>JAIXND010000786.1:8709995-13709995 GCA_023646645.1 Varanus salvator macromaculatus
CATTCATTCATTTATTTATTTAGAAATTTATAGGCCGCCCCTTGCCACAAGCCTCGGGGCGGCTCACAATATCCAAAAACCATGAACTCTAAAACATTAAAACTGGCCCATCTCCAGGTCCGAATTAAAACAAATACAATATAATACATAAAATAAATTAACATTTAAAATATTGCTTAAATAAAAAGGTCTTTATTTGCTTTTCGGCGCCAGGCGAGCCTCTCTGGGGAGCACATTCCATAACATCACACAAAACCCCCAGTTTTTCTTCAAAACTGTTAGTATATGCAAGTGTATGTAGGTTTAATCCAATGCATTTTAGTTCTGATTAAGATTTCTCTACTCAAATGATACCTTTACTTTTAAAAAAGTTTTTAAAAACTGTTGTTGTACTTTCATTTCTATACTGCCCTACAGCCAAAGCTCTCTGGGTGATTTACAACAATTCACAAAAAACAGACAGCAAAAATACAATAAAATTCATAAAATTGAGAGTTCCAAAATATTGAGTGCTATATAATTTAGCAAGGATTTATTTATTTATTTATTTAAAACATTTTAATCCCATCTATATCTGAGATGGATCTCAAGACAGCTTACAAAACCAAAAGTGTAACAGCGTAATAGAAAACATAATTTCAATATATAAAAATACGTGGTGAAAACAATTTTATTATGTAATAAAATCATTCAACCATTAAAATGCTGGGTAAATGAAAATGCTTTCATTTGGCACCAAAATGAATACAGTGTCGGCCCCAGGCAAACCTCTCTGTGGAGAAGGTTCCATAGCTGGGGTGCTACCACAGAAAAGGCCCTTCCGTGGGTAGTGACTTTTCTAATCTCTTTCTGAGAGGGCTCTCAAGGATGGACCTCAGCAGAAGATCTCAAAGTTTGGGCAGGGGTATATGGAAAGAGACGTTCCTTCAGATATCCAGGGCATAAACTGTTTAGGGCTTTATATGTCAAAATTAACAGCTTCAATTGGACCTGGACTTTCTTCTCTTTATCTTCTTGAAGATCAATAGCCTAATGTCCAGATTCAACAGTATGACCCAGATCAACTAAGACAAAGCTAGGTGTCTAATGGGCAAGCTGAGACAAGCTTGTGCCTGACTTGTAATGCTAAAGACATAAAGGCCTTCTGTGGGATGCTGATGAATTTAACTTGGGGAGTTTTCAGATGATTGCACAGAAAGGTGCCCAGAACATGCGGACATGCTAAGCTATTATCTTGTGTAACGTATATTGTCAGTGCTTGATATACATGGAGGAGAATCTGTGAAAAGTGTGTTGAGCTGTTATTTCTGAAAGCTGCTTAACCCGTGTCCCAGTTGGGAAATTCTGTTCCTTTGAAGCATAAGTAGCTCAACTGTTGCAGTTGAAAAACGAAATGCTTGTATGCATGGAGCTAAAGAGAAAAAAGTATTAACCCTGTTTTCTTACAAACTTTTAAAATAGTTCACAACAGTGCATAAGCAAAGAGAATTACCCAGATATCCATGAGAAACCATTTCTAAGTTCCAGTGCACCATCGGTTACTAGCCTTAGCCTTCTTGGAAACTTTGAGGTAATGTACATACATATATATAAATATTAGCTAAATCCTCTAATATTTGTTACAGATGTGTTGATATCCTGCTGTGGCATATGCCACATGATCCTAAGCATGTTTTTATCAGGGTAGTCAGTGTACATGATGCTTGATTTACCAGCTTCCAGTACCAGATGAAAATGCTTTTATTTTATCAGTCTTTTTTATTCAAGATACTTTGATTGGTGTGTGTTTTTTTAAACTGCTTATTGTCTGTCTGTTGCTTTTTGTTTTTAAATGCGCTTATCCGTACATAGTAGCCACCTTGAAACTGTGTGTGTGTGTATAAATAAAATAATGTGGAGCAATGATTTTATTTGCTTTTCCTATTTTAATATTTTTATGTGCTGCTGATACTTTTATCTGACAGTTTTATCTGATATATTTGATGTAATGTATTTGCATTACTGGGCTGCAGGTGGCGCAGTGGTTTAAACCGCTGTGCTGCTGGGCTGGTTGATCGAAAGGTCACCGGTTCGAATCTGCACACGGGGTGAGCTCCTGTGCGCCGTCCCAGCTCCTGCCAACCTTGCAGCTCGAAAGCATGCAAATGCAAGTAGATAGAAAGGTACCACTTTGGTGGGCAGGTAACAGCGTTCTGTGCACCTCGGTGTTTAGTCATGCCGGCCACATGACCACGGAGACTGTCTGTGGACAAACGCTGGCTCCCTTGGCTAGGAAACGGAGATGAGCACCACCCCCTAGAGTCAGGCATGACTGGACTTAATGTCAAGGGGAAACCTTTACCTTTACCTTATTGCATTACTGACCATCATATTTAAATGAATAATGTGCTGATTTGAATTCATTTTGAACTATTTGTCTGTGGCTCTGTAATAAATTTTAGTGAACCCTCTGCCTGAGAGGCACTGTCTAGATTGCCATAGGAAAGGCCAGTGTGTCAGCGATGAGTGCAGTGCCTTCTGAGGTGGGCACTGGGACTCCCACCTTGGGGTGCCCTTCCTCTGTCCCCATAGCCTGGGGTTCTTTCCATGTTGGCTGCTGCAACTTTGGATGGGGCCATTCCAAGAGGCTAGGGGGGGAGGAGTGAAACTCTGCCAAGATATGAGGAATCCTGGCGATGCCTCATTCCCTTGCCCTTGTGAGCAGAGGCAAAAGACAGATGGCCAGGAGAGGTACAGAGGCAATCCTGGTCTCTGTGTTCTTCCCACACTTAATTGGATGCTCATAATCCTCTAAGTTGAAAGGCTACAGGCAGCCGCATTGGATGACTGCTTTCATTGACCAAATTCGTACTATATTGTGGAAGCACTTGCTTTGCATGGAGAAAGTTTGGGGTTCAGATTATGCATTTGTAGTTAAAAAGGCAGTGTGTGGTGAGAGAGACCTCTCTGTGAGAAGCTAGAGAATCGCTGTCACTTGGACTAGACACTGCTGGGTTAAATGGGCGAAGAACTTGACCTGGTACTGGGCAGCTTTTGGGGACCCATTCCTGCAGACCACATTTCAAAGCTGGCTTTTTCAAGAGAGAATCATTTCATGTTTTTCAGGAATCTGTACTGAACTATCGTTTGGAACCCCTGGGCATTGTGGACGGCTTCATGGCTGAAGTGGGTGCAAGTGGAATGTTCTGTCCAACACACATGACTCTTCCAGTTGAAGTTTCATTCTATAGTGTTTCTGATGACAATGCACCCTCTCCCTATATGGTAAATATTTGAACTCCGTACTTCTATTTAGTCATTAAAATATCTCTGTGTATCTATACTAAATCCTGGTGTGATGTTTTGTAGATATTTGAGTTAATTCATAGTATGCCACTCCACAGACAAATCAGTTTTTATTAGTGGTCCTTGTAGGAATTTTACGTGGTTGGCTCAGAAAGTCCATGCTGTCCCTTTTCTTGTATCTGGTTTAGCTTGTGAACTTGTTTACAGAAAACAGCCTGAATTCGATGCGCAACATGCTTGTGCAGTGCAGTTCATTTGAAGTCGTGCACATGCATTTAACTCTGGATTTTCACTGCGATACATATGGATGTGCTCCTTTCCCATTTACCATGCCCATGTTCATTATGCGGAACATCAGGCACTTAAATAAGTATGCATGTTGACGATTGTCAGTGGGTTCCCAGTGCATCTAAAATTTTGAACTACCTGGTACTCCTTCTAGGGTCTGCAAAAGAAAACATCAGTCTGCTGTAGCTTCTCTTCGACTTATAAAAATGATTATAGTTTCTTAAGGAGTGCTTCACACATTGTACATCTGATTTTAGTGGGGAAAACATCATGCCCTTGTTTAAACAGTTAGTGGGAACATCTAACAATCCAGCTGATGGATTTGACAAAGTGTATTTACTTGTCTTCTAATGTAGAAGTAAAGGCTGCTTTGCAATCCAGGACAGATGATCTGTAAAGTTTTCAGCCTGTTATTAGCCAGTTAACCAAGCTGATTTGGGGAAATCATGAGTATGGACCTGTCATCCTTAGGAGTGGAAGCCATTGCATGCGGCTGAGCTATCTTCTGTCTTGTAAACAAAAGCATTTATCTGTAATTATTTTTCAGTGGATTGAACACTACCACATACTGTTGTAGCTGCAAATATTTAAAAACTGTCAGCCCTTGATGTAAATGCAGACTTTGAAATAAAAGGTTGTCTATCTTGAAAGAATGCATGGAAGGGACACTGTTAGAATGGATGGGACTAAAACATCCTCTTCCAGTTACATTTTTGTGTTCTAAGTAGTATGTTTCTTGTCTGTGAACCTCTGCAAAAAATAATTCTTTGATTTAGGGCTTCTGCTCCATATAGTATTATGACCAAAATTTCTCGACTATCAGTATGCTTACTTTTTGATGTTTTTGTAATTGTCTGTTTCTTTGTTTCTCCACTACCCAGGGTGTAATTGCTTTAGAGTCTCTTGGTAAAAGGGGTTATCGGGTACCTCCTTCAGGAACAATACAAGTGGTATGTACAGTTACATTAACAATCATCTTTCCAACATACTGCTAAGCATTTGCCTTGGAAGAAAACTATGAAAATCTACCAAGAAATATCTTAATTTCCCATTTGAAACTTGACAGGAAGAAGGGGAGAACACAAACCAGATGACCTGGTACTTTGCTTTGCTGGCCCTGGTGTGGGAGTTGATGTGCCCTTTTTCCTACAACTTTTGCTATTTTGAATTCTATTCTGAATTTTCCCAAGGATATTAATTAGTGGAGATGCTCCCTCCCTGGCCAAATTTTTGCCAGCTGTACTAAAGGCACCAGGTTGGAAAAGCAGGAACCAGACAGCAGAGAGAACATTTAAAAAATACTAGGGGAGTTTCCTAGATCTGCAGTGGTGTTCTCCATCACTTCCTACTGACTGGAGAGGTGATGGACAAAGAAACTTGTTCTCCCCATCTACTTCCCTGCTTTTCTTAAGTGTCAGATGTATCAGGGTCTTCAGTCCCTTGCAGCATTTATTCTGAACTTTATATGACCTTCATCCACATTGGTTCACCTGTTTTGTGGCTGGAGTACAGTCCCACAGACAGCCAAAGAATCAAAGAACATTGCATTAGTAAAAAGACACACCTGGATACAACACACTACACACAGTTGTCCCATGGAATAGTGTAATTCTGAACCATTTGTTTCTTATTTTTCAGACCTTATTCAATCCTAACAAGACTGTGGTGAAGATGTTTGTGGTAATGTATGACTTAAGAGAGATGCCAGCCAATCATCAAACATTCCTACGGCAAAGAACCTTTTCTGTCCCTGTGAGGCGAGAGACAAAGAGAAGTATCAATAAAGAAAATATTCGACATACTGAAGAAAGACTACTACGCTACCTCATTCATCTGAGGTGAGGCTGCTGAGTATGGCAAAGTTCTTAGTTGCTACTTGGTGCAACCAATAGCTGTTTTTTTAAAAATAAAATTACAATGCAACCAGTAGCTTGCTTTCTAATTAGCACTGATTGGTCTTTTGCTAAAGGGTAATAGATAGAAATACCAGTACTTTTGGGTGTACAGATAAAAAGTCAGATGGAGCACAATTGGCTTTTCATTTTTTTGCTCTAACAATAAGAGTTGTAACAAGCAACTCAAGTTTAGTTGCGGAAACCATACAATTTTCCGAAACAAATGAAGTCATACAATTGTAAACTGCTTTGTGGCCGCATCTGTTTAGGAGGCCGTAATTAAGGTTATGTCAGCGCTTCCATTGTGAAATGCCCTTAGCAAGAGATTGTCAGCAAAAACATTTACCAAGGGCTGAAACTTGACATACTTTTTACAAACACAGCTTTCAAAACCCAAGGCTCAGTTTGCATGCACGATTGTTCGTGCTCATGTGTGCCTGTTCAACAAAATATTTAGACCATTTGCAATATTTGGCATATTGCTTCTGTAACTGACTGTATGATTGAAATAACATGTAATTTGCTGATGCAACAGAGCGAATATTATCTTGATTTGCAAAACCACAACTGTCTGCCTAGAGACTAAGCAGGTTCTATATATTTTTTTTCAAATGAACTGCTAGCTAGACTTGATTGAGGCCCTTTAAAACGTTTTTGGCAAGTCTACAGAGAAGTCATCTAGGAATTCCCTGAGTTCTGCACTAGAGGTCCATCTTATTGTTAGTGAATCCAGAAGACTGATTAAGGGGAGTGAGGGGATGGCAAGGAGTTGCAAAAATAAGCTACTAGGCTTACCTTTAGCTGTTGTATTTCAATAATTTCCCTGAGTGAGAAAAAATAATTAAAAGTGAAGTCACTGTTATCTGTTTGTTTATCTTCAAATAAGTTTGAGCCTGATCTTCAAAGTGCAACCTCAAGCAGTACATACATAAGGATATATTGAAAAATGGCCACTTCCCTTTGAATTACCGTAATTTTTGCTCTATAAGACGCACTTTTCCCCCCCTCAAAAGTAAGGGGAAATGTCTGTGCGTCTTATAGAGCGAATGTGCCTGACACCCGGGACGCTGCCCGCCTGCCGGCACCACCAGGCCGGCATGTGCTCGGCGTGCCCTGCTCCACCTTGCACTCCGGGAACTGATCACCCCCACCGGGAAGCTCCGTGCCACCGCCCCGCGCCATTGCTCTGCGCCGCCACGCACCGCGCCATCCCGTGCCACCACGCACCACCGCGTGCGGCCGCCCCACGCCGCTGCCGCGCACCACTGTGCCACCCCACGCCACTGCCGCTGCGCACCGTCGCTCTGCGCCACCGCCGCTCGAGCACTGCCATCCCGCGCTGATCCACCCCCCCCCCCACGCCACTGCTGCGGCAGGCACAGCTTTAGAAGCACAATCCTTCTAAAGCCTCTGCCGCCCGCACTGTCATCCCGCATTGCCATCCCGCGCCAATCCACCCCCCCCCCCCAGGCACAGATGCACAATCCTTTTATTAAAGTTTAACAGGTTAAGAAACAGTATACATTGAAGCAGCGTTCTCTTTGAGATGTGAGAGAAGCAATTGACAATGTAAAGAGCTGGATCCAAACTTAAGCTTCCCCTCCTTCCATTCCTTTCAGAAAGAATTCAGCCCTGAAGGTGGCCCCTGCTGCGTGAGGGCTAGACAGCAGGAATGCTGGACACTTCTGAATTGGTCCACTTGTTTAGCCTGTCATATCCTGTTGGTGCCAAGGACACCCCTTCCATCTCCTCCCCACCACTCTGAAATGTCTCCCTCCTTTTCCAAAGAGGGCTGGTTCTCTCTAGCCATGTACCAGCACTCTAGGACAATTTTTAAAAAGGGATCTGGAAAATTATATGCTGCTTTGCTTTCTGTTGGTTCTGTGTAAATTGGTTGAAAGTGTTATTCAGGATAGATTCAGTTAACATATAGAAGAACTAGCCCTGCTTTAAAAGAAGCAACATGGCTTCTGCAGGGGTAAGCCTGTCTTGCTAATCCAGTAGAATTCTTTGAGAGTGTCACTACTACACATGGACTGAGCAGTCAAATAGACATTGTTTCTTCCAAAAGCCTTTTGATAAAATCCATCAACAGACTCTTGAGTAAACCTGGCAGTGATGGAATAAGGGCTGTGTGTGCACACACATGTTGTCCTATGGATCAGTAACTGATTACAGAATTGAAAGCCAACATTGAGAATGCATGGTATTCTCACAAGATTCTGCATTAGGATCAGTGCTTTTCAACCTGTTCATAAATGATCTGGAATTAGAAGTGAGCAATAAAGTAGCCAAGTTTGCTGATGATACTAAAATAAAACATTTAAAAGGGATTGTGAGGAATTCCAGTGGGATCTCTCTGAGCTGGGAAAAAGGGCATCAGAACGGCAAATGCTTTCAGTGTAAGCAAGTGTAAAGTTAGCATGCTGGGGGGAAAGAATCTCATCTTCAAGTATAAGCTGATGGAATCTGAACTAGTGCTGACAGACCAAGAAAGGGTCTTGAGAATGTGGGGGACAGCTTGATGAAAATGTCAAATGTTAGGAGGAAATGCCATAATTAGGAAAGGAATTGAAAATCAAATTTCCAAGATCATATTCCTCTTACACAAATCTTTAATATGACCATACTTAAAGTATTGTGTACAGTGCTGGCCACCACACCTGAAAAATGACATTGTTGGAAAAAGTGCAAAGAAGGGCAACTAAAACAATCAACGGATTGGAGCAGCTCCCCTATCAGACTTTGTTACAACAACCAGGATTGCTTCTCTTAGGAGAATGATGAGTAATGGGAAACATGGCAAAGATGTTCAAAATTATGCATGGTGTGAAAAAGTGGAAAGTGGGACATTTTCCTCCTCTCTGAAAAAAAAAGGGTTAATCCCCATGAAAACACCCATCACTCCTTTGTTCTGGAAAAAAAAAAAAGATTCAACAGCAGAAGTATAGTGAGCTTGAAATACCTTTTGGGAATGGAAGGAAAGTTCCCCAAAATTCAGCTTTGTCTTTCAAGGGTTGGGCCTTTTAATACCTCATGGATAATTAACTGGGACTTCTAAATGCTTAACAAAAACAATGTGGATATAAAGTTCCCTTCCCAATTGAGGATACAAGAAACACAATTATTATAGTGATCTCTGCAACTGTGCAAATGTTAGATTTTCATGCCCTTGGTCCAGAGGAAGAAATGACACACAAGAGACCACTGAGTGAACATTTCTCTCGACTCAAAAGGATGCGTAGGTGCAGCCCGAGTTTCTTAAGCATCACTTTTAAATATGAAAAAAAAAGAGAGAGAAAAGTTGGAGGATTGAATTTAGGTCTCTCATTGCTCACCTTCTCTGTCTAAGATAGAGGCAAGAAAAACCAGAGAGAGCAGGTATGCTTGGGGTGTGCAATCAAAAGAATATTTACAGTTTATTCAGACCTACAGGAAATACATGTGGCATTGAAGGGACTGCAGAGATGGATTCTATACAAGATGTTTTCATCCCCTAACAGTTACATGCACAGTCTGTGGGGGATGGGGAGGTCATGCACACAGTATGCTAGAGGCACATGAGAGTAAAGCAACTGGGATTAAGAGATCCCAACACATCCCATAGTTTATTAAATAGTTCAGTAAACCATTTGATTCAGAATATTTTTTTCTTGTTTTCCTCCTCTAAAAACTAGGTACATCTTATGGTCAGGTGCGTCTTATAGAGCGAAAAATACGGTAGTTCAAAATATACTATATTTTTCGCTCTGTAAGACGTGCCTGACCATAAGACGCACCTAGCTTTTCGAGGAGGAAAACAAGAAAAAAAATATTCTGAATCCAATGGGCACATAATCACAGGCACATTCCCCATCACTTCCCCATGGGCTGCACATCTGACAGACTTACTGCACACACATATTCGCTCTATAAGACGCACAGACATTTCCCCTTACTTTTGAGGGGGGGGGAAAGTGCGCCTTATAGAGCAAAAAATACGGTAATTGTTTACATAGTGAAGAAATTTCTTCTCCAAGCCTCAGTATCCTCTTTGAGATATTTTTCATGTGGTAGTTCATTCACCAATAACCAATGTTGATGTTCTTCCCTTAGGTTCCAGAGTTCCAAATCTGGAAAGATCTACCTCTACAGAGATGTTAGACTCCTGTTTTCCCGAAAATCCATGGAAGTTGACAGTGGCGCTGCATATGAACTCAAATCTTACACTGAATCTCCAACAAACCCTCAGTTTTCACCTCGATGTTAGCACGACACAACAATGAAAAGTATTTGCTCAATTACCAGATTACTATTTAAGAAGAACAATTGGCATAAACCATTTGGTGTAAAAGTGAAATGGCAAAGGAAGTGAGATATTGGTCAAATGGGAGTCAAGGCTTTTCTAGGGTCTTGGACCAGTTCTTAAAAGGCTTCTGGAATGAGCTTTGTGTATTCCAAGTAGACTGGAACATACTTAGTCCTAATCTTTTTATACTGGTTTTAAACCACTTCATTGGATGTGTTGCAATAGCAGATTCCAAATTAGTTTAGTGTTTACACCTTATTTTATTTTATTTTTTTTTGTTATTTAATATTTAATGTTTCTTCTACTTAAGTGATGTTCAACTTTACTGTTCTAATGTAGCACAAAACCTCTGTAAAATCATACTGTGTATTTTTGACATTAATATTGAAATCTGAAATATATACAGAAGTCTTTACTTTGCTGTGTGATGTGTTTTTAAGTGATACTTAAGCTGCTTGAAATAAGGATGGGATTTTGAACTTCCATTGCATTATCATACTATGCAAGCATGTCCAGGCAAGATGGGTTGTGCATTTTTTCATATTGTTCATTTCTCCCTCTTCCCACATAAGTTCCATAACAACACACAAACCACATTGCAAAATGATTTGACTGCTCATTCAGATCATTGGCCCAACTCGTAATTAGAACTGCTTTTCTGCTTAAAGGACCTCTCCTCAGAGCATTTCACGTTGTCCTAATCGGTATCAAAATTTTACATAACACTACTGTCCCATACCTAATTTTCTCAGACTGTGTTTTTTTTAAAGATGTACTGTGAAAACAAAGTAGTATTTATATCTTAAATATATGTGAAAACAGCAACGTTGGAATTCTGGTTTTATTTTGATATGGTCTTTGTTCTTTTTAGATTTTGTCCAAAATAGGCCACTAGATGGCTCTTGTATTACTCCTTGGAATAATGGCAAGAAATCAACCCTGAGCATATTAATAGGGTCCCTCTAATTGAAGAATGCTATCACTTTGAAATTACAGCTCTCTCTCAAAGTGGACTGGTGCTAATAAGTGCATTCCATTCAATTTATGGAATGCACTCCCCAGAGAGGTCTGCCTGGCGCCGTCGTTATTTGTTTTTCGGTGCCAGGCGAAGACCTTTTTATTTAAACGCCATTTTAATTGTTAATATTATTTATTTTATGTTTCTGGCCAGGACGTCTCCAATTATATTATATTATTTTTATATTGTTATTCTTTATTGTTGTGAGCCGCCCCGAGGCTTCGGCGAATGGGGCAGCATAGAAGCTTAATAAATAAAGAAATAGAAATAGAAATAAGAAAACATGACAGACACCAGCTTAAACCTGAGACTATATCTTATTAGAATAGTTTTGATAGTGCCCAATAGAAGCTTTCCTATTCTATCAATCTGTTTACTATCATATAGTGAAGTATTGTGCAAGGAATGATCTTAAAGTTCAAAAAGTTAATTCACTGAAAAGAAGGGTGTCTGGTCTTGGAGTACCAAGAGAAATGAATATATAACCCTGTTTGCACTCTTTGAAGGAAGGCTGGGATATACATGTAAAAATGTTACAACGTAAGAAATGGATAATGCTTGCACAAAAAACAAGCTTTCACACAGAAAACTGTCTTAGACTGTCAGACCATTGGATCATCTAGCTCAGCGTTGTGTAGAGTGACTGGCAGTGGCCCTTTGGGTTTCAGGTACCTGGAGATAGAAGTGATGGAGTCCAAGAGCTTTTGCATGCAAACCATTGCAATACCACAGCCTGGCAAGGCTTTTCTCCAAATAGAATAGCTCTCATCCTACATTGCAATCGGTTTTCTGAACTTGGCATTTAAAAAAAGTGGGTGACAGCTTTTCAGAACTGTAGGTTTTAGATAGGTTCTGTGAATTCCTAGTTAGAGAAGGAAGACTTCATGAAGTATTAGTGTGGGTTTTTTAAATTGGGGATTTTTGGATACTGGCAGTTTTGTATATTTCAGGACACACACGATTCACACATGTGGTCCCCATGCCTTGTGTTTATTCTTGAAGAAATCCTAGTTTTCTTTTGCAGAAAACCAAGCATCATTTCACCTTTTCTAGAATGGTAATAATACTTGTTGCATCTCTCGTACTTAATGGTGAATTTTCCATTATCACTTGTACGCGTAATTCTATTTCTTTTCTGTGAAGTCCCAAAGTGCATTTGTATAGGAGTAAACGTGCCACCAAGTTTAATTTAGTGACAGTGTGAAGAATAAGAACAAATAGTATGGGAGAATTCCTTTGGGACTGGAGACACCAGTTAGCATGCCAGCCAAATTCTGGGGTTTTCTTGCTTAGACCTTCACCAGAAATCACGCAGAAAAACAAGCAAGGCAATGTCATCCAGACCTGGACAACACACCCACTGTAGTAGAAGGCCCAGGACAAGAATGCTGCTTGGCAAGAGTGGCCATTGTCCCTCTTGCCAAGCGGCTAGCCAGAGAAAGCTGCTGACAGCAGTTTGGCACAGCTGTCACGGAGGCATTCTGCTCAAGAAATCTTTGGGACAGGAACTGGGCAATCGGCTAGGTGGCACTGCCCAAATGGGGCAGTGGCTGCATTTGAGAGAAAACCTCTTATAGGTAGGGGGGGGGGGTGTGGGGAACTGATTCTTCTCTCTGCCTGAGAAGTGCTCTCCTCAGCAGGAGCCGGGCTAGATGAAGATGCATAGCAGGCCCTATGTAGCCTACTCCCCCCACCTTCCCCCCTTCTGCTGAAAAGAAAGTCACTCAAACAGAAGCAGGTAAGAGGAAGCCTGAGCTGGGCCAGACCTGCTGGGTATCCCTGCCCAGCCGAGTTGCTCCCTACTTTGTGCTTGGCTGAGTACCTTTCTCCCAAACAGGAGTGAGAAAGGGGGGCAAGCAGATCAGTAGAGGGGCATTGGGCTTGTTGGATCTTTCTCATTCCAACTTGCAAAGAAGTGTCGGTATGATTCAACAGAGGGACCTGCATTTCTGGACTGTCAAGGCAAGGCTTTAGAGACTACCTAGCAGCAGCTGCACCTCCACATGTACACCGCTGCTGGGGCCCCTCAGTACAATCCCATACCTGCCTACAGTATGCATAATGGAGTGCTGAGCGTACAAAAATGTAATTGGAGAACGAGTGTGGTTAGTTTTGGACTGGAACTCGGGAAACCCAGGTTGTATTCCTCACGCTCAGCCATGAAGTCCCTAGGTGATTTAGGCCAGTTACCGACAAAATGGAGAGAGGGAAGAGGCTTATAGGGGTTCCTTGGAAGAGGGAAAAAAAGGGAGAGAGAAAAATAAATGTTTTGTCTTTAATTTTCTTTTTAAAAGGCCTGCAACCCGACCTCCGAACCGTCTGGCTGACAGTGGATCTCTTGAATGGTAGACTTCAGCTACCACCTTAGCAAACGCGTAGTACGTTGAGTAAAACAAAAAACTACAAGTCCCAGAATGCCGCAGTACACGCCCGAGACCCCGCGGGAGACTAAGCGCATGATGTACGTCAGAGGCCAGCCGAAATCTCGCGCAGGCGCACAGCCCTATCGCGTCAATCCTGGCGTGGCTCATTCATTTGCTCGTTGGTGGGGGTGGAGTAAGACGGGCTCGCGGACGGAAAGAGGAAATTTGAGCCTGCCGGCTCGCCGTTGTAAACTCGGTGGCCATCTTGTATGCGGTTGTGGTGGTAGCGGCGGCGGCTCCTTTTCGCCGGCTTCAGGCCTTTCTTGTTTGGGGGTGCTGCTGCGGTTGCGTGAAAGCCATGTCTGCGGAGAGCCCGGAACCCGCTTCGGCGGAGGAGCAGAAGGTGAGGCGTTGCTGGACGGGGCTGGACGGGCTGGCGTCGCGGGTGGAAGAGGAGAGCTGTTGAGGCGGGAGAGGCAGACTAGGCCGTAGCTTAACTGAGGAAACTTTAATCCAGCAGAGGAACGAGGGAAGAAATGGGGCAGCCTCTCCTTCCGCCGACCCAACGCATTTTGTAGGCGGGCAGGGAAGTCCATGTGAGTTGGGCTTAGTCTCCCCCCTTCGCTGAAGCATCGGAAAGGCTCGTGGGGCGGGGTGGGGCGGGGCGCGCTAGATCCTGTTCTTTCCCATTGGTAGCTGTTCGGTTTTAACCGTAGCCATTCTCTCTTTTTATTTTTTTTTGTCCTTCTTGGCAAGTTTTCCTCCTATTGCTCTCGATGGAGAAGCTGAGGGAAATATATACTGGACGCTACACGGGAGAGCAGGAGTGGGGTGGGGACACACTAGGCCGCCTCCGTTTTCTTCTGTAGTTCCTGTGCCTTAAGTATGAGGTGCTGCAGCTTTCATCGCACCGTTTCGTTTAGTCCTCGGCATTAGTTTAGTTCACTGATACAGCGTCCAGCAACCAAAGATTTCCGGGCAGATCATACTAAATGAATAAAAATAAGAAACCCTTCCACAGGATTGCATTAAGCGAAATTGCCTCGTGTTCGGTCTCGCTCCGTGCTGTGCCAAGTTATCGGAGTCCTTGGTGGGCGTGCCCATTGCCGTGGGCGTACGTGCCTCCTGGAGTCGTATTGTCTGATTACAGCAAGCTAGGGAGCGCGGTGTAAATGTGACATCATCAATCCTTAACGTATGCTCCGTCCCCGGTGTCCCCCCCCCCCCCCGAGCAAAATATTTTGTGAATGTGTGTTGAGGTGTCTTGCAGTCTCTCATGATTCAAGGTATCCTTTGTTAAACGAAGAAATCATAACTGGCATTCATACTTTCGCTTTAGCTAACTCCTAGCCTTTAAAAGCTTTCTCTCTGTGCCAGGAAGGGTGTGCCCTAAACCAGGCCAGGTTTTTCATAATAACTACTTGAATGTGAGGAATTGGCTACATGATCAGTTGTAAGCTTCATTCTTGTATCCATAAAGAACAAAGTGAGTAAACATGGCTATAATATTTTTAAACTACATTGAATCTTCTGTGGAAGGATTGGGCTGAAACATTATGAACATGAGAGCCATGCTGGATCAGACCAAAGGCCTATCTAGTTTGGCATTCTGTTTGCAGCATCCACCTTGCTGCCCACAAACATGACATGAAAGCAGTTCCACTTATGCTACTCAGCAGCATGTATTGCTAAGAGTATTGCCTCCATACAGGAGGTGACATAATAGCTATCATGAATGGTACCTACTGACAGTGTTATCTTTCCTGTATTAGTCTAACCTCTTTTTAGAACCATTCATGAAGGTGGCCTTAAAGACATCTTGGTGAATGCAACCCTATGACTTAACTTCTCATTGTTATTTCATTTTTGTTATGGATTGGCTTGTAGTGCTGCATATAATTCAATATATTCTGCTTGCAGTGCAGAATGTAATATTGCAGTACTTGCTATATGGGTGAAGTATGTTTTGTAGTTAATTTGCTATGAGCCTTAGGACTGCTGATCTAGACTTTTTTTTTAGATGTCTTATACATTTCAAGATGAGTATCTCTCTGTCCTGTGTTTTTAATATTGGACTTTTGATCACAACCCTTTTTGCACAAGCAGCTTAAAGGGGCTTACGGGTAGATTTAATTACTGTATCTTAAAGTGCATGCTTTACAGGCCAAGGCATTTTGTACACTCTTAGATTACATAATTTCTGAACAATATTGTAGCCTGCTAGACGGATGTATACTATCAGTTTTCGAACTGTGTTCTTAATGTTGCATACTTGATGATGGTGTAATATTTCTGTTAGACCGCCTCAGAACTAAAGTTGAAATACCTGTGTACAAATAAAAACAATTGCATACTAGTATTACTGTGTAAGCTGAAAGAGTAGTACCTGCATTTTCATTTTCTGTTTGTATTATGGCCAGCCTTGGCAGCCCTTTTGTGCAGACATAAGCAGACTGCAAGACCTGAAGGTTTACTAATTCCTGGCAAGCTCTAGGGTCATAAATTTGTCAGTGAAAGGGCTGTTTCTGTACTATTTGCATGTAATAGCCCAAAACTTGCTAAGGCATTTTCTGTAGCCTTTTTGATTATTTAACTGCTGATTCTGCTCCTAGTGAACATGAGGACTGAACCTGAGTTAAATTACAGTTAACAAATACTACTTGTAGGTTAATTAAGCCACAATTTGCACGATTGTGAAGGGAAAATAAGCTACTCTGGCTTATTTTCTCCTCCTTGTGCATGCCAATTATAGGCTGCCTGATTAGGATAATTACTTTCTCTGGGCCTGAGTTGTGGCTGGTTAAGGGGGTTTGCAAACCAGCCTGTAATCCTAGAAGCAGCCTTGGGATTCAGGGTGGTTTGTGCACCTCTCCTGTCACCAGTCCTTGCTGTTTTTACACATCATGATTGCCTGTGCCCTTTGAAGGTACTAATGCTAATTAAGCAGCTCATGACAGATGCACACGGAGTGGGAAAGTAAGACACCAAAGGTTATTTTTCTGTCTGATTATACAAACCAAGTCTAACCACAGTTCCTCCTTTTTTCCCATTTAGAAGAAAAAAGTTGATGTATTGAATCAACTCTCATGTGAATGACAGACTATACTGCTTTACACATGATACTTTTGTTTTGAACTTACAAGCTGTTATGGGAGCCAATCTTATCTGAAGAGCAAATTATGACTTATAACAGATTTGTGGAAGGCTATATCCAGTCACATAATTTGCAAGAAATGTTTCCTGATCTAGGTCCATTATACCATTCTGTCTTAAAATGTAGCAATATTAACATTATGAAAGCCTTTGTATCTTTCATTTATTGGAAATTGTTATTAAATATGGAATATGTTGGCTGTGAAGGCCTATAGGACTAATCACATCTTAATTATTTTTAATGTTTAAAAAGTGTGCAAATACTAATTCCTTGTGTTTTCAGGAAATGGATGACAAGGTGATTAGTCCTGAGAAAGCTGAAGAAGCAAAGTTGAAAGCCAGATATCCTCATCTGGGACAAAAGCCTGGAGGCTCTGATTTCTTGAGGAAGCGGCTTCAGAAAGGAGTGAGTAAGCTTAAGCCATACTATGCAGTTAGTCTTTTTCATCAGGGTTAAACTTAAAGGCTGAAAAACTCTACCTATTTAGACAGAAGGAAAAGCCTGTAACCTCCAGAAAGTCACAGCCAGTATGGCTGGCTGAGTCACTTGGGGAGTTGCAAGCCTGCTTTTCTGTATAAATATTTAAGGCACAGTTCTTTGCAAATGTTTGACTGTAAAGCTTGCTTTCATAACATTAACTCGATCCTAAAAATCTTTTCAGAGCAGAAAAGGCTACTGATTTCAGTTGAGTTTCAGTGAAAGGGCTCTTAGAATTAGAGGTTTAGAATAGTGTCTGGTGCATTCTTGAGTGAAACCATTCTGTGCGTATTAAAGCCACCCATGCTCCACACTTCAGTTATAAGAGCTGTTCAAACAACTTGCTACTTGCTGAACCTAATGTAACAGGTTAGCTTCAACAATTCAGCAGGCCTAAAAAAATCTCAAGACTAAAATTGTCAATTTACATTAACATTTCAAAAGCAGAAATAACAGCACCAATATAATTTAATATATCTTAAGGGGACAGTGAAGGCCTTAAATCCCTTTAAAATTAGAGGAATATAGAAGTTATTTTTAAAGGTTAACAAAATATTTGTGTTGCATTTGTAAGAATTTTATTTCATAGTCTAGTAACTCAAAATTAAGATGTATTTAAGTGTACAAAGTAATTTGCTACAAGGTAACCTTCTATAAGTAAATGGGAGGGATATTGTTTATTATACATATGTAAAGTAGCTGGCAAGACTCTATATTGACTCCTGTTCCACTCATTATTTAAACAAAGGAAACCTAATATTTCATGATACAGTTGTTCCCTGCTAAACAGGATAAAATGGTTAAGGAATATTTTAAAACAGTTCACATACTGATTCTGTCAAATAACCACATTCATCCGGGTAGTACAAACAGCTTCATTTGGTCATCACTGTAAACGCCTTACCATGGAAAAACCACCTTGAATCATGATACCAGCTACAGTATCCAGAATGCTATGGAACTTGTTTGTACCTCTGCTGTCCCAGTGCTGCAAGCTAGTGTTGTTTGGAGCCTTTTCTAATAGTAACAAATTGGAATTCATGGGTGGTATGAATATTAAAAATTGTTATATTAAAAATAAGCATTAGAAAGTCATGTATGTTTGTGCATTGTACATTTTAGTACTTTTATATTCCACCATTCTTTGAAGGAGCTCACGTGTGCGCACATGGTTCTGACCATGTCCCACACAGGAATGTTGTAAGGATATTAGTGTAAGAGATAGTGAAACTCCCAAAGTGATCCAGAGGCTAACCAGGAACTTGAACCGTGGTTTCCCTAGCCTAAGTGCTCAGGAAATATTCTGGCTCTCTGAAACATAAACGAAATAGAAGAGGATAGGTGTGTTTGTTCTAAATAACATAATTTGTTTTCAAGTGTGCAAAGGATGGTAGTAAAACCCAGTTTTGTAATACCTTGCACTCATTTCCATTTGCTGATGTATTCTCACAGTCAAGTTGCTAACATTCAATACCTTAATCCATAACTTTTCAGTGTTACTTATGGTTTTGTAGGGCTGAAATAGTTCTGTTTGTACTCTATTCTTTCATATTTTATAATCCTGCACTGGGTTGCAATGTTAAAAATGCAGTTCATTCGTTAAGCTGGACAACATGCTCTGCGAAATGTTGGCTATCATGTGATAGCAAGGTACATTTGCTAGTTAATTTGCTATTTAACTGTTCAGCTTAGGTTATCTACTACTGCAAATAAACTTAGATTTGAATACAGTTGGCTAATTCTTGAGGGAGATAGTCTTTCTAATGTGTCTGATTATTTCATTGAATGTTTTTGCCTTGCAGCAAAAGTACTTTGATTCTGGGGATTACAATATGGCTAAAGCAAAGATGAAGAACAAACAACTCCCTACTGCAGCTCCTGATAAGACCGAAGTTACAGGTGACCACATTCCCACTCCACAGGACCTTCCACAGCGGAAACCATCTCTTGTTGCCAGCAAGCTGGCTGGCTGACTAGACTGGCAGAACTGCATGAATCTTCTCATTCCCTTAATCTTTCCTTAATAGTTACTTCTCACATTTTTGTTTCCACTAAGTCATTGACTGACCGCTTTGCAGGTAGTGGTAGCGTGTGCTGCTATTGTAAGAGAGTCCTGTTAAGAATTAAGTTGTGTAGTCCTTGGATGAGTTGAGAACAATGCACTGATTTAAAAAGGACACCTTTTGTTAGAGCAATGTAAAGTAAATCTACTTGAAAACTGTACATATTACCTATTTGCTAGTGTAGGGCTGGTTCCAGCAAGTGATATAGCAATTTTTAATGTTTCTGCTTTCCTTAGTTCACTTTAATTACAACGTAGTATGTTTGTATTGAATACAACCTCTTGTTGTGTTTCTTCTTGTGTTCTGGTTTGTAAACTAGAGGTTTTAGACTGCAAGTTGCTAGAAGGTAAAGCATGTATTAAAAAAAGATGGGGCTCTGACTTAATTTGTGTATTTGCTCTTGAACTTGAATGGCCTTAAACCTATTTCAGCTTTAACAATAGATTTTTTTACTTGGGCAATATTTGCTCATTTTGGTGTAATTCTTGTAAACCTTGTGCTTATTGACAACTGCCTGTTGAAGCTGGTATTTCTTTTGGTCTTGTAGTGTAGAACACATTTTTAAGTGAATGAAGTGTGCATGTGCATAGACTGAATTCACTTTTGTGCCATTCTGTAAATAAGATAGATTTGCACAATTTTTGCAAATACCTGTTAACTTTACATTTTAAAAAATGTGCCAACTAGAAGCACAAATTATTCTGTACCTTTGAAAGTCAACAGTAGAGTCAAACTTACCATGCTAAACATAACAGACTTGTATGTTTAAGGTCTGGAAAGCACCTGAAGTACTATGCTAGATGAACTCTGCTAGTACCTCCCTTCTGTGTGTGTCAACAATGGCCTACAGTGTTCAGTCTGAATAGATACTATAGATACAAAACACTTAAGCTAGTATTTCTGAGGCAAGTAGTTCTATTTCAAGGGGAATAAACCAGTTTAAAAGCAGGTATATCACATTAAGCAACTTGTAGATCACACTATGTAGGGGTTTCCAGTGCTATTATATGGTCTTTTAGCATATTATAAAATCTATAACTTTTAATAACTTGTATGAACCACAGGAAGTTTGGAATGTGAAAATATGGGTAAACTGCTGCTATTGAAAGTCTCTGACACATAAAGGACCTCTATTTTAGAAGTAGTTGGTTTTTAAAAAACCCAACCCTGTTTTTTCAGATTGGGAAGTAGAATGGATTAATTTTTTGTATATATAGTACCATTCATGATAAATATGCTAATTCTTTGATGCAGTAAAAAGTGCTTTGTCAGTGTATATTATAAATACTCTGCAAGGGCCTGTCTTAAACTTTTGGGTATAAATAGAAATCTAGTATGTGTATAAAATCTAGTTGACATCAAGGATAGCATTTTTATCTGTCTTAAAGAATTTCAGTCTCCTATCTGGCATTTTCACTCTTAGTGAAATCGGAGAATCAGATGCTTAGTTCCCTTGAATTTAAAGAGAGTGAGACATGAGAGCAACTTTCCCTTTGTTGCAATTAGGCAGCTATTGTCTTGGGACTCTTTCAAAGCATAGTGATAAAGGCCCTCTAACAAGCACATTTAAGACAAATAGTAAATCATGTTAGCCAGCTCTGACCTACTTAGATTAGAAGGCCTGGTTTTCAAAGTTAATGCGACCACTATCCCTCAGATTTTGCACCCTCTCAGCTTTTAAAAAAATCTAACCCTGATGCTGTACGGAAGTTGATATATATGGGTGCCAGGTTTAGGTATCCTGGAAATTAAGGTTATTTGTGCAGAGTTATTTTCGTAGCATATCAGTTTTTGTCTATGGATAATTAGTCAGCAAGGCCTATTCTCATTATAGCCAACTTTGATTTGATCTCTCTGTGGCATCTCAACTGGAGTATATTCATGGAAAGAGACTTAACAGTGAAGTTGATACTTTTAGCTGTTACCTTGGAGAGTAGAAAACCCCATAACTGTTCCATGCAAAGAAGAACAAGCTTTTATGGAGGATTGTCCAAAAATAACATTCAATTTATTTTTGTATAAATAGAAGTAAACATTAGGCATTATGAGAATTAACTGTGGCCTAAAACTAGTAGTTCCCAACAGAAAATGACTTGGTGTATTTTCCAGTTGCTACTGCTCCACTAGATAGTAAGATGAACTGGTATGCCATGGAGGAAGTATATTTAAAGCCATGTAAATCTAAACATTCCATTCCCCCAGCCTTAGACTTCTAATTTGTATTATTGATATGACTGTGCAAATTGTGATGTCTACCAATCATTGATCCATGAGAATATATACAACAGTATGAACCAGTTCAGTCTGTTCTGATGGTGATCCTGTGTCTCTGGACAAACAACAACAGAAGATAGTTTGGTCATCTACATTGTTAGGGATACAAGAAGCTAGATCAACAATCATTTTAGAAGATCAAATAGATGGTTAACTTGCAAATTTCAGCTAACTCCCAACAAGATAAAGCTGTAAAGCTTGTGTATATACTGTATAATATGAATTTTACCCTTTGATAAATGACCTTTTTCAGAGATCTATCTGCACTATAGTTTAGCAATCTATTTGCTTTATGCAGTGATTAGTAGTGCTTAAGTATGTCTGTAATGAAGACAGGATGTAGTAGCCCCAAACTGTTTCCAGTAGATACTAGTGATCCAAAAGTGTTCTCCCTCTCACTCCCATCCCACTCATTCATCATTCATCATCACAAAAGAGTATGAATGCAGAGGCCACAAAAAGACTGTTTGGTTTGATGTGTTCCTTAATGCATTTCTGATGCTCCAGCGTTAAATTTCAGTTGCTCGGCACCAACATCACCCTGTATAGTACACATAATAAATTCAACTAATTAGTTTTCATTGCTCTGTAGACGTTTGTCTGGTCTTTTACTGTGTTTCCCCATAACTGTATTGAATCTTCTTTCTGGCTAAAGAACAAGTCTACATAAGACTTGCTTTGCACTTCTAAGAAACGAGTATGTTGGCCTCTTTTCTAGTGTGTGCTCAGCTATGAAATGATAAAATACTGTAACTGTCTTTATATATACATCACTACTTATTTTTCTAATAGTATTAAAGCTTATTGTTTGACTTTAATTCCATAATAGGTTTGTTTCTATGCTTATGAGCTAAAAGTGTCCTTTGTGCGAATTTATCCTGAAATAACTAGCAGATTGAATTCTGAAGCAAGTCTGAAGCAAGAACTGACATGGTCTTCAAGTCTTCTAGGTCACTTCTAATATGCACCTGGATTCTACCCAGGATTTGATTGTAAGGTCCATTTTTGTAAATGACCATGAATAGGTTCCAGAGTTTATTCATTTATTAGATTTATATTCTGTCTTTTTTCTTGTAAGGTTAAAATGGCTTACATCATTATTTACCTTCCATCAATCTTGTCCCCACAACTACCATATGAGGTAGGTTGAACTGCAAGTCTTTGACTGGCCCAAAGTCACCCAGTTGGTTCCATTGGCTGAGTGAGGACTAGATCCCAGAGTGCCTGGGTTCCAATTTCGCGCTCTTAACCACTGCACCACACTGGCTCCAACCTAATGTAAGTTGACTGGAAGAAGCAGGATTGTGTGCTTCTGAATGAAGTGAAAACAATGTGGAGCATATGAGACAAGTTTGATCATTGGAACTATAATTGAATATGCATTATTTGTAAGTTGCAGCTTCCAATCAAAATGGATAAAGACCTGATAGAAGGCAGCTTTTGGTCCAATTAGCCCATATCTTCTCCTTTATCCGCTATCTCATCCTTTTAACTAGAGTGATGGGAATACAATCTGGAACATTTTACATAGAAAAACCAGGGGCGCTACTGAGCTAAGCTGATGGAATGCATCTTAAGACCTATGAATTGTGGCATGTTGGGTACCTAACAATGCGACTTTGTAAAATAGTTCAAATACCAAGTGGGCTAGCCCTACCTCCCCCTCTACACATCAGTTATTCCTGTTGGCAGCTATCTAGATCTAATAGCCATTTTTTTATATTACATAAAATATAACTTGTGGCTTGTGGATATCCAGATAGCAATCAGCTGTTGTAGAGGCTGGCAAGTTTTTAAGGAATGCTAAATGGGCCTTGTGCAATGCAGGTGACTCTTTGAGTAATGCAGTTTATACAACTTTTAAGAGTTTGGGGTTGGGAGACAGAAATAACTGGATTTAACATTTAAGCACTGTTTTATGGAAGGGATAATGCCACATGATGGCTGCCTCCATTTTGCCAATATCCAGAAGCCTATGACTAGACCAGTTGTAAACTGAACCCTAAATTGGCTAGGTAAACCACTGGTCTGATCTTATAAGCATTTTTTGTTGTTGCCTAAACAGAAAGCTTATAGACATTGCACTGCTGAGACATCATTAATGAAAGAAGTTGAGTTTAGCATATGCAGCATAGGATAAATGCACTGATAACAATTCTGAGCTTGTTGAATTCTGTAAATGGAGAGAGCCATATTACATTTGTACTTAAACAGAGCTGTACAAACAAGTTTCTATATTGGGATGACTGAGCTGGTCACACCTGGAGGCTTTATTAATTTGCTAAAAGGCTTGAGGCACTTAAAATACAAAAGAACACTTGCAAGATGTGTTACCTTACATTCTTGAGCACAACTGAGACTAGGTGTGGAGTTTTTATGAGTACAATGTAATTTTTAGTAGACTTTTTGTCAAAACTGGCCTGCAAAGGTTGATCTACAAATCTTCAGTAACTTGTATTTGAATCTTAAAGCATTCCTGTTTTTAAACTTTAATGTTTTATACAAACTAAGGTTCTGAATACTAAAAAGGTAAAACTATTTAGATGTAAAACTGTTAATCAGCTGTTACATTGTATGCTGTAGGCTAATAGTGATTTTTGAAATTGACCAATCTTGCATGTAATTTGGCTCCCTATGTTTGCCTGGGAAAGACTGGACAAAAAGGAGGCATTCCTTCCAAGCACAGAACTTGCATCTGCTTCCCTAAGCAAAGCCCACCTATAATCCATCCTATTCTGTAAGAGAAGTACTTTTATTCAAAAAAGGTTTACCACATGCCACTTGGATGTTATGTACAAAAGCTGGATATTATGGTCAAACATATCCTGATTAGAAGCCATTTAACTAAAAGGATGAGCAGTGAACCTAGTCTTCAAATTACTTTTTGGGCACTTTCATTTATATTAATATGATATACCAGAAGAAAAAAGGCAGCTTTGGAGAAATCATATGCATAGCCCTAACTTTTAATCCAGAAGCCTAATTTTTTAAAATGAAGAAATTGTTAGAATCCTGCTTCCCTAAGTTGGTAAAAATACTTTGACAGTCACATTTGGTTAAAATGACAGAACAGGCGACATGGCATGGGACCAGAAAGACTAAAACCAACACTTTAAATTGAG
Source organism: Varanus salvator macromaculatus (assembly GCA_023646645.1). Classification (NCBI taxonomy): domain Eukaryota; kingdom Metazoa; phylum Chordata; class Lepidosauria; order Squamata; family Varanidae; genus Varanus; species Varanus salvator. The sequence continues at coordinate 8,734,223 of JAIXND010000786.1, forward strand.
CTCAAAATACATGGTAAATGAGGTACAAACTGTAGGGTTGGAATATTACACACCCCAATAGTAATTTGACCAGCATGCTTTGTATCTACTCAAGATTTTAAGCTCTTTAAAGGCAGTCACAGACTACATCCTAGTGATTCACCAGTGGGTAACTTGTGGTTTGTCAGGTACTGTGAAAGCTCTAGCCAGCATAGTCACTGGGAAGACAAGATAGGAGGTGTTGTTCAATATCATTTGGCAGCCTAGAAATTGCCCATCCTTGCGATAATTAACAGGAAATGGCTAGTCATGGATAATGGATGCCAGGTTTTCCTTTCAAAGAAGCACAGATGCTAAAAGGGATTCCTCACTATTGTCAAATTAGTATCCAGTTGTCAAATTTTATTCCCAGAGTGCACATCCAATCTACATCTATGTATCTTAGACTGTGTCTTATTCAGCAAAAACTACTTTTGTGTCTACTGGAAACTGCTTGTTTCCTGATTGATGAACGATTGTTTAATTTCACTAATTGCTGGCAGTGCAATACAGCTAATATTTTTAAACATGTGTATTGGCAATGTCCAGTAGCTGTTTCTTTTTGCGAGGTATACAGAAACATTTTGTTCTGGAACGATCTTTAATATTCACTTATGAATATTTTTAAATTATTTACCTGTTTTATGGAAATTAAGTAATGTTAACATAAAACAGATTACCTGTACCTTTTTCCAGCCAAAAGACTGATATTGCAACATTATAATGCAATGCCTCCTATAATGCAGTGGCTTCAGTGCATTACAGTGCTTTCAATATTTGAATGGGTAGCATCTAGATGACAACTTCAAATAGATACTTACTGGGATATTTGGTTTCTTTGTATGGAGCCAGAAAGTCTTGCGCATTCCACACTTATTCATGTACATAGATTTAAAAAAAAAAACTGGTTTGGGTGCTCATGAACTCTGGAGGTGCCTGTAAATGCTGTGTTGGAGATCCCTGAGTGAAAAGATGTTCATTGGGCTTTGATCTCTGATTCTGCACCACAAGCAGAGCCCAAACTGGAACAAATTGAAGTTACGGTGTGTGCAAAATGCTTTACAGTATGGTTACATTGGCTTGCCACAGGTTCCAGCAGCTCCTCTTCCTTGCCAGAATCCAATAAGCCTTTCGCCAGTCAAACAAATCTACCAGCAGTAAGATTTCTTTGCTGCCACTACCAAAGAGTATAATATGGTTTCTAAGCTGTGTTGTTGTGGTTTACTTGTCACCCAAGCAGTTTCACTGACCCTAACTCCCCAGCAAATGAAGCAAAGCAAATACAGCTAAATAGGAGCCTTGTGTATCTTAAGGCTAAACACTTGTACACACATACTTTTATAGACTGGAGTCCACTTCTGATGCCTGAAGAGTTATTCTAAGTTTGCAGGTAAAAGTAAGCAAGGATGTACAGAAAAAAAAAAAAAAAAAGTGGGGTCAAATGGCAATGAAATGCAAAGAGAGCCAGTCATGCCTTGATTGCACTTTTTTTGTTTCATTGCCGAAGCATAAGAAAAGCCTTGCTGGATCAGACCAGGGTTTTACAGCGCTCTGTTCCCACGGTTAGCTCACTGGGCCACCCAATGAGCAGAGCATGAACACAACAGCAACAAGAGAGATGCAGCAGCATATGCCCTGCACCAAAGCCAAAGTATAGCCATCATGACTGGGCAAGCTCGTTCTCCGTAGATCTGACTAATCCCCTTGGAAAGAGCCATCTAGATTGGTGGGCATCGCCACATCTTGTGGCAGCGCGTTGCACAGCTTAACTACGGATTAACAGATCCTGCCACTTGACCCCATCGCTTACTTACCTAATAAGAAAAACCCAGTAAAGCCTAGCAAGCCCAGGAGTAGGGCGGGCTGACTTCCGAGCAAGTGTGTCCAAGCTTTTTAGGGTGCTGCGAAACACCTTCGCTCCGGTGCATCTCTACCCCTAAGGAGCGGGAGCCTCGGTCCTCCTCCACCGCCCGCTGACATTTTGCACCCTCCGCGGCCGCCGGTGGGAGGCAGAGCGCGCTCAGGAGTCGCCGCCGCCGCCCGCGTCCGGGTGATGGGCTGGTACCCACAATGCATGAAGAGCGGCCGCCGCAGGAGAGGGAGGCGGAGAGCGCGCGGCGGGCAGGAGGGCGGCATCCTCCCGGCTCCGCGCTCCCCAGGTAGCAACATGGCGCGCCCCGCCTCGCCGCCGCCCGAGCAGGAGCACTAGCAGGCCGCCGCCGCCGCCGGCGCATCTCCTCGCCGTCTTCCTGGGCCTGCTGGCGCGCCGGGCCCGCCCCGCCCCGCGCCCCGCCCCGCCCCGGGCCTCCTCCGGCTGCCTAGCCGGCCCCGCCAGCGCTCGGGCCGGCCGGCTTGCGCCCGCAGCGGCTCCAGCAGCACCATGGCCGCTTCCGAGCTGTACACGAAGGTGAAGCGGGGCGCGGGGAGCGGGAGAAGCGCGTGGCTCGCGCGGGCGGCCGGGCGGGCGCGAGGCCTCGCCGAGGGAGGGAGCGAGGGAGGCCGGAGCCTCGCGGATTGCGCGGGGTGCTGGGAGAGCGCGGCCGTTGGGGTGCCTGGCAACGCCGCGGTGGGGGAGGGGCCGTTGCCAGGGGCCCGGCGGAGGCTCGGGCAGGCCCGCCCCGCGCCCCGCGGCGGTGCCGGCGCGAGGGAGGCTCGTCCCGCCGCCCGCCCGCCCGCATGCAGATGTCTTTGCGGAGGCTGCTGCTTCACTGGGGCGGAGAGGGCGAGAGGGAGGATGCTGCGGGGACGAGGCTTTGTCCTTCGGGAAGCCCCTTTCCCGGGTCCCTGCAGCGTTCGGGAGACGGCGGAGCTGGGCAGCTTCTTGTCTTCAGGGCTCCTGCGCTCGGAGCATCTTTCCGCCTGCAGCCCACCCACCGACCCGCCTCCTTCCTATGTGTGTGACCTGAAAGTGAAAAGAGGAAGAAGAAAGGGCTCGTTTTTCTTGCACGCTCTCATACTGCCCCGTTTTCATGGCCGTTCCCCTCAGCATTTATGCCCTGACTCCTAATGATCATAATCATAACGTCCTGTGAGACCGAGGAAGGATCGTCTGGTGACAGCTGGACGGCCAGCAGCATTTCTTGTAGCAGAAGCTGCAGGGGCGCCCACTTCATAGGGTGCATGACCGTTATCCTCGTGACGCTTGTCTGTCTTCCTGATAATCCCCACCACACCAACGCTTGAACCATTATCTTTTTGTATTCTGCTTGATAAGTGTGAGTCATCCTTATCAGTTACCTGTTATTGTGCAGTTCAGTTTAGAAGGGATACAGATGCTGGCCTCTGGTGATGTTTTGTTTTTCATTTTTCCCAAGGATGCACAGCTGGTTGTGGACAGCTAGGTTGCGCGGAGGGAGGGCCGAGTATGAGATACAAGCAACTTGCACTGAGCAGGCAGAGGCATCTCTCTTGGAGGCTTTGGCACTTATGAATCAGGCTGTGATTCATGATAAAAATGACATTATTGTCTGAGCATACATCATCATGCTTCTCAAGCTCAACTTTATAACTCTCCGGCTGCAGATAAAGGTACCAGAGATGTAGCTAGTCATATCATGTTGACACGGCTGCCGTTTTGAAGGTAGTCATTTTAATAAGATGGCTGCATTTAGGAAAATCATTGGAGAAACACCTGCTCCTTATGTGTTCTTTTTAAATTGTAGCTCTTCCTGTTATTCCATACATGTTTGAAGCATTATTATGCTCAGTGGAATAGGAGAAGAAGGGCTCTGTGGATAGATCATGTCCCTGGTGATCACATACCAGGTGCTTGATGCTTAACTTTTCAATTTTTAGCATATGGTATATTGGCATACAGTGTTTTCTAGCTCAGGATATTGTGACCAAATCAAGATCAGGCTCTCCAAATACACTATTTGTTTTCCCGGCGTTAAAGGGTTCTGTGAAGCCTGAATGGGACTGGAGAAGGAGGAATGCCAAATTCATACTTTTGCTTACTGAGTCTCCTTTTAGCTGTAATGCATGGTGTGAGTGTGGGATTGAGGACCCAGGATATCTAAGATCAGTTTTGGAGATTACTGGTTATCAGTTTTGAAGATTACTGGTTGACTTTGGGCCAGCCATTCACATTCAAGCTAACCTATTTTGCAGGGTTGTTGTGGGTATAAAATGTAGTGGAGAATGATATGAGCTGTGGAAAGTTCCCCATAAGAAGAAAAGAGGTAGGATATAAATGCAGTGTAAAAAATAGCAATGATGCATTTTATATTTTGTTCTGAAAAGCCTGAATCTTAAGCAGTTCTTCATTACTGATTCTGTTAGCATAGTCTGTTTGAGCTTCGGTTCGAAGAACTAAGACAACCTAGTTAGGTAGGGAATTATCAGCCCAGTCATTAAATAGAGCTTGGTTCAGTTTTGATACATGAAGAATCATTGATCCTGCTATGAAAATGAAACAGGCTCATAAATTGTGCAAGAAGAAAGATCAGCTACTAAGTTTTCTTTTACTTATTTTGTTTTTTACTCTGTTTGGTAGAATTCAACTTGAGTTCACAAAAAGTTGTTACATTACTGAAATCAAACTTTCATATGTTTCCATATAGACCATTTCCATGTTTTAGCTCTGTCCAAGAATGCTTGTGATAGATGATGATCATTGAGTCTGCAATCCAGTACACACATACCTGAGAATAAGTCCCACTGCACTTAGTGGAGCTTACTTCTGAGTAGGCATAGGATTGTACTCTGAGTGCATTATTGAACTAGCTATTTTTAAAAACTTATTTTAAGCATTTTGATCAGTACTTCATTTCTGGAGCAACTCCTCCTTCTGGAGCAACAGTGGAGTAGAATTCAGATAGAGAGGAATGATAGCCTAACATAAATAGAGACTGGGATGTAGGGTTTGATATGAAGCTCCATAATGATCTCAGGAAAATCAAGATTTTTACTTGTTTTACATTCAACCATTGGAAAGGGTTCCTCTTCTTTAGTCAGAGCAAGATTTTGAACTTTACTTCCAGGTAAGTGGGATTGCAGGCAGGCTGGCCTTCTGGTTCTACCTTGTCACTGGATTGCTATGTGGAGATGCAGTGCAAAAATGAATGTGTGCAGTATCACTCAGAGTCTATTATTCAGAATACGTTATTTGAATAAGTATTCAATAAACCAAATTTATTTTAACTTCTTCACAATTGCCTTAGAATCTACATATTTAGGATTTTTCCTCCCTTTGAGACACATGGAAAAATCTTAGTAAGTCACATTCTTCTTGTCTTCACTTGGTCAACACTTCATGCCACCAGTCTGGATCAAACACATTATGGGTTTTGCTGTGGCTCTGTGCCTACCACCAAGCCTTCCTTCAAAGGGGTTCATAAAAAGCAAGAAAGGGCATAATATATGCCTATAACTGATTATTTTGTGAGAGGTCTGCTCATGTCATTTTAAGACGAGAGGATCATTTAAAGAGCATTGCTGGCTAAGTTGAAAAGGCTGTTACATTGCTTCTGTAAACCTTTGCAGGTTTAAATGCACTTAATTCTGTGGTGGACTGTAGTCACTGTATTTATTCGTTGCATGCCTTTGCAAGGAGGGTGCAGTTGTGATGAAGCAGCATGGTAGATGCTGAAGAAGCTTGATTTACACTGAACTTGATAATTGCATATTCTCTCCTTTAAAACCCTCCATCCAAATTGAAAATTATATATTAGCTTTTTTGTATTTACCATATTTTTATATTTAAACAAAATGAACATGTGCAATGAAGAATGGAAAGCTTTTTGTTTGATTTCTGTTGCTTTCAAAGAGGTCTTTTAAAACTACTGTATAGCATTACATTTTCCTGAAGCACTTTCTCTATTACTGTTTCATGAAATGCTTTTCACTGGATGACAGGTTTATATCCTGCCAAACTAATGGCTCATTTCCTAGATTGTAAGCCTGCAAATAAATGCTTCAGGTGGGACATATTAATCATTGTGCCAGGCAAATATTGCAAATGTATGTTACAATAGCATTGGAAATAAGTGAGACTAATGTATGATATTTGCAGTGTACTGAAGCAAAGTAGAATTCTTCTGCCACCCAGCATCATACTCTGTTAATCATATTGCTCAAATATGAAGCAAGTGTTCAAAATCATGATATATACTGGCTTCTACAACTGGAAATATTTTAATCAATTTTTGAAACCTGGTTTTTCTCTTTTTCACTTCCTGCATAACACTTGATATCTAGAAATACCTCACCCTTTTCAAGTTCAGTCATATGACAGCAGGAGCTATAGCCTAGATAGAAACAGCTTGCTTTGAAAAACCTTCCATAAAATCACAACAGCATGGTAAAAAAGAAATAGGCTTGGCTTTTAGCAATTAAACAAAGGCAGTGTGTGAAGAATGCTTAACTGACAGAAATGATTGGGAAAGGTTTATGGATCAGCTCCAGAGGTTGACAACAAGAATGAGGTTGCACTTTTTTTTTCCCTTCAAAGCTTGTCCTTTGAGTCAAAAAAATCAGCAGCTAAATCTTGGTTTAAAGTGGTTCATCTGAATACTTGCTTTCTGTTTTGCTGTACAGCTTGTTCATAGTGGATGCATTTTGTAATTCGTATTGTACAGTAAATTGCTCCCCTGAAAATTGGATTTTTTGCTCCATTTTTAAAAGAATGGAGCAAAATTCATTACTTGGGCTGTCCTGTAGAGAACCTTTTAGAATACCCTTACCTTTGTGTGCTTACCCATGATGACCCTTAGCAATGGCCATTTCTGACTACTGAAAAGGCTTAAAAAGACACTAGCCAGAGCAAGCACTAAACCTGGCAAGTTTAAATGCAGTGATTCATGAGAACATCTTGAGGCAATTGTTTCACTAGGGAGTCACCTTGAGTAGGGAAGGTGTGAGCTTTGGCCTTCCCAGCTAGGTTTCTTAGCTTGATACATGTTCAGTGAAATTCAGTAGTCTCTACATTCCTTACCCCTTTGCATAATTGCCAGGAATCAAAAGAGCAACTCTTTTGGCCATGTCTACTCATGGTGCAGGCTGGAATTTGAAAGTATAGGTGTGTTCTTTCATGACAGCGTGTATGCTTTGTGTACAGGGAGACTATATAGGAAAATCATAAGTGAAATAGCATATAATAAGGAATCCTGCAGCATCTTAAGAAGTTTCTTTAAATACATTCTTAATGATGAATACTAGTCTTTGGCTCTTAAATGCCTTTGACACAAAAGCAAAGCCAATTTACTTTGGGTGTGGCAAGTGATCAGTAGATAAATGCTGAATAGGTTCAGATTTGAGAACTACTAACCACTCCCTTTATTCTGCTGTTTGGTGATGTTACACATTATATGAATCAGCACTTTGCAAGATGGTTCAGTAGAGAAGTTTAAAGGGCGTCACAAACGAAAAATACCAAGAGTTCTTCTGGCTTGGTCCTAAGTAAGGGTGGACTTCCACATAACTTTTATGATGCAGAAGCCTGTGTGTTTTTGTTAGGTTTGTGGATTTCTGCCTCTGCCTTTCTTAGAATTTGAGATTTGAGAAACTGACGTTTCAGAAAAGGCAGGTAGCTGGTTGCAGGTCAAGGTTTTAAGCTGTAAGCAGGTGGGAAGTATTGCCATGAAATCAATATGTAAATCTAGGGCTATTATTCACTAACTCAATTGTAGATAATAATGTGAGCATTAGTTGATTAATCAATTAAATCTATCTATAAAGAGAACCCCTTCTGAAGAAGTAGCATGCTACTTTTATTTTTGGGTGAGGTACCTATTTGTTGTTGTAGGCATCATTTTAAGCGATAGCATCCTCCTTCTCTCTCATGCAGGACAGAATGGTTGCAATTTTATGTAACACTGAAATATGGTTTAATGTTATGAGAGAATTATCTGCAATGAGTCTCACATTCTCTCTCTTTCCTGGTGCAGGTGTGAGAATCAGTTTCAAGCTTTGGTTTCCAAACCAAAAATAGTATTGGGCTCAGCATGGGTTGTTCTTCCCCGCTCCAGGGGGTCATGGTAGGATCAAGGTGTCCCTCTTTCCTCACTGTAGTCAAGAGCTGTTTTTAGCTCCTGGCTTCTTCTTCTTCTTCTTTTTTTTTTTTTTGTCCTTTAAATTTTTTTCTTGGAGATTGTGAAATTCAGGCATTCATGATCCTGAATTTGACAGCCCCATCAGGGGCCTGAGCTGCACTATTAGGGGCTCTGAGATCTTTTTTTATGTGTTTGTTTATGCATGAAAATGTGCAGATAGGTTTGTATTTTTTTAAAAAAATAATAGATACATTTGTGCAACTGTAGGAATAAATGTGTTCCCTATCAAACAGCCTCTTTCAAAGCAGGGTCAAAGCTTTGACAGCTGCTTTTCATAGAATAGTAGAGTTGGATAGGGCCAGAGGGCCATCAGGTCCAACCCCCTGCTCAGGGCAGGACACTGAATTAAATCATCCCTCCCAGATGGCTTTTCAGTTGCATCCTGAATGCATCAAGTATGGGAGAGCCCACAACCTCCCAGGGTAATTGTTTCTGTACTGCTCTAACAGTCAAGAAGTTATCTTTGATGTTCAGCCAGAACTTGGCCTCCTGCACTCCAGGAGGATGGGGAAGAGATCCTCTCCTTCTTCTTTGTGACAGCCTTGTGAGTACTTGAGGAGTGCTATCATGTGCCCCCTCAGTCTTCTCTTCTTGAGGCTAAACATGCCCATTTCTTTCAGTCTCTTTTCTTTCCCCAGAAAAGAGGGTGGGGGTATACTTTTGTACTTTACCAAGGTCTTAGGATCTTACCTTTATTCCCCCCTCCTCTTTCCTATAAAAAAGCAATGCATATTTTCATTAGTTTCAAATGCAGATGTTCTCATTGATTGAAATGTATTTGTGCACATTTCTTGAAAATAGTCATTTTTGTACATTTTTCAAACATTTCAAATGATGTGGGACACTTTTTTGAACCACATTACAAACTTGGAAATGCACTGACTTTAGTCAGGGATTGTCTCTGTTCAGTTTGGAACATTTAAACTGGTTAGCTGCTGATCAAAAGCAAACATTTCTCATACATTCCTAGTGTCATCTCTGCAAGAAGGCATTTGGGAGCCTTTCACTCCTTATTCCTGCCCTCTGGAAAAAGCACAGTTTCCTTTTGGGAACAACGTTAACGACATTCTTGCAAGACAACTATTTCTGGTACTGCTTTACATTCATCCATCCTTTTTTGATTGGTAGCACAAGAAGCAGCATAGGAAACTTATCTTTTACTAGGCTAAGGTTGCCCATCTTGCCTGTTGTATACTTTGACTGGCAAGATTCTCCACCATTGAGCTATAATCTCTCCAGAATGGATGTGTGTGCACACAAATGCATATGCAGTCAGTGTTTAGTATAGTTTTGTGGTTGGGGCTGGTGATTCCCGCTGATCTGGGGAACAATCTTCAGTTGTTCTCAAGTCTCTGTGACCTAGGTTATTTTGAAAGGAAAAGATGTTTGGATTCTGGTAAAATTTGACTAATTAGTTTGGAGGAGCTGATGAGGGAGCTCAGGTAACATCTTTATCTCATCACCCAAAGAAGTTGGAGCAGGAGGGCTTAAAGCAATTACACCTGAAGAAAACTGTAAGAAGAAAACTGCAAATAAGCCCTGATGCTCGAGGGTAGTTACTGTGAGCTCCTGAGATTCCGGCTCATTACTTGTGGAAAACAGAATCCGAAGAGCAAGCTTTAAAGCAGCACTATGTATGACAGTGCTTGAAGAAATAAAAGTAAAAACCTTGCCTAGGCAATGGAGATGTAGTGGCAATGCAGTCTGAATTCAGTGACATGCATGAAATATGCAGTTTTGCAAGATTTCTCCTAACTTGCATCATTCTGATACTTTCCCATAATTTCCCAAAGCTGTTTCCCATAATTTTGTTCTTTTAGTCAAGGGGAAAGGCAAGGAAGTGTATGGCACACTAGTCATGCCATGTGACAACTGGATCACTTACTAGTAACTTTTCCAGCTTCTGAAATCACCCCTGTACTTTCAAACATCTCTTTGCTAAAGGCTAAACAGTTAAAAAAGAAACGAAAAGAGCGGAATGCCACTTGCCAGGCTATAAATGTTCTGAATTCCCATGGCATTGCAGCAAATGTGTGAAACAGGAAGTGATCATTGCTTGGTGGCTCCCAACCAAGAGTTAACCTTTGCATGCCTTAAGTTGCAATCCTGTACACACTTACTTGGGAGTAAATGCCATTGAAATCAATTGGGTTTAATTTAATTTTTATAAGATTGCACATGTGACTGTGCCGAGTTTGTTAGGGTGTGTAAGCTGATCCATATTAGAACCCCATCTAGCTAAGGAGAAGTACAGAAATGAGCAGCCTTCAACCCGTGCCTTGCTTACTAGTTCAGAAATTTTAGGTATAAACCTGATGCACATTGAAATAAGGGTTGTAATGCAAGTTTAAAATTGATTGTGTTTATTTTCAGTGTGTTTTTTCATTGGGAATGTGCATTCTAATGGATGTCCCCATCCATATTGTGACATATCTAATCACACAAGAATATGTTTTGTATGTGCCACTGACATTGGAATGGGATGAAAATGTGTGGAAGAGATTATAAGGTACACGGTAGTCATGCTTCAGTGCTGTTATGGCCATTGTGTGGAATTTCTGGCATTTTGTTGTGATACCGATAGCATTCCTTTCACGCAACATGGATTATATTTTTTAACATAGGTTGTATGTGCGTAAGGGCACATTATCTGTATAAATAATATAGATTTAGGAGAGGGCTGGGATACTGAGGCAGACTTTATATTCCCCTTCCCTCACTATGAAGTCTTAAAACTTTTTCTCCCTCAATTTAGATTTTAGGAAACTCATATTTAGCATCAGATTTCATTTTGTGAGTATATTTTGCATCTTGAGAGAGTAGAGTGAGTGTGATGAAATGGATGTCATGCTGGCTTACCATGTCGTGGTGGGCAGGGGTGGTCACTAAAACTAAACTAATTTCTCAGAAGGCAAGTGAAGAGATGAAAATAAAATGTATCTAAATATATGGCAGATGTAGGTTGTGAGTTCCTAAATAAAGAATAATTTTTGAACCCAAATAAAGATGGTACTATGGTACTATGACAGAGTTAAAGCTGAAAGGATACTCAGTTAGAGATGTATCTGGTGTGAAAGGAAAGTCTAATGCTTTAAAGAACAATACTGTGTAGGATCCTGAAATGTAAGATCTATGAATCAAGGTAAGCTGGATGTGGTCAAACATGAGATGACAAGAGTGAACATCAACATCCTGGGAATCCATGAACTAAAATGGACAGGAATGGGTGAATTTAATTCAGATGACCATCAGGTATACTACTGCGGGCAAGAATCCCTCAGAAGAAATGGAGTAGCCTTCATAGTCAATAAAAGAGTAGGAAAAGCAGTACTGGGATACAATCTCCAAAATGACAGAATGATCTCAGTTCGAATCCAAGGCAAACCATTCAACATTACAGTAGTCCAGATCTGTGCCTCACCCAGTAATGCAAAAGAGGCTGAAGTTGACCAGTTCTATGAAGGCCTACAACACCTTCTAGAAATAACACCAAAAATGATGTCCTTATCTTCATGGTGGTTGGGAATTCAAAAGATAACCAGAATAGCAGGTAAGTTTGGCCTTGGAGTACAAAATAAAGCAGGGCAAAGACTAGAAGAATTTTGTCAAGAGAACATGCTGGTCATAGCAAACACTATTTTACAACAAGCTAAGAGACGACTCTATATATGGACATCACTAGACGGTCAACACAGAAATCAGATTGACTATGTGCTCTGCAGCCAAAGATGGTGAAGCTCTATTCAGTCAGTAAAAACAAGACCTGGAGCTAACTGTGGCTCACATCATGAGCTTCTTATTGCAAAATTCAGGCTTAAATTGAAGAAAGTGGGGAAAAGCACTAGACTACTCAGGTATGACTTAAATCATATCCCTTATGAATATACAGTGGAGATGACAAATAGATTTAGGGGATAAGATCTGATAGACAAAGTGCCTGAAGAGCTATGGATGGAGGTTTGCAGCATTGTACTGGAGGTAGCAACTAAAACTATTCCAAAGAAAAAGAAATGCAAGAAAGCAAAATGGTTGTCTGAGGAGGCTTTACAAATAGCTGAGGAAAGAAGGGAAGCAGAACACAAGGGAGAAAGGGAAAGATACACCCAGTTGAATGCAGAATTCTAGAGAACAGCTAGAAGAGATAAGAAGGCCTTCTTAAATGAGCAGTGCTAATTAATAGAGGAAAACAGAATGGGAAAAACTAGAAATCTCTTCAAGAAAATTGGAAATATCAAGGGAATGTTTCATGCAAAGATGGGCATGATAAAGGACAAAAATGGCAGGGACCTAAAAGAGGCAGATGAAATTATGAAGAGGTGGCAAGATTGTATAGGACAGGATAAAACTGTTCTAAATAAATAAATAAGATTACATGGAAGAACTATACAAGAAAGATCTTAATGTCCCTGATAACCACAATGGTGTGATCGCTGACCTGAGCCAGACATCCTGGAGTGTGAAGTCAAATGGGCCTTAAGAAAGTCTGAGCAACAACAAAGCTAGCAAATCTAGACTGCATACTAAAAAGCAGAGACATCATCCTGCTGACAAAAGTTCATATAGTCAAAGCTTCGGTTTTCCCAGTTGTAATATATGGCTGTGAGAACTGGACCATAAGGAAGGCTGAGTGCTGAAGAGTTGGCATTTTTGAATTGTTGTGTCGGAGAAGACTCCTGAGAGTCCCTTGGACTGCAGAGAGATCAAATCAGTCAATCCTAAAGGAAATGAACCCTGACTGTTCTTTAGAAGGACAGATACTGAAGATGAAGCTCAAATACTTTGGCCACCTAATGAGAAGGAGGGGCTCATTGGAGAAGACCTTGAGGCTGGGAATGATTGAAGGCAAAAGGGGACGGCAGAGGAAGAGATGGCTGGATGGGGTCACTGGGGTGGTGGGTGCAGGGTTGGGAGGACTCTGGGGGATGGTGAAGGACAGGAGAACTTGGAGGAATGTTGTCCATGGGGTCCCAAAGGGCTGAACGCAACTTTGCGACTAAACAACACTAAAAGATGGTACTGGAGAGGAGCAGTTTGCTTTGCAGGATGCAATGATCCTAGCTTCTTTTTTTTTTTTAATTCTCTTTAAAAATAAAATGAAAATCAGGAAGGACAAGAAGCCTGGTGGATGCCAAGAGAACTCTTTGGAGACCCCAAGATTATACACTGTGGATAGCCCTATCTTCCCTGTCTGTCAAATTATTAATTTTAACAGAGGAAGTAACTTAGGAACAGCATTTTATAAGAGATAAAAACACTTAATGCCAAGTATTTAATGAGAACAGAGAAGAATAATTATTTACTACTGCTGGAAGGAGCAAAGCTTTTCAGTTTCAGCATTGATGACTGTCACAAGATGGTGGGGTTTTGCCATTCTTCATAGAGGCACAGGAAGAAAACACTCTTGCTCTTTGTTCTGCAAAATAAGTCAATGAAAATATTGTGAAGAGCCCTGACAAAGAAGGAATTCAATGATCTGACATGGTTGTTGCACATTGGCCTTTGCAGGGTCATTATGGTTTGTTCTTAATGTAGCGTTGAAAGAGGTTCATATCAGTCTTGCGGATGAGCTGGGAGATGCCTGTTGGGACAGTCTGAGCTGAGTGAAAAATCGGTTGCCAAGACAGAGTAAGTTTTATTGCATGGTGCACTCATTGCTTGTGAAGGTGGCAATGACCGCTGATCAGATTACCAGGAGCTTGCACCACCAGAGATACTGGAAAACAGTAGATGATCTGGACTATATGTTTGTTAAAGTAAGTTACCATTTTTCCTAGTTGTGGACGGTCAGTTCAATTATCTATTTATCTACGTATGCTGAGTTTTTTGCAGTCTTATCTACCGTAGCTATAATCCTGTGTCAATATAAGAAGGCCGTTGAGTTTAGCTGTAATTCGTTGCAAGATTATACAGAAGGTATTTCATACATATTATGGGTGATGATACATATTTATGTATTATGGGTCATACATATATCAGTGTGGTGTAGTGGTTAGAATGCTGGGCTGGGAACTCATGCGATCCAGGTTCTAGTCCCCACTTAGCCTCTCACTTACTTTCAGCCTAACCTACCTGACAGGGCTGTTGTGAGAACAAAATGGGGTGGAAGATGAATGTCAGCATATGCCTCAAAAGAAAGGCTAGATATAAATGTGTGGTGGTGGCGGCGGCGGTGATGATGATAAAGCAGTTTAGTATTATAAACAAAGTTATTGAGATTATGTTATGTAACTTATACTGAGTGAAGCTGTCTTGGGTTTCTCCAGAAGGGAAGTCTGGGATTTCTTGTTTTTTGAGCAGAATTTTCCACATGGGATTGTCATTATTCTTACTAAACCAAATGTGTTATAAAATAAGTGGCTACCACTGGAATGTATTTCATTATGACAAATGGATCTTTGTTTTCTAATGCTTGTGTAGTAAAACGCAATACTGAATATTGCAATCCTATACCTGTCTATTCCAAACTAGGTCCTATTGGGTATAATGGGGCTTACTTTAAGGTAAACTGATATATTACAGCCTTAAGTATCTGCTCATTAGCTCAACTAATGCTTCAGAGCTGATCAAAACAATTGGTAAGGAATTTTCCATGTTAGTCATCAGAAAAAAGACTGAAGTTGCAGTTCTTTTCATGCTTCTTAGGAATTAAGTTCCTTTGAACGCACTAAACTTTACTTCTGAGAAAGCAGGCACAACATTAGACCTAGAGTAATTAGCAATTAGGTTGGTGCTTTTTCTCTCCCCTACCACATTTCTAACCCTTTCAGTACAGTTTAGAGGGATGCTAGAATCTGACCTAGGTTTGATTTACAGTGCTTACTAACAACTGATTTGAAATTTGTTTTTTAAACCCTGCTATCCAGACAGTAGAGCTTCCTAGTAAGACATAAAAACTTTAGATTTAATAATGTTTTCCTACAAGGCATTTTCCCAGGGTGTGGCTTTCTAACAGCATGGGGTAAGAAAGCATTTTTTTCAAAAAAGAAAAAAGAAAAAAAAAGAATGCTCTTTTTGTAGGGTGCTTGTAACTTTCTGGTGTGAAGCTCTACTTCCATATAAGTACAAATTTTCTCCCAATTTTGCTAATAAGATTTTACAGAGGGGGGTTTTCATTATTATTTTGTTCTCTTATACAGCTTGTAGCTGAAGCTCCCTGGGCAGTTTACAACTGAGTGTAAAAACAAAATACAATAGATAAAAACATAAGAATTATGTTCACTGGTTTTTCAAGCAGCCAGGTATATATTGAAAAACAAGAAGCTATTCTGGTATTGGTCGTGTATTTTTCTAGGGCTTTTAGAAGCATGTCACATTTATTTTTATTAGACATTTTTATGTGCTTTTAAGACTTTGAGCCATCTTATGATCAAATTAAAAATAGTGATCTAATAGAGTAAAATCAATAACTAAAGCAAAACTAAAAACAGGTACAGCAGTGATTGGGAGCAATCATCACAGCCCTGTGCATGTTTAGGCTGAAAAAGGTCCTACAGCTCAGCATTCTTTAGCCAGCCATGCTTTTAATGGGCACCTTAAGATGAGGACTGTAGCTATATAGATTTGTAAGGAATTCCATAAGCTGGAACCCTATAGGGACAGATTCTACAGACCTAGTTGTGGATCCCTTTTTAAGTTGCATGATTTCCACAAAAATATCACTTTAGTTTTGTCTGAGAACAGGAATCTCAAGATAGTTAATTTACTATTTAGGAAAGAAACTGAGGATTGGGTAGACATTTCAACATGTTAATATGGTTTGATGTGGAGGTAGCTTATCCAAATAAAATGAATGTTTAATTCTCAACTTTAGAGGGGGGGGGGACTTTTTTAAAAAAGAGGCCAGATGGAAAAACCAGATGATGTATCCACTTTGAATGCTGTTTCTTATGGTTGTTACACACTGTTACAGCCAGAAAAGTTAGTCATCTGCTACAGGGCAATTTTAGGTTTCTGTTTAACTCCTACAAAAGTGCATTTCAGCAAGGCTTTGGGAGCCTCCTCCAATTTTCCAAGTGTACTAGGACATTTATTACTCTGAAAAAAGTAATGATTTCTATCTTTGTACTAGACTCACTGAACAAGGGAAATAAAGGGCTTTACACCAGGTGGAAAAACAAAAACAAACAGGCTTAAGGGTTTGGTCCAGAGAGAACACAAGTATACAGTTACCTCTTTATAACTGTGACAGAGCCTTACCATTGAGACATGGCTACTATTTATACATGGTTTGTGCTGTAAATTGAAAAGATGCCATTTGTCCTCTTGGATACAGGATAGAAAGGCAGGAAAGGTGTGAACAGCTTGAAAGGTAAGCTGCTTTGATCGGGACTGTAGCTGATTGCAGCTTTTGCTAACACAGACAGTATGGGAAGGTATGGGGATGGCTATACATCCAGTTGAGACTGGTGGAAGGGAAGCACTGCAGTTTTTTCAAAAATAGCCGTAATCCTCAATCGAGCAACCAGCCAGCAAAAGGTAGGATGCAAAGGTTTGCGGGAAGTTACTAATGCTGTGTCTGCTGAACAGTTTTGCAATGGAGAGCTCTGATTTAGTGGCAGCCATCAGGACCTGAAGCAGGGATACTGCTTCCCATGGTGATGAGCAGCATGGGTCACCCTCCAAGTGCCTGCAGAACCAGAATCGGATATGTCCGTACTTGCAAGGGTGCTGTGCAATTAAGTGCTGCAGCTGGGTGCCCTGGAAGGCTTTGTGAAAGGCTTCCTTCCCCTGCTCAGCTTTGCTACAAAGCCACAGATCTTGCGCTCCTGATTCTGCCTTCATTCTTGACCTCAACTGTACCTGTTTCTTGCTTTTGCCTCTGCTCCTGCTACCCCTTGCTGGGTTATCTCACCTTTCCATGCCTCTGCTTTACTTTTGGTTTTACCATGCCTTGCTGACTCTCACTTGTTGAGACTTGGCTGTTGTCTGTGCACTCACTGCACCTTGCCGAGTCTCCATCTGCCTCTGTAACTCCTAGTCACGGTGTTCCAGCTGCTGACACCTTTTGCCCATGTTCTGAACCTGACAGCAGCTTTGTAAACAAAGATGGAGAAGACTCTCTGTTGCCTCAACCAAAAGGAGAGAGAAATCATCTTAAGGAAATTGGTTTCAAGTTACAATATTAGCTTAATGGTCCAATTTCTTATCTACAGTACAATATAAAACATTTTCCCCTGAAAGAATACAGATTCCTTTAACTGTTTCTGCTTTTATATATGTGTGGTGTGTTTTCTTTACCTAATAGTGTAATCCTATGCATGTTTGCCCAGAAATATCTCAGGTGAGTTCATGACAGCTTTTTTTCAGATCTGGAAGGAGCTGTAACTGGATTGTATTGGAACACTGCAATTCTCACCATTGGTCAATGGAATTTAGAGTCTCAAAGGAGCATCTTGGGTAATACTGGCAAAATCCAGTGAAGATTTGTTTTTGTGCATCTGGTATTCCTTTTGCTGGGACTCATGTAGAATTTCCCAGTGGATTCTGGGTATTTGAGGAATTATAAAGGTTTATTTTTTATGTGAAATAGATTTATTTTCATATTGTTGGGGAAGAACTTGA
Organism: Varanus salvator macromaculatus; assembly: GCA_023646645.1. Classification (NCBI taxonomy): domain Eukaryota; kingdom Metazoa; phylum Chordata; class Lepidosauria; order Squamata; family Varanidae; genus Varanus; species Varanus salvator. The sequence continues at coordinate 8,751,853 of JAIXND010000786.1, forward strand.
TGCTTGGTAAAAGTAATAAGTAAAAGAAACCACATTTGGTTTGTCGTCTCTATAGCCATGTTGTGTTATCTTGAAACCCTTAAGCCGGGGATGGACATCTGCAACTAATTTGGCCTACACTTTCCATGTACCTTCACTATTGGCTGTGCTGGTATAAAGGCCTCTTCTGAATTATCTACCCATCAATTTCACTGTGGACTCCCAAGTTCTACTACCCTATAAAATGCCTTTTCTCTTTGCACACAGTGAAATGGCATCATGCAACAATTCTCTTGAAGCACACTGTATTGTGCCTTAACTATGAGCAAGCAAGGTGGGGGAACCATTCAGCCTTTACAGACAGTCAGCCATAGTTCACCAGCTTTCTTCACTTGGAAGCAAGGTAGCATTTAATTAAAAAAGAGAGAAAGCTTAAATATTGTCAGGTAGACATCTTAACAGAAAGCTGGCATGTCATTTTGTACTTACAGTAAGATTTTTTTTAATGTAGAGGAGCATTGAAAAATGGGATTCTACAGCTCCTTGTAGGGAACATTGCAGAATAGTGTTAAGCATTATATCTGCTTGCCGTCATTTATCTTTCGGACAATAGAATGTGTTCAGGTTCACTCCAGTTCCTTTCTGTCTTCCTGTTCTTGCAAATTAAGGAAGGTAGATTTCTAAATATTGCAGTCTGGAACATTAGAGTCTCCCTCAGCGGTTTGAGGCATACAAGCCAGTGCACTAGTTTTTCTACACAAACACTTTATGGCAAGAGGTAAGCCCCATCAGAATGTCCGGTGGCTTTTCTGCTGTGGCCAGAAATGCTGTGCTTATATTCAGAGCACTGCCTTGACATCTGGCAATACTTCCTTTTCCTCCATTGCCTGAAATAGGCTGAAAGGTGTTCTTGCAGGTGGTGGCAATAGGCCTTGTTTCTTTGAGTTCCACTGTTTTGGTTGTGAGAAATAACGGTGCCCAGGAGCAGTTGAGCTGGACGTTTGTTTCTGAGGCTTCTCTGCACAAAGCATTTATTGTGCACTGATGAGCCTTCACGGAATTTATTTATGTATTACATTTATATACCGCCCCATAGCCCATGGGCTCTCATTGTTGTTCACCAGAGCCTCTTCTATTTTTTCCAGCCATTTTATCTGGAATATTTTAGTGGATATTTTAGAGTGAGAAATGTCTGGTATTAAATTTTAAATTGCAGCTTTCCAAAACAAAAGCTTTGTGAGAAATCTAGATACACTATGGTGCAGTTATAACAACACCACCTTTGTTGTTATTAGTTGCGAAGTTGTGTCCGACCCATCGCAACCCCATGGACAACATTCCTCCAGGCCCTCCTGTCCTCCACCATCTCCCGGAGTTCACCCAAGCTCACACCAACTGCTTCAGTGACTCCATCTAGGCACCTCATCCTCTGCCGCCCCTTTATTCTTTTGCCATCTATTGTTCCCGGCATTAGACTCTTCTCCAGGGAGTCCTTCCTTCTCATTAGGTGGCCAGAGTATTTGAGTTTCATCTTCAGGATCTGGCCTTCTAAAGAGCAGTCGGGGTTGATTTCCTCTAGGACTGACTGGTTTGATTGCCTTGTGGTCCAAGGGACTCGCAGGAGATTCCTCCAGCACCACAATTCAAAGGTCTCAATCCTTTTGTGGTCAGCCTTCCTTGTGGTCCAGCTTTCACAGCCATACATTGCAACTGGGAAAACCATAGCCTTGAGTATACGCACTTTTGTTGGCAGGGTGATGTCTCTGCTTTTGAGTATGCTGTCTAGATTTGCCATAGCTTTCCTCCCCAGGAGCAAGCATCTTTTCATTTCTTGGCTGCAGTCCCCGTCTGCGGTGATCTTGGAACCCCGGAAAATAAAATCTGTCACTACCTCCATTTCTTCCCCATCTATTTGCCAGGAAGTGAGAGGACCGGATGCCATGATCTTAGTTTTCTTAATGTTGAGTTTCAGGCCAACTTTTGCACTCTCCTCCTTCACCCGCATCAAGAGGCTCTTTAGTTCCTCTTCACTTTCTGCCATGAGAGTGGTATCATCTGCTTATCTGAGGTTGTTGATATTTCTCCCAGCAATCTTAATTCCAACTGGTGATTCATCTAGGCCTGCCTTTCTCATGATGTGCTCTGCATATAAGTTAAATAGGCAGGGCGACAGTATACAGCCTTGCTGAACTCCTTTCTCAATTTTGAACCAATCAGTGGTTCCGTGTCCAGTTCTCACTGTTGCTTCTTGACCCACATATAGGTTTCTCAAGAGACAAATAAGATGGTCTGGTACTCCCATCTCTTTAAGAACTTGCCACAATTTGTTGTGATCCACACAATCCAAGGCTTTAGTGTAGTCAATGAAGCAGAAGTAGATGTTTTTCTGGAACTCCCTAGCTTTCTTCATGATCCAGCATATGTTGGCAATTTGATCTCTAGTTCCTCTCCCTCTTCAAAATCCTGCCTGTACTTCTGGTAGTTCTTGGTCCACATACTGCTGGAGCCTAGCTTGTAGGATTTTGAGCATCACTTTGCTAGCATGTGAAATGCGTGCAATGGTGCGGTAGTTTGAACATTCTTTGGCATTGCCCTTTTTTGGGATGGGAATGTAAACTGACCTTTTCTAATCCTGTGGCCACTGTTGAGTTTTCCAAATTTGCTGGCACATTGAGTGTAGCACTTTGACTGCATCGTCTTTTAGGATTTTGAATAGCTCGACTGGAATACTGTCGCCTCCACTAACTTTGTTGTTGCTCAGACTTCCACTGGAGAAGGAAATGGCAACCCACTCCAGTATCTTTGCCATGAAAACCCCATGGACAGTACCAAAAAGCACCACCTTGTGCTTGTACAATAGAATATATAGAAAAGCGGAGAAATTCAAACCCTGGGGGAAATCTGTGTAAAGCACACTTTGTTCCTTCCACGAAGAAAACAGTAGGAGAAGCCTCCACAAAGCAGCAGAATAAACCCCTCACATATTAAAACCATGAGTGCATTGCTGTTGTGGCAGCTTCAGCAATTCCTGCATTTCACTTTGCAAAAAGCCTTGAATGGTTTCAGTTTCTATTCCTGGGCAACCAAATTGGACTGGCTGGCTGGTTCGGCAAATTATAGGGAGTTAGCATGGTATAGCATTGGACTAGGACTGGGAATAACTAGCATCAGGCTCAATGCTCAGTTTAAACATTGTGTTCAAAAGGGTAGCTTTGGGCCAATATCTAACCCTAAGCTACTTCACAGTGTTGTTGGGGAGGTGGAGAACCTTGTATGCCACAATAGTTACATTGGAGGACTAACAGGATAAAACTTTAATAAACAATGGCCCTTTGGGATAAGAGCCTGATGCTTTCATGGCTGCCTATTAAGAGCTGGAAGTAGCAACTGTGAGAGTGGCATAACTTTAGTTGGCTGGAGGAAAAAGTACCAGCTTTTGAGAAAGGAGTTTTGTGTTTGAATTAAATAATAGTGTTTTCATTTGCCCAATTACTATTGCTCAGCCAGAACAGAAAACAATTTATTTTCCAGAGAAAACAGAGACTTGAAAGTTAAAACAAGTAAAAAATGGACACAATAGAAAAGCAAGCAATATATTATGACTTAAGGAAAACTCCTCAGGTCAGAGTTTTGCAAGAAGGAATTCTAAGGCTTGTGGTGGGACTGTAGAACTTCAGAATGTGGCTCAAGTTTTCATGTTTGGATTGCTCAGTTTTGTTTTTTAAGCTCCAGGTCTCCACTCATTAAAACAACAAAAGCACCTAGCACATCAGGAAGGAGTCTGTCTAAAACCCTTTCCTTTGACTTGTTTCATAGAGAGTTTTTCATATGATAACAGTCAAATATACACTTACCTGCACTCTGGACTGGTACTGTCATAGGAAGATAAGCTCTGTAAGCTGGTTCATATTCTTTGTGTCACTCGTTAACATGTAATTATGTTTTGTTTTGTTTTTTTGTTAAGGGTTCATTTATTTTTAAAATCTATTAGGCCAGAAAATCCAGATTGGAGCTACACATTTGGTAGCTGACCAGGGACTGGTAACTTAGGCTCTTACTGAACTTCTGCAAAGTATTAAAAAAAGGTTATTCTCCTTTGTGGTCTGGTGCTTTTTTGAGCCTTTGCAAGAGCATGCCAGCTACTGTATGGTTAACAGAGCAAAACTAGCCACTTTCTCCACTGTTGTCTCTTTAACAGTATTTGTTACCAAATATTCTAAATTTTACAAGTTTGATAAATGGAGGAACTGGGTGAAATGAAGAGCTGAAGTTGGTGTATGCAGGAAAAGGAAATTATTATTAGTATTATTTGGTGTAATCAGATTAATCACATTTTTAATTTGGCATGCAAAATACACAGGACAGGTACCTGTTATGAAATTCATGTTGGAATATGAGCAAGGAAGTTCAAAACAAAAACAGGAATCAGAGCTTGGTATACTGACTATAACCCAAATTTAGTAGAAGTTTTCCTCTGGGTTTATTTATTTATTTCTGTGCCACACAGTATCGAAGTTTCCTTCCGTTGGAGGAAGGCAACTTTTTGTTTCTAACCATGAGATTCATTACTTGGTGGCTAAAAAGACTGATGCTGATTTCATTTTTATATCACCCAATAGCTGAGACTTTCTGGGCAGCTTAGCTTGGCATTCTTGATATTCAGCTTATTTCTGAAATAGCATCTTGTGCTATTGTACATTATAAATCTCTGCATCCTATTCAGAGTTCAAACAATGCATTTAAAATTACTTTCTGAACAATAGGTTTTGGTCTTCCATCAGTGATTGTTTTGTCTTGATTTCATATGCTCAAAATACACTTACATCATTAATCAGCAGAGTAAACATTTATTCAGACATCCATCCTACTTTGAGGTTACTTTGCTTTGCTTGAGTTTAACATGATAAAATATAGTTGTGCAATGTACTAGATAAGGAAAAAAATTTCTCCCTCTCTCTTAATTCAGACTCATTCCATGAAGCTTATTGGTGGGAGATTTGGGACAGATAAAAGGAAGGAATTTGTCACACAGTGCATAATTAAACTATGGAATTTAGTTCCACAAGATGTAGTAATGGCCACCAAATTGGATGGCCTTTAAAAGATTTGGCCTAATTTATAAAGGATAAAACTGGCAGTAGCCACTGGTCTATATGCTGCCTCCATCATCTGAGGCAGTATGCGATGTAGACCAGTTGCTGTGGGACACAGTTGTGAAGGTGCTGTGGATTGTCCCTGAGGGCAGCTGGTTGGCCACTGTGTAGACAAAATGCTAAACTAGATGGGCTGATTCAGCATGACTCTTTTTACCTCCATATTTGTACAATTCTTCTGCACTTGGATGCGATCTGAGACGTGTCCAAAGTTTTCATTGTATCCAGAGTGTACTCTTTGATAATGGCTAATTGCTAGAAACTTATTTCTAGAGGGCACTGATGTGTTCTTGAGGTGAGGTGAATCTTGTGATGTGAATGTTTTGGTGGTTATTATGGTCTGATGACTTATCCGTGTGATCTCACTTGAGATCATGAAGCAGAAGAAGAATCCTGCTATAGTTTACTTTTGTTCTTTTTAAGGGGGAGAATTCCATCTGTGCACTTTTGATATAGCCAAGTTTTGGCGTGTGCGATACAGAGAGTTGAAAGGCTCTTTTTCCTGCTCATACCTCTGTCTAGATCTTGTCCTAAGTGTCTTGGGAATGGGGTATGCAATGACAACCTTGAGGTGCCATTTAGTACTATTTTGAGAAAAATCATTTGTGTTTTATTTGTGGAAAATGTGCTTCCCATGAGATTTATTTGGATGATTCTGTCACACTTGCCTAATAATTGAGCCATTGAAATAGTCTTAAGTGACTCTTTGCATTGCCACTGTGTGTTTATTCCTTGCTTCATAAAACTCGTTATATGACCAGTGTGTTCTTTTTTCGATGGCAGTTGGGAAGTGACATGGAAACAGCTGGTGCTTTCTTCTCTATTCTAGACCAGATTTAAGCCTTGCAGAGCATTTGTTCTACTTTCCAACGGCCATGTAAAGAGTACTTTGGGAGGCCTAGGTCTCAAAAGCTTACTCTGCTGTAGCTGCTATGACAGTTTCCTAGGAGGGTGTTTCCATCCAGGCAAATATAAACCTCTTCTGATATGATTATATTGCAGTTTGCCTGTCATATGTACCCTGATCCCTTCAGAATTACATTCAGAATAAATTGCAGTAAAACAATGCGCAGCTCAGTCCCTTTCTGCAGCTTCATTATTAAGAGACTCATCTTCTGCTGTTTGACTTAATCAGGGATTGAAGTGCCATCTGCACTTCGAGTAGAAACACAAATGACCAAGCTCGATACTCAAAAGCAACAGCCTTCTGGTGGTAGAAGGCTCTTAATGTTCCATAAATATCTCACATGGAAGGCTCAGCTAGGTCTGGCAGTCTGGTTTCTATGGTGATTTGGTTTCTCCTGCTTCTAATTGTAAGTAGATAGTGTTTTGGTCTTCATGTCAGAAATTCAAAAGGTGCTCCTTCTGACTGTGGCATAAGTTTGCTCATGAGAAATGACATCCCAACAATTTACAATTCCGGTTGTCTTATTGACAAGTTACTTGTAGGCTGTGTGGGTACACTGTCATAATGGGATGTGCTGTAAGGGCCAGTATAAAGACAACTTTCCTTAATGACATGTGTTCTAGATACTTCAAAATGTCCTCCCAATTTTCTTCACCTTTGGTAGCAACTTCCTTTTCTAGGGTGTTGGGTATCCTGTTCTTGTGGTGACTCTTTTGATGGTCAAGGCATGCAAACCCCAAGTTTTTCATCTGACTTTCTCCTTTCTGAATTTTAGTGGTCTTCATGGATTAATGGTTTTCCACCTAAACTTGTCTTTTAACTGTGAGGGCAATTAGACCACAGCAGCCTGTACAACACACTCAGGGAATAAGTTCCTGAGCCAAACTATACCTGCTTCCAGGTGGGAGGGTATAAGAGTGCAGCCTTGCTGTCCATCCCCAGTTACCTGTGGCTAAGTCCTATTTAGTTCAATAGAATGCACTGTTCCATGTTGATGTCCAGAGGATTGCACTGTTCTCAAGCCTTATGCAGACATTTTTCTTCAGATGCCAGCAGACTAGATGACAGTATTCAGCTGCATTGGGGGTATGGTATGTTCTTCTCCCCACAGCCCTGCAACAATATGGCAGTAACAGCAATGACTTCTTTGCAGGGCCAGCAGAATTCATGCCCAGCCACAGTGACATTCTCACCCTCTGCCCCCCATGTTGGTTTAATGGGCAGACTCTACTTGCATTGGCAGGGTGAAATCTTAAAAAATGTTTGCAAAAATTGGGGGGAAATGTGTGTGTACAAAATGAGCCTTGAGCTAAAAGCAAGAAAGTTCTGTTGCTGCTGCTACCTGTTGTTTTGGATTATTCCTGGAATTCTCAGTCACTTTCTGGGGACAGTAATCACTTCTCTATGAGGACAGACCAACAAAATGGGTTCAAAATAAATCCAGACATACCTTTTGCAAGCAAAATGATCTCTGAATCTGACTGGCAGTGTTCCAGAGACATCAGTTAAAGCTGTGACCACTAATTAGTGAACACAGAAATGATAACAGATTGATTTTTCACAAAAACACTTTGCCTGAACATTTTGTCTCATATCTGTATAGATGTGCGGACAGAGTTGGCATCTGGGTTTGTTGTGTTTGTGTCTTTGTTATGTGGCCTGTTGCTGTGGAGTAGCTATTTTAGGAGTATGTGTGGATCAACAGGACCAACAATCCAGTTGGGTCAGTAATATTAAAAATAAACAGTGAATTTCACAAACAGTTTATATATCCATATAAATTCTGTAATCACAAATTCAAAACCAGCAGCTTGCTGCCTCTTTAGAATAAATAAAGTTGAAATGCCTCATGTGTGACAAGCTCTGACCATGTTTGAGCCACAAATTCCTTGTTTGTACTAGTTTAGCAGTGCTGTAACAGCCGCACCATAACATTCCTTGTATAAGCATGTAGAAAACAGAAGTGTAACAGTAGTGTGACTCCTTAAACATGGCTCCAGTGCCCATGTGTTAAGTGCAGTGCGTAAGGCTTCAGTGCTTCTATCAGCATCACATTAGGTATGGCTATTAGTGCTATTCATTTATTCCGAATTACAGCAAGTCTATGTTTAAAACTATCTGAGCTTTTTTTTACAGCAGGCGTGTGCTTATTGATGCAGAAAGGTGTTGCTGTGCTATGGTACGTGGCCTGCATTGGGTGATTCACCAGGATGTGCAATGATTTTTCAAAAGCGAGCACAGAAAAGAAGCCCAGCTAGTTAAAGGATTGCCCTTAAGCTTGTCTACCGCGCTAGGCACACTAGCTTCAGAAGTGGTTCTGTGAGTAATGAAACGTTTTAGAAAGGGAGGCGCTGCCTCTTTTGGATTATATGCCCAATTACTTTTTTTTCCTTGAGTAGAGCCAGCATTTATTTGATCTCCTTCCAGAATATCTGTTGCATCTGTAGGTATGTCATAAGACCAGTCCTGTGCTGTGCCGTATTTCAAGAACAGAATAATCTCATCAAATATTTCGTAGACAAAAACTGTTTGTAATAGTTATTCTTGCAGAAAAGATCACTTATCCCCTCCTACCAGGGCACTGAAGTTGAGCCCTGTGTCCAGTGGAAGTTGTGTTCTGTAATTCTTGTGGCTTCTGAGATTCACCAGGTACATGGCACACCTGCAGCCATGAGGAGTGGGAAGCCCCTTTGTTTTATGTAGAAGTGGAGATGCTTGTGGCTTCTGCCTGTCTACTGTGTTTCAATGCCATCTGGTTCAGAGTTTCTCAAAGCTGTTCCTCTTTGTGGAACTTCAGATATCTCCAGGAATGGGCATCAAGGCTGCTCACTCGCTTGACCGTCAGTGATTGAATGCGTTTCATTTTTCTCAGCTGTGTGGTTGACGTCCAGCTAGATGCCAAGATTCCCTGGCTATCCAAGCCCTCCGTTCTGCTTCTCTCACCCCTCGTTCAGTGCTATTCCATCCAGAGGTGAAGCCAGAACGAGCAAGCCTAGTCCTTTTGCAAAGGCTTGCCTGTGAAGAGCACTAGGCAAGTAGAAGGAGGTGCTGCTTCACTGCAGAATCACCACAGTCAATTTGGTTAGTGCAGGGTTATGTTGTTGTTGTTAGTTGCAAAGTTGCGCCAGACCCATCAGGACCCCATGGACAGCATTCCTCCCCCCCTCCCCCTTTGGCAACTTAGTCTATAATAAAGAGATTGGAGGTCTCAGAACCAATTACATTGGAAAGGTGCACTTTCCAACATAGCACAGATGAAAAGCATACTTAGGTCATCTCTGTTTTCATACCAAAGATCACTGCCTGAAGCTATCTCACCCCATTATGCATTGCTGAAGGCTCTGCTCTTGTACATTGTATGCAGCATTCATTGACTCTTCAGCAGCCTGCCTTCCACTGATTTAGAAGGCAATGTGGTGTTTGTTTGATTAAGTATATACAGTGCAGAATGGCTAATTGTCTAGCAATATGTTATTACAGTTCAAAATAAAGGCAACTTGCTTCTAAGTAGGAGGACTGAATATGCTCACTTGTCTCCAGGAACTGTGAAATGTTGCACATCAGTTGGAATGGAAAGCTATGAAGGAAAGGAGGAGTAAATTAGCCTCATCTAGCTTATAATAATTAGGAGAAGGAACTGATGGGTTGGCTGGCTTCCTGAATAAGCAGTCCTGTTGAGATGGTGGAGGAGACACATTGTATGTTGTTGCATACCTTACACATTTCTGCCTGTCGCTCCATCTAGCAAAGTGTTGTTGTGAATGTGTTCTTATTTCTGGTCAGAACTTTCAGTGTTGCAAGCCAGTGTTTGTTAGATCGGCCAAGGAAACGTTTTTTTCATCCTGTGTCACTCTTTCCAGGTTCATTTCAAAGAGCTGGTATTAACTTTCAAAGACCTAAAGGGCTGGGGGCAGGTTACTTGCCATATGTATACATGCCTGGACCCTAAAATCATTTTCAGAGGCCCTTTTCCAGGTGTGCCTGCCAAATGAAGTGAAGAGGGTCCTTTGACTTCTAAAGGACTTCTCTTGTGGCAACCTGGTTGTGCAATGCCCTATCCAACAAGATTTACCTGATGCCTAGGTTGTGGCCTTTTTAGTGGCAGGTGAAGACCTTATTTGCCTAGGCATATTATTGCTTAAAATCTGTTATTGTGTTTTTAAATCTTTATACTGCTGCTGGTTTTACCTTGTTTTATACTGTAGTTTTAAACTTTTAAACGTTTTATGCTTTATTGTAATGTATTTATGGGTTCCAGAGGATGAGGCGGCTAGATGGAGTCACTGGGGCAGTGGGTGTGAGCTTGGGTGGACTCTGAGGGATGGTGGAGGACAGAAAATCCTGGAGGAATGTTGTCTGTGGGGTCTCGATGGGTCAGACACAACTAAACAACAACATTTTAGGGGTTCAGTTGTGAATTGCTTGCTTAGATTTGCAATAGATAAAGACAACTGCCTTTAGCAAACTAAATTTAGGAAGCATTTGTACCATGGTTAAGTCAGGCTCCAGAAACTTCTGCTAATGTACATCATGAAAAGATGATAGCAGTTTGTCACCCATTGTTGCAGCTCATTTGGAATGAGGCAGCAGCTTCTAAGATCAGGCAGAGGGTGCAAAGCTCTGGAGCTCCCTTCTAAAGATCCCTTTGACATGAGGAGTATATCTCAACTGGGTATGTGAAAGACACATGCATGGATTCTGAGGGAGAAGGCCATTGAAAGGGAGAGATTCCTCTCTTGATACACAATACTAAGAAAATCCAGCTATTTTACTTTATTTTTATTTGCAGTATGCAAGGATTTGGATACCTGATGCAGAAGTAGTCTGGAAATCAGCAGAACTTCTGAAAGACTATAAACCAGGAGATAAAGTCCTCCACCTTCAGCTTGAGGATGGCAAGGTAACATTATGTTAACATTTATTGCTGTTCCTTATTGTAACACTGATTGAAATTGGTATATTTTGTTGAAAAAAATGACATTTCCATGGTATGATTCTCTCTTTTTATATAGAGCATTTCCTATCCTGCCTCTCAAACAAAATTCCCAAGAGAGCTTACAGTAGATTTAAAAATAAACACAGTGGACAGTCTTTTGGTATCCAACAATGGGACAATTCTCATAAAAGAGCAAATTATGGGTTTGGCATGCATAAGCAGGAGTAAGCAATGCTTCCTGTGTGCTCTTCACTTCCTTTGATTGGTTGGGTCTGAGCATAAAGTGGGAAGGGAAGCCCTGGAATTGTAGATTGTTCAAGGCAAAAGCATTTCAGCAGTAAACCAACAACAAACCACAGGTTAATTGCTGGGCTGGTTAGCCCATGCACAATCCAGTGCTCCAGGTTCATATGTCATGCTTACAGCCTACGAGCCAGTAGATTGTAGCTTGTTGATTAAAAGTAAAAGTGGGCCCAGAACCAACTGCTTAAAAAAAGAAGAGCTATATGTGATCATTTTGTCTGCATAAGGCTTCTTTTACCATATTTTTTCTTGCTACATCAACTGTATGAGAAATCTGAAAATATATTTTTAAAAGTAATGTATATATACTTTTTAATTTTCAGGGTCTTGAATATAGCCTTGATCCTAAATTGAAGGAATTACCACCTTTGCGAAACCCTGATATACTTGTGGGTGAAAATGACCTGACAGCTCTCAGCTATCTCCATGAACCTGCTGTTCTCCATAACCTAAAAGTTCGGTTTATAGACTCAAAACTCATTTACACATATTGTGGTAAGCACAGACTTGGGCTTCCTTACGTTTCTGGTTGTGTCAGATAGTACTAAAATGTGGGTGAAGCCTGCCCTTTTCCCAGTGGGTCTATTCAGTATGAGTTGTGTTGTGAGTTCAGTGTTTGGTTTATTTACAAACATATCTCCTTAAAACAGCTAGGGAAGCCTACTACCTATGTATATCTGTCTATTCATGTTTGAAATGTAAAACATTCTGAAATTTGGATAATAGTACATGATTATATTAATGCAAGACTAAAACAGAAGCAAAAACTCAACACATGTGTTAGAAAGTAGATTATATTTTAGGATGAGTAATAAATAAAACTTCAGAAATTGTTACCAATTTGTCCTTGAACCCTAAATCTCTCATAATGTTCATTACAGTACTGCCAAACCAGCTAGGCTGATGTGCTGAAAGACACATTTAAACATTTACTTCTTTTTATGAAATATTTTTTATTGGTCAGGGGTAATAGTTATGTCTCAGCAGACAGAGACATGGCTATTGTGAATGTAAACATAAAGACTCAGACTATCTGTAGGTCACAGAAGAAGAAACATACGCAGCTTTAGAGCCATATACTCTCTTAATGCTTGGAACTTATTTAAATACTGTGCAAACATGGCTATTTAGCAACACGGTCAGGACACGGCTAATGCTTGGACAGATAACATGGTAAGAAGCTAGGGAGGTATGGTGTTGATCTGGGAACTTGACATTGTCCAGCCAATACATATGAAAGCAAGTATAATCTCAACTATTTCAATTTTTGGCAGTCAAGCCACGAAGATGATCCTTGGCGTTGAACTGAGGGCCTGCTTGGATCCAGTTGAAATCAACAAATACTGTCAGTTTGGGCTGCAATCGTCATTAGTGATTATTAAAATACAGTTGTTACATTTTGTTGCACATAGCCTGCCTCTTTTTTGCGAGCTTTGGCTATGATCTGTATCTTTTGGCTTCACATAGCCTTTGACCTCACAAAGCAAGTAATGTCTCTTGGCACAAAAGCCCTTCATTATTGGCAAAAGTCACAAAGCTAGTGCAGTGAAAATGTTATGAAAATTTTGTGTCTCTTTGAAAATCCTCAAAACTTGCCTTAGGCACAACACCAATATGAAATATTTTCCTGAACCTGCACATTACTGAAACTCTGTTAATATTAAAATGTATTTTAAAAAATGTATTAATTACCAAGTGCCTCCCCCCAAATTTTCATGCTTTTAAGTCAATAGGGGGGAAGTGTGCATTTTTGAAAAGCATGCATGGAAATCTGAACTTTCCCTGTTCAACATGTACTTTCTATGCTTTGAGTGAAAGAAAACGAGGCCCCAGCCAAAAACAGATGTGAGGAAGTTTGAAGTGAAGTTAGGAGAATTTCAATGAATGTAAGCAGCTTCAGTTCACCCAGCCCTAACTGCAGCCTTCCCCAAGGTGGTGCCCTCTGGACATCTCAATGACAGCTCCCCAAAGCTCCAGCCAGCTTGGCCTGTTGACAGGGATTATTTGAGTCATAGTCCAAAATACTAGAAGGGCACCATCTTGGGGAAGGCTGGGCTATTGCAGTAAAATACTGTATTCTGCAAACTGCAATTTTAAAAATGTCCTTGTTGTGTTCTGCATAAATGGTCACAATGACCCACTCAAGGCTGAACATATATGTTCTTCACATCAGTTTAAAAAGATTTCTAAGTACTTCTGTTGCAACCTTGAGGGCTAGAATGTTTTTAAAGCAATAAAATCCCCCAGTTTGAAAATGGAGGTCTGTGTTCTAGTTGGGCATGTAAAACCAGAGTGACCAGATGATTGGGTCATTCCATTCCTTGTCTAGATAGGTATCTAACAGCACAGTAGAACAGAAATTAGCTGGATTTTCTGGTCATGTTGACATAGCATTAAGCTTATGTAGAACAGGCAGTTAAACTGTTTACCTCTAATTTAGTAAAATTGAACAAAATAACCTCATATCTTTATGTATCCAATTTTTAGGATCTGTACTGCTGTTGTGAATATATAATAGGGCGCATACATTTAGTAACTTCTAGTTTAACTCTTTTATATATATCATCAGGCCATTAGTTTGCTGCACAGAAATGCCCCCTTTAATCCTTCTGAATTCTGGCCGCATTTGTGGTGTCTGGTGTTTATCTACCTTATTCCTGAGAGTTGTAGCAAGATGTAAAGCTTAAATGTTAAAATGTGATGGCAACACAGTTTGAGAACTGGGAAAATTTTCCATTTTTCAAACTTTTCACAACTTTGCATTCCTTCCTACATTTCAACTTCACATTTTGGGATATTGTTGACCTTATTTGGTATTCAGCAATACCCAGGTTTACATTCCTCCTTTAAATCTATAGAATTATTTCTTATTTTTTCCCTAGCATAACCCTAACCCTACAATTTCACTATTAGTAGAAGTGTAGTATCTAATTGATATTTTATTGTTTGAATTGATAAAATGGATAATAATATGTTGGTGCAATCTTATATCTCAAGTGAGTCTTATAGAGCAAAAAATACGGTAATTATTGGGAAAACAATAAAGGGACAGTTTATTGAACTGTCTTATTTTTCTCCAGGATCTTAAAGATATTTCTTTTCCTCCTTAGAAAATCCTTGGAAATACATTTTGTGCCACCTTTTGATTTATTTTCAGGTTAAATGGATTTAACCCATTTTATAATTGGCAGTAACAATTGCTGTAGTGTTTCTTGGGCATTACCTAAAATCACTTGAATATGTCCTATTTTCTCAAGAGCAATTTCAAAAGATTGTGGCCGTACTTATACCCTTTTTCCACTTCTGTGACTCTGTCTCAAGAGTAGCAACCCCTTATGTTCTTGATTTAAGAAAGATGGCAAGCACTTATTCATTGGTGATGCTTTGCAGTGAAAAAACAAAACAAACACTATCCCCAGGTGTCTTGTGCTCATGCCGGCATGATGTTGGGACACCCGAATTGGTTCCTGTTTCAAATCGAACATTTATTATAGTTTCAGATGACAATTATAATACAGGGCAATGATTCAGATAAGTAACTTTCGATCAATCTTCCCCAACCTTGGTGCCCTCCAGATGTTTTGAACTGCAACTCTCATTAGTTCCAGCCTGCATGATCAATCATCTAGAAAGCTGGGAGCTGTAGTCCAAAACATCTGAAGGGCATGAGGTTGGAGAAGGCTATTTTAAACTCTAGGCTTTGAGCTGTGGCCCCGGTAATAAAGCCTGAGGAATCAGAAAGAGGCTTTCAGCTGAAACTGTACATGAGAATTTGTTTTTTCTTATTTTTATGCTAGCAATGAAATAATCATATATGTTTGATTTGACGTTATTCTGCTGATAATCTCTCTCTCTTCTTTAATCAAAGAAGGAAAAATGAAAATTCCTTGCAGTTCAGCAAGGACATAGCAAAAAAACAAAAAACAAAATAGTGCTGTAACTTCTTCCATCAAATAATTTGCCAATGACATCATCTCAATTGTAATTTTTTCTGTGTTGCAGGTATAGTTTTAGTAGCCATAAATCCTTATGAACAATTGCCTATCTATGGCGAAGACATCATCAATGCTTACAGTGGCCAGAACATGGGGGATATGGACCCCCACATCTTTGCTGTGGCTGAAGAAGCATATAAACAAATGGCCAGGTTTGTAGAATAGAGGTTTTTTTGTTCTTTCCTGAGACACAATGGTCTGTGATTAGTGCTTTGATTCAGCAGGATGAAAAGATTCTGAAAGTTTGCTTTATTTAGATGTTTTCATAAATATCACAAGCTAACTATGATTGATCTGAGCTGCAATGTCCTGCAGACCCACCAATTACATGAATAATGGAGCAACTCTATTAGAATTAAATATTATTTATGTCTTCTTTATGACTCTAGCCTTGCTCAGACATATTCAGTGGCAATTCATAGGTTAATGAATCCATGAACTGCAGGGCTGCATCCCACAGATGAACTGCTTTCCAGGAACTGCCTACAAATGCAGCATTCAGAGGCTGTACCAATGATATCTGGGAACCTGGGGTTGTTGGTTGCTTAATTAACCACAAATTATTCCCCAGGTAAACCATGGTTTAATTAATTAGTTCCCAATTGCCACTGAATGCTATACATCTGAGCATAGTTATTATTTGTTAAAAGAATAGAAAATTGTAATTTTAGGTGAAACCTGAATCTATGCATGGAGAAACTTCTATTTTGCAACAAACCCCAAAACTGAATTTAAGGACATACCAGAATTTAGGAGTTCTTCTTTGTGGTCTCTGCATATGACACATATGGGCTCTATGCATGCATGGAGCCTGTTTGGGAAGGTTCCATAGCTAAGATTTGCTTGGTGGGAACCCCTGTCCTGGCCCAGGACCCTGACCCTGGTGTCTGTCATTTGGAAGGTGAGAACTTGTCCCTTTCCTATAGTCACAATACTTAATTCTATGATGTTTTCCAAAAGAATGTTCTTCTTTTGATGATGGAAGTTTCCAAAATATGAACAGTGGTTGCAGAATGAATAAACATTTTTCTCTCATCTGGAAATTTATATCATGCAACAACTAGATTGGTGAAATGTCACATAATGCATTTTATCACATGTGGACTTCATATCCTCAAGGCCATAGGGGAAAGGTAGGGTGTGTCAGTGAGCATTAGCCATGATAGTAGAAGTGAAACTCCATATTAAGAAGCAGTTCATTTTGAATTTTGGATGTGGCAGCTGTGGGGGGGGGGATATGCATTATTTATTTTATTTATATGTTCCATTTATATACCACTCAGTAGCTGAAGCAGCTATAACCTGCCTCGAGCTCTTTGGAGGAAGCGTGGAATATACATGAAATAAATATATATTGCTTTGAATCAATTGAGCTTTTATCCTTGTCAGCATGGCCATCATTTCACTGTCATTCTCTGGGAAAATGAACAGTCAAAGGCCAGTCCTGTTATGTGCAGCCTGTGCAATCAACTTCCTCTTAGATGTAATAGCTGTTGCAGAACTTGACAATTCTTGCTATTGAGCACAGAATGCTAGAGCAACGAGGAAAGCCATCGTTAGTAGAGATTGCACTGGAGCTGTAAAATGACAAATGACCCCCACCCCCCATTTGCTGGCTGGCTGGCTGGCTGGCTACTATTAAAGCACAGTTTCCCTGTAGATTCATCCTAACCAGTTGCTGTGAAAATGTTGTGGGGTTAAATGTGGTTTAGTGCTGGATTCTGACATGCATGCATGCTGTCCTGTTGGAAGCTGTTCTGAGAGACCGTTGCAACTGTGATCTCAGTGGAATAATCCCCAGAGAATAACTGTTCTGCTTGCTCATCTTTTCGTCCAGGATGCAATCTGTTGTGATTTTGCAGTTATGGTGTGCTTAGCTTTATAGAAAGCGTTTGCTCACTGTCAGTTGATCATTGTGCATATTGCAGCTGTCAGTTGATCACTGTCAGTTGATCATTGTGCATATTGCAGCTGGAAGGAAGAACAGGAGAAAATTAGATCATGCTAATGAAAATGTGTGTGTTTCCCCCCAAATTCTGTTGGTGCTCTTCGATTACCCTCTAGAGGTTTTATTAAGCTTCTGGTGCACTAAGCCATGATGGATTAATAGCCCTAAGGAGCCTCAGCCCTTCATATTGAAAAGGGCATGCTAAATTCCTGGCAGGGTTAATTCAGGAATATAAAATCTGGAGTAATGAGGTAGAGGTTAGTCCATCTCTCCAGCCAGCAGCTTTTTAGGGGGAGCTGGTTTAATATTAGGACATGTTCTCATAAATCTTATCATAAAAATGAGGGCCATATGCTACAGCATTTGCAATATTAATGCTTAGTAGTTCAACGTCGACATAGCAGTAAATTATTCTAAGAGCACAACTCAGTAATGAGATCTTAGAGACAACTGTACTCTTGCAGAGTGCCCCTTCACTTCAAAGGGGTGTGTGCATGTGTGTGTGCAGGAGAACTTCCTTCTAGATCATTCCATTGTCTGTTGGAGTGTACTTCACTGGCAAAACAAAAACAAACTTGCCAGTGGCTGCTTTACTGGAATGAGAAATAATATATCTTTGCAGTTCCACAGAAACCTGTGAGAAATTGCTTACATAGGGATGCATCTAATCAGCTCTCATGTTTGAAGGGTTTCATGACACGGTGCCCCGGGGTCTCCTAATGAATGTTGACTGGTTTACCTGCTGATGGAGAATAACAGCCCAAGCTTGGAATTGCCCTTTAAATTTGTTTTGCATTGGCTTATTGTGGGAAATTTAAAGGGTAGCTTCAAGCTTGTGGAGCACCCATCAAAGTGCCTTAACGTGTAGAGAAAATATATGAAAGTATATAAAAATGATTATTTAGTCTCTGATGGCAAGAGAGCTCCCATCAGTATGTTTTTCATTTTTAACCAACATGTCAAATATGACCTTAAAATCATACTGATCAATCTCAGTGTCTCTTGATTTAAAGATTTATCTCTTTAAATCTTTTGGCAATTGACAGCTAATGGATTCTCACCAAATTCCTGAAAGGAAATGTAAAGTTTATTTATCCTCTTCCTGTTGAACTACAGGTTTTTGTGCAAGAAAAGCAAATGGCAAAAGCAAACAGTTTTACAGCTTTATATCCTACTTTTCCGTCAAGATGTGTAAGACATCATGCACTCTCCCCCTGCCACCTGTTTTATCTTCACAAAACCCCTGTGAGGCAGACTAGCCTGAGAAATAGTGAGTGGCATAAGGTTACCTAGGGAGATTTGAGGTTGAGAGTGAATAGGAATGTTCATTTTGGTTTCTCTGTTCTTAGTCTGAAATTTGTTATGCCATATTAGGATTTCTTTCTGACCAGCTACGGCAAGGCATAATTTGCCTTCAGACTATGCCAGAACCCACAGTACAAACGCACTCATGAAAAATAATTACTAAGTTTTGCTTAGTTGCCAGCTTTTTTGCCTTTAACAGGCACCCATTTAGTAAAATTACAGGAAGCAAATGGGCAGAACCTCTGACAGTCATTAGTAAATGAGGTGGATTCATTCACATCCTTAAAATGGAGAAATTATGCCTGCAATAAGTAAAGCATTTCCCAAGTGAAGCTTTTCAGTATTGTGCATTGCATGCTGTGGAAACTGCATATTGCTAATTTTTGTTAGCATTCATATGCATGTAACTTGATTTTCTGTAGACTTTTCTTGTAACTGAGATATGCATCAAAGGATTTGTTGGGTTTTCTTATTTGGCGTTGTTGAATGGTGCTTCCTTGATCTTCTGCTCTTGAAAAAGATACCTTGCTAACATGATGAAATGCTATTGCCTGGTTTCTAGAGACCTCCTTACCATTGGGAGGTCCTGACTTTGCCACCGTATTAGAACTGGAGGCAGCAGAAGAAACACAAATGTTGCCAGAACGCACAAAATGGTATAGAAAAGAAATGACAATAAATACATAAAGCTGGCAATATAATCCTGTTATACACATCAATGGTACAGCCACATTTGGAATACTGTGCACAGTTCTGGTCACCTGCTCAAAAAAATAGATATTGAGGAGCTGAAAATGCTGCAGAAAAAAGCCTCTAAAATTTTCAAGGGGCTGAATCAATTACCCTGTGCAGAAGGTGTTGGGAATGAACAGGGCAGTTATTCTCAGCACACATTCCAAACTCAGGCAGATAAGGATTTATCAGATTGATGAGGGGCCCTGGGGACCAGAATTTGCACATATTGAAATGGGAGAAGCAGGGGGGCTTTTTTTTTTTTCTTCAAAGGGGGGAAAACCTGGCTTGCAACAGCAGGTTACATTGTAGGTTGTTTAGTTTAATAAAGATGATCAAGACAGGATTTGTTGTTTCGTTAGTCGCGAAGTCATGTCCGACCCATCACGACCCCATGGACAACATTCCTCCAGGCCTTCCTGTCCTCCACCATCCCCCGGAGTCCATTTAAGCTCACACCAACTGCTTCAGTGACTCCATCTAGCCACCTCATCCTCTGCCGTCCCCTTCTTCTTTTGCCATCTATTGTTCCCAGCATTAGACTCTTCTCCAAGGAGTCCTTCCTTCTCATTAGGTGACCAAAGTATTTGAGTTTCATTTTCAGAATCTGGCCTTCTAAAGAGCAGTCAGGGTTCTCCTCTAGGACTGACCAGTTTGATCGCCTTGCAGTCCAAGGGACTCGCAGGAGTCTCCTCCAGCACCACAACTCAAAGGCCTCAATCCTTTGATGCTCAGCCTTCCTTATGGTCCAGCTTTCACAGCCATGCATTGCAACTGGGAAAACCATAGCCTTGACTATATGCACTTTTGTTGGCAGGGTGATGTCTATGCTTTTTAGTATGCTGTCTAGATTTGCCATAGCTCTCCTCCCCAGGAGCAAGCGTCTTTTAATTTCTTGGCTGCAGTCCCCATCTGTGGTGATCTTGGAGCCCAGGAAAATAAAATCTGTCACTACCTCCATTTCTTCCCCATCTATTTGCCAGGAAGTGAGAGGATCGGATGCCATGATCTTAGTTTTCTTAATGTTGAGTTTCAAGCCAACTTTTGCACTCTCCTCCTTCACCTGCATCAAGAGGCTCTTTAGTTCCTCTTTACTTTCTGCCATGAGAATGGTATCATCTGCTTATCTGAGGTTGTTGATATTTCTCCCAGCAATCTTAATTCCAACCTGTGATTCATCTAGGCCTGCCTTTCTCATGATGTGCTCTGCATATAAGTTAAATAGGCAGGGCGACAGTGCTGAACTCCTTTCTCAATTTTGAACCAATCAGTGGTTCCGTGTCCAGTTCTCACTGTTGCTTCTTGACCCGCATATAGGTTTCTCAAGAGATAAATAAGATGGTCAGATATTCCCATCTCTTTAAGAAGTTGCCACAATTTGTTGTGATCCACACAATCAAAGGCTTTAGTGTAGTCAATGAAGCAGATGTTTTTCTGGAACTCCCTAAAATTGTGTGGTATAGAAAAAGTAGATAGGGAGAAGTTTTTCTCTCGCCTCAAAGTGCTGGAACCCAGAACCCAGGGTTGTTCCATGAAGTTACTTAGTGGACGATTTAGGACAGACAAAAGCAGGACTTCATATATAATGTAGCGTATGGAAGGCCTTCACACATGATATAGTGAAGGTTATTACCTTAGATGGTTTAAACAGGGGGTTAAACAAATTTATGGAGGGTTTTAAACGCTATGCTATAAGTAGTTGCTGGTCCTGATGGATCTATATTACTTCCGGTACCAGAAGCTGTGGCCTCTGTATTTCAGTGGCTGGGTGCATGAGCAGAAGGGCCCATAATCTCATGTCCTAAGTGTAGACCTTCCATAGGCCTGTGGCTGGCCACTATGAGAACAGGATACTGGACGAATGGGGCTTGCCATTCCTACTACACTTGCTTGCCTGTTTCCCAGACTCTGTGATCCAGAGCACTGGCTTTCCATTTACTAGGTATTTCCTATGTCACCTTCAGTCATGAATGGTGTCGACTTGATGATTTTCCAGTATAATCACTTAAGAATTTAATCAGACTGGTGGTCTGGCATGCTTAAACAGTCTTTGCGCTGTTAAGTGATAATTAGAACTTGCATGGTATTATGTCCTTAAAAATTATTGGGTGACTGAACAAATTGCTAGATTATGGAGTCATGTTTCACATCACTGAAACTACTTTTATGGAGCAAGACAGAGAGTAAGCTGCCTGGCATCTCTGCAGCCAATAATTGTTATTAAAGTCATACAATGTAGCCCATAAATGTCTCCTGGTCAAATTACGGGACTGCTTCAAACATTTTGGTAACAAGAACTTCTGCGCTGCACAATAAAGCACATGCAAAATAGTTCTAAAGGTCATGGAGCCCTCTAACCTTGGAATGGAAAGATGTATAAGGAGACCTCAGTGCACAATGAACTTTTGTGTGGTGTGAACACTCACTGCAGAATGGTCAGCACCAGCTTATTCAATTTACATAGAGTCTCTCTGTGCCAAGTACTTGCCAGATGGTGCTATAATAGACTGGATGCAGGGAATGTAATAGTGTATTCTGCATGGCCCTAGTGAGAGAAAATGGGGTGGGTGGAGAGAGGCTGCCTAACTTGATGGCAGTAAACAGCTTGCATTCTTCAGAGGGGTTGTTGCACAGCAACATTAATAATATTTAGATCCTTATCAATATGAATTATTTATTGATTGATTGATTTAAAACATTTCTATGCCGTCCCCATCGCAGCAAAGCCTCGGGGCGGCTCACAGCATTCATAAAAAGATACAATTAGTAATTTAAAAACTGGTACCATCTCGGCTATATATATTAAAATCTATAAATACAATAATAATAAATTAACAGTTAAAATAACTTTTAAATAAAAAGGAATTATTAGGAAAGTTATGTTGTGCCTCGCCATGATGAGCCATACAAGGACCATGTATGATGGAATGGCTGAATACTATGTTGGATTTCATTTGCATGTTACCCAGGTTTTGTGTGTGTGTTCGCCTTTCTTCTCCATTCTTCCTGTTTAAGCATGCAGAGTGCTTGTTGAGAAATATACATCTTCCAGGCACATGATCAACTTTTAAGGGAAAGCATGTGACTGTATCTTTTAATCTCTCTGACTTCAGAGAGCATGACTAACTTTTCTTAGATTGCACCAATGTTTGTTTCATTTTTGAATTATTAGACCGATTAATACTTGGTCATATTCATGTCCTGTTAAAACTGGTGAGACTGAAACATATAGTTATGTGTTTATATTGCATTCAAGCTATTTTGGATGGGGTGATAAATGGATGAAAGAAAACAATTTACTTATGCATCCTGTGCCTTGAACTTCCAATCTGCCCTACTGACTCAGCCCACGGTGTGAAAATTAGTAGCCATATGGACAGGCAGAACATTTTTTAAAAACTATCAAGAGAAGTGAATAAAGCTATGGAAGGCAACAGGTTAGAGAAAACTGGTCTAGAGGATACTGGAATGCCTGTGAAGATAGCTTTTTGTTCTAGTGTTAGAATACACACTTTCTCTCTTCACGTGTTAGAATATGGAATATTATCATGCGTAGTCTAGGTCTTGGATTGGATTAATTCCTGTTCTACATTTCTCATAGTTCATAAAATACAATAGCCATTTCCTCCATGTGCAGAAGTGGCTTTTGACTTCTGAATGCACATTTACACAATTTCACAGAGAAATTTACTTTTATTGCATCTTACATGCATTTCTCCCCAAACACAATATGCATGTTGGAGTTAAACTGAATGTGTACAAAGGCAACTGAACCTAATTTGTTTTCATTATAGAGATGAACGGAACCAGTCAATTATTGTAAGTGGGGAATCAGGAGCTGGAAAAACAGTCTCTGCTAAGTACGCGATGAGATATTTTGCCACTGTGAGTGGGTCTGCCAGTGAAGCTAATGTTGAAGAGAAGGTATTGGCTTCTAATCCTATAATGGAGGTAAGATCAAAAACAGTCTTTCTTCCCATTAAACCATGGTTAAGGTAAAAAACAGTCTTCTCATTAAACCATGGTTTTTAACATACTTATTTGGAAGATTTATAAATATATACTTATGAAGAACTGTTTTTTCCATGATAAATATAGTAAATTTAAATAAAGTGAGTATTTCTAAAGTTTAAAAACTGCCTTTCATCCATTAGGGATCCCAGGGTGGCATGCATAGCATTTAAAAAAATCCAGTATAAAAATGATGCAGTTATAAATTAAAAGGGGAAAAAGCAAAAAATAAAAAAATACAGCCTTCTATTTTAAATAGGAAGAACAAAGCTAAATAGCACTAGGCAACCAGATGGATGCACTACAGTATTCTTGTGCACCATTTCCACATGAACTTGTTTTCCGGTTGTGTCTCTTCCCTAGTTCTTGCTAAAGGTGTCAGCCTGACCTGTGCATGCCATGTCTCAGTTTTGTTTGCCCATTCACCCATTGATGCATTCTTAAGATATGGTCATAATGCTGCTATTAATGTATGTACAGTCCTTTCTGTATCCTACTCATGAACTGTATCTTTACTATAACCATAGTGGGTGTAATTGTTTTTCATGCCTCACCATAGCCTCAATTTGTTTGAATATAAAGTTCTGAACTTTCGCAGCTGTTGTGTGAGGCTGGCCAGGCCTCACCCAGATCTCAATCTGGGTGTGAGCTGCTACAGATTGCAACAATCTGTGAGTTGTTATAGATTGCAAGTGAGAGGTCCTCCTTGTGAACAAGCCTTCTTGCAAGAAGACTTCTTGTCACAAGGATGTCTCCGGCTTGGTCTAGCACTGTCCTGAGTTCCTGCTTCTTCAGGCTAGTTGCCCTCCCGTGAGCTTGGGGTTTTCCTGGCTTCCCCTCTGAGACAGAGTTCTTGTCCTCCACATGTGATGCCCACCTATTAGTCACTCCGGAGGGCCTGGTATAATGGTAAAGCTTGGTTCCTGGCCCTCCAGCTCATCACCCAAGCAAGAGCCTTCCAGCGGAGGCATGGTAGCCTTCCCAGCCTGGTCAGACTCCAAGTCTCATCCTCAGCCACTCTTGCTAATTGTGGTTAATCACAATGGAGGGCACCAGGTTAGGAAAGGCTTTTGTTGAGCAGCACTGCCCTCCGATTTACCATCTAAATGACACAACACGAAAAAGTGGGGACTTGGAGGGGAAAACAATTTCCTACTGACAGGAGGTTCTTTACAGGGTGCAGACTATTAAATCAGAATGCAGACAAATTAAAGCAAAGCTCCTTTCTTCCTTAACATGTTTTTCTTATTTTAAGCATTTCTTGAAACAAACAAAAATGGAGATGGCATTATCTGCCCCAATGCCACACAGGTGATTTTGATATGTTCAGAGATAAGGTAATTCTGCCTGGTTTGCCGTGTTGTGTGGAATTTCAGAATAATATTCATGAATACCAAGTGGACTAACCAAGGGGCATAAACCTCCATGTACACTTGTCTCTGTGCATCAAGTGATCCTGCACCATTACAGGACAGTGTCAGGAAACTTGTCAAAGCCCCCCGCCCCCGCCCCCAGATGCTCTTGCAGATCTGTGCCACCTTACTTCTGTGATGCACAAGACTTGCCCAAGGTCTCTCGGGGCTTTTTGCCTGAGAGTCCCAAGCCTGATTACTAGGCCACAGAACGAGCAATAATCTATAGTAGTAAGATGATTCTGACCTGTGCTTTTGAAAGGTCTCTTAAAATACCTGCTTACCCAACTGTTGCACTTCGCGTTTCTCCTGATATACCCCATCTGACCTCCAGTGCAATGGGTGCAGGAATAAAGAAAGGGACATGGGATGTCATATAGCACATTTGCAGGTAACGGTCAGCCAACAATTCTGACTTAATAAAACTGTAATGTGAATAATCCAAATGCTGGTGCGTATGTCTTCTTTGCTCTTCTCTTCAAGCAAGCAGGTATACAGAACAGGAAGGGATAATTTTATGTCATGTCTGAATAAGCCAGGGTGATGGATAAACCAGAATGTCATGTCTGAACCCAGGGTGATGGATAGGGCTCCCCTATCCATAACCCTGGGGTTGGACGTTGCACTAAGCCATTTCCTTTTGGTTCTACTTGCTTGAGCAAAGCTTATTCACATTGTATTTTAATAAACCAGAACTTTTGGCTTACTGTGATTTGTAAATGTGGTTGTTACTCTTCTCATTATATGTCCCATCTCCAATACAGTGGGTGTGCTAAGAAGGCAAGTGACATAGAAAGTAGTCTTGAGTTTGTAATGTGTGTCTTTGGGTCCTTAGTGTGCAATTTTTGCAAGAAAAATATGTAGAGAAAATACCTCTTCAGAAACAGGGTTGGCTAGATACAGTTGCCTTTGTATTATTTTTAATAAATTGTATCCCTATTAATACTTTTTCATCTTCCCATGTATAAAGGTTTGTAATTGACACGTGGGCATTCACAAATGTTGGTGTGATGACATGATTACAGTACTTTTAAGGAAATGTCATGTGAAAATTGAGTCTGCAACTCAATTAAATAGACTTTTGTAATTTACAAGAATTTGGATTGATTGATTGATTGATTGATCTCTGTTTAAATTTGAATGTTAAAACAATTCTCCTAGCTAGAAGTATTCTTTTTTTGTTCTTTGATAATCCTTACATGTGTTGACATGGCAGGTACCTTCTTAAAAAGGGCTTCCCTCCTGAGTACTTGTATTCAGAATAATAGTTTGTAACCATCTTCTGCCTGATTAATCAGGGGACCTTCTCAGTTGATTTAACACTTTGGATGCAGGTCTATGCAGAAGTAAATCCTATTGAATTCATTGGGATATATGCCCAGGTGGGAGGGTACAGGATTGCAGTGTACAAATTGTTAAATAAATAATAAATAAATTTAAGCCTTAATGAAACCTTGGAGCCCAAGCTAAAATTCCTGACTACAAGTCAAAGTACTCACTTTCCATTGTGATTCATGTCATTTCTCAGCACTCATGTCCACTGATGTTTGCTAATACTGCAGTTGGCTTCTTCAAATCATTCAGCTCTTTTTGTTTTTCCTGCTCTCCACAGTCTATTGGGAATGCCAAAACCACACGGAATGACAACAGCAGTCGCTTTGGGAAGTACATTGAAATAGGTTTTGATAAGAGGTATCGAATCACTGGTGCTAACATGCGAACTTATCTCCTAGAAAAATCAAGAGTGGTGTTTCAGGTAAAATGGATGTAAACCTTTTGCATGGAAGTCAAGCTTTGTATGACTGTATACCTACGTAATACAGTGCATCTACAGAAGAGGGCAACTGATAGAGGAGAGCAACTTAAAACATTTTATGATGGCAGAAGTACCAGTAATGCTATCTTAGGCTGCATGAACAGAAGAGAACTTATGATAACTTATCTCCATTGTATTTGATGCTGATCAGGCAGTGTTGGTTTATATCCATTCTTCGACATTGACAAACTGGGGCATGTTTAGAGCAGGACCATCTGGATGAAATGTCAAGAAAATGAATGAAAATGGCAAGAAAGCAAATACTGGCTAAACATTAAGAAAAACTTTTCAATGCCATGAACAGTGGCTAGTGGAACAGACTGCTTTGGGAAGTGGTGGTCACTTCTTTGCTGAGTTGGGCATCTGTCAGAGATATTGTAGCTGCATCCTCCATTGCAGACCCAACCTTGAAGGGGTTGGAATCAATGACCCGTCGTTCTTTCACTCTTGTGGTTCTATATGATGAACTGATGAGTTATTGCATTTTCTCTGGCATATGGAGGATAAAAAGTCACACTTGACATTGCATGACATTCTTGCAAGAGATGGTGCAGAGTGTCCATGAGGTCTTGGGCTTTCCATGGTCACACCTGTGAAAACATCCTTCATTTTGGAAACTTTTAGTGGTTAGAAGAGCCTCTTAGCTGCGCTCAGCTGCAGGTACCTTGTGTTGCTGCATATCTTGAGGGTGGAGCCAAGATGCTTTCCCAGTTCCAGAGCAACCTTTCTAGATCATCATTTAGATCGCCTGCCCAGAGGAAATGAGTAGAAATACCAGCTCTTTTCCAGTGCCATTTTGCATGTATTGCAAGGGACAGAGGGGGTGTTCATGTACTTTGGAAACTGTAAAAGACTAAGGGGAGAAGGAAGAGGACTTGCGACAACTCTGCCATAAGCTGTATAGAGTGCAAAGAGTGGCAGCCCATTCCCCAAGGGAGATACAGTGGAAGCATATTGAATCTCTTGTTGAGACTAATTTTGCAGTTACTTAGAAAACTTTAAGTGTAAGCAAATTGAAATAATCCAGCAGAAGTATTCAAATGAACGGAACCCTTATCCTTCACCTTTATTTAACTTCTATATTACTGAACAGGGACTGCAGGTGGCGCAGTGGTTTAAACCGCTGTGCTGCTGGGCTGGTTGATCGAAAGGTCGCCGGTTCGAATCTGCACACGGGGTGAGCTCCCGTGCACCGTCCCAGCTCCTGCCAACCTTGCAGTTCGAAAGCATGCAAATGCAAGTAGATAAAATGGTACCACTTTGGTGGGCAGGTAACAGCGTTCTGTGCACTTCGGTGTTTAGTCATGCCGGCCACATGACCACGGAAACTGTCTGCGGACAAACGCTGGCTCCCTCGGCTAGGAAACGGAGATGAGCACCGCCCCCTAGAGTCAGGCATGACTGGACGTAACGTCAAGGGGAAACCTTTAACCTTTACCTTATTACTGAACAAAACTGAATTGTCACTTGCTTCACTATTGTATATATCCTTGATATCTCTATCTTTTATGTATTTGTATTAAAGGCAGAAGATGAGAGAAACTACCATATCTTCTACCAGCTCTGTGCTTCTGCAGCTTTACCTGAATTTAAAACTTTGCGGTTAGGTATGAATGTGAATTCATGTCTTTGTATTGTTGCATGGCACATACCAAAATAGCATTACTATTTTTGAAGGATAACTTTTTTGCTTATGCTTCTATAGCTTATTTGCCTTTCTAAAATGGCATTAAGTTAAATCTATAAAGATGAATGAAAGTTACTTTATGTATGCTATAAAGTGTTGATATATTTGTACATACAGTACGGGTTTTAGTATTCTCTTGCTTCTTTGTGTTCTCTGTGCATCACACATATGGGCTCTGTACCTACATGGACCCTGTTGTCAAGAAGATTTTCCAAGCTGGAATTGTTCTGGTGGGAGCCCCTCTCCTCAATTCCCCTGGTACATCTGAGGAGCTCCCACCATTTTCCCCAGTTCTCTTCTGACCACCATTGTTGGTGCTTTGGGGCTTTCCTCCTTTACTGTATTCTTTGTGTTTTTCCCCTCATTTCTTCAGTCTATCACCAGATTCTCTTCTTAGCACATTCTCCAGCTGCATTCTCTTGTTTTCCTTTTTCGAAAACCCTACTATTTTCTCAGAACAGAAAAGAAAAGAACTGAACTGAACAAAACACAGTTGTTCTCTGAAGGGGACATCAGGGATTTGTCCCCCTGCATTCTGATCTGGACTTGAGCCCTGTCTCTGCTGGTGGTCTCTCTTTCAAGAGTACTGTTCACCTTACACTGAGAAGAGCTGATGCCAGTACTACCAGTGGCCCAGCTGCTGGCCCTTTGCCACACTGGGCTAGTAGCTATTTGCCCATGCTGTCTTGTGCCTCCAGTCATCAGCTGAGGGAGCTTTCCAGATCCCAGGTGCCAACTAGGCCTGCTAGATGCCACTGCCACCATACTATCACTGTTATGAGAAGGAGAGACCTTTGGATCCATTGACCCCTGGATCCATCACTGGTAGGCCCTGAACTACCTGCTGGAGGAGTGCAGGGTGCTGGTTCCAGCATCTGATCTGCCTGCCCTATCTCATCTCCCCACCAAGAGTCTCCATCCTTAGGCCTGGAGGACTATGCATCCAACTCTGACTCAGCCCTGTGTTATGACCCACTCACCTCATTGCTGGCTGACATCATCATGGCCCCGGGAGCAGGATCCCCCCTCTGAGGACTTAAGTTGTTTCTCTGAGCAGATGACAAAGGCGTTGGGATTGGAGACACAGTAGCTTGCTCAGCCACTGGTGGATCCAGTCTTTGACCTCATTCAGTTTGAGGACGTGGTGCTGGTGTCCATCCCATTCCTGCCAACTTTTCTTGCATCCATGAAGGAACCATGAAAGGCACTGGCACAGCTGCAGGCAACATCATGCTGCTTGGAAAGCATATACTGAGTCCAGAATGGAAGATCCTGCTGCAACATCCAGTATTCTTTCTTGATTTCACTTGGTTGCAACTCTATTGATCTTGCCTAATCTTATTAGAACATGAAGAACATGTTTTGCAGGCTGTTTTTCTAAATAGCTTCTTTTGTTTCTTTGAATAGGGAATGCTGATTATTTTCATTATACAAAGCAAGGGGGAAGCCCAGTAATTGATGGAATTGATGATGCTAAGGAAATGATGAACACCAGGCGAGCTTGCACATTGCTAGGTAAGTCTTGGAAGAACATGTGCCTTTTCAGGGCCTTGATATTGTAGTCACTGTCCCCAGTAATACATAGTTTACAAAATGAATTTTCAAAGAATGAACAACTGCAAATTGCTGTATGCCTCAGATCCATGTTTTGCCTAGCCCCTAGTGCTGTGTATAAGTATTTATAGTATTAGTGGATGATTGAAATACTTCTTTAGGGGGTATGAACTCCTGAACCAGCTTGTGTCTCTGCTATCTATTTATGAAAACCTTTTCTGTCTCAACTCTCTAAACAATTGTTGAAAGCAGTTTACATTGTTAACAGTGAAATGTTCTACATGTCTACTCAGAAATAAATACCACTGGGTTCTTTGTGTTCAGGCATTAGTAAAAGTAAAACACACACAAAATAAGTATAATTATTAAGAATGTGCATGAAATAAGTCATCTGGTGTGGAAGGGTAAAGAACTGGGCATGTAACAGCTCTGTGTGCCTGCTTTTGAATGTTGCTATATTTCTTAAACTTTTTAAAGGTAAGCATCACAGTGTGATATTAGTTGGACATAAGCTGCATCCAGCATGTTCTGATTTCAGGTTAGATCAACAATGATGATAATTCCCTGATTAACAATTAATACAACTACACTGCTATCATTGCTACATCCTTAGTTCTGCAAGGCAGTTTAGAAAGTATAAATTGATCAGAGTAATTTGCAATCTAAAATTTGCCACTGGAGGCAACAGAGAAAGAAG
Organism: Varanus salvator macromaculatus; assembly: GCA_023646645.1. Taxonomy (NCBI): domain Eukaryota; kingdom Metazoa; phylum Chordata; class Lepidosauria; order Squamata; family Varanidae; genus Varanus; species Varanus salvator. The sequence continues at coordinate 8,782,288 of JAIXND010000786.1, forward strand.
GGAGGAACATACATCAATTTCAGTTATACAAACGTAGCCTTATTTATAGTTGTGTGTTGGGACCAAGTGACTGGAAAAAAGTATCATGTAAAAAGTGGGCTTAGAGAAAAAATATGAGGGAAAGAAGAGAGGCAGCATCATTCAGTAAAATGAAATGTTAAATTCTTCATCATGGCCTCTGTGCTTCACATTATGAACTGTGGGTTGTTCACTGTGCGTCGTTATCTTGACTGACCTCAGGCTCCACTTTGACCCTTGTTTCAGCAACAAGCCACACTCAACCCATCCTCAGCTCTTGAGTGTGGATTATCAGGTTGCCTATACAAACTTTCCTTTTTCATGAATGAATATCTAAGGGCCCTTTTTGGTAGAGCGATGTCTGCAGATGTTCACTGAGACAATTGATTTGGAAGGTGCTTTCCCACATAATGATCAGGACTTTTTGTTACCCATTTGTCATGCTTGTTCAGATACTTAGTTGGACATGGCACTTGGTTTTATCTTAACAAAGGAAATTTTTATTTATCTTCTCCAACCTTGCATTATGACAGGTATTGTTGATTCCTGTCAGATGGGAATATTTCAAATCCTTGCTGCTATTCTTCACTTGGGCAATGTGGCTTTCACATCTCGAGATGCTGACAGCTGTGTAGTACCAGTAAGTTCAAAATATTTTTAAAGCTCTTACTACTGTAACACTTCCAGTCTCCTGGTTAGTCTCAGTTCTTTACTCTGCAGTGCAAGCAATTCCCACTTTCCCACTGCTTTTACCTTCTTTTGCCCCATAAATAGGGAACATTCTCTGCATTGCATTGCATTTGTTTATTGATTTGCATTCTGCCTTTCTTCCAAGAAAAATGTCACTCAAGGCAGATTACAGTCATGAATAAAACTTGATTAAAAAATAAACAGTGCATTGAAATATAATAAAAATACAGCAACAATGTAATAAAACAGCACCCAGGCCACCAGACCAGTTATATGCCAAGGTCCTTCTTGGATAAAGCGACCTTTGCCTGTCAGTGAAAGGACAGCACAGAGAGAGCAAATCTCGCCAGGTTTGCATAGACTTGTGGGCGTAGGATTAAGACCCAGGAGGAGTTCCTAGGAGAGTTATAATAATACCATCATTTTGAGCAATCCCTTCTGTGTTTATGAACTGAAGTCCATATGATGTGTTTCAAAGTACCTTTGTACCTCAGATCTAAGATATATTAGGGGTCTTTCTGACTACTTAGGAGAATTAATAGGTGTGCTGTTGGTGGTCAATATTATTTTTCAGTCTAAGAATCCCGTTGTCATTTTGCAGCCCAAGCATGAACCCCTCAAGATCTTCTGTGATCTCATGGGAGTGGAATATGAACAGATGGCTCACTGGCTTTGCCATAGGAAGCTTGCTACTGCTACAGAGACATACATCAAGCCAATTTCTAAACTGCAGGCCATAAATGCCAGGGATGCTCTTGCAAAACATATCTATGCTAAGCTCTTCAACTGGATTGTAGATCATGTGAATGAAGCTCTGCATTCGACTATGAAACAGCATTCCTTCATTGGTGTATTGGACATTTATGGGTGAGTGCTATACACCGCCATATCCTTATGCATAATACATGTAGCAAATGAATGTTAGCGATGACCTTATTTAACATAGCCCTGTACCTCCATGCCTGTCTCCATGCACAATGCTTTTTAATGTGACTCCACCATTAAGATGAGACTTAATCTGGTTATGAGAAAGGGATGGGTTGTGATAGTTTGCTCCTAGGCTTCCTCCTTTTCTCCAATGGCTGCTTAAAAACTAGTTACCTGGTGAGCAGAAAGGAACCACCTATGTCCAGGGTCCTGCTAGTGAAGCACCCAACAATGTTGGCTGCTGTAATAGCATTCTTCTGAAAGACACTTAAGCTAGAGTAATATCTGGTCTGAGGTTGCCTATTGGTTCAATTCCTGGAAAAGCCTCCCCACCTACTTACTCTCTGACTTTGCTTTTCAGGTTTGAAACATTTGAAATAAACAGCTTTGAACAGTTTTGTATAAACTATGCCAATGAGAAATTGCAGCAACAGTTCAATATGGTAAGAGAGAGAGAGGTTTTTCTGCATTCCCACCCATCAGCATCTCAAAACAGTGGTCAGAAGTGAACTGGGGTAAATGGTGGGAGCCCTGCCTATTTATACTAGGAAAAGGGAGTGGGGATTCTGCCAAAAATTCTAGGCTTAGTTAGGAGAATCTTCCTGAATAAAGGCACTGCACAGGTGCAGCATTCATATGTGGGAATGCACAGATGACTGCTCAAAGAAAGTAAGCTAAAGGTAAGCAACCTTATTTTCCCATCCACCAGCAACCGATTTTGATAATTGGACTCTCTGGATTGCTGCTGTCTCAGGGCATGCCCATTCCATCTTCCTTGGATGGATTCCAAGAACAGCTGGCACAGTCCACACTGAGAGCGCACCTGATGGTGGGGTTGTCTTTTCCAGCCTTGGGGACTTTACTCGGAGTGTATCTGGATAGGAATCCTGATGCTGGTAACTAGATTATCCTATAAGGTAGATACTTAAATCTTATTAAGCAGCTGACCAGAGCCTCCTCCTCAGCAGATAAGTTAAGGGTGCACAAATAAACTAACAGTTAGTCTATTCGGTTGCAACAGAGGGAGACATGAGGTGGTGAAACCAGCTGATGCTTAGCTGGGGTAATTGCCCTTTGACTCTTCCTCTTCCAAAACAGTCTTCCTCAGTGGCCGTTCCTGTTGCTCATGAAGAATTTGGATGATGATATATTTACATCCCACCTTTTTCCAGAAAAGGCAGGAAAAAAATCATAACTCCCCCTTCTCTCCAGTTTATCCTCATAACAACCCAGAGAAGTAGATTAGGCTGAAAGTCTGTGACTGGCCCCAAAATATCCAGTAAGTTTTGGGACTGAGCGGGCACTAGAACTCCGATCTCTCAAGTCCCAGCCAAACAATCTAACTGTTATACCACACTGTCTCTCAGTTATGCAGAATTAGGTCCTGAACTAGCTTACGTGAAGGCAGGGACTGTGTCTTTTTTTCATGTTTCTACAGTGCTTATTAAACTTATTTATAAATGAATTGATGGTAATAGAATATGCAGTTGTGGCACTGCCATAGCCTTTCATTGTATGCTTTCCTTCTAACTCCTGTTTATTATAAACTAAAAGTCTTCTTAATTTAGTTTGGAGAGAGTTACATAGAGAGAAACTCTTTTGGCTGCAGATCTCCACGTAGTAACTTATGGGTTCGGTTTTAATTTATGTGCAGTTTGTTAAAAGTATCAAGAAGAAAGTAAATCCAGTCAGCGAATTTGCTCTCTTTTACAGCATGTCTTTAAGCTAGAGCAAGAAGAATACATGAGGGAAGAAATTCCATGGACCTTGATTGATTTCTATGATAATCAGCCATGCATTAACCTCATAGAAGCCAAAATGGGCATTTTGGACTTGCTAGATGAGGAATGTAAGGTATGGGTTCCAGTGACCTAATTTTTTTCCTGCAAAGTTTATTTGTGTTTTCTCCTTGTTTGAAAGGTACCCGAGGGGAGAGAATATCTGCCATGTTAATGTTGATTTGGTACTTTGTATGCATTAGAAAGAGCGACTAGACAGTACAAGAGGTTCATAGGCTAAAATGCCAATTGGTACTGTCTGTCTCACCTCAAAAGGAACTGCCATTCTATTGCCTTTCTGTGCAACTTGTCTACAAGCATAACTAGATATCATGGTGGTGGTATGACTGCCATGGCATTAATATCTAATAAGCTATTCCCTAATCACAAAGGGAGGAGACATTCAGAGAATGTCTAAAAGTGTCTTAGGCTGTAATCCTGCTATGTATCCTTTCTTGGGATACATAATTCAGTGGAAGTCATTTCTGAATAAATATGCAGAGGTGGAAGCAGAAAAGATGACACTGAGGCTATTGAACTTTGGGCACATCATGAGAAGGGAAGACTCGCTGGCCGAGACAGTAGTGCCAAGAAGAGTTGAAAGCAGAAGAAGATGAGAAGGACCAAATATGAGCTGGATTAGTTGCATAAAGGAAGCCTCAGACTTGAGTTTACAAGGACTTAATAGGGCTGTGAAGGACAGGATATTTTGGAAGGCGTTCATCCATAAGGTCAACATAAGTCTGAGATAGCTTGATGGCGAGTGACAACAACAAATATACACAGGATTGAACTGTCAAAAGTCCTTCTGGTTACATAAGCATGGCACTACAGTGAAAAGCTGTGCTGATTAACTATGTGTTGGATTTTGTCGTAAATCATTATCAAAAACTCATTGAGGCAGGGACTATGTCTGGTTTGTGCATGATGTTAGTGTCCAATTTCACTGATCCTTTGTCCTCTGAAATGGGGTTTTCTCTGTTTAGCTTTTTGCATGAGGTAAGAAGTGCATTGTGTGAATCAGTCCATCCTCATCCTTAATGTACTTAGGTACTTTTAAAAACAGAGACTCTAAGACAGCTCTTACAGATATGTAATATGATGTACAAGCTAGGTATTTAAAGAGTTATTTACTGAAATAAATGGTCTTAAGTCTATATGAATTTGTGGCTACCAACAACATAAATGAGTAATTCTACCATGGATCTTTGAAAGCAAAAATTCAGGTGTTTTTATATGCTAAAATATTATTCTTCATCTGAGCTATAAAACAAATAGATCAGATTCATTAAAGCATTTTCTCTTTTCATTGTGTAGATGCCTAAAGGTTCAGATAACAGTTGGGCCCAGAAATTATACAATACTCACTTGAATAAGAGTTCACTCTTTGAAAAGCCCCGTATGTCAAACAAAGCTTTTATCATCCAGCACTTTGCAGATAAGGTAAGGATTTCTGTTTTCTGTCTGACTTGTTAAACTGTGGCCCTCTATCATTTAGTTTTTCTTTTTGGGGCAATCAGAGAAACCATTTGGCTTGTGGTCCATTGCAGACTGAAAGATTTGCAGTTGCCGCATGATGTGACGTAGCAAGAATATTTGAAGGAAGGGTCACAACCCTACCATGGCACAGAAGGTTTGGCAAGTGACTTGATCTTTGGGATGGTTCCAGAAGGGGTGATGGGGAAATTGTTTCTCTGCCCCACAGGAATTGTCCCCTGAAGTACTTGAAGCTTCTGTCTTGTCCATGCTGTTCAACATCTGTGTCAGGCCCTCCAGATATTTTGCTCTATAACTAACTCATCAGCCCTTCTCAGTCAAATAATGGTGAGAGTTGATGGATTGGAGTCACTGGCAGGGATCATCATGCAGAGGCTGGAGGGCTGGCATAATTAATGAGCTGACACCCAACTTTGCCTTTTCCCTTCCTGGTTCAATTGTTTTGAGGTGCACAAACAAATGCTTGGAGTCAGTAATGGAAATGGATGTTAAGCACTGATCCACTTTAGGTAAGACAGGTTTTAGGGCTGAACAGTCCAACTGATTCTGTAGTAGATGGTTGACCTATTGCTGGTGGTAAGCGCCATTACTCCCACTGAGAATCAAATTCACAGCTTGGGGATTCTCTTGGCTCCAGCTGTGTTACTTGATGCTGAGGTGCCATTTGTGACTGGAAGTATCTTTTCCCAGCTTTACGAGGTACATTACCCGTTGCTTCTCTTGAAGGATAAAGTGGTGACATCCATGATGCAGATCTTGATCATTTGAGTTGGACATGTGACAAAATGTTATGCTGTATCCTTTCCTTGTGATAGGAGTGCCTTTGTTCAGGGAGTCAACCAGCCAGCTGGCTATGTGCTCTTTCTGCAATGTTTTGAGGTCCATTCAGGTTGTTCCAGTCCTGTACTGTTCCACCCTACATTTATTGTTTCTGCCCCCACAACTGATATTCAAACATTCCGTGACTACCAGGCACATGCCCTTGGTGTGCATGTAAAGATTTTCTATTTTTTTTAGTGCTGCAGTCCTCAAGGTTCCCCTATGATTACTGATAACTTTTTCCTGTGGCCACATTTTGGAACCAATCCTCTTGGTACTCACTATTAGAGTTTGCTATTACAGGAACAGGCACTTTGCATAGGGGATGCCTTTGATGAACTTTCCAAAATGGCAACTGATTCAGAAGCAGTAGCTAGGGTCTTAATGGATGCCTTCTTAATTTCTGCCCTGTCTACCAGTTTCAGTGTTAAATTTAATGTGTTATGTTTGAGCTTTAAAGCCTGGATGAAAGAGCACTTTACTGAAAGAAGCATTTGTATTCAAATTCATCTGAGACCAGAGATCTTTTAATACATTCTTCTTCTGTTGTTGTTGTTGTTTTTATGTAAAATTAAATATTTGCATTTCCAGGTAGAGTACCAGTGTGAAGGATTTTTGGAAAAAAACAAAGATACGGTCTATGAAGAACAGATCAAAGTCCTAAAATCAAGTAAGGTTAGTACTGAGATTCTGCCTTCAACGCTCCCCTTCCGCTACTTTGGTTAGGTACGCTGTTGCCACCTCTTCCCAGAACACATCAATTTTACACTAGATGTATACTTTGTGAATTGTCATTTATAACTATACATATAATACACATATTGTAAAAAATCTATAAATTACCAAAAGATTTTGTGAGATAAATATGCGTAACCAAGTCTAATTTTGGTTCCCCTTTTTATTACATTCCCCTTAAGAAGACCTTCCATTTTCTAATCCAGAAATGAACTTTTTATTTTCTGTGTCTGAATCAGTTTAAAATGCTGCCTGAGCTGTTTCAGGGAGAGAAGACTGTCAGCCCCACTTCAGCAACACCTCCCAGTCGTACACCCCTGTCTCGAGCTGCGGTAAAGCCAGCCAAGTCTAAATTAGCCCAGACCAACAAGGAACATAAAAAAACAGTGGGACATCAGGTGTGTGGCATTCTTTGTTGCAAATTCTGCATCAGTTTTGTTCCTCCCCCGCTCCCTCTTCCCATTAGGATGATGTGTTGGGCTTAGATTGTGCAACTCTGTACCACTCAGGGATATCAGTTTTGATAACCCCAGAGAAAGAGAAAAGTAACTGTAGTCATTTCTGGAGAAATACTGTATTGTTTTTAAAGTAAAAGTCTTTTGTGGACTGTCAGCTGGTAAAAATGCAGACAAGTATCTTGTTGTTAAGAAAGATAATCACATTAATAATGGAGTGCTTGGCTTCCTGGAATCCTGACATGAATTGTGAGCAAATCGTTCCAATCAATATGGAAGATAAAGGGTGGTCTTACATATGTTCTGATCACATGTTGCCTTTTGTAATCTCTTTCCTACAGTTCAGAAATTCTCTTCATCTCTTGATGGAGACTCTTAATGCCACAACGCCACATTATGTGAGGTGTATTAAGCCCAATGACTTCAAGTTTCCATTTATGTAAGTTGGGTTGAATGAACTGACTGTAGTATAACCCTTGTTGCTCGAAACTGCAGTGGGGAAAATGCATGCTTTCTCCATTGCTTGGTTTGGACAAAACAGAAGGGCTTCATGTGCTTCTTAGTTAGTTAAATATTATTTTTGTAAATGTCCCAGTGGTTTCCTATGGAATGATTTTTGTTAATTCAAGTTGCTTCTATGGTAGAACAGGAGAAGGATTTATATTCATGTTTATATTCATGTCCAAACACTTTGAAGAAGAGTTTCTTGAAGCTATTTGCACATTGCCAATGGTGTCAGTATAGGTCCTTTCTATTTTTCATAACACGTGGCTTTTAAGAAGTACTGTTGCAAATAAAAATGTGGCATTGCGGGCTACTTTTATCTTGAGAGTGGCAAAACAAACACCCAGGGAAGGTGGGAACCCTTCCCCACCGTTTGATGGTGACTGACCATCTTTGTAAGATGTTAGGGTTGCATTGGTCCTCTCAAGGTTTTGCCTCAAATCCTGGGCAATGACATGGGGATTCATTTATGCAGCACCATGCCCCCCTCTTGATTTCACAGACTAATCCAGAAGACAAACAGCCCTGATTTCTTTTCAGGGATAGTGGCATCTCTATTTGAAAACCCCAAGAGAGAGAGACAGAGAGAGACAGAGACAGTGTGTGTGTGTGTGAGAGAGAATTCTGCCGTGAAGTTTCATGATTCTCCTCCCCCAATTACTCTGTTAACCCTAATAGTATTGCTGTTGATATTATTGGGTCTCCCCACTTATTTCCAACTAGCCTCTTCTGGAGGCTTTCCACTGTTTGCTAACCATGGATGCATTTGGTAGTCGAGCAGTCATTTAGATCATTTTGTTGCTGTTTAGGCATCTATTATTGTAATTGCATTATTCCTGATTTGATTTTTTTAAAAGTGTATGTCACACCTAGATTGTAGGGAAAAAGCCTATTGAACTTTATCAAAGCTTGCTGTCCAAAAGCCACACTTTCAACAATGTTTTCCCATGCAGGTTTGACGAAAAGCGGACTGTACAGCAGCTCAGGGCGTGTGGTGTGCTGGAAACAATCCGCATCAGTGCGGCTGGTTTCCCTTCAAGGTAAGCCTGCCGGTGTTGAGCGGTTTGCCTGAATACAATTTACAAACAGAGAGTGTTTCTGCCTGGCTAACACCACCTTGCTTCTCAAAACCAGGTGGACATATCAAGAATTCTTCAGCCGCTATCGCGTCCTAATGAAGCAGAAAGATGTCCTCACTGACAGGAAGCAGACATGTAAAAATGTCTTGGAGAAGCTGATTCTGGTAGTTGTCTTAACGTCCTTTATGTCTGTAAGGTTTGCCAGAGTCACAGTACAGCTAAAACGAGTAAATCTGTGTCATTAATAGGACAGGCAGCCTCCTGGCACATGAGCTGCTGCTAGTCTTAGTCAGCCTGGTGTCCACCAAATGCATGGGATGCAGCTCCCGTTACCCTCAACCAGCTATTTGATTGGAAGGCACAAGGCTGGGGGGCACTGAAATAGGACAGCCGGATAGTCTGCATGTGGCTTTTCTGAGAGGGATCCCACCCTTGGTAGTGTGAAGATGGATTCTACTCCCCACCTCACGGTGCCCCTCAAAATTTAGATTGCCTTTCCATTTAGAACACCAGCAGCAGCTTTACCAATACCGAAATGTAGTTCATTCAGTGAGACAGTTGACTGAAACCAATTCATGGAGATTAGTGGTATTTTTTCTAATTAAAATTGACAGTGAGGTTTGGAAGAGGAGGGTGAAACTATAATATTTTAATTCTCCAGTATTTCCTTCCCTCTGACAGTTTGTGCCCATGAATTTTTCAGTCAGGGCATGGAGGGGGGATATTCAGGAGGAGTGTGACCCAGCAGAAGGGGTTAAACTCCCTGTGCCGTGGTTTTGACCTAGCTCATTTCCCCTTCTCCACTTCCTTTTGGTAAATAGAATAGATGCTGGGAGGTCCAGTCATAGAATTCCTCTATATCATGTGTAATTTTGATCCTTTTACTGGATGTAAAAATGAATGTATGATTAGAAACTAACAGAGCATTCATATACATATTTATGTAGAATCAACCCCACTGAGTTCCATGAGTCTTTCTTGCAGGTAGGTGCCTATTAGATTTTCGTGTAGGTTCAGATGAGGGAGGGGGAATCCCTTATAGGGAAGATTCAAAGCAATTTAGATGGCTTATTTAAATTCCCTGTCCCTTAAAAAAAAATCTACTGCAGTATTTGTGTGTTTAACTCTCCTGCTTTTTGAAAAGTAACCATATTATGAAGAATGAATTGTCTAATGCAGAATAAATGTCACAATATTCTGTTTTCTTGATATACCAAAATAATCTTCGTAGCTCAGAGTAAAGGTAGATGGTCCAGCTATTTTTAGTCTGTAGCATTTTATATTCTCCTAATTACTTTAATTCCAAACTGTTGCTTATTCAAAATAACAAGATTTTAAATGATCCCGATACTTTTGCTTAGTCTAACCTGAAGAATTTCTTCTCAAGATTCATGCAGCATTTGGGCCTCTTCACTAACTGCTGTCACTGCATCTCTTTAAAAAAAGATCTATTGTCACATTTAGCTTGGCCCTGACTGTACATCTCCTCTGAAAATAGGACAAGGATAAGTATCAGTTTGGGAAGACAAAAATATTTTTCCGGGCTGGTCAAGTAGCCTATTTGGAGAAGATAAGAGCTGATAAATTGAGAGCTGCTTGCATCCGCATCCAGAAGACCATCAGGGGCTGGCTCTTGCGGAAGAAGTACCTGCGCATGAGAAGGGCAGCCATCACCATTCAGAGATACGTTCGGGGCTACCAGGCAAGATGGTGAGCAGGCCACTTGGGAAAATGTGCTTTCATCTCATTACGAATTGCCTTAAGCAGATCTTGCCACTGTAGATTCGGTTTTTCATTTTATACCCCAGGCCTGTGCACTTGGCTTTCCACTAAGCCAAGTGCACAGCCCTGCACCTCCTGCTGATGGCGTGATGAACCTACCACCTTGCCTCCTGCCCGGGATTGCAAATCCAGGGCATTGCTGATTATCAAGTCAGTTAGAACTTGTGGTTTCTGAGCAACATTTGGCTTGGTGGGTCACATTCTTACGGGATTGGCATACTTGTAAACTGAAAAACACAAATAATACATAACGCATAGCTCGTAACAACAGCTACTTAGGGACTGGTTGACCAAACTGCAGGCTAGAAACAATAAAATTATGTTCACATTTTCTTGGTCAGTCTTGCCACCTTTCTTCGAAGAACGAAAGCTGCCATCACTATTCAGAAGTTCCAGCGCATGTATGCCACCCGCAAGCGGTATCGTCACAGGCGCGCTGCCACCATCGTTCTCCAGTCATACCTGCGAGGTTATATTGCCAGGAGGAAGTACTGGAAGGTAAGAGAGTCTGGTGTTCAACCCACAGTTCTAGTTTTGGGTTTTTTCATGTGCTTCTCAGACCACATATGGATCTCTGGAGCAGAAATAATATTTTATACAAGTTATGATCAGTACTGATAGCTTTAGCCTAGTTATTCAAGCTATAGTCTTAATCAAACATGCAATCTGGTGCTAGTTATCTAAGCACTTCTTTGCAAAATCCTTCCACTGCAGAGTTCCCCAAATATGCTTTTATATAGACTTCTTAATATATATTTTAAATTATTGTTTCTTGCAATGCAAACATTAAGTTACATCACCCAGCTGAGTTACTTAGGGGTTATGAGATTGGGGATGATTCAGCCATTCTGTGCCACATGGATAAGTTGCACGTCACTCTGAGCCTACCTGTGAATAAGCTGTTCAGCCTAGTCTCCTTTCTTGAAACAGAAGGAGGCTGCTTGTATTTGGAGGCGTCTGTTCTCGGCAAACTTGGGCCCAGAGGGGAGCAGGCTGGCTGCTAGGGAAGTAGGGATGCACTGCCTGGGTACTCTCACCATACTGTCAACTCAAATGGGAAAGTTTTTGGAGTGGCTTAGGATCTAGTGGCATGGAAATACTTGCAGATGGGCCCTGCATGGCTTGCACATGCTGGCCACAATTGTCCGTACAGTGGAGGACTCAACGCAGCTTGACTCAGCTAGAGTCAAAGAGAACAGGCCAAAGTTGGAGACTGGCAGCTCCTCATGGGTTGATACCTCACTCTCTGGATGGCTCAAGGGACCCCCAATGCCTGTGGGTGGCCTGTGTGTTGTGCTCAGCCGACCCAGAGGGAGAGTAATACAGCTCTCACAGAACGGCATGGGGCACAGTTGGATCCCTGAACACCTGTTGTGAGTTGCAATTTCCTTAAAACTGTCTGGCCCATGCAGCTTCTCTTGGGCCTCTGTGTTTAACTGTAGATTCATAATGCACATAGTTCAACCTCATTCACAGAAATGTGCTGTATTAATGCTGATTTTGAGTTGCAGTTAGTCATAAGATGGTGTTTTTAGTGCTTAGAAGCCAGGGGGTTTGCCAAAACAGTAAGTAGGGCCTGGGTCTTAGGTTCGGTCTTCCCCAAAGATCCTTTTGGGCTTCCCTCCATGAATTATTTATTGTGCTCTCGTGATCTCCCACTCATGGAATTTTGCACGGGCTTTCCATGGCTTTGTTGTCCTCCAGGGCTTCTGCTGAGCTGTCCAGCCTTTTTCCAGGCTTTTTAGAATGAGGACAATTTGATATTAAATTTTAAATCCCAACATACCAGAGCAAAGCCTTGTGGAAGACAAAAATTCTCTGTACTGCAGTTATACCCCCATGAAATACATCAAAAAGCAGCAAAATCCCTCCAGAAAATGCCCAATGTAAAGAAAGCATTTTTCCTCTGCAATGAGAATGGAAGAATCCTCTATTCAGCAGCGAGTTAAACAGGAGTTAATTGTGAGTCAGTGCTTAGTCTGGCACTTCTTCAGAAACACGCAGCTGCAGAATAAGTCTCCGTGCTGCTCTGTACCTCTGAGAGGAGGTACCCAGCCAGTTTAAGAGTTTATTTTTTATACTGTTCATTACACGAAAGAACATTGAGCCCAGGTACAAGAACTCATAAATTCAATATAACATTAGCATGATTAATGTATTACAAGAAGTGTGCTGTGATGTCGGAAGTGCATGGCATTGCATAAAGGAAGAATATTTGAACACCAGCTCTCCATTCAGATTTTATGAGAGTGCTTGGAAAAAAGAAATTGTGAAACAGTTTTTACATAATCCTATTCCAAAGATGGGCAAAAATAAAATCTTTAGATATTTTGGATTTCAACTCCCACCATTACAGACTATTGGACATGCTGGTACAGGCTTCTGGAGAATTTATCTTCTGCCCACCTCTGCTTTTTCAATCTCTCTAGCTCTCAAAGTTATCAATACTTGGAGAGATCCATATTCTTTGGATGGGCCATGATAAATAAGATTGCACTGTACCTGCATATTTGACTGTGTCCTTGATGCACATAAATTCACACATTAAATTCACTGCAGCCACAGGTAAAGAATCTGCACTGTTGTTTGCTGGAATGTGGTTAGCTGTACATGAACAAGCAGCTCCTCCATTTACTTTCCTTCCTGGTTTTAGTTTAATTGTTCCTTTCTCTTTTTCCTGGTTTCGTCATCCTTTGATTCATCTCTTGTCTAATGGGATCAGTTAATTTTCCGAGTGTCCGAAATACCAAAAAATGCCCCTTATTTTTGTATTGCCAATATGCAGATGCTTCGGGAGCACAAGGCCACCATTATACAGAAACACGTGCGTGGCTGGCTGGCTCGCTTGCACTACCACAGGGCCCTGGAGGCCGTGGTCTTTCTGCAGTGCTGCTACCGGCGCATGATGGCAAAGAGGGAGCTCAAGAAGCTGAAGATAGAAGCACGCTCTGTGGAGCATTACAAGAAACTCAATGTTGGCATGGAGAACAAGATCATGCAGCTCCAGCGTAAAATTGATGAGCAGGTATGATGACATAGCTGCGTGTTGAATGATCACAAACCATACATGATCTGAGCTTTATTAAGCACTCCTTGGAAAAGTGGGATATAAATAAATAAGCTAAATACTGAATTAGACTGAAAAATGTACATGGGCAGCATTTTGGTCCTGGAAATAGAGTGCAGCCATTGTAGAATATGATCAACTGCAGGTAGCTAATGCATTTATTTCAATTTTTAAAAAATCTGTACCTTTTTTTCAGAGTCACACTCTGAACCATTATATATAAGAAAATAAAATATAGCAAAACAGTAGTTGGTACATTCTATATGAAAGTATTTTCTATATAGGACTTTCACAAATGTGAAGCACGTTTCTGTGGATAGCTAGTTTTATGTTTTTTAAAAATAAAATAAGTGTTTTATTATTTTGTATTTTTAAGAGCACAAATTGTATACATTCGACTTCTGTCAACCAACACATAATATATTTTGCTACTTTAATAATATGGTGGTTTACATTAGATGATGTATTATTGTTATTGCTAGTTACAATGGGCCCTAGAATGAGTTACACAAGTCAGTTGCAAACAGGAAAGTTCCTGCCTGCAGGGTTACAATTTAAAGCAGGGGAGGGCATGAAGTAGATCTCTAGTTGTCTCAGACTTTAAGTCCCAGCATTCCTGAGCATTAGCCATGCTGGCAGGGGCTTCTAAAGTCCAAGACTTCTGAAGATACCTGTTCCTTATTTGAAAGATTTAAAGAAACTGGGGCCTCTACAGAGCTGATGGAATGACCCCACAAGCCCATCTTTACCTCTGATATAACCTGCCGGAAAGGCTAAACAATCTAATTGTGATCTTTAAATATATCTTTAGTAATATGAAAAATGATACTAAATGGAAATGTGTTGCAAACATTGATATGTATTGTTTGTTATCTGTTCAGTCAAGAGACTCCAAATCTCTGCTTGAAAAACTAACTACCCTAGAAATTGCATACAATTCTGAGACAGAGAAGCTGAAGAACGATGTGGAAAGACTTAGAATGAGTGAAGAAGAGGCCAAAAATGCCACCAACCGCCTCCTTAGTCTGCGAGAAGAGATTGCAAAACTGCAAAAGGAACTGTACCAGACGCAGGCAGAAAAGAAGATAATCGAGGAAAAGGCAGATCTGTACAAAAAAGAAACAGACCAGGTAAGAATGCCTTTTCCTGTACCACAGAGTTTGAAAAACAGGCTGCAGTATTCAGTTGCTTGATGCTACTTCATTAAAAAAGGTGTTCAGATTTTAACATTTTAAAGATCAATACTCAGTGGAAATCATAGGTGGCATCTGAAAAGCATTGTTCTTTCATTCTTGCTTACAGGTTGGAATCCCTTTAAGAGCTGGCCCATGCATGCTACAAGATAGAACGCATGCTTTTTTAAAAAACCTGAAACAGCATTTTTTTGGTCTTCCTCGCAGCACCATAATGAACGAGGTGCTGTATTTGTGCTGTGCTTACTGTAGTACTTAATTCTGCCCTGAACTCGAGCCTAATGCAAACTGAGCCAGGAATGCTCTCTTGCTTATTATGAAGTCCTGTTGACATCGTAGCACAGTTGTTATTTGGCTTTGTTTATTTGTTTATTTTTAGCACTGGATGTGTGTGATGCTTTGCAGAGTACAAGAAGACAGGTTCCTTTCCTATGCTGCTTCTGATCTAAAATTTGATACAGGGAAGTAATGCAGAAGGGAAGGGGAATGCAGGGTTGGCTACCCCATTTTCACATAATTACCAAATTTTCTAGCTTTTCTAATTTTCCCTATCAGATTTAATGAAAGTGCTGTATTTTCTGGAATAGTTTTTTTTTTTTTTACTGGAGCACTGCATTTGATAAATTAAATCTTTTTCAGCTTTAGCTGTGAGTTATTTCTATTTTTTAGCTGGTGCTGGAACTAAAAGAGCAAAACACCCTACTTAAAAAAGAAAAAGAGGAGCTGAACTGTCACATCCAGCATCAGGAGAAAGAGATAACAGGTAAATTTGATATGATTGAATTCTTTCTTAAAAGCTTCTTCCCTCCTCTGGACTTTTAAAAATAAATAAACTAAATCTTGTCCCATGTCGTAAATTGTCAAATTATCCCCGTATGGTACCTTTACTCACCGAGAGATGCACTCCTTTGGAGTAAACTTTCAAGGGCTTTGTGCCAAATGCAGGCATGGCTGAAGCTGAGAGAGGGTGGGGCCAGAAGCAGAAGTGGGTGGCCATCCCTTTACTCTCTTTGGCAACATCCGACCTCTTCCCTGCCCAGTGGGCTGCTGGGGATACAGGCTATTCCTTCAGTGTACCTGCATTTTTAATTTGTCCAACATAAAATGAGTTTGGTTTGCTTTTTAGTGTCATTAGATACCATCACCTGTAGCATCCTTCTGGGGTGACTGCCTGAGTTGGAAGTGGGGCATGCATTGCTGTCGTCACACTCCTGCTTGATTTACATTTTTAATTACAGAGGTCATGGAGAAGAGGCTTCTTGAGGAAACAAAACAGCTGGACCTGGATCTCAACAATGAAAGGCAGAGGTACCAGAATCTGCTCCAGGAGTTCAGCCGGTTAGAGGAGCGATATGATGACCTCAAGGATGAGATGAAGTTGATGGTGGTGAGTGTCTTAGAAAAATGGAAACAGCTTTGATGTGGGCAAGTGTAAATGCTGAAGTAGGTGTTCAGCAGCAGGCCCGGGTCTGGAAACCCAGGTTGCTGCTGAGCAGCAGGAATGTGGCCCAGAGAGGGCACAGTTTGGAGGGGGTGCCTTCTGCCAGTTTCTTAGCCTGCCTTCTTCCCACCCTCATTCAGCAGGGACTTTAAGCTTTTAATTCTCATGTTTCCATGCTTATTTCCCAGCTTTTCAGATGACAGAACCAAATCATTCTCAACTTTTACAAAACATGAAAAGTGAATGGAATATGTGAATATGGAGCACGAAAGTTAGATATTAATGTTAATGAACATTTCTTGTATTTCTTTTTCAGAGCATCTCCAAGCCTGGGCACAAGAGGACAGATTCCACACACAGTAGCAATGAATCTGAGTATACATACAGCTCTGAGATCACCGAGGCAGAAGAACTACCTGTGAGAACAGAGGTAAGATTGGAGAGCATAGGTGAAGCAGAACACACCTAACAAAAATATGAACATAAAATAGTGGGCAAAATCCACAGAAACTAATTTTCAACTTGATTAAAATGCCTGAGTAGGCAGAAAGATTTTTGACAAGAGCCAGAGTTGGTCATTCACATCTGCCTAGAATATATGAGTTGTTACTTGTCAAAATTAGAAGACAGAAAGGCATGACCAGAAATCACAGGGTAGTCATTTAAAAGATTTTGTCTATGTTAGCTTAAAATGTCTCATGCCTATACAGTGAGAGAAACTTACTATATTCAGGATTTTTCTTTGAATCTAACCGCAAACCTACTTTTTTTTCTCCTTTCCCCTCCTAAACAACTAAGAAAGAAAGGTAGGATTGATCATAGACCTTAAATCTGCTAGTTAGTTCCTAGTTTCCTGCCTTTCAAGCTTTAGGATAGATGCTTTTTATATTAGATTTATTTACCAAAACAACCTTTAAAATTGTGATTTCCAAAATAACCTTTCAAAGAGGACCAGCAGCTCTCCTAATCAAGTAACACTTGCGAACTGCCAGCCATTCCTTCCCCCTTCTTCCACTAGCTCTCAGGGTCAGTCTACATATTAACATGCTCTGTTGGGGCCAGCCGTTCTGCACCGCCACTCCCACATGGTTGCTGCTGTGGTTGTTCCAAATGGCAGGGACAATTTCCCTACCAGTACCACCCACATATCGAGACAGCTGGTGTTGTCATGGAAACTCTTCACGCCAGGTGGAAGAACTGTGGGGAGAAACCATCACGTGGAGTCTGTTTCTAGCCTTCCCCACATGATACATAATATGTAGACTACCCCCCACCCCACCCTTTGGTGTTTTGGAAATGTTGACATTCCCATGCTTGCCCTTGAATCAGGACGCCAGTGAGAAGAAGGCACCCCTGGACATGTCTCTTTTCCTCAAGCTACAAAAACGAGTTACAGAGCTGGAGCAAGAAAAGCAATCCTTGCAGGACGAACTGGACAGGAAGGAGGAACAAATTCTTCGAACCAAGGCCAAGGTAAAGGCCAAAAAAAGCTCAACCTCATTATCTGAGGAGACATGGATTCTAATGGTGGGAGTTGGAATCCTGTTGAATTCACTGATACAAAAGATAGCAATTATGCGCTCCATGATCGGCTGGTCCTGCTAGTTTTTAAGGATACTTTGCTTCCATGAATACCTATTATGAGCCTGAAAGGATTCTTTTAACCTGCCCCCTTCTATCAGCAGCTTGAACTATCTGATAATATTTTGCTGGTTTAACTTGGGCTAAAAATGGACCAGCTGCATCTTTCACATTCTTCATTTAGGCTGCAGTGCTGTGTAAACTTTTCCAGGGTTGGTGAACTTCTGCTGTAGCCCAATTCCCTAGCTCCTGTTGTGTGGTGTTTAAATTCCCTCACCAATGAATGTTTGTAATGAGAAGTGTGTGTGTGTGTGTGTAGGTGTGCACATGTATGAATACACATATAAACATCTTCACCCTCATACATATAAAATAAAGGATCCCATTGTTTTCTGCTAATGTCTATACTTTTTCGCTTTTGTTCCCTTTACTACTGACTAA
The DNA here is from genome assembly GCA_023646645.1 of Varanus salvator macromaculatus. Lineage (NCBI taxonomy): Eukaryota > Metazoa > Chordata > Lepidosauria > Squamata > Varanidae > Varanus > Varanus salvator. The sequence goes on from JAIXND010000786.1 coordinate 8,800,295, forward strand.
TGAATGAATCTTTTCCTTGTGTCTCCGGTCGCTTAGGAGGAAGAAAGGCCTCAGATGAGAGGTGCAGAGCTTGAATACGAATCACTTAAGGTAATTCTAGATTTTTTTAGATCACCTAATCTCACACATTACCCCCTAAATAGCCAGATTAAAATAAAAGCATAATATGTAGTCTTATGCATATTTAGACAGAAAAAGCCCTACAGTACCAACATTCCCCAGTTCATTAAAACAGGGAGGGTCTCTCTGGTTGGTCTTAAAGCACAGGTTGGTTGATACAGGAGCAAACCCTCTGCTAAGCATTCCGGTCCACATGAGATAAACTGCTAACAAGTCTGTAAAGAAGATAAAGCATTTATAAAGAAGACGAGACTCAAAGTGCCCGGTTTTTCACCAAGGTGTGACCTGAAGTTGGTTGTTTTTATCCCTTCTTTTAAAAATATATATGAGTGAGGCTAGTGAATGAGGGCAACTGTTTGTTTTTCTTTCCTCTGTAGCGCCAAGAGCTTGAGTCAGAGAATAAGAAACTGAAGAATGAATTGAATGAGTTGAGGAAGGCACTGATAGAAAAGAGCTCTCCAAACGTCACCGCTCCTGGTGCCCCAGCCTACAGGGTCCTCTTGGAGCAGATGACTTCGGTCAGTGAGGAGCTGGAGGTTCGCAAGGAGGAAGTGCTCATCCTGCGGTCTCAGCTCATGAGCCAGAAAGAGGCCATTCAGCCCAAGGTAAGCAACAAGAAAGACAGCTGGAGTTGCCATACATAGTCATGCTGCTTGATGGTACAAGAAGTCTTGCTTATCCTCTGTGACCTACTGTGATTATTATTTGAACACGGCTACTATTGTACAGCATGAGGAATTACAGGTGCTTTCAGAGCCAGTAGCACAGGCATGTAGCTTAATTTGTTTGGAAAGTTGGACATCGATTTTAGAGAAACATCTGGGAGCTTCAATTAACAACTTGCACGATGATCATACATTTAATGATTTGATTGGCAAAATCACTCCTCCTCTTTGAGGAATAAGGATCGTTTGAATCGAACCAGGGCACACATGGATGTCTGTCTGGTATACCTATCACATAGCAGCTGATCTGGGATTGAAGCTTTATGCACCCCAGTCTAAGGGATATAATTCGGAAAGCTTGCACTGCATCTTGCCATTGAGGCTTGTGGATTGGTGTAGGGCTTCTGGTTGGGGAAAAAACCACTGGGCCAGCAATGCCTCTGTGAGTGCGCAGATCATGGAAAGGTGGAAAGTGTGTCATTTCTCCTAGTTGGGGATCTGTAGCACAGATGGGTATGAGTGACCCGGGTTTGTCTCTCTTTTCTTGCTTGCAAATGGATTGCCAGGATGACAAGGTAAATGAGTTCCTTTGCATTGTCTGTGAGCGTAACTTAGGTGCAAGACTCCCCACTGGGCATGACATGTCTCTAAGATGTTCTGTTCAAGCAGGATCCAGGCTGACACGTGTATAAATAGCAAATCATGTTTTAACCTGTATTCTTCATATTATTCAACTGGTATGATTGGCTTGAATGCCTGGATAGTTGTTCGTAAGGAGGTATGGTTTCTTCTTCCTTAAATCTTCACCTGTCACCTGGTGCCTTTGCATCTGGTCTGGGAAAAGAACAGCATATTTTTAAATTGGGCTTTAGCATTCCACCTTGCCTCCCTGTTTTTAACTCCATGACTACCCAACAGGGTAGATGAAGAGGCTGAGGATCACTCAGTGACCTTTACACTTGCATGGGAATGTGGTCTCCTCAGTGCTAGTCCAGTATTTGGTGTGTAAACTCCACCAAGAATTTCTGTTTAAAAGCAGTGCAGAAACTGTCAGTAATAAATGCAAATAAATGAATATTATTTGCTTCCGCGGACTTTATGCTTGAGTCATCCCCGCTCGCCCTAAATGCGCATGCACCCGACCCTCTGGTTCATCCAGCCTTTGAAATGACTTCCTCTCAATTTTCCTTAGAACACCATGACAGACTGCACAATCCTTCTGGAGGATGTGCAGAAGATGAAGGACAAGGGAGAGATAGCCCAGGCGTACATCGGTCTGAAGGAGACAAACAGGTACGTGCACTGAGATGGTGCATAAACATGCTTTCTTTGTTGTTGCTGCCACTGGTTGTGATTATACCAAATGCCAGAAATAGTAAGAATAAAAAGGAGCGGGAAATAAACAGTAAAATCCTATCATTCCCGACTATGATTGTTGTCTATAATCGGAGAAAATGCAACTCTACATTGAACTCAGAGAACAACTCTGCATTTCTGGGAGTCAATCTGCATTTGGATATAGGAGAATGCTAACCTCAGTGCCCTCCAGATGCATTAGATTACAACTATCTTCATCCTGACTGGGGTGATGGGACTTGTAGTGCAACATGTATGGAAGGTAACGAGCGGGGGAAGGCTGGTTTATAATTTCATCAACTAAGGCAACAGTCTTGTGCCTCTATACTGGGCACTGGCCCATTAAGCTCAATGCAGCATTTAGCAGTTTAATGTATTAAACCCAAAGGAGCTTATTTCTGACTGATCGATATAGAATTGTGCTGTGTAGACTCGATCTTACGGACACTCATTTAGGCATTAGACCCACTGTACTTGCTTCCTAGTAAACATGCAGAGGATTCCCCCATTAAAGCAGTTGTGCAATTAGGGAGACCAAAGGTAGCCTTTCTTTAATAACACTAACTTGGCTGGTATTGTCCTTCTAATTAGCATTTGATGTCTTCACCACCATGTATTCCTTTTGTGTTTTTCCATTAAAAAACCCATTTTGCTTGGAAGATCATCTCTTCAAGACTATCATATGCTGAATGAAGATGGAGAGCTGTGGCTGGTATATGAAGGGCTAAAACAAGCCAACAGGTTACTTCTCAGGATGGGCATTCCTGTTCTTTTAATTTGCATTCTTTCTCTCTCGTTCTGTTGTTACTAACATGCGGTGGGCATTGCTTTTTCAGTAACCTTTATTACAGTAGTTCAAAAATATTTCATCCAAATGGATTTTCTGAAAAAAAGACAAAGAGCGAATGGAACCATCCATGCCTGCCATCTAGAAACAGGTCCATTATTAGCCGTAGGCATGGTTGGACACCATGCTGGGCCCCACCACCTAGTATGGGCCTTCCAGTGACTTAGGCAGAGATCCCAAAACTGTCGTGGTGGAAGCTCCAAATGACATAAATGATAGTGCAGTCATGAGGCAGCCACAGGCAGAAGTGTGTGTGTGCTCCCCAGGAGAAGATGGGTGAGCATCTGGGGGTGAAGTTGATGCGTCTTCTTTGCAGTCAGATAATCTACCCAGCTTTTTCCTTTGATGACAACGAGAAGCGGAAGAGGACCAGTTGGCCGTTCAACACTCCCTCCCTCTCTTTTTGAAAGTGTGTTTCCTTAGGTGGAAACGTGGGGCTTTCTGCGCCTTCCCTTTTGCTGCCAGCCAGTTTGAACCTTCTTCACCAGTGGCAGTGAGGAGGAAGAGGAGGAGGACTTCCATGGCTAACTATGGGGCCACTGCACTGAAGGTGGCAGACACGCCACTTCTTAGAAAGTTCCCAGAATCCTAGAGCCAAACTATATATTTTAGTAATACTTTACATATTACTAAATATATATAGTCCAGTGCAAAATAGTCTATCATGCTCTAACTCAGCCAGATAAAACATATGGAGGGAGAGCATTCTGGGTGCATTTCTTGCCAGTTCTGTTTATCTGATAGCAAGGGGGAAATATTAAGAGATTGCAGCTGAAGAAAATGCTGGTTGGCTCTATTAAAAAAGATTTAGGTCATTTTCTGAAACCCCCGTGATGAGCAACATAGTCTGCACACACGTGTCACATGTACAGAGTGTTCAAAATGGATCCACTTGTTTGATGAGCATTTGGGGCTTTGAAGTGTCTTCCCCAAACATCTGTTCCTTTAATCTCAGTAAATTAACTGCTGTAGTAGTTAAATGATGAGGGTAGTTCCTTGTGCACTTTAACAAAACAAATTAACCAGCACAGTTATTTATATAATGAGAACCATTTTAACCAGTGTTTTTTCCTTTCCTTGTGCTACTAACAAAATACTCAGCATATTAACCACTACTTTTTGTAAGTCTGCTAGAAGCTAACTTTGGGGTAGTTACCAGGCCGCAGAGAAAACAACGGGATTGGCGATTTGGTAGCTTTTGTTTCTTGTCTTCATGTTCTAGAAGCCAAAGATTCTAGAGCAAGTGGCAAAGAAATGAAAGGTAAATTATTCATATTTACCTTCATATGCTTGGTCAATGTAACTGGTCTGCTTTAGGTATATTTAAACCCTGAAAGTGTGTCTGATAGAGCAGCCTAGTTTATATATGTGCTCTACAAATATAGAAATGCAGTATTAGTATTAAACATTAGTATCCTCCCTTCCTTCTTTGGCACATATGGAAGAGGAATCACATCCTTGAGGGCTTACTGTGCATCCACAGCACATTCAGCATGAACCTTTATTGTTGGTTCTTGATTTTGTCCTTGCTTCTCCAACCGTTCCCTATATTAAAATTGACTGGTGTGCTTGTTTTGGTGAGACACTTTTGTTTCTCTGTGAACAGAGCTAATCTAGAACAAAGCTGTGTTATACATGCCTGCACCTAATCCCACTGTGATCATCTTGGATTCTGCCTTTTCCTTGCATAAAACCATTAATTAAGGAATCCCTGAGGTTTTGGGATCAGAGATGGCTGGAGAGCCTGAATGCTGGAAACAGAAATCCAGATCCTGTCCCCTCTCTAAGCTGGTAAAATAGTACAATTTACAGGTCACTGTCCCTTTCACAGCGCCCCCACATCTGCTGCCTGGAATGGCAGGCTTGGCCCTGTTAGGCTTTGTGCTTTGCAGAGCCAAGGTCCTTTAGGCAGTGTACCAGGATCCATGTTAATTGGAGATGTGTCCCATTGGTAGACAAATGGAGTGTGAGTCTCAAGGCGCACAAAGGGTTTAAAATGTACTCCGTAATTTTCTTTCTTTTCCGTATAAGCTGGCAGTTAAGTATGCTGGGACAGCGGCTGAAGTTTCAGACCTCTGGTGAGAAGCTGCAGGACTGATTCTGAAATCCGCTTTCTTTTCCCTTGCCTGCCCTTTGCTCTGCCCCCTTTCCTGGCTTCGTGCAGGCTCCTGGAATCTCAGCTGCAGTCTCAGAAGAGGAGCCATGACAATGAACTGGAAGCTCTCCGTGGAGAGATCCAGAGTCTAAAGGAGGAGAACAATCGCCAGCAGCAGCTGTTGGCACAGAACCTCCAGCTGCCCCCCGAAGCCCGCATAGAGGCCAGTCTGCAGCACGAGATCACCCGCCTCACGAATGAGAACCTGGTAAGCCAAGCGTCCGCGCAGCCAAGAGGGGCACAGAGAGCGGTCACTGCACAGTTCCTGGGGTGGGTGGTGGGGAGGCAGAAATGCTGATGCTGGCAGAACGCGTACAGGATGCCTTGAAGGCAGAGCTACCACACAGGATTCAAGATCGGGCTACTTCAGGGCTTCTGGAGCAAGAGAAATTGGCGCTTCCTCTTGTTCTGGAGGCTTCCTTCACTGTTCCTGGAGGAAGCTGAGCATATGTGATTCGATTCTGTTTGGTCCTGAAAGTCTCTGGATAACTAAATCAAACATCCCCAATACCAAGTGGCCCTTCCCACTTAGTTGTAATAGTTTAGGAGCCCCAGTGCTTCAGCAGCAGCTCAGTATTCAGTTTCCATGTAATGTAAAGGGAGGAGAACAATCTCTCTTTGGGGAAATAGCCATATAGTCTTCCTGCCAGGGTGACGAAACTGTATTTAAACATATCTTAAGAACAAAGCAGGGTGGGTGCGTTCTGCAGAACTACTGAAGGAAGCACAGCTACTCTGAAGAATTAAAGTGTTTATGACATTGAATGGAAAAGGAAGCATTTTTACTTGAATCATGCAGTGAGAGAAATTATTTACCTGCAAATAATTGAGTGGGGGTTTCTTTGACATATGTAACCTTACAGATGCAACTGAAGGTCTGCATGCTTGCAAAGACATAACCACACTTGTGTGGGAGCATAGAAATATGCATATAAATAGCCCTGTTATTCGAATCCTGCTAGTCTGGCCTGGAGCTGTTGCAATACTTCCGCACACTAGACAAATCATTTTGTAGCAAGTCAGCAAGGATACAACAACAAACCAGGTCTTTTGAAGTTGCTTGTGTATGCTTGTATCTCTCCCCGCTACTTTGCTTACTGTAAAAAGTTGGGAAAAGAAGTTAATTGCAGAATTGGGCTGCCAGACTTTGGCTCGGCTCCCAAATTTAGCAAAAGACTTGCCTGACCTGTCAAGGACTCCAGCTGGCCAAGTGCCCATTCTGCTTTTTATATAGGCCAGATGCCAAGCTGAGGTAGGCGTGTGGTGATATTCTCTGGAGACTGTGTTCTTCCTCAACAGATACATCATGCATAGTTTAAGTGTACTGATCCTCGCGTTTCCACAACAATCAGGTTCCTACTCTTGCTTCATGAGAATAACCCTGCCATAAGCAGCATTCATAACTGCTCTCCAGACTCTGCAGTTAGCCATAATAACATCATGAATTGCATAACATACTGTATCATATCATATAACATGAGCTGTCCTGAGGCTCTTGCAAAGGACGGCATACAAATATCCTAATGAATGAATGAATGAATGAATGAATGAATGAAATAAACATAACATAACTTAACATTTTAGATAGCTTGCATGTCGTTCCACATTATTTATTTATTTTGTTTAATTATTTACATATATTTATAGGCTGCCTATAATTGCCCAGGCCTTTCTAGGAGGCTTGCAATATAAACAGTAGTGATGCATTTATATATGGCTCTAGCCCTTCAGGGGCTCTCTGGGCAGTGTACAATCCACACGCCAGTGCCACGTGACGCATTCTGTGCCCCTTCGTGCATGGCTGGGTAAGTGGCAGCCTGTGAGTGGCAGCCGGACTGCAGGGCCTCTCCACCAACCCCACCACATCTCCTCTCCTCCCACTGTCTCCCCACAAGCAGTCTGGGGAGCACCCTCTTTTTCCTCAGGCATCCCTGTTGCCTTTCGGGGCTCCGTGCCCCAAAGACACCCCCTGCTCAGCATGCGGCATGGAAGGAGAGCCAGGCTGCTTGGGGTGGAGCGGGGCGCTCGCCTTCTCCCAGGGCAGTCTGCCACGATTTCGGTGGTGATGGCAGCGGCAGTGAGGGAGACTAGCCTTCCCTCCCCACATGCTGCTACTTGCACGAGGGTCCCCGTCTGCTCCACCCCCTCCCGCTGCCAGTCCGTCTTGAGAGAAATAGTCTTGACAAAGGTTGACTCCAGTGGGAGGCAATTTTGAAAGCCCCTTGCTCTGAGAGAGTGAGAGAGTCCGCTTGTCTAAGGGGATGTGTGCGCAGCCCTACCGACTTCTTGCTTTTATGCCACCCATGAAACCCCACAGAAATGGACAAGGACACATTTCCGGAGCTGATAAAGGCTCCTCATGTGTCCCATAATATACCCTGAATATAGACTTTTGTTTGCTGCTGCTGCAAATGGGTAAAATACTTAGGAGCAGATGAATCTTTATGGTCTATACGCTCTTCTAAGTCAGCTGTATCTTCTCTTATCTTTCTCTGTGGTGCAACATGGATATTAACCACTGTGACCCAGCCAGGGTAAAAAAAGGTGGTGAATGCCAGCTGCTTTTAGCTTATTTGCCAATTGTTTTTGAAGTATATATGGTGCCATTATTTTTTGATACCAGTTAATGAACCCTGTTACATACATACAGCCTTTCCCAGCCTAGCACCCACTGGGTGCTTTGGACCTCAACTCCCATCAGCCACAGCTGGTGTAGCCAGTGGTCAGAAATGCTGAGAGTTGTAGTCCAAAACATGTGGATGGCACACTAGATTGAGGATGGCTGGTCTGAAGGTTTTCGCCTCCTTATGCGGGGAAATGGACGGAACATGAAAGGTCTGCTCTGCAATTAATAAAGTTGAACGTTTTCTTGTGCTGCTTGTTGAAACACGAGTGCCTTAAAAGTACGGGAAGAACCTATCCTTTATACCTGTTTTTTCAGTATTGTGAGGAAGTATATGCAGATGACCCCACGAAGTATCAGTCTTACCGGATTTCACTTTACAAACGGACGATTGTATGTACATTGAGCAGACACTCCTTCTTTGTTTGCTGTCTCTGGAGCACTAACTGAAGAGCTGGCTGCCTGGCCCACTGTGGGAGGAACTCTTTTTCAGAGGACGAAAGCACATCATTCCTCTCCCCAGAGCTTTCTGTTGTGTCAGTTACGTTGTCCCTTGTTTTGTCAGTGCACAGTTTGCTACTAATATGAACGTTGCAGCATGATGGAAACAGGCACTTTTCGCTGTATGTGTCATATTCTGAGAAAGAAGCAGTAGTCTCCCGTGCTTCTAGACTTGCTGTTAGATAAACTGTTTAAAACTTTGAGACTGAATTCCAGTGGTACTAGGAGGGTTACAGGTATGGTGGGGTGGTAGACTAAGCAGTTGAGAGGATTCTTGAAATGATACTTACTTCAGTCATCCAGACTTCACAAACACTCTGCCACGGGGCCTGTTCAGATGTTCTTTCATCCCTGGGAGATTATAGAAACCCATTATAGAAACAGACCTCAGGCCTGGCCACTGCTTCCTCCACTCTTCTCTCGATGAGTAGAAGGTGACCAGCGGGTGTGGGTTCCTCTTGATCCCATGAGAGGGCTGCTACCAGAAAATTGGGTATGACTACATTGGTATTCACAAACTTTGTCTGTATTAAGTCTCTGTCATGCTGCATGTATTTTTGTATACTTGTATGATACCTTGCAAATGTTCTAGGCGGTGTGCAGGCTTGCAAACTTCTGCCAAATGATGGCCTTACCTTTCAGCTGTGTTCCGTTCCTGTAACACTAACAATACTGCTTCTGTTTTATCTGTTGCTTATGGGGTACTTCTAAGTATCTTCTAATTCTTCTTTCTCAACTTTATTGCATAGGATTTAATGGAGCAACTTGAAAAACAGGACAAGACTGTTCGCAAACTAAAAAAGCAGCTCAAAGTCTTTGCTAAAAAGATTGATGAACTCGAAGGTATGGTCTCTGTGTGTGGTCAAGACTGTTTTCGCCTCTCCTCTGGCAGCGCAAAGGTTGATGTGTTTTACCGTCCCTCTTAAGCAATGAGTCTTTTTAGCTGTCAACATCTGGATGCAATACTTTAAAAAGAGTTGGAGATCACATTCTCAATTGGTCAGCGATACTAGTATATTGAGAAAAGGGCGTGAATTATCCTGGAAGCTGTGTGCAAACTGGTTGCGAGGGAGGGAGGGAAGTAGGCAAGGAGGGGACTTTCACATTATTCTCTGTTTACTAAAGGACATTGTTTGCTTTTTGTCGGGACCAAGAAGTAATCATGCAAAGTTCCTTGGCCAACAGGAATACGCACATTCCTCCTGAAACATGAGACTGCAGTATCAGAATTCATAATAGTAATACTTTTGTGTGGGACTTTCTAGCCAGTGATGGCCATAGGTAATGACGAGAACACCCTTATACAAGCAGTTTAAGAGTCCACTGTGTCATCAGAGCTAGAATCTAGGTATGTGAAGATCCAGCTGGAATCTCTGTCTCTCTCTTGCACTTGGTGGACTTCTTTCCCACACGCAGACGTGGCCTAGGAAGCAAGCCAAATCTAGAGCAAGCCCACAACCCCCTGGGGACACTAGTGGCAAAGGATGCAAGGCTTGCGAGTCATGGGAGTGGAAGCAGAACTCCACCTGCACAGGAGGCACACGGGTGATGGGCAGGGCGTGGGCAAGCCAGCGTCACTAGATGGCCTTGCGTAACAGTTGGACTCACTTCCTGCCAGAAGCCCATCCGAATGCTTGGCCAAGTTGGGCTTACAGCAAGAGGAAGTGGGATGGAGTCCGGGGAGCCAAGCTGAGAATATCCAGTGGCTTCCCACTTCCCAACTGGATTCCTCACTTATCTCTACTAGACTCCCAGGGCTGACACAAAGAGCACTAGGAGTTTTTTGCCCCTTGCTCCTGCTACATTCTTGCCCTGGGTGTCATTTCAAATGATCAGAGTTTTGGCTGTGATTTTTTACTTTGTCTCACATTTGGGAAAAAAATGCCATTACAAATGTTGCACTGAAGATAAAGTATGTGTTTTCAGTTTGGATTTATTTGGAAAGCAGTGTAAATGCATGCGTGCATGTGTGAGTACTCTTGGGACTTACCTCTTTGAGCAGTGCTTTGGCAATAACGAGATAAACATTAGATAATCCCATGTACTTGGGAACAAGATGGAATCTCCCTCTTCCTTTCAGATCATGCTGTGAAAGAAATAATGCACTGTAAGAATAGTAGGCAGGGTCTCTGTGCCACAGTGATCCAGTGGTGAGCAAAACTATCCACCTCTGGCTAGGTTAGTGTGATGTCCAAATGATGAGCTTTCCCCCAAGTTTGTTCCTGAGTTACTTCTGTGCCCTTGTAGTATTGTCTGTTCAGACGCCATTCTGAACAAGCCAGGGAGAGAAACTTTGCAGCTCTTACATCAGATCAAACCTTGGAAGCAAAACTGACAAAACTTTGGGCAGATCACAAGAAGGCAAGGCTCACTGGAGAAGATAATCATGGATTGTATCTTAGCTCATATTTGAGCTTTGTCATATTTGTTTGTGCAGGCTCCATTTTTGCTAATACATGATCTATGGCTAAAATTTATGCATCAGTCACTTTTAATGTACCACAATGGAATGAAAAACACTCCTGGGTTTAGTTGTGCTTCTGTGCACACCCCTTACAGCTTGCTAATCTTTGTAGACTCTTTTTCCAGGGAGAGAGCTGCTTGCCAGATATAATATTCATTGTGCAAGGAAGAGTTACTTCCTTATTAAATAGCTCTTTATCCCTTAATCATGATAAACACAGCTCCCCGCTTGCTTCACAACAAAAAGCTGCTTTTTCACTGGGTTGTACTTTACTCTTTCAAGCAGGTGACACACAGAAATGGCAGGCCTCTGTGTTCATTTTGCAAAGTCTGCTGGAGGAACACCTTAAAAAAGTGGCACTCCTGAAGATTACATTTGCAACTTTCACTTGATCAAACGGTAGAAAGGAGTGGCTAAGATCTTACTGCTGCCTACCCTCTGCCACACTAAATGTAACTTTGATAAAGCATGTTTCAGAACAAGTTCCTGTTGGGCAGGCAGCATTAAAAAAATTAATACTGACCAGGACTCTGGATAAGAGAAGCTTTCTTTATCTAAAGCCCCATGGGTTGATCCCAGCAGCTTTTTTTGGGTGTGCAATCATATATAGTGTGCTGGATTGACACCAGATAAGAAGAAAAGGTAAGTTTCCAGTCATTTGATATGCCAGATCGTGTTTTTTGTCAGCTTGCTGAAAGAATTAACGTGCTTTAGAAAAGAAAATTCTTGTCTCCAAGAATGTGGATTTTACCACTCCTACAGCTCAGCCTTCTGTATGTTTATGCAAAAATAAGTCCTGTGCTTACTCCCATGTAATCATACTTAAGAAGCTAGTCTTAGAGTATATACTAAGTGCATAAAAAAGCCTTTATCATGCCTTCTTTAGCAAGATCTTGCATTTTCTAAATAGAAGTAATCTCTCCTTTCAACTTTTAAAACATAAGACACCCTTAATGCAGTATAACTCTGTATCTAGGCTGTACACACTTCTGTAATGCAAATATGAGATGAACAGAGGTGCTAGATTGTCCAAGACTTGTCTCTTTGGTCTATAAAAAGAAACTAGGGCTTAATTGCTTGTGTGCGTATGGGAGCACGTGTAGCTTGCTGAGCGTGATGTGTGATGTTTCCCTACCTGATGCGTAGAGTTTCTTCTCTGGAAGGAAACAAGAGACCAGAGAAAGAAGAGGGTACATGAGCACCTTCAAGGATAGCCAAATTCCAGGATTTTAAAGTCCAAAGATCTTAAGTTTTTTGAATTAATGTTCAGGTGACTTCCATCTATGGCAGAAATGCTTCTCTTGTAAGTTGAATCCCCATAGAATGGAGATGTGGTTGCTTGGCAGTTCCTGTCAACCCTGTCCTTCTGGATTTGTGCTGCAGTCTGAAAGATCTAATATGCAATTACTGTAGTAGTGGGACAATGGCTTAACTTGGTGTCCACTTCTTCATTTGTGAATATGTCCTCTGGATGTCTTAATTAGGCAGTGAGTCTCAATGTTCCATTTATGAAACAGGCTCCCCAGAGAAATTTGCCTGGCGCCAACATTGTTCTCTTTTTGGTGCTGGCAAAAACATTTTTCTAGTTATTTTAATAATCGATTTTAAATTGCTTTTAATATGTTGTTGTATATGGTTGTCCCCTCACTTGATACAGTTTTAAATGGCCATTGTTAAATTGTTGTTGTTTTACGTATCATTGGTTTTACTGTTTTAATGTTTGTAACTTTGATTACCTGTTGTAAGCTGCTTAGAGACTCCTGTTGGAAGAACTTGGCAGTGTACAAAATAATAATAAACAAACAAACATTAATACACAAACAAGCAAACAAGCAAACAAACAAAATGGCCCATTCTCGTGGCACAGTAGTGTGTGAACACAGTATTGCGAACATGGCTGGTGCTAATGCGTGCTGTGTCGTCTGTTCTGAGGCAGGCCTGTGCAGGGTTCTAACTTGAACTTGCTGAGGAAGACAAAAGCAAGAATTCCCAGTTTGCATGCCTTGACACACAACCCAACACTGCCCCATTCACAGAATTGTTTAAAAAATCTGGGTCATTGTGATGTATGAACTTGAACAATTTAGATTAGGCTAAATCTAAATTAGAACACTCCACGATTTAGTATGAACCCTTTTGATTAACACTCTTGGATTTTGTTGACAAAAACCACATTGTTTTGGGTGGTGATGTTAATGGGTTTTTTAAAATTATCTTTCTTCCTTCATTTAGTGGGCCAGATGGAGAACATTTCACCTGGACAAATAATTGATGAACCAATCCATCCTGTTAATATTCCAAGAAAGAAAAGGACTTCCAGGGAATGTTAGAATATAAGAAAGAGGATGAGCCCAAGCTAGTGAAGAACCTTATTTTAGGTAAGGATCTTTTATATTTCGAGAAAGTGTTGCAGGGTGATTTTGCCATGCCTTCTGTTACTTTTTCAGTTATGTCCAGCTTATTTGACATAAGATTTGAGAAAGAAAAGCAATCCCTAGTTATCTATCAGTTGCAACCCGTGTCTCCTTATCCCCTTCCGTAACTTTCTGTCCTGCAAGGGGCACAGAGTATTTGCAGTCGGTAATTGCAGGGTAAAAGAATCCTGAAATCAAAGGAATAGTGGGCTCATATTATCGAACAACTGAATCTAATTTGTTTTCAGTAGTTAAAGGAGTGTGTGCTAAGACTGGAGTGCTTTATCAGGCTGTGTAAAATACCACAACCATTTCATGAATGTGGGCATGCATATTTCTGCATTCTCTCTCAGATCTGAAACCGCGTGGCGTGGCAGTCAACCTTATCCCAGGATTGCCGGCATACATCTTGTTCATGTGCGTCCGCCATGCTGACTACCTTAATGATGATCAGAAAGTGAGGTCCTTGCTGACTTCTACTATTAATGGCATCAAAAAAATATTGAAGGTGAGTTTTTCTGCTGGTTTATGGGACAGGAGTACCCAATCCCCTTGGTTTGTTGTGTGCCTTTTAAAAAATTCTGCCAAGAAGTGGAATCGCCTTTTCTTTTCAGATGACATTATTATGGAGAAAAACAGAATTTATTTGAGTTATATACCATCCAAAGGGCAGATACCCTTTAGGCATTTGACACATTATCTGTAAAAACAGAGGGTGCTTTTGTTCCAAGTGTTACAGGGCCTCTTCAATAGAGGAACACTAGTGTGTGTGTTACAACGTCACATAATTCTTATAAATTCATTCTTAAATTGATCTCACTGTTTACCAGTTAACTTGTAAGTTTTCTTCATGGTCTCTGTGCATCACCTTTACCTGCACAGAAACCTACTCAGAAGACTTCTGTAGCCGAGGAATGTATGGCAGGAATAGAAAGGGATGGAATTGCAAAGGGATATATATGAAACATGATATGGAAGTTCAGTGCAATTTAAAATACCTGTTAAATAGTATTGCAAAGCAAGTGCAACTAACATTGATCGCGTTTTCTGCAGATTGTCTTTTAATTCACGCTGTATTCATTTGCTTTCAGAAAAGAGGTGATGACTTTGAAACAGTTTCCTTCTGGCTGTCTAACACATGCAGGTTTTTACACTGTTTGAAGCAATACAGCGGTGAAGAGGCAAGTTTAACCATTTCTGTGTGTGCCTTTGGTTTTGACTTAGCCTGAGCAAAATGCCTTGGAGGTAATGAATACATTAGAACAGGCTGGGGAAACGTCTTGCTGCCAAGGTCCATATTCCTTCCATCAACAACTCTTGGGGTCCACCTTCAAGCAGCAGATGATGCCAGAGCCCAAAGGGGGTAGGGTTTCAAGGAGGCTGAAGGTCCCCACCTCTCCGTTTGACCTTCCTCTTTAATCTGAAAATATGGTTTGAGCTTTTCAACAAGCAAGAAAAGCGTTTTTCAGAGCCAGACTGATACCTTTCCTTGGATTGCCACTTGATGGTTGGTTGGTAGATCAGCAGGGAGTTCAGGGGCAATTGTATGCATATTTGGACAGCAAAAGATCCTATAATGCTCAGTATCCCAAAACCAGTGCTGGTTGGGGAATACAGGGGTGGCAGGACCTTTTCTCATCCAAATATGCATGGGACTGTGCCTTTACTTCACATAAAACAGGATGTCTATCCTGAGCTTTTTGGATAAGGAAATGGAAATATAGAAATGTAAACTTCAACATGCACTATTACCTTCTTCAAATGCAGGGCTTTATGAAACACAACACATCTCGTCAGAATGAACACTGCCTCACCAATTTTGATCTTGCTGAATATAGACAAGTGCTGAGTGACTTGGCCATTCAGATCTACCAACAGCTTGTCAGAGTTTTGGAGAACATTCTGCAGCCAATGATTGGTAAGGTGAAATGGGAATAATACAAAACAGAAACCGTGTCTTCCCTTTTCTAATTTATCTCCGTTAAAGTCACTCTTTACTGCTGCTCTTTATTCAGATGGCTCTGATTTTCTTTGAACATTTCTACTAAAAAAGAGCATTTCAGTCTTAAGAGCTTTTGACACCAGCCTTTTCCCCACTTAAACGGTTGCGAAAATGTTTTGCCTGACTTGCGTGTACCATCAAAATGGGGATGCAGGGTAATGTCTCTATGTCAATTGGGGGAATCAGACAAAAGGAGGTTAAACAAATTCATGAAGTATAAGACTATCTGTGATTATTAGTCATGATGGTGATGTTGCCCCCAAGATGAGGCGTTACACGTGCTGGGGAACGGTGATGGGAGAGGGGTATGGCCTGTGTGATCTCCTTGAGGTTGGCCATTGTGAGAAACGGAATCCTGCATTCGATAGCCCTTTGGTATGATCCAGCAGAGTGCTCTTCCATTCATACGGTGCTCTTTAGGGTCCCAAGACGGGCAGGTCATAGCAGAGAGCTCTGACAAAAGGTGATCCACTGGAGAAGGAAATGGCTACCCACTCCAGTATCCTTGCCTTGAAAACCCCATGGATAGTACCAAACGGCAGAAGTTGAACTGACTGGATGGGGTCACTGGGGTGGTGGGTGTAGGCTTGGGTGGACTCCGGGGGATGGTGGAGGACAGGAGAGCCTGGAGGAGTGTTGTCCATGGGCTCGTGATGGGCCAGGCATGACTTTGTGGCTGAACAACAAATAAGGGAGCTATAGTACCCTACCAGCAGAACTCACTAGTTGACATCCAAGATTTTTTCCAGGAGTGTGGTGAGCAGCAGATGTTCCTGCTACCCAAAATCTGGCAGACATTTTAATTGGTTCTGCGTGCATCATTTGGGTCTCTACCTCATTTATTGATAAAAAATATTGTTCATTACCAACCATGCCAGATTCTTTTGCTCTGCTTCTGTCTTGTCTGATCTCTTTGCGTTGTGTCTTGGCTTGGTAGGAAGTTTCCAGGTGGGTCAGTGGTACAACAGGCTATTTGTTAAAGCAGTATGACTGACACTACAAGTATGTTTAAGGAAAATAATTTTGGACATCTGAGTTAAGTCCAGTTAATATAATTGCTTATTAAGCTATTTTAACACTGGAGCTTGCAAATTTCTGTCAGTTTATTCAGATATACATAAATATCATTTCCTCTCCTAATACACACAACTTGATCGATGTGTAAAACACAATCCAAATTGACAATTCTTTCTTGTTAAAAGATAGTAGCATATGAATATTTAAAACAAACGAATTAAGTGTATTCACATTGACCTTTCTGACATCTTAGTTTTTGCCTTCGGGGCTCTTAGCTATGTTAATGCTGGTGTTACACAGTTTCAGGGATGCTGGAGCATGAAACAATCCAAGGGGTGTCCGGGGTGAAGCCAACTGGCCTCCGAAAGAGAACCTCCAGCATCGCTGATGAAGGAACGTACACCCTGGACTCAATCATCCGACAGCTGAATGCCTTCCACTCCACCATGTGTCAACATGGAATGGATCCAGAGCTGATCAAGCAGGTGGTCAAACAGATGTTCTACATCATTGGGGCCGTGACTCTCAACAACCTTCTCCTGAGGAAAGACATGTGCTCCTGGAGCAAAGGGATGCAGATTAGGTGAGGCTACCTTCTCAATCGTTTCCAGCCTTCTCAGATATGCTGCTGGGCACAATAATGCTGCTACTAAAGCAGGGGATTGTTTCAGACTTGGGCATTTATTGTCCTGCAGAGAAGGGATCTGGACCAAGGCTAAATTGCTGAGTCTCTAAACATGGTGGGGCTGCAGGTGAGCATTTTATTTACATTGTCATATATTGCTCAGGGAATACATCTGGCTCCTGCACACCTTGCTCTCATGCAACCCTCTCTCCAGTAGGGGAAGGTTTGCAGGAGTTCAGCAGATAGTCCGGGTCACACGATGCTCATATATGCAGTGGTGAGGTGCCTTCATTGTCCTGATATCGTCCCTCATATAGAAAGAAGATTGTTGATAATGGAAAGGGTGGGAAAAGGACTTGAGAATGTCCGATATTTAATCAGAGAAGACCTTGCAACTTGAAGCAAAGTTTGATTTTCCAGACCAAGCACTTCAGGATGGAGCTTTGACTTATCTTCTCGGGCATAAAAGATGATTTTGCTTGTTTGTGGTAGTGTGGTGCAGGGATGAATCAGCTGGCAAGGGAGAATTGGTGCTTGCAACTGCGCTACCAGGAGCGATAGAAGGATCAAATGCTGCGTGAGGAGAGGGGAGAGAGCAGGGCAGAATCAGTGCAAGAAAGGTCAAGAGCCCCTACATTCACTGGGACCACACTGCCTGCCTGCCTGACTTTTCCAACGTCAACATTTCAAGGCGAAAAAGGGGTCTCCTCACGAGAGGGAAACTGGATTTTTGGTGGACATCATAGGGAAAGGATTTTAATCATTGTAAGCTGTCCTGAGCCGTTTTATCGGAAAGGATGGGATAAAAATGTTTTAAATAAATAAAAAAATACTGCAGGCCAGATTCAAGTACCAGCTCAATTGCTGATCTGTGATTTATGGGATGGGAAGTGACCTGTATCTCTTTCATTAACACACCATACAGAGAATAGGAGCATTTGCTCCAGTTTCATGTTTTTTAATGGAATGACCTGCTAAATCATCCAATGTTCATGTAGTGTTTTATTTATTTAGGACATTTGTAGGCCATACATCACTGTCGTCTCTGGATGGCTTACAATAATATAATATAAATCTTAAACAAGATAAATTAGCTATTAGCTTTTATTTTTATATGGCAGCCTAGTTCAAGCATTGGGTTTCTAAAAATAAAAATAATTGTTTCTGTGGAGGGGTGGGATCTATCTTACTATGCTTAATATAAAAGCAGTCTAATTAATGACAAATAAAATAAGAAACTATCCTGCATTGAAACAGCAAGTAAAGTAAAAGCCAAGGGGCTGGAGTTTGGGGGCATTTACTCTGAAATATCTAAAGGTTTTTCTGTCTCAAGGCATTGTGCATAATTACTGAACAGTTGTGCTGGGAACTAGGAGCTGCTGCCACTGGTGGAACAGAATGTTTGTTCAATAATTTACAGAATATTTTATGAAGGGCAGTAATTGAGCAAGAGCAGATTAAGAATCTTTTTCTCCAGCTCAGGCTGATTGAAAATGACCTTAAAGGCTGTGGTAACTTGTGTATATGTACTAAACATACAGGTATAACGTAAGTCAGCTTGAAGAATGGCTGCGTGACAAAAACCTGATGAATAGTGGAGCTAAGGAAACTCTGGAGCCTCTTATCCAGGCAGCTCAGTTGCTGCAGGTGAAAAAGAAAACCGATGAGGATGCCGAGGCCATCTGTTCCATGTGCAACTCCCTAACTACTGCACAGGTAACTCACCCTCCTCCTGCTGTTACCTGACTTAGTTGGAAGGACCCTTCCAGCATGGTCCTTGTGCTGTGTGTTGATCAGCTGCTTTCCTCTTAGAGTAAAAGGCTCACTTCCAAAGCATCGAGCGTAAGAACTAAATTATACAAAGGGACTGAGCTCCATAAATGTTCGTGTCAAATGCAGATTCCTGTACGGACAGCTATTTTTTAAACTCTTGGTTTTACATTCACTTATTTAAGGGAGAATATACAAAGGTACACTAAGGCCAAAGTATCTTCGTTTTATTATGGAGGGAGACATTTGGAATTCTTTCCAGATCATCATTGCTAGGGCCTATAAAGAGTGTATTTTTTTGAAGAATTACACATCTCAAAACTAAGAGAAGGGTAGGGGTGGAGTGAAAACTTCTTGAAAGCTTTGTTTAAACCACTGGGGTATATATCAAGGACAAATTTGTCAACAAGAGAAAGATACATAAGAAAGCCAGTGTGGTGTTGTGGTTAAGAGTGTGGGACTGGGACGCAGGTGTTCTGGACTCCAGGCCGCACATGGGTGACTCTGGGCCAGTCACAGACTCGCAGTCCACCCTACCTCACAGGGTTGTTGTGGGGATATGGTTGAGAGCAGGAAGAAAATATTGTAAGCTGTCTTGAGTTTCTTGGAAGGAAAAGGGGTAGCATATAAATATAATGAATGGATGTGTATCTGTTTTTCTAACAGATTGTGAAAGTTTTGAACTTGTATACTCCAGTCAATGAGTTTGAAGAAAGGGTGTCTGTGTCCTTTATCCGGACAATACAGGTAAGAAATATTTTCTGCCCTTTCCTTTAGCACATGTTCAATTTCTAAGATGACGGTGATAAAAATCATGTCCAAGGTGATGGCCATATTTCTCTTCTCGCTGGAAACCTATGCTACAGCCCTAGAATAAGCCATGGGTTGTCAGGGTGGCTGCTTCCCTTAAACCACCCACCTTGATTGATCTGTGTACCAATCCACAAGGGGTTGTTGTGTTTTGCAAAACCCAGTCAGTGGCAACATGTATTTGCCTCAAGCTGTAATGTCTACCAAAAATGCCTCCAACAACCCTCTACCACCTGCACACAATCAATCCAGATGAAGTACGTTGCTATAACTTTGAGACTCTCCCTGTTATTTAGTTCAGAAATAACATTTTGTACTGTCTTTTTTTCACAACAGAGGCACCCATAGTTTTATCTGTGACTATTTTTAAATTTCATGTTGCCTTGCTTGCAATCTTTGAAGACTGGGGTATACATCTGCTGAAATAAATAAAATATGAACGCAGCCTGTTCTTCTCTTTGCAGATGCGTATGCGGGACAGGAAGGACTCTCCTCAACTGCTAATGGATGCGAAGCATATTTTCCCTGTTACTTTTCCATTTAATCCCTCATCTCTTGCTTTAGAAACCATTCAGATTCCAGCCAGTTTGGGCCTAGGGTTCCTCACTCGCGTCTGAGGTGCAAGGATATAGTTCGCCGTTGATCTCTAATCTCTAAGAATTAAAATGAACGCAGCTGGGGGTGAGGGAGGGAGGGCAGGAGAAAATATTGTTGATACCCTAAAATGCACTGCAGAAAGCTGGAATGCTGCATAGCTGACTCACAGCAGAAGGCTGATGGAAACATACCCATTTATACAAATTCACCATTCTCATCCTGAGGTCTACATAATGTTTTCAGAATTAGACATTTTTCAGTACAGAGCTAAAGTGTGTTTTTAAATCTCCCTGTAGGTCATCAGCTGTCTTAGATTGGAAGTCAGAGGTGTAGTCAGTTGGTGACCAATCATCCAAGGAACAGGTTTCCTCTCTGGTTTTCCTCAGAGGACAAAAGTGGCCAAGAAGAAATCATTGCTATTCAGACCACTGCCTGTGGGCAAGAGGAACCCATTACCCTTGGAGCCACCTGACGGGGATCACATTTCCCCAGTGTAGCCAGGTGGAGGACCACTTCACACATTCCAGAGAACACCATCATGTTTGAAGTGGCCATCCATCGCAGATTCCTGTCGCCTGTGCACTTGCGGAATAGATGCCGTTAGCTGCTTCCAACACGAACGCATCACTGTGTACACTCAATCCATCCTGTGTTTCTGATCCATGTTCTGATAAAGCAGTTTAGCTCCTTCATAACACATTTCTCCATAATTAAGTCATATGTGATCTGCTGGCAGGTGCAGATGAGAGAGGACCAGGGAATTAGGTAAGGCATGACTTTTAGTGAAGTATATAAGCATTTAGGGATATCTTCTGTATATGTTAGAGATTGGAACCGAAGTGCAAACTGGCAGTACAGAACACAACCTACCAGGAATTTGGCCCGCACGAATCCCACTCAAGTGGACAGGGGCGGCATAAAATGTCATACTCTTGGAGAAGGCTTCATTCACTTCAAGGGAGCTTGTATAGGAGAGGTTCATAATAAATGTCAGCCCAGGAGATAATCTGTCAAGCAGCTTCCCTGTTTATGTCAGAGTGGCATAAATACTGAAGATTCGAAAAGTCTTTTGGCTTACCACATAGTGCCGTGTCGCTGTTCATTAGTTAGTACTGTTTCAAAACATATCAAAAAGCTGCTGTGTGCCGTGTTCTTTTAAATGTACAACAATAGTTAGGGGAAAGAAGTACAGATTTTAAAACCCTACAACGTTAATAGTCCAGTCTTTACAGGATTTCTGCGAATGTCAAGAAATATCACTGGTAATAGGAAATGGTAACTAAGCACAAATAACAAACTGGAAGCTGCATCATAGTTAAGTCTATTTACTAAAGTATTCAAGTTCTTGAGTTCAATGAACAAAACCCACCCATATTATATTTTAGTATTTATTTATCATATTGGAGTATGCTTTTCACCTTGGCTGCCAGATTTGTAATGGCAGTGTGTATATTTAAATACTTGTTTTGGAGAGCTTCTTTGTTGGGGGAGGACATGCATTTCAAATGAAAATAAAGGCAAATCTATTTTATTCCCAATCCCCTGGATACTTTAAGAACTTGCTATGCATTCATTGATAGAGATGTAAAGCAACCCCTGATTTTGATGCACATCAAAAGACTGTGCTTCTGCATCAGTGGGAGTATTTCACTGGTCAGGTTAAAAGTAAGAACACTGCTTGACAAAAAGATTTTGCCAGGATTTCTGACATTCTGGATTCTCGTTAGCTTCAGGCCAGTCCTGACATAACGATGTCTGACAAGCCTTGCTCCATGTTTCTGGGCCTGCTTTTTTTTTTTTTTTAAGAAATGTGGTTAGTGATGCTCAGCTATACATAGGAAGAAATCACATATTTAGAAATTGCCACGTGCAATATCTTAATGTATTATAGCTATTTTTTATTTTAAAACAATATTTTAAAGCATATCTATTTGCTGAAAAGGCATACTGTTTAAAATGTTCTGGTACCCAATATGAGTTTTGCACATCCTCAGAACCAGGTTGCGGTCTCTTGAGAAGAGCAGTACATTTCAAATATCTTTTACCTGAAAAAGACATGCAACCGGTATATAATCCCTGATAAAAGCAAAGAGAATGTCAGTTTTGACAGTACTGTTCTTAAAAGCTGATTTGGGTTCTC
This sequence comes from Varanus salvator macromaculatus, assembly GCA_023646645.1. NCBI lineage: Eukaryota > Metazoa > Chordata > Lepidosauria > Squamata > Varanidae > Varanus > Varanus salvator. The sequence goes on from JAIXND010000786.1 coordinate 8,822,401, forward strand.
TCCCCTGACCCCAGCCACATCTTGTTGTGTGATTTTGTTGCTGACGGAGCTTTTATGTTGCTGGTTGTTTTAGGAATTATTCAGGTACTTACATGCAAGCATTAAGAATTTATTTATGGTAAATGAAAAGGTCTTTACTTGAATATGTTTACTTTACATTTGGCACCAAGTTTACAAAAATGACTTTTAACATGGATTTTTCTTCTCTCCAGAATGACTTTAAAATGAATGGTCAAACAGACATTTTCTGTGGCTTATAGGTAGCAGTGGTAGGTTATAATCAAGGAGCTCTGGGCAAACATGGGAGTGACAGATGTAGAATAAGTCCAGAACTGACCACAGCCTCAGATGGTCATGGCTTTTTTAATTATGTTGGAGTATACTAGCTTCTCAAATTTTCACTGGATTCCTAGCTTGTTATGAGAAAGTTGTAATACAACTGATTTATGGAGACAGCAGCACTTTTAAAAATTAAAACCCTAACTAAAAAATCTCCGGTATCCTACTGATCCTCTGAATTAACTGGAATTCTGCGCTTCATTTTGGTAGAAGAAACTAATCCCAAGAAACTTGACTACTCCAGAAGTGATAAATGTTTAAATGTATTTTTTTTATTTTTTTCATGTTGTTTACTTGTAAAAAAATAAAAAGCCTTACTGTACCTTGTTTACTTCCAGAGGTGGTAGATGTTTATAGACAATATCCTTATTTTCAGTTGTTTAACAATATTACATTTTATCACATTAAAATTCTATGCTGCTTCACATGTTTTAAAGGAAGATGTTTCTATGTTTAACTAGTATTTTGTAATTCATCAAGTACTTTATGTAACAGTATTTTACATGCACTTTTCATAAGTTTAGTGATGCTACACAATATAAAACTCACAATATAAAATTCATTTGAGTTTTTCAGGGTTAGAGTCTTTAAATCTAATACCATTCTGGGCATCCTTTTTTTCTTTAAAGCATGGTTATACTCTTTTAATGTGGACATGTCTGAATTTTTTTGTTGATTTGATATGGAATAGTCTGGAAATGCTGGAAAACTAATTGAGAGCCCTTTGAAATGTACAAATCTGAAGTATTAAAGATTACCTCATTAGATTTCAGATTTCCCACCCCCATTTCTGCAACATAATCTTGTGTCCATCACTTAGCAAAATGTTTCTTCAACTTCAGTCTGGGATGGAACTTGAAATGCCTTTAAAATTCATTTTATTAAATACTGACTAATATATGGATCTTGTGCACAATTTTAATGTCCTAACTAGTTACTGGAACATATTTGCATGTAGGGGTATGCAGGATTGCACCCTGGACCTTTACAAGTAAGGATTAGTATACTGCACTTAAAATACATTTGCCTCAACCTAGAGATCCTGTTTGCTACATGCATAATTTACATGGGAAACAGCTGTTGCGTGTGTGCTTTGCCCCACACTACCACACGGAATCCCACCATGATTAAAAGGGGAATCCTTTGTGGATTGGTGAAATGGATTTGCACATCTCCTTCCGTGACTACATGGCTGTGACCTTCAGACAACCCTCTCTCTTCCAGATGGAAGGCATTCTGTGTAAATGGGACAATTATGGCAGTCCTGGTTCTATACATGGCTGGCGTTTACAATGGATCATCTCTGTTTTTGGGCTGGTACACGGACATAAGTCCTCTTGATCCAAGTAGTGCATTTCTCAAAGTCTACTTGGGATCATAACCCCTCTTACTGTTTTTCCCATATCTCAAATCCACCAGCATTTGAAAGCTGAAGGTCTCATTTATTTAATATGTAAACCGGACGTATTTCAATATACTGCATTGAAAATTCTTCAAAAATTACTATTTTAAAATGTGTAAAATTTTTTTGGAAGGAAAAGCCTTTGACAACAGTTTTTCCCTACTAGATACTGCCACAGTGCTTAGATGGAAACCAAAATGGTATCAGAATGACATATGCTTGGAACTGTCATTGTGTCGGACATTGTATTTAGTAAGTGTATGCTACAAAAACGCTGTATCTTAGCTATCACGAAAATGTCCAAATAAAAAAAACAACAGTTAAGTCTTTTTTTGTCTCTTGTGTGAATAGACTATCCGTTAAGCAATCCGCAGATTTTCTGCATGCGGCACATTCTGTTCATACCCACTCGGGAGCAGTTCCGTTGAGTTAAAATAGGCTAAATAAGTAATACACTCACAACTAAGTGTGTTGTACTTTCACCAACCTCAAAATGCACCCCTCCCATGCCATGGGTGCAAACCTAAGAATATGGTTCCTCAGCAACTAAAGTAATGCATGAGTTGGGCCTATGAAATTGATTCTTCTATTTCTTGTGCTCTTAGCAATTTTCACCCTATTAAACTACAGTAGTTATTTTGGGTTAAGAAGTTGGGGAGCTGCTTCTAGAAATGACTGTTTCTAACTATTTGTATCTCAGCTTCAATGCAGCCCATCCTTCAGTTAAAACTAGGCGAAAACATTAAAGCAAATGGATTTGTGTGTGGGGGTGTTGAAAGGGAACATTTTCTGGAGGAGGGGGATATATTTGTCCTGGGTCTTCAAAATCCTTTTGATAGTAAGCTTGATCTAAGCAAGTGGCCTTAACCCTGTGATGAACATAACTGAGAGCAAAGCCTCTTACCCAGTAGATTGTCTTAAACTTTCCACTGCATTTGTGAGAATCTCTGCACCAAAATCCATTTCTGTTCATTAATAGAATTGTTTTAGATGACAATTGGCAATGTTAGTCACAGGTGCCTCAGTTTTGCAACAGGTCATAACTAAGCAATGCTGAGCAACTAGGAGTGGGCAACTAGTTCAGATATTGCTCCATTGCAATTTCCCATCTTTCGCTGGCACAACCCATGGTGAAGAATGATGGAAGTGGAACCTCTGTTGGACTACCCGTCCCCCGTCCCTGGCCTACTAAAAATTGCAGAGAAAGAGGAGCATGAGCGCACTGAGAGTGGGGGCTACTAACATTCGGGATGGGCCTTGGAGCCACTGTAAATACAGTCCAGAAAAAGCCGTATGTATCTGGTCAACCAGGAGGATACAAAGTAGTGAGTGACTTTTCTGCAATACTCAAAACTAAAAGCAAATTAAAAACCAGGTTTGGTGGTGGGGCAGTATTGCAGCCTGGATGATTATGAAGTAGCCCAGGGCTTGCTTGTCATGCCCAACAACATTTTCCTTTCAATCTGCCTTTTATTTTAATATTAAGCCTCCAAAAGTGTGCTAGCATAGAGAGTTGGTTCACTGCTGTGTGCCATTTTCATGGTTCATAATAAAAGCAGGTAGTTGAAGGGTCTCTGGGGGATCTTTTCACATCAGTGGCTACAGCTGGAACTTTGGGATGTTATGGCTTTCTTATAAAGTGGAAGCAGCTGCTAGGGTGGGCAGTCTCTCACAAACACGCTTTTTCCAGGAGAACAGCTGATGAGACTAAAAGTTCCTTCCCCAAGCACCGGAGGGCAATGCATGCAGGAGCTCTTCTGAACCCAGATGGTGCTGGGGGGAGGCAGGCCTTCTCTTCCCAGGAGAGGTTCTCATTCCGTCAGACATTGACCTTGCTCCCCACCCTCCAGTAGCGATAGCCTCGGCAGTTGCAGTATCCTGAGAGGCCGCCCAAACAGGGTCGGGTGGGGGCTTGACTTCTGTGCTCACTATCTGCTGAATTTGCTCGCTTCTTCGCCCTCTTCCCTAGGACTGCGACACGCTCGAGGTGACCCTCACGATGTGAGTTCCTTCTGTTACGTCCCACCCGCAAAAGGTAGGTTCAGTCCAGATTGAGAGCAGACCCACTCAAATTACTGCGCCAAGTAAGTCACGACTGACTCATGACTTAAGAAGTCTCCGTGTATCTACTCCACGTCCGGTTCTAACTTGTCCACCGATTCCAATACACTTGACCCTGACTAAATCGGACTCAAGCCTCAGACTCCAGCGGGGCGACCCCAAGGACGCCTTCATCCGGCTCTAACTTGTCCACCGATTCCGGCGAGGCGACTGTCCGGTGTGACTAAGTGGGGCTCTAGGCTCGCACTCCAGCGCTCCCTCCAAGCGGCCACCGACCCCAACAGGCCTCCGGAGGAAGCCGAAGCCCGGCCCCGCCTCTCCACCTGCTTCCCTCCAGGTACGACTCCCCGGGCGCCGGGGCGGGGGGAGCGAGGCGGCCGCGGCCCTGGGCCAGCCTTCCCGGCGGAGGGGGAGGAGATCATTCGGCAAGTGCTCGCCGGGCCGACGAACGTGGCGCTGCGCCGGAGGCCCCACCTCCGCCCGGGCGCCCGCCGGGAGGGCACGCGCGAGGGAGCCCCGCCGCCGCCGCCGCCGCCGCCCGCCCCTGCCCTGCCCTGCCCTGCCCTGGGTCCCCACGCGCGGGGCCGCTCGCCGGGGCGCGCCTCCTCCCGGGCCTCATGGCGCTCGCCCACCTGTACACGCAGGTAAGCCGCGGCGGCCCTTGCACCGCTCCACGGCGCTGCCGGCGGGCAGGCGCACCCCCGGCGGGGGGGCAGCCCGCCTCCGCGGCCCCCTCCCCCGGCGCGGCCGCCTTACTCCCGAGTAGCCCTGATGCCGCCGCTGATGCCCAGCAACGCGGGATGCCCTGGGCACCATATGGGGCGCGGGGGAAGCCGCGGCTCAGGGACGGGTCGGGGTCGGGGTCGGAGGCGAGCAAGAGGGCGCCCTGCTGCCTGGGAAGAGGGAAAGGAGGGTGAGAAACACCTGGGGCCGCCTGCCGAGGAGGGACGCGGAAAAGTTCCCGCACTTGGCTACGCTAGTCCGGCGGAATGAGGAAGGGCCTCTTTTGGCTCTGCTCTCCCTCCTCCCTCCCTCCCTCCCTCACACACACCATGGAGGCACCGCGTGTGCCAAAACTCTGGCCAAGCACTTTCCAGAAAACGGGACTGGGGTGCTTGGACGATCAGCCCTCACACGCAGCCTGGCATGGTTGCAGCGTCCACCGAATCGGGATTAACCCCCCGGGGTTACTTAGTCTGAAGGCAGAAGCGTTCCCAGGATGGTCAGTGAAGTTGCCGAGGTCTGTAAACTCCTCTTGGAGCCTTTGAAATGAACGGCGCCAAAGAGAGACCAAGGCGGGCTGCAGCCCTATGCCCGTGTACTGAATGCAGTGGCTGTGATGGTTGGCTGGGTTTTTGTAACTTTTAACAGCAGTTGCAGAATTATACTGCAGAGAAATGCCCCTACCTTAACCTGCACAAATACACTGATTGGAGAACACCAAACTCTAAGAGGAGTTGCATATATAAGATGGGAAATGGTAATCGCTCAATAAGGTTGTGCAGGTGTTGTGGGGATCACAGAGGAGTGAGTGCTAACATCATAGAAGTAGCGTCCAAAAGAGGCTGCAAAGCATCTTCCCGACTATGCATATTCTTAAAACCCTCTCATGTACAAAAGCCACCTCAATTTACAATAAATGGGTTGCAGAAACATACCAGAACAAAGAACGTAGTAGGCATACGTAGCATGTATAAATCCTTTGCTGATCTTATAGGAATCCCAGTGTGATCACCGCCTCTTCAGCGTATCTTTTAAAACCTCCATCACTAGTCAAAATGCTACCAAGTTTCCAAATCCAAGCTTAAAGATACCTATGTTATTACATAACATAAAGGAAAGAATAACAAAGGAAAGGAACGAATTGCACCTTGTTTTCAATCCCAAAAGCATCTGAAAGCTTCTCAGACTTCCTCAGATCTGTTTATTTGAGGAAGGTTGTCCCAGGCATTTTCAGCAACCCATCAAAATAATATCCTGGCTTTATTCCATTTTTATGGCACTTTTCATTTAAAAAAATCCCCATGCAGTTTACAAAGTAACTTGATAAATACAATAAAAAGTCATAAAAGGATAGTAGTCAAATAAGCCGAGGAAGCTGGCAATGCCAGCAGTCTGGGAAGCACCTCGCTAAACAGACATTCTCTAGCTTTTGGCAAAACCACTCCATGCTAGGAGTTGATTTGATCTTGCTGGGGAGAGGATTACGCATGGTGGTCATCCTAAAGAAGACCTTTGCCAGTGTGCCCAGGTGAGCATCAGCAGGTAAGTACAGAAAGCAAGTCTTCCAGGATGCCAAAATGAGGGAGATGGATACAGGAAGAGGCAGTCTCATGGAATATTTGGTTCTGAGCTATTTAGGGCCATGAAAAGCAACTACAGCACCTTGGCAGCTAATTAACACTCAGCTAACTAACTTGCTTACACTCTTTCCCTTTCCCTCCTTCATCCTAGAGGCTGTTGGTAGGGCAGAGGGGGTAGGGTATCTAACAGTAGATGGATTCAAGTGTAAAAATATAGTTCTACCACACAAATGACTCTTTTAAACCCACATTCTCCTGCTTGACCAGTGTAATGCCAGACCATGATTTGGTGTTAGGTCTGAATACTCCCACTCTGCCATATGGTTGCTAAGGCACTGTAAGTGATAAGACTGAGTCCCATTCTCAGTGAAGGAGCAGCTAAGTGTTTCATGTTCTTTGGGAAAAACTTCCTTATGGGCAACGGACCTGTTGCCAGGCCACAGCAGTGAGGGACAGAACTGTTGCAAGCATCTTTTAAGGACATCGGTTCCTTTCCACTGGGAAGGCTGAAGTACTTAATGAGACAAGCAAGAATTACTTTCTATATGTATGTGTTTGTCAGCTTTAAATATGAACTTTATACTCAAGTATTATTTTTTTGCTGAAAGTTCTGTTCAAAATCGTTTGCTATCAAGTTGTCTCTGATTTACAAATGACGCATTAAAATGAGGAATGTTAGAAGACTGGAAACATTTTTGCCAGAACTTGGGAGGTCTTGTGAGGACTTCGTCCCTGGCATCCTGCTTGTTGACTCTCTCGTTGGAATGTGCTGTTCCCCAGTTTCTGTATCGGAGGTATTATGCATGCCAACTGAAGTCTAAAGCTAGAATTTTGGACTGATGTATATTCATCCCTCCCTGAGTGGTTCAAGGAACTCGCCAACTCGGGGTGGAGTAGAGAAGGTTGGGTGTAACTCAGTCAGTAAGTAAACTCTTTGTGTTTACTTGCAAGGCAGGGCTTGCTGATCTGTAATGCATTTACCAATGGAGGTACCTGGAGTTGTCCACATCACTGCTAGATCTGGTCAGAGTAATGTTTAGGCAGAAGCATCATGTGACAATATGTGGATAGAGACATGCATAGCACATGGTGCGCTATGCTTACACAGGCAAGCACGGAGTTCCTGCTTCTGTTAGGAAGAGTGGAGCAGCACACTCGTATGTCTGGAACAGAGCACATAATCCTTGAGGAAGGGGGTCTTTGTAACATCCTATGCAACTCATGCACCTCTTGGACAAGTCAGGATGCAGCTTTCCAATGTATTTCATGCTTTTCTAATGTAGCCTTGCATTTCTTGGCAGGTTATGTAGGTGTGTCCCTTGAGAGAACATACATGTTCAAATACATATTTTGAGAGTATTTGTTCAGTTGCAACGTGGGGCAGTGGGTGTGGGCTTGGGTGGACTCTGAGGGAGGGTGGAGGACAGGAGAACCTGGAGGAGTGTTGTCCATGGGGTTGTGATGGGCAAGACTTTGCGACTAAACAACAACCACCAGTCTCCCTGGCTTGTCAGATGCATACCAGGGGATGTGGCTAGAATAAGCACATGGGAGAGGAAGGAGGGGCCCTCCCATGGATAAAGGAACGATGTGGGCAGATCCCATGCAGGCGGCGTACAGGCCCACCTTAGGTAGGTGGTTCCTGGGAATTCCCTGTTCCTTTGGGCTGTCGGAAAAGGTGGCCTTCACCAATTCATCTGCACCAATTCGTTCTTTCATCTGTATAGAAGAAAGCACTATGCAGCTTATACATGGGTGTCTGAATGACTTTGCCTGGGGTCTCAGACACTGAGATGAATGACAGAGCTGTGACTTGGTCTTTGCAGGCACATAGCCTTGCTCTGGTGCAGATTTCAGTGTTGGTCAGCAAAGGGCTTAGGGGCGCTTTGCGATCAGTTCCACAGCTGGCTCAAGAAGGAATAAGAGGCTTCTGGCTGCAGCAGTGGCTGAGTGAAAGATGCCTCCTTGAATAAATTGCTGCTGAGTCAAGTTATCTGCGTGGGAACTGGCCAGTTGGTTATATAATTGGAGAGGGAAGCTAGCCAGCAGCATGTTGACTTCAGCGTGTAGAAATAAGAAAAAGGAGAACTAAGTGGGTGATGCTTTTTTTGAAAAGACACATGTCTTGTACTATTTTGCCCTGTGCTATACAGTATTGGGACCAACACTGTCTAGCTTGATCAAAAATGATGTGCAATTAGGAATTAGCAATGAGGTGCACACTATTTTTTTAGGGTGGCTAAAGCAGGAAGGGATTGCAAAATCTCCACATGGATTTCTCCAGACTGGAGGAGTGTTGTCCATGGGGTTGTGATGGGATGGGCAAAAATGATGGGAATGAGCATCAAACTGTCAAATGCGGGTCACCATAAGCAAAAATAAAGCGAGACGTGTTGAAAACTTCCATGTATGCTGGCGAGATCTGAGCTGACAGTGACTGGCCAAGAAAGGGATCCTGGAACGGTGGTGACGAAAATGGCATTCCAAGGCCATTTCAATGTGAGGCATCATTAGGAAGGCATCAACGCTGAAATTGCTACAATCATATTTCCCTTACACAAAGCTGTGGAGGTGATTTGTAGCCACACTTGGAATTCTGGTCACTCCACCTAAAAACCGGTAGCTCCAAAATTTGTTAGTTCAGCTTATTTGTATAATGTATTTCCAAAGCAGACTCTTCCCAAAGTTTGCTATAAACAACAATTTAGTGGCAAAATAATTTGGGAGAAAATGTTACAAAACGATCAACAAATTCAAATGAAACGAAAGTTACAATGCAGTAAACATAAATGCAGTATTAAAATTAAATAATGTAGCCTTTGTACATAACAAGGGAAAGGCAAAGGAAAATGAGCAAGCAGCTAATCCAACCTTCACTGCTCGTGTGGGTTTCACTGCAGTGCAAAGGATCAGAGAGCTGTCAGTCTTAAAGACGTGCAGAGGTCCTGAGGGGTGCTTTTAGCCGCCAGAGAGAGATGCTGGCTGGAACAATACTATGATCCACTGATTTTAACAGAGGAACTAAAGATCTGTAGCTAATTTGAAGTAATGGTGCTTAAAATGTTCAACATGGACTGCCTCGTGTGCAGTCAACGTTATTTGCTTGCTTTTGGGAGGGGGGCATCTCTGTTGCTTTTGTAGGTTCGGAAGCTCTCTCAAAATTTCCTTTGGAATTCTCTACAACAAGGTAATTAGAGTACTGGGTAACCGTAAATTACAATTTGCACATTGGCAGAGGGGGTATAGTTTTGAATTTGATTGCATATGATGGTGGTGTGATCATTTGAGAATGGGACGAAAACTGTGTCTGTTAACAATGAAGAATGTATCATTTTTGTTACTGTAGTACAACAGAGTTTGGATCCCTGATGCTGAAGAGGTTTGGCAATCTGCTGAAATTACAAAAGACTACAAGATTGGGGACTGCACCCTTCACCTCCAGTTAGAAGACGGCACGGTGAGAATGCGTGTGTTAGACACAAGGGGTGGTATCACAGGGCGGTGCTGTTCCACCACTGGTTTGGCGATAACAGAACCGACTGCTTGTGCGGGAGATGCTAGCAGGTGTAAAAATAATGAGTACCAATTTTCCTGACGGGAGCAGGTTCAGTGGCAATCCCTCAAAAGGCTCTGATGGCCTTTGCCAACTTGAAACTAGCATGGCTGCCATCGTCCAGATGTTTTGGAAACTGCGATTTCTCACTACAGGATGATCAGTTCTACTAGCAACTGGGTAGTAGAGGATACTGTCTGTGGAAACACAGGCACCAACATGCTTGATTATTAACTAATTAAAAGTATTTCTATACCTTATAACAGGACGTAATATCCATCACAATTCAATACATAAGAAACAAGAATTAAATGTATCAATAATAATAATAAAATAATACTACATATCAAAAAATAATATTTTTTTAATTTAAAGCTTTTATATCTTGCCCTTCACAGTATCTCAGGGTGGTATTACAATAAAACAAATAAGGCACAGCATCCAGAAATGATATATAAAATCAGTCTTAAAGCACTACTAACATTTAAAATAATGGGAAAATCAAAAGGTTTTGGCCTGGCACCAACATGAAAAAAGCATTGGTGCCAGGTACACTCTCTGGGGAGCCCATTCCACTGTTGGGGCACCACCACAGAGAAGGCCCTTCTTTGGGTTTCAAAAATTTAAAAATTGAGCTGGAAGCCCAAGCTTTGTTTTCTTTTGCCCTGCATTGACGAGAGAAGTAAAAGATTTTGTTAAATCCATCTGCCTGTGTTCTGCCAATTCTCATGTGTCTTTCATTCTTATATCAAAAATAGATCTTTTTGAATCCAAAAAAAAAAAAGAAAAGAAAAGAAAAAGACCAGGGCCAAAATCAGTGCAGCTCAGAAAAAGGCCATCTGTTGTGGAGGCTGCAGGTTAGATTGATCAAAAACTGAACATGTCTGAGTCAGTTGTAGATTTTTGCAATATCCTTAGCCTTAAGGATAAGGATAAGGCCTGGCGACAGTGACACCCGCGCTGGTGACTTCCCAATTAGACTTCTGTAACGCGCTCTATGTGGGGCTGCCCTTGAAGATGGTCCGGATACTTCAATTGGTGCAGAATAGAGCTGCCAGGTTGCTGATGGGGACTGGGTGTTGTTCTCATATAACCCCAGTTCTCTGTCAGCTCCACTGGCTCCCGATTGAAGTCTGGGCCCAATTCAAGGTGTTGGTTTTGACCTATAAAGCCCTAAACGGCCTGGGACCCGGATACCTAAAGGAGTGCTTGCGCCCATATATGCCCTCCCACCCCCTGAGATCAGCAACAGAGGCCCTCCTCCGGGAACCCTCCGGGAATGAGATTAGGAGGGTGAGTACCCGGAGGAGGGCTTTCTCTGTGGTGGCGCTCCAATTATGGAATGCGCTCCCCAGAGAGGTCCGCCTGGCGCCGTCGTTATTTGTTTTTCGGCACCAGGCAAACACCTTTTTATTTAAATCATATTTTAATTGTTAATAGTTTTTGTTAAGTTGGATTTTAAAGGGTTTTTGCCGAGATGCACCGGGGGGGGGGGGGGACATGATTTGATTGAATTTTTATATGCTTTGTTTATAATTTGTTGTAAGCTGCCCCGAGGCTTTATTGCGATGGGGTGGCATAGAAATGTTTGAAGGAAGGAAGGAAGGAAGGAAGGAAGGAAGGAAGGACGGAAGAAAATCATTCTTAAAAGGCAGCAGATACACCTTCAAAATAAACATTGTCTGATACAATTTTCTGTTTCATTTACTGACAGGAATTGGATTATCCAGTTAATCCCAGTGTTTTGCCACCTTTGAGAAATCCAGACATACTCGTGGGTGAAAATGATCTCACGGCGCTTAGTTACCTTCATGAGCCTGCTGTTCTGCACAATCTCAAAGTTCGCTTTGTGGAGTCCAAGTTGATTTATACCTACAGTGGTAAGCAAAAGTTTACACTCCACATGAGTTATCTATAAAGGTGCTCTTACTGACAAACCTCTATTATTAATCCTCCTATAGGGATAATCTTAGTCGCAATGAACCCCTACAAACAGCTGCCAATATATGGAGATGCCATAATCCATGCCTACAGTGGCCAGAATATGGGGGACATGGATCCACACATATTTGCTGTGGCGGAGGAAGCTTACAAACAAATGGCGAGGTACAGCTTGTGACGTCCCACAATGCGCTTGAAATGGGCTTGTGGCTTTTCTCTGTAAAATGCCAACGCCCACCTGTCTCTGGAAAGCTTTGCAAGGAAGCAAAACGACTCTTCGGAAGTCAGTCAGGAGATAAAACAAGCATCTTATTTATTTATTTATTTATTTTTCAATTCATATCCTGCCTTTTTCCTACGAAGGGCTCAAGGCAGCTTACATCTCCTCCGCCATCTTATCCCCACAACAACAACCCTGTGAGGTGGGCTGGGCTGAGAGTCTGTGACTGGCCCAAAGTCACCCAGTTGGCTCCATGGCCGAGCGGGGACTCGAACCCGGATCGTCTGAGTCCCAGTCCCAGGCTCTTAACCACTACGCCACACTGGCTCTCCACTGATTCCTGGGAAGCTCAAGTCACTAACCCATATCTTCTACGATATTTGGGAGAAACTGTGACAGTTAAAACTAATGTAGTATTTTACTCTTAGTATTTGAAATAAATACTTAGTATCTGTGAAATAAATAAATAAATTTGATAAAAATCAGTGGAGCTGAAATAATAAAGAATTAATAACAAATTTAATAACTGCAGTGAGATTAATTGTAGCTAAAATTGGAAAGTAAAATATGATTGCCAATTGCCTGATTGGCATAGACAAATTTGGAATATAGCTATTAACGAAAAATTAAGATACGAGATTAAAGTGTGAAAAGGGTATATAAATAAAAATAAGTTTAATGATAATTGGAGTGTATTTATTGAGCATTTTTTTAAAAGGAGAAAGGATTTGAGCCTTTGAAAGAACTGTTACAGTTTTGGAAGGGGCAAATGTTCTGAAATGTCTGAATGAAGTTTTTTTTCTTTTTCTGATTGTATTGTTGGTCCTGGTTGGGCAGGGCACTGTATTACAATAATTACTATATGTTTAATTTCGTTTGTTCTGTTTTGGATGCAAGGGGTTTTTGGTTGCATTTTAGATTGAAAAATTAAGAATTATTAAAAAAGAAAAAAACCTAATATACTATCGATATGACCTTGCATCAGTTCATTTACACTGCTGTAGAAGGCATGGCACTCAGCAGATTGTGGTTGTGTATTACTACATTTTTAAAAGTGGATAGAGAGGTGAATGATTTTTTAAACTTTTCTGAACAATAACTGAGTGATATGATCTTGCTTCAGGAACAACAAGAATCAATCCGTTATTGTCAGTGGAGAATCAGGTGCTGGGAAAACCGTTTCTGCCAGATACGCTATGAGATACTTTGCGACGGTCAGCAGGTCCAGCAGCAACACGCGAGTCGAGGATAAAGTGCTGGCATCCAATCCAATAACAGAGGTAGACACATAGAAACATAGAAACAGAGCGAGTGAGAGGGGGTCTCCCGGGCCATCTAGTCTGACCCCCGGTTCCAGCTGGCTCTGTTCATGACATGGTATATGATGGATGGCTCTATGAAGTTCTGTACTAATTGAATGCATCGTCCAGTCCTGAGAGAGAGTCCCCAAGTCTTACAGTGTTGGGTTGGGGACCCAGGGGATCTGGGCTCTAGTCTCCATTCAGCTGTGAAGCTCACAGGGTGACTTTGGGCCCGGCATGGACTTTCAGCCCAGCCTACCTCACAGGGCTGTTGTGAGGAGTAGGCAGAGAGGTGGAAGACTTGTAAGTCATCTTGGGTTCTTTGCAAGAGGAAAGAAGGCAGGATATAAATGTAACAACAATAATGACATTATTCATAATACTCATGTTAACTATTGTCCATCAGGCTGGGACATACTGGAGGTTGTAGGACCTTTTCCCATCGAAACATGCATAGGATTGTGGCCTAAAGTAGATGAATGTCATGGGCATCTGCCAGACATCAGAAACTGCTCTCCCTTGGACAGGATGCGTCCAAGTGGGGGAGGCTTCTAGGCCCTCGGGCGCTCCAGTGGACGGCGTGGGGAGCACCTCAAGCGGGGCGCCTGCTGTCTTGCTCCCCACTGCTGGAATCAGCCCTTCCTCCTCTGCCACCACATACTGGACAGAAGCACCAAAGGAGCTTTCAGTCCAGTCCAGTCGGGCCACAGAGCAGCTGCAGATATCCTCATAAATGCACTTTCAGGGGCTGTGGGAGCTTTTAAGATGCTGAGTCTTCAGACAGAATCAACCACTGCAAACAGCATGCAGCTTACGCAGACGGATAGCTAGAATTTGGCTGCATTTGAAAATGCCACCTCTCTGAACCAGCCTCTTGAGGCACGCAGATCGAGATTATTTTCCACTTTGTAGGCTGTCGGTAATGCTAAAACCACACGCAATGACAATAGCAGTCGCTTTGGCAAATATACAGAAATCAGTTTTGATCGGAGATACCAGATCATCGGTGCCAACATGAGAACATACCTGCTTGAAAAATCCAGAGTTGTCTTTCAGGTTAGTAGAATTCAACAATGAGACGAAGGCTTTCTTTGTTAACCTTGGCAGGTCATCTTCTACATATTAGTCTTCCTGTTAGTAGATCCTGTCTGATTTAGATCCCCATAGTTTAGCAGACCATGGGATCCCTTCCACATTCTGGAGAAGCAAGTTCTTGTGCTGTTTAATTTCCAGGTAACCCAACAAAAGTTTGCGTGAAGACAGAGGACTTGTATAACCTCCTGAATCTGGTTCAGCTGGCCTTTGAGTCTGCTTCCTTAAAATTGCCTGTTGCTCCTGCGTAGACCCTTTGTTCACTCTCAGGACAGATGTGAGCACCCCACCTGGCCCTTTGCAATGTGCTCTGGAGACCTGTGGAATATGGGACAAGACCCAGGAACCGGAGCATGACCTGTGGTCAGAGGGGTTCTTGGGACCTCAAGCAAAGCTTCATTGCTACCAGACTTGCGTTGTCCGTGTCTCCTCCTAAAGCATTCTCCTCAAGGCTTGGGGCAGCCAGAAGCCTGACAAAGATTAGGCAAAAGAAAAAGTAGAACCCCATGAAATAAACAAAAAGCTATTTCTGCATGTTGGTTTCTCAGAAAGAATGCTGGGAAACAATGCTTGGGTTCCTGAGTGCAGTCTTTTAATTAGTACTCCCTAGCGGCACCGTAATTCCACTTGCCAGCTCTTGTTAGTTTTTAACTGAGGCACTTACTAAAGCAACAATTCTGGCAGAGCACACGGAACTTGGCGTGTCTAATTTGGAGAGGAAGGATAATTAGATCCATCACTGTCAGAGAAGCTGCTGACCTACAACCTTTAGTATCAGGCTAAAACTTGGTTGCACTGGATTTTGCATTGTAGCATTATCCATAGGATTTCAGATTCCTAGAACTATAACTGGCGTTCTCCCTCCAGGACTAATTCTGCAGTCAGTTTACAGAACTTGGTAAGCAGGTATCTGGTGAGGTAGCGAGTTTGCTGTCTCCCGCAATATACTCAAAAAAGTGATCCATACAATTGTTGTCTCAGTGAATCAACTCTGGCTCAGAAGCTTAAGCTTTGACTTTATAATTTTTCCCTTTTGTTGGCAGTCAGAGAACGAAAGAAATTACCATATATTTTATCAGCTGTGTGCTTCAGCTCGGAGACCAGAATTCAAACACCTTAAACTGGGTATGTGTAAAAAGATTTGACTATTTCATCTTTTCATCACTCTGTTTTAACACTTCGATGCACACTCTTCTAAGCAAGGTCCTTTCCTTTCATTTTTAGTGGTACTGTAAGGTGTATTGCCACTTGTAGAATCTTTTCACATGGTCAAAACTAAAGCTAGAGCTTCCAAGCCCCGATACGGGAATATCTTTATGAGGAGCAATCAAAATGGGGAAAAATGTTTTAATGTTTTAATATTGTGTAGGCTTTTTAATTATTGTATTGTGTTTTGCCTACAAGGTTTTCAAGGTTGTGAGCCGCCCCGAGGCTTGTGGCAAGGGGCGGCCTATAAATCTGTAAATAAATAAATAAATAAATAAATCACAACCCAGTATGACAGACGTCATAGGTTCAGTAATCCTAACAAGATATCATCATTTGAGCACTGGTGGCTCACCAGTAGACTATTCTCATGTTAAGGTCCACAGTATCTGGCTAACCTGTTTTGCTTTTAATCTACAGCAAGTGCTGAAGAATTTAACTACACTAACATGGGTGGAAACAGTCTGATTGAAGGAGTGGATGACAGTGCCAATATGATGGAGACTCAGAAGACCTTCTCCCTGCTAGGTAGGGCTTGCCTTCATAAACAAGAAAAACTGTCATGGCGATGAAATCTGCTGCAGTGGTTGTGTCAGGGTGTGGGGGCACCTTTGCAAAAGATGCTCTGGGTAGGAGAAGACTGTTCCACGCACCAGCCAGTTCTCCGTGGAAAGTCCACTCTAGCTGTTTCTTCCTGAACCAGGTTAGCACTGCCCCAACCTGCCTGCCACTTCTCATTTGCAAATGCGCTTTTGCATCGAATTCTTACAGGTTTGCTTATCGTTTTAACGCAGTTTGGTCACATCCAAGACTTGATATGCACATGGTAGGCGTGTCATGAACGGAGCTGGCTGGAGCCTGGGGTCAGACTAGATGGCCCGGGAGACCCTTTCTGACTCACTCTGTTTTTATGTTTCTAAGACTTGCTTTCCTTCCTATTTTTGAGAGCTTAAAGCGGAATGGTGATTTGTTTATTTGTTTTCCTTTCAGGCCTAAAGGAAGATTTCCAGATGGATGTCTTTAAAATATTGGCAGCGATTCTACATTTAGGCAATGTCCAGATCATGTCTGTCAGTGATGAAAGATCTTCTGTTAGGGTAAGGATCACCAGCAACATGCTTTGTGACTTGTTTTTCCTTGGCAAACAATGGCAAGTCCACATATTTACCTGCAGACTCTATTAAGCAATTGCATTTCCTTGGTAAATTCAGCAAGAAATGGTGCTCTTATTATTCTTGGCGACTGAATTCTTCTCGGACAGCCGTCCCCAACCTGGTGGCCTTCAGAGGCATTTGGACTGCAACTCCCAGCATTCCCATCCAGCAGGGCCATGGACTGGGGATTCTGGGTGTTGCATTCCAAACATGTCTGGAAGGTACAAGGCCGAGGAAGGCTGTTCTAGGATACAGTCTTGTTAAGCAATGCAATTTTCCTTTCTTATTTAGTTATAACCTGCCCTTTTTCCAAATTCAGAGTTGGGATTCAGCCTAGGTTTTTCATAGCCAAACATGATTTCTTAGTAAGGAGGAACATTCCCAAGGGCGTTTGCATCCCTGTTTCTGCCTTCCATATTTCAAAGGGGTTGCTTGCCCTGAAAATATTTTATGGGGGTGAGACTCTCCATTCCAGCCCTGGGACGTCTGACTTCAACCTAATTACATATGTACTTTGTTGCAATGAATTAGAATTATGCTTTTTCCTTTGCTCTTCCCTTATTTCTCCCATGGACCTCAGAAGCCGGAGCAATCTCCACTGAGCATTTTGCACTAAAACCAGTCTATTTAAATCTGATATTCAAAATTTCCAGCACTATGTTGCCTTGAGACTATATAGAAGGATGGCCATATAGACTCTGGATGTAGTGTAAGGGTTTTGAGGATTAAACTATCTGGAGTGAGAACTTTACAGTCAGCCTACCCTTCACCCTTCAGCTTGCATGTCTTTACATGCTTCCTATTTTATTTTTATTTTATTTAGAAGTTTATAGGCCGCCCCTTGCGACAAGCCTCGGGGCGGCTCACAACAATAAGAAAAACAACAAGTTCTAAAACATTAAAAACTATTAAAAGTATAGGACTGCAGGTGGCGCAGTGGTTTAAACCGCTGTGCTGCTGGGCTGGTTGATCAAAAGGTCGCCAGTTTGAATCTGCACAACGGAGTGAGTCTCCGTTGCTCCGTCCCAGCTCCTGCCAACCTTGCAGCTCGAAAGCATGCAAATGCAAGTAGATAAAAAGGCACCACTTCGGTGGGCAGGTAACAGCGTTCCGTGCACCTCGGTGTTTAGTCATGCCGGCCACATGACCACGGAGACTGTCTGCGGACAAACGCTGGCTCCCTCGGCTAGGAAACAGAGATGAGCACCGCCCCCTAGAGTCAGATATTAAAAGTATCAAACATTGTTTTGTCATTATTTTTTTCATTTTCCAGTACAATGCAAATAATAAACCTTTCCCCCCTTCTTCTGACCTTCATGCTCCCACCTCATGGCCTTTAGTTTCCCCCACTTATCCTCTACTTAAAGAGCAAAGGTTTTATTTCTATAAATAGAATCACGAAGCACAAATGGGCTAAATTGTCAGCAATATAGGAATGAACGGGCAGCATCATGCATGCTGCTTGTGATGACAACACCTGGTGCTTATTTGTTTTTATCCTTGTTCTTCAAAGCTGGATGATAAACACCTTAATATATTTTGTGAACTACTGGATTTGGAAAGTGACAAAATGGCCCAGTGGCTGTGCCACAGAAAAATTATCACTACCTCCGAGACTGTAGTAAAACCAATGACAAAACTTCAGGCCATGAATGCTCGAGATGCCTTGGCAAAAAAGATCTATTCTCATCTTTTCGATTTCATTGTGGAACAAATTAACAAGGCATTGAAGTTTTCTGGCAAACAACACACTTTTATTGGTGTTTTGGACATCTACGGGTAAGGGTGAACGTTTATTTACACTTTGCCGTACTTCAGCAAATGATTAGAAAGTAGTCTGTCTCAAGGAGTAGCGTGGAGCAGTGAAAAGTGAGAATAATAGTTCAGAGAACTAAATTCGGGGCTCAGGTATTTTATATAGCTGGAAGCATTTACCCTCTTATTCAAACGGCATTGATCCTTGAATAACTTTCTTTGGATTTGGAAACTCATGGGATTTTTCAGTTGGGTTTCAAGTACCTTTAGGCAGGGGAAAGTTTTTGGGAAAGTCAGCTTGTTGTTTTTGCAGATTCCTTGTGCAAGTCTGCAAGTGAAAAATTTGGAATGGGGAAGCAAAACAAAACCTGTTGAATCGATATGCCACTCTTGAAGGAAGGCTAAAAATTGCTGAAGTTGTTGTAAAACCTGTCACATCTTCTGAGATGTCAAGGATGCTGCTGTATCATCAGTTTGTTTGCTCAACCAATATGTTTTTTTAAACACTATTCTTTATATGGCAGCTTACCAGAAATGGGGGGACAGGTCCCTGCCTCAAGAGGCTTACAGTCTAGAAACAGGAGCACCGTATTGTTGACACTCAGTGTTAGTGGCTTGGCGGGATTTCAGACAGAAGTTTTCACAGACTTTTCTAGTGATTGGACCAGCTTGGAAAGCTTGAGGAGGGTGGGCCCCTTCCAAGCAAGGGATACACAAGGGAGACAAAGGACGGGGAGCGAAATAGAGGCAGAGGCAAACAGGGGAAGAACAATAAGTATTTCACATTCTTAGGTTTAGTTCCTGTAGGATGTTGCTTACAGACATTCTCCTTCAAACTCAAATGTCTGTTGCAGAAACATTTTATTTCCCCTGCACTGAAGTCGCACCATTTTATTCTAGGTAAAAGGGCAGTATTGCTTCCAGACAGCATATCCAGTACGGATGAGGCTGTGGGAGTCTCGCAGCCTTTTAGGAAGTATTGATTATGACCCGTTTCCTGCTCCCATCATAAGACATGGCAGGACTCTGCTTCTCTGGTGTTTGCAGCATTATTCAAAATGTTTCATACTTGTTCTTTTTCAGCTCTTTGGAGGCTGAGTTCTCGCCTCCTGTGCAGACTAATAAAAGGGGAAAGCAGTGCACACGCTTTTCTTCGCTTGGCCCCCAGACCTATTACATGTAGCTAGATTGTGGTATTAGTGCAATTGTGAGTGGACTTGCTGTATGTTAACCTAACATGGAAGACCCTTGGATCATGCAGCATGATCCAAAGTCTAAGGAGATACTTCACTGGTAATTTAATTTAATGGTGGACAGCATAAAAGTGTTGCTGAAAATTGCTGTTGACTTTTACTTTAGCAAGTGATCTTTCCTCCCCCAAGAGCTCTTCCTGTCTTGACAACCAAAACAGAACTGGAAATTATGACCCTAGATTAAATAAAAACCTAATTATTAAATTTCCAAACATTTGTTTCAGATTTGAAACGTTTGATATGAATAGCTTTGAGCAGTTTTGCATCAATTATGCCAACGAAAAACTACAGCAGCAATTTAACCTGGTATGATATTTCACTAAGCTCATTTTCTTACCTTTTTAGTAGGGCTTGAAAAATTCAGGATGCCTAGGTGACTAAAAGCGCCAAGAAATGTAAAATTTCTCTTCATCTCTGAGCAGGAATGCGACTAGCAGGATCTTATGCTCTGTCCAAAACAGAGTGCTCGTCCTGGTGCCTTGGAATATGAAGTTTTAGCCCTGTAGTTTTCTGATTTATATATTCTAAAGCTTAAATATGTAATACAGCTTCTGTTTCTGAACACCTATTTTACACTGCGTTATGGTCTGGCTTGGTGTTTTTGGGAAGTAACTGCCCAAGTAATTTTCCAAACATCTTTTCCAAGGATCATTGGATTGGATCCAGATATAGTCCTACTTTCTGTATCTTCCCAAAGTGGTTTATTGACTGGGCACAAACCTAATATTCAACCCGAAACACAAAAAAATTGAATCCTACTGATATATTATATTTAATGAATTTCCCATCTAGTGATTGGTTACATGCATACCCTGTCTTTTGACCTTCACGTGCCCCTTGCTTTGTTACACAATATTGATTTTGGATGTGCCTTATGAAATAGTTGATTTTGTTGTGACAGTGTTTGGCAATGTAATTATTAGCATGTATTTAAACTTGAACAAGAAGAATATATGAAGGAAAATATCCCGTGGACGCTAATTGACTTTTATGACAACCAACCTGTCATCGACCTTATTGAAGCTAAAATGGGCATTTTAGAACTACTGGATGAAGAGTGTTTGGTAAGTTTTAGTGCTTTTAGTTGCGCTGTTCTTAATTCTTAGTAGAGGCACAGACGACCGCGTTGCAAACCGACATGTTTGCCTTATTTTTATTGGCATCTCTTCCAAATGCAACTCTGCTTCTCCTTCGTGCAACAAGGCATCCCACTCATGCATGAACTCACTTAGAGGTTTTCTGTGCATAAGCTTGTTGTTTCATGCTGTGTGACTCTTCCAGAGAACCTGCACGTTTAGGAGCTTCTCTACAGATCTCTGCAGCCGGGCAGTTTGGAGAACTGGACAGGGATGGACAGTTTAAGAGCGTAGTCTGTGCCTTGTCACAAATTATTTCAGGATAAGGAGCCAAGCCAAAGTCTGAGGGGCCAGGAGCTTCTTTCCGCTCAAGGGCAAACATCTGTTTCAGAGAAATGCTCAGGGGCTTACCTTTCAGGGATGGATAGACCTGTTGATGGTCACCTGGAGTGGCTCACTCAGAATAGGTCAATCAATCAATCAATCAATCAATCAATCAGAATGTATTGGCTCCATCTTACTTAGGTCCAAGAAAACACAATCTCCCTTTTGCAATCAGTCTTAGGTCTCTACTCAAGCTAAATACAAGAGATTTTTCTAGATTCTCCATCCAGCCAAGGAGGGTGGGACCTAACTGGATATAGTCCCCTTGGCAAGGAAGTTTGTGTACTTTGTCTTGGCACTGGTGCTAAGTGCAGTTCTCTGAGGAAGTCGGGGAACGGTGGGGATTGCACCACGGTGCAGGTGCAAGGTGCACTTTCCCCGAAAAAGTGGAAAAACTTAACCCACCAGGGACCCTCCCATGGAGAGCACAGAACTTCAAGGAACCAGGTAGACAGCTTATCGCAGGGGTACACTAGCTGGACTGCTTCAGCTATGGGGCACTATAGAAACAAAATACATAAACCAGGGGTTGCTTTGTGCTCTGAAACTGACCCACCTTGTCCCTTTCTGCAATTTTTCCTGACTGGCTAATAAAGCTTCTACACCTTTTCCTCCACAACCTCAGCTGTGTGCTTTGGGGGTAAAATGGAGCGCTCACAACCCATGTCCCACATTACTGGTCATGCTAATGTTGACTGAACAACAAGGTTGCGTGCAACATGCTGGACAAAACTTGTAATCTGCACCAGGCCTCTCACGGATGGTCAGGGTACCTGCAGGCATCATGCCATCACGGGAGCGTAGGCAAAATTGGTGGGGCCAGAATAACAAAACCAAAAACATCAGTCTAGTTTAGGGTCTTGCTACCCATAATTGAGCCTTAGGAGGCTCAATTGCACAAAACCTGGGAAGCACCAAACTGTGCAAACCCAGAACCACCAAACGATTGATGCTTGAGAGGAAGGAGAGGGGTCAGAGGAAAGGGGTGTGGTCTTTGAGGAACCCCAGAAGGTTGGATGGGGAACCCAGGTGAGCCAAAGTTAGCCCGTGAGCCTGAGTTTCCCTGTCTTTGTTTTATTGAACCCTGTGGGAACCTCATGGCTCCTTTTGTCAGCCAACCCCATAACTGCAGTAGCATCTTCAGACCATCTACACCAGTGGTGAAAGCAGTAGGCCACTAGATCTCCCCTCCGGGAATCTGTCCCAGGAGCGCCTGGAGTACCATGCGTGGCCCCTGTTGCCAGATCCCCAAGTATGGATCCCTTGTTGTGCTTCAGAACAGCAACCTCAGTAAGTGAATGAATTTCTAAAGTTAGTTCACATCTTTAGATGTTTTCTCCTCTTCTTTCACTTCTTTACAGTTACCACAAGGAACGGATGAAAACTGGCTTCAGAAGTTATATAACAATTTTCTAAACAAGAACCCACTTTTTGAAAAGCCAAGAATGTCCAATTCTTCTTTTATAATCCAGCATTTTGCTGACAAGGTGGGATGTCGGTTCCTGTAAAAGTAGTGCGCCCTGTTGAGATCCAGATATCATGTTCAGCCATGGAAAATATATTCTGGCAGTCTAACGAATGTGTGTACCTAGATTTTATTCAGCTGTTTTCCTCGATGCTAAGCCAAAAAGGGCTTCTGAAGAGGGAAGGGATGGGAAGGAAAGAGAAACAAAGCAAGCAGCCCTTCAGCATTGTACAAATTCTCTATAAACATGCCATCCTGGTCCAAAATTCCATATGCACATGATCGACAGATAGACCTCTCCATCATGAAGAATTTTTTTTTCTCCTTGGGAACCATGTTGTTGTCCAAGATGGGAAAATTTCTATGTGCATTGCAGTTCCAACTTATTTGTGATGTTGTATTTTATTTATTTATTTATTTATTTATTTATCAAGGTAAATCAAGGTATCACGGTAACTAGGCTTTAAAAGCAGCTTCAGTGCTTTTATTTTTACCTCCTCTGGTTTGCAGTTTCAGCTGAAAGCAGGATTCCTGAGAATGTTGTCATCCAGACATTACAAGAAACTGTAGTCTATCATTAGCGGACTCAGATGCAGTGAGCTTTCTTCTCCCTCTCTTACTTTGCGTTCAGACGTTCCCATTTTAGGCTATTTTGCTATAAGGCTCGGTGACAGGCAGGATGACCCTTAGCAGAGGCATTTCAACCTTGTAGAAATGGGGAAAGGCTACACAAAACCTGAGAAACCACCAATTAGTGGATAAGTGGATGTAGATACTTCTGTACCAGGAACCTGCAATTGCCAAATCTGGAGACATTACAATGCTCTGGTTAAAAGAGACCATGGCTGAAGACAACATTTTTGGTATTTCAATTTAGCTATGGCTACGGCCACGGAATTGTCTCTCCTTTTTATAGGTTTTTTATTATATTGCTTAGCAATGGCTGACTTTGCTTTTCTTGCACAGGTGGAGTACAAAAGTGAAGGATTTTTGGAGAAAAACAGAGATACTGTGTATGAAGTATTGACTGAAATCCTGAAAACAAGCAAGGTTTGTAAATATACTGCTGTATTACTTCATATTCACGATAGCAGCTTTGTTGGTGTCTTCAAGCTTTTTGGGTGCATGAGCTTATTGGGGAATTTTTGAGAAATTCTTTGGGTGCCAGCAGCAAGTGCCTGATCAGTAGATTGCTGCTCTGGAGTCTTACCTGCCATGTCTGTGGTTCGTAGGCTGTCACTTATTCACCAAAAGCTTTTGTTTCCTTTCTATTGGACACCACAATGTCTCTTCAACACAGGAGTGTATATTTCAGCTAATTATTGGTAGTGCAATGCAGCTCATGCTACATTGAATAATTTGCTCTGGCGATGTCCATTTGTCACTTCTTTTGGGGAGGTTATTATACAGAGAAAATTTGCAGTGGAACAGCCTTCGGTGTTCCCTGTTGTAAATGTTCTTTTAATTATTTACCTGCTTCATGAACATTCACAAATAGGAAGGCCAATGGATTCTCTGCAGGTCTCTGTGGACCTCACTCTCCTCCACTTTATTTTATTTTTATTTTATTAAAACATTTCTATGCCGCCCCATCGCAATAAAGCCTCGGGGCGGCTTACAGCAATAAAAATTTTAAACATATAACTTCAATTAACCCCCCCCGCCCCCCCGGTGCATCTTGGCAAAACCCCTTTAAAATACAATCTAAATTAACTAATATAAATATTAAACATATATTAATCCTGTCCAAATGAACTGTTTTCTCATTTTAGTTTCAACTATGTGCCAACTTTTTTCAAGACAGTCCAGGACCTATTTCCCCCTTCAGCTCAATGATCAAAGTTAAGTCTGCAAAGGTGGTGATCAAATCGCCAAATAAACAGTTTCGCACAACGGTGGGCAATAAGGTAAGAAATAGATGGCGGACATTTTGTTTGGTTTGCTTGCCGCATTTACACCTCTCTGTTCTTTCAGCAAGCTCAGAGCACCTGCATTGTATCATCCCAGCAACCTGTGTGCGTTGACTGGCTCAGAGTCACCCAACAACCCTTGTGGATAAGTGGGCATTTGAACGGGGGTCTCCCAACCATAGTTGGACACTCTCTCCTCTATCCCTCACTAACTTTCTGACCTCTCGGTTCAGCACTGTGATGGAATGGGGAATCTGCGGTACATAGTGACTGGACCTAACTCAGAATTTGATAATCTCCGATGCTTCTAGTTTTTGGCTCTTTGGTAGCCCTTCAGCACTTCTCTTCTCTTGGCAAGTTGATATTGCTTTCAAAGATACCCAGAGTAAAGGATCTTTTTCAGCCAGGCAAGAGGAAACAGGACCGGCCCCTTTCCCACGGTTTGGAAGAGTTTGAACCCAGTGCTGTTGTGGCAAGGAGTGGTCCATCTTCCCTGCTTTCATTTCCTTACTCATAGTGGGATTCTGAGATGGGGTTCAGGATGCTTTATGTAACATTGTGAACTCCCCTTTTCTTGCTGGAAGGGTGGGGCCCAGATCAGATGAATATGTACATGCATAGATAACCGATTTGTAAAACGGCCTGCTGAAATATTGGGATTGTCCTAAGCAGTACCGATTGCCATTACCACTTGCAAGATAGCACTGAAGTTTCTTATTTTGTTGGAAAGGTTGAAGTAGACAGTTTCTTTTTTGCTTTAATATTTTCCAGTTCCGCAGCTCCTTATATTTATTAATGGAAACGCTAAATGCGACCACTCCTCATTATGTGCGATGCATAAAACCAAATGACAAGAAGGTAGCATTTGAGTGAGTATATTTATTCAGTAGAAATGTAATATTATGCTTAATATTATAAACAAATTTAGTCATGAGAATGAAGGTGGCTAGGCATCTGCATTCCAGTTAATTCATGAGGTAAAATTCAGATGTAATTTACTTTTTGGTCACTTGCTAAAAGCACCCATTAAGGTATAAAGCTTGTAGGACAAAATTATTAATGGATCTGGTGGAAAATAACTTTTTCAATTTGGTCCCTTAGGTTTGACTGCAAAAGAGTGGCTCAGCAATTGAGAGCATGTGGAGTTTTAGAAACAATTCGGCTTAGTTCTCAGAGTTACCCATCTAGGTATGTCGCAGTAGCTGTGGGTTCGAGTGTTTGTAGCATTTATATCTATTTCATGAACTTATTTGCCTTTTAATTTCACAGATGGACTTACATTGAGTTTTACAGCCGCTACAGCATTCTCATGGCTCAGCACGAACTGTGTCTCGTGGATAAGAAACAAATTTGCAAGATTGTTCTGCAGCGCTTAATCCAGGTCAGAAATTTTGTAATGAGTCAGGAATCCCAGGCAGCAACTTCCACTAATACACCCAGAATTCATTTGGCATCTGGCAATGAACATACCCTGTTAGCCTCCGTGTTGTCCTGTTGCTTTCTGAAGGCTACGGTGAAAACTTTGCTGGAGTGTTTTAAATATATTTAACATGTCTATCACTGGATTTTTCTCCAGGACCCAAGCCAGTATCAATTTGGCAAAACAAAAATTTTCTTCAGGTCAGGACAGGTGGCTTATTTGGAAAAACTGCGCTCGGATAAATTGAGGCAAGCATGTATTGTGATTCAGAAGAATATCCGAGGGTGGTTACAGCGAAAGAAATTCCTACAAGTCCGACAAGCAGCAATTATAATCCAGCAGTACTTCCGAGGACAGCGAACTGTACGGTAATGTCAGGGGAAAACTTTGCTACTGAGAAAAGAGAGGAATCATGCCCAGAATTCCATCTTCCTGTAACTACAGGAAAACGTTTTCCAGTCTAGACTAGCATATGTTCTGCTTAATATACAGTATTTGTATATCTACAAATAACTGAATAGTGGGACCTAACAGAATGCTTTCTGAATAGATTTCCAAAATTGTGAGTTAGTTTTGTAAGAATAAGTATCCACTATGTGGGAATGAGTGAGCTGTACATATAGTAATGCGGAAAGTGATGTGTCTTAGGGCTGAAAATGACCTATTTCTATTCTGGAAATCCAGAGCCAATCTCTTTTCTAGATGGAAAACTTGGAGCCAAATACATTTTTTTGTTGTTTGAGCTAACCGTCCTAAATGCTCAGTCTTTCTAATAAAGTTGGTGCATTGCCTTCACAGTTATGGGGCATGTTTTCTCAGACATAATAGGGTATTCCATTCAAAAACTGAAGTAACTAAACTTTTAAGTGCTCCTTTCCTCCTCCTACACTGGTCCACAGGGTGCTTCTGACCTGAATATTGGTTTCCTGACTTAAATATTTGTGACAAAACAAATACACCTGCTGGATATACATGAGCCAATACATGGCAAGGATGACCTCAGTCTTTTGGGATTAAGGGACACATTTGGAATGTTGAGTTATGGACACTCACAAAATGGCCACCATGGGGGATAGCTTGCCCATTCATAAGATAGCTGCCAGGGTGAAGACATCTGGTCACAAATTCCTCATTTCCCAGGAGGCAAATTGGCAATTTTTCCCCTTTTTGCTTGGCAGTTTGGAACTATGAGAAAAATATTTACCTATAAAAATGGATCACAAAAAATTACTTTAAAAGAAAAGTAATTTGCACAACAGTCTAAGCACAAGTCAAAAGGAGAATCTGGCTTCCAAATCCCAAATGCAAATGATGCAGGAGAATAGCATCTTCGTTAAAGATAAATGATTTTTTAGAAATTAGGTGGAGCAGGGTGCTTTGTCTGCACTTGCCACTGTAGAAGCAAGCAGGCATCTGTGAAGTGATCCCAGGAAGGTCCGTGAAGGGAGTCGAGTTCAGGTGCTAAGGGTGCTCCTCTTTCACCTCTAGAAAAGCCGTAACTGCGGCTGCCCTGAAAGAAGCATGGGCAGCTATCACCATTCAGAAGTACTGCCGAGGATATCTAGTGCGCAACCTTTGCCAGCTCATCCGTGTGGCTGCCTTGACAATCCAGGCATATGCCCGAGGATTTCTCGCAAGGAGGAAATACAGAAAGGTACAGATAATTCAAAATTTCTAGAATAATGATTTCTTTTCGGTAAACTCTCATCAAGCATGGGAAGAAAGTCATTTTGGGGGTTGTAATATACACTGTATCTCTTTGAAATTCCCTTGGCAATCCTGTTTATTTTGTTTATCTTGTTCACTTTAGTTTGTTCTGTTTATACTAGTTTTTTTCTCTATTCTACATTTTTTCTCTGTATTTGTATACATTTGTATACATTCTGCTTTTTCTATGTACTTGTATATGTTAAGAAAATAAAAATAAAAAAGATAATTCAAAATTTCAAGGAAAAGGCTTTGAGGAATGTGTCAGCTGTAATAAGAGAATGAAGTTGTGGCATCTAAATTGTTCACCATCCGTTGGCTTCATGAAGATGTCACAGCGCAACTGCTAGGGGCATTTTGGCTTGTGTATTGTGTTCTTAACACGCTGATTATATTTGCTCACTACTTCGCTCTGGTACAATCTCAGCCTATGAAAGTTAAATGTCTTCCCAGAGCACAATTAAATCACTAGGTATTAAATGACTAGGTGTTTTCTATATTTTCTTGTAAAGATGCTTGAAGAACATAAAGCTTTAGTCCTGCAGAAATATGCCCGGGCTTGGCTTGCTAGACGTAGATTCCAGAATATTCGACGTTTTGTGCTGAATATTCAGCTTTCGTACCGAGTACAGAGACTGCAGAAAAAGCTGGAAGACCAGGTAGTTAAGAAATATCTGTTAATGCTTTGCGCAATTGGTCTGTATATGTTACTCTAATGAAACATTTTAGATCATAAATTAATTGGTGAATTGGTGATTGATCACTTCTGTAAACAGGGTTGCTATGGAATGAATTGCTTCTATAAACAGGGGTTCCTATTATATTAGTAGGGCCATTAAATACCCCTGCCCTGTTCCATGTGGTCGCCTTCTGAGGCTTCGTTTTGCAGGTTCCTTCTTCAGAGGTTGGGAGTTGGCCATCAGAAAATAGGGACTTTCCATCCCTTATGCTCTGTTTAGGGTTTCTATTCTGCCAGTGCTGCTTCAGTTGTCATCTGCTAAATGGAAACAGTTCTACTTTCCTTGGTATTTGATTGTTGCTTTGTGCATGTGTGTGTGTGTGTGTGTGTGTGAGTTTTGAATCTGCTTCTTGCATTGCTTGCCTGTTCTCAGTACAATTTTTTCCAGGTAGTGTTTTCAATTTCCTGTTTAACTGATTATAAATTGTGTGAGCCACCTGCAAAGTTTATTGAATTAAAGGCAAATATTTTCAGTAGTAAACAGAAGTATCTCAATCCTGCAATTTATATCCATAGTTCACAATAGTCACAGTATTAAATATCAGAATAATGGGTTGCATCTAATGTTAGTCCTACATAGAATAGTCCTAAGTAACTTAAGTCCCATTCAATTCAGTGGGTTTGCTCTTAAGTAGGACTATGCAACCCAGTGCCAGGATTACAAATTCATTTGCACTCAAAGGTGTTCCTTCAGGTGACATCTGAGGCCGAGTGGTTTGTGCAGATCTTGGGCCATTTTTAAAAACCAGGTGGGCACACCTGTCATTCTGGGCACAGCTCTTGCTATTCACTTTGAAAGGGATATTTTTATTTTATTATTTTATTTTATTTTATTATTTTATTTTATTTTATTTTATTTTATTTTATTTTACAGACTTATAAAGTTATTTGCACCTGCTCTAATGCTCTTTTTCATTAATTTTAGAATAAAGAGAATCACAACCTACTGGAACGATTGACTACTCTAGCCTCAAACCACTCCAGTGATGTGGAAACAATTCAGAAGCTTCAGAAGGATCTTGAAAAATTAGCCATGCAAAAGAAAAAATATGAAGAAAAGGAAAAGAAGCAAAGAGATGACTACGAACAGGTTAATCTTGAGGGGCCTATAGATACAGAGAACTAACTAGGAGCAATAAGCAGGGTTAACACTGGGAGCAACCATTCATGAATGGGAATCAGTGGGTGCTTTTAAAGATCTGGTATATTTTGACAGATGTCAGATGTTTTCCTGTCTTTACTTTTTCCTTTCAGAGGGTCACAAAACTTGAAAATCACCATGCAGAGTTACAAGAGCAGAAGAGGCAGCTAGAAAAGGAACTTCAAGAGAAAACTGAGGAAATGAAAGGTGTGATGATTCTGACCAGTCTGGAGTTAGTGCAGAAATAAGGGTGATGTTAGTAGGTCCTTTTGGTGTTAACAGAAAAGAGGAAGATACTCTCCCAGAATGCACTGGGAGCTTATGTTCAATTACATTCTGCTTTTTGGAATCTCCCTCTCTATGTTTTGAGTCTGCATTGCTACCCTCTTTTTCATGACAATGGCTCCCACGCTTATTGGGTCACTTTGAAGCCATGAACAAGATATGTTTTAAATGGTTTTACATTGTTAATGTTTTTTGTATTTCTATGTTGTGAGCTGCCCCGAGGATTTGTTGCAATGGGGCGGCATACAAATGTTTTAAACAAATAAATAAATAAATAAATATGGAGGATTGGCAGCTGGATGCAGAGCAAAGCTTGTTATGCAAGCAAGGCTGATGGCATTTATTTATTTATTTTTATTTTATTTAGAAATTTATAGGCCGCCCCTTGCCACAAGCCTCGGGGCGGCATGTACTCTTTGCTGTACTAGCAGCCTATTACAGATGGTGGGTATAGTTCGTTAAGAAATTTTTCTGTGCAAGCTCACAGAAATGAATGGGATACACCAGGCTGCTCCCTGGTGGATTGAACATCATGATATGAAACTAACATTGGAGGACTTCGTGTCAAAAATGCAGGGAAATGTTGCAGCTCCTAAATCCTTAAGAGCTGCATCTTAGTTTTACTGTAGTTTCTTAACCTGAAAACTAATTTTCACATATGTAGCATTTTGGCTTTTCCAAACTCCTTTGCCATCTATCCTAGTTGTTGTGAATTACTTTGTAATGCTCATTTAAAATGAGAAAGCCTTGTTAATTTTGCTTATTAGTCTACAGCCTATGATGCTTGATGATAATGATTTTATTCTGCATGAGTTTTTCAAAGAACAACATTATCTTTCTGCAGATAAAATGGATGCCTTGACAAAACAGCTTTTTGCTGATGTCCAGAAAGAAGAAAAGCAACGAATGTATGGAGTTTGACTTGTTACTTTAAATGGCAGTTTTCTTATATTCTTTGATTTTGTTATTCTGCAAAATAATTAAATATCTGTTAAAGGAATAAAAATCATTAGCTGGAGGTAGTAAATTTAGAAGGGACTGCAGGTGGCGCAGTGGTTTAAACCACTGTGCTGCTGGGCTGGTAGATCAAAAGGTCACCAGTTCAAATCTGCACCCCGTTGCTCCGTCCAGCTCCTGCCAACCTTGCAGTTCGAAAGCATGCAAATGCAAGTAGATAAAAAGGCACCACTTTGGTGGGAAGGTAGTAAATTAAGATAGTCTGGTCAACCTGACAATGTACCTTGCTAAGTTAGTTAAGAGTTTGGCCCCAGTACTGAGAAAGTGAACTACTCCATCTGAATTAAGCAGAAACATTTTGCAGAACTGAATCTTGATATTCCTTTGGATTGTGTAAATGTGTTAGATTCCAGGTTCTCCAACTCATGAATCTAGACACCACCTGCATGTCATTAAATGAAAGTCTGAGTACATTTATGTGCTGTTCTTCCAACAGCTCAGATGAAGAAATAAGTATTCACAGAAATAAAAACAGAAATTAAGCTAAGATTTCAGGCCTGTCATTACATTTCAGGAGCCTAGAGGGCACACTGTGCTTCTTTTGTTACTTAAAAATAGTAGACTAGACAGCAAAATTATGTTTATGAGCCTCTTCCCTCTGGAATTAGAACATTTTCTAATCTTATATTGTCACTATAAGGGATCCCCAGCTATTTATTAATTAACACTTTTTGCACCTAGAGATATGGGGAGAAAAATCTGCGATTTCTTTTGAATCTTTGCAGAATTCTTGAGAAAAGTTTCCACAACCAGAAGCAAGACTATGAAAAAACAATCGAGTTGCTAAAGGCAGAAATAAAATCTCTCAAAGAAGAAAGTGTTCAGCACCAAAAACAAGTTCAAGAAAAACAACAGATTCAGGATGAATTAAAAATGGAAGTAGAAGAATTTACGAACCAAGTAAAGGTAGGAAATTATTTAGACTTTTGCTAGGGCTAATAAATATTAGTCAGGTGTCAATTAACACTTGCTACATAGTATGACCAAAAATGCCAAGCGATCCTGAACATTGGGCATTGTAATTGTATTTGTCGCCTATTTTTGGGCTCTTTCCACACTAGGAAATCCTACTGTGTAAATTGAGGGATACGCTCTGTGTGACATACTTTGCACTGATTCCATCTGGCAGGCGTTGTGCAGAAAAATGTCCGAAGAGAATCTCCCTTTTTGTTTATATTTTTATCCTGTTCCAAAAGCTGGAAACAGGTCACGATACAGGACATTAAATCCTAAAACATAAAAATGTATTCTAAACAATAAGCAAGGTTTGAACGATTTTGCAGACATTTTGAATTCAATGGTGGCTGGGGAAGGAAAAAATTACTGTAGTTGTGATAGATTCTATAACTGGAATATATTCCAGTTTGTTCTCCAGACAGCGAGGAACATGTACTTTGGTGCACAGCTGAAGGCTAGGATAGTTTGTCCCAATTTGTAATATAGTATCCAAGTAGCTATTGATTAACCTACATTGTTGGAGTTCATATGTCATGGAATAACCTCCAGTTAATCCATGATTTACCAATGCTACATGCAAATCGGATCTCTGAATCCACGTAAGCATGCCTTAAACTCAGAATCTCAGTATCTTCTTGTTTCTGCTATTCACTTTGTCCCATTGGTTTGTATCTCATTTTTAAATGTTTGCTGAATTTAGATAATCCCTGAACTGCAAAAAGAAATTGAACTAATTCAGACTCAAAAGCTGGATCTGGAGAAGCAACTGCAGTACCAGAAGCGGGAAATGAGAGGTAATTTGGACAGGGCTGGGCCGATGGTGCATCGGTCATCGGCTCAGATTTTGTGACGCAGAATGAGAGGTTGAAGTGAAATGCGGCTGCATGACGGTGCTTCCGAAGTGGTAACTCATCACTCACATGGGATCATTTATTTACAGACAAGATGTCGGACATCACCAGGCAGCTTCGGGAGAGCTATGACTTTGCAGATGTAAGGAGCAGGTATAGATACTCTGCTGCCTTTTAACGGCATCCGCTTTAAACGTTATTTTACCAATCTCATATTTGTTTGGCGTATTTTCTCCATAGTTTCCCCCACTTCTCTTTTTTCTTGTAATAGATTGTCTCCTGAAGATTTGGAGCATTTAAATGAAGATGGGGAACTCTGGTTTGCCTACGAAGGCCTTAAAAAAGCCACGAGGTTAGCTTCATGATCTGTTATTTGGCTGGGGTTTTGATCTGATTTTGCTTCATCCTAAGCAACTATCACTATAATCAACTGCGGTAGGTGGAAGCTGTTGTGGACCAGTATTGTATACTCTTAGTGGGGAAATGCTTTTAACTGACTGCGTATTTGGGAAATTCAGCCTTGCAAATAATCGGCTGCCCTGTGTATTTCATGGAGCCACATTTGGCTTTCTTGCTTTCAGGGGTTCCTGGCTTGGAAACACAAGCAGGGGATGACTGACCCTGGCACTCTTGACCCCAAATGGCTGGGGCAGCATCTGTAAAGTCACCGTTCAAATTTCTTCTGTTGGCCAAGGGGCTACTGAGTGGCTGAGCCGCACGGCATGCATAAGTAGAACCCTGGAAAACCCTGTCTTTTTCTGAAGCTTCATAAAGCAGAGCCTTAGAAACCCAGATTCCCTGTTTACAGTCACAAAACTTGGAAGGCCACTTGGGTAGCAAGACTTGGGATGGATGGCCAAGCGCCTGACTCAGCAAAACAAAATTCACGTGTTCTGATAAGAAAACAAGGGGCTGATGAAGCTGCAGGTTTAATAGTCATTCTGTTGTGTGGGATGTGTTTGAAAAAGCCTTTTCTTTATCATCAGAAGGTTTTATGCTGAACATTTTTCTTCTAGCAGTTTCTAGGTTATAAACACTGTTATCCTATTCCTTTCTTTCCTTTAACACTAGATATTTAGTCTGGAAACATTGGGGGTTTGATCTAATCAACTGATCTTAACCTTCTTGACCAGCTGCCTCTCATGCAAGCAAAACAGAAAAGAGACATTTGTTTGAATTAAGAAGCTTTTTGTAAAGCAACCAAGTGCAGCCCTATGCACGTTCAGACAGAAGATGTCTTACGGCTCCCAGAATCCCTCTCTCTGTTCTCTGGGGAATGCTGGGGGTTCAGTTACATTTTTCTCTCGAAACATATGTAGGACTGTGCCCTTCAATTTGTAGTACTCAAAATGCTTTATTTTTACAATAGGTGATTGTTTTTTATCTTAAAGAGATATTGACTGAATTTTACTATTAAATGTTTAATTCTGTTCCTTAAACAGAGTATTGGAAAGCCATTTCCAGTCACAGAAAGAGAACTATGAAAGGGAGATAGAAGGTCTTAATTCTAAGGTTGAACATCTTAGTCAAGAAATAAACCACTTGCAGAAGCTGTTCAGGGAGGAAAATGACATAAACGACAGTATTCGGCTCCAAGTGACCCGACTAACTTCGGAAAACATGGTGAGGTTTAAACATTATGAAACTTAGAAACGTCTTCTTGAAACAAATTGCTTCTGAATTTCGCAGGTAGCCAGTTCGGCAATGGTGCAAGGAATGGGACCAAAGATACAGACATGTCACAGGCTTGGAGCTGCCATTCTCTAAGTTGGGGCATTTCAAAGTTTTAGCATGGGAAAGGTGCGCAGAAGCTCGGAAATCAGCAAAGAATGGATAGATGGGTGGGACTCCGTGGTATTTGAATATTTCTTCCTTTTCTGCAAAGATGATCCCAGATCTTAAGCAGCAGATCTTTGAGCTTCAGAAGCAGAAGATGGATCTTGAAAACTGTCTTCAAGATGAAGTTGCAAAGAATAAAGGTAATGGCCTATTTTGGAACCTTTTGATAAGAAAGGCTGCAGCTGAGTAGCAGTGCACATCCTTTGTGTGCCAGTGGTGCAGGTTTAATCTTGGGCATCCCTGGTTAAAAGAATCCCCAAGACAAATCTGGGGAAGAACCTACCTGCAAGCCCGGGGAGCCACTGCTATGCAGAGGAGATAGCAATAGCCTGAAAAAAAGGGTGGGCTACTGGTGACCCTCCAGTTGTCTTGCCCTTCAGTCCTAGCCCATGCAGCCAATGGCTAGATGTATGTTGTAAACCAACACATCTGGAAGGCAACCCATTGTCCACCTCTGGCCAGGTGCATCAACTAAAGCAGCTTCCAGTATTGAATGAAGCTTTCTAGGCACTGTTTTTTGTATGTTCAATGTTGCTCTTTTTACATTACACATACTAAAAAGGTGCCTCGATTGTATACATTTCTTAGTATTCAAGTTCTTTGTTAGATCGAGGCAGGGACATGAGATTTTTCTTGTGGTAGTAGTTTAGCTTGCTCTAATGACTTGGCTGTAGAGGGAATTGATTAAATGCGTACATTATGGCAGGATTGTACCCTAGAATGCCTTATCACAGGGCTTAAAGTGCTTACAGCTATTGATTTTGGTGAGATAAAAAAATCTAGAATCCTAAAGTGAGTGGCCACTCTTATTTTGGCTGCTGTTGCAAGTTGGCTGAAGCGGCCAAGGAATCAGGAAATGATAATTATTGTGCATATAACAAAATAATTCTAAATTCTTTAAGGTGTTTATGCTGGCTTTCAGATATAACCTTTGTTTTGGATAATAAACATTATATTATGCAGATATTATGAAGCATGTTTTAATGTTCTTTAAAATAATGTTTTTCTTGTGTGATGTTTTGTATAAAGTATTGTCAGCCTTGCTGAGTAATTCATACTATTTTTGTATATTTTATGGACTGTGGAAGCTGCTGCTATCGGCACATTACTGACATAAATAGAGAGTATTTTACAACATAGTTTTCCATTTTAAAATTGTTTCTCCTGTCTCTTTCTGTCTAATAGGCAGCTGTTGGTCCATATTTTCCTTGTCATAATCAGGGAAGATTCTAGTTAGTATAAAGGGGGACTTGAATTATTTTATTTATTTAATACATATGTATGCCACCCAATTGTGCCACAGCACCTCTGGGCTGCTCACAACACAAGATAAAAACAACACAACACAATTATGAATTCTCTAGGCCTCTTTCCTAGAAGTATAGAATTCTAGAGTTGAAAAAAACTTTCAAGGTCATCTAGACTAGCCCCCTAAATGCAGGAATCATGAAGCTACAGCATTCCTGGCCAATGTTCTTCAGCCCCTGCTTACGCACCTGCAAAATATGAGAATGTGGGTTGTTTTTAACATATTAAAGCAGCAAAATTCCAGTCTAGGTTGGCAAAGTAACACTATGTTCCCTATTATTAAAGAGAAAATGGAAGAAATATCAGATCTCTTGCGTCAAAACATGGAAGAAGAAGGACCACAAAGAAGGTATAAGCAATTGAATCAGTTTGCAGTTTTGCTACATTTATGTTAGTGTACTACTGAAAACATGTCAACCATAGTTTAGCTGGATTCTAGACCTCAAATAGTAAAGTTCTAAAATGAATATATGTTGGTTCTTTAGTGAGGAATTGCCACATACCGTATTTTTCGCTCTATAAGACGCACCTGACCATAAGATGCACCTAGTTTTTAGAGGAGGAAAACAAGAAAAAAAAATATTCTGAATCCAATGGGCACATAATCACAGGCACATTCCCCATCACTTCCCCATGGGCTGCACATCTGACAGACTTACTGCACACACATATTCGCTCTATAAGACGCACAGACATTTCCTCTTACTTTTGAGGGGGGGGGAAAAGTGAGTCTTATAGAGCAAAAAATACGGTACTTCTCAAAGGATTAAACCATTAAAAAACACCCCCTGTAGTTCTCCTTTCAACAGCCATTTGAGTGCTGCAATTAGCACATGATCATGATGAATTCAGTTCCATGCCATGAAGGTCAGTCGCTTGCTGACTTTTGCAGATCTTCCCCTTTTTAAAGCCCCCAGTTTCCAAAGAGGGCAAAAAGGGAAAGTGTGTGTGAGCGTCACATGGCTGGAAAGTAGAACAATTTTATAACAGGAATTTGCTTTATGTACATCCCCCCCCCCCAAAAAAAAAAAACCTAACACATTTTAATGCTTTTTAGAGCATTACAAGTTCAAAATGAAATTTTCACCAAGGAAAAGGAAAAGTTGATGGGCACATTTGAAGAGTTCAAGGAGGCGAATGTTCACATTGAAAAACAACTTGGAAGAGAGAATGAAACCAAGGACAAAATACAGCCGGGTCTGGCATACCTTACCATGGAAAATACGGTGAGGACAGGAAGTGCTTCTGGGAATGGGAACCTCTACTCTGCAAGCTTTTTCCTGTGGCCCAAGTCTTCCCCCTCTACTTGTGCTTCAAATCTTGATTTTCCTGCCCAGCACAAGTAATGGTGTACTTTCTCTAGCATGACTAGTATTGGTCAGTAAGAAATTAGAATGTTATCCTGCATGTAGAGATACACTTGGGTGGCATCAACATTCTGTAATAGATGAAATGAGGATCTGCCAATTAATAAGGACCATTTTCCCTTAACTCTATTGGACCTTACAGGATCTAGAGGAAGAGCTGGATAAGAAAGACAGATTGATAAAGAAACTTCAGGATCAGATCAACACTCTTAGAAAGTCTTTAGAAACCGGTGAGTGCCTGTAGCAAATGCTTGAAAGCTTTGAATTAGATACTATATGGGAAAGGATACCGAAATTATAATCAAATTTTCGGGAGCTTTTAGGAACAAGTTCCTCCCACTCTGTTGTCTTGTCAGTTAAAATCCTTTTAGGGATGATTTGCTATCAAATGCTAGAAGGAATGGAGTTTGAGCTAAAGCTGCCCTTTATCTGGGCCAAATACAATGCTGCTTGCTTGTACACCATGTTTTTTAAATTAGTGGCTTTCTCTGCTGAGGCACACTCATTGTCGTGTCGAGACCCAATTCCCGCTCCCTTTCTATTACATGTGTACTACTGCTAGGTTAGCATTAACCAAACAAGCACTCTCCACAGTCCCCAGAAAACACGGTTGCAAATCAGTTTCAAAACATCATTTGAATTTCTGGTTTACAGAAGCACACTTAGTGTCTTTACAAAGCTAAAGGTTTCCCATGACATTAAAGTCCAGTCATGCCTGACTCCAGGGGGCGGCGCTCATCTCCGTTTCCTGGCCGAGGGAGCCAGCGTTTGTCCGCAGACAGTCTCCGTGGTCATGTGGCCGGCATGACTATACACCGAGGTGCACGGAATGCTGTTACCTGCCCAACTTTTTATCTACTTGCATTTGCATGCTTTCGAATTGCAAGGTTGGCAGGAGCTAAACCACTGAGCCACCTGCTTCCCTAGTGTCTTTACAGGTGACACTAAATTATGCCTAAAGCAAGAAAGCAAAAGGGCGGGCAAGGAAGCACACATCTTGAGCCGGGTTACCTGATTGCAACAAATCCTGTTGCATATGTACCACTACCAGCTTGCGGAGTGTGATTCACAGAGAGCCGTCATGGCGTCTGTGCTTTCATGCTGACCCAAACCCAAAACTGTTTTGTGACATCATCTCGGTAGTGTTGGCCATCGCTGCCATGCCAACATGGGCTGGACTTGTACTTGGCACAGGAGAAATTGCTGTAAATTATTCGTCACACCATGATTTGTCTCTTAGACAGTAAAACCAATTCAAATGCTAGTGAAGATTTTTTTTTGGCAGTAAACATTTGTTGATATTTAACAGCCAATGAAGTGCCTGCGTCATCCATGATGGAAGAATATCTTGGAATGTTGCAGTACAGAAAGGAAGATGAAGCAAAAATTGTTCAGAATTTGATTCTTGGTACTTCGTAACATTTTAGCTACGTATAGTCATAAGCAACACCAAATAGTTATCAAAGTTTTTCTTTCCTTCTTTCCTGTCATCTGTCTCCTTGAAAACACTGCACTGTACTAGTCACTATGGTGTTTCCGGCTGCTTTGGAATAGCACTGGAAAATATGTCTCATATCTTGGTTTTTTTCTGCAACTTTTCCAAACTGTTCTTTCATGAAGCTAAGCACTTGGAAGACTCCAGGCTCCTGAATTTCTTTTTCCTTCTCAGACTTACTCTTCCTGTAAGTTATTTGTTAGAAATGGTGCTCAAAATTAAACTGTTTGGGGTGCAGTCTGATGCGTGTTTAGACAGCAAAAAGTCTAACAACTTCCAACTTTCCCCTGCAGGCATAGTTGTGTCAAGAAGTGGTGGGAAGTATGGGATTTTTTTCTGCCTAAACATGCCTATAACTGTTCCCTTGGTGTCAGCTCTTAAGGAAACTTTTTCCTTGTTGTGCTTACAGCACTTTTTTCTTTGAATGGCCTTCAGAAACTAGTCCCAAAAACATCAAATCCACTCACCAGAGACCCTGCAAAAATTATGCCCCAGCTATGATCACCCGCTTCTCCTTGTACAAAACTGCTGAATAGACTCTGCAAACCTGTCCTCTCTCTTCATTTTCTGAGAGGTGTAATTTTATTTATGCCTCCACAAACTGTAATTCTCTGCTTCTTTATAGTTCATTTCCCATTCATTTTCAATCTGTAAATCTCACCAGTAATATGTTTATATACTTTGTAATAATAATTCACATTTTATATGCTTTCTCTAACACAATTTCTTTTCTCTTAGAGAAGATTTCTTGTAATACACTTACAGACTGTCTAAATTTAAAGTTGCTTATTATTTTGTTACCTGTGAAAGGACTTGTAGTTTGGCAGCTTTTCATTCAGCTTAGGCAGTTTTTCTGCATTTTTATAGTAGGACTGTCTAAGGGCAGTTGTATTTAATTTGTACTTGCCAATGAGCAGAATTTGATATAAATGGTCTCTGAACAGTGAAATAGAGAAAAAGCAAGTAGGTTTTGTTAACTTTCTTATTTCGGGGTCCATTGTACACTTATTTAAAATGGTGGTGTCAGATTAAAGTAAAAAAATGGTGGGAGGGAAAGAAAATTAGTTGAACATAGTTCTGTTTGCTTTTGAACTGGGCTGACATGCAGAATCAGTTTCTATATAACAAAACATATCGCTTGATTCTTGGACACATGCAGATCTGAAGCCTCGTGGAGTAGTGGTTAATATGATACCTGGGCTCCCAGCTCACATCCTCTTCATGTGTGTGAGATATGCAGATTATCTGAATGATGACGACATGCTGAAATCGTTCATGAACATGAGCATCAATGGCATCAAGCAAGTGATTAAGGTAGGAACGTGTGTCCTCTCGGCTCTCTTTTCATATGGCTGGCATTCTTCTTCCGATGGAGTGTTTCCAAAGGAAGAATTAATGCTCTGTTCGAATGGGAATTCAAAGGTACCACTGCAGTGCTGCTTTTGCTCTAAATAGCGGCTAGGATTATACTAAGGCCACCCCAAATTTGGACTCAGTTTTAACGTGTTTTGACAGACATAGGGTCTGTCTCATGAAATGATTTTCACAACTCCAAGTAGATGAAAGTGTGTTAGGCAATTTGTCATTCATGCTTTCCCCCCATCTTGGTTATGGGGGATTCCATAAAGTACAACTCAAGGAATCCCCACCAGAAACAAATTACACGCAGGACACATCAGTATCATGTATTTTACATGGGAGAAGTCACCCCATAGTCACAAAATACTGTATCCAAACTGGGCTTTGTGCTCAGGAGGCAGATTTTAACACTGAGCTTAGAGGCTGCTAGGCCGGGAGGGCCAGGAGCTAGGCGGGAGCTATGGCATGAGGCGCCACCATCAGCAGAGATAGCCCTAGCTGAACAAGCAGTGGTAAATTACCCCAGAAAGCTGCAGTGACTGTGGCTTCCCTACTAGAATCAATCATACTGCCTGGAAAGGTGGTGGGCTCTTCCACACTTTGTTGCTAGTTGCGAAGTCGTGTCTGACCCTTTGCAACCCCATGGGCAACACTCCTCCAGGCCTTCCTGTCCTCCACCATCCCCTGGAGTCCACTTAGACTCACACCGACTGCTTCAGTGACTCCATCCATCCAGCTCATCCTCTGCCGTCCCCTTCTTCTTTTGCCATCAGTTGTTCCCAGCATTAGGGTCTTCTCCAGGGAGTCCTTCCTCCTCATCTCCCACACTAGAGACATTCAAAAAGAAACTGGACAGCCCTCTGAGTGGGATGGTGTAACATGGTGTCCTGCAACAGCCGGGTTGGACTAGATGGCGTTCTTGGCCCCTTCCAACTCTACTCTTCTACAATTCTATGCTTATACCCTCATTTGCAATCGCAACATGTACCAATTGCACTGTGACTTAGTGGTTCCAGTACTGGCCTGGAAGATCCAGATTCTGGTCCCCACTCAGCCTTAAAGCTACTGGGAGACTTTGGGTCAATCACAGTTGCTCAGCCTAACCGATCTCCCTGAGTTGTTCTGAGAATAAATCGCAAAAGAGGATTCTGTAAACTGCTTTGGGTTCCTTGTAGGAAAAGAAAGCAAATTGATCAATAAATGCAACCTTCTCTGATCTGGTTTGCTCCAGTCTGTTGGACTGCAACTCCTGAATTGGGTAGGAATAATGAAAGTTGCAGTTCAGCCCAGGTGGAGGGTGTCAGGTTTGGGGAAGATGATGTAACATTTACTTAAATCCTAAGAGCTAAGCTGTTTGTATAAATATGTAAAATATTAAATGAAAGCATTGTCTGTTTTAGGAACATGTAGAAGACTTTGAGATGCTATCTTTCTGGCTCTCAAATACATGCCATTTTCTTAACTGCTTGAAACAATACAGTGGAGAAGAGGTAAAAATCATTTTCATACTTTTGCTGTCGCGAACTGCCCAGAGAGCTTTGGCTCTTGGCTGGTGTAGAAATTAAACAAACATCGCAATACAATTCATGGGACAATTTCTTTTGGTATATATTGCCCATTTGAATCCACTTGACCTGAAAAACCCATCCTTTCAATCCACACCTTTGTGATTCTTTGTAATGGCAAAATGCAGTCAAATAAGAAAGTAGGTTCGCTTTGGTTAGTGGAACAATGTGGTAAAATGATGAAAGTAAAGCATGACAAAGCCTTACGAAGATCACAAACAGCGCAGTGGAAGAAATTAATAATGCCAAGGCAGCGTTTCATTTCCTTTTAAGTATTTAAGGTAACTTGGACATCTCTTTCACCTGCCTATTATGGGATGTTGGTCCTATTAATAATCCAGGTGATCCGTGCAGTCACACATGCATGGGGGAATTGAAGCTTCATTCCTTTCTCTGAAGCTTAGGAGCCCTAAGCCTGACCTGGGTGGCGTTCTCTCTGCCGTTACCCCCAGGAGCATCCTGACATAATTTGGGGATCCCTACCCCCTCCCAGTCTGTTCCCCATTCTGGGTCCCCACAAAAGGCATTTTGGCAGGCTCCGATCAGTTTTCCAAAATTGCTGTGTCCCGAAAAGAAAGCTGGAGTGTTCCATTAAAATTACTTTGGGCAAGCTCATGATTCCATTAATATTTTACTAGTGCTAAGTGGAAGACTGCTGTGTGGGTGCTTGTTACTGGAGCACCTTAATAGCTCTTTGCTCTTCTGAGTATAGTAGTAGTTGGTAATAGTTTAGCTAAAGTGTAATAGGTTAACACCAGAAGTTTATTTGCAGTCTTAATTGTCTTATGTTAATAACTGTACAACTGACTTTCAGGAGTTCATGAAACACAATACTGCACAGCAAAATAAGAACAGTCTGAAGCACTTTGATCTATCAGAATACAGGCAGGTTCTCAGTGACCTGGCCATTCGTATTTATCATCAATTTATTGTTGTAATGGAGAACAATATTCAGCCAATGATAGGTAAGGCGGCGGCAAATAAAAATAAGCAGTAGCAGTTCTGAATTATTTAATGTTCCTACAGAGTGCCAAATATCCAGGAGTAAATTATTTTCTCGCTTCCTCATGCACGTTGGAAAAATCTGTGTTGATGTACATGTGTCCTTTTGTGCATGTGTATTCTTAGGCTGTAATCCTGTGCACCACTGAACATAGTTTGACTTATTTCTGAATAAGTAGGCATATGAATTAGTCTCATATACGGGCTAAAAACTGGTTACTGGCTGGGACAATGACCATTGGCTGAGCTGCTGCGATGTCATAAAAGTTGCATGTACGTGTGAATTTTGCCCCAGCTGCTCGGGGACAAATAATGAGCAACACAATGCTGGCAAATAGTGCAGCTTCTCTGCGGGAGACCCACAGCGGAATGGCACCTGGGCCTTTTTGCCATTTGCATGGCCTAGCTCCTTTCAGAACAAGCCGGCCTGTCTCTCTTTGCAAGCGAAACTGGAAAGAGAAACTTCACTCTGAGCAAGACTGGGCTTCAAACTGCAGTTTGATTTTATTTATTTATGTGTGGATTTATACCCTGCCTTTTTCCTGCAAAGGGCTCAAGGCAGCTTACATCATTCTCCTCCTCCATCTTATCCCCACAACAACAACCCTGTGAGGTGGGCTGGGCTGGGAGTCTGTGACTGACCCAAAGTCACTCAGTTGGCTCCATGGCTGAGCGGGGACTCGAACCCGGATCGCCTGAGTCCCAGTCCCGTGCTCTTCACCACTGGCTAGTTCAGATCAGCATGTTTGTCTCTGCTCCCCAAAACCCAAGCTCGGTCACTTGGGGATCCCTATCATACAGAGGTGGGGGAATGTGAGAGCCAGTGTGGCGTAGTGGTTAAGAGCACGAGACTGGGACTCATACGATCTGGGTTTGAGTCCCCACTCCGCCATGGAGCCAACTGGGTGACTTTGGGCCAGTCACAGACTCTCAGTCCAACCTACCTCACAGAGTTGTTGTGGGGATAAGATGGAGTTGGAGAATGATGTAAGCTGCCTTGAGCCCTTTGTAGGAAAAAGGCAGGACATGAATTGAAAATAAATAAATAAATTTGTTACCTTACCTGGGCAGGGGAAGTTTTCCAGTCAGCATGGCCTCTTGGGGTTCCTCACAAAGCCCCTTTGCTCTCACAGCCCCGGAGACTGGGGAAGTGCTGGGGAATGGACTCCCTGCAGGTCAGGGGGAACAATAGGATTCCCTTTAGTCAGGACCGCACTCCTCTGGGACTGAGTGGGAGAAGGTGTGAGGCAGGTGAAGCCAGAGGAGGAGTCGGAATCGCCCCAGCTGCCACTTTGGACGGGGGCTGAAGATACTGACCAGTTCCCTTTGCATGGTGCAAGCTGCCCCATGTCTCTTTATTTATTATATTTGTATTCTTCCCTATAGTCCATGGGTGCTCTGTACAGTTCACAGATATTAAAACCATAAATGCAATTCATCAAGGCATATAAAACCAATGCACTCATAAAATGCTGTAAAAGT
Source organism: Varanus salvator macromaculatus (assembly GCA_023646645.1). Classification (NCBI taxonomy): domain Eukaryota; kingdom Metazoa; phylum Chordata; class Lepidosauria; order Squamata; family Varanidae; genus Varanus; species Varanus salvator. The sequence goes on from JAIXND010000786.1 coordinate 8,866,350, forward strand.
AAAGCCAATAAGAAGAGCAGGCACAACCGGGCACGGCAGCACTTTATAAGCCATATCGTACAAACTGGCTTAGCAATAAAACCCACTGGCTTGACTGTTAAAATATTTAGACACTGAAAAGGTTTTTGCCTGGCGCCGAAGAGTTGTTAAGGAGGGTGCGAGGCACACCCCCCGTGGAGATATGGATGTTTGTAAGAATTACGTGAGGTATTGAGGTATTTCTGGAAACCATTAACGGTGTTTAAAGACAAAGTGGGGTATCGCACATGGACTTGTACCCTGTCAAATATTTATTTTTAGTAATTTATTCATAGATCACAACATCACATTATAAGTTGTGTGAATGGATGAACGGAAGCATGGATAATGCAGTTTGAGACTCTGCTTCAGGAACTATCTGGCAGCTTTCCTTAGCATTTGGATTTCTGCTTTCGGCCCAAAACGAAATGTCTGCTGAATCTGGCATTCTCAAAACCAGCCCGCTCCAGTGGCCTTCCCCTCTTGCGTTACTGCAAGAACAAGCGAGCCGATCTTTAAGAGCGTTAAGTGGCTTTGACATCATGGCTTGCTTTGGAGCCAAATGGCCACGAGTGTTTGGAGAGGCCCTTGCATCTGTGCGTGCTTGCTGTTCCCTTCTGCAGTGCCGGGAATGCTGGAGTACGAAAGTCTCCAAGGGATTTCTGGTTTGAAACCAACCGGATTCCGCAAGCGTTCGTCTAGCATAGACGACACAGATGCCTACACCATGACCTCCATCCTGCAGCAGCTCAGCTATTTTTACAGCACTCTGTGTCACAACGGCTTGGATGCAGAGCTGGTGAAGCAGGTGATGAAGCAGCTTTTCTTCCTGATAGCGACCGTCACGCTGAACAGCCTCTTCCTCCGCAAGGACATGTGCTCTTGCCGAAAAGGCATGCAGATAAGGTAAACCCGTATTGTTTAACAAATCACAGTATCTTTTAGTGAATTAAAGTTGACTAATGGCAACATAATACAAGCCAAAATGCAAAGGAAATTTGAATCATGTAAAAGCACGTCAGCAAACCAATAAAGGGAGCAGGAGCGATCGCCTGGTGCTCTTCAGAAGTGTTGGACTACAATTCCCATGAACTTCCAGCCAGGTATATGCTGTGACACGTACAATAAACCCTTAAACAAGCTTGGAAGCATAGCGTTCTGCTCTAGATTTATATGAAGGAGCACAATGTCTTGGCTGGCACAGAGAAGGGGGAGTTTGGGGCTTCAAAAAGATTGTCTTGTCCCGTCTCACCGTCACGGATTCTTATCTTCATTGAAAGTCTTGCATCTTGCTAATGTGTGAATGTGGCTAGGAAGAAACAACAGAAAAACAGTTCAGTTTCTACGTTGCATTCAAAAATAAAGCAGCTTAGAATTGTGAACGTTAATTATTTTGTTTAATAAATTAAAGTCCTATTTTTTTTTAACATAGAAACTATGCCTGACCATCTGGGTTTGCTCTGGAGGCACTTAACACAAGGTTTTATATTTCTCATGTCTCATTTTTTTCTGTGGAAAAGCTGAATGTGAAGTGATGCTTCTATTGCCTAGGAAGATTCTTGATGAGTTTTTCCTGCCTTGTTCATGGAATCTAATGGTGGGACCAGTCAAACTCTTCTTCTGCCTGTAACGTTTCTCACGATTGATTTCCATGTTTTTCCATGCCCCAGAAGATCCGTTCAGTGGAAAACGAGATGAAACAGTTGCACAATGCCTGCTCATTGTGAGGTCCTGGAGGCCCTCCAGCTGGGAGCACCCCATCTTCTGGGCAAAAGGAGATGGAGAAAAAGTCACCACGTTTCCTTCTGCTTGTTGACCCCAGGTGTAACATCAGCTACCTGGAAGAATGGCTCAAGGACAAGAATCTGCAGGGCAGTTCTGCCAAGGAGACCTTGGAGCCTCTTTCCCAGGCAGCATGGCTCCTTCAGGTCAAAAAGACCACAGATGACGATGCCAGGGAAATCTCTGAACGCTGCACAGCCCTTTCCGCAGTGCAGGTATTGCTTTTCTGGGCTCAGGGGAGCAACCTGTGGCTCTCCAGATGGTGTTGGATTGCAGCTCTCATCGGTTTTCACCGCTGACTATCTCATCAGTTAGGACTGATGGGATTTGTAGTCCAATAACATTTGGAGGGCCACACATTTGCCCACCCCCCTGCAAGTGACCTTGTGTGTCCTGCTGGTTGGAACTTTCTCCTGTTTGGGCAATAGGAGAACGTTGTCTCAGCAGAGGGTGAGGAAACCCATAGTATGGTCAGCTTAGCTCTTTTTGAAGGAGCTGAATGGGCTGCTAAAGGGCCCTCATCTGACTGTGGGCTGTGATTTCGCTAAGGTTGGGAGCTGAAGTTCTGTAAGGAAGGCCCTGAGCAATTAGCCTATGGCTTGTGCTCATCAAAACCCTCAGTTACACACCAGAACGGGTGCGAACACCCTTCTCTTGGGTCATCTTGCATCAGCAAGTTCAACCTTCTTGTGGATTGGAAGACGACCGTGCTCCAATTACAAAACACAATTCTGTTCTCTTATTATAATTACTGGGATGTCTTACAATTTGTTTCTCTCGTCTATTTTTCTTTCTTAAAGCATGCCTTTTGCCCTTCTTGCTCCTACCTCTATGTCTGTGATCACAGAACCTCAGGCATAATATGGAAAAATAAGAATATAACAGGGTTTATCGTCTTTGCTTAGCTTCCCTTCACAATCTGCTACTTCCTTTTCCCATGTTATTTTCCATTCTGCTGTTTTTTCAGGATGACCCCAGTCCTTATTTCAGTTCTGGTTGTGGAATTGTAATTTCAAATTTTAGACTACATATTGCAGGAATTGATTAATCTGTTCAACTAATTTTGCAGACAGTAAAAATCCTCAACTCCTACACTCCTATAGATGATTTTGAGAAGAGAGTATCCCCATCATTTGTTCGTAAAGTCCAGGTATGGCTATTAAATCACAATCTAATCTAATATCACATTGCTGTTTTTAGTTCCTGCTACTTACTCATCTCTCTATTCTAATTCCAGGCTATGCTGAACAATAGAGAAAATTCTTCACAACTGATGCTAGATACAAAATACCTCTTCCAAGTGACATTTCCCTTCACCCCCTCTCCACATGCTCTGGAAATGATAGAAATCCCCAGCAGTTTCAAACTTGGCTTTCTTACTAGAATATAACAGATTGTACATTGACTCTTTGCTGGAAGGGTAAATGATTGTCACTCAAGTGCTTCCTTAGTCACTGTGAAGTCAACTTTTTAGTGTGGAGGTTAATTCTGAAAAGCATTTGGAAATCCAACTGTCTCCCTTCTTCTGGTTTTAGAGTGGAACTCTTTGTAGTCTTCAGATGTTTCATTTTGGACCCAGCCAAGCTAAAACGATTGTTTTTGGTCCATGGTGGTTCCCCATATTACGAAATACTTTCTGCAATGAAGGATTAACAAGGCAATTTTTGTTACACTTTTGCTACAGTGTTTGTATCATCTTGTTTGTAAATTTCCATCACTACATATGTATATTTTAAGGAAGTTGTTAAATATCTTGGATATTTAATATAATAATACAAGACAGTGTCAGTCGTGGCATGTTAATCTATTGTGTCCAGTCATTGTTGCATAGGGTAATATTTCACATTCAAACAATTCAGGTAAGAAATGGAAACCTGATAAGGTGAATTCACACCGGAGTCTCCCAGCGCCACCACCTGAGGTCTGCTTTCCAGGATGATCCGAAAGCACTGCAACATAATGCTCTTCGGCTCGATTTGGCGCATGGCAACTCAGACGCTCAAGTTGCTGAGGAATCCAACAGAACCCACTCAGATACACACCTGTCTTTTTCCTGATGCAGGATGTCTACTACGTTGACCCATGCAGAATTTGTCTCCAAATTGGTTGGAAAGCCAGACTGAAGGGAGCCTAGAAGAGGGGGAGACGGAGATTTTCCTACCATAAGTTTCTTCTGTAGAAAGCAGTCTGTGACATGGAGGCTACATCTTGGCCTGTTTTTTGTATAGTATTAGTGGATGCTACTAGGTGGAGGCGAGTTGCAAAAACGCACAATCCAGAACCTGCAGAAGCAGATGGAACCTCCTGCTCATCAGGCAGTTACCTGGTTGCCCTGTGTTTGGTGCTTTTAACACAGCTCTGCATGAACGGCCTCTTGGAATTCCACATATTTGTGAACAGGAGTGTTAGTAAAACTTTCCCTGAATTTCTCCACGGGCAGGAGAAATCCTTTAGTAGTTCTTGGTGGCCAGACTCACCTGTGCCAGTCGCAACCTCCCCTCTGTCTACTCCTCTTCCCCAACTTCTGCTGATAATGGCAGAAGTAACAAAGGGCATTAACAGCCTGGCCATCACTTCGCATCCTATACAATGTAGGGTGCTGGCCATCACACCCCAAATGGGGACAATATTGGGAAAAGTCCTGCTTAACTGGCCTTTTTCAGGTGGAAGGAGGCAGAATGTTTCTCAGAAATGAGAAATTATGGCTTGGCTTCCATCTTTCCACATTCCAGAATGTATGGGCATTGCATTGCAATGTAATAGCATTTAACGGTTGCATTTAAAAGCTTGGGTTTTCTCGCATTCCACATTTCCATGCTTCAGCCCTGAGGTGTGTGTGGTGATCCATACAGTGCAACTAGGGTGCTATACATCATTAAAGCTACAATCTTAGAACCTTTCCCGGAGCAACTTCTATTGAACTCAGTAGGGCTTTTGAGTGGGCCTGCATTGTGCACCTAGTTGGAAGTAAGTTCTGTTGCTTTAGTGGAAAAGACTTCCTAACAAATTGTATACATTTGGATGTAACCAAGTCCTGGCATATTTGTATTTCTCTGTGAAAGTGTTAGGTGAGTCACACATTAGCAGGAAGAAAATGTTGACGATTTTCACAGGAACAAGCATCAACAAGAATGAGAGCATAGAAGACATCTTTGCTCTTTGCTCCCATAAGAACAGCCGGCTCTTCACTGGTTAATTGTCATAATCCTGCATCGCCATACGTGAAAACTGTGAGTGCACTTGGGAGAAGCTGCCTGTGCTGCTTTTCCATCCAGGAAGCTGCCTAAGACTGGTTGACAACAACAGCCAAATAATATTCTTACAGTCATTATTGTGTTACGTTTTCATAGTGGTTAACTCTGGACCTCTTGAGAAGTTCAGGTGTCCTTTGAGAGCAGAAAAAGAACCGGGAAGCATTTCTTGTCCAGCTGGCCTGATCATCATGCACAAGATACAACAAAAGGAGTTTTCACATGCCAGTGAGCAAGTAATTCATGGTGAAACCTTGCAAATAATGCAGAGATTTCCAAAAGGGGTTCTCTGGGGCTCACTGGACACCTAACAGTGGCATTCAGGAAAAACAGGTCCTATGAGACTTTCTGAGAGTGATCCTGGTGAATTATTTTAACTAGATTCCAAGGCCTGGCTGGAAAATAAGGGTCACCACAGTGCACAAAGCTCACTGGATAAAGAAGACTTGAGGGGTCAGCTTAAGGAATAACATCCCTACACCAGAGTAAAGCAACTTTCTAGCTGTTAGTATGGGCTATGCATGAGCAAGTTAATGGCTGACAGGAAGCTGAACACAACAGAAATGGATTCAAGATGTCTCCCATTGTGAAAATGCCTCCTGAGCTGTAGCAACCTGCCATGCACCTCGGCAGGGAACGTTTTCGGGTGGCATGGCTGCAAGCAGGTTACAGGGAAGAAAGCATGGAAGCCCCAGAGCTGCAAACAGGCGCAACCGGCAAAGCTTAAGGATTTTCATTTCCACCCATGAGAGTTGCCTTTGGTGGCTGAGAAGATCAGTTTGTCTCCAGAACTAGCCATGTCTAAGATGCCGTCAAACAAAGGAGCAGGATTGTGCCTTAATACCTTCTAAGTAGATTACCTTAGCATTAAGTTTGTCCTTGTGTGCTTCTAGTTACATACTGATTATTTTCTTGCCTCTCCACACATCAGAGTGCTCGCTCGGAGTAAAGAAGGTAAGAAAATTGACTACAATGTTGTGCTTAAAGCAAGTATAGTACAAGAATAGGATAGAATATTAAGGGAGATTTCAAGAGGCCATGCTTAGCTTGGTTATTCTGTTCCTACCCTGCCTTTTAAGGCAAGCCTTCATAAGGAGGCTTCTAATCAGCTTGCTAAACCATCTGGATATATCCAGCACACTCAATCTTTTTATTTACATTGATGGGTTTTTTAAAAGCTTTATCTTCCTATATGTCCAAGCAGTTGGTATGACACCCACCTTCCTGAACCTCCTTCCCAGAGCACCATTGGGCTTTTTTCCCAGAAAGAAAAGGAAAGAAGCAAACCTGTTTAAGTTTCCGGTTGTTTGGAAACCCTGCTTAAACATATGGTGGATACGTACTCCCACTGTAATACCAAGGTGTTTTTCTTGCTTAACATGGCTGTGCTTTTCTTGAGATTAAAAGGCTTGTCCTGCCTTCAGCTGTAGAGTATGTATTATTTAAGATGCTGTTAAGTACCAGGAAAAGCTTTGTGCCTCTCTTTATAGCATCTGCCTGTCTTCTCTTCTACTCTCTGCCAGCGCTCGCGACTAGCAACCATGTGTGACCAGACCTTTTTGGCCAATGTATTTGGCCCATGTGACAATTGTTCCAAAGAGAGGCCCCTCCGGGAGATTTATCGCAAGTCCGAAAAACTCAGCTACTGCTCGCTCTGTGTGGAAATGGTATGAGATTGTACCTTAGTGCTTTTTTGATATTCATGAATACGCCTATGTTGTACGCCGCTTGAAAAAGTGTATGCATTAATGATTAGATGACAGCACGATCCTATCTGTGTTTACTCAAGAGTAAGCCTCACTGAGTTCAAGAGAAGTTACTTCCAGAAAAGTGGGTACAGGACCTCAGTCTAACTCTATCAAGGACACCAGTCTTGAATTTCAGTTCCCTGCGCACCATGATGTTCACTTGCAGATGTCAGTTGAGTAACTGCCTCCTACTTCTTCTCTCCTTCAAGAGTGGTAACAGCTTGATTGCACTGATGCTATTTATGGATGATAAAGACATAAAGAAATAAAACAGGCTCCATGCGATGTTTCTGACTCACCCATAAACTGCAGTATTTATTCTCCAGCGGGGCTTCCATGCCTTTACCAGCTGTGTGCTACTCAGCCAGAGGTCGACTGGTGCCCTTTCCAATAGGAAAGTCACAATGACTCTTGTGGTATCATAAAGATATCTATACCTATATCTCTTTATGATATATATCTTTATGATATATGGCACGTTTTCAGAGATCAGAAACCACCTCACCTGATACATAGATTTTTCTAAATCAGTAGGGGAAAAATGGAGAAGAGCGAGGTCCGAGAGAATGAAAGTGGAAAGAATAAGCAGTGACAAGCACCTAAAAGTGACATAACTGCAGTGGCACATTAACAAGGCAGTGGAGGTCAGAACAGAAAAATCCTGACATTCAAAGGTAATAAACTCTGGCATGGTTATAAAAATCCCCAGTCCTGATTCAAGCTATGGCTGGAAAAATTCAATTAGAAAGGCACTGTATGAAGGCAAAGCAGAAAAAGCAAAAATCAGATCTCCCACATATCAAGCAGAATGAGAAGTTATACAAAAACACCCATAGTAGCTGGTGCTAATTAACTGTGTTAATGAACTCCCTTATGAGTGCCTCCATTTCAGTCTTTGTTTTTCGAGAATTGAGGTAAGATGACCTTTCATCGTATCCCACTTTTCATCCATCATGGGACTCAAGTCTGCATGCTGGAAGTTCCCTGGGGATCTCTCATCCAGGCCATAACCAGCTTTGATTAGCTTCCACAAAGTTGTTGAATAATAGGCCTTCAACTTATACCAGAGTCAGGAAGGCTGTAGTGCTTGTAAGAAGAAAAGGGGCTTGGAGTTTTTATTTTGTCTTTACTCCACAAGTGTTTGCCCTCTTGTTTTTCCACTATATAACCTCTAGGCAGAAGAACACAAACACAGAAAAAGAGATGGCGGTTTTTTGGCTTTCATATTTAAATACTCCATTTTCCCAGCTCTTAAAAAGAAATGTGCCATAAATACTGGCTAGACACAGGTGGTCTAAGAATTCATAAACAGCTGTGAGTAATGATGAGCACACAATAAATGCACCGTTGCAGAAAAACCCTTGCTTCAAAATAAACCATATTTTAGAGAAAGTCCATTGTGCCTTCCCAGCCTCACCCAATCAATCCATTTTAAATGTTTCATTTATTACATGTTTAAACATTACTCCTGCCCTCCAAGTTAAGATGGGGCATTTGCCGCCATCAAAACAGATGCTGACTAATTGAACTGGGAAGTATTGGTTAAATAAACAACCCCTTCATTTTTTCTCAACCTTTGTTGAGGTTATGTGCATTTCTGATTCCTGGTAACCTCTCCTTGACAGCTCCATTCAGCTCTTTCAAGTTCAAGGCTGTGGCTTCTTTGATGGAGTCCACCCATCTCCTTTTTGGGCTTCTTCTCCTTTGCCCTTCAGCTTTCTGTAACATGATTGTTTTCTCCAGGGAATTTTGCCTTCTCCTGATATGCCCAAAGTAGGACAGCTTTATTTGTTATTTTTGGCTTTCAAACTCACTTGAATCATAGCGCTGTCAGGAAAACTGGAATAACACAAACCCAGATGCAAACTCCCATTTTATGTTAAATCTTTACATAAAGATTTCTTTTTACTTCTATTTTATACTTCGAGGTTTTATAGTGTATCTTGTGTTGCATTTTATGGTTTCAATTGTTGTGAACTGCCCACGAGGTTTGTTTATTTGGACAGTATAGAACAAAATACATGCATAGATCTGAGTAGGGCTGTGCGTGTGTATGGAGGGGAGACTTTAGCTTCATGGTCCGGTCGGAGCTGCATCAGGGATGAGTTGTCTGCCCTTTGCCGGCAGTTTCCTGCGACTGTGAGGCATCCCACGCAGGCGTGGTGCTAGGTACCAAAAAGAGAGAGGGCTCAGGATCAACCAACCAACCAACCATTTGCGTACGCTCATGTGCCGATGCTCTAAAGTGCGTGCGCCTATTTTAAAGGACGCTGCCTGCTAAGGATGCGCCTATTTCTACAAGCGGGTGCACAGTCAAGGAGAGGAAGGTATTCCATCCCAGAAACGGGGCGGAGGGGCAGCCGGAGGCGGGGCAGGACCTGTGCGCACCAGGCTCCCCCATCCGGGGGGTCCAGCACAGCTGCTGCTCAAGGGCCGCGGGCCTCGCTTGCAGGGGCGCAAGGCGAGGCGCGCCTCCGTGTCACGCCGATGGGGGCGCCGCGCCGCCCGGGCTCGGGCGCCCTCCCGCGCCGGCAGCCCCGGGGCGTCAGTCAGCGCGGAGGGGCGGGGGCTGCCGCCCCGCCTGGCCGGGGGCGGGCGGGCGGCCGGGCGGGCGGGCGCCGGCGGAGCTCCTCCCCGTCTCACTTTGCCCGCGTCTCCCCCGCTCCCGCTCCCCGCTCCCCTTGCAAAGATGGCAACCGAGGGGCTGCAGGAGAACGAGACCCTGGCCTCGCTGAAGAACGAGGCCGAGAGCCTCAAAGGCAAGCTGGAGGAGGAGCGCGCCAAGCTGCACGATGTGGAACGTAAGTCGAGCCGCGGGCGCTGCCCTCCATCCGCAGCCGCGGGCGGGCGGGCGGGGCGGGGCTGCGCTTTGCGGGCGGCGGGCGGGGGCCCAAGCACCCACGGGGCGGGCGGCGGCGGGGCGGCCTGCGCCCGCTGGCCCGGGAGGGGCTTGCGGGGGGCCGGGGGGCCCGGGCTGCGGCCGCCGCCTGCCTGCCGCCTGCCTGCCTGGGCGCGTGACGTGGCTGCGCCGAGCCGCCCAGATCCGCCCTCCGCGCCGCGCCGCGCCGCGCTCAGCCCCCCGCCGGGTCCCCGCCTTGTTCAGCCGCCCGTGGAGGGGAGCCCCCCTTGGGCAGATGCGCGCGCGGTCCGTGGGCGTGGGGCGGGGAAGGGCGCGCGGGTGATCCGGAGCAAGACGGGCGCGAGCTGCGAGGCCGAAAGCGCGCGCGGTGCCGGAATGGCCCTGCGAGCGCAGGGGGGCGGATCTGGGCAAGGGCGCCTTCGGGGGGGCCGCGGGCGCGCGGCAGGGGCTCGGGGCCAAAGCCGAGGCTCCCACGGGCCCTCCAAGGGGCTGGCTGCCTAGAGGGCGGTCAAGGTGGAGGGCAGCAGAAGCAAACTTCCGTGCTGGTCCTGTCGTCACACAAGGATGCTGTGCTTGGATGGGGCAGGAGCCCAGGACTCCACACGGTGTATTTTGACTGTACCAGGAATGCAGAAGAGTTGAGGAGCACCTGCGGGGCAGGTGGTGAGGAGCTGCCCAAGTTGCATGATGGGCCACGGAAGGAATCTGCAGGGGATGCGGGGAGGCCCTCAAGCCCAGGGCGTAGTTTCCTGGCTTCTGCCCCTTTTAACAGCTGCATCCCGGAGCCACTTTTGCTTAATCCTGGATGAAAAAACTATTCCCTTTTCTTCTGAATGCCTTCCCCCATTGCATGTGACTTTCCTACTGGAATGGCAGAGGGACAGTCTGCTTCCACACCATAGGCTCTCCCAAACTGCTGTCTTCCAGGTGTGCTGGACCGCATCTGCCGTCATGTTCAGGAGAGGACGAGTGTTGTAATCCAGCACATCTAGAGAGTGGAGGCTGCGCAGTCCAATGTCAGTGGGGCAGTGCAGTGAACTTTTATGGAACCAAACCTCAGCACCATGGAGAGCTCATTTAAGGTTCAAGCTGAAACCTGGAGTGAATATGCTGCTCCACTGTCTCCACCAGTCAGTGCTGCACCTGATGAACACCAGCCTGGAAGATGCTGAACTACAGCATAATTGGTCACTTCCTGACAGAGAGAGTTTGTTTAATTGTTGAGGCTCTCCTGGTTTCATGCGTCTTGATCCTTGTTCATTTATGGTGCTCTTCAGAGGAGAGGGAAGGAGAGTCTGCCGCTCAGAAAGGAACAATGTGTTAAATTCAGCCTAATATTATTGGGGGAGATGAGAAGAAGACCTCTTGATGCATAGAGTTGTAGAAATAATCACTACTAATCATATTATTATCTGTTTTGATGGTTGGGAAATCTTTGTTCCCACAGATGCTGGACTCCAACGCCTATATCATTCCTTACCATTGGCTGATGGGAGTTGGAGTTCAACAACATCTGAGGAGCCTAGGTTTATCATTGCCGATCTACTTATTAGATTGGTTTCTTCTCCCTCCAAGGAGATTAGGGTAATGATCATTTTATTTCATCCTGCCAACATTCCATTAAGCTAGCCTAGGTTAGGCTGAGCTGAGAGACAGTGACTGAAGGGATGCAGTGAGCCACTTGGCTGGAGTTTAACCCCAGGTCCATTTCAGCCCCAATCCAGTTCTGATATTATGTCTATTTCAGCATGGCAAGGTTGTTATAACTGTTCTGGCACCTGCATCATGTCTGAAATGCATTCAGATCAGCCTCTCCCAAATGGGGCCCCTCAAGCCACATCTCTGTGGTTGAGGTTGTGAGGAACTGCAGGCAACGACTCCTAGAGAACACCTGGTTCGGGGACTTTGCTTCCATAGCTTTATCTTCCTTTTTTCGGTTAAAGCTCTATTCTGGGAAGGTGACTGTGAGCAAGAAGGTGTGTTACCTGAAACTAGGGGTTCTGTAACGTGCATAACTGCTTTCGATCTTTTGTTTTAGTCGCTTGATGTTCAAGGTTTGTCTTCCTCAACTTAGGCACCTCCAGATTTATTAGGCTACAGTTCCCATAATTCCCCAGTGAGATATATCGATTAGTCATATATATCAAAAAACACACACAACTTTCAGACAGGAAAGGTTACTGTTAGCTGGCATAGCAGGCCCTTCTTTCCCCAATTCATCTCAAGATTGTGATGATGCAGAAAATGAAACCCATGATTTCAATCTCATCAGGTTCTCCTCCTTCCTTTTGTAACATCTTGCCAGATGAACAGATCTGGGGACCTTGAAAGCTTGTCCATTTTTGTGACCTTTTCGTTGGCCTAACTTAAGTGCTACATGAACTATGAAGTGTTTGCGACTGGAGAGCGCAAAAACTGAGCGTTTTAGTGAGGATTGCTTAAGCCCTAGCTAGCTCAGCCCCAGGTTCCCAGGGGAGCTGATCTGAAGCAGTTGCACTTGTGTGAAGGGTAGGCCTGAGTCAGGAAGGGTACAGCGAAGCAAAGTCCAGTAAAGCGGGATGGCAAGCCCAGGCAAGGCAGGGACTGGCAGGACCATGGACAGCTCTGTGATGCAAGGCGCTGTCTTAGGAAATGCTGTTGTCTAAGCGAGGTGCAGAGGTCTTCAGGGGCTTTATGAAGCCTGGCTACTCTGAACACCAGCAGTTGATTGTGCAGCTGCAGGCTATTCTGGGAAAGATGAGAATTGTGTGTAGGGGGTACTCTGGATTCAAAGACTCCGATAAAGCCATGTTTCCAGTGTAGGATGATGCCTCTTCTATCTTGGAGTCCTCTTCTAAGCCAGGTTGGGTTGGGTGGACGTTCAGTATCAAGCTCAGAGAACAAGGAGAAACCGTTTGACAGACTGTGCCTTGCCATGCCCTGCTCTGTCTACATTAGATATGCTGCAATATAAAACAAATTCATGTGGTAAGGAGCTAGAGTACTCCTCCTCTGCCTTCCCAAACACCATTTGATTCTACACAGAGGCATAATATTGCCCAAAGTTGTATGTGAATAATAGCCAAAGCCACACATGGGTCTAAGCAGAACAGGTCAGTTTTTGGATTTTATCTAGGATATGCATTGGGTCAGACACGCTGCTATGGCAGGGAGGAAGCTCATGCTCTTAACTCCGCACCACATGTAGGCCAGGGAATCTAGGTAAAGTTGTTCAGCCAGAGCCAGAAGTGGGCTATGGGCCTACACCACTAGCAAAGGCTGTTCTTCCACTGAGCTTTGGCTCGGTGCAAGCAAAGACGATCATTTTGACTCTGGCCTTTGTGCTGAAGCTGTGCGAGAGTGCTCTCCTTGGTTTCCAGCTGAAAACAGCATCCTTCCTGTTTCTCTAAGTGCATGCTTTTTGGGAGGCTAATACTCCATCAACCTGAGACTTAAAGAGACAGAAATGGGTTGTCTGAGCTTCTGCCAAGTAAGCTAAAAGGCATTACCCATTGCTAGTGAGTTTGGGAGTCCTGCCAAAAAATAAAATAAAAGTGGCAATATTGCCAGGAAAGTCAATTAGAAGGGGCCCCTCAGTCGCCTTTTGGCCCTGGCCTTCAGTGTTCCACCTGAAGAAAGGGGACATCTGCTAGGAGTATTTTCCTAGCTATGGTCTCTCTGTTGAATGGTTGTAGAAACATAGAAACAGAGCGAGTCAGAAGGGCCTCCTGGGCCATCTAGTCTGACCCCCGGCACCAGCTGGCTCTGGTCACATGTCCACCATGTGCATGTCCAGCCTATCCTTGAACACCCGCACCGATGGGGCCTCAACAGCCTCCCTTGGAAGCCCATTCCACACCCTCAGGGTCCTAACTGTCAGGAAGTGCTTCCTGGCATCCAAATTGAACCTGGGTTCCCTGAGCTTTGCTCCGTTGCAGCGCGTCCTGCCTTCCTCTGCAGGGGAGAACAGGCCTCTCCCCATCTCCATGTGGCATCCCCTCACATACCTGTATGTCGCCAACATATCCCCTCCGAGTCTCCTCTTCTCCAGGCTGAAAAGACCCAGTTCCCTCAGTCTTGTCTCATACCCCATCCCCTGCAAATCGGCCATCAACCTTGTGGCCCTATGCTGCACTGACTCCAACCTGGCTATATCCTTCCTGTAATGAGGGGCCCAAAACTGAGCAGAATACTCCAGTTGCGGGCGCACCAGAGCCGTGTAGAGGGTAGTAATACCTCTCGCTCTAGAAGCCACACTTCTGGCGATGCAGCCACGTTATATTCTGAAATGTGCTGCAGAATAAAATGAGGTGGCTGCAGTTTTTCCCACTCAATACTTCTTTCATATTTCATGAAACTCCTCACATTTGGGGACTCTTTTATCATGACAAGGCAGGAGAAATTGCAGTTACTCATCTTTTCCTGCAGAACGGTTCCTATCCTGTAACCTGGCAGACCCAGACAAGACTGTGTTCAGACAACCTCCCTAACCACATTCAAAGGTTGAGTGCAGGCAGAGTATGGTGGTTGTTGACATGTGGGTTGTTGTCTTGTCTGAATCCAACTGTGCTAACAAACCATGGTTTAACAGTGTAGCACTGATGAACAGAATCCATGGTTGGTTCTTGGCTTGAGAACTGTGACTGGTTTCTTGTGAAATCTTATTTTGTTAGCGAGGCTGGGTTCAGACACGCTTCAGCAACAATCCATGGTTCAGGGACTATCCACTTGCAGCGTATACTAAAATTCCAGCTACGGGCCTGTTAAGAACTTCAAACTTTTTGTCAAAGTGTCACACGCAGTCCTGCATCCATCTGCTGTTCAGGGGGGAACTGTTGTGGCAGCGCATGGCAAGTTACTGTGGTGAATCCCTTGCAGTTCATCAGGTGGCGGAGCGTGTGGAGGCTTTGGGTCAGTTTGTAATGAAGACACGAAGGACACTGAAAGGACATGGCAACAAAGTCCTCTGCATGGACTGGTGCAAAGATAAAAGGAGGATCGTCAGCTCTTCTCAGGTAAGGAGGTGCCTTTTGAGATTGTTGACTCAGCTGTAGCTCTCTAGAGCAGAGTGAGAAGAGAGCTCCTGGGTTGGTTCAGGAAGGGTTCCTCATTGCCATCCGTTTAACAGCAGAAACTATCCAAAGGTAAAAAGCCAGACTAGATACTACAGGTCTGAAGTTACTTGTGGCTTAGAGGATTTGAACCTGCTCTTCCACAGCTAATGCTTTCCACCTCTTGGATGCAGCAGTTAATTTAGCACTGTTGCTTTGCTCACGTACCTTTTAAGAAGCCACTCAACATGCAGTGGAAGGTTTTCTTGACCAAAAGAGCATCACCGGCCTAAATTTTTGCACTTTGGGGCTATTCTTAAAGGCACAGAAGCAAATCTAGGAAAAAATGTTTGCTGGTTGTGCTCTTGAATTTTCTTGAAGTGAAGGAGAAGCTTCTGGGAGGTCCGGCATGTTCTCCACAGCTCCAGTGTTTCACTGTTTCAGTGCCTTCCACAATGACCTCTGCAATGCCTTTATGGGGTGCATAAATTTGATTCCTAGGATATTGTCCCTGAGTCAGCATGTTATGCTCTGATACTTTGACTCCTTGTTCACCTGATGTGTGACTTACTTTCCCATTACACACTCCCTTTCTCTTGCTTCCTTTTCCTGTATTTGTTCATTTTAATATTCCTGTCTATCTCACTGAAGACAAATACTGGGTTTTCTCTCATTCTACAGTGATCGAAGAATGGTAGTAACACAAATATAATGTATTACCAGAAGACCTTGGTTTGATCCATTTGTATCAAATGATATATTGCATCTCAAAACTCTACACTTGTTCTAATTTATTTATAATCTGTCTCTTTCACTTCTGTTATTGTTTTAGTGCTGTCATAAACATGTTAAATAATTCAGCGATACTCTACCTTTTTCAAGACAGTTTGCAGCCCCTCTTGGCTATCGTTCTGATATAATTTAATGGAATCTTTCTTTTTTATTTCTTGTTTGTTTGGGATCTCAGTTAGTTTGGTCTGATGTTGTGAATGTCAGGCCATGCCATGATGTCACAACACCTCACAGCATAAAGCTGCTTCAGAGATTTGGGTATATAAAAACATAATGAAGCCAGTTCAAAGTGAGGGTAATGTTTCTTGCTGTCCTTCTGTACTGGCTAACTTTGTCTTTGTTCACAGTCAACCCTTCCTAATGGAAAGGAGAGCATGCTTGTTTATTTTAGGTCACGTGCTTTCATGAAAAGGACCCTGCCTAAAGGAACTGGTGCAGAAACTTATGAGAGGTGTAGGCAGGATGCGGCCCTTTATTCCCAAGCTTACTTCCATGGTGGGTCCTTGCAATGACCTAGATTCAAATAAGCCTAATGGACCTGATCCAGTCATTGATATTGTCAGTGCCATTGGCTTAATTTAAGCAACATCATTCCTGTAGATACTTTTCTGTTACAGCACGAATGGAAAATTGAACATAAATGGAGGAAACATGATTGCAATAAAACTTGAAAATAGACTCGTTTGTTTCAGAAAGTCATAGCTACTCTTTGTCTGTTACAGGATGGGAAGGTCATTGTTTGGGATGCCTTCACAACCAATAAGGTGAGTTCTTTTTGGAGCTGATTTTCCACCAGCCATCAAGAAGACTGAACCGATGAGGTTGATATGGGATGGGAAAGAGAAAGGTCTTGGTGTCTCATCCTGTCTCCCACTGCATTTCTGTTGAAGGGCAGGGATGCACAGACTTTCTCCGGTCTTTGCCCTGATCACTGACCCTATGCTTTCGTGAAGGATGAGTCCTTTCTCTGACGTCATGCTAAGCTGCGATGGTGCTTGGAATACCTCTGGTGCATAATGCAGTGAGGCCCCAGTTCATCTTCATCCAAAGCCAGGGGAGTGTGAGAAAGGGAGAGGTGTTGTCTCGGATGGATGAGCCAAACTCCAGGCTGAACTGTGCCTGAAAGGTGTGTTTTAATTTAAAAACACACTGACTCTTGGTTCCTTGTTTTCCTCTAAGTTCCTTGCATTAGTTTTGGATCGGAGGGTACATTTGAATTGTGTTCATTGCTGCAATACCCAGACCTCAGCCCGAAGGAAGGGGTGGGAGGGACCGGGAGAACTGGGACAATTGGAAGTGGGACACATTCACTCAGTGTCTGCAGGAAGCCTCCAAGAATGCCATGGGATTTCGAGTCAGTTCTCACTGCACTTGCCCCATCGTGAATCCTCCAGTGGGGTGGGGAGGGTCTCTTCTCCACAATGTCACTTGCTTGTATTCCTTCTGGCTGACCTCCTTTTGATTAGTTCCTGGAGGCTCCATGTTTTCTCAGATTTGGAAAAAAAGATGTGCATTGTAAGGCTGTGAGGGGAAAGGAGGTTTTTTTGGGTGAGGGGATGGCAGGGAGGCCCCAAGAGGAAGGAACCAAGTTGTTTCTCAGTTTGGGGGAAATTACTCAGTTCATTTTTGAAGAGTTTTCTGCATGAGGCTGTTAATCTGTTACAGGTTCTGGTTGTCACAGAATTGAGATTAGGGCACTCCATTCCTTTGCTGCTTTTCAACCATATAACCTCTAGGTGGCACTGTGCTACCATGAAAGAGCACAAATGCATGTGAGAGAAGAAGCATCTTCTATTGTTCTGATAATTCAACACTCTCTTTCCCTTGCTCAAAACATAATTTGGCATTTTTAAAAAATAGAAGCAAAACTCATGAACAACCATGAATAAAGAATGACCAGCACACAAGAAATGCTTCCTGTAGAAAAGCTCTAAGTCGAATACGGGCAAACTTGTCCATCTCTGGTACTATGCTAGAAAGCCAAAGGATCCGGCGGTATATAGCACATTAAAATGTTCCTCTTGAGTCACAGTCACGACCGTGCCATGAATTGTGGTCTTCTATTTCTGCATAATAAAACCGGGTGGAAATGGGTTCATCGCCTCAGTTTTACTTAGCAATCCTGAACAGATCTGCAGATCAGCTTGTGAGATGCAAGGGACATTTTGTGTTTCAGGAACATGCTGTGACGATGCCTTGCACCTGGGTGATGGCATGTGCTTACGCCCCGTCAGGATGCGCCATTGCTTGTGGGTAAGTGGAGGCACGCTAATTAAAGGGATCTGTAAAGTCTTGTTTTGACCGAGGGGAATCAAACTCAGTCTGCTATGGAGCTATGACAATATTTTCATGGTGTGATTTTTTTAAAAAAAAAATACATGTACGGTCATGTAGAAATAGTCGTGTTTTCTGCCTCCTAGACCCCATGTAGCTTTTAGCAAAAATGATAGAATCAATCTTATTTAAGAACACCAAAATGTCATGCATTAAAATTAAAGCATTAAAATGCTTTAAAATGGGAAACCTGCCATTGCACCGTGGAGTGAGCTGGTGATGCTCCGGGAGTGTTGTGCAACAGAGGCATCCATTGTTTCGTTCTTTCTTTCCCTGTTTTGACTAGTGGCCTGGACAACAAATGCTCCGTTTATCCACTGACGTTTGAGAAGAACGAGAACATGGCAGCCAAGAAGAAATCAGTCGCCATGCATACCAACTACCTGTCGGCTTGCAGCTTCACTAACTCAGACATGCAGGTGAGTATGTCCAGGTATTGCTTGCTGACAGCTGAGAAGGGGCAGTGGAGCCAGGGCTGGCAGGCACACAGGCCCATCATCCTTTTTCCAGCAGGGATGCTTTTGTCCACCTGGCTGAGGCCAGTCTTTCCCCATCCACTTTTTCCTTCTAAGCAAGTGAAGATAAGAGGCTTCTAACCACAGTCTTTATTATGTTAAAACAGGCCTTGGGCTGGCTTTGTAATGCAAAAGGAATATTGCACAGGTTACCAGAAGACATCAGGCAATTTAGGAAGTCAGCTAATTAGGGAGCTTCTCCTTCATGCCGAAAAGTCGATTGTGCACTGTACCCCTCTTCTTTCCCAACAAGAGTTAGCTCTCCCTCAGGGAGGTTCCTGCTGCTTGTGAGTCAGACTGTGGGAACCCCAAAAGCCACTCAGTTGGTCTGCTGTATTGATCTGAAGCCAGATGATGGGATTCATGTCATGTCCATCCCTCTCTGGTCCTGCCTGTTCAGCAGAGGTAATTTCTCCGGCCTCTTGGCTTGCTATCGGACCTGCTGGCTAGGAATTCATTGCAGCTAGGAATTCTGACCCGGCCTCTTCTTCCAGTTCAGATCCAGATTCTGAGGTGACCAGCTTGGAAGGCTGTAGGCCTGAAGAAGCAGGCCTAGTCCCCTCACCACACGTCTGTCCTCCCTTTGAGTTCAGCTGAGTCATTCACTGTGAGGAGCTTGGGAGTACATTTTCTCCGCAAACCATCTATTTTCCCTATCATAATCAAACATACTTTGCTGCTTGTTCCTGAATGGGCTTTCAGTGGGTACTGCTTCTGGCAGTAGTAGTTTGTTCATGTGGATTAAACATGTCTGCCTGCATTTATTTATTTATATTGCGATTTATATCCTGCCTTTTTCCTACAAAGGGCTCAAGGCACCTTACATCTCCTCCGCCATCTTATCCCCACAACAACAATCCTGTGAGGTAGGTTGGGCTGAGAGTCTGTGACTGGCCCAAAGCCACCCAGTTAGCTCCATGGCTGAGTGGGGACTCAAACCCGGATCGCCTGAGTCCCAGTCCTGTGCTCTTCACCACTACGCCACACTGCTCTCCATTGCTGAACTTGGCTTGGAAGCATGACTGTGTGAACTGTCGTGAGACATGCCTGCACTTCACTGGAACACCACTGAGTCCAGTTGCTCACAGATGGACTAATGGGTAGAGGAGGCGCCATTCTGCTGCTCAAAGTGGGATCAGTTTCTGCCTCCTGATTTTCACTCCCATGCCCTGTGGGTGCAATTGTGTTTGCTGTTTGTTTGTTTAGTCACAAAGTCATGCCTGATCCATCACAAACGCATGGGCAACATTCCTCCAGGCCCTCCTGCCCTCCACCATCCCTTGGAGTCCGCCCAAGCCCACACCCACCGCCCCAGTGACCCCATCCAGCCACCTCAACCTCTGCGGTCCCTTCTCCTTTTGCCATCAATCATTCCCAGCATCAGGGGCTTCTCCAGGGAGCCCTTCCTTCTCACTAGGTGGCCAAAGTATTTGAGCTTCATCTTCAGGATCTGGCCTTCTAAAGAGCAGTCAGGGTTGATCTCCTCTAGGACTGACCGGTTTGATCACCTTGTGGTCCAAGGGACTCGCAGGAGTCTCCTCCAGCTCCACAATCCAAAGGCCTCAATTCTTCGGCACTCAGTGTCCTTATGGTCCAACTTTCACAGCCATGCATTGCAACTGGGAGTTTGCTGTTTACACTATTCCCCTTTTTGGATGTATTTGGAGGGGAGAGTTGAACCAGATCACCTCCAAGGTCCCATCCGCCCATCCCATTGTCCCACTCTCCTGCCCTTCCAGCCTTCCAGTTGACTGGCTGCATTATTTTTTCTTTCCCTTTTTTTTACCCCCAGTCCCTGAGATGATAATCCAGCCCAGGTGTGTTTATTTCCTTTAAGAAAAGGGAATGTTTTCCACTGCCGTAAAACATTTCTAAAACACCATTTGGGGAAAAGAGAAGAGGACGCTGGCATAAGAGCAGGATGACCAATCGCTTCTGTGCACAGCCCTGCTTGGAAAAAGCGAAAGGGACTTCCTATCAGGCACGACCGCTGGGCAGGCAACCCATGCAATTCTTGCTGTGTTGGAAGCCAGAGCTGTACCCGCCTCCACAGCTGAGCCGAGCCTCAGAGCCTGCTCTGTGTCTAACAGCTTCTGTGGCCAGAAGATGGAAACAAAAGAGGTGCCTTTAATCTGTGGCGGAGCAATCATGGCTGAGTGGGGATTGGAACCCAGATCTCCTGGGTCCCCAGTCTAACCCTTGAATCAGCAGACAGCACTGGCTCTTACCACAACCATAGAATCATAGAAGAGATGAGTTGGAAGGGCCCAGACGGCCCTCAGGTCCAACCCCCTGCCCAGTGCAGGACTCCCAGTTAAACCATCCCTCTCAGGTGGCCGGCCAGTTGCATCTTGAATGCCTCCAGGGTGTGAGAGCCCACAACCTCCTTGGATAATTCGTTCCATTGTTGTCATGAGTTCTGTTCTCATATTGCTCTAACAGTCAGTTCTTCCTGATGGCTAGCATGAACATGGCTTCCTATTTTGTGTCCTGCTGTAACCAGCATGCCCAATGATCAGGGAAAGGTGGAGCTGCAGTCCAAGACAACTGGAGGGCAGCTGGCTCCCATATTACACACACTGGTGTAGTAATTTGGGTCCTTATTTGGGCTATAAGGCCTGTATCAGCCACAGTGTTAAATCATAGACTGACATTATGAGAATGAGCATCAGACTTCCCCTTCATGAGATGGAAAGAGATTGAAAGCTTCCAGTTCCGGTTTTCCATAAGCCACAGTTTCCTTTTAGGCTGCAGTCAGCAAAGTGACTCATCCTAATTGCAGCTCGTTCAAGAACACATTGCTCACAAAATGTACAGATATTCCGGTTCAGACATGGCAGGAAACTGGCTTATACGGAACCAAAATTGGACATTATTTCATCCTCTACATGCGGAGGGAGGAGAGAGGAAGTTGCTTGTATGTCTAATGCTGACTGACTGCAACCCATCCTCAAATATATTTATTTTTCATCCTTACTCTGGTCTCAGTCTTATCCCCACAACAACGCTGTGAGGTAGGCTGGGCTGAGGGTCAGTGACCCAACTCCCAAGCCAGTTGGCTCCATGGCTGAGTGGGGACTTGAACCCGGATTGCCTGAGTCCTGGTCCTGTGCTCTTAACCACTACGCCACCCTGGCTCTCTTTATATCAGTGTATTCCTATTCCACATCCTCTTTTAAACCCTCCAAAATGATTTACAGGAAACCATAAAGCAATACATCAAAGCTGGAACTTAGTTGGGAATGTTGGGAAAAGTCAAGGTAAACAAGTAAATTTCTATTAATAGTTGAGGGCATGTGTGTAGGATTGTGTTCAACGGTGGCATGGACATCAAAAGCACCTCTGGAGATCATAGCAATATAATGGGTCTGTACAGGAAAAGCAGGCCTTTCAGGATTTTTTCTGGACCAAAGTGTTCTTCGGATTGCAGCCTTGGAAATATTTGGGTTGTGTTCATTGATTTTGGGTGATGACAGGAAGGCACTTTTGATTGGGGAAATGGCCTTTCCATTCTCAGAAAGTACTTCTGCTCACAGAGCAAAAGAGTTGGAAGCTGATATTATGACATGACTGAGCTATGCCCATAATATGCTGGTTGTTTCTCTGTTCAGTTTGTATCTGGATCTTTATTCAGTATTGTAACCATCCTCTTACTAATTCTCTGCATTTAATGCATGTGAAACTCTAACCCATTTTGTTAGGTATGCAGGACAAAGATGGCAAATAGTCAGTCCAGGGTGCCCCTGGACGGTTCACAAAAGAACAAATTAGTGCCGTATTTTTTAAAAAATTGGTTTATAATGCAGGTCCGTGTAATTACTGATTCCCCCTTCTAACAAATATACTCTGAGAGGTAAGGAGCTATTTTAGTGCTTCTTGCCACAAAATTGAGAACAAGTCATGTCTGCCTCATCACCAGATATTTAAACTCTTCCGAATGAAAGCAGTCCTGGCTGATTCTATTCTGGGATGCCAAGAAGCGGCAGAGGAAGCGTCCTTATTGTTATTTCCCATTTTGTGATTTCCAGTCAAAAAGCCGAGGCGATGATGTGAGTCTATTGCCATGGAAACCGAAGTCAGAGACCCACCTGTGGTGCTTGAGTGAGCCTGAAAGGCAGGAGGCCCGGTGTAATTACAGCAAACATGGCACCAAAATTAAATGGAAATAGAGTGTGGAAGCCGCCGGCCTGCTTGCAGCAGAGTGGCACGGGAGCCTGCAGCTTGAAATGCGGCAGTTGTGTTTTGTCTGAAGGCCTCTCAAGCAGGAGGAAAAGCTAGTGGAAAGCTGGTTTTTTAAAAATAGGGCTGAGATAAAAAAAAGTTTGCAGATAGAAACTTTTTCTTTGAAATACGAGGGGAGCAGAGGTTGAAATCCAGCAAGTGTTCCTGCCAGTTTTGGGGACGGGAAGCAAAACTGGGTTTGTGGGTTGAAATACGTCTCTGCCTGTGACGGCCAGCATTTCTCCCTCCCTTGTAATGCCTCTAGAATGATGTTGAAGAGCTGGTCCTCACATAACCCTCACCTATGGTTTATTCAACCCATTGTTTGTTGCCCTAACCAATTTTTGCCTGGCAGACAATCAGACAGAGTGTAGTTTGTTTTCTCAATACCTGGGTAGTTTGTTACCCTTCTCTTTGCCTGCTCCCTTCTTGTATCCTAAATGCTTTTGCAGCATTATAGTCCTGCAAAAACTATAGGCTTTTTTAAGTCTCTCTTGCCTGGTGCCTCTGTAGCTTAGAGAAACAACCCATGAACAACCTATACTTCTGAGTTTTAATGTAATTTCAAGCCATGGCTTCAGGAATCCAGAGTTCACAACCAGACAACAAACTGTGGGTTCACTGCCTGGGTTTTTATGGTTAAGAGTATGTAATGTATGGTTAAGAGCATGAGAGCCAGTGTGATGTAGTGGATAAGAGCATGGAACTGGGACTCAGGCGATCCGGGTTCGAGTCCCCGCTCAGCCATGGAGCCAACTGGGTGACTTTGGGCCAGTCAGAGACGCTCAGCCCAACCTACCCCACAGGGTTGTTGTTGTGGGGATAAGATGGAGGAGGAGATGTAAGCTGCCTTGAGCCCTTTGTAGGGAAAAGGCAGGATATAAATAAAAAAATAAAATAAATAAATTAAAACATAAGTGCAGGATTCACATGTAACATCAAACCACAACTCAACAATTCAGCGCCTCCTTCCATATATACCTGCCTGCCCCCTGAGATGTAGGTTGATGGTCCTTCTTCAGGAGCCCTTTTCGAAGGAGATCAGAAGAGTGGCTACCCAGAGAAGGGACTTCTCTGTGGTGGCGCCCCAGTTACGGAACATGCTCCCCAGAGAGGTGTTCCTGGCACCAAGACTTTTTTCATTTTGGCACCAGGCCAAAACCTTGTAATTTTCCCAATATTTTAAGTGTTAAAAGTGTTTTTAGATGGGGTTTTATTTGAATTTTTGCTTTGATGCTGCACTTTCATTTCATTGTACTAGCAACCTGGGACTTTTTAGTGAAGGATGGTATATAAAAGCTTTAAATAAATAACAGTCTGTGATTCCATAGTCAAGCTATCCTCCGTCTGTATTTTGGTTTGTTGACATGCACAAAGGAGATCATAGTGTTGCACAGACGGAGCCTGCCTTCTCCAACTCTACTTTCCTGTGACTAAGGCCATGAAGCATCTATTTTTGAGCAAAAATTAGTTGGTTATTTGAGAAAGGGTTTGTATGCAACTGACACAACTTCTTAGGGCCCTGCTGTGAGACACAAAAGTTGTTCTTTTGTTGCTTGCTTATTAATTGACTGCACAGTGGCTTATAAAACTGAGGCTTTATTGCAACTGAAACCAAGGGGTTTAAACTGTCTTTCCTAAGTATTCCCGTTCGACTTGTTTTGCTACATATTATCTCTTTAAACATTGCCTGTAGATTAATTGAACAGGCAGACAGAAAGCAAAGCCTGGATTATCATTTAAGCCCCAAACCATCCTGGTATTCTTGGACTGTTGGTTTTTTATAGTGTTCCAACAGCAGAGACATGACATAAGAGCTTTCTTTTTTACTAGAGAAATTGTTTAAAGAGCAACCACAAGGGGGCAATTAGACAGCCAACCTAACAGTCCAGTTTTTTTCTGAGCTGCTGACAGTGCACAGAGAGAACAAAACCAAAAACAGCAAAGTAGACATTCACAAAAGTCCTGGCTTTTCTTCTTCTCTGGATTGAAAGAGGAGAGTTCTGTGCTAAATGGATGAGTCTTTTATCTGACCGATCTTATTTGAGATGGGGAGAGAGAGAGAGAGAGAGAGATCAGCTGACAACCTCAGCATCACCTTTAGCACTGCAAAATATTATTTTTTCTGGAAAGAGTGACTGCCAAGAATTCCAGAATCTGATCTGGAAGAATACAGAATTCTCCAAATGCATAGCTGAAGTGGTGGCTCAGTCTCTCCTTGTTAACACTCCTGGCATTCGCTCCCTTCTCCTTCCTCTGCAGTTTCATCTCAATTGCATTTAAGATTGCAAGCTTCTTGGGGCAGGGACCTGTCTTTCTGTGCTTTATACAGCACAACTGGTGCTATATAAACAGAATATTCAAGTGATGCTGGTCCATGCTGAATTTCTATCTTGCAGCTTGGCTGTTGACAGAGAAACGTTCCTCGCCCCTGCGTCGGAGTACTCGCAGGTTCCGTCTGTTTAGCAAGTGGATAACTTTGTCATGCAGGTGTGAAAAAGCACCTGTCCAAATCTCTTTCATACTACAGAACTGTAAAAGGTGCAGGGACTTAGTTCTCTTTTGCATCATGTCATCTTGACCCCTCTGGTTTCGGAGGAAGCTCAAATAATAAGCAGAAGTAAAATCGCTGTTCTTGCCTAAATGGTGGTGCAGTGTTAGAGTGTTGGACTGGGACTCAGGAGGTCCAGGTTCAAGTCTCCACTTGGACAAGAAGCTCCCTGCTTTGAGGTAGTCACTGACTCTTAGCCTAACCTACCTCGCAGGGTTCTTGTGAATATACAGTGCAGAAGAGAAGGATTCTGTAAGTTGCCTTACATTGTTTGCAGGACAAAATGGAAGACTATACAGTGAATTAAAAAATACATGTTAGTTTAATACACAACATGATTCTAGAGGCTAGAATGCCTTTTGCAAAGGAAACCAGGCGTTTTCTCAAGTTTGCCTTGCTTGGGAGAGTGGCTCAGAAAATCTGGGGAGTCACAAGCGCGGCTGAATTAGCTGCAGTTATTTCTGGTCCAGCTGCAGATATAGATGCTTGCATCCTCATTTACAGGGCATTTCCGGGGCAGGACGCAGACTGGCACTGCCAAGACATAACGTGCCTTCTTCCCTTTTGCTTGGAGGCACTGCATTTCACAGCCCA
Source organism: Varanus salvator macromaculatus (assembly GCA_023646645.1). Classification (NCBI taxonomy): domain Eukaryota; kingdom Metazoa; phylum Chordata; class Lepidosauria; order Squamata; family Varanidae; genus Varanus; species Varanus salvator. The sequence continues at coordinate 8,892,046 of JAIXND010000786.1, forward strand.
AATCAGCCACCAAAGTGCTCTGCAGGCCCAAGAGAGTGCTGAGTGTTGCCTCCACAAGCCTTCCTTCCATCCTGCCCTGTCCTTGATCCAGCGTGTTCGGTGCCTGACCGGACCATGCCCTCCAACCGTAGAAGCCCCGAAAAATGGGAGATAGTGGTGGCCCCACTGGTGCAACTTCTCAGTGCATCACCAATGACATGCTAACCCTTTATCAAATCAATGCTGTAAGAAAAGACTCGATGGATGGTATGAGCATCAACCACGTTGGTGGGACTGAACCAAACAGTCACTGCTTGGAGATGAATCATTGCTTGACCAAACCATGAGACCCTTTTTATACCCGCGGTGTGTTTGGTTTCCCTCTGCCTCTTGCAGATCTTGACTGCTAGTGGGGACGGCACTTGTGCACTCTGGGATGTCGAAAGCGGGCAGCTCCTGCAGAGTTTTCATGGCCACGGGGCAGATGTCTTGTGCCTGGACCTTGCTCCCTCCGAAACCGGGAACACGTTTGTGTCGGGGGTAAGTCAGTCTTCTGTTCTTGCAGGATGGGGGAAAGTGTGTGCGGCCCTTGGCGATTAGAGTATGTTTGGAGGGAAAGGAGGAGATGTGGGTCCATTAAAGGGTCTTGAAATGAAAGAGAATGCTTGCAGACGTGACTGCTAAGAGTTCTTGCCTGTCCAAAGTGCGTGATCCTGCATAACCTTGGAAGCTAGGCAGGGTCGGGCCTGGTTGAAATCTGGATGGGAAACTTAAATGTTGTGAACTGCCCAGAGAGCTTTGGCTTTGGGCTGTATGGAAATGTAATACAGGGTGTCCCCAAAACTTTGACATTATTTGAAATGTGAATATCTGAGTAACTACATGTCCTTGGGCCTAGGCAAATGAAATTAAACAGGCTTCATGTTGAACAATAAAAGATTTATTTATCAAAATTCAAACAAGAGATTCAAAGGGATGTAGATTTTATAACCAATTTCACAAAGCTTCGCAAATGTTCAATATGCACACCGCCTGTGACATGACACACGTCAAGTCGGTAGTCCACCTCTTGCCAAGCACGCTGTAGCATGTCTTGCGTAACATTGCGTAACTAACATTAGTTTGTACACATTTTGTTAAAATTTGAGATTGATTGACTGAGAATTGGCTATGTTATTAGACTACGAAATGATGTCAATTTTCGGGGGGACACCCTGTGTAATAGCAATGGTGGTGCTGGTGATGATATGGCACTGCTTTGGTTTGCATAGCTGTGCCGACAGTCATGAGCATTTGATCGGATGCTTGCAAATGCAAGAGCCACTAACCTTGCTTCAGTATATAGTCTGGGGTGTATACGGTATACATCAGGGGATACCGCTTTGCAGGAAGCAAAACTATGCTCATCCCCATCCTATTAGCTACCCCCCCCCATTTCACTTGCCCTAAGCCCCCTTCAATGAAACTTAGCTTGGGGCAGGGAGGGCAGAGACTGTAGATAAATTCTCTGATTAAGTGGAGTGTAGCGGGAGAGAAAAAGGAGCTATAATTGACAAGATGCTGCGTTTGCCATACAGCACAGACATTTTCGTTCTGCCTAGGAAAGAATCCAGTTCCAGCAACCCCACCAGGAACACAAGCCCCTACAGGATCCCTCAGGAGAAGAGGTCCCTTCTGCAGGAGGCCTTTTCTATCCTTCCCTCTGTTCCCACAATTCAGGGATGAGTGTTTGTCTTTATGTAACTCTGGCAGGACTATCAGGCAGCACAAGGAGATATCAGCACGCTCAGGGAAAACCCCAAGATTTGTGGAAGTGCAACATATTAAGGTGAAAACCTAAAGGGACTCTCCCCACTCCCAGAAAAGCCCAGTTAAGACAGACCATTGATTGATTGATTGATTGATTGATTGATGGTGGGCAGAAACGGAAAACAGAGGCTGGGTCATGGTGAGAACTGTGGGCTGTTTTCTGTGCAAGTCTAAACCTGCAAGGGATTGTTCCTTTAATCTGCAGTGTTTTTCTCAGAGCTCAGATTTACAATCCCAATTCTCCACTGCCCAGTGAATACAGGGTGTAAACCTCAGACTCTCCATAATGCTCCTGCTGAAAAAGTAGGCTGCAGTCTGTGAAAGCAGACGCCAAAATCAATGTCATAGGCTTCAAGGTGGCACAAGACTCTTTGTCACTTGTGCTGTAATAGGCTAACACGGCTGTCCTTCGGAAGATAGAAATACCAGTCAGACCAAGAGTTAAGCATTTAACCCAACAATAAAACGAATCAAAACAGCATCATAAAATAGCATGCTAAAGTCAGTGCCATACGTGTGCGGATTATTTCCTCTTTAAGGATATAACTGGATTTTTGGCTTGCTTTTAGGGGTGTGATAAAAAAGCCATGGTCTGGGACATGCGGACTGGCCAGTGTATTCAATCCTTTGAAACCCATGAATCGGACATTAATAGCGTCAGGTCAGTCACCTGCTGTCACGCTTCTGTGCAATCGTGTTCTAAAATTGTGGATTAGTCCTGACCTCCAATATGCCTTTATGGATATATGGTAGGGGAAGTAGTGGGAGGGATTAGGTGGGAGACTAAGGATAGGCTTTCCTTACCATCTGTCATCAAAGATGTTGCGATATCTAGCCAATGAGGGAACAGTGTTGTGTCTGCAGACCCCACCCACCTTTGCTTGCCCAGTAGTAGTGATAGCCTGGATGAGGTGATGTGGGCGGCATTATTACCACTTGGCGAAGGGTGAGAATTCCATTTCAGATGGAAATCACTCTGGAATTTCCCGTTCACAATCCTGATTCCCAAATTAACTTTCACAGTCACAAAACGTGTACTTGAAAAAGGTGCAGATTTCCCCAAATGTGCATGTTTGAAATCATCCATGCGTTAATCTGTTTGGGGGATTTGCAAAGTTTTGGAAATATAGGCAGATTTCAGGATTTCATGCAACTTTCACATTTGATAGCTGTTCCTCTTTTTTTTTACTCTTTTCCCATTCGTGGAAAATTAATAGTGACGGCAACTCCAGTGCCAACCAAGGAGAGCGAGCTGATGTTCATGGAATCTTGACCAACTCAAGTTTCATGCCTTAGGCCATGGTTGTGGCAAGGGTGAAGTGATGCGTTGTATCATAGGGACTCCCTGGGTAGAACCATTCCTGTTAATCGTTACGTGACACATAAAGTTGCTTTGGCAGCCAAAGAATTGGACAAAATTGCTATAAACTGCATTGGAGATTCAGAGTTAAGTTAAAGATGAATCTCTGTTCATAGTACACTTTAATTTATTTCTATTTTATATTGTTAAATTTTTCATTATGTTGTCTATGCGCATTCATTTGAAATATTTGTCATGGTCTTGGGCTAGTACAACAAACTGCAAACAAGTCTATTCTCTGATGAAGCTTTAACATTCTGTCTTGCTGATAGAACATACTTTCTGTTCTCTGCACAGGTACTATCCAAGTGGAGATGCTTTTGCGTCCGGCTCGGATGATGCCACGGTATGTTTCGTCACTTTATTGTGGAATGCTGTATTCTTCTCCAAGTGTGGGCTGGAACTTACGGCCTTGGCTGCAACTCACTTTGTGTTCTGAACTCAGTTTTCCAATCTGAAACAGACCAGGATGTTTCTGTTCCCCAGTAGGAAGCGGCATCTTTTGTAAATGGAGACGGGTATGAGGCCATTTCTGTGTTGTATGCCAAATACAGCTTCTTGTCAATTACAAGATCGACAATCCTTTTACCATCCTTTTGTCTCCTGCTACACTCCACTTAAGCAGTGCATAGCTGGGCTGCCAGTCTCTTGAAATCAGATAATAAATATTACCATTGATTTCGGTAGGCAATGAATCATCCCCACTTCTGAGAAAATTGCTTTCCATTTATAGATGCTTAAAAGCTTCTGTTGCATATTAATATAGATGCCTTCCTTCCAGCCCACGCCCACAAGCCCTGGAGAAGCATTAATCTCTTTCATGGAAATATTCAGGGAGCTGGAGTTGCAAATATCAAAAACTAGAGATGGTTTTCCATCATGCAGATGGGTGCCTTTTAATGTGCATAATACTGATTGTAAGGATTACTTGTTGATGATAAAGTTAAAACTTTTCTGAGGGATGAGAGCTGAAATCCTGTTTGTAATTACCTGGGAATAAGATCTATTGAACTCGATAGGACTGACTTCTGAGTAGACATGCCTGAGATTGCTCAATACAACATCAGCTCCTGCTCACAGCAGACTTTAGTGTTAACTTATGGCCTTTTTAAAGGGGTACATACATAGACCAGAGTTCCCCCAACTTATTTATTATTGTTGTTGATGATGTTGATTATGAGGATAATAATATAATTCTCATTTATATACTGCCCAGTAGCCAAAATTCTCTGGGCAGTTTACCACAGTTCACAAAAACACAGACCACAAATTCAGTTTTTAAAAATCAGCACAGCATTTTTCCAGCATACAAAATTTAGAAACAATTTAACAGCTAAAACAATTTCAGTACAAATTTAGACCTGTTGTTTTCCAGACCTGTTAGTCTTAAACTCCCAACATTCCTGATGACTGATCATGCTTGCTGGGGCTGATGGGAGTTGAAGTCCAAGACATCTTGAAGGCAGCAGGCTAGACACTTCCCATGCTATGTGAATTAATAATTATCCAATCCCCACAGTGTGTGGGGGCGTAAGTAGAGCAGTGGAGTTCTGCCTGGCTTTGGAATTTGTTTAGATTCCTTTCAGCCTCTTTGGTAAGAAGTTTGCAGTGGATTGTGGTTCACATCTCATTTTAACCTTGCCCAGAACCCTGTGACTTAGTTTTGGGGGGGGGGGGAGGGGGGGCTTTCCCGAAACCACCCAGGATGCTTTGCAACTGAGCAGAAACCCAACATCGGGTCCCCTCACATCCAAAAACAACACCCACTTGATGCTTCTGTATGTGCTTTCAGTTTGCATATGTGCCCTGTAGCTTTAGCACCATCTACTTTTGAGATGAGAAACCTCATCCTGTAGAAATGAGGGGTCTAATCCTGCTATTACCAGCCCAATGCTACTGCTTGAGGAATTTATCTTGTAATACCATGTACCCTCAAAATACCAGGACATAGGGTTCCACCAAACCACGCTGGAGAAATAGCACTGTGCTAATGCTCTTATTTGGCAATAAGAGTAACAGCAATTCATGTTTGTTGCTATCAGGAAACACCAGCATCTTGCCTTTTTTAATTCTGTACATGGTCCTGTCCATTTTATCCTTACCACAACCCTGTAAGGCAGGCTAGGCTAAGAGGCAAAAGTCACTTAGTGAGGTCCATGACTGAGAGGGGCCTAGAACCTGGATGAGCCAAGCCCCAGTCTGGCATCTAACCACTATACCGCATTGTAATTTCCAAGAAATTTAAAATTATGAACCAGCACACCCAGAGACCTCCCTCCCCATAACCATCTCCAGAAACCCAGTGACCGATTCCAGCTCCGTAAAGAAGCCCATGGTGTTCTAACACCAAATCAACTGAGCCCGGCAGTACTTTACCGGAAAGAATGGCTGTCCGTTTCCCCACACCTTTGCTGGTTCACTGCCCTTATTTAGTTACATTGCAAAGTGAGCTGTTGGGTTTCTCAGAAGCAGGGATGGAAAACCTCCCATCCCGACCTTCCTGGGCACCAAGTCACAGGGCAGCATGTCCCTGGCACCCGTGCACAAACCTGTGTTTGTAGAAGTGGCTTTGGGGTTGTGGTCCATTTCTTTGGAAATGCCTGCCTTGGGAGGTCAAGCAGATGCCACCACTGTATTGTTTTCAGTATCTCCGAAAATGCCCTTATTTCAGGAAGCCTTTTGTCTGTTCTGTTTACCCTGTATTGTTCACCAGTTTGGAATCTCCATACCAGAATATGGAGCAGCACAAAATTTTATAAATAAATAATATACTTTTTCTGACTGAAGTTTGAATTTGATTTTGGAGATGTGTTTCAGGGGGAGGCTGAATATACAAAATATATCAGCTCAAAAGCTCTTCCTGCCAGTAAATACACATTAGGGGAGAGATGGGGGGGGGGGACTGCACAAAGGCAGAGGAAAATAGCAGTGATGTCAGGCTGGGAAAGCAGGAAGAGGCTGAGGGACGAAAGAGGTGCCCCCAAGCTGTGGTTTGGCATTATGTCTGAACGACCTCACCTTCGGTTTGCATGCGTCAGTGGGTCTATGTCAGGGTTACAGGGCCAAATCCAAACCTCCAGGGGCTTTCAAAAGACTGTCTTCCCCTTTCTGGCTCTATCATGTTTCTCCAATAACTGATCATTTGGCAGTTTCCTGGCTTTTGTGTGGTTTTTTCCCCAGTTCTAAAAGGCTTCCCCTAATGTTTAATTACTAGCAGTTAAGTGCTTTAAGCTGCACTGTGCTGGAATTTTGTCCCCTTTCTTACTGCTGTCAGCCTTGCCCACCCTAAGAAATGGGCGCTTGAAAGAATCTCTAAAATTGAACTAGGTCCGCAGGTTGAGTGTGGTCCTGTATCTCTGGTCTAATCAAGTGACAGAATGTGCACGTTGTGGGGGATTCCTATTGTATGCACGCCACTAGACAGAGTAAGAAATACTTTCTTACATGCAGGCATTGCTTTCTGTTCCCTTTCCTTCCAGTGCCGTTTGTATGACCTCCGAGCAGACAGAGAAGTGGCCATTTATTCCAAGGAGAGCATAATCTTTGGGGCATCCAGCGTGGACTTCTCTCTTAGTGGTGAGACTTGAGTCCTAATGCATTATCTCTGCAGGGGGAACCACAGACAAGAGGAGCTGAGCTCTCTCCCTTCAGTTGACGTGACTTTTTGTTACAACACACTTTCATCTGTGAAGGAAACGTTTTAAAACTGTTGAATCCTTCCAGACGTTGGAGGTCTCCCAGTGGCCGTTTTTTGGTTCTGAAAAAACACTTGAAAGCACATTTTCCGCTAGATCTACTGTTTGCATTTAGGAATGGTGTTGCTTCTGCTGCTGTTCAGGAAAAACACTGGATTGATTGCAAGCTGGGTTGCAACATTTAATCGATTTTATTCAGTTGGGTTAATTGATTGAAAATGTTTAATTTATATACAACAAACGGTCAATCAACAGAGAGAGCAATCCTGTGGTCCCTGGGAGAGTATGCCGGAGATCATAAGATCTTGTGGAATTCCCCTCCTTTGCCAAAGGTGTGGATGCAGCTTTGCCCTTCTGCGTGTGAGGGGGGTACTTTGAATGTTGACACTCCCCATCCAAGGTTCGTCACCTTGCAGGCTGGGAGAAAATCAGTGAGACAATGGGTGGAAGGGGAACGAGAGGGCAAGATTCATTTGAGCCATGAGCCTCCCCAGCGCCCGCATGGACGGAAGGGGAGACCCATCCACTTTCAGGTGAAGCATAGAAACATAGAAACAGAGCGAGTCAGAAGGGGCCTCCTGGGCCATCTAGTCTGACCTCCGGCACCAGCCGGCTCCGCTCATGACATGCCCACCATGTGCATGTCCAGCCTATCTTTGAACACCAAGATAGCTTCTGCTATCTTTGAAGCAGAAGCTGTTCGTCTTGGGATTAATGCAAGCACCGATAAAGACTGCGGATGGCTTCTTAGAAGAAAGGGATGCTTCCTCAAATACAATACCTGCTGTGGTGCATCTGTGCATCAGATCAAAACAAAGGGCCTGCCGTCCGTCCGTCCTTCCTTCCTTTTCTGAGCATCCCTTTTCCCCCATGCACATACTGGGCTAGAATTTGAATTGCACTCATTGAAATGAAGACTGCAGTCCTCGGCATACTCACCTTACAGCAAGCCCCTTAGGATACAGTTGGAATTACCATTAAGTCAACATTCGTAGGATGGTGCTGCGAAGTAGGAAGTGAACAGGTGGGCACAGCCTTCCCCCGAAAGGGAATGGGTGGGAGTGAGGCTCAGCACTTCTGCCCCGCCTCACCAATTAATTCCCCTTGAAATCATGACCTGCCAATGCAGTTCAAAACCTGGTCTGCCATTCTCTCTCGCTGGAATTAGGGCAAGTCTCCACTCCCTCTGCATTCAGGATGAAAGTCAAGGCACATCTTTTAAATGTGGCTTATGCAACAGTTAGATTTTTAAAAGGTTTTAAAAATAGGTATTACTATGCTTTTTGTTCTCTGTGAATCACATTTTCTGAACTGCCTGGACAGGTTCCCTTCCAAAAAATAAATGTTTTAAATCAATGCTTTAGTTCCTTGCATTATGAGGGGACAGCGGTTTGTGTCATTGGTGGTTTGCAAGTCATGCGTATGCGGGTGATTGTGTTTGGTGTTCTCCGAATTTGCTTTTAAGCTGAATTTGCTCCATGCTTTTACAATAAGATGCAGTTTTATTGTCTCTATGATTCTGCCTGCATTAACACGATTCCTTACAGACGAAGCGCTTGTTTTCGCAGGCCGCTTGCTTTTCGCTGGTTACAACGACTACACCATAAATGTGTGGGACGTACTGAAAGGGTCACGGGTATCTATTTTGTTTGGCCATGAGAACCGCGTTAGCACTTTGAGGGTTTCGCCTGATGGGACGGCGTTCTGCTCCGGATCGTGGGATCACACTCTGCGAGTAAGGAAGCCTTGCCACTCTCTTTCTCCTTCCCTCTTTCTTCCTCTTCCTCTTCATCTTGTTTGTTTGGTTTTTTTTTGCTGAGGGCACGTGTTGTGTGTGCCAGCTGCCCCAGCTACAGCCTTGGTTGTGACTGTTTTAAATCCCATTGATTTCAGTAGGTCTCCTCTTGTGTATTCGAGCCCATCTCCAGGTGAGGGGTGTGGCATTTGGCCTTTAATCTTAGGGAAATTATGAAATGAACCATTAAACAAACAACATCATTCCTAGGTGGATAGAGGCATGAATCTAACAGAAAAATTCAAATTGCTGTTGCAACATAAATTATTTTATTAAAACCAAGGGCACTTCTAGATCCTAATCATGGGTTGACTTTTCTCTCCACAGATCTGGGCTTAATCTACAGCGCTGTTTTCAAATATGCATTAAAATTGACATCGTGGGATAAAACCCCCAAGCGAAAATTCAATTTTTGGGGGGAAAAGCTACCACAAAGATACAAAATGCAACAAGGTGATATTCAAAAGATTATTGAATGCTACATTGTCAGTGTTTATCATGTTGTTGCCCAAACACAAATACTCTTAGCTAGAAAAGGTAAATATTATTTTATCATATGGGTGGTGGTGGTGGGGGAAAATCTGTGTGTGGTATAATAATAAGCTGTTTTTATTCTGTTTTTGAAACTACCTTTTTTCTTAGAAATAGTTTAATAATTTTAAAGTCAGACTTCTATCGATATGACCTGTAAAACAGAATTTAGTATTATAGTGCACATTATATAATATAGGTAATATTTGCATGACATTCCATTTCTTCCTAAAAATCAACGTGGAAATAAAACAGACTCCAGCTTTTTATCAGGGTATCTACAGGCTCATTTGCACATTCCACTGAAGCAGCAAGAGAGAAAACTTGAGTCACATTCTTCCGTTCCCCAACCCTCTGGATCTGACGTAACAAAAAGAGATCAAGAGCGATAGGTGTAGCGTTTGCCACCTTCAGCCTGATACCCACTGGATGTGTTGTGCTACAAGTCTCATCATTCCCAGCAAGCATGGCATGATGGGAATTGCAATCCAGCATGCCTGGAGAGCACTAGGTTGGGAAAAGCTGAGTTAGCTTGCCGGAGTGAGACTGGGGTTGACTCTACCCAGCTGTGGGGCTCTTTAGGGGGTCTTGGCCTGGTCACTCCCTCTTAGCCTAGCCTACCTCACAGAGTCATTGTGAGAACAAAGTAGGGCAAGGGGGATGATGTCACTGCCTGGAACGTGTTGAAAGAAGGGTGGGGAGGAGTAATGTATTCTGATGTGAAAGGCAAGTACACAACCCGCGTGAGGCCAGGGCGTTGGCATGCGCATGAGGCAGTGGCGCAGCACGCCGCCTCTTTCTGCCACGGGAGACTCCAGTACATGGGAAGAGGAAGCACGGCACTCAGCCCCTAGCCCTCTTCCTGCTTTTGTGGAATGTACAACTCAGCCCTGACTCTTGAAACATTCCTCAGTTGAGCACTAAATGCAAAGCTAAAAAATAAAGTGCAATTCAGGATAATTGAGATCAGTGGGTTTTGGGGGGCGTTTGTTCCTCTTGGGTGGGGTTATGGATTTTGCCCAGTGTGGTTGATTGTTACTGGACTTTGTAAATGAGTTGGAAATTAGGCCACTGTGGACTCCAGCTCCCATCAACCCTGCCAGCATGGACACTGATCAGGAATAATGAGTCATAGCAGAGCAACACGGGTGGGGACACAGGTTCCCACACCTGAGCAAGGGATAGATCTTTCAAATACTTAGGCTCAAGAACGTAAGTAGAGACACTATTCCCCCGTCTCTCAACCATGCCTAAGAGACCATGGAAACACTGGTGTTTATTGCAATGCTTCGCTCAAACCATCGTGCAATCCTGTACATGTCTACTCAGTGGTAAAATCCATTGAATTCACTGGGACTTACTCTTAGGTAAATGTGTATAGGATTCTAACCTTAACAAAGTTAGCATTTTTGTAAGTATTTCCAAGATCAGTTCCTACAGAGTCAACAAATTAATCTGCTTGAAGGTTCTAGATATTATATAAATGTCTTGTGTTTCTTTCTTTTTTTCCTTTTGGTAAGAAAAATCCTTTTTATTTTTAAAATGTTTTTAGATTCACCAATTTAATTTATGTATTTAATAACTGAAGTGGCTTTTCGACAGAAAGCTAAATTGAAGCAAAGATCAGTTCTTATATATGTGTTTGTGAGATACTAGTCAGAAAGTTCCTTGGAAAGATTAAATCATATCACTGGAGCTATTTTAAATGTATAACATAATAATATGTGCTAGGTACCAGCCAGACCTATTTATGAGTCAGCCACACTGGAGTCACCTGCACTGAATTTATGTAAACATGTGAGATTTTTCATGACCAATGGATGTCCATGACAAAACAAGGTCTACTAAGGGGAATTCATACGCAGATGGACCTAGTAAAGATCTGTGCACCCCAGCTGGTTTTAAGAGAATGTACGAACTCTGGCTGCTCATACACGCAGGAGTTCCAGATGGAAAAGGGTAGCAGAGGAGGGAGAAAACAGCTGCTCCATCATCTTTTGCCTCCCTGAAGGCTGCAACCCTGCCTACCAAGAGCATGGAGCGCTAAATGATCATCAAGGTAATGTGTCCCTTGATAGAAAAAGCTTTCCCACTCTTCTGCACAGCCTTTGATGAGTAGACACACCCAATGCAAACTCAACTATGCCGCAGACAAGTTGATTCTCCCCTGCCTCCATGAACTCACCCTGGGAGAGAAAGCATGTTTGTTCTGAATGCTGTGAGGGCTGAAGGTATTGCTTAAACCTGTGCATGTGCTCTTCAAAAGTTCTGTCTATGTGCAGGAGTGGAGAACTTCAGCCATTCAGAGGGTTTGACTTACAGCTCCCATCCTGTTTCGCCATGGGCTATGCTGGTGCTGATAGAAGAAAAAGGTCAAAATTTCTGGAGGGCCACAGGTGGCCAGCCTGGTGTTAGGGAGATCTTCTGAGATGATAGAAACCATGTCTTACATTTGCTTCCATCCTAGAATGAAATTACTGGCCTTTGGTAGTGGTAGAGGAGCAAGCAAACAGAAATTTGCTAGCCAGATGGTCCGTTTTTGTTTTTATGGTAATATTTATTTAGAAGGGTGCAAATATTTAAACCAGATGGTTATTTTGTTCTTGAAGATTTCTAGCTGTGTAAGCCAAGACGTAATATAGGTGATGTTCCATCATTACACAGGAACATCTCAAATCTTCTACAACCCTTAATGGTTCACTGCCCTCATTTTCTGTTTTGAAGACAGTCTACTGTGCTTTGCAACGTTCGTGGCAAATTTACGCCTGCAACCAATTCAATGCACTATAAAAACTGTAAATGTTAAGAGCTCATTGTGCAATACCAAGTTGACACGCTGCACACTTGAGGTTAGGCAGTATTTATTGATAAGATGTTTTGAGTTTTGAATGGAATACATTGTGTTGATACTTGTGAGTGGCCTCACTATAATAAATTGTATTTTACATACTGTGGGATCTTCGTCTCTGTGATTGTCTCGGTATGCTTTTCATGATGTGATGCTTTGTTTACTCTGACATATATTCTTAACCTGAAGATACCTTTTGATCTTGTACGGTACAATCCTGATCTTGTCAACTCAGAACTAATCCAGTTCAGTTCAGTTCAGTGGTAATTGTGTGTAAGTAAGACTGCAGCCATCTATCATATTTTGATTGGCTGCAATGGTGCCTCCAGTAAATTTGTTCACTGGATTAATTGAAACAGTAGGTATCTAATATAAATACTCATAAAAACGCCAGGTGGTATGTACCATCTTAAACCAGGTTTCCCCTCCTCTGTTGGGCTGAATAGGGAATTCTTTTTCTAAGAATTTGCTTTATGTTGTTGTTGAGAAGCAGCCAGATATGAATCGAGAATGTGATGTGGCTGCAAAAAGGACAAATGCTACTTTAGGGTGCATTAATAGAAGTAACATTGCCAAATCACATGAAGTCCTAGTTCCCCTTTACTTAGCACTGGTTAGGCCTCATCTGGAGTGCTGTGTCCAGTTCTGGGAACCACAGTTGAAGAAAGATGGGGGCAAGCTGGAAACAGTTCAGAGAAGGGCAACAAGGATTATCTAGGAAATGGAAAAGAGCCCTGCGAGGAGAGGTTGAAAGAGCTGGGCACATTTACCCTTGAGAAGAGAAGACTGAGGAGAGATAGGCTAGCACTCCTCAAGTACTTGAAAGGCTATTGCAAAGAGGAAGAACAGAATCTGTTCTTGATCATTTGAGAGTGGAGACCACAGAACGATGAGCTCAGATTGCAGGAAGTCAGATTCCAGCTGGAGATCAGGACTGACTGCTAGAGCAGCATGACAATGGGACCCATTTCCTAGGGAGGCTGTGGGCTCTCCCACACTGGAGGCCTTCAAGAAGCAGCTGGACAGCCATCTGAGGAGGACGGTTTATTTTACAGTGCTGCACTGAGCAGGGGGTTGGACTCGATGGCCCTCTGGCCCCTTCCAACTCTACTATGATTCTACAATGTAAAACTATAAAATAAAATAAAATAAAATAAAAGGCTGCTTTCTTTAGGACTATGGAGTTGGGTCCAGGCAGTTAGACCCCACAAGATTAATGTGAACAGTTAATCATGACAATGGTCCTGTTAGTTTCTGTGTACTTAAGTGCAACTCATTAACAGTGCAGGTCCTATGTAGGGCTACAAAGATGGCACCATTGGGTTCAATAGAGTTTGCTCTGCCATGTCAAGCTGCACATTTATTTCAATATTTTTTCTATGTTTAAATATTTTGCATAAGAATGTCTCATTGATACTATGAAATGATGTTTGGAAGATACATAAAGAGAATGATTTGTTTTCGCTCGGAGTGGAAATACACATAGCCCAATGGCTGCTTGTCCTAAGGAATAGGAGCTTCACAGGGAGAGAAGGTGCTTAAAACTTCATCCAGTGCTTCTTGGCTCGAAATCCCTCCTTTAAGCTGCTTCTACTTCTCTGGGTTTCAAACATGTAAACAAGCCCTTAATAACAACACACTAGATCTCTTGGAGAATTATATCCAGCACAGCCTCTGGACCTAAATATAAACATTGGTTGATCATGCCAGTGATGTCAGCACTGAATGCCACATAAAGCGGGATGGATGGATGGTTTGAAAAGAAAAAAATCGCATTTCAGAACATTAGTGAATCAATTCATCACTTGGTAAATATGGTCTGCCCTAGGGTTTGGGTAAGAAAGAGAGCGGGGAAGAGTTAGATGCTGATGAGAAAGCTCCCATTGATCGCAGAGAGGACAAGAGCTCAGATGATGAATAATTCCTCAAGGGTAGATAGAAGATCGATGAGAACAGTTGAACCATTTTTCATGCTATACTTGCTTTCCAGCTTCTACCGACCTTCAGCCAATATCAAAGAAAAGCAAAGTTCTTGTGAGAGCACCCTGCCCCTGCCCGTGGCTGCACTAGAAATTTCCAGGGCTGAAGTGAAGGCTCCAGTCCTTCACTTCCGTATTAGTCCGATGACAACACTGCTAAGTAAGCAGGGAAGTCATTACACAGCTGTGGCAACAGCAGCGAGCCGTGAGCTTTGGCTCAGCGACCATTCGGGAAACGCTGACTTCAGAGAAAGTGGCTGGAAGAGCAAATGTCCGGTTCACTCCCCAGCTCTGGGTTCTGTTATTTATTCATTTGTATTTCAAACACTGAATGCTTTCAGTTTTCTCCCCAAAGCAGCATACTGATAGGCAAAGCCATTTTAAAGCAGGCTTAAAAATCAACATTGAGAAGAATAAAAATGGAAGGATCCATATATAACATTTAAATGACATGCATATTATAAACAGGAAAGGCGGGTACACAGCTTATTAAATTCTTGGCCTTACTGTCTCCTGTTCAGGAACTTTAAGGCTGTGATAAGGCTGTTACGTGTTTTACACTGGAATCGTGCTTAAAAAAACAACATCCTGGACTTCTTATAACTCAGACAGCAATTTAATTTCTCTGAACCCATCCTTAAACATCCTATGCTGCAATCCTGTATTTCCTTACCTGGGAGTAAGTCCCACTGAACTTTGTGGGGCTTTCTTCTGAGTAGATTTCTATTCGCTTGCAGAGTTTGGATGAATGAAAATGTGTCCTGAAATGGAAAAACAGAACATTCTCATAACGGTGCGATATTATACAAAGCTATAAAATATTTTAGGGATTTTCCAAGTGATAACCACCGGCCGAGGAAGTGCGTTCTAAGCACTGCACCAGTACCAATTATCCATTTGCCATATAGCTGATTGTGGGACAATTGCAGTGTGAAGCTTGCACTAGTTCGGATGGTCGGAGAAATGTAATCCCAAAAGGGCAAAGCAGTGTTTGATAACTGTGACGTGCACAAAGCCGTAGAATATTTTAGGTGTTTTCCAGGTGCTAACGGCTACCACCCTGCCTGGAAATTTATTCTAAGTTCTGTTCCAGCACTTGCCATATAATAATTTGTGAAAGCAGAAAAGCCGGGATGGACTACCTGTGGCCCTCCAGAGACTTTTGGCCTAGAATTCCATCAGTCCTAGCCAGCATAGCTAATGGTGAAACATGATGGGAGTTGTAGGCCAAGACATCTGGAGGGGATATCTAAGCTTTTATTTGCATGTTGCAACCCAAGTTTTCATGGGGCTGCAACACCAACTTCCTCCAGTGAAGTATGGCAGAGCCAGTAAAGACATTTAAAGCACAGCTCACTGCACATGACTGTGGTGCTCCAGAAGGCAGCCCTTGAAAACAATGGGTGGGGATTGCAGCGAAGCAAATTTCAGCGAAGTATTAGGAGCAGCTTCTCCGTGGGGTCGCGATGGGTTGAACACGACTTTGCGACTAACAATAACAATTAGGAGCAGCTAATACTTGGCCTAGTGACAGATTTTATTTTTATTTATTTATTTATTTATTTGGAAATTTATTTATTTATTTGGAAATTTATAGGCCGCCCCTTGCCACAAGCCTCAGGGCGGCTCACAACAATAAAAACAACAAATTCTAATACATTAAAATTTCCAAACATTAAAATTCACAAACATTAAAAACTGGCCCATCTCCAGGTCCGAATTAAAACTGGCCCATCTCCAGGTCCGAATTTTTCTGGGTTCCAAGATCACCACAGAGGGTGACTGCAGCCAAGAAATTAAAAGACGCTTGCTCCTGGGGAGGAAAGCTATGGCAAATCTAGACAGCAGACTAAAAAGCAGAGACATCACCCTGCCAACAAAAGTGCGTATAGTCAAGGCTATGGTTTTCCCAGTTGCAATGTATGGCTGTGACAGCTGGACCATAAGGAATGCTGTGCGCCAAAGGATTGAGGCCTTTGAATTCTGGTGCTGGAGGAGACTCCTGCAAGTCCCTCGGACTGCAAGGCGATCAAACCGGTCAGTCCTAGAGATCAACCCTGATTGCCCTTTAGATGGCCAGATCCTCAAGATGAAGCTCAAATACGTTGGTCACCTAATGAGAAGTAAGGACTCCCTGGAGAAGAGTCTAATGCTGGGAACAATAGATGGCAAAAGAAGGAGGGGACGGCATAGGATGAGGTGGCTGGCTGGAGTCCCTGAAGCAGTTGGTGTGAGCTTAGGTGGACTCCAGGGGATGGTGGAAGACAGGAGGGCCTGGAGGAATGTTGTCCATGGGGTCGCGATGGGTCGGACATGACTGCAACTAACAACAACAACAACAACTTACCCAGGGGAATAGAAGGCCTCTGGAAGTGGTGGACTCTCCCTTGCTTGAAACTGAGGCTTCGTGGCCCTTTGACAAAGATGTCATGGTCACATCCTGTGTTGCTGATGCTGTAGCAAGTGGGGGTGGGGGGCTCCAGAAAGACCCTGTCTGATTAACTTTTGATGAGTCAATAGGTTGTTCATTTAGTCTATATATTACCTATATTTATATCCGGTCTTTCCCCTGTAAGGCACTCAAGATAACGTACATAATCTCCCCATCCCCTTCCATTTTATCTTTGCAACAACCAGGTGAGCTCTCAGGTTAGGCTGAGAGTCAGAGTCACCCAGCGTACTTCATGGCTAGGTGGGGGCTACAGCCCGGATCTCCCAGGGCCCCCAGGACAGTGCTCTAACCACTGAACCACGTCTGCTCTGTGAGGCAGCACCCCAGGCACAACGAGGGGGAAAGCGGGCCGTGCAGGTGTTCCCAGAAGGCTCTTCAAGCTGCACCTCCCAAGGTTTCTCAGAGCAAAGCAAGCAAGAGGGGAGCGGGGGCGCCTCCCTTTTGGAAACTCGCTGCAACGTGGGGACGCCACGGCTTCGCATAGTCCCCTTTCCTCTTGGCTGGGAAAAGCTCCTCAGGCGCTGCAGGAACAGGGCGCCATGCGGCTGTGCCTGAAAACCTCCTTGCCCGACAGCCGCGCTCCGGCGCACGCAACTACCCTGCTGGACCTAAGGAAAGGGGGGGGGGACTGGAGGGGGCCAGCACCCAGCCTACGGGTGTTTCAAAACCCCTAAAATGAAATGGAGGGGGCCCCCAAGAGAGGTGCCCCCAGTGAAGAGCCCATGGTTTAACCTTGGCTGAAAGCTACGACCGTAATGTCAGTGGGAACCATCGAGGAATGAGGCGGGGGGGGGGGGTCAGACGTCGCAGCAATGCGCCGCGGGACTGGATGGGGACTGGATGCCGCGCCAGCGCACCTGGGCGGGCACGGCCCGCATTGTCAGGCGGCGGGCGAGGGCGCACCTGCGGGCGGGGGCGCAGCCCTTAAAGGCTCGGAGGCGTTAAAGGCCCGCCCGCCCGCAGCCGGGGACAGGAGGGGCGGCGCTGCTCCTCCCCACGCCGAAGCTCGCGGAGCCCGGGAGGAGGAGCCGCAGCCGCTCGCCGAAGCCGGCCGGACACGTGGGCACTCGCGGGGGCGGAGGCGGCGGCGGCGCTTCGCAGCAGCAGCGGCGGCAGGCGCCGGTACTGGGCCCGCGGCTGCCGCTCCGCCCGCCCGCCCGCCCGCCCGCTAGCCAGCCAGCCAGCCAGCCAGGCAGCCGCTCGCCCGCCCGCTCGCCCCAGCGGCGGCGCACCGCCCAGGAGCAGGGCCGCCATGCCGGGCGCGCTGCGCGAGGAGACGGCGCAGCTGCTGGCCGACTACTTCCAGCACCGGCTGGGCGCCGCGGCGCTGCCGCCCAGCCGCACGGCCGAGACGCTGCGCCGGGTGGCCGACGAGCTGGAGAGCCGCGAGCGGCCGTTCTTCCGCGACGCCTGCGGCGCGGCGGCCTCGGCGGAGCCGGGCGAGGCGGCCGCGCTGCTGGGCCGGGTGGCGGCGCAGATGGAGGCGGAGGGCGGCCTCAACTGGGGCCGGGTGGTGGCGCTGGTCGTGTTCGCCGGGAACCTGGCGGCGGCGCTGGCCGAGCGCGGAGCTCGCGACGAGACGGGCGCGCTGGTGGAGGCGCTGGCCGCCTACTTGGCCGGGGAGAAGCGCGAGTGGCTGGAGGCGCACGGCGGCTGGGTAAGCGGGCGGGCGGGCGGGCGGGGGCGGCGGCGCTCCCCACGGCCCCCTCTCCCTGCGGCATCGGCCCGCTTTCTCCCCGCGCCCGCCTCCCGGGCGGAGGACCTCACCCGGCCCTTTCTCCCCTCCATCCGTAATGGCTGCGCTTCCGTCCGTCATCTGGCCGGGGACTCCTTCCCTTTGCCGCCCCCCCCCGCGCCGAGGGCGAGCGGGGTGGGCAGGATCCGTGCCCCCAGCCCTCCCGCTGCGCTCCCAGGGGCCACGCAGCGCCTGCGGTAGGGCTTCTTCTGGCGTCTTTCTCTTCCCCTACGCTTTGGGGTGCCGGGGGTGGGCGGGTGGCCGCCTTATTGTGCAATTGCGATCTTTCCTGAGCGCCCCCCCCCTCCCGTACCCTGCAGGATGCATTTCCCCGAAACTGGAGCCGCTCGCTGTCCAGCTTGGATTGCAGCAAGCGCTCTCGCACTGCCCCTTCCTCCCCCCCCCCCCCGCTCTTGGATGCAGACTTCTCTGTGTGAATGACCTTGGCCAAAAAAACCGCCTCTCCCGCTGAACTTCTCGCTCCTGCGCTTTAATACAGCCGCCATCTCCTCTCCCCTGAATGAGATCTCGACTCAAATCCGTTTTCTGGGCTGGTGAGCCCCCTCCCACCCCATAACCCCTCTGCAGACCGCAAGGGGAGCAGCAGCAGCAGCAGCAAGCGCTGTAAGGAAGGGGGAGGGCTGGCTGCTAGTTACATCAGGGAGGCCTGGATAATTTTTTTTCCCATATAAGGGAAGCAAACACTGTGACAAACCGTGAGAAGTTGCCTTAGAAAGAGCTTTGATTGGAATCTGCCCCCTTTCCCCCCTCTTCACTCTCCCTCTTTCCTTCCTTGTTGCAGGCTTTGTCCCTTTAAATTAAGTTGGCTGGTGCATCTTGGTCTTCCCACAGCCAGATTGTGCATTGCTCAAAAAACGTTGCCCTGCACAGGAGGGCTTGGGGCAGCTTAGGGAGCTCTGCCACTGGGGTAACCAACTGCTAACATTTCCAGCAGGCTGGGAAGACCCAGCTTGTGCGGTTGAGATCAATTCTGCAAACAAACACATTGGCTTGGCCTTAGCAACACTGGCTGGGTGCCTGCAGAGCTTGGAATACTTTAGGAAGGAGTTGGGCAACGGAAGGCCCTGTCACCCACCCAGTGTGAGGAGTGTATTGAGCTGGGACTGGCATTCGGCCGTGAAGCTCCCTGGGCCAGTCACTGATGCACAGCTTCACAACAACCCTGAAAGGGAGGTTAAGTTAGAATAGAGAGAGGAGAAGGCAGATCCTGCTAGTCGGCTTGGGTTCTTTGGAGGATGAAAAGCAAGTAATCGGAGAAGTTTCACTGAAGGAAGGGTCCTCCAGTCCTTCCCGGTGCTTTCCCTGTGGGATTTCCCAAGGCCTGCAAAAAGGAGTGTGTTATGCTTGCTTTTTTAAAGCAAAACCCCAAACCTGATTGCAGCTGAGGCAAACTATTTATTTATGTAGGGCATTTGTATGCCGTCCCATCGCATAGCCTTGGAATGACTTACATAAATAAAACATAATACAGATAAAATCCAAACTAAATTTGCATAGACATGTGAATTCAGGACCTTGTGGATTTGCACTGCAGATGGCACAGGCCATTTGGTATCTGTCTTGCCTTGCTGCTCTCTTTGCAATCTAACTGCAAAAGACTGCATTTGCTAGGAAGACTCTGGCACAAGCCCTGTTGTGTGGAGTCCTACTTAAGGACACCCTTTCCTCGCTGATGATGCTTCCTGGTGACAAGCTCCAGAGCCTGGGTGTGCGATGTTACATCCGCATCACTTGTGCACTGTTGGTGCAGGCTCCTCTCCCACATTGCGATCCCTTTTAGTTCGGAACAACAGGATGCAGGACAGCTGTGTTGTCCAGATGCTGCTCCTGCAGGTGTGCCTTGGTGCACCGAACATGATGATCTCACCTGCCTGCACTGCAGAGAGGTCCCCAGTATGGCTTGCAGCAACATCAGGTGCATACTGTGCATGGCCTCTTCTCATTGGGTGTGTAGCCCTTCGTTCGCGGTTCCCAAAAATGTGACTTCAGAGGCGACTGGGAGAGGACTCTGGCGTGGCTACTACATGGCTGTCCTGGGTCAAAGTGTCATTCCCAGTCCTCGAGGAAGGGGAGGCTGCACTGCTAGTTCAGATGGACTTGCCTTAGGAAAGCGGGAGCCTGGCTTGTCATAGAATGGAGACGGCAAACACAACACAAAGAGCTGTGTGGCATGTACTGTGGGAAATGCGTGTGCATGAGCGTCCTGGGTTAAATGGTGGGTCGTTGTAGAATCCTCGCCCTGGGTTGCATGCAGAATTGATCAAAGGAGTGCTGTTCTCTTGCTCAAAAGATGCAGGCATTTCTGAGCTAGTGGCGAGACTCTTGGGTTTATGCCTGGATGCAAGGACAATCCCACATCTGTCCGAAATGTTGTTTGTAGAAAAGGGCAAGGGAAGGAAGGCATCTCAATGTTTCACAGAGGTCGATGTGTTTACCTGTAGCAGGAATGGCACACGTGCCTCCCTCTCCATTCATTGGTTATGCCAGCTTAGGATTGATGGGAATTGCAGTTTAACAAGGACTGTATGTTCCCCAGCACTGGTCCATAAGCCTTGAGAGAGGGGTGGCGGTGGCAACAGCTGTTGTGTGGCTGAGTTCTCCTGTATCCTGCTTCAGTCGGAAGGAAGTCTCCCCCTTGATGAGCAGGCTAGTAAGTGTGTCAGGGTCTCCCTAGACAGTATCTTGTTTGTTTCTGAGAGATCTAATAGAACAGAAAAATGTAGTGGCATACTTTGGGAACTGGCTTCAGCAGAATGGGGTCCATTAAGCTTCCTCCAGCAGTGCTGATAGGAGCCTTGCTCTTCTGCCAAAACCTTGACCAATGAAAGGACAGTTCAGTTGATCTTCAGGTAGGTATGGGAGAAGGTGTTCTCCAAGACTGCCTTCCAGATGTGTTGGACCACAACTCCCATAACTCCCAGGCAGCAGGACTAATTCACCCTGAATGCAAGCTGCATTCTAGGCCAGTTGAAGCTGTGGGAAGGGTACTAAGGGCCAACCCATGAAAAGCACTGTAAGGTAGATCTAGTAAGGGCTTAATTTGGTCCAGAGAGAGGAGTGGTGCCGGTGGCTTGCTAGTTTTGGAAAAGACTGAGGTGAGTGAAACAATATGAAGTAAATATTTTGAACGTGTGTGGTTTGAGGAAACTTTGGATATGGTCCTGGACATCCTTTTACCAGGGGTAAGTCTCACTGAAACCAGCAGGGCTTACTTCCAAGTAGACACGCATGGATAACAAGGCTGGTGAAAGAGGCAGCAACTGTAGAGTACACAAAGTACTTTGTAATCTATTGCTAAGTATGGAATGCTTTGTATAAATACAGCAGCCAGTAACAACAAACCAGGAATGATGATTTGGGCTGGTCTCTGTGTAAGGCTGCAGGCGACGTGTGTGAAGCAGGAATGGTACAAAATGGAGCTTTGGGATTTCACTTTTAAATAAGGCTCTGGCTTTCTCATTCAGGAAGATTCTTTAAAAGCTTGGGATTCCAGAGGTCCGTGGCTGGGGGCCCATTCTCTGGGGAGCTTCCTCCATCCCATCGTGTAGCACATCTTTCCCATTTAACTGCAGCTCTTACCATTCCCAAACAGCACGGCCTATCTGGACCTCCACCAACCAGCATGGTGGGCAGGGTGAGATGAGCCACCGACTGTCTGCCATTGGGCAATGCAGGTGTGGAGGTTCTTCCATGCCGCTTCCTGCCTGCTTAATTGGGCAGGGATTAAGGTGGGGTTTTGCACTTTGACACTGATGCTTGAGCTGGACTAGGCGATGCCCGTGTCAGAGGCATGTTCCCAGGCTAACGTCTTCCTTCTAAGCCAGCCTTTCGCCAGCCTGGCACCCTTCAGATATGTTGGGCTGCAACGCCACAGTTTTCAGTCACGCTGATGAGGCATGAGGGGTTCGTCCCAATACATCTATAGGGCACAGTGGCTTTTTGGCCTCTAAATCTTGCTGCTGAAGCATAATGACATTGTGAAAAGTTGAAATGCCTTGTTTGTCATATATCACTCAAAGTAAACTGATGAAGTCACGGACAACTGGTTGTTCTGGTGGAACCTTGTAACTTTCCTCGGAAAGCTCTTGTGTTTTTCTACTGAGTGGTGAGGGTGGAGTAGAATCCATTTACCTTGATGTCATCTTTCTCACCGTGGCTGTTAAAGTGGAAGCCCTTGGGAATTTTGAGTTTCTGTTTCTGCAAAAAGTGACAGTCCCTTGAGCCTCAGGACAGGGTTGGTCAAAGTTGGAGGTGGACTTCTATGCAACTGCTCTGCTTCCTCCTCCTTTCCCATATCCACTTAAGGGCCCATGACAACAAACAGTGCTATTGACTGACTTTCCTCTTGATCTACCTGGGTAGAGCGAAATGTGGCAACAAAAGTCTTTATTTTGTCTTGGACATAATCCGAGCTGAAGAGAATATTTTGCATTCTTAAGTGTTTGGAATCTTTCCAGCCCTTGTTTATAACTCAAAAAGCTTAGCCCGTTTTTTCTTGATACAGGGCCTGGCTAGGAATCCCCAAGTTAAAGTAACTTGTTTGTTTGATAACTGCAAGGAAAACCACCACGTTGAGAATACAGGGACCCTTGCAAAAGGGCATGAAAGTGGGTGGAGAAGGGACATTCATCGCTAAGCTTGTAGGCCTGAGATAAGTGAGCAATGGGTTTTCTTATTCTTCTGGACCTTGCAAGGCACCGGGCTAGAGACGACAGAAACTTCCCTGTGGTTGTGTTAACTGTAAGGGCTTCTTTCTCCCCCTCACACCCTAGTGTAGGGTTTCTTGTGCCTCTGAAGATTCTGGTCCCAGCCATTGTTGCGTGGGTGCGGGTTTAAACTTCTGCCAGGAATGTGAATAATCAACTTCAAAGCAACTATTTCCCACAGTACTGGGGATAAAGAATACATAGAAACCTGCATTCAGTTCTCAGTTTTCAGACAGACCATTGGAGGGAAAGTAAGTCTATTCAAAAATGCTTCTTTGCTGGATGGGAACTCCAGCCTCTCTTTCCCGCCCAGCGTCTCTGTAATCATATTCTGCAGTTGACCAGTGCCCCAAAGTACCTACACAAAGAAGGCATAAAAGATTTTATTGGACAAAAGCTTATTTTCTGTCCCATGAAAGGTGTAATAAGACACTGCTTCCCAGCTACGCACAAGGATCTGCTTTGAAGCTGGCAGACTGGTCTATCGCAGAGGATGCTTGAGAAGCGACGAAGGGCCAGGCTGAGGGTCCATCTCCTCCCGCATTCTGGCCCCACACTGACCAGCCGGGTGCCTTTGGGAAACGTGCAAGCAGGCCTGAGTGCAGCCCTGCAACTCGTGTTTCCCAGCACCTGGCATTTAGAGAGGTGCTGCCTCTCATGCAAGAGGGCTTCCGACCAGTAGGTATGACTGAAGTGCTTGCTGGTACAAATGCCTCAGTGTGTGACTTCTGTGCCTGTGCCCAGCATCTTCCAACACAGGCGCATGTAGTCATCATGCTCCTTTGGCTTTGGAAGCTGTGGCCATATCTCCGCTATACCTGTGTGTACACACACCCCCCTATTTGAGTTATTCTTGAGTCTTAAATCCCCTGGTATATTCGAGTCTTCCTGACATAACCGAAACAAGAGTTTTGTAATGTTAGCTCCTAATGGCTGATCGTGTCTATCGTCCAAAGATTGCTTGTTGTTGTTAGTTGCAAAGTCATGCCCGACCCATCACAACCCCATAAGACAACATTCCTCCAAGTTCTCCTGTCCACCACCCAAGGAGTCCACCCAAGCGCACACCCACCACCACCCAGTGACTCCATCCAGCCACCACATTCTCTGCTGTCCCCTTCTCCTTTTGCCATCAGTTGTTCCCAGCATCCCAAAAGACTGCAGGTAGATGTAATTGCCATTGGTGGCTACAGGTGTGGACACCTCTTTGTGATGCTGTCTCCCATGACAGACAGTGGGAACTCATTGTGTTGGCTGGAGTATGACCTTGTGTGGAAGCAAGTTGCTTTGTTTCTGATGACTTGGAGGGTGAAAGTGCAAAGCCAAAGCAAAAATGACTTCAGTTATCTGCCACAAATTCTCGCTACAGTGTAAGACAAAAGATTAAAATCTAATTATTTGCAAATACAAAAGCTTAACCTGGATAATCTTCTAACACTGTTCACAGCAGGAAGAATGATTTATTCATTTAAAGTGGTGTTTCTGTAAAACCTACTGTCAGTCTACAACAGCTCAGAATGGTTAAAGCAAATATTTGAAATGGTGTTCAGGGGTTAATAAAGCAGGTGGCTATGGGCCTCCTGTCCCTCAAAATCATTAGGAGTCTAAAAGTCTATTTTAAATTCAAAAGCTCTTTGCACTTCTGTGTTCTAAAATAATTCCATCCACAAAGCACGCCACTGGTCAATCTAGAAGAGTTCTTGATGGTATAATTATTTTATTTATTAAAAGCATTTTTAACCCGTCCTGTCACCGAAGTCTCAGGCCAGTATAGAATGTTTAGCAGTAAAATGGGGAGTGGGAGCCTTCTATATTTCAATCCAGATATTCCTGTCTTTAATATTTATGTATTCTGCTTTGGAACAGTGCGGCATTCAGTCCAATTGTCAAAGGTTCCCGTTCTAATTTGGTCCCTTCCCCAGAAGAATGAGGGTCCGACTTGTCTGCTGGAAACAGCGCACCTGAATGCTAATCATGGCAGCAGCTGCTGGCAAAAAGTGTAAATTTGCATGCAGTGTAAAATGCACCCATTGTTTGTGCAAATTAAAGTGTATAGAACAAAGTTCCGGAAGAAATTAAGAGCATAACTCATTTACATAGACATCTGCCAAATAGGAGTTCAAACATCACCATCTGGAGTTGTAATACTGCCATTCTTGACTCTTCCAAGTAAACATCAGCTGCCGGTTCTTTTCTGCCTTGGTCATCTCTGAATTGAGCGGTACTCCGGTCTAAGCAGCCATGACACAGTTTTGGGCTGGGGTGGATGGGTTGCAGGCATCTGTTCTTAAGTGGCCTTCCTGTTTCCAGTGTTCTGCTAAGGTTTCTATTTCTGTAGCTGATAGGACAGCTGTTTAATGCAACACGTGTGATGTTCAAACCGTATTTCCTAGGTAAAAAGCAAGAGGAATAGCTGCCACTGGCTCATGTCCAGTTTGCATGTGTACCCAAGATCCCTTCCTGGTTCCCATATAGCTTTCTCTTGTACTGAATTACACAGATGACAGTATGGATTGCACCAGGTCTCTTGACTGAATTGGGCAGTGCCAGACTTTACTGTGGTCCAAATTCCCACCACTTGGCTACTTTCCAGATCACCTGCGGGGGGAAAAGGTTGCTTTCACTGTGGCTTTCGATTCCGTTTGGAAGTTCAGGGTGGCTTGTAATGCTAGAAGATTGGTGCTTCAGATGGTGCTAACTTTGTGACCTGCTTTTCCCAGTGACTTTTTGAACTGATATTGCAGGGGTGGGACCCTCTCTCAGCCCATGAGCCAAATTGAATTTTGGAAATGCTCTTAAGGCCTTCATTCCAGTGCAGCATGGGCCAGAAGCAAAGGTGGTGAGCCAAATAACTTCCAATATGTTTGGAGGGTTAGTCTATCAGAGTAACTAAGCCATAAGAGAGGATTTCAGCCATCTGGAAAGTACTCCACCAATGCCAGTAAACCCTTGGTGGCTGGGGAAAATGGGTACGGCATCCAGGAGGGTTGGATTTGGCCCATGGGCTTGAGTGTTCCCCAGCAAGACTACTGGGTCAGCTTAGCTTAGCCGTCTCTCCTGTTCCTTGGAAGGAACGTTCAGTAACTCTTGCCGTTTGTCTATAGCAACGCAACTCAGCTGCTTGCCTTTTTCTTCCTCTTTTCTAGGATGGCTTCCACCACTTCTTCAATAAGCATGGCTCTGATGCAGCTGAGCCGAACAGCACCATAAGCAATGCCATCATGGCAGCGGCAGGATTTGGTCTGGCGGGATTGGCTTTCCTCTTGGCCGTGCGGTAGACTCATCGGTGGACTCAATTCTAAACGGGGTTGGGTGGGTGCTCTCTGCTAAAACTGCCAACATACCATTGAAAAGCCCATTCTATATTTCTATGATGGTTGGAAGATGGAAGCAAATATATATATATATTTTTAACTCAAGCTGGAGCAGAACATTAACAAGCACATGCGACACCTGGAGAGAAACGCTGCTTAACACGTGTTCTGCGATCGGGCATCTTCTGGATCTTGGTGTGAGAGCTGTGATTGTCGCAGATGGTTTGTTCTGGTAACTGCAGAGTGCTGGATGTTATCCTAAATGTCAGTGGTGGGCTTGCAACGGAACCCAAATGAAGACCTGTTTGAATTTCTTCTTTGTGTGTGTGTGTGTGTGTGCGCGCGTGTATGGTGGGGGGGAGGGGGGTGTTGCCTTGTGAAATGTGAGCCAGTATTAACAAGAATGAAGAGCTTAATTCCACCTGTGTGCAATGCAAACAGTCCTGAGGCCTCTTATGATGTATAGCTGCAAGATCCATATTGCACAGAGCATTATAGCTTACATGTTTTTGTTATAATGGCATTAGTATAAGTTACACTACAAGTAAGTGACAAGAATGTTGATACCAAAACAGTAAGGCTGCAGAACCAGTTCTTAACTGAAGTGAGTTTAACTATTGAAAAACCTTTTAAAAATTGGTATATTGGGAAGTCCATTGAAGGCTGGGATTTCTGTGGATTTCCTGTCAAATCCAGAAACTCCGTATAACTTAATATATTTTTGAAGTATTTATCATTGTATAATACTGGTAGCTGGTTAACATCTATTTTTGTTAAATTCCATTTTTTAAAGAAAAGCTCTCAAACCGCTTTCTTGGCTGTACCTGTCCTATATCTTGTTTAACAGTTCTAGTTTTGGTATCTGCTATACTGTGTATTGTAAAAAATTGTCTTCAGAAGTGTTCAATGTCCTTTAGCTTGTACAGTTTTAATATGTGAATAAACATAACTGAATATTTTTATTTTAAATAAGCCTGCATTCTTGGCTTGACTGAATTCTTCCTGGGATTTTCAATAGGTCCAACATGTATTCTCCTCCTTTGGCAAACACCTTTGTGTAGATGGTGACTTCTGGGGGAAAGTACAACTCATGCTGATCTTGTTCTGTCTTCGCTTGTCTTAAGTGGAGAGAGGTGCTATCATTTAACTTCCATGTTCCTGGAAGCAGCAAGTTGGAGTTGGTCTGACACACCTCCAGTGTGTGCTCTTCTGAAACACTGTGCAATTGTGGCACTGGTGTAACTTAGCTGTGGGACTAGTGCCATGTTTAAAAGCTTGCTCTGTTTGGCAGTGGGACTGGGGCAAGTACAGATTTAGCAAGGCGCTTATTTACAGTTGTGTTGCAGTACTAAAAAAGCAAAGAATCATAGAATTTCTTGGGTGGAAAGGGGCCAAGAAAGCCGTTGTGTCCAACTCCCTGCTTTTGCAGGTCACCAAGATTACATCAAGAAGCACATTTACAGCTTAGAAACCTTGTTTCCTCCTATATAGGGGATGGTCATTTTTCCAGTTCTGCTCACTTCCTTCTCACTTGGCTTGCAGCAAGCAGAAGAGAAAATTAGGTTATGGGAGGAAGAGAGCTACCGTGGCATCAAGTTCTGCCACCCTGAAGCTGGAATAGCAAAGGATGGGCTGCTTGTGGGGATGATGGGAGTTGTAGTCCTCCACTTCTGGAAGGCCACACACTGGCATGATCTCTGGGTTGTGGCAGAACCCCATGTGTGGTGAGGCTCTCAGGATTATACCGATAGATGCAGTGGGACCTGCCTGTTCATCTGTGCCGATCATAGTGATGCACATCCTGCTGCGAAATTTCCAAACACTTCAGCTTCGTTGCATCGTAATCTTTACTCCCTTACATCAGTGAGGTAGGTCAGCATTCGCTTTCTGTTGTGGGGGAAGCGCAAGCCATCATTGCTTTTGACCTGCTATGGTCACTTAGCACAAGCGTGACACAGGTGAAATTTGAACCAGGGCCTTCCTGAGTCGCAGCTTAGCCTCTCTGCACCAGCTCTCCAAGTAGAAATTCCAGATAAGTTTAGCTGCACCTGCTGTTCTCCCTCCCTCCGCACGCGCGTGCGTGAGTACATGCGCTTGCTTGCTAGATTGGAGGCTTCTGTCTCTGAACTTAGCCTGTGGGGGATCAGCAGCTACCCACACTGAAAACTAGCATAACCTTGACTGGTTCAGCTTGCAATTACTATAAAGGGTAATCACATTTTCTAACAATTATGTTTCTTCAGCCCCTCTGAGAGCCTTTTACTTTTTTAAAAAGTATCAAAATAAGGAAAAATATCCAGAGTTGGAGTTCCTCAGACAAGCTCTGTCCTTGAAACAAGTTTACATGCTTGTTCTACAGTTGCTACGGGTGTGAAACATGTTAGCAAGGGTATATTAGCACATTTGGTTATAATCACTTATCTTGTTAATCTTTAATGCAATGAAAAAGACTGGTAGATAGAAATCCAAAGTCAACCTTACAATAGCCCTTTAGCTAATGCTGGGTCACAGGGATCTGTCTTTTCACCAGGGGAACTTCTTAACACAGGTGATATGAAATGATATTGTTACTATTAAATAGGAGGGCAAAAGTAGAGTTACTTTAAACATGTAGCAAAAAGCAGTTTGGTCTCTTCTGTCTAGTAAGTAAGTGGAAGGGCATCTGATGTGGACTGGGATCCTCATGTTGGGCTAGAGGGTCTTTCACGCTTCTGCCTCTGCTGTTTCCCTTATCTGGGGTTCCATGCCTGCAATGTACAGTCCCAAATGCTATCTATTAAGTCAAATTGATCAGTGTTGGGCAATATAGATTGCAGCTCTGAAAGGCCCCGTCTGTCGGGACTGCAATTAAATGCGTCTTCCCTTGCTGCTGGTCCAGTCTGAGACTGCAGTTTTGCTGGCTGCTAATGCTATATAAAAATACCACTCCCAAAGGAGTAGTTTCTTCCTGGAGTAATTTCCACTGCCGATAGGTGCTTTTGGGGTGACTAGAATTAGCCTAGTAGTGGTGTGTTAGGTCCAGTGTGCTGTGCTGTGTGATTTGGCTGTGTGATTTGGGAGAGAGAGAGCACTGTGCTTTTTCTGGACAGAACCCATCCTA
Organism: Varanus salvator macromaculatus; assembly: GCA_023646645.1. NCBI lineage: Eukaryota > Metazoa > Chordata > Lepidosauria > Squamata > Varanidae > Varanus > Varanus salvator. Next base: position 8,921,370 of record JAIXND010000786.1, read on the forward strand.
TATATCACAGACGGTTTCACTATAGATTTCATCTCTTTAATGATTCTGACCTATGTCAGCAGCTCACTTAAGGGCGTTCCTGTGTTTAATTTAGCACATCCTTGTATTTATTTCTGAACAGAAGCCTAGACAGATGAAGACTCACACCCATTTATCCCTTTTCTTTTCAACACTGGGCCTGTTTCACAGTGCTTCTGCTTGCTCATGGGTGGCGGACCAGCTTCATGGGTGGCAGTGGGAGAAGCCAGTTTCTGGCATTTGTAACACAGGAGCCAAGATGGTTGCTTACCTCTATGGCTTTCACTCCTAAAGTTTTGCAGGGATTAACTAAGCCTTTTAAGAACTGTTTAAACCCTACAGATGTGTGGGCCAAACTGGCTGGAGGTGATGGCACATCTGGAGGGCCAGGGTTGGGGAAAGCTGACCTACACGGAACCATAGGGAGATGTCTCCTGGAGCAGCTCAAGGTGGAGGTTATTGTTCCAGATGCATACAAATTAGCTGATGAATCACATGATCCTCCTGCATACTCAGGTAATTAAGCCTTCATTCACCTGGGAACTTACATGTTTGCAACTGATTTTTCTATTATTGAGGCAGGCAGAAGTTACTAGCAAGCTTCATTCCATTTGAACCACATCTGTGGGAGCAAGCTGGAACATCTGGCCCTTGTTAGTAGAGTCAGCTAGCTCCCTTCTTGTGGAATGCATGCGATTTCTCCATCTTACCATTTCAGAATCACACTGACTTAACCCTTCAGCTACAGCCTTCAAGCCCAATATGCTTAAGATTTCAGAGAACAGCATGAACCAAAAGCACCGTCAAGGCCTTGAATTGGTTCTCCATATGGACAGTTCATGTCTACTAAGATCAGTTGTCTCATGTATGCCCTGAGCCAAAAGTTCTAAGCTGACCTTTCCAAAACTGGTGCTGTCTGGATGTTTGGACTACTACTCCTATCATCCTTCGGCCAGCTTAAAAGTGGCGGTTTGGGGGACCATGGTTTATGTGACCAGTTTTCAGTTTCATAATTTCCAAGTAAACAATTTAGATCCAATTTTCAGAGCTTTGGGCTTTGTTTTAGTTTTAATTTTGGGAAGATATCCATGTAAAAATTCACCCCCTACTCTCTAGGGTGTGGACAGAGGCTGAGAGAGAGCATCATATTCATCAAACAGCAATTTGGCATTCTCTGCTACAATTCTGAGGTGGTATAATAGACTTCACCACTTCAAGTGCAGGTGAGGAGTCATACCTATGAGTAATTCCTTAGGGAGACAAAATCTTGCAAGTAGAAATCTAGCACTACATGGAGCTGGCTGTGATTCACCCTTCTTGGGTTAAGGGTTTTTTAGTTTACTTGCCTGGACTTTCTACACTAAATAAACAAATTCTGAAAATTCCCATGTCATATCCTTGAGGATTGGCACATTTGTATAATTACAAATATCCTGAGGTAGGGAAATCTGCATTTGCTTAGAGACCACCTAACTTTCATGGGCCATTTTTAAACCACTGCTCCTTTAATGCTTTTTCCCCGCCCACCCCCTCAAAAAACAAAGATATCTACTTGTCATTGTGGCTTTACCACCTCATTTTCACAACCCATTTGAGGCATAGGATCTTTACCAAAAACACCACACACCACTCAGAAAATGCAGTTCCGTGCCATGTGCAATGCCCTTCTATGCTTGCCTATTTGGTGCACTTTAAGCTGCATCTGTGTTCTTGACAAACCGGTTATCAAAGGAATATTTTCCTTTTATTATGATTCGTTTTTGTGGGAGGAATCTGTTAACCGTCTGGTTTGGATAGGTCAAAAACTGTACGTGAAACAGGAAACCCAGTCCAGAGCACTCCACCATCTGGTGAAAATTCGATCCAGTGTTAACACGGGGCATCCGGGAATCACTGATGCCTCATTGTTGCTATGTACATTGCTGGGACGCTTTGAACTTGCACTGGAGAGCTGGGCTGGATTTGCATTAGCTCTTGGTAACAGGAACTGCCCTTTAGAAGCTCAACATAGCCTGGACTTAGCAGCTGAGCGGGTGTCTTTCTCTGTCTTTCTCTGTCTTTCCGTTTCTCAGCTGTCAGTCAGTGAAATGTAATAGCCAAAGCCCCATTTGAGCTTCTCTGGAAAAGGGTAGAGACTTGATCATTATTACAGTTTCTAATGAATGCAACAGCTGCCAAAGACTGTTCTAACCAATGCCAGCTGCTGTCACGACCGAGACGCATTCTGCTGACCCAGGGCTGTGGGGGGGACTCACGCACTGCGGCAACAACCCCTCTCTCTGTCCATCTTTCTCTCGGCCCTCGGTTACGTTCAGCAGCTTGTCCTGATGCTCACCAGTGGAAGGGAAGTTCAGAGGATCAGCCTCTGTGATGCATGTGCCAAGCATCTTTCTGCTTTAGGATGAATTCCATTTGGGATTATTTATTTATTTATTTAGGCCATTTATAGGCCGCCCATCACTGTCGTCTCTGGACGGTTTATGATATAATATAATCTAAATCCTTAAACCAAATAAATTAGCTATACCACAACTGAATGCATAAAATAGTTAAAATAAGTTAAATAAATATACAATTAAAATCAATTAGCATTAAAATATTGGTTAAATAAATAGGTCTTGACCTGGCGCCAAAAAGCATATAATGACAGCGCCAGGCGGACCTCTCTGGGGAGAGCATTCCATAGCTGGGGCCCCAGCACAGAGAAAGGATAAGGTATTGGGAGCCACCTTCCAATGGGAGGCTGGATCCAAGGAAAAAGGGGGATAAAACCCCCCACAGATTGTAGCTTAATTTAATGTCCCCACATCAATAACTGTGTCTTAGACGGCAGTCTTTGATCATGGGAGACACTGCACAGAAGGGGCAGCGAAAGTGTTGTGGCCAATGGGGAAAGCCCTGAAAGTTGTACTGGGACCCGAGGGTGTTGGAAGTCCTGTTACTCTTGCTATATATTAAAAGAGAGCTCAGTCTATGCTGAAGACAGAGGTGTCTGTGGGCTTGTGGAACAGAAATACAAAGGACTTTGGGGAAGCCCTCCATGCAGAAATAGCCCAGTCAAGACTGAGCATGAGAGGGAATACAAACCAGGGAGGTGTGGAAGGGGTAAGGCATGTCCTCAAGAGGCTATGGCTAGCTGTTGGCTGGAACCTATAGCATCCCATACTGCAACATTGTGTTGCAAGCCTGGCCGGCATTATATTCAGAACATGCGAGCAGCAAACGCTCTTGCGGAAGGCAGCTGGGCTTGGGAGTGAGGTGGAAAAAGAAAGCACCTTTCATGTAGAAAATTAAGTAGGTGGCTTTATTCTATTTTTGTTTCTAGCATGCATTCAAAAAAGCTAAGGGATTCCTCACGAAAGAAGTAAGGTAGGTAAGCCCCACCTGCATCCTGAAATAGACTTGACTGCATGGTTTGGCTGAAGCTGAGCAGTGGTAGTTAAGTGCCCTAAGCCAGTGAAGGCCAAGACATCGTGCATGTTTAGGCAGGAGGAAAGTCCAAATCCCAGAGATGATGGGACTTGCGGGGTGCTTTTTCGTTGAGATATGCTCTGGACTTATATGCATGTTTCTTGCAATCTTTGCAAGAGGCTTACTTGCTTGCAATCCTATTTATGCTTCCTTGGCCTGAGCCCCATTGAATGCAATGGGATTTTCATCAGAGCAGACATGCCTGGGGCATTGTAGAAACACTACCCGATCCACAGGCTCCCCTCTCACAGCAAACCTTTGTTTAGCTGCTAGGCCTGGTTTGGAGCATCTGGAATGTTGCTCATGGGAACTCCCAGATTGCTCAATGTTCAAGTGGAGGTCAAGCCATATTTACTCAGGAGGACTTCCTAATTATATTCGGTGCATTTTTGGTTAGCCCTGTTTACAGCACAGTAACCTTTCATTGTCTGTCCCTTACAATACTTGCATCTAACATTTGCCATTTATTTACTGGGAAGGCAAGAAAAATGTTTCAAATTCCTAAAAATCAGTATTAAATTTCCAGCTCCTTAGTGTTTGTATGAGCCAGTGAATCAGATGAGAAATCAGCTCTGGTCAGATAAAGAAATACTTTTTGCACAGAGTGTACAAGAAGTATACTTCATGTGTGAAATTCAGGGCCAAACAGTCATCACTTTAAATCAGTGTTGAACAAGTATGTTCCTTTTTAGTTTTACTCTAGAGTAGGCACAGGCCCTACACATGCATGTTGCTCTATGCTTGGCTACCTTTGAAGGTGGCTCAGCAGCTGCAGTTTGTGCAAAATGCAGCGAGTAGGTAGAGGGACCAAGACTAGTTGGTTGCCTGTCCTTTTCTGAGCCAGACTAAAGGTGCTGGTTCTCTTATAAAGCCTTGTGTGGCTTGGAATTGCCACCCCTGGTGAATGTCTGTCCTGGTACGCAGCATCTCCTACACTACAGTCAACGTCTGAGACCCTTTCCCGAGTGCCATCTCAGGGATGCTTGGTGGATGGCAACAGAGGGCCTTCTCAGTGGTAGCCCCACCCGTAGAACAACCTCCTCTCCTAGGACCACCTGAGGCCAACACTGCCATCTTTTTAGGGCCAGGTAAGACTCTCCTCCATTCCCAGGCATGTGACCGCATTGGATACCAATTTACTGTCTGTTGGTTTATCAGGTCCTCATTCTCCATGTTTTTAGCTGATTTAGATTGTTTTTAAATATTATATGCTAACGTTTTTGTATTATGGTTTGCAATTCGTGTGACTCAACAGAGATCTTTGGCTACTGGGCAACATGGAAATGAAACAGAATGAAAGAATGAAGTGAAAATGGAGGAGGGCCTCAAGGATCTGAGCCGGGCCCCTTGGTGCAAATCCCAGAGTAACGACGATGCGTGCGTGCAGGTGCAGAGGAGAAGGAGCTGTGCACACAAGTTAAATAATGATTGTTTTGTTCCTGACTGCCATACAATGTAGTGATGGACACCAGCAGCTTATGCCAGCTAAGGATGGAAGAAACTCACGAAAGATGTCACGTCTGTTTATCAGCAACTGTTATTTAGAACTGGACAGGCCTGTAAGTTTTGCTTTTCTCATCATCATCATCATCATCATCATCATCATCATCAGTAGTAGTACTCAAAGTCTTTTCACCCAGTTTAAACTCACATTTGTGAATGTTGGTAAATTCTTCTGAAAGAACAAACGGAATGAAATCGTCACCCGTCTGCACTGGCCAAGCACAAAGCTATTCCTTACATGGAGAGGATTTGTGCATGTAGCAGTTAAAGGAAGTTAAATCCTTGTTTTTACTACTATTTTAGGTGCAGTGTGCAGTGTGTTGTGTTATGGTTTTGTTCATGGTTTTCTATTCCCTGTAAGCTGTCCAGAGACTTTTTAGTAATGGACGACATAGAAAAAAAATTAAATAAGACGAGGACCCTGTCAGGATGAAAGAGGCAGGAATCCTATTTCACCAACACAAACATGGTGTAATGCACATGGATCTCACACCAGGCTTTTAAGACGTTCCCCACAAACTCTTCTGACCGGATGGGTGACTGAATCTGCTCCCCTGCCCTACATTTTCCCTGAAGCTTCAGCTTTGCCATTTTGGCTGCCCCGAAAAGGAAATTCTGGCTCGAGTTGGCCTGGGACCCACTGGTTCGTCTTTCCATTGATCCAGGGAATTTGCAAAGCTCTCCTCCAGCACCATGTTTCAAATGCATCAATTTTCTTCCTGTCAGCTTTCTTCACTGTCCAGCTTTCTCACCCGTATAGAGTGATTAATCTGCTTAATCAATGGATGGCATTTTGATCAGCTGCCTTGAACGAATAGCAGACTTTATAGATATTTATATACCTCCCCAGAGGAGGAAAAGCCTCTTCTAAGATGATGCCTGCTGTGACACTGACCCTCCCCTTGTTCTTATCCAGGTGAATAGAAACATAGAAACAGAGCGAGTCAGAAGGGGTCTCCTGGGCCATCTAGTCTGACCTCCGGCACCAGCCGGCTCTGCTCACAACATGCCCACCATGTGCACGTCCAGCCTGTCTTTGAACACCCGCACTGATGGGGCCTCAACTGCCTTTAACCCTTTAAATAACCCTTTGGACATCCGGGAGACCTGGGGGAAAGGAAGTGCCCGGAACATATTGGCCAGGTCCACCTATTTAGCACAGCAGTTGTCAGGGGCAGCGTGAGAGCAACGTCCTTCCAAGCCCTCAGCGTTGGAGGAGGCACCACAGGAGGTGCAGCAAGAGGGACGGAGCTTCCGGCCGCCATATCAGAGAGGCCTCCACTGCGGAGCTACCTCTCCGCCTGCTGAGAGAGAGACCCACAGTGTCCAGTGGGCCCCAGCTGCCTTTCTAGGTGCATGGAGCTGCTTGGAAGGGGATATTCAGAAGAAGCCAAGAGAACATCTGTCTGGAGTGTCCGAGGTAGGTGTGTTGGGCACCTGCAGAGGGAACACGCAAAGCAGGGGCCCTAGGATGAGACCCCCCCGGACTTGTCTTTCCCTCTTCACTGTGGCTACCTGCTGACTTGCCTGCTTCTCATTCAGGCTCAGAAAGGTGGTGGTTGGGCAAGAGCAGGAACCAAAGTCAGATTTATTTATTTATTGGGTTATGTCTAGCCTGTCCAACCACTTTCGTCTCTGAATGGCTCACAGCAAAATCTATAAATGCAGTGATAAATATAAATAACATACATACCCCAGAGAATAATAAACCAGATTGCCCTCTGGTTCTTGGCCTTTTCAGTCAGCAAGTGTCAGTAAGGATGAGGAAGAGGAGGAGTGAGAGTGGCTGAGGCCTGTGGTGCTAAGGAGGGCCACAGACTGAGAGGGGGTCCCACGGAGGTGCCTTACCCAGGAGCTGGAGCAGGCACTGATCGTGTCAGCTGGAGGCAGGGCCCCGATCAGGTTATTTATCCCAAAGGAAGATGTATTTAGGCCACCTTGTGTAGGCAGTTGTGCAATGGTGCTAGCATGTCAAGTCACCTTTGCTAAACAAGAAGGGCTCAGGTCCACAGCCAGGTGGGTGACCACCTGTAGAAGCAGGGCAGGGGGTGGGACTCAGTGGCCTTATAGGTCCCTCCCAGCTCTGCTTCTGTTCATCGGAAAGATCTGTTCTAGTCATCCATGTGCTTGCTTGAGTTTCTAGACTGGTCTTTCAGCGTAGCTAACAATCAACAAATAAAATGCAACCAATCAATATGGAGTTGTTTAGCATCTTCACCCATAGGTCTACCTGCACAGAGAGATCTTGCACTGATTCCAAAATCAGAACACTTTCCCACTTCTAGAGCAGAGGTATCCCATGTGAACAAGAACCTCTGAAGTGAATCACGATTGTGCAACTAAATTATTTGATGGGTTGAGTTTTGTATCACACAGAGTTAGCCACTCTGTAGCATTACTAGGAATGAAAGGCCTCTTTTTGTACCAAGAGATCAGATTTTTAAAAAACACCACTTTATAAAAGGGGAAACAACAACCGAGATCTGGACTCATAGCAGGGTTCAGACTGCGAAGGCAAAAACTTGGAAGGAACTTGCTTTCTCCAGCGGTTTGGTGGGTTTGGGACTCCATTCAGACCTCTGAAGCAACTTTTATCTTCCCACTGCTACTGGGTATATTTTCTGAGATTTTTGGAGTAGTCTTCATTCATAACATGCAATTATTCCATCAATGGCTTACTCCTTGTTTTGCTATGAATGCATTATGAATGTCCAGAGCAAACTTGGGTAGAAAACCAAGTTTCCTCTACATATTTCACAGGGTAGTGTTCTATATAGTGTACTACTGTGCTGATTTTCCTGAAATGTTAAAAAAAGATTAGATGGATACATTAAGAGCTGCAGTTTTTGGTGGGAGGTTGGGCCCTTTTCATTTCTATTGAAAGATATGACTGTTCCTCCAAGCTTCCAGAAAGAAACCGTGTTAAGCAAGGATGATTCAGTGAGATTAGCATAGCTACTGTTCATCTTCCTGGAACGTGTTTATCAAGTGAAGGATCCTCCATTCCTTCTTTGGGAAAGTTGTTCACAGCACAGTATGTCGAAAACAAAAGCAAGAAGAGGGGCAACAGTTACAGCATGTAACCGAGAAGAGAATTAATTGAACAAATGGACATTTCAAGGATCCGACCTTAGGCAATCACCTTGCTCAAGAGATGAGGAATTGAGAAAAAAGGGAGAATGTTTTTTGCATGTTTAAGGGTAAATTTGTGGGTCCGCTCACAGCTTCAGTTGTGGATTTTTGAAGACCCTTCCACAATGAACCTCCTTCCATAAGGAACTTCCCACTCTTACTGTTACCAGTTGTTCTTGGTATTTCTTCTCTTTTTCCATCATTGTTCCCACCTGCTTGTTGGATAAGCAGAAAGTCAGGGAGCAAGCAGAAGGAAGGGTGCTGTAAGCCCCTTCGAGTTCTTTGCAAGGAAAAGGGTGGAATATAAATCGAATGAATGAATGAATGAATGAATGAATGAATGAGCAGGCAGGGGCATATCCTGCTTCCCCTTCTTACCGCCATCATCTTCTGGGTCACATCCTGAAGCAGGTAAACGGCAATAGAAAGGATCCTTTTATCGCTATGCACACTAGCCACAGTCCTGGCTCTCGATTTGCATTTCCATCATGGTTGCAGAGAGCGCGAGTGGCTTTTTGCTGTCGTGTTTAAGAACGCCGTTAGAGGCCTCCTGGATCAGGGCAAAGCCCGTCTGGTCCAGTATTGTGTTGCCACAGTGCCCAGCTGGCTGGCTGCCCAGACACCCTTCAGCAACAGGTGGCCCTGGGTGCACCTCTCTTCATCGCAGGGAGGCCACAGGTACGTCTCCCAGTAGGCTCCTCAGTTCCCCCGCAAAATTACATTTCTCTTGCCAGGTTAGCTCCATGAAACCTGCACGCTGCTGGCGGGGGCGGCAGTGTTTTGTCTGCGCATAATCCAGAGGGCAAGGGCACATTCCACAGCAAAAATGCAGCACTGCGGCGGTGGAGTGAGAGCAGACGCAGAGAATATAATTGAAGGCAGAAATCAAATATGGGCGAGCGTGGCGGGGGGAGGGGGCGGCTCCGTTGGAGCTCAGGCAAGGCATTCTCCACTGGAATGCTCAGTATGTGGTGGCTTTTGAACGGCGGCCACCATGGTCAGTGGTGGGTCCTTGCTGCCGAGCCAAGCTGGATGGATCATATCCTGATCGTGTCCCCAAGGGAGGAAAGGCCGCCTGTACACCTTGCTTAAGGATGGGCAGGAGACAGGATGCCCTCCAGCCAGAGCAGGGATGGGCTGCGTTGTCCTCCCAACCCAGTCTGGGACAGGTGCTGTCAGGAGATGGCCCACTAAAGTGAGAGCCTCAAAGGTTCAATTTGAATGCCAGGAAGTACTTCCTGACTCATAGGGCCCCTGGGGTATGGCATGGGCTTCCACGGGAGGTGCTTGAAGCCCCATCATTGAGGGTGCTCAAGGATAGGCAGGACATGCACATGGTAGGCATGTCATGAGCGGAGCTGGCTGGAGCTGGGGGTCAGACTAGATGGCCAGGGAGGCCCCTTCTGACTCACTCAGTTTCTTTTTTCTTTCTTTTTTTTAAAGTAAAATTTATTATTATTTTCTACAAACTAAAAAAGAAACTAAAAAAACCCATCAATCATGAGAGACATCAGACCTGCTGGGTCAGTCCCCTATTTTTTTTTATAGCAATGCATAGACATATTCAAATCTACACATAGTCCCATTTCTCTAGCCAATAATAAAAAAGAGTTCCAAGTTTGATAGAAGTATGTATCCTCTTTCTCCTTCAAAGTCAGCCTGTCCATTTCAGCACAGTCCAGAATCTTTTTTGAAATCGTGTTTCTATGTTCTGCTCGGGGCGCCCAGTCTAGGTGAGGCCATCCGTCCTACCACCCTGCTGTCCATAGATGAACACTGAAATAAAATAAAAATAATGACAACAAAACCAATATTGCACGCATATCGCTCCATGCTCTTGTGAGGAAGTCAAGGTGGCTTCCGTCATTCTCCGACGCTCCATTTTATCCTCACAACTGCCACCCCGTGAGGTAGGTTAGGCTGTTTCTCTACCCACTTGGCCATTTTTCTTGCCCTTTGAATCATTCCTTTTCAAAGGACATTTCACAGAGAGCCAAGGCTAAGATCATTCACTCTGTTGTATCTCCGATCACTTGAAAGCTGGGCCAGGAAGAAAGCTGGTGCATTCAAAACATGATGCTAGAAGATTACTTTGCAAAAGCCTGGACTGATGCAAAGATAAACAGGTGGGCCCTAGATTAAATCAAGCCAGAACATTCCCTAGAAGCAAAAATGACAAAACTGAAGCAATTGTACCTTAGGCACATCATGAGAAGACTGGAGAAGACAATCATGCTGAGGAAAGTGAGAGACAGAAGAGAAGAAGAAGAGCAACATAAGATGGATTGGTTCCATAACGGAAGGCGAAGCGGTGAGTTTTCGCGGACCGAGCAGGTCAGTCAAGGACAATCTGGGGGGCTTTCATTCCTGTGTTGCCATAAATCAGAGACAACCCGATGGCACGTTAACAACAATAAAGCTGATTAATAAATCCTACTGGCCTAATATTTAAAACAATTGGAAGAATGAAGTATGAAGCAAGCAAATACCCAGAAATGAGACAAAAAGGAGGCCAGGAAAAGCAAACTCGAGTGATTTAAATGTGAAAAGCAGCTTGCGTTAATGTGGGATGGATTAGGCAACCAAGGTAAGGAGATGATAAAACCTGGCACTTTGAAGGTTTCATGCTGGATATCGGGCCTCTCCACGGAAGACATTTGCCTAAAATTGGAGATCCAAATCAGTTGTTGTGGTAGCTGGACCCATGGTGTGCCTCAGGATAAGATCGCTTCCGTAGTTCCAAAGTGAGAAACTGGAAATATGGGTTCTGCAGAAGATGATAAAAGGTAGATAATAAAAGAAGATGGTGCCATTGCAATAATGGTCATAAATGACAGAAATGAAACAAAAATGCATCTCGAGAACTCTGAGAAGAAACAGCTCTTTCAGAGAAATAGTAGACTTTGGCCACAATCATGAGATTCCACACCTGGTTGGAAATGCACCAGGTGAGCCAGCCCAAAGTACAAGGAGGCTGTGAATAACTACAGGTGTTCCATAAAAAGGCAGGTAGCAGTTAAAGGAAAGAATGTATTAAAACATGTTCTTGCTTGTGGCACCTGATCAACAAACTTGATGGGTTTCTTTATCCTACTTTTATTGCAAAGCTTAGTCTTACAGTTTATAGTAGCTTTTTCCTCTTATATACAATGGCTGTTTTTACTGGTAGCCTGGAAATTTAAGGAAAGAGGAAAGGAGTAATTTCTTTTAATTTGTGTACCTTTCTGATTTATTTGTTCCTCAGGGAAGTATTTGACCTGATTTGGACAACATGACAACTTGTTCTTGTTTATTATAGGAGGTGCGGTGTTGTGTGAGCTCAGCAATTATGTGGAAATAACCTTGTAGCAACTTTAAGGGCTTAGTTTATAATCTTGTTGTACAGTTTACCTCTATAATGCATGACAATATGGTTATTGTAAAAGGAGAGGCAAACTTGTCCCTTTGATTCCTCAGACAAAGCTGTTCTTGCTGACTATGAAGAACCAAAATAAAAGAACCCTGAGATAAATTCAAGCTGAGTCAGAGAGACTTCAAGTCCAAATCTTGCTCCTGATTCATTGGTTGGCCTCGGACAATTAAGTTTTCTAAACTTCTCTAAGAAAATGCTGAAATTCAGTCCCAGGTTATTTGTTGTTGGTGGTTGTTGTGGGGAAAAACGGGATTTTAAAAATTTGGCTTTGTCCAAATTTTTGACTTTGTGTTGCTTCAAAAACAGGGCAGTTGTGTGAGTGTGAAGCGGTATGTGAACTCCTGAAAGTAAACTTGTATTCCTGCTCTCTGCTCATTAAGCACCTCGCGCACATGGAGCCCCTCTTAGTGTGGCCACTGGAGCATCTTCAAAGAGGACAAAAAGTGGTGCTGATTATCCTAGGATGCTGACATGCCAAGCACAGCACAGCTACAGGTTTGGAAGCAATAATAATTTAAGCAGAAATGTCGTTTCTCTGGGGAGGACTGATTAGGGGGCCTGTGTGCTGGCCAGGAGCTTCCAATGGACAATGCCCAGGCCTTTGCATTCCCTTCTTTCAACTGGACTTGGGCTGACCAGCCCTTCAAATAGAGGGCTATTCTTCTCTATGGGAGCTTCTAGAGCAAGGGTGAGCCTAGTGCTGGTCCCAGTGCTTCTGGGGACAATTAACTCTGTGTGTGTGTGTGTGTGTGTGTGTGTGTGTGCAGGACAGAAAGAGAACGTTTGTAACTCAGTGAGCAAACCATCCAAGGCCGTTTTTAATTCTAGTCCTCTACCCTAAGATACCAATCCATGCATTCTTTTTCTTATCTATTATTTGTTTTGGTCCATATTTATTTATTTATTTATTTATTTAAAAGTCATGTATCCCCCCTTTACAGTGTCTCAGGGCAGTGTAACATTCATAAGACGCAGCATCACGTCTACAATCAATATTGTAACATATACAATCAATATTAAAAATACTAACTTTTAAAATGCTGGGAAAATAAAAAGGGGTTGGCCTGGCACCAACATGAAAAACCAAGAAAGATATTCTTACTGCTCAGACGTTCCTCTTGCTTTCTTCTCGGGAGGAAATGCATGTGTGCAAGCTGTTGACACTTGTGTAGTGTCCAGGCAGGTCCTGCTCCCCACTGGGGCCCCAGCCTGAGGCACAAAGAGCTGCAGGGGTGCTACAGGTGTGTACGGCCAAAGGAGCACCGTATGAATAGACTCCCGGGCCAGGGTGGATGTTCAGGCCATGGGCCATGTCGGAGCAGGCTTGGATTCAGGAGGAAGATTCAGGATCCTGGGCTAGCAGTGTGAAAGGAGAATGGATGCTGGAATTCCCATGGAGAGAAGGGCAGTTTCTCCCTTAGGGAGGTCAGGAAAAGCAACCCTGCATGGTGGCCCATCATCCTGAGACAGCTGGAAATTACTCCATCCTTTGCAGCTGGCAAACACTGCCAAAGACCCGTGGCCATGGCCGGGTAGCAGACAGCATGTGAGCGCTGCCATCAAGAGCAGTCAAACCAATTCGGCAATTAGCATGTGCCTGGGAAACTCATCTTGTCCATAGACACAACAGGGAAGCAGGGAGACAGGACGGCAAGCGGGGAGCCAGCTCTGAACCCAGGCGTCACACCCCAGCCTGTGGCACCTCGCACCCTTCCAGGACTGCTGTTGAGGGTCCGCCCTGCAAGACAGCTGATGGACCCCGCTGCCTTCCCTCTGTCCGTTAGCTTCTCTCCCCCTTGGGCAGGAAGCTCTTTATCAATTTCAAAATATAGATTAAGACTGGGGTGCACTTAGAATAGAACATTTGCTGCCTGGACAACATCAAGTTAAAAGCTTGTGCATGCTCTAGATTTTCTGCAGAATAAGCTTTCCATTCTCCGCGTCGCGTGCGTGCGTGTGTGTGTGTGTGTGTGTGAATGCACACCCAGGGTGCGTTCTCTCTGGTGGTGCTTGCTACATTCCAGCAAAAATCCAACCCTTTTGAGGCAATCCTGCAGGCTAGCAGCTCCGTCGGAGATCTAGGGCTCCCCAAGATTACCTGACACGACCAGAAGTAAGAGGCTTTCCTGCCAACACTGACATGGCTGCTTGTTAACACAAAAATGCCTGGAGGAGAAATCATGACAGCCTCTGGGAATCTCCTGCCAGCCATGGAACAGCAGCTGCTCATGGTCATTCCATGATGAGACCAGCCATGTGGCTTTTCAGCGGCTGCTTATGAATCAGGCTTCTGAGCGGCCCTTTTCTGAATCAGTGTATACAACAAACGTTACCCCAACTAGCTATGAATATTATTTAGGGGCAGGAGCATCCCCCCCGCCCAGAAAAGCAGATTCTTGGCTGAATGAAGCCATTGTGAATAGTTATTCATAATGGAGCTGCTGGACTTGGCTGACTCCCCACCTCCCTACGCATTTTATCAGTTAAAATGTGAAATGTGTCCAAATGTTTGGGATGTTTGAGGCAGAGCTGCTACCCCCAGTTCCTGGAAACCGGAGTCCCCTCTTACAGTTCTGTATTCAGCCATAGTTGGATGTTTGTAGATCTTTCGCCTCGTTGGAAGGGTTGTGTATATTTGTGCCTCTCAGGTGACATTTCGGGAGTGAATTGGGGGTGTTGCAATGGCATAATGTGGAAAGCAGTCTTTAACCTGCAGGGTAGTGAAAAGCAGAACAACTGTTTTCCATCTTCTTTAGGGCAGACTCTCATCTATTAGTAGGCTGTTGAAATCCCCCCTTCCCTTGAACTTTTCCTCTAGGTCATAGACAACGGTACATTGTTAGAAATATATAGGCATATGCAACAGTTGCTGAAAAAGCTTTGAGTCTTCAAAGGCTGCGCATTTCCCTGGGGCAAGCTATTCTGCACATGTTCCCTATTGCTATAGCAATACTGGACTATTTGTAGCAAAAGTACATCGGAGTGTTCGAGGCTCTGTTTGTGTCGACGGGTCCTTCATGGTGTCATTAAAACAAAAAACAGAAAAGCAAACCCACTTCTATTTACACAAAGAGGGAAGCAACCTGAGGAACAAATTTACTATTCCCTTCCACCTTCTGATCCGTCTTCCGATGGCTGGTTGTGACCAGGGTGAGGCATTGGACCTTATTCCTCTGGAAGAAACAAGTAGTACTAATTTCTTCTCGAAGAATCTTAACAATTCCATGTAAAATGGCCTCCACATGTAGAAGCCGATTGAATTGCATCTCTGTAGGAGCTCGGATGACACAAAGCATGTTTCTCTCAGGGTGGCAGACAGAATCAAAGCCCATAAGGCCAATCATAAAATCAATAACTGCTTAAACACAAATGAATTTAAAGCATATTGTCTAAACTGGCACTCGCTCTTCAAATATGGGCGCAGTGCGCTGGGACTATGTGCTTCTGCACAGATTCCAGGGCAATGACAGTAACATTCCTGTTCATTCCATGGATCTCTTCCGTCACTGTGTCATGATCCATGTAGTGGATAAATACACAGACTTAGGTAAATTATATGCAACTAATTCCCCCCTGAGAGGACATCTGGTGCCATCTTCATATATACAGAAAATACTATAAGAAAGAAAGGCAGTGGGGTACATATTGTTCTTCAGGAGAGAATTCCTTGCGGGAAAGATGAAGAATGCCTTGGCACCCAAGGTGGGCACTTTCCTAGGCGATGGACTGCAGGCCATGTTTTAAGAGGCTGGCTGGGACCTTCCTCTTCCACGCCCCAATTCATGGCGGCAGCCCCAGCAAATGGTGGGCCACCCCAGGGCTGATGCTTCACGCCAAAGGCCCGGAAGCTTATCACAAGAACTCGAATGTTTCTTGTCAGGTCTGCTTGGACATTGCACAAAGTTCTATCTGTCCTTACCAAAGAATTCACTCTGTGGGATGCGAACCTGGGATTGCAGCAGGAATTGGTGACTCTGCCTGGAAAGTGGGGGAAGACTTCATAAGGATGAAATCTCAGCAATGTTATCTTTCCTGTAACAATGAGACAGATGCTGGAGGAACTGTGTGCCCAGCGTGGCAAGATGCAGAAGGGCATAGCTGGAGCTCTTGCACCATTAACGGCTATGCGGGAGAGGGAATTTCACCAGGTGTGGCTTGCAGGTACAGGAGGTCTATTTCCTTTTGCATCTGTCTGTCCGTTTCCTCTAATTCCTGTCAAACCTCTGCTTTGTGAAGTGCAACATGCATGAATTGTACTATATAAATACTGATAACCAGGAAGATTGGAGTTAGCAGGTTCTTGTTAGCCACTAGAATGGCTCAGGAAAATGATAAAACGGATGATCAACTGAAGGATGGGTAACCTCATAGAAACATTAGTTACCTCCTGTTGGTTTAGACCAGTGATGGCGAACCTTTTAGAGACCAAGTGCTCAAACTGCAACCCAAAACCCACTTATTTATCGCAAAGTGCCAACACTGCAATAAAACCTGAAAACTGAGGTTTTAATTTAGAAAAAACAACTCACAGCCAGACCAAGCAAATATCCATCCATCCATCCATCCTTGGCAACACACTGACCAGCCAAGCAAAAGCTTGGACAAGTCGCGGCTAATGAGTCGCAGCTCATGATGTCATCGCCTGGCGTCACTACTCCTTTCTGAGCATGCGCATGGCCCCTATGTGCGCTGTTATCCGATGCTCAGCTGCTGGAGTGATGCTGGGGTGACTTGGCTTGCATGCCAGCAGAGAGGGTTCTGTGTGCCCGCTGTGGCACATGTGCCATAGGTTCCCCACTACTGGTTTAGACCATCTTATAAATGTTCTATGTTGAAGTTAAAAATGCATTGAGCACAAGCTCCCTTTCAAATACCCAACACAAAACCAAAACCCAGGAGTGGTACAATGGTGAGGAAAAGCAAGAGGGGGTTGTCTGAATGAGAAGCTGGGCTGCAGGGGAAGCCTTGCCCACACACAGTGCCCCTGCTTCTGGCTGCAGCCTCCCCAGGCTGAGGTTCAACTTTAAATAAAGGTTCTAAAGAAAGCTGAGCAAAACTAGAAGAATCAGATTCATAAATGCCTATGTCAAAATCGTTGCTCAGGAAGTAGTTATACACTGGCGATACCTTGAATTGACCAGGTATGTGCACTTTATGCCTTTTTTTTTGCTGTTCCAACAATGCCATTTTCATTTAAGCTGACATTTAGGTGATATGCTAAACATCAAAAAGTATGTTTTTATAGTAGTAGCACCATGTAGCTCAACAAAGCCAGGAAATTCTAACGGGAGGCTGAGACCCTGGCAAAATTCATTTAACAGCTTAGAGTGATACCTTTTTAATTTCCTGGCCTGTGTGTTTTGCATCACGCTGCATGAGCCTCCCCATAAAAGCTAGCTGTGCCCCCTTTTAAGCTTAAATTGCTTTGCAAAGCCAGGCCCAGGCCCACTCCCCAAGAAAAGACTTGTGAATGTAATTAAATGAAGACACACAGCTGTTGGCAGCTGGAGGCATTTGTGCTATTAGCTCATTACTGAAATCCAAACTTTGAGAGGGCTGAAGGCTTCCTCGGCGAGCCACATGAAATGAAGCAGAGATTTCTGCTAGTTTTGACAGTGCTCTTGACAGCTGTGGTAGGTATGAGCATTCGGTATGTATGAGTGCTCACATTCTATGAGCGTTTATACGTTTATAATTCTTCTCGGGTTCAGAACCAGTGCTTCACTTTGCTTAGTTTTCAGGCAGGAGGTGCCACTGGATCACACAGGAGCTGTCCATCCAGGCCAGCCTTCTCAGCCTGCCCTTGGGGCAGTGGGAGCAGAACTGAGGGCAGACACTCAGGAAGGAGCAATTTCTCCGAGTGCTGGGCACTGCAATGGGCTCATATAGAGCAAAGCACTCCAGGGCCAGGGGAGGCTGTTTGGCCAGGGCATCTCCCGTCCCTCTTGGCAGGGGTCCGTTCACCCACCCTGCTTTCTTGCGTGCTGCGAAGAATCTGCTTGCTGGAGCCACGGGAAGGCAAGGACAATGGACTGTTGCAGCCAAACCTGCCAGCTGTCGGTGGGGAGACTGTGCCGTTGCTTTCAAAGTTCCAAAGTGGTGAGAGAGGATGCAGCTGCTCTGCCTGCTCCCTTCTTCTCTCGTGGCCCCTTTGCCCACCTTCCTACTCCCTCTGCTGTAGCGACAGAGCTCTGCGTTTGATCCAGGTCGGGACGGCCGATGGACAGCAGAGCCGAGCCCCAAGGCAAGGGGAGCTGCCATTCCCTGATGGTGTCTTACAGCCCTGTTGAAGAAGCAAACCCCATTCTAGATGGGTGGGCCATGCATATGATCGGGATCTCAGGGGACTTTGCTCACAGGGTCCTATATGACCTAGAGCAGTGCAGTGCTTAGAGCATCGGGCTGCAGACCTCAGAGGTCCACTTCTAGTCCCCACTCAGCCATGAAGCTCACTGGGTGGCTATGGGCCAGTCACGGACTCTCAGTCTAGCCTACCTTGCAGGGTTGTTGTGAGGATAAAAGCAGACTGGAGAACTACCTAGGCTGCCTTGGGTTCCCCACACAAAGCAAAATGTGGGATACCGATGCAAAATGCAAATGCAGGGTAATGATACGTGTTTGAAGATGCTTCGCATAGGGAGCATTGTGAGCCTGCCTCCAGTCTTCTCTGAAGCGCAAAGAAGCCAAGGACCCCAGTCCTGTGATGTAGATCAGTATACCTGCACCTGGCCACCAGGATTTCCCACCTGATATGCAGCAATATCGAGGTAAGCCTTTAACGACCACCTGTCCTCCCTCCTCCCTTCCATAGCCATGAAATTGGACTGCACCTTTAGGCTTGCATGGCAGGAAAAAACGGGTCGTGTCGAAAGCATTGAGCCCAAACATCTGGCAACCTCATCACTTTGCCACACCAAGCAACGGATGACTTCTGTCTGCCATCCCCCCTGACACAGAATCTGGCTATTTTGCCGTTCCATTTTCCAATCACTTGGTGTAGCTCCTGTTTTGGAGTGATGGCTTTCACGATGTCTTAATTTTCCCTGGTTTGCCCTTCCTGAGCACCTTTCCTAGAGTGTAGCAGCACAGAAAAGTGGAAGATGGCTTAGAATAAATTGCAGAATGTAGTAGTAATAATAAGAAAAATATAATGACCCAAGCTCCTCCCTTCTCTGCAAAAATAATCGCTCTGGTTCATCGGGCCTCTGCAGGAAGGGGTGTGTGATGTGGGGCTGCCTGAAGGGCCGTCCTTTGATGGCCAATGTCCCTAATCATGCACATGGGACCCATTTGCATGCACATGGGCTGTTTTGCACATTATGAACATGCACAGGTGTGAGAGCAGGCTTGGCCTGCGCTCCTCCTCCCTGTTTACAGCAGCTTTCCCCAATCTAGTGCCTTCCAGATGTTCTGGACTTCTATTCCCATCAGCTCCCATCAGACCCAGGCATAGCCAAAGTTCAGGAATGCTGGGAATCATCATTCAAAACATCTGGGAGACACCGTGGAGGAAGGCTGCTCCGGAGTCACATCTGCTGACGCAAACCATTTACGGGACAGATTCCATTGTAATGTCGTACAAAGACCTGCAATGTGACATTTCAAGAGAAGTCCAGCCTTTCTAGATAACGCTCAACCCTTAGGCTGTTTTGACTGGCTCTACTTGGTAGGATTATATCCTGCCAGTCTTAAAATAACTTCAGTGCCGGCTTGTTCTCTTCTGGGTCCCATACCTAATGGGGTGCTGCTTTGTGCTACGTGCTTTGGAGCCATCTATTTTAAAAAGCACCTTCTTCCATTCCAAACTGCCCATGGCCATGGGCTAATCCTGGCCTCCAAATGCTGCCTTCAGGTGAGGTTTGCTACAGCACAGAAGCGTCCCCTGGAAGACCAGCCTGGCATCAGCTTTGCTCAGTGTCCAGCAAAATCATGTTCTTTTTCATTCAAGCAGGCAGCCTACTCTAAACCATCCCTATTATCTTAAACCCTTTCGACACTCTGTCTTTTAACTGCACTCTCTATCTGTTGTTGGTTTGTTTGTGTGCATTGTTGGTTTACTTATTTTGGCTTTCATATACTGCTTTGCTATGTTTCCCAAAAGGTGGTATATACTGTACATGCTATTTTTAAGCAGAACTGTGCTAGGTTGTGCTTCGCATAAAGAGGGAGTTGGGTAGCTATTCACACATTAGCAAAAAAGGATCAGTCACCGAAAAAAGAGCAGGAAGAGGATCCAGATTTGACATAGGCTTTTTCCCTAGATACAAACGTGTAAGCAATTATCATCATTTAAAAGTTGTGCAATACATCTCATCACAAGGAGGTCAGCAGGGGGGCTGCCTAGCTTGCAATCCAGGTGTTAAATGTGGGAAGGCTACCTGAAGTTCCCTTCTGATGGTTCAGGTAAGGACACCTTCAAATAGAGGACTATACTTTGCAAAGAAGGATGTACACCCACCCTGTGCGGAACACCCACCCTCGTAGTTGCTGAAGCAACCTGAGTTGTCTACATCTGCAAGCAGTGAAGGTAGAACCTGAAATAAAAGGATATTATCTTTCTTCTCCCTTGCAGTCAAAAGTCAAACACTTTAAAGTCCTCATTGATTTCAGCAGTACCAATTGAGCCTCTTGTTAAAATCATTCATTCATTCAATTATTTATTTATTGGATATCTAAACCGCATCCAGCAGTCCCACACAGGACTCTCCAGGCAGTGGGAACTCTTTGGGTGGTGGAAATTCATGGTAATTAGAGAACACAATAATAGGAATTATGACAATGTAGTAACAGTCCAAGGCCAAGCATGTTTTCTCAAAAGTAACTCCGGGTCATAACCCCAATCCTGCTTGCATTTACCAGAAAGAAATCCCACTGTGTTCATTGAGACTTACTCCTGGGTAAGGGTGCATTGGATTGCAGCTGAAGTCCCAATGAAGTTAGTGGGAATTGCTTCTAAATAAAACACACACAGGATTGTGTTGAAAAATGCGTAATTCTTGGTAGGTCACAGTAAAATTTGGGATCTTGATATTGTACTGAGTTTCTTTCCCCCAAAGATAAGAAGGAACTGAGCTTGGCAGCCTCTTTATTTTTTGCCTCTGTCAAACCTAAATGTCATTCTCTTCCTTGGAGTTCGTTAGCTGGCCACTAATCTATTGTGGAGTGATGCTTTTTGTAGGCTTCCTGTCCACCTTCCGATTAACGTCAGCAGGGTAAAAAAGCATGCTATTTTAATCTCAGGAATTTGTTTGGGATTTCACTTTTATTTTGAATGTGCTAACCTTTTCCATCACAATGACTGGGTGGACACGGCGTACGGTCCCAGAGTTCTTTATGGAAACATACTCAGCTTGAACCTGCATGGAAACATGAAGAGAGTTTAAAAATACCAAACGCAATTGTTAAAGATGCCTGGCTTCTGGGAAAATTAAAATCTCTCCCTTGTGTTCAGTATTCCTATACAAGTATTCACAATAGAGAAGCATGTTGTTTCACCAGGAAAATGTTCAGGGTAAACAAAGCACACTGAAAATTCACGAATGCTCTTTCTTTTCTATATACCGTATTTTTTGCTCTATAAGACTCACTCCCCCACCCCCCAAAAAGTAAGGGGAAATGTCTGTGCATCTTATAGAGCGAATATGTGTGTGCAGTAAGTCTGTCAGATGTGCAGCCCATGGGGAAGTGATGGGGAATGTGCCTGTGATGATGTGCCCATTGGATTCAGAATATTTTTTTTCTTGTTTTCCTCCTCTAAAAACTAGGTGCGTCTTATGGTCAGGCGCATCTTATAGAGCGAAAAATACGGTATATCTTCACTAATGCAATTCTGCAGTTTAGTTTAAGATTAGTCTCGGATTGGGCTCTTGCTTGGTTAGTTAGCAAGTTCAGCATTGTGTATCCAGCGATGATTTTCCATGAGATCATGCACATTCAACCCCTGCTGAAGTTGCATATAATTGTGCCCACAGTTGTGGTGTTGGTGTCTGCAGAAAGCTGCCACGAACTGGACAAACTGAGATATTTGCTGATGATTTCATTTGTCCTCCCTCAAAAGGAAGAGGAGGAAGAAAATACGAATCTGACGCATAATGATAGAAACTAACTTCGTAGTCATGGAGAAAACCATCATACCTCAGGCCACCATTTGTAATTTAGGATTACTAATACATGCTTGCATCCAGAATGGATTTCTGAAACGATCTATGTGATAGTTTTGTGCAAGGAAGCAGGGGAAATGGGTGACTCATCCATTGTGGCTCTTCTTTTGAGCTTTACTGGAGCTATATATATGGTACTAAGCTTCATTCCCATAATAGGTTTATCACTATGGAGCACCAGGAGAAGCTCTTATACAGCTCAAAAGAAAAGCTGCAATGGATGAGGAACCCCACCGATAGAGGGTTTACCAGTGTTCCCTGCATACAGAGGGAATGTGCTATGTCAGATATTTCCTCTAATATCAAATTCTATATAAGAGATAAATGAAGTCAAAAGGACTGATGAGACAGTCCTGTGAGAGGGCTGGTTGAAGTGGGAGTCTTACACTGAGCAGGGGGTGGGACCCAATGGTCCTCTGGTCCCTTCCAGCTCTCCTATTCTCTGATTCATAGAGGGAAATACTGCTTACCTCTTGCATCTTGAGTTTTGGAAACAAACATGAAGGTGGGGGAAAGAGCTCTTTGTTAGCTATCTTTGATTTTGGCTGCAAGGATAAAACATAAGCTGTGATCAGATCATATGATGTAAAGGATAATCTTCCAGTATTTATCTTAACTTGTACACAGAAAGAGAAGGAAGTTTAGACAAAAGACTATTGTGTCGCTTCTGGGGACTACAAGTCATTTGTCACTTGGATGATATTATGGGATGGCTCTTTATAGGCAACGGAAGCACCATGTGGCATGGGAGAGCACATGGGAGTGGAGCGTTAGTCAGATACCAAGGAGAAGAGAGACCGAGTGGAAAAAGCAAAGTGAAGGTCTTTGTTCCAAGCCAGCAGCAAAACAATATCCTTCGAAGACATGTCCTGTCTTTTGAAATGGGGCATGATGGGTTATAGCACAAATAGTTGGATAATCAGAGGAGAATATGTGCAAAACAGAGGTTCCTACTGAAGAGGGCTCTGCTCATCCCTCACCAATTCCTGCTGAGAAAGGCGAGGGAAGCCTTCAGGAATCGCTTTGAGATGATGCCCACTTCCATAGCCGGCTAGTTTCCGCCTTTCTTCCATGGGATGATCTTTCTCTCCGTGCTTGCTGTGCTGGAGTCTGCAAGGTGGCTGCTCAGATGAAGCAGCGCGTGCTGTGCAGGGACAGACGCTAAGAGCCCCAGGGCTGGCTGAGGTGTTCTTCAGGAATGCCCAGCTAAGGAACCGATAGCTGCATCCTCACGGCCCTGACTGGCTTGCAGGAACCAATCAGGAGAGGCTCTGGGCACAGCATCCTCTCTGGAAGCCCCACCTTTGATAAAGGCTTTGGGGCTCTTCCTCCCCTCGGTCGGAATTCTGGGTGGGGGGGCCACCCAGGGCGTGGGAGGGTGCTCAGGGTCAGTAGGCAAAGCGCAGACACCTGCAAGAAAGTGAACTGCAGAGCAAAAGGTGCTGCAACTCGGGGCCGATCAGGACAGGGGAGAGGATGTGGTGGCTGGGGAAGATGGGATAGCCCTTCCTCCCACCCTAAGCAATGGACCACTTTTTCCTGATGATTGCTCTCCCTGCCTACTGATCTGGACAGCCAGTGTGGTGTAGTGGTTAAGAGCGTGGGACTGGGACTCAGACGATCTGGGTTCTAGTCCCCACCCAGGCATGGAGCTGACAGGGTGACTTTGGGCCAATCACGGACTCTTAGCCCAACCTACCTCACAGGGTTGTTGTGAGGATAGGATTGAGAGGAGGAGGGAATGAGCTGCCTTGGGTTCCTTGAAAGGACAAAAAGGTGAGCTAATAATATAATAAAGAAAGAAAGCAAACTTGAGGATAACATTTCTATTGAATATGATCTTGTACCACAAAACATCTCTTAGCCTTTAAGGTGTCACAAGCCCCAAGGCTTCGGTGAATGGGGCGGCATAGAAGCTTCCAAATAGATAGATAGATAGATAGATAGATAGATAGATAGATAGGACCTCTTGTTATTTTTTTCCTGGGGCGACATAGAAGCTTCCAATAAATAGATAGATAGATAGATAGATAGGATAGCCTCTTGTTATTTTTTTCCCGGGGCGGCATAGAAGCTTCCAAATAAATAAATAAATAGGCCTCTTGTTATTTTTTTCCTGCAGTATGATGGATAGTTACCATACTGACTCAAAGCTTAAAAGAATCTTCACACTTATGAGTCAATGGTGACTTGTAGCTTCGGAGGAGCAAAAGAGCCTGTACCAATCCTTTGCGTACCTTTAACTTCCTTTTGGTACAATATTTTGGAATCAAGAGACATGAGTGAAGCTTAGCAATGACTATGCTACTCAGAGCTAAGGAACAGCGACAAGCATGCTGCACCCGCTTGTTGCACGGAGGAGCAAGTGTGAGTTGCGGGCTGAGCAAACCGCTCCAATGTCCTCTTTCCAGAAGCCATGCTTGCAGGGGAAGATCGGCAGTGGGGTGCTCTCCGCATTTTATTGTAGAGGAATATTACTAATCTTCCCATTGGACACCTCACAGCACAGTTGGAAAAATAACAGGTTAGGCCATATTGTTATCACGGTATTTTGCTACCCCTCCTTTTTCCCTCTTAAAGGTCGCTTACAAAATTCTCTTTGTCTCGATTTTATCCTCACTGCAACAACCCTTTGAGTTAAGTTGAGCATCTGTGGCTGGCACTAAGTTGCCCAGTGAGTGGCATTGGGAGGATTAGACCTGGATCTCCTGAATCCAGTTCGAATGCTAATACAGCATTCTAGCGATTAAGCTTTGTATCAACTTGTTTTCCAGGATTTATCCCAGGCTGGGATTCCCTGGGAAGAGTTGCTGCAGTTTTCCCCTCACCCCAGGTGATGCCTGTAACTCTGGTTTTAGCCCCTGTATTTTGTCCCTGGGAAGTTTCGACTGAACTACATGTCGCATTCGTCAAGTGTATTAAAATGCTGTTGGTGTCCTCCTCCCATTTTAAACAGTTTTGTTCTGTCTTAAATGCAAGTTTTTAATATTATATTCAATATGTTGTATTTTATGATGTACTTCTTGTTTTGTGAACTATCTGGAGAGCTTTAGCTATTGGGTGATATAGAAATGAAATAAATAGTTAATAAGGAAACAAAGAATCATTCTTAACCTGTAAGTTTTTTAAAATTTTAATTCCCATTGATTTAAAGGGGCTTGCTTTAAGTCTGACTAAGCTTAGCTCCAATTCAATGACTTTTCCCAAAACTGGAGAACTGTGAACTCTGTGTTAGATTATTCCATGGCACTGCTGGGGATGGTAAGGAGAAAACTCGGCTTGTCCATCTTAACATCCATTCATATTTTTGGTTGACGTGGGCAGACACTGTGGCCAAAAGGTGGCAGCATGCAGGAAACTGAATAATGTTGTGGTGTACATTGAGCAAAGAGTGGTTTGAAAAAAATTGGGACTACCTAAAAATATCTCCCTTGATTCAATTGGAAAAATACAGCTTTCACGGGGCACATAAACAACAGAAGCTGTCACAGATGGAGGAGAAATCTTGTGCGGAAAACAAGAGACTTGACCCTTTTTGACTGGCGAAGATGCTTTCGCCATGAATGGGTGACCATGGAAAAGAACTGTAGCCTATTTCAACCCAGCAAATCATAAGGCGATAGGGACATAATCCTATATTGGCCTACCCAGAAGAAATTCCCGATCAGTGCGAAAATCTCATGGCCATGTAAGGATGCGCATACGGAGGCCTTCACTGAACATTCCCATTTTGTTTCTTTTTAGCCAGAGCTTAGGAAACGTCTTCTCAAATTCTGTTGTGCATTTTAAAATCAGCCACAGGTGCTCCACTTGATTGTAGTAGCAGGCCCAAATCTGAATGATAAAAGAAGTGCCTGAATTTACAGGGATTTAGTAAAGTCTGAGTCCCTTCATTTCTTCAAAGCTTTGTAGGACCCTCTTGGATGGGCACTTTGATGGCTAGAATTAAACTTATCTGGAGTCATTCTGAAAGGTTGAGCTTATCCTCTGTTGGCCACATCTCCTCTTTTACAGAGAACAGTCCTCTGTTTGGAGGGTTGTCCAGCCCAAGCTTGGTTTACAGATAGCAAAGGGAAGGAAGAGGGAATTGCTGGGCTTTAAAGCTGTCCATCAATATCACCTGGAGAGAGGACTGAGCAAAGCACATGATGGTGATGATTCTAAGTCTGCCTCTTGCTATGGTGACGAGCAAATGAAAATACTGTGCCATCCAGCTTCCTGACTGTGAGAGCAGTACAGAACACGCTACTATGGAGGGGGCGGCTCTCCCACACCGGAGGCATTCGAGATGCAACTGGACAGCCATCTGAGGAGGACAGTTTATTTTATAGTCCTGCACTGAGCCCCTTCCAGCTCCGTGATTCTCCGTGAAACATACCGCAAGTCACAGAGTCTGTACTGTTTGTTTCTATGGATGGCAGCTATTTCTCAGAAAGCAAATAGGAAGGAAGCTGCCCAACTTGCTTCGACAAGTCCACCAGTCGTTACCAGAGCTATTTTTGTGCTTAAAGGAGATGTTGTGCCACTGTAGGATTTCCAGACAAATCTGCAACTATAGCAAGACGAGAGCTGTGTGCAGCATGAAAAATGGAGAGGCAGTCTTCTGAACACGAGCCACCTGAGCACCTCTAAAGGAAAGAAAATTCAACTCATTGCAAGGGCGGGATGCACAATGCCACGAGCAAAAACGAAAGAAGTACAGTGTGTTAGGGAAGACAGTTCAAGTTTGCTGGAGAGGTGTGTTTAGGGATGGATGAGAAATTTGTTTAGTCTGAAGTTTTATAGAAATGAACCTCTGAATCTGTACACAAACTGGAACACACTTGTGGCCCCCAAATCTATACTTTTCAGAATTTTGTGATGCCATTTGCAGCTAAAATGTGCATAAAATATTTATTATAGAGCAGTTGACCTGGACCATATGGCTGAATCCCCTTTTATACCTTTGCTGACCAGGTAGTGATGACAGATATCCATTGGTTTGAAATTCCCACTGCGAATGCTGATTGGTACATTTGAGTTCAGGTGGCTTGTGTACTTACCTGGGAGGGTGGGCTACCTGGGGGTTGGCTGGGAGCTCTGATGAGAGATTTCTCAATTCTGGGCCACGTGGAAGGCTCTGGTCACATGGATGGCACTTGGGGATGCGGGCAGCTTGCCCAGGTTTAATGCCAGCCAGCCAGGTATGTCCTACAGTTGCATCTCTGCTTTAGCATCTGTATCTGAAGCATCCTGGTATTCATAGGTCTTATTCTGCAAACACTCTTGTTCTGTGCTTGCTGGGCACCTCGACTTCTCTTTGATAAAGTTTTGTGTAAGTTGACTAATTGTTGACTAACAGCTTCTTTCCACTACATGTTCCGGCAATGCCTAATAGTTGCTTCTTTAAGTGAGAGGTTATAATATGGGAAAAATTGTACTGGAACACTATTTAACATTAACGGATGTACATGTCCTTGTAAATTATCTACTCGCTTCCTGGAAGTTAATGCATGAATCAGCTCAAATGGATTCCGCATGCTCTTTTGACCACTAAAAAGCAGATATTACAACACTGCAAGGATATTGCAACACTGCAATGCAGGGAATTGAAGACCTCACAATCCTTTAAACATTTGAATAGGTGGTGTATACGTGCCTCCTTAATAATGGACACTTATTTACATACTTGCTCTGCTTTTGCTGAAGTTTAGGTATAATTCTTAGCCCAGTTTACACAATACCTATCCATCTCATCTCATCTCATCTCATCTATCTATCTATCATCTATTTATCCTCCTCATCATCTAAAGTATGCACTGCAGCTGGTATATTCAATGTTATGTGGCTACATATTTTTTTCTTCTCTTTTTAAGCTTTACTTTGGTGAAATCTTGCCATAAAAGTCAAAGATGCAGCTCCTGATTTTCACAAAAGGCGCCCTCCGCCATACAATCTGTCACAATCGGATCCAAGCGCACATTTGTTTGGCTAATGCAACATATGGACAGTGTGTGAATGGATTCAGCTGGCATGCTGCTGGCAGCAATTCCCCCCATGGGGTAATGTGCCGCTGAGACCATGGAAATGATGACTGGCCATATCCCCTTGCGTCCATGTGCACAGGGGCCTGCCTTATGCTGTGTTGGACCAGGGCCCATACCAAGCAGGACTGGCTACTCCAGAGCAGGCTGACTTTGGGCATTTTTGCCTAGAATCCGGCTTCTACCCACCAAAGCCAGGTGCAAAAGAAGTCGTGCTGGTATGCATTAACAGAGGTATTTCTTCCAAATCACGAGAAGTAGTAGTTCCTCTATATTCCTCACTAGTCAGAACCCATCTGAGATACTGTGTCCAGTTCTGGGCACTGAGATTTAGGAAAGTTGCAGGAAAATTAGAAGGGTCCAAAGAAGGGCAACAAAAATGACCCAGGGTTTGGAAACACCGCCCTACGAGGAGAGACTGAAAGAACTGGGCATGTTCAGCCTTGAGAAGAGAAGACGGAGGAGGGACATGATATCACTCCAAGTACTTCAAAGGCTGTCACAAAGAGTAAGGTCAAGATCTCTTCTTTGCTGATATGGAATAATCAGCTCAAGTTGCAACAACCCAGATTCTGGCTGGACATGAGGAAAAGGTTCCTCACGGTCAGAGCCATACAACCCTGGAAGCAGCTGCCTGGAGAGGTGGTGGGCTCTCCCACACTAGCAACATTCAAGGCGAAACTGGACAGTCATCTGAGTGGGATGGTGTAAATGGGTGTCTTGAAACAGCACATGGTTGGGCCCAATGACCTTCCTGGCCCCTTCCAACTCTACTATTCTATGATTCTATGATTTGCTGCATAGGAATTTGCTTTGAGTTACATAAATGAATGGGGATTGTAGTCCAAAGAACACTCCCAAGAGGTTCAGACTTCCTTCATTTCAGCAGTGTAATTAGGGTGTGCCTGTGTGTCACTTTATGGCTGGTCTTGTTAACAACCAGGAGTCAGAAATGCTTGCCAATCTACCGCAAGTCACCTAGAGATCAGTAGATCCTGAATTACTTTATGCCTGCTCTGATCTATTCTGGGTAGAGAAAAGAGAATTTATTTTCCATTCCCAAAGCATGTAAACACCTTCCATTTCCAACCCTGGATGTAGGCAGGAGTATTTTTTCCTGGGAATTGTTTGCAAATTCCCAACATTATGTTTGCATTCAGAAATGTAACTTTTTTAAAAGCATGCTTAGAAATGCATTTTAATGTTTAGCTCAATGCTCAATGCGTGTGTGTGGGTGGGTGGGTGGGACAGGCACCTTTCTGAAAAGTGGACATAGAACTGTGCATGCTTCCTGTTTGAAATGCATGCCTTGCTTTCTTGAAGGAGCACAGACAGAAACGAAAACAGGAGCAAGATGAAATGAGCCTCAAAGTGAATGTTAGAATCATGGAGAACTTAGAAGTGATTCATTCTCCATTCCGAACTCTGAGTGACTCCTCTTGTTCAGGTTCTCAGGTAGGGCTTGCAGCCTGATTAACAGGGCTATCATGCAGTCCCTTTTGCAAGACAAATTGGCTACGGGTTGAGCCTGCGTGTTTCTTTCTGCACACAAATCTCATGCAGGAATTTCAATTTTGCCTCATGCAGTTCTCATGTTCAGTTATCAGCCCAATATCTACCTGGGCATATCTCAGTGAGGATGACCTTTTTTGGAGAAATGTGTCTCCAAAAAGGAGGACACTGGCCTGAAGTGCCTGATCCAGCCTAATCTTGGAAGCCAAGCAGGATCAGGTCTGGTTGGAATCTGGATGGGAGACTTGAGTCTTGCATTGAATGGAAGTTGGACCTGTTGGCCTGCTAGGCCCCTTCCAACTGCATGATTCTATTCTGTACACTAATGCATTTTTATAGATGCCAATTTATTAAAAAATATATAGTAGGAATAGAAATATAGTGCTTCTCATCATAGTGTGGAAGACAGTGGCCAGCCTTGTTGGGCTGACTGCTCTTCATGTCCGCACTGGGGACAGGTGGCAATTCTTATGGTTATTACTCTAGGCAGGGATCACACCCCGTGGAAAAGAGGACTGTCTCCTGCAAAAGGGGACACATGCCAGCCTAACTCGTCTATCTGTGTGTGCCCAAGAAGACCTCAGGCGGCTCAGAGGCGAAGCACAAGCAGGATCTGATGTGAAGGGGGCTTCTGTTTCCTTTGAAAGGGTGATCCTGTGTCTTAAGAGAACCTTCCTCGTGGCTTGATGTCCTCTTGCTGGCTTTCCCATGGCAGAAGCGACGTAGCCCTAAAATAACTCAACCTCTCAGCAATGTGCCTGCAGGACTGAAGAGGAGCAAGGAGGGATCATTTCATGCAGTGTTGAAATATATCTGTCCTCTACCAAGAGCTGCCAACAGCTGCCTTGAAGCATCACTACGCAAGAGTAGGAAGTGGAGATGCACATGGCAGCCAGTGGCGTTACAGGGGGACTGGAACCATGCCCAACGTGAGGAGGAGAGGTGGAGATTGGCCTCTGGCTTCCTTTGGCTGAAACAAATGATCTGGGATCTTGATGCTCAGGAAACAAATGCTTACGGGACAACCAGCATCTTCAGAAATAGCGTGTCCTCTATGCAATTGTTGCGTGACATTGACTCAGATGAGAGAATGGCCCACACTAATCCCGATCTGTCACTCCAGCCTACAAAAGTCTCTTCAATACCTGTGTACTTAGCAAATTAAGGGCAGTCCGTCCATTTGCTGTACCACTTGGGGGATGAACTGAGTAGGAGATCAATGGGCTTATAGCAGCCACCGCAGTAGAATGTTTGGGTGTCCAGTCATCTTGGTTTAATTTCTTGGATGCTGGAACTGAATGTTGAAAAACAGGTTACTCATATGCAGTTCTCTTTATAGCTCCTTATTATCCTACGTGGCAATTTCAGGTTTTGGAGTGTGTATCTCAAGCAAAGGAACAACTTGATGCCTTATATTTAACAACTGGGCCCATCCTTTTTCAAAATCCTGCTTGCAGTTCCCTGCTGCCTTTTGAAGCTCCGGTTTTGCAAAAGCGAACTGGTTTTAGCAGATCCCTGGCTACAAGGTGCTCCCTGTTCCTTCAATGGAGGATCCTCCCCACAGGAGCCATTCACCTGCCTGCCCCATGGGCCCCACTGGCACTTCAACCCTGAGAAAGAGGACAAGGTGTGCAGTGGCTAGTGCTTTTCAGCTTGAAGTTCTTTTTGCTTGTTTGCTTGGAAAGGGCGGGAGAACTGCTAGCAACAGAAAAGCAGAGCAGCAGTCCCAGGAAACTCCAGCGACTGCTTGAGCTGCTGTGATTTTCTTTGCTGCTTTGTAGCTTAATCCAAACATGTCTACTCGAAAAGCAACTCCCACCAAGCTCAACAGCCCTGGAGGGTCGTGGGTGGGTGTTCCATTTTGTTAGATAATCAGTGAAATTAAGTATAAGGTTTTGAGAGATGCCTCTTGCAACCTCAGGGGACTGGTCCAGCCTAACTTTAGATGCATGGTAACATCAGAAGAAGGAAATCCACTTGTGTTGAAGATGATAGTGATTGAATACCGTGATGAAATATGGATGAAGAGTACAAATGGTAGGGAAGGGAGCTTGTACTCCCCTTATTTGTGGCTGTATATTCCCTGAATAGTTCCTCTCTCTTGCTGCTTCAGAGGCACTAACGTGCCTTCCTTGGGGGTGAGGAGAGGGACAAATGGGTATAATTTCACGGCAAAAGCACTCCTTATCCACAAAACAACTGGGAATGGCAGCTTGAAGGCAATTATCTCTGGTGCTCTTCCTAACAAAGCTGAAAGCCATATGGTCTTGGCATGGCTTGGAGAAACTCTCCAGTTTTAGACAGTGGGAAATTTTGCTGCAGTACCTACTGAACCTTAATAATCTCCTCACCATTGTTCCAGCCCATACAATAGACTCCCCTCGCAATGCTTTTTAGAAATCCACCTGTTTTTGCTATCAAAAGCTCCATTAGTTTCATTGTTCAGTTATTAAAATTACACAGGTCGGCAGGTTCCCATCACAGGAGACAAGGGGAAAATATGGAACCACGTACTTCTTTTGTGCAAGTTTTACATCCACTGCACTTTGTGGATATATTTGTAGACAGT
This sequence comes from Varanus salvator macromaculatus, assembly GCA_023646645.1. Taxonomy (NCBI): domain Eukaryota; kingdom Metazoa; phylum Chordata; class Lepidosauria; order Squamata; family Varanidae; genus Varanus; species Varanus salvator. The sequence goes on from JAIXND010000786.1 coordinate 8,953,170, forward strand.
TAACCTAAGACCTAATTGCCAAGACATTGGCTTGGTTGGTTTATAATGACAACCTGGAGTATGGGTTGAGTATGGGTTCTTATTGGATAATGGGTTGTCATTGAATCATAGGTTCTTTTTAGGAGTGAACCCTGCACCGTGGTTTAACCATGGGCTGTAATCACCAGCAATCCAGAATTTACAGCCCAGCTGTAAATCATTCTGTTCCTGAATTGTTCATGTTTAACAACCCATAGTTCAACCATAGTGCAAGATTCACATGTCCCAACAACTCACAGTTCAACAACAACCAATAATTCAACCCTAACCCAACCCAACTTCAACGATAACCCAAAAATAGCCCAACTGTTACATGCAAACAAGGCCGCTGTGTAGAGTACCAAAATGGGTCAGGTTCCCCTCTCAGTGACTCCATGCAGGTACATCATGTTTAAGAGAGCAGTCCTATGCATACTTCCTTGGAGGTAGGCCCCACTGAAAACAGTGGAACTTACTTATGAGTAAACTTGCATGACATTGCCGTGCAAAACAGCTCCAAGGTTAGAAAGATCCAGTGCCATAGCCACGAGAGAGAGAGAGTTCAAGGAGAATTATCCTTAAAACAGTTTGAAGAGTTATCCTTAAAACATCCATATGATTGCTGCTTTCAAACATATGTGGGTGTGCATTTGAATGTATAAATTATCACATGTGAAACTGAAAAGCCATATGTAGAATTTGACATTGCAACTGGCTACAGAGCAGAATTTGATCCCAACGGACTCTGGGACAGGTGCTGCAGAACCCGTGCCATTCAGAAATAAAAATAAGTTTGAACACAGGTTCCAGACTGAATTAAACATGCAGCGCTCGATGGACTAAAAATAAACGTGGTTTTGCTTTCTTAGTAAATAGAAGGATATGAGTAAGAAAATGCCATACAACACACCCTGCAATTATTACCCTTTGCAAACATCCTCCAGGTCTCGTTGCAGGATCTGTCTGAGCAGTGAGACTATGGCAGGATGTGCAAACACCACAGATGCACCAAGATCAATACTGGCATTTTTAATACTCGATCAGGAAAAGATGCATTTTCATCGCAGGTACATGTTGCAGAGTATCAGGGCCAGCTGCATTTTTTGTGGTCTGTACCTGCATTGCTAATGCTTGTGTCTTGAGCTTGGACATGCATGCCAGAAGCAATGTTAAGCGCATTATGTGCAACATTGTTTAGCCTTTGAACACATTGAAAAGTGCTGCTGTTGCGGTTAATGTACCTTGCCCGGAGTCCTTCTCCACTGAAATAAATATAGAAATTTTATTCTGATTTTATCTGGAGTGAGAGTACAATGGCTGGGTTCAGAGTCATGCGTGGTTTCCACAGTGTGTGGCTTCTTGCCTGGATGTTCTTGACAGATGATCAGGTGGTTTCTACTCTAGCATGGTTTCCATCCTCCTCACCCAGTCCTCCCATTGGCATGTATCCCATCAGCCACTGCACCTGAAATTCAATCACACACTGGATGTCGGGAGCAGCTGCCGCTCTTTCCAGGGGACTCTGTGGTAGCTGCATACCAGGACCATGATGTTGGTTCAGATGACCAGGGAACCCATGGTGAATTGTGGAACCCATAGAACAGACTGTTGTTTCTTGTGTGGTTCGGATACAGAGCAGACCATCCTGCACAAGAAACCATAGTGGCTTGTGGTGTGTTGCAAACCTGCCCACTGTCTCTTCCCTTTCTTCTGAGGAATGTATGAACATAAGAAAAGCACCGGTGGATCAGACCAATGGTCCATTTTGTCCAGCATTCTGCTCACACAGTGGTCAGTCCATGGCACACAGGATCCTCAAAGAGGATATGAATACAACAGCCTCCTCCTGCACAAGTTCTTCAGCAATGGGGGCACAGGGCACACTGCATATAGCCATCAAGTCTGCTTGACACGGATCGCCGCCTCCTCCATAAATTCCTCCAATCGTGTTTGAAATCCATTCAGAATGGTGGCCATTGCAACTTCTTGTGGCAGTGGATTCCACTGCTTATGTATCTGTGAAGAAGTACTTGCTTTTCTCCATCCTGAACAGCCCACCAATCAGCTTCTGAATGTCCCACCTTTGTGCTTCTCCTTCCTGAGAAAACACTTAGACAGTCCTGGACCATGAGGAGAAGAGGCTGAAGCACAACCAGGATCCTGCACAGCATAGTGAAGTCTTCCTGTTCTCCTGTCTCAGAGCACCAGAAACCTCCAGCTCTGGGGTCGGTCTTCCACCTGGGAAGAGCAGCTGACCTGGAAGGAACTGCACCAGCTGCAGGGGTGCAGGGAAGGTGCTCCAAGGTCAAAGACCCTGCTCCAACCTCATAGCACATTTCTGAGGTCAGAGGCGGGACTCCTAAGGCTGTCTAGCGGCCATAAGATCGCACTTTTCATGTATATATATCACCCAAGAGCTAAACTATCTGGGCAGCTTCCAAAGATAAAAAGCCTTAAAAATGCAATATCATACATTATGTACAAGCTTTCAAGAACAATAGCACCCACACATGGGCACATTTCTATCTCTGTATCATCTCTCTCTCTTTCTTGAGAATTTCTATTAATAATAATAATGAACAACAACAATTAATAAGAAATTTCAGGATGCAATTAAAAACCTATAATTTGTTGTCAAATGCCTGCGAGTAGAAGGAAGTCTTAACTTGGCCCAGAAAGGATAACAATGATGATATCAGTTGTATCTCACAAATAACGTGTTCCTCAACTGAGAGACTCCCAGTAAAAAGGCCATGCCGCGTATTCCCATCCTCCAAACCTTGTTTGGAGAAGGTTCCTGGAAGAGTGCTTCAGATTGCAATAGTCCTATATGGGTTTGTTGATACTGGAAGAGGTGCTCCATCAGGTATTTTGGACTGGAAGACCAAGAGCACATTAATTTGCTACAGCTTTTCATTGCTTTCAAAGCAAATTTTTATGCAGAAGATAAAGAAAACCTGATGGCTGATAGAAGGCAAAACAACATATCTCCCTTACAACACTGCTGTGTTCTGAAGCACTGGAAACATTTCCCCCTAAACCTGTTTGTCCATTTTTGTTGTTGTTTTCTTGCAAAGGCTGATTCAGTTTTGAAATATGAAGTTTCATCCATGGAAAGGTTGCTTTTTTGCGCAAAAACATGACCCGCATGCTCTTTGCAAAGAAAAGAAACCCTCACCACTACCTCCGCCACCGAGAGCACGTAGCCACATACCAATTTGGAAAAGCTGGACTATGAAGGTGGTCAGTAGTAATAGTGATTGATCTGTAGCTCAGCCTTAGACTGTTGTACTCCACAGCTTAGAGAAAAGGTTAGAATGAATGGAGACCCAGGGTAAATGAAACTTTAGGGGCTTGTTGTGGAAGCTCCTTCTTGTGTGTGTGTTTGTGTTTCTTCTCTTGCTTGCATGCACAGGAAGAAAGGCATTCAGTTCCAGAAATGTGGTGGCAAAAGTGGCTTGTGCTTTCAACATTCCTAGATAAATAAGAAGCAGAGTAATTTTATTCCAAGGAACAAGCCTCTCATGAGCACACAGGATGTCCGCCATATGATCTGCAGAGCCTGTGTACTGGTTCCATATGCATGCTTTTATCATTTGAGTTATTAATAAAACATCAGCTGTGCACACACTGGGTAGGTTGGTTATCTTATTCTCAGTCCCACGTTTATCCCATCTTTCCTCCACAGAGCAAAAATGACTCACTCAGGGTAGTACTTGGCCTGCTGTTTTAATCCTTACAACATTCTGGTGATGTGTGCTAGAACAAAAAAGGGGTGTGAGTGTGAGAGAGAGAACCCATGTTTTCCTGGTGGTGATCATTTAAAATCCAGTTCTCTAACCAGTATATTGCTGGTGGATCCTGCTCATCTGGATCTACATTGTGTTAATTTGAAGAGGCATGAAAAATTGGGGACCAGATATCGACTGGGGTGACACCGTGGTCAAAGATTTGCTCCGCCTTCAGTCGTCTGAGGCCGAAGGGAGTGCTGAGAAGGGCTTCCTCCCCTTGCATCTCAAGAGTCTTGGGAAAGCATGTGTGCAGTGAAGGCCGGTGACTCTGGGGCCGTGAGGTGGTGCATTCACCCTGGATTTTGCAGGAGCTCTCCAAGGTGTGGAACCCTGTCTCCCCCACCGTTGGCTTCAGCACCACGGACAGCTCCTCCGAAGAGCAACCTGGCAAGGACGCGCTGCGCTCCTGACATTGGTGCCACCAGCCCCAAAGGGCATCCATCTGAGCCATTAGGGCATTAGGACTGACTTGCAGGCGTCAGAGGGAAGCTGAGGACCAGGGTCAAGAGCAGAAGGGTCCATTGCTGGTTTCTCCTCCGGGGGGAACACTCTGCTTTCACCTGGGGGAGCTGGATTTCTGGTCTGGTGTCAGGATGTGAAGCCAGGATTGCTACCCGTGTTGATGGGCAGCAGGCTCCACCCTGTGACAGCTTGCAGGACAACCAGGAGCAGACCTGTCAGGACTTGCAAGGATCAGAGCCTGCCCAATCACGCAGTGCAGCAGGCAGCCCTGGGAGGCCCCATAAAAGGCTTCCCTGGGGGGCTCACGGGTCTTCCTGGTGGCTGCTTTGGGCTCCTGACCCCACCTCCAGTCTTGCGCTGCCTTCGCTCATGCCCTGGGACCTTCCTCCTCCTGACTCTCTGTTCTCTTCTGCCCTGACCTTGGTGTACCAAGAACCTGATCCTCGTTGCCTCTGGGCCCTCTTGTCTGACCCTGATCCTTCCCAGCTCTTGACCTCGCCTTGGTCTCTGGTTCTGCCACACCTTGCTGAAATCTGGTCCTTCCTGCCTTTCGACTTTACTTTTGCCTCTGGACCTGCCCGGTCATGCTGCACATCTGACTTTGCCTGTTCCTGTCTCTGTCTTGTTTCTGTTCTTCCATGCCTTGATGGCCTCCAGCCCTTGCTTGTCCCTACCATTCCCTCTGGCCCTACTGCACCACGCCAAGATCTCTACCGTCCATCACTCCTGGTCCAGGTACTCCAGCCATAGACACCTGCTGTGTACACCCCAGGCCTGACAGGTGTGCTCATATACCTCACATGAGCTTGTGGTCTGACAACATGGTGAATTCCCAGGAAATGGAACCGGCCACCCAAATTCCTGCTCTCGGAGGGCTCAGTGAGCTCTTGCTGAGATGGTAACTGGTTTCCCAAGGCTCCCCAGTCAAAAAGAGATCTCTGGGATTTGTATTTCTTCAGTACTCCAGATTTTAGGGTACTGTAGAACACTTTTGCTAAGCATGTTTTGCTTGAGACAAACCGCCTTCTATGCACCTCCGCAAGGGAGTACAAGAGCTTCACTCAGCCAGCAACCAGGCAGAGGGTGGCAGTCAGAGCAGGCCACGAATCTGTACCTGCTTTTCTGTCTCAGGAAGTGCAAATGTGCGCATGTGAAGTTCTAAAAGAAAGCAATCGTATTTCCAAACAAAACAAAATAAAAAAAATGGAAGCATCAGGGGACAATCTGCACTACAGCCGTGCTTTATTTATATTTTTAAAGTGTTTTTTAGATCACAGTGTTTAAAAAAGGCACAGCTACTTTGATACTGATTTGGCTAAAGGTGAGCTTGGTTCCCCTTCACTTGTAGAGCAATCCTATAGATGCCTGCTCAGAAATAGCAACTGGACTCTGCAGAATGTATTCTCAGGTGTGTATTACAGCCTTGGGACATAATCCTATGCATCGTTAGCCAGAAAAAGGGCATTGAAATCAGAGCATTCCCTGGTCAGTCATGCTGACTGGGGAAGGCTGGGAACTGTAGCACGTTCTTCTGTCTAAAAACCTGTGCAGGATTGCATGCTAATGTTAAAACATGTAACACTGATGTAGATTTAGTGATGGTATCAAAACTGAAAATGCGACGACCCAGACAAAGAATTTTCCCTGGTTCGTGATGTCTGGATATATTCACATGATGGGTCCCTTGCCTTGCCCTGAATTTCTGATTTATTTATGTTTATATTTTTGTTACAGGTAAATTAAAAATATAAAATAAAAACATTGCAACAAAACAGTGATAGTAAAAACAATTCTTCCTCTTGCTTGGCATGTAAATCAAGATGGACTGATTTTCTGAGTGGTCTCCTCAGAACTGAAAGTCAGCTCAGTGCTCAGGATGTTGATTATTATTACCCTTTTCCTAATGATATCTTTATACTGCTTAATATGATAACTTTCATAAGCAGTTCACATAGACGTAATAAAATCACATTTAAAGCATATGTTTCAAAACAATTCCAATTACAATTATAGTTCAGAACAATACAAAGAGATATAAGTTGGAGCAGCCATGATTAATTATGAGCCAGAGAAAGCCTGGGCAATTTCAGGGCAATTTCAGGATGTGTTTGAAACGTGCCACATTATCAGCTTCCTGAACTGCTGCCCTTGAAATTGCTCGACATTGCTGAAATTGACTCGAACTGATTTGAAATGGACATGTAATTTACTTTTGCTCTGAGCAATCAATTTCATCAAGAGCCTGACATGAAATCCTTGAGAGACGGAAGCTAATAACCTGTCAAAAGGGTTAAACCTCCGTGCTAACAGAGGCAGGCAGGTACATAGAAGGACTGCAGATGCGGCGCTTTGCTATTTCGCCATGTCTGGGCGAGGGTTCCCATTTTGTGCTTCTTTAGAACTGGGTTCTCCAACGTGGAGTTTGTGGGTCCCCCTCTGCCCACAGACACTTTTCCAGGCTTCTTGCCTCTCCTGACTTTCATTTAATCTCGTAGGATTTCCAATTATTATTTTCAAAGCTTCTGGTACAGGCGCCATCTTGGTTGTCCCTTCGGAGCTGCCCACATGCCACATGGTATTTCCTGTGTGCCCAAAAAACTCAGTGGATTCCCAAAGGCTCCGTTCTTGACAAAACGTTGCTTTATAGAGAAGCAGCAAAGAGGGTGAACTTGGCCACCTTTTCCCGTGGTTCGGGGGTGTGGCACCTCTTCCATGGGAGAGCCAGCATCAGTTTTGCCAGGGCTCTGGGGGAAGCCCTTGGGGGGCATGTGGGCTCCAGGGAAAGGAGCAGGACCAGTTTACCCGCTCACATCTCCCTGCCAGGAACGAATCCTCCAGAGAAGCACTTCAGAATCTTAGAACGAACAAAAATGCGCCAAGGCTTGGAAACCCGCAAATGGTTGGCCGCTGGGGCATGGGGGTAGGGAGGGGCACCCCAGGAACTGTGCTCCTGAACTCCCACTTTTGCTTTGGGTCTGGCTTTTGTGGTTGTTTCCTTGTGTGAGCATGTATTGTGAATCATGGCCCCTCTCAAACAAAAATATCTCAGAAATACCTGACAGGGACAAGAATTCACCCTTCTCAAGTGTATATTTGTAATTGCCAAATAAATCCTGAAACTGAGCTCAGGGGAGTGTGTACATCACACTGTAGATGCATAATGAAGCTTGGCTTGAACTGTTGGGATTGTTATATAATTTGTTGGCAACGATTTTTAGAGTCATTGCTGAAATTGGCCATTAAATTAAAATGGAACTTTTGGATGGAAACAAGGCCAGCCGAATGGGTTGATTCATATGGAAGAGATTCTCATGTGACCTTCTCATGTGACCCTAAAGTGTGATTTACAGCAAACCCTTGTGATTTATGGAGGAGTAGCACAGGTTTTGGGCACCTTTGTTTGGCGTATGGGTGTATTTATACCACACACACAAACTGGTTTAACAGTTAAATGCAAGGGGATCTTTAAGAAAAATACTCTGCACCGGCAGCAAACTACATTTCTTAAAGTCTCTTTGAGTGAAATCATAATAGTCAAACTGGTTTAAAACCAGTATAGGATAGATGGAATGGTGTTAATCCAGTTTGTGTCCCTTTCAGACATATTTGCTGCTAAGTCCTCTTTGTCCTGGCTGTCTTTGGAAAATTAAAGGAAAATTCCTTTTAAAAGAACCCTAATTTAACAATTAAAATATGGTATTTTGAAAATGTTTAAGAGGTATGTAATCTGAGGGTTGGCTCTCTTCCTTTTTCTGCTGAACAGGTAATAACTACCTGAAGCAGCTGCTTTAACCTGAAAATATTGACAGCCCCAATTCTTCACAAAGGGGGAGGGGGGCAAGCCATTTACAAGCCACCAACCATCAGAATCAAAATGCAGTCAGTCCACGACACACGGCACATGCCGAAACATCAACAATAAGCCGTGGAAGCAGAGCCGTCTTGACAGCGTTATGGGCCCCAGGCAAAGCAGTGTACTGGGGCCCCTACAACAATGACAACTACTGTTAATTTTGGAAGTTTTCCCATTTTCCAAGGGTTAACATACACAGATTAGTATGGGGCCCACGGGCAAGTGCCCATCAGGCCCATGCGTTCAGACGGCCCTGCGTGAAAGTAAAGAGAATCTAAGCAGAGGCTTGGGAGGATAACCGTGCAATCTGAAGCATGGATAATTTGCAATTTCCAGGGCCTTGCTGTGGCCAGGGCACAATATTGGATCTGTGTGATTTATCTGCTTTTTGGAACCCAGGATTCTGACCTCTAAAATGTCACTTCCATTGACTCCAAAGCCTGGCATACATTCCTCATACACAGCCATTTTGGGGGAGCATGGAGGTTTGGATCCAGCAGTTCCACCTGCGCCTGATGGGCCCCCAATATAGTTGAGCCCCTACAGCCTGAAGAAAGACCGGGCCAACAGTTCTCCTACAACTGCTGGACTTCCAAGGACATACTGGAATGGGCAAGTGCAGCTCCTCTCCATCAGTACTGGGGCTTCTCTGCCCACAGTCTTCACCTAACATCTGACGGCACCAAGTGGATATTTCTGGATAGGGGATTCCAAACATGTGGTGCCAGCGTACAAAAGACCCTGTCTCTAGGAGCCATTTCTGTAACTTCAGGGGATCTGGTGTTGGGCCATTGATGTTGAACTGAGTAAATGAGCAGGATTATATGAGAGAAAGTAGAGCTGGGTGCTGGCTCAGGATACATCTCTGATGCTTTTCTTGGATAATATTGACACCTGTGCAAGGAATTCTTAGAATTGGGAGAGGTGCAGTCAACTGATGCCGGCAACATTGTGCCAAAGGGTCATGTGTCTGACTCAGTTGAAGGCGGTGTCCCATGTTCCTATTATCTAAAATCAAAGAGTTTATGCTTTTTGCTGCAGAACATCTGTTTTTATTCCCATGCAAAGACAGTCTATTAATTAACAGCCTCATCAAATAAAATTCATACAGTTTATCAACTAAATTCCTTTCTTTCTTTGGTAGATAATGTACCAAGATTTCTTAAACTGGGTGACAACTTCACTCTTCACAGATAAATATTCTATTCTTGAGACATCTTGCCCTGAAATGTAATATCCTAAAAGAAGGAGAGAAGGAAGGGGGGCTGATTTGAAGAAGAAAACAACATTTTGAACAACCGTTTCAGATTGGATTTTGAAATGAGCTCTGCCAAATTTCCTCTCCTTAAAGGAATTTTGGCTATCTCCCAGGCTGAAGTTTTTATCGTCTTGTGACTCTGACTAAATATGAATGTGATTCTGCTAGCATCAATATTTTTTCTGCATGCACATCAGTGTCATTGTTGTGTTGTTGATGTTTCTTAACAGCCTTCTTGCTGAAACAGAAAATTATCCCAAGATGTAGCCGAGTATGCTCCCATAACCAAACATGATCTCATGTTCTGGCAGAAAGCTTCAGTACCCTTCTGAGTTGGGTTCTCTGTTTACAACTGATGTGGGCTTATTTTTTAAATGCCAGCTCCTATTTCACTGCTTAAGTATATTTCTCTCTGTGTTTTGGATTTCCTGAAATGCCAGTGAAAGAGCAGTGTTCTGGCAGATCAGTTTATTTGTTGTGAAGAAAATCAGGATTAGACGAAGCAGCCTCAGGATCTTGTCACATCAACAGGCCCTGATGGACAACTTCATGCTTCGATGTAGAAATAGAAACTTAAAGAATGACTAAGTGGAAGAAACCAGTTAAGGGAAGTTGTCATGTCATGTTGCAATGCCAGGAATAGCCACCCATGTGAAGCTGTCATTAAGAGAACTAGAGGCAGTAGATTTGACATAGTGAAACAAAGCCAACCAGCCAAGTTTCTTAGGCATGAAACTTCTAGTACATGTTATATGCCAAGGGGACAAAATCATTTCCCTTCTGTTTTATGCTTCAGGTTTTTGATGTCAGCCTTCCCCAACCCGGCATCCCTCAGAGGCATTTGGACTGCAACTCCCAGAATTCCTATCCAGCAGGGCCATTGAGTGGGAATTCTGGGTGTTGCAGTCCAAATGTGTCTGGAAGGCACAAGGTTGGGAAAGGCTGTTTTGTGTGATGGGTTTAGTGTCTTCAAAAGATCTTTGCAATGAACCTGACACAGGGAAATGGACAGTCAGCTTTGCACCAGTCCTATCAAGTGCTGAACTCTGCTGTTCAACATGAGGCACAGTTTATGGACAATTTCTCCAATATTCTGCTTGCTTGCTTGCTGCTTGCTTTTATTACTGTTTCTGATTACTTATTTATCTTGAAGGTCAGTGCAATGCTTTATTAACTGAATATTCCTGCAGTGATTTGTAATGCTTCATCATGTCAAACGCTTAGACATTTTGTGAAATGAAGCCGTAGTCAAGAAGCTTAATGCAGTAGATAAAGGGTGGAATTTCAAAGGGTACCTGGAGCGCCTGGCAGGCAAGCCTGAGAGCACAATTTGCCCAGGGGTCCCTCAAACCTGACCTCTAAAGAATTAAATAATAATTCGATCCGATGCCTGCATTTTATGGAATAAAGTTTGAATGAAGAATTGTAATTTGGTTGGATGGTGTGCTCCATTCCCTGTGTTACATTGCCTTTCCTTCCTCCCTTTCTCCTTTTCCCTCAACCACATTTGGGTTTTCAGGGGTCAAAGTGGTGTTCAATGTGAAAACATCAAAGGTTTTGGTGATGCCAGTATCCCTTTTTGCTTTCTCTTCACTTCTCTGCTTTGCATCAGAATCACTGAAGACTTTAAAACGTTTTCCTTGGTCTTGGATTTAAATCGAACCAAACTCTGCATGTGGACTGAACAGACTTCATCCTAGTCAATGCAAGGCTCATTTTTATTTTGCACATGGGACCTATAAATGCAAAGCTGCCGGAAAAGATATATATTTGGCATGGAACAGGCTGATTTTGGGGGCGGGACTGTAGCCCAGTGATGGAGTACCGGGACGGGGTTGGGAATTAGATCTAAGGAAATTTGTCCGATGCTTAAATGCTTCTGAGCGCTCTGATCCAATTTATAAAGAGACTGTTTCTGTTGCGTCCAGTAGGCCAAGTCACATCTGCTACGGCCTCTGCGTCTGATGAGACTGTTCCCACCTGCAGGCACTGCTACAACAAAGCAGAAGGAAAAATGTTGGCCTGCTCTCTGTGGATGCTGCGTTCAGTCGCTGTCTTGCCTGACTCCTTGCAACTCCATGGACCAGAGCACGCCAGGCTCTCCTGTCCCCAATTTCCTGGAGTTTACCAAAATTCATGTTCATTGCACCAGTGACACCATCCAGCCACCTCATCCTATGCCGTTTCCTTCACCTTTTGCCTTCAATTGTTTCCAGCATCAGGGTCTTCTCCAGCGAGTCCCTCCTTCTCATTAGGTGGCCAAAGTATTTGAGTTTCATCTTCAGGATCTGGCCTTCTAAAGAGCAGTCAGGGTTGATCTTCTCTAGGACTGACCGGTTTGATCGCCTTGCAGTCCAAGGGACTCGCAGGAGTCTCCTCCAGCACCAGAATTCAAAGGCCTCAATCCTTTGGCGCTCAGCCTTCCTTATGGTCCAACTCTCACAGCCATACATTGCAACTGGGAAAACCATAGCCTTGACTTTACGCACTTTTGTTGGCAGGGTGATGTCTCTGCTTTTTATTGTGCTGTCTAGATTTGCCATAGCTTTCCTCCCAAGGAGCAAGTGTCTTTTAATTTCTTGGCTGCAGTCACTGCCTGCAGTGATCTTGGAGCCCAAGAAAATAAAATCTATCACTACCTCCATTTCTTCCCCTTCTATTTGCCAGGAAGTGATAGGACCAGATGCCATGATCTTAGTGTTTTTAACATTGAGTTTCAAGCCAAGCTGTGGACAATGCCCCATAAAGCATGGATGTTGATTTTCTTGCAGTCTGAGGGCAAGATACAAATACCTCTCCTCCCCCACAACCCAGCTTGTTGTAACTTAAACCTCTTTGCCCATAACTAAGTCCTCGGTGAAGCATCTCAATTCTTTTGGGTGCAGAAAAGAACTACACAAAAGCCAGTGAAACACCAAATGGCATGTTATTGTAGGGTGTGGTCTTTTGGCGAACGCCCCAAGAACACTTCAAGTCTAAAACATTTTTGCAAGTCAAACAAATGAGCTTTAATTTATAAGTGCTATTGTGCAAATTTAATACTTTGTTGAAAGTGGAAAGATTGTTTTTACAACATACCTATTCACCCCAGATTCCTAATTTAATTGCAGTTGTGATGAGAAATGATTCTGCAGTCGCTTGCACCATGCACCAAAGTGTTGACTCTCTCAACACAAAATAAAGCATGTGAAATTGGGCTCGCTGTGAACGGAGTTGCTTTGCAGTTGTATGACGCTGCCGGCCGGGAGCACAACTTTGCTCCTCCTCCCATAACGAGAAAAAAAATTCTCGAAAGGGGTAAACAGAATGAAAATGTGCTTGATTCCCCTGGAAAGCCAGTGAGCTTGGTGAGTCATGGACTGACACAGTGCTTACTTTGCAAAGGCTTGTGACCCTCGGCTGCAGCACACGGGGTTCTGTCAATATTGGAAGGAATCTTGTTAATACAGGTCATTACTCGCATATTTGAACAGTAGGGTAGCAGATGCAGCCGCCTGCAAGAACTGGCATGTACTTTGTTTATCGTTTTTTATGCCATGAAGCTGCTTGAAGTGACCTATCAGTAGGCGAGTGGGAAGTAAATAAGGAAATGACTGACGGATGGCAAGGAAGAAAATGATCACAAAGATCACAGCCGTCTCTGTCATAGCGTTTTCCCTGTCTGATTCTGGTGCTCCGAGTTGTCGGTGCCACAGGGGGCCTTCTAGCTCATCCAGACATGATAAGACACGCTCATCAACGGCCACGGCCTTCTTACGCCGCGCAGTTAGGGCTGGAAGGACGAGCCGGCTGCTTCTGGCTTCGGTCCACGGCAGTCCTGACACCTTCAGTTCAGGGAGGTCCGGGGCGTCGGAGGAAGGTTGAAGTGTGCTTGGTGGCTTGCTGTGCAGCACTGATGAGGGTGATATTTGACTTAGGGGAGCTCAAGACATGCACGCCCCCAGTTTGGAGCCCTTCGCCCTCGCCCCTAATGCAAGACAAACCCCAGTTGCCTTGCATATTTATTTGTGTATGTATTATTACATTTCTTCACTGCCCATCAGCTTAGAGGCTCCTCAGGCAGTTTACAACTTGAAAATACCATCTAAATACATATAATAAAAGCACATGTAATAAAAACACATCGATCCAATTCACAAATAACATAATGCAATAGTACATAATACAATATTTCCCCCCACTGCCATTGCAGCTAAATTGCATTCAGAGGTATAGTAAAATATGCTAAACATGAGAATAAAATCTAACGGTTAAAATATTGGGAAAATAAAATGGCCTTCATCTGGCATTAAAAGGAACGGAAAGTGGATGCCAGGTGCACCTCTCTGGGGAGCAGATTCCACTAATGGGGTGCCACAACCGAGAAGGCCCTTCCCCGAGTGGCCTCCTCCTAGCTTCCTTTGGAGGGCGCTGTCTAAAAAGGACCTCCCCTGATGATCTCAGGGGTTGGGCAGATAAATACGGAAGGAGGTTTCCCTTCAGATTTGGATCGTATTCGATGCACATGCTTTCTCCCATCACCACAGTCAAGGAGCTGGGCCTCCTTTGCTCCTCCTTGAAGAATGTAGGAAGAGCCATGCTGGCTCACAGCAAGGTCCAGCTTGTTGAGCATTCACACCGTAGCCAATCAGCCACCTGTGGGAAGCCCCCCAAGTAGGACATGAGTCCAACAGCACCATCAAGCATGGACCCATGGCCCATTTGGAGTCCACCAGCAAGAAAGTCTTCAATGCAGCAATCCGTTTCTGTAGAACCTCCATCAGGCATGTTGTGTTATTTTTGCAAACATTGTTAAGTCAGGAAGCCTTCCTTATCTAACCAGCTGCTGTTTTATCGATGCCCCATATTTAATGTGCCATTTTATTATTTTATCTTTTATTGATCACGTCTGCAGAACCTACTTAGATGCGGAGTGGAGTACCAATGTTCCAATTAACAACATGCTTCTCTTTTTGGAAGGTCTCAGAAAATTTCCAGGCTGCCGTGGGGGGAGGTCTGGAGCCAATAGCAGCCTGCATGCCCATTGTATTGAACCCACTGGACTCCCTATGGGTCCCTCCCCAAAACCAGCAGGGGATCTTTGTGGGAAGACCTGGATGGCAGTGCAGGCAACTGCAGGATCCAGGGAGTCCACGTATAGAAGGCACTCCGGCCCTTTGCAATTGTGTCGATTCCACCTTTAGAGATCATTTGCCAAGCTGATGCTATGCCAAATTGGCAGTTGCGGCAGGTCACCTGCAAGCATCACTTTGAACTTAAAAGTTTGCATTCATGGTGTGCAGTGTGCCAGCTGCAAGCACACTACTTTGAACTATAAAATGCATGGTTTGTATTCATGGTGTGCAGCTTGCTAGTTGCAAAAAAGCCCACACGTTGACGTTTAAAGTGTGTGGTTTGCAAGCATGGATTGCAATCTGCTGGCTGTGGAACAAAGCAAAACAAACAAAGCCCACTTTGCACTAAAGGTGCATTTCTTTGACTGATGCAAGAAGCACGCAGGTACAGCACCCTGTTTGCTCCTGGCGAAGAGTCAGCTGGTCTGCACAACTCTTCTGGCTTGCCTCTCGACTCATTTCCCCGCTGTTTTGTAAAGGTGAGCAGAAAAGGTCGGGGTGGTCAAACCCAGAGAAACGGACTTTGCATGATGTTGTGCCCTCCAGCCTATTAATATAACATTTAAATCCTGAATGGCATTAGCATGATGATGGAAGAGAAAAACACTTGTGTGGTTTGGACATACTTGTGTGCTGTTTTTAGCTTCCTCGTGCTCTCTTCCCTGGCTGCCTTGGAATTATTACAGTCCTGTCAAATTTGCCACTCACTAGGGCAAATCCCTCCAACAGCAGGGGTGTGGAACCTCTTTCTGCCTCCAGGCCACATTCCAGTCTGGAGAAGTTCTCAGGGGCCAGCTTTAGTGGTGGTCGAGGATAAAAGCCGACGGGCTGGCGCCAGTGGCTTTGTGACGCCAGTGTTGTGGGAGGGGTGGGGTATCCACTCCAGATTGCAATTTGAATTCTGAGGGAGCTACCCATGGGGAAGACATTCAGCACCCTGGATAGCTCCTTCAATTTTCTGACTGAAACTCAGAGTGGATACACTGCCCCGCTGAGACCGAAGCCACCCACCAGCTGATTTTAGGTCGAAGTTCTTTGCGCTAGAAACAAGACCTTAGAATGGACCGTTCACCTTTGCTGGCTGTGGGCTGCCTCCTTTATACCTTTGCATACACCTGTTGCTGAGGAACTTGGCCAGGCGGAGGAATCCCATGGCCAGATGGTTTGCCACCGTGTGTTTGCAGTCGCTGGACTAGATGGACCTCTGGCCTGATCCAGCAGGGCTGTCCTTTCGTTCCTATTTTCTTACGTTCTTTCAGAAGGGGGACTGTGCCAACGATGGGGAATGCCAGAGGGTGGGTTGGTGGGAAAAAGGAGGAAGAGCCAGGAGAACATCTGAGGGTCCCAGAAGCGCTAGGCTGGGCCCCAAGGCCAGCAGCTGCGCACTCCTGAGATAAAAGCTTAAGCCACAAAGAGCCACGCAAATCATTGCAAGCATTATCCTTAACGGAAAGGTTTCTGTAACTTACAGTTGATGAAATGGAAGGTGATTAAAAAAGATCAATCTTAGAATTTTGAATTCATTTTAACCCTGTTTCGTTATTAAGCCTTCTGCACCGCCCCTGCCTTGGAAACGGTCATTTTTTTGAGGTGCTGAACATTCTTGGACGCAGAATCTTCTTTAGGAATTATGATAATGACAAGCAGTTTGCCATTGTTGTTGCTTTTATTGTTATTGATATGAAAAATCGGGGACAGGCCTATGTGTATTTCCAGACCAAACTTTAATTTTGCAAACACGCTGCCACATTCATGGTGTTTGACAGGAGTCCAGATGCTATTGTCATTAGTTTGCATATTTTGAACATGTTTCTTGACTGCTTCTTCCATCTTTTTGGAAAAGCTTTACCGGGGAAAAAACTTGTTAAGAAAGAACAGCTGGAAGAGCTCTGCGTTGCTATCTGACCTTTAGCACCTCTGCCTGGAAGCGCTCTGTGGCTCAGGGGTGCAGCCCCGATTTCCACGCGGAAGGTCTCCTACGTGGGAAAAGCTCCAGTCTGGAATCCGGGAGAGCTAGTGGGACAACAGAGAGTTAGATGGGCCCATGTGCCGGCCAGTGTGCAATGCAAGGGAAGAAGGGATGTTTCCTAGTTTCAAAGTAGGAGCAAGATTTGTCTGTCTCTTTCAACTGACGAGAAGACGGATGCTTATATAGAAGCCTGAAAAGAAGTCATGTGTTGCCGCCCAATCCAGGCCACCCAATGAGTCTGGCTTGCTATGAGAATCCCTCCTATGCTCTTTTCTGAATTATGATGATGAAATCCAATTGAATTGGTTTTCTTTTCTTTTCCATGTGGACACACTGCCCCATCCTGCAGGTGTGAAGCAAAGCCTTTAAATGCCCCCAGACTTCTATGGCAATTGTAAACTGAAAAGGATGGGGGCAGCCCTTGGAGGAATTTTTATTCCTTATCACCTCCTCTCTCTCACGAGAGCAGATTCTAACAGAGGAGGTCAGCTGCAGATTTCTGTTTCCTTAGATGGCTGGTGGGGATTTTAAAGGCAAAACCTTTATTGCCCCTACAACTACCTGTCATCTTACCAAAAGCCATCAGAATGGGTAGAGCTCAGCCTTGCAGAAGCAATGGACTGCAATGCCCATCATTTGCGGGAATAGCAGTCCATGCTGGCTGGGAATTGTGGGAACTGTATAACGTAAGTGGGGAGGCAGTGGATCAGACTGGGGAGACTGGGAGATCAACCTGATTCAATAGCAGCCCCGTAGATCTTCCAGAACTGTGTCTTGAGCCTTTCCATAGCTTCATCTCAGTCCACATTTCTAAGTTATTACAATATAATTCTCTATTCCCTTTTCTTGCTTTCCCTCCGGCTTTCTCCTTTTGGCAACAAATTAAAGAAGGCAGGAAAAAGAAGATACAGTGAAAACTTCCCCTTATATTTCTGCAGTCCATATTCTGACATGCATATTCTGATTTATGACATGCGATGCTCTTGTGAAACCTGTCCGGCGGGGGGGGGGGTCTCTTAAGCGCATTGCCCCCAAAGGCTGCACATGCATACGTTGCCCTGGGGGCCAAGGGCTCTTCAGGGCATTACAAAGAGAAGAGCAAACCTCATCATCTGTTACCTGGCCATTTTAAACAAGGGGAGGGGGAGTTCTGGATTCCCCCCAGAACCAACCAGGACAGGAGGCCATCAAGCAATGAAGCTTCCTACCAAAACTTCTGCTGTCCAGGGGTCAGAGTGGGAAGCACCAGAGGCTGGAAGGGGCTCCTCTCTGGCTTAGGCAGAGCAAGCTTTTGTCCTTTGCCCTGAAATAAGGGAACACTTTGTGAATTTTTTGTGTTGTTGCTGCACAGGGGCTTTGGAAATCTCTGAGTCATACCATTCTTAGTGTATGCATAAGCAAGCGCAAAGGTCCTTGAGTGGTGTAAACTTCAAACAGGAATCCACATATTTGAAACAGTCATTTCCAAATAATGCGCTTTGCACATGTGTTATCACGCCTCAGGCGACAGGATTCCTAGCACTGGGATCAAGTGACAAGACTGAGATGCCATTCCTTGTGCGTAGATTGTGTTTTCCAGCTTTTGAAGATAAAGGGAATGCCTTCAAATCTGCCAATGGATGTGCATAATACATGAGATGTAATTTACTGCTTTGGCATTAATTAGTATTCTTGTTCACCAATATATGTGATGTGCCACTTCCATGAGCCAGCTGACAGCTTAGCCTGACAAAGAATTCTGCATCATTTAATAGCGATTGCAATACATATGATTGGGAGCGGCAACAAAATGTTGCAGCGTGGAGCGCTCTTGTTCGGTGCTTCAGCCAGCAACACGCTTCCAGGATGCGTCATTCCAGTGCATCGCCATCACCCAGGTTTTCATTTTTCCTAATGTTTGTTTGATATCCTCATCCTCATCCTCATGATCAGGTTTACACTTACAGAACTGCTATGCCTGGCTTTGTAATTGACGGACAGGCCAGCCAACCACTTTGGCTCCAAACGGGAAGAGTTGCATCCCCTGTAGCCCATCCAGCGAGGGAGGGAGGTTCTACAGTTGTCCCAAATTCAGGGCATGGGCCTTCACAGCGTTATCTCTGCTAAAATCTTACAGGTCTATGTTCACCTCTACCTACTAAAAGCACGTTGGCATGGCAAGGGATTGCAGTGATCCAGTGATGGATTGCTGTTGCTCCATCACTGCTGGCTCCTTGAGTTGCAGGGCTTCCTGCAAAGCCTCTCCTTTTGGGAGAGGGCCTCCCCCACATCACACTTGTGCTCAGAACCATGCTCAGAAAGTTTCCATCCGGCATCTGCAAGAATGCAGTGCGGGAAGCAGCTCTTTCCACTGCCCCTGATCTTTTGTTTCATGGTTAGACCCTGAAAGTTCAAGCACAAGGTTACTACAGGACAAAGATGACGTGGGAGATTGCTTGTGGTGCGGAGCTAGAAGAGGGGAAGCTCACAGCCTGGGCTTGGTGGAACAGTCTGGCGATCGCATGAGATAACCGACTGGTGCAGTTGGAGAGCTCAGCTTCCAGTGAGCCGGCTCGCGTTGCAGCCCTTGCGGTTTGTTCTGACCTCATCCTGGCCTGATCAAAGGCACAGGCACTTGGAAGGCAAGGTGGGTCAAGAGGCACAGGTGGGCTTTGCCCATCAGCAGGGTGGCCAAGCCTGTGCACGCCACACCTGGCCGTCAAGGGCAAGCAACCCTCTGCTCACCGTGAGAACCTTTCGAAGCAGGACAGGTTTTCCCCAGGCCTCAGATCCGAGAACGAGACAGGAGCCGTGGGGGACCGGATCCTGCGAATGGCTACCCAGGAGTGGGCAAGACAGAGGCGTCCTATGCGTCCCGCTGCATGGGATGATGCTGGTGGGGAAGCAGCCTTGCACCGACAGATGGGGTCTTCTCCAGCAAACCCATCCAGGGTCAAATGTGAGAGCTCTCAGGCACAGCAGTGGGCTTCCAGCCCTTTCCAAGCAAAGGGTGATTAGCTACCACCGCTGAGTAAATGCTTGGGAACGGGGTTAGTGAGACCAGCGTGGGAAGAGGCCCGGCCGACCTGTCTGACAGCAGCAGGGTAGCCTTCTCCAACTACTGCATGTATAGACTTCATTGTGAGCCATCCAGAGACGAAAGTGATGGATAGGCTAGAAATATCCTAAATAAATAAAAATAAACCAACTGGGTGCCCTCCAGAGGTCTGAGACTGCACTTCCCATCTGTCCCATCAGCATGGCCATGGCTGATGGGAGCTGCAGTCTGGGGCATCTGGAAGGCATCAGGAGGACGGCTGTAGTAAGAGAATGCTTCTTTCTTTACTTACTTATCTTGTTTGTATGTCTCCTTTTTCACTTTTTGTGGAGAATCCAAGGCTGTTTACATGATTTGCCCTCCCCCTGTTCATCCTCACAACAACCCTGTGAGGTGGGTAACTGGCGTGAACGGCCTGCGGTCACCCAGTGAGCTTCATGAACTAGAACCCCAGTTCTCCTAAGTCCCAGTCCAACACACTAACCACCTTGTCTTTGAGATTGGTTTCCACACAAAAAGGACAGAGAAAGAAAACATCTGACGTATCTCATGGAGGAGAAGCTCAATATGGACTGGAACGGTTGCATTTCTGGCATGGAGTTTCCTCTCTCCGGCAACCTGTCTCAAATTCTGCAAGTTCTCAGAGTGCCTGCATGAGAACAGACCCATGTGGGTTCTGCAGCTCTTCCCTGATCTGGTACGACCAGGATGCTGGATTCCTTGGGCTGTAGAGCCACACACAGAGCTAGAAACTTTTCATCGATTGAACGATCTGCATTGGGAATCGCCACATTTTGGAGGTAGGGTTCAAACCGGCACCGCTTGCTGTTATCAGGGCAAACCTTGACTGTTCCACACCTTCCCCTCTCATGTGATCACCACAGGCAATGTCTTATTTACCCTAACAAGCCACCTGAACGGTATGTATTTGGAACCCTCATTCTCCATCCGCCCTGCTAAAGGAGCCCAGAGAGCAACTATTAGTCAAGGGTGTACCAGTAAAGCAACCATAAAGTCAAACTATCATACTTAAGCAAACAGTAATAATCTAATCTCAAAACACCCAAAGCAACAAGTTTGGAGCCAAGTTCCTGTGTAAATAAAAATATCTTTGCCTTGTGTTTAAAAATAGTCGCAGTGAGGGTTAATCTCACCCCTCCTGGAAGGGAGCAGGAGTACCCCACTAACAGGAGCTGCCACTGTGAGAGCCCCCCCTCGAACCCCACTGTGCGCCTCTCAAATATGGGGCAGGGAGCACTGTAGTGGAATCGGGCTCACAGGAAAGAGGTCCCTGCACTTCTTCATTCACAGGCGCTGCATCATCTGCCAGCCACCTTGGAGTTGCCCTTGAGCTTAGCTGCAATCCTTATGCAAATACATTTTTCCAGCAAATGATGGAAAATGGAATTGATGCCTGTTGCAGTGAGAACTGTTTCGCACAGTCCTGAATGCACAACGGAGACACGTTCACTTTGCAAAAGGCCTGAACCTGGATGGGTGGAGATGAAAACGTCCCAGTTGGGTGACTGTAACGTGCGCTATATGGGGCCACCACAGCATCTCATGAACAACGGGGAGTCTAATATGGCTAATTGCTGGTGGTCCAATACAGCAAATGCTTCTTTTAAGCGTCTGTTTTTGGAATGTCCAAAAGTTGTGTCTTTGGGGGAGGAGGTTATTACACAGATACATTTTGTAGTGGAACACCTTTAATATTCGCAGCTGTACATGCTCTTTCCAATGATTTTCCTGCTCCATGGACACTGATAAATGAATAGAGTAAATGGGTACTCAGTGCCCTTTTGACAACTCATTCAGGACCTTACATCATATTTGGAAGGGTGGCATATAAAAATTACCTTCAACTGCTACAACCGTAAGCCACTTTGAGTGTCTTGGCAGAAAGACAGTGGAGGAATGCATTGGAGAAGCAAACCGAAATAGATGAAGCGCCACACCAGCTGCGGCTGTTAATGAACGCCCGTGGCACAAGAGCCATGGAAATACGTGACTTCTAGCAAACCTTCTGCTCAAATGCACCTCTTAGGAGCATGTGGCCTTTTCTCCAGTGCGTCCCACAAGGCAAGAAGCCCTGTCTGTACAAAGGCAAGGCTCAGCCATGCCCTAAAGGGCAGAGACATGGTGAGGAGCCCAGGCCAGTGGTTCAGTGTCAGCGGGGCTGGATTCCGTCCTGCAAGACATGAAGCAATAGATGTCTGAACCCCTCTGCAGGCAGAATCCACTGCCCAGAACCAAAATTCGGTGCCAAATGATCTCAGCATTCTGAGTATTCAGTCTAGGTTTGAAGACATGCTTTGCTGGGACAAAGGGTGCGCACCCTGGGGAGCCTCACGCTCTCCTCCCCAGAATCCATCAGTCAATCCAGAGTGTAGGATTGTCTCTAGAACGCTGGCCTCTCTCTAGAGCAGGAGCGCCAAATGTCAACCCAGAGGCCACGCCCCCTCCCCTGGCCCCACCCCTTCTTCCCAGCCACAGGCTGCTTGGCGCTTTCCTGGCTTTTGTGTAGCCCCCTCCCCCCCAATTCTAAATGGAAATAGGAAAAGCCACTCCTTAAGCAGAGCTCCTGGCAGCAGGAGTCTCCAGCCAAAACATGGCGGTGTGCTTGGTCCGCTGGCCCCACCCCCTTGCCCTTGATCCACACCACCAAAGCTCGCCCCCAAGCCAAAAGCTTTCCCTATATGGAAAGCAGGGAAACGGTTGAGCGCCCCTCTCCCAAATGGTGCCGTGATTTATGAATGCCATCCCGGCCAGCCACCCCAACGATGAGCTCACCTTTGACTGTGTAGTTCAGGGTTCCCCCTGTCTGGCCCCAGTCTGCCCAGCAAAGGCCCGCAGGAATGATGGGCGACAGCTGGCCAGTTCTGCTCCCAGGGCCTGGCTGCGGTATCAGTCACTGTGTTGCTGAAGAGGGGAGCTGGCTCCAATGCCCCCCATTGGCACGACCTCTGCTGGGTCTGCTGGGCAAGAATAGCTCTGTTTGCCTTAAGGGAAGACGATCCAACGCAGTATCATACAAATGCACGGCTAAACTCTCCCTTGCCTGCAGCCATGTACGAAGGGCCTTCAAAAAGTTTCCGCACTTTTATATTTTATCTTTTATAAATATATTTATATATTTTTTGCTGGTGGCACTAAAAAGTTGGTGCGACACTGGGAAAAATGCGTTGCAAAGGAAGGTGACTATGTAGACAAGTGATGAGATTTGTTTTCGAAATTCGTAAAAAATAGAGTTTTAAAAAGTGCGGAAACTTTTTGAAGAACCTCCATAATATTTGCCTCTGAGATGCTCAGGAAGAGGCTGCCTACCGGCACTTCATTTTCTTGTCAAGCAAATACAGAAAAATGTACTGAATATGGCAGTCCCATTCTCAGCAATCATGACTGACAGACATTAACGAATATTAGTGGCATTTATTTATTACATTTATATTCTACTTTTCTTCCATCATGGTGCACCAGGCGACTCCACGTGGCTGCCAAACGGTCTCCCCTTCAGAGCTAGGCCTGCGTAGCTTCAGCAGGGCGGTTGCCTCATTCCGCTTCAGACCATGCCCCAAGATCTAGGACACAGCAGTTTTGAAAGTGTTGCAAGTCTCTTTGTTGGTTAGTTATCTCCCACAAATAAAACATTAAAAACAAAGAAAATGCCATCTGTGCAAATGGCTAGCATCGCTGCACCCGGTGCAAAAGAATTCTGTCAGCTGATTGAATGAAGAAGTACTTTATTTTAAACCTACTTCTAATCAGTTGCATTGAATGACGGCATTTTCGAAGAAGAAAGAGGAAGAGAAAATGAGAAAAAAATTCCCAGTGTTGGTGCTCCTCATTGAAAGACTGGCTCAGTATTACAGACAGATGTCTGCAATTAAATTTGGAAGGCCACTTCAAAAAAAGGAATTGATGTTTCAATGGAGGCGTATTGTAGAAAAGAGACGCACCCTTTCCTTCCATGTTGCTGTTTCTCCGCCAAGCAACCTCCCTTGCATTTTGTTCCCCGTGGCATACCAAAATATAAATTACCAGGAAAGTGCTCTCCTCTGGTTGATGATGATGATGGTTTATGGGATTTCTAGCCCACCCCATTAGCCACATGGCTCCATGGGTGTGTAACAACAATAAGGCTTTATTGGCATCTATGACGGATTTCTTAGGTGACCTCTTGGCCCTCCAGTTCACTTCTATTTTTTAAAGAGCATTTCTGCAGATTTTTTTCCCCCAAGAATGGAGAGAATTATTTAAAATAATGGGAAAAATGTATTTTCCTACTAGTGTAATTGCGTCATAGTCCTAGAGTACAGTGCCACCTAGAGGTTCTATCATGGTAAAGCAGGAAAGGAAAAGCTCCCGGTGCAGAGCTGGGCTCTCCATTCTGCCTCAAAAGCAGAAGCAGATACCGCAGATGAAGAACTCTGTGTGGAAAAGCTTGCAGGTTTTCTTTACTTAGGCCAAGGTTCCTGGAATCGACCTTCCTCAGATCTCTGTGGCGGCTTCCCTTGGCCCCTTCCCCAGCCACTGACGGGCAGTACCCTGGCTTTAGTACAGCTTTGCTCCCCGTCTAAGAAGGGGATGTGTCTCCTAAAGCTTGGCTACTGGCAGTAATTGCCACACGTGAAAACATGTGGGCCTGTTGGCCTGGCCCTTTTCCTCCTCCCAAGAGCGGCTTTGACGTGGAATTTGGCCAGTGGGCACAAAGAGGCTCAGCCGCCCAGGCTGGATGCCAGGCACAAGAAATTGAAGGTCTGGTCCGGACACTGCCTCCCCCAGATGGAAGGGTTCCTCTCCTGAGCAATCCCTCTGCATTTGGGGATCCTGCTTTTGGGGTTCCTTGTTGCTCAGCAGGAGACAGCGTTTTCAGGGGGCTTGGGGTAGGCGACCACACAGACGAGAGGCTAACGGTGCCTCAACTTCATGGCACAATTAGCAGCATCCTTGACTGCTTTTTCAAAATGAGCATCCTATCCAGCCAGCCTGCTATTTATTTATTTTACAAATTTGTATGCCGCCCCCTCACACTTAAGCCTCGGGGTGGCTGACAACATATAAAAATACAAATTTGAATACCACATAAACAAAATACAATTTAAAAAACAAAATACAATTTAAAAGCTTTATCGCAGCACGCAGGGAGGGTGGGTTGAAGCTGCAGCCGCCACAAAATTGGACCCCACCTCAGCCAGCATCAGGACAAGCACTGCCATGGCTTGTGCCAATGGGAGCCCCCGGCCTGCTCCCCTTCCTGCCTTCCCACTTCGCATCCTGTGTGGTGCTTAAGGCTTGAATCTTGGGATAACTTTCAAGCAGGGGCTCCTACAACCAGTTCTAACTATGTCCAACTTGATCTCTATCTATAAAACTCAGGGTGCAATCCTACGCAAGTTTAGGCCAAAGAAAGGCCCACAAGAGGACATGTGGTGTAATGGTTAGAGTGCTTAGCTAGGACTCAGGAGATCTCAGTTCTAGTCCCCACTCAGCCATGCAGCTCCCTGGGTGACTTTGGGCCAGTCATGTACTCTCAGCTTAACCTACCTCACAGGTCTGTTGTGAAGATAAATGGAGTAGAGGAGAACTGTGCAAGCTGCCTTGGATTCGTCCCAAGAAGAAGAAAGGTGGAATATAAATGCAGTGCAATATAATATATAGCTTTTTCTGCCTAAACTTGCACAGGATTTTGGTATGAGTCTCTGGCACTCCCTGCCCACTCCTGTCATTGTGACGTCCCCTTGGGCCTGGGACCTCATGAAGGTCTTGCAGGCTGAAAACCTGCCTGCCTCGCTGTACCGGGTGGCCAGCACTCTGCAAAGCTTTCCTGGCCATCACTGCTCCTAGAGGCTGCAAGGCAGTGTTTGGGATGCTGTCTTCCCACCAGAAGACTTCGGGGCTCACGAAGTTCCTTTTGATGTGGACCGCGCTGAAGCAGCCCATGCCCGGGCTGTCTGAAAAGCTTCTTTTCAATAGCTCAAGTGTTTGAACTGCTGGGCTAGACGTGCAGATCCATACATTACCCCCAATGTAAACACTTTCCGTATTCCAGAATCAACCCTCATTACGGAACTAAAACAAGTCTTGCTGTGTTCTCATCATTAGTGTGCTTCATGGTACTTATCTGTTTAAGTAGGAGGCCCATGAAAAGATCCGTCTGTTGCACTTCAAAGGGGAGCTTAGATTGCTTTTCCAGTGACAGGCTTTGCACGGATTAAAGTAGGCCAAACTGCAGCCACGCCGCCCTATGCACTGCTTGCGCATTCACGTATAGATCTCATGAGCGCCCCGAGCATTGAAATGTGGTTCTCAGCACCCCGAATCACTGCAGCAGATCACACGGGGCATAACAGGCTCAAGATCATGGTAGCTGAAAGGTGTTAAACATAACCAGAATGGTTAAACTGCCTGGTTAGTGTTAATATATTTTATTTATTTAAAACTTTTCTAGAGTGCCCCATTACCGAAGTCTCGGGACGGTTTAACAATACAAAATGTAAAATAAAACACAGCATCCTAAAATTTCAACCAACAATAAAACCCCAATTAAAACAGCCAGGTCTTAAAACATGGGGAAAATAAAAAGGTTTTGGCCTGGCGCTGAAAAGAATGAAGTGAGGGCACCAGGTGAACCTCTCTGGGGAGCAAATTCCACAATCTGGGTGCCACCGTAGAGAAGGCCCTTCTCCTGAAAGAATGTTAACATTGTGGATGTGAACTCACAATTGGAGAGAGGATTTGGCCAGACACTTGTCTAATGCAAATCTGGGGATAAAATGGGAATCTTGGTCAATGGAAGTATGATGGAACACTACAGGTTCTCCCACTGAAAGGAGGTTTGTGGTGGAAGAGTCTATCAATGGCCGCTATTGGACAACAGCTACTATAACAAGGCTGCATTGTTGCTGCTTTTGGGTGCTTCTTTTAAAGGATGGAGTTACGTTTCCCTTGAAGGTGTATCTCTGGAGTGTTCTCCTGGAAACAACTCTGCTACTTGAGGCTTGGTTGGCTGCAGTGGCATGGAGTGCTTTCTTCTAGCATCTGCCTTTGGATGCTTTTTTCTAACTTCAACCTACATCGCTACTGGGATAAGAATAGCCTGCCTTCAGTAATCTATAGTAACCTCCGAGTTAGATTTCTGCAATGAACTCTACGTGGGACTGCCCTTGAAGTCTGTTCAGAAGCGACAACTTGTGCAAAATGTGACAGACAGATTAGTAACTGGGACCAGAAGATCTGAGGATATTATGGCAGTTCTGGCTGACTTGCTTGCCTGTATATTCCTGAGCCTAATTCAAGCTGTTGGTTTCAGCCTATAAAACCTTGCATGCCTGCAGTACCTGGTGGGACTCCTCTCCCACCATGAACATACCTGGAGACTATGATCAACATCTGGGGCCTTCAAAAGTGCCACCTCTAAGGGATGCTCAGAATATGGCAACTAGGGAAAGGGCCTTTTTAGCAGTGACTCCCCAATTGTGAAGTAAGCTCCCCACTGAGTTCCGCTTGGTGCCAAGATAGTCATCCTTTAGGTGTCCGGTTAAGACTCCCAGGCCTTCACGGCATACAAATGAGGCATTTCTATCAGCTGTTTTGAACGCATCTAGAACAGACATTCAATTGTTTACGTTTTGCACCCTCAAAAGGTTGTGCCAGGTTTTGTTAGAATGTTGTATCATGCAAAGTTGCATAATTGCAGCTCGCATCTTTTGGGACTTTCTGTGAATGGCCCAGAGGCTTTTGGCTATTGGGCAGGATAGAAATGGAATAATTCCCCTTGTTCCTCCATGACTGCTAGTCCTGATGGCTCCATGTTACCTCCATTGCCAGAGATTGTGTGCCTATGTTTTTTAAATAGTGTATTGTGTTTTTATTTGTATTTGTCATTGTTGTTAGCCGCCCTGAGGCCTTTTTTGCAAGGGTGCGGCATACAAATTTGTAAAATAAATAAATAAATAAAATGCATAGCAGCCCCTGGGGACCATGGGTGGCAGGATGCAACATGATGGGTTAGATGACCCTTGGCTCTTCTGAGCTTATGTTCTGTGCTTCCAGAAGTTGTCGAGATTCATCCTTTACAGCAAAGATGCAACAAACCGAATCAGCCCCTGGGAGTTGATTAGTTAATCAGCCTTTGGTTATTCCTTAGACTGGGTCTTATGGTGCATTTTAAAGTTTTCCTTGAATGTTCTCTGGCCTTCGAAACATTTAGGAGCATGGACTGGGTTGAACTCAGATTTAGTCCTACTTAAAATAGGCCCGTAGAAATCCTGAGTGGAGCCATGGTTAAATCTGGATCCAAGCCATTGCTTTTGCCATCTCATGACTTTGATTTTCTGGATCACAAATAATTGTGAAAGAGTTTATAAAGCTTAATACCCCTATGATCCAGTCAAATGCCACTCTGAAACTCAATGAAACTAAACTAGCTGTAACTGAATAGAGCATCGACATAATGCCACCCACAAATATGAACAATTTCTAGGGAAATTCACATCCTAACTGCATAAAAAATGGAATTTACCAAGTATAAACATGGATATTACTGTGTTGCATTTATTCACCACCCTTTTTCCTCTGGTGAGGAATCCAGGTGGCTTACATAGTCCCATTGCATCTCGCAACAAAATTCCTTGGGGTAGGGTGGGCTGAGAGGCTGACCTGAAGTCCACCAGTGTGGTCCATCGCTGAGTGAGGACTTAGCCCCAGATCTCCTAGGTCCTCAGTCCAGCCCTCCAACTTCCAATCATGCTGGCTGCCCAGTGAATAGTAACATAATGTTTACAAGCAAAAAAAAGTCTTTGCTTGGTGCCAAAAGGACACCAACAGAGGCACCGAGCAAGTATTTCTGTGAAGAGGACTCTGTGAGGCCACCACTAAAGAGGCCCTCCCCTGCTCTTTAGCCACTGCCTGCCTTTCAGACTGGGTTGGTTCTGCGGATGATTTTATGCTCCAAGTAAATGTACATGAGAAAAGTCTACATTGCTACTCTATGTATAATAAATAAATATTCAAAGGCTGTCACATAAGATCTTTGTTACGTGTAATTACAGGTGAGATCTATCAGTTCATTGATTGTTGGCATAAACAGAACTTCATGAATGAGACCGTCACTGAATTCTGATGTTGTTGTTATTAGCATATGATTGTTGCTTCCTGTTTTCTGCGATTCAATGATTGCAAGTAGAAACAGCATTTGGCTTGTTTTGTTTTGGCAATTCTTACTGCCATGTAATCAGCTTTATAAGCATATTAGCACATTATACTTTTTCACTCTTCTTCCATTGGTCCACCAGTTTTGGACTGGTCTTTTCTTTCGGGATCTCCGTTATTCTTCCAATACAGGTAACAAAAAGGCTGCTGCAAACACATCTTCTCTAACATGGTGCCCTCCCAAATCCCAGATCCAAGTCAGCAGGGCTCCTCAGTCCTCTGTCAGCAGGGATGGTTCTCTTAGATCAGTGATGGCGAACCTTTTAGAGACCGAGTGCCCAAACTGCAACCCAAAACCCAGTTATTTATCACAAAGTGCCAACACTGCAATAAAACCTGAAAACTGAGGTTTTAGTTTAAAAAAAACAACTCACAGCCAGTCCAAGCAAATATATATATATATATATCCTTCGCAGCGCACTGACCAGCCATGTGAAAGCTTGGATGAGTCGCGGCATGTGACATCATTGCCTGGCACCACTACTCCTTTCTGAGCATGCGCATGGCCCCTATGTGCACTGTTATCTGATGCTCGGCTGCTGGGGGGATGCTGGGGCAACTTGGCTCACGTGCCGACAGAGAGAGTTCTGCGTGCCCAATGTGGCATGCATGCCATAGGTTCACCCCCACTGGCCGAACCCTACCCTGGTGCACTCCCCTAACCCTAATATAGGGCTAAAGTTCCATTGAAAATAGGACGACTTTGAAAAAGCCTTCCTTGAGTAGCTTTTTCTGCACAGCTCATCATTTCTGCCCATTCTAAGCACATTCCAACTATCAAAATCATGCCAGGACACCTCGTTTTTCTAACCCTAATCCAGTCATGGTGAATCTTTTAGAGACCGAGTGACCAAACTGCAGCCCAAAACCCACTTATTTATCGCAAAGTGCCAACACTACAATAAAACCTGAAAACAGTCAGTCCAAGCAAATATATATATATATATATATATATATATATATCTCCTTAGTAGTGCACTGACCAGCCATGCGAAAGCTCGGACAAGTTACAGCTAATGTGTTGTGGCTTGTGACGTCATCGCCTGGCACCACTACTCCTTTCCGAACATGTGCATGGCCCCTATGTCAGCTGTTATCCGATGCTTGGCTTCTGGGGCGATGCTGGGGCGACTTGGCTCGCCTGCCGACAGAGAGGGCTCTCTGTGCCCACTGTGGCACATGTGCCATAGGTTTGCCACCACTGTCTTAGATGAACATTAAACTACCTTCTCCACAATGCATTAAAGCTCCGAGCAGTTTCTGCAGTGCTAACCCTTCTTTTATTATCCATGCCTGCCCTCTTGTGGTGAGGGGGACACAATATCTAGCATCAAGGGAGCAATTTTGACAGAAAAATGCCTTGCTTCTCCCAGCATCCATTGCTACTGTTTAGTAATCAGGATGACTTGCTTTTAGCTGATGAAAGGACATTTAATACTGGAATTATTGCTGATGATTACTTCATCCACCGCATCACTCCGTGTAGTTAAACAATCGAGTTTGTTACGAAAAAGCTGTACTGATTGGCCACCAACCTGGGCAGCTTTGAAAGGGATTGGTCAAGTTCAGGGGAATTAGATAAACTCAGCGAAGAGCGAAGCACAAACCCATGCCCATTTAGATAAACACGCTCCAAGAAGCCCAGGGAAGTTTGGGAGCTGTAGCCGTGTTCTGTCTAAACAAGCATAGGGTTATGCCCTCAGGTGGCTACTGGCCCGGCTGGCTCTTGCCTCCAGGGTTGGAGGCAGCAAGCAAGCTCAGTGCTGGTTGCTGGAACACGAGTAAGAGCGGCGCATTGCTCCTAGGACTGACTTGTAGGCTTCTGGTTGGGGCAGAGTGTGGGTTATTCTGCAAACAGAGCGCTGAAGAGATAGGCCTTCAGTCTGATTCAGCACAGCTTTTTTAAAGTTCTTCTTTGCTGTCATATTTTCTGAGAATTAGCTGGCCACAATTTTATCAGACCTTCATCTCCAGTCTGAAACCAATGCTACTTCGGGTCGGGCTAGATGGAATGTGCGATATTCGCAGAGGAGCTCTGAAGATCTTCGTCTTCCTCCCATTCTTTCCTCTTGGCCACAGCAGCTCTAAAGTCTCTTCTGAGCAATCAAGGACTGTCAGACTAGCTGTAGGTTAGGCCTGCAATACAGAGGAAGAGTTGCATGGGTGGTCACAATCATGGAACAACAGAGTTAGACAGGGCCTAGAAGGCCATCAGGTCCAGCCTCCTGCTCAGTGAAGGACTCCAGTTAAAGCATCTCTGAGAGATGGCTGCCCAACTACCTGCTCAGTGCCTCCAGTGTGGGACAGCTAATTGGTTTTATTGCCTTACTGCTCTGGCAGTCAAGTCATTTTTCCTGCTGTCCAGCTGAACTTGGCTTCCTGTGACTTAAGCCCATTGTCCTGTGTCCTGCATTCTGGGAAGTTTGAGAAGAGGCCCTGGCCTCCTCCATGTGAAAGCCTTTCCAGTCCTTGTAGCGTGCCATGATATCTCTCCTCAGTCTTCTCTTCTCAAGGCTAAGGATGTCCACTTCTTCCAATCTCTCCTCAAGGGGCTTTGTTTCCAGTCCCCGGATCATCCTTGCTGTCCTCCTCTGAACCCTTCCCAGTTGCTCTGAATCCTTCTCAAACTGTGGAACCCAGGACAGGACACAATAATCAGGAAGGGTCAGGTGGCCCACTGGGAGGAGTCCTTGCTTGGGGGAGGGCATGCTGCGGTGTGAGAGCTCTGGGGGCGTCCACTTATCCAAGTGAGGGGTTCAGTGAGTGGCCACTCCAGAGAGGTATGGCTGTGCTTTGCTGTGAAGGGCACCCAGTCCACTGCCCTCTCAGTCTGCCACCAGAGGCAAGAGATTCATTCCATCTCAAGGGAGGGCTGGCCACAGTGAACCCAGAGCCCGAAGCATTGACTTTTATTTAATTACTTGGGCTTACATAGGCAGGGATAAACTCATCCTTAAAATGCCAAATCTTGAGCTATTTAGTGCTTTCCAGGTTAAAACCAGCTCTTTGGTGCTCAGCACTGCACAGAAGCCGGTTTTAAATATATGTTTCATTTTCCTGGCTCCACTTAGCAACCGGCATGCTGCAACAAGCATTTCCGTCCATTTTCTAACTCTAACAGACCTGGATCCAAATGCATCCATTTCAAATGTGGCACAGACAAAGCAGAATGCAAGACTGAGTTGCTGCCCTGGAGCTGCAATTTACCTGGAAGTGAGCAGAGGATGCTGGGAACAATAGATGGCAAAAGAAGAAGGGGACGGCCTGGAGGAATGTTGTCTGTGGGGTCGCAACGACTTCGCGACTAACAACAACAAAAGTCTCTGCAAACAGTATGGAACTTACTACTGAGCGGACATTGTATATTGTATCCGTTTTCTGGTCATTGGGCAGCAGGGGGCGCTCTTGCCCGAGTGGATTTTTGACAAGGTCTTTGGTTTTGCTCTTTTAAAACGTGGTAACTACCTTGCAGTAAGGACAAAACTAAACACCGCTTCTTGGGTACCTAACCAAACATGAGTCCAGTCGAATATTCCAAACCACTTTTTCAAGCTATAAGGTCTGAGTTTGTTCCTGCTCCCTAAGGAACTGGTGGACTGTTTCAACCACTGTTTCTTTGCTATTTCAGGGATTTCGTCTGTTTGCCTTTATTCTGTGTTTTTAGGCATCCTGAGAGCACTTGTGTGCTGAAGAATTGAGGGACGATGATCAATAAACACAGACATTAAAAGAGTCATAGGGTTCGAGGTCATCTAGTCCAGTTATGTAGTTAATCCTGTGGGAAAACATCCTTAGTTAAAGACCTTCTAACAAGGGAGAGTTGTTGGAAGAAAATGACTCCATTGTAGAACTGCTCATTAGGAGAACAATTCCTCCTAAACTCTATCCAAAATAAATATTTCCATGCTGCCCAGTGAAAATTAGACTTTTTGTGCTTAGTATTATTACTGGTTGTTTTTTTTTTAAACAAACCATTTAACACAACGTGTCATTTGGTCCTTAGACTTGCAATCACAAGGGATGCAAAATGAAAAACTTCTCTTAATCTCTTAGTCTTAGTTCTCCTAGGATTTTCCACTGTTACTTATTCATGCCTTTAATTAAAACATTGCTACACCATTCCTATTTAGTCAAGGACCCTCAGGAAAATATGCAATGCATTAAGCTCCAAAAGCATAACAAACACTATCATGCAGAGGTAAAGAATCACAGAGAAAACCAATAAAATGCATGAATAAGAAAAACATATAAAAGCAGAGAAACGATCTAATAGGAATACTTATAAATTTCATTGAGTCAAAGCAGGTTTACAAAACAAACAGCCCCAGTGTTGTGTGAAATAAATCAATTAAAAATATGAAATTTTAACAATTAAAATACTGTGATTTTTTTTTTAAAAAGGGTTTGGCCTGGTGCCAACAAGTGCATAGCTCCTGTTGGTGCCAGGAGCATCTCTCTGGGGAGCTGGTTCCACAAGTAGAGAGCCACACCTGAAAAGGCCCTTCTCTGGGTAGAAACCTTCTTCATATCCTTCACAGCAGGGTCCCGAAGAAGTCTGGGCATGTACTTATGGGAGGAGCTGTTCTGTTAGATATCCAGGTCCTAAACCGTTTAGCGTCTTATAAATTATTGTAAGTACCTTAAAGCGGTCCAGAATTCAACTGGCAGCCAGTGAAGGTGATGTAAGACTGGAGATATATCGTATTCTTGCCAGGAGACGAACTACTCTCCTCTGAACCAATTGCAATTCCAGAACCGTTTTCAAGGGCAGGCTCACACAGAGTGTGTTGCAATAGTCCAAGCGAGAGGTTACCAGGGCATGGATCACTGTTACCAGGTTTTGCCTGTCCAGACAGCCGCAGAGGTTGAAAATCAGCCAGAGCTGATAAAAAAGGTGCTCCTGGGTGTAGAGCTCACCTGGCATCCGTAGGTCAGCTTCAAGTCACCTTTAAATCAGTCACTAGGATGCTACTCATGTGACTTCACAAAGCCAACTCAGAGTGAAAGCAGGAAATGCTCCCCTCATTATCAACTGATGACAGGAAACCACTTAGTGGTTTGCATCCCATAATGTCTCCTCCCAAACATGCTATGACACTTGCTGCAGGAGTGGGGTGGGGGAGACACAGCCAGGCCACTCTTTGCTTCTGTTGCAGGTAACGATCGCTGTTGTACCAGGGCCAAGTGAGGTAACATTCGAAATGTGAGGACGTATGATCACAGATCTTCTGAAATTCACCGTTTTGCCCTCGAGAGCAACAGATCAAAATTGACAAACGGAAGGTTAACAAGCGGAAATGTCAGCCTCGATCACATGGCCATCCTGCTCGTTCTCGAAGGAACTCCAGCAGTACATATGAGCTTCCCTTCCACTCAGTTTCCCAAGCAGGTAAAACCGAAACCTGCCGCAGATCTGCTTCGCTTCAGGGGTGGAATGAGAGCCTGTGCGCATTATTATGGTCTTGCATGCTCAGGAACAGGGGAGAACATTTGAGAAAGGAAAGTGACACCTAATCTCACTGGGAACAGAATCTCATTCCCTTCTCACTGACGTTTCTTGGCATCTTACGACATTCCTCTGCTCAGCAGTTAAATCCATGCCCCAGTTCAGTCCCTGCTGATGCAAACCTTGTTTGCAATATTTCCTCGTCTGGGCAGTCATGGGGCAAGGAGAACAACCCGATGTGGAGGTTTTCCAACTGGCTCTTCCTCCCTACAGGGATCACACTGGGGCAGGAAAAAGCCCCTCTCTTGCTTATTGACAGTTTGCGCTTGAGGGGTGTGCAGGATCCGGTCATAAATGGGAATAAGCACCTACACGGCGGAGGTCAGGATCAGCTGAAGATATTTTGCTGCTGAAAAGGGTTTGTACCTCCCCGGCACCCACCCAAATTACCATAAACCAAGACAAGTCCTTTGGTACCTGAACCAAAAAAGACAACGAGTGCTTTTCTCCTTCCCCATTAGCAAAGGTCAACAAGAACTAACCAAAACATGGACCATTTTCCTGCCATTTCATGTTACACCAAAGTCTGCAGCCTTCCTGATCTGCAGGGGTTGAATGCCAAGAGCAGGTTATTCATTTGCCTAGAAATTTGTTTAGCCCTAAATTTGTTTAGCCCTTCTAGAAACTACACCGATGTTTTAAAAGGTAACACAAAGCAGGCCCTGTTTGCAAACTAACAGTGGGGAGGTCTGCTTAGCAGCAAACCTGGCACCTTCTCTCTGCAAAGGAAGGGTCCTGTCATGGGGCTGTGGCTTCCCCCAGGTGGGGTGGCTTCGGGGGCAGTGGGAGTGCACCCCTTGCCCCCTGGGTGAAGTGGGTTGGGTGGTGTGCCTTGATGCCACACTCGGCAGCTCCCGGGAGCAGGCTCCCTTGTGCCTGCTCATACAGGATGGAGAAAACGCTGAAGGCAGGAAGATCTTCCTTCACCCATCACTGTCTCGCTCTCTCTGCCCTCCTTGCAGCATCAGCGATCTCCGCACCCTCTTCTGGCGGCTTCTTTCATTCCCAGACTGGGATCGAAGTGGGTGGAGGCAGCACATGGAGCAGGTTGGCGCCGGGAAGGGCTGCTCTCTCGAGGCAGAGCTTGCCTTCCTATCTTGGGGGAAGCCATGGGGGTTTGATCACACCTGTGGTGTGATCGCTGTTGAATCAGCATCCGTCCACACCTGTTGTGCCGTTAACACGCTCAGGCCTGGCCCAGCGATGTATTACTAAACAAGGTGGAAGAGCAGCTGCAGGGGAAGTTAAACCTGCCATGCCCCACATTGGCAGCCTGAGGTTGGCGCATTCCCGCTGCTGTTTCACTACTTCATTTGACTTAATGTAGACATTAGTGTCTAGATGTACAGCTCCAAAGGCAATGCCCAAAAAGAGGTAGGTGGGCATCTCTCGAATGAGCACATGCTGGACTCCTGCAAGACTTTCTCTTTCCTAAGGAAAAGTATTGTGCAGAAGATTAGTTATATTGTGATGTGACTGCACAGGCTGTCTGGCTTTTCGTCAATGTGCTGATGAAGAAAATCGGTCAATTCACATAATTGCCTGATTGAGTGAGCCTGGCTTCACAAGGTTGGTGGAACCTGCTCCTCTTGGGGAAGATGGTTCCTAAATACCCGTAGAAATGGCCTTCTCCCAGGGACTGCAGCATCTGGGGCTGGATCGTGAGGCCAAAGACAGCACCCCCCTCAGCTAGAACCTCCCCCCCCAGTTGAAAACTAGGAGGGTGCCAGGTGCAGGGGCAAGCCTCATTTTATTCCTATAGTCATGATAGCTCTGTGGTTATGGACAGGTTTAAAATGCAAAAATGCACATGTTCGGAGAGTCTTTTTAAAAAAAGATCAGAGTATAGAAAGCTTCCTGTTTTTCTGGTAGTCATTCAAACGTATCAGGAACACAGAGGCCGGTTGAAAACATGGAACTGAGGTTGGAGGAGATGACGACCCCGAAGGACTCCTTGCAAAGGTGACCCCTATGTCCAGGAGCTCTGCATGGTACTGGAAGCCTCCCTTAAAATAGGTTCAGCACCATGGAGCCCAAGGATAGCTCCCAGGCAGATCAGAATAAAAGCTGCAGTGGAAAAGGAGCCCCACTGACAAAGGGTCACCAGGCATTTCTGAGAGCCACAGCTTGGGTTTTCTGCGGGGGGGGGGGCAGGGGGGCAGGTTCTGTTTTGAAAGCGGGCTTCCTTCCCTGTCTTGCTTGGCTGGGGACAACTACCTAGGGAAGCCCCGTGTGCCTCAGGTTCAACACCCCTGTATTATTTATACACACATATATAATATAATACAACATATATTATCACATAATATCACACATTATATTATATTAACCCTAAATTTATAATGTCCCCTCTCTATACCGTATATGTAATATAATATAATATAATATAATATAATATAATATAATATATTTGCACATATATAACGCCTACCACATTTTCATAGCAGACCTCCAGATGTGTCTCCAGCTTGGGTGCCATCACGGCAACAGCCTGCCAGTGAGTAATCTACTCCCCTCGGCCAGGCGCGCACGCACACACACACACACACACACACACACACACATCCCTGGATGCTTTCCCAGGAAACCCTTGGAATGGGAATCTGGAAAATGGCTTGCGGGTAACTGCTGTTCCGCCTCTCCTTCCAATTAGCCTTATTTGTTTTCAAAGGGCTCCTGCAAAGCTGGCAACGGCGCTGGCACACGGGGCAAAGAACAGGAGGCAAAATGCACGGAAAGGAAGTGGGGCTTGAGCATCTGGCACAGGAGCAGGAACCTGCTTGCCAGTTCATCACGGCAGCATCCGAGAGAGGAAGCGAGCCGAAGCCGGCACCCAGCATCCCTTGCAGGCCAGAGCAGGACAAACCTGGGTGCAGCCCAGTGAGAGATCGACTCAAGAGTGGAGCATGTCCCCGGCTGGCCGAGGACGTTGTCCTAATGACTTGGGGGCCCGGTGTGGGCGCTCGCAGCTTGGGAGCCGCCAGGGGAGAGTCTGTAGCAGGCTGTGCACACAGCCACACTGGGGAAGCTGCAACAAGAATGGGCCCGGATTGGAGCTGCCCGGGTTTTAGCGGGGCAGAGAAGCCATGCAAAATTGGAGCCTCCGGTTCCAGGGGTGCAGTTCTGCGCCTCATTCAAAGTGCTTTTGCTAGCCATGGGGGAGCCAACCCATCTAGGACAACATTCCTCAACCTGGTGCCCTCCAGGTACGCTGGACTGCAGCTCCTCTTTTCCCAGCCAGCAGGAGGGTGCCAGGTTGGGGCAGTCTGGTCCTGGAACAGGTATTGAGATGTTTTACCAAGACTGTGAACTTGTCTCTGTTCACGGGGTTTTCCAGTGGAGAGATTTCCCATTGTTTCTACCTGATCCTCTAAAATGGATGTGTTTGGGATTCCATCAAGGAACCTCCATGCAAAGCATCCTTTGCCACTGAGCTGGGTGTTTGCTTAGCCATCTTGCCCTTTGCTACTGCCATCTTCCCATAATTTACATCAAGGAAGCAGCCAAGCCACAAAGCACCTTGTGTTGCTATAGATCCCATCTTTCCTTCTCCTTGTAATCCTTTTTCATCCATGCCTTGAAGAAAGAAAGACCAATGCCTCTGAAGGCAAAAAGCGTGAAGTACATTACAAGAGAGTGTGATGTAGTGGTTAGAGA
Organism: Varanus salvator macromaculatus; assembly: GCA_023646645.1. NCBI lineage: Eukaryota > Metazoa > Chordata > Lepidosauria > Squamata > Varanidae > Varanus > Varanus salvator. The sequence continues at coordinate 8,991,048 of JAIXND010000786.1, forward strand.
TCTGGGTTCTTCTCTTCCCTCAACCATGACTTTGGGGTGTCTTTGAATCCATCTCTAATTTCTGGCCTAGCCTACCTCACAGGTGGATAAAATGAAGGAGGTCTTGCAAGCCACCTCAGGCTCCTTGTAAGAGAAAAGGGTTGTGGTGTCAACGTGAATGTAATCTGGATGGGTTTAAAAGGAGGTGAGACACAATCCTGGCATGAAGGATCAGGCGATTCGTGGCTGCTGGTTATGATGGCAGCATGGGATGGTTTAACGGGGGTCCGGCACTGAGAAGGGGGTGGGCCCAGATGGCCTCTGGCCCCTTCCAGCTCTCCTATTCCATGTGGATACTAGTTGCACAGGCATCACACTTCTGAATATCAGTGGCTGGGAAGCAGGAGCAGCCAGGTGCTGGTTCTGGACCGGTTGTGGGCTTCCCACAGCCATCCAGCTGGCCACTGGAGGCGCCAGATGCTGGACCAGCCGCTCCTTTGGCCTCCTCATGGGCAGCTCTCTCAGTTCCTGCAAGCCCTTCCAGAGGCTCTTCCAGAGGCCGCTCATGCGGCATTTCTGGCCTGGGGTGAACTCGGGCCTCACGTGTATTAATCCCGCTCGCTGCCTTCGATCACAAGACTGCAGCAGCCTCATGCTGGCCGTTGCAGCGGCGGTCGATAACATACCTGGGAGCACTCTGCCTCCTCTCCCTTCCTCTCCCTTTTCTGCCGCGTGCAGGCTATTGGCGACCCTCCGTGTCCTCATCAACACTCAGCCTGACCTTCCGCCGTCACACAATGGAGCTGGTGTAGGAAAAAGAACAAAAATAGCCCCTGATGGATGTGATGTATGAACAAAGCCAAGGGGTTTGTGCTGATCCACGCGAAGCAGATCCAGCAGAGAAAGGTGGCAAGTGAAACAGGGCCATGGAGGTTTTGCTGGCCACGGGGCACATTTAATGGCCATGCACTGACCCTCTGCTAGCAAAGATGTGGGGCTGGGGAACTGGGAGGGCTTTGGCATGTGACCCAAGAGGGAGAGAGAGTGAGGGGCTCTCGGGTCAGTGCTTTTCTGGTGCTTCACAGACAAAATGAGAGTGGATGTCACACGTGACAGGAGAGTCAGAAAAGGCAGTGAAAAGGGAGACTCGGGGGCCTGCAGGAACCCTTCTTTAATTGCCCCACACATTTTGCAGAATGTTTTGCTTCGCCGGGAGTCCCTTCTCTTCTGTCAGCTGTATTTAAAAAACATCCTTCACCTGTTTCTTTTGCACAGAACTGCCCTGTGGGCTGTTGTGAACTGTCCTGATAACAACGGGGCCTCCCATGCTCAGGTGTGCTCAAGCGCCTGTCCAGGTGCAAACCACGGAAGGGCAACTCCAGCATCTCTGCCTCTCTGTCCGTTTAAAGCACCCTTCCACAGGAGAGTCTTTTCAACGAGGGGCCGTGGGCTGCAAAGGAGGGCACGTGGCCACCTCAGACAACCTGCTTCTCCGGCGTCCTTTCCATTTTCTGGCACAGCAGATGCAGCAGCATCACAAGCACGGATAACCCGTTGCAACACTTCCAAGACATAAACGTGTTTATTGAGCGCCTGTCCTCAAATGCCATCCACTCACCCAGAAATCTGCTCTGATCAGGCTTTCAGTGGACGCTCCCTCCCCTCATTCGGACTTTGGCCTCTGTCTTCATCTGTGGCAAATGCTGACTCACCATCCTGTTGCGTTTCCTTCCCCAGCTGTTAATGTTTAACGCAGGGCTGCTAAGCCTTAGGAAAATGAAGGGCTTCCGAAAGCAGCTGGTTCCTATGCCCTGCGATTTGCAAAACAACCAGGAGGGCATCATACAGAACCTACGCCATCGCTTGGGGCAAGCCAGCAGACTTGACAGTTCAATACCATTACTGGGCAGGATCCACCGAACCGTGAGAGCCTCCCGTGTTGCCTTGAACCTCGGCGAGGGCGTAATGCACGGCGAGCAATGCGTCTGCTAGATCGAGCGGTGCGTTCTGTGCCCGGGGAGCATCCTGGGGCTGCTGATGTGGATGGAGAGGGCTCACGTGATGCAACCTGTGTCATGGGATGCAAATGCCCCCTGCCTTCCAGGGAGGTGTAGGAGCAGCGTCGTGCCAGCAGCTTGCTTGTCCCCTGCAGTTCCACAGACGCACCAGCCCCAGCCAGCAGATGTGTGGGCCACCAGGCCAGGGATCCTGATGCCTGGTCCGGCTGTCTGGGGCTGGCAGAAACTTGATGGCCTCTTGCAGCGATCGTCAGGCCAATGATTCTTCCTATAACAGCTGAAGACACGGCAGGTGCGGGCAGAGAAAAAAGACCTTTGCAGTCCACTGGGACCGCTTGTGGAGCAGCATCGGACGAACCTTTCCTTCTGTGTCTGCACTCACGACACCATGACTAACAAGGGAAGGTGAAATGCAAGCACCTAGGTACACATTCAGCCCTTTCGAAAAGGCCTTGTTGTCACGAGGTACTCCCACCTTAAAGATGTTAGTCCTTTCCAAGATACTAGTTCATTGTAGCTTTACCACTTTGACAAGTTAAATAGCATGTCACATCTCGAAATACCAAGGTGTCGTCTTAAATGTTTTGGAAAATTGCACCCCTAGCTGTCCAAACATGTTTATTAAATGAGCAAAGGTTTGTTCTAACCTCTTGTCCCTGCTTCCATCTGGCACAGCACTGAGTAAAAACTACTGACCGATGCAGGAGTTTGCCAACAATATTCTGACACATTGGGGTTGTTGATCTGCCCTTGGATGGATCACAGGACAGATTCGATTGGTGCCAGAAGAGGAGCAGATGATTTCTGGATATCTTTTTTTCAAAAAACCCCAAAAGAGTCCTTTAAAAAATCAAGTGAAAATACAGAGGTATATCAGACAGCTGGAAATATTTTGCATTACACAGAAAAGTACACATTACAGTACTTATGGACCTTCACAGCAATGTCTGTTTTCCAAAAATCTGTGAAGGGCAGAAAGGTGATTGTAAAAGCATCAAAATGCCGTTTGAACTTTTCCGAGAGCCTTGCGAGTCTGCTTAGTTTCATAATTTCGGCAACATGACCAGCCTCCGATAAGCATTGCTGGAGTGGTGGACTTTCTCCTGTTAACTAAGCTGCAAGAGTGCACTTTTAAGTTATAAATAGATTCAGTATCTGTTTTATTCTGACAACGTTGGAGAAACAATCCAAGGGCTGCCCAGGAAAGAATATTCTGTCATTAGCCTGAACAATTATTTTCAATAAGCACTCAGCATATGCGGTGTGGGTGAAGATCCACATTCACACCACTTAATCATCAGTCATGAGTGTAACTGGCTAGAACTTATTTTTTTTATTTCATTTATATCCCACCGTTTTCTTCCTTTCAGAACTCAAATCAGCTCACATCATTCTCCTCCTCCTCTCAGTCTTAACCCCAAAACAACAGCAGCAGCAACATGGCTGAGCCGGGACTAGAACAGGGAGCATGGCTTCATGCCTGAGCCGGGACTAGAACCCTGGACTCTTGACCACTGCGCCACACTGGTTGTGATTTCTAGCAGGTTGGCTGGCCGTGTGAATTCTCCAAGGTTCGTGCAGATCGTGGCTTGGTCAGTCCAAGGGTGATTTGATAGCAGACACCACCTTCTGGATGCGGTTCCATGCAACCCCTGCATTGCTATGAGGACATGCTGAATTCATTAGCCCACACTAATATTTTCCCAATATTTTAACAGTTAATTGGTTGCATCCTTGATCATTTATCGGATGCAGTGTGTTGTGTGTTGTATATGGGTGCTTTGGGGGTTTTTTCCTTTTTTTGGTAAGCTGTCCAGAGACTTTTTAGCATTGGACGGCATATCAAAACATTAAATAAGTAAATAAATGGATAAATCAGGGCTGGGGGGGGCACCTCTGGCAGCAGGTGCACTGAGTGGCTGCAGCCCCCTCCCCTCTCCATCTGCCTGAGAAGGTGCCCCGGTGCCCAAGGTGCATGTGACCGGCTGTTTTGCTCCTCCAGCACATCTCAGGCTCCTCTACTAGGAAAGGGCCGCTCTGCTCTGGCACGGCTGCCTCCAACAAGCGTTTGAGCCGGCAGCCAGAAGGGGCCAGGTGCCGCAGACCCCTAAAAGCGGCCCACATCCCTCAGCAGCAGTGGCGGGTGATGCCCCATCGCCAGCAGTACGGTAAGATGCAGCTTCTTCTGCGTGTGGAAAATGTGGGTGGGGGAACCAGTATCTTCCCCTTTGTCTCAGGCAGCAAAATGTCTTGCCCAGCCCTGGCCCACGTGATGTGAAATGAGAACTTTTCTCACCTCAAGCCTGGGTGACAAGCAGAACCCTCCAGCTTCCCGGAAAGCTCTGCTCTTTTTTCCCAGGCACCAACCACCAACACTTTGACAGCTCCTTCGGTCTGCGTGGGTCCTCCAGCAACCTTCTAAAAGCCCAACTGTTTTCCTAAGGTTTGTTGCTGGCAGCAAGAGGTGGCATTTGGAGGAAGCGGGGCTTGGCCCTCACCAGCACTAGAAGGTGGACCCCGAGATCTCCAAAATGAAATTGGACCCTTGGACTGACCCTGTTCCCACAACCAGCATGCTAAAGCTGGAAAAACATACTTTTGAAATACTAAATCAGTTAAAAGTGCTTGACTCGATCTTCTGAAAGTGACCCCTAAATGACTATGTGAAATCAATGCATTAGTCAAACGCTATTCTAAGGTCTCAGATCCCCAATTACTATGGAGCAAGCTGCGAATTCATGAAACTAGTCCTGAATGAATGCTTGGAGGCTTTATAATTTGGGCCTGGGCACTGCCCTGGGCTTTACTCAACGTTGTATAAAGGGAGGGCATAAAGTTGGTTCCATACCGAGCTCTTCATTAAAAATTTTCCAACAGTAAGATACAATTCCTGCCACATAGGTGCCTGTTCAGCAGGCAGAGTCACAAATGCCGAAAAGCTTGTTCTGACTCAAAAAGTATATTTAGCAACTGCTAAAGATGAGTCAACTTGTGGCTGGGCTGATACTTGCAAGATCACCAGGGACTTCTTAGAGAAAAGGTCAGCCTTTCAAAAAAGGGGCAGTGACACAGTTGGTTCTCACAGTGTGAACAAGGGGACACATATCATACCAGGGAGGGGGAAGGAGACCGAAAGCAGGATGCTAAATACCAAGAAAAGCAATGGAGAAAGCTGAAAACGTGTTGGTTGCTCATACAGTCCTCGGGCACAGTAGCAAGATAAGCAGGCCCCCCAGAAGAAAAGTAGCTTGCAGTTCTGTCAAACAGTGCAAAGTTTTCTCTGCTCCTAAATTTCCTAATTCGTCGGCTCATGGGCTGAATCGCATCTGTTCGCAATGATTCTTGTATCACACGTTTTGTGCTAAGTTTGGAAGCTGTTATGAGCTTCAGATCATATGCAGTAAAGTAGTACATAGATTCTCCCCACAAATTTTCCATTGTCTTTCTACCAAGGCTACCCCCTCAAAAAAAAAAAAAAAAAAAATTAAAAATCCTTGAAGCAGTTTTCTTAGCTGACTTCCTTGTCAGCATTGGCTCCATGGCCACACTAGCAATCTAGATGGTGAATAAACCTCACATGGCGTTGCACAGATCAGAAAGACACACATAAAGGGGTGACATGTGAAACGCTGTACTATGTGATTCCAAACTGCAGATCCCGTCATGCAGTTTGATGTTGCTCAAGCATAAAAACTTGTATGAACCAAACAAGATTTCCTATTAAAGGAGGACTCTGCTCCAAAGTCACATGGATTAATTTGTGGCCTTCCAAGTTAGTTATTTATTCCATTGGGGTATGTTTCCCCATCTCTAGTGAGACTGCTGAACTCAAGAGACAAGGGTTGTATTCCCATCAGCCTTCTCTTCCTGCTTCTTTGGGCGACTTCGGTCACTCACATTTTCTCAGGCTAACTTTTCTCACTGGGTTTGCTGGGAGGATAAAACTGCCAGAAGGAGTACCTTAGCCACCAAGCTCTTGGCTCTTGGAGCAAGAGCAAAGTAAAAATAAAATATATATGTACTAATTATCTCTACTAAATTTATATTGCAGGTGTAGACAACTGATTGTCCAAAACTCCCATAGTCTTCAGACGGCATGGCCAAAGATCAGTTTAGGAGAGATGTTTCCAAAATCTGGAGGACACCCCTGATTTATAAGGACACAGTGAAAATGTGATAGAGGGAAGAGAAGTCTAAGTCTTTAGAAAGGGCTATAGATCAGTGGGAGGGGACTTGCTTTGCATTCAGAAGAGCTCGTGTTCTCCAGGTAATGCTGGGGAAGAATCTTGCCTGAAACCCTGGAGAGCTCCTGCCAGTTGGTGGCCTGGTTTGCATGTAACCAGCACCTCAAGTATGGGTTGCCATTGAATCATGGGGTGCTGTTGTGTGTGAACCCATACTGTGGGTCTACCATAAGTTGTGAGGCATGAACAACCCAGGAAGGGAGCCCATAATGGTTTGTGAAGTCTGGAGATGGGGATTCACAACCCCTTGTTAAACCAGAGTGCGGGCTTGCATATGAACATGGCCCATGATTCAACATCCGCCCACAAGTCAGTAACTGATACACTAATGATTGGTCAAGTTTGCAAGTGACGACAGTGCCAACAATGCTGAGCTACATGGACTAATGGTCTGATTCTATAAACATCAGCTTTTGAATACCCAGATTCAATAAGCGGGCCAAATGAGCAACCAAACGGCACCATCAAGTTACCTTGCAGGATAGTCTTGGGCTCAGTAAGTTTCAGTCCAGGGAGGTAATTCAACCACAAGAATGTTAGCACCCTGTCCCCATCCTATAAATGTGTCGTAATTCATTTTTTCATCCAGTCAAATGTGTAGCCAGTGTGGTGCAGTGGTTAAGAGTGGGGGACTGGGACTCAGGCTATTGGGGTTCTAGTTCCCACTCAGCCATTGAGTTCATCGGGTGTCTTTGGGCCTGCCACAGACTCTCAGTCCAGTTTACCTCACAGGGCTGTTGTTGTGAGGATAAGATTGAGAGGAGGAGAACTGTGTAAGCTGCCTTGAGTTCCTTGAAAGGAAAAAAGATGGGATGGGATGGATAGAAAGACATCATCATCGTCATCGTCAGCAGCAGCAGCAGCAGCAGCTGCCAATTAAAAAGTTGTAGGATTCAGGAAAATTATGTAGGCAAGAGCCATTTGAACCAAAATAAACCACCTCCCTCAGCAACATTGCTTTGGGCAGTAGTCCAAAATTCTACAAAGTACCCACTCTCTCTCATATTCTTGGCTATAACAAAGCATCTTACAGTGCAACCTTAGACAAGTACACTCAGAGGTGAGAGTCACCGTTAGCAATGAACCTTACTCCCAAGGTAAGCGGCATCAGATTGCATCCTTAGACTTTACTACAACAAAGTAGGAAAAGTTCTGAATTTGTCTTCTCTTTGCTGCTGCAACACACCAACTTGTCCCATGACCCAGTTTGGAGTCCTGATCTACCAGTGAGGGCTGTTATTTCTATTCATCTTGTAGGCCGCTTCAAGAGGTAGGCCACCCTCTCATTACTGACTTTTCAAGATTAGCTGCTCTGCTACAGTTTGCCATAGCCTGATCTTCTGCTCTCTGCTCCATGCAGGACCCTTTTTCTGTGATTTCAGCAGAATAATGCAAGTGAGCCACAGAGTTCAAGACTTGGCAGATATTATCACCATTCATAAACTGAAATTACAAACAGGGTCAAACTTAAGTCTAACTGAAATTATGACCTTTGCTTTCTCAGGCAGCAGGTTTCCCACATAATCCTCTCCAATGTAGAGCTAGCCTAGTTTGCTAGCCTAGTAGTAAAGTCCACTTTCTCTTCCCTACACCTTCTTTGCACAAGTGGGCCCAGAATCAATCTAGAACACAGTATGCAAGAGTTTCTCCTTGTTCTGAAAATACCTTTCCTTGCTCCCTGGCATCTACTCCACCTCTTCCTTTGCTTTGTGTGGTTGACCAAGTGCAAATTATGCCAAAGACTAGTTCTGAGTTTTTGGCAAATGGGAATTAAAAAAGCAAGATGGGAAGCTGTGCCACATAAGCGCAATTCAGCTTGAAAAGAAGACTTGGGTGCTGCGAAAGGGAAACAAGAAATCCAGTTAAACTGTCTATTTGCTCCAAAGTGAGAGCAACAGACTGACAGCGCAACTTAAGCAAACAAACCCATCTGCTTCTGAGTCATCTCTCAGAAATGCTCCTGTACCAGTTTGCAAAAGCCATTGCAAGAGCACACCCTGAATAAATCTTTGCCCACAGCAACACGTGAGTCACAATAAATCTGTTAGTCTTTTTGTATGATTTTGCTCACACCAAAACTATAATTAGTGAAGTGTGAAAGGAAACACAGTTGAAGTATTTTCCTTGGTGCTGTTAAGCACATGGCAGCCATTTCCGGCATTTTATACTCGAATGTAAGAACGTAAGGCTATGCTGGATATGACCAAGGATCCATCGAAGTCCAGCACTCTGTTCGCACTACAGCAAATCAACCACCCGCAGCATCCCTCAAGGAGTTTGGCCTGCCCAAACACTGCAACTGCTGTATGCAGCCTCTGATAATGGAAGCAACATACCCCTAGCCCTTGATAGCTTCTTCTTCATGAATGTGTCCAATCCCCTTTTAAAAGCATCCGCTGCTTCCTGTGGCTGCAAATTCCATCGTTTAACAAAGTGCTGTGCGAGGGAGTCCCTCCTTTTATCTGTCCCTAATCTCCCACTGATCAGCTTCATGGAGTTTTATAGAAGGCATGGCTTCGTATAAAAATGGCAGCTAGCTTAATACATCTCGTAGGAGTTTTTTGTTTTTAAATAGAAGAGATCTAATTGTAATAGGTTCATTGGTTTATGTAATGCATTTTATGAGAGACTTAATATGTGGCTGATAAGAGGATTGTTTCATCTCATCAAATTGCACAATTCATATGACACAAATGTGTTCAGCCTCTTGATGGCTGGTGCAAATGCAGATGTCTGTTCAGCATGTGTTGCATGAAACTCAACTGAAGCAGCTGCTGTCTGAAAAACCTTGGCCAAATTTATCCACATGGGTTGCATTAAGCCAATGTATCCCTTTGGTCATAGGAATACTGTCCTAGGTGCTGCCCTGTTCTGAGTCCGTTGGGGTCCGCACAGGCTAGCATTTTCGACATGGGGTCTCAGGCAGGGTTTTCTCCAGAACCTACCTGGAAAAACCAGGGACTGAACCTTGAATTTCCTGCCATGAAAAGCATGTGCTCAGGCATGAAAAGTCTCAGCTTTCAGGATCTAGAAGATTGATTTGTTTGCTGTGATCAAAATAAGCAACCCATGGGAAACCATTTTTAAAACTGGAGGGGCTTTTAGGAACAGCTTGTGATGTGTCACAGGGCAGTCTGTCATTTGGGAATCAAACATTCAACCAGGCATGGCATCCTGGCTGTTGCTAAAGCAGCTCTTCGGATTCCAGCCCTTGACTTTTAAACAAAGGAACAAGTGGGCTGCCAAGGACTTTCCAACATGAACCTTGAGCATTTTTTGGCTCTGGAGAATAGGATGGGTGCAAGCTTTTATTAGAAGACATTTGCCAGCAATGGAATCCTGCAACTTTAGTGGAGTGAGGCTGGTGGGGCGAATATGGAACTGATTAAGAAATGATTCACTAGAGAGCAGAGGAAGTACAGCAGTGAAAGAAAGGGATTGGTGGCCTTAACTTTTATCCTTTATACTTTAAAAAAGGATAAAAAGGCTGCCTCACATAGGAGTTTGATTTAGGATGATTTTGGAATTCCTTCTTTTTACCTTTGTACAGCTGAGAGATCAGGGGTGGCTATGTATGCAAGTAACCTTGCATAGGAATAGGGTGGAGCAGGAAACCCTCAGGGCCTGATTAATCATTTCAAAGTTTGGGGGTAAGTACCTCCTTCTTACCAGGAAACAATGGCTGAAGACTCATATGCCAACTCCACAGAATATAGATTTGGAGATGTCACTCACTTTCCTCATTATCTCTTAGCTAAGCTCATATTCCTTTTCTCTTGAAAGCTATGTACCAGCAACCATAAATCTTACTAGATTGGCTGAAGTTCTTCCACCCCATGGGACGAACTTGGAAATATAATTCTAGTACACCTCAAAAAGTCTCCAACAGCAGGATACCAATGTTTAGAATTCTCACAACCACCTCACAGATCTTATTTCTGTGTTCCCCTTATGATTTTTAATCTTCCAGAGTTGCTGGCTTCATACAGATCATATATGTTATAACAGATTGAAGTTCAGCAGTTCACACAGAAGAGCCTTGCTTCAATGCAAGCTATCACTGAACAAAATAAAAGACTGACACACACAGAAACCTTCTGCAATTGTGCCTTGTGCAAAAAAAGGTTTAAAGGTTGCTATCCATTAAAAGAAGTAAGGTTTGCAGTGGTTAGGAATGGAGACTGAATTGAAAATTCAATCTCATCGAGTTCCAGGGATGCAGCAGAAGTCTTAAATTGAAGGATGGAACAAAGCTTGAAAGCTGGTGGGGTGGATTCAAGATTATTGCTGGGACTGCACACAGGCTCTTTTGCCCTTGGGATGAATTCTGGTTTGCCAGGGTGCTTGGCAAATATTTCTTTCCAGACGTATCAGGCCTTGTCGCAAAACAGTATTATGACAAGGTTCCAAGTTCATGCAGCTATGCAAAAACAGAGCACATGAGAGCATTCAGTTGTCAGGAGAAGCAATCAATGTAAAATGCCCCAAATCTTAAGTGCCCTAACCTTGCTCCAGAATGTCCTCGAACATTCTTCGCATACTCAAATGATTTAAGATTAAGCTTCTGGTAATGTGCCAAGCAGAACTGGGAAAGAGATTTCCAATTACTACTCATGTTCAAAACCATGAAACTACACACACCACACCACATGCTTTCTCAAAGCACAAGCCAAGCACTTTAGGATTAATTGGAACAGATCAATAAATACAGTAAGGAGTATCCCTTAAATGTCATCTACTTCTTCCATAATCTTGAACAAAAATGAGAAAGGAAACTCATTACATAAACTCCTTAGGCAATAATTAACAGTTTATAGACTACTGCCTTTCAGTCAATTCACTGTATTTATTATACCTGTAAATGAAGGTCATCCATTCCCCTGCCCAACTCCCACACTGAGGCTTTGAGGCACAAACTATGCAACTTGGCCAGACTTCGAAATACAAGAGCCACTGAACCAGCACTCCTGGTGGCACATGGGACTTTAAAAATGAACAAGCCACTTTTCTGAAACAAGCCTCCAGTTATTTTGCTTCTTAGGAAGAACATCACAGTGCGGGTGGTTATACATTCACGTCACTCTAGATCACATCACACAGAGGCCCACTCCAAGTTTGGACACAATTTGTTGTTTACAAATAGGGTATAATATTCACTGGCAGCAAGGCCAGAACTACTTTCTCCTTCGGATAATTCATGGCTTGCTTTGCTCATGAAATATACACACGGAAATAAGTCCATTTCAATTCCTTGGGCACCGCACGAGCCACCCAGCATCTCAGAACAGGGTCGAAACTTAAGCTGCATGTGCTGCAGAATAGCAAGGCTATTCCCAAGTTGAGACAAGAGTCATTTTCGCTGGCCATGTTTTATTTCTTTCTTTAAAACAGGGGAGCCAATGATACATCGTTTCCAAAACAAAACAAAACAAAAAACCCCACCCCCAAAAGCCAGAAGGCAAAACAAACTGCCAGAGAAGTCCGAGAGGCTACATGCTACATTTAACCTAATTATACTCATGCTTGCTTTGGGGATGAGACAAGGGCATCATTCAGTAAAAACATACAGTAAAAACAAAATGCCTGACCATATAGAACTCTTAACCTACAGTAATGTTGTACCTTAATTGTTTCCATGCACACAACTAACATTACAAAAATTGTTTTTAAAAAATTAACACAATTAAGACTTCTAGGAGCATTTTATAATAAAACAATTCCTAATTTCTTTGTAGAGAGATCAAGCACCACCAAATTGCAAATTCCTATCCACAGCGAGTGCCTTACTCGAAGTGAAATCTTTTTAAAAACTCATATGGATCACCTCAGAATAAGGGGATGTTACTTCGTCTCGATTTCAGCAATGTCGGCAATAAACCATAGTGCTAACAAGAACTTTATCTGTAAAGCAAGTTCAAAAAAAACCTGACTTTCTATCATTACAGAAAATATAATTTGCTAAAATAAATAAAAATGCTGCATATTAACATTTCCACTATAAAGAATGCATACCAGAATATTTATAAATATTGAATGATTTTCTCCATAATACCACCTACTACAATAATGCTGGCTATATAGAAGTGCATTATGAAAAGCACTACAGGTGGTTAATGTTTTGCCACTTACTGCTGTTACCTTGAGGTAGATAACACATGCGTACCAAATTCTGCATTCATTTACAGTTGCTGCTGGTATCATGTGTCTAAGAAATGTGTACAGTATGAAAAATTCTAAAATACATATGAATGAAAAATGTTTTCAGGGAAAAATAGATATTTCCATGCAACTATGTATAGTCTCACTGTGTCATTTTCAAGGCAAGATACTTATTTTTCCTCCACAAAGCATGAACTGTTAAACTGAGAGTGTTTCTACTTGGTTTAGTGCATTTTTTTCTTGTTTCCTCCTGTAATTTGCATTGTTTTGCTATGTTCTTTACCTTTGTGTGCAAACGACATGCCAGTTTAAAAAAAAAAAGAAAAAGAAAAGAATTGTCATGTTAAGAAAGTAATTCTGGATTGTAAAAACAATGGTAAACAGGAAAGTAAGGAAATCCATACCAAAGTTACATCATCTGATTTCAAGTAAAAAAATTACTTACAATAAAAAAGAACACACATTTCATGAATACAAAAAGAAATGTCTGCTGTTTAGTTTAGGTGTTTCAGAATGTTGCTGTATGTTTTATGGGCAATCTGAGGAGATGATTTCATAGCAGAAGGAGTTAGTGTGGCCTGTATGGATTTCAGTGGAGAGCCAACAGGGCTGTGAAACTGAGGAACACCTATAGCTTCGAGGTGCTTGTTGAAGAGAAATTCCCCGCTATTACTTAAAAAGCTCCCCTCTCTTTCTTTCTCTCCAAGCTTCCCATCTTCTACTGGCTCAGTTTCTAGCATTTCAGTATCTTCCTTCTTGCTAAAAAACCTGTCCAGGTAACTGGTGTATGGATTCTCCTTCTCTATCTGCTCATCCTTCCGTACTTCGCAACAAAACTGGTCTATGACGAAGCACTCCTCCCCACCACTTACAAGTTGGCTATCCCATGAGTTTTGATACAGAGCTTCCAACTGGGCCAAATTAGCCATTCCTTTTTCCTGTTTCTCTCGGCTTACTGACTTGGATATACCTTTCGATTCTAGGTGGGACACGGAGCTATTCAGGTCATTTAATTTATCAATATCGTTCGACTCGTGCTGCAAACTAAGCTGAATGGTTCCCGCTATGAATGAATCAAAGTCAAACCCTTGATTCTTCTCCTTTTCTGCAAGCTGCTGTGAGGCTTCCTCCAGAGCTATCTGGGCTTTCACCAAACCATTCCTTTCACATTTGGACTTGCCCTTTTTGTCTAGCTTCTCCTTACTCTGCTCTTTCCAGTTAGAAAGATCTATGATAAGCTTGGGCTCATAGTAATGGTTCACTTCGCTCCCTCTCCAAACTAAATTATCTAGGTATGAAGAGGACCTCATTTTGTAATTACAAGTGTGGCTACATTCCAGATCACAATACTTGTTTTCATGGTGGTCGGGATACTGCCAGCAAGGCTCAGTGGAGAAGTGGGTATCAAAAGTGGGATCCTCTAGATACTTTTCACGATCGCCATCCAAATATTTGCGAGGATCTACTTGTACTTCTTCCTCATCAGTTCCATCAGAAAGAGCCCTTGGATCACGCTGAACTTCATCAGCTTCAAAGTTGTTATGAACAGGCCAGTCGTGGTCTGAAAATTGACTTTCATGATATCTGCAATAATTAATGGCCTCAGTTAGTAAGTTATAGGCATCACTTTCATAGTGAAGAATCAAGACAGACAATTATGAATATCCACACATTTTAAAGCTTAATAAACTACATTTAACTGGCAGTTTCATACTCGTCAGAGCACTTTGATTTAGGGGCTTTTCAGTAAAAGAAATTAATTCCCTTGCACACAAGAACTAGTTCTTCATTTAACATCAGCTGAAACTCTAGAGCCATACTTTAGTTGTCCATTAACACAGATGTTCCTCTACCTGGAACATCATGAACTTTCCAAATATGTATCTAGAACTGTGCAGTTCATCCGATCCTACTCCAGGGTTGGTTACAGACTATCCAATGCAAAGGATTTGTATCCCTTTAACAAAAGTCATCTTAACTGAAGCTAGCAGTTAAGTGGCTGGATGGGAACCATGATGCTTGAACATCCTCATCCCTCTTTATCACGCTTCTCCTACCTCATGGCATTTTACTACCTGTTAAATGAAAATAATCAGCTCGTATTTCAGACACAGTCACAGCAAGAAAAGCACGCAGAATGCCAAAGCGGTTTACCTTTCCCAGTTATAGATGTGACTGTGACTCTCATCCATGAGCAGAATATCATCAACCTCATCTTCAATGTGAAAAGGATGACTTGAAATGGGCTCATCAGTTGGGAAGGAGTAAATACTCATGTAAGGATGGGACAAAGCTTCTTCTGCTGTCAATCGATCTATGGGACTAAAGGTCAGTATTTGTTCCAGGAAGTCCAGTGCTGAAACGATTATCACCAATACAATCACTACATGTAGTAAACTGTAAAATCCAACTATAGCACTTAATTTATTTGATTAGAACTAAGCGTTTCCAATTTCTAGGCATTACAACAAAATATACACAGGACAAAACAGTAACTCTTTCCTTGCCATCCCTCCTCCCCCACAGAACACTTTGTTTGTTCTGCTCTTTTGATCTGTTTGGCGACTTTAAAAAGTATTTGTTTTAAGGAATAATCCTATACATGTTTAGACAGAAGAAACGTCTTACTCCTGCCATCATTCTCCTCAGCAGCCAATGCACAGGATTGTACCTTTAACATTTTTAGCTTAGTGTGTAAGCTGCAATGAATCTGATGGAGATGCAGGAAATAAGGAGCATAGATAATCAGGACTGATACACTAGGAGATTTTCACATGATTCTGCAGACCACTGCCTGGAGCCTTTGCCTTGAGCAGGTCAATGGACCAGATGACCTTTAAGTGAATTTTAATATAGTAGAGATGTAGTTATATTAAAGCTTTAAGTTATAGGAAATGGTATATAGCAGGCCTGTAGACAGCCATATTAGCAACACAAAATTACCTCCAAGCTGCTAAGCAGGAGACCACCACAAACATTTAGTGCTCTGTACACCAAGTCAAGAAAAATTCTGTTGGATGTATACTTTGGTGAAATTGTTTGCACGAAGGTGAAATTGCTTGCATGTAATGATGGAATGTTGGTAGCTACTGCTATGATTGAATAATGCTACACATCACAATCAACACATTCCTTCTTAACTAGTATTATGTCTGATTCAGATGCTATGCTCAATTCCTTCTAGGACTGAGGGGATTCTGAACTGCCTTGATCTGACTCTCTGCAGAATGTGGAATTTCTATTGAAATGCCATTAACCGTACAGAACACTTTTCCAAGGTGACTGAACCTGACTCCACAATGAACTTCGCTTGGAGAATATGGCATGTCAAAACTCTTACCCCACCACTTGTGTAGTGCACTGTACCCAACAACAGCCTTAAAATATACGTTACCCTGCAAACAAGCTCATAATCCATACACAGTAAGGAATGATGAGAAAGAAAGGAAGAGGGCAAATTACCGTCAGGGCTAATGCCTGGGAGGAGCTGAGTTAAAGGTTTGTGTGGCTCAGTCATATCGTTTTTAATGTAAACTGGGATAACATTAAGAAGTTCCTGACGGTCTTCCTCATGCACAACAGGAATTGATTCTAAAATCAGCTGCATCTGTTCAAGTTCATGTGCCCCTAAATATAGAAAAGCAAATGTCAGTTGTGTTCTAGGCCCTTACTGGTTCCTAAACAGCACTAAGCTATTTCTTATCATACCATTACCGTTTATGCGAACAGCGATCTCAATTCCTCAAGTTCCTGTTACAGTCAAAATGGCATCTGCCACATCACAGGGACCCCAAGATTTGCAGAGTGCAAAAAAGACCAGTGTTTACCTGTAACGCTAACTCTTCAAGTGTCCATCTTACATTACACAAGGGCTCTGCACGGGCATGGAGACTCAAGGTGGAAAGCTATGCCTGAGAAATTTTGGCAGGTCTCCTCCGCATTGTCCTAGTGTGCAAATCCTTAATGGGTTCCTGTATATTCCCCCCAATTCCCTAAGCCTGGAGAATGGGGCCTAAATCCCAAGAGTCCGTGGGTTACCACAAATCTACAAAATAGCCACTTTCGGCCTCAACACTGAATCCAGTGCCAACTCTGAAGCAAATGGGTGGGGCAAGTGAATGCACAGATGACCCCCAACTTACTGCTACCAGTAAGGCATTTGTTCTCTTCTTCATGGTCTGTGTGCATCGCCAGTGTGGGAAGGTGACAAGCTGGCATACCACAGATGGGCCGGCGTTCTCACAGCAGGAATCCATGGTACGACTGAAGAGTATGCTCTTGCTATGACATCCGTTTGGAAATGCTGGGTGAAGCAGACTGCTTTGACCAGGTAGCAACCTGACAGAGATATGCTATGAACATGACTAGTCCATTAGCTGACCTTCAAGTGTCATAACTTGGCAAGTCAGCATTCTGGTACGGGTGAAAGCTAGGAAGAAACTGGCAAGCACATGCAGAGTCACTTCCAGTGGTGAAGCAGGAGATAGAAAGAAAGCAGGCAATGCAGTATCTTGGCTGAAAAGAAAATCTCAAACAACTTTTTGCTAAAAAAGCTGTATTGGGCTTATTGGGCTGGAACCATCTTTTCCCTATGGAAACCATATAGTGGGAGCTTATTCGCAAGGCACAAAGTTCACTAGAGCATCTGAACCAAGAAAGGTTCATGAAAGTAAATATAGGTCAATCATTGCCAGCAATGGTTTATTTATTTATATTTCTATACTACCCATTAGCCAGACCAGCTGTCTGGGCTGTTCATACTTTGGGCATTACAGAGACTCTAGTATGGAAGGGGAAACTAAACAGAAGGTCCAAGCTTATGAACACCAGGTAGAAACTGCTTCATTCCAGGTGAGAAAGTGGAAAGCCGGTGAAGCATCCAAATAAACTTTTAGAGAAGAGAGACTTGGCTATCTTCAAAATAGTGTGAGAAAAAAGGACAAACTAAATTGAATAACAGCATCCACAGAAAAAAGAGGAAAAAATTCCTCTTCCTCCTTATCCCCACATGGGTGCAAGACAGTTGACAGGCAGTGTTGCTTGAAGTGGTAAAAAGGCGCATAAAGGGCCTGACCTTCCTCTGGAAGAGGGATGTCCTGACACTGGAAGCCGTCATTCGCAGGGCATCTGGTAGGACTGGGTAAGAGAGCCTGCTAAGCCACTGTTGATGCCAGCAATAATGAATGGCTGAAAAGCCGATGGCCTGCTGAATTGCTCAGCTCCAAAAGCTGAATGCAAGGTTCATCAGTTGCAGATAGTGTTTTCCTTCCAGCTTGTTTATGTACCAGACCCCTGTCATGTCGTCTGTGAAAAATTGGAACTCATAATACAGCTCAGTCTTGAAAATGCACAGAACTTTCCAAACCACTAGGAGTTTTAGGAAACTGATATGGTACACTTTCCAGTTCAGACCAAAGCTCCTAAATTTTCAATATCTCATCTGAAGAGGGAGGCATCTGTTGTACTCATCCACAAGGAGGACAGCTGCATAAAAGGGTTAGATCTGACTTGTCTGCAGGCCAGAATGGTCTGTCCACCACTGCAGGGATGCATGCAGTACAGCTGGAAGTTAGAGTTAGGCATGTCAGAGATTGGCCTTGCAATGTTCTGCTCTAAACACAATTCTGAAGTCTCCTCATTCTAAGATATGACCGCAGAACTATTGCAACAGCTGTCACCATGGATCCTAAAAGGTGTTGGACAATACAGGCAAGAATGACAGGACTGGACTGCATGCCTTTCAACAGAGCTTATATAAGGTAAGTGGTCACTCCGGTGGCAGGTAAGTCCTTCCTGACATGGGATCCAGTGTGGCTGAGCTGTATTGAATAGGTGCAAGGAGGACCTAGGTGCAACTTCTCCAAGTTGGGGCACTGTTTCAATGTTCAAAGGCAATTGAATTTTGAAAAGCTCTTAAACTGCTGGAACTGCCCAGAGAGCATCAGTTATTGAGCCACATAAACATGTAATAAGTAAATAAATAAACCTTGAGTGTGGAGGTGTACTTGGCAAAGACCCCTGGAGTTCTCATTAGCTTGAATGACAGCACATGGAATTTGTAAATTTCTAAACTTCCAAAATCTAATCATTACTGCTAATCATTATCTGAAAATACTCGTCCTTGAGGCTGAACAAGGCAAATCAATCTATTATATAAGGAACAGGTAAGATTGTTGCTAAGTGGTCATTCTGAATATTGTGGTGGTGATATTGACATCCCTACGTTCAGGACTGGAGAAAGTCTTGCATCCTTTTTTGGTACTGTAAAATATCAAGAATAGAAGCTGTTGTTGAATAGGCATGTGACGGAAAGGACCATCTGATAACAGCAATTCCTCTTCTGCTTGTACGCTACTGGAAAAAATGTTGCAAACACTGGAAAAAAGGAGGGAGGTCATCAAATTCTATTCTGTATCTCTTCTGGATGATGGAGAACACCTGGAAGTCCATTGCAGTTGTGGCCACACAGAAAGAAAAGGCAGTTGGGATCCAAAGGCAGAGGGACAGGGCAGACTGAAAAGTAAACAGTCCCACTTGTTTCTAGTTTTCTTTCTTATGAGTTTGGGGAGACACATAAGGGAGGTACTTCCACTTCAAAGCAGTTGAGATCTGAAGTCAGAATGGATGACTGCTCTGCTGCTGCAACTGGGCAGCAGTTCCATTGGTGAGCAAGGTCCACATACATCTTTCTGGCGGTGGTCCTTGTCTTCAGCATGGCATCCATATCTTTGGCAGTGGTCTAACTGAGGAGACCTCCTCTACTAAAGGGCTAGTCCTTGATCTGGGCCTCTTGAGACAGGCCAGACAAAAGCCAGACATGGTAACGCTGGGCTATCACCTGCACCAGGACCTTAGTATCATAATCAGCTTTGTGACACAAGGTGCTTGCTGTCATGAAAGAGAAAAAAATCCTTGGAGTGGAAAATTCTAGCCAGTCACTGAAGGAATAGCTGGGAACCTTTTGGGGATATGAGCACTAGGATGGTAGGCGACAGTTCCTGTTGAAAATTCTCAGCTACAGAAACTTGCTGAATTGAGATGCCAGATCAGTGCAGAGCCCATATTTGGATGTGCAGTGACCCTGAAGATCGTGCACAGCAGTAACTTCAGCACGAAGACCTCCCAAAGCAGCTCAGTATAGACTAAATATGCCAACAAATGAAAGAATAATGACTACTTGGGAAAGATGGACTAGAATGGGGCAGCTGGAATCCTGAACAACAGCACCGCACACTACAATATGCTGGGCCTGTTCACATGACAGGATAGTCCACCATGGGTTAATTTATCCTTTGGGAACTGCAGCACTTATGAATATGCAACCCCAACTAGAGGATGTCATATCATGCAAACCCAGAGGGTGAGCACTGATGGATAAACAACCCTTGCCTAACCCCATCAATCCACAACAGGCCATGGCTCAGACAAGGGTTTTTTAGCCTTGAAATAGCTCCTGTGGCTAGGTTCACACAACTCAACAACTCTCAACAATCACTAGTAGGGTGGGCCATATAGTCATAATGCAGTAGATAATGTGCTGCCTCAAGGGTAAATTAACTCTTGATTTCTTCACTGGTAACTGCTAGTTCCATTTACACAGATTAAAGATCTGCATCTTAATCTCTTGCCAATGCTTAATCTCTTGCCAATGGCAGCATAGATTAAGTTCCAACTCACCTACCTGATATAGAGCCATTTAGAATTAAAAGTATAAAGAGAACTGCTATGAGTTTCGGAACAATGGTTAATATTTCACATCTATCAGCACCAACATCCACAAATGGATTAAGAGCATCTGACACTCCTATTTCAATAAACTATTCACCATCTCTCTGGAAAGGTAAACCAAAGTTCAACTGAAACTACTAACACACAATGTACAACAGGTTTGAATGCATCTGTCTCCACCAACCTGCAAAGAGAGTTTTCCCTGTCAGCATTTCAGCAAAGATGCAACCTGCAGCCCACATATCAATGGCTTTAGTATAGTTGTTGGGTGAGAGCAAGAGGCGAGGTGATCTGTACCATTTAGTTACCAAACCTTCAGAAAGATGACCCTACAGAGAGAAAAAAAATATATGCATTTGATTTATCACATTTGCATTATAACCTTCCTGCAAGCAGCTCAAGGCAACACATATGGGGTTACCTCATTTTATTCTCCTAACTCTGTGAGGTATGCTAGGCTGAGTCACTCGTGATTCTTTCTATGCCACACATGAGCTCCATGGCTGAGGGGGAATTCAAACCTAGATTCACTTCCCCAAACCATATCCAGCACTCTGTCCAATAACTACTCTGACACTCTTCAGACTGGTATACTTTGTGTATCAGTTATGTCATGTAATATTTTTATGCCAACTGTATTTATAAGGCCTAAGAACTGGCTGATGTCTAATCTTTTCTTTTAAAATAAGCAAATCAAATTTAACACATGTATCAGACACTTTAAACTGCTCCTGCAGGTGTGTCTTCTATGTATGCAGTTTTGTAATATTATCACCTACCCTGTGAGAGCAGTGCACCCAGAAAGGTGGATTAAAAATCTTTTAAATAGGCCTATAAATCAGGGTATTTAAAATTGTATCAAAGCATACTTCTGAGTGAACTAAAGGCTCTGCACTGCATTAAGCAACGATGGGTACAGAATATGCATGAGTTATTTAAGATTGTATCTTTGTACTTCATGCAATCAATGATAGGTCATAGAGCAGGACAATGAAAGCTGTTGCCTTCAAAGATGAATGCTTACAAGGAATTCTGTATTTTAAAAATTCAGAAAGTCTCAAAATTCAAGATAAACTTGTAAAATGTTAATCTGAAGGGACTTTTCTTGAGCCATCTACTGAAAGCTAGCCCATCTAGCTAGTTTTATAAAAAGGCAATGTTATTGAGGATGCTGTTAAATTTGCCTATCTTAGAATGGAAGAGAAAGTAGCATTTCCACTTTGAGCTGAAAGTTTAACACCAGGGACAGGCAGAAGGTGGAAATGGATCTTCTGGTAGATCTCTAGATGATATGCAACATATTCTCAGTGCTGCACAGAAAGTCTGGAGTTAAGTGGGAGAGGGAGTGTGTGAAAAGACTGTGTGTCTGTTCATTCTTTAATTCTATATTTATGTTGTTTGCACTAAGTACTGAATGTTGACTTTCTAATACAAATGAAAGTAGATGCTAGAAGCTGAAAGTCTGCCTGTGCCTCTTATCATGACAAACAGCCCTTTCCAAGACCATAAAAAATCTTCACAATGGAGGAGAGATGTGTTTGACAAAGAGGCAAACAGCATTTCAGACTGGGCAGAATTTGCAATATATGATTTCTAATGGCCATCATTTAGCCACTTAAACTCCACAGCCAGTAGATAAAGTAACTAGCTATTGAGAAAAACTGATTATGAAAGTTCAATTTTATCAATAGTAAATGGAATAACTAAACCACATGCTACATGTTTAGGTGTAAATACATACACAAGGTATGAGTGCAGCGAATGCTGGAAACCGCCACTCGCAGTAGCTCCCTACTGAGTGTATACTATGACAAACCTTTATCTATGCGCAATGGGCCGATAACTCTTCTTCCTGTAAAAAAGGCTATGCCCATCATCACATACCTTATGGGAATAATGAGGGTCCATGATCCGTGCAAGGCCAAAGTCACCAATTTTCAGCACCAAATCTTCAGTATTAATGAACAGGTTAGCTGGTTTGAGATCTCTGTGCAGAACATTTGCAGAGTGAATATATTTGAGCCCACGTAGCAGCTGGTACATGAAGAGCCTGGCATGTTCTTCCGGTAAGGGCCCCTGCTCCACCAGGTTAGCCAGATCTGTCTCCATGTACTCTTGAACAATGTAAACACAGTTAAGTTCTGTAAGAGAGCCTACATCATCCGTTAACTGACTCCCATTGGGACCAAGGATTTCAAACACTTTGACAATGTTATCATGGTCAAGCCTTCTAATGATTTTGATCTCACGCAGAGCATGTTTAACACTCTGAGGATCTGTAAGAACAATTTTCTTGACAGCCACTCTTTTGTCACAGTCATTATCGACAGCAGAAAAAACTAAGCCGTTGCCACCACAGCCCAGAGGTTTTAAGTCCATATACCGAGAACCTACATCAAAACCATGAATGTTCATGAGGCTTTCAAACTTCTCTGCCATTTTGAAATTCTGTGTGTTCTGTTTCTCCCTCTTAAAATGATTAAGCTTCTGCAAACATGTAGAGATGCTTCCACTGGTATATGAAGAATCTTGCAGAAAAGGAGAAGAAAAACTTCAGGTTGACTGCACGATAATTTCTTGACGCACTTCTTGCATCATTAGCCACTCAGGCCCGCTGTGTCCCCTTTAGATTTAGAAATTATACACTCTACAAATCAAGCTGAGCAAAGATAGAGAGGTTGCAGCATTCATAGTTCAAGAAAGGTGCAGCATATCCGCAGACATTAAAAGAAATTACAACTAAATCAAACCAAATGAAGTGACATATTATGCACTCTGCTCTACTGTGCTAAACTGGTTAACATTTAACAAAAATGTGAATAAATATGCATGTAGTAGGCTTCTATTAACATCCTCCTCACAGTGCAGATACATTCAGTGTTGGACTGGTCCTGAGCAGCTTCATTCTATGATGTTACTAAGCACGTTTTCTTCCACTTCCTTTTTTCTTTTGTTTACAGTCTAGTTTGTCAAGGAAGAGGCAGCTCTTGGTTTACAAAAGATGCCTTTAGTTAATGATCAGGTGGCTCCAGCTCACCACAATCACAATCAAAGCTACCATCCATCTTATTCTGTGAAAACCTGGGGAAAAAGAAAACACAAATCAGCATTTCATAATCGCTAACACTTGTAAAAGAAAGAAGCAGTGCTGGACAAAGATGTTCTTGGCATAACTTGTGGCTGCATTAAAAACCTTTGGCATAGGTTTTGATCTACTGAAAAAACAAGATACAATGCTGAATTTTCTTCTGAACAAGTTTATGCTGGTTAATAATGTACTTCCCATTTCACACATAGCTAAGAAAAACTCTTAAAAGTTCTCAAGTTTGCATCTCTACAAACAACTCACATTTGGTATCCAGCTGTCTGATGAAAGCTTGGATTTGTTGTATTATTGATAAAGAAGAGTGTTTAACTACTTGTTCTGATCAGATAAGTTATACACCTCCCATTTAAAAGAACTGTGCTCCTTAGTCAAGGAATCTTTCAAAAGAACTTTGAAGATAACTTGCCATAAATATAAAACTAGAAAATGTGTGTGCTATACAAAAACTCCAGAAAGCAAGTTTAGTTTGACTGATGGACATGAAGCTATATAGCCATCCCTCCTTTTCTATTATAGCCACACATTCTATGAACATGCACACAAGTTTAACACTCAGCTCACACTACATTCACCAATAAAAGTTGACTCTTTAGGTCAAATAGCTATGTATTCTCATTCTATTACAGGGCAAAATTTTAGTGTTCATGCCATTTACCACAGAGTTATATTATGGGTAAGCTTAAAGATAACATAGGAGTGTAAGTGAGAACAGAACACAATATATAATATATAAATGTATTTTGTGTATGAAGTAATATTGCCTGGAAGCCTTATTGTCAATACCAAGAACAGTTAGTCACCATTCATTGGTAAGTTCTTTGAGAAATTCTAAGCAAGGTGTTCAGTAGTCAAGTTATAGTAATCCTAATGGAATGTAGGAAACACAAGCTATTTTCACTTTAGCTAAATTAATTCTTTAAGGGTTCTACCAGCTAAATGCAAAATATAAAATTCTCAGATGTTCCTCTCTCCCACAGTATAGTTTAATAGATTATGACTTCAACTGAAGTCATTTCCTATGGAGATGATATTGGTTTAAAAGTCTTACACTACAGTAATACTATTTAGTTAGTTGCTCCTTTCTTACTTCAAAAGCTTCCTGTTTTTACAATAACTCTCAGTTCTCAAAGCAGATTCTAAAATAGTCTTATTGAAAGAAGTTTGAGGTCTACTGGATTACTGTAGACTAGCACATTTGGAAGATGTGTCATCTTTGGATTGTTGTTTATGAAGTATTAAAAAACTGAAAGTGGTATGGGGCAAGAGAACAGCAGCCATCCCTAAAACCATCCCAGTCTCCAGCAAGAGAATTAGTTCAGCTGAGACTTAGGAGTCAAGCTGTCACTGCTGGAAGGAAAGACAATCTTCAATTCTCTTTCATAACAAACATGAAATATGCCCTTAGCTTATAGCCCAAATAAATTTACAGTGCCTGTCCTTCTCCTTCCATTCTATTCATGCCCAATCTTTATTCATCTTGCAAGGAACCCTCTAGAAAATCCACTAGAAAAACCAAACTAGTCCTACAAGTTCTTAGCATGTAGTTGCACATCACTATGAATTTTTCAAACAACTGAACTTGTAGCAACTGAAGACTTCAGTTTAATGTTATCTTCTAGTTGGCTCCCAGCTTTCCTGACACATTTGCTTCCCCAGTGGCCAGTTTCAAAACTAATTATCTTTCAAGTCATGGTTTAAATTTAAACAATTATGCACAAAATGGTGTTTAGACAGAAAACCATACAGCATAAACTTAAAGCCTCTATCCTGAGTCAAAACACCAGTATACCATTCACATTTTTGTTCATTAAGCACTTTTCTTCCAGACATTATCACCACTAAAAAGACATAAGAAAAGTTACGTCACACACAGCTTTATGGAATTTCCATGCTCAAACTGATACTCAATGTGCCCAAAGCATATGACATTATCAGTTAATTCTAGGTCACAGAACTCCAGTATAAATTATAAGTTTTAAGGTCAGCTCCAGCCTATTTTGAAAGTGATTGGAAACAACTACAGGAAGTTAGAACATTAATACTTTCTGCAGTTCATTACAATTCTTACCTCATTTACACCTACAATATCCCTCTGAGAGAAGGTAGGTTGAAAAACTGTTACTTGCCTAAGGCCACCCAGAAAGTTTTAGGACCAAGTAGGAACTAACTGTAAGCTGGATCTTTCAGGCCCCACATTTTAATTTTCTATTAGCATAGTTGGCTTGCCATCAACAAAACAGATACACTAGAGTGGAACCAGCATTCAAGAAAAAAAAAATCATAGCAAAGAGACCCTGACACATAGCAAAAGATGTGACAGGTCAGATCCCGCCCCCTGCCATCATCTGTGTTATAGTACTTTATGAAGAGCTCTTCACTTTTAATTTGCAGTTTACAAGTACAGTAATTTTACCATGTAACACTACCAACCCCACAACAATGTTCCCATTTTAATAGAGAAACACCAGTTACACTGAAGATACTGCACTGTTTACTTAGGTTCTAAATATGGATTTCCCTGGTAGTGGAAGCACACACAGGAAGTCTTTTAGTTCAGTACAATTTGCAATAGAGTCCTTTCACATAAGCATGCTTTCTGAAAGAGATTGCAGCCTATTTTCACAAGAATATTACATATGGTTGATCCTGCCTGTGCATTACAATTTTTTTTTTTTTTTTACAATTTCAGAGTAAGAGCTTCTAAGACGACTGGCCATTTGTAGTGACAGATACCTGATTATCTAATGATCTGAATCACAGGAAGTGCTATTTTAACTACAAAAAAGACTGTAAGATTTAAAAAGAAAGCTGTTATACAACCTGATATAAAACCAAGTCCCATCTGTGTGACTATAAGAGCGCTTATGTGGATTTCTTTAAAAAAAAATATCAGCCACGTTGCAAGCAGCAGGCAATGAGTCATCTAAGAACTCCTGAAACTGCAGCTTTTTCTCAAACCTCCCACCTCGTCCCCACACATCCTGAAGGCCAAGGTACTGCTAATTTACATATGCTCAATCTGATTGAAAGATATATAAAGGACACCATAAGCAAGAGATTAGATGTTCTGTTAGTACTAAACAATCTTTGTATTCTTAAAGAAATGTGTGCTGTTTGATCTTTGTCTAGAGTTGCCTTCCAAATTTCCTACTTTCTGTACTGGAACAAACTACTGAGAGTTCACCCACCCCAGAAAACAAGATCACAAACACACACACACATACACACACAAAAGATGGCACTATACTACCACTATAAAATCCACTTTCTACTATTTCTACTCTAGGATATATTAAAAAAGATATTTCCACAAAAAGACCTCTGGTTGTAATGAACCTAGATTTCAGCTTTCACAAGCTTACTTAACCACTGAGGATTGATACTGAACTGTATCTATCTTCCCAATCAAATTAACAGTCACTTGGAGCAGCCTACTAAAATTTGGTGTCCTTCACACTTCAAGCCCCATTATCCTCAGCTAACATAGCTAAAGGGGTAAGAATGCTGGGAGCTGTAGTCTAAAACATCTGAAGGCTACCAGGATGGAAAGAGGCTGGCTTAGGATAACTGCTTCAGGATGCAATAATTTGTATGTTTAATTAGAAAAAAGTTCTACAACTCCCATCATGTCTAGAGCTTATTTTCTTACATGAAGGATACAGTAACATGGATCTTCTTATAAGCCCTATTGATCTCTACATTGGTTTATTCTGCCAAGCTACTTGCACAAACTGAAGAACACAGTTCCCTTGAAGAATGAATTCTTTAACCCCCTGTAAAGTTCAGGATGCACTCCATACCCAGGTTTGTGTTGCCTTTTTAGATAATTATACCAGTCCCTTTTGACTGCTTAAGTATACAGTGAAGTGATTTTGGAGCATTTGCAATATGGTGCAAACATGGAATCTCTGAGAGGCATTGAACTAAAACTGAAGATGCAAGCCACATTCTCAGAGAGATGCCTCACTGGCAACTTCAGGAATGAAAACTAAGAATCCATCTGCTGCAGTCTGTTTTGCTCTGTGCCACAATGGGATCTTCTCCAGAGTGGGACACACCACATCCTCTACATCAGCAGCGCCTAATATTTTAACAAGGTTTTCAGTGCCAATGACAGCTGAAGAACAAAAAGCTGTAGCTTCAGTTGTATTTCAGTCAGTATACAAAGACGGGCGGGGGGAGGTGGTGAGAAAGAAAAAGAGGCTCTTAAAAATTATACAACCTTTTTTTAACCACAGGGGCTCCTTAACCTCTATCATTATTATAATATAGCTGCTTTCATAGCACAAATAGCAGTTTTCCTGGGGCAATGCTTAGGAGTAGAGAGGTGGCAAGCACTAACATAAAAAGGAAGAAACTATAGTCTTCTCTGATCCTCTTGGATGAAAAGGAAAAAGAGAAGCAGAAGTTTCCTCCCCTTAGTCTCTCTGTAATTCGACACAAAACACTGCAGCAGCTGCTTTGGAGAGCGCAACGCCAGAGAATGGAGGCCAGAAAATGAATGAATTGCAAGGGGAAGTCGCCAATGCCGCAGTGCCTGGTGGCCACTCAAACTGGGGGTACTGGGGGAAGCAGAAAGGCGCTGGGCACATTTCTTTCGCAAGAGGCACCGCGTCAGACGCATCGCATCTTTACTCCGGATTAAGAAATCCGTCAACGCGTCACCATTTCAGAGTCCACTCCACCCACTTCAGAAAGGCACACGCAGAGCAATCCTGGGCAAGCTTACTCGAAAGTAAGCCCAATCCGAGCTCAGCAGGGGCATGCGGAGGGCCATTGCCCCCCGGACAGGACCATCCACACGTTCGCAGGAACGTGTTTCGAGCGGTAGTTTGATCCTGCTGGGGGGTCACCACCACCTGGGGCATGGGCGAAAGCGTCCCCCTTCGAGCCTTCCCCCTCGGAGACCCCACACGCGGCATGCTTCTTCTAGGGAGGACGCCCCCACGGATCTCGGCGGGGCTTACTTTCGTGTAAAGCACGTGCCCTGGACCGCGCGGACAGCGGGAAACCCCCACCCGAAGGCGCGGGGCCGGTGGGGGCGCAGGTGCCCACCCGCCTCCGGGCACCCCCGCCGGCCTCGCTTGGGGGCGTGAGGGGCAGAGAAAAGCAACCGAAACGGGTCGGTGGGCGGGAGGCGACAGCGCGGATGGGGCCCCCCTTGCGGGACGGGGCCGCCCGGGACGGGTCTTCCCCAACCCCTCCGCCCGCCGCCCCTTCGCGGGAACGGCCCCAACGAACCGGCCTGAGGGGGACGCTTCCTTCCTCGCCGATCGCCCAGCGTTTCCCGGGGAGCCCGGCCGCAGAGCGGAGTCCTCCCTCGGCGGGCGCGCCGCACTGCGGAAGGCCTGCCCGGCTGGCCCGGCGCGTCAGGCGGGCCGGCGGGGCGCACCGCGGCGGCCAGGGAAGAACAAAGCGCCTTTGTGCAGTGGCGGCAGGGAGAACGAGCCCGCCGCGACGCGCACTGCGGGCCGGGCCGGGCCGGGCCGGCCGGGCCAGCCGGGCCCGGGCGCCGCGCTCTCTCCCCCGCCGCGCCGCGCTTCGCCTCGTCCCTCCTCCCCGCCCGCCCGCCTGCCTCACGGAGACGCGGACCGCGCGCGGGCGCCTCTCCCCCTCGGACTCACGGGGCTGCCCAGGCTCATGAGGAACAAGAGGGGGACGCCTCGCGGAAACGCCGCCGCCGCCGCCACCGGGCCTAGGCGGCAGGCTCTCGACTACAGCAGCCCCGCTCCCGCCGCGGCCACTGCCATGTAACCCGGCGGAGAGGACAAGGGAGAGGGCCGGCCCCGCCCCCGGGAGGAGCGAGCGGCGGGCGGCGCGGCCCCGCCTCGAGGCGGGCGGGAAACGTGGCGGTTGAGGTCAAGGCGGGAGCGGCCCAGCCTGAGCGCAGCGCGGCGAAGCGCCTCCTCAGCCGCGAGCGCGTTTTCAAAATATCGCCAGTGTGGCCGTGCGCTTGTCATGCATTCCGACCGTGCGTCTTGTGACGTCGCTCGTGGATTTCCCTTTGGGGTGAAGCCCATGCAAGTTGGGCAGGAAATTCCCACGCGAGGTGAAGCGAAGCGCGGCCGGAGGACAGGGCCCGAGGGCTGGGCACGTGGCGAGCTGCGCCGGCATTGCGGTCGTAGGCCACTCACATGCAGCACAAGACATTTCGCATTTTAAGCCAAATGGGTACAAAAGATGCATTAAGGCAGGGCACCAGTAAAAGGAAGTAATTAAAATGCGAAAATGCTTGAGCCACACTAAGATTATGGTAAGTATGGTAAAAAGCTTTTAATAAATATTTTGTAAGCTGTCCCGAGATGTTTGTAGTGGACAGGTTAGAAAAGCTTTTAATAAATAAATAATAAACTTTACATTGAATAATTGCAATGTATGGCTCTGAAAGCTGGACCATAAGGAAGGCCGAGCGCAAAAGGATTGAGGCCTTTGAGTTGTGGTGCTGGAGAAGACTCCCGCGAGTCCCTTGGACCGCAAGGCGATCAAACCGGTCAGTCCTAGAGGAGATCAGCCCTGACTGCTCTTTAGAAGGCCAGATCCTGAAGATGAAGCTCAAATACTTTGGCCACCTAATGAGAAGGAAGGACTCCCTGGAGAAGAGTCTAATGCCGGGAACAATAGATGGCAAAAGAAGGAGGGAACGGCAGAGGATGAGGTGGCTGGCTGGAGTCGCTGAAGCAGTTGGTGTGAGCTTAGGTGGGCTCCAGGGGATGGTGGAAGACAGGAGGGCCTGGAGGAATGTTGTCCATGGGGTCGCGATGGGTGGTACACGACTTCGCGACTAACAACAACAACAACACATTGAATAATTACAATAGCCTAGTTTCAGTCCAGGTCGGCCTACTGAACTGCACAAAAGCTTGTGCATGTGTGTGTGCCTATTTTGTCTCAATGGTAGACCAGCACGAAGAACAACAATAAAAATAAAACATAAAATACCAACAAGTGAGACAAGTTGTAGGCCCTATTTTCCTGGCTAGACTTGCATAGGATTGCGCCCTCATCATCCCTTCTCCCACTCTATTATATATAGTAATTATTATTGAGGAGTGGATTATTATGGGGAATCCTAAGGGAACAGTGCAATCCAATGAGGCTGCTCATTACTCTCCAAAATGCATGGAGGACAGCCATCCTATGGCGAGTGGAAGGCATGCAGAAGCAGAAGCTGCCTCTGTGTACCTCCCACTCTGGGAAATATTTTGATGCCTGATTTTAGACATCTTAAGTGTTTCGCCATGGAGCATGAGGAAAGGAAGTTGATGGACCACTAGGATACTGCATGTGCTGGTGAGGTCTGCCTCCTTCACCCCACCCTCCCTCTCCACAAAACTCTCTCTGAAGTTGCTCTTCCAACTCAGTTCTCTCCCTGCTGGCTGCCAGGGTGGAGGAGAGGGTGCTCCAAGACCAGAGTCCCAGCACTGACTTACTTCAAACTGAGGTCAGAACTGGAGCACCAAATAATCTTACAGTTCTCTAGCAGCCATAGGATTGTGCCTGAAGAATATGTATTAAATGTACGACTCATTTCCCATCACAAAAAGCCGTTTCATTGCAACTTAAACACCTAACATAGAAATCCATGATTACTGTAGCAGGGAGGGGACAAGAAACACAAACACATCATCACTATAAACCGTAATCAGCACATTACCACCAATAAAAATAAGCATCACAGAAACCCAAACTCAAGACAGTAAGTGCAAGAAAAAAAAAGACAAACCATATATTTCTATATATACAGGATATAAACCAGGGAATATTGCTCAGTGATGTGGTTCACATGACACTACAACCCACCATGTGTGTTCAGCAGTGGTGGCTGCCATGTCATCTGAACCTAGCATGGTTTCTGCAAGGTGGCTTCATGAGCAAACCACCCTTAGATGGCTTGTTTTAGGGTTGTTGATACCCATGGTGATGGACACGCAGGATGCAGTCCTAAACACACTCGATAGCTGCCCCGTTGGATATGGTGATAATTATTTCTGAGTAAACATGTTTAGGATTAGGATTGTAAAGGAGCCTTCCTTTCCCCTCTTTCTATATCTGTAACTGACAATGCACCCCTGTGTGTATTCACTGAGGTAAATGTGCCTACGAGTGTAATGCAGCTATTCTGTCTTTTCCGACTAAAGAGAGGTTTTCCGACTAAAGAGAGGTCTACCGGTCAGAAGGCATTGTGCAGCTATCCCCACTTTTTCTCCTTAATGAATTTTCTTCAGTAAGAAAGTTGACAGAAGTAGTGGAAAAACATAGGAATAAAAATGCAAACTCTGTTTTAGACCCCCTGCAATATTCCATGAATGAGGTGGGGCAGTTATCCCATGAAAATTTCATCTGCCCTCCTTGTAAGTAAAATAACTGCATGATTCTTCTCCTGTCTAGCACTGCCTTCGCTCCCCTTACCTTGCCTGCTGCTTTTTCTAGATCGGAAGCCCCTAGAAACAGACCTGCCGTAAAGTGCTCACATACCAATGGTGCTATAGAAATTAGCACTATCATTTTACATAACTTAAATCCCAGCACTGATTGAGATACTTAATTGGTTTGCATTATCTGGGTTTGATTTCAGTTAGCTATGTTTGGATCCCAATTTTAATGTTAAGCTCCCCTCTCCCCCAGAATATCATTACATTTAAGCATGTGATCTTTGGTACCAGTCAATTTCCCTCACCAATGATGATAGCCAGACATCTGGCATGAGAGCAGAGCTTGATTTGGGGGGTGTCCTGCAGCCTGTTTCTTTTAACATAAATTAACCCTCAAGTTGGAGTTGTCTACTACACAGTTTTACAAGCACCAACCCAGATTAATTAAAAATATAAGAATGTATTTTCTCTATCCTTTTCAAGCATGCTTAGGTATAAAGTGGGAACAAGTAATCCTTATTCAAATTTGGCAGAATGGAACCACTGTAAATAGTTACTGTTGTGCTCTTCAAATGCTCATATACTCTGAGGAGTGGAATGGATGATGTGCCATAACAGTTAAAAATACAAAATAAAAGGGGTGGGAGAGGAAAATAAGTATGTAATAGCTGGCACCTGTTGTTTATTGTCCTTTCTTTCTACCCCCTTTTCCTTTTGTATCATTTCTTATTGTAAACTATAATTTTAAATGACAATGCGCACTGACAGAAAGGCAGTACAGACATTTAGTAAATCAAGTTGTAAAAAATACAAATAAAATGCAGAGAAATTTTGTAACCCTACATTGGTTGGCTGGTGGAAGCTAGGCTGCAGGCGGAGGCAGCCTCCCACAGATAGAGAAGAACTCTGCAGGGCGTGGTGTCCCATCTCAGGCTTGGAGACCCAGTTCCACCTGCAGAAACTGTGGGTACAAATCTGCTGTCAACAGTGTGTCCGGCAGCTAGCCTCTGAAATGGGGATGTAGCTGAGCTGGCTGTAGTTGCGCTGCATCCTAAGCTTCTCTGATCCTGCATGGGGCTCAAGGATTGGGCAACTCAACATCATCAGCCTGGAGCTGGCGTAGTTGATTCCCCCTTCCCACTGGGCCTGGGTGAGTGGCTGGGAAAGGTTAACAGAGACTTTCAGCCAAATATCAATTTAAAACCAAAGGAAAGTTGGCCATTCTGAACCACATCACTGTCTGCACCCTCCCCTTTTGGGACTGCACAGCAAGTAAACAGATGTTACAGGTGGTGCTGGGTACACCTGGGAAGAGGGGAGCCAAACGGCAGTCAGTCCTAGTCAGGCTGACAGAGAACCATGGTATGGCACAATCGCATGGCATCATAAGACCCGGTACAGGGGCATGGTGCAATTATGTGGCAACAAACCTGCACAGGGAATAGATGGCAAAAAAACCCACTCTTACTTCCACCTTATATGTGAATACAATAGAAAGGTAACTGAGAGTCTGAGAAAAACCTTGAATGCAAGGGATTCAGAATTACATCTGCAGCACTTGGCAAGAGGCAGCAGAGCAGAATGTGTCAGAACGAGGACTGAGCCTGAGTCAGACTCTTCAGGGCTTAGGCTGGGGCGGCAGCTTCTTTCAGGGCGAGGGCCAAATTCAGTTCCAGGGAAGTTCTAGGAGGCGACATTCCTGTGCCAGAAGGCCAGCTGATTTTGGCTTAAAGCTCTGCATACAGGTACCTAAGCCTTAGGAGAAGCATCTCAGTCTTTTAGAATGGGAGTGAAACTCTATAAAAGCCACGAAACGATCAGTGAGTAGAGGATCGGGGCAGGGAGAAGGGACACGGTCACCTGGGGGAACCCAGAGAACCAGCCTGGTGCCTTGGGCGGGAGGCTCCCAACCCTGGCTTTGGGCTTAGGGCTCAGTCCCAGTGCTCAACTCCGTGAAGTTACAATGGCATTCAAGACTACACCAGCATGACCATTTTTTCCCCTAGGAGGACTTGCAGTCTTGAGCAGTTGCACGGCAGATGGGAAATTTAACGGGCAAAACATTTCTCGGCAGAAGAAGTGCTGGGAAGGAAGTTACCGTATTTTTCGCTCTATAAGACGCGCCTGACCATAAGATGCACCTAGTTTTTAGAGGAGGAAAACAAGAAAAAAAAATTCTGACTCAAATGGGCACATAATCACAGGCACATTCCCCATCACTTCCCCATGGACTGCACATCTGACAGACTTACTGCACACACACATTTGCTCTATAAGACGCACAGACATTTCCCTTTACTTTTGAGGGGGGGAAAAGTGAGTCTTACAGAGCAAAAAATACGGTACTTCCTTGCCTCTCTGTTCCGTGACTCACTGGGCAGAGCCGATGCTGTTGATTCCCTGGCCTTTGCTCAGTTCACAACGCAGGCCCTGTTTAAATGAGTCGTGTAACTTGATTAGTCAACACCTCATGGCTTACTGTAAAAAACTCCACTGAAGAGTGTTCTGTGTGGAAAAAAGGAACTGTCTATCATTACGAGATGGATCTTCATGCCTGAGCAAGATTATAGCACAAAACCTTCCTGGTTACAGTATGTAAGATCAACCAAGTACCAGGGTCAACCTAAAACAGTTCATAACCTGAAGCAAAGGACAGCATCCCTTACTGTTGCACATACAGAAACCAACTGGATGGGTAATTCAAGGTTAACCATTGTGATAGGGTAGGAGCTTTCGCTGTACTTGAAGCTGCAGGCTAGTTTAGTGAGGTCGGCACAGTTCGTTTGGCATATTTATCTCTGTGCTCTGATAGAAGGGGATGGAGGAGAAATTGGGGAGATGGCACCACGGCCCCCCAGCTTCTGCTGCTTGAGGAAACTGCCTTATTTAATGGTGGAGCCGGCCCCCAGGTAATGTTAAGACATTTATATGCTGCACCCTTTGCTAAAAGGCACT
The DNA here is from genome assembly GCA_023646645.1 of Varanus salvator macromaculatus. Classification (NCBI taxonomy): domain Eukaryota; kingdom Metazoa; phylum Chordata; class Lepidosauria; order Squamata; family Varanidae; genus Varanus; species Varanus salvator. The sequence continues at coordinate 9,025,609 of JAIXND010000786.1, forward strand.
GCGGGTGGATTACAGTAGATAGTGGAACAATAAAACACCAGTTAAAAGATACAATTCAAATTTAAACAGTAAGACAATAAAACAATAATAAAAATGAAATGTAACCAAATAGTAATAAAAACATTTTAAAAGAAAATATTTTATAAAAGTTTTCTGATGGTTAAAAACATTCAGGCGACAGCAAATCAACAAACCAGTATTAAAACCAAATTACTAGCCAAATCAACTATGAGATAAAAGTATTTTCAGTTGGCAACCAAAGGAAAGGGAGTGATGGCAGATTTCTGTAGAAAGTGAATTCCAAAGATGGGGTGCCACTATAGAGAAGGCTCTTCTCCTGGCCATCTCCCCACTCACTTTGTTAGCGGGTGGGACTTGGAGAAAGGCCTCTGACAACGACCTAAAGTGACTGGGCAGGAACATGTGGAGATAGAATATTATAATACGTTGTGTTCTCAGCCACTCAGAACTTACTTTCCATAGAGAACCTGGGCCACCTAGAAGTTACCTGCACGGCCACTATCAGGATGACAGGCACTGCAGTGCAACAATATCTGCAGGTTCCAAACTCCCTCCTGATTCCGAGTCTCTCTATCTCTTGGAAATACTGAAAAACAATTTTCCTTCACAGATACACATTTAGAGGCTACCTTATACTGCAGCTTACCCTTCACTTGTTTCCATTTAAAATGGTTAAAAATACTAAAACTTATCAGATATTAGTTTGAGATTATACTCATTCTGTGTTGGGAAGCAATCTCCTGATCTTCATTATACTGTCTTAATTGTACAGAAAATTTGCTTTTTTCCCCATTTATAAGAACCGTCCTCCATACTTATTTTGCGAAGTGCTAGTTTGTTTGTTTGTTTGTTTAAATAATATAGGGAAATATAAGCAATATAGGGAAACTGTAGGGTATTTATTTATTTATTTATTTAGCATCTCGGCTTAAAAATTTAAAATCCTATAAGTACCATAATAAATTAACAAAATAAGTTTTAAATAAAAAGGTCTTGGCCTGGCACCGCAAAGCAAATAGCAACGGCGCCAGGCAGACCTCCCTGGGGAGCGCATTCCATAAGTGGGGCGCCACAGCAGAGAAAGCCCTCCTCCGGGTACTCACCCTCCTAATATCATTCATGGAGGGTTTCCGGAGAAGGGCATCTGTTGCCGATCTCAAGGGGTGGGTGGGCATATATGGACACAAGCATTCCTTTAGATAACCAGGTCCCAAGCCATTTAGGGCTTTATAGGTCATAACCAACACCTTGAATTGGGCCCAGACTTCAGTCGGGAGCCAGTGAAGCTGACGGAGAACTGGGGTGATATGAGAACAACGCCCAGTCCCCGTCAGCAACCTGGCAGCTCTATTCTGCACCAATTGAAGTATCTGGACCGTCTTCAAGGGCAGCCCCATGTAGAGCGCGTTACAGAAGTCTAATCGGGAAGTCACCAGCGCGTGTGTCACTGTCGCCATGCAATCGTTTGGAGCTGGTGGTACAGAATAATGGAACTAGATGAGTAATTCCAAAATTGAATCAGACATCCTACTTTCGGCAAACGCAGGTGTGCCTGTAGGGCTGTGCTTTAGCCCTAGCAGAATCAAATGGAGGGTTTTGGATAACCCTAATGGTTCTTGGCTTCTAGCAAAGGAAGCGTAAGTGAAACTGTGTGGAGTTGGTATCTTATCATGTGGCAATAATGTGTTCCTTCTGGTGCATAGTAGCTGGCAGTCAATGTGGCAACAGAGACAAGTTCTGAGATTTCTAACTGTGAGCTTCTTGGAAAATGTTGGGCAAACTGCTTCCTGCTGTTCTCTGAATTGAAATATATCAACAAGAGGAACCTTGCAAAACTAGTGACAGAAGTTGAGTCTGCTTGCATGAATGAAAACAAATGTATTATTATCTGTAAAATATTTCTATCCTACCCAGGGCTTCTACTTTACAATGTCATAGAACACAATACTGAAAAGCCAGGAGAAGACACAGTAAAATATAATCGGTTACAAGGGGAAAAAAAAAAAGCTCCAGATTGCGCCCAGATATCCAGAACCAAGCAGACATCTGGCCAAACAAATATTTCATAAAAAGAAATACACATTTAGATGCTCGGGAATGTCATCATAGATCAGATCTATACATTTGGAATGCTCTCCCTAAGGAGATTTGCCAGGCATCTTTCTTACTTTCTTACCAGCACCAGGCGAAGATCTTCCTTTTAAAAAAATATTTTAATAACTAATGCCATAAGAGCTGCTATATTTTTGCTTGTATTTTATTGTTATTTCATTTTAATGTGTTATTTGTTTTTATTGTGTTTTTATCTAGCAATGGTGAGCCTCCCAGAGGTGCTGCAGCACAATTGGGCACTATACAAATGTAATTAATTAATTAATCAATCAATCAATCAATCTCTCTCCCCCCCCCCCCCCCCGTGTGCAGGGAGGTTGTAGAAATTCAACTCCTATGTACAAGCTGGCCAACTTCAGATGGCAGCAGGACCTGCAAGATGATCTCTCGAGCTACCCTCTGAGAGTAGGCAAGCTCATTTGGAAGGAGCTAGTCCTTTCAGAGGGACTGCAGGTGGTGCAGTGGTTTAAACCACTGTGCTGCTGGGCTGGTTGATCGAAAGGTCGCCAGTTCGAATCTGCACACGGGGTGAGCTTCCGTGCGCCGTCCCAGCTCCTGCCAACCTTGCAGTTCGAAAGCATGCAAATGCAAGTAGATGAAAAGGTACCACTTTGGTGGGCAGGTAACAGCGTTCCGTGCACTTTGGTGTTTAGTCATGCCGGCCACATGACCACGGAGACTGTCTGCGGACAAACACTGGCCTCCTCGGCTAGGAAAGGGAGATGAGCACCGCCCCCTAGAGTCAGGCATGACTGGACGTAACGTCAAGGGGAAACCTTTACCTTTACCTTTAGTCCTTTCAGAATATTTGCCATAAGGTTTTTAAGGCTTTAACGGTCTATGATCATAAGCAGAACTTTAAATTTGCTCCAGAAATGGACCAGAAACTGATATAAAAGGGGAGCACATGTTCCCCCAAATTATCTCCAGTTAAAAAGTCAGAGCAGCATTTTGAACCAGCTGAGGTCTCTGGACCCTCTTCAAAAGACGTTCTCATCGCACTTCGGTAATCCAGTCCTGATGGAAATAGCAAGTGCATCATAATGGCTGCAGCTGCACCTACCTGGAACAGTTGCACTTGGCATGCCAACCTAAGCAGGCCAAAGGCATTCCTGGCGACAGCTGCCACCGGAATCCAGGAGGTTGTGAACAACTTTATCATCAGAGAGCTTAGCAAAAAGCTTCAGAAGAACAGTGATCAGTCCTCCATGTCATCCCAGCAACCTGGCAATAGATAACTGTAGATCAGCCAGAAAAGCTCTGCTGGGATAGCACTGCTGGCAAAAGTTTGCTGTGGCAAAGCATGGGCTGAATGATGAACTTTTACAAGTGTTTAATCAGATGCTGCCTCCTGTATTCTGCCTCCTGTATTTTGCTGCCTCCTGTATTCAAGCTGCCTCCCTCTCGTTTCCTTGTTTTCAGCTACCTGGTAAATCAAGAAATTGAGCAGGTTTCTCCTTAGCAGAAGAGAACGCCTGAGGGTAATACTGTCAATGACCCATGCTTGCTGGGTAGAAGATGACAGTTCAAAGCCGTTGTGCGAAGTCAATGGGTTTAGGCCAGGGTGTGCCCCTGGCCTAGAACTCCCATGATTCCCCCAGCATTGGCTATGCTGGCTAGTGTTGATGGGCACTCTTACCTAAACATCTGCAGGCTTACACGTCGATGGTGTCAGTGAGGGGAAACTGGAGCATGAACATTTGTCTGTCTTCTAAAACTCTTGCTGATAGGGTCCCGAATGAGCGCGCTCCTGTTTTCCACGGTGCATGTATGCACAGAGAAGGCCTATGGGCTGTATTTAGCCAAAGCAGAAAGGAGCCATGTGAACTAAGCTCAAGCAGTTTTATTCTACTGGAGGGACAAGTGGTATGTCATTTGTTAGTACTCCTCCACCTGCTTAGAGGTACAGCACATACAACCCCAAAATTGTTGGTCCAGGGTTATGAAAGGATTTTGTAAAGCTTCGCACCCAAGTAATTAAAAGACACTTATAATGGAAAGTTGACAGACCGTAGAGCAAGCTTTTCTCGTGCAGCAGAGAGCTTCTCCAAATGAAGTTTTTCTGCATGACTCACATTTTCCATTTCTCCCATGGTGTGTGCGAGCCTGTTAACCCCAGTGCTTCTTTCATCCCATCAACTCCTGCTAGTGTTACCTCTGGCTCAGTGTGCCAGGGCACATGCTTCGCAAGCAGAAGGTCCAAGGTTCAGTCCTTAGCATCTTCAGGGACGGTTTGAAAAAGGCCTGCCTTGCACCCTGGGGAGCTGCTGCCTGTCAGTGTCAGCCATACTGTGTTCGATGGATCGATGGCACAGAACACTTTCTGCCACTGAGCAGAGATGAAAGATCAACCCCCAGCCCAGGCCTGGGACCTGGTTGCTCACACGAAAGTCCTACCATGCTCAGTGCGGCTTGCTTCCGTGTTAGAGCACTCAGGGCTGCAGCCTTAACAGCATAAACAAGAGCTGTGCTAGAGTTGTCCAACAGCCTGGTTAGTCCAGCCTTCTGCTCCCACTGTGGCCAACCAAATGACTCCGTGGGAAGGCCATAAGCAAAACATGACCGACATAGCGCCCTCCTGCTTGTGTTCGCCAGTACTTGATCTTCAGAGGCTAATTGTCTTTCATTCTGGAGGCAATATAACTCGTAGCACTTGAATCTTTTGTGACAGAGCTTCTCGTTTACAAACCAACAGCAAAGAAAATAGAGGTCAGAGTACCAAAGAACTTAAAAACACTTCTCCACAATTTTTCCATGAGGTGACACCTGTCCGGAATGACCTGAAGCCAGTAAGACTGGAATGGTATGTACACTTACCTACCTGTTGGAATAGGTGACCCTGACCATTGAACATTTTTAACTCAGTTTTACAAAGTACTGCACAGCCAATTCTGCATGGCATAGCCAATGAACTGGGCATGACTATGCATGTGCAGATGGGGCTACAGATCCAAAAGAGGAGAAAGAACATGGGGGTGATCCATTAAGTAGTATTACAGGGCCAACTTTTTTACAGACTGCCTGATCTTATCTTTGCTTCTCTGCACTCACCCTGAAGCTTACAGGCTGACCAGTTAGACTTTTCCAGTTGCTGCAAGGGGCTTGTATGTTGTTGCCAAACATATGGCATAATAAGTAATTGGCCTTACCTGGATTTTTTCCTTTAAGCAATTTATGAATTAAAAATTAGCTAGGATTTGTTACAAAACCGCATATAAATGTCCATTTTAATTGATGTTTTGTTTGATTGGCACTGGAAAAATCCATTCGTATTTACATTAGAAGCATCCATAAGGGCTCTAATGGCCTGTAGTTGTCATCTTTTATGATAATCTCATCTCATCTTCAAGCCAAGTTCCAGTCTTAGTCCTGTGTGGCAATTCCTGGAAGGTGAACCTACGCTTGTGTAGCATCTGCAGAGCCAGCTAGATTTAAGATTTAATCCCTGTACACACACATCTAAAAGTAAGTCCCACTGAACTCATGGGGCTTACTTCTTGGCAGAAATGCAAGCAGCTCTCTCCAGTCTGGCAGCCTCCCAGCATGGCCGGCTGGGAGACAGGAGTTGTAGGAACCTAAGAGCAGCCATGGTGGAACAGGCCAAGGGTCCAGTTAGTTCAGCACTCAGTTCTCAGAGTGGTGAACCAGCAGGAAACACACAAGCAGGACATAAGTGTAGCGGCACCTTCCCACCCATGCTCCCCAGCAACACATTAGGAGAGGACCCACCAGGGTAGGCTGGTGTATGAAATGGCAGTGTGAGCAACGCAGAGGTGGCACGGCGGCCCAGCTGGTGGGCATGGCTTGCTTGCCACTCCACCTACGAAGCACTTCATACTACCACATTCAGGGACATTGGCAAAGGCTTTTGAACGAAAGGAAACTTTCATCATACATTCCATAGAAGTGAGGATGAATAAGACATGGCTTAAACTGAGCTCTGTTCTTCCATTCAAAGCCCAGCTTTAGCATAAACAATGTGAAATATCTGCCATTAATTCCACCCACTAAAACAAACCTTTCACCATTTAGTAACAGACCAGCTAATGAAAATATTTAGATTGTGAAATCTGCCAGGAAGATTAGTGCTGAACTGAGCGGATCATTAGCATTTTAGCAGGTCTATAATCTAAAGTATATTCGCATTTGAGCAAAGCTAAGGTCAGCAAACATTGGCGCCTCCTCCAATTTTAATCCTAACTCATAATCACTCTGTGAGGTAGGTTAGGCTGCAAGAGACGGACACTAGTTATCTAGGAACTTACTGGCTGAGTGAGGTCCTTTTCCCTGGTTTAAGCCGCTCCAGAAGCATTGGACTGTAACTCCCATCATCCCCAACCAACAATGCTATTACACCACACATACTGTAGTTTTACTGCAATTAAGAGCTGTTCACTATGCACAGGAAGAAAATAGGACTTGTAATTCATCTGCCAGTAATCTGCTCCAGAATTTCTTCAGTTTTGAAAACCCCAGATTTCTGCATTCGCTATAAAGGTAATGAGACTGCAGCCTCCCTATATATATGAGATCACTGCAGAATTTCAGGCTGATGCACCTGAAATACATATTAAAATGCAGACAGGGATGGGGGTTGAGAGAGAGGGAAGCAGGGGACAAATAGAAAAAGATAGAGAGCAATTACTGCTAGGGATAACAGGATAAGCACAGGTAACTATTTACATCTGGAATTTTATAGATGCAGCATCAATCTAGAAGAACAAATATTTCCTTCTAGGTAACAGAAGTATAGTAAGTGCAATTTAATTACCACTAGGCTGCATAACACAGCCAAACCCACTGCCAGGGAACTAATGAACCTAACAGTTCAGTCTGGAGGCTAAAAGTCCCCTTCGGGGCAAATCCCCTTTATGGAACTTGAAATTCTCTTTCAGCGCACATACAAAATTTCTTAACTGCAAAGGCATTTCTGTAGCCAGACACTGTTACATTATTATGTAAGCATATTTGCTCCTTGCTATCTGAAGAGTTGTGCTCTCCTAGAAAAGGCATTGATGGATCCACTTACTGAAGAACTCGAGCATCAGTTACGCTTTCAAACATTTCTCACTGAAGTTACTGCATGAGTACACCAGCAGAAGCCCTGGAGGAAACCTTGGCTTTGCATCTGTAACAGCAATAAACTCCTCTACTAGACAAGCATTCGAAATCAAACAGCCTAGGTCAAACTGTAATTATTTCAAAGCAGATATCCGTGCTCTGTTGACAGCATGACCCATTGCCAAAAAAGCATTTGGGCTAATGGCAGGACTGACCATAAAGCCATCTTGGCTGCAGTAGCTTGTGCGGCTGTAGCCGCAGACACATTCTGTCCTTGGAGAGCAGGCAAAAGTCAAGCAGATCAGCTGTGCAGGTACATAGAATGCCAAGTGCTGCCAAGATCCCAGAAATCATAACCCTACAGATGTTACACAAGACCGACATTACTGCCTCCCATCTTTGATGGGGTTGCTCTACATGTCTAGAGAAATGAATATCTTGACACGCTACTCTTCTACATGCAGGGGATGGTTTTCATTGGCAAGAACACATCCAAAGATGCAACACCCCCCCCCCCACCATCATAGCCTTAAACAGTTTGCTTTTGTATTGCAGGGTTTATCTGGATGTGTAGATCAGCTTTAGTTCCACATGCTTAGAATAAAAATGTGTTATAGTTGATGGAAGGTTCTCCCGCTCTTCTAGGACCCACAAAGATAACCCTTCAGTCTGGGAGATGTTAGATTGGACCTTTCTTCTTGATAGGGAAATATACTCAGAGGGTTCACACACACACACACACACACACACACACACACAGATGAGTGCTTGCAACCTGAAGAATTATAGTCCAACAAGCTTTCACTCTGATTATTCTGAATATGCAGAACTGCCAAACAGAGTCCCTGGGACTGTACCATGTCAGATGCATGTGTGAACTTCTAAACCTGTCTCCTTGCATGCAGAAGATTCGCATTCGAGGCTAGATAGTGCAATTTATCTGGATGTGTAGACTGACCTCTCGGACAAGTCCCCATGATCATTGTTTTCCATATACGACAAACACATGACAATTACGACTTTTAAGGCGTTTTCTATTTGGCTTGCCTATGTGTCCCACTTCTAGTGCACATGTGATGTTTCTACGCCCACAGCAACAAAGATTGTTTCAAGCGAAGTCTGCCTCGCAACATGGAAACAATCATTGTTTAAAGAAACCCAATATATGCCTGGTTAAAATAATTCCAGGAATGGGCACATAATCATTTCGGATCAAAATACACCCTCAACTTTGTGAGAAGTTTTCTTTGGGACCAATAGTGTTTGTCATAGAGTCTTAAGTTCAGCAATCGAGTGTGAGAAATCCCTGTTATGTGGGGTGATTTAAATTAAGAAGCTCTAGTAAAGCAGTATGATGGGAAACAGGAATGGAAGTTTTTCCTCTCTCAAGGCAGAATATTACTCTACTGACAGGATATAGCAGCAAAATACAAGATAAGTCAGCACTGCACAAGCGGACTTCTCCATTCCCCCTCTCCTCGGCAGCCCTCTGTATGCCCCCAAATTTGCTTCGAAGGGGCTCCCAACCCTCCAGAGCAGACCTGGGGGGGCTGTGTTGGTGGAAATAAAAACCTTTTGGCCAATATTTGCATTCCAGATGGAAGACCACCGTCAAATGCAAGCCATTGTATATAATGCCAAGAACAACATTGTTAGCCCAACGTTGTTCTAAACTGAACCAGGACGGGAAGATGTTAGAAATATGGAGAAAATGGATGAAGAGATGCCCCCACCCCCTTCACACTAGCTTCTGGTATCCAGTAAAACTGAATGATGGCAGATGCAGACTGATGAAAGAAAGGACTCCCTCACATAGTACAAGAAATACTGATGGCCACTGATTTGGATGGCTGCAAAAGAGGATCAGAATGTTCCCATTCTCTGGGAGCAGAACACTTGATTGGGTAGCTTGTTCCTCTGATCCAGCAGGGCTTTTCTCACGCCCTTCTGTCCCAAAGTGGGTTGCAGCTTGTGGGGCTGACTCGAAGACACGACAAGTTGCCTCGGCTGGGACCTGGATCCCGCCCCCAGGGGAAGGCTGAACTTCCCAGGAGCTGGTTCTGGGTTTTGCCTCTATCCTCGCCCAAAACTGATGCTCTCCTGGACAAATGCTCCACAGTTCCAGTTCTGCACTTTGATTCTTCTCCTTAACCAGGCTGAATGCGGAGAAACTCTCACAGACCCATCTACGGGTTGGCTTTTGGCCACTGCTCTGGTGTGAACAGTGCTTCTGGAAGTTTGTGCAATGGCTGCCAGTTGTGGTGGCACTGAGATGGCAGGACTCCACGACAGATGTCTGGGGCCCCACTCACTGAAATGCTCCCAAATCCGGCAGGCCGGCTTCCTACACTGTTACGAAAGCGGGGTCATGCCTACTGTTGGAATGGCTCACACGCATGCATGACGCAATTGAATCGGGAGTCTAAAATTACATAACGGTACCACTGGATACTTGATGCTGAACACCAGGGCTTTGATTAACGGTCTTGGAGCGCCACTAAAATGCATGTCAGCTGACGGGCTGAGTGTTGAAGGAGTACTTTTTTGAAATCATAAGCTCATAGCCTTAGCATTGGCAGAGGGAACAGATAACAAGAGTTTTGAGCATGAAGCTAAGTAGATCCTGGCTGGCAAAAGCAAACTTCGAGCATATGTGAGGTGCTGGTTTAAAACTGTGTGAGGATTCAGTTTGCTTGCACACTGGAACGTTTGTGCTGCCAAGACTCAGCTTCTCCTCAATCAGCTGAAAGGGGGACCAGAACGGTGGTTCCAGATTGGCAGAGAAACAACAGCAGTACTGCTTGGCCAAAATGACTTTTAATATTGCAGCAGAAGTCAGTTGTGTTCAACAAAGCTCCCCTGCAATATTAAATAAATGTTTCTTACTTGCAGGTTCTGCCCATTTTATTTTTTCCTGCTCAGCCCTGATGGACTGCTCCTTAGTTAGCTAGCTTTGGTTCTGATGTGTGGGTATGTGCGTTAATTACTGTATTCTTTGTTTTTCCCCCTTGTTTCTTTTATGGTAAAAGTATACTAAGCAATAATAGAAAGAATCCAGCAATTAACCCCTCATTCTTGAAAACAGTCTGACAGAGGCAATTCCTCACCATTCTCCTAATTATATTGGGCAGGAAGTTTTAAATTAAAGGGAATTGCCTGATTTACATGTAATGGCAGAGCAGGTCCTTGGATTTTTAACTCTGGAATAGCTGAAGACCATTGCACTTTGCTTGGGTCATTCCCATTTGTTTGACAACCCAAGAATATCCTGTTCCTGGGTTGTTTCGTGGCAAATGAACCAGGAAACTATGGATTAAACAAGCTAGAGTTAATGCAAACCAGTGCTTCCAGTTTCACACATTGCAAAACAACCCAGGAATTCCTGCCATAACATCTGAACCAGGTCATTAATGATTTCATTAAGACTCCTTTCTAGTAATATAATTCTGTTTTATTACAAAACAAGTACAATCGCCTTTCTATTTATGGAGCCTGGGGGAAAATGTGACGACAACACAGAAAATATGATTTGGTAATTACATCCTCAGCTTCTCTCTGAATGCTAAGTGGTCAAAGGCTGGTAGTTCCACATTAAACAGTTCGTTTGGAAGTTGCCTACATTTGCAAATATGCTTGCCTCCCACCTGTTCATCTGCTATATTTACAAATAGACTGTCTGTTATGAAAGGCACCAGGAGTCTCCTGTACTCACACTGCCTTGCTACGAGGAAATCAACCCTGGAAATCAGTACTGGCCCTGGGGGCTTCATATGCCGGAACAGCACTGATGATGAGAAAAAGGATGCCTCACACATAGATTTCTGGCCCTAACGAGCTCCCTAATCCACACATTGAGGATCCGGCCTGGAGCAAAAGCAACAGCCGGTGTTTTCCTGGTTTATCACCTGTGCATCAAGGCTGCTGCTCAGAGCACAGAAGTGGGGAAAGAAGAAGCTGGCCACCACGCCAGGATCTTTCTCGGGGCCTGCTCTTACCCAGATGGGCACTCTGTCATTTTAGTGGGGCTTTGCCACATGAAAAGCTGTCCAAGGTGGCACTTTGCAAGATGCAAACCACCTGTTCCAGCATCACCTGGCAGAGGAAGGTCAATCCAGAAGGGATCCTTGCCTGCAAAGGAGCTCTTATTAAGACAAGGGGGTCTCGGAGTGCTTTGATCTGCACATAGCATAAACATGCAAGAAGAACAGTGCAGGACCAGACCAAAATCCGATCCCATCCAGCATTCTGTTCCAACCAGATTCCCAAGGGAAACGCGCAAGCAGGACACAGTGCCTCTGCCCCTCCCGCTTGTGTTTCCCAGCAACCGGTACTCAAATACATACCGTCCCTGATCCTGGAGGTAATATATAGCCATCATGACTAGTAGCTATGGATGGCATCCCCCTCCTGGAACTTTCCTCATCCTCTTTTAATGCTGTCCAAGTTGGTGGCCATCCATACACCTTGGGGGAGTGAACTGCCGTGTTCCTGACCTGAATCTGCCACCGCCTGGGGACCGCAGGGTTAATGCCAGGCAAAGCAGGTTGCTCCAGGGCTGTGCCAGTCCAGGGCATGGCCCCAATTAATCTAGGTCGGACACCCTGGTGCCCATGTTGCCCAGCAACTGGTGCAGAGAGGCACTCTGCCACCGATAGTGGAGGCAGCATCCTCTGAAAGCTTTATTCTCCTGGAGTTTATTTAGATCCCTTTGAAAGGCATCCAGATCCATCACCACATCCTGTGGTAGCAGGCTCCTCTGTTTAACTATAGCTTTTGTGTGTCTTTCCATCCCACTGTAGCCTGAGCCTTATCTCGATGAATGAATGGGGCACTTTGGGACAGAACCTGTCAAAATCCAAAGCAAAATGCATCCTGTGTTTACCTAGATGTCGCCTCCGGTTTGGAGACCTTGATGTTAGGGACAGACAGATCTGCCAGTTTTGCTGACTCTAACATTTGATCTTTTAAATCTCCAGTGTTTTCTGCCCTAAATAGGACAAAATAGGCAACATTCAGTCAATTCCAATCAACACCAAACTGAAATTCTAACACATCTGCACGGCTTACCTCTTTCCAAGCATGGAAAAGATCATATTGTGTTGGCTGACTCCTGCCACCAATATAGTTACTAACAATGAGAAGCCAAATGGAAAAGAGACCCTCCCAGTATCTAATTCACCCCCAACCTCATGAAACACAGGGATTCAAATCCAGACTTTGGAAAGCTAAGCACTCATATTCCACTGCCTGGGTAGGTGAATCTGTCAGCTTCAGTTTTCCCAAATATGAATTTTTTAAATCTTACTTCTTTCCATCTCAAATCTAAGGACAGATGCACTTTTTCATAAATTCGTACAAAATCCTAAATTATTTAAAACTTTTGTAGACTGTACCATTACCGAAGTCTTCAGTTTAACAATACAAGATGTATTTTTTAAAAAACACAGTGTCCTAACGTTTAACTAATAATAAAACCCCAATAAAACAGTCAGGTCTTAAACCATTGGGAAAATAAAAAGGTTTTGGCCTGATGCTGAAAAGAATAAAGTGATGACGCCAGGAAAACCTCTTTGGGGAGTGAATTCCACAATTGGGTGCCACCGCAGAGAAGGCCCTTCTCTGGGTTAAATGAAATGACATTCTCACCTGCCATTCCTGACTTGAGATACCATCTGGACTCGAGTAAGCTAATACTTTCCAGAGGTGAACTGCCAGCATCTCATACATTTCTCATGGTAGCTGATGAACCTTGGCTGAGATGGTTGGGATGGGAAGTGACACAGACCTGCACTGGGGAAGCCTATCTGTGATCATTAGCTAAGACAGTTAAATAGAACAACTCCATGTGGACGCAAGCAAGATATCACTGAATGCTTCTCGCTGGCACTGGGTGTGGGGAGATGAGCAAGGAAGTACTGAGCAATTGCCTTCCTTCCATCAGCCCTTCCCATGTATTCTGGATTACAACTCACATCATCCCTACTCAGTATGGTCAGGGATGATGGGAGTTGTAGTCAGGACATCGGGAAGGCACCAGGTTAGGAAAGCCTGAGAAGTGGCCACAGTTAGACACAGGGTGCTGAACAAGGTGGGCCTTTTGCCTGATCCACCAAGGCAGCCATCACATCCTTGTATGGGATCAGGCAGATTCAGGGCATACGAGTCTGACTGCCAGAAGCTAGCAGCTATTTGAGTGAGCCGGGCAGTAGGCCAGTTTGCTTTTTCCTCTTCCCTCCCCATCCCATTTCCTTTTGTGCCATTTCCTTTTAGACTGCAACCTCCTGGCAGGGCCTTTTTTTTCACTGATGCTATTTGCAAGCTGCTTTAGGAGCTTCTTTGGCTGAGGAATGGGCTAAAAATGCTTTAAACCAATAAATGCATAAGGAAATGTGATCTTCACGTGCAAAGGCAGTTTACCTCTGAATACCAGTGGTTGTTTTCATACCTGCTTCAGAGCTGTTAAAGTATTGGCTACCCACTATTGGAAACTGGATGTTGGCTAGATGACCCTCTGGTCTGAACCAGCAGGGGTTTGGCATGTTCTTTTGGCTTGTTCTTTTCCTACTTGTTTGTTTCAGTTCGCTTTGGTGGACAGTATCATTGCCATGGCCAAAAGAAACCTCATTTACTTGCTCAGATTTGTCGTTTCCTTTCCCCTTTCTTTCTGCAGAGCCAATGCAGCTTTTGCAGGCAGAAAGCTTGCTTATGTAAGCTAGTGCGCAATGCCAAGCAGAAAACAAGGCATGGAACAAGAACGAACTACTCCCTTTCTAAAAACTCCTTCCATTACAAGTTTTTTATTTTATTTTATTTTGCTCTTCCGGAGATCTGTGCGTTGAGTGTTGCTGACCTTCAGGAAAAAAGGTATTTTCATCTTGCACATTAAGTAGAGCAATCCTCTTAGCACCAGAGCATTTTGTGAGAGCTTTAAACTGGGTTACATGAATTTATTTGTAGTTCTGAGAGCAAACTTCTTTTCTGCTCACAAGGACAGAAGTTGCAAGCTTGATTTGCCATTTCAGCGCATTATCCTGACCAATTTTGGGTAATCAACCCTAAGGGTACACATGCTAAAACACCGAACTCTGCTTTTTAAGGTAAAGTTTTTATAAGACACCTTCGTGTTAAGCTGCCCAAACTTAGTTCTGAGAGAGGAAGAACAAGTTTTAGGAGGTACTCCTTATGTAGAAGAAAACACTATCTGTGTGTGTGTTCGGAGGAGCAGTCAAACTTGGGGACTGCTGGCAATCGTTGTCCATGCTTCATCCTTTGTAAGCCTGGCATCGGATATTAGCTGCATATTTGTGAAAATCTGTGCTTTTCATTCCTAGCAGCGGGGGTTTATTGGCATCCAAACAGCCACTTATGCTCAAATTATCACTCCTTCTAATAACAAACTCAGACCACGAGTGCAGACAGAAATGGGCCAAAGCAGATGGGTTGAAAAACAAGCACAAAGTTTTGGCACACTTGAGAGCACCCCCAAATTTTGTGGCAGTACAAACAAACATATTTTAAAGGAAATCTTACGGGGCAACGGACTCCCAGCAAAGCCTAGGGAGACTTCAGCAGACCCCTTGCTGCAAAATGCTAAGTGTCAGTGGGGACAAGAAAAAAGAAAATAAGGGATGGGGAACCTAATGAGATAACCTGCAGGAACCCTGAACTGGAGAATTCCCAATAACAAGTCAAGTTGTATCACCACATTTCCTTGCAGATCCCAATAACAACAGGCTAACAACAACACAGTGTATAAAAGGTACAAACAAACTAGGACAGCAAGACAGTTTGCCAAGGCAAGGAAGAATAGCAGGTGCAACTAAGCCAGAGGAGACAAGGGGAAAAACCTGCACTTGCTGAAATTCTACCTTCAACACAACCACAGAAGGGCCCTTTTCCTTCACATCTGATCACATGGACCAGCTGAAGCCCAGCCAGGAATCCAAGGCACAAAGGCTGAAACAGAAGTGACACAAGAGATCCACAATCTGCTCCTCATTTTTAGGAATAAAAACATGACCATTGCAATCCAACTGTCTGCACTTTTTCTCCAATTAACTCGATGCCACTGACGATGCAATCCAGGGACGCTTTGGGGTGTGGCAGATTATCTCAGCATTCCTGCTACTCAGAGCAGTCCCAGTGTCTCAACCCTGACAGCTTTGGCTCACTGACAACACTGTTCCTCAAGCCTTCCCAACCTGAGGCATTCTGGGAGTTGTAGTCCAGCACATCTCAAGGCCCTCAAGATAGGGAAAGCTGCAGCCTTTAATGCTATTAGCTAACCTTGGAGTGGGTGGGGAGGCAGGTACACTATGGGTCTAAATCTGCAAAGTCAATAATATGGGATTTCAGTTAGGAAAACTGTCCAAACTAGGGTTAAATAAGACTATAGGCACCTTCCTGCCCAAACCTTTAAAAAAAAGTCAGGAGACCTGGTGACAAATCTCTTGCATCCCAGAATCCTTTGCATCAGAGATTTCCTCGCATCATTGTAAGTTTTAACTCTTGATCATGAAAGTTCAGTTTCAATGGGAGAGACTGCACTGTTTTTGCTGATAGAATTGGATGAATCTTGGAACAGGCAAGATTTACAGAATCCGTGAAAAGAAAGCATGCCAATAAAAATGGCATGATAAAGAATTCAAGCTGGTAATCTTTGGTCGGATGTTTTAGGTTCACCAACATCATGCTGCAAGTGTATATAGCATTACATATAATGTTAGATACTTGCATGCCTCCAGGTGCCTCTAATGAACATGTTAATGAACAGTGAAATACCACCTGCATGATCGACTCCTACAATTTCATTGCATAAACAAAAGACTTGAAAATTAGAGATTAATCATGGCTTATTCTCACTCCCTTTCCCATTTAGAAGATTTCTAAAGAGACTTCACCATAAACAAGATTTGGACCGCTTTCTGCTATTGCTTAGATCTCTTAAAGCTGTAGCTTTACAAGTAGGCTCGCCAGGTGTCCTGCTTTGGACGGAAGAGTCCTCTATTCAAAATACTGCCAGAGAACAAACCTCTATGCGAAGGGCGGTACAGTTGTAGCTCTGGTATAACGCTCAAGGACCCTACGAAGGGAGGGCAGCCAGGTCCCTGAGGCTGCCTCCCCCGCGGCGAGTGCATGGATGGACCTCAGGTGGTGCGGACACTCCTGGGCACAGTCTAACCCGCTCTAGTGAGACGGGCTGCATTCCCACGTCCATTCTAGCCTGCATTTCTAAGCTGGCATCTATGCACATAAATTGGCACACGCCACGCAAGCCGGCGCTTCTTCAGCGATTCCTCTCATATTCCTGGCAACCTGCGAGTTCCACGCAGCCGGATCCTTCACTCCACGTGCACAGACTTTTCTTCTGCAGCCCCGCGGATCGCTGAAGGAGGCACGGGGCGTGGGGGGAGACGCGGGGGTCCCAGGCAAACCTACTTACCATTTTCGCCACTGTCTCGCAGCTCCTTAGATTTCATGCTGCCTCCCAGGAGTTGAAGACGAAAGGATTCCCCCCTTAACCGGTCCCGAGACCCTCGTCCTGAGCCAATGGGAAGGTCACCCAGAAGAGCGCCGGTCAAAAATAGACGCGATCCGGAGCGCGGCGGGGGGAGAGCCGCGGCCTCGTGGCTACAGCTGTCCCGCCGCCGGCCTCCGGTATTTCAACGCGAGGAGGGGGCGGCCGAGGCCCCGCGGCGCGCGCCCCTCCCAGCCCTCGCGCGCGATCCCGAGCCGGGGATGGCGGGCACCTGTTGCTGCGCGGAGCGGCGCCGCGGGCAGCCGGGATGCTTGCTTGGGGGCGGCGCGGGTCCTCTGGATCCCGCCGTTCTGCCTTTGAGGGAACGCTCCTCGCACACGCAAGGAGGCCAAGCGCGGTTGAAAGCTAACGAACCACACGAGCCGGGCGAGAGCGGAGCGGGGCCCCCGGAACGGCCCTTCCGCCCCTGGACGGGGCAACAGGCGATGATGGGGTGTTTCAGTAGCCTCCCTAGCAGGCTGCCTCACCTGCAGCCACAGCACTGGTCCTTCCAGCCCAATATCCTTTTCATCAGGCTTCCCCAACCCAGTGCCCTCCAGCTGTGCAACTCCCATCATTCTGTGCTAGCTGGAAACAGCAAGAGTTGGACCTGCATGCCAAGAAGGAGGTATCCCCACTGAGATAAGGCCTTCCCGAGCCTCGTACCAAAATAATGCCAAGTTATCATCACATCTTCAACATTTGTATGAAGAGGAAGAAAAGGATGCACTCTTTCATCTAGATACTGCATGCATCTTTTACAATTCTGGAAAGGGTATTCTTTCTCCTACATGGAGGATGGAACACCTCTTGCCTGGTGGAAGTTCCAGTCCAATTTTATAAATACTGATACTTTAACACATGCACAACCTCACTGTTGCTGGTAAGGTAACCAGGGGGACTTATTTAGTTGATTGAAATTAATTTCACCCTTGATTAATCTACCTCCTTCATTAATTCCAGGCCGGCTCGGAGGTTGAAGGGGCTCCTCCTGCACCACTTGGCTGAAGACACTCAGCACTGAATGCGTTCTCTCCAGTATCCCTTGGGGTATTCCTGCTTCTTGAAAAGGCCTCTGTGAGTCTGAGAAGCAGGCCTTGGTGCTCAGCAGTGCCGGACGATGGAAAAAGCAGCAGTGAGCCAGGGGTGTAAATGATGCTGAAGAGAAGCAGACAAATAAAGGTGCCATGCTTGCTGAAGGAACTAAACTTGCCCATGTTGGGCTGTTTTTCGGATTACATAATTTTACCCAGCCATTCTTCATAAACACAACCACCCACCACTAGTTCTGTGTTGATACATCTTCTTATTTTGTGAGAGAAAATAATGTTACCAAGGCATCCCTAGCCTGGGTGTTGCAGCAAGCTTCTCCCCTTTCTTTTTTTAGGTAAAGATACAACGCTCTGAGAAGTGCTTATAATTGCAGAAGAATGAAAGCAGAACACACTGTGCCAAAACTATCCAAATAAATATTGCACGCTGGTTGCTGCGAATAGACTTTGGGTGGTCTTTGATGGGTACGACATGCAACAGCTCCTTCGCCGCTAACACTCGTAAATGTGGGCATACTTTTTCTCCCATGAGGCTGAGAAGTTGCACTGCACAAGATTCTCCCCTTTGCACATTTCTAGAAAACACCAAGTTGTGTCTGTAAGAGACCTGGAGAAGCTGCAGACCGTGTATGAGGCAGATGTCAACATTTGAAGAACAAACCATTTTCAAAGGCTTGATTGCAATGAATCGACTGGGCAAGTATTTCCTGGGCAGAGAGTCGGTCTGCATTTCTGCAGCAAGCAACTTCTTTTGCTAGGCACCTCTTCTGGGGAGGGAGGAGAGATATTCTTACCCCTGCCCAGAAGTAGCTTACTTGCACTCTCGTTTTCCTCGCCAGTCCCAGGGTCTGGATTCAAGATGATGGCCCATGTCTTGCGAATCTCCCAACAGACCCTGATCTTTGGCAGCAGCCATTCTGTTCAGCTCCAGCAGGGAGAGATCAGGGAAGGGCTACGAAAGGGCACCTCCATTGGATGCTTTCTCTCTCAGAGCACTTTCCATTCCAGCTAGTCATTGCTATAAAGAAGTCCATTTCACCTGAAAAATCGGTACCTGTGTTGTTTTCTGCTCTACCCTCCTCCCCAACTTTCCTTTTACATCATTTCTATTATTATTACATTACTTTTCTAAACTGGAGAAAGGAGGAGAAAGGCCAAACTGGGCATGAGGCTAGATAGACCCTGACCCAAACTTAGTATCTAGCCCAGCAGGGGGTGGGTGGAGGAGACAGAGCGGGATACTGCAGTGCCAAAGAATGGAGCGGCTTCGTCACTTTCTCCTTGCCATTTTCACCCAGACCCTAATTTTTAAAAGCTCACCTGAAGCTGCAATTTGGCTTACATGGGGAAACATACACAACCCGGAAACATTCTGGATATGAAAAACACGTTTTTTAGCAAGCCCAAAGTTTGCTTCTAATTCTGCAACCTTGCTGGTTCCAGGGTGAGGGAGCAAAGCAAACGCATTTAGGATGAAATCCAGTGGAAGTTTAGACATAGCATAAGACCGACAACCTGGCTGGGCCATGCCAGGAGCTACAGACCTTTAATTCTGTCTGAACTTGCATCGTGTTGCATTGTACGGGGACTTTGTAACCCAATTAAGCGGTGGAGCTCTGGGTTGCAACATCGACAGGCCCTGCACCCGGCACATCAAGCTTCTTCCATCTCACAAGCACAATGCACCATCAGCCTGATTTACGCTTGGATGCTGGCCTGACCTCCTTCCCTCTCGTAAACTGTTTCGAAGCTAAATTGCCTCTTTGTTCCTCACCTTGGATGCAAATGCTCCCGCCAAGTCACACTCTCAGCTCTGGGTGAGGAACATGCCGCAGAAGAGGCTCTCCTAAGCACATCTTGTTGTCCCCTACAAGCATTGATCCTCCTCCAACTACTGTTCCCCATCAGTCATTGTAATGAGCAATTAACAGGTTGAGCGCTGCATGCCAAGCCACGCCAAGTGGGGTTGCACACAAAGCCACGATGACCCCACAGGGCTGCTGGTCCAAAGCGAGCACTGTGCAAGCTGTCTGTTTGTGCCATCATCACACGCTCCTTTCTTGCCGCATAGCAGGTTATTATCATGCAACCCACTGCAGGACTTCTTCAGCTCATACAATCTCAGCATCATTTCTCCTTGTGCTATACATAACATCACATAGATCTTGAACTTGTCGCGCAGGGAAGGAGAAATTTGCCCACTTTGATTTTGCTTGGGTTTGCCTCATTTGTTTTTCCAACTCTGGACAAAACTTTGGATGTCTTTTCACCCGTGTATCAGCATTTTGGAAAAGCCACTTCCCCCAGTGCAGTGCATTAGCATCCCTCTAATGTAAAGGTAAAGGGTTCCCCTTGATGTGAAGTCCAGTCATGCCTGACTCTCGGGGGTGGTGCTCATCTCTGTTTCCTAGCCGAGGGAGCCAGCGTTTGTCTGCAGACAGTCTCCGTGGTCATGTGGCTGGCATGACTAAACACCGAAGTGCACGGAACACTGTTACCTGCCCACCGAAGTGGTTCCTTTTTATCTACTTGCATTTGCATGCTTTTGAGCTGCAAGGTTGGCAGGAGCTGGACGGAGCAACGGGAACTCACCCTGTTGTGCAGATTCGAACTGGCGACCTTTCTCTCAACCAGCACAGCAGTTTAACCCACTGCGCCACCTGCATCTCTTCCCTCTAATGTTCACCATGCTTTTTCACAGTTGTTGCTAGTAGCAGCGTTTGGATGTCTCAGGGAGCGGACTTCTGCCCTGCTTAGCCATGTGCCAGGGTCAAACAGCAAGCAGAGGCCAGAAATATGGTGCTCCCTGCCAGGACAAGAGGGCATCTATGATCGAGCTGAGGATAAGTGTAGGGGATCAGCCAAACCACGCGCAGTCCAAGGTGCAAGAGCCCAGGGTCAGCAGTGCCAGAGATCAGTCCAAGCAAGAAGCTGGGTGCTAGGAGCAGAGGAAAGGAGTTGTTCCAGCAGCTAGCAAAACTGAACTGAAGGTTTGTACACTGGAGCTCCCAAAGCCTTGCCTACATTGCAGGGGTGTGTGTTCAGGCACTTGTGAAAGAAGGTTTCTTTCTGAGAAGGATTCCACCAAGGCAGGACCTTCTTCTTAAAGCGGCACCTGTCCTCACAGGGACTCTTCTGGCCTGCCTCTCAAGATGCTCAGGGGCACCGCCTCTGTCTCAAAGGAGCTTTGAGCTTGCCAGGGTAGACTTGGGGCCACCCGCCCCGAGGGCCCCGGCTCCTCTGAGCCTCCTGGTGGGCCATGCTGTGGTGTGCTTCATCTCTGGCAGTTTATTTATTATTTATTTAAAACTTTTCTATACCGTCCCTTCACAGGTATCTCGGGATGGTTTACAACAGATTAATACAATTGAATAAAAATATAAATAAGAGTTGCACAGCATCTGATGTTAAATATAAAACCACCAATTAAAACAGGTTAACAATAAAAATATTGGAGAATAATAAGGCTTTCACCTGATGCCGAAAGGCAAGAAGAGTTGGCACCAGGTGGACCTCCCTGGGGAGCATGTCTCACACTTGGGGTTCCACTGCAGAGAAGGGCCTTCTCCGGGTAGCCACCCTCCTAAACTCCTTCAAGGAGGGCCTCTGCCTCGGACCCCAAGGGGCGGAAGGGCACAATTGGAACCCAGTGTGAGCGATAGAGGACCAGCGTTATGTGTGAAAACCTGCCAGTCCCCATTAGTATCCTGGCAGCTCTGTTCTGAACCAACTGAAGCATCCGAACCGTCTTCAAGGGCAGCCCCACATAGAGCCCGCTACAATAATCCAGTTGGGAAGTTACCATCATGTGGGTCACTGTGCCGAGGCATCGCTCATCCAGGTGAGGGCGCAGCTGGTAGACCAGCCGAAGCTGGAGAAAGGCACTCCTCACCACCGCCATCCTGCGAGATTCCAGGGACAGCTCCGGATCAAGGAGCACCCCCAGACTGGTCATCTCTGGGGAGCATTCAAGGACATCTCCACTGGAACATTCAGGAAATGGCAACGACACATGAGAGAGTCTGTGTGGGGTGGTGCTCAGCTGGGCTCCATCGTGGCTGTTTCAGTTCCGGTCCCCTCTCAGCCCTGAAGCTCCCAGGGCAGGTGTGGGCCAGTCAAACTGCCTCTCAGCCTAGCCTACCTTGCAGGGTTGTTGCTCAGATAAAATGGGGAGGAGCAGGACTACGTGAGCCTCCTAGAGTTCCTTGAAAGCAGAAGAATAGGACACAACTATACGAATGTAACTGTGCTCCAGTTTGTGTAGGTTCAGGAAGCGTGAATGAACTAGCTGATTAATTAGTTTGCATTAAAATAAGCTTCTCACCAAACTTACTCCAGACTGACATAAGGGAAGGCTGGAGAAGACTTGCTGTAAGGCAAGTGTGTATTTCTCAAGCAGTTGGTTGCAGTGGAAGATCTTTGGTTCTTTGGTGTGATGGCAAGTTATCCCTTTTCTGCAGGGAGTGTTGCTGGTTAACAGTCCAGATGTTTCCCCCACTGGTTAGCAGTTGGGATGTTCCAGGGTTTTGTACGCTCTACATTTTTAGTGACTCAACGTGATCGGTAGCTCCTTGGACGAATGCACAAACTGGAACACAGATTGTTTAGATTCCATCTTTCTCTTTTATTCAGTTTTTAAATTCATTTTGGTGCAGTTCTTGGCTCAGACACCACACTGAGCTGTGCATGAAAATATGTACTGCAGGAGAAATATATTTAGAAATACACGCTTTGAGAGAAATGCATTTAGAAATGTGCTCTTGCTTGAAGACGGTTTTGAATTTGGATTTTCCTGTGGATCTTTCCAAAGTAAAAAATAGCCCTCTGATGCTGTCGGGGTGAAATGGATTTATGGATGCAAAATGTGAAATTGACAGGGACTGGAAACAGACGGATGTGACTGTCCCTGACTGGGAAAGAGCTGGATCAGAGGCATCAGAACAGGAAAGGTGGCCACCCCCATCTCTGGGCACACACCTGCTCCCGCTTAGGCGAAAGGGCCGGTGAAGGACCACAGCAGACCCAGAGGGAGAGCTGCATTTTGCTGAATCACTTCTGGGCGCAGGTTGTCTCTTTCTGGATATTTGATGTAGGGCAGGGGATTGACTCCCTGGCAGGAACACCCTGCCACTCCATCTCTATTTACGCCCCACCTGTACATTTGCAAATATTACGCACAGAAGTCTGTCTGCTGAAGTTTCAGGCCGCCACGCAAGCCACCTTGAGCACTGAAATGGAAAGACGGGAGAAAAATCCTTCAAGCAACACGACATTTTCAAGTTGTAAATATAGCATGGCTCGTCATGGAGAGCTGATCAAATACACTTTTATCAAGGACCCCACCTCCCTCTGTAAACAAGATTCCCTCGCCGCCACGCCAGCCGACTGCTGCCAGAACTCTCCTGCACCATTCAGTGCTTGGACCTTAAATGGGTCGCATGGTTTGTTGGCTTCTCTGACCCATGGGAGACCCAAGGTTTAAAAATAGATGTTGCTGCAACCAGATGCTCATGATTAGGTTACACGGCAGTTACACAGTAGGAAAAATGGGAAGGCAGATTGTCTCTTCCTCATCTGTTAAGCCACTAAAACTGACTGAGTAAACCAGAACCAAATGTTGTTTTTGTTGTCCCACTTGCTCTTTGTTCTCTCTCAGTCCAGTGCTTAATCCTCCTCTTTGCCTTGGGGGGGGGGGCTTTAAGCCTGGGGGATCTGTTGGTGCTTTTCTGCTAGCACGTCCTGCTGCCTTTAGAATTAGGGATCCCAAGCCTAGGAGTCTGTTTTGAGTACCAGAATGGAAACAAGTTTGCAGTTCTTCCACACAAAAGCCCACTAATGGTTACCCCAATCTCTCATTTAAGCCACTTCATTTGGAGTGTGTGTTTGTGTGTGTGGTTTTGTTCTTGTTGTTCAACACTTAGGAGTCTTTGCAAATCTACTGCAAATCCACCGGAGTTTCCGATCCAGCTTCTGTCCACCTGCCTTTTGCTACCACTGGTAACAGCTTAAGCAGGACGCAGCTCCTTTGGAAATATTCCAGGTTCCTTCCTTGTAACACAGGGGGCTGCCTCAGATTATTATATTATGGCATTTATATTCCACCTTTTCCCCTCTCACAAGGATCCCAGAGTGGCTTACATGTTCTTCCTCCTCTTCATTTTATCCTCACAACAACCCTGTGGTGTTGGCCAGGCTGAGAGCCTGGGATTAGCTTTGGACTGCATGATAACCCATGCTCACCAGCCCTCCAAGCAGAGGACTGTCCTTGGTAAAGCAGAACACAGGGCCACCCAGTCTGCTTTTTATCTAGGGTTATCACCAAATCATTATCTAGCTGCATTGTTGGTGGAACAGAAGGCAAGACTATCCTATCCATCTGCGTTTCTGTCTTCAAGAGAGTGTGGAAGCTGACGGAGCACTTGGAGCCTGGCTTTCTCTGCGGTGGCGCCCAACTTATGGAACGCGCTCCCCAGAGAGGTCCGCCTGGCGCCATCGTTATTTGTTTCTCGGTGCCAGGCCAAGTCCTTTTTATTTAAACGTTATTTTAATTGTTGATTTTATTTCTTGATTTTAAATTTTTATGCCAGGAAGTCTCCAGTATTTTATGCATTTGTATAGATCTATATTTAATGTATGTGTTGGAAGCCGCCTCGAGGCTTACGTGAATGGGGCGGCATACAAGTATTCCAAATAATAAATAAATAAATAAATAAATTTTACTATGTTCACTTTTACTTTCAGGGCTGTCAAATGCCTAAAACATGCAGCAGACTCTTCTTTCTGCTCTTGCTCTTTTGCAGTGCCTTCCGTCGTTCTTCGTAGCTGCAGACTTCGTACCGCAGTATTCTGGCCCGGGGCCTTGGGTGCATTCATCTGATCCGTACCCCTGGCAAACCCTCCCTTTCATGTAAGAGCCTCTCAAATTAGCTATGTCCACAAAGTGGGAGAGGGAATTGCTGCCAAGATGGGTCTGTGGCAAGAAGGAAAATAAAACGGCACCCACAGACACGGGCACATTCTGCAGCGTTACTATTCTCTTCCTCTGCCGGTCTTTTGACGTGCATTGTCTGCAAGACTAGCTTGGAGTATAAACTATTGACGAACTGCAACCGATTAAATGCACAACAGATCCCCAGTCTCTGGCACTGGGATAGCTGGAGGAAATCTGTAGAGGAGGAAACATCCCTTCTGCAGCTTCATGCTGTGTTGTCCAACGCACATTTTGTGTTGCATTTCCAAGGCCTGTTCGATAATCCTGGATATTGCCTAGCACACGCAGCACCGAAACAGAGGACAAAAGCGCATGGCTTTGTATTTGCTGATTTGCAAGTGGTCATACAAATTTGGAATTGCATATCATTTAAATAGGGGTGGAACGCAGACCTTGTGCATGCAAAACACACGCTTATGCATGCCGTTCCGAGTTCCGCTGAGGCACCAAGAAGACTGTCCAGCTGGGTTACAGCAAAGCTGCTGCATCACACGCCGTGCTCTGAGAGCTACACCCAGAGAGAACATCAAAGAGACACAAAGCTTTGGGGCTACATATCAGGCGCAGAGGGTCAAAACTGCCATGCATGTTCCCAGCTTGGCGGAGGCTGAATCACATGGCCTGTGCTTGCTTTTTCCCTTCTGTGTCCGTCCACCATGGCAACATTTTTTTTTCCGATTTACATCCTGCCTTTTTCCTACAAAGGGCTCAAGGCAGCTTACATCATTCTCCTCCTCTATCTTATTCCCACAACAACAACCCTGTGAGGTGGGTGGGCTGGGAGTCTGTGACTGGCCCAAAGTCACCCAGTTGGCTCCATGGCCGAGCGGGATTCGAACCCGGATCGCCTGAGTCCCGGTTCTGCGCTCTTAACCACTACACCACACTGGCTCTTGCAGGAAAAGCAACATGAGCCTACTCATGTTCTGGTGCACCTGCAGCCTCGACGGTGCCACTCTTGGGCGAAGGAGCGAACGGGCTCCCCGAGTCCTGCTCCCCAGATGCCAAGGACAAGCAGGGTGCCTCCGGCCCGCAGGCAGGAGGGACAGCCTGTGAAAGGCCACGTTCTCCCCCAGAGCTGCCCAGAGTCGTGATCATCTGGCTCTTAAAAACAGAGGACTGTTTTGTCAAGTGGGAGACATGCCTCACATACACTCTGACATCTTGCATAACCCGGAGATTTACAGTGATCAGATGCAAAAGTCTCCATTGCCTCAAGCGGAGACAAACCTTTTTAAAAGATCCAGAAGGCAAAAAGCAAACACACGCACACATTTCATGGCCAGGTTGTTTCAAAACTGGCAGAGAGACAATTCTAATTCCAACTTTTGCAAAGGTTAAACACGCCCAGGGTTTGAGTTTCACGTATTGGGGAGAGAGCTCAGGTTCAGACCGTGACTCTACAAACATCTAGGGATGGTGACCGAGGTCTTGAACCCGGCGATGCTCGGAAAGGAGAGGCGTCTGCCATTGTATGGGAGCCATGTGCCCTGAAAGCACGACCGGTGGCGGCTCCCAGAGTCAGCACCCTTCACAATACGGTGCTGGAGGAGAGCTTTGCGGGTGCCCTAGCCAACTCCTCGGTGTTCCCAGGAGTCCTCGCAGCAATGCCCTGCATTAGCATGCGTCTTCTGCAGTTCCCAGTAGCCCGCTTCCCGAAGAAAGGCATCTTCTCTGGGCTTCAAGAAACCACAAAGGCGATCGAGCTCCTGAGAGCCAGCGGAAGCCGTCCATGCGCTCTTCCCACAGAGGTCGAGGGCGGTGCACGTTCCTTTGGAGTGTGGGAACAGATGCAGGAAAGCTTTCTTCCTCCGCTCGGTGTGAATACCTCATTTCCTATGTATCTGCTTGGCCCAGAGCCAGTTCACAAGGCCACGGAGCACACAGCCAGCTGCTGCTCCCTTTGAGCAGGGCTGGCCTCTCTAGCCGCAAGCCAGCTAGCCACAGGGCCACTGTTTGTGACAAGCACGGCCTGCTATGTGGCTCAGGATGCTCCAGCTCTGGGATGAGAAATCCTGATTTGCTGGGGAGGAACTTCCCCCAGGACAAACAAGGTGACATGTGTATGCCTTGCTCTCCCATAGCATGGAGCTGCTTGGATTCTCTTCTTGGTGCGTTAGGATACTTTGCTCCCTCGATCCAACCTCGTGGAACACCTGGTGGATAGATGCAAAGCTTCCTGACTTCTGAGTGTACAACACGAGGAAGAAAGTCTAAAAAGCCAGGGCCAGTGGCTCTTCTCGTGGCTGCCACATTCCTGACCTGGGGAATAGGCATTTCATTTCTTCACCTTTGAACCTGATATCTGTTGAACTGTCTTTTCTGACCTCCCTTCGAAGCAGGTGTGTGTGCAACTCTATGCTTCAGTATGGCACCTGCATACTAGGAGTCCTGATTGGATACAGGTAAGCACCTGTGCACCTCAGGTTATGTGACTCGCAAGAAGCAAGGGGCATCTGGTCCTGCTCCTGAGTTGCCATTCTGCATCTGGCTCTACCACCTCTGCCTGTCCGCACCAGGCTCTGGGTGACGGACTTTCAGGGAGGGGATGGTCTTCAAAACACGCCAGCTTGGTCTTGCGAGACTGAAGCTGCTCCCTGACATCAGTTGGTCTAAACCAGAGGTGGGCCAGATCTCCAGATGTTTTTGGCTTCAGCTCCCCAAAGCTCCTGCCAGCATGGCTGAAGGTCAGGAATGCTGGGAACTGAAGTCCAGAACATCTGGAGAGAAGAACATAAGAAAAGCCCTGCTGTGGGTCTAGCACGCCATACACATGGTGCCAAACCAGCTGCCCCCGGGGTCCCTCAAGCAGGAGGGAGGCAAGACCTCCTCCTGCACAAGCTCCTCGGCAACTGCTGTTTGCAGCAGGCCACCTCTGATGAAGGAGGCAGCCCATGGCCAGCAAGGCCAGTCACCCCCACCATGAAATCTTTACCTTCAGCATTTGGAATGAAAGGGGAAGAAACCGAGACTGTCAGGCTGTCCAGCCTTCGTTATGACAGGCATTGCCAACATCCTGTTTTCTCATTTCCATGTTTAATGCCTTTGAATCCTTTCCTTTTCCTCCTTGGCAACTGAACCGGCACAGATGGAATTGGGAGCAACGCAATCCAGTCTCCCAAAATGTGATTGATCTTGCCCAGTCGCCAAATAGGTTAAATGAATCTCTGTGCACCTTTTCCAAATGCTCAGGCAGCTGTTTTCTCAACAAGCTGTTTGCACAGCACTAGTTAGTTTATTCTATTTATGCATTTAAGCAAGTGCCCCCATGTTTCTAGCTGGCTTCATGGCTGGGCTGGCATGGGGGAGTGACTAAGAAAGACCTTTCCGTCTTGACTGGCCATCGGTTACATTGCCTGATCAAATGGTGCGTGCCAAAGTTCTACCATAAATTGCCCAATTCCATCATCACTCGATGTTTTATTGTTTAGTTGCTGGCAATCTTAGTTAATATATTATATTTATGCATTTAAACTATTTTTATGCTGATCCTCAACCCTGCAAAAAGGTTGACAATTAATCGGTTCAAGACAGCCTCTTCTTGCAGGCTTACAATCTAAAAAGACACAACACGCAAGGAACGGAGTTTGGGGAAGTAAAAGTGAAAAACCAACAGATTTTCAGCAGGATGAAAAAGGATGGCCATGGAGGGGAATGTAGAGTGGCTGCATGTTGTCTAATACAGAAGGTGATCCTCTATTTGACAGGATCCTCTGTTTGAAGGGCTGCCCATCCCAATCTGCTGGGAACAGAAAGAACCATGAGATGGAAGGAATGAAGGCGCCTTGAAGCTGTTCATCAAGCTGAGTAGATGCACATATCAGATGGTTATACTCTTCCCCACACTCATGAAATATTAGTATTTCCATTAAAGGAATTGCTTTTAAAATTGCATCTCTTACCTAACCTATAAATGCACAATTGCACATTTTATGCAAATTTATGCCCTCTTATTCAGTGAGGTGGAAATAGGCACTGTAGGGAAATGGATAAACCTTTCGTCTCATCTAGCAGGGCTTCTTTTACATGTGAGATTTCGATTTTCGGCCTGAAGATTATGGTGGTCATTGAGCATTACTTACAAATAAAGGAAGTTGTAGCTTATTTCTTATTTCTATGGAAATATTCCTTATTTTAAACCTGTGCACATCGTATAAGAGATTTTTTAAAAAATTGTTTATATAACATTCTGTTGAGGAGGTAATCTTTTTCCTTTTGGAGCCATAATTGAGAATCTGTAGCAGCTACACAGCGTTTTTAAGTAGCGAACAGTGATATCCTTCCAGTTGCACAACTGGTGATGCCACTGTGTTCAGGAGTATTACTACAGGCACCGAAATAGCCTCACCAAGATAACCCACCCACAAAAGCATTCCTAGGATCGCATTTCATCTAAAACAAAAGAAGGAAAATGCACCAGTGGACTAGATCCTTCCTTCTTCCCCAGGAAATCTTTTCTGTGAGCCATGTTCATTCATACACCTACATGCTTCCGTTTCCTCCGCCTTTCCGTTAGCCAGGGATGCTCCTGACGTAATTCTACAACCGGACGGAACCTTGGATCAGCTTCAATGAACAAGTCACCTGCTCGCATGTGGAGCAAGTCCGCTTCCTAGTTCCGAGTTCCTGCCCTTTGCACACAATTTTGTGTGGTTCTGTGAATGCATCCTACTTCTGCTGCTTTCTCCGGGCTCTCCTGTTGGGATGTCGCATTTCTGTTCTTCTTGCCACATTTCAATTCATTTTCATTCATAACCAATTTACAGTGACAGCCGTAGCAAACAGCTGCAGAACAAAAACTAAAAGCCATGCTTTCCGCTCTTTCAAGAGAACAGTTTTATGGAGCAGGTATGATGGGAGAGATGCTTCTGCCTTGAATTTTTTATTAGCAGCTCTGGGCTTATCCTGGGACCGCAGAGAAGAAGTCAAGGATACTTTAGCCTCTGCTCGGACCGGGGACATCAAAGGCTAACAGTTGGTTAGCCTTTCGTGGCTACTGAATGGCAGAGTCTGGTGGGCCCAGGGGCAATGAGTTTCACTCCAAATTGTTGAGAACCTATCCATGGAGCCAAAGTCCAACCCCAAAATCAGTTCAGCACAACAGCCAGCTCTTCTGCTGAATGATTCTAGTGCCTCTTTGAGATGGAGTGGCCAAGTGGCCTGGTGTGTAGCAGACAGTCCTTTTCTCCACAATTACCTTTCCGGGTTTATCACAGCTCATTGCCAAGGATTATGTGAATGGCCCCAAAAGAGGACCAAACAGAGTTAAATGTGCATACATTTTGCATGTGCATGTAAAGGTGCAAATTTAGGAACAGTTATAACTTATAAATACAGTACATCTCACCAAAGTGTGGAAGACTTTGACAAAGGTGTCTTTGTCCAGATTTCGGAGATGGGCAGCTTCAAGGGCCAGATCTTTGTTCCGTTGGCCTTCGTACCCTTGTGGTGGTTAGAATGCCAGACTGGGACTCAGGATACCTGGGTTCTAGTCCACATTTAAGCCATGAGGACTCGGGGCTAGTCACGGGTTCTCAGCCAAACAAGCCACAGGAAAAAATGGAGAGGAGGAGGAAGAGGATGGTGGAAGCTGCCTTGAGCTCCTTGCAAAAGGAAAAAGAGGTGGGATAAAAATGCGAGGTAATAATAAAAAGCTTTTGCTATCTGCGGCAAAGGACAAGCCAACGCCCTCTTCTCTTCCATGAAAAATGGCCAGATGTTTCTTCAAACATGAGCAGCGGGGCACAATTCCCTGCTACCATTAACGGCAGCAGGCCAATTTAGGGTATGTAGGGCCGATCCCTTGACAAGCAGCTGCTTCCTCCAACATCTTGCTACCTTCCCCCCAAATCTGCCACCTAAAGGGACAGCTTCACTCTGCCTAATTTATTTATTTATTTAGAATTTTGTATGCCATCCCATCGCATGAGCCTCGGGATGGCTTACATACAATAAATAAATATAATACAAATAGTGCTAATAACATCCAGATTCACCCTGGCTGCAAATAAAAACCTATCGTTGATATTAAAAATCGTTAAAATATTGTTTAAATAAAATGGTCTTCACCTGGCACCGAAAAACAAATAACGACGGCACCAGGCGGGCCTCTCTGGGGAGCACGTTCCATAGGCAGGGCAGGCCCTGGCTCAGCAGCAGTAGGAGTTCCTGGGGAACCGGCGATGCTTCCCTTGAAGGCCCAGGGCAGCTTAGTTATGTTGAAGGAAGGCGCCTTGCCTTGGAACGGTGCTGCCTACGATATTTGTCCCAGAGAAGCCTCAGGGACTCGTGCCAATTGGTGCTGGTTGTCTCATAAGAAGAGCAGACTGTGGCACCTTCTGAAGAAGCAGGACAGGATCAGCGGCTAAGCTGTTCTGACATGTTTCCCTGGCATTTAACTGGGCTTCTTATGCTGCAACGTGACACGTCGCCGTTTGCCGTGCCGCTGTTTAAGCAGACTGGTTCAGGTCAGATTTCTGTCTCTGCTGGCAAGACAATTTCGGACAAGCATGAGCAGCGCAACTGTCTGTGTCGGTCCTCTAAAGTAAGTCCCAGTGACTCAGCGGGGCTTTGTCCCAGTTTGGGATGGGGGAGAAATTTGCTTGGCTCACATTTTCAAACCCACAAGCCAAAAGCCAGTCCTTTGACATTTGACCCTCTCTCAATCAGAGTAATAAAAATGCTTACAAAATGTACCTACAAGAAAGATGAGCTCTCAGAAATGCACATATTTGTGAAAAAGCGTGACAATGCATTAAAGTAGAAAAGTTACTCTTTTATCATGCAGACCTCTTATAAAAATTCTGAAAGTTTGGGAGGAACTGAATTTAAGATGGGAAAACAGAAACAGAGCGAAACCACAAGTGAGACATTCACCTATCGCTACTTTCAGGTAAACACAGATGAGATCACAGCCCGAGAGAGCAATCTTAAATACACTGAGAGTACAACCCTATTCGATGCTATTCAGAAGCAAGCCTCCCTGAAGTTCAGTGAGACTTACAGGTTTATCAGTCATGTCAGTTTTACTGGCCTGTGAGTACAATAAGCCATTCATTCATTCATATTCGCAGGTAAGTGGATAAAGGACTGTACAGGTGAGCTTTTGTCAGAGCTTGGCCAAGGTATTTTGCTGCATGACGCAAAGGACAGGATGGTCCCTCCCAACACCTGGTTTGACCTACAGAAGCTGACGAGATTGCCAGCTGACTCTTACTTCAACACTGCCAAAAGGATGGTGTCCTTCACCACACTTCAGGGAAGTAAACTAACATTTCTGGCTCAGGGCACAGAGCCCTGTCTTCCAACACAGGAGTTGCGTGGTGCGTTTGGGGGAGCTGGCAGAAAGCTTCTCCTTCCGCCCACGACGCCAACCACCTGAGGGAGACGCCTGACTTTGCCTCCTGGCAGGACCAGACCTCAATTTTGTTTTGTATGACTGTAGTCTTTTGTAAACCATCTTGAAGCTCACTCAGTCGATTAGGTGGTGAGTAAAAATTTCCAAATAAAGGCTTTTAGGAATGAGATGATGGCAACATGGGGAACGGAGAGGAAAGCTGGAAAAGGCCTTATATCTAGTAGAAGATAATGAGTAGATAACTAGTTGGCCCATGCTATTTTTCCTAGTGCATCTGTGGACCATATTTTCCCATGCTAATCAAGCACAAACAGTCCTTCCATTCATTCCTTCTCATAATTTCCCCCTTCCCAGGCATGGATCTCCAGAGTCTCATCTTGGGTCACTTCCACATTGTTTACTTTGGAAGAAGGTGACCGCTATAACTCACACAGACACACACAAGTAAAAGAGGACAAGGAGTCTGCACCCCACTAATGTATAGATGCAAAATTAAAAGGAGTTATTCTAAAGTAAATATACATGTAATACAGCTCACCGTAGTCCAGAAGACTGTGGCCAGATGACCCTTGTGCCCGGCTGGGTCTACTCACCAGGGGCTGTTGAGGGGCAACCTCAAGAGCCCGCTCTTCCCTCCCCTGGTTTGCATCTTTGTTTCGGATGTGACCTCTGGGTGCAGGACACCTTCAAAATAGAGGAAGTGATCCAGCAGGCCTTCACACAGAAGACAGTCCTCTGCAAGCCAGGTCACATGGCTCCCTGGCTTGTTGAGCGCCCCTTAACCATGCAATTCTCGGATGTCAGCCACTTTTGCAATGGGACTTGCGCCCAGATGAATCCTTTTAGGATTGTGGGCTTCATTTCCCTTTATGCAGAACTTTCCCCTTGAAACTGGGCTAGAAGCCTCAATGCATGGAAAAATTCAACAGCCAGAATTCTGATGGCATCGCAACATGCCAGTTCTTAAGAAACCTTTAGGATGGCCATGTGTCCTCATTTACACACGGTCCTCTCCCATCCAGTCCAAGTCTGGGCTAGAGTTCTGATAAAGAACAATCGGAGGGAAGAGCTGGCCCTTGAGGCCGCCCATCTCAGCACCCGGACAGCAGACTGAGCAAAGCACCGAGATCACCCGGAGCCCCTTTCTCACACACTATGGAGAGATGCACCGTGTGTCTATTTAAATTCTGACCATTCTTTCTAAAGCTGTTCAAGGTTGGAAGAAGCCTTTCTGAGAGCTGCTTCCACACCTGTTGTGCAAGCCTAGCACCTGAGGCAGATCAACCAGAAGCAAATGTGCAGGAAGTGCACATGTTAAGTAGGTGGGTGAGCAGCCATGCTCCTGCCATGCATGATGGGCCAAAGAGCAAGAAGGGCCAAATTACAGCTCATGGCCGAATGACGTTATGGGGGTCTTAGACCTGCTGGAGCAGGTACCCAGCAAATGCGGGCTTGCTCTGTGGCAGCGGGTGTCCCGCAGGAGGCTGGGCTGACGGCCTCTGCGCTCTTGCCAGCTCTGCTTCTAGCCACGCCCTACAGACTCTGACAAGCCGAACATTAACAGAGGTGGCCATCACTTGCTGTACCTCCCAAAGAATGCGAACCTGTCTAAATGGCTTTGTAAATAGGGTGGTAAAAATGGAGTGGTGTGAGTCACCACAGCTTCCTCTCAAGGACAAAAAGGTGGGATTTAAGTGCAATGCAGTAATAAAAAATAACACAACGTTTTGCACATTTTACGTAGAATTTCTCAAGGGAGCATAGTTCAGGGTTGCAATGCACTGGATGCATTTAGTCTCTTCTTTTCCGCATTGTGTCTTTCCCTCCCCTGCCCTCCATATCTGCCCATAATGCACAGCAGTCTTGGGCTGCACGCCTGGAAAGGCTGTGCTGGGGAAGGCAGAAGGGGCAGGTATGTTTCCCCCAGGGGCAAAACCCCAGAAAGGAAACGGCACTTGACTGGCATGGGAACCATATTTTCATTGTGGCATCCACCACGTTGCCTCCAGGAGCTGCTGCTTTGCTTGGTGGAATTCCATTGCTATGTTGAAAAAAAGGAAACAGACAGTATCCATTTCCAAGTACAGATGAAAGGCAGAATGGCCTAGAACAAATATTTCTTTTCCAGTTTCAGGATGAGTTGTACTGCAAATATTAATTATAAAAACCCACACACATGGAGGCCCATCCAAACTCTGCAGACCACCGTTTATGATATGTTGATTCTTAGCCAAAGGCAGACGAGCAGGATGTCGGCTTTTGGCACGAACGGAACGTGGGATTCCACCGCTGATGGACAGCAAACAAATTCTCCTTGTCTCAAGTGGAACAACTTAATAAGTGCAGACGAAGAAATCTGTATCTGTGACACGTCCCAGGTGGTCCTTGCCAATCGCTGGCTTTAAATGGCCCTGTAATAAACATCACGCCAAGGAAGGTTTATGTAATGCAAAACAAAAACTTTGGCCTGGGAAGGTTGGACCTGCCAGTAGCCCCTTCCTCTTGATCCGCAAGACACAAACTGAGTGAAGGCAAAAGGCTTCATTAAACCATCAGACGTGGAGCAAAATAATTTTAGCAATAATAATTTTAGCAGTTGCCGGATATGCAAAGCAAGAGGCTCCACTTTTAGAGTACACAGCATAAAGCAAGACCCGGACAAACTACAGTCTCTGCCGCTGACGGAACTCTTCCGAAAAAGGACGACAGGCAGCATGTGGCATCTCCAGGTCTACTCCGGGTTCAGTCTAACTGTGGCTTCTCTGCGACGTATATACTGTAAAGCCTTTAGAAATCATCTGTTCTTTTGAGCATGGCTATCAGCTCTTGTCTTCCTCCAGGATCCACTGCTTCAGCTTCCCAAGGTCAGCACAAACAAAGGGCACCTGTCCTGGACAGTCCCATGGCAGCTTGCCAAAGTCTCCAGGGTCTTACTTCAAGGAGTACCATCTCACGCATCCGACTGACTACTAGAGCTTAGTCCTATGGCCAGAAGACGCAGTCTGGCCACCCACAGGGAAAGATCCAGTCCCCGCCATCGGTCAGGGTTGGGACTCCGAATCTGGCTGCCCCCCCTTGGCCATGGGAACTGGCATAGTTCTTTCCACGCTCCAAGGCTGCAAGCAGGGCCGTCTTGACAGCATTATGGGCCCCGGGCAAAGCAGTGTACTGGGGCCCCTACGACAACGACAACGACTGTTAATTTTGGATGCTTTCCCATTTTCCAAGGGTTAACATACACAGATTAGTATGGGGCCCACGGGCAAGTGCCCATCAGGCCCATGCGTTCAGATGGCCCTGGCTGCAGGGCCGACTTTGGAACAAGTGGGAGAGGAGGGGAGGGGAGACTGGCCCACTGAGTCTTTTGTGGGGAGAAAGCAGCACGGGCAGGCGCGGACTTCCCCTCGGTGCTTTTTCTGTCCTCCCTCGAATTCCCATAATCCTCCAAATTCAGAGGGTCACCAATTGCCAATTTGGATCCTGCTGTGTCACAGCAAGCAGTCAAAGGTGAGAGCAAGCCTTGCTCCACTTGTTCACACCTGTGCCCCTTGCTGGGGGCCAGGGCAGGGCGGGCTGCTGCATGGGAGGGGCCTCAACTCTTCCAGGAGGCTGCAAAAAAGCCCCGGCCATTTTGGAAGAGGGGAAGGAAGGGGCGGCCCTCTTTCAGCGATCCTTGGTATGTGAGAGGGCTGTTCCAAGTCCCTATTTTCATCTGATGTGTCGGAGGGAATGTTACTGATGCAGGAACGTTCTAGACTAGGACTGAATGTTTCAGCACTCATTTAGAAACTGGGCACACGCATGCGCTGTTTGGGACCTCATCGGGCTAAGCAAAGGGCTGGTTTTGTGCTTGCTTGCTTTCATCAGGAGCAAGAGATGCAACAGGAAGGGCACTGACCTATCATCCCCGTTCGCCAGCTTCATCCAGATGCACTGACTGGCATCCACGCATGTCTGTAGACCCACCCCGAATTGGGGAAGGCTGTCCTGGAGATAAAATGATCCTTGGACACCTTGATAGCCGGCTGGGTTCAGGTCTTATAGGACCTCAAAAAGTGCCCTTAGGTACATTCCTCTTTGTGTTGGTGCCCCCACCCCTGATCAGTGCTGGCTGCAGCTTTTGGGGAGGTCTTGGGACAGACACCCTCCAGATGTGAACGCGCCTTCTCACACCCACAGGCACCTTGCTCTTCCTCCGCTTCCTTTCTGGGCTAGCTTGAATGGACATCCGATTATGTAGGGCTTGTTCAGGAAGGAGAGAGGAACATTCCAAGATGCCAGACCAGAACAGGCAGAAGAACAGCTGATGAGTCTCTGAGGAGCAAAGCTGCAGAGATGTGACTGATCTGTGGTCAGATATATTCTGTCTCCTGCCCAGGGAAGGTGCAAACTGTTGCCCCTGCTGCTTTCCGGGAAGCTATGCTGGTTGCAAGAAGGGGCCAGCACAGCCTTGAGAAGGACAGCCAGGCCCAAATTCCTGGCTTGCTGTGGTCCACCCTCACCGCTAGGCATCGTGGGAAGGGTGCTCCTGGAGGGTGTGCACTCTTCAAGGACGCCCTTAGCTCTTTAGGTCCTTTGGAAGGGCTCCTCAGAGCTGGAACTGGGGCCTGCCTGCACCGCGCCATCTGCTTGCCGTAGCTGGCATGACTCTGCGGGGAGGCTGCCCAAGCACCCACCCTCCGGCTCGCTCGCAAGGCACCTTGGGGCAAGCGGAGGGCGGCAGGCAGCTCTGGAGAGCCCTGCTGGTCGCTCTCCTCTGGCCGTAGCAAGAAGCTGGGCTGCCTGAGCATCCCCGGTGGTGCAGTCCAGAGGGGCAGCTCCCCCAGGGAGCCCCAGCAGTTCCACACTATCGCTGCGGCACTGCGTAATCCGCCAGTCCTCCTCACCTGCCACCTGAGGCAGGGACTTCACCTGGCTTCATGGGAGGGCTTTTCTTCATGCCATTTCTCTAATTAAAATCTCTCTCTCTCACAGACACACACACAGAAACCCGCTGTTAGCGTCACTGCAGCAAAGACACAAGTCCCCGTAACATGCCATTCTTCCCACGGAGAGGCGGGAGGAGGCGTCTTTGCAGACGGGCTGCTGTGCTGCTGTGAAACAATGCAGAGGGAAATGATGTCACATCGCCTCTGTCAGCGGAGAGAGGAGCTCAGCCCTGGGCCCCGCTCCTATCATTTCTGGATTCTCCCGCGCCACCTCCGTTGCTCTCTCTCTCTGGATAAAGAGTTGCGCAATGTGCTCGTGGTGCGTGGATGTCACGAGGTTGCTGCACTGTGACTTTTTTGGTGTCTTGAACAATTCTGAATTCTGCAGAGGAGGAAATGCTCCCTCTCCAAGCTGAAGTGGAGGAAGGAGAAGGGGCAGCTCAGCAAGCCAGTGACTCATGGGAAGAGCCAGTGGAACCAGAGCCGAGCAGCCGGCCTCAGTTTCCCTGTGGCAACGGGGATCCTCTCCTGGGTCACATGGAAGGGGAAATAAGCATGCGTGCAGGAATCTCTATGGGTGGGAAGGAGGATCGGTGCACTGGGCATCTGTGCCATGTGGAATGTCTGGAGCATTGGTGCATCCAAGAGCCGAATGGCAGGATCAGGCGCGTCTGTAGCTGGACCATAACACGTTCAGGTCAAGGAGAGAAACTGAATGTGTGAACATCATACACAGTGCTAGCATGCCAGTTGGCACTTCAGCCAGGGACCAGTTTTGCATGAGCTTCCCGGTATCTTTCCCTGTTGGGACCCCAGAAAGCAGCTCTCCGTTGGCGATGCCATGGAAGGCTCAGAACACGGATGCACAGAAGTTCAAAGCATCTCCAGATGTTCTGCATTGCAATGCCGAGGACCCTTTCCCAGCATGGCTAATGCTCAGGAATGCTGGAAGTCAAGGTCCCAAACATCTGGGAATCCTTCTCCTGAGCTCCACTGGCTTGGCAGACACCCAGACCAGAAGCTCGATGATCTCTCTCAAACAAGAGCAAAAACTACAAGCCCCAAGCCTGGAGCCCAAACAATACGACACTCTCCACCCTTTGACTCAGTATGAGGTGGCAGGATCCTTCCAGACACAGCCTCACGGCTCTGCTGCATTCAGGCCTGTTTTTGGAAGGAGACAGAAGTGATGGATGGAGATTTCCCCTTGATGCACTGGGGGGGGGGGCTTTCTTTTTATAGCAATGACTCCCTTTGCATTTGGTATTTCAGTATGATAAACTGCCCATTCATTGCTATTCACACAGAGAGAGAGACAAACCTGTTCAGCCTGCAAGCGGCAGAGAATGCAGCCCACTGCTCAAAAGAATAATGCCTTACCTCTTTTGTAATTCTGACTCAGTCTGCTGGTGATGAAAGCATTTGGGCAAATTGACTCAGAGAAAGGTGACTAAGCCCATCTCATTGTTGAGTATATAAGCAAGAGGTCTTTCTTGTAGTCTTTTCTGACTAAGGAGACACAAATGGCACTTGGGTTTACAGAACATGGATTGATTTCAGGGCAAAACATTTTTCTTCTTTGTTTCGCTGAGCTGTGCTGGTGCAGAGCATTTTTCCCTCGGAGGCAAAGCTGAGATTCCCTCTTGCATTTTTTCACATGCGTAATCATATCCACCATAATAGTTAAAAGGGGCTTCAACCAGCACAGAATGCCGGGTGGGGAAGGATTGGGTGTGAGAAACAGGATGCCAGAACAGAGACAGGCCTTCAGAAACCCAAGCCCAGCTTGGTTCTTAGCATGTTCTTATATTTTAATCAGGGCGGCCACCTATGCATGACCCCAAAATTCTTTTTGTTGGGTCCCTTGGCATTTGGTGGACTCGTTTTAAAAGGGAATGCCCATGTCCTACCCCAGAGGTAGGCAGTGCGGTATCCGGGGGGGTGGGGGGGCATGAAGATGTCACCCCCTTATTTTTAAAACTAACACATACTCTTACTTGCAGCTGGAATCACTCTGCAATTGGTTCCTGATGGTGCTGGCAGCTGCGGGTTCAACGGAGTTGTGTTTGACTATTGTGGTTCACAGACATTTTGCCTTGTACATGCTCTTTTGGGCAGACAACCTGTCCGTTGCCACACCTCGTGTGACAACCATTTTGTGGAGGTACCTGGGACAATTTTTCAACCTGCCAGATGTGCCCAACAAGGGTGCATGCACCTCTCCATGATAACAGCAAGGGAAAATGCGCCAGATTAACGGCTGGGCTGCAGAATGCCTGACCTTATGCAGCAGAATACTGAGAGTTGGGAACTCCATAGCCGTAAACACCTGAGAGCAGAGCGTTCCCCCAAGAGCTTGCACAATTCCATTCCAGGTATTATAACTTGAAACCGGTGAATCTCTCGGTCGGGATGAAGATCTGTCTCCTCGTATGGCTTGGAATGGCCCTGAGCTAGGATCCTGACACTTACTCGGACCTAGTTACCCTTCGTGGTTAATTTAAAAAGACCAAGCATGAAAAGGCATCGATCCTCCACGCTGTCATGTTACAGAGATGCATGTCTGAACTATATTGGTTTGATTTCGCCATGCTGTTAAAAGTTTTTATGGTTTCTAGCAGAATACTTTTTTCTCTGTGTGAGTAGTCCCTTGTGAGCATATACTGCAGGCAACAAATTGAACTCTTGTGGACTGTAAAATAGTCACCGGGAAAGGCAAAAGTTGAATTAAAATCGTTGAGCAGCTTTGATCACTGCAGCAGTTTTTGGGTTGTGTGATTTGTATATTATCATTCCAACTTTCAAAAATACATTTGAAAGGATGGCAGGAAAAACCCTAAGCATGTTTACTGGAAGCTGAAGCTAATGTCCACCAAGTGCAACAGGATTGTCTAAGTGTGTAGGGGACCTGCAACTGTGGCGCAGATCAGGCTAGAGTTTGGGGTCACAGTCTAGGATTCTACAGCCCCCAAGCCTATCAGTGGATGAGGGAATCCGAAGCAAGCTCCACTTATGCCTGCGATTGTGAGGGTGACTTTAAAATGCAGAACTGCCCATGTGAAACTATTTCTTTTTATTGGGGTTGGCAAATAGCTGCATTGTTGCTCTAAGATATCAGGAAGACAAAAGCCATTGCAAAGCCTGGAAATTGCAAAGCAGAAATGTCGTCAGCTTCGCAACTGGAGTAACACATGTGGCCATCTAAAGAGCATCCTTGCCCATTCCTGGATAAGATCATTAAGTCCAGGGTCTAAAAAATTACCCATCTGCACTCTTGCTTGCAATCTTAGATTTGCAAATATTATTTTTTCACACACACACACACACACACATCTCTCAAATTTATATGGTGCCATATGCCTGAACATTCATTTTGTATTATTTATTTATTTAGAATTTTTGTATGCCGTCCCATCGCGTGAGCCTCAGGATGGCTTACATACAATAAATAAACATAATACAAATAGTGCAAATAAAATCCAGATTCACCCTGGCTGCAAATTAAAACCTATAGATGATATTAAAAATTGTTTAAATATTGTTTAAATAAAAAGGTTGTATTAAGCTTGTATTAAGTTGGCTAGGATGGTCTCTCTCTCTCTCTCTTTGTGTGTGTGTGTGTGTGTGCACGCTCAGATCCGCCCTCTGTTTGTGAGCACATTGGATTAATCTTTGAGCAATCAAAGCTGCAGAGTGAAGGTCTAAGGAATAAAAGATCCCAGAGAAGGGGACATACCATTTATTGATAGCAGGGCTTGACTGTCAGTGTGGCAGAGGCAGGCATGGAAGTCCCTCAGGAGCTCTGCCAGAGGTGGCATGTGAGATAAGCCTCTCAGCCTATTTGAAATGCTGAAAGTCCAAGGAGGTATTCATGGAAGGGAAGCAATTCTATTCCGACGAGTTAGAAAAGGTCATCTTGATTTCACAGGCAGGAAGATGCTCCTTGCTTCACTGAGGAACAGTGAAGGGAGAAGGGAGCCATTGTGAAATGTGTCAAGTTGAATGGAGTATTAGATGAGGGAGATGACGGCCTGGCTCTGGAGACGAGACTGGCAGCTCTGAGAAGGAAGCAAGGCCCCCTTCCCGGCTGGGTCTTAGCCAAGCAATGTGTGGTGTGGACACGTGTGTGTGTGTGCGTGTGTGTTTGAACCTGAGATGTTGGAGCAATGTCATATCGATTGATTACTCTTAGATATATGATTTGTGTGCAACTAATGCATTTTATTGTTGAGTATTCACAATCAACAGTTCTAGAGCATCCTTTCCACTTAGTGTTGAACCGTACGCTTGGTCAACATACACCAAGCGGTGGTGATGGCGGAATGGAGTATCTTGGAAAAGGGTATGGCTGGCTGGCCAGAACCCTGAGCAGGAAGAGGTCACACTGCTACGATTTGCTTCAGGTCCCACCTGTGACAATTTGTAGTCATGGGAAATAATGGAGTGAGCACTGTGTCTTAACTGGAGAGGAAGCTCAGGCTGTTTTGTGCTTCGTGTTCCTTTTCTTAATGGGTTCTGTTTGGTTGTTCCTCAATAAATAGCTTATGATTTGGGTCTGGAAAAAGCAAGCCAATTCTGTCATCTAATTCAGCATCTAGCAGGCAGGCAAACAGCATAAAGCTTGAGATGGGGCGAAGGGCCCCCAGGCAGTTGCGGGAGAAGGAGGGTTGCTTCAAGCATCCCTGTTAACCAGTGACTCTCTTTGCATCTGTTGAATTCCAAGCACACTTTTGCTTTTATGCCCCAGCTACAGGATGCCCCTCCTTCGTGGATCGCTGCCTTGTCGTGGCGAAGGGGCTTGCGTGGCTCAATGAAGCTGTGAGCCATGCCGTGCAGGGCCACCCAAGACGGACAGGCCATAGCAGAGAGCTTTGACAAAACGTGATCCACTGGAGAAGGAAATGGCAACCCACTCCAGTATCTTTGCCATGAAAACCCCATGGACAGTACCAAAAGGCAAAAAGATATGACGCCGGAAGATGAGCCCCTCGGGTCGGAAGGTGTCCAATATGCTACTGGGGAAGAGCAGAGGGCTAGTACTAGTAGCGCCAGAAAGAATGAAGCGACTGGGTCAAAGCTGAAAGGACACTCAGTTGCAGATGTATCTGGTGGTGAAAGGAGAGTCCGATGCTGCAAAGATCTATACTCCATAGGAACCTGGAATGTAAGATCCATGAATCAAGGCAAGCTGGATGTGGTCAAACAAGAGATGACAAGACTGAACATCGACATCTTAGGAATCAGTGAACTAAAATGGACAGGCATGGGTGAATTTAGTTCAGATGACCATCAGGTATACTACTGCAGGCAAGAATCCCTCAGAAGAAATGGAGTAGCCTTCATAGTCAATAAAAGAGTAGGAAAAGCAGGACTGGGATACAATCTCCAAAATGACAGAATGATCTCAGGTCGAATCCAAGGCAAACCATTCAACATCACAATAGTCCAAGTCTATGCCCCAACCACTGGTGCTGAAGAGGCTGAAGCTGACCAGTTCTATGAAGGCCTACAACACCTGCTAGAATTAACTCCAAAAAATGATGTCCTTATTGGGGGATTGGAATGCTAAAGTAGGAAGCCAAAAGATAACCGGAATCACAAGCAAGTTTGGCCTTGGAGTACAAAATGAAGCAGGGCACAGGCTGGTAGAATTTTGTCAAGAGAATATGATGGTCATACCAAACACTCTTTTCCAACAACCCAAGAGACGACTCTACACATGAACATCACCAGATGGTCAACACAGAAATCAGATTGACTATGTGCTCTGCAGCCAAAGATGGAGAAGTTCTATACAGTCAGTAAAACTAGACCAGGAGCTGACTGTGGCTCAGATCATGAGCTTCTGGTGGCAAAATTTAGGCTTAAGTTGAAGAAAGTAGGGAAAAGCACTAGGCCACTCAGGTATGACCTAAATCATATCCCTGATGAATATACAGTAGAGGTGACAAATGGATTTCAGGAATTAGATTTGATAGACAGAGTGCCTGAAGAACTATGGATGGAGGTTCACAACATTGTACAAGAGGTAGCAACTAAAACCATCCCAAAGAAAAAGAAATGCAAGAAAGCAAAATGGCTGACTGAGGAAGCTTTACAAATAGCTGAGGAAAGAAGGGAAGCAAAAGGCAAGGGAGAAAGACAAAGATACACCCAACTGAATGCAGAATTCCAAAGAACAGCTAGAAGAGATAAGAATACCTTCTTAAATGAACAGTGCAAAGAAATAGAAGAAAACAATAGAATAGGGAGGACCAGAGATCTCTTCAAGAAAATTGGAGAAATGAAGGGAACGTTTCATGCAAAGATGGACCAAAATGGCAGGGACCTAACAGGGGCACAAGAGATTAAGAAGAGGTGGCAAGATTACACAGAAGAACTATACAAGAAAGAGCTTAACATCCCTGATAACCACGATGGGGTGGTCACTGACCTCGAGCCAGACATCCTGGAATGTGAAGTCAAATGGGCCTTAGGAAGTCTGAGCAACAACAAAGCTAGTGGAGGTGACAGCATTCCAGCTGAGCTATTCAAAATCCTGAAAGATGATGCAGTTAAAGTGCTACACTCAATATGCCAGCAAATTTGGAAAACTCAACAGTGGCCACAGGATTGGAAAAGGTCAGTTTACATTCCAATCCCAAAGAAGGGCAATGCCAAAGAATGTTCAAACTACCGCACCATTGCACTCATTTCACATGCTAGCAAAGTGATGCTCAAAATCCTAC
Source organism: Varanus salvator macromaculatus (assembly GCA_023646645.1). Lineage (NCBI taxonomy): Eukaryota > Metazoa > Chordata > Lepidosauria > Squamata > Varanidae > Varanus > Varanus salvator. The sequence goes on from JAIXND010000786.1 coordinate 9,069,376, forward strand.
AAGCTAGGCTCCAGCAGTATGTGGACCGAGAACGACCAGAAGTACAGGCAGGATTTCAAAGAGGGAGAGGAACTAGAGATCAAATTGCCAACATATGCTGGATCATGGAGAAAGCTAGGGAGTTCCAGAAAAACATCTACTTCTGCTTCATTGACTACACTAAAGCCTTTGATTGTGTGGATCACAACAAATTGTGGCAAGTTCTTAAAAAGATGGGAGTACCAGACCATCTTATTTGTCTCTTGAGAAACCTATATGCAGGTCAAGAAGCAACAGTGAGAACCGGACACGGAACCACTGATTGGTTCAAAATTGAGAAAGGAGTTCAGCAAGGCTGTATACTGTCGCCCTGACTATTTAACTTATATGCAGAGCACATCATGAGAAAGGCAGGGCTAGATGAATCACCAGTTGGAATTAAGATTGCTGGGAGAAATATCAACAGCCTCAGATATGCAGATGATACCACTCTCATGGCAGAAAGTGAAGAGGTACTAAAGAGCCTCTTGATGTGGGTGAAGGAGGAGAGTGCAAAAGTTGGCCTGAAGCTCAACATTAAGAAAACTAAGATCATGGCATCCGGTCCTCTCACTTCCTGGGAAATAGATGGGGAAGAAATGGAGGTAGTGACAGATTTTATTTTCCTGGGCTCCAAGATCACAGCAGATGGGGACTGCAGCCAAGAAATTAAAAGACTCTTGCTCCTGGGGAGGAGAGCTATGGCAAATCTAGATAGCATACTCAAAAGCAGAGACATCACCCTGCCAACAAAAGTGCGTATAGTCAAGGCTATGGTTTTCCCAGTTGCAATGCATGGCTGTGAAAGCTGGACCATAAGAAAGGCTGACCGCAAAAGGATTGAGGCCTTTGAGTTGTGGTGCTGGAGGAGACTCCTGCGAGTCCCTTGAACCGCAAGGCGATCAAACCGGTCAGTCCTAGAGGAGATCAACCCTGACTGCTCTTTAGAAGGCCAGATACCGAAGATGAAACTCAAATACTCTGGCCACCTAATGAGAAGGAAGGACTCCCTGGAGAAGAGCCTAATGCTGGGAACAATAGATGGCAAAAGAAGAAGGGGACGGCAGAGGATGAGGTGGCTGGATGGAGTCACTGGGGAGGTGGGTGTGGGCTTGGGTGGACTCCAAGGGATGGTGGAGGGCCGGAGAGCCTGGAGGAATGTTGTCCATGGGGAATATTGAACTAAACAAAATGGAATAAACAAACAAAAACTGGCAGTGAAAAGCTTGCCCTTTGGGGCACACCTTAGTCATGCTAATGACTGCCTTTCCTTCACCTCCTCTCTGTATTGTGTTCTCCTAATCCCATTCAATCCCTTTTGTTTTACTCTCCTGTGCCTCTAGTGATTCCCCCTCCTCCAAACTGTGTGGGTAAATGGGTAGGCTATAAAAGCATCTTGTGCAGGCTCTTGGTAGCCCCTTCTGGGCTACCCACATGCCAGGAGCATTTCCTGTATGTCTGAATAAACTGTAAACGTGCTTTTGATCGCACACCCCCAGCGGACTCTCAAAGGGTGTCTTTGTTCACTCTCATCAGGTGCAATCGTATGCACATTTAGGCGAGAAAAGGCTTCCAATCCCCAGCATGCCTGAGCTCGCGCCTATGCTGGGTGTTGTTGGCATTTCTTTGTCTGAGCATGTGCACAATCCTGCCTTTTGTACTGTCAGCTTGTTTGATGGTATGTATGTTTAATTTGTTTTCATGCCTGTTGGAAGAACCTTGAGAACCCAGTTAGTTTAAAATGAACTAATACATGCTATAATTTCAACAACTTGCAGTGAGGGCTGCTCTTACCCACAAAGGCATCAGGTGGCCCACCCTGGGATTTTATCATTGCTGTGAAATGCCCCCAAAAGTTCTCTCATTGTTAGAAGCAGCTCTCTGAAGCTGGATGGAAAGCTATGATGATCTCCGTGAATAAATTAACAGCCCAGAGGCCAAAGCCTTTGGCCAATTTTAGGCGGCTGGTTCTCATTTGACTGGCTGATGTTTTTGCCAAATTGCTGTGTTTTAAATTTAGACGAGTGGAGATCAGGTTGCTTGGGCATCTTCTGAACTCGATAGCCAAGCTGGCGATTAACTCATGTGACCCCATGTCTGTGCAAACATGCCTAGTCGTGTGAGTCATTGGAGGCCGTGCGCTTGTTGCACTTCCTCCATCGGCTGTGCACCTTTGAGGCAAGCCTGCCCACACTCCCAAAGACATTCTGCATTCAAGGCAAACAATATAACCAAACTATCGCAAAGCATCTTGAGAGAACCATCCGGTTGCAACTTTGGCTCCCGTGTTAACAATTTACTAAGTAGATGTAAACTAACTGAGGTGGTTATTATTTAAACCAGATTTTTAAAGTTCTCAGTGGGTTGAAACATGGCAAACTGTGAGGGGGGTTTTTTTTTAAGGCTAAAAATTAATTATTTTCAGATGGTTAAGGACTGATCTGACCTCTTTCCTCCTACGGGAACGGGCACGGCTGAGCATATGGGATTGGGCTGTTTGGACTGCCGCCTCCTCTCCTTCCATATTCTGCCTTTTAGGAATGTTTCTTTTGTAATATAACAATCAGAAAGAACAATACGGAGTCCCATACAAGGGCAGTTCCATATACTAACCAAAACATATAAAACATAACAAATGGAGTATTGGTGACTTGAAAAATAAAAATAAAAGTTAGATAAGCATCAAAAGAATAACTATTAAAGGAGCACGGACATGCTTCTTTGGTTGAGTCACAAAAAGAAAAAAAAGTCCACCATTATAAGCCTCCAGTTTCTATTATTTATTAAAATGGCACCTGTTGAGCTAATAATCTACCTGATAACACCTAGAAGTCTATAAAATTTCGAACTGCTTTAACAAGGGTGGCCACCAGTACAGCTAGTTTCAAAAATGCTGACACACCTTGCTTATTCCATGTTGCTGCAGGGTATGTCATACAGGATTCCGCAAAAATGCCTGATGTGCTTGATTTGGCCTCAACCAGAAGCTCTGCCTTTCATGGGTTTGGCGAAATTTTGAGTGGCAGCTCAGAAGTTAGTAAGGTTATCCTGCCCGTGAAAGCCCGCAGCTGCAACAGCCTACGCTACACACTCTGTTTCAGGCTGAAGACGGAATGGGGACAGGCTCCAAAGTTTCCAGAGATGCTCTGCTACACCGGGCATCTGCGCCCATATACGCCCTCCCTCCCCCTGAGATCAGCAACGGAGGCCCTCCTCCAGGAACCCTCAGTGAATGAGATTAAGAGGGTGAGTACCCGGAGGAGGGCTTTCTCTACGGCGCCGCCCCGTCTAAGGAATGCACTCCCCAGAGAGGTCTGCCTGGCGCCGTTATTTGTTTTTCGGTGCCAGGCGAAGACTTTTTTATTTAAATCATATTTTAATTGCTAATTTGTTTAATATTTATATTTGTTAATTTAGATTGTATTTTAATGGGGTTTTGCCGAGATGCACCGGGGCGGGGGGTTTGTAACTGAAGTTACGTGTTTAAAATTTTTATTGTTGTAAGCCACCCCGAGGCTTTATTGCGATGGGGCGGCATAGAAATGTTTTAATAAATAAATAAATACATACATGAGAAAGTGGGGAAGGGAAGGGAAGGGAAGGGAAGGGAAGGGAAGGGAAGGGAAGCTTGCTAATGCCACTCCTCCAGTGCCAATCTTTTTTTTGAAAAAGTTTTATTCTTAATATATATCTAACCAAAAAAAAAACAACAACTAAAAAGCCTCAATCATTGATAACATCAGACCTGCTGGGTCAGCCTCCCACATTTTTTCTTTTTATGTTAAACTATAAGTCCCGTTTCTCTAGCCAATGATAAAAAGAGTCCCAAGTTTGATAGAAGTCCCTCCAGGGCCATTCTGATCACTTTTCACACTTGGCAGAGCAGTCACCCAAGAGCAGCCAGGGAAGTGCTCCCCACAATTCCGAATCTAGCTTCTAGAAAAAACTTCATGATCAGCATCAGCTAAGCATTTACAATCCCAGCCTATCGTATAAGCAAATGTGCAGGAAAGCAAGATTCTAAAACTTGGGCAAATGGGTGGGATTGGCACCCCTGGATTTAGGCTCGGCCTTTTCAACCCCCCCCCCCCGCCGCCCCCAATGGTGCTAGCTTGCCACAGACCCACCACACGGCTGCAAGGACGCCCCACCTTGTCCTGGTCTTGGGATGCCTTCAGAAGCGTCCAAGTCCGACTCCCTCACCAAAGGGGTCCTGCTTTGGCTGGAGCCATGCCAGCATCTTGCTCACATCAGTAGCTTAAACAGAGAGCAGCTTTCTCCTAGCAGGTCAGAAGCGCCAGTCGTACGCCAGTCAGAAACAGGACAAGGTGGGGACTCTTTGCTGCCCAAGGACAATTGGAAACAAAATCACACAACGTCATCACTGATCAGCGGCCATGTCAGTTGGGGACTGACCTCAGCTTCCACTTTCCAAGGTTTGTGGAGCTTAGCGTCAATGTAAGATAGCCTTGAAAAATAAGGATGCTTTCAGATGTGTTGCTGAAAGAGGGGAAAGCATGACCAAGCCCAAATAAGGGAGGGGGTTAGTATGGGGGGACCGACAAAAACTTCTGGTTATCTGCTGGTATTTCTGTTCTGCAAAGGCTACTATTTGAAGACATCTTCTGTTTGGAGGCTGCCCTGTCCAAGTCCAGGTTAAAGATAAAGGGAAGCAAAAGCCCCGAGGTGCCAATTATAGTCAGAATGTCTAAATCAACAGCTGTACATTTCAGTAAGTATATCACATGTCATGCAAGCCTACACCCCTTTTGGTCTTCTTCTTGGGGTCACACCTTTCTTTGTTTGGAGCTGCATAAATGGTTATCCTAACCGCAAGATTTACTGAAGTACGAAGCCATTTTGGAGGGGCTTGTGGGGGAACTCAGTACAGCATGAAGACGATGGAGGAATGTTGGCAGAGTGTTGCAACAGAAGGAGGGAGGGAAGGAGGGGAAAGACTGACCAACCGACAGACCAGAGGGAAAGTGGGACTGGAAGGGACTATCTCAGGGCATCGCTGGCTGGCTGGCAGGCATCCTGACCAGGGCTGAACTGCGGACAGTGCACAGTTTTTGCTGGCCCTACATGTTCAGAGTAATGTTTAACTCTGCCTGGGTCGCCTGGGGCAGAAAGAATGTACACATTGGCCTGTGTTTGGTTAAGAGCTGCTTAGCAACTGATCTCAGCCTCTTGCGGAAATGGTGCCCAGTCTTTGGCAGAGGCTCGGTACTTCCTCCTTCCTCAAGAAAAAGGTAGGCAAACAACAGGAGATGCACTTCTGAGTGCAATACTTGCCTGTGCTTCCAGATCAGCAGACGGGGGACTCCAGAAATCTGGCAGAGCCCCACAATGACCAGGGAAACACTGCTCCTTGCATGCGCCCGAAATACGGACTAGCCACCCGTTTGTGTGAATAATACTGGATCTGCACCATAAGCAGCTGGTGTGACCTGCACCTTATTCTCAGCCGTGAATGCGAGGCGGCCACTGACGCAATAAAAGAGCAAAGGATGGCACCAATAGGCAGGTGCTAATTTGCATGTCGATATTCTAATTCAGAAATAATGAGAACAGCTTGAATGAAGTACCACACCTTCCCAGAGTGGGCTCTTGGTAGACAACTCCAAGAACCAGCTTTCCTTCTAACAGTTCTTTGACTTTGCCCTTCAACTAGAGCACACCTTCAAAAAGAGGATATTCCTCTGTGAAGTAGGAGACCTGGCTGACCCCTGTGAGAGGTGGCTGAGTGTAAGCGACTGCCTGAACATCACCCCCTGAGCCTCATGGCTGAGTGACGACGAGAAACCAGGTTTTCTGGGTCCCTAGTCTAGTCCAACATTCTCCCCATCATGCAACACTAATACTGTGTTGACAATATCATCTTTTAATAGTCACTCTTGCTCTCTGTCCTTCTCCAGATACACAGCCCTTGACCAAGTCACAGTTCCTCCTGAGTAGACCATTGCTTTCTCCATGACAACCCCATGCAAAAGGACCCTCAAAAAGCGGGTCAAGCGAGAGAGTGCCAAGTTAGAATTAAACTTATGAATGAATCCTATCTCAAGAGGCTTGAATCAGGAGGAAGGTTCCTTCGCAACTACATGTGCCTCACTCAGTGCTGGGGAGTTATCAGCACCTAGTACATTGGGAATCCTCACTCCTAATATTGTGATTGTCGCTTCTTGCATTTCATCGCCTCTTGACCTCACAGGTTACCATTCTTCCCCTCCACCACCTGCCACCACATAAGTGGCATATAAAATCTGACACACTGCATAATGCTCCATGCATCTGATGAAATGGGGTACAGTTTAGGAAAGCTATGGCCAGAATATTTGTACCGGGGTGCAGTGCCATCACCACCAGACACAGTTTAGTGTCTCCTGAAAGCTGAAGGATTCAGGGCCCCTTGGAAATGGGATCCGAGGTTGGGAAGCTGGGGCTCGGAAGCGGGCTTGCCCTCCCTCTGCTCTGGCAGCCAGTGGATGGGGCAAAACACTGCCCCAAATTGGCCAAGAGGAAGCTCAAAGCCTCTGAGTTTGGAGGGATATGGGCAGCTTCGCTGGACCACGAGAGCTGAGCCGGTCGTGCCGGTGCTGCATCGCGGGGAGCGAGGGGACACATGTTGTGCACAACAGGCTTCCTGCGTCAGGTTTGGCAGACATCTCGCCTTTGTGCCGGTTCCACAGGTAATGAAGCAGTTACCTGGTTAGACGTGACTCCAGCCTGTCTTTGCTGCATTAGCCATGCTGTTCGGAGCCTGTTGCTCCCGGCAATCAAGGGCAGCAAGCTGCTCCAGATCGATTGCCAATTCCCGCTGGAGAGCAGCCTGACGTCAGGTTCACCTCACCCGACCTTCCTTTTTGCTGACTTCTTTGACTGATTTTCTCACTTCTGACTTTGCTTTGGAGAAGCAGGGTCGCCGCTGAGCAGGCGCTCTTGGCAAGGAGGATACAGACCTGAGGCAGGCAGAAATTCAGCAGGGGAAGCTTTCCCCATTCCTTATGAAATCGCTTGAGCCTCCTCCTCCCATGCAGCTATGAAAGCCGGAGGCTCAACTTCTAGGAAGATTTGCTAGCACATCATGGGAGAGTTTGAAGCCCTTCCGCAAGGGCGTCGGACTTCCAACCATTTAGTAAAAGCTGCAACAATAAAATGGCTTCCCATATCAGGGCGGTTTCCCCAAACACAGTGCCTGCAAGAGGCATGGATCTCAACCTCTCACCATTGTCGCTGGCCAGGTTAGGAAAAGGTGTTCTGGGTCGTTAAAGCCATTGATATGTAGGAATACACAGTGCGGTACAGCGGAATAGCACCAATATACACGTGGAAAAAGCATTTTCTTCCACTTTCGTGCATAATGCCACACTTTCTCTGCTCTAATATTCACCCAATTTGTCTTTTTTTTTTTTTTAACAGAAACAAAACAGGAGGTTCCCGATGTTATCTAAAGAACCCATCCATATTAATCAGCAGGGAATTATAGTTAACCCAGAAATGCCTTGTGTAGAAAAGCTGTCAGTATAGGTTGGTGTTGGAGTGGATACCGCAAACTTGTCCTTTGCTAGCGCCTGTTCTTGACACCCCGGTGACGGAGGTGATTGTGAAAAGCCCCCTTGCTTGCATTTACCTTCTAGAACCTAGGTATCAGACCTGCTAGTAACTTAGCTCAGCCTTCCTCAACGTGGCACCGTCCAGACGCTTTGCTTTGGAGTCATCCCAACTGGTGGTATGAAAGCTGGTTGATTTTGTTTTCAAAGTGTGTGTGTGTCCTGGGGGAGGGGGCTTAGAAAGGACATTTAAAAGGTGTCAGGAAAGTTGTTCTGGAGCCTGTGGGCACAACTTTGCCTGCTCCAGTGGGAACGGTGCGCAAATGGCTCACTTCGACACCCATTTTGAAAGTGGACTAGCTCTCCTTTGCGGCCTCTTTTGAGCCTCTCCAAGTCTCTCTCTTTCCTGCAGTCTCAGTGACGGTTCGGCACGGGAGAAGTTGCCCACATCTAGTGCTGATTCAGCGTTGGCTCCTCAAGCCACACAACTCTGCAAACGAAGCTTGGTTGGCAGGTTTTTGCAGATGCTGCCTGACACAAGTGAGTGGGAATACAAATATAAGAATACAAATCGGTGCCTTGCAGCTCCAGAGTCTTTGCAAGATAGTCTTGTGGGGGGGGGAAACACCTAATATTCTTCTAGTCCAGCATAAGACCTCCCCTCAAACCATGCTGCCATTTGGTTGCATTTGAGCCACACTGTCCTTCTGCTATATTCCTTTAGGTTTGCCAAATGTCCATCATTTTAATGGGTTCTAGATTTCACCATCCAGGAGCTCTGTAATAAGTAAGTACAGAAAATGTTTCATGCAATTTCCTGCTTGTTTGTACTGTCCTGAAGGCAGAACTGGGCATGTAAAAAAATGTTTCATGGGGAAATGAGGGCTCCTGGAGCTGACAAAAACGAGACACAAGCAGCAAATATGTTACAAAAAGAATGAGCTGCTTTGAAGAATTATGATGATTCTAGTGTCCGATGTATGTTGCCGCCCACTCTGCAAGCAGAAAGAGTTGAACAGGTTGAAACGTTGATGACTTTTAGGGATGCAACAGTTTTCTCATTCCACCCCAATAATAAAATTGTGAGAATATGATGACGCCAGACTTGCTACACCAATTTAGGGAAAGCTCATGGGTACACAAGCGGGATATGGAACGACAAAACCTTGCGATAGTTCTCCCAATGTGGCAACTTTTGTTCAGTGTGCTTGCATGGAGGGGAGAATCCCCCTTTGGGTGGAGAAGGGCTGCTTAAGACAGGCTTTTCCTGTTAGTGCCAATGGCATGGGACTAGATACACCAGTATCACATCATCTTACATTTAGCCATCCCGAGTGTGACTCTAGGCAGGTATGATCCATGCTGGCAAGCAGCTTGGTGCAATTAGTGTGCTTGAACTCTTTGCTAAATCTATGATCCTGTGTGCCATAGTGGTTAGAAGGCCGCACTGGGACTCAGGAGATCCGGCTTCTAGTCCCTACTCAGTCACGAAAACACCTGGGTGACTTTGGGCCAGTCGCAGACTCACCCTCACCAGGGAGGCTGTGCGGCTTAAATGGAAACAGTAGCCAGAGCATGTAAGCGGCACCGGGTTCTTGTGAATGGCAAAGAAGATAGGGCATTAATGCAATTACAAAGAATGCGAAACTCTGGAACTTGGACGGACGATCATCACGCAGCTGCCGCCCTCGGCTAAAGAGCCGTGTGACCCCCCCCCCCCGCCAAAGTGAACAAGAGTTATATAATACCCATTAATGATTTGTGCGTGGCAGGGATTCGGTGCAGTGCCCTTCTGCCAAGCCTAGTGGCGCACAGGGCTGGCTAATGACCTCTTCATTAGCGGCCCTGGGGCTTAGGGAGGTTCGGAGAGTGCCAGCCACATGCTGGAACTCTTTGTGCTGCTTGCTGGGAGCTCTGGAGCATCTGAGGAGAAAGAGACAGGGCCGCCACAGAGCTATCCCAAGCGCCCAGCTTAATGAAGCCATTTGAGCCTTGCCTGCTAGGGATACCGAACAAGCCACATGTTCAGGAGATCCACGTGGGGAAAATGTCCAGTGCTATAGTGGCAAGAATACAGGTGCTCCGCTGGGCAGTTCTCATAGCCATGATCCCAAGAAAAGCCCCCAAATGTAGGCAGCTGTGCTGACTGTCCGTCCGTCCGTCCGCCCGTCCTTCCTAACAGTTTTCCTTTCTACCAGGAGCAGGTTTTTTGTAAAATCAGAGTATCTTTACTGCCCATTCAAGAACAAGCTGCCCCCAAATACTTCGTATTACAATAAGGCTAGTTCAGAACAATATATTGCTGGAAAAGCCATTCCATTTCAGCTAATGATAGTGCTGCGGTTAAGCTCAAAGGGAAGAGGGAGGCCTAAAGGAGTGGCAGATCATGTCAGCAAGTCTGCTAATGAAAGAGTCCCAGTGCTTCAACCCGATGGGCCCCTATTCCAGCACACCACTGCGTGTATTGGTGGACGGGGGCAACCTCTGTGGATTTCCGTGCAATGCCGAATGATTCCTGAGGAGCGTTGATGAGGAGTCATTGAATACCCAGTTGCTTATGGATATGGACAGACGAAGCTGCTTTACGCCCATAGTTCCATCCAGAGAATGAAGGAGAGTCTCTCGCAGTCCCAACAGCAGGTTTGAAACTGACTGCTTCTTGCATTACACTTCCTTCCCTTGGTAGGTAGGTCTCTTTCCAAGGACCTCTGGCAGCTCTTTGGGGAGTTTAGGCTGGCCATGTGCTCTGTCATAGAGAGGAGAGTGCTCCCTTTGAGGATAACGCTCTCTTTGAAACCATCCTCTATTAGAAAGGCTGCTTGATCCAAGTCCAGGTTAAAGCTAAAACGGCAACAAGACGGTAACAAGGCAGAGCACAGCAGGGGCCTCCAAGCTGCCCATCAACCATGAGCAGCTGACCTGAGCAGCCGCTCCGGTCACCTGCTCACCATCCCTCCCACAAGGATGAGATGCACTGCAGGTTTATTCACACCGCCTGATCCTTAGCATCTGTATATGCTGATCATCACTGCAGCGAAAGCTCATATGTATAAATGAGCACATGGAGGTTCCTGCAACCTGGAGTCTCTGTGTCCTCTCTTTTGCGGACACTCACAAAGAAGCATGGAAGCATCAGCCTAAGAGAGGGCAGAACTTGCAGCAAGGGGCAGATTTCATCCATTAGGCTGGGGCCATGCATGAGCGGTATATGCCACTTTACTGGAAACTGAGTGGCGCCAGTGGTTGGTACTCATGAATGGGCGCTTGCCAAGGCCTGCAGCTCAACAGGGGCCCATGGACAAGAGCCTTCTGGACTACATCGTCCTCTTCACCCATGCAACCTGCTTGCTCATCTGCATCTTGCTCCGGCCCAGACAGGGGTGGTGGTGGTGGTGGTGGTGAGGAGCAGGCACCGCAGCCTTGGCTCTCTGGCTGCCAAGCCAGCAAGTGATCGCAAGGATGAGGAGGCAGATCCGGAGCAACAGCAGCTGGTGACCATGCCAGGGAGAAGGTACTCCCTGGGAAAAGGGTGTCTTGTTGCCCAAGGGCACTCCGAGAGCTGGCGTCAAAGGGGAAATCCAAGGAGCAGAAAAGAAGGGGAATCCACAGAGGAGGAGGAAGCACTGTGCTTACAGCCAAGTGCATCTCCTGCTGTTCGCCTCCTTCTTCCCCCAGGGAGGAGGAAGCACCGAGCCTCTGCCAAAGACAGATAACCTGGGCACGGTTTCCCACAAGCGGCAGAGATTCCCGGCCCTGCTGCTCAGTTGCTAAGCAGCTGTTGACCAAACACGCAAGGCAATGTGGACATTCTTTCTGCTCCAGATGCAGTTTGCGCCACTGCGAACAAGTGGGATCAGCAAACAAGGTGCCGGGAACGGAGTGCAGCCCTGCGCGGGGATACGGCTCCATTCCCATTCCCCTCCAGTTCTCATCTTTGTCCTGCTCTGCATTCTGCTGGCATGTCGTAGACACCGAACGCGTGGACTCCTAATCATGCTGCTGCAGGTCTTCCCAACCCTGTAAAGGACCCCTGAGTAATAGGGCCAATGAAACTGCTTTTAGGCTGGGAACTTTTACACTCTGCGCCTTCAGTTCATATTTCCCTTTAAGCTACAGCATGCTCATTTTTTGCCACGTGTATTTCTGGCCCTAACACCTGGTCTTGTGGGCCTTTTCACCCCAAGGACGGGGCTTCTGAGAACTTCCCTGAAATTGGATTTGGCCACTGAGAGAGGTTCAGTGCTCCAGCTCCAGTCTGGAGATATGGAAAGCTGCACCTGGTCCAGGGTTGTCTCCCGTCAGCAGGTCACTTCCCACCCCTTGCTATGTGAGCCTTTTAACTGGCCACCCCGGGGCCAAACCTGCATGCCAACCAAATGGCAGGCATCCTAATACTGACTTAAAAGTCTCAGAATCAACATTTTTTTTAGTAGTTCTTTTAGGGTAGTGAATCTGATTTGCGCTGGCATCTGTCCATCCAAATCAGTCCATAGAAAATATGTGTAGTGTATTTTTTATTAAAGGTCTGCATGACCCTCTGACCTGATTCTAATTTAGCTTGTCAGGAATGGTTTAGAGGATCCTGGAAACCGGTATTTGCATCAGTTCACAAGGGCTGTTGTCTGTTCTAATAATCAACAGTTTGCTTTAAGTTGGGGACGCAACTTGCTAAATGAGATTATCCTTTGACTTCCAGGAATGCTCTTGAGCTGGTGGAATTGCTGGTCAAGAGAAAGAAGCCAGGCTGTTTCCTGTCAGGGAATCCACTGAACTTTGTAGTAGCCACTGGTAGGATTAATTAGGAATGCTCAAAATCAGAAATCTCAACTGCTGAATGGTATTTTTAAATTTAATTATAATATGGGTCAACAATGGATATGTATATTCCGAATGAAGCATTATGATATTGCATTTAAATCTTGCTTTTTTCCCTCTTGCAAGGAACCCAAGTCCTCTTCCACTCCATGTTATCCTCACAACAACAACCCTTCAAGGTAGGATCGGATAGGCTGAGCGACTTGGGCCCAAAGTCACCCAGAGAATTTTGTGGCTGAGAAGGGACTAGAACCCGGTGAGAGCCTCTGAAAGAGGGTTGCTTCAGGAGTCTTGCGAAGGGCAAAGACTCTGCCCAAAGGACCGAGGGAGAGCAGAAGGGAAGGGCCTGAGCCCCAGCTAAGTCCCCTGAAGTTAGTTGTTCACACTAACAGATGTGTAGATCACAACAATCCCAGCTGTTGGGAAGAAAATGTATGTTTTGTTTTACAAATGGGAGGGGTAGGGCATCTTCACAGGCCCAAAGAAAGGGTCCTGGGGCCCACGGGCTCCACTCTGTGTTGCCTCCTCCTTGGTACAGATCTTTGCCTTTTAAACTTGATAGGCAGATTTGGGAGACCTGGCCCCAAAAGCGATACTCAAGTTCAGCCACCCAATCAATGGCGCCAGGAGACAGGCGGGTCTGGCATTGCATCACTCAGGGGTGCCGGGGATAATCAAGCACTCCGGGGTGCAGGCAGGAGGCCCAGGGCCCTCTTGCCTGGCGAGGGCTGGGGACGCCCCCACGCTGCCAGCCAGCACGCTTGTGCCATGAAGGGCTCCTTGCCATTCCACACAGCACCCCGCAGGCAGCCTGCACTGGAGGTGCTTATTACGCGCAGGCTGCTGCTTGCTTTGCTCGGAGAAGCAATCGTTGTCCGAGCCAACAGCCGGAGCGTGACACGACGCTCGGCACGTCGCACTGTCCGCCCTTGGCTCTAGCAGACATGTAGCAGCCTGGCACAGGGCGAAGGCTGGTTCTCCAGAGTGCAACCTGACTTTCTCAGGCACCTATGCAAATCGGTTCCAGGGAGGAAAGGTAGAGCATTTTGGAGGGATGAGACGCCGCCGATCAGATGGGAAAGGAGGCCAGGGCACCCTGTAGCTTGAGGGCGTCTGGAGGGTGTCTTGCACCCTCCAAAACCCGGATTCAGCACTGCCTAATTCCTGACTGATTTCCGTGAGAGCAAGCAGCCTCTTGCTGTGGTGCTTCAAGTTGAGAACAGCTCTGTGCTCTTGAGAGGAGTCTGATCTACAGAAACAAACAGGCGGCCTTGTACATAGCAAAGCTGTAAGCTTGAGGACCGGCTGAAGTGAAAACATCAAACTGATGTGGGAGCCACAGTCACTGAGACCCCTAGAAAAGTTTTCAAACTTTTAGGCATCCCTTTCTTCGTGTGTAATTTATGTAGCTGCCACTTGTTCTCAAGGTTCATCTAGGACTTCTTGCTGGCTCTTTCCATGCAATTATCTCCCTGACTTGTTTACTATATTTGAAGTGCCAAACACCTACAAGGTGTGGGGCACAGAGGACTGCCTTTGTTTCAAAACTGGGGGTGGAGAAACTTGATCCTTCCAGATTGGCCAGACTTCAGCTCCCAGTGAGGCCCCAACACATGCACAGGCTCTGATATTTTCCTAACCCTAAGCCTCACCTGAAGCTTAACTTGAATTTTAACCCTAACCTATAGTAATGCTCCAATGGATTTGGAAAGAAATGTGGTGCAGTGGGAGTTCTGGCTGACCGCTTTCTTTTTCTGCCTGATCTAAGGAGGTTCCAGCCCCTTTTACATGCACAAGGATCAATGTGGTCTTAACCCAAGCCCTAATCTGAAGTTTAACCCTAACAGCGTGGCATGCTTCCCATGTTTTTGGATGACTTCAGCATATGCCTCAACAGGCCCAGGTTAGGGCTGGGAAAGTGTCCATATATGCCCTCCTGCCCCTTGAGATCAGCAACAGATGCCCTCCTCCGGGAACCCTCTGTGAATGACATCAGGAGGGTGAGTACCCGGAGGGCCTTCTCTGCGGTGGCGCCCAACCTATGGAATGTGCTCCCCAGAGAGGTCTGCCTGGTGCTGTCATTATTTGTTTTTAAGCGCTAGGCCAAGACCTTTTTATTTAAAACTTATTTTAATTGTTAATTTAACTGTATTTATTGGATTTTAAATTTTTTTAGCCGAGATGCACCAGGGGGTGGGGGGTGGGTGGGTTTAAGAAAATGTTTGTTCTATTGTTGTTTTTTGTATATTTGTATATTTTTTGCTTTGTTGTAAGCCGCCCCGAGGCTTTGTTGTGATGGGGCGGCATAAAAATGTTTTAAATAAATAAATAAATAAAAAGCACCAGGCCCGGTGTCTGTCTAAGGACCTGGAACTTAGTCCGAGCAGAAGGGAAAACAAGAATACTCAACACGAACTGCATCTTCTGAAGTCATCCAAATGCATCAGGCGTAGGGCTAGGCTTAAGCTTCCGATTAGGAAAATATCAGCCCCTGTGCATATTGAAGGGGCTGGAGCTTGTTCAGACTGGCAGAAGAAAGCAGTGGTCACAAAGACCCTGCCCCCATCACTGCGTTGCACGAGTCTTTGCATGGCACACTATAGGGATAGGGTTAAGGCTAAGGCTTAGGTTAGGGTTGGGAAGGTATCAGATTCTGTGCACTTCAAAGGGGCTAGAGCTTGCTCAAATGTGGCAGATAGAATGAATGATCCACAAGAATCCCCAAGTGCTCTCCTGTTTTGGTGACACTTTCCAAAAGCAGGTCTCTCGTCCACTGACTCTGCTGATGGAACTGATGGGGGTTGGAAGCCCAGAAGATCCGGAAAGGCCGTGGCTCTCCCGCTCTGTAAACACCATCTGCTCGGTGAAGAAGACCCTTGATTAACTCGCCAACAACTGTTTGCTTCCCTGCATTTCACACACCCACTGCTGTCACTGTGTGCACAATGTTAAGTCAAACATTTAAGGGATCCATCCGCTTGTGTTGGCCCAGCTCTGAGGGCTGCAAGAGGAACCTGATGCTCAGAAATTGAACAGGGATGCTTTTTCCCAGCCCTGGAATAAAATCACGGGGAAAGCATCTCGTGCCCTTTCCTCCTGGGTCAGGCTGATAAAAACAGCAAGAGTAGCAGGAGCTGAGTAGTAGAACAGCAGGAAAAAATTCTACAGCCAGCAAATATCACCAGGCCAGTACAGGAGACATCGCAGCCCGTCTGGCAGTGCCAGCAAAACCCCGCCAGGTAGCAGCCCCGATCCTCGATTCTTCCCATGTCAGCTGCAATTCCAAAGACGGAATTGCTCCTGGAGGGGCATTCTGAGAAGGGGGCAGGGAGGGCAGGCACAGGGCACTGCCATTCTGAGAATAATCCAGCCAGTGCCAGCTCCTCCTTCCTTTGAACAGGACAACACATTTCAACAGCCAAACCAGCTGTCGAAATGTTTTGAAGAAGCTGGCGCAGAAGCCATCCGAGCAGGACTTTCGGCTTTTCCTGGCGTGCCGCGGTACTCCGTGCTCTGAGGGGAATGGCTTCTGTCTCCAGTTGGCAGATTGGAGACGAAAGCTTTCCTCTACAGGGGAGAAACGGGCAAGACTGGGCGACTCAGTCCTGGCTCAGCAGCCGTTCTGCATGGACTGCCTGTGGTAACCAGGCAACTGCTGGAAGGGAATTCCAGAGTGAAGGGGCTGCCACTGAAAAGGCCCTGCTTAGGTACGGTTGGGTTTCATACTTTGATTGGGGTGTAGCCACTAGGAAGCAGACCGGAGGGAGAGCTTTGAATCTTCCTGTAGAGGCAACTAGCAACCTCTACAGAAGGTTACTACAGGCTCCTAGGACACTTCATAGCAAGCCGCTCGCTCATTCTGGTCAACCCTCTTCCGGCACCTTTGTGTGCCCCAGAAAAGAGCTGGGAAATGGGTACAATCGGAATTGCGTGGAAAGATACAGTGAAAAAGATTCCTGAAAAGCAAAGACCTGTTTAACTGCTTATGCTAGTGCTTTGACAACAAGAAACTTGAGAGATAATCCTGGGTGCAGGGGAGCAGTACATCTGGTGTTTTTTTTTCCTCCCCCAGGAAATATTTCCCCCCATCCCCAACTCATGTTAATTATGGACTTGAAACTCCTGGCTTTAGGCAAGGCTGGTCTTTTGCTGGCTAAGAGATGAAATCTTACTTCACAAGTGCGCTGCTTCTTTCCCTAAAGCCTTTATTTGTGCTGATTAAACAGATTCTCTAAATTATAAAGACGGAAAAAGTTGTGTGGTTGTTCTTAAATCAAGCCCCGTTCTCTGCCCTCACCTCCACCTCTCATCCCTACAGACCTGTCCTGGCACACAGTTCGCTTTATAAGCTTTGTGCTTCTTCCTGCAGCAATTCAGCAGAGACGCCGATTCATTTGCAGTGTATCTGCAAAATGTTTTCACACAGACGCCGTCATCGTTCTTTGCTGTCAGCCATCGAGGGAGGTGAGCAGCACAGCCAAGCTTCTGTGTCAAGCAGGGCTGAGGAGGCACCTGCAAGGTCCAGGAGCCCAAACCCACCGTACATTAGCACCTCCACGTCTGGTGATCTCCAGATGTGCTGGGTGGTGACTTCCAGCACACTCCAGCCAGATGTCAGGTAGTATCCGGTCTCCTAAAATGGCCCACCAGACTTTCTGGGAAGTCAAAAATGCACCGAGGCCACACCACCCAGCCCTCTCTTGCTGTCACTCCTGAGCGAAGGCAATGTAAAGCTACACTGCTCCTAATCATGGAGGTTTAATTGAGCCTCCATGTTTGATCATGGCAAATGGCTGTTCATAGATCTGCCTTTTGGGAATTTGCCTGAACTCCTTTTCAAGTCACCCAACCAGCCATATCCCTAGGATTTCTGGCAGCAAATTCCATTAATGACTTGTCCACGGTGTGAAGAAATACTTCAATTTCTTTTTCCTGAATCTGCCTCTCGATTTTACCAGGTTACTCCTTATTTTATGAGAGAAGGTAATAGGCTGGCCTGATCATTAGGGGGAAGGTCCGGGAGACAGAGGAGGAGGGGGGCTTCGGAGGGCAAAGCCACGTGGCATGCAGCTTGCTCTGCGGGTGCCAGCCAGCCTTTAGCTCGGGAGTGGTGGAGATGGTCTCTGAGGCGACTAGGCTTCAATTACAGCCTCCCAGGGCTGTTGCATCTTCTAAATTCTGCATCACAAGGGAAAGAAGAGGCAGAACTGGAATTCTTATCTGAAATGCCAAGGCCAACAGACCCAGAGATAAGACAAGCAGCTAGTGAGAACCAGACCTAGTCTAGTCTGGTTCTGTGGGAAACACTGGTGGAGCTGGGCAGTGATAGACTTAACGTCCAATTACACTGTGCCAGGTCAAAAGAGCAGGTCGTGTCCAGCATTCCTGTAGATTAGCCCACAAGCGAGGGAACCACACTGAGGCAGAGTTAGCTTCTTTTAGCTGGCAAGGGAAGAGAAGGGGGTCTCTGCGGAATCCACTTACCATTAAGCCACATTTCCCTAATAGCTGGAATTCTAACTTTGCAGGTGTCTTTCGCTACTGACTGCTGCAGTATCACAAAGCCAGCCTAGCTGCCCAGTTTTAATATAAACATCTCTTTCCATATATACCTGTCCATACCCCAGGATCATCTGCTGAAGTCCTTCTCCAGGAGCCCTCTTTGAAAGCCAACGACCAGGGGAAGGGCCTTCTCTGTGGTAGCACCCCAATTATGGAATCTGCTCCCCAGAGGGGTGACCCTTTACTCATCTCGGCACCAGGCTAAAACCTTTCTACTTTCCCAGTATTTAATAGCTTAAATGATTACATTGTATATTTTATGTGCTGTATATTGTATGCTAGGTGCTGTTGCAGATTTTATCGTTTATGTAAACTGTCCCGAGATCCTATATGGATTAAGGACGGTATATGAATACTTTATAATTTAAAGTATCTGATCCCATTAGTTGGATCAGATCCTGGTCTGCTTGGAAAGAGTGGTGGGCGGAGGGAGGGGACCTGCTTGGCCTCATCACCAGACTGGGCTTTCCATCTGGTGGGTTTTCGACAGCGCAGTGGGATGCTGAGAGTACTGAACTGGGACTCAGGGAATGCAGCCCTCACTCCCTGGGTGACTTCGGGCCAGTCGCTGACTCTCCCCCAGCCAAGTTCACAGGATTGCTGTGAAGACAAAATTGAGAGAAGGGGCCCCTTGTGAGCCTTGGATGCCTTGAAGGAAGGGAAAAGGCAGGACAAAAATGTATTAACGCACAATTAACAATGACTAAGCAACCAAATAGAATGCGATGCACCATCTTGTCCTTCACTTCAGCAGCAAAAGGTCAGGGGTCGCTCTTGGATAGTTCCTCCGCCTACAACACATCTTTTCACAGCCCACTTCCTCCCCTCAGCTTTGGCTCTCTGGATCTGTGGAACCAGCCTCTCAAAGATACATGCTGAAGTCTCTGTCTTTGGCGCCTGTCTGGAAACAACCCAAGTCATCCAGCCCAGGGGCCCTCACTGGCAAGAGCTGCTCAGCCTCAGGCAAAAATGTCCAGGTGATTCGTTTACCTACACAGATGCATCAGTCCCAGGCAATGACCGCACTGCACTGCATGCGTGGGGCCACCGCTATGTTTCCTTTTTGTTCTTGGGCTTATGCATGGCAGTGAACTATTACACATCAGAGTTGCAACAGAGAGCAGATCAAAAGGAAAGAGTGTGGGGTAGGAAGCGGCATGTGACGGAGAAGATAACACACTGGCTTAATAGGCGGCATTCTTGTCAACTCTTCCCCTTCCACCACCTCCTTCCCTGTCCAATCGAAAGAGTGGCGAGTCCGCGTAAGTTTGGCATGAGCAATCACAGACACTGTTTATTCTCATTACTTAGTTAAAATTTTATGACTTAGTTGCTATATTTCTAGGCCACCTTTTGGCCAAAGCACTGAGTTTTAAAAAGATGGGCTTGCAGTTTGAGAAGCATGACACAAAACACAAAGAATGGAGGAAGGAAGAGGCAAATAAGCAATTCAGGCAGCTTCTCTACAGGGGTCCTTTATCATGTGCTTTATTCCTCATTCATGGAAGCTTGCATGAATTTATACAACATTATCATCCTCCGGGGCCTTGCCTGTGCTTTTAAAGCATTTCATGACTTTTTTTTCAGACTGAGGAAAGGGTGCTATTATTGGAAGATGGCAAGACCAATCTTAGGGAGAAACTCTTGTGTTTGCATAATTCTGTCACGCCACAGCGCCACCTTGTGGTTCTGTAATGGAGTACACAGAAAGGCAGAGAAAGAAGAGCCGGGGAAATGCGTAAAGGAGCTGATCTTACTCCTGCAAAGAAAGAGGAAGCGGGGCCTTGGTAGAGTATGAGGTTGTGCCCAGACAGACCAACAGAAGGGGGCTTGTTGTCTCCCCTCCCGCTCAGGAACAGATGCTGATGGAAGCCATTAGGGCCCTTCTAGCCCCATAGCAACCCGGACTGGCAGCATTTTTCCAGGGGCTTGGACAGATTTCTGCCAGCCCTGCCGAGGGATGCTGGGATTGAGCTTGTGAAATGCACTCTCTCACTCAGCAGGGGCCCTGTAACTGTACCTTTGAATGGCTATTTGCCTGAGAGGGACCCATGGAAGGGGCCTTCCTGCAGCCAGACAAAATGGCCGTGGATGGAGGCTGTGCTGGGACTCACATGCCACTGAGCTAATGGATGGGGAGTCGCTCTCTCTGTCCTCAGCAGCTCCATCATAGGGAGAGGCAAACGCAGTTCGATCAAAGGCATTTTCACTCCGAGCCGGTGCGAGGAAAGGGGGCTCACAGCCTTGGGGAAAGGTGGCCCTGATCCTCCAGTGAGAACAGTGGCTACCAAAGTGCTTGGGCCCCAGAATGTCTCACTGAGGGCCTGCTCCAGGTACCTCTACCTTTGGAAGTCCGGTGGGGGGGGGATCTCAGGTGCAGGCCTTGTCTGTTGTGGCACCCCATTTTTCAGCACTGCCTGCAAACATTTTACTATCCTGACCAGATGAAAGCCCTTCTGTTCTCCCAGGCTTTGGGAAAGATTTAGACTTTGTCCCCTTTGCTGTGTTTATCTGTCAGTGTGGCTCACGCTGTTCTTTTCTATTGTTTTCAGTCCACTTCACTGGGAATTTTATCCTTGCATTGTTTGAATTGTATAGATAAGCTGCCTTGGAAACCCTGTAGTGGAAAGACAGGATGCCAGTGTTTTCAATAAAATAAAGTAGAATTATTTTTTCGATAAAAAATAAAGAATTACTGGGACATTTCACTATTCATATTCATTTCACATGTGTAGAACAACAAAGCCCAGCCGGTCCTTGAGTCTCACCAGCTGCACACACTCTATAGCCTCAACCTGCTCTTCTGGTGTTTCAACTCCCATCATCCACAGCCAGAATAGCCAGTGTCCATAGCGATGGGGGTGGTAGTCCAGAACATCTGGAAGGTATCAGGTTGAGGAAACCTGTGAGTGTCACATTACATTACATTGCTAGTTTCACACAATTCTTATAAAAAGTGCGCATTAAGTTTGAAGCAGCCTATTTGGGGCAGTTAGTTTTGAATGTTGTTTTTTTTAAAAATCTGATTCAGTTGGTCTTTTGTATTTACAACTTGATGATCAACACCTTGAACTGCATGTCTACACCACTGATTGCAGTAGCATTTTCTTCCAAATAAACTGGCTTGGAGACATGAACTTCAAAATCACAGCAATTGAAAATGTGATTAATGTGGGTTTCATTTCACTTGCCTCTTTGTTTTCAGAGCTTTAGCACTTTAAAGTACATGTATCCATGAGGACTAGAATTTTGACATTCAATAAGTAAGTTCATGTTGGGGGTATTGCAATTCCACAAAGAGCCTGAGGATCATACAAGCATAATTTTAAACACCTTGTTTCCTAATACTTACAGAGCCAAGCAGAAGGAAATCCCATTGAGTTCAATGGGGCTTACTCTCAGACAAGTGGGTACAGGATTGCAGCCTTAATTCTGCCCATAGAAGGGCACAGGCAATACAGAGAAGAGGACAATTGGCCTGATTTTCTCTTTCTGAAGTTTCAGTTTGCTCAAAGACTTTGGATAAAGATCTGATGGTCCGAGTTATTTGCCCACACCCAAGATGCAGAGCTTTTAAAGTTTAGCCAACACAAACAACTCCTTTCAGTAAGGGCTGGTATGAATGGAAGCTGTGGTAATAAAGTTTGCCACGACTTCAACATTCCCTTACTATATATTTAAAAATTTGCCCTGCTGGAGCTGGAAGAAGGTTAAAAATAATTGTTTCCATGGTGAGAAAGAAACAGGAAATGATTCAGCCAGGTATAAACTGACTGCTGGTGCCCATCATAGTGAAGCCTGAATTATACATGCGATGAAGCACTTTTCGTCTTCGGTTAGCACAAAAGTTCCCCCGCGCTCTGAAAGGAAACAGATTACATTTCGGGCCACTGTTGTTTCCAGGGCTTAATTAAAAGGGGCAGGGGAGAGCCATCCAGCATCACAGCTATCTGGAAACACAACCCCATGAACTCATTACGAGTGCCAAAGCCAGGGGCTTGGGCAACCGCTCTGCTCCAACTACTGGTCCTTCTAACTCAATATTGTCAACACTGACCAGCAGCAGTGACCCTGCAGGGTTTCCAGCAAAAGCCTTTCCAAGACCCTGGAAATGCCAGGGCTGAACCCGGGACCACAGGTGTGCCCAGCATACTGAGCTACCACTGACCTACCGCTGGGCTCTCAGCAGTGAAAATGCCTTCTACCCATGCTCAGGAACCCTGAAATTTCCCCGTCTTTTCATTCTTAACACAAATTAAAACAACAAATATCAAACAGCTAGGTTTGAATCCAAGCCCTGAAAACTGATGCAGGAATGCAGGCCAAACACCCAATGGCCGGGAGACTGGAAGGTCCCCGTGCTTCAGAGGAGAGTTTTGGCTGAATGATAAAGCACCCAGAGGAAGCAGCCCGGAAACGGCCCATTAGGAGCTCCACTTTGAAAGTGGGCTGCGCAAGCACAGAGCTCCTGGCATAACAGGCGTCCCCACTTGGTTTTGAACCCGGACAGTTAAGCGTTTGTTGCTTCATTGGGTCTTCGTGATGTTGCCTTGAGTGGCCTTTGGCAAAGAGGCGGCGTGCAAGTCTTTCCAACCCATCCGTGCATTCAGTCCTAGCAAAAGGGCGACTCGATAAACCCCTCGTCGCCGCAGAGCAGAAGTCTGAGTCAATCCGAGTTGCTGTGCACGGTTACGGCAGCTAATGCTCAGGCCAGCCAGCTTTAAAACGATGAGAGGCACTGGGTGCATATCCAAGTTTTCTAATTGCGATGGTTAATAAAGCCTCTCGCCCTGGTTTCGCTGGGTGGGCCACTTCGGCCTTCTGACTGAAGAAGAATCAGAACCCAAGGCAGGGAACTCCTGGTGGGGAACCACGGAAGGTGTCTGTGTGGCGGAGATGGTGGACCAAACCTCCCCTTCTAGGACTTGCTGGCGTCTTGGGGAGGGGGAGACTGAGGAATATGGGCTCCGTGCTTAGGAGAGCACGTTGCCAAGGCGAGACTGCAAGCAGCAGCGCAGGGTGGGGTGTTGCTGATGCTATTGCCAAACGGCTCTGCAGCCGATCCGAGCGATCCATGATAGAAATGGCTCTCCTGCTTTCCAGTAACATGACAAACCTCTACAGGCATGAAGAACCCATGACAAGCCACGGGTTCTCAGGGCACCAAAGTCAAACCACTCCGCAGCTAGTGCTCAAGATTCAGGGGGTGCAAAAGCCCCCCATGGCTGGCTGCCCAGGGCGGAAAATGGCACCGGGCAAACCCAGCCGATGAAATCCAGCAAACACCGCTTGCCTGACTGCAAATGAAGCACCAGTCCATCTTACACCGCAACAATCAAACTTTCCTTAGTATGGACACAACCAACAGGATGAGGCAAGACACTGGGGATTCGGCCTACTGAATTCCCCCAGTCAAGCATGGCGGCAGCAGCTGATTTCCCCCAAAGAAATCTCTGGAGATCATTCCTTCACCCAGAGCCCAAACGGGCCTGTGCACTGCTCACAATTTATTCTTGCATTTGTAGACTCCAAAATGTTACTGGCGGCACATCCCTCACGGAGCTTGTCTTCTCGCTGCTGCTGCTGCCCCCTCCCTCCGTGCTCCCGCTTGCTCACTTGACACACAGAAAGCTAGTGAGGGATGAGGGCTGTAGCAGCTGCTCCGCCACTGTTTGGGCCAGGACAGAGATCAAGGGAACCACAAGGCAGGCCACTCCAGAGAGAAAGGGGACAGCGCACCCCCAGGGACTCCTGCCAGCACCCCCTTGCTGAGGTGTGGGCCCCGACTGATGTTTCTCCAGGACTACTTTTTGCACCAGTGCTGCTAATCATGACTTTCTTGCCCTCCATTTCAACAGGTCTGCTCAAAGCATGCTCAACTTCAGTCACAAGCCTGGGAGAGGGCCCATGGATTATGTTAATGAGTAAACACCCCGGAGATGCAAAAGACAGCTTGTTTATTTTATAAAACCTGGTGACTGTTCCTTAAGTATTAGGAGTGCAAAGTTCTCTCCTAAAATGCTAGCTAACAGAGCCAGCCTTCCAGTAATGAGACTTTTCTGGTGTGTCTATCACCAGGTATTCAAAAATTATTCTAAATAGAAGGTTAAACTCTCTCTCTCCCCAGCCATGAGATTAAGGGGGAGAAAGGGACACAGTTCGCGGTAATGAGGCAGGTGTGGGTGGGTGGGGGGGATCAAGTGAGATTTAACTTGAGCAGATGCCAGTTGATGCGAGGCATCTTGGGGAAAAATAATCCCCAAACCAAGATAAAGAACAGAACACCCAGTGTCTGTGCCTGGGTGTAGGATGACCCAAGCGTTCTATTTTTCAGAGGACGGGCTTCTCTCTTAAGGTGCCGTCTATTTGAATGCTGCCCAGTCTAAGTCCATTTTGAAGGTAAAGAACTGTAAAGAAAAAGCTACCCTAAGGGAGAAAGCTATCCTAAGACCCGGCCTTGAAATTGTCCACCAACTTCAGACACATAGGTTCCTTCTTCACCCGCGGTGTGGTGAGAGATGTGTTTATTTCCATTTAAATGACTGACCATTTTTGTAAATGTGCATCTGTACCTATATGTAAGTTTTCTTCTTTTGGGGAGATACCTGACCAAAATCCGATGATATCTTGGAATGCCTTTTTAAGTGACTAGACCAGATGTTACATTTGGGCAGGTCTCCCGTCTCTTAAAAATGTTTGTAAAAACAGTAAGCTGTACTCCTCCCACTTGAAATGATTTCAGAAGCAACAGGAAGATACCGCTGTGCGTGCTGATCTCTTCACTTTGCTAGCCCACTTCAGCCCTTTTCTTCATCCTAGGCTTTGAAGCTGCTACCTTACCAATTTATTTTTTTTTCTTTATGGCCCATGAATCTGTTCAGTACCACCATACATGAGCAATGGGGGCCCTGCATCTGCGTGAAGTCATTATTTACTGGGGAAACAGCAAATGTATCCATGTGAGCTTGGCTAAGAGTCAAGCCTTTCCATATTCTGTTCCATGCTTCAGCTGCCAGGCCTTGCAACATTAAGGCACATCTCATCTCGGGAGCTACAGCATGGAGCCTAACCTGCATTGCCTGGTCAAGTGCCCCCTTTCTGACTGGCTGCTCTCCCCTGAGCTGCTGCATAACATCATGGGATGCTGCGTCCTTGTGCGCCATGGCTCTGCCATGTGCTTACCACATACTTTAGGCAGTAACCCTTTGTAAAATGGCACTTACTTGATGCTGTGCTTAAAATGCAGCAAAGCTTTAGTGTCTCCCAAATCTTCATTAGCCCTCTGTGGCAGTAGATTTCCTGCACTGAGCAGCAGCACACAGGAGCCTGAGCCCCACCTCCCTTAGCCTCCCTTAAATGCCTGCTGATTAGTCTCCAAAAGGAAGCAGCTGGTGCCTCAAAGCAATTCACCTGGCCCTTGCCAGGCAGCGCTTCCCCAGTGTCAGAGGATCACAGGCCTTGGTGCAACCCTTGATATTTAAAGGGCACACCCCCTGCTAAAGGCACTCACCCTGCACATACGGAGACAACTTTGCCTGTCTGCTCTGAGGGCTGGGGAGGGGAAGGCAGCAGGGGCAGCCCTTCCTTATCGTCTGGACCCCATTCCCAGCCAAGACCAGGTTTCTTGGGTGTCTCGGTGGGCTTCCCAGCAAAGCTGCGGCCAAGCAACAGGCCCCAGGATGCAGCATTCAGCACTGCAACTTGCCTGAAGGCACTCCTTGGACTGGTGACTTCATTGTTCTTGGCACACGGTGTGGGGCCGCCGGGTGTGGCAAGGATGCTTTTTTTAAAAATTCCCAAAGCAGGTGTTCAATCAGCCTCTTAACGCTTCAGCCCTGAAAGAAAAAGATGCTTTTAGCCTAATTCCGCCTTCCCCAAAGTGGTGCCCTCTGAATCTTTCAGAATGCAGTTCCCAGCACTCCTGTCCACTAGTTATGCTGGCTGTGGCAGATGGGAATCCAACTCAGTAGGGCATCAAGCTGGGCAAGGCTGATCATGTATAGAAGGAGAGGTTTCCAAAGTGCTGCAGCTGAATGTTCTCTTCTGCCCCGTGTCCGCCCCACATGCCCCCCAGGGGGGCAGGATGCTGACAAAGATCCTGGCTTATGGGGGCAGTTTAAAGGGGTAACAAGCACAGAATGTTTTTGCCATGGTGACATTTTTAGACCTGTGGGCCACATTCCAGCAAGAAAATACAGTGCAGGCCGTTTATTTAAAATGGTTGTGGGACTCTCCTGCACACCTTCTCCCCACCCAAGGAAGGTTGGTATCCGTCTTGGCACAAACACATGAAATGCACCCGTCAGACACTGACCTGGGACGATGCCAGTTTGTTCATGCGGAGCTAAGCTGCCAGCCCTCACAGTCTGGCAGCGGTTGGCAGCTGTCCTGCCCCATCATGTGTGACAGAGCATACCCTGGGGGTCGAAATCAACAGGTCCAAAATTAGACTCAGAGCTGAACGCATCAGAGGCTGCTTCAGAATATACATGAACTCAGCCCAGTGAACCTCCCCACCCCAGAAGTTTTAGAATGAATGCAAGGGAATATTAATACAACGTTTGGCCTAGATAAACTCCATGATCGATTCAGTCTTGCTCACCTCCGCTTGCTTCTGCAGTGGTAAGCTTTGCGTGCTTGTGGTGCTGCTTGGACACATGGCGGAGTGCTTGTTTCTGAGCAGACCTCAGCCCTTCTTACCTCCAAGTAGACTTTAAATGGTAAAACTTGCATTAGGCCCCAGTCTCAGGCAGAACGTGGCTCCCGGTCTCATTCTCACGTTGCGACTGACCCTTGGGCGCCTCGTTTCCTGCGGTGCTCAACTGGTTACTTTTGGGAAGCTCACAAACCAGATGGACTGGGCAAAAGTCCGCTGCAGCTGTTGCAATCGGTGGGTTTCTTGCAAGCCTCGTGTCGCTTTTACAAGCTGGTTGTAATACCAAAGTATTATTTTTATTCCATGCACTCTTTGTTGTTTATTCGCATATTTTGATCATGTAAATCGCCCAGAGAGTTGTCTTTACCAAGGGGTGGCACAGTCATAAAATAAATACTCAAACACTTCCTGCCTCAGAACCTGGACATGATTACAGCCATCCTGTCAAGAGGCCTTTAATGCTTTACGTTTTCCATTCAGCAGCCCAAAGAGGACATGAGAGGCTCTAAAAGTTTTGGCAGGCTCCCCGAACAGAGCCAGGAAGCAGGTCAGAAGCCACTGTGGCCAGGAGAACAAGGCAGTTAGCCTGTTGAAGGTACCTGGATGGGTCAGGACCTCCTGCAGTCATGATACAAAGAGAGACACTGGAGCAAATCTGAGGTCAGGAAGAGAGATGATCAGGTGCGTAGCAATCAAGATGTTATGGGGAAAGGTGCACAAGTCAGTTTTGCCTAAAGGGAAAAGAAGATTAAGGACTGGATAACCATCTTCAGGTAGTTGGCACTGGCAAGGGTTCCCACAATGGTGGCAAACAAACAAAGGTAGAAATAGAGCTGAGCTGGGCCTGTACAACCAATCTGATCGTATCCGTGGAGGCCGAGGAACAATGACTTGCCCAAGCGTGCCATTAGAGGAAGCTGGGGAAATGAGCTCGGAAGCAGTGGCCTGTTCAATAAGCTGGTGCATTGTCCAGTTGGTGAATGTTAGGCTTCTGCTGTGCTCCAAAGGGACCAATTCTCCTTTTCAGAATGGGGACATTACAATACATTCAGAGGAATGGAAGCATCTCAAAGCTTTAGATTCAGACGATGCCTTGATCTGTGGTATTCAAAAGATCTGGGTGCTTTGACCCCTGTGAGGAATGGCTCACAGTGCACCAAAGACTAATCACCTCCCTTAACCACTCAATGGGCTGAAGAGCTCACAACACTGGCATCCTATGAGACAATATACTACAGAGGACTTCTTCTCAACACTCAGTCTGACATTTGGGCACCTACTCAACCTACATTAGGGATGTGGAACAGGAATTTTGAATATTTGTGTGTATATGCAGGAGCATATATGTACATCTATATATTATCCGTAATACCTTCAAGAACAGTTCAATGCATCGCTGATTGTTACTGTACGGCTATATGGAATTTTTATGGTGTGTGTTTTTGTTTTGACTCTTTTTTCTGTATATGTGTTTGTGCTTCTACTCCTGTACTCTCAGAGGTTTTTCACTGATGTTTGGTTTTGCTGAAAAATTCTAAAAATCAAGTAAAAATGGCAAATATTAAAAGGGAGTGCTCTCACATGGGGAGGCATATTGATTTCATGAGGCAGAGATGGACAGATCTGTCCATTTTGATTTTCCTAACTTTCTCATTTTTCTAAACTAAAGGACTATTCATCCCAAATATTGATCTTTGAAAAAAGTTTGCATGAAAATTCACAAGCATTTTTGGGCACATTTTCCTAATTTATGCATTTTGTATGCCTTTTTGCCCAACGGACGCCTTTTAAAGTAATAGCATGATTTCACCTAATATGCACATTTTGATAGACACTGGAGAACTCCACGGCAAAATTCAGAGAAGAGCAAAATTTGGTTCACAAAGGAGTTCAAAAGTTCAAAATCAGGTCCATTCATATTAAAATATGAACTCTTCTACTCCAAAACCTTGAATTACTGCAAAAAGGGTCTAAATCTCAGCTTAACCAGCTGAAGCCTGCAAGTGCCAGCCGTGTGGCTACAGGAGCAATGTTTCTTTGCCTCTGTAGTTTCTTTGCCGCTTGAATCCCACTCGCCTACTTTGCCACACAGAGATGGGAAAGATTGCGCCTCTTTGCCCTTCCTGTGAAATGGGTTTCTGTTGTGGAACAGACCCCATGGTTCTGCCTAGCATTAACTGTCCTGCCCTCTCCCCCTTCTGCCCCCTTGAGCAACCTGCCATGTAAATTAAGCTGCATTAAATTTAATACAAGTTTAAATTTAAGCTGTTCTTCAAGCTATCTCATGGTACTGAGAGTTAACGTGAATGGTCAACACAGACTTAGCATGAACACATCCTTTCTCTCTCCTGCTGTTGACACACAGTCAGTATTAAGAGAAAGGGTCAGAAAAGGACACTTGGCTGTTTCATTCACAGAGCAAGAAAGCAGCATCCTTTCAAAACTAGAAGGGTTGTTTTTAGGGGTTGTTTCTTCTTTAACCATTTAATATGTTTGGCTTATCCTTGGCTTTCCATAAGATTATCCATTCAAAGCTTTCTGACAGTTACATAAATGTAGCCTGAGAAAATCCAATACGAAGGAAGCCAAGCAAGCTATGTCTGTATCAACGAAAGGATTAGTTTTGGGCTCAGCCAAAGCTTATATTTTAAAACCCAAATAGCCTATTACATAAACTGTTTTTTTCTCCCATCAAACCCAGTAAAAGAGGGGATTGGGGGAGTTCAACAGAACAATCCAGAGAATCGACTGCTGTCCGGTTCAAACCAGCAGCTTGTTTCGTTACTGGTGAGTCAAAACAAAGAAAGCAATTGGTGAAGCACCGAGATTCCACCCCCTTCAGCCTTTGAGAAGGCAGTCAGGCCGATTTCAGCTTTGAGATGTACATGAAAATATGACTGAAGGCTGAGTTCTCCCCCTCAGGCACCCGGAAATCACTGGCTTGGGGTACAAAGTAAAGCCAAACACAGCGCAGGCAGCTGACCACCCATGCATAACCCTCTACCCCCCAAAAAAGAGTTAGAAAAAGGTTGCAAACTTACAGGTACAGATGGAAAATTATGAGTAACTGCAACAGTTTAAATACAATAAATCCCACCATCACGGGAAACATTCGGACATCAGACCCTTGTTTCATTAAACCCGGCACTGCTGGCAGGTTGCCAGCAGCAATGGCCTTCCGGGATTTTGGAGTTTCACAGGCCTGTCTGCCCATTCACTCTCCCGTCCAGAAAGTAAATACTAACGGACAATTTCAGTCTCTGGTCTCTCAGCGTCTCATGGCTCTTTATATTTCATCCAGAGGCCTGCTTCAAATATATGACTAGCCTGCCTCAGGTAGGACACGCAACCACTTGACCTGAAGACAAAGACACAAAAGAACGCCCAGGACATGGTCCGAGGGCATGTTGTGTAGCCAGCTATCATGCCAAGACTGGTCTGCCAGGAAGCATTGTGTGGCGACAACCTCAGGGAGCAGATGCAGAAACAGGGATGCAGAATGGAAACAGGATGTTGGAAAGCAGCTTTGTGTCTTAGGTGGCCTCCAGATCCAGGGGAAGGCGTGCCCCTCCTCAGTGCTGAAGAAACGGGGAACTGAGTCAGCCATACATGGAACGGGGGAAGTGCCTCAGGTAGTAAGATGTCTTGGCCTAAGGATTGCAAACAGCTCCAAGAGGTTCTCTTCCAGCTAGAAGAATGGACAGCAAAATGGCAATGCCGTTTACTGGAACATCGAGGGATGGTGGGAAAAATTTCCCAGATAGACGCTGATGGGATCTGAGCTAGCAGGGACTGAGCAAGTCAGAGATCGTGAGTTGGACTGAACAGCTCAGCGAAACTGCTGTCTTGTGTGTGGCCATGATGAAAGAGACAAGTTCTGTGTTAGGCAGTATTAGAAAAGTTACTGAAAACTGCCAGATATTCGCCACCTTTCTGCAAATTTGCAGTGCAACCACATTTGGAAAATTGTGTCCAGTTCTGGCCAACGTACCTAACAGACATTTTAGAGTTGGAAAAAAAATTAAAAAGAGTAATTAAGGGGACAATCTCGTGTATGTTTAGAAAGAAAAAAGGCCTATAAATCCCAGCTGTGGCATGCTGGGATTGCTTCGTAACGTGATTTTTTTCTATACTGACAAAAAAGAGAGTCCTCCATCAAAAAAGCAGGCAAAAGAGGGAACAAATTTATGTAACATTTGTGTATACTAGATTATATGTATCAAGGGGATATTGGAAATAACTGCTATAATTCTAAGAGAACTACATCTCATTTGGGAAGATTTTGACCAGGTGACCTGTGTGCTTGTTCAATTTGTTGCCTTGCTGGTAATTGTGGGTGGTTAACTGCAAGCTCCGTGATTTCACTTTTTGTGGTTATCTTTAAATCAGGCTTGGTCTGGGCATCCCTTCAAATAGAGGATGCCTTCAAACAGAGGACTGTCTTCTAAAGGAGGGCACCCTGCCCTGCTCCTCCTTAGACCTAGTTCAGTCTGTTGGGCTTGTTTTCATCTGATGCTCCTGGAAAATGCATTAGCATGGGAAATGTTTTGTGTCAAACAGGCCTTCCCACAGCCCTCATCATTAGCAGCTGCAAGAGGTGTGTAAACAAATCTTGCACAAGCAGATTGAAAAGTTGCCATCTTGTCATTTTACCTACTCAGGAAGCAACCACATTAAAAAAAACCCCTCTTCAGTTATAAGGTTAATTTGGAATATGTTTCAGAGCGTGAATCAAGTGATCAGGAGAATGGTCCACAACAATGTTTGCAGATGGTGCAATCAGCTCTTTAAACGCTCTTGTAGAAAACCAATACATTTCTGCATATAGCATTGTTACCACAGCAAAGGAAAAACTAAATTAGAACCTCTCTTGTCCTTGAGAGGTTTTTTAATGTCCGCAGAATCGTTCTTTTAATATCAAGAGCCCTACCATCAGGCCGAGGATGTAGCTGCAGATCTTGGGAAATAAGAGGAAATCCAGAGTCATTCAGCTGAGCCCTCAATCATTCCTCTCTCTTGGAGGGGAGCACTCTGTCCTCAGCAGAGTCTGTAGCTCTGTGGCAGAGAAGATGCTTTGCATGCAGAAGGCTCCAAGTTCAATCCCTGGATTCTCCAGGTTAGGCTATGCAGGAATCCTTCCTGAAACCCTGGCAGAGCTGCTGCCAGTCAGGGTTGGCATCACTGGCCTAGATGAACCAAAGGCCTGATTCAGTGTAAGGCTGCTTGCTATGTTCTAGTCCTCCACCTTCTAAGCTGGTCTGGCACCCTCACACTTGGTGGATGGCGCACTGCCAGTACGGAAGAAAGATGCTCCTGGTGCCCCACCCCTTCCTGTACACAGTATGCAACTGGATGGGGCAGGAGTAGCCCCACCTTGTTCTTTGCTTCTGGTATCAAAATATCTTGAGCTGATCCTGACCAACCTTCATTTCTGGAATTCTAGGATCTGGCAACAGCTGCATCATATGATTCAGCATCCTTATTACACCTTTCAGTTCCTGTTCCCTGCTTTGGAGACGTGAGGGCAATTAAACATTCTGGCAAACCTCAGGTTTTTTAGGGCTGAGCATACAGATGTCTCTGGGATAGCCTACTGGAGAGACAAGTCTGAACAGCTGTAGTGGAACAGTGGCTGAGTGACTATGTGGAGGTTTGTATTTTGAGAAGGAAGCTAAACAGATTTGTGGTCTGCCTGGATCACTTCAAAACAAGGCCAAAACAAAATGAAAGCCAAAGAAAGTGACTATGTATTTATTTACTGCAGAAAGAACTCCACCTTTCCATGGCGATGCCTGATATACAGAGAGTTCTGTACTCTTTCTCCCCCTCTGGACAGAATGTTCTATTGTTAGATCAGATAGGAGCAAAGAATACAACCGTATCTGGCCCACTTTAAATAAGTTTCTCTCTCTTGCTATCCAGAACAAAAACTTTCCCATCTCGGGCAGTGCCAAGCTGGCTTGCAAGGACTTCAATACTGGGACACGGTTTCCATCCAAGCATCACAATCTTTCCCATGAGAAGGATGGTTCACATGACATCCTTTGTGGCCACCACATGCCGGGAGAACAGGGACAGCCCCAGGTGTTCTGCTGCCTTAAGGGAAACACAAGATGTCACCTGCTCCCCTAATCCAGTTGCAGGACACAACCAGAGCGGCAGCTTGATCTTTCTTTGACACTGAGTGACAAGCAACATCCTCCAATATCACTGAGGGCAACAGGGCAATTCAGGGGGTGCTTTGCTGTCCTGGCTTCAACCCTGCAGCCCTGCGAATAGAGGACTGCTGAACAGGCCACACCCTATGAATGTTGAATTAGGGTGGTGGGGGGCAGGGGAGATAACCAACCAGAGATGGCAGTTGCCTTTTTGCTGGCTTGGGACCTTCTCAACGGCATCTGCTGGGCAGCCATGGGAAACAGGATGTAGGAAGCCACGTTCAGTGGCAGAGTACCACTCTGTGGCAGACAGTCCCGCCTTTCAGCCCCAGCCCCTGCAGGGAGGCTAGGACAGACGGGAATGCTGACAGCCCATGTTGACTATACTGGGCTAGATGGACGAAGGCTCTGACCCAAAGAAGGCAGGTTCCTAAGATGTTGGAACGCAGGAACCTGCCTTCTTCGGGTCAGACCCGTGGTCCATCTAGCCCAGCATGGTCTGCTGGTATAGATGAATCCTCAGCCTGATCTAGCAGGGCTGTAGCTTCTGGGTTTTGTTTTTCGGTTGAAGGAACCGCACACACAAGGGTTTCTTCCATGGAGCATGTTACCTGTGAGGGCAGCCTTCCCCAACCAGAGCACCTGCACGAATGTTTTGACTTACCACTACCACAGCCCTGATTTTTGGGGTCTGCAGGAAGTTGGGCTGGACGAGGCTGTGAAAAGGAGAAACCTGCTTTGCTCGCACACACACACAGGTACCTATAGCTCTTTGCATCAATCTGAGATGATATACATATTT
The DNA here is from genome assembly GCA_023646645.1 of Varanus salvator macromaculatus. Lineage (NCBI taxonomy): Eukaryota > Metazoa > Chordata > Lepidosauria > Squamata > Varanidae > Varanus > Varanus salvator. The sequence goes on from JAIXND010000786.1 coordinate 9,102,937, forward strand.
GGCTGGAGGACAGGTATGCCCTGGGCCCCTGCTGGCGCCAAAAGCACGCTACCCGCTAGCTGTCAGGCCTCCTTTCCCCTCTCCCTGTCGATCAGGAGTTTCAGGAGCATTGGCTAAAGAAGGGCACATTATGTTTACAGCTCCACAGGGAAGGCAGATGGCTAGAGAGAGGCAGACAGGTGGCCAGACAACAACACACCTCTTCAGTTCACCTGTAAGCCATAAATATCCCCCCTCTTATCCAGTCCTCCTAATCATCTGTGGTGAGTAAAAATTGCATCCAAGTGACCAGGCAGGGGAATTTCTGTAAACTTGAGAAGTCTTTGTTCCTTCCCCCCGCCCCATGATTGTGGATATATCACAAAGCTTATATTTTAAGCAGATGGACTAACAGCTTCTGTGAATATATTGGCAAAACTGCCCTATTCATTTTCTGGACTGCAGATGGCAAGATGCTCTTGTTCACTCTTAACATTGCCAGATTCCAGCCACTCATAAATCTAAACTCTTGAAGCATATTTTATAAGATTTCCATAAAGGCTTTATACATGTCTAGACTGAACACCCCTTCCCTTCCCCCTTGTCTCTAATGCTATTTCTACAGAGGCATAATCTCAAACCTGAAATTGTCTTATGCCTCATGTGACTTCAAAGTATAGTTTGCAACAATTAAATTAAGCCCCTGGAAAGTATGCATAACCCCAAATTGCTATGCAATTAACATTCCCCATTCTCTCAGTAATGCCCAGTTATCTATGGCCTAGTTATTGTACAAAGAGGGTTTTAAAAATGCTCAATGCACGCTTATTCTGAAAACAGACTTCGCTGTTTTTCCAATAGCAGGCACCTTCTGCAGGGCAGAAGAGAAAAAGCAGTGTTTTAAGAAGCGGCTTCTAGTCTTGTTATGCAACCTCCATGAGATCATGTTTAATTCAGACTATGCCCAAGGTTCAATTATATTTATGTTTTCAAGGAAGACTGCTGTCTTCCAAAGAATGAAAAGGGAGGCATCTTATGCAGACAATTTGCCAAAGAGGCAATCCAAAGATGACCCTGGTCTGGAAACGAGTGACATTTTGTGCCAATGCAACTTTAGAATAACAGGACACTGGCTCATACAGGGTAACACACACTCTTGGCCAACTTGCTCACTGATGCCAGTACTGACTGGCAGCATCTCCTCAGGGTTCCAGGCGGATCCTTGCCTGACTGACCTGGAAATGCCAAGGCTGGGCCTGTGATTGTTTGCATACAGAGCAAGTGCTCTGCCACGGAAGACTCTTCACGGTAACTTTTATTTGCATCACAAAGGAAAGCTTGCTGCAGGCATGGGTGATGCCACCCAAAGCACGGGAAGGGCCAGTGCATAATAAAAGCTGCATGGAGAAAACTTAATTGCTCACATGCTCAGGATGCAGCTTTCCTTGACAGGTCCCATGAAGAGTGACACAGCCAATGGTGTGGGCTCCTGGGAGTTGTAGTCCAGAACACTTGACGGTGCACCTGTCGCCCACCTTTGGCTTACAGGAACACAGACGGCTTCCTGGTTGGTAACTGCCCAGTCACATTCAGAGTGTGAAGTACTATCCCCCTGCTGTTCCGTCTCTACTGCTGAGGCACGGTTCCCCAAACCAGGAGGCAAACAGTGACCAGTGTGGATGCAACGCTACTCCACTCTTGAGCAACTGAACAAGACCAGCCTCCCCCAGGTCTGAGGACTCTCCCTCCCTCTTGTTCTAGCCACAAGGAAGAGTTGGTGTCCGTTTTTGATGAAATACAGTTTACTGTGTCAGCTAAACCCAGACAAACTGTGGCCTTTACCTATGGTTAGTGGAACCTAGCAAGCTTCAAACCATGGTTTAGGACACGGTCTTCTTACTAGTTCCCATAGTGCCAACTGATATGCTGGGTTGTGGTTAATCTAAAATGGAAGGGGAATTTCCCAAAGTCCTTCCTTGCAGCCTTACTAAAAGAGAGAAGGGGCAGCCTAGGTTGGTTCTGGAAATGCTAAGCCACTGAATGTACCTTGCAGTACATTAGAGGAAAAGCAGAGGAATGTAAATTTGGCCTGCAAACAGGAAAAGGTTCAACACTCTTGCGCACTCTTCTACAACCGTGCACATAGCAAAGAGGTTGCAAAGGCAGTTCTCTGGGTGGGTGTAGGTTAGAAATCCCTGCCGTTGTTGGTGCCTTTTACAATCTCATAAAGAAGGCATTTGCTTGTGACAAATTGGAAAGTATCTGTGTATCGTGCATAAAATCTGGAATGCACAAGTCCAAGCTGCCCAGAATGAATGTTGCTTTGGCAATTGCTATTTTTAGCAAGCCATCTTAAGAAGAGACGTGGGGTGGTGTCTATGCATTGTGGGAGGGTTGGGGAGGGGGAGGAGGAAGGAACGAGGAGAACAAGAGCTGCCACAGCAAGATTATGCTTTGTTGGCTCACCATCTCATTGCTTTCTCCAATACACACAACTCCCCATTCAAACGGCAACATGAGCCAGTGGAATCTGGGGGAAACAAATACAGGGGGAAATGGTGGCGCTGTATTCCTTCGAAGGGCATTTCAACAGTTGGAGCTGCTGTGCTGGGGCAGGGGAAGTGTTGAGTTTGGACTGACACTGAAGGTCAGTCCAATTCCCCATTCAAACTGCTTGGAGGGTAATACTCAAACAGCCTCAGACCAATAAAGAGATTCTCCCATGTTTTATCACTTTAGAAAGCATTACAGATGCATAATCTCCTGCTTTAGTTGAGACAGGATGTTCCACCCTCTAAATGTCTCGGACAAAGTACAGATTTCAGAGCCTTAAGGAAGTTACCTCAACTTTTCTGCATCTTATCTAAACCTTGGCCTTGTCACCCAGATAAGCTGTGTTCTCACCCATCTTCAGTTCCACCAAGACACTTCACCTTCAGCCTATCTGTCTGACATGGAGCCCTGTTTGAACCCAGAAGTCCGGAACGAGGAGCAACAAGAGAAATATGCATGGAGGTGCAGCTACAAGACATCAGCATCAATGGTTTTAAAATCAGGCTCAGTGAGAGAGCCCTTGTGGCCAACAATGGTCAGATTGAGATTTAGACGACCACAGTTTGTGCCCAATGCAGCTGTGAAGCTTGCTGGGCGACCAGGCACCCAGCCGCTCTGTAGCCAAGCCCACCTCACAGGGTTGCTCGAAGGAGAAAGAGTCTGGGGAGGAGGACGAGGAGAACAAAAAGTGGGGAGAAGGAGAACTGTGTCTGCCTGTGCCCACCGATGCAACTTGGGATGGAAAAGGTAGCAACAGATAATAAATGGCAAACGTGGAAGCAGTACCAGGAATGCTGAGCTTCCCTGAAGGAAACTTCGTCCCAATCTGCCCCTACAAGGGGCCAGGGCAGCCACGCAGACGTTGCCCACGCGAGAGGAAATTCAACGTGCCTTCAAGAGGGCAGAGAGCTGCATAAAGGGTACAGACACTCAGATGTAGGTGCACTTACGATCTTTTCAAGAAAAAAGAATTATAGTCAGCAAGACTTTACCCGGGCGATCCATGTGCCTGTCCACTCATCCCACAGTTGGGGAGCTAACCCCTGGCAGGCAATGCCAGGTGCCCAGCAGGCCTCCTCCTTTGAGGCACTTTATCTTTACATTGGGCTTAGACTTGACAGCCTTTCCCATAAAGCACCCTCCTGAAGGTCCCCACATAAAGGACCCTCCCAAAAAGGGACCCACAGCTGCCCTTCCCTACAGTTTACATCGGAGGGGGGAATGCCAAGCATTGCTGGGCAAGCATGAGCCGCATCGCAACGGCTCTGCAGCTCCCCTGCAAGACTTTCAAGTCCAGGCAGGTGGAAAGAAGGGGTGCCTCAAATCAGAAGGGAACGAATTAGGCAGCGGGAGGAATTTCCAGCTCCGTGGCCCTTCTGCTGAGGATTTCCAGTGGACAGTGACAAGCAGAAGTTCCTGCCGCTTGAGAAAAGAGAGGTGCGACTGGGGTTTCTCATTCTGGAAGGTGAGGGAAGTACAGAGCCTGTCTGCTCTCTTCCTGCTGCCTGTAATCCTCCAAGTCCAGAGGCAGCACGTCCGACTGTGCTGTTACCGTTTATGTCTTCGTGTTGTCCCAGTGCACTGTCTGAGGTCAACTGACAGGGCTCGCAAAGAATCAAATCAAATTAGCAGATCGTGGGAATCGGAGCTTGGTATCAGTGCCAAAGGTTCTGATCGAGAGGCCTGCGTGAAACTCCCCCTCTGCAGTTGCCAGTTTCTCAGTGAGAAAGAACTGCTGTTAAACTAGCACGCCGACAGTGGAGAAGCTGCAGGAGAAGGAGGAAGCGGTTGCTCAAGAGGCCTCTTGTGGATTCAGGTTTGAGCGACAGTCTATGGGGGGCCCTGCTTCTAAAATATATGAAGATTCCGGTGGCCCTTTATGTATTCTGAAAAAAGAGGAACTGCATCCCCAGAAATGTGGAGGAAAGTGGACACAACAGTTGCGCAAAGTGTGCAGATGCTCTCCTACTACCTGACCATAAGCCATGCTGACTGTAGCTGATGAATGATGGGAACCCAGTAGTTTTTGAAGAGCCACAGGTCTATGGAAGCGTGGAAGTCAGAGTCATGTGTCTGATAAACCAAATTCATCAGGTACAACTGCCCTGTGGAAGTTCACAGTATCATGGAAACAGAAGCAAATACTTTTTAAAACTGTGAGCCAGAATCAAAATGAAACACTCTAAAAGCCAATTAAGTATACCATGCAAAAATAATCACACACTGATGTTAACCGGCTGCCTCATGAACATGCACATACATGCTCGTCACCTGAGATGTGTCCTGATAGAGCAGGAACACTGTATGTCAGCCTTTCCTAATCTGGTACCCTCCAGCTATGCTGGACTACAGCTCCCACAGTCCTTAGACACTGACCATGCTGGCTTAAGGCTGCAGGAATTGCAGTTGTACAATTCCAGAAGCCACCAAGTCAGGGAAGGCTGATGTGCACCAGGGCTGGGCAGAAAGTAACCTCTAGGTATTTTGTATGTTACCTCCTAGATCCTTCCAGCATGGCCAATGGTCGGGAATACCAAGAGAAGAAGTCCAAACATCTGGAGATCTACCACATTCTGCCCATCCCTGATCTACATTCTTTTTCAGAGCTTCCTTCCGTTTTGAGAAGAGGCACAAACTAATGCCTAGGTAACCTCACAAAAGGGAAGAGGGCCCATGCCTTTGCTGAGGTCATTTTGCTAAGCTGATTACCAGGCCAACATTCCAGAAAGTTATAAAGCTGCATTATTTTTTGAAGGCAAAGGTGCAAAATCGCTAAGGGAACATGTGAGGGTTTAGATGGCACTGCGGCAGTGACCCGGGGGAAAGTTACAAGGACAGTTTCCCATGTGTCTTAACTGCTGACAAGTTTAGGACAAATTAATTTAATTTTAAGAAGGAACAGGAGACTGTGTCCATCCAATTTTCATGCAAAAAAAAGTGGGAGCGGCATTGCTAAATATAGCAAAGTTTTGGACAGGTTACTGGGTGATGGTGAAATTTCCTTTTGAGATAAGGGAGTTAAAGAGCTTTTAAAAATGATATCGATAGAGAGGGCTTGGCTTTAAATAGGGCTCTTCATAGTAGGCTGAAGTTTTCTTGGCTGGAAAATAAAATAATAGTTCGGGCATTTGCCTCCCACACCCACAGTTTGAAACAGTGGCTTTCCAGGTTACTTAACCACAACTCATATCTCACTTAGGAATTAAAAAAAGTGTTATGTTATTTGGAACTTACTAAATATTTTGGTTACTTTGGCCATTAATCTCAAATATGCAAGTTGGGGGTGTGAAACAAAATGCCACAATCGATCCCCAGCCCCACACAGACCCCAGGATGGAACAACGAACACACCTAGGCTCCAAACTAAAGAACCAGGAAGTTCACCTGCAGCCCACTCAGTGCATCACTGCTGACTTTATCTCGGGAACAGCCTCCTCGAATCTGGTGTTTTCCAGATATTTTGGACTGCAGCTCCCAGAATTCCTGACAACCAACCATGCTAGCTGGAGCTGATGGGAGCTGAAGTCCAAAACAGGTGGAAGGCACCAAGGGTCAACTGCCATCAACACTTCCCTACATCTTTGAAGGTTGCAGGTCCTTCTCATACCATTGTGGGAGAGTTAAACATTCTCCAGCAGGATGATGGTTTCCCATTGAGGCAGCTGTTCCTACAGGCATTTCTGCGAGTGTCTGTGCATACACACATGCACCCAGTTCGAGACACGCAACCTGGCGGCAGGATGGCTAGAAATGGCCCTCGCTACCGCTGCCATAGCCAGCAGCCTCACAGCTTTCCCCCCCTCCCTCCTGCACAACATTTAGCAATGCAGGACACGTGGCACAGCATGATCGTGTTGCGAACCCCTGGTGACGTACGACAAGGGCATGGAGATGTGCAGTGAAATGACACTGGGCCACAGGCTGTGCCTTGCTGAACGTTACAAGGGAAAGTAGAGGAGGTTATTGCAAGGGTGGGGTGACATTTCTGGCCTCATCAAGTTTAATGACCCAGCAGCAACTTGGCATTGATGAGTACGATGTTTTCAATGGGGAACGACAGTCAGGCCTAATGCAATAAAAAGGTCCAACAAGAAGCTTTATTCGTGTTAAGGTTACAGGTATTTATGCATGTTTCCTTAGTCAAAAAATGGGAAAAAAGGAAAAAATCCTCAAGGGATTTACTTACATCTGGGCTGCAAAAGAACATGCAGTCTCTCTCTCCGTATATATGTATAAAAATATCTACAGTCAAGTTCTGGACTTGCTTGGCATTATGCATCCTCATCTTCATCTTCCTCGTCACTGATGACATATTTCTTGTGCTTCTTGCTTGCCTTGTCGTCGTCTTCTGCTTTCCTTTTACCAGAAGGCTCACCCTCCTGCAGGGAAATCAGTAAATTTTAAGCCAAGCATTAAGAGACTAAAATCCCCATTTGAAACCATCCTCACTTCAAGATGTGGGCCTTCAATGCTCCCAAGAAGGAGAAGGCACTTCCTCCAGTAATAATGGTGCAAAGCAGAGGGCAGGAAGCAGAGGCCGGGCTAAGCAAAGAAGGATCTCAGGATGGCTTGCCCACAACTAACCTGAAGACACAATCAGTGGACCACAGCTCATGGAACAAGCTCCCGGCACATGCTGCAGCATGTGGATCCAGGAGGTAAGGTTCTCTGAGCCAAGATGAGATTTACTCTCTAATACTTTGGTTCCCAACCCTTCTGGGTCAGGGGGCACACCTGGAGTTTTGAGAGAGCAAGGTGGGCACTCTCACAAAGTGGCTGCCCTGGGTGAGGGGCTTCCCCCTCATCAACTGGCTGCCATGATGGGCCGGCTTGTCCCAAATCAAGCTGGGGAAGATGAAAGGAAAGGAACTTGCCCGAGAAACTAAATCCAAGGCAGGAGTGGGGTCTGAGTATTACAACAGAAACCCACCATTCTGGGGGAAGCAGCTTGCCAACTTAGAAGATGGCTGCTTAAGAACGGAGCTCCTGCCTTGATGAAAAGTTTGTTGAGGCCTGTTTACACTTATGTCAGGTATGCCAAGATTTTGACACTATCTAAACTTTGTGCAGAGTATACTGATAATTATTATTGTGAATTAGCACACATTAGTTAGAGCCTTCAAAGGGAAAAGAAGAAAGTAGTGGAAAGAGCAGGTCAGGCATGGGCTTGAAGGTAGGTGGGGAATTCTAGGTACTAACAACTCAAGATATCAGGCCAGGAGAGCTTCAGAGAAGAGTCAAGGATGTTTTCCTTGACTGTGCTTCCTGTGGGGCAGGCAAGTCATGCAATGAGCTGGAAGTGAGCTTTCCTGAGTCACAACAAATGTATCCTGCAAAGCTGTGCAACAAAAGCACGTGGCAAGAAAGGCAGGGGACAACACAGGACTGCTGCGGGCGGTGGAACTGAGCTCAGGTGCCGATATCCGAATGAGGCTGCTGATTCAACTGCCCGTTTAATGGTTGAAACAAAAGAGACAGTTTGCATGGCATGAAGGACAGGCAAGCTGTCCACACGCGGGCCTCAAATTTGCACAATCAGAAAACACTGGAATGGGTTACAAATGCAGTTAGAGCGTAAGGTTTTACAAAACTGAATCAACGGAGGCTGAGTGCCTGTGTGTCAAAGATGCTCTCTCAATGTGAGATCAAAATACATGAACCGAAAATGGGCTTCTGCTCTAACAGGGCTGGAATTCCTGAATACCGACAGAACAATGCAAACTGAATAATGGCCAGGTCTTGTCTGTCCCCACCCATCCCCTGACTGCCTCCAAGACTTGCAAAATGATCCTGGTTCAGAATTCTTCTTCTGTACTTTTGCCTAAATTCACTTCTCCATGTCCAAGTACTTCCCGGGAAGCCTTGCAAAACTTAAAAGCCTGTTTTGCCCTACCCAGCCAGTGGTGCTGGCTCCCACGCAGTTAATTAATTGATTTATTTTTCAATTTATATTCTACCTTTTTCCTACAAAGGGCTCAAGGCAGCTTACATCTCCTCCTCCACCTTATCCCCACAACAACAACCTTGTGAGGTAGGTTGAGCTGAGAGTCTGTGACTGGCCCAAAGTCCCCAGTTGGCTCCATGGCGGAGCGGAGACTAGAACCCAGATTGTCTTAGTCCCAGTCCCGTGCTCTTCACCACCACACCACTGGTTCTCTTTGGATCATTTTTGAAGGCTGACAAAGTGAGATGCACACAAACAGGCAAGTGCCCTGAACATCCCATAATGTGTGGCACATGCTGAAGCTATTCTTTTCAGTGTGCATTTTTAATATTTAAGCGCCCCCATGTGGTGCAGTTAAACTTCAGTATTCAAACTTAAAACACTTTTAAGATGGAAGGTGAAAAAAGAAGTGTAAGCACAGGTGAGCCACACGTTGTCTTTTACACACACAGAAATGAGAAATTCGAGGCAGCAGGAATAATCCATAAACTCAGTGGGACTACTGATCATTTTGCTTTAAGCCAGCAGGGCCTTTCTCTCTGCAACATCAACGAACTGCTTTTGAAATCCCAACCTCAACTGCAAAAGAAGCTTGCTAGGTTGCCCAGGGGTCTAGGTTTGCTGATTAAGAAGCACAAAATCGAAGCTCCCCTGGCACAGGGGACCCTCACCCATTTGCAAAACCTGCAGGAACCTTTAATTGCAGTGTTCAATGGATGTTTTCAACTGCAAATGCAACATTGCAGCAATAATAATAATATATTAGTTATTATTAATGATGAAACTAAGGCTGCTGGACTTTGGGCACATCATGAGAAGGCAAGGCTCGGTGGAGAAGCCAGTAATGCTAGGGGAAGCCAATGACAGAAGATGTGGAAGCACAACTATGAGATGGATCGATTCCACAGAGGGAGCCACAGGCTTGAGCTAACAAGGGCTGCACAGGGCTGTGAAGAGGAGACCATTTTGGAGGGCACTTGTTTATGAGAGAGAACACGGCATGCAACAAAAACAGGTATTATTAAGGGTGTTCACGGGACTGCTGATTGCCTTCCTGCATCATGTGTGAACGCACAACACTGCCTCCCATACAAAACTGCCAGGGGTGCCAGTTCAGGCCGTGCTTGGTGCTGTCGTGTTCTGTGAACCGCCTCGTTCCTGATCATCTTGGGATGAGCTGCTGTATGAGGTGTCACCGGCTCAGATGAAATGGGAGATTACAGTCGACAGAGTGCTGCTTGGTTACTCAACTCGCCCCCTGCTCCCCACTCCCAAGAGGCTTGCTCAGCCTCTGCAGTTCTTGCCTTCTGGCTACATGTGAAGGCGACCTTGTTTCAGGAGAATTTTACATGGAGGACTTTTCAGCCTGAAATTGGCTGACAATGTTGTTCTCTCCTGCCTAGTGTCTGAATAAACTGCTGCTGCTTTAGGCTGAAGGAGCGGGTTATATTTAGCCAGACGAACAGACTATAACAAAGCAACGCAAAGGCCCTTTTCACGTTTCTGAAGAACTATCCCATAAATGAAGGCAAATTGCTTTTATTACAGCAAGCGGTATGCAGGCACTTTTAAAATAAATAGATAGATAATAAAAACTGAGCCCATATACTCTGCAGTTCTGAAGAGTAGATCCTGAACCAAAAGGGTTCAAATGACAAGAAAAGGCATTTCGACTAAACGTTGGGAAGGACTTCCTGGTGGCACAACCTGTGAGACTTGGACAAGCTGCTGCTGCTGCAGGATGGGGGCCTTGCTTCATTAGAGGTTTTTAAGCAGAGGCAGGGTGGCCACCTCTCTGGGGTGCTGCAGGAGCAGATGTCCTGCGTCAGTAAGGCGAAGGTCTGGATGATCTCTCGGGTCTGTTGCAGCTTTGTAAGTCTACTCTTAGCTGGGTTTTGGAGGAACAGGACAAGAGCTACGCTGGATCAGGGCAAAGGGCCATCTAGTCCCTCAAGCTGTTCACACACTGGCCAACCAGCTGCCCACAGGAAACCTGCAAGCAAGACACGAGCCTCAGCAACCTCCTGTCCCAGTTCCCCAGCAGTTCGTGTACCCAGCCGTACCGCCTCTCAGGCCAGAGAGAACATACAGCTTCCAGGACTAGTAACCACTGATAACCCCTTTTAAAACTGTCCAAATTGGTAGCCATCACTACATCCATAGTTCAACTTTACACTGTGTAAAGAACTACTTCTTGCCCATGTTAAATTGGCCCAGCAGTCTCAGTGCTGTGAGCTGCCCGGAGTGCTTCTACCAGACAACAGAAAAGGCAGGGTAAAAATGGTTTTAAGAAGAAGTAAATCTTATTGAAAGTTCAGTGTACCAGAAAAACCATGCCTTTTCTCACAAAAGGCGAGACAAAGTTTGCCGGAGCTCTACTGGGTTTTGGTGTATCACGTTCCGAGTGTTCTGTACCCGTATTACACTGAGCATGACTGCATTACCATCCAAAACAGACCACAGGAGCTTCTCTCACCTCATCACTGTTCAGCTTCTTTGCCTTCAGCAATCTCTGTGTTTTATCTTCATCTGATCCTTCATCACTGTCTGAAGAATAAATCCTAGCGCGCTCCTCTGAAAGGGAAACATACATTGCTGCTCAGGTACAATGCTTTGAATATACCCCAGTGACAAAAATTGACTGTAGCTTAGAAAGTGGCCCTTTAGAAGCACGTTTAAATAAAGCAGCCCTACACCACTTGCTGCACAAGGTAGTTTTTTGGTAATAGCAAGTCTCTGTCTGTGATCACTGCCCACTGCAAAAACAGAGGAGCAAATGTTAAGCATGAAAACGACACATATTGTGCAAATCAAAACATAAAAGCCAGCCAGAGAGTTAACAAGGCAACGCGAACAGCTAATCCTAAAGCTGCCAGACCACCGTCTGGCCCATATACTCTTGGACAAGACAGTCTCCAGCACACGTGGCCTCATGGGTGCTGCATGAGGTTGTGCCTCCAAGATCATTAGGTCAGTAGCCCTGCTGGCCAAACTCCACACTACCTCACGCAAAACAAACTGCCCCCAGCACCTGTGGGACGAAGGGGCAGCAGCTTGATTGGACTGATCACGACTAGAAGCATTTTTGCTGTATGACAAGCGACCTTTGTAGTTCAAGTTGGGAAAGCAGATTGTTAGACTGCACATGGATTGGCTCAAGCTCACATGCGAGGCCAGTGTACCTCTTATTCCCCCTTTGTATCTGTTCTTTATGGCTGCCAGGCTGATGGCCTCTTCCCCTTCATCCTCTTCATCATAGCGATCGGGCTCCAAGTAGCTGGCGCTCAGCCCCCGCTGGTGCTGCTTCTCCCGCATTCTCCGCTGCTGGGACTCCCTGCGAATAGAAGCGCGCAGTCGCTCCTCCTCTTTCTAAGGGGGAAAAGGATACAAGAGAGTCCTTCTGAGGCGCGGAAGCTTCTTAAGCAGGGATGGAATTGGCATTATGCCCTGTGCCTCCTTGCAGCCCAATGTTAAAGATTCAGGCCTGGTTCTACTACACATGGGGTGAACAGAGTTGGTAGAATCACAAAGAAGGGTGGATCACCCCATTTTAAATGGCAAATGAGGAATATCTTTTATTATTTATCTTTCCAACATTAAAAGCTCCCTGCCAGTTAAACACAGAGAAAAATCTAATGTTGCAGAGAGGCAGATTTCAGAACACCCCTTGGGCACCTGCCGAAGCCCACTGCGGACCCCAGTACTTCCTGGCCCTGATGCTCCTCTTCCTTAGGGCAGCCACCTGCTCCCTCACCCAGGAGTGAGACAGGTGAGGAGAAGGAGCACCTTTCTCCTTGTGCCCTGCACCCTCCATCCGGGCAGTCAGGCCTGACAGGCTGAGGGTACAAGGATGAGCAGAAGCGACATTGGCAAGGAGGAAGAGAGCCTGTTCTGAGAGGACGTGGGCTGGCTGCTTCGGTTGCTCTCTGACGAACTAATTTTCTAATTGCACAGAAGCGTTTTGGGTTTCACTGGGGGATTCTGTGAGAGCACCTCTCCCCATGCTCTGCCTGAAGCAGGACACTCCATTCTGCCTCCTCAGACTCCTCTACATTCTCAATTCCAGTGGATGGGTGGGGCCAAGACACCCCAAATATTTGCCTGTGAAGATCTGATGCCCAGTCAGCAGAGAGTCCCAGCGAGGGAAATGGCAAGCGATGCAGCACTGCAGGGACCAATCACTGCTTAAGTGCTAGAAGCAACTGGTGCTCAGGAGGAACATCCTGGGACTCAAATTCTGCACCCAGGTCTAGGCTGAACGGGGCAGCTCTCAGACACTCCTGCCTGGAGAATGAAAGTGAGAGCTCCTGTATGCAAAGCGGTTGCCTGTGAGCTTTCCACTCAGGCTTGGGAAAGGAGGAGGGTCCAAGACACAGTTTGGCTTATTCAGCTAAGTCGGCGAGAATTTCCTGCACTCTGTGACCTGAATGATATAACCTGGAAGGTTTTTGTTTTTAGACTGAATGCTCTGGCCTGAGTGCCAAAAACTACCCACCCTTGTTTAGCAGTACCAGAAACTGTAAGCCGGTTCATAGCAAGGGCTTGAAAGCCCCAGATATTGAATGTCATGGTATCTGATTAATATGCTGTTACGCGGAGCTTCTGCTGAGTTCCTCGTATGCCTTGCCTCCTCCCATTGCCCCTCCCCCGGCTGCTTGTCACTCACTTCCTTTGTTCCAAGCAGGTCATTTGTCACCCACAGAGAGGAGGAGGCAGGTCATCCTCTGTGGCAGTTCGGAGCCCTTGCTGGCACTACGACAGCAGGGGCTCAGCAGCTTGGAGCAGCAAGTCCAAAGATGCTCGTGAGCCAGGGAGAAGAGTAAGCATTTGGCAATGAGGAGAGAATACAAATCAAGAACAGCTGAAAAGGCGAGTCCTGAATCCCATCCAGAAATCTGTACCTTAATCATTTCTGTGCGCTGGGACTCTGGATCCCGGCCAGCCATGGGCAAAATGCGGATTTTTTGTGTCTTTGAACATCTATCTGCCAGTGAAAGCGTCATCTTCCTGTGTGTGGCGCTGTCTGTCGAGTGAGGCCTGTTGGAAAGTATCTCAGGTTAAAGCACTTCTGTCAGAACATGCCAGTTCTGGGCAAGTAACTGTCGCAAGCTTTTGCATACACACAGCAAAGAACAGAACACGAGACCTTGCAGAGTCCACGGAGGCCAAGCCGCCAGTGGGCAAGCCACTTGCAAGGCAGGAGTGCAACAGCAAGATCTTGCCCATATTCCCCAGCAACTGGTGCATAAGAAAAAAGCAGAAAAAAGCAGGCATTGCCCATCTCCTCCTCCAGGAATTTGTCTGATCCCATTTTCAGGCTACCCAGATTGGTGGCCAGCACTACGGCTTATGAAAGCGAATTCCACAGTTTAGGCACCAAGTGAAGAAGTCCTTCCTTTCTCAGTCCTAAACCTCCCAACTATCAGCTTCATCGGATGACTTTGGTGGGGCTTAGGATTGCGAAAGAGAAAGAAAAATATTTCTTCATTCACTTTTTCCACATCATGCAAGATTTTGTATATCTCTATCATGTCTCCTCTTACTCATCCTTTCCCTAAGCTAAACAGCCCCAGATATTGCTGACTTTCCTCACAGAGAAGCTGCCTTGAACGCTTTAGTTGCTCTTTTTTGTATTCTTTCCAGCGTTACAATATTTTCTGGCACAGTAACCTGAACCCCTCAAGCTGGGGGGATGCAGGCGCTGAAAATGTGGACGTCAGGATATTGCTGAACTCCAACTTCAATCAGTTCATGCAAGGTCGCCCAATGGTCAGAGGTGATGGGAGTTGGAGCCAAAAAGTTTTGGCAGGGAAATAGCTTCCCCATTTTGCAATGGATAACGAAAGTGTGCCAGCTGTCCGTTAAAAAAGCCAAGGAGAAAATGACTACAGAGTTACTTTCTGTCAGACTCTTTTAGCCTTCCATTACTACCAGCTAGCCCCTTGTCTAAGCTTTATGAACTGCTTCTCAGGTTATTATGCTGAAAGTAAAACAAATCATTGTACTTCAACTTCAGTCCCCTAAGAACATAGGGATTTTGTTACATTGTTCTGTCTGTGCATATCCCCACACACATCCCCCAAAAGCAAAAAACTGCTCTGCAAGCTGTCAGTCTGCATGAAGGGGAAATTACTGGCTTGCTGAAGAACCTGCAAGTTGAATTCTTAGAAATCTGAAATATCTGACTCTACTGCAGATTTCTCTGATACCCCAACCAGTCCCCCGGTCACCTCCTGCTTCCTTCCTCAAAACTGGAACAGTTCTCTGAAAGCTTCTTTTGTACACGTCCTTCCATTTGCACCTTGGCAAGCTAGAGCAAGCTGATGTGTAACAACACAACTCTCACTCTTGTCGTGAGCGAGGTTCCCCCTTCACACGCCCAAACCAACAGACTGGCTTTGGCAAAATCTCGTTACTCCCCAGTGCATTTCCAGCAGGCACAACCAACCAAGACTGAGTCTCTGAGCATGCACAGAGCAGTTCGTTGAACCCAGTCTAGCAACTACTTCCTTCTTTTGAGTGTCCCTGGGCCTGCCCCCTCTGGGAGGGTGCTCTTGGAGACTGACAGGCTTCTTTGCTGTCCATTGCTCCTCCAGTTGGTTGGCTGGTCTCTTAATTTTGCACCGTGGGGTCAAGGTCATGCCAGGCTTGGTTGGCTGCAGGAGTTCTTCTCTGCAGGAGTTCTGCAGTCCCTGCAGGTGTAAATCCTGACTATTCTCAATGCCCACCTGAACATCTTACCTTCAAAGGCTGCCCTTGAGAAAAGCTCCTCTACTTCTTCCATTTCAACATCTTACAATTCTGGTTCCCAGGGCCCTCATCATCGGAAAGTCAGAATCTGCCTGACCTTGGACTGTGTGCCAAGAATAACTCCCCCTTGCATTTCCAACATATTTCAATGAAAGGTGCAACAGAAATCACCAGTGGACTATGCCCAATATGGGAGGAAACCCTATGTGCAAGATCCCAAATTCAAACCCTGGCATCTCCTTGCAAAAGTAGCAGCACCACATGATGGGAAAAAGTCATGGTTGACAGTAACGCGCTTGATGAACAAACAGCCTCAAGATTTCAATGCACTGCCTAGAATGTCAGGTAAGCTAAACAATGGAAGAGGTTATTGTTGGGCCAGGATGGTCCCTTAAAACTTCAGTTCTAGGATGGCACCTGAGTGGCAAAACATGTGGCCTACCATGCGCCTGGACTGAACACCTGGCATTTCCAGAGAAAGGAACTTAGGCTGAAGCAAAAGCAGTAACATTTTATCACCTTGCCCATCTGGAACTCAACCAACAGTTGGTGAGCATTCATTTATATTATGCCACTCCACAACTGAACAGGTTTCAGAGCAGTGAAAAATAAAAGATAAAACAAAAGCGCAATATTAAAAGTTTAAAAGCAAGCACAAACCAAACTTCCAATAAAAATGCGGCTGATCACTCAGGATGTGCCCGTTGGATGTATAGGGGCCTGGGGTACAAGGCAGCTGTGCCTGAGTTGTCAGGCAGCCCTTAGCTGGTTGTCCATCTAGGCCCTAGACCTCAGTGTACATAATAAAGTGAGCTAGCTTGTATCCTATTTCACCTTGACCACAATTCCATGCTTGGTAGTGCTTGGAATGCAGAAGAGCCATGTGCTTACCTGAAAGTTAGTTTTGTTTTGAAAACAGCCTGCCCCTGAAGACCTGTTCCTTGTCTGATGAAGAGATGGTTGTGATCCCCTTGCAAGGGAGCTTTATACACATCGAAGACTTCATTCCCCAAATGCAGCGACATGCTTCAGGAGGAGAGGAGAATTGTTCTGGTTAGTAAACACATCAGGAGCCTCTTTCCTTTGCTTATAACTGAAGTTAAATTTAGTTAGAGTAACGTTAACTACTGACTTCCCTTGGTGTATTTAAATTACTGCTATACTTGCATCTTTAATTCAATTTTTTGTCTGCCATGACCAAATCACTCCAACCTTCTCCCCTTGTGTTTAGATTTACTTAGGAAATAAACCTGAGAAAAGGAACCTGTGGCTTTTTCAATGCTTAGCTTATACAAAAGGTCTAAAGATATACTATCCTGTTTGTAAGACAGAGTTATCTCATAAAGAGCATCTGCCTAAAGAGGGTCAAACCCCTTAAATTTCATGGTCATATTTAAACAGATGTTACAACGTTTGGGAGAAAATGTAAACTAAGGATGTGTGAGGAATTTGTTTGGAGGGTGGGAATCTGTCGGATTCCCGGGGTTTGGCTCCCTGGACTCCAGTCTGGACTCCAGTCTGTTTTGCAGTGGCCCAAAACCTGAGTTCGTGGCAAGTGCACCCAGTTTTTTCGCGATGCTCACCAGGAACTGATCCCCTTGCACTGCGCAGAGGGCTCCTTTCTCCCATGCGCCGCCGCTGCTGCTGGCAACAGGGAGTGGAAAAGCAGGTTGGTTGCCAGGGAAGTAGACTCACAGAAGCCCTGTTCCACGTCCTGCAGCTGCTCCCGATGGGGAGGGCTGCCGGTTGCACACCTGGGGGCCACGAGTGTGCACAGACATTCCCTTGGCTCAGCTCACTCTGCAGGATGGGGCTGAGCCAGAGGGTGGATTCTGAAAGGGTTTGTAAACTTCTCTAAAGCTTTTCCCTCCACTGCAGTGAATGGCATCTCCTGATATCCTCAATCTAGTTAGCTCCCAGAGCCCTGATATAATGGAGCCAAAGAGGTGAACCGAGGGGAAATACACGTGAATGAGAACTCAAGAGAGAACCTTTACCCTGCAAAACACGCGGCTGCAGTTCACAAGAACACTCCAAACAGGATCAGGCATACACTGACCTCCCATCAGACCATTTGACTATCCGTGCGTTGCTTTCCCGAATCTCGCTTCCTTCCTCATCCCGGCGCGTCCGCCAACGGATCGTGTTCTCCACCTGTTGGGAAACAAAGTTGCCGCGTGCAGAAAGGATTTCTTGAATAAGGCGTCGGAGGGCTGAGGGCGAGAAATACAGTGATTCAGTGCGTCACCGCAAAAACCTTCATAGGGTGCCCATGATGGAGTGCAGCAAAGGAGTCCCGTATTTTAACAGGGAAGGAAGGTTCTCCGCTGTAAACGGGGGTCTTTTCAATACACCCTTGATGCAATCTCACCGTCCTCACAGTGAAGCTAAAATAAACTCGCACAACTGAACTGGACAAATATTTTCCACATCACCGTTCAGCCTCACATCCAACCTGCTTCCCTCCCTCTGTTGCTCCCCTATTCAGAATTTTAGATTGTAAGCCCCTTGCAGCAGAGCTCTTTTTTTGGGGACTGGCATTTGAAAATCAGGCCCGGCCTCGTACTTAGTTTTATTATTGGTCTCTGAGCCTCCACAATTTGTCATCTCAGTTTTCGTTTTATGAAATTTGTCTTTTGATTTGCTTTATGGGGTCAGATAAGCAGTATGGGATTTCACAGAGCCCAGCCTCTGCACTTAACTCAGCTTCTTGGGTAGGCTGCGGGTTCTTTGTGACGATGCTGGCAACCCATTTTGGACTCATGGGCTTCACCTGGACCCCATGAGTCCAAAAAGATTGGTCAGCCCTGGCAAATATCATTGGGCATCTGCATCGCCATAGTCCAAATTTGGATTCCATATACCTAAGTAGAGGAAGCCTTTGCATTTGTACAGAACACTGAATATGACAGTGCTTCACATCCACTTATTACAGCAATTGTTGTGACCAAGCTGCCAGGAAGGTCAGTGTTGCTATCCCCATATTACAAGGGAGAGGGCTACCGAAGCGGCAAAGCAGGGCTTGCCAGAAGGGCACTGAATGACCTGCCCACAGAAGAGATACCTGAACCGGGGACTTCCTGCTTAACATCAGAGCTCAAAATGCAATTGACATCTCAAGCAAACATCTTAAGGCAGCAGAATGGCTTCAGGAATAAACCTGGGAGTGCGGAGGAAGAGATGGAAGGATGCATCACATTTAGTTATACCTTCAGTTTTAGCCTGGTTCTACCTTCTTCATCAAGCATTTCTTCATCTTCAAATTCATCCTCATAATACTGAGGATCAAAGGGCCTGTAATGAGAAGAGCCCTGCTGGATCAGTTCGAAAGTCCATCTAGTCTTATTCCTGCATTGGCCAACATGATGAGCCAAGCTCAAGGGTAAAATAAAGATTGTTACTGAACTATGGGTTATGTTGTTTGAACCCTGATGTGCTAACAACCCATGGTTCACAAGCCAACAACAAATCACAGTACAGCAGGATTCAGACAGCACAATACACCACATTGCAAGTAACATTACCCATTGTTCAATGACAACCCGCTCTTCAACCCACAATAGCCTTGAAAGTGGGTTATTGCGTTGTCTGAACCCAGTTGCTGACTTCAGAAGTATGACAGAATGACTGCACTCTTCTTAAAGATGCCCCGAGCCTTGGAGAACTCATGAAATCATCTAAGACGATGAGGTTCCCCTTTCCTCCCCTCTCAGATAAAATCAGGGTTGGGTGACTTGTGGTCCTCCAGATGTTTCAGCCTACATCTTCCATCGTCCCTCCCCTGGTTGGGGCACACGAGAGGTTTATTTTAGAATTTGCAACCACAAGGGGTACTGGATTTTTTTACCTGGGTTCCACACTGAGGAAGTTGGGAAGCTTCACGAAATACAAGTCATTTCCCAGGTCTGTGTTCACTTTTGGAATTTCTACTTCTATCCGTGTTTCTGGAATAGGCTCCTCTTCCTGCTGATCTTCATTCAGCCCATTCTCATCCTAATCAGGTAGAGAGCAGGTTAAGCCAAACAGGGATAGAAGGAAGCAAAAAGGAGTAATAAACAGAGAACGTCCATGCTGTATGCCATACATTTGGCTTACAACACTGACAGAGGTAACTGATATAATTTCTCAACTGGGTGCTCCTGAGATATGTTGGACTACGACTCTCATCAGCCAGAGTGGCATGCTAACTGGGGATAATGGGTGTTCCAACACATCAGGAGGCATCCAGGTAACGGGAGCCTGGAATGGACTACGCACATTATCAAAAATAAGTTCACTCAGAGGGTCAGCATATGGAAAGACGAAGGGCAGCTTCCCACTGGCCGAAGGGTAAACAGCAGCGGGATGTCTTTCGATCCCTCTGATCTAGCCTGCAAATGGCTATGGGCCAAATGCTAATACGGGGAGGGCCCGCACGCTTTTGTGTCCCCCCAATCACCAGCAAAATACGGGGATGCAGAGGCCGTTTAAAAAGTTGGCATGCGGTGTTTCCAAAGCGTGTCTGAAAGACAGCTGCAAACAAGTGCCCGTCTCCCTCAGCAACGCTCATCCCACAGGAGGGTCCAGGGTGCAATTCCATCGATGGCAATGAGGCAAAATAGGTCTGGGCAGGGCCTGGGGTAAACCAAGTGGGTGCCCTACATGGCTCCCCCTGCCAGGATGTCTTGCAACACGGAGGGCTCTGCTGAAAAAGTGCAGGGTGTCCTTGGTGAGGGGTCAACACAAAGAGGGTCCCTTCCAGGGTTTAAAGCTTTAAAACTGGGCTGTTCTGCAAATTTTTAAGTGCCTGAGCCTGGGGCAAAAGGCAGGGCCTTCGGGAATGCCCAGTATAGTACATGTACGTGCTATTCTTTTCCTCTTGCATGGAACCCAAGGTGGCTCGTGCAGTTCTCCTCCACTCCATTTATCCTTGCAATAAAAACTCTGTGAGGCTGAGAGCGAGCCAGTGGGCTTCAGGAACAAGAGGGGACCAGAGCCCAGCTCTCCCGAGCCCCCGGTCCACACCAGTGCACCACGCCTTGAATCACGAAGGCGGGAGAAGCCATTTCTTCCGATGGGACAGACCACATACATGCGCATGTGCCAGTGTGGGGGACACTACTAGGGATGGTTAGCCTAAACTTAGCGAGCTAAACCATACAAGGAGAGCCATCTTAGTTTTTTCCCTCTCTAGGAGCCTCCTGAGCCCAAGAGATACTGCAGGATGTAAGTCACGAAAACTACGCCAAGGGCCACATTGATAGCGCACTGTCTGCTGTGGTAAACGCACAGACTGCTGACCTGCCCAGCCTTGCCACACAGACCTCAAAATCATCCGGTAGCAGCAAAGGCAGATGGGGGGTAGGCTATTGCATCACCTGAAAGACCAGCTTTCCCTGGGATCTTATTCTTCCGGAATTGTTTCCATCTGGACATTAGAAGAACTATTTCTTCTATCCAACTATCCAACAGATAGTTGCCTGTGCCTGTTTTTGGCCCTCCCTGCCACGTTTTCTCCTTTTTTGTCATGTCTTCTACAGTGAAAACCTGGAGGGGGGGGCACGGCCTTATTTTAGTGATCTTAAGGACATTGCTGGGGCAGCCTTTTCTACTGAATAGCAGCTGAAACAACGTCATAAATATGTGACTAACTTGCAAAAAACCCCAAACCGGTATTTGCCTGCTTCTCTCTCACGAGGAGGGCCTGTTCACAGTCTTTTCCTTGCAGGCTATTTATTTATTTGACAGATTTCTATGCCGCCCCTTGCCAACTAGCCTCGGGGCAGCTAACAACATATAGAAAACAAAGTAAAAAGTAAGCTAGAAGACCGATGGGCTGGTGAGAGAGAGAGACAGGGCTCCCTGCTTCACCTTTGCTAGCCCACCCAGTCTCTGCATCAGGCATGGAGCAAGTACCGCTCCTTCTTCTGTAGCCAGTATGGAAGCTGAGAAGGCTGGCAAAGGAAGGACAGATTGTTCTGTCCTTCTCTTGCCGGCCAATTCATGCACCCGCATGGAACTTCCAGTCACCAAGGTGACCAGGTGGGTCATTAAATGTAAGACTACCCTTGGCGAAAAGCAAGACTCTTCGTAAGGCTCAGTCTGAGGCACGTTCGCTTGGAATTAAGTTCTGCTGCGTCCAAAGGTCGACTTGCTCCCACGTAAGCCTCGCTAAAAAGGGCAGCCCAAAAGTAGGTAAGCATTTCCTCTTGTGCAATCCACTCTCAAACTGCGTCTGCTTTTCAGGCAACCTCTTGCAAAGGCATACAAAAGGTTTCAATACGATCTAATTAGATGATGCAAAAGCACACAAAAATCAGCATCTTAGCTATTAAATTGTTAAATCCTGTACTGAGCCAACCGTGCAGGAAGGGTGGTGCCCCCGCTCTGAGAAATGAACTTACAATGGGTTGCCCTGGAGTTGGGGGCTTGTCTTCCCCATCACTCCCTGAAGAGATGTCATCTGCTCCTCCAAACAGATCCATCGCATCCCTATTATCTTGCCCAAAAAGGAGACAGAAAATTCACTGTTTAGCCCTTCTCAGAGGCATAAAGCAGGTTAGGAAAAGGGGGAGAATAGGCTGAGGTTTTTAGAAAGGCACCTTTTTATAAATATGAAAGAATCTGCAGGGGATATGAAAGCCATCGATCAGTAGACCAAAAAATGTAGGTACACTTCAAATACAAGATTAACCGCCAAGGCCCTTGAGGTTTCACATAGACCTACAGGTCCACTGACTGGCGTCCACTAAGACACGCTCAGTGTAGCAGCTCTATTGTTTTGCAACTCCCTACCTCTGGAGATCAGACAGTTGCCAGCAAAGTACTGTTTTCAGCACCTCCCAGCAACACTCTTGCTCCAGAAACCTTCTGAGCTAACCTGCCACTGTTTCCTGGACTCTTCAACATACTGTTTCATTCTCCTAGCTGCTTCATCCTTTATTGTTCACTCTTCTGAATCTCAATGCTGAAATACAGAGCGGCATATACATCTTTTAAATAAACAAATGAATATTAAATAAAAGATGACAGACAGAAAAGCCACAGCGGTGAGTGGCTTGGGCTGAACATGACACTGGAGAAAACCAGCTCAAATCCCAGCAAATCCACAAAACCTACTGGGAAATCTTGGCCTGGACACACACACGGCCTAAATTACGTCACAGGGTTGTTGCGAGGACTGTATTTGAAATGACTGCTCATGACATTTCTCTCTGCATTTCCTTCAGGGAGCTCAAGGTGCTCCTGAAGTCCCGCCCCACCGTTTGCATCCTTGTAACAACCATGTGAAGTATGCCACACTGCTCTGCAAATTGTGTGTCCTTATTCATTTATTCCTTATAAACAGAGATAACTTCTTTTGTCTTTTCAAAGCCTTGATTAAAGTAACCCAAAGCCCTCTGGGACCGCTCCGTTCAGGAGCTGGACCCAAGTCACGGGCCCAGCATCATTTCAAGGAGGTCTTCAGATAAAGCACAGGGCATCCTTCATGGGCAGCGAGAACTCTGGTGGCGAGAAGTGCTAATGATCTCCCATGGTTCACTGCTGCGGTTTCTGGCTTGCAAGTTCTAGCACAACCCCAGTGGAGAAGCAAGGCTGGCTTGAAGCCGTGGCAAAGCTGGCACTGCTTACCTTTCGGCCCTTCTGCATCACTATCCATTTCGGAATCTGAAGTAATGGGTTTTCCGCTTCATTTGCATAACTTCATCATCGCTGTCACTGCCTCGTGCAGATTCTGGGGAAAGAGATGTTTGCCTTTTAACAGTTCGACGCAACCATGCACCCGTTTTAAATGTTGCATATCTGACTAGGTAACTTTACACAAACAGAACACGAAATCTCCAATAGGGGTGCAGAACCACAGGTGTACAGGCCAAACCTGGCCTGCCTGCAATCCCGTCTGGTCTGCTGGAACTCCTTTCAAGGCAGCCCTCTCTCCCCTGCCACTACCAGCTATCTGGCGGTTTCCTAGCTCTTGCACCCATTTCCCCCGAGTGGTAAAAGCCTCCCCTAAAATTTCATGACCAGCCTTAAGGGCCTCAGGTTGAAATCGCTGGCATTTCAGGTATTGTTCCCAGCCATCACTGGAATGCAGCCCTTGAAAGCTTTTTCACACTGAGGAAATCAGTCTTGGGATTAAAGAGGTTGAAAGACCCTGATGTAGACCCTGCACAAAACATAAGGCTGTTGTGATGTGAACCCAATGCGGCCCTATAAATGAGCGCCCTCCAAAATGAGCGATCCTTCACTAGCCCTGCTCAGCTCTTAAAAACTCAAAGCTGTGGCCAGTTCACTGGGATATAGGGAGAATAAAGTGATAAACCACTCTGAAACTCTTGTGAAAGTTTATTATTTAAAAAAAAATTAAAAAAGGAGTTGTTGTCCAAATTGTCCATGTCCTGGTGTGCATATGCCCAAAATGCACAACAAGGGAAGGTTTTCTTTTGAAAGATTTATTCTCGAGAATAACTGGGTGCCAATGACTCATACCAGATGGTGCCCAAGCATCCCTCAGTTGGCCCTTTGGTACATTGATCATTCAAGGGTTACACGGAACTCAGTCAACATTTTCTAATGGGTTACAGAAGTAAAGTTACAATGGCATGATCTTTCTTGCCTGCAGACCAAAGAGAAAGAAGATTCTCCAAAGCAGGGAGTGTAATTGGGTTATATCTGTCAAGTGCCAACTACCTTTCTCTGGAATGGTGCCCAGTCAGTATCAGCTACATTTCAAGATGCACAGGTGCCGATTTCCAGAAAAGAGGGTTTTCCTCTGGCCTAGTTATGTGTCAATGATTGCCTGATGATACCTGTGTAAGTTGTACCTTTTGCTTTGTACATCAGACCGAACAGCTAGGGAATCCAAAGCCTTTCTCTTCAAAGGCAGTCTACGGAACGGCAAACATACAGAACGGGGTTGGAGGAAAACTGTGATCTTAACCTTTGCAACAACTTTAAGGCTGTTGCTCAGTGTTGGTAAGGGTGGAATAGGAACACACACGGCTGGTTACCAGGGAGACCAAGGGAACGCTGCGGAGTGGGGGGGGTCACATCAGTTAGGAAAGCAAGGAGACACTGAAGAAAAATGGGAGGCTAACATTAATCGTACCTGCAAGACAGGAGTTAATTATGCCGCTGGCTATTTATTTGTATGCCACCAGGTTGGAGAATAGGGCTGTCCATGGCTACTAGGCTGTATGTTCCCTTGAGTATCAAGAGGCAGTAGGCCTCTGCATATCAGTTGCTGAGGGATGTGGGAAGGAGGCTTTGGATGCAGTAGTACATTGCTTGTGGATTTCCTATGGGCAGCAGGTTGGCCACTGCATGAAAAGAACGCTGGGGAAAGACTCCTCGTCTGATCCAGCAGGGCTCTCACAGTCTTATTCTTCTACGGAGTTACTTTCATGCTCCCCATTCATCCCAAATACTTGTACGCTGGTCTTATACAGTGAAAAATAAGTGCAACTCCTATTTTTGAGAAAAATCCAGGTGCATGCTGTTTTCTAGACTGAATTGCTCATCGGAAAGGGTCTAATATCTCTCCCATCCCTGGGACATATTTCTGGTCTGATGTAGAAAGCAAATGGTACAACTTACACAGGTATCATCAGGCAATCACTGACACATAACTAGACCAGAGAAAAACCCTCTTTTCTGGAAATCGGCACCTGTGCATCCGTGCAACGTAGCTGACACTGACCAGGCACCATTTCAGAGAAAGCTGGTGGCACTTGACAGATACACCCCAATTACACTCCATTCTCCTCCCCTGCTTTGAAGCATCTTCTTTCTCTTTGGTCTGCAGGTAGGAAAGATCATGCCATTGTGACTTTTTACTTCTGCAACCTATTAGAAAATGTTAACTGTGTTCCGTGCAGCCCTTGAATGACCGATGCACGAGAGGCCAAGTGAGGGGGGCGCCATGTGGAATGATTCGTTGCCAGCCAGTTATTCTCAGGAATCAATCTTTTGAAAGAAAACCTTCCCTTGTGGTGCATATTGGTCATACACACACCAGGATGTGGACCATTTGGTCAACAGGTTCAATGCCCGGCATCTCTACGGAGAGCAGGGAAAGATCCCCATCAGTGAATCCCCCCGACAGTCAGTGCAGGAGAGCCTGCCAGGTGCTTTGGACTACAACTCCCAGCATTCCTGACCACTGGCCATGTTGGCTGGGGCTAGCTGGAGCTGGCTTGGACTATGAATTCTATCAGACCTAGCCAGGTTAGCCAGTTGTGTTGGCTGTTGGGAGTTGAACAAGCCGAAACATCTGGAGGACCACAGGATCATAGAATCATATGCACTTGTGGCCATGCAGAGCTGGAAGGGGCCAAAAAGGCCATCGGGTCAACCCCCTGCTATTGCAGGCCACCGATTTGCCTCATCCCACTCAGATGACTCTCCAAGTCGCCTGCTCTTGCTTCGAGCCCAACCCTTATTTTTCCTACCGGATTTGTGCTCGTGCTCCTCTTCGTCCTCCGAGAGCCTGCGCTCTTCATCGTCAGAGTGTTGGGGCCTTTCATCCTCAGAGTTCTGCAGCTTCTCCTCATCCGAATGCTGAGGCCGTTCATCATCTGAGTTCCGCACGTGTTCTTCGTCAGAATGCCGGGGCCTTTCGTCCTCATCCGAATTCTGCAGCTTCTCCTCATCCGACCCCTGGGGCCTCTCTTCATCATCTGAATTATGCATTTTCTCCTCATCTGAGTCTTGTAGCCTCTCTTTATCATTGGACAGCTGAGGTACCTCTTCATCATCCGAGTTCTTCTCCTCCTCATCTGAATGCTGCGGTCTCTCTTCATCGTCCGAATTCTGGAGCTTCTCGTCATCTTCGGACTGATCGCTTTTGTCTTCCCTGGCCCATTTTTCATCCTCAGAAGGTGCTTTTTCAGATCCGTCCACCTCCGAGTGGTGGCTCCCTTCGTCGGATCTGCGATCCTCGTCCTCGTCCTCGTCGTGGGCAGCTTCTGAGCCGCTGTGCTGGTCGAGGTCTGACTGGTCGTTCTCCTCGCGCTCGGAGTGCCCTGAACCCTCAGAGGGATTGTAGGACCGTTCGGAGCGGCTGTCGCTGCCACTGCGGTGAGAAGCAGCATCCTCCTCGCTGTCGTCACCAAACAACTCTTTGTTGCTGGGCTTTAAAGCCTCTCGCTCTTCATGTCTGTCACTCTCACTGCCAGACAGATTACTCGCGGAGCTGGCATTCCCCTGATCAGACTCTGAATCGGAACCCGACTCGGAATCTGCTTCAAACACACAGAGACAGAAACAAAAGGGGAATAACCTGACGCTGTTTCATTGATCGGCCACTTGTCTGAATTAAGCCAATCGATCGGACTAGAAATGAACCATTTCATTGAGCAGAGCTGCCCTGCTTCCAGGGAAGCCCACGACATTTTCCAAGGATACCAGGCCGCTCTTCTCCATGGACAGTCTCCCTCCATGAGCTGAGACACCAAATGCAACGATGGAGGAGGCAGGACTCCCATGTTTTTTTCCCCCCTTCGATTTATATCCTGCCTTTTGCCTACAAAGGGCTCAAGGCAGCTTACATCATTCTCCTCCTCCATCTTATCCCCACAACAACAACCCTGTGAGGTGGGCTGGGCTGAGAGTCTGTGACTGGCCCAAAGTCACCCAGTTGGCTCCATGGCAGAGCAGGGACTCGAACCCGGATCGCCTGAATCCCAGTCCCAGCTCTTCACCACTGCGCCACACTGGCTCTCATGTTGCCTTCTCTTTGCACATTTGTTCTACTCACCTCCATGAACAGGCTGCTGTCAGCCATGCAAAGAAAGCATTGCTCCCAAGAGACCATATGGCAACACGCTACTCGTTTTGGTTCCCTCACAACACCCACTTTTGGCTCAAACACAACCAAATGCACAAGGGACAAATGCCCCAGTGAAAATAGAGATGGGTTACCAAGTCCTGTTACAAGCCCTCGGAGGAGGGCTTTCTCTGCGGTGGCGCCCAATCTATGGAACACGCTCCCCAGAGAGGTCCGCCTGGCGCCATCGTTATTTGTTTTTCGGCGCCAGGCAAAGACCTTTTTATTCAAACGTTATTTTAATTGTTAATTTTATTTATTTATTTATTTATTTTATTCTTGGCCAAGTCGACTCAAATTATATTGTTTTTATACTGTGTTTATTTATTTATTTATTATTGTGAGCCACCTTGAGGCTTCGGCGAATGGGGCAGCATAGAAGCCACCCAAATAAATAAATAAATAAATAAAGTAAGTAAGTTGCTACTGACTGCCTCAACAAGAACAAACAGGATTATAGAGCTCTGTGAAGGCTGCTTTGAAAAATAATTAGGGCAGGAAAGAAAAGCATGCATACTGTCCTGAGATTTTTTTTTAGAGAGAAGCAAGGTATAATAATATAATAAAACAAGGGTACAGTTTAGACATTGAGAGCATACAGTTTAGGGCATTTAGACAGAAAAACGCCAGACATGGGAATGCTGGGACTTGTAGAATTTTTTTCTGTCTAAACATGTAGGGGGTTACATCCTAAGGGTTGCACCCTAATCCAAAGTTAGTTCTATTTGGAACAGACCATGGTAATAACTAAAGTCCCATTAGTTTCAGTGGGCCTACCGTCACTAGGATTAGCGGTCAGAATGTTGGACTGGGGCTCAGGAGATCTTGGTTCTAGTCCCCTGCTTGGCCATGAAGCGCATAGGGTGACTTTGGGCCAGTCCCTGACTCTCAGCTTAACCTACCTCACAGGGTTGTTGTGAGGATAAAGTGGAGAGGAGGAGAATGCTGTAAGCAGCCTTGAGTTCCTTATGGGAAAACAGACAGAAAATAATATAAAGACATATTTATCAAACATTATAGAAGTTACAACATATAATATCAGAATAATTATTCCAGAAGGCTTTCCTTCCTAACCAACCAACCACGGTTTTAACATCTCTGTTTTTAACATATTGCTTCAAACTTCCGTGTAGCTTGCAAGCGAAGCAGGGTCAAGCCTGGTTGAAAACTCAACAGGTGACTTAAATATTGCGAACCACCCCAAGAGTTTCGGGCAGTGTAGAAATGTAATGCAAATAATACCAACAATAATTTCCGGAAAGATGATTTAAAAGGACAGTTTTCGGGTTCACAGTTCCTTGCTCCACCATCAGCTTGCAAACCCCATGAATAAATGAGTATAAACGGCTAAGTAAGAAGCAAGCAAGCTCAAGTCGCCGCATTGCCCAGTGCACAAGGCTGGGTTGCCTTTGCTCGGGCGAGCGGCTCCCTGCACGACAAGGCGGCGCGCGCCCGAGGAAGACAGGAACAAGTGGGGAGGGGGGGAGCCGGGGCCACGCGCCCCCCGCGCATGCGCGATCCGCTCCCTAGCGCGCGACCCCGACCCCTCACCCTCACCGCACCCCCCTCGAACTACCTTTCTGCTCCGGCTCGGTGTCCGCGTCGCTGCCGAAAAGCTCCTCCATGTCCGCCATGGCGACGGAAGAAGCCGAATTTCTCAAGCCAGCTCGCCAGACCCGGCGGAGGACCGACGCTCGAACGGAAGCGCCCGGCGCCTGAGTGACGTCAGCAAGCTGCGACTGAAACTCACCACAGGAAGGCCTGAAACTCACCGCAGGGCAATCGGGCTGATGTATTAGAAACAAAGCAGAATCATCGCCTCTTTTATAAAAGGGATTCTGTCACTACAGACGGAATAAAGTAAATGTAGCCTTAAATTGTTTTTTAAAAAGGAAATAAAGCCATTCTTAGTTTTCTGTTTAATCGCAGCGTGGTACTGTTCTAACCTTTAATCTCTATGGCGAAACTCCTTCGGCTGCAACAGTTGGTATAGAGATAGAAACATGTAGAGACACTTGAGTTTTCGCTGCAGGCAATTCTTAGTTCCTTAACTCCTCTTTTACCACCCTTTCTTCCTAAAGCGGATGTGACTTTTACCCAAACAATACAAAGCCAAAATCCAGGATTTTAAGAATTGCTATAATTAGGAGCAGCTTCCCCACCTCCTAGAATCGGAAGAAGCAGCCAAGATAATCTATTGAACTTGCTGCTTCAGCCCCTTCCCCCGGTCGAATCAGTCGCTCATCTGCAACAGTTCAACAATGCAAGGCTAGCCGGACGCACCCTGGGCATTTTAGACAGAAAAAACCCTAAGGCTTTTTTCTCTCAAAACACACACAGGATTGTGCCTACATCTCTGTTCAGAAATAAGTCCCACTGAGTGACACTTAAATCTCAGGGAAGTGTGGATAGGATTATAGCCTCACTCTTTGTGTCAATAAAAATTGATACTACGTTCGGTTGGTATTGACTTTTAACTGCTGTAATTTCTTACTGTTTTATCGCTTCTTCCATCACTCGGCTGAAAGCGGGATCTTTCTGAAGGGCAAGAGATACGGTAATTTCTCTAAGGATAGAGAATCTTATAGACGCTCACCACGTTTTGTGTTCTCAAGGGAAGCGCAGCCGCGGAGCCTTCAGCAAAATTCTTCCCATCTGAGATAATTTTGCACTGGAAGTGAGCCAACCCGAATAAGGACACAGGAGCCACGATATCTAATTCACACTCATTTTAAAAAGCTTCTGAAGAGATGGTGGGAGCAACGGTTTGCTTTCTTTCCTGCTGCCAAGGCAGTTGGTCCTCCCAGCCTCTGCTAGGAAAGGATGGACCAGACCTTACTTGGTGAAACAGCAGTTGTGGATGGGGAAGACAAAGACCACCAGCAGCCTTGCTGGTTCCTTCTTCCTTCAACATATTACACAGCATGCAACTAATATGCATGATATACCTGTATATTAGCAGGACAGCCAACGTATATACTATTTTAATCAACACTGCCATGGCAGAGAGAAATTTCTGGCCAGCAACCTTAAAAATATATTTAAGAAATGTGAGTAGTCATGAGTAGCATTTAATTACAAACATGTTTAGGAAACAGAGGGGGGTTCTAGACACTGCTGTCATGTTGTGGATGTGGGGGGCAGAGAGAGCAAATCTTAGGACAGAAGAAAGCAAAGTCTCTAGTTAGCATTTCTAGGGCCCCTGGAAATGTTTTTATGATGCAGAGTGGGGTTCAAGGTGGTTTGATCCTGCACTAAAAATTAAATTTGAAAGGCTTCCAGCTGTAGTGTTTTGCTCAGGGATGTTAGAAACAGAAGGCAAAGTGGAAGTTTGAGGCTTGTCCTTTGCATTTAACAGCCTCAGCACAGACCACCCCTCTCCACCCCACATCTCTCTGTCCATTAGCTCTCCGTTCAGTTCTTTTCCACTACAAAGCTGTTTCTGCCATACAGCAAACTAAACAGTGCAAGTGGTTGCTGGACCCTAGAAAATAAATGGCACCTCTCTTTTCTTTCTCAATTAGCTTTAACTACAGCAATGGCAATTTTTGTCTAGCCATGCATTGCGGGCCTCTGCCCTTGTCTCCGAGCCAAACTTAAGGGGATTCCAGAACAGGAATGCTCTTTTCAGCTGAAGGGCTACATTCCATTTCAAAGCAGCTCTCAGGGCTGTGTGCGTGATTGTGTGTGTGTGTGGGAAATGGGACACATTTTAGTGGAAGGTGAGATCAAAGGCAGAAGTGGTGCAACCAAAAAAAGACTATTTTAGTTTAAAGTTCTGCACAAAAAATGGGAAACCACCAGTCAGCTGTTCTACCCCTTGCCCCTTTCTTTTGAGATCTTTATTTTTCAAACCCTTTTAGAAATACGTTGGTACTTTTTCACGATAGTGAACATTTAAAAGAACTGCTAACAGTCTTAAGCATTGCAATCTCAACCTCAACTTTCTGTGATGCACAATTATTTCAAGAAGGGTAGCTTCCTTGGCTGCAAAAACAGCAAAAAGTCTCACAGAGTCTAAAAGAACTTAACAGATTTATTAGGGCATAAATTTATGTTGGGCTTTACGATGTTACAAGACTCTCTGTTGCTTTTGAGCATAGTTAGGTAACTTGTTAAAGAATCAGATACTAAGAGATGAACTTATTCTTCCAAACACAGGCGGCTGAACATCATGAACTTGTTAATAACTAAATGGGTATTAGCACAACTTTCACAGAGGTCACTGTGTCCTCTGTGTGAGTTGGCAACAAGACAGACAGAGACACACACACACAAGCTGGGTTGTCCATTTCGTTCACAAGACTGATCAAAGGGTCATTATTTTCCTGGAGATTAAGATTTCTTGGTCCACCACTGTTCCTAGAAAAAGATGTTGAATAGCTCCCTGTTGTTAGAAAGGGTATATTTACAAATCAGGACTAGTCGTCTAAATGCAATGTTTTCCTGCAGATCAGAGCATGATGGAAGGTTTTGGAATCAGTAGCATGTCAACTTTACATCCAAGATCTAGCCCTCCCAACCTCACTAAAATCAGGGCTCTCTAGGAAATTTAAAAGTGTAGTTTCTTGGCTTAAGCTGTCCACCACAGGGGTTCAAGGCAGGCCTAAGTGTCAAGCCTCACTAGTGAGGCTGTGAGACCCAGCACCCATCTGAGGTTTCTGAGCACTGATACCAGACCTGTGCAGAATGTACATGACTAGAAGCTCGCCACAAAGCACCTTCTCCTCTCGCACACTCCTTCCCCTAGTAAATCCAGGAGCTGAGGAAGTAATAACATCTGAGTCAGGCCAGGGTTGCTCTCATGCAACATCTCAGTGTCAGAGTATGTAACATGCTCTGTGCAGGACTCTCCCCGTGCCTGGCTTGGCACAAGCTCACAGGGCGGAGGATAATCAGCAGAGTCCCTAGCAATACATTTTTGACAGATTTCTATTCCATTAGCCAGAAGGCTCCCTGGGTGGGTTACAAAGTTAAAAAAAATACAATATACAATTAAAATAGCAATGAATAAGCAATAACATCTAACCATCCAAGAGGCAAAGGCACGTCGTTGTAAAGCTTCACGGACACATTATTTATCCCAGGACATGTCACCCAACAGCTGGCTGAGGATTATGGGAATTCTTTTCCTACCCATCCAAAGGATAACAACAGGTTGGAGAGGGCTATGCTACATAGTTCTTCCTCGAGCAGGCTTGGGAAAGAACACATTTTAAGCATCTTCACTATGTCCTTGTCCTGTCGCTTGAAGGATGCTTCCGTCTGAGAACGCGCAGTCAGCCTGCTTGAGAAGCCTGGACAAAAAACACTCACAGCCAACAGTTGCCCAAACTTGGAAATGCTGGCCCTCGTCTTTTCTGTACTGAGGGGCACAGACTTACGCTTTTAATTTCTGGCTGAAAAGGGGTTGTTTGCAAATCATATGCAACAATAAACCACTCATGAAAAACCCTTTGTGGTACTAAAATATTGCTTGGATACTTTTATTACAACAAGGCCAGCATTCTGGTGTTTTTCCATTCACTTTTCTTCACCAGAACAGCATCTATAGTTAGGGTATAGCTTAAAAA
This sequence comes from Varanus salvator macromaculatus, assembly GCA_023646645.1. Classification (NCBI taxonomy): domain Eukaryota; kingdom Metazoa; phylum Chordata; class Lepidosauria; order Squamata; family Varanidae; genus Varanus; species Varanus salvator. The sequence continues at coordinate 9,135,542 of JAIXND010000786.1, forward strand.
CAGTATTATTTGTATCAAAAATAACAAGAGAAGCTAACATTTGTAAACAGTATTAAGTATAAGCACAATATTTTGTAGGATAATATGAAACCTTTTATTCAAGAGCTTAAAAGTGGACAATCAACAAAATATGAGGTTAATTATGAAGTGCATATTTTAAAAACGCAAATCAACCCCCTCATCTGGCAAAACCGCCATCAAACAGTTTTTTTTAAAAGCATGAAAGCTTTGCCTCTTTTGAAATGGCCCCGTTTTTATATTTCTGAACCATCATCATGTGTAGAGTTAATCCAATGAGCCCTTAAATGTAAGCCTAGCAAATTTGACTTTTCCAAATATCTGAAGGCAGGAAATTTCACTGGATTACAGTTCTCATTTTCCATAGAAAAAGAAAACAGAGAGAGAGACCTGTAAAGGCATCTTCAGCTCCATGTTCTGCTGCCTGCCTCAAAGGGACTGGTTTATGGCTAAGTACTCGGTGGCGCATTAAAAATTCAGGATGCGAATTCTCCCTACTAGGACAATGCCAACAATTGCCAGTCTCTTGTGGACTAGCAACCAACCCACATGGATCACCGATTTTTTGATGCTTAAATCTCAGGCCACCGTGGTGAATATTGTGGACAGGTGTGGACAATCAGTTGCTCTTGGTACCGTTGGATTGCATTTCCCATAATTCATCATCATTGGCTATGCCGGCTAAGGCTGATAGGAGTTGCAATCCAAAACATTTGCAGGGTCACAAGATGCTCGCCCCTCATCTTGCAGAAGGTAGCTCTCTCTGTGTTTTGGGTCTTCAACTCCCAGAATTCTCTGGTCATACTGGCAGGGGATTCTGGGAGTTGGTCCAACCCATCTAGAGATCTTCCTCCTGCCTCCCCTGCCCTAGAGGATGAAAGTGTGTTACATTTCAACTCTGTCCTTTAAACAAGCCCACTGTCTGTCATCACAAATACCAGAGTCACAAATCTGAGCTAAGAAATCCTGATCAGCCGACAATCCAGATTCCACATACACCCTATCAGATTGGAGGAAAATACTTAGCAACATGGCTTTGATTGACAGCTTTTAATTAGGCACTATTGGATTTAAAGAAAAATCCCCCCAGGAGAGCTACTGCTCAGCCCCCGTTAGCCTTAGTGCGGCACGTGGGAGCTCCCCACTGAAATGAAGGTCACGCGGTCCCAGTGATAGGCAGCTCTTCCCTTCTATAGTTCAGGGCCATGTCATTCAGTGCGAGCCGCTCTCCCGCTTTGGCCAAGTTAAAATAGCACCACCAGACTGAGAGGCACTCGGGTTGCAGTTCTGCTCATGCATCGCTCGGGTTTTTCAAGATTTGTGAATTCAGCATAGCCAACTATGGGACCACAGTCCTTCCTAGCGTGGCCTCCAGAGTTATTCCTGAGGGTCCTCTAACACACCAGAACAGATATGGGAGGACATGGGGGGGGGCAGGAAAAAGGCTGAAAATAGCCCCCTCCCCATTCCACTAGAGAACATCTTCTGTAGATGCATGCAGAGGATGGGGGTTCAACCTGCAGCATAAATACTTACTGCATACCCTGTAAACGGGACCTGTAATTTGCAGTTCCTGGGCCCTCTGAGTCTTTCATAGCTCTACTTTTTGTGGTCTACCGGAACAGTGTGTATCAAGCACCCTGCATGCTGCAAATCTAACCAGCCTTTCAGGGTAACTCAGCCCCTAATCGAAATATTTACATCATATGTAAGCATTAAATTTGTTCAGATCCATTTGCAGCCACTAGGACCATTTTTCTCTTATGGATGATTAAGGCAGTATTTTAAAAATTGTACAAAAATAGATTTGCTTTACAATTCTTCCCCACAAGTCGGAAGGATTCCTTTGATGGGGACAACTGAAACAAAAATATTAATATGGTTTGTACATGTGTGGATTTGAAATGCAAAAGTCCCTTTGCCCTACAGCAGCCTTCCTCAACCAGACAAGTGATTCAGGCTAACGTTTTCCATGCATCAAGGACGCCGCAGGGATAGTTCCAAGACCGAGCAGGTCCCTGGCCAAGGGCCATCAGCAGACCCTCCTTCTAAGCTGGGAGTCCCTCTGACAGTGAGCTTACATGAAACAAGGAATGGCACGATTAAAAATCTCCCACAAGGTACCAGTAAAGCAGTTGCTGCACTGGATGACTGCGGGAAATTAGAGTGTTGGCCTCTCATTAGGGCCAAATTAATCTTCCCACAGTGCCCCAGTGTGGTGCAACACTGGCCGCTTCAGGGCATTGTGGGAAATTCAAAATGGTGCTTTCTCTAACCCAGGTAGCAGGCTGGGAGCAAGCAACATTACTTATGGCCTCGGCTGAGGTGCTTGGGCCGCAAGCCTCACGCACCGCCTGAGGTGTGGAGACCTCAGGAGATGTGAAAATGGCTAGAATATGTGCTATGCTATGCTTGTCAAAACTTGCAGCCCCAGGAAAAGAACCCATATGGCCACAGCAGATTTCAGCCTACACAAAGAACTTCCTGAGCTCTCAGCAGGAGCTGAGCTTTCCCACACCACCCCCGCCATTTAAGCAACAGCCACCTAGTTCTCTCGTCCTTAAATACCAGCAACGTGATGCTGACGAAACTGGAGGAAAAAGGGTCTATAAATACATCCAGTTCACACATGACAAATGCTGGCACGTCATGCTCTGCAAGTTAACAGAAAAATACAATCCAACCAAACACTCTGAATTGCAAATACTGTTGGCTGAGGCACCTTATTGCTGTCCTACTTGGTTACGTTACCTCCAAGGAGGTAGAAGAGAAGCAGCAGCCCTTCAAGTGGAATCCTCTTCTTTTGTATACTAAAAAAAGGAGTTTCAAGCATAACTGTTGCTATCAAGAAAGCATCCTAAAAATGGCCCAAATTAAGGACAAAGGGAGCCTTGGAATGTCATCATCTTTACAAACAAACTGCTGACTGCAGCAAATGGTCAAGGGCGTTGGTCTTCCTTTGGACAAGCTCTCCACCCTTGCTTACTAAGGCACTGTTTTCAAAATACACAATGACTCGGTGCTTAGACTCAGACTTTCCTATCAGAAAATTTATTCCCTGTGGGTTTAAACCGATCTCCTCCAACCCGGCATCCTCCAAAAGTGTTTGACTACAACTTCCCACATCTTCTGTCAAGCATAGCTGAGGTGATGGGAACTGTAGTCCAACACTTCCGAGGGTCCCAGGATTGGGAAGTCCGGTTTAAATCACGGATTGCTGCCTGCATTATCACATGGCAACCATTGCAAGCTACTTCATCAATTCTGGAATGGATATTCTCCTTTCTGGAAGACATATATCCCAAGTTCTGAAACAGAAGGGTTTTCAAGAACAGACTTTGGGTGGATGGGGGTTGTGAGGTTTTCAGACAAGGTTGGATATCACACATACCAATATAACTTTACAAAAACACCACAAAAACAAACACCAAACAAGAGGAACGGTGATTCCAGTCTTTTCCCTTCTACCCAGGTAAGAAGAAATCTTGGGATTGCTGAAGCCCAAGCAAAACAGCCATCTTGAGGAGTTCCGGGTTCTCCACCACGTGCACATCTGGCCACAGGAAGCTACTGATGGTCTCCTTCCACTCGTCTCTTGCGAACTGTGCCCCATGGAGAGGGGTGGGGGGACAAACAAATGACATTGTTGCATGCTTGTATCATGATTCAGTGATTGGAAGGATGTCCATTAATAGTAAAGCAGCATTAATAGCAGCAATCATTAGAACATGATCATGGCCTGTGACCTAGAGCTCCTCTCCATCTCAGTGGGACTTCACTTTCCTTATTACAGGCAGGCTCCAAAGCTGCCTTGGGAGAAGACAAGGGCAATGGGGACCCTCCTCAAATTCCAGCAGCTTCTTCAGTTCTGTAATTGTAGAGTCCCCTGGCCCTCAAAAGCAGTTTGGGGGAAGGAGGATGTGGTGACTGCACTGGGGAGGAAAACCCCCACTGTGTGGGTGGAGCTCTGTTCGAGCTTCCCTGGACCCATCCCCACATACCGCCATGTGTCAACTCCTAAGACAGCTTCATATTCTGAGAAACTTTAAAACCAGGTGTAAAGTCCAGCAGGTGGGGAGCACAAACAGGGACATACCCCCAGATGCCTGCACCCCCTTCCGGGCTCATGGCCTACAGCTGCAAGGCGGGACAGATATATAGCTGGTGTGTGTGCTTGTTGTTTTTCTCGCCTTCCCATCCCAAATTTCATCACACCAGGCCTACTCTCAGCTTCCGGGAAGGCAGATTTTAAGAGGTATGGAGAACAGCTTGCAACCTAGTAATGGGCAGGTGGGTTTGGTTCACCTTCCATGAACTGACCAGATTGCTTAGGATGGGGGTTTGGAATCGCAGGCCAACGGGTGGAATTTGTCCCCGCAGCTCCCCAGATGGCTCTCTTCCCTGGCCATGACCCCACCGGATGTTACTGGCACCAGACCACTTATCCTGCTACACAGCACTTCACAAAGCACAGCATCACCCCAACGCCTGGCAAACAAATCACATGGGGTGAATCTGTGGGATGCGGCATTGGACCCTTTTCAAAATGTACCATGCGCCATTCCTTAGTTCTTCTTTCATTTCTAAACTACAGGGAAGATCCACTCACATTTGATTGCAATCAAGAATAACAGCCCAGTTCTGCACAAAAAATTCTCTGGCTCTTTTCACTCCGGCCAGAATGTTGTGCATGCAGAATCAGGGCGTTAATCTGGATTTTTACCAGCACGCTATTGCATAATGTGGCAGAACGCAACCAAAAGATCCCGGCTTCATGCTGTGCCTTCTCCTGCTCGTAAGAGGAGTCAATGAGAGACAGTGTGCAGTAAACCAAGATTCTCCAAACTCCTGGCTTACTTGGTCTTTGTAAATGTGGACAATGCAAAGCAATGCAATGCAATCATTTGTGTATCATTTGTGCTTCAGAAACAGAAAGCGAGAGACACTTAACACGTCTTCAGTTGGGTTGCAACTCCAATTCCTGCACTGTGTGAACACCGGACCTTCCAAGACAGCATTAAACAGCCATTTTTTTGCTTCTTGTATTTTGGCGCTATCTCGATGTGTTCTAAGCACATAGTTTAAAATAATCTTCCCCCAGGCCAAGCTTTCTTCAGAGGGTTCAAGACTACACATCCCACCATCCCTAACCACTCGTCATAGTGGCTGAGACAGATGGGAGGTGTAGTTCAAAAATGATCAAGTTGGAGAAGTGACCGGATGTGACTGTCACCACACCACGGCCGTTTCTAAGCTGCACTCTGGCACCAAACTTGAAACCGGCTTATAAATAGCGTTATAAAGCATTTTGATTAGGAATGGCTTCAGATCTTAGCTAATCATGCAATTAGGAATGAATTCCAGCACAGGCGCCCTGGCAAATGCAAACATGGCATGCAGGAGACAATATAAATAGGGGATAAAGATGCACACAGATCTGTTAGGAAACCCATACAGGGACACAGAAAGGAGATTTCAAATGTTATTTCTCTCACAGGGCCCAGTATCTAAGTTGGACATTTGCGATAACCTGCTTCAGAAGCTTCAGGGCTGTAGAGACGAAAGACAATTTGCAGAATTTTTTACTCCCATGCGCCACACTAGGAAAGCAAGAAGAAGAGAAAGAGGAAGCAAGATATCAATAGATGATGAAGACAGATCCTTCCCAAGTGATAAAAAGCAATAGCTGGACTTGGGCCCAGGGAAGAGAACAGGAATGGTTAAGAGGAGAAGACATTCCTTTTGAGAATAAAATAAGCAGAAGAGAAGGAGCAGGGGGCTCCTGGCAACAGGCCCCGGCTGGGGTCTGGCACCTGGCACCTGCCCTTAACACCTCACAGAGATATTGTGTCCACTGGCCACTTCCGGATGATCACAGCTCAGCTCATTAAGCTGAGATGTGCACAAGCGTTTTGCCTGTGTGTCTGCCCTCTTTGCTGCAAGCTGAAACTAAAACAGGAAGTCTCTAATTAATCATAGTTTCCTGTGTCACCCAAATGGGAAATGGTGCTTACTAGCTTCAGAACAAGCCAGGATAGTAAGCCATAATTGGAAGTGGGTTTAATATCCTGGATTGTTCCAAAATGGGAAACTGTGCTTATTTAGAGGCTTCTTGGTATAAATCCTGGGTCACAACAAAGAGAAAAGTGAAAGCAAGCTAAACGTTTGCATGTATCTCAGCTTAAGAGGCTGGATACCATGGTGCGATAGCAGCCACTGAAGGACTAAGAATGAATTAATTAAGGACTGCTTAAAAACTAATTATTCACAGCTCCCCATCAAAGAGATAAGGACCATAGGGTGTGAAGAAAGTGGCTAGAGAGAAGTTTCTCTTTCACAGTACTAAATCCTGGGGTCATTCCATGAAGTTGAAGGTTGCAAGGTTCAGAAAAGCTGAAAGGAAAGATATCTTCATGCAACAGCTAGCTAAACTATGGAATTTGCTACTACAAGATGCAGTGATGGCAGGATGGTTTTAAAGGAGGTTAAGGTGGCCAATCACTACCAGTAATGATGACTGTGCATGAGCTCATTATCTGAGATATTATAATGCCCCCTCAAGTCCCAGTTCTTGGGGAACACAAACAGAAGGACTTGTTGAACCCATGTCCCTATAAATGGACTTTATAGGCCTTTGGGCCGATCCTGCGTAGCTCTTCTTACCTCCTTGTGTGAAGTTGACAATATTTTAAAGAAATAATTGTGTAAGGGAAACATGTCTATGAGGAGGCCTGGTCCATAAAGAATCCAGCAACAACTTTACCTCAGATTCACGATTATGGGCGCATTCCTATTAGAAGGCAAAGCAGCGCTAACCCTGCTGCATCCAGCATCTCCTCCTCTTATAGCAGGGATGATCTTACCAAAATCGTTATTTTTTGTAATTGCATTTGCTGCTCTGGTCCGTGGTCCCTGCTGTGTGAAGTGATATCCAAATTTAAGGATCTTTGTGTTTTCCTCCAGCATCTTGGCAATCTCCATCTCCACCGGGGCCCCCAACAGCTGCCTCTGTTGGAAGCAGCAATTGCAGGAAATCAGTAACTGCCAGTCATTCACCACAACAGGGCTGCGCTCCGGGACGGGGACGCTCGCTCAGCAGTGGCACTGTTGAGAAGGGGCAGCCTTCCTCCGGACCATCAAGGCAAAACAGCGCGTGAGATACGTGGCAGTAATCTCTGCGGAACCACCGCCAACCCAAGCAAAGCAGCCCAGCTTTGAGGCAAGTGAAGAAAATTAACCCATTGTCAATAAAGACCATGATAAATGTTAACCATGGGATAAAACATGCCCTTTATACTGTGGTGAGACACCGTTTTCCTGTTAAGGGGTCTAACCTGTCCGAGGGGGCATACTGGCAGAGTGGGATGAGAACAAAACATGGATACTTTGCTCCTCGCACCCTCTTCCCTTCCCTTCTCCTTGCCCCCTTACTTCCCACCTTCTCTCACTCTACTGGCCTTACCAACCTTGACCCCGGACAGCACATTCCAGAGTCATTCAAACAGACAAACCCCAACGCCATATCTGGGTCCCAAAGAGCCGCTCAGACTCACACCCACATGGCTTACACTGGTGAGTCTTGGGAGCTTCTCTTTTTCTTTCTCTTAACTTCATTTTACACGTGTATCCTGCCCTTTTATTCTTGCAAGGTATCTGAGGCAGCTTAAATGGTCTCCTCTCTCTCCATTTTCTGCTCATCACTACCTTGTGAGGTAGGCTAGGCTGAGTGTCAATGACTGGCCACCTGGCATCTCAAAGCAGGTCTCCCGAGTCCCAGTCCAACATTCTAACTCTCGCATCACCCCGGCTCTCTGACTTCCGAACCCACAATGGTCCATGACCTTCTTTCCCTTTGCTCTCCAGCACCACATCCCTGGAGCTTCCAAAATATCAGCAGCACGGTGGAAGGATGTGAAAAGCTCTCCTCTTTCCCTGACCTCACAGAGGTGTTCAGGTTTTCAGACTGAGCTTTGGTCCTGAGGCAGCTTTTCTTTCATTTAGACCATCGGGGTTAAACTCTGCAAAAAGAAGAAGTCAACGTGACCTGGTTATCGATTCTGATCTCGGTCAGGGTTTCGTTCTCCTTGAGTGCATCGACTAATGCCAGGATGCCTGTCCCGGTGATGAAGTTGGATTCGAAGTTCAGGCTCCTCAGCGTTTTGTTGGTCCTCAGCATGTCTGCAAAAGCCTTGAAAGACAACAGAGCATTCCAGAAATTAGATGGTGTGGAAAGCAAGGCAGAATGAAGCAACTTTTGGACGTGGTGTCCTCCAGATTGTTGAACTACAACTCCCAGGATGCCCCAGACAATCATCTGCTGCATCCGATGAGCACCAGGTTATGAAAGGCTAGAAGCCAGGTCTACCTAGCTGCAACAGGTAAGAATAAGGGCATGTCTGTAAATCTCAAGTTAAAGGCATTGCAAGGTGGTGGGGGGTCCTGTTCAAGGCCTCCCCCTCCTCCCACTGCCTTTCAACAGTGCTGAATAGTTCCTCTTCTCTAGAACTTCGCCCTCCCCGCAAACCTGGCTACATGATTCAGCGCGAAGGTGTCTGGGCTTTGGCACCACCCTGAATGCTGGATGAAGCTCTAAGAAACAAGTCAGTTCTTCTGCCTGAGCGACTTATCACTGGGAGAACGTGCTGCATGGCTTCCTTCCTCTTCCTTCCTCTGGAACTGGTCCATCGGCCCATCTCAGATCATGTTCTCTGGCCTAACCTTTGTCAGGGCTGGTCCCTTAATGACATCTTATTTCTGCGCTTGGCTAAGCCCGGACAGGTGTCAATGGTCAACCTTTAAACACTTATTTTTTAAATTTATTTATTAAAAGCTTTTATATGCCATCCTATTATATAAATATATCAGGACGGCTTACAGTGCTTTAAAAGAACAATTTAAAACAACAACTTTCAATAAATGAATTAAAACAGTAGTAATATATAAAACGATAAACAATAAATCACAAAACAAAACAAGAGCGACTGCAGATTAAAAGCTATTGATTTTAAAATGCTCTTTAAATAAAAAGGTTTTGACCTGGCGCTGAAAAGAGTCTAAGCTTGGCGCCAGGTGTACCTCTCTGGGGAGTACATTCCAGAATCTGGGCGTCACCACAGAGAAGGCCCTACTCTGAGCTGATGACCTTTTTACCTCTGTTAGAGAGGGTTCCCGGAGCAGGGCTACTTCTTTGTCACATGTCAGTTTTCACCTTAACAGCATGGTTTTGCATAGCCATTCACCTTTTTGGCTCCACTGATCTCACGTCCAGCCACAGGATGGACACAGTAGTAGCAAAACTGGATATCTCAACTTACAACAGCAACAGGGTCATTGCTCCGAGTAGCTGCAAGACTAAAGCTCTTCACGTTGGTATTTGTTTCCAGTGCCTTCGCAAACTCTTTCAGGGTTGGAATGGGAATATTCTTGAATGTAAGCAAAAACAGGATCGCATCAACACAAAACTGCAACGACAGTTCTCAAAAGCAACATCTCTGTACATTTCTCCGCTGGATTGGTACCTTTATGTTGTTCAGATTAACTTCAACAAGGCGAGGATCGTTTTCCTTAATCCTGTGCAAACTCTCCTCGACATTTGTGGGATTTGGTGGCTCATCAAAGACTGGAACCATCTTTTCACCTTTGACTACATCTGAATTAACAGAAGAGGAGTGAATAGAAATCACACAAACTCAGTTATCACTTGCGTCAGAAATGATGCCAATACTAACTAAGCCTTAACTAACTAACCCTGCAGGGTTAGGTAAAGTAGCAGCTGTCTTGTCACTTAGGGCACTATCCTGCATGCCTGCCCATAATAGTGCAGACCCAGAAAGCCCTGGCCAGCCAACTGAGTGCCCTCCCCATCCAAAAGTTTTCCCAGTCCTCAGGAGGAGCAAGGGCTGAGACATAACCCGAATTTGGCAGGAGCGAGCTCTGCTCGGCTTGCTTTGTTTTTAAAGTGTTACATGCTGCATTTTAATTCATCTTCTCTATATTTTTGGCAGCTCAATAATTTACCTTTTAATGCCGAACCTTACTGCCCAATTTATAGCAACACTTTGTAATGTGTTTTACTTCCAGTGTTATCATCACTGGCTCACTGATTTTGCATTTGTTACTTGCATTGCCCTAAGAGTTTTGGCAACAGGGTGATTCCTTCACTGAATAAATTTATATCCCTCACTCACAGACAATGTTCCTGATGTTCTTTCTTCATCCAATTACTGAAGTACCCCTCGAAGAAGTAACCTTAGTTCACAGCTAATAATAATGCATTTCCAAAACTACACTTAGGCAGACTATCATACATTCTTTATGTCTTCAGGATGCTCAGCATTAACATCTTACAGCTTTTATCATCATATCCACGTTACTCAATGCCTAGTGGCCAGAAAACAGAACAGGCAGTGGGTTTCACAACAGACAATGGTTTGCACATAACTGTGGGTTAATCAACTTACGATTTGTCACAGATAGCACCTGGCATGCCTTGTGGCAATCTGTAGGTTAATCAACCCACAATTTGTTGCCCTTCCATGTAAAGGGGGTCTCATCGTTTTATTTAGACTTTCAGCATTAATACCCACTTGAGAAACCATCACTGCTGACACCGTTGCTACTTCCTATGATATTACACAGCTGGGAGCTGCTTAACAAGTTGTGCATTCCAAGAATAGCTGTAGGGAGAGAGGAAAAGAAAGAAAACATTAATGCAATTTTGTGATGTGCTGCTTAAACAAGACATGAGTTTGCAGCAGGATGTCCCATGTAGGAAGGCCACTGCTCTCGATGTTGTTGTTTGCCTGTCAGGAGGACTAATGTGTGATTCTGCAGACTGTTACACTGCAAACTCCCACTATCCACCCCCTCTGCTTATCCCAACTAGGGCATGGACAGAGCTCTGCTCTGTTGCTGGCCATTGACTGGACAGGGAATGGGTCTGATCCAGCCAACCATTCCTGGCAGAAAAGCAGCGGGTGTTTGGAGACCCAAGGCTTCTTTGCAGGTAAAGGCGCACGAGTATCGCATTCCTTGCTCCAAAAACAAGGTGGCCCACTGGAGCATTCCTCCCCAACCCCACAGCCCCTTGTGGGGAGTGGGCTTCAAGATTCAGAGAATGCTCGAAGAGCCACTGGTCACAAACCTGGTGGACTAGCAGTGAGCTGAGCCTGGAGGCTGAGGAACCAGTGGCATCAGCGCAGGGCAGCAGACTTGAGACCACTGAGCCCAGGTCCCTCAAGCCTGGCCTGACAACCGTGGCCTACAAGCCTCCCTAATCTAGACTCCCTTAGGCAAACGCATGCTTCCGAAAAAGGGAACCAAGGGAACAACCCCCACCAACCTGCAAGGTCACAGAGCTCGGTGTCTGTCGCGCTTGTCAACGCTTCCTCCAGTTCTGGATCAAGAGTCACCTTTTCTTCCACGTAAGACGAAACTGGCTTCTGTTTGGGAATAAACACCTTCCCTGTTCAAGAGACAGAAAGCGGCTTTTCAGGATATGACCAACACTTTGCAGGCAAGGACTTCTAGAGTTAACCTGCCATGCTCCACTCACCATTAGCTTTCGCAGATGACTCTTCCCAAGAGCCCCTCACCAATGCCAAGGGTGGCCTCTGCTAATGCCCACCCAGAGCCCTTTCCACCCTGTAACTCTTAGCTGGCCAGCCACCTGCAGCTCCCATGGAGCTTGCCCATGTCTCAAGCACAAGGAGATGGCGGAAACCTTCTCCAAGAGGGTAGCCCTTGGGGCACACTAAAGCAAACATCCATTTGACTTCTATGCTGTAGGAGGCCGACGGAGTAGGACTGGGAACCGGCTTTTCCTTGGAATGTCTGCAGTGATGCAACCTGTAGCCCTGCAGATATTTTGGCCAGCAGCCCCAGCTGGCATACCTAAAGGGGAAAGATGATGGAAGCTGTAGTCCAAAACACCTACAGGGCACCAAGTTCTCCATTTCTGGGCTCAAATGATTTAAGGGATAGGAAATGTGTGGCCCTTCCAATGATGCTGAACTGAACTCCCATCAGCTCCAGCCAACAAAACCAATACCGCACAATGGTGGGAGTTGTTGTCCTACTCATGGAGGGCACCAGCTTGGTCAAAGCTGCTATATACTCACAATGAACCCAATTTTCTGACTGGTCCTTCCAAAGCCAAACAGGGTCTGCCCACCCAAGAGAAGAAGCCTATCCTTACTCAACCTAACATAGTTCATCTGTTTTAGACTTTAATTCCTATTAGCCCTGGAAAGCATGGCTAATGCTCTGGAGTTCTAAGAGTTGTGGTCCTAAACAATACACCAAAAAAAGATCTACACCCAGCTCAACAATCCGATGAGATAACTGGATACCACCTCCAACTCAAGTACATATTGGTGTTCCAGGTCCATTCGGAAGAGCAATCATATACCCAGACAAAGCCTGAAAAATGGCGCTTCGAAGGCATGAATCACGAATGCACGGCAGCAGAAGATGAACCATGCATCCTTTCCCTAGGAGCGCACTGTACATAATGCAGTAGATGGCACTCAATCTGCTGTTCCATGCACTATCCAAAATACATGGCAGCAACCATGTGGCTGAATGTGTCGTGTCACATCAAGTCGCTTTATTTTATTTCTTAAATTTCCCTACTTTCAGAGAAATAAACAGAATATAAAATTCTTCAACAGGAAGCAAGAACAAAGGCAATTGAAAGAAATTTAAGGAGAAATAAATGTGCAGATGTTGCCAAATTTCCAGGGCCCAGGAAAACTGCCCTAGCCTGAATGAGGCCACCTAGTCCAATGCTGGAGATGAAGACTGGTGACAGCAGCTCTCTAGGACATCAGGTGGGAATTTTTCCAGGTGTATCTAGGAGAAATGCTGGAAATCCAACCTGTGACCTTGTACAGGCAGGCCAAGGGCTTCACCACTCAGCTGAGGCCCTTTCTCAGAAACAGGAATTGCACAAACAGCTTTGCGCCTTCCCTCTGGGCCCTTTTCCAGCTCTCCCCCCGGCCCCACCCAGGTTGTCACCATCAAAGGTTGCAGATTCTGCGGGCAGGTGAAGCTGCCTAATGCTCCCCTCTCCACTTGGTTGTTCTGTTCAAAATGGTAGCCCCTTGCTCCACCATGCCCAGAAATGACTTTTGTGTCCCGGAAGGAAAAGAGATCAGGGATCTAGTTCCATGTTTTTCCAGCAGGGGAAGAAAAGCAACTTGCAGGCAGACAGGGAGACGAGAGGGGCCATTTGAGGAGACAACAGCTGGTGGGGGAAGGAATCTGAATGCGGAAAAGTACCAAGAAGAGGAGAATTAAACACCCTTCCTTGACAGGCCTCCCAAGAAACAGGGGATATCTTTTGGCTGCTGTGCAATGACTGCTTTGGCCCCAAGATGGCAATCCTGGATGATCAGGACAAGCAACAAAAACGCTGTTTTAAAATAAAGAAAGAAATTAAAAAGGCTTATTTGCCCGCCTAACTTAGGAGCAAGTCCCACTAAATTCAACAGGGCTGCTTCCAACTAAAGGGCTGTGTATCCCCAAAAGAGGAGGCTATTTTCCTCTGCTTAAGTGTGGCAATCGATCCTATCCTGCCCCGTGGGGGGGGGGGGCGGGTGCCCTGCCGCCAGAGGGACCCTGGGGCAAATGCTAGTTTGGCTCATGGGTGCTCACAGCAAGCCTTCGCTTGTTCGGACCCTCCCTTCTTTCTGTTCTGGAAAAACCCAAGCGTCCTTTCCAGGTTGTGAGCCAATACGTCAAAAACTTAAGCTTATTGTTCAGTCACTCCGAGGGCAGAATCAAGTAAAATAGAATCAATCGTCAGTGCTTGGAAACAATGACTTCATGGCTTGGAAGAAGGCCAAGAGAGCTCTTTGGGAGTCTTTCTCCTCAAGACAGACTGATACAAACATCGTACGGAAGACGTATCTCTGCATGAACCTGCACAACAGCCACCGAACTTGTCTCGCTGACAAGGCAGGGATATGTGCTTCATTTAAATATGGCACCATGTGGGGTTTGCTTATTTTGAACCAGGGAAACGCGCTGGAACCCAGCGAAGAGCGTCAAGGAGAACCGAAGTACATCCACCAACAGTGCTTAGAATTTGCACAGTGTGATCAAAGTGGATAAGCAAATACTTTTTCTCCCTCTCTTGGCCACCATCAGGACCATGCCTTGGACTCACGTGCTCCTTCCCTGGCTCATTTATTTCTATTCTCCTCACTTTCTTGGTTTGCAACTTGCCATGAAATTCATTTGGCCAAACTATAGTTCCCACAGTGAAATCTATGGTCCTCTCGTTGTTGTCACATACCAGCTTTGTCATCTCTGGGCTAGCTGGGGATGATGGGAGCTCAAGTCGAATAGTATCTGCAGGGCCACAGGCCCCCCGGTCTTGCTATAAACCCATTAACTTGCCTCTACAAGTTAATGGGTTTCTAGAACTAGTTTCTAGAACTAGAAACCTGCCTCAAAGAACACAGGGAAGCAAGTCATGGGTGGTGATAACCATGGCTTGGCAGAGCCAGAAGTCATGGTAAACCATAATTATTATGAACCAAGAAGCAAGGGGGAACATCTGAGCACATGGGGCCAAAAGGGGCTGTGAGAGTCCTGCTAAAGGAGGTGGAAGCCACCCAAAATGACATTTGCATCTTCAGAATTACAGCCTAGGAGTTCATAAACATCAGGCTGCTTGTAGCTCAGGCTGGCAGGGCTAGGCAATCCCCTTTTTGGAGACAGGCACCCCAAAGCACTGCACGCTGTCCTAGGCATGTCTGTGGCATTAATCCATTTCTAGTCAGCTTGAATCTGAAGCTGGCAACTTGGCCAAGGAGGTACAGCGTGTGAGCACCAGGCAGAAAAGCAAGCCCGTAATGCCTTCGCTGCTTAAGTGGCCCAGCGCTCTCACTTGCAAGACAAGGATGTTTACACGGTTTTCATATTCACAGACCTCCAGCCACAAAGCTCCCATTGTCCAACTAATGAAATTTAAATTTTTAAATGTCATTCCATGAAAGGAAGTGTGTTACGCCAGCCTTCTCCTTGAGCAACAGTGGTTCATTGTATGTTACACCAACAACCAAGGATTCACACCACAGCAACTCATTAAAAAAATACTTTGCTCTTATTAGAAAGGTGGCTGCCTTAATCCTGCTTCTCAAAACCCAGGCCCCAAAAGACCTCTGCGGGCATGTTTTGCATGTGACCTTTTTGCAAAAATCCCACTGAAGGTAAAGAAGGTACACATCATTCCCTGGAGTGAAGCCCTCGAAGTATCTTCTCCTTGATACTGCAAAGAGCATCACCATAAGCCACAAAAAGAACTCTAAAACCCATTCCTGTGGTGCAGGAGCCAAGGAGACCCCTTGCCATGCTCCCATGGGTGGAATAGACCTCAACTAGAGCTGCACTAAGAAAACTAAGGTCATGGCATCCAGTCCTCTCACTTCCTGGAAAATAGATGGGGAAGAGATGGAGGTAGTGACAGATTATATTTTCTGGGCTCCAAGATCACTGCAGATGGGGACTGCAGCCAAGAAATTAAAAGATGCTTGCTCCTTGGGAAGAAAGCTATGGCAAATCTAGACAGCACAATAAAAAGCAGAGACATCACCCTGCCAACAAAGGTTTGTATAATCAAAGCTATACAAAGCTTTGGTTTTCACAGTTGTAACATATGGCTGCGAGAGCTGGACCATAAGGAAGGATGAGCATCAATGAACTGACGCTTTTGAAATGTGGTGTTGGGGAAGACTCCTGAAAGTCTCTTGGACTGCAAAGAGATCAAATCAGTCAATCATAAAGGAAATCAACCCTGACTGCTCTTTGGAAGGCCAGATCCTGAAGCTGAAGCTCAAATACTTTGGCCACCTAATGAGAAGGAAGAACTCCCTGGAGAAGAGCCTAATGCTGGGAACAATAGATGGCAAAAGAAGAAGGGGACAGCAGAGGATGAGGGGGCTGGATGGAGTCGATGAAGCAGTTGGTGCAAGCTTAAGTGGACTCCGGGAGATGGTGGAGGACAGGAAGGCCTGGAGGAATGTTGTCCATGGGGTTGTGAAGGGTCAGGCATGACTTTGCGACCAAACAGCAACACAGCTGCCAGAGATCAGAAGCTTGTCGGAAGAAAAGGAGAGGACGGACTCTCAGAGAAGTGGCAGCAGATCCATTCCTGCAGTGGGCAGGGGGCTTCACCTCCAAGGCAGAGCGGTTCCACGCTCCTTTGGAGGATCGCTGCCTCAAGAGGCAGGCCTGTGGGGCTTCTCGGAGGAGGGCTTGATTACAGAGAGGACACCTCAAGAGGACACAAGAGTGGGAAGGCTGGAATGGACTCATGCCAGAGGATTACAATGAATTACAGCTAAGCCCTGGGTGGCATTAGGGTTGCTCTGGCGATAAAAGCTTTCCGGGTCAGCCTAGACAACAGAAGAAACAATGCACTAGCTGCAGCTTCGGTATCTTGTATCCTGACCTTGGCTTGACTCTGGACCTCCATGTTATCAACCTTTGGACCTTGGCTTGTCACTGCCCTTCTGGAAGCCTGATTATATTTGCTGAATAGCCCATTCATTTAACCTTGCCTGTGTCAGACGTTTCTCAGGACGATCTATGTTGGTTTGTATCTGCCGAGCTTAGAGATGGATGCAGCCACAGACGGGCTCCCGTCCCCTCTGCCAAATGCTCTGGTCCCGTGTGCAACGGCCCATGTGCCAAATCTGCACTATGCTCCCCCCCTCCCGCAAAAGGAGGGGGCAGCCCTACAGTCAGACCCTGTATGACTGACCATAGCCTCACACGCCAGGCTGTGGCTGCATGTGCTGAAGAAAACAGAGGGCAGGACCTGGGGCAGTGCTCACCTTTCTTTTCTCCTGTGTATGGGACAATGTCTTCCACATCCTTCTGCTCCAACGCTTGCTTCTCCAAAAACGCAAGCAGTTTTTCTCTGTCAAAAGGACCGGAAGGAGCTTTGGAAGTCTGATCTTTCTGTCGGAACCCCGCTGGCAACAGTGCATTCTGCAAAATAAGAGAGATGGGTGGTCTCTGTCTCGCACACACATTCAGTTAGACAAACAATGACCTACAGGAGCCATTTGTTAATAATAAATAGCCAAGCATTATGTATTCTCACCTTCGTTCATAGATTTAAGTCCATTAGGCATGCACAAAACAAGCATTTCTGCTGGGGCCAGCAAACCATTAGGGAAGAGGTACAAAATCTGCGGCCTTCCAGATATTGTTTGACTCCAGTCCCCATCAATCCCAGTCAGTCCAGCCAGTTGCTGAGAACGGCTGGGATGCAGGTCCCCCAGGGATGCATTAGGACTTGCTTTTCAAATTTGTGCAATACCATGGAGGCAGTCCCACCCAGTCCTCTGGAAATGAGGCTGCTGGGGATGATGGGAGTTGTACTCCAACACATCAGGGGGTACCAGGCTGGAGAAACTTCCCTCCATGTTAAAGAACATAGCAAACTGCCTTCTACCCTTGGCCTGTAGCACACTAGGCAAAATTTAGCACACTTCTGTCAACACAGACTTGCGCCTACTCTTCAGGGTTTCAGGCAGAATTCATTCTGAGCCCTCCTTGGTGACTGAACTTTGGACCTTCTGTATGGAAAGAAGGGCCTCCAAGAGATCAAGACAAGAGGCTTCTAACTTACCAGCTAGGCTAATATGAAAGAAGAGTAATGCAGAAGCCACCAACAAAAGACACCAGTGACGTGAGAACACCAGTGAGTAGGGAAATGCAGCCTACAGCTAAGAAGTTGCTTGAACTGAATTGCTCTCCTCCCCTAGCAAAAGGAGTCAGCACTGCTCCCAGGGAGAATCTAATAGCTTGTGGGCCAGATTCTTCTCAGTCGTTCCACCCTTTTGACCGGGTTCTGGACTATGGGACTGATCATGCTACATTGCCCTCCTCAGTGAAGTTTCCGACAGAACCAGATGGGGTCCAGTTCTCACCAGCCTTCTGGCTTATCTCGGGGCCTTCTTCGCATTTCAGCTAAGAATGCCAACCCCACCTCTTCTTCCAATTCAGATTTAGTTTCTTAAGAAAGAAACTTGGAAGGCTGCATTTTGGGAGGAGCTGACTCTACCTAAGGGAACTCT
Source organism: Varanus salvator macromaculatus (assembly GCA_023646645.1). Lineage (NCBI taxonomy): Eukaryota > Metazoa > Chordata > Lepidosauria > Squamata > Varanidae > Varanus > Varanus salvator. Next base: position 9,153,655 of record JAIXND010000786.1, read on the forward strand.
GGAGGAACCAACCTGCTGTTTTTGGGGATAAACTTGTCCTTGGCGCTAGGCAACTTGAGCATTTGTCATCCACTTGGCCCAATACCCACCTCTGGATCAAGGTCATCCAGGACCGTTTCCAGTTGTTTCAACTCTTCCTCTGTCAGCTTGTCCAGGAGCTCATCCTCATCGAGATCCTTGTACTTCTCCAAGTCTTTTTGGAAGGGGAGTGCCATCACTCCGGTGGGTGAGAGGCAAGTCCGTTGTCCAATGTCTACCAGGGCTGGCAACTTAGTTGCTGTTCTAAACCGGAGCTGTGGAAAAGGGGGAATGGGTGGGTAGAGGAGAGAAACGCAGGTGCTCAGGGTTGTGGGCGCTTCCTGCTTTGCTATCCACTTTTCCAAATAAGAAACCCAAGCCTGAAAGGCTTTCAGAAACTCTGAAAGGCAATTTACTCTTTTCCATGCACAAGATCATTTTCTGAGCTCAGACATGAAGCTCACACAGAGATGGCCTTAGCTGCACACCAAGTCACACACAGGAACCCAAATCAGTAAATCTGACAAAACTGTTTTCCACCGGGTCACCTGCACTCCAGTGCCAGCTGCCACTTTTACAATTAAGAGCTGATCTCTACCCTGACACTGGAGGGCTTCCAGTTGGAGCAGACAATCCCAGAAGAATCAGACAAAATAGCCTGACCTGAAAAGGGCCAGATCCTTTCCTCAGTATCATATATTTTTGCTCTGGAATCAATCCTTTCCAGAGAAAAACAGTGCAACTCAGTGACCTAGTCTGCATGATCCTAGTGACTGATGCAATTGCCCATGGTGCTTGGCAACTGCTGTGCATGATAGGTGTGTGATGCTGGCCAGATTTCCCCAATGAGCCACCCTGGTGCAACTTGCCATGTGATCTAGTCCTGGGCAGCCCAGCTTGCTTGAGGTGGGCAATGAGTTATCTGAAGGTTGCCATGTACCTCGAACAAGACAGGCTGTGTGGATTCGGATGACGTGCTGTGCCAGTGTGGATACTTAGGGAGCTCTGGCCAGCTGGTCTTACAGACTGGGTCACTGAGTCTGGCAGACGATCTTCCATTTGGCAAAGGAATTAAGAGAACAGATTTAAGATGCTTGGGTTAAACTCAACATTCTCTTTATCATCAGGTTTCCTGTTAAAAAGAAACTCTTAAAAAGTTAAAAAGGGCTTCTAAAAATGTTAGTATAATAGAATCCTAGAAAAGTAGAGTCGTTGGGGGCCATGAAGGCCATCGAGTCCAACCCCCTGATGTTGCAGGACACCAAGTTACACATCCTACTCAGCTGGCTGTCTAGTTTCCTTTGATGTCTCTAGCGTGGGAGAGCCTACCACCTCTCCGGGCAGCTGGTTCCCCTGTCGTAATGCTCTAACAGTAAGAAAGCTCTTCCGGATGTCCAGCCTGAATCTGGGTTGTTGCAACTTGAATTCTTAAAACTGTTTAATTATGTTTATTCATTCTGCTGTGAAGTGGCACATTAAATGCACCCTAAATTGCCGCCTGGTAGTGTAGTCCCATGTCCGTGGCATCCCATGCCAACTTTGCAAAGATGCTTTCAGCCTGCTCCCTCAATATACTGAAGAGTTTGATCGGGCTGGCTGAGCTGGCAAAAGCATCCGTCAACGTTTCAGGACACTTATAAATAAGTGCTCTTAAGACCAGAGTGAAAAAATGTTTCCCTGGTTTAGGAGGGGAACGCTTTCCTCACCCAACTGAAGCGGAAGACAAAATATTTTCATAATGATGGCAAAAGAAAAAGCTCGTATTATGGTACAGGCTCTTATAAAACTTGCAGATCGTCCAAGGCAGTATGAGTCAATGTGCCAACACCACCCTTCTGCTTCGACAAGGGGCAAATAGGTCAGCCTCTTTGGAAAAAAAACATAAATGGCTTCAAACCTGAACCAGAAATAACAACATTCAAAAACCAGGGGGAGAATGCAGTAACCCCCATGACCCTGCCATGGATTGTCAAATAGTCCCAGTGGAGCAAGGCAACGTCAGAGGAGGATCACAGCAAAAGGTTGCTGAATGAGAATTCAGCAACAGGCTTAATTCTGTTGCCAAAAGCTTGAATTGGGTTTTCCCCCACCTACACTACATATGAGATAAATGGCTGGGCTGGTACCAGGATGTTTCATAGAATCATGGCACAGAAGAGTTGGAAGGGGCCATGAAGGCCATCAGGTCCAGCCCCCTGCTATTGCAGGACACCCATTTACACCATCCCACTCAGGTGGCTGTCCAGCTTCTTTCTGAATGCCTCCAGTGTGGGAGAGCCCACCACCTCTCCGGGCAGCTGGTTCCACTCTCGTATCGCTCTGACGTTGAGTGAGGAAGCTTTTCCTGATGTTCAGCCTGGATCTGAGTTGCCGCAAGTTGAGTTATCAAGGATGACCGCACTGTGTCTGGCCACACTTAACAACTTAATTGTCACTTCAGTACTTCTTGCATTCAATTTCCTTCAGGCCTCACTGTTGACCGTTCCTCCTCTCTGCACCTGACAATTTCTACTCTATTCTTCTGTTATCACCAGCTGTTTTGTTGTTTAGTCGCGAAGTCGTGCCCGACCCATCGCGACCCCATGGACAGCATTCCTCCAGGCTCTCCTGTCCTCCACCATCCCCTGGAGTCCACTCAAGCCTTAACGGCTTGGGACCCGGTTATCTAAAGGAACGCTTGTGTCCATATATGCCCTCCAGCCCCTTGAGATCAGCAGGAGAGGCCCTTCTCCGGGAACCCTCCGTGAAGGATATTAGGAAGGTAAGTACCCAGAGGAGGGCTTTCTCTGTGGTGGCGCCCAATCTATGGAATGCGCTCCCCAGGGAGGTCCACCTGGTGCCATCGTTATTTGTTTTTCAGTGCCAGGCGAAGACCTTTTTATTCAAACGCTATTTTAATTGTTAATATTATTTATTTATGTTATTTTTCGGGCCAGGTCGACTCATATTATATTGTTTTATTCTGTCCTTATTTATTTATTATTGTGAGCCGCCCCGAGGCTTCGGCGAATGGGGCAGCATAGAAGCCTTCTAAATAAATAATAAAATAAATAAAGCCCATACCCACTGCCCCAGTGACTCCATCCAGCCACCTTATTCTCCGCCATCTCCTTATCCTTTTGACGTCAATCACTCCCAGCATTAGGGTCTTCTCTAGCGAGTTGTTCCTTTTCATTAGGTGGCCAAAGTATTTGAGTTTCATCTTCAGGATCTGGCCTTCTAAAGAGCAGTCAGGGTTGATATCCTCTAAGATCGACTGGTTTGATCTCTCAGGAGTCTTCTCCAGCACAATTCAAAGGCCTCAATTATCATCAGTACATAAATATAAACAAAATCTTCTGGATAACACTCCATGCCTCTGATGAAATGGGCCACAGACCACAAAAGCGTATGCTAGTCTTTATGGTACTACAGGAACTTCTTGTTGATTTGGTGTGACGCATGAAAAGAACAATCCCTTGAGAATCACTTGAATTGAGATAAATCCACACAAACAAGTACCTTATTCTTCTGCACTGGATTTCACATCCTTTCTACTGGAATACCCTTCAGAAAATTGCTAAGGGAAGAAACAGTTCTTGACTGGTGTGTGTGTGTGTGGGTGTGCGCACTGCCTAGATTTTGCTGTCACTGTTGTCTTACAGGCATCCAGAGAAAGCCATTTCAATCAGCACAACAGACACCTCTTATCATTCACTCCTATTTGACTGTGGAACAAGGCAGCCGTTTCTACACTCTCTACTGCCAATTCCAAAGCTGCTGTTTACTCAACTCTTTCAGGAGTTTGGCTTAAAGAATTCTTTGAAGTCCATTGCTTACTTTAAAGGAAGTGACAAATTACTGGATCTCAGTATGTGTCACCCCTGGACATTATGCTGTTTGAGCTACAAAAATCAAATGTGGGACCTTTTGATAAGCCAAACAAAGACAAAGCTCCAAAATATATAATCTGTTCATTTCAGAAACCCTGTGACTTGCCAGTAATTCTTAACATTTGAGAAGGACAGCAAGGAACATCAGAGTATGTCAACATCTGTTCCCAAGTCAAAAACCATTAAGAACCTCTGCTAAAGGTCAGCAGTAACTTAACGTCTCTTTTTACAAACTACAGATTACTCATAGTCTACTAATTTTCATTAAAGCCACCCTCACCCCTAAGAAGTTTCATTTCCAAACATATAAAGGGTTGTGTGAGAAATCGGCACCATCCAGGTTTTTATAAATGGATTAATCCAATTGTCTCTTGGGCACAAGCATAATTTGCAGATGGAAATTGTAAATTTCCATGCTTGCAATGCATTCTGCAACAAGCAATGCATTCAACAAGAGCATATTTGAAAAAACGTATTCTAACATGACTTAGTCAATGGGTGCACATGTCCAAAAATGGAATACATTAACATGTACATTATGAAAAACATGTACAAACTTTGTACGGTTAAAAAAGGGCATGAGTACATGCAAAAGTGAAAATGAATGAGCTTGACCTCAAAATCCCCCAACGATCTCGCAAGACAAAGATGGCCAGGTCTGTCCATCTCTAAGGGAAATGGCAGGTCCCAGGTACACAAAAAAGAATCAGACCACCAGTAGAGTTCCACTGATGTCCTAATTCAAGGTATGCCTACAATGATCAAAGGTGACCCAAACCAAGCTTGTGGGGAAGCAGTCAGTGGAATGTGCTGACCATGCCAAGGGATACACCAACCAGGTTACAATTACCCAGGAAATTTCCAATGAGAAGTTGCTATAGCCTTTCCTGTTGAGGATGGCCAACGGGCAGCCTGAGAAGATGGAGTCATTCCTGCAACTGTTAGGAGCTGGGTGAAGTGCCCCGTGTGGTGAACCTCTGAACTGCAGGCAGCAGCTTCTCCGGAAGAGCTAAAATACACATTGCTTTAAATTTGTACCAACCAGATATATCTTTGTCCTCCATTTTAATTTAAAGTTTGCATAAGGACCACAATACAGATCAAAGTCCCTCTATCCTAGGGTCTCAATCAAGATTGGGCACACTGTCCTACTCCAGAGTACAATAAAGGGGGAAGATCTTGCTGCTAAACTCACAATTAATGTCCTCACATACCTGCAGACACTGGACTGACTATCCATCCATCCAGGCTTCTCCTGAAAGGGAAGGGACTTTCCATTTCCGTTGAAAAGCAAGGCCTTGCTTGAACAAGGCTCGGATGCATCCCTGTAATCTTAGTCCCAACTTCCAGCTTGCCCCTCAACTCTGCCTCTGACTTATTTAATGAGGTCTGGTATCCGGGTCCTTTACTGCCTCAGGAATGTTCCAAAAATGCCCCTCCTTCCCTTCGTTTCCATCTGCTACCTTGCTCAATCACTATTCCATGTTCTCTGAGCATGCTCAGCTGTCATTGAGCTTTTTCGGTGTCTCCCTCTCTCTTCAAGGTTTCTCCCCATAAATTTTTCATACCACTGGGAGACCCAGCTCTTCTGTTTCCTCCCGTCCCATTACAAAAAGGTTTGCAATTAGTATGCATGAAGCAAGAGTGTTGAACGTTTTCAGCCTGAGGGCCAAATTCAATGTCAGAGAAGGTCTCAGATGGGTTTTATTTAAATCAAATCCATTTAAATCACTAGTCAGTAAGACTAGATTTAAATCATGGTTTTGCATGCCTGCCTGCCTGCTTTATCCCGAGGTAGAAGAACTTCATTAAAATATTCCCAAACTTATGGCCCGCTGCCATTATAGTTTTCTCTTTCAGGGAAAGAGTAATATGATAAACCTCAGGCTATACACAAAAAGATCCAAAGGCTTGTGGGATATCGTGCTCAAGAGGCTTCACTGGCACTTTTTGTCAGCTTGCCCTTCTCTTCTTACACTTAGCTTCTTGTGCAGATCTATTCCACTCCCAACTATCTCCGCCCGTTCATGGAATTTTTTGCAACTGAGCACTTAAGAGGTAAGGGGTTGATTCTGTGTGCATAGATTTGCAAAGCAACAATAGGATTAAGGTCTTCTTCTCAACTCTGTATGTTTATTTTACAACATTTTTGCTGCGAAGAAGAAGCATGTGATCTCAGCACACACAAATCCGCAGTTTTGAGAACGGTAAAACCAAGCATCTGTGATAATACCTTCTCGATAGAAAAAACGCCCAATTATCTTACACAAGCCTTTGGGAAAAGCATGACATTGTGAACGGATTAATAGAATTCATTTACCAAAAAATTTAAACATTGTATGACTACAGTCTCAGGCTACATAATTAAAAACTAATCCTTATTTCATGATGAACAACCTTTGGGTGATAATGCATCTTAAATAGAAAACTATCTTTAGGCAGATTTTTCCTCCAAAAGCGGTTTTTGAAAAAAAAAAATCCAATTCAAATTTTTAAGAAATCTGATTTAAATGTTAAAAATCTGATTTTATTTTTTTAAATCATTGATTGATTTCTATCCACCCTGGTCTCGGGGGCCACAATTCCACAGGTGGGCAGGGGGAAAGGCAAAAGGGGAAGGCTCGTGCACATAACTACCAGCCCGCTGACTGCTGAAGCTTTACCGTCTTATCGTCCATTATCCAATTTTAGGAGAGGCATTCTGACCTTTCAGAAAGGGGGAAAAGCCGCAAATGCTGGGAAACTGCCCAAACTCAGCAGGCTGGGGGGAAGGAGTGGGCCAGGGAGAGGAGGCGTGGGCACCTGGAAGGCCAGGGGTGGTTCAGCACCTGCATATACAGGGCACCCAGTAATCGCTGGCTGCAGGACTCCAGGCTAACAGTCGCCCATTGCATCGGTTTGAGAACGGGGCACCGATACAGGCCGACAGCCCCTGCAGCATCCCACCTCACTTCCACACACGCCTCCATTTCCCTCTGCCACTTCCAGTTCGTTGTGTTGCCGCTGTTGGAACATTCCGCTCAGTCTTCGTGCATTTCGAGATGGGAACAGCTGTGGATTGCATACAGCAGGCAAAGAAAGCTTCCTACTCTGACTGCACTCATGTTCTTTCCCTCTTCCTGAACACTTTTCAGTTTGGAGCTAGTATCTTAAAAGGAAATGGCTTCCTGCAATTAATTACCGCAGCACCATTAGCTGCCAAGCGGCATATTCCTTTGCCAAGTCACTATTATGCTGCGTTCTCCCCCCGCCCACCCCCTTCCCTGCATTGTGCAAATCTGTTTATAATCATACAGGACTGCAATACTTGGAAGGGGAGGGGCACAGGAGAACCTTAAGACGTGAGAGCAATTTATCAAATGCATTTAGAAAACATTAAAAAAGAGATAGGTTTTGCCGTGCATGGTATAATTCTGGCCTCCTTTTTCTCTCCTCTCAAGTGTTGCTAGCTGGCTGTTTTCAGCAAATGTTGAAGGGGCTGGAGTTGCTGCCTTTAGTTCAGCGGCAGTGTTGTTAGTCCCACAGCAGTCTCATGTCTGCATCCATTCCAACAAACTAACCTACACAAAACGGACACTGGTTTGCTCTCTGGAAGCAGGGGAGTGTGCCAGACTCTCTCACACCACAAGGTCCTTAGTTCCATCCCTTGTGGACAGCTTGCAACAAAGCTCCATTTCTCTGTCTCCGCAGGTCTTCCCATATGACTGGCTGAACAGAAAGCAAACTCTTGGCCGGCTGCCCTTTTGGACTGCACAGCACGCCGAGATGCAATTAGCCAACCCAAAACTCACCAGGTTAGGGCTGTAGCTCAGAGCAGAGCCCCTGTGCTGCATGCAGAAGGTCCCAGTTTCGATTCCTGGCATTCCCAGCCAGGGCTGGAAAGAGTCCTGCCTGAATGCAACCCAGCAGATCCGCTGCAGGCTGTGCCACCAATGCCGGGCTCAACAGACCAAGCACCTGACTCAGCGCAAGGCTTGCAAGTTCTCACACAAGAATTTATTTCAGGGGAAGTGCACTGAACTCTGAAGGACCTAGTGGGGCTCCCTCTGCTTTTATTCCTTTCCCAGCCAGATGTCTGGACTTCAGCCCCCATCAGACACAGCCAGCACAACAAACTGGTAGGCATTCTGGGAGCTGTAGTCCAAAGCATCTGGAGAAGGCTGGGCTAGCTTGTAGACAGGAGGGCCATTCGAACGATGGTGCATTGATATTAGGCAAAGGTAAGTTGGCCGAATTATGTACAGGGCAGGTGATCAGTTTCTCAGTTAAGCAGGTCATGGGAAGCCAGTGAAGGGGAAAAGATCACTTTTCACAGGGACCCTCGAACAGCTACCGCCAGCCAAGCAGCAGCAGAGGCAATGGAACCAGGGGTCACCGGGTTGACACACTGGACCTGCTGGAAACCTCAGAGCTTTCAGTGCCAGACCTCATTACTTTAGAGATGCAAGAAGCAATTTTTTTTACACAACAGACCATCGGTCCATATAAGTCATGACTGTGTATGCCAGAGCCCGGAGCAAAGTGGCCATGGGCAACGCTACGCCACTAGGCACATGGTCATGAGTGGAGTCGGCTGGAGCTGGGGGTCAGGCTAGATGGCCTGGGAGGCCCCTTCTGACTCACCCTGTTTCTGTGTTTCTTGGTGTCTGTCTAGGTGCAGAGTGTGAGTGAGAGAGGGGGGAGGTGCCGCGGGGAGAGAGACGGAGGAAGCCAGCTGGAGTGTGTCTGGGCCATCAGCCTGAGAGAGGGAAAGCGATGGGGACTGTGTTTGCTGGTAGATGGGCCAGGGAAAGGAGACATTGTCTTCTGAGAAACAGCACTGAAAACGGCGGATTCAGAGGGTCTGCTTTGCGTGTTTGGGCTCGGAGATCACCTCTGCCTTGTGCTGTCTCTTGGGCAGAGCCTTGTCCTTTGGGAACAGCCACCCTCCTGCCATGGCAGTCATTCTGTGATGCTGTCCAGGAGAGCTTCTGCAACTGGGCCCAAAAGGGTTTGCTTGCCCCAGACTACACCAACTGGCAAAAGGTTTCTGGGAAGTCTTCCCAGTCTCACCTAGGGATGCCGTGGCTTGAACTCTAAATGGTTTGCAAGCAAAGCAGGTGGTCCACAATTTTTCCAGGAAAACACACATTCTGTTTTTTTCCCAATGTGACAATGATATGAATGTTTTAACTGCCCCCCCCCACACACCCTTTCTTTATACCAGACTCAGACAATCTGTCCTCTGACCCCAGTTTTGTATGTTCAGACAGGCAGCAGCTCCCCAGAGCTTGCCAGCAAGATCCATCTACCTGCACCAAAGACAGGAAGTGTTGCAATTTGTTCTGAAGATCTCAATGAATATTTTAGCCACGTGGAAATGGGAGCCCACGACATGAGGTGCTATCCAGGTGACGAAGAGGTTATCGGTGAAGAGCGAGAAGCCGTGTCATGCAGCCTGAATTGTTTTCCTGGACACAAGGTTGAGAGGGAGGGTGGGTTTTCTGTTCCCCACAAACCAATCCACAGTGTTCATATTTTAAAATAGAAAATGACATCACTAGCAAATGGATGGAGCTGCTTTGGGGCCAGCATACTAACAAAGTTAAACTGTATCCTGATTTCGTTCGCTTGCTTTTTTTCCCAGTCCTCCTCTGGATGAACCTAAACCGGAGAAGGGAGGGACCTGCAGGCAAAGTTTATCAGTTTTCCACCATCAATCAGAGGCTTGAAACTGGTCCAGCGGCTTCAGAGAAAGACAAGTTTCAACCTTCTCCCCAGAGAATCCTTTCCATTGGCAGCAGCATTAACTCTTCACCATCACTTCCCAAATACTTTAGATGGCAGTGCTTAAGGGTAACTTATTGCAATGATTAATATTAGTGTTACTGGTATTATTAGCATCATAATTGCTCATATTATTATTACACTGTTTTATATGTCACCTTTTCCCCTCTAGTGAACTGCATTTTATCTGCACGACAACCCTGTGAGGTAGGGTGGGCCGAGAATCTGTGACTGGCCCAGAGTCATCCAGGGAGCTTCGTGGCCAAGTGGGACTCCAGGTCCCCTGACCAACACTGCTGTAACCACCATCCCATTATCGCAGCTGCATTATGCAGAACCTAAACCAAAATGTTTCACTCCGGTCTTGACCTGACTCCCTTCCCTTAAAGATTTCCCAGAACCTGCTGATACAACCTCTTGCTTCTCACTAGCTCACAGTCACGTGACCCAGCACTTGACCAATACGTTAGCTCTGTCAATATGGGTGGCACTTTCCACAATACAAGACAGTAAGTGCTGAGAGGTTTCCAGGTTAAAAAGTTTTACACAAAGGAGGGGTGTAGGCTGAAGTCGGTAACACAGCAGCAGCTGAGTCAGAATGACCCACGCAACAGTCCTGCCACAAATGAAAGGGCATTCGCCGGTTACGTCTTCTGAAACTTTCACACAAGACGCCTTCCCTCTGCCACACACACATACCCAAGAAGGACGGAAGGAGCCAACCAGCAGAACTCAGGAACCCAAATAAAAGCTTGTCAATCTATCACACAGAATGGAAGCCACACCAGTCAGATCTGGCTACATGGCGACATCACAAAGCCAATTCAGAGTTAAGGCAATGCTCCCTGCCCTCACTCCATACAAGCAAATACATTCTTCCTGTTTTGCCCATCCCCACGAACTGTTTAGAACAGCCTATTTTTAAAACCCATAAAAATAAAACCAAACACACACCATCTCACACAGACACCTATTTCAAAAGTTTGTTAATATGCAGGTGAATGGCAGCCCTAGATTTTGCCCCTCTTTGCTCTGGACCAGCAACAGCGAAAAAGGAGGACTTGCACCAATGTTGCCGGAATGGCATCTGAAAGAAGAAATGTGCAGCACGGCAACTTTGGACATTATGGCCAAAGAATGCACCCCTGGTTCCTCCTGCCCCTTCACCTGGCCTCGCCTACATCAGTCCTGGCCCTGCTTCCGTACCCGTCACCACCCTGGTGCCATCCAGCTCATACAATCATAGAAAAGTTGGAAGGGGCCCAGAAGGCCATCAGGTCCAACCCGCTGCTGTTGCAGGACATCAACCCACAGTTCCTAAGTCACACAGAGGATTCTGAATTCCCTCCAAGGGTTTCAGACTACCCGCCCATCCCTACTTTACACCAACTCTGACGCTTTAATTATCTCTTGTACCTAATGATGCAAAGAGTGGAAATAAAGTAGATAAACATAGAAACATAGAAACAGAGCGAGTCAGAAGGGGCCTCCTGGGCCATCTAGTCTGACCTCCGGCACCAGCCAGCTCCGCTCATGACATGCCCACCATGTGCATGTCCAGCCTATCTTTGAACACCCTCACCGATGGGGCCTCAACGACCTCCCGTGGAAGCCCATTCCACGCCCTCGGGGTCCTAACTGTCAGGAAGTGCTTCCTGGCATCCAAACTGAACCTTGGCTCCCTGAGCTTTGCTCCATTGGAGCGCGTCCTGCTTTCCTCTGCAGGGGAGAACAGGCCTCTCCCCATCTCCATGTGACACCCCCTCACATACCTGTATGTTGCTAACATATCCCCTCTGAGTCTCCTCTTCTCCAGGCTGAAGAGACCCAGTTCCCTCAGTCTCGCCTCATACGGCATCCCCTGCAAACCAGCCACCATCCTTGTGGCCCTACGCTGCACTGACTCCAACCTGGCTATATCCTTTCTGTAATGAGGGGCCCAAAACTGAACACAATACTCCAGTTGCGGGCGCACCAGAGTCATGTAGAGTGGAAGTAATACCTCTCTTGATCTAGAAGCCACACTTCTGGCTATGCAACCAAGGGTGGCATTCGCCCTCTTGACCACCGCATCACATAAGCTGGGAAACACGGGAAATTTCCAAATTTCAGGGGCGGGGATATGTTTTCTTGGGTGCCACATGGTTCAGCAGGATAGAGAAGGGTCTAAATCAATATTTACTTTTAGCAGAGCTTTGAAGTGCTGGGTGACTGAGACTGCCAAGCTCTCCCCTTTCTGAGTACCCAGCCCTCTTATCTGAAAGTATGCTCTTCATGCTACCTACCTCTTAGACTTGCTAGCCTCGCAGCCGGAGGGCAAACTGTGACCCTGCTTTGCCCTTTGCTGTCTCATGTTCCCTGGGGCAGGGCCTGTATTCCCTCTGTGCTTTTTAAAATAGGGATTGCTAGAGCAACATCTACATTAGATACTGCCATATAAACCAGCAATGCAGAGAACATGCTGACAGTAGGACCAAGGAAGAGAACAGGCCTTCTTGTGTACATGGTTCTACACCGAGCAAGATGAATAAGTCCCTGCCTAGAGGTGCTTACAGTCAGAAAACTGCAGGAAGAGGCATGCAAGAGGAAGAACGCAGGTGAAGTTATACATATGCCAGGTCCGTCTCTGGGAAGGGGCTGTAACATGGCAGGGGAACACCTGCTTTGCCTAGGATTAAAGCCCCCGGTTCAATGGATGAAAGTCTGGATTAAAGTCCCAGGTTCAAATCCCCAAAGCCTACAAAACAATCAGGGAGCTGGTGATGGGAAAGACCCTGGAGAGAGAGACTGTATGGCCTCTGAGAAATGCCAGAGGACTGCAGCTCCAGAGCCCTCAGGTTCAACACCCCTGTTCCAGAGGCCAGACTCCCCTTAGTGATTCGTTATATAAAAGCCAGATTTGACATCATTGCTCACCTTCCCCCAATAGCAACAACATGCCACCCCTGTGGGAAAAGGCTCAATATTTATATTATTATTATTATTACATTACATTTCTATACCACCCATAGCTGAAGCCCTCTGGGCAATTCGCAACATCTAAGTCACCCATCCAGACCCGACCCCGCTTAGCTTCCAAGATTAGGCAGGATCAGGCACTTCAGGCTATACAGAAGCTATATAACCCAAGGCTCCCTGCAGCTCACAGCTGCTTTAGAAGCAAGTGATGCCAGAAAAGCTTGGAGCAGCACATCAACAATGAAATTTTAAAGCTCCCTGCCTCCAGCATCCTAGAAAGCAAGCGAGGCACATCATTTCGTGAACCATGCCTCCTTCCCCATTCCTTTCCCACAGTAATTCTCTGTGATTCCACTTTTTTAAAACCAAAAGACAATTGCTGTATTTTCCCGAGCTGTCCCACTGAACTCTACACCCCTGGAGGCCAAAATAAACAAGCCAGCCTAGGAGATGCCCCAAGTATTATGGAAAAATTTTGAGTATGTACACATTTGCATGGCAAACAGAGGCCCCAAGGGAGTCATGTCATTCAAATGCCATTTCTGGCTCGAGACATACCTTCCAAATGCTCTTATTTCCTGTTTCCATGCAGCTGTAATGCTCTGTGCCGGAAACTCCTTCGCATTAAAGTGCTAGCGTACATCTAACCTTTTATTAGTCGGGCTGGGTCAGATGAGCATTCTTTAATCATGGCAATTTTTAGAAATTACAGACCTGTGCAGCTCCGGAGAATGCTAACAATGCATTTAATGTTGCAGTAAGAGTATGATACAAACATAAAGAGAGAGCAGCGATTCCCCTGCACCCTGTTATGACTTCAGGAATGTTTCGGTAGAAGTGATAACTCTGGACTTCCCTGAACACCCCGGGGTGTCTGCTGCGAGATTAAAGCACAGGAGGGCAGCTAGTCACCCTCTAGATGCTTTGGCCTACAACTCCCATCAACCTTAGCCAGCAGAGTCGGCCAGGGGCCTGATGGGACCTGTAGACTAAAATCTCTAAGAAGTCACAAGTTGCCTACCCTGGATGGAAAGGATACCAATGACAGCCTTCAGCACCAATGCAATTAAACCTCAGTGCTGTACTACACAGCTGTTTCAACTCAGGAGTGAGTAACCCGCAACTTTCCAGGTGCTGTCGGACTCCAATGCTCATCAGCCACACCCAGCAGGACCAACAGCCAGAGCATGGAAATTCCAGTTCAACATGCTGGAGCCAGGGGTCAGACTAGATGGCCCCTTCTGACTCACTATTTCTATGCTTCTAACGTCATGTGCACCAGAAGCTCAGAATGGTTCTAAGCCATTTCAGATAGTGATAACGATATCCCTGCAAGGCAGTCAAGCTATGAAATAACAACTGGCACAAGGTCAACCATATTGCTGAGTGAAGATTTGGGTGCAGGTCTCCCCGACTCTCGTCCTGGCTCTCGTGTTCAAGTCTTCTGCCTCCAGAGGGACACTGGGAGACTGGTCAGGCCACCTTGTCCCTTGCTTTGTAAGAGAAAATGGTTGGGAGCTACTTTATAAAGTAGCTGCTGCAAAGGGAGACACCCCTAAACACTCTGCATGTTCAACACCCTGGATTAATGTGCATAAGTCATTACTCCAGCCTGCAGCCTTCCAGGTGTCTTAGACCGCAACTCTCACAATGACGACGCGCCCGGGACATGCTGCAAGTGGTCCAGCTTTTCTCCATGTACATATGCACCCTCAGTGTAAACCCTCACTTTTTATTTAACAGAAGCATCTGCTTTACAAGGTGCTGCAAACCCAGAAAGGGAACTGTGTGTGGAAGTCTCCATGTGGAAGGTAATCTCGCTTGCAGGGTTGGGACCACGAGGGTCGATTTTATCAGACGCCTGCTGAGGCACAGCAAGAGAGGCCCCGCTCTGCCTATCCTCCCTCCTCCCCAAGCCCTCCAGGCCGCCGCCGCCTCCTCCTCCTCCTCCCCAATCCTACCTGCTCCTCTGTTCTTTCCAACAATGCAAGGGGTGCCAGAGCTCGTCATGCTCTTTTCTTTTGGGGGCTCAAGGCAAAAGGGCAAGCGAATTAACACCACCTTGAGGCAGAGAAGGTGGTAAACCTATTTTAAAAAGCAGTGAGGGGACTCTGTCTGGTTATCTTTCTCAGGTTTCTTCCCATCTCGCCACCCCACTTCACTTGAAGCCGACACTGAGAAAAGCACGCATCAAATATCCAGATGGGTTGGGAACAGTCCCATGCAATGGCCAAACAAACTTTTTTTTTGTTTAATTAATGTTTTGTTTAATTAATTCCCACACATTAACACTCCCCCCCCCCCCAAACCAACCTTTCACATTCTACTGCATCCTCCCATGTGCAGCATTGCAAGAACGATGTTCAGGCAGAGTGCTTGCAGACGGGGCATGTGCAGAGATCCTTAGGAGCAGAGGTAACAGCCTTACAGAAGAGTGGGTCTAACCCACCACGAACTGCCAGGGCTTGCCAGGTTTCAGACGTGGTTCTTTCCCAGGCTTAGCTGGAAGGGCTTCTACTTGCAAAGCTCTGCCATGGAGCAGTAGGAATTCACCTGCCTTTCTCCGCTGCCCCCACCAGTTTGAAGGTAATCCTCATCTTTTTTAGTCCAAGGGCAGCCACCCCAACCCCCACCAAATGTCTGGGACTATAATTCCCATCAGCCCCAGACAGCTCAGCAAATGACCAGAGTGTAAAGAAGGTTTCATCCAAGGCACCTGGAAAGGGCTCCAAGTCCTCTATCCTGGTTTTGACCAGCCAGGAGCAAAAACATTTAAAAATAGTTCAGGTAAAGCAAAGAGCAGAGCGTCCTGAAGCAAAGACACCGAAAGACGCACAATGCCCAAGCACCAGGCACCGGGACCATCCAATTCCAGCGGTCTCTGAAATCAGTGCACACGGAAAAGCAGATGCATGCTTATCTGGAAGAGAATTTACAGAGGTGCAAAAGGTCAGCCGAGCAGCACATGGCGGCCCGGATCCGGAAGGAAAATCACAAACAGCGATGGGCACTGCCAGACGAGTCCACACACACCAGGCACAGCTCGGCGAAGTTTCCCTGCCCGGCGCTGGAGGAGAAGGCCGGGCTTGAGTGACAAGCCCAAGAGAGGAAACCCTCCGGAGCGGGGAGGGCTGGTGCACTCTGACAACGGGTGCGGTGAGTTTCCTGGGTGTGGATTGATCATGTTTGCAGAAAGAGCTGTAGGGAAGGGAGGAAGAGGTGCGAAGGCAGAGAGAGGAAGAAAAACTGGCGGTCTGGAGTCTTGCCCAAGCCCGAATCCTGCTCCTACTCGCTCCCCGGTGCTTATCGCTGCCTCTTTCTTCTTCTCTTCATTGCTCCCTAACAGCAACTGCACAGCAACTCAAACTTCCTTGCAGCCTCCTGCAACCCGGCGCCAACCGGATGGGCGGGAGTACAACCCACATCATCCCCAGCCAGCATGGGAATTGCAGTCCAACTCATCTGGAGGACGCCAGGAGAGGAAAAGCAGCCCTACATCACAGACTCCCCCCCACCCAAGCCCCAAATTCCGTCAGTAATTACAAGTCCTGCCGGACCAGGTTGAGCTGCAACCGTTTCCTGCTTGACTGAGAAGTTTGCTGAACTTGCAGCCCAGTTGGCCCAGCTACGAAAAGCGACCACCCACGGCTCAGGCCCCCCACTTCTTGCCCCCAGGACGGTTCCCGAGTGCCCGCCGCAGACTCACCGACCAGAAAGCACTTCCAGCCCCGCTGCCCAGTCTCGGGATGTAGTAAAGCTACGATTGCAGTCTCCGCCCGGCCACTGCGCCTGCGCGCCCTCTTGTGAGCCTGCCGACTGGAGGGTGCCCCTAGGCCTCATGGGAGTCGTAGTCCGCCATTGATTGCTGCTGTTAGCCGGGTCGGCGGGGGTGGCGGCGAAATGGCTCAGCTGAGAGAGCGGGGAAAATCTTTCTCGGATGGCCTTTTGCAACCCCATGCAGCTAATGATGATTTTTCTTTTGCGGAAAGGGTTGGGCTCAGCGAGCTAATTCATTTGGGTCGGGGTTATAAGGCCATCCCAGCCCCAAATCTTTCCAGTCCCTCCGCCCCACGGACAGAACCTTATGTCTATAGGTTCTCGCTGACATAAAGGTCCCTGGAGATCTCTCTTGTACCCGATCTCTTTATTTTATTTCTTTATCTATTAAAAGCTTTTCTACCCCTACAGAACGTCTCGGGACGGCTTACACTTTGCATGATCTCATGTGCTCCACCTCCCTCCCCTTCTTTGTCCATCGATCCCTTTTTACAAATAGGGGGCGTGTCCTTCGGAGACGGTCCAGAAGGCAAGACGGACTTGGAGCATGTGCAACGTAGCATATACAAATGCGAACCTTTTGGTGCGGGGGCTGTTGCCCTGAACGTTTTGATATCAAGCACCACCCCGTAATTCACACGCAAGAATATCCGTTGCAAATGTCCCTTCCCTCCTTGTCCTAGCAATTTTTACTTAGAGTGCAATCTCTGCCATTCTTAGACAGAGAGGAAAGTCCTAAAGCAAACCCTGCAGAATTCAGTTGGGTTTTGGTAAGCAAAACAAGGACAGGCTGTTTGCAGTCTTCCTGCTTTTGACCTACAGATCCCAACAGGGCAAGACAAATAGCCGATGGAGAGTGACTGTGGGGTCTGCAGGCCAAAAACAAAAGCCGTGTATCCTAAGACTGAAGGGTAGGGGTCTTAACGCATCCAGCACGTGTCTGCTCAAGGTAAGCTGCACTGAATGCAGCGAGGCTTTTCTCCAGGCAGGTGAGCCAAACCTGCACTGCATTACATTTTTACCCCCAAGCTCTGGGGGCAGAGTAGTAAACACAGGTGTTGCTGGCTGTCTCTCTTTGTCGGTCCCCCCTGCAGTCCTTTGAAAAGGGATCTGAATGCATGTAAAGAAAGACTTCTGCCTTCCTGGAAAAATAGGGGAGCCCAGTCCACAAGAGATGTCCCACTCCTGATATATGGACGGTCCAGTCCCATGGCGAAAAGGAGGGGACTCTAAATGAATTGTGTACATTGTTAAAGTCAGGGTTAGCTCCTCCCTTTTCGCGGGCTGTGAATGAAGCATCGTCTGTATGGTAAATAGAGGGGAGGGGGCGTTTCTGCTCCAGATCTCTGCCTGGCTGGCTGAGAGAGTTTCCCGTGAGAGTGATGAGGGTGGGAGCCGCCACCCGGCAAAGTGGAGTGCTTTTGGTGCCCTGCCAGTGCCTTGAATACCAATACAGAAGGACTTTTGTACGCCTGCTGTGCAGAGGGCTCCTAGAATCCGGAATGAAGCAGTGCGGTTGCAAAGGAAGCTCCGCAGCTCTTACGGAAATACAAATGTCAAATGTGCCCCAACAGATGTGTCACTAGTACGACGGCTAGACCCTCTCTGTGATAGCTAGGACAGCTAGTCAAAGAGCTTCCAAGTAAAGGGCCCAAAAAACATGGTGGGGGATGCAGGGGATCCACACATGGTTTATAAATGGGCATTAGTCGTTGAAACAATGAAATGTTGTTTCCTCAATATTCCTTCTACAAAAAAATTCCAGCCTGGCATGTTCCTGCTTAGGGTGGCAGCCAGCAATATACGATACCCCTTTGGGATTCCTCTCTTGGCATACCAGCTTTCTCTGTGTTTAGCTGGGCTGTGGATTTCTAAATAATTTCCTTTCCTTGTTTCCTAAAGCTTTTTTTTGAATACTTGGAGAGTTCCTGAACTAGCTAGAATGTTGGACTGGGACTCAGGTGATCTGGTTTCTAATCTCCACTCAGCCGTGGACCTGACTGAGGGACTCTGAGCTGGTCCCTGGTGCTTGTTCTCATCTACCCCACAGAAAGGACAGACGCTGCTATGTAAGCTCCTGTCAGGTTCCCCACAAAAGACAGGATATAAATGAAACGCCACAGCAACAAGATCCTTACTTGGAAAATGAGTTGGATGATGGCATGTGTGGCAGGAGTACAGAATCCCTTCCAGTCTGGAGGGCTCTTGGAGGGCATGTTTCACTTGTAGGGATGCTGAAGGTGAAAGAGGCAGTGTCAAAAACACCAGCCAGTTTTGGCAGCAAGCTCTTTCCTGCCAGCATTTAGGCCTTGGGAAAGGCATCCCCCCTTTTCAGTGGGAGGAAACTGTCCCAAAGCCAGGAACCAGTGAACAACTGGCAATCCAGAGAAGGAGATGGGGCCAGGAACAAAGGGCTGGAGCCACGTTGGGAACATCCGTGGGCCAAATTGGGACAGCAGGCCTGAAGTCTTGTCTTGATATGTAAGATGGGGACATGGGCAGAGCTGGCATGCTAGGAGGTGGGTTACTGCTTGGGAGCTACTCAGAATCATCTGGCTACTGCATGTGGGAAAGAAAGTGGCTAGAGTAGCTAGACTTTTAGTCTGATCCCGCAAGGTGCAACATGAGCCTAACAGGAGGAACGGGTTGCATTGGCGTGTCTCCCTATAGGGGCGAGATCACATCTGGGCAAGCCCAACAGACCAGGCCTGTCAAAACCCTGGACAGGTCACTTGGCTAACACCGACAAAGAGCAGTGGTCTCAGCCTTTTGGAGGAGGTAGCCCTGCTGTTAACGCCAAGGAAATGTCTCCTTACAGGACCATTGTCTAGTTCTGCAGCTGTTGGTTCCAAGCTGTGGAGGCTGTGAAGATGCTCTTTGGAGTCCAAGAGATTGAATAAAGCCATGTCCTATAACCTGGAAGGTCTCAGAGTAACAGATGATGCATGACTAGGTCCACTTTTCTGTCCTCTGGGTCAATTTTCCGTGGAATGAGTGTGGAGATTCCGACTGGAGAACATGGCAAGCAATTGCTTTTATGACTGCTCAGCAGGAGATGTTGAAGACAGGATTGCACTGAGGACTGTATGGAAATCGCAATATTTGTAGAGGTGGTGTGGGAGAGCTGGAATCAGCCATGCATTTTCCCCACGTGCCCAGAATTGGCACATAAGGGGATGACAAAGAACTGCCATCCTGTCTAGGAAAGGGCCGAGACAGGAAAAGATGACTGCCTAGAACCTGTGATGTGATCCAGTAAAAGTCCTATGAGTTTGAGCTATCTGGAAAATGCTGAGAAAACAGGCTCAACACTCATCCATGCTTGATTTGGTCCAGGCAGTTGGTCAGCAAGGGCAGAAAGAGAGTCTAAGTCCTTTACAGACTTAGAAGGTCATACAGTTCCCAGCAGTAGCCAGCCAGCCATGCAGGTCGGGGATTACTCAGAATTGTGGTACTTTTTTCTGTCTAAACATGCATAGGATTGCACTGACAGTAAGTCAGCCTTACTTCAAGGGCAATGATTCACACAACAACCTACACTCAAGGCTGAGTGTGGGTTGCAAGTGGGTTGTTGCTGAACCGTGAGCGGCTGTTGAAATGTGTGAACCCAGCTGTATTAACAAACAATGGTTTACTAAATGTGAACAAGTCACAGAATCATTGATGCTGTTTGTCTGGCATGAACAGGGTGCATTAAGCGAGCATATTTCGAGAGAGCCATGTGACAAGGGACCATGATGCATACATGTGCTTTGATGTGTGAATATATTCATGGGTGAAGACAGAAATAAGACATGTATCCTTCTGTTTATTCCTTCTGTTTATCATAGATTATATCTTCCAGTGCTTTCCTCATGATTAATCATGCATATTGTATCAATATAAAAAGGCACACTAATTAAATGAATGTATGGCTCATTGTGCATAATGATACGAGAAAATCTCTGTGATGTTTACCAGCCTGGTTTGACATGTGGGACTAGTTTTGAAAGGGCATAGCTGCTTACAGTTGGGCTCCTCCTTAAGCAGATATTTCCAGATGCCCTTGAAGAATGTTGGCTCTATTGTAATTCAAATCTTTGGTCACAACAAGTTGCCTCTGATGGAGTGGATGGAGACAGGCAGGTGTGTTACTTAAGCAGGATGTAGGGTGGGAGCCTTTCCATTGTGTTTCAAAGTATCTGTTCTGCAGGTAGCTCATTTCAGCTTCTTGACTTAAGGCACAATCCTAGGGCCTCCCAACACCATCTGGGGAGCCATAGGATTTTTTCAGAGTCCCAGCACTTGTGAAGTCCTGTGACCTTGGGGCTGGGATTCCGATGGCCTAGCCCCTTGCTGCCAGGACAGAAAGAACTGTAGCAGCTGCCTTTCTAAGACTGGAAAAGCACCTTCAGGAAGCAGAGAAAGTGGCTTGCCGGGCAGTCTCTGAATGTCAGTTGCTATCAGTGCCCCAGCCTCCTTCTCTCCCGCTCCCCTGGCTTTCTTTAGCTAGCCAAAGACACCCATTGGACTGAAATGCATGGCAGAGTCTGGAACTGTTGAGCCTTGCTCTGGCCATTGAATGCACATAAGCTGCTGAGCCGGGAAGCTTATGTGCATGGAAGGCAAGGACAATTGGATTGTGCCTTTAATGAGCTTACACACACACACACACACACACACACACACACTCACTGTAAATCACGGATAGGCAATGTGGCATCCATGGGCAACAATGCATCCCTCGGTACTTTTCCTGGGGCCCACCGAGGTGCTTTAGCTTTTCCCCTTAAAAATGAATAAATTGGCACATTTCCTGACTGGTAGCTAAGATCACTGCGGAATAGGTTTCCACTGGTGCCGAAAAGTGTGGGTTCAAGGGCTTGTCCAGCACACTGGAACGCGCACCCCACCGCTGCCACGCACTCGGTCCTTTGGGCAGGCTGCTTGCCCATTGCTGTCCCTCCATGGCAGCCCTCTTGTGGTGGGGCTCAGGCACTTGCTCAACTTTGCAAATGTGCCCTTGGCCCCCGGTGGTTGCCTGCCCCATTACCCTGATGGCACCCTATATTTGCTGCCTTGCTTCCAACGTGATCGCAGGCTTGTCCACTTGCTTCCAAAGGCTGTATTTGGGGCCTCCCTTGCTCATGACACCAAGCTGAGTTCGTTCTCAACGCCAGCCTCAAGATTTAAGCCTCAGATTCCCAGCGAGGGATCTGATAAATATTTTGCTTCATGTGACAGCACTGGAAAACCCCAGAGCTGGTAGTGATGCTCTTTGTAATCGCAATTGTGTAACGTGATCCTCAGCCCAACTAATCACCACCAGGGTCTAAGTCATCACACCGCCCTTTTCTCAGGTTCAACCCCAGAACCTGTTTTCCATGCCAGAATTCAGGCCTGGGATGCATCTCTGAGCATGTGCATGATGCCTTTGCCCCAGCCAACCAAGTCTTGTGGCTCTTTAAAGTGTTGCCAGTTATATAAAAACCAGGATGGGTGAAGGAGGGTAAGAAGTAAGCAATAAATGAGGTCAGAGGAAACGAAATGCGAGAAATACAAGCTCTGATGGGTGCATTAAAGTAAAAATGTATATCGGTAATTACAGTGACCATTAATTAGCTTCCTTAAACCATAAATTGCAGCTGTACTTTTTGGATTAGGAAAGATACATGGTCTGATTTCCAGGGAAATTAAGGCTGCAACCCTATGCAACTTTTGACCAATAACAAAAATGAAAGAAGCCTTCAGCACACAGCTTGACTGGCTGGGGCATGGCAGGAGTTTTCTATCTAAACTTGCACAGAATTAATGCAAGTTTAAATATTTAAGGTTGAAAGAACTGTTTGCATGTGCTTTAAATGGAAAGATACAATGGGATGGTTGGATCCAGATTTAGTCCGACTTGGAGTAGATTTTAATGGGTTTATTATAGGAATAACGAAGTCTGGATCCAACCAAGCAAGATTGCATATATTGAACATTTATTCACATGATTCTTGTACTGCTTCATACCCAAAGGGATTCTAGAGGGGTGAACAGTACGAAGTTAGAACATATAAAAATAAAAATTGCACATTTAAAACATTTTAAAACAGCATTAAGTGCATGGTTGGTCAGCAAGAAAGGGCTTCCCGGAATACGGTGTGGAAAACAGCAGAGTGTTGGCTCCTGCCTAATCTCCTGAGGCAGGGAATTCTGTAAGAATGGGGCCAGCACACTGAAGGCTCTTCTTCTAGTGGATTCCTGGCTGTCCTTGGTTCTATGTAGAACCACCAGGAGAATGTCCTCAGCAGGAGAAGGCACTGTTTTGGGTGCCCTGAGACACTTCTGCAAACGATACTAGCCGTGTTCTCCAGCCATTGAAGGAATTCAGTAACATGCTTTTCAGACAAGGTGTTAATGTGATGGTTCAAGGAGCCATTCTTCCCCTTCTTCCTGGCAGGGCCTGAATGTCTGTGTTTACCTGTTTTCTGGCACCTGTTTCAGGTAGTAAATCACCAGCTATTGTTCTGCCTTTGGGAGATGCACTGTTATTACATGCTCCTTAGAGTTGTCAGGATTTAGTTTCCTCCCAGAGCCTCTGAAAAATACATCTTTGAGTAAGGAACACATGGATCTTGTTTCTAGTGCTTGGGGTGCAGTGCACCCCCTGATGTTTCAAACACTAGATTTTGAACTCGGAATATCTTGTAGACAGTTATGTGTGCTGCGTCCCCAGTCACTGCTGTATCTCATAAAACTGCAGAGTTGGACAGGATCTTGGAGAGCATCTAGTCTTACATGCTTGCTCCATGTAAGTCCTGCCTGCAGGGTACAACTCCAGCCCCTGGCCTCTGCTTCGAAGTCCTTCCATGGCAAGGGGGGACCACCAGCCTTCAGGGGCTGTCCATTCCAGCGCTGCAGAGCCCTCAGGGTGAGGAAGGTTTTTCCTAATGTTTAGCCAAAATCTGCTTCCCTGCAAGCTTCAGCCACTGGATCTTGCCTGCTGCCTGGAGCAGAGACCAGTTTGGTCCCTCTTCTGTATGGTGGCCTTTCTGAAACCTGCCGTGAAAACCCTCTTGTAGCAATCTAGGCAGTGTCCCAGACAGTAGTGTCGCAAGAGTGGCACCAGGCAGAAATTCAACAGGTGCAGCGCACACACGCGCACACAGAGTCGGGAAACTTTTGCAGCTTCCCTTCTGCAGCACAGAAGGAGCCAGCCAGGGAAACAGGTGGCCAGCCTCTCCAGCCCGGCTGCTGAAAGAAGGAGCGGTCGGAGCCGGCCAGCAGCCGAGAGTCCCCGAGCGTCTCTTCGCTGCCGAAGCGCGGAACTACGAGTCCCACAGTGCTCAGCACCGTCTGCTGAGGCTGCGCAGCCGTCTGGCTTGGAGCGGGGGGGGGGGGCGAGCGAGCCCTGCCTACTGACAGTCCTCTGGGGGGCTTCTTAGGGGGAGGGTGGGGGGAGGAAGAAGGGAGGGCTGGATCGCTCCAAGGAAGGGCGGGCGGACGGGCAGTCGGGCCGCCGAAGTCGCGTCTGCACCATCCTGCGACCGCCGACAGACAGGTAAGCCCGCGATCTCTCCGCGCCCCGTCTCCAGGATGCGCGCTGCCTCCCCGGGCTAGGGATGGAGGCTTGGGAGACGCTGTCCCGGGTCAGCCATTCCGCAGGGAGTGAGCAAGCCAGCAGCCAGCAGCCAGCAGCCAGCAGCCAGCAGCCAGCGGGGTGGTCCACTCGCCTCCCCGCTGCGCCTCGCTCTGGACCCGCCTAGACGCGAAGCATCCTCCCGCGCCGCCTGGCCGGGCGCGCCAGCCATGCCCGCCGGAGTGGCCGCGCCGGGCTGCCCCGGGCAAGCCCGACGTGCCCGTTCCCCGCGGGCGCCGCTGGGGCTCGGTGGCACTTGCTCCCGAGGCCGCGGGCACGGGGCGCCGCCGGTAGCGCAGGTCGTGGCGGCGCTGCGGGTACCGGGGAGCGCGAAGGGCGGCGTCCTAGCTCGGTCTCCGAGGGGGCCTTCCGGATCTCGGCAAGATGGAAAGGCGAAGCGCGGGGCGCTGTGGCCGAGAAGCGCGCTCCCCTCTCCGCATCGCCCGCCGGCTGGTGCACAATGGCACGATCGTTCTTAAACGAAGAGAAGCGCAGGGCACTCGCATCGGGGTCACGGATGGCTTTCAGGACCGGGGCCTCGCCCTCTTCGTTTAGCTGCCGAATTTAGCAGCGCATCTGACACCAGGATGCAGTCAGCCTTTGGCCAGGGCGAGTCCTGCGCGTCTCTCCTCCGATGTCAGCCCATGTTTTCAACCGGGCTTTACTCCCGGGTAAGTGCGGAAGGGCTTGCACAGCCTCAGGCGCCCTTGGATCCTTCCCTTGGGCCCTGCTGCAGGGGACGGCTGGTGGGCAGCTTCACATGGTTTACTCAGAAGTCGCTCACCGCAGCTTAATGCAACTGCAGCCACTTCGAATTACTGCCCCTGCTCTGTGTAGCACGCAAGGAGGCAAGGGGTGGGGTCAGGTATATAATTATTTCTATGCCGAGCATTTAACAGTAAAATAAACTATTGGTTGGTGTGCCCCTCTCCAGCCCTTCTCAGTATTTTATTTTATTTTTTGTTTTAATCAGGTTAATTAAAATGCTTGATTAGAAACAACCACCATGGCAACCCTAAACAGGACCCAGTTGGTAGCTAAATCAGCTCCCCCCCCGAGCCACCCCCCAGCACACACACAGTGGTCTCCACAGCATCTCTGCTTGATGGCCACTCTGTAATCCAGCTGCAGTTGTATAATCAGCACAGGCTGAGCGAAGAAACATGCACCCTGCCAGATGTGTGTGCCAGAAGCTGTGTGCAAGATAAGAGGAGTGGTTGTTTTTATCAAAAAGTGCTGCACCCCAATCTGAGCAACAGCCTGGAGTCGCCTCAGCAGCTCAGGAGAAAGCAGGAAGGCTTTCGGATTGCTGGCCAAGGTGCCTAGAGGCAAAATTCCTCTCTGTTTCTTTGACCTCCCTCCTGACTTCCGACTGGCAGTCCATGTGCCCTTTTTGCACATGGAATGCCTCTCCCTGCTGAATCTCTTCTAGAGCAAAATGTTCTTAAGAGAAATGATGTCCAGATTAGAATGGCTGTGGAGAATCATGCAGTGCAGAAATTGGGCATTTTGAAGGGGTCCAAAGCACACTCCCGGGGTGCTTGGAGAGATCCCTGGACTGGCTGAAGGCAGACACAGGGAACCTTGCCTGGCCCATGTTGGATTGCAACCCACGGCACAGGGCTGCCTGGCCTCACAGGCGAAGTGTGTGTGCAGGTTGATTAGCAGGGGGTGATGTCAGTTGACTGTCACCCTCCAGCCCCCAATATTGCCCTGTTCCTTCTGAGCATGGCTGTAACTCTCACAGCAGCTTTGGGGTGGGTGGACATTGGGGAGCCTGCAAGGCCTGGTTGGTTGACTTTGGGATCTACCATTCCTCCCTCGAAGAGGATCTTGTGGAAAATCTTGAGTTCCTGTGTATATTTCCTCCTGCCATTTGAGACTGCAGGACTTTGGGCAGGGACTGTTCACAGATTCACAGAAGTCACTCTGGGAGGCTTGACCTGAGGAGTGGGAGAATAATGCTTCTACCATCACCACATAAAAATACGGACCTACACGACTGCCTGCGCTTCAGGGGCTCTCCGTGGGAGTCTGTCCTGATGAGTGCCGGTCCACTGACATTCGCCATCATCCCTGAGGGACCCCCGATCTTTTTGGACCTGTGGGCACATGAGAATTTGAGGCACTGCTCTGGCGCTGGCCAGAAAAATGCTTCCCATGGAGGCATTCCAGGTGCAGTCACAGCATGATTGCCCTGGGGCATGGCTAGCTGAAACCGAGCTGAAGGTTTTGTGGGAGAGGAGAAATGAGGCTCATGGTTGGAGGCACAGAGCAAGAGCTAGGCCAGGGGCCCAGAAGAGAAGGAACAGCCAGACAAAGAGGTGGGAAGTGAGATAGCGAAGCTAGAAGCTGAGAGGGGAAAGGGAGACAGGTAGAAAAAGAGCAAGGCCACAGTGGGGAAGCAAGTAGCAAGGCAAGGGAGCAGAGGGGAGTGAGAGAGCATGGCCTCGAGGATGGAGGGGGAGAAATGGCGAACTACAGAGGTGGGGGGACAGCAAGGCAAGAGGCTGGGAAGGAAGGAGAAACAAGACACACAGGGGCAACAACAGAGGGCGGTGCTGCAGCTTAGGAGGAGGAGAAACCATGAGCAAAAAAGTAGGGAAGGAAAAAGCAAGTTTGGACACTGGGAGGGACGGGGAAATGGCAATGCGAAGGAGGAGATGGGAGGGAACGAGCAGGGCTGGGGGCTGGAATGGGGCAGTGGATTACCTTAACTTTCCCCAGTGCTTTCCATTAAAAAACAACAACTTTATTTTGAAATATGCAGGGAGTAGGAAGATTTATGGGTGGTGTTGGATGTCTCTGAAGGTGCAGAACCCTGCCTTAGACCATGCTGGCTGTGACTGATGGGAGCTGGATTCTAACAATTCCTGGAGGCCTACAATTTCCCCATCCCAATTGTAACTGACCCCAGGAGTGGTTCTGGGATGCTGGAAGAGCGACATTTGCTGGTTCGAGGGGACGCTTCTGTGCCATGGC
This sequence comes from Varanus salvator macromaculatus, assembly GCA_023646645.1. Classification (NCBI taxonomy): domain Eukaryota; kingdom Metazoa; phylum Chordata; class Lepidosauria; order Squamata; family Varanidae; genus Varanus; species Varanus salvator. The sequence continues at coordinate 9,180,631 of JAIXND010000786.1, forward strand.
TGGAGCAGCCTCTTGGCCTCGCATGAATGAATCTATGTGTTCACAGGTTATGCTCAGGGAGAAGCCCCCAGGTGTGGGGGTGCAGCAGGGTTTCCAGGCATAGTTGATGGAGGGCCTGGTTGGAAGACAGAGCTATGTCCACATTCAGTGACTGAGTCATCTTTGGGGCCCTTGCAATGCAGTTTGCCCAGGAGTGAGACGCCTTCTCTGGATGTAGATAAGCGAGCAGGGTGAGTAGTCATCACAGGCTGTGGGCTTTCTTGAAGAGTTATTGAAGTGTTTTCAGCCTGCTTGAGCACACACTGGGTTTTTCTCAATCATGCTCAAAGGATAAAAGCTATATTTAGGCATTTTAATCCTCACATAGTAAAAGTGATTTGTAGGAGATGCTCAAGCTTTTCTGGCTGCCAAATGGGTAACAACAGCAGCAACAGAAAGCAACTTTCCGCATACCCCTGCTTTGCAAATGAGACTGTTCTGATTAAGAAACCTTGTAGGGTTGGGGAAGCAAGAGTGGATTTTGGCGTTAAAGACTATGAGGCACAGTTCTGATACTAAAGCAAATTGCCCAGAGGTATTCTGCTCCATTCTCTCAAAGAATGCACAAGGGGTTTTCAAAAAGTTTCCACACTTTTATATTTTATAAATCTATTTTATATATTTTTTGTTGATGGCATAAAAAGTTGGTACAATGCTGGGGAAAATGCATTGCAAAGGAAAGTGACTATGTAGACAAGTGGTGTAATTTGTGAAATTCTTAATAGAGTGTGCAGAAGTGCAGAAACTTTTTGAAGAACGCTCGTATATTGCACCAGGCTTGGGAGGGCAGACCTGGAGCTCTAGCAAAAACAACACAATAGATCCTACAAGCCTGAAGATTGCTCATCTGGTGTAGTTGGTATTCCTGCATTTTTGGCCCCTCATTCTTTTGAACATCACATGCAGCCTTGGCAGTATATCTGGACATTAAAGCAACCCAGGATGGTAATGAACTTGTTTGCAAGGCAGGCACGCAATTCATTCCTCAGCAGTCGTTGCCACCAGAGCTAAAAATCTATAAAAAATATTTCCGAAGCAACACGGTGTTTTGGGATGCCAGTGTGGCCTGGTGGACCAGGGGTGCAGAACCTGAAGCCCAGGAGGCAGATGAAATTTGTCTGGGGACCTAGTGTGGCCTCCTGCTCTTCCCTGACCAAACCCTCTTACCCCTGATCTGCTGTCCTGCAGAAGCTGCAGCAGGTGTATTCTCTGTTACTCCAAAGGGTAGTACTAGAACCTGTGTGTGGAGAAGGCAAGGCAATTGAGTTCGGCTAAATATTCAGAGGCACTTCCTTATGGAAAGAGCTGTTCAACAGTGAGGCAGCTTGCCTTGAGAATTGGTGACTCTTCTTTGTTGGAGGCATCTAACAGGGGTTGGATAGCATTTTGTAAGCAATGTTGCACACTGGTTGTGCTGAGCAGGGGCTGGAGCAGACGGACCTCCAAGGTCTCCAAATCTATCGTCTATGATACTAGACTAGGGGTAAACGAGCATGGTTATTAACTAATTTTTTCCTAAGGATGCCATCATTTCAGTAAAGCTGAATTCCCATGAAGTATTATATCTGAATGATTTTTTTTAGGTTCTCAAACAGCATTGTGGGAAGCTCCCCCTGTAGGAGTCCAAAGAAGCAATTACAAGATTATGACCTTGGTTAACCACTAGTTGAATTGTTCTTTGAAACAAGGATTCTTTCTGAATGGAAACAGTTACTCTACAGATAATTTGTGGGGAACACACAACACTGCTCGAAAATGCTCTGGCATATCTCCTATTTCCCTGTGAAGATAAGTCCCCTTGCACAAGCATTGCAATCTTTTTGCACTGAAATTACCTATTTACTTGTTGCAAGTTTGTCTTCCTTTTACATTTCTCTCTTGTATTAAAAAAAAGGATGGGGTATGCAGGGCCTTTCCCTGTCCATGTTTTTATCCTGACAGCAAGCCTTTGGTGTTGGTTAGGCTGGGCCTGGCCCAAGGCCCAAGTGAGGTCCATGGCTGAGAGGGCTTAACACCTGGGTATCTCCCGCCACCATTGGCACTTCATCACTGCACCAACCCGACTCCCTGCAAGGAACATCATGATTGCTGCTTCATCGTGGCATGGAGACCTGGGTTCTCATTCCCCCTCCCAGGAGAAGCCTTGGCTATAGTCCCCCAAACCCAGAAGATGTGGACATGGAAACTTGCACCAGGGACGTGCAGAGTAGTAACGCTCCAACTTGCTGAAGTCCCCTGAATTCTGTCTCACAGCTCATGCTGACTTGAGGCCACATGCAATCGCGAGTTTTGTGTGTTGCTTTTCGTAAGAAAAACAGCATGTGCATGGCATTTGTGCACTGATTCTTCTCCCCTTGATTAAAATGTTGTCATATTTGGGTGCGTTTTCTCAAAGTATACTTTTTGTGCACAATTGTCAAATGTAGGAATGCATTTTATTTGGTCTGCAAATCACATCACAACCTTGGAAATGCACAGGTTTCCACCTCAGATTGTGTCTGAGTGCAAGTTCAGTTTGGAAGGTGTGATATGGGTAAATCCTGATCAGAAACAAACGGAAATGAATTTCTCAGAGATCCCTACAATGTCCCTGCAGCCTCAGGGCCTGCTGGAATGGCCCTGGGACCAGTCTCCTGCTTCCAAGGAAGGCAGCATCGTCATATTCAGTTCCTGAAGCCACCACGTCACCCCACATGCCTGCCTCCATGCTATCCAAAGCTTGGAAAACAAACATGTCTGCTCTAAGGGAAAAGGGCTCAGGCACAGAACGGGAGGAGCTAGCAGCCTCTATGAAGCCCAAATCCTATTTAAGGCTCAGTCTGTGTCGGCTGGTTGTTGGAGCAAGATGTGAGCTGAGTTTGTTTGGCTCCCAGTGCAGAACTGCTTGGAACTCTCCATGGTGCTAGTCAGTTCTTGATTTTTTTGAACTGGTATGTGACCTTGCTTCTGGAATTCCCCTAGAACTTGATCCATGCTTGTATGGCCTTTCCTATTGGAGCTGGACCCTTGTTTGTAGATTGTGTCTCTGCAGCTTGGTGTGGAACTCCCCTCAACTGTGCTAACACAGGGCCTGTGGTCTGGATTTGTACATGGACTAGGGTCATTCTGCACTATGACAACATGGAGAAGGATGGCTGTGGTAGGTCTGGCCTAGAAAAATACAGACTCCGAGGACCATTGTGCTGCAATACACTGCTCGGTCTTCACAGCCCTACAAAACTCCTTATCAGCCTTTCCCATCTTGATCCCTTCCAGATGTGTTGGACCAGAGCTCCAATCATGCATAGTTAATGAGGATGATGGGTTCTTTAGTCTAACGCATCTGGACCATGCCAGATTGAGGAAGGCTGTTCTTTCCTGAGTGGTGTAATTTGCTATGAGTGCCTGATCTGAAAAGGTATGATGAAATCTTTGGACAACACATTTACCAGGGAAAGAGGAGTCTATTTTGTCGCCTGGGTTGTATGGAAGATTGACCTGTGGGTCCAAGGCCCAATGGATGATCCCCTACCAGGTTATTCCAGGCTCTTTCCTGCTGTTACTCAGCTCTTGTTTGCTTGGATAAAGTGATCCTTAGTTATTTCTTCTTCCAACTTGCTTCCTGTCTGTTTCCTCCTCCTTCCCAACATAGTGACATCGCCATATTCAAGAAATCTGCGCAAAGTGGAGATTGAGACTAGGATGCCCCTAACACTAGAACTGAGCCTTTGAGAGGTTATTGCCCATGAAGCAGATTAGTAGTAGATTCAGAACAAGCCACATGACTTCATCATATATTGTATTGTGAACTTGTGGAATTTATTGCCGCAACAAGTAGGGAGGAGGGGAGATAGATCCAACAACCACTAGCTAGGTTGCCTGAATGGCACCTCCAGGTTTAGAGGCACTCTATGCTGAATGCCAGTTTTTGAGGATGTAGGGTAATGGTGTTTAACGCTGAAGGACCACCTTCTCTTGTGGGAACATGCCCAAGTGTTACAATTGTCCTCAGATGCCCTTCCCGTAGAGTGCCTCTTAACTGATGTGTGATGCATGTGGCCATTTCTTTCTTATAAGATGTGTTGACTGTGATTGCATAGTTGTTCTACTTAAAACAAACAAAGAGCTGCACTTTTTTCCCTAAAGCCCACCCAGAATCTTTTGCTTGAAGGCAGGCAATTTAAGTATTTGCAGAACATGAGATGTTAGAGAATGGGAATGCGTAAAGCCAACCCATCATTTATATTTTAAAGCTCTCTGGGCTGTTTATGGGAAATTTAATCCTTAAAATTACAATATAAAACATGAAATCAACTGCATGCAAACCCATGAAGATAAGACCTTTACAAACTTTGCTGTGGGAAAAAGCAAAAAATAATAAAAAAGTATAGGGGCACTGGTGTGGAATTCAGACGGGAAAAAGTGATGCTTCACCTTTTTAAAAGCTGCATAGGAAGGAGAATATCAAGTGAAAGGAGAAGCACATGAGAGCCAGGAGAAATCATGGAAGTGAGGAGAGGCGGGACAAGCTATGGACAATATTATACTGGCCTCTTTGAAGTGCTGTGCCAAAGGGGAAAATCAAGAAGAACATCAAAGGAGGAAGGAAGTCCCTTAGATGAAAAGCTGGCCACGAAGAGACCCGGGGACCTCATGCCAAGAGTTCCACCCCTGGAAAGCTCTGCAGCTGTAACAGCAGCCATTCTGGTCGAAACGGCTCACTTGGTATTTGCAGCTGGCCTGCACAGAGCTTCTGTGAGGTGCAGTTTGGGGATCAGCTCTGGTGGCGCAGCCTGGCTTCCAGGTTTGGAGGTTCGTTCCTGGGAACGTCACAGGAGAAACATTGTGAGAGCAACCCTGGCCCATCCTTTTCCTTCCTGTTTTAGCCATGCTTCCACCAAGTGAACACCACTGTTCTGCAGCAGGTCCAGCTCCAGCTGCGCTTGGGCTGGGGAAAGAAAGGGCACCAGGTGTGCATGGAGAGCAGAAGCCCACGGAAGGTTCTTCAAAGGCCGTTCCACTGGAACTTTTCCGTGTGTCCAAGGGGGTGTGTCCATGTGCGTTGTCTTCCTTTCCTCTCCTCTGCATCAAATAAAGTGTAGGGCTGATGTGCATACAGCTGCAGAGTCATGTGGGTCCCATTGCTGAGCAAACAGTAGGACATTGATTGATGGAATGCATTGGAGCAGCACTGGAACCAGTCAGAGATTTGTCTTTTAAATGGGAGCCGAACTGAACTGGGAGCCAGGATGCTGAATTTCCACCCTGGTGGATGACGTGTCCCTTACCTATATGCCTCAGAGGGATGCCATGAGAGCGGCACTTTAGGAAATTTTAAAGGGTAGACCCAAGATTTGGTCATCTGTATATTGGAGCACTGGGAAAATGTGAAAGGTAAGGGTCTGCTAGGGTCAGTCATGATACTGGGGCTGACTCTGGATCTCTGTATGATTGGGGGATCATGTAGCCACCATCATTATTATTACACATTGTGTGATGACATCATGGTATACAATAACCTAAATGGAGGTCTTGCTTTCTCTCCTCTAGAAACGTAGGAACATTATTGCCCTGTGTGTGCGCTCACCCTTCAATGGCAGTGTCTGTTAGTAAAGCGCGTGCTTTTGGCTCAGCTAGGATAAAATTAATGTCATGGAACCAGTCTCAGTCCAAGGAAATTTTGGCTGACTTTACACACAACACAAGGATTTGGTAGGGATGTGATCTGATCAAACAATTTGGTTTGGAACCTGCTTTGGAAAAGGGCTGAATCCACCGTGGACTGATTCAACCTGGGCCCAAATATGAATCTCATTTTGGATGTCTAAAGCTTTATGCTTCCTGACGAGTGTAATTGGAAATTGAAGATGGCTATACATTTTTCCCTCTTTGGAAAAATGGTGGTGTTCTTCAGAGCACATGGATCCTGGTAAATTTCAAGCAGATAGGTGCCTTTAAGTGTCGGTTTGAAAAAGCTCAAGAAAAAAGTCAGTAAGATTTTTGCATTTCTTTAGTGTCCTCAGACAATAAGCCTGCAAAGTTTCAGAAGGATAGATCCAAACTACATTGGTTGATGGAAAAAGAATTGCAATAGTTTACTTCACCACCACTGTCCCACTGTTTCACCTTGGTAACAAAGATACCATGGGAAACTTCGTCAAATGATTATCTGAAATCGAGTATCCTATGTCCACAGCATTCCCATGATCTACAAGTAACTATATCAAAAAACAAAACCAATGTAAATTTGGTCAGATATGACTTTCTTAAGACAGACCCACGCTGACTCCTAGTACTCCATTACTTCATAGATGAGACTCTTGCTCAGTACTTATGTCAGGTGGACTACTCTGCCATTTCCTGGATTTACTTTCCCCTCCTGCTTCTTGAAGATGGAGATAACTGTGGATGAAAGGAATTGGAGTCCAGATGCAGCTGGAGAGCACTGAATTGAAGAAGGCTGCCTGCAACTGTAGCTAACATTAGGTTAACTGTGGTTGGCCACAGTTCCAGGATTAATGTAACAACAAACCATGGTTCTTCATGGTCACTAGGAAGAATGGGAGGAAAGGACAGCGGGGTGCAGAAGCCCATGGCTCATTCCCATAGCATGTTGTTCAAAGCCCCACTAACTGCAAATGCCTTGGTCTCCTTCTCTTTGAGTCTAGCTTGCCTGGACTTATTTAGATATTATTAAAGTGTAATGAACACGTTCAAATCTTATAATGCTTTACTAAAAAGCATTAATCTCCTCAGAGGGTTTTCAGCTTTGCAAATGTCTGCTGGCTAGAAGAATGAGCAGTTGGCTCAGAAATACATCGGAGTTTAGAGAAGTTGTTGAATCTTCACTCCAGATAGTCTTGTGTGGCTGTCAAGTTTTTGGCATTTTTTCTTTAAAATGAAAAAAAAGTTTTAGAGACAAAGGGTTACTTTAACAAGGATCAAATCAGATTTGTCAGACTAATGTTGGTGTTTAGCAGCACCAAACTGCAAAGGATTATACTAATTCCCTTTGGTGCACAAGGTTTTTGCATAACCTTGTCCATGTATTAAACTTTCCCGGACTTCACACCTCCAACCAGTAAAACAATAAAACCAAAATAAGATGCTTTTGTCAGGTAACTGGTGCCGAAGTCTGAGGGTGCCGCAAAAGGCTTCGCACATCTGGGGATGTATCACTGGTTCTTTGATTCTTCTGCATGCATCTACAGGTGTTACCTACTTAGGCAGTGAGCAGCTGCAGGTGGGGAAAACGGCCCAGAGAAGAGGCTGCCTTCCCACCCCACAATCCCATTCTGGATTGGGCTATCAGGGGTGGGATATGCACGGCAGTCTGAGATGAGCCTGGACCCATGGAAGAAACCAGGAATCAAGACCATGTCGGAACCAAGGATGAGTTAGGAGGCAGAAGCAAAGATCCAGGCCCATGCCAGAACATCTCCACCTGTGACGGGAAAGTTGTTATACGCCTCCTTGTTCAGGTGGATTCAATGGTCAGCCTGGGAGGACGGGGTCAGTCCAGGGTCTGGGGGTCCTTCCTTGAGAAGCTGCCCCTGCAGTCCCCTGGTTCACCACATGGAGGAGCTGCAGCTCATGATGCAGCACTCCATGTGGCCACTGCTTGCTTTTCACCCCCAGAGAGATACATTCACATGCCTTTCTTGTCACAAGTTGCTTACTATGAGAAATTCTTTGGTGTTTGAGAGTGTATAATTTTCTGCCAGACCTGCATCTGAATTGAAAACACTTCCAGATGGAGCACGGGCTCCTTTTAGCTCTTAAAGAAAGATGATGAGAACTGATGAAGCAGCCAAGCTATGAGTCAGGAAGCCTTTAGAAAGCATCTCTCATTCTGTCTCTCAATCACCCCATCAGGAATATGGGGGGAAATAAAACTTTCAGGGTTGTTGTCTTGAACACTTAAAAACGTACAGGCTTTTATATCTTATCTCATCTTCTTACATTATCTCTTAGCCTTTCCAACTCAGTGCCCTCCAGATGGCTTGACTAAAACTCCCATTATCACAAATCAGATGACTATTGTCTCTTTTGGTTGGGGGTGATGCATGTTTTAGTCACATCTGGCGGACCTTGGAATTAGCAATAGGATTTTGTTATATGCAGCAGCATTCCCCAAAGAGCTATTTCTGCACTTGAACTTAAAATCATAGAGAGTGCTGATAAGGTCTCTTTCTGCACAGGTGTTCATCAGACTGGCTCTTGAATGGTTGACAGGTAAGCCTTAAAGGAACCAGCTGAGAAGGAGCCATGTCGGTCCCATTTCGGAAGGAGCTAGAGAAATACAAGAACATCAACGAAGATGAGATCCTCAACAAGTTGTCCGAAGATGAACTGAAACAGCTGGAGAATGTTCTTGATGACTTGGATCCGGAGGTGTGTACTGAATGACAGTGGTCAGGACTGGCCCTGCCATTAGGCAGAATGAGGCAGTGGCCTCAGGTGGCAGATGCTAGTCCTGCAACTACCAGGGCTGCTATTCTGGTACTTGGCCAGCAGAGGGAGTGCTGCAGCTGCCCAGATCCTGACAAGGGGGAAGGATGGCAAATCCCCAGCAACCACCTTCTTCTCCCCAGATTTCCCTAGACACAGCATGGGAAAAGTCAGCTGCACATGTATGCACACACACAGAGGAGAGGAGAGGAGAGGAGAGGAGAGGAGAGGAGAGGAGAGGAAAACAACAGGCAAAATTACGCTTTGTCACTACAGGGATAGTTGCCTGAAACCTCCCTGCCAACCACCACATTGCCATCCGGCTGAAAAATCACTGGAATGTGCTCACAGCTTCACCATGCATGGAGGTGGCAGTGAATGTGGCGCAAAGGGGCTATGTGACCTCAGCCTTCTGGAGTGAGAGAGACATGCATTTTCAAGGCCTCCTGCTTGGGACTCGGAGGAGGAGCAGCAGGAAGCCTTGGACGGGGGCCAGTTCCAGATGTTGAGTGAGGCAGAGGTGCTTATCTCAAGGCCAGACTCCCCAGGTGTGCAGGCAGCCTCTGGGAATGGCCAACATGTACATTTAGCAGGAGAGGGCTCAGAGCAGGGGAGTTTCTCAGAGATCAGTTCTCGACCCCATGATGCGACGCTGGCAGAGGAGGATGGCTCAATTAGATGCCTGGTGTACAGAGAGCAGGGTGCTCATTTCCAAAAGGCCCCTCCCAAAAGGATGGGCCCCAAACATACTCATAAGGAGGGTCCCTAGAAGTAAACACTAGATTGGGTTCAACAAAACACTCTGTGCAGGCTCAGAGATTCCTTCTGGGTGGTTGGAAAATGCTTTGGTCAATCAAGAATGTTTTGCAAGAAAGCTCTGTGGCTTTGAACGTGTGAAGGGAGGCCGCTAGTTCATGGCAGCTGAATTATTTTGGTGATAAAGTCAGGCAGTGTAAAGGATGAGCTGCTTTCCAGGTCAGACATGCCTTTATGTGCCTTCATAACCTCGAGAACTGGCTACTATCTCTTCCTGTCTACTTCGGCAGAATGCGCTTCTGCCAGCAGGCTTCCGACAGAAGGACCAGACCAGTAAACCTGCCACGGGACCTTTTGACAGGGAGCGGTTGCTGTCCTACTTGGAAAAACAAGCCCTGGAGCACCAAGACAGAGAAGACTTTGTGCCCTTTACTGGAGAAAAGAAAGGTAAGCTGTTTGCCTTCATGAGTGGCAGATTCTTTCTCAACTCCTCTACCTGGAGATATCGGGGATTGAACCTGCGACCTTCTATATGCCAAGCCTTGGCTTCACCACTTGAGCAATGGCTCCTCTCAAGCCCTGCCCAGAAGCATCCAAAGTCCTCCCGATCTCAAAATGAGATCTTTTGATTTCAGTTCTCTAAACAATTATTTCCTTATTCAATCCATGAGCCTCCCTTTGGTTGAAACTCTCAGGAAAATGTACATCCGTAGGAACACCAGAAGCCACCTTCTGCTGTGCTGTCCTGCTGCATCCGGTCTGGTATCATCAACGCCGGCAGCTTCTGCCCCGAATGGAGCCCTGCTGGTACCCCTGAGCTACGGCCTGGCAGGACAGAAGCATGGCACGCTTTACACTCACTGGGCAGCCTCTTACTGCAGTCAGCCAGGCATCAGAAGAGCAAGGCCAGGCCACAGGCTTTTAAGACGCAGTTTGTGAAAACACGGCCTCCTGAATATTTACTGTATTCTGTTTATCTATCCAGCCAAGTGCCTCGCCTGCGGAAAAGCCTTCCTTCAGCATGGTAGCCCCCTCAAAATGGCAAAAGGGCATCTCCTTCTTTCAGGTTTACTTGAAATTCACCTCCCACCCCACAACACCAGGGGGATCTTGAACTGGATGGAAGGATTCCAGCCCTAACCTACCTACTGTCTATCTCCAGCCATCAGTATGAGCCAAACGACATGAAAGGCATTCCAAATGAAACTGGGATTTCATCTGAGAGGGATGATTCAATTTGGTGTCCTGCACTTAGCAGGGGGTTGGAGTCAAAGGCCCTCTGGCCCCTTCCAACAGTACTATTAAAAAACAACAGCAATTTTGTACAAATGTACCAATTCGAGCCTTCGCTTTCCACTCGGCTTGGAGCAGACGGTGCTTGCGTTCCTTTCGATTGTATCTCGCGTAAAGGAATGATCTTGCACAGTTAGGGCGATGATGCCTCCTGATGATGATTTTAAAGAGGACGATCCTCTGTTTGCAGGGTGGGGCCAGTGCACTCGCCTACTTTTGAAGGCAAGTGGCGAGAGTGAACTGGCAGGACTTGGAGGCTTTAAAAGAAAGCAAATCCACTGCGCACACATCGGATCTTACTCACTGGAATTGTGCCTGAGTTGGATGTGTCACTTCAGTGGGGCGGGGGGAATGCCACAGACGTGGTCTGCAAAGCCAGTCGTCCGTTTCTTCCCAGAAAAGGCTGCCGAGCGTTATTTCTTGCTTTCTCTCCGAGCCAGCTCTTTTGACATTTGCGTGAAACAAATTGCTTCACCGGGGAATTCTTGCACAGAAAGAACTCTCCACTGGCAACCAACTGGGTAAAAAAGATGAAAATCAGTTTCAGGGGGTGGGGAGATGTATAAATCCAGCTGTACGGTTTCGATTATGTTGTCAAATAAGCTGGAGGAAGGAGAAAGAAAACAAGAATTCCAATGCTTTACAGGGAGTTGGCAGAATTGGAAAGGAATATGATGCTCCTGGCTTCTTAGAGCTTATTTAATACTTTCTGAGATGAAGTATGGCTGATGCATTCCTTTGGAAGCTGTCATTCTGTGGTGAGCTCCTACGTCTGGAAATTATGAATAATCTCTATATGTGTGTGTGTGTGTGACCATAAGAGGCATACTGGATCAGGCCAAAGTCCATTTAGTCTAGCACAGCCTTCCCCAACCTTGTCTTGTGCCTTCCAGATACATTTGGACTGCAACACCCAGGATTCCCAGTCAGTGACCGTACCAGATGGGAATTCTGGGAGTTGTGGTCCAAATGCCTCTGAAGGCCACAGGGTTGGGGAGGGCTGGCCTAACATTCTGTCCACACAATGGCCAACTTCCCACCTATGGAATCCAACAAGGAGGACCAACAGCCGCCTCTGTCCTTGTTCTCGAGTAACTGGGGTATATATGCCTGCTCCTTTTGTTACTGGAGGTAGCATGTGGCCATCAGAACTAGTAGGCACTGAAAGCTTTATTCTGCACAAGGAGCTAAATATCATGGGTCAAAATCAATCCCATTTGGATCTTGATTCCTGGCTAGGGTAGGCAGCCGCCTGGAAGAGATCCTGGAACCCCATCCTATACTGAATACAGGGTTGGACTGGATGACCTCCAAGAGCCTGAAAGGTTACACTTCTTATGAACACATGAAACTGCCTCAGGCCGTTGGTCCAGTTGCTTCAGTATGGTCTACTCGGAGCAGCAGCAGCTTTACAAAGTCTCTGATGCCCAGTGCCCAAGATCCGTCCTACTTTACTTTTGACGAGCAATGCCAAGAATCGACCCTGGGATCTTTTGCTCAGGAAGCTACGACTGAGGCCTGGCCCCTCCCAACCCTTGAAGACTCACACTGCACTTCCAGTCAGGAGACCCTCCACTGACTGGAAATGGAGAAATTGACTTTAAGGCACCTGATTGAGGGAGAAGAGCTGAGAAATATTTGGCTTTTCTGCATGAGGGCTTGCATTGCTTTGAATGGGTATGAAACTGCTCCTTGTTAAATGCCAGGTTCCGGCAAATCTAAAGAATGGGCTACATGAAACAAAACTGGCCAGCATTTGAAAGCATCCAATGTAATATTTAAAAGAAATGGGAGAACAGCAGCAGTGTGCCAGCTGTTTAAAAAATAGCTAAGTAGACACTCACTTGGAGCGAGGCTATTGAGTGGGACCCGTTTGAGTCAGTGTGCCTAGGATAGGCACCAGACACATGGCCAAATGCACTGCTCCAGTAATCTATTTCTTCTGTAGCTGAACAGAACAATGTCAGATTGGACCTACTTTTGAGCCGATTTGCACAGGATCGTTCTGTGATGGTGACTAAATAGCATCCCCAAGCTGGGGCAGAGCAAATTAATTTTGGGGCAGCATCCATTAATGCTCTAATCAGGCTGTCTTCCATGGGGAAGGTGCCAAATCCAGTTTAGGAGAGGCCCGAATCCACCTGCATCTCAATCCCAAGGCAATGAGATTCATCAAAGCTGAACTGAAATGTGCTTATTTATGGGTTTCAGATGCAAGAAGAATTCCTCAGCTGTAGGGACTTGTAGACTACAGTGGTCCATGTGTCCTTCCCTCTTGTTCAAGCTACTGTCTTGTCCTCTACTGGGGCTGCCCTTGAACCATGTTTGAAAACATCAGCTAGCTCAAAATGTGGCAGCCAGAATGGCTGGATCTCACTGGTCCTGAACCAACTAGGAAGCTTTTGTTTTGGCGGGCTTTCAGATGCTGATGTTTTCAGACTCCTAAACTAGGCTCTTTTGTTCTCCCTTTTCTTTGCTGTTTTGGTCTTTTTATTTTTAAATGGGAATGATTGATGCTATTGTTCAATGGTAAGGTGTGGTTTTTATTGATGTTAGTTGCTTGTACAGAGAACAGGTGTACATGTTAAAACAAATACATACGAAGAATAAAATGGAAACCTGGTTTGCACTGGAAGCTACTCCCTGCGGCAAGCTGGTTGAGTGCACAGGATCTTGCCCCATCTCATGTTACCACCAACTACTTTAAGAGCTTCTCTATAGGAGGGTTATTGTGTATTCACCATAACCCCCTCACCAGACCTGCTCACACATGCTCAGGTACTGCTGGGGTCCTCCATTTTCACTTCTCATTTTTAGGAGCACTTTTGGAAGAGGGATGACCTTTGGGAAGGGAAAACCTGCCATTTTGGGGCATCACAAAATAAAGTGCAAGTCCCTGCCCCTGTAGCCGTGTTATTCCACTACACCACGGTACCACCTAAAAAGTTCCAAGTTGTGACTGCCATACTGGGAGTTGTAACCCCTGTGTAAACTGAGCTGGCCCCAGAAGAGTGGTTAAGTGTATGATAACTGATGCATGGTCATGGCATCATCGGGTGGACTTAGACATGCCCCTATCCCTCCATTTCAGCATCCCTCCCACCTGTTGTACAGCCTGCCTCACGAAGGTGTTGGAAATATTAATGAAACAATAGGTATGAAAATAGGGACGGCCATTTCAGTCCTGTATACCCCAAAAAGTGCCTGGACCTTTTCAAGTTTTTACATCCAATGCTTAAAAAGCCCTTTCAGAGCATCTGCCATGATTTCTTGATTGGATATTACATGGAGATTCCCAGTTTCCCACCAGGGATTCTGGGTCTTGTAGTCCCAGACTGTGGCAGGAAGAGAATATGAGAACAGAAGAAGCGCCCTGCTGGATCGGACCAAAGGGCCCACCAGCTGCCTGTGAAAACGCCCCAAGTGGGGCATGAGTGCCGCAGTGCCCCTCCTGCTCACACCCCCAGCCGGTGGCATTCAGAGGCATACTGCCCCCGGTGCTGGAGGTAACCATGAGGGTCCAGTGGCCACGGATAACCTTGATGGTTCTTCCACTGGTCTAAGGGAGCACTTGCTCCACCTTCTCCTTCCTCAAGGCATTATTTTTGTCTTGATTACATTGCAAACTTCAGGTGAGGATAACCCCCTGCCGTTTCTTGCGACACCCAGTGAGGGAAGCACCCTGCGTGTGTAGTAGAGGCATGCTCAAAACAAGATGATTACTAGGCCATGCTTCAAGCAGGCTGCTGTTGCAGGCTGTTGCCTTGTGCCCACATGGTCGTAAGAATCAATCCCAGCCCATCAAGACAAGTGGCCGGTGAGACATCTCTTTCGTCATCCCCCCCGCCCCCTGTGCCTCTCAGTTTCCTTTAAGCTCACGCTCTGTTTCGGCATTAAGCTCGTGTTAGCGCAATTCCCGCAGAAAACACATGCAGGTTGTTCTGCCGAGTTGAGGCTCTGTCAGCTTATGGCGATCAGCTGGCAAGAGGCTGTGTGGGAACGCTGCGTGAGAAGTTGCGTGTGGCTGGCTTTTTACAAGCTTCTGCATAGTGGAATTTTCCTACAGAGGGATGCTTTTGGCCCAGTGCCAGATGCTCGGAAAGCCATGCCTTTAAAATCTGACTCGTAAAAACAGGATTTAATAGCTTTGAAGGTTGCCTCAGTTCTGTTGCCATCGGGACTCTGGGGATCAAGTTGGTGGGGAAGTCAGGCCAAGATGCCATAAAGCCCAGATGTTATCATGCCTGGCCTTGGAGAAAAATGAATGACTGTTAAAGGTGTTTTAAGAGGATGTTAAGAACTTGAATTCATTGCAGGCAAGGGGCAGGTACTCTTTGGCCGTACAGGTATTATTGGACAGTAACTGCCCTCCTTCTGACAAGTGTTCACGTGAGCTGGGGCTCAGAGGAGTTGAAGTCCGATATCCTTTGGAGAGCCACAAGGTCACCGCAACTACAGAACATCAATATCTTCGCCAGAAACATCAACATGGTTATAAAACAAGGAGCAAGCCTTTGAGATTTTGCTGCCAACATTCTGGGATTCAGCAGCAACGAAAGGGCTTGCTTGGAACCAAAGTATGATCCTCAGAGGCGTCTGCGAGTGTGATTCTGTTCACAGGATGCGCATGACTTGTTTTCAAGCCCAAAGGCCCATTTTATTTATCTATCTAGCTATTTGGTGGCAGCTCTTTGGCCATGGCAGTGGAGCCTGCAAAAACAGCCAGGGCAGGTGTAGGCAGTCCAGAGACTCACCTGTAAGGTTAAACTGTGCTAGAGCTAAACAAAACTCTCAGGGTGTCGCAATGGCTACCACCTCATAAAGACTGCTTTTGTAAACTTGAGTTTTATAGTGTGGCTCTGGATAATTTATGTACATTAGAGCAGACGCCTGACATTTGGTGAACATCTTTTTCTCACGTGAGTGTTGACAATTCTATGAATGTCTGAAAGCTCAAGAGATACGCCAGTGAACGATGTTTGCCACCTCAGAGCCATCGTTAGAGTTTATGGCCACAGGCCTGAAAAGTGGAGACGAGGTCCAACTGTGTTCGAACATGGACAGGATCGGCCAGGAATTGCAAGGATTCATTCACCTGTACATGTTGACCTCCATCAGATTGTTCGACACTCATTTTAATACTTCCTCTCAGAACGGGCTCGGTGTGCTAAAATAACGTGTGAATCAGCCAAACGTTGTCTCAGATTCCATCCATACTTGAGCCTGTATCAGATTTTGTTTCTACATAAAACGTGTATTTTTTCCAAATGTATACCATCTTCTCCCATCTTTGTGTGCCTTTTTCATGCACATTTTTCAATTGTGTTCTTGCTGGAATACACGTTGGCGTTGTCGGTGAATCATATTGAGAATTTGGAAGTGAGGCAACTTCAACCACAGACCATGTTTGAGTCTGTGTTCCGTCTGGAAGTTGGAAACTGGTTGAATGCAGGTAAAAAGAATGAATGGAAGTGAATTTCTTATACATCCCTAGCTGAAATGATGAATTCTTCTGCTATCATTGTGGTTGTGGCATTGCTACCACCAAATTCAATCAGTTTTACTTGCTTTTTTTTAAATTAAGGAAAAGTGTTTGTCCCTAAAGAAAGACCAACAGAAACTCACATTGAGGAGAAGGTGACTCTAGAACCTGAATTAGAAGACGCGCTGGCCAGTGCCTCGGATACCGAGCTGTACGATCTAGCAGGTTTGTGGCCGTCTTTGTTTTTCAAGTCTGTTTCACGGTTTGCATCATCTCATCTCTGTTGCTGAGATATTTATTCATTTATTCTGTGCTTATAGCTGTCCTTGGAGTGCACAATTTGGTCAACAACCCAAAGTTTGATGAGGGAACTACTGGTAAAGATGGCAAAGAAACTGTGAGAAGTAAGTAGATGCACTTGATTGATGGGTCACATAGATTTGAGCAACACAACAGGGCAACTGAACTGTGTGGTGGCAGAAGTGGAGCTTTCTTGATGTGTTTATTTTACGGTATTTATGGATTGCTTACATAAAATAAATTTCTAAGAGATTATTATTATTATTATTATTCAATTTATATCCTGCCTTTTTCCTCAAAGGGCTCAAGGCAGCTTACATCATTCTCCTCCTCCATCTTATCCGCAGAACAACAACCCTGTGAGGTAGGTTGGGCTGAGAGTCTCTGACTGGCCCAAAGTCACCCAGTTGGCTCCATGGCCGAGCGGGGACTTGAACCCAGGTTGCCTGAGTCCCAGTCCCACGCTCTTAACCACTGCACCACACTGGCTCTCAGATGTACAAAAATACAGCATATAATTGTAATTAAATATCTGAAAGCCAGTGTAGTATGGTGGTTAAAGTGCTGGACAGGGTCTCATAAGGTCTGGTTCTAGTTCCAACTCAGCCATTAAGTGCTCTGGGTGACTGGGGCCAGACTCTCAGTCTAACCTACCTTGCAGGGTTGTTGGGAAGATAACATGGGAAGGATTATGCAAGCCACTTAACGATTGGCTGTGCAGCTTAGGTTTTGGGTGTCAGTGTGGTGCAGTAGGAGAGTGCTGGACAGGGGTTCCAGTTCAGGTGATATGTGAGCAGTCCCTGACTCTCAGCCTACCCAACCTCACAGGGATGTTGCGAGTATAAAATTGGAGAGGAAGAAGAGGATCATGGAAGTTGCCTTGGGAAAGGCAATGAAATCATCCCAACGATGCGCACTGCATTACAATGATACGAACTGTATACAAGTATTGCATACATAATACATTATAATGAACAATGATGTATACCGTTACTGTAAACGTAAGATAAGATTTTCAAATCAGTTAGCCATTCTTTTAAAATGTAAGAGAGTGTTAGCAAAACCAAACCAAAAACAACCCACAGGACCGTGTGAGAAGGCGTTCTGGGCCTGTGCAAGATTGACTGCATTTCCAGTTGTCTTCCCACTCTATAATTCAGATGCTCCTGGGAGGCACAGAAGGACGGGGGAAAGTCTGCCGTCTCTCTTCCATCCACATGGAGGCTGATGACGGCTAGAGGCCAGTGTGCTGCAACTCAGCAAGTGCTGATGCTGCTACTTCATATCCCCCTGTGATCTTTTTTCTTTTTGCACAAGTCCCACAATTCAGCTTGGAGGGATTGCGAGCTTTAGGCTCCAGTCATGAATTTAGCAACTAGGAATTTGCGTGGTGAGAAAACCTTGTTCCAAAAACAATACTCCCCCTGCAACACTCTTAGCGGATAGGGTTTTTTTAAATTAGAAGGCCTGGGGGCGGTAAAGAATGTATCTCAGTGTTTTGTAACTTAAGCAAGATGATCAAAAACAAGGAAGATTGACAATGATAGGCAAAGGGGAATGGAAGGAAAGAGCCGGTGGGCACTGGCTGGAGAAGGGGAGACCGGAGTTCAGGTCCAGCCACACTGATGGAGCGCACGAGGCGGGCGAGTGTTTGCTGAGCCAAATCTACCTCCCACTTTTGGAGGTTATGAGAGAAGATTAGGCACAGGGAGGGGAACCTGTGTCACCTGAAGGAAAGCAGGACTGAAAGTGGGACAAATAACCCAACAGAGAAGAACTGTTGCTTTTGTCTATGATTAGACATAGGAAGATGAGGGAAGGGGACAAAAACAGGGAGGGGAATGGAACAGCTCAGGCTACTTTTCTCCATGCTTTTTTTTGGGGGGGGGACATTGTAAAAAGCCATCCCCAAAAAGGTGTCATGTCTCTGAGTCTCCCAGCCCTCCCACAGCCTCCACAACTCACGATTGAGAGAGAACACAGAATTAATTAAGGAATCTGACCTCCCAGAATGTCCCTTGATGGCCACATTCTACTCCTGAACTCACAAACACATTCAGTTTCTCCCCCTGCCCGACTGGTTGGGTTTTGTGTGATTCTCACCCCACCCACTCACCCACCTACATCCCTTCGAAATGGTAGAAATGTCTCTCCAAAGGTCTAGTCGCTGGCTGGAGGAGCTGAAGGCTAAAATATCCCAATAGCAGCATCTGATGGGCTCCTTGTGCCTCTGGCCCTACCCACCTCTCTGATGCAGCCCATGAGAGCCTCTCTGAAGTTCGACCCGGAGGCTTGGAGCGGTTCAGCATCTCTGCTTTGAGATGCTGTGAGACCCTTGGGCACATCTGCTGGAAGTCCAACAGAGCTACCCCTCTGGGAAGTCTTCTGAGAATCTCTATTTCTTTATTTACAACCTGGATCTACTGCTCCACATCTAGATGGAATCTGCAACTGTCACTAATAAAAAGGAGGGAAAACGAATTTAATACTCTATTAAAACAGAATAATCCCTAAAAACTGTGGCTGATAAGTCAAGGAAGGCTCCTCAAAAGAGGAATGTTTTCAGGAGGTGCTGAAAGCGACACAGTGGTGGTGCCTGCATGACTTCTGCAGGCAGGGAGGTCTACAGAAATGGGACCACCACACTGAAGGCTCTGCTCCCGGTCAACTCCAGTCAGGTCAGAGGTCCATGCAGAGCCGCCAGATCATCCGATGACCTCAGTGACCAGGCAGATTGATAAGGGGACTTGTATTTGCCTGGGAGGTCACTGCTTGCTGAAATTCTGCCTGTCCAGTTCCTAGTTCTTGAATGGCCTGCGGCTGCTCCTCATCTTGCTAGTCTGAAGAATAATAATTGCAAATGAGTGTGAAAAACTATGATACACCTATGACTTTATACACCTCTAGGAACAATCAGAGCTTCTCTCAATTGCTCGTGGCTTTCCTCCCTCCCTCCCTCCCTCAAGGAAGGCAACTGAAAGGGTTAACAAATAACGGGCTGGCGGTGGGAACATTTTTGATGCTTTTATTGTATAGAATGTGCAGATGTGGCACTTTCACAAGCACTAAACTGAATTCTGAGACCGGACCATTGACATAAGAGATGGATGGTGTAGGTGGATCCTCCCTGGAAGTGAAGGTCTGTTCCTTAGTTCTGGAGAACCGGAGGGCAAGCGTCATCGCTCTCCTCCTAGGAGGATGCCTTCGTGAGGAGGAGCGGATATGCCAGAGCTGGGATCCCGCAGTCACCACGACGAAACCCTGGTGGGGATCGGAAGGCAGCAGCATCTCTGGCTGCCATCGCCTGAAGCACAGGCCAAGGAACAAGAGAACGTAGGAACGGCCATGCTGGAGCAGGCCAGTGGTCCATCCACGAAAAGTGGGTGCACGGACCTGAAAAGGCAAAACGAGATTCTAGGAAGCCGCCATCTCCTAACTCAGGCCATTGGCTTCAAGCAGGAGTTTTTCTAGCCCTGCCTGGCATGGTGGGGATTGATCCCGGGGCCTTCTGCATGCAAGACAGCTGCTCTGCCACTGAGCCATGGCTTCACTGAGTCGGCAGCCAGGGGAAGCAGGCAGGTATTAGAGAAAACCATCGAGAGAAGTGACAGGAAGAGAAAGCTGGAGGGAAGACTCTTTCTGAGGTATGGGAGCTGGGAGGAAGGGTCACTTGGTTCGGAGCCGTAGAAATGACGGAGGCAAGCCACTAATGGATGGGTGGTGACTGGCTGCTTGTGTGAATATGGATGATCTCTTGAGGCAGACACCAATGAGATCTTTTTTAAAATGGCACTTAGTTGTTATGCGTGTGTGGTCTTCCAAAGCATCACTGGATCATGTTTGGCTTTTCCCCAGACGTGGTCAAAGGTGAGAAGGTCAAGCCGGTTTTTGAGGAACCACCAAACCCAACAAATGTTGAATCCAGCTTGCAGCGAATGAAAGCAAACGATCCTTCGCTTGTGGAAGTCAATTTGAATAACATCAAGGTATTTGTTTGGATGCTATGGAATGGAATGGTCCCTTTCCACCAGTGGGATTTGGGAAGCACTTCCAGGTGGTCTGCAATTGTTCTCTAGAGCCTTTCCTTGAAGGAATGGAGGAAGAGATACTAAGAGCTTGTTGGACTGTGCAGAATCCAACAGATCTGTGCAGATCTGCACATAGGAATCCCAGGCTTAAAAACTCCCTAACCGCGATATCTTTTGGCATGGCTAAACTTCCTAGGTCAGCAATAAGGCTTGACTTAGGTGACAAGTCACAAGTGTTCAGAGGGGAGATGAAGTCTTTAGAGCCAGGCCTAACGAATGGAGTGAGGGAAATGCCTGTTTGCTTGTGAAATGCCGAAAAAGAAGATGTGCATAATCAAAAAGAAGATATACATTTGCTTAAAATGTGCTATGCTCATTTATGTGGGCAGGTGGACATCTTGAAATAATGGTTATAATAGCAATTAAATGCATGGCGTCTGAGTGGGGAAGGCCGTTGGATCAGCAGATCCCTCTGCTTTGCATGGTCTGCTGCCCAGACGCTAAGTGCAGATGGGCAACCTCAAGACCCCATCTGGTTTCTGGACCTGGACTGGGCAACCCTTCACACAGAGGACTGTAAAAGAGGAAACGTGGCCATCCTGTTATGTGTCCCATTGTGGATACCTGGGTTTGCTTGCTCCCCACTCCATCCCTTTTCGCTCTTCCTGCCCCGTTCAGGCGATTCTGCTTAAGCGGACTCTTCGTGAAGTTTTATTCGTTCGGTTTAGCCTGTGCCAGATGCTGCAGGACTTGTCTGCTTTCTAAACATGCACAGGATCGCTCCTTTATTGAGATTAAAATCCAGTGGGTTGGATCCAGACATAGTTGTGCCTAGACTAGGCCACTGAAATCAATGGGACAAGCCATGCCTAGCTTAACCCGCAGTGATTTCAGTAGGCCAGCACTGAGTATGACCACATCTAGATCCAGCCCGTTATCCATTCCACTTTAGCGATGCTTGTATTTTCTCTACATTATAGAATATCCCAATACCAACCCTGAAAGAATTTGCAAAGGCTTTGGAAACAAATGCCCATGTGGCAAAATTCAGCCTGGCAGCTACACGGAGCAACGACCCTGTTGCAATGGTAAGTTGAGCAAACTGTTCTGTGAAAAACTTGTACTACTTCAGATTGTATTGCTGTATTTTAACCTTTCGTTGATACTGCTGGCTATATGCAGATGAAGTTGTGCATTTGGTAGAGGGAAAGAGAGGCAGGCAGATGGACCAACAGGCAAGTACAGTACTTGCACGCTGGAAATCCTGATCAATTTTGTCCAGTGAAGGGGAGACTCAAATGTACTGTTGGGAAGGCAGTTTTTGAGAGCCAGTCTATGAGATTTCTCTCGGGGGGATGTCTTTATCCTGGAATTCACTTGCTATGCAGCAGTATCACATTTCTTTTTGGGGGGCGTGAAGGCAGAGATAGGAATTCCTGCATTAAACAGCTGCAGGCCGAGCAAAAACGCATCGGGAAGAGCTCTCTCTCTCACTGCAATTTTACAACAGGAATCCCTCGCCTTTTGTGCTCCTGCTTGCCATACTGTGGAAAAAGGCACCGCGAGTCCCCCAAATGGGAGTGAGAGAAGCCGCGGCCTTCATTCGGCATGCTAGTCACACCAGGGCCCTCAGTTAGGCTTCCAAGGCCTTTGATTCCTAAGGTGCATTTCTTTGTCAACTGCGGTCGTATGCGGAAGAGCCCAAGAGCAAGTCTGTATCCTCAGTGCAGCATCCCTCTCTCCTCTCCATCCCATCATGCTCTGTTTCTTAAACTGCCTGCAGAGAAAATATCCCACTGGTTATATGGGCTGAGCTTGCATTTGCTCAGTTTCCCTCCTGCTCAGTTCCACTCCTGGGGTAGGAGTCCAGAAATTCAGGTGCTTGAGCTGCACCCGGACCTCCTGTCTGCTTTCTCCAGATGGTCACCGTCCCTTCCCCTCAAAGATCAGATGGGGTTCCTCACCCTCCTTGAAGTTGGAAATGCCTCTCCTAAGACTCAGGAACTGGCAGGAAGAGCTTGAGTCAAAACAGGTGCTGTTTGGGGTCTTTTGTCTTTACCTCCTTTGCCTTTGGCCCTGCTCACCCTGGGATGCCCCAGTCCTCAGACCAAAGGGGGCTCAGCACCCCAGCTGCAGGGTCAGGAGGGCGGCCCTCACGTTGCAGCACCTTGCAGAAGCCCCCCTCTCCTTGCCTTTTTTGCATTTCCTTCTGCTGCAATCTGGAACTGAAAGGTACAAAACTGCCATGGCTACCCCTTGTGCAAGTAAGACAATCAACATTGCAAAGGCACAAGGTATTTTCATGGAGGCACACAAGTAAGCAAAAAGAACTGGCAAAGGGGGCGAATACTTCTGCAAGGCACTGCATGTGGAGAGAGCATTCGCAAGACCAGCAGAGCCTTCTCGGTTGTGTCCACAGAACTGCTCAGGGGAAGAGACCTAACGGAGCCATAATCTTGTAGAAAGCAGTGCGAGGCCTTTCTGCCCAAGGAGGCCCTTTAGAGATGTTTCCTCAAGCATGTTGGTGTTACTTGCATAAGGTCTTGTTCTGTGGATTTTATTTGGCGTGCCAAAGAGATGAGAAATGTACATGCAACTGAAGGATATGCATTTGTAAATGCAAATAAGCTCAGGGGAGGTATGATCATTATTAGGGTCATTGCAGGCATGGGAATTGAGCCTACTCCCACTGGAAAACTTCTCCGAAGCCGCTGAGGAAATCTACATTGCAGATACCAGAGCAATCTTCCTTCACTGTTTCTTGGCATGCTTCCATTCAGAATGTCTGAAACGGTGACTTCAGTTCAGGTCAACCCAGAAGGCAGCCCTTTCTCTAAGAGAGCTTCTCTTGTATATCGCCTTTGAGCTCCTTCCGGGCATCACTTGCAGCCATCTTGAATGACATGTCCTGTGTAATTAATTAATGCTAGACGTTTATGTTGCACGTTTGCTACTACAATGTGTTCTTTTCTTTAAAAAAAACCCTCTTATAAAGGGGAACAACTGATGAAGAAGTAGAGTTAAAACAAAATAAATTTGACCATTTGATTAGAAGAACATCCTTAAATTTTGCAATATTGCAAACAGGAAGTGTAGGGCCAGCCTCAGACCCCAACCCGAACCTCCCTCCAAAGCCACTGACAGTTTA
This sequence comes from Varanus salvator macromaculatus, assembly GCA_023646645.1. Taxonomy (NCBI): domain Eukaryota; kingdom Metazoa; phylum Chordata; class Lepidosauria; order Squamata; family Varanidae; genus Varanus; species Varanus salvator. The sequence goes on from JAIXND010000786.1 coordinate 9,204,107, forward strand.
TTCTTTCTTTGGACCTCGTAGCATCATTCTCCACCATGCCTGAAGGTAGCAGGTTTGCTTAGAGGACACAGGGCAGGCCATGCAGCTCTGTCCTCTAACACTTTGCTGCCACCTCCCAGAATCTGCCGCCTGAGCCATTACCTCACCCTGCCTTGTGGTATGACCGGCCTGGGGGGAATTGTCCCAGGCTCCTCCTCCATCTTTGGGAATTCCTGGCTATTTATCCCATGGCAGGAGGCTATATTTGAAGGGGCCATACTCAGTACTGACTATGTAGAAATCCCCCTTCTCCTGAGTTCCCAGCTCTCACAGCTCTTCTCATCCCTCCAGGCTTTTGCAGATATGTTAAAAGTGAACAAGACACTGAAAAGTCTGAATATAGAATCCAATTTCATTACTGGGACAGGAATCCTTGCCTTGATTGATGCACTGAAAGAGAATAAAACACTGACAGAGATCAAAATTGACAATCAGGTAAGGAAAGGGGCAGTTAATTGGAATGCAGCATTGGCAAGACCCTGCAAGTGCGGAAGAGGAGTCAGAATTGGATGGAAGGATATTTTTGCAGTCTGGTGTCGAGGCTGAAGTTGGACTGGTTTGAAGTGGCTGATTTTCTTTGGGAAATAAAACCCAACAGCCTAATAGCTCTCACTGGGAATAGTGAGGAAATGTAACATTCTGAAGCTGGGATTTGTTTTTCATGCTCTGAACTGCGCTGGATCAAAGTTCCAGCCCCAATTAAGCATCCCGTACTTTGATACAGCAATCACGTGATGAAAAGCCTGCCGATCCGATCCTTCCCTGTTGTGGCATCGATTGCCCTCTACTCACAGAGTGGGGCCATCTGAAGAGGGGAGCCTGATGCGGATTTCTGGCTTGTGTGGAGAAACTTTGCCAATTTTCCCCCCCACAAAATGGGGTGACAAATGTAATGAGGGCTGGGGTAGGACTGAAGCCCTCCTTCTCCTCATTGGAATAAGGCCTCCATCTAGTTTGTATTTGCATGGGCAACAAAACCGAAATACATGGAATTCCAATTGCACGTATTTAACTATTACTCATCCCCCTCCTCTCTTTTTCTCTCCCTGCACATCTAAATTTAGGGCCTGGATAGGACTATTTGGTGTTGCACAATGGATTATTGTAAATGGCTGGCACAGTACTGGGAGGGGAATGTTGGATTCGATCCAGGGCTTTGGTGGGGAAAGGGTTTTAAAACTTGGTCTTAGAACCCCTCCCTTGCAAAAAAAGAAAAGAAAAAGCCTGATATATAGAATGGGTGGAGGGGAAAACATCCCTTTGGTGGCATGTTAGAAGTCCCAGCAGAGGGGGAGGGATTCCATCTGGGATGTGGTTCCGGTATAGCGTGAAAGCTGCTTTCCTCTCACACCATGGTCCTGATCCAGCTCATCAATCCTAGCCTGTTAGTCCAACAAAAGCTGGTTTGTAACATCAAAGCACGTGCTCAGAGCCAGATTTAGCCGGGCCCTCAGAGAGAGGCCCTTTGAGCAGGGGCTTCCTTCGCACGTAAAGCTCATGCGTGCTGGTGGTGCTGCTGCAATTGTGTTTCAGTTGGGAATGATGGGAAAGCAGGCTCTGCTCGCCTTCCTTCGAGGGTCAACGGGTCTCTCTTGTTTTGTTTCCTTTTCCAGAGGCAACAGCTTGGCACTGCAGTGGAGATGGAGATAGCTCAGATGTTGGAGGAAAACTCGCAGATTCTCAAATTCGGGTACCAGTTTACAAAGCAAGGGCCAAGAACCAGAGTAGCAGCAGCCATCACAAAAAATAATGACCTAGGTAAGGTTGCAGCTTCCTTAAGTGTTTCCTAAGGCCACATTTTTCCATTAAACTCACTGAGAAGTAAATTGCTGCTTCTGGTATAGGTGTCAAACTTCGTTCTGCAGAAGCACTTGCTCAGAGTTACAATTTTGTGCAGTGGTGGCAATCCCATCTCTTGCGTCCAAATTCCAGACAACAGAAATGCCATCACTTGCTGATGGCATTGTCATTACATTGTGTTCTGCATTATCATTGTTATTACATTGTTTCTGCATTATCATTATCATTATTAGTACTACTATTACTACTACATTGCATTTATATCCTGCCCTTTTCCTCTTGCAAGGAACAAAGGGCAGTTTACATAGCTTCATTTTATCCTCACAGCAGCAACCCTGTGAGGTAGGATAGGCTGAACTTTCCTGCCCCTGTTGGGCTGGTCACTCCCAGAAACAAAATGATACTTTATACTTAGTAGAATCAGTAATGATAGCAAGAAACTCCAAGGCTGCTTCCCCAAGGGGAATGGAAAGGCGATGGGTCAGAACAGCTGGGGAACAATATAGCTACCCCTCTCTCCAATGTGTTGGGGAAGTTTTTGTTTTTATGAAAATGGAAACCAAATGGGATTCCGTTCAATGGTGGATATGGGACGATCATATCGATATTTGGTTGGCAGCCGGTACTGGGTTCAAATGTACATTGTGAATTGGCAGCTCCCCTTCTGAGTTTAGCCACAGACTCACACAATTACAGCTCCCTTTCAACCTAAGCTATAGCACCTGGCCTTTGTCGGACAACCTGTGGCAGAACAAAAATATTGTCCAAAAACATCCCACCAAGGAAGTGACGGCCTCGTTCCTGGTATTTCAGCCGTCGTTTGGACTGGTTTGTTTGGATTTTCTGACACTTTCTGTCTTGGTTAAATAATGTGGGTAAGTAAAATAGGCTTATGGGGCTTAAGTGTATTTCCTTTCCTTAGCTTGGAAAAACACCATGACAATGAGCTGCCACAGTCTCCTCAGTTAGGGAGAGCTGCGTTTCCTCCGCGCATTGAGCGATCCTCTCACAATCTCTGAAGCTCTTTGAGGAGCTGTTCATTTGGCAAGGCAGCCTTGTCAACTGCCACCGTTCTCCAGGTTCTTCTCCCTGCCTTTCACAGGCTTTGACTGCTCTCAGGTCAGTGAATCTGGCCCTTAAACTCATTGACCCAGAGAATGGGTCTCACGTTCACTTCCAAGCATCTCCAGGGAATGCTGGGAAAGTCCCCTGGATTTCCATGGACTGGGGAAGGCAGCTTTTTAACGTTACTTCTGGTCCTCGTTTTTTCATAATTAGCATTCTAAGCAAAGGTTGCTAAAAGGTTTTTTTTTTTTTTTAAACCAGGCTTTTTTGATGGCAGGATGGTTATCATCATTGGACAAAACCAAAATGAAATCCTCTGCATTAATAATATTAAATAGTGCTGTAGGGAGAAGCTAGTCCAGAGGTTGCTGCATTGAGGCCCTTTTTAAACTTAGTTTCTTGTGAAAATTATGTGACCCACCATACACATAATTTTCATTTCCGTGGTGCATTCACCTTCAAATTTTTTAAATTGTCTCTTTCCTCTTTGGTTCAGCAGGTGTATTTGATGGATGTTTAGTGTTTGGCGATACTGTAAACCAACCTGAATATTTTTTTCCTGGAAAGGCAAGGTAGAAATAGATTTTAATGAATGAAAGTTATTTTAAATAAGTCAATAAAGCGCCATCTTCTGTTCTAACCTCTCATTCTGCTGCTTATGTAGAGTAGCCCTGCAATAAGTTTCAAAAGGAGGTGAAGCTCATTTGCTATGGCAGATTTGGTGGTTCTGGGCTTGGGCTAGGGAGATCTGATGGTCTGCTCAGCTATGAAGCTCATGGCATGTCTGTCTCTTAGCCTACTCTACCTCACAGGGTTGTTGTAATGGCAACATGTTAAACTCCACATAAGTTGCATTCAGTTTCATGGAGGAAGGGACAAAGACCCATATCAGACAAATACCATTACAACTGTTAATTAACTACTTGCAAAGCATAAATGGGACAAAATTTTGACATCAGGCGCTGCTTTGTTTCCCTACTCCCTTCTCTCTTTAGTTCGCAAGAAGCGTGTAGAAGGGGAGCGTCACTAGGCTTGCCTTGGAGGATGTGGACACGCTACGTGTCAAGAGCGCCGTTCAGAAAATTCACTGGCCTTAAGGGAAGACACTGGAAAGCATTGAGAAAAGGGGTGCTCATGTTCCATTGCCCTAATCCCCCCTTTCTCTCTTTAAAAACAAAGTTCCAGCCTGATTTTCTTTAACTTGCTCACTTAAAGAAAAGCATGTTTGAATGAATTACATAAAGCCAAGATGCACATTCATGCTTGGAATTCTGATTGCCCTGAACTGGCCCCGCTCCACCCAGGCATGGGGCTCCCTGCTCCCAGCTAACAGACAAGGCCTGATGCACCAGGAAGTTCTCCCGCACAAACTCCACTGAAATGGATGGGAACCACCTGGTGGATTGAGCTTCATGCGTTGGGACCGTCTCTCTCCCACTCGTAAAGCCTGCCACCTCATTTCGTCTCATAGGAGGGTTGGATCTGCCCCATGTCTGTACAGGCCACCATGTACCTTCCTTAGGTGGTTGAAAGGAGGCCAAGTGGTCATTACAAGCTATCAGTCCCAGGAATCAGTATGCCCCTCCTCCTGTGCACGCACTCCCCCAAATGGATCAAAATCAGACTACGATGTGCCATAGAAGCAGAGAGAAGGTACACTGCACAGAAGAGCTTGAGACGAATTGCATGCTGGCTCCATTCAGACAACACCCTAAACCATGGTTTGTGCTAATTACACTGAAGCACACTAGTGGAATGTTCTCATATGCAGACAAACATAGTTTGACGTTGCCTGCTTGCTTTCATTTTTTTCTCTGCTCAGCAAACCATGGTTTAGAGTGGCTTCTATTTACCATCTGCTCTCCCTTTCTAATTTTATGGTACATGTGCCTCTAGAGGGGACCAACACCCCTAAGTACAGTGTGTTGACTCTGCATAGACTATGGTTTGTAATCCTCTGCAAATCATGGTTTCTGATACTGGTTTCCTGAAGGATTGCAAACGGTGGTTTACTAATTCAGATAATCAGACCTCCTAACCATAGTTCAGCATTGTCTGAACTGAGAGAAAAAGTCAAGCTATCTGACTCTCCTCCCAACTTTGGGGTTATTTTTGGTGGGCAAAAAGCATTGTTCCTGAGCCCAAATATGGTGGTAATTCAGACCCAGAGCACCAGCAAAATCCCTTTCCCCAAATCAACCTGAAGGGAATCGGAACTGGGTACAATCCACCAAACATTGTATTCCTGATTAGCATTAGCCTGATTAGCATTGGGTGGATCCATCAGTGCATTTTGGACTAAGTTTGAAAGTATTGTCAAAGCCTACTTGTTTACATATGTTGGTTTGACTAACCGAGTTCTCACTCAGTTGTCCTTTTGGGTGAAGTCATGTAATGAACACTAGTTTTGCCAAACCTAGAACAGTGTCAAACTTCAAATAGTTTTTGAAAAACTAATATTTGTGTGTGTGTGTGTGTGTGTGTGTGTGTGCGCGTGTGTTTAACAGGAGGTCAGGATTGTCTTTTAACTGCCTCTTTCACATAGACCAATGTTCTAAAAACCAGAAAATGCTTATTTTCAAAATGCTTGGTTTTTCTTTTTAAAACACCCGATACAACTACTTGTACCATATATTGCTACTACTTGTAGAAGACTAACAGAGGCTGTGTAATCCAATATATATTTACTGAAAACTAAATCCTACTGAGTTCAGAGGGACCTATTCCCAGATCGGTGTCTGTAGGACTGCAGCCCAGGGTTGCCAGGCTGCAGGAAGGGCACCGTCATGGACAACCAGAGGAGAGGGAGTTTGATTTTGGGATTTCCAGGATAAAGGCACAGTTCCATCAATGGGTCCTTTCTCTTAAACAGCTGTTTAAGAGCTGTTGCTTAGGTAAAAGTCATAAAAGGGTGGGATATAGTGAAAGCTGCCGGTCTTGCTAGCAGATGGGAAGTGTCTACACACCATGAAGGTCTAAATGTTTGCGTTATGAGTGAGAAGCTTTTTCGGAGTCCCCCAGCAGTAACAAAGTGCCAGTGTCTTCGCTGCTGCAGTTCTGCAGCTGCATTGCAGCCGTTCCCTGAGCTTGTAACTTGTGCTGGTTTCTGAGACTAAACTCGGCAAATGGGTCTTTTTCTAAGGGCTTCATTGCAGGTTTTTGGTGCATTTTGATCTGTGTACCAAATATATTTGAACTGTTCCATTACGAACGTGAGGAGAGTTTGCCAGGTGGACCAAGCAGGTTATATGCATTGTCCAACCTTAGCATGCTCTGGGCTAAGCAGCATCTCCAATAGCCAGTGCTTGTTGGGAATGATGGGAGTTGTAGTTGAACTCATCTAGATGGCACCACCTTGAGGAATGGTGGCATAAAATGTGAAAGAGCCCTGGGTTGTCACTTTCTTATATTGTCCTAAAACACCACCCCTCGCTTCTCAAGAGATGGTGAAAATGCTTTTATTTATTAGTGCAATTTAGATCTTCATTGTGGGCAGAATTGTAGTGGGCCTTTTTATTGTCTGTGTCGTCACTTGTATTTGTAAATTAATAACGTATTTATGAGCGATCAGGAGTTAGAGATGAAGGAAGTGTGGCTTGCTCCCGACCCGTCCGTGAGCCGTAGTTCCACAGCAGAGGCTCTGCTTTGGATGCAGAAGGTCCCAGATTTAGCCCCTGGCATCTCCAGGAACCTGCCTGAAATCCTGATGACCTGTTGACAGGAAAATGAGCTTCGCGTGTTCCTAGTGCTGCTGCCTCCCAAACAGGGAAGCTTTAATCTGAGAATGTTTCCATGCTATTTCTTAGACTGCAGTAGTTTCATAGACATAGGAAGGTGCGGGCAGCAATTCCTGATCTACTGGTGTCTAGTAAGTTTGATTCCCCCTCATGTGAGAGTTAGACTGAAACTCAATTGACTCTCATAGCTATGCACACATTGTTGTTGCAGCTAATAATGTTCAGTTTATTTATTTTTCTGAGCCATAAGCCAAGAAAGCTCCAAAGTATAAAAAATATATTGCAGCTAAATTGTTTTGATACATCCAAAATTGGAAATAGAAGATGGTGCAAAACAATGAAGCAATGTTCTCAAAACTATGTGATGGGACATCGCAGATGGAATTGGCCTCATTATCAAATGTACAGCTTCTTGCATGGCTAAATTTGGTGAGATTTAACAGCTAGTAATATAGGAAAGTATTGCAATGAACCCTTTTTGTTGTGGATTTTTTAATTCTTCAAATTATGTAGGAACAGGCTAGCATGGACTTATGAGTGAACACGTGTATTAGTGACATGGGGATGGACTGACTCCATATTTGCTGCGTTCAAAGACATTTGTTGAGTTGGGTGCAGAATGTGTTCAAATCACACAGCCACGCGGCTGTTTTGTCGTGTGGCTGGGCCAGTTTGCCTGGAGGTGCTGGTGAGAACTAGCACCTCCACATGGGGCCCATCATAACACGGTGGTGTTCTGGAGCTGTTATTCTGCACGTGAGGGCAGATCTCATACAGGTGACTCCACAGCACTTCCAGGTCAAAGTGGTCCTTTGACAGCCTCACGTGCTTCTGTGGTGATGTGTGAAACAGCTTGTGAAAATCGCTGGCCCCTCTGTAGCAATTCCATTTCTCACTACTTTGATTTCCATACAAGCACAGCCCAACTTTTAACCCAACAATGGCAGAAATGTCACACTAAACAATTGTTCCCTTCTCTCCAAAAGATTTCCAACAGTGGCAGTCTGAATTCTTCAAAAGGTCTACCATATGTGTTGCTTATTCCACCAAAAGAGGGTTCCTCAATCATAATTTCCAAGATGGATGGATGTCCACTTCGTTTCTCTTTGTCAGGGGAAGTCTTTCTTTCCCAGCTTCCACAAATCTCCCACGGCCCCTTATTTATATCTAGTGATGTCCCCTTTTTCGTTTTTGAGCAAGCGGCAAGAACAGCTCCTGTTCGTATGTTTCAAATTGCCCATGTGCACCAGCTTTGTCTTGACAGTTGCATGAGGCCTAGCATGAGCCGAGCCATCCCTGTTGACTCAGGATAAATCTGGAAGCTCCACATGTGCCATTTCTCCCTTTCACTCAAAAGGATGGCGAGAGGCCATAGTCTGTGATGCAGCATGTGCTGTGCTTGCAAAGGTTCCAGGTGGAGTCCTTGGCAGGGCTAGGAAGGACTTCCTTTCTGGAGCAGCGGAGGCGGCCAGTTGTGAGTGTACTGAGCCAGGTGGACGGGTGGCCTGCCCCATCCGCCTATCCATGGTCCATGAATGGGATGGGGATCAGGCACTGACACGCAGAGCTCGGCACACACCGTCCTGCCTCTGCCCTGCTGCAGCAACAGGGCTGTTCCGAGAGGGAGATGTTTACACCGATGAGTCAAGAGGCTGTGCTCGATTCTTGTTCTTTCAGGGCTCCTAAATGCCAAGGAGGGTGTAATTATAATGGCAACCTCTGTATACTGTATTTGCATGTTGTAACTCTATTGTGGGCTTCTTGGCTGCTTTTGACCGTGTGGCAAGCTGTTCTTACAGGGTGTGTCCTTTGATCCAAGCCATATGATGCCTATACTGTGCACACGTGAGTGATGTTTTGTGACATTCTGCTTTGTTGCCTAATGCAGCTGCGTAGCCCCCTTTGTCCTCCTCCTTCTCAGTTCACTTTGGCCTACCTTCTTTACTCATAGAGGCATCTACAGGAGTAGTGGCATTTAATGGATAAACTAGTTAGATTAATCCATTAGCAATATTTTGATCAAATCAGATGTGCCACCAAGTAAAAAATAAATAATTTTAATACATCTGAAGTGCTGAAAATGGTGGCTGTCATCCTAAGAGAGGCATCTGCCCAGTGCAAAGGGAAATGCCCTCTTTTTGAGTAGCACCTGCCTCAGCATGTGTGCACTTTGAAAAATTGTTTTTCTCATATGCAGAGCTAACCAACGAATTGATCCTTAGCATTCTTGCCAAGATGTTTTTAACAGGATTGTCGGACTTGGTAAATAGGGACAACCAGACATGGTTGCTACACTGTTCATGTGTCTGCTTGGAAAGGCAGATACTGGGTGGTTAGAAATGTCTGCTTCATCACAGATCTGCACTCAAGGTGGGGGGAAACCTTTTCTTTATCACCTGGTGGGATGGTGCTGCTGCTGCTGCTGCTGTTGCTACCCTAGAGCACTAATCCTGGCATTGGTTTGTTGTATGCATGGCCTCAGTGCTATTTCACTATGCATCCGCATTCATTCAGAAATCCAAGGAAAGAGAAGGTTGTAAAATTCCCACACTAAGCAGCAGGAAAATGTCAGCCAGTTATCATCCTTCCAAGGGGTGAGGAGAACTTAAGCTCACTTGTGCATTTGACCAGAAATCTGGGCTAGCTAGGGAATGGTAAGATGCTTCACAACATTTGGTGGACAACACAGATGTCCCAGTTTGCAGAGGGGTCACATCTGCATCTAGAGTTCCTTTGTGTTAAAAGGTTGTCTGTATTTAGGCAGGGCCATACATCCATGTGAATTCTTTTGTGTGGCTGATGGCTAGAAAACACTGGCATGTAACTTAAAGTCTCCTGATCACAAGGTGTTGCTGCAGCCATTCATCACGATGGTGGTACCCTTTTGTTCTCTATCAATGGCTGTGTGACAGGCAGAAATTCAACGGTAAAGCTGTTTGTGCTGTGGTGATGCCATGATGGGAAAAATCTTGCATTTGTGGTAAACAGCTGCTAGAGGCATAGAAGTCAGAAAGATGGTGAGCCTATTCATGAGCTCCTGGCTTGGACACCAGGCTGTTCTCATGAATGGATGAAACATACGCCTTCAGCACGGCTCCAGGGACCAAGGTATGCAGTGTGAAAACTAGTTTTGGCTGGTGCACAGAGAGCCCTTTCGAATCCCTGGCCACCTCGATCAAGTCATGGATACTCACTGCCCACAGCAATTTCCACTGCCTCTCTCCACACCCTTGAATCTGATGATCCAAGCACCATTCACATAGTAGGTTAAAGTCATCATTAGTCAACTTTGATGGGAAATGGACCAATGCTATGTGCACCAAATCATAAGAGTGACGCAGGGTCATATCATTCTCTAATAGGTACAAAAGCTAAAGATGTGAAGAATGCAAAAGGATAGAGTGTTACATTCACATCCACGGAGAAAAATCAGTGCGGTAACTTTAACCTGGAAAGTCACTTATGTGAATCAGTCCTATTAAAGCCCAAGATCTGCAACTGTTTAGCATTTAATGGGAAGAACAGAGGCTGCAGCTGCACCCAAGAACTTGATAAGGGCTGTTGGTGAAGGAGAAGGCTCCCTAAGATCTGTGCCTAACTGGCCTTACATAAGTCTTTCAAAAGGCACTGATAACTAACATAGGCAGACACACGTTGGTTGACAGAGGACAATCCTAGACTCATTTACAGGTGAGATCTAGAGTGGGTACATCCAGGTAGTGAGATGAGTTATATAAGGGTCAGTATCTGATTTACTGCTGTCCTAAGCTCAGTTTCTAAGCAGAAAAGGGTCATCTTTAGAAGAATAATGTGACTTTGGAGCACAAATTAGAACTTCATTATTAAAAGAAATAATTTGACAAAGGGTTGGGAATTAGCTAGACAGTTTTCACACACTGCTGTTATTTGGGTTTTTCGTATTTTTTAAAATAAATTTTTCCATAAACACAGGTAGCCATGGTGTGCAACATTTATGTATTTTTATAGTGTACCAAGTCTATGTACATGTGAAATGCTAGAAAATGTTCAGTTTGGAAAACAAACAATAAACAATGTTGCATGTTCACAGCTTTGCAGCAAAAAGGAAGGGAAAATGTTGACTTCTGATAATCAGTTGCTTTTGTAAATAAATTTTTCATAACAAGTCAGTTTCCTGTGGTTGTTTTGGTGTTGTGAAACTCAGAAATTCCCATTGTAACTGTATATTTCATCCTGAAAGTAACTCCATACAGAATTCAGTACCTCAAGAAGTGGTGATGGCTTAGATTTTTTTTTTAAAGAATAAGAGAACTGTCTTAGTGGGTAAGATCCATTAATAGCTATTATCTATAATAACTGATTGAAAACTCCATGAACAGAGGCAGTATATCTCTAAATACCAGATAGTGAGGGCCAACAAACACCTTAATGTCATGTTTTCAGAAGTATCTGGCTGGCTGTTGATGAAAGCAGATGCTGAACTTGTTGGGCTTTGGCCTGATCACATAAAGCAGGTTTTAGCTGGAAATTTCATGCTATTTCAGGTTAAACAAGGTGTGATGCCTGGGTACCTCTTTGCTTTCCCTAATGGAACAAGTAGCAATTTCAGGGGAGAGGGAAGTTTATATGGTGAAAACAGTATTGGATAAAATGTTGCAGGGACTTTTACTAAACCTTTTAAGAGAAGAGAGATTTCTCCCAACATGCACCCAGAGAGAGATGGGTGACCCAATCAAAGATCCTCAGTTAGTGTGGCTCTTCTTGGATATAATGCTGGATGATCCATTTCTACTTATGCTATGCATGACATCTGGTAAACACCAATAGACTGGTTGTGGCATTGGCGTACGTTGCATTAAACTCAGTGGGAGACATTCCTGAATAAACAAAGGTGGAAAAAAAGGCTGTCAAGACATAGGAGTAGTGGCAATGACATATTACAGCTAGGATCAAGGGCTTTGTGTATATCTCTACTGGGGGGAAAGTAGCAGGAGGCTATTGTCTTCTTTTCTGCTTGCTGTTTTCCCATAAGCATTGGAGTGGCCACCATGGGAAGAGAATCCCAGGCCAGACAGCGTTTTAGTCTGGCCCAGGATGGCTTTACTTCCGTTTTTTCAAAATATATCTCCTGGCTACATCCAGAAGCTCAGCGGCAGGACAAGAAGGCAAGAGCCTTTCTTCACAAATGATCTTCAAAGGCATGATAACTTTACAGCCAGAGATTCTATATAGCTAAACATAACTAGGCAAGCACACACCTGAGCACATCCTCTGAAGTTCTAACTTCAGAACATATTCAAGGGAAACAGAAGCTTCCTGAATACACTGTAAGACAAGGCACAACACATGTAACCTGTCAAAATGCTTATGACCCAAGGGAATGGATGCAACTGGATTTCTATCTCCACTGGAAAAACAAGGAGCATAATTGTATCTGTGATGTTAGCAAAGGCTTCTGAGGTTGGCAGAGACTCTGAATGCCATAGGAAGATCTGGTTTGACACACAGATGTTCAATATGTTCACGCATAGATGTGCAATATGGACATAGAACAATGACCACTTCCATGGAGTGATGGTAACTGGTAAGCCGGAGAGGTGACCACCACTGTTGTCTCCAAGCAGGTGTGGGGGCGCTAACCCATCCTTTTAAACAGGAGATACTTCTTCAAAGCAATAGGTACAGGCATTGTCCTTATTCTGAGAGCTAATTATTTGACTTGGGCCAGTCATGAAATCTTAGAATAGTAAGGTTGGAAGGGGCCATGAGGCCATCAGGTGCAGCCCCCTGCTGTTGCAGGACACCCATTTACACCATCCCACTCAGATGACTGTCCAGTTTCGTTTTGAATGTCTTCAGTGTGGGAGAGCCCACCTCCTCTCTAGGCAGCTGGTTCCACTCCTGTATTGCTCTGACAGGGAGGAAGGCTTTCCTGATATCTAGCCTGAAACAGGGTTGTTGCAACTTGACTTGATTATTCAATGTCCTCCACTCTGGTATCAGCGAGAAGAGATCTTGACCTTCCTCTTTGTGACAGCCTTTGAAGTACTTATAGAGTGATAACATATCCCTGCTCAGTCTTTTTTTCTCAAGGCTGAACATGCCCAGTCCTCTCAGTCGCTCTCAATTCTTAGTCTCTCCTCATGGGGAAGTGTTTCCAAACCCCAACTCATTTGTGTTGCCCTCCTCTGGAGCCTTTCTAATTTTTCTGCTAATTTCTTAAATCTTGGTGCCCAGAACTGGGCACGGTATTTCAGAAGAGATCTGACTAGTAAGGAGTATAGGGGAATTACTACTTTGCATATTTGGAAGTAATACTTCTGTTAATGCTTCCCAAAGTAGCATTTGCCCTTTTTGCAGCTGCATCGCATTGTTGGCTCATATTTAGCCTGTTATCCACAACTCCAAGGTCTTTTTCTTTTTCAGTTCTGTTGAGCCACATGTTCCCCATCTTGTATCAATGCATTTGGCTTCTTTGGTGGAGGACTTTGCGTTCTTCTGTATTGAAGCAAATTCTCTTGCTTCCAGCCTGGCATTCAAGTTTATCAAGATTCACTCATTCTTGGTTCTTCATTCTGTCTTCTAGGGTGTTCACTATTGCACTCAGTTCTGTTTTGTCTGCGAATTTGATTATTGTTCCTTGTACTTCTTCATCTAAATCATTAATAAATACGTTGAAGAGAACTGGGCTCAGAACTGAACCCTGTGGGATCCCATTAGTTACTGGCCTCCAGTTTGAGAAGGTGCCATCGATAAGCACTCTTTGTGTCTGATTTAGCAGCCAATTTTGGATCCACCTAATAGTATTGCCATCATTCCAATTTTTGCTAATTTGCTTATCAGAATGTTTGGGGCACTGTTTCAAAATCTTTGCTAAAGTTGAGGTAGATTATGTCCACTGCATGTTCCCTCTGTCCATTTGGGAGGTTACCCAGTAAAAAGAGAGAGAGAGAGAGAGAGAGAGAGAGAGAGAGATATTAAATTAGTCTGATGAGATTTATTTTTGATAACTCCATGTTGGTTTTTATTCACCATTGCATTTTATTGGGGTTGCTTGCAAACTGATTTTTAAATAATTTGCTCCAGTATTTTCCCAAGGATTGATGTCAGACTATGTAGTTCTCAGGTTGGTCTTTTTTCTCATTTTTGAAGATGGGAACAACTTTAGCCCTTTGCCAGTGGTTCTGAGAGTTCCTCTGCTAGCTCTTTTATGAGTCTGGGATGGAGTTCATTGGGCCTTGGAGATGTTTATTCCATCTATATCTTCCTTGACCATTTGTCTGTTAATCTTGAGCTGCCATCTCTCACTTTCATCTTGTACTTCCTCTTGGTTGTAGATTTTCTTGTGGGAGAAGACTGAAGAGAAGTAGGAATTGAGCACCTCCACCTTTCCTTGTTGTGTGTCATCCACTCTGCCATCCACTTTAAGTAGCTGGACACTCTTCTCTTTCACGTCTTCCGTTTTGGATGTACCTGAAGAAGGCTTTGTTGCTGCTCTTCGCATCCCTTGCTAGGCTCAGTTCATTTCCTGCTTTAGCCTTCCTGACACCATCCTTGCAATTCCTTGCAATTTGTTTTATTCTTCCTTTGTGGCCTGACCCTGCTTCCACCTCCTGTACATGTCCTTTTTTTCTTTTGGGATATCAGTTAATTTTTTATGGAGCCATGTGGGTGTCCATGAGAACAGCCCATATTTATTTAAAGCTTCCAGTCCTCAGGACGTGTTTCCCTCACAGCAACAGACTCTGTGGGATCTTGGAGGGGCAATAAGGTAGGGCAAGAGAGCAATCTGATCACTTGGGAAAGAAGGCCAGGCCACTGGGAAAGAAGTCTGATTTCTTCAGATGAGGGGCTACAGGAGTTAGCTAAGTACTGCTGGTCCAATAATATTCTCTGTTAAGAATATGTGCTCAATAGAAAATAAGTGAGGAAACAAGTTTCCAATGGTTTGGGCTCATATATATCTCTAAGATGCATATTTTGCCGAAATCATTTTGGCATGCCGGTTTTGTAAAAAAAAATATTGTAAGGCATTTCACCTAGATTTCAAGAACAAGTATCTTCTGCAAATATATTTGCAATTATTTAATGTGTATGATTGGAGCTTGCAATATTTAGTTGATTCATGGATTCCGTTTCATGGATGTTTAGACAGAAAAAAGTCCTAAATCCCTTAGCATTTCTCAGTCAACATGCTAGCTGGAGAATGGCTGGGAGTTCTAGGACTTTTTTTAAAAGCATGCATAAAATTTCACTTTGGCTAAAATGTTTGATTGGCTTAAAATATGCCCTTGATCATTTACTGATGTATTATAATTCAAGCTGGCAAGTGCTGTCTTAGAAGAGACATTGCAGCTTTTCTCTCACATATATTGCATAGGGGACATATGCAATATATTGCATAAAAATAAAATATTGCTTTATTTATATGTAAGCACATGCAGACCAATTAATTAGTCAACTAATTTAACTGATTAAAATAACGTGATTAATCAACTAAGAATTCTTTAGCTGGGAAGCACTCCTTTTTATAAAGGACTGCATTCATGCTATAGTTCTAGTATGCTAATGAATTGCCCATGAGATTTTCCACTCATACAGCTTCATTGTATGACCCAAGATACATGCCCTCCCCCTTTTAAAAACTTTACAATAAAATAGGCTTTATTTTACTTCACCTTGAAGAAAATATATGCAGTTTGTGGTTCATTTTGCCACACTATTGCTTCCATAAAAACACACATTTCTTGATTTACTCTCTGGATCAGAATGATTGAGTGAGAAATTTGACTTAATTTTCCCCTTTGATGTCCGCATTCCTCTTCTCCAATGATTTCCTCATGAACAACCCTCGTATGCAGTGCTGCTTAATTTCTCTCCATTGCTTTCTATAACTCTCTATCTACCAAGCTGTTAAAAAACCCATTTCCACTGGCAAGAGGAACGAACGCTCCATATTGCCCTGGTGAAGCATTCTAGAATCATTGTCTAACAGGTTAGATATTCTGGCTAGTCACTCTTATGATCTTTAGCTGCCCATTTCATCACTCCCAGTTATAACTGGCCAGGACAGGTAAATTAGGAAAAATGGGTGCTGAATGGAAAGGGGGCCGCAGAAATGTGTGTATATTTGCAAGACACTTTTGGCTATTGGGCAGTATAGAAATGAACGAATGAATGAATGGACAGTACAAAGCATCACTGGTAGAAAAGTGCAGAACCAGACAACCATTTCATAGAGCAACACAGTGTTTCTTGGACAGGTCAGACAGCCCTATGGAAGTTAGCGGGTAAGAGATATCTGGGTGCTAGAGCATTTGCACAGCCTGTAGAAAGTCCTGCATTCCTTGCCCAGGATCTCCAGATAAAAGGAGCCCAGGTAAGAAGACTATCCAAGAATGCCGCACTGTTGCTGGAGAGAACACGGATCGGAACCAAGTACTGCTCTGTGCTATATGTACCTACACACCAAAAGAACAGCTGCACGTGGCATCATCCCAATTTATTAGGGGGAGTGGTGGTTGTGAGCAAGGGTTCCTCCCGTTGGATTCTCTGAACATGCACAGAGTGTTTTGTTGAACCTAATCTAGTATTTACTTCTAGGGACTCTCCTTATGAGTATGTTTGGGCCCCCTCCTTTTGGGAGGGGCCCTTTGGAAATGAGCTTGCTTTCTCTCTGCATGCCAATTCTCTAACTGGTTGACATTGCATCATGGGGTCCAGAGGTGCACAACTTCATCTGTTTCTGAGAAACTCTCCTGTTCCAAATCCCCTCCCTCTAGTTGTACATCTTGGTTATCCTCCAAGGCTGCCTGTGTACCTGGGGAGTCTGGCCTTGAGACAAATGCCTCTGTCTCTCTCATCTCAACATAGAAACAGAGTGAGTCAGAAGGGGCCTCCCGGGCCATCTAGTCTGACCCCCAGCTCCAGCTGACTCCACTCACGACATGCCCACCATGTGGAGGTCCAGCCTATCCTTGAACACCCTCACCAGTGGGGCTTCAACCACCTCCATGGAAGCCTGCTCCATACCCTCGGGATCCTGACTGTCAGGACGTGCTTCCTGGCAATGGAACCGTGGTTCCTTGAGCTTTGCTCCGTTGGAGCGCATCCTGCCTTCAACATCTGGAACTGGCCCACATGCCAAGGCCCCCTTCCACTCCTCCTTCCCTGAGTCCCTGTCTGCAGGCCTTGGGAATGCAAGCCAAGAACAACTGTCTTTCTCACTCCCAACATTGGCACTTACAGAATAGTGAGCTGGCAAAGTCAGTGTTGGGCATTGGCAGGAGAACCTGTACGAACGAAGGAAAAAATAACACAACATGCCCTAGAGGCCCAACACCACTGCAGCTCAAGATTTTCCAGAAGTTTCCTTTTCAAGCATCAAGAGGAAAGTTGTAATCATTCTGAGCAGGTATTGTGTAAAACTGTTGCTATGCTCATTCAAAACCAAACAACCCCCAAATACTTTGCATTACATCACACATAGCTCACAACAATAAGTTGTTGAAAGGCAGGCAGACAGGCTGGCTGTATTTCACCAGCTAATGAGAGCTCATCAGCTGTATCTCTTGCAGCTAAGCGAGGGACACGGACGTATGAGGGGGTGGAAGATTGTCTAATTGATCCTGCTCATCAAAAAGTTCAGGTGCTTCAGCCCTGCAAGACCAGGACTGGCTACACTCGTGCATATGCATGAATCCAATAATTGGGTTTTTTTTTTGAGCATGTGCCATTCGGAGCTTCACCACAATGGCCTCACACATGACTGTAATCCTCAGGAAGACCTCAATTTTAGGATCTCCCAAAAGATTTCACTAGATGGAAGGCTTTGTGTCAGTATTTTTTTGCAACATTCAATGTACTATTCTTGGAACATTCAAAATTAAATTGCAGCCAATACGCATGTCCTCAGAGCATCTGCTCTGGTTACTTTGTTAGAACTACAGATGCATCCAAGGGAAAAAAATCAAAAGTGGTAGGAAGGGGCAACAGCTTTAACGGCAGAGCATGTTTTGTATGCAGAAGGATGCCTTCAATCTCCACTTCTCTTAGTTTCAAGGCTCCATTAAAAGCATGTCAGGCACTAAAGTTAAGATAGCCAGCTGACCCAGGAGACCTGCTGCCAAGCAGAGCAGACACCATTGGGCTTGATGGATTCAATGCAGGCAGCTTCAAATATTCATTGCTTCCCAAACCCCCCTTAACTGGTGTGGCTGTGGGACCCCGAACCTTGCTACCCACAGCAACAGCCACGGTTGCTTCCAGTGTGGCGGCAGGTCCTGGTTGTCAGCAGCAGATTGCAAAAGGATGCTCCAAGCATTCCCTTTCTTTGCTTGCCTGTTTCAGAAATGTAGCTGGCTAAAAACAAAGGAGCAGCAGTTGGTCCTAATGAGGGTCTGCCTGCCCCCTGGAGTAACCGTTGGGAGTAATTGGGTCTGACAGGAGTAGGGATTGTTTCCGTGTAACCTCCACCATTTTTAGATTGCACCCATGCAGTCTGAACCTACTTGATTTTTAATTTTTGTGCAACACCTACTGATGTTAGGCACTTTATAAATATTTGTAATTGTTATGTTCCTGTAAGGGAGATGATATTTTGTAAGAGATACTTCCCAACATAAATTGCATTTGGCAGTTACTCTCATTCTGACAAGCTACTGTGGCGGTTATGGTTTTGTTAGCACATTTAAATGATTGTATTCTTTTTAACCGCATCTTTTTATAGCTGTAAGCCACTTGGAGGTACTTTTGAATAGAAAAATATTAAAAATTAAAAATCATCTTTGGTATTTCCTGGCATTAGTTATTCTGTCATTTTCACAGTGAGAGAAAGTTCTCCTCATAGGAATTGGAGTGAGGGTGCTCAGGGATCGTTAAGAATGTGCACGTGGGGTGGGACTGATGACAGTGGCATGTTTTTCTTAAAGCAGCATCATCAACCTGGTGAGAAGCCCGTGAAAAGGCAGGAGGGGCAATGAGCAAGGGAATTTGGGCTGGGCATGGGTAAAAAAAAGCCCACTTGGTAGGAAATGTGACTGAAACAAAGAGAATGCAGTAGAAGGCAAAACCACTAGGGCCCATGTGATGGTTGGGATGCCATGCTTCAGTCACATCCGACGTTTCACCTGGAAAGTCTTGTTGAACAAATGGTCTGTGTCTTAGTGTGCAAACGCCCCAAATACACAACAAGGGAAGGTTTTCTTTGAAAAGATTTATTCTCGAGAATAACCGGCTGCCAGTGAATTGTTCCAGGTGGCACACCTGATCCTCAGTTGGCCCTTTTATACACTGATCATTAAAGGGCCACACACAACACAGTCAGCACTTTCTAGTAGGTTACCGAAGTAAAAAGTTACAGTGGCATGATCTTTCCTGCCTGCATAGCAAAGAGAAAGAAGATGCTCTGAAGGAGGAGGGTGGGGTGGGGTGAATTGCCCTTTCTTTGTGCTGCTGTTACCTGTCAAGAGCCAACTGGCCCTCTTTGGTTAACTTTAGCTACATTCCAAGGGTTCACACAGGCTGATTTCTAGAAAAGAGGGTTTTTCTCTGGCCGAGCGATGTGTCAATGATTTAACCAATGAAAGTTATACCTATTGATCTGTACATGGGTCTCAATCACTCTATATGAGTAGAGGCTTCCTATTTTTCAATTGAGCAACTATTGTGCCTTCACCACATTTGGCATGCATAGTTCAGAAAAGGAGGATAAAAATGTACAAGCTTGGCAAATTAATACATATGCAAAAGTGCTGTTTATACACATTGTATAAGATTTGCTCACTAGGGGGAGTAGCATGACTTTGATATTGAGTGAAAGTCCAGAATTTGCAGATCATTTACTTTCATATATAAATGCTGACCATCCCAGATGAATTTGGTGCCTGTCCAAGACCACATATATATTTAGTTTATAAAGCATAGTATCATATACACACACATGCATTCCCCCACTTTTGGCACATATATCAACATGTGCTAACAGTAGCATTCAGGTTTTTAACATTCACAGGCAAAACTCTTGCGCCGCTCAGTCATTTACAAAAGTTCCCTGTGGTTGTCAGCATTCACAAGCGCCCTGCTGGATCAGGTCAAAGGCCCATCTTGCCCACCATCCTGCTTCCTACAGTGGCCCACCAGATCTACAGAGCTGGGGTAGAGTCAGACGTCTGCTAGATCGGGAATGCCGTGGACCCTCATCTTTGAGTTCACCTCTCATGAAAGAAACACCTGATGCCACTTTAGACTCATTAATTACTTCCCAGAGACTTCAAAATTTAGATTTTACAGTGGTAACGCTGAGGCATTCTGCGCTGTCCCCAACTTCAAAAGTGGCCTGATATAATATCCTGGGTAAAGGACTGCACTATGAATCAGAAAATCCCTGTTTCAGATCCTCTTTCTGCCATGAACTTACTAAGGTGATCTTAGGCAGCCCACTATCACAGCTCCCATCTATAATAATGGGATCATACCGACCAATCTTATAGGGTTGATGTAAAGACTGAAACAGGGGGGTACATGAAATATATTTGGCACACAAGATAGCTCTGTGGAAAGACTAATGGCTATTCTGAAACACCAAGAACAGTGGCAGAGGCTGTGCTAGCTCTGAAAAGCATAATCCTCTGATCTGCTTTGCGACTTTTATACATGCATACTAATAAAAGAACAATATAATAACAAAGACAATCGCTAATAAGGCATTCTCTATTATGACATTGCTTCCAGTTTTGGCCACCTATTTAGGCCCTAACAAGTTCCTTTTTATTTCATCTCTGGTGCAGGGCATTTGCTTACTATTTGAATGTATGGAGTGCCTTAGGCCGTGTATCCTTAGTGTACAACATAGCTAGGAAATTAGCTCACAGCTGAGAGAGAGCTGCATCCCAGGGCATCCAGGGATGGTGTTGTCATGACAACAGAGCATTCCACTTGGTCTCCATGCATTATTCAGGCACCAGAGCACTTAAATGAAGTGTCGATTTCTTTCCCTCCATTTCCTCTGCCTTGGTATTCTTTGAACTGGTGACTATAAAGTACATAGTCCGAAAGAGGCGATGAAGCCTGGGGCAAGTGCCATGGTAAACAGTGTATATTTTTATGAGAGAAAGGGAGTGTGCATACTCCACGCAGATGTAAGCAGGCGTCACAACATTGCCGTCTTTCTCCTTTGGGGACGGTTATTCTGTGTGGGAGCGAAGGGAGCTTCAGGTCTGAGGGCTGCTTCTGCCTTGAGGAGCAAAGAAACACAAGCTCTTGAAGTCTTCCTTAGCACTATCTGTACATTGCAGTGGGGACCTCTACTAGAAACCATTCTTTCTCTCAGCAGCTTTGTCTGTCTGTCTAACACACCAGAGAGACTGCACTACTTCCCTTTAGCACTGGGCTGTGGTGTTTAACTGAAGGACGAGGCAAAACTGTTGGTTTGAGAGGCAGGATGAGGTTAGTTCCCAGAGGGCAATCCAGGAGGGTGGCAAAAGTGTGGAAAGGAAAGCGGGTAGCACTGCTGTCTCCCGTATGGATCCTAATTTGGGTGCTGAATTCTTCTGGTGAAAGAAGAATAAAAAATGCCCTCAGACTTATCTGTTCCACTTTCCCAGGGGCCGTGCCAGAGGGCACCAGCAGCCTATGATCCACCTGGATCAGGGGAGAGCAGCATGGTGGCCCTCAGGCTGCATACAACCCCAATTAAACACCTTGCATGTCCCCTACAAACAAGCTAAATATGACCTATCTGCAGAACGGTCATATTCCCCTGAGTTGCCAATTCCCCTAAGTTGAATATGAGGGGTCATATTCCCCTCTCTGGGGAATGCACTCCCCAGAGAGGTCCGCCTGGCAACATCATTATATGTTTTTCGGCACTAGGTTAAGACCTTTTTATTTAATCAATATTTTAATAAGTTTTAATATTGAATTTTATCATCATATTTTAATTGCAGCCAGAGTGAGTCATTAATTAATTTATGTTATGTTAGATATTTGTATTTTATTTGTGCAAGCCATCCTGAGGCTTTTGCAAAGGACGGCATACAAATATCCTAAATGAATGAATGAATGAATAAATATTTACAATCTAAATTCAATTTGCTTGCCACTCAGTAGTGGTTTGCCTCCAGATTTTGCGGACAAACCACCTTTTTTCTGCCTCGTTGCAAAATTTCGTGGAGGTGAGCAAAACTGCAGTGGGGTTAAATGTTTCACAGACCCCATGAGAGTGCCCATCCCTGACCTGAGTTGAAGTGGGAAAGATCTCCAACTCTCCACTGCTGTTGCGTGCAATTGGATGAATTTTGTTTGCAAGGCCTTGCACTGTTGCTGAAGCCCACATGTGTGATGTGCAGAGACCATGACAAAGAAACAGCAGCACGAGAGAGGAACATCGCCAGCCATCTCTACTTCTCACGCTTCTGAATCTCACTGGCCTTGCTAAAATCGGCTATTGTGTTTTTCCCCCAGAAACAGCTGATGGGCATCAAAAAGAACGTTGCATTGAGCAAACAAGCTGCATCTGCACAGAAGAATACAAAATATTTCATGTGGGGGCCTCTTGCTTCACATCTGTTTATGTGAATTATAAACCTAGCTTTGCTGCTTTGGGTGGAAAGGGAAGTTAAATGAGGACAGGAAAGGGTAGACGCCTATCACAGAGTGCAGAGGTGAAGTGATGCAAAGAACATTTACAGCTTCTTGGGCTCAAAAAATGAATGGTTTCTGGAACAGCTGCTGCCTTGCAAGTAAGTTCTAGCTCAGCTCTACCAGTGGGCAGTCAATGAACCTAATTGTATTATGCTTAATAGGCAACTCTTACCATTCTTATACATTCCCCTGGACCAGCGAAAGAACTGGTCGTCTTTCTTATGCTTATATTTTGCAGTACAGTATTATGTGGCTGGATCAGCTTTGATGACTGCAGGCACTGACTCTGTCACCAGCCAAAGTAGCATTTGCCTTTAGATCCTTTGGATCAGTTCTGTCCTTTTCCGTGTGAAATGCAACTTTACCTGCACACTCGTTTTAAAGTGGGAAGACTGTTGCAAGAACATTCCTAAGAAATGTGGACCACAACCATATTTCTTATGCATTTGCCCCAGGCAGCAACAACTCGCATTTATCATGCTAGGAAAACTGGCACATTCTTAAACTATTGCACAAGGATCACCAAGTGAGGATATAGGAAATGCTTGCACATAATGGCCACGAACAGTGAGAAACAAAGGAGGTAAAATTATCTCCTGATGACTTCACTGTATGTCGAATTCATACATTCTGAACAACTCCACTTTACTACCCCAGTAGCAGTCCTAAAACCACATGCCCGTGGAGAACTATTATGGAAGTGAACTATGTTCTCCGTAGGTTCAGCAGTATCTTGCTGATACCAACTTCCATTATTTGAAGTGAATTCTTTTCACTGCCATGATCACAGGAACAGCTACAAAGACACTGCAGCAATAAAAGTTCCGCTTCCTCCTATAGTCCTAAGTGTCCATATTATGGGTCTTGTACAGGGCCATCTTATCTTGCTGTCACGCAAGGGGTTTATCTGAAGCAAGACAGGATCAAGCAGGTGAAGAGTAGTTTAAGACTGCACTCTTAGGCTTAACCCCGGAGACTTTTTATTGCATCGAAGGAACAATGACGGCATTCTGAATTAGTTTCCTTAACCGAAGGGGATTTCATGCGAAACAAGACATACCTGGACATTTCAGGTCTGAGCATACGATAGCTTTGCCTATTACATGGTTAATATATTAAGTCTGTGTGTGGAGGGATGCACAGAGCATGGACTGAGCACATGTTCAAGTTACTCGTTACTTTCAGGTGTGAAGGGGATTGCCTTTCTCCCCCATGGAGTGCCTCTATCAGTTACACTAGAGGTATGGCCCCTAAAATTTTACTCTTCAGCACACTTAGTTAATACAGCCTAGCAATTCAGCATATAGTATTTCT
The DNA here is from genome assembly GCA_023646645.1 of Varanus salvator macromaculatus. Classification (NCBI taxonomy): domain Eukaryota; kingdom Metazoa; phylum Chordata; class Lepidosauria; order Squamata; family Varanidae; genus Varanus; species Varanus salvator. The sequence goes on from JAIXND010000786.1 coordinate 9,227,683, forward strand.
TTTCACAAGTGGTGTTGGCACATGACATGGAAACTTCAGGATTAAATAGCCCACAAGGAGACCTAGTACAGATGGCATCAGCTTAGCAGTGACTTATTCAAATTCTGTATTGAGCGGATTTCCAGCACCGCAAAATAAGCATGTTCTCATGTTGTAATACAATGGGGGGGGCAACACGGGGGAACTGCAGTTCTAGGATACATTACATTTAAAAAAAACCTGAATTACGTTTTCATGGTAGAAAATAGGGAGGACGCTGGTGGAACAAACTATCCAAATAGAAAAGGAGAATTGTTTGCAGCCACAGCTACAGTTCAGAAGCATTTTGGTAAACAAGACACTGAGAATGCTGTGCATCCTTGATAGAATGTCATGTATTTGTTCAACAATATATTGGCAACATTGCAGATCTAGCCTTAGGATATATTAAGAAAAGTTCTGAGCATAATATCGTATTATAAAGCCATGGTGCAACTACTTTTAAAAGGCAATGTACAGTTCTAATAATAAGCTCAAATAAGGGTAGGTAGAAAAGGGGATGATCAGGGACTAGAATATTTCCTCTAAAAATAACTGCTCAGGAGATTGGGTTTTTCAGTTTAGAAAAAGACAAGAAAGATTATGACATACGCTTATAACGCACAAATGGTTTGGAAAAAAGCAAGTTTAGAGTTAATATTTCAAAAGAATATAAAGCAATGCAATGAAAAATGGGCAGTAAGTTCTACAGAGTATAAATGATGAATCTTATCTTAATAATGTATTGGTATGGACAGATTTTCTTAAGTGTTTAAAACAGGCAAAAGAATTTCAAGAAGACAGACAGAACTGCATTTTCTTTCTGTCTGGGTTTCCCCACACGATACTGAGGACAAGCTTCTTTCACTGCAGGTCAAGCTCTTGTTACAGAATAGCTTTATTAAAAAACAAAACTAAACCTTCTCTAGCTGCAGCACTAAAAACACAGTTCAGAATATAAAAATCGACATGGGTCCTTGTCCCCCACCCCAGCAGAACCACCCAATGATCAGATGCAAAGGAGCATGGAAGAGATGTGACTTGTCCTGGAAGCTTCTCCCGCAGAAATTCCCTTTTCTGAGCAATCCATTTCCCCTGTGGCTCTGGCCACCCTGCTGACATTTTTCTCCCCCATCAATAACAATGACCCCAAAAGAAAGGCTTGTGTCAAACATGCTGTTCTGGTTGCTCAGTCATGTCTCTGTGTGTTTTAAAGACAACATTTTAGCTCTGCTTATCAGTAATGGTGCATAAAGAAAGTGCACACAAGATACTTTCCTGCCTTTTGGTAGCTTCCACTTTACGGTTAACCCCACATTGTTGTTTCATAGTTTGTTTTCAGTGATATATATACTATTGATGTTTTAGCCGCCCAGAGCCTTGTTTGCAAGGGGGCGGCATACAAATATGTTAAATAAATAAATAAATAAATATAACCAAGACAGTAGAACATTTTACACAGATCACAAAATTAATGAACATTTATTTATTTATTTAAACAACTTCTATGCTGCCCCATCTCATGAGCCTCGGGGTGGCTTACAATCATTTAAATCCCATATAAAATACAAAAAAAAAAAAATCATCAAATAAACAAAATAAATAAAATAAAATAAAATACAAATAGTGGATCCAGCCTGGTCAATTTAAACCAACAAATAAACCATTAACAGTTAAAATAGTGTTTAAATAAAAAGGTCTTGGCTTTTTACTACCTCTATAATTGTTTTTACCTTCTGGTCTACTGATTGCATTTGTGATACCATATTAACCAGATAAAGCTGCAAATGGTATAATTTCTAGAAGTTTTTAACATAGATGAAAGCTCAGCTAGCCTTATGATGTTTTAATCTTTACAAATCATCATCCAACTGAATGCAAACAGAAGCACAGATGTTTAATCTAAACAATCAAGTTAATTTTTAGCTTGCACAGTTTTGTATCATTTGACTAGCCCTAATAAAGGCCAAACTGCAGGTTTTGGAGATTTGGGGGTCATTAATAGTGTGTTATAGAGTAATCTTATGCAAGTTTATGTAGAAGTACACCCTGCTGTGTTTAATAGGACTTGCATCCAATTAAGTGTATTGCAACTGTAGCCTTAAGCTTACAGCTATACATAGTTAATACAGAATGAATAAAAAACACTATAAACATTGTGTAGAATTAATATTGTGTGTGGACAGAGAGCGTGTGTGTGTGAGAGGGCACAGAAACAACTATGCAGTCCCCCTGTTACTTGATGGGAAATGTCATTTGCTGTAGGCTTATTAACCAAATCACTTTAAGACTGTAATTGTATGCAGACTTACCTGGGAGGAAGCTCCATTGTATATAATGGGACTTATTTATGGTTAGACATGCATTACCTTGCAAGAAGGATTTGAAATTAAGAGTCTCCAGGGTATCTTTTCTGTTATGTGCGATTCTTCCTTTATTGGCCAAATCTAAAAGCTCCACAGTGCTCTGATCTATGGTGAGCAAGTGTTTCGATTTCCAATGCTGCAAAAGAAAAGACTCGTCAACTAACCCTCCAGCCATCTCTACTTCTTTGTCTTTTCAAAGATTCATGTAGGGAGCAAGTTTTGAAGTAATTTAGCTTCAGTTGCTAAAGTACAGTGACATCTGTGTAAATCTACTTAGCCATATGATTAATGCAATCCTTCATATTACATCAGGAATGTTTCAGAAATAAATGTTTTAATAATAGCAATAATGTTTTAATAATATTTTAGTATTGTTATTCAGAAATAGTAAAGTCCTTTTTCCCCACAAGGACATTCAAGAATATTTAATTCCTCTAAACCAGAAGATGCCATCGACTTTGTTTCACTCCTACATCAACTGACGTGGAAGAGAAAAAGCAGTTAGAATGAGCAGTTAGGAAACAGGAAAATGCAGTGAAGAAGCATAGCCCCTTTGTGTAGCATGTACTGGAGAACCAGCCAGCTGCCCATGCAGGGTGGAGTCGCACTCTGCCTGAAGGGACGGTTGGAGGTACTCCGAGATTCGTCCTTGCCACTGGAGGCTCAGGTAGCCTCATTGGCTATGGGCAGTTCTACATGCGGCGTTTAATACGCTGGTACATGGAGGCTTCTTCTTCTATTTATTTATTTAAACATTCATATGCAACCTATGTCACCATGGCATCTCTAGGCAGCTAACAACAGATAATTAAAATACTTTATAAAACAATGGCATAAATTAATATAAAACCAGATAAAATTACATTTAAAACATTACAAGTGGAGAGTTAGGTAGCGACTAATAAATATTAAAATGTCTTTTAAAGAGGCAGGTCTTCACCTGGCACCAAAAACAGCATAAAGAAGGTGCCAAGAAAATCTCCTTAGGGAGAACATTCCAAATGTGAGGAACAGCAGCAGCAAAGGCCCTCCTCCTAGTGGCCACCCCTCTCACCTCCCTAAGGGATGGTACATGCAAGCCCGCCACCACATTGATCTTAAAGACCAGGTAGGCAAATATGTTGCAGAGGAAAAAATGTATCCTTCACATGGGGCTGTTCCCAGAGGTTTGCATTTCTTACTCTAGGTATCTTCTAGATATTTTATTAACCAACTGCAAGCTGGTGATGTGGTATAACTTCAGGATAGCAGATTTTTGTCTTCAAAAAGTTTTTATTCCAGTTTTAAAATTCGATACCAGCTAAAAGTAACTCACAAAAAGGCTGGAAAATTTGGGAGAGGGCAACAGTGTCATGAAAAGGCCCTGCAAGCTTGCATGACTTAACAACAACCTAAACAACTTTGGGTCAGGTTACTTTAGGGACTGCTTCACCGTTTGCTTCCATGCCTGATCTCTGTTGCCACCTGAAGAAACAATTCTGAAGGTGCTACATTTTCCTAAATCTCAAAACTCTGGGGTCCTGTGTAATGACATTAGGTAAAGCAGTCCAGAGGATGGGTACTGCAATACTAAATGCTCTACAAAGGCTTTCCTTGAACTGTGACCCAGCCTGCTATGGTCTCTAACATGTAGCGATGTGTGGTTTTACTGATGATTATCGTGATTAAAAAGTATTGATTCTGAACTGAGAGCCAGTGTGGTGCAGTGGTTAAGAGTGTGGGACTGGGACTTAGACGATCTGGGTTCTAGTCCCCGCTCAGCCATGGAACCAACTGGGTGACTTTGGGCCAGTCACAGACACTCAGTCCAACCTACCTCACAGGGTTGTTGTTGTGGGGTTAAGAAGGCAGAGGAGATGTAACCTGCCTTGAGCCCTTTGTAGGAAAAAGGCAGGATATAAGTTGAAAAATAAATAAATAAATAAATAAACTGGTATGGCTCCCTTTCGGACAATCAAAGATAGCAGAGCCATTTGAAAACCCTCAGCTCTTCGTAACATTCTGCTGTTGTACTGGCCCTTTCATGTTTGTTTAAAGTAATAGGTTATCTAACACATGGCTATTGTGTGCTTATACTTTGTTCATCCTAACAGGAACATTTTGAGACAATTAGTATTATACCCATTTCACAGGTGGAGAAAAGGAGAGATTAAGAAATAGTGACTTCTCCAAATTCACCCAGAGTGTTCATCCTTAATCACTGATGTGAGTAGAAATGGCACATTAGTTTGACTAGTTTCATCCACTTCTCTATAGCTAACAGCAGTAGAATCAAGCTAATATAAGTACACATATGTATTTAATTTATTTGGGTGGCAGAATTCACTTTTTCAGGTAGAATTTATCACCTTGCTCAGATTTTAGAGTTTGTTTGTGTCTACGGGGTAGACACAGTGAGCCAGTTGGCATAACTGCAGTGAGAAAAATAAGCAATGGTGGCTTTTTCCTCCCACCATATATGCCAGCTGTTGCTTCCTCAAGCAAGCCATGCTGACAGAATTTGAATGACACAGCAAACTGTGCCAGTGAAGGTAATTAGGGAAGTGTGGCTGGTACATACAGTGGGGTTAACAAATAACCTTGGCTCATTAATCATGCCACAGTTGTACGAAGCAGGTCAATGGAAGCTAGGTTTTTGTAAAAGTGGCTCCTATGAAACATTTCCTAATCTGGCTTTTCCCCCATCCAATTATCTGGAAGGCTCATGTTTGCCACCTGCTCAACTGAGATCAATAATTCCTATGGGTCACCCCTGTCTTTACTCATTTGCTTTAGTTAATGAGCAGACTACTCCTACTCACAATTATATAATAATCCACCAGACTGTATTGTGGCTAAAACTGGAGTAACCAACTCAATGCGGAGGCACATGTTATGAAACAAAATGGCAATGCCTGGCTTGCTTTATGAAAAAAAGCAAACGGAGCAACTGTTCTTATGGTAGAATAAATATTTTATAGTGCACCCAGGAACAACAAACTACTGCTCCAATGCAGTACCAAAGATTCTGCCAACAATTAATTTAGTCAGGATTCTATGCTATTCCAGCAGCAAAGTCAAAAACAGAATTACAGCACTGAAAAAGACAGTATTGCAATGGAAACTGCTCCGACAGGAGCCTTGGCAACTACCGTATTTTTCGCTCTATAAGACGCGCCTGACCATAAGACGTACCTAGTTTTTAGAGGAGGAAAACAAGAAAAAAAATATTCTGAATCCAATGGGCACATAATCACGGGCACATTCCCCATCACTTCCCCATGGGCTGCACATCTGACAGACTTACTGCACACACATATTCTCTCTATAAGACGCACAGACATTTCCCCTTACTTTTGGGGGGGGGGAGTGAGTCTTATAGAGCAAAAAATACAGTACATTGGCACTCACTGATCATAATGTTGCTTAGTGATGATGTTCATGCCTCAGCCATGCATGGAAGGTCCCAATCAACATGCAGCACCTGCAATCTACTTCATAATGTACCCAATGTAAAATTCACAAGTGTGCTAAAGCCAATCCTCCCATATTGGCTTTTGTGACACAACAGAAAGGAGTCTTGTGTATAAAGTCCTCTAGTTCCTTAAGAGCAGTGTTTGAGTTCTACTGTAGCATTAATCAAGGTTAACAGCTACACATCAGTTGTTCAGAAAACTGCACATAAAAGTTTATTTGAGCTGGATCTGGTGTGATAAGAAAAGGCATTTTGAAAGGGAGAGAGGGGCAACACTGACAAGGAAGAATTCACAACAGTTTCCTACAAAGCAGGGATCCAGGTAACTAAAAGAGTGCTTACTCAGCCTGTTGCCCCATTGCCCCCACTGAGGAAGCAAGCTTTTCCTCAGCTGCATTCCAATTGCGGAATACCCTTGCCAGGGAGGCTTATCTGACCATTAAAAGCCTGGACGAATAAAGAGATCATAATCGAGTACTAAAATGGTAGAAATGATGTTAGTACCAGATGAAGATCTTTTTATGCGCCCAGGTTTTTAACCAGCTACCTGGTTTCAGGTACAGCTGCATTTATATTTTTTTATTCTTCCTGTTCCACTTAGCATTCTTTTGCTTTCGTTGCTTCTTCTGCTTTAGTAGGTTTGATTTATTGTAAAATGTTTTTGAATGTAACTTGCCCTTTGAGTTGGACAACTAAAAAGTAGGGTAACAAAGTGAAATAAGCAAAATTGTTCACAGAAGGTAATGCTACAAAGAGTATCGTTTTTGCTACACTAACACAATAATCCCCTAGAAGCATTTAACACTATTATTTGCCTTGACCTCAACAAAACACAGAGTGTATTTTGAGCACCTTTTGACCAACAATAGTTTTAGCTGAAAAACTAGAGGCAGCAGTACAGAACTCAAGTTCCCTAGTGCAGAGAATTAAAATCCCTCTGCACAGTCAGAAGAATTAATAGGAGTTACTTGGGATGGGGTTGTCATCATTTCCTGCCATTCCTTTCTCCTTTCATGAAGCCATAGCTTGGTAAAACAGTGTAAGTTTAGCATACGAATGCATTTCAGTCCCATTTCAAGGGTTAGGAGGTGCCATACATCTGGGACTGTGCAGTGCTATAGTTGTTCAGAGCAATTCACTCATGGATCAATGGTATCCTTCAGGCCCCAGGACATCCCATCACCTTCATCTCATCCAGACTTACCTCTCTCCTAGGTCCTGGACTGCTGATCGGTATGTGCTTGTTTTTCTCCTCACAGACCATGCTCCTGAACCCCCTGCCTACGCACATTCATCTCAAGGCAACACCACTGGGTGGCTTTTCACGCCAACAGTAATGGCTGTGCCTGGGTGCGAGAAGGACACGCTGCCTGAGCCTTGGCCCATCCGCATGAAATCCACGACGGGAAGCCTCCTGCCACTGGGAGTCCTATCCTGACACGGGTAACGGGGTGTCCTGCAACAGCAGGGGGTTGCACCCGATGGCCTCCTGGCCCCTTCCAACTCCCCTTTCCCATGAAGCGGGGTGTGTGTGTGTGTGTGTGTGTGTGTGTGTTAGGCGATGGCCCATTAGAGGATGGCCCATTAGGGCGGGAGGCCCTCTGCCCCGCTTGCCCGCTGTCCAGCTGAAACGAAGGCACAGGAGCCCCGAGAGCCCCTGGTGCATGGGATCCTCCACCCCAGAAGAGCTGCCCTTTGTCCACAGGGGCTCCACCTTCATCTGCCCTCGCCCGAATCTTTCTGCGTGGTGTTTTAAACAATAAATGCCCTGCTCTCCTCCGGTCACATATTCCATAGTTGCTTTTTTAGCGACAGGGGCGCTGAGGGCACGGGGGAATTAACATATGCCAATGGGCGCTTCCTGTCCCGCACCCCGTGGGCCGTAGCCCCGCATCCTTCCGTCCCCCTTCGCTACCCAGCACCGCCCTGGCTAGCCCGAGGTGCCGGCTGCGGGGCAGCAGGAGGCGGCGGAGGAGACACGAGCAAATACGCCCGCCGCCGGGGGAACAGGGCGAGCAGCAGCCCTCCGGCCGCTGCGCGCGGACAGCGCATGCGCACGCCGGCGGCGCAGGCGCAGGCCGGCCGGGCGGCGCGCGAGGCGGCCTTGCTCGCTCTCCTTGCCCGGCGCTGGGGGCGCGCTGGTTGCGGCGGGCGTCGTCGCGGCCGGCCCTTTCCCGCCTTTCCCGCTCCGCTCGCCGCCGGGCGCGCTCTCGGCCCTGCGCTGAGGCGAGGAGGGAGCCGCCGCCGCCGCGCCCGCGATGCGCGCCGCTGCCCGGACCTTCCGCTGAGGGGAGAGGCGCGAGCGCGGGAGCCATGGCGGAGTCCCTGCCGGTGCCCGGGCTGTCCCTGCGCGAGGAGCCGCTTCCCGGGCCCGGCGCGGGCGAGACGGAGGCGGAGCTGTCGCTCAGCCTGGCGCGCACCAAGACGCGCTCGTACGGGAGCACGGCCACCGTGGCGGCGCCGCTGGCCGAGCGCTACCTGGAGCACCGCCTCGGCCCCGGCGATACGCTGCAGGGCATCGCGCTCAAGTACGGCGTGACGGTAGGTGGAGGCCGCGCGGCCGGGCCCCGTCCCCGCCGCCGGCTGGCGGGGCGGAGGGGAGAGCGCCCCTGAGCGTGTGCAGAGGGCCCCGTCTCCGCAGCGGAGCGCAGCGTTTCTCCTGCAATTCCAGCCAGTTTCCTGGGTTTTCATTGCATCTAGAATGGTTCTCTCTGAGCATACACAGAGTGCCCCTCTCCTTTCTCTTTGTCCCCTCCCCCAACAACAAAACAAGTCTTCTGCTATCTGTGGCTGATAAGAGGGAAGTGCTTGCTTCTGAGCATGTGCGGAGTGCTTTGCTTTGGAACTCCCATCACCAGAGTGGAGAATTCTCCAGTAATTCCAACCAATCTGTTGAGTCTCTGATATGAAGAGTGTTTCTCTCTGAGCATATGTAGAGTCTCCTGCCCTAAGATGGAGTAATTGCCTCTGGGGCATGGTGGTCGTGGGGTTCCAGATAGGTCTTTTACTTTAGGAGTAAATGCATCACTGGTTAGCAGATTTACAGGAGGAGGTGAAAGTCAGTCTGTGAACAGGAGGAGAAGGTGCTGTAAATCACACACCTGTCAGTCTTGCCTACCTCTGTTGAACTGTGCTGTGAACCTGATTTAAAAGTTCCCTTAACTGTGTAAGCAACTGAAATGGCTGTTGTGGATTGCAATAAATTTTAGAAGTAATACTTCATCTAAAGGTGTGCCCCAAGGATGCAGTGTGGCTGGCAGTACCTGGCTGTAGCTTGTGGAATGTGTGCAGCCACCAAGAAATCAGTCTGGTTGTAGCTTTTTGTTTTGTCCGTAAGACCACAGAAGATCCTGGGTACATGTATTAGGTTGCTTAAGGTAATAAGAGTCCACTTGTTCACATTGGCTTTGTTCTTGAATAATACAACTTTCCTTTCTAATGTAGGTTTTATGCAATCCATTTCTCACTTGTATCTGTTTTCTCCACTATTAGTGTTTATTGTAAGTTCATTATGGCAGGGACTTGAGATAGGCTTTGAAAGAGAATTTAGGTCTTTTATGGCAACGATCTTTAGGCTCTGAGTGTTAGAGATGCTTTATGTCATGCTTTGCAACTGTGGGTAACATGATAGGCACTTTTCAGTTTCCCTTTCAGCTACTTTTGAGGTTTGTCTCTGTATCTTTTAATAAATTGTTTTTAAACCACAAAACATTCTGTATACTAACATTCAGTGGAAACAGACAATTGTTTTCATTTGTGTAATTGATCAAACCCTATTTCTTGAATAACAATGAACCTGGCAAAAATGGATCACTTTTTATCCTTATCAACTGTCTCAAAAGAATTTATTTATTTATTTATCAATTTATATCCTGCTTTTTCCTACAAAGGGCTCAAGCCAGGTTACATCATTCTTCTCCTCCATCTTATCCCCACAACAACAACCCTGTGAGGTAGGTTGGACTGAGCGTCTGACTGGCCCAGAGTCACCCAGTTGGCTCCATGGCTGAGTGGGGACTAGAACCTGAATCGCCTGAGTCCCAGTCCCATGCTCTTAACCACTACACCACACTGATGGTTTGTAAAAAGTTGCTTTATACTGCATGAACTTGTTCCAGTCTTTTATAAACGTGAGTTGTGAGTAGTTTGGGGATAGGAATCACCTCTTGTATGCTACTTGATTGCAGCTATTGTAATGCAAATAATTTGTGTCTAACAAGATGCATGGCATCATACAGGAGACAAGAGGTTAATACTTACAGTATATGAATTGGCACAGGGAAGACAACAGAGCAAGGGGAAGGAGACCTGCTTGTACTTTAAGAAAAGCAGCAGAGGCCCTTTTCACTTGCTAACCTTTGAGGGCAGTACAAAAAGAGGGCCTTTTCTGCAGTGGTGGCACACTTCTAGAATGAGTTGCCATCAAAGATCACACCACACGACTGGTGTGGAATTCTTGTTTCCTGAAAGGGGAAGAAATCAGCTTGGGATATCTGAAATAAATTTCCAGATGTCACAGTTGCATTGCTGACAGTGGCAAAATCAATTAACATATATCCTTGGCAGTACCATGGTGCTAGTTGAAAACAGAGTAGTACTTCTGTAAGATAAAACCAGTGCATTGTGTGAAGCAGTATCTACTTTCAAGAAGGTCACGATCTCTGGAGAACACATCATCCACCAGGCAATTTTCAAACAGTACACAGCACATGCAATCTGTCAGAGAGGTGATGTGTAAGAAAATATATTACAGAGTGATCCTAATTTACCAAATCCTGCAGACTAGAATTGAAAGAGGTTCTGAATTGGAAAACTTGTAGCCAATTTTAAGAAAGTGCTATGAACTGATCAATATATTGTAACTGTAGGGGCTGCAGCAAGTAGCCTCTGTGGTGTGATGGTTAAGGATATGGGTCTAGGAGTCAGGAGATCTGGGTTCTATTCCCCACTCAGCCATGGAAGCAACTGAGTGACTTTGGGCCAGTTGCAGAAGCTCAGCCCAAACAATATCACAAGATTGTTGTGAGGATAATACTGAGAGGAAGTGGAGAATTATGTAAGCTGCATTGAGTTCCTTGAAAGGAAAAAAGATGAGATATAAATAATCTTAAGTGCTACCATGAAGGAAACTTCTTAGAAAACATTTAACTTGAAACATAGTATTGACATTCCAATTGACATCTATATACATGAACGAATGGGGAACACTTGCTCAAGTTTTGCTACATGTTTTCACAGACTGGAAAGCATTGTTCTCTAGCACTCAACTGGGCACTATTTCTAATTATAGTGATAGAACAACCTTAGAGGAGCAAATTAGGAAATTTGGTGATCTAGGAGCCATGGAACGCATCAAATTTCAATAGTATAGGGTGGCCGTGCAAGGAAAATGACAAGGAAATGCAAGGGGACAGAGTGAAGAAGGCAAGGAGGGAAGCTAGCTAAGTGTTGGAGACACGTGGCTTAAGGGTTTGATAAGTAATCTAGTGTAACAGCTTGTCTGTTAGCTTGGCCATAGGGAGGGCAGACCACCACAATTTTAAGCAACATTCAAAAGTTTTACAACTCTAGTATTATAGCTATGCATCCGGTGCAGAGATTGCTTGGTGGTCAAGGTATATATCTGGCCTCTTAGTGTGGCTGGGTAGCACCACTGAAATAGATACCACTAAGTGGTGAGGCACTGGAATACAAATCAAGTCATATAATCAAGAAGGAAAACTAGTCCTGAAAATTTGCTCCAGAGAGGGGCATAGAGAGAGAGAGCGAGACAGACAGACAGAAGCCATGGGACAAATGGGTAGAAAGTTCTCAAGTCAAGAGATACTACAAGGGGCATCTAGGCAGTGCTGGTGATCTGTTTGGTGGTGAGGATGCTTCAGGATTGGACCACATATTCTATCAGGACTATATTGGCTAATTTGTAGGTTAGCTTTTGTGTTGCTGGACTGTGGTGGTGATCCGGTGGAAACCATTTGCAGTGATATAAAGTTCTTACCTTTATTATCTTGTTTCCTCAAATGAGGACAGCTTTGAATTTCAATTCTACATAAGACAGGAATCATAGACACTATCATAAGAATCCATTTGCTCCTAGCTGCTTTGAATCTCTAGCTCATGCAGCCTTTCTCAGAACTTCAAATTATTAAAGTTTTAGATAATTCTTACAATCATCTTCAGTATGCTTTAAGAAGATACCATGTGGAATAACATAAGACACATTTCAAATGTTTCTGTGTTAGAGGATACCAAACAATTTTGGCAACTGTGTTGTATTTCATGTTTGTTGTAAGTAACCTTGCATGCAACCACGTGCTGTACACTGGCAAGCAATTTACAATCCTGCCCTTATGGATGCATCCATGCAGTAAAATACTGTTTATGTAGCTTCAAGGCAAACATTTTTTCTGTTCCGCTATGCAACAAAATCAAAACCTTTCCTTTTTGGAAAGCACTGAACTATAAGTTAATTACTTAAGGCACAGTTTTTGTAAATTTAGACCAAGTGGGCCTAGTGGCTGGGATATGCTGATTGTTGTAGAATTGCATCCTTATTTATTATTATAATAATACAGGATCTACACTGGTCAAGTATTAAATAGTAGATATGTAGAGAATTTTGTAGTTTGTATGTGTTTCTGGACCACACAGAGAAAAGAAAAATATGTTAGTAGTCAGATTAAAACTATAATATATAAAATAAATTATGTGGCATTAATTCTGTGATGGATATGTGGCACTTATTCCATAGTGATGGATATGTGCACACAGATATTTGATAATTCATGAATGAGTAGATCTTAGAATACTTTTTTTTTTTTTTGCCATTTTTTAAAATCAAAATGTGTGGAAGAACTATTCTGTTTGCAAGTGGTTTAGTGGACAGGATGTTGGATAATGAGTAAGCAGACTGAGGTTCAAATTTGCTGTTTGCCTTGAAATTCAGTGCTGCTTAACAGTTGAGTTTTAGTAGCTGGATGTGAAAGCAGACTTAGCTGAAGAATATTGTGTTAGAAGTGATAATGTAAATTTCAGTTGCATTCATGTTAATTTGTAATGTGTGATATTTAAACATGAAAGCTCATCACTTTGTCAACCCAGACCTTAAAGTAAAATATTTGTAAGCCACCTTACAGAAAAGCAATATAGAGCAAGACTCCAGTTACACAACAGGTGCATTATTAAATAAGCTGTACTGCAGTTGCTAGCAAGATATTATCTTGCTAGCTCATATTGAAAACAAAGATAAGAAATATTACAGAGAAAATACTGTACTTCTTAGATTATATTTTGTTTTTTCACATGGAAAAAACATAGTAAATATGTATGGAAAACCTGTGTGCCTTCAAAGTTAATACTATATAATAATAATTCAATAAACAGCAAGATAACTATAATTCTAGGGGCCCCAGAAAAATTAAGCAGAAAACACATACAGTTTTAGGATAATCTGTGCAGTTAGAATTAGAAATATAGTAGGTATTCTAAAACATGCTTGTAACTTAAATATTCACATGTCTATAAGGCTCACCTTATTTTTCAGCTGAAATAATGTGAAACAGTCACAAGGGATTTATGTTACCTGTCAGTCAGTAATAACACTGTAGTAGTATTATTAATTATAACCTTAGCACCGTCAGAGCAGATTGGATGATGGAGGTGTGTTAAAATTAGAGCCACTGTTTTTTCATTGAATGTCATTGTAGTTCTTGGATCTCCTTGACTATAATTATTTGAGGAGTCAAATCAGCATATGAAGGAGAGAGGGATGGATGTAGACAAGCTGACAAAATTCCATTTCTGCTTCCTTCACAACTCTCCTTTCTGGCTTACAACATCTATTTGTAGCAAATGATGGTGAGGCACCTAAATTGGCAACTAGAAATTTTGATCATCACTTGGGACCCCTAAATTCCAAGCCCTCCTGACAAGATGATTATTGTTTGGTCAAGAGTTCTACTAGGTATTCAGATACTTTACTTCCAAATCTGTTAATTTCTGCTGATGAATAGAAGGGGACATGCATAGCAATCTGGGTTTCAGTGATGGTTGTACTTCATCACAGCCAGAATTTAATTTCTGCTTTGCTGTATTTTTCCACCTTTTGGGACGTAATGTGACATGAATAGAGGAATGTGGCTAAAGGGAGCACTGGTTGATGATTTTATTATTTAAGTACACATGAAAGAAATAGTGAAATTGTTGTGGAAATATACTGGTGATATATTCAAGAAAGAAACTTATGTCATGAGGAAACTGAACTATTGTGATGTTTGACTGGAATCAGTAAACATAATTCTGTTCCATCTTTTTCAGATGGAACAAATAAAAAGGGCTAATAAACTGTTCACAAATGACTGTATATTTCTGAGAAAAACATTGAATATCCCAGTTATGTCTGAAAAACCATTGCTGTTTAATGGACTTAACTCATTGGAGTCACCTGAGAATGAAACTAACAGCCCCCCTTCTTGTGAAGAAAGACCAGTGATAGTTCAAGAAGACAATTCTTTACCTAGTCCTCCAGATCTTGACAATCAACTCCATCCACCTGAAGAATTATCTGCCAAAGATTTTCTACACAGACTTGATTTGCAGATTAAGCTGTCCAAACAGGCAGCTAAGAAATTAAAATCTGAAGAAAACAGGTAAAATTTTATTTTTCTATTTATGTAAATGCATTTGAATGGCTTGGGGCATGTAAAATAGTAACATACATAACATATAGTATGACCCTGTCTAGAACAGGTTGACCTCCTCTGCCCTCTAAAAAAAAAGCTGGTCAAAGGAATCACCCACCAACAGCATCTCAGTCTTGTCTGGATTGAGCTTTAGTTGTTTGCCCTTATCCAGTGCATTGCTGTAGCCAGATACCAGTTTGTATGTGTTGCACATTTCTTGTTTGTGTTGAGGACAGAAAAAGTCCCTCATGTTTGTTTGTCTGACCATGGGAGACACATGCAATACCAGCAAGTGATTTTATATAAAAAAGACTTTATTGTAGGTGCACACTAGCAATATAGAGTGAGTCTGTCTCCAGCTGCCACGATCAGCATGCATAGCGAATTTATATTTGTAGCTTTTTTGCAATGAATAGTAACAGAAAATATCATAGCAGGAAATATTCAGTTACTTTTATACATGGTTGTCTTGACCTTTACTTCCTCTTAGGACATCTGCCTCCAGGCTTATCTTTATAAATTTTGACCTTCTTGACAGAGGTTTATTTTATATTTTCAACTCTATTTTTCTTGCTCTGATAGAGAACCCTTTGGCCATCAGGAAAATTTTATATTCTTCACTTGTCTATCCAGTACCAATCACCATGAAATAAATCTTTTATCCTTCTTCCTCTTTTATTGTAGTTGATTCTTTTTATCTTCCTCCTCTTTTATTATAGTTCATTTTAAAAAGAAAAACACTGTTGTGCTTTGCTGCAGCTGACATTGTAATGTGTATTAAGCAGTTCAGTTCTACACCTTTCTAGCTTCCATTGCACTTTTGGCAAGACTGTGTTCTCAAATCAGTTCTCTTTATGAAAGAATATCTTTCAAGCTTCATCCTTGCACCTATGTGTCATCTCTGATGCTCTCGAGGTTTATCTAACGGCCTATGCTCATAAACCTCTTGAGGTACTTGATAAAAAGGTGACATTATTATTTAATTAGGTGGTATTCACCTGGCAATTAAGTTGGGTGACACTGTAAAGACTTTGTTTTTAGGAACCCTCATGTGGAATGGAGTGTATGGGAGGATATTTATTTCAGAGACTCAGGCACATAGGACTTCTCTACATGAGACATTTAACCTGGCACTTTATGGAAGCTGTTTCTTCCATTTTCTGTGCAAGAGGATTAAAGTGTCCAAAATAAAAGTGCCCCCCTTGGGAATTATCTTTTTTGTCTTTATGTTCTATGTGTTCCACTGTATCATACAAGGTAATACTTGAGGTATAGGGCTGATTTCAGACTTTACACAGTACCTCTGTAGCAAATAATGTTTGCATCCAGGAACATTTGACATTTCTTTGCTCTGAAAAGACCTGTGGAAGTGACTGTAAAACATAAGAGAAACCCTGGAGGATGGTAACGTTGTCTGAAGGACCTGCAAGCTTCCATAACTGAGCGCTCATGAGTGCACAATAAATTTATTAATTTTAGAAAATCTTTTAGTTGGAAAAAATCTCTGCAGAAATGTTGATATATTTTGGTTCAGTTCCTTTGAAAAATGCAATCTATCTATCCTTTCCTGATATAGGCCATTAGGCATGTGACTACTTTGAATTACATTTTTTTTAAACGAGTCTCTTCTGTTCTACAGGGATACTGAAGGATAGCAAAATTTCTAATAGAAGAATCTTCCTTCACTTCATTTGTTATGTACGCTGTCTGATACCTTTATCTAGATAGGATCTGTGTATTCTGTACATGAGCGTACAGAAAAAGCACCGAAAGTAGTGCTGGGTGCAGAAATGGGATTCCTGGTGCAGCTCAGCTTATTCTGACCTTGAAATTCTGTGAGGCTGGGTAGCTGGGGTGATCATCAACCCACTCAAAACCCATGGGCTGTTCTAGAGTTGCTGGCTGTAGCACGCTGATGTGAGGATGATTAAGAAGCCTGTGCGCCTTCTTAAGCACCCTTGTGTCCTGTGAATTGAACCATTGCGTTGATCCCAGTCTTAAATGGATCAGTGTTCTCCAGTATAGCAATGTTATTACATTCCTCTCAAACTTCAAGGTTGTCAAGATGATAGAAAATTTCCTCCTGTGGTGGTCTTTTTTCAGCTTCTTGTAATGCATAGCTCTTAAAAATTTAATGCCATACCTTCTGAAACATTTTCCCCATTGTCTGCAGCACTGTTAAGGGAGCACAGTTGGATCAATTTTTAAAATGAGCTGGCTGAGAAAAATACATACAACAATATTAGTAAAGAATGATACACATGGATTTAACTAGTGCCTGAAGGTGGGCCTTGATGAAACTGATGGAAACTGATGTGATTCTTATGGACAGCTTTGTTGAATTGCGTCTGAAGTGTCAAATTTGGACAATTCCAAGAAATTCTTACCCTTTATTTACTATTAGAAAGAACATAAAAGATGACACACAAGGAAGCAGAATGCTCCTTCCAGTGATGAGAGAGAAATATGACTGAAGCAGAGCTGACAGCCGCTTCTGTGCCAAACAGACATGATCCAGCACTATGGTATCTGTACACAGATCGAACAATTGCTGCATCATGGGAGACGGCTTGTAAGTGCCTTTGGTTTCAGTGAATGACAGGTCAGCAGCAATCCCCAAGTGACGCACTTTGAAGTAGTGTTACTAGAGCTGATTGCAGAATATGTTATTGTTATACTTGCACTTTTTCATAAGTTTCTTTTTATTTTAACAGGGAGGAAAATGAAGAAAATTCCTATGCAACTTCCTATCAGCGAGTAGATGAATGAAGAGCCAGAATGAAAGCAGTTCTTAAAGAACTTAATATTTGAAGATTCAAAAGCAAATCTTTTGGATTGATTTATTATGGTGTACTTGTTACAAGTTGTATATAGGTAATTCCACTGACTATTTTTGCACTAAATAATTTGATCTTCTGCCTTCCACAGGTCAGTGTCCTTTTCCTATACATTAATAAAGAAAGTGAACTTTCTAAAACTAGCAATTGCCTTCATATTTCTGCTGTGAAAACATAGCAGAGTAGCAACAATATATCCCTGAGACCACTTTGATACAGGATCTTTAGGAAACAGTTGTACATTTTTATAAAGTACAAGAGGGATTAAGCATTTCTCAAAATCATAATCATGGAGTCTGGAGGCAAATAAGCTTGTAATGCAAATTTTGAGTGTATCAGAACTGACTGATGTCACTGTGTGTATGTGTGTATGATACGTGTTCTTAAAAATGAACCTGTTTTAGCCAATTGTTTTGGGAAAAAAGGATACTGGACTTTTAAAGTATGTATGACAAGATATTTCTTTGGAAACTTGACTTTAAAAAACAAAGGGAAAAAGCTTAGTAAAATGTATTTTTCTTTGTGAAAGGGTAATGTTGGAATATAGCTTTTTGTGTGCGATATATGTAACTTTCATGTAATAAATATAAAATGCACTTTAAGAAAGTGATTTATCTTTGTTACTCAGCCTATCTATAGAAAGCACAGAATGTCTGGTCCTTTGCAAATGCATTTAAAAATGTTTTCTGTTTCATTCGATGTATTAAAATTTCTGAAGCAGTCATAGTGTCTGTGCCCTTTTTTCCAGCTACTGCAACTTTATCCGATATACGTTAAGATCAGGACCTTGAAGATATCTGGATCTTTTGAATACTTCTGATTTGGTATCCTCAGAACCAGAAACATAATACCTAGTTTGAGAAATACAAGAAAACGGTGGTAGTACTGGGTTGGTTCCAAACTTAGAGGAGATCCATTGAAACCAAATGGTTAAGGTAGTCATGGCTTCATTTAAGTCCCATTGATTTTTTTGGGTCTACCCTGGATTCCTATTACTATTCTATAAATACTCTTACCCTGTACAGGTCACTCATGGTAATTCAGTACATTTTATAGAACAACTTGTATATGGAGTTAAAAATGTTGGATTTTCCCCCTCAAATTTTTGTTAGTTGTCAAGCTTGCTGTAGCTTATGTGAGCTCTGTTTTAGACAAGGCAAAACCCTGTCTTGCTTAATTTAGCGAGCCTTAAAAACATACCCTGTACTGAACAGCTTGACTGAATATGAAGCTACAAAGGGCCTGGAACATTCTATGAGATTGACATGGACTTATTTATGTATGCCTTTGTGTAAAATACCTTTTCTGTATCTGTTCAGTCCTGATTTTGATATCTGTACTGTCCCAGTATAGGTAAAGAAAGCCAGATTATATTTCTTCCATTCATTTAATTTAATATCCACTATCTGAACTATGCTATAAGGAACAGTGAAGATCTTTTTTTAGTTAGATGCAATATCAGGTGGCTAAATACAAGATACTTCAGAAGATGGGCACAGCTTTATCATCTTAACTTTTCTTCCAGCTTAAGAATTTCATTTATTCAGAACGGTACATCACTTGTCTAAGTTTATTTTTCCCCAGCTGAGTATAATTACTAACATGTGAAACTAGGTTTTATCTTGGTGTAGGAATAAACAAACAGCATCAGGAAGATGAAACATAATCACATTTCAAATAACCTACTGAAGCTCGTTATTCAGACATTTGTTATGACATATATACTGATCCTTAAATGTAGCAAAGTTAGGAACAAAGATAAGCAGGGATGAAATCCAACTCATTTTAGCACATCGATGTAAAATATTTAAGTTTCCTTGCCTGCTACAGTCCTGATTGGATGCCCCCCTCCCATAGTTATTTCCTTTTTAAAAAAAAAAATGTGCATGCTGATGTAGTTTCCCCCCAAGTTTCAAGTACTACAAATTTGGGCAAAAAATACTAAGTTATATGCTGATGGGGTATGGCTGTGACCAGCCAAGGAAAGAGCTATTAAGTTGTGAGGATTAGCTCATGAAAACGCCTATAGTGCAGATACGGTGCAAAAAGCAAGTCTCATATTGGGGATCATCAAAGGGATCAAAGCTATGAACATCATAATGGTGGCTATATGTTAGATACTGATTTGGTTAACTCCAAAATGGAAACTAGAAAGGGTGTCAAGAAAACAAGAACCAAACCAGAATGATCAAGAGCTGGAACACTTTTTAGAAGCAAAAGAGAAGGCCTGAGGGGCTAATAATTTGTGGGGAAGGAGGCATACATGTGAGAATAATTTCTAAAATTAAGAATGGTATGGAGAATGGCTAGAGGACTTTTCCTCTCAGGCACAGTGCTAAACTAAAGCTAATGAAATTGAGGATATACACAAGTTGATACTTAATGCAGTGCATCATATATGAAATTTAGTGCAAGAAAATGATTGGCCAGTGGCTTAAATAGCTTTAAAAGGGGATTAGGCAAATTCTTGGAGGCTTGGTCTGGCAACAGCTGTATGCCATAATGCTGCTGTGAATCCTCCATGTTCAAAGGAAGCATATAAGCCTTATTCAGCTTATTGCCTCCCAAATAGTTTGTGTTTCAAGTCAATCAGCCCAAGCCAACATGGCCAGTTTTTAGGATTCTTGAGTGCTGTAGTCCAAATCACCTAGAGTGTACCAGATTCAGGAAAGTTGTAGCATATTCCTAAATTCTGTTTGCTGGAGGCAGAGAATAGAATAGATCTTAATGTTTGTGGGCTTTCTAGAAATGTCTGGTTCTGATCATTGAAACCTGGATGCTGGACTACATAAGCTGATCTAACTGGATCTCTTGTGCACATATATAATTGCTAGAATAGAGTTGCATAGATGTATTAAAGGGAAATCACACAAGCCTTGCATTATGCATAAATCACAGTCTCTAAATCCCCATCAATCCTAGCCTGCATAACCAGTGGTGAAGCATCACAGTATAGCTCTTGTTCATTCCTCTCACAGAGTGTTTACAGTGCTTCCAAAGACACACACTAATGGTGAGACTTTGATAACTACCATCTACATGTTCAGTTTTGCAGTATACTGATGCACTGAGCCTCCAATAATAGAGATCCCATTCTTATCCACTAATACTATGATTTTAAAATACCAAATGAAGCATTCCATGTCTCCCTGTCTACTTTAAAAAGCAAATATTGTGACATTACCTGAAAGTTTTTAAATTCCTCTTTCAGCAATTTCCCCTTTTATTCAAATACAATGAAGACTAATGTATGGAAGAAGTTTCTGCGAAATCAGTTCAGTTTAAGCTGTCCCCATAGATTTACTGTCAACTTTTCTTCACTTCTTTTGAGAGAGAAATCTCTAGTGTTTTGCACTTTTCATGGGTCTCTTAACACTGTAGCCTGCAATGTGAAAGGAACAATTGCCATACTGCTGAAAGGGGTGTGATGATTATCTCACGATTAACCTCTATAAATTGGTGCTTAAAGACATTAACAAACTGAATGTATTAATTGCAATGCTTTTGCAAGAGACAAATGTGGGTTTGGGTAAAATTCTGAAACATGTTAAACTACTGTAATAAAAGTAATTATTTCAGGGAGATAAATCCCTTTGACAGAATTTCCAAATAGTATGTGGATGTTGGATTTCTGTTCTTGGCAGCACCTGATCCAAGCTTACTGCAATAAATTGCAATATGATTTGTATCGTATATAGTATGTTTCAAATTTCAGAGGGATTTATCTCCACCCCACCCCTCTATGCACACTCAAAGACTTCAGCTGTAAATTCAACAGTGAAAAAGAAGAAACAAATTTTCATTACTGTATCTTGTAGCAAAGCTTTTAATAAAGTACAGTATCAGAAACAGGAATCTGTTAGAAAAGTGTATTGTGAATGGTAATTCTTGCTTCCCACCCCCCAGCAATCTTTTTAAATAGCGAAGACTTCTTAACACATTTAAAAGATACTAAGAATGTTATTTTTTTAAAAAAGGAGTGGGTGGAATTAGAACTAGAGATGTGCAGGCTACTTTTTTGTTCCATTTCAGTAGTGGAGGAAATGTTGGCAGATGTGATCTACTAATTGCCAATAAATGCTGTAATATCAACAGTATAGCATATTTGGTATATACAATGCTAAATATAATAACCGAGATCACTCAGGCTGGCCTTCATTTAGTACAAGTCATCACCCTTTCGCAGTGATGGATGAGGCTGTCTTCTGTTTGCTGTGTCATGTCATTTTGCCCAAGTTTATTGTGTTTAATGCTGCCTAATATGACAGCTTGAGCCAGTGATGGGAGACATTCATAGAATAAAGTACGGGGAAGCTTTTCTTTCTCATGTGACAATAGCAAGCTATTAGGAGACACTGTGTACTGGAACTGTGGATTGTATGACATTTTCAAAAAGCACATTTTAAAATAAGTACTAATGCAAGGGCTATTTCATTTTTCTTCTGCTCTTCAAGGTAAACACCTGATCCAAATAGTTGCTGATTTGCAGGAAGGACAATCATGGTTTTTTCTCTCATAGCCTTTGGTACAATCCCAATTTAAGTTCTTATTTGTATCTAGCACTAGCTGATATAAGTAAGTCTGCCACATTCCTTCCTAGTTTCATTTTAAGACTTACAAACTGAAGAATATCATTTTTTCGTCTTACCCAGCAGTATCCCTTCCCAACATTATTTTTGCTTAACATCCAGCCTGATTAAGAGTTTTGATGAATTCCAAGGTTTGCTTGCTACTTTGTGACCTGTTAGCTAGTCCTAATGTGTTACTTGACTTAATTGTGCATTTTGCTGCCCATCTGTCTTCCATTTTTCTCACCTCTTTCCTCTGAATATACATAAAGGGCTGTCTGGACATGTGTGTTATAACAGCTTAGTAAATTAACTACTACTATTCAGTGTGAGGCTCAGAATTCAACTCTTCCTTGCCCTCTTTCTCAATGTCTGTCATTTGGTTCTCAGAGGTTTCAGAAAACCCACTCCTTTTGACACCGATCACTTCTTCTAATCTTGACTTCCTATTCTTTGTTATTTGAGCAAATTGTTTATAACTAAGAGTTTTGTTTGGCTTTTTGTGGAAATTGCACGCCATGAACTCCTCACTGGATTCCCACATTGAGTCCTCTCTCTCTCGTTCAAATCTAAAAGCTTTTTCTCAGTCATCCTTCCTTTAATCTGCCTGTTACTGGGTGCTTTTGATTGTATCGAAAATATCACTGCCCTCTTTTGGTGCTTCTAAGACTTTTAATTGATTCTCCTTTCTCTTCCAACTACTCCATTTCTCAGTCATGTCATATATTACTTGCTCCAAAGTAAAGCATGGGAACATTGCTTCTGCACGGTGGTGTTCTGTGCTGAGAGCACATGATGTTTGTCTTGGTCTTGTGAAGGTTGGAACAATAAGGTGGGACACTTTTCGGTGTCTCTTGCAGGTAGCTAGCTCAGGCCAGGTGACATTCCACACTTGGGTTGATGGATATGAGAAGCTCATTACAAATGTGTCCTGCTTCATGGAGCCCTATCATGTGTATTGAATTTGGGACTCTTGTTTCTCATCTTTATCCTTGTAGAATCCACAAGGGACTTTGTCCCTTGAACACCTTATTTTTGTCTTCATACGCAGAATTTCTCTGCATTTTGTTACAACTATCTACTTTTCTAGCCCTGACCATTCACCAATTATATCTCTAATGTTTTTAATTTATGTGTGGGTAAAAGCTCGGTTCTTTCCTTTGTTAATTCCTTGCTTTTGTCTGTCTTGCTGCTCTGTGCACTCCATCTCATGTGAGCACACAAGTTGTGCTTTCCCTCCCCTCCCCTGGGTCTCCTTTCTCTTCAACCCTGTGCAACTGGATGCAACGGGGGTGAGGGGGGTGTCATTCATTTGTACAGGGTGAGAAAAAGCCTTCCTGCCAAAAATTACCGAGGGGCGGGGCTAAGGTCCCTGCTTGCAATGGACCCTGAGGCTCCGTGAGTCCCTGGTGGGGTTCTGGTTTGCATCCCTTCCAGCCATGTTTGATAGGAGTTCTTCACTCCCTGTGTAAACCTATGAGGAATCATTCCATATAGGTAGAAAAATTGGTTGGTAGGTGCTTCAACTATCCTGCAGGTGCAGTGGAGACTATGGATGCAGTATGCACATTTTGGCATAGAAGTTATATGGAAGAAATAATGGAAGTGACCAACAATGGAAGAAAACTTTTGTCACCAAGGAGCCTTACGATCGTCTTGATACATTTGACTGCTTCCTTTACCTCCTTAATCCAAACCAATTCTGGTGCTTGTTTCCAGCACCTCTGAGTCACACCTGTTTACTTTCTGTGACTACACCATTCATCTGGTATTCCCTTAACTCACCCCAGTTTGGTGATCTTCAGATGTTTTTGACTAGAACCCCCAGAATTTCTGACCATTGACCATGCTCTTCGGGGATCCTGGGAACTCAAGTCCAGTATCTGAGGAGCACCAGGTTGGGAAAGCTGTTCTAATTTAACTACAGCAATCTCCTCCCTCATCTCCTTAATTCTTTGGACTGGTCATCATCATTCCACAAACTTATCTTTAAAACCCTCTGCATCACTGTCCTATTTTCTTGTATCTTCAACCTTAAGTTCCTTTCTTGTCCTTTCCATTATACACAAGCATCCATCATTCTGTCCCTTTGAATCTGATTCCTACTTCATCTCATCTCCAGAGCTTCTCTTTGGCCCCTGGGTCTCTACACACTTCTCCTGCCTTTTGTAGGGCTAGTACCCACATCTTTGTGCATCCTCCCAAGATGCACTTCTTTAGCAAAGTATTCCTTGATGCTTCCAGACCTTAACCTATGCCACCTGGTTGTTCCTTGTTCTGTGGTCCCTTTTCTTCTAGGAGGGATTGAGTCTTCTGCCCTGCTATGCTTGATGGCAGCTTCAGCTAACACAGAAGGCAGCCGCCCAACTTTGCTATCAGAGCAAATAATACCAGTTTTGTGCTAGTTGTGAGTGCATTTCCAGGCCTAACTTGAAGTCCTACTCATTACCTTTAAAGCACTAAATGGGCCTGAACAGCTTGAGACTACATTATTCAAATATCTGCCAGCACTTATATCAACTTGCTAGGCTATGGATGTCCATCAGGTGGGCAGGCCCAAGAGACAGGGCCTTTTCTGTAGTGATGCCATTATTATGGAATATCCTTCAGTGGAAGGAGTGCTTGACTCCACCATTTTTAAACAAGTCTTAAGTGTTCAAGCTTATGCTTTTCTGACATGGTCAGACAGACCACAGGATTAGTGACTTACTGCTCAGACCGGTCCCAAGCCCATCCTTTTGCAACTGCATTCAGGGGAAAACAGTCAAACAAACACACATGCTGCCTGGTCCTGCCTAACTGGTTTGGAAACCAAGCGGGTGGGCTGGGTTGAAATGCAGATGGGTGACTTGAGGCCTGCATTCAGCCGGCAGTTTGGACCCGATTGCCTACTAGGTCCCTTCCAACTGCACGATTCTATCTATGCTAGCGGCCTCCCCTCAGGCTGCAGCTATGCCTCAGTGGGAATAATGGGCATGTGCTGAGGGGCAGAGAGTTGCACCGTTCCATCCGGCGCCCCAGCCTCCTCTCCCCTTCACCAACTCTAAATCGAGACACTTAAAGCGGCCTTTGAGATAAAATGCAAGATGCACATTTTGGCAGAACAAGCATCAGCCCCAAGGGCGACGCGACTGTGCTACCTAAATCCTGGATGGTCCGATCTGCTTCTCATAAAATACTGATGTTGCTCAACATTTTGCAAGCTGTGTCTTTTTTCTTTATTTGCCTCTCAGGTATGACACGAATGAATGGTTTTTATGCTATTCTTTCAGCAAAATGCATTTTATAGCTCGATATTGTTTATACTTTTTGTGAACAATCTTGGAAGGCTTTTTTGTCCTGAAACCTATAAATGTTTTCATAAATAAAATTTATTTCCTAAAAATGGAAAAGGTGTAGCTGCAATGATAAAAGAGGGTGGCTGACTTTGAGATAGCAGTGAAAGGCACAGACAGACTCTGATTAACATCCTTTTTTGCTTTGTTTTAAATACTATTATTTTAAAATTCTGTCTACTGCCTTGATGGCTTTTCAGAAAAGAAGATGGTATATTAACATTAGTAGCAGATCTCACATGGCATGTCTGTTTTTGAGGGAACATTTTAGGTTTTGACCAACACAGGAAAAGCCTGCCAGAAAATGCAAAATGCTGACGGAATGGAAATAGGTTTTCATGTTTAGAGAGCCAGCAATCATCTCTCTTCTACTGTGTGTTCTGACAGGTTTGCACAGAGGGGCTCCCACACTTGCCAGTTCAGTGCTCTAATGAATTTAAATTCAATACATTTAATAAATTTAAGCTGGATATGTAAGAATTAAGAAACCACATTGCAAAGTGAGTAGCTGTTATTCAATAAGAGGCACCTGAAAATGTTTTGACTTGTGACCACTTCTCTCTCTCTCTCTCTCTCTCTCTCTCTCTCTCTCTCTCTCTCTCTCTCTCTCTCTCTCTGTGAGCCTTCCGGAGGCTATGTAGCAAGAGGACGGCATATAAAAACTTTAAATAAATAAATATCTGTGCACCACAATCTTACTTGTGTGTACCCAGTAGCAAGTCCCACTGAGTTCGTGGAACTTCCTTTTTAGCATAATCCAAATTGTCCTTTGGATTACAGTTTTACATTTCCTTTAATGGTCCTTCCCCTTTTACACAGATACCAACCCTTTCACTACTCTTTAAGCTCTTTCCCTTGCAGAACAGGAAAGCTTCTAGAATACAGCCTGAGCTAACAGGAAAAGTGACTTAATGAAATAGTGAAAGATTCCTCAGAACCTGAAACACCCATCTCCAAAGGAGACTGCAAACTAATTTGCAATGTGGAAATGCATGATTTGCAGTTCTGGGCTTGTCTCCTTCCAATCAAATTCTGCTGGGAGCAATTAATTTGCCATGACTCTGCAATATATGTATGATTGGATTGTTCATCACGGTATCCATAGGAGTCTGTCTGAGCATTAAAATCTTCATCAAAGGGTTTTTTCTCCTGACCCTCCCTAGTGATTGGCATTTACCAGGGACAAGGCAGTTCTGGTAATGGCTTTTCATCTTTACAGATTCCTTCTTAGAGAAATAAGCAGCCCTAGCTTTCCAAATGGTCCTTAAGCACAGTATTACCCCAGCTTGTGTTGGGATGCTTTTCCTGCTTTTAAATGTTTTTATTGCTGCCATTTATATGTGAACCTGATGGGAAATTTTATTAAAATTGCACTATGTGTTTTAACTCTTTATAAGCCCCCACTTATAAAGTGTACCTAGAAAGACAGGTTAGAAATAATTTAAACAAGCAAACACACCTATTCTTGATGCTGACTCTGCAGAATAAGTTATCCCTTGGTGGGGCCACAAGATTCATGCCTCTTTCCAGTCACCCAAAACATTTTTAAGTTACAATTCCTGTTATTAAAAAGCCAAAGCCATGCTTGTCTAGTGTTCAGGACAGTGACTGACATAGAAACACATCGGATAGGTTATTCTTTCTTATATACATGGTAAAAGTTGGAAGTGTGTTGCTCATCTCAGTTTGGAAGGGGTGAGACATGCAGTTGGGAATCACCTTATCATCATGCTGCTTTCCCCTAGTGGCCGGTATTCTAACTTTACTTGCTTCTTTTCTTATTGACTTCTGCAATACTCTTCATTTCTGTAAAAAAAAAAAAAAAAAAGCCAGCCTAGCTGGTACTTTTAAAATAATAAAACCTTTTCATTTCAACCTTGAAAGGAAAGGTGAAGAATAGCCATAGCAGGCAGCTTCAAACTGGGCACGGTTTGATTAGCAAAGTGATGGGACAGTCTCATTTTAAACATTTTTCTCCAAAGCACAGCTCTAATTCTAAGCTCCTGTCTTTACAGTTTTTTTTGTTTTGTTTTCCCCTTAGAAATTAACACTTATTTACATGTTTCGTTAGGCTACTTATATCAAGAATTCCAATTTTTATACATGCACAGAGAAATAACACTCAAGAAAGATGGAGTGTGTTAATGATAGTGTTGCTACTGTACCTGACTGTAGCAATCCCATGGCAATACTTTTCTTTCTCCCTGTAAGGTCTATTTTAAAGGCCGATGCAGCGTTGAACGTATAGCAGCTACGTAATGGCACACAGACACAATACGAATGCACACACAGCAAGGAAATTGTGGTATACTAATGCATTCAAACAGCACCTTCTTGGACATGGAAAAACCTACATGTGAGATTTCATTGCAAATATTCAGTTGAATTATTGTTTACCTTTGCCCAAAATCACTCCCAAATGATATAAAGCCTCATCTCTAAAAAGCCACTGCATACTTAAGTGGGTGGATTCGTGGGGGAAAAAATCAGCTTTCCTTCTGGAGAAGAGCTGCATGTTGACTATGAGGCTAAAGGAAAATTCAGTGGTTCTTACTCCAGGAAAAGGGGTCTCAGATCGCAACCTAGGTAACTTTTATTTCAGTGTAACAAAAAGGCCTTTGTAAGATTAGCTTGTTGATCAATGAAGTCTTGCAGGTTAGAAAGGTCGTCATCGGGAGCAGAAGAATGAATTTATATTGCAAATTGTGTTTGCATCAGGTCCTCCCTGCAAATACGACAGTTAAATCTGGGTCAAAATGAAACAAATGGCAGAGAGACTGCACACGCCTCTGCGCCTTCAGCCTGCCTGGACCCAGCTGATGGGACACGGGACAGACGGAGGGCTCCCAGATGTGATTGCTCCTTCCATAGATCCTTCAGATATCTTTCCTGTAGGATTGCTCTCTCATACCCCGAAGTAAGAGCAATCTAGGCTGCATTGCAATGTTCCCTTATCCTGGGGTTAAGCCCTATGGAACGTGTTGGCATTTTAACCTGTTAGTGGTAATGTAGGCAGCAAAATTCACCCTTAGGTGGGATGATTAAAGATGGAAGAAGGAATATGCAGTCATTGTGGATTATTGACTTTTTTAACCTGGAAAAGATTCAGTAAAATGCAGACAGAATACTTCCTCAGAACCCTCCTAGTTGGGAGAAAGGCGGTTGTAGGTCATAGAGCTAGAGGTGGGAGAAGCTAGACTAGGATTCTCTAAGCTTCAAGGGACATCCTCTTTTCTGTTTTTCACAGGCTGCCATAGATACGTTTGATCACATCTGCCTCTTCTTTTTCCAGAATGCCTTTGTCCACATAAGCATCAGCTTGTTGATCAATGAAGTCTCGCAGTTTGGAAAGGTCATAATCTGGAATAAAAGAATGAATTTATACCACAAACGATGTTCGCATCAGATCCTCCCTGTAAACACGACTGTTTAATTGCCAGGCTAGGGCTCTTTAAGGTCTTGTGCAGGTTTCTCAGTGTCTTTGAAATATGCACCTGAAAAATGGGAATTAAAAACTTAGAGCCTCCTTTGGAGTCAAAGCACAATGGAGTGAAGAATGATTTTCTGTTCTTGTCAGTGTTGTGGATCATGGGAAGAAGCATCCCATCAGATTGCAGGCTAAGGTTCCACAACAAGAAAAGCTGAATGTTTTGACTCTTGAGGACTACAATAGGCTGAAAAGCAAATACATATTATTTAAACAAATAAGCAATGAATGAAAATAATATGAGCTACGGTGCAATGCTAAGCATGTTAAATCAGAGGCAAGTTTCACTGAGAACTGTAGTATTTAGGCATTGTCTTACACACACAGCAGTGAGGTGGCCAAAAGCAGAATGGCCCACATCACTTCCAGTTTTGATAGTGGTTGTGGGAAATCTCATTTTCAGATGTTAGAAACTCACTACCCATAGAAAATTAGTCTGGAAGGCTGAGCAAGAACGAGGATGGATGGAAGGAAATGCTCAGAGCTTTTCCCAGTATTTCTGACCAATAGCAATGCTGAAGGTGGCTTATAGGAGCTAAGGCAAAATTTGCCATTTTTGTGGAAAGGGCGGGATATTAATCCCTCCCCACTTTTCAAACCATATTTCTAAGGAGCAGTAAAAAGAGAGGATAAAACAACAGCAAAAGGGGTGGAGAAAACAGAGAAACACAAGGAGAGAGAGGGGTTGTCCCAGTTCAAGAAGCTTCTGGAGACACCATCCTGAGCACAGTGTTCTGCAATTCTGTATTGTTTTTAACCTCTAATTTGAAGATCTGTCTTTCCATTAATATATTCTGAGCAGGATGTTGTGAATCTATTGTCATACCACTCACTTTCTGCAGCTATTAGGAGAATTTTATAATTGCTTGGTTAATTAATCAGATAGAATACAGAATGAATCCTTCGTGTCATTTACTTTACATTCATTTCGACATTTTGTCTGACTTCCCAGTGGATGAGCACTAATATAAATGGAAGAACTTGCATATTATGGGTTAATTGGCGAAATGTGTCTCCTGATGCTCTAACAATTAAAAGATCCAGCTCCTCGCTGATTTTTCTTAAGTTCTGTAGAAAAGTGTAATAATAGACACATTAGCAAAGAAGATCCATAATATCTTCCATCTGTCATCTCAATTAACATTTATGCGTAAGGAACACGGCTGAAACAGTTTCCTGGGACTGTGTGCAGAGCCTGACAGATTAATAATTCAAATCGCAATCCAGTGTATGTTTGCCGCAGTGTCTCTCACCCTAGTTTTCCTTCATTTAGGCTGTTTCAAGAGTTTTCTTTCCTTATACTTCATCTTTTCAGGATTGCATGCTCAAGATTGTTTCATTTTTAACTTTTGCTTTACAGAGTGTTAAAAATCTACACGTCAGGCCTGTAGCTAGAAATATTTTGGTAGGGGAGCCCAAGCTTCTGTTTCTGGAAGAACATTCATATAGGTCAATGCAAAACAGCTAAACAATCTTGAGAGGGCAATCGTAAAGCCCTTAGACGGTGCGTGTGGGGCACAGAATACGGAGGTTGCAGACCAAACTAGAATTAATATAATGATACAAAATTAAGAATAACAACATTCAGAGGTTAGGATACTTGGCTTTATATCTCATTGCTTGGATTTCCTAAAATCCTGAAGTGAATTTATACCATAGTGCCAAATTCTGAGATGAAAACACTCCATGTTCCCCCGGATACAATACGATTCTCACACTTACCTTCTTTGTTTCCCTGCTTGTTGTGTTTCTTCAGCCATTCAATGTTCTTCCTGATGGCTTCTAAGTATGCCTCAGCCTTCCCTTCAAAGGCAAGATAAAAGGAAAACCAAGTCAAACCACTTACTAGCAAGTTTAGATCCATCATCTGGGTGCTTGTGATCATGGAGCAGGAGTCTTGTTTCCCCTGCCATGGGTGCTGCGGGATTATCACCATAACCTTTGCCAGATGGTTTTCTGCACTGTGTGAACCTTGCAATGGTGGCTTGTCACCATGGTTAACAAGCTACCTAGGACCTATGGTGTGCATTATGGTTCTGGGTGGACTGTTGACCATGACAACAAGCCACCCCTGTGAAGTTTACATGACACAAGCTGGGCAGACAAGGATAATTCCCCCCCCCGGTCCCCCCACAGCACATGACCAGCTTGTGTGGTGGGGAAAAGAGCCCCCATGGCTTATCTTGCCTCCCCTGATCATGCCTCTAGTCCTGTTATTGGTTGATATGCAATCTTCTGTAACAGTGTGAATTCAGTTCAATTTACCATTGACCTTAGTTTTATGGGGTAATCCTTCAGTTGTTACATAGGTAAAAAAAGAAAACCAAAAATCCTAACGAAGGCACCCTCTGTGAAACAAACCTTGTTGTCAGCTCCTTTCCTGGATTTTCAGTTAGATCTACCAAGGACAACTCCAGTGGGACACCCACCAATCTCTCTCTGCAGCCCTCCACCTTTGGTTGCTTTCTTGCTGGATTAATTTGAAATGATACCATATGAAAGTGAATTGTTTGCACAAGGAAAGTAAGACCAATATGAGGAAATGCATATAGCTGCATTTTCCAAGGGGTTAAAATGTATTTTAGAATAACCATAATAAAATTAATAACCATAACTTTCCTGTCGGTATAAAAAGGTATGTTTTAAAGTCAGAAGTAAATACTGACATTTTTCCTACAGGGCAACCAGGACGAAATTAGCTTCAAAGCTAAGCTATATGGACTCTGGGGAAATATAATAGTTTAATGGATTCTGAACTTTCCTGGAACTTCACTGATAAAAACATGCTCACATTTGTCAGATGAGACAAGAGTTATTATCCTTCTGGAAGCTCATACTGTCTGCTCTGCATGTTTCATCCTGTTATGAGCCAGTAATTTGAGGAAAGGGTGAATTAAAGGCTAGCATTTGGGAGATATCTGTGTAGAGAGCACAGAAAACTAGTTTATGGTGGGAAGCAGAGAGCAGGCAAATTCTCTCTGTACATACTCATATGTCAAGCCATGGAATTAGATAGGGTACGGTGAGTAAGTACATAAGCATAAAGTATGAGAATACCATACATCAGATGAACTTGGCTTTATCACCTAGGCCTTAACCCAGCTTTCTCCAATGTTGTTCCCTCCAGATGTGTTTTGACTTCATCTCTTATTCCCAGCCAACATATCCAGTATCAGAAATTCTGGGTGTGATAGTCCAAGACATCTGGAGAGGACCATGTTGGGAAAGGATGACTTCAAGAGAAACTCTGAAGTGAAGGTAGCCCTAAACCTAAGTAATAAAAAATGTAATCAAGAAGGTAAGTTGGACTTTTCAAATGACTCGACCTCTGCGAAACTCCAAAATATCAGAAAAAGCGTGTTGTCTGAGAATGGGGCAGGAAAAACAACATTTGAGAGTGAGGGAAGTAAATTCTATTCAGCCCTAGAAAGAATAATTGTAGATTAAAGATGGCGGAGGCCATGCCTCATAGCAATTTACAGCATGTGAAGCTGCACAAGAACTTATGGGAAGAGCGAATGTCTACAGGACATCCATCCTCCTGAGCCGTTCAGCAGGCAGCCTCTCGGACATGAAATGGCTCGCCGTCGTTTGGTGTGTGTTTTACAATGCCTTGCGTTGCAGACTGATCAATATCCCCGACCCAGACTATTGAACTAGCTAATGATTGTACATTTTTAAAAAGGGAGCGATGCCATTAGGGCTAAATTGTAGCATCTGGTGGGGCACTGAATATATTGGATTTGGGTTGCAAAAGTAGTATTCTGAGCTTGAAAGGAAAGTTAATGGCTTGGTTGGTTCTAAATCCTATATGTGAGCCCTGGTGAAAGTGTGCCAAATGCACAGGGTGCTTTCCTGTTTCCTCCTGATTAAGGCTAACAACATTAATCCATCACTTGATGTGATAATCTTAGGACTGGTTTATTTGCCTGTGTTTGTGGCCCACGCCTCCCTCCAAGGAGCTCTGCCCAAGCAGATATAGGGTAGGCCCATCATGTCGCAGCTTGCCTGGAGATGGCTGGCAAGGGGGAGTGGGGAACCTGCAGGAATCATGAAGGCAGTCGCCATTGCTCAGGCAAAGCCCCCCAGGGCCTGGAAAGATGCCTCTAATGGACCCCAGGCCAGAGGAATGGAAGGGGCTTGGAGAGGGAAGTAGCTGGAACCCATCAAGAGAGCCCAAGCCCCTGCCAGCCAGACTGGGAATCTCCGTGGCCTCAATGGCACATCCTAGAAGCAGCATAGCCACCTTCAATTTTTACCTTTTGGCTCTTCCTCATTCCCTGTATTTTGCTCTTCAGCTTTTGTGGAGTCCTTCAGCATTTCATATTCTTTTTCCATTTTAGCTGCCGAGGATTTGGTACTATCGGCCTCTTCATTGCTCTTGTCTAGAGATCACAAGCAGAACATCTCCCTGCATTATCTGGACCACAATGTTTTCCAATGCACATCATTATAACATTTTCTTACTTGTTATCTGTTGCATGGAACTTTAACACTGTTGGGAGGCTACCTGATTCTGCAGGAATTGTGTAGTAGTAATTTAAAAGTGATTATGGCCACCCTTCACTGGCAGTATCTTTCCACAATCCCCAGGCTAAAGATTTTGAAGGTGAGCCTTTCTATCTGAGATCCACTCTGTTGGAGACTGAATTTTAGTTACTGTATTTTTCGCTCTATAAGACGTGCCTGACCATCAGACGCACCTAGTTTTTAGAGGAGGAAAACAAGAAAAAAAATACTCTGACTCAAATGGGCACATATCACAGGCACATTCCCCATCACTTCCCCATGGGCTGCACATCTGACAGACTTACTGCACACACATATTCACTCTATAAGACGCACAGACATTTCCCCTTACTTTTGAGGGGGGAAAAATGAGTCTTACAGAGCAAAAAATACGGTAGCTTATGGATTGGGCTGGTGTCAAGAGCTTGGAATCTGCCAAGAGCAACACTCCAGCAGAGGAACCATCGCCAAATCCTGAAGGTTCTAGCTCCCATGCTTCTCTGTCTTCTTGTTGGTAGTACAAAATAAATAAGTTGTGATAGGAACAAAGAGAATTATCACGAGCATGAAATACCTGATGGCAGTTTGTTTCTGGCACTGGGTGTTTCAAGTTTCTTTCTTGTCTGCAGTGCTATCATTGCATCCAGGTTTTCTGGAAAGCAAAAATAGAAAACATTCATTCCTAAACAAAAGTGGGACTTGATGGATCCATGCCTTGCTTTTCTTGCACCATCAAAGTAGCTTTTCACACTCTAAAAAGCAATTTGAGCTTCTGTGATAAGGTTGTTGATTTATTAATATATTCCAATATGCTGTTGTTTTATGAATATATTCCAAAGAAAGGAAAACCAAAAACCTAGATGCCACAATGAAATGCTCCCAAATTCTATAAATTCTATAAATGTCAGGGGTGCAGAACTTCAGGGGTATCTATGCATCCCTGTTTGGCCTTTCAGGGTCCCATAACTGGCCACATTTTGCTTTCCCTGATCACTACTAGTTTGGGGTTTCCTGGCTTCTCGCTCTCGTCTCCCGTTCTAAAAGGCCAAAATGCTTCTTCTCAGGCTTCCTTCCTGGAAGCAGAAGCAGAGGAAGCCGTTTTTTTAAAAAATATATTTTTGGTAATGCTGTTTTTGGGGGTGGGGGGGTGTAATTTTGGGCTCTCCTTTTCTGCTGGACGTGCCACAGTGGTGATGAGCACCGTGATTATAATTAAGTACACCATGTTAAATGCATATAATTAGCACAATGAGCAAATAGTCATGAAAGAATCGTCGTTAAGCCAGCATTAAGCTGCTGCAAAAAAAGAGAGAAATGTATTCTGCTTGAATTGGTTCCCACAGCTTGGTTTGGGAAGCTGCTTTGATTCGTGACTTTGTGGCATTGTTCTGCAGTCTTCCGTCCTTAGGATAATGACAGCTTTGCTCGGGACCCCAAAATGGACACGTGGCAGTAGCTTTGGGGGGCGGGGGGAGCTCATGCATTTGGATCCATGCTTGTAAAAATGCACACATGCCTCATTTGAAAAAAAAAAGGATGCTTGTGTTCAGGAATGGGAATGAGGTGGAATAGTTATTCAAGTCGTATTTTAATTGTTAGTTTGTTTTTGGTTTATAGTTTATTATTATGTATTTATGTTTTTGTGTATTGTTTACTTAGGGTTGTATTTGTTTAGGGAAATTGTGATTTATTTAAATTGTGTGGTTTATGTTTTTGTACTTAAGTTGGGTATATATTAAATTTGCAGAGATGCAGCGGGGGGGTGGGGAGGGAGGGATAAATAGTGAGGGCTAATGTTTTTACTGTTATTTTAATATGTTGTAAGCCGCCCCGAGGCTTTGTTGCGATGAGGCGGCATATTAATGTTTTAATAAATAAATAATAGTTTTAGGGAGAACTTTGGAAGAACTCCATTGCACTCTCAGCCTAATCCACCACCAAGAGCTCTTGTGAAGATGGAGTGGTGGCGAGTTATGTAAGCCACCTTGAGTTCTTTGCAAGAGGAAAAACGATGGGGTATAAATGTAATGTAATGAGCCTCTAAATTGCTTCTAAATTGCAGAATATATGCTCAAGAGCCAAATTTTGCTAGCTGGGATTTCCTACCTCATTTTTGGGAAAGTAAAAAGAAAACAGAACCACTGTCAGCTGGCTCAGTTTCCAATCTCCACGACGTGCATATGACCACCAGCTGTGATCTGAATATGAGTACACAGTATTTGCCTTGCATTATCCTTACACGGTGAGTCATCTAGAGAAATGTCATTGACATGGGAAGTAGCTAAGCAACCGGGTGTCCTAGTTGGGGATTTAGCAAGATCCAATGTCATCACTAGGCCAGTTGCCTTGGCAACTTCAAAAAACAGAGTAAGGCGCTGAAGTCATCCAGTTGACAACCCTTCACCCATCTGGCTACCTATTTCTAATAGTGCTCATTAAAGCAAATCCCGCAGAAGGAAAGACTTTGCTGGAGTCCTCACTTGCATTTGTGACATCGGAGTGAAGGACGTAGAAACAGCTCTTTTTATGTCAAACAGCTCTTTTTATGTCACACACGGCAGTAGCTTCCACGCACCTTAGTGGAGCTTTCCTCAATGTTGTGCCCTCCAGAAGAGTTGGACTGCAGTTCCCATCACCTCCAGGTAGCATGGCCGACCGCGGGTGGCAATGATTGTTGTCATAGTCCAGCACTTCTGGAGGGTGCCTGGAGTCATGTCCTATTTTGCCTCCTTATAGCAGGTTCACTGAAATGAATGGGAGTCAAGTTGGAGTAACAGTGGACAGAACTCTTTTCTAGAAGACAATCCCCTGTCTTCAATCCTCTGTTTGAAGGACTGTCCAGCCCAAGTCCAGGCTAAAAATAAACCTCACCAGGGAGAGTAAGCCTTAAGGTTGCCCATCAACCCCACCTGGACAGCAAATTGAAGTAGGCAACACAGTCTCCTGGTTACAGTGTTTTCCACTGTGGATAAATGCAGAGCTTTCCCGCATGTTATCTGCTGTACATGCTCTCAAGCTGTAACTTTGGTGAAGAAATGAGCTTCAAGCTCTGCTCAAAGTGCTTTTCTTTTCAACTGCATAACTGCTACGTGGCACTGAGCTAATGGCACAATTACACGGGTAGGAAAATAGCCTTTCTTTCACTTTCAGAAATAGTAGCCCCCCTTTCCCTGCCTAAACCTCCCTGAGAAAGTGCCCTCAAAAGACAGGTGTGAAACTGGAGATTCACAGCATCCTCAGAACAACCCATGCATAAGGAATCATGTGCAGAATAATTATATTTAAAGTAAAACCATGACATGAGGGTCTGTAACATGTGCATGCCCACCTGTTTGCACCCTATCCTGAAAATGTTTAAAAATAAGGAGGATGCAACATTAGCATCCTGCATCTTTGTCCCATCAGCAACAATATAAGTGAACAGCATCAGCCTGTGTGGACCTTGTCTGAAGATGCCAGTTGCTGACAGATGGTCACCACCTCCATCTCTTGATGGTGGATTCCCTCCCTCCCAGGCTGCAGGGGTCCTGGACTTGGGTCCTGAGCTCAGCCCAGGGTGTATCACTGCCTGCCAGCTTATAACCTTAAAGCTGAGCTCATGGGTTTCTACCAACCTGTCTTAAAATATGGCTCAGAAAAATTGGGCCCCAGGGAAAGGACAGCCAATGGCCATGCATATATAGGTAGTTTGGCTTTGAGGGCAGGTAACTCTGGTAGATTTCTTTGCAAAACTCTGTAAGTGTTCCATCCCTTTGTTAGGGTCGTTGGGGCGTTGTTAACTGGCTAGTGATTTCCGATTCCTTGTAGTGTTGCTGCAGGTCTGGAGGATATGAATACAGGCTTCTCTCTGGAGCTTTGTCTTGCAAACGGCAATATAGTATATGATTGGCACATAGGCCCTGGTTGCTCCATATAGAAAATGGTTGGTAGGTAAAAATAACAGAGCCAGCTGAAGGTGAATAATCTTTGAAGACAAGAGGGTTGCAGAATGGCATTTAACACAAGAAAGAATCAAAAATAAATTCAGATGAAGTTAAGGAAGATGAAAGATTTGGACAGAGAACAGCTCTTGAAGCAAGGAAGCACACTTTGGGAAATGGGCATTCATTGGAACAGTGGATCGTTGTGTTAATTGCCTTGCCTACTTTCATCCCCCTGTTCTGGCTGGGCAGATGTGAACAGAAAAGCTGTATGACGTGGTTCCTTTTCTGTGCTTACAACCCCACCCATCTGGCTCTATATTATGTGTGAAATGTATTCTGCACAGGATGCTATTTTCATTCTGCCATTAGGATGGCAATAGGATGAAAGGGGGTAGCGGCCATCTCCCCACCATAAGCCACCAAGCTTCCAAGGTTGACAATGAGGATAGGCATGGTGGGACACTTGTTAAAGACCGGCCCCCGGCCCCGACAGGAGCCTCCTGGGCTTGCTCCTCCTCCTCGTCATTGCAAATTTGGCTCCCCTGCCTGCTGAGAGGAGGAGCAGGAGTAACAGAAGCTGGTGGCAGTGATAGTGAGAAGGTGGACTTGCTTGAGGGAGTTGGCCCACTGAAGGGGCCTTGCCCGAGGGCCCTCAAAAGATGGAGCTGGCACTGTCTGGCAGCACAACATTCCACAGGTGTAGTTTGGCTCACAGGCAACAAAAGTAGCTTGAGATCACTGGTCTCTTCAGAAAAGTGGGAAGTGAGGCAAAAGGAGAAGGGGGTGGCAGAGGATGAGATGGTTAGATAGTGTCCCTGATACAATGAACATGAACTTGGGTGAACTCTGGGACATGGTGGAGGACAGGAGGCCTGACGTGCTGTGGCCCATGGGGCACGAGGTTGCGGCTGGACACCAACGACAATTCCTTGGTCACGTGTACTGATTATGGTGCAGTGGAAGAGAGGGAACATATGCCTCTTAGCGCCTCCGCGAAGGCTGCACATCTCGGGCTCCTTGCCCGTAGGAGGTGTGACTTGCCTAGCTTGGCAAAGAAGGGCAAAGCATGGGGGAAGGTGAGAGGTACTGTGGCACCTGAACAGGTCCATCTCCAATCAAGACGATTCCAGGCTTGGTTGCATAAAGCCCATGAACGGGAGTGGTGCGTCGTGGGTGATGGAGAAAGACACGATCCCACTGGCTAAGGAAGGCCGTGGGACGGCAGTGGCTCAGTGCAGTGGGGGAAGTAGCTGGCCCCCGCCCAGGAGTGGGGGTGGAAGCCAGCTGACTCAAAAGCCTGCCTTGCTTGCAGCAACCCATAAGAACACCTCATCCTTCCCACCCTTTTGCAAGGGAACCATCAAGCGGTCTGTGAGCATGGAGTGAAGAGACATAATACAGCAACCGTTGAAAGGAAGATGCTTTGCGCCCGGATGAAGCTCAGACCCCTTTCCCCGTGTGTGACTTCTTCAGCTCCCCGATCATGTATAGATGGGCTATACATACACTCAAAACACTGGTTTTTACATCAGCACATGCAGTTAAATGCAAGAGCTCTTGACTCACACAGGTGGCCCCATTCCAGCACTGTTTGATCTGCACTGTTTGATTCCACCTCTCTTCCTGCCCCCACTCTCACTGCGAAGACCTAATGGCATTGCTCACAGTCTGCATGACGGTCCCTTATGCACCAAACGGTTGACGTCAGAATTCTCATCCCTGACATTTCCTCTTAAAAGCCCGAAGAACAGGCTCATCAGTCAACAGCTGACCAGAATTTAGATGTGAATCAATCTGGAGACAGTGCCTGCGGGAACTGGGTGACTCAGCTGGGCGGATAAAAAAGGACCACCGCCTCCTTTCCTGCAGGGCTGCCTTCTAAGCAAAGTACCCGCTATGGTGGAGCTGGACCTGATGACTGAGGCAAACGGTGGTGGAGCGGGAGGAGCGACCCTGAACTCTGCAGGCGGCAGGGATCCCAAAGGTGTGGCGCCTCCTCTGCCTCGGGGCCAATTCCAGAGTTTTGACTCCTGGCATAACAGGAGGTTAGCTTTCGCTTATCCCATCAGCCTCTCTCACTCTCCATCTAAGAAGCTTGGAAGAGTCTGCCTGGGTCTGTCCTCACAACGTATTCTTATGATATGCCGTCTTCGGCCTGGTACCCTCCAGATATTTTGGACTACAACTCCCAGCAGTCCTGAACATCGGCGGTGCCCGGCATGTGGTATTGCATCTTGTTGGGAGGGGAGCTTTAAGCCTTCTCTCCCCCATTGCAACCTCCTATGACAATTACTACTATTGTCATTACACTGCATTATGTCAGTCCTTTTTTCCTCTTGTGAGGAACTCAAGGCAGCTTCCATAGCTCAATTTCATCCTCGCCACAACAACCCTGTGAGGCAGCTTGGGCTGAGAGTCTGTGACTGGTGAGCTTCATGGATGAGTGTGGACTAGAACACAGTTTGACCCTGCACGGCAATGAAGTTGATAAAAGACTTTCTACTGGACTCACAGGGCTGCAGGGGATACATCTGAGTCCCTGGAGAACAAGTCTGGGCCAGGGGCGCCTGGAGTTTGGGCCTTACAATGCCCCTGGGCCTACCTCTTTCCCCCAGCTAAACTGTTTTTGTTTAGTCCTTCTCAGTCTAAAACGTTGCATTGCCTCTGCTAGGGGTCGGCCACTGGCAGCAAGTGCTCTAAACAGCACCATGCTGTCATTTGGGATATTTTTCTGCTGCGCCTTTAACCTTTGGCTCCACCCCTTTGCCTTAGCCCCACCCACTGGAACAGAGCCTCCAAAAGTTCCTCCAAGAGGATTCCAAGAGGAATTCTGCACCCCACCTTAAGCGAAAAGGCAGGATTCTGAGCTGAAAGGACAGGGAAGAAGTGAGCTTCAGGGGTTGGAAGAACGCGGCTCTACACGGAGTCCCAGCATCTTTTCAAGTGGCCCCAGATCCAGAAGCTGAGATCTGCATGCTTTGAAGAAAGGAAGACCTAATAGCATCACTCACTGAACAACACTACAGGTCTGTTCCCCCTGGAGGGAGATCCTGCCACGGTGACATAAGATTCGGCTTTCCAGTCCCAGACCAGCTGTCCCCGAGATGTGCTTTTAAAATTCCTGTCTCTGCAGACTCTCATGCAAGGAGCTCAAACACATGTGATGCAATAAATGATTTATGGTTTAAACTGCATAATTCAGGCTTGGAGCTCCGGTCCCCAAAGTGGGCAGGAGTATTTTAAGACAGCTGTTCTAAAGAGTTGTTCTCCTCTAACCTTGTAGACTTCACTGCCTGCCAATGCAGATGAAGAGTGATGTGGGTTTTGTTAAACAACAACGGCGGCAGCAACAACAACAAATACCAGGTTTCTTAAGTATTATTTCAGGAGCCAGGAGGACTGGGAACATGAAACATAAATGTGTGGCCATTTCTCCCAGATAATAAATAGAGATGGGAGATGGTCTGAGTGCATCCTAGAAGGAAGCCGAACAGACACATGTCTCAGGAGTCGTCAGGAAGCTGCTCCTGAAAGAGGCAGCTGCGTGGAAGCCCAGCCTGGGATCAGCGGATCCCTAAATATTTCACCAAATTGAATTAATTAAGGGCAGAGGCTGACCTTGCATAACCTAACCTTGGGACTACAGTGGTGGTAGCTTGTGCGTGAGAAAACTTCACATAACAGAGGTGCACTGGTGGAAATGACAAAGACATGGCAGCAGAAAGCACTAGACAGCATAAGAATAGAGTGCTCCAGAGACTTCCATCGTCCCGGGACCCAGTACCCCAGGAGGACACAAGAGCCAACTACCCTCAGTCCAGAGGAGATTACATTGCTCTGAGGACACAAGCCACGAAGGGACTTGCATGCCACTGGCACACCCATGCTGGCCCAGTTTGAGGCTGGTCAAACAGGCTGAGTTCTCTTCCTGGGTTCTTTGTAGCTAACAAGCCATGGCTTGCCAGTGTGGCTGGGTTCAGACAACATGATAAGCCATGGTGCAACAACCACCCACAATTCAACAACAGCACATGGGTTATCATATAATCTGGATCCTGTTGACATCTCTTGCACCCGTGCAAGGCGATTGCACCAGGGCCACACTGTCCATGGTGCTGAAAGGAACGCAAGCCACAGAGGTGGGACTAGGGGCAAATTACACGGTTTCTTCTCTTCTGCACCATTATCTGTGGTGATGATGGAAGCCCAGATGGAGCAGGACAGCAGATGGAAGTGAAGGCTTTTGGCAGCAGATATTGTGTGATTTCCCTTGCTCAGAATCCTGCAGTGAGCTGAATTTTGGCCAATTTCTCAGTCTGCCGGCCTGCCTGCTTGTCTGTATCTGGTTTCATGCTCCAGCAATTGCCCTCTTTCTTTCTCCTCTCAAGCATTGTGTGGGGTTCCCTTCTACCTGCCAGCAGCCGCTGTGTCCTCTGCCCAGGAGCAGTCAGAACAGCAGCTGCACACATCAAACCTTTCCGCAAATTGTAGCAACTCTGACGACAATGCAACTTGCTTTCTTTTCATGGCTGCTATATTAAGCAAATAATCTCATGGTTTCTTAAGACTCTTGAGAATATCAGATCAGTTTTCTGAAGGTCAGCAGATAGTGTCCTTTCTGAACGGTGATGCTAAAAATAGGACAGCACAGAGGCAATGCCAAGCCTTTCGGAGCGTACGTTTCCCTACGGCTGGCTGATTCGATGAAGGGATGTGGTCCCAATGAGCAGCACAGGCTGGCAAGTCAGGGCCGGGATAAACTTTTCTTGGGGCTGCTTCCAACATTTTGCGGCACTTCCTGAAGGGCAAGAGAGCACACCCAAAAACATGGTTGCAAAAACTGGCTTGGTGGAAGTTGACACTCATCTCAGCATCAGCAATGGGCGGCATTTGCCGCTGCACCTGGTGACAGCTGGGTAACTTAGCGGATCCCTGGAAGGCTCTCCTCCATAGTCACTCCATGACCTTCAGTACCAGCTGCCTCCCTCTGCCTGATGCTCCTGGGATGTGGCCAGTCCATGCATGGACGTCAATCGCTTGAAACTTGCAACCATCCGGAGTTGATGTATATGTGTGACTGGACCATCATAGCCCTCACTATGAAGCTCCAGGGGACGATGGTTGTGTTGCCTTTGGGATCTCCCTGCCAGCTCCCCGTCCTGAACTTCCCTGGTTGTTCTCTCCCCGTTTTCATGCCACTTTCCCTGACTGGGGCATGCTGGGAGTTGTAGGGCCGTTTTCTGCTGAATGCTGTGCAGGGTTGTGCATTTGGGACTTTGATAGTATGCCTGGACTGCTGTCTTAAGGTATAAAAGGAGGAGACGGATGTTGTGACACATGGCATCAGTCGTAGTGCGCCCGCCTTGCACACCCAGTGCTGAGGCAGGGTTGCTCTCCTCCAGCCTGTGCAGTTCACTCTGGTGGACACCCTGCAGTGTCTCCTTGGGTCCTGGCCAACATCCTCTCTTCATTTTCCTACAGAGGCCACAGAGCTGATGCTGGAATCAGCTACCTATGCTGGCAATTCTCCAAGAAGGATCAAGCTGCTGGACTACTGCAAACAATAAAATAATCTGTAGGAGGGAAAAGAGCCCCCGAGGTGAAGACCCTTCCACCTCCTCCCAGAAAAGACAGTGCAATATGTATGCTTGGTGGGCAGAGCAATCTGAGTGAGATTTGAGTGGAGGTCTGGAAGCCAGGCTGTGGAACAGAATGGAGATGCTGCTGTCTCGCATGGTGAACACTCACTGCACCTGGATTTCTGAAAGCCAGGTGCTGGGGGGCAGAGAACTGGAGGAGGCAGAGCGTCCCCTTCACCCACTGCTCATGAGCTTCCCTGAAACATCTGGCCGTCTGGTGCAGGATGCAGCGGACCGAGCCTGGGGGACCTTTGGCCCAAGGCAGGCCAGGCTTCTCTGGTGGCAGCTTTTCCCAACCATCAGATGTGGTCTCTGCGCTTCCCAAACTTCCCAGCCAGCCTGGAAATGGCACAGCTACCTGGAGGACCCCAGGCTCTTCTGTGAGCTATTTCTGCAGGGAAAGCCCTGAAGAGGCAGTTCAGTTCTCTTTTATACCTTAAATGGGAAGGGGCTTCAGGCAGCTAATATCCCGGGCCAGTCCTATATGTATACTTACTTTATATCACAAGATTCCTTCTATACTCTTCATTATTTATCATTATTCCACTTCCACTTCATCAAACTAGTCCTCCCTCCCTCCTTCCCTCCCTGCACATAAAAACACACATACTTCTGTTGTTGCAAACAGGAAATTCAAATATAACAATGGAAATATCAAGGCCTTTAAAACCAGGACAAGAGAGGAAAGACAAACTAATCAAGCCCAATAACAATACTAAAAACAACAATAACCATGATAATTACAGCAGATGTGCTTTCCCAACAGTTTAATTGTTCAGTCTGCATTTGTATCCATATCCTTGGCTACTCAGCCAGCCAGCCAGCCAAATTTATTTACTAAAGAACATTGGTCAACCCAAAGAAGCAATAGACTCAGTTTAAAAACAGATGATCTCTAACACACCAAACCCCCTTTTGTATAATATATATGTATCTTACCCATTTTGAGACCTTAAATGTATTTATCCCTACCATATAACTGGCAACGTATCTTTTCACTCAATGCTCAAGAAATCTATCCCTGGGGAATGAGAGAGATAAAAGTACAATACATATTCATAACCACCTTCCCCCCATCCTGTGCTCCTGATCCAAATTATTCTAACATTACCCAGCATCATTACCTAATGATAATTCCAGTAAAATATTCTCTGCATGTCTACTTGTGGGCCACATATTTTGTCTGTTCCCAGTTGGATTATAGCTGTTGGGTTTGTAAAGCTCAACTGATTGGAAAGGGATTGGTAATGACTAGCTTCAAGAGATTCATTACCAGAGATTCATTCTGTAGCTG
Source organism: Varanus salvator macromaculatus (assembly GCA_023646645.1). Lineage (NCBI taxonomy): Eukaryota > Metazoa > Chordata > Lepidosauria > Squamata > Varanidae > Varanus > Varanus salvator. Next base: position 9,271,794 of record JAIXND010000786.1, read on the forward strand.
GAGCAAGTACATCTGAAATGCAAATTTTCTATCAGAAACCTTGCTTTTGGGAAAAGCTCCACTGTTACAGGAATACGATGGATAGCTCTACATTCAAGTATTGTGGACGTCTGTTCGGGTTCTGTATTCTTACTCAGAGTGAAACTGCTTCCTGTCAAGGCCATCGATATTCTGCACTTCAGTCATGATAAAAATAATTTGCTACCAAAATATTCACTGCCCGGAATGAACAATGAGCCAATGGCCAGGCGAACACCAGGCCACAAAAGAAGGAGCATCATTCCCCGAAGTTGTAGATGTGCTCTTACCTAAGTAGGAAACACCTTCTTCAGGCGTGATAGTTCCATATTTGACCATCATCTTCACGAAGTCTATTAAAGTCTTCATGATCGTTATCAGGGTTTCTTTTTCCTTAGCTTCTTTCTCTGCAGTGACAAAAAGAGAACTGGTTAGGAACTGTCAGGAACGTGCTGCTCTACATTCACCTACAGCCTGCAAGATGGGCACCTTTCCATTTTTTAAATCTTTGTTCTTTCTCTCTCTCTTTGACCATATTTAAAGGAGATCTAGAACAGTTGAAACAGCAACAAACCATTTCAATAGAAATACTATAATTAGCCAATTAATTGACACAAATCCCCCACTAATTCTTGGTTTCTTAGATTTTTTCCTGCGAAGAATTCAAGGTGGTTTACCAAATCTTCCTCCTTCCCATTTTTATTCTCACAATAACCCTGTGCGGTAGGTTAGCCTGAGAGTCTGGGACTGGCCCAAGTCACCCAGGGAGCTTCATGGCCAAATAGGAACTAGAATCCAGATTCCCCAGGTCTCCAGTCTGGGACTCTAGACACTACTATCAAATACCATGAAATGCCTGTGAACAGAGGGCAACCTTAACCTTTCACCACAAAGATGACAACACCGGCCACATTAGAAAGATCATTCCATAATTTGGAACTCTTAGTTCCTCTTAGTCAATTCATAAGCTTTCTATCACTCAACCTGTATTTTTCCTTCTTTTTACAGCTTTTCATCACTCAGCCTTCAAAAGTGTCACTCCATTTAGATCACAGCTACTGAAGACAGCAGAAGTGAATGTATTTAGCACTAAATATATTTTAAAGTACTCTGTTGTTGCTTTTCATACACACGCACGCGTCCACCCACACAAAAGCTGCAGCAGCAGGATGAAATTTGCTTAGCACAGCAGCAACGGTGATGCAGGGAGCCACCTGCGTACAAGATGGCTAAGGGGCACGCCACGAAACGAGAACCTCTCACTGAAGCAAGAGAGGCGGAAACGGCCCCTCAGCATTGGCAGGCGACCAAGCGCAGCTTGGGAGCTGTTGAGTTTTGGGGGTTTTTTGGCAGAAGTATACATTTCCCCAAAGGACGCTGCTTGCGATTTTCCCACATGGCAGCTGCAGCTCCCTTTGTCATCAGCATCACTTCTGGCATCCTGGCTCAGCAGAGGCTGACAGACTAAAGTGCAGGAGGACCCAGCTAAGCAAGGGGAGGGGTGGAGGGGGGCTAGGGACAGAAGGGACAGGGGGATGGAGGCATAGGAGTGAAGGGGAGGGCCTGTTTTGTCGGGACAGGCAAGCTTCACTGAAACGAGAGTCCTTTCCCTCAGCTCACTCGGGCTTATTTATGTTTTATTTATTTTTCAATTCATATCCTGCCTTTTTCCTACAAAGGGCTCAAGGCAGCTGACATCATTCTCCTCCTCCATCATATCCCCACAACAACAACCCTGTGAGGTGGGCTGGGCTGAGAGTCTGTGACTGGCCCAGAGTCACCCAGCTGGCTCCATGGCCGAGCGGGGACTCGAACCCAGATCCTCCGAGTCCCAGTCTCGTGCTCTTAACCACTACGCAACACTGGCTCTCAGCACACTGGCTTGCCACTGCCCACATGTTTGCTCAGTCAAAGGGAAGAGGGGCCGACTCTCTACCTGCGCTTTCAGCACAAGGACAGAGTGGGTGCCCTGATGCTCCCCCCCCCCCAAGGGAGAGGTGCAAATGTTGGTGCAGTGGTGGCAGGGCCCACTTTTGCCTGCGAAGACCAGCGAGCAAACTTGCCAGCACGAGGTCCTGAGGGGTAAGGACGGCGACGTCGGAGCCCAAGGTCAAGGTCCATGATTAGAAACTTGTAATTTCCATGGACTCCTATACAGGTTTAGATAGGAAAGAGTCTCACCACTTCCGGCTTTCTTCAGCGATCGTGGGGATATGCTGGAATTTGTGGGACGATTTTGTCTCCACATGTATAGGACCGCACCTTTAGAAATGTTCTCAGTTGCCATTTTAGCTGGCTCTGAGTCTCACCTGAGTTAAGGCTTTTCAGCAGTTCATAAAAGTTAGGGAAATATTGTAAATCTTCAAAATTATCCTCAGGAGGCAGCTCATTCCTTCTTTCCAAGGCACTGGAGGAAGTCCAGGTGTTTTCCAAGGTATCATCTTGATCTGTATTTTTGGGCACCTTTTTGGACCAGGCATGAGAAAGAGAAGGACATCAGCATCGACCCCAGGGCCACATAGGAAGCAACCGTGTCTCTGCTTCTACTTTTTTCTCCCTGGAGCTAGCTCGAGTCCCAACAAGGACAACACCTGGCTTAGAGTTGGTCTATTGGGGTTCGTGCTTACAAGTATGGGGGCCACCAAATCTGTTCAGCTTTTCAGACTGAATAGATGCAGCCTTGCCCAAGCTGATGTTTCCCAGATGTTTTGGATTCCAGTTGCCATTAGCCACAGATAGCATGGCCAGAGCTCAGGAATGCTGGGAGTAGTAGTCCCACACATGTGGAGGGTACCACTTGGAGGATATCTGAATTATCCATGATTAGCCATGATAGCTAAATGGAACTTCCCTGATCAATGGCGATATACCTTTGAATTCCTGCCCATGTCCCCCAAAAACAGGTGCACACAAGCCTCTCATACCAGAGAAAACATACAGGCATCGGGACGGGTAGGCATTTACAGGCTTTTCTCCACAAATGTATCCGATTCACTTTCTGCACCACCCAACTCAGTGATCGCTGCATCTTGTGGAAGTGAATCTCATAGTTTAATTGTGCACCGTTTGAAGGAGTCCTTCTTTTTATCTGCCCTGAATGTCTCATCCATCAGCTTCATGGGATGACCCTTTTGGGTTCTTGGATTATGAGCAAGGGAAAGAAATTTCTCCCTATTGGCTTTTCCCACACCTTGCATAATGTGTACACCGCTATCGTGCCTTCCGCAGCTCACCCTTTTCCTAACCTAAACCAACCCAGATGTTGCAAGCTTTCCTCACTGAGGGGGTAATTCATGAAGTCCAGGGTCTTAAGGTATATGGCTGCACCACTGACTATGTGAAACATGCTGGACTGGCTAAATCCTGCCAGGAAGGTAGGGAGGTCATCTGTCCACTTCTACAGAGGCAGTCCTCTCTTTGAAGGGCTGTCAGAGGACTGCCCACTACTTTGAAGTCTCTAGAATGGCTTTCTACTAAGAAGGCCTTTCAGTTGCCCATCAGCAGCACCTGGACAGCAGGTGGAGCTAGTTGTTACCTTCCACACTAGGTAGAAGTGTATTCCTATTTCAATCACAATTATTTCTAATTTCTGTCTTTAATGATACTGCTCATACAGCCAGTTGAGCTCTGAACAATGTCACATTAAGACTGAAATAAAATAATTTATTAATATGTGTATCTGTATGCTCTCTGTAAGCAGCCCAGGGACATTTTCAGTAATTGGGATGGCATACAAAAAACTTAAATACATAAATAAAATCTGCACAGATATAGATATAGATATATGTAGATGTAGATATAGACAGACATATAAATCTTTTTAAAAAATGTATCTACACATATAAATTAACATTTGCAAATGTACGCTCCTGTTTGGGATGGTGCATTTACTCCTCTTCCTTTGTTGGCAATGCCTATGTGGCCGTCCTACCGGAAAGCAGATCAACACCCCCGACAAATACTCAGGGGACGCATGTCGCCCGCAGCTGCCCTGGGGATTGAGTGCCTGCAGCCTAGGAGTCAGATTCTGCCAAGCGAACGTCAGCAAGTGGGCAGCTGCTCCGTAAGGAGGAGGGAACCGTGAAGCGTTACCATTTCTGCCTCCAGTTTCTCTTTGGCATTGCTGTCTGTTCGGCTCGGGATGTAGGCGAGGTCTTCCGACGCTTTTTCGCGATCTTTCACTTCATTGGCGATCAGCTGCTGCAGCACTTCAGCCACCTCGTCCTCCAGTGTGTAGGCCTGGCTTTCCGTAATCTGGAGTGGGGGGGGGGAGCGGAGAAGAGCGGTGGTGCACCTACCCCATGCCAGCTCTGATCGCTTTCATCTGTCCGTTGCTTGCATAGCCCGCATTTTCCCTTCCAGACATGGCTCCTGAAATGCCATCCTGCTTTACCTTCACCACAACCCTGCCAAGAAGGTAGCCGTGGCTGGCCCAAAGCCACCCAGTGAGCTGAGTGGGGACTTGATTCCTCCCTGCCCCCCACAGTTGCAACCCCACACTTCAATCAGTTTACCACACTTCCACATTTTTGATTGTTTGTTTAGCTGCAAAGTCATGCCCGACCCATCGCAATCCCATGGACAACATTCCTCCAGGCTCTCCTGTCCTCCACCACCTCTCAGAGTCCGCCCACACCCTCTACTTCCACATAGGACTTATCAATGTCAAACAGATGGATTTGGCTGGAGTCTATGAATTATTTGTTCTGATGTCTCGGACCCAAAATTAGTCAATCCAGGAGTAGGCAGAAGGTAGGCTAAGGTCTCCTCAGATTTTGCAGTGATTTGTAGTCAATCAGCAAACGTTCCTGATTCTCAGTGCTTTAAACCAGACTTTAGACCAGAGGCTGAGAGCCCAATCTCGCTCTCCAGGGTTCTTATTTGATGGTTTTACAGGATTAATATATTTCACTCGCATTCTAGAAGCTTGTATTTCCTCTCCTAAGGCTTAGTTATTGGTAGTAAACACTTTAAGTTATAATATTTTGGAGCTGGTCCTTTTGCCTCACTCATTGATGGAATGTGAGTTTTGAGAGTTTCTCCAAAATGGAATTTGACCCTTGGCTTGAAGGGTTTCAAAACTCTGATTGAAACAACAACATAAAGGGAAAGACCACAAACACACACACAATTCGATGGCTACAAAAGAAGGCTTGATGGAAGATGAGGGCATCTTTGTGTCAGATTAATGTGCTATTACGCAGCTGACTTTTGGCATCTTGCTTACTTTAAGTTAAGTGCATGGAGGCAGGGAAGGCTTAAACCTAAAACCCTTTAGTGTTCTCAGGGACTAAAATTAGAAGGGGGAAGCGTCCTTAACTGGAGGGTTCTTTCATTTCTTTTTTCCTTCTCCCTGTGAAGTGGGGCATGATTTTGTGGGGGAAGTGGCTGGTTTTTGGGGCTGGCCCACCTGCTGGGAGAGCTAGTCAGAATAGGAAGTAGCCTGAGGTAGGCAGAGGTACAGCTGGTCTCAGTCAGTGTGGGCAGTTCTGTCTTTTGAGAGAGAGTCCTAGATCAGTGGCCATATCATTAAGCAGAATGAGACCCTGGCTTCAGGTGGGAAATGCTGAGTGGTGTGGAGGGGGCAAAGCATTGGAGAGCCCCCTAAGGCAGCTAGCTCTGTAGCTCCCAAACCAGTTCGCTGCCTTCAGGTGTTTTCCTCCACCTCCACTGGACAATTCCCTGTCCAGACGGGCAGTGGAGGTGATGGCGGAGATACCAACGTATCCTTCAGCTCAGATAGTGCGAGGTCTTGGGCTGCACTGACCAACATGCTCTGCATGCAGAAGGCCCCAGTCCCAGGCATAACTAGCAGGAATGGGCAAAAGACCTTAGACAATTGGACTTGACCACCTGAAGCTGGACAGACTGATAGTCTGGCTCAGGATAAAGCATCTTTGTGCAACCACATCCTGTCTTTCTGCACATGTGCTAATAAGGGGCACACGCTGGCTAGCGGTTGTGCAGAGCTGGTCTCCCCTGGGAAGCTGGAGCGTCCATTCTTTAATTCAATCTGCATTTAGAGATTTCCTTTGGGAATCAACTGCATCTAGCTGAACACTGCCGAAGGCTTAATTGGATGATGTGGAACCCTGTCCCTTGATTAAGACAACCCCCATGCACCAGTTGCTGTGGAACTCAGGCAGGAGTCTGCTCTGGCACTCACGCCTTGCTGGCGGACTTCGCATGAGCAGCTGATTGGCCACTGTGCGAACAGAATATAGATTATTCTTTTTCTGATCCAGCATGGCTCTTTTTTCTTTCTCTTTTACTGAATTTCAAACCCAGAACTCAAACAAAAAAGAAGCAAAGGGGGAAAAATAAAAATATTGCCATTTTCTTACATGGGATTTAAGTAAATCTATTAAAGTGGATACACATAGACGAGGTACCCCTATGTATTTTAAATATAGTACAGTATACTGCAAAGTGTTTTCTTTATATGCTGGCTCTTCCTTTGCTCTCACATTCGACTCAGGGTTGGGTGCTCCAACGCCAGCAGGCCAGCCAGTCCACAGCTGGCTGCAGTTGGAACTTTAAAGAGCTGTCCATGGTCCTGACACTAGTTTGGAGGTGGGGTTCAGCACCATGGGCAGCAATTTTAATGTTTGCACTAAATGGATACACCAGCCCAATGACCCTGGAGCAACACCCCAATGCTCCAATGCGCAACTGCAGATGGGTGCAAGGAGTGAAAAAACCAAATCAGCCTTCCTGGATGTGCAGGACCACAACTCTGAGCATCTCCCAGATGTTGTCCAAGTCATCTGAAAGCACCAATTTGGATGATGTTAAGCACTCCACTTACCTCTCTGTGCAAAATCCTTTGACACCACATTTCAACAACTGCAAGTGTAAGAGTTTGGTCATCACTTGATATACTTCAGTTGCATTAATTTAATTCACTGGTGCTATGCCTTCTGTCGACGGCCTTTAAAAATAATTTTAGCTTGCAGCGTATATTTTTCATATACATATCACAAATCACATGGTGATCTCCAGAAACTGTGCAGTGGGAGACTCTAATTGAGACCTGAACTGCAGTCCAACCTTGAAGCTCTTTTTCATCTGCAACATGTGCAGCATTAATAAGGAGCCATTGTTGATCAAGGGAATTATTGTTCTGCCTCTGCAGTTCTATTTTTCTCCCTTCTCAGCTTATTTGCCCATCATAAAGCCATCCAAGAACTTGGCATCTTTACACAGCATGGCTGAGCTTCAAACAGCAGGTTTAACTGCAGGGCGAGATTGAAACCACTGATTCAAATGAGCACCCCCTCGTTTTAAGAGAAAACTATTAATTAATTAATGGCTTTCTAAATAGTAACTGAAGCAAAAATAAGGGCAGGGGGAAATCAGTGGGGTATTTAAATAAATAGGTGTCTGGAAACTTACGAGGCCCAGATTCAGAAGCTTGGAAACGATCTTGTCAAAGACTCCTCTGTCGTTCTCTTCATATATTCGCATGGCAATCTTCTGGACGATGTCCTCGGCTGTTAATGGCGTGCCATCAAGCTGATGAAGTCCGTCTGGGTCATCTGAAAGTATCATCGTTTAAGAAAGCAGTGCTTGTGGAATATGGTACATGCCGTTCTTACGTGGATAACGGGTACATTAGGCAGTTTTTAGATAAATCTGGACTACCAATGGCTGAGCTGGCTGAACGGCCAGGACTTCTGATAGACACGGACGGTGAGGCCCATCTGCCACCCCGTTCATATTTTCCAACTTCGCTGAGTTTAGCCGAAATCCTCACAGTGCATGGGGGGAAATGTATTGTCTTAGCAACAATATATTGCTGAAATCTCCGTTGAAAGGCAAATCATTTGTGGGTGTCTTGTACCTGAAAGGGGAATTTGGCTGTACAAAAGACCTGCTCCTCCTAGAGAAGAATACTTTGATGATGTTGATCAACACAGGTGCCTGCATCCTGGACGCTACTTAGGGATGTGGCTATGAGAACTGTCATGATGACTGTACTTCAAAGTTTGCCACTACACCATTGGAAGTGAGTACAGAAAATTGTGTACCACTTCCATCAGTACTGCTCTGGGCCTGCTACTTAATGAGGAACTCCATCCACTTGAGATACTTTTCATTTGTAAACAGGAGTCTAGTGGGACAAGATTGCATAGAGATAAATCTTTCTCAGAGAAATTAAAAAAATTAAATTTAGGTCCAACAAAATGATGTGTTTGTTTTCATGCCACACACTACTGAGAGATGGAATTCACTGGCACAAGTTGGTTGTGAGAGTTGCCAGTTCTTCAGTGCCATCAAAATTGATTTAAAATGCAAGATAGAATAGCTAAATCAAACACTCCATGATTAGAGGCAGCATCTCTCTGAATACTATTCTTGTTCTACTTGTAAGCTTTCCAGGAGTATTGAAGACAGTGTACTAGAGAAAAGATCATAGGGTTGAGCTAGAGAACATGCTCGAAATGCAGAAGGTCCTCCTTTGAACCTAGCCCCTCCAATTAAAAGGAACACAGGCAGAGGAAGTAGGAAGGGCTGAGACTTGGTGAAGTTGCTACTAAGTTTAGTTTAGACCAATGGACTAACTCAGTGGATGAGCCAATGGGCTAACTTAGTAGCAACTTAAGACTAAGTGGAGGAGATGTGCTAACTCAGTTGGGGACAGTTTATAAAGGCTGGAAAACAGGACTGGACCCTTCTAGATGTTGGATTCCAGCCTCAATCAGCCCCAGTCAGCTCGGCCAACAGCATCTGGAGGTCTACGGTTCTGGCCAAATGCATTTTGCTTATGGAGATGGTAAAGTTCTTGGCACCTTCCTCCCAAGCCAAGGTGAACTCAAGGTTAGGCTGTTGTTTTGATGCCTGTGGCAGAAGATTTCACAAGCTAAGCATTTGCCATCCTTTCATGAAAATCAGTTGTCAAATGGTAGGGCCAGCTCTGCCTGTGAACCTTTCGTCGCAGTTCAAACAAGGATTCCTTAAATTATTCTAAAGAACACCATCTTAACTTCATATGCCAATATGATCTGAATTAGGAATGTCAGAGAAATCCACAATGGATTCAACTGAATTTGGATTTCTATGAATCTGACCTGCAGATTTTGCAGAGAATTGGCTTTTTCCAAGGGCCTTTTTTTAACTGACATGGGAATTGTGCTAATTCTCATTAACTAACGCTCAGGAACACATTTGCACAGGTGTCTATTAGCACTAATGCAAACTGGGGCAAATAGAAGGATTAAAAAATCGGTTGCCATCAATGAGCAGATGATTGAATGAAAGACACCCAACACTCTACAAAACAGATCAGAGTTCTGTGCATCTCTATTCTGCATTACTCCGTTGGATCTAGTCATGGTGACTTGGGCATGCTCAACAGCTTTCCCATTCAGTTCAGGAGAGACGGCTAGTCACATCTGTTGTGTGCATGTAGCTGCCCTCTTTATCAATGTGAATGGGGTAGCCTATAAGTGCAGGAGTTCCCTGAGCTTATGCTCTGTGGAGGAATGATATAATTACATTGCATCCCATGTTAGTCCTACTTAGAGTAGGCCTGTAGAGAGGGGAGGAAGGTCTGCACATCCAGGAACTGTCCTTGGTGTTCCAGGATGCTGAACCCATTCTAGGGTGGTAGCAAGGCTCAGCACCACGGACAGCTCTCACAACACTAACAAAGCTGCGGTGGATGTGGCACTCCAATGACATAGGAGTCAACAGCTTTTCTTGCCTGTAGAAACGGATGGGGAATTAAATTAGTCATGATTATGTTCAATTCATTATAGATAGTCTAGGCAGGACAATGAGTAGACACCACCCATTGCAGTCAAAATTAGTTCCATGAACAGGGGCTTTTTTCCACCAGGCTCACTTTTGTCTTCTATTTTGGTGGGTTTTTTTTATAAAGTCAAAACAGTCTTAATATAGTGACAAAACATAACAGCACATTTTCACTATGCAAAAAAGCTTATAGAAGTCTGCCATTCAAATAACAGATGCATTAAAAGGATCCCGGTTCTTCTATCCATGGTTCTCTAATAACATATGGAGACTGCTATGCACTTGGAATGCATCCACGGATAACAGGCAAGGATTTGGCAATGGCTGAGATGTTGTTTGTGCACCAAAGCGAGCTTTGTAGCGCTGTCTGGTTCCTGTGATGCTGAGTACTCACAACATCTTTGGCCAGCACCCCACCCCACCCCCACCTCCAGATGCCTTGGACGACAGCTAAATGATGTCAAAGAAATCTGTGATGATTCAAAAGAATTTGGCGTTTTATGCATCCAGCCTATGGATTCCCCAGCAGATGGGCTTTTTCTGAGTCACGATTCCATGGACTGTTTGTTTGTTTGTTTTTTTAAGCTGTTTTTGGTGCGGAAGGATTTGCAGGAATTTGCAATAGCAAATGCAGGATCAAATGCTCAGATCAAGGGCTCTCAAAGTTTGATTCAAACCATGCTGACCATTGGCACAACCCAGCCTGAATGGCTTGTTTTGTTTGAACAGTGGTAATTGTAGACATGGGACCTACAAAGTGAACCAATCTGTGCTCCTGAAAAATGTATTGGGTGCGGAACGATGCGCCGGGGACAAAGCAACAGAGCCCAAGCAATCACCTTCCCAACTGCAATTCATGCTCCAAAAAGCCACCTCACCGATTGCTTGTTCGTCAACAAATGTTTTCCAGCTACTGAGCATATTTAGACATCAGGTGTGGGGAGTGGATTGCCCCATTTTTAAAGGGATCTTTCCCCCCTACAACTGCAAATCCTGAGGTCCCCTGAAGCACGCTGGAACTTTCGTCTTGTTTCTGGTTCCAGCTGTCTGAGTCCATAACTATAGGGAATGTCGATTCTCTGTGACATTTCCAAACTGCCTTTCAGTTTGAGTTTCCAAATGGTGTGCAATAAAAGCATCGGTAACAATCAGTCAGCCAGTTTTTATGGTGCCACAAGAGTGCTTTTTTTCTTGCAGCAGACTAAGAGCAGCCTTCCAAAGGGCTGTTTTCACTGAAACTTCATCATGGGGGTTAAAGAATTAAACTCTGTCCCGGTTGTGCTGTGGTCCACATCTGGACTGGGTTCCCTATGGATGGCCTTTTACTCATGTACACAAACCAATGTGCATCCGTTACGCAGGAGTGAGGCATCCCCAACTTTCGGCCTTTTGGAAGGCCACTCCCATTTCTGTCCCATCCTTCCCAGTCATTTGGTGGGAGGTCTCCCGGCTTTTGCACCATCTGTCTCCACTCTAAGGACACAACCCCACACACGTTTAGGAAGAAAAAGACTACAGTTTCACTTTGATTGAAGTATGGGCCCAATTTAAGGTGCTGGTTTTGACCTACAAAGCCCTAAATGGCTTGGGACCAGGATACCTGAAGGAATGTCTTTTTCCCTATATTCCCTCCCACCCCCTAAGTTCTGCAGGAGAGGCCCTGCTCCGGGAACCCTCCTTGAAGGAGGTTAGGGGAGTGAATACCCAGAGGTGGGCCTTCTCTGTGGTGGCACCCCACCTGTGGAATGTGCTCCCCAGAGAGGTTTGCCTGGTGCTGACTTTATATGCTTTTTGGCATCAGGTAAAACCCTTTTTATTTGCCCAACATGTTAAGGCTTAAATAATTTTTATCTGGTTTTATTAATACTAATATTCTCAGTCACATTTTGTCGTTATTGTATTCTTTGATTGTCTGTATTATTGTTTATTTATATTTATTGTAAGCCATCCTGAGACAATTGAATTGTATAGGATGGGATAAAAATATTCTAAACAAACAAACAAATAGAAAAACCACAATGGCAAGCATTCCCCAGCCAACAGCCTTGGGCTCAAAGGGCTTGATGCCCTCGATATGTACCAGTAGCAAACTCAATCCTCTAGGTACCATTCACACATCCTAGGGAGAAGTGTTTGAAGACTTTGGGTCACTGTAAGTCTTGCAGAAGGGCCTTTGCGCATAATCGGGAGGGGCAGCCCAGTGCGGGTTCAGTGATCATGGCATGCTGGCTGGCTATGGACTGGGGTGTGGAAGCCACAGGCCAAACATACAAAAAGTGAAATAAAACGTATTTTCACTTAATGCTCCTACTGTTGGTAACCGCATTCCATGGGTGGGAAGCCCAAAGGCAAAAGGGGCTGCACCAGAATGCCAGCACCTTTTCTCTTGGAGCAGGGGCATCCCAATCTTCTCGAATGGGGGAGACGCCAAACCCAAGAACCCTCCAAATGCTGGGCGATGGTGGGGAACAGGGAGAATGGCCATCCGAGCTGCTTGGAGGCCTGGACTGGGACGTGAGGAAGGCCAGATCTGCTGAGCACACAACTGCACCCTGCATCCTCTGTGTGTACAATGTGTGTTCAAAGCACAGTGTTGGTGTTTGATATACCTTGAAATTTATAGTCCAGACCACTTTTAGTGGAGTCGTAATCATCCACCAGCCTGCGACTCTTGGTGGAATCGGTGTCATCAAGGGCCAGCTGTTGGTCAAACAGGGCACTTCTGACCGAGTCCCCTTCCTTTTCCTTTCTCTCCTTCTCCACTGCTGACTTCAACAGGTTCAGGTCATCAGCCAAGGAATAATTTCTGAATTCTGGCTTGTTTTCTGGAAAATGTATAACATGGCAGTATGAGAAACCATCTCATTGCTCACAGCAACTGGCGAGATGACTGCATCTGTACCGAGCAATAGAAGTTTACCTGCGGAGGCTGCTTTTTTCATTCTGTCTGCTTCTGCCTCTGCAATCTGTTTTGGGGAAAAAGATTGTATATGAGTACGTATGCCCAATTATTTTGCACACAGGTTTGGATTATGGGTGTGCCCTTCCCTGCTTTCTTGCTTTCTCTCTCAAACGCTCTCTTGTATATTCTTGTGATGTTTATTCAGGAGCTGGGAAAGTATTTTCTTAAGCAGTGCCCTTTAAGCTAGATCTTTTACAGAAAATATGGGGTACCTCCTCCTTCATGGATCGCTGCCTTGTCGTGGCAAAGGGGCTTGCGTGGCTCAATGAAGCTGTGAGCCATGCCGTGCAGGGCCACCCAAGACGGACAGGTCATAGCAGAGAGCTTTGACAAAACATGATCCACTGGAGAAGGGAATGGCAACCCACTCCAGTATCCTTGCCATGAAAACCCCATGGACATGAAAACCAAAAGGCAAAAAGATATGACGCCAGAAGATGAGCCCCTCAGGTCGGAAGGTGTCCAATATGCTACTGGGGAAGAGCAGAGGGCTAGTACTAGTAGCGCCAGAAGGAATGAAGCGACTGGGTCAAAGCCGAAAGGACACTCAGTTGCCGATGTATCTGGAGGTGAAAGGAAAGTCCGATGCTGCAAAGATCTATACTCCATAGGAACCTGGAATGTAAGATCCATGAATCAAGGCAAGCTGGATGTGGTCAAACAAGAGATGACAAGACTGAACATTGACATCTTAGGAATCAGTGAACTAAAATGGACAGGAATGGGTGAATTTAATTCAGATGACCATCAGGTATACTACTGCAGGCAAGAATCCCGCAGAAGAAATGCAGTAGCCTTCATAGTCAATAAAAGAGTAGGAAAAGCAGTACTGGGATACAACCTTCAAAATGACAGAATGATCTCAGGTCGAATCCAAGGCAAACCATTCAACATCACAATAGTCCAAGTCTATGCCCCAACCACTGGTGCTGAAGAGGCTGAAGCTGACCAGTTCTATGAAGGCCTACAACACCTTCTAGAATTAACACCAAAAAATGATGTCCATATCATCATGGGGGATTAGAATGCTAAAGTAGGAAGCCAAAAGATAACTGGAATAACAGGCAAGTTTGGCCTTGGAGTACAAAATGAAGCAGGGCACAGGCTGGTAGAATTTTGTCAAGAGAATACGATGGTCATACCAAACACTCTTTTCCAACAACCCAAGAGATGACTCTACACATGGACATCACCAGATGGTCAACACAGAAATCAGATTGACTATGTGCTCTGCAGTCAAAGATGGAGAAGCTCTATACAGTCAGTAAAAACTAGACCAGGAGCTGACTGTGGCTCAGATCATGAGCTTCTCGTTGCAAAATTTAGGCTTAAATTGAAGAAAGTAGGGAAAAGCACTAGGCCACTCAGGTATGACCTAAATCATATCCCTGATGAATATACAGTAGAGGTGACAAATAGATTTAAAGAATTAGATCTGATAGACAGAGTGCCTGAAGAACTATGGACGGAGGTTTGCAACATTGTACAAGAGGCAGCAACTAAAACCATCCCAAAGAAAAAGAAATGCAAGAAAGCAAAATGGCTGTCTGAGGAAGCTTTACAAATAGCTGAGGAAAGAAGGGAAGCGAAAGGCAAGGGAGAAAGAGAAAGATACATCCAATTGAATGCAGAATTCCAGAGAATAGCTAGAAGAGATAAGAATGCCTTCTTAAATGGACAGTGCAAACAAATAGAAGAAAACAATAGAATAGGGAGGACCAGAGATATCTTCAAGCAAATTGGAGATATGAAGGGAACATTTCATGCAAAGATGGACATGATAAAGGACCAAAATGGCAGGACCTAACAGAGGCACAAGAGATTAAGAAGAGGTGGCAAGATTACACAGAAGAACTATACAAGAAAGAGGTTAAAGTCCCTGATAACTATGATGGGGTGGTCACTGACCTCGAGCCAGACATCCTGGAATGTGAAGTCAAATGGGCCTTAGGAAGTCTGAGCAACAACAAAGCTAGTGGAAGTGACAGTATTCCAGCTGAGCTATTCAAAACCTTAAATGATGATGCAGTTAAAGTGCTACACTCAATATGCCAGCAAATTTGGAAAACTCAACAGTGGCCACAGGATTGGAAAAGTTCAGTTTGGGTGAGGCATCCCCTGCCCCAGAAGTCCCATCTCCTGAAGGTTAGCAAATCCCGCAGTTCTTAGGTGGGGAATTGTGCATAGGGGGAATACCCACTGCTTTTTTCTCTATCAATGATTGGATGGGCTGATCTAGTGTGCCAAATTGTCCCATGGACCAGAGGTCCCACCCCTTGGGGAAAAACACAATACCAGTGAGCCAGAGGGGCTCCAGTAAGGAGCCAGTAGGGGACCCAACTCCACTGCATGTGGGATTTCCCTGGCCGGGTCTCATTGTTTCTTCAGCTGGTACCTTGTTCAGGGACAGCTTTGCATTTGGCTGTGAGCATTTGAAGTGCTTGGCATGTAATCGTTGGTAACTGTTGCCATCTTACTGTCCTGTATTTTATTCTGCTTTTATAATGTTTGCTGAGTTCCTCTGAGAACCTATTAGCTGAAAGGTGGTATAACTGATGAAGAGGATGATGGGTCTAGGCTTGCATTTTCTCAGGGGTCAGGAAGTGGGGATAGTACCCAAAGTAGGCAGGTGACCCACTTTCTCTTTCTGCCCCTGCCCCATGTTTTCTCTCTCCTTTTCCTTCCCATGCAGTGTCTTAGCAAGGAAGCAACAGGTCTCTCTTGCCAGAAGTCTGAGCTGATTGCACGCAGAAAGCTTCTGAAGTCGGGCCGAAGGGCAGTTTGCAGTTCAGGCTGCAGGCTTCCCGAGAAGTTTAAAAAATTGTGTGATCACCCAATAGACACGAGCAGCAGCACAAATATTTAACACACTGTACCAGATTTAAAAGAGAACAACTAAAATGCCAGGGAAGTAAAAAGGGACTTCACCAGGCAGTGAAAATAACACAATGTAAGCCTCTGGTGAGCCTCCCTGGGAAGCTTATTCCACAATCGGGGTGCCAAAGCAGAAAAGGCCCTCTTCTTAATAGCGCCCCAGCTCACTTCCCTTTGTGGGGCTCCTGCAAAAGGACTGCAGAAGATGACCTTGGGGTCCAGGAAGGGAGATGATACTTTCAAATAACCGAAAGCTTCAGCTAGAGGTGAAACTGATTGTGTCAGCTACAGAGCAAATTATAGCCTGTCCTGAGCTCTGCGTTTTAACCCAGCAGTTCCAGCAAGAGCGGCTGCAGTCCTTAAGGTCTAAGAGGACCTCCTTGCGTACAGACCTGTCCCTGAAGACACGGGCCTGGTATACAGCACCTTCCTAAAAGCAGCTGTCCCAGTTCCATGGCAGTGCCGTAGCAGAACACACAGTCTGCAGCCAGAAGGTCCCTCGTTCAGTCCCTGGCAGTCCTCAGCAGTTCAAAGCAACAGGTCACAGTTGCTTGAAAAGCTGCGTGCTGCAAGACCCAGGGAGCTGCCACAGCTCAGAGAATACAACGCAGGATTAACTGCACAAAAGACCTGGTATTAATCCATCTCCTCTGTCCCTGTTACTTCGATGCCAAGATGATTTCATTTCCTTGGGCATTTGCTTTTTGATCGTTTTCATTACATGCGTTTGACTCTCTTTCAGCTCTTTCTTGTCTGGATTTTGAATTGCCACTGAGTCACGCATTTTATCCATTTGGTTATCCAGTGGGCTATTATTCTAATCAATGAGTGCTTTTAAATTTTGATTTGCAAACTGCTTTGAGTTTCAGCTGTGGAAAGGTGAGCTAAAAATCCTTAAAATGTTCGTATAAAAATAAAGTCAAAAGAGAACCAAGAGTTTTGGAGTGGTTGCTTCCAACCTGCCAAGGACAGAATGAGTGCAGTGGAGCCTGGCGCCTTCCATGCCAGTGGGTGCTGTGTGCACTCCAGGCAGCAGCCAGACCTTTCACGGGGCTGGACTGTCCATGAGGCTGAGCCCAGACCCCAAACTAGGTTTAGCATCAAAGATAACTCCTCTAAATTCAAGTGGAAACACAGAATGGCTACAGCATCTCATTGACATTGAAGTCTCCAGCTACTGCTGCATGAATGATCAGCAAGGTATGAAATTAGGCACTTTAAATGTGCTCAAAGATGTTTTTATTTCTCACTTCACAGATATTACTTTAAATAGTTCCTGCAAGAATTTTCCTTTGAGTAATGCACTGCTCAGCATATCCAGGCATAAACAGAATTCTGAAATATACAGAAAGCAAAGCCAAGACATGGCATTCTTTTGCTCAGGCTGATTTCAAGCCTTTGGGAATCAGTCGCTCAAGATAAATGATAAAGAATGGAGCCTTACAGATTTCCACAGAATGTTGCTACTAAATTATTTGCAAGTGGCTATTCTAGAAGATCCTGCCTAGCAGAACCATGAAATGTGTTCTTGAATGACTAGTTCAATAGTTTCCTTCCTGCTTTGGCTAACCTTCAAAATGTTCGAGAATCCTGGAACACCTTGAAGACTTAATATAGACTTAATAGATCACCCATCTTGGATATGTAAATTCTACTTTATCAAATGCATGAGTGTAATATGCATAACACTGAGGAATTAGTCTGGCTCTGGCTAAAAGCTGATGACATAGTAGGGCTGCAATGGTATAGTTGAGTGTGATCCCCGTTGACCATGCTGGGGTTAACATCCAAGGAAAAATGCCAAAGTTCCATGAGAATAATTGTCGTTTTCATAGTAGAACAGGACTTCACTTTTAAAGATGGTTTCCCTGTAATAGCTTATAGGGCTGCTATTCTGAAATTCATTTCTTCAAACTATCGTAACTCTCCTGACAATGGAAGGCAGGTCTATCCGCTAGCTTGCTGACTGTAACAATGCCAAGGAATGATTGGTTAAAATATTAATTTTACCTACCTGTTCTTCTAGTGGTCTCTCTACACTTAATTCTCTGTTGTGTATTGATTTATCTAGGAAAGAGTGACATAACGTACATTTAGTTGTGGTACGCAGGCTCTTTCTCTTTGTTGCTCTGTCTCTCACACACCCACATGTGTAACAAAAAACAAGCCACAGTATTAAACCCCTTAAATAAGCTGCATATACTCTGAAGATGCTGAAACTACGTTGCAGGGAAGCTTTTAAGTTAGAGAAGGAGCAAAGAGTTTGCTTGGGCCTTGCTTTGTTTAAGAAATTAGCCACGAATATTCCCTTTGTGCTGGAGCCTCCCTGTTCCTTTTTATCAAGACACAAACTCCACATTTAAAAAAAAAAAAAACCTCATCTAGGAACTGGACCAAAATAGCACCAACCTAATCGGATTGGAATAATCAAGAGATTAAAGGATCTTATGACATTATGAGCAACCCACACAAAGAGAGACATGGGAAATGTCTCTGCACAATGGATAAGGCATTTCCAGAATATGCATTGGAATGAAGGAAATCTGGAAGGAAAGGGAGCAAACAGTAACCTTCTCCAATTACCCAGAAAAGGAAAGGGAAGAATTCCCATTTTGCCTTTTAACCTGGCACACTCATCAACCTTGACCAGTTCGAATTTACACCCACCTTGCCACTCCTGTGTCCCCCAGATGTGCTGTGCTGCAACTCCCATCATTCCCAGCCAGTGCAGCCCACAGCTGCAGCCCATGATGGGAACTGCAATCCAACATATCTGGAGAGCACAGTGTTGGGAAGGTGGATCTAGATTCTCAGGACTGACTTCAATGCAGGACAGTACAAAGAGGTCTCCAATTTTTCGCATCAGGCTCCATCAACTTAGCATGTGGATTTTATTTTTTTTTTAAAAAATAAGCGCGTGATGCCCAGATTCACAAAGCCCTTCTTCAGGCTAGAGAGGGCCAATGGGCAAAGTAGTCTACGCCTACCCCAAACGGGGAAGTTTGAATGCGAGTCCTACGTCGGGCGAAGTTCAAACGAGCCAGCAGAAGGTACCTACCGCCTCTGGCGCCCTCGGGCTTCGGGAAGCCATGGACGTGGCCCACGATCAGCGCCATCAGCGGGAGCAGGAGCGCCGGCTTCGGAAGCATCTCTCCCCGGGGCTCCCGCGCCTTGAGCGCGGTCTGGAGAGCAGGCGAGCTCGCCTCAGCGCCGGAGGTGCAGGGCGCGGAGCCCTCCCTCTCCCGGCGGCTTGGGCAAGGCCCGGGGGCCTTCCGCTTCCCCCGGGAAGGCTTTGTGCCGCTGCCTCCTGCCGGGCGGACCTCGAGCCAGCGGCCGCGGGAGCGGCGCCCGGGAGCTGTCCAGCCTCCTGGTGCTGGAATCGCCGGCGCCGCGCCTGCCGCTGGCCGAGCCCGCTCACTTCGGCGGCGGGCTGCGGAGACGTCTCCTGGCGCTCGCCGCCTTCTTTTTCTCTCCCTGCTCGGAGGATGAGCGGGTTGCTTTCCCTGTTGCTCGCCCCGGACAGGGGAGGGAGGAGGAAAAGGGGAGGAGAGCGGGGAGGAGAATGGGAAGGGAGGGGGTCTGCGGATGCGGGAGCATGCGTGCACCACCTGGCCACACGCGCACACGCTCGCTCACACAGCCCTCTAACCGACCCCTGCCTGTTGCAGAAAGCCTCTCTTACGGAGCGCTCAGAAAAGCTTTCACGTTCGGAAGCAAAGGTTTCTGCTGCTGGGTTTGCAAGCACACAACGTAGGCACCTTTCATCCATTCTAGCAGGCGCGTTGCAACACACACGCGCACACGCACAAGCGTGTGATGCCCACTTCACTGATGAGCAAGGCCTGGGACTCACATTTGTGATGTGTCATTCTTGCTTCTCAAAAGCATGCAGTCTGACTGGGAATGGCGTGTCTTCCCTGCTGGGTGGTTCCAGGAACAAGCTTCAGGCTGAGTCAGGGAACATTATTATCCTGCATCTGATGAGGTTTAAGGGGAAAGGATCAGTCAGGAAAGTTGGATGATTCCCCTCATTGAATTTCAGGCCCTGTTCAGCAGGTCAGCACAAACTTCAAGGCACTTCCTTCATTCCACTCACACCCTTGGCATGCGCTATCTTTCCTATTGATGCATAGCATCATAGATCAGTTTAGTCACGGTTCACCATCTGTCTTGTCATAGTCAGGACTCAGAAGTGCAGGCATGAGAGGCAAAAATAATATTTGAGAGCTCCTTATGAGTTTTCAGAGATAGAGCAGGGCCAGAGGTACATATGAAATAGTAGCCATGTTAATATATATTAATAAAATATCTTTATTAGATCTTTTGGTTGGCCTAATACAAGTATTAATATGACTTTTGGATAGCTGAAGACAACTGTGGGCCATGAGATGTGAAAAGTTTATGTTTCCCTTCTCTTGGGTGTTACTTCTCAAGGTCATGGAGGGCACAAGAACAGACAAATTTTTAAAAGCAAGCAAATTCATGAGGATAATAAATCAGTGTTGGGCTCCTGGAGAAACCAACAAATGCCTTCAGAGGTCTTTGAATCCAAATTGTGGTTCCACAGCAGACTAGCTTTCTCCAAGTCATTTAAATTCTGCAAATTTGTGGCCTTTTGCTGGTTTGTTTTAAAATTTGTGATGAGATTTGGCTACTTGCAATAATACACACTTGCATTGATGTGCATATGCAAAGATGGAATAAAATTATTTTAATGCCTTTAAAACATCTGCTTCGGTCAAAGAGTGGATGAGGGAATGAAAGATGTCCGACAAACTGCAAAACACAGATGGAACAGATTCAACAACATCTGAACATTGCAAGGAATGGGAAAATGAATAGAAGAAAAACAGAACAGAATTTATGAAAGACTTTTATTTATAGTAGCTCTATGCCTCCCTTTATGATCAAATCACAGTGTACAAAGCACACAAATGTACGGCATGCATTAAAACAGCTATTAAAATGCAACGATAGAAGCAAAATTGACTAAATTTGGGTCTGATACTTGAGTGCCTTTCCTAAGTTTTCAACAGATACTTAAAATCTGTACAGGATGGTGCCACTCACACTGCAAGCAAGAAATAATTCTGAAGGCAGGTGCCCCAACAGAAAAGGTCTTTACTTGTCTGCTGTGAGGTGTACACATGCAGGTGATGGAACAAGCAGGAGGCCCTGATCTGTGCATCTCAGTGCATGGACAGGTTGCTGTGGGAGAAGGAATCCCTGCAGGATTTATTATGGTTTTAGAGTCCTAATGCACCTGATAACAAGCCTATAAGATATTTTTAAAGCTATCACTTGACAGCTTGGGGGAAAATACTGTGGCTACGGACAGTTTCAGTGTCCAAAGACATCCATGGATTGATTCCAGGCTTGGAAGCTTGGAAAAAAGAAAAGAGCAGAACAATGCACATTGATTGATCAGGGTATGGAAAGAAGAGCGTGCTCCCACTGGAACCAGCCTGATCAGGAGTAGAGGGAGGGTTCTTCTCTGAATGCCTCTCCTATCAGAAGTTAGTAGTTGTACTCCAATTTTGGCAAAGTCTCCCTGGAGTTCCACATCTGGTGAGTTTTAGATTCAGTTATCTTACTGCTGCTTTCTTGGTTCCTAGGTTGTTCTTTCCTCTTCCTCTTCCCATTTCTGATATTTGTTAGGGATAATTGTAACTGTGTTGTTTGTTTAGCATTGTTTTGAGCTTGAGTTAGCTGCCTTGGAATTATTTTTAATTATAAGGTGGTGCACCATTTTTCAAACACACAAACAAAATTTCTAAAAGAGACACAGATTATATGTTCTCTTTCACACACAATTACGTATCTCTTTGAAACAGATCATCCGAATATGCATGTGACTCTTCATGACTACTCTGCATGTGCTCAGAAACTGTCTTTAGCATTATTTCACATGTTCATATGGCTGGTCTAGAGGCTTTCTTCACACATGCGTCACATGGCTGTTTGTACTTCACATGAGTTGTTGTAGATAGTTCTGGACTATCTGGGTCTACTTTGTGGATACTGGTTCACATTAGGATGCAGTTTATAAAAAGAAGGGAATACATTATGTGGAGATTAGGTTTGGTTTAGTTTAAAGCCCCTGCAAATGCACAGCACTAAGTGGAAAAATGGCTCTGAAAGATGCTTTATAGAATATATTTAATCAGGTATCAGTTGAAATCACAGCATGGTGACTAAATTGAAAATATAAAAGACTGAGGCAGGAAACTCAAGCAGATCAATTTCCAAGTTTAATGTAGCGTAATTTTGTGTCCCACCACATCACTGTGTTTATAGGCTAATACGATGAAAATATAGTAGTTTTTACATTAGGTACTCAGTGTTGCCAAGAATATTTTTAAAAGCCTCACACATTTTCATCTCTTCTTTCCACCGTAATTACGCCATAGTCAGTAATATACTGCCCCAATCCAGAGCCAATTACGGTGAGAGGCCCAAGGAATGAACAATTGTTCTCTTGTGTTTCCAGTCAGCACAATATTCAATGTTCTTTGAGTGGATTACAAAAATGTTTGTACAAAAATAGAGTAGACAGAAAGCCCATGAATCTGATAGATGCTATCAACAGATCGCCTCTATTGTGTCCTTATTTATTTGTGTATTATTTTTATATGCTGCTCTATCTCCTGGGGACTCTCTGGGCGGCTTACAATAAAACCATGAACAGCCAGCATAAAACCATAAAACAAGGATTAGAACAATAAAATCAGATGCACAAAAATAAAATAAAATCCAATATAATATACCAGACAGCAGAAGATATTGAGCAAGCAGCAGTAAGTAGCAGAATAAAACCAAAATAGCCAGTATAAACAAGTGTTAAATAAACTGATAAAAACTAAACAGTGAAGGCACCAAGTGCACTTTTTTCGAGACAGCAAGCCACAAGTAGGCCCTTCTCTTAGCCATTTCCTCCCTTATTTCATTAAGGGGTGGCTCATGGAGAGGGGCCTCCCTTGAAGATCCTTCTTACTATATTGTTCCTTCAACTACCAAGCTCTTTCACAACAGGTAGTGGCTTCAGTCCTTTTCATTTTTTCTTCCTTCTTCTGAAATCTCACCTATTTGGTTGCTAGTCCACAATAGTCCCTGTGCTGGGAAAAGTTTTTGAAAAGGTATGTCCAGAACAGCAACTCTCACTCAGGGGCATTTTGCATAAGCTTCTTTGAGGGTCCGTGTCTGTTCTGAAAACCTTTTATGTATGTGAACGACTGTGTGCATTTCAGTAGTTTTCAAACTGCCTCCTCTTAAACAATCTTTTTACACCTGGATTTGGCTATTGAGGAATTCCTGGATCTTCACCATGGAACATTTCCCGGGTTGCAAAACATCTTAAGTTATTTTCTAGGACAGAAATCAACTCCCAGCTTTGCCCTTAAGAGTTTGTTTGGCTTATGAAAATGGATTCTGTGCTCTACCTTAAATACCAGCTCTCAGCACTTAGAGGACTGCAACCCAACTTCCACCCAAACCTCCTTGCGTTTCTAAAAGATATGCTTCCTTTCTTTTTTCCTGCATTTGTGCCTTTGTCTCTCCTTTTCTTAAAAATAAAAGGGAAATCATGGATATAGTATAGCTGCGACCTCTGTTCTAACCTAGAATATACCCAACACACCCCTACAAATGGGAATGCTCTTTTGGGGAAGCATGTCCATTACAAACTGATTTTGCTCTTGAGGAACCTATGTGTCTTACAGGGATTCTAACAGTCAAGTCTGAAAATGACCCTCTTTAACTTTCTTAAATACAAAGTTGTATTTTGGTGCCACCTTCTGGTTTCTTGAGTTTCATCATCTCAAAAGCTTGCCCAGTTTTGTGCTTTCTACTGGTCTTAACAAAGGTATTATTTGATCACATATTTAAACACAATAGTTATATTACTAAATTTCTTAGCAGGTGCAGTTGTATGTGATCTTTTAATGTTGTTGATTACAGAGATGTGCAGAAAGTGATGCTGCTGCTACTGCTAAAATAACTGAGCATCCTAAATTTATCTTCCTGTGAAGATTAAAAGGGACAAGGATCCTGTAAGGTGCAGGATAGAACTATAATACATGAGTGAATGAGTGAATAAAAGGAAGGCCTTGCTGGAAAGCCTGAGTTGGGTTGGGGGTAATACATTGTTTAGGGCGGCTGAAAGCCCGTTTATCCCTAATCACAGAATAGAAGAGTTGGAAGGGGCCATGAAGGCCATCGAGTCCAACCCCCGCTGTTGCAGGACACCATGTTACACCATCCCACTCAGATGGTTCTCCAGTTTCTTTTTGAATGTCTCTAGTGTGGGACAGCCCAGCACCTCTCTAGGCAGCCGCTTCCACTGTCGTATTGCTCTGATTGTGAGGAAGCTTTTCCTGAAGTCCAGCCTGAATTTGGGTTGCTGCACCTTGAATTGAATTGATTATTCCATGTCCTGGAATATTCCACTCTGGCATCATCAAGAAGAGAGCTTGACCTTCCTCTTTGTGACAGCCTTTGAGGTGCTTTTAGAGAAATCTCATGTTCCCCCTCAGTCTTCTCCTCTCAAGGCTGAACATGCCCAGTTCTCTCAGTCTCTCCTCACAGGGCAGTGTTTCCAAATCCTGGATCATTTTTGTTACCCTCCGCTGGACCCTTTCTAATGTGTCTGCATCTTTTTTAAATCTCGGTGCCCAGAACTGGACACGTATTCCAGATGAGGTCTTACTGTGGCATATTGAGCTATCCTTGTGATTTGGAAGTGATTCTCCTATAGGTGCATTGCAAAATAGCACTGGACGCAAGGGGTCTGGACTTGCCGTGCTCCACCCAATTAAATGCAACAAGAGTGAAACTATGTTTAATTATTCTTAAAAATAAGTTTGATCTCAGCAAAATGGCAATTGACCGAGAAAGCGTGGTGGAGTCCCCTTTCATAGCTGTGCTGACCAGGTGGTGAAGACAGCGGCCTGTTGCGTTGACATTCCCGCAGCAAGTGCTGATAGGCCCATTTGAACACAGGTGGCTCCTGCGCTTACCTGCCAGGCTGGGCTACCTGGAGGCTGGGCTGGGGCCTTTGGCCGGAGATTGCCCAGTCTCTCGCCACGCGCGAGGCTCCAGATGCTCCCACCCGGCCGGGACGCAGCTGCCTCCGGGCCGGCACACCCTGCGAGCGCGGCGCCCGGCTCCCGGCTCCCTGCTCGCCGGCGGAGGGCTGGGCCGCGCGGGCGGATGCGCAGGCTGCTGCGGGAGGCGGCCGGAGCGAGCGAGGCCGAGGGCTCCGAGCGTCCGAGGCTCGCGATGAAGCGCCGGCGCCGCTTGCGCGGGAGGGCGAGGCTCGGGCGGGCCTCCTGCGGGCCGGGCCGGGCGCTGCCGGGCCCGGGGAGGCGCTTTCCCGCCCGCCCGAGGGCGCCGGAGGGAGCCCGGAAGTGAGCGCGGGGCGGCGGCGGGCGCTCGGGCGGGCCGCGCCGCGCCGGGCCTGCTCTTCCGGGATGCCGCAGCAGCGGGAGGCCCAGCCGGCGGCGGCGGCGGCGGCGGCGGCGGCCCGGGCATGAGCGACGTGGTGGAGCGGACGCTGAGCGCCTTGCCCGGCCTGCTGGGGCAGCACGAGCCGGGGGCTGTGCTGGGCGGCGGCGGCGGCGGCGGCGGCGGCCGGGGCTCGGCCACTTCGCGGCTCGGCGGCCTGATCCGGAGCATCACCGCGCTCTCCTCCAAGCATGTACGGCGGCCGGGGCCGGGGCCGGGGCCGGGGGCGGCGGAGCGGACCGAAGGCTTGCGCTCGCGGGCCGCCGCTGCGGGGGTGCCCGCCTGGCAGCCGGCGGCCCGGCGGGGTGTGGCGGCCTCGCGCGGGGCCGGCTTCGGGGTTCCCTGGGGCGCCCCGTTGGAGAAGAGTCCCGGGCGTCAGCGGCCGGGCGCTGCCCGCTGCCCGGCCCTCCACTTTGCTTTGCCATGCCGGAGCGAAGCCCTGGAAAAATGAGAAGGGAGTGATGAAATGGTCTCTAGGCATGTGCAGAATTCTCCTTTCCTGAACCCACTGAGCTGCTCCCTCCTGCATAGCTCCCGGTCTGCCTTCCAGTGCCAGGGAAGAGTCCTGGAAAATGCCTCGCGGAAGTCAGAAATGTGCCTGTGAGGTGTACAGGATTTCTCCTTTTCTTGCACCAAAATATGACCCCCCCCCCCCCCGCTTCACAATAAATGCAATGGTTCAAATTCAGGGCTCAGCCTTCTTCCCCACCCCAAGTCTGTGTTCCGGCACTATGGCCTCACTCTGGAAAATGTGAACGACATTATTTGCAAAGGTGCCTCTGCACATGTGCAGAATTCCATTTTCTGTCAGCAGCATTTAAGCCATTGCAGCCTGTTCTGATATATCAGACTATCTGGATAGGAATGTTAGGAATAACCTTTAGCTGTTTTATAAAATAATGTATTTTTCATATCTCGTTCTCTAAAAATTATATAAATATGGATACTGAGTTTTTTGAAATTCTTTTATCAGGAGGAAGAAAAATTAATTCAACAGGAATTAAACAATTTGAAAGCAACTGTTTCTGCACCCTCTACAACACTGGTAAGCTATAAAAACAAAATAAACACCATTCTGCATGTCCTGTATGTAAGCAGATGGTCAAACATTTATATTACCAAGTCATATTTAACTTGCTGTATACCATTCCCCACCACAAACTTATTTTTTATTTGCAAAAATAAAAAGGAACAACAGTGAAAGTGACTTGAATTGTGGAAAGAAGGAATAAAGCATGATGGAATTGTGAACATGAGAAAAGAAAATAGCATTATCAGCAAGTAGAAATGGAGAGCATTTTCCTTTGCGGGGTCTTTAAATATTGTTAGTGTACTGTGACTGGTGCCAAGTTACACCATAATTTTTGTGTTGTAACGGTGACATGGCTGGGGTAGTTGGCAATATGGGGCTTCTGGTTTATATTATAGTCATCCTATGTGAAAGCAGCGGGAAGAGAATTCTTTGCATCAGCTCTAGGATCTGGTGTAAAGTTGCCTGGTTGCTAGAACATGGGGGATGTGATATGGTGCATGGTGGATCTTCAGTATAGCATTGCCCCCAAAGTTATCTTAAAAAAACAAAAAAAAAAACTTGAGAAGGTGGTGAGGGTGCAGGCGGAAGTTTAACAGAACTATAACTTTAGTTACAACAGGACTGAAGAGGGAGCTGCTCCTCATGATTCCAAAACATGCCAAAGAAATGGTACTGTTTCTACCAGCAATGGCCAGTAGTTACTATGTTCCTTTAAGAGTTATTCTGTTACTCTTGCCATGCATAACATGCTAATCATATACTGGGATTTCTTAGTTGCACTCCCAAACTGAAATCCTTGGTTCTGTGTGTTTCTTTTCACATGAATTATATCGTTGGAATAAGAATTTAATAATCCTCTGTCTGTCTGTCTGTCTGTCTTTCCACCCATGCAACATATTGATAATTTCCATGTCTTGCATTTTAGAGATTGATGAAGGAATGTATGGTGCGACTCATCTATTGTGAGATGCTGGGCTATGAGGCGTCATTTGGATACATCCATGCTATCAAACTAGCACAGCAAGGAAATCTTTTTGAGAAAAGAGTCGGTATGCTTTTTCACTATATTGCTCAAAAAAGCTCGCATGTAGCTTTGGGTGTGTTTGTACCATGGGAAAGCATTGTTGTGATCTGGCCAGGAATGGTAAGAAGTCAACGCTCCCGTCTCTGCCATTGCTTCCCTCCAACAGGCAATGGTGCCCACTGCCTCTGAATCAAAAGGTTCTATATAGCCACAAGATTAAGCACTGATTTTTATGTCAGCAAAGTATTTAAAATTATATTGCCCTGCTATCACCCAGATCTTCCCAGGACAGGTGTTTTGTGTTTTGGAAAAGTGCTGTAAACTTCTCTGGAACTTGGTGCTCTCAGATGTGTTTGCCTGCAACTCCCATCATCCCCAGCCACCATGGCCATATTTGGAGGATGCTAGATTGTAGGAAGCTATTATAGAGTGAGACAGGAATCAAATGCATGACATACAAAGAATTTAGGATGTATAACAGAGACCATTTTTCCTTTCCTTTAGGTTATTTGGCAGTTTCCTTATTTCTTCATGAAAGCCACGAGCTACTGCTTCTGCTTGTGAACACAGTTGTGAAGGTACAGTTTTGGGGGAGGTTCGGAGGCAGGCATCACAATGACTTCAAGCTTGAGTTATTCTCCATTAATTTTAGATTTGTAGAGCAAATACTATAGGCATTTCCCTTTTGATTGCTTATTTAATCTTCACAAAACAGCAAACAAAAACCAAACCAGAATTGCTCCTGGCTCATTCAAGTGTTTAATTCTAATGCCCTGTTGATCAGTGTTGAATTCTTCTGAAAGCTACTTTGCACCTTAGAAGGAAGAAGTAATAGCACTATTTTAACATCACTTTTGTTTGCTGAATGAGCTTGCTTAGCTGCGCTCTTTACAAACATTCCTGTTTGTTTATTCTCTACTTCCCAAAGCATCAGTCTTTCAAGTTTATAACCTATGGATGGGTAAGGTATGGGAGATTATGAGAGTAGAAAAATGTTTCCCTCAAATAAAACATACAAAAGAAAGTAAGTTTGTGATAGTTTAAACATATGAGGAAAGCCAAGAGATTTTATGGCAGCATGTGTATATTGTTTCAATTCTAACATAGTTTTGACTTACAAATGTAAAAATGTGACTCTTTGAAATAACATTAATGATGTCTGCTAAAGCATAGTTAATCTGTTGAGGGGGAAGTAAACAGCTTTGCATTCTTGTCTCTGGCAGGATTTGCAGAGCACGAATCTCATGGAAGTGTGTATGGCCCTTACGGTGGCAAGCCAGATCTTTCCACGGGAAATGATTCCAGCTGTCCTTCCACTAATAGAAGACAAGCTTCAGCATTCAAAGTATGTTTTTGCTTATAAAACTCCAGGAGGATGCCTTCCCAAAGCTATTGTAAACACAGAGTCCAACGTGTATTTGGTTACAACAGCAGTAGTAGTTCGGCTCGTTAAGGTGAACAAAATGTTTTCTTTTTTAAGGGAAATTATTAGAAGAAAAGCTGTCCAGACATTGTACAAGTTCTATCTTATTGCCCCCAACCAAGTGCAGCACATTCATGACAAGTTTCGGAAAGCACTATGTGACAGGGATGCTGGAGTTATGGCTGCTTCATTGCACATTTACCTCCAAATGGTGAAGGTGAGAAGTCTTAACAGATTATTTATTTATTTAAAACATTTCTATGCCACCCCCATCGCAACAAAGCCTCAGGGCGGCTCACAACATTCATAAAAACTACAATTAATAATTTAAAAACTAGTACCATCCTGGCTATATATATTAAAATCTATAAATACAATAATAATAAATTAACAGTTAAAATAACTTTTAAATAAAAAGGTCTTTGCCTGGTGCCGTCATTATTTGCTTTTCGGCGCCAAGCAGACCTCTCTGGGGAGCGCATTCCATAGGTGGGGTGCCACCGCAGAGAAGGCCCTCCTCCGGGTACTCACCCTCCTAATATCATTCCCGGAGGGTTCCCAGAGAAGGGCATCAGCTGCCAATTGTAGGGGGTGGGAGGGCATATATGGACACAGACGTTCCTTTAGGTAACCAGGTCCCAAGCCATTAAGGGCTTTATAGGTCATAACCAACACCTTGAATTGGGATGATCGTGTGAACTGAGCTTGCCTCAGAATTGAAACCAGACTTGTGCTGATGGTGTATTCTCAATGCAGTATTCCTACCCTATAACTTTACCTCCTCACAGCCAGTTTTTCTGTGATGCTGTTGCGTCGCTCAGTGTTCTGAGTTTCATTTGTATATTTTGTGTTTAATTGTCGGTTGTATGTGAGTTTGAAAATCAGGGAGAGCATTGTAACAATAAGATGGAAAGGACAAAGGTGTATAATGGAGGAACTGAAACATGAATGCATTGTTTGCAGTGTCTTGTTTAAAATGTTTTAATTGCACATTTTCTCTTTTGTCTAGGAAGACTCCTCTAGATACAAGGATTTGACAGGCAGCTTTGTAGCAATTCTAAAGCAGGTGGTGGGAGGAAAACTCCCAGTAGACTTCAACTATCACAGTGTTCCAGCACCTTGGTTACAAATTCAGCTTTTAAGGATCTTGGGGCTACTTGGAAAAGATGATCTAAGGTAAACTTCTTTGCTTCAATGTCTCGTCACTTTGAATAGGCTTATAGACACTTGGGTTTCCTTAAAGAATTTCCATGAAACAGAAGTCAGAAAAGTTTCCCATCTGTTCATGAGCAGTTTTCAAACCTGTCTCCCTTGCTCTGATTTCATAACTAGTTTCTCAGCTGTTCTGCTAGCCAGGGTAAGATTGGTGAAAGGAATGCTTTTTTTATTTTTTGGTATTCCTTCTGGTCATTGAATTAAATTCCCATTTGATACAAATTCTGCAGCTGTACCTATACCCACAGTCTCGATTACAGGAATTTATGTGAGGTTTGTATTACAAATCATTATGTACAGTTACTCATGAAATGACCTAGTGTTTCTCTCCCTCTGTTTCAGTGGTATTTGTACAGGAGAATTTCCCACTGAAATGTCTGTGCTGCTAATGCTAAATATGGTAGACTTCTTTTCTGTCTGAGAAGCCTTCAAAATATCATGTGTATAGATTTCAAAACATTATTTTATATGCGATTTAGCTGTGTTTTGGTATTTCAGCCTTCCTTGATAGGGCTGTGTGCTAGGCACATGTATACAGTATATTTACCTTTGTTTGGAAAATAACAAATGATACAGCCTGTTCGGAGAGGAAGCAAGTCTTGAAAGCGAGGGTAGTCTTTCAGTTGGGAGACTAGAACTGCAGTCATAAACACAATTACTAAAACGTAAGTCTCATTGAACATAGTGGGACTTCTGAGTTAGCATGCATAGGATAGCACTCGTCCAAATTTTCTCTCTGTGTTGTTCCAGTAATAGCTAAAATATGACGGTATTGCTCAAGCTTCTGATGATAGGCTGTTGGACTGAATAAAACTCTGTGCAGGATTGAGTTTTAAGACTAAATCTTTTTTAAGAAAGTAACTGTTTTGTATACTTTTATCACTTTGCAATAGGACCAGTGAATTAATGTATGATGTTTTAGATGAATCTCTAAGGCGGGCAGAGATAAACCACAACATTACATATGGTAGGTGGGAGTATATTTTCTAACTGTAATGGAAATGCCATGGAAGAATGCATAAAGTTGCAGTCCCCGGGGTCTGTGTACAAGAGTAGGGGAAGAGGCAGCCACACAAGTGAAGGTGGCGTTTAAGAAGCTCTTGCAGCTGCTGATTTGGCTTAATGGACAAGCTAGTTTTCAGCACAAAAGCAGCTTGCTTGGCTCTGGGCAATTGTTAGTAGCAAAAACATGCAAGATACCAACCACAGACCACACCCAGGCTTCTCCCCTGGCCATTTGTATGGCTTTCTGGACTTGCAGCCTTATTTAGTAATATAATGTGGTAACGAGTGTGAATTATTTACTGCAGTTGAAGAAATCTTTATCCTAAAATACTTCCAGCAACTACGTGTTAATACTTTTCAAAGTGACTGCTAGCCAAAGCTCTGGTTCTTGTTGAGGTGGTAAGCTTGTATCCGGGCTGCAGCTGGGAGAGTGCCTGACTGCCTCATGGTTCTCTCGTGTACAGCACAGAGACCTGATGGAGGGAGGGAGGGAGGGAGGGAGGGTCTGGCCTAGCCTCTTCCCTGGATCACTTTGCACTGTGAAGGGGTTTTTTAATAGAAGAATATTGTACTGCTTGAAGTAGCGCAGCCCAAATTCAGGTTTACCAGCACGGTGTGGACTAATTCAAAGACTGATGATTAAAATCATCAGTTTTTAAAAAGCAGGTGTACCATACAAATATAGCAACATCCATTGGAGGGAAAAAGTCAAGAGTGTTTGTTTGTTCTGTAGCCCCCCCTCCGCCCCGCATGTGTGCATTTTACTGTATTCTGTACCACCAGTAAAACAATGCTCTCCTTAGAACCATTATTGCTAAACATAATAAAAAGTGGCCAAGAGCCAAAACAAACAGCTGCAATGATAAACAAACAGCAGCAGAACTAAAAACAGTTTGGTCAGTGATTTAAAAGCCCAGGGAAAATGACAAGGATCTTTGACTGGCAACAACAGGGAAGTAAATTACTTTCACAAGTGGTCTCTGTTGCCACTGATTTAACTTACATAGGTGGGAGCATTTGGAGAAGAGCCGCTGATGGCACTGTGATGAATGGGCAGGTGCATGTGGGAAAGTCAGGCCTTCGAATGCCCAGCTTCCGAGCTGTACATGTTTCAGAATGTAAGAATTTATATTTGAATGTGTTGGCTTATGCAGTAAGTGTGTCTGTACATGGAATGCCGAGTGCTAGAAATACAAAGCTCATGTGGTCAACAGCGTCTTCACAAAGGCACTGAGAGAGGAATTCAGTGGTCCCCAAGAGAGCACTGCAGGCCCCACAGGAGTCCTGCCCCTCTCCTGAGACTAGACGTTGCCTTGAGCTCAGGAGGGGTCCTTTGTGCTCCCAGTCCCCTCCTCCTACTTGCTACTGTTGGAAGAACTGCACCAACAGTTTTCCAAGGTTGCAAAAGTAGCCTGGGAGGAAGGGGAAAGAGGGCATTTCAGCTGGTCAGAATATGAGAAATCTGATATGATATCCAGCCTCGGCTTGGTCCCTGCCTGCATGTCCTCTCTGAAGTCTGTCTAGAGAGAAATCATTTAAAACGAGGACAGAGAGGTGAAAAGTGCCTTCACTGCTCTTCCTTTCTAGCTGGCAAGAGCTTGTTAAATGCATGGAAGCCTCTAACATACCTGCTTTATTACAATACTAACATTCTGACACCTCTGTAGACTTGCTGGACTTATGTAAGGCTTCTATATTGTTAGTTTGGTTTCATGTGACATTTAAATAAGTTTTCTTTGTCTTTGTATAGCAATCTTATTTGAATGTGTCCAGACAATTTACACAATTTATCCTAAATCTGACCTACTTGAGAAAGCGGCAAAGTGTATTGGAAAATTTGTCCTGTCGCCTAAAATTAATTTGAAGTATTTGGGTAAGTTCTTTGACGATCATAGCCCAGTACATTTGATGCTGAATGTCTTGTGATTTCAGCTTGCAAACTTTTCAGTAACTTTTCTTTCCAGGATTAAAGGCCCTAACGTATGTTGTCCAGCAGGATCCCAACCTTGCATTGCAACACCAAATGACAATTATTGAGTGCCTGGATCATCCTGATCCCATTATTAAAAGAGAGGTAAGTGGAATGTTAAGGGCAACTCAGAAATTCAAGCCCTAACGTCAAATAAATATTTTTCCGCGTGTATTATTTTTTTTCTGTGTAATATTGCATTTTGTAAATATTTTTCCAGGTGATATTGCACTCTGAGAATGTGGCATGCTAGATTTGAGAGAGATTATAGATACAGAGTTTAAAGGTATTGCTGCCCCTATTTAGGTTACTCAGTGTTCTGCAGATCCTTTGGCATATCAATTCCCACAGTCCCATGTTGGCTAGAACTGATGCAGTTTATTGTTCCAGAAAATTGGAAAGGTATCAGGCTGCCAACTCCAAACAGGTATATGTAGACTTTCCTGGTAACAGTAAATAACACAGTCATCCAGATTAGTATTCATGCATTTGTGCAGAGTAGGGGTGGGCAGTTCCGTCTGTTTCGATTTCTGTAGCATTTAGTTGATCAAACACGAATGCACTTCCTTTTATTTCTACATGAGTTTGTGGTAGGTTTCTTCATGCATGCTTGTTTGCATGAAAACCCCCCTTTTCTGCAATCGGAAATGTCTTTTTTGTATGCTGTTTTCTCCAGTGTAGTAATAATAATCCATTTTTGCAGACAGTTTTTTAATCAGAGAACTATGTTGTTAAAGTTGCAGGCTATGAAAACTGAAGGACATTAGTATTCCAGTTGAAGTACTGGTACTTCAAATGTGAATTTATTTTGGTTTGAGGCACGAATTAAAGATGTAGGAGAATTTGTCCAAAGTATGTGTAGCTCTTTAATTCAGTATAAACATCCAATTAATTTGCCAAATAAAAAAACTGAATGCATGGATTTGGGGAGCCAGTGGAAAAAAGGTGGAAACCCTTGTGAACTGAAGCATGTACAGAGTTGGGCCACACTATAGTATTCCATGCGTGTTTCATAGAGGCAAGTGCACAATTTATAAGCCCCATACACAGTCTGGAACTGTACAGATGGTTCTTCATCATAAACTCCTTGATTTTAACTTTTCTAGATAAGCATTTTTCAGTGTGCTTAGATTTCCTTGCTCGCCGCTTTTTAAAAAAAGCATGCCATTGTCTACTTGAGCTATAGAACTGTTCACCACTCCCGATTCTGCTTAGATACGAAGTGATATGGCAGTCCTGGGAATGCGTGAATGAATGTGAAACCGCATTTCTGTAACTGAGAGAGAATTAAGATAGATTCTTAGCTCATGCAACTTATTCTTAAATCGCCATATATCTTAAGGTACACGGTGTCTTTATGCAGTTGGCATTTTGTATTGAGTGTATAGCTCTTGCAATTGCAGCCTTGCAGCCTGCTGACAGTGCTTTCGCTTTTCTTCCCTTTGCATATAAACATCGATTCATCCTGCCCTTTCCTTCAGACACTGGAACTCCTGTATAGGATCACCAATGGACAGAATGTCACTGTCATTGTTCACAAGATGCTTGACTACCTAACTGAAAGCAAAGAGGAATATACTATCATCAACATAGTTGGGAAAGTAGCAGAATTAGCAGAAAAATATCCTTTTGTTTGTTTTAAATATTACTGAAGTACTTCTTGTCATTGTCCATGATCAAATATTTGCATTCGTAGCCTTTGGGAAGGTGATGCTGGAAACATTGTGGAAAACCGCTATCCAAAAGTCAATATCATACCTAGTATATGTTTTATTTTTATTAGTTTTATTTCTGTACGGCCCACTAGCCTAAGCTTTCCAGATGGTGTATACCAGTTGGTAAATAGTAAAATAGAATATAAAATATGAATGCTGGTAAAATCATCAAAATTACCTTGTTTTGAAAAATTAGTAACTCTGTGTATATATCTGTGTGAGAGAGAGAGGGTGGGGAAGAGAAAGAGAAAGAAATTTCTTTTGTTATCAAGACATGTTTTCTCAGATATGAACTTTTATCACTGTGAGGTATGTTCAGGGACCTTAGTAGATAAGGGACTTAATTTAGTAGATAAGTTTGGCACTTGCTAAGCGAGTTGTATATAGTATAATAATGGGATTGCCCACCAGAAGTACTTAATGGAGCCAAGATGCTGGACCTCAGCTCAGCAGGCTCATAATTAACCAGTATTAAACCTGCATTCAGTAACCTCCCTATGTTTTCCTCTCCTTTAAAGAGAAAGTAACACTGAGTCTGTGCCTATTGATTGTTTTCCTCAACCCTTCCGCTCTTTTTCATCTTGAGCAGATTGTGGATTTAGATGGAAAAGGATAAGGGTAGATCAAGTTCTGTTTCAGTTCCCATAACAAAGAAATTGTAATGGGATAGCAAGCTTGGGGATGTCGTTGATCTTACTTTCATGAGCTCTGAAATGGATGGGAATTGTGGTGACCCACAATGCTGTGTGTATATGCTTGGCCTTCATTTATCTTGCCTGAGGATAATTTTAGCAGCCATTTCCCTTATAAGTCTGCTAACATCTTTAATGTAATGATGCTGAATCTACAAGAGAGTACAGTTGGATTGTCCAAGTACTTTTCTTTAATGTTTCTGGCACGTGTGCTCCTGACAATGAATGGTTCATCCAGACAATGAATGCAGTATTTTCCATAGGAGGAGATAAAATGCATCCAGATATCCCAAATAATTTCTTACGACTCCTTGCTGAAGGTGAGCAAAACACATGTCACCTAGTGATGAGTGCTTACTAATGTCATTTTTAAAAATCGGACTTTTAAAAACCCACATCATACAGTTAGAGGAATGGAATAACAATGATGCACGTCTTTCCTAGGTTTTGAAGATTCACAGGAAGACAGCCAGCTCCGGCTTCATGCTGTCCAATCTTACCTCAGGTTGCTAGAGGATGAACATGCCGTTTTTCCACAGAAATTTCTTCAAGTGATGAGTTGGGTAAGAAAGACACAGATTAAAAAGAGATACAAGAATTCTCCAGCACAGACAAGCTCTAGGTACAACATAGGCAATTGAATTTTGAACATGATGACTTTTTAAGGAAAACAAATATGAGAAATAGTTGTTCATACACAATGAATGTCAGTTTAACATGTGTTTCAGCATCCACGTGCTTGAGGGTGGAAGTCGGACTAAGTTTGAAATCAGATTGATTTTATTGATAAAATTATGCTTGTGTTGGCACTTTACTAGTGCAGACTGCTTTAGGAAGAATTGTTTCAGTGTTAAATTGTCCTGTTTTTAATAGGATGAGAAGTAATCCACTCAATTGTGTGGGCTGCCTACTTTTCATATCTTGTGTGTTTTTCTAAGAATCTTGGGTTTTCATCAGAGGCAGTACTTATGGTTGCCATCACACTGTTAAAACAAGGCATTAAAATTTACCAACCTAGTTTAATGACTGGGTACAAAATGATAGTAGAAACAAAAACAAGCCCAAGGCCATTATATTTTGCATCTTCAGAGTTATCTATCCAGTTTTTTCAGGGACTGGAGGACTGGCTTGGTTCTTTCACAAGTGGAAACCAGAGTTTGATATTTGCATGATTCATAAGAATAAAATGCAAATTATATATATTACATGCCACAAGCAGACTGTTGTAGTTTCCTTTTTAAAAATCTGTTTTCCATATAGCCACATGTTATTTGTGGATTTTCAGTAGATTTCTTTGGTTTTTGCCAGACAAATTTCTGAGTTCGATTCGTATGACAAATGAGATCAGTTAAGTCTTCTAAATAATACTTCAACTTACTTTACAAAAATTTTGAGAGTTACTCCTAGAAGGTTCTCAATGGGAATGTGTTCATTATATATATATAATGCTGCAAGGGGCGGCATACAAATATTTAAATCATTAAATAAATAAATATACACTGCAGATTTCTTGGAATTGGAAAGATCAGAGATTAGCTCCTTGTTTATGCGTACATTGTTATCTGTGCCGATCTTTTGCTCTTAAAATCATATTGCATCTCAGTGGCTTTTTCTAGACTACTCTATTTTTCATCTGACAATTTTGAATCTGTTAATTTTTTGTCTACCATAAATGGAAAGACAGAAATGTGTCCAGATTTATTTTCCATTTGTCCTTTATAGATTGACCATGTTGAATTTTTGTTTGACAGGTGTTGGGGGAGTACAGCTATCTCATGAAAAACACAGATCCAGAAGTTTTCTTGGCAAGTTTGCATAGGATACTTACAAAGAATGCTACTTCTGAAACCAAAGTCTGGATTATGGCTGCTGTGATGAAAATAGCTCCTCGAACCACATTTTCGAAAACAATTGATGAACTCATTGTGGAATTTGGTAATTCCTTGGACACATGCATGAGGCAGTATGCATTTGAATTAAAGCATCTATATGAAGATAAAGACTTGATGAAGAAGTTGTTTCCAGTTGACGCGAGCTGTGAGGACTTAGCGGTGAGTTTCATTTCTGTGTGCATCCCTGCGTGGTCCTTGGAAATTGAATACTTCTTCAAAACACACTAGAGAAATAAGTGCTTGTGTTTTTAAATCTTGGACATGTGGAAGTAAAATATGCGTAGTAGACAGTTTACCTGGATCTTATACATGGCTTCCATCATCCTCCCAAAATTTGGAGGCAATGTATTCCCTTATTGAAAAGTAGAACTGTTTTCCAGTGTTAATGCACTTGGCTTTTTTGTGAGGACACACAGTGCGAACTAGATTCTTACAAGGGGATTCTGCTGAACTCTGCAGACTGTCAGAAGCTCATGTCCTGAACGTGCAATTTTGTGCAGCATGCCTAGCAAGAAATGTGCCAGGGTTGCTCAGTTGCACTCGAACTGTTTTAGACTACTGAGGTTGGCGAGGGGGAAAAAAAACACTTTTCAGAAACATCTAGTTGTTAGCAGGCAGTTAAAAGCAATTAAATAATGAGTGCGGCCCCATGGTTTGCTAGAGGGTGAGGCTTTTCCAAGATGCGAGGAATTGCAAGGGTCTCTCAACTACACTTCCAGGCGAACGGGGCAAAGGAATTAGTTGGCCGAAATCAGCCCTCTAAGTGTCTTGGAAGGCAAGGGAAGTGTGCACTCTAGTCTCTGTTCGTCTTCCTGTTCATTGGATGTGGGAAAACGTCTGTGTTTGGAGGGTCACAGGCAGTCACATCAGATGGTTCTCCAATGTGTTACTTGCCAGTATTACGCCTTACTGAGAAGCCTTCCTCTGGCAGGGTTGAATCTAAAGTGCTCTAGAAAGAAAACGGTGGGTCTGAAAAATTGGGCACTGTTCTAACAAAGTGTATATTTAACTGGGGCCATTCACGTCTGGTTGCTAGCAATTTTGTTTTAAAATATACTCGGATCGATTTGATATGGATATTGGGTAGAAACTTCAACAGGATTATGACAAAGCAGGTGTCGGGTTGTTAGATAGCCAGAGGCCAGCTTTCTAAGGTGCCAGTGGTATTTCCTCGAGGGGTTTATAACTGAATAACTTTTTAACCTGTCACTCTTAATTCAATATAGGTCGATGCTTCCTTATCTTTCTTAGATGGGTTTGTAGCTGAAGGGCTGGACCGCGGTGCAGCACCATATAAACCTCATCACCAGCGTCAGGAGGAGAAATTGTCTCAGGAAAAAGGTGATTGCATGTTCACTTTTCCTAAGCAGAATATTTGATGTAAGCTCAGGGCTAGAATATTATACATCGGATGGTGTCCCTAGTCAAAAAAACCTCCCACTTTTCCAGTGCTTTTGTAGCAGTTATGCCTCATTGCATGGTGGTGGCAGCAGCAAGCTGAATCATCCTCAGGTAAACTGTCCTTATCATTTTGGCCTGTTACTTCCAAGCCTCCAGTCAGCTTCTTCAAGCGGCCTTATGTGTCGTGTGTCTGTTTTTTCTGACTCTGCATATGAAGGGTCTGTGATTCCCATGAAAGAATGGGATAGGAAAGCTTTGGTGACCGGTGGGACAGCCGCACTGGAAAATTGTGCTTATATAATTAAAATATAAAATTATACTTTGCATTACAAAAAAACAAACCCTGTGCCATATCTCTGTGAATGTAAATCCAGATAGGGCTGTGGTTCATGGTGAGCAATGAATTACAGATTTCATTATGTTGTACGATTTATTACATTCACAGTGGGGTGTGTAGTCATGGAATAAAGATGCTTTGGTTAAATGCAGTTGTAGTGGGATTTCTGGGGCCAATATTCTAGGGTGAATATTGCTTTTGCAGGATTCTTTTAGGGTAGATGATCTCTTATAAATGCAAAGTGTGTTGTTTCTAAACAATGCCACCCCAAGAATTCTTGGTGTCCGTACCAGATGGTAAAACATTCTTGTTGGAACGTATTTGTGACAGATACAACAATCTGCCTCTCATGAAGTATTTTTGCCTTTTACGTGCTGTTTTTCATTCTTTGCAGCTTTGAATTTTGAACCGTACGGGCTCTCACTTTCCCAGAGCTACTCAGCATCTGGCAGACAGTCTCCAACTGGACTTTCTCTGGGTTCTGACATCTCTGCTAGTAGTGCTGAGACAGGACAAAAGGAGTGAGTATCTTGATTCTTTTATCAAGTTGGCCTTAACTTGCTAGGAGAATATTGGCTCTGCAGAAAGCAATTTCTTTCTGTGATTTGATTTATAGTTGTAGTAGTAAGTTGTTGTTGTTGTTAGTCGCAAAGTCGTGTCCGACCCATCGCAACCCCATGGACAACATTCCTCCAGGCCCTCCTGTCCTCCACCATCCCCCGGAGTCCACTCAAGCTCACACCAACTGCCTCAGTGACTCCATCCAGCCACCTCATCCTCTGCGGTCCCCTTCTTCTTTTGCCATCTATTGGTCCCAGCATCAGGGTCTTCTCCAGGGAGTCCTTCCTTCTCATTAGGTGACCAAAGTATTTGAGTTTTACCTTCACTATCTGGCCTTCTAAAGAGCAGTCAGGGTTGATCTCCTCTAGGACTGACCAGTTTGATCGCCTTGCAGTCCAAGGGATAACCTGCCCATTCCCAGTCATTGAGATTTCCAAACACTTTTTACTGAAAAACAGCCGTGGGGTCTGAATTAGTTTGGGGCTGTAGCGCTGAAGAGAAGAATGAATTAGCTTCCCCCAGCATGCCATTTATTTTGCCAGCCCGTACCACCCCTGCTTGCCCCAACTTCATTAGTCTCTCTGTGTGGC
The DNA here is from genome assembly GCA_023646645.1 of Varanus salvator macromaculatus. Taxonomy (NCBI): domain Eukaryota; kingdom Metazoa; phylum Chordata; class Lepidosauria; order Squamata; family Varanidae; genus Varanus; species Varanus salvator. The sequence goes on from JAIXND010000786.1 coordinate 9,311,762, forward strand.
TAATCCTTGGAAGTAAGCCCACAAAAGTTAGTAGCCTGTGGATTTTGTTTTACTTGTCTGCAGGTATCCTGTCTTTCCTCTTGCTGGAGGAGGGGAGCCCCCTTCTTCCCAGCCATCAGGGAAATACAGGATGCTAATAGAGCCAGCAGGAAAAAAAAAAAATGAAGGCCTTTTATAAAGCAGCCTGGCCAAGAAGGCATGGAGCTGAAGGATGAGTGACCTATCCTCTGGCCTCCACGAAAACCGGCTGACCTGGTGGAGCAAGGATGGAGAAATCTATCCATTGTCCACCATCCCATCAGCTCGCCTTCCCCACAATGCCTTATTGCCTGTGACTTTCAGGTAAGTTATTTCAATGCAAGCCTGACAGGGCTTGTCCTCAATTTGGTTTGCCTGTAAACCTGGCTTCTTCAGGTCTGTACCTGAAGGGGAGGCAGGCCTTCCGGAAGCATTTTGATGGGCTTCTCCTGGTCTCTTTGCTGACCTCTCCTAATTACACATTCTTTAGGACCAACAGTCTGAAGCTTGACGGTGTGAAGAAATTATGGGGAAAAGAAGGCTACCTCCCTCAAAAGGAAAGCCAAGTAGAAAAAGAAGAGAATGTCAAACCGATGGAGCGTCTTGCTGCTCATTATCCACCACAGTCCGAGCAGGAAATTACTGGTCCGTCAGAGGGAGAGAAAGAAAAACAGCAGCTGGCTTCAACACTCTTCGTTGGCCTGGGCTCCCAAGGCAATGTCAGTCTGGTAGGACAGCAATAGTGGCTATAGCAAACTTACAGTAACTTCTCCCAAAGTTGCGGTTTCCAAATATGTGTTCTCAACCCGCTGCTAACTGTCTGGTACATCCCTGAATGATGTAGAATGCAGTACTAAAGCCCCATGTACTGTCTTTGGTGTACATAATGGGACACCCACACTGCTTTTCATTTCTTGGAATCGGTCCCCGAGCCAACACAGAAAAGCAATTCTGAAATTGAGTGGGGTTGCCAAACAGTCTGCAGTTAATCACAGGAGTCAGCTGTTCAACAGGAAAAGTGTCCAGCTGTTTTGTGAGGAGTGCAAGCTGCTGCGCTTGTCTAAAGTCATGCTTTGGATTCTTGTCTTGTGTATGGAAGTTTCTCCTGCTAGAAGTGTTGATGCAGGTCCCATGAGTCTCTTGGTCTTTTCCCGCCTACATTTTGGGAACCTCTTGTCTGCAAGGAATGGAAACATGAGTCAAGTATTTCCTTCTTCCCTTTACCATTGGTTGCTGTCTTAATATATGATTCATGTCTAAAAGGGGTACAATACATCATCATATTGGCCTTTCTGACATGTGCAAGGTCCCAGGTTCAATCCCCAGCTTCTCCAGGTAGGATTGGAAAAATTCCTGATTGAAACCCTGGAGAGTTGCTGCCAGTCAGTGCTTGACAATACTGGGCTAGAGGGACCACAGTTCTGACCTAATATAGCGCAGCTTCCTGTTTAGCCAGGCAAATGGCACAGAGCTCAGAATGTGAGTTGCATCTCCTTTCAGACTTGTGGAATAAGTTAGTGTACCCTGATTCCACATACATCCTCACTGAGCCCTTCCAAAACCATGGATTCTGCTGTATTGCATGGGCCCTATTAGAAGAATGGTAAATTTATTAATGTTTACCAGATAGTGTAATGAACTCTCCTGGTGTCCAAAAGCCAGGATGCTGTCTTGATGCCATGGCAAGGCCTTAGAGCCTTAAGCCTGTTAGGAAGAGCACCAGAGTTAATTGCCTTGACATTGCTTTCCCCAGTTACTCAGAAGGTGAGGGCCAGCTTTGCTGTGAGAAGAAAGCTGTTTGCCTTACTGAAGGGGCTTTTCTGCCTGGAAGGGGTGCATATGGGCAGACTTTGCAGTAGCGGGAGAGAGGAACCATCACGTGGCAAGAGGCATGGTCTCTTTTTCTTTACCTAGTGAAGGGCCTGACATGTTGCTTGCCCAGACAACTTTGGAGACCCATGGAATATCCCCTGGCGTATTGCAGGAAACCAGTATGGGCACTGATGAAGGTGGAGTTTAGCTTTCTTTTGCTTGCTTGTCATTGCAGCCATCCTTCAACATTGTATTCGATGACTTGTATATCATTTTGACACATCTCTTCCTAAGCAGTCTCAAATCTAATGTGAAGTGACATGACTGGCCCAGACCCCTGGGGTTACAACAGCTGTCATCTTCTTTTTTTAAGCTAATAGCCTAAGACCCATTATCAGTTCTTTTAAATCAAAGGGTAGGGCAAGGAAAACTGGAATGAAAAAGAGCAGGAGGAGAGAGCAGAATAAAATGCAGGAGAAAACTGGAGACTGGTAAAAAGTGAAAGTAACAAGTGGGCCTCATGTCACAGGTAGAGGCTAAAGGAAGGTCTTGACCATGAAAAGGTCGAAAGCTTACGCCTTCAAACAATTAGCTCCACTCAGACTTCACATTATCAAGTAAGTTTTTTGTATTTGTCTTGTTTTTCTGTTGGAAAGATGGGCAAAGGAGACTCCACAGCTCAGAAGTTCACAAGAAAATCAAAGACAAAGGAAACACAAAATAACGAGGGAACCGCCAGCAGCCAAAGCACGGCTAGCCCTTCTGCGGGTCCCGAAGCCTCGCCCAGGAACAAGGAGCCTTTCCAAAACAATGGGCACTTGCATCTAAGGAAAGGTTCGCTGAGTTCAGCTGAATATTCTGAATCGAAGGTAGTGTTGGATAGATCTCCTTCTCTTCCAGAAGGTGGACTGAATGACAAGCTTTTGGGTCATAGACTTTCGCCGTCTTCTTTATTTGCAGATGGCAATATGGACATTTTTCATCCTTCTCCAAGTGCTCAGGCTATAGTCCACAAGCAACCCCCTTTGATGCCTTACTTGCAAGAAGACGTAGCCAAACATCCACATTCAGAAATCTTAGAACTTTGTGGGAATGAAACTCTGTCTTTGTATGTTTCTAAAGTCTGGAAAGATGATTGCGTCCTACTTGTTTTATTTCTTGTCAATCGAAGCACTTCCATACTTAAAGATGTAAATTTGAAATTGGAACACATGGAACATCTTAAGGTAAGAACAATTACAATTTTATCACTGATTCTTTCCTTTTGAAATGGTAATACAAAACACTGGTAAGGTCTTCCTTTATTTTGTAGATCTCTGAATGTCCTGGGTGCCATTTTGCTGTAATAGAAGCCCAGAGCATAGAAAGCTGCCAGATGTGTGTAGTAATGGAGGAACTCTGCTCATCAGGAACAGCCTCTGGTTCCATCAGTTACCATCTAGAATCAGATACACACCTAAGATTTTCTGTAACTTTAGGCTTGTTGGATTTTATCAGGTAACTCTTTCAATTAGCTTGCTTAATAAGCAGCTAGGAAGTGCAGCCAAGCATCTGTCTGAATGCACTTGCTCTCCTCCTTAACCTGTGACCCTAGGTAAATCTTTCTTGTACCTATGCATGCATGCACTTTCTCCTTCCCCACTCCCCCATGGTTCGCTTCCCAAAATTTAATATTTGAAAACTACCAAAGGGGTTTGTCATCTGTGAATGTCCTTTGAAAATAAATGCTGGCTTGAAGGCTGCCTTTCCGCATTTTTGCTATTGCAGTAAGATACAGCCTTCCTGCATGTAGGGCACCTTTGCAAGGCCTGGCCTGGCTGAAGGAAACAAGATGGATGGCTAGAAAGAAAGAGCCGTCTCAGTGAGGGATTGGAATTAGCTCCCTGAAGAGGCTTGCCTGGCATGGATGGTTTTTTTCTTTGTGCCATGTAAGGACCTTTCTTTTCTTTCCAATGTTTTAGAGGCCCAACTCGACATTTTATGGCTGTTTTATTTATTCCTGTTTTTATTTATGAACACCCCTGTTTCCATTTATAATGAAATCTTGTTTAGCATGACCCTTTTATGGTGCTGGAAAAATTTGTGTATACTTGAAAGCTGTTCCAGAAAGAAAAGCTTTGTGCCTGTAGCTACAATAATTAATTTTTTTTTCTTTTTAATTGTATTGGCAATATCACATTCAGACCAATGAAAATGACCACTGATGAATTTGGAAAATTGTGGCTGTCCATTTCGAATGATGTCAAACAAAACCTAAAGATTACTTCATCTCAGGGATCAGTGTCCGTTGTTTTAAACACGTTGCAGAAAAAACTGAAGCTTCATATTGTTGATATTATAGGTAAGAAGTAATAGTTTTTAATTATTGTATATGTTTTTAATATTGTATTTGTTCTGTATTGTGAGCCGCCCCGAGACTGTTGCAAGGGGCGGCATATAAATATTTATTTATTTAAATAAATAAGTAAGTAAGTAAGTAAGTAGCTTGATATTTCTGCTACCGTCCTAAAACTCCAAGTTTGTAACAATAGGTTAACACATGTTTTAAAGAAGAGGTCAGCATTTGGTTCTGGTCTTGTCCAAAGTGAAGTGAGTATCCTCTGGAGCAGCCCAAAGAGAATTAGACCCCTTCTGAAACTAGATGTAGAGGCACAGATGAGATACCTGGAAAAATTGTTACAGTTCCCTTGTATCCACCCCACCTCTTTCAAAAGAAAATAAAGAGGTCTTTAGTGAATGATACTGATAGCTTCCCATAAGAAAATAATGTTATCAGAGCTCTCCTTTTAATTTTGAATCATAGTGCATTTTGGGGGGATTTAGACTCAGTGTCAGCTGAACAGTAAGTGAAAGTACAGCCTGAGATTGTTTTGCTTTATTCATAATTATTCAGTCTCAGTGTCTGCATGTCTACCGTGTGAGCTGTTTTTATATATATCGCCCATAAAACAGGGGAAGACATTCTGTTTAACATCCCCAGCACATAAAGGTGGTTGTTGAATACACTCCCTGTGCTTTTCTCTCTAAAATTTGATACAATTCATTCTATCTGGCAACTGTTGTGCCAAAAAATGAAGATAGAGTGAATTCTCCTTTTTTAAAAAAAGGGAAATATTCCACCCCCACTGCACTTACTTGTCTGAAATTTGACAGATTTCATCCACCCAGAGTGAGGCTTCATAGCCTACACATTGCATCTGATTATATAAAAAGTAAAGGGGGAAAACCCAAAAGAGATACAGAAGTAGTTACAGCTGTTTGGCGATTTTCCCCATCGTAATCAAGAAGGAAATGCGGGCTTTCCAAACTGAGTTTCTTATGTTGACCCCAGCTGAAGAAGTGGCCTCATATGAATTGATCCACTTTTTAAAGCAGGGTCCAAATTAATTCATCTGCTTGGTGCTCAGCCTTCGCTTCAGACAAGTAATGTGAAGCACAGTAGATGAAGCACAGCCAGGGTCCACCCTTGCTCCTCACCCAAAAGCGATTTTGCAGGGTGACAAGGTCCACTTTGATGAACTCTGCAGCACTGTCGACTTTCGGAAGATGGGCTTGAGCTTTATCACCTGGGTGGCAAACATTTTGTGGTTTCCAGTTAGTCTGTAGCCCATTCCATTTTTAATTATTATTATTATTATTCTTATTTGCAAAAGACAATATTGCAAATAAACCTTCGCACCCTGCTCTGGACAGAGAAGCGTGAGTGTTGCAGGGCATTTCTCATAGGCAGGACTTTGCTTAGAGGGCAGAGGTGATCTCTGTCTTCATCAGTGCTGGATCCATCTGCCCCTTCCCCAGATTCAGCCAAGGTTGTCAATGCACAGCATGTCTCGAATATTAATTAATTAATTAATTACATTTGTATGCCACCCCCATTGCAACAAATACACCTGGGCCCTACTGTGATGGCCTTCCAGTGAACCTTATCTGTTCTGGGATACCTTTCCCTAACCATGTTTTGTGCTGTTGGGTTTTAAGGTTCTGGACTTTCCCAGAACCTTAAAGAGAGGTCTTATGGGACCTTTCTTTCATGCATGGTTTTATATGATTTTAAATTTGTCTTATTGGATACACATTCTTGTGAGGGTTGAGCTCTAAATGGCAGCCTATAAATATGTTTATGTATATTTTACTATTATTGTGTGTGTGTGTAAAATGTTGGTTGTGAAATTGTGTTTTATATTCCAAGGCAGTATCCAACAGGGCTAGCCTACCTCTACTGCTTCCAGTGTGCTCCTGGGACCCACCCCTTGCATTATAAAAATAAAATGGTTTCTGGATGGGGACAGGGGAACAGTACTCTCTTCTTTGAGAAGTGCTTGCTTGTCCCATGTTGGAAACAAGCGCTTCCCCTTGTTTAGAAGCATTGCAGCCCTGTTAGGCAAGCATTGGGTTCTGCGAGTGCGCAGACAGCTTCCTTTGGTCGTGACGCCTGGCTCAGGTGTCATGATCTGGTAATTTATATTTGCAAATCTGGCAGTTTTCCTATTGCCCAGGATCCCAAAAGCTATTTGAGGCTTGCATGTTCCCATTAAGTATTTAATGGGAACACCCACACCCACATCACACATTACTTTTGAAACCGGCTATAATTTCCCTTGAGTTTGCAGAATAAATTGTGTGGTTTGTTGGATCCAGGCCATATTTTTGGACATCTCTTCTTTTAGGAGAAAAGCATTGTTCTAGGTATTAGAAAGGTTCAGGTTTACAAAGTTAAGGTGTGAATCTGAGGCTTAATGCAATCCTTCAGTAAGAAAGAATTACCAGCAATGCTTAGGGGAAAATGATATGTGAAAATATATTGCATCTTTCAAACAATGATATCTAAGGAAACCAACTTCCTCCTCTTTTAGGTAATGAAGGGGTCGCATCTTGCCGACTGCTTCCTTCAGTTCCCTGTTTGCTACATTGTCGTATCCATGCTGGGATGCTGGCGTTGTGGTTCAGATCATCTTGTTCTGCCCTTCCAGACTGTTTACTTTACCAGTGTCAGAAGGTGATGGAAGAATCCTGAGTAATAACAGTGCCTCTTTCAGTTTCTCAATGCCAAGATGGATATGTGTGATTTTATGCAGGGTTTTACCAAAGCCAGCTCTTGTCAAGAGGCGAGTTGCATAGGATTAAGGTCTACAGAGGTTTGGATGGAATGTGGCAATTGTACTTAGGAGCTTGCGCCCTGTGCTCCATGCTCAGGATAAGTTGGCTGCTGTCACAGGACTAAAAATAGGGACATTTGAGCGAGACACATTATGCAAGATGCGTACTTGCAGTTACGTACTTACATAGGTCGCAAGAGCTTAATCATAGGATCAGCTTCTTACTTGAATTACTTCATTAATGTGGCTTGCAGTGTAAAAAACACTTATGCCTTGTCTACTCTTCCTGGTGAGCTTTTTTTGGAGTGGCATCTTAGATGCCGATTGTTGATGACACTGACATTCAGTTGTAAACCATCCATGACTGTCTGGTGGTTGACGACTCTGTCTGGGGGTTATCGTGTTACCATTCATTGACGATTTGGTAAAAAGCAACCTGTGTATGCCAGGCTTTGGCAATACAGGCAAATTGCTGTTTTATTGCACTTCACAAAAGGAGTTAATATTCGGGTTACTGTCTTTCTGTGATGGCCTGTTGGGTACCTGTACGTTTCAGGAGGCCTGGAGGTTGCCCAAAACTGGAGGTTGTGATTTTAGTGTGAACTAGAGTTTGGTTTCTGGAGTGCAATGCCTTCATCAGTGTGTCAAGTCCTGCCTTTTGGGACGTAGAAACACCAGGCCTGCAGTCCAGAAGGCACCCAAGAGCTTGTGCATCAACTCACAGGCATTCTGACGTCAGTGGCAGCTTGCCTACATCCTCCTTGCCGCAGCAAATTTCCTTAATTGCACTGATCGTTTGCCATGGTGATAACACATACCTACATCTGCACTTTTGCATTATAACAAAAGTAGGAACACAACTTGTTCTATATGGTCACGTTGGGCTTCCGTTTCTGGAAATAGCCGTGCTTTGTGCTACACGGCGAGAGCTCCCTTCGCTTTAGAAAACTGCTGAGTTCATTCGTGAGATGTCATTATCGTTCTTGCTGAATCTTCACTTCTTGGGAAGTAGCTCTTTGGGTCCCTGCCACAAAACCAGAGCTCGCTAAACGCATGACACCAAAAACAAAGTTGGCCGCTTTAAAAATAGCCTGATGTCGCCAACTGGTATAAATGGCATATTAGAAGCGACTTACGCAAAAGATGCCGCTCCTCATTTACACCAACAGAAGGGCTCCGTTGGCCGGCAGATTAGACTGAACTAACTTCACTCCTATTCTTAACCTCTTGTCTGCTGAATTTAAATTTACTGGGCAGTACCGAATGTTGCCTCTTCGACTTATGCCTTTGACACAGTGCTTGTGGCCTTTGCTGCAGATCTAATCGCGTGCGCTGATGCAGAGAGTTTTGGCATTGCACTGGAGGTCTTTTACCCTAAGTCAGTGGCATAAGCAGAGTGGCAGATCAATTCTAATCTTCTTTGTTATTGCAGAAGAACAGAAACCTTGCAGCTGGCCGACTTCTTCTCCATTCAGTTTTTGTACCACTTTCTGCTGCTCATTAAATGGGAGAAATATAACCTTTGAGTGGGGTTTCTGATAGGGCACAGGAGAGTCCAATTTAAAACCCCCAAAACAAAAAAAAGTGAGTGGTGGTAGCTGTGAGGGCTTCTCAGCTGACAGCCCAGGTTCCTAGTTCTTATGCATAAGGTGGGAATAAATAGAACTAAAGCACCTCAGTATATTTGATACTGATTCAATTGTGCTGGAAAGTAAACTTCCATTAAAAACCTCAGCCAGCTTACAAAATACACAGGAGACTTGTTAATCTTTTTAATTCTCAGGCTGGCTGTGTAGAAGTGCTGAGCTTATGTTAAATTGGGCAATTTCAGTGAACACTTGCACCCCTCATACTGCTACCCTTTTCTAAAGTGGAACTGTGTGACTTTGTTTTAAAACCAAAGCCGTCACTTTCCCATAATTTATAACATGTGGGCACGTTTTTGTTTCCTGCATTGTAAAGTTAATTCTTTTATTTGCCAAAAGTTGTGTTCTCAGACTTGGGGCTGCAGGTCTGATGCTGTGAGGATCTCTTCTGATACAATGTCCTTGAGTAATTTTGGAACGGAGGGGAAGATGGATGGGAAAACATGATTAAGAACATAAAATCCATGTGGATTTTTGAGTATGTAACAGAGAAGAACATTAATGCTCTTAAACATTTTCACTGGTATTTTTTGTCTGTGGTGCTAGTGTGATGCTGCTGTGGTCCCTGAACAAAGCGTGTGTGTGCACATCCAGCAGGTCACATTCTATTCACTAGCTTCTTGGGGTTAGGGGCAAAGCAGTGTTGTTCTTAATGTAAGTATTTATTTAAATACGTCAGTCTCCCAATCCAAAAAAGCTGCTCAGAGCAGCAAACAAAAAATAAAGAATAAAATTTGTTTGCCTCTCTACTCCTGGACCTGGTCCAAGAACCTCTCGGTCACACAGGCTACCACAAGCCTGCTGATATTCAGAAAAATCTTGTTTTGGTTTCAGGGACGGTCTTGAAGATACAAAGTAAAGGCTATCCAGGGAAGGCGGAAAACGAGAAAACTGTAGGGCCCAGTATGTGTGTCTGTATGAAGCAGTACTAGACCTCTGTGGAGCCAGTGCACAGATCCCCAGACTGTACAGCCCAGGGACAGGAAGGACTGAAGGAACTGTTGTGTTATTATAATGAGGTTGCGAATTGGATCTGTCCTTCTGATGTGTCCAGGAAGAATGACGAAGGGAAAAGCATCCCTAGATGGTTTGACTGCTCTGGGGATGGTGAGCAGTGTGGTTACTGCCCTGATGTTCCAGTCACTGTGCTTTCCTGCCACTGAAAAGGGTAGATTTATTTCTGGGCATTGGTGCACCATATTGATGCCTGGGTGCTGGTGGCATCCATAATGGGAGGGGTGGGCCATTGCAGGCCTAGTCTTTGAAAAAAATCAAATGTTGTATCTGCCTTGGATTTATAAGTAGAAATGTTATGATGTACAAAAGTTAAAATTAGAGTAAAAATACAATGGAATCCAAGCAAAATCCTGGCCCAACTAGTAACCTAGCATTTGCCTTCTGCCGGACTGCAGGTTTGAGGTAGAACCCAAAGGCAGACCTGCAGGCAGTACTTGGAGAAGGGTGCAGAAGCCCGACCTGGAGTTTACCAGAGCATGAATACACATGTTCATAGCCAGGCTGTTTCTGTGTGTGGGCTGTTGCAGTCGGCATGTGGTCTCAGCTGCCAAAAGGTGCTGTGGAGCTTCTCATGACAAGCATCGATCTATTTGGCACCCCCAAAATGTGATGCCAGGACTTCATGAGGGGCACAGCTGCACCCGGAACAGGCTAAACAGCCCCGTCCTTATTCAGTGGGCACCTGCAGCCCCTCCTGTCTGGTCAGGGTTGAGCTTCATTCGTTCTGATTGTATCGGCGCATTTGCAGTTCATTCAATTAGCTGGGCAAATTACATGGCTCTAAGAGAATAAAAAGAGTATATACCAAACATCCAACCATAAAAGCAGACATTTAACAACCTGTAGTCTGTTGTTCTCCTTAATTCTAAACGGCAAAATCCTGGGCCTAAAAAACCTGGGAGAAATCTTGATTGGACACCAAAAAGATCAGTGTAGGTGTTAGGCAAGCCTTCCTGTTATGGAAGTGCATTCCATAAGTGGGGTGCCCCAGTGCGGAAGGTCTCTGCTGCAGCCAGAGTTTGCTGGGGTCCCTTGGAGGAGGACTTGGAAGATGAGCTAAGCGTTGGCATTGTGGATTCTAGGTATGCTTTGGTATTTACCTCTGCCTTACCTGAAGTGATGAGGGGGGCAGGGGAAAGAAAAGTGATGCTTCTCAGTGTCTTCGTGACATCCAACTGCAGATTGCTTCATGCAAACATTAAAAGGCATGGGAGACAAGATGGAACCTTGAAGGGCACCAGGATGAGGATGCCAGGCCGCAGTGAAGCTGCTGAAATGCCAGGTCCTCCATTCCTGCTGCATCAGTGGTATGGAAAGTAGCGGAGCCATCCAAGAGGATCACTGGTTGTCCTTGGTTAGGAAGACCGAGGCCATTCCTGTGCCAAAACCAGGCTTGTACCTTGGATAAACCGTTTCATGCATGTAACCCTAGAGTTGTTCAGCAAACCAGCTTGCCCAAGAAGTATGTGTGATAGACAGAACACTGTTTCTCTGTTTCTGACTGAGTTTTCTAGAGTTACTCTTGTCCAAACTGGGATGGAGAAGGACTTCCCCCACCATTAAGAAAAACATATATTTTTAGTATGAGCCCTGTACGGACACTACTGCTGATGCACTATGAAAGGCTGTCTGGGGGCCAGAGTGAAGTCCTTCCTTCATTCATGTCACTCCATGTTGTTGAGACCTTGCCTGGTTGTCCATTAGGAATTTACTTTCAGAATTAAAGATGACCTTGCTTTGCAACCTTGGGAGAACCTGATGTTCTGCAGAAAGTAGCAAATATGACTCTGTGAAGGTCATAATTGGGAGAAACGTTAAGAATGTACAAGAATAGTGAACACGACACATTAAATTTTACATTGGAAGAAATGCAAAGAGGTAAGCAGCTTGTATGACTGGCATGCAGTTTGGAGAGGCTGACTGGGTCCACGCAACACAAAAAGTCAAGGTGGGTTATGAGGTGTGTTGTCTGAACCCAGCCAGGGTGGCTTGTGCATGGTGAACAAGCCATGCTGCTGGGTTTGGATGACACAAGAAGCTACTCCTGGTTCCATCATGTTGTATGAACCCACTCTAAATGAACTCTGTTAAGACATTAATGGTGGTGGAAACCAGTGTTGCTGTATGGATTGAAAAAGACTACCAGGTGTGCTGGGAGAATTGTACAACTGCTGTGCTTCACACTTGGGATTCTAGAATGCTTTCCCTTGGGAAATCCAAGTTCCCTTCCAAATACAGATGAAAACATTTTTATTCCATCAGATATTTGTGGATTAGTAGACATTCTCACTATTCTTATGTTGTCTTCAATGTGTGTAAGTTTAGTTTAGTTATAACGTCTGTTTCCTATGGCTTGTTTTCACTTGTACTTTTAGACTCTTGTAAAGTGCCTCACAAGTGGTTTTCTGGTGAGTAATGTAACGCAACCGACACACATGCACACCCTTCCCCTGGGATCCCATTCCATTCTGTGACTTTAGGGGTGAAGGCCAGCTTTGGCACCATCACCATTGTCATGGAGTACAGCCTCTCTCCATTCACTTCAATGGCCCAGAGCAGCCTTCCCCACTCTGAAGCCTTTCAGCTATTTTGGATGCCAGATCCAGCTAACATGGCCTCAACTGCTGGGAATACTGGGAGTTGTTGCCAACTATTTCCTGCATTGCACTCTCTGGTGGACATGAAGAAGTGCAGCGTAACCAAGTGGTAGGATCCATGGGAATGGGGTTTTACTCAGCTGCTTCTCCTCTTTTCCAACTTGTCCTAATGGGGGGTGATGTTCTCAGGGCACTGAAATATCACTGTATTAAACGATCTACGGCTAATAATGCATATTGATGTTTGTTTTATGCCTCATGGAAGAAAACAGACGCCCATGCTTTTAAGGATTTAATACTCTGGGAATTTTCCTTCCATTTTACCATTAATGATGTGCACCCAATTTAAAACCTCAAACTGAGCAAGCTCCCAGTGTATTGTAAGAGCTAGCAAAGCTAGAATTCCTGCCTATGCAGTTTTTCTATTGTTTCTACCACATGGTGTTTAGCATCGTACGACGTTATAGCCCTCTGTGCACGTGCCAGTGCTGAATTTTAAATTTTGTTTGGAATATTTTGTTATTTATCTGTTAAGTGTGCTGAATTCAGTCAAGCTTTGTCAAGTGTATGTGGATCTGTATATTTGTACCGTGGTATGCTCTTTATTTTAAAATAGTTTGATTTTTTGCCCTTGTAATTAGTCAAGTGCAACATAATAAAATATCTGGCTGTTTTAAATTATCACTTATGTCTGACATGGCTATGCAGAGTTTGTGGTGATGTTACATTCAGTCTAAGGTAGCTGAGAGCTGTACCTCCAGGTGTTCGATTAAAGGTATATTTGCTGCATGGACTTGTGTCCTCTGGATGTTTTGGCCTCCAGCTTCCATCAGCCTACACTACCTGTGTGCTGGCTAGGGCTGATGGGAGTTGTAGGACATAGCATGAAGAAGGCCACAAACTGTTAGTCCTTGGTCTGTCCCACAGTCTTAACCTAGTTTACTAGTCATTGCCTCGTTTATGAAAAGGGGGCCGGGATTGCTACTGAGAATTCAACACTCTGAGATGACAACTCCCAAGATTTTCCCATGGAAGCACAGAGTATACTGTGCTCTGTACTCGTACCAGATGTGTGCATGTTTGGTGTGACTGCTTATACATTCGATTGTTCTACTTGTAGTTCTGCCTTAGTCGAAACACTTTGCACGCCACCCTTCAGTTTACGAAAAACACACAGAAATGATTATAAAGGCAAGACAGCAGCCCAAGCAGTGTGGCCTGCTTCTAGTGCCATTTTGCAAGAATGTAGGGAGCTGCCTTGTATGGCATCACACTTGGTCCCGCTAGTCCGACATTGTCAACAGTGATGGGCAGTGGCTGTCCAGGCTTTTAGGTAAGAGGTTTTCCTACCTGGAGATGCTGGGGATTGCACCCAGGGCCTCCCGTATGCAAAGCAGGTACTCCACCACCAAGTTAGGGCTCTCCCCTAAGTTTTGACCAATGTAGAACTATTCCAGCCCATTTTGAGAAAGGATGCAGTTTAGCAGCAAATGTTTTCATGTAGGTTTGCTCTTTGTTCCTTTGATTTACACCAAAATTGGTACTCACCATTCAGTCTATGGTATCTCCAGGGGGTTCCTCTGTCCAAGACCCTGAAGAGCCATTCTGTAGGCACTGCTGCGTGAGATGGACCAGTGGTGGCTCAGAATGAAGCGCCTTTCGAAGGGCAGTTTTATGCAATAAAATTACCATTTAATGCCAGCTGGTACAATGTTCTGCAAGGCTTGGACATCGGACAGAAGATGAAAAGTCAGCACCTCTGAAGTCTCTCTGGGAAGGGCGTTCCATACATGGGGAATGCCCTCTTTAGTTGCAAGCTGCCAGAACTTTAAAATACAGTCAAGGAGGGAGACGTGAAGGAGGGTGTCCCCTTATGAAGATGAGGAGGGTCAGGTGGGCTCCTCTGGGGCAGAAGATTTCATATGCATGGTCCCAAACCATGTAGGGTATAGTCTCACACATTTTTAAATTGAAAGACATCCTACACTTCCCCACAACTAGCATGGTAGAAGTCTTTCCATCTAAAGGTACATAGGATTGTACTTTTAGCTGTAGATTAATGGATGGGTAGCTAACATTAGTCCTGTAGAGTAGACTCATTGAAATTAATGGGACTTAAGTTAGTTGTTACTACCTGAAGACTTCTTCAGTTCAGAGGGACTACTTTACATTAGGCTAATGATGAACACCATCCACCAACTAATGTTTTCCAATGGCACAACCAATAAAGCCTAAAGGAAGATATTTTTTCCGACAGATTTTTTTTTTTTTTTTTTGATTTTGGGATAAAGGTAAAGGTAAAGGTTTCCCCTTGACATTAAGTCCAGTCATGCCTGACTCTAGGGGGCGGTGCTCATCTCCGTTTCCTAGCCGAGGGAGCCAGCGTTTGTCCGCAGACAGTCTCCGTGGTCATGTGGCCGGCATGACTAAACACTGAAGTGCACGGAACGCTGTTACCTGCCCACCGAAGTGGTACCTTTCTATCTACTTGCATTTGCATGCTTTCGAACTGCAAGGTTGGCAGGAGCTGGGACGGAGCACGGGAGCTCACCCCGTGTGCAGATTCGAACCGGCGACCTTTCGATCAACCAGCCCAGCAGCACAGCGGTTTAAACCACTGCGCCACCTGCAGTCCCTTTATTTTGGGATAACTACATTAAAAATGAGCAAAGGCAAATATTGAAAGGCTTGAGGGACAGCCAGCACTCCAAATGAAATTACAAAGCACAAAAGCCTGTTTAATCACAAATCATTTAATGTATAATTTTTGATAATACAACACACACTGTGTCTGACGCAAAATGCTAACAATATTTCGGAAGTGATTTATGTATGTGTGTGTGTCCCCACCAATAGAAAAGTAAACATTGAATATACAGCCAATACCAGCATGAGAAATGTGTAGTATTTCCCTCCTTCATTTTAAGGCTACTGAAGTCTTTTATAAATATAAATGACAAGACACAAGACTCTGAAATCAAATTTGGGTAATAACATGTACAAGGTATAAACAGTTCCTCTCCCCTTGTATTTCTTCTGCCAATGCTGGCTTATTGGAAGAAATTGTGCAAGGCAAAGTAACTGATACTGGCACATTTTCTTCATGGAGATCACCCTGCCCCTCCGGTGTAGCTGCAAGGAGATTAGAAGAATTCATTTCTTATTTTTGACTATGTGTTACTTACTGTTTATTTCTGAGAAGGACAAATTCCGGTGAGTTTAACCATGGTTTACTCAAGCCTGGTTAGACCCATGGTTTATCCTGGCTTCCCAATAAACCATGGCTTAAATTCAAACAGCAGTTTGTCCTGTATGGTTGTGTTTACACAGAACCGCAAGCCAGGATTTCTGGTGCATCCTGGCTTTCCTGTCATGTGCTGGTACATGCAGCCAGTTGATGCCTACTGGGGTAGGCGCCTAAACCTAGGCAGAGAACTTCTTTGGGCCTGTGAGCGTATTTGGCAATTTGAGAACTTTCCTTGGACATCACTAAATGGCTGTTATGAGAGAGTTGTTAGTCACAGAGGATAAGTAACTAACTGGCCTAAAAGATGGAGGACGAGAGTGGAATCTGAGCCCCAAGACACACGGCAATTTGTTGTGGCAACAGAAATGTGCAGCACTTCTCGCAGACATGCCCAGAGCTGTCTTGGTGGGCAGCAAGAAAGGTGCCTGGCACCAAACGGCAGCAGTGGAACGCTTGCTGTTGCAACGCCCTGCCATGAGCTCAAGCTCTTTTCAAATCTCAAGGAAAGCAATATGCCAAGTCTAGATTGGCTTACAAGGAGGAAAGCTCTTTGTTGTGCACGAAATGCAAGTTTGCTAGCTTTCAAAAGAGTTTAGCAGCAAGTCACTTGCAATGCACAGCATGTGCTGGACTGCAAGGCAGGCTTCAATCAGTGGGAACTGATGGTCAGCGAAGCTGCCGAGAGACGTCAGTGTCCGAACAAAGGGGGGCTGGCTAAGCCCCCGGTTTAACCCTCTTTGCTGCTGATGCCACGAAGCCCTGCGATCTAAGCCGTGTCTCAACGCAGCATGTCCAGCAGCTTAACGATAAGCAGGGACACAGGGATGGCTGGCGGATTTCCACAGGCACATGAGTGAGCGAGGGCTTGGAACCCAGCCCTGCGTTGCCATGCTCTTCCCCAGCCGGCAGCTGCTCGTCAAGAGGTGCTGCTGTTCCAAGGTGTCCCTTGTCCATCTTCTCTGCTGAGCCAGGCGCTTTGGCTGCGCCAGACAAGAGGGGAGCCTGCCTTTGTCCACAAAGCAGAAGATGCCCTCAGCCTACAGCTGCAACATCCAAATTCTGGTATTTTGATTTGTTAGATTTGTTAGACCAAGCCAGGATTTTTAGCTGACTGGAGAATGAACAAGCCCTGATTTACAATCTGAGTTTGGGAAGGGCAAGTAGCCGGCTGGCCAAGTTTGGATATCTCAGTAAGCTTTCCATTTCCTAATTTAGCCACCTGCACCAGTGGAAAAGCTAAGCACGAGTGAATAGCCTGTGTGTATGCTAAGCCAAGATTTGCTAGAATACCCGGCTTGCCCTTCTGTGTGAACATGGCCAAAGAGAAATTGGTTAGCAAACACCAGGAATCGATCTCCTCGTAAGTGCAGTAGTGGAGATGGGAAGACCTCTGAGCCCGAGCCTTATACCTCCACAGTCACACAACAATTAACCATGGTTTAGCGTTGCATGTGAAATGGCTAATGCCTCTTTATATCGGTCCAATGTGGCAAAGAGCAGCTCTCTTGCTCTCCCTGCAAATTACATTATCCACTGAAACAAAGCGGCGAATTGGCCAACGGAGCCACCAAGGACAGTGGCAAACCACTTTACACAACCTCTCCGTAACTTCCCTATTAGGGACAGTTGAGCCAGTCTCCAATACGACTGCTCTACGTGGAAATGGAACACCTTACAAAATAATTTTGTTTTCTGCTTCTGTTGAGCACTGCTCTTGTTCCTAGTGAATGAAATTCTTCTTTTCCGAATTGGGTCAGTTTGCCGGACAGGAGGTTGGTGATGGTTAAGCGATGGTAAGAGGCTGTTTGGCATCTTCGCTCGATTGATCTGTTCTTGTGCAGTGTAAAGGTGGGCGTTTTTGTTTGCCCTGTGACAGCTCTTTCACTTTATTTTTGCAACATCGAACCCTAACCACAGCACGGCAACAATGAGACCACGGCCTGGAATCGTTTTTGCATCCTGAATGGCCCTGCATTCTTAAAATGTTCACTCTGTTTGTAGGCCCCAGCATGTCTTGCTCCTGTTTTGTTCTTCATTGCAAACTGAATGGAAAGTGGCCTAGAATGAAGATGGTTTGCTTTGGAGTTACACAAAAGAAGCTGACTCTGTTGTTTCTGTTCCAACTCTGTTTGCATCTCTGAATGGAGTTTGCTGCCGCCGCCACTGCTGCTGGAAAAAGACAAGTTTCAAAGGATTTTCTCATCAAGAAGTTTGTTGATTCCATCACAGATTTTTTTGAGGTGAGGCCGGCATTCTCCGTCGATGCTATAGAGTGCAGCAAGGAACTCCATATTTGCAAAATGGTTGAAGACGCGATTGATTCGTGCATGAGACCTGGCCGTCAGGTGCCGTTCTACTAGTTCATGCACAAGGTCTTTGCACTCGTTCAGGAGTCCCGACAGAACATTTTTATCAAACGTGTACTCCACTTCATAAAAACTGACGATAGTCATAGCCGCTTGGTTCAGCTTCTTGCGGAACTTTTCGACAATTTCCAGCTCTTCGGCATTGAACTGATTGTTTCGGTAGAGGATCCCGATCTTGATGGCTACTTTGATCAAGTCCTTCATAATTTTGTGTGCCTCTTTTTTGTTCTTCAGGTGTTCTATCGTCACTTTGTACAACTCGTCAAAGATTTCGCTGCTGGTGTCGTCAATGAGCATATTAGCTACTGTCTTGGTGGCCATTTTGCTCAAGATCTTTTTCTGGGCTTGCAGTGCAAGACTTTTGGAACTAAAGTTTTCGGGACCTAAAGCGGGTAGCAGGGTGGGAGGTGGAAAAGAGGTGAATAAAGGAAAGCAGTGGGGAAAAATGGAGGGGAGAGAGAGGTTAACTGCTAATCATTTGCAAATCCCTCCTAGTTTCTCTCTCCTCCCTGCCTAATTCAGAATACTGGCATGAAAAGGTACCGTATTTTTCGCTCTATAAGACGCACCTCGTTTTTAGAGGAGGAAAACAAGAAAAAAAATATTATGAATCAAATGCGCACATAATCACAGGCACATTCCCCATCACTTCCCCATGGGCTGCACAGCTGACAGACTTGCTGCACACACATATTCGCTCTATAAGACGCACAGACATTTCCCCTTTTGAGGGGGTGGGGGAGTGAGTCTTAAGAGCACAAAATACAGTATATGGCACCACAGTACTGAAAAAGCATGCTACAGTTGCTAGAAGAATTTCTGCATATGGCTTCCAAGATCACAGCAGTTTAAATTAAGCCTGGAAACAATTGGTGTGGGAAGGAGGAGGCAGGTAAGTTCATTTTCCCCAGCTTAATTCTAGATCCAGCTTATTGTTCTGCAGTATGAAAGCCAAGGACTGCTTTTGTCAGCAGCACCAAATACAGCCCAATTCCGGCTCTTGCCTCTGGCCTTTGAGTACTGCTAAGACATGGCACAGCTGGTAAACATAACATGCAGTCCAGAAACTTGGCATAGCTGTTGGATGGTTTGCAGAGAGAGAGAGAGAGAGAGAGAGAGAGAGAGAGAGAGAGAGAGAGAGAGAGAGAGAGAGAGAGAGAGAGAGAGAGAGAGAGAGATTTTATGTAATCCACCCTATTTATACAGTGTGCACTTCCATGGCAAATGTTTGAAATGAAGACAGGAGAATGCTGAAGGTTTTGGACTGACTTCTGACACAAGACAAATCCTGAAAGTCCATGTATGGGCAGAAATGCAGACAGGACCAGTTGGACAGAGGAAAAGGGAAACCTATACTGCACCTTCAGACTGCGTGCATCTTATTCCCTCTTTCCATGAACAGTGTAAAAGCTTACAGAAAATTAAAACTGGCAGGAAAGCTGCTGAAGGTGGGGAGAAAATCAAAATCGACCAGGAAGTGGGCATAGATGGTTCGCCGTGTCCAGGCTTGTGGAGAGGATGAGCCCATTCTAGTCACTGGGTGTCACTGTTGCTTTAAACTTAACGGCTGGCAGCCCTGTTTGGAGGGGCCAGTGCAGAGCTCCCCAAGGCCACAATCCTGTGCATATTTGGGGAGAGGAAAATTGTAGGACCTTTCTGGGACTAAGCGTGCATAGGATTGCATCTAATGGGGCAATGCAAAGCATGGGCAAGCTTTCAAGTCTCACCCCTTGCACCAAACCACTTCTTGCGAAGCCCTGAAGAGGAGGAGACGAAGGAGAAGCTGCAGAGGGGGGTTACACATAACCGTCGTGGCTTGGAGGCGGCGACACGGAGCGGGTCAATGTGACCGATGCATCTGAGAGGTGCACCTGCAGTCTCTGAAACACGCAGGCACTGCTGTTTTGCTCGTGTCTCCGCCTGCCTCACGGGGGGCTGCACGCTCCACTCAGTTCTACAGACTTTACCAAATGGTTGCCGAGAGGGAAGTTTGGGAAGGAGGAATGGCAATTCTTTCTTTCTCCCAGGAGTTTTTAGTGCAGCTCAAAATCATTTGTTTGCACCCAGTGCAAGCCGAGCTAGTTAAGTCTGCATCGCATGCTGGACACCGGGCCTCTGGGGGCTCCAAGTGTGGCTTCAGCAGGATGAGGCTTCTCATGGGGCTGCCACACCCCCTCCTCACAGCACGTTGCCTGTAATTCCAAGGAAAGCGTTCTCTGAGCTTCCGCCCTCCGGCGCTCACAGAGCGGGAAAGAAAAGGTCAGACGGGGCTAACGCCACCTCTGCCCGGGCGCCATGATGCTGAGCTCAGTGGCCAGTGCCAAATGGCTATTGTTAGCTCTTGTGGATTTCGGTTTCGGGGCCAAGCCGGCCCTCAAGCCCTGCACACAACTGGCAGTATTTGGGTGCTGGTCACTGGGCGAAGGGTGCGTGACCTGCCGGCTTCTGGACCAGCCAAGGCGCCTTGCCGAAGGCCAGCTGGTGAGGGCCTGAGTGTGCTGCTGTGCCGGCCCAGTCCTTGCAATGGTGTCCAAGGCTGTGGATCCCTCGTGTATGTTATGAGAACGGTGATGGAGCACAAATGCCCGGAAGAAATGCTGGGAACTGATTTTGGCCACACAACTCAGAATACAATTTCAGTGGCAACAGCTCTCTGGAATGGGTGGGCAACCTAGCGCACTTCAGATGTGTGGGAACACAGCTCCCATCACCCACAGCCTGCATGGCCCCAGTGGCAGCTGAAGGGCAAAGCATCTGGAAGGCGTCCAGTGGTCCACTTCTGGCTTTGGGCAAATGCCTTCCCAGCTCTTTGCTGCTGAGCTACAGCCTGTTCCCGCACAGAGAGCAGTGCTTAGGGGACTCCTCTAGAACAAGGGGAAAGCGTATATTATTACTGTCACACTGCATTTAAATCCCTCCTGTTCCCCTCTTCCAAGGTGCTCCAGGGGCTCCTTACAAGTCCTCCTCCAATCCTTTTTCATCATCAAAACAACAACCCTCTCAGGTAGGTTAGGCTGAGAGTGAGTGAGTGACCTAGAATTACCCAGTGAGTTTCCAGGCCAAGAGAAGAGTAGAACCTGGATCTCTCAAGTCTCTAATCTGTACTTCAATGTATATTTGTGACCTCTTGTGACTCAAGAAAAAAGTTGACACTCTTCAGATGCAAGCAGCACATATTTTCTGGCACAGCTGTACAATTTTGCTTGGACCAAATTTGAATTTTGCTATTTACTGCTTGTCTGTTCTCAAAGAGCCAGTGTGGTGTAGTGGTTAAGAGCACGGGACTGGGACTCAGACGACCTGGGTTCGAGTTCCTGCTCGGCCATGGAGCCAACTGGGTGACTTTGGGCCAGTCACAGACTCTCAGCCCAACCTACCTCACAGGGTTGTTGTTGTGGGGATCAGATGGAGGAGCAGAATGATTTAAGCTGCCTTAAGCCCTTTGTAAGAAAAAGGCAGGATATAAATCGAAAAATAAATTAAATAAATAGTCCAGTAGCTATTTGAATAGACTCGAGAGTGGCATTTTGCAGTGCATGGGGGGTTACAGAGGAAACAGCTATTCCGGAATGGCTCCATCTTGGGCATATTTTTGATAAACTAAACAAATTAGGGACAGTATTTCCAAGACAAGAAAGGTCAACAATTGCAACAGTTAATTTCTCTGTTTTATTGTATGCTGTTTTTTATTATTGTTATTTTATGTAATATTGTAATCTGCTTAGAGAGTCTTTGGACTAGTATAGCAGAATAGAAGTGGAATAAATGAATAAATATAATAAATACTGTGCCTGAATGCACCTCTGAATGAAAATTAGCTTCATTTCAAGAAGGGTCTCTCCTGACCTTACAACTTCACACTTCCAGCACTAGTTGGGCACAGATGAAGGTGCCGGTGGGCAGAGGGAGGCAGTTATGCCGACGAAAAGCCTGCTAGGACCCTACGCATCTCACAGCCGCTCATTGACTGGGGAACGTAGATTATGCCTATGGATCTCCAACCTATACATTTCATCCCAGCTCAAGCTGCCACTCCTCCCCTTTCCCATGAGAAGGTTCTGGGTCTTCCATGGAAAGGTCAAATCCTGGCTCCTTCCAGGCACAGCTTAAAATCAGCATGGCCCTAGATCACGGACGTTGTTGGACTGCAACTAGCCAGCAGAGCTGATGGGAGCTGCGATCCACCCGGTCCCAGTCCAATCGCCGTGGGGGCAATCGGTGCATGTTTAGGCAGTGAAAAGTTCCACACGGCCCTGCATCCCCCCCCCCCCCCCGCCGCTGGCTGGAGCATCCTAGGACTTGTAGGGCTTTTTGCCTGTCAAACGTGCCTAGGACAATGCCCTCAGGAAAGAGTTACATGAGCCGGTGGCCATGCACCCCGTGGCTGGGACCTGGCAGAAGAACAACGGAAAGGGCCTGCATGCTACACTGCCGACAAAAGGCAGAATCTTGCAAAACTCAAGATCTAAATCCACCCCGGGCACTGACACTTGTGCTCAAGACCTCCGGCTCTCAAAGCCTGCGAGGGGATTTTGCATGGAACAACAACAAGAGCAAACCATTTGGCACCGTTTTCTCAAACTAGTGTGAAATAAGAGAGTGGTGCCAGTAGCGACTAGAACATCTCACACCACACAATCCAAGAAACAGCTCCCTCTTTCTTTCCCCTGCTTTCTTTGCCCGCCTTTATCCCCTGGCCTCTCTCTTCTCCGCCTTTCCTCCCTTGTCCGTGAGAATCAAACTGAAGAGGACCATGCAAAGCCGCTGGGTGTGAGCGTGAGAGTGAGCTGTCCAGAGGATGGGGATGGGGTGTGTGTGTCCTCCATCGGGACCCTCACGTGCCGATGCTTCCCACTCCCCCCGGAAGGGGACCTGGCCTCACACGGCCTGTGTCTTCTCCCCACTGGAAGGGAGCAGCAGATCTGCAGAACGGCCCAGGCTGACCCGGCTCTTCCGTCCAAGCCCCACCAATTCCAGAGGGCTACGGCCAGAGGATCCAGGGCCCATGTGGAGCACATGTGGGCAGCCTTGGGCAAGGAAGTCCCCTTGTGCAGAGCGAGCCCAGCTTTTCCCTTGCACAAGCCATGGCTTAACCTGGCACGATGTCACTGGCACAGGGAGACGGATCCCATTGGAAGCCACCCACAAGAGCAACAACCAAGAGCCGCGAGGTGGAAAAAGTCCGCCTCCCACGTGATCCTTCAAGGTGCAGAAGCCTTGCCCCAGGTGGCCTTCAGAGGGACCTCGGTCGTCATTCACATGCAGGGCTTGGGTTGCTGCTGCTGCGCTAAGAAAAACGCTCATTTATTTGTGCTCTGCAACAACCACACAAGTAGCTGCCTAGCAACCTGTTTGCTTTTGTCTTTCCTGGCTGTGAGCAGAACCAGTGGGAGAGCCAAAGCAGCTACTCCTGTGCCACTCTGTGCGAGATTCTCCCCACTTGTCTTCTGATGATGAAGCTTTCTGCCTCTTGTCCAAAAGAATAATGCCATGAGAACGACCGGAGTTAACCACATGCAATTTGGGAGGTCGAGGCCACGGGTGGCCATCTTGGGCCAGATTAAGATGGCGGCCTGGAAGCGGCTCTGCCCCATGGGAGTGGGGTCCAGGCGGTTCCTGGTGGTGCTTTTGCTTTGCAGACTCATTGACTTGGAAGGGTCCTCAAAGGGCCGTTTGAGCAATGCCCGGACCACGGAGGAAGCCTGCCGGGACAGCTCCCTGGACAGGCTGCAAGCCGCAGTGATGAGTCGTATTTTATGCAACAGCACCATCGCCAGCTCCAGCAAGGGAGAGCGGTGCATGGAAGCCATTCCCTGCCCTTTCTTCCACACAGCAAGCCACAGCGGTGCCTCCATCCCAGTGCTCCTATCACCAGCTGAACTGGATGGATGCTTCTTTCCACAGGAATGAGGGTGAATCCCCGCCAGCTGGTGAGGCGTGATCCGTCGCTCACCTGCTCACTAAGCTACATTGGGACCAGCCGGCAAAACACACGCAGGGAGGGCTTGCTTTCAAAAGGGATCACTTAGCACAGGGTGCCTGACAGCAGTCGAGAGCCTGTGTTGCTTGGAATGTCAGACCAAGGCTGGGGAGACATAGGCTCGACTCTCCACTCAGCCACGAGGCCTTCTTACTCTCGAGGAGGCAGACCTAACCAGTCAGTATCCTGACTCCGCACACGCACCTGTCCTGGTCTCTCCCAGGCACATCCTCCCTCCCGCGTGCTCCTCCCTTGCCTGTCCTCCACATGCCCTGGATTTCCTCCACCCCGTGGTGGCTTCCCCCAGTATCCTCCTGCTGCCCCCTCTCCTGTCCACCGCTCTTTCCCTTTGCTCCCCTTCCTCCTGGCTCCCTTCAGGTGTGGCCCATGGCCTGAGGTGCCCCTCTTGCCAGGTGTGCCAGCCCAGGAGCTGCTGGCTGCCAGGGCTGGCAGGAGGCCACACGCAACTCATGGGTGGCTGGTAGGAGGCGTATGCACAGAGGAGCGACGCACAAGAGACGACGCTTCCTCATCTGCCTTGCATCGAAGGCACGCTTCCTGCAGCTTTGCAGCAGCAGCAAGAGAGGATTTGGTGAGGGGTTTTCGGAGGAAGATCACTGGAAACATGCAGCGCCTTTTGTACGATCAATTTATTTGCAGGGAACAAATTGAGCACGGACCGCAGACAGACCACAATAGTTTGTGAAGCAGCGGCAGTCCCTCAAAGCAAACCGCACGCCCTTGCAAGCCACAGCGCTCTTTCTCACGAGCTGTTTGCCAATGATCAGGAGCTCTGAAGGTGCACACCGACTCTTTGTTCAGCAAATCATGTGGAGAAAACTTTCAGATGCCATTCCTTCGACTGGAACGCTGCGAAGGAACGATCCCCGTCCACTAGCTAAGAAGAGCTCTAGAAGGAGGACCTCTGACTTTATACTCATAAAGGTAACAAAGCGACATTGTGGAAAGTATTTCTGCTTTCTCTTCTCCTCCCCATCTGTACTGTCAATGGTACACTTGTCCCGCACCTTCACCAACTGTGATGACTTGAGGCCAATCCATCAGACGACAGGACATTTTGTTTCATGGATTGTAAAACACCTTTCATTCCATCACCTGCTTATTGAGGGAACTGGATTTTGATGGAAATTAATTTTGAAAAAGGGATAGACAAGAATTTTGTTTATTTGTGCTAATGCAGATTGCTGCGAGTGTGGATTTACACAAATTCTCCCACAGAAATTAAAAAGCAAAAGCAAAACGCCCCTTCCACAAGTTCATAACATGTGCTGTCAGCTCAGATTCATAAAAATATGAACTCGTTTGAATTCATGAGGGATTTCTTCAAAATCCTTGTGAGAAGATACATGCTATGTTCCAGACTATACAGGCACTCCTGTGTTTGTACAATTATAGATTGGACATGACTTATATGGAATCTTCCTAAAATGGAATGCAAAAAAAAAAAAAAAGATCTCCCCCTCCCCCACCCCGGATTGCAAGTGCAAACTACAGAGGCATTATGTGAGATTCTCAAAATATTTTGCCTCCAGATGGCAGGATAGAATGTATACACTGTTGTAGGTTAGGGGGTGGACACGATGCTCGGCTATATTATTTGCATGCAAATATGCTTTTCTTCAATACCGACGCCGCACGAACACAGACGCAAACTCACAAAGCTGCCTCTTCCTAGATGTGACAAAAATAAGACTTTACCCTTTGAATGTGAAGTATGCGACCATATTGGCAGCAACTGTTGGATGAGATGGTTTCTGGAATTATTTTGAGACACAAGGAGCACATTATTTTGGGAGAGGGGGCTTTTTGATTTGGCAGGTGCCAGTTGCTTGTGGGGGAGAGTGAGATGAACCCCGTGATACCTCCTTGTCCTTTGATTTGACAACCGATCGGCACAGCACCCCTGCTTTTATGGCTTTGCAGATGCGGTACATTTGGAAACCGATGTCAACTGATTTCTGTGCTCAGCTCCTCTGGACGAGGAGTGGCATCAAACCCAGCAAGACACTATTGATTAACTCAGTGCTGCCTTTGTAGCTGATGGAACATAGAAAGATAGAAGCAGAGCAACTTAGAAAGGGTCTCCTGGGCCATCTAGTCTGATCCCCAGCTCCAGCTGGCTCTGCTCATGACATGCCCACCATATCCCTGAACACCCTCACTGAAGGGGCTTCAACCAGCTCCCGTGGAAGCTCATTCCATACCTTGAACACTTCCATGTTATGGGTTTGCCATGATCACGTCCTCCTCTCCCACACCAAGATCCCCAACCCATCACCAAAACGGGGGGAATTCCAAAACCATTGGGGTGACCCCATCTAACTGAAGTGCCTGCACGGACCAGTTTCTACTGATACACCTCTGAATGGTTTGTGGCAGGTTAGCAAGGGTTTCCCATTCCCAACAGCAGCAAGTAAAATGCGAAACATAGAAACATAGAAACAGAGCGAGTCAGAAGGGGCCTCCTGGGCCATCTAGTCTGACCTCCAGCACCAGCCGGCTCCGCTCACAACATGCCCACCATGTGCATGTCCAGCTTGTCCTTGAGCACCCGCACTGATGGGGCCTCAATGACCTCTTGTGGAAGTCCATTCCACACCCTCGGGGTCCTGACTGTCAGGAAGTGCTTCCTGGCATCCAAATGGATCCTTGGTTCCCTGAGCTTCGCTCCGTTGGAGCACGTCCTGCCTTCCTCTGCAGGGGAGAACAGGTCTCTGCCCATCTCCATGTGGCATCCCCTCACATACCTGTATGTTGCCAACAGATCCCCTCTGAGTCTCCTCTTTTCCAGGCTGAAGAGACCCAGTTCCCTCAGTCTCACCTCATACGGCATCCCCTGCAAACCAGCCACCATCCTTGTGGCCCTACGCTGCACTGACTCCAACCTGGCTATATCCTTCCTGTAATGAGGGGCCCAAAACTGAACACAATACCCCAGTTGCGGGCGCACCAGAGTCATGTAGAGGGTAGTAATACCGCTCTTGCTCTAGAAGCCACATGAATTGTTAGACAGGCAGTTGTTTCTCTGATAGCCTCCAGCTTCCTCGCTTGGATTAATTGGCTGTCTCTGACCAGGGCTGTTTGCAGCTTTCTGTAAAGAGGAGAGGGGCGGAACTAATGTGGTCCCGTGGATGCCCCAAGCTGGCCTGCAGAGACCTGGGTCCTTCCAGGGGCAGGATTTGGCTCCAAGCCCATCCCTGCTGTTTTTCTCTGACATGAGAAAGACAAAAGGCTAATGAGTGAGACAGGGATGCTGGTGACCTGCAGCCTGAAGAAGGCCTTGGTGGAGCATTGATCAAACGAAACTGCAGCCCCTCCAGTTAAGGAAGGATCAGTCACAAAAGATTAAGAAGTGTCGCTTACCTTCACCATACCTGCGGTTTTGACTGCATGGGCAATCATTTTACAGAAATAAGGTGACTCTATGCCCGACAGAGCTGCAAAGGATGCTTGCAAAGATGCCTGTCCTTCTACTGGAGCTACGTGTTACAGAGCACGCATAAGAGAAACAGCGATGAACCCAGCCGTGTCCCCCCTCCCTTGCCCCCTTTTTGCTGGAAATATACAGTTATTGTCATGGTGACAATTGGCTTTTACTGTTTGGGCTGCTAGTTGACTGAAACTGTCCATCCCTGCTTTAAAATAATCACTATTCCTCTGATGGATCCCGCACTTTGTAAAAATATTTAAATGCTTCTAATGTTGTTGTAACTGGATGTTGATTTTATGGGTAAACAAATGTCAGGGAGAAATAAATTTCTGAAAAAGAGAGAGTGAGAAGCACCCCCTAATTCTAGCTAAAGTAAAGAGTACTTTGAGAAAAGACTCTTGGTCTAGTGGGGGAGAAAGTGAGGCCGTGGCTTCCAATAGACTAAACACGCCACCCATGTGTGTATGTGCAAGCTGGGAGCTGGTTGGCACACTTGGCCGGGTGCTGTCCATCATCCACCAAGCCTGGGTTCAAATGCCTGCTCAGGTGGGAAACTCTGGTTGCACACTCTCCATGGGAAGCAGTTATTCCCAACCTGGAGCCTGCCCTCCAAATGTGCTGGGGATTATGGGAGTTGCATCTGGAGGGCACCAGGTTGGGAGAGGCTGTTCTACCTCCCTTCCAGTTTGCCAAGGGGTGGTGCTCAGGGAGACCTACAGCAAAGCTTTCCAGAGGAACTTGCAGGTGGGTGGAGCTAGAGGCAATGGTGGGTGGAGCTAAATGGTGGGTGGGGCTAAAGGCAAAAGGGGTGGGGCCAATAAGCCGCAAGCGCACGTATCGTTAGTGTTGTGCGCTTATCACCAGGAACAAAACCTTCAGAGAAGCATGGCAACCTTTTAGAGCTGTTGGGGGAGAACTGTGATCAGCAGCCGACTGGTTTTGCTGGGACTGATTCTGGGTCAAAATCGGACCCTTACATGATGTCCCCAACTCGGCACCACGCTGGGCTCGACAACTCACAGAGAGAGGACGTGCTTTTTGTATTTCCTTTTGTTAAGGTCCTGGCTTAACAAGGACCGTGCCAGTTTCTCTGGAGCCTAGAGCCAGGTCTAGGTAAATACTGGATTCCCTATTTTGAAAAATGACGCTTCTTTCTCCCAGTAGTCCTGGGCGCAACTGAGCAGAGCCTAAACCAATTAACAGCAATCCATGGCACACCCCCACCCTGCATGGTTGGTCAGGAGGAAGTCCCATCCACTTGAGTGGGGTTTACTTGCAGGAAACTGGATAGAAGTTCGGAACGTTGGCCTGCTGTCTCCTCCAACACCCAGTCTTACGCCTGTGCCTGAACTTCACAGCGTTTGTCTCTGGTTCTGTCTCCCCTGACACTGCCTGGCATTCAGCCTGATGGGGAGCTCTAGAGAACTCCTGCTTGCTTGTTAGACAAAAGAAATCTGCGTTGGTCCCAATAAAGAGCATTGCCTGGCCTGGGAACTCCAGGAATTTTTTCCTCCTTTATGGAATGACACGGTGTCCACTGCTCATGCATGTTCTTCCTGACACACCTGTTGCCCAGTTTCTGTTCTTCCAAACACTCAACACTCAACCATCTCAAGTGCTCACTGGCAAGAAAGGATGGAGCTCTTTGCCCAGACAGATGTAACCTTGAAGATCTTCTACCTTTTACGGCATGGAAACTATTTTTTAAAACAATATTTTAACATTGGCCTGAGGGTGACTCAAGCAAGCACACCAATTCATCAACTCAAATCCAAACCCCCTAGGCGAGTCTTTAGACTCTCTTAGTGCACCAGAATGCGGTGAACTTCTCAAGGGGTTGGGAAATTTAAGCTACCCCGAGGCTTTATTGAGATGGGGCGGCATAGAAATGTTTTAATAAAATAAAATGTTGTAATAAATACATAAATTATTGAGTGTCACCAAGAGTACTTTTAGGGGTTTCTGTCTCCCCCATATGCCTTCACTGGGAAATCTTAGATAAAATTCAGCCAGCTCCTAAGTCACTGGACAGCACTGTTTGCTAAGATTGCACAGGTGGAGAGACTGCTACCTTAAAAGGCCCGAGGTCTTCTGCATTCAGCAAACAGAAACCCACTGGTAACGCTTCCCCTATTACTGTTGGCTCACCTGCTGATCTACCTGTCCAAGAGGAAGAGGCAAGTGCAACAGGAAGCCGAGTGCTCCTGCTGAATGATGGGCAGGCTTCAGGCTGCACGACGCCACTTTGCTCTTTGCAAGAAGCCTGAGGTCCACCCGGGGCACAATGATGGCTCAGGAGGGTGCCATACGACTAGAATAGATTTCCTCCCAGCTGGCATCCTCCAGGTGTGCTGGACTACAAAGCCCATCCTAGACAAAGGATGCGGTTTCTAGTCCAACACTTCTCAAGGGCACAGGGCTACGAGAAAGGGTAAGAAAAAGCCATACCCAAATGCATCATCTGAATGGGTGTTTCTCGTAATGGATACCCTGACAGGGTGTGATTTCTCTGAATTTATGCATTTTTGTAGGTTTAAAAATACACATTAGAGAAGTGCATTGCGAAATTCAGAGAAGCAGGAACAGTGCAGGACAATTTCAGTCTGGTCTGGGTATTAGTCCAGGCCAAGTAAATCGAGTTGGTGCACATTAAAGCGTAAACCAAATGAATTTCTCCCAAGGCCCTGCTTGACTGAACCGGCGCTTGCTGGCAGAGGGGCCTTGAGAACACCCTGACTGAGGTACCAGCCATGGCTAGGCAGGTTTCTGGTGCCCAGGAAGAGAAGAGATCCTTACATTCATCTGGTCTGCTTGCTCATCTAGCCCTGATCAACAGCAGATGACCAGAGAGATCTTCCCTGACCTGCTGTGTACTACCCGATCCTTTTAACTGGGCATTTTACAGATGGGAGTTGGCACAGGACAGCCAGTCCACAGCCTTTACACAGATCCTTTGAAGCAAGCGGAACAAATGATGCTGATGCTGAAAGGCTTTATTCATCCATTCCGTATTAGATTCATATCCTACCTTTTGTTCCCAACTCAGAGCGGCTTGCATCCTCCTCCTCCTCCTCCTCTTGCTCTGAATCTTATCCCCGCAACAACAATCCTGTGAGGAAGGCTGGTCTCACCAGCTGGCGCCATGGCCGAGCAGGGACTAGAAGCCAGATCACCTGAGTCCTAGTTCTTCGCTCTTAACCACTGCACCACTCTGGCTCAGATAAAAGATACATTTCTTAATAGTTATAAATGTATATCTAAAGACCTCTAATATATAAAATATTAAATTATTTGGAATATCTATAATTTAAAATTTTAAATATATAATTTAAACATATAAATTAAATATAAAGAATCAAATAAGCAAGTTATTTGATTTATTGGCATCATGAACATTTTTATAGGCTGTAGCGACTTCATCTCCTGGTTTTAGCAAGCTCCTTTCCCATTGTTCCCTTCCTTCTTGGTCCAAGGTGTACCAAAGGCCACTGGCTTAGGTGGCTTCTTTAAAAGGCTAGGACATTCATGGGGGTGCGGGCACAGTTCTACCCATGGCTACTAGCCATGATGGCCACATGGGGCCTCCGTGTTCAACAGATCTTACCTATGGGGGGCATTGCCTTCACATTGTGCTCATAAGCATCCTAGTCACCTCCCATGTGGCTTGCTGCCCATGAACCCGCACTCAGTGGCACTCTGTATGTTCATAAGAGCCGGTATTGGCAAGGGTATCGGCAGACTTGGCAGACCTCTGGGGCTTGCAGAAACACCACGGGTGAGGGTGGGGACATTGCCCCACGTGGCCTGGGTATACTCAGTGGCCACAGAATGCAGATTGGCTTTGGACTGGATGGGGGGAATCAGAAAACCAGGTGGGAGAGGGAATGGAATGGAGCATCACCGCGGAGGGTGTGGCTGGCTGACTAGAAACCTGGAGAGGAGCAGTCCACGCTGCAACCCTGTTGCCGAGTGTTGGTCTGGCACTGGAAAGAGCTAGGCTCTTCTTTCCATTTGGCCACAAAGCATGAGAAGAAACACTTTTTGGGGGGAAGGATCTGCCCTGAATCTCCGGTGCACCATCGCCAAAACGATTGCTATATAAGACAGGGAAGAAAGCTTCTTTGGGCTGATGTGCCCCATGCCTCCGACCTGGCGTCCTGCACGCACCTGCGAAGATGACTCCCCGTGTCTCCCAGCCAGCTGGCTCTTGCAGCCCACGCCCGCTGGAGGGCAGGGGGTGGGGGAAGACCTCTCCACGTCATGCGCTCATCTGCAGACCTGCCCTGTGTTCATTCTGTGTCGTAGGGCTCAGAAAAGTGGGCATGCCTGACCTGGTCTTGAGACATGGGGCTTTATCACTGGTGGGTTTGTTCCAGGAGCTGAGCGAGGCAGGAAATCCATTCAGCCCGTCTGGAATGCCTCCCTGCCACCTGCCCCACCTAAACAAGCTATTCTATACTTGTTAGAATGTGGGGAAAGAGAGAGAGGGAGAAAGAGGAAATTTTCCTTTGGCCCAGGGCACTGGAAAAGAGGGGCTCCGTGGGACAGAGGTGCCCTGTGTTGCGTCCAAAACAAACTTTGAAAGGGGCAGGGAGTGAATCCAGGGAGGGGGCAAAGCTGAGCTTCAGTTTTCCACCAGCACAGCCAGAGGGGCTTGGCCTCTCCATCAAAGAGAAGAAAAGAAGCCAGGATCATATAGCGGGAGGGCCCCATTTGGATGGATTGGCTTCAAAAGGAGCAGGGTGAATAGGGATGAAGAAAACCAGAAGGCAGAGCGGGTTCCTCGAATTTGGCAGGGAGGGGACGCAAACATGACGGCTGGAGCAACTGGTCTTTCAAAACCTTCCTACGCTTGCCTTTGCAGCGTCCTGTTCGCAGCCCGTTTGCAGCAAAAGAGGGAAGAAAACAAAAGCAAACACAGCAACTCAGGCAAATAATTAAAACAGGCAGGACGGCCATACAAATGCCCCGTTTCAGATGCGGGTGGTCCCTTGCACCTTTCCTGTTCAATGTCTCCAGTGTTACTCTGGGCAGGAGGCGAGGATGGGGAGCAACAGAACAGTGTGGGCAGCTGGAGGCTGAAACCATTAGCGCGTTTTACGGTTGCTTAGAGGAACCTGCCAAATGGAGGAACCTGCAAAGAACTTCAGCCAGACAGGGGATCCCAGGCCCTGTGCCAGCATCCCACACGTTTTAAGCCTATTTCCATATGGATTACTCCATTTCTACCCTGCCTTTCTCCCCAAAGGCACCCCAAAGCTTCCATCCCCACTCAGCCTTGGAGCGCACTGGATGACTCAGGGCCAGTCCCATGAAGTCCTAATTCCCCTTCACTCTGCACCAGTCAGAGCTCAGCTGGAGTCCTGTGTCCAGTTCTGGGCAGCAGTTAAAGAAAGATGCAGGCCAACTGGGAAAGGTCCAAAGGAGGGCAGCAGCGAACATCCAGGGGCTGGAAACAAAGCGCCTTGAGATGAGACCGGAAGAACCGGGCATGTTTTAGCCTTGTGAGGAGAAGACTGAGGGGAGACATGGCAGCACCCCTCAGCTCCTTGAAAGACTGTCACAAAGGGGAAGGACAAGATCTCTTCGTGACCATCCCAGAGCGCAGGGCATGGAATAATGGGCTTCAGTTCAAAGAAACAAAATTTAGATTAAACACCAGGAAGAATTTCCTGATTGTCAGAGCAATATGACAATGGAACGTGCTACTTGGGAAGTTGTGTGCTCTCCCTTGCGGGAGACAGTAACAAAGAAGGCATCTGGACAGTTATCTAAATGGGACGGTGTAACTCAGTGACCTGCAACAGCAGCGGGTTGGACCGCATGGCCCTCTGGCCCCCTCCAGCTCTGCTACTCTATGATTCTATGTAGCTCAGGACTGGGGAACCCAGGCACTGGAGCAAAATCGTTCCCTCCTGGAGCTTCCAGTCCAGCTCTCCTAGGGTGCAAACCTGGCCCTCAGGGCCCCACCCACTACTGGACTCTTTCCCCCAAGAGCACTGGATGGTTTTCTGACTTTTCTGCAGTCCCCCCACCCCCCAAAAAGGCCCAAATGTCTCCCTGAGAAAGCTTAGTTCCTACTACAAGGAGTTTTGAGTGGCAGCAGGTTTGGCCTCTCCCCATTCCAATTCGGCTCTGCTCCTGACTGGTATGTGACCCTGGAGAGCTTCTCTGGAATGGAATTTTTGGCCCTCCGGCTGATAAAGGATTTACCAGCATCAATCTCCTCCAACAGCTGTTTGCCACCAGGACCAACCCATCGCCCACGGGAAGCCCCCAAGCACAACGAGGCTGCAGCTGGCGAAGGCAGCGCTGCCCCGTCCCCCATCAATCACCCCCCTTCCAGTGCAGCACAAGACTCCGAGTGCAGAGATTTGTACGACGGCTGTATGAGACGGGCGGTTTGATTCTCAAGCCCTTTCCAAACAACCTCAAAATTACCCAGCTGATATGCATGAAATATTCCGGCCCATAAAAGCCTCTGACACGTACTAAAAGTCACTGTGATGGAATCGAGCATTACGATTTCCATCCAGAAAGCTTTTCCGGAGGATGTCGCCTTTATCCATGGGCCTCGCCACAGGATCCACCTGCTCCCTGCTTTTTCCAGCTGCTTTTATTTTAGCCTCCCAAATAATTGCACGTGGTTGACGGAACAGGTCCAAAGCTGACCCCTATTAGGACATGTTTATGTCTCCAGGTCTCCAAAAGGCAACAATCACTTTTATTCGTTTCAGTCTACATTTTTTTTCCATCGTTAAGGGCTGCAGCAGAGATATGAGAAAGAGCAAACTTTGGGAGTGAGCAAAAAACCCTTCCAAAAACATCTATTTAAACAATTATGACTCTCACTTCTTTCCACCTTTCTAGCTTCTGGGAATCCTTTCCACATTGGACCTATTCACACCCAAGAAGCCGGGACTCGCGGCTGAATAAGCCATGGCACCGATGAACTGCTGCATGCAGGCTGCTTGCCCCCGCCTCACTCATCCAGAAGAAACCAAGAAAAGGAGCACTTTGGTTTACATTTGAACCGGGATTATGGCTAACTGAGCCCAAATAAGCCAGGCCCATGAGTCAGCTTTAAATCAGAGTCTGTTGTTAGTTTAAAAATTCTGGCTTGTTTGGCGGTAGAACCATAATTCTGAATATGGCCACCATGAAAAATTCTTCCCTTTCTGGTTTGTTTATCCAATCATAACAAGGCAGCAGCAAAGTGGGATTGATTTCCACAGCACACTGGCATTTTCTGGGTCTTGTTGTGGACAGCTTGGCACCTTTTGTGGGGTGTTCATGTGCTTTGCAGTAATTTGCATTAATGAATGTGCAGGAGAAACACAACTGTAACAAAATTCTGGTAAAAACAATCTAATTCCATCAATGAGAAAGCAGTGGAATGAATGACACTGGAGAGAATCTGAGCAAATCCACCCGTCTCTAGTGCAAGCGCCGTGAATGGGAGGGGCCAGCCTGAAACGAGACGGTTTCTGTGGCTGTTTGACTTTGCTTTCTCCCTTCAGACATGGCAGCTGAACTATGCAATGACCAAGGTTGCTCTTCCCTTCTTGGTTCTCCTGAAAATACTAGCACAACTTACACTGCAGGCCCAGGAGCGGGCCTTCTTGTTTCCAGTGGGGCTTAGTGCCAGGAAACTGGGGACAGCCTGAAAGAGATGGCTCATTTTAATGAATGAATAAATTACTGCATCAAAAAGATTCAGTGGGATGAGGCTGATTTATAGATGTGATATTTGCCCATCGGGAAAAGAGGCAGGAATTCAGAGATCCTAAATGATCATCATTCCCTTCCAAAGAGTCTCACCTTTCTCATAATTGATTGGCTTTGCATTTAGATGAGACTGAAATGAAGCCATTTGGATGGAGAAGGAGATTAACTGCTATGCTAAGCACTGTCCAGGTTTGAGCTACATGGCTGGTTTAATTGACTGGGGAATTCTCAAATTAAAGTTGTCCATGCCTTTGATGGGAACATAGCAGGCAAAAATCCAACCTGAACAGATTTATCTGCCATGGAGGCAGCTGATCCTGTTGAGCATCTCTACCTGTTGTAAATCTGTGAATCTTCTCTACTGAAAAGGAATCAGAGAATGATAGTGCCAAAGACACCCTGAAGGTCATTTAAGCCCAACCTCGTACTCAAGGCAGGATCTTCTTAAGGTAACCCAACTGAAGGTCATCCAGACTCACCTGTGAAGAAGGACCACCTTCTTAAATAGCACCTGTGAAGAAGGACCACCACTGCTCCATGTCAGCCTCCCCCAACCTGCCTTCAGAGGCATTTGGACTACAACTCCCAGAATTCCCATCCAGCAGGGCCATTGACTGGGAATTCTGGGTGTTGCAGTCCAAATGTGTCTGGAAGGCACAAGGTTGGGGAAGGCTGCTCTGTGTATGTCCAAGAGCTCATAACATGAGGAAGTTGCTCCTTCTCTGAACCAAAATCAGCTTCCTTCCCATTTCTACCCACTGCACCTTGCCCGAAACACTTGGACCAGCAGAGCATGAATCTGCTCCATCTTCTACTTGATAACCCTTCGGATATAGGAAGACCACTACTGTGCCATTCATCTCCTCTTTTCCAGGGTAAACTTATGCAGATCATGAAGTCCTATTCAGGCATTCTACATCTTGGTATGATAAATGCTGATTTCCAAATTGCATGGAGAGTCTTCATAGCTGGAGGAGGCTTTTGTCTTCAGAAAGTCACCCCCCTGATGAGTAGACAGTGACACAATGTGCGGGGGGGGGGTTAGCTTGTTCCTTCTTATTTAGCACACTGCAATTGGGCTTCAGGGCTATCTGAAAGCAAGGACAACACAGAAACCCAAATCTTAAACGAAATGCTAGAGTCAATACAGTGCACAGAGGACTAGATTGAGGAGATGTGGATTCAAACCTGTACTCAGTACCTGAGGGTGACGTCAAGTCACCTTTGCTAAGCTGGTAAGATGCGGGCTGCATGGGTGACCACATGTGTTAGCAGATGGGGGGTTGGACTGGATGGGCTTATAGGACCCTTCTAACTCTACTACTTCTAGTCTAGTCTAGTCTAGTCTAGCCTATTCTAATCTCAGACTAGCTTATCTCATGAGCTTGTTGTGAATAGGATCAGTCAGGGTGTTTATGCTGCCACCCAGGACTCCTTGGTGAAATGCTGATATAAATCAGTCAGTTCTGTGGATTTGGAGCACGGGAAGACAAACGTTTTGGGTGACGGGCAGACCACCATGAAACTACCGTTATGGGAGCCGTGGCAAATGACTAGTCACCTTTCCCAAAGACAGCGTACAAAGCAACGGTGGGCCTGAGCCACGTCTTTCAACTCCCAGCTTCCAGCCCCAACTCTGTTCACTCGTTGCAAGTGGAAAGTGCAGGGGCCTGACCAGGCGCCCATGGGCACTGCGTTGCCTGTCTCGGCTTTTGAGGACAGCTTCACAAACAAAGCTGGAGCAGCCCCAACACATTTCCCAATATGTTTATCCCAGAGACAGCAAGGAAAAGGCCAAGAGAGGCAGGTTAGGCAGATGGGTGTTGGCGCAGCCCCATGAGTTGTTTTTAACTGCTGCTCTGTGGGCTGAATTCTACACATTTTCCAGAGGTGAGTAATTTCCCATGATGGAAAAGGGTTTAGCCATGTATGTTAAACAAAACTTGGCTCCACGGCCTCTCTGCTCCCCATGCCCTGATTCCACCATGTCTCCTGCAAAATATTCTCCAGCCTGCAAATCGTTTCTGATTAGGCTTCTCTCAGGGAACACACTTGGACTGGGGACAAGGAAGATCAACCGGTGGCCAGAACTGGCAGCGAGAAATATTCTTGATTGCCAGCTAGTCTAAGAAGGGGTGGGGGGAGGAGAGGAGGGCGCTCAGAGAGTGCTGCACGAAGAAATGGCCTTTGAAGGAAGAAATGGCCATTCATCGATCCATTCATGAGCTCACCCTGCCGTTCGGAAGCTTTGGCAGGGAAAAAAGGGGCAGAAGAATGCGGTGTACGCGTGGAGGGTGCAGAACATGGATGGGAAACCTGGGATCTGTGAAGCCGTCGTATCTGCCTGGCATTAGAGACGATGCAAGTGCTGAATGAGAACAGAAAATTTCCAGTTCTTAAACGAACAACAAGTGATCCTAGGGTCGTGTGGAAAACTGTCTAGGATTTTTTAATGCCTGCAACTGCCTGCATGTATGTTAAAATAAGGCTTGGTTTCGCCATGGGGGCAACACGCCAGCCCATTTCTGCACTGCATCACTACTTATTTTTGGCTGGCAGAGGTGTCTTTGCTCGTAACAGCTGCCTGCCAGGCGGAAGTCCAACAGGCACTGCTTCCCTGCAACACAGCAAAGTGGCACTGAGTGCCTGTGGATTTGGGGCACCACAGGCCGCTGCCCGGGCACAGTGCGCCGTCCCTGGCACAGCACCTGCCTCGGAGAAACCCAGATTTACTGGTGGGCCACCCGGAGGACACCAAAGTCGAGAATGAGGGTGATCAGCACAGCTGAAGGTGGGGCTGCTGCTATGCCTGGTTCCCATGGGTGGGCAACATCAAAGCTTGGGGGGTGCCTTGTCCCACTGGGGGCTGCACCCCACTTCTGCTGCCAGATTTGCTGCTGTGGAAGCCCAGCAATTCCGGAGCCTAACAAGTTGGGTGGGGAGTGCACGCCTCGCCTACCCACAGCCCATCATCCCCACGTGCCTCCAGCTAGGACAGTGTCATGCAGATGCAAAGCCTGCCTCATCCTCTGTGTTTTCTGCCCCCCAAATTTGAACCCAGGGCTTCCAACTGGGTGGCTGAGCAGGGCCACTGGGGAGGCAGCCCGCGCCACCTGCTGCTGGAGCTTCCACCCACAGGGGTCAGCAAGGAAAGCAGGGGGCTGCTGCAGAGGAAGCCCCAAGAGGACCAGCTGAGGCGTGCAGGGCTTGGGACAGATGGGATGCAAGGCCCTACCCCTACACTCTGCAAAGTCCCGGCCAAGTGTGGGGGGTCTAGTCTGCCCTCTAGTCAGGTGCAGGGCCATAATTTGCAAGCAGCTGAGGCTGGGGAGGAGGGCCGTGCTTTGGGGGGGCTGGGCAATTTCCCCCAGTTGCCCCATCCCCAGAGGTCCCTGGCTCCAAGGCTCGTCCCAGCCGTGGCTCCTGGCTTGTGCTCTACACTGCAGCTCCTGTGCATTTGCCTGGAAGGGAAGTCTCGCCGTGCTGAGCGGGGCTTATTGCCAGCTAAGAAGGATTTGAGGCTAAGCCAGGCTGCTGAGGGAATACCGACTCTGTTTGTTCTTATGCTTCTCTGAGCCTTATAAAGTCTGGGCATTACAAGCTTTTTTCCCTGTGGGGTTCAGAAATAAACAGTCAGGTACACAGAATACTGCTGGGAATGGGGAAGGCTGCTGTTCTTGGCGTTCTTTCCAGGGTCAGAGTCTTTGGAGGAGGACTCCGATGGCTGGGAAATGGGGAGTGTGGGAATTGGGATGGCAGAGAAGGAGAGGCCATCTCAAGGCTGCATTCCAGGTGCCCAGGAGACCACGAGAACAGGTAGGGTTTGAAAGAGAAGGGAAGGGACAAGGGAGAGGAGGAAGATAAACCCATTCCTTCCCTAGTCCCTGACTAGTCCCTGTGACACCATCTTGGGTTGGAAGGGCTACCCCATTAGAGGGCGTGTGTAGATCTTGGAGGCGAGCCTTTCTCCAGAGGGGCCAACCCAGATAGGTGGAGCCGAGGGTTACTGAAAAGGAAGGTTCTTGGATGTAGTTTCTAGTTTGAGTTCAATTAATCACTCCGGGAGCTCTCCTTGAAGGAGATTAGGAGGGAGAGTAGCCAGAGGAGGGCCTTCTCTGCAGTGGTGCCCTGACTATGGAATACACTCCCCAGATGTTTGCCTGGCACCAACGTTATATTCTTTTTGGTGGCAGGTAAAACCCTTTTTATTTTCCCACTATTTTAATGTTTAATTGGGGTTTCATTATATTAATGGTCAGATGTTGTGGGGCTTACTTTATTCTACTTACTGATTGTAAGCTGTCCCCAGTCATTCTGTAGGGGATGGGATAGAAAACCTTGTAATAAATAAATAAATAATCACTCTGTTCATGCACAGAGACTTGTTTTTCAGTGGCTAAGTTCTGTTGGCTGTGAATTGGAAAAAAAGAGCTATTTCGCAAGAAAGTGTTGTTTGAAATCAATAAGGGGAAACCCAGCTCTGGACAAATACGTGGACCCATCTCATGCAAAGTTGGGCCGAAATGCTACTGCAGGGCTGGTGGTATTGTAAAAGGGGGCAGGAACTGCTGTACACATTGTTCTTTCTCGCCTTGTTCAGAGCCGAAGGAAGGCATTCCTGTCACTCCGCACCCCATCATCCTCATCCTCAGCAGGGACCTTTGGTGTGCGCAGTGTGGCGGTCCAAAGGGGGATCTTAAGCCGACGGGGCTCAACATGTTCCAAATATTCCCCGTGGTTGGGAACCACCTGCGTTCAGGGACAAGGAGGTTGCTGGAGCTGGAGCATCCCACAGCACACACTCCTGCAGATGAACTGCTTCATGCCAGGTCAAGTGGGGTCACAGCTGTTAAATGGTGTTCAGGACCTCGGACAGCGCACTGCCAGAGACCCTGGGCCTGAGAGAGCTGTTGTCACAGCAAAGGCAACAGGCTGGCAGGACGGGGCATTTGGACTCTGCACCCTGGTGGATGTGGCCCTCCAGGCAGCATGGCTGCTTCTGGACCCTCATGCTCCTGCACACCACAGGACAGGGGGATCCGTGAGAGTCGGGATTTGAGGAACGAGCTCCATTTGTAGGCTCAGAAGTGATACAAGGGAGAGTATACAACAATACAACACAGGCCTTGTGTGTGCGTCTCCGCCAAACCCTTCCAGAGTTTTTAGTAAAATCCTGAGCAGGGCTTTCATGATCCCTCCAGCCAGATGGCACCTGATGGCAGGTATTTGGTCTTTTCTTTCTGAACAGGTTTTCTTGTGGGAGGGAAAAAGCGATGGAGTGGGGAAGGTCCAGGAAATTGCGAATGGAGAACAACATCTGAATACATTGCAAAAACCAGGAAATAAAGCAGGACATGAGCCCAACAAATGCCTCCTCTGGAAGCAGCCAAAGCCTCTGAGAGATGGTGCCAACAGGAGATGCCAGGGGTTGAATCCAGACCAACCAGGGTATGCAAAGACAAAGGGAATGACAGAAGGTGAACCAGCATCT
Source organism: Varanus salvator macromaculatus (assembly GCA_023646645.1). NCBI lineage: Eukaryota > Metazoa > Chordata > Lepidosauria > Squamata > Varanidae > Varanus > Varanus salvator. The sequence goes on from JAIXND010000786.1 coordinate 9,352,211, forward strand.
ACTGGTAGATCTCCAGTGATTCAAAGGAGACTGGCATGGATTGTTGACTCCTGATTGTTTAATGACAGCGGTGACAAAATGATTGTTGAAGTGAAGGGAGAAAGTGGTGGGAATAGTCAGGAATGGGTGGTTGTAAGGAAGGACTATAAGCCCTGTTCAGTTCTAGCAAGCAACACAAATTCCCGTGTGCAGAATTCTTTATTTTAGCATGAATCTTTTGCACCTGGCTCCCAACTGGTGGCTCTCTGACATCGTTAAAAAAATCATGCAACACAGCAACACCTCACCCCAAAATAGCAAATCGATACAGTGGGAGTGTTGTGTAGTCATCAGACCTAGTCAACTATACTGAAGTGAAGTTCGCAGTCTAGTTTTAATTCATCATATGAATAGAGCTTTACTCTTTTTCTGTCTTGAACTGATCCCTCTTCAGCGTCAATGGCTTTCTCCAAGATCTAGAGCCACAGGAAAGGACCAGGAAATCATTTTGGTTTCCCCCCAATCCACTCTTTCAATAATTGCTGAATGTCTGAAGTTTGAGATTGATAAGCGAGAGAAAGGACATGGCTTTTATTGACGGGATATTAATAGCTTTCCATATTATGACTCCAATTACCCCTCGGGTCTGTTTTGCTTCCTCCATTTAATGATGTTACTGCTGATGAATCTTTGGGAAGGGAAATCAATACATATTTCATTTAGTTTGACAGGAATATGGAATAGCATTTAGACAATATGCAAACACACTGTTGTATATCGTTGGAGTTGGCCAGAACCCAGAAGGAATGGCATATAAGAAAGGTGAAGAGTTTATCCGTGCCCTTCTTGGTCACCATCAAATGAAGAGACGTGATTCTAAGCTATCAGAAGCCGTAACTTTGATGCTATCAGAGCTGGAAAGAAACCTAAAGGCCATCCAGTCTGTTCCCACCAACTTGGTGCCCTTCAGGTGCTTTGGACCACACCTTCCTGACCACTGGCTATTGCCTCCCCCCCCTCCCCCACCATCCTTGCTAGCGTTCTTCTGCTTTGCATTGCATGCTGACGACTAGCAGCTTGAACTGAGGGTTATTCTATTTATGTAAGCCGTCCTGAGGCTTTTGCGATAGGGCGGCATATAAATACCCTAAATAAATAAATAAAATAATTATTGACTGTCGGGACCCAGCGGCGCTAACAAGCCACAGATTGTAAATCCGGAACAGCCCATGATGACAAAGTATAGTTTGTTGCAGGGTTGTGAACTGTGGGTTGATTACCAAGGTTTGTCATGTTGGTTGGGTTCGGATACCCAATCATGGTTATGTTGGGTTCATAACGTGATAACCAACGTTTGAACAATGACTCGCTCTCAACCCAAACAGTCTTTGAGTCTTTTTTGCTGAAAGATGAAGGGAGGGAGGGAGAGAGAGAAGGGAGGCAGTCACCATAAATTGTAGCAGAAACTTTTCAATAGTGATAACTCTGCAAAAACTCCCTGTAATTTAGAATTTTTCTGTTCCCTTGAGAACAGGCTGCATAAAAAAAAGCATTAACAGACCTACTCAATCTCACTTAATGGCTCTTTCCAATAACCCTTCTGGAAAGTTATTGACGAATGTTAATAATAATGACAGTCATAAAGAGTGAAGCATTATTTGAAGTGGATCCAATTTCCCCACCATGGCAAACAGAATCTGAGGCTGTCCCCCGCTCACTTGGCAATAAAATGAAACACCCCGTGTGCTAACTCTCTGCCCACGCTCCCGCTCTACCCAGCGACGGGGAAGTGAGCTGCCACATTTTAGTCTTCAGACAGGGAGCCATGGTTTAGCTTTCTCTATTTCTGCATGTCATCAGCACACAAGCACACAAGAACTGGGAGCCCAAGAGCCCAGAGCATGTTGCTGACAACATCTCCATGTGGAGGGGAACGCAGCACAAGAGTTCATTCTAAACAAAGAACTGCTTCTTTGACTTTTTAAAAAGTACACTGCCTCTCCGTGAGCTAACTTTCTTCCTCAGCCACCGCTTACTATGGGCCTTTCCCCTTGTTGTCTGCACTTAGCCATTCCCATTTCCTAAATTAGAAGAAGCTGAGGTGGAAACTCACCAATGCGACAACGTTTTGTTTAGCTTAGGGAAAAGTTGAGTAAAGGGAAATCTGACTGAGGTGTACGCAGTTATGCACAATGTAGAGAAAATGGACAGGGAGAAAGTTTTCTCCTTCTCTCATAGTATTAGACCCCGCTGAGGTCATCCCATGAAGATGATGGGTGGGAGATTCAAGACTTTAAACAGGAAGGACCTCTCCTTCACACTGTGCATGGTTAAGCTCTGGAACTCATCAGGCAAGCCCCTCTGGGAGGAACATTCCATAAATGGGGTGCCACCAATTGAAAGGCCCTGTAACTTCCTGCCTTGCCTTTTTTATGGAGGTACCCAGAAGAGGGTCTAAAATAATAACAACAACAATAATTGAATAACAACAGCAATTAAATCCTATCTCTTTTCCTCTTTCATTGAGCCCAAGGCAACTCACATAATTCTCCAGTGTATCCCCACAACAACTCTGAAGCAGATTAGCCTGAGAGTCAGTCACCCAGTGAACTCCAGACGATGACCTTAATGTTTGGTTATGGAAATGTGGAAGGCAACTCTTCATTCTTTCAGTCTGCCAAAACCTGAAGGAAAGTGCTCGCTCCTGGAATGAAGGCCGCCAAGGCAAGGTGTTCCCTAGAGAGCCCTTTTGCACTGGCTGCCCCTTTGTTGCTGTGGGGAGGGGGACCACGCACCCCTCTTTTCACTGCCTGCCACTGCTCCCTTTCCTTGGCTGGCTTGGAAAGCTGCTGGCCATCAGCACGCATTGCAAGGCAAGGGGCACTGCCAGCCACCTCTGAGACTGCAGGCGTGGGCCATCTTGATCTCAGTCACTTCTTGTGGAAGGAGCATGGGCGCAGCCAACAGGCACCGCCTTGGTGGCGTGGTGCCAACAAGGGCATGGGACCAGCCAGGGCAGGGACGAGGGGGGCTCGGGCTGCCCCCGTGCGGCAAATCGTCCACAGCTGCACCACTTTGCTCCTGCTTTGGAATCACATTGTCAGAGTCTTCATGGAATGCCAAAGTCTAGTGTCACTTGACTGGCTCTCGTGCTCCAAGAGCAATTCAGCTGCTTCGATCTTCGAAACTGCTGGAGGGGAATTGGAGTGGCTGAAACGGAGCGTGGAGGAAATGGCACATGAGCCGGGCAGCTCAAAAGCGGCAGGTTTCAATGTAATGCATGGTGTGGAGAAAGAAGAAAGGAAGGTATAACACTCAAAGCCGGGGGCATCCCATGAACCTGACTGGCTTTGGATAGATAAAAGGAAGGACTTCTCCATGCCGCATAGAGTTCAACCATGGACTTTGCTGCCACAGGAAGTGGTGACGGCTGCCAGTCTGGGTGGCTTTAAAAAGGGATTGGATGGATTTCATGGCGGAGGAGGCTATCTGTGGCTACTGGGCTTGCTGGCCATGGGCTGCCTCCTTCATCAGAGGTGGCCTGCTGCAAACAGCAGTTGCTGAGGAGCTTGTGCAGGAGGAGGTCTTGCCCCCCCTCCTGCTTGAGGGACCCCGGGGGCAGCTGGTTTGGCACCATGTGTATGGCGTGCTAGACAGATCTTTGGCCTGATCCAGCAGGGCTCTTCTTAGGTTATATTCTTTTATTTGACTTTCCTCTTGCTTTGATTGGATTTTCCTCTGACTCAAGCTGTGTATAGTTAATGATCCGTGTTAGAATATTATGATTCTTAAATGCCTTGGGGGATCTTTAAGAAATATTTTCCTCAGATAGGAAAAGGAGATCGTTATTCTTATTCTTACAATACAGCCGGTTTAGTGTAGTGGTTAAAGTGCTGGACTGGGACTCAGGGGATCCGGGTTCTAGTCCCCACTCAGCCCTGAAGCTCCCTGGGTGACTTTGGGCCAGCCACTGACTCTCAGCCTAACCTACCTTACAAGGTTGTTGTGAGGTTAAAATGGAGAGCATTATGTAAGCTGCTTTCACTTCCTCACAAGAGGAAAAGGGGGTTATACATGTAATATCACCATCTCCGTCATCATCTACTTAATTTGTACCAAGCAAAATGGACCTCCAGGTGGCCAATAATAAATCATTAAAACTAAATTAAAACAGGAATACAACCATTGCAACTAAACATAAAAGCATCCTGGCCCACTTTATGAGACGGTTGTCAAGGATGATTGCAGTACCATAAGCAAAGTGCTTTGCAGAGTGAAACATAGAAATAAACCTCACTTTTAACCTGCATAAGCAAGTGGTTTCATATTAGTTTCTAGGAAAATTACTGTGGAGAAAATATATCTTTACAATGGATAAATAAGTGCTTCTTCTTTTTCTTTTCAAATTATGGTTTCTATTTTTATTCCCAAACTCCAATTCCTGCCAAAAGCTAAACAGCTTGAATCAGTAGCAAACGAAAGGATGGAAAAACATTACTCACTCCCCTTTCACTGCATTGTTCAAAGGGGAAACAGGAATTCCTTACCATGATTTTTCACGTTCACTATGCGATATAGCATGAATCATAGTGTCACGACTCACAAAAACCCCACCCAGCCCAACCTAATTATGTTTATTACCGTTGGCAAAAGATGCCAACTGTGCCCGAGATGGCTTAGTTCCTTCTCCTTTTCAGAGGGGCTCATTTTTACATCAGAGGGAGAGCTCTGCTGTAATATTTTGCAGAATGCATGTTGATCAAGCAAGTAGCCATCAGCAAGCGAAGGACAAGCAGCCTCGTCTGTTTTCCTCTACAAATGGAGGCTTAACATTCAATGACTACCGAGTCATGACATCTGACAGTTTGGGGCGTGTGGGCTAGGCAGTATTTAGCGGATAGTATTTTGGGGCTAGGTGGACATGCTAGGCTGGCACAGAAGTTCTGAATATCTGCAAACTGAAGAACCCTGCTATGTCCTCATCTTTCCAAGTGGCCCAGTTTTGCCAGTTATGGACCTGTTGACACTCATCCCAAGAGAATGCTATGAGGGAGCGCGTGAACTCAAGGCAAGCATCTACTCTCCATGTTTATCATGGGGAGGAAGCAGAGAGATGAACTGAAAATGAAGGCTGCTGCCAAACCAGGCATTTTCTTTGGGAATTTCTTGATTTTTATGCAGAGTCCAGATGATAACAGCACATCCCTGTTTATAATTATGCAATTCATACATGCTTTTTGCATGCAGCACTGTTCTTTGGGTTGGAGTGAACTATACAGTGAATCTTTAAAGTGAAATTTGAACAATGGCTTTTTATTTATTATTTGCATTTATATACCACTGTAGTAGCCCAGAGGGTGATCTGGTTTTTAATTGACCCTACTTCTGGTTTTTAGTTGATCTTAATTTAAATTGTCTAATTTTAAAGTTATATATTTTAATGTTGATATATTATGTTTCTATTTGTATTATGTTGTTAATATGCTTTGGATATGTTGATTTAATGTTACTGATTTTTGTATTGTCTTATTTGCTGTGAGCCACACAGAAAGCCCAGGTACCAACTGAATAAACAAAACAAATAAGGCAAATAAACCAATAAAATGTGAGTATGGCAGACCTCACATGCAAAAGAGTCTTCTGTGGTTATCCAATCAGCACGATCCGTTTCACTCCAGAGCTGCCTGCGAACATCAGTCACTGGCGCATGCAAGTTTTTCTCCATATGCCTCCTGCATCGTTTACAAATACTTTGGAACTGTTGCAATGCCAAGTCACTCTCTTTCCACCAGATTCCCCAACCCTGCCCCATTAACAAGTCGCTACCTCCTATGTCCACCACACCAAAGAGGAGGAAGGGAGGAGCAATGGACGAAGGTATGAACACAATGCCAGTGGGAGCACTGTTGGCAGGGTGAGAAGGCTTCTCTGGGCCAGCCGCAGGAAACATGCTAAAAGGAGGGCTTTGCTGGAACATTTTGCAGAATGCATGTTGATCCTGCAAGCAGCCATCCCGCAGACGGCAGGTTCCAGTCGCGCATATTTAGCTAAAAACTGGAAAGGGGAGCAAAAGGTAAATCTGAACTTTTTTGACCGTGATCAGGAAGGACAGATCCTGTTTGTTTGGCATAGTAGCGATGGCTCAACATGGTTTACTTGGATGATAATCAAGGACCACTTGATGGTTACCTTTTTGGGAAACGGTTATAGTTGAAGCCAGCATTTTCAGTTATGTTAAGAACATGCAATCACGGATTTGGATAAATTCCTGAGAGTTTGTTAGCAAAATGTTATCTTTGTGCTAAACGTTATTCATGAAAAAACTAGGTATTCATACATAGAGAAATTCTATTTGCAGTCTGTTAGCTTGCTAATGTTGCTATGACATAAGATGCATTTGCAATATTCATGACTTTATATGGGATTTTTGTATCTATGTATCGATTTGTTTACTTTGCTGGTGAGTTGCTCTGAGCATTATTTGAAAAAAGCAGCATATAAATAAATAGGATGCAGATGATTCAGTGGGAAGGTGAGCCGACGTGCTTAGATGGTGTCCTGGGTGTGAGTTACACTGGTCATTTTTTGCATACAAAAGTTGAAAGTGAAGCAAACCCACGGACTGAAAAGGGGTCCTCACTCCAACACAGGTATATTCCCAGCAATTCCTCTTCCCACAGTGCTTACAATGACAGTGATTGTGCTCTCGGATGAGCTGAAGCAGGAAAAAATCCTTCCTTTCTCTGATTCTGATTTATGGGTCACACTGTGGGCAAACCTAATTTACTATGTGTTGTTGTCATAAAGCCAAATTGGAGTGAGGGCAGGAACCATTCTTCTTGTCCTTGCTCTGATTTGGCTTCAAGTGAGTACACCATGTCCACATAAAATCAGAACAAGGGAATGCTTCTTGTTCCCACTTTTGCGACTTGCAAGTAAAAATAAAAAGTTTTTTTTTATAAATTGAATCCAACAATATCAAGCAGCACAACTGTTCACTGTGCAGAGGCCACGAATGCATGTGACAACTTCTAGGTTCCCTGGAATCCTCCCCCTTCCCAGCTTTGCAGAAGGCAAGCAGGACTTTGGAGCGGCGCAGGAGAGTGACTAAACTTAGCAGTGTACCACTTTATTCCAATAACTTAAATGCAACTCTGGCGGGAACTGCTTTTCCTGGAAAGGAAGTTCTTACTCATGGGGAGGAAAATTTGATAAAGAAAAGCAACACACACTGGCTCTGGAGGAGAAAGATAATCTGAACCAGGTTGGAACATCAACCCCCCCCCACCCCTCCATGACAAGCATAAAATACGATAAATAGTTTACAGACAAAATGATTTGCTAGGCATTGCAAATTAGGTAATAAAAGATACTGGACAAAACAAATAAATTATGGCACAGTTTCAATGCTTCAGTTGCCGTCATAAATAACATTTAAACCCGATACTGTGTTTACCGGCAACATTCTTCTTTCCCCCTGTGATCAGGATGAGATGATATGTTTTATAATTCAATGATAATAAACTCTTCCCTGCCAGAACAAAGAATGCAGGCACAGCTCTGAAGGCGGCATCTGGCAGAGGGTGGACAGAATACCGGGATGAGGCATATACAGCTTTTAGACCACCCTGCACTGGGGTACAAGTTCTACACTATCATAGCTTACATTGCCCTGGAATTGGGCTGATGTTTCTCTGAAAAGGGACCGGACGTCAGTGTTCTCTCAAGGATGAATCTGTTCCAGCTTCTGCTTGGGCTGGAACTGAAGGGTAATTCAATGCAATCTCTCCTTTACACTTTCTCTTTCTCGCAGCCGTCAGCAGCCGCCTTGTAGATTGAGGAACAAATTTAACCAAGGCTAAAGGAAGTGGAGGATTGTAAGCTCCCTCCCTTTTCATATAGGCCCGTGTGTTCACCGCTCTTGGCACACAGGGAACAAAAGCTCCCGTGCATCATGGTTTGTAGACACAGGATGGCCACTTCCAGGTTTGCAAATTTGCAAAGCATCTCCTAACATGCACAGCATGATATATTTGAATACGACATCTAGTGAAGCTTCTCTGTGACCAAAGGACAGAGTGGGATAATTTTCACCAAAATTTTCACAGCTTCGCCAAGCAAGATTGGCTCCTTTTAAGTCCTAACGCATGAACAACAGCAGTGCCTCACACGCAAATTTGCCTCGGTTAGGAACAAGCATGGAATCATAGAATCACAGAACAGTAGAGTTGGAAGGCCCCACAAAGGCCATCAGGTCCACCCCCTGCTGTTGCAGGACACCAAATTACACCATCCCACTGAGATGGCTGCCCAGCTTCTTTCTGAATGTCCCCAGTGTGGGAGAGCCCACCACCAACACAGGCAGCTGGTTCCACTCCTGTATGGCTCTGACAGTGAGGACAAAAATGTCTGGACCATTTCTGTTGCCCTCCGCTGGACTCTTTCTATTTTACCTGCATCTTTCTTAAATCTTGGTGCCCAGAACCGGACACAGTATTCCAGGTGAGATCTGACTAGTGCAGAGTATAGAGGAACTACTACTACTACTACTCATAATCTGGAAGTAATACTTCTGTTAATACATCCCAAAATAGCATTTGCCCTTTTGGCGGCTGCATCACATTGTTGGCTCATGCTTAGCCTGTTGTCCACCATCACTCCGAGATCTTTTTCTTTTTCAGTCCCGTTGAGCCACGTATTCCCCGTCTTGAATCGATGCACTTGGTTTCTGTCTTTAAAGCGATGTGTCCCATTCAGGGATGTGCTTTAAAAAGAACAGGCAAAGTGTATCCATGCTGGGCTTGTCTCTTGCTTTTCAAGCGGCTGCTGGAAGGTGCGCCTGTGCTGGCCAGATCCATGGAAGGAGGGAGACGCAGTGCCCCTTCCTCTTGCATGCTCCGCCCAAAGACCGCCAGGAGAACCCGCTGGCTCAGGCCGAGGGTTTATCGGGCCAAGCACTCTGATCCCACCATGGCCAACAAGCCGCCCAAGAATCCCACAAGCAGGACCCGGATGCAAAAGCAACCTCCTTCCCATGTTCCCCAGCAACTGGTGTGGTTCATGCAAACGTCTGGGTCTGCACAAGGCATTTTCCCACTCACACAGCCAGGCTGTTCTTTGCACTGGAAGTCCCCGGAAAGGCGGGTCGCTCCGGAGACACGCTCCCTGGTGCGTTTCCTTCCAAGATAGTGGGCGGACCTGGCTTGCACGGTCGGCCTGGCCCTCCGTTTGCGGCAGCAGCGCCTGCGAGCAAGCTCAGCACTGCCGTCGGGAGGGGAGGTGGGCATGTTTTTGCTTGGCCTGCCTGAGAGACGCGGGGGCACCGGCAGCCCCAGGCAGGCCTCTCACAGTTCGGCCCCCTGGTCTTCTGGAGAAGGCATCTGCTTCAGGCCGCTCCATTCCTGGGGCTGGGGGGGATGTTGCCTCTCAGGGGGGCAAAATAGGTGGGGTTATAAATCTGCCCTAACTGCCCCCGAATTGCCTTTGTCTCAAACCTGCATGGAGTGCAACGGACACCTCGTTCAGAGGAATCTTTCCCTAAAGGCTGTGGGCGTGGATGCCTTCCTCAGCCACGTGGACACGGCTGCCGCACGTCCAATCCGATGCTGCTCATGCAGGAAGAAGGGCCTACAGCCCAAGCCTTTTCCACCCAGCATAGCACACACATAGGAAGACCTCCGTATTTATTTTTTCGATTTATAAACAGCACTTCATCCGCAGGATTCCAGGGCTCTAGACACAACATCAGCAAGATGAAATGGTCGAGACCACAGGACTGCACATTCACGGGCCAGATTTCAAGTTTGGCTTAGCATCCCCCGCAAAGGATCATCCACCGTCTCCCAAGCCAGGAAGTGGCTCTGCAGAGAAACTTGCAGGGAGCTTCTCCCAATGCCTGCGCAATGTTTTCTCCCCGTGAAATCCTCACAGTCGGTTCAAGTCCTGAATGCTGGAATACTTTCCAGAATCAGCACACATACGCGTAAAGCTATCGTGGCAGGAAGGCTGGTGTTTTGCACGGCGTGTTTGTTTTGTATGTGTAGGAAGCAGCAATCAAACGTTCACTCTCCCACTCGCAAAGGGAAACCTCGCCGCTTGCGGACAGCGGCACTGACGCGAAGCCACCTTGAACCACTTAACTGAACGGATGAAGCCTTGAAAATGTGAGGTCTTCCACCTGCACTATGGGGTGGGGGGGGGGACACTTGGCACCCAGTGTAGGCGCCTGCCAAGGGTCTGCATCCCGACAGGGGCCCCCTGAGAAAAGCCACCTGGACTTACTCCTCTATCAGGAGCCCAACCCATCCCTTCTTGCCCAAGGCTCCAGAAATGCCAGACAATCCTTTGCAAGGCACATCTTTGCTGGCACTCCACAGCTAACAGGATGATCCAGCTCTAGCAGTCCCTTAGCAAGCCGAACAAATAGCCTCTGCTCGTGTGACGAGTGAATCTTGAACCCACACTGGCAACTCCTCTGCAATCCTTCCCTTTCATTCGTGTGCCACCCTCAGGTGGAGGACCAGCTCATCTCTCCTGACACCTCGGCACGGAGTCAGGGCCCGGGCAAGGCAACGGTCCCCTCCTGTCTCTCCCAGACCATCTCAGCTCTCATGGTGGGCCTGGGAAACTGTGGGTGGCGACCCTGAGGGGGCTTCAAAGGCTCCTGCCCCCTTGGTCCTCCTGCCCCCCCTCGCCTCTTCCATGGGGCCCTCCTGTTCAGAATGCGCTAACAGCAGCCCTGGCTGGTCGCGGAAGGGGGAGCTCTTCCCCGTGGCCCCTGCCCCCGCTCTGGCCCGGACCGTGCTGGGGAGAGAAGGAGCAGGCGGTGCCCCCGCTGCTTGCTCAGCTCTCGGCTGGCCAGCGAGCGAGTGGGAGCCAGGACAAGGAACGGGAGGTGTGGAACAGCTGCTGATGGGAAGAGTGGTGGTGAGGCGGCTCCCGGAGGGAGGAGGCGCTGAGGCATCCTGCTCACGGGAGCTCCCCAAGCAGGAGGTGCGGCTGGCCCGGCAAGGCTGCAGCGGTCTCAGCCGGCTCCACTGATCGTAACACGACACAGGTGACAGCTCTCCATCACGCAGAACCTTCACCTGGCTGTCTGATTGCGTGCCCCCCATGCGGTGCCCTCCAGGTGTCTGGACTTCAACTCCCATCATCCCCAGCCAACATGGCCAGTGTGTAGGCATGCCAGGAGCCTGAAGCGCAAAGTCTTGTTTTGCAGTGGGGGATCCGAGTTCTGCAACCTGCCACGAAATGCTGTCTTTCGGTTACTGTTATTCGGATGCCCTCTTTTTGGGAGTGGATTTGGGCTGGGAGAAAGCAACCCACCCTCACCACATCTGCAGCCACAGGGAGCGCACGCCAAACCTCTGAAACGGACGCCGTGCAAAAGGAGTTCTCGCCTCTGCGAACCTCCCCGGAGGCTGTTCAGCTCCGTCTGCTTCTCACCTTGGGAATATTGGGCCATGGGAATATTGATCTTAGTCTGCCTCTGCCGGTACAGTCCTGACAAATATTCCAGAAGCCAAAGCGCAAGGATCTTAATTTTTCTTTCCCCCCACAAATGCCTTCAAGTGGTGACTGACAGCATAACTATCAAACACCCACGGAAACCTGTGTTCTGTACTGCGTATAGTGGAAAAGTGGGCGTTAAGGGAACGGGGCAAAGAGCAGAGCGCACAGAGAGACGTATTCTGTGGTTCCAAACAAATAATGAGCACTTAGTAAAACAGTTCTTTTATTTTTCTTCTTCTCTGAGGAGGGGACTGTAACACAGCTCTGTGAGAAGCCCTCTCGGCACTAAATGAATGCCTAAGGGCCAAACTACTCCAAATACGAAATATGACATGCAGGTGTATGTTTTAAAATACAAACAGTGCCAGCAAGCAGAAGGACCATTATGGGAATCAAGCAGGCATGGGGTGGGGTGGGGATTTAAACCCTTTCTTCCCCTGTGCAGCCCCCTCTGAGGACACCCTTCCCTCTGAAGCCGGAATCTCACCTTTGCTGCCCGCTACTTCACATATTAATTATTATTTTTCCTTCCATCAACAATGGACAATTTTTAGCTGCATTCCACCTGGCTGCTATGGAGAGAAAGATGGGAAATGGCCCCCATCATTTGGCATTCCTGAATCATTTCCATTCCAGCAGGTTATTATAAGAGCTTTGCAAGGGTGCGAATCAGCACTGGGCTTCCTTTTCCACCCCTCTTCCCTCCTCATCCCCCTTTCCTTTTGTGCCATAACCCAATGGGAAGAGGCTGTCTTCTTTCTTATTGCTCTTGCATAAACCACTCGGGGAATCATTGTGGCTGAAAAAGGTTTAAATAAATAAATAAATAGCTGAACTGATCTGCTTCAGAAGGCAGGGTCAAAAGGGTTGCATCAACCCGCACGAAGCTTTCGGTGCAGTTGCGATCCTGTGCTGCTGCAGCCACGGGATTAAAAGATGCTTGCTCCTGGGGAGGAGAGCTATGGAAAGTCTAGACAGCACACTAAAAAGCAGAGACATCACCCTGCCGACAAAAGCGCGTATAGTCAAGGCTATGGTTTTCCCAGTCGCAATGTATGGCTGTGAAAGCTGGACCATAAGGAAGGCTGAGCGCCGAAGGATTGAGGCCTTTGAGTTGTGGTGCTGGAGGAGACTCCTGCGAGTCCTTTGGACCGCAAGGTGATCAAACTGGTCAGTCCTAGAGGAGATCTACCCTGACTGGCTTTTAGAAGGCCAGATACTGAAGATGAACCTCAAATACTTTGGCCACCTAACGAGAAGGAAGGACTCCCTGGAGAAGAGCCTAATGCTGGGAACAATAGATGGCAAAAGAAGAAGGGGACGGCAGAGGATGAGGTGGCTGCGTGGAGTCACTGAAGCAGTCGGTGCGAGCTTGAGTGGACTCCTGGGGATGGTGGAAGACAGGAAGGCCTGGAGGAATGTTGTCCATGGGGTCACGGTGGGTCGGATGCGACTTTGCAACTAACAACAACAAGCTGCTGCATTTAGGACAACCTGAAGTGTCTGGATGCTGTGCAGGGAAGGGGCCACTGAGAACGCACTGGCGTAGTCTGTGTGCCAGTAAAAGCACGGGGCAGGTAAAAAAGCAGCCCTATTCCGAATCAGAGGATACAGCTTTTGGAGCCGAAGCCTGGAATCGAGCCTATTGGAAAGATGCTAATGGTATGAAACTCTGACATTGAGACCTGCCAAATACCAGCTCATTCCAGCCACCTCAAGATGCCTATTGATGGACAGAAGCCCTCCGGGGCTCCAGAGATGCGCCTTTCCCAGCTGCCCCTGCGCCACTTGGGGACTGAACTTGGTGCTTTCCACAATCTGCAAACCCAGGCAGCTCTGCAGAGGCAGGATTCCACCAGGGGCTATTAGAGCGTCCATCAGCTGAGCTGCTCAGCCACGCTTTGGGTTCTGCTTCATCTAGAGGGATCTAGCGGTTAACATCTGAGCAGGGGTGCAGGTGCTCTGGATTGAGGTTTGCAAGGATACGATTCACATGCACAAACAACAGGGCACCCAACGATTGGAGCACACTTATATAAAGTCCCTCGACATTTTACTGGACAAAACTGCTTCCCGCAGCCTCTGTTTATCAACAGATTTCCACTCTTTTCTTGCAGGCCCTTGGTATGATTTTGCTCCTCTGTTTTGCCCTCCGGGGATGCCTTGTTAAAATGTTTATAGGCAGTTACTTTTATTGTTTCTCTGTATGGCTCAGCTTTCACTCCCCGGAAAGAAATAAAATCTCAGGGCTGCACTCTGAAGCATTTTCCTGGGATCAGGGCAGGTGGACGGACTCTAAAGCTCCACTTTCACAAAAACTGCGGCTGTTGAAGGATATTTTGAACAAGTAACCTATCCAACGGCCATGACATTTTCCCTCAATATACAGTCCCCCCCCTCGAGACCCATTGGACTCCAGTGCCCATCATCCATGGCCCCTGTGTGGCTGGTGCTGATGGGAGCTGTAGTAGCAAAGAGCAGGAAGGCACCTCAGTGGAGTCGGCTGTCCTATGAATCTGGTATCACTTCTCTCATAGATGCCTACAGAAAACGTGAAGGATCTTTGAGAAGGTCCTTTTTCTGCATAGTGGAAGCGACTAAAAATAGGACCTTGCTAGTGGTGGGCTCTTGCCTTTGTAGTAAGGCTGTGCTCTTCAGGTGAGGTGAAGACTGTTTCTATCCATTAAGAGCCAGCCCTCCCTGCATCTGCCTTCTGGACCTGTTTGACTGCAATCATCCCCAGACAACATGTCCCAAGGCCACGGATCACAGCATTCTCACTTGAACATGGGAGTTGTTGCCCTGCACATTTGAAGGTGACAGGTTGGGAGAAGTCTGGCCAGGTCTTTTAAACATTCCTTGGGTTTCCACTGTTTTAGTAAGATCTGTAATACGAGCTGCTCATAGTTTGATGCTGTGTATTAGAAGGAAAGTTTTTTGGAATGCCGCATTTTATTCTTTGTTGCTGCTTCTAATTTCATTGCAAAATGATTTAACTTTGTATATCCTGATCTGTAATCCATCTAAGGGTGCATTTGGTGATGGGTGGCCATATAAATTTAATACATCAATCAACCAAAAGAGCTCATATTTATTCTGGCAATTAAGCAGGAGAAAATGGGAGACTGTAGAGGAAAGAATGAAATAGTATCTGCTGATAGGGGGAAGGGGCGATGGATGTGAACTCAGTGAGCATAGAAGAGCTATGATATTTCCATCTGGGAAACATTAAGGAGCATGCCCTGAACAAGCAACGCTACCATCATGGCCCCTGCAAGGAGACTGGAAATTATATCCGCTCGCCTCGTACACCTTTTGTTATTGGAATTGTCAACAATGACTCATTTGAACTGCTAGAGACGCAGGGAGTGGATACCGGAGGCGCATTATTTCTCCATCTTTAAACGGCTTTATCTGTTTTCCATCCCTGGAAAACAGCTGGTTTATAGAGCGCTACAAAAGAATGACACAAGTCTCAAAGTGGGAGCTTATACCTGCTTTTCAGATGCTCCTGGATTAGCTAAGCACCAACAGCCATGCCAAAGGCCTGTGTGCCTAGTGGAATCTGCTTTTCTTCCTTGTTGAAGAAAAAGGGCCGTGTGCATTTCTTGCTTAGGTAACCACTGAACTGAAAAACTATCTTTAAAAATTTGGATCCTTGCAGTGTTTCAGTGTTCCATATTCAAGACGTTCCTTTGTCGTCTCTTCTAAACCTGAGGGGACTCAGACTATTTACATATAAAGCATCGACTTACTTGGTTCCCTGTGATAAGACTCCGCCTTGCATGACCAGGGAAGAAAAATCTGGTACATTGGAAAAAGCAATGGGAAGGTACACAAACATTCATTTTATTTGTAAAACAACTTGATAGACATTCTAAGGTTAAAGACAAGAAAGACTGCTAGGTTGATCGGGGAAGACGTGATGTCGCCCACCCTCTTCTTGTGTCCTGCAGTCAGCACAAGTGTGGGCTTATACCGCCTCCATGGGGACCAAAGACGTGGGGTTGGAGGGATGCGCCCCCTCACCTCATCCTACCAGAAAGGGGTCTTGGGCAGCTCAGTGGAAAGGTGTGGCTGCCGTGAAAAAGGCCAACTCCACGTTACGCGTCATTAAGGAAGGAACTGAAAATGGAACTGCCAACATTATATGGCCCCCATAGGAATCTGTGGCCCCCACCTGTGCACAGTTCTGGACCCTGCACCTAGAAAAGTGCACTGCAGAGCTGCAAGAAGTGCAGAAGGAGCCGATTAAAACGATCGGGGGGGTTGAAGCGACTCCCCTATGGGGAAAGGTTGCAACACGTTCAGCTCAAAAAAAGGCGAGTAAAGGGGAGCCGTGGTAGAGATGCACAGAATTATTCAGTGCACGGAGAAAGTGGGAAGGGAGTCAATTTTCTCCCTTCTCCATAATACTAGAACCCAGTGGAGTCACCGCATGAGGCTGATTGGCAGGAGATTCCAGACAAAGAAAAGGAAGGACTGCTCCATACAGCTCCTCACTGAACTATTGAATTCACCTCCATCGGATGCAGGGACGCTCTCTAATTTGGGCGGCTTTGCAAGTGGGTGGACAAATGCACGGCCGCAAAGACCAGCCATGGCTGTCGGCCTGCGTATCTCAAAGGCACCGGCTTCTGGAAAACATGGCCAGGCAGGTGGCGCTGGGCCCACATGCTCCTTCTGGGACCAGTGGGCAGCTGCTTGGCCGCTGTGTGAACAGGATACTGGAGTAGGTGGGCCTTGGTCTGATCCAGCAGGGTGCTTCTTATGTACCTATCAACCTGATTCCCATATCTGCATCTTGGATGGAACATTTGTAAAGAGAAAGCTTTGGGGGACGGGGGGGGGGAGAGGTACTTGGGTTTTTCTGCACCCCGACCTATTTGCTTGCCTCTTCTCGGGGTCCCGAACTAGCACCACCTCTCAAGGACTGAGAGAGGCGAAGCACATGTGGAGTAAAAGTGCTCCTTTCCCATCACTTATTTTACTGCTTGCTTGCTCAGCCTGGGCAAGGCTGAGGTGGAGATCAGGGAGGAGGGGGAGAAGGACAGGCGGTGGGCCCCCTCTGGGCATGGAGGCCACACGAGGTGCCCGATCATGCTGACCCCGGTGACCGCCCTGCATTCCGTCCAGGTGGGAGGCAGCAAACGGATCATCTCCCTGCTGCAATCACCCTTCAGAGCCGTCTTCCCATCCCGGGACCCTCCAGATGCTTGGAGTAAATTTCCCCACATTCCTGTTTATTGGCCACGCTGACCAGGGAAAAGTCCAAAACATCTGGAGAACCCCAGGTGGGGGCAAGGATGCTTTAGCACATCCATCTACTCTCATCCTTAGTGCCTTCTTTTATCAGGCCAGCAAAAGGAAAATGACAAGCAAAGCTCAGCGTGGCAGATAAGCCAGTAAGATCCACGCCACTATATGGATTAGCAGCTTTGCTTGTCTACAAGGCTAATTGAAATAGGCACAGAAAATAGTGAGACTGGCACTGTCAATGTCCCATCTGTGACATCAAAGATGCTGTAATGGCTTTTTGGTAGATGCCTCTCCTTCAAAACTCAATAGCACGGATCCTGGCTTTGATGGCATGTATGTAGCCACAAGGAACATCTCACAGGCTCGGAGAAGCACCACAAACCCAACAACCCAATATCCATTCCCTCAGCCGCCAGGGATGTGACAGGAATCCTGTAAGCAGCCCTCCAAAGGAACTGCCCTCCCATATTCCTGAGACCCCTTAGCAACTAGGATGCATACTGCAGCTGAGTATGGAGGCTCCCTTTATATTGTGCATGATGATTCCAAAGTTAGGAGTGGAGAACATGTGGCCCTCTAAATGCTGTTGGACTAGAAGCCCCGTTTCCCAGCATGGCCAATGGACAAGCAGGGTGGGAACTGTCACCTGAAAGGGTGCAGATTATGTGAGATTACACAAGTCAACATAGGCAAATTCTCCTACAAGCCAACATTGTCCCAAGGGAGCTATCCCTGCCTCAACACAAAGCTTCTCAGGCACCAACCACAAAACATCCCGGGGCATTTGAGAAGCACGTAACTGTGCCGGGGAAGAGCCAGTGTGGTGCAGGGGTTAGAATGCAGGACTGGGGCGCAGGCGATCCGGGTTCTCGTCCCCGCTTGGCCATGGAGCCAACTGGGTGACTTTGGGCCAGTCACGGACTCAGCCCAGCCTACCCCACAGGGTTGTTGTTGTGGGGATATGACTGAGAATAGCAGGAGGAGAAGGATGAAAGCCACTTTAAGAAACAGCAAGTTATAAATCTAATAAATAAAAGTAGTGCTGTCATGGTTCATATTGAAGCAGAGGTGTTCATCATCACTGTCCCTGTGACTATGCCAAGAAGAAGCCAAAAATTTAGGCACCTCTGTTGGTCCATCCAAATCTCAGATATATTGAAGCCACAGCCTTGAATTTACAAGCACTGAGCAGGGCTGTCCTGGATGGGACTCTTTGGAGGGCTTTGATTCATAGGGCTGCCATAAGTTGGAGATAAGTCGACGGCACATAACAACAACAACGACAACATTGATCCGTATCAACAAACCAATCCCAGCAGTGTTCGTCTGCAGCCCGAGAAGATCTTTGGTAAAACTCGCTGGTCTTCATTGCTCCTTCAGGGTCAGGCTACCTGCAGATACTTTGCAGCGTAACAAGTGCATGGCAAGAGGGGTGCCCAACAAAGAACACAGGGACCCTCACTCTCTGCTGAGGCACATCTTGGTCTGCAGAAGGTTCCCTGGCCTGGTGGAAGGACCGGGGAGCAGGTGACGGAAGCAACTCGCTGAGGTTGAAGCCTCGGAGCATCATATGGGCAAATCATCTCAAATGATGGAAGACCCGTACAGACAAGCGCAAGAAAAGGGGAAATGCTGGTGGCACGAGGATCTTTCGCTGGTTATACGCATCCCATGGTTTTGGACCAACTAGCGGACTTCTGTATCACCTCTTTACTTGTGTGATCCCATCTTTACACACATGGGACTAAAGTCACTTAGGATCACAACTGGATGCATGTTTAGATAGGAGCCACTGTCCCACAACTGGAGCCAGGAATGCTTGGGGATTGTAGGTCTTTTTTTTCTGTCTGAGCATACATAGGAGTGTGCCCTAAACTTTTTTTGCGGGGCGGGGGAGCCTTCTAAGCCATTCAATGAACTTTTCTGTAGTTTTAGGGGTTCTTCCAAAAGAACCCCACAACACAGACTGTTTAAGAATCCCTGGTAGCTTCTGAGCACAGCTCTACAGCGGGTGATAAGTAGAAAACAACATCTGTGCACATCCAACCAATTCCTTCTTTCTTTCATTTCTATTCTGCCCAATTGCCAGAGCTCTCTGGGTGCTTCACAACAATTAAACCATAAAATGCAACCTGGTAAAATACACCCGAAAAGTGCTCCCGTTTGAGATGACAGGCTAAAATGGAAACGCGCAAACAAGCACCTAGCAGCAGGGGGAAGAACTGAATTGCAGTAACAGGTTTAAAGGAACAGAAAGTGAAAAACCCTTAAATGCCTGAGGAAATAAAAAGTGCAGGATATGTACAAGACATGCCGTTGCTGAGCTGCTCTTGATGGCGGGTAGATACAGGGTGGACCGATTCTGCCCGGCCCAACCCTCTTGCCGCATGTTCATTGTCCCTGCGAAGCTGTTTCTCAGAGCGGTGCCATCAAGAAGCACTTTGAGGAGACCCCCTGGCCTTACATTAACGGCTCCACATTACTATGGAAAACCACCTTTCCCAAGCTGGTGCCTTCCAGATGCTGTGTCCTGCAACTGCCATCAGCCCCAGCCAGGCTGGATATGGTCAGGGAAGATGGGGGTTGTAGTCAAAAGCATCTCATCTAAAGAGAGTCTAAAATTAGCTCCAACATAGGGACTGTTCAAAAACAGATGCATGGTGCTATATTTTAATCAGTTCAGCCGTCTTTTGCGCAAGAACGTGAGACGACACATGGTCCAGAAGAACCAATGCTGCAGGATGTGGCCCATGTCAATGACTCGGGGCACAATCCTATCCATGCTGACCAAAGCATGCTGGAAACTATAGGACGTCTGGCTGAGCATGCGCAAGATTGCGCTTTTAGAGGCTTTCAAAGGGGAATAGATATGGTCTGGGGAGAAGAACAGCTCTAACCCTCTCTAACATCTAGGATGGATCTCTTGATGGAATCCCAGATTCCGGAGGACAAGAGCAAGAGGGGGCTTTTGTCCTCCTGCCCTGCTTGCAGGAATGCCGTGGGCTTCAGGTCAGCCCCGATCCTACCTTGAGTACCACCTTCTTTGCAGAAAGAAAGAAGCACTGATAAAAATTGGGAGGAGAGGATGCTGGACTGCGTGAGCCCATTGTCTCTTCCCAGACAACTGTTCTACTGTTCACACCCCTTAATGGGTCAGAGCCGATGTTAGCCTGCCTGATTCCTTTTTCTAAGCACAACTAACCCCAATCAGTCCTCAAAACCTGATCTCGTGGGCACTTCCCTTTATCAACTACCTGTAGATTATACTGCTGATGATAGCTTTGCTTTCTGAGTCTTTTTTTACCTTCATGGCTGCTGCAGGTGCTTAGAATGATTGCTGCAAAGGGAAGGAGCTTCGTGATTCGAGAGGCTCCTTCTTTCCTGAAGCTATGCAGTCCATTTTTACACCTTTCCATGCAATCACTGTTTTTAATTTCCCCAAAGCTCAGTCCCAGAAAAACCCTTTTTTGTCACTGTCTGAGGTCTGTTCCGGAGCAGGTACAATCTATTGCTCGAAGCAGAAATTGTACAGAGCCTTTCCAAAGGTGCCAAGGCCCGGCAGGTGTACAAGGCTTTGGCAGAGGAACAGGCGCCTTCAGACACCTCTCAGTTTTAAACACCTGACAGGGCTGTCCCGTGTGCACCTGCTTTGGCTTGAAGTCTAAACCGATGTCTGGTGCACAAATGGGATCTGTAAATTCCAGCTGAGAATATAGTGATTAGATTAAACCATTCTTCCTCGTTTAGCAGCAACAACAGCCCTGTGAGGTAGGTTAGGGCGAGAGAGGAAGCCTCGAGTGAGGCTATCCACAGAGTGCTCCCAAATCGAAATCCAATCCTCCACCCACAATGCTCTCGACAAGGTCTCTGCTTGCATCCAATCCGTGATGGAAGCGACTTTATTTCGCTAGATGAGTACCCCCAGAAGTTCTTCTCGGGCGTTAGCGAATAGCTCGTTCTGCAAACTCCGCCGAGAGCGCAAGTTACAGGTCCGCATGATTTCGATACCTGCCTCAACCAGAGGGCCTCTGCCCATGTGCAGAAAAGTCTTCCCCTGCCCCTGCCCATGCCAGCCAGCGCAGACCACGTGTGAACGGTGGCACCCGGCCGCCCGCCCGCCCGCCAACTTGGCCGCGGCCGCCCGCACGCCGGGCGAGCTTCCTCGCCGGGAACCGAGCCAGCCGGCGCGGGGGCAGCTTCCAGGCTGCCTCCCTCCCCGCGGGGCTTCCCAGCTGCCGCCCCCCGCGCCTCCGCCCCGCCCGATCCCCCCCCCGGGTGCCGCCGGGGACAACGGCGCCCCGAGAGGGCCCGCCGAGCGCCGGCTTACCTGCCGAGGGCACCAGCTCCCCGTCGCTCAGCTCCCCGGAATCCGAGTCCATGGTGCTGGGAAGGAGGAGCCGCTCCGGCTAGGCAGGCGCCGATCCGGGCTGCGCGGCGGCGCCGCTGGCGGACACGCGATGCCGGGCGAGCTGCAGCCCGCGAGCCCGCGAGGGAGGAAGGGGCCGCCCGCCCGCCGCCCGCCGCCCGCGCAGCGCCGGGTCCGCCTCGCCAGAAGGAGCCGCCGCCGCCGCCGCCCGCGCCGAGCAACGCGCTGGCTGCCTGCACGGGCGGAGCGAAGAGCGAGCGGGCGGCGCCGGCTCTTTTGAGGGCGAGCCAGGCGGCGGCGGCGGCGGGGGCGGCGGGGGGGCGCGGGCGCGGCGGGGCGGCGGCGGGGGGGGGGCCGGGCGCGGGCGCGGGCGCGAGCGGCTTGTTTCCTGCGCTGCCCGCACTCGGGTCCAGCGCGACGCCAGGCAGCCGCGCTCCCTCTGCCGCGCGCTCCGCTTGGATTCGCGCCGGGGCCTCCTCCTGCGCCCTGCCGGGGAGGGCCGCCGGGGAGGGCGCGGGGCAGCCGCCCGCCCCGCGTCGCTCTCTCCCGCGCCGCGCCGCGCCGCGCCGCCTCGCCCTGTCCGGTCCCCTCGCCCCGTTGCTGGACGACGGCCGGACCCCGCTCGGCGCGCGCGATGCCAAGGGGATGCGCCGGACGGGCGCGCCCGGGGGGGGTGCGCGGGGGCACCAAGCCGGGCAGGGCAGGGCAGGGCAGGGCTGGCCCAAAGCAGCTCGGGGATGCCACGGGGGAGGAGGCGACTAAGGGGCAGTAGGCACTCGCCACGCAAAGGGCCCCCGTCCGTCCAGTCGCACCCTGGGTGCCAGCCCGTGTAATCTTCCGTGCGCCCACCCCGAAGTACGCAGCGCTGGGCGCAGGGTGAGGGCAGGTTTGCAGCCTGACGGGGCAATCCTGTTCGTCTCCACTTTGAAGGAAACGCCACTAAATTCAATGGGTTTTGCCCTCTGGTTAGTGAGCCTCGGATCCCATGGAGCATGACAGGGCGATCCCCGACATTGCCTGCTCTAAGTGATCCCCACTGAGCTCAATGGGACTTATTCCCAGGTGAGTGAGTGAGGGCAAGATTGCAGCCTGAATCATCTTCCTAGAACCTTGCTTAAAAGCAAAGCTAATTGCAGAACAGGAGGGAAGGAGGCAGCGGGTGGCAAGGGGGGGGGAGGGGGCTTCAAACATATCAAACCGAGTAATCCGCACCACTTGACAATTGAGTATCATCCCATGTGATACTGAATGCAACTATTGCAAATGATGAAACTTGGTGTGTTATGCATTTCTTCTGATCAGCCAAAAACATTTCAACGCACACACAAAAATCATTATAAAAATGGATAATGACAGATATCAGCCGCTTCTAAATCATGAACGTTCCCTGATGGAGGCTGTGGGCCTTCCTTGCATGTTGAATTTAAAACGGGGCTTTGTGAATGGCCTGGGGAGCATTGGCTACTGGTTGGAAGTGAAGTCAATAAATATTGTGATGAGTAGATGAAAAGCAAATCTGAATGTATACAATCACAATAAAATACAAGCAACGACAACAACAAACTTACAAGTTAAAACCTAAGCAAGGCCTAGAAACAATTACTATATATGCAGCAGCAGAATGCAAATGTAAAATAGTCCAAATGCCTAGCCAAACAAGAATGCAATGTTTACATACCTAAGTGCAACAGGTGCTCCATTGCCCTTGTATATCCAGGGCCTGCTTATTCTGGTAGCTGTCACCAGTAGATCATTATCTGTATTTTATGGCCTCAGATTTGGTTACCTCAAGGCCTGCTTTCTGTGCTTTGAAACTGTCTGAGTGCTGAGCTCGGCTGAAGAGGCGGGTTCTGTACCCTTGTCAATCAAGGGCATGGGAGAGACGGGGAGAGAGAGAAGCTGGGCCTTTTTGGTGGTGGCATCCTTCCTCAACAGAAAGAGCCATTGGATGTCCTTTCTGGTAGGCAGGTCTTGCAAACTCATTGCTTTTCAATAGAAAGGGACGTTTTGGATCATTTCTGTCAAATTCTGCTGTTTATCATGCTCCTGGTATTGCTGTCATTCTGCTTTTTGTTGTTGTGATGGAAATTGTGTGATGTTCATTGTGTTGTAGGTAGTTATAGAAAAGCAGGATATGAATGAAATAATAAGAGAGGTAAACAATATTTTCCCTTTTAAATATTTACACTATAATCCAGTATATGTTTACCAGGAAGTTGGATTCATTGAACTCATTGAGACTCACCTCTGTCTAGATACATATCACAATGCCGTGTTACCTAGAGGCCTCTTAGACAATTACCGTACACATTTATCAAGGTGTAAAGAGCCACTGAAGATGGTGAAATTCAGCGAGACACATGCAAGATTGCGCCGTTCATGGGCACGTGCCTGAGAGTGGCCGTTCTTGCTATTTGAATCCCTCCCACAAGTTTTTGAAGTTAAATATTTGAATGGGGCTCAGAAGCATTGCTTGACTTCTGAGCACGTGTGAGCAAACCACAAAGCACCATTCACTACATTTTAGCCTGCTGTGTCTCAAAGAGCAAATGAGACATATTTCCAGCTTCAGTGGATCCATGCGTGTGCCCTCTTTCCATTGACTTGTACCCCAAGCTCAGGGATGGTCAAGGATGTGATTCAATAACCACAGACACCAACACACGGCACAAAAGTCTCCCTCTGGGCCATCCATAACAATTGGCACCATCATATCAAACAGCCCTGCGCATTCCGTATGTAGGGGAAAATATAACCATTGCAGTTCCATGCAGTGCTATAAATATGTTCCAAGGCTCAACTGGCCACATTTCAAGACTAGCGGCAACACAACTGGTGCCACAAGACGTCAGAAACTCCCGATGAGGTCAGAGGCCATGGACACTGATGTCGTCAACTGACAGAGGGCCCTGTGATGGCAACTCAGCCTCCCACCGAAGCTGGTTCAGCGCCCCTTGGGGTGGCAGACCGTCCAAGCCAATCCCGATTCAGTACTAAGCATCATAAGCGAAGCTTGCAGGAGCCTGGAAGCTGCCCCTCGGGAGAGGCACCTGGAGACCTGATGGAGCAGAGGCCACCAGCTCATCTGGCCGTTCATCCGCTCCCTGGGGAGTAAGGACTGTACCCATTGCTAATGCGGCATCTTGGCCCATGCAGCAGTATATGCAAATGTCACACAGATTTCCTTTGCTTCTGTTTGTTCTTTTTGGCAATGCAATCCTGTTGACTTTTGGGAGGGATTGTGGGGAGGAAAACCAGGTGGGAGCGAGCACTGAATGGAAGAGCGCTGTTGGGAACCATGGGCAGGTGCATTCCACGCGGCAGCATTCGACTGCGGCTCTTTCTTGTAGCACGTGTTCTCATTCAAGCTTCACCACTCCACCGCCGCTCTTTCCTTCTCTCGGGCATTGTCTTAACGAAGTCTTCTGTAATGGCCGCTTCTTTTTCCTTGCCCACCGAGGGTTGTAGCCTTGGCTTGTTCCCTGCAACCACCTCTGTGCACCATGCTTAGTTCTGTTTCCGCTCATTCATTCAGTCATTCATTCAGCAGACTTATATGCCACCCTATTTGCCTAAGCCCTGCCTCTCTACATCCCATCCCGTCCCATCCCGTCCCGTCCGTCCCATCTTTCCTTCCTCTCGTATATATACATGCGCATGTGTGTTTGTGTACAAAAGCAACTGAATGGGCTAGGAAATTAGTAACTGTTGTATTTAAATGCCTTGCAGGGAAAAAGCACTAATTTAAATTGGTTAAGACTTTAATTACTATGCTAGAGTTAAGGGAAGAATCATACTGCAAACACAATGGTAATAACTGGGCCTGGCTGGTTATATAAATGCTTTCCGTCTGGCATCCTGGTACAGCACCAGTGCTTTTGGTCCTGGCAATGCTCTCCATGCAAAACATGGCAGTGGTTACAGCCGCTGATGACAGTCAACATCGTCATCGGTATAGCTGCTTTCTTATTGAGACTGCTAAACAGGACCCCCCCCCCCCCGAGAACGCATTTGCAATCCAAGATGATTCATACTTTGTTAAAAACAAGGTATCAAGCTCCTGGATTTTGAACAAGAACTTAATTGACAGACTTTAGCAGGTGATATGTTTATCTGTGCTATTCTTAATGCTCTCGTCAATTTCTACAGAAGACACTGCAGGAGATACAAGAGCAAGGTAAGACGGAATTGTTGCCTTTGGTCAACTCTCTGTATAGCCAATAATTGCTTATCACACTTTCTCCTGATCTTACAGCATCATGGTGCAGTCTAAAAAATTTAAGTGGGAGGGTTTACCCTATTCCAATTTCCCACAATGCCCTGGAGTGGCAGAATAGCAAGGGCTTTGTGGGAAATTTCAATCATAGCTGGAAAGAGCTTCATGGTGAGGTGCTTGCCCCTGGAGGAAGGGATCCACCAGAAGCTACTTTGGTTCCTCAGCTTTGATCATTTCACCTTGGGTGACCCAAGTTGGAGACCAGCCTAATGAGGCAGTCTGGGCTCCTGGCGTCATCACTCTCTGATGCTCTCAAACCCTTTCACCTTGTCAAGATGTGTGTCCAAGGGGCAAAAATGACAAAACTGAGGCCATCAGACTTTGGGCAAAGCATAAGGCAAAACTCCTGGAGAAAGCCATCATGGTAGAGAAAGTCAAGGGCAGAAGAAAAACGGAAGACCAAATCAGAGATGGACTGACTTCATAAAGCCTTGAATTTAGAAGAGCTGAGCGAGGCTTAGGGTCACCATAAGTCAGAAACGACTTGACAGCACTTAACAACGCGAACAATGGAGATGATTGCGGCCTCCATGTTTTCACGCACTGTTCCAGTCCACATGAAAAGGGCTCTACGTGTGATGGCATCAGACTGTACTGATGTTGCTTCCTGTCCTTTCACAACCAAGAACAATCATTTCCTGGGCTTTTCCATCACCTCTCTTACTCTTCTTAAATAATGTTTCCAGAGGGATACTCCTTCCAGATTGCTAGCAAAATTTACTGTCTTTCTACGGTAGCAGAGTTCTGCCTTCACCTTGTCTTGTTCCAGGCTCCATCATAAGACAGATTTGGCTACAATGATAGGGTGTGTGCATTTTTCAAAACCTTCATTTTTCCCAAAGAGAAATCACAATCTGGCATGCTTCATTTTTTAAAAATCATATGCATCGCTATTATATGAGAAAGACCAGTGCTCTTGAAATAATCACGTTGTGTGTGAGATATCCATCACTTGTTAAAACCTTTGGCTTACTCCAATGCAAGAGAAAGTTGTAAGAAAATGCTAAATGCAAATCATGCAGCCCACACACAGATGACAGACTTCCGCGCTGCGGGTTCCGCTGTTGGAGCCTGGATGCTCTAGTTGGAGATTTAGCTTTGCATCTGCAGCTTGAACACTCAGATTGAAAAATATGTCGAAAATCTGCCATTGCAGCTGAAACATTCCTTGAAATTCTATGACTGAGGGTTGAATGGGACATAGGGCTGGGCTGAGACAACCCATGCTCAAGGAACGAGAGTGGGTTGTTGTTGAAACATGGGTGATTGTGTTATTTCATCCCAGCTGAGATAACAAACCATGGTAAACAACCCATAGTTCACAACCCAACAACAAATGATGGATTTTCTTCATGGGCTGTTCCAAATTAACAAGCCATGGCTTGTAAGAGCAGCTGAGTTCGGATGATATGATAACCCATGTTTCAAACATGGTTCAGTGACAACCCCCACACAACCCATATTGAGCCCTGGAGAGTGGGTTGTTATGGAAGCTCCCCACCCTGCAAATAGCAGGAATGGCGTAAGGCTAAGTGTGGAAAATGTCTCCAGTGTCTGTCATTTTTCATTATTCCAGTGTATAATTCAATTTGTCTCCCACTATGAGCTTTTTGAAAGGTTTGCTCAAAAACACATAAACATTTTCAATGCACATTTCTTCAAAGAGATCCATTTCCATGCCTTTTTGTCTAATACACACATATTTTGCAAGCAACTTTATGTATTATGTATTTATTTATAAAAGCTTTCATATACCGTTTGCTTAGCTGGAGACTTTCCCAAATTTCCCAAATGTAATGCATATTTGATGATTTTCTCTACTATATACATTGCTATGCATATTGTTTTTGACTGGAAACAATAACTTTTGGTTTGCAAACTGGTTTGCACTCACATGTGAACCGAACGCATTTCTCACCCTTCCTATCTGAGGCCTCTAATTTGGATTAACACCACAGTAATTGTGGGCAAATGGCTAAAGGCCCCTTACTACTCGTGCCTCAGTCTGTATCTGGATCAGGAGCTCCTATAACTCCAGTTCGTTGTTTGCTTTTAAGCCACTCATTTAATTGCTTATTACTTTTGTTATTAATGAATCTCATTAAATCAAAACAAAGGTGTATATAGTACAAAATATTATTTTAACTTGAAATTTGAATAGATCAGTTACAACTGATATATATATGAAATGTGTACCCCTTTATTTTTATATAAATATGCCACTATCCATCATCATAGTTATACATAAACTTCCAGAAAGGAAGACCAGATATCTCTGTATTTAACTATTTGCAGAGTTGCAAGAATATAGATAGAGAGACAGTGTACAGTTAAGTATTAAAGAGCTCTCCAACACAAAGTTTATTTGTATTATTACTTATTACCTCCTCCCCAAAAGGAGCAGCCTTCGATGTGGCCAAAACAATTACTAATTGTTTGAATAATGTTTTATCTATCTTGGCTGTAAGGATGGGGCTTGCTTACTGTAGAATTCAAACTTGAGCAATATGATCAGTGTAAGGTCACAATCCTAAGACCTCCCGATATGTCGGGGGGGGGGGTGGGACACAGGATTATTTAGAGTTCCTGTCTGCACAGGATGTGCCAGAACTGTGGAGTGTGGTAAGCCATAGTGTGGGTTGTAGTGAAGTCACAGGGTGACCACTGCTTGCAGGCCTCAGAGATGTGGACCAACAGTCAAAGAAGGAGTAATAGAAATGTGAAATCTCAAGCAGATGTGGAGGAAAGAGAGCCAGGAACAAGCTACAAACATGGGGAATTTGTGGAAGCGTTGGGAAGGGAAGCCACTTGGGCAAATTTTATCTTTTGGAAGGATGGCTGGAATGCTGGTGTCTCCACCCCTGTGATGCCAAAAGCTCTGACTGTTTAAGGTGTTCCACTTTTGCATCTGCCATATACATCAGAAATCACTTTCATAAACCACACACATTGAGTGAGCAAATGAGAGTCGTTGCTCCAAAAGGTCTAAGGAGGAAATCTCAAGAATTTGCATGTATTCTTGGCTTGTTAAGCTAACCCTTTATCTGTTCAGAAAATGTATGAATGATGTCTCTTTGCAGCCAATTTTAATAAATACATTGGCCTGCTAAAAGGCAAGCACCAGTCCAATTTCCCACCTGTGTCATGGTGTAGTGGTACCAGGGCTCACAGGGACACGCCCCCCCCCCCCCCTTCCCTCTGAATCTAGCTGCACTCTGCCGAGTAGCAAAGCAATTTGGCCTTCAGGCTGGAAAATATTCTCCACCCCTGCCTGAAGCGAACAGGAGTATGCTTGCAGAAATAGGAATGAGCACCCAAATTGAAAACAGATGGATTGCAAGTCTTCCTTGGGATTGTGCAGTATTCGACCACAAGCATTACTTCTACCCAGCTCCAAAGGTTTGTTTTTATCCCCTGGTATTATTCCCCTGATTGTGGGGAGCTCAAATTTGTTTCATCTGCAGTTTACCATCTCTCTGACTTCCCTCTGTTCCCTCATTCAGGAAGAATTACTATAATTATGGATTTATTCAAATGGAAATGCATGCAATTCTATAGAATTGCGTTAATCTTTTCACACACAGATATGTTCATACGTTACAATCACTGGCCTATCTTCCTTCTTGTTTCTTACTCAGTCTAACAATGGTAGAATTGCCAACCACTGAACTAGAAAATAAAAGCCTAGCTCTATGTTTGTTTTTTTAAACATCTGGGCCAGTTGCCAGGTTTTCTTTGTCTAAAAGCCAGAATTTGGGTCTAGTTGTTGGGTGATGATGATGATGATGACGACGTAGTAAAGCAGGAACAAAACAATGCCCAGCTTTCTCATTTAGTGAGCATGGCAACACGTGTCTTAAACATTAGCACTAAGGCGGTAGTTCTTGTGCTCAAGCATTCCTGATTTCTTCTCATTTCTTTCTTTTCATGTTTAAATTGTGAAAGAGATCTATTCTGTAACATAAAACAAAAAGGTGAGGCTATCTACAAATGACCAATTATGAACACCCATGCCCCACTGAAACCAATGTGATAGGCTCAGTTCGATGCATGTTGACATGTTGATGCATGTAAGTCCCGTAGAGTTCAGTGGAATTGCATGTTTGCAGTTACTGAACAGCAGCTATTCTTAGGACAAATTATGGCTGATGTAACTTGAGCATTTTAAAAAATGCCATTTGTACCAGCAAGCATCACAACATCCTGAAGCAAATAGTTTCACAGGACAAATCTGAAGCATGATTTCGTTTTGTGTCTAGAAAGTGCACTTCCCTCTTTGTGTGTAATCTTTTACTCATTCATCCCAGCAGAGAAATGTTGCATTTTGAAATGTTCAGCCCTTAAAGGCAGCCTAAAAGTAATTTTAGATAGCCAGGTAGATGAAACAGTGGATTATTTTCCTCAATTCTCTCTCTCTCATGTGTGGATCTCTCCTTCCTGTTTGCATCTGTTTCTTTGAACTGGAGAATTGCAAAGAGTTAAGCCACTCTGGCCACATGGAATTAAAAGCACTTGCTTGGAAATAGTTCTTTACATCGTGCAGGGGGTCATGCCTGTTTCGACCTTCCGATTGGGATGCGTGTGGAAAAGAGGGCTCTTCTGCTTCATGTTCTCAGAAAGTTGAGGAATGCTGGTTGCTAGGGAACAATGGAAGGGATATACCTCACTTTCTCCGAACCATTTCTAGACTTCCACTCCATTCTTCATAGATGCTAGCGGCCATCCTGTTTTGCTAGTGAAAATGCTCCTCATCTGGGTGTCAGGCTGGGTGTCATCCGAAAGCATCCTTAAAAGTCCCTGCAGAAGGGTTCCTTGTTAACTCTTCTCCTCCACCCCAGGAGTGGCCATTTTTATTTCCCACAATGCCTTCAGTGTGTGGCCAATTTGGGACAGTGTGGGAGCTTAAAAGTGGGGAAGTGGCTTCTGGGGTCCAAGCTGCCCCCCTTCCCCAGGTAAGCTGAAGGGGGTTAATCCCCAGGAGACCCTCAGCCCTGGAAGTGGATCTGTCTCCTCTTGGTGGTACAGCAGGATGGTAATCCTGAAGGGGTAGAAGATTCCATGTTTTAACTATTCCATAGGCTTAAAACTGCCCATTGGTTACAACAAAATGGAAACAAAGATGTACCATAATTTAAAACTGAAGCAAAACCAGTCAAAATGGAGACAGAAAAGGACAGAAGCTGTACACACTTCTCTAGGAAGAGAATCCCAAATGGCAGGAGCTACCACTGAGAAGGCCCTGCCTCTGCTATCTTCCAAAGTGACAGTTCCTGATAGTAGGCAGCTTACAGAACCAAAAGGCACAGAGATAAAGAAGGAGGGTTAAGTTGCTCTTATACAGACAAGTCCAAAGACTAATTTTAGTGATGACTCTTTTTGCTTTGACTTTCTGTGCAGATCCTCAGTGTCTTTCAGGAACAACCTCTCAAGAAGACATGAGGAACCTCCATCTTGGAGGTTGGTTATGTTCCACCAGGATTCACCATCCCATCTGCGAGTGTGATGCTTTTAAAGCTGAGGAAAGCCAAGTTCAGGTCTCTGATCATCTGCAGAGGTTACTGGGCAGCCCTGGGCCACTCATGTGTTCACCTACCTCTTGTGAGGGTGTGTTGTAGGGTCAGAGGTGGGGGAGAGAAGAAAACCATATTATACCTTCCCAAACATTTTAGAGAGTGGAGGAGTTTGAAAAAAATCTGGTCAACAAGATGGGGTCAGGTTAGAAATAAATGAAAAGGATCTCATTCAGAAATGTTTACAAACTGAATGGAAAAGACTGCTTTCCAGGAAGACAAAAATTTGCAATGATACATAGCCTGGAAAAGCAATCAAGCAGTCTCTCTCTCGTAAATATTGTGCCTCCATGTCAGACATAAAACTGTCTGACATGCAGTCATAGGAATATGCAACAAAAGAGAATCAAATTACACGTGCTTCTACAACCTTCGTAGTACTGAAAATAAAATTATATAGACATTTACTGTGTGGGCCATGGCCTGTGGAACTATGTCTGTGGCACAGACTCCTTGTCTGGAAACATTCTGCTGCTCTTACGGGGAGAAGGCACAGATTCCTTAAATGCAGGAGCTGCTGGTTTTCCTTCTGGTTTTGTTTGAACTGCATTTTTTTTTGCTTGTCGCAGGTTTGCCAGCTCGTGCATTTTAACATTCCACGGATTTCAGTCATGCGAGTTGTGCAGCCCCTCATTTGCAGAGACCTCTGCTTGAGAACTCACCAATCACCCAAGAGGAGGAAGGAAATGAGTTACCCACCAAGGAACAAACACCAATTGGTATACAATCAACCTGTGTTAATTCGTAGGGAGAGATGCACAATTGCAAGAATTACTGACATTTCCAGAGAACTGCAGGACATCTTGCAAGCCCTTTGTTCAAATGGCCTGAGTCTACTGCATTTGCTGTCAAGGTGCTAAGGTGCTAGACTGAGCCCTAGACTAGCTTTGCAAGCTGGAGGTATGAGTTTTAATTGCTGGCATTCCCACCTGCTGCTAGTTTGTGCCAACAATACTGCATAGATGGACCAAGGTGCAGAGATGGGTCCCATTTCTCTCAAACTGCAGCATTCCCAGTTGGAAAAAACAGACTGGGAATGTGAACTAGATGGAGAAGGAGAGGGGTTGGGATGAGGCACAGAAATCCCGAGGTTAACAAGCCAGGGTTGTCAGGCAGCTTCAGAGAACCAGCTGCTTCAGGTTTGTGGGAAGACTCTAGAACAGCAAAGGTCTGAGGAAGAGGGCTGTGAATTCAGTAACCCAGTGAGCTGGCATCAAGCTAAACAAATAGCTCAATTGAGTCACATCTGGTGCACCTGCTAGGGGGTAGGGGCTGCATACAAATGTCAAAACAAACAAACAAACAAACTTCCCTGAGGATGGAGCCAAGCCTTTTGGGAAAGGAAGAGAGGAGCAGCTCCTTAGTTTGGAATCAGCTCTTCACATGGGAATGTAATGTTATTCTGATTGATGCTACTTGGAAGAACTTTCTATGAAGCCCTTAGGTCTCACCAAAATCCTGTCTAGCTCAAATAAAGAACTGTATTTCAGGAACCTGTAATTGTTATTGTTTTAATTATTGTAAGCTGTCCTGAGACCTTCTTCCACATTGGAAGGGGCAAAAATATTTTAAATAAATAAATGACCTTCTCTGAAGATCTGCTCATAACACAAGGTCTGCGTTGCTATCTAGCAGCTTCCTATTTCCTTCGTGTAACTTCAGGGCCATGCTCAACTTTGTTTGGTTCTTTATCATTGAGGCAGACTTGAATGGGACAGCGCTTTAAATACAGCAAAGTTGGGCAAAACTGTTAGACATCTGATCGACTGGCAAGAGATCAGGAAGAATTTCAGATTGCCCATTGTGGCAAGAGCCGCAACAACAAAAAGGCTGCCCCAAAAAGGCTGCCCCATCCCAAACCAGGAATGTTTTAGTGTGTGGAATGACTGCAAGGTCCATTCCGTTGTGGTGCTCGGAACAAACTGCTGACCCCAGAATTCTTTCATTCGAATTGTGCACTTTTTGCACCAGGCTCTGATTAGTGGATTTTAGTGTTCAGAAAAACAAAAGGCAGGCCTGCAAGTCAAGGGTGTGCCCAGTTTTGAAATGCAGGACATACAGAGGAGTGTCCCCTGTAAAGGCCACCTTAACCACTACAAATGATGGAGAAGAACTTCTGAAGACTTTGCTTGTTCCATCACTTGTTCTCCCCATCGAAGAAGAAGCAGCAGCAGCAGCAGCAGCAGCAGCAGCAGCAGCAGCAGCAGCAGAAGCAGAAGCAGAAGCAGAAGCAGAAGCAGAAGAAGAAAGAAGAAGAAGAAGAAGAAGAAGAAGAAGCAGAAAGATCTTTCTGTTCTTATCCTTGAATAATGATTCTTCTCCAGAAATCCACTCAGCAAAGCATTCTGTCTGTCTCTGCTGAATCCACAATTTATTTTGCTTCGGCCAAAGAATTTGCTCCCCTTCTCCATTAGGATTCCTGCCATTTCAGACCTCTTGGTGAATTTATTTGACGAGTGAGACTAGGTCGCACTGTTGCACAACACCACCACAGTTCTCTGTGCAGGCCAAGCAGGGATTTCATCACTAAAAGAAATACTCCCCATACGGGCTTCCTAGACTTGTGCCATCATTGAGAGTATGGTTGCGAAATGGCCACAAAGACCTCCTGGCTTGGCTTGTACACGTCTTTCAGCCGCAGTTTAAGCAGAAGACATCTACAAGAGAAGCTTTTAAAGGCACAGAAATAAATGCTGTTAACAGTCAGTGAGCCTAGGGATGGGAAAGAAATTTATCCAGTTTGCATTTTAATGGAAACTTACCATTTCTCAATTTTGAATCAACAGGCAAGCCTACACTGACTTTTTCTACCAAATTTACACTTCAAATTTTGCAATGGAGTTTTTCCAACAACAAGTGTGTTCATTAGGGGATACACACATAAAACCTCCGCATGTTACTGAAACCCATGAAAAGTTTTAAATGGTTTGAAGGACTGTCTTTGCTTTTCTAGCATGCTGATGTTAAAAGAAGCAATGGGTGCCCTTTTACTTGCCCACCACCAAGAGCAGTTAGATGCCTCTTTCACTGGCCTTTGGGCTACTGGTTTGAGGTAGCTTTTGTTTTATGCTTAAGAAAAAACCAAAACCAGCAACCATTCTTGTTTTGAACCTTTAATGATAAAGTTAAACTACTTTCAGTGTAGTTTTACACCAACGTGAGAAGGTTTTATTTTTAAAGACCACAGTGGGGACATTTTCGTTTCGGCCTTTTTTGCCTTTGGCTCCACCTACCATTGAAATGCAAGCTGCATTTGGCCCTCGGGCTCAAAAACGGTTCTGCTGTCCTGCAGAAAGGCACCCTCAGAGTATCCATAAGCAGACAGGGAATGTTCAAAAACATGCATCTGGAGAACTGCGTGTGAACAGGGTTGTATATGAGGCAGGAGGGGCACGAAAAGGGCTATGGATATACGTACATGTGAACTGAACAAAAAGAATGATTAAAATTTGGGAGAAATCTCTTCTGCCTGTAAGACAGCAAGTGCCTTGGATATGGCCAAGCGATTTCCAGGAGTGACAAAGCAAGAAACCAGACCAGCTCAGAGGCCAGTCTGCAGGCCCTTTCGTGCAAATATTCTAGAGTGTCCTACGGAGTTTTCAGGTGGGTCCCCAAAGATCCAT
Source organism: Varanus salvator macromaculatus (assembly GCA_023646645.1). NCBI lineage: Eukaryota > Metazoa > Chordata > Lepidosauria > Squamata > Varanidae > Varanus > Varanus salvator. Next base: position 9,386,795 of record JAIXND010000786.1, read on the forward strand.
AACTTTCCTAGGCCCAGCAGAGCAAGGCAAAGCTCAGAGCTGAAATGCCATCGCTTTGCAGCAACCAGCGAGCTTCAGCTGGGCTAATTTATAACTGGTAGGACATCGGCACAGTTGATTAATCAAGTCAGCATGTTGTTTTAAGGGAAAGCCACACTGTACTTTCTGTTTGAACTTTAGCTGCTTGCATTAGGTCGTTCCAAGCAGTGAATTGCTTCTGGCTTCGATTCCTGTACTTGGGGATGTCCAGGAACAGCTTGGGAGGGACTAGACTGTTCTTCTGGGGGAAGGCCGCCAGCTGAAGTCTCCAACTCCACCCCGCTCCACGTTGGCTGGCTCTACCCCTCCTCTTCTCCATCAGAGGAAACCTCATCCAAGTAGGACATGACAAATCAAATTTAAGGCTGAAATAATGAGGAATGGACTCAAATCAAAATGGACAGATGTGTCCCTCCTTAAGCACGCTGGTAGAAATCTCAGGGCTTGGCAACCAAGATGGAATCCTAGGTTTTGATCGAGTAGATAAGAAAGAGTTAGGGTCTTGTCTGCTCCGGTACAGCGAAGCACAGAACACCTCCCTGCCCTTGAGCGCAGCAGGCAATGCTAACTTGTTCCAAATACGAACAAGGAATTTCCCCGCTGACATCAGCTCCTGTTACTGCCTGTACCTTTTCTGTCTTCCCTTCTGTCATGCACTGATGAGAGCCAATGTTCTATCCACCAAATGGGCCTTGAGCTATGAATGAATCCGGTGGTTTTGCATCTTGCAGCCCCAGAGGGATCTTGGTTGCAAACGCTGAGCTTCAATGCAACGCAGCACTTCCTGTGCATTGTGCTGTCCCGCCTCCACTCCAGGCGGTCTGCCTCCTCCTAACCTGGAGGAACCTCCAAGTACCTGCAGATCCCAAGGGCTTGTCATTCTCCCCAGTCTGACGAATGCACATTAAGATCGTGAGTTCCCCCCACAATCAGCCCCTCAGACTCCACTTCCTACTTAAGATGAAGCTTATCTCTTGTCTTACTGCTTCCTTTTAAGATGCTCTTTCTCTCCTCCTCCTCCAGGTGATGGTGGAGATAGGAGACACTGAACTCTCTGGGAACTGCAGTAGCACAAACTACCCATGCTGTGGTGCTATATTCATTTACGTGTCTGTCTGTCTGTCTGTCTGTCTGTTCATTCATTCAACCCAATTCTAAAGCTACCTGTGGTTCATACAGATTAAACCCCTAAAAATACACGATGGCATAATATAAAACTATTATACAAAAATGGAAGTATAATATAAAGCCATACTATAAAAAGATACGTGGTGTGATAATATAAGCCTGTGCAAAGATATGTAAACATTTTGCATATTTAAGATAACATTTTAAAATAACATTTTAAATATGGCAGAAGCAATTCACTGCTTGGAACCATCAAATGCAAACATTTAAAATGACCAATTTAATAATCTATTCACAATAACAATAAAAATTCCAGGCCCTGTTGAGGGAACCTTATCACATAGTGTCAAATGCCTGAGGTCAGAGGAAACTCTTAACCTGCCACTTGGAATAAAGTGTGGAATGCTGGCAGCAAGTCTCACTGGGGAGAGCATCCCAGAATTGGGGTGCCACCACTGAGAAGGCTCTCTGCCTTTTTGCAAACTCCCCCTCTTGCTTAATTATGTGAACCTCCCACAAGGCGGTTAAGACATCTCTCTCTTCTTATGGCATGAAAGGGGCAGGACAGAAGCATGGAAATCGTGCTTTTGCAGGCGCTCATCAAAAAACACACAAAACCTAAAAAGCAACCAAGCATCCCTTAATAAACCACGTATTAGAAAAAGCATGACAGAAATCCTATATTTATCTGGGAGAAAGGTCCATGGACTCACTAGGGCTTGCTTTTTCTTGTATAGGCACAACCTGTAAAGCATCCACTTTAACAAAACAGCTGTACCTTTTGAAATGCAACCATTAGCTTTGGGTTAGAAACAATCTTGAGGAATTTCAATGGCAATGCTGAAGTACTGGAGAAACATAACGGAGAAAAGGAGATCAGTACCCAATCTCTGTTTAATCATTTCCCCACATCCTCCATCTTCCCTTGCTTTACTATTACAAGCAGCAGTAAACTTCAAAGTCTTGCTGTCACCGCACTCATTCATTTACACGATGCCTACCTCAGTCTTGTATCCAGAGATGTTAAGAGCACGGTGTTAAGAGCACGGGACTGGGACTCAGACGATCTGGGTTCTAGTCCCCACTCAGCCACAGAGCCCACTGGGTGACTTTGGGCCAGTCACAGACACTCAGCCCAACCTACCTCACAGGGCTGTTGTTGTGGGGATAAGATGGAGGAGGAGGAGGATGTAAGCTGCCCTGAGCCCTTTGTAGGAAAAAGGCAGGATATAAATTGAAAAATAAATAAATAAATAAATAAATAGAATACAACAAAATCCCTGAGCAACAGATGATAAAAACAAACAGACAAAAGAATCAAATTACAAAATTAAAATATTTAGAATCAAATTGTGCCGATAATGCCACGACTGGCCAGTTAAGGAAAGCTTGTTTAAATAAAAAGTGTTCCACAGATGCTCGTAAAAGCTAAACAGCCTCGGTCCCTGCGGGTTTCATAGAGAGAGCGCGCTAATGCGCAGGTGACATTGCTCATGGTAGACTCAAACAGGCCACAGATTCACGCAGCATCTAATGATGCCAGTGACTGGGCAAGCTGGTGGGAGAAAAGATAAGTTCAAAGTCACTTGCGAATGACCCCGGTGTTCCAGTACATTGCTCCCTCTAGGAAGACCGTCCCTGACCATTTCCACCACAAGCCCCCTAAGGAAAGGCCTAGCATTACTTTCGGGCTGAGAGATGCCCTCACTTTGCATGGGATGGAAGTCTTGTCCAGGTTGTGTACGAGAAGCTGGAAACAGAGGGATGGTGCACTTGCCACCACATATGAGAAACATTACTTTAATCTTTGGCATGCACTGGAAAAAGTGTTATTCTTGGATACTCTTTATGAGTACAAAGGAGGAAGGGGTCAGTGGAAGGAGCATGGCTGACGGAGGTCTGAATCACACAATCATTTTTATGTCTTTTGGTGAGGCATGTCCAAAACATCTTGGAAGCCCTTTGACGATCTTGATGGTGACTCACCGAGTCTTGGGAAGCATTCCACCTGTGCAAGCAGGGCTGAGTCACAACCCCAGGTGGCATGAGGGAGCTTCTGTAGCCAGTAATCCCAGGATCCAGCATGCACACACTGGAGAGGAAGTACCCACCTGATCAGCCCCAACCACACAGTCACATGATTCTCAGATACTCTGATATCATATGGGAATATTTCTTCCAGAAGGGCCTTCCTGCTGGCTGTGCCTCCGGGCTGGATTATAGGCTGCCACCTGGCATGGACCAGGAGTCATGGCACCTGCTGGCCATGGGGATCAAGGGACAAAGTGAGAGGCAAATTCAAGCACCAAGCCAGAAGGGACTGAGGAATCCTCAAGAGGACACCACCATGCTTGGGAAGGCCTTGTTGCTCAAGCAAGCAGGGGTGCCGGGGTGCCAGGGCTCTGGGGGAGACAGTGCCAGCCCTGTTTCATCAGAAGGGATGTGGATGTCCTCTCCTACCCCTCCCCTTGGAGGGAGAAAAGAATTGGAAATAGACTGTTTTCTTTGCAATGCAAATTATTTCATGGATTGACAAATTGATGTGTGCCCTTTATATACTGCTATGAAATCCCTAAGCAGGTTCCATACAAATACTGAATAATTAAGATCACCTTTAAAATAGAATGTTAGAACAATACAACACAATTGCAACAAGAATGATGCTGATGCTGATGCAGAGCAGTACAGGAGCAGTCCAATAAATGAGCATCGTTCAATTATGGGCTTTGGAAAGCCTGCGAGAACAAGGACATCTTCTGCCTCCCTTACGGCTTGAGGGAGTTATTTCCAAGAGTGGGTGCCACTCCCAAGAGTCCCCTTTCCAGTGGAAAGGCCGGTGATCTTTCCTCTGATCTTAGTAGATGGTTGAGTGTCTATACAAGGGAAGGCGCCCAGGTATGCTGGGCCTAAGGTGCTTCGGACTTTGCATGACAATACCCTGACCTTGATCATGGCTCAGTAGCTAAGAGGCAGTCCGTGCATTTCTTTTGGTGCTGGTCTTGGCTGGGTGTTCCAGAGGGCACCTTTACTGCCATGTTTTGCACCAGCTGCAGGGAGTTATGCACTGAGGTGCAGTGGCCTAGTCTGGAATGGCATGCAAGACTCATGTTTGGCCTCTGCTTGCTAGCACGGCAATGCAGACTCATGATGAGCACCTGCACTTCAAATTTAGTGCTACACCTCCAGGAACAAAGGCGCATTGCAACTGGAAGCCATCTCCTGCTCATTCTTGTCGAGAAGGAGCCAAGGGTCAATGCCGAAGAGCAAAGGAATTCCTGAGTACTTCTCTGGGAAGCTACCAGCTGCAGTTTGGAGATTCGGCACTAGGAGGCACTAGACCTAGATCTCTACCAGCCCAGAAGTCAAGCACTCTTCGAAGGGCAGCCCAACCAACAGCTTGAGTCTGATCTGGCTAGAATCGCCTTTAAGCTTCATCCCACAGTGCACTGTTAGAGCAGGACTAAAGAAACTTAAGTCCCACTGCAGCACACCAGTATTAGACCATATCCCTGGCTTTGCACCTAACCTTACCTTGCAGGATTTATATACGTATATTTAGAATGCTGGGGGAGAATAATAGTTCCTTGGGGAGAAGGGAGGAGGAGTTGGATACAAATAAAGAAAATTCCCAGTATGGATCCTGGAATAACCTTTCTTCACTCATCTGAGGAGGGATCACAGCCAGAACACATTTCTGATCAACTTGTTTCCATGTCACAGAGACGAGATGAAGGCGGTGTCTAAATTCTGCCGTTCTGATATAGTCACAGCCTTCTGTTTTCGTCTCCCACCCCACGTCTACAAAGAAATAATTTCCTTTCCCATCCACCCGGATCACTGTTATTTCAGCTGAAGCAATATGTCTCATGGTTCCCCCGCACCCCTTGCTGCTGTCTTATTTTGCAAGCTTCAGAAGTGTGGCTGAAGTGATAATGTGCCTTCCTGCCGGAGGAGAGCCTCTTTCTACCCAAGCATTGAATTCCATTTTGGAGAAGCTCCGGGGAGGCAGGATACATCCCAGTGACGGATGAGTATAAAGGGGCAGGACTAAAAATACTAATATTAGCATACAGTGGCATAAAGCTCTTAGTGCCAGTATCTAAATGTTAGAGGCATTTCAAGCTCTTAGAACAGAAAAACCAAACCAGCCCTGCACCAAAGCTGGGAAACCATCAGTGGTTGGAGACAGGGGAAGTGGGAAGGGGGAAGCCCTTCTTAGGAGACCCAGAGGGCCTGGCTGGGACTTGTTGAAGGCAGCCTATGGCCTCTGGTCTTGAGGTTGTGCATCCGTTTGCTTTATGGGTGAGCAGGTTCATCCAAGATTTTCTCCCAAGAGAATGACCTTGATGGAGCTTCAGTGGCTTCTGCCCCCTGGACCCTCCTGCCCTCCCATTACCTCTTCCATGGGATCCTCTTGTTCAGAAGCCAATGCACACCCAGTCTCTTGGGAAGTTGATGCCATGAGCTGAGGTTCCTCCTTCGAGCATTCAGAAGCCACAGACTGTTTTCCTTGTAAAGTGTTCTTTATTGATGCAAAAGCATGAATCAGCCAGAATGAACATCTGAGCATGCACAGTTGTAGTTGTTGACTAATCCAGTATTCACCTCCAGGAACTCTCCTTATGAGCATACCTGGCCCCATCCCTTCTAAAAGTGAGCACACCACTGCACGCCAGTCCTCTAATCTGGCCACCCTCTGCTGATGTCCAGCCAATGGGGCCAAGAGCTGTGCTTGCTTCACCTGAGCCTGAGGACTGCCCCTGCTCAAAGTTCCTTCCCGCTGCCTGAGCATCTCGGTTATTCCCAGTCCACCTGGGGAGTCTGGCCTTGAGATAACATCTCAACTCATTGTTGCATGTCCCAGGCTTCCAATTCCATCCCACTCTGTTTCGCATTCTGATTCTGAACAATCCCAGCCAGCAGTCCTTGAGAGCGAGCGCCCAAAGCAACCAGCCTTCTCACTCCCAACAGGTGGAGAGTGAGCGCCTGGACCACTCGCTGCAGGCCTTGGACTCTCTGTGGCTGCTTTTGTGCATGTGTGACTTTCCAGTGCTAGCCTCAGGTATGCCCCAGGTTTACCTGTGTTCACTGCTTCAACTGCGAACAAGGCCCTCTCTAACTTTATGGAGAGGGAGGTACCACCTCAGGTGCTGGGAGGTGGGGGCAGGAGGATGGAGGCAGGCATGCCTTGCCTGGCTGGCCTGCACCCCAAGCTATCCTCAGGTGTGAGGGAGGAATGTCTTTTCACTGGCATCACAGGAAGGGGGACGTCCCGGGGAAGAGGGCACTGTCCGTGCTGCCATGGCCAGATTTGGTGATGCCGCATTCCAGCATGGAGCCGGGTCCTCAGGTCTGTGAACAGTCGCTTTGCACAGTCGCTTGGACAACGCACCGCTGTCTGTTCCCCACAAGTGGCACTGCATGACTGCGAGTGCCAAAATATTCTTACAGAATTTAGAACTCCTTTTTGAAGCTAATTCTTCTGATTGTTTGACCAAATGACCAAAGTGCGAATTGAATAGAGGTGTGCATGACTAGAAAATTCGAGGGTCCCCAGTGATCACACAGACAACTGGTAGCCAACACTGGGGCTGTTAATTCCATCAAGACACATGTATCCACACACAGCAGGATATTTAAAGCTGCAGCAGCAGCAGCAGCAGCAACCTTGGGATCTGACCTGGCTTTTTTCCCTGCAGCATATTCTGGGTGCACACAATGTCTGGATATTCTTCTCTCTTCTCATGGATTAATCCCTGCTCTTGAGTAGAAATTGTTGCTGATCACTATGACAATGACATTGGTGATGGCGATGCGTATGAGAACAGATGTCCCATGGCAAAGTTCAAAATAAGAATAAAAGAACTTGAGCGTGCCAGTTCTTTTTTGAAGGGGATTCTTAGCAGAACACATGGAAATACACTCTGCTTATCAACAAAGAGAAAAATCATATAATTAAGAAGGCACCATTGTAAGAAGGCACCATTGCATTTATCTTGTTCTGTTAAGGGTGGGGGGGGGGAGTTCTATTAACTGATTTGCTTAAGTGCTCATCATCAGAGCTCACCTCATGCCTCTGAAGTGTAATTATTAATCATTGCAGTGCCACGCATATCAAAGCACTTGCTCTGACCTTGGTAAAAATGCTAGAGACCTCTCATTATTATCCATGATTTGTATATTATTATTGAGGTATGTGACATTTGTGGGCTAGTGGGAGCAGAAGGGCTCCTTGCTTGTGGGTCAGAAAGGTTGTATCAGAAGACCCTTCCAATACAGACCCTTGGTGATTACTTGCCAGGTGCCTGGAAAAGGGTCCAAACTATCAGTGATCCAAAGGTACAGACAAATACTTAACATTGAATGCTTGGCTTGCCAATTGGCCAGGTTTAAAAATGGCTTGGCCTGCTCTTATGCTTTCAGCATCTGAACTCAGACCAGATTATTCCAGTGCTCTCTTGAGGGATACCTCTGAAGATGGCTTGGAAGCATCACTTAGTACAAAATGCTACTGCCCCATTGTGGGATTTTCCTGCTCAGACTAGGGAATGGCAGCCTGGGAAAGTGGGCTGTACCTGGGACAGAAGTGAACAGGCCTGAAGGGAAAACCCCATTGGCCAAATTTGCCATGTGGGTCAGAGGTGACCCAATCTTGAGATAGAGGATGCTTTTTGCATAGCCAGAACCAGGAAGGCAATCTTTAGGAGTCCTGCTGAGTTTAGGGTTAGGGTCACAATGAAAGGATCACAGGGCTGGAAGGAACCTCCAGGAAATCATGCAGATTAATCCCAAATCTCATTGCGCTATTCTTTCCCTATTTATTCCTGCCTCCATTTCACTCTTCTTTCTCTGTTGTCTCCCTTATGATTCGTAAGCTTCGCATTCTGTAAAGTGCCACAGACATGCCTGGTCACCTGTTAATACTATTAACAAGCTGGTTGCACTAATCAGAACAGAGTGGATGAAATCTGCCGATAAGTTTGGAGGAGATCAATAAAGAAGGCTTTTATCCACTCTCAGTTGCTTTCTTTTTCAGGCCCATGTTTCGAATTCCATTGGATAAAAATGGAAATGTGGCACCAACATTTGTGGTGACAAAACTCAGAGTGTGATTGGAATCTAGATTGGGTGGATGGATGTGGATTCAATCTGAACACCAGACATTAATTATTGATTTTTTTTTCAATCCCATAATATACGGATTGAACAGCTGCTTCCATTAATTCCCATGTATCGTCACCACCATTGCTCATAAAACGAGCTTACCTCTAGAGTGGAATGTAATTTTTAGAGCATTTGCACCCAGCGTTAATTAGATTCCCTGCCCCGAGATTTAATCAATTTGGAGACTTCGACATTCAGTAGCACCATTATGATTATCCATTATCTGAGACTCTCTATTTAAGCAGACATTTTTCAAGTGTCGGTGTGACTGGAGAACTGGCAAATTATGTATGTCCCAAAATTCTAAGCAGGCACTTGAGCGAGTGGTTGGTAGATGGCATTCCGTTCACTTTGGCACGATCTTTTTAAAAGAGGATCCTTCTTGCTTGATCTGTGATCTCAAGATGGTACTGCCCCCAAAGCTGGTGTGATGACGTGGTGGCGCCATTGAACCAAGTGCACTGAGTTGTGTGAGGATATCACAAAGCCAAGTGTGAGTGAGGGCAATAGGTTCTGCCTCACTCTGAATGGGAGAACATTTTAATTCCATTCTGTAGCCTTGTGGAAGTGGAGACGTGTTTCTAAAGTTACATGTGATATATATCCCCAACCACCATTATTTCTAGGATAAACATTCCTCCTGCATCTCAGACTGTCTGTTTTATACTACCTCCCTTTTCCCTGCAAGAAAGATGTGTGAGAAAGAAGGCTAAAAGTAGGATATCCAAGAAAGTTCTTCCTCTAGTTCACACATGGACATGCCTTCCCCTCGCTGTTGCCCTTTACTATTTTAGTTTGTGCAAAGTGAAAGGGAAAAGCCAGGCCAGAGAATTGTGACAACTATTTTATATCTTTATTAAAATGGCACCAACCATGTCTGTGAAGTCCTGTCCCAAGGCCCTTAGAGCCCAAAGAAGACACAGGAGAAGAGCAGAGGGGATGTGGAGAATAGAGAGAAGAAGCAAGGAAGAGAAGCATATGATTATTTCAATGGCACATACGTTGCGTTTGTTACGGTGGAGCAGAACATTTTTCCAGGCTGAGGAGGATGACATTCAGCTCCAGAAAAGATCTTGGGGACCATTTCCCAAGGGAAAGGAGCGGGGCCAAACTATCGGCATATTTGATTCAGGATTTTGCTACTAGTAACTGAGTCTTACAAGAGGCATTCCAACTTTTTTGAATGGGGAAAGTCATGCAAAACTGGGAAAATGCCCACTGATGGGTGACAGGGGAAAAGAGGGAGGACCAGGGGACAGAGGCATGGCTATCTGCGAACCTTGACGTGCCAGAATGGGATCCCACCTGGGCTGGATTTGGTCTGGGGAAAGGCTGACTCTCAGGGGGAACTTCAAGGAAGTCTGGGAGGGGATTGAGCAGGGGTCTCTGGGAGGAAGCCCCAGGCCCAAGGGACAACCAGAGAGAAGGGGCAGAATATTTTAGGGATCAGGAGACTTTTGGGCAGCAGGCACTGGAAGGTTGTGGAATGGATGAACTAGGATACAGGAGAAATACGCTGTGGAGGATGAGGTGTGGAAGTTTTTTCCAAGTTTTTTCTTTACCATATTTTTTCTCATATTCAAGTTTTTCCTAGTATGAACACTTACGATACATGCCACCTTCAGACCAATTAAGCTGCAATCCTGTACTCATTCACCTGAAAGTAAGCCCTAATGAAAGCAATGTGACTTCTTTCTGAGTGAACACGCATAGGTCTGCACTGTACGGTTCCTTTAATTCAGTGACAGCCCTAAGAGATGGAGGAATAATCTCAGTGCATTACTCCGCATTAGGATACTTTTGGACTTCGTTGCGGTGTTACAATGGGCTTTCTTTCTTTGATTCCCCCTTGTTACGGTCCTCATCTTGCTTCCAGAATGGGAAAGACACTCGCCCAGAGGGCTGTCTTTGAACCAAGTGCAGGGGAGAGAAAGACCCCTCTACAAAGATTTTTACTGCCTTTTTCTTAACCCAACTTCTAACAAGGCTCCTTTGAAAAAGGGTGACTTGCACAAATGAGAAGGAGCAACGCTGGAGTTGCTTGCATGCATCCATGTGTGTGTGGGAAAGAAATGCTGTTTTCGGGTCAAACATTTAAGAGGTCTTTGACAAGAGCCATAAAACAGAAAAAAGCACACTGTATATCTTGTACTGGCCTAGTCTGTTGGAAGAGTCCCATCTGGCAGTTTGCTGTTTATGCTGTACTTCTATGGAGTAGAGGATTGATGTGGCAATATAGGAGTAAGAGAAACTCTTGGCTTTTGGAGGACCCACAACAACAACTGCAGAACAAACAGGCTCCTTTGGAAGCAGCTGCATAACTTCCCGGTTGGATTATTGTAATGCGCTCTATGTGGGGCTGCCCTTGAAGATGGTCTGGATACTTCCATTGGTTCAGAATAGAGCTGCCAGGATTTTAATGGGGACTGGCAGGTGTTCACATATAATGCCAGTCCTCTATCATTTACACTGGCTGCCAATTGAAGTCCGGGCCCAGTTTAAGGTGCTGGTGATGACCTACAAATGCTGTGGTGTTTTGTTTTATTCTGCTTGCTTTTATTGTAAGCCATCCCAAGACACTAGTGGTGGATGGGGTAGAAAAGCTTTTAATAAACAAATTAATAAATAGCCGTCATCTCACGGGTAGAGATTACCCCTAGCGCCATGACTGTATGGGAAGATGACTGAGGACGTTTTGGCATCGCCCTCTCACATGTCCCCCAAGGATCTCGGGATGGAATGCAGGGATTGGCTTTCCACACCAATCCCAAGGTGGCCTGAGAGATTGTGGGTCCCACTGAGCTTCTCAGCTGAGGGGAGGTTGCCTGTCTCTACAGTCAAACTGAGCCTTCCCAACTTGCCGCCCACCTCCTGATCTCTTGGACTAAAGTCCCATCCAGCTCCAGCTAATCCCCCAACAAATCCAGAAGACACCTGAGGGAAGGCTGTTCCATCCACTGCACCAGTACTTCCCACTGCTTTAGTGGTAAGAATGTTGGAGTGGGATGTGAGAGATCAGGGTTCTAGTCCCCGCTCAGCTATGGAGCCAACTGGGGGACTTGGGGCCAGTCACTCGCCCTGAGCCTCACCTGAGGGTTGTTCCAGTGAGGAGAACATGGAAAAGAGGAAAACCTAGGAAGCTGCCTTGAGGTCCTTGCAGAAGAGGAACAGCAGGACATAAATGTAATATAAAATGATGACGGCGGCAACGACGACGATGATATAGCTTTCTTATGTTGAAGCAGATGCTGTAATCCACTTCTGGGTGGCAGAAGAACCCTCCAAGGTCTCGGGGCAGAAGCATTTGTTAGTCCTGCACCCTGGGATCCTTTCAAGTAGAAATGCCAGGGTTATGACCAACCTTGTGATCTTCTGCGTAAGAGCCACACAGTCTACCAATCAGCTATGGGATCTTCCCAGTTATGGAAGTTGATCTAATATGCCGAGTTGAAGCATTGGTCCATCGAGACTGGCATTGTCTATGCTGGCCCACAGCAGCTCTCTGAGCCCCTCTTCAGCCCGAACGGCTGGAGATGTCAGGGGCTGCGAACAGGGTCTACTCTTTATAATCACGAGTTGCAAAGGGAGGTGCCACCAGGATTCGTGCGGATGCCCCAGAACTTGCAGGGCAACCACTGAAGAGCTGGAGAAACACAGGAAGCTGCCTTTCATACCAAGCCTGGTCATGATCTGTATTGACCACCGAAGGGTGGGTGACTCATGGCTCTCCATATGCTTTGACCTACGAACCCTTTACACCTTCACCATTGGCTGTGCTGGCTAAGGGCTGGTGGGAGCTGCCAGCCAAAGCGTCCAGAGGGCCACAGGTCCTCCACACCACCTAGCGCAAGTTTTCCAAGATTTGGGTTGAGCAGCTTTCCCAACCCTACTAGAGGAGATCGGGGATTCCGCCTGGGGTATTCTGCAGGCACAGCTGGTGCTCTGCCCCAGAGTTACCACCTGGGCTCATATAGTCCTCCTATCTCCCATATCAGAAGAATGATAAAATGGCTAAATACAAGCGCTTTCCCTGTGAGCTTGAGAGCAGCTGCTTTCCATTTAAATTTGGAAACCAGAAAATGGATGTTCCCATGTGTGGGCAGGGATTGACTCCACAAGAGAAGGCTCAGCCTTGAATTTGCGAGAGCCGAGCGGGGCTGTCAAGGACAGTGCCTCTTGAGGGCTTCCGTCCAGAGGTTGCCATGGCTGGAGAGGACTGGATGGCCCGTGACGGCAACAGCAGCACAGACGCTGCCGGACTGAACAGATGCTGCTTTCTGACCTCGATTCCAGGTCTCCTTGGCACTCGTAAGCTTATTTCGTTCTGATCTGCCACTTGGACAAGGGCAAGCAAATGTCTCCATCCCCTCATTTCAGACTTCATACGGTTTTGGTTTGATAGATCCCTTTTATTTCATTATTCATTCATCGCAGACATGTTCATAGTGACTTTTCTCCACTGTTTCAGTTAGGGTCCTTTTGTGATTTTTTAAAACTGTTATTTATATTTTATATTGTAGCTTATTGCACGTATCACCCAGAGAGCTTCAGCTATGGAGTGCTATAGAAATGAATATATAAATATACATGTTTGTGGTGTGTGTGCATGTTTTTTTAGAGTGGCTGCAGATGCCTTTTCGGTCACTTCCTCCTGGCCTCCTTGGTTTGATTCATGAAGAGTCCTCTGGCCCTTGGCTGCATCATGCCAGAACTTCTCCCCAATCCAGAAATTGGGAATGTAAAGGGGTGGGGAGCCCCAGGCCTACAGGCCAACTATGACCCCCCTTGGGTCCTAATCCAGTGCTCTGGGGTTCCCTGGATGACCCACCCAGCTGCTCCTGGGCCTACTGGCTTCCCCGCAACTGCTGGTGGTCGAGCGCTTTCCCAACCTTCCTGCTTTCCTTCCTTTCCCCATTTGAAAAGGTAGCAATGCATCTCCTAAAGCAGAAACATTCTTGCTAAAATACGTTGGGGTTTGTAGCCCACCCTTTTGTCTCTGGCTGGAGGAGGTTCCCCACCCTTACTAGAAGCCAGTCCCATGTATCGATTTTATGGTAAGCCATTTTTATGCTTTGGGACCAGTTAAGGAATGGAGAGCTTGGTAGGAGTGCGGCGTCTGTGACCTCGGATGGCAGCTTGGTGAACCACGGTGGGGTGTCGTTGGGCATTTTCATATGGCTGCAAGGCTGCAGGATCACAGACAGCATGCCTGGGTGCTGGGGAACATGGATAAGAAGGCACAGTTGCATAAATAATCTGTTTGTTTGTAGGCCTCCTGGAGGAGCTGGTTTGCCACTCGGGAACTAGATGGACCTCCTTGGTCTGATCCAGCATGACTCCTTTTATGTTCCTTTTCTTTTGGGGGCCATCCAGTTCTGCTGTTTGAGAAATCTATAGCATGGGTGAAATGTTTTCCCAGGCATCACCTCATGCCTGGTGCAGAACGGGGCTTTCTTTTTACTGAGCTCCAGTAAAAATAGGGTTGCGGGCATTCTGTCCTCCAACTTACTCATTTTAGAAGTCCTCACAATGTTGTGGAACTTTGTTAAAATTACTGGTGTTCATGGCTGCTTGGAGGAATTAGTTGTGAGTTTTTCAAGTTTCCAGTAGGGAGCGGTCACAGGGCCTTTCGATTTCGATCTGCCCTGAAGCCCCCAAAGAAGGCAAAGCTTTATGGTCTTCATCAGACCCACGTGCTACAATAGCCTTATTCAAGTATTTGAAATCAGCCACATGGTAAGAAAGAGGGAGGAAAGTGATCCCTGCTTCTCACTGTCCATGGGATGATGGAGGAATCCTGGTGACTGCGACTTGGTCCCATGGGCCACCATATCATGGGAGCTGTTTCTCACACCCAATCCCTTGCCCTACAAAGGTGTACAGAGTTGGCCGTCAAACCGCCTGGCTTTAGCTACCCGAGAAGATATTTTCTGGGGGGTGGGAAAAGAACCAGTTTAGTTCCAATTAAAGGATTCAAACATGGAGGACATAAAAATGCCACAGGAGGTTTCTTTAATTCACAAGTCTACGTCTGAGTGAGATTGGATGCAGTCTATTTTTGGGTGGGGAGGGAAAGGATGACTGCACAACAAACCCTTTAACACACACACACACGAGGCATTCCTGAGCAAATGAAGACTTGGCTTCCCTGAGGAAGGAAAAGGAGGGCAGCGAATTTGCAGAGCATCCTGACAGCCATTAATGAGTGTCGCCAGCTGTCTGAGTCTTGAGCTTGCCCAAATGTTCCATTTTATCTGGGCTATAAAAAACCCACAGCTCTCCATGTAATGATAATTTGTGTTAACAAGGAACAGATGTTGACTGGAACTCTGATCTGCCAAAGTGCAGAAAGGAAGTAAAGTACAGTGCTCAGGGAGAAGAAGGTGGCACCCGTAGATAGATAAGGGCAAGCAAGGGACCCCCTCCACCCCCACCCCATCTTTCGGCCCACCATGCCCCTTGGATGCCTGCCATGGCCCCTTCCTGACGAGCACCATGCAGCACCCAGTGGGCATTTGGGAGCCACTGCCTACATTTCCCACAATGCCCTTGGGCAGTGCTTCAGGAGGGGATTGTGGGAAATTAAAAGGGCAGCTCCCAGACTTCCACTGGTTGCTGCCCAATGCAAAGCAGGGCATAATTGCTGCCCCTGTGCGATCCTTCAACACAGGAGGATGGTCCCTTTGTTGAGAGTAGGGATGTGAAGGAAAACCCCCCAAAAGTTCAGAAAAGGACTCCTTTCCTTTCCTTTCCTTTCCTTTCCTTTCCTTTCCTTTCCTTTCCTTTCCTTTCGTTTTGCTTTTTAAGGTCAGGTCTTTTCCCCTCTGAAATAAAAAAACAACAACAAATAAAACCCAGGAATTTCTCCAACTCCCCAGAAAAAATATGTTTTTGGGGAGATCTTCCCTCATTTTCCTGGGCCTTCACATCTCCAAGGCACCCTTGATACCTGGAGTGGTTTTGAGCAAAGTGTCTTGCATAGTGTTTTTATTCTCTACAACTTCTCTGCTAGGTGACTTCTGAGCACCTGTTGCACGACTCCTAATTGCTGTAAAGGATTCTAGGATCTGTAGTTCATTCAGGGTTCTGGCCAATCTTGCTAGGGTTCATTATTGCTGCTTTTTATTTAGGACAGGCATTTGCGCCTTGTCTTTCTATCAACACCATCAAAGAAATTAGATCACAAGCTGAATAAGTCTCCACAATGTGATGTGGCTGCAAAAAGGACAATTTTAGGCTGCATTAATAGAAGTACCAGCTCCAAATCACATGAAGTCCTAGTTCCCCTTTACTCAGCACTAGTGAGACCTCATCTGGAGTACTCTGTCCAGTTCTGGATACCAGAATTTAAGAAAGATGCAGAAAAGCTGTCAAAGGTTCAGAGCAGGGCAACAAGAATAGTCCTGGGACTGGAAACAAGCCCTTTGAGGAGAGATTGAGAGAACTGGGCATGTTTAGCCTCAAGGAGAGAAGACTGAGGGGAGGTAGGGTAGCACTCCATAAGTACTTAAATGGCTGTCACTCAGAGGAAGGCCGGAATCTCTTCTCAGTCATCTCAGAGTGCAGGGCATGGAATAACAGGCTCAGGTTTCAGGAAGCCAGCTTCCGGCTAAACATCAGGAAGAACCTCCTGGGAAAGCAGTGTGAAAATGGAGCCAATTACCTCGGAGGTTGTGGGCTGCTCCATACATTCAAGACGCAACTGGACAGCCATCTGAGAGGGATGGGTTTACTCTGAATTCTGCACTGAGCAGGGGGTTGGACCTGAGGGCTTCCTGGCTTCTTCCAACTCTACTCTTCTATGATTCTGTTCTATGACAACAATAGCTTATTTCTTAGGAAATGAAGGAGGACCAAATAACAAGCAAAAAAGCACTGGCGGTCATGTGCTTCTGAGCGCAACATTAATGTGCCTGGAGAAAAATGAGCATTGGGGCAGAAACCCTTGTCACTACTTCTTGTCCTGCAAACAGCTGAAAAAATGAGAGTGGAATTGAGGGCGATGTGACACTTTAATGAATTTATGGGAGCTGGATGAGGCCGAGGGCCATCTCCTTTCGCATGACGGAAGCTTCATGGGGGAGTTTGGAACTTTGCCAGGATGTAGCCATGGCCACCTCTTTGGATGGTTTTAAAGGGGACACTTGCTTGGAGGAAAAGGTTGAATGATCTCTTCAGGATCAGTGGTAATGGGGCATTCCAGATGTTAGGAAACTTGGGAAGGAAGGAGCTGGGACTCCCATGTGCTGCTTGCAGGTTTCCCAGGGGCAGCTAGTTGGCCACTGTGTGGAGAGAAAGTGGGACTAGATGCACCTTGCTCTGATCCACCAGGGCTCTTCTCATGTTTTCATAGATCACCACAACCTGGAAGCCCATGGTGGGCAAGACTGGCCCAAAGAGAAACAATTTGCACAACCTCAAATGCTCTCTTTTGCCTGACTGCTCCCCTGGGGCCAGAGCTCTACTCATCTACAGCAAATCATTCAGTGAACTATCTGCATCTCTCTTCTGCCATGGCCCTGCCTGCTCTGCCTCTAGGGAGGCGTTCTTTGCAGAGGAGGAGCTGGGAGATGAACTGCATTGAAGAATGTACTACGGAGCAGGACTTCTTCTGGGGGACTTGCCTATACAAGTCTTCAGCTGAGACTTGCCAGCTCCTGGAACAGCTTCATTATTTCAGCTCTGCGTACCCTGAAGCCTTGCTTCCTTGGCTTCCTTCTTGTTAGGAATAATCTCTTGTGCTGCTGACCACTGGATGCCTGCTAGGAATCTTTCCCTTGGGTCACGCTTGTTTTGGGCTGGTCACCTCTGCCTGGCCTCAGTCTTGCTTTAGACGCGGCTTTGGACGGCCTCCGTTCTGGTCTAGCGACACTGCTTCTGGCTTCTGCCTGCCTGTTGACCTTGCCACGTGCCTTTGCCCCACAGACTGCCCAGGATTGAGCCTGACCACTTAAGCAGGATATGACCTGACCCCTCCTCCCCTCCCCTCCCCTCCCCTCCCCGGTTAAGCACCTCATCCGCAGTGCAACGCATCTAGAAGGCACCAAGGTTGGGGGTGGCTGTCTAGTCCTTCCCCTACGCCATGCTTCCACAGAACTGTTCCGCTGCTTGGGATTCTCATAGGCACCAGCCACCCGATGTGTGGCATTGTGCGCACCGAGTGTGGCATTGTGCGCACGTGTAAAAATGAAATGCTGGTTGCTAATGGAACCTGCAAATGCAGCATTGGGTTTCTCCAGTGGTGTGTGTGTCCTATGCATGCTTTGTTAAGCTGTTTTGGACTGCAGTACAGTGCAGTCCACTTTGGGGAGCTGTTTTGGTAACGCTTCCTTGGCATGAGGCTGGGGCATTTGTTTTCACTGCAAGCAAATCCATTTCCAAAACCAGAAGAGGACATGAACTTGCCCAGCTTTCCAAAGCTGACAGCAACCTTGTCTGCTGATCTGGTTCCAGAGTTGTATCATCTTCAGAACAGAGGCAAATTTGTCACATTCCAGCCAGTCTGAAGCTGAAAACCAGGTATTCTGTTAGGGAAATAAGTTTCGGTAGACAGCAGTCTGAGACGCATGGATGTCTCACCAAATTCACTGAAGCCTGCTCTTGAGTGGGTCTGTCTGTGATTGCATGGTGAGGTTGCCATGCGTGTGTGTCAGCTGATTACAGTGGAACTTAGATCTAGGCAGAGAATTGCACGGCACACATCTTCTTGAGCATCCACCTGTGCATCCACCTGTGCATCCTTGAGCCTAAGGGCCAGATTCCACCTGAGAGATGCTCTTGCGGGCTGCATGGGCTGGGTGACGAAATACCAGCATTGCTGAGTTGAAATCTCCACCCGCCAGCAACTAAGCCTTAGAAAAGACACTTAACCTTCTCAAATGAGGGAAAAACCGCACAAAAGCCAGAGAAACACCAAACAGTTGGTGGTTGGGAGAAAAAGGTGTGGGATCATTTAAGGAGTCCCAGAAAGAATTTGGGCCCCAACCAGGCTGGAGTTTAGCCCCAGAGCTGGACCCCTGTTGTATTTGTTACAACAGACACAGCGAAATAGAAGATTCTGTCTGGATGATGCTCAGTCACTCACTCACATACGGTACAGTCTGAAAGGATTCTCTGGAATTCTATTAGTCAAGCACAGCTGTGAAGAGCCTGGAAAAAAAATATTTTGAATTCCTAGGCATAAGGTCACATTTTTTAGGGTCCAGTATGAAATCCTGAAGGCATGAGCTGTGCCCAAGGTTGGGGGAAAGAAAAGATATTGGCATTCCTGCATAGCAAGATCAAATCCTAGACCTGCGTATCAGCTGCTGGTTTTGGCTGAGGGCCAACCTAGACAACAGGTTAACCGCTATATGTGGCATGTCTGTCTGCAGATCTCTGACTCATGTCAGAATTGCTGCATATGAGGGAGGGGGAAAGTGTCACCCAGGGCTTGTGTTTCTATCTCGCAAGACAGGTACTCCCCCACAAGTAATTCTGTTCTCTTCCTGCTCTTGCAAGCCTTGGTCAACTCATTGCCACCACTTGGTCAACTTTTCGCCTCTTGTTCAGTGTTGCACAGGATGGCTTTTAGTTCTTCCACTGCAGGCAGTCCTCCAGTTTCATCCCTGAGTAACTGAAAGCAGTTTGGAGTTCCACTGCTTCCACTGGTGCCGAACATCTTCTAGATCTTCTAGTTGTTCTGCACCTGTCACCCTTTTCCAGGGAGTTTCCTCCTCATTTTCCCTTCCTTCAGGATTCTCCTTTTCCATCTCAGCTTCTTGTTGCAGTTCTAGCTCCTGTCTTCTTCCTGGCTGTTGCGGTTCCACTGTTCTGAAAGCTCTTATTCCCTTCAGGGTGGACACTCGCTGCTCTAATGCTCTTACCTTTTCTTCTAACGGTCTGCTAGCTTGCACTTCTTGCACATGTAGGCCATGTTGCCCTCAGGCAAGAAAACAAACCTCGCACAGACATTGCAGGTCACCACCACTGGGCAGTCTTCCTGGTCCATTCTTCCTGCTGTCTTTTCGATTCTGCCTTGTTGGGCCTGTTGTAACAACCAGTGTTTTCTCCTGTCTTCCCTGAAGGTTAACAACACAGATCTACCAGTAAATGGGAGTGTGTTACAAGGAAGAAAACCAAGGGGGAAATACTAAGGGGGAAAAAAGAAAAGGAAAAACAGTTGGGAACCTCTCCTTTGGCCTCCCTCACTGAACTCTGCCACCAAACGTCTGTTTGCGCTCCATGCTCACTTGCTCTCTGGGAGCTTGTCTGCTGTATCACAGAGGCCCCACACCAGCTGGGGCAGCTTTCCTCTGATCCACTCAGCTAGGAGTCAGGAACCAGAAATACTTCCATGCATTTCACGTACCCTTCGGTTTGGTCCATTGAAAAGTTTGGTTCTGCTTAAGAAAGAAGAAAGGAAACTTGTGGTCTGTTAACAGTTTATTGGATGAACTCATCCTAAAAGAACAAAGAAGGACATTTTGTTTTATTTCTAATTTAGGCTCAAGCAAGTCTTTGTTAATGAGTTGGAGACTTAAAGCATCCCTTATGCATGTGATGCTCTTTGTTTTGGACAGTTTAGGAAAGCTGTTTTCAATTAAAGATGATCAAAATAGGAAAATTGTTATCTAGTGTCGTGTTCGCGCCAGCATGGCGTTGTACATGGAATAGCAAAGATGGGAAGGGTCAATGTTTTGGAATTTTCAAGAATACAGATTACTAATGAATGTACAAAGGGTGGCTTATGAAAGCAAAAGGAGAGCAGTGCAGCGCACTGGCTGTTCTTGCTCTCAGCCAAGCTGACAAACCCTAAACGAAGTGCTTCTCTGGCCCTCCATTGATCCGATGGGTAAGTTGCCATCAGCCACTGAATCTGCCAGTTCCCCATGATGAGGACTGAGTGGTGCGGAGGCGAGTCCAGACTAGAAATTCATTTGGTTCAAAGTCTGATGCAAGGTTGCTGCACATGGTCTGGAATGCCATTTTTGTGGATATACATTTCTGAGTTTGCAAGGAGTTTCACAAAACACACTCATGCACACAAAAGTGTATGTGCAGAAAAGCACAAAATATGCAGAAAAGCATATACACATGTGCAGAAAAGCATATACAAATTGTAGAAAAATGTGCAGAAAAGTATGTGTGTGGAAAGAAGCTCCCAGTCTCATGGGAGCAGGGATGGGAGGTGCCTCGCAGCAGATAAGCGAGACTCTGAATGCTGCCCCTTCACTAGGTACCATGTTTTGTTAGGATCAGGCAGATGCAGCCAGGACGGCAACAAAACGTGCTTTTTTTTGGATGTTTACTGATTCTCCCCATTACATTTAATTATCGCCTTTTGAAATACAACCTGCTTAAATGAACAGGGTTAGCTGCTTTGGGCAGACATCTTTTATATAAAGGTAAAGGTTTCCCCTTGACGTTACATCCAGTCATGCCTGACTCGAGGGGGCGGTGCTCATCTCCGTTTCCTGGCCGAGGGGGCTAGCATTCGTCCACAGACAGTCTCCGTGGTCATGTGGCCGGCATGACTAGACACCAAGGTGCACAGAACGCTGTTACCTGCCCACCAAAGTGGTACTAAATATGCACTATTTAACAAGACTGGGGGCAGCTGGTGGATCCGCCAAAAGCTGATGGAAACAGCATCCCAGGTGTCAGCTGTGGCCTGGATGTCCAGAAGCAGAAAGGGACCCTTGAGTACCCCGTCCTGCCCTGCATGCCTGTCCCTTTAAGGGGAGCGTAGCATCCGGGGACAGTATAACATGTGCCCCATGGCTAGCTGGGTTGCCCACCATCGTACTGTCTGTCGCCCAGGCAAACTCTCTTCCCAGTGCAGGAGGCACCCTGCTGGCCAGTCTGCACTTAAGTCCATCCAGCAAAAGACACCCACCACCTCCCAAGGCAATCCATTGCACCTTAAGCAGCTGCGGCTTTAGGAAGCTTCTCCTTGATTTTTGCCGAAATCTGCTTCTCTAGTTTCCACCTGTCCTGCCCACTGGAGCAAAGGAGAGGTCAGGCCCCGCAGTGTTTTCTTGCTTCATTTCTAAGAGGAGTGAAAAATAAACAACAGTGCGTTGGACCTGAGTAGGCTGAACGAGCTGACCTTTCTGGTTCTATGATTTTATAGAGTGCACCACATATTACTAATTTGATTAATCTACTTTAATGCCCAAAGTAATGCACTTTATTTTGTCATTTATTTCATTTGTGGCTGAGTGTGGAACTCAATTGAAGAAAAATTTAATCAGGTTTTAGGGCGACCTAGAATTTATGGGTAAACTTTATAAAGCACCAAATGAGTGGATGGCCAGTCACCTGGTATTACAGTCAATGGCATTCATGCCAGCAGAGCTTAACGGTCTCATTTCTCATCAGCCAGGCTATGGAAGTGACCCACGTAGGCTGCCTTCCTTCGCTCTGCTGCCTTATTGGCCGGGGTGCCTGGTTCCCTGACTGGCTAGATTTATTGTGTGCTTTGATGATTGCATGCTGAACTTTGGCTCCCTGGCTGGTTGGATTTACTGTGTGCCTTGAAGACGGCATATTGGATTTCAGTTTCTCTCTTGCTTTTTCATGGAACCTGCAAGGAAGGAAATTCCCTCCCTCACCTACATTTTCCTTCCCTCCCCAAACGCTTTTAGTTGAAGGTAGTGGAAGCTTGTCTGTTTTTGTGATCTTTTGGTTGACCTAATAAAGGTAATTGATGAACGGAGGTTGTCTTAACTTGGAAATTTACCAGGACTTGTTGGCCTATTTTTATACATGCATGAAATTTACTTTTTTTTTTGCCTAGCTAGGACATTCCCCTGGGTATTTAGAAACCATACTGCAGAAATACTATGAGCAGCTTGCTTCCAAAATGATTGGCTCCCAACTATTCAGGTTTGCTCTTGGAAGGAAAAAAGCAGGCAGTGTGGCAAACAGTGTAATGCATCCCAAGCCCAAAGAAGAGGGCTCCATTCTGGGCTTTCTTTCATTTCTCCATTCTCCATTCTCTCCTCCTGGGGAGGAGCCATGCAGTCCAACCCTTGTCAGAAGGAGGGGAGGAAAGGGGGTGGGGGGAGGCACTCATCCCCTCTCTTCCCCACGAATTCTTCAGCTGTGGCCACAAAAGCAGGTGATGGCAAGGACCTTTCCTTGAGACTCTGGAAAACCTCTGCAAATCCAGGTAGGCAGTCTGGCATTAGCCACACCAGTAGCCTGGCCAGCTTCTCCTGCCTCTAGCATGGCAGAGGGACAAGATCCAGCCTGCCAGCTTTGTATGCGAGTAGTGTCCTGTTGCAATAAGAGGAGTGGTGGCGAGTGGGAACGTGTGAAGGTGTCCTTCTCCCCTCCTTTCCTCCCTTTTGAAACATCCTCACTGGGCTTCTCTACATGAGGTATTTTTTATGGACTCATGAGCCCTCACTCACGGCAATTGGCAGGTCATGATGTTGTCCATCCTCCAGCCATTTGGGCAGCCCTTTGACTGCAAGGGTAATGCAGTATTTTCTTGGATGCCACTCTTAATTGCTACAGAAGCCTAGTTCCTACTTAATCTAGCCGTATATGTCTAGGAACGCATAGAAAAGTAAGGAGGAAAACCCATGGGGAAAAATCCTCATGTAGAGGATGCTCTAATCCACCCAACTTGGTACATTGCTGGGTTAAATACTTCATGCAAAGAGAGTGGAAGTTCCTTCTTCTCCCGTTAAGCACATCACAGAGCTGCCTTAGGTTCATTGCAAGAGGAGAAAAGGTAGGATATTAATGTCATAAAACTCAGTAATAGCATTCCCACTGAACATTGCCCCCATCATTTAAGTCCTCAAGCATCTGTAAATCCAGGATGCTAGCATATCATTCTCCAGCTGCACTTCATTTCATTACTTTTTCTTTGCAAAGTCATCTATTTCTGCAGACCTGGGAAGTCCTATGAATATGTAGAAACAGCTATCTTATTTTTGGCTGGCCCCGTTTTTGCTTCCAAACTGGCAGGCCCTTAACTACACTGGCTTGCTAGTAGAAAAGATGATTTAGAGATTTCCTGTGTGCGCCATCTGCTGTCAGTGATGAAATATAACTTTTGGTCTTCGCTCTCCTCCTTACAGGTCTTCGACAAGTGATGCAGAGACCTCCTTTTGCTTGGTTGCAGAGGTGTTGTTCTTTTTTTTGCCTGAAGTCATCAAAGTGACAGCTGCCTTTAAGCACCCCAAAACAAGCACCCCAAAACAACTGCATTAAAGTAAAAGCAATCCATGTGTGCAGGCAAAGGACCCTCTCAAAACTCCATATATTTCCCACCATTTCATCTGCATCAATTGAATAAGTTGTGGGAATTCTGTTTTTCCCAGAAAAAAGAAAGATATTTGTTATGATTTTGGTGCATTGCGTTTGGAAGCATTTCTTTCTCCCCAATTTTTTTTTAAAGAACTAGGCTTCATTGAAAGATTTCCCTCTTCTTTTATTTCCCTTGTTTGTCTATTTTGTAAACGTGTCTCCCATGTTTCCACCAAATGGTGCTCCAAGGGGTGAACAACAGTGAAAGACAAAATGCAGTGCCACAGAACCACGTAAAGCATCGAAACAGAGCTGGTCAATAGAATCAGTGAAACTGATCAAAGCGACAACTAGTCAAACAAATGGAACAGTGCCCATAACCAATCAACCTGTGAGGCCAAATGTCCAAAGAGAAATATTTTTGCTTGCTGGCTGAAGGTTGCCACTACTTTCCTCCATGATCATATGATGTTCCCAGACTCGGGAGCGATCAGCAAAGGGGTCCTCTCCTGAGTTCCTGCCAAACAAGCGTCAGATGCTGGTGAGGCAGTAAGAAGACTTCTGCTCAAGATCCCAAAACTGAGATAAGCCGCTATGAGAGAATGCAGTCTTTCAGAAAACTCATTCCTGAGTGACGTGCATCACTGCAAAGACTTTGAATAGCCTCTAGGAAGTCTGCAAAAGCTACCGCAGTGGGTCATCACATGCTCCCTTGAAATGGACATGCTCACATCAGCGTACCAGTGAATCGCAAATGATTTTGAACAGTCTTTTTATGACACTTTGCAAAACAGTGGAACCAGATCAAAGTTGCCATTCCACATAATTTATACATTGCCCCACTGGCTTTGATCCGTGTGATGCAATCGCTCTGCAAAATGGTGTCATTCAGGAAACCACAAACATCACACAGGAATTGGTCACAACAACGCAGTGTTCAGATCTAGGGTGAGACATGAACTAATGCCAGAAAGAAAGTTTAGACAAACACGTGTGCATGCAGAGTTGGTGGGAAAGACAAATCCATGAGTCTCAGATCTGCCAGTCTTCTGAGCTACATCTCCATGAAATCAATGCAGAGTTAGGCATGAGCGTGTCTGCATTGATCCCAGTTCATAGATTACATTCCCTATTAATGTCAGGATGGAGCAATGGCTACAGGGAGTCTAGGAGAGGATGCGAGAAGCCCTTCTCACAAGGATGGTCGAAGGGCTGAGTTGCCACCTTCAGGGATAATCAGGCAAAGAAGATCGCTTTGCAGAGAAGCGTTTGGCCTTTTTTTTTTTCAGTGCCATATTTCCATAGAAAAGGAGCTTTGCCATGCAGGGACCATCCAAAGTGACCTGAAAACTCATATCTGGAGGAGGAAAAATGGGGTGAGGAAGCTGGGGTGGTGGGGAAGATAGTTTTGAGGCTGGCAGCCAGGCTGCTTCATGGGTAGGCATGTCTGATGAAGGCCCATATTCCAGCAGGGGCCACTGGCAAGATCCCACTGGAGTTGCTGCTTCTTTTTGCTACTGCAGCCTCTTCTTTGCCTGACTCCTTGCTCTAGACTGCTAAACAGTGGTGAGGAGGAGCAAGTTTCTAATCCTTATCCCTTTCTACATATGAATTCTGTGTGTTTTCAGCAGAGCTGAGATGCCTTCTGCATTTAATTTTTAAATAAATATTATACCACCTCGAACCCTGCTGCCTCACTTCATTTTTAAGCAAATATTAGACCTCTTTGAACATTGCTGCCTGCAAAATCTCCCAGCAGTTACAGGTTAGGCCTACTGCAAAGCACAGAAAAATAATGTGTTTGTATGTCACTTATCCAGAAATGGTTTGAAATACATGGTTGCAACAATTTGTTCTTTTAAAAACCATTACATCAATCACAACCATCTAAAAATGAATGAAATATCAATGAATATTTTGAGTTCCGACTGGCAATAAATAAAATATTTATGCAATCATAGAAGTGTTTCTTTTGCACCTTGGCCACCTGATTTCCTTGGACAGTCTGGCAACACATATCATATATGTTACCAGTTCAAATTATCTCTTCCCCACAGCCCTGTCCCTCATATGTCATTGAGCACAAAGGTATATGGCTGATTCTTTGTAGCAATTGGCCATATTTCTCTCAAAATACAGCCTCCTACAGGTGAGCTGGATGAAGAAGAGGCATGCCTGAATTGCCAGAGTTAATGAGCAGAATTATCCAAGAGGCTGATGAGAACCAGGCCACCTCTGGTTTTGGGGCTGACACTATTGAACAAGGAGAGTCAGAGGAGGAAGGGTGTAAGTTCATCCACCCAGTGTTTCATCATCAAACCAGATGAGCAGACCCATTAAGTAATGGCTGGTGTTCCCACTGTCTGACCCACAAGCAGCATGAACCTTCCTGAAGGTGGAGCCAACCCCTTTTGGAGAAAAAAGGAGGACAGGGAGCCAGTTTGAAGTCAACTGCTGCCATGGGCAAGAGCCAACTCCACCAATCACAAGCACCAATACTTGACACATGCTACTTGTGAACCACTTTCTTTTTATTCACTCTGTATTGCCAAACCAGCCTAGTTTGTTAAAGGTCTGTATTTTGGAAGCCTTTAATCCTGATCTGCTGGGAAGGGAGAAGAGGAGAGCTGTGCTCATGCAGTTCTAACTGGCATGAGGAAATGCATCTTGAGAGCTCTGAATTCAGGCCTGATGGAGGGCAGTAGTGGAGGGAAATGAATGGGGAAAAGTAGTATTTCAAACCAGAAATCAATCCCTCAAATCCCCATGAGTGAAAAAAAACCAGTTCTGCTTTTTTCTTGCATTACTCACAGTGAGGCAGAGGACTTAGCATGATAGCCAATGAGGACAGTTAGGTGAGCCTTCGATTACGTTCTTATGGTATTGCTCTACAGAGTTACAGTGCTCTGTGGCTCCAAGAAAGCCAGATCTGTAGGCCATCCAGCTCCAAAATTTTATTTCTGCTTCCCAATAAACTCTTGCCAAAACAAAACTTCATGAAAATCAAAATCAGCTCCTGAAATGTTTCTTGCATGGCCCAGCTCACCTCTGTGTACCTGTGGAAATGTCAGGTTCTTCAGAACATCTGCCAGAATGTAATGCCCATTATATCATTCCACATAAAGGGGATAACTTTGTAAAGAAATCTGTAGGTTCTCCTGCACATGTTTATTTACTTGCTATTAACAGCTGTGTGTATACTTCAAATACAGCTCTGTGTCTGGGACCTGAGTTCTATCAAATGTTGTAGCATCAACAACCTATTTGGAGCAACAAATACTTCACTGAGTGAGTGAATGGATGCACCAGGGATGGATGAGGGTTTTTCCGTTGATTGAGGTGGCCCAACCAATCCATTTTGATTAGGGTGGTCCAACCAATCAGCTTGGAATAAGATAACCCAAGCAATCAAAGTTCTGGTGTTTCGTGGACTGTTTTATTCATCGTGACAACTTTTCCCAAGGTTACTTCTCGGAATGAAGAGTATCTCCAGCAGTGGCTGCGTTTCATTTGGATGCAAAGACAAGTCATTATTTTTCGGAATGTCATCAAGGCCTTTGCCTCTTAGAGTCCGGATGTGCCACCTCCTCAGAAGAGTCACCAGGATTGATTTCATCATGACCATGGCAATGAACTTCCCAGCACAGCCACGGGGACCAAATCCAAATGGTTGAAAGTAACGATGGGGGACCTGTACAAAATTATTAGGAAATATTCATTAGCAAAGAAAGTCTGAGCAACACTTGGTAAGGATCATCATGAATGATGAAAAAAAAAACCCTATGAAAAACTCCCTTCATCTTCCTATGCCTTTATTCTTCATCTAGTTTACTCTTTCCTGCATTTTGCTCCTCCTGAGATCCAGCTCAAGTAGAACATCTAATTTTATATCTAAAATTCATGCTGAAGAGGGAGCATGCTAATTTGCTAAACTGCATGTACTCTGTATCCCAGTGGGGAAAAACCAGACCTCAGAGAAAGAATGCAAAGCACATTCCAGACAGAATCCCAATTTATGAACTTCCCCTCTCTAAACCAGAGCCTATGATGACTGACCCAGGGTATTTAGCATAGTAACCTCTGGTGGTCACCTCTTCCATTGATGCCTCCACCCCCATGAACTTGGTTGAAGGAACATTGTTATAACGAACAATGGACAGATTGGAAACCATCATCCATTTATTCTCACAATTCCCCAGAGCAAAGCTCATCAGGAAGTGGTCTGGTGCATGGTAGGAATTTGGAATTTCAGTCCAATATGTCTCCAAAATAGAGGGGTTCAGGTCAAAGGTGGGCCCTGGATCCCGAGCAGCTGCCTGAGGACACCAGGTAGTCAGTTCTGCCCTGCATGGTTGGGTCAGACAAGGACTTGCTCCTGAGATCAAACAAATGTGTTTCACATTGAAGCTAAACCTTAAGCAATGAGGTTTCAACCAATAAGCAATCTTGAGCAATAAGCATAGAACATACGCTTTTCTCAAAGTTGTCAAGGGAGAATTCATTTGGTTTTGGGAAGAACTCGAGTCTATGCATGCGCCCAATGTTGAGAATGATGTTGGTTCCTTTCTTCACAGGATAGCCATCAATGACATCATCTTGCAAGGCCTTACGCATGACCAAGTCCACAACGGGCTGATACCTCATGCTCTCAAGAATAAAATTCTCAACCACTTTTAGCTTCGGCAAGTCACCATTTTGGATATCTCGGTCACCTGCAGTTAAGAAGTAAGCAAAGAAAGCTGCATCTGATTGCCTGCAACTGAAGTTCATACTGGAAAGGCACTTCTGCACAGATCTGGTATGTGCTAAAATGCCCGATTTATTTCTTTAATTTTTACAATTTAGCATGCAATCCTACTGCCTCCCAGACCATGTCATAGGATAATTTGGAGACCCAGGACTGTGACCATGCAACTGTGGAGGCGAGACTCTAAAAGCCAAACCCCAGCCTTGTCCCTCTTGCAGGTAAAGGACTGTGTCAGCTCCCCGCACCCCCCAAGACTGCACCCAGGCCTCAGAGGGGGAAAGGCTGTATGCTAGAAGCTGGGGAGGGGAGGAGTCTGGGGCCAGGGAATGATGCAGGTTTCTCCTGGTGCCCAGCCTGATGCTTCACCTAGATGGCCGAAAATG
Source organism: Varanus salvator macromaculatus (assembly GCA_023646645.1). Taxonomy (NCBI): domain Eukaryota; kingdom Metazoa; phylum Chordata; class Lepidosauria; order Squamata; family Varanidae; genus Varanus; species Varanus salvator. The sequence goes on from JAIXND010000786.1 coordinate 9,415,502, forward strand.
GCTGTCTAGAAGAAAAAATTAGAACATGGTGCAGTGTCTGAGAAGATCACTAACAGTATTCCTTGTGCCCGGCATGTAAACCTCAGAGTCTGGAGGCCCTGGTGCATCATGCCTGCCAGGCACAGAATTGCAACCTTAAATGCTATGTATTGAGTTTTTTTCCTCTTAAAACCTTTTAATCTTGCTGATCATGTCTAAGAAACAGAATAGTCAATGGGCTACCTCACTTAATGACTCTACTACACTTCAGAGGGAAAAATGAGAGAACTGAGTGGTTGATAGGAAAGGCTGCATCTGTCAATTTCCGTTTCTCTCTGTTTTTCATTTTTCAGTCTTAATCCCCTTCATCTTAAATGCTGAGAATTTATCCCATCCTCAGTTAAGTTCATCTGCAACACTAAGAAGTTGCTGGTTTGATTAAGTCTGTATCCAAATTCAAAAGCATCTGGGTGTACTTTTCTCCTAATGCATGCAATGATTTTACCTAATGTGCAGATTTTATAAGCAATTTTCCTAATAGGCCTTTAAAATTGTTAATTTGCCTAACGTATGCCTTTCTGTACGGATTTTTTTTAAAAAAGAAGTTCATGGAGAAATGCAAATTTTAAAGGATCATTGAGTTTCACTTCATGTAGAGGTTCAAAAATGTGACATTAATTAAGTGTGCATTAAAAGATGAACTAATTGCTTTTCCCCTGCCCCTTTTGATGGACTCTTCTTTTATGCTGAAAACTTGCTGTGCATTCAAAGCTATGCCAGAGTGGCTGGAACACTTCTTCCAGTCGGCTTTGCGTGTTTACAGATACCGCTGTGCATGGCATTCAGACACTAAATCCAGCGAAGTGATGCAGCCCAGTAGCCATATCATTGCCCCCCCTTTTGGACCATCCACAGCACTGAATCACCGAACCTCAGTGCTGCACTGCAAGGCACTGGCAGCCCCATGGAGTAATTTCATGCCCTCCTTACATGGGAGCCCCAGAATGGAAAGAGCACTAATGGAACCTGGTCAAGGTGGCTGGAATTTTAAGCTTCCTGCCGCTAAATCAAGACTGGGATTATAGGCTCTGAATGTTGGGTGCTGGAAGACAATGGGACCATGGCTCCTTGCAATTTAAATTTCCAGGCTGTTTTCAAAGACTGTCTCACAGATGGAGCACTGCAGCAACCCAGCCTGATTTCTGTGTGTGAAGTTGCTGTTAAGGACACGAAAGCAGATCATGCTGTGTTCAGTCCCGGCCAATTGTCAGACTTGGGAATCCGTGAGATTTCAAAGACATGCACAGACACACACGTACCAAAAGCCAAGGCAAAACACATCCCTAGTACCTTGGATCCAAAGCAAAAATTAGAGCACATGACCCTAGCATCTGCTCTTCTGTTGTCACTGGGTACTTACCCATCACGGTCTGTATTTCCTTCATCATGGCCTTCTCCACTTGAGGGTGTTCTGCAATCAGCACTAGCATGAAGAATACGGTGACTGAGAGAGTATCAGGAGCGGCGATCAGCATCTCCAGCACGCACTGGTTTACATTCTCACCAGTTAGTTCCCCGCGGCTCTGTGAAAGCAGAACCAGGCAGAGGGTGACTACCAAACCCGGGGGCAGCAACACTGCAGAACCAAACTCAGATCAGTCCAGTTTGGCATCATGATGCGCTTGGTAGGACAGCAAGTCTAGAAGCAACACTCACAAAGCCGGTGACACAATGTGGTGCAAAGCCACAATATCTTAGCAGTGCCTTCCTCCAAATACTCCTGCCCATTGCCTACGATCATCAACAGGGGCCTTCCTATGAGGTCCTCTCCCTAAGGAGGCTGAGGGAGCGTTTGCAAGAGGAAGAGCCTTCTTTGTGGCGGCACCTGAGTTCTGGAACGCTCCATCATCAGAGATTCGTCAGGGGCCTGCCTTGCTGAGCTTTAGGTGCCTGACAAAAACGTTTCTCTTCTGGTGCACCTATGGCACCACTTGGGCTATTTATATGACTCTGCACTGGTTTTAACATATTAACTTTTATTTTTATTTGACTATGTATATGTGATTTTATCCTGTTTATTTATTATGGTATTTTAATTGCATCATTTTATTCATGTTCCTTGTTGGTACTTTTATTGTAATGGCTGCCCAGAGAGCATAATGCTATTGGGAAATTTCCAAACAACTAAATAAAATAAAGTAATTAAACATGGGGAGCACAGCTTGGTTGAAGAGAATTGCAGAAGGCCCCAGATTCAGCCTCTGGGAACTCCAGGTGAAAGGCTGAGGTGGGAGATGATGGGGACCCTGAGCTGCTGGGAAGCCGTTGCTGGACAAAGGAAACACCACTGGGCCAGAGGAATCAAGATGCAGATCTGGGCAAAAAAAGGGAGAAAACGTGAGGGGGGTGGAGGGGGAGGGGGAATTTCTGCCCCAACAATTACCTGTGCGAAAATCAGCTGCGATGCAAAATCCATGTGCTCCTCAAGTGTCTCCATCCTGGAAAGCTTTTGCCGTTTCTGCTCTAAGAGGAGCTCAATTGCTTCTTTCAGGTCCTTCCTGGAACAGAAGGAACGGAGTGCTGAACACCTTCTTTGCCTGCGTGTCAGCACAGGCCTGCTGCAGAGGCTTCGCAGAACAGGGTACCCGAGCAGGAAGGGACTGACACACCACCTGCTGCAGCGGGGACCTCACATGTTTGCGTGGCGAGAGCGGAGAGTGAGCGAGTGAGCGAGCAGCCTTTTGTAGGTTATCTATGCAGAACAGGCCGGGTTGCAGGCAGGATGTAACGGGGTGGTTCAGCTCTGTGGCTGAGTCCTACTTCATACTTGCCAGCCCCTGTTCAGAGAAGAAGCCCATGGCTGCTTCCTCCGCCTGTCAGCTCGTGTGGCGACGTGGTCAAGAATGCGGGCTGGGACTCAGGAGGTGTGGGTCCCAGTCCCCGCTCGGCCATGGAGCCACCTGGGTGACTCTGGGCCGGTCACAGACTCTCAGCCCACAGACTCTCCGGGTTGTGGTTGTGAGGATGAGATTGACAGCAGCAGCAGGAGGAGGATGCAAGCTGCTCTGAGTTAGGTTAGGTCCCCGAGGGCATGGAATGGGCTTCCACGGGAGGTCGTTGAAGCCCCAACGGTGAGGGTGTTTAAGGACAGGGTGGACATGCACATGGTGGGCATGTCATGAGCGGAGCCGGCTGGAGCCGGGGGTCAGACTAGATGGCCCAGGAGGACCCTTCTGCCTCACTCTGTTTCTATGTTTCTATGAGTTCTTTGTAAGAATGAAGGTGGGATAGAACCCCAATAAGTCAAACAAGCTGGAAGCTCTAATGTCAGGGTGGTGGGGTACCTAGGTTTCTGCCTGAAATTTTTGAGGGCCTAGCCACATGCTGAACGTGGACCTCCCAAATCATTTCCGCATCACGGCTGCTCCTTTAAAGTTCTCAGAGGAACTCCTCATGCGGGCAGCACAACTCACAAGAGTGGAATCAGCCTCTACTGCTACTTACGCAGATTTCTCGTACTTCTTGTACAACCACGAAATCTTAAAGAAGATGTCTGGTTTCAGCAGCAGTGCTTGCCAAGCATCAAAGTAGCCCTGAATTTTAACCACGATGGCATGTTCTGAAGCAGAGCAAGACAGAGAGGAGTCAATGGAAGGAAATTCCCACAATGCCCCGTCCAGTTTACTCCTCTGGGCCAATCAAAGGGACCAGCTGCAGTTATATGGGCCAAGCCTCACATCACCAGGGAGGAAAGCAGGGAGGGGTTGGGTGCCTCTGCCCCGGAGAAGAGACGATTAAGAGGGCATGGGAAGGATGGGAGGTCAGGGGCACGTCACCGGGGGGGAATGCCCATCTCTGGGAGGGCAGGAAAAACCTCTGCTTGAAACGGTGATTTCTGCCAATATATATGGATGATTCTGGGTGATTGACACATGCGAAAAGCCTGGCACGAAAAAGAAGATTGCCCAGAAGCATCGCTGCGCAAATAGTTCGAGGGCTCTCACAGAGCTGATGGCGCAAATTGGCTTTCTGTCGCTCCTGCTACTGGAGGTTGCACTGAAACCAGCCTCCAGTTACAAGAGAGGGGATTTGGGGTGCTTTTAAACCAAGGGTCCCTAGCACAATCAAAAGACATGATGCACATATTCTGTTTCTCCTGCCCCACCTAAATGATTCTTTTTCCCGATAAGAAAAATACAGATTTGTTGGGAGCAACAAATGCAGATGGCAGTTGCTGCCCCCGTGGGAAATTCCTTATTGGATGCAAGGTGATTGCAGAGCAAAAGGCTAGTCTGGGAACATTCCCTTAACTAGACATAAGGAGGAATCTCCTCTTGGTAGAAACAGTTCATCCTTCATCTGTGAAGCAGACTGCCTTGGAAGCTGATACAATCTCCTCATCAGTGGTTTTCAAGCAGCGACTGGATGTTTGCATTATACCGCAGGGATACTGTGGCCATAAATTTCCTGCATTGCCAGAGGGTTAGACTAGATGATCTCTGAGGTTCCTTTCGGCTCTAAGATTCCACCATGCAACATGCTTGTGGAAAAGAGCAAGACAACATGAAATCCAGAAGAGGGTAGTTATAGCTCTCTGACCTGGAAAGGAATTTTCCCTCTCTGTTTGGAGGAGCTTGGCCTCTTCATCGCTTCCCTACAGCCCTTAGTCTTGTTCTTGCAGCCATTGTGCAAAACAGAAGTGGGCAACCTCAAGAGGTCTGGGGACCATATTTGGCCCCTGTGCCAAATACAAGTGCCCAAACAAGGGGATACAGAAAAATAAAAGCAGAATTGCATCCAGAGCTGTGGTGGAGCACAGAAAGAGTAAACATCAGCACACAAGCCCCATGGAGACGTTGCATTCACTAGGCGACAGAGTTAAAATGCTAAACCTGAGGGGTGGCATCACAGGTTCCTGCTAGAAAAGCTTTGGTTGATATTGTCACCCCATTTTGGATGCGTAGGCAATCTCAGTGCTGAACATCTCATTTTCATAGTTAGCTGTACCGGAAAAGCCCTCCTCTTGTGTCCAGACATGGACTTTGTTCAGATCATTTGGGGTCGAGTGTGGGTTGTTGGGTCATGGATGATTATTGAAACATGGCTTATGGTGTTTGAACCTTATGCCTTGAGATAACAAGTCATGGTGAACAACCCACAGGTTACAACCCATCAATAAACCATGGGTTCTCTCTATGGGTTGTTTGTGGTTCACAGGCTGTGGCTTGTCTTCTCAGCTGTGTTCAGATATCATGCTAACCCACATTTCAACAACCACCATGGCTCAGTGTCAACCCACACTCAACCCATACTCAAACTTTGAGTGGTTTATCATGTGTCCAAATCTGGCCCTTTTGGCCATGGGTACAGTGAAGACAGAAGAACTGTTTGTGTTGTCTCTGAGAAGAAACCAGGGGCATCACACAAACTTTAGTGCTCTCGAGGGTCTTCTAATACCTCCCTCTTCTGCTTGGATGGTTCTATTTGGCTATAAAAGATCCACCCTCCTTTCTGCACCTGGGAATGGTCACAGAACCTCTGAGAAATAGCTTAGTACCATCAAGAGGAATCCCAAGGAACAGTTCGTTGGACGTGTCCAGCATGATGCACCTCATGAGATTCAGGCTGTCCATGTAGCTGTGCTTGGTGGTCATTTCCTGCAGCCGGGTCAGGTGTTCAATTGTTGATTCGGTGCAAATTTTTATCATCCGCACAAGGCCTGGACCTGACAGGGCTGAAATTTCACAGATGTCCTTAAGGTCTGCAACATTTGGCACTGAAGCAGTAGATGCTTTGGCTAGGATCACCCAGAACTGAAGCCCATTTTGAAATGAAAGGGAGTCATCTTGCAAAGTAACTATTCATTTTGAGCAGGGCTCACCCAGGGCAAAGGAGATGTGAGAGGACCACTGGCTTTGCTCAGTATCCACTAGTTTCATTCTATTTCCCTCCTCCTTGACCAATTACAGAATAACATCTCATATTGGGGTCATCAACCTTTTTGGTCCAGTGGGATTCTGAGGGGTTGTCGTGGGTGCTCTCACAAAATGGCTGTTACCGAGATGGATTTAACCATTCATAAAATGGAAGCCATGGTACATTTGGTCAATCACAAAACACTCATTTCCCAGAAGGCAAACTGGTGTGATCGAAAGGAAAGGAAATTTGCCAAGTTCGAGTCCCAGGTTGGGTTCTGAGCTCCAAAACACACAACTACCCTTTGGTACCAAACGAAGGTGGCTCCGGAGGGCAGCATTTTGTTCTGCAACTTGCTCGTATTTCTTCAATGCAAAGTCAATCTTACAAAATAAAATAAAACCTGGAGGTTCAGGGGTCAAGTGGGTACCAGTGGAGTTACTGGTGGGCCTATTGGTGTCTACCAGCTCCATGCGGGAGACCCTGGCCTTTGATACAGTATTAACTTTCCCTCTTACCCAAATCTGCAAAACGATATCATTTTTATAGTGACTTGTACCTGAAAACATGATTACTATCCAGTGTGGACCTTGGAGGTTTAGTCTTGGGAAAATTTAACCATGCTTTTCTTGAGTCGCATCTGTAGGATCCAAATTTCTGTGGCTTGGGGAGAACCTTTGTGATGAGCTTCAAGTTAGCAGAAGCCTTTTTCGCTACGTAATTCTTTGCCCCCCTGAGTGGCCATTCATGGATCGCCCCAAAAGAGGAAATGCATCACCCAAAATGAGGACAGAAGAGGACAGTGAGGTGCATAAAATGCATGTGCTAATTTATATGTAGAGATGCGTAATTCTGAATGCTGATTATAATTAAATAGAAATATGGTACATCTCATCAGAATGTGGACGGCTGTGATGAGCAGGCACCTGTCCCCGCCTGTTTGCTGAGCCTGCTATCCAGGTACTCACTCCTGATGAGCGATTCGTCTGAGGATTCTTCATCCCCACCCTGACTGGACAGGGCAGCCCTTCCAGCAGAAGCCTTGACTCTGTAGAAGGTCACCTATCCAGAATCTGGGGTCGCCGGATGCTTACCTGTGGCTGCAATATTTCTATAGTGCCTCCAGGGATCAAATCCATGGTGTGGAGACCCAGATCATGGTCAAGTCCTGAGTCAAAACCTGCCGTGAACCATGCAGTCCAGGCAGCCTCACAGCATTGCATCCCTTCCTGAGGAGCTTTTTGACTCAGGGGTGGGATGGAGGGTCTAAGTGGGCACTCCCAGTCCACCATGCAAGGAGAAAGATGCTTGTCTGAATGGGGGCAAAGAGACTGGCAACATGAACAAACAATTCAAATGAGATGGAGACATCATCTGCTTTGAGCACGAGGGACGGAATTTGTGAATGATTTAGGAGCCAATAGACTCAGAGATAGGATCGCTTCCAGATGTCATTGACCACTCAGGGCAGCCCCCAGAGGGGGAGCACGTTAACTACTTCCCACGACACTTGTGGTGAGCTCTGAATGCTCTTTCGCTTTATCCTCTTTATCTGCCGTTGTTACAGACTCTCATATAGATTCTTAAAATGTCCTATGTCACCCATCAAAACCAGATATAAATTCCATGCCGAGGAAGTAAGAACCAAAGTTATGCAGCTTACCTCTGGTAAAAAAGGGCCGAATTTCTTTCCAGAGAGCAGGGTTATTATTAAATATGATCCCATTTTCATGCATGCCAATGCACTGCAGGCCAAGCTTGCTTCCGAACCTGGAGGTGTAGTGTCCGTGTTTCATGATGTGAAACATACTTGAAGATCTAGGAAGTGAAGGAAAGAGAACTGCATCAAGCGATTGTGTGTACTTTGTAAGCACCTGGGCAGATCTTTTTGTCTGCTCTGGCATTTCACAGGGCCTGTCGGGAATGTGGAAGCTCTGTCAGCTGGAGGACTGAAGTGAACTTCTGGGGTGGACTGGGCAAATTCAGAAAGGGTTGGAGCAAAAGCAAGGAGTGGGGACAAAGGCCGAGGGCCAGGAGTGGGGACAAAGGCCAACACCCACCACATAGCTCAAATTTCTTACTGCCACTAAGTTTAGGGCTGCTGTTGGGGGAAAGTGGGCTGAACACATTGGACACAACTCAGAGGGCCAATTTGGAACCGCAGGTGGTCATATTTGGCCTGCAGACCTGAGGTGCAGCACTTCTGGAATATATAAGCAGTCTGCATTGTTTTGGGGTTTTATTTGCGCGTCTCGTATGAGGCATTATGCTAGGTATGCCACCGGTTTATTGTATTCTGCCATTCTTTGACCTGATGAAAGGCAGAATTAAATGTTTTACATTAATAAAAATAAATATATTAGCAGGTTGCAATATTTTTGTCAGTGATGGACCATTTGTTGCCCTCCATATGGTTTGGGCTACAGCACCCATCAGCCTTGGAACATATTATAATGGGTTTTATTGAATTGAGTGCTAAATGCATTGCTTGTTTGCTCTAAATTACCTTTTCATCTACTTGCACTTGCATGCTTTCAGCTTGGCAGGAGCTGCCAGCCCAGCAGCACAGCAGTTGAACATATTATAATGGGTTTTATTGAATGCTTGCACCACTTTAAAATATTTCTTGACAGGATGTCACAAATAAGCTTTAAAAACCAACATTTGTATTGCATGACACTGATTTTATTCCTATTTGCTTTTTCTACTGTGCTGTCCTTACTTAAAAGAAAACTAAACTAACATGAACGCGAATTTCCTTTAGAGGGAGCTAAAAGCTTAAAAATGTCGTTGCGATGGACTCCACAGCTCAGAAAGACAAGAGGTTGCATTTAACAGATGTTTCCTAGCAGAACACGCCAGGAATGCCAAGGTGAGGGCTTCTACGGGAGCTGAAGGTAGCCCAGGCATGCCATGCCAATCCACGTTATGGGTTAAGTATGGTTTATGTGTTGTTGGTGGTATATGCAGTTGTGGGTTGTTGTTACATGCGTACCTGCACTGTGACCAGCTTTCTACATTGAATGCGGAAGGACTGTGGGATGCATGGAAGACCCAAGGAACAAGGACGGGAGTACGTTAAGGGCATTTACAAGGAGGCAATGAAATGTTACCCACTCAAAGATGAAGTGGAGGAAGAGTAGCTTTGGCCAAAATGAAGAATTTGCTTGAATATGGTTTGCCAGTTTGCCTTAAGTATGGAAACTGAGTGTATTCCACACTGATATTATTTGGGTGGCATGCTACCTCTGACATTCCCCATCATTAATAAACATGCATGCATAACAAACAGCCCATTTTCCCATTATCCAGTTGTTCCCCGACCAGCTTCTCAAATGAGCATTTCCCCCAGTGACACCTTTCCCCCCAGCTGCACATTCTTGTCCAACTGCATGGTAAAATAGAGCAAAACAGGCCAAGACAAAAACCTCCCATGGCAGACAGAAACTGCCGTGCCTCGGAACAGGGATCTCAAAGAAATCCAGCCCCCTGGGATCCCCGCCTGCTTGTCTGGACCCCACGATCCACCAGACACAACCAGGTTAGTTTAAAAAGTCTGTGTGGGGAACTGCCGAGTACATTCTGAGCCCAAGCTCTCTCCTGCTCAACAACCTAATTCAGAAAGAAATGATAACATAGGCTGTTGTTTGTCATCTGGGATTTTGCCAATGCCTGTCCAAACTGGTGGTTGCCACGACTGCTGCCTTGGCATCTAAACTCTGCGAGTAGACACATCCCATAAAACTCAGAGGGTCTCTTAGTGGGCACACATAGGAGCACGCGGTATATATCTAATGTGAAAGTGGGACAGGGCGGGTAAGAACATGAGAACAGCCATGCTGGATCACACCAGCATGGTTTGTCTAATGTAGCGTTCTGTTCACACAGCAGGCACGGAATTGCTGCAGGGTCTCCTAAGCAAAGTACGAGGGCAACAGCCTTGGCAGACAGAGGCTGGAGCCATCAGGAGTAGAAACCACTAATCAGAAGCCAAATTCCTCTTCATGAAGCTGGCCATCTATTCATCCATCCATTTTGCTGAGCAGGGCTCCAGACACCTGCCCCCAGGGCCTGTCCCAGTGGCACCACTGCCATCTTAAGGTCATTGCAACCCCGAAGTCCATTCACTAGGCACTAGTGCAGAATAATCCCACCAGAGGGGAGAGTCACGGAACCAGGTGTCCTCCTCCACCCTGCTTGACCGAGATCAAAGATTTACTTGCTAATAATGAGGGTCTCTTCACCGCTGATCCAGACTCTCATGAATTCACCGTACATCTTGTTGTAGTAATTGCAGGCACTGCCCAGTCCCATCCAGAGGAATCTCCCGTGAGAAATAAGGGGCCCAATTCCCATACAGTAGCCAGGCCCTGAAAGGAAATAGGAGAACAATATAGATTTTAATGCAAATGTTTAGCTATGTAAGCATTTGAACACACATTCATACTTTTTCACAGTTCTGAGTGGGAAGTATATGACATGAACATATTTAAATATGGATTCAAATAGGTATTATTGGAGAACTGCAGATCAGCAGTTCTTTGGAAGAGAATCATCCCTGGATTTTCTTCCAAATGACATTAGAAGATCTCTGATGGATTGGACGGAAGGACCATCTGTCCAGGAGAAGGCAGCCTGCACCCCCTCATCCCAATTTCATGCAGCCCACAGTCTATTTCACAGACCCTGTGCAGGTGATCAGTCCAGGCTTCTGACAAAAGTGATCTGTTCCTTTTCTGGAAGTCCACTGCCAGGTGGAGAGGGAGGGAGACCAGGGTGGCAAAGCGAGGGGGAGAGAAAATGGAATGGGAGAAAAAGTGACCCATGACTCACAATAGGATTTCACTGAACATCTCTATCATATGTCTGGATCAGCCTTCTGCAGTTTGGTGCCTTCCAGATATGTAGAGCTTCACATGCCATCAGCCCCAGTCAGCAGAGCCATAGTCAGGAATCCCAGGAGTTACAGTGTTACAGTCTGAAGAATCTGGTCGTTAGCAGGTTGGGGAAGGAGGGCATGCTGCTATTTGGCTTTGCGTGCCTAAGATCATACTCATAGCATATGGAATATGGAAGCATGGTTTGCTATCGGATCAGACCAAAGGTCCATTTCATGCAGGCTTCCCCAGTTGTTTTCCAGATGTGTTGGACTATAATATCCAGCCATTATGGGAAGTGCAGTTGTACCACAACACATCTGGTGGGATCCAGAGCTGTCAGAGGAGGAAGTTCCAGCACAGCAACCTGCCTCCCATAAGAACCAGCCAAATCTGGAAAGTCCTGCAGGGCAAACCCCCTTTGCAGCCCCCAGCAGCTGGCTTCTAAAGGGCCATTGTTTTCCATTTATCCAATCAGAGGATGCACAAGAATGTCACTCATGCCTGCAAATTCACGCTCTCTATCCCGAATGAAACACAAGCAAGAATGGCCAAAAATCCTACAGAAATCCTACAATATCCAAATGTGGACTTGTGTCTGAAAAATGTTCATTTTTCAAATGCATACAATAAAAAAGTTCTATTTTATGCATTTGATGCTGAATTGAGCGTGGGAAGTTGAGGCAAACCCTGCTGAACTCCAAGGTGGTGTTCAGAGAACCTTGGCGCTCACAAAAATCACACCATCCATACCATGTTGCCCATATCATTTTATATCACACCAGATAGGTGTGATACAACTTTAGAATCTACTCCAGAATTAAAATTTGGAATCTTTTCTCAAGCAACAGGTGGGGCTGGTTCCCAATCCGGTGCAGCTCAGCTATTTCGGGTGACAGCTCCCACCATGCTTGTCCATTGGCCATGCTGGCTGGGCTCATGGGATGTACAGTGCAAAACAGCCGCAGGTGCCTAGGCTGGGAAAGGAGCCAGGTGCAAGCAAAAAGACACCGGAGGCTGTGGAGTTGCAGAGCAACATACCCCTAAGCAGATGCTCAGCCCAGGAATTGCTTAGCACTCAGAAACAGAGCCTTGCGCATCCATCTTTCCAGACACAAATCTACCTTGATTCCACACCTTGCATCCTTGATCTCAGCAACCTAATTTAGGAAGGTGGTGGAGGTGGAGAAATTCTTTCAGATTACCATAGTGAAACCATCAGGAATATGAAATTCACGCTGATTTCTTGTAAGTCTCCCTGGAGATCCTGCTCTGCCTCTTGCCTTGCATCTGACTTGAATTGCTGGCACAAGACAATTCAAATGGGGACGTATTCAATATCGAATTCATTAAAAAGGGAGGCTCTTTAAACTGTCATTATCAGACCAAACACCCCCAGGTCTACTGAATTCAGTGGGAAGCCTCTTTCTTAACTAGCATTAAATTCTCCCTGTGAAATTTGAAAAGGAGATTACCTTAAGGAATGACACCTCTCTGCTGCCTACCTATTATCAGTTGATCCCATCATGGCATGGAAACGCCACTGTTTCAGAGGCTGGGCAAAAAGGGGTCTGAAGCTTGGCAGAAAGGGCCAACATTTCAAGCAAGAGCAAAGTATATGTTCCGGTTTAGTGTCACTCCGTGCATGTGCGGTCCCATGCATGCCTAATCGTGGTGCTTAATGGGGTTCTTGGAACATCTGTGTGCACCTGGAAGCACATCCCGTATAATTCAGAGGGTCCCCTGAGCAGATGCACATAGGAACAAGCTGCGTGTGTCTAATGAGAGGGAAGAATCTGGGACTCCCACTAGCCCAGCATTCTGTCTGCACAGGGCACAACGAGCTGCAGACAGGATCCTGCACAAACAGCCCCCACCCCCGGCCACTTTTCCCAGCATCTGGTGCACGCAGACATTCCTGCGGTACCCAGGGCCATACAAGTAGCTTGGCAAAGGGGGGATGGGTTTATAAGGGGACCCCAAGGGAGGAAGATCTTTGGTAAGCCTTGACAATGCAACACGCTTCCAATTCCTCTGTCAACATTATTTGGATCTGCCATTCAAAGCTGAAGTTCCAGCCTCGTGTAGTTCAACACAGCCTGTCTACTTACCTGGACAGTCATTTGCCATTTTGAAACCTCCTTTGCCCCTCACTGCTCGTTCCCCCAGAAGGCTTTCCCCCCAAATCTGGGGCTGCTCAGACACCGGCTTCCCAGAGAACTTACCTGGGATTGAGGAGGTTTCTTCATAAGTCCAAACGAGGAAGAGGAAGCCCACGACTAGCAGCAGGGGCACGGTGGCTGCAGGCATCGTGTCGGACACCACGCGGCTGATGTTGCACTGCACCGGGTTCAAGGTTTCCATGATCATCTCGTCCAAGTCAGTCTAGAGGGCTGCAGCTGCAAAGGAGAAGGCTGAAGTACGGAAAGGGCTGGCACCTCTGCAGAGCTCCAGCCAAAGCGAGCAGCCCCTTTTGTTGATCCCACAAGCTGAGAATGCCTGTTCTACTATTAGCTTTGTTTTATAACAAGGTTGGAGGTTGAGATTAGACAACCCGAGTGACAAGTCAAAACAAGAGCCGAGACGATACCCCTTTTTTGCCCTACCAAACAAAGCAATTGCTGACCTTGGTATCCAAGCTCAGGTTGCTTATGACACTTAGCGCTGATAGGGTTACTATCTCTCCTGCTACCCTTGAGTAGTCAATCAGGATGCAGACCTGTGGCCTGGAGCCAAATTTCTAATCAAAGCAAAAGAAATTACTACTCTTGGCTGTGGGTAGAGGGCCCCGCATTCTTTCATTTGTGTTACCTTCCAACATCTGCTGCTCGGGTTTAGGAACGTCCTTGGATCGCTTAGATACTTGAGTGCATTGGAAGGGAGCAAGAACAGTAAAGCTGTGCCACGATTCAGGAGGATGTGACAACCGGCTGCTGAGCTAAGCCATGGATTGTGGAAAGTGCTCATGGTCACTGGCTGGACAGCAGAGGGAAGGGCTGGCTCAGATCCTGAGGCTGCTCCCACCTGCAAAGTTCTGCTCGGAGGAGGTGTCCACCAGGATCTCCCCCAGCCCTCCTGGGGATGCTGGAGACCGGATGCGGTACCCCTTGCATGGAGAACATGTGTGGTACTGTACTGCAGAATTAGGGGTCTTCTATTGCTACTTCAGTCTCAAACACATTTAGTGCAAATGCATGCATAGCATCTAGATACATGCATAACGTTTATATTCATAGCATCCTCTATCTTTTGAACCACCTGTGCTTAGGATAGTAGGTGAGGTGAGAAAATGAGAAATCACACTGTACACAGTTTCTGACCATAAATAATGCCAAAACGTTCAGGGGGGTTGAACCTCTTTCTTTCCTCTCAGATGGCTGTCCAGCTTCATCCGGAATGCCTCTGGTGTGGGAGAGCCCACAGTCTCTCTAGCTCATTGGTTCCATTGTCCTATTGCTATAACAGTAAGGATTTTCCCTCCTGATATCTAGCTGGAGCCTGGCTATCTGTAACCCGAGTCCATTATTCTGTGTCTTGACTGAGATCCTGCCCTTCCTCTTTGTAAGAGTACTTACAAAGTACTTGTAGAGTGCTATCACATCTCCCTGCATATCCAGTTCTTTCAATCTCTTCTCATGGGGCTTTGTTTCCAGATTGAATCTTCTTTCTGCCTTCCAGGGTCCTAGCTATCCCACCCAGTTTTGTGTCATCTGCATATCTGATAAGCATTCCTTGCACTTCCTTATCCAAATCATTTTGCTTCCTTTAGAATCAAGATTTGAAGTATGACAGAGTTCCCAGAGTTCCCCCAGAGTTCATGTAGCTGCTGCTTTGTCCACCAGGTCATCTCATCCCAGTTGGTTAGTCTCATGTCAAGGATAGCTGATTTTGCATTCCTTTCTCCACTTCCTGCTGGAGGAAGTTGTCAGCAACACGTTTTAGGAGTCTCTTGGAGGGTCTGTCTTGGGCAGAATTTGTCTCCCCACAGATATCAGGGAAAATGAAGTCCCCCATGACAACAACAACAACAACAACATTATGCTTCCTGGCAATTTGCTTTTCAAACATTTCATCTTCATCTTCTCCTTGACTGGGTGGTTGGGAATAGGCTGCAACCTGTGTTCCTTTTAGTCATTGCTCCATTTATATTAACACAGAGGCTCTCAATGGGGCCACTAAGCTCATCCCCCTGTATGGCTGTGCAGACATATATATCTTTGACATGCAGTGTGACTCCCCTACCCTTTCTGTGCCTTCTTAAACAGCTGATATCCTTCCCTTGTTCCAATTCCAATCATGGGAGTCTCCCACCAAGTTTCAGTGGGAGGTTTCATTAGCCCTGCTGCATTGAGAGCTCAGGTTCATGGTGTGTTTCCCATACTCTGGGCATTAGTATATAGACAGTGAAAACCACGTGCCTTATGCTCTTAGCTTTCTGCCTATGTTTTTTGGAATACCAATATCGGGCACTGTTTGAGCTGCTCTCTCTGTTGTGGTGCACAAACCTTTGTCTGTTCTTACATCCAGGATTACTTCCCCCTCCCCTGTAGGATTCAGTGTAAAGCCCTCCTGATAAACTTCTTCCAGCTGTGGTCAAACACCTTCTTTCCAGTCCCTGCAAGGTGCAACACATGCCTTCCTGATAAGAACTTGTTGCTGTGCCGTTAAGTCATCTCTGACTTGTTGTTTCCGAAGACCTGATGGCCCCTTCTAACTCACCATTCTATGATTCATTTGTTTAAAAATATCAGGATGCCCACCAATTCTGAACTCCTTCAACTAGAATACGTCTATCTTTTGGCATTTGCCAACTCTTCACATTGTTCACTATGGTGCTTCTTTTGTTAAAGTGCAGCAAAGTCCAAATATCACAGGATGTGTGCACAGAAATATCAACATTAGTGAAAAATGCATACCAAAATGTATGATTTTAGGGGAAATGGCTAGAAAAATGCATGATTTAGGGCAAATTGTGTATATTAGGAGTTACATGTATGAGAATGCAAACAATTTGTGTGTGTGTTTAAATGTTACAAACGAATGTGGGAATGGAACAAAACAAACTTACAACTGATGGAATCATCTACCCTTACTTGGGAGTAAGCCATATGGCTCTCAGTGCGACTACGTTTCAGCAGATATGTAGGGATTCCATGGTCAAGTTTTTTCCTCCAATGACTGTATATGTAGAAACAATTTGCAATATTTAATGATTTAAAAGCACCTCATATATATTATATTATTATTTTATTTGCACTCCGTCTTTCCTCTAAATAGGTCAAAATGCCGTGCATGATTCTCTCCCCTCCCATTTTCCTTCACAAGGAACTTGCCACGTGGGTCAGGATGAAAAATAGTAACTGGCCGAAACCGAGTCAGGGAGCATTATATTTGAGTGCAATTTGAATGCAAAGCTCACTGGTTTTTGTCTGTCTGTCTAGCCTCCAAGCCATACTGAATCTCGTTCTTACATCAGCCTTCCAAGGTAGGTCAGTGTTTTGGAGTAATGTGAGATTTGATTTGCGGGGGGGCGGGGGGGGCTTTTTAGCAATTACCAAACATTAACACCTAGCTAAGTTACTCTCAGTGTTCCTTTGCTGTCTACAGTCTGACAATAATGCTGAGATAGCACTTCTTTGTGAAGCCAGGTAGATACTCTCATATTGAGGAAGAACTGTGGGAGTTGAGGGAGATGTTTTAAACTTAGGGAGAGTCCATTTAGCCTGTAAGTCTCTGTGAAAATTACATTGCAGGACAAAGTGTTCTAGGTTTTTGATGTCAGAATATGAAAATGGAAGACCTCTGTCTCTGCAGTTAATAATTTAGCTAAATTTGAACATAGAAAGAGAAAGGTACATTCTGAAACCCTTTAGCTCATATTACATACTCAAACCAAGTTCTCAGTGCTAAAAGAACTTGGATTTTGTTTTACCCAAGGAAACATTGGCCTGCTTCCCGTTAGCTCTATCTTTCTGTGCTGCAGTGGATGAGAGAGCAATGCATCCTGGGAAGCAAGCAGTGTTAGTCGTTTGTTTATGATCCGGACTTGTTTGGGTGCAATTAAACTATAAATGTGGGTTTGGTCATCAGTGCCAGTTCGAGGTGTTTGAAGGCCCTTGAGCACGTCACCTGCAATGATCCCCCAGCTCAGCCTACCTTTTCACCACCAGGGTCACCAGCTCCTCCTGCTCCTCCTCCTCATCCTTGTGACCACCTGAGAGCCAGGGAGCAAGAGGGCGATGGCATCTGCTGCTCTTCCAACTCAACACCACTGTTGCCCAAGCCAGAATAAGATGCAGGTAAACAGGGAGGTTGCAAGAGCAAGTCCAGAGGCTCATGTTGGTGGGATCTTGCTGCAGCACAGGACTTTGGTTAGTGCCCAACTATACCTACGCTTGACGTGGTCCTCTCAGGTCTCATGACGCTCTGCCTCTCGGGCGATGCAGGACAAGGGGGTGCCCATCCACATCCTGATTTGGGGAGGCACAATTCATGGCTTAGGGAGCTTCCCCCAACCCTGACTCTTTTCCGATGGGTTGGACCCCGGCCAGCGTGGCCCTTGGCTGGCTGGCTTATGGGGATGGATCAACAGGGACAAAGATCAGCCATTTGATGACCAGCAGTTGACCGGGAGACCTGCCTCCTCCTTGAGAAGCGTTGTCTTTGGGGGTTGGGGGGAATGGACTTGGCTGTGTGAATCAGCCCTTCACCCTTGTGCATGGATTAATCTTCTGCTGCTCCAGATAAAACTCTCCAGATATGCCAGTGCCCGCAGCAGCCACCCTGTGAGATATCAGTATCTCGTTCCTTGTATGATCCTCCTGCTGAGATAACAGAGGGTGTTCTCTAGGCTAGAGCAACTACTGCATGGAGCCAAGTCAGGCACGGGTGACTGGAACTTTACTCTCTCTGTGATGCGTCCATCCAGTGTGAAGACCAGGCAGCTCACAGCTGCAGTGGGTTGCCTATTTAGAACCATACGGCTCCTCTCCTTCTCTCTCTCCTTCTCGCAGCATTTTCTCCATGAAGAAACTGCAGGGAGTATCCTATCCAGTTCCAGACCCAGATCTGCTCCGCTTTAGCAAGTCTGTTGCATGGCCTTCCTCTTTGCAAAAGACTTTGCATTTTCAAATGATGCATGCCCCCGCCCCCCTCGATGTTTCTTACTGTGGAGGAGACTGGTGAAAAGGGCTATTGCTTGGTGGTAAAGCATGTACTTTGCCTGCAAGCAGGTTCCACTCTCCCATATCCCCAGTATAAGCTGGGAAAACCACTGCCTGAAGCCATGGCTTGCTGCCACCAGTCAGTGATGGAAGCATGCACATGAGATTCAGGTCTGTATTTAGAAAAAGGCACTTGAAGACACCCACAGACCTTCATGTGCAAAACACTGCAAAAGCCACAGTCTGATACAGAGATAAGTTGGAGAGGGTTTCGAGGGAATCTGAGAACTTTGGTAAGCTCGAGTTTTCCTGAGCTGCAGATCCTGAAGGTAGCTGACTCCTCCTACCTGTTCAAAGTATTTGGCCATTCAGCAAGTATTGTACGCTCTGGTTGGCAGCAGCTATCAAAGATGCCAGCACAGATGGACTTTCCCATGACTCTGTCTCAGGGGTGGGCCCTGTGCCATCCTGTGGAGTTTTTGCAAAATGGAAGAGAAGATATTCTCAGGGTCCTGAAATCCTTCCCTCCACCCTTGTATTATTCCAAACGTGCTTTGGAATGGACTTTACTTCCTCAGGGCCTCTCTTTTCCCTTGGCGTTTTAAAACAGAGGAAGCATTGGAAATGTTCTTTGCAGCGTATTGAGAAAAGATACATGGCTCCTAAGGAAGCAAAGACCTTCCTGAATTGCATTGGACATCATGAAAAGTTTTTTCTGTTTTTTTTTTTTAATGAGCAGAACTTCTATTTTGGCACATGTAGGTGCTTTCTTCTCTGCGGTTTCCACTGATCGCTTGAGCAGCCTCGGGCAATACTATCCAGCTAGGTGTGCAAGTAGATGGAAAACTCGCTTGACCAGAGCTGTTTTTTCAGCCGTAGCTAACATAGCCAATGGTGAAGGAGTGCGGAAGTTGAAGGCCAAAAACCCCCTGAGGTACACGCATCATTTCCCCCCTTTGTACTTGGAACTCAGTGTGAAAAAATGAGCGATACCATGTAAGAGTACGGCAATGGACACGCTGACAGAAAAACATTGCTGATGAAATGGCTAATCCGTTTAATAACTGGACACCAACACGGAACAACTGTTATTCTTTTAAGTCTGCTGCTTTTGTCAGCTGTTGTAGAGACTCTTGACTAGATAGCAAAGATGGATGGAGTAAGATTAACAAAGCAAGTTTTTGCATGACAACAGAAACATTTTACATCTGACTCAGCACATGCTTTGTTTGTTTGTGTGTTGCTGGGCTGAAGGCTTTTAGGGTCAACCCTTCCCATATTATCATTAATGAATAACAAGAATAACCACTAAGACTAATTAGAAACAAAAGGCAGCCCCAGAAGAACAATTAGATGAAGAATGAAAATTATAGCAGTAGCAGCAGACAGACAGCCTCTCTGTAAGCCTGTAATGTGTTCAGCAGAGTTGGAATGGGCCTGTTGGATGTTGCCCAGAAAAAAACAAAGGTAATGCAGAGAGTTAGTGTTAGGGTTCCGGTTCTGGCAGCCTGACTCCAGCAGGTGGGCAGTCCAGGCCCATTGGGTTTCAATACCCTACTCCTTAATTTGTTATAGTCAGAACTATTGCTTTGATATCACCAGGGCTATTTGATGTAGCTACAGCTACATTGAATTAAAATCCTTACTTGGGAGAGTGCCATTCCAAACAAATGGGTTTTTCTGCTCATTTAAGGACCTACCAGAATCATTTTACCAGAAAGTGAGATCTGATTTATTGCTTCTTCCCTGGACATCATCCAACAGGGCCATTCCTTTTGCCCTGGTTAAACTGGGCTTAGGGTGTGCAAGGGCTCATTGGCACAGGTGCCCTGAGAACTTCGATGGGCCGCCTGAGCTGTTCCTATCCTTCCTGGCTCAAAGGGCCCTTCACATGGAGCTGTGCCCTAAGGCCTTCCTTGATGAGCAGGCCGGACTGGGGCCCGGAATCTGTCTCCTGATGGCGTGTGCAGCCATGTGGGCGACTGCATACCTGCACAGTCCAGCCTGCTCCTCCTGGATCTCAATGGATTCATAACAGAGATATGTCCAGTCTAGGAAGCTTTCAGGAAACAGAGCCTGCTAAACGATGAAATCAGGCATTTTGCCCCGGAAGAAATATCAGTTCATGTCCTGAGAATGCATTCTGCCTGCTGGGTGTCACAAGACTTGGACTGGGATGAAGCAGCTTTGATGGATGATGGTGGAAACCTGGAAAGCCACTGGGTGTCTGTTCAGCAAACCATCTGGAACCTTAGCCCTAGTTCTGGAGGGACTGCAGTGGTGAGCAGAGAAAGCTTCAGCAGTTAGAAAAAACCTGTCTCAGGTTGACTCCCGAGGAAGAGAACCATCAGCTTGGGGTTGGGAGAAGAAACCAGGGGAGCTTAACTCCCTCTCTTCCAAATCTGATATTTTTGGTTTCTTTCCTGACAATGAGCCATTGCTAAACACTAATAATCTGATCAGGCTGTTTTATGAGTCTTGTGAATTACCACAGTGTTATATGGTTGCATTCTGAAGTATGATATTCTGCCTGAAAAAAATCCGGGGATATTATTATGTTTGAGCATTCAGTATTTTGAACTTCTTGAAGTGCAGTGTATCAATTTCGTAAGAATGCTCTTTGGAGAGGGCGTGTATATTCAAACATATTCAAGCATTGGGTTTCCACATTCTTTTATCCGTGATGTCTGTTCGTCACAGGAGAAAAAAGCCAATTTCTACTGCCCTCTCATTGCTTTAGGAATGTAGCAACAGAGGATGCTGATATTCGATGCACAATACTCGACCCCCCCCTCCATTTTAAATCCCCTTTTGCAAAAGCAGATAAATGCATGTTTTGTATGGCAGTTAAGCAGAAGGGTTACTTGCTGCTGGTTTGGTGTGTCTCTGGTGACTGTGTGTTGCAGTCAACTCTGTCGTTGGAGGTAATGTAAATAAATCCCAAATTCAAGCCAAAAGGTCTCATGCGCCCATGGCGGGACTGAGAATCAAGTGGCAGGACAAAACTTGGGATAGGAAAGATGTGCGGGGCTACATTCCCAAGCACAAGCCTTTCGAAGGCAGTTCTTCAGAATATTCAGCCTGTGGAGTCCAAGCTGCGTGCAAAGCAGCCGCCTCTGTGCCCCCACCCCCTGAAGCTCCCCTGCCAACCTCTCTCACCGGGGGGGGGGGGGGGAACCCAGGGAACTGGCTTCTCCCATGGCCTGCAGCCCGGCCATATGCTTTGGGTATAACAAGTCTTGGCTCCTGCTTGAATCCTGGGTCTACACATTTTGTCACATTTACAGAAACTGTTGCATAAATGGGCTTTTTCCACCAGATGGGAAAGGAATCCCTTGGATATCTCCTCGCCCAGCCTTCTTCCTTCCCAGTTCCTCCCTGTTGCCACTGGAATGTATCCCTGGCTGGATCCTGTCCTGGTACCACATGTTTGTCTTTCAAGAGTTGTTAGCCCTGTGGAATCACGAAAATCCACCGGAAGACTCACCTGGCGCAAACCATCTTGTTGTCTTTTCCAGTATCAGGCCAATTCCTTCATTTTATTAGTCCAAGCCTCCTGTTCAAATGTGAACTGGCTAGTTGACTGTGGTTCCTCCCTGGTCTGCTCTGTCTTTTTTTTAAATGCTGCTGCTCTGTTTGGTGGTTATTTTTATTGTGATTTTTATATGAATATTTTCCATCTATTCTTCAGTGCCACCCAAGCTGTTAAAAAACAGCCTAACCACATTTTGAAGAGAAGAAATAAATCGTGCAAACAAGCCTTTCATTTGTACTTTGTAGTCCAGTTCTTTCCATCCTTCTTTCTTCTTTCCCTCTTTTCTTGCAACTGTTTCCTTCGCTTCCTGCCTGCCTGTACTACCAATATGCAGAGAGAGGTGTTTCCGACCACAGATATGGGTGAACACTCACTTATTCAATGTTATTGCTATCTTTTACTGCCAGGAATGGATAGGGATGGTTTTAATTGAGCCAGTGTGGTGCAGTGGTTAAGAGCTAGGACTGGGACTCAGACAACCTGGGTTCTAGTCCCCGCTCAGCCATGGAGCCAACTGGGTGACTTTGGGCCAGTCACAGACTCTCAGCCCAACCTACCTCACAGGGTTGTTGTTGTGGGGATAAGATGGAGGACGAGAATGATGTAAGCTGCCTTGAGCCCTTTGTAGGAAAAAGGCAGGATATAAATCGATAAATAAATAGATAAATAAATAAAGGAAGCAAAAGCTGTTCAGACCAAACCAAACAATTTAAAGAGCAATCAAATACTATAAAGAAAACTTCTATGATATTGTTTATTTACTTGTTGCATTTATATGCCACCTTTCCTTCCAGGAGCCCGAGGCAGTGAACACGATCCTCCTTCTCCCCCTTTTATCCTCACAACACCCACCCTGCGAGGTAGATTCAGCTGAAAGTCTTGTCCTGCAAGCTGAGTCACTCATTGAGCTTCAGAGCAATCCAGGCAATGCAAGTTGAACTGAGATTCCTTTGAAATCACTACGGACACTCAGTCATGCTCAAGGCATGAATGGTCAGAAAGTCAAGCCGCTTTCAGTGAGAAGTATGTGCAATTAACTTGGCGTTGGAAGTGCTCTGGATATTTGGAAACACGGACCAAACATCGCTTTATGATGATGCTTGTGCATTTGTCTGCCTATGTTCTGGTTTTGATGGATCTGCTGAACACCACACCATAATATTACCTTTGAAAATGATGGGCCAGAGAGGGACCCTTCGAAGCAAGGCTATTTTTGTGTGGTGGGATACACGCCAACACAATTTCCCAAATCAGAATTGGATCCAAAATAGGAACAAGTATTCATGGAATGAGAAGATGGAACTTCCCATGATTAATTAGGATAACTAGAAAAGGAGGGTCAGATTAAATGACATATGAGCTCATCACAACATCTGCTTTTTTAATGCAATACTATGCTTGGGGGGGGTGATTTTCATCAAGCCCCCCAGTGTATGGGGAGAGGAAGTTTTACCCTTCCATCCTTGAAGCAGGATGGCAGCTCATGATTGATAGGCAAATGGTCAAGGATCATCCAGTTGGGCTGAATGAATTCCAATCTCCAGGGAACAACGAATTCCATTCTGGAGTTATAAAATTGCTGGTGGAAGAACTCTGGGAACCACTGTCTATTATCTTTGAGAAATCATGGAGGGGAAGTGCCAGGTGACTGGAGAAGGGCTAATGTTCTCCCCATCTTCCAGAAAAAAAGAAGAACCTGGGAACTACAGACTGTTTATTAATTTATTTATTTAGAATTTTTGTATGCCGTCCCATTCGCATGAGCCTCGGGACGGCTTACATACTAGTCAGTCTGACACCAATCGCTAGGAAAAGTCTGGAGTAGATTATAAAGCGATCAGTCTTCAAGTACCTTGAAAAGAATGCAGTGATTACTGGAAGCCAACATGGATTTCTCAAGAGATCCCGCCAGAGTAGTCTGGCTCCTATTTTGATTGGGAAACCTCCCTGGAATGTTGTCCATGGGTCGGACACAACTTTGCAACTAACAACAACAAAACCTCCCTGGTGAACTATAGGGATGCTATGGACACAATGTGTCTTGACTTCAACAAAGCTTTTGACAAAGTGCCCCACAATCTCCTGATTTGCAAACTAGCTAAAAATGTCCTAGATGGAACAACAGCTACAGAACTGGATTCGAAGAGTGCTCATCAATGGCACCTTCTCCAACTGGGGAGAGGCAGCAAGCGGGGCACCCCAGGGTTCAGTCCTGGGCCCAGCCCTCTTCCACATTTTTATCAACGAGCTGGATGAGGAAATGCAGGGAATGCTTATCAGATTTGCAGATGACACAAAACTGGGAGGGCTAGCTGATCCCCAGAGGCCAGAAAGAAGAAGATTCAAGGTGATCTTGATAGTTTGGAGCCCTGGGCTAAAAACAACAGAATGAAATTCAGTTGGGACAAATGCCAAGTTCTGCACATAGGGAACCAAATGAATCATCATGCGATGGGGGATACTTAACAATATTGCAAGTGAGAAGGATCCTGAAACTGTTGTAGATCACAAGCTGAATAAGAGTCCACAATGTGATGTGGCTGCTAAAAGGGCAAATGCTATTTTAGGCTGCATTAATAGAAGCACCACTTCCAGATTCCATGAAGTATTAGAATTAATTAATAGAATTAATTAATAGAAGTACCAGGTAACAAATCCCATGAAGTCCTAGTTTCCCTTTACTCAGCACTGGTGAGGCCTCATCTGGAGTGCTGTGTCCAGTTCTGAGCACCACAGTTGAAGAAAGATGGGGGCAAGCTGGAAAGGGTTCCAAGGAGGGCAACAAGGCTGGCCCAGGGACTGGAAACAAAGCCCTTTGACAAGAGATTGAGAGAACTGAGCCTAAGATATTGCTACGGGTTTCCCTTGGAGCTGGGCTGGATCGCAGTTCTGCTCGTCAGCAAAAGACAGTTCAGGTCTGAAGGTCTGGTTTGTGTTCCTCCTGAAATAAGTGTGAGCAGGCAATAACTGGTACAGGATGGCTGCGTGCTGCAAATACGGGTGGGATGTGTGAGCCATCTGGAGTAAGTTACTCATCTGCTCCTCAGACTGGAGGGAAGGGGAAAGATTGGATTGTGGGGATGTAGGAGTATGGAAAAAGAAACCAAAGCATGGCCGCATGTTTTGGAACAGTGAAACCCAAAGATTCAGAGGACCATGAGCTGAATGGTGTGGTGGTGAACTGCGTGCCTCTGGTTGTGTGTATCCTCCTCTTAGGGTTCCATGAATCCAACAGTTTGGGCTTCTCAGACATTTGCATTTTTAAAATCTCAAGTCCTCCCTCCCTCCCTCCCTCCTTCCTTTCCAGAAAATGGGGCTCAAGGTATTCTTTCTGTCCCATATATGAAAAAATTAGCCAAAAGAAAGAAGAATTAAATTGAAATTTTACCTATTAGCACTGGCCAAAGAATATTAGTATAAGTATGAGTAATTATCTGAATATAATGAAGATGAATAAAGATCTCTGGGTAGTTCACATCAATAGATATAATTATTCCCAGCCTAGACAGGACGTGGCTGTCCCTGCTATGGAACTGCTGAAAATAAGGACCTTGTAGGACCCAAAAGCCCATCCTAATTCAGCACCACAGAAATCACTGAACACAGAGAGCTCCAAAATGGACCTTTCAAAGCTAGGTACGGCCTTGATTGAGAGATTCTTCCAGATTCACAGTTTTTAAAGCTCTCCAGTTATTATCACTCCTGCATATATTTATACAACTTGGGAAGTTCTTCTCCAAATCAGTGGAATTCTCACCCAGGAATCTTATGTGGGGAAGCAAGCGAGGTGGTTGGGAGAGGGCTAAGAAGGTGGTCATCATGGAAGGTCACCTCGTATAGTTCCAAGCACTTGGGGAGACAGCGTGTGTTTTATGATCAGAAAGTCTCGGCTCAGTCTCTGGCATCTCCAGGAATGGGAGAGATTCCCATTGGAAACCTTGCATTGCTGCTGCCAGCCAGCATAGATAAGACAGGACTGTGTTAGATGCAGCTATGAATTGGGCTCAGTGTCTTTATGTTCCTAAACAGAAACCAACTATTACAGCTACACCTTCTCTCCCAAAAGAAACCAAGCCTGAGAAAGATGCCCCCCCCCCCCCGCTGCCAGGTGCTCAGTGAAGTGGGGAGCACACCATACCTTACATCTCCTGAGCGAAGTCAGTGTTCCAAAAAGTCAGCAATATTGCAAGGGCAATAAGCTGCAAACCAGTTTCCCCAGACTTTTGGAATTTGGCTTTTGCCACTGTCTCTGAATTTCCAGCAATGGAAACAAAGCAACAAGCAAGCGAGTGAGCGAGCAAGTAAACAAGCAATGGGAACTGTGGCTCCCTGAAGCTGAGTACATTTATTATAGCCCACACTTTCATAAAAGCTCAGACCATAATCACTTGATTGGTCACATAAGAGCTTGGTTGTAATAACTCGTCCTTAAGATGCCACAAGACTCTTTGCACTTGTATCTGAAAAGTTCTTCTACAAACAGATTATATTACACCATCGCTTTCCACCACATGACAATTCCAACAGAACACAAGGGACTTTGAGGTGTAAAATAATCAGATTGGGGGAACAGGCATCCTTTCCTTTGAAATAATAACTTTTGGCTCCATCCAATGGTTCTGGAGCTGCTTTAATTAGTTCTTACCATATGAAACCAACTGCACTTGTTAGGGCAAGAAGGAAAGGACACTTCAGAGAAGCAAAACTCAACTTCCCTTTGAAAGCAAAGAAGAGTAAATGTCATTGAGGAGGCTGATTGGGCAGTGGGTTCTGACAAACTGAGTAAGTCGTTTTGCCCAAAAAGAACATAGCATAAAGCTAGGCCTTTGGGCTCCCTGGCTCTTTTTGTGAAGAGTTACCCATATATTCACCTCTCAGTTTCAGCCACAGGCCATTTTTTTGCCTGGCAACTTTTAAAATTCTGCCACTTGTGTTCTTCTTGCAGAAACAGAATTCTCAAGTTCTTGCTTCATTAGCTCCTTTCAAAATTCCTTTTCTCATGAGCAATGAAAAACCATCCGGAAAGTCTCTTCTGTCTCACTGCTAAGGAACTGAATGCAAGTACTAATGAAGAAGAGATCTAAGTTTGCTTTTGAAAGGAGTCACCTTGTTGCTCAGGAATGCCACACAGCCAAAAGTTATAGAAATAGTTTTTTTTTTTTTTTGCTGCTCTTTTAGCTCAGAAAAATCTGAATCCAAAACAAGCTCAGAGGCAAACTCTGAGAATGTGTGTGTGTGTGTGTGTGTGTGTGTGTGTGTGTGTGAGAGAGAGAGAGAGAGAGAGAGAGAGAGAGAGAGAGAGAGAGAGAGAGGTGGAATACACTGAGATCAAGACAACCTAAAAGCATCTACAAAGAGCCTGACATTTTTTGCATACTGTCTTTTCATTCCACTGGACATATGACAAATATTAAAATAGAAAAGTTTTCTTAAAAGTTACCTTCTCCTTTTCTCAGTGCTTTAGTTTAGATTCTTACTCTGGAAGTCAGCTTCTTTGCTAATGATGTGGTCCTTTTAAAGATCAGAAAAGATTTCCTGATGATCAGTCTTTATGTAGCATCTTCTTTTTTATGAAGGTACTCCTTGTTGCTAAGAGATTGGTTGCTAAGAGATTTTTTTTTCTTTTTCTGGTAGTGGTAGTGGTGGTAGGTCAGGGGGCTTTGTAGCCAAAAAGGGAACTTGTAATTTAACCTCCATAGCAGAATGTACCTAAGCCAAATATGCAGTGACAAAAGGAAAAAATAGAATCCAATTGAAAAGAAATCAACCTGTTCAAATGCTCAGAAGCAAGAGGAGGCTGCAAGAGGAGATACGATCGAGAACCATGGGTTGTTCTTAGATTGTGAAACACTCTGATGTTACACATTGTGACATGAAGATAAATTCTAGAATTGGAAGATGCGATACTCAGATGGTTTCCACTGAAAGCACCAGCTCTGGCCACTCTGACCATGCTAATGGAGGGTGGTGCAGAGGCTGTGATGCTGTGGCATGGCATGTGTGAGTAGACGTTACCTGGAGGAGAGAGGAGGAGGAAGACATGCAGGCGCTCTTGGGAAAATGTGCAAGTAAGAGATGGAAAAATACTTTACTTACAACAACTCACAAAGTGATAGAAGAGAAGCAGCTGTAGGGAGTGGGCTTCTTCCCAATCTCCTGCCCGGAAGAATGCTAAGAGCAGCCGGCCCGGAAATGCATTCTGGTCCCCATCAGAAGCCAAGGGTCTGTTGAACCTCAGGTGTGTCTGGGTGTCATGGACCAGGGCCCCAAACCCTCATCTGTGGAATACCCCGAGCACTAGTCATTCATTCATTCATTCATTCAAAGTCCATTACTAAAAGTCTCTGGACGGCTTTCAAAGGAGGAGGAAGGAGGAAGCTCCAGGGGGAATGGAAGAGGACTTGACCATGGAGAGGCACCTGGTATTTCCATCTCCCCAGGACTCAGTTCTCCAGAAGACTCCAAGGGGTCACCTCCCCAGCATCCAGACCAAGCTGTATTGCCATTCTCAGACTCAGCTGACTTGGTCCCTGAGGGCAGCCATGGAGACTGCTGCTCTCATGGCAGGGAAGCCTAAGACTGAGGAAGCAGGCTGGGGTCCTTGAAGAGAGAAGCCTCAGCATTCATGGAGGCAACTGAGCTCTTACTGAAGGCCAAGCCTCTATGTTGGGCCAACTGCAGAAAAGATGGACTTGATGCTCTCTTGGTGTCCCTGAAAACACCCAACCCTCCAGAAACCCTGCAGTCTAGTCCCAAATGACCCTAAGCCCTTGCCAGAGTTTAGGCCAGCCAGAACGTGCAGTGCCAAACTGGACTTTCGCATCTCCAGAAGGCTACCCTGTTTCCCCCGACTACTTCATTCCATCAACTCCCAAATGTTCGGTGCTTTCCTTGCCTTTGTGTTCCTTCCCATCTGGAAAAAGTGTGTCCTAAAGTTAAAAAAAAAAGTTTAAAGCAAGAACTTTAAACTAAAATAGGCTGCCTCCACCTCTTTGCTTTGGGACAGATAATGCCCTTCTGAGATTAGGAAGGCAGGAGGACCAAATCTGGTGAGTGGACATGAAGTTCCTTGCCCCTGTTTCAGAGGCAGGCTGAGCAAGTTTGGGAGTGAACAAACAGCAGAGAGTTTATTTATTATATGCATATCCCATCTTTTGTCTTTTCAAGGAATCAAGGCAGCTTCCATCATTCTCCTCCTCCTCCTCTCAGTCATTCCTCTCAACAGTCACCCTGCAAGTTGGTTGGACTGAGCGTCTGTGATTGGCCCAAATTCACTCTGTTAGCACTATGGTAGGAAGGTTCCCCCAAAATGGAGCCACCACACTTAAATCCCTTCTCTGGACAGGCTCCATATGGGCCACAGGTCCATGAGGAGTCACCATCCCTCACAGGATGACCTAAGTCACCAAGCATGATGGAAAGGGGAAAGAGGGTCCCTGAATTATCCCAGTCCTGTGTTGCTTATATGCTCATACCAAAATGTTCAATGTGGCCTGGTAGCGGATTGGCCACCAGTCCCTTGCATTTCATGAAAACTTCACTGAGTCACAAGCTTGCATTGCATGGCCATTTGTCCCCAGTTCTTGCAAATCTTTCCCCGGGTATCCACCAACTGTATCCTGACTACTAATGCATGTGAAGATGTGGGTTCCAGCCCCGGAAAACAGATATAAACAAAACCAATCAGGTTGTCTTCAAGTGCCAAGTGCCACTCTTGCATCTTTTGTGAGGTTTTGTGGAATAGCACTAAATGGAGCCATCTTGTCATTATTTCTTCCCTGGCCTTTACCTTCTGGATCTACCCAGCAGGAACAGCTGACTGAAATCTTTTCCAAAAATAAACAGTGCAGCAGGTGTAAGAAAAACCGTTTAGTGGCACTGAATAAGTGTTGGTCTTGCATTCCTTCTGTCTGAGCTCTTCATTGACTTATCAAACGGTTTTGAATCCCTTTGAATGGGCCACACACAAAGTTAACACCAAAGAGGGTAAGCAACGTACAAACGTGTGTGTGTGCTTGCACATGCGCATGCCTGTGCATGGGTGTGAGTGTAATGAAATTTGATTTGGTACAGGTTTTTTCATGCAAAAGAATCCCTGGAATGTAACTGGAATAACTGCCACCATTGTTCACAACAAAGCTCCCTAGTTAAATACTAAAAATTCTTCAGGCTGTGGGCTCTTGAGTGAATTCACAAAGTTCTTTTTGATGCCGTTAGAAATGAGGTAGTTCTCTTCTTCATTTACAATGGACTGTTGTGGTGGAAAGATGCAAAACGCTTTGTATAATAGCAAGGAGACTACATCTCTTTCTGCATAATACTTCTTGGTTTTTTACCGGAACACCTAAATAGAAGCCTGTTTTGATGCATGACTGCCCTTGTTTCACGTCGCTTGCATTCCATGCGAGGTGGAAAGTTCCTGGCCACCAGCACCTGACCAATTTCCTCCGAGGCACAGAATGCTGTAAACATAAAAGTAATTTTTGCAAGATCTGCTTACTTACAGATATACATGCTGAGAATGGAGGAGCAAGAAAGCTTCTGGGCAGATGTGCTCATCTTCAAAATAGCAGCAATGGTTGCTCCAAAAACAGACTGCCTACACTGGGAAAATGTTCCAGTCAATGCTGCATTGACTGGCTACTGTTTCTCGTCGTCTAAATAGGGAAGGTGTGCCATGCTTAGTGGGTACTATCTATCAAACACCACTGAGCAAGCAAAAAGAGTAGTACCCTCCTGCTCCTCCTCCTCCTCCTCCTCCTCCTCCTCCTCCTCCTCCTCGCTATTAGCACCTTTATTTTTGATGATGCAAAAGATCAAGACCATGTCACTTGATGGCAACAAGGGTGCCTCTGGCACCCTACCATGAATTCTTCCATATTTTTCCATCAGTTTCCTGCTTTCAACTAATAATGTATTTGAATACGCACCGCCATAGTTCTCGCTGCACCATGCTTTAAACAGGCCATCTGTCTTGCTCTGTTTTAACTATAGTCAAACCTGCTCATTGGCTTTCTGTTCATCTAAGATGTTATCACAAGGAAGACAGAGAGATGGGTCTTTTCAGCCTTGAGAGGAGGAGACTCAGAGGGGATCTGTTAGCAACATACAGGTACATGAGGGGGTGCCATGCAGAGCTGGGTCATGAACTTTTACCCCCTGCAGTGGAGGACAGGATGTGTTCCAGGGAACCAAGATTTAGGGTGGATGCCAGGAAGTACTTCCTGATGGTTAGGACCACTAGAGTATGGAATAAGCTTCCACAGGAGGTGGTTGAAGCCCCAACGGTGAGGGTGTTTAAGGACAGGCTGGACATGCACATGGTAGGCATGTCATGAGTGGAGCCGGCTGGAGCCGGGGGTCAGACTAGATGGCCCAGGAGACCCCTTCTGACTCACTCTGTTTCTATGTTTCTATGTGTTTCCAGGGAAAAATTATTGATGCCCCTGAGCTGCTGATCTTCAGTTTGAATATGTAAATTGCACTTTCTTTGCCTTGTCTTCCATTCTTCAAAGTTGTTCCACATGTTATGAATAAAAGTGATGAGGGAAGAAAGCCAAAATCAAGGCCTTGATTTTGCAAGAGTTTGTTGACACAAACTCTGTGAAGAGTCCTATACCAAAATACTGCCATAAAAGATACTTTGGAAGTTTTCAGTACTTCTCCCCTCCCAGCCCCTAACTAAGGAATTTGCTTCTGATTTAGCCACAACTTTCTCTTTGGAATCACTGACAATCTATATTAAGTCTTCCAAAATATAGTCAAAATAGATGCCAAAAGTTAGTCTGACATCTTCTCTACAGGATCACCTTATGTGTGACAACTTTTTCAAAGATATCTTTGCCATTTTCCCTTTTTGTCCTTTTTGGAATAATGATTCATTTTTGGTCTCCAAGTGTTTTTCATCAGTGGGAAGATCCTGAAAAGCAAGCACATAAAGCATCAAGAAATTTGAACTGCATCACTTTTTAATGGCTTAACTTCCATTTTGCTTTGCTCAGCTGTGCTCAGGAAATGACCTGTGCAATGTGCAAGCACAGCAATGCTGTTCATATTTTCAATGCAAGCTTGCAGATCCAGCTTCGATCATTCATATTCCTTGCATTATTTTATCCCTGACCCTGGAAATTCAATGCCATAGTTCTGAAGATAGTGGAAGACAGTTACATAGATGCTTCCGCCAATGTGTGCCCCTTCATCTCTCCATTTAAACAGTACTGATGAACAATGTAGGACTGATGTGTATAAGAAGTCTTCTGCAAAAGGTTATTGCTGATCACACAGTCTTGACCGTTTTAAATCCACACCAGTCTATACTGTATATAATAGAGCAAAAGTTCCAATTCTTATGCTATAGAATTAATAAGAAAACAAAAATTGTTCTAAACTTTGCAACAAAACAGGAAGAGGAAAGTATAAAAAATATTTCAGGATTCAAAATAACTTCAAAGCCGGTTAAGTATTTAGGGATAAATATAACAGGACATAATGATACACTATTTCAAGATAATTATCAAGTAACATGGATGAAGATCCAAAAAGATCTACAAAACTAAAAACTAAACTAAAAATATCATAGGTGGGAAGTATTTCCATTAGCTAAAGTGAATTTTGTATTTCAGATGATACCAAGAGTGGCAAAGACAACTAAATACCTTTATTTGGAATGGGGAAAAGCTGAGGATTAGATTTAAAATCCTTCAGGATAAAAAGGAGAGAGGCCTTCAGGACCTAATTGAAAGCTATACTTCTACGCGGCTCACCTGGTTTGGATTGCAGATTGCATCATAATGCTAATGTTAGTGAAGTTAGAAATAGTAGATCTTGAAGATGGAACACACCACCTATTATGGGTTAAGATTCAGTTAATAGGGTCTTAATATCAAATAATAATCACGCATTAAGAGATGGCCTTATAAAAATTTGGTATTTCATGAGAAAAAAATAGTCCTCCATTCTCTGATGTCCCTGGTTGAACCATATGGAAAATACTTAAGGAAAAATAATGATTTTGTAATTTACGGGAATATGATTGACCAACAAGGATGAGTCAAATCTTGGCAACAGCTAAAACTTGAAGGAAAAATATATGATGTTGTTTATTTTTTAAAAAGATCACCAACTGGTTTCAAGGTTGAAAGGGGAAATATAATCAGGGAAAGGTACTGGAAGATTTGACAAATTTTGAAAAGTTGATTGCAAAATGAAATGATTTGTTTATTGATTTGTTGAAATGTTTATTAGGAAGACTTTACAAACAGCTACAACAGCAGGACACTGAAATCAACAAGACAAGAAATGTATGACAATTTGGAAGCAAAATCTTGGGGAAGAAATGTCACCTTGTTAATGGGAAGCTTTATGGAAGAAAGACATTAAATTCACAGCTAGCCAAGCACTAAGAAAAAATTGGTATAAGATGTTTTATTGGTGGCATATCCAAAAGATATAGAAAAAGTAGATAAGAGCTATAATGTAAAATGTTGGAAATGTAAAAGGGTGGAGGGGACTAATTATGTAAACAGAAGACCAATTGAAGAATTTAATGACAAATGGGGATTCTATTATACCCAGTTACAATTAATAGGATATGAAGGAAGCTCTTTAAAGAGTAGTTGATTATGATTGGTTTGAAGTTACTGGAAAATTTGTCAATATACAGAATAATAATTTCCTTTTTTCTGAACTTCCATAGAGTACTGAATGATAGAAAGATAAATATTTTTGATCTGAAATTTGTGGGCTTGAATGTTTTGGTTATAATTACTTGGCAATTTTATTTGATTTTACATTTCTCTATATAGTATATAGTATACTATACGCACACATATAAAAACAATTTTACACATACATTTTACAAATAATTACAAAATTACATTTTAATTTTATAAATAAAATTATACACACACACCCTTCCTTTTTCTGTATTCTATTTATGCCAAGAAAATAATACAAATAATATTAAAAATGTGTGGTGAAGAATCAACAATAAGAGAATACCTTGCTTCTTTTCTGTCCTGAATACATGCAAACTCCAGTCCCCATCACCACATCCCACATCTTTGAACGAGATGTATAAAATATGACCCTTTCTTTTATGTCCGTATTTTCTCCAAGTGTTGCTCAAGAAAAGAATCCAATCTGGCAATGAAGGCCAAGGGCATTCTCACTGGGAACTGATTCCAAAGTTTGGTTGCTACTGCTGGAGGAGACATCCTCTCTGCATGGAAGGAAAAAGCAGCAGCAATACATGTCAGTATTTCTTTCCTGCTGGTGTTTTCTTCTCACATCTGGCTATCGAAATGTTTCTCCACCACACTCTTCTTTAAAATTCAGGCTATTGGTGTGGAAGGGTGTTTTCATGGTCCTTGATCTTTTCCTTCACATTTTTCTCTGATTTATGCTACTGGGGTCCATGAAGGCAGTTTTAGGCACTCCAGATGAGTGAAAAAGCTGCATCATCAGAAGCCGCTGTAATTCTCTGTTTTCGAATGCTTGCAAATATGTGAAGAATAAGATACTGATTTGCAATACTCTGGTGCTGAAGCTTCATGTTCCCATCTATATTCTGAAAATACACAGACTCTCTGCCAATGCCAAAGTTTGCCTTTCCTTCAGTGAGTTCTGAAGGCCATTTTGCAGACTCTGTTCGTGGAAGGAAGGGATGAGATGTGTCCTGGAATGAAGCGCCCAGGGATGCTCCTGGGTTTTGGAATTCATGAGTTCTGGTCCACTGGGACCTGACCATCTTGAGTGGGTGCCTGACTGTGGCAAGCCATCCACCCTTCCTGCGTCTCGCTCACGCTGTCATGACAAAGGCCACACTGCCTCCAGGAGTCTCTGTTCTGTGACTTTTTCCTCCATGTGTGGGGCACCCCTCTTTCGTGAGACCAGAGATTACTTTCTGTGCCCCTTCTTTAAAAAGACCCTACTGATAAACAAGCCTTGCCTTGCTCCTCAAGACTGGCACAAATCATCCACAAAGGATCCTTCCCTTCATTGCCAAGTTTCAGATCTATCAATTATATAGTGCCTTTAAACCCCACCATTCTTCCTCTTGCAAAGAACCCAGGGCAGCTTGCAAGCTTTGTCCGTGTCACAACAACCCTGTGAGGTAGGTAGGCTGAGAGTCTTTGACTGGCCTGAAGTCACCCAGGAAGCGCCATGGCTGGGGAGGGACCAGGCACAGCCAAGCCTCCAATCCAGCTACCCTGACTCAAGCTGTTAACTCAAGGACACCTATGTTTCCAGTCTGAATCATGGACCCTCTACTGCTGATTATAACGATAACTTTTATTTAGCCAACTCGCTTAACCTGGGGCCACATTTGGAGCATCCATTTCATCTTGCTTTGGGTGCCAAGTCAAGACTTTGCATTTAGTATCTGTTTTTAGTTTGCTGCTGGTTTGTTGTTTTATTGGTTATATTGTGTTTACTTTCCTCCTGTTTCCTATTCGAAAGCATGCAAATATGAGTAGATACATAAGCACCACTTCGGGGGGAAGGTAACAGCGTTCTGTGCGCATTTTAGTTGTGCTGGCCACAGCCTATGAAAATTGTCTGTGGATAAACATTGACTCCTTTGGCTAAGAAACGGAGATGAGCATCGCCTTCTAGAGTCAGACACGACTGGACTTAATGTCATGGGGAAACCTTTATATTGTATTTTAATTTGAACATGTTTTAGGGTTTGTTTGTTCTTGTTACTTATTTTTATCTGTAAAAGATACAGATATTTTATATACGAGGGTACATTCAAAAATCTTCCGCACTTATTTTAGCTCTATTTATTAAGAATTTCAAAAACAAATTACATCACTTGTCTACATATTCACCTTCCTTTGCCATGCATTTTCCCCAGTGTCATACCAACTTTTTAATGCCATCAGCAAAAATATGTGTAAAATATGTCTATAAAATATGAGATGTTGGGAACAATTGACAGCAAAAGGAGAAGGGGATGGCAGAGGAAGAGGTGGCTGGATGGGGTCACTGGGGCGGTGGGTGTGGGCTTGGGTGGACTCCAAGGGATGGTGGAGGACAGGAGGGCCTGGAGGAATGTTGCCCATGGGGTTGTGATGGGTTGGGCATGA
Organism: Varanus salvator macromaculatus; assembly: GCA_023646645.1. Classification (NCBI taxonomy): domain Eukaryota; kingdom Metazoa; phylum Chordata; class Lepidosauria; order Squamata; family Varanidae; genus Varanus; species Varanus salvator. The sequence continues at coordinate 9,451,065 of JAIXND010000786.1, forward strand.
CTTTGCAACTAACCCTCCCCCGCCCGCCCTGAAATATAAAAGTGTGGAAACTTTTTGAAGACCTCTCATAGACAGACAGACAGACAGACAGACAGACTGACTATGGGGAAGCATATAAATGTGATAGATAGATAGATAGATAGATAGATAGATAGATAGATAGATAGATAGATAAAAATCCCGCTGACCTGGGAAGTGAATAGGATTGTCGGGTAGCCAACACTGTACACACTGCACTAAAGCTCCCTTCTTTATGGAGAGAGCGAGGTGTGACCCCACTATGGGAGGGTGGGCAAAGAGGCAGAATAGGACCACGGCAAGAGTGAAGGGGCTGGAGCAACTCTGCTGTAAGGAAAGGTCCCTTTGGGTGCTTTCCAGATTAGGAAAGGAAAGGCAAATGAGGAGCATGCAAAGTTGAAAGAAAGCAAGGCGGATGATGATGGAGTTGTAGAAAACCATACACAGAGTGGGAAAAGTGAACCGGAAGCTTTTTTTTCCTCCTCTCGCACAGTATTTGATGCCAGAGTCATCCTGTCAAACTGCGAGCAGCCGAAGGTTCAGGGGAGATTAAAGGAGCGCTCCTTAGTACTGTACATAATTCAAGAAGTGGCGCTGGTCATCATCTTGGAGGCTTTACAGGGGCATTAGGCGCAGCCATGGCAGCGAGGGCCATGGGTGGTCCTGACCAGTGGGCGGGATGCATTTTCAAATGCAGGCCATCTTCTTGACAGGCACCATGGCTGGGCCTCCAAGGGGACTCCCCACACTGTCCCTTTCAATAATCCAGTTTTTGGAGTTTAAATCTCAACCAGGTTCGGGTGTTTTGAAAAATGAATGAGTCTTAATTGCCCATTCAAGACAAAGCCACCCTGAAACACTTTGCATTACACCAAGGAACAAATTAAGCCTCTTCAAAGAATACTGGGCAATGTCGATTGATGAAAGCACCGAAAATTCTGTTTGAAAGCTGCAGTCCCACCTCGCATCTCATAAAATTACCGTCCCTAAGATCCGTTGGGAATAGGAGAGTGATGCTAGCCCCAGCCTGGAGCACAGATATATTCTTACAATCACTTCTGATTGCTAGTTTGTGGGTTTGTAACGGCACTTCTGCTCTCAGCTGTCGATTCTGGCAGGAGGATGAGCAGAGAGAGACAAAGCAACCTGTAACCTTTCTCTTCAATATGTAAGGGATGAAATCAGAATTGACATTTTATTACTTTCTGTTTTAAAAAAAAAAGAACACAGAAAGTGTTGTTCAGCGCAAGAGACATCCTCCAGTGCCTCATTCGAAGAATAATGGAACTCCATCAGTGCAAGGAAAAGCAAATTGGGTGAAATTGACTTCTTTGATGTCTTTCTACCCTAAATCAAAGTTAAATGCTTCCTTTCAGGGGAGAAGTTAATATATCATTATGATATATTGAATCATTATGTGCTATCTTTTCACTCTGATGGACATCTAGGCCCATCTCCTACTGAGCTAACCGACCCGTGTCTTCAGACTGAAGGTGGGAGTTCCCATGACCAAATGCTCTGTAAAAACTTTGCCAGTGCATAAAAGATTACTGGAGTTCTGCTCCTTATCATCTGGTTTTCTACAAAGGGGGAATTGGAGGCTATGTGTCCTACAGTAAAAGGGATAGTCCTCTTTCTGATAGGCTGCCAGGGGGGAGTCCTGTGTGAAGGCGTCTTCTGTCTGAAAGGGCTGCATTGTTTAAAGACAAAAACATTGGGAGCAGAAGCAGGGCTTGCTCAAGGAGCCGTTAACACCTGCACTGCAAGGTGAGCAGAGGTAACCTGTCGTGATGTTCTGCCCTATTCTTACCAAAATCATAGTTCTTAGTGCTGAATTTTCATGGTCACCTATAAACTAGTCCATCCAAATTTGGGCAATGATGCTTGATCCGTCTTCTCTTGTTTCAGTGATACAGAACTGGTACCCTACGTGACATGGAAGCCCTGTGCAGAGGTTCTCCCCTGTGAACTTAAAATATGACAATAAGAGTGGATATGCGTGGGAAATTTCCAAATGGGGATAGAGGAGAACTATGATTGGCTCTCCTGGCATTTTCTTTTAAACTTTAAAAACACTTGTTCATCTGTGTGGAATTAGGAACAGAGAGAGCTTCTTTATACTGAGACAATCCACTGGTCCTTTTAGCCCAGCATGAACAAATGGCAAGAGTTTCAGGCAAGAGTTGTTCCAGCCCGAATTGGAAATACCAGGGATTGAACTTGAGACCTTCTGCACCCAAAGCAGGTTTTCTTTCATCAAGCTGTGGTCCCTCTTTGCCTGTGATAATGCTTGGAAAGATTTATTGCATGATGTGATGACACTACACTCAAACTCTGGGGTAGCTCTCCAAGTGCCAACTCCAAGAGAGGTGCAGAAAGTGACAAGGTGGAAGGCTTTCTCGGTGGTGGCCCCCAGTCTATGGAGTAGCCTTGCCATTGTGGCCTGGCTGGTGCCAAATCTGCCATCTTTTTGGTACCAAGTTAAGGTGGCCCTTTTTTCTGAGGTTTTTAAAGACTTGCTCAGCCACCCATGAGCTTGAGAGGGATCTCCAGGTGTTTTGTAGAGTCTCTCTCTCTCTCTTTTCCTCTTTCTCTCTTAATTCTTTGTCATTGCCAGTTTTTATTATCTGCTTTTAGCTGTTCTAAACTTTTGAATGGAGAAGACTCCTGAGAGTCCCTTGGATTGCAAAGAGATCAAACCTGTCAGTCTTAGAGGAAATAAATCCTGGCTGCTCTTTGGAAGGTCAGATACTGAAGATGAAACTCAAATACTTTGGCCACCTAATGAGAAGGAACAACTCACAGGAGAAGCCCCTGATGCTGGGAACAACTGGTGGCAAAAGGAGAAGGGGATGGCAGAGTTTGAGGCGGCTGGATGGGGTCAGTGGGGCAGTGGGTGTGGGCTTGGGTGGACTCTGAGGGATGGTGGAAGGCAGGAGAGCCTGGAAGAACGTTGTCCAAGTGGTCGTGATGCATGACTTTGTGACTAACAACAAAAACAGAAATTTTGAATATTTTTCCTAATTATTTTATCATACTTTCATCATGTTTTTATGGATGGTGTAAACTGGCCAGAGAGCTTCAGCTGTGGGGAGGTATATAAATGAATGAAGAATGAAGGAAGGAAGAATGAAGGAAGGAAGGCGAGAATTCTACATTCCTGCAAGCAGCAGTCAAAGCTCTATTTTGCCAGTGGTCCAGGCAGAGCAGGTAGAGTGTTAGACTAAGATTAAGCTGGCTTGGGTTCATATTTCTACTTGATCCTAAAGCTCATTGGGCGACCTTTGGCCAGTTCACCATTTCTCTTCCTAAGCTGCTTCACAGAGTTGTTGGGACCTAGAGGGATGGGAAAGCCATGCCTCAGACATGGTGAAAAGCTGAAATAGGCGAATGGGGCGGCATATAAAGTCTGCTAAATAAATAAATAAATAAATAATAAAAAAGATTGCATAGAATAAATAAATCTTAATAGGAATTCCTGAGATGGGGTACAGCAGGAAACTTGAGGCTGTAGCATCACACTTTCCTTGGATACTTCTAGAATACTGTCAATTCCGTATACTTGGAAATGGAGCTTTTTAAAAAATCTACATTGGTTTTTGTTACCTCATAACAAGCCCAGAACTATATTGAAAAGTTCTCTGATTATTTATTAAAGAGTTCAAATACCAAGAAAAGAAACACATTTCTAGGGCCGAAGCAATTTTCTTCCTAGTATTGTATGAGCACCACTTGAAGAACAAGGAGGCCCTCTTCAAGATTTCAGCCAAGTACAGTTAAATCTAATACACCCTCAGAAAATCTACTTGCACCAATTCCTCTCCTCTCCAATCAACTGTTGGAAAATTCAGGCATACTTCACATGACTTTTATTTTACCAAAATCAAGGAGTTCACACACTCCTGGATATTTGGCCCTTTGGCATTTTTGTTCATCTCAAGAAGAAAATGATCACAATCGTTCAGCCTCCTGTCCAATTGGAAGTGTGTTTCGCTTCCAGTCTTGGGCCATTGTTTTCTCACTTACTTGTTCTGGATGTCTTTGTACTTCGTTGGTGTGATGGAGGTCAAAATGACCCATGCCAAAACTTAATCAGGTACACATGCGATCTCGCCCAGTTTCTGTTCCTCTCTTTCCTTCATATTGCAGACGTGGTGCTGATATTTTGTCTGGAGAAACACTTTTTTAAAAACTGGTGTGTGTGTTTGTGTGTTGATATGTCCCTGTATAATGTCCTGTGTGGTATGTAAAAGGCTCGGCTCGGCTATTTTTATGGTTTCTAATCTTTGTAAACCGCCTGGAGAGCTTTGGCTATTAGATGGTATAGAAATGTAAGAAATGAATATGAAATGAAAACAGGGGGTGCCCTGCATGTCAGGATTTATTTCTATAATCACCGAGAATGCACGGCTGGTTTCTTCTTTAATTTAATCCTTTAGTTCGCTTGAAGTTCTGATTTATTTTTATGGCCAGTCGGATAATTCAGTATTGAAGTTCCTTCCTCCAGACCGATCACACATCATTCACCCTCCGGTCAGGTCACAACAGCATCCTAATTTGGTGTGCTTTACTCAGTTCTCCAACTACCAGGAGCAAAGTTTCCCTGGCAAAAGTGGAGTTGTGGGGACAGACTGCAGGCCTGAGATCCACCAAGAAGAGCCAGATGCAGAAGAAAGACTTCCAGCATTTAAGGCATTTTGAAAGCTCACATCCTATAACAGAAGGCAGCTCACCAACTCCCCCCACATAAAAATCCACTCCTGATGACGCTCAGGTTTCTTCATCTCACCCGTCAGTGACCATTCTTCTGCTCACTACCCACAGAGGTAGGTAGACCTGTGGAGGGCAGGATGTGTTCCAATGGAGTAAAGCTCAGGGATCCAAGGTTCAATTTGGATGCCAGGAAGTACTTTCTGACTGTTAGGACCCCTAGGGTATGGAATGGGCTTCCATGGCAGGTGGTTGAGGCCCCATCGTTGAGGGTGTTCAAGGATAGGCTGGACATGCACATGGTATGCATGACATGAGCAGAGCCGGCTGGAGTCAGGAGGCAGACTAGATGGCCCGGGAGGCTCCTTCTGACTCGCTCACTTTCTATATTTCTGTTTCTATTTTGGTGGATCCACCTGGATCCCTTGTGCTTCTGCTACAGGTCTGCATTATCAAGTCCAGCAGCATCTTGGTGTGCTTAGCACAATCAAGATGCTTTCAGAGTTATTTCTGCATCACTCCAACATTGGTTGGGCCAGACGAGAAGCCAGGTAGAAGGCGGTGGAGACCATGTTCTAATAGCCAAGGCAAACAGACCCAGAAAAGGATGCCCAAGCAATCCTGGGGTTGGGCTTAATTTAAGCCAGGGTTAAAAACAGACCGACAGCTGGGAGTCTGCTCTCCCTATTTGGTGGGCGTAACTGAAGATGAAAGTTGAGGTGTAAGTTTGTCGGTCAACCCAGCTCCACATCACATCTCTTGACCACACACACTGCCATTCACAATCTCTGGGTGCAATAGTGTCTTCTTGTTCTGCTTTAGATAGCATGGCATTGTGCATTTTGTGACCTCAAGGAGGACCAGGTGATGAGGGACTTCTACCAGATTTTGTCGCCTAAAGGGTGCAAGGCATGTGCTCAATTTCTCTTGAGCACATGCCTGGCCTGCTTACAAGGATCAAGGAGTGTGGCAGGAAAGGATGAAAGCATTGCCAGGATAAAGGTACCTGGGGCAAAACTGCTTGGCTCAGAGCCATTGGAAACATTGGAAACGCTCCCAGGGGTCAGGGAGAGCCACTCCATCCTTGGTCTCAAATTGTACCTGACTGGACTGTGTGAACAACTGGAATAGGCGGGACTGTTTATTGTCCCTTGCAAAACAAACGTGCAAAGGCTCCCGTGCTCTCACAAGGGCAGAAGCTGCAGTGAAAACCGGCTGATTGCTCAAGTCATGCATCTTCCAAGGGAATGGCAGGCAGTCAAAGATGCAGCCGAGGCTTGAAGAAATGGGTGCTACATGCATCCAAATGTTTATTTGATGCTGGGGAGCGATGGCAGATCCTGCCGACAAAGCGGCCTGTCAAGAGCAGCTGAAACCCTGGTTCTGCTGGTGAAGCAAGCGTACCTTGCTTCACTGGGCCTTGGCCAATAGAGACAAACCCTTTGCTTTTGTTCCAGGGACACCTGTCCACTTGTGCCACCACTGCCAGTGGCTTGCCAGACAGATGTTCAGCAGCCTTTTGGTTCCCAGCACAAACTCTGCTGCATTTGTGCTGCTGAGCCAGAGCTGAAAGGCTCCCATTGTCATCTCCTGAACTCTTCCTCCTTTTCCAGTTCTCCTTTGCATGCAAGAATTCTGACATTTTGATTTTCTTCTTCTACTCCAGCCTCTTCTCTGTGTAACTGGCAGGCAGAAGGAAAAGTTGACACACAAGCTGCCTTTACCAGATTCTCCCCGCCTAGAAGGGGCTGCCGCTGGGACTTTGCAGCTGCTAAGACTATGATGTTCAAGCTTAGCAGCTGTAATCCCATCTGCAGAAGTAACAGGTTGCCCTTTCAAATCCTTCTCTGTGGTCCTCTCTTGCTGAACCATTTGTCAAAACTTGTTCCAACGGCAAGGCAAGGCAAGGCAGAGTGCTAGACTTATGTCCTTGGGTACGGAGCAAATGATCAACATGCCCCTCCCCATCATTAATGTTGAGATGCAAGCAAGACTTGATCAAGTGTAGAAAGTACTTAGAGGTCTATTGATTACAAAAAGTGCCTTCTGAGTACCAGAATATTCTCCCTGATGGAAAGAAGATGCCCTTTAAGGAACTCGATGGTGCGTCTGCACAGCTGGGATGCAGGAATGGTCCTCTAGGAGCACTTTGGAACATTTTTGTTATTGCCGAAGATGAGCTAGAGAGAGAAAGTTGCTCTGGTTTTGCTTGTTTGTTTTCATCTCCTGATGACTCTTCAGGCTGGCTGGCTGGGCCTTCGCTCTGTGTCATGTCTTGCTAGAGTTTTGGCTGGTGCAGCAACCACAAAGGAACACTCAACCCTGTCCTCCTACCCGCTTTTTTTTAGCCGAAGCAAGACAAGCTACGGCCTCCTGCAGCGTGGCCTCCTTCCGCAATTCTGATGGGCCCCATCCTACCTCTGGGTCTGCCATCCCATACCCCCTTCCCAAGGGCAGAAGAAGCTCAGCTGGGAGAGGAAATCTGAGCAGCAGGCAATGAGGGCTAGCTGAAGAAGGGAGAAAGCTCATGGATCCCTCTTCCTTCCCAGAACTAAATGAGGGGAATGCCGTTGCCACAGAAGCCGCATTAGTGTCTTTTGCTGCCAAGCATCTTGTCCAATGAAGTTGACAGCAGCACCACTCTGGTGGTCTTACTCCACTTACTTAATTCTGGGGATGAAGAAACATCTCATGGACTTCTCCTCTCTTCAGCAAAGTCCTTCACTGCCTGCTAACGCAACCCTCTTCCTCAGGTTGAGTGCCCTGCACCTTAGGGGGACCGGCTGCGCTTTGCCAAATTTTTTTTGAAAGACTTACATATTCTCCTGCATATTTTACCACCTATCTGTCAGCCATTGGTCACTGATGTGTAATCAAATGAACCTGATCACTTGGAGAGATGAGATTACCATGTACCTTCGCTTCATGTTTAGCAAACAAGACTTTCTGGTAAGTGGTAGCATCGTCCTTGCCCCATGGCAGGAAGAGACAACTATTTAGCCTCATTCTACCTCATGGTTTTTCAGACACATCCACGTCTGGTATCTGGTATCTTTCTCCTTATCACGTGGCAGGATGAGCTCCATTTGATCACCTATTTTCTACCTGATGGAGAGGACTCTTGTGCCACGAGGTGCCACGCATTTTGTGGCATGCATTTGTTCCCAAGGTGTGATTTTGATCTCCTTCTCAAGATCGTCTGCATCTGCGGAGTGAGTTCATTCATCCTGTTTGGGTTACCTTTAGGGTCTCAAACAACTATCTTACTAAATGCTAGTTCTTGTTGGCAGCAATCTGTAGCAAAGTACATCCATGTAATGACTTTTTATGCAGTCTGAATAAAGTCCAGTGCCAGAGCACAAAATTTAATGCTGTCACCTTGGGGTGACTGCAGACCTGCGGTTCCAGTCTTCATTCAGCAACGTAGCGTTACGCCTCTCAGATTCATGTTCATCGACATCTGCTCGAGATGTTGCTTTTCATTAAAACAGCAATTCCATTTCATAGAGTTTGCTACGTGAGTGACTCGGTGTCTGCCTGAGCAACGTGAAAGCAGTGCAAATCACTTGGACACAGAAGAACAAGGTGCCCAACTAACTCGGGGCCATTGGGTTTAATTCCAGATTTAATCCAAAATGATTATAGACATTATCTCTTAGGAACAGCTTTGCCACATCGCCTCTCAGGAAACTTTAGATGATGGAGGCTTTTGTCCTCCTTGAGAGTTAGAAAGTCGAGTGTTGCCATTAAAATACAGCCTAGTCTCTGAGAACTGTGCATATGGGGAGGGGGAATCTTAAAAAGAGTGAACAAAGTCCTGATAGAATATGATCCCTCGGAAGGATGATATTGGTCCCCTGCGGAGAGTCATCTCCATGCAGTTTCTGCCACATCCTCACCCGGGGTGGGGAAAATGCGGCCCTCCAGATGTTGCCAGACTACAAGTTCATCATCACCCCTGAACGTTGGCAGCCCTAGCAGGGTTCATGGGAATTGGCATCCTGCAACATCTCCATGGCCACAAGTTCCTCATAGTAAATTCAGCTCTTTGGCTGCTGCTTCCTATGCAGCCCAAACCACCCAAGAACGTGAAGGAGGAACCAGCATCGTTAGGGAACAGTCCAAGGAGGACTGAGCATCCTTGGGGAGCACAGACTGTTGACTGCCTGTTGGGAGGGAGAAAAAGCAGAAACTCAATTGGAGGGTGGATGTAATGGAGTATCATTAAGGAGGGCATGGCAGATTGGCTGGGGCACTGGGCTCTTCGGGCTTTTGCTTTTGGTCTTCCTCTTTAAAGAGCGATGTGTGTTCCACTCACATTTCCTCCTGCTTCAGCTGTTCGTTGCAAGCTGACTGGAATGTAATATTTGCAGAAACAGTGTGCAAGCCATGTCTGTATGTGTGTTTCTGGATGAAGCTTTGATACCTCCTCCCACCCCATTCCATTCATGAATTTTACAGAGGGAGGCAGATGTCATCTTCTAGTAACAACTTTCCTATGTTTTCGTACAGTTTTTGCCATCTTTTTTCTCTGTTGCAGAAAATCCATTAAAGAAAAAAGAAGAGGCATACAAGGCCTTCTAGATGGTCCTGCTAGGAGACTTCCCTCAGGAAGTATCCTTTGGAGTATTTTGTGACCCATTTATTCCTGATGTGTAGCAAAGCTCCCCATTCTTGGAAGGATGAGCCAATCATTTTAATGCACACCTCCTGAAACATTATAATATTCATATGTGGCAGGATATGTTGATCAGTTTACTATGCATTTAGCATCAGAATCTCACTGAATATGTGATAAAAACTCTCCTTATCACTTTGCAGTTTGGACAAGTCTTTTACTGTGTGTTCTTCCACACGTTTTTTTCTTTTTGTATCACTCAGCTGTTCTTTCTCACTACATTGAAGGGAAAAAATTCACATGCAACATGGAGCCTGAGAGGAAAGAATCTATACGTCATCCCCAAAAAATATTTTACAAATGGGACTTGGCTATCAGCACAGTCCAGAGAGAAACAACATTCTCACCTGCTATATTCCAAGTGAAGATCCAAATCGATCCAGCAAATTTAGTGTTGGATCACTCACTTCCTGTTGCTGTCCTTTCATCGCATCTTCCTTCTTCACTGCCAGAGAATTAGTACCGCTCAGAGATCAACACTGTCCACGTAAGCTATGAGCCAAGGCTTAAAACAGAAGTTGGCAGAAGTTCCTGAGAAATACGGTCATTGCCTATCCCACACCAAAGGCATTTTGGTAGACTGCTGCAGACTCCTGGCACCAGGTCCTCAATTAACAACTTTGACAGGCTTTCTTGCCAGGCAGCTTGCAAAATTTACCCATTCCTTCATAGAGGCATAGAACTGGAAGGGGCCCAAGGGCCATTGGGTCCAAGCCCTTGCTCATTGCAGGACTCCAAGTTAAACTAGTTGCATTCTGAATGCCTCTAGTGTGGGAGAACCCGCAGCCTCCCCGGCTCATTGGTTCTGTGCTCACTGCTCGAACAGTCAGTTCTTTCAGATGTCCAGCCTGCATCTGGCTTCCTGTAACTTGAGCCCATTAATTCATGTCCTGCACTCTGGGGTGATCCAGAAGAGATCCTTTCCTTCCTCTCTGTGACAACCCTTCAAGTACTTGTCTATCCTATCTCCTCTCAGTCTTCTAGAAACTAACCATGCCCAGTTCTTTCAATCTCATTTCCATAGGGCTTTGTTTCCAGTCACTGGATCATCCTCATTGCCCTCCTCTGAACCCTTTCCAACTTGTCTGCATTTTCCTTCACTGTGGTGTCCAGAACTGGACACAGGACTCCAGATGAGGCCTCATCAGTGCTGAGTCAGTTACTTGTCCTCAGGTGAATTGATATTGGATTAGATTCAGCTAGCCTTACACTTTTATCAATACATATACTGCATGGACTCCCAATGAAGTTCAATGGAATACAGTAATATTTCAATAAAAGCCAGGCCATTCAGCCGCCTCCTGTAGTTTGAACCCATGGCAGATGGGAAGGCACGTCACAGGCTGATCGGCTTAGTGTGTAACAGAAGTCCCCCAGTACCACCTTCTCAAACTGCTCCTCCAGAAAGGACCAATACCAATGTTGCTCAAGCCCAACTAAGCTAAATGGCACAGAAGGATCTAGAAAGCCATGGAGAGGTCCAGAATAACCAACAGGGTTACACACTTCCTGTCCATTCATTTGGACAGGAAGTCACCAATCAGAAGTCACTAATTGGAACAATCAAGATTGTTTCTTTCTCATAACCATGACTGAAACCTAAATAGTCATTATCACCTGACACTGCTTGGAATTTTGTGGCCCCAACACACTCCAGCACCTTGCTCAAGAATGATCAGTTTGACACAGAATGGCAGCTGTCTGAAATCAGAGGGTCTAGATTTGGTTCCTTCAGCAAGGGCTTCATCACTGCTTTCTTCAAACCTGTGGGGGCTTCAAGGAGGCATCAATCACCTTTGGGGTTCAGACACCCAACCGATCTCCAGCAGATTTTACAGGCTAGGATGGACATGATCTAAAAAACACAGCATAGACAGTCCCCCAAACAGTTTGTTCCCATCTGCAGGTTGTCTTGGCCAAGGAGTATTCATAACATGATTAGATGGTGCATGAGTGCCGCCCACCTCAGACCCTGTCAAAAAGCGGCCTCCATGTTGGCAGGATCATGAGTTACTTTATCTGCAGAATGTCTAGCAAATTGCCCACCGTGGGCCTTTCTGGGTTTGTTCTGAGTTCTGTTCTGAAGCTTTTATCCATCCTAAAGAATTCCATGGAACAACTTTGAGCAAATGCAATGGTGGCTGAGAAGTAAGATTTCTTTGCCACTACCAGCACCACAGATTAAGATCACAAATGGATTCTTACCTGTCTTCCATCATGTTTGTTACAAGCTTTCCACCACCTGTGCTCTGATCATAGTCATTTCATTGCCTCCTCTCAGGCTGCTGTTAGTCTGGAAACATCCCTCTGTAGGCCACAGGGAATACTGAAGGGGAATTTTGCCTCCCACTTTTGTAGGGTCTGCAGGGACCCTGTGTTCATGGACGCTCCCACATCATCCTGGTAGATTGACAGTCAACCACAGAGGAAGAGAGAGATATAGATAGGTAGATGTAGATGGGTAGGTAGGTAGATGTTGGATGGATGGATGGATGGACGGACGGACGGACGGATGATGGGTTCCAAAACCCTGCCCTGATGCCACCATGCAAACTGTTCTGGCAAACCAATGACTTTCCCCCAGGCAGTGCTTCTCTTGACTGTAGTGCAACCCTCCCTGTATCACATAAGCAGGACAGGATGCCAAGCTGTTCCAGAATCCCTGCAGTGGATGATGAGGTAGAACTGAGAGACCCCACATGCGACCCACCCATGTACCTCATGCACTGCAAATGAGCAAAGACATTGCATGAGACCTGCAGCCACCATGAGAGGAATACAATAGCCAGCCCTGGTCCTTCTCCCTCTTGAAATACCGAAGGAGCAACTATGAGGTTAGAGATCGACACCTGCTTTCCTTCAGCAAGGCTGGCGCATCAAAAGGCTGGAAGCCACACTTTGGGACCAATTTGGCACTCCGTGGCTTATTATGTATTGGGGAGGATGGAAGCAGGTTTCCTGGGAGGAGTCTCAGTGAGTCTGTGCATGTGTGAGTTTCTTCACCAGCTCGGAGAACGAACTGCTGAAATGTGGAAGCATCCCTTGGAAATGGCTACATAGATGGATTTCTCTTGCCAATTATGCAGATGTAGAATTTTGTGGTATTTCAAACCAATCCCCTGAGGAGCTCAAGCAGGAGTGTTTATTTTAGAAACTAGAATGGCATGTTCTTGTGGCCTGCAGAGTATTAAAACAGGGACAGGCCCTGTGTAAAATATGAAGCAAATCTGTCTGAGAGGAGGGTACAAATGAAGCCAATGGCTTACGGAAGAGAGGGAACAACGCCCACCATGTTAAAGCCACTTACTTTGGAGAAATCCCATAAATCAAAGAGCTCTTAAATGTGATGCTAACACAGTGCTAGAACTTTTCACAAGTTGTTTATGTAAGGGATGTGCAAACACTTGTGTTCATTTCAGTATTTACATGCATTTTCCCATCATTTTAATATTTAATTGATTTCAGCTGGGGTTTTATTATTTCAGCTGATGGATGCTGCAGTGTTTTGTTTTATTCTACTCATTTTATTGTAAGTTATCCCAAGATGCTAGTAGTGGACAAGGTAGAGAAGCTTTTAACAAATAAATAATAAGTTTAGTATTGTAGATTTCTGGTTGATTTCTTATGCTTGTATTTGCTTTGCTGCTTTTATTTACTGACTTTGTCATGTTCGTTGATCTAATTCCTTTGTCTTTCAGAGCTTTGCTGGACCACTCAGATTCAGGGGGCATCCCTCAATGTAGCTATCACCACCCCCATGCAGGGGGATCCAGCAGCTCTAGAATCAAGGGATGGACACTCGTCAGACTTGGTAGGGTTACCAGGAAGCCCAGATCAGCCAGACCTCAGAAAGCTGCAAGAGATCTAGCTGAGACAACATCACTCCTTGAGTTCCAGCTAGTGCAGGTCTGCCCATAGTTCTGAAGATCCTGTCTGGCTTGCTTAGGAAGGCTTGACTCTGTTTCAGTGGACTGGACTCTGCCTTGCCCTTCTAGCCTATGCAGCTACACCAAGGCAGCTTCCCTGGGAAACTTGTGTTGAGCTGGACAGAACAGTTCTTCCTTTCTTTGCATTGTTGGGACCTGTGGTGGAGATGGCGAGAGATATGCTCCTGCCAGTCCTCAAGCTGTATTTTCTTACAAATTTGGTCACTGTAGGACATGCGGGAATACCAGGCTTCCTAAAAGAGATGATGGCCTTCACAGGTGGCTGACATTCCTTTCTGGAATGCTGGAATGCTGTGGGAGGTCAGGGGCTTGAACAAGTGCCAAGTCTGCACAGTTGGAGAGCCCACTTTCCAACAGCCATGGCGCCATCTTGGTTCTAATGATGCAGGGCTGGGTCCAGTCAGGGGCAATTCCGTCTTACTGCATTCTCTAAGATGTTAGCTCTTCTGCCCCACTAGTACTGTGGTTTAGCTTCCTAAATCTTATCAATTTCTTTTTCTTTCTTCAGATAAATAATCTTTTCATACCGTATTGATTCCAAACATGGCCAGCCCTACCATTAGGTGGAGTGCAGCAACTGACTCAGGTGGCAGGTGGTGAGCCCTTCGTCTCCACCGTCTGCTGAAACGTTTGCAAGGCTGCTGCACTGCTTCCCCTAGCTCTTGTTTCAGATCTTGTTTCAGACCAACAGTGTCCAAGTCCTGCTTGCAGAGAAACTGCTCTGCAGTTAGTGCAGGAGTGGCTGGCAGCTTGCCAGGCCCTGCCACAAGGCTCCTTCGACCCTGGGAAGATGGCACGAAAGTGAGGTCTGCTCTATCCAAAGCCCTGCCTGAATTGTCCCTCCAAAGCTGACTTATTTGCGGCTCACGCCTAAGAGAGCTTGGAAAAATATCTGTGCTAGTTTCATATCCCTCAAACCTCATTTAGTCCGCAGAACTGGAGCAGCAAAAGGGAAATGAGCGATAGGCAAACACACTGTTATTCTTCTGCCATATCTGACATAGTTCAGCATGTAAAACACAAGCTCCATCACTGAACAAAGCCAGCGATTCTGTGTGCCTGCAGGCTGCAGATGTGGGGTATCATGAAAGGGCACCAAATTGCTACTTAGCGGGCTTGTTAGGACTGTATTTGTACAGCCAGGCATGGGGAGAATTGTTGTCTGCCACCCGTGCCCAAGGACCCTGGCTGACCTTCAGTGCTATATGTGAGAAGGGGAACAGGTAGGGGAACAGTCTGCTCTTCCAGTTCAGCTGTAAAGTATCTCCAGGCTTCCCCGTGGCGGAGCAGCAGACCCTTCCAGGGTTTGCAAAGTAAGACGATTTGCTGGCTGGGGTTGTTTTTATGAAACATCATTGCAAAAAAGAAAACCAGAATGATCAAATGCCAGGACTGTAAGCGAATAAGAGTGGCAGCTAGATCGATTACTGCAATAGTAGACACTGCTTGAGGAATATGAAAGCAATTGCGTCAAGTGCGGGGAAAGCCTTTAAAAGACCTGCCATGCCTCCGAACAGAGAAAAATGTTTCTTCTTTCTGAACTCTGGCTCAGTTTGAGGATTATGCAGCCAAGGTTGCTGCCATCTAACAGCCAGGTAAACTGATGCAGTTCCCAGGTGCATGTGCGCCCCCGCGATGGACAATGCCACCGGAAAAGTGCATCCGTTAAAGCATTGCTCTGTTCATGGACGGAATTTAGACCAAGAACCTGTATTGCATCTATATTTTTTGCTCCTCAGGTAGCAGTTTGGGCATGGAATAATTTAGAGCAGGAAAGCAGCATGCGCTGGGTGGGTGGGAGGCATTTTGTCATGCCAGTGGATGGGCTATTCTTATAGCTGACCTGGCATTTCTCCAAAGAGATTTCTCAGGCTATATTTCCGAGAACTTTCTCCCCTTCAGCAAACCATTTTACTGAATATTCTTGGGATGACTCTGTGCCACATTTTGTATCGCCTTTTTTCAACAAGAGTTAAGTGTTTCCCATTCCTGAAAGCGTGTTTTCCCTCCCCTTTCTGTCTGAATGCCCTGCCCTATCTCTGGTGGCTTTCCACATGAACCATAATGCTAGATAACCCATGGGCTGGATTGCATGAAGAGCCTGCATGGACAGGGAAGTCTCTCCTCTTTGGGTGGCCATCAACCATCCCTGGGACATGATGGGAGCATCAATAGAAGGCAGCAAGACCACAGCACATCTTCCCCACATGTTGAATGAACATGGTGGGAGATCTCCAGAAGAAGGCTCCTGCAGTTCTCCAAGACTTGGCAAGTGCTAATCAAGACTTGTGCCTGAAAGGGTCTAGAAACATGAGTCAGAGGGATCCAGCCACACACAGCATGACTTCCGCAGGTCAACCCTGCTCCCTCAGCCTGTATGGGTGTTTTGACACCCAATTGTCTGATCACAAGAAGAACACTTTGTCCCACAGGGAACCCTGATAAAGCAGAATTTTCACACGCGTGCATATGCGAGTAGAATCCTGCTGTTGAATTCTTCACAGGGTGTGTCCCCTGAATTAGAGAGGACAACCCTTTGTTTGAAGGACTGCCAGAAGGTCAGGTCTGTGCATTTGAAGGGCTGTCCGCTTCAAGCCCAGGTTAAAGCTACAGAAGGATAACGAGGGAGGCAGTGGTTGCTTTGGCCACAGGTGTTGAGAACCAGAAAGGAAGCAGAGCTACAGGTACCACCTAGCCTGCCCTGAGCACCCTGGACTGGGCTGTTTTCCCTAGTGGGGGGATGGACACCCTCCCATTGTTCTCAGCTGATCAGATTACCCTCTAGTGAGGGGCAATCATGTTATCCTTCATCTCAGGCAGCCAATATCTTGGGCTATCATAACATAAAGCAAACATTGATTTGCACAACAGAAGCAAAACTAACAGTGACAAATATCCCAGAAAAATGGCATTTTATATAAAACTTCCTGAAATTCCCCAGCCATTTGGCAAGCCATGTTGAACAGTGGGAGTCTGAAAATAAAAAGAAAATAAAACTTATTTTCTACTGCCAAAATAATAATGCTGATCATCATCATCTTAGGTACCATCTTGTGCTGAACTCCCCGAGGTATCTTTTTTAACAAGTGGGTATTTTTGTTGAAAATTCAAATCCACATCTTCATAAATAAGTTGCCAAGACAAAAATATCCCTTTCTAGAAAGGAAAATAAGGGGAAACTATACACCAAACTCAACAATCAACAACTGGTCATTGCCCTCATTGTTAGTTAAGAGTACCCATGCTGTACACACACAATTCTGTCTAAGCTGTTTCTGAGTTGATCAAAGAAAGTTCCTTAAAAATGCTATCAAATGGAAACCTGTCATCCTGTTGATTATTTAATTAGTAGTTGTTAAGTTTTGGTGCTGGATGAAGTCCTTTTAATCACCCAGATGTTTTTAGTTCAGTGACCTATTATTGTAGCTTTATCATTGCTGTGGTTTGGTTGTTTTAAGGTGCAATCCTACACATTTTTGATTTAAAAAAGTCTTACCACTCTGATGCTATGGCTTTTAGGACTTCTTCTTGTCTGTCCAAATATGCATAGGATTGCACCCTTAATGCTATTTATCACTGTAGGCATTCCATTTTTGTTATATTTTCAGAACTGCCCATCTATGTATGTGCATAAAGCTATTTGGAAGTCTTTGGTACCAAATGGCGGCATACCCAATACTGTACATAAATAAGTATAGAACTGGGAAATGGGAAGTGCTTCCGGGCAGTTCCAAACTCATATAGTAGAGGAAGTGAACTCCACCGAGCAAAGAGGAGCCCTCCTCCGAGGAGAAATGCCCAGGAATGCAGTGTGAATAGGGTCCCATTACTCATCGTTTCTGTAGGCAGTGCCTGAGAGGAGCTCTCTGTTCTGCCAAGACATGCTCCCCTGCTCCAACTCTTTTCCTTGGAAATATCTGAGCGTTGACTCCTGCTTACCGTTTGCCTGACAAAGAGGTGGGAACATGTCCAGATCCGAAAAGCACAGATGTACTACAGGAAGCCAAGTAAGCCTGGTCCATGCTTACTGGAACTGCATGAGAAGACAATCAGGGTCAGGCATCCAGCCAGTGTGAGCTGGTCCTAAGACTCTGAATCAAGTGACAGCATATTCCTCATCGCCCTTGGGGTGCACCGAGGGACCACTTACACATTGACTTGGAGAAGAGGAACTGAAGCCCTAAGAAACAGAACAGAGGCGGACCAAGGTGAAGGTGCCACTGCAATACCATAGATGTAAACCAAGGGCATAGCACTGCTTTTTAGAAATTCTCACCATTCTGGGGAAGGTTTTGACCAAGTGACCTGTGCACATGCAGTCCAGATGCTCAATGCTGAAACCCAAGATGGTTTGTGTGGTCCTCTGCCTCTCCATCATTTGTTTGTTTAGTCGCAAAGTCCTGCCCGACCCAGCAGGGCCCCATGGGCAACATTTCTCCAGGCTCTCCTGTCCTCCACCAACCCAGGACATTTCACCAAGGGCTCTCTAAACCTCGAATGAGCCCTGACTAGTGGCACAGTTTCCCCTGAAAGAGGGACTCTCCTATAGCACCTGCTGGTACTGGACCATGGGCTGATTCCGATTGCGTTTTTTCTCCCTGCTAAATGGATTCCTCCAATGCCACATGGTGCGATGCTTATGGTGTTGGAAAGGAGGAAGGTTACACTGAGTGAGGTCTTTGCCATCCCTCACTGTTTGAACAAGTGCAATTCTGAGGGAGTAACTCCCTGTCTGGAGATCACATGATCCATCATATTACAGTCATCTGAATTGTTGTTGTTGTTGTTAGTCGTGAAGTCATGTCCGACCCATCGCGACCCCATGGACAACATTCCTCCAGGCCTTCCTGCCCCCCACCATCCCCCGGAGTCCACTCAAACTCACACCAACCGCCTCTGTGACTCCAAATGGGTGTCCTGCAAAAGCAGGGGGCTGGACTGGATGGCCTTCATGGCCCTTTCCAACTCTTCTGTGATTCTGTGACATTTCCAGCCGGTTTTCACTTCATGTCTGAAAGCGATTTTCTGCCAGTAAATTTCCTGAGAATCATGCTAGGGAAAGTTGAAGGCAGAAGAAGAGGAGGGCCAAATAAGAGATGGATGGATGGATGGCATAGAAGAAGCCTTGAGTTTGTAAGGGCTTTTTGGAGGGCTTTCATGTATATGTTGCATGATGGCACATAGCAATGATATTTTTCTGAACTGGTCATATCCCATTTCTTTTGCTAAATTTGCCATCTTTTCGGTGCCAGGTTGAGACAGCCCCCTTTGTGGAGGCCTTTAAAGACCCCCTCCCTCTGCCAGTCAATCAGGCTCTGATATGATTAGCCAGGTGCCTTTCTCTTACTCTTGGCCTGGCTTTATTTTTTTGCTGTCTTTTAAGTGTTCTTTTATGTTATTCTAAATTAATTTTTAATTCTTAATGCTTCTTTCTATTGTATTTCATTGCTTTTATACTCTGTTGCCATCTTCCCAGAGAGCATAGGCTGCAGGCAGTGCAGAAATGAAATTATTGTTATTATTAGTATTAATGATGATGATGATAATAATCCCTGATCAATGTGTTGCTCACTGTTTCATATCTATAATGAACCAGATCCAGTTTACACTCCTGGTTAAACTGATACACACAGAATGGATTTTGGGATAATTTAATAATTACTAGATATGAATGAGCAAGACTAAAATGATCAATAAATCAAACCAACTCCTGCATACAAATTAACTTAATGAGAACATACAAACCAGAACACTTAAACAAAAGAGAAAACCTTCAACAATAAACACATGGAGGTTACTGTAATCTACAGTGGTTAGTGTCTTATATCTGCATCTTTGGAAGCTGGCTAAAGGGCAGGACAAAAATGCTACCAGTACATAATACTGCAACCCACAAACTTATCTTCTTCAAAAATCCCATCTTGTTGCTTGTTTGTTTTCTCTGTAGCTTCTCTTCCTTTCCCCACAGTCCAGCCAGTTCTTCCAACTGACAGACTCAACCCTCACTCCTAGTTCCTAGGCATGCATTCAGCCCTGCTTCCTGAGATAAATTTCACTGGAAGGCCTTATGCTTAAGGAAAGACAGACATCCCTGGTGCCCTCAGAGCCAAGAGGGACAAATGTTGGCAGTTCTCAAAATAGAAAGGTGCCTATCACAAATACCACTGTGCCTAACTTTCTGAAATTTGGTGGGCCTAGCTCCCTCCTCAGGAACTACCACACCCACAAATTTCATCCAATCCTGATAAACAAGTAAAATGTTATAACCATTTGTTAGTTCCCCATGATAGTGGGATGCTTGAAGCCTCAGAATTCCAAGTCTTGATTTGGGTTTGGTACCCAGATCAAAGCGAACAGCTTCCTAAGAAGCCAGAGCAGAACTGGGCAATTTTCAGAAAGGCTAAACTGGAGTCTGAGGTGAATCTTGAGCTTCCTAGCACACCCCAAGCTTTTAGCATTTTGTAAAATCGCTGCTTGTTTTTATGTCGGTTTTATGTTCTGTACTTTTAATTGCCAGTTTTATTTGCTGTACTCTTTGTTGCTGGTGCTATTATGTGCTGTTCTTATCCTGGCTTCGATTTTATGTGCCCAAAGAGCTTGGGTTATGGAGTGAGTTTTAGCTACAATAAAAAAAAAAAAAACCAAAAAAGAAAAAGAAAAAAGAATACGTACATAAATAAATGTTAACAGCTCGTTCCAAGAACTTGTCCTGTTCTTTAAGCACTTGTGCCTACTTTGCCAGAGTCCTAACACTGTTGGAATGTTATCTTTCTCAGGCTGGGGCCGGTTTCCCCACCGATGCATCCAGTCCGAAATGGCGATGTGCGCAGAGGGCTTCCGGACAGCATGGCTACCAGTCAGCTGCAATCCAGATCAATAGCGGGTCACAGTCCGAGTGAAGCAATGGAAGCTGCATAGCAATCACTTCCATTCAGCTTTTGACCAGTCACTTTGATCCGTTGGCTTGGCTCACAAGTGGGTGGTTATAATCATACTCTTTAATTCTGTTTGATTCATTCATTTAAATCCCCCCGCCACCCTTTTTGGTTCAGCTTGCTCGCTCCCTTTGGGTCACCTTTCCTGTCTGATTCATCTTTCCTTTGAGAAACAAGCATCTGATTGTCTGAAGAAAATTCAGTTGCTGGAAAAGTGTCCTTTTAATGCCAGTGATTGTCAGAGGGCGGGGGTTGTTTGCTTTTTCGCTGCGCTGTCTTCATCTCCATGTTCTTTGCAAATGACAACTCCGCTGAGTGCTGGAGACACATCCAAGGAATTTCTGGCTTTTGTCCTCTCAAAAACAAGTGAATAGGGCAGGCATTGTGGCTCCTTTGTCCCGATAGGCGATGACGCAACCTGAAATCTTGTCTGGACATGGTACGCTCAGACCTGATTAAGTCTGCATGGACAGGCTCTTCAACAGGGGTGAGGTTTGTAGAAGTCCCTTCCTCCTCACCATTGCTCTGGTCACTTTCTCTCCCCCTCCCCCTGCTCACAATTTACCTGACCGCCAGGTAAGGAAGGGACAGAACAGCATCCTTTTTGACGCAAAGCTGCAGGTGATGACTTTTTGGAGGATGCTGTTTGTCAGCCAAATCTCATTTGCTGGGCACGCATCAAAGGGCTTTTTCCCCCTGCTTTGCTTCGAAACTATGGAGTAAGGTCCCTTTAGCTGGGAAATAGTGGGAATTCTAGGACTTAAACATGAATATTTATTTATTTATTTATTTAAAACATTTTTATGCCCCCCCCCCATTGCAATGAAGCCTCGGGGCAGCTCACAACAGAAACAAAATACATAAATAAATAACAATATAACAATAAAAAAATAGGCTCGTATCTGAAATTATGGAGCTCTTTCCATGTTTCACTTTCCCCTCCACTTTTCCTGGCTTTTGGTTTTTGTTTGAAAATTACGTCAAGTTTGCTTTGTTGTTGTTGTTGTTGTTGTACCTTGCTTTGTGAGGTATAAATAAAGTTGCGCACCATCTTGGTGGCTTTTTAGAAAAATAAAGGGGTATAGAAATATAAATAAACCACCCATTTATCCAATCTTATCCTTGGAAAAGCAATTCTTCTTTAAACTTTGGCAGTGTTATCTTTTTTGTGTTATCAGACTGTGGCAGTGTTATCTTTTTTGTGGTGATCTGATTTTGGAACAGAAATACATTCCAGGAAAAGAATGAACTGGAAAAACTGCATTTGTGCCTTCAATATGATGCAGAATTTTTCTTTAGATGAGCTCATCAATTGGTGATTTATCATCTCCTTGGGCTTGTACAATTGACAGGTGCACCCCTGAGAATTTTGGCTATTTAGGAAGGGCGAGATACCCTTTCGGTCACATAAAGACTTGGGGAACTGGGGCTGCTGCTGGTGTATTTGGGAATAAGGCTCCCTGCTCTCCGCCTTAGCAAGAATGTGAGGGCCAAGCGACACAAGGGCCCTTCTGGGCAGCCCTGTCCTTTGGGTGCAGGGCTTTCTCTGCCAACCCAAATGACTGGAACGGGAAGAAAACCACATCAGCAAGGGAGATGGCAGCTCCTATCACTGTAACTCCTGGTGCATTTCAGCTTGTAGTTTGAGCTTATCAGAGCTATTCATCCCCAAAGGGCGTTCACCATCATGGAGCACCATGGGCAGCTCCCACACAGCTCAAGGGCAGGGTCTCGGTGGATGAGGACCCCACAGGCATAGGGCTCTCCTGTCTTCCCTGCAAACCAGGATCCCAGCCAGGGCAATGCATGAAGACTTCTATTGGGTTCTTAACCAGGTCTCTGTGTTGCCACTTATGGGGAAAAGGCCCTGCACTCAGGGGCAGAATGAGGGAAAGGAGCATCTTTAGTCCACAGAAGCTGTTGCTTTGAGGGCTTTTCCATGTTCCCAAATCCACACTGCAGGAAATAGTCTGTGAAGAAACAATTCCTTCCTCCTTTCAGGTAGCTTGTGATGTTTCCTCACTGTCAGAGCAAGACAAGAGTGGAACCAGCTGCCTGGAGAGGTGCTGGGCTCTCCCACACTGGAGGCATTCAAGATGCAACTGGGCAGCCATCTGAGTGGGATGGCGTAACATGGTGTCCTGCAACGGCAGGGGGCTGGACACAGTGGCCTTCATGGCCCCTTCCAACTGTACCATTCTATGATTCTAAGTCATTCCATTTTATTTTTCTCACAACAACCCTGCAAAGCAGGCTATGAAGAGTGAGTAGCTGACCCTCCCCCCCCAAAAAAAACCCCCAACAACAACAACCCTAAATGTGGATTGGAATCCAGGTCTTCTCATATCTTGCTACCCTCATCACTAAGCACACTCAGGTTAGGTTAGTGCATAGCTGACTTTAAGGCAAACCTTCTCGCTTCGAAGATGTAATACCTACATTATGCAAGAAGCAACACTTTAAAAGAGGCTGGCTCTTCCAAGGGATGGCACAGACGGAGAACAGCATGCCGTTTCTCTCCTGCCGGGCTCCAGATGGTGATGCCTGATAACCAAAGTTCCTCTACTGTGCGATCCTAGGTATGTCTACTCAGAAGCAACCTCACTGGGTTTGATGGCCCTTCCTGGTAGGTATAACAATGCATCTTCCATGCCTTGAAGTGGGTAATAAAGAGAAACACTCTTCAGTCCCAAGGGGGCAATTCCATTTAAGATTTTCTTATGAGCTGGTGAGGTTTTAATTGGCCACTATGGTAGGCATTTATGGGTTGATAGCTGTTGCAATAAATACACCTGTATTTGTTTTTCCTTGTAGCTTTGTACATTCTTTTGGGAGAATGCCTCTTGTAATGAGCAGCAATTCATTCTGGAAAGCAATTATAGTTTAGTCAATACTTCCATCATCTCAAAGATGAAATCTCTGGTCAGATCTATGCAGTTTGTTCAAGGAGAAACATCCCTACTTTTTCCCAGGATTTTCCTACTTTTTCTGAGGGCCACTGCTCAAAATTCAAGCCAAATAGATGAATAAGAATATGCAGGAAATTCATACCTTGACTTGATTGGACAGCAACTGCAGAATAATGGTTCTTATGATGTTTCGCAGTGTACTACTTAATCAATTTTTCATGATGTTGCCCTGCTTTGAATTTCACTGGCCAGGAAAAAGTTTGGCATGCAGATTTCAGGTAGTCCCAGGTTTAATCTGCTAGAGGCACATGTCAGGGCTTAAACCCAGCAGAACATTAATCTGCAGCTTAGTTAGGTCAGGACTCAGGAATTTCCCCCTCCCTGTATGTGCCTGGAAAATTAGAAGTGGGTGATGACTGAATCACACATATTTATCATGTGCGCATATGTGTCTGTGTGCACCCACATCCACGGGTCATTAACCTTAAGTCACCCAATTTAAGGTGTTAGTGATTAGGGTTAGTTAAAGCCCTTAAATGCCTTAGTACCTGGATATCTGAAGGAGCGTCTCCTTCCCTATTTGCCTGCCCACCCCTTAAGATCTGAGGCGGAGGTCCTTCTTCTGGAGCCCTCCTTGAAGGAGATTAGGGAGCTGCGTACCTGGGAAGGGCCTTCTCTGCGGTGGCACCCTGGTTATGGAATATGCTCCCCAAAGAGGGTCTCCTGGCACCAAAAATTTATTCTTTTCAAGGCCAGGCCAACCCCTTTTTATTTATGCAGTATTTAAAGTATTTTAATTGAGGTTTTATTGTACAGAATCAATGCTGTGCTTTAATTTGTTTTATTTTAAGACCGTCCCAAGAGTATTCAGTAGTGGATGGTATAGAAAAGTTTTAAATGAATAAAAAATAAATAAACCCAGTAGCAGGTGCAGCAAACCCTGAGGGTGACCTCTACGTATTTGGATTTGAGCAAGAGCTGGGAGCGTGCATGGCAGGTGGAAAAGAGGAAGGGATGGGCACTGCGGTGGCCGGTACCTCTAAAGCCAGCAGTGTGGTGTATCCACTTTGGGCTGTAGCCTGACTGTCTCAGGAGCTCTCCATGGTGCTGAACCCCAGTTCTGAACTGGGCTTAGCACCACGGACAGCACCTCTGAAGATCAGAGAGCGGCTCCAAGTGGCTTCCATGGGCGCTGGAGCTGCTGCGGGGAGCAATCAGGACCCCACTACAGCAGCATGGTAGGCGCGGTTCACTCTGGCATGTGAGAGGGGCCTCCGGTGAGCTGCGGCTTTGCTTTGGCGCTGCGGCATGTGCGAAGCTTGCGCCCCCCATGGCCACTGCCGAGCCCCTCCTCAGGCTGCCCGGCTGCGGCATCGCTGGGCCGGGTCCGTGCACCTCTTTCCAAGCCCACAGTCTAATATAATCCGCTTCATTGTCACGCAGGGGGCAATCTTGCAGGGGTCTCCAGCTCGGACGGCCCCCTCTGTCTCACAGGGCAACGCAGCTTAGAGCAGCAAGACCCGCTTCCCCTTGGGGTCACTGCGGGTGCTTTTTCCCACCCTTCGCCCTCGCGTGCCTCTGCTCGGACGAGCGGGGGGGGGGTCCGAGGGGCCCACGGTCACCTG
Organism: Varanus salvator macromaculatus; assembly: GCA_023646645.1. NCBI lineage: Eukaryota > Metazoa > Chordata > Lepidosauria > Squamata > Varanidae > Varanus > Varanus salvator. The sequence continues at coordinate 9,475,887 of JAIXND010000786.1, forward strand.
CCCCCCCGCCCCGTGCGCGACGGCCCCAGCTGCCCGCGAAGCACGGGCGAGCGCGTGCCCCGCGCTCCCGCGGCTCGCCCTGCGCGCCGCGTGGTCCTTCGCCTTCTCGCCCGCGGGGTCGCCGCGGGGCCGCCGCTGCGCGCTCGCCCCTGCTCCGGCCGCCGAGGACCGCCACTCCCCCCTCGCCTGCCGCCCCGGGAGTCCCGGCGGCGGAGGGGCGAGCGAGCCGCCCACGGGCATAGGAGCCGCCCCGGACGAGTGACATCCCGCGCCGCCCGCCGCCCGGCCCGGGAGTGCTCCCGCGCGGCGAGCGCCTGGCGAGTCGTCCGCGGGCTGCCGCTGCCGCCCGCTGCCGCTGCCTGCCGCTGCCGCGGGCGGGCCGACCATGCTGGGCCAGGGCGCGGAGGGCCGGGCGCTGCGCTGCGCGCTGGCCGCCGTCGGGCTGCTGTCGGCGCTCAACGCGGCCGGCACCGTCTTCCTGCTGGGCCAGTGGAGGGAGCTGAGCGCGGCGCTGCGGGCGCTGCAGGACGAGGCGGCGGGCGCGGCCAGGCAGGGGGGGCTCCCTCCCAGCGCGCTCCGGCGCCCCCCGGAGCCCCCCGGCCCGGGGCCCGCCGGCCTCGAGGGAGCGGCCGGCGGCGGCGGCGGCGGCGGCCGGAACAAGAGGAGCCACCGCGGGCGCGGCCTCGCCAAGGGCCACATTCGCGCCGAGAACGAAGACATGCTCATGATGATGACCTACTCCATGGTGCCGGTAGGGGGCGCGCTGCTGCAGCCGGGGCAGCCGGTGGTGGGAGTGGCCGAAGAGCCAGGGAGCGGGAAGCCCGCCGGGACCAAGGCTGCTTGCAAGGCTTGCTTGAGGGTGGGCGGGTGGGAAAAGCCCCTCGCCTCCCATCCTGCTCGGATGGTTCGGGTCTCTGACCTCACTGCTTGGAGCTGTAAGAATCTCCTCCAAGAGGAGCAAGGATCTCCTGCAAAGAGGACCATCCGCTCACAGTGTTCAGCTCAGGGCAGCCTCAAGGCTTGGTGGCTGCATGGTCACTAAACCTTGCTTGTTTCCATTGACGGGTGCACAGCGTGATGTGCAGTGGAGAGATGCCGTGTGCCACTGCCTCTCGCTGGGGAACGTGGCTGTTCTGCTCATGGCTGGCTGCATTGTGACCAGAATGCCTGGCTCGGTGTGATCTGCATCTGCAGACGCTCTTACTGTGAGCCCGGCTCCAGGTCTAGGCCCTGCTGGGCCTTGGAACTCACTGGGTGACTCTGGACATTCTCTTCTCTTGGGCGCCACCACAATTTAAGCTCCTGTTGTGCATCACCCTGATGGAGAGGATTATAGTTCAAGGGGCGACAAGAAACCCTAACCCAGCTCAGGCAAGGCTGGCCCATGATGGCTTTCAAAGTCATGCCTCCCCAGTGTTTGGCTCTCCGTGTTTCCATTGTGAAACACTTGGGTATTTCAGAAAGGCTGAAGGACTGTGCTGAAGGGGTGAACCAAGCCATCTCCTGCCAGATCCCTAACTCCACATTGCTTTAGCGAACAGGTGCAGTTTGGCTTCAGCTCCTCCGGTCAGTAACTAAGGCTCTGAAGAAGAATTTAGCCTTTGAAAATGGAAGAAAATGTGTTCCAAACTGGGCGGACCTCCAAGCTACAGTGGTGGGGGGAAGGGGCCAGGAGGAGGGGGCACTGCTTTCTGGGGAACGCCAGAGGGCTCATTGAATCCCTCTCCCCATCCTTTAGGACCCCTGTTGGAAGCACCATAGAGGCATAAGGGGAACCCTGGATAATTTTTCCAGTGTAGTGTAGCCATGCAGCAAGTTATGATGCAAGACATCTGGGTTGCATCAGGTCAGAGAGGATGGGATTACACAATGGCGTTCTTGGGGGATGCTCTTTTAATTATTTCAAGCCCTCTGACCCAGGCTGCCCTTCAGTGCCTCCTCCAGTGCCGAGCATTAATTCACATTGTGTCTGAACTGTTGTGCATCAAAAAACTTCAGGTGTCGTGAGCCAGGTGACCCAGGAATAGAGGTGAGGTGGCAACTGTGACCCTTAGTCATTTGCAAAGGGCTGGGGAAAACAAATCTTGCTGACTTTCAATGGATCCAGGGTACAGAAGGGTTTCATGGGGTGCATGCATAAAACAGCAAAGTTGGAAGCGGTAAGAAGGGTCCACTACCAATGTAGACCATCCCACTCAGATCCTTGTCCAGTTTCCTTTTGAATGTCTCAAGTGCAGGAGAGCCCATGAGCTCTCCAGGCAACTGGTTTCACTCTCACAGTGCTCTGACAGTGAGGAAACTTTTCCTAATATCCAGCTGGAATCTGACTTCCTGTTACTTGAGCCCATTATTCTGTGCCCTGCACTTTGGTATATGTGAGGAGAGATCTTGTCCTTCCTCTTTGTGACAGCCTTTTAAGTACTTGAAGAATGCTATCATATCTTCCCTCCATCTTCTCTTCTCAAGGCTGAACATGCCCAGTTCTCTGTCTCTCCTCACAGGGCAGTGTTTCCAACCCCTGGGTCATTTTTGTTGCCCTTCCTTGGACCCTTCCTAATTTTTCTGCAGCTTTCCTAAATCTCAGTGCCCAGAACTGGACACAGGACTCGGATGATGCTGGGGGTGGGGGGTAATTCCCCCCCCCCAGCCCTCTGTGGGCCAGGCGATGTCAGTGCCCTGCCGCACTTCCTTTCAGAGCTCTTGGAGCTGGGAAACATGAAATCCTCAGCTCCATTCAGTGCCTGTTGTCCGGACAAAGGTGCCTGGCTACTCTTGGGAAGAGCAGCGGGTTGCGCCCCTATGAGCCCCACAAGCCACCAGTTTTCACCTGCCACAATGCCCTGGCCCTGATGTCATTGTAGGGCACTGGGGGCGGGGGACTGGCAGCTCCCTTTAATATGGGTTGAGAATATTCAAGGAAAAGGGACCTTGCCGAGAGACCTGTTTCCCTAGGAGAATGAAAAATACCTCCTCAGAAAATTTTCTCAGCAAAAGGGCTTCTTGTTTACATTTCACCCTGCCCCGAATTATCTGGGGTTTTTTTGGGGGGGGGGACACATAACACAGTGGATATATGGGCAGAGGGTGCTCCCTCATCCAGGGATGCCTCCATAAACCTCGTGTGTTTGGCTGGGGAAGGGGCTTCCCCTTTGAGCTTTGCTTGGGAAAGGATGCCAGCTCTGATTCCAAATGGGCGAAAGCCAAGGGCCAGCTTTTCATGGCTTATGTAACCAGCCCTTGGTGCCGAGGACCATTGATGCGGATACTTTTTGTTGAGTGCTAAAGGCAGGACGATGGACTGCTGGAATGAATAAGCAGCTAATGGCCTTCTAATTTGCAATCTTTTCTCATAGGCGGTTGGGGGAGTTAATGTTCCAGTTTCATCACAGATTCAGACATGCCAGCGAGGGCTACACGTGTGCAGAAAATAGAGAAGAGAGGTGCATGGATGAAGTGGCCTGAGGGTTTATGCTTAGGGGGACATTGCAAGGAACGTGTGGTTGCCACTGAAAATGGCAGCCCTGAGTTCTGCCCACCTCTTGGTGTTGATAGTGCCGCCCTCAACGTGTCCCACCCCTGGCAAGGTCTCTTAATCTTCTCGCTGCATCCTCACCAGCTGGGCTCAGCATTGCCATCATTCTGGCTCCTCCTCACCACTAGCACCTGCTTGGCAGCTAGAGGAGCTGGCCAGCTGTGGCATCCCCTGCGCCTGCATCTGACCACGGCCATGATCTGTGCTAAAGTAAGAGGCATGTGGCTGCAGTGCAGAAGAGGTGGAGCAGCTCTGGAAGCTCTTGTTAGAGAGCCCCTGCGGGAGTGCGGGGCTCAGCAAGGACCCACGCCTACTTAGCCATGATGGCACCGTGACTGAGGCCATCGCAGGGAATGGTTTTCTACCAGTGGCAGCCGGCGATACAGAGCAGTAGGGAGAGAGGGTTGTAGCCCATGGGACACAAGTGGAAATCGAACACCAGGAACAGGGCTGATGGAGGGTGGGAGGCCCAAGGCTGTCAGCTCTGGATGGGAGCGGCAGGAATTCTCAGCTGGAACAACCAGGACTGGGTTAATAGAGGTGAATGGAGAACTTGGCGAGATGTTGTAGGGACAGACTCAGAAAGAAACAGGACTTGGGGACCAGCATGGAGTGGCAGGACCAGTCTTGAGGGCAGAATCAGGAACAGGCAGGAGACAAGACACAAATGAAGACACTGGAGGAAGAAACTAAGCCAAGAATATGAACAGCCACCACAAAGAGTCAAAAACTGGGCAGGGCTGAGCAGCCTTTAATAGGTTTAATAGGAAACTATGATTCCCAGTTGGTCTCTATTATCGCAATGGTCTTAATCCTGCAAGTCATGCAGATACGGTGCCAATACTGCAAGGACTTGCAAAATGAACCAGGCTGCTTTCTCTGTCAGGCCACCAGGAGAAGCTGCATCACTCAGGTATTGGAGAAGACCTCTGGCCATTGCTGGTAAATACTGGGCTAGATGGAAAAAATAAGCTATCCTGCTATAAGGCAGTCTGTCTATATTCCCCACCCTGCCTTTCAATACTCCTGACAACCTGCAAAGGGGGTTAAAATCAGTGCAAACTAAAGAACAGTGGCGGGGAAGTTTTCCTAAGTATAGGGAGAAGAATGCTAGAGGAGTAAGGTATTCATCTTTTAAAAAGATATTAATTGCAGTCTTGTAGCTTTCACAGCAGTTGCCAGCCAAGGAAAAAAGCAGGTTTTGGTGTAGAAAGGAACGGTGGGGCAAAACGAAGGACACTGGCTATTTTTCCTCCCTCCATTCATTCTTATGCCAGAATAATTTTCCTACCTCAATTTGTTCTTATGCCCACATGATATCATAGGTCAAATTCTTTTCTTTTTCCTCTTTGGCCTTTTGCTTAATAGAGTCTGAGTGTGATTTATACTGGTTGACAAAGCAGGATGATCCGAAAGTGGGCAATCAGCCTTCTGTCTTTGCACACAAAAGCTCAGAAACGGGGTGGGAAGAGCAGGAGAAGGGACTTGGAACACACCATGTCCCAGTAAAGATAAACTGGTGTGGTTATGGAGTTGGATGCAATGGAAAATTTAGAAAAAGCCCAAAGCTGTAATAAATTGTTCATTGTGAGTTAAGTGAAAAGCGCTGCATGGAATACAAAATGAGCACTTTTGTGGTGGGCCAAGATTCAATGCTCATCAACAGGATCCATTCATTTGTATTATTTCGCTGAATAGAACTGGCTGATGTGCCGTCCCTTTCTCAAAGTCACCCAGAGGCAAAAGCCCAACATCTTTTACAAAGGCACTTAAATATCTTTGGTTTACCTGATGGAGGTCCATTTCTGGGAGAAGAACAATCAGGGAGAATGCAACCTCGTTAATTTCTCTTGATTTCCCAGTAGCTTCAATACCACTCACCTTGGAATGGAGGGTTGAGAGCCATATATGGTGGTTCTGCTCTTACCTGCTGAGTTGGTTTCAGAAGGCAGTACTGGGCGGGGGAACATTTGCTTAATTCACTGGGATTTAATCTGTGAGGTCTGGCAAGTTTCCCCCTTGTCCCTGCTCTGATGAACAACAATATGAACAGCAGCCACCCAGAGGCTGGCGTCAGGTGTCTGCAGATGGCGCCTCGCTGGATTTCCTGGTTTCATCTGGATCACGTGAGCCTGGATGTGCCAAACTGCTGCTTGGAGTCAGTAACGGGTTGCATGAGGCTCAGTAAGCTGATACTGAACCCTGACAGGATGATGGAGGCCTTGTGACGGGTGGTTCCCCTGCTCCAGGATTTTGGTGTTCGACTGATGACACTATCCAAGTATGTGCAGACAGAAAACAATCGTACAATTCCCAGAGTCCTCTAGTTACAAGAATGGCCATGTGCTACCTCCTTTACTGGAGGTGGCCTCAATGAGGAGCTTGGGCAGGCAGACATCTTGCGCCCACCCTGCTTGGGAGAGCTGGTGGGCAGCTGGCTTGCCCCCATGTGTATGGAGTGCTCAACCTGGTGGACCTTTGGCCTGATCCAGCTTGGCTTTTCTGATGCTCTCTCAAGGTGGCAGGGCCATCATTTTGTTCCACCAGTGCCACCTGCCCCTTGTCCCCCCCCCTCCACTTGGCTACCCTCCTTGCCCTAGACCTGGGGTGGGGCAGGGAAGAATTTCCCCAGCAAGAGTGTATTGCTCTTCCTTGTGATGCAAAGTGCTGGGACGTGGGGGTCCTGAATGCGCTTGTGGGTCATGCAGCACTGCAGCCGCTTCCCATGCTGGCTTCTCCTGGGCAGCTGCTCTTCCACCTCGAGTGCAGCACCATCCGTTCCATGCTCCACACCCCTGTTTCCATCCCTGCATGCACCCTCTGGGGATCGAAGCTGCAGCCTTCCACATGCTGGGCAGACCCTTCCCCAAGCAGTGGCCTTCACCTAGGTGTAGTGACCTGTAGGCCCTTTGGATGTTTGGGACCGCAAGTCCAATGAGCCCCAGCTAGTTTGGCCAAGGGACTAGAAATATAGAAACATACTGAGTCGGAAGGGGCCTCCCCAGGCATCTAGTCTGACCTCCAGCTGGCTCTGCTCATGTAATCCCCTGCATGTGGTTGTCCAATCTTTTCTTGAATGCCCTCACTGATGGGACCCCACCTCCCATGGAAGCCTGTTCCATCTCCTCGGGGATCTAACCATCAGGCAGTACTTCCTGACATCCAACCTGACACCCGGTTCCTTGAGCTTTGCCCCACTGAACCAAATCCTTCCCTCCATCGCAGGGGAAAACAAGTCACGACCGTCTACCATGTGACACCCCTTCACATACCTACATGTTGCTATAATATCCCTTCTGCGTCTGCTCTTCTCTGGGCTAAAAAGACGCTGCTCCTTCAATCTCCTCTCATGGTCCAGAATGATGACCCAGAGCATCTGCGGGGCAGAGCCTGGGGAGGGAGGCGCTCTAACAACGGCCTGCTCATGAAGATCTGCAGCCGCAAAGAAGGGGTTCGGATGGACTGCGCCCTCCTAGCCACAACATCACCAGCCACAACACAGCTGGACTTTTCCCCCAGACAATATATTTTGGATGAGGATGGGGAGCGGGAGGGTGCTGCCCCCGACCAATGATTGGGAAATGCGCTTTCTGCCACCCTCCCAGTCCCCATCGCCTGACCAGGCAAGGCCAGCCCATGGCCTTCCTTTCCGTTAGTTTAGGTTGCATCTTGCAGCATGGCCTCATTTGTCCTCATCTGGAACATACATTTCCTTCAAGTGTAAGCAAGGATTCCTGTACAAAGTGCAACCCACATGCCTCCTTGCAGAGGGAGGAAGCTTTGACCGGATTGCTGCTGATCAACCTTGAAGAGAAATGTGGCCAGGCATGTTCATGGTTGCCTGCGGTTGTGGATAAGTTTTTCTTCTAGTGCAGTGGAACCGCTTTGGTCTTTGGTTAGAAGCTTTGGATGCAGGTTCCATCAGCCCAGTCAGGGATGGTGGGAGTCACAGACCCAACGACACCTGGAGGGCCACTCCCCACCTCTTTGGCGCTCTCAGTGCTGAGCAGAATGAGCCAATGGTTTGACTCCGTATGATGCCACCTCCTGTGTGGGTATTTAATTAATTTAAGCACACCCTGCTTCACAATCAGGGAATTCCTGAAATGCTAGTTGGAGAGAATGCATGTTTGTTTCTCTCCAAATCACAAATCCTGTCTATAGCCTGCAATGAAATATTTTCCTTGCAAATTTTAGGTCCGAGTGATGGTTGAATTGTGCAACAGCACGAAGGGCGTTTGCTTAACAGGTAGGTGGCAAAGCTGGGGGCTGGACACTGGTGGGCTTTCCTTGCATCCTTTGGCTTCATGGCCACTGCACAGGATGAAAGCAGCTGGAAACAGAGGAAGCTGCAAAAGGTGTGATGGTCTGTGGTCCAAAGGCTTCATCCAGGTGAATTGCTAAGCTTAGAGCACCGAAGCATCCCATGCCCTGATCCAGTGGCTCTTGATGCAGTTCACCTTATGGAAGTTAATCAGCTGTGACTCAGGTCATGGTCCGGAGGGGAGGCTGTCTGGTAATCCTATGTAACTCCTTCCTGAGATGGGAATAGGTGGGAGAGGCAAGCAATTGAGTTCCTGCAAAGAAAGAGGATCGAGCTATCTCCTTGGCTGGTGGTGTTAGCTCCATCCATTGATTTTTTTAAGGATCAAAAAGATCTTTTAAGCCTATAGCATTTACTGCTTGGCCACTCGGTTTGCAATGCTTGCAGATGCTGTATCCGATGTTTGCAGATGTGGAGTTATTCCCCATGAAGAAAAGATATCTGTGCGAATGGAAATGCAGGCACAAGCAAGCGGTTGAAATGCCAGGGATTTCTGTCTCAATCTCATCTGAAATAAAGCATTCATGCTATTATTCTTGATACCTCCCCCTGCAAAAAAAGAAATGAGAGTCATGGTCACTTACAGCAAAACTGAAAGCAGATCAAATGCAAACAGCTTATAAACAATCATTCTCTGGAATACCACCTCCAGCACCACCCCAAATAGTTTGCATCAAAACAAAGCACAATGAATTGTTGTCTGGGACATTCATTCACCGCCCCCAGTCCAGATCACAACCCAGCTAAGCGGGCGCAGGCAAGTCTGAGGTGGGAGTGGATGATGTCAGCATCCCTGCTAGCCCAAAAGTGCCAGCATTGAGTTCTTGGAAGCCTTGGCTCCACCGCACCGCTGCCTCCTGCACTGCCAGACTTATTGATCCTGGATCTGGGCCACTGTGTTGTTTTGGTGTGGTGCTCGGGTGCAATGTGCCATTTTATTTGCAGTGCAAACTGGAGATGCAGGAAGGATGTGCCGACACTACAGAATGTCCAGACTTTGACTCCTGGATTACTTTGGCTGGCACAAGGGAAAAGGCAGTGGAGCAGCTATTTGAAGTGCAAACAGACTTGCCCAGCTGAGCATGTGTTCTGTCAAAGAGGAATGGAGTGGAATTTAGGAGGCTGCTTTGTTTGGGATCAAGGCCAAAGTTTGCTTATTGGCTTTTGGAAATTAGCTTTCCACAAACTGAACTAGGGAAAGAGAACACAAAAATACTGGGTAGTTTCTGTGGTGTTCCGACAGAGACAGCAGTGAACAATGCTTTCTTGATTTTTAGGTGAGATTGACTGCTTTTACAAAGAGACCCCCACTGTTTTTTCTTCACTGCCCGGCTTGTGCTGGCCTGGATGCTCCGGGGTCTCAATAGGGTAGGAGAGCACATGTGGAATTTTGAGGAAGAGGCATGGAAGCCGGCCCAGGAAGGCTGCAAGGGACCAGGGCTTCCCATTCATGCAATGACTGGGCAACAGCAGGCCCCAAAACACTCATTTCCCAGAAGAAAAATTGCTGAGGCTGAAAGAGAAGTAACTCGCCCGAGCATTTAAGTTCAAGGCTGAGGGCTGCATGTGTGTTGGAGTCTGCTTTGAATTCCAGTGATCTTCTCACCTTGCACCATGCCAGCCTCTTTGCTGAAATAATTAAAAGAGGTTAAAGAACAAGCCAGACTTCAGGAGCATCAAGGGGGCTGGTGGGGACAAGTGGGAAGTCTGCGGGTACATTGAGCTGGTGGGCACGACTTGGGGAGCCTAGTCCTAGACCAGAGTGTCTCATTCTTTGGAGCCTGTACTTTCTGAATGCTGCTGTGTCACTTTCAGCTCAAAGAAAGTACCAATATTTATCTCAACGATATAATATTTTAGGATAAAATACATTCAGAAATGCATGCTTTGAGAGGGAAAACAAATCTAAAAGTGCACATTCAAAACCACTATTTCAATACACATTTTTGTACAGAGCTTAATAATGTTGATTCGTGCAGAAACAGGATGGACTGGACTTAGAATGAACGAGCACGTCTGAAATTGGTGCTCATGAGAAATTGACTCAGATAGGCCAGCCAGCTGATGTCCCACCACTTTCATCTGCATTATTGTTCCTTCCAATACTGAGCCCAGTGTAGATGTGCCAGCAAGACTTGAGCCAAAATGAGGCTAGTGAGGAGTAGGAGGGAGGACACACAGTCTCCACCTGCCAAAGGAAGCTGGGGACTCTCAAGTTAGTTGGGCCCCCTATTCACTGCAGCTTTCGTTGTGCTCCGTGGAGGTGAACCTATTCACAGTCTGTGCTCAGCACCTTGGAGAGCTCCTAGACAGCTAGGCATGAAAGCTGTAATGAATGAAGAGTTCCACTGATGCAGAAGTCACTCATCTCCCCTACAAACAGCCACCAAAAGCCCCAAGATATATGCAGAGTCTGTAGAAGTGACATTTCTTGGTATTCTTGGAGCAGAAGCTATATAGTTAAACAGATCTGAAACTAGACAGAAGATGTAGAAATGAAGCTTGCAAAATGCCTGTTGATCTAGATTTCAATGTAGATTTTGATATACATACCTCAATGTAGATTTCAGTATGATACCAGAAAAGTCCTTTACATAAGAATTGTCTTTTTGCTTTCGGTGTCAGCTCGCACTCACTGTTTTCTCTTCTTCTTTTGGTTATTCTCTAGGGCCACCTGGACTGCCAGGTAATAAACCTTTTCTATTATGTTGCCAGTGTGGTGTGGCAATGAGCATGTTGGACTGGGGACCCAGGAGATCACAGTGCTAATTCCTTCTCAGCCATGGAGCTCACGGACTGACTTTGGGCCAGTCACTGCCTCTCAACCGCACAGCGTGGTGGTTGTGAAGATCACATGGGGTGGATGAAGCTTAATGTTTTTCCGAAAGAATTTCCCCAAGTTGGTATAGATATCAGATCTAGTGTTGGATCCAGATTTAGTCATATAATATAGATCCTCTAAAATGGATAAGACAAACTAATCAGGACTAACTTTATTCCACTGATTTCAATGGATCTTTTCCACTGAAGTACAGCTGGGCTTGCATGCAACTCAGAGTTGTTTCAAGTCTCTGTATTTTTTTCTACCATCTATGCTTTGGAATCCTGCAAATCCACAAACCACTTGAAAGCAAGTGCAACAGCTTCAGTCTGCTTTTAATTTTCACATGGTAGTGTCCTTTTCTTCCATATGATATCAATTAAATATTGGAAATTATGAAACTCTGAAGACACTCTTGTCACTGAGCTAGGTGTTGTTTTTATAACGGTTACCATTTTAAATATTGCTAAAATAGGATACATTTTCATTTGGTATGATGCATTTTTAAAAGAAATAAAACATGATGTGAATTTTATTAATTTAGATATACTGTATTTACCACTGAGGCACCTCTCCTTGAATAGGAATATGAAAAGGTGCCAGTGGAAAGCATCGCATCAGTTTCCTAAATCGTGGGTTATGCAACTGGTGTTTAAACTAGCCATGGTCAATGTAAGCGATGATTCCCACCTTGGACAACATGGGACTCTGTGCCGAATTATATATAAAAAAGTAATGCTTACTTCATTATTTATTATTAGAGGAAGGGATTCTTGGAACTCAGCTCCACCAAAGGAGCCTCTGCTTTGGACCATGCCTTGAGAAGGCATCCAATCTTGTTGAGTACCCAGTCATGCTTACCTGAACCTGGGTTTAAGTATAGTCAGTTCCTAGAAGGAATTTTGCAAAGACATAAAACAAGTCAATCTTAAAGGAAATCAACCCTGACTGCTCTTTAGAAGGCCAGGTACTGAAGATGAAGCTCAATTACTTTGGCCACCTAATGAGAAGGAAGGTCTCCCTGGAGAAGCTCCTGATGCTGGGAATGATTGGTGGCAAAAGGAGAAGGGACAGCAGAGGTTGAGGTGGCTGGATGGAGTCGCTGAAGCAGTGGGTGTGAGCTTGAGTGGACTCTGAGGGATGGTGGAGGACAGGAGAGCCTGGAGGAATGTAGTCCATGGGGTCATGATGGGTTGGGCATGACTTTGCAACTAAACAACAAAAAGAAGGAATTTTGCCCAGGGACCACAGGTATGTCTTGAACTCCATGAGAAAGGAGTGGGATATAGGGAGAAAGGTGGGATATACACGTAATTAAAAATGAAAGAATTGAATAAATATTTGGTAATGATGGCTGATATTCTGTCCGAAAAGAAGGGATGTCTAAAATGCTTTCTTGTTGATCAGGTCCACCTGGTATTGATGGATTGCCTGGCTTGAATGGCTCAGATGGCCTTCCTGGGATTCCTGGACAAAAGGGAGACTCTGGAAAAAGAGGAAAAATGGGTATATTCTCAGATCTCAGAGATAACTGGATATTGTTTTCTTTATGTATCGTTTCCTATCCACCCTCTTTCCTAAATCTGTGCTGCTAATTCAGAAGCTGAAACCTTTTCAGGTCACTGTCCGATTTCAGACTTCACTCCTAACCTTCTTTAATCCTCCCTCCCTGTTGCATCTCACGCTTGGTATTTCACATTCCTGTTGGCTTGGTAGGGCCCAAAGGAGATCCTGGAGAAAGAGGTGAAAAGGGAGATCCGGGGGAAATCGGCTTACCTGGGAAAGAGGGGGCACGAGGAGAAAAAGGATCCAGAGGAGCCAAGGGCAACAAAGGTGATGCCAACAATGAACTGATAGCAGAAGGTGAGAGGAAATGTGGTCGCAGAGTTATGCTTTGATGCAGCCTCCCCCAGCCGAATGCCCTGCAGAGGTTCTGGGTCATTGGCCAGGAATCCTGGGAGTTCTTGTCCAAGGCATTTGGAGCTTTTCTCCAGATACCAGACAGCTGGGATCTGGACATGCAGGGTACCAGCTTGAGGAAGCGCATGGCGAAAAACAAAAACGGGCTGCCCAGCTCCCATTGAGTGATCTTATGCTTCATGAATTTGCTTCGCCTTTGTCCCCGTTTTTGCGTGGTGCATATTTCAAGCATCTTTGCTGCTAAGCCCATGGATTCATTGGTGGACTTAGGAAAGCCACCAACTCTCGGCCTCCATCCATCCAGCTGGGGATATGAGTGTCCAATCTCAAAGAAGGTCTTGGTAAGGTCTTAAGGAGACTCCCACTGGATCAGACGAGGGCTGTTCAGTCTACCATCCTGTTCCCCACCATTGCCAACCAGATGCCACATGGGAACCCCACCAAGACATGAGGGGGATGACCCTTTCGCAAGGTGACTGATCTGGGAGGTGGTGTGTGTATCCAAAGAGGGTTGTTCATTCATTGCAAGGGGACGCATCCTGCTGTTCAACTGAAAATCCTTCCAGAGTGATGTGCTCTGCAGAGCTCAGCAGTAAGATGGCTTCTGCTTGCAGGTTTGCAGTCTCAAAAAACATGACAGAAAAGGCAAAGGATTTGGGAGGGTGGAGAGAGAAGCAGCAAACGAAGCACTAGTTCTTAGTTACCTGTGTTGTCCTAGCAGTCAAACTGTCTTCTCAGAAGTGGATGCAGTGCAGCCGCTGACTGCAGAAGGGGCGAGATGACCTTCCTTCTCTTCCCCCAAAGTGTCATGCCCTAAAGTCATGGGGTCATTTTGCCTGTTCAGAAAGTACCCACCCCGCACCCCAGTTTCAAATGCAGCCTCCTTTCCCATCGCTGGAGAAGGGCTGTGCACAGTCGCGTGCATTGGCAGGGGAGGGAGGGCAGGGAAGGGCCCCACGTAGGTTGAATTTGTCCACCGGCCAGACATCTTATGGCCTCATCTAGAGCAAACCAGCTAAAGATCTCCTGTTAGATCCCAATGTTCGTCCTGCCCATTCCTGGCATTAACAACTTTGCATTGAAGCTGTGGATCTAACTTTGGCATAGGACAGTCAGAAACTCTGGGATTGCTGGCTCACTGACTCTGGTTGGTCCAGATCTGAAACCGTGACCAGCCAAGAGAGAAGTTCCCACACACGGGATCTGCTTGAAAGCATCCCCTGGCCTGACAGCTACAAAGCTCACTTACGGTTGTGCTTCCTCTTCTGCTTGCTCAGGTGAGAAGGGTGATCCTGGCCCACCAGGCCCACCAGGCCCCCCTGGCCCACCAGGCCCCCCTGGCCCACCAGGCCCCCTGGGCCCCCAGGGAAGCGCAAAGGAAAGCCCCCGGCTCAGGAGAAAATCTACAGTGCTGAGTGCACAGGTGAGTGTTTCTTGACGATGCAATGCCGCGGCAGCTCCTGTCCACGCAGGTGTGAGCCTCTGCCCTCTACCAAAGCTGGAACATCCTGCCAGGATGGCTGTCCAGCCTCTCCTGAAGGACCCCCATGTGGGAGAGACCAGCAGACCTTTGGGTAACTGGTGTCTTTGTCAAGGTGCTCTTATTGCTAAGATGCTTCCGCTGTTTGACTGGAACCTACCCTCCTGCAGCTTAAATCCGGAAGAAGGATTTAAGAGCAGAGAGTGAGCGTATGGCAGCTTGAAGAGCGCAGCCCTGTCCCAACAGTCTTCTCCTTGCCAGGGTTTTGCACAGGGTGAGGGACTGCCCTTAATTTCGCCCCTTCTCTTTCACTCCCCGAACATGAACTCAGATCAGTAGTTGGAGTGAGTGGCAGAAAAGACACACCCACCCGGCATCGTCAGCGAGACCAAAGAGCAGGGAGATATCGTGGGCTTGCATGGACAATTTGCTTCTAGGAGTACAGCTCAGGGTCTGGCAAGGACAAGGCTGTGTTTAAATTAAAAAACTCCACCGGTGGTCTTGGGAAACAGTTCTCCCCACAAATACGAGCCTTTTATCTGGTGTTTTGCTGGAGGCCCAGAAAGATCGGCTCTGTATCTTTGCATCTTGATAGCCGCTTTGGGTAGATTTGGCTGAGAACTCTGACAGCTCAGAGAGACTGTCGATCACAAAGTCACCAAACTGAAGTGGGGCTTTGGTAGACCATCTAGGTCAGTGCAGGGAATCCTGAGCCAAGGCCTCTCCCCATGAAGATTTTCAAGTGAGGGAGAGACCAGGTCAAGTGTGAGCTTGTGCAATCGACCCCTTTGCAAGGACATTGACTTCCGCCATCTGGAACCTGTTGCACAAGACACATGTTTGGAATTAAAGGGTGTGTTTTGCATGTAGCGCTCGCAGTCCTTCAGTGCACAAAACCACATCAGAAGCTCTCGTCTTCTCAGCAGCATCACTGGGTGGGAGGATCTGCTCCGTGGCTTTCGTTGTCAGAGCAGTGAGATCCTGGCCAAGCTTCCTGGAAGCCATCCAGGGACCTGCTGTGCCTCTGGATCAACCTTCTCTTGCCTCTGTTCTAGGCCAGAAAGTGGGCCATTGAACAGTTCCAGCAGGCAGCTGCCCAGAGAAGAAGCTCACCAGTCCTGCAGGCATTGGCCTCCACTGCCCAACTGCTCTTGCCACTCGGGATGGTCACTCGAGATCTCCTCTCTGGTCACTTAACCCTGTTGGGTCTAGTCCTGCCCTGCTCATGGCTCCCTAGCTTTGGCTGCAAGAGTGAATAACCTCAGGGCATGATGACAGGGGTGGACAAATCGCTTTTCTGGAAAGAGCATTTTTTTACAAGCGTGAATTCTCAGCCTTTCATGAACAAGTTAACCACTGCCTGCACTCCAGTGTAACTGATTCATTGATTGAATGTTTATCCCACCATTTCCCCTTTTGGAAGGAACCCAGGGCGTCTTACATGGCCCGCTTGCTTTCCATCTTCACAGCACCCCTGTGAGGTTGGCTAGGCTGAGCATCAGTAACTGGCTAGGGGCAGAACTGGGACCTCCTGAGTTCCAGTCCAACACGCTCACTCTCACCACTATGCTGCACTGGCTACCTTTCAGAGAGCCATGCTGGCTGTGCCAATCCCATCGGGAACCTTCCTGCAGATCTGGTGCTAGAGGAATTAGAAGCATCGAAAGACATATATGCTTTCTGCAGAAACTGATAGCTTCCATGTGACTTTGCACGTGTTGGAGAAGATGGCTACATGATGGTCATGATGCCATTAGTATTGCTAGGGCTGCTTGAACTCTTCTGAAGGACTGTGTACATGCTTTGCATGAACGCTTTGTGCACTGTGTAGCATGCCCCCCCTTTTGTAATAACAATGTCATTTCCCACCACCAGCATGTGCAGGATCATCCAGACACCAGTCAGGCAGCTTCCGTGATGTTCCCTGCCCACAGCTGACCAAGTGGCAACAGTGGCAGTGACCCTCCCTCCCCCCTCCTTAAACCATTCCAGCTGCAGCTATGCCAATTCCAAGCAAGGGTAATGCCATCACTCTGAATTGGCTTCCTGCCCCCTGCTTTCAGATTTTTCATCACGATATGATCCACAATATGATATTTTGATGACGCTGACCTCCAAGTGAATGGGAGAGAAGACCTCACAAAGAAGGTGGGCTTTGGGGTGGTGGTGAAACAGCATGAGAGAGTTGGTAATTTGGGCTCTGAACAGACAGCCTGTAGCGTGTGTGTGTTGCAAGCTATGGGAATGATTTCTATTCATTCCCTGCTCTAAATCCCAGTCTCTTGTCATCAGAGGGCTCGTGGTGTCTGAAAATGGAGGCGACATATTGCGGAATGATTTCCTTTGGTTTTTAGTTCACTGCTCAGCTGGCCATGAGCCAATCTCTTTACATGTAGCCTTCCTTCCAGGCCCAGTCCTGCTTCACTGTTATAGTATTGACAGCATCCTATAGGTTCCGGATGTTTTATTTGCGTTCATGGCTGTTTCAGCTCATCTGTAGGCTTGCATTCAGGGTCACACTCATTTAGGCTTTGGACACGTTCTCCTTCACTGCCGGAGAGATTGCTACTCCATTTCTGCACTGGGGTCGGAACTCATAAAGCAGAGTCTCCAGAGCGAGTCCCACAAAAGCTCGATTTTGCCATCCTATTTCTGGAGCATCTCACCTTTTAAGCGTAAGATGGGCCCTGTCTTTAGTAATGTGCCTGTGAAGTGGGAACACGGCCCTCTTCCAGTGCTCAGAACAGAACGTGCCACTTCAAGGATGCTGCAGAAGAACATTTCTCTTGCTCTCTCCTCTTTGTACTATTTTGGGGGCAGCTTGATTAGCTCGCTGTAGGAATTGGCGCCCCACTGGTTCCATCCCCTGCTGTGTCTAGCTTCTGTCTTATCTAATGAGAAGAAAAGGAGATAATTGGTGGCATGGATATGAACAGCCGTTTGCATCTGAGGTTTCCACTAGCCTTGGCTTGGCTAGTGGAGACCGCAAATGAGCTTACCCAGTGCTTAACCCATCGGTTTCTCACAGCTCAGCGCCAGAACACACGCCTTGTGTTCACAAGTTGCCAGGATCAGCCCAACACTTTGGGCTTCAGCACCCCTCAGTCCTGGCCATTGGCCCTTCTGGCTGCACCTGATGGGAGCTGTAGTCCAAAACATCTTGGAAGCACCAGCTTGGGGAAGGCTGTTGCAGAGAAGGCTGAGCTTGGCCGATTTGGCCTCCAGTGGCTTCCTGGGTTCACCTTGCCCCCATCCTGCTGGCTGCAGTCCTGGTGCAGATGTCTGAGAGCTGGGTACAAGGTTCCAAGATGGAAGAGCTGCGACTGGGTCTCCATGCTTTAAAGCAATGTTCAAGAGTTTGATTCCCTGATTTTGCTTGGGGTAGTAGCACTTGGGGAAGTTTGTCTTCAACCCTTTCCATAATATGGTTTTTGAGATTTAGATGCCCACCATGAAATTTGCACCGTATGTGAGTGTTTGGTAGGGTGATGCAAACAGTCACAATACAGGCATGAGTTTCCCATCATCCGCGCAGGACTGAGAATAACATTGAGGGACGGTTCGTGTAGAGCTGGAGAAACAGCACAGGAGGAAAGTGTCAGAATCATAGTCATGCTGAACTCCCAAACGATGTTTAAGAAATGACTGCAGAGCTTGATTTTGGCAACAAGTCTGCAAGTGGGCCTCTCACAAGGAGTAGCAGACTTCAACATCCAGCATTTCTGACTGCTGGCCATGCTGGTAGGTGCTTCTGGAATTTGCTGTAAAACATCTGGAGATGTGTCACTGCTCACTCTAGCTTGAAACCGTGGCTTAACTTTGGCTGAGATAGACTCCCCATCTTTCCCTCCACTTGACTTACATTGTGTCTCTGAGGAGCAGGACTTAGTTTGGCAAGTTAAGCCATGGTTCAGCGTACATCCAAATCATAGCATGGTTAAGTGAGGTAACTGATCTGAGTCAAAGGCGAGGTTCAAGCCCAATATGGGACTGGCCCTTTCAGTGAGGAAACATCTCAAGAAGGAGAAACACGCTCTCCTGAAACCACTGAGCTTCAGGGTACCTCACTCTGCAGTGGCCTGTGGCCTGTGTGCACTAGCTTTTGTTTTTCTGACATGTTCAGCCCACGTTTAATTCTTGGATTTTGGCTTCAGTGTGCAAGCAGTGGTTCTCTTACATAAGCAGAGCTCCACATGCACATGGTATTTCTGCTTCCTTTCATGCCCAGGGAGATGGCTTGTGTGCAGAAGAAAGACTGTACCCCGTGAGTTCTTGACATCCAAACTTCATCCAGCAGTAATAGACTCTGCTGGTTCTAGCTTTTGGAGGAGCCTTGGGCAAGCCTGTCGGTGAGCCCCTGATGACCACCATAGTCTTCAGCTGCTATTGCTCCTCCTGCCATTTCGCAGCATCGCTATTGTTTTCTCAGCGGGCAGGGCATCTCCTGTTCCTGCTTCTCTTCACCACCACCACTGTCTGGGCCAGCATGAGAAGCATGATGAACAGGCAGATTGCAATAGCGAAGGCCAAGTCTGGGGGCTGTTGTCCCTGGTGGTGCCCAACCGTGCCTACACTTGACGCCAGCCCTGGTAGTGAGCCTCGCCTGAGCGATGGGTTTCAGGCTTTCAGACTGATGTCTAGATACATATCTTACAGAGAGAACTTCAGGCCTTGGATGAACTCCAACTGAAAACATCGCTGGCCTTAGACTTTCTGTTTCTTTTTGTTAAAGGTTATTCCAAAACACAAACCCCTGCTGTTAGCTTCTTCGGGAATGTGAGTGCAGGCCTTGACTGTTCCACAGGAAAAGATTAAACGCTGTTTAAGGGTGCTGCTGTTACTCTTAAGGACATGAACTGGGGAAAGTGGATGGAGATGATCACACAGACACACACAATAAGCAATAGCTTCAGGAGAGCAAAGGCAGAGACTTCATCAATGTGCAATTTATCTGTGGGTTTGTGATGCATCAAGCCTGCTGGCTTATTTGATATTATGTGATATACAGACACAGATGATGCATAGAAGCCATCAGACTTTGTGCATGTGTTGCAAATGTCAATTCTGCTTAGGTAAGGACCCCTTAAGAGGAACAGCACATATTTCAGCTATGGTATTACCTTGGTTTAGCACGGATTTCCCTCTCACCTTCTTCTGTGCCCCACCCCCCTCACATTACCATGTGCTCTAACAAGCATTAGAACCATCCTGTGATAAAATCTGAGATTGTACCATATCTCAAGTCCTATAAGAATGACACCTTATCATGGACACTGAGGAAAATTAAGTATGCCCCTGTCTTTTTCCTGAGCGTCCTTTGGTGCATTGTATAATTTGGGATGATACTGCCTCTCAATTTCATGGCCTGATGACTTAAGAACAAGAACATCAAACAGCTCAGACTGTCTGCATTGTTTTGCTTAGTTTTCTGAATGTACTCTTTCAAAACCTGCCAACTCTTTCCTCTTCACAGCATATGTTATCTAAATCTACTCCCCTCCACCCCCAACCCTGGAATAAAGCCATTTACAGTGTAGGTTGCTCCAGCAATAAACCTGTCCAAACCTAAATTAAAAAAGAAAGAAAAGATCGGATTTGGCCAAAGAAATGACCAGCTAGGAAGTTCCATTTCAACCATATTCATTTTACTGAGATATTTAAAAAGTCACAGCAAGATCTGGCTATCTAGAAATAGTTCTACCTTTATTAACTGAAGCTAAACAAAGATGCAGGGCTTGAGAAGATGTGGACTAGGATCTCTGTGACTGGGCTAATATAATATTATATCACAGTACGCAATGCTTAATCCATTCATTGTAAACTGGACTTTATTCCTGATGCACTGGATCAAAAAACAATGAAACCCAAGACAATGTACAGTCACACGTATTGTCAAAACTGTCATCAATGCAGTTGTGTAATAGTTCCATATTGCATAACAATATTCAGACATAGAACAGTTGGAAGGGCATTTCTAATCTTAGGACTGTATCTGTGTTATGGTACTTCTGGCACCAGATTTAATAAGGGCTGGTCTACTTTTTGCTTTGTTTTTAAGCAAAGACCATATTTCTTTAATATTCCTATTGCTTCATTTTAAAGGTCTAACTTTGATGCTGTACTATAAATGATTTCTTTAGCTTTTAATTTTATTTTTTAAAATTTCACATGCTGTGTACTGCTTTAACATTTCTATTATTATCATATGGTTTTTACTGTCTGCAAGTCCCTCTGGAAGCTTTTATTCTGAAAACCTTTAAATAAATAAATGCTATGTTTTGAGGTTGTATTTTTAAAACGCTGAAACAATGCAAAAATAACCAGTGGATCAACAATTATTGTTGCTTGCCTGTTTCGATTGCTCTGCAAATTAAAATTGCCTGCCCAAAGAATCACAGCTGTTTTTTTCCCCCTCCTGCTTTCCTGTCCACAATTTTAGGGGAAACGTGTGCCATCCCGAATGATGATACATTACCTGCAAGAGCAAAAGAACGGGCACACCTTTATCAGCCCAGAAAACCCGGTAATCCATTCTAAGCTTGTGCTACATTATTACCTCCTGGCCCCGAACTAATGTTCCCCATACTGGGAATGCTCTCCCCTAGGATTCAGCTGGAGCCTTCCTTATATTCTTTCCGGCACCAGGCAAAGACCTTCCTTTTAAAAAAATATTTTAACAGTTAATGCCACTTGACCTTTGTTTTTGTATTCTTATCTCTATTTTATTGATATTGTGTTTACGATGTTGCAATTGGTTTTCATTGTGTATTATCTTGTGATTGTGAGCTGCCCAGAGGTGCTGTGGCACAATTAAGCAGCATGCAAATGTTTTGAATAGATAAATAAATAATTTTGTTTATCTATTTTGTTTATCCACCTCAGAATGCCTCATTGAATCCATCGGAAGCCCTTCTGAGATTATAAAACTGAGACAGAGCTATGGAGCGTGGATGATGGATCTTTCAAACAGAACTGATGAGAAGATTTGGATCGCGGAGCATTTTACAGGTTGGTCTCGGCTCCTGCTGCTCGCTGAGCCACCTCAGCCAAAACCACCTCACAGGGTGGTTGTGAGGGTGAAACGACAAGGGAAGGTGCCATCTACACACCCCTGAACTCAATCACACAGGAGAAAAGCTTAGCAGGCACTGTGATGGTTCTGTGACTGCAGCCTGCTTGGAAGGGCAGAGAGCTGCTTTCCCAAGATGGTTGCCGGTAAGGACAGGTGATTAAAAAGAATTTGTGAGACTTCTCAAATGTCTTTCTATTTGGAAAGAACTGGAAATTAACAATCAAAAGCAAATGTGGGAAAAACCAACACGGATGGGATCATAATTCTTGGCCCAGGTCTTTGAGTGTTAAAAACCTGGTGTGAATTCAACTCTGGTTCCTGCTAACTTGGAGGTGCCACCTCTTCTTTCCTGCTCTTTCACAGTAGCCATGTGGCAGGCAGGTACAAGGTGGATCTCTCCTTACTGAGACAGTAATCAGGGATCCACCAAGCAGATGGGAAGATGCAGCATCCTGCTTTGAGGCAGAGCAAATCCTAAAGCAATTTTGCTTTGTTTCAAGGGCAACCCTTCTGTGCCCTTCTTGCCCTTTCAAGATGCAGGGGGAAATTGCATCCGATTTCTATAACTGGGTGATCCAAGGAAGTCTGGCAGGTTCCACGGGCGCACATTGCAATGCCTACCATGCCTCCTCCTTCGCACAGGTCACATCATCCGAGAATACCAGGACATTGTGGCGCTATGGAACAACAGCTACAACACCACGGAGCTCCCCTGGCAATATTACGGCTGCGGCCATGCCGTCTACAACAACGCTCTGTACTACCAGCGTGTGGGGCGCAACATCATCGTGAAGTAAGGGGCCCGAGGAAGGACTGGCAATTTCTGCCATCGCAGTCGTTGCTGGCTGGGGAGGGGGATCCGGGCACCCCTCCTGGAGGAGCGGGCGTGACCCTCTTTCAGCCACAGGCCGAAATTCATTTTGGGGATGCTCTGGGACAATGGAGGGTGGGACAAAGGCAAGGTGGGGCAGGAGCAAGGGGTGTGAGGACCGCCTTCCCAAATTTATTTATTCATTTAAAGTTTTTCTATGCCATCCATTACTCAAAAAGTCTCTGGGTGGCTTACAAGGAACAAAAACCATAACAGCAACAACGCACAGCACACTGCATCTATAAATAGTGATAAAAACAAGGATAAAGCCAATTACTTGTTAAAATACCAGGAAACTAAAAAGGTCTTTGCCCGACGCCGAAAATAATAGTGTGATGGCACCAGGCAAACCTCCCTGGGGAGCGTATTCCACACTCGGGGCGCCACTGCTGAAAAGGCCCTTCTCCGAGTAGCCACCTTCCTGATTTCCTTCAAAGAGGGTTCCTGAAAAAGGACCTCTGCTTCCGATCTCAAGGGGCAGTCGACACATAGGGAAGAAGGTGCTCCTTCAGGTATCCAGGACGCAAGCTGTGTAGGGCCTTATAGGAGACTCCAGTGAGTCCCTTGGACCAGAAGGCGATCAAACTGGTCAGTCCTAGAGGAGATCAACCCTGACTGCTCTTTAGAAGGCCAGATCCTGAAGATGAAACTCAAATACTTTGGCCACCTAATGAGAAGGAAGGACTCCCTGGAGAAGAGTCTAATGCTGGGAACAATAGATGGCAAAAGAAGAAGGGGAGGGCAGAGGATGAGGTGGCTGGATGGAGTCCCTGAAGCAGTTGGTGTGAGCTTAGGTGGGCTCCAGGGGATGGTGGAAGACAGGAGGGCCTGGAGGAATGTTGTCCATGGGGTCGCAATGGGTCGGGCACGACTTCGTGACTAACAACAACAACAAGGTTATTATCAGCACCTTGAACTGGACCCGGGCTTTAATTGGCAGCCAGTATAAGCGATACACTGATCAAATGATCAGTGACATTGTACAAATGACTGGGATATTGTCACTTCAAGCTCTTACTGCCTTAGGAGAGGCAGTTCAGCCTTTCAGGCAGAAGCTGGGAACCCAGCACAGGATCCACTGGGGAAAGGGAGTGGGCCTAGCAAATGGCCTGTGGCCCTTGAGGGCCCCCCGGATGGCCTGATTAGGACTGGATCTGGAGGCCCTGCAGTTGCAGAAGGGCTTGGGATGTGGGGCAGGGGAGGCAGGTGTAGAACTTTGGGGCAGCCCCTGGTGTGGGAGATGGTAGCAGGGACACTAACATGGCCACCAAGAGGAGAAGCTGTTGCTACAGGTTTCCTAGGTGGAAGCCCGTGGGCTGGTTGATCTTTGAGCAGGTGAACATCAGCCTGTGTCAGGACCGCTCTCCACTCAGCCACTGTGCACTTGGAAGAAACCTGGTATTTTCCCGAATGCCCAATAAATGATGCCCCTGAACTCTGTCTCTAGCAGCAGAAGCGAACCACCTTTTCGTCCATGTTTTCATTTTGGTCACTCACTTACCGTCAGTGAAAATTGTTGGTCCAGAGGGCTTGATCCAGATTAGAAGCACAGCGTGGACCTGCGAAACCCAACTAGGATTCCTGGATTTCCCCTTGCACATACCTTATTTTACGTTTTTAATGAGTATCTCCTGCCTTTATTCCTCTTGGAAAGAACCCAAAGCAACTTAGATGGCCTTCTTCCTCCCCATTTATCCTCTCAACAACCCTGTTAGGTAGGTCGGTCTTTGGCCACATGGCGCAGTGGGGACGGGAACCGAGCTCTCCAAGCCCCAGACCAGCACTAACCACTGCACCAGCTCTCTGCCTTTCAAGTATGAAAGAAGGAACAACTCAGCCCCTCAACTTCCTCAGTCAATCTGACTATTTGGAGGTGACAAAGATCCATCTGCCACTGCCGTCTGTCCACCTACCTCACTTGCTTGCCCAGTGTTCACACTGGGCTGTGTCTAATGCTTGTTTGAAGAAGTTTTGCTCTTATCCCCTCTTGGCAGATTCCTGCAGGAAATCTGTCAATCCCTTCAGGTTTTGCAGCACTGCCGTTTTATCAAGATTGGCCTTCAAGCTCACGGTGGTGCACAAGTTCAGCCGTTTTGGATGTCATTAGCTTTCATTGTGTAGGAGCTGCGAGGAGGAGATGATGAGGTCTCAGCCTTGGCTTCATGGGACGTGTTGGCAACATTTCCAGCCAAATTCAGACTGGCCTCTGGGGCAACGCAAGCTCCAATCAAACTCCTGATGTTGAGCCAAGAACAACATCTCCCTTTGAAGGCAGGTGGCTGGTAGCGTCTCCCTGCTCTGTCGTAGGTGGAGATGGAACCAAACCAAGGAAGGTGCTTCCTGGGATGGCAATTAGTTCTGTTCAAGGTGCTCTCCATCAAGCACAGCCAGAACTGCATTTGGGAGAAGACGCTGATTTGGGGCATGGGCTTCCTCTAGGAAGAGCTTGCGAAGACGCACCAGTTTGGTTCGCAGTGCTAAAGCCGTGATCCAAATGGTTTCCTTGCCTGGAAAATGTTCCAGGCCAGATGGTGCAATAGCCCTCAGGAGGAAGGTGGGAGGCCCTGGGTGCTCCTAGCAGCCTATAATTCCCATAAGCCACAACCATCATGTGAAATGGTCAGAGAGTAGTCCTAAGTATCTGGGCAGTGCCCACTGCCTCCGTCTGGATGTCTTCTCCTGCCAGAGCTCTGCAGCACGCTTGGAACATGCAGGGCACGGCAATGCCTTACCCTCTGCAGCGCCCAGCCTGTGGGACCTTCTCCCAAAAGAGCTGCAGCTGGCTCCTCAAGATGTTAGGATGCTGCTAAACGCTCTTCTGCTCAGTCTGCCATGCCCTGGAGGGCCTGCTGGGACCGTGGAAAGAATTCTGTGATCTTGTAAGGGTTTCTGCTTCCTATGCTCGATGCACCGAAATTGAGATATTGCCCTCGAGTCACAGGGGAGACTATGAAGAACCAAACCATTGGAGCTCCACCTGTGTTGTTCTTCCATTCACTGAAAAACCATTTCAAGCCCCGACTCACCCCGCCTTTTCCCCTTAACTTTTCTTGCAGGTATGACTTTGCCACACAGGAATCCCAAACCCTCCAGATAGAGAATGCCTGGTACTATGACCGCATGTACCTCTTCAGCGCTTCCAAGTCCTACTTCAGTGTGGCCGTGGACGAAAATGGACTTTGGGTGATGTACCATTCCCGGCCTGACGGGCACATCGCTGTCGCACAGCTGGACGAAGAGACGTACTCAGTGCTGCGAAACATCAACACCACCTACCCGCAGTCCAAAGCTGGCAACGCATTCATCGCTTGTGGGGTGCTGTACATCACGGACAAGAACCATGCCCACGTGGCGTTCGCCTTCGACCTCTTGCGCGAAAGGCAGTTCGACGCCAGCTTCAAGCTGAACCTGTCGCTCTCTGATTCACGTTTTGAGAGACAGCTCTTCCCACCCAAGCAGGACAACACGGACTTTGTGCCCGTCCTGGCCATGCTCTCCTATAACGCGGTGCATAGGAACCTTTATACATGGGAGCATGGCTTCTTAATGCGATACCCTGTCCATTTTGTCAGCTGAGTGCCCTCGATGCGGCACCCACCAAGTTGTCCTTGCCTTTGTAAAGGAGGAATCCATTTTGGAGGGCAAATTTTTAGTAAATACACACTTCCTATTTAAGGAGAGTTGAACAGTAAGTGTTTGTTTGCACACACACACATATAGGGAAGATTATGAACCACTGTGTGTTGATCATGTAAGTAGGCTGCTCTTGGCTTTATAGAACAAAGGCTGCATAATATTACGGCTGATGTACATGCCAGCAAAACCCAAAGAGCCTTTTGTTTCCTTGCGGCAGTCTGTCTGTGAGTGTGCGTGCGCATCTGTGTGTGGAAAGGGGCTCGTGGGTTGGGAGGAAGAAACTTTCAAATGCCATTTGTTTCAAACAACCTCCGTGATGAAGTCATCTGTCTTCTTGTGGAAAATCGGAAGGGTCCTCTCCTCTTTGCTATTTTGCTTTGAGTATTTTTTTTTTTTAATTGTCTATCTGGAGGCAGGAGCTGTGAGTGACTCAGATGCATCAGAACTGCAGCTGATAGGATTTCAGAAAGCTGGTTCCAGAGGCCGGCCCATCAAGCCAGTCTAAAGCATGTCTGGAAGCAGACCAGATGTGGCACCTTTTCGATAATCCACCTTCCAGAGGGAAAATGGATCTATTTGACATGCATTTTGAGAGGCAATTGTTAAATTGAAATGTATGCAAATCTCTGTGTTGGATCAAAATCGGGGTACCTGCAACTGGGCTTGAGGGATCAGGTTTCTTTGCTCCCTTCCTTGCATGGGACCCCGATAACCCCCTAGAGGCAGCACCAAGGGTTTTGGGGATGAGCTGTGTTGCAGGGGGAAGGGATGTCCCAGAATTGAGCAGAGGCACTCCTGGTGAGTGGAGCTGTTCCATTCATCCATGGAAGGTGGAATGGAGACCCCTTCCTTATATCCTTCTCTCTCCTGGATGTTTGAGGATAACAGACTCTGTACTCTTAACCCAATTCAGGTCCAACCTGCACTGTTTTCAGTGGATTTGGAAATGGACCAGAGGTGCACATCTTCACATTGTGTGCACTTCCACCCTGAGCTTCTTTCGTCCCCTTTCAAAACCTTGAAAGGGGGTTGGGCAAGAAGAAAGTGGGACAAAGGAACAACCTTAAAGCAACCGTGGTGCATTATTAGGGCCGACTGAACCATCACAAAGAAGTGGGCAAGTTTTTGCACTTTATTTTGTTAGGCTGGATGCTCAGTGAACAAACTTGAGGTGGATATTGAAGTGAAGAACAAAATACAACAAAAATAAGATACATCAGAGCATGGTGAAAAATCACTGAAGAACTCAGGTAGTAAATGTTTCATGACGATCATTTGGGATGCCCAACATTTCTCTCCAATTCTCATTTTTCCAGCCTTCTTTTGCTTCTTTCTGCTTTTGCATCAATTTGGATTTTTTTAAGTCCACACACACAAATTGTGTACATTTCCGTGTTCTTCTAATATGTACATTTTTGTGCAGAATTGAGCCTAATACATTTTCCAAGCCATTTTTCTGAATGTGCTGCATTTTTGAACATTTCCACTAATCTTGACTTTTCTGTGCACCTGTCTGCATTCTTATTGGGGAAATGCACTGCAAAATTTGGAGAATACCAAAGAACAGTTAGGTTTCAGGTCATGCTTTGCTTTAGGAAATGCAGAGCAGGCAGGTTTCTTGTTGAAATGGGAACTAACCTAACTTCTCCCCCATCCTTAATTGGGAGTAAGTCTCATTCAGCTCAGTGTGGCTTATGTCTGAGCAGGCATGGATCTGATTGTACTTCCTGGGACCAGAACAGATTTCAACTTGCATCCTGAGCTACCGAGACAGAGAAGAACCATCGACAATGAACTGCTACCCTGGCTGCAGCAGGCTAGCAGAAGAGATGCGAGGGAGCCATCATTCCTCCCCTAGCCATTTTGGCAGAAGGCAGTTCTTTTTTTACTGCCTTAACATGGAGTAAGCAGCTTCCTTCCTCTGCAGCACGAAAACCCACCAGGCTATTAGACATGCAAGAGTTGGGTTCTTTCTTTTCATCGCTGAATCTCACACCGCACCTCGCTCTCCCTGTTACTGTTTGAGGGGAACATAGGAGGACCAGGCACCCCGCAAGAGGAAGAGAGGAATAATATGATTTCAATAATTCCTTAACCCAAGTGAAAGAAATGAGCGATGACAGGAAAAGCTGGCCAGTGGAATAGAAGCTGTGAACAAGAGCTATGGCAGGAACCATGCTGTTTTAAAGCTCAAGACACAGCCTAGGTAAGTTTTGACAGAAGAACGTCCTAGAGACTTCCAGAAACCTTAACATTCCACTCCCATCCGCTCCAGTCACCACAGATTATGGTCAGAAATGCCGGGAGCTGTAGCCCAAAGCTTCAGGGGGCATCAGCTTGAGGAAAACTGCTCTCATTGAGTTCCATGGGGTGCGGACACACGCATGCACAGAGTTCCATCAGTTGCTGCTTTAGCAGGTGAAGTTGTGCCCGGACTACAGAAGCTTCTGCTCAGATATAGTTGCTTGCCTTGAAGGTGCTCCTAGACCTGCTATTTTAGCTCAGCTTTCACCAGCCTTATAAAAAGGAGGGTACCGTCATAGTATTCCTTGTCCTTTCCTGTCTGAAGCCTATGAATGTTTTCCCTTTAGAAATTGATGGGCTTCCAAAAAAATGCACTTAAGCATCATCTCTGGAAAGCAAAGATCACTTTGCAATGTTTACAAAGTTGAATTGGAACAATATTCAGTTGGAACAAATGCTTGCGGCATTCGTTCCAATTAAACACTGGAATTTAATTTGTGGCAATTAAACCTTGTAAGGCCTTTTGCTACTGCAACAGACAAAAGAAGCAGAGTGTTCCATGAAATAAGCAGAATTTATTTAACTTACAAAGGTTAAACTAACAAATGACATTTGCTTTCTTCTCCTATACATACATCAGAGCTTGCAATTAAAATTGCCTTTAGACAAAAGGTGCATTTTATTCCATCATATTTTTCTCTTTTACAATACAGCACAGACACCAAAATTCTCATTGGAGGGGGTAAAATTACAATGTGTTAACATTTAAATACACGGACATCAACTCTGTTATCTTGGTAAGAATGTCTCTTCCTGTTTACAACAGAGAAAAATACATCTAAATATGACAAACAATAGCTGGTATCTTACAAGCAAACAATGTTGACCTCTGCATAGTTTATACAATATGCTGTGGAAACAGTTTAGATTACCAATCTTGTCAACTATTTACTAGCTGGCCACATGTAAACCTGACATTCATCTGAAATGTGGCATTATAAGGATCTATCAGTGTTTATTTAATGAAGTTCTGTTTTCTTTTATTCTGGATAAAACAAAACTCAAAAGAATGATCAACAGAAGTAGGCTCCTCTTCTCTACAAACACCGAATGCTCACAATTACATTCTTAATGCAGAAGGCAGGACTGAAAATAAGCGAGGGTCAAGGAGCAAAAGGCCGGAATACAAGGACTCAGTGCCACCCATGAAAATGGAATTCCTTCCCATGCTCCACAATGCCTCTTGTCCTGACGTCATTACACTATTTGAGTTCCTTCCCTCACCGGATGGTGTGGGAAAGAAGGTAGAGGAACAGCGCAAATAATGTTGACCAGATCAGAGTAAGATGTACTTAATATTATAGAGGGGAGCAGAAAATACAACGCAGGGCTTTCATTTTCAGCGGCAGTCCCAGGTGTGCCAATGTATGTACTGCTCGAAAAGAGAGAAGATCAAAAATAGTGTGCAATTGAAGGGAAATTCTACTGGTTCTGAGACATGTGCTTCTGTGCAGTTTATAGTACCATCTGTGCCTTAATACTAACTTGGAGGAGGGAAAGAGAAGGGAGATAAAAGGGTCTCAGCATCGAATAAGATACACACTAGCCCATGGTACATTCCTCATTGGTCCACGGACTACATGGCCATCACATTTTGGTAGTGGTACAACCCAAAATAATAGTAATAACAATAAGAAACAACATAAAATCACACTCACTCGGAATACCCTTCATCATGACAAATTAGTTTTGAAATGGAGGAGAAAAAGATGCAGACATGCTTCAAATCAGTGGCAAAATTGTGAATGAATATCCTGAACGTACATTAAAATCAGTTACTTTAGGTATTTGCTGCAATGGCAGGATGAGAAACATGGTTGTGCTCACATCAGTAAACAAGGTGCACAGGCTCGGCTGTCCCTCCTCTGGGACATCAGCTCTGGCTACGGTGCATGCATTTCTATCCCACGGATCCAGGAATGAGGTGCTCAAAACAATACAAATGTGTGGGTGTGTTTGCTGTTTAAGGTCAAACCATTGCTCTTCCCATTAATTTAATTAGGCCATCAAGTGCTGCAAGGATGACTTTGAAAGTGAAGGGTGGTAATTGCCCGTTACAGCCTTCTCCAGTCCCCCGGAATGGAAACCTTTCCTGAAAGGGGCAGTGGCCAAGTCTACAGGATGTCACAAAGGCTGGACGGGATATCAAACGCGTTGGGTAAAACCCGCATCTTCAGGGTGCCATCTGCTCCACAGGAGAAGATGCGATTGGCTTGCGCCATCTCAATCTGCATGACTCCCGTGCTGAGGTTCCGGAAGATGGACTGCTTGGCGTGTTCGTGCTTAAACGAGTGGATCAAACCGTAGCCTGCCAGGCGCCACACCTGCAGAGAGACCGTGGTGAAGAAGTGCTGCAGGGGAAGGGACTGGGCGCAGCGTTTTCCTGCCAGGTCCTCTTCGGGAAGGTGCCAGTGGCGCAGCTCATGCTTTGCATGCCGGTGCAGCCACCACATCTCAGCTAACACTCGGGGTGGGAAGCCTCTCCCAGCCAGAGGACTGTACTTCCTTGTGGAGAACTCCCAGGCACTGGCGGGTGGAGTCGAAAGCTAGGGACTGGGGCCAACACCCACAATCCCAGTTGGGTGCTGGAGCTGTACAGCCCTTGCTGCCAGTCAGAGCGAGCCTCACTGCCTTACCAGCCAGCCCAGTTTCTGAAGCCATTGGCTGACATGCTCCTGGTAGTTTCACACAGGCCCAGGGAGCCCACCTGGAGAACAGCGACCCCATTCCTCAGAGCTCTCTGCCTTTGGAGGTCCAGACGGTGCTGGGGCCATATTGTTCTCTGTACCCCTTGAGAGTGTTCTATTTCAAGAAGACTTTCTGGTCTAAATGGCTATGGTTTTACTGGTACACTTTTATTGATCTTGCTTTTAAACATACTATTCTGTTCTGTTCTGGTTCAAAATCTCCATGCTGGGTTTGTACAGAAATCTTGCAAATAAACAGAATCATGGATTAAACAGCAAACTTTTAGAATGGGGGAAAAGCGACACCACAGCAGAGACAGCAGCTAATGGCCAGTGGTTTTGGGGAGGTGGCAGGGCCAGCGGAAGGGGACAGAGCCGCCCCAGAAACCGGTCAGAGTCTGGATGGACAGATTCGCCCTTTGGGTTTCTTCCTGGGAGGCAACAGATCATGGGAAAGACCTCCTGAGGGGTCGGAACGTGGCTGCATGTCACACTGGGGCCAGATGGGCAAATGGCCTAGGCATAAAGCAGCCGCCTATGCTCCTGAGCACTGGCATTTCTTTCCTTCACGAAGTTCAGAGCAGAGGTCTCAGAAAACCGCAGGGGCTACGATGCCAAGCCCCCACACAAGCCCTGTTTGTTTGGCCCTTCACGCGATGACAGAAGTAAGTGTGCCAAGGGAGTGCCCTAGTCTCATTCTGGCCTCAGGGTCTTGGCACGACCGCCTCTCTGCACCTGAGCCGGCCAGCTGCTTGGGAAGATGCAGGATGCTCTGCCCGCAAACTGGGAAGATGACTCCCCATTGCTCCGTGTGACCCGCCACTCACGGCTGGCCAGGCTTACCTTCACGTTGCCTTCTGCGGAGCCTGTGGAGAAACATTCTTCAGAGGCGTCTAAGGCGAGGGCCTTGATGGAGGAGTCGTGCGCTTGGAAAGTATGAAGGGGCTGCCTCTGCCTGATGTCGAAGATGGAAATGTGTCCTTTCCGGCCACCAGAGAGGAGTAACTGGTGCTTTGGTGCGTACTGAAGCACGGTGGCCCCATGGTCATGGCAGGTGAAGGCTGAGGGGAAAGGCACGGGATGCGGTTGCTACTGAGCCCCAGCCTCGTGTGGCAGAAGCATCCCCTCCTCGGCAAACCCTGTTGCTTATTTCTGAGTGCCAGAGAAGGTGGCGCAGAGAAAAGCGCAAACTGTGCTATCACCCAGTGTTGCTTGTTGTGTTGTGTGAAGGCATCCACTACCTGCATTCACATGGCATGCCAAACAACCACTGTGTGGTTGCCAGAGCTCATGGTTTGTCTTTTTATCACAATCTACCTGACAAATACCAAATTATGTCTGTGTTATTGTGGCTTCTATCCTCCTGACTCAGTCCTCCTGCTGTTGGCACATAGCCCATCAGGCAATGCTTATTCAAGTCAATCCCAGCCTGCATCACTCCCTGACTACCTCACCTCTTCCTCATTGGTCCACACACCTGTTTCTAGGAGGAGGAGAACAGAGGCTGGATGGCAGGAGCAACTCTTAGAGTGGCAACTCTTTCCAGCAGACTCTGTGGCGGCTGCGTCCAGGGCTGCGGAACCTGCCATAATAGGTTCAGACAACCCGAGAAGCCATGGTTGTAGAGGAACAGGAGAAATAAACCCTGTAGTTTCCAGTCATGGTTTCTAAAGATCAAACTTACCATGGTGAAATACCATGATTAGGTTCAGACAATATGACAGACCAACAATGGTAAAAAGCCCATCATGGCTTCTTGTGTTGTTTGAACCTAGCCACGGTTTCTTCTTGCTCACATTTCATGACTAGTAGCCATTGGAGAGGCAACCCCCATTTCATAAACACTTCTGGATGTGAAGCACAGCTAGCACATTTCAGCTGTCCCATGTGATCTCCAGGGGATCCAAGACTGACTACAGAGGCAGGTTTTTGAAATGTCTGAATGGAATCTGGAAAATGCTTGCATATGCCTTAGTTTCATCCCATTTGGAATACTGTAAAATGCCCGATGTGGATTTGCTGTTGAAAAGTGATCTGTGACTTTGAGCTGGCCCAGAAAGCTGCAGCCAAACTGATGCCCAGGCCAGTGATGGAGGGCCGGTGACTCCCTTATTCAAACAGCTTATGCCCTATAAAGCCTTATATTAGCTCGCTTGGGGAAGGGCCTTCTTTTGGTCCTCTTGCCACTGGAGGTACACTTAAGGTGGTGCCTTTTCAGTGGCCACTCCCAGGCCCAGGGGGCCAAGGGCAGCCCCCTCCCTGCTCTCCTTCCACCAGCTGGCAGATATGATTGTATTCAGGGTTGGCTGTGGTCTATTCCTTTTCTTATTATCTTTTGTTATCCTTTAATTATTGTCAACCTGCATTTTGTAACTGTTAGCAGTGTAAGTGCCATTTCCATCCATCCATCCATCCATCCATCCATCCATCCATCCATCCATTTCTTGACAGAATTGTGGTGCATTCATTACTGAATGGCCAGGCATGCTGAGAGCTGTAGTCCATGTTTCTGCCTGAACATGTGTAGGATTGCACACTAAATTAATTAAGTAGGCAGGACTTATCCCAGCACTAACTCAGTCAGTTCATACATTTAGAAACATTATCTTGGAACTCCCCAAAACACATCTGGATGTGAAGCACAGCTAGCCTATAGAAAACACAACATAATTCTCTTTAACCTGTAATTTAGCTGCACCTTATAAGAGAAACATCTGTACATCCAGAAGGAAAACCAGAAGAATCTTGCTTATACCCAAGGAAGGGAAGTGAGGCATGGGCACAAACTCAAACAAGCCCAGCCTTCTGTCTCACTTGTGAACCCATCTGATCTTAAGAAAAAAAGGGAGTCAGGGAGTCACTGGAAGATTCGCCACAAACGCAGCAGAGCTGAGGGGAATGTGTTCCATCGCCAGGACCGCTTGCAGCCGCTGCCCCGTTTCCCTGCACCTGTGTCACCTGTGGGGCAGCCCGGCATCTGGCTTCCCCGCAACACTTCCTCTGCCTCGTCACGAACCCAGTGCAGGCGATTACGACGGAGACTGCCTCATCATTACACGCTTGGCAGTGCCTGTGCTGTTATTGCTCTGATTAGCTGATGTTTAGTCTAGCACAGGGGGTGGCCAAAGTCTGTAAAATTCTTGAGGCTGCTCCATTTACCAGGCTGTGACCTGAGCACAGGAGGCATATCTTGTTGCAAACTCCAACCTGCCCGGTGGAAGGGAGGGACGTGGGTATGCAGAGAAGCACCAGGTTGGGTAAGGAGCTTTTAATTAAAAAATGATTTGGCCCATCGTGTGACTGGAGAACGGCCCAGGCAACTCGCAACACAGTAATGTAGAAAGCAGCAGTAACGGCAGGGCTGTTGCATCAATGAAAGACATTTTGGACCATGCTATGGCCAGTGTACGGCAAGCAAAGTGTCTCACAAGTTGTGAGTTTCCTGCACCAGTGGATTGGGAACACAGGCCATCGCCAGCTCACCAAAGCCGGCATAATGTCAAGGATTCTGTAGCTGAGCACTGATAAGGCATAAAAACAATACATCAGGATGAGCAGAGCAATGAGAATTATTTTTAATAAGAACATCTTTTCCAAAGAAATCTATTCCCATGTCTATCTATTTGGAAGTAAGATGTTAAGTGCACCAGGAGTCAGAGCTCAGAATGCAGAAGGCAGTTCCTGTCCAGGACACACACACACACACACACACACACACACACACACGTATACAAGAGACAGATTGCAAGAAAACCTACCATGTACGAGGCTATTGGATGGTGACACCAAAGTGTCCCACAGACACACATTTCTGTGGAAAAAACAAGAGACATGGAATCAGTTCTAGCGAACCACTAAGCTCACAGCTGGCTCTAGGAACCCGCCATTTTGCCCTCGGAACGCACCTGTGTTCATTGGACTGCCCAGAAGTGGCTACTAGACTTGAAGAGGTAATAAATGCGAAGTCACTTGTGGTTTTGCTGTGGCACTGCCAGCTCTGCCAAAAGCAAGAGACACAAGGTTAGTGGCCACATGGAGCAAAGCCGCCAACAACAGCTTCAGGGTGCCTCCCACTACCATGTTGGCAACCAAAGGAGTTGAATGCAATGCGCGATTAAAAACAAATACCCAGTAGAGAGTCATCTCTACAGGACAGGAAATGATCAGGAAGGTAATAACACTCTCATTTATACGTGCATTCATGTATTGTTTGCAATTGCCAAGAGGTTCGAGATGAATAAAATATGGCAGTCCTAAAGGACAAGTTCTTTTGCCAAGCTGTGCTCACAAACAGCTGCTTCTGGGTCTTGCACAGCTAGCATCACACCAAGCACAACTGTCCACCAGGAAGTTATGAACCGGAGGCTGGACTGCCCCAAGTCCTGGTTAAAGGTTTCTACCTCCCAAGGTAGTCCTGTGTCTCCACCACCTCGGTCAGGCATGGACCCCAAGGAACAGCAGACAGAGCCAGGTACAAAATGGTGGCGGCGGCCCTTCTCTCAGTCCTGACCTTGATTCTGCCCACTCAGCAACGTCACAAACCAGCTGCTGTTCATTCTGCCTGCACTCCCTCTAAATGGACAAGCAGGGCGCCCAGAAGGCGGACTCCATCTCTTATGACCTGGAAAGGTCCCATGAGGCACTGGGTCCAACCCACTACTCAAGGCAGAACTCCAAATTCAAGCGTCCCAGATAGATGGCTGTCTAGATGCATCTTGAATGCCTCCGGTGTGGGAGCGCCCTCAATGTCATATCGCTTTCACAGTCAGGCTTCCTGTAACTTGACCTTGTTATTCCATGGTACATGCTGCGATGATCGAGAAGAGCTCCTGGGCCTCTTCTGGTGTGGCAAGCGTCATGAAAGCACAGACTATTCAACCTGCATTTGGCACTAATTCCTTTTCTCAACGGAATAACATGGAGTTAGTGAGCCACAGAGAATTAAAGGGTATGCGCTTTAGAGACTGCTGGAGCATGCAATAGAAATGGAAATATGCTTATATCTCATGAACACAGCTGTGGATTTATTACCCACTTAATCTGGTCCTGTTGAGAAGTGCAATTAATCCCAATTATTATTTATAGACATTTGCTGACCTTCAAATACCTCAAAACATAGAAACAGAGCGAGTCAGAAGGGGCCTCCTGGGCCATCTAGTCTGACCTCCAGCACCAGCCGGCTCCGCTCATGACATGCCCACCATGTGCATGTGGTCCAAGGGACAAGTAAATAGGAGGTGTTCGGACCTGTCCTTTAAGGGTTCATCAGAGTTTTATAGTCCAAAATGGGGATTCTCAACTTCCTTTTTCCTACAGAGCTCATTTGTGTGAATGACAAATGCAGGAGGAGCCCTGCTGGACTGGACTTGAAAGGGGCCCATGGGAATCCTACAGCAGGACATGAGTAGATGGGTTCTCTTTTGCTCATGTTCCTCAAGGACTGGTCGACAGAGACATACCACCTCTGAATGTGGGCGTACGGTACAGTCACCGTGACTGGTATCCTCCAGGAATGTCTCTCATCCTCTTTAAAGACTTGCAGGTAGGTGATCATCAACCCATCACCATTAGACACAGACAAGATCCCTCCACGTTACGCATCCCAATCTATTCAACCCCCACCCTGTTGAGAAGCATCTTGGAACAGAGGAAGACTTTCCAAACTGCCTGTCATGCCCTGAAACATGAGAACCAGCGAGAACCAGAGTTCTAAAGTGAAGTTTAACGTGGCGACTAATTAACACTGCACTTGTCACTTGATGCCAGTGGCAGGCAGCAGGCATTCCTGGGCCCCCAGGCCCTTTTTGCGGCTCCTGCCCCACCACCGGTGCCGAAGTGGTTGAACAGCACTGGCACCAGAAAGACTGGCTGTTTGCGGCTGAATTTGGTGGTGCCAGAGAAGTTCCATTTTATTTCAAAATCAGGCACATGTGAAGCCTCCTGGGGCTTTGCCTGAAAGAAGCTGCAAGCTTTGCCTTAAAGCACAACCATTCCTTGTGCGATGTCGGGCTTCCATAGTTTGGTGAGGCAGAGGCCGCCTGGGAGTTGCGCACCCCCCTGCTATTTGGTTTAGCAGAAAGGAAACACAAACTGTGGAACCGATCCCATGGTTCACACTTCCTCTTGAACTGTGGGAAGACAGGAGGACGTTTCAAATACCTGACAATATTTCTTGCATGGAGAGTGGACCCATAAAAACAGTTCAAATGGAGTATCATCATTAAAACTTCCACATGTTTAAAAATACCATGTTAAAAGGAAGGAAAAAATACAGTAAGGATGGGGAAAATCATCTTACAGGATCATATTACAGAAAAAAGAAGTGTAGCTGCTCGGTTCTGCATGTAAATTAAAATCAGAAGGATGGTCCTGATTGCTCACCAGATAGGGCTTGGGGTTGGTTGAGGTCTGATTTACTTGCCAAATACTTAAGGATCCCTCTCCATCAGCTACTCCGCACTGCAAAAGATGAATTTCATGCATTCCATTAACCATATCTGGGACTTGCTTCCCATGTTCCGAGGGCAGCTACTCACCCCTTTTTCAACATTGGGCACTACATTACATAAAATACCTTGATGTTTCTGGTTACATGTGACTTATTGACTTAGATCAATGGGTACAGATTTTAAATCCACTTTCTCATATCAATGCCTTTTCAAAAAGTCATTGAAATATATAATAAATACTGTTTGCTTAAGACACCTTGATATTCCAGATTACATATTTTAATATTTATCTCAGTGACTTTTAAAAGTAGCGTTTATATGTGAAGGTTGATTAGAGATACATACCAGTTACTCTGATTCTACAGACTCAATGAAGTAAGAGTATCATAGCAACTTCCATGTTTGTCTATTTATTTAAAACTGCATTTTTGGATTCTCACTTGTGGCTGTGGACACGGACGAGTGCTTGCGCTGCATCAGGAGTGCAAGCCACGGGTGGGAACGCGCAACGTTCTGGCTTGAACTGACCGGGAGACAAGGGCCAAGACGGGCCATGCCCGAGGGTGCAGTGAGAGGCCCAGAGCCTTGTGTGTGCTTCTTGCATATGATTTGGGGAGGGAGCTTTTTCCTATAATAGAGCCTAGATGAAGGATGCTTCCCACATCCTACAATTAAAATTCTGCCACAGTTCTGCACCCATATATGTTTCCTCCAAATGACCACAATGTTGTAATCACATTGTAGCAACTTCTACAACCAAACACTCATGCCTAGCTGCTGCAGTTCTACTGAACGGAGAGACTTGCAAGTGAAGGCAAGCTGTGAAGCGGCCGTGGGCCCTACGGAGTGGGCGCAGGAGTGCAGCGGTCATGCAGAGACTGAAGCGCAATTGGGGCCCCTCACCTTGTTGCCCTGAGAGTTAAAATACATTCTGGTGACCCTTGCGTTGCCTGCTTGTCGGAAACACACCAATTGCTGCGGTCTTGTCCATTCAAACATCCGGACGCTCCCATCCTGGGCTCCTGTAAGGTCTGCAAAACACCCGTGACACACACACGCGCGCACAAGAGCAAGACATTAACATTCAACCTTGGAAGCAGACACTGTAATTTTAAAATTTGTTGTATCCCTGACTCATCGTCCCACCGTTGGAACTGCTAAACATGAATGACTTACAATACTGGTGGACTGGATGGGAAGTCATCCTTTTCACGTTATTCAAGTTCCGTTTGATGAGCTTCAAGCAAAAGAAATTTACATTTAAAACTAGAAAGTAAAATAGTGAAGTTTGTAGCAAGGAGAGATTATTTGGCTTCAGATGGCCTTTC
This sequence comes from Varanus salvator macromaculatus, assembly GCA_023646645.1. NCBI lineage: Eukaryota > Metazoa > Chordata > Lepidosauria > Squamata > Varanidae > Varanus > Varanus salvator. The sequence continues at coordinate 9,514,311 of JAIXND010000786.1, forward strand.
TATGTATATTTTAATATGACATTTATATCCCTTTTGCAAGGGCTGATGGCTGCTCACACGGTCCTCTCCTTTTTGTCTTCACAACGACCCTGCAAGATAGGCTAGGTTGTGAGCCAGAGACTGGCTCAAAGTCACCCAGGGAGCTGAGTGGAGGTTGAAACCTGGATCTCCCCAGTCCTCAGTCCAACACCCTCTGCACTAAGTGTCAGTGAAGGGATGTGGAAGGAGAAGCACACAGAAATGCTGATGGGATGGTGCATATTCTCAGACAAGTTATATGATCCAGACATCGCTTCTTATCACTGAACACAAAACCTGCCAGTAATTGGGCACTTAGTGCCCCCTAGAGGCCACTGAGCCATCTCATTTTTTTTTTTTTTAGCAGAAATTAAATTAAAAATCACAGAATCACAGAATAGTAGAGTTGGAAGGGGCCATGAAGGCCATTGAGTCCAACCCCCTGCTGCTGCAGGACACCACATTACACCATCCCACTCAGGTGGCCGTCCAGTCTCTTCCTGAATGTCTCCAGTGAGGGGGAGCCCCCCACCTCTCCAGGCAGCTGCTTCCACTCCTGTATGGCTCTGGCAGGGAGGAAGCTCTTCCTGACGCCCAGCCTGAATCTGGGTTGTCGCCACGTGAATGGATCATTCCGTGTTCGACGCTTTGGCATCAGCAAGAAGAGACCTTGAGCATCCTCTCTGGGACAGCCTTTGAGGTGCTTATAAAATGAACGATTCAGCAGTGAAACCGGGGAATGCAAGCACCACTGGCCACGCTGGCTGGGGACCAGGGAGGCTGTCGTCCAGCGGCCCCGGGGGCAAGGCCACCTACCACGCCTGCTCCGGTGCTCGTCTGCCCGCTGCCCAGCCACGGCATGGAGGAGGTTGACAAAGGGGCTGCCGGCTGCATTTGCGCTACTGCAAAGGAGGCGGTGCTGGACTGGGTGAGCGTCGTGGTGGAACCCCGGAAGTCAATGTCATCGGAACTGCAAGGGTGGAAACAGTGCATCACATCCCTGCTTTTCGGGTAATTATTGGGCAATTATTACAGTCGACAATCCAAGAGCTGGTGTGACAATGAGGATACTTATGGTTTCCGCAATGGGTAATTCAGAACATTAAAGCCCCTGACTTCGGCTGGTGCGATGAAGCCCTAACAGAGGGTCTTTAGCTTTTTGTTCCCTGTATTTCTTCCCAAAGAGAAGATAACGCAGAAAGAGGAGGGCTCCATGGAAAGGGGGGCAAAGAGAATGTTGGGAGAAGAAGCAAGGGATGGTATGTGGAGAGTAAAAGATAAATAAAGGTAAGAATGGATCCTGTGTAGAAGGCTGTGCTTCAAGCCGGGTCCCAAACTGGAAAGGCTGATGGGGATGCATTGAACATCCTGATACGGAAAGCTACCTCGAAGTGTGAGAACGGAAAATCGCATCCTAAGCCTGGGGAGGAAGGGCGAAGGCCCTGTCACTGATGCCTTTGTCTTTCAAAACACTCCAGTGGTACATAACTATGCATACACGACCACGATGCTCCTTCTAGTTCTGAGTCCGTAGAACAGACCTGCGCATAAAGCTTGAGACACTCCCTTCGCCCACCACTTGGTCTTGCCAAGGTCTACCTTGTCCCCACCTGGTCTCCAAAACCAAGAAAGCTGATTTCATAAACCTTCCTTAGTATATTGTTTTATGTTCTTAACAGATGCAGCTTGAAACAAGGATAAGCAACCAGGTGTCGTCTGACTGTTTTGTACTTCAGGTCCCATCAGTTCTGGTTAGCATGGTCAGGGCTGATGGGAGCTGTAGTCTAAAACTTCTGTAGGGCACCAAATAGGACTTGAAGGTTTGGGGGCATGTAACCCATTTAAAAGCAGCCACTTTCAGTGGACTGAAGGATAATTACATGCATTAAAATATCAGTGAAATACCTAACTTCCCTGCCCTTTAACTCTTGATCTTCAAAATTCAGCCAGACAGATGATTTTACAATACTACTGAACGTTGTTCAAGATTAGACTTGCGCACATTTCCTGTGAGAAGTTTGTCCCAACTCTGAATGAGTGTGATTAATCAGAATAATGAAATCATGGGGAAAATGTTCTTTTTTCTAGAAAAGTAATCAAGCCTAAAATAACAAACAAAAGGCATTGAGAAAACAAAATCATTCTAATTACAGTTCAATAAACTGTAGGAAAAAACAAACTACCAAGAGGTAATTCAGACAGGTAAATAAGAGACTGGAGGAGGTTGCAAAAGAATTAAAGCTATGCAAGAAATCCCCAGTTATGATTAAGTTGCATTTATAGCCCACTCTTGCAAGTCATCCAAATTGGCTTATGTAGTGCTCCTCCCTCCATTTTAGCATCACAATAACAACAACCTGTGAGGCAGGTTGGGCTGTGATAGGCCCACAGTACCCAGTGAGCTGCATGGCTGAATGAGGACTAGAACCTGGATCGCAATGGCCTGTAAGTTAGGCTTGAATATAGTGGCAGTGCTAACCAACCTTTTAGATTCTCGGTCATACTCTTCTCCAATCCATATGTAGGGCTGAGCAGCTAAGAGAGCGGAAACATCGAGTTCTTGAACATCATGCGTCGAAGCTAAAACAATCTCATTGATGTTGGCCTGCAATAGTAGGGACACAAGAGCAGCGACTTCCATGTTAGACCCTCTGGCTAGCAAAACAGTCATGACAAGGACAAGCTGCAATGCAAAGGGTTTACCTTGTTTACTGCAAATGCCATGATCATATCAGACTCCTTGTGTATAATTTTGGCTCTGCCCCCAGGGTAGCCAAGTTCTGCCTCCACCTATAACACATGGAAGTATAGATTCCAAATGGGTACATTCAAGTGCCTTACTGTGTCATGAACAGACCGCAAGAGATACAGAGAAGCATGCGAGAGAAGTTGAGTATCTGTGGCATTTCTCAGAAAGTAGCCTTTGGATCTGCGGTACTTTTGCTGTAGCCAAAAGTGACATGCTTCAGGATTGGAAGCACAAATGGCTGTGAGCGAGCGAGCGATCCAAGGTGTTCACACAGCCCTAATTAATGGGCTGAATCACAGGACCTTAACCACCCTGTGCGTGTTGACCCAATTTACATAATCACCCTTGCCAAATGCCATGCGGCTTGTCATGATGCTTGAACCTGATGGGGCTGCGGGGGTGGGATGGTGACTGATGTTAACCACCCCAGAAATAAAAACAGCCCATGGGTTCTTGGTGGTTTAACTGCCCATCCTCATCAGGTCTGGACATCATGGAGTACAGCCTCCAACAAGGACAGCTGTGGAAACAGCTGGAACATGCCCGGCATGTACAGGGTGCTCATGTGAACCAGGTCTCCCTATCTCCAAAGTTAGTACACAGATTAAAGAGCCAGCCAGAGCAACTGCCTACAGCTTGTTATCCTCTCTTTAGCGAAGGAGAGACAGGAAAGCTGGGCCCACAGGGAGCAGAAAGCTTTGGGAGACCGGATACTACCTTGTCCTTGCCATCTTCTGCTACGCTGTTTTGTGTGACCTGCTCCTCACGGTCTTCAACAGACTATACAACACCACACGGTCACAAACACAAAACATGAGCACAAACAAATATAAAAGAAAAGAATGAAAACATTCCTCATGAGTGCTTAAGTGGTCACCCTACTATGCCAGCTAAGGATGAGAAACGGGCATCACTGGTGGGTCGTTCTTATAGGGCTGGGGGCTTGCGTACGTCCCCTTTGAAAGGAATGCAACCTGGATGGACACACATGCAAATGGCAGCGTAACCAAACCAGGGGTGCAGAACTCCAGGCCTGGGTGGAAGCGGGGTGGGGGGGAATCTGCCCTGCACCCTCTGCCTTCCCCGGATGGCCATGCAGCTTCCTACATTCCACCTCTTTCTCCGATGTGTTGGTAGTTTCCTGGCTGCAGTGCAGTTTCTCCCCTTCTAAACACCAGACATGCCTCTCAATGCATTAAGGGCTCTGAGCGAAAAGCTTCCACTACGAGATATTTCTGAGATATTTATTTTTGATCCCGCCCCATTGCTTTGGCCCCATCCACCATGGAAATGTGGCCAACAAAGGATTCTTCAGAATGGGATCCAGCCCTCGGGTTGAAAGAGGTTCTGCACCCCTGAATTAAAGCAAAGAAAAATAGACACACACAAACTCCACACTAGCAGGAGATGTAAACGGCTCATCAGAAGGCTTGTCAGATCCCTAACAGGAAAGAGAGGGGCTGCTGGGAAATGGGAAGAGGCTTTTGCTTGCTGCAAACACAAAGCTACCTGATAGTTAAACCAGGCACCAAGATACGGAATATCATGCAGGATTGCCCACTCCGGATCCCTCCGTGTAAATTTTCCTGCCATTCTTCTCCTATGGGAACTAAGGGGGTCGCTTTATGCTTGTGTGGATATTTTCCCCTAATCCTATTTTATACAGTTTTTAAAAAGTCACTTCAAGAGAGAACAGGCTTCCACCTACGTTGTTCGCAGCGTCTTTTGCCTACCTCACTCTGCTTTCTCTTCTTCGTGAATGTATAGCGGAGGAAAGTATCTTGTAATAACTCTTGTTTTACCAGAAAATGCCACAGTCTCTTTGCTGGCAATGCTGAATAATCTTTTGATCTATGGGGAAGAGCGAAAGGGGCATATGATAGTGCTTTTCCTTTTAACAATGTACAAAAGGACAAAACTGGAAGAAAATGAAATGCGGAAGATGGAGGAGAACAAAGAGTTAATGGCATGTGAAAGAAAGTGCACAGGTGCCCTTCTCATCTAAGTACCAGCCAACTACTATTGTCCGTAAAAAGAAATCAGAGAGCTTATAAAATCAGGATCACGCAGTCAAAAGAAGCAGCCTCAAAGTGGGAGTTCAGAATCCTCCATGGACAAGGAATGTCTTTAATGCACCCTTGTTCCATTAGTGCCCACAAAACACTGAGCTATAAAATAGGTGAAAATAGCTGAAAGAAGCAAAAACTGACCGCATACCAGCATATGCCCTAAAATTGATGAAGAATGAAGGTCGCAAGTCATTTCTGGTTTTAAGTTTTTATCAATTAAAAACTGTATAAATTGCTACTACTGGGGGCAGCAACCAACTGTGCATTTGCAAATAGGAATTGGACTTTTAGGCTAGTTGTTCCTTAAAAATAAAACAGTGTGTTAGTGAAAACCAATTAAAGAGTCATTGTTAAAGTACGATGATTTGTGTGCATAGAGCATCCTTCTAGATCAGCTTTTCCTAATCCGGCACACCAGACGTTTTAGACTACAATTCCCATCATCTCCAGTTGGCCATTCCAGCTGGGGCTGATGAGAGCTGTCATTGAAGCCACTGGAAAGGCACAAGAAGATGGTGATTGTTTGGCCAACCTGCCCACTTTTCATCAAAGCGTTTCTTAAAAGAGGAAACATACCTGAACGGGGTGTTTTCAGGATCCAGCATCGCTTTTAATCGGGCATTTGCCGCTGCAGCCCCCGTTGCGGGTTCAAGGAAACAGGTGTTTATGTAATTGGGTGGTGGGCCTTCAAACTGGTCCATTCTTTCTTGCAGGATCTGTTCCCAATTCTCCAGATTTTTAATGACAGCAATTCCCAGAGGTGATGTGACTGGAAGGTCTAAAGACAGCGATTATGAAGGTGAGCAGGGATTCACCCGGGGTGGCATCTGCCGTGTTGCTGACAACAGCCTATTCCCCACAGCAGTGGGATCTTTGGGGACATTTCATGGACACTGAGATGAGGCACTTGGTGTCTAACTTTCTACTGCACTGGAAAGCGGCACAGGCAGTTGGGGGTCTGTTCCACCCCCTGGCTTTTTAGCAAGGCAACGGGGAAGAGCAACAGCCCTGGCCAGTGCCCCAGAGGGACCAAACATGCGCCACGAATAGGCCCCTGAAGTCTCTGCAGAACGTAGGGGCTCAAAAGCAGAGGCGCATGCCTCTTGGGCAACTGGAAGGATAATACAGTCTCCACCAGCTCTGGAGATCATCATCAGACAGGGACTTAAGGGGGCTTCTGCAGGCGGAGGAGAGAGACTTCTTGGCCACTGTGTCTCTGCCCTGGAGGTAAAATCTCCTCCCACAAGACACCTCCTACCTCCATCTTTACTTTCTTTTGGGGCCATAGAAAAATGGCGGTGTTTACTCAGGCCTGCGGTGTTTAATCATGGTTACCGTTTGCTTTGGCTTTTCTACTTGGTTTTGGTTTGGCAAAAGGCCCTTGAACTTAGTCTGGAAACCAACAGGCAAGCAGGTCGGGTGAGCTGGGATAGCCTTCTGTGTTCATATTGCCCAGTGCCAAAGTACAGTTCAACTCACCAGATATTTCTAAACCAGTAATGGGGAAAAAGTTCTTAATATTGTTCAGAGCAAGTTTTACCATCGCCAAATGGATAAGAGCCCAGCTGCAGAAAAAGAGGAATTGAAGTGTTACGAAAAACCTAAAACTGGACCCATTAAATACATATCTTTATTAGATTTATATTCCACCTTTTTCTTTTTTAAAGAATGCAAAGTGGCTTACATGGTTCTCCTGCTGCTCTCAATCTTATCCCCATAACAACCACCTTGTGAGGTAGGTTGGGGTGAGAGTCTGTGAATAGCCCAAAGTCACTCAGTTGTCTACAGGGCTGAGCAGGGACTAGAACCCAGGTCGCCTGAGTCCCAGTCCCGTCCTCTTAGTTATTGCACCACACTGGTGCTGAAGTAAAGCATGTAACTAAATAGTATATAAAGTAAAAAAATATTTTAAAGTAAATAACGTATTCAGGGTTCACCCCAAACGTATTTCAAAGGAAAGGCAAAAGCAATAACAAAATGAACGCCTTTTTATTTGTCTGCATTTAATGTCTATATCACACATTAATCAAAGCTCTCTGGGCAGTTCCCAGCAATTACAACCATAAGAGACAACATGATAAAATAGGATATAAAAATGTCTAACAATGGTATAACATAGCATAAAACACAAAATAAAACCTGGCATAGATTTAAAATATCAAAATAGATTTAAAACAACAGAAGCTGAAAGAGTAAAATGTCTGGGGAAAAGAATCTTCTCCTGGTGCCAAAATGAGGACTAAACACTCAGTTACTATTAAGATTAGGTGATTTATTTATTGTGAAAGGTGATCAACCAAATCACAGGCATGTTTCCTTGGAAGTGAGTCCCCTTAATTTCAGTGGGGCTTATTCCCAAGTAAGTTTGCATAGGTGTGTGGTCCAAGTTAGCAAAAATGTTTGTATGGTTTTGTAAGCAAGCATATTTTTAAAAGCATTGGAGAAAAATTCTCCTTTTGCTACATCTCAGTCAATCAATCACAAGAAAAAATGATTAAATCCCAAAGCTTGTCTTTGGAAAATTCCTTCCTTTTTTGGCACTCACCAGACAGAGAAGTGAGTACAGATTATTGGCACATGACATTAATTATAAGCTCTCTTTGTGTTTTAGGGAATGTTTATTCTCTTTATATGCTTATGCAGAAGTTCTGCTGGGTTCAATGGTGTTACTTCCAGGATAATTACAGGATTTATTAAGCACCTTTGCTTGGAAGTAAGTCCTGTAAGCCTTAATGGAACTTATTATTATGCGAACATCCATAGAGATGGAATGAATTGCGACCAACAAAGACTCACAGCATAAAGCTAAGCAGCTCTGAGTCTGGTCAGGGTCTGGATGGGAGGCCACCAAGTAGCGCCATCGTGGATTTCTTGATGGAAGAAAGGTGAGTAACTGAACTAGTTAAATCAATGTGGATTTATTTAAAACCAGAATTCTGAGAGGAGCCAACAGATCTCTGCTCCCCTAAGTCCCGCATGCAACATTTTAGCTCTGCGACTGCTGCCTGCTACCTGTACGAATTGGCATCCTTGTGCTCCAGGATCTGCACATCAGAGAGGAAAGCATCCTCCTCCTCATCTTCGCTATGGATGCTTTCATCAGAATCATACATCACACCACTGTCTGAAAAAGGAAGGAATGGCTGTAAAGAGAGGACAAAACCAGGTATCAAAATAGGCTTTTCCACCAGGTGCCAATTCATTGATTTAACCAAATTACCGAGTTTCACAGCAGCAGGAAAATGAAGACTCAGGATAAGGATTTTGGCAGTGCAGAATGGTTCCCATTATGACCATCCCTGCCACCAACCGCTGCTTCTCCAGGTACAAGATTCCGGGTTAGGCAGCACAATGACCCCAAGAAGAGAACCGGGAGTCCCTGGGGGGCACAGTCTGCTTGTGATCGCAGAACCTCCGCTCAGCCATCAGTGGAGGCCACCCCCGCAAGCCGCCAGAAACATGAGCTTCTTTGAGACAACCTTCCATGCATCCCATCACTAGCTCTTTAGAGCCCAGGAAATTTGTGGCTGCCTGTCCTTCCCGGCTTTGCACATGGGAAGCGGCCTTCTACTGCACCCTGGGTCCCCCTTGCCCAGGAGTGTCAATCCTGGCTCTTCAAGGTTTCAGCCAGAGTTCTCCCTGCTCTGTCTGGAGATGCTAGCGACTGAACTTGGGACCGTCTGCATGCAAAGGTTGCTTTCTCCCACTGGGCATTTTGCCTCCAGTTAAGGCTTCATCCGCAGCAGCATCTTCCACTTGTCCCTGCTCTAGTTGCTTAAGACAGTACAGAAACTTCCTGCTGCGGACACCCGAACTGCAGAGTATCCTCCAGAGAAATATTTATCTGGCAACTACCTTCTGACACGTAGGCACCAAAACAAAACCCTGTCTCATCTGTTCTAGTGGCTGTTCGTTGTTGTTATTGCTGCTCCAATAGCTTTCATTGGCTTGCGTAGCTGGAAGGATTAATTTGCTCTTAATATTGTTAATGGAACTATCCTGGCAGTATGAGCCACCTGGTGGTTCTAACAGGCGACGAGACCGTGCATGCCTGAAAGGGAAACAGGGAAGGCACCCAAGGCTGTTGTAATCAAGTCTTCTTTCCAAAGATACCAAATTTAAGTGACTCAAATTGCCTGATGAGGTGCAAGCTAATATAGCCCCCGTTATATTCTGACTTTAACTTTTCAACGTGGAAGTATTGTATCTGAAATCCTGACATATTTTTAAAGGAGGGATGGAGAACATGTGTGATGTTGGGCTCCAACTCCCGCTTGGTCCAGCCAGCACACGCAGGGGTCAGCGTGAGTCCAGCATCTAGAAGGGCATGGGTTTCTCATCCTTATTTTAGAGAATAAAGTCGAACCTATCCCAGTGTGGCTAGTGCTGGGGTGTTTACTGGGATTTGGGTGATCCAAGCTGTAGCTCCACTTGGCCACAACGCTTGCCAGGTTCACTCTCCCTCAACCTAACCTACCTCACAGGGTTGCTGTGAGGACAGAGAGGGAGAGAATTCTGCACACTGCCCTGGATTCCTTACAGGAAAAAAGACGGGATACACATAAAATAAGTAATACTGGGGATACACCCACTAATCCACCTTCGCGACAAAATAGTCCAACATGCTGAGTTCCGGAGGGATGAACTTTTCCTTGTAGGATGGTCTTTCCGTGGGAACAGGCGGAGGGACTGCGCTGTCTTTCACTGGTCTCCCCGGCACCAACATCCTCATGTTGAATCTACGACGATGCTTATCCATCTCTTCTGAAGAAACTGGAGGAGCTGAATGCAGAGAGAGTTTAAAGAGCTATGAACTCCAACCTTCCTATCTTGAAGAACCTTGGATGTAAAATTCCACACACACACAGAGTGCAAGGTTGCTAGATGGAAAACCTAAAAGAAAAAAAGTGCTAGAACTATTTGGTGCTACACCTAAAATCCACTTAAAAAAAAAAAAAGAGTTAATTGTAATCTTCAGTCAGACTCCATGAAAATAGAAAAGCAACTTGGTTTGTGAGTGGCAATGATCAGACTGGGAAACTCTCACCTTTGAGAATGCTTATAATAACAAGAACGACAATGATATAAAGCCAATTCAGTATTTGTTGAATGCGATCCGGGTGTACATTAAACTGGAATTTTCCTTTCCAAAACTAGCCAGAAACTGAAGATTACACTTACATCACAACAAATGTGCTCAAATTCAAAAGTGCAGATCTTCTTTCAAACACAAGCCAGGCTGGGATTTAGGCAGTCAAAATACAGTCAACAGACTTGTCTAATATTGGTCAAATATTGTCAAGTATCAGCCAAGCACTTTCAAAAGCATCTGTTGTTGTTTTTAAAGTAGCAAAGAGGCCTTCATTGTCAATAGGTTTCCCCTTTACTCTTATTGCAAATAATCAAGTTAAGTTTGTTATGTAAAGTAATACAGGACTTCTTTAATTCTTAATTAAGTACACTAACAGGGGCAGCTCAGTATAAATGTGTGCCTGAAGGTTAAAAACTTGATGTTTGCAGCCATTTTTACCCTTCTGAAATCCCAGAACTTACAGATATCAAGTAATTAAATGATGGTTAGGAATAAATAAGTATCAATCCATGTCAGTTTCTACATGCAGTTTGAGAGGGAGTGAAACCTTGCCTCAAGTTTTCAGTTTTCTCCTTCATACAAGTGTCATCAAACAGAGAAACAGATCCTCTTGGGACCAGTTCTGGATAATTAGGATTTCTGTCATTGCATTGTTTGCTTTTGGTCACTCAATCCTATATTCCTGTTGCAAATATACGATAGAAAACTTTCTCGTGCTGTCCATAAGGCCATCCTTAGTTCCATGGAATATCTGACAATATTTGTCCATTGTGAAAATATGGGCTATTGCTATGGTCAAACTGATTGACTTCCCATCCCTAAATGCAAGTCACTTCTGCCCATCTTTACACACCTTCATTAAGGTCCTTTGTATCATCAGAAACAGAATCAGCTGCTAGATTCAAAGAAATTTATCTCCATTAGAAGGAAGAAGGCATGGTGGACTTTAGAAGGGAAGGAGGCAGGTGGAAATGAACTCTGACAGCAGCTATTTTTTAAGAACATCATTTCAAGGAAGTAGAATCTCCCCTTTTCCTTCTCTTGTCAGCATGAACGATGGCCCTAGCCTCGATTCTAACTGGAGGGAACTTTCAGTAGGGCTTATAAACAAGCTTCAAACCCCTTTTAACTCAGGTGAAAAACTAACCCTGGTTAGTGTCCCCCTAGACTCAACAGTACACCACACTTGATGTTCACAGTCTTGCGTGCTGCTTCTAATCTCTTAACCACAGTGAAATATTTGTAGCATTCCATCTTCACGAGGCCTGAATAGTGAATTAAATATTTAATTTATTCAACTCCAGGCATGCCCATCTCCTGGGCCAGAGTCTGAAAACAAGCAGCCCAGAGGGAGCACAAATATAACATCACATTATTCCAGGGATCAGCACCTCAGGGGGCTTAATCCAGCTCTTCATGCATCCCAAAGAAGAGCTCCTTTCCCCAAACATGGATCATTAGGTGGTTTCTCAGCCTTCAGGAAGCTCCCTCAGCCCATACCAAAGCTGAGACGTCTCTCTTAATACTTAGTTATTAAGAGAAACTAGGAGCTTGACACTAAAAATGCGCTAATATTTGGTCCTTCTCTTTCTGCGTTTGGTTCTGCCCACCATACAAATGTGGCCCCGAGCTCAGCTGAAACAGAATCTGGCCCTCACGCTGAAACTTTCTCCCTGCTTTATTCAACCCTTTGCAATGCTCAGGAACTTGTGGAGAATTTATTTAATACTTAGCAAGGACTATGCCACCTGGCTTTGGTTTGAGTAGGACTGATATTGAATGCAGATGTCTGATCTTTGTATTCATTGAAGGAAGGGATGTGTCCTTCCAGAGCATCTCACACAATCTTTGTGCTTTAAGATATATGCAATTGCAGAGAATAAGTAACAAATCACCATTGAAGCAAAACTGATAACAAATTCAATATCTCAATTATAATGAACACAAAATCTCCTCAATTCGAAGACTGTCTCTATTATGAATAATCCACATCCAAATTCCCACTTAAAAAGAAAAAAAGCAGATAAAGATGAAATGTATCATCCAAAAACAAAGATCCATGCTATATATATCCCGATTTGAACATATTCGGGAGAGAAAATAAGACACGCAGCAATCAGCACACAGATTCTCACTAACCCTCTTGCACAGATGCTTTTTGTCACGGTCAGTGGCAATTTCATTGCTATTTAATAATCTAATGTGGTGTGATCACTGCAGATTTTTAAGGGCACTATATTTTCTGTGCTGGTAGTTAAGGACTGTGGTTGCTCTGAATTGAACAGATTAGAGAGTGATTACTGCTTGTAACAGCTTAGATTTCAAAGCAGTAAATACGTTAGACTTGGATATGCTTGTTCTTGTATCGCTTATCAACTAGAAACATTTCTTTCAAGCAATACCTTCACCAAGAAAAAGAAGATGTTCTGTTAAAAGATAAGTGAAGCCAAATCAGGCATTTATTATTGTTTTGTATCATTTGCTCTGCTACTGTCAACTGTAAGGAAGAGTAAGTTGAATGGAACAACAACCTCGTACACTATGTGTTGAGGTTGAGTTGTAGAATTCTGTATGTCATACCTGGAACTGTGGGTTAACTATCAGTTGTTAATACAAAAAACCCAGGAAGAAAAGGCACAGGTTTCAAACTCTTATGAACTCTTTTAATTATGAGTTGCATTACATGCGAACCCAAAACTATGGACTGTTCAGGGGTTGTTTTGGCAGGCTACGGGGCAGTAGGCAGTGGTGGTAAAATTCTGTGAGAAAATACTACAGTGTTGCAAAGATGTTTGAGATTCTAGGAGGCAGAAGGAGAATGGAGTCAAACAATGCAGGCGCTGGGGAAAACTGAACTGTGAATGATCATCTGGCAGACAAATCAAAGGTAAATGTTGCGTAAGGTTTGATCGGGTCCACTTCTATTCCAAGTGCCCCTTTTTGGAGTCTAGAGCCTCTTAAGAGGCGGATTACCTGGAATATGTTCAGATTGCCGCCTTGGTTTTATCACAAGCTTCACTCCGCCTCCAAAGACAGCTGCCCACATTCGGTTGTTCAAAGGATGGGCTGCTAGTCGGAACAGTTTGTTGCAAGCGTTCGTGGCGAGTGCGTGTATCAGAAGGCTCAGGTAGACGGCTATGACGGCTTCACATAACAGGACGGTGAGCTTCGGTTGGTCCTCGTCCTGGGCTGTACTCAAGAGGTTGATGAGCGAGCTCACACCTGCAGGGACATGAAGGGGGTCACTTGGATGAAGACCAGGGGGTGCCGCTTTCATGGATGTCCGGATGTGTCTGTCTATGCTCCAAAGCAAAGGGGAATCCCAGAAATTCCTAGGTAAGAGATGCTGGATTTGCTTACCAGCACCATCCTGCACGTATCTACCAGAAAGAAGCCCCACTGTGTTCGCTATGGGGCGCAGGATTTAAAGATGCTGAAATGGGCCCTGGGAGAGGCCCTCATTTCTCGTGTGCACAAGGCCAGGAAGTCTGTTCAGTGAGTTTGACCCAGTCACTGACTCTCAGCCTCCTCTATCTCACAGGGTTGCTGTGAAGATAAATCAGAAGCAGGGGGATTGGGTAGACGGCCTTGGAGGAGAAGGCAGGATTGTTTCGGGGAGGGAAGGTTCCAAATTGAACCTTCGAAGGAAAAGACAGGATCTAAATGGCACAACCAAATCTGGGGTTTAAGACTGCACACCTGCTGGCTGAAAATAAGACACACTCCTGATGGGATTTGGACTAATTCTGTGAACAACTAAGTAGCACTGGCTGCTTGGAACTTCTGGGCTACTGGAAACCAGATGCTGGGGGGAGACAAGGCCCACATCCACCACATCCTGCCAGCTGGCTTTCAGGGAGCATCTCATGGGAGCATGAGATGAAGTGCACGGAACTCTGGTCTCTCACACTCTTAGCAGGGCTCTCATCTTCCAAAACTGCCCATTCAAAACAATGGAAATTCAATAAATTGCTTCACTTTGATGGGATTCTAACCATGGTATTGCCCTTTTAAAAGAGAAGGGAACAAAACCAGAGGAGGTACATGGAAATAGTTGCAGAGCAACAGGATGCTGAGAATTGATACTGCAAAGGGCTGCATGTGTGTTCTTAACTTTCTGCAGCATCAGGCTTTTCAGGACTGAGCCTACAAAACTATGGTCTGGCACTCGACTTTCCTTACCAGGCCACTGAGCTGGCAAGGAATTTGGCGTGGCGTGTTCCTCAATGCTCTCTGTCCTCAGTCGGCGACGGTCACTCAGGAGAAGTCCTTGGTAAACCATTCCTGTAAACTGATTTGCTTCGGTTTGACTGCTGAAAACAAGTTTTAATTCTTCTTAATGTGAGATGAGAAAATGTTATACCAAAGAATAAAGGCAAGTTAGTTTCAGGGTACACCTCAAGATTCTGAGCATACATGGTTCCTGCTGATAATTAGGCAGGGGATGTCTGTATTCCCTTTCCTTTCTCTGTGCCATGGGCTAAATGATTAGAAACACAAGAAACCAGTATTATGGCTCTTCCATATTTTACATTGCAGAATCAATCTTTTAAAAATACTGATTAAGGGATCATAGAATGAGCTTTATGCTTCAGAATGAGTTGTGTTATTTTGGTCCTAAAAAGAAGGTTTGGAGTACTTGTGTAAAAGCAAGGGATGCTTTGGTTGTATATGGAATGGACACTTTTCAAGAATGACCCTTCAGGCTTACCCATTTACCACCCCCCTTTCCTTCCCCTGAAAGGCTACAAAAAAGAGCTCAGAAGTTTCTGCTTTCATTTCACATCAACCACATCCTTGTGTGTTATCTGCACCCAAAACTGGTTAATCTTAACTAAGCTTAGTTATAAGAAGTCAGCATCATAAACCATGGTTTGACGTTGACTTCTTTCTATCAATTATAGCTAAGATTAACAATAGCTTAACTGTAGATGGTGGGTAATGTGACATGCTAAAATTAAACAAAAACAGAGTTAACACATCTCAAACTCCTCCTTGTGCTCATACATCGAAACCAACCCTTCATGATTATCCAAGACAATCCCCCCACCTTTCAACTGCAGAGCTATTAAATAACTCCTGCTAAAACCAAGGATTCACCACATAGCTCACTAAACAAAATTGCTGCAAGAATGCTTTTCCATCATCCCCAGATGAACTGATGGGGAAGCACAGGCTCTACTTCAGTTCTTACATCCAAAACTCTATCCACTGAAAGACTATGGCTTAGCTAGGCTCGCTTAGATGCTGCTGATTTCGGTGGGAGAGTTAAACAGTCCAAACGCTATGGTGCTGGTGCTGTTACTACAACAATACATTTTCTGAAATGCACATGCTGAAAACACCACCACTGAAATCACAGCAACATGATGCACGTTCGCTCTGGCATTCCACAGTCTTGGTGCAGAATGCCCAGCCATGCCATGCCATGCCATGCTCCCTTACCGCTTCCTTTCTTCCTTGGTGCCTGGTTTAACTAGGCCACGATTTAATGTGAGTTTATAAATGACAATCCCAAATCAAATTCAAACTGTGGTTTAAGATCTTAGCTAGTAAAATCATACATAACTCCAGTTTCAGATGCAATGACTAACTGTAATTTAATTACACCAGGATGTAAAATCCAAGGAAAGGAAGAAGCAAGCGTTGAAGAAAAGAGGGGGCACTTCAGTCTGGCTTATGGTTTCCAGTGACTTAGGAGTTTGGTGCTCCAACATGGGCACTGAGTTCAAAGGGGGTTGTTCCCCAGTCCGAAGCTGTGCCCAGGCCCACACCCTTCACTCTGTCAGCAGGATCATGCTGCGATCACAAAGGAGAGCGAAACAGATTCAAAGTACAATGCTGGGAAAGAAAACAGTAAAGAGATCACCTGTAGCTGTGGCTGTCACACAGTGCTTGGTAAATAGATGCAGAAAGGGAGGCAGCTAATGAATAGAGGGTATGTACCTGAAAGGAGTGAAAAATCAACATTTATGTTATGGATTGGCACCATGTGCCAGTACAAACTAATGCTGCATTTCCAGTGCAAAGCTGCTGCTTGGGGTGATGAGGGAGGCCACGTATAAGCGATAACTGCGCCATCCGTGTCTCTTCCTGGGCAACGCTTGAAATCCATTTTCCCCCCAACCTGTTGGCCCTTCCTTCCTTTCCTTCCCTTTCAACAGGAAAAGGCTCCTTGACTGGGTGAATCCAAGCAATTGTGTGGTTCAGGGCTCCCCAAACTTGTGTGGTGACTTGGAATGGTTGTGGGTGCTGTCACAAAATGGCTGCTATGGGGGCAGAGCTTTCCTACTCATAGAGCGGCTGCTTTGGTGCTCACAGCTGGATGCAAATTGCTGATTTCCCAAAAAGCAAACTGGAAGCCTAAAAGAGAAATGACTTGCCCAAGAACCCGAGCACAGGGCAGTCTTAGAACATGGACAACGGAACATCAAATCCCAACTTTTCTGAACCAAACAATGAATGCAAGAGAGGGCAACCCTTCACTTCGCAGCATGTCAGGCTGCCAGTTTAAAAAAATAAGACATACAAATCTGTTTTAGGAAGCAGAATAAAAACCAGGAGAGGCACACAAAGCCTGGTGGACGCCAAGAGAGCTGTCTGGGAACCCTGTGTGGGAAACCCCAGGAGTCGTGGCTATGAAGAAGCTACAGCGATATACTGGGAATGTCCCTAAGGGGAAATGGAGCTGTCCCACTGCTCTTACTTCCAATGGGGTTGGGGAAACGGAGAACATGCCCCACCTGTCCAGGCAAATGAGCTGGCACTTCCTGCCTTGCCATGCTGCCTGGAAGCCTACCTGGCCACAGGACTGGAGGTGCCAGATCCTGCACATGAAGCAGGTGTGTTCTACCAGGAGGCCATGATCCCTCCCACAGGAAAGTGGAGCAAGAGCAAAAGAGAGATACCAGCTGCCCATCCATGTATTCCCATTCCCGTTTCATTCCCCCTCATCCCAGATTCTCACACGAACACAGCCACAATCCCATGCTCTCTGCTGGGAATGCGGTCATCTCAGTAACAATTGCTAACGTTCTTTCCTTTGTTATGATTCCAGCTGCTGGGGCTTGGAGGATCAGCTGTGCTATATCTGGATTAAGAGAAAGGGAGCAAGGAGCATGTTGGCTGGAGTCTGTTACTGACCACCCAGGCTAGGAGGAGGAAACTTCTGAAAAGCAGATTGCCAGTGTTTCAACGAGGCACAAGGTTGTCCTTACGGGGGACTTCCATTTCCCCAATATTCCCGAGATCGGTTGGGAGATCAGCTCTGCCAAACATGGCCTCCGCAAGAGATTCCTCACATGGGATTTCCCTTAGGGACATTCCCAATTACGTTGCTGAGAACTCCCTCCAACAGGAAGTGGAGGAAGGAGCAAGAGGAGCAGCTATCCCTGACCTGATACTAAGCAACAGGGAAGACCTGGTGGACAAAGTGCCCACTATGGGAACTCGGGGGTGGGTGGGGGGGACAGGAGACGGGACCGTGACCATGCCGTACTGGAACTCTTGATTCTAAAAGAAGCAGAAGCCAAATGTAGCAAATTGGATTTCAGTAAACTCAGAACGATGCTAAGTTAAGTCCCATGGCATGCGACTCCCGCAGCCATCCGGGCTGCTGGACACAGAGGGCTGTCGTCCAGCAGGTCTGGAGGATCCCAGGTTGGAGAAGCCTTCTCTGCACGGCTGGAGCACCTTGCAGAGTCCACCCACGCTGCATCACGTGCTTTGCAGTGTGTGTGGACTCCGTTACCTTCCCTCCTGTTACCTTCACATCTTCAACGTTGGGATGTGGCGGTGTCTTCATCTGCATGATGGTGTGGAGAAGATCGTGGATGTGGTTGTTCAAGTACAGCACGGGGTTGGCTATCACCGTCTTGGTTGACGCGACGCTGGCCGAAAGCAACGGCAACGTCGTAGGTAACGGGAGAGGTGACTGAAGCTGCTTGACGGTCGTCTCCTGGTGGGCCAAGAACACAAGCAAACCAAGGCTCGGGCATCATTTCACCCTGGCTTGAAATGCACGAAAGCCCCCCTGGCCTCTGTCTGTGCCGGCGACAGCGAACTGCGTGAAGCGCAGTCCCTGGGTCCCTTTCCCACATTTGGCAGCCCGGCCTTGGATCCTGCGGCACCCAGCGGCTCCCGGGGCACCCACCTTTTGAACCCACCCAAGAAAAGGCAGGCTTCCGAGCGACAGAATCACAGCCCTAGATGGGACCTGCAGGCCAGAACATCTGGCGGCTGCTCACCCGTGCAGTACATGGACCTGACTCACTCTTTGCTAGCCCCTTGTGTGCATCGGTTAGCAGTGCAAAGACTTCACTCATGTGTGCATGCCTGAGATTGTGGTGGCGTGTGTAAAGGGAGGTGTTTTCGCTCAAACCCCACCATATCAAAAAGGCTTCCCGGGGGTATTTTCCAAGCCATGTCAAAGCAGATTTGCCTACGGTTTTTGTATCACACGAAGCCCTAACGGGGACCACCAGTGGGGTGGAGCCCACCACAACTGCAGAGCTGCTCCGAAGGGCTCTGCGAGGGAACACGGCCATACCTGCTGCGACTCCTGCAGCAAGAACTTGAGCTCCATCCGCACGGATGCGAGGCCGCCGCCCTGCGCCCCGTGAAGGCTGCAGTAGCTGAGGAACACCCTCAGGAGGGCCTGGTTCTTCTGCAGCCACCACTTCCTCCGCTCGGCGTGTTCGCGCTTGGCCTGCAGCCTGCGCCGCTCCATCTGGTGCCGCTCGTAGGAACCGACCTCCGGCTTGTCCACCGCGTCTTCGTGGCCAAGGAGGTCTCCGTTTATCCTGACATCGACTTTACAGTCGTCTTTGTCACGTCCTTCGTGATTGCATATTTCGTGCAAAGCTGCGATTTCCTTTTCCAGCCAGTTGTACAGCTGGAACCGGAGCTTCCCTCCGTCCACTTCGTACCCTGTTGCCAATGTCCGGAGTTCCGTCATGAGGATTTTTAGGCAGGCTCGGAACTTCAGCTGCTCGGCGATCACGTCGACTTCCATTTTGTCGGCATCTGCATCCTCGCTTTGGCTGCTCCCCGGGCTTTTGCCATCCTGCCTCGTGTCTTCTGGTCCTGATTTTGAGCCCGTCATCATCAGGCCCTCCTCCTCCTCCTCCGGAGAACTGCTCTTGTCTTCTCCCCAGTCAAGTTGCAGGGGCTCGTCCTCAAAGGTTATTGCCGGCTTGCTCCAGTCAATCAGGGCTGAAGAGTCGGCCTGACCGACTGAATCCGATGCGCGGCTCTCACCAAAGATCGTTGCCTCTGCATTCACCCCATTCTGCATGACCGGACTAGGGCTGGCTTCCTCCTTCTTCGGGAACAAGACAGACTTGCTGCTTATGCTGGGGAGCTTGGAAAGAACCTCAAGGGCTAAAACAGGACAGCCCACTTTAAAGTGAGCATTGGCGGTCGTAAAAAAGAGCTTCCTTTCAATGAGGTTGATTTTGTCCACGAAGCTTTTCTCAGCTTGCAGTCCTAATGTGGCTAAAGTCCCATCGGGCGAGGAAAAATTTCTCCGGATGAGCAAGGGGTGAGTACGAAGGTAGTTGTAGAAGCTGAACACGACTGGATTGCAGGATTTGACGATGACTAGAGAAATCAGAGATATAGAAACACAGAAACAGAGTGAGGCAGAAGGGGCCTATCGGGCCATCTAGTCTGACCCCCGGCTCCAGCCTGTTCCACTCATGACATGCCTACCATGTGCATGTCCAGCATATACTTGAACACCCTCAATGATGGGGCTTCAACCACCTCCCATGGAAGCCCATTCCATACCCTAGGGGTCCTAACCATCAGGAAGTACTTCCTGGCATCCACCCTAAATCTTGATTCCCTGAGCTTTGCTCCACTGGAACTCATCCTGCCCTCCACTGCAGGGCAAAAAGGTCATGACCCACCTCTCTGTGGCACCTCCTCACATTCCTGTACATCGCTAACAGGTCCCCTCCGAGTCTCCTCCTCTCAAGGCTGAAAAGACCCAGCTCCCTCAGTCTCTCCTCACATGGCTCACCCTGCAAACCAGCCGCCATCCTAGTGGCCCTTTGCTGCACTGTTCACGGAGACATCGTTTTTTAAAAAGACAAGGTGGCTATTTTAATTCCTGTGCAGAAACCCTTCAGGGAGAGTGGAAAGGATAGGAGATGCATGCAATGTACTTGAATTTCACCAAACTGAAATGCTTGCAAATTGAGATACATGCACATGAATTTCGATTTCATTTATGTAAGCCATCCTGAGGCTTTCGCGACAGGATGGCATATAAATATTTTAAATAAATAAATAAATAAATAAATAAATACATATTTCACCAAACTGAAATGCTTGCAAATTGAGATGCATGCAAATGGATACTTATTTCACTGACTTTACAAAAGGTCCCAAGGAAGAGGACATTAGAAAGACAGAGAGACACTGAGCACTGTTTGACCAAGAATTCCAATCTCCACTGGGATCAACCCCAATTTCTCAATTCACTGTTTCTGCAGCCACTGGAGTGCCACAAACTTTCACCCTCATCAAAGCCCACTGCGTGAACACATGTAGGAGAAATCAAAACGAAAAACCATGCACACACCAAAATATGGCTTAAATCAGTCATTCCAAAATGGCGCAGCTGAGACGAGGTGTGAGTGACCCCCAAAGACAGGCCCGTAAGTCTGCCTGCTTGACTATTTCCCAGGCTGGGAGCAGAACCACCTCTAGCTGGGCAAGGGCTGCGATCGGACGAAATGCTCCTGCTGCTATGCCAGCTCCACTTCTGCTCTGGTGCAGCTTTGCTGATCTCCGAGCCACATTTTCAGTGTGCCACCTCCCGAGGTGCCTTCCAGTGTTACACTAATGTGAGCATCTGAACTGCATCGAAGTAAATAAGCACAGCTCACTGCATGACTTTGGGCTAGTCAATTGCTCTCAGCCTAACCTACCTCAAAGGGTTGTTGTTATGAGGACAACATAGAATGGACTACATAAGTCCCCCCCCCCCATCCAGGTTTCCCACGAGAGGAAAAATGGAAGGATATAAATGCAATTTAATAATAATAATTTTATCTGCTGTTTCACATGCTGCTTTTATTCATAAGCCTTTGAAGCCTAAGCCTTTATTTATTAAGCTGGATGTTACCATGCTGTATATTATTTCTTTGAAAGTCACCTTGGGAACTTTTAAAATAATAAGGCAAGAAGTAAGCACCTGGAGTAAAAAATAAAACATTAGGAGCAAATTTTCCTTCCAAGGTGGAGGTTTGCAGAACAGTTTAATATTCCATTACCTGGGTTCTCCTCCTCCTCCTTTGGCGTTTGTTCTAGCAGCGTGTCGAGCGCTCTGGCGTACTCTTTCATCACCCAGTAGGCCAGGCTCCTCAGGAAAGGATCGGGGTGTAGTTTGGTGCAGCTGAATCCAGTCCCGTCTTTCTCGCAGCCCAAAATCTTTTCATAAAGGATGGCTGTGTACGTGGAGGATATCTCAAACTCTGATTCATATAAGCGAGCAATAATCATAGCTAGTTGGATATCTTCCATTTTCTCGAGGCACACCTGCAAAAGACAGCGCTGTGAAGGTCCCAGAAGAACATATCTGATGAACATACAAAACACCTCCAACAATACACGACTCAGCATTAGAACAAACACAAAGCCCGGAAAGTAACCATTCTCATTTAATACGGATTAGACAGGTTAAGACTCAAGCAAAAGGTAGTGATTTGTTAATTAACTTGATTTGGTCTGATAGCTTGTTGATCCTTCGGTTTAATTATTTAGAAGATAATAGAGAGGGTATCATTTGAGTGTTGCAAAATAACTGTGGGCTGTACTGAACTAGTGGGAGCAAATGAGGCTCCTGGAAAGACAAAATAAGTAAATACAGCCACGAGCCAAGCACAATCTAACAGAAAACACTTTCCTCCCCAACTGCTCTGCAATGCTGCCCTCGGCGATATAATCTCCAGGGCTCTAGGCCTTCGCTGTCTGCTGGCAGAAGGGGAAGACAGCTCTGTCTCGGGCACCCTTGAGATGTTGGCAAGGAAGCACCAAGTCCCGGACATGCAATTATATCCATGCTTCCCCTTTGGTGTGTCCCACAACTTCCAAAAGGGCAACTTCGGCAAACAGTCCCTAGCAGGACTTGCAGGTGAGGCTTCTAAAAGCTGCGTGTGGAGGTTGCACCTTCAGCGGTGACTCTCCTGCTGAGCCAACTCCTGCAGAGCCTTAAGGCATCACCAAAAACAGGGAGAAAAGAAAAAGAAAGAAGGCAGGAAGGGAGCAAGGAGCAAGAGGAAGGGAGCCCCAAAAATAGCAATAAAAAACCCCCACACGGGGAACACATATTTCCATAAAGTTTCTGTGCACTAATTCAGTTGTGCAAATGCAAAATTAGAAAATATTACAATTTAAATTGTAGTAGGTTTTACAGTGGGGAAGATGCTGCCACTTGACGAAAACATTTCGGCTGATTTCCCCATTGCAGAAGAGGCAATGAAGAGCTGTGTCATTTCTGACCCAATATAACCTAAGCTAAATCAAACATCAGAGGGAACATGCTCAGCCATAAAGGTGCAAGCTGCATGAGGCCGACTTCTGATATCCCAGGCAAATTTTCTGAGATAAAATCCCCCCCAATTACATTGGACATGTCTACTTAAATCCTGGACATGATGCCTTTCAGTGAATACCTCTATAGCATCCTTTAATGACCCAGCTAATAGGAAAAAGGCAGCTGATTGCTCGAAACGTTGCTTCCCCAGTAGAGCAAAAGCATTTTTCAGTGCCGCTCTGCGCCATCGATCTTCACTGAAATTATGGCTGAAGAACTGGGTCATTTTCTCGTCGTGCTGAGAACTGTGCAGAAAGAAAAAGGGGAGAACGGATTGAGCAGCATTAAGCTCTATGGAACTCAGGAAGACTTGCCAAGGATTGCCCTGCAAGTAGAAAGTTAGCTAGCAGCTTGGCTCAGGTTTCCATAAGCCGCACAAGCTTTCCAATCGTCGTTTCAGAAAGCAAACGCCAACCAAACTTACCGAAACAGGCCCCACACCACCGCCTTTTTCTTCATTGCAAGATAAAACAGTGCGGCGTCCAAGGCATCGTTGTTCCTCTGGAAGGCTGCTTTTGCAACCTGCAATATTTAGAGGAGAAAAAAAGAATCCCACAAAATTGCGCTAGCACAGAGAGTTGGGGCTTCAACGGTTTAATGACAGAAGCTATAGGGAATCTGCACATCTGTACCACCCTTTGTATTACCCTAAAGCAGGTGTGAATACTTCCCTTTGTGGGACCATTTATCTACATCAAGAATGTAGGGATCAGATCAGGGGGCTAATTAATCCACACAGTGGCCAGCTGGCTCTCCATGGGAAACCCATAAGCAGGGCATGAGTGCAAAAGCACCTTCCCACCCATGTTCCACTGCAACTGGTGCAGGTTCCCAGGCACCCAGGCAACTGGTGTACATAGGTGCATTGCCTGATCTTGGAGTAGCAGCCACGGATAGCCTGAATCTCCATGAATTTGTCTACCTCCCTCTTAAAGTCATCCAAATTGGTGGGCATCAGTACCTTTTGTGGAAGTGAATTCCACAGTGTAAACTACACGCTGTGTAAAGAAGTCCTTTTGATTGGTTCTTGACCTCCTACCAGTCTGAGGAAGGGATGACCCTATGGCTGGACTGCTGAGATGGCAGGGCAGCGTGCTTTGAGGACCCAGCTAGCAACCTCCTTCACTGAAAGATACACCAAACCCACAACTTTCCTTTCCTTCCTAGAAGCAAAAGCACATGGCGCTGTCAATGGCTGACCATTATCTCCACTGTGCCCAGAGCAGGACAAGCTATTGCATCCATTTCAATTTCAGGTGGCGTAAACATAAAACCAAGACTTGGGTCTACAGTGTGGGTTGAACAACGGGTATGCTTTCTATGTTCCACAAGACATCTTCTTCCATGAAGGCAAAAGCGGGGCTTTGGCTCAGTGGCTGTTGTCCTGTTGCATATTCCCTACAGCCTTGAGTAATGACCTTCCTGGAGCCGCGTACTGATTAGCGGGCGGCACAGAAATCTAGTAAATGAAAATGAAGGATTACACCAGAGCTTCGTCCAGGTGGCAAAGCAAATATAATCAACTTTACATAAAAATGCAATTATTCCTTGGGCAGAAACTGCTGAATCTTGTTCTTTTGCAGCTGGTTTGGGGGTCTTAAGAGTTTCTTGGATTAATGTATTATATATGGGGAGTACAGATAATAGCATGTTCTGTGCCTGGAACATGGTACCCAATACTAGGGGAATGGCGGTAGTCTGAGCCGCAGATCATGAGCTTTGTATGCAAAAGTGCCAAGTTTCATCTCCAAGTGTGGCTGGCAAAGACTCCTGGATCAAGTTACCTTTTCCATGCACCTTCGGAGTGTGTTAATATTTCTGACCCACCAGCCTATACCCATTGCTCTTAATTCGGACCACTGGGGGTCTCCTCTTTGGATCGCAGGAATCATGTTGATCAACTCTTCCTCTGCTTCCGAGTGAAAAGCCCAGGCAAAGTGGCACGTTGAAACACCTGAAGAAAAGAGGAGGAATCTTCTTGGGAAACACATTTTAACCACAGCCAACAGTATGAGAAATGAACTATGGGGTGGGGAGAGAAGAGCAGCGCACTCCACATGGCCATAATCAAGGGTCGAATTATAAGACGCCAAGTGCAGAAGTTCATCATTCGTTAAGGATTATATAGCAGCTTTATTCTATATGGATTTCTGGATTCGTATGTACAAAATCTGGGGATTAGGAATGCAAGAAAAATAGTACAAGAGAAATCTCCATTCTCTGATACATGACATGACTTCTGCATATTTCGGCAGCCAAAGCACAGGCTGTGCTAACACTAGAAACCCAACTTTCCTCATGGCTACCTGTCCCTCCAGGTTGATTCACATACGTCAAACAGCCCCCTTTATTGGTCAATATAAATATAACATTGCATATTACCTTGATGGAGTAGCTGAACACGATATAAAGGGGGGAGTGACGTGAGGAGGCATGTATGTAAACGCATAGCTAGTAAGTAACGCAATCCACACTCATCCAAAGTCTCTCTCCCTGCAAAGGTACATAGAAATGTCATGAGACAATTCAGACTTATATGCTATTTAGTTAGGATATTCGTATGCTGTTTCTGAATGAAAAACTGTTCACGTGTGGTACATGCGTACACACTGCGATGGCAAACAACCCCAGAAGTCTCCTTTAGTTTTGTCCAAAAGAAAAAACTACAGTTAACAACTTTGAAACAAGGCATGGTATTAAGCCAGCTTCAGTCCATGATTTAATATCCTGGCTTGTTCTGAAACTATTTATTGTGGTTGCAGAAGCAGCTTCCTATAGTTTCCTCTGAAACAGACAACCACAGTTAGCGAAAGACTTTTTATTTTATTTATTTATTTATTTAAAGTTTTTATATGCCGTCCCCATTGCTACACAGCCTCGGGACGGCTCACAACACAAATTGTGTTGGTTGGTTGGTCGGTTGGCTAGCTTGCTTCCACAAAGTCCAAAGGATTACTGATATCTTGCCTTATTAAGCTGGGATATGATTATTTGGGTCACACAAACCCTGAGAATATTTATTAAAGCCATATACAAATTAGACAAGTCAAGCAAATGAGCAACGGAATTCTAAAGCCATCCCATTGCAATGAGGAAAACTTGACAGCAGAAGCCACCTGCTAGGCTACACATGTTAAGATTAGGAAGATGTGGTGTGGGAAGTGACACTCCACCAGGCTCCTATACTCACAAACACCGAACATGTGTGCATTATTACAATCCATGCCATTCTAGTTTTACCAGTGCAAATAATTGTGCAGCAATGATAAAAACAGCGGATATGAAGCTTTCAAGCGGTTCGGTCACCTGAGTAGTCCTTGTCTCTGTTTTCCTCCAGTTCGGTGCTGGTTGTGGCCACCGTGTCGGCCAAGGCCACCAAGAACATCTGCTCCAGGCGAGTGAGGCCCGGCAAACTGGAGTGCATGAGATGACTTGAAAGAACACTGGCGTGCTCCTGGCCAAAGCAGGTCGGCCCGTACTGAGACAGGTTGATCACTCTGGATTTATGCTCTCTCTTTTCTGGCTCGAAATCAATGAAGTCATCCGTCGTCACCTGCTGAATCTGGAAAAGGTCCGAGTACTGATCCTCCATTTTCCTTTTAGCATGAGTTTCCAGGCCTTGGGGCAATTTGGCGGATTCCTCGGTTTTGTAGGTGGAATCCTGATCTGCAGCAAGCAGGGCGTACAAGGGCAGTGGAGGGATTGAATCTATCTCTGTATAGTCCCGCGTGCCGTC
Source organism: Varanus salvator macromaculatus (assembly GCA_023646645.1). Taxonomy (NCBI): domain Eukaryota; kingdom Metazoa; phylum Chordata; class Lepidosauria; order Squamata; family Varanidae; genus Varanus; species Varanus salvator. The sequence goes on from JAIXND010000786.1 coordinate 9,540,579, forward strand.
TTTCCCGGTGCTGACGGCATCTTTTGCAGTACTGCCACTCACGCTGATGGTGCGAGAAAGATGGCGCTTGGAGCCGCCTTCAGCACATTCTGGATCCTTCACAATGGCGACTTCCCCCGCGATGCATTTGACGAGATGAGAAAGAATGGCTTTTGCTCTGCGAACTTTGCCCAGATCCATCAGCTCCAGCAGCTGAGTCGGGTGATACTGGGGCAGAGTGGGAGAAAGGACATGAGCCGCTTCAAAGAGGCCGCCATCTTGAATCACAGTGGGAGTTCCAAAAACATCGTCCACCACACCTGCTCCGTCAATGACGCTGGTCTTCTTGCTTAGCAAACTGGTCTTCAGGGGATCTTGGATGGGAGAGTCGTCGCCAAGAAAGCCATTGCTTTCGGTGTCTCCCAACTTCATGGCATGCTTCCACTGGGCATACACGTGCATCTCACAATCCATTCCCACAACCAGTATCCCATCTCTGACCCAAGAGAGAGAGACAGGCAAGGAAGGGGTACCATCTACAGAAGACACCAAGTCTATGGATCTCAGTAGCACCCATTTGGATTTTATGCCTTGCTTTATGCTACCACCTAGTGGTAAAGTGATGACAGCAACACCATCTTTGCTGCTGGTTTGCTCAGTCACGATTCCAGAAAGTCGGCCATACATGAATATATTTGCGCCCACGCCAACAGTAAGTATATGTGAGCCATCTTCTTTCGAGACCCAGTCCAAGTGTATCAAATGCTTGATATTTGGCATATGGTATCGGTCTTTGTTCAAAAATATATCTGACTTACTGTACACAAACAAATTACTGTCCACACTAACTCTTGAATCGAGGACGCTCCCAACCTTGACTAAGTCATCCAGATGAACAGTCTGTTCCAAAACCCATTCCGATCCCCCGGTAGATTCACATTCAAAGATACAGACGTGCATAGAAAATTCTTTGGAAACAAAACCATTGGGCTGCACCGGCTGCTTGTAGGCCACGGCTAGTCGCCCTGTATAGGAACAGCTGACAGCGACCGGCCTTCCAACAATAGACACGGTGCTGCTGTCGTCTTCTCTCTCGTCGTTCATCAGAGGCCACTTTTTCCAGCGATAGATCTCCTTTGTTTCACTCCTGCTGTTCAGCACCGTCTCCACAGAACACCTCCAGAACCGCACTTTGTTATCAGAGCAGGATGTCACCAGCAGGTAAGGTGCAAGGCAGACAGGATAAATCGATGAAGAACTCAGGTGCCCTGAATGAACCCAATAATTGTTTAGCATCACACAATGGCAGATGACGACGTTTATGTGAATGCAGCCTTTTAACGGACCCACAAATGGTTGCTTATCTGCATAGACCTACCCAGGCATAGGGCCAGTTCACATATAATGACAAGCCAAGGTTGTTGGAGAAAAGCACAAGTGAACTGAGGACTCTGTCCCTGCCCACTCACCACTTGTGTTTGCATTTGGTTTGACAGACAACCCAAGAATTCATTGGTCTGCTGCTGGGTTAAAATGTTGGGTTGTTTAACCTTCAGCACCCAGGATGCCAGGCTGGAGCTTGTGATTAACTCACCAGGAACTGGGATGTTTAGCAAAGTAGATGCAACACAGAAACAGGGATCAGGCAGAAGGATGTGTGTTCACTTGCTCCCTCATATCCCCACCAATTTGCGTGTTCTTCCATGCGAATCAGGTCACACTCTATGACTACAGCCCCTCCAGTTTACAAAAAATCCCCTGCTTGGCCATCTAGGGGTGACCTTAAAGGCTGTAGCTTATCACAGGACCATGCAATTGTAGGAGAGTCTTGCTATTTCCAAGCAGTGTCAAATTTCTGACACAAAGGGGATTGGGTAGGAAGAACATCTGGGTATGCTCAATTTATATCCTGCCTTTTTCCTACAAAGGACTCAAGGCAGCTTACATCATTCTCCTCCTCCATCTTATCCCCAAAACAACCCTGTGAGGTAGGTTGGGCTGAGAGTCTGTGACTGGCCCAAAGTCACCCAGTTGGCTCCATGGCCAAGTGGGGACTAGAACCCAGATCGTCTGAGTCCCAGTCCCACGCTCTTAACCACTACGCCACACTGGCTCTCAGTGGATGTAAATATCTGGATCCCCTCCAGATGTTTACAAGGCTGAGGTGAGTGGTCCTGCGGGAAAGAAGACTGAGTGAGGGGAGCCCAACCAGGCTGAGGGACCTGCTCCACCTCTACACCAGGCGATAAGAGGGGAAGCGTGGCAGGCCTACCAGCCATTCTGGAGGTCTGCTTTAGGTTCTCTTTTCTTTCTTCCTCAGCACTTTTTCTAGAAGTGCTGTATCTTTTTTAGACTACAATTATGCGGGCAGAGGTTGCCTGGCTGATTGATGGGTTAATTAACTGTAAGCCTCTCCAGGAGCCATTTCTGGCCAAGAAGAGGAATGGATATTCTTCAAATAAACACATATTTAGCCACTGGTACATTTCGCTTCTTATTCATGCCAACTCAGATTGCGGATACTATCTGAAATATGAAAATTAAATCCAAGTGGTTGTTGGGATATATATTGGGTGGGCAACTTATGTCCCTCCAAAAGTTTTGGCCTACAAGTGCCATCATCCCCAACCACCACTGGCTATGCTGCCTTGGACTTGTAGGTCAAAACACCTGAAGGGCCAAAAGTTGCCCACCTGATATATAGGGTCAGATTCTATATACGAGGGTCTTCAAAAAGTTTCCACACTTTTTAAAACTCTATTTATTAAGAATTTCAAAAACAAATTACATCACTTGTCTACATAATCACTTTCCTTTGCGATGCATTTTTCCCAGTGTCATACCAACCTTTTAATGCCATCAACAAAAATAGATAAAATATATTTATAAAATATAAAAGTGCAGAAACTTTTTGAAGACCCCTTGTATATATATATGCTGAGATTTGGTAGCTGAAGTTCTGGACAACTATGTAACTCATCACCAAATCAATAACCTGCCCATAGTAGTGTTTTACCTGCAGAAGGAGTAGCTCGTACAACTTCCACACCAACAGGAAGATCCAGTGGATAACTATAGACCAGGTTGGAACTCAAAATAAGTTTACTGGCTGTCTGGAGATTAGCAACGGATGAAGAACGTGGCATTGGAGTCGTGCTGGGTGAGGTATCGGGAGAAGAGTCCACAGTCTGTTGCCCAGGTATGCTTAGCTGGTTTCCTGACGAATGAGCTTCAGCCGGCTTTGCTTTGAAGAAACACAACGAGCAAACAGATTCACAGTTTAAACAAGGAAGAACTGTGAATTCCATGTATGGGGTGAAAAAACGCCTCCTCTTATCTGTTCTTAATCGCTTACCATTCATCTTAATGAATGTCTTCAACTTCTAGTCTTATGAAACGGAGAAAAACTTTGCTCTGTCTATTCACTTCATACCATGCATAACTTCATAAGCTTGTAGACTGTTCCCTCTGACTTGGTTTAAACAAAAACCATGAAAATATCTAACCCTTCCTCACGGGCCTGCAAACAAATCTAATAAATAAATAAATTACATAGGGGAGTTGCTGCCATCCCCGAAATCATTTTGTTGCTCCCGCTCTGCCTTGCTTTCTTTCTAGGGTTCAGTGGTCAGACCACAGGCAGGGTTTCCCTGCCTAGACTTGTGCAACGTCATCAAGATATTGGCCACTTTCTTTCCAAACCCTTTCCTTGTGAAATCCATCCTGGATTTTGCTTTTTTCATAGCTACCTCCTAATGGACCAAGGTCTTGATTGAACCTTTCCTGGAGTCTCCAAAGAGATGTACTCTCTTCAGAGACCTTCTCCTCCTCTCAATATTGAATAAACCAATGTTTAAAAGGTGGCATTCAGCTATAGAAGAGTACCCTTGTGGATGACATGCTAAAAATGTCTTAAATAAACAAATGGATCACATACTTACGCTTATAGTAAAAATGTATGATTCTGTGCAAAATTGTCACCTACCTAAAGATGCTTGCACAGATTTAAGGTGTAGGTGCCACATGTGAAGAATGGAACAGCCATTGCCATCTTTTTCTATTACAATTAGATAAAACTTTTCAGAGAAGGATGGTGGCCGGTAGCCTGTTAAAAAAACCCAAATATAGTATGAACTTTCAAAAAGATTTCCAGAACAACACTAACAAAAACTGGAGTACACAATAAATATCCATTTCCGCCCTGCATTTCTGTTCTTCCATTAGTAAGGACAAACATGCCAAGAAGCCACAATTACCGAAGTGACAACCATACTAGGAAATAAGTCAAGATAGCAAGCCAAGGATTAAAGTTGTCTTGTGAAACCTGGCTTGCTTGGAAGCCACTATTCATAGTTTCCTAATATGGACATAATTACATGAAATGATATGTATGCATGTCATGAGCGGAGCCGGCTAGAGCTGGGGGTCAGACTAGATGGCCTGGGAGGCCAATAGTTTGCTATTCCAGATGTCACAGTACACAACAGTGAGAACAACACAAATCTTTCCGTCTCCATCCCAGGTCGTTACCATTTTATCTTCACCACAACCCTGCGAGGTAGCTTGGGCTGAGCTTTAGCAGCTTGCCATGGTCATTCAGCACATGGACCAGGGTGGATTTGAGCCACAGCCTCCCAAATCCTAGCCCAGCCCTCATGCCTGGCCACAGCCTGTACAGCTTCTTTGTTCAAGGATAACATTTGCTTCTGGATGCCTCACTATACCTTTGGATGGCTGGAAAAATATCTCTGAGTCCTTCAGCTCTACATCTTCCTTATGCAGTTTGTAACCCACAATGAAGTCCTCTTGGAAGACGTGAAGCAGCTGTGTGTTGGACCCACACTGGAAAAAGCACCAGGAAGAAATTTAACAACCATTCCAGATAGTGCTGCCCAATAACATTCGCTCTGGCATTCTTCCGCGCTCCCGTTATTTAGCTCTGTTCAGACCCATCCCCGCAAGCTTAGCATTCTTGCTGATAGTGCATGAACTTCCCACGGATTTTCCAGAAGCATTTGGTCATTCTTCTCTGACCAAGAGCCCTCTGGTTGTGCTGGACTGCAGTTTGCATCATTGCTGGCATGAACTCCAGGACGGAAAGTGTAGCGAGGTTTTGCTCAACGTTAGCGACGGCGCCCCGAATGGATGCCTTGTTAGCCCAACACTAAGCCCAACGTATTGAGTCTAAAAACTCTGCCGCAGGCTTGCCACAGTAGCTGGCTGAGACTGAAGTTTCTTTAATTAATTACTTGGGAAACGTTCAGTTGATTAATTTACCACAGCAGGGAACAAAATTATGCTAATTCCCTTAGGATCTAGGCAAATTACACATTGCACTGAGGATATTCTTTGAAGGACTGAAAATACCACTTGTTTTTGCATGTTAAAAGGCCTCACTTGATAGACTTGCTGCACTGGCACTAAAACCCTGGAAGAATTCCAGAATCACCCCGATAATCCTTTGTTTATTTATTTTACACACAGGATTGTATGCTGCATTAATCGTACTAAGATGCCAGAGGTGGTATTAAATGGTGGCCGGACCCCTGCGTTTTCATTAGGAGCCCCAGATCTCTGGGAAGCCATGTGCCCCATCGCCCTGTGATCCATGGGCACCTGGTGAAATGCAGGGTTACATCTGGTCCCCCAGGATTACAGAGGTTCCTGTCCTCCTGCTGCCTCCTTCCATGAATCTTCTTTCAAGACATTCACCAAGGGCAAATCTCACTGAGTTCAATGGCACTGACTTCCACGCACACCTGTGCTGAACCGCACTGTCAGACTGATGCATTCCCATTGACTTCCAGCATGGCTAGCAGGTGCTGCATTGCTCCTACAATCCTCTAATCAGTCAGCACCACGACCGGTTTTCCCTAAGGGGCTCTAGCTATGAAACGAGACTTGACAGACGCACCTGAATGACGCATACGAGTCATTTACCTGGTCAGTGATGGCATCTAGTTCAATAATGCATCCTGGCCGAGCTGTTGACTGTTGGCTCACAATGTTAAACACTTCACCAATGAGCTTCTAAAACAAAGTTAGCAGAACAACGGTGTTACAATCTGTCCCGTTGGTGCGCCCTTAGTACCAGCACCTTCTCTCTCCTCATGTTTTTGTGAAAAAAGTCCTCATCTACTATGCTGTCTGAAAAACACCATGGCAGAGAGGATGCATTCTAACACACTAATGCATCCTATGTCAGTTTTCTCCTTCGATAGCATTGATTTCATAAGAAATGAGTTTGATTTTGGCAGGATGCTATAGACTGGTAATGCCCACTCATTGTTGGAACTCTGAAAGAAGAGTCAGTAAAGCAGACATTGAACCCAGCCCAAAATATGGCTTTTTACAGGTAAGGCATACTAGCTGCTACACAGATATCTAGACATAGTTTCAGAAAAAGTGGACTATAAAGCAACAATTGAGGTTAACACAGTCAATGCAGCATAGTGAGAGAAGTGGACTGGGAGTTAAGAGATCTGAGTTCCAGTTCTCACTCAGCCATGAAACTCACGGAGTGACTCTGGGCCAGTCACAGACTCTCAGCCCAACCTACCTCACAGGGTTGTTGTGAGGTTAAAAGGAGAGGAAGACTATGCACATTTCCTTGTGCTCCTCATAAGAGGAAAAAAGTCAGAGTATAAATATGACAACAACAACAACAACAACGTAGTAGTAATAATAATTATAATAATAAAAACAGCCAAGGTGTTATCAAAAATGCTTCCTTTAGCTTCTAGGAAACATAACAACAAAGTAAGCTGCATGTAAGTCAGCACAAACACAATAATTTACAATGCCGTTGCTTACTTAAAAATAAATCTCACTGGCATTACTGGGGCTTCCTCCCAGGTAAGGACAAAATGGTAATGGCAATCTTGATTTTCACGCTTTGTGGGCAAAATGGGGAGTGCATTTACGACGTTGTTTTAAAGAGTTTTATCTGCAACTCTGTCTGGGGCTCAGGAAGCTTTCTGAGTCAGCTAAGTGTGGCAATCCACATGTAGACAAGACTTGCATATCAATGCAGAACTATTTCATTCCCTAAGCAAGAGAAAACGCCACCCCGAGAAACTTACGGAAGATCCAGGGTCACTGAGTTCATCTAAAAGCTTCCGTGCATCCACCACCGCTTGGTACAACCTCAGGTTTTTACCATCTGACGCAACAAAACAAGCACTGGCAGAATTGCAGTATGTCCCTAATTTGAAAACAAGCGTTAGTTTGGCGTTTAATACATGGGGCATGCTTTAGGAATAATCCCTGGAAAGGTATGAAGTTATTTCATTATGTTCCACCATGCGACAAATAGAAAGAATGTTTCTATGCTCCCACAATTTATAGCAGAGTTTGAAATAAGGCTATTGCATAGCACGTATTTCTTCACTTTTAATAGATTCCCACAGTTCCTGACATTTTAACATGAAAACAGGGTCACGCTCGGGAAAATCCCTATTCTCGAAGCAAAGATCAGTGCCTGAGTCTGAAATATCACCCTCCACCCTCGCTGATGCCCGTCAATCGTTTCGGCATTTTGCCTCTGCCATGCTGCACTAATACGCAAGGAACCCAAGAAGGCGCCATACCCAGGTTCAGACACTCAGTCCATCCAGTCCAGCATTGCCAACACAGGCTGGCAGCAGCTCTGCAGCCTACCAGGCAGGGTTGCTTCCTAGCCCTACTTGGGAGAATCCGGGGATCAACCTGGGACCACCTGTGTGCAAAGGAGCTGCTCCGCCCGTTGAGTTACAGCCCCTCCTACTGCCCACCATCTCAACAGCCAAGAAGACGAGCTTCCATATAGCCTGAAGTGCCTGATCCTGCTCAAGTTCAGAAGCGAAGGGTTGGGCCCGGAAGAAATGGGTGAGTTGAGTCTCTGGATGGGGAGTTGAGTCCTGCACTGAGTAGGCAGCTGGACCCGACAGCCTGCTAGGCCTCTTCCAAGTGTCTGACCCTATGAATAGTTGTCGTCTTTTTGGGTGAAGGCATCCTCACCTGATCACAATTAACAATATATCTCATCATCTGCAAGTTGGGCCCTGCAAGAGGCTTTACTCTCCTGTGTATGTCTACTCAGATGTAAGAGCCACTGAGTTGAATGGACCGCACTCCCACTAAGTGCGTTTAGGATGGCAACCCCTCATGTCCCCCCATTTACGCCTATATGAGATGCCATGCATAAGGGACGGCAGACAAAAGTTTTAAACAAATAGATATTCCACAACTCATGAGACTGAACGTCTAGACATCCTGAAGACAGGAGCTCCGTCCTGAAGGACGACAGCTCTAGCAACTTGGATTAACCTTTTAGGACAGCAACACCCTAAAACAAAAAGAATGACAAAATGGAACCAGTGTACCAGGGGTGGGCACATACATACATAAAAATAAATAAATAAATAAATATTTATTTGCCGATTTATATCCTGCCTTTTTCTGACAAAGGGCTCAAGGCAGCTTACATCATTCTCCTCCTCCATCTTATCCCCACAACAACAACCCTGTGGGGTAGGTTGGGCTGAGATTCTGTGCCTGGCCCAAAGTCACCCAGTTGGCTCTGTGGCCGAGTGGGGACTAGAACCCGGATCGTCTGAGTCCCAGTCCCAGGCTCTTCACCACTGTGCCACACTGGCTCTCAAATGGAGGCTTAACTGGAGGCTCTCGTTCCTCAATAAGAGAAGCTAGACCATTGCAAAGGATATGTACGTACATGCTCTCTCTGCCCTTGCAGATCACGTATCATAAGGGGGGGGGAGGAGAGGGGGAGAGAGAGAGAAACTCATGTAAATGAGTATCCAGAAATCTGTGCCTTTTTTTTTTCGTCCTGTAGGCCTGTGCTCCAGAACTTTTCGGGGCCTTGCATTACTCCCGGAAGCACTGTAAAAACACTTACAATACATAAATGAAGAGCAGCTCCCATACTTACATGGCCAGGTTTGCATCACACAAATTTTAAAAAGAAAAGTCAGTCCCCCATTTTCGCTTTCTGTGGGCAGTAACTGACTGTGACACACAGCCAGAGGGAATCACGTGCTCGTAGGACGTCATTCCCAGGGGCTGCGTGTCCAAAGAAAGCCACGCTCAGTGTGTATTCTGCTTGCCCACCCAGCTGTGCAACAGGCTGGGAGTCCGCTTGCACATTTGGTTCTGCCACCAGGTGTGTGAGCGCATTGGCAGCCACTTGCCGCGTGGAAAGTCTGCAGAGCTCTGCCAGTGCTGCCTGCAGAAGACGGCAGAAGGTCCCCCTTGGCCAGTACCCTGAGCAGGCCTTGGATACAATGACACTCACCCAGGCAATAACTAGGAATGAGCGTTGGAAGCCAGGCAACGTTGGAGAAAGCAGAGGTGTGCAGCGAATTGATGCGAGCCAGCTCGGACACTCCTCCCGTGTAGGACAAAGGCCCGATGGGGTCCACGCGCCACAGAATCAACTCGCTGTAGATCGCGTTTGGATCATGGAAGGTGCGTGTTGCCGCGTTCCTGAGCTGCTGCCGGGAAGGGCATTTCAGGTGCCGTGTGGGATCCGCGATCTTATTCAACCTGTCGGAATCCCACGCCTCGTCAGACCCGGGGGTCAGCAGGGCGTTGTGGTGGGAAGACGTGAGCAGCAGAGGCAGCACTGAGTGGCAAGCGAGATCGTTCAGGTGGAATCGGTGGCCGCAGTAGCGGAACTTGTGAGTCACGGTATGCACGGTTGTGAAGGCGGACCGGTCGGCGAAAGAAACCGCCCACTGGTTCAAGGAGCCATCGATGTGCTTGGAGACCATCATGACGGTGGGCGCCGTGACGTTCACGCTGCTGCTCTCCTGGGCACAGCTGGGCCTCCAGCCGGACAGGCTCTCTGAAACGCTGGCTCTCTTCTGTGGTGGCTTGTAGCCAGTCTCCTTCGTGGAGGTGGTGCAGGCGTACATCTTGATGTTCTTACTAAGGGAACTCGCATCTCCCGACGGAAATGCAACTGGGATCTGAGAAGAAAAGGAGACCTGGGGGGAAAGGGAAGGGCACTGAGAGCCTGGAAATAAAACCTGCAGTTTTTAAACAACCCTGTCCCCGAACAGATAGCAATCCTGGGAGTTGGAAATGAGTAAATAAACTAGATGCAACATTGAATACCCCTTTGCCTTTAACATGGAGCGTTCTTGTTTTAAAATTGCACCAGGTAAAAACCTTTTTATTTGCCTGGAATTTTAATACTTAAATATTTTAACTAATTTTTAATGGTCATGCTTAGTCACATTCTACTTTCTTTTACTTTATTATGTTTGTTGTATCTGTGTTGTTTATCGATTGGTATGTTGAACTATCTTGTAAGCCATCCTGAAATGTTGTTAAGGATGGGATAAAAATACTATAAATAAATACATACATAAATAAATAAAAAATAAAAACATGTAAATAGCATTGCTCTGGAGAGCAGAACGATAATGATCAGGATTGCTGTGAAATTCTGGCGTTGTGAGACTCTTCTTCTGGAGCTGATCTTTGCTCTGTTGCCACTGGCCCTTAGCGATTAACTTTGTGGTTTAAGTTAGAAGGGAGCATTTATTTACTTTTGATTAAGCATTTTTACTTAATGCCTTCTGGGAAAAAAAGTTCCCAGAATGGATTTCAAGAAATCCGTAATATGACAGTCTCTGACCAGAGCTTTACCATGTAAAAGAAATGGTAGGAAAGGAAAAGTGGGTTGTGACGGAGCATGAAAAAGCAAAAGGGGTCACACGTTCCTAGTTGCAACAGCCACGGGGAGAAAAGCAGCTGGATGGTGCTGGTTTCTCTGCAGAGTGGATGAAGTGGCCCCGGTTCCCTTGATTAAATTAGTCCCTCCAAGTTCTACAAGGGGCTAGGCATGCACAGGCCAATAAATGCACCCATAAACAGGGGTTTCTTTTAAAATGCACGATACCTGAACTTGTCGAAAGATCCCTGGATTGTATTCATCCAAATACTTGACGTGCCACACCAGAAAGGTGCCATCCACAGGGTGAATGGTGAAAAGCATGTCGGGATTCTTGTTCCACTCCTTAAGGAGCAGCTCGATTTTCCTGTCCAGCAGGACCGTCGGCAGCGGCATAGGTGAGGCAGCCGGTGAAAGGATTTTGGGACTACCTTCCCTCTCCCCCTCTTCGTGCTCAGAGGAACCCGTTCCTGTCCCCGTCTCAGACTCTCTATCCAGGGACAATTCTGAAATTCAGCATAAGAAAGAAGAACCGTGCATGTTATGTTATGCAATTCCCCTGTTATCCTTATTCCTCCCCTCTTTGCACCCACAAAGCCAAGGGTGCAAAAAGTTGATGTCAGCCGCTTTCCCCATCAATGTTTACTTGGCATTACCTACATGCACAGGGGCTAGCTAAAAACTAGCTTTTTCATCTGTATTGTGAGCCGCCCCGAGGCTGCTGCAAGGGGCGGCATATAAATATTTAAATAAATAAAATAAATAAATAAAAAACGAGGAAATCCTTTTTGTCAGAAGGAGAGCATTCTGTGCAAGGCGTTCCAAGAAGCCCTTTGAACAATACTGTGCATACGTTTCGATGCAGCAATGTAGAAGGGAAAACGGGGATAGAAACAGTCTTTGTTACCTAACCTGGTCATTTATTAGAACTGCTAAGAGCTTTCAGGAAAGGGTATACGCTACGCTCTGTCATTGCCGGGAACCTAAAATCCCTTGGAGGCAGCACTCCCCATAAAGGACACCACAGCATGGGGGAGACCAACCATACCCCACCCACTGTCCAGAGAAGGAACAGATGCAGGGAGAATGAAACTAAGAACAGGTTTCCAAGTTTGCTTTTTCCTCCTGCCTCAACATTTCTTTTCCTTTTGCATCACATCAGGTTTTTCAGATTGTAAGATGGAGGTCCAAGGCTGGCTTTCTTGATGATCTGAGACCCCCTGTTTGGACTGATAAGCAAGGGAGAAAATGCTTTACATGAGAAATCGGACTGCTTATCTATCCCTTGATAACAATTGCTGGGAAAGACTGAGCGTTGCAACCTAGAAAAAAGAGGACTCTGGAAATAGATATTACAGGCAGTTTAAAGCAGCTCTATTGTATTTATCTTGACCCCTCTGAAGACAAAACTGTAGAGACCAGGAGAATGAAATCTACATCACTAACCGTGGTCAAGTTTCATGAGTAAGCCTCCCTCTTTCTCCTCCTCTTTCTCTCCGACATAAACATCCTCTTCTGCTTTTTTCATCTGCAGGTCAGTAAGTTCTCGAAGATGTTGCATAAATATTTCAGTGGAGGATGTAAAGTGGAATTCTTTATTATTTAGCCAGTGAACCACAAAGCCTTCATTTCCTTCGTCTAAATTAAAAGCAGTCTTAAGCAAGGCTGGTGGAATATCTGAGGAAATAAAGAAGGTTTTTTCCCCACAGGAAAAAAAAAATTAAGAACAAATGTTGGACATGAATTCAGGATACGATTCTATACATGTTTAGAAAGAAAAAAAGCCCACAACTTCCAGCATGTGCTGGCTAGCCATTTTTGCAAGCTAGAGACAGACAGGTCACTCTGTTTCGGCCACCTTCTCATTTGTTCGCTCATAAACCCATTGTGTCCTTTTTTGGGTTAATTTGTTCTTCTTCTTCTTATTACTATTATTCAGTTTGTGAAAAAAACAGCTTTGCACAAAAGCTTGCACAAAAATCCATTTCAATCTCAATATGCATTTGAAAACGTTTTCTCAAAAACACACCTGCCCAGACATGTTTATCTGAATGCATTTTGATAAGCATTTTAGACAGAGGACTGCCTGGCCACACACAGAGAAATGGGAAAGATGAAGCAGAATTCTGTTCCAATCCTCATGTTAGATGATCAGAGGGACCCTACACATCAGACCCATGTTTACTCCTTTTCCTTGCTAATTCCTCTGTGCGCTATCCTACTGACCCTGTGGCAGATGCTTGTAAGCCTCCGAAAGTGGAATCTTACAAGCATCGGATGCAAGGTGCAAGGAACAACTGTCTGTCATCACACCGCTTTGGCCGTCTAGACTTAGAGCTGGAGAGTGAGGAAAGATGACTGGGACAATGTTTGGACCTGGCATAACTAAGGCCCATATTCCTGTTCTCCTTTTGGCACAGAGTTACAGAACAGCAGAGTTGCAAGGGGCCAAGAAGGCCATCACGTCCAAGCCCCTGCTGCTGCAGGACTCGAGTCCTGACCAGAACCAACCCTGTCCAGATGCATCTTGAATGCCTGAATTTTGGGACAGCCAACGACTAACCGTTCTTTCTGTGCTGGCGATGAGGGACAGGGGAGGGTTTGGCCTGCAGCGTCCCAGCTCTGAGACTGTAAATAGACAGACCAGAATCCAAAGTCTGAATTCCTTCAGTATTCCTAAAATAAGCTATGATGGGGATGCTGAGGAACAAATCGCTTGTTTTACCTGTCTTGGGGTTAATGCTCGTTGCGATGTGGAAATGACACAGGGCATTGGCATGGTGGGAAATGTGGCGCTGGACTTCATGGGTTCCCAGCTGATTGGGCAAATCTTCCGTGTGGGTTATCAGTACTGATGATCTTCGCTGACCCTTCCTCAAATTCTTCAAGTGATGGATGGTCTAAAGCAGTCGAGAGAAACAGAAGAGCATAAGAGATAATATTTTTCTACTCTAAATACAAAGCTGGTTGGTCTGTCATCATGTGCAAAACCCGGACAAGATGCTTTTTCACTTCCCTAACTTTTAAACCATCAAAAATGGTTTGAAAACAAACTCCTTGTCAGTTCCAAATAAGCAACCTAAACTTGTCTAGCTGGCTTGTTTGCAGATCAGGGCTTGTTTGAAACCCTAGTTGAATCATGGTTCCTACATAATGGCAAGGCAGGAACTGGGCAAAGTTGGTTTATTCCTATGCAGAAGGAGCTCTGGGGAGCAGCGTTTTGCATGGACTACTTTGTACTCCTGTGTGTAGCACTAAGCCTGGGATGCGCATCGCACAGAGTGCCCAAAGCAGCAAAACGTGATTCAGCGAGTAAATCAGAGCACAATCCTAAACATGTTTACTCAGAAATAAGACCCACTGAACTAAATGGGAATTACTCCCTAGTAAGCACACTTACGACTGCAACCTAAAAGTCTTTGGGGAGCTAACAGGGAGACTGCCTTAAAGTGTTCCACGTGATTGCCAATCCTGAAACACATTCCTCTGAAAGTCCCTGTTTACTGAGTTTGGGTTTGCGGGGGCATCAGACATATTGAGGACAGTTCCCCCACCCCACTTGCACAAACATGCTGAATCAGCATAAAGCTAGGAATAAAACACAGTCACAGGACAGCCCCGCGAAGATTCATATTCCATTAGGGATCAGTTCCACGCTGCCCAAGATGGATGTGCTTCCAGGCACTGCCAAATCAGACTGGAGGCGCTCCATGCGTCTTTGAGAGCTGGGCAGAGATGCTACCTGGCCCCTACTGCTTCCCATCTCGGCTGGTTTTGACACATCTGCTTCTCCATCCTTTTGCTGAACGACAATTCTAAGCCTTTGGCCTTCCGGCGATAGCGCCCTACCTCCAAAGCATGCTGAATGTTGTCCTTGTGCCTTCCAGAGTGCGAGAAGCTGGCACTGCTGCTAATGCTGGAGGTGCTCGTTTCACAGATCTGCTCCCCCAGAAGAGTGTCTTCGGGCAACACGGTCTCTGCCCACAGCCGGCAGATGCCGTCGTGGCACGAGGTCAGTAGCACGTTGCAGACAGAGCCCCTAGAGGCAAACACAGGGATTACCACTTGCAGCATCAGGGCCTGTGGGACTGGGATGGAGCAGAGAGGGTGGTTCTGCAACTCACAGGTACGTGCAGGACCATCAAGGCCTTCCTGTTAGGCAGAGTGAGAGAGCCCACTGAATGTTCCCCGAGCTGCCCTCACCACCGTTGCCACCGATTTTTCCGGAAAACGGAAGAGCGTGCCACCTCCTACGGCCACTCTCCTGTTAGCAGTGTTGAAGGAGCATCTGATCACCAGTCCATGTGGCTCCCACCACGGAATGGCTGGAGGAACCATTTTGTCCTTCACCTCAGACAGAGAAACGACTTATGTTGGCTCTGATTATTACCAGAAGAACAGGATCTGAAGTATCTGACCATGAGGAATCTTCTCTCTTAAAAAAAGTCACCAGTTCAAGGTTCCAGACAGCGACTCCGTCTACAAACTGCTATTTTCCTTTCTCAGCTGTCACTCTGCATTCCACAGCAACTGAGCATGCATAATCCTCATTGGGATGACTTTGTTTTTGGCAGGGCAAGTTGCTCTTTAGTTTTTTTGCCTAAAAAGACCCTTTCCAAAAAGCAAAAGCAAAGGCAAAAAAAAAAAAAAAAAGCCCTTTCCGAGACGTCTGTATATCTCTGCTTTGCATGTCAGAATCCCTTTTCCTAGCAACCCTGTTCTTGGCTCCAATTCTCTCAACACTGACTACCTGAATTTGCTATTAGAAAAAGCAACCTCTTACCATAAAGTTGCTTAGATCAACAGGGAACCCATTACTCCACTCTCGCTAAGACCATTTATCATGGCCAAGGTCATAGACTGGCGACATTAATTCAACTACCTATCTTCTCCCTCACTCTCTGCACAGTAACCCGTTCCTACCATACAGAGATTTGTTCTTGAAGCTGAAATAGGGTTTCAAAAGCAGTTCCTGATACAGCAGGGAGGGCAGTAGTCTGTCCATCCATCCATCCCTCCCTCCATCTATCCCTCCCTCCCTCCAATTTTTATAGCACTCATTAACATTCCCCTGGGATAATACAAGCCCTTCATAGGAATCCAAGGCTACAATCTCTACATGTTTAGTTGGGAGTGAGAATTATTTCTGAGTAAATAAGAGCAGGATTTGTGATCCACAGTCGACTAATACCATTATAACACTGACCAAAATGCCACAAAAGAGTCCGGAAACTTTTACATTTCCAAGCGGACTTGTTCAGTTGAGGATCCGGACAGCCATGACCCTCTCGGCAGACAAAAGTTTTCTGTGGCACTGACTATGCAGACATTCTGAGCACCACGTCCTGTAGCTTCCAACTGCCTTGCCAACCCTCTTGCTGGATGAGGAGGCTTGGAGTTTCTGAAAGCCTGCACATTTTTGTGAATTTTGAGTTGGCTTAATGAAGGTATTACCACAAGATGGAACGTGGAATTCTTCCTATGGCCAACACAGCTGCCTCTGGGGGGTGAGGAGTCTGGTAACACTGAGAGCCAGTGTGGCATAGTGGTGAAGAGCACGGGACTGGGACTCAGAGGATCCGGGTTCTAGTCCCTGCTCAGCGATGGAGCCAACTGGGTGACTTTGGGCCAGGCACAGACTCTCAGCCCAACCTACCCCACAGGGTTGTTGTTGTTGTAGGGGATAAGATGGAGGAAGAGAATGATGTTAGCTGCCTTGAGCCCTTTGTCGGAAAAAGGCAAGATATAAATCGCGATATAAATAAATAAAATAAGCAAACATTTCTTTCCAGGATCATTCTAACCTGGGCATAAACTTGCTTGTGTTTCGCCATGAAAATCCAGTCACTGCTCGTGGGTGTGCCAGGTACACAAAGGCAAAATGGACAGGCATAGAGGCTCTCCTTGGTTCATCGACCTCCTGGGGGAGAAGCGATGATTTCCAGCCAGTCATCGGATACCAGACTTTTAGAAGACAATCATCCTAGACAAACCAACACACAGCGAATACATAAGTGTAGAGATGAACACAATTTTAAGTAAGACACGTAAGTAAACAGCTGCAGTGGGCATTAACTGGAAGAAGGCACTGGCTTGAGCGGAGGGGAAGCAATTCAAAATCCCTGCCCCACAACTTGTAGGAAGAAAGAGTAAAGATGCTACCAAACTATTCTGGTCTGGTAGCAGGCATCTCTTATAGGGATAATTTGAACCATTCCTTAGTTTTAAGACACAGGATTGCATTATGAGATTGCTTATATTTTATTTAACATACGCAGATAAATCAATCTAATGTGTCAATTACATTAAGTGAAACATTAACTGATGGCCATTTGCTGGGACAAAATCACAAATATATAGTCTAGTGTTTAACATATAACTATTTTATTTTATTTTATTTATTTTATTTAAAATGACTTTTAGGCACCCTTTAATGGTAAGCTATTCTCAACACCATGAATAATATAAAAAAGAAAACAATGCAAGAACAAATAGAAGAGAATCAACCAATTGATTGAAAGTCAATTAAAATGTTATAAAATCAGGAAGAACTAATAAAACCTAGAAGCTTCAATCAAGTCTTTATTTGGTCATTGACCAGCCAATAAATAAAATACAAAATGACAATTAGCTAAAATCTAGAACCTTTTCTGCAGACTGTAGAAAAGCCAGCAAAAACAAGTCATCTTCAAGATATTCCAGGGGAAGGGCAAAGAAGGGACCTGAAGATCCCCTGATGAAAGCAAATTCCAGAGGCCATGTGCTCATCAGCTGAACTGCTCTTGCAAGTGAGCAGGTGAGAAGGGCTTCCAGTGATGACCACAGAAGAAGGGCAGACTGTATGGAAGGAGATGGTCCTTCAAGTAGCTCAGGCCCAAACCATTTACATCTCCAAATGTTAAAACCAGCACTTTACATTGCACTTGGAAACATGCTGGAAGTCTGTGTGGCTGAGACAGGATTGGTGTTGCCCGAGCAAACTCCAACCACAGCCAGGTGGCCATCACCTGCACCAGCTGAGGTTTCTAAGCCATCGTCAAGGGCAGTCCCAAGGGCAAAAGAAAAAGCTTCTGAAGTCAGAAACTGCATCCAGAGAGATCCAGACAAGGATTTACATTCACAAATGAACGGTCTTGAGTGGTACCTTTAGTTATCACCTGAGATAGAGACATTTTGCCAAGAGTTGTGGTCCAAGAACATCTGTGGGGACACTGGTATGAGGTAGCCATGAATCAGCTCCCTTCAGAGCAGCAGCTTGCCGACTAGAAAGAAGTTTACGGCTGCATTTTTGCACGATGGTTAAGGCAGAACGGTAAAGACCCCTAGCGGAATGTTCACTACAGCGTGCTTGCGCATACTTGTGCGATCGCTCCTGCTTAGAGATGGGAAGGCCTCAAAAAGAACTGGAAAAAATTAGTGAAAAGAATTCCCCCACCTTTTTTTTAAAAAAAAGGTAGAGTTTTTAAAAGTTGGGCTTTTCCCTGCCAATCTTTCCAGGGCTTCACGTGTCTACTCCCACAAGGCTCCTCTGCCTGCAACAACGAGGAACTCACAAGGAAGGAAAGAAGTGTTGGCCAGGTGGAAAAACCCTTTAGCGTTACAGCCACAACAGGACTCCTCACTTACCTTCCCAAAACAAGCCTGGAAACCAACTTCAAAACCTGCCTTCTGACAGTGCTGGTGAGTTTCTGGTGACTGCATCCAGCCCCATTTAGCACACGCTGCGTTGCTGAGAATGCCCCAAATGTCACCCTCCCACTTTCTGCACATCTTGTACTACATTTCTAGGCGTCCTTGTGACCGACTGTTTCCCTGCATCATCTTTTGGACACCTGGATAAAAAAGCTGGAGAATACGGTGCTCCTTCTGCTCTTAGTTACCCACTCCTTACAGGCAAGATGTGAATTTGTTGCAGCATACCTGTCTGCCCAAGTAGGGTGCTTTCTTTTAATACCTCGCCTGTGTTCAGCCACAGGAGTCCCTTTTCTGATCCAAAAGGCTGAGAAGCAATTATACTGCCTATACCGAAAACATGACGGGGTATGAAGTTCGGATAATGAAATTATGCGACGAGATTATAGAGCTTTCAAAGGACTATTCAAAGCTAACAGATCTTCTTTTTCTTCTTTTTTAAAGCCAATCCTTTTGGAAAGTAAAGCCAGCAAGGAAATAGAGGTTTTAGCCAGGCTAAGAATGCTGATCCCCGGCGTAAATGTAAGCCGGCCACATGCAGGAACTGAAATGGAAACCTTCTCTGGGAAAAGCAGAAAATGGCTCCCGAGACCATCTGCTTCCGTCGTTTAGTCACAGAACTCTGGCACGGCGTATGAACAGGCAGAACAGATGGAGATGGATGGGGGAAGAGAGCCTTTGCAAATCTTCCTTCAGGCCAGTCAAGATTCTTTGGTATATGTAATATTAAGGGAACAAGAGGCAGGGTTGAAAATATCGTCGCATTGCATGGCCTCTCCCCCGACTTGGCCTCGGCTGGAGAGCTGCATATACAAGCACGTTTGTTGCTCTATGTAGCCAGGGAAGGCAATGGTCTTTCTGTTCCTGCTTCTGGGATCCCAAGGTTCCTGGAGGCCATGGCCTGTGCACAGTTTTTCCTGAACTGACTGGTTGCAGCACAAACGAAGCACTTCTCGTATTAGCAGCCTGGGCACCAGATGCATGCCGACGCTCAACTGCAGGGTCATCATCAGGAGCTGCCATTCACCGAGCCCCAAGACCACCTCCTGCTCTGCCTGTGCTGCACTTAATTGCTCTAGAAGCCTGCTCCTGTGCCCTTTCCAAGCATGGAAGCAGTAACAAAAGCAGGGAAGTCCAACCATGGAAGCAAGGAAGTCCTGAGCCATGAGCTGAAGACA
Source organism: Varanus salvator macromaculatus (assembly GCA_023646645.1). Taxonomy (NCBI): domain Eukaryota; kingdom Metazoa; phylum Chordata; class Lepidosauria; order Squamata; family Varanidae; genus Varanus; species Varanus salvator. The sequence goes on from JAIXND010000786.1 coordinate 9,560,106, forward strand.
GTGGGAGTGGAATCAGGTGTTTCCTGGGCCAGCAGGCACGCTGGAACATGGGAAGAAGGTTGTGGGTGCTCTTACAAAAGGGCTGTCAATTGGGGGGCGGGCCCATTCATTAAAATGTCTGCCGTGATGTGCACAACTGATCGCAAAACACTCATTTCTAGAAGGCAAGCTAGTGAGTTAAACACTCACTCAAGATCAAAGCATGAGGAATGGGCTTAGCTCCAAACTGCAAAAGCGTACTTTTGAACTCAAATGAAGACGTTTTTGGAGGGCAGGAATTCACCTTGTAACACTCCAGCACCTGAAGTTATTTTAAAACATAAATGAAACATCTTAGGAACTAAAATGACAATCCTGAGGGGCAGGGGGTCAGCTGAGTGCCAGGAGCTGGCATCCATGGAAAATCTGCTGCCCAGCGCCACCAGACCAGAGACATGAGTATTTGATTTTGGGTTAGAAGCAGAAGAAAATAATTCAATTACACTGTTCAAAAGAATCTCCTGACACGTGGCACAGCTGGAACTTGCTCTTTATAGGTCTTACCTTCCCAGCTGTTGCAAAATATTCACCATCTGGTGACCATTCCATCAGATGTACAGACACAGCAGTCCTAAAGCACAAGACAAGACGAGAAAGCACATTTTCCAGTGGAAGGGGAAAATACTACTAGAAGCATCCAGTACTCTAAATGCAATGGACTCTTATAATATCAAGATAAATCTGCTGAGGCAGAGTAAATTTATTTCCATAATCGAAATCTTGCTATGCAACAACAACTTATAATAGTCAGTGACCAGCTCGGTCTTAATAAACAATTTACAAATAACACATAGATTAAAATATTCCAACTATTAATTAGACAAAATATCAATAAACAAATGGTGCAAAATTATTTAAAATAATCCATTACAATTTTTAATTAAACATTTAAAACTTCACATACAATATCTTTGTGGATCTTGCAAGCAGCTGCATAAGAAGTAGTACATAAGGCACTTCCTAGCCACTTCAGCATGAGATCTGCCTGGAACCTTGCTATGCTCACAGCGCAAGACGGCCAAAATGACGTAATGGGTGCAAGGAACTGCACATTTTAAAAAGCAACTCTATTATAATGCGAGATCAGCCTCAACCATGCTGGAGCCTTTGGTAAATGGGTGAAATGGAACTCTGTGCCTTAAGGAGCTCAGAGGCCGCATCACCACTACTGAGACCTCCAGTATTTAAAGGAAGTGCTAAAGATTGGTTACTTTTTTGAAGGATGAATTTCATGTTAAACATCTTATGTATCAGACTCGCCAGCAACAAGAGGGTAACTCCTAGATATACCAAACAGCAGCAAGAGTGTCCTAGACATCAATTTTTTAAGGCACAAAATTCTCCATGTATTTCAGATCATAAAGACTAGCTAGTCTTGCCAGAACAAAGCAATTTGTCTATGCAGCCATATCCCAGCCCTGGTTTGGAGGACTAGAAATGTGTTAGAGCTTTACACAGTCCCCATCTTTTCCCTGTCTTCAGTAGCTTCATTAGCAGTCCTACATAAACCACAATGGGCTAGAATATTCCAATTATAGGGTTCTCCAGAACTACAATACTCAATCTTTGGTTTGTACTGGCCCCTCCTAAATCAGAACTTAGAAACCTACGTTGAAGTGAAGTTTCCAGCTCTACTTTGGAGCAGCTGCACAAACCAAAGTTTGCTGATTCAAATACCTCTGCAAACTACGGTTTGTGCTAAACAGGAAATGGGAATGGAGGTCACATGTCAAAAAGGAAACTGGGATCATGCAAGGCCGTGAGTTTTGTTATGTTGAATAGTTCTTCCCTTGAAGAATAACTCCCTGAAGTTGGAATGCGCCAGGAATGTTGTGCCTTGTAAACAACACACAGACATAAACAATCTGTCTGCTATGATCAAGCCAGCATGTTCTTGGGAGCTATCCCGTAGGGAGGTGGGGGGATGTTACGTGGAACAAGGGCCTTCTTGGCAGTGGCACCTGGCCTCTGGAATAAGCTACACCAGCTAGCATTTCGCTGCCAGGCAAAGGCTCACCTTTTCTCCAGTTATTCTAACCATGGATTTTAAGGGCGCCTGGTTTTAAAACTGATCCCATGTTTGGTTTCATTGATTTAAGTTTAAATTGTTTTATTTAATGTTCTATGTTCCATTTTAATGTTGCTATACTAGCTTTTTATATACTAACAAACAAACAAACAAACAAATAAATAAAATGTTTGTTGCTCTTTGGCATTGGACTTCCTGCAGTATTCAGTCTTGGGATGGAGGGCGATGGCTTGGAAGATGCTGGAGTGCACTAGGAACTCTTTCACGGCTGCCCAAACTTACTTGCACTGCCACACACATTCCCAGTCATTTAGAACAAGAGGAATTTTATCATCTTTGCCCTCAATGTCAAGATCCTTCTCTTCTTCATCCTGCTCCTCCTCCTCCTCCTCCAGGATATCACTAGCTGGAGGAGCCCATAATTGCAAATAATCTGTTGCTGTCAGCAGCCGGTTCCCTGGAAGCACAGAATGTTTATGAGACACAGAGAAGAGAAATAATTCTTTAGCACTGTCATCTGACGTAACTTGACACAGGGGGCGACTGTATGCACAGATATGCAACGAAAAGGAATCATACTACGGGAACAAACCTAGGTTTGTGCAGACACAAAAAGTCCTGTGACAAAGTCCTACATGCCCGGCTAGGGGATTTGGGGAGCTATAGAATTTTTTTCTGTCTAAGCAAGCACAGGACTGGATCCCAACATAAAAAGTGTTCTTTTTCTTTTTGCTACTGTATATTCAAGTCTATTCTAGAGGTTGCAAGATTTGATGCAAGCCTAGTTAATCATTGACTAAACAAGGAGAAGATCAAGTCCCTCAGAGCTTCCCTTCTTTGCCAGTTTGCAAGCTTGGTCCACGCCTCTGCTACCTTGCATAAATCAACTTCCCACTGGATTGACACTGTGGGTTGTTCAGGCGTTAAACAACGCACAGCCAATGGAAGAATTAATTGAGCAGAACTGTGGGCTGTAATCACCCCAGCATCTGGGTTCACATCCTGTTGGGGTCACAGGGAACCCAACATTCCCAGGTGGGCCAACTGGAAAGTTACTCTGCAAAGTAGCAGGAGCATAAGCACACAATTGGCAGACTGCAGCCTGATCAACCTATCCGTTGCCACCCTTACGTGTGAACTGGGTCTGCCTCCCAAAATTCTGACCCATCCAGCCTTAAAGCCATCTCCCCCAGCCTTGTGAATCCAACTGGGTAACCTCAGGACAGAGGTCGTTAAACTACAATGGCCAAAAACCAGGTGGGTACAGTCGGCTTTAAGCACTCCTTTTATGACGGGGGCGTGGAATGTTGTTCCATTCTTTATGGACGGCTTTCCAGATGTTACTGGAATGATTCTCCTTGCCCTTGGCACTCCGGAGAGGGACACCGCTTCACTCCAGTGCGATGGACTCCTCCCATTCTGCACCATCGCTCTTTCAGAACAAGGATACATCCTACCAATGTGGCCACTTCTGGTTTAGCGCCCATCCAGCCTGAACCTGACCGGGCTCACCAACCCCAGCATGTGGCCATCTGCCTGCAGGTTTATCTAATACCTCTGCAAATTTCCCACAAGGCACCAAAATGGCCGACAAAGCATCGCCCAGGGGCATGGTGGGAAATCCAAAGAGAAGATCCCCCAAGTAGGCCCTGCCACTAAGAAGCCACAACCAGGGCTTGGGCAGGCATAAAGGGGGATGAATGAACTGGCAGAGAACACATTTGGGGCGGCCATTTTGCTTGGAGGACCCCCCAAATAAGGAGTAGGTTCTGGCCTACACACACTGAGAGCCAGTGGGGCACAGGAGTGAGTGTGCTGCTCCAGGACCCAGGGGATCTGGGTTTTATCCCCACATGGCCATGAAGCGCATCGGCAGCCGTTCCCTCTCAGTCTAACCGAGGCCACAGGGTTGGTGTGAGGATAAAATGGAGCAGGACGAACATTATTAAGCCACCTCAGGCCCCTTGCAGGACAAAAGTGGGCTATAAATTGAATAAAGAAGTAATCACATTTATACATGCCCCCCTTCCTCCCTGGAAACTCATATTAACGAGGCGGGAAAGACTAGCACCACACGGATCGTCTCCATGCTTGGGTGGTGTGATGCTGCCTAAGAGACATGCTGGTGGGAGGCAGGCTGAGACCTCCCCCAGAAATGATGTCTAGCTGCAGCGCACTCAGATTGCTGGGAACCACAACATCTGCCTTGACGAAGAGCACCCACTGATATTCCACAGTTAGGATACTACGAAACCACTTAATGCCGATTTCACATTACCTTGAGGATCCCAGGCTAAGTTGTAGGTCATAGAACTGAGGAAAACCTGTCCCGTTTTCAGCCATTGACACTTCAGCAGCTGCAGTGTAATATCAGAGATTTATTTTACAGGGCAGAAAAACCACATGCCATTTGCATTTGTATAAGCCTGCACTTCCGATGACGCTGGCCTGCCAAGCCAGGGGGCAGGACGGAGCAACCACGTTGCTGCCGGATAGCATTCTTCAATGATAATGAGAAGCACCAACAATGCAGTCCAATTAAGCACCTTCCAGAAACAGACCCCAGTCACAGCCCTGCCATCAGCCCAGCCAAAAATGTGCTCGCACGCCTTCTGTTCTGCATGAACAGCTAATTTATTTGTACATCATTAAAGAGGAGGGGAAAATTAGCTTATGCTCCATTCCTTCATTAGAAAGAGCAAAACTAAACATCTGCAGAGAGAAAACACCTCCCCCTCCGCCTTGCCTGTACAAAGAGATCTACTTGAAAATTCTGCATCGCAGTCAGACCTGCCTTTGGAAAAAATGTGTCTGGTGAATTAAAAAAAAGTAAGCCTTGGATCAAAAAGCTGCATTCCATGGACAACTGATGTTGGAGACCACGTGCCATTACAATGGTGGCGGGAGAAGCAATTCTCCACCGGACACTGCCAGCCGCCAGCTTGTGGCAGGAGAAGGAGGCTTGTAAAACTTACCTGTGGGTACCAGGAAGCAGCAGTGCAGGTATGGACTGCAGCAGCCAGCACCAAGGGCCTTCCTGGGTTGCCCCATCAGACTGCATCACTGCGGGCTTTTGGGAAGGCTTCAAAGACCTACTTCATCCCAGCCTTCCACCGTTAGGGTTGATTGGACTGTTCTGCTTGGGAGCAGCCAATTATGCTGCAGGCTTTTATGTTATTGGGGGTGTTCTATGAATCTCCGCTGCCTAACAACTGTATCAGATCGTCGGCATTATCAGCATCATTTGATGAATTTTAATGTTCTGAGCTGCCTTGGGAGGGCAGTCCAGCAATATTTTAGATGGCTCAACTTCCAGTCCTTAGGAGTATGTCCTGGAAGGATAGGCAGGAACCCCCTTCCTGAAGCTGCAGCCATTGGGGTGGTGGGGGATCTGCATTCCTGCCCCTGCCAGAACTGCCAAGTCACCTCAGATGATCTTGCAGAGGTCAAAAAGAGAGCCTTCCAGCAGGTAGGGAAGGTAAAGGAATGATTGGGATCCACTGTATTCGGACTCCTCGCCATCCCATGGCAGGGCCACCTCTCCAAATAGTCTGTCCAGAAGGCGGAAAAGCAAGCAAGGAGGCCAGAGATCCTTGGGGACCTCTGAGACCGCAGACTTCTCTCCAGTAGGTGGCAGTCTCCTGGGGTGCACTCCCAATCCATCTGTTACGGTTGAGTGGACAGTTGCTACTTGGGCTTGCGGCCTCCACTCGCACCAAAGCGACTGCCCACTCAGCCACCAGGTGCGTCCCCCTCCCAGCTCACCTTCACAGCATCCCCAAGTCCCAGTGCTGCGGAGACTCCATCTCACTGGGTGCCACTGCTGGAGACTAGCAGTGGAAGTGGCCCACTCACCCGGGAAAAGTGGCTGGAACCTCTGATCTCCTCCCGCCCCCAACACTTTCCCTCTGCAGCTCTTCTGTGATTGGGATGGCCGCCCTGTGTTTGAGGCAGCAAAGGCTCAGCCAGAGCCCCAGCTGAGGGAGGGGAACGTGCCAGGCAGAAGAGCTGAGCAGGAAATGGATTGGAGAGAGAAGCATAAGCACACTTTGTTTCGTATGATATTTCTGCCCAGCAAATGTCCTCCTTAGAGCATGACTTTGCAGCCCCAAAACAGGGTGCGCAGAACATACGAGCTGGCCATGGCACGCACGGTCCCCAAGCCAACCACAACCAGCCCAAGACAACTCACTTGCTCCAGAAAGTCTCTCTATAGCTACCAAATATTTATACCACATAATAAATACTTACACAATTTCTCTTGTGAGAATTTACCCCTAGCGGTTCAAAGATACACACAGCATTTCCGTAAGAGGCCGCAATCTAAAGCAAAGTGTATGAACAAAATGTTAAGAGTGTATGAACAAAACGTAAAAATATAACACTGAATATTTTACTATTTATAGATACCAAATACAGCTCCTACAGCGTTTTACATACAAGAACACATTCTGGCAGACTTGAGGCTAAATTTCAAGGGATACACTAAAGGAGGAACTTTACTCCTTTGCCCATTCAGAGAAGATCTTGGAAAACAGCAAATGCAAACTGTTTGCTATATATGCCAGTTCCAAGATGGGCACTCAAAGCATATAAGAAGAGATAAAGTTCTGGTTAATTCATTAAAACACCGAAGTGCTGATTGCCACACCAGCCACTCAGAATGCAACAAGGAGGGAGAATCACTAGAATGAAAGACAATTGTTTATCGATTGTTTCTGTGGGTTGCATTACCACTGGCCTGAGCAGCTGTCCCCGCCCCACACGTCTTGAGGGTCAGAAAAAGCTTGTGATAAGACGCAAGGAGTTGCAGCTGGGGCTGGGAAATCAGACAGCAGCAGCTTTTTCCAGCAGAAGTCCCCCTTTCAAGCTGCCCCTGGCCAACTCCCTCCTTTCTCCCCTGCAAAGGCATGCAGGGGTCAGAAGAACAGGCACAAACACCCCACTGCATATCAGACTTCACCCCACTTGCACCATGTTTGGGTGCAATCCCATGTATCTCCTTCTTTTGTTAGCTTCAATGTTGTCTGAAGCGAAAGGGGAAAAAGCAGGACGCAAAGTTTCAAAAAGCGACAAGTAAATCATAAACAAGGAACGATTATGCTTGCTACATTTTAGGGGACAGAGAAGCATCCGTTCAGGACTAAATAGATAAATAGTTCTGTCTTCCGAAAACAGATAAAGCAAAACACAGAAGACTGTTGGCCAACTTTTCTTCTTGTTCGCTTCACAAAGCAGATTAAACGCTGCCTGGCCTTCGCAAGCAGCCCTTTGTGAAAGAAAACCCCTCTTTTCTTTCTTACGCTGTATATACTCTAACCATGACTAATGTTGTTAAAGAAATCAATCTGCTTTATCCAAGGGATGGCTTGACCCACAACTGGTCAATAAATAAGGAAGTCAATTAATATTAAACCATTTTCCATGACAAACACCATGAATGAATAGGTATGAAATGAACAAAACAAAACTCACTGGGGATGCTTTGGAGCTTGCTCAGTCACTGGGGATGCTCACCAGCAAGCCATGAGGGCCACCTAGGAGCAATTCTACGCATGTTTAGACTTGCTCCTGTCTAGACTTGCACGGGATTGTGCAGAAGTATGGTTTTAAAAGGAGAGTAAAGCAAATTAATCCAGGAAGTGAGAATCAATGGCTAGCAATGATAGCAATATATTTGCTCACTGGCGGGGCATCTCTGGGGAATCCTGGAGTGATATAATCAGAGGTGGTAGAGCTGAAAGGGGCCCATGACGCCATCAGATCCAACCCCCTGGTTAGTGCAGGAGAGAGAACATGGGCAGGAATTTGTCATATGCTCATGAGCGATTCTGAGCATCTGTCGACCACTGTGGTAAGAGAATTTTGGACCAGGCAGGCCTGTTCCTTGTCTCAGAAATATAGTTCTTATTCATACATAACTTCAAGTTAGTATTGATTCTATTCTTATTATTGGTTCTATTGCAATGGCAGCTTTCGTTGTATTGTTGTATTGACTATATTGTAATCCACCTGGGGAGTCTTATGGCTAATCGGGCAGCACAGAAATCAAATAAACAAATAAATAATAAGTGACTTTCATGAATAAAGTCAATAAGCAATCAGCTACAATAGATGTGAATAGTCAATGACAAATTCTTAACAATGGCTTGTGGATTAATGTAAAGTTTCAGCTTAAGTATTTAAACATTCCTCCTCCCCCACCCCCCACCCCAAAAAATCACATCTCCCATTTCTCATCTTCTTTGAACTCCTTACCCTTCCTTCTTGGGAACATTCCACACAGCTGACTTGGATGTTTCCATGTTTAGCACCAGGAATAATTTGCACACATTCAAAGTCATTTGCCAGAATAACAATATCGCATCCGGAGCCATACGCCTAAAAGAAATTTGTCAAGCAACACAAAAAACTGAGCTTTTTGATCATTTAAATCACATACTGCCCAAATGCATATTTTATTTTTAACTTGTCTTCTAAATCGTCCTACAATAAATAGCAACGCCACAGACAGAAATGTTTCAACATCATAGTTCAAGGATGAAAAGCTCTGGGTTTAAAAAAATTAAATAAGATGTTTAAAAAATTTAAAGAGAAATACTATCTTTAAAATTTAAAGAGAAATACTATCTTAAGTAATAACTATATTATATTAAATAATTTGCCTATAGGCATGTTGGCCCGAAATGGCCCTAAATGGCTCAAACCGCAGTATTAAGCCTCTGTTTAATTTCTGGAGTTATATTGGACTACCATGAGCCAAGACCAGTGGCTCCAACAACAGTGGAATGGTATATCCACTCTGGGTATCTATCCGAACTCTAAAAGAGCTTTATATCGTGTTGACATTTTGAGGGAGTGGCGTTCAGGACCATGGACAGCTCTAAGGATGCTCCAGCTATGGCTGAGACAGGATAGGACACGCTGTTGACATTCAAGCCTCAGCTAATTACTACTCACATAACTGACTTCTTAGTTATTGCTTCCTCTTCCCATATATCCCCAAATCTGCTCTAGAACATCCCATAATCATCTGGCTGGAGGGGTCTGCAGGGGAAGGGAGGAAACTGTTCCCTTAGTAGACAGACACTTATATCACTTTTAGGACTCTCTGTACTCATTGCCTGTATGATCTTTCTGTCTATCTGAAGGATTCCCAAGGCCCTTACAGTCTTCTGACACATATCCCTTCCTTCTTATACATGTGGGAACAAATGACACTGCCAAGTGGAGCTGGAAGAAATCATGTTAGGCTTTGAAGATTTAGGGAGAAAAGTCAAGAAGGGAGAAGAAGAGGAGGTTTAAATAAGCTGCTGTGGGATGCTTGCAGGAAAAAGACGTGGTATGCATGTATTTCTCATCATCTAGTAAACAAAGCCATTGCTTTTTCATCTTATGAAAAGCATCTGCTCTAGTCTCATCGTTACTTTTCTATACTACCCAAGAGCCAGAACCTGGTTTACAAAGATCACAATCCTAAAAGTACATTACACAGGTTTAAAAACCCTGCCATGCAAGAATACGAAGAGGCAGCATACAGAGCCACATACATGCTGAAAACAATGTTAAACAGTCAACAATAACAAACAGGATCTAACCAAGTCGGCCCCCATCACCAAACAAACATTACAAAGCAGTCAAGCAGTTTCAGCAAAAGCGGCATTTCTCATGGGCACCAGCCGATACAGGCCAGTCTGCAGCAACTCTGCAATCAGCCCCGGGAACTTTACATGAGCTTCAGCCTGTCATAGGACTACACCCCTAAAATTCCCTGGAAAGCAGCAGCATGGACTTTCTTTAAAAGAGGGCCAAGCTTCGTATTTAAAAGATCTGGGGCACAGAGAGGCTTGGTCCTCTGTCCTCTCTTGGGATGGGCACTTGTTGAGCCAACCAGGTATGCGCTCCTGCCTCGCTCCACCACCCCAAATGGCACTGGAAGGGAAAGCACTTTCCCTGTCTGTAAAAGCTTCAGCAAATTTCTGCTTCACTTTCAGCTCAGGTCTTGTTCCAAAGAAAGCCCACACCCTCCGTGGGCTGAACTCAAGAGGATACACTTATGGAGAGCTTAGACTCTTTTCCAGCTGAGGTGCAGGCATGCTGTGGTCTTTTAATGGCCTCTTTCTTCAATTCTATGGCTTTGCTGGTTTAAGTTATGCTGGATTTTTGCTATAGTACTTCAGGATCCATTGGGATGAAGGGCATTCTGGCCTTTAAGAGGATAATAAAAATAAAAAACCCACCCTTTATTTTTCCTGGAAACCAATGGACCAAGCAGCCAAATAGAAAGAATGAAAGTCTAATTTATCAAAATTTATCCTATAAATTAATACAACATTTTTGTATCATCTGAGCTTGGTTAAAACTAAGCAGTGTCATGTTCAGTATGAGAATTTTCTGCTTTCTGCTTTCTGCTTTCTGCCAGTAGAAAACATCCTACTGGCGTGTTTTCACCGCATGCCCTTTTTCTAGCTATAATCTTCATCACACCATTTATCTGGGGTGACCATATTTCATCTTAAATCTTAATACAAAAACAGCTGTTTCTGAGAGAGAGGTGAAAATAACATACTCTTTGCCAGTGCAACTTAGCGCCTAGCCATCAAAGTCATGGAAAAATAAATTCAATAATATTCCCACTTTAACACCCCCTTCTTCAGAATATTTAGTGTAATTAACATAAACAAAAATTACCATTCAGTTTAGGAGCAAAAAAGAACTGTGAGGCTATACCTAATTGATTTTGTTTCTCTTTAAAGATAAATACATAATTACATAGTTGAGCATACTATAGTCTTTGATGCACTATAGTTGTATGAGATGAGGAAATACTTCAGTGCTTCTTCCTTTTCTTGGAGGCACCAGCAATTATGATGCTAGACATTCAATGCTTCCTAAGCATCTTAGAACGTTTCCTCCCGGACAAGTTCACACAGAAGAAGGTCTACCTTTCCTCGCACGCCTCAGTCAGCAGCTGGTAATTGAAGCCTTGGCTCTGAACTTCCACAGGCATTTGCCTTTGCTAGATGTTTGCCAGCCTCGAAATCAGCCCCTTGCCCGGGACAAGCTGTGACCACGTGACCAGCTAACTGTCCTCATGTTGCTACACTTAAAGCTTCTAGGCAGTATGACCCCGACAGGCTGCATCAAGCCACTGCCTGGAGAGCAAATTAACCTCCGCACACACAGTTCACAACCTGTGAGTTTATACAACTAGGTCTTGATTAGTGCGGATAATGAAGCCCATGACGTGGTTGCGTTATTTGGATTCACACTATTCCTAGTTAGAATTGTATGTAAAATACGGCAATTGGTTCCAGCACGATGGAACAGGCAATGAGAAAAAGTAAATTTAAGTTCTTATATGTTTATGGATGAAATATTACAGTAATCAAAAGATAAAAAGAAATAAATGAAAGAATAAAAAGAATAACCAGCACTTGCATTAAAAGATTCTTCTATTATTTTGTCTTTCATGCTCTTAAATACTATTCCTTGTAGTCGTTTGCAGACCACAAGTTGATGCAATTTTACCATTTTTAAAAAAATTTCCCATGCATGTTTCAAAATATTCTGCACCATCGATTGAGACATTTCAACACCTTGTTCTATGCCTAAGACCACATTCAAGTCATTCAGTCACATCATTGTTTTGCTCTAACGTAATAACAAACCTCTTTTTGTGCTCACAGAAATCTTCCTGAAGGGATCTTCCTTCTCTCCATTTTGTTAAGGGAACTTCTTAAAACAATTAAAGCATGAATATGAAAATACATTACAGAAGGCAACAGCAGATGTACATGTGTGAATAAACAACTACATACTGAAGCAGCAGCGTCTAAAACCTGAACGGCAACCAGTAATTTCAACCACGCATGCACTAGTCTCGTATTACCTGAACTCTGGTTCGCATCAACTGCAACCTGGCATCATTGTACCATCTGCACTAAATAGAAAATCGTATTATTTGCACTCGCTTTGATCGCAACCTAACTGCACTTCAGAATGTGTTGCGTCAACTCATGTGCTAAAATAACTAATGCATTTTCACTGGAAAAAATCCCCTCTGTCAGACTCACCCAAATAAAAGGTACCTCTATTAAGTTTTACACACAACTGAAGGCTGAATAATGAAAAATGGTTCACAAAGATGCAAGCAACCAAATGAACTGATCTCCATCTTGGTTAACCATGCCTAGCAGGAGCTGTATTCCCTTGTATATCACAAGGGCCTGGATTCTAGTAAGTCTTTTGGTCAAGCCATATTGCTCTGATAAACATATGCAGCAGGGAGATCCATTCCTGCAGTGGTCATTTCTCTGTGTCTGTGTCTGTCTCTCCCTCTCTGTCTCTCAAACACACACACACACGGACACTCTCTCCTCCACAACCGTCTCAGTGCACAAACTGGAGACATGTAAGCCTTGTGCTCAGAAATGTGCTGAGATCCCATCACACCTCTGCAGGGGACCGATACAGGGGAAAGCATCTGAAATGAAGAGCATTTCAGCCTGTGCTCAGTGGCTCCGGCATCTGTCAGCCAGGCAGCCAGGAGGGGCAGAACGGATCCATAGCGCACCCATGCCCTCCCCAGCTGCTTCAGCATCAATGTACGTGTGTGTGGTGCGGGAGGCAACTGGCTTGCTGTGAGCTCACAGGCCCACCCAGGGTGACCTCGAGGAAGAAATGTGGGACCGTGTACAGAGCTGCTCAAGGCTGAGCGGCGCAGGCCCATGCCGAGTGACATGTTGGTTTTGCTATGGTACAAAATCAGCACTTCTTTTTTATGTTACCCCAAATGTCCTGAACTCGGAAGAGTTGACTGGAGCTGTCGCGGACAGGACATTTTGGAGGGCTTGCATTCATAGGGTGACCATAAGTTGAAGGTAACTTTATGGCACATAACAACAAAATGTCCACGAGACTGAATTGTGTTAAACAAGGCTGTTGGGGGTGGTGGTGGGGAGGCTGGGTTGCCTCTTCCTCTATGGTGAGCAGAAATTACCTCCAGGCAATCAGGTGTTGCAGAGGAAATCTTTTTTTTAATGGTCAGAAGTAGGTCTTATCAGCATGCATAGGCAAACAAAGGTAGTCATGCCCCGGAATTAGTTGTGAATTCTAAGTGTTCACACTAGCTTTTGCTTTTAAGATGATGCTAATGCACACTGACCCCGTGGCACAAAGGGGGAAGATTACCTACATTTTGGAGCAGTGTAAAAAGAGAAGAAAGAAACCAAACTTGAGATGGTTTCCAGAACACAGAAAACAGAGGAAAAGTAGACGGACTCCTGCAACAATTACAACAGTGTTGTGTGAGCTCTGCAGATTTAAAAGCTCAACAGAGGAAAGAAGCACAAAGCGAGCCTAAGTGCCACCCACGCAGAATCTGCTCAGCTTTTAGTCACACTGCTACCTGCAAGAGAAAACTGGATGGAGTTTGCAAGCTGCCAGGAACTAGGATGACTTGCAGGATCCTCAGAGGCAAGAGAGATTATGTTTTGCCAAAGCCTGCATTAAGAGCAAACCCGTCAGCCTTATCCAAGTCAATGACGAGATCTAGTTGCATGCGGTAGCTGGCCACAGATAAGCACAAGCAGGGAGAGAATAAATAAAAAGGCAGAGCAGTGCTGCATCTTAAATAACACAGACGCATGCAATGCTCCATTTGCCAGATGCGGGGAAGAACCGCCCTGTCAGGGAAGCCCCAAGCGATCCAACTGTCTGCGCGCCAGCAGCCAAGATATCTGTTACAAAGAGCTGCAAATGGGCAGGCCCTCTTGCTGCATCCATGGCTGTGCTGACCTTTGGCCTCATGGACTGCTGGCCCTTTGACGCACAGCCTCACGGACTGGGGTGAATTCTGCTACCATCTCCCCTAGTTCCAGGCTGAAGTGGCCCTTATTGTCTGGCAGGGAGACCTCTGCCACCAGCCTCTTGTCACTTCCTGGAAGGAGGAGAGGTGACAGCAGCAAAGGACTGCGGCTCGAGTTCAGGAAACTTGCAACAGCTGCTAGTTCTGCAATGTTGCATGGACAGGTTCAGGAACAGATGCCGAAGGCAGAAGCTTTGCCATCTGAACACTTACAAAAATAGTTTATAATATGCTTACTTCCCCCCAGTTTCAGCTGTTTTTCTGGTCATCCTTTCTGGTCATACATCATCCTTGCCATATTCACTTCCTTTGAATAAGTAAGAAAACAGGACACATTAATGCAACATGGATTCTTGACAGGGTCAAGGGGCAACGAGGCAATTTCTATTGGAATTAGTAAAATGCAGCCCCTTGTTGTCCAAGTCTTTCAATCTATTCCAATGGTATAAAACCAGGTTGAAGATAACCAGGTACCTCATCCCCAAAACTAAAAAGAAAAAATAGCAGTTCTGAAGAAGATCAAACAGGAATATTGTATATAATGGGGCAATTATCACACTGCCTGTCAGCCATCTCTGTGCAGTTGCTTGATATTGGTACATGTCCTAAAGCTGGAGGAAGGCAGGGCAAGATCATTGTCCCTTGACGTCAAACTTGTTTGGTGAACGAGTTGAGAGCGGGGAGAAAAAGCAGTGGCTACATACACATGCAATGCCAAGTCTGGATGCCGGGAAATCCTCTGAATGATTTGCTTAGCATGTGGGGATCCTGGTATGTTGCTCCCAAGTAAGCCAAGATTCATAACCATAAACAAACCCTGCTTTGTGATCCTGGTTTGTAGAAGGAACACCCCTGCTGAGTGCAGGGTTCATTTGGATGACACACTAAATCACAGATGCTTGGTTTGTTGAGCAGGTTCATGGACAAGGAGAGGCAGGCAGACTGTGTGCACACTTTGTTCACAGGATTCCTCAAAATGGGGTTAGGGATGTTGATATACTTGCAGTCAAAAGTACCATAAGGTTTTGCTTCAGTTTTTGAACATGAACACATTCCTTGTGGGACCAATTCTATCTTCTGCTATACAGCAGTGGCAAAGGACAAGGGATGGCATCAGATTTCCATTAGTGGCATAAGATAGAACTTGCTTGTTTGCACAGGTGGGGGAATGAGCCTCATCCACACCAACGTCCCTTCCGGCTGGGGGTGTTGGGAGATGTAGTCCAAGGCAGCCACAGGGGACCCAACTGGGGAGAAGCTGAGCTACAGCCAATGGCAGGCCAGTCCTGGCAGCTGGCTGTTTTGTGGCAAACCGTGACACACACATACACACACACATAACCCAGCAGCTTATCTCAGCTCTATTCTGCCCAGTAACCAAAACTATCTGAGCTGTTTACAACAATGCATAAAGCAAGATCATACAATAAATACGGTAAAAATACAGCTAATCGGCAGAGCCATCAAAGTGCTTCCATTCGTCCACCAGGAGGACAAGGCTGTACCAACAAATTATTGATGTGGGGGAGATGAAGGGTTTAAGATAGCAGGGTCGCTTCTGCAGCACAAGCTCAGGTTGGCAGCACATTGCCTACCCAGAGACTCAACTGGACTCTGCTGCACAGATATCTGAATGAATTTATTCTCTGCTTATTCGCTTATTAAAGAGCAGCAGCATCAAATGCTGAAAAAAATATCTTTCAGTATTTTCCTTTTTCCTATGACAACAAACACTTCAGAGTTTCTGGCTTCCTTTGCATGTCACATTTAAACTATTGTTCAGATGCCTCTGGGACTCCCACATTCTATCCTGTCCTCCTCCATAGCCAAGAGGAACACAGAAGCTGTCGCTTCCGCTTTCCACTGTTATTTCTTTTAAAAACTTATATTCCACTTTTTAAAAACAAGACAGTGGTTGCCACACAAACAGTTAAAATTATAAAATAGAATACAAATGATTAAAAAAACAAGATACAAAAGAAACAGGATAGGTATCCACACAATAGTCATTATCTAAAATGGTCCTGAGAAAGGAAAGATCTTTGCCTGGGGCAGGAAAGATAAAGGTGTAGGCTCCTGGCAAATCTTTTGGAGAGGTCATTCCATTAATCAAGTTTTAAGAGGGCCTTCTCTTTTTGTAGGGACTGCAGGTGGTGCAGTGGTTTAAACTGCTGTGCTGCTGGGCTGGTTGATCAAAAGGTCGCCAGTTCGAATCTGCACACGGGGTGAGCTCCCGTGCGCCGTCCCAGCTCCTGCCAACCTTGCAGTTTGAAAGCATGCAAATGCAAGTAGATAAAAAGGAACCACTTCGGTGGGCAGGTAATGTAGTCATCAATCGAGCTTCCTTTAGCATAGGTACCCAAAGGACAGCCGTCAAAGATGACCCAAGAGACTGAGCAGGCACAGATGTGAGGAGAAGTTCCCTTAGATATTCTGGTCCCAGGCTGTCTAGGACTTCAAAAGTCTAAATCTATACATACAGGAAGAAGCCCTTACAGTTCACATGGAAGTGGTCATTCTTCAGTGACACCTCGTCACTTTACAGGGAATTCTGGATACTCAGAACTGCAGCTGGATTGCCTGGTGATGATTCTTGGACGTCACACCAAGAAGCACTGGTGTGACATCCAAGCACTGATCACCATCACTGATGGAGATGCAGAGAGACACCTTTGGCTGCACTTCTACCCATAAGGCAGCAAGTAAATGTTAATCTACTTGTGGCGTAGTGGTTAAGAGCCTGGGACTGGGACTCAGAGGATCTGGGTTCTAGTCCCCGCTCAGCCATGAAGCCAACTGGGTGACTTTGGGCCAGTCACAGACTCTCAGCCCAACCTACCTCACAGGGTTGTTGTTGTGGGGATAAGATGGAAGAGGAGATGTAAGCTGCCTTGAGCCCTTTGTAGAAAAAAGGCAGGATATAAATCGAAAAACAAACAAACAAACAATTTTCAGCTTGCTGAGGTACTAGAAATTGTAGGGCTTTCTCCTGTCTGAATGTGCATCTGAAAAGTATGTTCCCAGAAAAATAAAATATGAAATTAAGCAAAATTAATTGTGGAACAATTAAAGAGATGCTGTACAGCTTGTTCTTTTTCATCCTGCACAATAGAATCCTGCATTATGAAAATTACAAATGTACCAATATAATTATGTTGGCCCTCCATTCAAGAATGCCCTGACTGATTTCCAATGCAGTGCACCACACCACCACTCAGTTAATTATCTTCTCACGCCATTAACATTTTCTTCAGATAATTTTCCATACTGGGGACGTTCAAAAGGTGCCTACTCATTTCGCAACTCAGATTTAGCCTTGACTTGCAATGTGAATAAAGGCCTCAAAGCTGGTTTGCAAGTCCAAGTTAAGGGCAACTACAATTAGCAGTTAGCATTTCAACGGGTAAGTTGTTTCATAGATGCACAACACTCAGTTCTGCCACTGTGCAGCAGAGGATTCAGATGAAGTCAAGGCATAGGTGACTTCTTCAAGAGTAGGGCAGTCAGTGCATTATTCAGGAGATACACCCCTACTATCCATCATCTCCAGCAGAGCTATCATCTCCCCAGCCTCACAGAAGCCTTGGGCTACAAGATGAGGGAGGCTACTTAACTATCCAGTGAGCAATTCCAGAAGGGGTGGAGCTCAGAGCACTCCAGGTCTTGTCCACCAACACAAGGCTTCAACTACCTGCTGAGACAACATCCTCTCTTGTTCTAGCAGAAGAACGTTCCAGCCAGCAGGCCCACTTGGAGTTATCCAAGGTTCCATTTCTTTCTGCCTTGATCTCGCTACAAGCTTCCCTTGTGAGATTCAAGGGACCAAGAACAGGACACCCACACAGCTGTTGGCAGGCCTAATTTTTAAACACTTGCTTTGGATAGTCATTAAAAATGTCAGAATTTTGTGACAGAATCATATGGGAGTGGGAGGCAAAGATGGAAAATGCTTATAAAAGCACCAAGCGACAATGCCTACAAGCAAAAGGCATTATGTGAAATCCCACTAAAAGTTCTGGTACAGATATTTTCCCTAATTGTAGTGATAAACTTGGACAGCCTTTCAGGCTCACAACAGAATATACATGTTGCCCCATATTTAACCATGGCGTATTGTTGTGACTACACATTTTAACCTTTAACTTGCTGTATGAAGAAAGGGACTGAAGCTGGCTTGCACATTTGGGTTAAAAGTAACCACAGATAGCATTAACCTTAGAACAGATACAGTGGATGCAATACATTAGTGGTAACACTGAAAAAGGCAGGCAGATTAAGAACTTGGAAAACATCATGTCTGAACAGGACCCACACAATCCGTGGATGTCAGAAATGAAGTTGTCCAGTTTAATTTAACAGCCTAGCACTGCCCATGCATGTTGTATTTTAATTCAAAAGCATTTTCATACGGCTTTTCTATAAAAGGTATCCAAAGCTACTCACACCATTTAAAACCAGCAACAAAACAAGACTTTTTAAAATAGTAAAATAAAGTGCCAGCCATATCACCCATTAAAAAGTCGTGGGGAATAAAACATTCACCACCTACTGCTTATACCAGAGCAGCAGAACTGCACTCATTGTATTTGTCTGGGTGATCTGCAGTAGCTTGAGGCAGTGTGGCATAGTGGTTAGGAGCGGGGGACTGGGACAGGAGATCTGGGTTCTAGTCCCCGCTCTGCCATGGCATCAGCTGGGTGACTTTGGGCCAGTCATAGGCTTTCAGTCAAACCTACTTCACAGGCTTGTTGTTGTGGAGGTAAGACTGAGAGCAGCAGGAGGAGCATGTTGTAAGCCACTTTGAGTTTGTTGTAAGAAAAAAGTGGAATACAAATCTAATAAATAAAAAGGCAAGGATTGCTGATTCTCATTTTTCTTTTTTTTTTAACAATGACACTTCCCACCCAGTACTGTTGCAGTGAAGAAAGTTCAGGTTAACCAGGAGTGGATGTCTGTGTGGCGGGGCTCAAGTTGCATCCAGCTCCGGTACTCAAAACAGGATCCTGAGCTCTGAATTCTGTAATTCTAACTATGCGTCTGCCATATAAGGTTCTAGATCCTGGGGGCTGAATAAATAAAAGTAGATTCCACATACCTGAAGTCCACCTGACACTGACTTAAATGATAAGAAAGGTGATGGCAGCCGAAGCTCCCTGGGAAGGGCATTCAATAATTAGGGCGTCTTAAAACGTAATACGTGGTAGGGCCTAAGAACCATCACAAATGGGAAGTTCTAGCTCCATGGCAGAGCAGATGCTTTCGATGCAGAAGGTTCCAGGTTCAAGCCCTGGCATCTCCAGGTAGAGCAAGAAACCGCCTGCCTGAAGCCTTGGAGAGTCATTGATAGTTATGTCAACAATATTGGGTTAGCCGGGCCGATGGGCTGACTCACTATTAGATGGCTTCCTATGCTAGATCCTTCCCAAAAAACCCTCTATCTCTGGCCTGCCCGCTCTCCTCCATCTTTGTCTAGCCCACCTCATTTTAACAGGCTCATCTGCATGCAAAGATGATAGCGCTTCCACAGTTGCCACTGATGCAGCTATTCCAACATCCTGAAAGGGCATGTGAAACACTAAACCCAGCAGGTTCGTGTGAAAGGTCATTGGATAATAGAGCTCTGAACTTCCTGGGCCGTCTCTAATGAAATTAAGCAGTTGTCTGCAGTATCTGGATATTGGCAAGCTCTGAATCAATGGTCTTGGAACCTTTTGATGAAAAGCTACAGAAGACACTTGCTGCTTGTACATGAGCTCTTTATTTGGCAAGAGACCAAACTGTCATGATTTCTCAATGCACAGCTCCTTCCATATCTTGTATACGAAGGAACACCAGAAATTGCCAATCCAGTAGTTCAATAACCAAGCTCTAATGAGATCCGCACTTAATTTCGCATTTTTTATTTTGCTTTGCACTATTTTCACACAAAAGGTCATAACTTAGTCAAAGCACAGGTGCTTCCCATACAAAATGTCCCAGCTTCAATCTTTTACATCTCCAGAGTGCTAGGAAAAACCCCTCTCTCCAATCCTAAAGCCATGTTGCTAGGAAGTATAGCCAATACTGAACTAGCTGGAACAATGATATCATCATCATCATCATCATCGTATTTGTTTAAAAGCTGTCCATTAGCATCATGCTCTCTGGGCAGCCAATGATAAGACACTGATATGAATCAGACGTCCATTATCGCTAATCAAAAGCCCTTTCCTTTCACAACATTGGTCTGGTGACAGACACAATAATTCCAGTCTGGCAAAACAGGGATGAGAACAAGCCATGATCTGATGAGCTTTCTTTCTAACCACCTCCTTCCTCACATGTCCAGCTTTAGAAAGCCATTTTAGGTTACAATCCTATGCATGTTTAGACAGGAAAGAGTCCTTCGCTGGTTGGGGAATGCTGGGAATTGGAAGACCTTTTTTCCTGTCTAAACATACAACGGATTGTCCTTTTAGCTTCTTAACCTAGTTTCCCAATTCAGATGACACAGGAAACTGTTTTAGGATGTAAAGATAGCTTTGTGATAGTTAGATGCAGCATGCAGACAGCCTGAGGCTACACAACTCCTTCTCCGTTTGACAAACCATGGTTTATCAGACCAGATTGTCTTAGGTAAGCCAATCCATCGAGACATTTCGGCACTGGCCAGAAGTTTGCCATAAAAAAGCACTGCAATATGTATACAGTAATTTTAGTTTCTTCACCAGCAGCACTGTCGAGGTTTGACTTCTCTGCAGTACCTGCCCTGTGCTCTTTGTATGGAAAACCCCATCCTGCCATTTGATACCAGAATCACTCATGTCCCAATACCAGTGGGAAAATGTTACAAGTAGGAGAACAAAACACGGGACTTGCTCACCGCCTCCACGGAGCATCGGATGGAGGCGGTGTTGGATAAGGAGGCCAATTCAAACATGCATTGATGGGAACGAGTTAACCAGACTGAGACAGGACAACTTGTGCCACCGTGGGGATTCCCAAGCAGATGGGGGCGGGGGGGACAGCTTGGCAGCTCTAGTTCTCCTACAGCCAGACGTGTGTTGCTGCGTTGCCCAAGATCGCCCGTGTGGGCAATTTTTCTGAAAGGAAAACTTGCTACCTTGCAAAAGCTCCCTTTCCCCCTTAGCTGAAGGAGCCTGTGTTTGTTCTGAATGTGTTTTTACAAACTGTACTTGTGGACTTGCAAATATGTACTTTTCTGACCATTTCTTACTGCTTCTGTTTTTGAATTGTGCAAAATCACATATTAAGGCTGTCTAGATGATTGTTTCCTGGAAAATTCAGGCTGCCTTCCCCAAGACTAGAAACGGAGCAAATGAATAAATGTGGAAATGTAAAGCCAAACTACAGATTAGGTTAATCATGTGGTTGAGCATGACATGTTTTAGGAAGGGGTTGGGTTTTGCTTTGGGTTTTGCTTTTTTAGAACCATTAATAGTTGCAGCTTGGCTACAGTCTGTGAGGGTAACTCCCAATCTGGAGCCAACAAATTTCAACCCTCTGCTGCTAACTCTTCTGCACCAGATTTCAAACTCCTGCTGCTTTTTCTACAATTCCAACCCTGATCTCTATCCTGCTGTAGCCTCACAGCAGCTAATGCTAAGAACTTCATTCATTTTAAATTAGCAAACAGCCCAGAAAGCCCTTTGGGCTATGGGTCAGTATAGAACTGTAATAATAAATAACTAAATAAATACTCCACCTCACTGGAAACCCTCTGCTCCATTCCAGACTGACGTTCCTAGCTCAGAGTGGTGAAAGTGGGAATTCCCAGTCCACTGTACAAGAACCTGGAACACCTTTCAACTCCCCTTCTTCCTCTCTTTCTCCGTGCTTCAGCTCCAGTGGGGACTCAGATATAGAGGTCCCCAGGCTTAGCAGAGAGATGCATGGTCAAACAACCCAGCATATGAGCAGAAACATCAAACCAGTTCTCAGAAGGAGGACAGCTTTTGGTAGCAAAAGAGTCAAACAGAGTCAAAGCAGACCCGTATACTATGCAGTCAGGTCTTCTGGGGGTTAAAGCTGGTGACTGCGACTATCAGTATTTGCTCAACTTCTGAAGTCAGGTTCTGCCTTATTGGGAAGTTCTTAAGCATTAGCTATCTAACTCAAGGGCTCTGAAAACAACTTAAGTATTTAAGACAAACAAGACCACCAGGAAACCAGGTCTCTGTGGCATGAGATAACTTATTGCGTTGGAATAACAAAGCCCAAACAAACAACAGTAACCAGGAATAACCTGTTATTGGAAGGGGAGAATTGTAACAATGAAAGACCTTGAATGATTGTTATTTATGTTTTGGTTGCAACAGACTGCATTAGCACTACAATTATTTGATACTTTCTAAGCAGGCTTTTAGGCTGCATGGTTCCTTTACCAGGATGTAGAATAGGAAGAATGTTTGGGGTCAGTACATGAAATACAATCTATCTCACATCTCATTGCTTTAGTGTTGTTAGCAAACTGGCATTAAAACAACTGGCGGGGGGGGGGGGGACCTGTCATATTTGATTATATATTAGTAAGATTCGGGAAAAGCATTCAGGCAACGAGTGCTACTCAACGTGGCCCCCAGGTGACTAACTGGATCTGAATTCTGTAGTGGTAAAAGAAATGCCAGGATGCCGCAGCAGCAGTGGTCATGCAATGCCCTTAGCCGTCAGTAAAGCTGCATAGCAGTAGAGAGGAGAAAGACTCCACAGCTGCTTCTGCACAGCGCACAGTTTTGCAGACTTGTTATTTGAAAGGCAAACTCACGATGAGGCCACCTGAGGCCACCTGTACA
Organism: Varanus salvator macromaculatus; assembly: GCA_023646645.1. Taxonomy (NCBI): domain Eukaryota; kingdom Metazoa; phylum Chordata; class Lepidosauria; order Squamata; family Varanidae; genus Varanus; species Varanus salvator. The sequence goes on from JAIXND010000786.1 coordinate 9,582,835, forward strand.
TGAGGGGGCTTGCCAACAGGCCCTGAAGTTATTTGACCTACAGAGAATATTCTGCACTAAAAATGACTTGGGCCTTGAATTATGATGTCCAAAAGGTGGCGTGTCTCTTATCTTCTCCCATAGTTTGTATTGGTCAGGCTGATAAACTCCTATAGGGAAAAAGCTGTGCCCCCCCACCGATTTATTTTTAGCAAATTGATATTTATACTCTACTCAATGGCACTTATTGAACAATAACAGCTAATTCACAGCCTGGGAAAGGAAGCATTTAAACAGACTGTTGCACGCAAATCTTGCTTTTTATTTCAGGGTGGGCCAAAGCAGTTTACATTTATAGAGACAGTATTATGACATTTCCTAATTTAAAAATATAAGAAGCTTTCAGGTGGGCTTATAATGTCACAGCTAGAAATTAACCACCTCTCACCATCCTGTCTGGGGATTCTGCTAGAGATCTCACTCGCCCACCACTGGGGTTTGCAATCATTGTCACAAATCCCCGAAGAGTGAAGCTGACGTGCTGGTGTTTCATCCCTGGAATGAGGCAGCTTAGCCTACTCCACTTCTGCCACCTCCAGGGATGACTAACCACCAGCCTCTAGCTTTAGGAAAGTTACAACCCTCTCTAACTGCATCTACAACTAACTCCGCCTTGATAAGCAGTCCTCCTCATCTTGCTAAATAAACGACCTCCTACCTGTCTAAAGCAAGGGGTGGCGGGAGGGAAAGACTGTCAGGGGATGCTAACTCTTCAGCCAGGCCTTTAAGCAGCAGTTTCACCTGTACGTGCTAGGCGATCACAATTACTGCCAACTTGGTGCCAATTTCTGCAGGCCAAAGTTTGCCTATGAAGGCACCTGAAAGGTCACGCTCTCTTCCTCTGTGTGTGTGTGTGTGTTCAACACAGCACACACCTTTACTTTCTCAAGGCCCCTTCGCCAGATCATCACGGTCCCTGGAGCCAAAGGGGAGACCCTCTCATGGTCTCCCACCTGGACAGGAATCCTGACAGCCTCTCCCACCTCCCAGGCCCCTCCGCGCAGAGCCAGAGGCACACGGGTCTCCTGGGCAGCCAGAGCACAGCAGGCGGCGGCGCGCCTGGGCCGAGGGCGGGGATGCACCACAGGTGAAGCCACAAGGCACGGGCCCCCGGGGCGCAGAGCCAGCGAGCCTCCCTCGGTCGGCGGCAGCCATGCACACGGACGTGCCCGGGCGCGCAGGCGTGCGCCAAAGCTAAATACGATCTCCTGCAGCTTAGTGCTGATTGTTACGGTGCCGCTCTCCAGATCCTCATAAAATTAATTGCTTAAAATAAATAAATAAATAAATAAAAAGCACCGAGCCTAAAAAATGGGATAAAACCCGCGCAACCTGAAACCTCCCCGCCAACCTTGGCTTTAAAGCGCGGCTGCCGGTTTGGACCCGCCGCCGCCTCCATCCTTTCCTTTCCTTTCCTTTCCTTTCCTTTCCTTTCCCCTCCTCCTCCTCCTCCATCCTTTCTCCCGGCCTCCGGACGGCTCCCAGCCCTGGCCCCTCCCCGGGCCCGCCCAGCTCCCGGCTCACCGTGAACGGGGTGTCCTGGACGCTGCCCACCGAGTAGCAGTTGTCGCCCGGGTTGACGGCCCCGGTGAGCACCTGGTGCAGATGCATCGCCGCGGCCTGCAGCCGCCGCCCGCCCGCCCGGCAGGCAGAGGCTCTGCTCCTGCTCCTGCTCCTGCTCCGCCGCTCCGCCAGCCAGCAGCCGCGGGAGGAGGGGGCAGCGAGGCGGCGAGACCCGGATGGCTGCGGCACTGCTCGCCCGCCCGCCCGCCGGCCGGAGAGGGAAGCCGCCTGGCGGCGTCCTCGGCCCCGCGTGCGCGCGCGCACCTCCGCGCGCTCCCCTCCGCCGGGCACGCGCGGCGCGGGAGGCGCCGGCAGGGCGCACGAGGCATGCGCGAGGGGGCGCCGGCCCGGGCGCGCGCACTCTCCGGGCGCGCTCAGGCGCAGCGCGAGCCTCGGGTTCCCAACATGCCCCGGCCGGACTGGGAGGGGGAGGCCTGCCGTGTCCCAGCATTCCCAGGGCGGAGGAGAAGGAAGGAAGGAAGGAAGGAAGGAAGGGAAAAAAAAGGGCTCCCGGCTCCCAGCACTCCTCAGCAGGGAAACAACCCAGAATTCCCTAGGGAAGGTGCACAAAACCCCACAACTCCTGGGATTCTCCAGGCAGAGCAACAGTTTGACAGCTCTAAGCCTCTCCCAGCCCTTTGTGCCCCAGAAGCCTCCAGGCTCCCAGCATCCCCCAGCAACAAGGAAAGCCTGGTGATGCCCAGCTTTCTGTCTAAGCATGCTCAAGATGGTTCCCCAAAACAGGATGCCCTGCAGTTAGCCGGTGGCGGTTCGAAAGGCCTGGTGCTGCAACGGAAGCGGAATTGCCTCCAGTCCCCCTTGCCAGTGGTTCCTCGATACACCTGCTACAAGCCCCCATTAGTCAGGCTGGGGGTGCTTGGGTGGGGAAGAAGAGGAGGGTGCAGCTGTGCCTGGAGGCTCCAGCCTGCTCCCCCGTGTGACCCACAGAGCATCTCCCTGGCCCCTTCTCTGAAGTCAGCACTCTGACCTCGGAGAGGCAGGTGATGTGGTGCTTTCTGCCCCAGATGTAGGTGAGAGGGCATCTGCTTCTGCCCTCAGAACTGGGAATCTGAATTATCCTTTGGTGGGCCGAAGGTCCCTCTCGCTGTCACAGTCTCTGGAACATCTTGCCAGAGACAAAATGAGACAAGTGACAACACTTCCTGAATTTCGGCACCTTATGAAAACAGCCGGGAAGGCAATCTTGTTTTCTGATGCAGTAATATCATACAACACTCAATTATCATCTTACCCTGTATTTTTGTTCATTGCATAGAAATTGAAGAATGAATGCTATTAAATAAGTGGATAAACTAGCAGGTTGTTGTGAGCTCTTTGGGTGTGTTGTGTGGACCACCAACCATGAGAAGATTGTTGCTTCTTTGGACCTCTGCCCCTCTGATCTCTCAGCCCTGCCTTGCAGTTTAAAAGTATTTGTTTGGTGGTTGTTTTTCTGGTTTTGTTTTTAGAATCTTGCAATTGCTTTCACATACTTGTCAGGCAGACTGGTAATTACCTTCTGGGCCAGGAACTCCTTGCAGGCAAGTGAACAGGCTGGCAGAAGGGAAATGGATTACTCTGACCCTCTTGCACCATCTGAGTGGCTTCCGTACCATCCGAGTGGCTTCAGTTGTGCAGGAAGTGAAGCACCTCCCCGCTTGGCTTGCACAAAAAAAGATAAATATATGCCAGGAGGGATTCCCTCCACTTCTCTTTTTGAGGTTTAGTTGGCTCTTGGCTGACCAACAAAACCATTTTCAGGCTATGAATGCTGGTTACCATGCACTGTAGTTATAAGTTGCCTTAAGTCTTTCACGCTAAACTGCCCACGTCAGGATATGAAAGCCACTTTTCATTCAGTAACTGATCAAAATAGCATTTCAATCAATTTCGTGAGAAGGAGATGGTGCCTCTTCACTTAACACAACTTTCAGAAATTGCAGCAAGTTCATATAAAGTGAGTGAGCCCAAGTTGTGAAATATGGTGCTCTGGGGGGAAATAGGGGTTTCCTTTATTTGAGGCGGGGGGGGGAGGGGGAGACGTAATCACAGGCTGAAAGCAGATTATCCTGAGGAGAAAAAACAAAACAAAAACCTGAGCTCTCTTGTCAATCATGCTTGGAGACAATGAAGCCCCCCCCCCCAATTGTCCCAGTTGTCATCTCCCACCTCTTCATTTTATCCATGCCGCAACTCTGTGAGGTAGGTTCAGCTGAGAATCAGAGACCTCCCCAAAGTTATTCAGTGGACTTCATGGCTGAGTAGGACCTTGAACCCAGCTCTCCCAAGCGCCAGGCCAACCTTCTTGCTGGCTCGCCCCAGAAGATCCACGTCTATATGGCATGTGACAAGATTTGCCGAGTAAGGAAAGCCATCCTAGGATGGGAAAAGCCGCACTGCAGCCTCGGGTGTTGAGAGGGAGTGAGAGATGCTAAGGCAGCCTTCTTCGGCTCGGGGGCCTCTGAGTGGTTGGGGCTTCAGCCTTGGCTCAAGCAGCATGGCCAGTGGCTGAGAGCTCAGGACTGTAGTCCAAACTGCCTACAGGGCACCAGACTAGTGCGAGTCATGAGGCTTGAGATGTAAGGAGGTGTGTGTGCTTGCTTCGGCGACATTTCCTCATGATCAACGAGGCTTCTTAGTGGCACTTCCCATGAAAAGCTAAGAGGCAGCTTTTTTGTTTAGACACAAAGTCGTGCCGACCGTTCACGACCCCATGGACCACATTCCTCCAGGCCTTCCTGTCCTCCACCATCCCGTGGAGTCCACTCACGCTCACACCAACCGCCTCTGTGACTCCATCCAGCCACCTCATCCTCTGCCGTCCCCTCCTTCTTTTGCCATCTATTGTTCCCAGCATCAGGCTCTTCTCCAGGGAGTCCTTCCTTCTCATTAAGTGGCCAAAGTATTTGAGTTTCATCTTCAGTATCTGGTCTTGCTGCTGGTCTGCAAATTAAATGGAAGAGCAAGCACTGTCATAATCAGGATTTCTGGCCAGCCACACCAATAATTTTAGAGCACGAGAGGAATGCAGGTGGGGAAACACGGTTACACACCCAGCACATGTTCTCATGAATAGACTCTGCGTGCAATTTGGTTTTGCTAATAATTGTGGGAAGAGAAAAAGAAGAAGAAATTGTCCATTTCATGTTGACTGATAGATGAAATGGATTGCCTGGATGACTCCCAGTGGCAGGGGGAAGGCTGGGAATAGGGGCACAATTTGGGCTTGCAGAGGGTACTTTCAGTCCGTAGGTTCCTTGGTCTCTCCTGCCCCTGTGATGTTCTTAGGGAAGGAATGCCCTTCTTTCAGTCTTGTAAAGAACCAAGCCCTGGAGGCAGTGAAGCCATCTGGAAGTGGGTTTTGGATGGCAACAATTAGGTTAATGATTAAAAATGAGCAAACCCCACCCCCCATTGCTTTGTTTACAAAGGTCTTATGGGCTTTAACACATGGACACTGATGACCTGCAGTCTTCTGCAACAAGGAAAACAGTCGATTCATCAAGATAAAAATCACATGGCAATTTCTCATGACTTTAAAATGAAGGGTTTGGATTTTGATTTGAGTTCTCAAACATTGTGTAAGTTACTCTCGAACATTGATTTTACCAAAGTGCAGGGCTGTCTTTCTGGCATGCCACCATGTCAGACGTGTCAGTGTGACACAGTTTTGATATCTCTGTGTCTGCCCTGAAAGCTGATAGGCTTTTTCCCTGCAATGCAATAACTATCCTGTTTGAATTGCACCCCTGTGGAGCAGTCCTACTGGGGCTATATTTGGCTGCCACACGTGCAACAGAACCAGGGTTAGAGCTTTTTTAGAAAATAGGTCCATTGCTCTGGATTCCTGCAGTGGATCCAGAGTCTCTTTGGCCCATATGCAAAGGGGACATGGCGATGCTGGACGCTGAGACATTGAGCAATTCAAGTTCTCCGGTGCCACTGCTTACTGACACACCAGCTTGTAGGACTGAACCCTTCTTTGGTCAGTTGGTCGGTTTGTAATAGTTGACCCAGATCAATCGCCATGGATAGAACTTCCATGGCCTCAGATGCCAGAGTGAAACCACAGGACTTTTCAACAGAGGCTATTCAGACATTTAGCTGAGAGTCATCACAAAAGAAGACATACATGTGTGAATCAGCCTTCGGAGAACACAAGCAGCTCCTGCAACACAATGTTAGGAACACAGAAACTGAGCGAGTCAGAAGGGGTCTCCAGGGCCATCTAGTCTGACCCCTGACTCCAGCTGGCTCCGCTCATGCCATGCCTATCATGTGCACGTCTAAATGTTGCAGTGTTGAGAGCTTCTGTTCAGATGTGCATTTCCCCTCTTGCCATTTTCCATTTTCCCTGCAATGGTCCACCAGGCTCTCTGGACTTGACAGGCCCTGTCTTCACTGGGGTATTTTGGGGGTTTTCCCCCTGTAGGGTCCCCTCCCCTGCCCACATAGGTATTGCTGGTACTTTTCCAGACCTTGAGTTTCCTGCAATGCTGCTGCTTTCTCCTTCCTCGGTGTGGGTAACACTGTTTTGGCTGCAAACAGAATGGCATGCATGGCCAGAAATGCAGGGAAAAGTATAAGCAACTGGACTATTTCCAAAGCAGCTGGGAGGATCCAACCAATGGGTGGACCGAGGTGTTGCTAAGAGTAGACTCTCAACTCACAAGATGTTCCTGGCCGAGAGTCTGGTGCCAACAGACATGCCCTGAGCTAAGACAAATGATTTGCAAAGTTCCTGTCTAAAGAAAATGTCATGCCCTTGCTAATGAATTGGCTTCTTTTGGCACACAAGCTTTCCATTAGCAAGAATACCCGATAGAGTTAGTCACATCTTCCTTGATGATGTAGGCACTAAAAGGAGCCCAGTCTTCTATTAGTAAATGATGCTCATCCATGTGCCAGCTGCAAGTTATCCCCCAGTTGCGCAGTAAGCAAAAGGATAAGCCCCTTGGAAGGCTTGTGAGCCAAGCAGGAGTCCACGTGGCCCTCGGAGCCACGCAGGAAATCGGGCTTTGTTATTGTCTAGGCCAAGGGTCAGCAATCCATGGCTCCGGGGGCACATGTGGCTCTTTCATCCCTCTGCTGTGACTCCCTGTCGCTCAAACTTTGTGTCACAACCGCCAATGTGCAACACCCGCTGGCCCTTGTAAGGAATTCAAGATGGCTTGCATTGTCTTCCTCTTCACAACCCTGTGAGGTAGGTTAGGCTGAGAGTCAGCGACTGGCCCAAAGTCATGCAGTGAGCTCCATGGCTGAGTGGAGACTAGGCCCAGTTCCTGAGTCTCAGTCCAACCTTATATTTTGGTGTAGAGCCAGTGTGGTGTAGTGGTTAAGAATGTGGGACTGGGACTCAGGAGGTGTGGGTCCTAGTCCCCGCTCAGCCATGGAGCCAACTGGGTGGCTTTGGGCCAGTCACACACTCTCAGCCCAACCTACCTCACAGGGTTGTTGTTGTGGGGATAAGATGGAGGAGGAGAATGATCTAAGCTGCCTTGAGCCCTTTGAGGAAAAAGGCAGGATATAAATCGAAATAAATAAATATTTATTTTTTATTTTATTTATTTAAAAATTTTATTTGTCATTCCAATGCTAAAAACTCTCTGGACGGCTCACAAAAAACCACAGGGCTTGTGTTGAAAAATTTGGAAAAGCACTCAGCTTTGAGGAGGAGGAGTATTCCCGTCTGCTGTGTGACCAAAAGAAAATCTTCCCCATCCCAGACTTTCAGGATGTGGACTTACCTTTCTTCCAAATAACCTTCATAGTTCAGTTTTGGGTTGTAAGCCCAGTCTGAGCAGGCAAAGAATAGTTTCTATGCATACAGGAGAATGTCAGTTTTCAGTGTGCGCATTGATCGAGCAAAGGTTATATGTATTTATGTTTATACATATAAATTATGAAAGTTTGTTATAATATTCCTGGCAGGATTGGCGGTTCACTTCCCTGAAAGGCGGGCCTTGTCTGTCCTGAAGGAGATAAAGAAACTCTTGCAAAGGCATATTTATAGATCGGGCTGTTTTCCAGGAAGCAGAAGCAATGCCTCCCCATTGTCAATTCCTGGTGAAATAACTTTGAAATGTATCGTTTCAGCAGTGATCCTGCTCTGAAAGCCACAGTCATGCACAGCCATGACAGAGCTGTAACAACCACTAACTGTTTATTTTGCTCAGACATTTTGCCCCATGAAGTTTGCCCTGACAAAAGCCCTGAGCAAATGTTTTGCTTGCAGCTCAGTGTCTTTCCAAAACAACGACAGTGGCAGCAGCAACAGAATCCTTTGCAAGTATTCACATTTACAACTTGAAACGTGCTATGCAATTTAATGTGACTTGCAAGGGTAATTGTGTTATGCTAGGATATGCTGGAAGAGTTTTGGACTGGGACCTGAGCTCTGAGTTCTAATCTCCACTCAGCCACTAAAAAGTCGCTGCAGGACTTTGGGCCAGACGGTCTGTCAACAACCTCCCTGACAGGTTGTGTTGCTTGGACGAAACAGAGAGGAAGAGGATCTTGTAAGCTGCTGCGTCTTCCTTGCAAGAGGGAGAAAGGTGGGACATAAAAGTAACATCACCCTCTAATAAGGAGTTGTAGATTAGAATACTATGTTCTTAATCCAGCCTGAAACTGTAATGTTTACCAATGTAAGTGGTCTGATTATAAAAAAGAGACAAAAGCAGAACACACTGATTTCTCAGGGAAAGAAAAATGAAGGATTTATCAATGCTGTTAAGGATAGGATAGGAGGGTGCACCCCCCATATTTCCCAAGGCAGGCTTCCCATCCGCTGGACTGTGGGTATGTAGGTTCTGATGAAAGAACCCTGTTCAAATCCACAGTCAGCCATGAAGCTGCAGGGTACATCCTAAGCCAGGCACAACCTGTGACATTGTATCTGAACACACGCAGCTAAGGGGCAACAAGCCAGTATAATTTTTGGCAGAGTGTAATGCATATCCAGGCAGGGGTAAGCCTCATTCATTGCCTGGGCAATTTTGAATCGGATGGGAGCTATCCAGGGTGGGGAAGTGGCATTCAGCACCCTGGAGAGCTCCCGTGCCAGGAGCCCGCTGAGATGGGAGGCACCAGCCTCCCCTAGATATGCATGATGGAGTATTCATTAATTAAATTTTGTATGTGCCATGCTTGAATAAAGTGAAAGGAAACAACAACTGAGGTTCAACTTACAAGTGTGACTTTAAGCATAAATAACTGCAGAAATGGAGTAGTGTAACATTGAACTCACACCCTAATTTTAGATTGGCAGACCATTGCCAATCATGGTGATAGAATCATAGAATAGTAGAGTTGGAAGGGGCCATGAAGGCCATCAAGCCCACCCGCTGCTGTTGCAGGACACCATGTTGCACCATCCCACTCAGGTGGCTGCCCAGGTTCTTTCTGAATGCCTCCAGTGTGGGAGAGCCCAGCACCTCTCTAGGCAGCTGGTTCCACTCCCGTATTGCTCTGACGGTGAGGAAGCTTTTCCTGATGTCCAGCCTGAATCTGGGTTGTTGCACCTTGAATTGATTATTCTGTGTTCTGCACTCTGGTATCAGCAAGAAGAGATCTCGACCTTCCTCCTTATGACAGCCTTGGAGCTACTTCTAGAGGGATATCATGTCCCCCCTCTGTCTTCTCTTCTCAAGGCTGAACATGCCCAGTTCCCTCAGTCTCTCCTCGCAGGGCAGTGTTTCCAACCCCTGGACCATTTTTGTTGGTCTCTGCTGGACCATTTCTAATGGATAGATATGAAGACTATGGTAACATTTTCTGGCTTGGTCAGGCCTCGTTATACCTTGTACAAGGTATATACACTGAATGTACAAACCAACCAATGCTATTTTTTTACAGCAGCCCTAGCAATAATCATCAACTCATGGCATAAAGGTGTTCCTAATTCTCACCCTAAGGTCATTTCTGAAAAGTCAAAATAAAATGGGTGCTAAGAGATGAAAGGGGGCACAATCCTTTGTTTTCAATCACACATTGATGCCTGCCCTTTCCAGCTAGCATGGAAACTTCCTTTGTTTCTCTGATGTTTATATATAGTAATGGTGAGAAGGTTGCAGTGTAGCAATGCGGGTGTTAAAAGAGGACCTTCTCATGCTGATTGCAGTGTTAAGATTGAAGGAGAGATGCATTTCTAAACAGGCCCATTCAGCTGCCACCTTCAAACAGGATATGAAACACTGCGCCAGTCTTCATACTTGTGGAAGATGCTGTAATGGTTTGATGCAGGGGCTGGTTGGGGATCTCCAACCAGATGCAGTCTTAAAGGAGACTTGAAAATATGTGGTGTATATATTTTTACTTGAAACAAGTATGGGATACAGGTGATTTGGGAAAGACCTTTTGGCTTGATTTTTCCACTCTTCCTTTAGCCTTACGAATTGGGGACTGACAGGAGAGATGATAGCACTCTGCAAGTACTTGAAAAGCTGTTGCAAGAGGAAGGCCAGGATTTCTTCTTGATCACTCCAGACTGCAGGACATGGAATAATGTGCTGAAGTTACAGGAAACCAGATTCCAGCTCGATGTTAGAGCAGTACAGCAATGGAACCCATTCGCTAGGGAGGCTGAGGGCTCTCCCTTGAGGTGTGGGGCTCATCAAGTCACCGCTTTGGGTATGTGTGGGTGGTGGGGACAGGGGACTATACTAAACTGGTCCATCTTACCTGGTAGTGTCAGCCCTGGCAGGCAGCCATAGCTCTCCAGTGTTGCAGGAAGGATTCTTTCCAAGTTTTCACTGGCATCACCAAGAGGGATTGAACTAGGAGCTTCCACATGCAAAGGAGCCACAATTGGTCCCACATAGGCAGCTTAGTACTTCAAAGTATCAAAAGGACACGGGGGACCTCACAGGTGCCTTGTAAACCACGGACACACCCCTGAAAGACAGAGGCCTTCATGCCCTACGTGGGATCTGCAAGTCTGCAGCTTCCCTCAGCAGGTCCTCAGATGGCCCCAGGGACACCTCCTTCCAAGCTCCCTGCCAGCCCAGTTCTGATGGCAGAGGAGCCCCAGTTCTGTACCCTTGTGCAGCCACAGGGCGGACTGGTGAGTTTGCCCTTGGAGCGGAGCTCCAGAACATCAGAGGGCAACCGCCGCTGGACCACCTGTTTGCAGAATTAGGTGTCTCTGAAAGGGGGATTTAGACGGATGAATCTAAGTGATCTCTGTGCTAAACAGGGCTGGTTTTAAAGAGAAATGCCTCCCAGTCTCTACCACAGGCAACCTAAATCACAGTTTTGTAGAGAACACAGTCCCTATGGGTGGGTGGGTGGGAGGGGAGGAGATGGAGAGGTAACATGGGGTGGTATTATTTGGCTCCCTTATTTACAGGTCTTGCCCTTGGGCAGGACATGTCATTAAGATTAAAGGCTGAGGAATGGGGCTAAAGTGTTCACGGCACCTGCTTTAGCCTGTTTCCCCCCTCTGACATTGGATTAGTGGTGGCAATTAACTCCAGTTTAGAAAAGGGGAATTGTGGGTGCTTGTCTTTGCGTTCTTTTTGCATTCCAAAGCACGAAGCAGTGAGCTCCAGCGGTTGCTGTCAGCAGCCTCCTGCCACGTCCTGGGCCTTGGAACGTGCCAAAGGCCGAAGGACACTTGCTTGCTGTGAGCACTGCAGCTGTGAGGAGAACATCAGGGAGAGATCCGGGAGCACAGCTGTGGCCTGGCAGAAGATGCATGCGGAAATTGGGTCACTGCTAGGTTGGGGGAGGCAGAAGGAAATGGGTTTTTTTATTACCCATGAGTGGGTGTGAATGCAAAGGAGAAAATTGTATGAAATGTGTTGCAGTAGCTCACCCAGCAAGAGAAGATGCAGCTGAGGGCAGGTGTGTCATTTCTGTGCTTGCAGACATCCAGAATGCAAATCCCATCCTCTTCATTCAGGTCTGCTTGCTGGCACGATCCTGCTTCACAGAAGAGAAGCCATGGAGGAGAAGGAGGAGGAGGAGAGCAAAGGGAGGCCCTGCAGCTGCTTTAGACTACAACTCCCAGAATCATCAACCTTCAATTGGTAGGATCTGTAGTGCAAACCATCTGGAGGTGCCTGATTGTCTAACCCTGAAAAGAGGCAGTTGCCGGGGTTCAGATACAGGCAGCACAAATCCAGGCAGAGGCACCATGGCCCAGGCGAGGCAGTCAAGACACTGCCCAGTCCAGCAACAAAGTCAGCAGCAAGCAATGGATTCAGATCAGGAACCAGGAAGGCATATGCAAGGAAAGGTACAGTCATGAACAAAGCAAGGGTTAACAACCAGGCAGGCTGTATGTACCTGAGGCAGGAGAACTGGTGGGATCCAGGAGGAGCAAAGGCACAGCGTGGCAGAGGCAAGATGCAAGCAGAAAACCTGCAATGCAGAGACAGCATCTGGAGGGAAGAGCTTACTCTAAAATAGCTTCCCTCTGCAGGGCTCCCAGCTGGTGCTTGTTGGGAACTCTAGCAGAGTCTGGGACCAATCCTGTAACCCTGCAGTGGTTGTTCTGGTTCTGGCACCAGGGGGAGCCCTGGAGCTGCCTAGATCCTGACGGCATTCATTGGGGTACGCTGGCTATTGACTCTTTGGGGGAATAACTTAGGAACTTCATATACTAACTAAACCAAGTAGGTGCATAACCTCAGACCAGAGGCTAACTCTGCCATCCTGGGTCCCAACCTGCTCCTCTGGGGTTCTTCCCCTGGCCATGCCTCCTTCCTCTGCCCCAGCTCCTTTCTCCCGACCAGCAGTTACTGGGTGGCTTGACAGGTTTTGTGCCATTTTGCCCCATTGCAAGAGGCTGAACTGCCTTTCTAAAGCTTTGTTAGTGTAAGTAGGAACTTTCAATTAAAATATGCCAGTATCTTTGCCTTTGGACTGTGTTGGGAAAGTCCAAATGAATCCTCAAATAAAATTATATACTTTTGTGTGTCTGTTAATATAATATCTGGCAGTAATGCCCTTATTCCCCCTCCCCATCTGCAGGGGTTTTCCTTCCTAGATCCTTCTCTGGGGAGGAGAGGGGGAATAGCTACAAGCTATACTAATGATAGATGGCAAAAGAAGAAGGGGACAGCAGAGAATGAGGTGGCTGGATGGAGTCACTGAGGCGGTTGGTGTGAGCTTAAGTGGACTCCAGGGGGATGGTGGAGGACAGGAAGGCCTGGAGGAATGTCCATGGGGTCAGGATGGGTCGGACACGACTTCCCGACTAGCAACAACAACAACATACGAATGATCCACTGGCTTTCAGATAAGGCAAGTTCCTAGCTGGAAAAAAAGCACTGAAACAATGTTGCAGCTGAGCTTCCATTGCAATGTAAAAATATCTAGCCAGCTCATGCTTTGTCTTAAGTAGCTCATACTCTCTTAAGGAATTTTGTATCTCTGATTGCAAAAACCACAGCATTTTAAACCTGTTAGATTTCTGTGACTCCTGATTGATTTACTTGTTATCTGCTACTCAAACCTTTGATGGGTTCTGCTGTTTTTCCTGATGCCTATAATGATTTCTTGATGCTTCTGTGTTATTCCCCATTGTTTTTCTCACCCATTCAGAATCTCATCACTGCCTTGAAACGGTGTATGTGACCCATGTGTTTTTCTTCCTATTTATCTCTCTCCATTGATCTGCAACCTCCCAGACTGCCAGCGCTTCCTAGTTCGAAAAGCTCTATGGGAGGAATGGCCTTGCCGTGACTTTCCTGGGCATGCCTTGAAGTGTGGGAAGCTGGGGAAGCGGGAGACGGCCAGAGAGAGGAACGGACATCGAAAGATACTCACATGCACTGCAAGTTTCTCCAACATTCCTGGGCTGCCGGCACTCTCCAAACAGGGGTCTGAGTTGTTCTGTTTTCTGCCGATTTGTGTCTGGTGCTAGCAGAACTTTCTCCGGTTGGAGACCCACAATCTGGCTCTTGGCCCAATGATGCTCCCCCCTCCCTCCCCCTCTCTCTCCTGAACGGAGACACAGAGAGCCGCTTCCGCCTGGCACACACACACACACAGCCCTTCCCAGCCAAGCCATCCTTTAAACCACCCAGGCAGAGAGGTGTCCAAGCTGCCTCTTGCAGCGCTCCCAGTTTACAAGGCCAGCCAGGATGCACGTTCTCGGCAGCCTCCCCACATGGAACAGCAGCTGAGCCACATCTGGGGTTGCGGAGACATGTGCCACAGTCCATGGGCTGAGCAGCTGTGCCCATGGACTGGCTAGGGGGCCTCAGGCAGGCCGCCCTGCTCCGCTTCAATCACCCCCCCGCCCCCGCTGCCGCCACAGGGTCTCTCAATGTCTGTTTGGTGCGAATTTCACCAAAGCCAGGCAAAGACAAAAGGGAAAGAAAAGAGAATGTGTTTATCGATGCATCCCTTTGACTGAAGCTTCAGCGAAGGCAGAGCCGGATGCCCCCTGTCTGTCCCTCCAAGAACAGCATCTCCAAGCGGCATCTCGTGTGCTCAGATACTGAAAGCCTCTGACAACAGTCTTGATCTCCCACAGGTGAACAGACAGAAATAAACACACTGCAACACAAGCATGCACAGACACATGTGCACAAAAACGCACAAGCACACATGTATAGACTTGCAAAGTATGTGCATATAGAGAAGCATACAGAGAAATGCATACATGCACAGAAACACACAGAAGCATGTGCACAACAATGCACACAGACATGTGCAAACTGCACACACAGAAATGCAAACACATGTACAGAGACACAGAGGGGATGTGTGCACCCATGGACACACTCAGGCACACAAACTATGTCTATAGATACACATGTGCACACACATGTGCAAGCAGAAATGCAAAGAGAGGCACAAACACATATGCTTTGTACACACACACACACACGTACACATGCTTATTTATTTATTTATTTATTTATTTGGACAACTTGTATGCCGCCCCATTCGCATAAGCCTCGAGGCGGCTTCCAATACATAAATAAATATATTCCTATACAAAATGCATAAAATACTGGAGACATCTTGGCAACAGATTTAAAATCAATAAATAAAATCAACAGTTAAAATAACGTTTAAATAAAAAGGTCTTGGCCTGGTGCAGAAAAACAAATAACGATGGCGCCAGGCGGACCTCTCTGGGGAGCGCGTTCCATAAGTTGGGTGCCACCGCAGCTGATGGATCAGCCGAAGCTGAAGGAAAGCGCTCCTCGCCACCGCTGTTACTTGAGCTTCCAAAGATAGCTCCGGGTCGAGGAGCACTCCCAAGCTGCGGACCCTGTCCATAAAGGGGAGTGCTACCCCATTCAGGACAAGGGTAAATTCAAAACACTTACACAGAAGTGAATGTACAGAGATGCAAACACATGCACACAAATGTGGGTGCACACACACCTGTATGCACAGAAACACACATGCTCGAAAACAAGTATGCACGTGCTCAGAAACATGCAAACACACACAGAGAAGTGTGCACACATGCGCATAAGCCCGAACAGAAACAGGCATGCACAAAATGCCCACACAGATACAAAAGCAGCAAAATTCCCACCTTCACAGACATGCACTCACATGGAGAGACATACACACATCCCTACAGAAATGCGCGGAGAGACGGAGCAACACAGACACACAAACATGCGTGACCCCAGACGTGCACAAAGGGTGACACGGATGCGCAAGGACGCGTCTGCATGGGATGCTACCCGAAGCCTAAAGGGACAGGAGTCTTGCAAGAGGCTCTCCGCACCTTTGGGGAGCAGCAGCTCCCGCAGCCCTCACTTCGCCTGCTTCCGTGTGGGCAGCCTCTGGAGTAGAGCCTGGAGAGAAAAGTTGTGCCGTGCCTCACTTCTCCAAGAAGATGCTACAGCCTGCTTCCTTCTGTGAAGGAGCAGTGACATCCAGTGGCAGCCCTGGGGATTGTCTTCGGAGAGGCTGAATTTGGTGCGAAGCGGTTTCCGTAAATCCTCGCATCCTTGCCCCTTTTTGAATCAAACCGAGGGTACAAAAGGCAGTGAAAGTGGAGCAGGGAGACACGGAGTCCTGCAGATACGCATGCAAAACATGCCAGTACTTCTCTGGACTGTGGAGGGATGGTGCTGAGGCTGATGGACCCGTTCCATGCCTCTCCTCCATTGCCGAGTATTTGATCGGGGGTGTGGAGGCACAAGTCTAGCCCTCTAGAACATCTCCAGTGCCCCAAAGCACCAGGACCTTCCTGGACCCACCGCCAATGCTGGGTTTGCTTCCTGGTTGTTCTGCATCCTGGTCTCCGGGTCTTTTATCCTGATGTCCCTCCCATAAGGCGTAGATGCTGGCAATAGGGCTTTAAGCAACAGATAGGCAGTGTCTGGGGTTTCTCTCTCACCACTTCTGCCTTTGAGCTCACCCACGCTTGCCAGGTGCCCCCGAGCTTTTCTGGAATGGGTGGGCTGCCTGAAGTGCGGTGCCTCTGCCATAGGCATGGTCCCCCACTGCTCGTTTGTGGGTCTGTCATGGTGAGAACGAGGGACAAGCTGTCCTCGCCAGCCCATTGCTGAGCGTCTGCCCTGCCAGCTTCTGGATGGGCCAAGGGACGCTGATGTAGGAGGGGCTGCATGCACAGAAGCGCATCATGTGCCTGGCGGCAGCCCCCAAGCATGTGACGCGCCGAGGCACGGTCAGCGAGTCACACGTGGGATCCCCTTTTCTGACGCCCACACGGAAAGTCCGGACAGGGAGTGCCAACCACGGTTGTGCCACCAGGAAGAAGGCCCTGGTGGTGCCCTTCAGCTCTCTTCTCCATGCTGCCTCTCGACACAGAAGCTGCACCGGAACGTGGCTGCTGAAGTAATCTGTAACTACGATTTGTATTACAGTAATTTGTATTACAATTTGTATCACAATATTTTGTAATTACAGTAATTTGTATTACAATATTTGTAATTACAAGTCATTTGTATCAGATTTTTTTTGTGAAGTATAAATTACAAATAATTTAATTTGTAATCATTACAAATTTGTAATTTGGTTACAAATTTCAAATAATTTGTATTTAAATTATTACAAATTAAATTATTTGTAATTTGCAGCATCTTAAAGGGAAGGGGACAAAAGCTCATTATCTGTGTCTGTTATTATTGCAGGTATACCTCAGAAATATTGCAGGTTCAGTTCCAGACCACTAAGTCGAACAGAGCAATAACTTGGGTCACATATACTGTAGTTACATGTATACCACTGCATTCTGGTAATCAGATATACGAATATGCAGTGCTGTCACAAGAACAGAAAAGTTTGGAATAAAGAGTTTGAGAATCACAATACCAAACTGTGGGATCGAGACACAGTGACCCTGCTGGAGAAATTGCACCAAAGCCTGCGGTGCTCGATCAAGGTGGGGTGTGCAAGGTGCAAGGTAGAGGCATGCCTCAAAGATATGGCAGGTTCAGTCCCGGTCCACCGCGATCAGGTGAGAATAGCAACAAAGCAGGTCACACATCAATCTAACAATGGCAGAGAGCAATATCTGCAAAGAGCAATAAAGAGGCACAATAAAATGAGGTCTACCTGCAGTGTATCACATTTATCCTGCCTTTCCTCTTTTTTTGAGGAACCTCAGGTGGCTCCATGTAGCTCCACCTTAACCTCAGAACAACCCTGTGAGGTAGGTTGGGCTGAGAGGCTGGGGCTGGTCCAAAGCCATCCAGTGAGATTCATGGCTGAGTGGAGACTCGAACCCGGATCTCCCAGGTCCCCAGTCCAGCACTTGAACCACCGTGCTATGTTGGCTCTCATCAATCTTTCAGCTGTCCACATCCGTCTTTCTACCTTCCCTGTTTGGCAGCCTTGAGCTATATCTATTCAGTAATTTTTTCTTGTTTATGCCCCCTTCTCCTCCAAGGATTCAAGTGAACACACATGATCGGGCCCTCTATTTGTGAGACAGACGAGGTCTTTCCGCGAGCTTCCAGCTAAGTCTGGCCTTGAACACCCCAGATCAGCCTCCAAGCACTCAGACAGTCTCTATCTCTTGTTCTCTCCCACTTCCCATGCACAAGCAGGAGTGTGGCAATTACAGTCCCTCACTTCCAACAGATCTCCAAGTGTCTTTCATTCTATAAGCTACTTGTTGATTGATCTGAATTATTTTATTTCTTTAATATTTTTATGTTCTGCCCCCTTTCCTGCATGTTTGGGTTCTCTGTAAGGCAGCAAACCCAGAAGGTTTTCTTGTATTGTATTATGTGTCAGACTAAACCCTGAGGCCCAATTGAGGGCCAAGGAATTTGCCTGGTTTTTTAATAAGCCGCGATGTTACAGATGCTGTTGACAATTTCCTGCTTGGTACATCACTTCATCGGTCTTTCCCTGCTGTACTCCATTCTCTTACTGATCATGAATTTGTAATTGGTATTGTTTTCTGGCTGCTTAGTGATGAGCTACTGATGTTCTTTTGCAAATGGCTTCATTTCTTTAATTTACAAGGCAGCGTATCAGTACTTTAGATAAAGGAAACCAGCAAGTCCGTGTCTAGGCTGCACTGACGCAGCATGCAGGAGGCAGCTCATGTGACTGAGTGCTTAACAACACAACAACAACAACATTCCCTACAGAGGCAAAGCGAAACACCTCCCTTCGTAACCCTTCCTTGAAAAAGGGTCATTTTTTAATATGTAGAAAGGCTTTTAAAAGATATTTATGTGGGATTTCTTTCAGCTGATTTGAGGAAGGCTGGCCCCTGAATTTCCCTAAACATTTCTCCCTACGTCTGCAGATCCCTTCCCGTTTTCCTGAGCACGGTGCAGTTTTGGTCATGTAGGGGCCACAGCAGGAGTATCTCAGGGAGGGCTGGGCCAGTGCCGATTTTGGCATATTTTCCCCTGATAATTTTAAGCACACAAGAAAAGCTCTGCTGAATCAGACTGGAGACCCGTCTAGCTCCATGTGGGGAAGCCCACAAAGAGGCCATAAACATGTGCGCCTTCCTAGTGAAGGTTCTTGGTAACTGGTGTGTTCATACTTGAGGCCAATCCAGGTTTATATTTGCTTATTGAATATTGGGAGATGGGCATCCCATAAAGAACGTGTAGAGAAAAGGTTCTTTAGAGTTGCAACCCTGAACACGCATGCCTTCATGTAGGAACGTGTCCAGCTGGGGACATGTGTGCAGCTTGTGTGAGCGCGGCAGACCTCCTGCCTGATTCCAGTCCTATCAGAAGTGGGACAAGTCAGTGTGTTTTCTGCAGACTTCTGCACAAATCATGCTACAGCCATGTGGATTCTGCATGCTTCTTCGTGCTGTTTGTTTATTTATTTATATTCATTTCTATACCGCTCTGTAGCTGGACAGTTTACAAGAAGTATAAAACAAATCAATTCAAGTTGACAACTCAGATTCAGGGTGGACTTCAGGAAAAGTTTCCTCACTGTCAGAGCAATACGGCAGTGGAAGCGGCTGCCTGGAGAGGTGCTGGGCTCTCCCACACTTAGAGACATTCAAAAAGGAACTGGACAGCCATCTGAGTGGGATGGTGTAACTTGGTGTCCTGCAACAGCAGGGGGCTGGACCTGATGGCCTTCATGGCCCCTTCCAACTCTACTATTCAATGATTTTATGAAATAGTAAAAAATACAAATAGCATAAAACAGCAATTTAAAAGCAGTATAAAATAATTTTAAAATAACTTAAAAAATTAAAAATGAATTAAGGAGAGCCAGTGTGGTGTAGTGGTTAAGAGCGTGGGACTGGGACTCAGGCGATCCAGGTTTGAGTCCCTGCTCAGCCATGGAGCCAACTGGGTGACTTTGGGCCAGTCACAGATTCTCAGCCCAACCTACCTCACAGGGTTGTTGTTGTGGGGATAAGATGGAGGAGGAGAATGATCTAAGCTGCCTTGAGCCCTTTGTTGGAAAAAGGCAGGATATAAATCAATCAATCAATCAATAAATAAATATAAAACACAACAAAATGCAATAAAAAGATTTAACAAGAACAAGAGCACCTGGATAATCCCCTCAGGTCCCTGGATGGCCAAGGAGGTCTTTAAAGGCCTCTGCATAGAGGACAGTCTTGACCGGATGCTGAAAAGATGGCAAATTTGGAGGACTGCAGCAGGGAGGTTGTTCCAAAGATGGGGGCTACCACAGAAAAGACTCTCCTCCTCTCTGCAACTTTCCGTACTTCTCAAGGGCTTGGCATCGGAGGGAGGCTCTAGAGTTTGAGAGTAGTGGACAAGCAGATCGGGATTGGGAGAGGCATTCTGACAGGTATTGTGGTCCCAAGCTGTGGAAGGCTTTATGGGTTAAAAGCAGTGCATTGAGTTAGCTCTGGAGACACTCAAGTGGCCGATGCTGGTGGGCCAGGACTGGTCTTCCATGTTCACAACTTCAGGTTCCAGTTACTAGCCTGGCTGATGCATCTTGCACCAGCTGCAACTTCAGAGCCAGCCTCGAGGGCAGCCCCACCTGGAGTGCATTGCAGTAATCCGGTGCAGAGCTTTCCAGAACATGGATTGCTGAAGCCAAGCTGTTCAGGGAGTGAAACAGCTGGGCCACTGGCCGAAGCTGGAAGAAGGCAGTCCTCAAGTGCCAAAGATGGATCAAGGAGCACCCCCAAGCTACCAACCTGCTCCTTCAGGGGGAGCATGACCCCATCTAGAACGGGTCGAACGCCCCCATCTGGTCAAAGGAAGCGCCCACCAACAGCACCTCAGTCTTGTCTGGATGGAGCTTCAGCTAGCTCACATCCAGTCCGTTGTCACGGCAAGGCACTGGTTTAGCACATCCGTAGCCTCACCTGCCAATGAGGAAAAGGAGAAACAGAGCTGTCACCAGCTCTGAGTGTCACCAGCACACCGATGGCAGCACACTCCAAAACCCCGGACGATCCCACTCGGCGGCTTCACGTAGATGTTGAATCGCACGGGGGACAGAACAACCCGCTGAGGAGCCCCGTGCTGGAGAATCCACAGGGCTGAAGAACTTCCCCCAAGGGCCACCTTCCGGAGGGGCCCCTCCAAGCAGGAGCAGGGGCACTGCAATGCAGTGCCCCCCACTCCCATCTCAGCCAGCCGCCCCAGAGGGATCCCATGGCCAATGGTATCAGAGGCCGCCAAGAGGTCCAGGAGCATCAACAGGGCACACTCCCGCTGAGGTCGTCAAACGGGGCAACCGAGGCTGCTGCCATGCCAAAACCAGGCCTGAACCCCAAGCGAAACGGGTCCAGACTCAGTCGCACCCAAGAGTGCTTGGAGCTGACTGGCAGCCACCCTCTCCAGAGACTTGCCCAGGAAAGGGCTGTTTGCTATCGGCCTGAATTTGGCCAGGTTTCCTGGGTCAAGGAGGAGCGCCTAGGGAGGTGGTCTCGCCACTGCCTCGTTAAGGCAGCCCAGGACCACCCCCTCTTGCAAGGAGGCGTGGAAGACCTCCCTGGACTAGCCAGTTATCCGTTTCTTGCTGGCTTTTGTGAGCCAGGAGGACAAGGAGCCAGTTCAGAGGTGTTTTCATGAACCTGTCCAAGCACATTGTCCACATTTCATCAGTGATTCAGCAATCATATGAAAATCATGGCCTGCCTTGGAGACAGAATGCCATACACTTCCTTGGCTTGCACCAACAGTGAACTGACACCAGCACAAAGTGAACTCACTGGGATCGAGTGTGCGTGCATGTGTGGGTGGGGATTGTGAACATCAATTAGATTTTCTCGCTTACTTTGGATTCCTCATATATCCCCAGCTATGAGCAAATATTGTTGATTACAGAACTTCTCAGAAAACAGCATATTCTTCTGAAGCGTGGTCGTGACGCACTGTCTCCACCAGAGAGCAGAATGGCACTCTGGCAGAGGCTGGTGGCTTAATTTGTTTTGATGCATCCTAAACCCAGTGAACTCTGCATATTTATGTCTTTATTTAAGATGTTCCCATGCCACTTTTTCTAAGAGGCTTTCCTAAGTGGTTTACATAAAAATACCATATTTTAAAATAATGCAAAACATATATTAAACCCTCCCTGCCATGATAATTCATAACAATTCAATTTCAACAAAATCGTACCAAACAAACAAGCAAAAACACGTTGCTTTTATCAGGTTCTGTTTTATGGCTTGAATTGCTGAGAACCTCCGAGAGAGCTCAGACTAGTGTAGAAATGCTAACCCACCAATTAAAAAGGCATCCTGGTCCTGTATTCATGTTAACCATGGAAATAAGACCATGGAAAGTCAGCCGGTCAGTTTCATGGTTGACAGGGGACTAGATCTCACATTGCCTCAGCTTACTTTTTGTTTTGATTGCACAAGAGTATTAATGAAAACAAAAGGAGGTTTGCTGCAGGATTGGAATTCCTCTTTCTCACCTCACTCTCTCTGTCCTAGCATTAGTTTGGGTATTGAGATGCTCTTTTATGCAGTGCCTGCTTTACTGGCAGGAATATTATTTATCGCATCTCCAAGGGAAATGTGCAACACCACAAGGAGAACTTTAATCAAGGGTGTGGAGATTGCACTGTGGATTGCAGGAACTCTTGATGCCAGTCAGTATTGCTGGAGCTGAACACGGGCTGCATTTTGAAAGAGCTGCAGATGCTTTTGCAGGCATCTGGGTTGGAGCACAGAGAGCGGCTGCCACCGTACTATCTGAGATGAAATTATAACACCCACTTCTTGGAGAGTTGCTTTTCATCCAGCCTCTAGGTAATGCTGCCTGCACGAAACCCAGAGGCACCTAATCCATTTCTGCCTGCCCTTCTTTTTCCATTCTCTCCTAAGACCAACCTGTTTGGTGGCAGCTGTCTTCGTGGTAGCACCCTCTTTCTGGGATGGACAAGACGCTTGTATGCAAAGGTGTACATATTTAGATGAACTCATGGAAACATACAAAGGGATTTTCATTCAGACCTGAAAAAAATCCACATGGGTCAACTCCTCACTCTCAGCCTAACCTACCTAATGGGGTTGGGCTCATGAGGATAAAATGGATTCACCCTGAGTTCCACAGAAGAGGAAAAAGGCAGAATATAAATGCAATGTAGTAATAACAACTGATGCAGGAATTGAACAAACTCAGCCTTTACTGTGTCAATAGGAAACCTAGCATTAGCCTTAGATGGGGTCATTTTTAACCCCACAGGCCCAAGGCAAATGCTGTATGCAAAAAGTCCTTTGTTTGGCTGAGTGTTTCTCCAGGAGGTTTCAGTCAGGAGAAGAAAGGCTTTCAGGATTTGGCTAGTACAGGTAGTTTAGACCTTGGGAGTTGGCCTACCGGGTTAAAACTCCCTCCTTTGATCCAGAGCCTTCTCACCTGGAATGCTGGGAAATGTTCTGAAGATGTAAAGCCAGGCTGCTTTCAGAGGAGCTGGCCGGGTGAAATTGCACGCTGGGATGGGGGCTGCCCAGGGATCCCACGTGCTGCTTTAGAACACTCAGCAGCATTCGTTCCGATTCCGAAAAATAGCTCAGGTCAGCCATTTTTCTGACCTCCCCTGTTATCCCCATTTGTCACCATTTCAACAAATAGATTTGAGCTTGGGTGTCTATTTGAAGCATGGCTGGTATTTGCAAAATCATATATTCCATCTCCTCCTTTCTCTTGTTTAAAGGTCAGATAGGAGAGAAATAACTTGGCATCAACAGGTCACGGATGCTTATTTTCTTCTCCATTTGTTCCAGTTTAAATGCTGGAACTGTAGAATGTGTGAACAGGCAAGAATCTCAACAGTAGAAAAAGTTAATGCAAGAAGGAAGCATCTGAATTACCCAACTATGGTTGGTTTGGTTGGAAACTATATGGCGAGGCATGTTTAATGCAGCATCTTAGGAGAGGCAAGTAAAACAGGAATTTCTGTTGTACTGACCAGGTATTCCTGCCTTATCATATTTTGGGGCAGGATATTTATTTATTAATTATTTGATTTCTAGCCCACCCCCTTAGCCATGCGACTCCCTGGGTGGGTTACAAACAATAAAAGCCATCCAGAGACTTTTAGTACTGGGACATCATATAATAAATGTATCAATAAATAAATGATACTTTTAATAAATAAATAAAACCATATAAAAACAATATAAACACACTTCTGTAATTTTGTATGGCTTCTTTCGGCATAAGGACACAAGTGTGTGACCCACATGAACCAGAAGCCAGGGACGGGACACCTGGCTGGAAGCCCCAGTGCATATTCCAGGACCCAACCTAAGGGACTTGAAGAATTTGGGGGACGGAAAACGCCCCATCTGCACGAAGTCTCCACCTTGGGACCTGCATTGCCCCTCGTTAGCCCGCTGCAGTGGGCTCAGAGAGTCCTTTGAGATCCCAGGGAAATAATATGCAAGACCCAGGTTTACTTACGAGGAGGGAAGCTCTTTGCTGTGCACAAAATGCAAGTTTGCTAGCTTTCAAAAGCGTTTAGCAGCAAGTCACTTGCCTGGCGACAGTGACACATGCATCGGTTACTTTCCGGTTGGATTACTGTAACACACTCTACGTGGGACTGCCCTTGAAGACAGTCCGGATACTTCAGATGGTGCAAAATAGAGTTGCCAG
Source organism: Varanus salvator macromaculatus (assembly GCA_023646645.1). Lineage (NCBI taxonomy): Eukaryota > Metazoa > Chordata > Lepidosauria > Squamata > Varanidae > Varanus > Varanus salvator. Next base: position 9,606,918 of record JAIXND010000786.1, read on the forward strand.
GTTGCTGATGGGGACTGGGTGTTACTCTCATATAACCCCAATCCTCTACCAGCTTCACTGGCTTCCCATCGAAGTCCGGGCTCAATTCAAGGTGCTGGTTATTACCTATAAAGCCCTTAATGGCTTGGGACCTGGATACCTAAAGGAACACCTTCTTCCATATTTGCCCTCCGGCCCCCTGAGATCAGCAACAGAGGCCCTCCTCCAGGAGCCCTCTGTGAAAGACATTAGGAGGCAAAGTACCCAGAGGAGGGCTTTCTCTTCGGTGGCATCCCATCTATGGACTGCGCTCCCCAGAGAGGTCCGCCTGGCGCCGTCATTATTTGTTTTTCAGTGCCAGGCCAAGACCTTTTTATTTAAACAATATTTTAATAACTTTTAACATCAGCTATATAGGTTTTAGGGACTGCAGGTGGTGCAGTGGTTTAAACCGCTGTGCTGCTGGGCTGGTTGATCGAAAGGTTGTCAGTTCAAATCTGCACAACGGGGTGAGTTCCTGTTGCTCCATCCCTGCTCCTGCCAACCTTGCAGTTCGAAAGCATGCAAATGCAAGTAGATAAAAAAGGTACCACTTCGGTGGGCAGGTAACAGCATTCCGTGCACCTTGATGTTTAGTCATGATGGCCGCATGACCATGGAGACTGTCTGCAGACAAACACTGGCTCCCTCGGCCAGGAAACGGAGATGAGCACTGCCCCCTAGAGTCAGGTATGACTGGACGTCAAGAGAAAACCTTTACCTTTACATAGGTTTTAATCTGCAGCCAGGGTGGATCTGGATTTTATCTGTATTATGTTTTATTTTATTTATGTAAGCTGTCCTGAGGCTATGCGATGGGACGACACACAAATGCTCTAAATAATAAATAAATAAATAAATAAATGCACAGCGTGTGCTGGACTGCAAGGCAGGCTTCAATCAGTGGGAACTGATGGTCAGCGAAGCTGCCGAGAGACGTCAGTGTCCGAACAAAGGGGGGCTGGCTAAGCCCCCGGTTTAACCCTCTTTGCTGCTGATGCCACGAAGCCCTGCGATCTAAGCCGTGTCTCAACCCAGCATGTCCAGCAGCTTAACGATAAGCAGGGACACAGGGATGGCTGGCGGATTTCCACAGGCACGTGAGTGAGCGAGGGCTTGGAACCCAGCCCTGCGTTGCCATGCTCTTCCCCAGCCGGCAGCTGCTCGTCAAGAGGTGCTGCTGTTCCAAGGTGTCCCTTGTCCATCTTCTCTGCTGAGCCAGGCGCTTTGGCTGCGCCAGACAAGAGGGGAGCCTGCCTTTGTCCACAAAGCAGAAGATGCCCTCAGCCAGCAAAGGCCTGTGCTCCTTCTCTGACTGATCTAGACTGAGACCAAGGAGCCTCAGCACCTGAGACGGACGTTACAGATTCAGTATGGAAGACAGGAAGGCGACTGGAGCAGAGGTGAGAAACCCACACCGCCCTGAAATTGAGATCAGGGATGCCCAGGAAACCCAAAAGGAAGTGCCGTTCCCATGGTTCAGCACGAGGCACACTCCTTCAGAGTCCCGCATAGAAGGAAGGATCTTTGCTCCACGGATTGAGAGGATCAGGGCCCTCTTGTGCTCTGGGAGTGTGGCACAGTCACCAAGACTCCTTCTGGCTCTCTGGGCCACTTCCCAGGGCTCCCGATGCAAAAGCTCTCTCTGGGGAGGGGAGCTGAGCAGCCACAGTGAAGGCAGGCTGCCGCGGGTGTTGTGGGGACCGTGGGGTGTTGTGTTGAGCTGTTGTCGTCCTCCTGTTTTGATGTTTGAATACAGTGTATTCTTGCCTAAGCCACCCTGGGAATGCTGATTAGTGCTCCAGGGCAGCGTATACACTTTGGAGAACATTGTTGTTGTTGTTAGTCGCGAAGTCGAGTCCGACCCATCGCGACCCCATGGACAACATTCTCCAGGCCCTCCTGTCCTCCACCATCCCCCGGAGTCCACTCAAGCTCACACCAACCGCCTCTGTGACTCCATCCAGCCACCTCATCCTCTGCCGTCCCCTTCTTCTTTTGCCATCTATTGTTCCCAGCATTAGACTCTTCTCTAGGGAGTCCTTCCTTCTCATTAGGTGGCCAAGTATTTGAGTTTCATCTTCACTATCTGGCCTTCTAAAGAGCAGTCAGGGTTGATCTCCTCTAGGACTGACCGGTTTGATCGCCTTGCAGTCCAAGGGACTCGCAGGAGTCTTCTCCAGCACCACAACTCAAAGGCCTCTATCCTTTTGCGCTCAGCCTTCCTTATTGTCCAGCTTTCACAGCCATACATTGCAACTGGGAAAACCATAGCCTTGACTATACGCACTTTTGTTGCAGGGTGATGTCTCTGCTTTTTAGTATGCTATCTAGATTTGCCATAGCTTTCCTCCCCAGAAGCAAGCGTCTTTTAATTTCTTGGCTGCAGTCCCCGTCTGCGGTGATCTTGGAGCCCAGGAAAATAAAATCTGTCACTACCTCCATTTCTTCCCCATCTATTTGCCAGGAAGTGAGAGGACCAGATGCCATGATCTTAGTTTTCTTAATGTTGAGTTTCAAGCCAACTTTCGCGCTCTCCCCCTTCACCCGCATCAAGAGGCTCTTTAGTTCCTCTTCACTTTCTGCCATGAGAGTGGTATCATCTGCATATCTGAGTTGTTGATATTTCTCCCAGCAATCTTGATTCCAACTGGTGATTCATCTAGCCCTGCCTTTCTCATGATGTGCTCTGCATATAAGTTAAATAGGCAGGGTGACAGTATACAGCCTTGCCGAACTCCTTTCTCAATTTTGAACCAATCAGTGGTTCCATGTCCAGTTCTCACTGTTGCTTCTTGACCTGCATATAGGTTTCTCAAGAGACAAATAAGATGGTCTGGTACTCCCATCTCTTTAAGAACTTGCCACAATTTGTTGTGATCCACACAATCAAAGGCTTTAGCGTAGTCAATGAAGCAGAAGTAGATCTTTTTCTGGAACTCCCTGGCTTTCTCCATGATCCAGCGTATGTGGCAATTTGATCTCTAGTTCCTCTCCCTCTTCGAAATCCTGCCTGTACTTCTGGTAGTTCTCGGTCCACATACTGCTGGAGCCTAGCTTGTAGGATTTTGAGCATCACTTTGCTAGCATGTGAAATGAGTGCAATGGTGCGGTAGTTTGAACATTCTTTGGCATTGCCCTTCTTGGGATCGGAATGTAAACTGACCTTTTCCAATCCTGTGGCCACTGTTGAGTTTTTCCAAATTTGCTGGCATATTGAGTGTAGCACTTTAACTGCATCATCTTTCAGGATTTTGAATAGCTCAGCTGGAATGCTGTCACCTCCACTAGCTTTGTTGTTGCTCAGACTTCCTAAGGCCCATTTCACTTCACATTCCAGGATGTCTGGCTCGAGGTCAGGGACCACCCCATCGTGGTTATCAGGGATGTTAAGCTCTTTCTTGTATAGTTCTTCTGTGTAATCTTGCCACCTCTTCTTATCTCTTCTGCCTCTGTAAGGTCCCTGCCATTTTGGTCCTTTATTATGCCCATTTTCGCATGAAATGTTCCCTTCATATCTCTAATTTTCTTGAAGAGATCTCTGGTCCTCCCTATTCTATTGTTTTCTTCTATTTCTTTGCACTGTTCATTTAGGAAGGCATTCTTATCTCTTCTAGCTGTTCTCTGGAATTCTGCATTCAATTGTTTGTATCTTTCTCTTTCTCCCTTGCCTTTCGCTTCCTTCTTTCCTCAGCTATTTGTAAAGCTTCCTCAGACAGCCATTTTGCTTTCTTGCATTTCTTTTTCTTTGGGATGGTTTTAGTTGCTGCCTCTTGTACAATGTTGCGAACCTCCGTCCATAGTTCTTCAGGCACTCTGTCTATCAGATCTAATTCCTTAAATCTATTTGTCACCTCTACTCTATATTCATCAGGGATATGATTTAGGTCATACCTGAGTGGCCTAGTGCTTTTCCCTACTTTCTTCAACTTAAGCCTAATTTGCCACCAAAGCTCATGATCTGAGCCACAGTCAGCTCCTGGTCTAGTTTTTACTGACTGTATAGAACTTCTCCATCTTTGGCTGCAGAGCACATAGTCAATCTGATTTCTGTGTTGACCGTCTGGTGATGTCCATGTGTAGAGACGTCTCTTGGGTTGTTGGAAAAGAGTGTTTGTTATGACCATCGTATTCTCCTGACAAAATTCTACCAGCCTATGCCCTGCTTCATTTTGTATTCCAAGGCCAAACTTGCCTGTTATTCCAGTTATCTTTGGTTTCCTACTTTAGCATTCCAATCCCCCATGATGATAAGGACATCATTTTTTGGAGTTAATTCTAGCAGGTGTTGTAGGCCTTCATAGAACTGGTCAACTTCAGCCTCTTCAGCACCAGTGGTTGGGGCATAGACTTGGACTATTGTGATGTTGAATGGTTTTGCCTTGGATTCGAACTGAGATCATTCTGTCATTTTGGAGATTGTATCCCAGTACTGCTTTTCCTACTCTTTTATTGACTATGAGGCTACTCCATTTCTTCTGAGGGATTCTTGCCCGCAGTAGTATACCTGATGGTCATCTGAACTAAATTCACCCATGCCTGTCCATTTTAGTTCACTGATTCCTAAGATGTCGATGTTCAGTCTTGTCATCTCTTGTTTGACCACATCCAGCTTGCCTTGATTCATGGATCTTACATTCCAGGTTCCTATGGAGTAAAGATCTTTGCAGCATCGGACTTTCCTTTCACCTCCAGATACATCGGCAACTGAGTGTCCTTTCGGCTTTGACCCAATCGCTTCATTCTTTCTGGCGCTACTAGTACTAGCCCTCCGCTCTTCCCAGTAGCATATTGGACACCTTCCGACCTGAGGGGCTCATCTTCCGTGTCTATCGTTTTGCCTTTTGGTTTTCATGTCCATGGGGTTTTCATGGCAAAGATACTGAGTGGGTTGCCATTTCCTTCTCCAGTGGATCACGTTTTGTCCGAGCTCTCTGCTATGACCTGCCTCTTGGTGACCTGCACGGCATAGCTCATAGCTTCATTGAGCTACGCAGCCCCTTCGCCACGACAAGGCAGTGATCCATGAAGGAGTTGGAGAACATAAACAAATGCTACTACGAACATTGGGGCTGCCGCTTTAATATTTATGAAATTGTACTGGATCAGTCTTATGTGCTTTGCAGTCAATTATACTGCGAGACATTTATGTGCTCTGGGTGGGGGTACGAAGTGGGACTCTGTGAAGCTTCTTTCTGGGTAGACACGCACCTCCCAAATGGTGCCAGCCCCTGAATTTGGTCTCTGGTCGCTACCTAGAGGGTGCCGAAGCGACCTTAGTAGAACTTTTAGGTTGCTCCCGTTCTGGGTAGTGTGTCTTCCAATTCTGCATTAGACTCCCTGACTGCTGACGCAGGTCTCTGGCCTGCTTTTTCTAGCAGATCTTAGAATTTAAAATACACAGCATTAAATGCCCAATGAATATGCTTCAGATAAAATCAGAGGGAAAAGTTAACTTTCAGACCAGGGGGCTAACTAATGTGGAGTCTATTCATGTGTGCAGAATCTTCTGCTGGAATTCATAATTATGCACAGAAGTCCTGCTGTGTCAGTGTTCGCTCTGTGCATGATTTAGGGAAAAGGAGAAATAAATGATTTAGACAGGTGCATGGTTAGATGTGCACAGCATGGGCGAGAGGAGGATGAGTATGAGAGCGATCTGTATGCAGGGAATTGTATTCGTTCTGCATCTCAAAATAACCACACAGAAAGGAAAGATGCCGCTGGATGAGTGTAACACTTCTCTAGATGGCCATTGAGGAACACCGGGCAATGCCCATGCATTCCTACGACACTCTGCTTTGCGGCTCTATCTCCTAGCTTGGCCGATGCACACCAGGTATTGTATGGGGAGATCCTAGAGACCAGGCAGGCAAGGTTCAGCCCAGCAGTGAATTGGGCTAAGGCAGGAGTGGTCCAGACAGCAGGCAGAGTTCAAAGCATGGCTGAACAGGCCAGAAGCAAAGTCAGGCAGGAGTCTGAGGCCCAGCAGCCTGGAGTGTCAATCGCAAGGTAAGCTCCAGGATGTGAGCTCCCAGGCACTGGAGCTGAAAGAATGGCATTGCTCCTAGTACTGGCTAGAAAGAATCAGAAGGCTTACATTGCCCGAGCCTCTTGAGTCAACCTAGGATCAGCTGCAGTCCGTGGTAAACCCCTGGAAAAAGTCTTACTCATGAGGATTTGCTTCCTGTTGAAGAGTTCTTCTTTGCAAACAAGGATTCCTCCCCCAGGAAGCCCCCCTGGCTTGTCTTTCAAAGTAATGACATTCCCGGAGGCTGGATAATACCAGCTGATTCTGATGTCCTGCCATCGAATCATGGCTGGGGTTCTGAGAGCTTCAGGTTACATACCTCTGTTGCCAGCCAGGAGGACTTCTCCTCCACCACCTGCTCTCCACCTCCCCAACCCTCCTTCCACTCCCCCAAATAGATACTGGTTTGCCCAGTGACGTCACACTGGGATGCATTCTTGTTTGGTGCGGCTCTACCCTGTGGTTGTACATTGCCAGCCTAACTCCAGGATTGTAGTAAGAATTTGGGTTGGAACTCCTCAACCGGTGCAATGCTTTTGGTGTGGACCTTCTTGGCTTGACCCCAGATGGCTTCTGACTGCAGAATGGCCTCTTCCAGCTTGACCTCCATGCTCCACAACACGCAGGGAAGCTCGAATTCCCTTGGGATCTGAAGGCCAGTGCGGGAGCCTGGAATACGAATGTGATCATCTCCCACTCACATGCCCTTTGCCAGAATCCCATGCAATGCACTGACAAGGATTACCCAGGTGGGAGTGTGTAGCAATTGTCACCAACCATGTTTGTGCAAGCGACGAGTTTGTGGCGTGCCATGCGAGCAAGGCCTTGCTCCGCAGTGCTCGAGCGACTCTCCGTCTCGGTTTCAGGACGGCTGCATTTGCATCCTCGCCACCAGTATGCCAGAAATCCCTGATGCCTGGCACTGAGGTATTTAAAAATGTTTAATGAGTTTGCATTCCCCATTTGATTTTTAACTTGAATGAAAATGCAATACTTTAATAGCTCATGTGGTGGGAGGAGGAATGGAAAAGGAGCAGCTTCTGAAACTGTTTGTAATCAAACTGCTGGATTGTAGGGATTAGCTAGTGAACGTGTTTTCTGCACCGAAAGGTGGTGTTGGTGGAATGGTAAGAAGTGGTCCCCCTGTTCTTCGAAGCCTAACTTTTCCTGGGGAGGGTATGTGCATCGGCTTGGACTAACCATCAAATTTGTTGGCTGGTAACCCTTTTTCCTCACTGACTGTGCAGCTGATAACAGAGACTATATTGCAGGAAAACAATGGACCACAGGGCTAACACCATGCCTCTGATTTGCTATTCCTACCTTGTCTTGGCTTCTTTAGGCCATTTTCATCGACAATGCCCCATTATAGACATAATTTTCTCATCTTCTGCATCATTTAAGTTCTTGCAAAGGCAGAGTGGAATTCTTTTTTTCTTTTCTTTTTCTTTTCTTTTCCTTTTTGCTGGATAAGGTACAGCTGCAGGAATTCCTTTTTACATCATTAAGAAGTTAAGGCTGCCTGGGTTTCATTAATGTTCAACTTTATTCTTTAAAGTGTTGTCTAAGTGAGGAAATGGAAGAGACCTTCACCATCCCTTTTGACTCACATAATTTGACTTCACCAAGGATGCATGGATTATTTATGTTGTCGATGGTTAGCTGGCTTGAACATATGAAGAAAGCACTGATAATTGCTTTTTAAAATGGAAGTCTTAGCTGGGGCAGCCAAATGACCTCTACTCTGCAAGGTTAATGTTAACTCCTTTTTCAAAGTTACTAGTCGTCTGTGAGGCCTGGGGTGGTGTGGAGCTCTCTAGGCAGCTGATTCCACTGTTGTATTCCTCTGACCATGAGGAAGCTTTTCCTGAATCTTTTCCTGAATCTGGGTTGCTGCAGCTTGAATTGATTATTCCATGTCCTGCACTCTGGCACCAGCAGGAAGAGATCTTGACCTTCCTCTTTGTGACAGCCTTTGAGGTACTTCTAGAGGGATATCATGCCCCCTCCCCCTCAGTCTTCTCCTCTCAAGGCTGAACATGCCCAGTTCTCTCACTCTCTCCTCATAGGGCAGTGTTTCCAACTCCTGGATCATTTCTCTTGCCCTTCTCTGGACCCTTTATCATTCTTCTGCCTCTTTTTTAAATCTTGGTGCCCAGAACTGGACACAGTATTCCAGGTGAGGTCTGACTAGTGAGGAATATAGAGGAACTCTCCCTTTTTTCACAAAATGTTTTTGGGGGGTGGCAGCCTGGGGAAGGGCACAAAATGGCCTGCATTGCCACCTCTGAACTGCAACTTGTAATGTTTTGTTAAGCCACAGAGATGCTCCTCCTTTGGGCAAGGAGATTCAAAACTTCATTTGCGTGGCTCGCTCACGAACTATGCTTCAAACTGAAACAGGAAAGCTGCAGTTTCAAAGAAACCAGGAACAGGGAATTGATTGCCTTTATGTCTTGTGCACAAAGAGCATGAATTTTCTGAAAGCCAGCTGTGCTGGCCAGGGAGGATGCGACCTGTAGTCCAACAAATCTGGGGCGGGGGGAGCACCAGGTTGCAGGAGGCTCCTCTGAGCAGTGGCAGCAATTTTTGGCAATTTGTGCTTTCGGCAATTTTCACATTAGAGCAATTTTGGTAATTATGGGGTGGCTGTGGAGGGTATGTGTGTATAAGGGAACCTTAGATGATGAACAGCCTGTTTGATCATTCACTTCTCATTCGTAATGGGAATATGAATTATTAGGGAATTAGAATGGGAAATTGGTCAAATGGGCAATGCTTTTTCCTGATTTCCGGAAAAAGATTTCCTCTCCCTTCCCCAGTGTTAAGAAGCTAGCAAAAAGATGCTTTAAGGGAAAGCTTGTGACATTCGTTGCCACTTCCTAGAGACGAAAATGGAAAAGAAAGGATGCTACGAATCGGAGCTCGGTGGCATGGAGCACACAGACCCCGGGGGAAGCTGCTGTCTGTAAAACATGGTTAAATCAGAGCTGGTGTTTCTGAACTGTTGCCGCAAGACAGGTGCCGATATGCCAGCTGCATTCATGGTCAAATCCTCTAATTATCAGCAATGTAATTGTGCTAATGATCATTAAGCACTTCTGAAGTCATTTTGCTAAGAAATGAAGACATTGGCAAATCACAGCAACAAACCATTGGGAAGCCTCATCAATAGAATAGCTGTATTATTGGCAACTATCTATATTATGCCTTCGAGTGAGAAGGAAGAAAAAGGGGGGGGGGGCGGCCTTAAATTAATGTAGATGGAGTGTATGCGTTAAGGAGGGGTGTTTTTAGCCATTCCCCATTCTCTTGCATTCCAGCTTTTGAAAAACTCAAATTCTTTCTCTCCCCAGTGTGAACTTTGTGAATTTTGGCAGATTCTTCCCCAAAGCAAACTGAAACATGCTGCTCACCTATCCATGCCGGCCAAATTCAATAGGTACAGCTATTCCCAGCATGGGGAGAACTGCAGACAGAGCTCCATATTGCTGTTAAAATGAGATGCAAGCCAGGAGGAGACAATGCAGCAACCCAAATTCAGCTCTAACAAATTAGATGCAGGGATTCAAACTTGAGCAAACTTTCTCCCATGTTTGATTTCACACACACAGAACGTGATTTTGGCCTAGAGGATGGAGAACGTCACAGCCAGTGCGCATTCCTGTTGGAACTGAAATGAAATGGAATGGAATTCTCACCCATTCCTAGCAGAGGTTCTCGTTTGGGTGGGGTGGGAGTCGGCACAATCCCACCCCTCACACAATTATTATCTACAGGATAGCAGGCCTCCTGCATCACTTCTCCCCCAGGGATTTGGGGGTCTGTGGTCCAGTCCCTTGCTGGAAGAGGCACCTTCTCGAGAACCAGGGGTGGTTCCCACTGCTTCTGCAGCCCTGGCCATGGGGGGTGGGGGGTGTCGCCATAGCTCCACGGTGGAGGACCTTCTTTGATTGCAGATGCTCCCGCACACCATTCCAGGCTGGAGAGCTGTTGCTGGGTCCTGTGCAGGAGGCTGGGCTTGGCGGACTGCAGCTCTGCTTCCAAGGCTTCCAGTGTTCACTTGAGAAGCCACTCAAAGTGTTTCAAATCAAGAACAGAGAGAGAGATAGAGAGAGAGAAAGAGCACCTTGAGTCAGCTTAAGGACAAATTGTGTGTGTGTGTGTTCATGTGTCAGTGTCTTGACATTTCCTTAAAGGCAGCTGTGGGCCACCGGGGGGGGGAGGGCATTTGGAGTTGACCTTTCCTCTTCTCAACCCCAGGTCTCCAAAACTTCCCCTCTCCCAAGGTGTCATGAGCTGCAGATGGGAAAATGGACAGGTGTACCCCAGGTGGGGAGGTGCCAATCAGGCCTGGCCTTTGGCCGTGTTTTCCGTGGCTGATTGGAATTGGAGTCTACCATTGGAGCACAGCTTCCCCACTCCTGCATATTTCCCTCTCTGAGCATACAGAAATTTCCGAGCGCGCACACAGGTTTGACTCAGGCATCTGCTCCCTTCTGCTGGCACCACGACGCCAGTCCAGATGTTCTCCAGGCGGCGTTGTGGCACTGCCAGACCTCACAGGAGCACAGCGGTGGCTCTTCTTCCTGAGCAGGGAAGCTGTTGACGACTGCCAGCCCCCTAGGAACGCACTGCTTGCTCAGAGCTGTGATTTTCACAGTCTCTGCAGGGAAATGCCTTCCCCCAGCAGCAGTAGCTTCTTCCCGCTTGCCATGCAAAATATTTGGGTGCGAATAGTCAATGAAGAAGAGTGCTTCCTGTGGAGATGAAATGTACTGGAATTTAGGAACTGGTTTGTGGAGAGGATCAGGCTTGTTTCCTGAACGTTTGGTCTCTCCTTGGAGGGATTTCACAGGAACAACGGGCTCTTCAAAATCTCTTGCTGCCCCTCTGCCTGCAGCCACTTTAGGGGAATAGAAAAGCGGTCCAGAGAAACGAAACTGATTTCCTGCTTCAGATACCTCTTGCCTCAGCGTGGAGCGGTTCCTTCAATGGGGCCTCATTTTCGTCTCCAGTTGGTTTTCGGAAAACAAAACGTCAACCCAACGGGTGTGAATAAAAGATGTTCCATAGCAGATGCTGGAAGAAGAAGGAAAGAGCTTGTGCTGCACACTGTGCCAATGGGACACTTGGCAATGTGGGGGAGGCGGCGAAATGAACCCATCCGCAAATACTAATAGCAGAGTAGCCAGATCCTTTGCCCTCATTACCATGTGTCACTGCAAAGCAACGGAGATGGAGTGCATGGTGGAACATCGCAGGCTAACTGGACCCCCGAGACCAATTTGTGGAGCTCAGTCGGAGCACACTGTGTCAAGGCAAGGGACCCCCCCACCCCCGGACACACACAGTGGCCAAGGACAAGCGCAATGCCCTGCAAGTCTCTGCCTGGAGTGTTGAAGGCACTTGCCAGGCTTCTGGCTGGTTCCAGTGTTCAGTGCTTGGCCCAGGAGACGACCGGACAGCAGGGCCCAGAGAAGCAAGAGTGGTGTTGTGTGACGTTCAATCTGTGCAGTGCGGCCAGTGCTGACCAGGACTGGGGAGAACCCACTCGACCAGGAAGCTCACTGGAGGCTCCCCCTGACATGGAATAGGTTCTGCCAGGATTTGAGGCACCTTCAGGGCTCCATCTTGAATAGCAGCCCTGGTAGTTGCAGGACTGGGCCGACAGGCTCCTGCAGCTATCCAGGCACTTACAAGATCCACCTGGGAGCCCTGAGGGAAGAGCTACACAAGAATGTTTCTTCCCTCTAGAAGTTGCCTCATCAACGAAGGTTTCCTGACTTGCTGTGGTGCTTTCTGTTGTTGTGTGAAACCTTGGTTGTGGGTCCTGCACTCTGGGCCTCCACCAGCTCCTGGACCCTGCTGCGAATCCTTGGCTGCTGTCCCTGACTCTGGGCCTTGCTTCTGCTCCTGCTTCTGCTCCCAAGGTACCCTCCCCTTGGGTGGACTTCCTGCCTCTTGACTCCTGGTTTGGCTTACCTCCTATTGGCTTGGAATTCGAATTGGACTTTGGTTAATACTTGGGACTGAGGTGTCTGGGTCCTGGTGGCCATAAGCTTAACCTGCTGCCTTGTCTTGGACCCTGACAGGTTCCAGATGTGGTGGCACCGTGGGGAGGACAGGCACCCAGGAGATCCAGGTCCAAGTCCCCAACTGGCTGGGATCATACAGGGTGACTGCACCTACCTCACAGGGGTGTTGTGAAGATAAAATGGCAAGCAGGATCATGTACATTGCCTTGCACTAAGAGGAAAGGTGGGACATTCCTGTAACAAGTTTAAGTAAGCAAAGACATACATCCTTTTACAAAGCCCTACAGATTATTAACCTAAATGCAAGTTCTCAGTGATTATTCCAATATACAAAAATCTTCCCTCCCACTCCCCTTCCAACTCAGCCCTTCAACACACCCTTGATTGTTTAAAAACTGTTTTTATTCTTGTCACTGGTAAATATTTTACTTCTAAATCCATCGTTCTCAATGTCAGAGCTCCAGATATTTCTCCATCTGCTGAATCAAGATCTGAAAGGATGGGTTAATTCTGTAATTTGATAGTGGAAGCCTCTTTGAATCTGCTGCAAACAAAAATACAGTGACAGAGACTATGCAGGGGAAATTCTGTAAGTGGCCCTCGTTTACAGAGGGTGGTGGTGGTGTTGTGCAGGAAGCGGGAAAGAAAAGATCGTGTGTTTTCTCAAGGAGAAAATTAATGCCTTGACATTTTGGCTCAGCTTTACCTTGGGGTAAGCCCTGTTAAACCCAAAGGGTCTGACTGATGAGTAGAAATGTGTAAGATTGCCCTGCAAGGGTTTTTTTGCAGACATACAGGGCCTAATGGGAAGTGATAAAAATGGCCAAGAAGACAGGGCATAATCAATGCCATTGTTCATGTTGATCAAACCATTAGAATCTCTTTCTAAGTAATTGCTGAGTTTCCTGGCATTATGACAAGCAACTCCTTCGAAATCTCATTTTGTTCTTAGCAAAAATGTCTGTCACGTTGTATATGCATCTATTTTTGGAGATGCGGTGCTTTTCCTTATTCTCAATGGCTGGACAATAATAATTCAAATGTCATAAAGGGCCTTTTCTTAGAATAAATTAGTAGTTATTGCCTGGGCTTTCCTCCAGAAAAAAAAAAAAATGAAATTCTAGAGTCATCTTACTGGAGCCAAGTAAAGATTTTTTTTCCTATGCAACATTTAATGACTTCAGTTCTTGATGAGTTTTTGTCATAATAAAACAAGCAAACAAAAAATAAAAACAAAAAGCAGAACAGTCAGAGAATTGAAACACGAGTTTCTTTGATCTGTTCTTGGACTAGAAGATGTAGCCATGCCTACATCAAATTCCTGATTTTTCTATGAGTGAATCTTACAGTCCAATCATGTGTGTGTTTAATCCCCATAATTGCAGGGGAAGTTGATTCGGGGCACTCATGCATAGTATTTCATCCATATACTCAATTTGATACTCAGATTTGCTCATGGTGATGCCTCTCTGTCCCCAGCCTTTCAAATCGAGCAGAGCATTCCTTGGCCTCTCCGCCGAAATTCCTTTCAGTTTCTTTTTCACCAGAGTTTACCCTGTTCTCATCTCCTACACCAGGACATGATCACTGAAATCCATACGTTGCTGAAGAACGCAAGATGAACTTCATCAGCCACCCAAAATTCATGCTGAACAGCCTCCATATTTTTGCGAAAGGCACATGGACACACTGCTGAAACATGGACACATTTGAAAAATGCTCACAACTGATACAGAAAAAAGAAAAAAAATGTTGCGGAATGGAGAAGGATTGGGACTAACTTTCAAGGGGGATTGAGAGAACCTTGATGAACTCACGTTTTGCTGCTTTGCCTATTCCTAGCTGCATGTTTATCAGAAGGTCTGGAGGGCCAGGCCTCTGCACCATGATGGCTCACCATCCTGGGTGATTGAAGCCAGTCAATATGCCACCAGAATACATATAAAAACAATGCAAGGTAGAGCTCATGCTGGGAAGGAGGTGGCTGCCTGGACACCTAGGGAGTAGCTGGAGAAATAAAACTTCTTCTTTGCCTTTCCTCTGAGAAGTTGAAAGAACAAGAGCCACCACGCCATTGAGGAAGAAGAGGGAACCCACAATGGAGGCTCAAGCTACATGTTGCAAAGCCCAGGGGTGGGTTGTCGTAACAGGATGTGCCCACTGTCAGGCTGTCAGAGGCACCCTCTTCTGTTCCTGTTTCTTTTCCTCATGCAGCCACCACACCGCCTCCATGAATATCTCCTGACTAGGGGATGATGGGTGCTGTAGTCCAACACATCTGGAGGGTCCTGGGATGGGAGCGGGGATTAGAATATTTTGACTGTAAAATGAAAACATTTAAATTAAACCTTTTTTTTTTCCCAAGGGAGTCTAGTCTACAACAACAAACAAAACTATTAAAATACTCTGCTTAATATTTGCATCTGTAATATAAAAAAAAATGACTAGCACTAAAATCATGAACAAGTCTGAAGGTAGCCAGAGCAACTTCTCTGAACATTAAAAGCTTAGATACAATACAATAGCCTTGGACTAGCCTGAACTGGCAAAAATGTATGATTTGCTTTCAAAAAAAAAAAACATTTAAGAAACAAATTATCTCCCCAGGGTAAAGTTTATAAAATATGTAGAAAGTAGCCAGGGGCATTTCTTGGAAAGCTGCTTTTTTTAAGTCGCTGTGTTTACTTTACGCACCTCCTGGTAGATGAGACTTTTGCTGTTGTTTTGTTTTATTTTCCCGGTCTTAAGTTCAGTTCATCGCTTTGAAATCTGTGTTTGGGGTGGGAAGGAGAGGGAGGATTAAGTCTACATGAAATCCAAGGACATTTTGGTGCACGTTTCTCCTAACATCACAATTTTGCATGAAGTACTTTTGTAATCCATTGCCCTAACACAATACACTTTGAAACGTTGTTTCCCCTAATGTGTATCCTTTTCTTTTAGGGTTCAGAGTGCAGGAGAACTCCATGGAAGAATTCAGAGAAGGGAATGATTCCCGCCCCCCCCCCCTCCATCCATTAACTAGTACTAGCGCAAAAGACCCCAAAGGGAATGCAGTTGGGAAAAGCAGGAAAAAAGCAAACACAGGCACTGGTCTTCAGTTAATGAGTCAGCCTTCAAAAGCCAGCTGGAATAAAAACAGTGTCTTCACAATTGGAGTGAGCTCTGCAATTCACTCGAGAGGAATTTATGCAGCAAAACCTTGGATGCTGGAAAAAGTTGGCAAACAAATCAAGATTTTGTGCAATGAACACGTTGCAGCTGCTGCAAGTTTCCTATCCACCAGGAAGCACAAAAGTCCTTGCTCTTCCTGGTGGATAGGAAGCCGGGGGTCAGACTAGATGGCTCTGGAGGCCCCTTCTGACTCACTCAGTTTCTATGTTTCCTTCATGGACAACAGTGGCCTGTCCACAAAAAACCTGGAGCGAAAATGCTCACCTCCTTTAAGTACCAGCCCCATAAATACGGGGAGAAGCTCAAATGAGGCATGGCAAAAGGCAGAGTCCTAGCAAAGGAGCATCTCCAGTGACAGAGAATTCAATCTGGAGATAACATCAAGCGGTGGATGGGGAAATCAATAAGACTGGAATGCAGCTCAACGTGAGATCACCCAGAGGGCATAAAGCTGCACAACATGTTCAGCTGTGCCCGGCCTGATAAGAATGAGGCTACAGTGTTTGCAAGGCTATGCTCTTGGGAAATATGTTTCTTATTATTGACCCCAAGGAGCTTTTGCCCCACTCTTCAGCTAAGAAATCTTACATGGATCGACAAGATTTGCTAGCCCTGCCTCACATTTAGAAACTGAAAGACACAACAGGAAAGATAAAGGGGAATGTAAGGAGGAGGAAAACAAACCCACTAGTTTTTAGGAGGTAGAGTTCTTGTAACAGCCTGGTGAAATAAAAAGCAGGTGGGGAGAGAAGGGGCCCAGAGTTGCTGGCAGGTGAGGTAACCCTGCTTTGCTTCTTGTCCTGCCTCTGAGCCCGACAAATATGATGACTGCTGCTAGGAGGCAGTTGATGCAAAGAGGAGTCTGACAGAGGCGGTGTCTCAGCAGGTTTGGTGATGCCTCACTTTTCTTTCTCCCTCTCAAACCTGACTTCTCATTGCTCTTCCAGGGCTTCTGCCTCTCTTTCCCTTGGGATTCTCCTTCCCCCTCTTTTATGCTGGAGGAAAGAGATTTGGGGAAGCAAACTAGTGGGAAAGGGACACCAATGTAGGATGGCCCAGTTCCAACTCAGGGCCACAGACACTTACTCTAGAGTAAACAAATGCTCGGCAAAACAGCAAGCAATTAACATCCAGTGTAGCTTGACTCACAGTGGAATCAGTTTATTTTCAGAATATTAGAATGCTTGCAAACTTGCAAGTATTTGGCTGGGGATTAATAAAATCAGCCCTGAGGTATCTGAAGAAACTGGGAAATATCAACATTTGGTACCAAAGTTGTGGTACCAGGAAAATATGTACGAACCTTTAGGGAATCTTTCTGTCAAGTCTATCTTTAAGTATTAGAAGAAGAAAGGATCTTGGTAGAATATCACTTTGTACCTTTCTGGTATAGAATGACAAGATTTATGAAACAGATGTCTTGGGGGAGGAAAGAGGTTTGGAAAAGGGTTTGGGGAGGATTTATTCCTACATTTCATTCCTTAGGATGTACAGCTTTTCCTGTTTTCACAGAAAAGCATCTGTAGCTCCCAGAATGCCACAGCCAGCAGTGCTGGGGCATGCTGGGAGATCTAGCAGGGTTTTTTTCCCCCCGCCAGAACATAAGAGGATTGTACCTTTAAAGGAAAATGTGTGCACAGGATGTAACTTTATATTAACCTTTTTCAGGTTTGCTGAGTGATTAGCAGGAAATATGGTCTTCTTAGGGACTTAACTAGCACTGAAAAATGTTATTTCAATTCTTCTAGGAAAGGCTTGATGGGGGAAATTTATTTGATTTAAAAGAGGTTACAGAATGAATGGTTAAGTTTTCAAAGGAAGTATGGGTAGGATTCACAACTGGAATTATTGTTACAGGTATGGACTGGCAAAGATAAAGGAAACAGTTTAATCGCAGTGAATTGGAAGCCAAATTACTTTAAACTGCTATATCCATTCTATTTCACACCTTATAAAATTAAGAAAATTTATAGCTCAGAACATGATAAATGGTAAATGTGGCTCCCAAGGCATGAACTATTCACATATGTTTTGACAATGTATGAAAATCAGATCTTATTGGAATTTGGTCATGTTTTATATTGAGCTGCAGCTTCCTAAACAGCCTTCATTATTGGACGCAGCAGTTCTGCAGCTGTAGTCCCCTCACTCTGCCCCCCTTCACCCAAAGCTCTGCTTATGGGCCCTTCAGGGCCGGTCTCTGGAGGGGGGCATGCTATGGAAGTGGGCACACGGATGTGCTTCCCATTGAACCCCTAATTGGCCCAGCCAGTGAGTGTGTTGAGAGACCCTCGTGTCCATGTCTCCGGGGGTGTCAAGTTCTCCTCCCGAGAACCCCTCCCCAGCCTGTTCTCTGTCGGCTTCTTTCCCCTAATCAGGAGGGGGGGGGGACTCTGTGGTTGTCCTTGAAGTGTTTGACCCAGAGCTGGCTTGGGCTGGCTCACCAGGAGGGTTTGGGCAGCCGAGGCTTGTTAGTCTCAACAACTCCAATATCAGAGTGAGAACTCTGAGCCACGGCTGGGTCAGCTGGTTCCTCCAGGTCTGAGCCGCCCTTCCCACCAGAGCTCTCCATCTCTCGCATGCACCTGGGAATCTCATCCGAGCACACACACCCAGCAAGCTTCCTGGGCCAGTGCTCCAAGCCAGCTTTCCTCTGCATCCGAAATGCCATCCAGATGGCCAACATTGGCTGGTCTTGGAGCCAGGAGGAGAGCAGGGTGGAGGCTCCCTCTGTTCCCCTCCCAGCCAGCACAGGATGCTCAGCCCCTCTATGGAATGCGCTCCCCAGAGAGGCCCGCCTGGTGCCGTCATTATATGTTTTTCAGCGCCAGGTTAAGACCTTTTTATTTGATCAACATTTTAATATGTTTTAATATTGTGTTTTAACCATTATATTTTAACCGCAGCCAGAGTGGGTCGATAATTTATTTATGTTTGGTGATATTTGTATTTTATCTTTGTAAGCCATCCTGAGGCTTTTGCAAAGAATGGCATATGAATATCCTAAATAAATAAATAAATAAATCATCTCTGAGTTTTGGAGACTTCCAACATCCCCATCAGATTGTGCCATAAATGACAGTATGGAGAAAGAAGGTTTGAAGTTGGCCCCAAAAATCTCATTTGCTTTGTTTTGGAAAACAGAATTGTATCTCTCTTGTCTCCATGGGGCTTCTGTCTTTACATTTCAGATCTGGCATGTCATGACAAAGAAGGAAGTAACTTTTTATGTAAAGGGCAGAGAAAGCCAAATATTTGGGAACAGGTTTATTGAGAGATGGTGTGCATTTGTTATATTTTGGAATAATACATTTGCTGATAATGTCTGCCCTTATTCCTTGTTCTCTTTAATTTGAACTTTGTTAAAGAGTAATGTGTACCTGATGATATCTACATAATAAAAAAGGAGGGAAATGTGTACTTTGCAGCCAAGTGCATACAAAACTAGTTAGAAATTTATGTGTCTCTGATCATATGCATGCAAATGCATACCAATTTTCATGCGGCTGTAAAAGAAAGTGAGCAAACTGTTGCAAAGATGGGGGCCAAACAAATTTGCTCTTGTGAGGGGAAAAAGTGAAAGCCACACCCATTTGGCATCTAAACATCAGGGCTGGGGGACACATCTGAAATTTGGAGAGAGCCAAGAGTGCTTCTACAGAGTGACTGCTGTGGGGCAACGGGGACCGTGAGAAGGAGAGGAAGAGGCCTGCATTGATATTTTGGGGAGAGAGAACTCCCATGTTACGGGGAAGCTTCCGTCCTAACAGCCAGTGCTGCCTCCAACATGAGTTCCGGGACTAGGCTCTGATCATTAGCTATTGACTCTCGAGTGCTTTCCCTCGGCTTCTGGCCCACCTTTTCCTGACATGCTGATAATTCTCTCGGCCAATTAGTAAGATGGGTCATCACACCCAAACTAATTTACTGTCTGACAAAAATCGCTTCCCCAGGTCAGTGAGGGGGGACACTCGGAACGGATCTTCAGTGTTTGATTAGACGGTTATGCACTGGGAATAAGTGGCCCTGTGATTAACGAGATCAGACAAGAAGAAGGGGGCCAGAAGGAGCAGAGGGAAAGTGGAAAGAGAATTGCTTTGTTAAAGTCAACATGTCTCCAGCATCTGATGGCTTCTTTGCTGTCTGAAGGAGAGCTCCTTTATGTGATGACTTACTGCCTCCCTCTCCACTTTTTCTCTTTCTTTCCAAGCACCACATCTTAATATCCTGTCCTTGAAGTGGCTCTTATGGTCAAAATGCCTGTTTCAGAGAAATATGATATCAACAAGCCTTTATTTTTAATCTGGATCTATGCGAGTGCACATCTGACTTGGCTATTAACATCCGGACTGAGTAAATTAGTGTTTTTCTGTCAGGGTGGATGTTTTTACTCTAACTTGAATGCCTCTTCTCTTAAATGGAAGTTACATTTTGTTCATTGTGGAAGCTGATGGGGCTGCATTTTGAGTGGGTGGGGGTGAAGGCGCTTTCCTGTGGTAGTTCATTGAAGTGGGAACAGCTTGGCAAAGTAGAAGAGGCTTTCAGTCTCACATTGGACACTGGGAAGGCAAGAAAGGAAGGAGAAGTAGGGATAAACTTTGGAAGAGCAGGTACACTTGGATTACTCACCATTCTGCTTAGTTTTGTTAGGGCAGAAGGCTGGTAAGAAGTTTGGGAGAGTCATGGGTGGTCTTACAGAATGTGGGCGGGGTCCCACCCATTCATAAAATGGCTTCCACAGTGAGCATGGCTGGTCACTGAAGACCAGATGTGGCCCCCGTTGAGAAATGCAAGCCTTGCTATTTTGAGTAGCCAAGCATGAAGTGGGAGAGCTCAACTCCACCCACCCACCAATGTGTTTTCAATTCGAGCCATATTGAAGTTTCCCAGAAGCCATTTTTCTGAGAAATGTCTGAGACTTTTAATGTTCTTCAAGCCCTCCACCCAACAGGAAAGGAAGTTGACTTTCAGACTCTTCTCCATCATCGTATTTGGGAAGTGGCCGCCATTTTGTTCCTCTTACCACGCTCTGGACCAATGCTAGGCCCAGGGCATTATGGGAGATTCTGAAGGGTGGCTAGGGTCCCAAAACAGTTCCCACTGTTGTCACTTGCAGAGAGAGCCAAACTAAAAACTAAAAGAAAGGAGTGGCGCTATGGCCACGGCTCATGGTAAGTCCCACTCGCAAGCCAATTTTGGAACATGTCTCCTCCTCTTGGAGGAATTCAGCAAAATGCCCTCCCAATTTTCCCTGCCCACAAACACAGTGGAGAGTTTCAGAGGCCATGTGAACACAGCTCTGCTTGGCAAGGACCCCTCACCACCACCACCGTGTAGCAGGACAGGTACCCTACTTTACAGAGGGCAGTCCTTCGTTTGGAGGCAGTGTCTCTTGGAAAGGCTTCCTCTTTTAATCCAATTTAGAGTTGAAGAACTCTAAGGAGGAAGATCAGGCTGCTTCAGAACTTCCACATTTGGTTTGGATCTAATTTGGAAGTGGTTCCCTCCTCTTCCCTGCTCTCCCTTTTGGTACATAATTGACATATGTTAGGTATGTATACAATTCACTGAGAAATCGTTGTGGGTCATATTGAGCAGCGTTCTTCCACTTTCACAAGGTTTCTAAGCACGTGGACACCCTCTTTCATCTTGGTATGAGGGACAATTCCAATCCTTGGACCTGGCTTACGCAACCCAGTCTTGTTAGGATTTGGTTAGGCTCAGTGTCACCTGCACTACACATGCTACATCTTCCACTAGTAGCTGTGCAAATACTAGTGCAACTTCTCACCGACCAATAGCAACTCTTGTAATTTTCTACTCACATAGCACAGGATATAAAAACATATGCATCCTTTTGGAGCTGGGCATATATTTCTAACCTCTGTCCATTCTCACTTGAGTTTTCCTTTCATTAGCTCACCTCCTCCGTCTCCTCCTCCTCCTCCTCCTCCTTTAGTGATAAATAACCCCCAGCCGGCTTTGATGGATGCAATCTTGCCTCCCCATTCCAGTTTTAAAAGTTCAGCTCAAATGGATATCAACATTCCTTTCATCACGGGCTGCCCTTGGGCGATGGCAGGAACAAGGCGACAAATTGCCCACCACTGTCCTTTCATCAGCGCTCCTTCCCTCCCCACCCCAAGATTTGTTACAAAAACCTGCTGGTTGGCAAAGGCAGGCGGCATTAACCATGCTCGGATTTATGGCTTCATATCTTGACAAAGCAGGATTCGTTTCCTCGAGTGCCACAACATCTCCAATGAACTCAAGGCTGCTCAGTTCTGACTCAAAGGCGACTGACTTCCATACGTCTGTCAGGCTGTCAAACATTTATCCAAGCGCTAGAGACGAGCACTGAGGCATGGCCAGAAAGCAGATACAAGATGTGACCTGATCTCTAAAAGAAAGCAAGCGGGGAAGGGTCTTCTTGGCCTTTGAGCCAGACTCTCTCTGTGTGTGCATGTGTGTGTGTGTATGCTTCTAAGAGAGAAAGAGAGGTCCAGCTCTTCCTGGCCGCGACAGATGTAGTCAGTCTTTAACATTCCAGCTGCTGAGGAGGGCAGAAGCTGAAACCTTTCACTCTAAAGATCTTTTGGAATGACTCATCTGCTACCTCTAAGGTGCTTTCAATATTTGCATGGGGGGTCCTTAGACGTCATGGCCAAACGGCCAAATATATGGATATTGTAGCTGCCCTTGTTGAAACCTGTGCATAATTATGTCTAAGGACAGTAGTATATCTTGTCCTATATAAAGTATTTTATATTGGTCCTCCACTATTGGATGCACCTGTTGGTATGGATATGGACAAACCTTGGGCTAGACAACAGTAATACTTAAATTTTAAAATCTTTTTTGGATTAGTTTTCATTTCTGTTTCATTGACATTCACAATACAAATTATTTGGACCACTCTGCTGTTAGTCTATCCGTGCTTCATAGCCTACATGGGTGTGTGTGTGTTTTTCTTCATCTGTTTCTGTATATGTGACTGATAAGTTGTCAATAAGTTGCTTTGTTTTGTTTAGTCACAAAGTTGTGCATGACCCATCATGACACCATGGACAACATTCTTCCAGGCTCTTCTGCCCTCCACCATCCCTCGGAGTCCACCCAAGCCCACACCCACTGCCCCAGTGACCCCATCCAGCCACCTCATCCTCTGCCATCCCCTTCTTCTTTTGCCATCTATTCCCAGCATCAGGGGCTTCTCCAGAGAGTTGTTCCTTCTCATTAGGTGGCCAAAGTATTTGAGTTTCATCTTCAGTACCTGGCCTTCTAAAGAACTGATTTCCTTTCAGATTGACTGGTTTGATCTCAGGCGTCTCAAGGGACTCTCAGGCATCTTCCCCAGCACCACAATTCAAAGGGCTCAATTCTTCGGTGCTCAGCCTTCCTTATGCTCCAGATATTCAATAATGCTTCCTCCTTAATATTTTGGAATAAGAACAAATTGGCTCCCAGCATGCATTTTCCTCTTAGGGCCCTCTTCTCTCTTAATGATATACTCAGGGCACTTTGCAAGAAGGTTGCCTGTAACCCTCCAGACAGGAAGGATTCTGGGCATCCAATGCATGGGAGGAGCAGCATGGAGGTGAAGGTCACCTCTGTGCTTTCCCTCCATGCAAAATTCGGAGGTGGCTGATTTCAGCTGCCCAGGAGTGGTACCTCTGAGCCTGAGGAGGGGATGCTGAAGTGCAGCAGGGATACTGAGTGCACCCACAAAGTCTGCCTCCTCTCCTCCCTACCCTGCTGGAATGCCCACTCAGCCCCATCTCTGAGGCTGCGTGTCTGGCCTTGGAGCTACGGACTGCAGGGTTCTTTCCCTGCTGGCTGGGAGGACTCTGTGCGGGCTGTTTGCATTCAGCTCTAGCCTTGCAGCATGTCCCCGAGGTTGTTTCTGGGACTCCAAATTGTCCCATGGCTCTCTAGACTTGGCCAAGCAGCCATAGAATGCCCTGTTATAGCTCAACTCAATACATGTCTATGCAAAGATCAACCCCATCGAGTTCAATGGGCCCAGTGCCCACAAAATCAATAGAATTTCAGTCTTAATGGTTATGTTTACTTCCAGAATATTCAGGTAAAGGCCATGAGGGATGGAAGAGAAATTCATTTGTTTGAATTTGGATGTAAACTTACTTAACTTGTTCCCCTTGGACCATGTGCCAATGGTTCTTTGGGATTTGCACTTTTGCAAATCTGTTCTGCTACTCTCTAGTTCCCAAAATGTGCACACACACACACACACACACACACACACACACAAAGCACCTACAGTTATGAAAAGAATGTACAAAACAATTATCTCCTGCCAGTGGCATTGAGCCATCAAGCGTCACCTTCTCCTCTATGCATTTATCAAAACCCCTGTAATGCTGGCTAAGTTGGTGGCCATCGCCAAACCCCAAGGAAGGAAAATCCATAGTTTAACTTTGTACACTGTATGAAGAAACACGTCTTTTAATTGTGCAGAATCCCTCCCTGGCTGCCAGTCTTCCTGAAGAGAACACTGGGTGGTGTCCAAAGCTGTGATGTTTCTACCCCGTTGCCATTCTTATTTCCCTTTCAACACACCGGCGGACATGAGTTTTCCATGAGTTTTCCATGAGGACTGAGCCAGATAATGGCCTCTTTATATGTTCTGGTAAATTCTAGAGAGGTCTGTAGTTGTTTTCATCTGGTCCCTTGTGTTCCCACCCTCCTGTCCATCCCCTAAATCTATTGGCCTCAAAGAAACGAAGAATGAAATTTAAACTGTCATTTCAGCTCATAAATAACAGATGTCCCATCTGCTGAATTATTTATAGCTTTTGAATCTTTAAGACACAAGCACCAACAACCTCCCCCGTGCCACAACACACACAATGGCAATTCACTGTTTTAATGTCACTCTGGGTAATTTGATGATGCCTGAATGAGAAGCTTCTCTGATAATCCTGACATACAAACATGCAAAGATTAAAAAAAACAAAAACAAAAAACCCAAAAGCATTGACTGACACTTATTTTCTGGGGTGGCAGCTCAGCTCCACTGTTTGTGTGTGTTTGTGCATGCCTGTGTTTTTTAAAATTAAAATTTAAGTGAAATCTAATCACAACAAAATGATGTTCATACACTCCTGTTAATAATTTATCTCTCCAAGATCATAGTACAGGTGATAGGGATGGTAGGAAAGCACTCCCGAGTCACGGGGAAAACTAATCAATGCATTTTCTTATCTGTTTTCAGTTTGATCCATCCTTTCATTCCATCATTTCATTTCATTCTGCATTTTGGACAGACTGCAACAAGTCTTAAATATTAATGCTGGAAGAAATTGACAGAAACTCTGCCAATATTATTGGGGGTTTGTTTGTCTATGTTTTATTTTTTAAATCTAATGAAAATTGGAATTAGTTGCATTAAAGATTCATTGATGCAGTAGACAAAAGACAGCAAATACCTATGGGGTGTTGTTAATCTGATATTTAACAGAAAAATACTCTTACACATAAATCAAAGGTTGCTTCTCTCAAAGTTATCAGGAAATGAGAAAATATCGTGTAAATCTGGTGCTCTGTTTTGTCCTCTATTTCCTGTGGAAGGTTTTTTTTTCCCCTTTTTTTGGACAATGCCAAATTCTCATGCCCTGTGATCCAAGGAGAGCTCTTGGCTCTTACCAAGGGAGCTCAGCATTTGAACATCAGAGATATGTTTGCTTGCCTGGTTTAGAGGAGGAAACTTTCTTCTTGGAATCCTTCCATTTTGTGAAAGGATGAAAGCTCTTCTTTCATGGTATTCACAAACAAATGCATCATTTGAAAAATAATAATCTTGTTGCATCTTGAAGCTAGTCAGTGCATTTAAAAATGGAACCGTGTAAGAACTTCTGCTCTTAGAATTCATGCTGCTCTTTTCCTGGAGAGCCAATTGACACAACTGAGGGAAACTGACCCCATGCCCAGAAATTTAGCTGTGATCAAGGGGCATACTGGCTGCCTTTATCCTCCCTCTCTTATTCCCATGGACATGTCAATGAAGTATCCAGAGGTACAGAAAGGTCTTGGCTGGAGAGCTGAGCCACCCCTCTCTAGGTCCTTCACAGGCTGGAAGACACCAGTAAGTGTGTTTTCATCCTGCCCTCCTGTCTATTTTGCCTTTCTATGGAACTCCATGCCTGTCTCAGCATGGGGAAAGGGGACCGGCTGGCACTGGGACCACATGCCCAGTGCTGGGGAGACTGGTTACTCCTTCAAGGCCTGGCTGAATTCCCTGCCAGTGGCAACCTCCCTGCTAGATGGGGGATTTTGGCAGGGATTCCTCCAGGTGTTGGAGGAAACGCTGTTCCCTGGAGAAACCCCAGGAGGCTCCACAGGCTGGATGCAGGATACAGGCTGCTGGAGTTTCTGCATCCCAGTTCCAATTGTTGCTCTTGACCTTGGAGAAGAATTCACCAGAGACTCCTAAGAGTGGCAGCAGAGTTGATTCATCCACTGTATGATGGACATTCCTGGTCATAGCTACCTCAGTTGCAGCTCCCTGGCTCCTGTCATGAGGTTGGGTGAAACGTCTACCCTGGGTAGCACCTGCTGAAAAGCAGGGCATGGGGGTATGTGCCATGAAACCAATGCTCCATGTGGTCACCTGTTGCTCTCACATGCATTGGACATGGCTCCATTTCTGCTCTTGACGTCCAGATCAGCTGTCAATCCCACCAGGGATGCCTTCTGGTATGGGAGACACTCCATCTTCTCCTTTTGCTCAGGCACTGAAATGTCTCAGACTGGCCCTGCTTCCTGCTGAGACATTTTTGCTGGTCTCCTCTCTGTAAATATCGATCTACCTGTTGAAGACATCTGCTGGGTTTTCTTAAACGCTTTAATGCTTTCTCTTATGGCTGCCACCATCTTCAGCTGGTTGGAGTCGGTTGGAGCCTATTTAGCCTGGCTTCATATGTTGAATGGGTTTTTACATTCAGACAGGCTTTGATGCACATCAGCTCGAGCTACGAGCCTATAAGCTGGAGGGGTGCCTCAAGCAAGCCATCCTTTTTAAAAAAATACAGCTGTAGAGGCAACTCCCCTTTCTTCTGCCTCTTTGTTCTCCCCTGTGTTGAATCTGGTGATTGAATCTGGAGATGGTGGAATGGCCCATACCATCCAGAATGCTGACAGGCATCCCTGTTAAACACCTTCTCCCAATCCTGCCATCACTCAAGAACAAAACATCAGTCCTCATATTGCAAAGCAGCCCACTGTTCTTCTTGCAGAGAGCTTTTAATGCAAAAGAGCATTCGTAGGTGTGATATTTCATCCACAATCTGATGTAGTATAGTCCTTTCTATTAGTACAGTAGTACAGTCCTACCCCCAGACAGTACCACTTCATTCCAAGCTCAGGATGTGTATCTGGGAGCTAGGCCTCTGAAAGCAAGAGTTGAATCAGGGGGAACAGAAGCCAAGAAACTTTCTGCAAACAGAGAATGAAGTATTGGGGTCAGATGAATGCTGTGAAGATGAAAGAATTTGGAAGGGAAAAGACAAGTGGGAGCCCCATAGTGCACAAGAGAGGAAAATGAACCCCATAGCTGGGACGAGCAAGATGAGACAGTGAGAGATGAAAGGGGAGAGGCAGCCGAATGACTGCAGAGCAGACATCAAATAGAGTTTAGAGGGAGAGAGAAGCAGAGAGCCTGAGGAGCAGGGTGGCCACCAATGCCTGCCCAAAAGGAGGACACAGATTTGCATAATATCCATTTTTATTTAAAGCTTTTTATTTCGTATTGGAATGCATTTTGGTGCCAATTTAGAGCTAATAATTGAAATTAAAAGACAATCTATGTCATTGTAGTGGAGAAGACGGTGACTTATATGCCTTCCTGTTCATTCTGTGGTCCAGGCGAACCGTTGATGAGCAACTTGGAGGCCCCTGGGCCTCCCTCTGCTGGCCTTGGATGCGTGGCCTTAGAGCAGGGGCCGGCCATCCAGATGTTCTGGCCTACAGCTCCCACCAGCAGAGTCAATGATAACAGCTGTTTAGGCCAAAGCATCTGGAGGATTCCAAGTTGCTCACTCCAGTAATAGAAGATGCCTTCAAGTGCAGCATGGCCCTCCGGAAGTTCCTCAAAGAAAAGACTGTCCTTTGGACACATGTATGCCCCAAACCAAGGATGGGCAACTGCTGGAGGTCTTAGGACTGTTTTTCTTCCCCTGAGCATATGCTTCCCTTCAGGAGCCCAAAAATGGAGTGGGCCAGGCTAGGGGGATAAACATCAATAAAAACCAACATGGCATCTGGAACTGCTGCAGAACAATCAAATGATCAACATTAGCTCATCTGGAAGCTAATTTGCCCTTTTGGGTACCCTCTAATAGCTCTGAATACCCTTTCGTTTTTAAAAAGAAAAAAAATACAGATGTTGTTTTGGTATACTCCAAACCCCTTGTGGGGGCCCAACATAACTAACAGGTATCCAGTGTGAGAGCCCCATGAGTGGATGGTAACTTCTGAACTACCTGGAAGAAAGGGAGGTCATAAAAGAGAATGAACATCTGCCGGTGGCTCCCATGGCAACTGGATGGCGCAGCTCTAAAAAGCAGCATCCATCTTGGTCTGAGGGCAGCTGTAGGCACTGCGGTGCCATGACCACCTTCCTGGCTGCCTACCGAGGTTCTGTGCCCCTCCTGATTTTTAAAAGCAAGGCTATATATTTTGTTCCCAGCAGCTGGGATTTCTCAACGGCAAACCTACTTCCCTCTTCGTTTCTGTTGAGTGCATTTAGGTCACACCAAGGGCTCGGAGATGTCCTCAGGAGATGAAAATACCAGGTTGCTGCAGACTTTCTTTTGCAAAATACCATCACCAAGGAAAAAAAAAAGGGCAGGGGAGAGAAAGAGACCTAAGTTGCTACTGTCCTATAAGGCAGGTGAGTTGGGTAAAGAGAACAGCAGGGGACCGACACAGAAACTCGGGCTGTCAAGGATTGGTTCCATGTGCTGGGACTTAGTCTCCCCCCACCCCGCCTTAGGCTCAGTCTCTTGGACAAGTTGGCTCCCCCTTGTGGTATTTTCACGAATGATCCGATGTCCCCACTGATCCAAAACAATTGGATCATCCTGATCTAACGACTGAGTCAGTTGCTAATTAGTGCATGTGCTTCTGCTACCCTTATGCCCCCCTCAATCTTCAGTGCAGCGCTTCACAAACTGGAGACTTCTCTGGCTTTAAGGTCGGGTTCTCCTGAAGTTTATGAATGTGTTTTTCAATGTCTGCATGAAAAATTCATCGCTGTTCTTGTGCAGATTTTCTAAACACAGGTATTTCTATTTGCATATAAAGTCAATCTTTGCAAGCAATTTTTATAATACAATCTATTGTTAAGGTTATTTTTCTGAATATGTGCCCTTTTGTTTGCATGTTGACTGGGAACGTTGAAATATAACTGTGTTGTGGTTTGCATTGTGGTAAGAAAATGCAAAATTAGGAATGTTTGCATTAAGATGCAAACTGAGTGAAGTTCTCCCTATCCTTACTTCTGAAAGCATCCTTTTGAATCATGAAGCAAAATTTCTTCTAAGACTGTAAGGAGGTTCCAGTGGGTACTATCAATACTGTATTGATATGCAAAGCACGCTGATTCAAGAAGTGGCAATGAATCTCTTACATGTGAGAAGGTATCGCTGGCAAATGATCCATCTAATTCGCAAAGAGATTTCTAGTTTATAGCAGCTCAAGGAACAACCACAATCAGTAAGGCAACGATCTTTAAACCACCCAATCCAGGCAGCCACAGAGTCCTTTTAATGATGTTTCCCACGATTGTTGAGTTACAGAGAGTGGCTTCCTCCGCCCTTTCCTTCTCTCTCACCAGAACCTGCCCTCTGCAAACTTTCTCGGAAATATTTTCCATCATTCTGACATTTCATTTAAAATGAAATATAGAAGATATTCATGTTCATGACAGGTATTATTTGTTTGACTTTGAAATATACAGCCAACGCACATTAATGCGCCGTGACTCAAGTGTTACAAAGGGTGTGCGCTTGCATATTCATAGGGCACTGCCTCTGTCGTCCACGGAAGGAAGGACCGCGGCATCGGAAAAGCACTGACCTTTTTGTAGTGCTACAATCCGTCCATGTTTGCCTGCACAGCAACGAATAATTAAATCTGGGGCAATAGAAATGACTTTTGCTCCAATGCTGACTGCTTCTGCTTCCCCCAGGAAGAAGCAAAACCTTGTGTATTTTTCTCACACCCTATGATGAAAGCGGTTAAAGACTTTAGGAACGCAGGCCTTGGGTGTGCATGTTTGTGTTGATGTGTGTACACCAGACATCCTGGATTATCTATTTGGCAAAACCTGGGGCCTAGAGAAGTCCAGCACCCATGAAACCTATAGGTGCTTGTGAAGCCTACAGAACAAATGAATGAACAAACAAATGAGCAAACAAGCAAACAAACAAATGAATGAAATAAAGCAAAATACTCTTTGATTTAGCAATGTACTCAATTTTTACATAACGAACAACATACAGGTAGAGTGAGTCTTAAGTTCATGTGAATGAAAGATCAACTCTGATGCTCCATTTATGAGCAAAATCATGGATTCCATCTTTGGTTGTCATGAATATGAGTGTGTTAATGCTCACAACTCCCTTTTCCAATGTTTAAGTGAGCTATGGCGGCAGGTCAATAGAAAATACTTTTTTCCCTGTGGTATATTTCTTCTGCTAAAGAAAACCCTAGAAGTAACTCTTCTAAAGCCTCAATCCTGTGCAAGTCCAGACAGAAAAGGAGCTTATAGTTCCCAAGTGTCAGAGCCGCCATGTTGTGAGCTACAGGTCATTTTTCCTGGATTGTAGCTCCAAAATGTCATAATGCACAGCCTTTTCATACACAGGAGACTTGTCCTAACAATTATGCTGGGACCATAACAGGTCATTTCACCCACTCCCCAAAATGGAGAAAATATTAATATCTCAAGTTCCTTTTGAGGACTCTTCCCAAAGTGGTTCCTCCAGTTGAATTGCAAGTCTCCCCCCTTATGGAATTACAGGTCCCATCATTCCCAGATAACCCTTGCATGTCCTCAAGAAGACTCCTTTGACTGCAGTTTCATGGTGCATTACTACCATGCATAATGAAAGCCATCCCGCACACAAAAAGCTAGTTCATCAGGGAGACAGCCAGGTCCATTCTCCCCCTGATGAACTATCCTTTCTACTCTCAGTTGAAATGCAAACTGTCTGCTCAAACAGTCCAAGGAATAGGGGTCTACATTATACATACACTTGCACATGTATAGAGTACGCCCGCTCCATATTGGATGAAGGTATTGCAAATGCAACAGCCTATAGATTGATTGATGTCTCCTGTTTGAAGATAAAACCCATTTGTAAGCAGGTTCCCTGTACTTTCTCTATTATGCAAAGAATGTCATATTTCAGATAACCTGATTAAAGCACATATTCTCAGAAAAGGTGAAACTATCACTGTCCTTTTCTTCTTTTTTTGCAAAAGGAAATTAACTCTCATCAAACCTTTAACTGAAAAGAATCATCAGGAGCAGTTCAATACAGTCCAATATTTTGATCAGGCCAATCAGGCCAACCTACGCTGCCTTCTAATGGCTCTTTTGCTATTCATTTAAAGAGCTGGATCATTTTCTGCTTACTGGAGAATATGGAGGTGAGAGGCCTTTGTAATGTTAATGAACTTTTAGGCCAATGTTGATTTTTACATTTGCATGACAAAGCAATTGAGCTGAGAGTCACTGTAACCCTCCTGGAGGAAGAAAGTTTCTTCATGTTCTATCCATGGAGCTTCCTTATCATTATTCAATTAACTTTCATTAATACCTCTACAGCCGAGCAATACACTTCTTCCGACCAGCCAAATGTGGCCAGACAGTGAGCAAGGTTTGAGTTCTCCAGAAGTCTTCATTGGATGGGTTGCTAAGCAGGCAAAAGTGGGGTTCAACAGCCCGTTGTATGAGTTTGGAAGGGGATCGGATGGAACAAGCACATGGAGCACTGGCCTACCTCTAGTGATGAGCCATGAGAATTAGACAGGACCTTCCAGTTGAAGAGACATGAGCCAAATGATACCAGTTTCTGGAATGAAGTGAGGTCCGTTCTCAGGACTTGCTTGTGGCTTGCCTAGGGCAACTGGGAGACCACTGTTGGATGCCAAGCTGGGTGGACTTGTGGTCAGAACAGTCAAGTTTTCTTCTTATCTTCTCATTTCCAAAGTGGGGCGTCAGTTGCCTTCGGTGTTGCAGGGAACAACAGCTTCTGTTAAATCATGTCATTTCCATCTCCTTGAGAGAGTGACTTGGGACTCTGATGCTCACAGAGTCAGAGTTCTTCTGTTCTGCCTTAGTCCCATGTACACTCACCCCGATCCACAGAACCATGTTCTTAGTAACAGAGCAAAACCTACTCTTTGTCAATCAAAATGCCCCTATTTATGGCCAAATTATAATTTTTATCTAGGACTGATTGCCTGTTTGTCCAGAAATCAAGCCATTCCTTTCTGCTTGGTGGAACTCATTTTTCCTGACATATAGCTAAGGTTGGGCGGCTGTCAGGGGTTGGACATTTGGGTAGGCAGGGCTGGGCTTTTGCCATAGGCCCATACCCTAGCAGGAGTCCTCGAGCAGAAGTATCCTGGGCTTGCTGCTGCTTGCTGTGATCGCAACATGCTTGCTCATCTGTATCTCACACTGGCCCAGGCCATGGTGGTGGTGGTGAGGAAGAACCTAACTTGCCATTGCTTGCTGGACCTCTGGCTTTCTTCCCACCCAGCAAACAAGGAAGTAGCAGCAAAAACAAGAAAGTGGAGGAGGAGCAGCAGAAGGTGGTGGCAAGGGTGATGAAAAGATGGCATCACTGCGGGAGGGCATCCATTGAGAGTGTTTTGGCCAAGGGTCCTCCAGAACCTGCTGCTAGATGGGCAAGGGACAACCCTGGACTCATCTTTATGTAAATGCCCCTCCTTGTAATACTAATACAATACCTTTCATAAAACTCCACCATCTACCATTATCAATAGTATCTTTCCAAAAACCAGTGCAAAATGATCATGGTTTATCCACATCACAGAAATCTTCTTATTACTGATCACAACATAATATTTTCAATTATTCATTACCCATTTAATTTAATTTAAATTAATTTAATCCAATCCATCATATCTAAACTAGGGTTTTACTAAAGTAACAAAATAAGTTGCCTAAACAATTCATATTCTTCATTTTTACATCTTTCTTTCCTATTCTTCATCCAGTGCATTAATTTGACACATTTAATTAAAACCCAGCATTTAATTTCCCAATTAATAATCTTGGGAGTTTCTGCCTTTCCCCATTGCTGAGCTACTAATATTCTGGTTGCCATCACTAGATTGTACATTAATTCAATGTGTGGAAGTAACTCTTTCCCCAAAACAAACAAATAAATGACTCCCCCCCCCCATCTGCAAACAGCGCAACCTGATGTGCTCTTCTTCCCTCTTTTATATTAGCCTCAACTGGGCTCACTGCTTGCCTGCCTGCTGCCTTCAAAAGCTGCAGAGGAAGAAGCAGGCTTGCTTCCACTGCCTATACAGAGAGTAGCCGCAGTTTGGACACCATTCTAAATGGAAGGAACTGAGCCACCAGGGGTCAGGAGCAGCTACCCCTTGTGGTAAACTATGGGACTGCAAGTGGCTGCTTCTGGGGAAGGTCTTGGGCTGGCTTTGCCCACCCAGGATGGCTGTTGGTGCAGGTGGGCTTCCTGTTGCAGGTAAATTTTACCTGTGCAATAAGCTCTTTCCGGATGTGTTCTTACATCTCAGTTCTGGTTGTCCTGTAAATACGCATCCTGATTTGTCCCTAATTTGCAGCTTGGTCCTGTCTCCTGCTTGCTTCTCAACCCAGTTTGCTGCCTTGTTCAGTAGTCCTGGTCAACTCTTTTCTCCTTACTACTGATTTTCTCCATAGTTCGCCTTGGGGGCTGTCCATGGTGCTGAACACCCTCCCCAAACCGGGTCATCACTATGGAGTGCCTGATGAAGATGATGATATTGCATGTACAGCTCACCTTTCTTCCTCTGCCAGGAACCTAAGGTGGCTTGCAAGACTCATTCTCCATTTTATCCTCACAACAACAGCTCTATGATGTAGCTCAGAATGAGAGTGTCAGCAGCTGGGCTGCTCTGGTGGCCAGGACCAGAGCAACCACCACCATAATTGCAGGATCAGACCCAGACCTTGGTGGAGCTCCCCGTCTACTGATGAGCACCAGATGGGACTCCTAGAGGAAGAGCTATACAAGGGCAAGCTCTTCCCTCCAGAACTGTCCTCAGCAATGGAGAAGTAGGCATGTAGTGCCTACTTCTGGTGCCTGTATTGCCATGCTGCCTCAGCAGCAAAGGTCCTCCTGTTCGCTGCTATGCCTGCATCTTTCCAGCTCCTGGTTCCTGCAGGGTTTTCTGCCTTTCCATGTCACCTTGCTGTTGTGCCTGCCTCTTGCCTGAGCTATTATAGCCTGCCTCCCTGGTATATCCTGCCTTGCCTTGTTGCCTCAGCAGCACAGGGCTTCCTGGAAGCTGTGGTTCAGCTCCTCATCTTGCCTGATACTTGCTGCATCTGCTTCCTGTTTTGTGTATCTTGCCTTGCTGTTTATCTTGCTGTGCCATGAATCTTGCCATGCTGTGTCTCTTGGTCTATGATCCTGTTTAAGGTACCTGCACTTCTATTTGTCCTTCTGGTTCTCAGCCCTGGGCTTGTTCTTGACCATGTCCTTGTTCTGCCCTCATGCGTTCTTCTGGGTCCTGACCTTGGCCTCCTGGACTATGATTTGGGGTTTCTATTAAGCCCTGCATTTGGACTCTGTCTGAAGTTTCCTGAAGTTCTGTTGGCCTGGTTCTGGTGCCTCTGTTGCAGAGACCAAAGACATGTCTTGTCTTTGGCCACCCATGTCCTGGTTCTAGATCCTGACAAAGTCTGTGACTGACCTGAAGTCACCCAGAAAGTTTCATGGCTGAGTGGAGACTAGAACCCAGATCTCCTGAACCCCAGTCTAGCACCCTACACTACACTGGTTCTCAAGGACAGAGTTGAAATGGAAAGAATACTGGGAAAGAATTGTGGTTGTGTCCATTGTATTCCTTACCTTTCCAGCTAACCTTTTTGCTATATGTCATAGTATATAGGCATTGCCCATCTCCAGTTTTTGAAATGTCAACAGCCAGTTATTTTAGGGGGATACATTAAAACATTTATTCCAAAAATGCACAGCGATGTATAAGCAATAACCTCAGCATCAGAACCATTGCAACATAGAGATAACAATTTAATAGACGGAGTTGGCATCATTTGAAGGATTTATATATCTGAAAAATTATCTGTGGACTAAAATAGCAGACATAGCCTTTAAAAAAAAAGAAAGAAATCAAAACTTGGATCCCTCTATTTGAAAAATGACAGATGCCATTTGATTCCAGAGACAATTTTTAGCTTCCAGCTGTTAAGACCATGCTATCTATTTTTCCCCAGGCAGGTGGCAAGATGGTGAGAGTGATATCCCCCATGTGCTGGAAGTGATGTGCTGGCCTTCCTACCAGTGATGGACAGCCAACGTCCGTCGTTACGCAGGATTTGGGAGGCCACAAAAAGAATGATGCCCAGTGGGCCATGTCTTTCTCCACCAGGGTGAGGTGTTCCATTTCTATGTCAATGGCAGCCATTCTTTCCAGGTTCCCAGTTGCCCCTGTGCAGCAGCACATCCAAATGTGTGTCTTCTAACTTTGTGTGTGATGCGTTTGTGACTACCTTTGTTCACAGTGCCAGGCCAGCCCCCCCAGAACCTACACACCTTCACTTGAGGGTTTGGATTAGGAGTACAAATCCTTTTCATCAGAAGGCTGAATTCCATGTTGGAAATGCTGCTGAGAGTCACAGTGCAACGGCGGGCAGAACTGAAGGCAGAATGGGTGAGTCACAGTACCAAAAATATCAGCATGCTTTCCCTTAGAGTCGTCGGGCTCATAATTAAGTCTTAGGAAGGACATTTTAATCCCGTGGAATGGAGACAAAACTGCACAAAAGCCTGGAAGCTACCGATCGGTGGGTTGAGGAAGGGGTGGACACCAGCTTGAGCCTGCAAGGCTGAGGGTCTGCATCCCTGGTTCCTGCAGAAGCCAAGCTTGTAGGGGCTCCACTGCTGACAGTGCTGAAGAAGCAGAGGGACTAGTTGCAAGGGAAGAAACTTTCATGCCTATGACTGAATATCTGTTGGGTCTCTTCATACCTTCAACACAGGTGGGTAGGTTGAAGGACAGGAGGGCAATATGTGCGAGCTGGCCTTCCCCCACTTCTGACAATCCCCCAAGACTGAAGAGGTGAATAAGGATTATTTCTACTGCAAGTCAAGAAGTTTTCTTCTTTCATGTTATTTTGAGTAGTTGTTCTCTCTCTATGGCAAAGGGAAAACAGACCCAGGAGCTCTGTTTTACTACTTGTTGACAGATGCAAAATCAGATTTCTCACTTTTTGTTCATGAGCTGGGAATTCCATTTAATGTAGCCCATTCATTCGAACTTTTCCCAATACTCCAAGGCTTCACAGATGCAAAACAAACCAAACAAACAAGCAAGCTCACTTCCCCCCACACATACCTGTGTTTGGATTCCCAGGACAATAGCAGTCTAAACAATCACTTGCTTAGAGTGCTTGGTCAGAAAAAGTGAAGATTGTTGTAATATTGATCATGAAATACTATCTCAGAAACTGAATTATGGGATGAGCTGAGGAGCCGTCAAGCCCTCCCCACCTGCAACTTCTACCTCTTCAAGGCAAATGACCATGTGGGATGGTCATGATGGAAACCACGCCCTGACACAACTGAGGAGAAGACTAAGGAAGGCTGGCCTAGGTCTGGATGAATGCTAAGAAGAATCTCTGCTCAGCTCCGGAATTCACCTCAGACTCTGGAGTATCTTTCAGCTATGTGACAGGTTATTCTAGGTAGTGAGTTGGCCAGGCACCTGCTCTTTGCTGACTTTTCAGAGAGAAATGTCATTGGATTAGGCAGAGGAGAAGGGAACAGTAGAGGGATAGGAGCAAGTGGGGCAGAAGCTTGAAAGCTCCTTCAGGGTCAATGACCAGGACAGCAGGCCAATTTTGGAAGAGGGGAAGACGTCAGGGGAGGAGGGAGAATAGGTGCTAGGTGTAATCTTTGATCCTGTGATGCGCAGAGATGTGCTACCCAGTTGGAGGGCTTGTGTAGATCTTGCTGGCTGGCTCTCCACCTGTGAGAACCACCCCGAAGTTCGAAGCACAGCATTACTGAAAGGGAGGGACTGGAGAGAAGTTTCCCATTTGGGTTCAACTCATGACATCTTCAGAGGCTTATCTTTTCAGCTCTATAGAAAACTGTAAGAGTTACACTGTCTTGTTAGTGATGAAGTTTCAGTAAGGAACAGCACTGTGAAGCATTGTCTTCTGTTTTGAAGCCTGGGGGTAAAGAAGGAATGGACTAGTTCACAACATCATATATACCAGATTTTCCCAACCTGGTGTGCTCCAAAAGTTTTGAGCCTACAACTCCCAGCATTCCCGACCATTGGCCATGATAGCCGGGGTTGCTGGGAACTGAAGCTGAAAACAACTGGAGGATATCAAGTTTTGCAAAGATGCTGTATATAAACAGCAAACCCGTTCCAAATATCGATTGTTATATAGGCAAGATGGGATCAAAGTCATCCACAATTGGGGTGGAGGAAAGAGTGGGTTTAGGGGAATCCACGCTTTCAGAATACCTTTCAGAAAGAAAGCCCAAATTTGGGGGACCCCAAACCACTCCATAAAAGCTGAGCAGGCCCAGCAGATATGGGATGCTGACTGAATGTTGGCATTCGGGGACTGGAGTGAGTGCTAGGGAACTGAGAAAATGTGTAGGACCAAAGCCCTTGTCAGCATACACAGCATCTCTGGAGGAACGTGTGAGTGTTTCCAGCTTTAAAGGGTAGGGGGGCTGTCCCATCCCCTCCAGGTGAATCCATAAGCAAAGTCTGTCCAGTGCAGCTTCACCTCCTCCATTCCACTCACTGAATGCTCTGCCTGGTCCCTGTGAATTATTCACAAAGCATTCCATAGAATTAAATATTTGTGGAGATTTCAGGCTGGCATTTCTATGGCTATGAATGAATATGCATGGGCCAAGGCCAAAGGGAAAAGTACACACCACTTTTCACTTCTAAAATATTTACAGGAATTTTAAAGTGAATTTTAATATTTACAGAAGGTGCCAGATGGAGGACCCCAGAGCATTGCTTAATATTTATCCTTGGGAAATGGTCAACATGAACAACACATGTCTTCCTGCAATGTTTTCAGTTGTGGCCCAGAGGTGATCAAGTATATTTGAGTGTTGGATCTTGAAGGTAAAGATCTATGGCTTAGTATAGGACTAGTTTACCCAAGTAGTTTCGAGACAAGCCAGTGAAGTTCTCTGAACCGACCAGGAGCTGTTGAGCAGCTTAGATTTCACTATTCCTAGAGTGAAATTTAACTGAGCCGTTTTATGCAACTGGCACTGAATGTGTGATAATGTCATTTGCATATCTTATTAATATTCACTGCCTGATAGGAATAGGAGCTGTGTAGGCACTTCAGAATAAAATCCTATCAGATCACAAAATGAAACGTTCCCAGAAGCAAGCTAACCACCTTGTTGAAAGCCAAAGTCCTGATGAAACGATACAGTTTTGCCAACTGTTGTAGGGGGTGCTTTCACGCAACAGCACCCCATTGATTTAAAAATGTGGAGTGGGCTGCATGGATGGGAGGGGGTGGGTATGCCCAGGTAGTGCACCTGCTTCTTCTGCTCTTACTCAGAAATCAACCACGGTCTCTTTCATCGGTTACTCAACGAGCATCTGAACTGAGACCCCTGTGTGTCTTAGGGGGACAAACAACCCAGAAGCCAATGTATGGTTTTTTCTTGGGTTAACCAATGGGCTGTTTAGCTCCCTGGATAATTCTGTGTTTGTTTATTTATTTTAAGTATTTCTTGGCCACATTTCAGGGTCCTGTACAACAAGGAAAGCCAGTGAAGTTCATTTGCCATGCTGCAAAGCCTACGATGTAAATGTCTGTAGGTTGTGTCATAAAATGGACATGGCCAGAGACATCGCAGGCCTCCCATCTGTGAATCTCCGACAACCCCTGGCTTTAAGATTGATGGATTGTCATTTCATGTGAACCAGGCCCAAACCTCACTTGGGATGGAACCAACCTGACTTGCCCTCTGAGAACATTTCATAGCCATGGTGCTCTTGCAACCGCTCCAGGTTTTTATGGCATGCCATTTAGCTACTGTTTTTCGATCGCTGCAGAGTATGATATGCTTTTGCTCAAGTCAGATGGTGGGTCTATAAATTTTTATGAAGCCAACCTACCCTTCCCGTAGGGACGGATGAATCTCTCAGTGTGTTCTTTCACCTTTGATTAGCCCCCTCCCCAAATTCTTTCTTTCCCACAGATGGGGAGGAAGTGCATTTTGCTATGTACAACTCAGAAGTGAACCAATCTAAATCCTCAGCCATTTGCACCAGGCATGGCTGTTTTCAGTTCTTCTTTCTGCAAAGATGTTGATGATTAAAAGCATGTGAGAGAAAAGAGAAGACAGTCCTCATTCAGCAGTACAACCATGCAAGTTGTATCTTGAAACTTCAAGATTCAAATCCAGAAACTAAGCATTCGAAATCCTGTTTCTCTGGTGAATCTGTCAGTCTTGCTTCCAATCATAGTTATTTACATTTTCAAAAAAAGTCTCAAGTTCTTTTTGTCCTGTTCATGAAGAAATTTGTAAATGCTGCTTACATTTTTATCATGAAGTTAATTGAATGACATTCTTACCTGTCCTACTTGTTGCTCATAATTCAGGCACTGTGGCCAATAAGATCTTCTGCATACTGAAGGTTTCTTAATCCATCTCTTGCCTCCTGTCATTCTTCCTTAGTTTAGGGCTATGGATAAAGAATGAAAAACCTGCAATTCAGAAAAAGAACTGAGAAAGGAAAGCAAACACAGATGCTCCTGAGATTATCAATCAAGATGAGTGAAGTTTGAAACAAAGAATAAAGTAGCCGAGGCTGAAATGGGAAGATGTATCTTAATTCTGGAAAACGAGGCAGAGGGAGAGATGAAACAGTGCAAGAAAGTGCTATGTGACAAAACCTGGTTACAAGAAGATTGCTACCAAAATAAAATAAAATGATTCAGGGAGTACGAGTCTTTAAATCCTCATAAGTTCCTCTATAAGCAACCGGCAAAGTTTTTAGAGCCCTCTGAGGTGCGATCCCATCACTCTTGTCACAGATGCTCAGAATCCAGGAGCTTTACAAGCATCTACATAAAATGCCATCTTTGCTTGGTGGCAGTGAGGAGGAAGGAAGCTGGGCTGCTGGTTGGAATTGGTGGCCCCAGGCTGCTACCTGCCTTCCTGCCCAGCGCAGCACCCTTTCCCCCTCCAAGATCCAGTAGTAACCTCAGGAGGGAAGCTGGTATAGTCCTTTCCACACGGGTTGCCCACTGGTGGGGTTGGCTCAGCCCATGGAGGGTGACCACTGAGCTCAGAAGGGGTCAGAACTACCCCTTCATTTCAGCTCCTGATGAGCTTCAGTTTTAGGCAATGCGGGAGTCCTCAGTGCTCAGACTCGGAACACTCTTATTATCTCCCAGACAATATTGGGAAGCCATAGGCAATCACTCTAACACCATTGATTTTCAACCAGGTAAAAAAATTAGGTTTCTGTCTCCCTCTGCCACTGCCTACCTTTGATTTATGAAACTGTTTCTCCCACTATACCCAAGGGCAGAATTTGGGTTGCAAATTCAAAGCCATCCAAAGCCATGGAAGAAACGCCATCGACCAACTGGGAGCTTCCATGTTGTGCTTCCATCCATAGTCGAATTTACTTGTTTTCACCAAGCAACAATTTCTATAAAGCAAAAGGAGATTTACAATAAAAATGCTGATTTGTTTGTTTGTTTGTTTGTTTTTCAAAAGCAGAATGCAATGGCATTTATTTACTTGCAGGCAACTTTGACCTCTGTCCTGCTGCCAGAGTGAAATCTTGCTTGCAATACAAAATGGATCGATCCTGCTCTAAACCCCGTGTTTGCATAGCAAAAGGATTTGATTTCTTCCACCATGAGGGCTGCATTGCCTAAAACTGAAGTTAATCATTATCTGAAATGAAGGAGTAGTTCTTCATTTATGTTGCAATGAGAGTTTGTTAACAGTATTAATGGACCTTGCTGCGTACTTAACGGGATTTGGTTAAAATGATACACTTTCAAATGCTTTCAGTAATGCATGAATGCTTGGCAGTGTCATTTGCTCTGCCTGCCGATGAAGTGAATTCTGGCTAAATAGATTGTCTTGCGACATTTGCTGTAATAAGAAATGTAACATACATCGGGGCTGTTTCAACTCCCCTAAACATTAGGGTTTAGCATCCAAAATGCAATAGGAAGAAAATTAAGGGGGAAATTGGCCTTCTTCTGCGATTATGCCTTAGGGGACAATGTTTTTGGTGGGGAAACCATAGGGGTGTGGTATGATTGGTTCCTCAGAAAATGGGAATACTTGAGGAACAGAGATGGCATACGATTTTCAGCACTAGAAGCAGAAAATCGAAATGGTGGGTGAAAATTCTCTTATCATTCCTCTCTCTTTCCTCCTTAACATGGTCACATGTTCTACTTTACAGAGCAATCCTGTATTCAAAGAACTGTGTAGTCCTAGATTTGTTTAATTCATCATGCATCTTGTAGTAACGGGCCTCCCCAAAGTTCATATTCTGCTGTGTGCTTTATACATATGTAGTCCTAAGGCCAAGTCCTTCTTAGATGCTGTCAACATCTGTCTATGAAAAAAATGTCCGCAAATTTCGCCCTGCTGCCATTTATATGGTTTTCTTTCTAGAAATCACAATATGCTAGGAGTAACCAAATGTCCTCAAATTTGCGTAAGAATCATTATGTGGGGTATTTTATACCCCAAACATAGAAACAGAGAAACGGAGGGAGTCAGAAGGGGCCTCCTGGGCCATCTATCTGACCGCCGGCTCCAGCCGGCTCCGCTCACGACATGCCTACCAGGTGCATGTCCAGCCTGTCCTTGAACACCCCCTCTGATGGGGCTTCAAACTCCTCCTGTGGAAGCCCATTCCATACCCCAGGGGTCCTCCTTCCCGGCATCCACCTTGAATATTGGCTCCAAGAGTCTTGATTCCAAACATAGCACAAAAGGAGGTCAACTATATACAGTCTTAGTCTCTTTTGGAAGCCAAGAGACTAAGTCAAAATTCCCTGCAAATACAATTCAAACCCACAGAGGGAAATATATTTAAGCTTTTTTATAGTTTAGGTCGATATGCCCAGCACTGTTATGCAGGTTTTATTGTGTTGCACATTGTCCGGGTCAGTGGCCGGGATGTGGGTGGCCAGAGACAAGACAAGGCCAGAGCAACAGAGGACAGCTCCCCCCGGCTTTTGGATCTTCCAGCAACGATCTGATGGAGGTTCTGGCTCATGTGGAGGCCAGGCTGCCTCCACTGGGACAAGGCCTTCCCTACGGTGACCTGTTGCACCACAATGCCATGTTGAGGAAGGCATCCCCTGTCGTGATGTCCCTCTGAACTTTTTGCTTTTTGTCCTGTCTCCAGCAACAGATGCACATTTGCTTGCATGTTGATGCTCTGTAGGTGATCATTCTTACTTTTATTAGTTTTGACTATGCAAATTTGAAAATGTTCAGTGTGCACACACATGTGTGTACATGCACAGACGCACACAAAGAAGTTAAATAATCAATGTTGAAAATCACACTGAGTTGACAATCACTATTTCACTTGAAATGTGGATAATATATTGCATTTTCATCATGGTCCTGTCTTTGGAAGATTTTCCTCTTTCTTCCTTTGTCATGCTTTTGAAAAGACAATCTCTGTGCTTGAGATGTAAATTAGATGCAAAAGGAAGACAGCATAATTTTGAAATCGCTAACAAAGAGAGGTTGGGGGCGGGTGAGGGAAACCTCTGCACACAACTGGTAAGGGATACTTCCAGTACTGGAAGCAGTAAGCCTCCATAGTTGCTGGGGAACATGGGCAACAGGCTGTTTTGTACTCATGCCTTGGTTGTAGGTTTCACACAGGCAGCTGATGGGCCACTGTGTAAACACACAACTGGGCTGGGTGACTCTTTACTTGGACTGATGCAGCAGGGCTGTTGTGCTTGTACAAGGTCATGTATTTCTTTATTTAAAACTTTTCTAGACCTTCCCATTAGGGACTGCAGTGCGCAGTGGTTTAAACCGCTGTGCTGCTGGGCTGGTTGATCGAAAGGTCGCCGGTTCGAATCTGCACACGGGGTGAGCTCCCGTGCGCTGTCCCAGCTCCTGCCAACCTTGCAGTTCGAAAGCATGCAAATGCAAGTAGATAAAAAGGTACCACTTTGGTGGGCAGGTAACAGCGTTCTGTGCACCTCAGTGTTTAGTCATGCCGGCCACATGACCACGGAGACTGTCTGCGGACAAACGCTGGCTCCCTCGGCCAGGAAACGGAGATGAGCACCGCCCCCTAGAGTCAGGCATGACTGGACGTAACGTCAAGGGGAAACCTTTACCTTTACCTTTTAGACCTTCCCATTACTGAAGTCTTGGAACAGTTTAACAATATGAAACGTAAAACTAAAACAAAACAAAACACAGATGGACAGACAGACAGACAGACTACTCACACATACGCACATTTGCTCTATCAAACTTCTGTGCTGGGGCAGCCAGAACACAGAAGAAAAGTTAATTCTGTCACCTGCATAAGTTATTCAAGTTAAGGATGCACCATTGCAAGGAAGGAAATCACCCTTTAAAAAGTATTTTGCTCGGCTTCAT
The DNA here is from genome assembly GCA_023646645.1 of Varanus salvator macromaculatus. Classification (NCBI taxonomy): domain Eukaryota; kingdom Metazoa; phylum Chordata; class Lepidosauria; order Squamata; family Varanidae; genus Varanus; species Varanus salvator. The sequence continues at coordinate 9,650,114 of JAIXND010000786.1, forward strand.
TTGCTTCCGCTCATTTCCTGCCAGGCAGTGAATGAAGGGTGAGAGGGTGCTTAGCCAAGGAACAGAAAGCAGGTGAGTTCGTCCTTCGAGAGCACTGTGCCGGAGACTTCTCCAGGTGCAAGACGATTGTCTGTGCACCAGCGCTCCTACAGGGCTATTCGAGGCCACTGTGGTGGTTTAGATTATACAGCACAGCAGAACAATTTGAGACATCTCAGTGCTTAACTTGGAATGAAATGTTGCAGACTCAGAAGAGTATCCAAACCTGAGGCAAATTGGGCTGATAGCTGGATCGAAGCAGGGCTCCTCCCAAGCAGAAGATGCCAGGGATGGGGAATGAGGAGGAGGAGGAGGGAATCTGTGGAAGTGGTTTGAAAGATGTGCTCTCAATTACCCAGTTAAGTCCTGCAACAGAAATTAAGACCAACCTTCCTTAAATGGACCTCCTGTTAGCATTGGGTTCTTGCAACGGTTCCTGGAGGCCCCTCTCATGACCATGCCAAAAAAGTAAGGCGAGGTGGATGTGCAGCATGGGCTTGAGGGTGAATGGCATCGCAGGATAGTAGCTTGAGCCTTGAGAAGCTGCCACATCATGCAAATGTTTTCTCATGTTTCTCATATCCCAGTAACCATTTTGCAGAAGCAAAAGGACATTTGGCTGTCATTCTTCAAGAAAGGGAGATTTCTCTCTCCGGTGAAGGGCAGAATGGGAAGGAAAGCAGGAATGGAGTGAACAGCTGTGCTTTTCTCTGCAAAATGAAGCTACAGCTCTGCTAAGGGATAGGCTCATGATTGTCAGATTGATTCATAATTATTTAGTCTTTTCTCCTGATCGCTGCTCAGTTCCCTTAAGCATTCCAGACTATTTTGAAATCTTTCAGGCAGGTCAGGTCTGTTGTGCCACTTCCACATCACATTATAGCTGCGTGCATGAAAACGGCTGCACATTTTTGTATGCACTCCCCCCCCCCACAAATATGCACATTTTGCAGGTATACCCAAATGCATGCCTCTTTGTGCACTGTTTTGTGTACTTTGTGTACCCTCCGGTGTGCATTTTTACATAGTTTTTCCCCAGTGTATTCATGTTTATATGCACTTTGGATTTAAAAACTGCATCACAGAATTTGAAAGCCAAACAATAATTGTATTCCAGTTCATGAAGTAATTTAGGAACTGCCTGAATTAGGGGGGGGTCATCTTAAAATGAGAACTAGATAAATTTACCCCCAGGTTCACCCTAAGAAGTGGTGCCTAAATCTTGTTCCCATTCTCCCCTCCTCCGCCTGATGCTTTTTCCTCTCATGCCACGTCTTTTAGATTGTAAGTCTACAGTCAAGACTTGTCTCATTATTAATTTGTGAAAGCAGCTCTGGGAGATTGGTTTGGCTGAAGAGCAGGGTAAAAATATGTGAATACTGAATTGTGGCTCAGTTTTAGGAACGCTCCTTGAACTAACGGCTCACACACAACTCCCTGGGATGTTTGTAAGCCGCCCCGAGGCTTATGCGAATGGGGTGGCCTATAAGTTTGCTAAACAAACAAACAAATAAATAAATGTCAGTTTCTGCAGAATCACAACATGTGGGATTGTATTTATTTATTTATATTTATAGGCCGCCTATAATTGCCGAGGCCTTCCTAGGTGGCGAAGGAGAGGAAAAGAGAGACGGAGCGAATGCAACTCGGCACAGAACTGCTTTCAACCAGGCTGCAAAGTGGTCCAAGGGAGGGAAACGTGCACAATCCCTATGATGAATAATCAAATGACCCACTGCTGGAAATGGTAAATTAAGCACATTGCAAACCGGAGCCCCTTCTCCCCAGGCTGCAGCATTTCAGGCATGTCAGTGTCACCTTCAGTCTTGATTAGAGGGAAAATGCCAGATGCCCAGCAAGTAAACAGGGCCGTGATTGTAATTAACAATCAGCGCGGGAAATTCCGGTGGAGAGATGATGATCTCCTCAACCCGAGGAGGGGGCTGGGAGGAAAATCAATCAAACGAGTTAATCGAAGGATGCGACGATAAGGAAATGAAAGCACTCAGCACCGTATGCCAAAGAAGAAAAGGCTTTGAAGGACAAGGGTGAAGGGTACTTTTCTGAAGCTTTGATGTTTTTGGAGAGAGCCGATGTTGCTACCCTTGGGTGATGGTGTCAGACCCAAGTTCTGGAGCTCCTGCCTTGGATTCCTGGATGGCCCTCCATGCATATGAGTTATACAGTATTCTGTAATCCAACAGGTGCAGCTTTCCCCATAGCATCAGATCCACCTGGGCGAGGCATGACGTGCAAGGAATTTAAGGCAGAAGTCAACAGGAATAAGAGGGCCAAGTTCCTTAATTTTCAGCTGATTTAAAGCATGTAATTGACTCTGAAATTTCTTCTGTGATCTGAAATGCACACTGCTATTGCAAAGCATGTTTTGACACATGTTCTCTAACCTTTCTGCTATAGCCAGAGGAGTTGTGTTGCTATGAAAGTCTCCAGAGCCTTAAATGGGCATCTCCCCAGCCCCTCCCTGCTTGATCAAATATGAGACTCCAAAATAACTGAACTTTCTGTGAACTTTCTTTGATCTGGAAATGGACTTCTCTAAGTGTGGCTAGATACAGCTTTCTAGGCTAGGACAGATGTTTCAAGAAGCCAGTGTGGTGTGATGCCTAGAGTGGTCTAGGGACTTGAAAGATCCACATGCTAGTGCCCACTTGGCCATGAAGGTCACTGACTTTGGGCCAGTCATGGACTTTCAGCCTAACCTACCTCATAGGGTTGTTGTGAGGATACAGATGGAATGGAGAACTATATAAGCTAACCTAAGATGAGATACAAATGCAATGTAATAATTCTAAATAATAAGTACATTGGACATAGGACCCTAATTCTAATTATTAGCTTCCATCAAGAGACGTCATTTGAATATCTTAAGCTATTAACCATCTTTGCTTCCTTCCCTAACCGAGAACTAGTATTGCTTCAAGGCAAACCCAGAGATTCACAGCCAGGGATGGCCTAACATACATTTTTCATGATTTTGCAAATTCTTTGGAAGTCACCTTGAAGCTCATCTCGCCTTGTTTCCCATCTTTGACTGCTCTGCTTTGGTTTCATTTGAATAGGAAAACATGCATCTTTTTAAAAGAAGCACACTGAAACATTTTTTTTTGCAAAAATGAGATTTTTTTTTAAAGCACACTTTTAAAAAATGCCTGTTTTTGGAATGTGAAGGCAAGTTTGGGAATTTGCAAGGATCCATTTATGGAGAATATGTTGCCCTCTGGCTTTTTGTGTTAATGGTTACGCACTGGTCATGTTCTCATGATTCACACACCTAAATTAAATCAGTGAATATTCATACTCAGTCTCATGAAATACCTCATAACCAGAGAGCCAGTGTGGTGCAGTGGTGAAGAGTGTGGGGCTGGGACTCAGGAGATGCGGGTTCGAGTCCCTGCTCAGCCACGGAGCCAACTTTGGGCCAGTCACAGGCTCCCAGCCCAGCCTACCTAGCAGGGTTGCTGTTGTGGGGAGAAGACTGAGAGGAGGAGAGTCATGTAAGCTGCTTTGAGTTCATTGGGAAAAAAAGCGGGATACAAGTCAAATGAATAAACACATAACAAAATGCTCTAGCATGCAGCTTGATAATGGCAGCAGGTCAAACAGAAGGCACAGGAGACAGTGAGTGACAGAGAGATCATCAGTCGGATCCCAACATGGGGAAGAGTGGATTAGACTGCATTATGTACTAGGGATGCTGGGAAACACGGCAAAGAGCTGAGAATCCACCTTCAGGGGAGCAGGATTCCCCCCGAGTCACATGGATTCCATAGCCTTGCAGGCCAGTTTTTCACTTTTGGGGAGATCTCGCAATGCTTATTAGAAAGAAGAAATGAATAAAATCATTACATTGTTATCACTCAGGACATCTGGGGCTCCCAGGTTGCCCAGACCTGCCCAAACAAGTCGCATCTGAGCAGGACAGGGAATCTCTGCTAACCTGGAAGGACAGATTTTAGTAGAGAGGCAGACCATACTCACTGGGCCAGCCACCCACTCCCCGACTAATCCGCCTCACAAGGTTGTTGTCCCGAGAATAAAATACAGCTAAGTAAGCTCCCTTTGACTCACCCCAAGAAGAAAACAAGTGGGATATAAATGCAACACAACACCATCAATATACATGAATTCCGAGCGCAATACTGTCCTATTATAGCTCAGCCTCCCCATCCGGGGTCCTCCAGTTACACTGGACCTGCTAGCATTCCTGAATGTTGTCCTCATGCTGGGGGCTGACGGGTACCGAAGTGCCAAGCATCAGCAAGGGCTCTGCTTGGACGCACTTGGCCGAGCAGATCAGTCCCTCAGCAATGCTTGATGCTTGACCTTGCTAAGGCCTGAATATGTCTAGCCTGCTGCAAAGGCCGTCTCCCAGTTTGGAAAGGAAAGTTTCTTTCTTGGCAAACTTGTGTGAGCGCTTTGTCTGCGAGGGCCGCAGTTCCATCTGCACAATTCAGCACATGCTGCTTGGGGAATGCTTTGTCTGACTCTCATGCACGCCTGCAGTGGGCAAGATAAATGTTATCAAAGCACTGCCAGAGCTGTGAGTAAACTGATTTGCATGCAGTGGAGAAGGGGCAAACGGAAGCAGCGATTGACCTTCTTGCCCTCTCCTGATTATTCGAGGTGGAGCGCTCTTGGGAGAGCGCATTCATCTTTGTGCCAGTCTCGGCTGACTGTGGAATAATTACAGAGGAATTCGAGGTAAGCCTTATGGGGATTTGTCACTGGCCACTGGCTCTCCTTGGGCTCCACAAAATCCCACTGTCCTATAATTAGCCCAAGTGAACAAGTGCTAACGTAATTTAAAAATATAAAGAATTAAAACATCTCAATTATAATGGAGTGAAACTATTATTAAGGGTTCTGATAATAGCAACATGTGTGGATCTCAAGAAGCTTCTGCCAATTATGTGCTTCGCTGCATTAAAATGCATTTCTTGTTATTAATGAAGTCTCCAGTGGAAAGGTCTGCACATAGTCCAGGTTTTTTCTGCCTCCCAGTTGCATGAAGTGCAGAGTTTTGCAGTAGCTCTTAACCACTGCACCGCACCCGCTTTCATGGACTTCATTCATTCTAACATATTGAAAGCAGGTCGCAAAGCCAAATGGAAGCAGACCAAAATGGACTTCAGAGGAGAGAGGATTATGATGAGCTTGGGTCATCGTAAGGTCCCTGATTAGTTCCTTGATCCTGATTTGCCCTTTGGGGCTGATTCCTGGTAGTTTCCATGGTTCCTGGAATGGAACTTCTGGTGTACTTATACTGCTGCCAACAGTCCAACCTTGTCAGGTGCGTCACAGAAAGACAGACCCAATGATGACCCACTGTGTGCAATGGACAACAATAAACAGAGCTGCTTTCCAAACCTAGGGTGGCTTTTGAAAATGGCCTTTCTCTTCCTCCTTGTCCAGTGTGTTGTGCGGGCAAAAATGAAATGAACGGGAGTTGAAATCTTGTGTGATTCTCATGTGGGTTTGCGCAAATGTGTAACCTCCATTTTCAGAAACGCATCATCTGCTTGAACTCAGAGCCTCCTGACTTGCTAAAAGCCTGAACTTCTGTAACTCAAGTTAAACCAACCTGGTAGTTACTGACCTAATGAACTTCAATATGGATTAGGCTCAGAATAGTTCACGAAATACTTCCAGACCATTGGATTGTGAAAAGAAAGAATGGATGAATGGATTTTATTAATGGTTAGCAGAGATATCCCAGAATAATAAAATAGTTCTCTTTTTTTTTGCATTACGTGGCCATGCATTTGTGTAAAATGCTTCTTTCTTTATGCTGGAGTTATCTTTTTATTTCTTCTTTTGGAAGTATGATAGACTTAAAACAAAGAAACAAGCCGTACACAGCCTAAAGGAACCAAAGTAAGTGTATTAGGTATTTTCATGCTGAAAATGTATAAACCACCATTTTATAAGGGATCCAACGCATGTACATAATATTGTAGAAAAAGTGCCATATAGTAATAATGACAAAACAAGAGGCATAGAAAGCCAACAAAGAAACACATCAATGGATAATGTTAAAAAGGCTGTGAGAAAAGGGGCAGCATCTCAGCCAAGATGCACAAAAAGCCTGATCTACTGGAAATGTGCTAAAATCGCTTGCGGCCTCGCAGGTGAGGGTACCTGCTCGACCCTGGCGCTGTTCCGAAGAGGGGGGCACCTGGCCTGCCGCAGCCTCACTGTTGCTCGTGCCTGGATGGGGGCAGGGACCAGATGACCCAAGAGGCCAACAGGCGTCCTGCCGGTCCCGTGGTTCCGCTGGCTGCAGCCTGGCTCTCAGCCGAAGCAGCTTTTGCTCAGGCAGAGCCGATTGCCTCGGATTGCAGCTGCCTGTCCTGCTAGTCCCCCTGCTTCTCTGCAGAAACCACAGAGCACATTCTGACGGGTGAAGGTTGTGGTCCTCCCTCTCCTCCTCTTCTTCCTCCTCCTCCTCTGGTGGATGCTGGGTGATTGCTGGATGGGGCTGCCTATGGTCTGGAACCCACCGACAGCCTGCTTGGTAAGAAGGGTTGTAGTTCACTCGTTGGGCCCAAGTTCAACTCCCAGTATCTCCAGTTGAAAGAAGGATGGGAGAGAAGGCCTCTGCTTGGGCTTTTGGACAACTGCTGCTGCTCAGAAAAAAGTACTGGGCTAGGTCAGTCTATGGTAGTTTCCCACGCGGCCAACTCCCATCAGCCCCAGCCAGTCAAAGATTATGGGAATTGCAGTCAAAAACATCCAGAAGGGTTCATTATCCCCGGCATAGGTTTGTACAATCAACCCTATGCTTTCTAGATGTTTTGGACTACAGCTTCCATAATCCCTGACCTGGCTGGGTACAATGGGAATCATAGTCCAAACCGTCTGGAGGTAGGACCCATAGGAAGGAAGGTAAGAACGAAACCTAATCCTAACCATAAATAATCAATGCCTTTCTTGTTGGATTCAGCAAATCATTAAAAAGCAAATAAGAGAACTCTATGAAGCTAGGTGTTAAAGAAAGCGTTCTTTTCTCCGCTGCAGCTGCAGTCCATGAAGTTCTCATCCTGGGATCTATTTTCATGGTTGGTTGGACCTCTCTGCTTTTCCTGTCCCTCCTGACATGGTATTTCAGCCCTGGAAGGAGCTCCAGCTGCGTGTGGAACATCTTAAACTAACAGTAGTCGATTCGACCCTCTTAGTACTGTAGATGCTAGTAACAATTTCTGACAGAATGAAGGTCTGGGTGGGGTGTCAGGGGATTCGGAAGAGATGCTCGCCTTTACCTGTGCCTAGCAGAGTGGGTGGGCAGGAGAGAGAGACAAGGAGAAGAGTACCGTGTTTCACATCGAAGCTGACAAGAGCAATTGAATCACGGGAGGGTGGGGGAGTCCCTGGATTCTAACACTTTCTTACGGACAAATATTTGGCCGGTGCGAGTTTTCTGATTTTTTTTTTCCTGGATGCAAAAGAGTCATTTATTTATGATTGAATTTTTACAACGATTGACTGCTTGCATAATTATACATCAAGCTAGCATGTCGAGTCACATTTGCTAAGCTAGAAAGGTGGTGGCCTGTAGCTGGATGGGCGACTGCTTTCGGAATTGGAGCGGGCGGTTTGGGATGGACCCGATGGCCTTCTAGGCCCTTTTAACTCCAGTACTCTTCTATTCTATAGGCATTTTTTTCCTCCAAGAAATCCAAGGATGATTACATGATCCTCCTCTCCATTTTACACCTACAGAAACCCTGTGAAGTAGGTTAGGCGAAGGGTTAGTGGCTGGCCCCAAGTCCCCAGTGGCAAACTGGGGCGATAACCAAATCCCAGTCCAGTGCTGTGACCACTACAGCAGGCTGGGTTGGAAGAGCCTTATCAAAGAATAATGGCTGGTCGGGGCAGCCTGGGAGCTGCAGAACGCTTCTGGTAGTCTAAACATGCACAGAGTTGCCCCTTTAGGAAAGCACTGGCCCCAGTTACCCACCTCCAACTGACTTTGCCCTGTTCCCATGTTTCCTTTATTCCAGGAAGCTCAGGCCAATTTCCATGGGCTAATCCCATTCTGAGCCTTACGGCAGTAATGTACAATCAGCCAGGCTGGGAGTCAGCAACTTGATGAAGCTCAGCCACTGCACTTCCAGGGATGAAAGACATCACTTGCTGTGACATTCTGGGAAGGCACGCGGCTCGCTGTGTGTCTGTGTTCAGCCACGGGGCCTCCCTTGAACCGCTCAACTGATGCAGCTGAATGTTATGGACCAGGCTGCTGTGATGTTTTGTGGCTTTTATATAGCAGATCCTACCAGGAAAGAGGCTGATCTGTCTTCTTTCCTTTCTCAAGGCACAAACGTCGAGTGATCTGTGCAGCTCCGCTTGAGAAAGAAAGGGGCCATGCGACGAAGGAAAGCAGGGATGGGGTGGGCACCCTTGGCTTGTGGAGGGTCCCTGTCCTAGTTGGAGAGGCTTGAACTTCCTGTGAAGGACCCATCCTCAGATTTGGGGCCTGTTGGTGGTTTGGGAATGAGGCGAGGAGAAGACCCCCATGTATCTTTGGTCTCTGGTGAGAGATAGCGAGAGAGCATCCCTGCATGTCTCCGGGGGAAGCCCCTTTGATCTCTGACCACAGAGGGAGATAACAAAGGCATTTGCTGGCCTTAGCAGACCCGTCCGTCCTCGAGGTGCTGTGCACTCAGCTGGGGCTTCCAGGAGCTCCTGCAGGCACCAGCTTTGTTCACCTGATTCCTGCTTGCTGTGCCCCACGTGGGAGATACGCATTAGGTCCCTTTGCAGCAGAATTCGCACAGAACCAATTCCCGAAGCACCAGGTTACAAGATCTCACATTTGGGACCGACCCCACCTGCAGGCTGTCCACTGAACTCCCTTGGTCAGGAAAGGCCATGCAAGACTTCCTACTTGATCTGGACTCTTGCTGGAATGACAGCTTTCCCGATTCTGGTGTAGTTTCTCTGCTTAACTTGCCTCCGGCAGCTGTCTGTGGCTCATCCTGACAGCTCCAGATGCTAGGATAAGAACAAGGACACCACCGCTGCAAAATTATTTGCACTGTTCCTGGTGGCTTTATGGGATGTTCTAGAAGTGGCCATGCTCAGGCCATAAAGATTCAGGCTGAGTCTTGAACCATGGCAACAGAAGCCAAGGTCCATTAACTGGATAGCCCGTTGTGACCGATCTCTGCTACTCCCTTTAAAAAGTAACCAAGATGTTTCTTGGCTCAGGTTACATTTCACGGTTATTCCGTTGCATTGATTTTTGCTGCCAGGCTATTGTTGCTCACATGGGATGTATTTTCTTCCTGCTGTTAATATCTTTCAAATACAAATAGGAAAGGAACGATTGGGCCATGGCAAGGAAATGCTCTCCCATGTTCCAGGTCTGTAGCATCTATAAGAAATAGATGCCAAGGGTAAATAACCATTAACTCACAGTAAGTACTTGGTCTCGGTGTATGTAAAAATGTATAAATGCTGTGTATTTTTAAAGGCTCGATGGTTACATGGATCATCAATACTAACAGAGATGAGTCCCTCCTTTTCTCTGAATCCAGGCTTCTACTATACTTCATTTCTGGCTTCTCTCATCATTAATGAGTCGTGTTTCCTCCTCTCCACTTTCCTTTTGTAAAATCACCTCATTATTTTACTACATCGATAAATAAAAACAGTGTGACACTTACAGCTGCTTTAGCATTTATAGAGAAAGTTCAATGCCACTATACAAAAGGATTTCTGGACAGCTGGTATGATTTCTGTTTGCCTTTATGCAAATTTTCTCTGACGCAGATGACCTTTCCTTTCAACAAACGAGGCAAAACGCCTTGGTGGGTGCTTTGAGCCAGGTTGAACTGGGTGCTGCTGTACTGTCTCCATTTCCCCCCTCCTTTGGCCAAGACATGCTCACAACACGATGCATGGTGTAGTGCGACAGTTTTGAACCCTGGACTAAAAGCACAATGAGTCTGATGTCTGTTTCAGCAGGAAAAAGTCCTACAGTTCCAGTGCTTTTTGGAACATGTCTAAACATGCATAGGATTGCACTCTTAATGGGAGTTCCCTTTCAGATTGCTGTGTGTACTGCTATGGCCATGAAGCACATGGGCACCACTGCCTTCTGCTTCTCCCCAGTCTCCAGCCGCTGTCCCCTGATCGCAACTGCTGCTCTATGATAGGTTGTAGCAACAGCATACCTGTTTGCGGGCCTTCCTTAACCATAAAAACAAGCACTCCCTGAGTGTGCAGTTTTGTATTTTGAACCTGCTTAAATCACAGCACCGTTGTGGCGACAGGGATAAAATTTTGTAGGCTTAAAGAGGTCATGGCCCCTCAAGCTGTGAGGCTGGAAGAGGGCCGTGGCTTCAGAGCCCCTCCTGCAGCTTCAATGGTATGGCCAGTAGGCCTGGATCCAGGGAGCAGGGCAGGTTGGCCCAGAAGAGACGAGGTGGGGTGGGTGTCCAGGGACTGAGACTCAGCCCTGGTTCAGTATTGCCAGAGGCTCTCCAGGGTGACAGGGCAGGCTTCTGTTCTCACCTTCTCGGAGATGCCAGGGATTGATCTTGAAATCTTCTGCAGGTGCTCCACCCCTGAGCAATGCCCCGACCCCCAGAAATGGGCTCCTGCCTGGGCCATAGCCCACACCACTCAGTGTGTTGCTGATGCAGCTCTTCTGTGCAAAAAGTAAGCCTTGAAAGCTCTCCCAGGCCCTTCGTCCATCTGATCCGATACTGTCAGCAATGGCCCAGTAGGGTTTCAGGCAGGTAGATCTTTGCAGCTCCACCTGGAGATGCTGAGGACAGCCTAGGACCCTTCTGCATGCAGGCATGACCCTTCCCACTGACCTGCACCCCCTCCAAACATGGCCGTAGCTAATTCAGCTCCTGAGTCTCACCTCCTTGTTTCTGGAATGGTTATAAATGTCCCTTCTATTTACAGGGAAGTCCAGTAAAATAGGTTTCCGACCTGTTTCATAAGTCTGGACTGATGAGCTGTGAGCAGCCTCAGAGAAAGGAACCTGTGGGCGGTTCATGTGAGGGGTGGTGAGTGGGGGAAGCAGCGTGTTTCTTAATGGAAAACCTATTCCCTTTTTAGAACACAGGAACCCTGATATAAATCATTAAGAATTTAATCTGCAACCTTGTCACTTCTGATTTTGCTGGCATATGTTGGCTATGCAAATTTTGCACAGCGATCTGGTTTCTCTGGGAAAATACACAGTCCTGCAGGGAGTAAATGAATAAAGTTAGACTAATCACATGGAAAGTAGGTTCTTCTGGAACTTGAACCAGGGGGCCCCAGGGCTTCAAAATCAAGCTTTTTGTTGTTGGTAAATATTCATTGTTATTTAAAAGGAGGTGCCATCTTGGAAAGGACATAAATCAAAAGACCAAATCCGCATCAGGCAGCCTCAAGGGCCGTTGCCTTTCCTTGGTGGTAGAAATTGTGATATTTTAAGTCCTAGCCTGTTCTGTTGCTCATGACCTCCTTACAACACAACCTGACGCACAAATGGAATTACAGTAGTAGAATTTTAGGGTTGAAAGAGACGCTGAAATTCACCCAGCCTGCAGGGCGATAGGAGGTTCTGAAACAAACTGGGGCACAGGACCAGAAATCTGCACATGCTGGTGTACTCTAAAGTCTCCCTCTGTCCTTCAAAGAGCTTGTTTCCCAAGGAGACCCTCTTTTCTGAAAAGGGCACAAGGACAGAGGAGAAGAAGGCATTTGGTTCCAGCAAAAAATCCTCAGACAGGAAGGTTCACAGGAAGTGAAGCACACATGGGGGAAAGGATGTGGGAGGATCGGATGAGGCGGAGATCCGTGGGGCTGATGGAAAGCTAAATGATGGAGCAGAGTGACCCAGAGATGCAGGGTTGCACATGACGAATTCTAGGCTCCAGTCCTCGTGGGCTGCCACCAAATGATGCCTCTTTTGAGAGCATCTTGTTCAATACATGTCTGGAATAAGATGAGGAGACATTTTTGTCCCTCCCTCATAATTCTAGAACCCAGTGGGGCCATCTTTTGGGTGGGCGATTCAGAACAGGTGAAGGAGCAGCTTCTACACACAGATTATAGGTGAGCGACAGAAGCACTACCACAAGATGGTTGCCACTTTGGGTAGCTTTAAAAGAGGATTGGAGAAATTCATGAAGGAGAAAGTAATGAATAGCTACTAGTCCTGATGGCTTGATGCTCCTTCCAGGATCATAGGTGGTGTCCCTTTGTACCCCAGTTCCTGGGCAACATGGGTGGGCAAGTGCTGTTGCCCCTGAAGTCCTACTTCCAGTGCCAGCTGGTTGGCCACTGTGTAAACAGAACTGTGGATGAAGTGGCCCTTTGATCCCATCCTGCATTGCCTCTTCTGAATCTTAGAGCCACGGCATCTTTAAAAGATGGTCAGCTGGCTTGTTAATATACCTTTTGTAAAAGGATCTAATTCCACCGGTTCAGTGGGGCTCCCTTCTAAGTAAACGCACGTAGAATCTTGGGCTTAATATCCTATGTTATCACCTCCTTTGGACCTATTACATGTATTTATTTAATCTGGGCACCTTCCAATAGCCGAAGTTCTCCGGACAGTTTACAATTCATTACAATTTGGTGCATGCTTATTGAAGAACTTTCTCCACCCTCACCATGGTCCTACTTTTCATTCTGTTCCGAATTTTGCAATATAGTTCACTTGTATATTAAAAATGCACACAAATGGCCATGCATTAAGGAAAAATGCTTGCAGAATTGTGTATTCTACGGGAAACTGTGTTCAAAGATGTGTTTGCATTTCAATGTGCTTATGATAAAGGGCACATGAAAATGCATATGAAGTTTTGTGCAGACTTTTGATCAAATCATTCACAAACAGCCGTGGACATGGGACAGAATGAACTTGTGCTTGTAGAAATGCAAACTCTACCGAAAGTAAAACAGATTGATTTGTCTATCTTCCTTCTACTTCACCCCCTTGCTCCATCCCACAATTCAAGGAGTTTTGTGGACTAATGATGAGGGTTTGGCTGATTTGAGAAATCTTAGATGTAGCTCTTGCAGCTATTTGTGAAATAACAAAAAGCGTAGTAGGTTTATTACTACTAATATTTATATTGTACTGTAAATTTCAACAGAACTATAAGAAAATGAAACAAAATGAATGAAACAAAACAACCAAATATAACTATATAAAGTTGAATATACCAATCTCAATTTATATAAGTAAAGTGGGTATATGAAAATAAAACTCTAAAACAATCATCCACAAATGGCAAAAAAGGAAGACCATCCATGCATTCTACTTGTGAGTGTGTCTGATACTGCTGTTCAAATATTGATAGTGCTCTCAATCCATGTTGTGCCTGATGCCCCAACAGAGGAAGCACCTCACAAGGAGGTCTTGTGCTTGAGACCCTGTACCCAAATATGAGCCCCAACGCCTAACTTGAGAATGGCTGAGCAGATAGCCGTACCTCATCCTGAGCAAACACCCGAACCTACATCAAAGCAAGAGAGCTCGGAGGGAAAAGGCACTATGAGTTCTGCTCATGGAGAGCCTGAGCAGACTGACCCACCTCCTCCTGATGCTGAACTTCCTGAGCATGACACAGGAGACACAGGGGGTGGGATAGACTTTTCTCTCGCAACCATTAGATGAATTCTGAGATGATGGGAACAAAAACAGGCTTTGTCCCGCCTCAGAGAGGAAAGGCGGGACCAAGATAGCTAGTCCCACATGGGTTCAGGAAGAGACGTCACTAAAGAGTTAGCATCTGACTTGTAAAGACCTTAACAGTAGAGCTTATCTGTAGTGTTGTAAATCTCGTAGACAAGTAGCAATAAAAGACTTTAGTTTTATTGCCGTGAGAGTGTGGGTTGTTTATACATTCTCAACAATCCATTGCATTGTATGAGGTGAGCATTTATCTTTCCAATGTTGTAATATCAGTCTTCTAGTGGCCAAAAGGGCATGTTCAGGAAGCTGGTTTAAGAACATGTGTGGATCAATACCTATTGAAGAGAGTTGCATTAGAAGATTTATCTGTATTATAACCTGTTCACCAAAAGAGGCAAATACTGAAAACTGCTGAAACATGTGAATAAACAAAACATTATTTGTGTTATACCTTTAGCAGTAAGCTTAGTTTGATAAACTCTTGTTAAAGAGACCAAAGCAATAAGATTGTGAATGGGTGCATATTAGCTGAAGGAGAACTCCTCGAATTTGGAGGGGGGAGGCAATGCTATCTAGATTTTTTTTTTTCTGGATGTATATCCTGCCTTTTTCCTAAAAAGGGCTCAAGGAAGCCGACATCATTCTCCTCCTCCATCTTATCCCCACAACAACAACCCTGTGAGGTAGGTTGGGCTGAGAGTCTGTGACTGGCCCAAAGCTACCCAGTTGGCTCCATGGCTGAGCGGGGACTTGAACCCGGATTGCCTGCGTCCCAGTCCCGTGCTCTTCACCACTACGCCACACTGGCTAGATTTCAAGGAACTAGGCATAATTTAGGGCAGCTGTCTGAAAAAAGAGCCTCTGGGGATGAGGACTTCTCAGACATAGACCAGGGTCCCCTGCTCTCAACCTTATGGTGAGGCATCAGCAGAAGCAGGACACCCAATTGAATGAGAAGGCATGTGGAGAGGAGGCATGTTCACCTTCAGAGAGACCCATCCAAGGGGATTGGGGCTCAGGAATGCTCATAAGGAGAGTTCCTGGAGGTAAATACTAGACTGGGTTCAACAAACTGCTCTGTGCATGCTCAGAGATCTGTTCTGGGTGATTTTTACTTGGGAGCAATAAAGACAGTTGCAAGGAAAATGGTCTGCGGCTGGTGATCTTTTGAAGGAGGAATGTCAGCACACGACACCCGTGGCCCCTCAGACCATGTCTAGGGGCCACAGGATTGTTTTTAAAGAGCATCATACTAGATACAGACCATGGATCTTGTCCCCTATTCATCCATCTGTGCTTGCTGATTGTCAGGCATCTTTCTTCCATCATCTATTTACTGACGAACTGAGGTTTTCTTAATCAGAATATCATTCTCCCTGTGCTAATTCACATTTGGTGCTAATTTGAACGAGTACATTGTGCATTGATTAGTGAAGTTAATGCATTTGGGCAAGTCTCTCCCAAAAGCGAAAAACCGGTTAGCGAGACCGTGGAATCCAAGTGACTCAGAAAATGCCGATCCACTGCAAGATTTCCAAGTCAGAGTCACGGAATCCAAACCCCGCTGACTCCATTGTGGAATTCTCTGGCATCTTCTATCATCTATCAGTCATCTGTCTATATGTTATATATTATGCATGTGTGTGTTAACAACACTGAATAAGATGTGATCAAAGGCAGGGCCATGGATGTTAATCCGAGCTGAAGAAACTGCATGAACCCGAAAACACTATTTAAAAATCTAATGTGTGTCACTTTGACGAGTCCATCATGCCACTTTGTGTCATCCCGGCGACTCGGAAGACCACAACAGGAGAATCCTCTGCAGTTTCTTCATTAAAGTCATTGAGCTTTAATATCAAGAGAGCCTCTTGACAAGCCCATCAGTAGCAATGCCTGATCTCCCTGGAAAATATCTCATGAACGAGATTGAATCTGTCACTCACGAGTCTCCTGTTTACGTGCTGCTTTGCTGTTGAAAAGCAAGCCTGTCTCAAGCTGATGCGTGGGTGGCAATGCAGACCTAAAGGGCACAAATCGTCAGTGGGACTGAGCCTTTGCTGCAGCAGCTCATGCCTGGGCTGCTAATTGCAGGATCTGGAAAGGAGGTGGCACTTCCTCTCCTTCTTCAGCTGAATGGGAACTGAAAGACGGGCCATGAAGAAACATTTCAAAGTGTTCCAACGTGCAATCAGATGCTTTCGCACGGTTTCCTGGGATGGTACAATCAGAAAAAGCTGATAGTATATAGCAGGATAGAGCGATAACTTTATTTTCAATAGCTGGGATTTGCTTTGCTTGTTTGGTCTTTAGTAGAGAATCCCTTAAATCTACTGCCTATATGGATTGATGGATTCATCTTGGATCCTTTCAAAATCTATTTGCTTTTTCTGAGTTGCTGGAAAATGCTACAAGTTCTTAAAAGAAAACTAAAACAGCAGCAACAAAACCAGACTCAGGAATGATACGTCCCTTTCCTTCCTGATCCTCCCAATGTTTTGCTGAAAATAAGAAGTACCTCCCTTAACATTGAGTAGGAAGAGGCAACCACTGGTAGGGATGCCTTGCTAGAAATGAGAAGATTTATCAGCTGATGAGGGCATATTCAAGATTATTTCCTCTTGGGGAGTATGGGATTCATGCTTCTCTCTGACTCCCAAAGTGAATAGGGATGGGAAGCAAAAGATGCTATAAATCCCATGATCCTTGAGCAAAATAAATATCTTTCATATTTCTAGTAAACATTTCCCACTGTTGGTTATAGCAGCTTTCTGCAGCTTGGTGACACCCACAAGTGTTGGACTACAACTCCCAGAATTACTCATGCTGGCTGATGGAAGCCATACATATTAAGGGTACCAGAGTTGGGGAAGGCTGGATTATTCCCTTTGAACTATTTACCTGCCTAGTGGTAGGTCCAGTGTTGGATTTAGCCGTAAAGCCAATTTATTTGCTACCTAAGGCAAAAGTAGCAGCATCTGATACTGGTTCCCATTGCCCTGCGGTTCTCCCAAGACTTCTTAAAACAAATCTCACTGCAAGTCCAGATGTGACAGCTCCCACATTGCCATGTCTTTCACAACACGGAGCTACAGCAAGAGTTGCTCTGGACCTTTGGCCTTCATGGAATGCACGATGGCCAATACATGGAAAGAAGCATCCATTGCAATGGTCAACCCAAAGGCAAGGGCAACCGACGTAATGTTCCCTTCCGACTTCAAGCGCAGTCTGTTCCTCCCTCATATTCTTTGCTAAGAGGGATGACTAGGAGAACTCCTGCTTAACATTCAGTAATTATTCCCATGCAAACCCTGCCATTTTGGATTAGAGAAAAAATGAACTGGCAGAGCTGTAGGAGATTCTTCCTTTACAAAAGAGATTTTATCATGGAACTGAACGTCCCCTTGGCAGGGATTCTCTCCCCCACCTCACTCCCAACTGATACTTGGAGCTGTCAGCCTCGGCATTCTGGAATAACTGCTCCAGCAGATTCTTGGCGCTGTCAGCAAGGAGAGAGCTGGCCAACGGCTTGGCAGACTTGGTCCAGCGAGGAGCCCTGCATATGCTGGCCAAGGGGCTGGCGAGTCATTCCCAAGCAGCCTTTCCTCCAGCTGGGAAGTAAATGCACACCCAGTGTGTGTCCCATTGCACAGTTAGCAGTCCCACAGAATTGGCTGGTGTTGCCCCAGACGCTGCTGATGAACCAGTGGTGGGAGCTGCACTGGAGTGGCCTGGTAGGTCAGGAGAGGCACCTGGAGATCAGAGCCTCCACCTTTCTTTCTTGCCCATGTTCGTCAGGAAGACTGGAGCCCAGCATGCTGGGCTCAGGAAGAAACAAAGAGACACAGAACATAGAAACAGAGCAAGTCAAATGGGGTCTCCTGGGCCATCTAGTCCAGGCAGCTCTGTTCACTGAAGAAGGGACCATTAGCCTGAAGTGCCTGATCCTGCCTAAACTTGGAAACTAAGCTGGGTTTGGCCTGGTCGAGATCTGGATGGGTGATTTGAAATGTTGTGAACTTCCCCGAGAGCTCTGGCTGTGGGCAGTGCAGAAATGCAATATAATAGCAATAATGACAATAGCATTGTCCTGCAGCTAGAAGGTCCTAGGTTCAGTCCCTCTCTCTGAAATGCTCAAGAGCACCTTCCAGGCAATGTAAACGAGGTGGTGTCTCTACTTGATTTTTCACCAGAACCTCAAGGCTCATCCTCCACAGCTAGGTGCAAAACAGTGGCTCCAAATGAGGTGCATAGACTTGAGGAACAAGATGCCTCTGGACACATGCTCAGCCCAGGAATTTGTTTTGTGCCCCAGAAGTGGAGCTCATGCATCTACTCTGGCTTCCTCTCCCCAGTTTTTTGCTTTTTGCAATCAGTAGCCCAGCTGCAGAGGGGATGTGGATTGGTCATTGCTGTTGTTCAGCCTTTGGGGAGTCAGAGCTCCTTGCTCATCCATGGAGAATCACCTAGAGATCTTCTAGGAGATCCAGATATACCTTTCCCCCTCTTCTGGTGTAGACAGGATTGAGCAATGGTGCACCTGGGGCTGGACCCTGAAGCCGTGCTCCAGGACCCCACAGCTGCTGCGGCTGCCCTAGGAGCCATCCAGAAATCAAGAGGGGATGAGGGCATCAGACTCCAGAAGCAAATCCGATTTTATTTCTCTAGTCAAGGTGGTGCTATGGGGTATCGAACATGCAGAACCGCACATGCTGCTCCACTCTGTGCCCGCAACCCCCAATAAATCAGGGTCAGCAAGAACATACGCAGAGTGCTGGCGTTGTTACAGAGCATGGAAGGGAGGCTGAGGAGGAAGCAAAAGGGGTTGCCTTGTTACTCCAGGGCACATGGGTCCCTAGATGGTCCTCCCACAGAAGCGTAGCTTCAGTGCCTCTTTCCCACCCATCCATTGTCACTGCTTATTGGTGCTGAACAAGGACTTCCCCGACCTTTGTTTTGTGCGTTTTGTGCATTTTGCCACGGAAAATCCTCGCTGCTGCCATGGGCCACCCTGTTGCTAAACGCAGCCTGTTCCTTTGAATTGGCCTCTTTTACTTAGCCCTCATTAAGCCGTGATGCGCCAACATGGCAACTTCTCTGCTTGGTGAAAGATGTTCCCACATTACTTTGGCAGCGCTCATGCTTTACAACATTTGTCCTCTGTAACGGGGTGTTTGCCTTCAAAAGCGCTGACACTTTTCGCAGGGTTTACACGTATCCCGCCACTGCGCTGATCTTTCCTTGCAGCTTTCCTTGCCATTTGAATAGGTCACTCCTTGATGAGCGATGCTTGATTTTCTGACTGCAAAACAGCAGGCAGCCTCTTCTGGCTCGTTTGCATATTGCTCCGGAAGTCATGTCTAGAGAGCAAATAATTAAAGCCTCCATATTTTTGCAATGTGCTGCGGTGGCATCTTTCAAAGGGTGGCAGGTTTTCACTTGCGGGGAGGATAATGTGATGGGGGGAAAGAGATCTTTTCTTTGGCCGAGAGTGGTTTAATTCTGATCTGGATTGAAAGGGCGAGTCACTCCAGCAGATGTTTAGCATGTGCGAACAGCATATGCTCAAAATCTGGATACTCCAGCGTACATGTCACTTGTGCAATCATGCCACTCATGTTTCCTAGCATGTGCAGAGGATAAGACCTATCCTTCTACCAGCTACATTTGACCCTTTTGACTCAGAGGCAAGGAACACTTTCAGTCCAAGGGGTGAGTTCTATTATGGAGAGAGCCTTGGCAGTTGCCTTCCTCTGATGGGCAAGGCCAAAGGCCCATCATCCGGGTCTTGGTGGCTATTTATGCATTGCCATAAAAGAGGACACAGGAACAGATGTTTGCCACTGCGACCTTCGAGCTATAGATGCCAAGTGACAAATACTGGCCATCATTTAAATAGAAACACCATCCATTTCATCATAGTGAAGAGGGCTGTGACCATGTGTCCTGTGCCTGGGAGAGAGGAACTCAGGATACTGGGTTAGATGTGCCTTGGGACTGATCCAGCAGAGCTCCTGTGTCTTTCTTATAATAGTCTTCCTGCATCTGGCAGTACAAGGACCACTTATGCATTGCCAGCCACTACTCAGAAGCATCCGAAAAGAGGACCAAGGAAAAGGAAATTTGCTATAAAATTTACACATTATTTGAGACACGATTTCCCATGTCTGCTGCCGTATGCCATCAGGTTGACCCTATGAATGAATGTTCTCCAGATCGTCCTGACCTTGACAGCCCTGCTCAGCTCTTCAAAATTCAAGACGGTGGCTTTTGTTATGGAATTGATCCATCTCCTTGTTGATTTTCCCCTTCTCCCTTCTGCCTTCAACTTTCCCCAGTGTGATTGTCTTCTCTGGTGAGTCTTGCCTTCTCATGATGTGTCCGAAGTACGACAGCCTCGGCTCTATCATTTTGGGGCTAATGAGAAGTAGCACCTGTAGAATTACATTTAGTTAAAACAGTCTGATTCCATCAATGAGCAGACAGGGAATGAAGAATGCCTGACAATCTGTGAAATGCACACGGAACGGATTTAACAAAACCCACAGCCATTTTTTATTCTTGTCAGGACTTCCTTTTAAAGTCGGAGAATATGTGTGTGTATATATATAAAAATACACAGTAGATGCTTTCTCTCGGTGTGTGTGAACACACATATACAAGCACCTACATACTAATACATAATCCTTCTGATAGCAAACCCAAGTGGGAATGCTGTTGGAATTTTAAGTGAAACAGGGCCATTGAGAAACCAGGGACCAAATTCAGCATGCTTCTGGGAAGGCTAAGGCCTGCTCTATGCAAGTAGGGATGGACCAACGCACAACTGCTAGGATGCTCTGAGCAGCACCTTGCTGCTCCTCTTATGCCCAGCCCCATTTGCTTGCCATCCCTGCCGGCTTTGCATTGTGGGAAACTTCTGCAAATCCGGCAGCGATCCAATGGCAGCTTTGTGCAATTCGCCCAAACATCCTCCCTAGGCCAACACGGGGCTGCTTTTGTTTACCGAGGACATTTGCACAGTGAAATTGGTGAGCCAATTGGGTGGACAGGTGCTTATGTTCACATTCAGATTTTTGAGCAGGGCATATTTGATCTTTCCTGAGCAAAAACGGCGTTCTCTTACATCCCTAAATGCACCAAAGCATTGAAAACACACAGCTAAGGATGCATCGCACCCCCCTCCAAAAACAAAGACCAATAAGAGGCAAGCACGCTGAGTATCCATGGAATGGAGTGGAACCATTGCAAAAGAAAATCAAACCACTGGGATGTGTCTGTTTCAGGAACAGCTAACAGGGAACCAGGGTCCTACCAGAATGTATGTTAGCTGGCTAGTTCAGTTCTTTAAAACTGAACCAACAAATGACGAGGCAGCACATCCTTGCAAAAGCACGTTTTAAAAGCACAACAGCACTGAGATAAGTTAACGGTCAGGTGACGCTGGGGAAAACAAGCTTTTATTAATCGCCGAAAGTATATGAACATTGGTGCCTGAATGTGAGATCTGCCATTCTGTCTGTGTTTCTTTTCTAATACATTCTGGTGAAGCCAGAGGGATTTGGCAGTTTGTCTACAATGTGTTCAACCTTAACACTTCTTTTTTTAAACTGTGCACCGATCGGGACCTTTGAAGTCATCCAGGGTCTCTGTAGGGGAGCCACTTAGTGGAGTCGGGATAATTAGTAAGTGATTCATCAAGGCCTGACAGCTTGCCCTACCCAGTTCTGCTGAACTTCCAAAGCAGCTAACCTGACTTAATAAATGAATGATTTGCTCCATGGGGGTTTCTGATCCCTTTCGACTCCCAGCAATTGCTCCACATCGTTCAGCTAATGGAGACATGGCTGTTGGTATCTATTTTTGTTCGCTTTGCATCCTTCTTTGTAGAGGAAACTGC
Organism: Varanus salvator macromaculatus; assembly: GCA_023646645.1. Classification (NCBI taxonomy): domain Eukaryota; kingdom Metazoa; phylum Chordata; class Lepidosauria; order Squamata; family Varanidae; genus Varanus; species Varanus salvator. The sequence continues at coordinate 9,671,725 of JAIXND010000786.1, forward strand.
CTCTAGCGTTCTTCTTTGTGCCTCCTATTATGGAACGGCAACAGCATCCAGTGGAGAAATAAATGTATGAATTTACTTTTTCCACTTTGCTGGATGCGCCTGTGAGCAACTGCAGGTGAGACTGGCTTCCCTGGAAAGAAGGTCAGGATGGCAGTAGGAAGCAACCGAATGCCTGTGTCCAGAGCACCCGGGGGTGGATTCAGTTAATCAGAGCAAAATGTATGTATCCTTCCACCAAGCCCCACCTTTGGTCCCTCTGCCACTCTTTCAGGCAGGGGAGGTAGAAGCAAGATCGATACCTGCTGATGGTCCCAGGGTGATCAAGAAGGGTGTATAATCATTGGGATTTATGAGAATTCATCTCGCTTTATTTTTGATCAGGATTTATTTATTTATTTATTTGATTTACATCCTGCCTTTTTCCTACAAAGGGCTCAAGGCAGCTTACATCTCCTTGGACATCTTATCCCCACAACAACAACCCTGTGAGGTAGGCTGGGCTGAGAGTCTGTGTCTGGCCCAAAGCCCAAGGAAACCAGGCGCTGGTGCTGGGATAGGCTGCATTTACCCCTGGAAGGAGCTAGAGGGTCAATGTTTTGGCTTGTACGGGAGGAACAACCAAGGTGTGTGATTGACTCTTGGGCTTGGATGGCTGGCTTGCTGGAGAGCTAGTGGAGAAGCTGGTGCTGGCCAGACTGAACCCCTGGGCTATATTGCTCGATTCCTTATATTTCTGTACTGTTCGCTTGAGGAGATTCACAATAACTTAGCATCTGTTCTAGCTTTTGTTACTCTCTTTGCCGTGCAAATGCTTTCTCTCACCGATTTATTGCTGCAGCATCCTCCTTGCTGAAGCTCACCGCTTCCTTTCTCAGGTCTCGCCCCCGTTCAGAATTCAGAGTGCATCCAACGCTGCCGCCACCATGAACTCTCTCCTTCCCGTCACTTTTCATACAAGGGCCCTCCTCCTCCGACTCCGAATCTTTCTTGCCTCCCAAATGCCCTTTGAGTGCCCACTGCTTAGTCTTCCCCCGGTCTGATTCATTCCGTAAAGCCGTTCCAAGCCTGCACCTGTCCCAAGAGTGCTTTCAGTCCATTTTTTGGTTAAATGTAGCAAATGGTGCCCATGATTGCTTCTGAGGTTTTCATCTCGTGCAAGGATGCAGTTCATTATTATATATCCCCAAGCATGCCTAGTCAGCAGTCGTCTCTCTCTCTCGCATTTGTAACTAAAGGTGCACTGCATTCATCTTTGACTGTCAGGAAGTTCAGCTCCAGAAAAACTGATAGGAGGCACTGACATCTTATATTGCCCCAACAGAGAGCTTACGAAATAGGGAGAGCAAGAACCTAGAAACAGAGCTGTGAATCTCAGACCATTTCTCCCCATGCAGATTTCATTGCAAGGGCCCGCGAGACCGGCCATTGTGGTGGCGTTGTGGACTTTTCGGCCAGGTGTCGGGGCAATTACAATTAGCCCGGTTAATTTCATTTTTGTGTGGAAGGCCCTGAATGTGCTATTAATAGTCATAGGGTCAGGGAAGCTGTCATATCCTGGAAGCTTCATTATACATTAACCATTTCTTGATGTTTGGGGGGATATGGAAGGCGATAAGAATGCTGTGGGAGTGTAAAACTTCAATCCATCTCGCTGTGGCTCTAACTGTGGTGATGTTGTCCAGTGCAGAAATTAAACATTGGCGTGCTAATGATGTCAATGGCTTTGATTGCATCCGACCATTAAAAGCAGGTCACTTCTGGTACAATTGTGTCATCCACCACCTCCAGGGCTGAACCTTGTGTTCTGTCAGAAGCTAGGTTCCTCCTTCACACATTCCAAAGCCACCGACCTTTCTTTGTTCTTTGTTAACCAAAAAGCGCAAAACACACAGAAAGGAACTCCTTCTTAATCTGGGGACCAGGTGTGTATGTGTGCAGCTTCTTGGAGGACATCAGAAAAGCCCAGCTGGATCTGGTCGCAGGCCTCCTGTGATGGGGACAGCGCTTTCTGGATCATCCCTCCATCCATGAGTACTTGAGACAATGCACCAGGAAAGCACAAGGTGCATAAGAATTCGCAGGTGTGTCTATGGATCACATTGCCAGTGCCACCGGAAACTTGCACTTCTTAAAGCAACCAGCAAACCAGAGTTTGCTTCCCGAATGGAGCTGGTCAGGGGAACTCGCAGAAGGGAGTTCTGCAGACCTGAAACAAGCATTTCAGCTCATACCTGAGGGAAGTTCAGGAAGGACTTTCTGTATTGTGCTTGTGAGGAAACCTGTGGGCACAGCTAATGCAATGGAGAGGATGTGGGATACTGCCCCATATATCCTTATTAGAAGAATGGATAATTTGAATCCACCAGATTTGGAAAGGCCTTTTGTTCTTGGGGGTGGTGGTGGGGGGGCGTTGTGCTAGTTTGCTTTATTTTGCAAAGTAACAGATCCCATGTCTGATGTCCTAATTTCTATTTAAATGCTAATTGGATGTTGTATTCATAATAAAGTGAGGCAGTAGAAAATAAATATTGGGTACATGGAAGCTGCTTATAAAAATGCATAAAATATCACTGTGGATTATTATGTGCAGATTTCTTTATTCCCTGTATATTTATTTATCCAATTCATTAAAAATCTGTGTCCTTCATTAATTCAATGATATTTTTAAGGCCAGGTAAAGGTCATAGTAATCATAAAATGACACACGTATGTTAATCAGTCCTGCATACAAGGCAATGTGTTTTTTCCCTTAAGAAAGACCCCGCTACCACCGAAAATGCAAATGAATACTGTCATCATCATTTCTCAAATGATGCAAAAGCTTGATCTATTTTTCTGTCTTGAGATTTTAGCAATGCATTGCTTTCTCCTGCCCACTCCGTTTCTTTTTTGTGGCAGCAGAGGAATGGCCACACCAGTCCAAGTCCTCTTTTTATAACAGGGATGCTGAACCTCAGTGCCAGGAGCATCTTCCCTGGTCCCCACCCCATTCTCTGGGCCACTCGTTTGTCTCCTGCCTGGATTTTGTCCAGCTCCCACCCCAGCTGCAATCTGAAAGGGTGAAGGGCCTCTTCAAAGGCTGAGCTATTGGCAGCAAGAGTAGGAGATTCACTTAGCATTTTGAGCCCAGCTGCTCTGCCTTCAGCCTTCTCCACCCCAAAGCACTTCTCCTTGGGCTGAAGGAACCCTAACCCATGATCTTCATCGTAAAGCCTTTCTATTTTCCCCAATGTTTGATGGTTTGATGGTTTTAATATGGGTTTTATTGTTGATCGGTTAAGAATTTGACTAGGGTGCTGTGTTTCATTCTATGTTGTCTTATTGTTAAACTGTCCCGAGACCACAATAAGAGATGGTCTAAAAAAGTTATAAATAAATAAATAAAATATCTTGCCTTTTAAGGTCATCTCTCTCTTTGCAATGTTACTCTGCAGTGTTGCACTGAGCGGGCAAAAGTACCTGCTAAGACTTGTGGGAAAATAACGTTAAGAGGGAAAGAAAGATGCCATCATCAATAGCCAAGAAATCTCCATTCCCAAAACTTTAAATAATATCTCTCTACCATATTATTCACCTGAGAATTGGATGGCCTTGTCCAAAAGACTCGTTCGTTGTTCATAACAAACTAGGGATGGGAAGAAATTCATTTGTTTTGTGTTTTAATGCAATCCAAGTCAAGAACACAAGTATGTAAGAAGACGTAAGAAGCATCAGAAGAGCATAAGAGGGTCCAACTAGTCCAGCTTCCACAAGCAGGAGATAAGGGAACCTTAAGTTTGTACTTTTGTACCAATGCACAGATAAAAACTCTGTTATCCTTAGAAATCTACTCTCTTCCCATTTTTGCACCGGAGTTCTGCGGTCTGAAAGAATGCACATCAATGCACTTGTCAGGAAAATGCATGCAAATATGTGTCTAGGAGTGAAATGTTTGAAAATGAATTACCTTATGAAAGCTGACTTCAGAAATATGTATTCGAGGCAAAAATGTATTTATTAGGCAAAAGGTATAAAAATGCATTCAAATTTTCATGCAAAGTTTTTTTTAATCTTCAAAGTCCAGGATTCTTATGACCGGAAAATTGAGAAATGCAAAGAAGCCAGAATGGACGATTTGGTCCATTCTTATAACAAACAGACGTATTCTCCTGAAATTTGTCCCTCGAGCATCAAGATCCCTTCAGTTACCGAGAAAAGCAACCTTATTTCCCCCATCCCGTAGTGAAAGACTGAGGGCAATTTCACACATGCCTGAGCTGTAAGTGAGCTTGTTCTCCATGCCTGGACCCCGCTGGTTGTGGTTGCATCTGTCTGGAGGAGCAACTCTGCCCCCATGGCCTCTGTGTGATCCTGCCATGGTCGTGGTGATCCACTGATGGTGACAAAGCCCTGTGAGATCCTGCTCCACTGAAGCAACTTCCCAACCACTTAGTTACTGTATGAATAGCTGCAGAACAGGACATGGTGCTGTGCATCATCAGGCCACTGATGAGCCCCATAGCAGCTACCCAAAGTGTGGGGTACCATATGCAGGCGCTGACCTAAAGAGGCAAGGGAAGGATGGAGATCCTCACATGGGTTTCCTCAGCCATGTGCCGTATTGCTGACCCATTGTTTTGTCTATGATTTGTTAATGAAGGAAAAGGGAGAAGTCCTAAGCAACATCTTCCCACCTGCATGAGAACAGAGAGCTGCTGTAAGCAAGAGCCTATGCTCTGTAAGCATTTTCATGCTCGCTACCTGGGACAAATGGGGACACTACTGGCTGGCTGTGACTGCCCTAGAATACCCTAAGGGTGTAACCGGGTGCACCTCAACTCCAAGGTAAGCCCCACTGAATTCAATGAGGCATAAGCCCATTGAATGGATGTACGTCTGCACCCTCGCAGTGCAATCCCACGCACAGAATTGCACCCTAAGAACTTACAGGGACCTGTTGTCTCCATCAGTTCTGTTGCTGGTTTGTACTTGCAAGAGTTTTGTTTCAGCAAGTATCTGAATTTCCCTTGTTTCATCTCCACTGCCACCAAATCACCACTAAATTACACATATGTCAGTTGAATTCCCTTATGGTAGTTTTGGGCCTGTTTTCCATTCTATCGGGACTATCTGAATTTCACCTTTTCTTCTGACTTATTCCCCTCCTGCTTCATATCCTTTGCCAATCTGATAAGGACTGCATCTATTCCTTGATGCCCCCTAAGTCACGTACATCTCTCTCTTTTTCTGATGGGTTTAAGACAGTGTACATGGGTTGCCTCCAATTTCATCTGCACAAAAATCCTGTGATTCTTGGTGTAACTTATATAATCTGTTTCTGAAAAACTTCAAAATAGACACCAGCCCTGGGGTCACCCATGGTACCTTTAATGGTAGCCAATGTAATACCTGTAGACTCCCTCTTCTTTCTTTCTCTCTTTCCCTCCCTCCCTATATACCCATGTGGATTTGTATGCATTGTGCATAGCTTTTTAGCATCTGCACCTAAGGCTTCAGACAGAAGTGAACCAAATAGCTAAATGAATATTCGTTTGAAGTTGGCTTCTAATATGAGCTCCAATCCATTACTTTTGAGGAGTGTTTATCCTTCATATTTTAGTAATATCAGTCTTTGAGCTATCAAAAGGATGCAGAAGGGTCCCCTTCCATTTACCTTATTCCCCATGAACAGGTAAATTATTTAAAAGAGTATGTTTATCAGGGAATATTTAAACACTGTTGCAGGACAAAATTTTATCTGCATAATAACCAGATAAAACCAGATAATAGATAATAACCAGATAACCTAATCTCAGAAGGAAACAACTACTGGACATTGCCAAAACTTAACCCAAACCCAAACCCAGACCCAAACCTGAACACTGAACCTAACCCTATCGCATTCCACAGGAAAAATTTCAGCAGCCTTTCCTAACGGCTTGAAGTTCCTGCCAGAAGGAGCTTTAAGCTGAACTGCAGAGGCGTTTTTGGCATGTGGTCCGCCCCTTTGCCTTTGGTTCCACCCCTTTCCTCTTTGGCTCCGTTCACTGCTGGGATTCAGCCCCCGAGAGCCTCTCTGAAATTGAACTCGGTCCTCGGGCTGAAAGGGGCTCACCACCCTCATGCGCAAGACAGATTTTCAATCAAGGCCACAAATGCGTTCTCCGTGCCATTTCCAGGTCGAAGGCCAGACCTGAGTGGTTTATAAAACCAATCGCATCCAGATATTCCTGAAGCTATGGGGTGACCTCTGTGCTCCCTTGCTCTTTCCTGCCTAAAACCTTCTTCTATAGCCAAAGCTATTTCAACAGTACGCGGCGGAGCAACTTCAGGGCTTCCTAAAGCTAATGGATTTCCAGTTCCTAAAGTGGCTTTCGGCTCCACAATGACTTGCTAATTCTGTATTGGGTAAGAAGTTCAGTATGTGCAGCAGTGGAAATTGTTTCTGATTTTCCTTGCTCTCACTCCTCTAATAAATCAAAATTGGTTGAGGGACTTTGCTCAGTCTTAAGGTCAAAAGGGGAATAATTCAGAAAGCTTGCATGTGAGCGAGCGGGAGTTATAACGGAAAATCATTCTGAAGCCACAGATATGGTTAAAATATATTGTCATTTTGAAGCTGGTCATTTTGCAAGGGGCCGTGGAATGCAAACAGAATGCAACAGAGCCTGTGGCCAAGGCTGCTGAAGACATGTGGAGAAAGTCCACCTCCGCCTGGGAGCGCATCTTCTCATAGTGTTTCAATAATAGTTCTGGAGCCTGCAGGTTTCTTGCAGGTTCTGAGCTGATGTGGTAAGGGATACACAAGAATTTCCATTCCGATTTGCAAATCAAAATGTCCAATTTGCATGCCAAGCAAGAATAGGAGTGCAACTTTTTGTGAAATATTTGCAAATTCCCAAAAGGACTTTTTATTTGCAAATTGTGCTCTTAATAAAAGTGCACTTTAAAAATGCACAGCTTTAAAATTCAGAGTCTTAAAAATGCAACGTTCAAAAAGTGTACTGATTAAAATGGGTTCATATTAGAAAAGGCACCATTTTTTAAATACAAACTTTCAAAATTTGCACTTTCACATTTTATTTGAGGGGGAAACATGTGCTTATAAAATGTACTCATTAAAGAAATGCTCACTTTTAAAGGTGCAATTTTAAAAGCATCCATTTTTAAAAAGCAGAATTAAAAGCATTTGTATCTTCATGGTATAGTTAATGAGGGAAAGTGTGCATCTTTGGAAAATGAATATTTCCCCCATTTGAAATTCACTCTTCCCACTTGGCTGAACCAAAAGAACAGCTCCAAAATAGGGAGGGAAGTGAGCCAACCTGGGTAGTGAAGTCCAGAGGTTCAGTAAACTGAAGAAACCTTGGGTTTCCCATCCTTACATCTGACCAATGGGGCACTTGGTTAGAGTCTCGGACTGGGACCAAGGTGACCCGGGACTGACTGGACCTTGGGATCAGCTGATGGAACTTCTAACCCAGCAGATGGAATCTCATGCCAGGCAGCAACTTAGAATGGCCCTCGATCGAGACAGGCTCATCTGGGACTCGGGCAGTGTTCTGGCCGTGGAAGAACTGTGAGGCCATTGTTTGACTGAGTGCTTCTACCAGACGCAAAATATTTCATGTGAGGATGATCAACATGAGTGTGGAAGGCAGATGTTGGTAGCAGCAGATTCATGCTTTCAATGAGCCTTAGCTATTTAATGAGTGGTTACCTAATGAGAAAGTGTAGTAGGTGACGTAGCACAGGAGCTGAAGAGGAGAGCTTAAGTTTGAGATTAATATTGACAAGATAAGCTTATGCTTGTCAAGGGCAGGCATGGCTAGGCACATGCCGAGGTCCCGCAGCCCAGCAGGGGCCTACTGGCAAGGTCCCCCCGGGCCTGCCCCTCCTTTACATCATTGCAACTAGTTTGTTCACCTAGCCCTTCTTTGGACCAGGCAATAGCTGCGGTGAAGAGTAGGGCCAGTAGAGCCATCAGAATCAGCATGTGGACAATCAGGTATTACTAATGCAAAGTCCCACTGATCTCTATACATGACCAAACCTGAATCTCACTCTTCATGTGCTGTGCAGTGCCCTGCCAAATCAGAGATGCTCCACCCAGGAGCCCTCAAAATACTGCAGAATTTGTGGACAGAGAAATTGGTGAGATCATTTCACTTAATTTCTCCAGGGATTTTTATTTGTGTGTGTATTTTGAAAAATAATAATTTCTTTAAAAAAAGATGTACAGGGATTCAAACCCAGGATTTTAACAGCTATGCAGTGAAAATACTGGGCCTGGGTAGACAAATCCATCAGGTTTCATTTCTTCTGCATTCAGATATTTGAAAATGTTGAGGGTTTTCTGCCTCACATATTCATGCATTTATTTTACTTGTATTATACCTTTTCCCCTTCAAGGAACCCAAAACAGTGGATTATATAATCCACTCATTTCTCTCCATTTAATTCTCACCACAACATGTGAAGTAGGCAAGGACAGGAGACAGTGTCTGGTCTGAAGTCACCCAGTGACCTTCATGGCTGAGTGGGGACTAGAACTCTCCCATGATCCAATCTGACTAAGTACTACATCACTCTGGAAAATTTGCATATTTTTGTAAATTTTTATTAAAGCCAAACTGAAAGAGCCCTTAATCCTTCCTGAACTGCAGTGCAAATGCAGACAGAGAAGATCCTGAAAGAAAAAGAGAAGGACGAAGAAAGCGGGAGAGATGATAATGGAAAGAACAGACATGCTCAAAAGCTCAGCCAGATGTTCGGCTTTTTGAGCTTGTTCTGCTGCCTTGTTTAATATTCTCTTGCCAGCAATGCCAGATGCAATTAACCTGATATGTATCATTTAGGTGCCTTGCCAGGTTCTTCTCCATTGACGAGTGACAGATGCAGAAAGGTCACTTCTGAATGGAATTCAGAAAGCAAACAAGAAAGGCCAATGCAAATATCAGGGAAACGGGGAGTGACTCTGTGTAAGCAGGGAGGCGAAATCTAGGTTAACAGGCTAACCTGAAGCAGGGATGGACGACTCAGTCAATTTCTGGTCCGTATTGCTTTCCCTTGTGTTCAATTATAAGTCTGTCTAATTACTATGACAGCCCACATTTTTCAAGTGTGAACACCCGTATTGTTCTTTCATGCAGTTTGATCCAACATAGCTGTGCTGCATGCATGAAGACCCTTCTGAACTCCAGAAACTGGTCTTGCTAAAGGTAGAAGAGGATCCGGTTTCTACCAGCAATTGCAAACGTTGCACAAAGTATGGGAAAAATGTTTGTCAGAGGGGTATGTTCTATTTCCATCAGAAATCTCGTGGACAACCAACGCTCTATGGTTGCGCTTTTAGTGTGGAAAGAGTTTTGCCCAGGAGGATAAAATGAAAAGTTCTTGGAGTGTTAATGAAGGCCATTGACCTAATTTACACTGTCATCCGCAACTGGTTTACTCTGATTTCATTTCTGTTTCCAATTGTTGTTTTTTATGGTTTTAGGTTTTGTGAAGTACCCAGGGAGCTTCAGGGATCGGGCAGAATAGAAATGATACATACATAAATGTCAAACAATTTGGACCTCCTTCAAGTATCAGAGGTGAGCTCTGAAACTAGGATAGGTCTGTCCATTTATTCACATAAATTTCTCTTTTATGCTGTGGGCTTCAACTCTAAGATTCTGCATTCATGGGCTTCTTGTGCCTTTGTATCCAAAGTCGAATAAAGTCCGACAAGGAAATGCCTTGTGCTCCCTGCTTCCTGCTCCTAGCTCACCTTGGACACAGCCTGGGGCACAGCCATGGTGAGGCTCTGCAGCTCGCCTTCCTCTCCCTTCGCCTTGTGCAATCTTCATCAGCCATGGACAGAGTGCAGATCTGATTTGCCACAAAGAAAGTCATCTGCTTTTTTGGTAAGTTTACAAATGACAGCAAAGCTAAGTCTGCAGCAGCTTTTGAAAATCTGCCCATGGAAGCATAAATTGAGCCCCTGTCCATGCTGGCTAGTGAAATGCAAGGTTCCCTACTCTGATGGTTAATGTCCGATCGATGAGAAATCAATGTGCTACAGTAGGATCCTAAAGGAGCCAGTCTGGCTCATATTGGCATCCAGCCAGGCTCTCTGGGGCCCTTTCTCAAAGCTTCCTCATTTTCCCCTCACCTGCACATCATTTATTTGTTCCCTGACTTTTGCATCCCCTTTTTAAAAAGTTGAAATTATTATCATTACATTGCACTTATATTTCATCTTTCTTCTTGTAATGACCTCAAAGCAAATTACAAGATTCTCCTCTTCATATGATCCTCAGAACAAAATCCTGTGAGTGTGAGTTAGGTTAAGCATTGCAGCTTTCAGCTTCTTATGAAGAACACCAGAGATAATTGCCCTGAAGCTGCCTTCTCAAATCATCCTGTAGATAAGAGCTGCTTTTGCTGTGAGAACAAAACTGTTTGCTTTACTGAAGTGGCTTTGTCCCTCCCCTGTATTTCAGAAAGGGAGAGAAGAACCTCTGCATATGGATAGCCTAGGAAAGAGGGGGAGAGCATCTTATAAAACCCATGGCAAAAGCTGTTGTCTTTTGTTCCAAGCTAAGAAGAGGAATCAATGCTTCACTTGCTTGAGCAACTTCAGAGGCTTATGAAACATCATTGAACCAATACAGTCACATAAAGAGAGGGTAAGCTTTCCTTTGCTTGTTGATGTTCAATAAACTGTTTATCATAATTGATGCAAGTGGCTTCTTTTCTTTGTAAGTATCCTCAAATCCTGGTTGGACCAGCCCTCCAGGATTAAGTCAACCAGCCCAGTGCTGTAAGTGTGCTTATGCTACTACTAATGCACCAATAAAAATAATACCCAGATAATAAGAATAATAAGACTAAAACAGTTCCAACAACCTGGCCTCCATGTATTACTTCAGTAGGTTTAATTCCAAAGTCATTTCCACAGATGGCTGCAAGAGATTTATCTTTGGCAGCTGCAGTAAATGTGGTGTCTTCTAATAGAGATGTCTGAACCGCTTTGAGCTGCCTCAGTTGAGAACCAATTAATACGCATCGCACTCAAAACAGCCCTTTCGTTAAGGCTCAATTAAGCAGAATAGCGCAAGGGCCATCCAGGGCGAAGAGGCTCCCCAGGATTTATTGCATGTGCTCAGGCTTTGATGATGAAAGGGAAGGATGCCTGGCTTGGCTGGGTTTGGACCGGTTTCCTCCTGCTCAGGTGTGCCCTTCCCGCTAGACACAAGCATAAACGCAAAGCTGAATATCTCTGGGGAAAAAAGCTTAAATAAGAGATGAAATTTAGTGACATTCCTTATGGGAATAAGAACGTAGTGATCGATCTCTCACAGATTCCTGTACTAGGATATTGGCAGCCACTGAGTCAGATCCACCCAGACCTTTTCATGGCGCTTTCCTGCAATCAACCCTTTGCTTAGTTATTTTTTCATGTTGAACCCCAAAGTCTCCCCCTAAAAAACCTCCCTCCTCATCTCTGGGATTTTTACTTTCCAGCCTAGACAGGGATTTTCCAGATAAGCTCCTTGACGGTCCATTTCCAGACTGCCTAATTTTTGCAAGCTCTCATTCACCAGCCTGTCTCCTATGTTTCCATATGTAAAAAAAAGTAGACACAAATTTGCATTTAAATGTAAATAGGCCCAATACTTTTGGTCTTTTTAAAAAAGTCAGGGTTCACATTTCTAATTTCCCTCAAAATAGCGATTTCTAGTGACCCAACTATGTTTGCCTCTCTGGTTTTGTTTTTGTAACAAAATCAACAGAGTGCCTTGCGGCACCTTAATGATGAAAACATCGCTCGTGGCGCCAGCTTTTGTGAATGGCATGGACAAAGAGCAGTCCATGAAGGCTCTCACAGGTAATAAGCTTCTTCATCTTTAATGTGCCTCGAGATCACCAGATTAGATGTTCTCCAAAAACAGGACAGCAGATCCCAGGGTTAAATCTGATCTCCAGTCTGGCCTTCCAAGACTCCTTTGCCCCAACCACCAATCGTTCTGTGGTCCCCCTGCTTCTGTGCAGGTTTTCCCCAGTCTTCCTAGAAAGACCACCTTGGCTGTGGGCAGAAAAGCTCAATACCAAAACAGGCTTGGCATTTTGGCTCTGCTCTTGGTCCTACCCCTTTTTCTTTCAGCCGGACCCACCAGGGGAATGAGGCTCCTGGGCAAGCGAACTGGAATCCAGCTCTCAGGCTGGAAGGGTTTCTGTGCTTTTGTATTAAGGTCAAAGCATGTTTTGGTATTGGAGCTCACATGTGTGCCCAGAATTGCAATGGAGCATTTTGGAAGTGTGTAAGTTATTATTAAAAGACCCTGATGCCGGGAACTATTGAAGGCAAAAGGAGAAGGGGATGGCAGAGGATGAGGTGGCTGGATGGGGTCAGTGGAGAGGTGGGTGTGGGGTTGGGCAGACACCGAGGGATGGTGGAGGACAGGAGAGCCTGGGGGAATGTTGTCCATGGGGTTGTGAAGAGTCAGGTTCAACGTTGCAACTGAACAACAACAACAAGCATTTTGTATTTTATGCGGGATTTTATGATTGTAAGCCACCCCGAGGCTCATGCGACAGGGCGGCATATAAGTTGTTTAAATAAATTAATTAATTAAAATAAACAACAGTTTCTAGGAATTTGCCGAGGTTGAATGGCTGACACATTCTTGCCCATAACGTGTGAGTTGTGCAAGCTTTGATAACTCCTCTTAGAGCAGGGATGTTGTGGGAATGCAAGTCGCAGCATCCCTTGACATTGGTTCTGCTGGACAGGGATGATGGAAGATGCAGTCCAGCATCATCCTGAGGTTGGTCCAAGTCATGGAGCCCCCTCTTGTTTCATTAGCAAAACCTGACTGGCAGCTGGCTCTTTGTTCTGCAACAGCAACAGGAGCCACTACACCAGGAGGTAGCAGACGAGCTTAGGAGGCATAAGGTAGGCTACACAGGTAGGCTCTTCCAACTTGAACTGTCACCTGATGTTGCCTTATGGTAGGGCTGGTCCTGAAGGGCACACTGCCCCACTACTGTCTTGGAGGATTCACAGATTAAGCATGTTCATTTTCTAAGACTCTCCTCCAGTGCCTCCTCTGAGCAAGGCTCAGAAGGGGGAGGGCCTTTTGGGTGGCAGTCCCACAATTGTGATTTCCCCAGTGAGGCCTGCCTGCTGCCAACATTGCTATCTTTTAAACACCAGCGCAAAATCTTTTTTTTTGTCTCAGCATACAGAGGGGCTTTAATGATGCCCTGGATTTTTCTTATTGCTGATTGTTTGAAACTGTTTGATGCCTGTCTTTCTCTCTGTGTGCTCTTTATATGTTTGTGTGTAAATGGCTTCTATACTATGTATAATATATTTTAAGGTTTTTAATCTTTGCAAAATGCCCAAAGAGCTTCAGAGAAATGTAACACCAGAAACAACATTAATACAGAACTCTGATCACATGCACACTTCACTGTTCTCGTAACGCTGCAGGGGACCCTTGGCACTTGATCCTGCAAGATGGCAGGGGCCACCTTCCCTGTGAATTTGTCCATGGTCCCTTTGGAAGCTCTTTAAGGTTTCAGCACATCCGTTTGAGGTTCGGTCATTTCCAGTGTATGCATTAAGGTCTTTGTGATGGATTGGTTGATGCTAAAGCCGTGCATTTAAGCCCTGGAACTGTGAAGCTGGCTTCAGCCAACCAAGAAAAGAACAGACTCATGGACAACTGGGCAATAGCAGTGAACCCCACTTGAATATTTTCCCCCATTTACTGAGACGGCTCCCTTCATCTCTACAGCATGCTTTGCAGTAGTAACTTTGTTAAGTAACCTCGCATTGAGATGTTAGGAAGACCACACAGCGAGTGTGATGGAGCCGATCTGAAAACGGCATCGCTCTGCAGTTTGCTTTTTGTATCATTTCTGCTTTGTGCAGTTCCACAATTTGAGCAGCACTTGCATGGGGGGAGCGGGAGGGAGGCAAACAAGGAAAATAAGATGAAAATAGACCTGATGATATTTCACATTTCAACAAGCAGCTGCATCCTGCTATTTCATGTCATTTGTATCTCCCAGAGGATCAGAGTAGCATCCGGGGCGCCACTATCCCACCCGCCTCTCTTCTGCTAGACCTGCACCTGAGCCAGGCTCATCCAGAGCACAGGCTGAACTTTTGCTAAGCAGGCTGCTGCAATTCGGCCCCCCAGTTCAGCATGCCAGGTTTGTTGCCATGCATCCCTGATGAGCTGTGCCCAGTTCTCACCTTCCAGACTGAACACAGACTTGGATCCAATCTGTTCTGGAAGTCGGAACAGTTCTGAGCTTGCAGGATGATTTGCTCCCCGACCCCTCAAGTGTTTGAGAGGATGTGCATGTTTTGGAGGCAGATTTCCACAAATATGCCCTTGCAAACAGATGAAATCTTCATACCAAAAATCCAGTTCCATTGGATGCTGGGAAAAGGATGCGAAATGCAGATGCAATGGCTTGAGTCAATCCATACACCCATTCTCAAAGCCTAAGGAAGCCCATTCACCAGAATCACCTCCAAATATTGTCCACTGACTATCCTTGCCCCCTTCAATGACACTAGAATGACAGCAGACCACAGATTGTGTTGGTCACATCAACACACTCTGAGCCCGTCCTTTACATGACAGCAATATGGGGGGGGTCTAACTTCCTCTCGCCACCAAAAGGTCCTCAAAAAGAGAGTGACGTCACGGTGCCAGTAACGACCGAAGAGGCAGCTGCATTCAGTCCACCGGGATGAGAGCACCACATCACTTATTGGTTCAGAGCGTCCCAGGCAGGGAAAAAAATTCAGTTGAGCCTGTCTTCTTGGCTGCTGTTAGACTTCTCCATTCATTTTGGAAGAAGAGGGGGAGGAGGAGGAAACGATCCAAGCATTCTCTTAGCCACATTAAATAAGAACAAGAAAATAACTAGCTAAATAAAAAATAAGGTAGATGGATTTACTTCCTACAGCATATAAAACAGTCATGTTGAGAAGATTGCTTCAGATTGATTGGCTCTAGGAGTGAAATGTAAATCAACAGATCCTCCAATGTGTATTTGAGCTGGGTGCGGAGAGTGTCTTTGTGGGAGGTTTGGTCTTAGGGGAATACCATTAGAGCAGTAAGGCTGCGATGCCACACATGAGGAGAGAGAACGAAGTCCTCCAGCAACCACATTCTCTAACCAGCAGGCACCACAATGGTACAGATGCATTTAGGATTGAGGCCCAAGTCACAGACTGGGTCTGGGGCACAGCATTTTTTATGTATGTATGTATGTATGTATGTATGTATTTAGAAAACTTCTATGCCGCCCCATTCACCGAAGCCTTGGGGTGGCTCACAGTCATAAATATAAAACAGTATAATTTAAAAATAATTTAAGTCGCCCTGGCCAAAAGAAAATAAATAACATTAACAATTAAAATAATGCTTGAATAAAAAGGTCTTCGCCTGGCGCCAAAAAACAAATAACGACGGCACCAGGCAGACCTCTCTGGGGAGCGCATTCCATAATTGGGGCACCACCGCAGAGAAAGCCCTCCTCCGGGTACTCACCCTCCTAATATCATTCAAAGAGGGTTCCCAGAGAAGGGTCTCTCCCGCTGATCTCAAGGGGTGGGTGGGCATATATGGACGTAAGCGTTCCTTTAGATAACCAGGACCCAAGCCGTTCAGGGCTTTATAGGTCATAACCAACACCTTGAATTGGGCCCGGACTTCAATGGGAAGCCAGTGAAGCTGACGGAGAACTGGAGTCATGTGAACATAACGCCCAGTCCCCGTCAGCTGCCTGGCAGCTCTATTTTGAACCAATTGAAGTATCTGGACCGTCTTCAAGGGCAGCCCCACGTAGAGTGCGTTACAGAAGTCAAGTTGGGAAGTCACCAGTGCATGTGTCACTGTCGCCAGGCAGTCGTTCTCCAGGTAGGGACACAGCTGATGGATCAGCCGAAGCTGAAAGAAAGCGCTCCTCGCCACCACTGTCACCTGAGCTTCCAGTGAAAACTCTGGGTTGAGGAGCACTCCCAAGCTGGAGACCTTGTGCCTAGGAGGGAGTGCAACCCCATTCAGGACTAAGTTCAATTCACCTTCCCTGAAGCCCGATCCGCCAACCAACAGGACCTCCGTCTTGTCTGGATTGTGCTTCAGTTTATTGGCCCTCATCCAGCCCATTACCTCGGCCAGGCACCGGTTCAGCACAGCCACCGCCTCACCTGAATCGGTGGAAAACGAGAGGTAGAGCTGGGTATCATCAGCGTACTGATGACTCCGCAGCCCACACCTCCGGATGACCTCTCCCAGCAGTTTCATGTGCATGTCGTGAGCGGAGCCGGCTGGTGCCAGAGGTCAGACTAGATGGCCCAGGAGGCCCCTTCTGACTCGCTCTGTTTCTATGTTTCTATGTTAAACAGCAAAGGGGACAAAATGGAACCCTGAGGCACTCCATGGCACAGTAAATGAGCCACAGCGGAATTACTAGCTTGCACTCAGGTAATTTTAATTTCTGGGCTTTCAGTGCTGTCACAACCATCCAGTGCTGATTGCTGGAAGGCCTGATGATCTCCTGGACTGGTATCCACTGGCAGGAAGTGGACGTGTGTGGGAAAGGCCTCCAAACTTAACCTGGTGCATTGGATTACTTGTTTTCCTCCTTGCTCCTCACCCCTCCTTCCTTGAGGGTGGAGATGGTGGATACTTTGGTTGTCAGTGTGAAGGCAAGGACCACCCCATTTTGAGTGGGCTGACAGAGCACGCTGGAAGCCTGTTTGGCTGAAATGGAAAAGCAGGCCGAACTGGTTGGAAGAAAGACCAAATAAAGGCTGCCACAGAAGAGACGCTCAGATATTTAAGAAAATGCACTCTCCAGTGCTGCTAAGTCCAATGGGTACCATGGATTTCAGAATTTTGGGTGATATTGAATTAGCGGCATTTGGCACACTGAGTGGATGTGGAGGCTCTGGGAATGGTCACCTTTAGGCTCTCTATTCTGGATTTATTCTATTATGGAATTATACAGAATGATTTCAGACACTGGCTTATTGGAGGCCCCTTGTAGATGGCTGCATTTGTAAAGCACTGAACTCTCTCTTCCCTGCTACTTCTCAACAGGTTTTTCCTTTCTGATTTTTTAAAAGAACGCTCTTTGAGAACCCTGGCAAAACAAATGAGACAAGACGAGATGACTGCAGAAATACTCTGAGCATCTCAAGCACACTTAAAATCATAGCACCATCTCAACTACTGCAGTAAATGAGCATCTGTCTCCAGCCCTGGTGGGAAACGCATTTACGTGGGAATATGGACCAGGTCGTTGCAGAAAAAGATGTTTAAGAAATGGGTGTAAGTAAAAAAACAGGAGCACCTGCGAGCAATACATGCCCTGCCTGTTGGCACCCTGGCCATGAAGTTGCGCTACAAAGGAAACAAAGGCAGGAGATGACAGGCTTCCACATTTCCTGGCCAGCCCAGGAAGAGGGGCCAGACCTGTAACTTTGTCTGCACCACCTGGAGGACCCCTGGCTTTAGACCCTGAGGAGCAGGTAGGGGCCATTCCATACCCACCTGGGCTGTGCATGAATCTCTATATCAATTTCCGACAGACTGCAAATGAGAACAGATGACAGTGGGGGTACATCTGAGCTGCCCTTTTTTCCTTTTTTCCCATGCTGACTGCCTACCCCCCGCCCCCCACCTGGGTGTGCTCTTGGTATTTCCCTTTTAACAAGCTTGTGCGCACAGGGCAGGGGAAGGGAGGGTGGCAGGAAAGGGGAAAGCTTTTGTAATGTCTCAGCAGCAGGCAAGATTTAAGTGGGCATCCTAATAGCAGGAGTAATTTTAGCTCCCCTGATTATAATTGGCAGAAAGCTGAGGGGAAAAATGCTTTTACAAAAGTGAGATTCAATGGCCCAAGCCTATTTTGACTGATATTTAATAAGATGTCCACTGGATCTTACAATAAGTGACTAATTGTTAATTATAGACCTGCCAGAGGTGATCTTTATGATAGCCTTGCAAAATTGGGGTCTAAGAGCTGGGCTCAGTTGATCTAAATACCACAGAGATGGGAAAAAGCTGTGATGAAGAAGTGCAGCAGGTTCTTGCCTCCACTGTATCCAAAGGGGTAGCAAAAAAGGCAAACAGTTTTTTTGCATGTATTTCTTGGGATTTTCAAACATGGGGGCACTTCTGCATGAGTGCAATCCCATCCCTCTATAGCTAGGTAGGATTAGGGTTCAGGATTAGGGTTAGATTGAATTTTTTTTTTAGGTTGAAATTTTTTATTTAAGTAAAAACATACTATAAAAGTTACAAAACTTGCAACATTAGAAAATTAGGAAATTGAAAATTTCAAAATTACAAATGTAGAGACTTACAAGATTTCCAAAATTTACAAATCAAATTTACAGAAAGAACTTTCTACAGAGTTCTCTTTGATATGTTCATGCCATGTGTCTTACAGGGTTAGGGTTAGGGTTAGGGTTAGGCCACACTGTTTCTGAACAATGGTGTGGCTGGCTAATTTTAGATCCTGGATTTAAAGCATCCAGCTTACAAACTTCCCCACCCTCCTTTTAGATAGCTATGTGGTGTGTTTCAATTGGGAAGTACTTAACTCATAATTTCCCCCTTCCCCCTGTACCCTTATGCCATACTTTGCAACTACTTCTGCACTACAGTAATAAAAACAATCAAAAACCCAGCGCACAAGTGTTTGTCAACCCCGACAGGTTGAACACATGCTGCTTTTGTTTCTGTGCACCTTGCATGGATGCCGAACTTGCTCCTTTGCATTTCGTTTGTGTGTTCGTTGCATGGGCACTAAACTTCTGTATCTGGAAGTACAACAAGAGGTTTTGTGACATCTTAGAGACTAACAGCTCGATTATTTTGTCACACAAGAATGAGATTTTATTTTATCCAGTTTTATATTAATTTACGCTATTGTTTTATGAAGTATTTTAATTACCTGATGTTAGCTGCCTAGAGATGCTATGGTGAAATAGGCAGCGTATAAATGTTTAAATAAATAAATAGTTTTGTCTTTTTAGATGCTCAGGGCCATCCCTACCATTGGGGAAGGTGAGGCAATGGCCTCAGGAGGCGGATGCTGGGGGGAAGGGCACCCCATGCCAACCCTCGTGACCGGCTGGAGTGTTCCAGTGTTGGATGGCAGATGGGTGTATCACTCTGGCTTGTCCTGCACCTCGACACTGGCCTGGTGCCCACAGGAGCAATGGAAGACACTGCTTTGTCACTAGAGTTGAACTAAATTCAGCTTCCTGGCCAGCCTTCTTCTGCGTGTGGGACGGGTGGTGGCACTCCGCTTGTCCTTTGCATCAGCCAGCAGAGAGAATGAGGCCAGCCATGGAGGTACCACAACATGCTTGGTTGCCTGGGGCTAACACAGCAACCTGCCTGGGAATCATGACTTGGGAATTGGCACCATTTTATTGTAGAAAAGGACCGTATTCTTCAAAGTCAAGATGACCACTTAGCCATGACTTAAGATGATCACTTTAGATGACCTTAGTCATAACTATCTTGAATCCCACTGATTTCAATGGTCCTGCTCCAAACATTAGTAAAACCAAATCCAATCCATTATCTCAATTTTTCTATGTGCAGTTGTGGAGCTTTTGTCCTTCATCTGAAAAACCTGGGCATGCTTTTAGTCACCTCTTCAGTTCAACCCCTTTTCTCATACTTTCTTCTCTTTTGTCTCCTCTCCTGTCACCTCATTTCATATATTTTTCACATACTTCTTTCCTTTTCCTTGCTCCCCTCCTCCTAGACACCCCCCTTATTGTTGTTGTTCATTCAGTCTGTGGCTTCTTCATCTCCAAATGAAACAATGGAAGAATTTGAAATAGGCCAGGAGCAGTTTCCCATACAGAAGAGGACACAAAGAAGAAAATGAACTTGACTTCCTGGGCTTCCATCATTGTGGTCTTCTGTGTATTTAGAATTTAATTTCTCATTATAGAAGTAAATGCTCAGTTAATTATTAATAGGGCCACCTGTTCCCCTCCGTATTATGCATTGCATTTGAATGTCTTTTCAAATGCTTAAATAAGCATGGCTTTCTTCAGCATTTAAATCCACTCACCATTCAGCAAAAAATGCTTTCTCAGACATATTGTGCTGTTTGTCACTTTGGTGCTGCAGGAATTTGGAGGTTATTGTCAACTCACTAGACCTCCAGTTGTGGGACAAAGATGCCCTCCACCTGCCTCAGCCCCCTGAGTCTCCTCTGGAGTTAGTGACCCTCACTGGGAAGCAATTGAGCAGCCAGGAAGTCAGCTAAACCACTGTGGAGCGGAGCCCAGGAGGAGAGGAGAAGTTAGAAGAGCCAGAGTCATACAAGGAGGTGAGGAAGGGAGCAAATTCAGGAGATAAAAAGCAGCACATCAGTTGGGAAGAAGGGATGTTAGTGAGACGAAGGGCCCATGGCAAGGCCAGCCACAGGCCAAACAAACAAACAAAATGGACACACAACTTCTCAGGGAGGAAAGAAGCTCCATCTCCAAATTGGAGAATGGAAGAAAGCCCCAGATGCCTTTGCTTTGGGAAGAGGTGTCTAAGGATACAGAAGAAATTCGTTTCTGTTCACTTCTTAACAATATTACTTACCCAATTCATGCCTACCAAACCAAACACAGACACAAATGCGATTTGCATTTGAGGGCTACACATTTCCCAGCTTGCAATGCAATCTGTGGACACCCCTATGAGGAGGAGGAGGAGGAGGAGGAGGAAGGTTGGGCGGCATACACACATTTGAAAATGCACAGGAAAAAAAGCATCTCTCTGAAAATGCATGCACACAGTGATGAGAGAATAATGCGCATATTTTAAAGACACAAACAATTGAGTTTGTACATCTGGAAAATACAAATGAATTTTCATGTGAAAAGAAAGGAAAAGACTCACACGGAGATTGCCTAATACAGAGAAGAAACAGAACAAACTTCAAGGTGGAATTTGTAGAACTTTGAGGATTCTGACTTTTGATTGCATGCACTACCCTAGGTGAAATAAAGCTTGGAAGACAGAAAACATGGAATAATTGAATGGGAAGGGACCAATAAGGCCATTAGGTCCAAGCCCCTGCTCACTGCTGGACTCCAGATTAAAGCAACCCCAACATCCAGCCGTCCAGATGCATCTCGAATGCCTTCAGTGTGGGAGAGCCCAATGCATCACTCAGTCACTGGTTCCATTGCTTCTTCCTGATGTTTAGCCAGAGTCTGGATGGGCTTGCAGCCCGCTCCTGCCCATGTTCCTTAGCAGCTGGTGCACAGAAACATCCTGCCCCCGACACCACAGGGAGCAGGTAGCTTTGCAAGCCACCTGGAGAGATTTGGCTGTTAGGTGCAGGCTGCACATGGGAACTGAGTGAGCTCCAGCAGCCACTCGGGTCCAAGTGAGCATGCCTGGCCCAGGGGTGTTAAGCCTCCCTCCTCCCCTTTCCTTAAACAAGACTGAATCACCATTTGGAATATGAGCCCCAGGAAGGGGAAGGGGAAGGGGAAGGGGAAGGGGAAGGGGAAGTAGCCACTGCTGCCAAGTTAAGACAATTGCATCTTCTAGTTTGAGTTGAGTTATTGATAGAGGGTAATCCATTGAGGTATTTGCCCTTTCTAATGGATTGGATTCGGGACCCACTTTGAGATTTATTTCTTATTTTGCTCTTTGCTAATCAGAAAAGCATAAAACCATATTTAGGGTGCCCCCCCCCCCCGCCCCAATCTGAGCTAGAGACAGCAGCATATAGTTCTGATTTATATACAAGATAAAATCCTGCATGTTGTATAAAAGTCAGATTCTGCCTTGGGCAAATTAAGTTGACATGCTAATTTTTTCTGCCCTTGTTATTTGCTGCGGCTTGGTGTACCAAGACTTCCAAAATGTCCACAGATGCAGGGTGCTTTCGCTGAAACTCCCATATCAATATCACGAGTCAATGAGCTAAACCCAAGACTTACTGGGAGCCAGTGTAGTGTCATGGTTCAGAGGACGGGACTGGGACTCAGGCGACCTGGGTTCTAGTCCCCGCTCAGCTGTGCAGCCAGCTGGGTGACTTTGGGCCAGTCACAGGCTCTCAGCCCAACCTACCTCACAGGGTTGTTGTTGTGCGTTTAAGACAGAGAGCAGGAGGACGGCAATGACGTAAGCTGTGAGTTTTCGTAAGGAAAATGGTGGGATGGAAATCTAATAAATAAAATAAAAATAATAAAAATATTCCATATTGCACAGCAAGAGCTAGAACATTCCCAGTTACCTTACTTTGGGTAGTCACAAACAATTCTTCATTGCACCCTGCAAAAAGCTTGTCATTGAGCTGCTGAAGGTCCCCTTGAATAAGGCAGGACAGAAACTTGGGGGCATCCCTTGGAAGAGTCCCAGGAAGCAGTTTTGCCTGTGCAGTCGCTTCCACAGGGCCAGGATAAGTAGGGGGCGCTCCGGAAAATGACCTCCGCAGGTGGTGGGTTGCTTGGTGAGCACCGTGAACACTCGGAAACCCAAAGAAGTGATCCCTGTGCCCTTAAGGGAGCCAGAACTGTGCTAAAACAAAAGGCATCTCTTTAAAAACAAGGGACATCTGGCAATTTCTGCTTGGCAGCGAAAGTTGCCACATCATGACAACCATGAATCCATCAGCAGCGACTGACTAATGATGTGATTATTCACATATAGTTATTGATAGGCAGACTTCTTGCCCGCAGGAACTAGGCTTGAGGAGAATGATAAGCAGCGGCAGAAGGGCTGTCAGCTAACGCACTTCGGTGCAAAGGGGAGCACTGGCGCAGGAAAGCCACACATGTGGCTTCGGAGCACCATGCGCTCCAGCCACAACTCGCTGCCTCTGTGGCGTGCGGAGATGAGATGACAGGCTGTGCTTGGGACTCCAGTGGGGAGTGAAGGGGTCCCTGACGCCTCTGGCATCGGTGGTTGCCGCTGCTGTGTGAACCCCACTAGTGCCAGTGCAAGCCAGTGGGAAGTGAGGCCATAACCACAAATAGGAAAGTCCCAAGTCGTACTCATACTTCAGCACTCGGGGAAAGTGTGAGCAAAAGAGATGCTGCCTTCGTTCTGTGAATACTCAGCTGCTTCAACAATTCGGTACTGAGGGGATGACAATTTAATGTTTTGTTTTTTTTAAATAACAGCTGCTCTGTGTGTGTAAATTGCTCTTGGGGGGAGGTGCCTCTTCAATGACCCCCATATCCAGGCCTGGGGGACAGTAAGAATGTAAAGAGGGAATTTGTTGAATTATTTTGAAACAGTGATACACAAGTTTGGCACAGCCCCTCTGCACCAGCTTTTCTCATCACAAACTTGCATGCCATTCCCAAACTTTCTGGCAAATGGAGCAGGGTATAAATCTAACAAGCAAATAAATATATGGACAAGCCCCTGTCTGATTTGGTAGTCAAGGGGTTAACTTGCATTTCCAGCTAATTATTTTATTATGAAAACTGCGGACAAGCAAGCTTTCCTTCAGGCTGCAGGCAGTACTTTCTTGCAACCAAAGGAGGCAAAGGTTGTAGGCAGACTTTGCATGAGGCAGACCTTGGTCATCTTTAGCGAGTTCCGTGCTGGGTTGGGGCATCACAACAGAGACCTGCCATGAAACTGACATGGCTTACGGTGGCCGGTCCTTTTCAAGTTCTTTGGGAATCTCTCTCCTCACTCTTCCAAGTGTTGTTTCCACACAGTGGCATCCAGGTGTTTTGGCCATTGGCATGGTTTTGTCAATAGCCTCTGCAACACTACATCAACATTGCAACACTACATCAGTGATGCCCGTTGAAGGAAACCCCCCACATTGGTTCATCTGGCCAAGCAGAATAAACGCGGAAAGGTGCATGAGGTCCACTGCTGGGGGAGCAAAGGAGCACCCAACCTTGCCAAAGCAACGTGGATGTTGAGTAAGGCAGGCATTTTGGACTCCATCAGTTCAGCTGCATTGTGTCTGCTAATTTTCAAGTGATAACCAAAATTAGTGAACATCCAATGCAGCCTTGGGAAACCTTGCTTTGCTTTGACCAGCGTTAATGACAGATGTAATTTATTTGTTAAAATCTGAAAAATCAAAAACCTCTCTGCCAGGAATTCCTTTGGGCAATGTTTCTAAATGCAGATGTTGGAAATGTCCATTCTGTGTGATTGCTGATTGTATTTGAGGACCGGAAGAAGAAGACGACGACGTGAGATCCAGGCTTTCGTTCTTGCAGGACAACTGCAGCAAGACAACGATCAAATTAATTGTTTTAAGTGCTTGACAAATCTCTCCACACAAATCGCACAGACAGTGTAAACATCTCCCCTCCCTTCCCTTGAAGTTTTACAGGCAATTAATTTAATTGGTTATGGCTGGTCTCCTAGCTTCTATTATGAACAAATGCTACTCTTTCCAAAGGTTAAGAGTAGTTTCCCAGTATATTAGCTGTAATTATCTGGTGTGTAATTTATTTATTTACATTGGAAATTGATGCATTCTGTGATTCTTTCACTACTGCTCTTTGCTATACACATGCAGACTCTAGATACATGTTACATGACCATGGAACTTTGCAAGATTGAGTTGACAGTGCACTGCTTATCAATGGATACCTATTACCACTCAGACTAGGCCCACCATTAAGACTGCCAAACTAGAAGCTTTGTTCAAGTGCATTACCTAATCATTTACATAAATGGATGATTAATGGATCAATTAATTATTATGAGTTGATCTTGGAACAGCTTGTCTTCTTATTAATGAACCTCTGACAAACTTGGAAGAAATACTTGTTTTGCCAAGTGGCAAAAGTTGTTCTTCATGAAGAGGTTTCAAGGCAATAAACATGCAAATGATGAAGGAAAAAAGGATGATTTGTTGAAAAATCTCCCATAAGCCTCAGAAATGTACGTGCTTATGTCTCTTCAGTCATCCTGGACCTTCGGGAAGACGACAGATGGAGCCTCTGGACAACCGGCACAGCACTTCTCCATGGTCAGCCTGGGCTGAGGTTCCTGCAGAGAACTGTGGGCCTTTTTTCAAATGGAATATGTGCAGGACTGCGGCCTTACACAACTGCACCATCGAAGCTCAGCCTAGCCTTCCTTTTCACTCATGAGTGCTTGTTCTTAATGGATTGGATCCTGATGTAGTCAAACTTAGAGTAAACCCATGGAAAGTGATGACAATTATCATAATCACCTTATTTAATCAAGAGCACTTGCAATAGCAAAACACCTGACTAATAATGGATGCAGAACAATGAATGCAACATGGATGAGGACTATGGAAGCATCAAGAGAATCAAAGTAGTAGCAGTTGGGACCCTCTGTAGAATTGCTGGGCAGTCCTTTGTTTCATGTATGGAACATATACACACAGAGCTTTGGCTATGAGGTGGCATGGAAGCCCAATAATAATAATAGTCTTAAGTAGTGCCATGTTTGCAGTTAAAACAATTGCAGTGAATTAAGGCATCATTTCTATTCACACATTTTGTTTTGTTTTGTTTTTATTATTATATTATAAGGTTATGTTACATTATGTTTTATTATTAGCTTTATATCCTGCTTTTGTCTTGCTCAAAGCAGTTATCAAACTCAAGGCAACTTACGTCATTCTCCTCCTGCTGCTCTCAGCCTTTTCCCCACAATGACAACCCTTTGAGGTTGGCTGGGCTGAGACTCTGTGAGTGGCCTAAAGTCATCCAGTTGGCTCCCCGTGGGCTCCATGGCCAAGTGGGCCACCTGGCTGCCTGCAACTGAGTCCTGCGCTCTTAACCACTATGCTACGCTGGGCATTCTTCCCACTGGCTCCATGGAGCATTTGAATAGACAAGCAGAGGATCACCCTGCATGACTCCTTACTACAAACAAGGCTCTACCGGACCTCACTTTTGAGTGGCTCTGCCTCGAATTGCACTGTAAAGGAACATACAAATTCTGAGCTGCTGTATTCCAAGCATGGGCAAAAGGTCCATCTCCAGCCTTATTTTAGACTGCAACTCCCAGATGCTGCTTCCAGCATGGCCACTGGGCAGGGGTTGACACCCCAAACATCTGGAGATCTATTTGCCGCCCACCCCTGAGCAAGTGAATGATCAAGCTACCTCCCTGTGACTTTCCGACATTGAAAAGCAATGCTTATAGACTGCAGTAAAGTTTCCCGTTCTGTATCAGTCACTTTCCTTTAACTATTGCCCTTCGATACTCTATGGAGTGATATTAATGGTGCACTGAGCAAGACTTGTGAATCCAGTGGTCTCTGCCAATATATTTATGCGACAGAAGCAGCTGTTGAGGCAGGATCGGAACAGTTTAGATTTGCCTTGCTCATGGAATTAAGGAGCACATAAACTGCTTGAGCTGGAGTTCTGCTAACAAGTTACAGATGCTGGAGTAATGAGTGTGTTTAAATCAGCCGACTGGAGCAGGAGGGGCTGTGTCTGCAGAGGAAGGAATTGGTGTGGGGGTCAGAAAACCAGCAACCACAAGGCATAAGCTTGACAGAGTAGCTTGTGGGTGGTGTGTAGCAAAGGAAGGAATAATTTACCACCATGTGGGCTAAATTAAGAACTGTTTAGCATGGGAAAACACTCACATACCTTGTTCTGTTGAGATGCTGGCTGTTTTTCAGACCAAGCAGATACATTGTTCACTGGGATTGTTCTAAGAGTTCTTGCATGAAAGACGTTTTGAAAAATGCGTGGTAGAAAAGGACAAGAGCTGTGTTTACATGGTTTCAAGGTAAATAGATCATTTACAAGGGAGACCTGCAGGACTCTGCTGCAGGTTTCTACACCATTTCCTGGTCCTTGGTTTTCTGTGCCACAACTGCCAGGAAGCTCGGACCTCCTTGGGCTGGGGTCCTTGGGATGGGTGGGTGAGACGGATGTTCTCTTATAGAGTTTTGTACTTCTGCAGCTCTTGGCTCATCCTTAAGCCTCTTATGTGGTGACATTTCAGCTACGTTAAGCAATGGCACCACAGCACCCAGTCACTGGAGATGGAGGTCCTGATTCTGCGAAGTTCTTTGTCCAGAGAGATCCTGCGAAGAAGTTCTGCATTGGAGAGATCTGCTGCTGTTGTTCCAAAGTGTAGTGGAATAAATGATTATTTTGTACAAATGCAATTTAGGAGTTTTTTTAATTGTTAGGTTTCATATCATATACCCCAACTTACAAATGGATTACAAACAGTTCTAAGGCACGGCACCCAAGTTGCACCATGGTCATCTTTCAATGAGAGAAGGAAAAGGCAAGGAGATAGTTTCATTTTATTCATACAGTTTGTCAAGAAGCGTTCGGTACTTGCTAGTTATCCCAAGCCCATTGTTCTTATTGAGCGGACCAACAGAAAACAAGAATGCATTCGCTTGTTATGTACGGTGTGTTTACTTTCTCTGCAGCTCTGAACACAAAAAGTCTAGTAAAAGCGGAATCATGGCAGAGGTGCACAAAATTATGCATGTCTTGGAGAAAGAGATACCGAGACCCTTACACATAATGCTAGGAACCAATGGATAGGGATGTGTGAGAACCATGTTTGGGAATTAGAATCTGTTGGACTCCCTGGGCTCAGCAACTTGGACTCCGGTCCATTTTGTTGTGGTTGTAAATCTGGGGTCCAAGCAAGTACATTTGGCATTCAGGAAGTACCCACCAGGAATCAAGCCCTGTGCATATTACATCCCTCCTCCTTCAGGTTCAGCATCCTTTGCTTGCTCTGCTGTGCATGACATGGAAGAAGGTCACTGGTTGTGCAACCTACATTTGGCAAGAGTTCATGGACTTTCTCTCAGCTTGGTTTACCTTCTAAGAGTTGAGTACAAGAGGAAGTCTGTGAATCCTAGAGGGATGGATTCCATGGGGCTTCATCCCAAGACTGCCAGTGGGATCATGCCATGAAGCTGCAACATGGGAGATCCAGGGCTGAGAAAAGGAAGGACTACTTCACAAAGTGCATAGCTAAACCATGGCCACAGAGGGTTCAACAGTCACCTATTTTGAGGGCTTTAAGCAGGGATTATTAGTTCAAGGAGGTGAAGGGTATAAATAGCTACTAATCAGTGTGGCATAGTGGCCCAAGTGTTGGACTGGGTTGGGAGATCTGGGTACTAGTCCCCATGCCGCCATGACTCCCTTTGTGTTGGGTTGTGACTTTGGCTCAGTTACTGACTTTCCATCTAAATTATCTCATAGGGTTGTTGTGAGAGTAAAAGAGAGAGCAAGAGAAGCTTGCATGCCTCCTTGGGTCCCTTGCAAGAGGAAAAAAAAGATGGGGTAGAAATGTAATGTAATGCAACAGTGACGGTGGTGGTTAGTGATGCTCCTGGATTTTGTAAGTGGTCAGTTTGTTGGCCAAAATGTATCTGTTTGTGATGCTCTCCCTTTGCAGAGAACCTGGTTTCATACTGTGCAAGTCCATGATTAAGCTCAGAATGAGTTGTGAGCCTGAAGCATGCCCTGTAAAGCTGAACACAGATTTCCCACCTGCAAATGTTTGGCTTTCCTGCTACCTAGACCTGCAGAAGGTACTTGAAGATGTCTCCCTGGCTGCCTCCCTCGTTGTTGCCACAGTGGGCACTGGGCCTCAAGGGACAACCCTTCGTGAGCCCCATCTTTGCTGCAGCAATCAGCACCGGCAAATGGCCATCACGAAGGCAGTCCATGGTGACACATAATGCCACTCCATGGTATCTGATTCCAGGATATGACTCCTGGGATGAGCTTTGATGCTGTGCCTGCACAAGAACCTGTATTTACACAATGAGAGTTGATATTTAAGAAGGGATCCTGATTGAGCTCACATGGATAAATTTATTTCTTGCTGAATAAATAATGGATTTACTCAGGGCATTACTGGGTCTCATTAGTCCTACCACTACAAGCTCCATCCAGTCTTGCTTGTGGTTCTTCCCCAGGCCTCTGGCTGGCCACTATGTGAATGGGCCCTTGGTCAGATCCAGTGTGGCTCCTCTCATGTTCTTAGGCACTCATATTTTTATTTTAAACAGCTAACAAATTCAGAAGTGCCTCTGAAGGCACCAGGGTTGGGAGTAAGAGGAATACTGGCCATGGGCCATTGTTTTCACAGGCTGCTGGATGCAGAAAGTGAAGGAGCTTGCAGTGGGACTGCAGGGGGTGAGTTAGATGGAGATGCTGAGATGAGGAGGACAAGATCATTACCTTAAGACCAGGTGTTTCACCAACCCAGCCAGTTCCTGGGAACGGCTAAGATGTATAGCCAGTGGGAGGGGCCTCTGAGGATGAGGAATTCTCAGATGCAGACCAGGGTCCCCTGTTGATCCTGTGGTGAGGCATCAACAGAGATGGGAAGCCCAACAGAATGAGCAGCATGTGGAAAGCGGGTGTGCTCGCCTTCGGAGAGCCCCTCCCAAGGGGCTGGGGCCCAGGCATGTTTGTAAGGAGCTGGACTGGGTTCAACAAACTGCTCTGTGCATGCTCAGAGATCCATTCTGGGTGATTTGAACTATGATGTCTTGCAAGGAAAATGGTCTGTGGCTGGCCAGTGAACCTCAGCTCACGACGCCAGGCCTCTGACCAATCCCTCCAACCAAGGCCCTGTTTTACCAAGACTTCAAGTGCATGACGACAAGGAAGAAAGTGAAACCAGCGCGGAGGGGAAATGAAGATTCTGGATAGATTAATTTTCTTCTGCAGAGGCAAATATTATGTGTCTGGATATTTAAAAGAAAAAACAATTATGGGAGAGAGATTCAGAATAATGTCTCTGTAAACTGTAATTTTGACAGATGCAAGTGGTGCCCCGCAATCAGTAAAATTATAGGCACACAATTACTTGTTTTCTTTATTAAAGTTTTGATTTTAATGTACTGTGGAAAAACTAATGATTTCCTACGAATTGCATCGCCCATTTTACCCAAAAAGTATTTGTGTTAAGTCAGAATTAAAATGGGCATTATTTCTCAGTCTTCTCATTCGAATGCATCTGGAGGAAAATGTTAAATTGTATGATTTTTATCCTTCCTGCCTCCAAGGGTACTCTGATCAGTGTGTATTGTGTCCTGCTGTGTTTCATCCTTACAACAACCTCATGAGGTAGATTAGAGGTCACTTGTGAGCTTCATCAATGAGTAGAGATTTGAACCCAGGTCTCCACAGTTCCAAATTCAGCTACTGCTCTTAGGAAGATGGGATATTTTAAGTGAGCCAAAAGCAGAAGGGCAATTAGACACTACTGGTAGTATTTCAGGTTACCATATTCTTGAATTCTTCCTGCATGTCCACCCCCTTGAGCCACCACGTGTAGTCTTGCTGATGGATCTCTGCTTTCTAGGAGGGTCAAAAATCAAGGAGGGTCCACAGCCTGAAACTATCCACCATTTGCTTTGAGAGGGTTGGTCCCTGGGCTCTAAGGAAGATACCAGCGGAAACTGACATTCATTGACGTTCATTTTTCTGAATGTTCCCATAGAATGACACTACTGCATGCTACTTTTGTGGCCAGATACAACAGGAACAATCCCTATGCCATCACAAATGTTGGCAGCATGGGGCATAGGGTTTTTCGGAGTCCCAACCTTGAGTCAGAGACTGTAGAGCTGAGATCAGCTGAGTGGAGAGGGCTAAATGAGTGTGCCAGGAGGAGAGGAGTCTGGGCTGAGGGCTTATGGCAAATCCAAATGGCACCCCGCCTCCTTCCCTCACTCTCCATGGTATTTCATCTCAACAGCCATGGTGGCAGAAATCAACGTCCCCACTCCTACTCTTCTGCATTGGGTACATGTAATCTTCACGTTGCCTTTTGGAACTGTCCATGGGGTCAGAATTAAGATTGCTGCGAGAAATATCAACAACCTCAAATGTGCAGATGATACCACTCTAATGGCAGAAAGTGAAGAGGACCTAAAGATCCTCTTGATGCGGGTAGAAGAGGGGAGCGGAAAAGTTGGCTTGAAACTCAACATTAAGAAAACTAGGATCATGACATCTGGTCCTATCACTTCCCAGCAAATAGAAGGGGAAGAAATGGAGGTAGTGCCAGATTATATTTTCTTGGGCTCCAAGATCACCACAGAGGGTGACTGCAGCCAAGAAATTAAAAGATGCTTGCTCCTTGGGAGGAAAGCTATGGCAAATCTAGACAGCATACTAAAAAGCAGAGACATCACCCTATCAACAAAAGTTTGTATAGTCAAGGCTATGGTTTTCCCAGTTGCAATGTATGGCTGTGAAAGCTGGACCATAAGGAAGGCTGAGCACCAAAGGATTGAGGCCTTTGAATTGTGGTGCTGGAGGAGACTCCTGCGAGTCCCTTGGACCACAAGGCGATCAAACCGGTCAGTCCTAGAGGAGATCAACCCTGACTGCTCTTTAGAAGGCCAGATAGTGAAGATGAAACTCAAATACTTTGGCCACCTAGTGAGAAGGAACAACTCACTGGAGAAGACCCTGATGCTGGGAATGATTGATGGCAAAAGGAGGAGGGGACAGCAGAGGATGAGGTGGCATGGAATCACTATGGCAGTGGGTGTGAGCTTGGGCAGACTCCAGGGGATGGTAGAGGACAGGAGAGCCTGGAGGAATGTTGTCCAAGGGGTTGTGATGGGTCCAGCAGGACTCTGTGACTAACAATCTTCACATTGAGCAGTTTGCATGGATCAGCATCTGGCACCATAGAATTCTGCATTCAGGCTGCAGACCTGTTCCAAAGTACTTGAAAGTCCTTCTGATTTCAACAGAACAAGCTCCTGAGCATGCAGAGATGGGCCCTCACTGCAGCATAACTTGCCACCTTCTCCAGAGAATTCATTACTAGGAAATTCATTACTAGAGAGCAAGAACAAACAATAATACCCAACTTTTAAATCTCTCTCTCTCTCTCTCCTTTCTCCTTGCTGTTAGGAGAAATGAGAGAGTAATAAAACAATTGGTGGCTGTTGTCATCCCGTGTCAGTTTGAATAATCCCTTCAAGTGCTAAAATATTTACACATACAGCCGTTTCCTATGTTTTTCCAGAGAAACCTTCCATATACTTCAATACCTGCCACTTAAACCTATGACTTGTATTTCCCCCTCTGTGTGCTATGCTCTATGTGTGTGTGTGTGTGTGTGTGTGTTTTCACCTTGTTAATAATAGAGCTGTCATTTCTAATAAAATATGAAACAACCATCCAGGGAAATAACACAAGTGATAAATAGCATGGGGCCGAAGCGCTGGACTGAGCAAACAGAAATGCTCAGTGGCTTGGAATGGGATTCTTATCAGGCCTAAGGAGAACTTGGGGGCTCAGTGCATTGGCAATGAGGATGCCTGACCCTTCCGAGATGGAGTCTGCTACTGCATGGCCCCGGTCCACCGGCCAACCAAGTTGCATCCCAGCGGGAGTTACTTTTGGAAAACTGAGCAAATTGGCTTTTCTGGTGCTTAGGATCCGATACATCTCCATCAAGGGCATGTAGGGATGTGATACTAGAGCTTTTTCTTTATTGGCAGGGACACCAAAGTCATTCCTACCCACCTCAGAAGATCTTCTTCCCACAGGTTACTGATCTATGGTCCTGGAAAACTCATTAAGTTTGATCTCGACAGAATTTTGACACATTTGAGCTTCTGCAAAATTGCTCAAATATTTGTGCAGATTTGGGTATGATTATCACATATCTCTGGTGCACCTTGTATAAATTGGGACTGGCTCCTTATATCTGATTTGTTCTTGTTGTTCTTACAGTATTAAATCTCAGTAAGTTTCAGATCATTGCAACACCCAGGCCTCTACCATTTCCTCAAATTTATGCAGTTAGTGCAAGTTCATGCAAATTTGCCAAGTGGTGGCCTGAATTTTGCACAAATTTCCCTAGCATTTAAAAATGGATTGTGCAACCAGCAGCCTGTTTTCAAAATGGAAGATCATGGCTTAACTTGACCATGACTGTGGCTTAACTTGTATGAGATCAAGTCAGTTGCAGGACAGAGCTAATGAAACAGAATCTCTGAGGCCAAGATGAAAAAATCTGTTGGATTGCTTTCTCCCCCATTGCATTGCATTGCTTGCTTACTTCTTCTTAGATCCTTAGTTCCACCTTTCTCCTATTGTGGAACTCAAGGTGGCTAGACGCCCTTCCCAGGTGGTCTCCCCTCCAATCTCTGGCCAGTCCCAGGACTGCTTAGCTTCAACCCTTATGCACAGCAGCTGAGGGGGAAATGAACGCTCCCAGTAACAATACGTCATTTCCTGCTGTGATGCAACCTATTTTGGGGTGGCTTCCTCTGGACAGGTAATCAAATCACCTGTATAAATCTTTTGGAGGGTGAGGGGTACATGGATGCAATTCTAATCTCCATGCTCTTCTTGTACTCAACTGGAGGCCTGCCATGTTCCAAGCTTGGGGGGAAGGGAGCTGTAGGCAGTCACACTGGATT
This sequence comes from Varanus salvator macromaculatus, assembly GCA_023646645.1. Taxonomy (NCBI): domain Eukaryota; kingdom Metazoa; phylum Chordata; class Lepidosauria; order Squamata; family Varanidae; genus Varanus; species Varanus salvator. Next base: position 9,705,127 of record JAIXND010000786.1, read on the forward strand.
GAACCCCCAGTCAACTTTATTAATTTTCCAGCAACAGCTAATCTGTACCTCAGTATTCTTTCCCATCTGGTGGGCAAGTAGGCAGTAACTTTTTGCTCTTAATTATCTAGCCACACTTGCCAACTGAGGAGACACATGGAACAAGATCACAGATTCCAGAAACAGTTGTATTGCAAATGCTAATTATCCAATTATCCAGCACACAAGAATGCAGAGATTCCTTAGGCATAAAGGGAAAGAGACCCATTGATTTGCAACTTTCTTCAAGAGAATAGTTGACAATGTTTATCAAATCCCTGCACTTGGAAGTGTAAGGAAAATGTAACCATGTTAACAGCTTGTTGGGCTCAGCCTGCTGTGCAATTACACCCTATATAATTGTCACCGTCTCTCGTACAATACACATTTAGTTCCTCTGGAGGGCATGTTTCTAAATTAGCACTGGAATTATTCTTACAAATCAAACTTTTTAGGCTGTTGGGTAAGCAGATACTCTGTCAAGCATACTCTGATTGCTTATCTGGGACAAACAGTCTTTAATACAATGAGTACCTATTATATAGGGCATTGATAGTTTAACGTGTTATAGGCATCCAATAGGATTGCTTCCAGACTCTTCTTGCTCTCAGAATGTTTAGGTGGGTGATTTTGGCCATTTCCCACCCATCATGGGAAGAAGGGACTCAGGGATTGTCTGGATTGGGCAGAAGCCAACGGTGTCTTGCCCCTCCCCTCCCCGCCTACCCCCCTCCCCACATCTGCCATCTTTGTGGCCTCAGCCAGCAAGGGAAGAGACGCACTGGCTGAGGCAGGATGGGGGCCTTCTGAAGGTGGGATCCCTGCGGTGACCTCGGAAGGTTGTGTTCTATTTCCATCATCTTTTGGCCCCCTTAGGCCACCTAGGGATCTGCTGCCCACTCCACAGACATCCAACGGCAGGTGTATTCTGCTACAATTGCCAGAAGCTCTCCACTACCTCTGAAGTCTCATCCTTTAAGCAGCTGGGATGTGACATTTTAAACTCAGACTCAGTTTTAAAACTAAGGTACATCTGTGTGGTTTCCTTCAGACCTACCTGCCCATCTGTTATAAAACAAAGTTGTCAGAACAGTGAATGAGATAGAAGAATTATGAATGGTGCAGGCCTTGCCCAGCTGGAAGATACGCTCACATGACACCAAAAGCACCTTGGAATGACCCCCAACCAGTTTTCATGAATACTGTTAAGAAAGCAAGATGGGGAATAGAAGGAAGAGCCATTTTGGGATTCATAATATATTCAATGTGGGCTTTTAACACTTTTAACACTCTTACTGGAGGATCAGAGAAACCAACAAGATAAAAAATGGAGAGAGAAGTAAAGAAAAAGAACACTTTGGATTTTATGAGTGAAGCTGTTCCACAGGGAATAGCTCTCCACAGTGAAACAGCTTTCTGTGAGATGGACTGAGACGCTCTCTCTTGGGTTATATATCTAGCACAGTCTTCTCCAACCTTTTGCCTTCCAGGCATGTTTAGACTGCAACACCCAGAATTTCGACTCAATGGTGTTGCTGGAAGCTGTTGTCCAAATGCCTCTGAAGGCCACCAAGTTGGCCAAGGCTGAACTAGGAACTTGTGAGAAATGGGACACAGAGCTTTGTTACATTTATGTTATACTCATTATGTCTTATGTACAGCTACTTGTGGGTCCTTTAGAACTCCCAGTTTTACAGCTGGTTTTAGGACTGCTTTGCTCTGTTTGCTTTTTGTAGTTCTTTTTTTAGAGGAGGGAAAATTGAAATTATATCTGAAAACAAAAGTCATAATGCTGCCTACATGTGTAACTGTGTTATTTCATTATCGCACACCAGCACCTAGAGGTTATGCGGCAGAAACACTCAGATCTCAATTCTATGGTAAGAATGAGGTCGATAAAGTACAGTGGTACCTTGGCTCACGAACTCCATCCATTCCACGATACTGGTTGTGACCCAAATTGGTTATGACCCAAGTCAAATTTTCCCGTAAGTAAGGTTAATCAGTTCTGTAACTACTTTTTTTAATCAGAAAAACTTGAAACAAAGTGACAAAGAGCAACCACGTGACAAAGTACCCTGTACAGTACGGTGGAGAACACTAGCCTAGGTGGGGGGAGCTTATTGTTTGGAGGGAGAGTCCCCCTCCAGAAGGACATTGGGGGGATCTCTTTCAGGGGGTTCCTCTCTTCTGTGTCTCTTAGCTGCAGGGTCAATTTTGGTGAAAAATCTGTCTATAGTCGCTTGTTTTTCCCTGCGCTGCATAACCCTCCAGAAATGAGAGACCACGTTATCGTTCATCAGATTCAACACTCTGTTCGTTACAGTTATGTTGGGGTGGTGCTTCCCAAAGAAACCCTGGCATGGGCACGCTCCTGCAGGAAAGATGGGCGCAATCTCGGCCATCTCCCCCCACCCTGCAAGCAGCACGATTGCAGCCATCTCCCCCCCCCCCAAGTGGGGAGATGGCCAGGATTGCTGCTGCGTCCATGCAGGGAAGACGTGTGTGATCACAGGAGTGCTCCTGCAGGAAAGGCGGGCACAGCACAGCACAGCTGCGATCACACACGTCTTCCCTGCATGGACGCAACAGCAATCCTGGCCATCTCCCCACTCGGGGGGGGGAGGGGGGGAGATGGCTGCGATCTTGGTCGCCATCCAATGCGGAGTTTGCCACCCAGATCAAAATTTTCATGAAATTTTTGTTCGTGACCCAATTTGGTCGTGAACTGAGGCATCTGTGAGCTGAGGTACCACTGTATATTAACAGCCTCTTGTAGACATCCGTCTCTGTCTCTGTCTCTGTCTCTGTCCCTCTCTCTCTCTCTCTCTCTCTCTCTCTGTGTGTGTGTATTTAAAGCTCAGAGAGAGGCATAATGATCATCAGTTGTATCCTTAGATATTTAAATATCACAGGCAGGATGTTATCCATTTTAGAGGGCTAAAGTGGAATTAGTTCCTCTCCAATTGCTTTGCAAAGGCTACGTGAAAGAGTGGGGTTGGTTTCCTCAGAATTAAATATCCCTATATGTAATGGAACTTCCTACCAAGCAAGGGATGCTGCACTGGGATGCAGCAAGGGCAGTGTCCAGCGTCGGCATGGTTGGGTATCTGCTAAGAACCCCCTGGGCTTGCTCACCTTCTTCTTTCTTTGCTTCAGGCAGTGGTGGCAGTAAGGAAGAGGAGCAGGAGGTGCCTGGCCTGCTTGCTCATGGCTCTCTACTGGTCAAGCCAGTCATGGAGAGAAACAGCAAGATCAGGTGGCAGTGATGGTGGTGGCCGCTCCGCAGGGAAGGGAGCAGTAGAAAGCGCCTTCCTCAAAGTTCCTTGATCTCCTGGAGCCAACCTGCATTGCAGCCTGAGATTCAGCTTCTGATTTTGGGGGTGGGGAGAGATTCTCTGCAAGCATGGACTGGTCCGAGGAGACACTGCCAGATCTTGGGCATGGGCCTCATGCTACGTGGGCCTTTTCAAGGATCATTTTGGGAGCATATAGAAATAAATGACAGGACCATTGCATTTCGAGAAGGCAGGAAGGACCTTGTTGTTGACTTCCGGGACCCTATGAGTGAAAGGCTCCAAAAGGTCCCATGCATGAACTGGCAGATTTTGTTGACTTGTTGCCATGCTCTCATACACCATAATAGCTATCATGAAGATTGTGAGATGGACAGCAGTAATGATAAACTTTATTGATAAATCTTTGCCTCAGTAGCCACAGGCGACAGAGGGCGATGCCTCATTAGGATGCATTTCATCAGAATTCGTCTTCCCTTGCCTACACCCCTGGGCAAAATGTATACTTAAATTCTCTGGAGTCCTCTGGGCAGGTGTTGACACAAATATGCAACGGTATTCAATTGTTTAGTGCTAATTAGCCTGATTAATTTTGAAGAGGTTCTGTTTCCCATTAAACAGAGTCTCTCTTGGTTAATTACTGCAAGAATGGACCAAGGAGAGTGAATTAATGTGAAAATAAACAAGAGCTGGTACCTAGCACATCACGAAGCAAGGTTAAGGTTGTCTTAAGAGACCAGAAAGTTCAAGGGAGAATGGTCCACTTTGATTTGTTTATATGTAAATCCATTTTCTTAATTGGCTCTGGTTTTTAAAACACACTTTTTCCTTGAGCTGTTTGCTGATTTATTTATTTGATTAATTACACCAGAGCAAGATGACTAAACACAATTTGGCCCATTTAGGGTGGTGTACCTTTTAATTCCCTTTCCCACTCCTCAATTTGTTGCTTCTCTCCTAATCAGCAAAAGCCTGTTCGATATTGTGGCCAGAGATAAACCTCAGGGAACACCTTTACAGATATGATCTAAGAATTTAATTGCCCCCTTTGTAGTTCAATCTTATCTTCACACGTGGAAGCAATGCACTTTGTATACTTCAGAACCCTGAAGGACAGATTTCCGTATGGCATTGTGGAATAAGGTCTCAGAATGTTTCTTGTCAGCCAGTAGGTTCGGGAGTTTGCTGTTACTCATGGAAAAGGCATTCAGCATTTTTTAAAAAGATCGTGGACTGCACAAGACAATTTCGAATTCCACATTATAATTAAACTAGGGCCTGAGGTGAGAGAGGAGAGAAATTCTTTGCCATGTGTCAGAAATTATTATTATTATTTCCCCTCTGTACCACCCATAGCCAAATTCTCTGCCTTGGTAGCGCCTAGTAAGGTCCTCAACAATGAACACAATCCCCACGGCATGTGTTTCCACAGGTGAGGCAGCATGAAACAAACTTGCCAGTTTGAAAAGGGGTCCATTGCTGAGCCACAGCAGGGGTTGGATTACATCTGAAGGGGATGGTCCCACTGGCCCCGTCCTCCAGACTTGGAAGCTTCCATACGTCCGATGGCTGGAGCAAGGTGTGACCCCATTGATGTCTGCTGCTGCAGTAACTCGCCCCATGCACTTGATCCGGGTGGCCTTTTTCTGCCTTCTGGGTGAAGCACTGGGGAGGGGCAGGGAAGGAGGCTGCTGCAGGGTAGTGATCAACATAGAGACAGTCCAGCCTCTTCCCCTCTCTGAGACACATGGGCACTGTGGTGCTTTCACACTGGCTGCACAGGGTGTTGGGCAAGGACTTGCCCTTTGGAGTCCCAACACTGAGGTTGCAGGCTGAGTATGAAATTGTGGAGAAGACAGTGCCACCACTCTTCCTCGTTGCCCACCTCCTTCTGAGGTGCTTCCTAAACGCTGCCCTTCTCCCCACACATGCAGGTAATTTCACATGAAAGGTTTGTGCTAACGACCAAGCTTCCTGGATTGCCTAAAGATCACCAGGCCTGCCAGTTTAAGCTGCTCAATGGTGCCGTTCTCCGCTCCATGGAAAGGTCACTGCCCTTTCCATCTCCGGTGCCTCCTGAAGACGATCTCCCATCGAACCGGCTCAGCACAGCTCAAGATCAGGCTTGTCACTATCAATGCCAACGGGTGCCCTTTCTGAAAGATTGACAGCTGTTAACAAATCTTCCGCTTCTGAAGGTCTGAGTCATGCTGCTGGAAGGGAAACAAGACAGATATATTGTGTTTTCCTGGGTAAAAGAGGTCAGCTGAGGTTGACTTCTCCAGCTGAATATGGATGGGATGTGTGACAAACCTTGAAACAAGCCGTTAATGGATCCTTGATCAGTGCCTAAATTCAGACTGATTGTGCATGAATATTTTTTTCTATGTGAATGCAAAAGCATTTGATTGTTTACTTTGTGGCATGAACGTGTGGCTAGAAGATGTGCATATCAGACGAGTCTAAACCACCAAACAAGCTGGCGCCCTCCAGTTGCTTTGAACTACACCTTCTATCAACTCCAGTGAATGGCCATTTTTATTTTATTGAGGTTAGTAGATTTATGATTAATCCTTCCACTCCACCAAACTAAGCTTCTTTCTGCTACTTTGATATAAAACAGTTCCAGTGCGTTAGTTCCAGAATTAATAATACTTAGAGAAGAACCACTGAAAATAATGGAACTGAAGTGAGTAATGATGATGGCTAAGTTAGAATGCAGTCCTATCCATGTTAGCACAGAAAGTGCAACGGCAAAATGTAATTGTCTAAACATGTATACAACTGTGCTGTTAATGATTGACAATGTCAATCAATCATTACTCTTGACTGTCCTCCAGTGCATAGATTTTGGCTCACACAGAGCTCAGACCCATGGGTGGGACTCACCAGGTGAGCCATGCCATGGATGATGGCATTCTGGACTGTTTTCTGGCATAGGCAATTTGGCTCATGAGCAGGCCCTGTCCCACTGGTGAGCCTCACGCTCCTGTCCCAGCAATAGGCTTGAGTTTACTAGCCTCCTCCAGCACTTCAGTTTTGGGTTGTTCAGAAGCCCTGACCAGGTGGGAGAATTGAAGCCCTACATGCACTTACCCGGGAATTGTGGCTGCTCGGCAAGTCCCACCTGCAAGTCAGAAAATCAGTTTCTCAGAAAGGCAGGAGAGTTCCCTGTATGGCCAGGGTGGGCCCAGTGAGGTCCACAAGTGGGTCGAGGCCTCCAAGCGAGCCAGGGCTGATGTGCTGATGGACAGCTGGAGGAGCTGCACCCAGGGCTCGGGCAGGCCCATTGAGGCGCACCTGCAGAATGCATATGTTGCCAGATCACTGGGAGAGTCGGCTCCCTGGCTGGGGCAGGCCTGTGATGTCAAGCCATAGGTCTGAGCCTTCAAGCAAGCCATATGTGATATATCAGTGGCTGGACAGGAAAGCTGATGCTGGAGAAGGGGCAGCTCTGTCAAGGCCCATCTGCGGATCTGAGCCTCTGAGCAAGCCTAGGCAGACAGCTGTGAAAGTTGCTCCATGGCTGGGCAGGCCCATCGTGAATCAGGGCCTCCAATGGAGACAACATCAAAGCCCCAGAAGATGGCCTGGAGTCTCCCGCTGGGCTAGGTGGCGCCTGCCGAGGCCACCAATGGACTGCTACTGTGCGCCCACCTCCTGGGTGGGCAAGATTTAACATGTCGGTGGCTGCCTGGCAGAGTCACCTGCCAGGCCACGTAGGGGCCTGCAAGGTCCACCTGCAGGTCAGGCCACCAGGCAAACAAAACTTGTCGGGGCAGTGGTCCTCTGCCAGAGTCAGCGCCTGAGCCCAGTGGGGCCCACTGGGTGGGCAAAATTTGGTTGGTCAGTGGGTGGCTGCCAGAGTTGCCCACCAGGTTGGCCAGACCTACCCATGGTTGAGGACATCTGAGAGAGTCAACATTGAAGTGCCTGAGGATGGAAGGTTGCCCTCCAGACCCATGTGGAGGTTTCACTGCGGTAGCCATGACATGGTGGATGTTTCTCTCAGCCATCCTCTGATGTTCAGATTTGGCTTGCTCTGAGGCCAACACCCATGGGTTGGCTTTGCTGTGCTGGCTGACATCTCCCAGCCAACCCTGAACACATTGACTTTGGCTCATGTGGACGCTGACTCATGGCTTGCTTCATCAGACCAGCCCCACCACAGTGGCCGCTTCTCCCATCATCATCTTGCCTGTAGATTTTGGCTCATGTTGAAGTCCTTGTGGGCATTCCCTGCACTGGGTGGCAGCTTTCCAGCCATCCTCATCCTGGGCTTGCATGGAGGACATGACCCATGGCTGAACCCCGCTGTGCCAGCCACATGCGGGGGAAACTTTGCCAGCTGCCCTCCAACATGCCCAATTTGTCTTGTGTGGAGTCCCTGTCCTGTCCCCAGGTGTGACTTTCTGACATAATGAACTTACTATAAGAAAGGATCTTATAAGATGTATAAGAAGACTTTTGATTTTCCCTATTAAAAAACGGACATTTTACTGCTCATGCAGTGAAAATGTGAGCCAAGGCACAAGCAACAGGGTTAAAGCTGAAATGTTCCTTCTGTTTTCTGGCTGCATTTTCTGTTGGAAACCTAAAGGACTTTGATCAATTACCCCAAGAATAAATTCATCAAGACACTCTTCTTGCTGTACAGTCACTCACAGCTTCAACTGTGAATTACTTTGACATGACGAACATGAACCTAGAAATGTCTCCTCATCTGGGAAAACAAAGGCAAAGAAGAATAACATAATAGAAGTGACATGAAGAAAGCTTTGTGAAACACCAGGTGATTCAAGAAACAGGCAAACAACATTTCTCGTTTCCGCCTATCCCATCCCAATATACTTTAGCAAGCGAACCTTTTTGGGGGGCGGGGGTCATGAGCAGCTTTTATCCAGCAGCAGCAATTTGCATTTTGATTGGTGATCCATTTTCTGCTTTTTATTGTGTTGAGCTTAAAGGATACAAAGAAAGGAAGCTGAAGGTTTCTTCAAGGGGGGCTTCATTTCAGAATTCCCGCTGCTCAGAAGTGACTTACTGGTTGAAGAAATCTGCACCCTTTATCAGGCTGAGCCTGAGTCCAAATGTGATGAGACTGCAAACAGGGCATATCCCATTTTGTGTTGCATTAATAGAAGTATCACTTCCAAATCCCATGAAGTCCTAGTTCCCCTTCACTCAGCACTGGTGGGGCCTCATCTGGAGTCCTGTGTCCAGTGCTGGGCACCGCAGTTGAAGGAAGATGCAGATAAGCTGGAAAGGGTTCAGAGGAGGTTATCTGGGACTGGAAGCAAAACCCTTTGAGGAGAGATTGAAAGAACTGGGCATGTTTAGCCTTGACAAGAGAAGACTGAGGGGAGATCTGATAGCGCTTTACAAGTATTCGAAGGGAGGTCACAAAGACGGAGGCCAGGATCTCTTCTCTTCTCAATCAACCAGAGTGCAGGACACAGAACAACAGGCTCCAGTTGCAGGAAGCCCTGCTAGATATCAGTAAAATTTCCTGACTATTATTTATTTATTTAGAACATTTTTATGCCGCCTCATTCGCAAAAAGCCTCGGGGCGGCTTACAAAGCAAATAAACAAACATACAATTAACCTTAAAAATCTGGAGACATCTCGGCACAGATCTAAAAACCAATAAATAAAAACAATTGACAATTAAAATATCGTTTAAATAAAAAGGTCTTGGCCTGGTGCCGAAAAACAAATAATGACTATTAGAGCAGTAGGACAATGGAACCAACTGGTTAGGGAGGTTGTGGGCTCCCCCACACTGGAGGGCCGCAGGTTGCCCAGCCTGGGCTAATGGGCCACTTGTTCAGGATGCTACAATGGCCATAAAGATGAGGATGGAGGAGCACCTCAGGCCAGTGTGCTGCTGATTTTTTAGATAGATTTGCATGGATCTGACAGTTTGTTCTGACCCCCACCCTCTCTCTCCTCTCTCTCGCAATAGCTCTTCATGTGTGCATGTGCACACACACATTTTTGAACATCAAAACAATATTTTGCTTCTGAAACAGAAGAGCCTTGTTTATCTGTTTCTGAAAAATCTGTTCGTATTCTATAAATATGCTTTGACTCTTTGGAGAAAAGACACTTCAAGTCAACAACAACAACAACAGTAATGATAATAAAGCAGAACTGAGTCTACTCTACTTGGCTTGCTTGTGTTCATTTCTGTGACTCTTGAAATAATCCCTACTTATTTATTTAGTCTGTTTAAAACCCATCCGTTAGCAACATGCTCTCTGGGCAGCCATTACAATATAAAATCAACAAATAATTAAATAAAATTAAAGCATACATTAATATAATTGAAAACTGTGGACTGATGTAAATAGTCTAAATAGTGCCAAAAGTGCACCAGAAAAGGAAAATTTTTTCCAGGCACCTGAAACTCAATAAGGTAGGTGCCTGGTGAATCTCTGGCAGTAGAGTGTGCCATAATTGGGGTGCCATCCCAGAACAGGCTCTCCTCCTCAACCTCCTTGGGGAGAGGAACTTGTAGGAGGGCCCCAGTCAAAGATCTTAAACAATGGGCAGGCATATATGGAGTAAGGCGCTTTCTAAGATAGCCTTACTTTTATGGCTGAGGGTGATTTCTGGCATGTGTTCCAAAAACATTCATGTTCTTTTGATGCTCTTCTTCATCTTCTTCTTCTTCATGTTCTTTTGATTCTCTTCTTCTTTTTCTTCATCATGTCCTTTTGATGCTCTCCTCCTCCTCCTCCTTCTTTTTCTTCATCATGTCCTTTTGATGCTCTCCTCCTCCTTCTTTTTCTTCATCATGTCCTTTTGATGCTCTCCTCCTCCTCCTCCTTCTTTTTCTTCATCATGTCCTTTTGATGCTCTCCTCCTCCTCCTCCTTCTTTTTCTTCATCATGTCCTTTTGATGCTCTCCTCCTCCTTCTTCTTTTTCTTCATCATGTCCTTTTGATGTTCTCCTTCTCCTTCTCCTTCTTCTTTTTCTTCATCATGTTCTTTTGATGCTCTCCTCCTCCTTCTTCTTTTTCTTCATCATGTCCTTTTGATGTTCTCCTTCTCCTCCTCCTCCTTCTTTTTCTTCATCATGTCCTTTTGATGTTCTCCTTCTCCTTCTCCTTCTTCTTTTTCTTCATCATGTTCTTTTGATGCTCTCCTTCTTCTTTTTCTTCATCATGTTCTTTTGATGCTCTCCTCCTCCTCCTCCTCCTCCTCATCTCCCCCCCTTAGTCATAGTCCTTCTCAGTATCATTTGCCCACATGACCCTTCTGGGTACTTACCATATAGACTTCCTGTGGGCCTAGAACTTTTAATTACAAATCCTGCCACACCCCCTTCGGAGACTGCAGTCCTACATACACTTACCTGGAGTTAAGTCTCATGGAACAGGAATGTGCTTTGTGCAGGAAGAATGCTGTCCTGCGACAACTGGGTGCTGCCAAGATGGCCAAGGTATAATGTGGAGGCCTGGCTCCTATCTCGGGGAAGCAGCCCGAAGTCAGAACTGGGACTCTGATTTCGGAACGCCCCCCTTGCAGCCTCCCTCAGAGTTGGTGTTGGGGAGGCATTTGGGGGATGGGATGGGGAGGAGCCAATGGGTTGCTTGTTCAGGATGCTGCAGTGGCTAAGGATGCCATGCTTGTACAATGGCAAAGGATGCTACAATGGCTCCTGTCATCCCTGCTGGGATGAGTGGCTGCCCTAAGAATGCAGTCTCAAGACTGGCAACACAGAAGTGAGTCATGGTGAATTTTCAGCTAAATGTGCAGAGAACGTCGGCCTAAAAACAACAGCAACCTTTCAAATGGATCAGACATGAGCCATTTTGCTATTTTACCTGAACCTCCCGATGAACTTGCAGGCAGGAAGGTGCAGAAATCTGTTCAAGTTCACATTTTATTACGAACTTACCTGAGTTGGCAGTGTCGAATTACACTAAAAACTGGGACTCTGCCACCCTTTGACATTCACACCACTCTGAATTTTGCAATGGGGATCTCGTGGGGAAAAGCATACAAAAATGTGTATAAGAGCAGATTGTGCTCAGTTGTGGTTGCCTTATCTGGAAAAGAACATTATTATGTTCTAAAAAGTAGAGAGAAGGGCAACAAAAATGATCAAGGGGCTGGATCTCTCTGGGGAGCAGCTACAGCAACTGCGACGGTTTAGTTCAGAGAAAAGGTGAGTAAGGGGAGACATGATAGAGGTGTTATGGTGTGGAGAAAGGGGAGAGACTAGAACCCCGGGTCATCCCATGAGGCTGATTGGTGGGAGGTTTAAGATAGATAAATGGAAGTCTTCTTCACACAACATATAGATGAACTATGGAATTCGGTGGGAAGTGATGGCGGGTATCCATCTGAATGGCTTTAAAAGGGGATTGGGCAGATTCCTGAGGGAGGAGGCTATCAGTGGCTACCAGCTATGCAGGACACGGGCTGCCTCCTTTACCACAGGCCACATATCTGCACACAGTGATTGCTGAGGAGCTGGGAGGTGGAGGTCTTGCACTCATCCCACTTGAGAGATCCTGTGGGCACCTAGTTTCCCACCATCTGTACAGAGTGCTGGACTAGATGGACTTCTGGTCTGATCCAGCAGTTTTTCTTGTGTTCTTATGTTGTTATGCAAGAATTTTAGGAAATTTTCTCACAAAAAAGTGAGTGTGATGTACGTATGTATTGGATTTGTACCCCACCTGGTGGTTTTATGCATACATAAACCACCATAAATAAACCATAAATAAAATGTATTAAAATATATGAAAATATAGTAAACACAATGACAGAATAAGAAAAAAAGGTAAAAAATAAGTAAACATGTATACAGAAATACATGCATTTGGAGCAATGTATCTAGAATGCTCTTGATTTTTTTATGCAAACATTAAATATTTTAATCAAAGATTGGGATGAAGCAAATGTAAAACTGGGAACGTTCCGAAAGAGGTTCTGCACATCTAAATGAGATAAGGTGGCATCCCATCATATAAAAGAGCACAAGTAAGTTTGTAATCCAATTTACACTTACCTAGGAGTAAGCTCTATTTAATTGAGCTATTCCAATAAAACTGGGCTGTAAAACTCTTAATCAAATACTGGTGGATCTTGTTGTTGGTGATGTGTGTTTGTTTCCGCCACCTGCCCCCACATGGGGAATCTGGCCTATTAGAAATGCAGAGTGTGGCACCGCTGTTGGTATCAATTTGGCTTTGTCATATTCTGTTTGTAAAAGAGGCTAAGATGTGAGCTACTGAGGGACCAGAATTGGAGCTCATCTTCAGACAGCTTGTCTTGATATCAGCTGGAGGTCACTTGGAAGGCAGCTCCAGGGAGCTTCCATTGTGACTCTGTAAATGCCATAACTGACCTATTGATAAGCAGGAGATTTCAGGGTGGCTTTTTCCTGCTTTTTCGAAGGGAAGAGGCAGTGCTTGGAAGAGTGCAAACAAAAGTGGAAGCAAAATAAAATTGTTTTCAGCCAGGGCCCACCTCTAGAGTTGTAGAACATCTTCCTTCAGATGGAATAGTGCAAATACATAACTACTTATAATGAGCAGCCAGTGCCAAGGCCAGGAATAGCTGGGCAAGTGCCCAGGGCTCTCACTCCAGCAGTGGCCCACAATGCAAGGCTGCATTTCCCAATGCAGCCTTGGGAAACCCTAATCTGACCCGTTTAGTGAGAAGGTGTAGATGCAGAAGAAGAAGATTCCAAAAGTGACTCAGGTATGAGGTATGATTGAAATGGAAAAAACCAAAAGCTAGTGCAGATCAGCCAATAGGCTGTTGAAAAAGCCAAAGATGAAGCCACCTCTAGCTATTTTAGACACCATATCCCATCAGCCCTGCCAACATGGCCAATGATGAAGAAAGCTGTGAGTTATAGTCTAAAACATCTGGAAGGCATCCTATTAAGGAAGGCTGCCATAGCCCATGTGCCCTTCCCTATAAGCTGTAACATCTGTGAAGAACATCAAGGGCATGGAGAAGCAACAGACATTTGCAGAAACTGTTCTTCACTGGAACATGCAGGGCTTCTGCCCTTCACCCTTTTCTCACTTTTTCTTGCAGCTGCTCCTATTGAGCAAGCAATTACAGACTACTCCAGAAAGCCTGTGAACATATATAATTCATGATTATTAACAGTCCTTTGGAAATTTAGGGCCTTTGAGAAGCGGTTTTTATCTATCCTATCAAGATGTCAGGGTGAAAATATGGCATTCAGAGATGAAAAGAATCAGCCAAATATGTCCTTGTGGTTACCTATGAGTTCCCCTGGAAGTCTTTGGGGAATTTAATCCAGGATGGTCCACAAAACCCAGGATAGTACATCAAAATGGCATATAAAACCTATGGACAGCTAGGCTCTGGGCCCACCATGGCATGGATCTGGTCCTGAGCATTTCTGAAAGAGCTGTAATTAACTGCGTGTGATTTAGCACAAGGGTAAATTATCTTAGCACTTATTCATCTTCAGGAAAAAAGCCAGCATTCTGCTAATTGATATATCCAACTGATCCACAATAGGCTGTCCTAGCGTGAGTCTTTCCTACACCTAGGGCTAGAAAGGACTGTGAGGTCTACTGCTTTGGTATCTTAATGTCTGCCTGAAGATCAGCATTTCTTTAAGTTTTGGACAAAAGGAAGAATCATAGAATCATAGACTCATAGAATAGTAGAGTTGCAAAGGGCCATGAAGTCCATCAGGTACAACCTGATGTAGGTGTAGGACACCATTTTATACCATGCCACTCAGATGGCTGTTCAGTTTCTTCTGAATGTTGCTGGTGTGAGAGAGCCCAGCACCTCTCTAGGCAGCTGGTTCCAGTGTCATATTTCTCTGTCCATGAGGAAGCTTCTCTTGATGTCCAGCCTGAATCTGGGTTGTCTGGGTTGGACATTGATTATTCCATGTCCTACACTCTGGCATCAGCAAGAATAGATTTTGACCTTCCTCTTTGTGACAGCCTTGTGACAGAAGTCAGAAAGCAATTCTGTTTTGCACTCAGGCTATGCTTTGAAGCAATTATCTTTCTTTTGTTGTTCCTCAAGGTGCTCACCATGCATGTCCTCAGAATATTTTTCAGACCTTTGCCCTGCAAGTGGTTATACTGGGGAAGCCACTGAGAACAGGCTACGTGTAGATGTACGTGACTCAGCACCACCTACTGGCAACCATCCAGTGTGAAATGGAAACAGAGCTCTATTTCATGGTGGATGATTGTCAGTATGGGGAAATCTAACAACCCTTTACATTTCAAACCCTCCCATTTTGCAAGACAGCCGTTCTAAAAAAACAAAAGCAAAACCACACAATCAGATTGATTGACTCTGAATTTTAGATCCACCCAATTCCAGAGGCACTAAGCTGTTTGCAATAAATGAAACAAAGCAATTTTAGAGAAAGATCTAAGTGGGACCTGCAGCAAAATATTGCATTATTTTGCAATAATAGAATTATCATCATCATCATCAAGAACCACAACAACTCCTGTTCAGTGTTTTCAGTCAACCAATCAACTGCTCTACAATTCTGCAATCCTTCCCTTTCTGTTTTCTGTTATTTGTACCTCCTCAAGAGTCCATACCCCATGTCCATTCTCCTTCAACTGTCTCCCCATAAGTTTTTCCACTAACATTTTAGATTGGATCCAGTCATACTTAAAGTAGACCCATTGGAATCAACGGGACGTACACTAGCTGTGACACACTCACTCACTTGCCATGGATTTCAGTGAGAATATTCTAAATATGATTGCGTTTGGATGTGACTGTTGGGTACTTCTGCAAAGCCTGAGGCTCCCCGAAATCTGCTGGGACTGCCCCCTTGTGCATGGATGGTACCACTTGGCCCCTGATTCAAGACCCCTGGCCCCTTGCACAGAAGCACCTTCTGAGCAGCTCCCCCACTGCAGCCCAGCAGCAGCTGAATTTGTCACCTTTTCAGCACCAAGTTTAGGCGGCCCTCTTCTCTGAGGCCTTGAAAGTCTTCTTGGCCACCTGGGACTTGAAGGGAAGCATGCCAGAAACAATTATGTCACCACGGTGCATCGCCAATTAAGTCTGACTTCAAGATCATGCCTGTGCAGGGGAAACCAATGTAATGTTAAGCAAGCTAACATTGTTATCAGGACTAAATATCACAGCAAAGGGTGAGTGTTTGGGGTGGGTGAGATTGCTGAAAATGTTTGCAGTGGTAGATGGTGAGGGATAGCAGGTCTTATTTGCTGGCTTCCCAAGTTACAGGAAATACGAGCTAATCTTGTCTCCCAGCTGCTGTTTTTCACTTGAATCTGCCTTTTTGTCCTGGCAGTTTGTCCATAACCCTGGGCAAAGAGCTATTTTTCAACCGCAGCTCCCATTTATCAAATAGTGGTAAGACTGACCTACCTCATAGGTATGTTGTGAGGATTAATGAGATAATGTATCCTTTCCTTGAGCCTTAGGGATAGGCTCAGCTATAAATCTAAATAAGAGACACGTTTTGTGTGGTGAAAGTGACTTTCAGGCTGTGTTCTCTTCCTTCGTCCTTCCCTCCCTTTCCATTATCCCAAATACCTGAGAAAGCTGAAAATTCTGCAGCTAAAGCAAACAGTCCTCACACCTTTGGGTGTTTCTAATGTGCATGTCATGTTTGAAAAATGTCAGCAGTGGGGGAGAAAAAAGGACCAAATAATTCTTCCTTGTGCATTTGTCTGAAGCACATAATTGCTGCGGTTGACATGTATGAATGCACCTTCATTACAGTGTCAAGAGGACATTTTGTACCTCGAAAGGAGCAGTGATTTCTGAATGGCAATAAAATAGTAAGCGCTTGCTTGGAGAAAGTTTATTACAGCTTCGGAGGGGGAAAAATGGTAATTATAAAACATTCCTTGGCTCGCTTTTCAGCTTGCAGCTTTAAAATGTCAGTTCGGAAGATGGAGTAATTCCAGACTCACACAGCCTTGCTGAGGTGGTAAGCGTGGAGCCAAGGTTGCTCCCGGGTGTCCTGTTTGGCCCCCTGACTATCATTCACTCTCTTTCAAGTCAGTGCTGATTCCATGTGCAGTGGGGGGTATGGTGTGTGTGTGGGGGGGGGTGTTTGGGTTTGGGTTTTGGACAAAGCCAAAAATAGGCAGCCTGGTTCCTTCCCAATGTTTGGACCACAACCCCCAGAATCTCCAACTACTCTCCTGCTTTCTGGCACATCTGGGAGATGTACTTCAAAACATCTGGATGGCATGAAGTGAAGGATGACCTCAGTGCCTTCCCTGTCTGACTGCTCCCATCTCCTCCCAAGACCTGCCAAAGATCAGATCAATTTGCCTCCTCCGGAGCCTAACCCATGCCATAGCCTGGAAGGAGGGAAGGAGCCCCACCTCGTTCTGCTCCACCAAGGATGGTATTTCTAGGACAGGGTGCCATCAAGTGAGCAGAAAGCAAAACAAAACAAGATCGACAAAAGTTTTTCACTTGGTATAATCCTCTAACAGAAGTTAGCACAGGTTTCATTCCAAGCCACGTTTCCGAAAGCACCAAAGTGGGGGCGCAAACAGGAGGTTGCCTTCAGTATTGCTTCTCCCAGCATTTCTCCCTTTGTGTCCACCAGAGAGGCAGGCCAAATGAGTGTCTCAGGAAGGAAGCCCACCAGGAGATCCCCTGGGCTCAACAACTTAGTAGTGGGCCTCCTGCCAGGTCATGGACTTTGGTAGGTGCCCACCTGCTGACCCCTGGGTTGGAAGCCTGGCCATATTTTGTATCCCCCACAATGCCTTGGAGTGAACATTTCTCCCAGGCATTGTGGGGGCAAAATGGCAGCCACTGTCAAAGAAAAGTGCCCATAACTATTTGGAGAAGGCACTGTACAGTACTCTTTTTCCAGGAAAGTGAATAAAGAAAAAATATCTGAAACATTCTCAGGGGAACAAAAGGTCTTCTAAGAAATTTCAGTTCACCCTGATCTACAAATAGGTCTTTCTTCACTGGAGACTGTAAAAGCAGTTGCTCTTCTGCAGAACATTTGATTGTACCTTTGGTTTCTTTTGCATTGTTTTTGTTTTGTTTTTCAGTACTTCCAGGTTTTTCAATGCTCTCAGTCCTGCTGCTATGCTTGAAAGACAAAAAGAGCCTGTACAGCACATCCTGCCCCAAAGGGGAGCTGTGGCCACTGATAGGAGCGCCTGCGACCATATATGCCCTCCCGCCCCTTACGATCTGCGGCAGAGGCCCTCCTCCGGGAACCCTCCGTGCGTGATATTAGGAGGGTGAGTACCCGGAGGAGGGCCTTCTCGGCGGTGGCGCCCCATCTATGGAATGCACTCCCCAGAGAGGCTCGCCTGGCACAGTCTTTATTTGCTTTTCGGCGCCAGGCGAAGACCTTTTTATTTAAGCTATATTTTAAATGTTAATTTATTTTTTATTATATTGTATTTGTTTTAAATTATACCTGGAGATGGGCCAGTTTTAAAGTTTTAATGTTTAATTTAATTGTGTTGTAAGCCGCCCCGAGGCTTGTGGCAAGGGGCGGCCTATAAATTTGTAAATAAATAAAATAAAAAATAAAATAAATAGTGGTTCTCCAAGTGTAATTTGATCCATTTGGTTGGAGCATAAAAGTAGAGCAATCCAGCATTGTCCTAATGGGGAAGGAGGGGGTTATCCATGCAGAGAGAGGGAAGGGAAGGGAAGGGAAGATAAAATTGGAAAGAAACTTCTAAAACAAATTCCAGCTTATCCTCTTGGCTGACAGCTTTTCAGATTCCTTTCTCTCTCACGAAGCACCATGTCCTCTTTCTTAGTTCCAGAATCTAGTAAGTAGGGATGCTTCAGTAGGAATGCTGGAGAAAAGCGTTCAAATGAGCAATCCACATCCAAATAAATTCAAGTGGATCAGATTTCTAAGAATCCAACCTGCTGATGTGCATTTACATGCACATCAGCGGTAATGCTCACTTGTGCACATGCAACAACATTCTTGTTCACTCCCCCATAACAGAAATAAAACTGTTCCTGTCCCTGTGCAGGTAATGGGATACATAGTAATCCATGAGAAATAGAAGCTGCTGGTTAATAATCCATATATCCTATGCTGATACAAACCTGTCTGTTTTGTACCTCTGTGACTGATGTGTGTGATCAAGCAGATTTTGTATTTCTCTAAGTTTTGCAAAGCACTTCTTAGTTCACAATCACACCCCACTTCTCTGGGAGCCAGCCCCAGCCAGCGCTCTGAGCAGACATGTTTAGGACTGTGCTATTTGAAGTCATTATTCTTCCAGCTACCTGACTACTGGTACATGGAGCCTGAACATTAGAGACAGAGAAATTGTCAAATCAGACTTGCACTGACAACTTGACAGTAGCTATTTTGAAGTATGAGAAAGTAAGCTCAACACTCTTAAAATAGCCTATTTGCCATTTAATCCTGCGTTCATCCAAACTTGGGCCTGCAGAGCAATCTTGCTGTGAATGTTGTCATTGCTAAACTGCTTCCTTCCTCCATGAAAGTTGAAGTGATGCCTCAGTTGATAAGGAGTTGTTTAAAACTGCACCACGATATTATGCACATGCCTGCAATCCTCCCACCAGAGCTGGGAGAGTGTAATTATGAGATTTGAGGCACCCCTCACTCTACTTCCGTGGGCTGTTAATCAAGCACATCCTCCAACTGACTTCAGTGGGAGTTCTCGGGAAAATGTTGCTTTCAGAAGCAGAGGCTGGGAAAGGAACCCTTTCACAGTGTAACTTCCATGGGCATCTTGCATCCCACTGAGCAGCTCCAGAAGAGTTGTGTGCCATTGTCTTAGCCACTTAGAGTCCTCCAGGTTTGAAAAGCAGGTTGCTTGCCTGCTTGCAGGACTGGAGCTGAAACCTGCACCATTGGTAAAGTTGTAGGACTTGTGCTCCTTGGAGTCTGTCTGCTCCCTCCCTTGGTCTTGTCTGAAGGTGAAGAATCTCTCTCATCCCCTTAGGGAATGGGTCATGTAGCAATGTTCTCACTTGGAAGGCATGCGCCCATGTGCTGATGGTACCTCTCCTCACTTTTTGGGTATCCCCCACACGGCTGCTCACACCACTTGTCAAGTCCTTCAGGGGTCTGGAGAGGTTGCCCTGAAAGGGAGTAGGTATGGGATCCTGGTCTATCACAGCAGTTGATCCAGCATGGAGCTCAAATCAACCCTGGGCCAAGATCTGGCTCCCCCATTACCTTGAGATAAAGCAGGAATCACAAGCCTGCTCCTTATTCAAGCACAACTAGGCCCATAGCTTGTTGGAACAGAGTCCTGGCAAGATGAACCTTTGGTCTGGTCTGATCCATCATGGCTCATCTTACATTCTTCTGACACTGTGCATTGTTCTCAATGCACGCACAGGTATATTTCTAATTTAGTAAAGCAAGTTTAGATTGAGCTCACTATGAGAACACTAAAACATGTCAGCTGCACGGAAAGAAAGTCCTGTTCTTCTGGTGCTCTGCTCCAGGGGAAGTCATCCCCTTTGTGAACATCTCTCTTAGACACAGACACAAAATTGTCCATTATTATTAAGCATACAGGATTCTAATAAATTAATCTCTGAAGTGCCATGTCATCAGAAGAGCCATGCTAGATCAAACAAGGGTCCATCTAGTCCAACATCCTGTCCATGTTGTGGCCAACCAACTGCCCACAGGATCTCACAAGCAGGTGTGAACTCTCCCACCCATGTTTCTGATAACTGGTGCAGAAGGACCAGGACCTCTGATCCTGGAGGCAGCATAGAGCCATCAGGGCTAGTAGCTACAGATAGTTTTCACCCCTATGAATTTGTCCAGTCCCTTTAAAAGCTGTCCAAACTGGTGGCCATCACTACATCCTGTGGTAGTAGATTCAATCATGGGAGAACCTTGGGAAATGGGTTAAAAAGGCCCTCTTGTCTCTACCCCATGCATAATTCTGTCTCCTCTTCTTCACCCTTTTTTCTCAGCTAAAGGACCTCAGCTGTTGTAACCTTTCTACAGAAGGAAATTGCTCCAACCCCTTGATCATTTTAGTTGCTCTTTTCTGCCCTTTTCCCAACTCTACAATATCCCCTTTTAGCTGCAGTAACCAGAACTATGCAGAACTGAACAGTGCTTAAGAAGCCTTAGGTCAAGGCATTGTGAGGACTTGAGCAGTAAGTCTCGTCTGAAGGTTTGTATGTTTGTGGTATGCCATGCAGAGATCTTCGCACACTGGTGAGAAAGTGAATGAGCATCATGTTCATTCACAATGTAATGAAATGAAGATGGTGAGTAGGTTTTCCCTGGAAGTTTTCTTGCATTGTTCAGATTAAATTAAGAAGCAGTGCCATGTCACTTCACTTATTGTCTGTTTTCCCAAGAGGATGCAGAAAGAGAAAGAAAATAGCAAACACAATGTAACTCCATTGATATTCTAATGCTCATGTGATATTGTGATATTGCTAGGATGGATATGAAAGAATTCTACTGACATCATAATGGTGCTTATAGTTATGAATAAAGACCCATTTCAAGTTTGCAAGCTACAGCTATTGACTTTTTAATGTCCTGTGGGCAGAACACGCCCAGGAAAATGGGAGAGGGGGAAAGGGGGAAACTGTAGTGCTCATTAGGTTTCCAGAAGCAGGACCTGCTGGGCAATGTTTCAGAGTTGAAGGCTGTTGTTCAACTCTACAGCTCACTTTTTCTGGGTTACTCCATGCAATTCCCCCTCTTCCCTGATTTCCATCCCCTCTCCTGCAACCATCAATCAGCATTTTGTGCATACAGAGCATGCTCAGTCCTCATTCCACTGGATCTCTTTCCATGTTGGGTTCTCACTTAGGTCTTTCCCCCTGAATATTTGCACTTTTCTGCCATCGTTGGAGGATGCTAATGCCGTGCTCTCCTTTCTCGGTGGCTCTGCCCTGGCAATGCAGCTGTCGTAGCTCAGCACTTGAGCATGCACACATTCCTTTGGCACCCTCTTGCCACTGTGAGGTTCAGGGCCAGGGCCTGAGTCACCCTGCAAGCGCCTGCAGAACCTTGGCAGGGGCTTGTGGGGAGCAGCACCGTGGCAATTCTGTGGTGCAGCTGGAAGTCCCAGAGAGCTGCACCAAAGGCTCCACTGCAGGGCTGCTCCTTGCCACGGACACGCAAGCTGTCCTGGTGGCTACCTCAGCTCTGGCTTCCAGCATTGTCCCACCTGAATCCTGGTTCCTATCTGCGTACCTGACTCCGGCCCAGCTGCAGCCTCCTCGTGTTTCCATCCATGTCTCTAGTCTGACCCTGCCTCTAGTCCAGGTACACCCATCCCCGCTGACCTCACCTTGCTCTAGAACATGATTACCTTCCCAGAACTTGACAGTTGGACTGTGCTCTTGCATTGTGAAATCTTGGACTCTGTTTGCTTGAGTGTCATCTCACTGGCTTTGACTCTGCACAAAGTGCCTCTTACCCCTGGCCCGCTGAACCTGCTGTGGGGCCCCACCCAGCACCGGTGCCCTGGTCCTGGCATCCTGACCATAGCTGCCTGCTGCTCAAGCCCTGGACCTCACAATCGACAAAGCTGGATACAGCTCCCCCTCTTGTTCTAGCCAACCCAACAGTTTCTCATGCAGGTGGGAGGCATATATTCTATTGATTATGCTCAGCAAACCCATCAGTTGGTAGTTCGCTGGATCTGTTCCGTCTCTCCTTTTATGGACTGGAATAATAATGGCCTGGGAAATATGTGCCAGGTGAGAGATACATGTGAATAAAGTTGCTGGCACTGGAATGCAGATTCATCTGTATTTGCCTTTATTAATTCAGAGGGTATATTATGGAACCCTGGTGCTTTACCTGCTTTGAATTTAGAGATAAGATGCCAAATTTCTTGAGAAGTCACCTACGGACAGTTTGGTAAATTGTTTAGGTCAATCTTAGCTCATTGTTGACAGTTTTGACCTGATGCAAAGATAACACTGAAATAAGCTTCCCAGGAATTCAGCAAGGTGACACATTCCATAATTGGGGTTGGTTTTGGCCAAGTACTCAAAGCCATTCACCAAAAAATTGCATAGTCTTCTTCGTTGCTGAATTTATTAAAACTTGCCACCTGATTTTCATAGCTTGCCTCTTTTTATTTTAATTAAAATTTTATAATAAATTTTCAGTACAAACTATTCAGGCAGTAAAGCTGAGAAGTTTTGTTGTCTGTACAGTTATTTTTTCACCAAGAGCTTTTTCAATGCCGTCCATTCAGGGGTCAAACCAGTACTTAGATTTTTTTAGTATACCATTTTAGTGAGATTTCAGATTATACTGTGCTTTCTCTTTGGATCATAAAACCGTTTTGCTCCTTCTTTTGTGTTTCCAAGTAGGTAGCATGACTATGAGACATGAGTAGCAGAATTCGGTTATGGGCGAGCTTCTCAGACCTCTTCAAATATTTTCTCTTAATGCTCAAAATTCTTTAAGCAGCATGGGCTGGTGACTTTGGTGGCGAGGGACACTATATCCCTTCTGAGTTGTAGTCTGAAATGTAAGGACTTATTCATTGCATGGAACCTACTCTGGAGATGGGGTTCAGGACCATGGACAGCTCCTTGGAAGTTCTGCCTCAGCATGTCCCACTAAAATCCCCTCTGGTTTCTTTCAACCAGCTAGGAGGGCAGGGATATTGGGGCAGGGGGCTTGTGCAGGTGCCCCTGTTTTGCGCATGGCAGGGATGCATGAGGAGTTCATTTCAAGCTGTGTTTCATCAGCATGTTCACAGTTCATTGTGTTCAGAATAAACAGGGACTCAGATGCAATCTGCAGTCAAAATCTGTGCAGATCTGAGCTTGTGAAAAAGAAGGAGGGGAAGGGAAGGGAACATTGGAAGGGAACTTCTGAAATGAATTCCAGCTTAGGGAGGGGAGAACTATAAGCAGAAAACTGGAAACAAATTAAAAGAAATAAAGAAGGAAGAAAAGAAAGAAAAATAAAAGTTCAACAGCAATCTGCCTGCTGTGCTTTCAGCTACATTCTGATTTTTAAAATCTCAAGTTTTTCCTATTTGAATATGAACAACTTTGTGGACCTTGGTAAACTCTGATCAAAGCCACGCTGAAAGTCAGTAGGGAGCGCTATTCCGGGCATGGACAGGACCATTTTGCCCCAGCTTGTCCTTTGGAGTGAGACCTGCCTGCCCAGAACTGGCACCTTTCAATTGTATGAAATGAGAGGGCAGGGTTATTTTTCTTTTAACAATCTCAAGGGACTGATTGGGAAATCATTTTCTTTTTTATGAACAACCACCAAAGTCAATTAGTGTATTGTGTATTTTAGTGTATTTGATCAAATTTATTTTATTTTATTTATGTAAACCATTTTTATGCTGCCCCATTCACAAAAAGTCTCAGGGCGGCTTACAACAATAATAAATAAACATAAATAAGCAGTTTATACAATTAGAGTTAAAAAACTGGAAACATCTCAGCATGTACATAAAAACCCCATAAATACAATTCATAAGTTAACAATTAAAATAACTTTTAAATAAAAAGGTCTTGGCTTGGCGCCGAAAAGCAAATAACGACGGTGCCAGGCAGACCTCTCTGGGGAGCGCACTCCATAAATGGGGCACCACCACTGAGAAAGCCCTCCTCCGGGTACTCACCCTTCTAGTATCTTTCACAGAGGGCTCCCAGAGAAGGGCCTCTGCTGCAGATCTCAAGGGGCAGGAGGGCATATATGGACACAAGCGTTTCTTTAGGTAACCAGGTCCCAAACCATTGAGGGCTTTATAGGTGATAACCAACACCTTGACTTGGGCACGGACTTCAATGGGGAGCCAGTGAAGCTGATGGAGAACTGGGGTTATATGAGAACAATGCCCAGTCCCCGTCAGCAACCTGGCAGCTCTATTTTGCACCAATTGAAGTATCCAGATCATCTTCAAGGGTAGCCCCACGTAGAGCGCGTTACAGAAGTCTAGTCGGGAAGTAACCAACGCATGGGTCACTGTCGCCAGGCAATCGTTCTCCAAGTAGGGATGCAGTTGATGGATCAGCTGAAGCTGAAGGAAAGCGCTCCTCGCCACCGCCATCACCTGAGCTTCTAATGGCAGCTCTGGGTTGAGGAGCACTCCCAAGCTGTGAACATTGTCCCTAAGAGGGAGTGCAACCCCATTCAGGACAAGGTCCAGGTCCCCCACCCCGAAGCCCGAACCACCTACCAACAGGACCTCCGTTTTGTCTGGATTGAGCTTCAGTTTATTGGCCCTCATTCAGCCCATTACCTCAGCCAGGCACCAGTTCAGCACAGCCACCGCCTCACCTGGATTGGTGGAAAACGAGAGGTAGAGCTGGGTATCATCCGCGTACTGATGGTTCCGCAGCCCACACCTCCTGATGACCTCTCCCAGTGGTTTCATGTAGATGTTGAATAGCAAGGGGGACAAAATGGACCCCTGCAGAACTGCCATGGTGCAGAGCCATAGTCCCCCAGCACCACCTTCTGAAGTTGGCCATTGAGATAGGAGTGGAACCACCACAGAGCAGTGCCTCCAACTCCCAATCTCGCTAGCCTATCCAGAAGGATACCATGGTCGATGGTATCGAAAACCGCTGAGAGGTCCAGGAGAACCAACAGGGATGCACGCCCCCTGTCTCTCTCCCTGCACAGGTCATCGTACAGGGCAACCAAGGCAGATTCAGTGCCATACCTGAGTCTGAAGCTGGACTGAAATAGGTCCAGATAATCAGTTTCATCCAAGAGTGCCTGGAGTTGTCTCACCACCACCCACTCTAACACCTTGCCCAAGAACAGGATGTTGGCCACCGGTCTATAATTGGTGGCCATCTCTGGACTCTGGCCTATGCCTTCTTTAGGTACTGGCCAGACTACCGCCTCCTTTAAAGGGGCTGGTCCCCAGTCATCCCTTAGAGAGGCGTTGACAACCTGCAGGATCCAGGTTCCTATCCCCTCCTTGGCTTTCTTGAGCAGCCAAGATGGGCAAGGGTGCAATAAGCAGGTGGTAGGATGTACCTGTCCAAGCACCTTGTCCACATCATCAGGCCACAACAACTAAAACTTATCCATCAATTGTGGACCAGATGGTAGCATTGGCACCTCCCCACTAGGATCTGATTCAATAGTAGAGTCCAGCTTGTGACGAATCTGAGCGATTTTCTCCTGGAAATGCTTGGTGAAGTCATCACAGTGGGCCATTGAGGGTGGCACAAGATCTTTCTTTGGGCCTGGATGTACCAGCCCCTGTACCACCCGAAAGAGCTCCGCCGGACGGCATTGTGAGGAAGCAATGGAAGCAGAGAAGAATTTCTTCTTCGCTGCCCTCACCGCCACAGCATAGGCCCAATAATGGGCTTTTAAGTGTGTTTGGTCGGATTCATCCCGTGATTTCCTCCACCTATGCTATAGACGTCTCCCAACCCACTTCATCGCCCTTAGCTTGGCTGTATACCAGGGGGATGAACGGACTCTACCAGGCGGGAGACGATGCTTAGGAGCAATCGTGTCAGTAGCCCTGGTTATTTCCCCATTCCACAGTTCGACCAAGGCATTGACAGGAGCACCAGCCTTATCCACTGGGAATTCCCCCAGGGCCTTCAGGAATCCATCCTGCTCCGGGGGCGGACCAACACAATCGGGTCCGCACCCTTACAAAAGGCTGCTCTTGAGCTCAAACCTCACGAGGAAGTGATCTGACCATGACAGGGGTGTCAGACACAAGTTCCTCACCCTCAAATCACCCTCTTCCTGTCCCGTCGAGAAAACCAGGTCCAGAGTGTGTCCATGTTCATGGGTCAGGTCAGTGACATGCTGAGACAGCCCCATGGCCATCATGGAGGCCATGAAGTCCTGAGCCACCCCGGTCAGAACAGTCTGGAGATTGAAGTCCCCCAGGACCAACATCCTGGAAGTCTCCAACACCGAGACGATCTCCGTCAGCTCAGGCAGGGAGTCTGTTGGACAGAAGGGTGCATGGTACACCAACAGAATCCCCAATCTGTCTCGGTCTCCCAATACCAAGTAGAGGCACTCTAGACCCGGCCTCGAGAGAACAGGAATCCCCGTGAGGGAAATAGAGGCTCGGGAAACCAAAGTGACCCCCCCTCCCCTCCAGGCATGGTCGGTGCTGGACCAGGTACCCGGATGGGCACATTTGAGAGAGGGAGACATCCCCCCTCCCCCACCCAGGTCTCTGTAATGCAGGCCAGGTCGGCCCCCTCATCCACAATCAAGTCATGGATGAGAGAAGATATATTGTGGACCAACCTGGCATTAAGCAGCAGCACTGACAGGCCCAGGGGGTGGTTGACAGGACTACCTGGAACCCTCAGGCTGGGGGAATAACCAGAAGGGGGAACAGGTGCTAGCCATCTGTCCCTCCTTCTTCTACGCGGACACGTTAGACCCCCAACACCATAACGTCCATTGCCTGTGACCACTCCAATGGTGGCGCCCATGTGCTCCCCAGGCAAATGGCCCTCAAGTTACTTGAAAAAAATAAAAGCAGAGTAGTCGTACTGGAAGAAGGCTGGTTCCCTTTGTGATGGGGTGTGTGTGTGTGTGTGTGTGTCTGCAGATGGATACAACACACTGTATTGTAAGCTCTGGCTGAGCATTAGCAACTTGTGAGGAAATTGCATAGGCAGAGTTTTATTAGTTAATGAAAAAGTTTGCACCACAGTTCTGTGTTCTAGGCACCAAATGCAGCTGAATATGAGAAGAGGTGATATTCTCTGATGGTTAAAAGAGAGAAGAAAGGTAGCATGATATTGTATGCCAGCAGGATATAGTGGAGATGTCATCCCAGAGGATATAAACATTATTTGCTTGCTTCTCCTCAAAATAAGAGAGTAACTAAGACGTCTAGCAAAATTCAGATGGATATGACCACAATCTGATCAGAGGTTACAGATGGAAGCACGTCATGTTGTTTTGCTTTTCCTTTTGAAATGTTAATGTTTGTTAGAAAAAAGCCTCTTTCGCGATCAAGGAAACACTATAATGTCGGCGCAGGCTCTATCTCCACACCTACAAACACCTTCAGGAGTTTGAAATGCGAATACAGTGCATTCCCAAAGCAGAGAAGCAAAGTGTCAATTAAATGCAGAGAGACCCACAGATGAGATGGGGAGGTTAAAGTCATAGATCAGACCATAAACAAACAGCGTGAGTCTCTAGAATAGTATTCACACTTCAGACGAGAGCCAGAAGGTTCGCTGTAGCGTCTTTCATTCAAAAGGTTCCAGGAGACTTGGAAGAAGACTGGCAAAGTTATTGCCTTGTTTATGGTGCATGTCCAGACATGGATCAGAACTTTATTGGAAGTATTTTATAGAACTTTATAAAAGGGTCTTTTTGGTGGTGACACCCTTGACATTGAATACCCTCCTTAAGGAGATGCAGCTGAAGCTACATTGCAATCTTTTCTGTTATTGGCTGGTGTATATACTTTACATTTGCAGAAGGACAAAATTTTCTTCATATCCCAAGAGTGAAGAGGGAAGTCTATCTGAAATATAAATATTTTAGGAGGCACTGAAAACAATATATGGTTAGCATATGACTGACCTCCAATGGCAAGGGGTTCCGCTGAAAGGGAAACCATGCTGAAGGCATTTCCCCAGGAAGACTCCAATCTGGCTATAGTAATACTGAAGGATGTCGATTGATATTGGGGAGAAGGAGATCGAAATGGAATTTAGATTTTAGTCAAAATAAATCACAGCATTTCTGCTGTGCTGTTTAACATGCTACTAACTTGTCCAAAAGGGAGCCCAAATTACTCGAATGAATTTAGCAGAGATGCGTAGCTTCTCAGTGCAACTCTGGGGTAGCTATTTGGAAATGTTGGCTTACACACTAGCATCGTCTTCAGGCGCGCCGGTTGTTCCCCAGCCGCTTCCAAGTCAGTATGTATTGTCACCATTGCTCAGGTGGGATGAAGGTGCTGAACAAGTGGGAGAAACAACTTCCAGTTGGAGGAGGAGGAAGAATTAAACTAATGGCATTTTAAAAAGTGAATGTCCACATAGTCTAAGTGAATTACAGGAAAACTTAAAACTTCTGAAAGTTACTGATTTCTACCCAAAAACCTAAACTAGGCTCTAAAAAAAATGCAGTGATGAAAGCCCACCCACCCTTTTCCTTGTGAATAGACTTCTGTCTTCTTCATTTCTGAAAGCACATGGACTTAAACTGATTTTGGACAACCTCCTGACAGAGATGACTGTGCAAAGCAGGCTTCTTCCCAACCTCCTTGTATTTTTACAGGTCTGTTGATTTAAAAGTCAATAGCTGTCTGCTGCTATTTCTCAATTTCTTTTTCTTTCCTATTTGCTTTGGAATCTCCAAGTGTCCTTGTAAGATAATGGTTTCTTTTGTTCTTTTAAAGTCCTTGTGACACATAAGGGAATGAAACTGCAAGCCACAGTCCGGAGCCAGAGGAATGGATGTTTATCTATTCCTGTTGCGTTGCTGGCAACAAGATGCATTCATTTGAATATTACAAACACCAGGAAGGGAACTGGGGGCCTCCCTTGTGCTACGAGGGTCTCTTGCTTGTAAGCATCAGAATGAATGGCAGCATTTCTCTGACTCTCTGTTAGCTGCCCCCCTTCGCAGTGGTTGCTAGCAGAGAAACACAGTGGTCGCCTAAACCAACGCTAAGACGTCTTCAGTGGGAATTATATCCACTAATTGGATGTTGAAAGTTGCTTCCATAGCAACCAAATTAAGATCCACAGGAGAGTAAAGAGAAAGATAAGGCAGAAAACAAAGATCTGGGTGTAAGGGCTCCCTTATGAGCCATAAACCTTTTGTTAGAGGCAATTGTAGATTATTGTGATAGAACTTCCAAATGTGTGCGGAGAATGAAGAAGTACTGGAAGTGATTAGAGGACCGAGGGCTCTTTTTAACGGCAAGCTTGCTCAGCTTTAAGGGCACAATCTGTCCTCTAAAGCATTAGCAGAGCCACCCCATGGCCAGTAAACACTTGAGGGTGCTGCACTTTGTCTGCTCCAGGCCGAAGACAGAGCTCTGAAGGCGGAAAAGGGGATGGATTCTCCTCTCCAGGTGGGACGGGTCTTGGATCCACCAGACCCAACAGAAATTGGGTCCACTAGAAAGGTTCAGAGGCCCATCTAGTGGAGGATGCTGCAGAAGAGTATGGAGGAGTAAGATCTCCCTCCATTGTCCCTCTGGATACTGGAGAATGCAAAGTCCCTGAAACAGTGAGATTGCTCTCTTGGGGAACTGTAGGATACTCTCAATTCCCCCCCAAGAGCCAATCAACATTGCTACCATCTCTGCAGGGAGACTCTGAGATGGGACGCCACCCCTTGACCACTAGCAGCTGCCATGGAAGATCAAGGGCAGCAGTTTTCTGAGGCTGCAAAGACCCTGTAGGGGAGGTCAAAAAAGGGCCATTCTGATGAAGGGAGAGAAGAGGGGATGCCAGGACCTCCAGCCTACCATGGCCTCTTCTTTGCCTGTAAGAAATAGGCATTGGCCTAATAAATAAGCTATGTGGGCCCAGAATCTATTTTTCCTTTCAATTTTTATTTGGGAGGACAACAGGAGACGGGTTCACCAAGACTGGAGGGTTGCACTTAGCAAGTTCACAATCTATAGGATTAACTCATTCTATTTCCCCCTTTATTTTTAGGAAGTTGTCTCAATATTTAAATTATTTTCTGATTTATTAATACGGTTGAATAGTCAATGCTATTGAAGATCATAGATGTTAAACATTCACAGCTTTCATACATGTGACTAATGAGGGAGATGGCATTTAGCAAATCATCCTTCTCCATCCATATATAAAACAATTGTGCTATTTAAATTGTATAAAGCAATTGTGCTATTTAAATAAAAGAATATATTAGCTTTGCATCAACATTATCACGTGCATGGCATACTAATGCAAGGATACGAATGTGCAGCTTGCTAATATTTGGGACTGAAATGTGGGAAGGAGGAGCAGAGTGTCTCGCTGCGATGACCATGGAAAAGACAGGTAAATCTATTTCAGTTCACATCGGCATCAGAGCTTATTTCTGTCCATCCCTTTCCGACATGTGAAAGGTTTGCATGGTACTTGGAAGATGCCGTCACAATTTGGGCATCGCAGTTAATAGCAGAGTTGGCCAGATCATCATCTGGTTCAGCTTGATTGGATGGGCTTCCCTTGTTGAGCCTGGAGGATGCGCACAAGGTAAGCGGCTCGTAGGGGCTTCCGGACTTCCTCTTGGCTTCCCGTGTCTTTACTCCAAAGCACCCTCAAGTGGCTTATACCTTACGGGGTTCAGAGCAAATAGTTCCAGGACCACACACTTGAATTGGATGGCATTAGTCACATGGTTTGTGCCTTCTGTAAAATCATCTTAGTACAGGCTTCTGTGACTGACGGAAATACGAACTCTTTTACTGTGCGGCTATAAGCTCATATTCACTATAACAACCCAATGTACCCAATGTGCATTCCGTTCATCGCCTGCTCTGGCTTGTGCATTGAAAAGTAGCTCTGTTCCAGCGCTGCGTATCTGAGGATGCGAGACAAGAGTGGAAGGGAACCGCACCCTCTTTCTTCTCATGTTAAACGCTCTCCAGTTATGGAGGATACTTTCCGAAAAGGAGAGCTTGCGGTATCTATGGATGATCTGTCATGCTGGAAAAAAGGGGTATTCAAACTGTGGCAGCCATAGTTCCTGTACAGAGTCAGAGTGTGAGCCATACCATGAATGATATGGAAAAAGAAGGTGGCTGTCCCCATGGGAACTTGCAAGCAGTCAAGCTTTTTCAGATCCATTTCCTGGAAGGGGTGGAATCGTTTTCTAAGCACATGGCAGCACCCACATGTTCTATCCTCCGGGGAGAAAGGGAAGGGGAAAGCAAACAACTGGCATGAAGGCAACCATTGGACCAACTTATAAAATTCCAAGTAGCTCAATAGCTTTTTTTTTTTTTTAAATGAATCTCATGCTCTTTCAATTTCATGCTCTTTTAAAGGTTAATGTGGAAAGCAAATGGCCCTTGCTTTGAAGACTGCAAAAGCAAGTCAGACCAAACTTAGACTGATACATGCTAAGAAGTTATTATTCGTTGGCTTGCAGTCTATCGAAGTATTATTTTTTTCTGACAGTGCTTTCGTTCCTCTGGCAGCGCAACAGTGAATTGTGGTGCAGGCACTTACCATGAACTTCCCAGATCCATATCCCCAAGAGAGTCTGAAAATCAAGGCAGGCCTATTCAGCCATATCGATAATCAGTTCTCACAGTTTTCCTCTTGCCCAGGAGTAGCCCTTTGGTAAAGCAAGGGAGTCTTCCTTGGCCATTCAAGATTCAGTCACCCCCAAATACTTCGCATTCTATCAGGGAGCATTGTATCATTGTTGGGGAAAATTGTACTGCCGTGCCAAATATTCTGAGGGTTTTTCCTTCAGCAATCTGTGTATGGATGTACGTGTCAAGTTAACGCATTGGAAGAGGCTGGGGAAGGGGAGAATTTTGACAAATGTTTGCATTGGGGAGTGAGGGAAGGGTTCTATTGATCTTGTAAGTGTAAGAGGTGCTGAAGATGCCACTTTCTGCTTTTGAACTCTGAAAACACTCTGCCTGTTCTTACAGAATGGCAGGCCTCCTTGCGTAGATGCTCTTAGTCCACCAATGCTTCTGGAATCCCCAGGAGGTGGTTATGTTTGGTCCCTCAAGCATGCTGGGGTGAAAGCTGCTGTTCCAAGAACTCTGTCCTGCTGCAAGGAAGAGCATGGCTTTAGGGCTTTCAGAAAGCGCTTCTCCTTTTTCTAGTTAATGCCTCCCCTTCCAGAAGAAGGAGAAGAAGGAGAAGGAGAGCATCAAAAGAACATGAAGTTGAAGACGAAGAAGAGCAGGAGGAGGTGGAGGAAAAGGAGTCAGAAAGACATCACAGCTCACAAGTCAGCAGCACAGACAGATGAACAGTGCTTATGCAGTCTTGTTTCTTCTGCACATTACGCTAACAATGCCTCTCCATGGTGCAAACCTGTTCAGAAAACGACAGAGAATGCTCAAGAAGAGGCTCTCCCAGGTTGGAGCAAAGCCTGCCTGTGCCTATTTGTCGGTGCCTTAGAGGTACTCCAAGACGCTCTCTATAACGGCAGTCTTCATCTGCTCAAAACGCTTTTGTGTATAAAAAGATGGATTTGTTCTAAATGAATGAATAAGCAATTATGTTCTCTGCAGAGGATTTAGGAAATACACCGTGTTAGGCAAGACTGGCAATAACCCAGTGGTAGTTTGGTGGGGATGATTGGAGGGAAAAGGTATTGAATTTTACACATTTACTTTGGGAACATTACAGGGTAATGATTTTGACCATTACAGTGAAATAGCATATTAAGGGAATAACGGATTGTCAATAATGTATTTAAAGTCTCCGTGACTCAACCCAGATGTGTCAGCAGCTGAGAGCAAATGTCCTTCCTTATCAGATCCCTTGCCTTCTCAGACTGGAATTTTGAGGACAGAAAACTCTTATCCGGCTCTTGCTGCTGATCAAGCTTGAGGCTGAAGCTCGGGTGATAAGTTTATCTGTCACTTTCCAGCCTTCTCCTGTCTTCAAGCTAATTTTTCTATTTTGTAGCACAATTGGCAAGCTTGGGAAGAAATAAATGTCCAGGTTGGAATAAAAGGCTCAAATATTAAAAAATGGTATTGTTATGATGAGGGTTCAGATGAGAGAAATTGTGGCTGTTAAAATAGGCTTAAAAGAAATGTTTTGTTCCAGGTTTAGCCATAACAAAGGTTCCAGGTTTAGCCATAATAACCTAGAAGTAGATCTCTAAAGTAGCTAGAAGAAAAGAGAAGTCTTTGCCTGGTATTGAAAAGATAGCACTATAGGTGCTAGGTAAACTGCTTTGAGAAGTTTATTCCACAAGTGTGGTGCCACCACTGAGAAGGCCTTGCGTCTTCTAGCCACCCTCCTCACTCCCTTTGATGAGAGCCCCCAGAGGAGAGCTTCTGAAAATGACCTTAGGGTCCAAGGCAGGTACACATGGGAAGAGCAATACTTCTGTTGTCAATCCATCTGGATTTTTAAAGGGAGTGTAGTGTAGTTCAGGAATACACAAAGCTGCTGATCGTGTGTCTCAGCTAAACTCACACCATGCCCTTATTTATCAAACGTAAATGTCTGAGTAAGAGTCTGTGTATGGGAAGTTACTCATGCACCAGCTATTATGCCGACTAGGGTTGGTTATAACAATGTCCTTTTCAACAGTATACAATGTGAAACACGGTTATCTTTCAGAATTTGCTCATCTCTGAATTTTGCAATATAGTACTCCAATAAAAAAGGCAAACAAAATGCCTCAATCAAGGGAAAGTGCAATATTGATGTATTGGTGAAAATTATCCTTAATTTCATTATACTAGGACGATTGCTTGCAAAAGGAAAGATCTATGAGATGAATATGCATGTGTATGGAGACATAGAAATACAAATGCATGCAAATATTTGTGCAAACTTTAATACATTTGAGGAGGAACTGAAGATTGGGGAAATGAGCAACTCACAGACAATGCAATGGACAGATCGTTCATCTCTGACACTCAGTGCTTTAAGGAGGCACCGTTGATGGAGGAAGGCTTATCAAGTGATGGTTGGATTGGACCCAAGTCCTGTTGAATGGACTCAGTGGTGATACTATCAAAGAAGAGGCAATGCGAGGAGGGCTTGCCTAAGTCTAAAACTTAAGCACAGTTTGGATCAGGCTATAGTAGATTTTGGAGAACGCCCTTTAGAAGGGGCCATGGTAACTACGCTGTTTTTGTCATGCAAAGGCATATGATATGGAATCTAGCTTATAGTTTATAGGGGATTTTTAATTTATAGGGGATTTTTAAGGTGGACAAATGACATTAAAATGAAGCAAAGGCGTGACTGCACACTAGATTTACACCTAAAATAATAAAGTCCTGGATTATTACAACAAGTAAAAAAGATTAGGATACACATCAAATACATTTACACACACACACACACACACACACACACACACCCCTCTCCCAACTGTGCACTCCATACTTCCTCTGTTCTGTAATCTACTTAGCCGATTTGAGTTTCAAGGCTGCTTCTTGACTTATGTAATAGTAAAGGATTAAAATTGAAATCCTTTTCTCACTAATAGCATGATTAACGTAAGTCTTCTTTCACAGATACTTACAGATTTCATGGGGGAAAGTTGCATCAATGGTGCTTTTAAAATAAAGTGAATATTATCTGGAGAATTTTAAGTGGGATAAGAAGTTGGGACTCAGGGATGCTTCTCTTTGATGCCTGGGTAGTGATAAAGCAATGCGGGAGGTTCCATGCATTTGCTTTTGAAATTACGAGCAGCTGAGCACTCGCCTATCAGGAAGAAGCAGGAGGCATGAACTGAGTAAACAAAGACCACTTTATTAAATCAACAGACACTGCAGTGAGCTGCAACCAGGTCAGGCACCAGGGAACAAACATTCTGCATTTTTCAGGTAGGGGCTCAGGTAGCAGCTCTCCAGCTTACAATACAGTCCTGTGGAGGGCATGACCTTCTGAGGTTGACAAGGGCTGGTGGACTACAACTCCCATCAGCTCAAGCCAGTGTGGGCTAGTGGTTAAGAGCACAGGACAGGGACTCCTGGGTTCTAGTTCTCCCTCAGCCATGGAGCCAACTGGGTGACTTTGGGCCAGGCACAAACACTCGGGGTGGTTGCTTTGGGGGACTTCCATCTTTATCCCACCACCACCAGAAAACATGTTGGTGGATATATGGGAGAGGGCCTTCTTGGTGCCTGATCCCAACCTCTAGAATTCCCTACTAAGGGAGGTTTCCCACCAGCAGGCAAGTATGTTTTTATGCAGCTTGGCCTTTGGCATGGAAGCTGGTGAGCTGCTGAAGGTACTGCAAGACGTTGGGTGCCCATTGCTTCGGTTGCTTTAATTACGTTTTTCATTTGGGATGTTTATATGCTATGCTTTCATTTCTATTTTGTTTTTAATCGGAATGCTATTGTTAGCTGCCTTGAACAACGTTGTTTGGCAACAGGGCAGGATGTTAAATACATCTGGAAGGTTGCCCTGGCTCCAAGCACCATATCTGCCCATGTCTGATAATCAGTTGTCCTTGTCTGCTGACCAGGAAGTCCACCCTGAAGGTCCTGGCACACCTTTGGTCCCACAGCTGTAAAATCCTCAGATGTGATGAGATTGCCAGAACCAAACAATCTCTCCCTTTCCACATCCCCTCCCTCTGGTTGACTGGCGAGTTGGAAAAGCACCACTTCACTCCGAAGGCACCTCAAATTGGTCATCGAGGTAATGTACACTTCAGTTGTTCCTAGCCAGAAAAGTTTCTGCCCTATGGAGGTTGGCCATTAATACACACCATGCCAGTAGTCTATTCCTTCCCACCTTGCCCCATGTCATCACAGGTAGGCAAAAAAAGAAGTGGCTACCTGTGGGGTGATCTTAAAAATGGCCCCAGTAAGTGGTGGTTTGCTGTCCCATGCTGGTGCCACATATGTGGGAGGGCTTATGGGTTGCCACCTGGAGAAAGAACTCTCTGCAGAAGCAGCAGGGGAGGGGTGGGACAGCTCTCCATCTTCAGCCTAGTAAGGAAGGAGCACCTTGATGGTCTTCCTCCCCTTGTCCAAACATGGGGGAAATCATTCTGTGCTCCCATGAACTTCTAAGGAGATATGAATGGCAGAAGAGGAAGAGAAGAACCTCGTTGCTGGTCCTAGTCTTGATGAGGTTCCAGTGGAGTCTGCAAAGACTAACAGACCTCCTGATAAGCCACCTGGGGAAGACACCTCTCTCAAGGAGGCGCAAGAGTTTGGAGAAATGGATGCACCCTGACTTGTTTCATCACCTCTCTGCAGACTTACCAGGGTCACTCCCAGGATCTTGGGAGCAGCGGCTCTGGCATGCCTGAATGAAGCACTGAACCAAAGGGACAGTGTCCATCTGGCAGCCTGTGAGGAGCACTTCCTGGGCACTCCTGTGGAGGACACCTGACTTCATCTGTTTGATGGAGGAGGCCAAATAGTTATGAAGCTTCAGAGCTGAACCCTAACTGGTGCTGGAGCAACATCTCCCCTTACTCCTTGAGATCCATGTTGGACAGCTCCTCTGGCTCTCCTGCTGTTTGACTCACTAGCAGCTCCTAGTAAGGCAAGGCTTTAGCCCCAGTGCTAGGGTGTCAGGGGCAAGACAGCACTCCAGGTGAGCATGGTAATGTGCGTGGCAATGGGCTTCTTTGTGTGGATCAGGGCCAAAGTGTTAAAATGTGGAGCTTTTCGTTTAAATGCTATGAAAAAGTCCTGATGTTCCCCTTGACTTGTTTCTTTGACATGGCGAGAATGGTGTGACGTGCATCACACAAACCTGCCGTGTATTCTTTGCAGATGCTTTGGGAAAATGTTTGAAATCTTTGACAGGGTCTACCTCCCATTAGCACCTGTTTCTCTCCCACAACAGAGAGGATATTTTAGTTGTTCATAAAATTCTCTAGGAACTTGACCCGCACAGTTTGTCCAGCATGAGGAAGACAGTATCTCAATCAGGTTGGTGTTAATAATATCTCAGCAGTCACCACTTTAGTGAGGGCATCTGTATGACCAAACGACACAATACTCTCCTTTTGCTGTCACGATCTGGTCTTCCCTCCCGCACCCCTTCCAAGCAGATCAGGCCAAAGGTTGTCCAACTAAAGCCTGCATTATATTAAAGGCTGAACAGCTAGGCAAGCTTTGTCATACAAAAGAAGAGTATTGCAAATGTCAACAACAAAAGACACAAAATTTGGGGAGAGTTGCAGAATTCTCCTGTTCTATTATTCCCCAATTCACATTGTTGTTGTTGTTGTTAGTCACGAAGTCATGTCCAACCCATCACGACCCCATGGACAACACTCCTCCAGGCCTTCCTGTCCTCCACCATCGTCTGGAGTCCACTCAAGCTCACACCAACCACCTCAGTGACTCCATCCTGCCACCTCATTCTGTGTCATCCCCTTCTTCTTTTGCCATCTATTGTTCCCAGGTGCCAAAGGTGTGAAGCCCTGAAAACAAAGCAGAACCACGCAGTCCCATGAGCTGATTGGCTAATCCCATGCTGCAGGGACCAAGAGCGGGACGTGTGTCAGGTATGCCATTCTGGAACAAAGTCAATGGGGAGGAGACAGTTGCAACCATATCGATTTGTCCAAGTTTCTTTTCCCATTGCGCCATCGCTCTGCCATGTGAAGAGCCCAGGAAGAGCCATGGGTGAAGGAGTGCCTGAACATCAATTTCCTTCATTTGAGGATGGTGCAAGATCACTGCTATGGGGGTAAGTAGGTGGGGTGGAGTGCCCCATACCTTGGCAAAAATATAGATTGCAGAAGTACTCAATATTCTGGAGAACTTCTTATCTAGCAACATCTTTGCCCCCCTCCCCCCATCATAACCTTAACAGTCTGAACCATGATACCCTATGGATGAGTAAAGGGTCAAGTCACCATGATCAGCCAACCTTATTTAACTACATGGGAGCCACTGAAGGAAAGAAAGGCTCGATGAATAAGCCACACATATCACAACAATATCCAAGATGCTGAGTGAGAATGTAACAGATGCAAAACAACCCCAAGATCCTTATAAAGAACTGCTTTCCATATGCTCTCAGAACAAATTATTTTACTCACCACCCTTTTTAAAGAGATTTGAGAACATTTCCCTCCAGCTTTTTTTAAAAATCCTTGACACCTTGCGCTGGAGGCAAAGAGCAGCTGTCTTGCTTTGAAAAGGAACAGGAAAGCTTTGCAGCCCGCTAAAAGCAGTTTTGCTATTGCCGCGATAATGGGTTCGAAGACAGGAGGAGGTGTTCCTTTAAGTTTAACAACTCTCACAAACCCTGCTTAAATTAGACCTTCCACCTATCTGATCATCTGACATTGGAACCCATCAAAATAACTCCCTTACACCTTCAGTCAGCAGGTGACCTCTTTCTGGGGTGGGGTGGGGATATTCCTCTTCCCCCATTGTTCATCTCTCCAGGAAGAAAAGGGTAGTGGCAGAGATACTTTAAAAAGAGAGTCTCTCTGCCGTCTGTCATCAGCCACTGCAGGTGGATGGAGTGTGCCAAGGGACTGACACCTGAGCCCTGAAACTCTTAAGGTGCTGCCACGAGAGTGTCTAATAGACTGTCACTCTGAATGCTAAAATGAGATACTGCAGAAGAGAGGAAAAAGGCCGCAGGAAAGATGCTAGGGAACAGTCCGTGTCAGGGACAGCTGAGGCAGCAGCATGCCCCCAGTAATAGCTTAGTTTTGATATTGGTGGCGATGAAAGATGCTAACAGGGATTCAGAGACAATTCTCCTCCTCCTCCTCCTCCTCCTCCTCCATCTATTTTTATTTTGTCTGCTCAAAATAATGTCATCTCAGGTGGCTAACATTATTATGTTTTAAAAAGATTTTTAAAGCTTAATAAAATATTAAAAAACTGAGTACACAATTAAAGTGCACAATTAAAGAAACAAAAAACACCCCACCAATTAAAAAGCAAATTCTGCATAAAAGGGGCAGTTCCTATGCTCACCATCTGTCTAAGTAGAAATGTTTCTGCCAGCTGGTGAGCCAACCCAGGGGTCATAGAATCATAGTAAGATAGAACAGTAGAGTCAGAAGGGGCAAGAAGGGCATCGGGTCCAACCCACTCCTGTTGTAGGACAGCAACTTACATCCACTTGGATGGCTGTGCAGATTCTCTTTGTTTGTCTCTAGTGTGGGAGAGTCCATCACCTCTCTAGACAGCTGGTTCCCTCAGCAGCCTAGATTTCCTTAGCCGGGAATTGCAGAGCTTAGGAGTGGCCAACAAGAAGGTCCTCTGTGTAAAGTTGCACCAACAGCATCTTGCTCCTGTTGTGCAAAGTTGACATTGACATTCACAGATAAATCAAACAACTGGCTTTATCTAACGATGGCCATGCATTTTGGCCTACAATTCCCGCCAGCACTAACCAGCATAGTTCAGCTGAAGGATGATGTGAGTTGCTAGGTCAAAACATCTGGTGGGACATACTTTACCTAGTCCTGCTAGAAAGTCTTAAAGAGTTTGCAACCAGAGTACTTGAAGAATCATCTGACCTATGGAGGTGAAGGGATTGTGACCAGAGTCAGAGTTTTCTATCATGGCTCTCTGTTTTCACAGTAGCCTCCTTAAGAGAGGTACACCTAGCATCTTGGTTGTTAGCATTCAGCCACCAGACTAACTCTGTTCTGTTCTCTTATGCCTTCAGCTGATTCCTTTTTTGCTTTATCTGGAATTATGCAATCTTCTTCTGTTTGATGATGATGTGTAGGGCATTGTTCTTACACTGCAGCTTTTATTGTCAGGATTTGTTTAGTCTGAACCACAATGTTAAAGCTAAGCAGGTCTGGAAATGGTCTGAAATTGGAGGGGAGACCACCTGGGAAATGCATTTATTTATTTATTTATTTATTTTGCGATTTATATCCTGCCTTTTTCCTACAAAGGGCTCAAGGCAGCTTACATCATTCTCCTCCTCCATCTTATCCCCACAACAGCAACCCTGTGAGGTAGGTTGGGCTGAGAGTCTGTGACTGGCCCAAAGTCACCCAGTTGGCTCCATGGCCGAGCGGGGACTAGAACCCAGATCCTCTGAGTCCCAGTCCCATGCTGTTAGCCACTACGCCACACTGGCTCCCAACTGCATGGAACTACCTTGAGTTCCATAATGGGAGAAAAGTGAGATACAAATAAATAAAATGATCCATAGACTCCAGACTAATGTGCAGACCAGAACATAAAATTATTTTTTGAATTTCACACTTCTCTGAATTTTGGTGATGCTTTTCTCAGCTCTAGATATGCACACAATGCAGGCCGAATATGGATTTACTTATGCTTAGATTTAGCCCTACGAAAAATCAATGGGATGTCAGTAAATCATGATTAACCTATGCCCTATAGATTTCCTTTGATGTATGGATCCATCACTAGGTTTAGAGATGCATACTTTAAGAAATGTGTATCTTTGGACAAAATACATTTGAAACAAGCCTTGTGTGAGGAAAATATGCCCCAGAATATATATTAGTGTATAATGACTTATGAAAGAACACATTTGATACGGGACAGGCCAAAAATAGAATGATATGCTAGCAAAACCTGCTGTCCTGCAGTCCTACTTCATCCTGAGAGCTTTTGGAGGAACAAATGTTTGGATCCAGTACTGCCAGGCGCAGCTGAAGTGCACACATAAAACATGAATCATCCCTTTAAAAGGATTGTTGCAGATGCTTAAGTCACACAGAAGCCATTTCCAAAATGTTTGTCCTCAGGGCATGCTTCTCGTGCTCCAGAAGGATAATTAACACCCTCTCACAGCAGCTCCAAATTGGTTGATTCCTCTTTAAATGTACATTAGGGTAGATTTATGAGCCGGGATCAGAAGGGGCAGGAGTGGCCCAAGCTCTGACTACATAGCAGTGCTGGTATTTCTGCGGTGAGTGCAGTAAATCAGACTTACTGGGAACTCACATTAGCAGCCTTGACAGTCTCTGGGACCAAGGGGCAATGAAGGCCATGCATGTAAGTTCAAGGTAAGTCCACAATGCAAAAGGGGGATCCCCATTGTAGGGAAAGTACAAATAAATCCTCAAATAAAACAATATACTTTTGCATGTGCTTTAATAGAAAATCTGGCAGCAGTGCCCTTACACTCCCTTCCCACCTGCAGGGTTTTTCCTTTGTAGTTCCTTCTCCAGGAAAAAGGAAAAAACTCAGCCTCAAGCTATGCAAATGAGCCACCTGCTCTCAGCCCTGATCGTCCAGCCAAACAGTTAAAATGATGTTGCCAGCCCATCACCAGCTGTGCTTCCTTTGCAATGTAAAAATACCTAGCCAGCTCATGCTTTGTCTTAAGGAATTTTGTATCCCTCATTGCAAAAATGGCAAAATTTTAAGCCTGTTAGATTTCTCTTAACTCCTGATTGTTTTATTTGTAATCTGTTACTCAAGCATTCAATGGGACATGACATTTCCTGATGCCTACAATGATTTCTCAGTGTTTCTGTATTGTCCCCCATTGTCCTCACCTTCTCACCCATTCAGAATCTCATCACTGCCCTGAAAATGTGTTTGTGACCCACAACTTATAAAAAACTCTGTCTATACTCTGGAAGTTTGGTATGCTGGCTACCTGACAGCACTGTTGTTTTATCTGTTGGAGAGGGGTACCTGGGCGTTCTGCAAATAAGCTGCTGAGACTGAGCATAGAGTCTTCCTGTGGATCCAAACATGCGTTCTCCTGGTTCTGCAATTCCAAGATTTTCTGGCACCATCCTTGGCACATTTCTCTGGGGTCCTCTTGACTGACCTATGCATGGTGGGGCTTTGGTTATGGGAGAGAAACCCCCAGAGCAGTTTGGAGCGGAGGTAACCATCTGTCTCAAGAACGGTGCTTTCTGTAGCTTTTGCCACCCTTCCTTGGGAGACAATTTCCCAAAGTGACTGATAGTCTCCTGGAGTCATGGGGAGGGAGGGAGAATCTAGACTGGACCCGTGGCAAGGGCTAAGGGCTAAGGGCTTCCCCACACCATGGATCTGACCCAGAAGTACACCTCTGCTATTTAGCAAAGAAAAACACAAGTGTGGAGGAACATTGACTGCATTAGGTTCCTGTACATGTTGCCCCTTAGTTTGTCATTCCGTGAAGCGATTCTGAGGGGAGATCACTTCCAAAACTGTGCACCCCTCACAAGGGACTGGGAACTTACTTTTGTGAGAAAATGGAAGCTCAGATTCTCAGCTCTGGTGGTCACATTGTCATTGGCTCAGTTCAGAATCAGGTCAGCATGTGAGAGCTTTCTCAGAGAACCCTTTGAATGACAGCAATGCAGTTTCCCTATTCTCTCCCCGCACCCCCAAATTCCTTAGAGATCCAATGTTGTTTGCCTGCTGTCGGTGCCTTTCCCGTGTGCCTTATTATCTTGGCACTAATAATTGTGGTGTCCACACACAGCCTCTCAAGACAACATACCCAGGGACAAGAAAAGGGTTTGATTTGGAAGGGGACAACATAAACACATAAACATTTGCAAGAAACAATTGAATAGGACTGGGTGAGAATTTCATTTCACCTTGGTTTTGATTAAGAATATACTACAATTCACTATGTTTTCTGTATT
The DNA here is from genome assembly GCA_023646645.1 of Varanus salvator macromaculatus. NCBI lineage: Eukaryota > Metazoa > Chordata > Lepidosauria > Squamata > Varanidae > Varanus > Varanus salvator. The sequence goes on from JAIXND010000786.1 coordinate 9,747,609, forward strand.
GCGGACAAAATGAACATATTTTGCAGAACTGAACATGCGGAAACCAACATTCACAGTTTGTCTATTTTACAGCTTTTCATGCTTGCCTTCTTAAAGGCTGGTATTCAACCCCACATGTTCAGACATGTTCGTGGTACTGAATTAGGCATCTTGTCTCTTCTTTCTGACAAGTTCCACATCGTTCTCAGCTGTACAACAGGCAGGTTACACCACAGACTCTTCCATGATGATAAAGGTTGAACCTTATTGATTTTAGCTGGGTCAGATGAATGGAAAATTTATTTCAATTCATTTTGGATAAGAACTTAGCAAAGCCTACAAAGTTGATGTTCAGGTGAGAAAGAAGAGAAATAAAAGCAGGAGACAGTGAAACTGACAGATTTGATGAATGATATTATTTATTTATTTTCAATATCTACGACCAACTTTTCAATCGACTTGTTCTCAAAGCAGCTACGTAACAAAAAGACAACATTTGGGGACAGATGAACTTGTCAGTTTCTCTCCTTTGCTCCTCATTTTTGTAATCATACATTTTCTTCATCCTGAACTTTGTGTATCTTTCACAAACTGCATTTTTAAGTTTGCCTTAAAATTTGTATTTACCTATTTTATTAGATTTATATCCTGATTTTCCTTACAACAAACTCAAAGTGGCTTGCATCCTTCTCCTCCTGCTGGTCCCAATCTTATCCCCACAACAACAGCCCTGTGAGGTAGGTTGGGCTGAGAGTCCATGACAGGCCCAAAGCCACCCAGTTGGCTGAGTGGGGACTCCCACCAAGTTCACCTGAGTCCCAGTCCCATGCTCTTAACCACTACATCACACTGGTATGCAGTTTTGTGTGCATGTCTTCTAACACTGAAACAAAAATTTCAGTGTTTGTTTCTAATGCACCCCTTTTAGCTAGTACTTTTCTTAATATAATGCATTGTGAGCAGTATTTTGATCCATCTGTGCATTTTGTGCACTTCTCCTTTCCACTGAATACTCATTTAAGTTTCTCTGACATCTTTCCAGTCTGCAATCTTTGGCAACCAGGTTCCAAGGACCTCTCCAAGGATTTTCTGTCTTTCCTGTATTTCTTATTGTTTTAATGGGATATACGCATTTTCAGATTCTTTTCACTGTTCTTCTCTGATGGCTAACTATTGATTTGTTTAGTTAAAGTTTGCTTTGGTTTTTATTTCCCTCATTTGAACGCAGCCTTCTTTGCTTTTAGGGCTTCTCCAATTAACCGTGCTGGCATCCTATTGGAATTATCTGTCTATGATGCTGTATTATGCATTTTAAAGTCAATTCAATTTCATCAAATGTTTTTTGATGGTCATGGAGATGCTGAAAAGCTGAATCCTAGTCTACCCTCCATCTTTTCTCAACACGAAACAATGCAGTCCATGGTTACAGGAATATCTGGTGCTACATTTAAGATATAGGAATATCTAAGTGTTATTTGGCTGGACATTTCTTGTCTCCTTTCTCTGTCCACAACCTCAGCACATGCTTTTCAGCCCTCTGTATTGATGTGCTGCCATATTTCATATGGTTACCTCTTAGCAAATGTTCTGGCCTGTACAACTTTCCAGAGGACTATATATCTTGAAATAAAATTATCCAGTCCTTATGTCAGCATCTTATTTATGGAGTGCTTTTTGTCTCCTGAATGGCTTATTTGAAACCAAGGTCTTTTACCTGAGCCATTTGGTCACTCAAAACTTATTGCGCATTACCGTCGACAACAAGCCGTTTGCCTTAATGAGCAGTCACAGAGTATGGACCAAGGGGGAATACTGTGCTGGCCACAGAAACGGTGCCAAGGCACGGTTCGCTTTCTCTGTATTGGTCAGTGGAACCTCACTGTCCGTCTCGCCTTGTGCCATCTGCAGGATTATGAGGCACCTGTTTCGCAGCCATAAAATCTGAGGGTGAAGCGGCAACATATGGATGGGACTAATGGACTGGAGGGAGCCACCAGCCACTGAATCGGCACGGAGGTTTCTCCCACCTCTCGTTTGCTTCTGCATACACTGGTATCATTCTGCTACAATCCTTCAGTGCGTCACCAAGTGGCAGGACATGAATCTTAGTGCTATTCTTTAATTATAGAAGTGCTGCTGGCACAGGGGATATGGGAGAGGCGTATGTAGGTTGGGCTGCTTGTCCACCTACTCTCACCTGGCCTTCTCAGACAATAGGTCTCAGAAGAGATCCCAGAATTCTTTTCCTGTCTTCCACTATCTTAGGGATGAGGATGTGAAGCTCTCCAGATGATACTGGATTCCCACTCCCATCATCTGTTACAGTTGGCTATGGTGGCTGAGGCTGATGGGAGCTCGAGCCCACCAGCATGGGGAAGGCCACGGCTTCCTCTACCCCTGCCAAACTAGATCCTTTTAAGCAGAGATTAAGCATTATCCATGGCTGAGCCTACCTCAAGAAGGCCTGTGGTCACCTTGGGCAGTAGGTTTTGTGCCGGGATGAGAGAGTTTTTCCAGCTCTGTTTCTTCACAGATCTGAGACTTCCCTCTGCCCTGTGTTCCTCCACTTCTGAATGCCAGTTTACCAACAAAACCAACAAAAATAAGAAATCAAAATCAAAATAATCACAACTAAATAAATAGAGAATAAACCAACCACAGAAACCTGGCAAAATATATAAAAACAGGTATAATAATTTTACACTTTATATTTCTAGCTGTGTTTTAACAGGGCATTTTAATTCTTTTAACTGGTTGCAATCCACCCGTGTGCAAAGCTATCAGATTACAGATCACTGAGTGGCATATAAATGATTTAAATAAATACATAAATATGTCAGTTTTGCATCTATGCTGTTTCTGTTTTTCTCTGTTGGTGTCAATCATTCATGGAAGTTCATTTTTGAATTGCAGGCATTTTCCTCGAAATATTCAAAAACAGTACAGCAAAATTTAGACAAGTGCACAGTCTGAAGAACATTTAGATTTTAATCCAGTCTATCAAGTGCAAATTTGACCAATTCACTGAAAAACACAGACTACACAAAACCATTGAACATTCCTAGCTATTGGTCAGTATTTCCTCTAAATGGCAAAGTCTTTCTTAGGTCTGGGGTGACTTTGCCTCCCCTTGCTGGCCTCTGACGCCTGATTTGCAAATAGGGATTGGAGAGAAATATTTCTGGTTCAGGAAACTTACCAGCTTTGTGCTTTTGGACATTTAGAAGTGCATCAGATTAGATAAAGTGCTTCAAAATGCACACTAAAGCACGCATGGAACACAAGCACATCCCAACTGCAAACTCTGGGATGAACTAAATTTCAGATTGCAAAACTGAGATGCTGGAACAAACTAAAATGCACGTGGTCCTCCAACCCTAAGATGGAGCAATTATTAAGGCTTCCTGGTCATGTTTTCACACGAGGGTCTTTTTTGTCCAACGCTGTCCTTTTGATGTGCAACTCTGTGGCTGCTTTCGGCCCGGCCCGGGTAATACCCAAGACACTGCGCTCAGCTACTTTCCTTGATGCAAATTCTCCAGCCAATTACGGTAACAAATGTGTCAGTTTAGCTTATGAAATTGAACTCTCCCTTTGATTATGCAAACTGAGTAGTAATCATCCCTGAGGAATTCCAGTGGTAGGTCTGTTGACAAATTCCCGTCTGGATGCACAAAAGCACACACTGAGGCTGATTTTCACTTGTGGGGCGAGCCTCTTACATCGAGAGGACCCAATGAAGTGCTTCTGCTGCGACTGAACAGAAGTGACAAGGGGGAGGGAGGATGCGGATGGGATCACTGCGAGCTGCATTACCAGGCAATGGGATGGGCGGCAAAAATATTCTCCGTAGGATTTCGGCAACGGAGCGCTTAGGGCCTCTGAGAGAGGCAGTGCTGAGATGCAAGACGGGAGGGTCTGTCCTTTGGGGACCACATGGGAGCATCTCTCGCAGGTGCATGTAAAGATGATGATGATGATGATGATGATGATATAGTAAATGCATGCTGTATCGGAGCCATAGAAACTGACGAACCATACAGTGCATTTCGACTGTTGAAAGAGCCTCTCGTTCATTAACTTAGTAATACTTACAACAGCCCTGTAAGGACACTTCCTATCATCATTTCTATACTGCAAATTAGGGAGTGAGCCTGAGGCCACACACTGATTCTGCAAGTGGGATAATAGTCCCACCCTTCTGAGAATGATTTCTCTGCAGCTGGTGGATGGATGGCCCTTTTATCAATTCCAGATGCCTTGCCTGCCCCACTGGCATAATTTGGATCAATTAAAATACACAAACCTATGCAATCCTACATACTGGTGGACACGTTCTTGTTTAATGTAACAGTTATCACACTGTGCCTGTGAAGGAACACCAGACATTTTGGGACGATCACTTAATAAAGCCAAACCAATGCAATTATAAATTATAGTCTACTGGAACTAAGATGGTTTTGCATTACATTAATTTATTGTATTTGTTAATGCATTCTTTCTTTGCTGCCTCTGCAGGCATAGGTCACATTCTAGTTATTTTCTGCATGGGGTTCATTATCCTGTGCTTAATAACTCATGGAACCTGGGCATATTAGTGGCAAATATTTGTAATTCTCCAGCATAGCAAATGAGAATGTGTTTTCTTTTGAATAAATGCATTGTATTGGAAAAGTCTAAATAGAGAAACCTTGATGTATCCAGGAACTCCCAAATGCACTTTTAGCATCTTCTCTTCCTTGCATTGGAAATGGAATAGAATAAGTTATGGCCAGAGCAGACAGCCTGTGGATTGTGTAATGGCACCAAGGGGAATTTTCCCTTTGGCGAAAGGGAGAGTGGAATGGGTATGATTAACCTCTTCATGTACTCCACAATTCCAGTTGGGAGGCTATCCCTCTTCTGCACAGCTGCAATCCCACATATTGTCTTGGGAAAAGGTGCATTTCATGCTTCGGCCAATAAGGGGGATGCATGCAAATCAAATATGTGTTCTCTGGCTGTCTTGCAAATGGTTAAACTTTATGCAATTTGGCTATACAGAGCATTGGCGCTGGCTGAAGCTTTTGAGGCAAGGCTTCCTCAGTGAGACCCTCTTCAGTATGTCTATCTCTTCACCTCCATTGTTTTCAGCTGCTCCTGCTCCTCACCCTTTTCTTCATCATTGCCCCTGCTTGCTTCCTTGCTTGACAGCCTGAGAACCAAGTGAGGCAGGATATGTGACTGCAAATTCCATTCTGTCTGAGCTGGATGGACTTCCAACACCTCTCTGACCCAGAAGCTGGAGCTCCAGGGTACCTGCATGTGTCAGCTTCTGCAGAATTACTCAAAACATTTGCAGGAATTGGGATCCATGAATAATTGGTGCAAATTATTTTTGCTCTGCAGCATTATGCACATTTCTCCAGTGTATTTATTTTGCTCAAAAAATCAATTATGCAATTCATGGCCAGTTTTTTAAAAAGGCACCTGTGTAGTGGCTCAACTCAGTATCTGACTGAATTGGTGCTGATGCAGGTTTATGGGGCTGAGCCAAGAAAATCCATTTAACTTATTTTATCTATTTATTAAAGGCTTTTCTATCCCATCCCCTACAGAATGTCTCAGGATGGAATCTGATGGGTGAACTTCCACCCATCAGGTTCCTCATATACCTGCACCAGTCAGCAAGGAGACAGCAGCGTCTCCTGTTTTGCTCTGTCACCAGAAGTCATCTGAGCCAGGCCAAGAAGCAGGAGAACAAACAGGTTGCAAGGGTGCAAAAGAGGAACAGACCCATCAGGTTGCCATGACTGGTCTCCTGTTGGGGTACAGCCCCATAGCACTTGCCCCACCATGCCTCCTTGGGGTCCTGTCCCTCACAAGGTAGACCAGGCTTCCAAGTGGAACTCAAGGAGTCTGACAAGCTGGAACCTCCCCGTTCTCCCATCTTAAATTATAGGTAGGTGGAAGCTGTTCCAGTAAGCAATGTTCCAGTCTGAAGTCCTTCCTGTACAATCCTCATCCCAATATTGGCTTCCAATCCCTGTGGCTCTCTAGCTGGTGTAGCCTCTGGGAATAGGTCAGTTGACCTCTGGTTCTCTCTCCTCTTCTCTGTTTTGTCTTCTCTCTAAACTCTGCGGGCATCTTCTTCTTTCCAGTGCCAGGATCTGGGCTGCACTGGTGGCTAGAACCAGTAGAAGCTCTCCCATAAGCACAGGATCTGCCCCAGGCCCTGCTGGAGCTCTCGGCCTCCTGATGAGCACCAGCTGGGAGTCCTGCAGGAGAGCTGCATCGGCAGCAGCTCCTCATTCCAGAAGTGGCCTCAGCAGTGCAGGTCTGCCCACAGTTGCAACGCTGGCACCTTCCGCGACTGTTCCCACCTTGCCAGGTGGCCTCGCTGTTGTGCCGCCCCTCGCCTGGCCGTGTCGCCCGCCTTGTTGTGCCACCTCAGCAGTGCTAGCTGTGCTTCAGCTTCTGCCCCTTACTGTATTTGGATCCTGTTGTCTCCCGCACTGTGCTGTGTCTCCCGTCTCGCTTGTCTTGTCTACCTCAAGTGCCTGCATGTTAATCATACAAAAGAATCACAGAAGAGGAGAGCTGGAAGGGGCCAGAGGGCCAGAGGGTCCATCCCCTTGCTCAGCTCAGGACTCCCACTTAAACTGGGCCAGCTAGCTAAATATGATGGAGAATCCATCAGTGGGGAATCCACCGAGCCCATATGCCTAGGGATCCTGCTGGAAGAGTAGATGGGCTTGCTCCAAATTGCATGCATTCCATGGATTTGTGCAAACCTGCTTTCACCTGCACAGGTGAGTGCTCACATACACTTGCAGAACTGGAAGGGAATTCACATACTTTTGTAGGACCTGCCCCCACCCCCCCGCCCTCAATTCTGTCAATGAACAGATGACAGAACAAAAGATGCCTGGAAACCCACAAAACACAGATAAAGCCGTGTGATCCTCCAGCCCTCCGGAAGGGCCACCGGGTCCTGGCACCCCTCCATCCCTGGTTTCACTTGTATTCATCAAACATGCTCTCCGGTCTGTGGATTGCCGCTATCAAAGGGCTCCAGCCATTCAAATGTAAATCATCGCTTGTTTTTAAATAGGACGAGGGAATGACAGATTAATGCAGATATCAAAAGTGCCTCAGGCTCATGCCTTGCTCTTTGGCCCCCAACAGCCAGTTTCGTGACAACAGTTCCTGTACAATCCCTGGAAATAGCCACCCGATGAGACAGGCAAAGCAAAGGAAAATGATGTCTGAAAGAGAGGCCTCAATTGGTACATGATATTTGCATGCAAATGCTGGGTATATTCTGGGTTGAATATTAAACATAATTCAGAATTGTTCTGCTCTAAGGCATCCCTCTCTCTCCCTCTCCCTCTCCCCGCTTTCCAAAAAAGAGTGGGGAGGGCAGAGAGGAAGCCATGAAAATGATTCAAACCGTGCTCGGGAGCACTGCGGTTCACACCAAATGTGCTGCTTCTCTCAGCGCAGTCCAGCCATACGCACGGCACAAGATTTATGAATGCAGAGGCCTTCAATTGTGCGGGGCAACAGGAAGCATCCTTTTTGCCTGGCAACATGACAAGCCTGGCTTCCTTTCCATTACCAGTGGAGATTCAAACTTACTGAAATGCAGCCAGCAACAACAGGGTGCCAGTGTCTGCTGCCTTGGAGTGCTGCTGCTGTGGCGGAAAGACCCGGAGCAGACCGTGCGCACCCTTCAGATGTCAGGAGTGCCTCTGCTGGCCCTTTGATATAATATCAAGATGCATTTCTGACTTTGCTCAACCTCGACACCAAGCACTCCATGTTTTGTCACTGTGCTTAGTTGAGCCAGGTCTAGTCAGTTTCCTGAAATCTATGAGTGCGTGCATGCTCTGAAAATAGATTGTGACTAGGGCTAATCAAAAGGGGGGGCAATGAAGTTTCCCCCCAGCTTTCCCCCCGAATAATTCCACCCCTTTGTGGGTGGGTTAAAATGGGAGGGAGTGGTCATTGGACTCAATGTTTTTTAACTCCCCCCACCCCCCGCGGAGGGTTGATTTTGTGTGGGGGTGGGGAAAGGGAGGGGAGTTTTAATTCTGTTTTGCCTGGATTGTCATGGTCTTGCTTTGAACTGGATCCATACAGCAGAATAAAGAAACCGATCTCAGGTGGTAAGTTTGGCATGTTGAGTTTGACCCTAAGAAGAGCCAGTGTGAGGTTCTGGTCAGAGTGCTGAGTGCAGCCAGGAGACCGAGTGTCGAATTTGCGTTCTGCCATAAAGCTTGGGTGTCCGTCGGAGCCGCTTTCTTTGAGGGCAGCTTATCTCACAAGGTTGCGGTAAGGATAAAACTGGGGGAAGGGAGAACATTTATGCCTCCCTGAGCAACTTGGAGGAAATGTGGGATATTAAAGTTACACACACACACACTGAAAACCAGTGTGGCGTTGTGGTTAGAGGACTGGACTGGGACTCAGGAAAGTCGTATTCTAGTCCCCGTTCGGCCATGGAGCTCATGAGGTGACTTTGGGCCAGTCACTCACTTGCAGCCTAATCCACCTCACAAGATTGTTTTTGTGAAGATATAATGGAGAGAAGGTGGGGAATTTTGTAAGCCACTTTGCGTTCCTTGTGAAAAAGGCAGGGTATAAATAAAATTAATAATAACGAAAATAATAGGTGGTGATATATTATTAAATAGTGTGGCATAAGAGTGGAGGGATAAATATCCCAACTAGACTTTGGCCAACCCATATATTACAGCAGAACATGATGAAAACACAAGGAGCTGCTTTCTAGCCCAGTATTGTGGACACAGGCTGGCAGCAGCTCTCTAGCATCCCAGGCAGGGTCCTTTCCTAGGCCTACCCTGGAGCTTCTGGAGACCTTCTGCATGGAATACAGAGCTATGGCCCTGCCTTCAGTATAATTCACTAGGATATATGGTCATGTGCCCAAGGCTGCAGAGGACTTTTCATTTGGGGTATAAAAATATCCCACAAAAGTATTGTTATGGAAATATTGGGGCATTTTGCTGCCCCAGGCATGCTTTGGTGTCTTAAAAAAACTGTAACGGGAAGGATGCTGAACTTTGGAGAGTTTTTACAGGGCAGGTTTTGGCAATGTCCTAGGAAGGTCTAGTCATGTGTAAGCGGAATGGGAGCTGGGAGAACATGTGCGTTAAACAGAAATGCCGCAGGAAGGCTGAGCATCCAAAGCCCCGAGTTTGCCCATCGTGGCTCAGTGTTTGAATTGCTGAACAGGCAGGCACATGGGCGACTTCGGGGTGAGACATGGCGGTGCTCTTTTCATTATGGTAACATTTCCAAATGTATGTCTGCACATGTCAATAAGCCCGTGCCAATTTTAATCAATTCCATGTCCTCTTTTGTCCTCTTTTTGGGTGATACATTTCCTCATGTCTTGCCCGTGTCTACATTGTGCACAGTATTAGGAAAGTCATAGAGATGCATGTCCCTGGAGCTCTCTGTCTGAACGTTAAGGTCTTCTGCCAGATCTTATGAGAATTGTGCTATTTACCAACAAAGGAGATGGCTTTTTCAGTGCTGACACCCACGTTATGGAAAGTCTATCCTAAGATGGTGCGCCTATATTACAATTTATCAGAGAATGTCCCCCAAACTGGCATTTCCTTGGCCACCCTGTTCCTGTGAACTCAAGGCTGTGGCTTCCTTTATGGAAGAGATTCATCTCATATTTGGTCTTTCTCTTACTACTTCTTTCTTTGACTTTCCCTGGAATGATAGTTTTTTCCCAGGAAGTCTTCCCTTCTAATGATGTACCTACCCAAAGTACAACAGTCTCAGTGCCATTTTTTCTTCAGGGCAAGTTCTGATGGGATTTGATCTAGGATATACTTGTTCATCTTTATGCTGGTCCATGATATTAGCCGGCTATGTATTTAAATTTAAATTTGAGAAATGTCTTAGCCTGTGTTTTATCTTGTATTGCTGTCTTGTATTGTTGTTAGTACTATGGTTTATCATATATTTTAGTGTTCCATGACAAAATGTACATTATTTATGTTTGATCGTCAATACCCTGGAATATATTGGATCCAGGGGGGTATTAAAAAGGTTGAAATGAATATGATTAATTGGCCTCATTAACATTTCTTTTACTTGGGCAGTTTCAATTTCAGCTGAATCAAAATGTCAGCTAATGGACTTATTTAATAACACATGTTTAAAATAAACATACATAGGTGAATGGTAAGTGGCTGGCATAAGAAATGAATGATCCATACAGTAATGAGAAATGCATGCATGAGGAACTACTTGCTACCCACTCAAGTAACTCCCAGGTTTGGTGGAAAAAACTACTTTGGGATAAAGTCAGAAGAGCACAGATGATAACAGCGGGGAAGACCGTTAAGACCATAATAGTAAAAAGTAGCAATTTCAGAGTTCCCTGTTGGCTGGCTAAAGGAAACATTTATAACCTTGGCATTGTTTAAATGTGAAAAGGAATCATTAAGCCTTTGTTTATTGTTCACTTACTTTAATAGGGTGCACCTGAAGGGCACTGGATAAGCTTGAAAACAGAATATTATGATCCACCAAAGCAGCTCTTCTATTTTTTTTTCTTCGCGAGTCATTAGCGCTTCTGCAAGTCCCCATTCCTATGAATCAGTGCACCAGGAGAAGACAACCTGGTACCTCCCAGATGGTTTGGACAACAACTCTCATGGAGGCAGCCCTATCAATAAGCAGAGTGAGGTAGTCACCTCAGGAGCTGGCACAACGGTGTTGGAAGAGAAATCCCCCTGAAGATTGTGGAAGACAGAGCTGTCTGGTGCCCGCAAGCTGTTCTGCTGCCTGCAGATGTGGTGGAAGATCCTGTCCCTTTGCCAGTGTTGAAAAACGGTTCAGCCACCAGTCTTGTATACGTGGAATGGGAAGAGTCACCATCTTGTCAGGTGGAAGAACGCTTTAAGCCGGGTCCCCGACCATTGGCCATCTGGTAGGGATGCGAGAATCAGCCAAGGCCCTCCAAATTTGATCTTACAGCTTGTTCTGTAGAAGATTCCAGACTATGTTTCTTTTCCTTTTTGCATGAAAAGCTGTGTGCATTTTCATGTGGGCTTCTTCAAATGTATCAGTCTGCATGCTGCATCTTTGAAATGATTGAGGCATCTCTGTGTACATTTTTCAAAAATACTCATTGTAATGACATTTTTCAAATGTTCACAATGCAAATGTTGGGTCCCTGAATCACAATTGGAATGATCAAGCCTGAGGCACACTCTTTTATGTCCGGGCACCATCCCAGAATCATAGAACAGTGGGGCTGGAAGGGACTTAGAACCGGAAGTGCCCTCAGCAAGACCATCTTTGTACTGGCCACATCCCTGAATGCTGACACACCGGCTGGCCCCCTGGTGCATTCAGTGTCTGTGAAGGAGGGCTTTGTGTGTATACAGTTGTGCATAGGCAGGGCTCTTCTTAATTAGGAACACTATTTGGCCCCTGCTCCTTGATTATGTGGGGTCACCTGGATGGGGTCCTTAGCACAGTGGAGCTGAAACTCTTTCAGCCCGTGAGTCAGATTTAGATGTTTGCAAGGGAGCTGTCACAGACCACGCACTAGCAGTAAAAGGACGGTATGGATGAATGCCAAAATGCACACGTATTTCAGCTGTCCTGAGACTCCAGGTTGTCCCAGGTTTGAATCTTGAGGTCTGTGCTAAGTAAATTACTTGCCACATAAAAATACTAACAAGAAGCTTCATTATCTTGCATGGAAGAGGAGAATACCACTAAGAGGTAACAACAAAGAATTGTAATGTAACATTCTTCATACACTGTATAAATTCATTGTCCCAATTGGTTTACAGTTTGACTACTTACTCCTTTTGCTTTCTTTGCATGACAAAGGATACATACTTTCTTGTTTTGAAACACAAAGAATGTATGTACTGCTGCTTTGGGAAACAATGGAATGTACATCTTTTGACCTGTATCTCATGGTTATCGCCAAGCACACTTCAAAACCCTCTTGGCATCTGGCATTTGGGGGAAAGGGGCTGGGTCGGGAGAAAGGGTCAACCCCAGAAGGACAGACTGGACTTCCAGCAGGCCAGAGCACACCTGTGGATCTGCGATTCTGCACTCCTGCCTTAGCAGATGTCCCCACTGATGTTGCTCCATAATTCCGGGGAAGCAACCATGTGTGTGTGTTTAACAAGAGAAATAAGTCCTTCTCCAACTTCTATTTACAAAAGTGCTGTCTATGGGGAGAAATGATACTGTGGTGCTGCCATGAGACATCTAATTGCCTAATTATATTACAGTATTTCTGGAAAATATATCCTTTCACAGATAGTAATTAACATGGACAGCCAAGTCACTACATGCATTGGCAAACACAGAGCTTCCTATATTCATTTTATCTAATTTTAATGGCTCTGGGCTGGCTAAAACCCTATGGAGTGGGCTTAAGAACCTCCTTCTTCAATCTGTCCTTTGCTGCACTGCTTTGTGCACAAGAATCCTGATTATTCTATCAGTTCAGGCACCACTTGAATTAATCAAATAATCCAGGTGTCAAGTCGGAAAATGAATGCCATGTAAACATCTGGTGCCTGGAGTCGGCATGTTTACAAAAGGACACAGCTGCAGTCATGTTGCGAATCACTAATATTTCCTCTTACATGGGACTTGCTGGGTACCATCCATCCCCAAATATCAGCTCTTTCCATGCAGAAACAGATGAGACAGATGACGTTTCTAGCCTTTATCACCAGAGGGAAGTGGGAGAGCACCTGCCCAGTTCTTGCTAACAGTCGAGGATTGCATTGCATGGCGGCCTTCCTGAGGCTGCAGTCACAGGCATGCACACGCTCACCCCACTGGGCTTCGTACTTTCTGGGTAACACCATTCCGTAAACAAGTCAACTGGAATCTTAGGCAGCTATTGAACTGGGTGCCCTGGAAGGGCTTGCTGCTTAACCAGTGTGAGCCAGTGTGGTGTAGTGGTGAAGAGGATGGGACTGGGACTCAGACGATCTGGGTTCTAGTCCCTGCTCAGCCATGGAGCCAAATGGGTGACTCTGGGCCAGTCACAGACTCTCAGCCCAGCCTACCTCACAGCGTTGTTGTTGTGGGGATAAGATGGAGGAGGAGATGTAAGCTGCCTTGAGCCCTTTGTAGGAAAAAGGCAGGATATAAATCCAAAAATAAATAAATAAACCCTGACTCCCAGCTGCTGCTCTTCCTCCTCTCACATGTATTGCCTGCTCTCTTTCCCGTAGCTGTCCAAGCAACCAAATAGGTGGTAATGATGAAGGAGAGGAGGAGGAGAAGCTGAAGGGGGTCACCAAAACCTGGCCAGAATTTAAGATGTTGAGAGCCAGTGTGGCATAGTGGTGAAAGTTCTGGGTTGGGACTCAGGAGACTCAGGATCTGGAATCCACTTGGCCATGGAGTTCACTAGGAGATGTTGGGCCGGCCACAGAGTCTTGTTTAACCTACCTGCAGGTTTGTCTGAGTATAAAATGGGGAAAACAAGGAAAAGGATTATGTAAGCTGCCTTTGGTTCCTTGCAAGAGAAGAAAGACTGGTCATATGTCAAACACTCTCTCTCTTGCAATCTTCTCCCTTCCCAGCAGATCAAGAAGAGAGGCTTCTAATAGTCGTCTTTTATTATGTTAAAGTGGACCATCCAGGACTGTCTTTGTGATACAAAGAGGATAACATAAAGGTGGCTAGCAGGAATAGTTCATCAACATAATGAGCCAGCTAATTAGGGACAGAATACTGCTCATGTTACAAACTGAATCCTGCACCTTTCTTCCCCACCAAACAGCGTTAGCTCAGCCCTCAAGGAGGTTTCTGTTGCTTGTGGGCTAGACTGTGGGAAAGTTACCTGTTACTCAATTGGTTAGCTCTCTTCATCTGGCATCAAACAAAATAAATAATTAAATTATATCCCTCCTTTCAGTCCTCTTTTTTCTACAGTGTCTTTCCCAAAACCAGAATGGACCTGATTCTCACCAGCCGGTTGGCTTATCTTAAACCTTGTTGGCATTTCAGCTAAGAATTACAACTCCACCTCTTCTTTCAGTTCAGATTTGGAGTCTGGTATCCACTTTGGAATACAATATTTTGGGAGACGTGGGCCGTTTACTATAGCATCAAAATAATGTGGTGGTGCTGATATCTCTCCTTTTATTCCTTTTGCAAGGGACCCAAAGTGGGGTTTCTTGACTCATGCATTATTACATAATTTTGGCATCAATGAAAATGTTCATCATTGCTTTCATTAGAAAACATTGACATGATTCAACAAACAAAGTAGTCCCAAAATATATTTCTCATTGGCATGGGGATAATCTGCCATTGCTGATTTAAAACTAGGGATAGCCTTGCCTGTTGACTTCTTTTCCATGGACTTTCTCCTTTTCTCAACCTCACGTCCATTCCATGCTACATTTTTCGTGTGAATTTTTAAAATATATGTATTAATCCATTGGTTTGTGCGCATTTTCCAAACATAAGCTTTCAAACAAATGCATTGTTTTGGTCTGCAAATAACTTTGCAAGCTCGGGGATGCAAGGCCTTGAGCACAGATTGGGTCCAAACTTGGGCCTGCTTAGAAAGGTGTGAACAGGGTGAACTGAAATGAAATGTTCATACATCCCCAGGTTTGGGACTATAGGCTCCTTGCCCTGACTAACTGCACAACACTTTCAAGGTTTTTGTCATCCTGCTTACATGAGGATTACATTAAAAGTTTATCTACTCACATAAAACTTTAATTACTTAGCATTTGAATGAATTATCATTGGTGAGTGTCAAGCATGCACCGCTTAAAGAAACGTAATCAATCACATCAGCGTGTTATTTTCTGAGCCACATGTGCAACAATACTTTGTTCTTAATTACATCCAGATCTGTAGCATGGAAAATTAATGACTAAGGGATTAGAGCAGCTATAAATACATGGAAAATCTGATTGGCATAAAGGGTTGATGATCTTCCTACTTGAACATAATTTAAGATTTATTATAGCAGTGTCATGATAATGTGTTTAACATTAATTCATGTTGTCGGTAATGCTAATTGTAAATAGGGGGATGAAACATTTTGAAACATTTGCCTTTGGCTCACTAACATGTTGGAATATTTTTCTTAAAAATATATTTGGTATAGCATATTATGCATTTCTTAATGGCAGACGAGCGGGTTTTCTGACATTTTAGTCTCTTCCATTAAGACCAATTAAAGATGCTATGATTTCACAGGCCCAGTTTAGATGTTACAGTCTCCACTTGCCAAACCATGATTTAGAGCAGCTTGTGGATTTAGACATTCCTCTTCCTCCTTTTTCCTCTTGGTCTTGAATGCTTCTGGCCCCTTCCTTTCCTCAATGATGACAACTATGGTTTACTGTAGTAACCAAAGGAGTATGTCCATCGTTATTACAAACCACAGTTTCCTCTTGAAGCAGGGATTGAAACTTTATTATAATCCTAGTTAAAATCTCAGATTTAAGAACAAACTACAGAGAGCAGTAACTGGTTGTGCTGGAATATATGGCAAAGCTACCTATATTCACTAACCAGGAATGGGAGAATTTTGTAAGCCTGGGGTGGAGAATGTGATTCTACCGGGACCCCATGAGTCCATCTTTTTTATTTCCTTGAGCATGGACACTCACTGCTGTAGTGCTTTCATCTTTTCTTCTAACAGGGCTACTAGCCCTCTTGACCTCCCCGCTGAACTCCGCCACCAAACTCCCATTTGCTCTCCTTGTTTGCTTACTCTCTGAGAACTTGACTCCTTGTGTCGTGGAGTCCCTAGACCAGCTGGGGCAGCTTCCTTGGATCTGCTCAGTTGGGAGTCAGGAACCAGAATGTTTCTTTATCAGCTGATCATAAAGACAATGTGTTTTTAAAAGGCTAAGAGCTGGCTCAGGTGAGGGGCAGAAAATTTGTGGGGCTTGTAGATTGCTTAAGCTCCACCCACCTTCCTCTTCCATAATTTGAGCACTGTCTGCATCTCATCATTCCTCTGAGGAGCAAAAATAGAAGCTTCCCCATGGCACTGACTATATGCAGACCCATTTGCTTCTCACAAGTTAGCATCATCAAATGCTCCTTCACATGCTCTCACTCAGCACCTTGACTTTCCAGGCATGGGGAATTTTCAGTGCTTGAAAGTTCCCACATTATTCAATATGTTAGTGGAGAGCCCTCCAATGCCTAGGTAAGCACTATTGACCATGTCTTGTTGCTAACCACATTTCGTTCGGGTCCCCTGTGATGGCCAATTGGGCAACTACAATCCAATAGCAAATTTCTGTAGTCTGAGCCCCACATGTCTATAACTCTGCATGACATATCAGAAGGAGACCACATGGTTTCTCTACCCCATCAGGAAAGTTGGACACTATTGATTAGTCTTTCCTTCTCAGCAGTGCAGAGCATTGGTAGACCTTGCCTCAGATGATGAAAGACTGGGGACCTGCCAAAAGTTTAAAGCATATGTGCATTTTCCACCCAGAAAGTTGATATTGCCTCATTAGCATTCTTCACAGCTGAAATAACACTGGCAGGCGATGTGAAGCAAAGCCTCCCAGGGGGCTAATTTTCCTCCCACTGATTGGAGAGTGATGAAAACAAACAAAGAAAGGGTCAGCCCATTTCTAATTATACGTGGAGCACACACACCCCTTGATGGGAAAAGCTATGGTAGCGAAAATCATCACCATCCAAGTGCAATCTGCAACTCTTTGATTCGGGATGATAAGCAGGAAATCCATGCCTTGCCGTGGGTGATCCCAGCATCTCCAAAGCCCTTCCATAGTCCTTGTCAACAAACACCTTCACTGGGAGTAATTCATTTCTGCCTTTCCAAACTCTTCTTACCATGCAGGCTGAAGATGGTTTGATGTAGAAGAAAGTCCTCAGCATTGTTATGTGAAAATCAAAAAGGGCTCGGCTTGTTCAGGTTCTCTGATTTCTGCCATGGTGCTTGTTCCATCTAGTAGACCTTTATGAGGGTTTTATTTTTCCCCCCATCTGGAAAAGTGCTCATTTCACCACATGGTTTTTAAAGTGTGCACTCAAAATGCATGCTCCACCCCTAACAAAAGTGCAAACATCTGATTATTTTAAAGACATGTTTTTAAAGTGCACCATTTTCTAGCAAGTGCATTTAAAAACAACTACAACAACAACCTTGATCACAGTCTTGGGGAATATGCAAGCCATTTTTGGATAATCACACTCCCATTTGTGTTTGCTTTCAGGGATGTGAATAGGAC
The DNA here is from genome assembly GCA_023646645.1 of Varanus salvator macromaculatus. NCBI lineage: Eukaryota > Metazoa > Chordata > Lepidosauria > Squamata > Varanidae > Varanus > Varanus salvator. The sequence continues at coordinate 9,764,855 of JAIXND010000786.1, forward strand.
AGATCTCAGTAGAAAACAAAGCAAAACAAAATTCTCATGCCCCCCTCTTTGTGGCGCATTGCGTGCACAGCTGGCCTTATTGTTCATCATGCTCCATTCAAAAGGTAACCTTTCTAAGCAGTTGGGATAATGGAGATGGAACTTTCCCGGCCAAGTTGGCGTGCAGCTCCATCCTTTGAAGTCACTCTGAAACGTGTTTGAAGGAGCTAACTTTCAAGCCAGTCTGTGCATTAAGCTGTACCTTTTCTCCTGTAACTCTGCAAAGCCCCATCCTTTCATATTAGTCTGAGTGCCTTCAAAGCACCTTACTTCTAGCTCAGTGTGGATACAATCCTATGACCTCCCCACACTGTCTGGGAGGCCATAGGAATATTTGGAGTCCCAGGTCTTATGGCCTCAGAGGCTGAGCCTCTGCGCTCTCACCACCCTTGTGACTGCCACAGAAAAACCATGCTGGCTGCCCCTACCCCCAGTGTCACAATGGGCCCCAGAAGGGGGAAAAGATGTGCAAGAGCAGGGAGGGGAGGAAGCTGGGACAGTTTACTTAGCCCAGTTCTGATCAGCATCCCAGACGCCTCCCCTCCCCAGCTAGAGAAACACATTACAGAATTAGAGAGCTGTGAAGTTTGAAGAACTGAACGTTGATTAGCCTATGGGTGCAACATTTGGTACAGTTGGTACATTTGGTAAGTTCACATACAATTTCTCCCTTATCCTTACCACAAAAATCACAGTAAAAGTGTTTCCAGGGCATTGTTCAGGACAACACTGGAGATGCTAAGCTGGTCCGGTTCCTTCAAGTCCACAGTTGCATTTTCATGCGCAAAACTTTAGATGGTGATGTGGCAACTTGTCTGGTGAACATATTATGCTCCTCGGAAGGAGCATCTCCTTCCATATACACCTGAACATCCCCTAATATCTTCATCAAAGGTTTCTTTTGAAGGAGATCAGAAGAGTGGCTACCCAGAGAAGGGCCTTCTCTGTGGTGACTCCCCACCTCTGTAAACTGTTCCCCAGATAGGTGTGCCCAATGGTGATTCATTTTGGCTCCAGGCCGAACACTTTCTATTTCCCCTATATTTTAAGGATTAATGTTGTTAATGTCACTTTTATTATCTATTTATATGTATATGTGCTGCTTATTGTATCGCCGTCCTGAGACTTTCTGTACTGGATGGGATAGAAATGCCTTAAATAAATAAGTAAATAAATGAGACTACATGAAATGTAGTGATATTCTCCCAAGTTTTCCTGAGCTTATTGCAATTTATTCAAGTTTCCCTATGCAACCAAGGGTGGCGTTCACTCTCTTGACCACCGCATCACACTGCTGACTCATATTTAGCCTTCAGTCAACCAGTACCCCGAGGTCCCTTTCACAAGTGCTGCTCTCCAGCCACTTGTCACCTAACCTGTACTTATGACAGCTATTCCTGGTGACCCCCGGAGCAAACAAGATGCTCCGCTCTGTCCTTCATGTGCAGGATGCATGCACCTGGCAGGCAGCAAACCTCCCTTGTCTTCAGGTTGGAGCAGCACACAGCCACCTCAGTGCCCCTAAGCAGGGAGTCCCCAACAACAATCACCCACTGCCATGTCTTCCTGGTGGTGGTGGGCGGCTGTGCCCTGGCCCTCGCCTCTCCTGCAGCGGCCCCCTTGCCGCCTGTCGTCCCAGGCTGGGATTCCTGCTGGTCCCCCGAGGCCTCATCAGCCCCAGTCTCTCCCGCATCCACATCTTCATATTTTTTTTGCTTTGTGACATTACAAAGCTGGACTGCTGTATCACACTGAATAGCAGGGGAATTAAGAAACTGAGGAATGAGTTATTAGATTAGCCCAGAAGAAAGAAAGCTAATGTGTTAGTTTCAACTTCTTTCTGTTTCTCATTTTTCCAATCTTAAAATTAGTTTGTCCCAAAACTTTAGAACTTTTTGAGCTAATTGCATGGTATTTGCATGTAATCTTATGCTCATTGCTACTAATTCACACAGTTTCAGTTTGCATATTGATTCCGAAGGTCAATATTTGGTGAATTCACATTAATATGGGAATGATGTGGATTTCTCCTCCATCCACAGGTCAGGATAAAATGACTTCTGACTCCGAAGGGGTGAGGAAAGGCATCAGATCATATTTTTCTGTTAATCCAAGGTGCACTTGGAGAGCTTGTTGGTCTTTTGTGACAAAAGAATCTTGCTACCTTAAAGTTCAAGGGGATGGGTCTGCTCCTCAGAGTGCATTCCCAGGTCCTTTTTCTGTATCTTTCAAGTCCCATCTCCTACGTATGTTGGGTGCTTTCTAAGTATCAGCCTGAAATAAATAGGCTTGTAGCTGGAGATATGGAGGGAAGGTCATCTCCACTGAACAGGTGCATGGATGAGTGTGGAGATAAAGGCACAAATAAATAAATAAACACATGAAGATAGATCATGCAGCCTCTGAAATGGATTCCATTTGCCATCACTCCCTACCGCCTTTTCATCTCTCTGTGCGTGTGTTTTATGATCTGCACCTGTGGCCTGTAGACAATGAGCCGGATGCTATTGTGGCGCAATGGCCTTTCAAGATTAAAGCTGTTGCTGATAGTGGTGGTTTGTCTTTGTTCTCTCCCGTGAACTCTCCCCTGTGTGTGTCTGTGTGTTTTCCTTCCGCTGTTCAGAACATCACCTCTGTGTGTTCGCTGGGCTAGAGTATTGGTTATCTTTCAACATCCCTTTGATGCTACTCTCTGCGGTATGTTAACCATAGAAGAGAGCGAGGAAAGAGTGTTCCTAACACTAGGGAGAATATAAGAATGTAGTCTGAAGTCCCTGCTGCTGCCTAATCTTGGAAGCTAAGCATGCTCAGGGCTGGTTAGAATCTGGATGGGTGACCTGAGTGCATGATTCTATGCTCATTGTTGCAAACCACCCAGAGAGCTTTGGCTACGGGTGGTATAGAAATGTTAATAAGGAGGAGGAGGAAAGGCAAAGTTTTACAGGGTCCATGAGGTTGAAGCTCAGGAACAGTTAGATTTGCAAATAAAACTGTTCTTTCTTTGTCACTTCCTCCCTTCCTCTCTGTCTCCTCAAGGAAATGCCAAGGTTGACCAAAGAATATAAATATAAAAGGTGGTGGTGGTGGTGGTGGTGGTGGTGGGGAACAAAGGTGAATGCAAGGTTGAAAAAGACCCCACATGATCAGACACTTTGAATGCCATCCTCTGTGGTTGCACATCACCTTCCAAACATGACATCCAATTGAGTGCTGTAGAAGTGTAGAGATTAATTCTGCCATCCCTTCACCCTCCAAAACATTTTGGCCATCTCTCAAAGGGGTGAGGTTGAGGTACCACCTTGGCTCCATGGATGGTGGCAGTGCCTTTCCCCTCTTCACGCTCTGCAGCGCTCTTCCATGCTTGTCATGACAATGGTCTCCCATCTTGGTACCTTCAACCAGTGTGGAAAGGCACTTTCCTGGCTGAAAGGGTGACGGAAAGGTCTTCCAAATGCAGATTCTCCACTGCTATCTCAGAAGGCTTTTCTGAGATCACAGCGGGGACTCCACCTTCAACTACAGCCAACTAGTCAGCGTCCACTGGCCATAGGCATGTGCCATGTTTGCATCTGCTCCTCTTCACTTCACCATAAAGCATTGCAAATACATTTTCAGACCTTGATTTCAGCACAGATCTTCTCCCTGTCTCCAGTACTCCAATGTTCTTGTCTATCCCCATCATAGAGAATTCCATTCCTTCTATATCATATGAGTTCTTTTTTTTGTGGGGGGGGGGGCTGTTTTTATGTTTCTCTTCATATGAGGAAAATGTCTGCAGTTGTTCAGGTTGATATATCCCTGAAGCTGACACAGATGAGTGTTCTCAGGTACCTGTGAATTATATGATTCCTGGAGGTTCAAAGGAAATTAGATGTTTCTGAAGTTCTCATCATTCCTACTTCAGCCCTTCCTCTGGAGTTCCATATTAACCAACTTGCTTCTGAAGTGGAAGGGATGCATTAAGATATCGCCTTGGTTCTTTCTGTCTTATTTACAAATGTTGTACCAATGGATCTTGCCAGTTTCTTCATCTCTGCTGTACATGTTTTCATTCATAGAACATCACTCCCCCAAATAATTGACTTGATCAGATTGTATGTCTGGTTGTATCGAGGTTATTTTGTGTTGTGTTAGGAGAAATGCTTGCGCAAATGGTGTACAAACGTGCATGCAGTTCCTTTTTCCCACTGATCACTGCGGAGAACAAGGAACAAAATTGTCAGAGAACTGGAAACTGAAAGAAAGCAAAATCAAGAGGATCAGTCGTTCCTAGTTATAAGGGCAACATGAGATAAGAATATCAGATTTGTTTTGGGGTTTTTTTAGACTGAGAATGGAATATACAGATAAGCAAACCTGCCACTTACCTCGTGCCACTCCGAAAGGGCAAGCCCAAGATATTTCGACACCCGAGGTGGACCAATCAAATGGTTCTTCCTCTCTAATATATTACATTCAGGCAATCCAGCGCTTCTTTCTTGGCATCCAGCTTTTGATGCAGGTTGCTTTGCTCAGCCTAACTTTAGGGCCAGATGCATGCTTCTGAATTTTGCTGAATTTGTCCATTAAATTGCTGGGCCAAGGTCATTTGTGTGCTTATTCCATTGCCAGCATTGGCCCAACGATCTGTAGTAAATTCAACACCAGCAAGCCTCATTGAAGCTGTCAGATCTAAGCAGCCGTCAGCTCTCTCCATAAGGTGGGAGAAGATAAGATAAAAATGGCTTCTCACAGCTTTGAGGGCCCTCTTACTCAACATGAAGGATGGGCTGGATATGGTGCAGCCAGCATTCTGCAGCTGGGTGAAACTGTATTTCTGTCCAAATAAAGAGAGAGAGTGTGTGTTTATTGTTATTTTTAATCCAAAACATTTGGTCCATCCTTAATTATGAATGATGTAATTTTCCAAGCTATAATGTGCACATCAGCCAGCTGTGTGTGGTTTATGTTATGGCACATGGCATTTTGCATGGCAGTAAGAGAAATATTTAAGATGTACTGAGCAGTGCTACTTGCAGGCACAGTAGGGAAATGGTTGTTTAAAACATAACATTGGGTAGGAAAGAACAGAAGCTTCTGGATTGCTATATTCTTTATTTTTTTTCCTTTTATGTTCAGGTGAATCATTAATCTGAAACAGTTTTGCATGAATCATACAGTATTATTTATAGGAATACAAGGTCGATGGTAGAATTTTATCTGTGTCTATTCAAGAGCAAGTTCCACTGAGTTGAATGAGATGCAGTCCTATAGAAGTGGGTATAGGATTGAATCCTGATGAATGACTACTGTTAGTCTGTAAATCTTATAGAATGGGGCTTATTCCCAGGGATGTGCCCAGTTCATTGAATTAACTGGTAGATAATGCTAAGCAAAGCTTTAGAACATCCACCAAGGATGGGCACTGAGGATGAATAGAATCCTATGCATGGTTGACACAAGGAAGTCCTGTAACTCTTACCATTTTTCAGCTAGCCATCCTGGCAGGAAAATGCTGGGAATTGTAGAATTTTTTCCATCTAAACCTGCATAGGAATGTGTTCTTAAGGAATGAATATTTGCTGTCTTAATGCTGTGTTGGCTCTCCAGTATTACTATAATAAGGAATGAAAGGATAAAATGTTAAATTTGAGCAGTCCATCTATGAACAAACAGTAGTTTGTGTTTACTAAATTTTAAGTTGTCTTCTTGCAATATTTCAAAGGAGAACCTGCATTATGGCTTTGGTACTATGAAAATTATTTAAATTTAATTCATTAATCAGTTCAAAGGCAGGTGCTTGATCAACAAAAAATTATCTAATCCGTTCACCACCTTATTTAATTTGTTCTAGCCATAGGATATTACAAAAAAGAAAAGAGAAAAGAAATTAGCTGTACAAGTTAAAAGGAGACAAAATGCATATTATTAGCATAAACCCTAGGAAAAGATGGCAAATGCTAAAAACAACAAGACAACAAGTATTCTTATTTTTTTTGACTTCGTTAAACTTTAGAATTCAGCAAAATGTCATTATTTTTTGAATTCTGCTTTTAAAATGTATCTTTCCATGCTTGCCAGCATAATGCTCATGCAAATTTAAAAACTTGTCTGTGTACAAGCAATTAGATTCTTCCAGTGAAAAGTCACTCAAGATCACATGTCAGTCTGCACATTTGAATTTCACTGATGACTTAATGCTAAATCCAAACTGAGTTGCCAATCTCTCTTCTAATTTGAACATTAAAAGCTTTTACTTAACAGGAGTCTGAGTAGAGAAAATAGCTAAATAAACACTAGTTCTTAAAATACTTCTTTTGCATCCATCTAGTTTTCCACCCAATTTTTTCCATATTATGATTATGAAAGTTGTTCAAGTCTCCCTACTCTTGACCTCTTCAGCATTTAGGATGTGACTTATAAAGATGATTATCAGACTGCTCTTCCAGGAGGATGCTAAGTTCTATATTCAGCACCCCCTCAGACAAAAGACACAGATTTGCCTTCATCCTCTGAATCAGAAAAGGAATCCCAACAAAAACTCCATTTCCATAGACTCACAGAAATTGGAACCCACTGAGCTGAAACAGTTCCTCCTGAAATGGCAGAGATAGCCACACTACAGCACCTGGCATGCTGCTGAGACAACATCTTCCTATATGTCTACTAAGAATGGGACTCCACTTCTGACATTTCATTTGTAATCGGCCACTTACCTGTGATTACATTTTGACTGTGCCTTGCACCTTCCCCTTACAACTTCCCATCCTACCTGATAATGCTGTGCATTTGACCATTACCTGCCTATTGATTGTTCTTGCTTGGAACTGCTCATTTGCTGGACAGATGCCTCTGTGCTTGACCTTTGCCCATTCACTGCTTTGAGTGTACTGCTTTGAGTCATCTTTGCTCTCTCTCTTTTTGTGTACATCATTCCCTAAACAAGAATACCTTAATTTGGCTCCAGTATTTCTTGCTATAATTGGTTCAGACCTAGAGAAAAAGCAGCTCTACCTGCAGGAAACACACCTGGGGTCCTGTTCATTGCAGCAGGTAAGAGAGGGGAATGATTACAAGCTGGGTAAGAAAGCAACAAACAAAATTGCAGTGACTACAATTGTACACATTTGCATTTGTACACATAAATCTATATGCACATTGTTCTCCAGTATGTGACCTGAAGACCTTGTAACAATTGATGGACTAACTTTCCTTTTTTCCTCCTCTAATTCAGCTTCAGTTTCATTGTGCAGGTAACTGATGATTCGATAATTGAAGCGATTGCATGGGAGCCTATTAAGTTAGAACCATTTTTATCTCAGATGGCTTTCTAAACCCCCCACAATGTCACTTTATTCCTGGGGATTCCAGTTTCATTTTCAGGTTTTAAATTAGTATCTTTGTGTTCTTTGTAATCATGACACATAGTTAACTAGAAAGAGCCCTAGTGAAAGGGTATAATTATATGGATAAAATCTCAATTGACATACATTTTAGTATGAAGTGGATTGCAATTCATTTCTGGTCTCACTCGTGATTGCAAGAACCTCATCACACTTTTGCAGCTAAGGTTGTGCCTTGTCCACTACACAGCCAGCCTGCTCCTGTGCTTTGAACTGCAGAAACAAGAATTAGGAAGAAAAATAATGCTCCATTGAGTCACTCTATTTGTGGATAGAAAGGATTTTGGAAAAAAGTAGAATGGATTCGAATACGTTCAAATTTCATAAAGTTGTGAACCATTTTTATAGCTCTCTGTAATTTTCTAAAATGCAAGCATGGAAAAATAAAAATGCTAATCAAAAAACAGGCCTTTCTCTTAACTAGTTTAAATTGAGAAAAATGTGCATTTGGGGCAGATTTGCATATTTACAGAAGTGCCATCTGCACAAATGTGTATGGATGTATTTTCACAAAATTTGTTTCATTCAGTGAATGGAAAATCGAATGAAAGTTTTCTGAAAATCTGTGGAATGCAGATGGAATGAATTTAAGAAGTCCATGTAACCCTAATGGATGATCACAGTGTATGTGGGGTGAGGAGATTAATTAAATTTCCATCCCTCTCATTAGCCAAAATGGTTCTCTGGTGAGTTACAAAATATAATAATATAACAAAAATAAACCCAATAATTTTATATTAAACATACAAACTACATCAATAAAATAGAACAATAAAAACACAGAGAAACCCCACACTAAAACCCTACAGTAACCTCAATTAATTTAAGACAAAAGCAAAGGCACAGTGGCATTAAAGTAGATAAATGCCATATACCAACTCTTAAAATTATATCAACTATTAAAATATTAGGTAAATCAAAAGGTCTTTGTCTTTTACAGGGTTGTAATGTATTCTGAAGAGGAAGATGAAGAAGGTATGAAATTTATTAGCATACCTCTTTCTTTACCATTAGATGGATTTGGCTAGGAAGAATTTTCCTGACCTTTCTTCCAACCCAAATCATGTAAAAGTGGGGGCAGATCTCAGTGATTGGGCTCTCCCACACTGGAGACATTCAGAAAGAAACTGGGCAGCCATCTGAGTGGGATGGTGTAACTTAGTGACCTGCAACAGCAGGCGTTGGACTCGATGGTCTTCATGGCCCCTTCCAACGTCATTATTCTATGGTTCTAGGACTGTCATGTAAGCAGGTTTCCAAGGTGGATCAGACTCATTCAGATTAGAATAGGACTACAGGAATCTCTCAGTTTCATTTACTCCCACATTTAAAAAAAAAACCTCAAGTTCCTTCTTTCACAAATACGGCAAATTTTGCAAATTTTGCTAAACTTTGAGCCAAAGTAAACCAAAGCAAAATTCTCACAGCAACCAAATTCAAGAGGTGCACCTATTCCCAGTACTGAGAAGTCCATCAAATCTCCCCCTGATAGATACTTTTAACAGCGATGAAAGATCTAAGAATGAAACAAGATGGTCCTGGGCCTTTTTTAGCACTTGCATTTTGAATTCTCAGTGCCGATCTGAGCAAGCGAAGCTCTGGATGAGCAAATCAATCAATCATTTATTATCAAATCATTGTTCCTTAAAAATTCCAAGTTCTTTCTGATCTGAGTATGGAGATCTTCGTGAATTTTGGTAAATTCTTATCAAAGTCAAGTTTACACTTTTCACCAAGCCCTAATGCAGAGCAGAAAGGAGCCAAGTCAGCTTCTACGAATGTTCGGAAATTATCGACCTCTGAGATAAAATGTGCTAAATCTTACCTATTTTGATTAGATGACTTAGAAAACAGGTGATAAAGGTGCTGGCTGGCTAAACTTTTCAAGATATTTCACAATAAAGATTTAAAGAAGTATATTTGCCTACAAGGGAGGAATGTGTCTGATGATCATGATGTCGCAGAACTTCTCGACAAAGTATGGTAGAACAATGAAAATGGCACCACATGGAAGTGTATAAATTTATCTTCACTTTGGGACTAAGGATTATTACCTAACTGTAATTGTTCTTTGATTGCAAAGTACATTTGTCTTGGTCAGATCTACGCATCATACAGTTACATCTGGTAGCTTGTGAAAGTGTCATTGCCCAACGTTTCCAAGGAACAGTTGCGTGATATATTGCAGAATAGGCCTCTGCACTATGTACTTAACACAAGATCTCCCATTAAAAAATATGAACCCATGTGTACAATTCTCCCTCTTAAACTGGACTATTGGCATCATTTAAAAAGGCTGCATATTGGTTTGATAACAACCAATCGAGTTAGTGTCAGTGGAGGGGCTAAGCAGAACAATCAGCCAAGTGGCATCTTTAGACCTCCCCAGGGTTTGCAAGCAGAAGCAGGCTTGGCTGTCTGCGACTGGGCTGCACAGGAATGGGAAGCCCTCCTTGCTTGTGATGCCCCCGCGTTCATCGCTCAATATTATGTCACGGAATCATTGAGGCGAATTTCTGCAGGAAAGAGCAAGTTCAGAATTCCTTATGGATGGAGCAGAACTTGCATTAGACCCCTGATATGGGATGATCCCCTCGCTTAGAGGGGGCAGCATAAGAACACAGAGAAGCCCTAGAGAACGTGCCAAAGACTCATCCAGTCCCTCATCTGTGGTGAGATACCTGTGGCTTCTTCATCTGTGGACATGGGGGCATTTGCCCTTTCCCTGCTGTTGCTTCCCATTCAGTGGGATGCCACCTCTGTTCTTTGGGGTGGCACGCAGCCACCCGGAGTGCCCATTACTTGCACATTGCACTCTGCTTATTATCAACTTGTTTTTAATAATACGTTGAAATGAGAGATTAAAACAAGCCAGTCGTCCAATCATGAGCAGACAAGAATTCGAAAACAAACAAGTCTTTGGGATGCCCTTTGAGGTGAAATGAAGTTATCAATGATCAAAATACAACCACTTTGCTGTCAAGGAGGGATGCTGTGAGAGAATAATGAATCATATGTTTCTCAGCAACCTTCAAGACAAGATTGGTCAATACTTCCCACTGCTTCCCTCACACCATGCCTGACAGTTTCATCCTTTATGGGGCTTCCCATCCTTCACTATATTGTTTATTTAACTAATACGAAAAGAGAAGACTCTGTGCCTTTGAAACGTGCCTGCAAAAAGACTAGTTCAGTGAATATGGTTCTCTCTCTCTCTCTCTCTCTTTCTCTCTCCACTCCTCTCTCTCTCTCTTATGTTCAAATGTTTTCCTTCCCCTCTCTCTCCTTCCAAACTGTTTCCTTCAATTTCAATGTCTTATTTCAGAATGCACAGATGGTTTAGGAATATTGCAGGCTCACCTGTTTATCTAATGCTAAGCAAACACGTCTGAAAAATTCATTTGCCCAAACTAATAGAATATAATCCCAAGAATATAAATATTGTTCTACTTAGATAACCAAGCTGGGCATGCGATGTTTCTCAACTAGGTTAGCGGCACAGAATACAGGATTCTTTGTCATATTTTCGGATGTCTAATAATTGGGACTGTCAAACCAAACTGAAAGCTGTATATTTATGCTCGTTCTGTCCTATTTAATTAGATTAGTTTCAGATCTGGTACTACCACCATCCGTCCGTCCGTCCATCCATCTCTATCCTCAGGCTGGTGCCAATATGTGTTTTGCACTCACCCCCATCTTTCAATTTCCTCATTAATATGAGCTTCTGAAACAATTATTTGCAGCAGTTCTGGTATATATTTCTTCCGGGGAAAAAAGTCATTATGCCTGTCAATTATGGAATTGATTGCATTATAAGTTGAAGTTGCTTCTGCTTTGCATCATTTGGAAGAAAAGATGGGGGCTTTTAATCAATCAGCACAACAACCTCTTGTAAAATAATATCAAATTAATAGCCGTTTTATTCATTAGTTACACTGACATCAAGCAATGTACCGTGATTCACAAAAACCATCTACTGTAACAACGAGCAAATGCTAATTATAAACAAGGTTATTTGTTCTGGTGATTCACCATTAAGTATAAATGAAAGGGGCATAGAATTATCTTTCTAAATGTCTGGTGAATATGCAAAGGGTTCAGTTAGAGTGGGGGAACCACATTTATAGTCTGGAGGTTGGTGCTCCCAGGAGAGCACCGTCTTTAGCTTCAACCTCTTACCAGCGGTAACTAGGCCTTCGCTGGAGCACTTCAGCCTTTTAGAACAGGGAGAAATGCACAAAAGCCTGAGAACTGCCCAAGCATCAGTGGTAGTGGTAAGGGAGGAGCATGAGCGAGGGGAAGGGGAAGGGGAAGGGGGTATATAGCCATCTGGGTAGCCCTGGATGCCTGGATTGGCAAGTTGGGTGTTGTCCCCAGGGCTGAGTTTTTCCATCCTGACTTATCTGCGAGACGGGCCACTCAAATGACATGTGGATCTCACCCTCTGTTTTATGTCCGAGACAAATGGGCAACACAACAGGTGAAGAGCCAGCCTCAAGTGTTCTCATCATTGCTATTATTGAGTTAGAAGACCTTGCACCAAGGGACTATCTATCTATCTATCTATCTATCTATCTATCTATCTAAGTTTTTATATGCTGTCCAATACCAGAGTCTGGACAGCTTACAGAAAAACCTCAAACCCCCAAAACAACAACATACCAATAAAAGGCACACTGCATCCGACCATTAATGATAAAATCAATGATAAAACCAATTACATGTTCAAATGTTGGAAAAATAAAAAGGTTTTCGCCTGACACCGAAAAGAATAAAGCAATGACACAAGTTGAACCTCCCTAGGGAGCATGTTCCAAAGCTGGCGCACCAGCACCATAAAGGCCCTTCTCTGGGCAGCTACCCTCCTCATTGCCTTCAAAGAGGGCTCCCCGAGAAGGACCTATGCCTCACATCTCAAGTGGCAGGCAGGCACCTAGAGAAGAAGGTGCTCCTTCAGCTGTCCTGGATTTGCTGAAGGGTCCTGAAGGTGCTACCAGGCACGGAGCCCAGCCTGTAGCTTCCCAGCTCCCTAGCCTTGGGATACGGTGCCCGTGTTGTTTCTTCTTGCGCTAGAACCAAGTGTAATAACATCACAGCTTGTTTGTGCGGATGGTAAGGCATGACCGCCTCAGCGTTCGTCATTCCACGAGCTCCCTCTCTGCCGCTATGCTCTGACGGGGCTTGCAGCAGCCGCCACTGTGTCCAGAGGCGGCCAAAGCACCTTCCCCGGTGGAGCTGATCTGAAGCCGTCGCCGAGGCAGAAGCTCCCACACAGTTGAGCATAACAGACCAAGCAGCACCGGGAGAACTGGCTTCTGATGACGGTGCGAGGAACGTGGCCAAGAGCTAAAATTCACAGCCATGCTTTTCCCAGCTGTTACTCGGTCCAGAATGCCACAGGGCAGTGCTTGAACATACCCAGGGCTATTCATGGTGGCTTGTTGCCATGGGAAACAGGATGTTGTGCAAGGCAGATGATGGGTCTGATCCAGCCAGGCTTTTCTGGAACCTGCTTCTGCTGGGATTTCTCCTAAAACTGGAACAAATGTCATTTCTGCCGATGCATACCCAATGTCAGGCAGAGCATGCTTCCATTATGCATGGATGAGAGATGCTGCTGCACTGTCTTAGTCATAAAAAGATATATGACATTTTAAATAAAAATTAAATAAAACAAATAGAAATTAAATAAAGTTCTCTGCTTTAGGTCCAGTTTTTCAGAAAAAGCAGGGTATACCATATTTTTTGCTCTATAAGACGCGCCTGACCATAAGACGCACCTAGTTTTTACAGGAGGAAAACAAGAAAAAAAATATTCTGAATCAAATGGGCACATAATCACAGGCACATTCCCCATCACTTCCCCATGGGCTGCACATCTGACAGACTTACTGCACACACACATTGGCTCTATAAGACGCACAGACATTTCCCCTTACTTTTGAGGGGGAAAAAAGTGAGTCTTATAGAGCAAAAAATACGGTATATTGTGTGCACGCACACATGTGTATAAAAGACAGAGAAAGCCCTATTGTCGAAAGACCACCTAGACAAAATATCAATATGGCTGTTCTTTTGTTTTGATTTTGTTTATCCCTGTTGGAGAGGGATGGTGACCTCACCTTTATTTCATAGTACAGCTGCCTCCCCTCCCCATGTATGTTCAAGCTGGTCTGTGGTGTAGCTCTTATTGGCTGCAGAACCTCTGAGAAAAGAAGAATTGCTGGAAGAATGCCATTTCTAATTGTGTTCCGTGGAACTCTCTGAGGCACAATTGGTTCTGTACACGGGCCTTTGAAGTCACGAGCTCTCCATTGAAGGCCAGAGGATTCATCTTCGAGTGAAAACGACCACATTACAGGCAGTGCCTCGCTGAGGTACAGTAAACCTCCTTCAAGGCACTCCTGATGTGCCCAGACTATAAAGTAAGTGAACAGCAATCTGCGGCACTGGAAATCAACCACATTTCTCGACAGGAATCTCAGTAGACACTTCTTCCTGGGTTTGTCTTTGTGTGCCAGTATTTTCCAAGCAAACCTCGCATTTTAAGAGGGATTTTAACATTGCAATTGGAAGGATGCAATCACGGGGTTCATGGGGAAATGATCATATACGGGTTTCTTTCTGGGAGAGAAAAAGATTTGTGCAGATGCTAGCGGCAGCTGAAATGCTTTAAGGTGCCATAGTGCCATTGATTCTGAAAAGAGCATTGCTACTGAGCTGAGAAACAAAGGGCACAAGGACAGCCACTCCTTGGCTCCAGCTGGAATCAGTCTCAAAATGGAAAATTTGGAGAATTTAGGTGAGCTTAAGTTTTGTCACATACTTAGCCATCTGCCCCTGTTTCAGCATCCGCATGAATTCATTTGCCCTTTTGTGGTGTAAGCAGGAGAAAGGATGGAGCGCTGCAATAGAAGCAAGGCTGGCTGGGTCTCTGTGCTTTAATCTTGGTTCCAGCAGATCCCATTTCCCCCAAATTGAAGCCTCTAGCATTTGCCGAGTTTGCAGATGACTCAGCAGCAGCAGCTGAAACATTTGTGCCATTTGGGCAGGCAGGTTTTTAATTTTGTCCTTGGTAGCAGGCCAAGTGAAAACAGATTTGTAGCTTTTCGAGGGTCAGGTGAAAATGACCAACAGTTGTCATACAGACTGTAAACAGGTAAAGAACAATCAATAACCGTTGTGAAATGAAAGCTCCTTTTTGTGATCTAGAGCAGAGATTCCCCTTGCAAAATCACCTGGCATTTTGCACAGCTTTTGGAACTAACCCTGGCTAGTATTCAGCATTATAATAATGTGTGTGCATGTGAAATATAATGTCATACATGATGGAAACACAAAGAAAACATTGAACTTATAAACCCACCTGACTCCTATATTGTGTGTAGCTGATCTTGGATGTCTACCACGGCATTGCTCAGGAAGTAACAAGCTTCTGGCACAAGGTTTTCAACAAACAAGTCACTACATCTCTGTTGAGTAAACACTGGTCCCAGAGCTCACCAAATTTAGAAGTTGCCAGCTGATTTCCATGGGATTTATGTTTGTCTCACCAAAATCAATGGGTCTACTCCAACGTGGATGCAGTTGGATCCAATCCATCATTTGGTCGATGCGAAGTCAGAAAACTTCATGATATTTGCATAATGTGACTATCCAGATTGTGTCCAATTCAGTTGAACCATTCCTAATTTAGATTAGAACCCCACATTGCTCCTGATGCATGGAGAGGTACCTTCTTCTCCAAGCTAATATTGAATGCTTCATTGATCTTTTAGGCATAATCATTATCATGTCTTATAATATAGTCCATCTCGATGTTCATTTGAATTTATTATTATAAGATAAAAGACTATTTGATGGCAGAATTCCCAGAACAGAATGTCCCGGGTAATGGAATTCCTCTGTATAAGTGAGTGGCAATGATGGAACTGCTGCATTTGTGTAAATATTCATAAGGATATTGTCTGTTTACATCATTATGCAGCATACACACAACATATATTATTTTTCACAGTCATTTTGGAACAAATAAAGAAGAAATTCTCATAAAAGAGGTTATTACTGACTGGAATGTGGCAAACATCCACTCGCTTTGTTTCAACAAAGCTACAAAGGAAAAGCCTTTGATACATACTTTAAATAATTCACGGAGTTTTGTGAAAGTGGGTTTAATCATTTAATTAAATGACAACTCAACAGGCCGTGACTACAAAGATTCATCAAATTTAAGAATGAAAATCCACTTGGTGTCTTTGACCAGAACCCCAGACCCGCAGCCTCAGAGGATCCCGACCCTTTGTCCTCTGAAGGAGAGGTTCCAGATTTAGCAGTACACAAAGAGGATTTAGATTCAGGGACATCAGAACAAATTCTCCTTCTGAGACCAGTTCACCAGATAGATATGGAGGTTGGCTGCCCTGCATCCAGAGCAAGCCATGTGCTATGTTTAAACAGAGAGGACTCCCACTTTGAAGGCATTCACATGTCATGTTATCATAGGCTGAGACTGCTAAGATAGGCTAGTCTCCTGCAAGAAACAGGTTTGGTTGGGATGGAGGTGGACCCAAGCAGCATAAAAGAGGCCAATTTCTTATTTAAGTCTCTCTTGATGGGCTGCTCCTTGTTGGAACATAACGCACCCAGCCCCAAGCCTCTGCACTGCAGAGTGTTCTGTGCTGCTGATCTCTTCCCAGCGCACCTTGTTGACAAAACTGACCTATTGGACCCCTGCAAAAGGCTGAATCCATAACCTTCCCAGGCTGAATCAACAGCAATTGAAAACAGCCTAAAAAGATATACTTTGCTAATGCAGGAGAAGAATTGATACTTCACCTGCAAAATATCACCATGAAACACAACCTGAAAATCGATCACCTTCCCACAATTGTGCCTGGAAACTAGAAATAAAGGCACACGAACTTGCAAAATATGTCTGCATAGGTTCTACCTCTTAAACTACTACGAGGCAAGTATGGACGTTGTCCTTAGGGTGATCCCATGCCAAAGGGAAAAGGCAGCACTGACTCCCCCTTCCCCTAAACTGTACCTCTCCAGGAAAGCCAGGCGCAATTTTTAATCACCCTCTTTTGGAGTCCCATAGCTCTCAGTAAATGGAGCAAAATAGATTCCCATCTTGTGCATAAGCCCCAGACTCCTGAGCGACATGTCCCAGGAGTCACCCATCACCCTTAAAGATGTCCCAGGGGACTCACTGAACCTAATCCCCTAATCCTTACCTGGACAATGTCTGTCCCCTTAGCACTTAACCTGGGGGCGCCACAAGGGTGCCTGCAGGCGCTTCTCCCGCTGTCCCTCCTTCAGATCTTCAGTGCAGCTTTAGCAGGGATTCAGTATCCTCCAGCCACATCTATTTTTGATGCAGAAGGACAGTTCTGTGCTTTGGAGCTCGGACCCCACCTCTGCCTGGCATTTAGGCAATGCCACCTTTTAATCTCCCCATTTGTCTTCTGATAAAAAAAGTGTGATGTGATTGGCTCTGTCTGCAGTGGCAGCCATCTTTACGACAGTCATTTTGTGATGGCAGCCATGACACACTTGCCGCATTCAACATGTGGCCTCTGTCCAAGAAGATTGGGGACCCCTGAATTAACCCATCTAACAAGCAACCCTAACACCCTTTTCCAAAGGGTCATTGTAGAGTATGTGAAATAAACTGCCTGAAATGGTGAAGGAATGAGATCCTATGACGCCCCTACCTGACCAGGTAATATTACACGAAAACTTGCAGTGGGTGATGGGAAATGGAGAGATTTTCTTTTGTCTGGAGTGGGCTTGTACAGAACCACTAGCATTGCTTCTCCTAGACCTCAGTGCCTCCTAATAATACTGATGCTCTTGGCATCTTCTAGCAGGCCTAGGAAATTGCCATATTGGGAAATCCAATTTGTTTGAGTCTGACAGCCTCTTGCAGCATTTCCAATCTAGCATCTGCAAATGGACCATGCTGGATTCCCCCCACCCCTCCACCTCACTAGTTTTACCTTGCCACTATGTTTTTCTGCAAGGTTTGTATGACTTTTGAATATTTATTTTATTTAATTTATTTAATTCCATTTCTATGCCACCCCATAACCCAAAGTTTCTCTTGATACATTTTTAAATTATTGTTTTCACCTCCCGTGAGATATGCAAATAGGGTTGTGGCATTTCAGGCTCTTCCCTTTCATCATACACAACAATACAGTGTGTGCAATGTCTTATTTCTCTTGCTTTGAAAATGATCTTTGATTTGCAACTCATAAACATATACATGTTGAGGAAATTTGTGCAAAATAGCCTAGCATTTCTGAACTTTAAACAAACAAACCGCCAAGAACAACAATGATGATTTGTGCAAGTTGCAGCCAATTTTAAAAGTGGAAATCCGAATTCTGACCATGTTCATGTCAAATCGCATTAACACAATTGTGGCAGAAATGGAATGGGATCTACAGGACTAAGTAAACCAAATCCATTGGATTTGCTCCTCCCAAATGGATGAAACAACCGTTTTTCAGGCATCTGTACACAGACTTGCTTCCCCACAACCCTGGGGAAGCTGACGGCAGCATAATTTTGTGTGATGCTCACACAATTCTTTCAGTGTCTCCTCAGATTTTTGATCTGTATCCAATTCTGGTTTCTGGCATGTGCCATTGTGCAACTCACCGTGAGTTTCTGCTCGTTCAGTTCAGTTGTGCTTTTTGCCATCTCTCACTATCGCCAATGAACATCTTTGTGTAGCTTTTCTCCAGTGCGTTATCAATCCTGTTGCCACTGCATGCAGAGTTATCCCGTTCTTTTGGTGCACTGTTTTACCCATCAGCATATACACATCAGCAAAACATTGCACTAAATCATCCTGATGCAATCGTCAGTGGGATCGCAGTAAGACTATTTTTTGTTTCATTTTGCCGTGTTTTTATCAGCGTGCACAAGCTTATCTTTAACAGGGAGCAGGCAAAGAAGCAAACGAACCAAGGGCTGCAGGAGCCATGGCAAAGTGTATGCTTTAATGCTGGAATCAATTCTATAAACTCTCCTAGCTGATGAGAATTCAAGGGGAAAACAAAGCAAAATAAAACCTTGCAAAGGAAGACTAAAGGAACAGAATGTGGGCAGGCGGGAAGGGGAGAGAGGTTTATTCTCCCTGTTTACAGCAAAACACACAAAAGGGTATTTCAACTGAACCTTGCAACAGGCTTACCTGCTGGCTGTTTGTTGTCATAACTGGCCATCAAAGGCTCTTGCATTAGCTCATTATCACAACAGTGAGACAGGTAAGCTCAGTAAATCAGGGAAGGTTAGCTTTTGAATATGAAAGCTATCGCTGCAGCTTCGCCTCTGCCTCTTGTTTCAATTATAATGGCTCTCGCAGTGGTAAGTGTTCATTTGGTAGATGCATGGGTTGGCAGGCGCCAGAGGCATCCAAGGGCCAAGCCGAGAAGACTGGGCGGCAGAAATTGTGCCATCACTCCTGCATAATCAGCTGTGGTGCTCGTCACCTACGGCAGGTGATCAAGGAAGCAATGGGCCACTGCAGTGGTAGATTGTTGGTTAAGCCTTTTAAATCTGCGAACGAACAAAGGAACAGAGAGGAAAAACAGCTTTGAACGACAGTCCTTATCCTCACCATCAGCTCCACCACCAGCAACAGCTTCTCCCTTCTCCTTGCCAGTCTCTGACATATTTAAGGGATGCTCTTCAAGGGAGAATTTTCTGCCAGAGATGATGGAAGGAACAGAAAAGGAAGAAGGAGCACTTCCTTCACTTTCAAAAAATTAAGTTGTTGGATCCCACAGCATAAGGACATCTTTTTAGCATATCTAGTTTTTTACATTTCTAACAACTTCCATGCTAAGCAGATTTTTCTTTCAGGAAATGCTTTGCTGAGATAATATCTGAGATCCTTTTTTCATGATCAAAAGCTTTAGCAGGGCTCCTCACTCAGACTCCAAGCCCAGGGGAAACAGCAGCACAAAAGCAGAGGAGAAGGTGGCATCCGTCAACAGCAGCAAGGCCCGCTGACCACCCTGGCTATCGGTCACAGCTGTTGGACATATTCTGCAAGTGGAAGGCAGACACCCAGAAATTGCCATTAATACCAATGGCAGTTTCTTGCACAAAGACAAATTACTGCATGATATTTCCCAATATGACAAGGACAAATACTGGAACACGCACAGAGAGGATGATTATTTCAGAAACAAACACTCAAATGAGATTTTCTGATCCGTTGAATGTGTGCACGAAATACATTCGGGTTGGTTCTTCAATCTAAAAGTCAAACCTGGTGTCAGCTGAGTGCATAGGCTGGGTTGGAATAATAAAACATTTCATTGGCTAGAGATGGCAATGGGAGAGGGGGAATTATTTGGCTCACATTTCCATTGTGGGTGCTCCAGGCAGTGATGGCAAAGTGGATGCCATGGCCTAGGATAGAGGGAATGACTCCTCTCTGCTCCCTTCCCACACTCCCCCTGCAGTCCCTGCAAGCCAGGGCTTCCTTCAAGTGGGAACCCAAGTCATCTCCCTGAGGTAGCCACCATCCAGTTCCCAGTAGAACCATCTCCCTCTCACATCTGCTTCTCATGAGTCATCTTGCCCTAGATATGCAAGGACACAAGAAGCTGCCTTATATGGGATCAGACCATCTAGCACAGTGCTTATTGACACTGACTGGCAGCAGCTCACCAGAGGTGCTGGTGGGAAATTATCCAGCCGTTCCTGAAGAGGTCGTGGTTCAGTCCTGGGACCTCCTGCACGGAAAGCCAAGGTCCTACCATTGAACCACAGAAGTCCCCAGAGGGAAATGGAAGGGAGCAGGGAAGAAGCTGGTGTGGATGCGTGGAATTCATTCTTTGTTTTCTGATTGTTACCTGTTAGTGTTGCTCCTCGTCCTAATAATGTTCTATAAACTGCTTTGTGAGATCCACCTGAAAAGTGGTATATAAAGGCCTTGAATAAATCAAGCATCTCAATCCTTTATTCCTAGGAGCGCCTTCAAGGTTCCGTGGATCTTTCTCTCCCCTGCAAACGTACATACACTCCCTGTACAGACTTTATACATTTTTGGACATTCCAAACCATCACTCTGATGAGAATAAACTGCTATGTGCGTGCCGCAATTGTCCCAAAGTAGCAGGCTCTGACAAAGAAAATAAAAGAACCTCTATAGCTATCATTTCAACTTTCCAAACCATGAAAATTAGGAATAATGGTGGGCCTGCAACGTATACTTTTCCTTTCACTTTCCTGGGTGTGGATGTACAATACAATTTACTTTTACCTGGCATCTCTCTTCTGAAGCGCTATTTTGACTTTTAGGCTCACAGCCGGAATGCCTGCGCTGAATAGGGCCTCTTCAAAGACATCGTGTCGTAGCAAAGAGTAGCTCTTTGCTAATGGGCCGGTCCCCTTCTCATTGGCCCCACAGGGTTGATGCTGAATGACAATAGAAGAGGGACACCAGAATTGTGTTGTACTAGCAAATGCATCGCTAACGTCACCATGGCAGAGAAAGGGACCGTGCCATCTGGAACATGTGAGAGCCAGTGTGGTGTAGTGGTTAAGAGCACAGCCCCGGGAACCAGGCAACCTGGGCTCAAGCCATGGAGCCAACTGGGTGACTTTGGGTCAGTCATGGAGTCTCACCCCAGCCTACCTCACAGTTATTATTATGGGGATGAGATGGAGAGCAGGAGGAGGAGACTGATGTAAGTCACTTTGAATTCGTTTTAAGGAATAGTGGGATATAAATCTAATAGATAGATAGATAGATAGATAGATAGATAGATAGATATGGTCCAGATGAGCTTCAGTCCCACATAGCATTGCTAGCTTTGGCTCTCATGCTTTGCCCAACCACCCAGGACTCAGATTTCAAGGTTCCTTCTCAGGGCCATTTGCAGTCTGGCATACCCTTGCTCTTGATTTTACACATATTTCCATGCTAGACTGGTTAATGCATGCCTACTTGAGGTACTAGAGCATTTGTTCATACCAGGGATGCTCGAAGTGGCCCCAGATGGGTTAATTTACTTGGAAAGGAATTCCACTGTGTAATTTTGTACAGGACTTGTCCTTTAATCTGAGATCTTATTCTGTCTGTGTGAGTTATTGGGCATGTCCAGTATCAAAGTGCATCTTGAGAGTCGTACTTTGGAATCTCAGTGCATCTTGATGTCACGCGCCAGCACATAATGCACTTCCTGGTTGTTTTCCAGCAGCCTTTCCACATAAAGTTTGCTTGCTGTTGTCAACACGTTCAGTAAGGTGGGAGATGAATGGCCCCACTGAGTGTTTCCCACAGATCCAGAACCACAGTGGGAAAGGGAACTTACTAGTGTGAGTTCATGCAATAAACTGAGTGCCTTTGCAGAAATGCCATACATGAGATGTAGGCTCTGAAGCTCTGTTCCAGAGCATCTGTTCCAGGATTTGTAATGCATTTGTAATATTACTACAAAGGCAAGCATTACAAATTTTAAGTTTCAGCCAATGAGCCAGCTAATAGCAGGATTTGGTGGCATTTCTAATTCTTGTCCCAAAGTTATATAAAAAAGAATTGCCCAGGCCACCTTGTTGCTAACTTGCTTTAAAAAGGCAGATGGAGAAAGACTTGAAAAGGGGTCCCAGTCATAATTTATAGGAGGTGAAAGTAGACCCCTTACCCCTTAACTCACTTTTATTTCCAGTTATTTTTCCTGATTACTGCAGAACAATCTCTCTCTCTCTCTCTCTCTCTCTCTCTCTCTCTCTCTCTCTCCCCCCCCCCCCTTTCCGTCCTTCCTTCTGTCCTTCCTTCCTTCCTCTGAACATTTTCTGCTTTCAGGATTCAGGAGCTGGTCTCTGAAATGTTTATAATTCAGCATCAGCATTTGACATCTGAGCCAAAGATTTTGCAGCCAAGTCAAACGTGTTGCTGGCTGTGACAGCTGGAATGCAGGAGCAGTCATAAACTTTGAACTCGTAGCTGTTCTTGACAATATTTGACAGCATGGCCAATGTAGGAATCTGGATTGGAAAAGATCAGAGGTTGACATGCAGAAGCCTATGGATCTGGCAGGCTCTGACATGCAAAGGCTCTTTGGTTTGGGAAGTTGGTTTGGGCTACATTCATTTCAATGTTAGTGATATGCAAGCTTATTTTAAATGTTACTGAACAACAATGCAATCCTATCCTATCCAGTTTCCTGAGAGCTGCATCCCATTGAGTTCAGTGGGGCTTACTGCCAGTTAAGTGAGCATAGGTTGAAGCATAAATAATTGTTCAAAGCACTAGTCTTAATCAACTATAAAATATTTATTCTGGCTTAGATGTCTCTAAAAAGGATTAGACAAATTTGAGGAGCATGATGCTATGAATGGTGATTAGACTTCTGATGATAGCAAAAACAAACCTCTGAATTCTGAAATAGTTTATCTCTGAATGCCAGTAGCTGGGGATTGGGACAAATGATAAAAGTGCATTTAAAATGCATATTTAGGATAACTAAAGTAAGTTTAGCAAAGTACATATTTAGGAACATTTAGAAAAGGCAAAATTTCTAAGAAAATGCATTCAAAATAGTATTTCAGATTGAATTTATACACACATTTCTGCAGATGTTTAAACATCCCATTAGGGAAGAAATGGGATGCAGCAAATTTATGAATGAATATGCAAAATGACCTGCACAGAGCCATCTTTTCCAACTGGAAGCATCTGGTTGTCGGCTAATGGAAACTGGACACTGTGCTGGACTGAACTTTGGCATGATCCAGTGTGCCAGTGTGGCGTAGTGGTGAAGAGCCTGGGACTGGGACTCGGACGATCCGGGTTCGAGTCCCCGCTCAGCCATGGAGCCAACTGGGTGCCTTTGGGGCAGTCACAGACTCCCAGCCCAACCCACCTCACAGGGTTGCTGTTGTGGGGATAAGATGGAGGAGGAGATGTAAGCTGCCTTGAGGCAGGATATAAATCGAAAAATCGATAGGTAGGTAGGTAGGTAGGTAGGTAGATAGATAGATAGATAGATGATCCGGCAGGAGTGATTTTATGGATGGGCCTGAAAGAGTGTCGTTCCAACCAGGAGAGAAATGCTTATTAAAAGCCTTCAGTGTGCTTTGCTTGTCTGCGTCTGCAGTTCAGATCCTAAAAACTGGGAGCTAAAGCTAGTCCTCCAAAAGTCCCAATCTGAGAAGGTGTAATTCCCAGCTCCCATCCTACAAGGTTGGAACACCTCTCCAAAGGCTTCGTTGTTGGCTGTTTCCACTGAAATGCACTGGTATTTTGGCATTTGGACCAAATCCTCTGTTTGCCTTTAAGCTACACTCACTGGCACATCCCTCTGAAATAGGATCTCATTTATCAGAAAGAGAATTCAGCCCACAGACTGAAAGAATTGGCAGCCCTTGGCTTGTGCAGTGGCCCATCTAAACATGTGAGCCATTCATTTATTTAGTTAGTTTTTCTATGCTGGCCATGACTACTCTGGATGGCTTACAAGGAACAAAAAACCAAGGTACAAAAACCATAACAGCAACAATGCACAGCCACTGCATCTAAAAATAGTGAAATTGATTAGTGAAATTGATACCGGGAAATAGTGAAATTGATACTGGGAAAATAGAAAGGTCTTCACCTGACACTGAAAAGAACGGATCAACGGCACCAGGCAAACCTCCCTGGGGAGTGTGTTCCACAGTCGGGGTGCCACCGCTGAAAAGGGCCTTCTCCGAGTAGCTACCCTCCTGATTTCCTTCAAAGAGGGATCCCGGAGAAGGGCCTCTGCCTCCACTCTCAAGTGGTGGGCGGGCACATGGGGAAGAATATGGCATGATGCAAGAAACCTGAGAAGTGGTTTCAACCCCTTTTGAGGTGAATAGGGTGCAAAGGCACATGGGCATTTGTTACGTGTGACCCGTTGCCTACAGCCACTGCTGGCTCAGGGCTGCTGCTCATACTGTGACCCCAGCCAGTCCAGTAGAGAGCAAACCTGGGCATCTGTTCCTGGAGAGGACTGGTTTTCCTGCTAGGAGGCTCAAGAGCTCTGCTTGCTGCCTCTGTTTCTCCTGCTTGCATGCACTTCAGTGGGTGGTTTTGGCTGCCTAGTGTTGGTCGCAGGGCACAAGGCTGGGTAGGGCCAAGGCAGGGCATGTGCTAGCAAACTGGCTTCCTCTGCTGGCCACCCACCCCAAAATCTCCCCTCTTGGTTGCTCCCACAGCCTCGAAGCTCGCTGGCATGGTTCTTTCTGAGCCAGTTGCAAGGGTGGAAAGCAGGTGCTTGATTCCTGAGGCTCGGCTCTGCCAGGGCTTCTGCGGCTGGAGCTGGGAAGCCCAATTGGCCTGTGACTCTCTGGAGGCCTCAGGACTGCATTCTAAGGCTCCTCTTCTTCCATGTCAAAGCAAACCGAGAGATAATCTTAAAAGCACTCCCCCTTTGTTTTCACTTTGTCCCTAGCTAGGGCATTGTTCATTTTGTGTGTGTGTGCAAGCAAAGAGTGCCTGGTATAAGTCACTCTAAAGTCACCCACTCACCTGCGTGGAAAACTCATATTTCTAAAGAGAAGACACAGTCAGTTGGGTCACTCTGAGCAGCCGATTGTGCTCCTTATTTCCCTGATGAAGATATTCTTGGAAGGGTGTACCTCGTCTCATGAGCACAAAGCCATTTTCTCAAAGAGAAAAGCTTCAAACCAAAGCTGCTGCTTCTTTGGGAAAGAAGAGAATGACCCCTGTGATTGGCTCAATTCTAACGCTTCCCCATTGAACAGGTTTTAAAAGTCACAGAGCAAGATTCACCCACATCAGTCAGGAAAATCAGGATGTAAGTGAATCTTTGAAAAAAGGACCAGCTCAGCTCCTGCATGTGACTTAAATGCTCAGATGATTATTTCAGCCAGACATCTCTGAAGAACAAGTGTTCTGTTCATCCGCAATATCCAGCATAAAACTTATCTCTAAACAAGGAAAAAAGTGTACATCTATCATTTTTATTTCACTTCTTTAAAAGAAAAAAAGAAAAGACAAATATTGTTTACACATTTCATGCTGTGCATTGCATTTGAGTTTTCAGCTCAAATGTCCCGCGAACGGGGTGACCCCCAGGGGTCTGGGACTAGACTCTCATCCATCCAAGTCAGCATGGCAAATAGTTGGGGTTGCAGGAGTTATGGTCCAAAACATCCAGAAGACCCTGCGTTGCCTGCTCTGCCCCAGGTTGTCATGTAAATACTAAAGCCACATTCCGATACTTCCCTGCAAATAAGCCCCATTAAATCCTGGGAGCTTATTCTTGAGTACATCTGCATCGCGTTGCATTGTTAATGGCCAAGACCGTCTGTGAGCAAAACTAGCGCCGACTGGAGTTCTTCAGATTCTACCATGAAGCTCATCTCAGACCATCCCATGCCGGACTGGACTAGGAGCTCAGCTAGTCATATTTAAATAAAACAATAAACAGTAAAACCTTTGCAATGAGATCAACAACCCACCGCAACAACAATAAGGTTATTAGATGGCATTGTTGATAGATGGAATACAAATCAAACTCATATGGGCACTAACTGTTGTTAGTGTGGATGAGATTGAGAGCAGCAGGAGGAGAATGATCTAAGCTGCTTTGAAATCATTGGAAAAATGCATGATGTAAATCTAATAAACAAACAAACAAGACTATACCCTGAAGAGTTAAGAAGCATCAATCTCATTAGGATCTCCATCTGAACTGATACCACCTTGTGTTTTCCTCAATATCTTTAAGTAGTTTGATCTCTTCTTCTACTGTTGGTCATTAAGCAACGAACAGGGCTGAGCGTATCCACTGGAATTTGTGGAACCATTTGCAGGCAGCAGGCTGGGCAGCGACAAACCCACTCAGTTTGTTTCCTTCCCACATCCTGAGAAAGGAGATAAATGGAAGGAGATTTATGGATCCTGAAATGCAGCAAGAACATCCTGGTGCACGTCTGTGGAAGCAGCTTTCATTTTGCTGGAGCAGCATCCCACTGACATGCCAGTCACAGCCCAAGCTGAGCTGGACTTGTTGGATCCCAATTAAATGAGGAGGAAAGGGCAAGGCTAAGGTTACAGAAGAACCAGTCATTCCCAAACAGGGTCACGAGAGAACTGCCAACCTGGGCTAAGAAGGAAGTTAATCAAAGAATTATTGAAGAACATAAAAAGATCCCTGCAGAATTAGACGAAAGGTGAATCTAATCCAACCTCCTCTCGTTTGGATTACTGTAATGCGCTCTATGTGGGGCTGCCTTTGAAAGCAGTCCAGAAATGCCACTGATTTAAAATGGGGCTGTGCAGCTATGGATGGGGACCGGTCCACAAGATCACATCGCTCCAATCCTCTCTCAGCTGCACTGCCTGCCTGCTGAAGTCTGGGCCCAGTTCTGAGTGCTTGTACGAGCATTTAAGCCCGAAGCACCTTGGGGCCAGGTTACCTGAAGGAAAGCCTTTGCCCGTACATTCCTACCTGGGCCCTAAGATCACCCTCTGGTCCTTCTCAAGGACCCCCAGGGAAGTAAGGGGGTCATGACTCGAAGGGTCTTCTCAGCTGTGAATAATGGAATAATTACCGGGCACTGGCTCTGCTTTCTTTTCAGCGCCAGGTGAAACCCTTTTTATTTTCCAGGCATTTTGCTTTATATTTTTGCCTGCATTTTATTGATATTCTATTTTTAATATGTTGCAGTTGGCTTTTATTGTGTTTCATCGTGTGATTAAAGAGGTGCTGCGAGCCACCCAGAGGTGCTGTGGCACAATTCATTTTGCACTGTGGCATCCGAGTGGTCTACATACATAAATAAATAAATAAATAAATAAATAACAGCTGAGGTTGTCGTATTGAAAGGGTTCTATCAGGTGCTCCTGCTGTTCCTGGGTACCAATTTGATCAGTTGACTTGGGGCTGTTTTTATTACTGCTGTTTATTGGCTGCTGTTACTGCTTTTATTGTGATGCTGTCATTTTTGCCTGCTTATATGTTTGGATTCTGTAAACTGCCCAGACACCCTTTCCGCCAAAGAGGCACTCTGTAAATTAAATAAATAAGTCAGCATTCGGTGGCCAGCTAGATGCCCCTGGAAGGTCCCAAGAGGGCGTTCCCCACTGTTCCTCTGCAGCACCGACCCAAGAACCCCTGCCGGGGCAGCAGTGCTAGGGATGATGGGAGGAGACCCTCTCCTAGGCAGAGAACCTGCTTGCATGCTGTACATTCCAATTTCGATCTTCAGATAGAGCTGGAAATATTCCTGGCTGGAGCTCCAGAGTGCTGCTTCTGGTTAGGCTTAACCATGCTGGTCTAGAGGGAACAATGATCTAGCATTCTGAGTTCCCACAGAAATCATAATCTCTCTCTCTCTCTCTCCCTGTGCATGCATGTTCTCCCAGGCCTACTTCTGGGCATGCACCATTGAAGCATGCCTCTAATTTTGGTTCAGGAAATTAGTGAATCCAAACATTATCAGCCATTCGAGGCGCAGAGTTTTGGCATGCACCATCACGTATCTCTTCGTGAGCCGAACCACCTGCTATTGTGGGTCATAAACCGACGCAAAATGAAGCACCGTCGTGCCGCGCCTGCCTTATTTTCTCCATGACCTGGTCTTGATGAAGTTGTTGTGTTCCCCTAGCACAGCCACTCTGCTCATTTCAGGCTTAATAAATTATCTTCCCGGGGTTCTTATCTGCCACTACCAGCAGGTTCTTCCAAGAGGAGCATTTTCATCTCCCCCACCCCCCACTGCCATCACTGAAATCACAGGGGAACCTGGGACTCCCCCTCTGCTATAAATCCATTCATAAAGAGCAGCCTGCAACTCGCTTCGGAGGCTATTAATGCCACTCTGTATGTCAAGCAGAAGCAATAACTCAAGTGTATTTTCAGTGGACCTCTAGGGAAGGGCTCTTTCTTTCTCTCGCTCCTGGTTTGCCTGCACAATGCTTCTTGCTGAGATGAAGAACTCTATTGCAAAGCAGAGGCTGGAGATTCAGGGCATGGAACATAGGCTGACCTCTAACATGCTCTGTACTTTCTTGATTACATGTCAATACCATCCTTCCTCTGGTGTTCTGAGACAGCCTTTGCTTGCAGGAGACTCCTGTGTGGGCCTGAACACGGCATGCGCAAAGCACACGGATTAGTGGTGAACTGCATACCTATTTCTCCAGGTAAGCTGGCCTTTGTCACTCCCCCCATCCTGCGCATGCATGTGTGCAAGAGTGCACACCTGTGTGTAAATAAAGACTCTCTGATTCCTGGATTTGGTATACCACTGGGGGCATTCAGACATTGTAAACACACCCGCACACTTCTCCAGGCTCCTGGCTTGGAAGGCTCCCTCCAAGACTGACTTTCTTTAGCATTTTATTTATTTGTTTCCTTGTTATTCCTCCCAATAGCCGAGGCTCTGCAAATAGGAATGGGTGAGAACCTCATTTCAGGGCAGTTTGGATAAGCATTTTCCAAATTTTAGAGAGTTCTCCATTTGGGCCAGAATGGGCCTTCTGATCTTAATTTTTTTATTTTATGTCAAATGGAAGTACAGACAAAGTGGCGAGCTCCATCCACCCATGCCCAGGGCTTTGAGTCCTTGCCCTTACAAGGCAGGGCTCCAATCCCTGTGCAGTCAATCTTGTGGATTTTGTGGTGCTGGAAATAGAGCAGCTTCACAGGCGTCTCTCTTCCTTTTGCATGGTCCTTCTGAAGAAACCTTGCATATTTCTGAACCGAACATGCTTCCAAATTCATATCTTTGCCTATAGGCATTGGCCGATAGCAGAGAACAGAAAGTCCGCGTCCTTCCTGCCCGCTCCTGATTCTTAAGGTTGGCCATGGAGGGTCTTCTCCCTTCTGAGAACTTCACTTACTTTACCAGAAGCTGGGCTTTTTGGGTGATGACTGAAAGGAAAAACTGTGGAATGCTGTCTTCCGTGATGTTAATTTGGTGTTTCTCTTTGTGTCTTTTAAGAGATCTCCTCCTTCTCCTTCTCCTTCTCCTTCTCCTTCTCCTTCTCCTTCTCCTTCTCCTTCTCCTTCTCCTTCTCCTTCTCCATTACTGATATCAATAGCACCACCACCACCACCAGGCTTTCCTGAATCAACTGGAATTATATTTTATGACTGCTACTTGCTCTCATTAGCTTTTAAACTGGTTTACATGGGTTACTATTTAACAGAGATTAAAAAAACCCTATATGGCCTGCAAAGCACCTCTGGACGATGTCTAATGGGAAAAAAAGAACCCATGAAGAAACGCGGAAGGGTTCCAGGGCTCCTGGCTGCTCTGACATTTTCTGCTGTCCTCATGTTGCCAGTCTTGTGTTCTCTTTTGTTATCTGCCGCTAGCCATAATGGCCTGTTTTGCGCGCAGGTGACTGCGTGTGCCTCTTTGAAAAGATGCCTTGCTTTCATTGATTCATCTTTATTGGGTCTGTCCTTCACAGCGTCTGTGTTTAATTCAAAGTGGACGCCCAGGGGTGTGTGCTTAAGATTGCAACCTGGATGTCACGTTATAGCAGAGAGGAAGTAGTGTGTGGGGAAGGACTGAAAAGTTTTGAATCCATAAACATGGATGAAATCTCATTTACATGACTCTTAACTTCCTGCAGGGATTAGTTTTCCCTGCATATTGACCACATCAGCCACTGTTTCCACATGAATTTGTTCGCAATCTGGTGACATTCATTGTTTCTTGGCAGACGCATGTGTGCTTTGCTATTTTTCATGCTCTATTGCAAGTTAATGCCCCTGATACTGGAGAATTATTAATGGGGAGTCAGTTAAAGCAAGCTGTTGTCTCACTGCTGATGAATTGTGCTGGATCCCAGCAGACTCTTTCAATGCACCTTTCTTTAACATTGCTTCCTACCTGTGATGGCTGGGGGTGAAGACGACTAAAAGAATAAGGCTTGTCCACAGGTGGAGAGATACTTAATGCATTTTATTGGCACAATATATTTTATTGGTACCATATAAATATGAGGGGTCTTCAAAAAGTTTCCGCATTTTTATATTTTATAAATATATTTTATACTGTTTTTGCTGATGGCATTAAAAAGTTGGTACAATGCTGGGGAAAATGCATCACGAAGGAAGTGACGATGGAGAAGAGTGATGTAAGTTGTTTTTGAAATTCTTAATACATAGAGTGAAAAAGTGTGGAAACTTTTTGAAGAACCCTGGTATACACAGCTCATCAAATTCATCAGCCAAACTTTCACATTTCCCCAAGAACTAAATAAAGGGAACTCAGAATGAAGTGTGGGGAGGGAATGGTGAGAAGAAAACAAGAAGAGAAGAAGAGATGAATAAAATGGGTCAGACCCTGCGATGATGGAAATAGATGAGGTTCCCATGCTCAGGCTCCCAGTGGGGGCACTGTGCCTCCTATCACGGTGAATTGTGACGGTGGGGACATGAAGCGTCATGCACACCCTCCAGCTGTCACCTGGATTCCCCTTGAAAGTGCTGTTCATCACGATGAAGGCATCAGCTGAGGGGTATTTGAGGAGCAAATGGCAGCCCCAGAAAGTCCAAGCATTTTTCCCTTAGAGTAGGGATGTGGGAAGCCTCCGCACTGCCCCTCAGACTTCTTTCAGTGTACACCCCTCTCCACGGAAGAAAGCTGAGCTCAGAAGCCAGTGAGCATCCGCAGACCCCTGGCGGCACAGCTGGGGACCTTCCTCGGCTGCCATTCCTGGTGGCCACCACGGGTGACCACAGGGGCAAGCAGGAGAAGGCGGACCAGCAAGCCACCCTTCCCAGCAGCCAGGCATGGTGCTCCTTGCACAGCACGTGGGCCTGATTCCTGGCGAGCACCTTGCAAAACCTGGGCACACTTGCCAGCAGCTCGGACTCCAGGCTGCTGCAAAGTGGACCAGAGTCCAGGAAAGTGAGAGCATCTGGAGCATCTTCCACACAAGGCGGCTTCACTGCACGCCCCTTCCCTTCTGTTAAAAGACTGCAGTAACATGGCCAGGCAGTGTTCCGGTGCCATAATGCAGAATATAGCAGTTGGCAATGTTGAGGGGTCTCGTGGCTTTGCACCCCTGCGCGGGGGAGCCTTGCGTCTCCTATTCTGAGCTTTAGAGGAGCTATCCATGGTGCTGTATGGCGATGGACCTATTTTGCGGGTGCAGTCCAGCAACATGGGTATCCCTTATAAAGCTCAAAAGAAAAGCTGCAATGAAGGAGGAGCCCCACTGACTCCCAGCCTGTGCCCCACTCTGTCCTCAACATTTGCCCCAAATTTGCCAACACAAAAAAGAAGTGGGGCAGCTTCACCTCATCCTTCACAGTGAATCGTTATGCACATTTAGGCTAATTTGTCAGAAGTTTGGCTCGGCTGTAGTACGAACAAATCCAAAAGCATCTGTCAAAAGGAAAGGGTTTTTTTGGACATGCTCCTTGTACTACTGAGCCAAATGTCAAAAAATGCAGTCTAAATTTGTGCAGTGGGGCTTTCAGTACAGCATCAGGGCTCCCCCATTGCAAAACCCTTCTTTGAGCACACTGAGATCCAGTATTCTTCCTGTCGACAGTGAAGAAGGGCAGACTTCTAATAGAGTTATATTTCTAACTTGAAATAGGGTTTGGGTTTTTTTGGAAATACTTCTAGTGCAGTCCTATATATAGCAACTCCAAAGAAAAGTCCACTGAGTTTACTTATTTTATTTTATTTTATTTTATTTATTTTTCAATTTATATCCTGCCTTTTTCCTACAAAGGGCTCAAGGCAGCTTACATCATTCTCCTCCTCCATCTTATCCGCACAACAACAACCCTGTGAGGTAGGTTGGGCTGAGAGTCTGTGACTGGCCCAAAGTCACCCAGTTGGCTCCATGGCTGAGCGGGGACTAGAACCCGGATCGCCTGAGTCCCAGTCCCAGGGTCTTCACCACTACACCACTCTGGTAAGTGAGTGTAGGATGGCTATTTTCATCACCCACCCTGCACCCTGCTTGCTTTCCTCTCCCTTTCCCAGTAATGGAGAGGAGGAATATTCCAGGTGCCTGGGAAAGCTCAGGTAGGCCAGGGGAGCCAATGAGAGCAGCACAGATGCACAGCTGAAAGAGTGTTATTCAAGACCCAAGCAGGGATCTGTGAAGAGGTGCCCCTGTGCAAATTTACTCAGAAGCAGAACAAATGGATCCTGCTTCCTGCTAAGTGAAAATACATGTGGTGTCCTGCAACAGCAGGGGGTTGGACTCGATGGCCTTCATGGCCCCTTCCAACTCTACTCTTCTGTGATTCTATGGCTATATCAGTCTTGTTTACTGAGAAGTCCCAGTCAGCTCCACTCATGACCCAGTGATCAGTGTTTAGGATAAAGGGGTATCCTAAACCCCAGGGAGACATATTAGAATGCTAGGCAGAGCTGTTTTGGCTTGTAGTCCTGAGATTTAACATCTAAACCCTACAATGTGGCTAAGAACGAACCAGGACTGAAAGCCAACCATTCAAACACAACATTCTACCCAAATCAGGTAAACAAAAGTAGGAATGACAGATACACACAAAATAGAACACCCTCCCACCCCCAAAAAACCCTTAGCAAAATGTTAGAAAATTATCTCCCCCTCCCCTCCCCTCCCCTCCCCTCCCCTCCCCTCCTCATCCTTCTCCTTCCATAGGAGTTCCAAAGGAGACTGGTTTTGTTTGAAATGACTGTGTGGGACACTGGCTAATAACTAGTTCTTTGCCTTTTGGCCCTGTCCCAGTTGAAATAATATTTGAAGCTTCTTTTCTAGTTTGCAGTCAGTCTATAACAAAAAGCAGGCTCAATAAAAGCACCCCTTCCTCCACATATGGAGTTAGCAGCAATCTTAGTGAGAGTGATTCCAATCAGGAAAGTGGCATGGGAGAAAGGTTTAAACACTCTTTTCTAAGAACCATGGTTTTGATCGGAATTGGAGCTCTCTGCAGCTGCTTTGAATTAAAAATAATAGTAAAAACAGCCAAAAAAGAACTAATCATGGATCTCCTCATTGCATGCATGTTGGTCTTCAGGGATATTACAATGTGACATACCCAGGAGAATTGTAATACTCAGTAGTTCTGAAGACTTTTCAGGATTGAGGATCATTAGCATTCTGTTCCTTTACAGTAGAGAGAAGCTGGTAATAAATTATACCAGTGCGACTTTAATGGAGCTTTATGAGCTGAATTCAATTGAGGCCTCGAAATTTTTCAGTGCTAAACTTGTAAACAAGGATATCAGAACCAATTAGGAGATTGCCACCAATGGCTGCTACAAATCACTTCCGAGATTGGTCCAATCGATGCTGCTACGTTTTCCCTTCAAGATAGTCCAAATTATTTTGTGCTTTGTTCTTTGTATTGTCCCACTACCCAAAAATCTATTTTGTATACATCTGAAAATGGCCTTCCATTTTTTCCTTTCCCTCTCCTGCTTGCCAAGTTGCTCTTGTGAAAAAAGGGGCAGTGCAGAGCAGAACTGGTAGAATGGAGAGGCTTAGAGCTAGATTGAGTTGGAGCAGCTGAGCACACTGGTGGCCCTAGGCAAGCTCCCATCCTTCAGAATCAGCTTTCTTAACTATAATATGGGGATAATAAAATTCCCTGTTCACCTATTTTGTAGAGGGAGTGGGGAAGCTATGACTCCTCCATGCAATTGTGTCTTGAGGGCAACCACTTCTGTATCTTCTCCAAAGATTCCTGGAGGAACCCTATGACACTGCATTTCCTGGAGTCTCATCAGAATGAAGTCATGCCACTATGTAACATTGCTCCTGGTGTTTGGGGAAAGGGAAATGATAGTCACCCACTGGAGGTCCCTGGGAGGAGATCTAGGTAGAACTTTTTCCCCAGTAGGAATGGCCCATGGGTTCATAGTTGTCAAAGTTGGACGATGATTGCATTACATTTCTATGCCACGCATATCCAAAGCTCTCTGGGCAATTCACAACATTTTAAGTCACCCTTCCTGATTTCAACCTGGCCTGACCCTGCTTAGCTTCCAAGATTAGGTAGGATCAGGCACTTCAGGGTGTATGGAAGCTATTACATTGGATTACATACCGTGAAGGCTCAGAATATTAGTTGCAAACTCAAATAGAACATTACAACTAAGAATGTTGCAGAAATCTGTGATGGACTGAAATGAGTTCAAATTTCTAAGCTTATGACCAACAGATTCTTCAGTGGACCAATTTTCCTGAGTTGAACAGATTCCCCAGGCTCATTTTTATTGTATGCAATTTTATTCAATGTGAATCACAGAAAAATACATACAATAGATTAAAAATGTACCTTGTCCCATAGGATAAAGTATGAAAATAAATAAATTTTGGAAATGTGTGTATTGGAGGGGATCTACATTTTCAGAAGGGCAAATTTGTGCAGCTCTGATTTTTCATAAACATGTTTGAATGCATTTTGCATTCAATCCAGTTCCATCAGTGAATGGATGATAGAACAAAATTTGCTTGAGAATCTGCAAAACAGACAGAATGGATTTTACTATGTCTAGATAACTCAACCCTATCTGACATTTTAATCAGGTTACTCAACTCCTCCTCCTTCTCATACCTTCTCCCAATCCATTCAAAGACCTTCTCACTTACCCTGCTTGTGCTGCAGCTTATCATTTATCATCCATTTATACTAACATCCATTTCTATCATTTATCATCCAAAAGTATACTACTTTTCCACTATTTGTGCCCCAAGGGAATCACAACATAACAAATGAACAGTAATAAATAGAACTTTCAATGTAGCAAGCAGCGATAAATATAGTTATATTAAAACAGCAGCAGAAACAATGACAAATAGTCATGATTCTGGTTCCCAAATTCTAGAGATCAGAGGAAGCGGCCCCAGCTGGTCTAGGGACTCTTGAATACAAGCAGCCAAGCTTCCAGAGAGCGAGCAAACAGGAGCTTGGTGGCAGAGTTTCCCTGGGAGACAATGGCAGAAGCAAAAGATAAGGGGCTTGGACTAGCCCAGCAACTGTCTCTTCCAAGAATCACAGAATAGTAGAGTTGGAAGGGGCCATGAAGGCCATTGGTCCAACTCCCTGCTGTTGCAGGACTCCAAGTCACACCATCCCACTCAGGTGGCTGTCCAGTCTCTTCTGGAATGTCTCTAGTGCGGGAGAACCCATGACCTCCCTAGGCAACACCTTATTGCTCTGACAGTGAGGAAGCTTTTCCTGATATCTAGTCTGAATCTTCGTTGTCACAGCTTAAACTGATTATTTCTTGCCCTACACTCTGGTATCTGCAAGAAGATATCTTGACCTTCCTCTAGCCTTTGAGATACTTGTGGAGGAATATCATGTGTCCCCACCCCCCACCCATCTTCTCTTCTCAAGGCTGAACATGCCCAGTTCTCTCAGTCTCTCCTCACAAAGCAGTGTTTCCAAACCATGGATCATTTTTGTTGCCTTCCTCTAGGCCATTTCTAATTTTTCAGGCCATGTGCTCCTGAAAAATTTCCTGTCAGAAGCATTTCCTGACAGTTAGGACCCCGAGGGTGTGGAATAGGCTTTCACGAGAGGTCGTTGAGGCCCCATCGGTGTGGGTGTTCAAGGATAGGCTGGACGTGCACATGGTGGGCATGTCGTGAGTGGAGCCGGCTGGTGCCGGAGGTCAGACTAGATGGCCCAGGAGACCCCTTCTGACTTGCTCTGTTTCTGTTTCCTGAGAGCTGCCACCAAAAGGGAATGACCTCACTACTAGCAGCAGTTGAGTGGGTGGAGAGATTTATTCTGCTTCCTGAGTCACATATCTCTGCACAGAACTGCAGCGGGATATGCTTGGAAGCCCCATCGAGAGCATCTCCATTGATATAAATGGAGCAAGGAATAAAAGGAACATGATGGTTGGAGTCTATTACCAACCAGTCAAGGAGAAGACAAGGATGAAACTTTCGAAAAGCAGGTTCTCAGTGTTTCAAGGAGGCACAATTTCATTGTGATGGGGGACTTCAATTTTCCTGATCCCTGATCTGCCAAACATGCCCCCACCCCCAAAAGGTGCCTCACACATGTTGTAGGAAGTCCTAGTGGACAAAGCTACAGGAGCTCAGGGGGAAAGTGACCATGCCATATTTAAATTCTTGATTCTAGTTGTAGCCAAATGTAGCAAAACATGGACCCTGGATTTTAGGAAAGCCAATTTTAATAAACTCAGAAGAATGATAAGTCAAGTCTCATGGAAAGTGTGTCCAATGAGAAAAGGGGTCCAAGATGGGTAGGAAGGCTTTAAAAAGGAAATTCTAAAGGCACTGTTACATGTGGTTTCACAAAAACCTGAGAAATGATCTGAAAGCAAAAAAGGGCATGTCTAGGAAGAGGAAGGTGGTCTGCAAAGGAAGAGCACATGCAGATAGCATGGAAGTGTAGGGATGGTGCCAGGAAGGCTAAAACTAGGAATGAAGTGGGACTAGAGAGGGATGCTAAAAGCAACAGAAAATCCCTCTTCAGATATGTCCAGAGTAAAAGTCAGAGGAAGGAAATGGGGCTTCAAGGGAGATGGCAAAGTGATAACAGGTGACCTGCACATACTGGTGACTGATCCCAAGAAGTTTTGCCTGCCAAATAAAGAGTACAACCTGCCACTGACATGCACTTCCTCCTCATATTGCTATCTTTTAGCTGCGCTATGCTAATTTACTTCTGGTTGACTGAGCTTCTCTACCTACCTACCTACCTATAATTTATCTGCCTTGGACTGATTCAAGTCTGGTTGATTTTTAACTATTATTTCTGAAAGACAATGGCATTACTCCAAGTGCAACTGACCTTGAAAGCTCTTACTATGTATTATAGTATGCGTAATATATCATATTGTATGTATATAATATAATATAAGCATGTATATTATGTATTAATGTCTTGAATGAGTTGAATAAATGAATTGTAAGGTCAGTGAATGAAGACTCAGGAACAGTGTTAGATCAACATTATAATCAGAGCAATAATAATTATGCGATGATGATGATGATGCCATATTAATTTAATAAGTTTATAATTTAAGTGTAACACCATGGGATGCAGAGTAATATTACACAAATCTCAGTTCATTTCTCACTGGGATAACAAGAAATGACACACACACACACGAGGATGGAAAGCGGAGTCTTTTTAGTATTGATGTTTCCTCGATTCCCCCTCATATAGTTTACTGCAGGGTAGAAAGTGCCTTGTGGAGACTGAGTTGTAGAGTTGTAAAATGAAGCTTTTGGAAAGCTGGGGAAAATTGAAATGTCACTCTCTACAAAGTGCTTTTAAGAGGGAAACTAAACATTTATCTTCCCTCATCGCCTACTCACTACTCAACTCATCCAGTCTTAGGTTCTGGCAGTGCAAAAACTCTGCAAACCAGTTCTGAAACCTTATCACGACGACTTTTACATTCCTTCATTATATATTTTAATGATCATATGGCCATTCCAAGGACAGTGGCTTAGACAATACGTTGAATTAAATATCTGTCTGCTTTTTGGCCTGCTTATATCAGTCTTCTCCAATCTGGTGCCTTCTTCATATTTTTGACTACTATACCCAGCATCCATGACTCTTGACCATGCTGTCCACTAAAAGCATGGATAACTATGGCAAGCTAATGACTGACCCACTGCACCCCTCCCATGAAGACCAAGCCGAAGCTCCCATTTTATACTGTATATTCATGTGTTGTTGTTAGTCGCGAAGTCGAGTCCGACCCATCGCGACCCCATGGACAACATTCCTCCAGGCCCTCCTGTCCTCCACCATCCCCCGGAGTCCACTCAAGCTCACACCAACCACCTCAGTGACTCCATCCAGCCACCTCATCCTCTGCCGTCCCCTTCTTCTTTTGCCATCTATTGTTCCCAGCATTAGACTCTTCTCTAGGGAGTCCCCCTTTGATCGGCTCAAGCAAATGCCACCTTGCTCAGGAGCTTATTTATTTATTTATTTATTTATTTAAATATTTGTATGTCGCCCCTTGCAGCAGCCTTGCAGCAGCTTACAGACATACTGAGGTGTGCCACATGGATGAGCTTCACCTGATCTAGCCAAAGGCACTCCTGCAGCCTTGATGAGCCTTCTGTATCCAGGGAGTGCTCAATCGAAGTGAGTCATTCTGTGGAAGCTCAGCTATTTCTAAATGGATCAGGGGCAGGAAGCACACCTGACCTGCTTTTGGGTTCAAATCTGAGGCCTTGCGGAAGCTGAATTGGAGGCCTTTTTCAAGAGAAAGCAGCTCACGGTTTTGTTTGCAAACACAGTGCTATTGCTTCAAAGCTAAAGGTAAAGGTTCCCCCTTGATGTTAACTCCAGTCATGCCTGACTCTAGGGGGCGGTGCTCATCTCCGTTTCCTAGCTGAGGGAGCCAGCGTTTGTCCGCAGACAGTCTCTGTGGTCATGTGGCCGGCATGACTAAACACCCAAGTGCACGGAACGCTGTTACTTTCCCTCCAAAGTGGTACCTTTTTATCTACTTGCATTTGTGCGCTTTCGAACTGCAAGGTTGGCAGGAGCTGGGATGGAGCAATGGGAACTCACCCCATTGTGCAGATTCAAACCGGCAACCTTTCGATCAACCAGCCCAGCAGCACAGCGGTTTAAACCACTGCGCCAACCGCAGTTCCTGATATTTCTTATGCATTGCCAAAATAACTAACCGTAACCATAATGCACCATCAAAAAGAGGACAAAAGGGGACACTGCTTTTCTAATTGCAAGCAAATTAGAAATAATTACTGCAGTTTAGAAGAATACAATATAATTCACCATGATGAACAAGATCATGACCAGTTATTTATTTATTTTATTTACATATATTCATAGGCTGCCTATAACGGCTGAGGCCTTCCTAGGCAGCTTACAATGTATTGTAAGTTACTTACAGTTAGTATTCCCAGGCAAAGCCTGCTGTCTGGTACTAACTCCTGATGGGCAACTTCAGGGCCCTTGCTCTGCTGTCTTAGGGTTCTTGGACTTGGACTTGGACTTGAGAGCTGGTTGTAAGGTGGACCCTCCACAGACAGACTGTCTCCTGTCTGATCTTCAAATAGGGGACTGTCCTTTGCAGAGTTGGACATGTAGTCACCCTAGTTAAGGCACTGCAGTAGGAACCCTTTTAATCTCTTTTGGCTTCATCATCACTGAGGGTAAGAAACAGCATGATCCTGGTGGCTTGGCTCTCATACAAGATCAGAAGTGAAGACAAGGAGGAATGATTCATGTTTGCTCTCTCAGTTGCCAAAAGGGTTGGCAGGTGGGGACATGAAGCATGCCAGGCAGAAGTGAGCTCTCTCTCTCTCTCTCTCTCTCTCTCTCTCTCTCTCTCTCTCTCTCTCTCTCTCTCATTTGCTCTTTCTGCTAGATCCATGCAACCTCCACCCTGTCAGGCAGATGCTCTTTCTCAATCACAGGGCCTGTAATGGTCTTCCAGGGCCAAATTAGATTTATGTGGCATGGCTGCAGCACACGCTCATTAGCAGACACAATTACCAATTCATGCCAGCTCCACCAATGAGGGGAAAACAGTTCTGCTTCTTACAGAAAACACATCGAGAGAACCCCCATCCTGCTCTGCAGCCTTCAACCGATCCCCACGTTGTACAGGCTGGGCATCCTGGCAATTGGGGGGAGATGGCATTGCCCTTAGCATACGCACCCCTGACCCCAAGGAATGCAACCACATCATCATTCAAAGTTGCCCTGGCTGCATTATTTGTGTTTATTTTTCTCCTGTCTACCTGCATCCTTCACCAGAGAGCTGCACTGTCAGTAACATTCTTGGAGTTTGGGGAATTTCAGTGACAAAATGCACAGATCTGACATAGCTTTTCCCGTCCTCCATTCATCCTTTTCTTTCTCCTCGGCCCCCCAAATCACAGCATTACTAAATGAGATACACAATAAGGAAAACGTCCTTAAATCCTTCCAGCCTCGTCACACTCGGAGTGTGTTTGGCTGCTGCTTGGATCTTGCCCTCCCTGTTAGAAACCCCCCGTGCTGTCCATTCGTTTTCCAACCTCATCATCTTCCACATAATTCTGTGGGATGAAACCAATAGGCTTCAGGGAGCTTAAAGCAACATTATTTTATGATGCTGATCGAGGAATGAATAAAAAGAGAATGTGGAAACAGGCATATAGATTTGCCATATAAAACAATACTTTTTCCTCTGCCTTTTCAAAAGGAAAGGAGCAAGCGCGTGCACACGGGTCCCTGCTGTAACTCAGCAAACACGGGGTCATTAAATTGAGTGTGATGGGTGAATCTTGACATTTAAGCTGCATATTTAACGAGGCTTTGGCGCTGCTATGTTCCAACAGGGAAAAGAGAATAATTCGCTTTTCAAACTCAGGGCTTGCCTTGTTTTAAATATTAAAGGTAAATGTAATTTATTTTTCCTCCAGCATGTAACCACGTTACACCTCCAAATATTTCCAAAGGGCCAAATCCTAAGGCATTAAATATTTTACTGCACTAAATTTTAATTAAGGAGGACCGAATATTTGTCCTCTTCTCTTTGCTCTGGTTCATTCCTTTTGTCTGAGCAATCTTGGAGTAATGATGCTGCTTCATGGAAAATAGCGAGCAGTGTAATTAAAGATTCCGGGAAACCGGTCTGGTCTTCAGAGAATCCAATACATGCAGATGGCATGGTGAGCAATAGACCCTTCTGCAAAAATGTTATCAAGAAAATTACATGTATATTTTAGTGTTCCCCCAACTCTGGTGCATTATGCTTCTGATTTCAAATTGCATTCATCATCATTTCCATTCTTAATTTGAGAGGGAAGAGCTATTTTAGAATGTGAGCAGGTGTTTTCCACCAAACCGGTGACATCCACCTGTAACATGTGGGGCAGAGTTCTGCAAAAGATGGAACACTTTTCTTTCTTGGTTTGCACTGGAGTGGAGCTGCCATCCCAGGGACTCCGCAGGTTGTCCTAGAGAAATTCTTAACCACAAATGGTGCTGGTGGCCACAGAGGTCCTTCCAGCACCTGGCACAGCATTATCAGCCATGGTACAGGTGATCCCTACACAGCTGTGGCTGCTTGGGTGGCCATGTGTCCTATTGTTTTGCAGACGGCACTCCTCCATTTGAAGGCTTGCTTGAGGTTTACCCTCTGTGTGAAGAAGTCCTGCCTGGGCCAGAATCAAGGAGTAGCAGTGGTTGGGCTCCTGCTGAAGGGCCCTAGGGATGTGTGGGGAATCCATTTGGGGGGGCGGATTTTGGCTTCCCTTGGCTTGGCTCCCCCTGCTCCAGTTCACTTTGACATGTCCATGAATCTGCACTCCGGTTAAGAACACCCCATTTTCACATGGCACTTGCCCAGAATTGAGCCCCACCCACTGCGCAAGTATCACCTTCTTCCCAACCTCATGGGGCAGACCGTTTTGCCCTGTCGCACATGCTGCAGAAGGCTGTTCACATGGTGCGCACCAGGAATGGAGCCCTTGCTAATGGTGCACAGGCAGCCTCCTGCATTCACATCACGTGCTGCACAGGACATGGAAAAAGTTTGCACAACCTTAGTTCTTCAAGAGCTGGTGGAGTTCCTCTTGGCTTGGCTTGCCTTCTAAGGCAGAGTGTCCACAAATACTGGAGGGATAGATTCCATGGACAGTCAACTCATCCCTTAGGAACCCCACTGGACAGATTAGCTCCTCATCTTTGCCCTTGTTCACCCACTCTTGCTCCATGGGGGTGGTGGTGGTGCGGTGGTGGAGCAGGAGATGGCCCTTCCTATGGTCCACTAGCTCCCTCTGCCTGTCAGGCAAGAAAATGATCACAATCATGAGAGAGTTGGGGGAGAATGTGTGTGTCTGAGAATGAGAGAGAGGGAAGAAGATGAGGAGCTGGGGGCTTCCCTCAAGTGCTGCCCGTCAGATTCTCCATGATTTCTCTGCTGCTTGAGTCCAGCAGAGGTTCAAATTCTGGAGCAGCAACCTGGAGCTTGGGCAGCTGTCAAGACTAAGCATCACCAGGTGCCCCCTGACGTGTTATCATTATGAACAGTGGCACAGGATGATGGTGAGTCTTGCACCTTCTTCCTCTCACCATCCCATGGATTTAGGGGAGAGTTGAACAGTTCTCAGGCCAAGAAGCACGTTCAGTCCAGAGAACGTTTCATTTTTCGTGGGGGACTCACATGACTGGCAGTGGACGTGGCCAAAGGACAGGGACACAGACCTCAAACACAGGTTCTGGTTCAGATGGAGGAACACAATCTGTGCCTGAAATGCCAAGGCTGATGGATCCAGAGATAAGCCAGGTGGATGTGAGGATCAGCCTCTCAGACAGTGTGGGAAAGTTCAATGAGCTGCTGGTGTGCAAGGGAGTGGCCCTGGCATAATTCATCCCAGGCCCTGGCATTGGGAAAAGCTGGGAAGTGTCAGATCCTCCGCATGCTCTTGTGTGGGAAGATCCACCCTGGAATTGAGGCTTGCTCTTTTCCGTTTGTCAGGAGAAGAAACACTCAGGTTGGAATT
The DNA here is from genome assembly GCA_023646645.1 of Varanus salvator macromaculatus. NCBI lineage: Eukaryota > Metazoa > Chordata > Lepidosauria > Squamata > Varanidae > Varanus > Varanus salvator. The sequence goes on from JAIXND010000786.1 coordinate 9,807,746, forward strand.
AGCTGCTTATCATTGAGCTGCATTTCCCCAGTGGCCAGGATTCTAACTTACTGCCTTCCTTTTGTTGCAGACTTGGCAACACTCTTCTTTTGTGTCACAATGGTAGCCCAGCTGGCCAGCTTTAAGACAATAAACGCTTTTAGTCAGAAGCCTTTGTCATGGGTGAAAAATGGCCACAGCAGTACCAAAGCCTTCAGGGAGGCATTTCTACCTCCTGCAATGGCAAGAACAACTGCCAGAAAGCTACAGGAGCACCGGGGAGACGGGAGCCGAGAAAGATGGGGCCTCTACAAGGGAATTCAGGTGGGATGAATTTGATTTAGAGGAAAGGAGCAAGTGCTAAATTGGAATTATGATTGGGAAGAACACAAGTCATCAGTAGCACTGGAGGAAAGGGTGGAAGACGAGATGTGTGTGTATGTGTGATAGGATACCACTGGGACCAGGGAGAACACCACTGGTGGTATTTCGTCCAGGGTCCAAAAAGAACTGTGGTTCACTCCAGTGGTTGCAGAAGTCCCATTCCCATGTTAATCCACTTTTTTAAAAAATCTGCCAAAATTTTGCCCTTACGTACATAGTTTGATATGCATTTCCAAATGCAAGGTTTGAACCTAGAACTGCAACTGGGTATTTGGAGCACCTGCAGCTTTATTCTGGAGACACCAGGAAAGGCGTCTACCCCAAGAATGACAATTCCAGTAAATCACACTAACAACATTTCAACAAGACATTCTCTAAAGGCAAAATTACCACCAGCTGCAACAGTGACTTATCAGGGACAATTTCCAGAAAAGAGATGATAGATACCGCAGACAGATAGATACAGGCAGAAAGATGCACCATTGGGTTACAGTATTTGGTCTGTGAAATGATCACAAATAATTGGTGCTGACAAGAAACCAGTTTTCAAAGATTAGGTGGGAGGTTGCTGGACTTGAACTATGTAGAGGTTAATTATATCCGGCTCCACTCTGGCCATGGACTCTTTCTAGTCTTAATGCTGCTGCTTGACAAATCATGTGTCACTGGAGAGATGGATAATATTAATGGAGTAGTGAAATTTCATATCTGTTACAGAAACTTGCCATACCAGGGGTTGGGGAGAAGGAGGAGGCGGGGCTGAGGAAGCAGGCCAATTAGGGATAAAATTAATTTCTAATCAGAGGTCATCTTTTGGTTTAACAAGTATTTAATTTGGCTTAGCTTGGATTTCATACATTGCATCTGGATTTTCTCCTGTTCTGTTTGATGGATTGTAATGCTTGCTTGTGAAATAGCAAATTGAATTATTGGGTCTGCCGGCAAGCAACCCTAATCTAGTCTACTGCAATTATTGTTCTCCCCAAAAAGCCTGAGTAGCCCTGTATCTGACTTCAATATGTCTACTCTCTTTAATTATGCTGGCTAAGTCTGGATCCAACTACATCCATAAGCGTGATTCAGTCTAGATCCAGTTTCTCTCCTTCTCTCTCCCACTTTCTCTCTGAGATAGAGACTGCTTCAAAGCAACCTCTGGACTTGATATGTAGCAGAAGCCTAAAGACAGTCCTCCTGATGAAAATTGATTGCTAAGCCAGTGACGCATCTGCTTCAGGAAGTAAAGGCTTCAATCTATTAGCTGATGTCCTGATGGGTCAAGCAGGACATGGGAAGGAATTTGCATTAAATTGATCCCAGTCTGTTCCTCCTTAAAATAAGATCCTTTAATCATAGGGCAATCTTCACATTGATCGAGACAGAAGCCTGGGTTTCTTATGGGAAGGAAGAACAATGAAGAGAAAATGGAATAATTTAGAGATGTGTATATATGTTTGTGTGCACACACAGGTATGCAGGAATATGTGGGCTTCCATAGCACAAAAAAGGGTATGGCACAATCAAAAGCTTGAGTTAGCTTTGGTATTTTGATTGGCTAAACATGCCCGGTTCTCTCAATCTCTCCTCAAAGGGCTTTGTTTCCAGTCTCTGGATTATCCTTGTCGGCCTCCTCCGAAGCCTTTCCCCTTGTCTACATCTTTCTTCAACTGCGGTGCCCAGAACTGGACACAGCACACCAGATGAGGCCTCACCAGTGCTGAGTACAGGGAAACCAGTACTATGTAATTTGGAAGTGGTGCTTCTATTAATGCAGTCTAAAACAGTATTTTCCCCTTTAGCAGCCACATCACATTGTGGACTCGGACTTAGCTTGGGATCGCCAACAATTTAAGGATCCTTCTCACTTGCAGCCAGGTATTCCCCATCTTGTAGTGATGCATTTGCCTTCTTTCCGCTAGGTGGAGCGCTTGACGTTTGTCCCAAATGATTTTTTTCTGTAGTTTTCAGCCAAGCCTCCAAACTATCAAGATCACCTTGAATCTTCTTCCTTTCTTCCAAGATACTAGCCATCACACCCAGTTTTTTGCCACCCGCACTTCTTTATCCAAATCATTAGCCTCAGTTCATTCCTATCTTTAGCCTTTCTGGTGCCAGCCCTGCCATTCCCTTGCCACCTGCCTGTATTGTTCCTTCGTCACTTGTGCTTTGTCACTTGGCCCTCCTTCAATTTCCTATACTTGTCCTTTTTGCTTTCAGATCATATCTCAGCTTTTTATGAAGCGATATGGACTTCTCTTGTCTTCAACCCATTTTTCCTTGTTGGAATGGTTTGTGATTATGCCTTTAGAATTTCCTTTAAAAAAAAAGCCATCTATCTTGGATTCCTTTTCTCACTGGAATCACTTGCAATGAGACTTGACTTATCATTGTTCTGAGTCTATTAAAACTGGCTTTCCTAAAATCCAAGGTACACGTATGGCTACATGTGGATTTTGCTTCCTTTAACATCAAGAGTTCACATATGGCATGGTCACTTTCCCCCAGATTTCCTGTAGCAGCTACTTTGTCCACCAGGTCTTCCCATTCCTTTTGTTCCTTCCTCCACTTTCTGTTGGAGGAATTTATCGGGAAACATGTCAGTAATCTTTTCAAGGGTCTGTGTTCCACAGAATTTGTCTCTCAACAGATATCATAATGATGAGACTGTGCCTCCTTGAAACCCTGGTAAGTTGCTTTTCAAAAGTTTCATCCACATCTTCTCCTTGCCTGGATGGTCAGTAATAGACTCCAACCATCATGTTCCTTGTATTTCTTGCTCTATTTATATCAATCCAGATGCTCTTGGTAGGACTACTAAGTTCATCCTCCTGTAGTTCTGTGCAGAGATATGAATCGTTAACAAACAGTGTGACTCCTCTCCACTATCTGTTCTTCGTGAACAGCTTATAGCCTTCCATTGCTGAATTCCAGTCATGGGTCTCTTCCACCAAGTTTCAGTTATAGCTATCAGGTCATATTCAGCCTCCAAGAGATTAAGAATATTAAGAGTTTAAGTTCTTATTAAAAGTTCAAATTCTTATTAAAGAGTTCATGAACAATCACCTTATTATGAACTTATTAAAGAGTTCATGAACAATCAACATTTCAACAAACATTCATGTCTCCCATACTCTGGGCCTCAGTATTTAAATGTCCAAGACCATGTGCCTTATGCTCTAGCTTTCTTCCTACGTTGTTTGGAAAGTTATTACTGGGCACTGGTCAAGACGCCCCTCTGTTGTGGTGCAGAAACCTTTGTCTATTGTTACGTTCAGGTGTATTTTCATGCCCCTGTAGGATTCAGTTTAAAACCTTTCTGTTAAACTTCGTCATGCTGGGGCCAAACAGATTCTTTCCAGTCCTTGTAAGGTGCAACCCATCCCTTGCCAGCAGTCCATCTTCTGGGAAGTGAAGCCTGTGACCAAGTCAGAAGGGCTGGCCATCCTCAGATGTGCCTGTCTCCCAGCCATGTCTCCCACTCACCCTTCTGTGGTGAAACAGATTTTGAGGCTGAGGAAGCATTTGGGGGGTGCTTCTCATTGGCTTCGATGCGCCTTTTTTCTTTTTTCCCTCCTGTGGCTGGTCCTTCTTCATTAAGTTGAACTGTCTTCAGTTCATGTGGAGGATGGAAGCTTGCTCAGCTCAGCCTCTCTCTCTCTCACTCTTTCTTGGCTGGCTTACAAGAGCATGGAAGGAAGGAATCAGCTTGCATGGATCAGAAACTTGGCCCATCAACCTCTGCCTATTGGGCATGGAGTAGCACAATCACAGACCTCTCAGCTTGCCTTTATGGCAAGCTATTACTGAAAGGCCCGGATCTACAGCTCCAGAGTAGCATTGGTCATTAGGAGGCTGTTGAATGCTTTCAGCAGCCTTAATCAGTGACTGGTTGCCCTCGTTTAACCTTTGCTTAGTCATCAGCTCACTGTAGATCTTTATTTGTTAAGGTTAATAAAAGCAGGAACCGTTTAGCCCAAGCTGCTGGCTGGTGCTTTCATTCTTGTGGCAGGAGGGCAAAATTAAGCCACCAAATATTAACCTTTGAAAACCCAAATACCCAGGGCAGATTTCAGCTGCAGCCTAAAAGATCGTAACAAAAATACTGTGCCATGGACCTGGGAGGAGGTTCCACGCTAGGAATACAACTGGCAACAGTGTCCTCACTTGTGCAAACCCTGTCCCTCCAAATGGCACAATGACATTCGGTGCATCCTGATCACTCATCTGCCCAAATGAGCAGCTCCTTGCAAAACCGATCCATGGATTGCCTAATTTAATGTCTTTTAAACCAGTAAAGATGGTTCTATATAGTCAAGCACCAGGGAGCAGACAAGCAATCCAACTCTGAATTTTCTAAAAAAAGAAGGCTGCTTTTTTTGCTGGGGTCTGTGTCTGCTTATTTTAGTTAGATATCATTATATGTATATTGCTAGCATTTTTGTTTCCAGAAATAAATATAAGGACTCTTAGCTATCATGTAATAGAAATTACAGCTATAAAATGAACACACAATCAAATTATAACTACCAAATGGTTTTTGTACCTTAAAATAGCATCCTGCAAGAAAAGGAAATAATTTTGTCTGTCAATTTGTTTCAATTATTAAATGCTCTGTTCATTTCATTGCTCAGTTGTTGGAATCACCTTTGTGTCTTAGTGAAATGTATCCATTTTCACTACTCCCAGCCATTTTGTTTTCCATTGATTTCAATGGAATCCTATTGATCTCAATGAGATCAACCTTCTAGCTGTTATTCTTCTGCCTATACCTTCTATGTTTTCCATCCAATTTATATTGTCAAACATTTTTTAGCCTTTGAGGGAAACAAACTTCAAATTTCAGACAGAGTGGAAAAGGCTCCCTGGCCGACCCATTTCATGGGAAATTAAAAAGGCACACGGAGAAGTAGTATTCAAGTTAAGTGTAACCTGAGTAACAAAAAACAGATGGCTAAGCAGGAGTAGATTGGGAATGCAGAGAAGCACAGTGTGCAATGGATTTACAGTGCTTACAAACCTAACAGATTATTGGGAAAGCACAAAGAGAAAGAGCAGAACAAAAGACAAAGTTGATCTCAAGGCAAAACAATTAATACAGGCTAAAAGAAAGGAGGGGGGCTGCTTTGGTTTACCACCCTTTTGGGGCTTCCACAACACTCCCCTTGATTGGAGGGCTCTGCATGGAAAAAAGACCAATCAGTGTGTTGGATACTGTTCAGGCAGCAACAGCTTTGATGGGACAGTCAAAAGTCCGTTTCCTTTTCTCGTTTTCTGTCCCCACTCCCTGAAATGCATGCTGACCTCTTCTGGCTACAAGAGAAAATGACAGTGAGAGAAATGAAAGCACAGAACGAATAGCCATTTTGAGCTCTTTCTCTCTCCTCTAGTCCTTTTGGAACAAGCAGAACAAAGGAGACCCTTCCTTTTCCATGTCATTGGTCATGAAGCAAATGGACACACTGATCCCACGGGTTAGAGGAGCCACCGCAAGAACTGTTGGAGGAGCCTCAATGCAGATGTCGTTTCAGCTGAACCTCAATCCTCACAGGGGCTGGCAGTGGGATGAATTTTCTCATATAGTTGTGAGCTTTCTCTGCTGTAATGCAAAGTATTTGGGGCTGGCTTGGTCTTCAATAACAATTAGGGCCTTTTGGCTTTCTCAAAGGCCTGCTTTTGATGGGGATGCGAACTGCTAGAATTGGCTTGTTGATGTGGATCAATGAAGCCGCCTTCCTCCTCAGGATCCCCGTGGGGATGCAGCCATTGTGACTGCCATGCACTTCAAGGTGTGCCAAATATACTCATCACTGTTCTGGGACTAAAAGTATCTCTTGTTACCTGAACTGACTCCAGTGCAAGGGTTTAGATTCCTCGGGAATGTGCCACCATCCAGAAATGAATGGATCTGGGCAGCCACCGAAGGAGAGAATGCAGAGTGAGGCCTGCTCCTGAAGGCTTCCATTTTGTAGGAAGGGCTGGAGTGTGGACTGTAGCATAAAGCCTTCGTTCGGCCTCAGGCTTGGGCCGATGAGCTGTTCAGTGGGAGCTCTCCTTGGTGCTGAAATGGCTGGCATGCCTTGTCGCCTCCCCCTCTTGAACTGAGCTTCCAGAGCTCTGCCCAGAATAGTATGCGAACCTCTTCCAGCCTGAGGCAACTCCATTTGGATGAGCGTTGGCTGATGGCAAAAGAGGCGGGCCAGAACACCAGGAACTACCAGCCTATTTATGCTTGAAGTTAGCCTTGTGGGGGGCATTTTGGCATTTCAGAATGGGGGGAACGATAGCACAAATGCCAGCAAGATAGCAAAAGATCGGCAGCAGAAGCCCTCCTCCTGGAACCTTCTCTGATAGATGTTAGGAGACATCCGGAGGAGGGCCTTCTCTGCGCTGGCGCCCCGACTATGGAATGCGCTCCCCAGAGAGGTCCACCTGGCGCTGGCGTTATATATTTTCAGAGTCAGGTCAAGACCTTTTTATTTAATCAATATTTTAATATGTTTTAATGGGAATTGGATTTTATTGTTTGTATTCTATTAATTGCAGCCAGAGTGGAATTGTCAATTTATCTATTTTATCTTGATCTATGTTGTAAGGGATGCAAGTAACGGATGGCATACAAATTTTATAAATAAATGAATGAATGAATGAATGAATATGTTTGGCTGGGGAAGGGATTAGGGCCAGGAGAAGGAGGTGCTGCCATTTGGAGAACCAAAGAGGGACTTGGCCCCAAGCTTGAACTTCTGCACATCCATATACACTGACATGTTACATGGGCAACTCAAAGACATTCTGTGTGATGCTACTGTGGGACCTCTCTCTTTCTTGTGATTGGAGAAAACCTGTATTTATTTCCCAATGAAATTTTAGGCAAATATTCTGCCCTGCAACAACTGCCAATTAATAGCAAATATTTTAGCTTTCATAGCCTTCACTTGCCTTCTGTGATGTTCAGTAATATTGCACCACCCATGTCAGTAGCTCAGAAAGGAGGGAAAATGTCACTAGATATGTTTTTTAAGTGTTCTCCTGGGAAATTATTCTAGTACACAGAAATGAGCAGTTTCTACCAGAAAACCAAACTGGAAAATAGTTCTTTGGAGAAGCCCTAACTATTTCACAGGAAGTTGGATGGACACACACACACACACACACACACACAGAGAGAGAGAGAGAGAGAGAGAGAGAGAGAGAGAGAGAGAGAGAAGTAGATCCATGGAAAGTTGGTCTAAGTTACTCATGACTAACTCATGTCCTATTGATTTCAAAAGGTCTATTTTGAGGTTGGCTACTTCTGATACAAGCCAGCATATTTACTACTCCACCCATGTAGGACAGGACGGAAACAGATTTGTTATTCAAGGTATGCTAGCCCTCCATTCTCGCTGTCATCTACATAATCTATTAACCATGGTTAGAAAATTCACTTGGGTAGGCATGCAAGAATACTTTCTGGCAATTTTCTTATTCATGTGAATAGCTGTGGGCAACAGCAAATCCCCAGCCTTATGATGAGGTCATGGGAATCGATCATTTCCAGTAAGTGCTCGCTATGCACAAACCCCATCCTGTTCTAGTCTACATTGCGCTATGTAATTTTCCATTATGTAACTATGTGTGACTTCCACTGAACAGATCCTCTAAGTCTTGTGGAGATTTGCTCTCTGCCTCTTCTTTCAGAAGGACACTATAATTGGAGGACACTGCTGCCATCATTCTTAAGAGTAAGTAGCCAGCTTCTTATCTCTGCCGCATCCTTATTTCTCTAGTTAAGAATGTAGCTGATCACTATAATAGCTTGCTCTTGACCCATGGAAATGCAGAAAGCTCTTCTCCATGGCCTTTTAATCTCAGGTCTGCAGGCTTGTGCAGACTGCTCATGCTACTTTGGATGAATGCAAAGGACTGAAAAAGTAAATGGCATTATGCAGCTTACAATGAAGCAGGTGGCTTCCTTGGGTTTGCTTTTTCAATGGGAACCTTCTTAAAGGAAGCCTATTATAGATTGCATGGGGATAGCTTCTTTCTTTGCTCTGAGAGCAGTTTTCCTGTGGCCAACAAGATTAGGGTTCCAAATGTTGATAGCAATGCTTGGCAATCTATTCTCCAATTCTTTGGGTTGACTCAAAGTTCTGCTCACACTGAGGGAGGAGATGGGTGATCTTTATTATGTCTTTGTGCTCTCTTCCAGCAACCTGGTGGCCACCTGTGTGTCCCAAAAGGTTTTTCTTGAAACAGAGGGAGCCCTCTAGAGCAGCATGAGTGGGGAGCTGTGGGGACCCTCCAGTGCGGCTCCTCCTATAAATCCTATTGTCTTCCGCTCACAAGCTGCTACAGTCATGGAATGGCCAGTCTGAATATGACTGGACAAGAAGGTAAGAAGTGTCCTGCTGGATCGGGCCAAGTCCATATGGTTGAGCATTGTTTTCTCACAGTGACCATCTGAATGCACACAGGTAAGACAGCACAGAACAACATAGAATCATAGAATAGGAGAGTTGGAAGGGGCCATGAAGGCTATTGGGCCGAACCTCCTGCGGTTACAGGACACCAAGTCACATCATCCCACTCAGGTGGCTGCCCAGCTTCTCCTTGAAAGTCTCCAGTGTGGGAGAGCCCCCCACCTCCCCAGGCAGCTGGTCCACTGTTGTGTTGCTCTGACAGTGAGGAAGCTTTTTCTGATGTCCAGCCTGAATCTGTGTTGTCACAACTTGAATGGATTATTCCATGTCTTCCACTTTGGCATCAGCAAGAAGAGATCTTGACCTTCCTCCTTGCCATGCACAGCTGTGGATCCCAGACAATAGATGGTATTTATTTATTTATCTAGTAAACTTATATTCCGCCCCATTCGCCAAAGTCTCGGGGCAGCTTACAAACATAAATGACTATCACGATACAATTAAATATAAAATTGGAGACATCCTGGTCAAAGTTATTAAAATCAATAAATAAAATCAATAATTAAAATGACATTTAAATAAAAAGGTCTTGGCCTGGCGCCAAAAAGCAAATAACGACGGCACCAGGCGGACTTCTCTGGGGAGCGCGCTCCATAGGCGGGGCGCCACCACAGAGAAGGCCCTCCTCCGGGTGCTCACCCTCCTAATGTCCTTCATGGAGGGCTCCCGGAGGAGGGCCTCTGCCGCCGATCTCAAGGGGCGGGATGCAAGCGCTCCTTTAGGTAGCATCCTTGGAGAAAAAAACAGGTATGTCTCTCTGGGCAGCCTCCTCTCTCTTCGGTCAATGTTGCTTTCCTCTGTCAGTTGAACTAACGATATAGTTTAGTTCAGTACTAGTTTAACTAAAGAAAATGCTTTAGAAGAGAAATGTCTGAAAATGTTCTTAGTGATGCTATTGGACAATTTCTCACCACAGAGTATGTTTGGCAAAAGTTTCTCATGCCATTTTGTGGGAAATTGTGAGTGGCCACATTCACTCCAACCTGACAAACTTGTCAGACATTCACCCTGCAGAATGCAGAAGGGGCAATCCACAGTCAGAAGGTTTAGAATCCACATTAGATGGAATGGGGCAGATGGGAGAGTCAACCAGGACAGACGAGGGCCTGGAATGGGATCAGAGGAGCATTGGATGCGGAAGGAAAAAACTTCCAGGTCTTTCTGTTCCTCATTTTTCTGGACTTAAGTCCTGTTTGTTCCAAACACAGACCATTTTTAAGAGTTGCCATGGAATTTCATAAGCATTTCCCTATGTGTGTTTCTCCTAATGCATAGATTGGACTTGATAGGAATACTTTTTACCAGCATTTGTCCTAATAGAATGAATTTCTGGATGTCATCCCCTTTAAAAGACACATTGCTACAAATATTGTGCTTTTTGGTTGGACCACTCCATTGCAAAAGGCAGAGAAGTGCAAATCTCCAAGAATAACTGAGCCTCAGCTCAACAGTGCAAAGCTCAGTCCATTTCTCATTCAATTGGGGTTAATGTCCGCTTCCCTAGCGAGGACGATTGTAGACCTTCATCAGGGTAGTTGGGCCTTCATGAAGACAGCCATGAAACACGGGTAAGCCTCTCCCTTCGTCTGAAACGAGTAGTTCTGAAAACACATTAATTAATTGAGGAGCTGGAGCCTAGTAAGTTGTCATTTATCTGTGCACTCAGCATTTTGAGTCTGAGCCAAAGCATTTAATCCAGGATGACATATAATAAATAATTGAGACTGGCCTCTTCACTTGGTACCAGGCTGCAAAGAGCTGCTATCTCAACCAAGAAACCCAGCTGAGGATAAAACAGAGCTCAATATGCCACTCAGCAGTTAGTCCAAAATCACTTGGCCAGGAAATACAAGACTAGAGGGAGAGAGAATGAAAAAAGGTGACTCACACGGAACCCTCCCCAAAAGAATGCTTTTAAATAATCAGAACAATTGGAAATAGAAACTTGCAAAAAGCCACGGAGAGAGAGAGAGAAAGAAGAAAGAAACAAGCATCCACTGGAGTGGAAGTCATTCAGGCAAAATTGATGTTAAAAATATCCCAAAGGAAAACTTGTATTCCAGAATTTTATTTGTGCTTGTTTATTTATTTTAGCCTTTTTATTTTAGCTATTTTATTTTATTTTATTTTATTATATTATATTATTTATGCACTATGTTTCTAGGAAGAAAACCAGCAAACGTGAAGCAATGCAAGAAAACTTTCACTATACATGGAGGGATGGAAGGATGATGGTGCAGGCTGCAACATGGAGGCTGGGAAGATCCACAGATCAACTGTTTTGGGGCAGGAGGAAAGGAAATAGACCCTTTGGTGTCATCGTGGGGTACGGCCTGGCACAGTCCAGGAATGCTGACTAGGACTCGTGAAAGGTCAGCTGGGTCACTCCAGTCCTTGCATAGGCCTAACGAGGTCCACAGGTCAAAAGTTCTCCTCCCCTGATCTTTTCGTGCCTAGAATTCACCATATTTGTTTTATTCATGAGATGTCTAGACCTCCACATTCCAGGATGGAGATTTTGGAGATGTGAACAATAAAAAAGAATAAAAGAATGTGTTAAAAGCAATATCCGTAAAACTATAGCTGCTGGTATCAAGAAGTCTTCTAAAAGACTCCTAAAAGTGTTTTTAGGAGACACCAAAACCAATATCATGTTGGTGCTTGCCTGTGATGCGGAGGCAGAGCTGAACCTGAATGAACTTGCTATGCTGAAGGTTTTTCTCTGGGTGAACTCCAGTCAGGCCTTTGGTCTGCGTGGAACCATCAGGGACATGCTGTGTCATGTAACGGGGTGCCCTGCAACAGCAGGGGGTTGGACTCGATGGCCTTCATGGCCCCTTCCAACTCTTCTGTTCTATGATCCTATGACCTCTATGAGGAGATCAATAGGGAGAAGGCCTTCTCTCAGGTCTCCTGATCCCAGTTCTTCAGAGCTTTCTATACTAGCTCCAAAAGCTTCAGTCTGGCCTGGTGGAAAACCGGCAGCCAAAGCAACTGGATGCTGAAATGGGGCAACGTAACATTCTGCACTTGTTTCTGGAGATTGCTAGTCTATGGAGCACTGTGGCCAAGCTCACTGGGTCCAGGAGAGGCCATAGGTAGTGAGCTAGATGAAGCTGGTAAGGGGCACTCTGGGTCACCATTGCAACATTGTCCCTCATCCACAGTGTCCATAGGGGAGTACCGTATGAACTACAAATCTGCTCTTTCAGAGAGAGAGTGTGGCCACACCCTGACTGAACAGCAAGCCTGTAGCCCAGGACGAGGACCACCTCACCTGCAGGGTCTCCATCTAGCCAGGGCTCTGCTTCCGTTTATTGACCCTCATCCAGCCCATCGCTGTGTCCAGACACTCTTCCACAGCTTGCCCATTCTTATGCCAGAGGGATCCAGCTGCATCTCAGCAGCATCCTGATAACACTTGGCTCCAGATCTCCCAACGACTTCTAGCAGTAGCACCACAGAGATGTTAAACCACACTGGAGACCAAGGTGTTACCTGGTGGAACCCCATAGTTCAGCTGCCAAGGAACCGATTGACCATGCAGGTAAGAGGGACCACTGCAATCCAGCATCTCCTATGCCCAGCTAGCAAAGAAAAGGTCCTCAGGTGGCACAGAAAAGTCTTCACCTGGCATGATGTTGGTACCACAAAAGCTCCTCCATAATTGGTGTGCCACCACTGAAAAGGCCCTGCCTGGTGGCCAGCCATCATATCTTTCCTTGGGGGGTCCTGGGGTCTGAGCAGGTATACAGGGGAAAGGTGATCCTTGTACACTGGCTCACCTGCACATACTAGTTCATACTAAAGGATAATTCAGACAAGTCGAGTGCCAGTTTCCCCAGGTAATTATTATGCACTGCAGATTAATGTTTGAATCTTCAAGGCTCAAATGATAAACAAACTTGTGCTTCTTTATGGTTCGACAGATTTATATGGCACTTTTCATTTTTACCAGAGATCTCCAAGCAGTTCACAAAATAAAATCAGAAGAAAAGACAATAAAGTAAATCAATTAGCCCTTGACACAGTAAAAACTCACCATCAGTAGGAGGAGCTGGACTCCCTCCCTCCATCGATTCAGCTTTTCATCAGACATAAACCAAACAGCCCTGGAAGATCCAAGTTTAGAGCAAATCAGCTTCAGATTATGGCTGATAATTGAGGAACTTGTTGAGCCATTTAAAGGACAAGGGTTGAAAAATCTGTGAAAGACAAATCAATAAAACCCTTTGGTTTTTCCATAAATCCAGACTCTTTCCTCACAACAGCATTTGTTTATGGGACTGTAAAGCGAAGTCGTGGCCACCAGACTTCACCCAAATTTGTTTCTACGACTTCCCAGCGACTGCGAAAGGGCTACAGGGGACGTGGCCACTTGGGACGGAGGCCTGGAAGGGTCTCATTGCCCGAAAGGGTCTCATTGCAGACTCTCTTTCCTTGCAGAGAATTAGGAATCCAGAAAGAATGAGCCATTTTTGACGTCTTCACTCTGTTTTGTAGAAAGGGTGAGGCATCTGTTCATATTACATCATCATCATCATCATCATCATCTTCACCACCACCACTGCATTGATATGCTGCCTTTTCCTCCTTGTGTGCCTTACATTTTATTGTTACAACAACCCTGTGAGGTAGGTTAGCCTGAGAGTGCATGACTGGCCCAAAGTCACCCTGTGAGCCTCATGGCTGAATGAGGACCAGAACCTGGATTTCCCAGTTCCCAGTCTAACGCTAACCACTACACCACTCTGCTATCCTGTGCTATTTTGTTGCCTGTCGCAGTGGACAAGGGGCTTGGAGCTGTCAATCTACTCTCAGTCTTGCAGTCCAAGCATTGCACAAAGACGTGTCTCCTTTCCGATTTTTCTACTGGATCATCTCTAGGTGGCACTTTGGTAGAGCAGAATAGCACATATGCCTAACTGGGAAAACACTTTCTTCCTCTGGCATAAGTACCGTATTTTTTGCTCTATAAGACTCACTTTTCCCCCTCAAAAGTAAGGGGAAATGTCTGTGCGTCTTATAGAGCGAGTGTGTGTGTGCAGTGAGTCTGTCAGACGTGCAGCCCATGGGGAAGTGATGGGGAATGTGCCTGTGATCATGTGCCCATTTGATTCAGAATAGTTTTTTCTTATTTTATTCCTCTAAAAACTAGGTGCGTCTTATGGTCAGGCACGTCTTATAGAGTGAAAAAATGGTAATACTGCCCATGCCTTGCTTTAAAAAAACAAAACGGAACTTACCAAAACTGCTCATTAAAAACAGAAGCGAAGATGGAGGATCGCAAATTAGTCTAAAGGATGTGTTCACAACTGCAGGTGAGGGACAACATGCACATGGAGCTGGCCTTCCATTGAAAAATATGGCAGCTTGCCCCTCATCACACACAGAAGCCAGATGGCCTGGCAGCGGCCTGATGCTCAAGGGCTGCCCTAAAGGGCACACAGAGCTCTCTCTTCCAGGAGCAGGGAGTGGCTGGAGGGTGCAGGTAGAATGGCTAGGAGAGCGATGCCAAGGCTGGCCTGCACTCCCCTTGGGAATACTTGCTTTCCCAGATTCCCAACCCAGGGATCAAGTGCTAGAGCCAGGAAGAGCGGGAAGCAAGAGCAGCATTATGGAAGGAGAAGAGACTCGGGATGGGAGAGAATTTGCATGCTGGCTGGGAAGGGAAGGGAAGGGAAGGGGAGGGAAGGGAAGGGAAGGGAAGGGAAGGAGTTCACAATCCCCGGCTCAGATTGTTAAAAAGACTTCCAGGGTTGCAGCTTGGCTGTCTATCTCATACCAAGTTTATGAGCCTGAAACATCCATATTTCCAGCCCAGGGAATATGATTCACATCCCCATAATTTTCCAAAGCTTAGTTCTTGAAAGATCTGGGAAGAATGGTGATAATCTGGTTGAACTTGTATCACTTGCATTTAATCAGATCCCCTGGGCTGGAGATACCACAGCTGTTTGCATGCTCAAATTTACAAGATTTCACCCGCAGGAATGCCTGCTTTCCTGAAAATCCAAGAGCTAGAAAAACTGCTCCCTGAGTCCCATCCCCACCACCGCCACCCTGCTGCCAACAATATCAGCAGGTGCTTTTTTGCAGGTATGGCTTGGAACAAACTTAGCCATGATGAAAAGCTGCTCAGTTTTGTTGCTGCTAAATCATTTGGAATCTGATTGTCCTTGTAAGCTGGGTTTTGCTTCTGATCTGACAGATACCAGTTTAGAGGAGTGCACAGGAAGACACGAAAAATCCACTACGTGCATTTAGGATTTTTGAACCCTACTCAAGGCCTTTGTGTAATTTCCAGTTCAATTAGACGGGGCTGTTACTTGGGGTCAAACACATGCTTTGCCTGCAGAATCTGCCAGATTTAGTCCCCAGTACCTGCCGCTCAAGCTAGCCATCCTGGTTTCTCGTTTTCTGATCTAAAGGAAGAAATCTATCAGCTAGTAGCAGGTATGTCAGCACACCTGCTTTTGCACTGAGGAAGGTATTCTCCAAACTGTGCCCCTTGGCACTCGGTGCAGCATCAAGGGCAATCTGGGGTCAAGGAGAGGCTGTCGCCGTGCTTTATGGGAATCCTGCCTCTCCTTCCAGGTTCCTTGTCTGTCTGGCTTATTGTGCCTGGTGCTGGGCCAGCAGGATGGATTAGGAGTTCTGTTGGTCTACCACCCACCCCACTGCTCAACAGGTTCCCTCTCTGAGCAGGCGTGTGTGTGTGTGTGTGTGTGTGTGTGTAGGTGGCAGAGAACAATGGCAGGAAGTCATAGCATTGTACTGCTGAAGACTGATTTCCCCTTCCCCAAAATCGAATGTTAAAGGAGAAACTTAAGGTGTCCCTGATGGAAACAGTTCATGGCTATCCTTCTATTCTGCCTCCAGTTTCAATTCAGAACAAAACAGGTGGCCTCTGCTCAGAGAAATTTGGGCACAATGCATGGAAGTCTGAATGGCTGTTGACAATTTGGAAAGATCCAGGCTGAAGTGGGAGCTGCTCTTCATCCATCTGCAAAGGGAGTTTCCTTTTATCCAGAGAGATGAAAACACAAGGTTCTTTGCAATGACATTTTCCTGCAGACTTCCAATGCACACTTGCTAAGACATGAACATGACAATAGCTTTATTCATTCTTCCCTCTCCAGGCTATTCACATGCCCTGCAGCCATTCTTGGGAGCATTCACCACGGATTCCCTTGATTTCTGCTGCCAAGCTGTGAAATTTTATGCTCCTCCAATCCTCTTAATAGGTGTGGACTTAGCTATTAAGCAACCTTGCCTGAAGGATGAGAGCAAATTTGACAATCTCATATGTTAGATGAGAGAAAGATTGCTAAAAGACAGATTAGATACACTGCTGCATCCCTGTCTCTTAGTGCCTTTTCTGATTGCAAAGAAGCATCCTTCTTCTAGAGAGAGAGAGCGAGAGCGAGAGTGCTGAAGATAGAAGGAAAACATTCTTCATGCTAAGAGGAAAAATATAATCCATCTGTGTTAACTTCCAGAAAGAATCTGGAATGAAAGAGAGCATTCCACAAGTGTTGAAAAGCTAGGTCAATCCATGTCTGTTCACATGCATTCAACCCTAAATCCATTCCATGAAAATTCTGCATCTGTCTGCTGTAAAATCACACAACATCTACATTTTTGTATGAACTTTTCCTAATATACTCGTTCTGTATGCAACTTTCCCCTCTATAAGCATTTTTGTATGTAATTTCTCTGGAACTGTACTTTTTTTTTCCAGGAAAGCAGTTTAAATTATTTTGGAATAGAACTCAAAAGTACAGCTCCTTCATGGACTGTATAAATATCCACATTCAGTTTTTTGGTACTTGAATTAAAAGTTGCATAAAAAATGTATTCAGGTCTTAAGACATGGACACTTCCCAAAATGACCACAACAGTAACAGCTTTCCAAAGCGACATCTGAATGACATTTTCATTTTGGTTTTCACATGGAAAAAGCATGAAAAATTGAACGTGTATGAGTATGTTTATTTATTTATTTATTTTTCGATTGATATCCTGCCTTTTTCTGACAAAGGGCTCAAGGCAGCTCACATCATTCTCCTCCTCCATCTTATCCCCACAACAACAACCCTGTGAGGTAGGTTGGGCTGAGAGTCTGGGACTGGCCCCAGTCACCCAGTTGGCTCCATGGTCGAGCGGGGACTCGAACCGGATCTCCTGAGTCCCAGTCCCATGCTCTTAACCACTACACCACACTGGCTTCATAATACATGTATCATGTAGTGATGAGGTGGTGAGCTCTGCAAACCAGAAAAAGTTAAGGTGTCATCCACCTGAAACCCGCTCAGCTCAGGGCTTTGCAGGCATCTTGTTCATTACAGGAGAAGTGTGGAAGCAAGGCCGGCTCTGTACTTCTCCCACCCTACAGAAGATCTGGAGAGCTGAATCCTCATATCGTGGTGGAGTCTCACTCCTCTGTTCCCTGCCTCCTATGGCCGTCAAGATAAGACGATGCCCTCAGTTTCCCTATTAATGGAAGCAGCACCCTTGCCCGGGCCAGCTAAGGGTAGGATTCTGCTTGCCTGCCTTCTGTGACGAACCACAGAGGAAAACGACAAGGGTGCCATTTTGTGATGTGCCCATGAATGGCATTGGTGCATTATACATCTTGACTCAGCATGGATTTTTCCCTGGGCTATCATGTGTGGTTGGTTGTCCCATGCATTTGAACAGGGCAAATATGTATTTCTTGCATTAAACTTCCATGGATGGAAGTTAGAGACATCATTCTCTCTAATACTGAAGTATCAAGCTGGAAAGTAGATGGGTCTTTAAAAGATGTTGCAGCTACTATAAATGTGGGGAAATTTCTCGGCATGAAGAACTGTATCTATAAATTAAGGCAACAAAGAGCTGTGAATTTCCAATAGTTGCAATCATCTGATAGGAATTAATCCCATCAAGAGAACACATTCTAGAATACCTCAGCCCACTGTCCGGAAGTGAAATTTGCAAATTAACAGTCATGGAGCCAACTGGGTGACTTTGGGCCAGTCACAGACACTCAGCCCAACCTACCTCACAGGACTGTTGTTAGAATAAGACTGAGGGGAGGAGGAGGAGGAGAATGGCATAACTCTGCCTTGAGTTCCTGGAAGGTAAAAAAGGCAGGATGTAAATACAGTAACTAAATGAATAAACAAGCAAGCAGTCTTTCAAATCAAATAACAGGAAGTCCTATTTTGCTTGTGTTTTTCATCTACTTTTTTGTCCCACACAACAAGAGACTTGGGCAGCTCAGCAAGAGACTATGGCGAGCCAGGGTTGTCCCTCTGGAATGCAAGAAGGCCCTCTTACAGTTGGCATGCAGGGATGGGTGCAGCCAACATTTTCCGCTTGTAGTCCAGAAACTCTAGGATAACTATACTTCAGCAAACCAGTCATGTATATTTACAACGTATTGTCTTTATTTCAGGGTCATGAAGCTAGGCATTAAATATTTCAAAAGCAGGCTTGTGTATTCTAGCGTATTTTAAGCATGCGTGTATCATGGATAGAACACTAAGTTGAGCATTTCTATCATTTCTAGGTAGATGAAAAAACAAGCAAATGTTTAAACATTGAAAGCACTCCCCAGCCAGCACATACGATGCAAAAACAGAGTAGATATAACAGAATTATTTGCCTTAAAATATCCAAAAAACCTGTAATAAAACAGAATGATAAAGTTTTGAAATCCATCCGAAATTAATATACTTTGACTACTCTGTTCTCATCACAGCAAATAATGCTTGATGTGCTTCAATGCACACTGATAGAGACACACTTCCATTTTTATGCAGATGAAGCTCCTCTTCCTTCTTTGGCAGAGAGCAGTCAAGTAGATTGACATTTTGTTTGTCATGCAAGATATCTATGGCAAACCGAGTGATGCAATTCATGTATTAAAAGATCTAACATTTAGGCTGCAAACCTATACATAATTACCTGGGAGTACGTCTATCTGAAGGCCATGGATTTATTTCTGAATAGACCTGAATAGGATTACGATATTAGAAATACTTCCTTATGTTCTGCTCCCTCCAATTTAATTTAATTCAGCACCCTGCACTAAGAAAAATGGAGAAGCTTTTCATAACCTGAGTCCAGCTTAGTTAATCGGTAGGAAGAGCAGGGATCTCTTCATCCTCCAGATCGCCTCCTCATGGCTGTTTTCCGCTGCCTCGGCTTAGCCCAGGGGAGGGTCTGGAGCACTGGAATGAACCTGAGCCAGTGGCCTGGCCTCCTCTCTCCCCCGCCCCCCTTGGACACCCATTTTCCCCCTCCAAGGCCAATTTGTAACCTGGAGGAAGAGGGCAGCTGGTGTGGTTATTTCCATCCCTGCTGCAATGGGGTGGGTGGGTTTGACCTTCCAGTTTCCAGATCACAGGATCAAAACTCCAAAGAATCCTACTGGAGCTCTGGTGGCATTCAGCTTCAACCTCTCTTGTTCCATTTTCTTCATCATCATCATCATCATCTTCTTCTTCTTCTTCGTCTTCTTCTTCCTTCCTTCCTTCTTAGAAAAAAAATCTAAGTTTTATACAACATTATCTGAAAAGAAACTAAACAAAGCATCATGCAATCATTTTGTTAACCCATTTCCAGAAAATTAAATCCTGAGCAAGAAGCACAAGTATCAGTACCAGTTGATAAGAAAAGAAATTTAAAGGCCATTTAACCTAGTCTATATGCTGATTTTCACCCAACAAGCCAATCAATATTTCTTCTTCTATGGCTGTAACTAATAAATGCTGTTACAGAAAGTGTTTCCTTTCTTACTCAAATGTTCTGATTATTTCCTTAATTCTTTCCAGTCTGTGGAAATATTGCCAGTGTGTCCTAACTCTGATCAGATGTCATGCATTGCTCATGGGAAGAAGTGATCACAAGAATAGAGGGCCGTAGGGCTCCCTGTGCAGACTTTGCTCCTTCTGACATTCATGCCTGGTGCATGGACTTCGGGGGAAATTTATTCCTCCTGACCTTGAGGCAGAGCCCTGCTGCACCCTTGTTTATAACTCTTGACACGAGTAACGCAAGAAAGGTGTGTGTTTCCTTTCTGACGGGATCCAGCCGGCATCCAGAAGGCATGCCCAGTGGGGTCCATGACAGCAGTGGTGCAGAAGCTCAGGTTTGAAGCCAGGTCTTCTCGATGCTATCTATGGTCCCCAGATGGCCAGAGCCCCTCCCTGGGTCCCACCTCCTTCCCCTTGATCCTTCCTTTGGGAAAGTTCCCCCCAGACTCATTCTGAAATGCCTCTGCTAAGCCTCGGCTGTTGGCAGTAATTGCTTGGCATTAAGAACGGCTGATCTTGGTGACGTTTTGGCTACTGTGAGGATCAGAAAGTTTATTCTGCAGATAGAGCACTTTTTGAAATTCCATATGGAGCTCTTCTCTCGAAACACTCTGTGCAAAAATGCAAATTTTGCATATAAAAGGCATTTGTAAATGAAAATCACTTTTGGGAATAAATGTGACTATTCTTGCTTTTCTTTGCTTTTGTGGGATCATGTGACTGCTTCTGAAATCAGATGCAACTGACTCATGATCCAAAAACCTGTCGTGATATTGGTGATATTCAGACATTTAAATTTAATTCATTAATCAGTTCCAAGGCAGGTACTTGATCAGCTAAGAAGTCTTGCATCTATTTAAAAAATGCTTTATTTATTCAGGATATGACAAAGAAAAAAGGAGAATGAAAATAGTAGTGCAAGTTTAAAACATATAAAGTCTGCTGTATCACAGCATAGGCTCGAACAGAAAAAACAATAAATTGAAGTATCTTTTGATTTTGCAAGACTTGAAAGCAAAATGCTGTTATATTTCAAATGTTTGAGATTAGTTGCCTTATCTCCTTAGCTGCAACTTTCTTTAGGGGATTTGAGCTAAAATACCAGCTGGCAGTCAAGAATACTTGTAAGGAAGAAAAATATACTTTCACCTACTTATAGGAGGAGTCCAATGCTGCTTTAGCATGCAAACATTTTGTAAGATTGGTGCCATTTTATTATTTTATTTTATTTTATTATGTAGTGCTCCTTTATTTCTCCTATGGCAAGTCAACATAGTGCCATGATTAACACGTTGGTCTGGTACATGGGAAATTGGTGCCAATGCCTACCTGGTTCACTGCTTATTGATTTAACCACTACACCACGCTGCCTTTCCTTTCTTACTGATTGCCTGCTATTTTGCAGTGCTGGCACTGAAAAACATGGGCTTAAGCTGCACAGAGCCTGCTTCTGTGTGCGCAGGACATTTCCCACAAGGGCACTGTGGAAGCCTTCAGAATTAACCCAGCATTCTTAGCTAGCATCTTTTCCAGAAAACTATTTTAAGAATGAGTTACTGGGTGATAATTAGATACTGAAATGTGCCTAGTTTCACATTTCAGTGCTCCTTTCCAATTAGAATGGCATTAGAGCGAAAGTGTAGCTATATAATTGTATGAAGAATAGATCTAATTTTCTCAATGTCACTGCAATATCACCTTTCGGCAGTGACAGCACGGAATGATTACGCATATCATTTAGCAATTGTATTTTATTCATTTCACATAGAAGTCTTCTTTTTCTCCTTTTGAAAAGAGAAAGATACATAGACATGTGATTAGATTATAAATGAGCATATCACAGAGAGACACTGAAATGTATCAATATGTCATTGTTAACATTGTTGTGCTTTAAATCTGCCGTGAAGAACAGGTGGCATCATATTTGTTAACATCCGACAATTATTGCAGGCTTTGAACTCTTTCATTGTGAGTCTTTATTGGACAAAAAAGTATTAGGTATGTTTTGAACCCTTCAGTTAAGGGAAACACCTTCGCAAGATTTCGTCTCTGTTCACACCACTCTTAGGAAACAAGCCCCGGTCCAGCCTTAAATTCACCCATTAGCTTTCCAGCCTCTCCAAGACACTACATGACATCTAGGATGAAGCATGCTTTTTGAGATAACATCACCTCTGGCTTGCTGGGGACTAAAGGAAATTATAAAACAGATAAGCCTTTGTGAAAAGGCAGCTCTCTGACATTCCAATATACCACAATCCATGTTTACATAAAGATAGGTCTTCAGGGTCCAATGCAGGAATTTATAGAGTGATCCATTCTTACATGGCAACCAACTAAAGCAACCAGTGAGGGAACAGAATCAGAGTTTGAGCAAGTGTGCTCAGGCGCAGCAATGTAAATTAGCACTTGCAAAAGTGTATAAATGATAAATATAAATGGGACAATATAAATATAAGTATATAATAATTTATAATCTAAGTATATAATAATTTATAAGTATATAAATGGGACAATGCATTTTAACACTTTAGTCTATTAAACTTAGTCTCTTTATTTATTTATCTATTTATTTAGGGAACTTCTATGCCGCCCCATTCGCCGAAGCCTCAGGATGGCTTACAACCATAAATAAATAATCACAGTATAAAACTATATAAATTTAGGTCGCCCTGGCCCAAGCATAAAATAAATAAATAGCATTAGCAATTGAAATAACATTTGAATAAAAAGGTCTTGGCCTGGCGCCAAAAAGCAAATAACGACGGCGCCAGGCGGACCTCTCTGGGGAGCGCATTCTGTAGATTGGGCGCCACCGCAGAGAAAGCCCTCCTCCGGGTACTCACCCTCCTAATTTCCTTCACGGAGGGTTCTCAGAGAAGGGCCTCTCCCGCTGATCTCAAGGGGAGGGCGGGCATATATGGACTAAACGTAGTCTCTTTACCCATGCTGGCCAGGACTTATGGGAGTTGTAGTTCAAAACATGTCTGGAAGAAGGTTCTCTTCTCCAGACATGTATCCTTCACTTGGGAATATGGATGGAGAAACTCTTGCCCACATGGTCTGCATTCCTAAACTGGCAATGCTGGTAGAGGCTTCTGGGAGCTGAAATCCCAAATCTATTTGCTGCCTATCTGTGGTGCAAGACAAAAATTTGTTTTGGATGGATGATATACTTAAAACATCGAAGAATGTTTATTGGAAATCCAAACTCTCCCCTTAGAAATGGTTGATACCTTCAAGAAATGGTTGATACATGTAATTGAAAACATCAAGGGAAGAAGCAGCTGATGGTGACAAATGTCATAAAACAGAGTAACAGTGATGTTGCTGGTCCAAGAAAGGAAATACATATGAATGGGTGCCCATAATATTGGTTGAATATTACGGTTGTCTATCAGAGTTTATGGTTGCCCATAATATGGGGGAGTGAGTGTGTGTGTGTGTGTGTGTGCGTGCGCGTGTGCGCGTGTGTATTTAAAACCTTTGTACGCTGCCGAATTGTGACACAGCACCTCTGGGCAGCTCACAGCATGAAATAAAAACACAATAAAGCATAATACAAACCGTAACATATTACACAATAATAACAACAATGAAGTGCAGTAAAATATACAAAACAAAGGTCTGTGGCAATTAGTTATTAAAAAGTTTTTTAAAAAGGAAGGTCTTCGCCTGCCACCGAAAAGAAAGGAAGGATTCCTTCATGGGATGTTGTGGCTGCAGCACTGTGTACCCTCCACATTGACACCAGCCTCAGCCACTGCATAGTTACCTCGAGGAATTCCTGGCCACAGGGCATGGCGGTGGCCAAGGTAGGTGGCTTTGCAAAGGAGTTCAGGAACTTCAGGGTTATCAACAGCTATGATAATTAGATGAATTGTCTATGATCTAGCTTTGACCAGCACTGGGGGATATGAGAGGAGGGGTGCCTCTTGTCCTGATTATAGGTCCCTGTTTGAGAAGAAAAGAGGAGTTCCTTGGTAAATCCCCATGCGCAGAAAGTCCCCTGCTCAATCTCAAGAATCTCCAGGTGCTTCTAAGAAACCCTGGAGAGCAGCTGCTAGTCAGTGTTGACAGTATTGAGCTAGGTGGGCCAATGGCCTGAAGCTTCCAGTGACCTGGAGGGTAGGGAAGCCTCCTATCCTGGACTTGGTCGGATCCAGCAGAAGAGCCCTGGGGCCTTACGTTGCAAGACTGAGTCCAAGGCAAGATGTTTTAGCAAGAAGCAGGAATCCACGTCTGAACATTTAAACTTTGCTGGGACTTAATAACTGAGAGGAGAACAAATGAGAATAAAAAGCTACAACAACAATGATCTACAGTTGTCGCCACCATTTGTTGCTGTAATTGGGACCCAGCAGTTAAACCTTGGGAAATATCCTCTTGGACTCAAGGCAAGCAAACTGTACCACTGTCGCTCTGCCAAGTCTAATACTTACAATTGTCATTTCAGTCTTCTCCAAGCCAAGCAGCTAAATACACCACCCTTCACAGATGGCCACTACATGAGCGCCAAGGGTTTGGGGAATGGAAGGGGCGGGGGGGAATAGAAGTCATTTTATGTAAAAAAAAAAAAAAGATGGTTTTCTCTTTGCTGCTTACATGCTTGCAGTTCTGTGCAGAAAGGTATTCCATCGTTGTTTTGACCACGCTCATCTACTTTGAAGGAGAAGAAACCACTTTCAAAAGGAAGTGCAAAGGAGAAGACTGTTCAGAGAGATCCCCATGAGTTGGCTTCAGGGTTCTTGTGCTTCCCTTACTCGAGAGATGGCCCAGGAATGTTCATGAAGATCGTGTCCTTCATTGTACCACCATACGAGCTTCTGTATAGCCTGAAGTGTCTGATTGCGATTAATTTTGGAAGCTAAGCAAGGTCACGCCTGGTTGAAACCTGGATGGGTGACTTAAATGTTGAGAACCACCCAGAGAGCTTCAGCTCTGGGCAGTACAGAAATGGAATGTGATAGTAATAATATCTCAGGTAGCCTGTAGTCTTCTCGGCTTTCTACATGTCGATTAAAGCTCAGAAGAATAATGAGAGCTTTTTCAGTTTAGAAAATAGTGGCTTGGGAGGCTGCTGAGCAATGGAGAGA
Organism: Varanus salvator macromaculatus; assembly: GCA_023646645.1. Classification (NCBI taxonomy): domain Eukaryota; kingdom Metazoa; phylum Chordata; class Lepidosauria; order Squamata; family Varanidae; genus Varanus; species Varanus salvator. The sequence continues at coordinate 9,832,472 of JAIXND010000786.1, forward strand.
AGAGGAGCAAGAAGAACAGGAGGAGAGGAGGAGAGGAGGAGGGGAGAGAGGGAAGAGAAACCATCATCCTGAGTTACCTCATACAGATGAAGTAAGCTGTCCCAAGATGTTCTATAGGGGATGGGATAGAAAAGCTTTCAATAAATAAATAAGCTCAAAATCTTTGGCAAAATAAATTCAAAAAACATCATATCATGCCCTGAAAAGGAGGCAGAGAAGTGAAACCCTCTGCAGAGTTGAAGTTGTTGTAGCCTTCAGAGGCAGCACAATGAAGCAAAACCCTTGGGAGAAACGGAAGAGTCTGTGCTACAAGCCTTGTCCACGGCGGCGCCAACCCAGGAGAAAGTAGCAGAACTTCTTCTCCCCTTGAAGTTGTAGTTGCCCCCTTGATTTTATTGCCCACAAAATGGCTGGAGAATCTGGAGAGGCCGATGGTGCACAACTCTAGAATGTAGTGGTTGGCAACTGCAGCAACCAGCACATGTGCAACACAAATGCCCATTCTGTTGGTGTAGAAGGAGGACATTCATGGGGAGCTGGATTTTTTCCCCATTCCCCAAATGCCTACCCTGTCTTTCAGCTGATGACCCTCCAGGCAGCTTTGAACAGCCTGCATGAGCTGAGCAGTTAAGGATGTTCCTCCAGAAAAAACAAAAAGTAAGCCAAACATAGGCACACGTGTGCTATCATGAACTTCACAGCACAACCATTCTCTCTCTCTCTCTCTCTCTCTCTCTCACACACACACACACACACATTGCCCTACTCCAGTGGAACCCAGCCAATGTGTTTCCCCTTAATTTATTCTCAGCATCTGCATTCCCATTGTTTATTCATGGGCTGAAATCCCAAATCTCAGTTTGGGGTGGAGAAATGTTGACTCGGTCACTTACACCCTGTTAATGTGTGGTGGTGACAGGCAGGTCACACACAACTGTCTGTCAGGAGGCAGTTCTCAGAGCTGGAGGTTATTAGCTATTTTGGGTACCGCGTGGTGAGCCGGAGCCTGGGAGGGGGAAGGAGGGAACAATGGCCAGGACAAAGGTATCAAAGAGACCAGGAGTCTGTATGGATGTATCAGCTAATGGACAGAAAGTGGCTGCTAACTGACACATTAATTCCCTTTCCTGTCAGCTTGTATCATTCTGGAGCGTGCGAGATGGGAAGCCGGGTCCCATCACACACGGCACCTGCTGCTTTCCCATCTGCTGAGCGCAATCGCTTCTTTGATTGCCCATCTTTCAGCCTAATGACTTTATTCCTTTTTTCTGCCTCTTTGTAATTCTTTTTTACATTTTTAGTGTTATTTTGATAGCTGCCTCTTCTTGCTCTCCCTCTTCCCTCTTGCTTTCCCTCCTCTTGGCAGCAGTGCCACCGGGGTAGGACTTCGGGGCAGATGCCCTGGTCCCAGCTCAGAAGAATGAGCAGGAGTGCCTCCCACCAAAGGTGATGGGGGTGGCTTACTGCATTTTGAAGAAATAGGCATTACCATCTGGGGAGCTCTCTCTCTCACACACACAGAGAGAGAGAGAGAGAGAGAGAGAGGGAGAGAGACTATTACTGTAAGTCTAAAATGACCAAAGTGCACCTTCGCCTCTTAGGCGCATACCAAAGAATGGTGGATAAAAAGCAGGGAGAGGCTGTGTGTCCAAATTGCCCCACAGCTTTGGCTCACAATTGGTGCCTGATAAAGTTGCCATGGTGATAACATCTCTGAAGAGCAGAAGTGGCATTTTCCTGACTAATTACACCGCAGAGCTCAGCTGATGCATGGACTGGTAAATATGGAACCCATGGGCTAACTTGGTTGCCATTTTTATCTTTGGATCGCATTTGTTTATTTGGATTTCTGTCTTGCTTTGAGCACATCTTGTCAGCTGGGTTGCCGAGGAGTCCTGCTTTCCCCTCTACTGGCCAAGCGTCTTTGTTCCAAGAGTGGGCCAGGAGACGCGTCACGGAGAAACAACTGACAGAAGTGGCCTTTGAATCCCTGTCCAAAGCAGTTGACTTGGCCGGGATTCATCAAAGCAGCAAATCATTACTGCCAATTGAACATCTGTCAAAAATAGAATTTTGCAATTAGTGGATCTCTGTCCTCCGTAATATGATGCTTCACATTTTATATGTGGGAGGAAGCACCTTAGCAAATTCAAACAAATGCTCCCTCCACTCATTGCAAACGTAAAGAAAAGCAGCAGCAGGTGTTTGTTTCAATGGATTTTCCCCTCTTTTCTCTCTGCCAAAGCAAAAATGGAGCACTGCCTCTTTTAAGCACTGGTCAAGCTGCAATCAAAATGAGACTCAGCAGATTATTTCCTTGAGGAGGAAATAATTCTGAGCCTCTTGTGAGGATGCTTGCAGGATGAAAAGGCGGACAATCTGGATCTTCCCATTGGAATTTTTATCTGTGCCTCCCTGGCTGTTTTGCATCTCCAGGGGTGGCGCCGATATTGTGCTGGAGCCTTTTTGCAGCACAGGCAATGGCATTAAATCACAAGTGGCCTTAAGAGAGGCCACAACATCTTTTAAAATGAATTTAAATCAAATTAAATGGTGCCTTCAGAAAAACCGTCATGTCACCTCAAAGGCGGGTCAATGTGGCATATTGCCCAACTTAGAACATGATGCCTGCGCTCAGATCTCTGCTGAGACACTGTGCTTACAGCATGGCCTGGAATCGCCAGTAGCTCTTGGCCTATCCTACAGCACATGACCACTCTGGGAATGAAATGGCAAGGCCCCACCCATGTGCTCCATAAATACATCTGGCCATACCTGACAATTTGCATGCTTCCTGCTTGATGATCCTAAGTGAGTGTTCTGATTTTTGAAATGTGTAGTTGGTTTGTCAGCCATCCCGTGAGAGTCAGCAACCTAAACTTATTAAGTGGTTGAATAGCAGACAGGAAAAGTTCTCTGTTTTCCATCCTTGCTTCTGGGCTTCTCGGAAGTACCTGGTTGTCTGCTGTGAGAAATCAGTTGCTGGAGCTGCAGTCCATGGGTGCCATCTGGCACTTGTGTCCCGGTCCTTGCATGCTGCATTCCCCATCCAGATACATGGCTTCCATCTTCACGTAACCCCAAGCTGGCCCGGGATGTGGTTATCTGCATTTAAGGGCTGGTTGAGGTTCCCAGAGCTGTCCTTGGCATGAAGAATAAATGCAGAGATGATGCTGAGCCCTTGGTGGCCACACTGGATTGTACAGGTGGGGGGAGAGCCCCCACCCCTCTAAGTGTTCCTGTGAGATAGCAAGTCCTTGTTAAAAATAACTTTGCAACTTCTTCTAAAGGGGGTGTGAGTCCTTTTAGCACTTCTCCATTTCTTATGGCAACAAGCAATATATTTAGTTCCTCGACAAGGTTATATGTTACACCTAGAGGAGAGGAAAGAGAAGGAGTGGAGGAGACAGAGGGAGGCGACTAAGAGCACAATAGACAAAATCTGGAATTATCTCTAATGGGTGAGAGACAGCTGTGACCCTCACTCGGGGAGGAGATGCCGGATTTCTGCTTCGACAGCTTCCTTTCTGTTCTTGCAGATACAGTGAGGCAGATGGAAGCAGGATGGCTTGATTTCCCTGCAAGTCATGAAAAAACGACAACAGCCACAAAGCCACCATTCCAGTGAAGGGATGGTCAGATTCACTTTGGACTGGAAATAGATCTGTGATTAAGAGGATGCATTCTGTGCTCACTTTTTTATTTTTCCAATAGAAATCTTAGCTTTAAATTTAGCTATATCAGATATTAACAAAGGAGAGAAAAATAACCAGTAGTTTCTCTCCCCACCCACCTTGCCACTTCCCCTGGCAAACTGAGACAAACACTTCTATTTCCCCATGGCCATTATTATTTGTCAATAAATGTCTAAGAGATGTCATTATCATTCTTTTCAGAAAGATCTTGGTGCTTACTAGATGCAGGAGAGGTGAAAGTATCTTGGAGGGAACGGGAAAGGGAAACAGATGCCTTTGACCGTGTCCAATTGACACCAGACCAGGGCAGGAGCTAGCAAGCTCTGAAGATTTGTTGCCACAGGAGCGTCTGGGTAGGCAGAATTTTCAGAGTTAATGGAATGCCTTTGATGTTGTTTTGATGAAATGTAAAGAACTACCAACCTTTAGTAGAGTCAAGTAGAACTGATGCCACTCTCGCTTGCCCTTTATGGTCTGAATGGTGAGTTTTCCTCCGTCCCCAATGCTGGGGCAGATAACAAAAGTCTGGCACAAGGAGCAAGGGTGTGGGAGGCAGGAGAAAGAGTCAACCAGCCTCATGTTGTCCTGGTCCGTTCTTCACTGAGCAGCACCCCAACTCCACCTGCCACCCACTAGAACATGCAATTGCCAGCTATGAGGAGATGCACTGGGATTTTAGGGGTCCGTCTCATCCTTGGTCACAAAGAGCATCTTTTTCTTGTCACTTGTTGCTGTAATATGTCTTGAAGATATATTGTTCTTGAGCAATATATCTTGAACACTTGAACAATATATCTTGCGATGGTGCTCACAGCCAAGGGGGAATTTCAGAAGACCATTCTCAGATCTCCTTTGAAGTTCAGGGGCCCACATGGAAAGTTCATAAACTTCTGATCCAATCAGTTAATATAATTGTATAAAGCTCCTCTTCTCCTCGTGCAGTGAGAACATTGCTGCTCATATATACCCACACGTGTTACCTTTTATCCAAAGATGTCACCCAAGAGAAGCTGGAGGAAAGGCTCGGCTCCTCTAACCACTATAATCCCCTAACTGCCTGGGGGTCAATTGCATTTGAACACACACTTTCTGACCCAGACATGGCCCCAAGGGTCAATCTGTCAGTGACAGAACGTTCATTGGGTATCTGTCAGAAACAATCTGTGCACAGAGCTGCCGCAGACCAAAATACTTGTGTCAGGACTCTGACGTCTCTTAAAGCCATTCCACTTTCCCCTGAGAACATTAATCTTTTCCTGGGGTTTTGCTTTTCTCATCTTACTTCCCCCATGCCTCTTTTAATCTTGCACCCCGATACATAGCAGCTTAGCCTTGGGGTGTGTCACATTCATGCCCCAATGAGATTTCGGCTTTCCAAAGAGATCACCATGTAGGACGCTTTTAGACTGAAGGATTCCTTCCATGTCAATAACTCCATTCATCTCCATCATCTCCGAGACTCTTAGAAATAACCTCGTATGTCATGTCAGTAGGTTTTTCTTTACCTCTGACTACGGGTCCCTACTTCTGTGGGTCACACACATCACAACCAGCTTTTCCTCTCCATCCAAGTAGATGAATCGAGGAACACAGCAATTTGCAAGCTTCCTTAGGTTCATGGCAACCCAAAATCAAAACAGGATGAAAGAAGCACACTCAGCATGAAATTGCTATGCTTTGACGTACCTGGTCAGCCCAGTGGTCTTTGGCTATGGGGGGCATAGACACAGATATATAAGCCCCTTCTTCCCTTTGTCTAACGCTTCAGTGAAATCTATTCCAATTGCGCAACATGCTAAGAAATGTCCTCCTGCTATTCTCAACACTAAGACAACATTCTTGGGCTGCAAATCCTGAAGAATCCTTCCATTTCCGTTTCTCTGCTATTTCCAGTCAACACTTTGGTTCATCCCAAACTATTTTTTTAAGTTTGTATGGAAATTCACATACCTTTTTGTGGACATTTCTCATAATGTGTGCATTATTGTACCAAGTTTTATGCACACACACAATGAAGCAAACCTTTTGATTCATCTAATCATCAAACCTTTTCAGTACTGTTGCACTGGTGTATGGATTTTTGATTGGACAACTCCACTGCAAGATTCAGAGAAGTTCAAATTTCAAAGGATAACTGCCTATCAATTTGCACAGTGGTTCAAGACGTCAAATTTACAAATGTGCATTAAAAAGCAAACCTAATCAATTTATCCTCCTTTCCTAGCAAATCCATTAATTGTCTCCTACTGACACTTGTCTCCAAAGCTTAAATTCTGACCCAGAATTTTATGGGGGTGCTGAGACCCACAAGCATCTCCCCCTTCCCCACACTAAATTTGTCCAAATTATACTCCCTATAAGCTTCTGTAAATCTATGATTTTCAACTCTCGTGAACGCTGAGATATTCCCAACTTGATCTAAGGAAAGCCTGTTTCTACCCTCGTAAATTAATTGCTACTGCATGTCAGTGGTCGAACCTCATCAAATGTTTACTGCTGCATGTGAGAAGCCATTAAATTCTGGTGACTGCTAGGCCAACTGATGCTTGGGTCTGCAGAATATTCAGCTGACAGTCGATGCTGACTCTGGGGAGCAAATATTTGTCAAGGTCACAAAGCAAGGAGGGTTTGTGGGGGACGGGGAAGCTCCATTGGTAATGCTGCAGAAAAGCAGGAATGGGGTGACCGCCTACGGACCAAAGGAGAGGAGAGGCATAATTAAAAGAATGGTCGAAGAGAGCAGAAATGTGCATATTATTCACTTGCTCCAAATCAGGGATCGATGCATGCTTGGAAATCACTGAATTTAGAAAGCTAAATCATGTCCCTGTAGTGGAGAAGAGCGTAACCAGGTGCTCTGCATGGCTTCTCCGTCTGTCTCCCAGTTGATGGGCAACTTCAGGACTCCCGGATTCTGCCTTTTCTTTATCTTTAAACCAGACTTGGTCTTGACAGCCCTTCAAATAGCAAATGCCATCAAACAAAGGACTGTCCTCTGTAAAGTAGGACACACATCCATCTTAAAAAGAAAAAGCAAAAAGCTAGTGATGAAGCTCCCAGGTGATCTCTTGTGAAAAGATCTGACATTTACCTCTGGCTCATCCCTTCTCATTCATATCCCCCAGATCTTTGCATGTATAGAAAAAAAAGCGGGGGAATAAATGGAATGTACTAAAAGATTAATTTGCACATAGCATGCACAATAGATGGAATAAATGGAAATCAATTATGAATCAGATAAAGTAAAATAATATATAATCTCTGCAAAGTATTAATGGTGATATACTTTTGCAGATCTAATTAATGCAAGAAGCAAATTATTATTCAACCATGACTAAGTAAAATAAATCATGGAATGGAAAAATAGCACAGAGTAGAGCAAATTCCTTTTTCAAAATGTTGTCAGCCTCATGATATAGGGCACCAACTTAGAGCGGAGTTTAAATATCAAGGGGCACCAAAGGACTGATTTCATGGTGCAAAGCGTTTCCATCACAGTCTACGAATGTTAATAGAGAAATCATCTGCAGAGCAGAGGGAAGACACGAAGGGTGTGTCCCGGGGTCTTTTTGCCGTGTGTATTGTAGATGTACACCCATTTGTTGTTGTTTTTGATGATGATGATGGTGATGTTGTGGGCCGTAGCTAGGCATCTGGACCCCTGGGCAGAGTAGGTTCGGCTGACATCCATGTCTTCCTTACGGCTTATTGGCACATTGGCCAGCAGTGGTGGAAATATGGCCATGTTGTGTGGTGAGTGGCAGATGGTGGCATCACCACACCACCTGGATGGAAGCTTGCCCTGAGGCATTGCTGGCAATTCAAGATGGCACCAGTGGGGCCTTTGCCACCAGCTAAGGCTGAGGCCCCAAAGGGTAGAAGGGAGAGCAGTACCAGAGCTCTCCACTGCTGGAGGTCCGTGGCAGGCATCCTTGGCTGGAACACCCGGTGGTGGGACTGCACAGAGAACTTGGCAGGATATCGAAGGCCAGAAGCAAGGCCTATCAAAACTAGGCAGGGCTGAGAAGCCTTTTGTAGAACCTCCCATGACTTCCAGCCTCTTGTCTTCCTGGAAGCACCTGCACATTTGATGCCAGTTATGCCAGCATTGGTAAGACAGACCAAGCTGCCTTCGCTCGCCAGCCATGGGCAGAAGGGGGCTTCTTTGCAGCCACATACTCCAGTGAAGTCTGAGAGTGGACAGATGCCTCCTCCCAGGTCTGGCTCCCAACCTGGAGCCTAGTTCTCCCCCTTTTCTAAGCTCATAGTTAAGTGCGCTACTGTTAGGGATGTGCTGAACCTGCTTCACAACTGCCTGTCTGAGTTCCGCTAGTGCTTCCTTCCTCACCGAGGAAGTGAGCTGAGGACAGAGGAAGTCTGAGCATTTGTTGATGCCACCAGAATGTGATGCACGTGGCCTCAACCAGTTGCACGCGTGCAGTCCTCTCTACGCCCTGCAAAAACACGCCTACCTGTCCACCCAAACTGCAGTCCACCTGTGCACTGTACTGGGGGAGGGGCTCTGTGCCTGTGCACATGCCTGCAATTTCCATGCCACCCCCACTATCTCCTTTCAGGAAACCCTCCCCTTTGCAGTATGGCAAGACACGTTCTGCACAAACCCGTGAACTTCTGCAACATGTGCGTGGATGGACTCCACTTGTACCGCCAGCTCATGGGAAGCCAATATGGGCAACGGGGCTCAGTTCCTGGTGAGCTGTCTGCAAATGCCATGGCACGCTTATCAGGAGCTCAGATCCTGGTCGCCTGCTGGACCACAGTGGGGGGAAGCTGAAGCCAGGGAATCCGGTAGATTTCCCATCCCCAGCAGATTCCTCATGCACCCCTAATTCTGGTGCATCAGCCCAGCAGACTGGGCAATTCTTGCGGAAGGAGCTGCTAGCCCAGCGCTACAGCAGGTTCAATGGGGAGGGGACCCAGTGGCTGGCCCAGGCTCAAGGGTCTTCAGCTTCAAGGTTCTCTGGCCTTGCTTGTTGGGACAAGGCTTCTCTCGTTCCACAGCTGCTCCTGGCTGAACAGTCTCATGGTAGCACCACTGGCTTGAGTCTGTGGTCCATTGCTAGAGTGTCAGGGAAGTTAAACTGCCAGTAATTCCAGGGCCAACACAGCTCAGTGACCAGAACGCTGCAAGGTTGGAGCCAGGGGATTTATTAGCGAGCCATGCAATCTGCATGATGAGCTTTTGCCTTGCCCCACATGTTTGCCTTAAGACCTGGCAGGAGATGTGTCCAACACAGGCTACAACCTAGAGGCTGATCTCAGAGATCCGCAATGGAGGGCCACCTGTAGATTTGGGACTATTGCCAGTACAATGCTATGTTGCTCACATAAAGCGACTTACTAATTTTAATCGGGCAGCAAGCAACAAACTTTATAAAGGATGCAGCTTAGGTACGAGGTTGAATGCATATCAACAAACAGGCTGACAAAAGGGCTGAATTTAGCAATATCTGTTTGGTTTTTACGATCAGACTCTCTGAAGTTTCTGTTTTCCCAACAGCCAACTGCATATCACATTTCCATTTCTGGAATGCAAGATTGCTCCTGCGACTTGCACAGATGCTACATAAACATCATCAGCTGATCATCTTATTTTTTTTACCGTGTTTTACCTCTGAAGCAAAGTCCAAAGATGCTAGCTACTTAATGCCAAAACAGACCCAATAACTGCAAAAGGCAAACAAAGATTATGAAAAATAATCCAACAACAAAAATGCTATGATAGACCTTTCAGTTCAATAGCTACGAAAACACTGGTTCTGCTACAGTCCTTGTTCGCCCTGGAAATGCTATCAGCTTTGCACAAGGGCAGAAAGTGCAGTTCCCCATGCAAATAGTGATGGATGTTGCAAAACCAATGGAAGAGACATGCAATCCAAGCACTTGTAGGGACATATTGGGAAACACTAAGGGAGTTACTGAACTCTGAAAGACCTTGTCCAAGCCCACGGGGCAAAGTCTTCATGGCAAAAGAGAAGAGAAACTCTGTTACTGAGGCTATGCAAATCAGAGGCACATTAAGATATCAGGGTGGGGAAAACAGAGAAAGATTTACCAAACTTTTGGCGAAGGGGATAACACCAAACTTCACAGCAATGAATGGCATGATTTAAATAGCACCCTAAAGGAAAAAGAGGTAGGTAAATTAGAACTTTGCAGATACTGGAGCGATGGGCCTGCAAAATGTGCCTTGTGGGAACTCATCCAACTTCAATAGATGGTTGGACAATCCGTTTACAGGTCTCAGCTGCCCATTTGAAAAAAGCTACAACAAAAACCCCCTGCTTGGGTTGATGCGGGGAAGCTACAAATGCCTTGTCCCTTTCCCATTTCTTTCACACAAGGAGGGAAAAGATGGAAAGTTAGCAGCGGCAGCGAAGCAAAGCTGGGAGACATGAGGGGTTCCATTGATGCTGCTTTTTGTGCACGCCAGCTGCAGAAGCAAGCTGTGTGGTCTCATTTCTTGGCTTAGTTTTCCTTGAACCTCAGACTGCTTCAGAATCCACCCCTGTAGGAGGACAGGGAGTTGCGGCCGACAATAGCAACACATGGCAACAAGGAACTGGCCCCTGATCTTTCCTTTGAAAGGGCTGATTCTGCATTCAGCTTGGATCTGACATCTGAGCAAACTGTACACGTTCTCCATGGCTCTAGAAGTTTGTGGATGTCTAAAGAGAGGTTTAGCACCGACGTGCATTTGAGTTGGGGGCATCTAATGTGTGAACTGTCTACCTTCATCTCCTCTATGCTTGGGAATATAATGTTGAAGAGGAATGTCATGTTTAGCAAGGGGACCATCTGGGGTATTTCCCATCGCCCTTCAGTTCTTTCACGTAGGCAGTTCCTATTCATTTAATCACCATAAAAGCATTCTCTAATATGAAACAGGTGATCTCCTATGATTTATGACCACATTTAGCTACAAATATTCACACATTGAGTTATGAAAATGAAACTGAACAGCATGAATACTGTACACCTTCTTTGCTGAAGAGAATAAAATACTTCAATTTTTTTATTTTTTTTATATTTTTACTCCACTCTCTGTTGTTACCAGAGCTGACTGTGTGTTCGTTCCATGGATGGAAGGGGGGAAAGTGATGCCCAGTCTTCAATCCAAAGGCTTGTCCACACTCACCCACAGACGAGTTTGTGGGAAGCTCACCATGTAGCACAACGATTCTTTCCCTGTTTTTTAAAACTGGAAAACTGGTATACTGAAGCCCAGTCATGCTGGGAGAAGCCTGAGGTGAGCTGTCTGAGCACTGCATGCTGACACTTGGTTCTTCCTTGGGTTGGTGAAGGAGTGATGTTTGAGCGTTCTCCATGCATCAGCTCTCTGCTCACCTGCCCTTGATGCTCCTCTGTGTGTTTGCTGCTTCCTTTGCAGAAATGGTGAAACAATGCAAAGGCCTGAAAAGCCAATGGAAAGGGAAAGCACACCTTTGGGGAGAGGGTGAAGGTAAGTCTTAACATGTTTGCAAATGTTTGGTCTTTGGTCTCAGCCATTCATGATGTCAACATAGGGTCAACACCATCATTACACACATGTCCAGCAGCTGTGCCTTCTTTTTATCTTTACTGTAGAGTAGGTGCAGAGGGCTTCTACCTAAGGGCCTGATCCGTGGCCCTCGTAACTACTGCAGGGTAAACTTGGGAACGGGGAGAGACACAGCTGCTAGCAGAGCTTTAAAGACATTTCTGGTTTGGCCCATAGGCATACGTGGCATGCAGTCATCACAGCGCATTTTCACCTAACCAAATCGTGATAATTTCTCCCCCAATTTTTCATTTGATGTCAACCCTCATTTCCACCTCACCTCTCCATTCCCTGTAAAAACATCCTCATTAATCCTAGCAGCCAGTGCAGAATCACTGGCTGCTAATTTAATTTTCAGTAGGGTGTCCCAGTCCTTTGTTTGCTTCACAGTCATCATGCCCTTTTGACTCCCCATCATATGCTTTTTCCTGTGCTATCACCCCCTCTTTTTCTTGTTATTGAATGCCCTGCCTTCCTTTCCTTCTTTCTTTCCTTCTTTCTCTCCTTCTTTCTCCCCCTCTTTTGAGACAGGACTTCAAAACAGCCTGCTCAAATGCCCGGTCGACTCCATAGGACCTCACACCCCCTTCTAGCGCTTTTATTCTGTACGCTTTCTACAATTTTTCTTTTCAATCTCCAGGCTCTTCAAAACTTAGAATGATCCCCTCCCCCTGCCCTGCTTTACTACATTTTTATTTTATTTTATTTTATCTTATCCCCAGCTTTGCTTGTCAGCATATAATTCATTAGCAGCAACCCATGCTGGGAGTAGTTATTACCTCGCCTGGTATCATCTTATAATCTGTCACATTTGTATGATTTTTTCCTCTCCTAGTGAAAAAGCACTCAGGCTCCCCCATCCTCCTCCTTAGAGGTGATTAAATGACCCTGTTTCTTACATAAGCATGCAATGTCAACAACTAAAAGATGCTCCCCCTGTCACTCTCTTCTCTCCTCCCTCTGTCATTTGTTACGCCGGCTTCGATCCCTTAGTTGTCTCTCCAAATGAGAGCACTAGATTAAGGGGTTTGAACTTTGGATGCTATTGACTCCAGATCCCATCATCCCCAGTCAACCTAGCCAATGGTCAGCGATGGTAGGAACTTCAGTTCGACAACATCTTAAGGACCACCCGTAAAGGAAGTAGTTCTGCACACAGGGCATCATTAAAATGAGGAATCTGCTGCTGCTGTGAGCCAGACACTTCCCTTCTCTTCCAAAACACCAGAGAACCCTTTATGGACACTTCACAGCCAGAAAGATGGTGCAACTTTAAGGGCCCTCTAGCAAGCTGAACAATAAGCCTCTGCTCATGTAAAAAGAGTGGGACCCAATCTGGAAACCATCCCTCAATCCTTCCTGTTCAGCAACACTGCAGGCTCCACTCACTGGGTTCAAGCCCTCCAGTTGATTCATCTCTCCCAACCTCTCATCCCATGGGACTGGGCAAGGCCATGGCTGTCGCTCCCCTCCTGGGAACCTGGGAACCCTCCCTCTTCTTCCAAAACACGTCTGCTCTCATGGTAGACCTGGGAATCTGTGGGCAACGACCTCTATCGTCTTCAAGGCTCCCGCCCACTTTGATCCTTCTGCCCTCCTATCGCCCCTCCCTTGGTGTCTTCCTCAGAATCCGATGATACAGGCACTTGGGAACACAACCCAGGCCCACTTATCATGGCGACCACAAATGCCTTGATGATGGCCAATTTGGACAGTTTTAAACGGAGATTTAAAAAAGAAGGATAAGCCATCAATGTCTCTATTGTATTTCCAGGAGCAGAGGCACCATGCCTGTGTTTGCTAGTTGGTGGGGAAAGACATGGGCCAGAGAGTGCTGCTGCACTCGTGTCCTGCTTATGGGTTTTCCAAGAGCAGATGGTCAGCCTCTGTGGGGGCAGAACACAAGAACAGAGAGTGCTCTCCTCTGACCGGCATGGCTGTCCTTCTGCTCTTAGCATTCAATAAAAGGCTTCCTGCTGAAGGAACTGGCACAAGCAAGCCATGATTTTGAGACCTTCTGTAGAGAAGCCATCCTTCTATCGCCACTTTTCTCCAGGGAATCCATATATTTGAAGAAGGAGCCACGCTTGAAATATGGCTTTTGTCCAGTGTGCCAACAATTTCCAAAAATGTGGTTTTCAAACAGACCAAAACACCAGACATGCGGATACACAAGTGTTGCCTCGTTATGAGCATCTTTTGCATCCTTAAAAATAGAGTCTGCTTCTGCTGCCCACTTAGCTTCATCTACCAGAGTGTTTAGCTACAATCCTGTGAAAAGTTACACTTGGCAATGTCTCCTTGAGCTCACGAAGCCTCGTCAAAATCTGTGTTCAGCTGTTAGCAGAACTGAAGCACCGATAGCGGGAACATTTTAACTAAGAAGGAAAATCGAACAAAAGCTTCCAATGGAAGGTGTGGGAGAAAGGATTGCTGGAGAGCTGGTATCGGCCTTCCCACACCCCCAAACTTACTGACTACAGCAGTCGCATCAGCAGAAGAGAGTGGATCTCTCTAATGGTGGTGGGGCAGAGAAAGGTCTGGAGGGCAGTTATGGGGTGGCGGCAGCCGTGGAAGGCAACCCTGGTGCAGGATCATGTGCGGACAACTGCAGTGACACTCAGGCTGGCTCTGGTTCGTGCTACACAGAACGCAACGCTAAACCACTTCCAAATCTTACTTTCCTACGAAGAAGCAATCCACATTCTTGACCCTGGAAACAACAAAATCCACTATAATCTTAGAAGTACATAACTAGCCAGGTTTTTACCATCCATGGTGATTTTGGCTGCAGTCCTGAGTACTGTTGAGGACCGAATCTGCAACAATTCACCCCATAGCAATATTTCAGTGCTTCTACCAGTGCTCTCAGATAAGTAGATTGCTGGCCATGATAGGTAAGAGAAATATTTTCACATCCACTATTGCGTTTGTATGCTGTTTTTCATAACTGATTACCAGGAAAAGGAAGAAAGCTTTAAAAATAGCCATCATGGGCTTTTGCATTAAGTGTACCTGAACTCAATTATTTTTCATGCTTGTCCTCTAATCCTCCATTATTTGCAGAAGCCAGGAAAAATACACTAAGAGTTGGCAGAGCACATGAGTCATTAGTCCCATGAAATATATTAGTGTATTTATTAGTTTAATAAACTCGGAACAATGATAAGCAAAGTCCCATGACAAGTGATTCTAATGAGAAAAGGAGTCCAAGATGGATGTGGATTTTTTAAAAAGGAAATTCTAAAGGCACAATTTAAGACAATTCCAAGAAATAAAAAGGGTGGAAGACAACATAAGAAGCCCATGTGGTTTCACAAAAAGCTGAGAGATGATCTGAAAATGAAAAAGGACATGCCTTTGGAAGGAAGTGGAAGAAACGCGAGGCTGGAAAGGAAGAATGTAGGCAGGTAGCACGGAATTGCAGGGATCGTGTCAGGAAGGTTAAAGCTAGGAATGAACTGGAGCTAGTGAAGGATGCTAAAAACAACAAAAAAGACATCTTTAGATATGCCTAAAGCAACAAACAGAGGAAAGAAATGGGGATTCAACTACACAACGAGGATGGCACAGTGATAACAGAAAGGCAGAAGTGCTCAGTTCCTACTATGGCTCCATCTTCTCCCAAAAGATGATCTATGATCTTCCTGTTGAAGGAGAAGTATAAGCTGAAGGTGCAGGATGGCAGCTCAGGATTGATAGGCAAATGGTCAAGGGTTGTCTAACTGGGTTGAATGAGTTCAATCTCTGGGGCCTGATAAACTCCATCCTAGAGTCATAAAGGAGCTGGAGGAAGAATTCTCAGAACCACTGCCTATTATCTTTGAGAAATCATGGCGGGCAGAGGAAGTGACAGGCAACTCAAGAAGGGCCAATGTTTTCCCTAACTTCAAGAAAGGAAAAAAGAGAAGAACCTGGGAACTACAGACCAGTCAGTCTGACATCAATCTCTGGGAAAATTCTGGAAGATTATAAAGCAGGCAGTCTGTAAACAACTGGAAGGCAATGCAGTGATGACTTAAACCAACTTGGATTCCTCAAAAACAAATCCTGCCAGAATCATCTGATTTCTCCCCCACACACACTTTTTTTTTTTTTTTTTTGATTGGGTAACTTCCTTGATTGTGGGAATGCTGTGGACATAAAAGCTTTGGTAAAGTCAAGATAGAATGATGAAGTGCCCTGTGATCTCCTGAGTAGCAAACTAGTCAAAAGTGGGCTAGATGGAACAGTATTCCGGGTGGGGAGAGGGTGTGTGTGAATTTCCCACAATAGCCCTACCTATTCTCATCTCCCTTCCCCTCACTTTTGCCTTTCCATGCCAAGAGAGGCATATAATCCCATTGGTGATGGCAAGAAGCGTCTGAAGAAGACTCAGCCAATGCTGGGAAGAGTGGCCATTGCTCTTCCCAACACCGATCAAGTTCTTCTGAAGTCCACTTCCATTTTATTTTTACCAGGATTTACCCAATTTCCTATCTGTGGTACGTCCCTGGGTTTCTGAGCTTGCAAAATGATTCAGGGATCCTCAAAATGCTTACAGTAGCATATTCCAATTTTGCAAATGCACACGGGAAAAGCATGCTTATGAAAAGTACAGAGAAGCAGCCTTTAATCACTAGGAAAAGAATGTGAACATTCCATAGATGTGCACAACTGATGTGTACACTTGGAACAATATAAATGGACGTGATAAGTATGTCATGAGTGGAGTCGGCTGGACCTGGGGGTCAGACTAGATGGCCTGGGAGACCCCTTCTGACTCGTTCTGTTTCTATGTTCTATGTTTGTATTTTCAAAAAAGAAAAACACAATTGATGGATTTGTGTCAGAATGTGCTTTCAGTCTGGAATCTGAAGAACTTGTGGAGCCGGAGTTTTGCTGGCTTGCACAGCCCTGTAGTTCTCCCATGGGGATTCCCACACAGGGGGCATGAAGGGTGGAGAACACCGCAGGCAGATGCAGGAGCCAGATGCAAGATCTCTGCAGGATGGAATAAGTCTACGGGCTGCAGCTTCTGCACATGTGCCTTGGAGAGACCATGTTACGTGCACCACTGTGGTAGTTCATGTTCATTCCGCCTCCCAAGCAAGTTTCTAGGCATGTGGTGCTCTGACAAGCATACTTCAGACACTCTAGGGGGCAGCCTGAATACTCTCGTGGGCATATTTCTTATTCTCTTGATACTGTGTTGTTACTGACCTAGCATAGCAGATGCAAACAGTTTCTCTGTGTGATAAAAGGGGAGGACCAACTGATGAACACTCAGGAGAGAATTCATGTAGCTCCCTAGATAGTCTATCCTACGGGTGATGCCACAGGTGGTATATACTCCAGGCAATCCTGAATGCCTGCATATCTGACTGAATATATAGACCTCTGTCATTTAATCTGGAGATGGCATAAGAACAAAGGAATCCGTTTCTTCATCCATCTAGTCAAGTGTTATCTGCTCCATTGAATGGCAACTTCTCTCCAAGGCCCCAAGCAGAAACTTTTCTCATCACTGGAAACTTCATCTTTTTAAACAAGCTACCCCAGAGACTGAGCATGGCTCCTTCTGTACTCCACCACGGAACCTAGATCTGTTCTCCATGATAAGACACTGGGAAGAAATGGCGTAGCAACATGTTTAATGGCTTTAATAAGTACATCTTTGAGAGAGAGTGACTTTTAAGGATTTAAACCTGGATCTCTGCAGTCCTTATCTTACATTTTATGCAATTCCCCCTCCCCATGGTGGTCTCCAAGATCTGGTGGTGTGGGGTCTGTGTGCAGGGTCGTTCAAATTGTGGCTTGAATTCTGCATGACATAACGTTTCTCTTTAAAAGATATTCATTGGCAACTCCATGATGGTCAGGAAAAAAGAGTTAGTCTTTGGGGAGTTTTATAATAATTCATCCGTTCCTCTCTCTCTCTTTCGACCAAGCATTAATGCTGGGATAAATCTATTGAAATATGGGCTGACATCCTGAATCTATTACCAGGTAGGAAGCTACTGGCCCCTTTTGAATTGATATTTTAAACCAGGATTTATCTCTGTCACCTTAATAGTCCAAGTACTTTTGTCTGCATCAAGCAGCCTTTTGGCTGCTCCTCCCCCCCATGTGATGGCTTTCAGCATTGGATGAATTATGAAATAGGGCAGGTATGACTCCAAGCTCCATTGAATCAGACTTTTATGATGGATATTGGCAATGTCCAGTGAGCAAATCTGTCAGAATTTGGACAGGCTGCTCCTAAAGCCCAAGTCGCACGCATCCCCCTTATCAAAAGCATAAATCTAAGGAAAGTCTCTTTTCTTCCTGCTTGAGATTTATAGTTCATAATATATGCTAAATAGCTCCAGTGGGTGCAGGAGAATGAATAACATTTTATTACTATGCAATATTCAATGTATCAAGAAGGCAACTCTTTTGGGTTCTAGGGGCCATCATCAGAAACTTATTGAATAAGTTTATACCCGGCATCCACAGTAGCATGTAGTGGTGCAGAGTTCTGTTTGGAAGTGTGAGCCTTCACCACCGCAGTCCCTATCACTACCTCCCTGAGAGTCCAAAACTCTGCTGGCTGAATTGATGATAGCAATGAACCACTTCTAGCAGTTCTCATCTTCACCAAGAGTGGGTCTTTCAAAAAGCAACTGAGTCTTCACTGTGCATTCCGAATTGCCCAACATACTTCACTTGGCCACAGGGAATAATACACTGTTGCTGAGAAAATTCATTTACTGTAAGGGTGGCAGCTAGGATGAGAAGGCGCAAGGGGCAGATGATGTTGGCGTCCCTGCTGATCAAAAGCTCCTGGTACTGCACCCCTGCAATCCCCAGCTCCACTACTCCACTGATGGTACCCAACTGGAATCCATTTCCATCAGTAAATGGACAATGGCACGCACAGTACCCAGCAATCCCTCGGAATGGATTCAACAAAGCCCCTATATCCCAAAGTTTAAATTCCTCTGCCCTCTGCAGGGTCCTAGTGGTTATTACATGCCAACTTTTCTGAACCCTGATGACTGGCCAGGCTGACTGGTGCTGATGGCATCTGGAACAGTACAGCATCTGGAGGGCTACAAGCTCCTCACCTTTAATCTGAAAGTGGACAATGAGGAAGACAAAAGAAGCAGGAGAAGGGGAGATACAAAGATCACAGACCATAGACTAGGTGAGATTATGAGCCCATCTTTGTTGTTCAGTTGCGAAGTTGTGCCCTACCCATCACAACCCCATGGATACATTCCTCCAGGCTCTCCTGTCCTCCACCATCCCTCGGAGTCAAGCCCACACCCACCGCCCCAGTGACCCCATCCAGCCACTTCAACCTCTGCCGTCCCTTCTCCTTTTGCCATCAATCATTCTCAGCATCAGGGGCTTCTCCAGGGAGTCCTTCCTTCTCACTAGGTGGCCAAAGTATTTAGTTTCATCTAGCTCTGCACTGATTTCTCCAGCCTTCATCTACAATGTGCCCTCAATGTACTGTTGGACTCCAATTTTCATCCATCCTTACCATTGTGCAGGAATTTATGGTCAATTCGTTTTAGTTTGGTTTTGATGAGGTTGTGTCCACTTTTCACTTTCTGGATTCAGCTGCAATGTGCAGTTGAGGTCTGTACATTTCTGATGTTGCAGTATGATTCATGGCCTCCCCCCGCATATGTGCAACCATATGTACACACTTGAAAAATGCACAGAAAATGCATACTTTTGAGAAATATGTACAACTATCCATGAGAGATAAACATGCATTTCAAAAAGGTACATACACAAACATGCTCATTGTTTTTCATGCAAAAAAAGGGAAAGGAAAAAGCACGCAAGCTGGTGTGGACTTGGAATAAGCTCTGAAATAGAATTCAGGGTGTTTCAGCAAGCTCAGATGTTGCTGACTGGCACATGCATCTACCATGCTGTTTGGAACTGGAGTCCAGCAACTTCTGTAGGGCTGCAGCTTCTTCACTGCATGAAGAGCAGCCATGAGAATGGACTGGACACTCCTGTGCACATCTTCCCATAATTAATACCTCACTTCCTGTCACTCATTGGTGCTCACCCAGTCGGTGCCAGTCGGCTATTCCCTTGGGCTTAATGCCATTGTCTCTGCAATCTTTGCATGACTCCAATTCCACTCTGTTTACCCTCTCCCCACTAAGAGCTATTTGTGTCTAATAGATACAGATGATTATAATAAGCCATAAAATTGCCATCCATCTCTCCGATGCCATAAAAATCATAATCCCCACAGCCTGGCATCTCAGTGATGAATTATTACTTGTCTAATGCGGCAGTTATGAAGAGTTTAGAAGAGTGTTGTTGTCTCTGAAAGGATGGATGGAGATTAAACTATTTCCACAGCAAAAGGGCAGGACTGCTCGTGACATCGGGAGGTGTCTTCATGCATATCGCTGACCTTTGTCATCTTGTAGAGTCATCTTGGGCAGGAGCCTCACACTTCAAAATGTGTCACCACTTTGAACCATGTCAAAGGATTTGGCATCCTGACCGAGTGGCTCTGTGAGGAGGGAATGCAGGAAGCTGCCGCAACCTAGCCCAGCATTGCTTGATCTGCTCTGTGTTGTCCATGCCAATGAGCAGTCGCTCTCCAGGAGGTTTCCAGCCCTGCTTGAGACTGAACTTTTTGCATGCAAGGCCTGTGCTACAGCGACTCGCTGGACCGCCTGAGAGCGCTGCTCTTTCTGCTTGTTTCCCAAACAGCTTTTAAAACCACAGCAAAGGGGTTCATGTGTAAGGTCCAGAGCATGGGAAGTAGGCATCTCCAGGCAAGACAAGACACCAGAACCAGGCTGCAGATGCTGGGTGGAGGCTGACACCAGGCTTGGAGGCCCAGAGGCAAGAGGCATGCCTTGGAATAGCATGGGGTCAAAAGCCAGCAGGACAAGCATGGTCAGGCCAACGCACGGCTTTTATTTATCTATTGATTGATGTATTAGATTTATCTCCCACTTTTTTCATTCAAAGAATTCAAAACACCTTACATCATTCTCCTCCTGCTGCTCTCAATCTTACCCCACAACAAAACCCTGTGAGGTAGGTTGGGCTGAGAGCCTGTGACTGGCCCAAAGTCACCCACTTGGCTCCATGGCTGAGCGGGGACTAGAACCCAGATCGCCTGACTCTCTGTCCCTTGCTCTTAACCACTACATGACCTTGGCTCAAGAGGACACATTTCAAGAACACAGTCCAGAGTTCAGGCACTAGGAAGACAATCATGCTCAGGATCAAGGTGGCGTCGGAGAGGATAGGTGCAGCTTCCTGGTAAGGCAAGGAGACAAGGATGGAAGCAGGAACAGGATGGAGCTGAGCAGGAGTCAGGTAGATGGGTACGCAGTCAGTCAGGTGGATTCAGGCAAGGTGAGACGATGCTGGAGGCCAGAGCATGGAGCAGCCACCTGGACAGCTTGTGCTTCATGGCAAAGAGCAGCCATGCAGTGGGGCCTTTGATGCAACTCTCTGGCACCTCCAGCTGCACCGCAGAATTGCCACAGGCCTGCCCCCTGCAAGTCCAAGCCCTAGGGCCCCTGATTCTTGCAAAGTGACTCAGACTCTGACCTCGACATTATGAATATCACAATCTAACCAACGGATGGCCAAATTAACCAGCTACAAAGTCCTCAGCATAAGCTGGCATGATTCAAAGATGGATGCCAATGTGGAGAGGGCTGGCCTAATCAACAAAGCCTACACCCTTTAAGTATATTGTGTGTGTGTGGGGGGGGGCGGCATTTTAAGGGTATTTCACCTGGTAGATTTTGCAGTGCATCATGATTGGACACATGCAAAACTTAGATGTATTTATTATTTTATTTAAAACTTACATATTGTCCCATCACCGATGTCTCGAGACAGTTTACAACAGCAGCAATAAAATAAGATAAAGAAATAAAAGTAAAATAAAAAGTTAAAAAATTTAACTCTTACAAGCAAGACTGAAATATTGGGTGGTACATTTTCTTTAAAATAATCCCCATGGTGTTCAGTCGGACTAATTCCTAAGTAAACGTGCTTTGCATTGCAGCCTTGCCCACGTCCTTCCATCGCTTCTGCGCATCAGTCACGATACCATTGACTTAACTTTGAGAGGTCTGTGCAAATGAGCATGTGTGTGTTGCTCATGTACATCCCACTGGCACGTACAATATATTACCGCAATACGCTAAGAGTCTAGCAATTTGTCTTTTAAAAAAAGGTGTTAGCATTAATTTTCATGTTCGCCTTTGGTGTGACATACAGACTTTGTCTTCATTATGCTGAAATGCAGTCCTGAAAACCCCCCTCTCAAATCCATTTATGTTTTCAATTTGCTTTGAACTGTTTTTCAACAACCCAGGTCAGGACCTAATTTCTGAAGCAATCTTTACTGTATTTTATTGTTCACTAGTGGCTTGTACATGATTAAAGAATCCATCAGGAAAGTCTCTCTCTCTCTCTCTCTCTCTCCATTCTTCTTTCTATAATATCTCCTTTCCCCCAGTATCTCACTCATTGTGGTTATCAGCTGAGTACATTTTTAGAAGTAAGAGCAGTCCCTGTATCTTAGGAAAAAGTTGTTTTGATTCACCCATCACCTTCATTTATTAGAGCCTGTGCTTGACAGTCATTCAAATATACGAAGACAGTCAAACATCTGCAATCAAGTCTTTATTAGAAGTTCTTTGCTTTTGGAGGTAACAGATTAGCTCCATTTGTCATGCAACTTATCCTACTCATTCTTGCTGTTGAGCAGATGGTCCACATCCTGAATTGTGTCATTACAATTGAGAACTGCATGAACAGGCTGTCACGTGCACTGCTGCTGTTTTGGGGTCTGGCAAAGCCAAGCCATTCCACCCCAGCGCTCTTCTATTCCCACAACCACTGCTACAGACAGTCAGTATTCTCTGACCACGCCACAAGCTGGGTCTCGATTGGCCTGGGAATTCTCCCTTTCCCAGCAGTCCTTGGGGCTTTCCCAACCCATGATTGCTTCCTCTTAAGGCATGGATAGTGTCATTCTGGCTATGGAAATAATGGCATTAAAAGACCGATTTCCGGAAATAAAGATTTGTACAATTGCTTCTTAGCTGTATGTCCGCAGAGGAGTGCCAGGCCCTCATCCAGGGACTCTCTCTCTCTCTCCTTATGCTTCTTCTACAAGGAATGCACAGCCATTTAAGGACACCTCTCCATTTTATCCTCACAACCACCCTTTGAGGTAGTTTAGGCTGAAAATCACTGACTGGCCCAAGGTCACCCAGTGAGCCCCATGGCTAAGAGGGACTAGAACCTTGCTCACCTGTGTCCCAGTCATGCACTCTTAACCACTGCACACACCAGTTTCATTTGAAAGATGAAGTTGCTGGAAGAACGGTGGTCCATCAACATCCGAACTGCAGACTGAGCAGATGGGCACACAGATCACCTGATTTCAGTCTTTCACACTATAATAATTATTTTAAATTCTTTTATGTGTGTGTGCAGAGATTTATACAATTTGCACCTGCAGTATTAATGCAAATACCATCCTCTCCCCCCTACACTTGTGGGGTTGTCCTGTTTGCATGTAAATACATTTACATGACAGTAAGTTCAGCTTGCATGAGACTGAACCCAAAGGGTCTTTAAATACCTTTCAGTACTCTAAATACCTGGCTATTATCTAACAACTTCTTTTGCTGTTGCTGCTGTTGTCATCCCCGACTACATTAAAGTGGCATCCAAAGCATCCCTTCCGTGTTCAGCTTTTGTAAATTCAAGACTGTAGCTTCCTTCATGGAGTTGATCCATTCCATATTTGGTCTTCCTTTTCTCCTTCTGCCTTTGACTTTCCCTAGAATGATTGTTTTTTTCCAGAGAGCTTTACCTTCTCAAAATATGACAAAATAGCCCAAAGTAAGACAGCCTGACAGTATCACAAAATCTGACCCATCAAGTAAGCATGAATCTGAGATTTTGTAAGGATGTATGAGAGATTCAGCACAGTTCTTCTTGGATTATGTGGTATGCAGACCAAAGATAATAATTTTAAAAATTCAACAGCTAGTGTACATTTGGAAAAGCTGCATAGCTTCAAAAATGTGCAGAAATACGCTTTAATCTATGGGGAAAGGGGTATACATTTCCCCAGACTACAGAACTGATGCAGCCATGTGAAATATCCATGGACTTTCATGAAGAAAATAAAAATAAAGCCCGCAACCCAATATTGACCTGAGTTGGAACAAGGAATGTGTGATGCTTGTGCAAATTGCACAAACTGAGCACAACCGAAACCGAAATTCACGCATCTTTTCTCCATGGGCTGAAGTGGGGCTAATTTACTCTACAGGGGGAATTTGTACAAATTGGGACATTCGTGCAAAACACGAGAAGGAAAGTAGCACAAATCAAATGCATGAACATGTCCCACGGGTTAAGAACATTTTTGCTGGGCACATGCCAGCAGCTGTGTTCTGGGCCTTCACACAGTGTGTGCTGACATGTTTCGTGAGCAAAACGAACTTCTCATTTACCTCTAGAAGGAATGAGCTTCAAGACAGACTTCTAATAGCTACAGCGAATTTGAGTGTTGCTGACTCGCACATTCCTGTTGTGTATTTCTTTTTCCTCACATGCCAGAAGAATTCCTAAATCAGTGGGTTTTGCCAAGGGTAAAAGTGACTGTCTTATATTGGATTCTCCTGGTAAATAGAAACCATGATGGTGCTACCGTGGTTTCTGGAGACATTTTGGGTGGGTATGGAATAATGATGGGATTGTGTGCTTACTACTTGCCTTCCTCCTCCTCCTCCTCCTTTTCTGCCTCTGCCTCACTTCTCTCACGTCTCACCTTGAAATGCCTCCAAGCATCATCAAGGTGATCTCAATTATTCATTTCATTTCCCTTCCTCCACTCCTCCCTCCCTCCCTGCCAAAATTCCCATTTACATCATGGCTAAAAAGAAATGACCTTCCTGTCCTTACAGCCAGCTCGATACACAAATCCTAAAACCATGAAGTTCTGCTCCCCCTCCCCTCTCTCTTTTTCCCCTTTTGCCACAGTTAAAATGAGCACAACTATCAGAAATATTTAGATAAGTGGCAGCTTTGGGCTTCCTGGGAAAAGGTTGAAGATAAAGCCACTGCTTTGAAAAAGTTGCCCTTTTCAAACTGCCGGGTTTCAGCTAATTCTGACATCACCAGAACACATTCCCAGTTTAATTAATGCTATGCAAATGCTGGAAAAGAGGCCACGCCCACGCAGGCAGCCCCTGACTGCTAGTCTGCTTCCTAGCCGTGAGGTTGGCCTTGTCCACACCCTGCCAAGTCTGCCCTGCTGCCAGTCCTGCTCCCGGTTCAGCGGAATGTGAAATTGCATGAAACGGTGACAGAAGCAGGACCACACGCACTGATGTGGGAGGGCCTGTGTGATGCGAGGCAGACAAGAGGGGCACTTGTGGGAAATCTCTCCTGTGCACAAGCCTTGGGGAAGGTCCTCGCTGAGACACTCTCTGGACAGAAGCTCCCATTTCAGGTGCATCCACAAGGAGGTTTAAGCTGCTTCGCGGGCAAAGCTGGGGGTGGTTCTCTCTCACTGAATCTTTGAGGAGAGAGACAGGAGGCAAAGGACCGCTGACTCTGTAGTGAAGGAACTACGGTGGAGGGACATGGTTTCGATTCACCTGGCATGACTGGCGAGGGAGGCAGCATTTGTCCTGGTAGCAGGCTGAAGGCATCTGTGGGCAAAGGGAGATAATCTGAAGACACAATCATCTTCCAGAGGCCCAGTCCTTCATGCTTTGCGTAGCCTCAGCCACTTCTGCGCACACTTGGCTAAGCGCCTGCTAGCTTCTTTTTCAGTGTGCCCCTTTGCCAGGGCTTCTGAGCGATGAGCTGACGCTTGAGACAGGGGTGACAGCAAGAGCCAGGGAAAGGAGGAGGACAAGGACTTGGGAAGGTCCACCTTGTAGCTTCTTGGCCCTATCCTTCTTGACAAATAGCTCCTGGTATATGGGAGAGGAAGTCAACAGAACAGGACAGCCGCTTGGGAGGCAAAAAGATGAATAAAAGCAATGAGGTATGGAAAAGGGATGCTTTATTGAGCACCAGTGAATAGCACCAACACATTTTGGACCATGTAGAGGTCCTTCTTCAGAGAAAATCAGGACAAGCCAGGTAAATCAAACAGTAACCTGAAGAAGGATCTGCATGTGAAATGACACAGAAGTGGGGGAAAATAGCCTTAAGGTAGAATCCTTTGCAATCCTAGAGCCTCTGCTATTGGGAGGCATAAAAGGAAGAGAAGAGAAGAGAAGAGAAAGAAGAGAGAGAGAAGAGAAGAGAAGAAAGAGAAGAGAAGAGAAGGAAGCAAGCTTAGCTGGCTTAGCATGAAAAAGGGCCTTCAGTTCCCAATATGTCTCAGCCAATATGGTATACTGGGAGTTGTAGGCCTTTTTGCTGCCTATGCATGCACAGGTTCATGTCCCCTTGCCTTTCCTTGGTTGTCTTCCGTAAGGCTCCTTTCATGCCACCGAGCCACGATCCAAGCAGTGTAAACACTGCCCAGAGTGTCTCCCTGCTAGAAGGAGGAACGCTGCTTTTGTCAGCATCAAATTTGCCAGCCCCAAAGCACCCATGGTGCTCTTCGGCTGACTTACGGAACCAGTTCTGGATCTTGGGTGGCCCGGAGGCAAGAGACCCTCCACTCTTCATCAGAACCACCATCCCTCCTCTCATTTAGTAGTTTCCTGGCTTTTGTGCCATTTCCTTCTCCATTCTAAAGGGCTGAAATGCATCTCCTGATGTTCACTCATGAATAGGGATGAATGGGTATTGGAAAATCCACTCTGCCTGTATTTCATTCCATCACCTGCTCATCCACGAAATTGGATTTCGCACCAATCTGTTTGTATGCATTTCCACAAATTTGCAATCTCAAAAGTGCCTGCATTCTCCCAAAAGTGTATATCACAAAAAAAAAAATGTGCCTTTTCATGCTTTGGCCAATGGGGGAAATGCACATTTTTGTTCAGTATATTTTTAAAAATTCTTCATAGATTCCTATGACTAAATTCGGTAAAATTACAGATTTTTTTTTAAATTTACAAGCTGCCAGAATCTTCCAGAAAAGCCTCCCCATGACTTGATTTGCACTCTTCCTCCAGGGAAGACAGTGAATAACAATGGAAGCAACAGATGATGCTGAGAAGGGAAGTGCTGGTCTCCAGCAGCCATTCTGGAGGTCTTCTGCTCACACCCCCGGCAGCTGGTCATCACAGCCCCTCCTTCCTCAGCAGATGAGTTGCATCCTTTCTTAGCTAGATGGATGGAAATTAGAACCATGCATGGTGGAGCAGCTGAAAAAATAAAGATTCCTGGTCAACCTGATTATGGTACAGAGACATATGTCTACAGCAGAGCATGGCAAATTAAAACACACACACACAGAGCACCCTGAATTAAATAAAAGTTAATTAAATTAAAGATGAATCACTCTGATTGGAGTCCATCAGGGTCCAGCGTGAGATACAAAGCCGGCTTGTGTGCTGTCCATAAATCTTTCCAAACCAGGCACCATTATCAATTACCGTTTCTGTCTCCATGTGACTAATGGATATCCCCAAGGAAAGCTCTGAAGCAACATGTAGCAGAATCAGGCTTTCTCTGTCTGGGCCTTTTTTCAAAGTTATTCAATTATAGGCTCATAATCATGTTCACTCTCTTTTGCATAAGTTTCCCTTTCTGTATTTTATTTTGCAAGGGTGAGCACATATTGACGCAATGTGCTTTCCCTCTCACTGTTAGCCCATAGACACCATGAGAAAAAGTAAGCCCTCTTCTTTGTTTCCCTGCTCGCAGACTCATCCGCACCGAGGGATGCTTTCATGCACACAAGTCCAAGGTTCCAGGTCCCAGGCTTTGCAAATGGGATTTCATTGCAACATCTTGCCTTAGGCTAGTAATTTGGTACTCACAGTCTCTTATTCTGGACAAATGCAAGATGTCTGGGAGGAGAAAATAACTCCCTCTTCAAACAGGCAACTTTCCATTACCACAGCTTCCATCCAAATTACAATTCTTTTGAGTACATGAATTATAACTATTTTCACTATCCAAATTATAGCTCTTTTCAAGTAGTTATGCACTCCCATCCCAGCCGACCCCTTTATTCCAGTACCAAAAGATCGATTTGGATTTCATGTTACAACAAGGAAAG
Organism: Varanus salvator macromaculatus; assembly: GCA_023646645.1. Taxonomy (NCBI): domain Eukaryota; kingdom Metazoa; phylum Chordata; class Lepidosauria; order Squamata; family Varanidae; genus Varanus; species Varanus salvator. Next base: position 9,859,920 of record JAIXND010000786.1, read on the forward strand.
TGCACTGAACATACAGTACATGTTTTCCCCTTGTGTGACATTTGCATATGTGTGTGTTCGTTGTGGTGCTCGTCCCTTTGACTTCTTCACTGCCTGCCCCTCCCCAGACCCCGATTTCCGATCAAGTCCAAATGTATTCTTTAAGCACAGCACACTGCTAGGAATGGATGGACCTCTCAGTTTTGGTATCTCCCCACTTCTCATGTTTTCTCATTCTAAATTTGCTTCATCCTAAACTTTGAGAGAGGTGGCTGGACGGAGTCACTGAGGCGGTTGGTGTGAGCTTGAGTGGACTCCGGGGGATGGTGGAGGACAGGAGGGCCTGGAGGGATGTTGCCCATGGGGTTGTGATGGGTTGGACATGACTTCGCAACTACCAACAACGACAACAAACTCTGAGAATCTTTCAAATCTTAAATTCAGTTCCTCTCCAACATTGTGTGTGGGTCTTTTGAAAGCAAGTTGTAAAATTTTGGCACGCCTCCACTCAGAGACTAGGTCATGAGCCTGTCACCCCATGGCATACCCTGTCCAGCCCCTGAATTTGGAAGCTTAGGAGCACAAGATGTGGGGTGCAGCAGGGGTAGTCTCTCTTTCTTGCCACCACACCCTTGCTCTGCATTATATCTAGACAGTCATTTTCAGCTGTCCAGATTTTGCATCAGGGAGGGAGAAGGAAGGAAGGGAGGAAGGTAGGCTGCCCGTCCGAACTGGTGCAACTCTGCAGCTCCAGCCTCCTCCCCTTCGCATTGCCCAGTACAGCCTTTTTTCTCAGTGAGGTGCAAGTACGACACGGCCAGCAGCAGCAATTTATTTTATTTTGTATTTACTTTTGTGCCAGCTGCATGGGATGGAAAACAGGCTCGGTCTTCACAGTCCAAGCACCAGGGTGGAAGGAGCTTGGTGCTCAGACTCCAAAAATTCCTGTGGCCTCCCCGATTATGTCAAAGGCCATAGGACTGTGTCTGTGCACATTCTTGGAAAGTTCGAGAACATATTCCTTTGAGTTCTGCACTTTTCAGAAGTGCTCATTTGATCGGATGTGCACTCCCTGTTCTGCTGAATGCATCACAAGTTCTGAAATATATGAGTTTTGAAATGCAAAGCGCCTCCAGGCCCCTGTACTACTCTAGGCAGAATGTATTGGGGAAATCGAAACACACACACTCTACCAAGAGTGATGAAATAGATTCTTCACAAATCACTACTGACCTGATACAAGGTACTGCCTTATCTTTCTTTGCATATATTCCACCATAAATCTCCGTGGCTAAAGGGCTGTTGAACATGCACTTCCCATCATGGAAAAGGGTCCCTGGAGCTGTTCTTCACCATTGATTTATTTGTTTTTTAGGTTATGCTTTAATTTAAAAAAATGGGGGGTGCTTTGCCTTGAGCACTCTTTTTATTTTAGAAAGTGAGGGCATACATGAATGAAATGCATTTTTAAAAATGATAGCCCTTTCCTCGGGCTTCCAGGCTTTTTCTTTAATATATATTCTCAGGTTTCTTACAAGGATCGTGTCATGTTCTGAATACACAACAGAAGACAATGTGACTTCATTATGCAGACTAACTGTCTCTTCTCTGGGACTCTCATTACGTAATGGCGACACAGCCTCCAGGAAAACAAAACCAAAACCAAAAACGCTCCATCAGAGCCAGCCAGTCAAAAATATACAGCTGAGGACACGCCCCGTAGGGTAAAACAAATGGTGCAGCGGAGCACAATGTCCTCACTGAGCAACCTTCCCAAATTAGCACCTCGACAAAGGAGATCTGTTAACTTTAACCACAGCAAAAGTCATGAAGAACAGCCAAGAACAAATGAAAGGAGACTTGCTTTCGTCTCACAGTAAAGGATTGCATGGTAGTATGAAATATGAGGTTCCATTGCAGCTGGTCTTATGTTGTCCCAGAAGGCAAGGGGAGAGCATGTTTGCTTTATTGCCTTTCTCCCTACACTAGAACGTGGGACCACCCTGTGAAATTGGCTGGCAGAACAGGGATGTGCTGACACAAACATAGAAGCCCTGTTCGCTATCAACTGCACTGGTTACCAAGTGAAGTCTGGCCCACTTTAAGGTGCTTATATTGATATATTAAGACCTAAACAGCTTAGGGGCCGGATATCTAAAGGGACCTCTCCTTCCATATACGCCCATCCAGACCCTAAGATCACCTACAGAGGTTCTGCTCCAGAAGCCACCTTTAAAAGAAGTAAGGCGGGTGGCCGCCAGGGGATGGGGCTTCTCTGTGGTGACACCCTGCCTCTGTAACCAGATCCTCAGAGCGGTGTGCCTGGTGCCAACACTTTATACATGTCAGCACCAGGTCAAAACCCTTTCATTTTCATGGTATTTTAATTGTTAAAAATGTTGGCCCCATTTTGTACTGGTTTTTATTCATATTGCCTTTGGTTTATTGTAGAATAGCTGCTATACTGGTGTATCATTACCATTATTTATCTGTTAACTGTTGTTTAGAATATTTGAATTTTGAGGGCTGTTGTTGACCTCAAAGCTATTTATATCGTCTCGTGTTTTTATAAGGTTGCACATCTGTTGCATATCTGAGAGCTTTTTTTGCTGAAAGAATGGTATATAAAAGCTTTAAATAAATAAATACTTTATAGGAGTTGCTGCTACCGGATATCTTGATGGTTTAAAAGGCTTGTGAGGACATAGACAAAGCAACAATGCCCAGGGCAAGGAATGACTATTAGTCACAATGACTAATGGGACCTTCATCTCCAGAGGCAATGTGTCACTAAATCCCATCTACCGGGGTCGACACGAAAGGGAGGGCTGTTGGTACCATTGCTCAGCTTGTGGGTATTCTGGAATCGTCTGGCCAACCGTTTTTGGAAAACAGCATGCTTGCCTATTATACTGAGTGCATGTAGTTTGACAGAGCAAGGGAGAAATAAGCTTTGACAATTCTACAGTTCTGCAGTGAGAGTAGAAGAGATGTGCCTAAAATCCATTTACTGTGGAAGCCTCCTTGAAAGACCTCTTGGTGCTAAAGGCTGTTTGCATATCTGTTTTTTTAAAAAAATAACAGATAATAACATATCTGTTATTAAATCAAATAAATAATAAAATATGTCTTCAAAGTTACATTCTTATGCTTTGGTGAGATATTTAGTTTTATATAAACTCTTTTATTCTCCCACTATTTTAATTGCTAAATGGTTTTCATCTGTGATTTTACATCTAATATTGGATGCTGCACTACTTTTACTCTAATTTTTTATTTTATTTTGTTGTTGTTGTGAACCATTCCAAAATGTCTGTGATGGGACGGTATCCAAAAGCTTTAAATGAATAAATAAAATTTATTTAGAAGGTTTTATAGTGACTTGGGCTAGCACCAAAAGACCTTACAGAAGAATGCAGTTAACAATACAATCTGCAGTAGGACTTTATCTCAAAGGCTGTCACAAAGAGGAAGCTCAAGGTCTCTTCTTGCTGATACCAAGTGTAGGACGTGGACTAATCCATTCAAGCTGCGACAACCCAGATCCAGGCTGGACATCAGGAGAAGCTTCCTCCCTGTCAGAGCAATACGGCAGTGGAGCCAGCTGCCTAGAGAGGAGGTGGGCTCTCCCACGCTGGAGACATTCAAAACGAAACTGGGCAGCCATCTGAGTGGGATGGTGTGACCTGGTGACCTGCAACAGCAGGGGGTTGGACCTGATAGTCTTCACGGCCCCTCCCAACTCTACTATTCTATGATTCAATTAAAACTTTGCTTCCTCTAATTGCAAACTTGAGTAATTCATGTCCATCAAATCAGAGTCAAAATGGGGCCATGGTGAAAAAAGAGTGAGTGAACGAATGGAAAGAAAGAGAGCTAACATTGTCAGGAGGACTCCAAAGTTTGCTGAAGTGCAATGAGGAAGATGCCAAACCCCGTAGCCCTACAAGGATTGGAGACCGGCCTGCGCTTTGTCCCAAGAACGCCCTGGGGAGCAAGACTTTGTGCCATTCCTGTCGAGCATCATATCTGAATTACAAGCACAATGCTGGGGGGCTAAGAGTGACCCTTAAAGTGGAAGCAGAATCCCCCCAGCTTTTTTTTTTAATGGTGATAGTGATGGGAAGACCTTTGGTCATGTCACTTATATTAATTCATTTATTCCTTCATCTATCTATAATATTCCCAGTACACCTTCCAGGACAGAAAGCCTTCCAGGGCAGCATAAAACAATGCTGGTTTACAGACAACAATCTATGCAGCAAGAGAAATTGCCCACAAAGAAACCAAAGGACTGCATCCAAGTCTCCAAGTTATTCCCTTTTTCCAGGGCATTTGGAAGCTGAAGCGCAAGTGGAACCGCAGATTGGCTGTTTAAACACAACCTTGATAATTAGGTAGGTCTGGTATTCCAAGCTGTGCCTCATATTTCACAGCCATTTACTTAGAATCCCACCTTAATTGAAAGGGACATTTGTCTTCACAAGGAAATATTGACTGCTCTATCTAAGAAATGTGCAGACTACCAAGAACCTCAGTTCTGCTATTGCCCACCATGTCTCGTCTTGGTGGTGATGTCCTCAGCCAGAGAGGTGAGCTTCAGACATATATCAGCTCCTTTGAGAGTGATGATAACAATGATAATTCTTGTCTAATGCACGGACATAACTCTCAATTGCCACATATTAAGGCTTGAGAAAAGGGAAGAGTTAGGAGAGACTCCACATTTTAATAGAAGCAATCATTCTGCTTGAAGGGCTGTCGGAACACTTTGGATGGAAAATGAAACCCATAGATCCAATTTTACTGAACATGGTGCCATGGGAAGGAGAGGTCTGTCTGCCCAATCCTAATTATCTTAAATGTCTTTTAAAGTCTGGCGGTAATGTGTTTGCAGTAACCAGATTTAAGCAGTTGAATATTCCGCAATTGCCACATTACTACAAATGACTCTAGATCTTTATAGCCAACATCAGACTTCCAATAAAGAGAAGAAAAGTGTCTGAAATGGTTGTGCATTAATTTGCTTTGATTGCTAGATTCCCTTCTCCATTCAGAAATGCACAATATTGGCATAAAATGTGTAGACCTCCAAGCTGATGGTTTGTTGTCTGAAGGTGTGATCCTATACATGTTTGGGTGGACAAAAACAACCTTCCACTCCTAGCATGATCCAGCCTAGGATTGCGTCCCAAGGGCTGTGAAACTAGGCTGATATAATGGGAAGGCTCATCCATTGAGATTAATGGGACTCTCACCCAAGGCAGTCTACCAGGAATGGGATTGGTCTGGAAGGAAGGCAAAGAATGACAAAATGCATCTTGGGATAGGGAAATATGTCTGGTTTTTGGATGCGTCACTTTCACATGCTGTATCCCTAATTCTGTGTCCACAGTAATCTGCAATGAAATTCTCAAAATATTTATATTTAAGTACATAGTCAAACATTTAGAAGCATTTCCGTTCACTCAAATTATTCAAGGGTGAGTACCCGGAGGAGGGCTTTCTCGGTGGTGGCGCCCCAATTATGGAATGCGTTCCCCAGAGAGGTCTGCCTGGCTCCATCGTTATTTGTTTTTCGGCGCCAGGTGAAGACCTTTTTATTTAAATCGTATTTTAATTGTTAAATGTGTCAATTGGTTTATGGTTTAATTGTGTGTATTTATTGGTTTATGCTTTAATTGTGTGTGTTTATGTGGGTATACATATGGCTTTAGCTTTGTGTATGGCAATCCCCCCTCCATGTTTTGATACTGTATTTTAAATGTTTTTTCATGGATGGTTATAAACCGCCCGGAGAGCTTCAGCACTTGGGCAGTATTTATTTATTTATTTTATTTAAATATTTATATGCCGCCCCTTGCAGCAGCCTCGGGGCGGCTCACAATCACTAAAAACATATACAATATTAAAAACTGGCCCATCTCCAGGTTAAATTTAAAAACATACAACATAAATAAATAAACCATTAAATTAATCTTAAATTAAAAAAAATAATATTAACATTTAAAATACTGTCTAAATAAAAAGGTCTTCGCCTGGCACCGAAAAGCAAATAACGACGGCGCCAGGCGAGCCTCTCTGGGGAGCGCATTCCACAGATGGGGCGCCACCGCCGAGAAGGCCCTCCTCCGGGTACTCACCCGCCTAATATCTTGCACGGAGGGTTCCCGGAGGAGAGCCTCTGCCGCTGATTGTAAGGGGCGGGAGGGCATATATGGTTGCAGGCGCTCCTTTAGGTAACCGGGGCCCAAGCCGTTTAGGGCCTTATAGGTAAGAACCAACACCTTGAATTGGGCCCGGACTTCAATGGGGAGCCAGTGGAGCTGATGGAGAACTGGGGTGATGTGAGAACCACGCCCAGTCCCCGTCAGAACCCTGGCAGCTCTATTTTGCACCAGTTGAAGTATCCGGACCGTCTTCAAGGGAAGCCCCACGTAGAGCGCGTTACAATAATCCAGCCGGGAATCCAGTATAGAAGTTAAATATAAATACGGGATGGAATAAATAGGCATGGCATGTAATTCCTTATGTCGGTGGGCGAGGACTCGGGGGTAGCCTTGCCTTGCCTTGTCTTGCCTTACGCAGCATCCGAATACCACCCCATCTATTTACATCGGCACTGTTTCGTGTAAATGGCAGCACTTTCCGAGGGTCTCAGCCAGAGACCTTCCCAGCCTTGTGACTTTTCTCTGTCTTTTAACCAGAGACATCAAGGATTAAGACCTGGAGCCTCATTCATAGGAAGCATCTGGTAATCACTGATCCATCCAAGCTGCATATACATCTCCCATGAAAATGGAATTGTGTTCTCCATTACCCTGGAAATTGACTGGGTTCAGCCAACACAATAGCCCTTGCTCATGGATTCAGTGGGGTTTGCTGCTGAAACATGGGCTAGCGCAGCTGAGATGGCCAAGCACGGGCTCTCTTCATGAGTTGCCTGTGATTAACAGTTTGTCTTAATGTGCCTGCATTCTCTGTCTCGGTTCCTCACCCTGCAAAGTATTTCTCTGTACGCCGATGCATGTCATCTGAGCCCAGCTAGTTTAGTAAGCCATGGCAGGGATAACATAATAACCACAGTTCAAGAACAACCCAGACTCAACCCATACTGAACCAATTATCGTGGTTAATTCAACTACCATGTCTGACTCCAGCCATTGTGTGTGTGTGTGTGTGTGTGTGTGTGTCACAATGATGCCCAGAATCTGCCTGCCTCCCATCCACCTGCAAAGGATTCTAGCCTACATTGCCTCTTCAGCAGGAGTCCATCTGAACTGCGGAGGGATTGCATTGGGCTGAATTCGGGAGGGGTCCAGTTGGCAGTGTCATAACAACAATGTGGCACCAGAAGGCTGAGAATGCACTGCTGTGTTCCTTCACATGTCTTGTGATGACATGGCGCACAGGCTAATCTGAACATGCCCTCAGGCCCCGACACCGCGCAGAACAAATTGCCAGACCATAAGGTCTACTGCGACTGTGTTTCCTCCGGGAATTCCTTTCCTGGGTAAGCACTGAGGCTCTGCCACTGTCAATAATAGATTTTCATCACCTAATCTTGGCCCGCACGGTTCGTTTTAACATGGTTGCATTCTGCATCTCGGTTCCTCACCCTATAAAGCTTCATTCTATGTATAGGCAGGCTCCAGGTTATGAACGAGTTCCTGAGGGCATCTTTAAGTTAAATTTATATGTTAAGTCGGATCACTTACATATGGATCGTATTTAGCATGAGTAAGCCAAATATTTGTCTTAGTATACGTATATATTTTACCTTTCCATGCATATACAACACTTAAGAAATGCTTCCATCTAAACTAAAGCATTTTAAACACAACACAGTACTTGTAACACATGTTATGGAAGGCAGTGCTAACTGTACTTGATGCCAAACACACTGGCTTGGGTATCCCTGAGCCGACAAATGACCGACGCAGCAGTATGTTTTCATGAGCATTAAAAAAATAGTTCCTATATTCATTACTATAAACCGTTTGTAAGCAAAGTATTTGTCTAGAAGGTAAAGGCTATTTCTTTTTTTTCCATTCACATTTTTCCTCAGTAACATTTAATGTTGTTTGAAACATTCTGGCTACTATGTGGTACACATGGATGGTCATCAAGAATCAGGAAGGGAAGGGAAGGGAAGGGAAGGGAAGGGAAGGGAAGGGAAGGGAAGGGAAGGGAAGGGAAGGGACAATATCCCATGGCTGGTGTCACTGGTACTGGCCAGTACATGCCTTTTATATTCATGCAATTAGAGCAGCATTTGGAGTGAAATGTGTATTACCCCAGAAACGTTACTGGCAACTAGGACTGCTTCCGCAAAATGGATGTGCTAAATGTAAGGTCTTCTCTGAAGCTTGACCAATGACTCCGGCACGACTGTGTATATCATGAGGGCACAAAGATGGGAAGGCTCTGAATTTATATTCTCATTCTCATTCTGGCTAGGTCCAATTCTCCTAGCCAGATCAAACTTGATGCTCTCTAAAATAAAGTGAGTGTTTAATTTGCAGAAGGCACATGCCAGAGCCAATTAAAATGTATTAGGGTTCTTGTAAAAAGGAACAGTAAAGTAAGCAGCACGCTCTTTCTATTACTTACAGGTGCTCAGCAGGAAGTCAATTCAATATCTGTCAGGCAAGTCACTCACACTTGTTCGGTGCCAATCACGAAGGGAAATGCAAGGCCAGATGCTTTATGAGAAAGAAACCCAAAGTCCATGATGTGAGGAGGGGCCACGTGAACATTAACATCGATCTGAATTTGGCTAGGCACACCTGATGGAGGCTTGAACCAGGCTTTATGGAATGCATGTGACCAGACAAAAGGTGGACTGAGCCGCCATTTTGTGTTTTGACTCAGAGGGCAGGAGATATTGTCCTCAAGCTGCTTGCCTCCACTTAACCCTAATGTGATTCTTCTTTATGGAGAATCCTTCCAAAATAATTGTTGAAAAATGTGCAGATATGAAGAAAACCACACATGTATTCGTGGCTAGGCTGACTGAGGGGAAATTCATTCTTTGGATCTGCTAAGTGAGCTAATGTCACCCATCAAGTCACCTATGACAGCCACTGTGGCCACAAGTGAGGGAGGGCAGAAAAACCCACAAATGTGCTTACATTTCCAAGATTCCTACCCACAGATTCTGCCACTGACTGGCTTTTTCCCCAGTGGGGCAGAATCTGCTGATTTGAAGACCATTTAAAAATTCCACAGTTGTTTGGTTGTACAGTTTTTCTTTTCTGTGTAACTTTAGTAATAGAAAAATATAAAGTAATAATAAAAATCAAAACTACATTTCATCAGCTTGTTGTTGTTTTTAAATGCAGGTGGCAACCTCTGCACTGTAGCAACTGGCATGAGAATGAGATGCCACCAGTGCAGGGTTCACAGGAGGGAATCTGTAGGGCCATCTTGAGACAATCCTTCATGGCTGCACCTCCTTCCAGATGCATCGCACATCCCCAGGGGAGCTCCTTCTGGAGCCCTCAATAACTTGGTGCTGAATGGGCTTGACCATCTCACAACTTGACCAACTCCAGATTAAAAGCAATTATCCCATTAAAGAACATGCCAGGAGACTTTAAATAAGAGGGGCTTGTAGGAGGCAAGCTATTCATAGAATCATAGAACAGTGTAGTTGGAAGGGGCCAAGAACACCATTGGGTCCATCCCCCTGCTATTGCAGGTCACTAAGTTACACCGTCCCACTCAAATGGCTGTCCAGTTTCTGCTTGAAAGTCCCTTGTGTGGGAGAGCCCCCCACCTCTCTAGGCAGCTGGTTCCATGGCCATATTGCTCTGACATTTTCCTGATCTCCAGCCTGAATCTGGGTTGTTGCAACTTGAATGGATTATTCTGTGTCCTACATTCTGGCAGCAGCATGAAGAGATCTTGACCTTCCTCTTTGTGACAGCCTTTGAGGTACTTATGAAGGGATATCATGTTCCTCCTCTGTCTTCTCTTCTCAAGGCTGAACATGCCCAGTTCTCTCTTCATAGGGCAGTATTTCCAACCTCTGGATCATTTTTGTTGCCCTCCTCTGGACCCTTTCTATTTTATCTGCATCTTTCTGAAATTTTGCTGCCCAGAACTGGACGCAGTATTCCAGATGAGGTCTAACTCTTGAGGTGTAAAGGGGAACTACTACTAATAAAACCAGCCAATGCATACGGACACTGAAGCCCTAATTCCACAATGAAAAAAGCCTCAATCACAGCTGAAACAGAACCATCCAATCCATGTTTCGGATGAACAGGACAGTGCCTAACTCATAAGGAAGGCATCAGGCTGATATCCCTTATGTGAACATAAGAACTTAAAAAGAAACACGTTGGATCTGACCAAAGGTCCACCTCGTCCACCAATGTGTTCGCACAATGGCCGCTGTCCACAGGACTCCTCAAGCAGGAAAAGTACAGCAGCCCCCTCCTGCCAAGCCCCCAGCTGTACATAGGCACCATCCCTCTGATGCCATTCCATGCTTGCCAATGGATGATGGGTTACTTGGATCCCTTTGTTTGCATCCCAAACCAAAGCTAGAATTGAAGAGGCTGTTAAACCACAAAATACAGCAATTCTTAAGCTAAGTGGAAGAACACACAACATCATTATCTGGGTGTACCATCTGGTGAGCAGAAAGAAGTAATGGGTGCGTGTGTATGTGTGTGTGTGTGTATATATATGTATACACACACACACATATGCCTACGCACCCACATAACACCCACACCCACACAGCTCCCAGTCAACCTGCCACCATCCTAATCGCCTCTATTCTTCCTTCATGAGATGTGCAGCCCCATCTGGGACTCATTCGTAGCACCCCCTCTCCGCTTGGAAAAGTGTTCAGTGTTTCGAAATACTGGGTGATGCATGCATGGCCAATTAGCAGCCTCTGCAAAATTTGCAGGGTATCCAGTGTTGATACTGAAACTTGGAAGCTGAACACAGCCATCCCCAGCTGCCTTGCCTTCTGCAACTGTTGCAGCTCGCTCTGTGGTTGACTGGCAAATGTGGAGTAAATGATGGATGAACATTAACTACACAACAGTGATACACAACATGCCAACACTCCAGAAGTGAGGCACCCTTTCCCTTCCCTCCCATCTTCTTTCCTGACAAAGTCCCTGTTTATGTATGGATGCAAACAAGTTGTTGTTATTTATTTCATTTCCCTACTGCCCGTAGCCGAAGTTCTTTGGGTGGTTTACAGCTAAAGTGTAAGAACAATGAAACACAATAATAAAGCATTAACAAGAACCACAGAAAAAACTGTTGTTTCTTATCATGGGTTTTAAAGATCAAACATGCCACACTGAAATGCCAAGACTGTTTGCACCTGACAGACAAATCATGACTTTAAAAACAAAAATAAAAGCAGTTTGTCTTGTCGTGTGAACCCAGTCAGAAAGTGCTAATTCCCCTCCAAGAATTTTAGAAAAGCAAATTTAGGTGAGGAGAAAATAAGCATCACCCTTGCTTTGCTTTTCTGGATTGCAAAATCAATTATATGCCTTGAGCAACACCTTTAGGGAGAGGCAAGCAGTGGGGTTTACGCAAGAGTCATGATGCTGAGCAAGTCTTCCAAGCTGGAGGACCATCAGTTCATCCAGAGGTGAACAGTGAGCATTAGTTGAAGAACAGAACTCTCAGGTGACTGATTCTAGTGGCCAGGAAAGCTCAGGTCAGGGGAACCTCTCCATCAGGTATTGTGGTCCCAAGCCATGTAAGGCTCATACTTTAAAACCACCACCTGCAATTGGGCATGGAGGGATCCAGGCAGCTGGTGTGCCAGAATTGGTGTTCCATCCTGAGACCTTTTGGTCCCATTTAGCAATCTGGCGGCCACAATTTGCAGCTTCTGGCATTTTTCAAGGGAAGCCCCATTCAGTAATCCAACCCGTTTATTCTTTACCCTGTGAAGACTGAATTCAATTGCTGATGATCAGAAAACAACAAAGTGTCCCTTTGTAAGGATGGTTGACACATGCATTTCTAAGAGCTTTAAACATGAGAAATGTGTAATAGGAAATTCATCAGCTACAAAATGTCTCAGCTACATTTGCACATTACAGTGTCGCAAATCCAGATGATCAAATAATGAGTTTCACTTGCTATCGTACAAGCAAAGTTAGTGGCTCAGTGCTACGAGAGGAAAACTGTGGCATCATATATTAACATGTTGTGCAATTTATTATTCTTTCTTTTCTTTTTTAGCTTTGCATCCTGCTTTCTGACCAGAGCCTCCAAAATGAAATACAGTTTTTATATTCTGTATAAAGCCTTTACTACTTTGAATTAAAACCATAAAGGAATCAGACCCCAGAGGAAATGATGGGAAAAAGAGAACATATTGAAAAGCAGTAGTTAAAAATACTGAGCTCAGAAGCTCAACAACAACAACAACAATCTAGAAAGAACAAACAACCAAATATCCCACAGATGGAATACATTCTGTTCTTTGAATAAGAGGTGGCGAAGGAAACAGCAGTCTGAGGTGATTCAAAATGGCAGGTTTGTGACAAGTACTTTGCTCTCCTCCTGCTACCTCCAGGATCTTTACCACAAGTCAGTTGGCTTGCCTAAACCCAGGGATGAAAGGGGGGTACAGGAAGAAAAAGTGATGGCATGCACAGGAAAAAAAAAAAGTCTAATTTTGGAAGCAAAAGATCACCACCTCTTCATAAGAGTCAGTTCCCTTGATCTTCTCCTCATGTGTAACAATCTCTTTTTGTCCAATGAGCAAGACAAGAAAGGCAGCGATTGGGCCTGCGTAAGAGAGCTGCTTGAATGGCAGAAGAGGGGTAGGCCAAGGAAGTGGCTTGACGGCTCTTCCTGGTAAGAATGTGTACAGAAGCCCCAGGAATTTGGAAGGAGAAGGAACCGGTTTGGAATGGCTCCCTTGGCTCCAGTTGACACCAAGGAGGAGATGGGCTGATACGTTGACTTCAGTCCTCAGAAGGGGTCAGTCCCACTGGTCAAAGCAATGACATGGGCTGGATCTTCACCTGCATACCCTCTTATGGTCGTTCTCAATTTCTCTTGCATCTTATCTCCTCCAGTAAAGGTGAGTGGAGAATCTCTGTCATTTTCATGGGTTTCAGACTTTCACTGCAGGATGAGGTGGACAAGCATTCTCTCTCTCTCTCTCCGCTTTGAGGAGATGTTTGCTCCCTCAACACATGTACCCCAGTTTACCCATCAACATCACTGAACATTCCCCTGTGGCATGTTTGGATCAGCCCTTGACGTAGTCTTGGTTGTGTTATGAAAAATATTTCTTCTCTTCCTTCCTTCCTTGCAGGAAAGATTTCCATGGCTGCAACTGAATTCTTTTTTGGAAAAGCAGAGGATGGTGTTCAGTGTTTGGTGAGAGCAAACCATCCAACACTGCTTGTGCAAAAAGCTTTCCTGAGGATCTCACCAGTGTTCAAGCTTAGAAATCAGATTCTTTGCTTCTCAAGGAGATAATCTCCACTGCCAGAGGTCACATTTAAAATCACAGGGAACTGCTACTACTGCTGTCTTAATACTCTCATCCTTTCAGGCCTGTGATCTAATTGGAATACTGGAAGAAGCTTCGCTCCATGTAGTAAAGAGAGAGCATCGCTTGACAACAAAGCTCCTTGGCCTCTCCATTATAGGTGCTCTGCCTTGTGTTTTGTTCTCACTGTGGTGGTCAGATTCTGCCTGGGCTGTATCACTTCAGATGAGGGCTGACTGAACACTCCTGCACACCAAAATAAAGCCTGGATAATGGTGCTGGCCTAGTCTTTGAACATCAGACTTGGGGTTAGAGCTGCTCTGAAATAGAGTGCAGCTACCGGACTGGAAGAGACTCAACACCCAAGCCTAAAGGATGCTACTTCTGCTTCAGCTCTCTAGTTGCATCACTGGATGACAGGTGCAGCTGCTCTGGTGAGGAGATCAAAGATTGCACATTAACTTCCTCCAGTCTGGTGTTCTCCAAGTGTTGGACTACAACTCCTTTCATCTCCCAGCCAGCAGACTAACAAGTTGTTAACAGCTTGTTAAAATAAGGCACAGCCCAGGTACGATAAAACGGCATAAAATCCAAGATAATATTTAAAAACTGGATCTAACTGAGGAGTAAAGCATGTTCAGTCATCTACTGCACTGTTGACATTTATTTATTCATTTATTTTCATTTATTCATTCATTCATTTTCATTAGAAAGAGGAACCAAGTCACAGGGCCCAATCATGCCATTAAAAGCCATGTGGTGGCTCAGCACAGAGGGCAGTCATAGTGTAGCACCAGAAAGATAACAGAGTTGGTGTCAGGCAGGCACCAATGGGATCCTTTTCAATAATTGGGGGCCATCACAAAGGAGGCCCTCTTCCTTGTTGCTGCCAACTGAGATCCCTTTGGAGGTGACTCCCAAAGGAAAGTCGCAGAAGTTGAGCAGTGTCTAGATAGATCCTGGGTCATGTCAGCCTGCATAAACTTGATGGACATCTGTGAGCATGTAAAACCTTGACTGACTTTGGGTCAATTTTATAACACTGGCATGAAACATAGTTTAAACTTCCGTTAGTTCATGGATTTGTGCTGTAATGAAATTTATGTTGCAGTAAAAGTTCAGCAAGCTTAATTTCACTTCCCAATGCAATGGGTCTTCTATGGCATTGGTTTTAAGATGTATAAACAACACTTTGTATGCATTGGGTACTTTGCTAATTTTCAGTGTGCCTTAAGGAAGAATCGAAACCTCATAGAGGAGGGGAATCCAAACTATATGGCATTTTATATGTACACAATAAATTCCAAAAGGAATATTTTAAGGGTCTTCTTTCCCCCTTCCTGGCATACTGACTTTGCAGTATTGGTATTAAACTCTAGCAAAAATAAATACATTCAGCAGTAAATGTACTAAAATTCTGGCTGGAATATTTCTTCAGTAATGGCACCATTAAAAGCAAAACACAACATGCCTTTGTTCTTTTTAAAATCAATCTGTTCAATATCATGTACAAATTACATATCTTCCGTGGTCATTTTTCATCATTTGCTATTAGCACTGAGCATATGGTTCTTTTGTCCTTCATGTTATTCTATTGGTAGATTTTGCTCCAGCTTTATTCTGTTTTAAACTTCTATGTTTTTATTTTATGCTAAATCTTTCATGTTTTAGGGTTTTAATTTTTGTGAACTGCCTAGAGCTTTGGCTGTTGGGTGGTATAGAAATGTAAAAATTAATTAAAATATTACAAGTTGCCTAGGTAGGCCATATATCAGACAGACAGACAACTTCCTACTTAACTAGGCCATTACTAGAGCATAAGAATTCCTAGGATGTCATCTGAAAATGTTTTCTGTAGTTACAGCAGTAAAAGTAGGCAACTTTGCATTCCCAAAATGCTCCCATATATTGCAGTTTTGTTTCTGAGGAATAAGAGGGAAGGGGGAAAAGTGAACACCTTTTCTGCAAGACGGCAAAGCACTCTGGTAGAGCTGCTGACCAAAGCAAAACTGGAAGCCAGTTCAAGCTTATCAGAATTGACTGAAAGCCTGAAAAGAAACACATTTAAAAATCCAAAGAATTTTCCATTTCTTTCTTGACAGTAGAGTACATAGACCATAAACCAGTGCTATCTTCAGGATATGAAATTGACTTTTTTTTCCACTGGGAGGACTTGGGCAAGATGTCATCAGTGCCTGTTGTCACCAAAAATGCCTTTGCCCCAATGGGTGACTTTTTTCAGTCTTCCTGGGAGAGTCTGGAAAGGATGCAGCCAGGCACAAAGGTTTAACCCCTTCTAGCTCTGCACAGGTGAACCTGGCATGAATTGGCTCTTTGCAAATTGCCACTAACGCAAACCAAGCGTGAGATTCAGTGATGCCAGCTGACTGTGAGTCTATCAGGTGGGGAAGCTCTACTCGTGAACAACTGAATGAAGACCCTTAACTCATGGCAACCTTCTTTGTTGCCGACAGGTGAGCACTGCATCTTGCCATGCATAAGCTGTGACTGCAGTTGGAAGGGAAATTTGTTAATTAAGATGGTTGTTTCTGAAGCTACTACTCAGGCATCTTTAAATCAATTAGTAAATGTTTGCAAAGTGCTTTGAAGATGGAAAGCACTGCACTATATAGCTGTTAAGTATCGTTTGTTTTAGTTTAGGGTCTCTTTAATTAACTTTGGGAAAGCTGACATAATCATAGATGCCAGGAAGTATGGGAATAGCTCATTAGCACATTTTCTATGCTTGAAAACACTCAGTAACAATAGGAATCATAGGAGAGATGCTACTGTAAGAATCATATTTTTCCTAAATATCATTCTGCCATGGTTAGCTGTGTGAGAGGAATATTTACAGCTGGAAAGAGGGAAAAATTCATAAGAATCTCAGTGGGGAGGGGGGTTATGAAAAACAAGCTCCTAGCTCAAAGTTCAAAGCTGGGTTTTGATTGAATTCAGACGGCGGAGGCGGCTCAGCTGGCCTGACAATGGGCCTCCTCTTCTGGACACAGGTGCCACTCCATCCCCTGTACAGGAGCTTGGCTCACCTGGCTGCAGGGATGCCCTGGGACCTGTCAGTGAGCAGAAACAGAAAACCCAGAAGCGACATGCTGGCAGTGGATGCCAAGGCCTCAGGGGAATGGGGGAGTCTTCCTTCTCCCCTGCATTCCCAAGACCCAAGCCAGAGAGGGGAGACCACCCAGCCCTTGACAATATCACTGCCTGAAGCAAAGTAGGCAAGCTCTCCCTCCCAAGCGGAGGATTTCACACCAGCCCTGGGTAAATAGCTACAGCTGGGAGCATGGGCATCTCCAGTCAGTTCCTGGATACAAGCCTGGCTAGTATGCCAAGAACCTTGTGGGAAACATCTCACTAAGCTTCTGCACCCTGCGTCTTGTTCCTTATGCCTTGCCTTTGTTGCCTTGATGGGACTTTCAGGACTGACACCAGGGCCGAGCCTTAGGACCAAGGCTCTGCCGCTTGCTTAGAGTGCAGCCTGGCTTAACTGGACTTTGGACCAGACACGGAGGCTTTTTCTGCCTGTCCCTCAGAAGGGCTTTAGTAACCGCAGCCACCTTGATTCATGGATCATTTGCTAGTGGCTTGGGTTGACCATGAAGAACTTGGCTGTGTTCCCAACTTATTATTTAGGCTTCATTTATTTATTTGTTTGTTTAAAGCATTTATATACCGTTTGATTAGCATAACGCTCTCAAAACATTTTACACTGTAATTATTAACTGAAGCTGTTTGTGATATCAGGACAAGGACGGGCTGTTGAGTCTCTACCTGTTGGGGTCCTTACCCATTGCAGAATGTTTTTGAGGTTTATGGGAATCATCCATGGTGCTCCATGGTGGTGAACGTACTCTGAAGCTGATGTTCAGCACCATGGATAGCGCCGATACAGCCGCAATGGCTGAAGCGTCCCACCAACATGAGACTCACCAGCCTCCCACCTGCACGGTTTCTGGTGACGCTACCTGAAGAAATGTCTCTTCCCATATTTGCCTGTCTGAATTAGAAGTATCAAGCAATGGTGCTCCTGCCTGTAGTTTAAAAAGGGATATGTTATCCTTTTTGTTCATTTGAGGTCTGTTATTGAAAATCAGCTTCTCGAATGGTAAAAATTCACCAAGTCAAGCAGTATGTCATGGACCTTGCCTGACCCAAGAGAGTTAAAGTTCATGCCAAGGTGAACACTCACCTGAATATTTCTAAAATAAACAGAGTCTAAAATTCCCCACAGGTGTTTTAGTTCTGGTACAGACAGGCAGTGTCAAAATTTTAAAGTCATTTAGTAGTTTTCTTAACATTTACAAGAGAGGAAGCAGAAAGAAGAAAAGAAGAATAGATCTCAGCTTATTTAGTTATTTATTTTAAAAAATTATATGCCATCCCAATACTACTGGATGGCTTAGAAAAAACAAAAACAAAGTAACCATATACAACACACTGCATCCGATAAATGATGATAAATGGAAGGATAAAACCAATTAACTGTTAAAATATTGGGAAAATAAAAAGGTCTTCACCTGCCACCAAAAAGAATAAAGTTATGGCTCCAGGCAAACCTCCCTGGGGAGCGTGTTCCACAGTCGGGGTGCCACTGCTGAAAAGGCCCTTCTCTGGGTAGCCACCCCCTAATTCCCTTCAAAGAGGGATCCCGGAGAAGGGCCTCCACCTCAGATCTCGAGGGCTGGGCAGGCACAGGGAAGAAGGCGCTCCTGCAGCTTGCAGGGTCAGTGTGGGTAAGAAGGGAACGGGAAGCAGGAGACACCTGGAAGCACCCCAAACACCCAGTGGAAGGGGATACTGGGCTTTGGGCACAAGGTCCAGAACTGTTGAGAAAGGAGCAAGGAGAGTGTGTGAAGCTGCTTCTTTATGACAGGAAATGCATTGTCATGTTCTTGACCATGCCTGGAATTCACTGAAGACACACAGTCTGGAGTATCTTAGCACCTTGACAATTCTAATTTAATATGGGTGCTTCCAACTTTCGATTTAAAAAGGCTTGGGTTTTATTTATTGAGAAATACCTTTTTCCCCACTTCCAGGCTTATGCCAAAGAATACGCCATTCCTGGAGGTAATCAGTAAAGAGGAAAACATCTCTTGATGATTTCCTTCCTTTTCATTCCTGCCTGTGTAATTTCTACAGTGGTGGCAGCTTACTATGTATAATCAGCATCTCTCTTTCTCCATATAATCAACTAATTTCTGCTTCTGCAATAAGCCATTCAGCCACATGGCAAACAATATAATGAACGAAAGCAAAGGCCACAGACCACACGACTCGCGGAGAACTGAACACAGCCAGACGGAATGAAGCAAGACTTCTGAAAGTTGGTCACAATATAGTCTTCTATATGGGCATTGGAAAATGTCCAGCCCCCAAATTAACCAATCTCTGTGTGCATTCGAGCCTATTGTTGGATGGAGAATTCAGTCTCTGAGCTGTATCAACCTTGCCAAGTCTGTTCTTACCCTGCTGTTTGCAGGATGAAGATTTTGCATTTCGGAAAGTACATGGAAGTGATGGGAAATGCTTGCTGCTGGAATGGGACAGGTTGGTAATGCTCCCATATTTGAGTTCTGTTGACCTGCCTCAATCCAGTAGTTTAGTGTGTTAGCTGATTTCTGTGCTTCCTCTAGGAAGTGTTGTATCTTCTCCATGCAAAAGAATCAGTGGGATCTACTGCTTGTGCATCAGAATCAGTGAGAGGGTAAATCCTCTGCTTTGAGGATACTGCCCTCAATATGTGATCCCAAGTACCAGACGCAAGGCATTCTGGTGGCAGGAGCAGTGGGGGACAGGGGGATCAGTAAAGCTAACCCTCTCTTTCCCAGAGCACCTGCAGCCCCTCTCCTGTGCTGACTTTCCCAACGGTAAGTGCCATTGGCGTCTAAGTGATTTCCCTCTGAGTAGACACATAGCTTTTCCTTCTGGGTAAGGGAGGGGGAAAGATCATCAAACAAATCTGAGAGAGAGTGTGTATTAGAAAGGAAGAGATGCCATTGGGGTGGTCAAGGTGGTGGGAGACCAAGGAAGGCTGACTGGGTTTGGACTGGACTGGACTAGAAGCAGAGCTGGAGGGGGCCCCCAAGGCCATCAAGTCCAGTCTGCTGCTCTGCTTCCACAAGTGGTCACCCAGGGCTGGACATGCTAGCTTGTTGCACAGTTATGCAAGCATTTCATCCCTCTCCCAGAGTTCCTGCTTTTTGTTGAAGCCTGATAGGACACGTCATCTTGGGGCATCGCCCCTTCCTTGCCCATTGGCCGGGGGAAACCATCTACACTATGCCAGTCCTCCACCATCTACGCTGGCTACCACTTGATGTCCAGGCTCAATTTAAGGTGTTGGTGATAACCTATAAAGCTCTAAATGCTTTGGGACCTGGTTATCTGAAGCCGCATCTCCTTCTCTACGTGACTACCTGCCCCTTAAATCTGAGGCAGAGGCCCTTCTTCAGGAGCCATTACTGAAAGCCCTTCAAAAGCAGGTCCAACTCCACTCTTTCCCAACTGGGCTTCCCTCCGATGAGGAGAGCAAGTGACCAGGTCTAATGCTTCAGCAGGTGGAGGTTCTCCCTCAGAGAGACTGCTCATTTCAATGTCTCCTCCTTCAGGCTGTAGTTCCTCCCTGTCTCCTGGCCGGGGAGATGGGTCCCCCCATCTGCCCTTGGGCTAATCTCCCCCACCGGTACCTCCCAACGGTCCTCAGGATCTTGAAGCACAGTTCAAGTCAAAACCGTTCCGAAAACAGTCTCCTTGTCAGAATCTGATCACCGGTACAGCCAGCACAGGGAGTCTCCCATGACTGTGCCTGGAATTTGGCAGGAGGCGTGCATGCAACATCCGTTCCAGATTTTAAAAATCTGATTCTTCTAATGAGCAGAGGATGCAACAAAAGATACTTGACAATCTACAGAACAGTCAGAAGATATATAACAACAATCACACATCTCCACACTGTGCATATGAAGTAGAGACTCAACCGCTGTGCCGCAGCTGCTCTCACCTTCCACTCCAAATTAGGCTGATAAAGTGAGGAAAACCAGGAATTTGTGTGTGTGTGTGTGTGTGTGTGTGTGAGAGAGAGAGAGAGAGAGAGAGAGAGAGACCATGAGTTCAGTCCTGACAACAGAAAGACACATTTTAATGTGTATGATCTCCCTTTCTCCAACCTGACTAAATTGCAAGTGATTCACCTGAGCAATATCGCAAGTGACTTCACCACTTCAAGAAAAAGGAAGAAAAAGATTGTGTTCTTGTGATTCTGGAAAAATGCAGATGTTTGGAACATGTGCATACTTTTGAAAAATACATATAAATGTGTCTTAATGAAATGCATATATTTCTAAAGCACATGCCATATGTGCACATGTTGAGGAATAAAACACGAACACGCACACACATGTTTGCATGAGAAGACGGCAGGGTGAAGTACCTAACCTGGCATAGACTTGAGTCACAGCAAACTTTCAAGTGGAATTCAGAGAGCCTCAAC
Source organism: Varanus salvator macromaculatus (assembly GCA_023646645.1). Lineage (NCBI taxonomy): Eukaryota > Metazoa > Chordata > Lepidosauria > Squamata > Varanidae > Varanus > Varanus salvator. The sequence continues at coordinate 9,880,910 of JAIXND010000786.1, forward strand.
AAACTCATGTTTTGCACATCTCTACTAAGAGAGCGAAAGAGAATTTGCTGTGTAAAAGAATGTTCTGGAAACGATGTATAAACACGTGTCCCATTCCAACAGCTGCTCTTGATGTCTTTCCACCCTATAAATATTTCAGCCCTATGCATTATTTCTTGTTTTTTCTGAAGCTAACCTGTTTACCACCATTCACTTGCCAATGCAAAATGCTCATGAGCCACAGACTGATGAAAACTTCATTCCGAAGCGGTCCATAATAACCTTCCCAAAGTACATCATTTTATTTTCCGCTTCATATAAAATGCTGATGCTCTTTGCTTGCTGTTTGCAAAAGCACAGTTTGAAATTTATTTTGATAGAAAGAGAACTATGGGGAAATCAGCTTTAAAAATGGCTGTCTAATAGGATCTGCTTTTTGAATTTATATTGTTTCTGGTGATTAAGTTTACTTTTAGTGTTGCCTGGAGTGTTTCATTCATGAAGAAAGATTGGAAAAATAATTATAATGAGCTGCTTCTTTGAGAGTCTAAGCAAATGCTGAGAGTGTGCCACTCAATTAGAGTGATTGGGGTGGAGGGAGAAGACATTGCTGCTTTTTGAGGCTTTTTGGTGGCCAGAGAAAGGATTCGAACTTACCTTGACAAGGTGGAGAGAAACTGGATCAAGGTCCAAATGAGGCAGCAGTAGAAGAGAAGGGCTACTAGGGTGCAGGGGGTGTTCCACTCTTGTGTAAGGATGGGACAATGGTGCATTCAGTACGTATGGATGTCTAGCACACGGTTACTCTTGTCTGACTTAGAACATTCTTCTTAAACTGGACTTGGACTGAAGGTTGCCTTCAATTCAGGATGCATTTATATAATTATGTATTTATTGGGGGGGGGGGTTCTATGCCACCCATTACTAAAGAAGTCATTGGACAGCTTACAAGGAACAAAAACCATAATGGCAACAACGCACAGCACACTGCATCTAAAAATAGTGATAAAAACAAGGATAAAACCAATTAATTGTTAAAATACCGGGAAACTAAAAAGGATGCATGGATTTGGTTTGATCTGTTCCACCGGTGCTTCAGAGATTGCCAGAGATCTTTCATTTCATCATCTCCTCATTGATACAATTAAATGCTTTGGATTTAATTTGCAATTCATTTGCAAAGCCACACCTGTGCTAGTGTGAAGCTCCACCAATCCACACTTCCACAAGTGCCCGTTGGACTAAATTCTCTTCAAAAGTTCAAAAAGGCAGCAAGTCTGCAGAATCAGTGCAACCCCCAAAAAGCCAGTTTGCTGCAGAATTTGCCACCCACATCCCTAGAAATCCAGTCTCATTTGGATCCATTGCAGATTCCTGTGACATTCCTACTTCAAACGGACAACTAGTTGCCCTCTGACAGCCTTTCAGATATCGGTCCTCATAAAGGAGGCCACATGGGGAAGGGAAAAATGGAATCCTCATGAACAAAATTCCCAGTCTGCAGAAGACCCCGAATAAATGGAATGAACTTATTTCCTCTGCCTGAGAGTGGAGGGCGCACTTTTTAATCACGTCCCAATTCATCTGATTTGGCGTGCGTTGCGTACCCAAGTGACCTGCAGCAGCTCGCTTGCTGACTTTAGCAATCCCTCCTTCTGCCTCCATGATTTCCTTAGGACCTTTGCCAATGTGATGACAAGTGTGTCCATTTATATATATTCTGACTGAAGCGCTGCCCCTTAGAGTGTGAAATTCATGGCTACAAATTACAGAGAGCAGCAAAAGGTACACAAATTGCTTACATGTTGCAGTGGCTTGCTTTATACACGTCATGCCATAAATTACAGGAGTCTGAGCAGCCTTCCGCATCCTACCAAAATGAGCAACAGGACAGAAAAGGCTGGAGTGAGCAGGTCATGATTGCACGTATGTGCTTCGTTGCATGTATGTAGGGTATCACTCAGTTTCTTTACACTTGAATAGTGTAGATTGGATTCTGTGCTGCTGGAGGCATGATCCAATTCCAATATAAATTACTGCATTCATGCAATGGATGTCAGAGAAATCCCTGATGGACTTAAAGTTCAAATTCTGCGGTTAGATTCTGCAGACTGGCTTTCCTTAGTTGCAATATCCAATGGGCTTGCAAACCTTCTTTTTAGTTACTGTATTTAATGTTATGCAATTGTAGTCACAGAAAATAACTGAAATAGATGACAAATTCACATTTGCCCTTAGGCTAAAGGGTGAACATACACACAGCTTGAATCAGTTCAATGGACCTTACTCCCCAATTTTTTGGGGAGTGCAATTCTGACTTTCAACGAACACATATTAAACCCATTTTTGCAAATCCAATTCCGTCGATGATAGGTGATGGAACAAGACCTGCCTTGTAACCAGAGAAATGCAGAAATAATGGATTTTACAGCATTCACAGATTCCTAATCCATGGTGAAGTCCCCATAACTTTTTTATATTCATAAAAAAGGGGTTGCTCCCCAAATTGCATAGAATTACCAGGAAGTCATTTTATTCCAATGTAGCAAAACTATGGAAGAATCTTGTGACACCCTAAAACAGGCATAAGACATGGATTCGAATAGGGAGCAGTCATATCTGGTCATACTGGAAGTCCAGTCCAGTCCAGTTCTCCAGAATTTCAAAATGCAAACATTATGGGCTACCCAAGCAGCCATCCAATGCACTTTGGACCACAAAGTAGGTCTGACATCAGGGAAAATATGGAACAATATCAACAATGTATATTATAGACTTTACACATGCCTTTCTATTTTTAAAAAGTGTATGAAATATCATTATAACAATAACAATGAAATTATTTATCAGTTTAGTTTAGAAAAACTGCAAAAAACTCCAGGTGGCCATGCCAACTTCCTTGGCCCCAGACCCTTACCCCAGTCTCTGTATATTGGGTGTTTTGGGGGCTTTTATGCAGTTTTCCCCTCTTCTAAAAGGCTGCAATACCCCGCCTGGAACACACATGCTGGCAGTTGAAAGAGAAAACACGTTGAGATGTGTTTATTTGTAATTTCGCCTTGGTTCTGCCCTCTTGGCCCTCAAACCTCTGGAACTTGGTCTTCTGAGCTTTTCTGAAATTGAATTCTGTCCTTGGGTGGAAAGAATTTCCACTCCCCTTGATCTGAGTCTTCTCCTTGAAATGCATCTCAATGAAGCAAACTCAGGTCCGTGAAAACTTAGACCATAACAAGGATTCATCTTTATGGGCCCCTGGACTCCTCTTTCTGTTGGACTGTAAGCAAGCCCAACTCTCCTCAGATGAGAGCAAAACCATCACCCACAGAATGCTCTTAACAACGGCTTCTTCCAAGCTTCACACTAGGGAGGCTCACGAAATGCAAGAAGCTGCAGTGCACGGACTGTGACCCTTGCTCCCTCTAGCCCAGTATTGTCCGGAGTGCCAGGCAGTCCCTTCCAGGATTTCAGGCAGCAGTTTTTGTAGCTCTACCTGGAGATGCCAGGTTTGAGCAGGGGCCTCTTTGCATGCAAGGAGCCAAGCCTCAAGATCCTGCTAGCCCCTTCATACGCCTTCCTCCCTTAGAGCAGCCTTCCTCGATTACTCTTACAGGCCAGGTTATCAGAGGAGGTTTGAAATCATTCCAACACTTCTGGAGGGCACCAAATGGCAGAAGGCTACCTAGAGAATGAGCAAATGTAACCAATTTAAAATACATCTACTGAATGTGAGATTTGAAAGGAAACGGGAGGAGATAAATCAAATAATGAATAAAACGAGGCGGGGAAAGTCCATGTCCTTCTCCTTGCTCTCTCCCAATGTATTTCAAGCCCCATGATTACCATGAAAGCAATTGGACAAACTAAGGCATACCTAGAGAACAGCCATCAAGGTGCCAGTTTAAAATCTCAGTTTGGTCCAGGCATTTTTATAAAGTACACTTTTGTTGGGGTCACTGATCAACCTCTCCACCCACAGCATGCTCTCTCGAAAGCACTGGCCCTAACATCAGATAAGACTCTGTTGAGAAGGCATTCCATAATTAGGAGGTCCCCACTGCTAAAGCCTCCCTTACAGCTGCTCCCCAAAGTTCATTTGGTGTTGTTTAGTCACAAAGTCATGTCCGACCCATTGTGACCCCATGGACAACATTCCTCCAGGCCTTCCTGTCCTCCACCATCTCCCGGAGTCCACTCAAGCTCACACCAACCGCCTCAGTGACTCCATCCTCTGCCGTCCCCTTCTTCTTTTGCCATCTCTTGTTCACAGCATTAGACTCTTCTCCAGGGAGTCCTTCCTTCTCATTAGGTGGCCAAAGTATTTGAGTTTCATCTTCACTATCAGGCCTTCTAAAGAGCAGTCAGGGTTGATCTCTTTGTACCAAAGTTCATACTGCGAGGGTATTTGGAGTTGATGATTCTAGGATGCAGGTGAAATCTTTGGGAGAAGTAATTTCTTTAGGTACTAGGGTGTCAAACCATGCAATGTTTTATACGTTAAGCCCAGCAATTTTCACCAGAGCCAGTGATAATTTGGGAGAGAATGTAGGGGAATTCAGAAGGAGGGCTGGCTCCGTTACTTCCATGTAAGCAAGCATGCCTAACTCGAGTGGAGACAGCCCTGTTAGCGGCACACCCTTTTGTCATTATTTAAATCCGAAAGGCAGCTTGGATTTGATTGTGATTGCGACTCTCACATTTGAGTGCCCCATTGCTCAAGCTGAGCTTGAGCAAATGTAATTGAAAAACTAACCTTGCATCCGAGCTCACACGTATTTGCCAACAGCTGATCTTGAATGCGGTATGTGATTTGTGACACAACACACATTTGGATTTCATACTGTGGTGAGTGACTGCGTGCAGTTGACAAGGAATTAGTTTCAATTGCAGATGAGCACAGAAACCCCCTGCTGTCTTTTGCCTGAGGGAACCGAACAGGCATTAAATCATCCCCCCACCCAAAGTGGATTGCGCGTATGTTCAAGTTGCCTGGAGACACGAGACTTTTTACCCCAGCTGAATGCTACCTCCTGGTTGCTAAACTAAGAAATCACTCTGCTTTTACTCTGAAATTGTTGCAAGTTTACTTCCAAGCAGTTGATACAGACGATTCAGCAACGTTAAGGAAGATTCTGCAGTTACAGAAAAGGCTGTGGGAAAGGGCAACCTGATGCCCTGCAATATTCTGGGATGCTTTGAAAACATATTTTAAAACAGACTTCTGGGTGGCCCACTCTCATCCGAGGATCTGAGTCTGGCAATGGTACAGCACCAGATAATGTTGCTTCTGTTGTTGCTATTGTTATTTCAATAGTGCCCAATAGCAGAAGCTTTCTGGGTGATGTACAATTCATTCAAATATAATAAAACACCGTATACAATCTAAATAACAGTAAAAACACCACACAATTTCATTACAAAGATTAACAGCTGAGGCAGGAGAATAGAATGACTGGCATGACCCCCCTCCCCATGTGCTGCTCAGAGCTATTAAATTTTCTGGCACAGAGGGAAGTCGTAACCTGGTGTCAAAAGGATAGGAGAGCTGGAGCCAGGCACACCTCAGCAGAGGATCAGTGGATCAATCCCTGGATGAGGGGCCACCACAGAGAAGGCCCCTTGCCCTTGCTGTTGGCAACCAGGTCTCCTTCAGAAGTAGCATTTGGAAGAAAACTTCGGATGGCGAGTCCTGTGTTCAGGTAGATTGTGGGTGGGAAAGATGTGGTGTCAAGTACCGTAGTCCCTAGCCATGCTGTCACGAGATGTTCATAACATGACTGTGGGATGTGCCATAACTTTGATTTAAACACCTTTTTTTGGTCAAGAGGCCAAATGTGTTAAGGAGAGAGTCCCTCCAAGAGAGTCCGTAAGTTATCTCACAAGGTTGCATTCTGTCTTCAGTTCCTTCCCATGCATCCATCAGAGGCCACTGGGACAGAGACATCATGGTGACACACAGCAGGGGCCAGTGCCATTGGCCTGCCGATGACACCAGTGCTTTCAGATCCTGCAGTCTTGGTGCTTTTTTGGCTCCTACCCATGCTATAACCAAGGTCAAGGTGCAAGTAAGCGCCTTCAAAGAAGGAGGAAGAAGGTTCATTGGAAGGGATGTAGGTCCCCATCATGGATACTTAAGCCAATCAGGGCTGGCACCCAGAGGAGGCAGCCATGGACACACGCTGAGGGTTTGCACCACAGGAGGGTGTTCCAGACCATGGTGGCAGTGAGCAGGTAGAGCATGATCTCCTTGCACCCTGGAATTCCGCCTGCCAAGCGGGGAATGACAAACCATCTAACGAGCAAGAGTCATTGGCAGAGGGCGGGCCCACTGGCAGGGCCCATGGGGAACTCTTGTCTCAAACCCAAAGCTGGCATAGAGAAGTTTGGAAATTAGCTACCAATGGCAAATTAACCTGTGATATTACAATGAGAAAAGAATATATAAAGAAAAATATTTTTAATGAGATGTGGGGCGCATTCATTGAGGATGTGTTTTAAAAACAGAAAGGATCTGAACCATCAAAAGAGTCACTGCAATTTTGGAAGGGGAAAAATGCAGCAAGAATCTATGGATGAGTTTTTATATCTGTAACAGGTACCCTTGGATGCGGGTGGTGGGGGGCACAGAATTGTGAAGAATTCTTTAATTGTATGTTTAATTGATATGTTTCTATTTTAGTTGTAAGGAACCCAGTGGTGGCAAGAAGCAGGCCACCTTCTCATTGGGTAGGTTTGGGGTTATGCAGCTTACCCCAGAAAGGCACCCACAGCCTTTTTGCTCTGACCGAAACCTCGGAGTTTTGCTTGCTTAATATCGTATCATTACACAGGAGGTGGGAGAGCAGAACGGTGAGATGCTCAAATCAGTTTACCTTGGCAGATTTGTCAGACAGATTGAATTTCCTGCCTTCATCGCTGCATCGGGCGGCCAGACTGCAACATCTGGCGTGCAGACGAGTGGCACTGTGGACGTGCAGACGAGTGGCTCCCTGCAGCTTGGAAAGCACCTTGGTACCCGTCCTATCACCTAGATTATGGGTAAGGATGTGTGCAAAGGAGCGGTGCGGCCCAACTGCCACCCGGAACACCCAGGGCCGGCTCATCCTTCATGCTCAAAATATCACTGCAGATAATTTTCCGGTGGGACCAGATGGATTAGCCCAAAAGCAGGGTGCAATTTGCTACTGTCTAGGATAGCCCCTCGCGAAGAGAACAACTAACCAAGCCAACTTTTCCCTCTCCTTCCCTCTGTGCCTTTTGAACTGCTGAAAAAGAACAAACAGCTGGGAAATAGAGCCAAGTTGGCCGCCTTGCAACTGAAATTGAATTTAAAGAGATGCCTTCGGAGATCATAAAACTACACCGGTTTGTCCATATAGACGCAGAACGTGAGGAGGAGCTCAATGATAAAACATCTTTTCACCAATGTTTCTGAAGACACTATGCTGACCTTTTCGTCAGGAGTCTCATCCCAGCCACAAAAGCTGGGCATGCAGACAATCAAAGGGCTGTGATATGCAGCTAAACATACACTTTGAGTTTCCTGCTCTGCTCATCCATAAATCTTCATGAGATCTTAGCAGACCAAGGCTTTTTCTGTGGATAGGGGAGGATCTTATTAATCTCCAAGATGATGTTCTCTTTAAGATCAATAAACTATGTCTGACTGACTAAATGACTCTGTCCAATTGTCACAGCGATGCACCTTCGGCTCCTCTGGAATGATGAGGTAGGCTATATTTCTATTTAAATAATAATGGTCATTCCTAAATTTGGATCCATGCATATGCATTAGTATATGCAAATCACTGCTTTTTTTTTTTTTTTTTTTTTGGCCTCTCTATTTGATTATTCACAAGTAGCCACCTTAGAAGCTCATTTGGCCCCCAGAGCACTCCTGTGTTGGGTTCAGCATCACGTGGGGCCCATCCTTGCACTGCAGCCTCATTTCCAGGTCACATGGGGAATTGCTCCTCCTTGTCATCACTGGCAAGTGTGTCCTCAGATAACACATGAACAGAGATGCTGCCAAATCTCACCCAGCAACTAAGCCATCCAGTCTCACCAGGTTTAGAAGGCAAGAGCTGTGATCCTCTCAATGCAGCCTGCAAATCCTCTAAAAAGAGGCACTTGTTCCCTAGCTGGTATTAAAGCTCACCGTAAGATCGGAGATAAAGCTAACTCTGCAACCCAAGGGACAAGCTGCCCCCACTGACTGTGTCCAAGGACCTTTCAGTGCTGTCTGAGAAAACTGGTAATCAGGCCTGACTTCCTAATGCTTTTTCAGTTCAAAGTGATGAGAAGTCCAGAGGAACTGATGGCAAATCCAGCCCCCGAAGTTGGAAGCTGTTCCTTGCTCCTGTCCACTGTTTTGTTCTCAAGCAGCCTCCTTACTAGATCTATTCTTTTCAAGTTTTTTTCCTCTGATCTAAAGGATTAAAAGATGCCCTTGTCACAGGGGCAGGGCTGCAAAGTTCTCCGAACAGAGCCTGCAGAAAACTATTCTTCTCCAGCCAAATGGTCTTGGACAATTTACTGAGTGTTATTGATGGAGTTCCATCTGGAAGTCACATTGTACAAAGGCTTGGTCTAAGAACATAAGAGAAGCCCAGCTGGATCAGAGCAAGGTCCATCTAGTCTGCCGTTCTGCTCACCCAGTGGCCAACAGGCTGCTCATGGAAAGCCCACTAGCACGGCAGGTGTGCAGGGGTCCCATCCCAACCATGTTCTCCAGAACCTGGTGCTCACAGGCCAACAGCCTCTGATATTGGAGTAGCACAGAGCCCTCAGGACTCATGACCTTCTCCTCCAGAGCTTCCCCAATCCTCTTTAAAGCCATCCAAAGTGGTACCCATCAGTACCTCTGTTTGATGGTACAAATTCTGCAGTAGGAGGTCCCAAACTGACTGCCAGGTGTGCAGTAGGTCCCAGGCCAAGCAAGTCCACAACACAACGGATGCTGCTCACTGCACCATGTTTTCCTTCATCTTATTCTGTTTGTCTGTCTATCCATGTAAATATATCACCAAGGTCTACTGGGCAGGCACACGCATGACTGCAGATACACATTCTACAGCTTTTACTTTAACAATCTATGGGGGTTTTTTACAATTAAATGCTACTGCTTTCCAAGTAACCCTATTGGCATGCAGGTAGCAGGAGCAAACCTCATTTGATTTTTGCAGTCCTGGCAGCTCTATGCATTGAGGAGCTTAAAAAGTGAAACCACACAGGCTCAGAGTACTTCCTCTATGTTTGTTTGTTTATCAGAATTAGAAAACAGGCTATTTCGGCTTTTTTACTTTAACATACCAGGTGTAATAAAAGCAGCAAGGCATGTGGGAGGCATGGAAAAAAGAGAAACTTGGGTTGTGTGCTTTGCAACTGAAGTAATGTATATGGTCGGTTTAATGACTAAGACCCACTAAGACCATTAAATCAAGGGTGTAAAATTAACTGGCCGGACTGTTGCTAAATAATTAGACAACCTCCTTTTTTTAAAAAAAACAACAACCCTAAAACTCTCGAAAGTACTCTAGCAGAATCAGGGTTCACAGAGAAGCAGTGTTGGCACTTTTTACTGGCAGGAAGCCACCCCCTAAATATTTTCCTGTCCCCTCTGGGTTTGGTTGCAACACTTGTGGCAGCAAGGGGAAATTAATTTTCCAACAAAAGCCTACAGTTTCCTGTGACAATGCCAAGTATTTGGAGGCAATGCCAAGTATTTCAGTGGACAACTAAGAGCCTGTATTTGGTTCATATCATACCTGATTCTGGAGAAGTTAAAGCTGGTTTATCAAACATGGATTAAGACAGCTCCCTGCAGTTTTGGCCTCTCCTTGGGCCATGACTATGAGGATCTAATGTTGAGCACCTGAACTTCAAACATTTACCCTTGTGAACAGAGCAGAAATTCCTCTCTCCCATAATATTCAAACCCAGGGGCATCCCATGAAGCTGTCTGGAGGAAGGTTCAGACCAGACGAGGGGAGGGACTTCTTCATACAATGTATAGTTCAACTGTCACATCCACTGGCATGGCTGTTGTCCACCAGCCTGGGTGGCTTTAAAAAGGACTGGACAGATTTGTGGGAGAAGAGGCCATCAGTGGCTGCCAGAGGTGGCTTGCCTGCACACAGAGTGACTGAGGCGTTTGGGAAGGGAAAGACCTTGCACCCATCCCACCTGACCGATCCTGTAGGCAGCTGGTTTCCACTCTGCATGTAATGCTGGGTGAGATAGCCCCTTCGTCTGATCCAACATGGCTTTTGTTGTGTTCACCGCTCATATAGTGGTTAGCCAAAAGTCTGATGGTGGAATGTGCACTGTAACTGCCATCTCTGGTATGAATGTTCGCCGTGCTATTTCACTCACGAGCATTTTGTTTAGGAGGGAGGAAATGAATTGCACATGCCAAAAGTGAGGGCTGAGCATTGATGAATGGCTACCAAGTTGCAACAGACACTCAGATTGGCCTTTGGTTCCTGTCCCAGCTGATGTCCAATACAGCCAACAGTTACAGGGTTTGTAATCCATCACGGGCAGATTGTTATATTACACTGTTATAATAGCTGAATGAAAGAAATGTAAGTGGCAAATACAGCTCTAGTGTACATTTCTGTTTCTCACCTTAAATCTACTAAACTCTGCACTGTGTTTTCCAACATTAGGTCTACCCTGTTCTACTTTGATCTGGACACACCTGGAGGAGAATTAAAGAACAATTTGATGAATTTGTGTGGAGCAATTGGTTGAATATGCATTTGTAAATGAATGGACCTAATTTACCATTCCCAGGCTGAGAGGTTGATCAGAAAAGGTAGCTCTGGGTGTGTGCATTCTTCTGAAATGCTGTTCTTGGTTCAAAATCCATTCAAAACTTCAAGAGCTAGAAGTAAATGCAGTAGCTGCATTGAGAATAATCCCCTAGAAGCTCAGAGATGGGACATGCACCATGATCCCATAAGTAATCCCACAGCAAGCAATTCTTGTCCAAGCCACCTTTTTGCATGAAAATCCAGACATATTTTCTCTGAAATATACACACCTACTGTATGTGTTTTGAAAAGTAGATTTTATGTACATTTTGAAATATATGCATGCTGTTGAAGATATTTTAGGATGCCCACAAATCACACTGCTATCTTGGGGATGTATGAACAGAGTGCATCCAAGCCTGCATTCAGTCCAAAAGTTAGATCATGATCCAAAATGATCTGGGGTACATCTCTCATCCATTCCTGCACGTATTTCTTGCTAAGATAAGTGTGAGAATTTCTGGCTCAAGATGGAAACATGGGACTGCTACCTATAGATTGCTTCTCTTAGATTTTGAGATGTGAGCAGGTATGATTTAAAGACCTGGTTCTCCAAGCAAACATTTTTGGTTTTGTTTTGAATAATGGTGGGTGGTGGGGATACGAAGCATTGCCAAGAGACCTCCGAAAAGCCAAACAGTCAATAAACTATTTGCACTTTTTGGAAGGGAGTGGAACATCTATATATCACAAATGCTTTATTAATGACTTCATTTTAAATAGGGCTAAGTCATGATTCATAGAAGGAAAATTTTTAGCAAGCATTTTCCATCACTGTCCCTCTGTTAGCCACAGGGAGATGTGTGGTGCTTACAGCAAGAATTGTTTCACACAATGTTGTAGTTGCTGTGGGCTAGCAACATTAAAATAAAATAAAAGTTAGAAATGTTTTCCCTCTGCTTCATGCTACGCATCCTACTCCCCAGCTGCTTTCTTATTCACTTCTCCTTCACACAAACTACAAAGAGCAAGAGATGTTTTTCAGTTAGACCCTGCAATTGAGTTTCCTTCACTGAAATATGCCATTAGATTAATATATTTCACTGACATATTGATATGCTTCAGAACATAGCCATGAGAAGCAACACTCTTTTAAAAAATGGCTGAAATTATGTATAAATTTTGCATTTGCTCTAAGTCAACGGCATGAGATTTGGCAGAAAGGCTGCTGCTTCAATTTATTTTCTCTCAGCTAAAGAATTTCAAAGCATTGGGAGCAGGAAATATTTTGAATAGCAAGAAGATTATGAAACAGTTAGACCCATTCAGGTGTTTAATATCACTGAGCATTTTATAATAGCAATTATTAATTTTATGTGATTAGAACACAGACTGATGCAAATACAGACCCCAATAAAACTATTAATATGAAAGATCCCCCAGACTGTTTTTTCCCAATCTGATGCAGTCAGAGTACAAATCCCAATAAATAATAAACCAAAATCCTTTATCTGCCAGAGCTGTCATTCTGTACAAGTCAGATCTTCTGTGATGGGTCTCAATACATTTGCCCATGTAAATATTTTAATATCGATTCTCCCACTGATAGAGAAAGAGGCTTTTCCAATAGAAATGGCTACAAGATACATATTTTGGGGCTCTGGTGGAGACAGAACAAAGACTGAGTCACATGGCCCTCGATTAGTTCCAGCCAATCAGAGGGAAGTGAGGGACTCCAGAGCTAGCAGAAGCGCTGTAGCATCCGGTCTGAAGGTTCAGAGGCAGGCAACATGATGGGACCATGGGGATCAGATGCAGTCCAGTGAAGAAGGGTGACCTCTTGCACAGGACCAAGAAAGAAGCCGAAGAAGACACTGCTTTGCACAATGTTCACACCCTCCAGCTCCTATGTGTAGGTACACATTTAGAAATGGTGGCTGCAATTTAAGTAGAAATAGAATCCCTCTCACCTGTGCCCAGGTGACTTGTGTGTCAGCTGTCCATTCTGCTGCCCAGGTGCTCACTGTGGATGGGTAAGTTCGACCACCCAAGTTGCTTTCTGTTCCTTTGGTTTCAAACTGGACTTGCCTTGGCATCGGACACCTCTTCCGAAGAAGGACAGTCCTCTGTGGGGTAGGAAACATGGCCACCCCACCAGAGGCCGGCCACCTATATGGCTGTTCCTGGACTGGGGAGCCAAGTCTAGGACAGTCCTTACATAGGTCAAAGAGAGGCCCATGGGTTCCCCACATGACTGGCTACATAGCAGCGTAGTCTTGTGGACCAGCATGTTCAGGATGGCCGGTTGCTCCACATGCAACCTGCCCTGGTTGTGAAGCGGGTGTGTGTGGAGCTAAGGGAGCCTCTTTGAGGGGACTGTGCCATGAAAGGGTGCCACCACATGCCTTTCCCAAGTTGCAGTCTGGTCTACCAGGACACCACAGAGAATGAAATTACCAGTTGTGAAGCTGATTAAAGCGTTGGCTTTTGAAGAGTTTTAATGTGCTGTGCTTCAGCATTGTGATTGGTTTAAGGCAAATTATTATTATTATGTTTTATTTACGCTTGTCTTGCAAGGAACTCGGGGCAGTTTACAAGGTTTGCCTCCTCTTAACGTTATCCTTTCAACAACCCTGTGAGGTAGGATGGGCTGAGAGTCTATCACTGTCCCAAAGTCACCCAGTGGGTTTCATGGGGACCAAAATCCAGATCTCCAGACTCCTGTGACCTGCAGTTCAACACTAACCACCATGCCAGGCTGGGTCTCAATTAAAATAAAAGTTGATTCATTTACACCCCACACCTTAAAAGTTTGCTCAAAATTCCCGCAGATGTTTGACCTCAATGGAACCTTCCAAATCTGCTCCAGTGGCACCTTTTACACACCTTTTACAGATGTGTAAAACCCCTGAGGGATGCCACCAATCTCTAGCCGACTTACGTGGGTAGGATCTTCCCAATTGTCCAATTCCACTTTGGAAGATGAGCATTGCATCAGGGCATGGAGGTCCCACTTGTCTCCAATTTATTCGCAACAGGACTTGCACCGCTGACAGTCACGATGGGTCTTGTCCGATGCCATGCACAGGATTTATAAAGACAATAATGAGGTTAATGAATTTGCAGCGACACTGCTAAGAATTCATTACAAGTGTTTTGTTCAATTTGTCAAATTCTAAAAATAATAAAGAGTGAAAGCATCTCTCATGGGAACTTTCAAGGTTAAATTTACAGCACAAGTCTTGGGATGAATTCAAATAATATGTAAGGATGGCAGGAGAAATATACCTCAATTCCCTGCTTAGATACATATGGGAGAAGAGGAAGAAGAGGAGAAGAGATTTCCAGTGCTGTCATGACCCTGCCCTTTCCTTCTTGCCCTTTCGCTCCAAATCACCACTCAGTCTCTTTGCAATGCAGCTCTTCATTGGTACTTTGCAGCTGCAAGACAAAGCAGCTCTAACATCCCTGTTGTGATTTGAAAGATGGTCTCTGCTCATGTCAAGAACATCTCCCTACAATATTTCCCTTTTGTAACTTTGCATGCTCCAGACTCAGGTTGGCTCCTGCTGGTGACGGGCCAGCCAGCAAGACTTTCGCAAGCCTAACTGACCAGCTCATCTCTCCCAGTGCCTCGTCATGGGGTCAGGGCCTGGGCAAGCCAACGGCTCTGCTCGTCCCTCTTCCCCTTCTCCAGCTGCTTCTGCCTCTTCCAAAACATGCCTGCTCACCCGATCATCCTGGGAACCTGTGAGCAGCTACCTTGAGGATTCTTCAAAGGCCTCTGCCTCTCCTGGAATCCCCAGACTCCCGTCTCCAAGTCCTCCAGGTCCTCCTCTCCAGAATCCTTGCCACGATGACCCTGAGATCCATGCCAAGAGTGGCAGTGGGGTTCACTCCCTACAAGTGCCAGCCCCACTGATTTAATCCCATGGCCTCCCTATATCATCTGGGAAGCTGTAGGACGATTTTGGAGTCCCACCTCTAGATTTGTGCAAACGTGGAGCCGGGATGCCAGAAGCCGAGTCCCTGCACCTGCTTTGCAGCCGTCGCAGGAAGATCCCCTTGAAGGCTTCAGCCGGGGCTTGGAGGAGGAAAAAAGCGGGCAAGGCCAAGGCATGGAGAAGAGCAGGCAGGAGTCCAGTGGCCAAAAACAGCCATCGAGACAAAATGCGGTGGAGATCACAGCTGCCGCCGCAACTTCTTCTCCTAGAAACAATCCACAACCATCTATCAAGCCTGCGACAGAATTTCTTTTCTGTCGGCAGACCATCAGCCGATGCCTTTCTCGCAACCCGAAGGCAAATGCTGGCACATTTCCCCCCGAAGCTCGCACATTCCTGAACTTGTGAGCACATGTGAAAAAAGTCACGATGTGTTTGTTGGCAAGAAATGTGCGTGCTCATTGTTTAAGTCAATGCGATCAAGGGGCACACTTTCGAAAACGCACGTGGAAATGTGATGTTTTCCATTTGGAACAAATGCAACGCTCGCTCACAAATGAGAAATGAGCTTTGTGGCGCAGTGTGGAGAATCTTGGAGAGTTTGAGCAACTCTGGTTCTCCTGCAACTCCACCGATTATGCGCTTGCTACTTCCTGCACTCACACACTTTCGCATGCACCACTGCTGTATTTTAAAATCAGAGGCTACAGCAGAGGTTCCATTAGGACCTACTCAGGATCATGCAAGCTAAGCTGCAAATCAAAAACTCAAGTTCCCATGGGAAATTTCCTGCTGTCAATCACTGCATTTCCCTGCCCACCCTGCCTCACCATTAGGCATTCTGGCCAGGAATGATGGAAGTTCCAGGCAAAAGCATCTTGAAGGCACCCGTTTGAGAAAGGCTGCTTGATTCACTTTCTCCACAATGAGTATAATTTGTAGAAACATTTATCACTTCCAGCTTAATTATCTTTTTCTAAAATCCCCTAATAGTGTGGCTTTCTTTGTATGGAAGGTGCTTGATTGTGCTGATATTTTCCCCCATGCAACTGTTTCTTTGGTTTAATATTCATCTCTTTCTGCTTACAGCGCAGTACATAAAAACAAATTACTGTTCCCTCCCAACTTTTTTTTTGGTATGTGAATAAATTATAACAGCACTTGTTAGCTGCACTAAAATAAAATATCTGTCAGTGTTTCGAATTACAAAGCTCTTTTCTGGGACTTCTATCTAGTTGTAAAAATTCTCTTCTGAATACAAGACATAAATTAAGTTGGCAAACATGATCTTTTCACATTTATTTACATGCTCCATGTTGTTGTTTCTAAATGATCTCAGGAAGCACAATTAATGAATGCTTGCGCAGCAATCTCTCAGCGAGATCTTTGTTTGACAGATGTGATATAACAAGATGCGCCCATCATTTTGTACCATTAAGATAAATTTGCTGTGGGTGTGCATAGACGTGGTGACCATTTCATCAGCTGTCAGGGTGAGTTGCAGCATAATTGAAAGGCAGGGTGGCCTAGTAGTCAGTCTTGAACTAGGAGGCCAAATCTCATTCCACCTGCAAAGCTTACCTTGCACCAGCCACTCTGTCCCAGCTGTAGTCCACAAGTTTGGTGGGCAAGCAGTTGAGGAGAACTCTGTACAGGGCCAGCCCACCCATAATGCAGGTGGCGGCAGAGCTGAGAAGCAGTGGCGAGTCCCCACCGCTAGCACGGAGAGTCCTCCGCCTGGTACCTTCCAGCCATGGCATTTGCCAGAAGGAAGAGCATCTAGCAGGGCTATTCAAAGCAGCTGCTGGCCCTCCGTTGCTGCAGCACTCTGGATATTTATTTCAGCACTAAACCAAGTAAATCGCCAAAACTCTCTGAGCAGATTACAGCGGTACATAAAAACAAGACAATAGAATACCCTTTTTTCCTAGAAAAGCAGAAGTTTAAAAGCAAAAGTTATTTTTCTCACTGCACGGAGCAACACAGCTGCTTAAGTACAAGATGACCTGGTTTTCATTGGCTGCAGGTCGGGAGGAGGTTGGCTTGCATGAAGATTTGGTTCCATTTGGAGAAGAGTTTATGAGCCACACAATAGTCTCTAGCATGGATGAAGTCCAAAAGCTCCTCTGTGCAGGCCCTGAGGGCCCTGGAGCTCACGGCACTCAGAACAACCCAAGGCGTCTCATATGTGTCCTGGGACATCATGTGGGATCTTGGCCCAGGCGCTGAGATCTTCGGAGAGTCTTGCAGCACTCGTGGGCCCTGCCGGGCAGGAAAGGTAAGTGAGCCCAGGTGGCTGCAGCAGGAAAGGACACTGGGCAGGGTTACACAGGCAGGGTTACACAGCAATAAAGCTCGCGCTGTACCTGGCCTTGTACCAGAGGTGTGGAGCTCTGTGGTGTAAGGCTAGGATACAAATGCAATGAATTATTTTTAACTCGATCAGCTAAAGGGGTCAGGAACCTGGATCCCTTCATACAGCCTTTCCCTCTCTAATGCCAGACGTTTGGACCTTGTTGACTTGGACCGATGGGGCTGAACTCCAAAATAGCTGGAGCTTGGGAAAGCAGCCTTAGCACATGCCAAAGGATAAGCCATACCTTCAGGATAAACATTCTTAAGCCTAGCTTGATAATATCTATTAAGAATAGCCTGCCTTAAACCTGGTTTAAGAATATCGATTCTTGACTTTCATGGTTTTTTCCCCTTAGGAAACTTATCAGTGTTACTTATGAAGGATCTGCTGGCATTTTGTGGTGTATGTAGGAGAGATTTTGTTGCCAGTTAGCCTTTTTTCTCAAGCAGTGAGTTTCTGTAGACCATCCACTGGCCAAAATGATCTCTGCATGCCCCTGTTAGCCACGGCTTTCTCTTTTATAGAACTGTCTGTAAACTAAGTATTACTATCCCTGTCCACTTACTTGTGAACACTGCTTGCAGCGATTGGTGGGCTTTTAGCACTAGCATCTAGCACTGTTTCTACATTTTGTTCAATTGCACTTTGCACTAGGGGAGTTTGAGTCAAGCAGTTAATAAAGATACCAGATGAGGGGCACAGAAATTACTTGGAAGAGATCAATGTTCACCGCTATTAGCGAGATCATCTTTGCAATATTGCTGGAGGGTCTCCTGGACATTTTGGAGCCGAGTGTAAGAGGAAATCTCAGCAGCCACCCTTGCAGCTGGGTGAGAAGTGGCTCAAAATGCCCTATCTTGCTTACTCCTTGAAGACACAAGAGCCGTGACCACGCCACACCACACTTGCGGCACTAGAACAGATTTCTCCTTGGCAGAAAAGTTTAGAGGGGGAGACATGTTCATCTTCCAAACCTTCTAAGGCAGAGATGGATAAACAATCTTACTTTCCCCTTCCAAAGAGGTGTAATAAGCTTCTGTATAGCCTGAAGTGCCTGATTCTTCCTCAACTTGGAAGCTAAGCAGGCTTGGGCCTGGTTGAAAACTGGATGGGTGACTTAATGTTGTAAATCGCCCAGAGAGCTTAGGCTATGGCAGTGTAGAAGTGTAATGTAGCAAATAAATAAATAAGGAAAATAGAGCAAAGTCGTTATTCCATAGCACAGGAGAAGAACTAATGAGTGGAACTTTGTAAGGAGCTAACTTTTGACTAAACATTTGGACAAGCTCCCCAATGCTACAAGCTGTTTGGCAGTGGGAAAGATTTCCTGGGGAGGTGGCACAGCTATCACTCAGGGGTATCATCATCATCATCCCACCATGTAATCAAAGCTGTCTGGGTGGTTTACAACAGTGCAAGCAGAACAGTTTTGCGGTTCCATTCTGCCCTGTAGATCCGGCACTGAGGAAGGAATTAATCCAGCTGAACTCCAAGATCCTGAGCAAGTCTATGATTCCATGTTCCTTGCAATGGAAACCCTCCTGCATTCCTAGAAAAGCTTGGGAGTAGAGGCAAGAAGAGAAGCTCTTGCTAAGCCAGCATCCAGGAGGACAAAGGCCAACCAGAAGCTGGACCGCTGCTCACCAGCTAGAACATGACAGCAAAAAGTAGGCCAAGCGGGTGGCCCCTTTGATTGTCCAGCGAAGGAACAGCTGCAGGGAGATGGCTTCTCCCTTCCCTTGCTCCCAGAAACATTCCTGAGTTTTGCTGCCAGTTGGCATTACACCGCAGAACTGGACCATTCATCAGCCAGTGGACTGAGGACCTTAAATCTGTGTCTGCTTGTTTAGCTCTTTTATTATCATTACAACCCATTCTATTACAGCCTTAGGAATCATTTGATTGCGGGGATATAAATCTTTCCATAAGTGAATTTTTAAAATATCTAGATATTCAAAACAAACCAAGGAGAACAAGCTAGCCCTCCTCTGATGTGTTCGGTAAATGTGTCTTCCTCCACAGGATATCCTGCGGTATTGTAATCTAGTAAGGCGATACCAAGTTAAGGTTGAAAATGGTATAAAAAGAACTACAGGGTTCAACTCACAATGCAGTCCTTTTACTGTAATGTTCAGGCACATTAAAGACAGCTCCCTGGAAACTGTATTGTAATGGTGATGAACATGTCGAGTGCAGCATGAATCCTGTTTGCGAAATCTTGGCAGTAGCGCATAGAGTGCCAATGGATGAGTGTGAAAAGATATGTAGACTATGATGCTTATGAATAAAATTACTAGTTACAAAGTACTCTGGGATGGAGTGATGAAGTGGAACAGATGGATGAATGCATTTCAAAAAATTTCTCGTACAAAAAACTGGGTTCCATTTCTTAGCAATCGGAATAGATTGAGAGCTGATTAATTGGCGACTCTGAGTATTTTGTACATGAATAGTGTGCATTAAATATTACATTTTGGAATAATAACAACACCACTTTTTTTTTAAGAGGCCATAAATCCAGTGCTTTCTAGTATCGGCGTTATGAGAGGAAATGGGCATTAGGAGACCAAGTGGAGCCTGAATTCCTTATAGTGAAATGCCAGAACACTTTCTTCCCCAATCTGGTGCCCATGAGGAATTTCGGGTAGCAACTCCCAGGAATCTTGATCACCACCATAATGACTGGGGATGATGTTGAAAACATCTGGCATGTACCAGTTGAGAAGAATGCAGGAACCTCATTAAATCTTATTTACAAGTCCATCATACAATTTTCTGGTGGTGCATTTTCCCTCCTGATCAGAGCTATATGAAACACAATGCCTGCGAGCCATTCTGATGAGCTCTAGCTTCATTTAATCGTCACCTAAAATGAGCGTAGCAGACCTGCTCCAGAAACCAAACTATTTTAGTACGTCTGGTATATAAAAAGTAACCCAGTAATTATGTATTGTTTGAACCCATTTCATCTGTGGAAAGTGGACCAAAACAATATTACAATTTTATTTTATCCTCTTTTTTTCTTGAAATTTCACTGTGCATTAGTCACATTGGGTTTTGAACAATCTTGCTAGTAGAACTGAAGGCAAAATTAGTCTCGCTTTAGCTAAGATTGTTTCATTATCTCCGAGATCCGGTATAATTTGATGTAGCTGCATGAACCCCTCATTAACAGAACAAGAAACACTTGAAATAGCTTAATCGTACTACTGTCTTCGCATTTCTGGCTTTTGCGCCTGCCCGATAAAATACAGACAATTTTAACTCTCTCCTGCATCTATTTCTCTTTCTCTTGCACCCCTGCTTTGGAAAGTGGGGAGAAAGGTGGAGGAGAAGGCAGCACTGACACACTGTTGGGGCCACCAAAACCAGCTCTGTATGCAATTTGTTTCTGAAATGACAACCATTCCTGACAGGAGAAGATAGGGCTGCATCCAGAAACTTAGGCTGCAATCATATGGAATTATATGGAGTCCTCTCACTGAGGAGCTTGAACTTCAGACTCTCCTCAACCAGCATTGAAAGGTGACAGCTGCATCTCCCAGGTTGGACATTGACCTTGGAGAGGGCCAAAGGGGCATGGCAGGAGGATGGGGAGAGAAAGAGCACTGACCAAGCAACTTCTGCTGTATCTAAACATTATATGTGAAAACCTGCCAGTCCGTGTGAGTATGCTGGCAGCTCTGTTCTGAACCAACAGGAGTATCTGGACCACCTTCAAGGGCAGCCCCACATGGAGAGCGTTGCAATCATCCAGTAATCCAGCAAGCACAGATGAGCATTCTGATACAATACACAGTCCAAGAGAGGCAGGATCTCGAAGCCACCGGCAGGAGGCTTCATGGCTGGGACAGGTCTCCAAATGCAATGAATGGCTCCATGGATACCTTTCCAGTACCTCTCTCAACCCTACGGTTTCAGACTTCTGCTGCCTTTCTCAGCTCAAGCTTCCGATCCAGATTCAAGTTTCATTGGAAGCATAAAGGGGGAAAGAACAATGACAGAATATTAGCGCATGTTCAGGAATATGAAAGAAGCAAGAGTCTCTTTCCCCTGAATGCGCCTGTAGCCCAAACCACTTCACACATTCAAAGCACTTTAAAGTGTTACAAAGTCGAGGCAGCCTCCAGATGGGGGAGGGGGTGATCATTTATCTTACTGCAAACGTTTGGCTTCTTAGGTGAATATAATATGTTCTGTGTCATTGATCAATGCGAAAACAGAGTGCCCCACTTGCCCTAATTTAAAACAGGACAGAATAATAACTTATGGTTAAGCCTTCTGGTGGGGATGCAGACTTAGGAAATGTGACCTTTAGAGAGAGCCATGCGAAACGGGATGTCCAGAGGTCTGCATCTCCCCACTTCCATGCTCCAAAATTCACACTGGAAATCAGGGCAGATTCCAAAAAAGAGCCAGTCATTTCCCATCTCTGCCTCGCTCTGTCCCCTTTCTTAATGGAAGATGCCTGGAAAAGCATGCAAAGTGATTCCATGGATGGATATTCCTCTTCTGTATAATTCTAGATTGCTAATTGCAAATAAACCACACTGAACAAAGATCCTAAGGGCCAAATTGCACAGCATATGAGGAGTTTGGTACTAGCCAAAGGCCTCATCTTTGTTTTAAAATTTATAAAGCACTTTCAATCGCAGGATGTCAATATTTTAATTAATTCATTTCTATACCACCCCATGGCTAAAGTGCTTTGGATGGTTTACAATATCAGGAACAATATCAAAAGCAAACAGCAGATCCAGGATAAAACCAATCCAACGACACATTCAGAAGCAAATTAAGCAGCTATTGCTCTTCAATCAACAACAATGAATGCAACTTAAAAGTAATTTATGGTTCATGATGATGTATTCTTTTTCACCATATTTCTTCATGCTCCATGTCATTAGACTTCTCCTCTGAAGAACCTTTGGACTAGTTAGAATTTCTCAAGCTAACCCAAGAACAGAAGAAGAAGATGAGAAGGATGGGTAGGAGTTGGAATTTGCTATCTTTGAAGGATAGTAGATTCTTGATTCTTTGGGGAATAAAGAAGCATAGACTTCAGTGGCTTACTACAGAGTATGCCATCACACCAAATCAGGAAATTCCAAATTCTAATCTTGGCTATTTCTGGTATTCACATAAGTTCTACACATTTTTGTGCTTCTGCCTCATTTACTTCATCATATTGATTGTCTTCAGTAAGATGCTGGAGGTGCCAAACGGGAATGTGCTCGCCCTTTCTAAAGGACGTCAAAGGTGTTCCTGATCCATGGTAACAAACCCCTGAATTCACTCCATCCTGTGTTAACTCTTCTTTCCATTCATGTTGCTTGAGAACAGCTAATGTCTTCCTGAAACTCATTTGGATTCCACAGTCTTTAAAAACTCCAAAATTGTTTTTTTTACAACTTCTACAGCTTCTAATATTTCCTCTGCTGCAAATGAACCAAATACATGTGTTTGCAAATTACACTACAAATTACATTGCAAATTAGTTAATACAAAACTATAAAAGGGTGGAAAGAATTCCTGTACAAAAGCTATCCTGGTAGGGTTGAATTCATCTGGAATTCGCTCTCATTTCAAGGCCACCTCTTCCTCCAAATCCAAATCATCCAGACTTGAGAATGTGTGTCAGCAGCAACGGCCTTTCTCATTCCCAGCACCACCCAGTCTGGGTGAAATGAAGACACTTCATATCCAAATTCTCAGAGGAGGAATTCTTCAAGTATTCCAATTTGATAGCAGTCCCTTATTCAGATCACAATGAGAACATCGGACACAAGTAGACAATTTGCTACTGTTTCAACGCAGACCAGGGTAGTTAGATGTCAGATATGACAGGGCTTCTCCATCTTAAGTAATTGTGTAGAAGTTTTATCAGGAGTCTCCAAAACGAAAGGCATCATTTGCTGAAATGCCCCATTAGGTCCATCATTTTTAAGGTAAAGTGAGCCATCTGCCTCAGACAGCGGATGAGAAAGGCAGGGAGTTCTGGGTCATGAGTGGCACTGAGCCTGCCCTCTGTCCCCTAAAATACTTGGCCCAAAGTCACCCACTAAGCAGAATGATTAAGCAAGGACTAAAGCCTCGTCTGCTGCATCCCATTCCAACCCTCTGCCCACTGCACCCATCAAGCTCAGAATGATACACAACAGCACAGACCAAAAAGACCTTAAAATACCACAGTTTCCCCAATGTACAGAATTTGAAAATTATTTACTAGATCAAGCCATTTCGGGACAGCTGACATCAATGCCCCATCAAGCCATTAAACACTGCGAAATGCCTGGGAGAGTAAGCCAGGCCATAGTTGGTGCCAGGTGGGCTGCATGGACAGATCGTTCCCATCTGCACTCTTTTCCTAAGGTCTAGAGCATGGGGAACTCTGCCAGGACCTGGGCACAGGTGCAGGGCCAAAACTGCAGAGGGTTCAGAGGGCCAGAAGCAAGACACTCATTGATGAGACAGTCCGGAGATAAAGCCAGGGAGGTGACTGATCCAAGCCAACACAGTCCAAGACATCACAATCCAAAGGCACAAGGTCCAGTTCTAGAAAGACAGTCAGATTCAAGAGCAAGGTGAGGTCAGGGAGGATGGGTGGAGGTACCTGAGAATCTGGGTCAGGCTGGAGGGAGAGAGAGAGGGAGGGAGGAACTGGCTGGAGCAGGGCGGGGATGGGATAGGACCAGAATCAAGGCAAGGCACCAGAACAGCTCGTGTTGCTGTGCCAAATAGCAGCAGGAGGTGCAGCTTCTTAGAAACACAGAAACAAGTGAGTCCGAAGGGGCCTCCCAGGCCATCTAGACTGAGCTCCAGCTCCAGCCGGCTCTGCTCATGACATGCCTACCATGTGCATGTCCAGCCTGTCCTTGAACATCCTCACCAATGGGGCTGCAAACACTGGTCTGTAGGGCCTCCGGCTGCACTGCGTAATTTCCCCTCAGCCGTGCCCTGCAAGTGCCTGCGGCGGCATCCCTGGTTCTGCCAGCTCTTGCAAGATTGCTTGGGTCCTGAGCCTGACACCTCCCTCCGCCTTCAGCAGCCAAGATTCTATGTAACTGCTAAAACTTATTTTCTGTCTGCTCGTATGTTCGCATTTCTTCTATGTAAGTTTGGTGGACTTTTTGTGTCCCCCAAATGCCCGGCAATTAAGATCAACACTTAAAAGTCCCAATTAAATATTTCATGCAACAGACTTGTTGCAGGGAAGGGATGTGATCTGAACAGCAGTAGAAGTAAACCTCCTTTAATGCCAGGAATTGGCATCTGATCTCCAAATGGTGTCCGCTCTAAGCTTCAATTCTCAGTGGCTGTTCCCCAAAACTGCTTCCCTCTGTACATGTGAACACATTCTTTGTACACTCCCGGAGCTTCGTTTACTCTGCAGACTAAATAACTGGCCATTTAGTGGAGCTACTTCACTGCTGCTGATTGTCTAACAGACTCACTGGTCCCATATTTGTTTTCTACATTTACTATGTTCATTGTCCTGTCTGTCTTGTTTGGTCCAAAAATAGCTTTGAATTTGATTTTTTTTTTTTAAAGCAAGTAGTCTAGTCTTTCCCTTGACTGTTTAACATCTGTGTCAGGAGGGCACCCGTGCTAAGAAACAGAAGGTTAGAAAGGCTTTTACTTGTACATGAAGGCTAACAGGCTGCTTTGTAATTTTGCATAAATTTCCCTTTGCCTCATGCATATTAATCATCCCCCCATGCTCTCTTGAGTGGTCCAGGCAAACTGCCACATTTTTATTTGCTGATTTCATAGCCAGGTCCAACTTTAAAGCTGACTCAAAGGTTAATTGTAGTTCAGGCAGGCATTTTTGAATTTTTTATCATTAATTTCACTAGGCTAGCCTTTCCCTTAGCTGCTTAACATCTGTGTCAGGCTAACACTGTAATTACAGCTTTGCAAAAGTTCCGAAGTTCTGTCACAAATTCATAGCCTTGCTCCCAAGACTTCCTTCATCATGCATTAAATTTAAATGATTTGTACATTTGTATGGGGTAGTGGGTGAAAAAATACTCTTCCTTCTCTTACAAATTCATTAGGGTTCAGCTCTGAACAATCTGTGGTCTCACACCCTTTCCTTCTCTCAGTTTCTTTCCACATGCTCACTTAAGGCAAACCACACGTTATATGACATCATCCAGAGCCCTCCAAATCAGCTTCAGAAATTAGTTTCCATCATATAATTTGATTCATAAGTTGGAAAAAAGCCTGTCTGCTTTGACTAACTCCTTTGCAACATCTTCAGATAATCCAACATTGAAATAGACGTTAAATATAATTTGCTTTGGGTTATATGAGGTGGAGTTACCCACTGCATAACCAGAAATGCATCCAATGTAAGAAATGTCTACATGAGCTGCTCCAAATGTTTGGCATTTTGAAGAACTTTCAGAGGGTATGAAATGTTGCCCCAAAGACCCACTCTTTGCTTTAGTCCTTTCATTTGCAGCTATTCCTGTCCATTATCCATTTTTGTTGGTTATGTCAGGGCATTTTTTAAAGGCCTAAACAAAACTGCTAACCAGGACCACATAACTAATGTGATGACCCCATATCAGTTTGAGACTGGACATATTTGGCTACATTAAGCCAAACTGGAGGGAGGGCAAAGAGTATTGTCATCGCTCTGTGTAGACTTTTGCTTGACCACATAGCTCTGCCTCACTGTGAATATGCAAACTTGGGAATGCATCAGTTTTGGCCATGTCACAACATTGTAAGATCCTGTCTGGCTGAGGCGATAACATTCTGCCCTCCCTCGGAATGTCCTCTATGATGTCCTCTCCAAAGAATCATCAAAGCAGATGGATGTGTTTTGTGGAATGCAGGTGGTAAAGATTTTTGTGTTAATTGCCAACACCCATTTGGCACAGCGCTACTTCCTACCCTAAATAGAACTACAAGATCTTTTAAGAATAGTCTTCATCTATTGAAAAGAAGACAATTACTTTTAAAAACTGCATTTACTTATACATTTGAATGTTCTCCAATCTCATCTGGGGGAGAATAAAGGAATCGAATCCAGATGCCCTCAAGCTTAACCTGGGCATGTAAAAAAGAAATATGCTATTTCATTTTTATTCTACTTTTCATTCTTTCCCCGTGAATGCTATTTTAAGATGAATTGCCTGGATCTGGAAGCAAGCAACCTTTTTAAGCGGTGAACATTGGATCAATGAATGGCATTATTCTGGATCACATACATGGTGATAAACAAGTGATGCAGTATACAGTGAGCTTGTCATTTATAGTTCAAGCCCCAAAATAAATTTATATTTTGCAGCTTTTTGAATTCAGTTTTAAATGAAAATCTGAACAGAACTGAAAAGGTAAATGCAGGTCACTGTCTCATATTTTAAAAAGCCTTTCCTTGTCAGCTGGGGTCATGCTGGTTCCACTGAATCTATTCCATCGGCGTTTCGTGGCTCGTCGTTCTGTCATTCCATGGATTCTCATTCCAAGCACCCTTCATCATCTGCCCATTGACAGAATTGACTTAGTACATTAGCAGCAATGCACAGTACTGCAGGTCATCCCCAAGAATGGTCCCCTGTAACACCTCCAGGCCAGACTAATAAAAATATGAGTGCATTTGCATCCGTTGTGTACTTTGCTTAAAAAAATGAAACCCCTGAGTTCAAATATCAAAGAATCATAGAACAGTTGAGTTGGAACAAGCCAGGCAGGAACCCCCTCCTAGTGCAGGATGCCAAGGTACACCATCCCACTCAGATGGCTGTCCAGGTTCTTTCTGAATGTCTCTAGTGTGGGAGAGCCCACCACCTCTCCAGGCAACTGGTTCCACGGCCATATTGCTCTGACAGTGAGGAAGCTTTTCCTGATGTCCAGCCTGAATCTGGGTTGTCACAACTTGACTTGATTATTCCGTGTCCTGCACTCTGGTATCAGTGAGAAAAGATCTTGACCTTCCTCTTTGTGACAACCTTTCAGGTTTTGTAGAGTGCTGACATATCCCATCTCAGTCGTCTTTTCTCAAGGCTGAACATGCCCAGTCCTCCCAGCCTCTCCTCACAGGGTGATGTTTTCAGTCCTGGATCATCCTCGTTGCCCTCCTCTGCATGAGATGCTGCAGTGAAGCATGGAACCCATTCAACAAACCTGGTTATCTCTGTGGTTCCCAGGAACCAACCAGACCATGCTGAAATATCGCAATAAGGTTTGGACACCAAGCAGGAGGGGCGAAAAAACCACCACAGCCTCTCGTGACATGCAAACCCAATCAGTGAGCTCCACAGCAGAAAGGAGATTTGAACCCTGGGCCATCCAGATCTTTTTCCATTGTTGTAACTGCTACACAGCAACACTGCTACCACACTGCCCCTACAGCTGCACCCTCTGTTTATAATTTGTGCCACCAACTACACTCCTTCTGCTTTTTATTTCTAGGGCTTATTTTTCAGAGGATATTTGACCTTGTTCGCATTCTCTCTCTCGGGGGAAAGTGTGTAAATGCATCAAACCGTGTTCATTTGCCAGTAATCGCCAATACAATAATAACATTAGCGCATCTTCTGATCTCTATCAGAACAACGCCTATGCTTTATAAAAGAAGAAAATCCTCCAGGATCCTGTAACAGCTGGAGCTGAAACTAGTATTAAAAGGAGAAAAATACAGTCATATGTCCTTATTTTACGCTCTGCAACCTTTCAGTGTGACATCTCCTTTGTCAGGGAAAGTCCAGTTTGTTGGCATGCTGAATCCACTATTAATAACTCTCCGAGCTGGAGCTAGGAGACCAATTCTCCTGAAGTCTTAATGCCAAATCTTGCACTTCTCTCATCCCCTTATGAAACTTCAGGTTGTTGAGTACAAGGCTCTGCTTAAAGTCTCATACTATACTTGAGATCCTACCAAAAGGAGAGCTGTGGGGAGGAATAGATGATATACAGTAGAAAAAGGCTGACTCCATCTGTTTGGATAAAACACAAATTTGAAAACTTATCCAGTTTTGATGGAGTACAGCAGCCCCATGAAAATTCAGCACACACTCCTCCTGCCTCCTCCTCCTCCGCTTCCGCCTCCTCCTTTTTCACAGAATTTGGGTTTGAATAGGAAGAAGATTGTGGTTTTGCGTGGGATGGGCCAGGCAGCCTGAACAGTGGTGCACAATCCAGTGAGTTGGTTTAAATATTTATAACTCATCTTTCCAACAAATAATAACCAAGGTGACTTGCATCATTTTTAAAGCTACATTAAAGTCTCTGTAATATCACAGTTGCTGCCCAGAAGAGCCATAAAATATCCACCCTGGCATCCTATACAAGTCTGCTCAGAAATAAGCCCATCCGAGTTCAGTAGGGCTCACCTCCGGGTGAATGTGCACCAGGCTTTGCAAAATGCTCATACGTAAAAGTGATAGTCTCCAATAGCCGCTATATGCAACCTACCAAAAAAGGAATGTTTAAGGGCAATCAAAATTATGGCTCCCAATCTGGGCAGCACTGTTGAAAAGGCCAATTGGCTCAGTTGCACATTGCCCTGAGGCAGGTCATGTACCACTGAAAAGGGACAGAAGCAAGGACACCAATCTTCAAAGATTTACACACGCTGATCCTATGAATAGAGCAGATTTGGAAATAACTACCAAAATGTAAATTTCACCAAAGGCAAATCAGTTCATTTCCCGTTGAAATTACTCCCAACATTCGTAAATTTATTTGCATGCCAAATTCTGTCTCCCACTTCATTTATCCTATTCACCCAGATGATGGAGATCATGCTCCATAATCAATTTCCCCTCAATAAATTACTTGTTCACATCATGCTGCCCACTAAATCAAATTAGATTCCTGGTAAGAGCTCTGCATTAGATGTCCGTCTAGTTCAGGGGAGGGGGTGGGTGGATTGTTGCTCTGAGAGGGGGAAGATGTTTTAAATGCTATTAATCTTGCTTAGGATCAACACCTTCACACAGCTTGCCCTGGTGGCGTGATGATGAAAAGCAGCATGGTTCAACTCTGCAAGGGCCTGCAGGATCGGGACTTGTAGGTACTTGCAGGGGTTGGAGACTTCTACTCACGTGGTGCAGCTGGGAGGTCCAGAAGGCTCCATAAAGGAGTCCATGCACTGTTCAACTTGGCTACAGCGTCATGGGCTTTTGTGGTGGCTACTTTGTGGTCCTAGTTTTGCCTTGAGTCGGGCCCGAACTTGCCAGGCACCTGATTCTTGCACTTGCTACTGGTTTTGTCCTGACTCTCTCTTTGCTTCTGGTCTTGCTATGCTTTGATTGTGTCTGACCCTTGCTGATTCCTAACATTCTTTTTTGCCTCAGGCCTTACTGCATCCATGCCAAAATCTTCCTTTGCCTCCAGTCATGGACACCTGAGTCCCAGCTCCAACTGCATGTTTACACAGAAATTCCCAGTCCTCCAACTTTTGTTCTCAATAAGCATGCATAAATTTGTAGGATAAGACACCCAAAGCCAGGCCTCTACAAGGGCAGCAGCTGAACTGATGAATGCATATTAAAATGCCAAAAGCTTCTGGGTAGAGGAGCACAAAGATTCAGAGAAACGTAGGGTTGGAATGCGCCAAGAAGGCCCTTGGGTCCTTCCTAGTGCAGAATGCCATAGTCACACCATCCCACTCAGGTGGCTGCCCAGGTTCTTTCTGAATGTCCCCAGTGTGGGAGAGCCCAGGACCTCTCTGGGCAGCTGGTTCCCCTGTCGTATTGCTGTGACAGTGAGGAAGCTTTTTCTGATGTCCAGCCTGAATCTGGTGTGTTGCTGTTTAAGCTTGTTGTTCCATTTCCTACACTCAAGGATGAGTGACAAGAGATCTTATCCTACCACCTTGTGACAGCCTTTGAGGTACTTGTAGTCCTATCATATCCCCTCATAGTCTTCTTTTCTCAAGGCTTACATGTCTAGCTCTTCCAGCTTCTCACTCCAGGGTTTAGTTTCCAGACCATGGATCATCTTCATGGCTCTCCTCCGAACCCTTTCTAGCTTTTCTGCATCTTTTTAAAACCTGGGTGCCCGTAACTGAACACAGCCTTCCAGGTGAGGTCTGACAAGTGCTGAGTGAAGGGGAGCTAGTACCTGTCTTGTTTTGGAGGTGACGCTTCTATTTATGCATTCCAAACAGTGTTTGTCTTTTTTGCAGCTGTATCACAGTGTTGGCTTGTTGTCCACAACAACTCCAAGGACTTTTTTTTTTCAGTGCTGTTGAGCCAAGTATTCCCCATCTTGTATCAATGCATTTGGTTTTCCCCCCAGGTGGAGAACTTGGCATTTGTCCCCGTGCTGTCATTTGTTCTTCCTTTTCTCAGAAAATTGTGCCAAAGAAGAAAAGGCAGCCTCCATAGCCTGCCCATGCAAAAAAAGATTTCAGATGATGCATCCATGCATTGCAGAAGTTATCACCTCAGGGGTAACCTACACACTGCATTACATGCACCGTACCCTCTCTGAATGTAACCGTATCTTTAAACAGCTGTCACCATGCAGCTAGGGAAACAGGGAGCTTCCCTGCCACAGTACATTGAAACAGGGGAGACATTTCCAGTGACTTCTGCAAGGGGCAACCTCCAATCATGATGGGAGCCCTCTGCTGGCGATTGTTAGAACTTCATTAATCCCAGCACATCAACGTGACCTGGGCCGCTAGAACAGACACTCTGCATTTCTTGCACATGGGAAGGAGCCGCCTTCAAGATGCCACCTGCCAATTCCATTTTAATGAATCTCTCTCTTAATAATAATACATTTGCTTAACTCTGCCAAATGATAGGCAGGCGAGGGAGAATGTCATCCATCAAATGGTTTTTATTTAGTCATCTAAATTCTCACCTAAAGGCTGTAACCAAACCATCTCACTCAATCAACTCAGCATTGCCATTCCAATTACGGTCTGGCTTGACTCTATGCTGGTTACATATTTGGTCGTGGTGTAATTCAAGTTTTTCCAGTTGATGTTAATTTTCGCCACCAGACCCACCCTTTAAATGCATTACATCAACCGTAAGTGTCAGCTCCAATGTCCTGATGCCGAACGCTCTGTGTGGGTAATGTTTCTAACCCCCAGGTCTTTTCAAAATGTTCTCCAGCAGGAATCATTAGCTCTTTAGAGCTCTGTCACAACAACTCTGCCTATGCGCTTTCGGTAGGAATGTATAAGAAATGCATTCAGTACATTTCAAAGCAGGCTTTACTCAGCTGGATCTTTCCAGGTCAAACACAAACTTGAATGACATCCGTGGTTCGAGTCTGTAACACCCAAGCTGGCAAAACGACAGTGAAAGAAACGGAAAACTGCATTGGAGACCTCGCAGTCCTTTGGAAAATGTACATGGAAAATATGTAATTTGGGAAAATGGACACCAATAAATGGAATAAAACACATACATTTCAAAAATATGCAGTTGATGGATACAGTTGGAAAAACATGCGCAAAACATGCGTGGATTTTCTTGCAGTAAGAACAAGACGCTCACCATCTGATAGCGATACAAGTCAGCATGAGTGTCAAAATGCCAGGGGAAGAGCATCACTGAGCTCCACTCCTGCCTGCTGAAAAACAGATCAGCAATTACCGTATTTTTCGCTCTATAAGACGCGCCTGACCATAAGACGCACCTAGTTTTTAGAGGAGGAAAACAAGAAAAATAATATTCTGAATCCAATGGGCACATAATCACAGGCACATTCCCCATCACTTCCCCATGGGCTGCACATCTGACAGACTTACTGCACACACATATTCGCTCTATAAGACGCACAGACATTTCCCCTTCCTTTTGAGGGGGGAAAAGTGAGTCTTATAGAGCAAAAAATACGGTATGTTTCCTAGACCTGGGATATTTCCTCCTGGCCATGTCATCACGGCGCATGGCACAAATAGGCACTGCCTGTGATACAGCCGGTAGCACACAGCTGCTGGGACTGTTCGCCATGGAGGGCCTTCTCCAGCAATGCGTCCAATCTTATTTATTGTTTATGACTGTATTTTAGGTTGGCCGAGATGCACCGTGGGGAGGGGAGGTTAAATAGTTAGGATTTTGATTGTATGACTGGTTTTATATTGTTGTAAGCCGCCCCGAGGCTTGATTGCGATGCGGCGGCATATAAATGTTTTAATAAATAAATAAATAAATAAATAAATAAATAAAATCTTCTTCTAAAGCCCTCCAAAGGGATGGTCTTCACTACATTGCATGGAAGAGGATCCCATAATTTAAGTATGCACTGTGTGAAGAAGTCCTTCCTGGTTTTTGTCCTAAATCAGCTCCGTTAGGTTCTAGCATGATGAGAGGGTGAGATAAACATCTCCCTGTTCACTTTCTCCACAGCACACATAATGCCGTGTACCTCTATCAAGTCATCATCATCATTATCATTGCATTGCCTTTCTATACCGCCTGCAGCTGACACTCTCTGGGTGGTTCGCATCGTTTAAGTCTCCCATCCAGGTATGAGCCGGGCCTGACCCAGCTCAGCTTCCAAGATTCAGCAGGATCAGGCACTGCAGGCTATGAGAAAGTTTATTTGCCTGTATTCCAAGACAAACAGTTACAGGCAGTGCAGCCATTTGTCATAAGTGGCCGAGGAGGGTCTGTGAGTGAGTGTGCTGTTTGTCACCACAAATCATGGCCTCCCGGCTTTTCACACTCCAATTCACGTGCTGGAAAAGACAGCATAAAGTCGTCCCTCCCACTGGGTTTTTTCAGATCAGGAAGCACAGGCAGTCGAAGGTTGCAGAGCGATGGATATGCAGGTAACAGGGGAAAAAAACCCACACCCACACCCACACCCACACACACACACAGAGTACCCTTGGCCAGTTCACACACACATGTGAACCCTTCAGGAAAAGCAAAAAATTCTACAGCCCCTGCCAATGGCGAGTCGTACCTCTGAGCCACTGGCTGGGTTCAGACAGTGCAACAAGCCATGGTGGTTTTCCACTGCTTATCTGGCATGTCTAAAGCCAGTTACACTATTTCACCAGGGTAAGTATGACCTTTCGAAACCATTATGAGGAGCAGCAGTCTGTTCTATGGTTCCCTGTGCCACCGTGGCTTGGTGTGCTGTCTTAACCCAAGATTCTGGTTTCCACGGTCTCGGAGTGCAAGCACCACGGAGTGCCCTGAAAGGAATGCAGCTGCAGGAGACACCCCAGGCTCCATCTGCAGACCAATGAGGAGGCAACAGGCAATATAGGCTGGGTGCAATGCACATTGGGATTGAATCCCAGGTGCAGTGTCTGGTGGGATACATGCCAACTGAAGGAATAGTGAGCAGGGAGAATGGACACTATGGTCACCTAAAAACCACTTGACTGGCTGTTTGGTAGATCAAAGTAAAAAACGATGCAGGGTGGCTTGTTCCAGCCCCTGCTGTGGCTTTCTTCTCCCCTTGCAAAAATTCAGTACAGTTGCCCACCTGGCTCAATTTCTGTACCCACAAATGGGACGGACGATTTCACAAAGCCGTCCGTGTCTTCAAGTACCTGAAAGGCTTTTGCACAGACAATGGAACAAGCCTTTCAGGTTGCTGTGATTGCCACCAGCCTGCCTGCCTTCAAGGGTTGGACTAGATGTCCTCTAGGACCCCCGCCATCTCTAGGATTCTACTGTAGTGTTTTAATTGCTACCTACACTTCGAGCGTGGGCAAGACCAGTAGGTGTTCTACCCATGAAGCAGACAGGTCGTTTGACATTTCCCTTGCCAGAGAACGGACACTGTCAAAGGGGAAACGTATTTCCTTGCCCCCAGCGTGATCAGCCCCACTTGCAGCATTCAGCAAGGAACAAGCTGAATTTGAGGTTGGCCCATCTTTAATCGCGCAGTGCTTTTGAAGGCTTTGAAAATGTGGTGAGGAACAGATGGAGAAGATGGAGTACCTGTCAGACCCAAGGAATAATCCGGCAGCAGGCTGATGGAGCCAATCTCTTTTTGCCTGGCGATGCAGACCGAGCCGCAAGCAAATGTTAGTGAGCTTTCAGGGAAAGTGGAGTCAGCTCTGGACATCTTGAGACAACCGAGTCCTCTGTAGTAGCAGAATCTTTCATGTAACAATTAACCTGAAACTGTTGTGTGTGGGGATGTGAGCATGGGCATGGGGGTGTGTGTGTGTGGTTTAGGTGGCATAGCTGTTCATGAAAAGAAGAGACATCAGCTGCTTTGATGCAAAAATCGACTTTTTCTAGGCTAGATGATCCGTCAATAGCACATACTCTCCCTGTATTGAAATGGGTAAATTCAGCATAGGAGAAGAAAAACCATCCAATATGGAATGCCTTTTAAACACCTATTATCTCTGACTAAAAGAGGTTTAAGGAATCTCAACTGTTAAAGCTAGAAACCAAAGTGAGTATCATAGAATACTAGAGCTGCAAGGGGCCATGAAGGCCATCTAGTCCAACCCCTGCTGTTGCAGGACACCAAGTTACACCATCCCACTCAGATGGCTGTCCAGTTTCTTTTGAATGTCTCTAGTGAGGGAGAGCCCAGGACCTCTCTAGGCAGCTGGTTCCACTGTCATATTGCTCTGACAGTGAGGAAGGTCTTCCTGATGCCCAGCCTGAATCTGGGTTGTCACAACTTGAATGCATCATTCCGTGTCCTACACTCTGGCATCAGCAAGAAGAAATTTTGACCTTCCTCTTTGTGACAGCCTTTGAAGTACTTATAGAAAGACAGGACAGAAACATGAGGAAAGAAAAAGATAACTCAGGAAGGTGCTTCTCAGATGGGGTCAGGCTCGGTTCTCAGAGGCAGGAAGAAGACATCTGCATAAGAAGCCCACCATCCCCGCTAGCCAGTGGTGCACCATTTTATTTTCTCTCATTCAGGTGAATGGTTTGCCATTCACTTCCATGGCAATTGAGACGAGCACTGTGGAACATCTGCCTCCCAGCCATGAACATGGAATTGGGGCGATGGAGAGGAATTCACCTGGTGTTTTGTGCCATCGTTGTCCTTGGATAGGGAGGCAACATCCAGATGTGTCATTTCTCTTCCTACAGAAGAACCATTGTAGACCTGATGCCATGAGCTGCTAGTGCTGAGTTGGTGGCATTGTCCACACAGGCATTCTTTCTCCCCACCAGAAAGAAACAGCTGGCTCCCCCGTCCTGTCACCTGGGACTGCACAGCTGAAGAGAGCCACAGCGGGTATCTCCCACCACCTGGGGATGTAGGAGTACCACCTTCTGCCTCCTTGCAAGAATACCATGGCAAGGAGGAGATGTCAATAACGGTGGTGTCCGCAGCATCAGTGGTGGTCCTATCATTCAGTCATGCTATTCTTGGAAATGTCCAATCAGACAGTACACTTATTGTAATGACGGCAGCAATTTGGCAATAACTTTTCTCTCTATCGAGTCTGGCTCGAAGACTCCCCTTTGGAAAAGGAGGTGGACGTACCTCTGCTCCAACACTTCAGTGCAGCAGATGGAGTGGACTGCTCTTTGCCTCAAGAATCTACCACTTCTGAGGAGTAAGAAGAGGGAAAGTAGGAAGCAGATGGATGGACTTCAGCCCTTGAGCTGGGACATTCTCAGCAAACCCTCAACATCCCTCCACCTCTACAGAAGAGCATGCAGTAAGAGTTAGAGAAGAAGCCTTCTGCAAGCATTAGAGAAGGAGCCACCGCAAGCTCTTGAGCATGCCCCAGTTCAAGGGGAAAGTCCAAACACTCTCTCGTAGGAGTGCTCATAGGCAAGCCAAGGCCCCAGTGGAGCAGAGTTCCAAGAAGGACCGGACTATTTCAGGGCAGCTCAGGCTCGCTGCAGCTGTGCATACAGGCACGGCTCCGTCAAGGCCTCTTCAAGTGAGGGCTGATGCTAGAAAAAACGTGCTGCGACTTCCAATCATGGCTTGCCCACTTGCTGTCTCTGACGGGCTCAGTTCCTGGTTAGCCACTCCTGCCTCGCCCTTGCTTTCAACCACAGATTTATGGTTCTTGACCGCAGCTGCTTTAGCAGTTCATGCTTCTTGTTCTTTCTTGGCTCTTGAGTGATGACTTCTCAGCAACTGAGTATGAACTTGCTCTGTCACCACTGCCCTTTGCAGCAGGACACTGGGTCCCATCCCAATGCATTCTCCGAGGGCTGCTCTGCCTCCCACCATCCCCACCACCACCATTATCCACCACCACCATTGCAGTTGTCATCATTGCACCAACACCTAGCATTGGTTTGGCACGCAAACTTTCACAGCAAATCTTCCGGAGCTGCCATGATGCCTGTTAGCATAAGCAGAAATCGGTTCTTGCTTTCATGGTGCAGAATTTTGTAATTGCCATGAGATAAGGGAACAAAGCAGAAACAAAAGATCTCATCGATTTAAATTACTCAAGATGCTGTTGTGGGTTTAGCAAAAATGCAGAAAGCCACAAACGGGGGTGGGGGGGGTACTTTCCCTTCCGAAATTCAATACATACTTAAATACCAGTCTAGATTACACTGATATGATCTATTGCTCTATTCAGTCACCCTTCCAGAGAATTAGAATATGGTAATAATATATCCATACGATGTGAAGAGAAAGCATTTCCTCTCTGCTTTTTCTTCCTTTCTCGTTTCTTCTGGATAAAGTGTTTTTCCTTAATTTAAAAACAATCAAGAGGACGTTTAAATGATGAGGGATGAGAAGGTGAGATTCATCACCACACAGTGGCTATCACAGAGGTTTGTCAAGGGGTACATCCAACGTTAAAGGAAGATTTGTGATCGTTGCAGTAATTCCACCACGGCCTCCCCCCAAACCGGCATCCTGGCATGCTGCATGTTGCAGTTGGACACATTTGCAGCGTTTCTGTTCAATACTAGCAAGTTCGAGGAAGTTGTCCTACTGCCTCTAAAACCAAAGAGCGTCTTTGAGGCTCTTGAGGCACCCATCAGATTCCCAGCCCTTCTTGATTTTCAGCTAACTTTTTAAGATGCTCCTGATGAGAAGCTGGCCTGCTGCTCTTCACACACTTTGATTTAAAGGAGAATCATGGCAGTTTTCGCTGCCGACACAGCAAATATATACTGCCTAAGATCTGGCTCAGACGCCCTTCTTCGTGAGCCCTCTTTGAAGGAGTCCAGAAGAGTGGCTACCTGGAGAAGGGCCTTCCCTGTGGTGGCACCCGAGCTGTGGCGCATGCCCCTCAGAGACGTGTGCCTGGCACCGTCGCTTTTCTCATTTCGATGTCAGGCCAAAACCAGTTTATTTTCCTAATATTTTAAGTGTGTTTTAAGGTGGGGTTTTACTTGAATTTGTCCTCTGATGCTGTACTTTCATTTCATTGTACTATCAACCTGGCACTTTTTAGTAAAGGACGGTATATAGATGCTTTCAGTAAGTAAATAAATAAATACAGCTGTGGTTGTGTGGCAGATGAGCGCCATGGAAATGACCAGGGGTAGCAGGCCGGCTGTGGGCCATGCAACGCCTTAGAGAAGAGCAACCAGAATCAGCAGCCCGATGGAAATAACAATGCTGCAAGGCATTGTCTCCACACGGCAGACAAAGATGAGGAGCATTTTAGCATCCCTGAGTTTACCAGGCAAGAGGAAACGCAATTATGAGCTGTTCCTACAAGAAAGCGTTCCTCTTGACTTTTCTAAATCAACAGATCTGTTCAGGGTGTACCAGAGGCAGTCGTTCACTTCACATAATCAAGAGACATGCAAGGCAGAGAAGCATCCTGGGACAAGCAGAGAAGCCCTTCTCCGTGCATCCATTGTTTACAGCCAGCAATGCAGAACACTTTCAGATGCTAATTCTGTGTACAGAGAGTGAATGAGGGTAGTCATACAAAACATTTGCCTTTGAAATTGGCTCTCGCAAGTCTTCACCTTCGGGGAATGTGTGTGTTCCGGGTCTGAGTATGGTGCATCTCTCCACAGGGGGATGTAGACGTCTCCTCTTCAGATGCTAATGATGCGCACAAAGACAGCAACTGTGCAGCCCCCTCGCACTGCCTCTCTTCCTGCTCACAGCTACGGCCAGCAGCAGTCAGGATCCTGGGATAGTTGGATTGCTTTTGATGCATCGCCCATCAGTGTGTGACAGAGAGCTCTGGACCGGGCCACCCTTCAGACGTTGTTGAGTAAAACCTCCCCCTGGCTCCAGACAGCATGGCCAGGATCCTCAGGTACCTTACCCCGAGGCAAGGAACTATCTCAACCCCAGGCCTCTGGAGGCACCTCGCTGGTTGCCCTAGGGTGGAAGAGGGCTTTTCTGCTTCTGGGGCTCTCCAGGAAGAGGTCCACCCATGCCCATTGCGGTATTTGTGATGCTTTTATGCAGTTTATCTACAGTCTGCTTCCCCAACGTTACCCTCACATTTGTGCAGCTGTTCCATTGCTTTTGAAAAGGAAAAGAGCTTTGCAGAGAAATTCTCATGGGCTGGATTCAGGTTTCTTGTGTGTACCTTACTTAGGAGGTGACCAAAGCCTGTTATGAGTTTCTTGTCTTTCCCTTTACAATCATCTCTCCAGCAACCTGTGGACTCCTTGGCTGTTCACTCTTCAAATAAAACCTGGGGAGAGTCATCATAAGGTCATCTCTCCCATAGGGCTTTTTCCGATTAGAGAGCTTGGGCAGCCTGCAGTGCTGCAGAGCAAGGGAGATACGGGGAACAGAACATGCACACACAGTGCCTTTTGCCACCTCACGGCTCAAAAATGGAATTGGTGTTGTTGCCATTTGCAGAGGCAACACTTCCCCGCCCCCCCAAAACATAAACACATTACAGACAAAGAAGCTTTGCTGCTGTTTCTCTCAGGGAGAGACCTACTTAAAACAAACTGTTGAGAATTTATGCTCCCCCTGCAGAAATTTCCTGTCTCCCAGTTTTCTCCTGCAAATAGGATGGAGCGTTGCAAAGGTTTCTTTGCCGACAGCCTTATTCCCACCACAGCTGATACTGTTGTCACCTGAAATGGCCATGTTGGAGGGCAGAACTGTTCGTAGCAGAAAAAGTAATTGTGCCAATTGTTCCTAGTCCAGCTTCTTTCCTTTGTTATTGAAGCTTGTGTGTGTGATGTTGATTGATATGGGATTTTTATTGGGGTTTTCAGTGTTTTGTTGTAATCCAATTGCCACAAAATAAATAAGTAACTTTGAGTGTCAATATAACATTGGGATTTTTGCTTTCAGTCCTTTCCTGTTCTTTCTAATCCCAATGAACTGGTCCTTTTTGTTTTCTGCAAATTTCAGCCAAGGTCAAAAAGATGCCATGAGTTGCTTCATTCCTATGGGTGTATGTGTGCATGTGTAGAAAGTTACACATTTATTCAAAAGTACAATATCCATGCTTGTGTTCAAAACAGAAACATAAGTGCCAAGGTAGGACAAATTTATTTCATATCAGGTCTTACCCAGTGCAAATCTCCCAGTGCTGAAGACATATCTGAATGCAATTTGTAATCAAAATCGGTATATTTCCAAGCTTGCAGTGTGATTCACAGGAAAAAAATGAGTGGAAGCGATGAACTGCATGTGTACATTTGAAAAATGCACACAGAAAAAAGAAATGTAGGCAAATATTCTATCAAAGAAATGTACACAAGCATGTTTTAATCGATGAGAGAAGAATGAGATTTGATATGTATATTTTTGGGGAAATGCACATGAAAATGTGGATCAATTTCCCAATAAAAAGAAAAAAATGCACTCTGTAAGGCACAGGACAGAATGAGTTTTCAGTTGGAATTTGGAGAACAAGTTTTGCTTGTAGGTAAATCTCTTGACGTATACACCATAGAAACTTCATGATTAGTGACATTTGCCATGACTGTCTGCATGTTCTCCAAACATCGCATGTTCAAGGGGACCTAAGACATTGCTCCCTTCAAATGAGAAGTGAAACAGAGAACTTTTCCCGTCATAAGTTGTCTCTGGACACAATCGCTGGTGACTTGAAGTTCCTACAACTGACAGGTTATTGTGAAACCTAAATTAAATGAGGTTGGTGGTTCCACTTTTGCAGTAGCCAATTTCCTTCCTAACGAGTGACGTCCCTTGCCAGACCATTCAGCGAAAGAAGTGAAGAGTTTGGTCAGGTATAGAAAATGAGCAGTGCAGGTCAGAGCTGAAGGTGCGCTGGCAGAAATGTACCTGGAGATGCCCTTGTGTGCCGTTTGCTCCAAAGAGCTTGTGTACACGGTGGTTTTGCTTGGCATCGCTGCCAAAGCCAGCACATTCCTTCCTCTCTTCTTTGGTCTTAAATCCAAAAAATGTAGCGTCAGCCTTCCAGCCTTCGTGATTTGCACAGATCCAACCATACAGACGAAGCTGACTTAAGCTCCATCAGCGCACAGGAATATACATTTTGCAGGAGGAAAAGATATAACTGCAAACCGATTCTCCATGTCACCTTTTCATCGAGCATGAACTGTGAAAGGATAAGATTTGCTGCTTTCTTTGCATTGCTTTTGGGATGTTGTTTTAAACAGACTTCCTAACTGAATTATGGGAATGGGCATGGAGAAACAAGAATGACTTAGGGTACTGTCTGTCTTTGCAACAGTTCCTGGTAGGTCTCAAGCTCAAAGTCTTCTGTGCATCCTGCAGTGGACATAGGCAGGACAATGACAATCAGTTCTGCCACCCCCAACCCCCCCGAATTTTATCTAGATGGTGATCTTTGGCTGCCTGGATTGAGGGCCAGTGAGGGGGAGCAAAGGAGACTAGGGTGCCAACTGGAGCAGCTCTGTGGTCTCAGCTCCCTGCCCTCTCCTCCACCTGGCAACCCCCTCTCCCTCCTTCAGGACAGCTTGTGGTCTTGCACAGGGTGTGGGAAGACCTGCCAAAAGCAGGGTGGTGGCTTGGCCTTTGGAAGCCAAGCACTGGGGTCAGAGGAGCTCCATTCTCACACTCCTAAAAATCCTATGGGCCACAGAAATGAGCCTTTATATAAGCACATTCCATACTAGAAACCAAACCCATCGTTACAAGATGGGGGATGCTTGGCTCAACAATACTGTGAGTGAGAAGGGTCTTGGAAATGTTGTAGATCACAAGCGGAATATGAATCCAGAATGTGATGAGGTTGCCAAAGGGGCAAATGTTAGTTTAGGCTGCTTAATAGAAGTAGCCCTTCCAAATCACATGACATACCAGTTCCCCTTGGACACCACAGATGCAGTCAAGCTGGAAAGGGTCCAGAGAAGGGGAACAAGGTTGATCCAGGCCTGCCAACAAAGCCCCTTGAGATGAGACTTGGAGAACTGGGCATGGTTAGCCTTGAGAAGAGTAGATGAAGAGGAGATGTGATAGCACTTTTCCTGTACTTGAAAGGCTGTCCCACAGGGGAAGGACAGGATCTCTTCTCAATCCTCCCAGCATGCAGGACATGAAACAACAGATTCAAGTTACAGAGGAAACCAGGTTCTGGCTGAACAGCTGGAAGAACCTCTTGATTGTCAGAGCAGCACGACAATG
Source organism: Varanus salvator macromaculatus (assembly GCA_023646645.1). Taxonomy (NCBI): domain Eukaryota; kingdom Metazoa; phylum Chordata; class Lepidosauria; order Squamata; family Varanidae; genus Varanus; species Varanus salvator. The sequence continues at coordinate 9,922,363 of JAIXND010000786.1, forward strand.
GGACCCATTTCCTAGGGAGGCTGTGGGCTCTCCCCCTGGAGGCCTTCAAGAAGCAGCTGGACAGCCGTGTGAAAGGGATGGTTGATTTTGGAGTCCTGCACTGAGCAGGGCGTGGGACCCAATGGCCCTCTGGCCCCTTCCAGCTCTCCTGTGAGTGTACGAGGCAAAGGCTGTCATGCTTAAAGACTGCCTGGGAGCAAAGATTCCGGAGTGAACATTCAGGAGTGCTTTCTCCTGCTTTAGGAAATAACCAACCACTAATGATCTTGCATTATCAGCAAAATACCACCCTTGCCTTTTTGGATAATGCTATCAATGAACACCTGTACATCAGTAATGTGTGTCGGAAGGGCGAGAGTGGGAGAGGAGATACAGGTGAACTGAAGACAGGGAAAGCTATAGCAAACTGCATTCACCAAACTTTGTCTAACCCTTGGAAGCCAAAGAGAACACTGCAGAACTATTAAAGCATTTGGCTTCCGCTTCAGAAAGAAGACCAGATAATTCAAAACCCCAAACTCCAGAGAGAAATTTGGATGAGGATAATAATGTGAGAGCATTCATTACATACTTTAGTGAGGAACCTGAGCTGAGTAACTTTAGATCCTGGACTGGAAGGCGCAGGGCAACGGGTAGCCAGCCATCTGTATTATGTCATTCGTGAAACATACAACAAGCATTGCTTTTCTCCTCCCTGCCATTAGCATTCCATATTTGACAAGTGTTTTTTATTTGCCTGATGTATTAGAACGACACAGCAACACGTTTTTGCCAACCCTGATGAAAGAATTATCTAGGGATGTACGATAAATTCGTTCCAGCTAGTTCTTTATTGAGGTTTACCCAGTTTTCACCTCGCAGACTGAACATGCATTCAAACGCAATCTGCCAAGTTCCTCTGTTTCTGAGCCTACAAGATGATTTGCTGGCCTCTGTTCCCCAAAAACGCATCTGACAGAGTGCATGCATTTGGAACAGATTCATGAAAAAAGGCATAATTTTGAAAAAATGCAGATTAAACAGAAATTTAATCCGTGGGAGAGGAATGTGCAGATTTCAAGCATGTACCCCATTAATGCAGCCATTTGGGGAAATGTGCATGATAATGTGAATGGGTGCTTTGAGTAAATGGGGAAAAAGGAGCGGTCGCAGTCTGATGCGCGCTTGAGCTGACACAAGCTTTGAGGTTGCCATCAGGGAATTTTGGCAAACTCAGGTTTTACACATTTACACATCTCTACTCTGAGCATGTGCAGTTTTCCGTTTTAAATTCAGGTAAATCATAGCACCATGCTAACCACAAGAACAAGCTGCCTGGGAAGGCCTTGGCAGATGTAGGCAGTCTATAAATGTGTGGATAAATGAATAAATAATAAAATGCCAACCTGTTTGATTCTCATCTCCTCATTTGCTGCTGGCCATAGGAGAAGGTCAAGGCTGCAGATTCCTGGTCTTTAACCCTAAAGTCAAGGCCTTGCTGCCCCACTGTAAATATGGCATGATGTGCACACACCGGCTTGTTCCGTAGCCCATGAGAGGCTTCCTTTGCAATCCCCACATCACTGCTGTGTTCCGACCTGCAATTAAGAAAGGTAAAAGCCTTTGCAACTGCTGAGTGGCTCTCTTACCTCATGCAAGCCAGAGGCAGGCTGGTGTGATGTTTGCAGCTCTGCCTTTGGAGTAGCCCCGGGCTTCAGCCCAACAGCACTTGGAAGGCGAGCTGGAGGGAGGATGCACGGATCTTCTGCTGCCATCGGCTAATCAGTCCTAGGGATGCAGGAAGGTCCTGTGGATTTTGGAGTCCTAGCCTCCTGCTCCGATGCACTGGGACTGGTGAGCAAGAAGACAAACTTGTTCTGAATTTGTAAGATTCAGACATTTATGAATTTGTGTAGATTAGGGCTATGGAAACCACACCCTTTAATTTACATGAGGGGTTCTACCTTGGCTTCTGATGCTCAAACAGCTGTTGAACTTCTGCGATCAACTATCTTGGGTACCTGGGTTGTCTCCTGGACTTCATCCCATGGGCTAGAAATGACAGAGGGTGGGGCTTCGCACTTGAGGCCAACTCACTCCCTTCCTTATTTGTGCAGAGAAATGTGTCCCATCTCGATTGGGAGGATGAGCCGTGCACAGTGCTGAAGCCCCACTGCTTCCCCTGGTCAGTGGTCCAAGGGAATTATCCTGAGCACACTGCTTGCCCTCACTAATCCAGGGGGACAGGGCAATCCAAGAGCCAGATGTTCACCATCCCGGCCTATAGAATGGCTGGACTCCTCTCTGAGAACAATCCTGCGCATGCAGGTCCTCAGTTCTCCACCCATCCACCGACTAAGAAACAGAAAGAGTCTGTTGCACTAATTGTGGAGCACTGAAGCAGCAGGACAATCTTGCAATATGATTAGATGTGCAGACAAATGCCTCCTGAAACCTGCCCCTTGCAGCTACTCGGGGCCCTTCTGGTTCTTCAGAAGACACAGGAGGAAGATTCTTACCAAGTTAGACCAAGCTGGGTAAGGATTTTGCATTGCGCAAGCGAGGAGGAGGGCCACCGACTTAAACCCAATCATCTTTTTTCAAAGGAAACTTCAGGAACCATTGTCTGACTGAAGCTACCTGGGTAAAATAAAGTCTTTTGCTACAATTTGCTTTAATAACATGTTTCAGGAGGCAGCTATAAGGTGGCATAAAAGAGGATGCTGTGAAATTGTTTCTGTTCATGGGAGGACGCAATTAACTTTGTGACTTCAGTCTCTTGAAGAGGAGCCAGAGAGAGCAAAAGCGGCAGACCACGGGGAGTTTGCATGTTTATAAGATCATCTGCTTTTTCTTTTTCTTTTAAAATAGGATACCATTTGCCATCTCCTTCCTTCCAACTGTTTCAGCATCTTTTCCATAATAAAACAATTGCCCATATCCCACTGATGCAACAAACTATATTTTTAACATGCTAATAGAAAATAAAGTTTGGACCCCCAAAAGTACAGCAGTGCTCCTCCAGCCTGCAAAAGCACTTAAAATCCTTGAAGGAAAATAAGTTTTAAGAAGTGCAGTGTCATGGTGAAAGTTTTCTGGAAGTGGTGTGACATCTTTACAGGTTCCTAAAGATGGGAAAATTTGTTTCAGTTTCTTGTGGTTTTCATTTTCCCCATTCCTGGTTCCTCCCATCCTATGGAGAGAAGGGTGCTGTGGCTTAGCTGCACATTCAAACGCTCCAAAGTTCAGTCTCCGCCATCTACAGCAAAGGCTGGAAAAACTCCTGCCTGAAACCATGGAGAAGCAATAAAAATTAATATTTGAGCTATATCTACTCCATGTCTTTCAAAAAACAACAATTTCATAACACAACATACTTTTCAAGCTCTTGAGAGCAGCTTTCCTGCTAAAACTCATCTCTGTGACTAATGTTCAGGGGCTGTCGGAGAGATGGAGAGAGATGCTGCAGTGGGTAAGGAGCGCCAAAAGGAAAGGACTAGGTTGGAATGACATGAGCTTTGCAACAGTGTAGAAGAAGCAGAGAACAGAGACAGGACGCTTTGCTTCTGCCTGTATGCTTGTAGTGCTGACTGTTAAGATAAGTGAAGTGTTACTCTACATGGCAAGTGTTGTTTATAAAAACAGTGAGAAACTTGGAAAGTTACTGTGTGCTTAGTTGTGCTCTTCCGCTAAGCTTTGTGGCATGTGTAAATTTCGGGCAGGCCATCAAATGGCTGCGGTGTCTTGGAAACCATCATCCGTGTGCTTTTCTCGCAAACCATCTTTCTCGCAAACCATCATCCGTGTGTGTTTCTGCCTTGCTGTTCTCATAAAACCATTGCTTTTTCTTTAAACTTTCTGCATGCCTGCTTGTTAATCTAGGCTCTGACACAGTCAGAGGAAAATAAGCCAGATAAATTTAACATGCGCATTTCTTTTCCCCAAGGGATGCTCACATCTTCGCTATGCATGTTAAGACTCGCAACAATAGAACAATAACTACAGGCTTCCTTTGCGAAAGAGAGTCGTTCAAGCAGTTATGTACACATCTGTGCATGGCGTGTGCTCTGAAGGAGCTGTACGCGTTGTGAGGTCTTATACAAAGCATGCCACAAATCTACTCTACAAAATTGGTCTGGAGATGAATGTTGCTTGCAGAATTGGGAGCAGTTGTGCTGCTTGCAAGATGCCAGAAGCAGCTACTTGGCCACAGTGGTGTGGACTTTCAGCTAGCAGCACTCGTCTTATGTTCTCATGTTCTCCTGACACAGCAAGCCTTAACGCAGAGAAAAACGAGAGATCATAAACGCAAAATTTTCTCATTCCCAATTATAATCGTGCAGCAAAGGAAAAACACCTTGCGTTTAGTTTCAAGGGTGTTTCCCCTGCTTGGGATGGGGTTGCTTTCCCTTGAAGGATTCAGTTCATGGCTTGGAGACCTCCTTGCTCAATCTTTGTCATCTGAGGCTCATTTGGCTTTGGGGGCATGGACTGTCTTGATCCTCCTCAACAGCTAATACAAGCAAGTGCAGAGTTCAGCATGTGTAAGATAACTGTTTTCAGGGGGGTTAAGGGCACCTCACACTCTACTGGATTGTGATCAATGCATGATATGCACCTTCCAAGTCATGCAATATGCAACACATGCAAAACTGCTTTCCCAAAACCAAATGCATATCTAGGGTATAAATTTTACAGATCAACAATATTTCAATCTATAAGATCTAGACAGTGGATATGTCACTGGTGACCATTTGTTAGCTTTTCAGACTGCTGTATTTACATTGAGATTTTCACACTGGGAGTTCCTGAGTCTTAATCCGTGGAAATCTGGGAAGTGCCTTGGGTCTCTGTAGATGCGAGTGAGAAACACACTCACAATTCCTTTGTATCTCCGAGAAGGTGAGCCAGAAGGGGAAGGAGATTTAACAACACGGAACAAAAGGTGAAAGTCCAGCAGTTGCAGAGTTTAATTAACAAAACGAAAGGGAAACAGCAAGGAAATACAGAACCTTTACCCTTGAAAAGATCTGTGTCAGTAGGCAAAAAGAGAACAAAGAACGTGGTGTCATGCAGTGCACGGAAAGATACACTCTGAAGTCTTCCTGCGAAGGTCCTGAGTATTTTCATCTAAATTGCTTTCAGGCAGTCTTGCTCTCTGTAAGTAGTCCTTAATGCCATGAGGTTGGAGCCATCAGTGTTCTGACAGTTTAGTTTTCTTACATCGATCCAGAAATATACACTAGGTCATTTGCACCATCTGCCACACTAGTGTCAGTCACAGGAATGGTAACAGAAACCTGGGTTATGAAAGGTTGTCAGAGGGTCTGTACCAGCTGCAGGAAGGACACGCCAGAGAACTGCAAAGAACAGCAGCTACCAGTTTGTTGTTGTTGTTGTTGTTGTTGTTAGTTGCAAAGTCATGCCCGAACGATCACAGCCCCATGGGCAACACTCCTCCAGGCCCGCCTGTCCTCCACCATCCCCCAGAGTCCACCAAGCCCACACCCACCGCCCCAGTGACCCCATCCAGCCACCTCATCCTCTGCCGTCCCCTGCTTCTTTTGCCACCAATCGTTCCCAGCATCCAGCTACCAGTGCAATGGTTCCAATCAACGCTCTGCAAACCCGGGACAGGGGCAATGAGGAGTGAGACTTTTCTGTCCCAAGGAATCAGGTGGATTCCCTCCCCTCCCCTCCAGTTTCTCCTGCTTAGAACTATCTCATGAGTGCAGAAAAGCCACCATGTTTAATTCTGTTTTGTTTTATAAGACTATTTTAAATGTTTTTTGGTGGGGAGGGATCACATAGTTAGGTATTAGGGTGGCTTGCAAGTGTGCTGGCAAAATTTGATGGAGCCTCATCTTTCAGTCATCGTTTTGGGGTACAGAAAATCAGAGGTGTGCTCTAGAAAAGCAGATGGGTGGGGATCCAGAATACACTGTGCGTGTGTGTGTGTGTGAGAGAGAGGGGGGGGGGGGAGAGAGAGAGAGAGAGAGAGAGAGAGAGAGAGAGAGAGAGAGAGAGAGAGAGAGAGAGAGAGAGTTCTTTTGCCAAGTCTTAGAACAATGCCAACTGCCTCCTCTCAAACGTTAATCCTCCCTTCCTCTACTTGAAGCTGACTGCCCCACCCTGTAATTCCCAGAGGTGCAGCCTGCACACAAAAGTGTCTCCTTCTCTTAGATTTTCAGAACTGTCAGTATTACAAGATGTATAGCAGGCAATTTCTTTGATCGACATAAGGTAAAGACACTCAAGGGTAAGCACTGCAAAGGGGAAACAACAATGAAAAACATGCCGTTAGAATGGACTGTGGCATAATTCCCACAGGATTCTGTCGCCTTTTCAAATGATTTGGAAACATGAGGTTGCAGAAGGCGATAGAGGGTTGACTCCTGCACTTTCACTAGCACATGGGCTCCTTCTGAGAATTGTGTGCTTGAATAAAGGGCTGACTTTCATACCACTCATGTGGGTCCCTTATCACTGCCTTACTGCCAAGATGTCCATTGTTTGAGCCTCTCCTTGTTCTGTTGCACATCTCATGAAATACCCTCTCACATTTCACGGATGGAAAGAGGTGCACCCCGACTTTCAGACCAATATCTCTACCTGAAACCAGCCCTTCCAGCCTGCGTGCCCATTGTTAAATCTTCCACATCAGCTGCACATTGGATGGATTTATTCTGAAATAACCTGGCTGCCCTTGGCTTCCCAGGATGGGTGTCTTGATAATGCTAGGGAGAAAAGGGAATCCAGACTGCTGATCATCTGACCTGAACTACGCAGAGGAGAACTTTTGAACAAAAGAAGAAAGCTAAAACATCTGGCTTTTTGACATAAAGCTGTCATCCAGGTAACATTGTAGCATCCTGAAGGTATAACACACACTGAAATTCCTGTAGCGTCTGTGCCAGTGCTGGCAGCCATATTACCTTCCCTGAAATGCCCCTAAATGAAGTTATGTCTAAGGATGGACTGATGCGTCACCCACAAATTCTCTCCGTTGAGAATTCTTCCAATCCTTAATTTGTTCTGCCATGTTTTGGCATCATTTTGCAATGTGCCAACACATTTAACCTAATCTATACAATTCTGTATGTATTCCTGCGTAAAAGACACATGGTAGGCAATGTGGGAGATTCAGTTTTAGTGCAAATTCTTCTAGACTTACTGCTACATCCGAAGACAATTACACCATTCCAGTAGTGGGTGTGATTTGGTTGCCTCAGGGAGCTAATAAATAAGGATGGGCTAATTAGTGATATTTAGGAGTCCCAGGATTGTGCAAACACAAGCGCACTGCTTATCTCAAGCCCAGTTCCCATTCACACTTGCACGCCATGCTCTCTCTGTACAAAAGGGAAACGTGTGAAAATGGAGCTCAGATCAAACATGGAATTTGCAAGCATTTCCTCCACAGACAAGAGTTGGGCTGATTCCATAAATGGGAGAAATCAGGGAATTCACACAAATCCAGCAGGGAGAGTTGTGCCACTTGAACACAAGCGTCTCGCAATTCGCAAACGTTTTTTTGTGGATGCATGTTGGCATGTGCGAAAGCCTTTGGGGTTATGAACAGAGTACGCGAATGTGTCTGAGAGCAAAAAGCAGTCTTGTGCATTCTTACCCACAGCAAATGAGATGCGAATGGGGAGAGGAGAATGTGTGGGTACTGTCGAAGCAATGGACAAGGATCTGTGCAAGCTCTTTCTCTCAGATTTCTGAAGGTAGCAAGACTAAGGATTAATGGAGTTCGGGAAGTATAAGTAACACAAGTTTCAACCTTTGTTCATCAGCTAGCTTTCCCTACTCTTTCAAAGTTGGGGGAATTTGATTTGGCATTGGATAGCAGAGGTATCAACTTCAGCCTGGAGGATTATCATCAATCACAGAGATTGAATATAATAGTAAGTCACTGGGGGAAGAAGATCAGGGGATTTTCTCCTTCTCTGACAAGATTTGGACTTGGGGTCATCCTCCTTGTGGGGTACTCACATTTGTGTAAACAGGACAGTGGACTAGATTGGTGTTTGGTCAGATCCTGCATGGCGATTCTTATTTTCTTACAATTGGGACAGCATGTCCCTTCAGCTCTGCAGCTGGCAGGCTATTTTCCGTAATAATTACACCGGGTAACTAGAATGCCCAACCTTTTTAGCAGGTGTGCTTTCCAGAGATATTTGCATTATCATTGTCAGAACAGGTTGCTGTATTGATGGACCTCTGGTCTGATCCGGCAGGGTTATTTTTATTTTATGGGGTCCTCATTCCCTGTGAGGACAATAAAATGCATTAAATCAAGCACTACAACTTAGTGGATTAGACTGTCAGTGTAATGGAGAGGAAACTGTCTGAAAATTATGAATCAGGCTGCATGGGAATCAGCCCCATGAAACGCAGTATGATTTGTCTCTGCGTAGATGCGTAGTTAAGTAGATCACTCTGTCAGCTGCTCAAAATTCATTTCCAGGAGCAGAAAAAAAGGCCATTGCACTTCTTTAAAATTCAAGCCAGTACAGCCCCTCCCCACCACCAGCACCAAAGAGTAGTTTTATTAAATAATGGAGCACTGATTAACAGATATTTCCTCTGTTTAGACAGAAAAGGGGTGGTTTCTTGCTTGCCCTTGTGGATTCTTTGCATCAGCCTGAGCTGATGGAGGTAGTCTGGGACTTGGTGTTGAGGCCCCTCAGGGGGACCTGCACGTCCATGCCGAGACAACTGCTCTGTCTGGGGCAGCTCAGGACTCCATGGGGCTGTCTCAGCATGTCAGTGGCCCAACACCTCGGATCGGCTCCTTTCAACAGATTTGGAAGATGGTGGTTCAAATGTGGAGGGGTTAACTTTAACCGCATTGTCACAATCTGGTGAGGTTTAGCATCATTGTCCCTCTCCAAGGGTGGGGGATCCATTAAGATGGTCCACCCCGAGAGACTGATGGAATCGGAGGTTTCCTGAGGTCTCCGGGGGAACATCCAACTGACATGATTGGTGATCCTGTCAAAGCCCAAGTTGCTCTGTGGAATGCGGAGAGGACTCGGGCAGCTGACTTGATTGCTCCTAAGCATCCTCTTCTCTTTCACAGAGCTGGACCAGCTCCATGGTATATGACTGAGATGGTATATCACTTAGGGAGATGAAGCGAGAGGGGAGATGACTAGAGCACAGGTGGAGGAGATATCAAGATGAATCTGACTGAGCACGGCTTAAAACCCATCATAGGGCCTATTCTGCAGCATTAAAAATGGCCAAATGCCCATATTTTGACGCTTCTATTGTGCCTTCTCAGTGTGACCCAGACGAACTTTTCCGGGTGGTTCGGGGTCTCTTGCATAGCGAAGTATCTGAGGAGACCTCGGAGCCCCTGGTGGTTTGCTGTGATGAACGTGCTCCTCACTCTGATAGGCCACCATTTGCGCTCCACCATTTGTACTCAGCTTGATCCAGTCTCATTGAGCAAGGTGGCCAGAGTGTCATCTTATCCAACTTGGAGGGATGAGTTTCAATTATTTTGGCCTGACGATGTGGATGAGGTTCTTGGCTCTTTTGGTGCCACCGTTAGTTTACTCAGCAGTTGCCCATCTTGTCTTATTAAGAGATCCAGCGTCTGGGTTCACAGCTGGGTCCAGGAGGTTGCCAGTGCCTTGCAAAGAGAGGGGGTGGTCCCAGCCTCCCTGAAGGAGGCTGTGTTCAGACCACTTCTTCACCTGGACCCAGGGGCCATCGTAAATTATAGGCCCATTGCCAACTTCCCATTTTTGAGCAAGATGCTCAAGAGGATGATGGCCAAGCAGCTGCAGGCACTTGGACGAAAAGGATTATCTGGATCCACTTCAGCTGGGCTTTGGGCCAGGGTTGGGGAGGAGACTGCCTTGGTCACCCTGTGGGGAGAGGGACAGGGGCAGTGCAGCCCTGTTAGTCCTGCTGGACCTCTCAGCAGCTCCAGACACCATCAGCCATGATGTCTTCCTGGGCAGGATGGCTGGGCTGGGGGTTGGGGGCACTGCATTGCAATGGTTCCATTCCTACCTGGCCACCTGTGTCCAGAACGTGGTGCTGGGGCACAGTTGCTCTGCCCCGTGGCAACCGTGTCATGGGGTTCCTTGGGGCTCTATGCCATCCGCCATGCTGTTTAATATCTACATGAAGCTGCTGGGAGGGGTCATTCAGAGATGGGGTTGAGGTGTCATCTGTATGCTGATGACACCCAGCTCTATATCCCATTACCTCTAGCCCAGGTGAGGCGGTCTCTGTCCTGAATCACTGCCTGAGCTCGATAATGGACCGGATGAGGGCCAATAAATTGAAACTCAATCTAGGCAAGGTGGATGGTGCATCTGCCCAGGGGGTGGGCCTTCAACCTGCCCTGGATGGGGTTGCACTCCCCCTGAAGGACAGGGGTCGCAGCTTGGGGGTGCTCCTGGACCCAAAACTATCAACTAAGTCTGTGGCTTCAGTAAGAGAGACACAACTTCTCCAACTCAGGAAGCTCTTGGCGGATGGACCTTACAAGAGAGGGGGTGGGTGGAATCCCTAAAGGGTTGGGATTGCATGGAGAAGCTGGAATTCTGAAGAACAGCCTCTGTCCTGTAATGCTACACTGCAGTCCCCACAGAAGTCAACTAATTTATCTTCTCACTCTGAAAAGTCAGAGCAGATGAAGCCTCTCCAGTTAGCGTCTTAGCCAGTTTTCACACACTCTCTCATGCCCTATTCCCTCACATTATGCCTTTCAAAAACAGTAAATTTTCTACTTCATTTTATTCTCATTAGTTCCAAATTAGGGCAAGGACCTTGATGCTGTGAATATGAGGTATAGACTGGTATTGCTAATGAACTCAGTCTAGAAAATTGTAAGGGCTGGGAAGAAGGTTACGGAATAGAGATGAGGTGGATGTTCCAGAGGGACAAGCTATTAGACTCTGGGCAAGCCATAAGTAGTCAGTATTATGGATTGACAAGCATCCGCAATTAACTCTGACAAGGTGAGTTTTTTTTTTAATTCCCTTCCTCAAGACGGAAATATCCCTCCTCACTCAGAGCTGGAGTATGAGGAAAAGGCCAAAGTTTATCAGGCTGAACTTCCTGCCATCAATACTTGACCAATGGCTCCAGCCTTCTCCATCACAGAAGTGTAAGACAAACTTGCTCATTGGCTGAGTTTCTTAAGTTCCAGAAGCCTTGGCATGCCATGCCCAAGAACACCCTGGATGACCACTTGCGTGGTACAACGGAAGAGGAAATGGTTTACTCGAAGAAGGCAAAAGGAGACGAGGATCTGCATAGGGATTGCATATTCCCTTGTAAAGCTATTGCCACTATCTGGATTTGTAGGATTAAACTTGCTCCCTCGCATTTTTGCATAAATTTGCAAGTTGTTCTCTTTTAAACCTGCATCAGAGTTTGCAATGTTTTTGTGCATTATTTCCTCTTGAATCTTGCATCGCCAAGCTCAAAATGATGCAGATTTGGGATGCAACTTTGCTTTGGGCTGAAGTATTGCCTTGAGAAGTGCAAAATGGCTCATTTTTTAATTAGAAACTCAACAGACCATATTTTTACTCATCCTCACATGTCAGGGTGGGAAGATAGAATTATCTCTCCACTCTCCACATCACTGATAATCTTATAAACATATCCTATGGATCATTTATCTCTTGCCTGTTACTGAAGAAGAAAGATATGAATGTTCTTCAGCATTTGCTTGAGATCTTGGTTTTACTCTTGCACTCTTTTTAGGAGCAGTGAATTTGCCCTTCATTCCCTTGACTTTGTGCAGTTGTTTTATAAAAGGGCTATACACCATACACACTGGGCTATTTAGGAATATTTGCTTAGGATAAGGGCTTCCTTTTTCAGACTTTAATTGCTAAGCTGCCAGCTTTAATTGGTTTCCAGGACTTGCCTGCTAGATTTTACAGTCTATACTTGTGTCAAGATTAAGAAATGTTTCTTTCTTCCATTCCCTTTTTTGCTTTTTTGCTTCAAGGGGTTCTGAAATGGCTCAGCATGGTTCTTTCATGTTAAGATTTCCATAACTAACTGCTTCCTTTCTCACCCTAACAGTGCCCTGAGCATGTTCAGCAGATGCTTGAAAGTTAACCTTTTCTATCTCTAGTCACACAACAGTTCTCTGGACAAGGTGCTGAGTGAGACCACGGCCAGCTCCAGGCGTAGGAGGGCCCTTGGGCAGGGCACACACAGTAGGCCACCTCCCTCTCACTGCACCATTCCCCCCTCTGCTCCTGCTCCTCATCTGTCTCCTCGTCCCTGCTATTTTCACCATCCTAGAGCCAGCGAGCAAGGCAGAAGCATCCTCCTCCTCACCACCATCAGAACAAGAAGGTTGCAATGGTTACTCATACAATAGTAGAGTTGGAAGGGGCCATGAAGGCCATTGGTCCACCCCCTGATGTTACAGGACACCAAGTCACACCATCCCACTCAGGTGACTGTCCAATTTCGCCTTGAATGTCTCTAGTGCAGAGAGCGCCTTTCTCATACGAGGTCACCAGGTCAAAGCTCTCTGTGTCCCAGCACTGGGTCCCAGCAATGGCTCCTACAATCCTGATATATTTTCCTGATCTCCAGCCTGAATCTGGGTTGTCGCAGTTTGAATTGATTATTCAGTGCCCTGCACTCCGGTGCCAGCAAGAAGAGAGCTTGACCTTCCTCTTTGTGACAGTCTTTGAGATACTTATAGAGGGATATCATGTCCCCCCTCAGTCTTCTCTTCTCAAGGCTGAATATGCCCATTCCTCTCAGTCTGTCCTCACAGGGCAGTGTTTATTTATTTATCTATTTATTTTATTAAAACATTTCTATGCCGCCCCATCGCAATAAAGCCTTGGGGCAGCTTACAACATAATTAATATAAAGCATATAAAATTCAATTAAGCCTCCCCCTCCCCCCGGTGCATCTTGGCAAAACCTTTAAAATCCCACTTATCACCAATACAATTAGCAATTAAAATACGATTTAAATAAAAAGGTCTTTGCCTGGTGCCGAAAAACAAATAACGAGGGCGCCAGGTGTCCAACCCGATCATTTTTGTTGCCCTCCGCTGGACCCTTTCTCATGTGTCTGCATCTTTCTTAAATCTTGGTGCCCAGCACTGAACACAGTACTCCAGATGAGGTCTGACTAGTGGGGGGATGTTCTCCGTTAGACCTGTTCTAGGATGGGACCTTGGCCGGTGCCCAGCCGTGCTTCCCCTTGGCCCTGGCCCTGAGTGAGTATGTGTGCTAAAGCAGCATCACCTCATCCAAAAACAAGATACCTGGTGGGAGCCATTCGTGGGACACAAAGGCCACAGAGCGCTTGGACCTGGTGGCCTCACAGGTGAAAGCCAAGACTTAATACGTGGACCAGAACACGGCCAGGAAGGAGACCCAGAACGGCAGGTCCAGTTACCTGCCAGTGGGTGGAGACAGGATGCTATCCTTCACCAGATGCTTGAGCAATGTGCTCTTCGGAGATTTCCAAGGGCTCAATTGGCCTGTACCAGACACAATTGTGGATCAGAACTTAGTTATGCACCGCCTGTACACTTTTAGCCAGACCTGTTAAAAAAGTGACAGATGGACAGAGAGACACAGTTTAATTAAAGCCCACACGGAAAATCATTCAGCCTAACAGTGTTCAGGATGCCTTAACCTCATCAGGGCGAGTCTGAATTGGCCCTGAGGGCAGCAACAACCCAGGGGCACCTTAGGGGCCCGTCTGGATCCCAAAAAGGGGCACCCTTTGGATCCCATGGCTTCATGTTATCCCCACAACAACCCTGTTGCTAAGTTGGGCCAAGAGTGAGTGAATGGCTGAAGGTCACACCGTGAGCTTTATGGCAGAGTACAGACTAGAAGCTGGACCGCCCAGGCCCACAGCCCAATACTTGAACCACTGCACCATGCTGGCTCTTACACAGACCCTTTCGCACTGCTGCTGACGTCACAAGGCGCTGGCACATGTGTCCAGGCTCTAGGCCCTTGCAGATACTGCTTGGGAGTCAGCTGCAGTTGTTGATCCTGAGCATTATCAAGCTTTCCATTGTTCTGCTCAAATAATGTATGAAGTGCACTTTTTGAGAGAGAAAGAGATTCAGCAATGTAGTCTTGGAGAGAAATTGTGCTAAGTATATATTCATAGACAAATCTCTGTTTGAATTTCCATGTGGATTTTCTCTTCCTTTTTAATTGCAGATCAGTGACGGAGTGGTAAATTTCGCACATGCTGCTTATGGCAGTCCTCACCGCAATGCACTCCAAGGAGAGCTTTAAAAAAATCCCAGCAGCTGTGTTGATCCATATCCACCAATCCATTCTAGAAGTATTCTAGAAGTCTACCAAGAACAGCTGCTTTGGTAAAATGAATGGCCCATTCGAGAACAAGGCACTGCAAGATGTTTGATGGTACAGTCAGAGCAATCTATTGTACGTGGGGCAATTCATTTTCCTTCAGGGACAGTGAGGGCTGCTCCAGAGGGACCTTTGTATCGCTGCTAATAAGATGTGTGTTTGCTGAACCTCTGTCACAGTTGCATGCCTAGACAAGATGAAATAGATTTCCAAATGAATTCATGTGAATGTGGCACGTTCTGCAAATTCGCTGATTCATCACCTTTATGGGGAGGTCATGCGTGGTTCACCATTTACAAGTGTGGGCTGCAGAAGAGTATAGAAGCAGAGAGCTAACCCGTTCTCCTTGAATGACAGACTAACATAGCTCCATAACTGCCTCTTATGCTAGTCGTCATCCTCTCAATGGCATGTTGAATCTCACAAAACAGCTAGCAGGTCTGAGATGGTTTAGGTTTGCAACAGTCACCACAATTATCAAGTAGGCAAGCCGTTACTGTGCCTGTTTGATGGCTCCATATGGATCTTAAGGCAATGGTGTACTGTAAACTTTTTGGAAGAGCTGGCTTAGACAACAAGGTGAACCTGAATGGGGAAAGAGGGAAGGGTGTCAGGGGGAGAGAGAGAGAGAGAGAGAGAGAGAGAGAGAGAGAGAGAGAGAGAGAGAGAGAGAGAGAGAGAGAGATTGCTCCTTGCACCTTGCCTCTGAAATTTAATTTGCACTCCATTTCTGAGGTGGAAGTGTCTGCAAAGCCAAAACTGAAATGCCAGCTTTGCTCTGACAAAGAGTTTTGTTAGAATTACAGTGAGAGAGATTTAATGTTTTGAATGGCATATGCTGTTAATTTTCTCCATTTTTGCATTCCAATATGAAGCAAAGGAGAAAAGAGGTTCCTTTATGAAAAGGACATTTTTTCTGAAAGAGACTGGACTACAATAAGAGTTCGGGGAACCAGTTCAGGTATGATATAATAATCCTTTGCACAAATGCCGATTTCTCAAGGAGGCTCTTCAGCTTCTTCACAGATGAATGCAAATTAAAAATATGTACCATTTATACTCTTCTTGGCTAAGCATCTGCATTTCAGTCTGGTCTTATATAACATTATAGAACCATGCCATCTAAATTAATATCTGTTCCCAGCCACCAAAAGAGCACACTTCTCATTTCAGGAGACATGGCACATGGATTTGGATGGTTGTATGCACAGATGTACAAAAGCATTGTTTCTGCTTCAAGCCATGAGTGTGTCCTGGCCACACACAACCCAGCCCATTTGTCATGCATGTCCTGAAAAAAATGGCAAACGCTTGAACACATGCTTGCATCAAAGGATATGCAGACTTAAATGGTAAAGATCTTCACAATAGATCAAGTTGAAACATGTGTGATTTCATGCTTTAATCCATATGGCATGTTTGTGCAAATTTGGAAATTGGTGCTCATGCACATTTGAGGGGGTGATTGCTCAAAGTGGTCTCCTCCATTTTGCCGGATGTTCTTAATTGTGCCAAGTGAATGGAGATCACAAAGAGAGATTGAGGAGACATAAACTGCAAGGCATTGCTCAGAGAGGCTGGGTGAATATGACCATTCTGTGTTTGAGCATCCTTCGTCATATCTTTGGGCTGTGTGTGCTACAGAAGAATCTGAGATGATGGCATGGATCACAACAGTTCAGGCAGCAGATGGGAGAATCACGTATTTGAATGCTGACCCACATCAATTGTTGTCGTAGCTATGCAAAAGGGTCCAGTCTGAGACATTAGGACGGATGCTTCCAGTCCACTCTTTGCTTAATGGCAGGTGGCTGTTTTCAGAAGAGGAAGCCTCTACCAGTGCTGGAACGACTGTGGTGCTTCAGTCCATTCACAACATCATAATTCTGCCCCCTTATTTAGCATCAGGTACTGGCCAGGCCTTTGTTGTGTTTTTTAGGGTATTCCTATAACCATTCCAACAGAAAACAACTATAACATTTCAGACTTCCATAACCTGGGGACGATTATAATCATAGCCTGGATCAACAGATAAAGCTAAATATTTAGCTTTAGAATTGTCCATGAATAGCAAAAGTAGGAAGATTACCATTAGCATTAGCATTACCATTAAGATTACCATTACCCATTTCAGACCGGCTTCAGACCCGGCTTTGGCACTGAATCCGCCTTGGTCGCCCTGTATGATGACCTATGCAGGAAGATGGACAGGGGGAGTGCGTCCCTGTTAGTCCTCCTTGACATCTCGGCGGCTTTCGATACCATCGACCATGGTATCCTTCTGGAGAGGCTGGCGGGATTATGGGTTGGAGGCACTGCTTTGCAGTGGCTCCACTCCTATCTCAATGGCCGATACCAGAAGGTGGTGCTGGGGGACTATGGCTCTGCGCCATGGCAGCTATGCCATGGGGTTCCGCAGGGCTCCATTTTGTCCCCCTTGCTTTTTAACATCTACATGAAACCGCTGGGGGAGGTCATCAGGAGGTGTGGGCTGCGGAATCATCAGTATGCGGATGATACCCAGCTCTACCTCTCGTTTTTCACCGATCCAGGTGAGGCGGTGGCTGTGCTGAACTGGTGCCTGGCCGAGGTAATGGGCTGGATGAGGGCCAATAAACTGAAGCTCAATCCAGACAAGATGGAGGTCCTGTTGGTAGGTGGGTCGGGCTACAGTGTAGGGGACCTGACCCTAGTCTTGAATGGGGTTGCACTCCCTCTGAAAGACAGGGTCCGCAGCTTGGGAGTGCTCCTCGACCCGGAGCTGACCTTGACTGCTCAAGTGTCAGCAGTGGCGAGGAGCGCTTTCCATCAGCTTTGGCTGATACATCTGCTGCGTCCCTTCCTGGAGTTCGATTGCCTGGCGACGGTGACTCATGCGTTGGTGACTTCCTGGCTGGATTACTGTAACGCACTCTACATGGGGCTTCCCTTGAAGACGGTCCGGATACTTCAATTGGTGCAAAATAGAGCTGCCAGGGTACTGACAGGGACTGGGCATGGTTCTCATATCACCCCAGTTCTCCGTCAGCTCCACTGGCTCCCCATTGAAGTCCGGGCCCAATTCAAGGTGTTGGTCCTTAACTATAAGGCCCTAAACGGCTTGGGTCCTGGTTACCTAAAGGAGCGCCTGCGACCATATATGCCCTCCCGTCCCTTACGATCAGCAGCAGAGGCTCTCCTCTGGGAACCCTCCATGTGAGATATCAGGAGGGTGAGTACCCAGAGGAGGGCTTTCTCTGCGGTGGCGCCCCATCTGTGGAATGCGCTCCCCAGAGAGTCTCGCCTGGCGCCGTCGTTATTTTCTTTTCGGCGCCAGGCAAAGACCTTTTTATTTAGACAGTATTTTAAATGTTATTTTTTTTCCTAATTTAAGATTATTATTTAATGGTTTATTTATTTATGTTGTATGTTTTTAAATTCAACCTGGAGATGGGCCAGTTTTTAATATTGTATATGTTTTTTAGTGGTTGTGAGCCGCCCCGAGGCTGCTGCAAGGGGCGGCATACAAATATTTAAATAAATAAATAAATAAATAAAATAAATTAGAACTATTAAGCAGATATGAGCAAGTCTAACTGTAAGCAAACACATCAGAGCAAAGTATTGTTAGACCAAGCTCAGCTACATGGGCCCTTAGCATTTGTTCCTTTCATCTTGGGCTGCCTGTCTCTGCTGGGGAGGTCCACTCTTCTTCTAGCTGAAGGTCATTTGATCTACTTCTGCCTTTTCTTCACCATGCTTTTGGGATCCTTGAATTTCCTTCCGGGTTCCACCCAGGAATATCTGAGAAATCTGTAACTTAGTCAAATGACCTCTAATCTCCATGATTCCAACCCGCAGGTTCCGCAGCACTGCTTTTTCTGAGTTGTGGACTAGCAAGAGTGGATTTTTTTTTGGGGGGGGGGTCATACAAATTTGCATACTGTAAACAAATGTGCATTAACACAAATGTGCACTTGTGTAAACAAAATGGAAATCTCATACAACCCTTAAAAATCCAATTGTATCCACCGATGGAATGAAGGACTCCTGGCGAAACACCGATGGGGTGGCTTTAACATAATCCTGCACTCAACTGCTACCTTCTTCTCTCATAGTGCCAGACATTTTTTTTTCCACTTTTTTCCAGCGCTTCCTACTTTGCACAGCCTGATTTTCAAGGCCCTCGGAGGCAGGCATTACAGCCCTCTATTTGAAGGGTCGCCAGTGAAGTCTTGCCCAGTCCAAGACTGGTAGAGAGATAAATAACTACCAGAAGGAAAAGCTGGGCCTTTCAGTTGCCCATTGATTGTAGACGGAGCAAGGCATGAATTCCACCTTGTTGCACTCTTCCATATACTCAGCTGCGGCACATATTTAAATTATGATAAATATTCTCATATCTGCATAGATACATATAAATTAGCATCATGAAAATCTTCTGTAAGTTGCTGTCCTCTGTTTTTGCAGCCACGATGCATGTCCTCATTTTTGGTGGTTCATAATGCCTTTTCTAATGGCCTGAAAAAACATCTCTTTCTGATGGCACAGAGAGATCCTAGTCTGTAGCCCAACGATGGGATGAAGGTGGAATGGACTCTAGGCCAAGGGGGACACTTTCCTGGAAGCCTTGTGGCCTAGCCCCAAGAGAAGTTCCTCACAGTTGTTGGCACAAGTTGTGAACCTTATTAGATTATGTCTCTTAATCCTTGGCTCTTCTCTTCAGCTTTGGTGACTGTTTGTTGTTGGTCGATAAGGTTGGAAGCCCTGTCCAAAATCTCATCAAGGGTATCTTTCTTGGACTTGTTCTGTCAGTCATAGGCAAAGCTAGCTGAAAACAGAACAGCAGATGGCTGAAGGAGCCTTATAATTAAAGGTCCCCTTTATCAAAAGCTTCACATATTCTCTGAAGGCTTTCATGATTTCAGTAGTTCATGCGGCTTGTTTTGGGAACCCCAGGAGCTTAAATTGCTTGACGACAAAAATAGCTTAGAAGTTTATTTATATGTCAGAACTGTCATGGTGTCAGTTTTGCAATGCTGGAGCCTAATGTGACCTCAGCAGAGAAAATACTGTATTTCTGACAAATCTTTCCTTAGATGATGGCTCCTCATTGGAACACTTTTTTGGGCTCTCAGTTCACCCCTCCATGTCTCCCCCACTTTTCATTCCAGACAGCAAGAAGCCGGTGAGGTATTAACGTTAATCCAGTCTTTTTCTCTTCTGCACTAACTTTTTCTTGTTTAACCGGTGCAGGGAAGGCCAAATCCAGCCCCTAAGCAAATTTTAATCATGGTACTGTGAAACCTTTGTTCACAAGGGCTTGTAGCTGTAGGAATGCATAAGAAAGTAAATTCAATTTGTTTTTGAGCAGCATTTCCCATTTTCTTCTTGTTCTTCCAGAATGAACACAGCCCTGGAAATCATTTGTGGGTGAAACCCATTATGGTTCTGAACTTGCAATGTGATTTCCAGACCACCAAATATATGTATTTCTTAAAAAAACATGTTAAACAGCATTTTCATATTTTGAAAGATGTGCTTGAAAAGCTGCACTTTTGAAAAATAAACAGAAATATGTTTTAATTGATGGGGAAGGAATATGCACTTCAGTTCATGTGAGCATTTGGAAATACAAGCATGGAAATGCAGGGAGGTTTTCATGCAAAGACAGAAGGAAAAAACCCTGCTCACAATCTGATACGGAGTTGAGTCAGAACAAGCTTCCAGATGGAATTCAAACACTTTAGAGAGCTCAAATTTTGTCAATTTACACAAGCCCCCTCCCCTTGTGGGGGAGAAAAAAAGTCAGATCTTGAATCTGCCTTCTAGGAAGGACTTAGAAACATAGAAATTCATTCTGTTTCTCAGTCAGAAGGGGCCTCTAGGGCCATCTAGTCTGACCCTTCCCCAGCTCCAGCTGGCTCCACTCATGACATGCCTACCATGTGCATGTGCAGCCTATCCTTGAACACCCTCAATTATGGGGCTTCAAACTCCTCCTGTGGAAGCCCATTCCATACCCTTGGGGTCCTAACCCTCAATAAGTACTTCCTGTAAAAGGTAAAGGTGAAGGTTTCCCCTTGACATTAAGTCCAGTCATTCCTGCCTCTTGGGGGCGGTGTTTATCTCCATTTTCTAGCTGAGGGAGCCAGCGTTTGTCCGCAGACGGTCTGTGGTCATGTGGCCAGCATGACTAATGCTGTTACCTGCCCACCGAAGTGGTTCCTTTTTATCTACTTGCATTTGCATGCTTTCGAACTGCAAGGTTGGCAGGAGCTGGGACGGAGCATGGGAGCTTACCCCGTGTGCAGATTCGAACTGACGACCTTTCGATCAACCATCCCAGCAGCACAGCAGTTTAAACCACTGTGCCACCTGGCATCCACCCTGAATCTTGGTTCCCTGAGCTTTGCTCCACTGGAACGCATCCTGCCCTTCACTGCAGGGGGAAAAGGTCATGACCCACCTCCGCATGGCACCCCCTTAGCTTGCAGAAGCTCCCTCCTCACCAGAGTTCTCCACCTTCAGCAGGTTCTCCTGATTTCTGGTGTAGCTTTTTAGAGGGCTGGAAGTTCTGATGTGCAAAGACGGCATGAGCTTCTCCTCTGCCAGCACAGATGATCCAGGTACATTTGTATTCATGCCTTGTTTCTAAGCGGTTCAAAAGCGAGAGACTCTCCATTTTAATTTGAATGCTGTAAATTTAACATGTAAATTTAAACGTCGCTCCAGCTTTTTAGGAACATAGAAAGCTGCCTCATAGTTGAGTCAGGGTGTTCGTCCATCTTGTTCAGTATTGTCAGCACCAAGTGAGAGTGTCTGCCTGGATTTCAGGCATCCCTGCATCCCACGTTTGCCTGAAGGCGCAAGGGGCTGAATCAGGGGCTATCGGCGTGCAAAGCAGGCGCTCCTCCAAAGGGCTGCAGCTCCTTCTCCCTCCTCCATAGAGACTTTTGCTCACAAGATGGTGCCATTTGGGTTGGTTGAAATAAAAGAATTAGCAGGCTGTGGATTTTGTTTTTGCCTTTCTTCCTGGTTTCTTTTGTTTTCAGGTGTAGTTATTGTATGTGTCTGCACGGAGGGTAGCGGGGATGGAGAATGCAATTTTTCCACATGTTAATATGAATGTTGAATAGGATGCCTGCACTGTGCTGGGGAGTGTCTACTCCATCAGTGTGAAGCTCATGCTGGAAAGCAAGACCTTGACTTCAGGTGGCTCCTGGAAACACACGGGAGCAAAATTGCATGTGTGGCAAAAGGCAGCTCTAGCCCCAAAGGGAACAAAGACCATCAGAACTCAGGGCAGCGACAGACCTACCAGTGGGTAAAGCGGAACTTGGCGGCTTGCCGAGTGACTCCCAAGCCCTCCACTGCTATGCTGGATGAGATTCCCAGGTGTGCACAAGAGATGGAGGGCTCTGGTGGGAATGGTGGCTCAGACTCGGAGGAGGGGGAGTGGACAGCTGACCCAGCCGTGGCTCAGAGTTCTCACTCTGATATTGGAGTTGCTGAGACTAGCGAGGCCCCGGCTGCCCAAACCCTCCAGGTGAGGCAGCCCGAGCCGGCTCTGGATTGAAGCACTTCAAGGACAACCACTGAGCCCCCTCCCACTCCTGATGGTGGAAAGAAGCTGGCATTGAACAGGCCAGGGAGGGGTTCTCGGGAGGAGAACTTGACATCCTTGGAAATGTGGATGTGAGTACCCGTTGATGCACTCACCGGCTGGACCCATTAGAAACTCAATGGGAAGAACGTAGGTGTGCCCACTTCCATAGTGCACCCCCCTCCAGAGACCAGCCCCAGAGGTTCATAAGCAAAGCTTTGGGTGAAGTGGAGCAGAGCAAGGGGTCAACTTTCCACCTGGAATGTGTGTTTCAGAACTTGTGAATACATTGTTGCTGTATGGAATACAGACTCTTTTAATAATTGCTGAAGTACCTGTCTTGCTTGGGAGGGGACGCCTAGCTCACAACATTACCCACACCTAGGAGATATTCCATTGCCAATCCATTTGGGTTTTATCCATTGAGCAGGAGTAACAAATTTTTACCTGTTCTTTGCCCCAGGTAACAAAGCATATTGGGCTGGCCTTGATTTCAGTCCCAAAC
The DNA here is from genome assembly GCA_023646645.1 of Varanus salvator macromaculatus. Taxonomy (NCBI): domain Eukaryota; kingdom Metazoa; phylum Chordata; class Lepidosauria; order Squamata; family Varanidae; genus Varanus; species Varanus salvator. Next base: position 9,944,790 of record JAIXND010000786.1, read on the forward strand.
CCTCCACCCAACCAACAGAGAGTTTTTTCATCAGTGAGCAGAAATACCCAGCATCTCTAGCACTAGTTCTTATTTTCATGACTCAAACGTTTAGTTGCACAACTACTTGTATGTGTAGCTTTAATACCTTCCAACAATTGCCCAGTTGATGTTCTCATTTATGGAGGGATCACGGAAAAGCAAAACAATATTGGAAACCTATCATTGATCCACTGCCCCTAATTTTTAGCTATACAACAACACTTGACCCTCTGACAATACTATGTTACATGATGGATAACTTGTTTTGTTATTGCTAGCAAATGCATTACCAGTAGCCAAAATTGCTTAGGCTAGACATTGGTAGATAGAAACAGTGCCATCTTTCAGGCTGCCTGCCATCCTATATCCACGGGCTTGAAAGTATGCTCCATTGAACTCAGCAGGGCACTTCAGAGGAGACCCTTTTAGGAATGCGCTATGGATGACTGAGGGGAATTGTAGGCATGTATGAAATGGAGCAATTGACTGAAATTACACACAGACAAAAAACAATCAATGAATGGCTTATTTTAGCTAACGTCTTTGGACCTCAACTTTCAATCTGATAGTCAATAATGAAGCAGGACAGGCATAGGTAGCAACTGGATCTCCAGGTGTTTTGGAATTCAAGACCCAGAGGTCTCTGCCAGCATAGTCCATGGTGAGGAGTGCTGGGGGTTGGAAGTGAAAGTATCTGGAGATCTGCTTTCAGTCCACCCCTGCAGCAGGCCATGATGATAAAAGAGTAAATGGAAGAACACAGAACCCAAGATGGGAATGTCACTGGGAATGTGAAATGTGTCAGTCAAAGATTGGAACATATTGTATAATGATGTATCTTAAAGCAATAGATGGGTTATTTCTTAACCTTTCCAACATAAGCCTTTTTTATCCTTCTCTATCCCATTTTGTACATCTGATTCACTCCTTTACTTAGGAAACTGTTTGTGTAAACTTCTACTGCTCTGTTTGGGGCACATAAAATCCCTTCCCTCCAGTCAGTTTGAGACCTTCTGGCAAACCTGGGCACATCAACTGAGCTAAAAGCAATTAAAATTCTGGATTCAGTTTGACCAGTTTTCTCAGTATCTAAAATATAGCTTTCAGGATCATTATGCATGGGAGAAACAGGGCAAATGGCCAATGTTCTCTGTTGGTTCCTACTGTGTGGTCAAACTTCTGGAGCAGAATTCAGCCAACACACTTTGCAAACCATTTTTTCCCACATTAAAACTGCTCTCTTTTAGTGACTTTATGCGAGCCACCATGAAAGGGTATGAAAGTGTTTGCCAGTTATCTGGAAGAGGCGTTGAAGGACAATGGCTGGGTTTCCATGTTCAGCTGGGTCAAGCCATTCTGCCTCTTTTAGGGATCTCTGAGAATTCCATGGGACAGGAGTGAAAATCCAATGGCATTTTCTGTTTCCAGAATTTGTTCCGTTTCCCCGTGCCAGTTCTGTTGACTGGCATTGATTTGATTTGTACTGAGTCAAGACAGTACATGGATTTTCATGTTTTCTAATGTCAGGAAATCATGCATTTGAAAAACTATGGTCTTGAAATTTGTACAAAACTGAATAGATGGAAACTGTATTTTTGCAAAGGTCTTTCTCAAGTGTTTATCTGTGCAATTACAGGGCTCTGAAATGAAAAGTCATGCCTCATCAAGGCCCTAGAAAGTGACTGCTGTCAATGTACAGGGGTGCCATTCAGAATGACTGAGAAGATAAGGTTACAGGTAGTTAAATTGTTGCTTGACTTTCCCTGAGAGCTGTCAAGAGCTGACCTGCCAAGTGAAACCAGAAGTACAGGTGATTTCTTTGCTCTCAAAAGAGGGTGACTATTCATGGTGAAATTCCCTCATTTCAATATGCAAACTGGACCATTCTCAGGGAGCTGCACCTTTTTCCAAGCCGGCGGGGGATAAAAAAGTGCAAAGCTTTGGGCCGAGCTGTTTATGGGAGCTGTCAGTTTTGACAGGAACTGTTAAAATTCAGTCTTTCTTTCAGTGGTGGTGCCCCGACTGTGGAATGTGCTCCCCAGGAAGGTTCACCTGGAGCCGTCACTCTATTCTTTTCAGTGTTAGGTGAAGACCTTTTTATTCTCCCGGTATTTTAACAATTAATTGGTTTTACCCTGTTTTTACTACTATTTTAGATGCAGTGTGCTGTGTGTCATCATTATGGTTTTGTTCTTGGTTTCCTTTCTTGTAAGCCAGCCAGAGACTCTTTATAGTAGTGGGCAGCATAGAAAATTTTTAAATAAATAAATAAAATCAATTTTAGACATGGTTTTAAGGATGTCTTTTTCCCCACAGTGGATTAAATGAAATGATGTTCCCAGCAACACTAATCCCTAGTTTTTTGTTCTACTCCGGCACAGAATGGGATGACAGGAAACATCAACTGATCGTCCCATCAATTGCTGAGATAATTTCCTTCGCTCAAACCCCAGTTCTAAGGGAGGCTAATGTCGATGCTTCGCTTGCCCTCAAGGGTGTCACCAAACAATAAAGCAGATTGGCTCTGAGCCTGGATGCCATCAAGTTGGCAATTCAAGATTGATAACCAAATGCTCAAGGACTACCTAACTGGGGTGAATGAGTTCAAATCTCCAGGACCCAATGAACTCCATCCTAGAAACATAGAGGACCTGGCATAAGAAGTCTCAGAACCACTTTTTATTATCTTTGAGAAATCATAGAGGACAGGGGAAGTGACGCATAACTGAAGGAGGTCTAATACTGTCTTCATCTTCAAGAAAGAAAAAGAAGAAGAACCTGGAAACTACAGACCAGTCTGTCTGATATCAACCCCTGGGGAAATTCTGAACCAAATTATAAAGTAGTCAGACTGCAAACACCTTGAAAGCAATGAAGTGATGACTCGAACCAACATGGATTTCTCAAGAACAAATCCTGCCAGACGGATCTGAATTCATTTTTTGATTGGGTAGCCTCCCTGATGGCCTGTGGGAATGTTGTGGACATAAAACCTCTGGTAAAGTCAACGACAGCATGCCCCCTGATCTGGTGAGCAGCCAACTAGCCAAAAGTGGACTAGATGGAACACTATCAGGTGGAGTCACAGTTGGCTACAGAATCAGATTGAAAGAGTGCCCTTCAGGGGTCCTTCTCAACTGGGGAGAGGTAACAAGTGGGGCACCTCAGGGTTCAGTCCTGGGCCCAGCGCTCTTCAACAGTTTTATGAATGACTTGGATGAGGACATGCAGGGAATGCTTATGGAATTTGCAGATGACACAAAACTGGGTGGGACAGCTAATCCCTGGAAGACAGAAAGAAGATTCAAGGTGATCCTGATAGTTTGGAGTGCTGGGCTGAAAACAACAGAATGAAATTTAATAGGAACAAATGCCATGTTCTGCACCTCAGAAAAAGAACCCGAATGCATTGTTACGAGATGGGAAATACTTGGCTCAGCATCACTGCAAGTGAAACGGATCTTGAAACTGTTGCAGATCACAAGCTGAGGATGAGTCTAGAATGTGCTGTGACTGCAAAAAGGGCAAATGATATGTTTAGGTTCCATTAATGGAGGTATCGCTTTCCAATCATATGAAGTCCTAGTTCCCCTTCACTCAGTACTGGTTAGACCTCATCTGGAGTGCTGTGTCCAGTTCTGGGCACCCTAACCGCCCCGAGGCTTCTTGGCAAGGGGGCGGCATATAAATTTGTAAATAAAATAAATAAAATAAATAAATAAATAACTGAAGAAAGATGTAGTCAAGCTGGAAAGGCTTCAGAGGAGCACAACAAGGCTGATGCAGGGACTGGAAACAAAGCTCTGTGAGGAGAGATTGAGAGCATTGGGCATGTTCAGATGAGAAAATGATTGAAAGAATTTATGAGCTCTTACTTGACAGGAAAATGGAAGGGGAGCAGGTTAAGGAAGCGATGATAACATGGGCAAAAATTTTGGATATGATATTGAATTAGAAAAGTGGCAAAAGCTATGGGAGAGAAATATAAAGATAACTTTAGCAACTTCGTATAAAGAAAATTTATATAAAATGTTTTATAGATGGTATTTGTCACCAAGTCGATTAGCTAAGATGTTTCCAAATATGTCAAACGGATGTTGGAAATGTAAACATGATGTGGGTACTTTTTACCATATGTGGTGGACCTGTGAATATGTGAAAAAGTATTGGATTAAAATACATAAATGGCTCGAGGAAATGCTACAAAAACCCTTAGCTTTTAAACCTGAAATTTTCTTGTTAGGCATTTTACCGGAAAATATTAGCAAACAAGAAATGTATTTGATGCTACATCTAATCACAGCAGCGAGGATTGCGCTTGCTCAATACTGGAAGAGTGAGGAACTACCCACAGAGGAACTGATTTTAACATAGATTCTGGACTGTGCAGAAATGGACAGATTGACTCTATTACTGAAGGAGAAAGAAGATACTGACTTTTATCAAACTTAGGACCTTTTTTATGATTGGCTGGAGAAATGGGACTTGGCTTAGATTTAAAGATGTTTTTAAATTTTTATAAATCGATTTGAATATGATTACCGAATGTTAAAAAAATATGTTATAGAGGGCTGACCCAGTACGTCCGATGTATTTGATGATTGATGTTTTTTAGTTTTTAGTTTAAAATCTTAATAAAAATCTTTATTAAAAAAAGAAAGAGCACTGGGGATGTTTAGCCTCAATAAAAGAAGACCGAGGGGATACATGATAGCACTCTTCCAGGAACTCTTCTCAATCATCTCAGAGTGCAGGACATGAAAAAATGGGCTCAAGTTACAGGAATCCAGGTTCCGGCTGAACACTGGGAAGAACTTCCTGGCTGTGAGAGAAGTAGGACAATGAAACCAATGACCAGGGGAGGTTGTGGGCTCTCCCACCCTGGAGCCACTCAAGATGCAGCTGGACAGCCATCTGACAGGGATGGTTTAACCTGGAGTCCTGCACTGGGCAGGTGGTTGGACCCGATGGCCTTCTGGCCCCTACCAGCTCTGCTATTCTATGACTCAATTATTCCCAGTTCCCCGAAGAATTGCTGATTGGCTAGGATCACATTTTGAACAAGGAAGAAGACTGAACAAGGAGGACAAACTGGCCTAGAAGCCCACCTTTCACCTAAAAGTATTTAAGGGTAAAAATCTGGCACAGCTTCACACTAAGAAGCATTCTGTAAAGTTCTAATTTAAATTGTACCAGCTGGCAGATAAATCATTACGTTTAAATGCATCATTGCCATCAGAATAATTTAAGGAAATGAGAAAAACAAGGTATGTTTCCCTTCCTGACTTTCTCCAGCACACAGAAAAAGATGCTGAATTTACTATAATTAGTTTTGTTCTCCACAGATACCTTCATTTAGCACCACCACCATTAAACAAGTGAAAATACAAATTACAAGCGACATTTATGTGATCATAATCACTCCTCCTTGCCTGCCAGAAATGTTTTCTCAGAGAAGAACCTATATTTTTACAGATGGCATGAAAAAAGAGGCCTGGAGAACATGCCACTATTCCTGTGAGGCCCCCAGTTCATTAGTCGAAGCTGTCGAACCTTGCCGAGGCGCAACTGATCAGCAAATGGGGAATGTGCAGGAGTATAAATTCTCAGCAAACCCAATCATTAACATTTGCTGTCTGCATCCAGAAAACCCGGTAAATCAAAAGTGTCATGACGTATCGAGACAAAATATCACTACTAATTGGGATTAATTTGCTGCACGGGGATTGGCGACCTTTGCAAAAGGAATAGAAAGCTTCTTGTTAACTTTGTTTTTCTTAATTGCACTGGGAGTGAAGTGTGTGTGTGGTGTGGTGTGGCAGGGGAGGGCCATTTGGAAGGAAGTGTTGTGTTGGTTTGCCTAAACCAGTGATACGCAGGCATCTGCGAGCTGCACCGTGCTTCCTGCAGGATTCAGATGGAAGGGATGTTCCTTTCTGAAGGAAAGTTTTAATTTTAGCAGTTGGAAGAGAAGGAAGGCATCTGGCCACAGTGAATCACATCGTGGGCACCTCTTCATTGGATTACTGCAACCTCTTTCATGCAGGATTGTCCTTGAAAGATGTGCAAAAGCTGCAACTCATGCTGGACACAACCATATTTCTTGCCAGTTTCCTGCTTACTGTATTGTTATTGTTAGTCACGCAGTAGTGCCCGACCCATCACGACCCCATGGACAACATTCCTCCAGACTCTCCTGTCCTCCACCATCCCTTGGAGTCCACCCAAGCTTACACCCACTGTCCCAGTGACTCCATCTACCCACCTTCCTGCTTACTACAGTAGTAGTAGTTCCCCTATACTCCTCACTGGTCAGACCCCAGCTGGAATTCTGTGTCCGGTTCTGGGCACCAAGATTTAAGAAAGATGCAGACAAGTTAGAAAGGGTCCAGCGAAGGGTAACAAAAATGATCCAGGATTTGGAAACACTGCCCTGTGAGGAGAGACTGAGAGAACTGAGCATGTTCAGTCTTGAGAGGAGAAGACCGAGGGGGGACATGAGATTTCTCTAAAAGTACCTCAAAGGCTGTCACAAAGAGGAAGGTCAAGCTTTCTTCGCATTGATACAAGAGTGCAGGACATAGAATAATCAATTCAAGCTGCAACAACCCAGATTCAGGCTAGATATCTGGAAAAGTTTCCTCACTGTCAGAGCAACACAACTGTGGAGGTCATGCTGAGAGAGGTGGAGGGCTCCTCTACACTAGAGACATTCAAGACAAAACTGGACAGCCATCTGAGTGGAATGGTGTAACTTGGTGTCCTGCAACAGTGGAGGGTTAGACCCAGTGGACTTGTTGGCCCCTTCCAACTCTATCAATCTGTGATTCTGTGCTTCTATAATTCTAAGACTGGGTCTTTTTGCTGTTAGTACCATGGTTAAGGGAGGTGAGAGTTGACAAGGCTCTGCCCTGGGGGCAATTAGGCTGGCAGTGAAAATGTTCTTAGCTCACTTGGTTTTTGATTGAAGCTTTTAACCCTGATCAGTTGTTTGTAAGGTCTTAAAGTTAATTTTCATTGTTTGAGGTAGGGTGGTTTTCTTTGTGGTAATGTCAAGCTTTGGCATTCCTTGTCAGAGATGAAAAGCCATATAAAAATATACCATAGCAACATCATAGCTCTGTAGTAGAGAACACACTTGGCATGAACCAAGGCGTGATCCTCAACACTTCGAGCTAAAAAAGAAAATAAATGAGAAACTGATATAGGTGACACAGGTGTGTACGTGTGTATGTGTAAGACCCTGGAGAGTTGCTATCAGTCAGAATAGACAATGCTACACAAGAAAGCACAGAAAACTGATAAATAAGTTTTATCTATAAATAATAGGGCCTTACTTCTATTCCTCTTCCTTCCCATCCCTTCTTTTTTCCTTCTGATCCCTTTTCCTTCTCTTCCAAGATGGCAGAGCTGTGCACAGGAGAGGAGTGATTCTGCCGGAGTGACTCCCCGGCAAGACTCCCCCTTGCAAGGGGCTGCAGCCCTTCTCCCTTTCTTCCTAAGGGGTTTTAAGCTTGCATTTTCATTCATTTATTTATTCTGGACTGCCATTGTAACCGCATTAACTGAGCTAAGGCTTCTATTATTCCAAGCTATTTTATAAGTTAGTTTGAATGCAAATTGGCTGTATTCTCGAGTTTACTTAATCACTGCCAATTCGGTATGGTACCATGTGTGTGTTTCTTCTCCATTTACACATTTGCTCTGTAGCCTCCCAGACCTCCTGCATTTCCCGAAAAGCCCCATGGGAGGAAACAGAAGGCTACGGGCTGCCCCAATTTTTACCATATAATGAAAGACAGGGGAGATGTGAGCACTCATTGGTAAGCAGATCTGAGAATTTCATTTGAGAGGTGAAATCTTAATGGATTTTACCCCTGCATATGGGATGGACTCACTACAGATTGTATTAATGCCCATTGGGGGAATGAACAAAATTTGCCAGGACTAAACCAGTAAAATCCATCAAAATCTCACCCTGCAAATGGATTTCCCATGCAGCCCTACCCTAGATCTTCTGCCTTGCTCAGTAAATGCACATAAACGGGAAGTGTAAGGCTTAAGGTAAGACTTAGCTACCTTGTTGCTTCTATTATTAACATGATCATTAAAGGCAGGTAGAGGATATGCCATTAATCTATGAGGAAGAAGATATTTAATTAGATATCATAGCAGGTATCATAATTCAACTTAATGTTCTCCTTATGTAAATTTGAGATTCAGACACTTGGCTTGTGGTGCCATAATGAGCTGGGGAAGAAAGGCCGAGACGGTTCAATCCCCCCCAAAGAACGTGCATCTCCCTGTTCTTCCAAAACTGCCCAGGAGATCGGACCCGCTGAGAACCATCTCAGGCACTGAGCCGAGGGACAGAGCAGAGGGGCTCAGCCTGAGGATTAACACCACTCACAGCAGGATGAGGGTCCAAATGTGGGGACCAGCCCCCTTAAGGTGGGGTTAACAATTGGCAGCCCTCAGGGAGGGTTACATTAGGCTGGCTGGGTTTTCCCACATCTAACTGTGTACCAAGAGTAGCCACATGAGCAGTTTATTCCACACACACACACACACACACTTACCAAACTTTACAGGTGCTGACAGAGTCCTCCACCCCAGTGAAGAAAACCTCTCTGAAGGAACCCTTTTATCTGCTTTTTAAACAAACAAACAAACAAATCACTGAATTACTGTGCAAACAGCTAGCTCCAGTCGTTCAATTCAGGGATGTATTATTTATGCATTTATTAGATGCATAGCCTGCTTTTTTCTTACAAAGCACTCAAAGTGGTTTATACCATTCTCCTCCTGCTGCTTTCAATCTTATCCCTACAACAACAACCCTGTGAGGTAGACTGGGCTGGGAGCCTGTGACTGGCCCAAAGTCACCCAGTTGGCTTCATGTCCAAGAGGGGACTGGAACCCAGGTTGCCTGAGTCTCAGTCCTGCGCTCTTCACCACTGCACCACGCCGGCTCTCTGGAGTGCAGTGTAGTTCTTTTTAAAAACAGCTCTCACAAGCCTGAGGCCTGTCCACCGCTCTCTTGCAAAGCAAGCTGTTTGCTGAGCCTTTACAACGCATTACGAAAAAAAATAGAAGAGCAGAGGCATCCAGCCACGAAGCAGCTCTTAGCGTGCGATGAGAAAGCCGTGCCAATGATACTATGATTAAGTTTTAATGACGATGCTACTGCTTAGGCAGAGATCATGTCACTGGAGTGTGCATGTGCTGCCATAAATTAATGGTGATGTCTTACTAGCTTGGGTAGTCACAGAAGAAAGAATCAGCCAGGGTGACTGCAAAGAGGTGACAACGGGACCAGCCGTGCCACAAAATAACTGATTTTGCAAGCAACTCATAAGACGACACGTGTCTTTCAAGAATTGCCAGTGGACAAGTTGCAAAAGGGGATGAATGGTGGAGTGCTGTGTTGATGGCCTACTGGATTCAGCAAGCTTTTGTTGTAAAACTTTAGATAATTGTTCTGAAACTATAATTATATATAAGTCCTCCCTAAGGTTAGGTCACAGTCTTGAATTGTTCTTAGTGTTGAGGTTTTGCCATGAAAATGGGATGTTGGCATAAGGATTTTTTTCTGATCATATCCAGACTGCTTTTCCTGGAATGTGAAATTGAACTGATTCTTGTTTGGGCTAATTATCCAAATTATTATTATTATTATTATTATTGGGGGATGGTGGAGGACAGGAAGGCCTGGAGGAATGTTGTCCATGGGGTTGCAATAGATCGGATGTGACTTCGCAACTAACAACAACAACAATTATCCAAAACTGTGTATAATTGTATAGATTTTCTATTGGATTTGTCCATTTTTCATTTTGTGCACCCCTTGTACTTCAGTACCCAGGAAATACAATCTCTCTTCGCTGGACGTTGGTTGCCCTTGGCTGGAGCACTCCCTTATCTTCCCAATCTTGGGGACCATGGTTCTGTGGGAGAAGACTTACACCCTCCATTTGATTTCTGGCATTTCTGGGTGGACAAGAAAATCTCCTGTCCAAAACGCTGTTAGGCAGCTGCCCGTCCAAGCTGACAATGCCGGGGCTGATGGACTGATGGTCTGATTCAGTCTAAGGCAGTTTTGTAAGTTTATATGTTAAGGTGCTGAGAGTTTCGTGATAAATTCCTAGCTTCCATCATAGAGCAACAGTTCCAAGGATTCACTGGAGAAATGTATTAATTGTTAGATTAATCATACTCTGAAGTGCAGATACATCCTCAACCAAAGGCAGTTATTTAGTGATGAAGGAAGTACATCAATCGCCATGTGCATACATCACAGGACAAGGCAGCACAGTCAAACCGAAGGGACGGACGTTTAGCCTGAAGCCTCATCTGCATGAACAAAATATTCTGGATCTGCTACTACAAGAACAATATGCGAGATCTGCAGCACAGAAGTGGGGACCAGTGACCCTCTGGATGTTGCAGGACTCCAGCTCCCATCAGCCAGTGGCCAGTGATGATGGAAATGGTAGACCAACATGTGGTTCACCATTCTTGCCGTAGTGTTCAGTCCATGGTAACTGCTTTACCCAAGATTCTTATCACCCAAGTTGCAGTCCTCAAGTGAGGAACATCAATACACATGTCCTAGGAATGCTAGTGAAGTCCAACCGATTTACATAAGTTTGGATTTCTGTGAATCCAACCTTCAGACTCCTCAGTCAACCAGCCTTTTTCCAGTCAAATAGATTCCATGGACTTGAAGATCTTTTTTCAACTTTTGAGGGTAATTTGTGCTGATTTGCACTTGTGCTGATGTTTATTAGTGCTACTGCCCCCTTGTATTAATGTGCTTTACCACAGGTGTGAATTAACACTAATGTGTATTAGCACGAGTGCAACAACATTCTCATGCACCCTAGAATGGTCTGATTCTGTCAATGTTGGGAACAGACAGTTGTGAAACACAGATGTGGTTGATTAACAAACTCTGTACTCCCCTAACTCACACTTAGCTGTTTCTTGGTCTGGGAAATACTTGTTTCTTTCTAGTATCCTTGCCACAAGGGTTGGCTTTCTAGTCTTGTTGGTCATCTGCTGGGACCCACAACTCAGCAGAGGACCACAACTAATCTGTACAACCCCCTAGCTCTGCTCCTCCCTATCGGAACTTCTCCCTGTTCACCTCTTAGCAGGTAAGCAGGGAGCCAGGTGAGGAAACATCCTATCGGAACTTCTCCCTGTTCACCTCTTAGCAGGTAAGCAGGGAGCCAGGTGAGGAAACATCCTATCGGAACTTCTCCCTGTTCACCTCTTAGCAGGTAAGCAGGGAGCCAGGTGAGAAAACATCCTCCTCCATTCATATTGAACATTGCAGCATAAATTGAGCCATTTGATCTTTCTACAGTTTTGATGGCTTCAAACCATCAGCTAAGAGAATCCAGTGGTGGAAAATCCACTGCTACAATTGTTTAAACCATCCACAGTTTAGGAAAGATACAAACAATCTGAGAAAGATTCAGAGGAGCTCAACAAAGAAGATCTGGGGATTTGAAACAAAGCCCCATGAGAAGAGATTGAAAGAACTGGGCATGCTTAGCCTGGACAAAAGACAGAGCGGGGACCTGATAGCACTCGACGAGTTCCGGAAAGCTTGTCATACTGAGGAGCACCAGCGTGTCTTCTCAATCATCCCAGAGTGCAGGACATGGAATGACAGGCTTAAGTTACAGGAAGCCAGATTCTGGCTCGACATCAGGAAAGTCTTTCTGACAGGTAGAGCAGTGTGGCAATGGAGCCAATGACCTAGGGAAGAATGTAAGTGGTAGTTCCACAGCCATCTCTCAGGGGTACGTTAACTGGAGTCCTGCCATGAGCAGGGGGTTGGATTCAATGTCCTTATGGGCCCCTTCCAACTCTACTCTTCTATGATTTTATGATGATTCTATGATTCTGTGAGAATAGATGACCTTCCAAGGTGGCCTGTTTCATGGCTGAACAGCTTGCACCATCAGGAAGTTCTGAATGGTTAGTCCAAATATTCCTTCTGGCAATTTAAACCCATTCATTCAGCTCTCCCCCACTGCACTGCAGAAATCCAAACTGTTCCAACACCTATCTGACCATCCATGCAATATTTGAAGGTGATTATTGTATCTCCTCTTAATAATGTCTTCCACATATCCAATTATTCCAGTCTTTGCATTTTCGACTTCCTTTCAAATATTTAAGAAATGAAAAGACAGCTGCATCCTCCTAATAGACACCTGAAAACCCAAACTTTCAATGAATCAGATTTACAAAGTTCCTTTTTATCGAGCATATAAGATTTTTTCCTGCTCTTCAGAAAAGCCACCTACGTTGTTAATCTAGCTCATTAATGTCAGCTTTAGATAATGGCATACAATTCAATGAAGCACCTTTTTTTCTTTTTCTTTTTTTGGGGGGTAAAGAAAATAGAGCCATCATTCCCCGTTCAGACCTGCTTGTTCAGAGGAACAACAAAAGGATAGCGTGGGAATTAACAAGCATGGAAATTGTACCAATCAAGTCATTCTTTTACAATATACTCACAAAACACTTCAATTTTTGAGGGATCCATGGTTCCAAACAAAAAGAAATGCCTACAACATGCAAAATGCTTGACGATAATAAATGTTTCCTTGTTGCTGCAGTAGTTTTGCTTTCTGCTACTGTGCTGCATCCGGACCGGAGAAGCATGCCTTATAAACAAGGAAATGCAGATCTGGCTTCCTTTCTGTTCTTGTGCACGTGCAGACTCTCTCTTGCTCACTCATGTCTAGACATTATGAGGATATTTACCTAAGGCAAGATTTTAGTTAAGGATTGGATACATTATGTTGTAGAAAAGAATTACCGTATTTTTTGCTCTATAAGACTCACTTTTCCCCCCCTCAAAAGTAAGGGGAAATGTCTGTGCGTCTTATAGAGGCTCGCCTGGCGCCGTCTTTATTTGCTTTTCAGTGCCAGGCGAAGACCTTTTTATTTAAGCAATATTTTAAATGTTAATTTATTTTAAATTTGTCTGTTTGTATTTATATTGTATTTGTATGTTTTAATTCGGACCTTGAGATGGGCCAGTTTTAATATTGTGTAGGCTTTTTAATTATTGTATAGGCCTATAATGTTTTTTTTTTTGAGGTTGTGAGCCGCCCCGAGGCCTGTGGCAAGGGGCGGCCTATAAATCTGTTAATAAATAAATAAATAAATAAATAGAGTGAATGTGTGTGTGCAGTAAGTCTGTCAGATGTGCAGCCCATGGGGAAGTGATGGGAATGTGCCTGTGATGATGTGCCCATTGGATTCAGAATATTTTTTTTCTTGTTTTCCTCCTCTAAAAACTAGGTGCGTCTTATGGTCAGCCGCATCTTATAGAGCGAAAAATACGGTATGTAAAAAAGAATGTGTCCCTGTGGACTAGAAATTCAAAAGAACTTGAAGCTCAAAAGGGTGAACATAGACCAGAAAAATTCAGACTACTGGAACTTGTCTTCTGCCTATTGGAGTGGTAGGGTGGAGGCAAATTATGTCATGGTGGGGGCCATCAGGAGTGAGGCCCTGCCCCTTGATGTCATGCCCCACCCCACACACACATAGAGTTTGATCCAGACAAACCAAGTTTCAGTTGTCAACCAAAAACTGGTCACCTTCCCAGGTCCACTCTGATGCCTCCTTGCTTAGCTACTTCCTTCAATCTTTGATCTGTTCCACTGAGCATTTGTCCCATTTGTTTTCCTAAACCAGTTTTTTAGTTCCAGCTGGGGACACAATCATCTCTTCAAAGAGCTGTCAGAGAACATTTTTATGTTTGAAAATATCCTCCATTTGAAGGGCTGTCCAGTTTAAGTTCTGTTTGACAATAAAGAACGTTAAAAAGAGAGTTTCCGATTTATTATCTGCATAACTGTGCTTTTCATATTTTCATCATTTCAACCCATACGTGCTTACGAACCGATGCACACATCTGTAACAATATCTAGGGAAAGAAGACATAGATAGGTGGTGCTTGTTAATGAAGATTGATCTTCTTTTAATGCAACAGGTTAATCGTGTAAATGTTTGCATTACTTTAAGAGCCTCACGTCAATCATTCTCCTTTGACTTCACTCTTCAGTTATTTCATTTCTATTCCTTGTGCTGCTACATAGCAAATGGTAATATGTGTCAATGACTTTTTTGATTTCCCCAGAGATCAGCAACTCGTCACCAGTATTTCTCTCTCACGCACAAAGGACATTTAAAAAATTACTTTTCGGCAACTAATTCAGGAGCAATTTCTGTGTAAGGTGATAAATTATGATCTCTGTTTGGTTGCATGCTTTCCTAGCCTTGAGCCAGGAGGACAAGATGCATGCAGAACGGAACCTTAAAGGTATTCAGTCAAGAGTCCCTTATGCTGTCAACTGTGGAGAATGCAAAAGGAGCAAGTAACCCATGATCCAGCTGAGCTAACCACCAAGGGGCATTGCGATTACTAATGCCCCGCACATCATGCCAAGCACATCCTCAGACCAGCACGTCATTTCATACGCTGCTGCACGAAACACAGCAGACTGCGTCAAAGAGTCTCATGACACCTTTAGGACGGAGGGATTTATGATGACATAAGCTTTGGCAGATGCATGAAATGTTCTCCTTAAATTAGCAGATGTAAATATGCTTGCTTGCTTATTTATCTATTTTGCATGACTTTGGCAGAATTAGCCAGGAAGTTTTGGTGCTAATGCAGAGTAGTTTGGCTGCCTACAATGGCTAGCTCTTCAGTGCAAGCTCAGGAGCTCTCCATGATACACCACAGGGGTGAGCCAGCTTTGTACACAAAGCAGCTAGCGCTGGTCTACACGGATGTCAGTCTCCTCCAGTCTCTGTCCCCCTCTCTGCTGCTGCAGGTTTGATGCTGCAGATCTGATGTGCGGCTGGTCCTCACACTTCCATGAAGGTCACTAGCTCCCCATCCTGGTGGCTACCCACCAGATCTGAAGACATGGGTGGCTACATATGGGTGGGACATTCCCTCAGATAATCAGGACAATGCCAATGAGAAGGCAGGTCCATTGCAGTCTTGCCCAAGGGCCCTCAAAAAGGTGGCATGGCTCACCATTCACAAAACATTGTCTAATGATAACAGACTTCATGGCAAAGATGTAAGGTCTGAGTTGTAACTTCCAAGACACCATCAATTCTACATTGTCATTCCACACACTGGCAGAAAGAAGGACTGATCTAGAGCACAGTCTTCATGGAATGGTCCCAGATTCATTTCTAGCTTGAGAAAGTACCAAGAAATGAAAGATATCCTCAAGAGATATTTGTCCATCATGGTGGACAATTTTGGACAGAAGAACAAGTAGGCCTTAAGGTAGCATGCTATGGCCATCCTAGTCCCTCTGACAACACCGTGCCATCAAAAACACCAAGCAGATATTCTTCATATGCACAAGCTTTAGGAGAGGGCAGGCCAAACTTTTTCAGCTATCTTTGAACAGCTCAGCAATTCAAGTGTTTGAGTAGCAGGGTTGTTTTCTGCTATACACTTATTCCTCAGCCTTGGCAGACTTTCCGTCAGAATTTCATATCTTTCAGTTCTTATTATTCTGATAACAGATGAAGTAAGAGTTCAAATTACAGCCATGGCCCCCCAAATGGGGCATAATTTGATATATCATGGCAAACATTACGCGGCAATTTTCTCGGCATTTTGAGAACGCACTGATATTTTCACCTAGTATAGATCATTTAAGGAACAAATTGCTTTTACAAATAGACTTTTAACATTGCACAATATAAGTAAAATGTGCCTGTAATATTCATTTATGAGCCATAGATAGAGAATTCCATCAACTCATTAAATATACACAAATGCATTTGGTAAAGGGCAGAGTCAAAGATAAAAACAGTGCAATTTTTAACACCGTATCTTTAGTCGCCAGGTAGAGAAACCCTCCCTTAAATTGTCGTCGATGTATTCAGTGCATGAAGGCAAATGGTGCTGAATCTCTTGAATTCTAGATAGGTTTATCTTAATGTAAGTGTGCTCTATTCCATTTCTACATCATTTTGCAAACGACACTTTTTTAATCCACATGGGAAAATATACATATTTTCTTGCATTTTTCAAAATATGCACACTTCTCTGCACACCTTTTTGAATGTTCATCTTTCTTTTTCTTTTTTCCTTTTTTTCTTTCTTTCTCTTTGCAGGCTTTGGAAAAGTACATATTTTGATGTCCAACTTTGTTCAGAAAGTACAAATCTGACAAACTCACACTGAAATGTGAACTCAACCGATTTCGCAGCCATTCCTGATCTTTCAACTACAATCCAATGGCAATCCATCAAGTATCCACCAAATCCACTGGAACTAATTTTGTGTGCATTTGTTTATAAACAATCAAAGCGTTGAAGATTGAGAACACTGAAGTGCTGAAGCTGGCACTGTTTAAAGACCTTTATGTTCAGTCATTTATGTTCAGTCTTGTATGGTAGAACAGAATTATTGCAATGAAAATGAGGGCTATAAATGACCCAATAAACAAATGCCTGTCTTAGACCATTTAAATAAGTTTATGGCCAAGGTAAGATTTGAACCAGGGCTTTATGGCTTATGTTTATGTCATGCCATTTCCCCAGAAAGCACAAGATAGTCCATTGGTTTATGAGTTTTCTCTTAGTTAACATCAAAACAACCCCGTGAAAAAAAATTAGGCAGAGAGAAAATAACCAGACTGATTTTTTTCACAATTGTTTATTTGGAAATTAACAGTTGTCAGGTAAAGACAGGGCACTTCTTTCTTCTTAAAAGGATGACAGAAATGTTAGAATTTTCTCCTTTTTGCTTATTCCCCACATTTACAACACTAATGTCCTTAAGAAACCATGTCAATAGCTGCACGGTACTTTTCCATCATTAAAAAGAACCTTACTCTGTCTGTGTGTGTGTATCTCTCTCTCTTTCTCTCTCTGTGTATGCATGTGTGTCCATATGTATGTTGTAGGATTTGTTCTTTGCTGTGATTTCCTTTGATGTGTTAATTTCCCATTAGCACTATGTCCCAAACTTGCTTGCACCAAAGGTGTTGTCTCTTACTATTTCCTCTTCTAATGAAACTCATGCTGATACTAAAATTGTGTTATTAAAGATTTAGCTTCTCCAAAGGCCACATCAGTAATTGCAAGACTTTAAAATCATCACTAATGGGTATATCGGGGCGGGGGAATTATTGCATCCAGCTGTTAAAATGGAAATATGCCCAATATGCTATCTATTTATATTTTGAAGACAACATGTCTTACCCACCTACTCCAAAATAAATTTAAACTTGGAGGCTTACCTCCCCATCGCCCCCATA
The DNA here is from genome assembly GCA_023646645.1 of Varanus salvator macromaculatus. NCBI lineage: Eukaryota > Metazoa > Chordata > Lepidosauria > Squamata > Varanidae > Varanus > Varanus salvator. The sequence goes on from JAIXND010000786.1 coordinate 9,962,144, forward strand.
AACTTAACCCCACAACTTTCCAGCAGCTGTAATCCCATAGTCCCTGGAAGGTCATCCCAGGAATTATGGGATACTGATGACCTCTGACTCCGTGGGCAGTAGAAGGTTTACCATCACAGCTGCAATGGCTGCAAAAGCAAGGAAGCATCTAAACACCCCCAGAAGATGGAAGTTCAGTGCTAGATTGGGAGCTGGCTTAGTTCTTTTCCTCCTTCTAGCATCCAACTCCAAAACCAGCATGCATGTTTCAGTGTATGTGAGGAAAAGAAGAAGAAGAAAAAATTATTCCTTCCTTTTATTCCTTTTATTCCTTCTCCCCTTACACCTCGACTGACGCAAGCCCAGTGAGGGCTTAGGAAGCAAAGGTTAGCTACACAGAGACACAGAAAACAGCCAAGGTCTGTCTAACCTAGTCCTAACATTCAGAAAGGAGTTTTTCTTGTCTTATCTGGGGATCAGCCCCAAGACCTTTTACCTGCCTGTCATGAAACCAGTGCACTATGTGGATATTCTATGACAGGTTTTGTCAGCATGACAGGCATGACAGGCCGTCCCATAGTGGAAACCACCATGGTTGGTTGTAATGTGTGAACTGGTCCTTGTCTGAAAAGTCCAATCTGTGTCTCACTATTAACCTTCTTCCTTTCAGATAATAGAAGAGATCAAATAGCCCTGCAAAATGACTATACCCAGTCAACACCACTGAATAATATCAACATTGGTGAAGACATACAGAAGGTTGTGCTGTGTGGTCCTTCTCTTGAACAAACACGCCATTTCAGAGTTCCTTTTCTCAGTGTTTTATTGTTGCATGTCCTCTTGACAAACACCTTTTTATTTAAAAGTTATTTTAATTGTTAATTTATATTTGTTTACTTATTTTATTTATTGCATTTTTATCTCTACCTCGAGATGGGCCAGTTTTTAATGTTAGTTTTTAATGTTTTGAATATTGTATTTTGGATGTTTTATTTGTGGTTGTGAGCCACCCCGAGGCTTGTTGCAAGGGGTGGCACACAAATTCTTAGATAAATAAATAAATAAATAAATATCTCTGAGTTCATCCAGAGTGAAGCATTGAACCTTCTCTGAGCCCTCCCTTAATCTTCATCCTGTTAATCTTCATCACCTCTACATCTGACAGACGACTCTGCTTTCGGTGCATGCCCTGGGCAGACCCTGAACCCACCCTCCCATTCTCCCATTGGCAGATCAGAGCTCTCGTCAACTTCCATTCCCAGTTCCCCTTGCGGGGCTATCTCTCCATTCCCATGGGATGGCTGGTCGCCACCCCCACCCACCTGGGGCAACAGTTCTTGAACTGCAGACATTCCCTGACCCTGATCTGATGCTGCCATTTGCTGACATTCCAAAACTGCTTCATCTTCAGTATCTGAACTCCAATTCCCATCAAATCTATCAACAGACTACAGCCCTTCTGGCTTCTTTTGTCTGTGGATGCACACAACACAGAATGCGGGCCGTACCCTTCAAGAAAATCAAGGTTCCTCTCCCAAATTGTCATGCATAAGCGCTCAGATGAGATTCCCAGACACACACAGGAGATGGAGGGCTTTGGTGGGAATGGCTGCTCAGACTCGGAGGAGGGGGAGTGGACAGCTGACCCAGCCATGGCTCTGAGTTCTCACTCTGATATTGGAGCTGTTGAGACTAGCGAGGCCCCGGCTGCCCAAACTCTCCCGGCGAGCCAGCTCTGGATTTGAGGCTTGTGAATGCATTGTTTCTGTATGGAATACAGGCTCTTGAATAATTGCGGAAGTGCCTGTTTCGTTTGGGAGGGGACACCTCGCTCACGACACAGATGGAACCAGAATCCCTGAGTGGGGAGACACACCAAACTTTTCTGGAATAGTGTGGGAAGGAGGCACGCCCATAGCAAGCCACCTCTGCCTGACCACTACTGGGTGGCAAATCAGCTGAGTGTGAGCTGGAATCCACAGCCTGATGTGGAAGTCCTCCAGCTGGCACCAGAATCTACACTATGCATGAGCCCCCCTATGGACTTCTGCCCATCCCAGTGGTCTAAGGAAACAAAACAAACATGATTGTGTATCCATGTCACAAGCCCTGTCTTGCATAAGTAGCCCCAGGGCAATTGCAAGGGCTCAGAGGACCACCTGCCCACCATCAGCACCCACCTGTGGTGAAACCCAAAACAGAAGAACTGGCAGCTACACCAGTCTGGGAAGAGCGTGCACCAAAACGCAGTTCCCCAAGTCTGAAGGTGGCAGAGCTGGCCTCGTAACAGTCCAGAGCGGCTCCTGTTGGAACAATAACTCTTCATTGCACTAATAGCAGCTGCCCCTGGCACAACACAATGGGCACTAATGCTTTTAAAATGGCAATTTCCTGTGACTTCTAATAAAGATAAAGCAAAGGCATATTAGGCTGCAATCTTATACACACATCACCAGGATAAGGCTCAGTGAAGCTTGTTTCTGAGGAGACACGCATAGGATTGCTCTTCTTGAGAGGGAAGCTAAGTAAAAGAGAAGAAAAATCAATTATGAAAAGCCAAGTGACTGAATAAGGTCCTTCAGGAGGTTCATAAATATAAAAAGAGAAGAGAATTGGACATGGGGTGAGGGACCATCCTAGATATCAGGTGCTAAAGAGATGGGGGCATTCAAGTTTTGAAGCTGAGACAGAAATTTTATATCTCATCTGTCCATCATGTCAATGTCCAAGATGGCTCAAGTAGCAACTCAGATCAATACAATTAAAAAGAAGCTTTATACACAGTTAAATCAAAAGTCCTTCAAACGATGATGGATAAATGAAGGCCACCAAAATCTGTTTTTACTTAACATTTATAGGATATTTACAGTATATACATATTTACAGTATTTCTACTCAGATGTAAGGCCAATTGTATCACTAGGATTTACTTCTAAGTAAATGCAATTAACAGTTTTACGACCGTAGTATATATTTTTGGAACATGCTGAATTAGCAATGTATTTGGTAGTTGCATCTGTATAGATGGGAGAGATTTAAATTTTCCACTATGCATCTGTCTCTATATTTGTAAAGAAGACCATTAGGGATTCTTTCAACACAAAGGTAAATGTAAGATTGTGAAGCTATATAGATAGCAAGTAGCAACGCTGCAGCTCAGGATACAGAAAAATGCCTTTAATTCCCTGATCTTGTTTTCTAATGAAGTCACAATTAATATAAGTTTAATTTCTGAACACAAAACACAGTTCATAACTGTTTACATTCACTTTACAGTCTCTTGATTGGCTGAGACTGGATTAATTGAAGTCATCATGAACAGACAATTTGCAAACTGTGAAAAAAGAAAATCAAAGTAAAAGAAGAACCTCTATGGTGCAATTTAGCAGGTCGTATGATTGGAGCAATAAAACTACATTATGAACATAATTTCTCGGAGATGGTTTTCTTCGCTCTGCTGTTGTTTGAAAGGAAATGTAAACAGATGTAACCATTTGCATCTTACAGAATTCTACATTGCCACTTAAATTTCCCAGGGTCAAACTTCTTCTTATGAAATTTAATTTAACAGAAGATACAGTGCATTCTGCTCAAAGCCAGGCTATCTATATTCAAAGCAAGAGCTATTGAAATGGGAAATTATCCTCTTTGGTACAGATTGACTTCTTATGTTTCCCATGTTCATGTTCCACAGAATGCAAGAACTGGAATGAACTGGCATTGCAACTCAGATATCAATTCGTGGTCCTTCTTCGGATGCCCTTGCCTGGGCGGCTACAGGGAGGAGGTAAGTAGTCAGGCATCTCACTTAACAAAGGACCGTCCTCTGTTCAAAGGTCTGCTCTCTGTTTGAAGGGCTGTTAAGTCCAAGATTGTTTTTAAGGTTTTAAGGAGGAAGAGGAAAAGGGAGCAAGCATGAAGGCCGAGTGCAAGGATTTTTCACTGGAGACGAAAGCCAAGATCATGTGTCTTATTGTGTTCTTGATCACTGCGTATGGACGTGAATGCTGGATGGTGACGCAATCTAGCAGGAAGAAAATTGATATGTTTGCAGTTTGGTGCTGAAGGAGGACTTTGTGAATGCCCAGGGTTTTAAGGGTTTGTCAATCAGGGGGTTGTGAGGGGTTCGTCCTTGCAGGTCTTCAGGAAGTCTCCAAAGGCCCACCTATCTTCACTGGCCTTCCCAAATCTGTGGACATAATTTATTTTCATTGTACTTCATTGTATTTCTCTGTATATGGTATTGGTTGCCTATTTGCATATGTTTGTGTGAGTGCTTACCTTGTGTGCCACCTCAACAGGGTTCTACCCTTGAAGGTGACCTAAAGATAATTTCACATAAATAAACATAAACTACCCAGTCGCCATCCTGTTCATTTCTTCCTTCCACAGGGGGGCAGAGTGAGCAAATTCAGCCAGGCTAGAATGCCATTCACACAGTACAATTTAGCTATATATCTAAGGTGTGTGTGTGTGTGTGTGTGTGTGTGAGAGAGAGAGAGAGAGAGAGAGATTTTGACAAATAGCATTTGCATTCACCTCTTGTTCCTGCCTCCAAAGTTCTAAATTTACTCTCTAATCTCTGACTTGTTAGTAGGAGTAGAAGAGATGCTGGAGAGATACAACATGTATCACCCAAGACAATGAGGATGGACACTGGCCCAGGACTGTGGTCATTCTCATCTACACATCCTCTTTCTGCTGAGAAAATCATACAGGTATTTACTGGCCATTTTTGAGTACTTAGGGTATGTGGCAAGTGCATATATAGGCAACATAGCATGCTGGAAAGGTAAAACCCCTTCGCCAGTGCTGTGGCCCATATGCAGTTTGGGTGCTTCCATCACACACCCAGGCAGAGAGAGAGAGAGAGAGAGAGAGAGCGCTGTTGGGAGATCCGGCTATGCATCTTTCTGCTCTGTTCTAGTCTGGTCCTTGAGTTACAAGTTCCTATTCTGCCCCTGGTGACCCACCATATCTTGGCTGGGTCTTCTGCCTTCTCTCCAAGCACACTCTCCTTGGACACTGCTCTGAGAAAGCTCTGGCTGCACCACCCATGCAACGTCTCTTGCCTTGCCTTTCCCAACAAGGCTGAAAAGGCACAACTTGCTTACAACCATTCAGTGAGTCTGGCAGGAATCAGGCTCGAGGCTCAGGGCTCCCCACTCTGCCAGGAGGCCTGTGAGGCTGCAGAAGGGAGAGCCTCGCCAGCAAGCCTCAGAGCCAAGTGGAGACCAGTGGCAAACAGGATAGAGCCAGATGCCTGGAGTCAGAGCCAAGGAACAAGGCGATGGGCTCGGCTGCTGAGGGACCTGGAGAACAGCAGCAGGGCTAGGAACAGGGTGCTTGGGCAAAGCACCTGCTCAGCAGGAAGCCCTTCACAGCACCTCCTCCAGCGGCCATCTTGGGAAGGCAGGGCCAGCCCAGAGCCTGGGAGCCCTTCCCTGCCCAAGCTCCAGTGATGACAGCTCTCCACATGGCTGCCAACAGAACAAAAGTCCCCTGCCCCTCTCGCTGCCAGGCCCTGACACCTCCTGAAGGACCCCCTCCGATAAAATGCCATGCACAGAATTCCCATTAAGGCAAGAGCCGACCAGAAGCACAGTGGAAGGGAGCTACCATTTGCGGTATATTAAATTGTCCAAAGGTCTCCATTAAGCACTGCATGGAGACCCTTGACCCTTTGTGATTAAGACCACCTCGGTTTTCAGCATATCATTGTCTGAATTATAAGCCATAGCTACACTCTTCCTTTGGTCCAGTGCAGCAGGTAATTTAGCTATCTGCAGAATACGGTGTGTTAAGGCAGCTTTTTCATGAATAAAGAAGTTGACCCTTTTAATGTGATGTTTCCCTTCAGTTAATAATTCCAGCCTTAACCATTAAAACCAAAAAATCTTATTTCAGTTCATTTTTAATGCCACCCATAAAATAGTTGATGATAGATGTCTTCAGTACTCCTAATTGTAGCTTCTTCAAATTAGCATTTCAGTTAGTACACTTTTACTATTAATGACCACTTGAAAGCTACTAAGTACTAATGCAGAGCAGATTAATGTGGCAAAGGATTTTTTTCTAGGTTGAAAGAGTGAGATGTGTCTCCTTCCCAGTTCCACGCCTCCAAGCAGGAAATGGGGGTTATGGGAAAGAATTGAGAAGACTGTGCCCCTGTATACAGAGTGGGGAGAGACTGAGAGAACCGGGCATGTTCAGCCTTGAGAAGAGAAGAGTGAGTGGGGACATGGTATCCCTGTATAAGTACCTCAAAGGCTGTCACAAAGAGGAAGGTCAAGCTCTCTTCTTGCTGATGCCAGAGTGTTGGATACCGAACAATCAGTTCAAGTTGCAACAACCCAGATTCAGGCTAGATATCAGGAAAAGCTTCCTCACTCACTGTCAGAGCAATATGAGAGTGGAACCAGCTGCCTAGAGAGGAGGTGGGCTCTCCCACACTGGAGATATTCAAGGCAAAACTAGACAGTCATCTGAGTGTAACATGGTGCCTGCAACAGAACATGGTCGGACCTGATGGCCTTCCTAGCCCCTTCCAACTCTACTATTCAGTGGTGTTATTTATTTATTTGTTTATTTATTTGGACAACTTATATGCCGCCCCATCGCATGAGCCTCAGGGCGGCTTACAATCTAGGGGGTTATGAGCCTATGGGGGAGCTAACTTCACAGCTCTAGCCTATTTCACAAGATTGCTCTGTGGATTGGAGAGGAACCTTGTAGAATGCTTTACGCAGCCTTCTGTAGCATCCCCTCTCACATGAAAACCAGCTTTACAAGCCAGAAAAGGATGCAAAGCTTATCCCTGAGGTGGTATCCTTGGACCCAGCCCCTTCCAAGTGAAAATTCAAGAGATAAAGGCTCATGATAAGAACATATAGCCTCAGCTCATGAATGCTTGAATTTGCCTCAAGCGAAGAATTGCCCACATGGACATCCAGATGGTGAAGTCTTGTGAAGGGACTATATCTCCTCAAGCACTAAGCATTTCAACGGAGGAGGTCTTCTGTGTGAGCAAGACAGACGCTTGAACGTTACCGGATAGTGTTAGGCTTCCCGTGAGCGAAAGGATTTTGATGCAAGCCCTTTTAGCAATTAGTATGAATTCAAATTCTTTCATTTCAATTTAGCTAATAGGCATAATTTAACTTTACTGTTTTGCATTTAGGAAACTGATCTCACATGATTAATTTACCATTGCCTTGACTGGAGTAGCATATAAATATAAAATGCAATGCTATTCGTTTCAAGTAATACCTGTCATCATGCCATTTATATATTGGATGTTGATTAGGGTTGGGAGATTAGGAGAGTATGAGAAATTCATTTCCATTTGTTTTTTGGTTGGGAGTTCCTCCATTCACAACTCCTGGACTGGACACAGACTCAGACACAATCTGCAGTGGAAATATACGCAATTCTGAGTTTGCAATGTCATTCACTGACTCCCATGACATGTGCTTGGTGGGATGCACATTTGGCAAGTGTACATACAAATGTATACTTTCGGAAAAGGTGCACATATACTCTTTAATCCGTGGGAAAAGAGTGAGCACACTTCATAGATGCACATGGTAAGTACATACGTTTGGGGAAAATGCACACAAAACTGCAGGTGGCTTTCATGGACAAAGAAAATATAAATAGCAGCCTGAAACAGACTTGAGTTGGAATGTACTTTGAGATGGAATTCAGAGAACTTAGCTGAGCTCAATTTTGCACATTTTGGTGAGCTTATTTATTGCAAGCCATCCCGAGACTTTTGTAGGGGATGGGATTGAAAAGCAATCAATCAATGAATCAATCAATTTGCAGGTCCTCAATTTTGGTCTTTCAGAGCATTTGTGGATTAAATCTCCAAAGTGTCTTACTATTAGAAAGCCATATGGTGGGAAAATATTCATGCCTTCACCAGTTCCAGGAGCTTGATTCATGTTCTTCCTTGTTTAGCAATTGTTTGCCAAAACTAAATTGTCATTGCTAGCCACGGATCTTCACTGTCTTATTAAATCTGAGTTGCAGACTACAATCCTACATCACCTTAGCAAGGAGTATTCCCCATTGAACTCAATAGGATTTACATTCAACTCTCTCTCTATAGGATTGCATGCTTAATGTATGCAGTATATACAATCAGTTGGATTTATTAAGCTATTACCTTAAAACTGAACTGATTGCATATGCTGCATCCATTAAGATATTGCCTGAAGGGAGGGCCTTAAGATCCTCCATTGCCCTGAATACGGCAGATACCCAGAGATGGAGTGTTGGTGAGTGGTTCTTCTGCAAACCTATTTGATATGAAAATAATTTGAATTGTTCATATTTTTTTCCCCTTTGGCACAAGAGGAGAACTTTTCCTATTACAAACTGGTCCACGGGGTCATAAATCTCTAATGCCTCCTTATAAATCATTCACCAAATACACCCCTGTGATTCATACCTCGCCTTGCAGAGCTCATCATGGGAGAATGTGTAATAAATGCATTTTAATGGCATCCAATAGCAAGTGCCCCAGAGAAAAGCACCACAAGAAAGCTCAGCACTCCCTTTGCTAGTTAAGGTGGCCAGTCTCCTTCTTCCCAACACTGCTGCCGCCCGCAAGACTGATCATTGGCCACACTGAAGCTAATCACGCCCCTGACATCTGGCTCTGTTACTCCTTTAAAAACTCAAATGACTTTATTGTGAGTGCCTTTTTGAAAGCTACTCCGGGGCCATGATTCATATTTAAACTGGACTTGGACTGGGCAGCCCTTCAAAGTTCAGGGAGAGGAACCCTTGCTGCTTAACAGACCAGTGAGTCCCACATCGCGACCTGCCCCCTAACTGGCTAGGAAGAAGCCAAGGTGAGTAGAAGAAAAGAACGGGCCTGAAGGAGGCATAAAAGGAATGGCTTTGAGAAGGTTCACTCAAAGGTGGAATGGAAATGGGGAACATTCAGTGTTGCCCAGTCTTTTGCATTTTCTCTCTCTTTGGGCTGCTGCTAGCAAGAGGAAACGAGTATCCGCTGGCAACCTGCTGCCCTTTATTAACATGTTTTCATTATTCCAAATGGAGTTTGTGTTTCCTAATCAAACTGCTGACCTTAATTTCACAGTAATTTATATTTGTGTCCTGGCTTCCTTTTAGTATGTTGATTATTGCACTATTAAGGAAATGAACCTCCGACCTCTGTCTCCAAATTCACTGGCTCCGCCTGAGCATAGCAGAACTTGTTACTTGCTGTGTGCTTGGGTTAGATGAAAATGTTGGAAGGAAGACACCACTGAGCAGCTGTGGAATCTCGGGGCTGGGACAGCCACTGGGTCACGCATGGTTCTGAGGCCGTACAGCGCCCTCACACAGGTTGCGCTCCGCCAAAGACCCCGTAACTCCAGCTGTATGTGGTAACTCATGAGACGGTCAATCGATCCTCTGATTGGTCCAGTTGCAAAGGACTGCCAATGAAGTCAATGGGACTGGATGACTTCACTGTATATAGCCGACGCATAGCCCGGAGTGCCTGATCTTGCATAAGCGTGGAAGTTCAGCAGAGCCAGGGCTGGTTGCAATCTGGATGGGTGACTTAAAATGTTGTGAACCACTCAAAGAGCTTCAGCTGCCATTGCTATAGAAATGTAATGTGGTAGGACGAGGACGAGGAGGAAGAGGAAGAGGAAAGGAAGAAGAAGAACTGAATTTGGCTATGTGATTTCATTGAAAGCATCTGGCATGGTTTGTGGACTATATGAAATCGCCCTTCCAAATAAGATTCTTCTGGGCCGATTTAGCATTTTTGTAATCCCTGAGAGAACAAAATATCTCAGCTTTGGCTTAGAAGATGGTTAACTCATCACGGAGGTCGAAGCTTTCACTATGCTCCCACCCGAGTTCAATCAATCTATCTACTCACTCTGCAACCTTCCCTAACCTCACAGCAAGGACTTCTAGTTTTCATTCATCACTATCTCCCTCCTACCTGCTTCTTCCATGACATCAATACAGCAGCTGGTGCTGCTTGGACACATGCTCCATCCCTGGTATCTTACCCTGCCCAAAATGCTGTGCTCCACTTCAAGAACATCATAAAGAGTTGCTTCCCAAAGAGCATTTGGCTTTCCTGCATCACAGTTTCTCTGAAGGAACACTCAGAAAATTTTGAAGGTGCAAGACGAGAAAGCAAAGAAATTAGAGAAAGAAACAAGATGAAGCAAGAAGGTGTCCTGGGAAGCAACAGCAGTAATCTGATTATTTTCACCTCTCTGGTCTTGCCTTAGATGAAGAGGCTGGAGAAGCAAATGCTCAGGTTCACTGCCATTATTCTTTGAATATGAACTTTGACGAGGTCAAATCGAAATATCAAGTCAGAACCCTTGACCCGCTGGGATTACTGCAGAATATTTGACAAAGGCAGGATCCTGGTATTTCTGAAGCATAAACTGACTTTTAATAACAACTGGGGAATCAAAAGGCATGCTCATCCACCTAGAGTAGGAGGAGCACTTGATGCTTCTCTTGGGTACAGCTGGTAATGCGGTTCTTGCAATGTTGTACTTACAGAATATCTGTTCTTTAACTACTTACATGCACAAGCTGTTGTGTCCTTCACAGACTGGCAATTAGCCAAGAAAGTTTATACCAGGTTGGCATCTCCACTCACAAAACTCACTGCCAGAAGTCTCTTTCTCTGAGCCTAACCTGCCACACCAAGATAATGAGATGGTGAAAGGTGGGATTATGGATATTACCCTGTGCTCCTCAGAAGGAAATGTCACGGGCAAATACCCCTCAGAAACTTCCGGATTGCAACCTAGTGGGCAATGCTCGTAACCTGGCCTCGTTTCCCTTCTTGTGAATCGGTGATTGCCTGCTGGATATAATTCCCTATTTGTAATTACATTTGTGCTATTCCTGAACTGTTTTGAGAACAGTACATAGGATATTGAATATAAAAATCAAATTACATTATTTTGAACATCCAGTATCTTTCTGGCTCTAATGTGATATTTAAAAGGGTGGGGGGAATAGAAGACCAGATCTTCTCTGGGTTTTTTCTATATTCTTGTGTATTAATATGGACCCATTTCAGACCCGGTTTTGGCACTGAATCTGCCTTGGTCGCCCTGTATGATGACCTGTGCAGGGAGAGGGACAGGGGGAGTGCGTCCCTGTTGGTTCTCCTGGACCTCTCAGCGGCTTTCGATACCATCGACCATGGTATCCTTCTGGAGAGGCTGGCGGGATTGGGGGTTGGAGGCACTGCTTTGCAGTGGTTCCGCTCCTATCTCAATGGCCGATTCCAGAAGGTGGCGCTGGGGGACTATGGCTCTGCGCCATGGCAGCTTTGCCATGGAGTTCCGCAGGGTTCCATTTTGTCCCCTTTGCTTTTTAACATCTACATGAAACCGCTGGGAGAGGTCATCAGGAGGTGTGGGCTGCGGAATCATCAGTACGCGGATGATACCCAGCTCTACCTCTCGTTTTCCACCGATCCAGGTGAGGCAGTGGCTGTGCTGAACCGGTGCCTGGCCGAGGTAATGGGCTGGATGAGGGCCAACAAACTGAGGCTCAATCCAGACAAGACGGAGGTCCTGTTGGTGGGTGGTTCGGGCTTTGGAGTGGGGGACCTGACCCTAGTCTTGAATGGGGTTGCACTCCCTCTGAAAGACAGGGTCCGCAGCTTGGGAGTACTCCTCGACCCGGAGCTGACCTTGGTAACCCAAGTGTCAGCAGTGGCGAGGAGTGCCTTCCATCAGCTTTGGCTGATCCATCAGCTGCGTCCCTTCCTGGAGTTCGACTGCCTGGCGACAGTGACTCATGCGTTGGTGACTTCCCGGCTAGATTACTGTAACGCGCTCTACGTGGGGCTACCCTTGAAGACGGTCCGGATACTTCAATTGGTGCAAAACAGAGCTGCCAGGGTGCTGACGGGGACTGGGCGTGGTTCTCATATCACCCCAGTTCTCCGTCAGCTTCACTGGCTTCCCATTGAAGTCCGGGCCCAATTCAAGGTGTTGGTTCTTACCTATAAAGCCCTTAACGGCTTGGGTCCTGGTTACCTAAAGGAGCGCCTGCGACCATATACGCCCTCCCGCCCCTTACGATCTGCAGCTGATGCTCTCCTCCGGGAACCCTCCGTGAGAGATATAAGCAGGGTGAGCACCCGGAGGAGGGCCTTCTCTGCGGTGGCACCCCATCTATGGAATGCGCTCCCCAGAGAGGCTCGCCTGGCGCTGTCTTTATTTGCTTTTTGGCGCCAGGCGAAGACCTTTTTATTTAAGCAATATTTTAAATGTTAATTTATTTTAAATTGTTTATTTGAATTATATTGTATTTGTATGTTTTTAATTCGGACCTTGAGATGAGCCAGTTTTAATATTTTAATATTATGTAGGCTTTTTATTTATTGTATTGGCCTATAATGTTTTTTGAGGTTGTGAGCCGCCCCGAGGCTTGTGGCAAGGGGCAGCCTATAAATCTGTTAATAAATAAATAAAAATAAATAAATAATATTCCATAGGAATATTCCACAAGAATTCCAAAGCAGAGAGAAAGGCATCCACCTTTCTCCCAAACCCTCTGGAGCATGAATGTTTTTCACGTAATCAAAGAACAAAGACCGCAATGCTAGAATGGCAACTTTCGGACTGTCTCACCCCAGTGCAATTGATGGCCAAGCACAAATGGGATGTAAAATACCTACCCCCTACCCAAAAAGAAAAATATGATTAGCATGTAACAGAAAGGTTGCAGTAAGCATAATTGCTTTTTGTTTAACTTGGCCATGTGCACACGCACAAAGAGCGTGGTTCAATAGCTTTTGTGTTGTGTGTTTTCCGTTTTTAAAATTAATGTGACATAAGGCATTCTTTATGCTAATGTTATAGCTCCTTGGTTGAGTTTAACACCATTATCTTCTTTAATGAATAATTCATTCCCCATTGAAAACTTAACTATATCATTTTTACAGTGTGTAAATGAAACTTGGAAGTGCAATTTAACTTTAAAGAACTTCAGATTGTAGAGAATTCTCATAAAGCACCCCAAAAGTGCTGTGTTGGCACTTTGGCCTCCCACTAAAATGTAATCACCTTATAAGACGTGTGTTCCAGAGTCTTTTTTTCTAATTCTCAGTTTGATGATGGCAGGAGATATGTAATGCCTCCACAGTTTTCTCCTCCTTTCCTTCATCCATAACTTTCCATTGTTCTTCATTTCTTTATTGCTTCAATTCAGGGTTTATCATGGGGTTAGTTACAGAGAGGGAGTTAGGGTGGGACCTCTGGAGGCTTGGAACCCCGAGCTTTCATCTGGAATCTGGGAATCCCTGGGGGACTCTCTGTCCCACCACATGGACACTTGCTGAAAACTAGGCCCTTATTTCACCTTTTACAAATAGGGGTTTCCTTAAGGGAGAGATCTGTTTCTAGTGTTGTTGTGTTTATTTGTACTTCCATCCAGTCCCATTTTTCGGGGGTGGGGGGAGGAGAACACACAACCTGCAGACCCCATGTTGTACCCCTGGCCTTCCCGGTGGCCTCCTACCAACCCACCATCCCTTCCCCCCAACAAATTTACTGCAATGACAGGGCCAAAACATTGGCAGGTTTGCCATCCAGTTTGGGCAACAAAGCTCAGACTCAGAGCTCCAGAGGCCGAATTTGGCTTCAGAGCTGATTTTTGGATGCTGTTCTCACCTAAATGCAATCCGATTTCTTAATCTTTTAAAATACATTTAATCCTTATATTTCATTTTTAAAAGTATGGAAATGCCATCAATTTTGCTGGTCTCGGTCTCCGAAATAACATTTTTGCTCAAACCGTAATCAAAAAAGGTGCTTTAGCATTTCTGCCAAATGTCACAATAAGTTGGCTCATTGGTCAAAACTCACCAATTTGTAATGTTCACTTTGTGGTGAGCATGGACTGATGTGATGCAAGTTTGCTATTAAGTTTGGAATGGATGGAGTGCTTCAGGCTGTGTGCAGAAACATGGAACACAGCTCTGCCCTGGACATTTTCAGTTATCCTACCATCTAGACCCTACCCCACCAAAACAAGCAAACAGGTTAACTTGAAGAATTCTCCTTAGCTCTTTCCTTTATCATCATCACAGCTCTGGCAACAAGGAGGAGAAAGAAGAGAAAGTGGGGGAAAGTGGCAGAAAGCTAGAAAAGGGGCTCTCTTACTTACTCTTGGATTTGGCCATGGCTTCTGCTGGAACTAGGCCCACCCAGTCCTGGCATTCACCCCCTAACAAATTCTCCCTAAGGCATCAATGGTAACATGTGCCCCTCCAGATTTTGCTAGACTAAATATCCCATAATTTGTGACCATTGCCCATGCTGGCTGGCACTAGAAGGCATCAGAGTTCAACAACCTCTGGAGGGCTATTGTGTTCAGTTACAGGAAGGGTATAGCCAGGTTAGAGTCAGTGCAGCAAAGGGCCACAAGGATGGTGGCCGGATTGCAAGGAAAGCCATATGAGGCAAGACTGGGGGAAGTGGGTCTTTTCAGCCTGGAGAAGAGGAGACTCTGAGATGATCTGTTGGCAACATAGAGGTACGTGAGGGGATGTCACACGGAGGTGGGTAGAGACCTGTTCTCCCCTGCAGAGGAGGGCAGGACACGCTCCAACGGAGTCAAGCTCAAGGAACCACGGTTCAATTTGGATGCCAGGAAGTACTTCCTGACAGTTAGGACCCCGAAGGTATGAAATGGGCTTCCACGGGAGGTGGTTGAAGCCCCATCGGTGCAGGTGCTCAAGGATAGGCATATGGTAGGCATACCATGAGCAGAGCCGGCTGGAGCCGGGGGTCAGACCAGATGGCCCAGGAGGCCTCTTCTGAATTGCTCTGTTTCTGTGTTTCTATTTCCTACCCCTATCCTAAGAAGGCAACCCAGTGATCCCTGGAAGCCTGTCCCTGGGACCAGAGGATGGTGAAGATTCCAGTCTGGGGCTGCAGACCCAGCTATGACTGGGGGGAACCCCAAGCTGGGATTTCCCACTGTGCATCTCTGACCATCTGGCTACCATGCATTTTTTCCATGGTGTTTTCCCTCACAAAGTCACAACAGCAGCCTCTGAAGAAGCCCAGAGTTTAAGATAAATATATCACGGAACCTTCCATTCATAAAGTTGCACTCTCATATGATTGTACTTTAGGCAGATGTGGTCCTTGGCAGGAAAAAAGGGGTTTCTCCTGGTCGAAGGCTATGACCTGAAGTGCTTGAAAGTAAGATGTGCTAGGATTAGTGGGGCTAGCTTGGAAATGAACAGGTTTGCCAATGAAAGAAACCGTGATGCATGCCGATATTCTGCAGCCATTGGAGAATGGACAATTCAGCAAGTTGCACTGACCTTGTCGATACGTTTCATTCTAATTTGGTGGGCTACAATGACTCAAAAGATCCCAGCACCTTCTAAAACTAGAAGATCCATCCATCCATCCATCCATGCTTTGTGTTGCTGTCTCTAACAGCAACAAAACTTTCTGGAATCAATGATAATAGGAACTGTTCCCCAGCTTCTTCCTAATGATCCAGCATTATGCAGTAAAGCAGGACTAACAGGTTTCTGCAGTACAAAACCCCTATTCAGTTGATTCCTTTGCTTATATTTCCCTTTATTTTTACAGCTTAAAATCCCTCGCAGTACCACCAAAGCAACAAAACCAGCAACAACAACGTAAACAAATATTTAATTCTATTTTTTACTTTGAATAATAACATGGACAGTGACCAGAATTCACTAACATTATAGGAGATTAGCTTTGTCATTGTGGGACATAATTCCCGTAATTCTCCTATTCATCAGGTAGTATTCATTATGAGTAAAACTCACATGCCTCACTGCATAGCCGGGGCAACTAGGAAAGCCTCTTATACATATAACTCCATCGCTTGAATGAAGTGGGGAGCTGAACCAATGAAAATTTCAATCTCATCTCAATGGGTGGCATTTCCAAACACTTGCCCTGGCATTGCATGTTATCTCATCTCCATCAAACAGACCTGCTTTCTTAATTATGCATATTGTTCTGGTGCATTTCAACATTTCCAACATGCTGTTGGAACCCTTCTCATTGTAGGGTTTAAAAAGACCTTATTTTTTGCTTATACCTGTGCAGAAATTTCTCAGAATCCCCCTTCCCCTTTTCTCCTATTCAGAAAAGAAGCCCACTTGGCAGATCTTTTCCCAAATATTCTCCTCCAGTGTGTGTGCGTGTGCATGTGTGTAGGCAGTCAACAGCTTCCCAGAACAACGCTTGGTCCCTGGCTTTGTGGAGGATGCAAAAAGTTGTCCAGGTTGCTAACACAACCGCAGCAGCAAGAAACTGCTGTGGCATTGCTCTGAAGACATTCTGGGAAATTAAAATGGTGCCTCAGTTCCCTCACTTGCCACTATTACTTTCTTACTTATTTAACACTTTTCTATCCCATCCCACACTTGGACATCTCTGGACAGTTTACAACAAATTCTAAAAACAAACAAACATAAAAACAGTTGCCCAGCATCCAACGTTAAAATATAAACCCACTAAAAAAGTTAACAATTAAAATACTGGGAGCATAAAACGGTTTTTGCCTGACGCTCAAACGAAAGAAGCATTGGCGCCAGGCGGACCTCTCTGGGGAGTGTGTTCCACGATTGGAGCACCACTGCAGAGAAGGGACTCTGCCATCGGCACTCACTGCTTCCAGGTAAACCTGCCAGAGCCCACGGGCCAAACTAGGAGCCCATCAGAAGGCATTTTCCAAGGGTTGCCTTGAACCTACCACAAGCCCTGCTACCAAACCTGGTGAGCTGCCCTTGTCACCATGCTGTCTTTGGCCCAATTCTGCCACCCGCTGAAGCAATACTTGGTCCTATCGCTAGCGTAGATGATTATCTATTAGTATTCTATGTGGGCACAAATATTCCAGTGATTTACAAGGTGAAGCTAAGGGGGCGAGGGTGATCTGATGCAATCCAGTGCTCCTCCTGGCAGAAACAGTGAAAGGGCAATGCCATTCTGGATGCCAAATAGGCTGTTTTGCTTTGGGGTTTTAAAAATCTGAACCCCAGGGGTATTTCCCCTGCTCGCAGGGAGTTACAGATAAAGCTTGTTGATTGGAGTCGAACAGCAGGGGGAGATAGCTGCAATCAGTTTTGTCCTAAATGAATATCGCTGCAGTCAGAAGGGGTTTCCAGGGAGCTGATGTCAGCCAAGAGGCGAGAGCAGAACAAAATTATCATAGAAAATTGCAGCAAAACCTAATTAAGCTGGGGTGGGGGCTAGTGAAGGAGATTGCTTTTAAGCTGGCGAACAGCTATTATCTCCCCTTGCTAAAGATGCGTGAGAAAGCCAGAACCAGCCTAGCAAATTATGCAGCTCCTACACTACCTTGTCTAGGAAGGCCCTTCAGTCATAGCCATCCATATGGCGAGAGGCATTTAATCTTGTCCTTGAGGCAGCGAGATCTGGTGACGTTTGAAAAATGTCCGCATATGCTACTGGCAGGGACCAATATGGCTGAAGATGAGTTGTGTGTGGCCCGGGATGACACAGCAGTCCGCTCCTGCAAACAGACGTTTTGCACGATGTGGAAGGAACAGGAAGAAGTTCTGTTCCCCAAGGAAAGGGCTGGATGCTATTCCTAGTGTGGACCCCACATCCGGGTGAAAGTTGCAGGAGATGCTGGCATGGCTTCCCAGAAGAAAGATGGTTGTTGTTAGTCGCGAAGTCGTGTCCGACCCGTCGCGATCCCATGGACAACATTCCTCCAGGCCTTCCTGTCTTCCACCATCCCCCGGAGTCCACTCAAGCTCACAAGAAAGATTGATGAATCTTTATTCGTAATCTTCTTCCCAAACTAGCTGCTGGTGGTGGGCAAATAGGAATCGAGAGAGCAGGGGCAGGTGCCACTGTGTCAAGCATGGAGTACAATCAGGACAGCTTTCAGCTGCTTAATCAGAGCTACAGCAGCTTGATCCCAGGATGTTGTTGAAGGGTCTCTAGTTTTTACAGCAAAATTAGCAGCACAGGGAGCCCAGTATTCAGCACAAGAAGGCTCAATACAGTAAGAAAGTCCCTGTGTCAGTCGACCAGAACATGGGGGTTCTGGACGTGTGCTGAGCCACCGTCAACTAGTGTTTAGGGAAGAGGTTCTCACGGGCACACAAGGGAGTGGAGGTTCTGGTGAGAACCGGAGCTCCAGAGGAGAAGGAGAGAGCTCAGCGTGGCCCCAACGACAGCACAGAACTCTCATTCTGTTTCCCCAGATGTTTTAACTAGCGGAACAGCAGGTGGTGTTTTACCGCAAAGGAGGGAGGCTGAGGCCGCACAGGATCCAGGCACTTCAGGGGCAGGCATGGGGCTGGATACTGGTCTGAACCGTGAGAACGAGGTCGATAAAGAGCGGGCTGGAGGATTACGCAGGTGCACCCGGGCCCGGGACAGATGGGGTCCCAACAAGGGGACGGGTGGCAAGCGTGTGATCACAGCGCCCCACTCCCAGGAACCACCCCCAGATGGTTCATAAGCAAAGTGTGGGGTGATGTCAGCCAGAGCGAGAGGTCGACGTCCCATCCTGTGTGTATTATCGGTGTTGTGAGTACTTTGCGACGATTCTTTTGTAGTCATCTGGAATAGACTGTTGTAGCATCTGCTGGAGGGATTGTGTCAGTTGGGAAGGGGCGCCTGAGAACTAGAACCAACCCCCAGCCCCAACCAGCCACTCTTTGTTGAACACAGCCGCACACAGACATCCTTGATACTGGGGTGCCAACTCTGGAGGGCAAACAGCTGGCAGATGTAGGAAGATCAGTGCCTAGAGCCGCTTTGCAGCATCTGCTGCCCAAGGCCCATTGCCTCAGTCGACACAAAGACAGTGCCAGCCAAGTCATTGACGATTAAAAACTCCAAATGATGGGGAAGCTGGATGGAAGCTGAAGAACAGGAATAGTCAGGGATAAACTGTATTTGAAAGAGATACTGATCAAAGCTTGGTGAAGGGGCCATCTGCTGCAGCTGAAGAGAGGGACAAATGTAAGCTGTGCGTGTGAAAAAAACCAGCATTATCGCTTGGAAAGAATATGAGTAACAGGGAGAAAGAGTTGTAAACTGGTTGCAAGTTTGTGTGTGTGTTGGAAAGGAGACTTTCTCGTGATCCGGTATTACTGTATTTCCTCCCTTGTAGGACTGACTGCTGTTCACCTCCACATAGATTTTACTCATCTGTTTGTATATAAAGCCAGGAGCATAAAAACACACTCAGTTTAATCTCATCCAAAGGAAATTAAATCCAAACAGCTCTATCCCTAGAACTTTGCACCAATATAGCCAAGTCTTACTGTTCTTATTACAGGAAAACAAAAAGACAATGCTAAAATTGAACAGCATCAGAACTGTAGAACTCATAATAAATTTTCACTGTGTTGGGTTTGTTTATGATGCTGGCTGATCTGATGCTTCTTTCATGGAGTAACCTGAAGTTGGGAAAGGTGTACATATACAATCCAGGTACATATACAGTACAATCCATGAATTGCTAGGTTCATGGATTCACCCCTTCTCTGTCCAAACTCTGCTTAATATTCACCAAAGTCTCTAAACTTTGGTTGGACTCAATGTTTGATCAGCATTAGCATAAAATAGAAGCCAAAATCATGTTGTTGTTGTTGTTGTTTTAATATTAAAAATGGGTCTGTCAACAGATTTAATAAGAATTCAGTTGCTCATCTGCCTCTTCATGATTGATTAAATGTAAATAAATTTGCATATTTATAAAGCCTCAGTGTAAGACTTTAAAAATATTGAAGGCAGCATATGATAACTTACAATTTAATAAACAAAAGCCATTGCTCATAAGACAGGCCATCTTTAATATTTCTTTCTCCTTCTTTCATATGGGAATGAATTGAATGCTACCCAAAGCTAATAAAAGATCAGAAAATAAATGAGTGTACCTTTAACTCTCCCTTCTCCCAATTAAGTGGGGGATGGAGGGCCAATTTCAGTCAGCAAAGCTTTACCTGAGTGATCCCCCTTTAAACTGATCAGAGGGGGCATCCTATAAAATAAGTACAACAATTCTGAGCCATTGTCTTCTGAGTGAGTCCCACAGAAAGCCAAGAAATATTCAAGAACACGGAAACAGAAGGGATGCACTATGCAGAAAATTCAGCTGGTGCCAACATTGCTATGTAAAGACCCTCCTTTTCTCAAAGGATGCAAAGACCCTCCTTTTCTCCCAGGCATTTTAGAGAAGTTTTATGGACTCTTGCATTGGGTGTGTTGCACTCTCTCAATGATGCACACTGTGGTTTATATTTTAACTGTTTGTATGGCATCTTAGCCACACTCCTGTGACTGTCGAACTTTGCTGGAAACCAGGGATCTTCCCCACTGAGGATGCATACACTCCATCACCGTCACCATCTCCTTTATACTACCACACAGTCAAAGCTCTGTGCTACAACCATTCTGGTGTTGTGTGTGTTGTTGTTGTTATGGTTTCTTTGTTCTTTTGTTTGCTGTTCTTTGTAAGCCTTCCAGAGACTTTTAGTAATGTGATGATACCGAAAAACTTTAAGTAGATATATAAATAAATATTCTTCCCTATTTGCCCTCCCACCCCCTGAGATCACAGGCAGAGATCCTTCTTCAGGAGCCCGCCTTGAAGGAGGTTATGAGGGTGGCTACCCGGAGGACGGCCTTCTCTGCAGTGGCACCCCGACTATGGAATATACTCCCCAGAGAGGTCCGCCTGGTGCCAACCCTTTCTTCTTTTCAGTGCCAGGTGAAAAGCTTTTTATTCTCCCATTATTTTAATTGTTAACTGGCCTTAATTGTGGTTTTATATTTATCTCTGGATGCTATACCATTTTTTAAATTTGATTGTGCTTGTTGTAAACCATCCTGAGACATTAGTAATGGGATGGTATAGAAAAGCTTTAAATAAACAAACAAACAAACAAACCACAGAGGTGAAAATCCTCCCTTGGAACCCTCTCCCAGCTAGACATGCAGAGAACACCAACACCACAGTGGTTCTGCTTCCAAGGTCAGGGTCGTGCCTCTGGACAAGGATGGAGAGAGGGGAAGGAAGAGAAGAGGCCAGAATAGCAGCTCAGAGGGATGCCTTGTGGGAATTTTGTAAAAGGATAAGGAAGAGGCTAAAATCCCATCTGTTCCTCCTTCCCCCATGGCAGTAGAAATCTTGGAATTCTCTGAGATGGAAGGCTCTGATTAAGAGGGCAGAAAAACAAGAGGGCTGCACCCTAATCAGTCTTGTAACTGTCTGTAACATGCCCCAAAACATTGGTTATTGGGCAAATTAGAAATATAATGAATAAGTTAATTCCAATCCAGCTGGCAAAACTCCTGGCATAGTCATGTTCGCTTCTTCTCCCCACATCACCACTTTTTTTCCAGGCCAGCTGGCAGAAACACCAGGAAAAAAGGTCATGCTCTGATCCCCACCCTTAAGATGTGCATAGTTTTCATTTTGGCAGGAACAAGAACCTTTGAGTGGTTTTGCTACATGGAGGCAAATGAATGGACAGGGTTCATGGAAGGTGAGGCAAAACACACACCACATTCACCTCTTCCTCCGTCCTTCCTTCCCTCCCTCCTTCTTCCCTCCCAGAGATCTTGATCTCCTAAGGAAACTGTTGGAAAAAGAGAGGTGACAACCCCAGCATGGCACCAGGAATGGCTGAACATACATAGGGGTTCGAACTAAGAATATCAAGAGCAAAGCACTAGGACTGGATGGATGGGTCTGTCAGTTTGGGTTTCTCCCACACCGAATTTTGTTTTGTTTTGTTTTGAATTCTTTTTTTCTCAATAGGAATCACTTCACAAATTTTGGTGAATTCTTATCAAGACTGGTCTGAAAGAAATTTCTTACCCATTTCTAGATAACACTCAATATGAGATTGGATTAATTTAAGAACACACGAACCTTGTGAAAAAGCATGCTTTGGTGGAGCAGGGGTGGACCCTTCTCTGGTTGCTTTCTGCTGGTTGGAAAAGACAGTTTTCCTGCTGTTTTAGTCTTAGTTGCATTTTTAAAATTACATTTTAATGGTCTATTTGCATGGTGCTTGAATTGCGTTTTCCAGTAATGTGACTTTAAGCACTGTAGGCCTCTCTGAGTAGCGGGTAAGCAAGCAGTGTCAACGCACAAGGAGCTGGAGACAAAGGAGAGGAGAACCGCTAACCCAGCAGAAGTCCAGAGGAGAGCGAGGGCAATAGATACTCACTGTCAGCCTCCCGTCTTCTTGGTCCTCCTCTGGTCACCGCTTGCAGGTGGGGCTTTCCTTTCTGCTAAGCAGACCACCAGTGGTGACAGCCAGATGAGCACTTCCTACAGTGGCTTGATGGGTCTCCCACCACCATTGCTCTTAAGGAACAGAGGACGATCAAGAACAATTGGTGGATCAAGATGGGCCCTGGAGGTGGTCAGAGAAGCTATCGGGGACTCAGATAGACATTCCAGGAAGGGGTTTTCTTCAGGTTCCCTTTGGGCTAATGCAGATTTCCTCCTGTTATGTAGCTGGAGGGATGTGATCTCCCTGCATTCCAAGCCCTTCCTCAGAAGACGTTTCTCCAAGGTCTGGGTTTTAGGGAATCCTGACAGCACTCAGTCAGGCAGCTAGGGAATTTTTCACCATGGATGCATGGGTCTTATGGAGCTGTTTGTGAAGCACACAACTAATACCCCAACCACCATTTCACATGCTTCAGCATAGAACAACTGTTTACCAACCTTGCTAGACAATAATAATGAGCTGAGCATGTACTGCCTCACTTAACCTCACTCAAATCATATCACCTTTCTTCCTGTCCATGGGAATAAAGTGGAGCTTCACCTGCTGTTTCCTGGAGGGCCGACTGGTAAACCAGTCTGCTGTAGGGCTTTGGATTCTGGCCGCAATATCCAGTCCTACCTGCACCACTGACAGCACCTGAAAAGTGGGATAGATGCCATAACAGAACCAAAGAAACTAAGCACCTTAAATAATTCTGGGAACTAGATGAGAAGCTCCAGCCCAGTGGAAACTCCTTCTCTGCATGCAGAAAATCCCAGATTCGTTCCCTGGCCTCTTTAACTAAGGAGTTCAGGGAAGCTGAAGGCTGTAGAAGACATTGCCCTGAACTCCCGGAGAGACACTGCCAGTCAAGATAACTAAGACCGGGTAGGATGGTCCAGTGATCTGAGTCAGGATAACTCAGCTTCCCCATCAACTCACTGATGGCTAGGTCCTTCTCTCTGCACCAACTGTATCATCCACCCTTCTCCAACCTCCTTCCAAAGGATGGCGCATAAGGGGAAAAACAGAGGTTGCTTCTCGGCCTTATTTAATCTTTCTTGTTCCACAAATGTTTGAGCATTTGTAATATTGTTCAATCCCAAGGTGCGGAACGTGGACTCCTAAGGTTGCACAGAATGATGCACTTGTCTCAGCACGAATCCAAAGTGGATATGAAGCATAAATCCCCCTTTTCCCTCTGTAATATAGTAGCCATGAATCACAATGTCACACCGAGTCGATCATAATCTAACACTTCATGCCTCAGCCAACAACTTGATTTGTCAAGAGAACAAGCTTGCGAACTGCCAATAGCATCGATCCCCATTGGGGAAGGGAAGGATAATTAAGCCTTCAGTGAGCTAATTTCATATATAGTTGTTGCTTTTTTATTTTCCTTTTGGAAGAATAACATTTGCTTTCATCTTTTTTAAGTAAGCACAAATGAAGAAACATTGCATATGCATAAGATCATGCAAGGATTTGCTTTCCATAATACATATGGATTTTATCTCCGCGCCACCTGATGCAACCCAGTCAGGCACATTTGGGGGCTGAGGGGGCTGCTGCAAACTCTTATGCGGAGCTACATCTCAATTAGGCATACCAAAACTGGAAATCCGCTGAAAATGTGTTAGTTCTTGAATTAAATGAGAGAACCAACATGCTGTAGTGATAAGAACATTGGGAGACCCAGATTCTAGTCCCTCACGGGTGACGTTGGGCCCGTCATGGACTCTTATGGAGGAAGAAGATCGGGTGAACAGGCTAGGGCATTCTGCAGGAAGAAAGCTGGGTAAACATAGAATAGGTTAACCTTTCCAAGAGAGTCGTGTGGTTATCGCTTCTTACCATTTCTTGACAATGCAGCCTTGTTCTCTATCTCCATTTGGCAGGATGTTGAACCTTTGGCCCAGGCTGTAAATGTGAGTTACAACCCTTTCCCCAAACACCACATGGTGCCAGCTTCCCCTCTTGGTTTTCCAGCATTTACCTGGAATTTCTCCCCATTCTGTATGGAAATGCTTAAAGTACACTGCTTTTAAATAGAAATTGCCCCACCCCTTTGCCTTTGGTATCACATGCCATGGCAATACAGCCCAAGGGCATCTCCAAAAGTGAGTTCAGATGTAGCCCTTTCCCAGCTTATTCCACTTCTTTTTCTCCTTGTAGTACAGGAGCCCATTGGCTCTTTGTTAGGTATAAACGGTTGTCCCTTTGGATCTGCTCAGCTTCTCTCTTCACATCTGAATTCCTGTTCTTGAGGAGAACACTAGGGGAAGGGGACAGCAGAGGTTGAGGTGGCTGGATGGAGTCACTGGGGCAGTGGGTGTGGGCTTGGGGGTACTCTGGGGGATGGTGGGGGATGGCGGGAGGACAGGAGAGCCTGGAAGAATGTTGTCCATGAGGTCGCAAAGAGTCGGGCATGACTTCAACTAACAACAACAAAGGACATGTGAGAATTCTGCTTCTGTTTACAACTCACAAAGACATGGCCATTTCAGGACCTCAAAGGCAAACGCAACATCCCACACCCCCACTCCACAAAGCGCATGTTCACATTTCAGTCACTGGGGGAAGGTGCATGTGCGCACACTTTTCCTTCTCAAAGTGTTTGCTTTTTCCATTTGAATGAGCCAAAAAGCCTGTGAGAAATGGGATGCTTTGAATTTGAAATTTGAATAAATTTATTGGATTTATATCTTGCCCATTCACTGGAAAGGTTCTCTGGGCAGGTTCAACCATTTCAGTCAGCAAAAAATTCTTTGGCCCTCCCAACTCTTGATCTTGGTTGCTCCCTTCTCCCATCACGAGCTTTGCACTTTCTGCCTTTACAACTGGAATGTCTTTCCCATTGACTACCATATAGATCTAACACTTACTGTGTAGAATGCAGAGACACTGTCACAAACAAACCTATCAAACATAGTCTGATGCATGTACCAATTTAATGCAAGCCCTCTTCCATTCCAAACACTTGTACATTTCCTGTTTTCAAAATATTTTGAATCTTCCACAATGCCTAGCCCTGGTGCATACTCAAAAGTCGTTTTTAAAGAAGAAATTATTTTTGTTATTTCTATTAGCAGTCAGAAACTTTCCTCAGGCAGGTGAACACTATTCAAAGCGGAGCTGCACTCCTGCCATGCTTCTCAAGTAAAACGTCTTTCAATGGAAATTTATTTTGACACCTGTTTAAATCTTCTCCTGTTTTGCTTGCAGTTAGATGTGTTTTAAAATTCTACCTGTCAAAGATTTGCCTTTCAGTATTACACCGCCAATAAAAGAAGGCATGCATACGAGATGATTTCAGAGCCATCACCATTGTTTTTAAAAAATAATATTGTATATAATCTGCCTGATACGCCTTCAGCACAACTAGGCTCTTGCACATATGAATTCTGTTCATATCATCAAACTTCTTTTATTTCTTTGTTTAAGCCAGACATGTAGAACAAGGACCATGTGTGAACCTTAGCTTTGTTTCATGCGAACATCAGCTATCAGTGGGTGCACATTCATCCGGTGTGCTTCTGCCTCTACCCATGTTCCACACCTGGGTTCTGCCAGGTTCTGACCAGAGCCATGTGAACTTTGGCAAGAAGAGGTATACCCAGTTCTGGCTCAGCCATTCAAAGATGCTTGCAAACTCTGTCCATGATCGCAAGGGATGTTTTGGACATTCTCATGGGGGACACAGTGTAAATGTGGGGTATCCAAGGGACCGGCTGGATCATGGTGATAAAGCTTTTAAACAGCAATTACTACGTCTTACCTCTTGCACTGAGTGCTGTGAGACCGGATTTTACCATCACTGGACAGACTACTGCACCCTTAGTTGCTCCTTGCTTGAATATGTGAACTAACCACTGAAAAGCAAGGCATCCTATCAACAGATATCAGGCTGCAAGGTTAAAAATGGGATGTCATATTCAGGCATGCTAGTTATTATTAGGGATGCATGAGAAAAATGTTTCAGTTCATTTTTATTGGGATTTTACCCAGTTTACACCTTCCAGACTGTACACAAATGTGAATGGACGTCTGTACATTTCTGAGTACAGACAATGCTTTAAAAATGCAGTCCATTCCAGGAAGGACTATCAAGAGGCATACCTTGGTCTCATCCACTGCCCTTGTCCTCCAGAGCCTTCACTTGCATCCAATAACATCAGTACATCTTCAAATCCAGAAGACTGCCTAACGTTATAACACCCTCATTCACGGAGTGACCCTGGACTGAGTGGAAGTACCCATGTTGCTCAGTCAAGAAGAAGCAGTAGTGAGCACATGGTACCGGGGGGGAAGAACAGTACTGAGCACAAATGGGTGGTGGCAGCATTTATACAATCTAAATATTCCAGGCAAAATTTCTATCTCACCAAACTTACTACCCCCAAAATGGGACAAGGCCTTGGGAGTGTGTGACTCAGCATTACTTTATCCATACATTTTCTTCCAGGCAAGTGAAATTTCTCCTCTAGGTTATACATACGATAATGTGGCCTGGTTTTTTCATCTTCCGTCAGAATCCCCTATGACATACTCATCGTGTCAATAAACCAATTGTTCATAAAGGAACACACATAATTCTCCTCCACCACTCTTAATTTCCCAGTATTAATCTTTTTTGTGCAAACAAAGGCAATGGAAATCCAATTTTGTTAATGTCTTGGTAGATCTGGATATTGACATGAAATTCTGGAGCAAACATAATTTTGACTCAGGTGATGATTTATTATTGCATGCTATTTTTACAACCTTCATTTAGGAATGATAGGCTAAACAATTGTATTTTCAATGCGCTGTCAGTAGGAATAAAATTCTAGCTACCAACAATAGCGGGCTCCATTTTCAAAGCATCAAAATCAACAGTTGTCTAGTTTCAGTGTGTGCTTTGTTTCTTTCATATGGACAAGACATAGACATTTCTGAAAGAAGTCACGGTTGTCTGAAGAGCCGATTTGAGGAAAGGCCCTCTTATATTAGAATCCACTCTACTTTCTTCTTCTTTTCTTATTTTAGGTTGTGTGGACCAATCAGGACAATGCTTCGGAGCTCCACAGGGAGCGACAGAGTAAGGAAGGCGTTTTCAAGCATGGGGTTGCCAGGATCTGCAGCAAGAATGGGAAGATGGAACAGGGAGCACTGAAACCATGTTGTCATAGGAACCCTGTGAAAGTTTGCTTGGTAAGTGAAGGCAGCATTTCACACACTGTGGAAACTGCACAGGCCTGTTTGCCATGACATGGTGATGGCACGGTAGATAAGGCAGCCTTGTCTGTCTTGCGAGTACTTGCAGGGTTGACTTCAGATCTGTAGATACTTGCAGGAGGAGGACCACCGCAGAATATCTGGGAGCCAAAGGAGGTTTCTGAGTCCTACCCATCTTTGCTAGTGCAGCACGACTCTTTGCTGCATCTGCTTCATGCTCCTAATGTGGCTTTGGCTGCCAGTTCTGCAAACCAACGGGCAAGCATCTTCCCTAATCTAGCCACGGCACAGCATGGTGGTTCACATGCCGAATGAAGGTTGGGGAAACCCAGGTTCAAATCCCCTCTCAGCCGTGGTGGTGGCTTGGTATATTTTGGTCTTTCTCCCTCAGTCTCAACTTCACAGGGTAGTTGGGAGGGTGGCATGCAGGGAAGCTGAAGCTCCTTGGAGGAAAAACTCCTAAAAAGAATATAAGTCAGCAAATGGCTTTCCAGCCTTGTTTCAAGATGTCTTCCATCAGTATGAAAGGGGTAAAGCCAAAGCATTAGCATGGGCACTTCTTTTCGGCTACTTATTTTCCGAGAAAAATTGTCCAGTTTTAACAAAGAGAGTGCTGTGGGGTGCAGAGAACACTAAAGAATAAGTAGAAAGGCATCCGTTCACATAAATGCTCATTCCCTGCCCTTCATTCAGCCCTGTTCTTTAGCCGGAGGAAGCTGCTTCAGCAGAAGGCAGACATACGATATCCATCCCTCCCTCCACCATGGAAAAGTCAGCATTTTGTCACCGAGGCCTGGAACATCATGGGAGTCTGTAATACAACACATAATAACACACAAAATGGCACGGTATCAGCTCCCTTGACAAACGTTTGTGGTATTGTGTATACCTCATCAAGGCAGGGTGGGGGGAATAATGAGCAGCTGCCAATTTTAGTGCCTGCAAGGCCCTCGGAACAGAAAGTGCTTTCTGCATCAGCTACACCAGCCCTCCCTAATCCTGGCATCCTTCCCACACTTTGGATCACAGCATTTATATTCCCTAACCCATCGTCATGCTGGCCGGGGGTGATTGGAGAGCCAGTGTGGTACAAGGGTTCAGGAGTTGGTCGGGGTCCTTACTTGGCCATGAATCTCACTGGGAAACTTTGGGCTGGTTACTACTTCTCAGCCTAACCTTTTTCCCAAGGTTGTCGTGAGGGTAAAAATGGAGAGAAGAACTTTGTAAGCCACTTTTGATTCCTTCCAGGGAGAAGAGCAAAGGTGGGGTATAAATGCAATGCAATGTTAGTAGCCATACAAATCTGAAGGGTCCTGGGTTGGGCAAGATCTGAGGGGACTGGCAGACAGCTGTTCTAGAATCCAGGCAGGGGTTGTTTCCGGCTTGGATTGAGCTTGGGACTCTGCCTGAAAGATATGTGCTCCACCACCGGCCAAGGCAAAGACTCCCATGGAGCTGCGGCTCCTCCCCTTTCCTTGAGTGAAGCGGGCTCTTCTTTAGGAGGGTAGGAATGGTGGTCAAACTGGAAGATCCCAGGGTGATGTTAGAGGAGCACAGTCAAACAAGAATATCAACTTGATGCTTAGCAATTCTACAATTTCCATGAAAATTCACAATTTGCACCAATGGGAATATTGCACACATAAAACATGGCTGAAGAGCAAACATGCATAAAGCTCTGAGTATTTTTCAGAGTTGCAAAACTTTCCCCATTTAAACTGTGGAACTTTGAACCACCTTTTCCTTGAAATCTGTTCAGTTTTTGAACCCCAGCACTTGCTCAGGATTTGTGAACATTTTCAGAGAACAAATTCTGCCATAGTTAAGAGAGAGCACCTGCTGGAGTTAGAACCTTGGCAGATGCCTGCCTGCCCACTCTTAATGCACCGTGGTTAAAATAAGCAGAGTTTCACAGTAGGAACCTTTCCCATCTCTTGGTAGGTGCTTCTCCAAGACAAAGGTGCAGTGGGTGGGAGGGCGGGTTATGATTTTTCAGTGGAAGAAAAGCTATTGTTTTCTAGGCAAGTGCTACACTCTTCCAGGAAAAATTATGCCATGCATTCCAAAGGGTCATCTTTATTTCTCTAAAAACTGCCTCCACTTCCTGAAACTTCATCACAGCCCTAACACATTCCTCCTGTCCATTATTATGCAGCCCTTCTCTGCAGCACAAGGCCTTCTTATCCCCTCCAGACTTTATATTCCATTTCATACAGCAGGTGGCAAAGTCTTTTCCTGGAGAAATTCCATATGCTGCTTAATCATTGCATCTGAAATTTTATTTACCTGAAATAAGAGAACTTTGTTCTGACTGCAAAAGAAAAGGCAATGATTCCTCCCTCTATCAAATGTAGCATTTTTACTTCCAGAAGAGCAACCAAATGCAAAAAGCTGTGATCTTGTGTCTTGAAGTCCCAGCAAAACCCTGACTTCTTCACATGCAGTAGATAGGAGCATGGCTAGTTCTCAGAAGATCAGTACTCATCCAGCCCATATCCAGGGCCATCAGGATATGAATTGTTTGTATGAGTGCACATGTGAATGCCCCCGGCCCTCCAAATCAAGGCCTCTTCTTTATATGGGCTTAACAGAACTGCAACTCTGCTGATGAAGGCCCCTATAAATTTGAGTCCTTTGCTGCGAAACAGGCATCAGGGCTGATATGAGCTTTCTCCCAGAGTGCGAAGCCCTTACAAAGATGCATTTCATGCAGGGACCACCTGGGGAAGATCCTATTGGACAGGAGAGAGAGAAAGAATGATGGGAGGGGGGGCATTACCTGTCCTGCAGGGTAGTTTCTCAACAGCAGCCTTAGGTGTGGGCAGGAAAGGTGCAAGGCATCCATCGGTGGGGGGAATGGGGGCAGGTCTGTGTTCGGAGCTGGCCTCCCTGTTCCTGCAGTGTCCAGAGTATGTCCTTTGCTGAGTTCACAGCTTGGGTGTGCCTCTTTCCTAAATACCTGATCCTCATACAATTTTTCTCTGTACATGTGTCTTATGGGAAAGATGAGTTTCCCAGACTTACACTAATTGTTGGAAGGGTGCTTGATTGCTTCTTGATGATCTTATCCATTGCTTCTTTGGGTAAGAGGTAAGCTCTTGGTCTATGTTTGCTAGGTGCTATGGAAGAGATAATTTCCATGCATCTCAGAACAATCCTCCTACCAGAGTTGTTTTGCCTAGTCCCTTTAAGCGGGAAATGTCTGACCGTTCTCCACAAGAATCCCAGCATTCATTCTTATCTACATTGGCTAGCCCAGGATTGACTACCCAACCTGGCCCATGGCCTGAAAGCACACTCTGGCCTGGGAGCATATTGTCTTGGTGCTCATATGGATCTATGCACATGTTAACAGCAGGTGCCCCTGGAATGCCAGCCCCCGAAGGCAGCTCCGATAGCTGTTCGCTACCAGTATTGCAATTCATAAATGCCCAGGTTGCCTCACAAAAACTAAAACCCAGTACGGTGGAAAATGCAAGAGTCGACAGCAGAATAAATACTATATAGAAATGCAAAATAATATAAAAGGGAGCGTATAATTGGGGATTTTGAGAATTATCATAGTATAAGATCATAAAATATACATATAGCAAAAGGCTGTGTGCGTGAAAACATGAGTTATGTTGATTCCTGCCAGATAATGGAGCTGATGTTCTCAGAATTCCTCAGAGATCAAGCTGACTATTAAACCTTGTTGCCTATGCTACTTCTATCTATTTTAGAGTACAAATGTAAGGGGGAAATGATAAAACTGTTGTTGGTTCTTTCCCACCAGTTTTTAATATAAAAATGAGCACAAAGAACAGGGAAGTGGCCAAGTTGGCTAGATTGACTGCTCTGGTCCACACCATGCTTTCTTCAGCCTTGAGAAGAGAAGGCTGGGGTGGGACATGGTATCCCTCTACAAGTATCTCCAAGGCTGTCACTAAAAGGAAGGTCAAGCTCTCTTCTTGCTGACACCTGACAGTAGGACACAGAATAAACAGTTCAAGTTGTAACAATCCAGATTCAGGCTAGATATCAGGAAACATTCCCTCACTCTCAGGACAATGCAACAGTGGAACCAGTTTCCCAGAGAGATTGCAGGCTCTCTCACTCTTGAGACATTCAAGGCAAAACTGGTCATCTGGGCAGGATTATGTAAACTGATGTCCTGCAACAGCAGGGAGTTGGACCGATGGCCTACTTGGCTCCTTCCAACTCTGCTACTCTACGATTTTTCTCTAAGAACAATTTACAGCAATGCTGAATCTCATTCTCTTGCATGCCCATGGAGACTATTGAAAATAAGCCAGGATCTGAAAGCACAGTTTGATTCTGACCTAGCCTCATTACCCATTGTTTATACATCCTACA
Organism: Varanus salvator macromaculatus; assembly: GCA_023646645.1. Classification (NCBI taxonomy): domain Eukaryota; kingdom Metazoa; phylum Chordata; class Lepidosauria; order Squamata; family Varanidae; genus Varanus; species Varanus salvator. The sequence continues at coordinate 9,993,990 of JAIXND010000786.1, forward strand.
GTTCCCTAACGGGGGGCTACATGGGAACTGCGGTTGGTTTAAAATGGAAAGCAGATGTGTTTGATCTCCTTCTGTGTTGCACAGAAGAGGAGAGGAGACTGGGACAGGGACAGAGGATGGTGGAAGAGGGCTTACAAACAGGAGTGTCTTGTAAACCGCAAGATGCCCTTTCTCAGAACTCAAGAATGCAGATCAGTCCTTGTGTCAACAATGAAGGTGCCCAACTTAAGGGGTGGGTGAGTCAGTCAGGTCACCCATTCCCGGCCATTTATTAGTTTTATTTCTATCCCACCATTTTTTTCTGACAAAGAACTCAGAGTGGTGTACATCATTCTCCTCCTTCTGCTCTCAATTGCATCCCCACAGGAACAACCCTATGAGGCAGATTGGGTTGGCCCAGTCGGCCATTCACCCAGTTGGTTCCATGGCTGAGCGGGGACCAAAACCCAAGTCGCCTGAGCCCCAGTCCCATGCTCTGGACCACTGCGCCACATTGGCCAGTTTATCTCTTCTGAGTTCAATTCCATTCAGGCCCATCCCTTTAGGATGATCCTGAGCGAGCCAGTTCTGTACCACCACTCATGTCTTCTACTGGCGTCCCCTTCCCCACACATGCCCTGGCAAGAGATGGGGGCGGAGTGCTGCAGAGTGGGCCTCAGCCTTGTTAGCTCTGTGAGGATGATCCCAGTATCTGTGGGGCTCACATTTCAGAAAATCCTTCTTACCCTGTAAGACTTGCCCACATGAGGCTGGGGAAGGTGGGCTGGCATCAAGGTTTGGCACCAGGGAGTCTCTTGCACCCTGTGGCATTCACAGTGCCACAGCTAGGCTCAAGGCTGAGCTCAGTTTGGACTGAAATGGGGTGCTTCTGAATGCTTGATCTGTGGGGCTGTGGAGGAGCCATCTGGTGACTGCTTCACCATCATGAGTCAGTGAGCAGACGAGAGCTTGGTAATGCATTTGCTGATTCTCAGAGCAAGCGGGGAAGTGAGTCAGGGCTCCTATATATTGAAAATAAATCCATCAGGGTTCCTATATTTACTCTGGATTTGTTCTGTCTTCCCCTAATGAGATGAACTCAGCATGCTTCGTGCTGCGCAAAAGAGAGCATGCTCCAAATACACTTGTTCATTGTCTGACTTGATTGCATTTTATTCTGCTCTAGCTGAAGGAGTTTTAATTGGGGAATGGGACTTCAGAGAAATCCTTTAGTGAGTCAACAGCTCTACTTGAAATAATGAATTAAACCATTCTTCTGAAAAATCTAGCTCTGATTGCACTGGATTGCTGCTATTTTTAATAAATAAAACCAACTTGAAGACTAGCATTTAGGTTACAACCAATTAGAGGGTTGGCCTTGAAATACTCACTCATACAGGCCACACTGCTTCTGTATTAGTTTAAATCAAATCAATGGAAATAGCTCTAAGGCAATTCCGTTCCTCCCGTTCTTGTACTTTGCTGATGAAATCAGCTCTCCCAAGGGCTGAAAGGCATTTTGCAGTTCCAGTTTCACTGGTGCGCCATTCACACGACTGAGCCCTAAATGGCTTGCACAGGGAAGGGAGAGGAACTCGATCAGCTTGCATTTTAATGTGAACTCCTTCAGTTCATACTTGGGAAACCAATGCACAAGCTGACATTCAATTATCCTTCACCTGTGAAACCAGGGTGTTTCTGGGTTTTAATTGTATTTGTATTATGTTTATTTATTTATGTGAGCCGTCCCGAGGCTATAAGCGATGGGACAGCATACAAAAATTCTAAATAAATAAAATTTACCATTTCCTGCCTCTTGAAATGGAATCATCCAGGCTAACAAAAGATAGCAGCAAATTAAATAGAATAACAACAACAACAACACAATATAATATTTGCCAGATATTTTAACAGATAAAACTTGTTCTAATCTTGTTTGTATCATATATGCTGCTATACCATGTACAAATTTCTATCAAATTGCTGTAGGTTGTTTGAATGTTGGTTTTACCATTTTTATTGAACTTATTGTATTGATTGTTATAGATTTTAAAAGTGTAAACTTCCCAGAGCACCAAATGGACTATAGGACAATATATAAATGAAATAACTAATTAATTAAATAAAGCATGCAGCAGTTAGGGGAAGGTACACATAAGAACTGCATACTTCAAAGTTTTACTTACAGAGATCTGTTCATTAGGCAAAATTGTAGAAACAGTTTAATGCACTCAGAGTGCAACACAAACACATCCAGATTTTCATGCAGACTGTAAAAGCAATTCTCCAAGTTCAGGTGGAATGGAATTTTAGATTAGAAAAATTCTCAAAGATCAGGATGAATGGATCTTAAGATGGAAAAAAATGAGAAACAGGCCAAGACCAAACCTGACTATTTGCATCCTAGTACTGCAAATGGCTCCTAGGTTTAACACTATGCAGAATGGTAAGAGGGGGGTCTAAATCCTGCATTTACCCAGTGCTTGGTCCTGGCATAGGCAGTGCTGCCAGGCGTGTGACGTGCAGCTTCGTCCACCCTTCCCCCAACGCAAACGTGCATTTTACAGTGTCATGGAAAGATATGCTATTAATCCTAGTTTTTCCTTTTGTTTCCACCATGTCTGTTCCGAACTACTATGACGCTTGAGCTTGGAGTGCTCATTCATGGCAGTACCAGAGGTAACAGCAAGCCCAGGCATTTCTGCTCCATCATGCCATCCCATAGTTTTGCTTCTCTAGTGCAAATTGCAGATTAGAATGGCTTGCTTTGTACATCACTATGGAAAAAAATGGAACCTTCCTGCACCAGTTACATTTCAATCTTTAAAAGTCCAGACAGTTTAACCCTGATGTAAAAACCTCTGGTCCTTAGTCAACAACTCCTGGGTAGATTTAATACTTAAGTAGCTAATTAACTGAAGGACTAGTTAGGAAGCATTTGCCATGGGGAAGGACATGAGAGACGCCTTTTACTTTTAAATGATTCCTTGGCTGAGCAAGTATAGCCTTGCACAACATAGTGCTCTCCAGATCTTCTAGACTGCAATGCCCATCATCCCTGACCCTTTGCCATGCTGACTGGGGCTGATGGGAGCTGCAGTCCAAGCCATCTCACCTCGCCATGTCATGGTAGGCTGGTAGAAAGTTAGCAGCATATTTACACTTCACCTTTTGATCTGAAAATCATTACCGGATTCGATTTGTCCCCAGTTTAGGCTGACTGAAAAGACAACCGGCGGAGGTCAAATTGAATGCGCTGCTTATCCCAAAGGCATCTCTGACACAGCAAGATTGCTTGATGCTGCTGTTTGCCTTTAACATCTAATGAGTGACTCTGTTAAAGCGGCAGACGGGAGTCCTCTGCCAGGGCAATGGGTGCTGGGGGGCGGGGGGGGGTGGAGACGACTTTGAAGCTCTCCTCTGATCATTAAACACCACTTTCTCCACCCCCTCATAGACTTTTAAGCTGCGCACTAGAGCCTTGGGTATACACAGGAGAATGGCATCCCTTTGCATCAAAAAGCAAGCCCAAAACCCTTCCAGGCAGGCAAGGCAGCCTGCAGTAGAGACCGTCCACGTATTATCCTGCAAATAAATCTAGTGCTGTGATTTAGAAGCTGAGTTCGAAAAGCCCAGGTTCCTCTTTCCACTTCCAGATAGCCCTGCTATCCTTCCAAGGGAGGCAATATGATTTAAAGCTGCAACTGCCGCGTTAGCAATCCATCACCTGATTCAGAGCAAGTCCTTCCTCTTATTGTGCTGTTGATGTTGCTCTTGAGTTTCCAATGGTGCCTAATTGAATGGAAAGTCCCAGTCCTACGCCAAGGTGGCAGGTGGGGAGAGGCCACTGAGATGCTCACGTGATACTGAGTCCTCGCAACAGAATGATAGACCTACAGCCGCATTTGAAATTGAGCTGTGCTCCCAAGTCTGCAGGAAGAGAAATGACTGTGGAGGTACATGAGGGATTTTGATAGTGACTTACTCAATGCAAATTTAGGGCCATGTGAATGGCATGAGAAGATTTATGCAAACAGAGGTCGATTTTGCCATTGCAAAAGGAGGCACCGTGTGCATCTGTTCCTCCTGCCTGGATTGGAGCTGTGCTCCAATTTTGCCTCCGGTTTGCAGGCAGAGGAATTTGGGGGAAGGGTGCGATTTCACAGAATTCCTCCAAGGGGAAGGGAAATTCTGTAATAGTTTATCACAGGAAGGAGTCGCCATTGGCTGCGGTTGTAGCACAGTTTGTTTCTTTGGTCAGGACAAAATGAGCAAAACACAACGCTAATAGGGCTGCCAGAAGCCTGACTTTGTAAGAAAAAGCTTTAGACTTAAGATGAGATTCCTGATTTTTTTTTTAACACAGCAGTAGTTTGGATCACAGATTAGTAGTTTGGGGGTAATGGGATGCCACTTGACTATATCTGGATTTGTTTCAGTCTACAAGAGCTAGAAATTTAGCCTTTCAACGTATGAAGCCTAGTTATGCTCAATTTGCCTTCCTTATTGCATGTACTTTGGCTAATATAATCAACTTTCCAACCTTGTACCTTTAAATTCCCCAGAATAACGGTGGTACTACTGCCATCTCTAATGTGCAGTCCGTGCAGCATTAAGCATCCTTGGCAATAGCTCAAAGTCTCTTTCCCTTCCTTGAGCTGCATTCTGGGAGTCCTAGTGCAAGGCTTCTGTGAACGCTCTCCCCACAAACTGTCTTCGGATTTATCCTTTTACCCAGCTTCTGAATTTATCTTCTCCTCCTTTTCCACCATTATTCCCTGCTGCCACAACGACAGAGGTGGGATCACGGTGCTCCACTTCCATTTGCTTCATCCACAGTGTCCAGGTTGGCTGAGCGCAATGATTCTGTCTTTATATTTGTTTTAAAAAAACCCAAAAAACCTTCCTTCTTTATGGAAGCTCTGCTGCCACAGCCTGTATTTTCCTGGCCACCAGCAGCCAGTCTTTTGAACTTGCTTTTCCCTCTGCTGCAGCAGTGCTGGATCCAAAGAAAACACCACTGCTGTGCTGTGCAAACTGATTGAATTGCATTAAGGTCAGTGCCTGAGCAGCTTTAACAGACTGGAGATATTTATTAAATTCTGGTGGATAGTGTAGCGGTAGTACATTGTAGCGCTTCTTCCAAAATGAAAGAAGGAAGGATGGGCAGACGGACAGGACAGAAGGACAGGTGGACAGGCAGACAGGACAGTTGGATGGACAGACAGAAAATATCACAACCAAGTTATTATATTATCTGGGAGTATTTAAGTCAAGGGGAGATGTATAAGTAAAAGGAGAAAACAGGCTGAAGAATACATGACTGCTTCATGTTTGCACACACATGCACAGACACTGATGTGTAAGAAGACTCACAGAACCCCCAGGAATGGTGCCTGTACTTTCTTGATTTCCTTTTTGCACACTGTCATATGTTTATTTATTTAATTGTTTTTTCCCTATGCTGTCCATCAACTAAAAAAGTCTCTGGATGGCTTGCAAGGAAGGAAGCCAAAAACAAAACTATAATGACGACACGCAACACACTGCATCTAAAATGCATCAGCTCCACTGACTCCCAATTGAAGTCCAGGCCCAATTCAAGGTGTTGGTTATGACCTATAAAGCCCTAAACGGCCTGGGACCTGGATACCTAATGGAGCGCCTGCAACCATATATGCCCTCCTGCCCCCTGAGATCAACAACAGAGGCCCTCCTCCGGGAACCCTCCGGGAATGAGATTAAGAGGGTGAGTACTCGGAGGAGGGCTTTCTTGGCGGTGGCACCCCGTCTATGGAATACGCTCCCCAGAGAGGTCCGCCTGGCACCGTCATTATTCGTTTTTTGGCACCAGGCGAAGACCTTTTTATTTAAATCATATTTTAATTGTTAATTTGTTTATTGTTAATTTGGATTGTATTTTATAGGGTTTTGCCAAGATGCACCGGGGTGGGGGGTGGGGGTGGGAAGGTTTTTAAATTAATTTGTATAATTTTATTGTTGTGAGCCGCCCCGAGGCTTTGTTGCGATGGAGCGGCATAGAAATGTTTTAATAAATAAATAAATAACAAATAAATAACAACAAAAGCACTAGTCACTTCTCCTTTGGCGTCGTGCCTTTTTAGATGGCAACCCAAGGAAGGGAACTGTCTTGTGGGTTTCTCCTGGAGTCATTCCAGCAGAAAGTTTATCCCTGGGCTAATGCTATTGGTTCCCTGTGTCACCTGATCGGGGTGGAGTTCGTCGTTGCAACCTGCCTTTCCAGCCATTTGCAGTGGTGCTACTGCAAGGAAGTAAACACAGCCCAGCATCAAACTGCATCATGTAGGCTGGCCTGGGAGTCCAAAGGATAAGGCACCAGTCCCAGGGATACTTGGCTAGTCAGGTGATCTCTGTAAGAAAAGAACCCCAGTGCTTTAAGGAATAGCAAGCCGTTTTCGTTCCTTCCCTGCCTCCCTTCTCTCTGCACACAGCAATTGTGCAGAAGCAAATTTGTAGTCTACCAAATTAACAGTCATGAAGGTAAATCTCCTAGTGCACAGAATGCATATGCATCTTTATCATATCCCATATTTGTATTCCACATGCCCCTTTCAATGTTAATGCCTTCCAGCTGTTTATTGATTATCACTTGATGGTGGGTGGTTGTTGGGACTTCGCTGAGAGTTATAATTTTTGTCTCTTCCCCAGGACTAAAGAAATTCTATTAATAAAACTCATTGATTAACATGTTAAGTATTAAAGTCATATTTCATCAGCATAAAAAGAAAGCATTGACGCCAAGACATTATTATGCTGGAGGAAATGTTTTCATGGTGATGTGCACCCTAAGGAACAATGTCTAGTTAATTACTAAGGAATAATCTCCATCTGGTAAGCTTTGTCTTCCCCAGTTTCTGCTCAAATAAGTCTCCAGATAATCTTTGAAATAGTCTCCTTAAATGCATTGGGGTTTCCAAGGTTATTAGTTGTAATTGTGTTGCACAATCAGGGGAATTTTGTTTGGTGGGGTATAGGAAGCAATGTCATTAGTTTATTATTGTGAACAACTTTTGACAAATATATAGCCTATGGCTCCAGCCGGTGACACCTCATTATTCTGATTTCAAATTTGATCTGCAACATTAAGAAGAAAGAGAGGAAGGGAGAAACCAAACAAATCATCTAACTATTCATTCCAGATATACAATTTTCAGAACAATGGGGGGTCTTGACATATATTTAGCTATAATTAGCATCCTTCTCTCCTCTAGATAAGAACACAAAGCTGAGGAGGTGACAAATTCATGTCCCGGTGTATTAATTAGTGCAACAATGAAGGAGGTCTTAGAGCAGATATTGATTAAGTCTGCTTGGTAAATGGGGAGAACTATTTAATGAGGCGATGTGATTTGTAGCAAAATGGAATCTACAAGGCAGGGACCAGAGAGGGGAAGCAAAGAGGGCTTTTCTCACTTTCCCATCATATGTGAAGGTGGGCTCTTCCCATGGAGCCAAATGGTTGGATATTCAGCTTGGATTAAGAGCAGAGGTTCTTCACACAGTGCATAGCTGAACTATGGAACTCACTTCCACAAGACATGGTGAGGGCCTCCAGCCTAGAAAGGGGTGACAGGTGCAGAACAACTAGAAGAATGAGGAGGCACTGTGCACCAGTGAAACACTGGAACTCCAAACTGCTTTCAGTTCCTCAAGGATGAGACTGGATGGCAGCCTGCAGTGGAAGAACTACACATCTTCCCATGCAACACTGAACAAGAGGCTAAAAGTTGACCTTGTCATGTCAATTATACCAAGGCTTGCAAGAACAAGAAGAGCTTTAGTTGTGGGAGACTTTCCGCTGTATGGGATGGAAGCTCATGCATGTCAGGAAGACCCGCGAACTCATCAGATACTCTGTCTGCCAGGAGGACAAATTAGTGATGTAACTGCCATGCATCCCTTCCGTCTTATGCATGTGGGAACAAATGAAGCAGAGCTTTGATGAAATTATGTCAGCTTTGAAGCTCTAGGGAAGAAAGAACGAACTTTGGAGCCCAGATAGTTTTATTTTCAATCCTTCCAGTTCTTGGAAGAGGAATAGACAGGGAAAGAAAAATACTCCAATACTCCAAAATACTCCTGGTTGTAAAGGTGGTGCTGATGCAAGAGATTTGGATTATGGGGCCATGGTCTATACTTCCTGGGAAATGGACTGCTGGCAAGGGGTGGGTTATACCTTACTAGGGATCAGAAGAATGTGTTTGGCCACAGCATGAAGACATTTATCAGCAGGGCTTTAAACTGAATCCTCTCCTGATGGCAAACTAGCTAAAAGTAGACTAGATGGAACAATGAGCAGGTGGATCCACAGCAGGCTGCAGAATTGGACTCAAAGAGTGCTCATCAATGAAATCTTCTCAAACTGGGGAGATGTAACAAGTGAGATACTGCATGGTTCAGCCAGAGCTACAAATGGCATAAAAATGCATGGGATAGCTAATACCCTGGAAGAGAGAAAGAAGATTCAAGGCGATCTCAAAGGACAGAGTGCTAGGCTGAAAAAAAGAGAATGAAATTCAGTTGGGACGAATGCCAAGTTCCGCACCTAGCAAAAAGGAACTAAATGCATCATTACAAGATGGGGAATCCTGGCTCAACAATAATGCAAGTGAGAAGGACCTTCGAATTGTTATAGATCACAAGCTGAATATGAGTCCAGAATGTGATGAGTTTGCAAAAGGGGCAAACGCTAGTTTAAGGCTGCATTAATAGACATATCATTTCCCGGTCATGTGGAGTTCTAGTTTCCCTGTACTCAGTACTAGTCAGACCTCACCTGGAGCATGGTGTCCAATTTCAGGCACCACAGAGGCAGAAGGATGCAGATGAGCTGGACAGGGTTGAGAGGAGGGTGACAAGGAGGATCTGGGAACTGAAGACAAAGTCCTGCACAGAAGGAATGAAATGGTTGGGCATGTTTAGCCTCAAGGAGAGATTACTGGGGGGAAGGTATGATAGCACTCCACAAGTACTTAAATGGCTGTTACAAAGAGGAAGACCAGTATCTCTTCTCGATCCTCTGAGAGTACAGGATTGGGAATAATGAACTCAAGTTATAGGAAACCAAGTTCCAGCTGGACATCAGGAAGAACTTCCTGACTGTGAGAGTAATATGACAATGGAACCAATTAGCTAGGGAGGCTGTGGGCTCTCCCACACCAGAGGCATTCAAGATGCAACTGGAGAGCCACGTGAGAGGGATGGTTTAGATTGGTGGCCTGCACAGAGCAGACTTGATGCCCCTCTTGCTCTTCCATCTAGACTGTTCTGCCATTCTATTATTCTCATTTTCTAATGCCCATACAGGTCCTACCACTGTAGACTGTTGCCAGAAATTTTTGTTGTTGTTGTTAGTCGCGAAGTCGAGTCCGACCCATCGCGACCCCATGGACAACATTCCTCCAGGCCCTCCTGTCCTCCACCATCCCCCGGAGTCCACTCAAGCTCACACCAACCACCTCAGTGACTCCATCCAGCCACCTCATCCTCTGCCGTCCCCTTCTTCTTTTGCCATCTATTGTTCCCAGCATTAGACTCTTCTCCAGGGAGTCCTTCCTTCTCATTAGGTGGCCAAAGTATTTGAGTTTCATCTTCACTATCTGGCTTCTAAAGAGCAGTCAGGTTTGATCTCTCTAGACTGACCGTTTGATCGCCTTGCGGTCCAGGGACTCGCAGGAGTCTTCTCCAGCACCACAACTCAAAGGCCTCAATCTTTTGCGCTCCCTTCCTTATTGTCCACTTTCACAGGCATACATTGCAACTGGGAAAACCATTTGTTGTTGTTAGTCGCGAAGTCGAGTCCGACCCATCGCGACCCTGGACAACATTCCTCCAGGCCTCTGTCCTCCACCATCCCCAGAGTCCACTTAAGCTCACACCAGCCTCTGTGACTCCATCCAGCCACCTCATCCTCTGCCGTCCCCTCTTCTTTGCCAGCTATTGTTCCCAGCATTAGACTCTTCTCCAGGGAGTCCCTCTTCTCATTTGGTGGCCAAGTATTTGAGTTTCATCTTCACTATCTGGCCTTCTAAAGAGCTCAGGGTTGATCTCCTCTAGGACTGACTGTTTGATCGCCTTGCGGTCCAAGGGACTCGCAGGATCTTCTCCAGCACCACAACTCAAAGGCCTCAATCCTTTTGCGCAGCTTCCTTATTGTCCAGCTTCACAGCCATACATTGCATGGGAAAACCATAGCCTTGACTATACGCACTTTGTTGGCAGGGTGATGTCTCTCTTTTTAGTATGCTATCTAGATTTGCCATAGCTTTCCTCCCCAGCAAGCAAGCGTCTTTTAATTTCTTGGCTGCAGTCCCCGTCTGCGGTGATCTTGGAGCCCAGAAAAATAAAATCTGTCACTACCTCCATTTCTTCCCCATCTATTTGCCAGGAAGTGAGAGGACCAGATGCCATGATCTTAGTTTTCTTAATGTTGAGTTTCAAGCCAACTTTTGCGCTCTCCCCCTTTACCCGCATCAAGAGGCTCTTTAGTTCCTCTTCACTTTCTGCCATGAGAGTGGTATCATCTGCATATCTGAGGTTGTTGATATTTCTCCCAGCAATCTTGATTCCAACTGGTGATTCATCTAGCCCTGCCTTTCTCATGATGTGCTCTGCATATAAGTTAAATAGGCAGGGTGACAGTATACAGCCTTGCCTAACTCCTTTCTCAATTTTGAACCAATCAGTGGTTCCGTGTCCGGTTCTCACTGTTGCTTCTTGACCTGCATATAGGTTTCTCAAGAGACAAATAAGATGGTCTGGTACTCCCATCTCTTTAAGAACTTGCCACAATTTGTTGTGATTGACACAATCAAAGGCTTTAGCGTAGTCAATGAAGCAGAAGTAGATCTTTTTCTGGAACTCCTTGGCTTTCTCCATGATCCAGCGTATGTTGGCAATTTGATCTCTAGTTCCTCTCCCTCTTCGAAATCCTGCCTGTATTTCTGGTAGTTCTCGGTCCACATACTGCTGGAGCCTAGCTTGTAGGATTTTGAGCATCACTTTGCTAGCATGTGAAATGAGTGCAATGGTGCGGTAGTTCGAACATTCTTTGGCATTGCCCTTCTTGGGGATCGGAATGTAAACTGACCTTTTCCAATCCTGTGGCCACTGTTGAGTTTTCCAAATTTGCTGGCATATTGAGTGTAGCACTTTAACTGCATCGTCTTTCAGGATTTTGAATAGCTCAGCTGGAATGCTGTCACCTCCACTAGCTTTGTTGTTGCTCAGACTTCCTAAGGCCCATTTCACTTCACATTCCAGGATGTCTGGCTCGAGGTCAGTGACCACCCCATCGTGGTTATCAGGGATGTTAAGCTCTTTCTTGTATAGTTGTTCTGTGTAATCTTTCCACCTCTTCTTAATCTCTTCTGCCTCTGTTAGGTCCCTGCCATTTTGGTCCTTTATTATGCCCATCTTTGCATGAAATGTTCCCTTCATATCTCTAATTTTCTTGAAGAGATCTCTGGTCCTCCCTATTCTATTGTTTTCTTCTATTTCTTTGCACTGTTCATTAAGAAGGCATTCTTATCTCTTCTAGCTGTCTTTGGATTCTGCATTCAATTGTTTGTATCTTTCTCTTTCTCCCTTGCCTTTCGCTTCCCTTCTTTCCTCAGCTATTTGTAAAGCTTCCTCAGTCAGCCATTTTGCTTTCTTGCATTTCTTTTTCTTTGGGATGGTTTTAGTTGCTGCCTCTTGTACAATGTTGCGAACCTCCGTCCATAGTTCTTCAGGCACTCTGTCTATCAGATCTAATTCCTTAAATCTATTTGTCACCTCTACTGTATATTCATCAGGGATATGATTTAGGTCATACCTGAGTGGCCTAGTGCTTTTCCCTACTTTCTTCAACTTAAGCCTAAATTTTGCCACCAGAAGCTCATGATCTGAGCCACAGTCAGCTCCTGGTCTAGTTTTACTGACTGTATAGAACTTCTCCATCTTTGGCTGCAGAGCACATAGTCAATCTGATTTCTGTGTTGACCATCTGGTGATGTCCATGTGTAGAGACGTCTCTTGGGTTGTTGGAAAAGAGTGTTTGCTATGACCATCGTATCTCTTGACAAAATTCTACCAGCCTGTGTCCTGCTTCATTTTGTACTCCAAGGCCAAACTTGCCTGTTATTCCGGTTATCTTTTGGCTTCCTACTTTAGCATTCCAATCCCCCATGATGATAAGGACATCATTTTTTGGAGTTAATTCTAGCAGGTGTTGTAGGCCTTCATAGAACCGGTCAACTTCAGCCTCTTCAGCACCAGTGGTTGGGGCATAGACTTGGACTATTGTGATGTTGAATGGTTTGCCTTGGATTCGAACTGAGATCATTCTGTCATTTTGGAGATTGTATCCCAGTACTGCTTTCCCTACTCTTTTATTGACTATGAAGGCTACTCCATTTCTTCTGAGGGATTCTTGCCCGCAGTAGTATACCTGATGGTCATCTGAACTAAATTCACCCATGCCTGTCCATTTTAGTTCACTGATTCCTAAGATGTCGATGTTCAGTCTTGTCATCTCTTGTTTGACCACGTCCAGCTTGCCTTGATTCATGGATCTTACATTCCAGGTTCCTATGGAGTAAAGATCTTTGCAGCATCGGACTTTCCTTTCACCTCCAGATACATCGGCAACTGAGTGTCCTTTCGGCTTTGACCCAGTCGCTTCATTCTTTCTGGCGCTACTAGTACTAGCCCTCCGCTCTTCCCCAGTAGCATATTGGACACCTTCCGACCTGAGGGGCTCATCTTCCGGTGTCATATCGTTTTGCCTTTTGGTTTTCATGTCCATGGGGTTTTCATGGCAAAGATACTGGAGTGGGTTGCCATTTCCTTCTCCAGTGGATCACCTTTTGTCAGAGCTCTCTGCTATGACCTGTCCGTCTTGGGTGACCCTGCACGGCATAGCTCATAGCTTCATTGAGCTACGCAAGCCCCTTCGCCACGACAAGGCAGTGATCCATGAAGGAGTGCCAGAAATTAATAGTTGCTTTACCAGCTTACCTGGTTCCTTGGGCCTCACTTCTATTTCCATTTGTTGCTATAATCACTAACTCTCAATCTAACATTTTTTTCCTTGTTAAAATGAAATGAGGAAGAGAAATGGTCCACCTTGCCCTGAGATCTTTAGAGGAAACAAGTGAGCTTGAACCAGGAGCAAGAAGACTGTGGCCATGTAGATGCTGGACTAGGGCAAGGCACCTTGGCCTGTCCTGCCTGGGTCTAATGAGAGTTGTAATCCAAGAACATCTGGAGACCTCCAGCTTCCCCACCCCGGCATAAAAAATAATCCTGAGTTGAGATCTCCCTGTTTCTATCTCCTCCCAGTCTCTGGAAGCAGTTAGGGAGCATTCAGACCTGTGGCTTTCTTTCACCTGCATTCTGAGACAATATCGTTATAGAGTCTATTAGATGGTGCTTCATGAGATGGTTGAAATGGCTCTTGATTCCACTCCTAGTTACATTTATAGGCCTTGGCAAAATATTATGTGAGAGAATTAGATCAGGCCACTGGGTACATTAAGGAGTACTGTTCCAATGAAGTTAACTGTATTTTGAGGCAATTATTGTCCTTCATGGGTGGTAATTTGGACGTTCGCATCACTACTCTGTAACAGCACTGGAAGAGTGCAATCCTTGCTCATTAGCCTCACTCTTTAAATGTCAAGCATGGATTTAGAAGCAGCAAGACAAGGCAAAATAAAACATGTTTTGGTCCAAACACATAATAAAATCAATTTGGAGCCTTCAGATGAAAAGAACAGCAGGCAGAGGATGACTCTTCAGGACAGAAAACAGAGGGGTCACTTCTGCAGTATCAAAGAAGAGGTGAAGAAAGTTACAGATTTGCATAAATTTTGCAACTCTTAGAGTAAATGTTATGTGCCATCAAATAATCTCTGACATATGATGATCCTATCAATGAGGACCACTCAAAACGTTTTGTCCTTGGCAGCCCCGCTCATTTCTTGTATACTCAGGGCTGTGGCCATTCCTTTATGGAACTGATCTATCTCATAGTTGGTTAGAAATAGCAACATGATAGATCTACCAATATTGGAGAATGCGTGGCTGAAAGCAGCAGAATGAAATTCAATTGGAACAAATGCCAAGTTCTGCACCTTAGAAAAAGAACCGAAATGCATCATTACAAGTAGGGGAATACTTGGCTCAACAATACTGCAAGTGCGAAGGATCTTGGAATTGTTGTAGCTCACAAGCTGAGGATGAGTCCAGAATGAGAAGTGACTGCAAAAAGGGCACATGCTAGTTCAGGCTGCATTAGTGGAAGTATCATTTCCCAATCATGTGAAGTACTAGTTCTCCGTACTAGTCAGATCTCATCTGGAGTACGATGTCCAGTTCTGGACAGCACAGATGAAGAATGCAGATGAGCTGGAGAGGGTTCAGAGGAGGACAACAAGGATGATCTGGGAACTGGAAACAAAGCCCTGTGATGAGAGATTGAAAGGAATGGGCATGTTGCGCCTCAAGAAGAGAAGACTGAGAAGACTGAGAAGCCCTCTATGAGTATGTGAAAAACTGTCACAAAGAGGAAGGACAGTATCTCTTCTTGATCATCCCAGAGTGCGGGACATGGAATAATAGGCTCGAGTTACAGAAAGCCAGGTTCCACCTAGCTATCAGGAAATATTTCCTGACTGTTGGAGCAGTACAACAATTGAACCAACGAGGTTGTGGGCTCTCCTGTACCAGAAGCATTCAAGATGCAACTGGGCAACCATCTGAGAGGAATGGTGGAGTCCTGCGGAGTCCTCAGTGGAGTCCTGCACTGAGCAGGATGTTGGACCCGATCTCCTTCTGCATCCTTCCAACTCTACTATTCTATGATTCAGTGATTCTAACCCACTGCTCAGTCCAAAGTCAAGGCACTAACTGTTGATGGGAGATTTCAAGACCCCTGCTGGCCACTCTTCTTCTGCTTCTTTACCTTTAGTCCTGGACCTCAGTGGGAAAAGGTCCTTCAATGAACAGATGGAAGCATTCCCATTCTTCTTCTTTCTCTCTGCCTCCGCAAAGATACATCACTTCACCTTTGAAAGAGGAGGTGTTCAGGTGGCCGTTCATAAGATCCAACAGGGTTTTGTTCACCCAAATGCTGTTTATGACCACTGGAGGATGGCTCTTCGATTGCCTGTGGTGTCTCCATGCATAAGCTCAGCTGATCTGGCAATGACAACAACATTTGCAGCAGTAGCTCTGAAGCACGACAGATGTGCCAGCCACATGATACAAACAGCCAAGCCCCTGGGTCCCATGCCTGGGCTCCCTGAGCTGCAACCTGTTGCCAGCTTATAGAAGGATACCCTTACCTGCTTTGAGCATCCAGCCTGATGGATCTTTTGACAGATGGGCTAGTTGAAAAACCACATGAAAGGAGGATTACATGTATAAAACCAAATTATAATTGGAAGCCAAGCTATCAAAAGCATATTCCACACTTAATCAGGATTCACTCTTAACATGTAAACATTTCATAGCATCTTTTGTAAAAAGAAAGTAGAAGTCCTCTCCCAGGGGATAAAAAATAAATATTAATAGTACGTCCAGGAGCATCTAGTTGTTCACTGTTTAGCCTCACACCTGCACAGATACTTAAGATTTGCAAAGCCTCTTTTCTAGGAAATGCTTACAAATTACAAATTTTTAAGAAAAACATCCTTTAATGCAGGTCAATCGTGTCACTAGTTTGTACCTTACATTACATGCCAAGACTGGAATGTGGGTCTGTAGATTATTTTAAAAACTGGTGACAGAGATCAGTTTTAACATTCAGAGAATTGGGAGTTACACAAAAATTTGGCCCAGTCAAAAGACTGCATAATTGGAGCTTCAACCGGTCAAGGGAAAAGTTGAATAAAGCTTCCATGAATACTTAGGTTGTCACAAAGACCCAACTTCCATTATCCTTTTCTGAAATCCTCCAGCTTAAAAAACAACAAACAAAAAACCTCATAACTAAAAGGTTCTCTCTCTCTCTCATTCTCTCTCTCAGTAAACTATGAAATTCCATCAAAGCAAAAACACTTCCCTTCTAGTAGAAATGCAAGAACTTCAGAAAGACATTTGGAGAATGCTTCTCTGTGGAAAACAAAGTACTAGCCATTTGAAACTTCAGATTTATCCCCATGGAATCTTTGAGGCTGTTCAATCTCTTGGCTTGTGATAAAGGCCCCGCCTCTCCACCCCCATGATAGTTCTTTCTATAAGAAAAGAGTAGTCTCATTTCTTTGAAATAACCTAAAATGCCTTATATCCTTCTCCTCCTGCTCTCAATCTGATCCCCACAGCAACAACCTTGTGAGGTAGGTTGGGCAGAAAGCCACTCAGCTGGCCCCATGGCTGAGTAGGGACTAGAACCCCGATCTCCAGAGTCTCTGTCATGCACCCTTTACTCACTGTAACACACTGACTTAACTTTTAGAAGAAAACATGGCCATTTGGTGGGGCAGCACCTGGCTTTCCGTTTGTTTAACGGATCTTGTTCCAGCTGGGGCTGGAAGCCTAGTAGAGGTAGGACCAGAGTGGGAGTGGAATCACCTGTAACCACTGGGGAAGGATGGTGCTTAAAGTCAATTGTATTTATTTATTGATTGTTGTTAGCTGCCCCGAGGCTTTTTGCAAGGGGGCGGCATACAAATGTGTAAAATAAAAATAAAAAAATAATAAAGTTGGTAATGACGAAGCCCTTGTCACTAGTCTAGTATATACATTTTTCTGCAGGTCCTAGTATAATGCACATTTGTGCAGCTTTTGTGAAATTGCCCTTATTATCCACACTTTTGTGTTTTTGGGAAATTGTGAAACACATTGCAGACATATGGAAATGGTGCAGATTGTGATGCACAAGTTTGTTTCAGTTCACAGCAAGGTTTAGGGAATGTGGACTTGTGCAAGTAAATATAAACCTTTGGAGTCAATGAATTTCTCATCTATCTCTGGTTGCAAAATTCACTCCACATAATCACATACCACTGAGATGATCATTTATTCCAGCAAGAGGGACTAAATATCCAGTTGCCTTTTGAAACTTGTGCATGAAAGAAGCATATGGGAACTGGAACAAAATATGTATGATTTAAGCAGATGTATTTTAAAAATAAGTGCCCAGCAATGGCAAACAACATGAAGGGAAATCAATTGCATTATACTGGGGGTGGGGAAGTTTGAGAAAGCCCAGATGGAGGAAACAGAAAGATACATAATGTGATTTAAACAACATTAAATTAAAACATTTAAGTGCTCTTGGGAAATCTGAGATCTGAGTTTTAAACAAGGGACACACAAAGGCAGCGTCTTTTCCCTTGAGCAATGTGCATTTTGGTTCAGGGAGGTCAGATCTCCTGTCCGAAGCATCATGTGGCTACAGAGACAGTTTGTCTGGTCTGCCCAAGCAGGGGAAACTGGCGCACACGGATATGTCCTCAGAGAAGGAGACTCAATAAAAATGCTGGAAAGTACTAAACTAATTTTGCCACTTGCAGAGAAACCTGAGAGGCAGCTTGGGGGCAATTTCCAAGGCATAAAAATAGCATTCAGTGAGGCTTCCGATGAATTGTGTCTGACTGTTTGTGACCATTTTTAAAGGGGGAAAAATGGAGACTGGTAGAAGGAGGAAATCACCAACATACATCAACTTTTATTGTATGGCTTTATTCTGTGTGTTTGTGTTCAGAGGGAGAGAGAGAGAAATTGCCAGTTGTTTGGAAGATTCAGTGGTACTCATTATTCAAGGACCGATATCGAAAGGATATCACAACCGAAGCACATCGGCAGAACTCTGTCTGCCATGCCTGCATTGATAAGAGTACGCCAATCAATTGTCTCAAGCCAGGGATGAGAGACCCCTTCCTAAGAATGTATGAGGAATCTGATAGGGAGTGGAAACCCAATGGATTTTCACCAACCCTTCACTGGTGCCAACTTGTTGCGGTGTGAGTTGAAGGTCAGACGAGCGTGAGTTGTGCAAATTGGAAATTAACCACTTATTTCTTCTTGGAAATCTGTGCAAACCACACTCGAATGATGCAGGTTTCGCTTTCTGATTGGCACAAATCACGCCATTTGTACACAATTCCTTAGTAGAGGGTTTTTTTAATGCAAAAATTGCAACCCACCTTAAAGACAGAAGTCTGCAAAGTGACAACAACTCAGCCTACTCAGTTTACTTCTCTCAAGATCAAGTTGGATTTAAGGCATTTTAACCTTTTAGCCCGAAAGAAGGGGGGGACTAGATGAAAGCCAGGAAATGACCAAATGAGTGGTGCTTATGGGAAAGGGGGTAGAACAAAGGAAAGGGGCATGGGCTTGTGGGGCGCCCCAGAGAGACATACTGGGATCCCAGAAGAGATGTTCAACCCCAAGGTCTGGCGGCTACCCAAGCATATGTATTCCTTCAACTCTCTGAAGCAAAATCTCTGCTTTTGTTTCCTGAAAGAGAAATACACACATGTATATATTCCAAGAAGTCTTACTGAATCCAGTGGAACTGTTCTAGAGGAAGTCTATGGAAAGTTGTGACCTACTGATGTACTGCTCTGCTTTTTGGAGTGAGCACTATAACATGAACTGGCTGTTTGGCTCACAGGGAGTAAGGGATGCGTTAACATTGTAACAGTTAAATGTTATTAATCCAAGTGCCGGATCAGCAGGAATCTGGCGCCCAAGGTCCTGGGAGGCATCCTCCACTCTTTGGGACATATTTTGGGAGTTATCAGAAATTATGGCCTCAGGGACACTGGAGATAACAGCAATGACTAGTTAATGACTGACACATGTTGAAAATGGTTGGCGCCAAGGATTGGGAGATGGGCCATCTCTCCGTGGATCAGCTGACCAGTGCTGAGGGGTGGGCAACAGAGAGGCTCTTTGCTTCTCTTTGGGGGATCCCCTCTGCTACCTACTACCTGTGTTGGACAATGCTATGAAGCCCTGCCCATCTCTGCCCTTTCTCTCTCTCTAAGTAATCTCCGCATTATGGAGAATGGAAATGCTGTTTGTGTGTGTGATGGCAGCAGAATATGGTGAGGTTAATGCACACCTTGGTCTAATGGACAGGACAAACAGAGAGAGGTATTCTGGGGTCTCCTCCCTTTGCAAACACTGATGTCAAATAGCTGCCAAGAGGATGATGTTCAATATTTAGTGTCAGTTTTCCACATTCGCTGGTGTTTGATATTTGACAGCAAGTGATATTTGACAGACAATCCTTTGACAGACAATTTGCTAGTCCATTGTTTGCATTCTCCAGGTGAGGTAAAGTCAGAATGACTCTTTCCCACCTGCCCCTTCCCATTGTAGTCCCCTGAATCCATACAAGAAGCCCGTGGGGATCAGGAGAGCTACTGGAATGGCATACGATGCAGCTCAGAGGTTACACTTGGGGGAGCAGGTACTCAGCAGAAATTGGAATCCCCACCCCAGGAGAATGCCTTCCAGTCTCACAAAGAGTCCTTCACCGAGCTTCAGACATGGGAAACAGTCCCAGATGAGACAGTGGTCAGGACAAGAGGGCGTAGCAGAACCAGAACGGCCCTCTAGCCAGGCAAAGCCTGGGCCCAGATGAAACTTTCACAGCTCTTCCTGTCCAGGAGAAGCCAATGGCCAGTTTCAGTAGGCAAGGCAAGTCCAAAATATTTGAATACTTCAACACCTGGAAGTCTGGTAGCTTCCCACATGGTTCAAGTCACACACAGATGCAAGGTTGTCCCATCCTAACCTCTGCAGCTCCTGATCTTCTGTTGTTATCATTAGAACTCATTAGAAGTTCATTAAAAATGCTCATTTTAATGAATTTCTACGTCTTTGCTCTTGTTAGTTTTAATCTGTAGTTTCAACTTAATACTGCAATTCGAGGCGTGTTTCCTTGGAAGGGCATGCCAATGGATACCTGGGATTCCATAATCAGATTAGTGCTCCAGCTGGATCCAAAAGCACTGGCTGAAAAAGTTTCTGGCAGTACACACCAGAAAATGCTGCTCTTGGATTAAACCTGCCAGTCACCCACTTCCCTCTCCCTTGCGGAAAGTACTGGACAAATCAGTTCAAAGAAATGTTTATACATTGTGGAAGAGCTGGGTCTTTATTTTGATTTCTTTTCTAAATGTCTGCATAGATTTAATCTGCTATAAAGGACCAACACAGTTTTATATCAGCTTCACTTACCTGGTGTTCTGCAGATGTGTTTGATGACAATGCCCATAATTCCCAGCCAGCTTGGCCATTGGGCATAGTGGCTGTGGAAGCTGGAGAGCAACTCACCTGGAGGACACCAGCTGAAGGATGCTAGTTTAGGTGGCCAGCGTATCAGTAAATATTTGCACCACCCCTCTGTGCAGATCATCTTGAATTGCATGTATTTTTCCTGGGAAGCATTTTTAGAGCAGGCACAATGGCTGCACCAAGCCACAAACAGGCTTCAGCCATCAGTAACCCACCAGTCGGTCTGCATCAGCCTTTCCACACTGTCTCTTTCATTAATAAGTACTGACATTTCACATTTTCACCGTAACGTACCTAACGCAGCTATTTGTTGCACACACAGAATGGCAAATGTCGCATTCTCGCAGCCTCCCACTCCACCATGCAAGCAGTCCTGCCCGGCATTTCATTTCACTTCCCAAACACGGTTGCGCCGAATCCCCCACAAGCATATTGATAGCCAAATGGGCTTTATTAGTATGTGGCATTAAAGTCGCAAGAGGCCTCGGCAGCTGTCATGATCAGGCAAGTATGATCAGTGTTTGACCTTTTGCCCGCCCTGCTGAATTTGATTAAGTAAGCAGTGAACAGATTAGTCGAACGCCTGTTTGTGCAATACGTCCAAATTCTCGCTAATACCTCTTGCTTCTGGGCCACAACTTGGCTCTCTAATTATTATTTACTCACATACCTATAGATCTTTCTCCACATTCTTTTTTAATCTGAAGTGAGCTACCATATTGCAAGCCGATTTGCACCAGAGTTGCAGCATGGAAATAGAGCAATGCCTCGCATGCAGAGGGGCTCAGGTCCAACCTGTGGCATCAGCACTGATGAGACAGTGGAAGAAAGGGATGAGGAATGACATTTCTGGAGAGCCTGGTAAATTGCTGCCCATCAGAGTAGATGCCAGTAGATGAATCAACTAGCTTGGGATATGACAGCTTCATATAACTTCTATATAGTCTGAAGTGCCTGATTCTGCCTAATCTTGGAAGCTAAGTAAGATCTGGTCTGGTGGAAATCTGGATGGGTGACTTAAAATGTTGTGAGCTGCCCAGGGAGCTTTGGATGAAGGTGGCATAGAAATGTAATGTAATTGTAATAATATGTATGTATATTGAGAAGATACCGATGGCGAATGCATCGTTCAGTTGACAATGGAATGGGATGTGAGCTCTCCATCCTGGGCTGAGATGTTCCTATGCCCACTTGCTTGGGACTGTAGATCATAGATCAGTCTATTAGTTTCACTGTCTCCTGCATTCACATTTTAAACATATCGACTTATTTCATCCTGAACAATTTATCTCATTCTCAGCTGCCCAGGGAGTTTCAGCCATTAGGCAGTATAGAAATGAAATCAGCTGCAATAATAGTAATCATATGAAAACTTTTTTTGCCATTTTTGGTAAATTACTGGTTAAAAAAGAGAGAAATGGAATTCTCATACCATCTGCAATAGCCAGATTGAACAGGTGCTGCCTGCTGTGTTTACAAATCAAGAAAATCACGTGCAGATTGGAGTTCTGCTTCGGATTTTACACACACATCTCCATCTGGGAAAAGGATTGAGAAAGACCTCAGTCCTAGGAGGAGGAGGCTCCATGCCAGTTGGGACCGCTGTGCTAAGTGTCCATGAGTCCTTGATTCCTGCATTCAAGGCCTCACAATGCAGCATGATTATTAATAACCATTATTAGTAATAAAATAATAATTATAAAAGGGAAGGAGGAGGAAGGAAAGAAATAGCATGCTATGAAAGCATATCCATTCATAAAAATAGTTCACAACTCCAGGAAAATGAGAAAGGACATGCTCCACTTCAGAAATAACATCAAGCAGCTTTGAACTTCAGAACCCTTCACAGCACCAGACACATCCCTGACTCAGTGGCACCAATGTTTCCTGTGGATCCGTAAAGGAGTTTCCTTGAAAAACTTGTACAAAAGGATACCCCTGGTGCCCCACCTTTTGATATTATTCCTAGGAATTTCTACAGCCTTCTGGAAATTTCCCTTCCAGGAAATGCAGAGACAACTTTAGCTCTGGCCAATAATGTTGCCTTGAAGATTTTCATTTCCACATAAGCAAAAAAAGGTGGTGTTGATGAGCTGTAAGACTGCCGATTGCATGGTTAGTCCTTTACAAATCAGGTTATGGGTTTTCCACTGAGAACAAAGAGAAGCTACTCTCCAGCTGTTCCTGCAAAGCCTTTTACCACCAAATCCAATACACTCTCACACCACCTTTTCATTAAAAGAAAAAAAAATAAAATAAAGGCCATAGAGTTTGCATTACAAGCCTGTCCAATAAAGCCCACCTCCTAACCTGATCAAGTGTTGGAACAGGACTTCTAGTTTATATGAGTATTATTTAATAGTAATGAAGACTGTATAGATATTGGAAAAGTAATAAAAGCCACATGACAGTTAATTTCTGGATCAATTGATTCACCTGCTATTGATGTCACACTGTATTTATGAACCCTAACCCCTAAAATAAACCATTAGACAGAGCAGTTCATTCTTTACTGCTGGATCCAATCCTAGACAGTGTCTTGACTATTTCCTTTCCAACTATAGTAACAAGATATCCAAGAATCCATTTTTTTCCACTTGGGACACCCACACTTGGTTGGATTTCCCTCTGTTCTACACAGCATACTAGGATACACAAAAGTTAGGGCCAACACATACCACAGTCTTGAATCCACACCTTAGGGGCTGTATTTTTAAGCCCCCCCCCCTCCATAATGAACCCCCTCCTGTTGAATAGTAGCAACTCCCGGCAGAAACATGCATTACAATTCTTTTGATGATAGGACCATGCATTATACAGAGGAAGATTTTTACATGAGAAAGCTTTCAAAAAATGCATTTGCAGAACTAACAGCGGCTTTCATTCACTGTTATCTGGAGGAAGTAGCACAGACTGCTGCTTCAAAGCAGTTGATGGAAGGAGGAGGAGAGCTTCTGGTCTTATTGGCAAAGAATATCTCAATGTCAGCATGCAAATATGTGGTTGCTTATTGGCTGGTAGACCACCGGCTGCAGGCAGACTGTTGATGACACTGTGGGCTGCTAGCCAATCAGAGACATCACATTTGTATGGTGCTGACTGACAGACCCCCATGGCTTTGGTCCAGTCCAGCCCAGTTGTCTTTTTCTCTTTCTATAATCTTCACATTTTTTCAGGGGTTCGTTCTTTCTATCCTATTTTCACACCCATTTCATTATTTTAAAAATGCAAAAAGTCATATACATTTTTCTATATAAGTTTCCCAATATATGTGATTTTTGTGTGCAGTTCCCCTTAATATATATATGTATATACATATTGCAAGCATCTTCCGCCAAATATATATTTTTCATATTCTATTTCCCATAATGTCTACTTTTCTGGATGCAATTTCCCCTAATAATGCATTCTTACATACATCTTATAATCTGAGAACTGCATTACAAAGTTTGAAGAAGTGCAAAAGCTAAAGCAAAGCAAGCAAATGAAAAAGAACACTAACCATTTTCCAGCTTGAGAAGCACAAATCTGATAACTTCCTATTAAAATCTAAACTAATTAATCAGTCTTCTCCTGCATCCTCCTCCATTCCCTAAAATTACCTGCCAAAGTGTTCTTACTGCACCTTCCTCAATGAACATACTGAAACACATTGCCAATCTTTGCCGGTAACCTGAGAAAGCACAATTTGCCTTGTCCAGGGATAAATGGGAGGTCACATCCTAATCTCACGACTAAACTGTGAAGCAGTTCTTTAAAAATCGAGGATTATGCTGCCACTTTAAGCTTTCAGTATAAACATCCAACCCAGAAGAATGGAAGCAGGTGGTCTCATCAGGGCTGCTTGGTGGCAGGGAAAAAGTTCTCTCAAGGTAAAAAAGGGGCTACTTTTGCTTTGAAGATTTCAGTATACAGCAGAGCTTCGGGTCACATGGAAAAGCTTTTCCAACCCACCCAACTGGTGTTTAACCTTTGGAACAAAGTCTTCAGATTTCTGAGGGGGCTTTCAGAGAAAGGAGGAGTGATTCCTTTTATTCGAGTCTTCTGTTGTAGGTCAACAGAACCCTTTGGCATTCATCGTGAAATTACAGGCTTTATTATTTGTTAGTTTATTTATTTATCATGTTTAGAAGCTGTGCGACATTTCCTAGCATACTAGAGGCAATGATATTTTATTTCCAAGCCTGATAAAAGAAAAAGAAAAAACTGTTTACATCAGCTCATCTTTTCAAACTCAGTCTGACAATGATCATCCAGAAGTGAATTGTCCATACCTAAAGTCTTTAATTGCATTCATAACGTTGCCGGCATTGCAAGCATAGCATTTCACTGAAGATGTAGCATGATGGAGAGTCTGCTGCTGATAGATGCTATTTTGAATTATTGGAGGGAAGGAAAGCTACATTTATTTGTTTGTTGGTTGGTTTGAAGCATTTATACCCCATACTATAGCCAAACTGGATCTCTAGACGGCTTACATAAAAAGTAGTACAGTAACAAGAACAGCAAAATCCACAGCAGCACTTAAGTTCACAACCAGCAGTATATAAACATATGTAATAAAACCATTCAAACCGTTAAAATACTGTGCAAATAAAAAGGTTTTGGCCTAGTGCTGAGATGAATAAAGTCAATGCCAGATGAAACTCTCTGGGGAGCAGATTCTATAGTCGATGTAATCAAGATTGAAGGGAACTATCAGAATTGTCCTTTTTAGTGGTACAAGGTGACTGACCTGTGAGGTTTTGTTCAATACTGTACTGAAAAAGAGGTGAGAGTCACCTATCAATTCCTGTGGAACCAAACTTTCTGGATTAGAGGACGTTCTGGAGGAAGGAATGCAGAGGAAAGCATTCTATGGGTGAAACTGCCTTTTCTCTAACCTCAAAATTAAAGATCTGCCAAGTCGTGGCATTCAGAAATTCCTTTACAAAATAGTAGAACTTGTAAGAAGTCTCCAGAGAGGGGATCGTTAAGAAAATAAGATGATCCATGCAGGTCTGGGTAATTTAGTCTAACATCCTGTTCCCAGAGCAGCCAAGAAAAGGCCTGTGAGAAACCCGCAAGAGAAGTTTTAGGCTTCACTGATGAATTCAACATGAGCAAATCACCGGACCCAGATGGGATCCAACGAGGGGTTCTTAACTCAAGTCTGAAAGTGTTCATATTTTAACCAAAATACATAACTTGACCCTAAGCCCTCCAGTGGCTGTAGAAGGTGCCCAGCTATCATCAGAGGCTCATAGTTTTAAGTGACTGCATTAATATGGGATAGTCTTCATCCCAGGCTGGCCCGGGGCACTTTTTCATGTGACAATATAAATAGCAGGAATAAATATCAGAAGCAGATATGTAAATAAAATAGTGTTTTTCCCCAAAACAGAATTTGTCAATTTTAAATTCATTTCAGTTTCTACAAATCAATTTCAATGTTTCTCCAATCTTCAGAATTGACAGTGGAGAGTCTAAAGATGAAAAAATTGACTTTTTGTGGCAAATGCAGTCAGTCAATGTAGAGACAGTTTACATATCTATGCGCTATCAATCGGTGCACATTCTTCATTCTCCAAACTGTCTCACGAGATGCTTTAGTTAATTACTCTCTAATTATAATGTTGTTGAATGCCTACACTGTGGCAACCATATAATTACAAAACATAAAATAGTAAGAAGATGCAAGCTGCAGCTTATTGACCAGCTGTGATAAATCTTCTACTTGGAATTGGTATTTCTCATACGTAATCAATCTATGTCTGTGACTCAGAAACTATAGGCAGGTTCAGACATAAACAAAATTCCTCCACCTGGACTGTTTGCACGGATATATTAAAAATGGCAGTGCCATACGAGAACAGGGATGGGTTGAGTGTGCGTACGGGTGAATACACATGCTTTTTCTGGACTTAATTTATCTCCCAGAACTCGACCAAGGTTGTAATGCATTCCTCAAATCAAAACCAATTGTGTTAACACTTGGAAAATACACAAATGATACTGGACATAAATTCACACCAAAAGTGCATGCATCCAGTAAATGCAGATGTACACACACACACACATTTTGCAACATTGCAAATGCTAACACTTTCTGTTTTCTTCTGAAGAAAGCATCACAACCTTGACTTAGTTCTGGGAGATAAATTAAGTCCAGAAAACACACACACATCCAAAATTGAAGTCCGCCATAACAATGAAATTGTGCCTCCTTGAAACCCTGGCAAGTTGCTTTTCAAAAGTTTCATCCTCATCTTCTCCTTGACTGGGTGGTCAGTAATAGACTCCAACCACTGTGTGCCTTTTATTTCTAGCTCCATTTATATCAATGGGGCAGCTAAGCCCATCCTTCCATATTTCTGTGCAGAGATAAGAATCATATGGTGTGACTCCTCCTCCCTTTATGTTCCTTTGGTTCTCCTTGAACAGCTCATATCCTTCCACTGTTGAATTCCAGTCATGGGAGTCTCTTGCCAAGTTTCAATTATAGCTATCAGGTCGAATTCACTTGTATTCACACTTAAGAATTCAGGTTCATGCTGTTTGTTTCTCATACTCCGGGCATTAGTATGTAGACAGTGAAGACCATGTGCCTTATACTCTAGCTTTCTCCCTACATTTTTTGGAAGACTATTATTGGGCGCAGTTCAAGCTGCTCTCTCTGTTGTGTCTTTTCTTATGCCCAGCTATGCTTCTCCCTCTCTTGCAGGATTCATTTTAAAGCCCTCCTGATAAACATCTTCCGGGTGTGTCCAAACTAATTCTTTCCAGTCCTTGTAAGGTGCAACCCATCCCTTGCCAGCAGTCCATCTTCCGGGAAGTGTAGCCTGTGGTCCCAGAACCCAAATCCATTGTGCCTCATGCCTGTATCACATTCATAGCCTGGCATTCCTCTTCCGAGAACTGGAAGGATTGGAGAGAAAACCTGTCTAGGCCCCAACATTCTTGACTTCCCTCCCTAAAGCTTTGAGGCCTGATGGGATTTCTTCAAAGCTCCACTTGGCAGTGCAATTAGTCACCACATGTGTGAGAAGGAAGGGATACATAACAGTGGACTGTATGAGCCTTGGGAATCTTTCAGGGATATCACTAATTGGTCCTCCAGGGAGACAGCATACCTGCCAAGTCCACAGGTTATCCTGACACACGTGTCTTTCCATCCCACATGACAGGGAGTCTCCACAACTAACTCTGATCTCTTCCTGCTCTTGCAAGTCTTGGTATCATTGCCACTACTTGGTGAACCTTTCACCCTTTGTTCAGTGTTGCACAAGATGGCTTTCCGTTCTTCCTGGCAGGCAGCCCTCCAGTCTCATCCTTGAGTAACTAGGATTAGTTGAGTAACTAGGATGTTCCAAAGCATTTTGGAGTTCCACCACTTCCACAGGTGCTGAACATCTTCTAGTTCTTCTAGTTCTCCTGTTCCTATCTGCCACCCTTTTCCAGGGAGTTTCCTCCTCATTCTCCCTTCTCTCGGGATTCTCCTCTTCTGCATCAGCTTGCTCTTGCACTCCAAGCTTGTAGGCTACTCTTGGCTGGTGCAGTTCTACTGCTCTGTCTGAAAATGCCTCATCTTCTTTTATTCTGTTGAGGGTGGACACTCGCTGCTCTAGTTCTCTCACCCTTTCTTCCAACAGGACTCTGGCTTGTACTTGTTGCACAAGTAGGCCATGTTGCCCTCTGGCAAAAAAAACAAACAGCGGACACTGCAGGTCACCATTACTGGGGAGTCTTCTCAGCCCATTCTATCATTTGGATTCTAGCTTGCTGGTCCTCCTGTAGCAACTTGTTCTTTCCCCTTTCTTCCCTGAAGGTTAACAGCACAGTCTTACCAGTATATGGGAATGTATTATAAGGAAGAAAACCAAGAGGAAAACTAAGGGAAAAAAGAAAAAGCTAGGGATCTCCCCTGCTGAACTCTGCTGCCAAAATCCTGTTAGCTCTTCCTCTTTGCTTGTGCTGATCCCTAGACCAGCTGGGGCCACTTCCTCTGCTCTGCTCAGCTAGGAGTCAGGAACCAGAATGTTTCTTTTTTCAGCTACCAGTGATCCCTCCCAAGAAACTCTGTAAGCTCCTGGATTCCCACCATATTAGGAGATACATGCCTTAGCACCAAGCCCTAGTCCTATAACTGGGAAATGAACCTTGCCAGGGAGGTGGGCATCCAAATTGCATAGCTCCTTGTAGCAAGATTCCAGCACACACCTGGCTTTTGCCTAGCACTGGAGCCATGCTCTGATGGGTCTGTTTCCTTCCCTTCATCCTTCCTTCCCTTCCTTCCCTGTGCCCCACCTGGGGACCTAAAGCTTTGCCTGCTAGCCCAGATTCCTGGTTTGTACTGTATGGGCACTGCTACCATCTCCAAGAGGTTCACAAACTCACTTATTATCAAAACAGCTGTTGCTCTCCTCGGAGATATTCCCCTGCTACTGGACACCAGTTAGTCCATGAGTCTCAAATGTGAACAGGAAGCCATCTTTTCAAGAAAGCATTCTCCCCACTCCCCATGCTTTTTGTAAAATCACCTCTGCAAATACCTATAAATATTGAAGGCTTAAAAATGTATTTTACTTGTTATTGTCATTCATACACTTTCCCACCCAGAGTGAGATTCTATTTTCTGAAGGCTCCCTACAGCTGTTGAACAAATATGCTAATTCATTAGAACACAGCGTAGAACTCGACATTCGCATCCTTGCTGCAAATACTTCTTGCTTTGTTCTCAAAATGGAAGGCTAAAGCAGGAAATGTCTGATCAAAGAGTTTTCAAGTTTCATTTTTGGGAAAGTGACTCATTCACCATTTCTGCTGCAACGGGCTCTTTATTCAACAACAAAACCACCTGCGGCAGAAAGATGTGCTCTGAAGAGAACTTAATGACAGTCAAGCATGGAATAGCTAAGAAGGGCATAGCAATCTTTTGATACGCACTGTATTCTTAAAGATAGTTCTTTGCCGATAAGACTTTTCTCCCCCTGAAAAATAAATAAATAAAGGCAGCTGCCAAGTGCCTCTCCAATAAAATGGAGGTTGATGGTCTGAGTGATTGTGCCACATCTTCCCAGCTGACAAGGACCCCCATGCTGGCTGATGAGCAGGGGCTGAGTGGTTTGTATGTGCAGTCACGATAAGGAAGCTGAAAAATTGTCCTGGCACTTTGACAAGGTGAGAATTTTGCTTTTGTTCTTGCTTTGTTTTAGTGATCCCACTGTGCCCCCTTCCCTCCCCTCTAATTGCACAATGTTACACAACATTGCAGATTTTTCCAACTTGGAACCTTCCAGATCATAGAATCACAGAACAGTAGAGCTGGAAGGGGCCAAGAAGGCCATTGGGTCTAACCTCCTGCTGTTGCAGGACACCCATTTACACCATCCCACTCAGATGTTGTGGACCACAATTCCCAGCATTCCTGGTCCTTGACCATGCTGCCTGGGATGAATGGGAACTGAAGTCCAAAACACCTGGAGAAAGCTGTTGTATGGAAAGAGCATTTCCTGTTCTACCTCCCATATTTTAACATCCTTGGACAGGCAACGAGAAGGGTTTGAAGAATGGTAAATAACTGGGAAACGTTTCATCTTACAGCATGACCAAGAAACAAATCTAAGGCATGAACAGATTTCAAGCTGAATATCTACTTTGGGTTTTTTTACAAGAGGCTCAAGATCCAAGAGGCTTGTATGACTCTGATGTTGTGCCAATTGTACTGCTAGCCAGTGCATTATCAATCCATTTAAAGAACAGATTGGAATCTTTACAATGATGGTGAGCAGTTCTGGAAACCATTTTCAATACTTCCTGCAGGCAATGCTCCCACAAGGGTGCCAAAAAGTGTAAAAAATAATAATGAATCTGGGTAAATTAAGAGGTGGCCATCTTAACCGGTTTGGGTCCAAGTTATTTGAATGACTGCCTTCACCTGTACAAGCCTGTTTTCACTTAGATGTCATCAAAAGCATTGCTTCTCATTGGTCCACCCCCAAGCACAGTTAGTTTGGAAAGTACAAGGGAGAAGGGCCTTTTTGGTGGTGACATCATCCCTCTGCAATGAGCCTTGTTTGTGGTTTCCATCAGGCCCCTTCTTTGAAGACCTTCAGAAAGCTCTGAAGAACCACCTGTTTTTGTTGACCCCTTCTTAATATCTGGTCTTTGATTTTATTTGTAAACACATTCTAACTAATGCTGCTCTGCTATATGGCTTCTTATATCTTGCATGCTATATTGCAAAGGTTCAACCTTTTAAGTCTACCAGGAAATAATTTTAAATCAAATAAATAAATGATAGCAATAAAATAAACATTCATCATGATTTATAGCCATTGAGAGCCTTATCTTCCAAGATTGTAAGTATAACAAGCTTAGCCAATGACAGTAATAAGCAACTAGTATTAATTGGCTGTGAGTCTATAATGTCCTAACATTTTCTGATTATAAATAATCACTTCTAATGCATTCTACCACAACTGTCCATGTAATTTTAAGAGATTTGGGCTGGTTTGGAATCTATTGGCATTCAGAAGAGAGAGCAGTATCCACCCTGTCTTAAACTGCTCATCTCCGTGGGTGTTTCGTTTTATCGTAGCGTGCATAAGATAAATGCAATATCATTTTTTCCCAAGCTGGCTCATGAAAGAGAGGAAAAAGCCCCAAATCAACCACAGCTAACACATAGAAACACCCACATACAGATATTTGTTTATGAAAAAAAAATCACTTTGTCAGATTCCTTTGCTAGGAAAAATAACTGCATGGTTACTATCTTTGCTTAACGTGCTGTGGGTATTACTGTGAAAAATTGTACCCATCCTACTTATTGCCTCCATATTTTATCTTGGTCTCTAGGAACAAAGAAATATTTTCCTAATACATTTTAGCCAAGTCACTGGAACTTCCTGCTTCAGAACCAAAGGAAGTATCCTTTCCTGCATATCTATGGGATTCAGATAGCAAAACATTAATTCCCCTAAATGCCTGTGAGACACCAACACTGCAGAAAATGTAAACTAGAGGAAGATGCCAATGTTTGGTTATACCACCACTTCTCACTGTATAGGACAGGAGAGAGACAACTTTGGGGACCACACACTTAAGATTCCTCCATATAATGGGGCACACATTATCCTTGCTAAGAAGTGAAGAACATAGGAACATTAAGTTACACTATTTGTCCGTCTAGCCCACTGTGGTCCACACTGGAAGTAGCTCTTCACAATCTCAGGCATGTGTCTTTCCCATTGATCTCTTCCTGACTCTTTTACCTGAAGACACCACGGATCACACATGGAAGCATTCACAGGACCCACTGAATGATGCATCTTCGCTGCCTTAGCCTGGTTTTTGTGAGAATGCCATGAAAATTGTCTCCTTGGGATGATGGCAATGCTTGCCCAGCCCACGCCATTTGAAGTCATCGTCTAACGATTCCTGCAAATTGTCCTGGGAAATTTCTCAGCTGTACAGCCCTAGTGAGTGCTGAGGACCCATTTCAGGACAGGCAGGCGTTACATGTATTCATTCACCTCCATGAAACATGTTCATCCCACCTCTCAGACTACAGTTCTAAAAGCCGCTTGCTAATCCTGTTAGATCCACACATAATCATCCCCAAAAGGTCAATAACAAACCCTATAAAACATTGCTGGTTAAAAGCAATGTTAAAGCCAATCAGGTGGACTACTTGATATATGTAAGCATAAGCAGAATGAAATGGATGGATGCATAGCCGTGAATGAAGTAGCACATTTATACTGATTTTCTGTGAACCTTATCAAGGCAGAGTATACATCAGCTAAACATAAAACATCCATATCAACAACAACTCCATACGAAAATATCAAAACAATGTGAGTGCATTGTTAAAAACCACTTGGGATCATGCAAAGGCTCACTTGAAAACATTTGTTTTAATTCCTTTCCAAACAGCTCAAACAGTTTCGGGACTGAGGTTAACTTGGAACAGGGAGTTTTCTACCATTTGGGAGCAACACAAGAGAAAGCCTTTTCACCGATCCTGAATAAAGGCCCG
Source organism: Varanus salvator macromaculatus (assembly GCA_023646645.1). Classification (NCBI taxonomy): domain Eukaryota; kingdom Metazoa; phylum Chordata; class Lepidosauria; order Squamata; family Varanidae; genus Varanus; species Varanus salvator. Next base: position 10,026,271 of record JAIXND010000786.1, read on the forward strand.
TCTGTGAGTGATACAACCTCCCAAAGAGCTTCCCCTGCATCTCCTGATAACCCATGAGACAGGATGTCCTTCGATGACTAGGCCTTAAGCCATTTAGGATTAAAACCAAAAACATTTTGAACTGAGCCCAGAAAGCAACTGTCAACCACTGGAAATCAATCAATATCTGAATAATGTTATCTTAATTCCATCTACTAATAAGCCACCTAGATGATGTGGTTTTCAGGCAGTCATCAAAGGTAACCATAGACAGAGCATGTGCCAAGAATCCACATGAAAAGGGAGATGTATTTGTTTGCTTATTTGTTTATGCAAATATTTATATGCCACCTATACTGCCAAAAGGCCTTCCTAGGTGGCTTATGTACGATCGACTTTTTCCATTACATGCAGAAATCAATTAAATTCTTACTATTCATGGAGGTGACAGTTCCAGTGGTGTTGAATCACATGCTGTGTGTGCAGGTCCCAATTACTGGCACTTCCTGCTGAAGGATCAGGGAACAGGCGGTGGGGAAGAAATCTCCTGAAGGTCTTGGACAGCTCCTGCAAGAAGAACCAATGGTTCGTGTCTTAGAGTCACAGAAAGCATTAAAAGCCTGCTTAAAGACATGGTTTAATTGCATAGGTTCGGGAGCTGAATGCTTCTCCTGCTGGTCTCAGCGTGTTCAATACTAGGACAATTTCTTGTTCCCAGATGCCTTTCTAACCATGATAAAATATGGAGGTAGTAAGAGAGATGAATATGGGTTGGCTATGAAGGAGAGATGGATAAGACGGTTGTGGGGAGATGGACCACATTTTCATCTATGATATGCTTTTATGTTACAAAATGGCAGTTCTTATGAGATTATTTTTGAAGCAATAGAAGACCTAATCTCACACTGGTTTAGGCATAGCAATGCGACGGACAGGCACTCGACTGCAGGGATGCTTGGTGTGGGGTGGGGGGGGACACATAATAGACGACTGGTCTGTCTCCTTTCATTTTTTGACCTTTAATTGAAAGATTGAAGATAAGTAGTTCCTGGGAGAAAGCAAAAGGCTGATTCACTTTACTCTGTAACTCCAAAATGAAAAAGCTTCCTAGAAGCCTTACTATATCTTCCAAATCGCCCTCTTGTCATTCTGAGAAGTTCATAGCCAAGGAAAATGCTAGAAATGGATTGATAGAGCCATGACAGGCAGGAGGTTCTGAAGCAAGAGGTGAAAGGCCTCAAGTTAATATATTTGTGCTTCCCTAAGGACATTTTTTCTTTTGCAAAGCTGATGTTTTTGACCTCGGGATCACCTGTCTCATCATATCAAGATTCACTGCTCTCTTTAAAATAACGCCACTTCTTGAAAGTTTGCTCGCTTACATGGATTCCACCCCCCCTACCCCCCAAAGCCGAAGTCTCTTCTTCAGTTTCCTTTCTCAGAGGGAAATATCAAAGGCAACGCTTCCCCCTACACAGAGTGCCAAAGAGCAGCAGCTGGTGCAGTGCTGGCTCTGTTAAGCCCCCAAATGTAACTGAGAAGCAGATTGCCACCGTGCGGACCTCCTTGTCTAACTGGAGCGTGGAGTGTCAAACGAGCCACAAGCTTTAGTAATTAATTGTGCCTCCACACTCAGTGGGGAAGGATGATTCTCAGCAGCAGCAGCAGCCCATCCTTCCCACCCCAAGAATCACAGGGATGGAAAAACTTCCTTATGAAAGAACTCTGGAGTTTTTTGTTGGCTTATTTTAAGCTTGGTAGACTTTTCTATTAGGAAAATTGTGAAAACAGGGACCGATATATTATTTTCAGTCAGTACGCTGGAAACTCAATAGGTGATCTGGTTACACTGGGCAGAGAATTTGTGACTCTCACACAATTTGGGTGGGGTGTCATCTGGCGAAAGAGGGGCATGCTCACTCTGGAGCCATCTGATGAAATGTTTGCTTTCTCCAGACTTTGGCCCTCACTGGGCCTTCCAACTGGACAAAACCCTCCCCTGAAGATCCAAGCTGAGTAGAAGAATGAGGCCCTACTCTTTCCCCACCTTGCTCACGGTTCTTTGCCAACAGAAGTCTTTCCATCACACGCTACATTGCCTTTTCCCCACTGAGTTATGATCTCTGTTCTCCAATATTTTCTCCCAAATCATGAATTACTGAATGAAACTCAGGAGTACCGTGCCTCTGGGAAGTGGCCAATGGTGGCCTCTGTGGATGAGGAGGCAAAGGACAGGTCCCTGGAGGCACAGCCAAGGTGGTCCCAGGGGGCAGTCACCTCCAGGAAAATGCACACACACACACACACACACACACACTTTGACAAAGATGCCCAGGCACTGGAAGTTCTTTCCCAGTATGCAGTGTCAGTGCAGTAGGAGCTGGTACTCAGCAGGAAGGTGTGTTTCCTGTAATTCTGGCTAAAGAGGGATGCTGACTAGGCATGCACCAAACACCATGCCCTGGCTGGCATCTCATCTGTTCCTGCATCTTAATGCAAAAACTTGCATTATTGGGTAAGCTCGGCTAAGACATATGTATCAAGAGAACTATTTCACACATACAAGGCATGGTTTGCTACCCAGTTCACACTCAGCAGGTGGCTACGATCAATCACACCTTCCCAACAAAGGGCACCTGCGATAAACATGTCTGTCAAATGTCTTGCACCGCATTTGAAACATGTAATATATGGCACGGACAACGGATAGAGCCAACTGCATATCCATTGCATTTGACATTATAGTCAAGTTTGGTTCCAAATTTGCCATTTCGTGAGGGTCAATTGATATAGCCAGATGGGGCCCTGATTTATGCTGTAATAACAGAGTAGAGCAAACATTCGACTTCACGTCTCTGGCTGATCATTTGTTTCTTTGCCCACCAGCCCTTAATGGTAGTATTAACATTTAAATGATTGCCACTCCGATCTGAAGCAATCAAATCACAGCAGTGAACACTGTGCTGGGCAGCTCAGGCATTTTCCCGGCTCCTTTTCGTTTCTTCTGCTGATATCCTTTAGCTAGAGACAGGTTGCTCTGCGCTGATGGGCTATCGGGCCATGCACACACTGATTTACATTTGGAAGGTTATCTTTCCAATACAAAAATAGTTAGAATGGTCGCCTGTTCGTGAAGACATGAGGAGAGACTGTTGAGAAAAGGTGCTGCTTGCGTCTAGGAAGAAATAGGAATAGAAATCTTCGGGAGGCTTTATTTTCTCTCTTAAAGTGGGAAGTGTTGCTTAGATTGCCCTTCAGCTGCTGGGTTAGGAGGTTCCGCCCTGAGTTGCACCAGTGGTAAATGTCTCTGCTTGTTTAGCATACTGCCACCAAAAGAAAAGATGAGAGAGAAAGTGATGAGATGCCAAGGAAGAGGTGGGCCCCCATGCTTCTTACAGATTGTATCAGCCAGTGGAAAAGAATGTAGGAAGACCCCTGCTTGACTGGACAGATGGTGCATCAAGTCTAGAAACTTTCTTGTCCACCCACGTGTGCCCAAGAGGCCCGTGAATTGACTGGATATCTAAAAAGAATGGAAGAGCCTTAGCTCTGTGATAGAACACATGCTTTGCTTGGAGAAGCCCCTGGGGGCAATGCTCAGCCTATGCAACAGGGCTGGAAAAACCCTGCCTGAGATCCCAGAGAGCTGTCTGTGCCCACAGCTGCGGGCTAGTTGGACCCATTTTCTGGCTGCATGAAAGGCAGCATCCTGCGGTGCTTTGCTCCTGAGTGGGGCCTGCAGGCAAGAGCTTCCCATGACTTTGTCTCCAGCAGGTGGCGTTGAATGCCATGCATGTGCTGCCATGCTGGATCAAGACCTGGATTCATGTCCTCACGCCGTCATGAAGCGCCCTGGTTGAATTTGAGCCTCTTTCTCTCTGGCTGCTTTAAAGGTAATATGTGGGGGTGGAGGGAGAAGCACACGGGCCTCACAGAGTAAAAGGAACTGATAGGATCCTTTGATTTCCTCATAATGAATAAACGGGTACTGTAGAGCTTCCATATGGCCATCATGACTAATAGCCACGGGCTATCAGAACATGGCTGGGAAATGGGTAGAGCCTATGCCATAAGCCCTTTCACCACAGCACCCTTCCTCCAATGAGGCATCTCGGGAGTTACCGCATTGATTTTATATCCCCAGTGACCTCATGAGGGATGTCGGCCAGTTCGATGGAGGGCAACTGGCCCAAGGGCAGCAAGTGAGCTTTATTTGCACCAGATAAAACTCGTTTTGTTTATCCAAGACACTTAAATTCTGATTTTAATCTGCTCTTAAGGGTCTGGTTTATATGCTGCTCTCTGAAAGCAGAGCTGTACACAAATGGCTTCTCGGAATAATTTGTGCTCTTTATTTGTGAGCTTTAGCTGTGAGCAGAGAAACCAGGAAAAGAATTTCACTGAAATTCTCCACTTAGCTTCTCAGAGATGGGGGCACCACTGGCAGGGGCTGCAGCATGACTCTGTCTTTCCTGCCTCCCTCTCTCCCTTCCTGTAGGGCTGTGGGTATGCTTGCATCACTACTGCGAATGGCAACAGCATCAGCCATGTTGGCAGGCTGGCCCCCATTTTGCATCCTGCACAAGGCAGGTGTGAGGGGGAAGGGCCTAACTCCAGGGAACTTCAGAGTTGTTACCAAAATCTGTCCCCCAATATCCTGAATGTTTACTCCCCCCGTGAAAGAGGCTTCCATTTTTCTGCTTCATTCTAAAGAACATTTTACATGCCATTTTGCACTCCTATGGATGGTCCATCAAGGTGGCCAGGAGAGCTGTGTGCTGTCCTTTTAATATGCATCCATTGCAATGCAGCCTTCCAGCTGCCCACGCTTCTCTCCACTGCAATGCAGCTTTCCAGCTGCCCACGCTTCTCTCCACTGCAATGCAGCCTTCCAGCTGCCCACGCTTCTCTCCACTGCAATGCAGCTTTCCAGCTGCCCACACTTCCTGAGCTGAATGTGCCCTAAGGGAAGATTTCCCCCATAATATCATCCCCTGGGTTTTAATGGCAGTGCAGGAAACTGGATTGGCTGCAGGTTGCCAGATATATGATTGCACAATTTCAGACAAGATGCTCACACACATTCCTCAGCCCTCTCACAAGGAAGAGATACGCATGAACCCTGAATCCAACTCATATTATTTTTCTGCCCAGTGTTCTCCTTTGATTTTCCTTCCAAACAAATTGAATGAAAACAACAAGGGAGAAAAATGCATAGAAGAAATTTTGGGCACACCACTCTTTGAGCTCACCATAGAAACACCTTCCTCAACATGGATCCTTCCTCCAAAAGTACTGAGCTATACCTCAGCCAGCTGCTCAGGGATGTAATTGAATTCACTGTGGTTTTTATTGCCACAAGCTTTTCTGGGAGTTCACAGCAGGTTGGATAGCAACGAAAGCCGCAAGCTGTGATACAGTAGCAGCATCTGTGAGGACCTAAATGAGAACTTAAAATCCCGGCATGCCCTGCTCACAGAGACTGCCTCTGGGTCTCCAGGGAGTAAGGCTTTGGAGGTTACACTGGTAGATGAGACATCAGTAACACAGTCATTTGCTCATATCAGGGAGAATTCAGAACATATGGACCCATTCTCAAGCTCATTGGTTTCTATGGATACAGAGGCCTCTAGGGCCCGGTGCGACAAGACACCATTTTGTAGCACGGCCTCCCTTGGCATATCCACTTGGCACCTTCATTGCTGTCTTTTCCACATCCAAATAAGCCCAACCTGCTGATCTGAGCCATGAATGATCACCAGTTTCTAACAAATAGGTGTCACATCTGCTACATGTGTTGCTTGGTTTTTGCATTTTTGAGGGGGATTGTCAATATTTTATATTGCTTTAGGCTTCATGTGTAAGACCTGAAATAGCGGTTTCTTCTGTTTTGCTCCAAAATAAGTATGGAAAGGGGGCTCTCATAGATAATGACTCTAGCATGTTCAGACTCAAGATGAGGCAATTGAGGGGATATATGAAAGCACTCCTTAAGTCCCTGAAAGGTTGTCACAAAGAGGAAGGACAGGCTCTCTTCTTACACATGGAATAAAGGGCCCAACTTCCGGGAAGCCAGATTCTGCCTAGATATCAGGAAAATTCTCCTGACTGCTAGAACAGTTCCAATAATGGAACCCATGACCTAGGGAGTTGGTGGGCTCTCCCAGACCAGAGGAGTTCAAAACGCAACTGGACAGCTCCCTGAGAGGGATGGTGTAGCTTGTGCTGCACTGAGCAGGGAGTTGGGCCCAGAGGCCCTCTGACTCCTTGTAACTCGACTATTCTGTGATTCTGTTGCGATCGGCTTTATCACTTTGCCCTCCACTGCAGTCCTTGTTTGGGCCAGACCAAAGCCAAGAGATGCCCTGCTGATGGCCATCTGTAGTAGGCCCCCTACTCTGCAACTGAAGCCACACATAATTGTGCATGCAGACACACACACACACACACACACACACTCAACAACATACAATAATAATAGAAACACTTTTTCACAATGTATGCTAGTGGGATCCCATGCTGTCCTGGAAACAAAAGACCTATATCTTTATCCTGGTAGAGAACTCAGATGCAAGCACAAGCTTCCCTTTTACAGTACACAGTCACAGAAAATCCAAAATATATCAGTACATCAAAATACATCAAATACTCTTTCAGCGCTGTAAGTGGGGCTGTGTATCCACTCTGGGTTTCAGTCTGACTGTTAAAGGTGCTATCCACAGTGCTGAACTCTGACCCCAAATGAATTGCTCCTTTAAGGTTCTGGGTAAAGCCCACAGTGGACACAACAATCCAGTGACCTTGCAGTCATTGATCTCCGCTGTATTTTCCTTCTCTCACCTAGGCACACACACGCAAGAAAGATGTGAGACCCAACGTAGAAACATGGCACACTCATAGATAGCTGGTTCTACTCCAGCAAATTTTGCTGCTTGGGGACTAGTGCATGCCAATCATTGCTGACTGAATGATCAGGGCCAGTCACCACCTTTCAACATAACCTGTTTCATTCGGTTGTTTTGATGGCAAAGATGGGGAGATCTTTAGTTCCTAGAGAAAAGGCAAAGCTTAACAATAATGTGATAATCCTAGTCTTTAAAAAAGTCTTCTATGTTCATAAAAAACCTCCCAGGCAAGTAAAATAGCCATCTGTGCAATGCATTCCTGTGCATGTTTATTTACATGCATATGCACTAGAAACAAGCTGCGGACCCTTGAGAAGAAGCTTCAAAAGTGGCCCCAGCCCCTATAACTCATATTACAAATAAAGAAATAAGCAAAAACTCTCCTTGCATCTCACATGCTCCCCATATGCCTCCATCTTCTTCTTCCTGAATATCAACTCAGAGATATTTTTCCCCTCAAAACAGCAAAAGCAACGGAGACATTTATGGCTCCTTAAAGATTCGCACATTCATTCTGGCATAAGGTTTTGTGGTCTTCATCAGATGCATGGAATATTGTGAGAATCCTCAGGTTTATATATAGTATACATGATGTGGAATTGTAAGCAGTAAGGTCAGATGGAAATTAAACACACAAAGGTTTCAACGGAGGATTTTTTTCATTAAATCATTCACAACCAACCAACCCTCCACAGACTGCATCTCCATAATAAATTTCTAAAATATACACTACTCTCCCTCTCAGGAATATGGGTACAACAACAATTGTGGAGTATTTTGCAGGGCTTTGTAAACTATTTTCTACCCTCCCCACAAAGAGCATGGGTGTAATGCCAAATTTCATTTATATTGCAGGAATGTATTTTTAAATCGTTACAAACGAAGAAAACAATCAAAAAAGCCATGTCTTACATAAAACCAGGTGTGAGCTAGAGAGTTTTGTTTAGATCTGGACTTCCCAGCTGATTTCTATGGTTGGTGATAAGTATTCCACAAAGTGGACCACAAAGAATGGGTGGTAGGAAGATGTCAACATGACACGGGTTCATGTCTTTGGACAAGCTTTTCTACAGACAAGTCTTCCCTCTGAACATTTCCCTATGGTGTTGATCCGAGCTCCAGTTGCACACACCACTAAACACTAAGGGTGGTTTTAGACTTATTTTTCACAAAACGATTGGAGAAAATGCTAATTTCACTCCCCTGCTCTAAATTGGAATGTGCCTGAATATGTTCTAGAACCATAGAATCACAGAACAGTAGAGCTGGAAGGGCGCAGTGGGCCCCCTACTCACTAGGACCCCAAGTTAAGCCATCTCTCCCAGATGGCAATCCAGTTGCATCTTGAATGAACGCAGCCTAAAGTAGCCTTTGCCCTTTTTGCCGTCAAATCACATTGTGGACTCATCTCTCCAGTTCTGCAAAAGATAGAAAGTTCTTCCTTTTTTATGGGCAAGCAGGAATCTTGATCTAGACCGAGAGCAGAATCAGGAGCAAAGAGATAAAGCTTCCCGGCTGGATCCTGATCTGGATTGGGAGGAAGGCAGGCAGGAGGAAAAGAAGGAAGGAAAGAAGGCATTTGTTCTGCTGGAAGGCAGAGCCGTATGTTCCAGGGAGCCTACCCGCTATGCTAACCCAATATCCTCAGATCCCATCCCTAGTACTGAAGCTACTGAAGGTGGATCCACTTGGATGGGTAAGCAACAGACATAATCTTGTCCCTTTCCTCAGACAGAAAAAACCCACACGGCAATTGTCCTTGTGAAGTTGGAACACGCGCCTTTTGTTTTCCTTTCTCAATATCCACCCCAAGACGTTCTCACAGTACGAGCAACGCCTGCTTCGAAGGATGTGAACTGGTTCCCTCGCAGTACCACGAACTTGGGGTGGGAGGTGGGAAAGGAATTAATATTTTGAAAACTAAGTTGTCATCCCTCGCCATTTCCCCCAGCCGGCATGTTTCCCAATATGTGTAGTGCTTAAATGGCATGTTGTTCAGTGGATTATACAAAACACAGAGATAAAGAGAACGAGGATTTAGATTTGGATATGGCAAAAGAGGATTAAAATTCAATTTGGGACCAGGTTGGGATAATTTCCATCAACATAAGCTGCAATGTGCTTAAAGATTCAGCCTATAACTTGCTTATCAGCTGATAAGTGGCAGTGGATTTTGTCCTTCTTCTAGATCAGAAATAAGCAATAAATGGTTTGCGTAGTCTGACGCTGGAGCCAAATTAATTCTTGGTGCAAGGAAATTCATGACCAGGTGGAAGAATGGCAGGAAATGGGATGCTTCTCTCTGCGGTGGGCAGCACAAATTGTGACCGTGAGAATAAGTGCAGCCTGCTGACCACATTTCATGGCCTGGCTCAGCAGTATAAGGTGGCCAGGGCTGCTTCCCTGGTCTTTGCTGGAAGCGAGCCAGAATAGGAGCTTTCCTGGGCCTCTGATGAGCTGGCATGGATGGCACAGCCCTCAATGTGCTTCCAAATAGGCCTGCCGTACTAGTAGCCTCATTCAGATGTTCTGCGTGAAACTGGGTGCTTGGACACACACGTGAGCTTCCTTGCACGCCGCACGTTTCCATTCCACTTCTACTGCTTCCTCTGGGCTAGGCATGAATTGACGGATATTCAGAGCACAGGGATTCATGCTGGCCACAGAGTGTGCAGGGCACTGGCCTTTCCTTAGGACTCCAGAGACTCTCTTACTAGTGCAAGTTTCTAAGGGCCTCTTTAACCTCAGGCCCGGTTCCCGAAACCTCTTGCCCACGGATCCTTAAACTATGACCCGCCATGGTCATTTACCTGGCCCACCTCAGAACTTTTGGACTTGTTCAGAGAAAACACTCTCCAAGCAAATCCGAAAGCTCTGAGCCAGCACAGGTATTCTCTGAAACTGAGCAGAGAGCTGGCGTGCGACCCAAATTGTAACAGCTCCCTTCAACTGCGTGTGCGCTGGCTCTTCCCCGCCATGGCAAGCATGCGTTGGCTCTGAAGACAGAGCGGGAATACAGAGCAGGAAACAGCAGAGAGGAGGACGGAAGAGAGAGAGAGAGAGAGAGACAAAGACACTGAAAAAGAATTGAAGGTAAGAAAAATATTACTTTTTAAATTTATGTTTAATTATGTGAGCCACGTCCCCGGGCTGTGGGCCAAGCCGTGGCTGCCTCACTGAGCCTGGGGGCTGAGGGGCCAAGGTGGAGCAGGAGTGGGAGCCGGGCCGTGGCTTCCACACCTCCTCTGCCGTGGCCGGCTGCCATGCTGCTTCCTCCCGCGGCCGGGAGAGGAGGGAGGCGCCCCGCTCGGCCAGCCCTGCCCCGTCCCTCCCCTCAGAAAGCGGCCCTTACCTCCCTCCTCGCAGCCTCTCCCGGCCGGGGGAGCCACCCCACGCTCGCCTCTCCGGCCTCCCGCTCCCTGAGCCAGGCCAGCGCCTGCGAGGGGACCTTCCTCCGGCTCGGAAGCGGGGTGGCGGCGAGGGGCGGGAAGGCCTCGACCGGGGCGAGCGGCCCTCATGGCTCCCCCTCGAGTCGTGCTCTGCCTTTCGGCGGGCAGTGCAGCGTCATCTTTTTATTTATTTATTTATTAAAACATTTATAGGCCGCCCCATCGCAACAAAGCCTCGGGGCGGCTTACAACATGATTAAAAATACAGAAGCAGTACAAATTTTAAAATAATTTATCCCACCCCCCCTCGGTGCATCTCGGCAACTAAAATTAAATACCCCATACCAAGTAAATAAACAAAACCACCTAACATACAACCCCAATCAACACAAATATTAAACATACATAATATCAAACACTAAACAAAAGCCCAAGTGAGCGGAGCAAACATTTTTTAATGTTTAAATTTATTTTTTAAATTTTAACTAATTTTTAAATTTATTTTTTAAATTTTAATTAACTTTTAGATTAATTTTAATTTTAATTAACTTTTTAATGTGCAGTCTGCATAGGAACTTGTTCATATTTTTTTCAAACTATAGTCCAGCCCCGCTACAGTCTGAGGGACAGTGAACTGTCCCATCTGTGAGGGTGTTCAAAGATAGGCTGGACATGCACATGGCAGAAATGTTGTGAGCGGAGCCGGCTGGAGCCGGGGGTCAGACTAGATGACCTGAGAGACCCCTTCTGACTCACTCTGTTTCTATGTTTCTATGAACTGGCCCCCTGTTTAAAAAGTGTGAGGACCCCTGCTCTAGCCCGACCAAAGAGGCTGACACCCAGGTCCTTTCCAGGGCACAGTCTTCTCCTAAACCAAGCAGTATAGCAGGCTGCATGGGTGGTTTCTTGGACTTTTACTGTCCGCTCGTACAACCTTCCTTTGGCAGCCTCTTGGGATGGCCCAGCCACCTGCTCCCTGCTGCAGGTCTTCACCAGCCGCTGAAGGTTATTCCGAAGAGAAAGATTTGCAGTTCTCTTTCTCCTCAGTTTCTCTGCAGTCCTTTTCAAACAGCACACGCCAATCAACAGTTCCTCCTCTCTGTCCACAGACGAGTTCCACGTAACACTTGCCATGGGAGGGTGACTTGCTGCAGTACCTGCAGCTGCGTAGAGAGTTCAGGACACAACACTGTCCTCTGATGGGGAGGAAGAACTGCGGGGTTAGGAGGACCAGCCAGGAGTGACTGTCTCACTACGCCGAAAGGGACGTCTGGCCCTGCTGGGGTCTGTCCTCAGGTACCATCAATTGCCCCTGAAGACGGTCCAGCGATTGCAACTGGTGCAGCATTGGGCTGCTCGGCTGGTAATTGGTACTGCCAGAGTGGCCCATAGAACACCAGTTCTGAAAGAACCAGTTGTGGCCCAGGCCCAATTCAAGGTGCTTGAATTGGCATATAAAGCCCTAAACAGCTTGGAGCCCAGCTATCTAAAGGACCGTCTGCACCCATATATACCTACCCACCCCCTTAGATCAGCTCAGGAGGCCCTTCTACAAGAACCACCCCTCAGGAGAAGGCGAAGGGCCTTGTCTGCTACTGCTTCTCATCTTTGGAACTCCCTGCCTAGGGAAATATGCCTGGCGTCATCTCTATTTTCCTTTCGGCGCCAGGCAAAGACATATCTTTTTAGGAAATTTTTTAACATTTAGCCTGCATGCTGTGGCCCTTTTCAATTGTTTTAATAGATGTTTAATTCATTATCTTTTGACTGGTTTTTCATATGTTTTTACTCTGTTCATATGTTTTATGCATTGTGCGCTGCCTAGGAAGGTCACAGCAATTATAGAAGGCCTATAAATACATGTAGATAAATAAATACATAAATAAATAAATCCAGCAGATGCTCTCAGCTTCCTGTGGTATCACAGGAAAGGGGAAAATAAAGCACACACTGCCGTCCCCATGCAGAATGGAGCCTCCAAACTTCACCTCATCAAATGATCTCCTTGAGTAAAACAGAAACAAAAAGAAAATAAACACAGGGTGATAGGAAAGCATTGAGGAGCAGAGCTCCTGCCATCTGACGGCAGAGTCCAGGGGAGTGTCTCCTGTTCCTTGAAGTAATTCTGCCCACAAACATGTGCAGCATAATCCCTGGGAAAGAGGCAGAAAGACAACTGCCTCTTTTATAGAAAACCGAAGAGGTTGAGGAAGGGCAGGTGTGGTTTCAGCACAAAAGTAACCTGAAACTATTCAAAACTATTCAAAAATGGCTCCTGACATCAATTCTAACCTTTAAGACAACCGTGCAAATAGGCATTTCCATGGAAGGCTCCACCCACAAGTCGCTGGAATGTTCGGCTGTGGGCAGGAGTGAAAAGCGACCCATGAGTTCCTTTAGGGCAGAGTGGTGCAGTGGTCAAGAGCGCGGGGCTGGGACTCAGGGGATCGGGCTTCTAGTCCCCACTCAGCCATGGCGCTCACAGGGTGACTTAGGGCCAATCAGAGACTCACCACCCAACGGACCTCACAGGGCTGTTGCTGTGGGGGTAAGACTGAGAGGAGGAAGGGGCAAATTATGTAAGCTGACTTGAGTTCCTTAGAAGGAAAAAAGGCAGGATAGAAATATAAGAAGGAAGGAGGGGAGGGGAGGGAGGAAGGAAATTATTATCCTAATCAAAGAAGCAAAATAGAGTAAAATGGAAAATGCAGTCATTTGGAAAGGCAGACATAAAGCAGTGGATGGCCATCTCCAAAGTATGACTTGTGGGCAAAGTGGAGTAAAGAGACCCAGGCGAACAGTGTGTAATTCTGCCACACAGAATAAAGGAAAAGTGATAAGAAGAAAAGGCTGAGAAGGCACCTTAAAGCATTAATGAAAGCAGATGCAGGGAGGAGAGGGGAGACGGAGTCACATTAGCACTATCTGTGCACAAGCACCTTGTACATCATCTAATGGCAGTGCAAAGATAAAGTCACCACTCCTAAAAGGGATGCACATGAACTCTTCTAAAATTAACATGTGTAGACACCCTGGGAGAGCCATTAATAAAATGTTGATTGAAATTACTGAGTCATCAAACTATTTTTTAGCTGATAATCAAGTAACCACGTGGGTGGGAAAGTGAGTACTATAACTGTGGGGGCAAAACCAAAAATAACCTGCTACAAGCCCAGATCCTAGTATACCAGCCTTGAAACTAATGGACAGAAAGAAAAGGGGAAAGGGGAAGAAAATCAAAGTTGGGGGAAAAGACTTCATCACCCCGTCCACCCTTCTGGGAGAGCAGTGCTTTAGGCCCAAGAGATCACCTGCCACTTGGCTTGGATCAGTCTGCCCATCTTCAAAGTGCCACAAGACTTTTGGCTATTACGTGTTCTGTTATTTGTAAATAGGGATATCTTTTTTCTCTGCCACTCTCTGATGCAGTGGCAGGAACTGCTGAAGCTGTGCCCGATTTCCCAGGTGTGCTTGGTGCTACCAACTGCATTAAGAAGCTCTTTGTGCTTCTTTTCTCTTGCGTTCCTTCCTTGTGATGCAAGGAGAAAGTGCTGAATCGGAGGGAACAGTCTGCAGAGCAGGCGCTGATTGGGCGCTGATTGTGGCCTTCCTATTGGGAACGGTACCCGCTACCGCACAGTGAGGTGAGAATTGCCCAGCGCTTTTCCTGGAGGAGCAGCCTCACCGATCACAATGCCACTGTGCACTGCTATCTCCAGTCCTTACAGGTGGCGGCATGAGGAAAAGGTCCCCAGAAGTGATCTAAGGCATCGGGCAGGTTCACGTGGGAGCCAGAAAGCCCTGGGAAATCCAGCTGGACAGGACTGGACAGCCCCAGGATGGCTCCCGTTGTGGCGTCTCATGTGGAAAAGTGTGGTGGGTTGTGTCCTTCTTTTCTCACACTTTTAGGCCAGGGTTAGCCAGGTACATTCTTCACTGATGGCTCTGATAAAAACAATTGACAAGTAATTGGCTCTTGGAGAAGATGATTTAATGCAGCAATCTGAGCTGGCTTGATTAATAAGAACAATAACAATGCTTGGCACGTACACCAAAGAGAGCAAAGCTCCAGCTAATTGCACCACCCACACGACATACGTCTTCGGCATTCATTGCTGCTGGGGAAAGAACATTTGCCAGAAATGGAGCATGCAAATTTAAAAGTGATTGGAAAACATCTCGCGATCTGGGCTGTCCTCTCTCCCTCTCTCTCCGTGCAAGCCGCAAGGAAGTCAATCGAACCCTTTTCAGGGCCAGCGCCAGGGGTAGGCAGGGCTGGGCAGCTGCCGAGGGACCTCTCCTCGGCAGAGGCCCACTGACAGGAGCCTTCTGGAGCTCCTCCTCTTCATCACTGCAACCTGCTTGTTCAGCTGCCTCTTGCCTGGCCCAGGCTACCGTAGTGATGAGGAGCAGACAATGCGGCTGCCTCCATGGTCCTTGGCTCTCTGCCTGCCTGCCTGCCAGCAAGTGGCAGCAAGACTGAGAAAAAGGATGAGGAGTAAGAGCAGCTGGGGGGCATGGCAGTGGGAAGACAGGCTTGCTGAGAGCCCCAATATCCTGGATCAAGCACACCTCTGCTAGATCAGTTTGGGAGAACAAGGCAGGCTCCATCTACTCTGTTTGGGAGCAGTTCTGTTTCCAAGGGATTTATGAGGCCCAAACACGGGCAATCTCAAATACAAGCATGTGCACGCATCCATGCTAAACTAGAATGTGGAAGTGTTGGGGGCCTGCAGAGATTCCAATGAGTCTGAGGATCCCCCCACCCACCCCATGGAGTTTGGCATCTTCTCCAAGGGAAACGTCACCTTCAACATGTGCTGAACACATGTGGAGCACAGCCTTGCTTTCAGCCCAACTTGATGCCCTGCATAAGTTTCCAGACAGTAGCTGCAGCATGCCGACTTTTAGGCTAGGTCTAATGGACATTGAGCTCAAAGCATCTGGTGCTGTCAGGCTGTTCTCTTTGAATGACCGAGTCTCGGTTAAAGCTTAAACTGGGAGAGCTGAGTCCTTGGAGGTGTCCCCCAGTAGCTAGTACCCAGACAACAAACCGAGCAAAGACCCAAGTCAGCCAGTCACAGGCTTCCCCACAATGGGAACATGGGACTGTACATGTATTTAAATGATAGCAGCTATTTCTAGAAGATCACCTATCTATGCATCAACAAGCACATGCCTTTCGGTGACTCCCCTGGGCTTTTCAGCGTGTGCATGCTAGACATCCTTTCAATGTGTCCTTACTAGCCTGCTTTGCAACAACCAGAATTCCACATCATTAAAAAAAAAACCCGTAGCACAAGGAAAGAGCAGAAGACTTGACTTCGTTTTTATTTAGTTTGCCGAACAGAGGTGCCTGAAATAAATGCAAGGACTGTCAACAGCACCATTTGCTGTTGGTTACCTTGCTTAAGAAAAAGAAAAGAGAGGAGAAAAGAGAAAAGTGTGGGGGGAATTTCTGTTTTCCAAAATTGCAGCCCCAGACAGAGCGATTTGCCAGCATGTTGCAGACTGATTCAGGGGTGCTTTTTCGATCAATCTGCTTCTAATGATGCTCGAAATGCCGTAATGGATGTAGCCTCCCTGCCTTGACCTAAATTGGATTAGATGCCTCACTAATGCAATGTCGGCAAGTCAAATCAGCCCTTAATGCCACCAGGATGAACCTGTGGGGAATATTTGATTGCTAATGCCCGTGTGTGAGTTGGAAGAGAAATCCTATCTTTTGATTTAATAAACCATTTCTATATTTCCCAAAGGTGGTTGCATGTTGGAGCAAGATGAGCTAATTAGCAGAATTACGCTTTTTTTTAAGGGAGGTTACTGCTAAATTGGAACATTGGAAACACTGCAGTCCTACAAGATCTCGCCATTGTTCGCACACACTCCTTTTGATAATTCTAAGCCTCATGGCAGCTCACACAAGGATTTGGTATTCTCTGTTAAGGGACTGATCTTAATGATGTGACTGAATCTCCTAAAATACTCATCGCTATTAAAGAACTTAGGAAACATCAAAGGCATCTATCCTTAATACATCCTGCTAGACTTGATTCACCTGGTTTCTTCCAGCTGCATCGCATTCATATTTAAACGAGCAAAATAATGGTCAACTCTCTAATGCATGACATCTCTGATCGGCACAGGCCTTGCTTACCTGTTGTGGGGTCTGCCATAGCTTGTGTCAGTACCATCAAACCCTGCTCTAGCTATACAGGGATCCCAGTTTACACAAAAGATGGGTCTAAATATTGGGCACAGAAGTGACAGGGGAGGGGGAGGGGGAAGGGGCAACCAGCCACACCTACGTGGCAGGTGAGAACAGAACATCTGAGAGGGCAAGAGCAAGGGCAGTGCCAGGGGAAAGGATACGGCTCTGAGGCAGAGCTGATCTTTTGCACACAGAAGGCCCAGGGTCCGGTCTTTGCCATCCAGCCCCTGCTTTGATCTGGGCTTCATCAGGTGCCTCAAGACGCCAGCCGCTGGTGCTGCCCCTGTTGAAAGTGTGAGCAGGGCTGAGTGATGGCGATTGCTGAAACAGTTCCTGAATTATGGGTAGCTCAGCTGGCGGTGCAGGTTCAGTGACATAGGGCATGGCTAGCTCAAATGGTGAACCCCATTATTCTAAAGAGACACCAACCGGGACCTAAAAGACATTTTTTCCCTGCTGGCAAAGCCTAATAGCTGTAAATGTGACTGCACTCAGATTCATTAGCAAGATCCATTAAGAGTGGCCAGAATCTACTGTATGGTCAGTGGAAATGGAGAAAGCATCCTTTAGGAAATACCAAACGCGGTATTGTTCTTGCATCTTTCAGCTTTTACTCCACCCTTAAGTGAAGCCCATCAGCCAATTAAAATGTGAGACAGTTGGAATCAATCCATTCAATCTATTTGAATATATCTGCATGCACATAAAACTATGGCTTCAAGTTGAGGGGTGGGGGGAGAGCTTTCTTTTCAGGTGAATGATTGATTTGACTCAACTTGCACGCTGCTGTCCTACCTTTGCTATTAAGACATTCTGCTCCATGTGGTACAAGGAGCAGAACTTACATGTGCCTGCCTTGAATCTACCAGGATTCAGCTTTACTGGATGATCTCACTGGATCATACACAGAATCATAGACTAGCAGAGTTCAAAGAGGCCAGAGGGCCATCAGGTCCAACCCCCACTCAGTGCAGGACTCCAAGTTACACCATCCTTCTCAGATGGCTTTCTGGTTGCATCTTGAATGCCTCCAGTGTGGGAGAGCCCACCATCTCCCTAGCTTGTTGGTTCCATTGTTGTACTGCTCTATCAGGCAGGAAGTTCTTCTGGATCTTCAGTCAGAACCTGGATTCCTGTAACTTGAGGCTGTTATTCTGAGTCCTGTACTCTGGGGTGACTGTGAAGAGAGCTTGGTCTTCCTCTTTGTGACAGCCATTTAAGTACTTGTAGAGTGCTAGCATGTGTCTCCTCAGTCTCCCCACTTGAAGCTAAACATGCCCACTCATTCAGTCTCTTCTTGTAGGGCTTTGTTTCCTGTCCCTGCATCACCCCTGCTGTCTTCTTCTGAACATCCCACCAATCACCTCAACAGGATTCCGGTGCTGTGATAACTAGCAGCAGCCGTGTGGGTGGCAAGACTGACTTCCAGCTGAGCAGAGTAGAGGAAGTGACCCAACTGGTCAAGGCACTCTAAAGTACAAGTATCCAGGCTTCCAGAGCGTGAGTGACCAGAGCAAGCAAACAGGGAGATCAAACAGGAGTTTAAAAAGGTAAAGGTAAAGGTTTCTCCTTGACGTTACGTCCAGTCATGCCTGACTCTAGGGGGCGGTGCTCATCTCTGTTTCCTAGCCGAGGGAGCCAGTGCTTGTCCGCAGACAGTCTCCGTGGTCATGTGGCCGGCATGACTAAACACCCAAGTGCACGGAACGCTGTTACCTGCCCACCGAAGTGGTACCTTTTTATCTACTTGCGTTTGCATGCTTTCGAACTGCAAGGTTGGCAGGAGCTGGGATGGAGCAACGGGAACTCACTCCATTGTGCAGATTTGAACCGGCGACCTTTTGATCAACCAGCCCAGCAGCACAGCGGTTTAAACCACTGTGCCACCTGCATCACTAAACAGGACTTTAGCGGCAGAGTTAACTGGAGGAGGTCAAGGGAAAGGTCCCTAACTTTTTTCCTTTTTCTTTCTCCCCTTAGTTCCCCCCACCCTCCTGTTTTCTTTCTTGTAACACATTCCCATGTACTGGTAGGACTGTGAGGGAGACAAATTCTCCACTTCCCTCGATCCACTTTCTCCACCGTGCCTCACTGTAAAAACCTTGTCTTTCTGCTACAGTTTTTCCTACATAGCCCCAAACACTGTGAGCCTTCTTCACAAGAGTTGCTCCAACTCCTTGATCTGTACCTTTTCCAAACAGTTGTATGCAGTGGCCAAGCAGGTGCCTCTCAGAAGCTCACAATCAGAGTATGAGAGTTTTTAAAATCCCTTTTAAAATTATCTACCCATTACAGCTCTCCTTTTACTCTCTGTTTCATTCAACAGTTATACGTGCTGATTTTTGACAAAGTACTGTCATGGCAAAACTGCAAACCCTTCAAAAGAGATGTATGAAAAATTCATTTCATTTTTTATCAGGATTTGCACACTTGGCACCTTCCAGACAAAAGACTAACTCAGATGAAAACCGCAGTCAAAGTCTGTGCCTTTCCAAGCTTGTGGAAAGGGCCAAACAACGTGCAACCCACAGCATGCTGACACGGGAAAGATGTTGGTGAAAAAAACGTGCTTTTGGAAATTGCGCACTACTACGCTTTAATCAATAGGAAAAGAATGGAGTCATTTCAGACACAGCTGACATTTGTTAGCATTGGCATGAAACTATGTACAGAGATTTATGTAAAAAAGAGAAAAAGCTGTCAATTTAATACAAATGTGCTTCAGATAGAATTGGGAGAACTTCGGCAAGTTTTCGCTTTGCTGATTTCCAATTCACTATGCTTCAGGAAAATTCCAAGCCATTTTCTTTCTTGTTTTCC
Source organism: Varanus salvator macromaculatus (assembly GCA_023646645.1). Classification (NCBI taxonomy): domain Eukaryota; kingdom Metazoa; phylum Chordata; class Lepidosauria; order Squamata; family Varanidae; genus Varanus; species Varanus salvator. Next base: position 10,045,575 of record JAIXND010000786.1, read on the forward strand.
TTGTAAATATTTAAGCCTCAGGTACCCACCACCCAGCTGACAGCTGCCTTGGATCTCCTGCTGGGGAGGAGATGGGCCAGAGTTGCCATTTTAATTTTCTGCAAAGCTCCAGAATAACACTGCACCACAGGCATGGCATTGTGGGAAATTTAAATGAAGGCGCTTGGTGCGGATTTCTGTGCTATTACCTAGTGCTGCTCCCTAATGTATTTCCTCTTTTGCACAGAACCGTCCTCTCTTTGAAGGGCTTCCTATCCAATTCCAGTTTATAAACCCAGAACCCCAAGGTCAGTTGCCCACCAGTGGGTGTCTGAAGAGCATATTGAGCTGCTCACAGTTTCCTACCCACAGCAAGAATGCATCCTTATTAAAATTGTAATGAGGTAGGCATGTTGTGAGCAGAGCCAGGGGTCGGACTAGATGGCCCAGGAGACCCCTTCTGACTCGCTCTGTTTCTATGTCCTATGTTTCTATTTCTATCTATATTATAATAAATATTTTTGCAATGTGCATATATTGCAAGCTGCCATCATCTTCTTTCTGTTTAATGTTGTTGTTGCTGTTTACAGCAATATGGCAATTCATAAGGGACTCCCCCCCCACCCCCCAAGTAAGCTGGTCAAGGGCTAATAGCATAGAAGGAAACCCACCAGAGGTCTCCGTCAAGCACGGAGCTGGCCCTGTCCTGACTCCAGTTCTTCTGGACCTACAAGGAGGGAAAGACACACAGAAACTGTTCTTTCCAGTTACTGAGTGAGAGCTAAACCTGGCTCTTTCTTCCACAACACAATATTGTAGGGGAAACTGCTGAGCACTGGGCACATATAAAATTGGATTTTTATGTTATTCATGTTTATTGCATATTATACTATCTGTATTTCATTTCTGGCTATACTGCATTGATTCCTACACACTGTCTCCTATCTATATGACGTGCCATGCAGTCTCTCAGAAGAAGCATTTCTTGCCGGGAGCCTGCTTTTTAAGGAAACACAGATTTTGGTATAAAGCCAGTTCTTCCTTGGAACTAAAGAATTTCCACCATTCAGTTGCTCTGTGTCTATGTCTGCTTTTCCTTCTCTTTCAAATCTGTAGGATCAACAAGGTTTTGTTTCATTCCTCATAGCAACTAGAGCCACAATTAAAGCCAGAACTTAAATCTTGGACTTGGAGAAACACTGGATCTCAGTAGCTTAATTATTGACCATCTCAGTGTTGGGCTTCTTGGAGTTCTTATGAGTGATATGCTTCCTGCCTGCAGGGATGACAAACAGGCCTACCCTTGGGCTTGCCTGGAAATATGGAAGTATTAAAGCATGCCATAAAAGAGCTATTTCTGGTCTTTGTCAAAGATTTATAATGGATGCAGAGCTAATATTTCTGCCAGTCCCAAGGTATGAGGAACAGTGATGTGGGCAAGAGAGAGCTAGCTATGGAGAAAGGGTCATATGAAATGTTGTGCCCATCAACCAAGAAAAAGCCATTTCAAATTTGAAAGAAAAACCAGCAAACCAAAAGGAGACCACCCTGGATTTAGCTGAGGGAACTATCGTGTTCTGCAGTGATGCTCTTTCTGGTCCAAGGAAAAGTTGTTCTGTGGCACAGAGTCCTGGCAGCCCTTGAAGGAAGGTGGCTGGCACTGTGGGCAACTGAAGCAAAATCTATTTTATTCCTGTTGTCAGGCTGCTGCTATGATCTAAGTGTTTTTTGTTTGTTCAGTTGCAAAGTCATGCCCAATACTTCATGACCCCATGGACAACATTCCTCCAGGTTCTCCTGTCCTCCACTATCTCCCAGGGTCCACCCAACCCAACACCAACCACCCCAGTGACCCCATCCAGCCACCTCAACTTCTGCCATCCCCTTCTTCTTTTGCCTTCAATCGTTCCCAGCATCAGGGTCTTTTCCAATGAGTGCTTCCTTCTCATTAGGTGGCCAAAGCATTTGAGCTTCCTCTTCAGTATCTGTCCGTCTAAAGAGCAGTCAGGGTTGATTTCCTTTAGAATTGACTGGTTTGATCTCCTTGCAGTCCATGGGACTCTCAGGGGTCTTCTCAAACAAATTGACTCAAATTCAAAAGACTCAAGTCTTCGGCACTCAGTCTTCCTTATGGTCCAACTTTCACAGCCATACATTGCAACTGGGAAAACCATAGCCTTGACTACACGCACTTTTGTTGGCAGGGTGATGTCTCGGCTTTTTAGTATGCTGTCTAGATTTGCCATAGCTTTCCTCTCAAGGAGCAAGCATCTTTTAATTTCTTGCCTGCAGTCACTCTGTGGTGATCTTGAAGCCCAAGAAAATAAAATCTGTCACTACCTCCATTTCTTCCTTATCTATTTGCCAGGAAGTGATAGGACTGGATGCCATGATCTTAGTTTTCTTAATGTTGAGTTTCAAGCCAACTTTTGAACTCTCCTCTTTCACCCTCATCAACAGGATCTTTAGCTCCTCTTCACTTTCTGCCATTAAAGTGCATGTGCACTTTCTGCATGTCTGAGGTTGTTGATATTTCTCCTAGCAATCTTAATTCTGGCTTGCAATTCATCTAGCCTGGCCTTTCACATGATGTACTCTGCATAAAAGTTAAATAGGCAGGGTGATAATATACAGCCTTGTCATACTCCTTTCCCAATTTTGAACCAATCAGTGGTTCCGTGTCCAGTTCTCACTGTTGCTTCTTGACCCACACAGAGGTTTCTCAAGAGACAAATAAGATGGTCTGGTACTCCCATCTCTTTAAGAACTTGCCACAATTTGTTGTGATCCTCACAATCAAAGGCTTTAGCGTAGTCAATGAAGCAGAAGTAGATCTTTTTCTGGAACTCCCTGGCTTTCTCCATGATCCAGTGTATGTTGGCAATTTGATCTCTAGTAACTCTGCCTCTTAGAAACCCTGCCTGTACTTCTGGTATTTCTCGGTCCACATACTGCTGAAGCCTAGCTTTCAGGATTTTGAGCATCACTTGGCTAGCATGTGAAATGAGCACAATTGTACTGTAAGTGAGGTTCATGCATAATACTGTCCATGCTCAGAATATTACTTTTACCCAGGTTTCATTTATTTATTTGATTTCTATATGATCCATTAATCAAGATGGATTAATGGGTGGTTCACAAGATCAGAACTCACAAACAAAGGCACCATACTACAACAAATCAGTAATACGCAGATAAAAGAACAATAGAATAGTGACAGCAAGCTTGCAACAGCTGCGCACAAGTTATTCAAAGAGTATAGCAGCAATAAGTTCCAGTAAAATGCAATATAAAGAAGATAACAGGTTAATAAATAGCACATTGTTCTAAATTATCAGCAACATAGCAGTTGCAAAGCATGGAATGGTGATTCTGAGAAGAGAAATATTAGCTGTGTGCTAATTAAGGTTTAATATTAAGGTTTTAATATTCTGTAGGCTTTTTAATTATTGTATTGTGTTCTGCCTACAAGGCTTTCGTGGTTGTGAGCTGCCCCGAGGCTTGTGGCAAGGGGTGGCCTATAAATCTGTAAATAAATAAATAAATAAATAAATAAAATTATTGTGTTTTATTATTTGTTTATTATATTTGATTATATATTCTGTTCATACATTTATGGGTGTCTGGATTTGGCTGTTCATCAGCTCAGCATGAGTCACCATTGGATGTGATGGCAAAATAAATAAATAAAAGCACATATTCTTTTGGGCTTCATGCAATTTTAGGTTCCGAGTTACGTGAAGCTACACCTCCACTGAATTTCATACTAATCATGTAATCCAATAATCATTCCAATTATACTGTGCTCTGTGTGGGTGCCATACTTGAAGAAAGATGCTGAAAATTGGAACAAAAAGGAAGCAGTATGAAAAGTGAGTCCTATCGGTGATGGTTGAAGGAATAGGACATGTTTAGGATGAAAAACGGAAGACTGGGAGTGGAGACTTACATAGAAGAAGGCAAATGCCTATTTTTTGCTGCTCCAGAGGGCACAATTTGGGGTAGGTCAGACTCTCCATTCAAGTAATTGAGGAGCAATCCAAAGGCAGGGCATGGAACAGGCAAAGTTCAAAGGCACAGTCTTACCTGGCAGGCGGGTGGCTTCCCGGCGAGAGCCCTGAGGCCTGAGTCAAGGGTGAAATGCACGAAAGCGGTCAAATAGAAACATAGAGCAAAAAGCAAAGTCAAGCAGGACTGCAAGAGTTGTTAGCACTAGTGCTTTTTTTGTCATAGAATGCACTGGAACAGAGTTCCGGCACCATTTTTCGACATATTTTTGCAAGTTTTAAAAATAACTTTTGAAAATTTGATGCTTGGTCCATGTGGATTTGAATCGCCCTGTCGAGTGTAGCAGGTTGGCGACAAAATCATTAAAATGATGCATGTGGGCTGCTTGTGTGTCAAATCTGATGCATGCGTACTTTGTCCATGCTGGTTGTGATGGCGCTGCTTGGCTTATGATTGGTCATGTGCAGAGTGCTTACTGCAGGCGGCAACCGTTATGTTTCATTACACAGCTGACATGTGTGGGTGTGTGTACAGTGATTGACTATGTGCGAAAGGTAAATAATTTCATGAGTTCCGGCACCATTTTTCTTACAAAAAAGGTGCCGGAACTGACGTTCCATCCCAGGGCAGAGTCAAAGAAACCCTAGAGGCTGGTGCAGGGAATTGTTTCCAACTGCTCTCAAGTTCTAAATGAGAGTTAATATAAGCCAGAGATCCAAGGCTCAGCTGAAGTTCATCACAGGCTTGTGTAAAAAGTCATAGTCATGAAGCTGTGTCATAAGTCATAAAGCTGTGTAGAATACACTTCACCTTGGCTACCAGCACATTTCAGGGCTCGGCAGATGCATGTCCTCATCCTTGGATTCTACTTCAGATACATGGTCCTCTGGCACCTCATCTGGAGATTCAAGTAGAATTCCTCCAACCTTCAGTGTCCACAAGTGCTGGAGAACCTGGTGTAGCTTCCTTGAAGATGCTCAGAGTTAGGATGATGCACAGGGTTCCACAGCTTCAGAATCATACAAGAATCAGCCCGGCTTGGTCAGGCATGATAGCTGGGAACCTTATCTGGCTGTATATACTGGGATTAACTCACAGAAGGATCAATCTCATTTCAGCTTGAGGAGAAACATCTTCATTCTCAATTGGACTAACCAGCTATAGGGCAGATGGGGGTCTGGACTTCCTCCATCTGCTGTAGAGGACCTAGCTCCAGATTCCCTGCTTTAATTTGAAGTAGACGTCCATCACAGCCCCTTCCAGCTGACCGTAATGTTCAGAAACTGGGATTTATTTTTCTAATTTTCTTCTCCAGCCCTAGGACCCAAACTAGGCTGTCAGCAAGGTGAGGATAAATATGAATCGGAGTGGACAACACACAAGTGCAGGCCATGCTTAGCATGGCGGTAGCAACAACAACAGGAGCAGCAACAGAAGCACTTAGTTCAGCATTACATAGCGATTTGCTGCAAATTTTGGCAGGAAACCATTCCTTGCTCACTTGCACTCTTAACTTATTTGTTTGTTTGTTTCTTGCTACTATCTCCAGCACTTCTTGAAATTCCAGAAGGTGTCAGCAGAACTGTGGCCCAGCAGAGTGTCAAAAATGCACCCAGGTCTGCAGTTCCCCACTCTAGGTATAAAGAATAGTTGTACAATCTACCGTATTGCCAAAAAGCAAAGCAACACAGAGAAAAGCCACTCTTACACATTTTGAAAATGTGAGCTTCTATATCTTTAGCAACAATTAATTTCCCCAAATGAGTCAACTGCTTGTCTCTTAGCCTTTTATGTCTCTGCCCAAAACTATTTTCAGCAGATATTCATTTTCTCTAGCACATTTTAAAACCCAGAATGAAGAGTGTTGCTTTGTTTGTGGATCTCACTTCTCCAGGGGCTTCATCTGGCATTTTCTTTGTCATCATTTAAGTGATAAGTTAAGACATTTTTGGTCATCCAGGCTTCTTCAATATGTTGACTGATGCTAACTAAACTCTATCCGGTGTTGTTTTATTGTAGTTTTAGTGAACGTTGTTTTATTGGTATTGTGAGTTATACGATCATAAACCACTCTGAAATCAATTGATACAGGAAGGCATAAAGTTTTATTTTAAAAATAGAAGTAAATAAAACTCTGATATTTATTTATTTTTTTTAGTTTGCAAGTGTATTGCACTTGGAGGCAGTATTTGATTTCAGCTCTTACAGGCATCCTTTGTCTCAGTAAGAATTGACAGGAAGAACTGGAGCAAATGGTTAAAATGTTGGCACAACTCTTTCCATTAGTCTGAGTGGCATTCTGCAATGGAAATGACATGGAATACTTAGAAGATGAAAACTAAGATGAAAAAGAAACTCATAAATGGTGTAGAATGATTGTAAAATAATGACGACATGGAATGACAAGCACGAAGTTTCTGCTTCTCTCCACACAGTTGTGCTCCATGACTTGCAAAGCAACTATTTCATAAAAGTCACCACTGATTTGTTTGATATACAATTACTGAAATTTTAATAAGGATTGTGCAGAGATTCTAGTGCATAGCATGCAGTCAGTAAGGAATAATAAGTTTATTGCAGCAGGCTGTGACAGCAGCTCATAAAAATGAATGACATTCTATATCATAACATCTCTCCAGCTCTTCCACACCCTAATAGCTGGTTTCGTCTTTCTTTAGCATCATGATGCAGGCTATGTACCCAATATTCAACTCCAAAATGAAGATTATGGAAAATTTGATTTGAAACCAGCACATCACGTTGAACAGAGATTCAAACAACTTGCATATAAAGTTTCAATTAAAGTCATTTTAAGAAGCCTTTTATTATGCCAAAGGCTGCATATTCTTGACGGGGAAAGTGCGCATATGTTCCTCTCAACCCAGCTGAATTTTTAGAACCTCTTTTTTTTAAGGATCTAGACCATCTTTAGTATGGGGGATAATTTTACTTGGCTCATATATTTAAGTTTACTGATCTAATTGCCACTGCCTAGAGTAATATGCAGATCACTGTCTTTGCACCACAAATACACAGTCCTTGTCACAAGTTTACTCCAAGGGGCAAGAGGGGGACAAACCAAAGAGTGCCACCATCCTGCCAAGCTCAGCCCAAGTGTCCCAGGACAGCAAATCTGAACCCAGTTGCAGTAATGAAAGGTCAAGTCAGAGTTATGCCTGGCCATACAGGAAGGTTCGTCCTTTCAGGACCCTGGACAGCGCTGTGTAAACTGGAACTCCCTTGGAATCATGACGAGGCCTCCTAAAACCTTCTGAATGCAGGCAGGACTGGACTGTTGCGAAACCAGCCTCTCTGAGGAGCTGCCCACTTCCTAAAGGACCACTGTCCACTTCTACAGTCACTGGCTCCTGCAAAGTGAAGGCGGTGAGAACTGAACTGGAGGGATGTGCCCTAAGTCCAAGAAGTCTGCTAAAGGCCCAGCAGGACAAATTATTGGTTGTTGCTTCCTTCTCTTTCTTGTGAGCCACCTTCTTATGAAGCACCTCATATCACATGGGGGGGGGGGATCTAGCTGAAATAGAAGACAGTAAAGGCTTCTATTTATATCTGCGGAACAGGGGAAGGAGAAGAGATGTGCCCAGATGTGGTGTAGTGGTAAGAGCATGGGACTGGGACTCAGACGATCTGGGTTCTAGTCCCCGCTCAGCCATGGGGCCAACTGGGTGACATTGGGCCAGTCACAGACTCTCAGCCCAACCTACCTCACAGGGCTGTTGTTGTGGGGATAAGATGGAGGAGATGTAAGCTGCCTTGAGCCCTTTGTAGGAAAAAGGCAGGATATAAATCAATCAATCAATCAATCAATCAATAAAATGTGTTTTACAGGGGGAAGGGGTGAGGAAGAACAAGGCTCAAAGTCATCACTACTCAGACCCTGTCCCAATAGCAGAGACAGAAAGATGGCGGGACCTTGTTACAGCTTCCCTCATGCAAAGCTGTTGCTTCCCTGCCCTGCACAACCACCAGGTCCATCACAAATTATCCCCACCTTCCTCACTCTGGTGCTTTACAATGTCTTGGATTATAACTCCCAGCATTCCATTAACTGCATTTTGCTGGGGCTGATAGGAGGTAATGTCCAGAAGACACAAGATTAGGAAGGCTGGAGTGGAGTGCAAGTGGCCAGCTTCCAGTTCAATAAATGCATCTGGACATCTTAAAAACTTTATTGTCGGACGCTAGATAGTCACCTGCTATGATGCAGATCACTGCTCATGTGTTCCCTTTCCTGTTAATTAAATGTAGCTGTCCTTGTTACTCCTGCTTGTCGGGCCTTATCTTTTCTTTAGCGATTTTAATACTAGTTTCGCTAAGCCTTGTTTATCTGCTTTCTCTTCTTGTTTATCTCCCACCGTTTGTTTGTAGAATTGTTATTGTGGAGAGTTGAAACCCTCCAAAATGCCATCTGCAGCCCTCACTTTCCCTCCCACCCCCAAAGTTTGCATTTTATTCTCATTCCTTAGGGAACAGTATTCACTCTCCTTGTTTGTAGCATCATTGGTATGCAAAAAATACTCCCATAGATTTGCCATTCCCTACAGATGGTATAAAAGTGGTTGATCTTTTGCATAATTTTCTGTGTGATATTCAGCCTTGGATGTCTTCAAATTCCCTTCAAATGAGCAGGTAGAATATAATCAAGCCACTATTGAAATCATAGCTCCCTTTTCAAAGGCTTTCTGATATTCTGCCTCTGAGACTGATCAATTCTGTTGGAATAGCGAGTCTACGCTTTTAAAATAAGACCTCTGTTAACTGTTTGGGGGATCCATTTATTTCTGTTTGAATGCTCGATTATGTGGACAATGCATCCTCCATCTCCAAATCCTGTAGCACTGTGGTGTGGGTACACAGAGGATGGCATGCCATACCTGTCCTGGACAGGTGAGGCATCCCCCAATCTTCTACCTGTGATCAGAATACTGGGAATCCAGCCCGTGGATGTGCAGCTTTCTTCTACCACCTCCTCGTGCCTCTTACTGCTCACCCTTCTTGCATGCAAATTTCCATTCCCTTTTCAGTACTAATTATGGTTAGAACTGCACTGGTGCTTAGCACCATGGTGGCAAAAAGCAATTTGCTAGCTTCCCAAATGTGCAGAAACAGAATCATTGTCATCGCTATCATGCTGCATTCACACTGCACCTTGTTTCCTTGGAGGAACCCAAGGCAGTTCACTCCACGCTGACCAGGACCCTTGGTGCATCTACCTGACATTGTCAGCACTGACTGGCAGTGGCGTACCAGGGTTTTATTTATTCATTTGTTTATTAAATTTATATACCATTAATCAGCTACAAAGATTCTCTGGATGTTTCACCACATTAACATATACAACACATAACATTATAAACCATAAATAATAAACAATATATGAAATCAAATCAAAATGATATATTAAAATAGCAGCAAAAGCCCATCACAACTACAATCAGATCAGTCCAGAGGTATAACAACTTTTATGTATGGGACATTTTAACTGTTCCAGATAAAATGTAATATAAAAGATAAGAACAAAAATTGAACTGTTAAAATACTGAGCAAATAAAAAGGGTTTTATCCGGTGCCAAAAGGAATAAAGAGTAGGTGCCAGGTGCACCTCTTCAGGGAGTTGATTCCATAATTGGGGTGCCACAACCCACGATGTAATTGGCTAGCCCCTCAAATGTGCAGAAACTTAATGATCAGCATCAGTGTCACATTCCCCTGGTAGCCACCCTCTTCGGCTAAATTCCTCGCTTACTCTACTGGGAGAATTAAACATGAGACCATCCACATGCAGCGTGCACGTCGTGAGCCATGGACTTTCCCTTGGGTGTTAATGCACCCTCTAGTTAAAACTCACTACAGAAAACAAATTGTGTTAAACTCAAATGCCTGTCTAAGTAAAAAGTTATATTCGTGTCGGCAGAGAGGGGTAGGTACCCTCTGGTCTCCCTGGTAGCGCATGCAGTCCCCAAGAAAGGCCCCTGATGGTGCTGAGATAGCGAGAAGGGCCCCTACGTGGGTCATAAGAGACAATCCTGTCACTCTCTCAGGAAGAAACAATCTTATCCCATTCCCAATCCTTTCCAAAGCTTGATGCTTTCTCTACAGAACACTTGAGAGACAAACTATGTTTCCCGACTTGTCTAGCAATGTAATTTTTCCAGTTGTTGGCATAATTCACAAGCTAAAGTGTCCTGCACTGAAAGGAACGGCTTTTTCACCAACCATGCCTCTAGCATGTCCAGAACCAAACACAGTGGCAGTTCAAAAATGAGAGGAGAGGAGAGGAGATACAGCCCTGGCAATAGCGAGCTCTACCTGTGAGAAAGTGTTGAAGAATTTATCCACCTTTGGTGATCCACCTATCCCTCCATTTTTCCTGCCCACAAGTAGAGGTCATTAGTGCGTAGATTTGGTAAATATAACAATAAATAAAACCGTAGCCGGATACAAAGTATTGGGAGGGAGAATTGCCTCTAAGCACATGCCCAAACCTTGTTCTCTTTCCCAGAACACAAATCCCTTCATCTTTGGTTCTCCTCCTACGTCCCCGCAAAGCTTTCCTGAGTTTAGTAGCCTCATTTCAGAGCAAGAAAGTGCTCAGTGCTGCTGTTCGTGTTCATGACAGTCCTGAACTCTTGCTGGCCTGGTGCAAATCATCCAGAGATTTCCCAGAGTATCACCTTCTCCCTTTGGCTTTGCCCCTGTGATTGGGAGACAGGTTCTGCCACAGAACTCTGCCATAACATGCCATAAAATGTGAGCGTATTTGAAAATCCTTACCCGCAATTGTTAGCCAAGCAACAGCAAGCCTTTTATGACATAAAATGGTGGGTTTTTATTGTCGTGTCTGTGTGAAAAATCGGCCCAATTATCAAACTTATAAGAGCTGAATTTATTAGTCTTACTTAAGTGTTGCTCTTGTTGGTCTCATTGGAATCATTGCTTTGCCAACTAAGTTTTGGGGCTTGTGTCATACAATTTTTTTATGGTTGCACCAAATAATTTCTTCTAGGTGCCTATTATTTTAACAGAGTATGTTGTATAAACTCAAGCAGATTGGTATTAAATATCGATTTTCCTTTAGACAGCCAGATTCATTATCTAGTAGGAATTATGCTGTAGTAAATACCCACCAGACAACGGATTATTAATTTTTTAGGGGTGAAAACCTTCCATGGGAAGCCAAGGTTTATACAGATATTGTACCCTCTAGGCCTTGAGATTATAGATCTGGATAAAAAAGGTCTGACACCATCAATCACATGATGTTATGTGCCAGTCTTCCCCAGATGTGTTAGAACAGCTGCACCCATAATACCATGCTTACTGCAGATTATGAGAACTGCAGTTGCAGTACATCCAAAGGGCACCAGGTTTAATGTGCATTCCCCCTATACTGCTGGTTAAATATGGTTGATCATCTCATTACACTCAATAATGAGTGTTAATCAGTGTTAACAACCACAGTACACAGGTGCTTGCCACTTTATGTTTCCTCATTTTCTGAGTTCGATTGCTCCCGCTTCCCTAGTGCTCTGGATTATGATCTTTACTATGTTTTAAAGACACCCTAGCAGGAGGCCTGCACTGAGGAGGGGGTTGGACCCAGTGTCTTATTGCCCCCTTCAGTCTCAGCTCTACCATTATTCTGTGAAAGCAGGAAATGCATCCATGCAGCGGATGGGGCCCTTCCAGCTGTTTGGAAGCACAGAAGTCCAGTGATGTGGTGGCACATCCCCTGGGCCCAGAGGCTAAGCAGGACCCAGAGGGGGACCTCAAGCAACCCCTATGCCATTTTTAGACCTCAGCTCTCCTCTCCGTTTCAGTCCTCAGGATGCCTCCCCCGTCCCTCAGCTATGCAGGACCAGAAGTCTGCAGAAAGGTCCACATGTGCCCTTTGAGGGTCCTGTTAGCACCCAGCAGGTAGTGGTGGGGCCTCTCAATATGCCTGGCCCACCCACCTGCCTCAAGCCTCTGCTGCCCGCACACCCTTTAGGGACTGCAGGACAGAGTCCTTCCTTCCTCCATCCATGAGGAAGGACTCCAGTTGACATCACTGCAAGGCCTTGACAGTGGTGAGCAGCGGTGGCCCTGCTCGACTGCACCGTGCATTAGTGCTCTTGACTCCGATTCATCAGCCTTGAGCCTTTTGACTTCATGCCAAAGCAGCCATGGGGACAGCCCAGGTGATGCCAAGAACAGAGCATGGGCCAAGCTGGATAAGGCAAAGGGGTGGTCAGGTCCAGCATTCCCTCCTCCCTTTAGCCAACCAGCTGATTGTTGAAAACCCACGAATAGGATGGACGTCCCACCTGTGTTTCCCTGCAACTGGTGAACGGAGTTCCCTCAACCTTCCACATAGGACTTACTTTCCACACATTGGTCCATCTTCTGTGAACCCATTCCTATAGGTCCACATGCCTTTTGGGGCGTAGCATCCAAGAACTGGACACAGTATTCCTGGATGAGACTGAGTAGTGTAAAATAGAGTGGAAGTTTTACCTCCCACAGTGAAGCCATGATTGTATTGATGGATTACCTTAATATGCCATCACCACTTTGAGCACCTGCCGACTTCACTTCAGGTAGTGTGCAAAGCATTCTGTGTCTGTGCATGTAAGACGTGCATTATTGTGTGACTGTTGAACAGACTCCATCAGTCTGTTTGCTTGGGTTTTTATCTAACCTGCTTAGCATGGATGAGCTGGAGAATACTTGTAGAGATAATGAGGTACTGGGATGTTTTCTTTTGTTCTTGTGGGAGGGGGATGTCAGAAGAGGAAGCACTTGTTGCTGCATTCATTGTTATTCCTGAGAAAAAACAACAAATAAACCTGCTGTCTAAAAGAGGCATATTGGGCCAACCATCCCTGAAACAAATACAGATCTTCACTGCCTCAAGAGAAGTAATGGTCAGACTTCCTTCTTATTCTGTGGCTGGAACAAATCGGAGCTCGCTCCTTCCCCAGATGGTTCAGTTTCCTATTACATACATTATTGTATTTACATCAGGCCTGGGGCTTAGCTTTGCAACATGCTGACAGATGGCTCAAACCTGATGAAGGCAGGTGCTTTTCAGGTGAGATGGGGTCACAACAGGTTGCAGTCAGAAACCAAACCAGCAAGCATGGCACCTTTCTTGGCAGGGAAGTTTCCATAGGGCCTGGTAGATCTCCATGGCTTGTGAAGTCAGCTGTCTCCACATGGGGAGATCAGGTGAGAGCACGAAGGCCAGGACAGAGCCGTAGATCAAGCAAGGCTAAAAAACATGTTGGTCTGGTTGGTCTACCAGAAGATGGGCCTCAGCAGGTGCCTGACCATGCCTGTCCTGTAACACAGTTGACCACATTGCTCAGCTGACCATTGGGGTGGCCAGTGAAATGTCACTAAAAAAGAATGAAATGCACCACCAAGAAAGCAGACTAAGGAAGGCACAGAATTTGCATTTGCTAATGTATCGCTATAGGTGAGAATTTAGAAACCAACATGAGAATTTAAATGGAGACAGAGCCCATCTCACTCTAGTGGAGAAAACTGTGATGAGGTAGCCTGTGCTTGTTCTCTTGTTCAAGGGGCTCATAGTGGATCCATCTGATGGTTCTTTATCTTCAAACAGTCCTCAGATACAGGATGCCTTGCAAAACAGGCTGTCCGCTGTAACACGGGACACACAACTCTCCGTTAACTATCCTACTCCTCCATGAGCAAAACAATCCAATAGTTCCCACTGACAATCTGAAGGCTAGTCAAGATCAGTCACCAGGATGCTGGGAACCTGGTCTTGCTGCTCACCTTGATTTCCTTTCGTATTTGTGAACACTGCATGATTGACATCACAAATTGAGCAGGGATCAGGCAGGAAATTTGCCCAAATGCCCTCAAATCTGCAAACATTTGCAAAGCTTCCCATTTGGCCTGCAGAAGAAATTGGAGAAAAGTGGAAGATTGGTGCAAATTAAACTGGGAATCAGGAATGAGATGAACATGAGTGCATGTCTGATCATTTGCAAACTTGATTGCTCAGGTTCGGAGCATGCTTATATCTTGCAAGCCAAAAAGAAAAAGATTCTCAGATATCTCTAGTGCTAGGTACACTATAGCAGTTCACTATTCTTGTGTGGCCACACACACCCCAAACTGAAAACACGAGTAAGTCTCTTTGAACTTGGCTTTTTTCCTTCCCCCGGCCAGGTGAAAACATTGCTTTGGCCTCATTTTGACCAAAGTTAAAAGGCTGCTGCTGACTGCGGGAACTTCAATCTGTCTCTCCCTTTCCCTCGATTGCTTTTTTGGTCCTCCTTATTTGCAAAGTGCTTCCAGCATCACCCATCAGCTCTGTCATTAAACACAGAATGCATCAGGTGCTGAAAATAGCGTTGCCAGATCAAATTCCTGCCATTGCATTACCAGCCTGCTGGAAAAATAGCCTAATTGCCCTACAGTGATAATAGGTTTGACTCTAAAGTACTGATACCAATTTACAATGCTTTACATGTCTTGGTTCTGTCTATCGGAAAGACTTAATCAAGAAGCTTTGTTCAACTTCTAAATGCCCTACTCTGGTGTATGTAATAGATCGTATCCATTTACTAAGCTAGCTATGAAATGCAAACTCATGTTTTGCAACACGGTATGCTCTATTTTTAGACTGAAGCCCACCCGTTTCCCCTCCTTCACTGATTGGACTTATGATTTATTTTGCCACGTTTTGCATGATTGGTGAATTTTAATGTTTTGCCCTGTGGCATAATGCACTATTGGATTTTCTTAAAAGGGCACATCATTGATTTTTTTCTCGTCTTTTTATTTTTAAGACTGACACACAAAAGAGCTCAGGTTTCAGCTTGAAGGAAACATTGTGCCTTGACCATTTGAGAGAGAAAGAAAGAATTGCAGAGCTTGGGGTGCATGCCAGAGCAGCATTTGACATTACAGAGAAATTAAGAAAGAAATTATAGAAAGATTGAGGAAAACTCCTGATTACAAGCTGAACTGGCTTTAAGTGATGCAAAACTATTGATTCACATGTCTATTGGAAGAAGTCTGCCGTGATGACTTCTATCGTGCGTGTATCATTCAGCTAGGGACTGGAAGGGTGATGACCACCAGTCTGGATGGCTTTAAAAGGGGATAGGACAAATCCTTGGAAGAGAAGGCTATCCTTCTTGTAAACTGTTTGGAGAACGTGGTGCTAATCACATGGATAAATGTGATTAGCTTCAGATAAATAAATCTGTGGCTACTGGCCTTGCTGGCTAAGTACTGTTGGAAGTAAGAAAGATGATGGCTGCACATTTGCAAGGGCTGCTGGCTGATTTCCAGAAGAATCAGAAAATGAAGAAGCAGAGGGGTCATCCCGAGACACTGAGATGAGAGAAGCGGAGGTGCTTATGCCAAGCCAGGCTCCTCAGGAGAGCAGGCAGCCTCTGGGAATAACCAAGATGGACAGTCAGTGGGAGGGGACTCAGAGCAGGGGAGTGTCTCAGACATAGACGCTGCCGACACGGCTCCTGGCCCCATGATGCATCACCAGCAGAGGAGGGCAAGCCAAGTAGAGGATGGGCATGCAGGGAGGCGGTGTGCCTGCTTTCGGAAAACCCCTTCTGAAGGGATGGGGGCCAGGAACACTTATAAGGAGAGTTTCTGGAAGTGAATACTAGGTTGGGATCAATAAACCACTCTGGCTTTTTGCTCAGAGATTCGTTCCAGGTGTTTGTGCCTCTGGAATATGCTTTGGTCAATGAGAACATTTTGCAAGAAGGGTCTGTGGCTTTGAATGTGTGAAGGAAGAAACCCTGACCTTCATCAACAGAGGTGGTATACCTGCATACACAGCTGCTGGCGAGCTTTGCCAGGTGGAGCTCTTGCTCCCATCCTTCTTGAGGGATCCTGTGAGCAGCTGGTTTGCCATTGTAGGAACAGAGTGCTGGACTGGGTGGACCATTGCCCTGATCCAGCATGGCTTTTCTCACGTTCTTCTCCCCTAAAGTGACCCACGTCTCCTTACCATTTTTCTTTACCATAGCCTGGAACCACATCATCCACGTTCTCTTAAAAGAACCCGTTCCATCACCACACACTACCTGTGGAACTTCCAAGCTTCAAGCACTTGGTCCCTTTTGAAACAAATGTCGCTTTCATTCCACAAATCCTCTTAGTGCCTACAGATGCTACCTAAATAGCGTCTGATCATCTCCAGAAGACCCTATACTGTATATGCCTCATTTCCCAGATGCATGATTATCATCGAGCATAACAAAGGGAATGGTGAAGAAAAAGCTGCAGGTGTGGACACAGCTGTGAAAGACAGCTGCTGCTTCTTTGGCAAGACTGGAAAATATTCAATGAACTGCATAGTGCAAGAATTTGTCATAAGGATGAGAGCATAGAGAAGTTCCAAGTCATTGAATCTTTTCTCCCTTTATGTTTGAACATCTGGAATAAGAGGAAGTCTTATCTAGATATGTGTGTGTGTGTTTTGGCATACAGCGTTGGGCATAACTGTTCCACTGCCTGTGCTGTGGACTGGTTTTCTGTTTGCTTCTTAATATCCCAGATGGAAGTGCCCAGGGGATATGCGAGAGCGAGCGAGCACAAGAGTGTTGAATAATCTCTGATCTGTCATGAAAATATACTTTAGCAGAGTCTGCATAAGGCCAGAATCTGGCAACAATTCATACCAAGGGGAAAAGATGCATTTAATACTTTTTTCTACAGTACAACATTATCTTCTGAGAAGGAACAATGGACCATAGATTGCAAATTTGGAATTTTCCGCTGGCATAACTGGCGGCTTCCTGGATTCATAGATCATAAATACTGCTTAAGGGTATTTAATACTTTAGAAGTTTAGATTTTCAGTTCTATAGAAAGTAAATCAACTGTCGTGCGATGCAAAAATTGGAAGCATGAAAATGATCCCTCCCTTGCTCTCTCTCTCAATTTCCACAGCTCCATCACAGTTCACTAATCACTGTGGTTAATTTCAGCTCTTCCTGTATGCAAATAAATGCACCGTCATGAATTTCTCGTGAAGGGATTTTAAATAAATTCATGGGCATTGCTAAATTCAGACTAATGTAACTTGCAACATTTTGAAGAGCCCTATCGTAAATGACTATCTCTGCCATGCAGTTATTTGCATGTTGCTGAGAGATTATAACACAGGGTGGAGAGCACTTTTCAGTCCAAAGACTAAATTCCAATCAAGGACAGGACTTAAGGTCCCCATTCCACCCTAACCACAGATGGTTGTGCACTTCATCAAAAGTTCCATTGTAATCCTGCTAGTTTAAATATACCAAAAATGGATTAGAATGGCCTTTATGGAGATAATAGTAAATAGTGAAGTGGTTTTTTTTTTAAAAAAAACTTAGAACATAATGGAAGGCAATTATAAGGAGAAATACGTGAAAATGACTTCAACTCACACCAAACAGATTGCTCTATCTCTAGATTTTCCTGGTGTTTCCTATGTAATGTAATCAAGATGGCAATTTCTATTAAAAATTGGAGAGTTAGAGTGTCATGACAGGCAAAGCATGTCGAAGAGATCAGGACAGAAGCATAATGGTATACAACACAGAGGTCACATCCCCCATTCTTAACCAAAGGTTGCCTTCTTTTCACAGATATTCGCAGGAGAATAGATCCCCATAAAATGTATGAAAGAAAGTGTAAAGTTTTTGAAATTATATGGCAGGTAAAAAAAGCTTTCCATGTAAAACATACATAATTTTGGGTATAATATTCAACATACGTGTATTTACTTTGCTCCACATGCTCAACTTTAAAGATTTTTTTAATCTTCGTCTTGTATAATCTCACTAATCAATTCACCTACATTAAACTTAATCATTTAAGATATATCTCTGTAAATAACTACTTCCAAATCAGGAATAAAGCCTGGGTAACATCAGTACAGCAAGTTTGCCAATAGTTTGTGCAGGATTGTGTCTCTAATTGAAAACAGTTCAGACCTTGAGTAGTTAATTGAATAGCCTGCCATCTGCCTGAGTTTCAGCCAACTGCATCAAAGCAGGAATTCACAACTGTAGTTCCAAAGTGAACAATAAAAGTTTGTAAAGCTGGAGAATAATGCTGAATTCTAAGCAGCTGTACAGAACTCCTTGAAGACAATAATATGACTTATAGCATATGCCACAATTCCAAACATGAATTGAATATCAAGGGGGGAAGGGCATAATTCTGTCTAGCACCTCTCCTCAATAATTTTTCTAAAAAATCAGAAAGAAAACCACTGGTTATAACTCTTGGTGCTGAGTACAGAATGCTAACCCATTTCAGGATTCTACTTAGAAAACCAAAGGTTCTCAAGCTGCAAAAATACATTTCCAAAACTTCCTTTTCAGCATCGAGAGAAACAGTAGAAGCTGTATCAGTACTATCTGTAGTTAAGCTATCATATCCACCACTAATTTAAGATTATCAGCCCCCTGTTGATTTTTAATGAACCCCACCTTGAAGTCATTAGCTCTGCTGCATTTCAGACAAATAGAAGATGAGCTCCTCATTTTAGAGACAATGACAAACAAGTTACAAATCCCATAAGCTCCCCATTGTTATTTCTCATGGGAGAGCCAGCTTTCCCTAGCCTTGTTTTGTTTTCTATATCTCCTGTGCTATCGTTCTGTCGTGTGTCCATTTTGTTCCTGTTTTTGGTAATTCCTATTGTTACAACCATGAAATTCACAACTTTTCCTTGACTGAGAAGCAGGTGCAAATTTCTGTGGCCTTCCATATTTGGAACTCCAGATCTCATGCTCGTCAACTTCATCCACCCAACAGCCAGTGCTCAGAGGATACAATAGGTTTAAACACAAATCTTATTTTTAATGCAAGTGCTTCTAAAAACCACTGATGGAAACCACATCCCATTTTTCTTTACATGACAGTAGTCTGCATTATCTTTTCTCATGTACACACAGGCACACTTTCATTGGTGCATCTAACGAGTGGCCATTGCCAATCTCACAGAAGAACAATAGGTAAAGTCCAGGTTGCCCATTTGAGAGACCTGGCCCTGAACTGATGCTCACACCCACCCACCAACCAACCATCCTTTTGTGATGGATGAGCTCATAAATAACTGTATCCTTATGCTCAGCTTGTGTCAGTCATTCCAAGGGTTCATCCACATGTAGAAGAGAAGCATCAGTAGACTAGCAAGTATTTCCTGACAAAGAGTCATTTGGTCTTGCCATCACATTCTTAACCATCTGGTCTCACCAGGAGAAGGGAAGCTTGGGAAGATACTGGCTGGTGTCTTTGTCTCAGGGTATCTGTTTCATATCAAAATTTGTGGTACAGCTTTCTCCAATCTGATCCCTGGCTCTCTTCTCTTCTCGGCAATTCCTCTCAACAGCATAGAGTGTCCAGCCTGTCACCAAGAAGGCAAGTCCTAATTTCCAAAGGCAGCCTCACATCTTGCACAGATAATTCTCCACTGCTCTCACTTTCTCAGATTAATTACAAGAAATAATGCAAAGCGGGGCCCTGCAGATGATGAAAGTCTGCATCAGAGGCCTAGTTAAGAAGGCCCTTCACATCTGGTGATATGCAATTTGCTCTTCAAATAATTCCAACAATGTAACAAGTGCATTACAGATTCCTAACTAAAACAATTGGGTAATTTAAAGGTGTTTCTTTCTCACCCGCTCCCCCTTCATCAGGGTGGTCATAAATGGGAACGCTCTATTGCATTATGCAATACAGTAGCAAAGGATAGACACTGCCATTCTTCAAAGGCAGTACTTTCGACACTTAATAGCAGTGTCACATTTGTCACAGCATCAAAAAGCAGGAGAGGGGAAGCTATTAATGCCAAGGAGGGCTTCTTCTTCTTTTTTTTAAGTGCCACTGGATCTTATATCTGATACCTCTGCTTTACATGCAAATGTAGAGTGCTGATGTAGAAATGGAAGCTGTCAGCGCCGAAAATCATTAGAGAACAATCACACATGATAAATTGCTGCCAGGTGCTGCCATTTTTTCCAAGCAAAGGTGCGAATTTACAATAATAGAGCTAAGATGAATGAGACTTGAGGATTGGGTCTAGGGGAGGTCCTCCTCTGAAGGGTCCGATCCACAGCTCCTTTTGCTTAGCAGGCCTGGGAGAGTTTGCAACAGGATCCAAATGGCTTGATTTATACACAAAAGCTTCTTGCTGAAGAAAGTGGATCTCTCATGTGGGTCATGCTCCAGTATGTAATGGAATCTGCCTGTGTGTAAAACAGCAGTGTCACAGGAGTATGGAGGTTCCTTCTGGGTAGACATACCCAGACATAGACATACTTGTGATTGCACTGTAAAAGAAACAAACCGATCTAAGGTAGAAGTGCAGAGCCTGAAGCGCAGGATCTAAACCTCAGTCTTTTCTCACAAAGTTCTATTCCAGGTCCCCCATCCAAGTTTTCTGTGGGAGAGAGAAAGACATTCATTTGTTTCTACCAGTAGGGAGTTCAGTGGACAGCCTTTGCTGATCTAGTACAAGTCATCCAGGGATCTGGAGCAAAGGAAGGAGGCGGTCCAGTTCCTCCACCAACAGGGTATTTCAGGCACTGGAAGAGACCAAACCAGAGTCAGGTGTGAAGACCAACTGGAAGGAGCTTTAGATCTGTTCAGTCCCTCAAAGTCTTGCAAGATCAGCTCCAATGACACCAACCTGGACCTGGTCTAGATGATGCATTCATCTATGTTTTTCCCCCCTTTTGAAGGGATAAAATCAATACCAAACAAAACCAGATCTTCCAGGACTCCTTATGGGAAAACTCATCTGCTCAGTGCCTTGACCAGTGCAAAGCATCTCTCTCTCTCAACATTGTTCTACCCAAGTTAATCTTGAAGGATGAGATATAAATATATGAAAGATAAATGAATAAATAGATTAAAATGTAGTCCAATAAAAATCTCCATCATTGGTTGTGTTTCACACCATGCTTTAGAAACATCATGTCTCCAAAGGCTCAAAATATCCCTAGGTGTTCTGATTACAGGTGGGTGGTTTTTTGTTTGGTTTGTGCTGGATTTCTTTCCTCCTTTTCTTTTCAAGACAGAAAGAAAACACCTGTTTGGGAATCAATTATGAATGACAGAGAACTATCAGTCCTAATTAATGAATAGCTCCAGGATTCTCATTTAAGCCAAATCAGCTGTACTTGAAGACCAAACTTGGAAATGCAAATGATGCAATCAACTTGTGATTCATTCTGCCAAGCTACGTAGAAAAGTACAATTCAATTCAAATCAAAACTTTTTGTCAGATTTTCTTGTTGGAAAAGTTCTCTGTGTGCTGTAGCATAACCAACACCATGTTTGAGGGGAAAAGGAACTGCTGTTCCCCAATATTCTGACTTGCCCATGCTTTTAAATCTTGCAATTCACTTCCAGAACAAGGAATCCTTCTGTCTGCCTTAAACTTCCCTTTATTCCAGAGACTGGAAAAAGATATACAAACTGGGGAGATTATGCTGACCTGCCCATTTTTCTGTGTGTGAGGTTTGCTGCATACTGACAGATTTCTTATATTTATTTCCTGCCTTTTTTCCTTAACTCAAGGCAGCTTTCATAATTCTCATATTCCCCCCAAACCTCCTAACAACAGCCCTGTGAGGTAGTCTGTGCTGAGAATCTGGGATTGGCCCAAAGTCATCTGATTTTGTAGTATAGCTAGATTGTCACTCATCCCAGCTTTGTATGGCCCTCTTCTCCTCTTTGCTCATTGGGTCCGGTATTATTATTTATTTAAAGTTTTTCTATGCCATCCCCTTGCTATATAGCCTCAGGACAGCTCACAAAAATAAATAAATACAAAACAAATAACAAATAGCAATTCCAATTAAAACCCAGAAACACACTGGCTGCACAATTAAAACCTATAAATATTAAACATGATTAAAATATTGTTTGAATAAAAAGGTCTTGGCCTAGCACTGAAAAACAAATAATGATGGCGCCAGGCGGACCTCTCTGGGAAGAGTATTCCACAGATGGGGCGCCACCCCAGAGAAAGCCCTCCTCCGGGTACTTTGCCTCCTGATGTCTCTCATGGAAGGCTCCCGGAGGAGAGCCTCTGCTGCCGATCCCAAGGGGCGGGAGGGCAAATATGGACATAGAAAGTAATTAAAGACCGTTCTGGAGAAGCCTTCTCCAACTGGGTGCCTTTGAGTTGTAGAATTCTCATCATCCCCAACCAGCATGGTCACTATTGTCCAGGAGCTCTGGAGAACACCAGATTGGAGAATGCCGGCTATGGACCCTGGCACCATTGTGTCCAGCAGCCATAAACCTCAGGGACCCAAGACCTGCTCACTGAGACTCCTATAACTCTCCAGGCCAGACCAAATCAAAGGGTCAGTATTTTGCCCTAAGGTCTCATCTGCTGCTGAGCTGGTGCATGGAAGTGAGAAATGTGTTCCCAGAGAGGTTGCAGGGGCAGGACAGAGCTCCGGGTGGCAGGTTGAAGGTGCCTACTTAAGAATCTCCACTCTCCAGCATGAGGGTGCAGTTCTGGGAGGGGAACTCAGAACTAGGCATTACATAAGCCTTCCCTAGCATGGTGACCTACAGCTGCCATGGGCGGAAATTCTGAGAACTGTAGCTCAAAGCCTCCAGAGGTGCCCCACTGGGGGAGGCAGGGCAACATCGTGACACCTTCTATAGGACCCATCCAAGAGCGTGAGGGACCTATCTCTTGATCACTCCTTCTTGACGTTGGCTTTTGACCTGCGAAGCTGCTTCCTTGTCTCTGCCTGGAGCTTCTCTTTATCTGCTCTGATCCACCATCTGATTCGCTGCCTCTGAGCCAAGTTGTTGGTTCATCTGCAAAAGGACTGGATGACCTGGAACTCTTTTTCAGCCTAGACTAAGCTCCCCCAGAGAGGATGCAGTGGGACCATCCTCTGGCATTCGGAGCTCCTTCGTGTGTGAGCAAGATACAGACATGACAAAAATGATATATTACTATTACGCTTCTCAGCCAAAATGCACCATGCCATCATTTCCTCCCTGCTTGTAAGTACTGTTGGATAAGCATATCTATAAGTACTTTTGGAGCAGTGGGTTGGGATACTTTTTGCAAGCCCATTCACTAAATGATTTTCTTCCGTCAGATGACTTCATCTCCCATCCCTACATTAGCAGAAACATTTATCCAGTGTAATCCAAAGATAATTTCTGTGGCAGAGTGACTGAAGGCAGGCCTTTGAGATCTAAAGTGCATCAGGAAGTGACTGTCCTTTTGGGAGCAACTATATAAATCTCAGCATCAGTTTTTGGTTTGCAAGAACTAACCTGTTGTTTGCAGCCAGAAAGTGGTTGCAAATTCGTTAGGCCATGACTGGGTAGGTATATTGCAATTATGGATTACAGCAGGACCTTGTTCTTTGAAGGAGAAGTTAATTCATTATCAATTGCTTCCCCCCCACCTTTTAAATTAATATTGACATTTGCACATGAAGCCTATCAATGCATTCAATTGAAAGCAAACCATTCCACCGCCTTATTCCATCTTCAATGGCAAGGTTTCGCTCAGAGTTAGTTTCCTCAGCAGTTTTGTGACGATACTGTATAACTCAGTTGTTGTCGATCAAAGCATTTTTGCTCAAAGTAACACAGATGAGTTCCACAGGAAAACATCTTACATACATAGAAGTGGAAACCACAACTTTCAAGCAGTAAATCGGAAGTACACCTAGAGGCCCATCTGCTGCCATATGAACCTGCTTCATCTTTAAGATTTTCACTGCAGATCTCTTTGTGTTCCCACCTTTATAAATTAAGCAATGACTGAGCAGACAAAGGGGTTGTTCTTTGGTGGCAGCCTTGGTATGGAATACTTTCCGTCAGATCACTTCCCCAGTGCCTATTTTGATAGGATTCAGACAGCAGGATGAAGCAAATAGCTGTCCTGTTCTGTGGTCCCTGGAGGCCTGCAGGAGACACCTGTTGCGTCTCATGGCAGACGAAACAACTCAGGAAGGAGACAATACACTGAATAGTTCCGGGCAAGTCCTGTTGGCTGGAACACTTTCCTGCTGCAACAATAAGAGCATGTTCTCTCAGCTGAAAGTTAGAGCCAACTGAAGTCTTCTATAGTTTAAGATGATGTATCATATGGCCAGCTCCAGCCCTCCTGGAACAGCTGAATGGAATGAAAGGGCTCTCACTTTTGTAGCCTGCTCTGTGGCTGCAGACGTGGAATTTCTGCTGCAGGCATCCTCTGATCCAGGGGACAATGGCGCAATTGTGTCCTTTGGCCAAGAGGGCCCAGAATATGAGAATGACTGTCTTTCCCCGGCAAAGGTAGCAATGGCTTGTCGTCATCATGACCATCTGTTGCACAGTGCAAGGGCTGAGGACTGGGGGATCAGAACAACAGCTCTAGCCTGGGCAAGAGATATTCCCAAAGACAAGGATACAGCACTTAAAACAGCTGAACAGAATGAGCAAACCATTCCTCATATCAGGGAGAACAAACACAGCTCAGCACAATCCCAAAGCTTGTGCTAGAAGCAGGCTGGTTTCCTGGTACAGAGTTTCGCTATCTGGAGGCTGCATGTTCAAAAAGGTCTTGTCCTGCATCCCTCTCAGCTGAAAGAATGAAGATAACCAGACATGGAGCATGACTTCAGATGCAGAGTACAGGCAGATCAAGGTGGAAGGACGTGGTCCTTCAAGTTCCCCATCTGTGCTGCCTTCCCCAGTCTGATATTGTCCAGATATTTGGGGCTTTATCCATTCTAGCCAGCCTGGACAATGGCCAAGATTCACCTTGGTTTACACCAAAGGTCCATCTAGTCTAGCAATGGTTCACACAGCGGCCAACCAGCTTCCCACCGGAACCCTGCAAGCGGCACATGGAAGCAACAGCACCCTCCTGCCCATGTGCCCCAGCAATGGGGGTACATAGCCATACTACCTCTGATACTGGAAGTACAAATCTGGATGGGTTGGAAGGAAGATTGGACAATGGCTACGAGTCTTTGTGAATTTCTCCTTTCTCCTTTTAAAGCCATCCAAATCGGTTTCCATCAATGTATCTCATGGAAATGGTTCCATAGTTTAACTATGTGAAGTAGCACTTCCTTGTATCTGCCCTGAATTTCCCATCAATCAGCTTCAAGGGGTGACCCCAGTAGTGACCTGAACTGCACATACCTCTGTGTTCAGAATGCTCCAAAACACAGAAAGTACCAGGCAAGGAGACCTATTTTATAGTTTTGTTATTAATAATAATCAGTAGTTTGAGTTGAAGTTTTGTCTCCTGGTTTCTAAATAGTCCTCATCTTTTGTTATCTTCCAGCCACAACTGAACCTTATGCCTAACGGGGTGGGACAAAAATCAAATAAATAAATAACCCAGCAGACATTCAGGTCTGTACCAGACCTTTCAGCACAATCAAAAATATAACCAAGGGTGTTCCAGACCCTAACAGGCATGCAGGTCATTTCAAGATACACCACAGTCCACAAGCGGGTATGATCTCCCTTGAAGTCCGGACTCAAGACTTTTAAGCAAGATCAATTGAGTTCGATGACAATAATTTACACAGCCTTTTAAAATGTGCAAAGTGGTGAGCAATCATCTTTCTTGATCAAAATGGTAAGCAATCAGCTTTCATGATCTTTTACAACATTTCACTGATGGAGGTGCTATTAAAGTCTGTCCATTTGTGGGGTATTTTACAGGTGCAGAAAGATGTTCTCTTAATGAGCTAGCTTTCTTTCTTTTTCTTTTTTGCTTTCTATCCCTAAAAAAAGCTCGCCAAGGATTTAAATAACAGCAAGCCAAAAGCAGGCTCTTCTACAAGTGCTTTTCTAATCTATATTTTAAAACATGTGTACACACAGAGACACACAGACACACAATTTTAGATAATTCAATGTGAAGGTTAAAAGGTTTAGGAACCATTACTACATAGAATCATTCATGTAACCAAAGTGAAAGCTCCGTTGTCTACTTAGTGGGGTTAAAGGTGGTGAATGCAGGGAATAGCTAGAAAGCATTGTAGGCCATCTATCTCTTGGAATGATTATTCTTCTGCAGATCAATTCCTAAATGCAAGCGGCACATCAAAACAAAAACAAAAAGAATGTGCTTTTAAGTGTTACATTCACTATAAATCTTTGGCACGTGTTTGGAAATCTGAAGAGGCAAACCCAAGATCTCATGTTCAAGATATTCAACATCTTTAACCATTTATGAACAGTGGATTAATATTTCATTGGGCCCTGCTTTAAAGGATAGGAGCAGCGCTCCCTGCCAATTTAGAGGAAGCAAATGATGATTAGCCTGATGATTTAACATCAAAGTGCCACCAAACATGCCAGGAGCAATAATAAACACACACATTTGTGTGTCTGAGGCCCATTAGTTATGAAAAGGAAAGAAGAACAAAGAGAGACGATGAGGCCATGATAGAGTCCCTCCCATCACTAGCAAGGAATCCCTGGCTTGGAGACAGTAAGACTGTTCCTGCTCCCTATTTCTTCTGTAATAGGGGAACTCAAGCTCATCCAGTCAAACTGAGCAGCATGAGATTCAGGACAAATGGCGCCTCAGGTAGGACACTGGAGCAGAAGCAAGGGCTCCACTCTAGAGAAAGGGGGGGGGTCCCCAACAAGGAGGGGTGGCTTCCCATGCTTCAGAGTAAGCCAGTTCATACACCATCGAAAGAGGAGCAGCGGGAGTATGACCCCAGAGGCGAAAACGGGGTGGGCAACATCCAAGAACTGGGTCAGTTCGTCCTGGAACCTGCCACATGCTGCCCCTTCCCTATTGCCAAAACTGGTGCCAAATTGTGGCCCAAATTCAGCCAGATTTGGGTGGCAGGATAAAAAGAAAGCCCTATTCCCTTTTGAAGGCAGGTAGGGATCCTGGCTCCAAGAAGCATGAATTTAAATATGTATATATTTCAAATATATGTAAATGTATATATTTTCTGTACACCTTGTTTTAAAGTGAGCCTCTAGCTTTTCTTGCCATATGACCAAAATTTCATGGCGATTCACCCATGGGGGCCACAGAGAAGGCTGGGGAGGTACATGCAACCCACCTCTCACCTCTCGCCCACTCTGAGCTAGAACAGGCTAGAACACAGCACTGGGGACAAAAAAGGCATTTCTTCATGCATCAAATAATTAGAATGTTCTGCAATAGGGTGTGAAGATGGCCATGGATTTACATGGGTTTAACAGAGGATTAAATAAATTCATGAACATGACGCCAATCAAAACCAACAAACTCTGTTAGCGAAACTGAGGCTACATGCCTCTGAAAACTTTCAGGAGCACCTTCTTTTATAAGTTCTTGCCCAAATGCTAGAAGGGGAAGTGGGAGAGGGAGAGAGAACCAGAAGGCACTTGTTAGAAGGACAAACATTGCTTTTAAGCACAGGACGAACACTGGCGTTGTGCACAAGACCTCAGGACCAACATGGCACGAATTTAGCTGCGCTGAAGAACTGAGGATTCAGCAGCCACCCCATTCTGAAGCAAGGCCCTTTCAAAGGAGTCCGGTGGAAGTCCATGGCTTCCAAGCAGAGCCTCCATTAAATCATGCAAGGATCTTAATCTCCCCAGGGTCCCGCGCTATAGTGCACTTACTTGACTAGTCATTGCAGGCCTGCCAACCTGGATGAAAGATGTTCTCTTTCTGAAATTATGCTGCCATCACAAGTCACTCTTAAGTGCTTTGTTGCTGATGGAAGAGCTCAGAGAATACAATCTTAAATTGGATCTATTCTTTCATATATGTGTGACATTTCTTTAAAAACCCCACTTCTCTCCCACCTCAAGGGGAACCTACATTAAGATAAGAATGATGTCACATTCACCCAAATCATCTCCTTGCTCTCACAGCCTGAAGCCAGGAGTAGGGGAGCCAGCACTCTGCTCTGGGCCGCCTTGGTGGTGGGGTCTGTTTGGGTTGTCCAACCTGCCTTCTAGCATGTTGTCAAGGTGAGCTTCTCTGAAGCCTCCAGTCCTTCCAAGGGCAAATCACAAGGCAGTAGGGACTTTTCATAGGTGTTTGCACAGCTCTGTCCAAGAGAAGGGTGAGCAAGTGAGGGAGGACTTTAGCAGGGCCGTCTTGACAGCATTATGGGCCCCGGGCAAAGCAGTGTACTGGGGCCCCTACAACAACGACAACTGCTGTTAATTTTGGAAGTTTTCCAATTTTCCAAGGGTTAACTTACACAGATTAGTATGGGTCCCACGGGCAAGGGCCCATCAGGCCCATGCATTCAGATGACCCTGGACTTTTTCACCATTTGGAGGACAACCCTGAGGCACACGCCATCAGGTGCTGTGAAGTCTGGGGCAAACCGCTCTATGGTGCTTTAAGCATTAAATCATCGAACATGGTTGGGCCATCAGGTCCAACCCCCTGCTCAGTGCAGGACTCCAGGTTAAACCATCCTACCCAAATGGCTGTCCAGCTGCATCTTGAATGCCTCCAGTGTGGGAGAGCCCACAACCTCCCCTGGTCATTGGTTTCATTGTCCTACTTCTCTCACAGCCAGGAAGTTCTTCCTAATGTCCAGCTGGAACCTGGTCTCCGTGCAACATGAACACATTATTCCATGTCCTGCACTCTGCCATGATTGAGAAGAGATCCTGTCCTCCTTTGTAACAGCCTTTCAAGCACCTGAAGAGTACAATAGCACCTCCCCTCAGTTTTCTCTTCCCAAGGCTAAACCTTCTCCTCAAGGTGCTATGTTTCCAGCCCCAAGACCATCCTTGCTGCCCTCCTCTGAACCCTTGCCACCTTGTCTGCGTCTTTCTTAAACTCTGGTGCCCAGAACTGGACACAGGGCTCCAGATGAGGCATAACCAGTGCTGAGTAAAGGGGAACTAGGACTTCCCCGGATTTGGAAGTGATACTTTTTACAGCCACGTCACATTGTGGACTCACACGCAGCTTGCGAGCTACGACAATTCCAAGACACTTCTCACTTGCAGTGTTGTGGAGCCAAGCAAGCATCCCCCATCTTTAATGATGCATTTGGTTTCTTTTTCCTGTCCCTGTTGAATTTCATTCCGTAGTTTTCATCCCAGTGCTCCAACCTCCGGTTGCTCCCTTGCCGGGAGCTCAGCTGCTTGAGACCCTAGACCAGCTGGGGCATCTCCTCTGACCTGCTCGTTTGGCAGTCAGGAACCAGAATTCATCACCCTCACACTGCATTTCTATCCTGCCTTTCCCTATTTTGCAAGGAAGCAAGGCAGCTTGCCTCGTCCTGCACAGCATATTACCCTCACAACAGCCCCGTGATTCCTCAGCTTTAGCTGAGAGTGAGAGACTGGCCCAAAGGCACCCAGTCAGCTTCATGGCCAAGTGGTGACCAAAACCCAGATTGCCTCACGGAGGGCTTTTTCTGACATGTGATCAGGCTGGTGGGAGTTGCAATAAGAAGGGCAGGGGCTACATGCACCCCATAGGATGCATGTTGCAGACCCCCGATCGCGTCAGATGACACTTCAATGGGTAGGTGTAAGGTCATCCAAACATGAAGGTGCTTTTCGCCATTTCCCTTTTTTTTATTTAAGATTTTTATTAAAATTTTTAACTAAAAACTAAAAAACATCAATCCTCAGATACATCAGACGAGCTGGGTCAGTCCCCTATAGCATATCTTTTAACATTCTATAATCATATTCAAGTCAATTTATAAGAACTTAAAGACATCTCTAATTTTAAGCCAAGTCCCGTTTCTCCTGCCAATCATAAAAAAGTCCCAAGTTTGATAGAAGTCAGTATCCTTTTTTCTCTTTCAGTAATAGAGTCAGTCTGTCCATTTCTGCACAGTCCAAAATCTTTTTCAAAATCAGTTCCTCCGTGGGTAGTTCCTCACTCTTCCAATATTGAGCAAGCGCAATCCTCGCCGCTGTGATTAAATGCAGTATCAAATACATTTCTTGTTTGCTAATATTTTCCAGTACAATACCTAACAAGAAAATTTCAGGTTTAAAAGCTAAGGGTTTTTGTAGCATTTGCTCAAGCCATTTATGTATTTTAATCCAATACTTTTTCACATCTTCGCAAGTCCACCACATATGAGCTTTTCGCCATTTCCACCACCACAACCACCAGTCCCATAAAAACAGAGCCTTATTTCTGTCTACTTATCATGATCTGCTCTCACTCTGTCCCGACATGATACGGTTAGGCGTGATGTTCTATGCAGATAACAGTGTCTTGCGATGCCATTAGACTTTGAGAAAAGGAGTTCGGTGGAAAAGATGCCACATTTGCAACAAGGACAAAGACCTGCTCTACACATATTCAAGATGGCACATGCAAGAGGGCATTTCAGAGACTGCATCCCAGTTGAGGAACTCTATGCAAAAGAAGATCTTTGTATTACCCTTTAGGTTCTACCGCTGGCCAACCTGATTTGCTAAACGGAATGAAGCTATTCTTCGATTTTTATAGTTCTCAAAATGCTGTGATACAGTTCTTCAATAAAAAAAAATCTAATATATAGAAAGCCATGCATATATTAGGGAAAATGTTTCTCTGTGCATGCACACACACATCCATCCAAATTATTTACCTCCCACAAGCAATATATTCTGGAAAATTATTTCCAGAACTGTAATATTAGGCAAAATGGCAAACAAAAATGCATATAGATATATGCACAGACATGCATGCAAGAGTTCATGCCAAAGTCTTCAGGAATCTCAATCTGATGAGGAAATGGGACCAAATGAATGTAAGAAAAACTGGAATTAACGTTTGGCAACTGGTTTGTGCCTGGTCAATTGACGGCCTATTATGTTTCTTCAAAATGGTTTGTTTCCTGATATAATTGATATTTATGTTTTATGATCCTGATGCTATTGGGAGACATTCAGGTGCCTTGAATGTAAACTGAAGCAGAATGGTATGCTAACATTTTTCATCGATGGCTGAATAGATTTTTGGAAGAAAAGCATGATCATCCACTGCGTCATTCCACACTTTTCTGATATAAGCACTGTTGGCCCCTGATTGCCTCGCTGCGTTCATCAAGGCCGCTCTGAGTATTTCATAGCGAGCTTCCACCAGAGGCCATTATGTATCTGCTATCTGGCCATCCCTGGCAGCAGTACAGCTCTTAACTAGGCAATGAGCAGTCACGATGAATTGTAGCCTATCCAACGGATCTACTAAATGTCAAGAACCTGGAGTGTAAGTTGCTCCCATTGATTGGATCAGCTTCTCCTGAATCTAATGGGAAGAAGAGTTTGATTTTCATCTGAAAGCTTGGCTGTATGAATAGGTTTGCACATGGACACGCATGCACACACGTACGCACGGAATAAAACATGGTGTTTTATGGCTTTATTTAAATCACATGGATCAATGCATAGCCATACTTGGTTTGGCTTTTCAATTACAGCTGTAGTGCTAAACCAGTCCACAGGCTGTTCTGCTTTATAAATGTGTCCTCAGATTTTCCATATTATCACACTAATGTTTTCACTTTATCTGCAAGGGAAAATTGAATTTGCCTCGGTATCTGGTTTACCAGCTACTGGGTTGTCTACCCTTAATGGACTGATGATAGTCTGCTTTTAGCAATGTTGGCCTCCATAAACCTAGCTTGAATCTCCCATCATGCCTTTGCAATTTTGCAGCATGTCCAGAAGTCTCCTTTGTGCAACCGGTTTCATTTAAAGGAAGTTTTATTTTTTAAAAATAGATGCTATATATCAGTATGTATGACTTGAAATTTATTACAAGGTACTGAATTCTAAAACAAGATTTCATTGTTGCTTGCTCATTTCAATGGCATTTAACATCCTGAATAGGCTGCAGGCTTTACTTTATAGTTCTATGCTCTTTTCTTATCTATAGAGGTCCAAATTATATTGGGAGTGAAGTTGCCTCATAGGGCATTGTTTCTTTTGAAGGATGGGAGGATACAATTATGCTGCAATGCTCAGCCACATTTCTGAAAATGAACAATGCCCTATAATGCAAGTTCACCCCAAATATAATTTGCTGCATGCATAATAGACCAGATTTTTAAAATCATGACTCTGCATCTTGAACTTGCAAAGGATCCAGTAGTGAAATAAGTTGAATATTATGATGAGGTCAGCTGAGGACAACAAATGGCAAAGTCAATGAACAGGAACTTGAACTGTTTAAGTTTACGGAGCAGCCTGGGTGCTCAGCTGGGGTTTGAGCAATACAGCATACTTGCAAACATAATCAACCAACGAATCTAAGCTATGGAGGGTGAGGCAAAGAAGACAGAATCCTGCTGAGACTATGTAAGGGGTGCATCTTGCTCTGGATTCAAAAGGTCCTTGATCCAATTCCCATACAATCCCGTGAAACCAGGGGAAGGAGAGTCACATCCTTGCAAAGGGGCCCTGGGACAGGCGCCAAGCACATGTTTTGCATGCAGGGTGTCACAAGAAGAGCAACTACCTAGTCCATCATTCTGTTCACTAAGTAGCCAAGCAGATGCTTCTAGGAGGTCCACAAGTAGGATATGAAACCAACACTCTCCTCTTGGCCTTGACCCCAGCAACTGGTCTTGAACCACTGTGCCATTGCCAGTAATTCTCATTTGGGGGAGAAGTTGGACTACCAAAGGACCAGGTGATATTGCTCTGCCTGCTGCACACAGGGCTCACCTGGAAACCTGAATGGAACATGACATGACATCGACATTTGCAGATTATTAGATGCGGCCTTTTTTCCAGGCATCGTCTTCCAGCGAGAAAAGGAAATGTCTGCAAAAGTCCCTTGAGAAATATTCTTGTCATCATTAGTGTCATTATTATTCCTTAGGCTCTGTAGGAAAGCTTTTCCAAACTGCTGCCCTTCAGATGTTTTAAGCTACAATTCCTGTTATGCCTGACTATTGGCCACATGGGTTCGGGCTGCTGGGAGCTGCCATCTAAAACACCTGGAAGGCGCTAAGTTGCGGAAGGCAACTGAGTTCTTTATGCCATGTCCTTACAAAGTGGAAGCCCTTGAAATACTCACACGCAGCTCTTGCTCATCACTGGCATGGCCATTTTGCTTATAATGAAATAAGGGTCACACCAAATGGGACAAGCAGAGGATAGAAAGGTTGTTTTTCACCCATGGCATAGGAGTCCCAATGTACATCATGCCAACCTGAGTTACTAGGCACTTGAGAAGAACCTCCAACTTCATCCCCAATTTCATTTCAGGGTGTTTAGAAAGCCTGAGAAGGAAGATCAGATGGAAAATATTAGGGAATCGAAAGGACGGCTGAGGCAGCTGTGCAAACTGTAAGGTCTGTTGGTGCCATTATGAGCTGTCTGGCTGCCCATGAAGCCGATGAGGTGTGCCAAGATACCTCCCGGGTCTGGAGAAAACAAAAGTTCATCCTCACGGCTCTTAAAAAGAGGGGAAAAAATCAGAAAAGCCTTTAGTCTTCCTATCGTCTACACCGGAAATCTTAATTGTATGTTCTCATCCAGAAGGGATTTAATGTCCCCCTTTTATTTTGCTTGTTATTTATTTATTTTGGAAGGACAAGGAGGCATCAAAAAGAGCACAACCCCAAAACAATACAAAAAGCAGCATGTATCTTCATTCCCATTGCCCTTACTGCTTGATTTTTATGACTCTTTGAAGTCAACAGGGAAAGTCCCATCGATTTTCGTTTTCATGCAAGATGAACTAAATAAATAATTGATCATATTAAAGATCTTAGCCAAATGTCTCCGCTGCCTTATATGGAGCGAGATCTTCAGTCCATCTAACACAGGATTGTCTGTGTGGAACAGCAGGGCCTCTCCAGGGCTTCAGACAAAGGTCCTTGCTTCAGACAAAGGTCCTTGCCAGCTCTTCTTGGAGATGCCAGGACTGAAGCAAGACTGCGTGTGCACCTTTTCCACAAGCCTTCTGTTATATCAAGTGGGACCATTGGCCCTGTGGGTGCAGAACCGTTTCAGCCCCTCTGGGGTGCCAGGGGCTGCATGTGTGTGAGGGTGCACATGTGGACTTGCACATCTCTTTCTCTCCCACACAAACACACAGAACGGGCTCATACTGCGCTTGTCTTGTGGACAGTCTGAAGTTTTAAACAGCAGTGGTCAACTAGTGCTTCATTCTCTTGGGACTCATCTGTCAGGAGCTGGAGGGGGCCCTGCGCCCCCCCCACATACACAGTCCTATCCACTTACTGCTCCCCCATCCCCCTCCCCCCTTCCCTCCTCTCCTCCCTCCCTTACATAGTCACTCCCCCCCCATTTGCTCACACATGCACACATCTGCTCACTCGCAGCCTTAAACCTCCCTCAACCACCACCAAAAACAGAGACCCACCCACACTAGGCGTAGGCCCCGTGCTTCCCCAGGGCTTCCTAGCAAGTGGGCAGCAACCTTCCCACACTGTTTCCCTGTTTGCCTGCAGAATGAGGCTTCTGTGGCAGGAATTATACAGTCCTGTCCATCTGGCTGTCCTTCCTTCCTTTCTTCCTTCCTAGCTCCCCTCCCCTCCCCTCCCCTCCCTGTGGCAACAGATGCTGGGCAGCAGGGTAGCAACCACCAGTTAGAGCTTCAGGAGCCAGTCCCACTTATCCACCGCTGGCCTGCCCTGACTGGGACTGTATCTGGGATCCATTTCGGCAGAGCAAAGTAACTATCCCAGTAAGAGTGATCCATAATCACACCCAAGTCCCCCTTACCCTTTTCCTTCTCCACCTGCTCACTTTGTAGCAACTGAGGCAAGTATAAATGTCAGGCCACAGTTCAAATGCGATTCATTTTCCTGACTTATTCCCCCTTTCCGGCTTAGTGAGCTGGCAGGCAGGACGTGCTCACTGTCTCACACAGTGCCATCACATCGTTCAGAGGCCTGGTGGCCACGGAGCGGCACTGGACAAGCCTGGCACAGGGAGAAATAGATTTCATCCTGTGCCCTGTCGTAAGATTCAGGCAAGAGCTTTCAAGTTCCAGGGAACCGGATCCACACACAGAGCAGAGCAAATGAGTTATGCAGGACCAGAGACAGCTCCAAGGGAGCAATCCTTCAGCATCAGTGAGAGCCCTGGAGTGCGCAGGTCGTGGAACAAATTAGCAAAAGTTCTCTAAGAGGGCCCATGCCAAGTTAGGATGTGTGTAAAGCAGGACTTGTTTCTCAGAACTCACATCTGTAAGGACATAAGAAAGTCTTGCTGGAGCGAACCAAAGGACTGTCTAGTTTTGCATCCTGTTCTCTGCACCATGCCTATGGGAAGTCCAGAAGGAGGACTTCGCCTGATACTGCACTGCCTTTTGAGCTACTTGGGTTCAAAGAAATCTGTCTTGTTATCTGCACTTGTCCTCTCACAGCATAACACTGCCCTGGGTCTCAAGAACTGAAGGAAGACCACACCCGCTTTGGCCATTCACCAGTGGACTGAGGACCACTGGGGGGCAGGACCCCTTGTGTCTAAGAAGGAATGTAAATCCAAAGGTGTGAGCCACCTGAGCCAGCTCTCGCATCCCTGCCTGGAAAGACACCCTGCTCCAACCAGCGGTTGCCCTGGAAATACAGGACGGGGGGAAAGGATGCTCCCTCCCAGGCTTCATCCCAAGGAACCAAGGCAAGAGCACCAGAAAGAAAGTTTAATCTGGCCAAAGAGGCTGTCAGTTCCAGGTCTGGACTGGAACAACAGGCCCTTCTGTTTTTCTTTTTCCGTCAGCTTCACTTCCAGTCCCTTGCATGCCTTGTCTTGCTTTCGCTCATAAGCTTGAAGGAAGGACCTGTCTTTCTTTTTCCCAGAGATGCATGTGAGCCACTCTGGGAAACAATCATGATCTGAAAAGTGGGATAAAAAGGCAGTCAATAAACCAATCAGTGAGATTTTCTGAAAAGTCTATGACACACAGAACAAGATGCTTGGATGCCTTCCTACTTGGTCAGATGAGCACATTGGAAGGATGGAAGTAGCTAAGTCAGGTGGGATGGTCAGACAAGGACCCTAGAAGAGTGTTGACTTCTATACACACCAAAGGGTTCAGGTCCATCTCCAGTTAGAAAGGTAGAACAATCTACACTGGAAGCCTCCAACAGGACTCAGAGCACATCATGCTGGCTAAGTGACTAAGTAGTCCAACCTCATGTAAGGCAGTTCCCCATGACAAGTCCACAGTACTGGTAAAACATGCTGAATTCCCTTGTCCAGACCATGTAGGCTTCCACAAGTCAACATGTGGTCCTGGTTATCTAAAGGAGCGCTTGCGTCCATATATGCCTTCCCACCCCTTGAGATCGGCAACAGATGCCCTTCTCCGGGAACCCTCCATGAATGATATTAGGAGGGTGAGTACCCGGAGGAGGGCTTTCTCTGAAGTGGTGCCCCACCTATGGAATGCGCTCCCCAGAGAGGTCTGCCTGGCGCCGTCGTTATTTGTTTTTCAGAGCCAGGCGAAGACCTTTTTATTTAAAACTTATTGTAATTGTTAATTTATTATGTATTTTTAGGATTTAAAATTTTATGCCGAGATGTTACCAAGCTTTTTAATTACCGTATTTTTTGCTCTATAAGACGTGCCTGACCATAAGATGCACCTAGTTTTTAGAGGAGGAAAATAAGAAAAAAAACATTCTGAATCAAATGGGCACATAATCACAGGCACATTCCCCATCAGTTCCCCATGGGCTGCACAGCTGACAGACTTGCTGCACACACATATTCACTCTATAAGACGCACAGACATTTCCCCTTACTTTTGAGGGGGAAAAAAGTGAGTCTTATAGAGCAAAAAATACGGTAATTGTACTAAGTGTTATTCATATGTTTTAATTATGTTGTGAGCCACCCCGAGGCTTTGTTGAGATGGGGGCGGCATAGAAATGTTTTAAATTAAAAAAATAATAAAACAACCAGCTTGTGCATTTGGGCTTGAACACAACTGAGAACTGGTTGATTCAGGGTTGGAGATCTGTGCTCATAACAGACTTCCTGATAGCTTGGCAGCTGCAATCTATCCTGTTGTAGTTTCTGCATACACTTTGGAGGCAGTGCTATGCTACAGCGATCCACAGAGTTGGTGGCCGTCCTTGAAACTCATGGCAGCAAATTGCAAGGTCTGACTTTGCACTGCATGGAGAAGGACTTCCTTCTGTCTGTCCTGAATTCCCTACCACTCAGCTTCTTTGGATAATCCCACTGGGATGTGCTATTTCTCCATTCTGTTTACTGTAGAGGCACGATGCATTTCAGATTTCAGTTTTCTGATGGAAGAAAATGGCAAAGCCAAAAGCAATGCTAAATTCTGTGGTTGTCAGCTGTTGATTTATTCCATGCCTTTAAACGGATTTGTTGGTTGAAGGTTTGTTTGTTTGTTTGGGCTTTTTAAATCTGCATATCACTACAACCTGAACAGAGGTGATTTTCTGGGCCACTGAAGGAAGATAACTTAACAGAAGCTAAACTTCTTAAAAGAAATGGGAAGCTTTAATATTCCCATCCTAGACTGTAGTAACACAGTAGAATCTAGCGGGCTCTAGAGTGGTCTAAAACACGATACAGTAGCCATGTACAAACTAGGCAGAGCCGGGTCTGGTCATCGCCCAAAGACTGCCCCATCTATTGCCTTGGGTCCCATGAAAGAAAGGTAAACATATGAATGGCCTCCAAAGCACAACATATGAGCTCTAAACTCAAAGCCATGATTTAAAATTGGACCCTAATGGTTAATGTGGGTCTTATTACATGGATATCCTACCTCTCCTCCAAAGAGGACAGGGGGGTACAGGTGGATCTACCCATCCACCTATCTACCTATTTTTCAGCACAACTAACTTTTAGGGCAGGTTGGGCTAAGAGATGTTGACTCACTCCAGTCACCTAGTAAATTTCGGATAGGATTTGAACCTAGGTCTCCCCTTGGAAACTTTTGGTCCCTTTGTTCTCGTGGAACCAGGAAAATATCTCCCCCTCCTTCAAAAGTGCTGCTTGAAATCCAGACTTCAACCTCTTATGTGAGGTATAGTGATTAGAACACCAGGCTGGGACCAGGAGGCCCCACTCGGGCATGAAGCTCACTGGGTCACATCAGACCTGTCACAGACTCTCAGCCTAACCTTCCTCACAGGGTTATTGTTGTGAGGATAAAATGGAGAAGAAGAGATTCTTTTGTAAGCCGCCTTAGGCTCCTTGCAAGAGGGAAAAAGGCAAGATAAAAATGTAATATAGGAATATAAGAATACAAAACCTTATTTGGATTTCTGGTGATGTGTGTGTGGTGCACCAGCTGCGACCCAGTGGTCTGGTTAAACACGTCTGCATATATCAATAAAATCATGCATGTTCTGTGTGCGCGTGCACACTATGCAGAGGGAGAGAGCCAGAATCTGTCATTCTCTCCATCCACCTGTGAGAACAAGCAGGGAAAAGCCAAGTTTAAGCTGAACAGGAAGCGGGGTGCAAATGCACAGAAAGGCAAGCAAAGCAATTCGTTTTTCTAAAGAGGAGAAATCTCTGCTTGATACCTTTTTCCCCCACAGCTCAAGCAAACCACTTCTGTATTGATTGCTGAAGAGCATTTGCGGTGTCAGCTGGGGATGGAGGGGTGAAGAGGGGGAGGGAGCTGCTTGGAGTCAGAGAGGCTGTTGAATTCCCGGAGACGGGGCCAAGGCAGCCAGGCAAGGCACCCTCATTATGGATGGTGTCCCCAAGCCACAGGTGAATCACAAGTAGAGTGAATTGGGCTGGGAGAGCCAAAGAGACACTGAGGACTAGGAAAGGTAAAAGAAAGGGAGCCGGCCCAGGGGGACAGGGAGGCGAGCGAGCGGGGAGCGATAAAACAAGAAAGGAGGGCAGGGAGAGCAAACAATAGGTGAGCAGGAGCTGAGAGACACAGGGCGCAGGCAGCGGAGGCTGCAAGGACTGCTAGGCATGTGATGATAAAGGAACACTTGGAGGACAAAGGTCCAGAAGA
The DNA here is from genome assembly GCA_023646645.1 of Varanus salvator macromaculatus. Taxonomy (NCBI): domain Eukaryota; kingdom Metazoa; phylum Chordata; class Lepidosauria; order Squamata; family Varanidae; genus Varanus; species Varanus salvator. The sequence goes on from JAIXND010000786.1 coordinate 10,084,501, forward strand.
TTTAAAATAAATTAAAGGTAAAAAAGAGCAGAGAGACACAGGGCCCTGGATCCAAGGATAAGATAAAAAAACAAGCATAATAGAAAATGCGTTTCCCCATTCTCACCCCAAGTTATCAATAAGGTGAGTTAAAGGATATCCAGTGGCATCCCAGCATGAGCATTAATGGCATTTCACTAGCATAAAGCAACACTTATGCAAAGTCTGTGGCACAATGGGGAAGGGAGGCGGTTGGCCGCTGGATTATCAACATACCAGGGCTAGGCAAGGTTCTGATCTGAGAAAACTGCACTGGCTAGTAAACAGCATCAGTGGACACTTTCTCTCTCAGCCTAGAGTGGTTGTATCAGTTCAGGCACCAAATCCAGCCTGGGAAACCTGGAGAGATTCCAGGATGTTGGGCACTGTGCTTAATATTTTGCCGTGTGCTTAGGAAATGTGACTAACCTGGGGAGGAGGGGATGCCCTATTAGAGTGGTCATGGGCCGGAGCAGACATGGCGCTGGGAGAGTAACAAAGCGGTTGAGGAGAAGAAGGGCTGAGCGTCTTACTCATGTCCCCTCTTCTGGTTCTTCCTCCAGCCCCTTGGTACACTTAGGAGGTGGGCAATGAGGCAGGAAGGCTAGAATGTCGATGGAGGAAGACGCACACTGGATCGGCTGAACACAGCAAGAGCTCATTCTCGAGCTTCTTCTGTGGTGGTCAAGAGGGAGCTCTGACCCATCGCTGCTGCATCTTCACAGTGTTGTCTAGAGGAACGTCTCTGCATTGTTCGTGGCCTCCTGCAATCTGGGTCAAGACCAGTGGCCAGATTGGTAGCCACTTGCAACAAGTTGGTAGCCCTTGGTAGCCCATTGCAACAAGTGTGCACTTCATTTTGAAGATCAAGTTGATCAGATCTGTCACGAGTTGGACACCACCATTAATGCAGTTCTGTGCTGCGACACTCACTACTCTATCTATGCTCTGCACACCAGGATATCATACCAGGATTGGACAGTAGCCGGTATTCTCTTCCTGGGCAAAGTGCTTGATGGGATGTTTGTGGGTGATTATCTAGATCCATTTCAGTTGGGCTTCAGACCAGGTGCTGGAGCAGAAACTCCCTTGAGCATCCTATTGGGTGGCCCTTGCTGGGAAAGGGACAGGGAAGTGCAACCTGGTTGGTTCTCTCGGACCTCTAAGTGGCATTGGCTGCCAGCAACCATGGTTCCCTTCTGCATAGCCTGCCTGGACTGGGTGCCACAGGTGCTGCATTGCAGTGGTTCCACTCCTGCTTGGATGGCCGATTCCAGAAACTAGAGTTATCCATGCTCTGGTAAGCCCTTAGCTAGACGACTGCTATGCATTATACATGGGGCTGCCTTTGAAAACCATCCAGGAGCTTCAGCTGTTTCAAAACAAGGCAGCAAGAGAGTTAACTGGGACGGGCCAGCAAGATCATTGTAGACCAGCACTTTCTTATCTGCACGGGCTGCTGGTCCATGTTCGAAGCCCTCAATGGCTCCAGGGCAGGTCACCCGCAGGGCTGTCTCCTCCCATATCTGACCCTAAGATGGTCCTCAGCAATCCTTCTGAGTGAGCCCCTGGCAACAGAAATCAGGTGGGTGGCCACTAAGAAGAGAGCCCTTTCTGTCATGGCACTCTGGCTATGGAACGAGGCTCACCTGGCACGTCTTTCCAGATGCTGGAGAAGACCTCCATATTCTCTCAGGAATATTAGTTACAGCCTGTTTCAAATTCTGTATTGTATATCGTTGTACTGCTGCTAGATCCTACTCCAATTCGCTCTGTTATACTGCGCTCTTAACTATGCAGGTTTCTTTACTGAATTTTATGGGGCATGTTGGGTTTTAATTGTTGTCAAGTGCCTAAAGAGCTCTGACTATTGGGCAGTACAAAAATGACACACAGAAAGACAGAAAAGCAAATCTCGCATCATAGAAGACTTTAATGAGATTATAGACCCTCATAAGGATAGATCAAATAAGTAAAGATCCAACTACTAATATGCATCCTAATCTTCCATACTGAAAATATATTAACAGGAGTTGCTTGTCCCACAGGAGGGATCAGATCAGAAAAGGCATATAGTCCAGTAGCTCATAAGAGACCTAAGCTCTGTTTAATCTCCCCCTTAAAACCATCGGCATGTCACGGCAAGGAAATCGTAAATTAAGTGTGCATTGTGGGGGTTTCCTTCTTGTTTGCATCAACTATCAGTTTCATTTAGGATTGGTGTGGTGGGAAGGAACAAGGTCGCAGGAGGTTTACTGCTGGCTCTGTTCGCATGCTATTAACAGCAGCTCAGCTTGTAGGAATTAAGCAGGCAGGACACCTTGCATTGAGAGGGGCGCATGGCCAAAAGATCTGGGTGCTCCACTTGCTATCAAGGCAAGTAGGTCTATCATCCATGTGTACAGTCTGGAGCATGGCAGCAGGCAAGCATAGCTGGAACGCCAGGACCAGGGCCCAGGTACAAGATGGGGTCCTGCAGTGGGCTCAGAGGGCCAGAAGCAAGAGGGATGTTGGTGTGACAGCCCAGAGGTAAAGCCAGGGAGGTGAGCAATCCCAGCCAACACAACCCAAGACGTCACAATCCAAGGCGCAAGGTCCAGTTCTAGAGAGTCAGATTCAAGAGCAAGGTGAGGTCAGGGAGGATGGGTGGAGGTGCCTGGGAATCAGGGTCAGGCTGGAGCAGAGCAGGAATCAGTAGGTGGGTGGGCAGGCAAAGCAGGTTGACAGGAACCAGGTGAGGCGAGGCCATGCGGACAGCCAGAGCACAAGGGGCAGCCGGGGGCAAAGAGCGGCAGCGCAGCTTCCTGCGCTGGTCGGTGGGGCCTCCAGCTGCACCACAGGGCTCCTCAAGGCTCCCCGCAAGCACCTGCACAGGTATACCTGGTTCTGCCAGCACTTGCAGGGTCGCTCTGGGCCAGACACCATAGAATGATCAGATCCTCTTTTAAAACCATCTCAAACCACCCTTCCTCAACCTGACCCCCTCCAAATACTTGGACTACAACTCCCATTAGCCCCAGCCAACATGACCCATGGCCAGGGATTCTGGCAGTTGCAGCCAAACATCAAAAGAGTCCAGGCTGAGGAAAGCTGCACTAAGCGATTGGGCAGCACCACCTCTGGTACCAGCAAATTCCATAAATCAGTGTGTGGAAAAAACAGTTTCTCTTATGTGCCCTGAATCCACTGCCAATCAATTTCAGTGGGTACCTCTAGGCTTTACTTCAACCCTCTCTTGGTCTACATTCTTCCCATCGTGCATCCATGCCAGCGGCCATCACGACCACATCATGCCTCCGCAAGCCTGCACTAAGTTCCCCTATAACTTCTGATAAGTATTCTTCTCTTTTTGTTTTCAAATTTTGTTTGATTTTTACAATCTTTCAACAAAACCAAACATCAACTAAAAACTGCTGAGAATACAAAGCCAGGGCAAAACTGCAAACATATATACAGGGGGAAAGGAGGGGGGAACACACACAGTAACGATCGGAGATGCATTAAACTGATCTTGAAAGTATTACTAATAATGTATTAGTCTTCTAGTGGGCTTAGGTATGCTAAATTCTGCCTAGAACTTGGCAAGACATTGACACATTACATAAAGGCAGGCTTGCCTAAACTCATTAAAACCCATGATTTAAGCCAGTTAGCAGTTTAGAGTAACCAGTGAGAATGAACCCCTACCCGAGAATAAAGTCCACTGAACAGATTGAGACTTACTTCTAAGTAAATACACACAAGATCCCCTTGTTGTTAGTTTGCCCCATCAAACCTCCTTAACAAAGCATTTCAGTGGGAGATTAGAGGGTTAGCATTTATCAACAGGTTTAATTCTATCCCCTGAGGCTTGAATTGGGATCAAGGATTTTTATCACTCTGTATGTGTTAATTGGCTTACCTTGTGCAAGGATGTTTGTGTTATCAGCAACAACTGTACTGAGAACAACCACTGTTGTTAATGCGATTGTCACCTTCTGCATTTATTTTCCTTCTGACTTCACAATTCCCCTCCACCCGGCACTGTGATATATACCATATATAAAATAGAAACTATCTGTAATACTCCACGGACTTGATGAAGTAGACAGAAAAGCTAGTGTCAGAATAGATTTGCTAGTCTTAAATTGCCACAAGACTCTTTGCTGATTTTGGTGCAATAGACTCACCGGGCTAACTCTCTAGAAACTCATAAATGGTTGTGCTTGTAAATTCATTTCATTCATTCATTTCAACAGACATGGTTTCAATGTTTTAAAGATGTGCTTATCTCTGCCCAGGACCAGTTTGTAAAACACCCTGTGTTTACAAATGGAGCTGTACACAGCCCGTTCTTAGGCAAAATGAGGCACCCTTAAGCCTATAAGCAGCCCTGGGCTCGGTTTCAGCCCTGGGCTTAAGCATAAGTAATTCTCACTGGAAGTTGGCTGCTTATGTGTGGGAGAAAGGATTTGCAGCCCAGAAGGCACATCTAAGCCAGAAACTTACATACAAAATTGAAATTCATAGGTTTAAGCTGGTAACTCTACCCAGGATTGCAGTCCAAAGATATCAGTGCTCCTGTGTCAATGGGGTTAGGCTGGCCTAACTCTTAGATGACATTAGGCTAACTCCCCATAAATTTCATTAATTTACCCTTCTAAGATGCTACAGTTTTAGGCAGGCTTGGCACTTAAAGGGGCAGACCTCAACCTGGTATCCTTGGAAGGAAGTTCTGTCAAATGTAATGGTACTTCTTCCCAAAGAAGTGGGTACAAGATTGCAGCATTAAGCTTAAACTTGATGGCAGGGACTTTCAGTGCAAGACAGAGACCTGCAAGGCTTTCCATTCCGTCTCCTTCAGAACCATTATTAACAATTATTTTTATTAAAATAATAAAACCCTTAGAAACATTTGAGCAGCCCTTTCTTTTCTAGCCTTTCTCTTTCTAACCCACCTCTTTAGCTCTCTTTTTCAACCTCGCTTAGCCACTACTCTCCTCTTTCTTTCCCTGCTATACCTTTTTCTTTATTAGATTTATATTCCACTTTTTTCTTACAACACACTCAAAGTGGCTCACAGCATTCTCCTCCTGCTGCTCTCAATCTTATCCATGCAACTATAACTCTATGACTTAGGCTGGGCTGGGAGTCTGTGAGTGGCCCAAAATCACCCAGTTTGCTCCACAGCCATGCAGGGACTAGAACCCAGATTGCCTAAACAGTCATTATGTGACTAGCCACATCCTCCATGGGAGCCATTTTGTGGTGGTGCCCACAGGTCCAAAAATGTGGGGGACCCCTGCTTTATGGGGCTTCCTTCTAAGAAGGCATGGCAAGGTTAGGCTGGAAACCAGCCACAGGTCAGTTCCTCAGACAGCAGATGCTGCTGGGGCGGGGGGGGGGGTGCAGCAGCCCCTCCCACCTGATCTTCCTGACCCCCCCCCCCCCGTAAGCAAGCTCATTGCATCAGGTGTGCTGGAGGATTCTATCCTAGTAATGGTGAGATTCTGTACATGATGGAAAGTGACTTGCTTCTGCCCCTGGAGCCAGCCAACCATCCTCTGATCTGATGACCTCCTCCAACTTATTAGATTTATATCCCACTTTTTCTTTCTTGCAGGGAACCCAGGGCAGCATACACAGGGCGAGAGCCAGGGACGGGCCCAAGGTTGCCTAGTGAGCAGGGACTGTGAGATGGGCCTCCCTGATCCCAAAGTCCTACACCAGGTTGGCTCTCAGCGCATCCTAGACTTCAGTCTCGGGGACCATGCACAAACCAGCAGGACAGGCCAGGAGGCAACCTTCTCCCCCGGGAGGCACAAGTGCTTTCTGCCCTCGCCTTGCTGCCCCGCTGGCCAGAACGAGGCTGGCCGGCCCCCTGCAACCTCGCCCTTCCTAGGCCTGGCTTAAGAGCTTTGCTCCCGCACAGTCTGCGACGAGGCAGGCTCAGGCGCGCATTCCGGGCACCAGAGCTGCGCTAGCAGCAGGTGGCCAGGGCCGGAGCATCCTGCCGAGGACCGCGGGCGCATCCGACCCTCCGGCGAGCTGCCCTGGCCTCCCCGCGGCCCCGGGCACGTCCCCTCCGGGACCCGCCGGTCTGACCCCTTTCCCTGAAACCAAACGCCCCCCTGTCCTCCCCAGCACGCCCTTCCACACATCGGCGCGCTCCGGAGGCACCATTTCAACACACAAAGACTCGGGGAAGGAAGGCGGCCAATTAGCATATCCTCTCTTTGTCCGGCGGGCCGGATCCCCGGAGGGCGCGCGAGGCCGACCCCGGCGGGGCCTCCCGGGGCTCGGGCGCCGCGTCCGGGCCCCGCTCGAGGGCTGCCTCCCCCGCGCGCGCATGCGGGCAGAGGGGCGCCCGCGGGCTCGGCTCGGCGGGGCCCGCTCGCCGCCCTCCGCAGCAGCAGCAGCAGCAGCAGCAGCAGCGCCGCCGCCGCCAGTGGCTGAGGGAGGGCCGGAGGGGCGGGAGCGGCCGAAGTGAAGCCGCGAGGGGCGCCGGGCGGGCGGGGAGGCGCGGCGGGCCAGGCGCGCCGGGGAGCAGGCGAGCGCCGGCGGACGGACCTCTGCGCGCCTCGGGGACGCCCGCTCCGCCGGCTCGCCCGCCCGCCCGCCGGCCGGGCCGGTGAGTGCGCGCGCCCGCCCGCGCGAGGGTGTGGCCGGCGGGGCGGCCCGCGGCGGCGGGAGGCGGGGCCGCGCGGGGCGAGGCGAGGGAGGCGAGGCGAGGCGGCGGGGCGCCCGCCTCTGGACCGCTGCCGGCGTGTGCGAGGCGGCGCCGCGAGGATGGGTGCGGGCGCGGCTGGCGCTCCCCGCCCTTAGCAGCGGGACGGCGCGAGCGAGTGCGGGGAGGGGCGTCTCTGCTCTCCCGTGAGATGCTGCGCGGAAGGTCCCCGTGAGCCCGGCGGGACCCCCTCCCAGGTAAGCCCCGGCGAGTGGCGCTCCCGGTGCCTGCGCCTTCCCCTCGGGCGCCTTCCCCAAGCGCGCAGACACGCGCCGGAGCCCGCGCCTGCCTCCGAGACGCCTCCCGGGACTGGACTGGACCGGCCGCCCTGGCTCGGCGGCGGGGCTCGGGGCGCCCGCTCCTCCTTTGTGGTCTTGCACCCGCTCCTCCTCCGCCTCCCCGCCTGCTTTGCTTCCCGTTCTCCGCGAGAAGTGTCATTGCCGTCGTCGTGGAGGTCGGAAAAGCTGCTCGGAAGATACTTGTCCTCCTTCAGACTTTTCCAGGCCGGCCATGATTTGCGCGTCTTAAGTGCAACATGCGTTGGGGCGGAGGGGGGGCATTGTGCATCGTTACCTCCCCCTCTTCGTATGAACCCGAACGTACATAGGTCTATGTAACACCGTAGTGGAAAACTTCCCGTGTATTTCATCTTAAAAGCAAAAGCCTAAAATATCCCCCTAAACGCACACAACATTGCAGAATTTTGATTTTGTCTGTAGCCGGTGTATGTGTGGAGCATTGTCTCGCTTCCTTTCTGTTATTTGTTTGCTTTACAACTAGGCGTATAAAGTAATTTAGCCTCGCGGATAGCGAAACCATCCACCTGTCCTGTTACTCCAACTCGGCTATCCAGCTACTGAGTCTGTATCTTGTTCCTCCCAATTCCTCCCCATAAATCTTTCTTGCCATGTTTAAAGGATCCTTCCACTGTCCAAGTATTCTCCCAGCTGGTTATTCCACAGATCTTGTTCGGTGGGTTTGAAGGAGGATTGTCTACTCTCACCCCACCACCTTCTCGGCTGCTTCTGGTGCCTTTGGCTTCTCGCATTGTGCTCCTTCCCTAAGGCCACACGGAGATGGGCTGTTGAGGCTCTCTTCAGAGCCCTGCAACTCGCGAGAGAGAAGTGCTCACTTCAGACCGGATCCCTACAGCCCTCAGCTCGCTCCCGACACAGGATGTCTGTAGGATGTTCAGTCGTTCCAAATACAGTGTGACTGCAAACTCCACGGACACCCTTCTCGCGTTTACCACGAATCGGTAATTTAGTCTGCCTTTTACTCACCCGCAAACAGGTTTGTAGAGGAAGGGGGAGAGAGGGATTTATTTGCAAATGATGCAACCTTGAAATGGTGGTCGGCTTCTTGGCCTCAAGTGATGGTGTGTGTGAGAGACAGAGAGAGAGACAGAGAGAGAATTTAACAGTTCTGAATGGTGTTGTTAAGTACACGGAGTCTGCTGATGCAGTTCCGAAGCTTGCCTTCCTTGCAAGAAAGATCTATTTTATGCTCAGCTCTGAAATCCAACTCCTCAGTTGGATTTCAGGGGGAAATGACTCCTGTGGGAAAATACTGCAAGAGGCCTGATTAACTTTTTTGGGTGAAATGGGAAGGGGGTGGGTTGATGGAGGTTATTCGTAAGACGGAAAACAAGCATTTTAAAGGAGACCAGCACTGTTTTTAAAACCCTGTATCTATGCATTGTTCTTCTCTTATAGCAGCTGTTCTCCCTACCTCTGATTTTGTTGCCCTTTAATGATGCTTTAAACCTCTCTGGTTTTTTTAATGCTCTCTCTCTGAATGCTAGTTAGAAATTCTATACATTTTGCAATGCCCTTATTTAAAAGCACAGCCTTTCTCTATGGCTCGCTATTGATCTTTCCCCCGTGTTTGCCTAGGCCTTGTGTTCATCCTGTTTAAATGTTACAATAACATGGATTTTTTTCGAGCGGATTTTGATTAGGAGTAAAAGTGGAACATAAATATGTTTGACTACCATCCTGACTGGCTTTTTGGCTCCCTGCATTCTTCTTGTACTCTCAGTTTCCAGTTGTAAATGTGAAATGGATTGTGCCTGGCTTTGTTTCTATTTGAAATAGTTTGTTTTTTAAAAAGTAATCAGAAGACCTAGGCTTGTTTGTTTCTTTGTTTCATAAATGTGCCTTAGCTGGACCTCATTCAAACCTTTGGGACATTTCAGCTAAAGAGTTGTTATAGCTTTAATTTTTTAGTTGTTGTTTTTAGTTGTTCTCTTTTGTTTAGTTCTGTAGTTGTTCTGATTTAGATCTTTTATTTATTTATTTATTTATTTGGAAATTTATAGGCCGCCCCTTGCCACAAGCATCTTCTTTTAAGGTATATATTTTAAGTCATTGCAGTGCTTTTCTTTAATTTGACAAGCAAACAAAAATGTAGTTCAGGCTGTAGTGCGATGAAAGAAAGTCCCATTGAACTCAATGATTTGTCTAGGATCAGAGTGTAAAGCCGGAACCCTGCGCATGCATGTGTGTGGCATTGAACTCAGTGGGACTTAGTGCAGAGTAGATGCATTTGGGGTCACATTGTGCCAGAAGAAGCAGTGGAGCAGGATGCACTTCCTGTGCCCTGTGGGACACAAGCCCCCAAGCCCTCCCCCAGCACCTGGCCAGTCTTTTTTCCACCCCTTTCCCAGCAGTTGTAATAAGGATCCTGCATTTTCCAGAGCTGCTTCCAGTAAGATCTGTATTAGGGTTATTGGGGCATTTTTGTGACCCGAACCTGTGTCACATCTGGCCATACATCTTGCACACTTCTGTGATAGAGACTTACAGAAGTAGGCATGATGTGGAGAAAAATGGAGGCCGTTTTTCTCCTTCCCTCCTAATACTGGATTGTGTTCATCCGGTGGAATTGCTTGGCGGAAGGTCCAGAAAGCAATCAAAATTCCTTGATGAGCTGAACTGGCTTAGTGCAGCCCCCATGTTCCAGGGACTAGTGAACTGAGTGGGACTCATTTTGGAGTAGACACAAATAGGATTGCCCTGTTAAATAGCTTTCCAGGCAATGGGGCTTATAAATGGAGGCCGTCAGGCTCACCATCCTTTGCTCACTTAGCCTCACTTAACTCAGCGTGACTTACTTTTGAATAAAGCCTGACGTGGGTTGATGGTGAGTCCAGCCAGGATGAGTTATGGAGAGGCTACGCTGAAGGGTGATGTTCCACACTGGACCAGTGGAGGAGCAGCTGTTGCCTTGATGTCCTTTTGTGGGCAGAATCAGCAACTTTGGTACGTGCTCCAAATGGACTATCTCAGTCTGGTGCATGGGGATGTAGGAGGCGCTGGATAAGGACTTCCTGAAGCCACACTCTGATTTCCAGAGTGTAAATAACTACACTAATAGAAGAATTCAAGCAATCTCCTGCCCCTCTAATTATTATTTCAGTGCGTTTCAGACATCTTTGCCATGCAATTGACTCCTGAGCATATCGCTGTGTGAAGTAGTGAAACGCATCTAACGGCATCCTTACCAATTTTTTGTGGACTGGTCATTCCTACCATCAACTCAGGCATCAAACCAGCCTGTGGCTTGTGAGGAGCAGAATGCTGAAAATGGACCTGTGGTTTGATCCAGCAGGGCTCCTCCGATGTTTTGCTATCCAAGGAGCTTTGCTTCGAGATGAGGTAGGCAGAAGGTAGGCCTTCAGATGCTTGGACCTCTAGCTCTTGGAAGCTCCTGCATGTCTGGGACTATTGCAGCTGTCAGCCCCAACCGGCATTGCCCATGTGATGGGAGTTTAGTCCCAGGGCACTAGCTTGGTCTAAGGCAGGGGTCAGCAACCCACAGCTCCGGAGCCACATGTGGCTCTTCCATCCCTCTGCTGCGGCTCCCTGTCGCTCAAAATATGCGTCGCAACTGCCAATGTGTGACACCCACCGGCACGCGATTTATTGAGCTTTTCTACCCCTGGTAGGCCAACCATGGATAAATCCAAGAAAAGAAAAGTTTCAGAAGAAAACAGAACGTTTAATGGTACGTGGGCAGATTCAGTTGCTTTCACTGCTGATGTGACTGGTTTACCAGTATGCTTAATATGTGGTGAGAAATTGGCAAACAACAAAAAGTCGAATGTTGCAAGACATTTCCAGAATAAACACACAGCCTTTGCTGAAAAATATCCGGATGGAGATGAGAGGAAAAAAGCCATTTCGAAACTGATGCGGAAGTTTGATCTGAGCTAAAATCATAATTTAAGTTTGACTTTTTATTTCATAAATATGAGGAGGACTCAAATAGACATTGAGTATTTTATTTGAAAGTAACCTTCAACCCAGTGACTTTTTTTTTTGGAGTTCAAAATGTTTTTGTTGCATGCAGAAATAAAAAATTGTTTTCTCTGTAGCAGTTCATTGATTTCATAAATGCAACACACTATAGGTTTTTTTTTATACATAGCATACAGGTAAAAAACATATATGCAGTGTTATCTTCATTTTAGATGGCTAAAGGGTTTTGTGGCGCCCGGTGTTTTCTTTTCTGAGGGAAATGGGTCCAAATGGCTCTTGGAGTGTTTAAAGTTGCCAACCCCTGGTCTAAGGGAACAGTGACACTCTCTGCAACCAGGTGCCCTTCAGGAATGTTGGAGTGCAGCTGTGATCCTTCCCAGTTTGTATGGCAAGTAGCCTGCATATACCACCTAATGGATTCCTGACCATTGTCAACTCGTGTTCTTGCCATGGAATCCCCTCTTAGACAGAACTAATTCCACAGGTTCCCAGGAGGGCTTACTCCACAGGAAGTATGTTTTGCATCTTAGCATTACTGTGACAATGTGTGTGTGTGTGTGTGTGTGTGGGTTAACTGGAAAAGAGCATCTGTCAAATGTTTATTGAATTCGCTCCTCTATTTGACGACCTGAACGGTTGTTGGTTTTTGTTATCTAGCAAGTGTGGCAAGATTGACAGGTACAAATTGCCAACCAGTGAAGGATTTTGGTCAGGATGCAGTGCTGGCTTCATTTGAATGCTGTAGCCTTGTGCGTTTTGTCACCTGAAAGATGATGCCCCTGAGAGTAAATTGTGTAGCAAAGATGTTTGTTGTTATTTAGAGAATTTGCTACTCACTGAGAAAATATTTAGCAGAGCAGGAGTTTGCTTGGATTCTTTTGTTGGCTACTTTGCACTTTTGCGGAAATACAAATGCAGTTTGAAGTAGTTCACTCTGTGCAAGGAAGTTCTTAACTTGAATTTCCTATTTTCCTTGGGACATATTAATTGGCATGATCTGTTTCTGTGTGGAGCAAAGTCATTAACTTCACACTTGAATTTGTATTTATAATTGCATCCAGTTTAATAGTTTTTACTAGTTTATTAATAAAGTTTTAAATGTTTATCTTGTGCTTTCCTTGGGGAGCTCAAGGCAGAGCATGTGGTATTTCTGGCACCTTTTTAATTCTCACAACAGTCCTAAAAGGTAGGACAGGTGGAAAGAACATGTTTAGCCTAAAGTCATCCAATGAACTTTAAAGTTGAGTGGAGGATCTCTCTGCTTCTACTCTGATGCTCCAACCTGGTGGTTTCTGGAGGTGTTGGGCTGCTTATCCTATCATTCTAAGTGGATGAGATTGATGGGAGCTGTGGTCCAGCACCTATGGAAGGCACCAGGCTGGGAAAGGCTGCTCTAACCACTAGGACATACAGAGCCATTTGCTGAAACATCTCAGAATGCAATGCCTTCTTTCCCCAAATGCTTCTGCTGTTGCCCACCTTGTCCGTGAATAGAGCTATTCTTGCGGTGAACTTTTCCTAAGCCGCTGTTTTGAAATGAGGCATTCTTGTTGCATCTAGATGATTAAAATGGCAGCCATGGGCAAACCTACCTGGAGGTACATCCATTGGAAAGTCTTTATCTATTTTTATTTACTGGTGTGCACAGCACTTCTACAGAATTGAAGCAAACAGGTCCCTGCCTCAGTGAAATAGCGCTGAAGTAACTGACTCCCGGGAAACAGAAAAGGAGGAAAAGATAAGCAGAAGTGGAAGGCTAGCATTAGTGGTTGCTTCAGTTGTACGGGATTAGGCTGAGTTGCAGTAGGGCAGCCTGTTCCACCTTTGCCCTCCAAATGTTTTGGACTACAGTGCCCATTATCCACAGCCAGCATGGGCAATGGTCAGGCAGTACGGAAGTTTTAGCGCAACAGGTCTGGAAGGCAGTAGACTGGGGCATGCGCCCATAAGCATGGGAACCAGAGGCTTGTACCAAAGTGCCATTTTTGGCACTGGGAATCTAGCCTAGTGCAGTGGGTAGAGGCCAGGACTCAAGAGACCCAGGTTCTAGTCCCCAGTCACTTGGGCCTAATCTAGTGCACAGCCTAATCTACCTCGCAGAGTTGTTGTGCAGGTAAGATGGGGAGGAGGACCACGCAAGCTGACTTGTGTTCCTGGCGACAGGAAGAAAAGGCAGAGTAGAAATGTACTAATACAGCTAGAAAATAAAAGTAAAAGCTGGCTTTGGAGGAGGAATTAAAAGTAGCATCCTCATGTTACTCACCTGTAAGTGGGCCTGGCAGGTTGGGTACTGTTTCTTAATTTTTATTCCCCTGTAAAGTATTGTTTCCAGGAATTTAATTGGTTGTGCTAGCTGCATTGAGGGACACTTTTTCTGGGAAAGGCAGGTAAAGCAAGCAAATCAGGTGAGGTGCCCTTGGCATGTGTTCCACACCTGGGTGGCAGCAGAAGGCCTTGGAGGAACCAGGAGACCTTCTGCCACACAGGTAGGCAGCCAGTTACCTTGGCCAGCTGTGGAGTCCCTTCTTCCAACATCTGGAAATGGTATGTTGGACATAAGCAAAGGAGAAAGAGGAAGATTCTCCCTGAAGGCACTTGTGACATTTTGCTCAGCTACCTGGTCACATTTTGGAAACAATGTTCCAAACATTTGAGGAAAAAATGTTTCCGTCAAGACCAGCAGCTTTCTGCTGAGGGAGAGAGCGCTTGCAGGGGAGAGGTGGTAGAGGGGGAGATCTCCAGCTCTGATTAAATTTGGTAAGAGCAGAGGGCATGTCGCATACCAAAGGAGGTCTGGATTAACGAAATGAGAAAGGCGGCTGTTTCTTTTGACCTTGTACAATGGAGCAAGGTGCTAATTTCCAAGGGCACTGCAGGGAAAACCGTGAGGCATCCAGTTGATGTTAGTGGCATGCTGAGATTCCAAGGATGAGACAGTGCTCTGGGGAAAGGGGTTTTAGGTATGTTTAATATTATTTACTTAGGGGTACATTTAGACTGCTTTTTTTCTTTAAATCTATAGTCCTTTCTAAGCTTAAGAGTACACCAGGCTAAGAGTGCTATAGAAATATGAAAAATCAGTATTTTAACTGGACTTTGGCCAGGCCTGTTCCTCTTTGGTGCTGCTTTTATGGAGTTAAAAAACTACTACTTAAAGTAGGAGGCATCCCAGTATTTTTGCTGTGACCTGGAGGGCAGCATTAGCTTGAAAGAGAGCTGAAGCTGGTATGATGGGAGTGTCATTTCCTTTGCATGGCGCAGTTCTGTCCCATCTGCTCAAGGAGACTTGGGAGGGCTTTGGAGGCACTGCAGGGATGGGCTTCTTGTAGCCCTGCAGAAGCTTTGGCTAGCAGCCCGCACGACCCCTTGGCATTGCCTACCCTGGCTAGGGCTAATGAGAGTATCATCTGGAGGTCCCCCCCGCCCCCCCTGCTTACAGAAATGTACTGAATCTGGGAACAGAGATTCCACTGGAAGTCTGATGATGCTGTCCTGTTTCTTCCAGTTTTCTGATGAAAAAGCAAACCAATGCCTGCTCCCAGCCTTTATATTGCCAATACAGCTTAGTGTGGAGAATTATGCACAGACCAAAAAAGAGCAAATGCTTCCCCTCAAAAGCATGTGCCTAAAATGCAAATATGGATGTAAATTTGGAAATACTGACTAAATTTTTGGAAATTCTAATTGAAATTTAAACAAAGATTTATTGATTGCACTCTTCAGCTGCTCAGTAACTCAAGTTCTCTGGCTGGTGTGCCAAATATACCAAAACATCAGATATAAACATCATAATTAGAATACAAACAGCACAACATAAAAAGGTGAAATAACCAGCAAAGAGTAAACATGCTGCAGCAGTTAAAACCAAATGGAATAACAGCCATCTCCCCAAGGTAGGGAAGACCATGGCCAGGTGATCTGCTTGCTCTGCAGCCAGGTGCTAATTGTGGCTGGGTGTCTTCCAGGTTCCTACTCTCTTGGCTTCTTATGGCTCTATCTTCAAAGAGACTTGGACTGGAGAGGCCATCAAACAGAAGACGCCTTGAACGAGAAGATGTTCCTCTGTAAATTAGGGTACAGAAATCACAGCTGTGCTCTCAATTTTCTTCTTCCCATATGTCTGGGCAGAGGAATTTGAAAGCTTTTTTTTTTTTTTTTTATTTGTGGCTTGGCATGTTATCTCAACTGAGAAACTGTAGTTTGTGACAAGTAAGGTTTCCTTGAAACAAGCCAACTTCAAAGCAAGTATTTTGAAGTTGGTGTATATGAGATTAACCATTGTTAACATTAGCCACAGTTTGGATGAAAGCTGAAGAGCGATTAGTAAAAGCATCAAGCTAATGAGTTGATGTCACACACAAGAGGGAAAGCCTGTGAGATTTTAGCAGCTTTCTTTTAGAATCATAGAATAGTAGAGTTGGAAGGGGCCATGAAGGCCATCGAGTCCAACCCCCTGCTGCTGCAGGACACCACATTACACCATCCCACTCAGATGATTGTCAAGTTTCCTTTTGAATGTCTCCCGTGTGGAAGAGCCCACCTCCTCTCTAGGCAGCTGTTTCCACGGCCATATTGCTCTGACAGGGAGGAAGCTTTTCCTGATGTCCAGCCTGGGTCATCTTCTGACCTTTCATCCAAGTCTCTAACCTATGAAGTATTGTTGAGATCTCTTGAGAAATCACTTAAAGGGTTTGGGTTAATATGATGAGTGGAAAGAACTGGACTTGTTGGAAGATGCAAATGTGCAACTTGAACATGATCTCAACAACTGTGATTCACAATTTCAGGATTGCTTTAAGGGATGTGCTAAATACAACTTTGCAACTGTGCTCAATCAATATGCACATCTCTGATTGCTCCACCCTGGTTGGTCACTGATTCCTGTGGTGAAATATAGTGGAATGTATCAATGTCGTGGTATCCCTGTGACAGCCCCAAAATACAGTCAGCGGACCACGTTAAAAGCTCTGCCTTTGTCATTAAGTTTACACTCTGGCTTCTCCAAACAAAGAAACCAGTCCCTGAACTGAACAGCTGCAAAGAGGTGCTGCCTTCTGCCAGGCCAGGAGACAAAGAGGAATCCCATGGACCTGTCCATGTGCCATGTAGTTTTGCATGTCTAGATTGCTATTATTTTTGTGGTGGAGCCCCAAGGAGTAGTAATTGCCTGCTCCTTGCAGAGTGATGTGTGAGTGCACAGTCGCCCATGTGTCTCTCTGGCTACCCACCAGCTCCAGGAAGCCTGCGAGAAGCTGCCCTCACCAGCAGTCACAGGTGGCACGAGCTGTGCAGTCCTCAAGGTCAGCGCCACAGAAACCCCACTGCAGAGCCTGCCCCATGGCTCTGCCCCTTACTCTGCCTTTCAGGGACAAGGAGGAGCAGATCGGTGTGCAGAAGAGCCAAAGAATCAGTACCCCAGAGCTCACCTGACATCCACCCGTTTCAGCAGACTCCTCCCCTTCTGCCCCAGGTGCCGAAAAGGCCAGCAACCTTGGCAGAGGACAGGGAGGCTGCACTCTGCAGGGTCAGTGGGATGTGGTTGGACAGCTGGCATTCAGAATCATAATTTAATATATGATTTTGCCTTGGGGCTCCTTCTGGAATGAAAGCCTCTTGCAAAACAGTTGTGGCTGATGTAGATTGGTTTGGTAGGATGCAGTCTTTGCATCCCCTTTCCTCAATTATCTTAATATCACAGAGTTCCTCTGTGTCTTCTGTCCTTCTCAGTGTTTGTTAATTTTTTCACCATTACCTTCGAATGCACAATGCCTTCAGATTCCTCCTTAGTTCATCTGATCGATTTTCAGATCCTCTTAATCTATCCCTTTTATTATTGACTCCCCCCACCATTCAGTTTAATCAATTCCTAAATCCAATGCTCTTCTTGCACTCAACTCCCCATAGCCAAGTTGCTCAATTTTTTCCACCTTGCCCCATCAATCAGGTCTTTGGTCATCCTTCCAGTTGTTGAACAGCATTAATTATGGGGAAATCCTATCCAGTTCGCACAGTCATTTCTCATTGCAATATACCCATGTGCACAATTAGAGTTTCATTAAGGTGAAGTTAAGAGGGGGGTGGGGCAGAGAGGGATGGCTGCAGACTGAGACTTTTGCCTGGGCTTCCTCAAAGGGCTTTTGCCTGAGCAGAGTTATTATCCTAGCAATGGTGGTAGCCGTGACCTTTTGCTTCAGATGAGTTACCTGTGATGCTCATGTGCTATTTTTTTCAGTAGTTAGCAGATAATAGGAGGCCCCATTATCTGAGTTAGCAGATAATGTCAATGCCATGCAGTGCGCGATGGCCAGACATGGCTTGTGTGCTGGACGGTCTGGGCTGGATTGGCTACCAAGTGCAGCAGAAAGCAGTGGGGAGCTGCTGGGAACTTCATCAGCCTTGCCAGTCTGGTGCCCTCCAGATATCCTGCCATTTTGGTTGGGGATTATGGGAAATGCAGTCAGCAAGTGGCTTCCTGTTGTGTAGGGGAAGTGCTTCGATCCCTGGAAGGAGTTTTCTCTCTGCTGTTACCTGGCCAGAGCTTCCATGGCATAATGGTTAGAGTGTTGGACAGGAACTGGAGAAGTCTGGGCTCTGGTCCTCCCTCAGCCATGAAGCTTGCTTGGTGTTTTCCCAGTCACCGAGGATAATGTGGCAAGGAAGAGGTCCATGCAAGCCACTTTGGGTCTTTTGCAGGAAAAAAAGATGGAATATAATCCAGTATAATAAATTATTGCCCTCAGGAACAATAGCAGGCGGACATTTGGATTTTCCCTGTGACATCGACCTGTCTTGGGTGACCTTTGCAGGCAGCAGGTTGACTGAAAGGCAGGCAAGCAGGCAGGCAAGGTGTTCTGCCATCCCTCCAAACTCCGCACCTGTCCACTTGTGCAGCAGCAGGAAGTCCAGCCATTACCTCCACCTTCCTGCAGGTGGCGCTTTGAGCTTGCCTGCCAGTAAATGTGCGATTTGTTCTTGGGTATCTAAGCACAGCTGAAGTCATTTTATTATTATCCTCCAGCTAAATCAAACGAATAAATGCAATGTTATGTGACAGTTAGAAATCAGGAAAAAAAACCCCAACTGTTAGAGCAGTAAGGCAATGTAACCAATTACCTAGGAGGGTTGTGGGCTCTCCCACACTGGAGGCATCCAAGATCTAACTGGACGGATATCTGAGTAGGATGTTGTAATTTCAAGACTTGTGGCTTATTGGGACTGATTAACATTTCCATGTGTGAAGAATGAAACTAATTATTGAGTCCCTTAGTTCCTTTTCAAGTACTCTGTTTTGCCTTCTTCTCTTTTGTTTTTTAGCTTCCCCTTATTCTCTGCCTGATTGGGGTAGGTCAGAGTGCCTGTGCTCTGACTTGGTTCCAGCTTTCTTGAGAATCCGGGTGTTTTGGGGCCGCATTCAGAGTACTGATTCTTACATTTTAAAAGTTTTAAAAGGTCTGGGATCAGAACACTTCCCATATCTGCCTACTCTTTCACCCAGATAAATATTGGACACTGTCCAATATCGCTGAACAGTCGCTTCTTTGTTTTGGTACCTTAGCTTTAAATGTTGTCCCTTGGAAGACCTGCCTGCCTTCATTATTGTCCCTGTTTTTGCTGGATGTCTGTAAATGATGGCTTTTGAGGCACATACATGTCGAATAATTTAAGGGAGCATGCACATTCTGAATTCTGTGTACTAGTCCAGTACAAAGTTTATCTCTGGAATAACCTACTTCCCAGAAGAAATGCCTTCCAGATATTGTCGAAACGTTAGTTTTAAAGATGCATTAGCTGTGTTGTGCTATCACAATTAGAGAACCTAAGAAGAGAGAAACAGAAGAAACTTTTTGCTGAATGAAATGTAGCCCAAGGTCTGTGGATGTGGCAGGTAGATCCCAAAGCAGGGGCCCACTGAATAGGTGTTGGGTGCTGGTTCCCCAGATCCCCAGATGTGCCTATGGGTCAAAAATGCATGGGGTCTCCTGCATCCACTTTTCCCATTCCAGTAATTTCCTAGAGGTGAGTGTGCCATTTTTGCAAAGCAACGTGTGCCAGAAAGTGCTGCTTTCTGGCTTTTCATAACTTTCCACACAATTCAAGCCGTGTTCTAAATGCCCTAAAAATACACAAACAGATTTGAAAGAGATAACTTGTGTTGGAGACTCGCTCACACACGTTACGCCGTGTGTAAAAGGGTAGACAAATCTGTCAGTTTCATATTCTCCCACCTTTGATATTTTAAATTCTCTTTGGACCTATTTTGATGCAATGTGTGGATTTCCGTGAGTTGTGGTTTTTGTATATTTGCACATGCACACGCATACACCAAACACAGTATCCCCAGATGTCTGGCTTCCCATTGCATTACCATTTTGTGAGTTCCTCTGTCACTTGCATTTGCTTTGCTTGCTTCCTTGTTTAACTGCCAGTATTTCTGGAGTCAGTTTCCATCTGAGGCTGGCTGGGGGTGATGGGAGACATAGTCCAACTCTTCTGGAAGGTGTCAGGCTGGAAAAATCTGGCGTTGGAGCCATTTTCTATATTTTTCAACTTGCACCTCTCCTCTTCACAATCTCATTCTGGGTTACTGACACAGCAAAGTTCATTGATTTTCAAAAGATGGTGCAAAAAGGATTCTTGATAAGATGGCTGAGCAGTGTGCCTGAGCTGCTATCAGAACAAATTTTGAGATTCAAAAATGGAAGACTGTGGGATAGCTAATCCATCAGTGCTGCTCTCAAAAACAAGATGAGGCGATCCTGCAGGAAACTTGGGTGGGGAGAATTTGAGAAACCGTCCAAAATTGCTCCGCTTTCCTTTTCTTAAAGGTTCGATGGGAAAGGGATGGGGGAGTCACTTGCCTGCATTTTGAAGGGCAAAATGAGATTGGGTCTAATCTAGTGGGATCTGCGTTGCCAGCACAGAGGTGCGAAACCTGTGCCTGTCCAGATGTTTTGACCTCTTCTCCCTTCATCCATTTCCATTGGCTGTGCTGCCTAGAGTTGATGGTGTTAGAGGCTAAAACATCTGGAAGACAGCCAGATGCCCAGTCCTGAGCCAGTGGAACGGACACTGCTGGTGGACTGGATTTTTCCATGTCTCCCGCAGATCAGCTCCAGTGGGTTGTGCAGCTTCAGGAGCAGATTTGGGGAGGTGTAGGGAGAAGAGGAGAAAGAATCCCCCATGCAGGGGCCAAACTGGTTATAGCCCAATGGTTTTTATGCCTATCTCATTGACTACTTGTATCTGGGTGCTGGCATTTAAATACCACCAGCTGTCTCTAGACATGGCCTGAGCTCCAAGACTGGTTGTGTAAGGAAAAATACCACAAATGTGGTAGAAATAATAGGAGGAGACCAACACCCTGGTGGTTTCTGCTGTCCTTTTGCACATGGCCGTCCTGAAGGTGGCAGCCAATGTGCCCCACCTAGCAGTGTCTCCCCACCCCAAGCCCACAATTAGCCAGGTAGGAAAATATTCAATATATTCAGTCTTCTCTCACCTGTCGCCTTCCATGGACTCCAGCTCCTGTCATTTCAGCCAGCACAGCCGTTGGCCCACCATTCTGCATTAGCCATGTTTGGGTGTGATGGGAGTTGTAGTCCTATGCAGCTTGAAGGCACTAAGTTGCAGTAGCAACCTTGTGGTATGTTCTGGGAGGACAGTACTGAAATAAGGCACAGTCTTTTCTTAAACCAGGACAGTCTAGATTTTGCTACCTGGGAAGAGGGGAGGCGACCTGTTCTCTCGACAAAAAGACTATGAGCAGGTCAAGCCATGCTTGCAAATACTGATGCAGCCTCCATAACGATCTTCAGTGCTGCTTTTCAACAAACTCCTCCTATTGCTACCCCAGTCCTACTTTATATGCTAAGATACATGTGCTTGTTTTTATTGATAAATATTTATTTATTTCTGCCCCAGAAAATAATGAAAAAGGCCCTGTAGCCAGCTTGGTACTTCCAGATGATGCTCAACCCCTCCGCCTGTATTAGGAGGTGCACATGGATGGATGGATGAGGGGCAAGAGAGTCCAGAAACCACTTGATGTTTTCTCCCTTTTACAGAAACATTCTTTTACACCTCACTAGAATTGAAGAAGAGATTAATAGTTTTGCTAAACTTGGAAGTAATTCTAAGGAGGAAGCAATGGAGCATGAGGAACTGCAGATCAAACCTTGGATATATCAGTGGGAAGTGAAAAGTATAAAGATATAAACCTCTCGAGCACATGAAAATGGAGATCAGAGGGACCGTTCTATGGATTGAGACAATGGAATGTTGAGTGCATCGATTGTAGCTCTATTCGTAGCATGTGGCGGATGACTTTTTCCTCTGCACATGCAGTAAAACCCACGCCGGCCCTTGATCTTTACTGAGAGGCCTAAGGCCAGCCAAAACTACCCTTGCCCTCCAGATGTTTTGGACTAAACTCCTAGAAACCTTGCTAGCTGGGGCTGATAGATGATAGATCCTGAAACCCCTCGACGGGTATCAAGATGGGGAAAGCTGCTCTAAGCCTAACACAAAGGAATATTGTGAGGATAAAATGTGAAATGCTATTTTTTTAACTTCCCAAGCTTCCTGGAAGAAGGGAAGGATAAATATGGAGTGCTATTGTCAAACATACACATGCTTAAAGCAGACCCATTGAAACTGATGGGTCAGTAAAGTCACGACTTGATTTGTATCCTGTTGATTTCAGTGAGTCAGGATTAGGCAGGATTAGGTCAGGAGCAAACTTTGGATTTTTGTCGGGGCTGCCTTTGGGGTACGTGCTTGTCCCATTGCGATGAGAGGAGTGGGGAGCATATGCCTGTCCAGAATTGTTGGACTGCAATTCCCATAATCACAGCCTGCATTGACAGTGCAAAGGAATGATGGGGGTCGCAGTCCAGCTTCTGCAGGCCAGCACATGCTCCCAATTTTGTTCCATAGTTTTCAGTATGGAAAACGCCTTCTTGTTTAGGCAGGGTTTGGGTTATGGGGTAGGCCAGGTTGATATGCCGGGACCGTGTCTCTGTTATGTTGCTAATTTTGGTGTCACCAGAGGGAATTTTATGGTGTGAGTTGCTCTGTGCGTCGCATAAGTACCGGAACAGTGGGATGTAAATGTGGATGTAAATACACCTCTGGCAGATGGGTTGGATAGTTCTTAGTAGCACCTTTACAAGCCCCTTAGACCAGAGGTGAATGGAATATAGAAAGCCGTGGCACATGTGGGGAAACCATTACGTTGACACCATCATCAACATCCCTTTGTTTGCCAGGTGCTCTTCCTTGCCACATGGCACATGACAGCACCTGAAAAAAGATCATAATATAGCAACAATCCCTGATTGTTTGCCAACAGTGATGAAGCTTAACAACATATAAGCAACAGGCTATCAAAACATCGCTTGTTAATAAACAGGCACTGAGAGTCAAGAAGGCATGGTAAACCCTAAGAAAGGGGATAGGAGAAGTGAGTCCAAATGGCAGGATAGGTGACCGTGTCCAAAGCTCCAAGCTGACCCCAGCAACAACCCAGGTAGACGCCTCCATCCAGGTGGGTTCTGCATCTAGATCAACCTTTGCAGGCAGAGTCTGTCGGGTCCTGCCATCCTCAGCAGGCAGAAATGAACCTGGGCTAAAGAGCAGCAAGCTGGGATTTACTGGCTTCCAAGCTGGAGGGTCTCTTCAGCCTTCTTCTGTCTAATCCAGGACCATCTCCTCTGGCTTGCAATGGTTGCCCAGGGGCTTTGCCTGGTTCTCCCACATCTTCTCCTACATGGAACTGGTGATGCCAAGGATTGAACTTGGGGCCCTCCATGTGCAAAGCATCTGCTGTGCCACAGGGGCCCCTCAGCACCATTTGGAGCAAAAGAGTCATGTCTCCATGCTCTGCGGCCAGGAATGCCTCCATCATGCCGCCTTTAGCTCCCTCTTTAAAAAGTACCCGTTGTCTCTCGCTTTCATTTTTGTGACTTAAAACTTGGCAGACATGCTCGGGATGCCTCCCAGACTGGCTTCTCTTACTGGCTGCATGTTTAGTTTATAAGTGGTGGGAAAGCTCAAGGGAAATTAATCTGTCTTCCACCCACAAACTCATGGAAAGATTAACATCTGGCTGTAATGGATGTGTGCAACCAGCTGGAAAGGATCCTGGCGTTCCATCCTGTTCCTGCCAGGTAGGGGAATAAACATCCTAATTCTAGACATTTGAGCTGGCGTATTTCCCCCCATAACATTTTACAGTGTTAAGCCAGCAGTGCAAGGACACAGCCTTTCCCGCTGTTTTGCATGGGGAATGTGAGGCCACCACGTTCTGGGTTGTAGCAGCTTCGGATGTCTAGCACTGGGATCTGATACCAGGCTTTGCAGCCATCAAGCTCAAGTCTGTTTGGACATGAAGCTGGGGAGTGATGCAGAGATGATAGGAAGCACCGAGTGAAAGAGCAGGGTCAGCCTTCCGGGCATCGGGTCATCTCCTGGGATTGGCGGAGGAAGGCTGAGAGGGAGAAGGCATGGTTTGTTTGCTTGTTTGTTTGTTTAAAGCTTTTATATACTACTACATAAACTACTAAAGTCTCAGGACAGTCTTGGAATAAAAAGAGAGTAACATGAAATGAAGTATATCATCCAAATAATTTTAATAAAACTGACACTGAAACCTAATAAAACCTTAAAATAAGAGGAAAATAAAAAGGTTTTAGCCTGCCGCTGAAAGGAATGAAGCGTCAGTGCCACGAGAACCTCTCTGGGAAGCACTTTCCATAACTGGGGTGCCAGCGCAGACAAGACCCTCCTCCTCCTCCTAATCTTCAAGGAGGGCTCCCAAAGAAGGACCTCTGCCCCGATCTTAAGGGGCGGGTAGGCACATAGGGAAGGATAAAGGGAGAAAGAAGATTGCAGCATTGTTGAGGTGGGAGTGGCTCTCCCATGGCAACTCAGTGGCAGCCTCCGCCTCGCACAACGCTGACCGCTGCCTGGTGCTGCTGGCCATGTGGGAGCCACCTCGTTGAGGCCCGGCTGGTCAGCCCCTGGACTCAGACTCGTGTTCCCTGCCAGGTGGGTGTGAAGGGTCAGTGGGGGTGGCCGCCTCTTGTCTGGCACCCGGCAGGCCCTCAGGCCGGCATAGTGGGTGGCGAGAGGATGCCTGGCGCAAGTTTGCCTAGCTCGCCCTTCACTATCCCAGCCGGAGTGAGCCGTACCTGGAGTGGGGTAGGAGGAAGTGGGACAAAGGGAAAGTGGGGAGGACACAGGGCAGGGCAGGAGAGGGCGGCAGGAGGATGCTTGGGGGAAGCCACCTCGGGGCGGAGGAACTCCAGGGTGTGTGGAAGGGCAAGCAAGGAAGGAGCACGAGGGGGGGCGTGATCGGGAGAGACCAGGACTGGTGTGTGCGCTGTTCTTGGTGCATGCGCAGAGTCAGATCACCGATGGATTAGGTCTGCCTCCTCAAGAGTCGGAAACCCTTTATCGGCAAGCCCTGGGTTGCACTGGATAAGCAACCTGCTAGCTCTCTTTCAGAGAGGGAGGAAGACTTGGGCTTAGACCCCCGTTGGAAGCAAGAAGCAGCCCTGGGCTACTCATGCAGGAGTTCCTGGAGGCAACGGGTAATTTCCCAGGCAGGAGGAGATTCCTTCCTTAATTGCACAGTCCAGTCTGTTACTGTTTATGGAGCACTAATTCCCGACTTGGCGACTAACAACAACAACAACAAAATTCCCTTTTTGGTTGAAGTTGAAATAGATTTTTGGTGCACGTAACCAGGGAAGCCTTCAATACAACTCATTCAAACACCTTTTGCCTGCAGTCCCACTAATGGAAATGAGGTAGCAAGAAGGATTTCGCATCCCCCTTCCTCGTGACCCATTAAGAGTGGGATATAAATATACCAATTAAATTAAAATCTAGCCAAGGGGCCATTGTGCCTGGATGATTATCTGTGGGGAAGGGAAGAAACACTCTGTTTAAATGCAAGGTGAGCAGTGGGAGCTCATACTACTGCTTATCTGGGTAAGCCCCCACCTGAAACATTTTAGACCCCCCCCCCCGGTGCCTGAAATGGCTCCCTGGTCTGCAAATGGGGCCATGAAAGGGGGTGTTTCTGAGCTCAGTCCCCAGTTTACGGAAGATCCCATTTTTCCTCTGTGTATCCTGCCTGGCACCCATAGCCACCTCTCCAGGGCTGCTCGGTGGGTGTGCCTGGTCCGTTATGCCATGCCCGAGGGACCGCTGGGTCACATACTGCCTGCCAGTCCTTGCAAGCGGGTCTCTGTGCCTTTCCCAGGTGCTCCTGCGCACCATCCCCTCTGTGTCTCCAGTCCCTTCTGAGGCCTCAAACCAGTTGCCTCTGAGGCCTTGCAGAGGCGTGTCGGAACGCTGTGCTTTGTGACTCCAAGGCTCTTCGTGGCTTCGCCTTTCAGCAGCGTGTCTGGGCACACGGCACTGAAAACGCTCGAGGTGCCAGGCCATTGTGGGAAGTGTCCAGACATCCCTGGCTTGGCAGGCTCCTCCTGCCTTGTCCTTCCATGGCTGGTTGAAATCCCTCTCTGAGTGCCAGAAAGTTACAAGCGGGAAAAACCAACCATACATTGCACAACAATGCAGGACCTCGTGCCTAATGGAGAGTGGCTTTTGTTCACCTATAAAATTGATACAGAACAAGCTGGTGGGAGGTTTGAGGCAAAAGTGCTTCTTTTTTGGGTTGAGGTAGAGATGTTCCAGTGAAGCATTAAAGTAGGCGACTATTTGGTGTGAGTACTGTTTACGCTTGCATAGATGTGTACGCATGGGGCATGAGTGGCTTAGGCTTTCCGCTGGGCTGGCCATGTTCTGGAAAGTTTTCCACACAGCTGGAAAAGGTTTCCACCCCCGCATCATTTGGTGCAGCTGGATGCAGAATCAGGAATCTGGAAATTATCTGTGCACCCCTGGAACACAAGCAGGTAGAGTGCATTTGGAGAAGAGCCCAAGGCGTCCCATTAGACGGCTTCTGAGCTGAGAGTTTGGTTGTCACACGAAACCAAAGCACTTCTCTCCTTTGCTGTATGCAGAGTGAGAAAACGGTTTGCCAACCTGTATCCTTGAAAGTGAGATGTCATCAGCACCCAAGTCCCAGAAACCTCCTTATCCGGGACAGCAACATGTTATGCTTCCCATTCACGATCACTTTGCCATGTTCCTCTTTCTCACAGGCTTGCTTCACCCATCTCATTATCTGCGGTGTTTAAAACCCGAGCCAGTTCTACTTGTTGTGAATTGGGATTTCATTTTTAAAAAATTTGCCTGTGCTTAAAACCTACAGAAATGGCTTTCCAATTAGACTCTTTAATTCTGCATGTGACAGAAGGCGGAATGTGGCTTTTTTGGCTTTTGGCTTGCTTTTTAAGTGAAACATTGCCTTCTTCTTGATCCGCGTGCATTGCCTTTAATGCTCAGCAGTGCGTCGTTCAACAGATGCGCCTGCCCTGGGAGCTGTGCTGATTGTGTCGTCACTTTTTTTTCACACACTGGCAGACGGTTCAATACTAGAAAACTGTGCCTGTCAAATGACTCTTCTTGATTGCCCTGCAGTATGTCCAAAGTAGTTTTAAAATGCCATAATTATGTCTCTAAAGACTTGTGGGGGGGGGGAGGAGTCAAGCATTCTCTCCCTTCATTCATTTGAGCGGATAAAAGGCTTAGTAGGCAGGTCTGCAGAATGAGCACTGACCTGCTTTGCACGATCAAAACAGGCAGGACCAGTGGCAGGTGGGATGTGCATGTTTACCTCCTGGCTGCAGCTTGTGTTGTGCATATTGGGGGACCATGGGTTGTGCCAGGCTTAAGCAGCCCCCGCATAACCCATTAACAGTCCGTGGCTGGGGGTTTGAGGATTCAAAATTACTCCCACGGGTGCCAGAGCTTAAATATTAACAGTGGGCCATGACTGTGATTACATATTAACAAGGGCGCCAAATAAAGGTTTCCAAAACGGCAACAATAAAAGAAAGCCTTCTTTGTAGATGCCACGTGTTTGTCATAGCAGGCACATCTTAGAAGAAAGATGCCAGCAGAAAGCCCTCTGTGGGAAAGGGACAGTTTTTAATTAGGAATGGGGAGAGAGTCATTCCATTCACATTTTGATAACAATTTCATGAATATGAACTGCGGTGCTGCTATCTGTTGGTGTTAATACTTCTCAGAATTTAGTGGTGCTGCTCTCTGAACAAAGGATGCATAGCGAAATAGATATATTAGTGAAATATAAATAGGGGAAAGGCATTATAATAATGAAAAGTGCATACAGAAATGTGGTCATTAGAAGTGCTCATGAAACTATTCAAAGACTCATGGAGACTTCAAAAGTGATGAAGGAACAGGATGGAACAAACTTAAAGTGAAAATATTATACCCCAGTCAACCAAAATCAGGTATTCCCATGAATTTTGTCTGACCTAGGATATTTTTAAGGGGTCAATGAAATGTTTTTAGTGGATTGATCTGCATGATTAATACCGAACGCCAGAAAGAGCCCATACTGGAGAGAAACCATATACATGCTCTGTGTGCCAGGGAAACTGCACATGGTAGTTAAAACTTGAAGCAGTTAGTGTTTTGTGGCACATGCTAGGTGCAGTGGAGTTGGAGGTTTCATTTGATATTTTCTTATCATGCAAAAGAAGAAAGCAGCTCAGGCTTCCACTGGGCTGGGTGGCATCCAACCTGATGCTTTCTTCCACTGTCCTAAGAGAGGTCCCAGCTTATTGGGGGAGGGCTTGACCGTAGACTTGGGGCAAAACCCTTTTTAGCATGTAACAATCAGGAACAAAAATTCCTGCTTTTGTTTAGGATTTATTCCCACAAGTCCCTGAGTTAGACCATTGTTCTATATCATTGCATTGTGTTATCGTTTGTTGTAAACTGCCCAGGAAGGCTGTGTCACTGGAGGCTCCCTGCTCAGTTTAACCTTTGTTAACCACCCAGAGAGCCTCAGCATTTGCGTGGGATGGGATGGGATGGATGGATATCATTGAAGGATGGGGTCTAAATTTTAGAAAGAGCAAAGTGTATATTGCTTCTATTATGCCTCTGCATGCAAATGACTGGGGAACATGGGTATAGGGAGCGCACTTGTGCATGTGTTCTGCTTGTGGGTGCCCTGATGGTGCAGTGATTGGCAGTGTGGAACAGAATGATGGGAAGCATTGGCCTTTGGTCCAGTCTAGCGCAACTTCCTTATGTCCTGTGTTCTTCACCGCATACCTTTGCATATCCATAAGCCCTGCTCAGGTGTGCTGCTTGAGTGCTTCAAGAACACCCAGGAGGGAATTACTGGAGAATGTGGATCAGCTTGGCAGCCCAGCCTTTGTTCTTATGCTGCCTGTGTTGGAGGTGAACTTCTGTATCAAGGAGTATTTTGTTTCCCTGCAGGCTCCCCACACAATTTAAGAATCCTGATTTTCTAGCAGACGGGTGTGGGAAGAAGAGAGGCCTTTGAATTTCACAGTACAGTTCTTAAGTACAATTCTCTGAGCTTGTGGAAGGCTTCGGGCATCTGACCATATCTATTTTCCTTCCATGGTAGCATCTAAATTCAGCCACTGATAGGATTTTTCCATCATGGACAATGGCATAAGAAAGTGTCTTTTACCAAGTCCGACCTTTTGAGTATCTAGCCCTCAAGCAGGCTCTCCTTGGCAGGCCTCCACAGGGATTTGGTCAGAAGTCTTCTTTCCAAACTATGTGAGCCCTCTGATCCAAGGATGGGGAACCCCTGGTCCATGGAGGTTCCCCTTCTGGCCAGCAGAGCTCTCAGTGGCTGTAAATGCTCCCTCTGAAGGAATCTGCTACTTCGATTATGATCAGAGATAACAGTGAGAATTCTGCTGCAGAATTCTTGGGCTGCCCAAACTGAAAGGGGCATGTCAGATTAAGTTTGGGATCTTCTGCATGCAAAACAGATACCTGATGCAAGAGATATGAAATTGGGTAGAAATAGATATACACCATCTATGGAATGCCTGTTTGTACTACACTGGGGGGACAGTGTGGCATTCTTACCCTGAACTTAGGTGGCTATCTACTTAGGTGGCCCCATGCTTCCTCCTTCATAGTTGGGAAGCTGTGCAAGCAGTGGGATGGTTTGCAAAATTTTCTGCCGGGGACAAGATCAATGCTGGTGGTTCCCTGGTTGAGCTCTCGGTCCCCTGGCTTTCGCTTCAGAGCTATCGTGACTGGAGAGAGAGGAAAGTCATGCTAGTCTGCGGGGAATCTCTGTAGATAAGTTAACAGCATAAAGGGTTTCTTTTGTGGATTGGATTGTGATTTTTCAAGCATGGAATACAGCAATACTGGATGCATACAGAGTGATGCTAAGGATTTTCCATATCAACATATATGAACAAAATATTAGGGTTAAGATGCATTTTTTTTACTGTGACCTATATTAACATATTGCATAGGAGGGAGACTCCATGAGGCCACGCAGAGTTATGCTTTTGGTACATTGTAAGCTTATTTGTTAATGTACTTCTTTCTTTCTTTATTTAAAACATTTGTATGCCGCCCAGTTGTGCCACAGCAGCTCTGAGCAGCTCACAAGCATTTTAATTCTTGAATTCGCTCAGCTCTGAAAAATACTCATGTTCCTGCACAAAAGTTGACTTGATTAAAAAAATGCAGCAGAAAATGCCAGCTGGTCCCAGCAAAAGTCTGACAAATTTTGCCTACCTGGATAGGGGGGAGTGGAGTAGGGAGAAGGACGCACGCAAAATTGCAGAAGTCCATGAGGAGATGACGTCTCTTACCAGGAGGTGTCACTGCAGTTCAGTAGCAGCTCCAGACAGACTAGCTCACACTCTCCTCAGAGCCGCTCTGTGCTGCCGACTGCCTAAGCGGTTTAGAGAATGTCACCCCGAGCAGGCACAAGCAACTGCCTTACAAGAGAAAGTTGGTGGTCTTGAAGGGCCTGGTCTTAGGAGTTTAGAGAGTGAGATTCCGTGCACATCATCATGGAATGATCACTTTTGCAATGTGATGAACTTG
Organism: Varanus salvator macromaculatus; assembly: GCA_023646645.1. Lineage (NCBI taxonomy): Eukaryota > Metazoa > Chordata > Lepidosauria > Squamata > Varanidae > Varanus > Varanus salvator. The sequence continues at coordinate 10,114,495 of JAIXND010000786.1, forward strand.
CCTTTATTGATGATCTGCTACAGCATTTGCAGTGGTCACGAAGCTGCTAGCGAACAGACAAGGCTGCGTTCAGTTTCCGCCTCCCTGTCCCCTCTGCTTCTCTTTCGCCTCTCTAACATAGGCTTGGGGAATGTGTAGCCCTCCAGCAGTTCCTGGACAACAATTACTATCCCTTGCCACTGGCTTATTTCTCACTCTCAGCAATGAGGTATCAATAGCCGCAACTTCCATAGATCACAGCTTATAGCAGCCACCTTCATCATGGCGCCTTTCAGATGCCTTGGGCTACAACTTCCCTCATTTTGCAGCCAGGTTGGCTTACAAAGTCACACGTGGCATGGATGAAGATGGGGTGGCTTAATTCAGCAGCTGAGCCTGGATTCTAGGGGAACATTGGGAATGGCAGGTGTCTCAGAAAACATGGGCCAGTTGTATGGGGAGGTCTGGCAGTCCCTGGCCCAGGCAAGGAAGCCCCACCCAAAGATGTCTACAGCTGGGGATCTTTATCATGGTGCCATAGGCTCCAGAGTGCCCATGGATACTTCTGTTGGCTCACCCTCTAGACCTCTTGCTCCTACTGATGTTCAGCTTCTTCCCCATGGTATTTTCTTGCACTGGTTCTGGTGCCCACCCAGCCTTGAACCTGGCTGATTTTGGGCGAGTCAGAGGTTCTCAGCCCAGTGTACCTCACAGGTTGTTATTGTGAAGGTAAAATCGAGAGGAGAACCTGTAAGCCATCTTGGGAAGCCGCCTGCCAAGCCACCTTTTCCAAAAGAAAAAAGGTGGGGATTAAATTACCTTGAACTAATTATTCTACATTAAATGCAATGCAATGTAAATGGCAATAATACAGAATGGGAGGCTGACATGCTGCAAAGAGAAATTCTGCTCTGGTGCCGTTTGTATTTGGGTTTTGTGTGCTGATGCTCAGACTCCACCAAGAGCCTAAATACAAGGAAGTTCCTTCAGTTGCAGTCATACCAGGTTGCCTTTGGGGAATGTGTGCTGTGCATGCCATGGCAGCCATTTTAGATTGAACAAGACTCTCCTCCTCTGGCATGCCGGCCATTTTGGGACAGCACCCACTACACACGTTGCATATTCTAGATGCACCCACTGACCCAAAAAGCTTGGGATCCCCTGCCTCACGAAGGCCATTGGTTTGAGGAGTGGGGTGCCCTGTGCCCAGTCAGCCACTGAAGTGGATCCAGCGCCAGGCCTCCCCTGCCTGTAGTGATGGATTTGCCAAAGAGGCAGCAAGGCAGGGAAACGACAGCGTCAGCGTTGGCTTAGGGAAGAGGGCTCCCTTGGCTGCCACCAACCAATGCAGAGCCTGACCATGCAAGCAGGTGAAATTCTTTTCTAGCCCCACTACCCAGCAGCTCACCATCACCCTGGAAAACAGGAGAACGCATGGTGGGCTTGGTCAACGCACTTGCTGAATCCCCGTGCCTTTTTCATGGATGTCCCAGGAGTGGACCGGCTGGGGGACTCTCCTTCCCTGGTCCACCTTCACTTCTTGGTATCACTGATCCCCGGTTGGGCTTGCCGGCCATGCTGTGCGAGGGCTTTCAACCTTCCTCCTTCACCACCAGCTTATGCAGTGCTACAATGGAGTCCTGGCCCTTGGCTTATGTTTTCAGGGGACCTAAAAGTTTTGTGGTGGATCCGGAAGGTCCCACAGACGTATTCCCATTTAGAAAGGATGCAACACTTTAAAGTGTTGCTCTTCTGTCTCCGCCTTTCCCATCTTCATGGCAGCATGGCTGTCCCAGGATTTACAGCCACTCTGGGGCAAGGGGGTGTTTCTCTTCCAGTGGGGGTGTTGGCGATGCTGCTAATTCTCGCCTAATATCCATGCTGTCGGTGTTGGGATTCGTAAAATACGAAGGTGCCTCTGCAGAGGCATCAATGAAAAACAGCATTCAGAAGGCTGGCTTTTTATATAGCTTTACAATAGCTGATGGAAGTTTTTATGTTCTTTGTGAAATGAAAAATACCTAATAAAAGAAGTGTGAAATCTGGAATGATTTCACTTTCTGTTTTGGCTCTTTGGTTTATAACGTACTATATAGCTCCACTCTTGACCTGAGCAGGAGGTTTCTTTTTATAGTTGCACCTTCCTGGATTTTTCACCATTGGACATTAGTGTTCTACAAATGTTTATCATGATATTACATTACGTGTAAACATGTCTAGATTTTGTTCCTCAGTACTTCTTGATATTGCACAGGCAATTCAGTGATTGTTTTAATTTTGTCAAAACTTATTATGGCTAAGTCAATATTGTATATAAATCCATTCCACTAGGTAAGATCATCAGGGATTAAAGCTATTATAAATCTAATTTTATGGATTCAAGATGCTTACTCCAGTACAGTTTTGATAGTGCTAGTGGAAGTCATGAAACTTGCTGTGCTATCAGCAAAGGTCTCCTATAAAGCTTTGGTACTTGTGTATCAATCATTTGGGATATGGAATGATGAGGCTGAAACGTGACCATGTGGTGGGTGGATGTGTTGATGCCTTGGAGGATGTGATAGAATTATCTAGAACTAGGAATGGTGCAGAGAGGTATACAGAGATGTAGTTTCTCTCTCTCCATTTTGTTTTACTTGACCCCATAAAACTGATTTACAATAATCTCAGAACAGCACTTCTTCATACAGTGTACACTTGACAAGATGGGATGATGGCCACCAGCCCACATGGTGTGGGAGGATTAGGACTGGCCCTGGGCAGCAGTCTCGAGTGGGGTGGGAGCTGTGAGACTACTCCAGAGTCAGGACTGAAGAGGAAGCCTTGAGTGGTGGGCAAGCAGAAGGCAGCATCAAAGCACCAGCTGGATGTCAGGACCAAAGACTAACCAAGGAAAGAGGAATATAGCAAAGCTCAGGAAGACTGGTGCAAACCGAATAGGAGACCCTTTATAAATCTTCCTGTCCAGGAGGATCCAGGTCAGCATGAGTGGAAGGAGTGAGTCTAGAGGCTTGATAGTAAGAAGTTTCCACCTGCACTTTATCGGTTTGGCGCATGGGGGAATTACATATACAGATCCCTCCACTCTTGACATGGAAGAATTCTCTGAGGATATGTCCTGAAATAGTTCATGGAGAAGAGGTCTATATCAGCAGTTATGGACTAAGATAGCTAAATGTAAGCAATAGGGTGCCCCTGAAGAGTAGGTCGTAGAATCCAACAGTTGGAAGAGGCCTAGCAGGTCATCAGGCCCAACTGCTCCGTGCAGGTCTCAAGTCTCCCAGCCACCTTCTAACCAGTCCTCATCTTGCTTAGCTTCCAAGATTAGGCAGGATCCAGCACTCAGGCCATCAGCTGTGGAACATCACTGCCTTCCTCTCCTGCTGATCATGTTTCTCGGAGACAGAATGTTGGACTAGGTGGGTGCAGCAGGGTTGGTCTCACATGCATGAAAATGCCTCTGCTCAGATTTCGGGTTAGCCATGAAGCATACCAGGGTGGCCTTGAGCTAATCACAATCCCCCAGCCTAGCCTTCCTCAGCGGGCGGCAGTGAGAATAAATATTATTGCTAACCTTCAGAAAGGAAGACCCAGGAGGCACAATACGCATTAGGCATTCCTGAGCATCCCTTGGAGGGTTGGGAACCTGACAGACATGCCTTATAAATTTAATCCTTTGCAGCATCTCCATCCTACAGGGCATCTTTCCTGGATATGTTGGGCTCAGTTCCAGCACCAGCCTAGCTGAATCCTTCTGATAGCCTATCTGAATAAGCAGAAGTAGAGGAGGAGGATAAAGTACGTGAAAGAAGGGTATATTTGAAGGGATAAAAACTGAATTTGCAAGCTTGTTCAGCTGCAGTGTGTTCGTGACTCCTCCTGAAACAAAAGTGTAGGGGGAAGTTAATCACTTCTTCTCATGGTTGACCTTGGTCAAATTTTATTTTAGGTCTCCCAGATGCCCTTAAAAAAGACTCCAGAAAGGATATATGAAAAATGCTTCAAGCTCTGGATGAATCCTCAAAGGACTCGAGGGGAAATTCTAAATAGATGCAAACTGACAGTCTCTAGGAGCTTATGAGCGCGGAAGCCGGGTCTGCCTGCCTCTGCGTCACTCCGACTTTGTGTGGAGCTCTTTGGCCCTTCAGCCTATTGGCTTAAAGCTGGAGGCACCGTGTGTGTTGCAGAACAGTCCGTGCTCTGAAAACGGGCTCAGCTGGCCGCTCTCACCATGACGGGGAACTGTCCAAAAGTCCCACTGCATCAAAAGGTGCCTCGTTCTAAAAAGGCGGCTGCACTGAGTCCCGTGATGCAAACTTCTGCTTCTTTTGTGAGGAGCGATCATCCCACGGCCAGCTGGGTGTAACATCCCCCGTCCGGGTTCCGTTCTCCAGGCACGTCTGCGCGATGCAGGCAGCCTTAGCTTTTTTCTTAAAAAGGGAAATCAGACCAAGCGGTTTCCCTTCTAAAACTGGAAAGGTGAATTGTTACCATGTTGTGGAAGATGGTACCCCACACTTTTCAGTTAAGCATATGACAACCCAGTGGAGACCGCACCTGAGCTAACAGATCTGCTTAAGGCTAGAAGACAGAATGAGATCCCCCCCCCCCCCGCACCCCATGCACAGCATTTGTGGAATCCTGTTCCAGGATGCCTGTTTACACCAAGGACACTTTCCACCTTTCGGTACATGGCCTACCAGTTTGGTAGAAAGCCCAGACTTTATCCCATTCTTTATTATTTGTACTCGAGCGATGGCTCTGCACAAGAAGTCCCTCTAAATGCCTTTAGAAGAAGACTATTTTCCCTTTTGAAAACGGAATGCTTGAAAGGAAGCAGCAGTGATGCTGAGCACTGTGCACTAAGACACACCTGCTTCCTATGTCCACACCATGCTGCCTGCAATGATAGATACTCAGTACAGTCCTGAAGACGAATCTGTCTAGTCCGGAGGCCGATGCTCTCTGCTAGGCTAAGCGAGAGAGTGCAAGGGGAAATCATGGCGATTTCTGAGCCAGCCTAGTGGGTTTGCAGGAGTTCGCTGTGACTCGGACTTTAAAACTTCTCAATGGAATAGTTTGCCCCAACCTGACACCTGTTAGATGCGTTGCGCTATAACACGCAGCATCCCACACCTGGATGGCGCCACACTGGGGAAGCTGCTATGAATTAAGCGTCAGATAATGCCATGCGCTGCTCCTGGCCACTTCTGTTTTGGAGAAGCAGCCACGTGGGTCTCCAGCTGGGAAAGAGCAAGGAAAACACACGGCATCCATGAGCAGTGATTTTTCCTCCAGCTCATTCAGAGCCTTCCTTTCTTCCACCGTGGAACTTGGGGCAGCTTGCCTGAGGATCTCAGGAGGGCTCCCATGTGGGCACTGGCCAGGCTCAGGCCTGCTTAGCTCCTGCAGAGCGGCCAGGTCCTTCGCCCTCAGTCCATGCCCTGGGAGACCTGTGACAGGAGGCCACTGGGGACCGGTTAGCATTTCTGCAGTCGAGGGATGTGGGAGAAACCTGCCGTGTAGCCTTCCTTTGCAAAGTGATGGATGTGCCCATTTTTGTGAGCACCATTCTGTGAAGTCAGGTGTAACAGTGAGTCAATGTTAGCCTTGGCTTGGGCTCCGCGTGGGCCCTGCTTCTGTATTTGGCAGCCGTTGCATGGATTGCCTGAACAGACCTCATAGGCTGCCTCTGGTTTGCGGCCACAGGGCTGGCATTTCTGTTTCTGAGGCAATGCCGGGGAGGTGTGTCTTCACAGTTTTGGCCGCGGTGTGGTACCTACAGATTCAGTTTAGCCATGAAACTGAGGGGGTGGCCTTCAGTCCAATTTCTCCTGTACTTAGCTGCACCTAATCTGTGGACTGTTTCTTAGGATAACAATGTCACCCTGAGGATCTGGAAGTGAGGGGGGATTGCGCTTGGGGTGGGGGGGAGGTGAAAGCCTTGTGCTGAATCCGCACCACACAATTTGAAGAAGTCCTGTCCTCTGCATCCCGGTGCAGCCTTTTTCCCTCCTGCGTTTGCTATGGAGGAAAGAGCCTTTGTGTGGTGGTGCTGGAGGTGGGGTTTGGGCTGTGGGGGGTGTCAGGGTCCATGCAGAGGTACACCTATATGTTACCCTTCGTTTAAAAAACTAAATAAATTGTGCTGTGCTCTCCTTTTCATCTTGTTTTCTTAAAAATATGTTATTGGCATAGAAAAATGTAGTATACTTCGGTGTTTATGAGAAGTGGTATCCAGATATTGATGATGTTTGGTGACAACAGCCAATGTGGGGCAGCGGTTAAGAGATCTGGCCTCTAGTCCCCGCTCAGCCATGAAGCCAACTGGGCAACTCTGGGCCAGTCACAGACTCTCAGCCTGGCCCACCTCACAGGGTTGTTATGCAAGATGCCTTGAGTGCTTTGAAAAGAGGCAAAGTGGGATATAAGTATAAGAAGTAAATAGAGCGTGCATGGATGCTTTGAAGGGGGTTGGAGGCAGATGTCCCTGGGCCCTTGCAGCTGCAGCACCCTCCGGCCAGAGAAGGGCAGTTACAAGTCAGTCGGGGTTGGGGTTACACGTCAAGGCTACGCGTCAGGGATGCAGGAATCAAGGTGTTTGCGTTCCTGGGCTATAAATCACTTGCCTTTCCAGCCTGCTCCCCAGGTCACTTATTCTACATTTTTTAAAAAATAAAGAAACACAATTCCTTCTAAGAGGATTATTGCTGAAGCTAATTCTTCCCATACATTTTCTCTGCTGCCGATTCCCACCTGCCCCCGCCCTGCGGATTTCATTTTAAGGGCAATCCAGGCGCTGCAAAATGTATGGGTTTGTAGAAGTTAAATAATAGCGGTCTGAGAAGTAATAGCCAGGCATTGGAGCAACTTATGGGTATTCTTGTACGTCTTTAGTCAATGTACGTCTTTTAAGCAGCACGGCACAATATGCAGTCTATTTCTGAAGGATTAAGATTTGCCTCAGGTATATTATCAGTAAAGTTGGTTGAACAGCTGCATCAGAAAGGAGGAATAATCTGTCCTCAGAGGCATTACATGGTGAGCCTTATTCCTGTTAAGAGATGTAATTGTTAAAAAAAAAAATCCCCAAGCAGCCTCCTGTTTTGTGCTTGCTTGTAGACTCTGGCAGAAGTGTGACAATTACAGTTAAGCGCTACAAAGAGCTGCAATGCATTTTGCTGCAGACACGGAGTTGCAACTATCATTTCCAGCAAAGTCCAGAGGTCCCCTTTGCAATGCATTCACATTTTTAAATTGCAAAAAGGAAAGAAAATCTGCAAGTGTCAACAGCATTTGCTGTTCCTTCCTCTTTTCTGTCTCATGAAAATGGGAGCAGTGTTTGTTTGCAAAACCATCTCTTTCTTGCTTGCACCTTTCTCTTACTTTAAGCAAAGAAAGGTGTGCCTTTGGCATATGTACCTTATGAACCTTTAGGAAAATGGCAAGGTGGACAAACGGTACATTGAGTTTTAGAATACTCCCTTATAGCAAGTCGGAGTATTTCTCTGCCTAGTATTGCTACCTCTGATTAGGGGAAGTTATCAAGCATCTTAGGCAGAGAATAGTCCTTCTCTTCTCCTGCTTGGTCCTTCTTTGTGGAGATGCCAGGAATTTAGCCTGGCGCCATCTGCTTGCCACGAACGTGCTTTGCCACCGAGCTGATGATGTCCCATAATTCTTGTCACAGGCATATTTGGAATAGCTTGACAGATGCTTTATGGCAGCGCTTCCCAGCATGGTGTCTTCCGTATGGCTAGAATCATGTCTCTGATCATCTCCAGCCAGCATGCCCAGTGCTCTTGATGACTGGGGATTGTGGGAGTGTAGCTCAGCAGAGACGGAGGCACCAGCTTGGGGGAAGACAGCTTTGGGGGTTCCCCTTTTTAGGAAAGATGTGGGGATAGGTCTGAAGAATGCATCACTGCAGAGGGAACTGAAGCTGGGTCAAGCCACAAATGTGTTGGTCAGAGATACAGGTGTCTAAACCAGGGGCTTGGGTGGGTACTTTACGCTGCGCAGTTGCCCCATTAGCTACCATCTTTCGAAGATGGAAGGGCACTGGATGGCTCACATTTGGGAGAGTTTAGGCTTGGTCTTGCGGATTTCAAGAAGGGCCTCCTCTCTTAATTTGCTCTAGTGTACTGCTCCTGACTTGCTGTGGGACTGTGGAGTAGAAAGGAAATGCTCTCTCAGTTTATCATCGTCCGGGGGATCAAGGGCCACTGGGACACTCCCTTGGTGGGAGGCCTCCATGGCCGCAGCTAAGAGGGGGTCCCACCACCTATCCATTGGCCAGAGAAGGAGCACTTGCAGGCAATTTAACTGCCTGCATTTAGCTGACCACCAGTGGCTCTGCTCCTGCTTGGAGAGACCTCTCCGGAAGGTGGTGCTTGGGGGAAGTTCTTCAGCCCTGTGGATTCTCCAGCACGGGGCTCCTCGGCAGGTTGTTCTGTCCCCCGTGCGATTCAACATCTACGTGAAGCTGCCGAGTGGGATCGTCCAGGGTTTTGGAGTGTGCTGCCATCGGTGTGCTGGTGACACTCAGCTCTGTTTCTCCTTTTCCTCGTTGGCAGGTGAGGCTATGGATGTGCCAGACCAGAGTGTGGCTATGATGATGGATGGATGGGATGGATGGATGGATGGATGGATGGAGGGTGTTCATCCTTTCCTGCACAGGGTCGTACTTCCCCTGAAGGAGCAGGTTCATAGCTTGGGGGTGCTCCTTGATCCATCTTTGCCACTTGAGGCTCAGGTGGAACTGGTGGCTCAGAGTGCCTTCTGCCAACTTTGTCTAGTGGCCCAGCTGCCCCTCTACCCAGACAGGGATAATTTGGCTTCACTAATCTATGCTTTGATAAACTCTAGATTAGATTACTGCATCACAATCTGTGTGGGGCTGCCCTTGAAGACAATGCAGAAACTGCAGCTGGTGCAGAATGTGGCAGCCAGATTAATAAGTGGGGCAAAGCCGTCCGAACATATGAGACCAGTTCTGGCCCACCTGCATTGGCTGCTTGTATGCTTCTAGTCCCAATTCAAGGTGCTGGTCTTAACCTGTAAACCTACATGATGTGGGACCACAATACATTTTGGAGTGCCTCTCCCAGCCGTGATCTACCAGGACACTTCGCTCTGCCTCTGGGGCCTTCCTCCAAGGCCAGCTCCTCAAGAGGGTTATCATGGAATCAGAGAATAGTAGAGTTGGAAGGGGCCATGAAGGGTGGTGGGAACTTAGGGGGGGCTTTTCTGTGGTGGCCCCCCATCTTTGGAACAGCTTCCCTGCTGTGACCCACCTGGTACCAAATTTGCCATCTTTTCAGTCCTCTTTGTGAAGGCCTTTGAAGGCCTCCCTGGTCATTCAGGGGCCTGAAACAATTTGCCAGGTGCCTTTCCTTTACTCTTGGTCAGGACGTTACAAATTATCTTTCTTAATTGTCTTTTGGTTGTCTCCTAATGTTCTTTCAAATTTATTTTTAATGTTTAATGTTTTATCTATTGTACATAATTGTTTTTGCACTTTGTCGTAAACTGCCCGGAGTCCTTCAACTATGGACAGTAGAGAAATGAAGGAAATAGCAGCCGCAGTGATGACGGCAAGAAGAAGGAATCGCAAAGCCCTGAAGGCAGCGCTCCCTTTCCCCGGCTGCAGGAGCCCAGGCAGATGGTCGGTGGAGCCTTGAGCCCGAGCGAGAAGGAAGAGGGGCCACACATTTGGTGCTGTTTCCTGGCTCTCAGATCAAGTCCGCAGCAGCTCAGTGGAGGGGCATGAATTCGTGGGGCGGAAAATGCTGTCTGACGTGTGGGAAAGCGGCTTCCAGGCAGTGCAAGGCAGGGCAAGCTCTGTGCATGGGCCGCGGGCTAATTTGGGGATCTGAGAATCTGCCGGAGCACCAGCACAAAATGGCCGCTGTGAGAGACATGGCGGAGGATGAGTGACTGCAGGAAAGGCTGCCCACGAGGCAGAGGTGGGTGGTGAGCTCCCAGAGCAGCTCTGCTGAACCCGCATCTTTCACAACACGAGCGCCAGTTTCTCAGTGACCCCAGCTGCCAGCAGGAACACATGGGGAGGTCTGGCACGTTGGCTGTACCAGGAAAGGTGCCTGCGGGAGCCCTGTGCCCGGAGGCCCCATGCTGCCTACCCCTGGACCCACAGCAGCGGACCCTTCAGCCGCGCAAAGGGCATATGCAGAGCCCCCGTGCCCGTCCTTTTCCTTCTTAAATCCAGGCACCCCTGCATGTAGCATCTGTCTACAGCAGAGGACGGCAGCCCCATAATTCCTCCATGGCGCTCATAATGCCCTGTTGTTGCCTAGGCAAGGTTCAAGGGACAAACACTGGGGCAGCCATAGCTGGGCAGTAGCCCACGTTTGGGGTCCAAGGATATGTGAACCCAGAACCTTGATTTCCACCGAGGGTATTTTTTGCCAGGAGTGGGAAATTTGCAGTGCACAGTTTGAACTTTCCCGCTGAGCACCTGGAAATCTCCCAGACATGCTTGATATTTTTCTGCCCGACTCCTCCAGTTTTTCTTAAACCCCCAACGGCTAGTGACACAAACAGAGGGCTGTGATAGCAGAAGGCCTGCCCACGAACATGTCGCATTTTATGTGGCTGCTCTGACCACATTTACATTTGGAGCATGAATTGCACATTATCTCCTTCCCACACAGAAGCCATGTGGGGAAAGCTGTCTGGGTTTCTTCACACCCTCTGCAGTAGCGCAAGCACAGTCCTCTTGGTTGTGTTTCAAGCACCTCCCTTTTCACATTTTCAGTGAGAGGGTTTCTTGGACTCGTTGCCCTGGGCAAAGTGGGCCAGCCTCAGGACTGCTGCTCAAGCTCAGCTGTCCAAGCTAATGCGAGAGTTTGGGCATCTGGCTACTGATCATGCTTTTCCTGGAGGGCAATTTAGGTAGAATTGGACATTAGGAGGATCTGTGATACTTGGCCTTCCCCAGATTAACTTGCAGTATCTGCATCAGGAAATAACAGCCAGATTACCCCAACATCCATCCATCCATCCATCCTCCCTCCCTCCCTCCCTCCTTCCTTCTCTTCTTAATTTCTTTCTGAATGTTGCTTAAATTCTCTGTGTTAGTAGATCTGCTAGAGAGACACTAGTAAATGCATAGCACAATTTGTTTAAAGCACAAAAAAGAAGGGAAAGGAATAATCTTTCTCTATCCTTTTATTGGTATAAGCCATCATGACTATGGCAAATTAATATTAACTATCTGGGAGTTTTGCTGGGCAAATTGATTTTTATTTAAACTATAGTTATGCTTGTGTGTTTCTTTGAAAATTCAAAATGTATATAATTGAGGCTTTCAAATGCCTATTCTTCTTTCTTTGCCCTGGAAGATTAGAGGAGGTGAAACAGTTCTGGCACTTCAGAGAATGCCCAATCCTCCTTGTGGAGGGAACTGCAAGGATAGTATAACAAGGAAAGAGAAGGAAGATTCTTCCCGGTAAAGTCTGCCTTTGTTTTTTCTGAAGTCTGATTATAGTCCTCCAGACTTCTAAAGTGTTTCCTGGATAACATGAAATTCAGTAGGTTCAAGTTATTCACCTGGCACTTTGCTGCTCTTGTGTGCCATTGCAGGCTTAGCTGGGTGATGTAGGATGAAGGGGCAGTGCTGCACGGGAGAGGCTGAGCTCCAGACATCCAGCTGCATGTCCCATAATCCAAAACATTAAAGGGCCTCCTTTATTATTGCACTTCTCAATCAACTCTTCTCTCCATGAGCACACACACCCTCAAAAACATTTCTTGGGACCCTGTTCTCCACGGGGCAACATGTCCGGGCATTGGTTTTCCTACAAGCTTGGGCAGCGAGAGCGTGGTCCGTGCTACTCAGCCTGTTCTGTCCTCTGTTCTGAATTGAGCAGCCCTGTGGGGATGGAGATATGGCAGGCAACAATAAACCATCAGCTAAGCCCTGTGTAATGGGCAGGGCGTAATTAGCCACTGTGTGTCATGCCTGTTGTTTGCTTAGCCAGTTCTTTGATGGAATACCTGATGGCATCCTTGCTGCCGAAGCAGCTTAGGGAGGACTTCAGTGTTGCTAAGTGCACGAGGCACTAAGAAGGCTTTTTACGGGGAGGAGGTGACTGCATTAAGAGGATACTGGCAAAGAAGAATGGCGGAGCGGGGAGGTAATCCTTGAATATGGCAGGGTGAGGCGAAGGCTGGCCACCCCAAAATAGGTGTGTGAGAGCAGGAGGGGGCTGCGGTGTTCTTTGAGTACAGGATGAATAGGCAGGCAAGCTGTGGAAAGATCATAAACTGGAAGCAGATCAGATGCCTTCCTGCTGCCTTTCCTATCCATGCTTCTAATACGATTAGATGTGCGTGTGCTTTATGCTTATGCAGCCAAAGTCATTAGAGGACTGAACTCCTTGCCCAAGTTGTAAAAGTATGTGCTGTGTATCTATCTAGATGGACTTAATTATAGGAAGAGTAAATCCGTTGCAGTCTGAGGGACTTCAGTTAGTCAGGACAAGGATGAGTCTCATGGATTTCAATAGGCCACTTGAAGTAAAATTGAGTTTGGCTGTCCAGAGAACGTGATGCTAGCGGGCAGCTTTCAAACACATTCAATAAATAATAATGATAAGTAGCCCTTATATTTTTAAGGAAAGCCGTAAAGATACCTTGGTATTGATAGTCCCACTGAACTCAGCCTGTCAGTCTCAGCAGCGCTAGTCTAATGTTCAACATAGATGGCATAGCATTTTCAGTGTGTAAATTGTTGCTACATTATGTGCCATCAAGTCATCTCCAGCCCCTGATGAATGAACGTGCTCCAGAACGTCCTGCCCATGACAGCTCCATTCAGCTCTTCCGCGTTCACAGCTGCGGTGGCCCTTTTGAATTCCGCCTTCGACTTCCCCGCGCATGATTGTCTTCTCCAGTGAGCCTTGCCCCCTCCCAGTGTGTCCAAAGTGGGACAGCCTCAGCTCTGTCATTTTTCTTCTAGGGGAAGCTCTGACTTGACTTAATGTAGCACCCACTCTTTTATCTTTCAGCCAGTCCAGGGTATTTGTAAAGCTTTCCTCCACCACCATGTTTTGAAGTATCAATTCTCTCCCCATCAGCTTTCTTCATTGTGAATTTTACATCATTTATTTTATTTTTATTTTTTGTTTATTTTACACATTTATATGCCGCCCCCAATTGCAACCGGCCTCGGGGCGGCTCACAACAAAAACATAAATAATAAATATATTATTTAAAACTATAAACACTATTAAAACTGGCCCATCACGAGATATAAATTTAAAATACATTAAATATAATAATACAATCAGAAAAAAAACAAAAAAATTTAACAATTAAAATAATTTTAAAAAGGTCTTTGCCTGGCGCCGAAAAGCAAATAATGACGGTGCCAGGCAAGCCTCTCTGGGGAGCGCATTCCATAAGTGGGGTGCCACCACAGAGAAAGCCCTCCTCCCGAGTACTCACCTTCCTTATTTCCCTCATGGAGGGTTCCCGGAGGAGAGCATCTGCTGCTGATCGTAAGGGGTGGGAGGGCAATGTGTAAATAAATAAATCATGCATATGGTATTTTTCATGTAGAGCATATTTGCATTATTTGTTGCTTGCATACAGAAAAGGTCATTTCGGGTGTGAGGGACCCTGCTCCACCTCTGCAAGGCAAGGTGGGGAACAGAAACGTCCACTGTTGCCCAGAGATGCTCACTGCAGTCAGATGTGCCATGGCGGGCGCATCCATGCCGTTGGAAGCACTCATACCAAAGATCTGATATTCCCTGCTCTTCCTGCTTCGGCCGCTTGGGAGCCATCGCAGGAACTGGGTAGGTCCTACACACCCCGAGACGCACGTTAGTTATTGCACCTCGGTGTAGAGCCCTCAGGGCAGATTAACGTGTGAAAAAGTCTCCCAAACCGCAGTTCAGTGACAACCCTAACCCTAAATGTGACCATGGAAACGTCAACTATTCAAATATTAAAGGAAATAAGAGGCGGCAGGAAAGTTCATTAAGAAAAGAACTGGTTGGAGATTCAGTGCCTGCTGTCCGGACATAGGCAGTGAAGACACCTGGTGGGTCTCCCTGGGAAGGCCTTCCGTGGGCAGAGGCGAGGGGCAGAGACTTCAGGCCTCTTCCTTTTCCCCTCTTACTTGTCTTGGGACATTATCTTGAAGAGTGAGCTATCAACGAATCCAATAAGCAAACTGGTAGACAAGTAAATGGCAGAGAGTATTTTGTTTGGTAAATGCTACAGTTCTCTGATCTTGCAAAATTAGAGCAGATTTTACTTTCAGATTCAACTTATTTGAATAGTGAAATGTGTTGGATGTTAATTAACGAGCTGAGAAGATTCAGCTGTGGTCTAATTATAGTCTAAGAAATATCGTTCGTTTTGTTCTCACTTGTAACATCACAAAATGTCACCAATAGCTTTATAAACAGGGCACTCAGACAATTTTGACGTTCACCGTGCGTACAGTTTCTTCGCTGGGTACAGCATGTGTGTGCGATAGGAAGACTTTGTAAAACTAGTTATTTAATAGGCTAGTGATCTGTAGATGGAGGTAACGCAGTGACGGTACCATATACACAAGAAATGCAACAGAATCACTTCTCATATTCTTAGATGATCCGGGAAGGGTGAAGTTAGTGCTCTTGTATTCCAGCCAGGAATCTCTGCCTCCAGTCCATTTATGCCACCACGAAACTGTTTCTTCACAGAAATTTGAAACAGATGGTACAGTCCAGCCCTGGCTTGTGTGATGCTCCCTGACTGTACGGGGCTGCAGCCGGTGTTAAAGAGAAGTCAGTTAGTCTGCTTTCTTGTGTTATCATACGGCTTGCTCCAAACATAGGAAATTCTGCATAGTGTACAACATTATTCAAGAATGTTTAGACTTCTTTTGGTGAACAAAATATTTCTTATACTCCGGAGCTCCTCTGTGGTGTGTGTGTGTCTGTGTTTCTCTGTGTGTTTAGAGTTATTTGTACTTGAACTGATGCATGAGATCCCTGCTGAACTTTCAAAATGAAGGCTTCGGTGGAGCTATGCTTGATATGCCAAATATGGATTGAACTCAATGGGTTTGCCATGTATGGCATGCATAATTGAGCTGCATGCCACACGGATGCAGAACTGTGCCTTGTCCTGAGGTATTAAAATAGCAAGACAACATAGCAAGAGGAAGTCATATTAATAGGGCGTGGCTTTCAGGAATTGTTCGGGAAATACAGTATAATGAGTGCCCAGGATATTGTACGCAAGTTATTCAATGCACACACAAATTTTGATCCATGAAATGGAATGTCAGGAATGTTTTCTACGCTTGCACACCGCCTTCTTTCTTTCCTTTTGTGTGCTCAGATTCAGTTTGTTCTTTTGACAGTGTTTTGGTTGTATTCAAATGGCACATTTGTTTTTGTTTTGGAAGCAGGGAAAACACATTTCTGAAAATGAAAGAAGACACATTTCCTACTTGCTAGTTGTGCTGTTCCACTATACCACAGTGCCACCTGGAGGTTGTGTGGCAGGAAAAACCGAAAAGAGATGCTCTTCCTGTTGCATGTGTATCTCAGTTCAAAAACAAAACCGCAAGTAGATACGGTGGATTAACAGCCTCATAAAAGGGGATCAAAGGCTCTAGATTCAATGTCAAATTACTTTTCCTGAAGTAACTTGTAAGAAGAAGTAACAACAGTGAGTAGGGAATAACAAGCACACAATACATGTCTCATGTAGAAAAGCTCTCTGCCAGTGGTTTGTGTTTACCTTCCAGTGCAGAACTGGTACTGGTTTCCCATTCTGGGACTGGAGGACAAAGGTGCAGACCACAGTTTCAGTGGCAGGCTGGTTTCATGAACATTTTAAGTGAAATACTTACATTCATGCCTCCATGATATCCACACCCACTTCCACATGGATGCAACATGTTTCCAGGGGCTGGGTTTTTTAATACGATATTTTTGGCACTTCTATCAACACATGGGGTGTATAGAGGGAGTGCTTCTGCTCAGGATCCTAAGGAAATGAACCTCTTTTCCACCCCCATCCCCAATTTTCCGTTTTGTTTTGTGTTGTTTTCCGTCCTTAGCAGACCCAAAGCATTTTGTGACCACTGAATATGCTCAGAGCTAACTGAGCTGGGGCAGCAGATTCCTCCACCTGGGCTGCTCTTCACTTTTGCAAATTTAGGTTCCCCCAAGCATGCTAACCTCCCTCTTGTACCTCAGTGGCCCTGTTGGGCTACAATTCTGTTGACGTTCACCATCCTGATCTGATATTAGAGGGAGTGTTGAATGAAAAATATAACCTGGGTTTGCGGTCTCCAGACCCAATGCAGTAGTCAGCCACATCAGACCAGTTCTTCAATAGGTTTCCCTAAGCCATTCAACATTTATCAATATAAAACGTGATCCAGTGGAATGATAATAGTGGACCCCTGCACCCGCTGCTCTAATTTCATTATACTACTTTTGATCTTTTCAGTGAAGTTTGCATACTGGGAGATGTGATGCTGTCTATGCTATTTTAGTGAATTTCACTTGAGTTGGACATTAGCTCCATTTTCTTACAGCTACCAGTACCAGTCAGGATCGTTAGCATTAACTTCCATTTCAAGCAAGCCGCAGAAAAGATTATTGTATCTCCTTTGCGGCTTAACTGCCATGTCTCCCCCATAATCTAATACAGTTAAGTCCTTTTAGCACTAACCGTTCTTGTTCCCTGTAGTATATTTTGCATTCAGTGACTCCTACGCACCCTGGATCTCTGGTGTGATCTCGTTCTGAACTGCATTTATTAAGACCTGATTTCAACACATTAACAAATCCAGTAGATGTCCAAATTGCCTGCGCACATCTTGCCCATTATGATGTTATTATGATGGGCTGTATTTACCTCACCTAGCTGCATGCTGCCGCTATCCCAGTACAGGTATTGGATCCACTCTTCCTGTAAAGGAACCTGGAAGAGTTGGGGACAGGGATTCTGACCCACATGAGGAGGAATGTCAATGCACCAAGGCCAGAGGTCCTGGAACAAGGCCAGATGCTCCCAGAGAATATGACAGTTTCAAATAGTGTGGGAAAATTGAGCAAGCATGCTAATGCGGGAGGGGTGGCCCAGTGCCGTAGATTCCAGGTACAGTGAAAAGTGAAGAGGGCAGACCAGTTGTGAGACGCTCCTCATGACTGGCCCTTAAGCAGGAATTTCTACCTTGATGGTTTGCTCTTTTCCAGCGACTTGGAATCAGCTCATCATGCAGCAACGTTTCCCTAACGGCCTGTATTATAACCACATTTGTTTCTCTTGCTGTTGATTTCTGCAGTGCTCTTCATGTGAACTTTAAAGCCAGCCTAGCTTGGCAGCTTTAACATAAGAAAGGCTTTGTCCTGGTCTGCTTGGAAGGAGGAGGAGGAGGAGAATGTCCAAGACAAGGAGATCTCTCCCAGGTGAAGCCAATAGATGCTAGGATAATATTATCAAAACATTTATCAAACACTTTGCATATTAGTCAGGTGTAAATTAGTCTGAGTGCTTCTCCTTCCCTGCACCCCATTCGCAGCTGCTATCCAGAGCCATACTAATAATTTTTCCACACTATTGTGTGGGAGAAACAGTTCTTTTAGTTAGCTTTGATTGAGCATTGATATTAATGCTCCATGCTTTGCTCTGCTTAGTCAAACCGCTCTTGGAATGAAATGGTCCACCTTTATTATATGGTTTAAAAGACCTTATAGATTGCTAATATCCTTTCTGCTCTATAAAAAGAAACAGGATTGTGTGTGTAAAGGTGTGTGTGTTTCAAAATAAGGGGAACAGCAATTTAAGCCATGTGGATTTTTGTAGAAACCTGTTAGCTGAGGGAAATTGTGAGGGCCGCGCCCCATGCCAGCATCTGCTGACAAAGCAGAATTGGCAAGGTGGTAACAGATGAACAATAACATTGTTATCCAAGAATACAATGCAGAAGTGGGTGGGGATGCAAGAGAACAATTACCGTATTTTGACACTATATTCTTGTTTATAGTTTCCCTCTCCCCACCCCAAGTTGTTCCTTTAAGATTTTTTTTTTAAATGCTTTTGCACGTAGGAACATACATAATAGATGCACTGGGTAGTAGGCTGAGAAAATTAGTCATTTAAGTACTCCATATAATTAAATACCACATTTATCCAGTAGACTAGAAGAGTTCCTAATTATGCACATTATTTTAAATAAAACAGGAACAGCCTAAGTATGCAACCTAATTTTTTAAAAGAGGTATCTATGCATGTGTTGGAGGAGAGTCAAGTGCCACGGTTCGCTTGAAACATGTCCCCTAGCAGCGCACAAACAATAACGGCGCCCTTCTAAATATGCTTCCCCTCGACCTTCATTCTTGGCCATTAAACATTTTACAGGTTGGTATTTCAGAGCAAGAGTGCAGAACCTCAGTCAGTCCGAGGGCCTAATTCTGTTTCAGAAAAGTTTTGGTGGCCATACTCACCTGGTGGAGAGGTTGGAGCCCCAAAATGCACAGGGCAGGAGCAATACTTAAACATCAGTGTGCTTTTGCTTTCTGCCGGTAGCTTGGCTTTAGGAGAGACGCCTCACACATGTCGTGTGGCTGGTGCACAGAGGCCCTGGACCAGCCGCTCACTGAGGAAAGGGATGGGGCCGCATGGACCGCTCCGGAAGCCTGGATTTGGCCCCTGAGCCTGAGGCTCTGCAGGGCTGTGCTTGAGAGGGGGGCCCACCTTTCCTGGGTGGGGGGTGGGAGGGTGCGATTAAAGAAAAGCTCCTGAACTGGGCCCAATTGGTACCTTCACCCTTTCAAAAGGGAAACACAAAATCTGCACCATTGGTCCTTGAACAGGGCTGTCGAGGCTTTGGTAAAAGCGGAACAGAAGAAGAGTTGTTCCGGATCAGACCGTGGCCCATCTCGTCTAGCATTTGGTGCAGTGAGGTGATGTCGGTGAGTCAGAGTGCTGACCCTGGATTGAAGGCCGAGCTATTAGCCCGCTCATCCCAAGCCCCAAAATGCATTCAGCATCATGGACAGTTCCTGTAAGGTTGGAGCTGCGGCCTGGGTGGATAGCTTGCCCCTTCTCTCCTGGCCATCGCACCCACTGCTGATTGTGTGCCCGCAGTGGCCAGAAAGATGTCTGAGGTGAGAGAGAGAGTGTGTGTGTGTGTGTGTGTGTGTGTGTGTGTTGGGGGGGGCGTATAAGCAGATAATAAGTGCAGCAACACTATCTGGTCACGTACCCCAAAAACCGCCACTGAGAGGCGTTGCTTTATTTAAAAAGGTTACTTGAAAAACTAGGCTTGGCTGGTCTGTACTGGTGAGTTGTTTAGCACAGAATCTTAGAACAGTAGAGCTGGGCCATGTATGCCTCCGGACTCAAGGTCCAGTCCCTTCGCTGTGATACACCCCATGAACTTGGCCATGTTCTTAAGACACATCAGGGCCAACGTGGGAAATGTCTTCATGGCAGAGTTCTCCTTTGTCCTTGTGGTCTTGCTTTTGCTTTGCATCTTTTATGGTGTTTCCAGTTATTGCTCTTCGTTGTAGAAATATGGGTTAGTTTCCAAACAGCTACAACAATTATTTCATTTATCACTATATATATATATATGACTTTGCTTCAGGTTCTTTTAAATGAGAATCCTGGAAATCTTGACTAATAACCAGTGGTTTAATTTCTTGATATATCAAAGCCCTTGTTCAGAGCATCTCCTTTTCATATAGTGGTTATGATCGGCAGTTCCTTCCATGAATAATAGAATGGCCCTGAATGAATTCACACAGTCTTTTGCCTCAGGGAGAAACATGAGCTCAGGTAGAAGACTCTGAGTCTGATCCTTTTCCTGTTGATGTTACTTTTAAACTTTTCCTCCTTGGGCAGTGGCAGCACATATTCGATAAATGAAAGCCATTATTTCTCATATAGATCCTGGGAACCATTCTGAACCACAGAGGATCCTTTTCTGGCAGTAGAGAGGTTAAACATATGTGGATTATTTATTCCATATGAGCGATTCTATATAAATAGAACTTCCCCGCCCACAGCTGCCATGCAGTAAACAAAATGGATGATAGCCAATGTGATCGTTAACTCAGAAGCATCAAAGATGCTGCGCTGATTGACAGATGATTGCTGCATGTGTCTAAATCAACCTTATTTAAGTCATTCACTTAATGTAAAGTAAAGGAGTTTTAAATATGGCTGCAGCCTGGTTCTTAGACGTTGGACGCAGAAGTTCTAGGAGGTGATGTATAACCAGGAGCTCTTGCAGAATTGCAGCAGCCGTTGCAAATTGCAAAGTCAGGCGTTTGGGAGCTTGTGCACCTTTAAAAGAGACCCATGCAAAGTCCGTTTCATCAGTTTGTGGCAGGATCCCGTAACATGCTGCCCTTCAGATGATCAGGAGTGTTCGCCAGTGACCCAAATTCAGAAGTTTCCAAAATGCTGTGGCCACCATCCTTGGAAAAAGCCATGGCTGGAACCTGAGGCTGGTAACCATAGTTTCCTGGTTTGCATGAAATTGGAAATTACGGTTTATTAGAGGTTTCTCAGTTTGATTGCAGCAGGGAGTGGTAGGAGGGAAGGGATGCTACACACAGCAACAATCTCCATTTGTATCTTGCCTTATTGAACTGAGATAGGATTGTCCGAACAAGCTCCAAGAGTAGATGAAGCCACCAGTTACTGAGCAGAGATGCCATCTCATAGTTGTGAATGGGAGAGGCCTTTACATCTTTGTGAGCCTCTTTGGTAAATAGGAAAAGAGATTAGAAAGCTGGCAAAACAAGGAAATTTGTGACAAAATGTAAGCAAAGCAAACCATCACACATTACATTAATTGCAGATTTGAGCGTATTTTTAAATGGGAACCACTGTGAACAATCAGACTCTTGCTTTCTCTCTCTCTTTCTCTCTCCAATATCTTGAAGTCTAGCTTGAAGTTTAATAGGTACACCGCCCTGATCAATGATGCTAGTGAAATCGCTTCTCTTTCACTTGATGATATCCAGAGCAGCAAGTGTTTCAAGTTCGATTGCTCTGTTTAGTGTGACCTAAAAATTTCAGTTGAAATGATGACAGCAGGCGCTTGGCATTGTTCTACGATTGATTGTGCCTTGTTGTTTCAAGTTAATCAGAAAGATCATTTGGAAGGAGAGGGACATGTATTGACCTTTCAGTGTTGCTGCTCTTGTCAAAAGGAGCTACGAATTCAGAAGTCGAGGAGAATAACTGGAGAGATTTCCTTTCTATGCTGGAACATGAACAGGCTTATGGTTCCAGTGTAAATTAATAGGCGTTGTGTTATATTTATATTTGTTGCCTACTTTGCCTGAAATTTAAGTATTAGAAATGCGCATTCCTACAATCCAGTTAGCGATTAGCCTTGAGAAATCAGAATGCAGGAAAACTGTATGCAACCATTTACAAGCACTGCATGTAAACTGTATGTGTATTAGGAACCACCAAATGGATCCAAAAGGAACATTAGTGCAATACTTTTATTTGGACCCAATGAAATATCACAAATCAATGAGCAAGGTTATGACTTCTCCAGAACTTTAATGCAGGTTACATGTTAAGCAGAAAGCAATCACAAATGATGGGGGAAAGAATTTGTTTGGCATGATAGAAAGCCTCCAGACTGTAGGTTTTGGAAGCCCTTATGGACGAAGTAATTTGCAGATACGGAGTGCAATTCTGTGCAAGTCTTTCCAGAGCCTTCTGAGCCTGTTCAGTAAGAATGACTGTGAGGTCAGTGGACATAAATGTGCCTTCCTCACCCTGGTGCTCTCCAGGTCTTTGGGACTTCAGTTTCTGCTAGTCACAGTCAGCATTCCCCATGGTCAGCCTGGGAGCTGCAGCCTTGGGCATCCGGTCGGCGCTAGGCTGGGGAAGGCTGGTGCAGCAGAATGGCTCTCCTGTGTGTTTACTTAGAATTCAGCCCCACTGTGTTTAGTGGCATTTACTGTCACGCTAGTGCCCGTAATTGTCCATAGGTGAGGATTCTGGATTGAAGGAGGACATCTGCTGGGCTTCCTCGGCTTGGCTTTCCAGATTCAGGCCTGCTTTCTCTGTCCTCGCACCAAGCTTCCATCCAGCAGGAAGAAAGGCCAAGCGAGCCGGTTTGTGTGCTTGCTGCCCGCAGGCCTGTTCTGCTTCTGCACCCATGACTTGGCAGCTTTGCACTCTCAGCACAGTGTTTCCAAGCATTTGCGGACTCTGTCTGGGCTCCACTTGCTTTCTAGCCAGGGCTGAGCGTGAGTCCATGAGGCTGGCTTGCACACCTGCCGTGCAAGTGGCGTCCTCCTCCTGCACACATGACTTGTGGGCTTTACATGTTTCCCATACTATGTGCAAAGAAGCTGCTAGTGTTCCTGGGTGTTTTGGGGCTTGATCTCAGCTCAGCTTGCTTCCTGGCCAGGACTGAGCGTGGGAAAGAAGTCTGGCAGGCACAAGAGAGCAATTCCAGCCAGATCTTTGCATCCCTATGCAACGTATCACTCTCTTAATTACTCTGAAGCATGCCCAGTATGAAACCATCTTGGGCCACAGTAAGGCTTACTGGGATGAAGCATTCATGCATGGTTTCCCAGTGCTGTGAATGCCAAAAAGATGCATGCCAGTGGTAATTCACGTCCCCTTTGGTCTTTCCTAGCATGGTATTTTTCTATATGAAAGATATGTATATGTGTGTGTGTGGTGGTGGGAGGCATTCTAGCCTGGATTCTGCTCCAGCAGCACCTGTAAATGGACCTGGTATAATCCGGGAATCGTGAATGGTTTCCTTCCCTGATCTCTCATGGATCTGGTTCATACTCGCTACAGGTGATGGTGTGACTGAGTCTTTATAAGCCTGCCTTGAAATGGTACTCACCCCTTTGTTAACTGTCAAGACTAAGGCAAGCAAGCAAGCAAACTTTCTGAATCGAATGGTAGGTGAGTTATGGAGAGAGTGTGCGGTAGCTTTAGAGAACCATTTCAAAAAATCCCATGTCAATGGAACACCATCAGATACTAGGTTTACTGAATGTAACATCTAATTTTAATGTCACAGTAGTTCATTTGGTTGATCTGGGTGTAATCTGATTGATTTGATGTGATTGATTTATGCAAAAAGAAACCACTGGGCTTTCAAGAGTTTTAAAACTTGCGACGTTCTAATTACTATAATGATGGTTTTGTATTTAATCTTCCAGACTGCTTTGCTTAGCTTTGTTTTTGTATTTAAAGTGCATTTTTGGAAGGGAATGAAATTTAGTTAGTAGGGGTCATGGAATAAGAGCAAGCAAGTTATTCTAGATGATGGATTCCAATCATTGTGTATCCTGGCTTCCTTTTTGATGGGTGTGTAAAAGCATGTTAATTATAAGTAGATTTGTTTGGAGGCATATAGGTGAAAGAGTTTTGGATGAGCCGCATTAATTGGTTTGATTTTTTGGGTGTTGGGATGGTTGCATGGTACAATCTCTTGAGTTTTTAAAAAAGTTTTTGATAATGGAAGTGGCCAAAACTACTCAGAATTTAAATAAAACTCTTAATTATCATTAGAAGTGTGTGTGTGAATAGCGTAGATGAAATGTGAGGTTATTGTCCTATCAAAACTGACTTGGACCATGTGAATTTCAATTAAAGTGGTGGCATGTTAGTTTAGCATCTCATGGAAATACAAAATCATTTTCCCACATTTTTTTGATCCTTCATAAAACAAAGGCTTATTAAGCTTACTTGGCAACCGTAAGGCAAGGTGCAACAAATGAAACAAGCTGTGTTTAGGCCTTTCTTTCTTTCTTTCCTCGAGGAATATTTGGCAGCAGTCCCATTTTCTATTTTCAGCCAGCATGTGATTGAAAACCAACGGTGGACCGTGTTTTTCTTGTTTAATTTAATGGCAAATGCCCTGCTGTTTGTTCTGAGTCCTGATTTGAATTGACACTATTTTAGACTACTTTTCCAAAAGTGCATAAAGCAACTTATAAAAAACAAAATGTAAAAGGCAAGAGGAGCATGTCAAATACATCTCCACTTAGAAGCATCTCAGTAGTAGATGATGGTGAAATGATGGTTTCTAGCTGAGACAGTCTCTGTTCTTCACCAGTGCTTGGGCTTGGTAATGGACTGGATGTGAGCCAATAGGCTGCAGCTCAATCTAGATAAGAGGGCACTGTTGGTGGGGAGTCCATCTTTCCCACAGGGGAATTTTCAACCCATAATGGCCTGGTTTGCACTCCCCCTAAAGGACAAGGTTCACAGCCACGGAGTGCTCCTGCATCCGAGTTGCCCCTCGTTGTTCAGGTGGACTTGGTACCCAGGAGCGCTTTTTGCTGGCTTCGGCTGGCCTATCAGCTGCATCCCTACTTGCCTTGCTGCAACTAGCCATGCATGGGTAACCTCATGCCTGGATTACTGCAATGTGTTCTGCATGGGGCTGCCCTTGAAAATGGTCTGCACAATGCAACTTGTCCAAATTTGGGCAGCACACCTGCTGACCAGGCCACGTGTCCATGAACATATTACCCCAGCCCTGCATAGACCACATGGGCTGCCGGTTGCCATCCGGGCCTGATTCAAGGTGCTTACAGTCGCATATAAGGGTATCTGAGGGATGCCTATCTCTGCACCTGCCCTACAAGCGAGGTCATCACCAGGAGCCCTTCTCCATATCCCTCCCCCAGGAGATGGCAAGGAGAAGCACTTTCTCCATGATAGCACCCCAGCTCTGGAATTCACATCCTATACTTGTTCTAGTGTTTTCTTGTTTAAATTGGGCTGTTTAATTGGTGTTGTACTGGTTACTTATTTATTTAAAAATGGTCTATGCTGCCCAATACTAAGGTCTCTGCCCAGGCAGCCTTTGCCTAAGAGAGGAGGCATATAAGTGCAAGGATGGATGGAAGGATGGATGGATGGATGGATGGATGGATGGATGGATGGAGACAGTCTTTGCAGTGACTTTGTGTTGAACAGAGCCTCCTCCAGGGATCTTTCTGGTCCTTCCTGGGGAGACCAGGAACTGAGTCTGAGTTTTTTCGAATGCAAAGCACACACTCTTGCAACTGAGCTAGAAACCTCCTTCCATGCCTTTTTGGTTCAAAAGATGTTGCATCTCTTACCTAAAGAGAAAAGGCGCAAGCCTCAGCTTAAGAGCGAAAGCGCTCAAAGGCAGAGGGCCCTGGTAGTGGCCGTCACCACTCTACCATGCTGTCGAGAAGGTGTGTGGAGCAGAATCCAATCACCGGATTGCCTGTGCTGTAGAGGCTGACACAGAGCGAGGCAGCAGCCGAGCGCACACGTCACAACAGCCACCTAAGTTTGTTTTTTATAGCCTGCCTCATTCCGAATGGCTGAGCACGCCGATGGATGCAGCTCCAGCACACCAGTCAGGGATCCTCTTTCCTGGGCTTCCTGGAAGCAGCTTTCAGAAATGGGCACTTGCTGGTGCTACTGCCTCCTCCATGCAAATGGTGGTCACCCAGTAACGTGAAGATGGCCCCTGGCCCAGGTACTGCGTAATTTGGATGATAACTTCATGGCTGCGTTTCTGGGTTTTTTATTTACTTCCTTTGCTCCTTGCGGGAAAATAGGTTGCTGCCACGATAGCATTAAGGTGCAACGTGTCTAGCACTGTGGGAGATCCATGGTCGATGCGTCTTATCTAATAGCCTTAAGGGGCTCCCCAAGGGAGCGGATGGGCTTGGCACGCACCCAACTTAGCACTGCTGTGCCTTTCAGGCAGTGCAACCAGCTGCTTTTCCGGTGCGAGAGGGTCGGGCCTGGCTGCACAGAGTGTGGCACTCTTATCTCACTGTGATTCATTTCACACTTTCTGGATATTGGCCTTGTAAGGCAGAATGAACTGCCTGGGCTCTGTGTACGCAAACTGACCTGAACCGGCTTTGTCTGTGAAGCTTCTTGACAGGCCCGTAGCTGCGCTCCCAAGGGACAGGCGACCTGATCCATATCAGCAGGCTAGTTCTAACAGTTTGCTCTCCACCAAGCTCCAGCCTTGCATAAAGGAATGGTCCTAATGGTCCATCTGAAAGCAAGCCAGCCCAAAGACCTGAGCTTTTGTATAACCGTATATGGTTTTACTGAAATGCTGCACAGGGAGCAATATGGGTGCTGGGAAAGTTCATTCTTCCCCAGCTACTGTGAGAATTCCAGGTAAGCTCAGGTGGAGTTCTGAGGTGGTGGCAGAAGTCTCCTGCATCCCTTGCATTCCCGCAGGCCCTGGTTCCACTACACCATGGCTTTCCCCTTTCAAGGAGGGTAGGGATGTCTTAGAAGGCATAAAAGACTGGAAGATCATTCGCATGTGGTGACCATCACATTGTTTGCCCTTGCCTTGCCCTTCTTCATTCACAAATGGTGGGCACCACTACCCCTTGGCATGGGTTGGGGTAGAGGTGAAGGCTTTAATCCTTCGCCTTTGTTGTGGTCTTGGAGGTCCCTTCCAATGGGAGCTTCTCCCCAGCTGAGTAAATTACAGGGCAGGCCCTTTGATCCAAGTTGGAACCACAGCTGGGGGGGGGGTCAAAGAGTTAAAGCCCCCTCCAACACCAGGGCCTTGATTTGGAAGACTGTGGAGGTCAGGACTACACCGACGATTTCTGAATGTAAATACTTGCGCTCAGAAGCAAACAGGATTAACGTCCTGCCTCATTTTGGCCCTTGGCTGAGCAGCAGACTTGGAGCTATCCAAGCTCTTCCATCACCGGTCTGACCAAACCACACTAAGGCATCCAACCTACCTTATGTATTCTGCTTGAGATCAGGGCAAGATAGCCAGAGTAGCTCACTTCCTTGTTGCCTGACATGGCCCAGATACTGGAAGATCAGAAAGCTTACTTGAATGTTAGAAGAGGCTATTGCAAGATCTAAAGTGCTTCTGTAGGTTGTGCTAATGTGTTCTTTACATAAAGTATGCAGCCTAATAATAATAGTTATCTGAGTTGTTTATACAATGATACACTAATTAAAAATAAATACTATCTACGAAAAGCAGTACAACATGATACCTCCAAGAAAACCAAATGGTGGAAAATGAAGACTAGATGTTCCCACAAAATTACATTGCTAGGACTGGTTTTATAATACCTGGTAAACTAAAAATAAAAGTATTTGTCTGACACTGAAATGCAAATTAGGTTCCAAGCAAGTCTCTCTAGAGAGAGAGAGAGAGAGAGAGAGAGAGAGAGAGAGAGAGAGAGAGAGAGAGAGAGTTCTACAAACATGGAGCCATTCCCAGGAAGGAGCTTTCCTCAGTATCCACCCGCGATGCCTCCCCAGAAGGAAGGGACACAGAAATGGTCAGTGGAGAAGTCTGCAGGATCTGGACAGGCAGAGAACAAGTAACACCAGCTGCTGCTGCTAATACTACTACTACTGATGGGAGGCAGTTTGGTGACCATTGTAGAAATGCGGTTTCTTCAGGATTTGCCCTTCCGCACTAAGGAAGCCAGAATAAATGAGGGCAAGGCTGGGCAGCTTGCAGGCTGAAATATCCATAGGACTCCCAACAGCCCTCAGCCCCATCTAGGATGCCCAGCAGTGAAGGATAATGGGAGTTTGGGGCCAAAGCATGTGGAGCTGATCGGTTGGCCATCCCCACTTCAGGGTGTGCAAAATCCTAGCCTGCCTGACCGCAGCAGCCAGGCGCCCAAGACTGGGCAGCCAATTATGCAAATGAACATTGATGTTTTCTGTAGCTAAAACAAAATAAATGGAGAGGAGATGTTAATTGAAAATGGGATTTATGGTTTTAACGGTGTAAAAGCTGCAGAATGGTGTGCAATATTTCAATAAGCCTGTTCTTATAAGAAAGAAAAAAAATATTGTGGTGGCCATATTTTACCAAGCGCCTGGCCTCTGGGGCAGGAGACACTTCCTTTTGTTTAATAGATGAGTGACTTGTCTTGCAAATATCCTCACTAGAGCTATCCAGGTGCAGTGCGTAAATGCGCTGTGGGATGTGTCCCCCTTTTTATAGTGCCGCACGTGCCATGCGCTGATTCGCCAGGTAAATCGCAGAGGCAGATCCATTCAGTAGTGACTTTCCTGTTTGCACACAGCTGCACCTGCATCCACCAGCCAGTGCTTTGATTTAACAAGTCATGGAAGCACCCTGAGCAGTGAAGGGAAAGAGTTCCCACCTCTCGCTTCCTTGAATGGCGGAAATTCGTAGGGATCACCTTTTCAAAGGCCGGGCTCCTTGAAACACGAGATTGCTGATCTGCTTGGTGCTCTGCTGGGTTGAGGAAGCAGACTGGGCAATGGGAGAAGGAGGCCGCCTGCCCGGCCGCAGTGCTAAGCTCCAAAGCAGCATCCGTATCCCAGACGAAAGCAACATGCTGCAGGCGCCTCTGGAGCATCCTTCTTGCCATCCGGCTGGGGCAACAACTTTCCCCACTGCAGTGCTGACTCCGAAATGAGCCCCTTCCTGCACCAGCCCCTCCAAAGCAAGTTGGAGACACGTCCGTTCTCCAGGATCCACCATCTAAGCAAGCCCTTCTAGCCATTGAAAGAAGTTCCCTTTCCAGAAGTCTCTTCAGTGATATTAATTATGGCAGGGGGAGGGGAAGACTCCGGGAGGAGCCGTCTCTTCACTGGGAGGCAGCAACAATTTACTGACCTTGTGGAAAGCACAAAAGGAGCTTACTGCCGACAGATAAGCAAGAACCCACAGTCCCCACCCACCCTTTGAAGGCTGCATTTGCCCAAATTAAAGAGCAAATGATGCACGTCCGGATTGACATGCTGGGTAATTTTTGAATGGCTCTGGGATATTTAACTTTGACTTTCAGACTGAAGTTGATCAGCACAGCTAAAAAAGAAGAAAGAAAGCAAAGCAAAACCAACAACAGTTGTTTCTGTCGTATGTCCAGGAGTTCTTTGGTATGGAAAAATAATTAAAGAAACAGTGAGGGAGACAGGGGTTAATCTGGGGAGCTGAGCATAGGTGAAGTGATACTTAGCAAGGCTGCAGTAAATCAAAGATAATTAGGAATTCTGCTCTCTGGAGAGGTACAAACTGCATGCAAACATTTTCCAGCCTTTGAATACTATATACAATTCCTGAAATATTTAAGATGAGCAAGGATGCACGCAATGAAAAACGTTAGCACGAGCGAGATACTGTTCTATTATGTATAGTGATGCTGTGCGAGGGCACGTGTGTTAATGCTGAACTGGATCAAAGATATTCCCCCATTAGCCATGATTAGTAAGGGGGAGCCAACCAATCTCCTCAGGTTGTGATGATCGGGGGTAAGAGAAAAGCATAAAATTAGAGCCGATGAGGTTTGAGCAACCACAAAATGTGCTGATGAAATAAGAAGCTTCATAGGTAACGGCTGGGTCAGCATCTTTGGACTGATGTATGCTCGAATTATGCATACTTTAATAAACTCCCAAACAGTGCTAAGTTTGTCACCTGCATTAAAGATTCAGTGCATCTGCAACAGGTATGAGGAACTTGTCTCCCCCCCGCACCCCCGCCAACGTTATTGGGCTGCAGTGCCGATGTGGCCAATGGAAATCGGTGATGGACATTGTAGTGGCAGCTTCTTTCTTTCATGCCCATGTGGCCCGGGGCTGATGGGACGTGGCCTGCAACCCCTTATGGAGATAAGCAGGTTCTCCATCTCCCATATGAGGAAAACCCACCTCTCCCAAACCCCATTTGGGTGGTCTTTTCATTTGAAAAAAGAAGGATGAGCAAAGAGAAATGCCACAAAAGCTCATAAATGGTAGGTGAAAAGGAAGGAGTGGTGCTTTTTGCCCTCTGTCAAAATGCCAGTTCTCAGGCAGTGGTTCTCCCACTGAAATTTATTGGGAGCTAGTTCAGGACAAACAAAAATCACAGGATTTTCTGCGTATCTCATGCCTAGTTTTTATTTGCACTTGCAGTTGCTGCTCATGCTACAGACAGAGAAATCTCACGAGTCAGACAAGTGTATAAGCTTCCTCCATAGACTAAACTGTCTACAGGGGAAACGAATGCAAAAGCAAACTGGTAAACTGACACAGATCAAATGCAAGCATGTAGCCAACAATTTGGGGAAATTTTTGGCAGGATCCTGATGGTGTCTGGGCATTTGAACAGGGCGTGCTTACACATTTTGCAAACAAAAATGAAATCCTCATGCATCCTAGTTTATCGCAGGACTAGAGAGCTGGAGGTTACCTCTGAGACCTGTAGTCCAGTCCTCTGACAGCGCAGGAAATCTGGTATCGCAGCATCACCTTTAAAGCCTTTACACAGGGGAGTTCAGCACCTTCTGAGGAATCCTACTCTAGGACTGAACAGCTGTTACCATCAGCATGCTTGTTATCATGTTTGAATGGAATCCCCTTTCTTGTCATTTTGAACCCACTTCTTCAGCTCATACCTTCAGGAGCAGGTGGACAACAAGTTTGCTTCGTCTTCTGTGTGGCATCTCCTTACACAAGACAGCTCTTGTATTGCCCTGGCCATCTCATTCCCTGGTTTAAAAAACAAAAAAACAAAAACAAAAACCCTTCTGTTTTGGAAGCAAAGCAGGACAGAATGGTACCATTATCTTGGAAGAGCTCTGGTGGCCCTCCAGATGTGTTGACCTCCAACTTCCAGAAGCCCTAGCCACCACAGCCAGTGATGGGGGATAACGGGAATTGTAGGCCAGAATATCTGCAGGGCCACAACTTTCCCAGTGCCGCATTATGTTTTGTGCTCTGGAAGGCGGACAGCTGTTTGGCCAGCCTGGAATTCCATTAAAAACTATCAATAGATGTTCATGAAGTGGAAATTCCATGCTGAAAGACAGTGTTCCTCTGAAGGCCTCTGTGCTTCAGGGCAAGTAATGGAAGAGGGCTGTTGTTTGGCTGGTTTACTTGTGAACATCTGGGGCAATTGGCCAGCTTTTGCGGGAAGCAGAATGCCAGAAGCCAGATGATGCAATGCCAGAGTATCTCATTAGGCCTGGGGTGGAGCTGGGCGTCTCTCAGCCATGAAGTTGCTGGGTGACCTTGGAGTGATCCCTGGCTGGGTTCACAGTGCAGCCTGAGATGGTGGCACTGAATAGTTCCGAATTATTTCTGCTTAAGGTGTCTCCCCCGCTGCTATTAAGCAGGACTGAAGATTCACTCCAAGGGAACCTGTTACCCTCAAGATACTGTTGGGCTGCAGTGCCCATCATCTCTGACCATTGACTGGGGGTGATGGGAGCTAGGAAGCCAACATTCCTGGAATAATTCCTCAGGTGCCTTGCTGAAGAAGGTAGCAAAAAATGATCCCATAAGCTATTTAATATTTAGAGTGGGCCTTAAACTGAAGTAATTCAAAAGAGGTTTGAAATACCACTTTCTCCTTTCCTTTCCAGACGAACTTGCCTGTCCTTACTGTATACAAGCTATTGCTACTTCTGCAGAGCAGTAATTATCCTAATTACACTTCACCACTTAAAATAATCTTCCTGAAGATGATTTACAGGAATTACATGGAAGAGATCTATACACGATGACACACTTGCTAGTTTGGCCTGAAGCAGTTTGTGTTTTTCAGTTTAATCGGAATACTTATGATAAGGAGAGATGCTCTAATGAGTTCCTGCATTACGCATTTGTGCCTGGAGATATATTAAAGGCGGCACTGGTCTCTCTCCATCTTGCAGCCCCTCCCAATACGGAGGGGCATTTTGTGTCAGGACAAACAGAACCTGACATGATGGCTGCTCCGGAGTGCTATTGTTAGTGGGTTTTGTGAGATTGTGGCGGCTGGCACTGGGTCTGCACTTTTCTCCTAGGAAAAAATGCCTGGGAGCTTTAAAAATTATGTTTGTATATCATCTGCATTCATATCTTCCCATGGGAAGGTGGTTATAGCTATGAAAGTATTGGCGATCAGATTAGAATCTGTCTCCATCGAGGCCAGCGCATGCTTGATGGCGTTTGCCAACATCTGAGAGCTGCTAGTCTTGATGACTGGTCAATTCCCATCAGCTCAGTTGGAGCCATCTTGGTAATTATGGGCTTTCTCAGTCAGCTCTGGAAAAAGCTCTTGCAGCATGTGAGTTGCTGCTTTTCTGGGCATTTGTGTGCATTGCTTCTATTTCTTCTTGGTGCTGGAAAGATTTTTTCTCTGAGTTCTGCAACATTTTGCCTGTTTGTAGTTTGTTGGACTCCTGAGTCTGTTTTTTTGCACAGCCTGCTTCCAACAGGGTCCTGCAGAAGCTCCTGGGGAGCAGCTCTCTGGGGAACTGCGCCTACCAGCACGGGCCAAGAATACAGGGCAGGTCCCAAACCCTGGGAGCCAAGAGCTGTGTAACCCCTGAGCTTGCCTGAGAAAGCTCAGAGAAGCTCTCTGGAGCTTAAGCAGATATTTTAAAAATACACCTTGTATAAGCTGTCTGCCAGTCCTCCACACCTGGAAAGAGCCCCGCTCGGATCTGTCTAGAGTTGCTTTGGTCCCAAGCCAGGCCCAAAGGTAGATGTGGCCGAGCATATGCTGAGAGTCCCAGCAAGGGTCTTCTAACAAAAGCCCCTGAAGGCTCCCCCTTCCCAACACTGCAACCTCTTCATTCACCCACCTTTCACTTTGGCCCAGATGATGGTGATGGAAGGGAGGAACAGCAGATGCCGCCGGCTGGTGGCTTACTGCTCTCTGCCTGGCGTGGGAGTAATGGGTAGTAGTGATGCGAAAGGGAGGAGGAACACTAGCAATTGGTGACCACAGTGGTGAGAAGGTGGACTGGTTGAGGAGGGGTCCCACTGAAGGGGTCTGGCCCAGGAGCGCCCTAAATACTGGAGGTGGCCCTGGGCCCAAGGCGCAGTAGCTGTACGCCACGCAGTTGGCTGAAACATAGACATTCTTCTTTGGGGGCTCTTTTACAGCTTTCTCTGAGCTGTG
The DNA here is from genome assembly GCA_023646645.1 of Varanus salvator macromaculatus. Taxonomy (NCBI): domain Eukaryota; kingdom Metazoa; phylum Chordata; class Lepidosauria; order Squamata; family Varanidae; genus Varanus; species Varanus salvator. The sequence continues at coordinate 10,147,367 of JAIXND010000786.1, forward strand.
ATTCCGGTCAAGGCCTGAGATGGGAGAAAAATAGATCTCATTTCATGTGCTCGGCAGCTGCAGGACTTTGCAGGCAAATGCCACCTGATTCTGAGAATAATGGGCTTGAGAAATCCATAGTGTGAGTCAGGTAATTGAACAATATATTTTTTTCTGTTAAAGGATGGATGGATTTGTAAAATAAAGCATTGTTCTTATTTAAGAAAAGACAAGGCGCATCACTAATATGTATTGTCTGGGGTGGCGGTGATGGTTTTCAAGTATTCTCCAGCCTGGTGCTGCATCTGCATGGCCAGTGGCGAGAATCCTGGAAGTTAAACTTCGAAATGTCTGGAGGGCACTGGGTTGGAGAAGGCTGGTCTTGAGCAGTCTGATATGCTTCAGCCTAGCCTATCTCCAAGCGTCCTTGAGAGAATCAAGTGAGTTCACAGGGCAGAGAAATGTAAATACATGAAGTAATGCCACTAATGCTTTATTCCTTTCCTCCATCAGCTTGTTAAATGACTGTATTCATTGCTTTTAGGGCCCCTTGAAAACTAAGCCAAGTAAAATATCTGCGCAAAGAACTTGAATACCAACACCAAGGTAGTTCATGGTGCCATGCAGTCCTTCATGGGGCGAGTTGCACCTGGAATGCAGCCCTTGCGTTTGCACAGAAGGGCTGGCAGGTGCCCTGCACTCTTGCCTGGAACAGTGCAGGCTCCATTCCCCGAAGTCTCAAAAACACTCGCACTCGGCCCTGGAGAACTTTGGCAGGACCCTCTTGGAACTGAGCTGTGCCAAATCATTAGTAATCCTGAGATGCGTCCCAAGTCCACATGTTCAGTGCAGCTAAGCCACTTTCCCCCAGTGGTCTCCTGGTCCATGCTTGGATGCTTTGGTGCCCTGGCCAATATGGTGCCTTTGCCCTCACCACCCCCAGCCTGGAGTTGCCTTGATTGCTGTCCGTCCTGGACTAGCTGCTGGGACATATTTGTTTCTAGGTATAAGAATCTCTGTTGGCATCATGGGCACAAATCTCATGGCTTGCCAGTGCCGATCAGATGAAGCGTCAAGACAAATGAGGTCAAGGTCAGGGAGGACAAAGGAAACGACCCTGAGAAGAAGCATCTTTCAGAGATGCAGAGGGTGCCGAGCAGCCTTAGGACAGTGAAGATACCTTTCATGAATGTCAAGGATGCTGGAAGAAATCTGCTTCTTGCAACTCTCCAGCACAACTAAGCAGTTAGTCGTTTTGACTAGAACAGTCATCACTTCTAGTTCAGTGACTGTGTGGCACAACTGGATATTTCTACCAAATCAGTCCTTAAAAGAGGAATGATTACCAAATATGCATCATGTTATTTTCTTCCTTTTATTTTAAAAGTAGACAGATAGATTAGATTGGATCCAAATGTAATCTACTTGGGGTTGACTCTCTGAAATCAAATTCAGTGTTGCTGACTCTCTGTTAAAAAAAAAATCCCACCCTTCTGCCATAATTCATATCGGTTGTAATGTTCTCTGAGTACTGCACAAAGGGGCAAAACATTTTTCATAGTTTGGATAAAATGTGAGCGAACAATGAGCTAGTGAAACTTGTGCAGATGACATGGAATTTAGGAATGTGCTGGGGAGAAGGCTGCAAGGAACTTCAAAAGACCACTGACAACACAAGTTGAACCATCAGCCAAGTGATGGATGACATTCCACATTAGCTAACACAAGTGGGATTGGAAAGAGTGTTTTTCAAGGCACACTATTGCCGTCTCAGTTAACTGTAACCCTTTCTGTAAAATTGCCTGATTATATTTTTAGGCAACTCATCCTAAGTGCCTCAAGCATGCAGTGGTTGTCGCGAGTGGTAGAACAGAATGATGAATGAGATTAAAGTCTCTAAAGATGTTAAAAATAGAGCAAAACTCAACAAATAAGCCCCAGCCCATAAGTACGTGATATCTGATACAGCCAAGCAAATAAAGACGAACAGCTTCCTTCATGTTTGTAGGGGGCGGCTTTGGGTGCCCCTCGTCTTGCAGGAATGAAGCTGTTGCACGTGGAAATGAAGGGGAAACTCTGCGTGCACGAAAATGCTTTACATGCCACGTGGTGGAAGCCTCCAGCGTGGCGCACGTGGGCACCAGTGTGCCGGCGGACACCTTTCTTAGCAAGCCAAGGTTTCCCACCCCTCCTGAAGTTCATTTTTTCCTCACTAGCACTGTAGAAAAAAACATATTTGGGAGGCTGACGTTTCCCAAATCTTTACTTGGGTTCAAAGAGTTCAGAGCTCATCTCTGCCTTGTACTTAGGTTCCGAAGCTACTTTTCCTTGAGCCTCATCAGCTTCCCTTCTGGGAAGTGAGTGTTGTTGCTCGTGCTTCCTGCGCGTCACACGTACGGGTGCTGTGCACATGTGTGAGCCTCTTGGGGAAGATTCTGAGGCTGAACTATTTCTGTTCAGTGGGAACTCCTTCCCTGGTCAAGCCTTGGCATGAGGAGGGGCTTCCGCCTGCTGCTCAGCTCTTCTTGGAGCGCCGTTGTGGATACATCAGGAAGTTCCTCCTCTGCTCTCATTTTCAAAAGGAAAAAACCTTCAAGAACATATCCATCCCACTTTCCCTCTCCTGCTCCTTCTTCATTTCTCTCTGTCCCATCTTCATCCTTTTCCTGCCCCCCCATGGCGCTTGAAGCTCCATTTAGGAGCTGCCTGGGCTGCAACAGATGCTGCTTCCAACAGATGGCCTCTCCCCTTGTCTCTTATGCCTTGGGAGAGCCACACGGTGCAGGCCAAAAGATGAGAAAACTCTGGGCCGTCTGCCTGAAAGCCAAGCTGTGGAGCAGGGCCCTCTGTGGGGCTGGCTCCCCCAACCAGTATCCACAGCAGGGACCCCAGTGTCCATGCGCATGCATAGAGCCCACATGTGTGAATGCAGAGGTGACCACTTGAAGAATGGGTATTATAGGTAAGCCGCCTGCCTTTTCAGGGCTGGCCATCCCCACCAAGGTAGGCATCTTCGGAATGGGCAAGCCCTCCCCATGGCAGCCGTCGTCAGAGAGCATAGCACACACGGAAATCCAAAAGCACCCACTGACCTGAAAGGTTCCTGGCCGCTCCAGTAGACCTTCTGCGGAACTTTGGCCTGAGCTGATAGTGTCAAATGCATGAACAGCACGTAAAATATTCAGTTGTCTAAACAAATAGTTCTCAGACTCTCTTCTAGAGAGGTTCTCTTTTCATGCTGATTACTGAGAGATTTACTAAGAATCTTTCCTTTCCCTACCTGGAGATGCTGGGCTTGAATTGGGGAACTTCCCCATTTAAGACAGGTGTTCTAGCACTAAGCTATGGACTCTTGACCCAGCAAGCTGTTGTCTGTCTGTCTGTCTGTCATGGAAACTGAGCTATGATTATTGATGGTCTGGTCAAAGAACCCAGATACATTTTGACAACCAGTTCATAAGGATGTGTGCGCTTTAGAGGAATAGTGTGTGTAGTAACGAAATCCATTAAAGGTTGCCCTCATTTGGTTTGTGCAGTGATATAGCCTAATGCGCTGCTCTCTGAACAGCTGGTAAAGGAAGCTTGTATTACCTGTACAAGTTGAGGAAGTCACCGCAAGAGACTAAAGATTCAATGTCATATGATATCGCTGAGCTGTATAACAAGGCTTAGTAGGATTCCAAAGCGGATTAAACATTTCTTTGTGGAATGACAGCATCCATATTAATAATGAACGGTGGGGGGGAGTTTTATGGGATATAGATATTTGATAGCTTGAGGGCATAAGACAGCTGATTGCTGAAGGTGTGTAGCAAGTTACTTCCCCTTCAGGCTAGAGGGGACTATTTCCCCATGCCTTGTTCCTCTGAGAAAGCCAGAACTCGCTGATATGAGAAGTGGGGTGACATAGATTTTATTTTATCTAGTCTGGCAATACTTGTGCTCTCAGGTCTTCCTTTCTTGCCCTAGGTTGCAGACTGCTTGTACTTATGTCCCATTGAAATAAATGGAGATACAGTGGAAGTGTCACTCAGTAAGCTTAGCAGCAGACGCTTGCTTGGTTCTCCAGCATTTAGTCTGCAATTCATGACACTGCATTTAATGAGTGTATCAGTTAGGATTTCTTTAGGTTGGAGTTAAGGAAATCTGACACTTAGAAGCAATCTTTGTTCCCAAGTGGATTGGGAGTATTATTATTCTTAATATATCTTGTGCGTTTCTAGTTCTGTCTCCGTGTGTTGGCAAAATACTATAGGCAAGGCTACTATATTTGGAATTAAAGGTAATAATTTTGACTGGAGAGCCTTGAGACTGCCTAGTTTTTCCCTACTGGTTCTCACTGTGTTTAGATCACATAGAATTGTCCTAGGATGTCAAGGCTATGTGCTGCATGCCATTCGCTGAGACATGACACACCATACCAACATCTCATAGAAGACTAATAAATAATGTGTATAAATAAAGAAGGAATAAAGTTTGGGAAATTTAGAATTGGGGTGGATGGAAAGTAGCTCTCTTTCTGTTTTGGATACCAAACCCCAGCCTTTCTGACCTTGGTGATGCCAGCAGGAGCTTCTGGGAGTTGAAGTCCCAACCTTCTGAAGATCTATCCTCTGGCTTAGGAGATATCCCTCGGGTGAGGAATCGCCATTCAGTCCTCAGGATTCAAAACTCACATCTTCCTTTGTGGAGGCCAGCTCCACAACAGAGTGTGTCTTCTGTAGGGCAGTCACACTTGGAATGCTGTGTCGAGTTCTGGCAGTAGCCTCAAAAAAAGGTGCAGAGAAGGGGAGTCCAAAAGATCTGTGCACTGAAGCAAGTCCCCATTAAGAAAGGCTACATCATTGGGCGGGGGGGGGGGGCATTGCATGTCAGGAAAAATGCTGAGTAATTCTTATAATGAATTACTCAGCATTACTCACCATTATTCCTCACTGATCAGTGAAGGCTGGCATGGAGTCACAGAGGAGACAAGCCACAAAATAGCCATCTGAGATGGCTTTGCAGGACTTTACTAAACTCCCTTGTAGAGGGGAAAATGTTCTCAAAATAAGGAATCTGTGGTGTTACCAAGTGCATCGTCAAAGGGAAACAGTAATTAAGTCATACAAATACATGCTACCAGGCTAATGTAACAAATGTATCTGATCATTTACAAATTTATACTAATCTGTGCAGCTCTGGAGTTTCTGGAATATCTCTACTGGCCAAAAGAAGGAGGTAAATTCACACAAGCTATATGCATGATGGCTTCATAGATGATGGAAATACTAATTCTACTCATGTGAAACCTATATTTTATTACCCTTAGATAAATATCATCAATCTCCTTTTGAGCTGTTGGCACTCCCAAAAATGGCAATTAACCAATCACATTTAGAAGTTCAACCTTTAGCCCTTCAACCATTATCACTTAACCTTTTGGTTGCTATGTAATTGCTGGAGCCAGCTTCCCTTTGTTGTCACGACTCTGGTCTCTATTAGTTAATTGGAGTCATTCGGCTGTCCCTGACAGCATCTCATAGTTTCTGGCAATTAGTTGCAAAATCCAGTAAAAGCTGTTCCATCTTTGAGAAAAACGGATTCCTTTCATGAAATGGCTCTTTTCATGAGCTGCCTGAAACTGAATTCATACTTTGCTGGTGAGGCAAGATGATGACCCATACAGATGCATAGTTCTCTATTTTGATAATATTTTCTATGGTTATTTTTATTTTTTAAATGCAACACTTTAATTCCTCAAAATACGGAAGACCAGTTAAAACCAGGTCATCAATATAGAATAGAAGAGCAGCAAAATTAATCAGCCCAAACAGTCCTTGGAAAGAAAAACTCTTGGCCTGCCTGTGAAAAAAACGACAGGCAGGGATCATATGAACCTCCGAGTCAGCCTTCCCCAACCTGGTGGCCTTCAGAGGCATTTGGGCTGCAACTCCCAGAATTCCCATCCAGCAGGGCCATTGACTGGGAATTCTGGGTGTTGCAGTCCAGACGTGTCCAGAAGGCACAAGATTGGGGAAGGATCCTAGATGAAAGGATTCCAAAGCAGTGGCCACCAGTGGAAAGGTCATGCCTTCCAAGTAAGATGGAACTCAAACGAAGGTCTGGCTTGTCAATCTTAACTCTCAGGAGAATTTATATGGGCACTTGGGTTATGATTGTCAAGTTCGTAAGGGCATTCAGAAGTCATTTTAGCTACAGATGGAAGGCTGTTCTGTTTTGGACAACTGTGGGAAAAAACAGCTTTTATTGGAACACAAAGAAACACCAGCTTTGGTTTTCTGGAGCTTTGGCTATCTCTTGCCTATGCAAGTCAAAGGAGAGAGCACTACTGACTGGCATAGGAAGGACAAAGTCGCTTTGGACGCATGTATTTCGGGGTAGCTGAAAGCCCCAAGGTCAGCCTTCAGAGCACCCTCAGCTCATGTCGACAGCCCAAGTAGGGACTGCTCTGAAAATGCACATCAGACAAATGCTTTGACAAATGCTCTGGTATCATATGAAGCTCCGAAGAAGGTCCAGGGAGACCCAAATAGTTTGCAAGCAACTCACTTTGGGATCCAGACTTTCCCCATTTTGGTTCCTTATTGTACTCGGACTTCGTATTGGATTTGTTTATGTAAATGCAACCTGCTGGGAATCCTCACTCACCATCGGATAAAGACTGCATTGTTAGCAAAGCGGTTTTTCTGCCAGTAGCCAGGAGCCCCAGTTAATAGCGGTGAAAAACTTCACAAATCCAAACTCCACTGTTGTTCTGCTCTTGAACCAAAACATTGCCCAGAGCCTCTCTTCCCGATGCCAGTGGAAGAAACGTGCCACTGCAACTCATTAGCACATTTTTTTGCACAATTTATATTTATCATAGTCACTGCAAATCTACCGAGTCCCTCCACACTGTAGATTCAGCATTTCTGAAAGCAATACCTCCTTGTCAATCAATTGACAGAAAATATTGCTTCTAGAAGTGCTGATTAGGCAACACAAGGGACTTCACAAACTTGGGAAGCAATTTTGTAGCTACCGAGTGCATTGTTTTCCTGTGCACAGTGTGCCGTGGGTAGAAGCGTAAAAGAAAGCCCTTATGTTGCTTTCGCTTTTCACCTCTTCGACGTCTCGCCAAATTGCTTAGAAAGCAGTGGCTTGCAACATTATTGTAAAATTCTAGCTTATGAACAATCCCAGCCAAACTTCATGGGGTCGAACCCGCTGCTTATTTAAAACGTGGATTTGCCTTGCTGACATTATAGAATCCCAGTATTCCTATTTTGTCATCCCCCTCCCCTTCCAGGCATTCCCCCCTCCCTGCAAAGGTCTGCTTTGTTTAACAAGCTGGTTGACCATGTGTCTCCAGATGGTCACCTATGAGGAATCAAGATGGTCGACTCCCATCTAGAGAAAGACCCGCTTCACAAATCCAGGTAACAGACCAAGGGCTATTCAGCCCACCGTTTGTGAGGACAGCTTTTGTTTGCCAACTGCTTCGACATCTGCTTTTCACATGCAAACTCCAGTTGGCCCAGTCAGAGGTTGTGGGAGGGATGTGTGAACCTGGAGTGCTGGGTTACTTAGAAGCTAAACAACCTAGTGGATAACCCATATGTCTGGTTGGGTTAACTGCCGGATTGTTTAGCCCCTAAATAATTTGGTCAGGATGTGCACTGTGTGTGACCTCCTTCCACTTTCTGGAAATGGCCGTGCAGTTGTGGACATCGAGCTGATGTAGGGGCTGAACAGTGCAGTTGGTTGTCATGTGCAGATGGGCCCAAATTCTTGCAGGCTGGTCAAGAAGGGACCACAGGACAGGGGCAGGCTGATATGTGAAATGTTGCAGGTGATTGGAAAACTCCTTCTCTGCCTGGACAGCCACTGCCAGTCAGAGTGGGCTATGCTGGCCTGGGGGATGGACCTTATTTCTCTGCCTATACCCCAGTCTTCAGCAGGTGTGTGTGTGTGTGTGTGTGTGTGTATGTATTTATGTATGTATGTATGTATTTATTTAGGAAGCTTCTATGCCGCCCCATTTGCCGAAGCCTCGGGGCGGCTCACAATAAATAAACACAATATAAAAACAATACAATTTGAGTCGACCAATACTACATTAGACTTACAGTATTTATATATTATTTTGATATCCCCCCTTCCCCCAGTTGTGGAACCCAAGGTGGACACCTGCAGTTCCCAGGTGGTCTCCCCTCCAAGCTCAGGCCCGCTCCAGACCTGCTGAGCCTCAATGTGCTGGATGCTTATGTGCCTGGTCTTTGCCCTTGCCAACGTTGAAGACAGTCAACCTTGTCACTTGCAAATAGCTTCTCTTCCTGATGGCCTCAAATTGAAATCACTTTACACACAGGGCATGGACTCCTTGTAATCCTGCTAGTGAAACTGAGATGCCTTGAAGAGAGATGGTCTACCTCTGAGCACCAGGTAGAAGAACAGGCAGTAGCCACTGCCTTGAGGCCCTGCTTGGCACTTTCTGAAGGCACCTGTCTGGCTGTCACCTGAAACAGAACATTGGATGCACTTTGATGTCCTCTAGTTCACCAAGACAGTTCTTGCGAGTGGAAGAGATAAAATGAATCAGAAGGGAAGTCTTTCCTATCATGCTGGGGGATTAAACATTTCCTGAAGGGGTTTGGAAATCTCTTCCAAGCTCCTTATTGTTTAGAGTGTTTGAAGAATGTGAGCTTGAGATGGCTGGTGTGTGTGCAGCCTGCAGGGCTAAATCATCAGTGTTAAGCCCAGAGGAGACGTCGGTGCTGAACGACTTTGTTGTGTGCGCCCGCATGCGTATATCGGGATTGTACAGCAGGCCTCACCCAGAATGACTTAGACCTGATTTGGTGCTTTGGAAAACAGCTCGGTTTCGCTTGGACCGTTTAAGTGGCCACCTACTGCCACTTAAGTATGGAACTCAAGCCAATATTCAGAAATCAAGAATTCCCTGACTCCCGTTGACTATTGTAGGAGAGCAAACAATGGCTATAAGGCAGTGGTAGCGAACCTATGGCACGTGTGCCGCAGCAGCACGCAAGCTAAGTTGCCCCAGCATCCGAGCATTGGATAACAGTGCACAGAGGGGCCATGCGCTTGCTTGGAAAGGAGTAGTGGCGCCAGGTGATGATGTCACGAGCCATGACTCATTAGCCGCTACTCGTCTGAGTTTTCGCATGGCCAGTCAGTGCGCTGCCAAGGATGGACGAATGGATGGATGGATGGATGGATGGATGGATATTTGCTTGGACTGGCTGTGAGTCATTTTTTCTAAACCAAACCCTCAGTATTCAGGTTTTATTGCAGTGTTGGCACTTTGCGATAAATAAGTGGGTATTGGGTTGCAGTTTGGGCACTTGGTCTGTAAAAGATACACCATCACTGTTATAAGTCATCAGACAGTCCATTCATTATCGGAACTGAATTATATTTGCAGGCACGGTAGCTCTATAAGAGTGCATTACACCTGTCCAATGTCAGAAAACAATGGCGCCCTCTGAAAGTGTTCCATGGCAAAGAAAAGGGACAAGGAGAGGGTGCAGAAATGGCCCAGAAAGATAGGCGAAGGCCCAGCCCCTGCGTGCATGCTCTTCCTTTCCCCCCAGGTTTGGCCTGCGAGTCACAGCAGGTTATCCCTGATAGAATAGGATCCTCATCCTGAAAGGGTCCAGAGGCAGAGTTGCAGAAAACGCTTTGGTTTCAACACTGGCAATACAACTTTGCAGGTTGTACCTTATCAATCAGTGGGCAGCTGTTCATTCTGCTCTGGATCATATTTCTGGACAGTCCCACAGCAAGCTCACTGCAGTGGTCTGATCTGGGGATCGGCGTCTCTGTCTTCCAGCAAAGGCTGCTGCTGGTTTGGCAGTCAAATCTTGTAAGGGAAATTCTAGTTGCTGGAGAACTCAGGAAGAGCAAATGACAGACGGAGCTCCTCGTTTGTGACATACGTCATGGTGGGCAGCGCTTATTCTCTGTGGCTGCAGACCTGGGCTAGCTTGGGGGGACTTGTTGACGCTTTGTGCTGGTGTCAGGATCAGCATCAAGGGCAGGTGTGAGCACCTACGGAACAGCCCACGTCCCAGCAGGAGCCTTCTGGACAGAGCTCTTCCTCTTCAAGAGCACAGGAGGAATCTGAGGCATGACTCAGGTTAGACAACTCAGGTTTGTTAGCTCTGCTCTGGGGCCGACTTGTGGTCATGCAGATTGAGTCAACTTGCAGACTTTCATCTCAACCAATTGGCGCATCTTTGAAAGATGCTAATCAAGTCAGCACAAATGAGCACCCAAATCTGTGTGGGCTCCATGGTGATTTGTGCATAATCGGCCCATTTTCACCCATTGTGATTCGCTCAGATAGGCACTTCTGCACAAATACCTTAGAGCTGTGTGGTTTTGGAGGGTGGGGTGTGCACATGTCATTTGTGGTTCAAAAGACCAATAAACACAAGCCATGGTGTATCTTTGGAGTGGAAATCTGCAAAAAAGGAAAGCTGACTCAACCTGCTTCCAGTTACTGGATTGGAGGAACTCCCTTGCGCTCAAATCAGATGGATTCCCAGTGTCAGCTCATTGTGAACTGCAGCCTGCTCTTTCTCTGGGCACGTGGTCTGGGCAAGGAAACGGAGGAGGAGGAGGAAATATTGCTCCTTCCCTGTCCACTTGTCCCTACTTTATAGAAAAAGCAAGAGGTAGTGCTAATTAGGAAGAGGAAGGGCAGCCATGGATCATGGTGGGAAGAAGGTAGACCCACCGAGGTCTCCACTGAGGGCTTCTTGCCCAAGGGCCCTTCACAGTCTGGGGCTAGTACTAGCTGCTTTAATAATACTCAGTCCTCAGTATCTCCACTTATGTGATCTTGGATAACATGGCTCAGAAGGTGCTCTCTCTCTCTCTCTCTCTCTCTCTCTCTCTCTCTCTCTCTCTCTCTCTCTCTCTCTCTCTCTCATTCTCTCTCTCTTTCTCTGGGGTTCTAGGGCAAGGATATGGAAATTAACAAAATAAGACCATTGAGGTTCTCTTAGTTCCATAGAAGAGCCAATAAGTTCTCTCTTATTTCCATATCTGATTAGGAGCTCTGGGGATTTTTCTTTTGCCGCAGAACGATGCGTTTGTGCCCACACACATTTTTAAAAAGCATGCACTTGCCTCCCATTTATTAAAGCCTGTTCATGTGCATGTTTCAAATGTGTGCATTCCTCACCCCTCCATGCTTATTTTCCAAATATGCACATCTTCCAAATGTAGCATGTGTTGTGTAAATTGCACGGCAAGCTTGGAAATGGGTGGGCTTCGAACGGCAGGTCCTGCTCAGGACTGCGGGTGGCTCAGTGAGGTGAGAATTGGATAAATCCTGGTCAAATTGAGCTGCAACCATTTCTCAGCCATCTGCACCCTGCGGAGCTGCCTCCAGTCAGAACAGACAAGCAGGTCCAGGTCGGCCGACGGCCCGAATGGGGAGCTCATGTCTATGGCCTCATTTAGCTGCAGCTTTGCATTGCATCTTGCTGCACAAGATACAGAAACAGATCAGGCTGATACACCCAAAATACTAATTTTTGCCATTCCTAAAGGGCAATTCTTGATTTTGAGAGGTGTGGCTGGATCCTTATTTTGACCCTTGTCATTGTGGTTGGAGCCAGTTGGCACATCGCTGGCATCACAGTGCATGATGGATGCAGCTGAACGGAGTGTAGGCACCCGTGATCCTGCTTTGGATTGGGATGACCGCACAAAGGGAAGAGGACTAAACCTCCCCCGTCACTGTCCCCCATCCCAATTTTCCATGTGGATCTTGTTGTCCTTCTTTTGCACTGACACCCATGGAAATGGTTTTCGTTCTTAATCCTCTCCCCCATGGAAGGAGACATTTCCAGAAAAGATGGCAGGGTGTTAATCCTCCCCATCCTGGCGCGGTGGGCCCTATCCGAGGCAGGACAGCGAGATTTGCAGCCTTCAGCTGCATGGGGCATTGCGCACGTCGTGTGAAGGCTCCCTCTTGGAAGCCGCTCCGTAAGCAGCCAGCAGGATGAAAGCGGTGTGCTACTTCCGCGTCTGCAACAATGAAGATTCCTAATGACTGATCCCGCACAGCCAGCGTGCCAGTGGGTCCGTTGCAGAGACGGTCAGCCGGCTTCAGCAGCCAGCAGGTGAAGAACCCCCACCTGCAAAGGCTGGCTGGAGTCTGTGAATTATTTAAAATGGTCGTTCTGTTTTCTGCCCCCTCCCCCAGTCCCTTTTTGGAAATATTCCCAGGGTCGTTTTATGGCCAGGCCAGGCTGTTTAATACTGAAGCACTTGTTTTTCCCCTTGAATTGTTGATGCTCCTTAGCCATTATTTGGAGGCGCAGACGGAGTGGTAAAGAGTGGGAATGGCGATGGAGAGTGGAGAAAATGCCCTTGGCTTTCACTGGGTGTCCAGCTGCCTCCATACGGCTCTCTGTGTTATTCTTCCCAGCCGTGTGGTGCCATATTGGCCCTCTGAGGAGGAGGAAGGAAACAGGTAAGGTAATGCAGTTTGTTGAACCTGGAGTGGCTCTAACCTGGTACAAAACTGTTACTTAAGTTTTTCAGGTTCTTGCTGTTACGACCAGCATCTTTTTGGGGGGCAGCTGGGGTGCCCTGGCAGAGCCCCTCACAGATGCCTACAACTAATTTCTATGTCCCAGTACCCTGGGACCACGTACCTGCATCAAAGTGGGTCTCTAGACCTGGTGATGTGCAGTGGTTCTGTAAAGAATTTTTAAAAATGGATAGACACCCAGCGATGTTGGGAATGGTGCAAGTGCAGCCCATGGCTTATTGACACTGGAGGGCCCACATGGACCCATAAGTAGCTGCCTTATACTGAGTCAGAGCATGGCCCCATCTAGGTCCACTGACCGGCAGAAGCGCCCCAGTATTGCAGGCAGTTTATCTAATGCTACCTGGAATGGCCAGGGATCAGACCTGGGACCTTCTGCTTGGAAAGCAGCCCTCCTTCTGCAGGCTTTCAGGGGAGAGGCTTCCAGCCCTACTGGAGATGCCAGGTTTTGATCAGGGGGCCTTCTGTAAGCAAGACGTGTACAGCACAGCCCTGGCTTTGAGCCCATGTCCAACCCTGGATGCATCCTCTTCTGCTCCTCCTGGTCAAGTGCAGAAACTTGGGGAGTGGGAACGGATCCTGTTCTCCTGCCAGCAACCGCCTGCTTGGCAGGCCTTGGCAATTCCCACCGAAGGTGCTGGGGCTGAGGCTGGGGCAGGCTGCCAGGTCCTTCCTCTCAAATCCCAAGGTCCAAAACTCAGCAGGGAGGCCGGTGAGGCCGGCCGGCTGGCAGCAAGCCAGGTTGCCCTCTTCCCACCCTCCAGCCTTCCCAGAGCTCAAGAGGCTGCTTTGAAACCTGACAACCGGGTCCTTTGCCCCCAGACTCCTCAGAGAGGGGGCATGGCAGCCCCCTGGCATGAGCCGCTGTGGCTGAGCTGGAGAGAATCCACCTGTCAGTCCTGGAATGCTGAACTTGCCATAAGTACTCTTGCTCCGAGACCCCCCGGGGCTACAGCCCTAGTCTGGCCAATGCCTGCCCTCCATGTGGACGTGTTAGGCAACATAACTGTGCCACTGTCCATGTTGCTGAGCTCCAGCTGACACGCTTTGGTGGCGCTGGCAGCACCTTTGCATCCGTCTCTGCAATTTCAGCCGATCTCCGTGCATTCTGCCAGGAGGTGTGGGAGCAAAGGTTTTGCTCTGTCTAAGAGCTGGGCATCATGGCCAACGACATCCTGGGGTGGCGGGGGGGGGGCATGATATCCCTCTGTAAGTACCTCAAAGGCTGTCACAAAGAGGAAGGTCAAGGTCTCTTCTCACTGATGCCGGACACGGAATAATCCATTCAAGTTGCGACAACCCACATTCAGGCCAGACATCAGAAACAGCTTCCTCACTGTCAGAGCAATACAAACGTGGAAGCAGCTGCCTAGAGAGCTGGTGGGCTCTCCCACACTAGGAGACCTTCAAAAAGAAACTGGGCAGCCATCTGAGTGGGATGGTGTAGCGAGGTGTCCTGCAACAGCAGGGGGTAGACCTGATGGCCTTCGTGGACCCTTCCAACTCTACTGTTCTGTGATTCCATGATTCCTTCACAGCCCACTCCACCAGTGGCTATCATCCAGCAGACACACCTGCCCCTCCGGCATTTGAGCCATGGGCGCGATAGCATTTCCCATCCACATCTCCTTGACTCAGGCAAATGCAGTTCTGTTCGGTGTCCTCTTGTGTATTTGCAGACAGCCTGGTGAAACAGATGCTTCACATTGGTAAATAGCCAGCAGCAAATTCTCAGTGTGGAGCAAAAGGTTTAGCAAAATATGCCCCTGAAAACAATGCGGGTTGCAGCCCTAAGACCTGAAACACGTGCTCTGAAGAGAAAAGAGATCTGTGTGCAGTATATCTTAAAATATATAGGAAAACGGATAGACACTGTATGAATAATAACATTCAAGCCCCTCTGGGGGTTTTGCCAAGGAAGAGAGTGTTTTGAGTTGTTTATGTTCAAAAGCAGAATCCCAAGAGTGATGTTCCACTATTGGTTCACTCTATTCTGTGGCCTTTCATTGTTGCTTATATAGGGTTGAGGGTTTCTCCCACTCCCCCTTAGGTTTTAACTGTTGCTTTGAAGAACCCTACAAGAAGAATTCAGCCTGAAAAAGTGGTGTAGGAAGATGTGGGGTTGTAGGTGGCCCATTTTTCTCAAGCATTATTGGTAATATATATTATTTAAAATGTGCATTTCCTACAGGAATTCAGCTGAAAGACCTAACAAATCTATTAGGTGTTGAGCTGTACATCTTCCTTTTCAAAGCAGCACAGCACTTGTCCAACAGAAAATTGCCAAATCCCCATCATCCTAGGGCATTAAGAAAATATGTCTCTAATTGTATTATTAAGAGGTGCATTTATTGGTACAATATGTCCCAGTGGCCTCGCTTTTACACATTCTGTCTGTGTCCTGCTGAGTTGTTTTGTTCGGGGAGAATTGGGAAGGGAAGTGGATTTACAAAGGAACCTGAACTGAAAGAGGAAAGAGCAAAATGTTATTTGCACAGAAGTATATTACAACATTTTAACAAAACAGTGATTTGGAAGAAATGCAAAATGGAAGGAGATTTTTTTAAGGGAGACTCTGGGGTGGATTGCCCAGGAGGTGCAGTTAAGGAGAAGGGGAAAAAACCCAAAGTCACTTCTGCATATGGGTCTAATTCTGCACAAAGATGACAATCTGGTGTTGAAAAATGGATCATTAGTGTCTTAACGGATGAAGTCAGGGCTGCTTCCAGGCTTAGAGGTCCCCCCCCCCCCCGGGAGAAAAGCAAGGGGCTAATGTTGACCTGTATCTGCCCTGCTGCTCACGTGGATTGCGCAGAAACTGGTGAAGAGATTCAGCAGGAGTCGCTGCCCAGTAGGCCAGCCTGCCCTTCCGTAGGGCCCTGCATGATACCCTCCACCGGTTATTCCACCTTTTTGAACATTCAGGCCCTGTTTGGGGGCTGCCTTGCGGTGCTATCCTCGTGAGCACGGCTTTTGCAAGCATTGCACAACCCTCGCATAACCCGAGTTCTGTTAAAGGGTTATACAGCCCCGCATAACCCGCACATGCCGGGTTCGTACAACCTGAGCATCCGCAAGGTTGGATACTCAATTTGGCACCTGCAGGTCTTGCAACTTATCATGTGTTAATAACCCACAGCGAGCCATGGCATCTCATCCAGATCTGGCCTGTCTCTCTGGGTATGCATGTCGTTGTGCAAGAGTATATACTACCAAATGTTTACAAAAATAGCACACTAATGTACAACCTAAAGCACACAGAAAATGCACACAAGAAGGGCGACAGGTAAACAGAAACAGTTGCGTGTGCAATCAAAACCAGTGTGCATAGTGCAGGGAAAAGGGAAGGGAGCAGCGGCTGCTCTCTTGGGAGATGCCAGGGGGCTGAGGCAGAGCCTGAAGGTAGCTCATCCTTCCAGTGGAGCTGCTTTTAAGGTTTGGATACACATGTAGAATTATGTGTTTGGTAACACAACCCTGGAGAGGACCTCCTGGCCAGCTTGTCGAAATAATCAAGGCCAGCTACCTGCCCGGCTTGTCTGCTCCTGTTGATCTCCTCCAAATTTGGGGAGGTCTTGCTGTCAGTGCCACATCGTGTAGAGTGTGGCATCACTAATCATGTGCATTAGGCAATTATTAAAAATTGTTTACCCTGGCTTTTCCCAGCCTTTCACTTGTGCAACTGTTGTTGTTGTTGTTGTGAATTATTTTATGTTTTGCTGTAGCTATTTTTTTTTAAAGAAGTGGTGTGTGAATATTCTGGAATACATAAAACTGACAATAGCTTAATAATAATCAACGAATCAGCATGACACTACAGTAATTGGAATGAGTTGGAAGTCCTTCAGAAATCACAACAGCTGTGTAGCAACTACTTTCCCCCCTGTTTGTTCCACTTCCAGTGCCACTATAAGAAAGCTCAGCATCATGTGGGTGGGGCCAGGTGCTTGCCACCCAATCATAGGCTCCAATTATGGCTGGGGAATGCCTACAGTTTACCTGATTGGCCCTACTGGCAAGCCCCTAGAACTTTACATATTATAGGAGGACAGTAGGAAGAACTGATGGGAAAGCACCTAAAAGGCACCTTTGTATCAGATGCATTAAAGGGAACTAAGCAGAGCCACTGTGGTGTGATGGTTTGAGTACTGGACTGGGCACCCGGGAGATGTGGGTTCTAGTCCCCAGTTGGCCATGAAGCCAACTGGGCAGCTTTGGGTTGATCATTCACTCTTGGCCTAATTTAACTCAGAGGGATGTTGTTGTGAGGGTAAAATTAAGCTATGCAAGCCCCCTGGGTTCCTGACAAGCGGGCAAAATGGTGGGATATACATGCAATGATAATCAAAAAGTGGTACATCTGTGAGTTATTTAGAGACCTGTAGAGCATTTGGCCACCTAATGCAAATATTTAATCCTAGTTTGGCATTGTTCTATCTTGCAAGTACAAAATGACCTATTCTACCATATGCAGTGAGTGCTGTTTTTCTCTTGCTCTCCCCAACCCGTGTGTGTGTGTGTGTGTGTGTGTGTGTGTGTTTAAGCGCATTTTGGAGGGCTTTCATGCATAGGGAGTTGAATGAAAGTTGGGGATGACTTGATGACTCAACAATAACATCTTTCCAAAGGGTAGACTTTGGAATACCTCATTAAGTATGCCTTCTATTTGTTGACTGGACAGAACTTCCCACCAACAGTTCATTCACAATGCAGCATGGCCTGCTAAGAGGATGAAAAAACAGGCAAAACCCAATAATGTTGCCACTCTCAACGGGTACTCGGTTAGCTTTCCCTATCCTTGCACCACAGCACCTATGAGGAGCAGAGGGTCCGGATGGAATCCAGCAATCATAAGCAGAGATGATTCTCCTGAAACTAGACTCCAGTGCTCCAATCCAACGGAGTCTGTAATTCATCAGCATCCCGCCTTGCAGTCCGACTGAGACACAAAGTCATTATGCTCCTTCCAGGCAATCATCTTAGGCTGTGATTTTCCTTTAGAAGAAGCATCTATTATTATTGTTAGGCTGATTGGATGCAGGCAAAACAGCGCCGTGCCCACCTGGGCAAGTGTGCTTTACACCTTATTTGGATTAACGGAGTGCGCAACAGGAAGCAGGGCCGTGTGGTAATGGGAGTGTAGCCCAGCTGTGAAAGCAGCATGTGGATTATCCATGCCTGGACGACACTGGGTCAGCTTTCCATGGGGATGATTTGGGCCTTGCTTGCAGCTGCAATCTCCACCCGGGAGGCATCGCTCGTGCTTCCGAGTTCCTGCTGCTCAAATACACGCAAAGCGGGAATGGTCAGGACTGTCAAGGTCCAGTCCACTTCCTGAAGTCAACTCTGCCATGCATGGCTCTAGCTGCACGTGAGTCTAATGGAGCGGCATTGCTACCTCTTCAGGGTCTTACTGTACTAGCAGGACCTCAGAAGGCAGAGGGATTGCTCACTTCTCCCGTTCCTTTTGCTGCCAAGGAAGCTTTCGTAGGCAACATGAAGCTGTCACCACAGCCCTCTTTCTGCTCTGGACATTCGCATGTTCCTCAGGTGATTGAAATGGGCTTGCACTGATCATGTAGGTTTCTAGCCTCCAGGTTTTGTACTTTTTAAAACTGATTTATTTGCTGATATGGTTACTTTACTCTCCAGTCAAAAATCTCTCCCACAGCAATTTCCCAAGTGCAGTAATAAGACAGTCCCTATCTTCTGGCTTGTGATGTAGAAGCTTCAACACAAAAGGAAAAGGAATGGGGAGGGAGGAAGAAAAACAGGGGCTTGGTGCTTAATGGCATGGATTTTATAGTGACCAGCGGGGATGAAAGGAGTGCAAGGAGTGCAGGAGGGGAAAGGTTGGTGGTCAGTCTGATGGGCTCGATATTGTCCAGGTGAGTGGCTGCTGCAAGGTATGGCTGCTGGAGGGCAGAGCCTGATGGAACTGGTACCCCAGCAAGACTGGCTTCCCCTCATCCCTTTTTGCCACCTTGATGGGATGCTGTTCAAGCTGCTGTTCCACAGAAGAGCGTGGCTGGGCCTTCAGAGTGCGGCCATTTTCCAGTGCCTGTTTTCATGGTTGCTTTTCTGATGACCGGAGGCAGGGGCTGCACACCCTCCTGATGTCCCACAGAAGAAGCAGACACAGCTGCAGTGCCCCCGTTTCATACTGCCCAAGCCCTCCCCATCACCGTGATCGTGTGCTGGCCACCACATCCCCTTGTATGCTCCCTTGATTTCACCCGGCCATCGCCCTGTCGCCTGCTGATTCAGAAACCGAGTGGGTGATGGTTCCTTTAGTTCAGGATAGACCAGGAGGGCAAAACTGCATTATTGTCTTGCAGTGTGATAGCAGCAGCCCAAAACACACCTCTGCCCGAGGGCCAAGGCCAAGATGCCTCCATTCCCCACATTTACTTCTGGAGCCCTGGAGGCTGAGCGAAACCTTGCAGGATGACAACCCACTGCAACTGCTAACAGCAGCAGCAGCAGCAGCGAAGCAACCAGGAATCCCCCAGAAGGGAAGGATGTGGAGTTGTGATTGACAGGGACAGAGCACCGTAAATGGGGACTGGTAGACGAGGGCAGGTACGGGGTTGTTTCCTTCAAAAGCAGAACAGATCAGTGAGGAAAGGATTGTGGTATGCGCAAGGGATCGTGTGCATAGTAATGTTGGCCTCACTTAAAAGTGCTCACATTAATAAAAAGCTAAAGTGGAGATAACCGTTGCCAAGATTATGATGGGCTGCAGTACTTTTCAGCTTAAAATGATCTACAGGTATGCCTGGAGTCCACTGAGATATTAAGGCTCTATTGAGCTGCTCAGGTGGAAAATCTGGCTGCTTCCTTGGCTGTGCTCTGAAAAACCATTCATCTAGAAATTCTAAGAACAAAGCAGGAAAAATAGTGGCCTGGGAAAAGATCTTGTTTTATTTTGATAACATATTTTTCAGGACATCCTACGCTAATGTATTTTCAAGGAAGCAGTGGCTTTGAAGGAAAAACAAAACAAGTACAAGACCTGCTTTCTGTGGGAGGTTGGGGCTGCCTGGAGCATTTTTCTCACTTTTGGGCATGTGAGAAATTCCCCCAAGCGAGGCGAAATGTCAGTCGGCAGCTCTGGGATCCCGTTTCACTGCTGCGGCAAAGTGTGTGGTGAAGATCAGGGCAACATATGCCTGGTGCAGATGTAATCCTGCCTGATTGCCCAACTTGTGATGCTGCCAACGTTAATATCTTCTGGCTTGAAAATATGTATTTTGGTGGCTCATAATTCATCTCTGAAACAGATAATGCAGTTAGGGATGTGCTGATCAGTAAAACAGGAGCTGGGCAAAGTTCTCCAAGTCCTTTTTCAAAGCTTGTTCCAGCCCCAGTCCGTATCAGATCGTGAGTCCTTTTTTACTTTTTACATGAAAATCTGCCTATTTTTGAAGCGTATGCTTCAGTTGTGTGCATCTTTGAAATGTACACATTCTTCTGCTGGTTGAAGCGTGTTTATGTGCATTTTTCAAAAATACATGTTTTTAGATGCCTGTATTCTGTCAAATCATGTAGGCAGATTGTGTCCCCGTTTGTGTTGGTGTTGAGGCTATTTTTCCCCTCTGCTTCCTGGCAGGCCAAAACAAAGGCTTCCTAACTGAACGACTTTATTCTGCTACAGCTGACCAGCTGGATGGTACAAATGAAGAGTATTGCAGCAGGCAACAACAAAAGGAGCAAGCCTGGTTAGCACACTGGCATTAGGGAAATGTGGCTTAACGAGAAGGAGCTGATTGCAAACAGAACGCCTCTGCTCCCTGCCAAATGGAAAGAGCAACCCATGACTTCAGGCAGATCTTAGCAGGCAGTCGCTTGGAGGTCTCAGACCTTGTCCAGCCTCGACTTGCACTGGCCCCTCGGCTTTCCCCTCTTTCCTATTCGTGGCGCCCGGCTCCAGCTGTGAACCAGGAGCATGGGAAAGTGGCAACTCGCAGCCTCGTCCCCTCGCAGCTGGAGGAGTGTGCCAAGAGCTGGAGAGGGAAGCCCGTGGCCACTGCCACCAGCTTATTGAGCTAAGCGCCCTGAGATACGATTTGGAGGTAAGGCAGGTGTGGGTGGTTTACGGGAAGGTGAGGCTCCCTGGGGTGATTGCAGGAGGAAGCAAACCAAGGTTAATCCTGGGTGGGAAAACATGGAGTTCGTATTGACTTGACAATCAACAAAGCAATTTTCTGGATTGGAAGGAGGTTCGCTGGGCTCGCATGGGGGAGATCGCCCTTACCACTCCTGGTCACACTGGGAGACTGGAAGTCTTTGTGGTCCTGCCTCCCCCTTCTTGCAAGTGAATTGCCTCCCCCTTTCCCACAGCTGTTGCAGGTCAGGACTGTGGTGAGAGTGACATTCACTAATCACATTTCATGCCACACCACAGGTGAGAGAACTTTCTCTGACCGTGGCCAGTGACGTGACAGATGCTACAATACTAGCTAGGCTAGCTCTGAAAATGAAAGGGTTCTGATTGGAATTCATGGAAAAGGAGAGTCTCTTGCCATGTTAGGGCAACGCTTGAGGCACGTGATCAGTGATGCCATAGTGTAGGACACGGAATAATCAGGTCAAGTTGCGACAACCCAGATCCAGGCTGGACATCAGGAAAAGCTTCCTCCCTGTCAGAGCAATACGGGAGCTGCCTAGAGAGGAGGTGGGCTCTCCCACACTGGAGGCATTCAGAAAGAACCTGGGCAGCCCTCTGAGTGGGATGGTGCAACGTGGTGTCCTGCAACAGCAGGGGGTGGACTTGATGACCTTCATGGCCCCCCCAACTCTACAATTCTCTGATTCTATGACCTCTAGTCCATGAAAAGGAATAGCAAGCTTCCTGCACTAATACCAATCTACCACCAAGAGTACTGGTACTTTTGGAATGGAAAGATCACCAGCCATGTTCAAGAGGGATGGATCAGTTGGGTTGTGAGCACCCTGAAGTTTTCAAAAGAGCAAACAAATTTTTAAAAGCAAAGGGAAAGAATCCAAGGGAGGGAAAGCGGAATGTGCTCAGGGGGCATGGGTCGCTGTCTGACTGTTATGGAAGGGAGAGAAAAATGGCAGAAAAGGGAGAATGCGGGAGAAGGCATGGAAGGCTGGGATCCACTTGTAATTCAGCAAGACATTAGGATGTTACAAGGCATATTGTTGCTTTTATTATCAGAGTTACAATCTGCGATAACAAAGGAGTCCAGAATCCAGGGGAAATTGTTTGGAATCTGAACTGAAGCTACTATTTGACTCCTACGAGGGTGAAATATGACCGTGGATCTGCATTTACTTCCATATAAGCAACTCTCATTTGTGGGCTGAGCATTCCTTCAATATTTCCTCCACACAGTGAATGCATGAACATTTGTCCTTCCCAGCAAAGAAATGAAAAGTGTTTGTGATTTCTCCTACAGGCCGGGGAGAAAGAAAGGGACAGATTGTTAATTCAGTTACTTAAAAAGAATTGAAGCATCAAAAGAAAATGAGAATTCCAAGTAGTAGCCGGTGCATGTGTGCCCACTTAAGCAGAGTTGTGTACATGATCATAAATATTTGTGAGCGTTCACAGTAAAACCATTGTGGAATCGCTATGGTGGCAATGTAAAAAATGCGTGTGTGTCGGAGGTCTGAAATCACAGTAGTTAAACCCACTGTATTCTGTGACCGAAACCCCATCCTGCAGCAACACTGGGCTTTGGTTCCTCGGTGACTTTGGAAATAGTCAGATGGGTTGGACCTGCAAGGGAATTTTACAGCAGGGAGTGCATCTATTGGAGAGCGTTGGTTATTGGGCAATACAGAAATAGAATTAGTAATAATAATTATATTAGTCTACATTGTATGATCGCTAAGTACGCACCATCCTCATAAGGCTGATTTTGGCTCCCCTCTCTTAGAACCCCCCCCCCCAAGACTTGTGGTACTTTTGCAAACTGGGAGCCCTTCTCCCAAGCCTAGTGCTGCCTCCTTCTCACATGGGTGCTGCTGATTTGGTAACATAATGATGCATGCTCAGGTGATGCTCTTTGTATCAGTATATACAGAATAGGATTCCAGTTCAGAGCTATGTTCCGAAGGCATGTGACACAACAAGCCCACCGAAGCTGAGCGAGCGTTGTTCTTGCAATTGCCTGAATGGGAGATTGCCTAGGAGGTCCATGACAGAAGAAAAGGACGCTTTCTCCCAAATGAACCTGCCCATTAATCGAGATCCATGGATTAGGGACTCCTGGTCACGCCACCAACTGCAAGGATAGATTTCATGGCGACCAGGAGCAGGTCCCTCTCTGTGGTGGCCCCCTGCCTTTGGAATCTTCTCTCCCCTGCAATGTGACAGGCATCGTCCTTAATTGGAAAATTTGTTGAAAATCCCCCTGTAAACCTCAGGCATTTGCTGAATTTGATTTTCTTTATTGTAGTTCTGGTTATTATCTTTGGTTTGTTACTGTATTTTGTGAAGCACCCACTGATGTGCCAAACTGCAGTAATAGGAGAGTTTTCAAATATTTCTCATCTGTGCAATTTCCTCAATAGGCTAAAGTGGGGCTGATTTGCGTATATCAAACGGGAGGTCAGGAACAAGGGAGATGTGAGCATGCGTTGAACAATCTGCAAAAAACCCTTGGCTGACGCATGCTGGTGCTCTCGTGGGGAGCTTTCCATGGCAAACTCATGTGTTTTGTGAGCAGAAACCAAATTCTCGTGCATATCTAGGTCTCCAAAGATGCAGGTTCAGCCATGGAGCTCATAGCCCGGCCATGTGCTTTCTCTCGGCCTGACCCCCCGGCCTACAGGGAGCTGGCCAGGCTAAAAAAGGGGCAAGGATCATATGCATTGTCCTGCCCTCCCCGGGAAGAACACACATAATGAACGAGTGGGCGCCACATTATTCTCACAGGATAATGAGAACAGGCCTCTGGTACAGGGCAAGACCAGAACAATCACACGTGCCCAACGGCCAAAATATCAGAGGTGCGATTCTTGTCCCAGGCAATTTTAAATGCTAGTGCATGACCAGGAACCCAGAATATCATAAAGGCATAAGCCTTTATGGTTAATGTTTTATAGCTATGTACAATTAAATAGGCTGGACCCAGGAAGATTGGATATCTTCCATCACTGCTTTCTTGCTTTACTGTCTTCTGAGAGTTTGTCCAAATCCAATATAAAATAAATGGCTGCCCATTTTCTCATATGGATTCTTCATTTATTTTTGTATCATTGCAGAGCCTCTTGTAATATGTCAGTCTGGACATTATTACCATATGCCACATTTTCTTTTATAAATCCAGAACTCTGAGCTATGCTAATGTAAGTCTCGCGTTGCTAAGTCATTTGCAACTTATTGCTATTAAACATTAATTTTAGAAAGGAACGGCCAGTAATCCAAGGCCTCTGTGCCCAAATGCATTATTCTCTGTACTGTAATAGTTGCTCAGCTCAGCTTTTGCTTAAGACATTTGATGGTTCATTAGTATAAGTTAGTATATATAGCACATACCCACATTTTGAAAACTGAAATGGGATTTATTTCTCAATAGCACACAAATGGCTGTGATTAAAGGGGAGATAGGATCAGAGGTGAAGAACTGGGTCATCTAGTGAAATAGACAGGCAGCATGTTGGGGAACTAATGCTACAAAAAGTTTTGCTTAAATGACAGAGTGTTGCTTTATATAGTGTTCTGGTTTGCATGTGTTGCTGAGTTTAGCATTCAGGATCATGTCCTGTTTCCTTTCCTCATCTCTAATCCAACTTTTTATGAGGCTTCTCTCCAGTTTCTGATTAAGTATGGTTTATAATAATGTACAGACTGGAAACAAGGTTTAATCCTAGCCTATAGTATAGGGAAACAAGCCAGGATCATAAAACAAGGCTTGAAGTTATCTTTTTTCTATAAACCGCAGGCAAGCAGCCAGGTGTCTTCCCTTCCAGATGTTTTATACTACAACTCCCATAATCCCTCATCATTTGCTATGCTGTCTTGGTTTATGGAATTTATGATCTGAAATAGCTGGAGGATAGCTAATTGCCTATCCCTCGACCTTGCCGGGGTTCATACAGAATGTTCGCATTTGCATGTAACAGGAAACCAAAATTCTGACTCAATAAGCCAGGCTAGGCCAGAGTGGCTGTCATGCCTGGTATGTGCACTTCCTAGAGAATTAAAGAGCTCTTTTCTCAGCACTGGTAGACCAGTACCTATAATTGGGTTCACCAAGCGGTGCTTGAAACCTTTGAAAATGGTTGTGCTACCTAAGCTTACGTATTTTCAGCAATGTCTTTTCCTTGCCTTTTCGGGGCAGAAGTCACATGAATGGGCCAGGTTCACGTTGGGTCTCCTTTCACCTCCTGTTAAGTTCCACTCACTCTGCAAACTGGAGAAGAAACAAGTATTTGGCATGGAATGCACTTTAATTCCCAGGAAATGGAGGGAGAGCAATTCTGTCTGACACTGTGCAAGTTCATCTTTTGGACAAAGGTATTCCCTGTGATTCCTCTGAATTTGGACCATTAGCATAGCAAGAAAAGGTTGCAACTGACTCTTAGGAATCAGAGAAGTCAAGATCATGTTTTTGCAAAGGCTTGTGGACAGCCCTACACATGTAGGTTAAGGAAGCTGATGCATAAAATATTATTTGGCTTGTTTCCATAGAATTCTTGAAGCATTTTTGACCAAAAAACCGTTCTTTGTTACAGTTTCAAAGACTGATTTAGTCTTCCTGGAGAATTTCCAGCCCCGTTTTGTGGTTTCATTTTAAAATAATCCTTTCTGTAGGAAGCTTCCTTTTGAAAACGTCCACCCAATGTAGAGATGTTTGCATCTCTCTCCATCTGATGTTGTGTCTTTGGGGCTTAATGAAAGGTTGCTTATCTAGCAATACCTAGGAAATGTGATCGTTGTGAATTCTGATCCGCAGCTCCTGGAGTTTATGCTTAGGTTTAGAATTTAGCTGGCTTTGGCTCCTGCCAAATGTCCTTATGTGACTCGTTGCTCAAAAACATTGAAATATGTCTCCAAAGTATATTTTGAGTAAAAATGCATTCACTAATAGTATTTAAATGTGCATGAAGATTCAGCACAGGGTGGAGCAATTTTGTGGTGAACACCCAAAGAAACTTGGGCAAGCAATAAAATGGTTCACCCATCTGTGTGCTTCTCACGCACACACACACACACACACACACACACACACACACGTTGCACAGTAATTCCTGTCTTCCCAGAACTGTTTTACTCTTGCGTTAATAAATGTAATCAGTTTCAATCTGTAAAATTATAATGAATTGATTTGGCTTGGTTCAAAAACCAACATTGCACGGGAGGCTATATAGTAACGCAACATTTGCAGATGTTTGATCTTGTCTGCCCTTGTGAGGGTCAAGGAGCTATTTTGCTTCACTGCTGCCTTTTACTTCCTACCCTACCTAACCACCTACAACATTTTAGCCGGATCAGAACCATCTTTCATGGCTTGTTTCCCTTGGAGCAAGGCGAGACCTAGTGGGGCATGCCGTCCGTAAATCTGATAAGACGGGATTTTCATGGAGAGCGGTTCTGCCAACTTCCTTTGCGATTTTACCTTTAATAGACTAGTCTAAACTCTATCAATCATTGTGTAAACAACTGGACAGCAAAGTGAAAAAGGGCCTTGGAGTTACATGGAAATCACCTACTGCATATTTATTCCCTATGTTTTCTCATCCAATTTCTTTTCCATCTGAACTGGTTTCACTGGACTTAATCCAATGAAAATACAATATATTTTTTCATGTGCAATTATCCTTATAAATTTGTTTCATAATTTGCGACTGAACAAAATGCTGATGAAAGGTTCTGCTTAAACTTCTCATTTTTGCTGAAAACACGTAACCATCAACACTTGATGTTGTGCACTCTGGAGGGGGGTGAGGAGGGGAGGGGAGAGAGTTGTATGGCTGTCATTCAAGATAAAGGCCGACAGTTAAGGTTAGAAATGGCTGTTTGCCATCCTGTTTAAAAGGAAAATTTGTGTGGCTTTCTAAAGGGCTTAAAATCCACATTGTGCTGCTGTTTGCTGGCAGGGGACATATAGAAGAGAGTGATGAAGTGGATTTACTTGCTTGTCTAATCTGCCTAAAATGTGCATGTCCAATTATCCATCTCCAGGAACTTTTCTTAAATAATAATAAAAAAACACAATCACCGAGGGAACCAGTTCTTAATTCTTCAGAATAACTTTATCATCAGACATTTGTACACATCCTTTAAGACCTATTTAGTAGACTAAAGGAAAGCAGGAAAGCAAAGTTTGGGTATCTGATTAGAGATGGCAAAGGTTTCAGTTTTCCCATGAACTGCCCTCTGTTACAGTCCAATCTGCCAACAGAATTCTGTGTTCTCTGCTTTTTCCTGTGTAGACACTAATTATGACCTAACTCACCAACAGTGGGGTCCTGTATTTATTTAAGATATTTATACATGACTCTTCTTTAGGTAGGGCAGTTTTCAGATGCTCAAATTATATACAAAGAAAACCAAAGCAAGGCATCCTACCAGAACAACACAACTCCAGGTGCAAGCCATTCCCAGCCAGGATTCCCTGGACCCTTTCCATGGCATCCCAGGCCCTACCAGGATTCCTGCCCCACCCCCCATCCTGGGGCCAAACCAGGTGGGATGCACAGAGGCATGGTCAGAGTCCCCAGGCTGCTAGAAGACCCTCGTGCCCAGGAGGAAAGCCAGGCTCTGCTCATAAGGAGCAAGGGCCCAATGGAACGACTGAATTAAGAGCTTGTTGTTGTTCAGTCACAAAGTCGTCCCTGAAAAATCTGTTAATAAATAAATAAAAATAAACATTCCTCCAGGTTCTCCTTTCCTCCAGCATCCCTGAACCCCACACCCATCCAGCCACCTCAACCTCTGTCATCTCTTTCTCCTTTTGCCTTCAATCGTTCCCAGC
Organism: Varanus salvator macromaculatus; assembly: GCA_023646645.1. Taxonomy (NCBI): domain Eukaryota; kingdom Metazoa; phylum Chordata; class Lepidosauria; order Squamata; family Varanidae; genus Varanus; species Varanus salvator. Next base: position 10,174,877 of record JAIXND010000786.1, read on the forward strand.
ATCAGGGGCTTTTCCAATATGACCTTCCTTCTCATTAGGTGATCAAAGTATTTGAGCTTCAGCTTTAGTACCTGACCTTCTAAAGAATAGTCAGGGTTGATTTCCTTTGGGATTGACTGATTTGATCTCTTTGCAGTCCACGGGACTCTCAGGAGTCTTCTCAAACACCACAATTCAAAAGTACCAGTTCTTCAGCACTCAGCCTTCCTTATGGTCCAGCTTTCACAGCCATACATTGCAACTGGGAAGACCATAGCCTTGACTATACGCACTTTTGTTGGCAGGGTGATGTCTCTGCTTTTTAGTATGCTGTCTAGGTTTGCCATAGCTTTCCTCCCCAGGAGCAAGCAAGGACAGAATTAAGAGTTATCTACATGCAAGTCCTGAATCTTTTCCCAGACCTCTTGCTGAGTTGCTTGCTCTCACTGAGCTGCTTGCTCTTCTTTGTATGCCCAGGGCATGCCTTCCTGAAGATCTTCCTGGAAGCAAGGAGGAGACAGTGGACAGTGGCTTGGCTTGGGGACACCAGTCCAGAGGTGCACTGGAACCAAAGCTCACCTGGAGGTAGTGCTAGTGCTCCTCACACCTCTTCCTCTGAGCGTATCTGCAATGCTGACCTGTCATGCAAAACATGGAGTCTGCCAAAAAAAATGTATACACACTACAAGAAAAACTTGTATAAATACTCGTATTTTAATACTAAAGTTATTGAGACATCATGAGATTCATACAAGTTACCTTTGGCCTCTACAATTACAAGAGGTGCCCAAAGTGGTGGCCGTTAGCCAAAGTGCTCAAAGTGCCCATTGAGATTGCTGCACATGAATGCATTTTTTGGTGGTCTCTGTAGTTTGGCTTGATCTTTGGGCAGCGAAGTGACAGTGGCTTTACAAACAAAATTCATACAAATGGTAGAAACCAAACCAGCTAGAACGGTGTGTGGGTCTAATAGATGTAGATGAACGGAGCTGCTTGAGCTGTTGGCCTCTCCTTGGGGGCAGAGCTATGAGGGCCGAGAGTTTCACTTCAGCATTTGCCACTGCACAACTGCTGGAGGCTAAAGTTGGGAATGAAAGAAACAGTTGTTCTTGATTCACTTTCAAAGGTCAGGCAGATTCGGGCTCGTCAGATGAAGAGGGGCCCTGAGAACCAGGGTGTTCTTGGATGTTGAAATGGAAGACAGAGAGGAGTTTATCTCAAGGACACTCTCACCCAGGTGCTCAGGCGGATGTGAGAATAGTCAGGATTTATGACTGCAGGGAGGGGGCATGGGAGAAGAAGTCCTGCAGCCAGCCAAGCCTGGTACAACTCCTGATCCCATGGTGTGATGCCAAGAGAGACAGGACAACCAGCTAGAGAGGTGACAGATAGAGAAGAGGCTTGCCCTTCTCCAGAAGGGTCCTCCTTGGGGAAGGGGTACTCAAACGGAGTGCTCTTGGAAGTGATTGCTAGATTGGGTCGATTGAACTACTTTGTGCATGCCCAGAGACGCATTCTTGTTGTGCCCTCTGGAAGTGCGCTGGAGAATAAAGCCAAAGAACGGTCTGTTGCTTGGGAAGCACAAAGGGGGAAGCCAAGCTTGTGACAGCTACACTGAGAGCGTAAGTTCAGAATGGTGATTGCTGTCCCACCAAGGAGAAGCACCCAGAGTACACTACCTTAATCTTGGAGGAGAAGAAGGCTATGGCAGCTGAGCAGGCAATTCTCAAGGACCCCTGAGAGGGAGCATCTGTTCTGGGCACAGCTGAAGCCGCAGCTCTTTCAGGGAACCACACGCTTCCTCACCAGTCTCACACAGAGCTCTTTGTGCCCCGAGAGTGGCGTGGAGGCAGTGACCTTTACCTGGGGCCTCAATGGAGTCCATTGCCACACCCTGTGCGGCCATTGGCCCTCTCCACCAAGCACACGTGCAGTGCTGGTGCATTGTGGCTACACACAACCATTTGCATAGAATATGTGTTGGTTCCCACAGAAAGTTTTACCGCCCCCCTTCCCCCCAGGAATGCACACGTAGAGTTCTTGTGCGGCGAACCCCAGTGGGCCTTGTTCTTGTCTTGGAAATAATGGCTTAGTTGTATCTGGCTGAGAACTTGAGAGATGTTGGAGGGGCTCCATTGAGCTGGGTGGGAAATAACTCTGCATTCCCCGCTGAGGAATGGCATGGATTGTGCTACAAATCAATAAAGTAATCAAGTAGTATTAGACTCTCGTAGCTGGCAGGGGGCCAAATCAAGTAGCAGACACTTTCCGGGAAAAGGAAGCTCACAAAAAAGCCTATGCCATGGAACTTGAAATGCGCGTTAAGGAATAAGATACATCAACGAGACGGCTGGCAATATGATGATTGAAGATGAGAGCAGAGATAATCAGTGACTTTGTCCATTTGCAGTGAGATTCAGGGAAGAGGTTTGTCAAGATGCGTACCCAAAGAATCATCATCATCATCATCATCATCATCATCTAGGCTCAGGTTCTTAAGTAAATATGGATCTTTCATTGGATGCAAGGGCTGATCTCAGTTAAGATTCCAGTGGAGTGACCTTTTAGGCTTCTGCCATGTGGCAGCATACCAAACGTGCAGTTGACTATGGAAAGTTGGTTGTCTCGAACTCTGAAAATCATGATTGCCACTCAGCTATGCATATTGTGCAAGACATTATGCAATATTGACTGTATTTATGGTTGACTTTATTTGCGGCACGTTCTACGCATCAGAGAAGGAAGATTGCATTATATTGATCTGTGGAAAGGCTGCAATATATTTGTATTTGGAGATAGTATTGCAGTCAGGTGTCAGATGTAATACACTAAGAGGAGGAGTTGATTTTGAAATGCTTCATTATATGCATTCATTCATTTAAAGCACTTATACTGCTCTTCAGCTGGAGATGCTGCCAGAGCGGTGTACAGATCAATAAAGCACAATAATCCATGCCCCAGACTTACAATCTAAAAAAGGCACTGCACCAAAGGAAAGGAGGAGGAGAAAGAAACCAGAAAACAGGTACCATTTCTTGGTGTTCTGAAACCATTAATGGTTTGTGATGTGTTACATGTTCCGCCATAATGCTGTAAACTACTTTTTTCTTCCCCACTGATCTCACTAGGACTTAAAGACTTTAAGGTAGATACTTCTTTAGGCAACTGACGAGACAAAGTGTTAACGAGTTGGGTTGGTTCCTCTGTCCAAAATCGGTCTAATTCTTGTCCACTTTCTGTTGTGCTATGATGTTTTTGTGAGTGCTCTTGAAAACCAAGGCGTGCTTCTTTTGGAAGCAAAGGTATACAACCGAGAAAGGTATTTGAGTGAGTTGATGTGACTCCTGATCTTCTAGACTGGGTGGAAGGAATGAGCCAGCAGAGTCGGAAGAGTCTGAGGAGAATCAGAAGTCCGGCAGGCAGACTATGAACCCGCGGGAACGTGGTCCACAGTGCAGGCAGGTTTCGTAAGCACCAGAGGGCCAAGTGCTGAAAAGCAGGGAGCTGTCCAGAAGGGTGCCAGAAAGAGAAACTTGAATATATCCTGCCACTTTGTGGCACCTCTGCCAACAGCTGAGGATCTTTGTCATCATCTTGGTCACCACACCCTGCCTGTGCTTTGTTCTTTGGAGAAGCAGCTTCATAACACAGTGGAAGCAGTGCTGGCTAGGAGGCATAGTACTGCTACATAGGAAAGAGAAGTCATGGGGAGGAGTGGGTCTTGTTTAGTGGCTGAGTGACAGAGAGAGGGAGAGGGAGAGAAAGAGAGAATATTTGTTGGTTGCTTTAGAATTTTGCTTGCTTCCTAAAACAACGGAGCAGGGCTGAATCTAACTTTATAAATTGTACAATAAGAGCTATGCTTTCTCTGTTTTGTGTGGGCATGTGTGTGCGCGCTCGCTCTCTCTCTCCCCCTCTCAAAAGGCATCCAGTTAAAGTGGGTGCCTCCAAATATATCAACAGGCTCTCCCAGTTCCCTTAAGAGCTTGCAACACCTGGGGGGAGGGGCTATTAGCAAAGAAATCAGAATGTTTATAAAATATTATGAGTGAAACCTGGAGCATATTAAGTAAAATATTCACTCAGTTGCCTTATTTCATGACAAGTAGCAGCTGCCTGATGTGAGAGAGGCCAGAAGTACTCAGCGACTTCTTCATGCTATTTGCTTCTTAACAGAAATAAGGTACTTCTGTGAGCTCACACCTGCTCAAACATCGATTCCTGTTTTGAGAAATCTGTCCTGTCTTTATATGTTATGAAGAATTTCCTTGTGCACAGGTGAGGTACAGGGGTTGACTTTTCAAGGTGGCTGCACATTACGATGGAATCAAGGCCTTACAGAGACATGCACTTTGTCCCCATTTTTATCCCAGGCAAGGAAATCCAAGGACCGAAATAACCTTTGGCTTTACGCATCGTCCAGCCCCACCTGCACATGGTCTGGATGCGGCAGTTGCGTAGCTATGCACTCCAGGCACCTGTACATGTGGTTGGTTCAGGGAAAGGCACCACGCATGGCAGTGGAGACTGGGTTCCATAGTAACATGCACCTGCAAGATCCAAGAAGCCTTCTGCTTCTGAGCTGGTTTCATTGATCACGGCTCTGCACTGCTCAGAGCCAAAGCTCTCTTACACATACTCGGGTCTAAGTACAAAGGAGTTCTCTGAGCATCACTGTGCCAGAACTCACATTTGAACCCCCCAAAAGGTGATACTGGAAGGCAGCACTTGGCTTCGCTGCATGCTGCTCTCCCAGTTATTTTTCACCTGCAAAAAAAGTTAATAAAGATCAAGAAGGACCCAGTGGTGTCTTAGAAGCAGCATGTGAAACACCTGGCGGGAGATAATACTGAGCTGAATATATCTGTGATCTGCCCTGGCAAAAGGAACACCCTGTATATCTTCCCACATGTATCTTTCCAATCTTTGCATAAATATTTGCTTCTGTCTTTTGCTATATCAGTGCTCTTTTTTAATTTCCTGAACATTTATAAGCTGTTACAGGAATTAGGTGATGGAGGCCAGCAAAGGAGAATTCACATTCTGCTGGATTAATTTGGGTGGGTTACCAGACTAGGCATTCTGTTCTACTGTTGTGTTTATTAAACATTTAATGATATTTGGGGTGTGTTTATTAAGTATGTTTTTAAAAAGGAGAAAGGATTCAAACCTTTGAAAGAATTATTACTGCTTTGGAAGCAGGGAAAGTCCTGCGATGTTTGAGGGGTTTTTTTTTTCTGATTGTAACTTGTTTGTTTGTTTGTTTGTTTAGCAGATTTATATGCCACCCCATTTGCCTAAGCCTCAGGGCGGCTTACAAATAAAGAAATATCATTAATACAATAATAAATAATTAATAAATAAATAATAATACAATAATTAACTTGTATAATTGACTCTGATGATAGTGCACAGTGTATTGTAAGAATTGTTTTAATTACCTGCTTAAATTTGTTTCCATTTAAAAATAGAGTAAATAAAAATTCCTAGAAATTCTTCACAGGGTTCAACTTTAGTTGTGAATATGCCACACCTCCAGGTTTTAAAACCTTTGTATGCCCCCCAATTTTTTTTTCTTATTTTTGTCTCAGAAGCCTATATTTGGCTGGCTCTCCTAGATCTTGCCTATTTATTGATTGATTTATTTTACAAATTTATATACCGCCCCCTTGCAAACAAGCCTCTGTATAACTCTATTTGTAACTCAAGGGCAGAATCCAAGTCCATTATTCTGTTAGTGCAAAAAAGGCTGTGCTAGAGAAAAGTAGGTTCAGAGCAGTGCATAAAAGCGGAGTCCAACGAAATTTACATTTGAGCAACAGTTGTACATAATTGCACGACCCATTTTGCAACTGGCTTTGCTACTTCTTGCACAGCCAGTTGTGTAAGTGTCATGAGCAATGACTTGTGCGGTGGAAAAATTTAGCAGGACTGTTCTAGTGCTATTTGAGATTGTGGAAGGACATTGTTGGACATTGCCCCAAGCACTCAATGTTACCTGAACTTTTCAGTACGTGTGATCCAATCTGATCCTAGTGTTTGTGTTCAGATATATTGTTTGCATTGACAGAACAGTAAAAGAGGCATTTATTCTTGTTAGAAAAAGCATCTTTGTTCCCTGCCTGAAACTCCTGTGGTTCTCTGTTCCAACTATGCCCATCATTCAAGGCATTGCAGGACCGACATTACCTGAGATTTTGTGCCCTTTGGGCTGTATAAAAATAGGATTATGGAACATCTGGCAGCACAGTAGGAATATTTCACACTTTAGTACAAAAATAAAACCACAGAAGAGCACAAGGAAAGCGTTGCAGGCAAGAAATTACCCTCTCTTTATCTCCCCAGCATCCATCAAGCAACTGCTATATAGAAGGTGGAAAGCAATGAGATGATAAAAAAGAAGAAAAGCTGGGTGAGAATTAAAACTAGTATCATGTCATTAGCACATCTGCTGTGATTCTCCTGCCTTAACTAGCATTAGCAAAGGCTGATATCTTTCAACCTTTGGGCAGCAGGAAGTCAGCACGAGAGGCAGCTCAGTGCCGCTTTCGCGTTTATCTTCCTGCGTCTTCATAGCAATGACTTATTTGGCGGGGGGGGGGACAGCACAAAAAATAAGGCATTGATTTCTCTCACCAAACTGAACTATTGTAGTAGCAATCATAACAAAGCATACTATTTATTTATATAGATCAAAGACAGATATAGCAGATATATAAAGTATTGATAGAGCACTGTGTATGATTTTATATAATTTCACATTGTTTCTGTGCAAGAGCCCTGTCGGTCTTTCTATGGAGAAGTGCCGTATTGCGTGCTTTCGCTGCTGTTTCACGCAGTGGTGCCAAGGTATCTCTCAGAAGCATTTGCGTGAGCCGCAAGTTTCTGAGCAACTTCTTTGCAACCTTGGTCTCTCCCACTTTGAAACAGCTGCTTTTCTGAGGACTGGTCTAAATGTTTGCTTCGCCAACGTTGGGCTTTGGGGTATGCGAGGATGGGCAGGTTGCAAAGGGGCAAAGTCTGAGGTGGGGAGTATTACTGTCAAGCAGGAACTGCCTTAATGGCAAATGAAAGGCGAAGTGACAGGGGAGAGAGGGAGGCCTCCAAGACATGGCTTCCTGCCTTACCCATCTAGAGATGGCAAAGGTCAGATGCTGCTGGAAAAGATAGCACATAATAGGTACCTTGGTACAGGGAGAACAGGTAGCTTCACCATATGTCTACCTGGCCACATTATCTAACACGAAGTGTTTGTGAAGGTGGGATATGAGGAAAGACTTTCAGTACAATACTTTCAGTATTGTATTCAGTACTATTGTATTGTATTGTATTGTATTGTATTCAATTCAATACTTTCAGTACAATGCTTTGAGCATACAGGCAGTCCCTGAATCATGAACATCTGAATTATGAACAGCCCATACTTAGGAACTGACATACAGCCTGTGAATTTTTAAAAAATTACTGCAGAAAATCACCATCACTATAGAGAAGGGAAGCGAAAGGGGAGAGAGGGAGGCCACCAAAGCATCACCATAGAGAGAGGGGAAGCGAAAGGGGAGAGAGGGAGGCCTCCAAAGCATCACCATAGAGAGAGAGGAAGCGAAAGGGGAGAGAGGGAGGCACCAAAGCATCACCATAGAGAGAGGGAAGCGAAAGGGGAGAGAGGGAGGCCACCATAGAGAGAGGGGAAGCAAAAGGGGAGAGAGGGAGGCCACCAAAGCATGCCTTCCCACCCCCTCCTATGCTCCTGATCCCTGCAAATGGCTGACTATACATGATCCAATTTATATACACATTCAATTTAAAGATGAATTTCCATTTTCTCAGGAACAGAACTTCTTTGTAACCCGGGGACTGCCCTTACCTAACTAGCAATCCTAAAAAGGTTCATGAAAATAGTACCTGTGTTAAAAGTTTCAATGAACAGTGGTGAAGCTGACGCATTTTTGAGAGGAAGAAAGAGGCGAACAGGCTGTATTCTGAGGAAGCCTGTTGAACCAGCTGGGGCGTTGACACTCTCTACTAATTTTGCAAGGGGCTCCGGAAAAGCTCCTTCTCTGCTGAGTGGAACTGACAACATGTTTAAAATCGCATCGTTAATTTCACACCTACAAAAAATAGACTCCTCTCAGATTCATTGGGGGTAGGGTGTGTCATTTCTCGGTTGCTTTTTGCCTTTTTTACCCAACAGTACCTAAGTTTTTGCAGTATATTACACATCCGAGTGCATCTTTTTTCTGCACCATGAGAAAGAATTTACTACCCTCAGCCCGTGTACTAGGACCACAAATAATCCCTCCTGAACATCTTGATGAGTTTTTGTTCCCCCAAAATACCACCATCAGGACAATCACATTTCCCCTCATTTGAGAGAAATGTTTTATTTCGAGGATGCTCAGCCTTGATCGATGCCATGATAACAGCTTTATCAGTGCATGATGCTTTGACGTTTGTGTATTGACATCTGACAATGAAACTCCATGGAGAACACATATATTTGCCTTGCTGCACCTTAGCAGGGCCAATTTTAGAGTGGACGCAAGCATAAAGTGTCACCCAGAGGCCTCGGAAATGCCATTCTTCTCTCGCTTTGTTCTCAGCAGCCAGAGGGAATTAAACAGAAATAGATACCGTTAGTTCATACAATCATTTGAGGAGAAGGATGTGCTGTTTAAAAATATTGATCTTTTCTATAGAACACTGAAGCATGGAAGTTCTTCAGAAAGATTCAGAGCTTTCCTGAGTAACTTGATATGATTTTGCTCCCTGTGGTGGCACCAGGGAACACTCCCATCATGCCACTCTTGCTGAAGCTGGGCTTGTCTGGGGCTGGTCGGTGACTTGCTCAGAGATTGTCCAGGGTGTCTTGCCTGAGTTTGCTTGGTGTTGCAGTAAGGCAGGGTAAAAATGTAATAAATACCCAGATGTGGGGTTGAGGAAGTAGGATTTTCTTAATACCATGTTTGCATTGGTGACCAGGACATGGACAGGGCACAGGTATCAGGTCCCAGGCAACTAGGCTAAAGTCCAGGCTCCCATCCTAACCAGATCTGAATCTTGATCCAACAGCCCAAGGTCAGCACCATGAGTAAGAGAGCGAGGTACACCCAGTCCAAGAGAGACACGCGTAGTCAAGCAAGCCAGGGCTCCGGAGCTGATGAACCAATGTCAGCAGGAGCACAAGCAAGAATGGGGGCAAAGGAACAGGCCAGGTGGCCAGGTGGCAAGGAGCACTGCAGCAAGTCTGGAGAGCTTCATTGCCAAGAGAGCGTCTGTGTAAGGGCTGGCATGTAGGTGGTAGCTGGGACAGGCAGAATGCCAGGAGCAGGGTGCTGGTGTGGGGCCAGGTCCTAGTAGGTCTAGAGGTTGGTGGCATGGTCAGCAGTCCAGGGTCAGGGCTGAGGCAGCAGGGAGTCCAATATTATACAAACCAGAGAGGGAACATGGTCCAGAAGCATCCCGGTGGTCTGATGCTAGGGAGTCAGGTAAGGGTGGTCCAGCCAAGAGCAGGCTGGACCGGGGCAGGAAGAACTTGGAGCAAGCAAGAACACACAGGAGCAAGGCAAAGGTAGACGAGAGTCTACAGGATCAAGCAGGGGCAAGGCAGGATCAAATTGGAACAACTGGATAAGGCAGGAGAACCTGGAGCAGGGCTCAGGGCATGGTGATGCAGAGTCCAGACCAGCTCCTCTTCCCCAGGGCTCCCAGGCAGTGCTTGTGGGGGCCCTGGCATTTGCAGTAGACTGGAGAGTAATCCCACAACTACCAGGGAGCACTAGTCTGGTGCTCGGCCAGAAGATGGAGCCCTGGAGCCACCTTGGACCCTGGCCGTTTGGCAACATGAAATAAAATGGGAAAGGCATGTGAAGAGTGTCCCTGTATAAGTGGAAAGCCACCATCAGATGCTGCTTTTAGAAGCAGAAGAGCCGAAGAAAGGTGGCTTGATCTCTTCCCCCTTTTCCAGAAATTGCTTTTCTAGCTACAGTGGAAAAGTTCCCCAGCGCTACCCTTTGAAGGAGAGGGCAAGGAGCAGGCATGTTTTAAACAGGGTGATAGTCAGACAAAGAGGATAAAGCAAGCTTTCTGCATTTCTACCACACATTGAGGTTTGGCCTTTGGGCAGTATACACACTGAATAAATTCCAGCCATTTCCAACTCCCTCTAGACATGTTGGACTTCATCTCTCAAGAGGTCCTGCCAGTTTACCCAGTCTGTCAGGCACTATTTCAACTGGGCATTCACAGCCCATCATCAAAGCCCTCTGCACTGGACCAACTCACAGCTTTGGAAAGGGGGTATTGGAACTCGCTTTTTTTTAATCAACCAAAAATGGAAATCTCTTTAAAATGAAGTCACAAAGCTCTAATCACTAATCCAGAACTCTGTCACAATTTCTGTGATATTTAATATGTCTCATAGCTAGGGAAAATAATAATGGTGCCTTTTTCCATATTTTAAGCTGCCAACGCTGACACCTCTTTAACATGGCAATTAATTTGTGCTGGAGCATGAGCAGGTTTATCTCATGTATGACTGATGGCCAGGCTTGGCAAATAGTCAGTTCTGTCCGTTTTGAAGTTGGGATAGGGAGCCTTCCATTTTGCTTGGAAATAATTCTTTTCCATAGCATAGTCTCTCTCATGCTTGTGTTAGTGTGTGCGTGTAAGATCTGATATATTTTTAAAAATCTGATTTAATATACCTGTAAATTGAGGCTTATCTCAACATGCCCGGTGCTCTCAATCAGTCCACACAGAGCTTTGTTTCCAGGCCTGGATCATCCACATTGCCCTCCGAACCCGTTCCAGCTTGTCTTCATCTTTCTGCAACTGTGGTGCCCAGAACCGGACACAGGGCTCCAGAGGAGACCTAACCAGCCCTGAGTGAAGGAGACTCATTACTTCACAGGATCTGGTAGTGATACTTTTATTAATTCAGCCTAAAACAGTATTTGCCCCTTTTGCAGCTTCATCACATTCTGGACTCGTATTCAGCTTGGAATCTATGACAATTCCAAGATCCTTCTTACTTGCAGTTTTGTGGAGTCAAGTATTCCCCACCTGAAATGATACATTTTGTTTCTTTTTCCAGGTGCAGAACTTGGCATTTGTCCCAAATGAATTTCTGTTGTTTTCAGCCAAAGCAGCCACAAAATCCTCTTGAATCTTCTTTCTGTCTTCCAGGGTATTCACTATCACACCCAGTTTTGTGTATGAAAAGTGTTCCCTGCACTTCCTCTTCCAATCCATTAATAAAGAATGTGGAAGAACACTGGGCCCAGGACTGAACCCTGAGGTGCCCCACTTGTTACCTCTCTCCTGTCTGAGAAGGTGCTACGGATGAGCACTCGCTGCGTCCGATTCTGTAGCCAGCTGGGCAGCCACCTGATCGTAGTTCCACCTCGCCCACTTTTAGCCAGTTTGCTAATCGAGAGATCATGGGACACTGTCGAAAGCTTTGCTGAATTCAAGAGAGATTGTGTCCACAGCATCCCCATGGTCTACCAGGGAGGTTACCCAAGGAAAGGAAAGGAAAGGAAAGGAAAGGAAAGGAAAGGAAAGGAAAGGAAAGGAAAGGAAAGGAATCAGGTTAGTCCAGCAGGATTTCTTCTTGAGGAATCCATGCTGGCTTCTAGTCATACCTGCATTGCTTTCAAGTGTTTGCAGAATGGCTGCTTCATATTCTGCTGTATAATCTGCTGCAGAATTTTCCCAGGGATTGATGTCAGACTGGTCTGCAGTTCCCACATGCTTTTTTCCTTTCTTGAAGACAGGGACAACATTAGCCCTTTCCCAGTCCTCAAGCATTTCTCCTGTCCTCCATGATTTCATGGATTGGTTCTGAGAGTTCTTCCACCAACTCCTTCATGACTCTAGGATGGAGTTCATCAGGTCCTGGAGATTTGACCTCATTCATCCCAATTACATGTTCCTTGACCATTTGCCTATCAGTCTCAAACTGCCTTCTGGCTCCTTTAGCTCATACTTCCCCTTCATCAGGACAGCCATAGATCTACTTCTGGAACAAGACCGAGCCAAGGTAGAAATTGAGCACTTCTGCCTTTGTCATCAGTTATCATTTTGCCACCCACATTTCATTCCTCTGCCTTTTACTTTGGACATATCTGAGGAAGATGTTTTGTTGCTTTTAGCATCTCTCACCAGTGGTAGCTCATTCCTAGCTTACCTTCCTGACACCATCCCTGCAATTCCGTGCTACCTGCCTGCATTCTCCCTTTGTAGCTTGGCCTTCCATTTCCTGGACACGTCCTTTGTTTGTTTTCAGATCAAAGGACAAATGTGATCTGAAAACAAATTAGTTTAAACAAATTCTGTATTCGTCAGAATTCGATTCCCAACAAATACTGGGGAAATTGAAGTTTCCTGTAACAAACACATCATGCCTCCTTGAAATACTGCTGATTTGCTGTTCCAAAGATTCATCCTCATCTTCTCCTTGACTGGGTTTGGTCTGGCACGTCCTCCTCCAGGCTGGATGATGGGGACGGTGTCCTTGATCTCTGGCGTGGATGGAGCTGGCAACCAGCGCTGGCCCAGTGCAGGAGTCTGGAGCTGGCTCAACTCATGAGCCTCACGTCACCTGTGTTCTGGGGCTTGGCATCAACTTGGTTCCAGGACCGCATCAGGAGTGCTCCACGCCAATGTCTCAGCGTCAGTGTTCCTGGGACCAAGGCTCAGAGTGGACTCCGTAGTGGGACCTGTGGCTGTCATCACGCAGGTGGCCTGGCCGTAAAACCATTTATTAGTATGTTACAGATTTAAAGCTCATTTAGGACTTTAATGGTCATAATCCTCATGATTAATAGTGCACAGAAATGAATGCTGTGCAGATCTGGTCACTACACTAAGAAAGCATATTGTAGAACTGCAAAAAGTGCAGAAAGGGGTTAACTAAACTAAAGAATTCCCCGTCGCTGCTACTACTCCTAAAAGTGAATGTGCTCATTTCAGTTGTAGGGACAGCATGGCTCTATAGTACAGCTACAGGGCTCTGTAGCACTGATGTCTTGCTTGGAGGTTCCTCACGAGTAACGGTGTGGCTGCCATGCACACTGAATGCTGGCCTAGCTGGTCCCTGGGTCTGGATCCAGCAAGACTCTTCCTCGTATGTTCTTCTGCTCTTATCCAGCAGAGCTGTTCTCCTCCTCCAGTGGTGTAACAGTCTTCTGTGCTTCTTTATGTTTTCACTTCAGCTGAGTACCAAGCAACTTACTGTCTATGTACTGGACTAATTTCAGAAACATGGTTTGGCTCCTAGAGGGAAAAAAAGCAGGGGCTGTGAAGTCGTTTCATCAGTGCCATTTATAATACCATTAGCAGCCTCGGCCCGTCTATTTTTAAAGCCTTCATCAAGTCGGGTTTTTGGTCTTATTAGCACAGCAGGATTTCTTGGTCTTTGATAGTAATTTGTGACTTGGCTGCCACGGGAATAGTTGTATTAATGTAACTCTGAGCTAACCTCAGCGTTGTCCAGATCTTTTTGTATCGCTGAAGAAATCCCTGTGTAGAGCTGCCTTGCCTCCTGCCCTCTGTAGCTTTGTAACTTATTACCAGGGAAGAGTTGCGCTCTGCCCTGGCTCAGCAGAAAACCCTTCAAAAAGCCCCATTTCCCCGCATCCTGCTTGCTCTTCTGGATGATGCCCATTTATTTATTTCCATTTGATTGCTTATTCTGAGGGGTGTTATAACCCCCTTCCTCACAAGCCCTCCCTTCTTGAATTGAAGGTTTACAATTCAAAACCAAAGAAAAAAGAACAGAGCTGTAAAGACACCGCCTTTTTATTTCCATCATCCTGCCCTGATCCTCCTCAAATATCTTGCCCCCTGCTGGATCATCCTGGTGCCCCATGGGAAGAGGGCTGGGTTGGCAGCATGGCATCTTCTCTGAAAGCCACACGAGATGCTCAACCCAATTAAAGATGTCCACGAGATCTTCCCCCTGGGATGATGGACATTTGAGCGGCAACCTCCATCACCCCCTTCTTTTGCTTTTTCCATCCGGGATTAAAGGCACTGCAGTTCAACACCTGTGTTTTCAGATGGAGCACAACGCTTGCTGCATCCACCTGTGGCAGGTGTCTTCTGTGGCTTTCCGATAGGTGTGAGGAAATCAGAGAGAAGAAAACCTTCTCTGACTTCTACTTTTCATGGCAGTGCCATGGCACTGCTGATAGCTTTTCCACACCGTGATGCCAGTTCTGGCGGATGGGAGATGGAGTCCTCCTTGATTAGCTCAGCCAGTCGCTGTGCTCCCTCGGTGTCTTCACATTCACTTGGGCCCATGCAGGGGGGGGGGCAGGTCGCCTGATGCTTGCCTATCCCACGCTTGTCAGAAATGGTTGACTTAATCTTATTTCCATTTGATTTCCATTCATTTGTGGAAATGAATGAACAGCCAAACCCTAACCCTAAACCCATAACCTTTTATACAGTCTTTTTAAAAATCAAAACTATAGAATAAAACCAAAGACGAAGCAGCAGGAGTCATGTTGTTGTTTAAAAATGCAAGAACCGGTTTTAATGAACAATGACAACTGCCTGGGAGCATAAGGGGGTCTTCTGTATTTGGCACCAGGGAATTTCACCCAGTTGCCAGGTGAAGAGGGCGTTCTGCAGCGAGATAATTTATTGTCATGGAAAAGTTCCTCTGCTTAGTAGCACCCAGCACACCCTGTTTGGTGAGGCTTCTGGAGAGCATCTGAGGATTCTGGTTGCCAGAAAGCTAAACTAAATGCAGCAAATATGAAAGCTCCTGACAAAGACATAATTTATCGTAGAGCTTCACAGTGGTGACATAGAGAGAAAGCTCCTGTCTGTTTTTCCTTTGCCACAGAATAACAACTATCCATAGCAGATGGATTGTTTTGATTGAAGCAACCTGCTCTTCCTTTTGGGAACTTAATCACGGAGTGACTACACTTCTTATTTTTGGGGTGGTTCATATTAAATACCAGGCATCTTGGGTAGACCTTAATTCTGTCATTCTTGGTTGCTTTGTGACCTATATTTTGACAGTTTGGCCTACTGGATCTGAGACAAGCTGCTTGTAGTATCTTCAGGCTAAACACAGGCTGTCCACTTTGACAAAAACCTCCTGGCAAAACTGTTTGGGCAGCACAAAGATTGGAGGCAACAGCCGTTGGCTCAGAAACACTGTCCACCCAGTAGTTACATGAATGGATGCTTTTAGCTTGTGCTCAGCTAATTCCCAGCCAATTCCTGGCGGAGTCCTTCGGTCTGTGCAAAATTGCTACTTTTAGGGAATGCAAATGCTAATCTGCAAAACTCAGCTCATCGTTTAGCTTAAGTGAGACTGTTATGCGTCTGTATTGCTAGTTTGTCAAGGACAGTAAACAAATGTGAGTAGACAACGTAGAAGTGAGCAGCAGAGCCAGCTTTGGATTTCGTTCTCTCTCTTTTCCTGTTTGTTCTGTTTTCGAGGAAGCTGTTTGTTCAGGGTAGACGGTACAGTGATCCCAGTGCTGATGGGAGTTACTCACTAGACTTTCTTCTCTTCTGGGTTACACCCTTTGCCCCCCTGTGTATATAAGGGGACCGTACAATGCATGGTTCCAGTCTGGTTTTGCCATGATCCATCCAAGGGAAGTCCTTGTGCTTCTCTTGGCTGGTGAAGAAGCAAGAGTGGCCAGCATGTTAACTCGCATGAGAGAACAGTGGTGCTGTGAAGGGCAATGGAAGAAGCGTGCAGGAAAAGCGCCCCCTGCCTCCTTTTCTCCTGACCCCTTCACTTGTTCGTCACATTTGTGTGCTGCCCCACAGCCAAAGGCGCTCTAGGCAGCTCACGGTGCAATATAAATATATTTAAAATACAGATTAAGTAAGAATAAAGGTAAAGGTAAAGGTAAAGGTTTCCCCTTGACGTTACGTCCAGTCATGCCTGACTCTAGGGGGCGGTGCTCATCTCCGTTTCCTAGCCGAGGAGCCAGCGTTTGTCCGCAGACAGTCTCCGTGGTCATGTGGCCGGCATGACTAGACACCGAAGTGCACGGAACGCTGTTACCTGCCCACCGAAGTGGTACCTTTTTATCTACTTGCATTTGCATGCTTTCGAACTGCAAGGTTGGCAGGAGCTGGGACGGTGCACGGGAGCTCACCCCGTGTGCAGATTCGAACCGGCGACCTTTCGATCCACCAGCCCAGCAGCACAGCGGTTTAAACCACTGCGCCACCTGCAGTCCCTTAAGTAAGAATAACAAACCATAAAACAGAAGAATTGCATAAAACGATATAATTGCAACCATCTAAATAGGAAACAGGAGGAAAATCACACAAGATGACCAATAACTAGTAAAACAATAAAAAATAAAACCCATTCCCTGTCTTGCCTGTTTTGCATCCCACCTTTCAAGGGCAACAGAATGGGAAAGGAACCCCTGTTCAGCACCTAAAGGGGAAAGTGACGATGCCAGTGCTGGTGAATTAAGAGCCACACGACTTACTGGTAGTTTTACCGACGTCCAAGTAATGTGAGATCCGACTCATGGATCCATGAGCCAAGGGGAAGCAGTAAGATGGTGCTCGGAGCATCCCTTTCATGTTCAGCAGCACCAGCAGAATGTTCTGTATTCAACAGCACTCAAGAGTTACTGCAAGCTATTAGAATATTAAACCAAGAAGGGCTAGTTTTAATACAAATGTTTTGTTGTTATTTTAAGCTAAGTTAGAATAAATAGAAAACAAGCTAATATTAAGAATGACAGATCAGAGAAAAAATTCTTCTGTGAGGTTTAATTTAGTTAAATAAGCATAGAAGAGATAATAATAATTGATTTATTGTGAGACATTCTGATTGTGGTATTATATATAATATTCATGTATGATCCCTTGATATTTTCTCTTTTTTACATTTCACCTTTTATGCAAGTAATAAAAGGTTTAAAAAAGAAGAATGCTTCATATTGACAGTTACCCCAATAGTTAACTATTTGTGCAGTATTTCTGAGGATCTACCATTCCCAAATTTTGGATGCAAACTTAGAAGACCTTTCTGATATTGCCTGCTTGGAGTAAGACAGATGGCTGCTTTGAGCTACAGCATTGCAAAATATAACAATGTACATAATAAATTAAAAAATATTAGCTTAAATAATACAACAATAAAATCCAAACAACCAAACAACAAAGCACTACAATAAGACTTCACAATAACCTTAGATCCCTACCAATAAAGGGCACCATAACACTGAGAGGTAAAATTCTATAAAATATTGTGACACCTTAAAATTATCTTAGCAATTAAAATATCAAGTAAATAAAATATCTTTTCCCTGCACTGAAACAAATAAAGAGAAGGCAGCAGGTGAACCTCTCTGGGGACCTGATTTCAGAGCCAGTTCCTCTTTCTCAAGAGCTGCTGGCCTCCAGAAGAAGAATCAGAGGTGGAAGAAGAGACCTGCGGAGGTGGGGGACTTAGGCTGTGGGCCATTTCCAGACATTGAGATGAGAGAAGCAGAGACCCTTGTCTCAAGGCCAGACTCCTCAGGTTGGCAGACAGTTTCTGGGAGTAACCTAGAGATCCAGTTGATGGGAAGGGACTTGGAGCAGGAGAGTTTCTCAAGCTCGCATGAGGCAGGCTCAGCTCTTGACCCATGACATAGAAACATAGAACATAGAAACAGAGCGAGTCAGAAGGGGCCTCCTGGGCCATCTAGTCTGACCTCCGGCACCAGCTGGCTCCGTTCACGACATGCCCACCATGTGCACGTCCAGCCTATCCTTGAACATCCACACTGATGGGGCCTCAACGACCTCCCGTGGAAGCCCATTCCACGCCCTCGGGGTCCTGACTGTCAGGAAGTCCAAATGTTGCCCACAAGAGAAGGGCTGCCAACTGAGCGGATTGCCATGTGGACAGGAGGTGTGTGTGCTTTCAGAAGGTCTCTCCCAAAGGGATGGGGCCCAGGTGTGCTCATGAGGAGAGTTTCTGGAAGTGAATACTCTGTCGGGTTCAATAAACTGCTCTGTGCATGCTCAGATATTCATTCGAAGTGTTTGTGAATCTAGAAAATACTTTCCTCAATAAGAATGATTTGCAAGGTTGCTCTGTGGCTTTGAAGGTGTGATGGGAGGAAGCCTAGCTCGCACCAGCACCACAGAACAGGAGTAGGCAATCCAGTTACCCCAACATGCTTTGGACTACAGATCCTATGATATTGGATGAGCAGCCTGGAGCTTATGGAGGCTGAGGTCCAAAGCATCTGAGTTGGCCATTCCTACCTTAGAAGTACAAGAGCTACTATTCCACCTTCTTCCCCGCCACTCACCCCATTCATTGAGTGGTTTCCAAGCTTTTGTGTAGCCCTTCCCTTTTTAAAAAGGTTGAATGCTTGTCCCAGGCTTTCTTGCTGGTGGGAAGAGAGCTAACTCACACTGACATTTCAGGCATGTGTGTTCTGGCTCTGTTCCTTTTGCCTTTGGCCTGTCTTCATGCTGAAAGACACCCAGCAGCCCTGGAATAAGAGTACGGCGCCAACATTTTGCCACAGTCTTCAGCGGGGCAAACTTCTGGACACTGAATTTTGAGGAGGCAAGAAACAAGAATTCTGAGTGAAAGATGTTCCACAAGAAAGGAACACTGACTAGAGGACCAGAAGCCCAGCCTCTCAGACATTCACCTTCCAGGAACTAACTGGGTGGAGCTTGCACAATGGGGATTTTGTTTCTCACCCCAGCACTCACCTTGACTCAGGTGGTGTCTCAGCAGGTGGCAGCTTATGATAAAACTCACAGCTTACGGTCAGTGAGATCTAGTTGCTCCTCTCAGCTGCTCTTGCTCCCAGTATGCTTTTCAGAAGGCGGACTGCAAATCATGCTGAGGGAAGTCTTGCTCTAAACGGGCAAGCCAAAGAAATGATACAATTGTGCTTCTTGGCGCAGCATCTGGGCTGGGTCGGGTTGCTTAAGCGTTTCTTCCCATGCCTTCGCAGCACCGGAGGTGCCATTCCCAGCTACTTGCAGCTGGTGGCTTGCAAAAGAGAAGGTCCTGCCTCACTGCCCCCGCTTAAACGCCCAGGTGTGTAGTGCTGATCTGGGGCAGGGTTGCTTCCCAAGGGTGAAAGAGACTGAGGAAGTCCCTTGGTACATGCTTACGAGACCTTTGTGCCCAGCATAGAAGTGCAGGAACTTCCGAGGTCTTGCCCTGCTGTTTCTGCCGGCACCCAGCCGGCTGGTAGCACTCGGGAGAGGGCCTGGGCCGGTTGTTAGTTGTTGTGAGCTTATTTGCTAAGCTGCCTTAGCGTGCGCAACTCCTCTTCCACCTGTTCTAAATGAAGACCCACCTTTAACCCCCACCTAAAATAATAGATCCCAGTTTGGGTGATTGATGGGTAGGTCGATCATCTCCCCCTTTTGTTCTTCCTTAGAATGCCATTGCACTGCAGGACCTTGGTTCCCATGTCCATTTAGCATTTGCTCCTTCTGCCTAAGGAATGCTGGGAACTGCAGTTCTCATGAGAGAAGCAGCAAGGCCTCAAGCAAAGCACACGGTATGCCAGAAGGTGTGCGGACTCCTCGCAGAACACTTCAGTGTGCCTGAACCAGCTGGAGCGATGCCCTGCTGTTAGATGAGGCATCCGGAATGACTCCTGGGCAAAGACGTTCGAGTGGCGCTTCTCGATGTCCCGGGGCATTGGGCCATCCTCTCTGGAAACACCATCTGTGTCTTGGGGGAATGCTTGGTTCAGTCCAAGAGGGCTCTTCTTACAGTCCTCTGTCCAGGCTGAGAAAAAGACCTCTGCTGCAACAAGCCGAGCGTTCCAGGACACAGGTCCTTTATTTTGAGTTCAAAATGATTCATGTGAAGTTCACACACTTTGGTGCCTTGAGTATCTGAGAACGTGGCGTTAACCAGAACTACCACTCTTAGGGCGACTTAGGAGGCTGCGTATTATCCCCCCGAGGGATGCTTGATGATTTCACTGTTTATTTTTTATGATCATATTTATATCATACCTTTCTCCAGATCGCAAGGAACCCAAAGAAACAGAAATGATCCTCTACCTCCGTTTTATCATCACAACAACCCAGCAAAGTAAATTAGGTGAACAGTCAACAACTGACCCAAAGTGACCTACATTGACCCTAAGTCCACAGTTGAGAGGGTCTAGAATCCAGTCCAACACTCCAACATTTTAAAGCAAAGCCATCCAATTCCCATTCCCAGACTTAATACATGGATTAGAAGGCAGTTATCCTTCAGTTTTTTGTATTTCTCTGTATGTTTCTCAAAGAGCTTAACCAAAAGAGGTATAACATGCATATTTTAGGATACAATGTTTTTATGTGGTTGAAAAAATATTAAAATGGCATGCAGATTGATATGGAAATGGGATAGCAGGCAGCTATGAGTGAGCATATGAAAAATTAATACATGCTGATCCAGCCAGGACACCCGCACTGTTGTATTAGTTTCTGGAGCAAAGTGGGAGGTGTTAAAAATTATTTCAACCACATGAAAGGCTGTGACACGGAGGGTCCTGCCCACCCTTCCAGCTGCCACATTCCACCAGCTCATCCAAACCAGAAGTTGGCCAGCAGTTCTGACTTGTCAGCCTCTGCAGTCCTGATGGCACTGGAGGAAGAGGGAGTCCGAAGATCCGGGTTTTTGGCTGTAAATCTCAGGGTTGCTCCCAGGTTGCTGTTACCACCTTCCTGGCATGGGAAATCCTGGAACATTGTTGGAGAACTTTATAGGCTTACATTTTGTGTGATTCCATATTTTATTGAAAAAGATCATGAAAACCCAACAAAATTTCTGTGTTTCATTTGTTCTGTCAATTAAGTTAATCCATGTAGCTTCCATTGCAGTACTGTGCCCAGGGAAGATGTAGCATTCTTGTTTTTTCCTGTTTTTGCTTATTTTTTTCTGTAGATTAATGAATCCAGGCTGAGAAACCAATTTTATATTTAGCATGTGCTAATTCTGATTTAATTTACCTCTCAGACAGAATATAATTTATTTTCTGGTGATAGTTTAGATGCTAATACCAAAAAGGCAAGGCTATTTTTGAAGCCAAAAAATAGAGGGCTCCATAACTTTAAATAGTCAAGCCTTATCTCCTGCAAACCTGCCTACGTAAGGCAAAACAGAAGTTTCTGCTAATGCAGAACAGGCAATAAATTCTGCTGAGTCTTGGGGCAAGAAGTGGGGATTAGTCTGCAGTGAGCTTTTTCCTAGCAAAGGATCAGGTTTTTGGATTGTTGTTTTTTAGTTTAATCATAAATGCTAAGAAACATAATTAACAGAGGATGTTGCAGTAGTATTTTGCTCATTTGGTCCAGAGATTCAGGCATTCTTAAAGGAATAACATTTACAAACATAGGGGCTAGATAAATTAAATCTATTTGAAATACACCATTTGATTGTACTGGCAGGGAAATGCATTTCAAAAGGGTGCCAGAAAACATTGACACAGTGATTGTATCTGCCTTACGCTGAGTCAGACCATTGTTTCATCACTTCAGTCTTGTCTTCCCTGGCTGTTCTATTTTTTTGGAGAAGAGATCTTTCCCAATCCCACTATACCAACAGCACAACAGCCACCCATCTCTTCAAGGAGATGGGACCTCATGCCAAGCAGCCCTTGCCTTTGTTTTGCAGGGCCTGCCTGAGTTGGCCTCTTCTTCCCGCTAAGGCAACATCTTTCCATTGCTTCACGTGCAGGCTCCTCTAGACTGTCTGTTTCAAGGTCTGCTTTTACCTATCTTGACCTGCTCAAAAGAGACTCAGATTGACTCGATCTTCCTCTTCAACTATTGCTGCCTGCTCACTTGTCCTCTTCAAATGATCAAGAAGCAGGAGGAGCAAAGACTTCCACATGCCTTCTCCTTTCCCTCAGGAAGGTGGCACCAATGGAGATCAGGGGAGAGGCAAATGAATAAGGCGTGTGAAGCTGGAAGAGGCAGGCACACTAGGAGCAACTTGCTTAAGAGCTTAGAAGTGGCACTCGTTGACCACACTCCAGTTCTTATCTTCACTTCCAGGTTTGCACAACGAAGGCTTAACTCCTTTTCTTAACTGGGCAAATTATGTTGACTATTTGCCATTGGTTGCCTCTAACCAGCATCAGAAACTACGTTTGTGTTGCATTTCTCATTCTGCCTCAGAAGGAAACAATGTTTAATGCAAGTCCTTTGCCTGATCCCAGGATCAGAGCAAATTCAGGATACCAACTTAAGCATGAATGTAGGAAAGAAGAGTATGTGTGTGCAGGGCAGGGGGACGGACCTGCAGCACATGCCCAATGGAAAACCTGTGGTTTTCTTGTGATAAGTCAGTCAAATAACTGTGTTATGAGACATTTAGACAGAAGTAATAGGATGTGGCTCAAACATTCATAAATGGATCTTTATGTCAGGCTAAAAAGGTAATAGTTCTTCTTTGCATCACATATATGGGCTTCTGCATCACCTATATGGGCTTCGCACCTGTGCAATGTGAGAATGCACAGGCCACCACCCGAAGAATGACAGTTACAGGTAAGCCATCTGCCTGTATTGTGGTACCTTCTTGACCATCAGTATATGGGCAGACACTTAATGAAAGAATAATATCATCAATTCAAAACAAAAGGAACCTCTGTCTAAATTCTAGAAAATTTAAACTCGTGTTGTTTAATGAAATCAGATGTAATGGGTGAAACTTCCCCATCAAAATCAAAATTAGCATACCAAATTGTGAATGCAGCATTAAAAGCTTGAGCAAGGCTCCCCTTCCCTCCCTTCCTTCCCTTCCCTTCCCTTCCCTTCCCTTCCCTTCCCTTCCTTCCCTTCCCTCCCTCCCCTGAGATTTCTAAGAGATTTGTAAACCCACAGCTGTGAACTGTCCTAAACGTTTTCTCCTGAATCTGCTGTGCATAATACAGACTTTCCCTGCTAAAAACTTGCGTCATGCATTGCAAAGTACCCTTCTCTGTTAGGCTGTTTTTACACGTGCTTTGTTTACTGTAGAAAGATTACAGTAAGTGACATTTGAGCATGCAAAAAGAAAAAAAAGTAGTACTACAGTGTGCAGGTACACTGCTATAATCAATTTTGAATTATGGAAATATTAAAGTTTGTTTGTGTGAAGACCGGGCTCCTTGCACATTCAGGAATACCAGTGTACTGGATTTAACCTACAGGCTGACTAATTCTGAGTTTCAGAATCATTGCTAGATATAATACAGCGGGAAGGGAGAGTCATTAGCCACCAGCTTGGCCATTACACAAATAGGAAGTTAATAGAATTACTACATACATGGGGTTTTCTCCCTGGTTGTTCAATAATGTATAATCCAAAGCTTGCTTAATAAATGATTTAATGAACATTACAATATTTTTAATGCTCGCAGGCTTTCCATAACTTTCTAGACGTAAGAGAGTTAATTAGATAAGCTGATCTAACCTCGATTTAGCATGAGAATGAGACTTACATATTGCAGGTATTAAAAATGTATCCTCATTTCATGGGGTGAAATGCCCAGCCCATCTGTATTGTCAGAAGTCATCTTGCAAAAGACATGCAAGAACAGGGGAAGAATAATCCCTCTTCGAGGGCTGTATTCTTCCCCCCTTGTCATGCGGAACAGCTTCCAGGATGCTTAATAATTTATTCTATTCAGTGTATAAATTTAGAATCAGAATCCTGGATTCTCTGATTCATACACAGTCCTCACTTTGTTAGGCACAGATTTAAATACTTTAGTAAAACAAATTGTAGCATTGAAATACTAAGGTATTTTTATTGGTCAAGAGCAGCCCCGGCAGTAATGCCAAACTAGACAGCTTGCTAAGTAGTCATTGGTTTTTAGCTAATGCTACAGAGTAAGTACGCTGTACAGTTATAAATAGTTGTCCAAAAATAAATAAAGCTAAGATCCAGGCACATGGATTGAATACTGGAATGTGCCCAGGTATTCATATTAAGCCCATTGAAGTCAACTGGCCAGATCCAGAATTCCATCTGTAATTCCAATAGTCATTGTGCTGGCAACATCTTGAAGGGATTATGTCTATGTGCCCTCCCGCCCCCTACGATCAGCAGCTGATGCTCTCCTCCAGGAACTCACTGTGAGAGAAGTAAGGAGGGTGAGTACCCGGAGGAGGGCTTTCTCTGTGGTGGCGCCCCACCTATGGAATGCGCTCCCCAGAGAGGCCTGGTGCTGTCATTTGTTTTTCGGCGCCAGGCGAAGATCTTTTTATTTAAGAAATATTTTAATTGTTAAATTATTAATTTTAGATTGTTATTTATGATTATTTATTGTTTATATTTATATATTTTTATTTTTTAGACTTGAGATGGGCCAGTTTTAAATTGTGTATTGTTTTTTGTTTTTTTTTTAATTGTATTTTCATGTGCTGTTTGCCAACCCGAGGCTTGTTTGCAAGGGGGCGGCATACAAATTTGTTAATAAATAAATGTGCTTCAGTTGGAACTGCCCTTGAAGATATGCGGAAGGCTGGTTGCCTTTGAGAGGAGGCCCTGGAGCAGAAAGGTTCTGCTGCCACAGTGCGTGTTAAAGCACAAGTGGGCGCCACATTAAATTTAGCTTGCAGATGAGCCTCCTCAGTTAAAGAGACTTTTTAATAATGATGTAAAAGAAGTGACAGCACTTTGAATGGGTTCATTTGTGAATAGACGGGAAGTCTCTTTCTTTCAGGACCTGGGAACACGTGGTGTTCTGGGTGTTGTAGGACTGCAGTTCCCATAATTGTGCGCCATTAGCTGTGTGGGCTAGGTGGGGCTGATGGGTGTTGTAATCCAACAACATTGGGATCAGGGATATTCCTCATCCCAGATTTAGAAAAACCAGCCGGAGTTTTAGAAGCCAAATTCTGTACTAGTCAAGGCTTCTGAACCATCTTCAAGGCTAGCCCTGCATCTAACATGTCACAGCAGTTCAGCCTGTGGTCTCTTTGTCTAGAACGCTTGGTGTATTGACATCTTTCCTGCAGAACTCCATGCCTGCTGAATTCATGGGCGGTCACTGAAATCATGCCACTTTTGCCTCTTGCTGAAGACATGTTTATTTAATAGCCTTTTCTGACTCATCAGCTATAAGTTGTTTTAATTCCCTCTTCTCCTCCTCCTCCTCCTCCTCCTCCTCTTTAGAGCAGTATATAAATCTTCTAAATATATAAATAAACTCAATAAACCTAGAGTTTATGACAGCATGGATCACAAACCATTCCTATCTGAGAAAGGCTGCAGTTGATAAGCAACTGAAGCTAGTAAAAAGGTTTGAGCCACTGAGGCTGCTGGGCTTCTAGTGACAATGTTGGATCAAGGAACACCCACAAAATGTTCCTTTTGCTACAATTGTCACCTATATCATACTCTGATACGCACCAGGCAGCCTTGGGACTGCTTTCAGTGGACTTTCTTGAGAGTGCTAGTCTGACTTCCACAGACAACAGGAATCATGATAGAATCATAGAACAGCAGAGTTGGAAGGAGCCAGGAAGGCCATTGAGTCCAACCCCCTGCTGTTGCAGGACACCAAGTTACACCATCCCACTCAGGTGGCTGCCCAGTTTCTCCTTGAATATTTCTAGTGTGGGAGAGCCCAGCACCTCTATAGGCAGCTGGTTCCACGGTTGTACTGCTCTGACAGTGAGGAAAGTGGGGGGATTAAGGTAAAATAAAGAAGAGAACAGAAGGGGGGAAATGTTAGGGACCTCCCCCGCCAAACACCGGTTTGCTCTCCCTGTTTGCTTGCTCCCTGGGAGCTTGGCCCAGAGGCCCTAGACCAGCTGCGCCGCTTGCTCTGCTCTGTTAGGAGTCAGGAATACGGATGTCATTTTTCAATTCTGAAAAATAGCCAGTGTGTTCTCTGGCTGGGGTACTACCTGAAGGAGAATACCTCTCTCAGTGGCTGCTAGGCATGGTAGATGTCTGCAGACTCGTTTCAGAGGCAGCATGCCTCCACGTGCCACGTCTGAGGGCGTCATTGCCTTCATGTCCCTTTGGGCAGTTGGTTGGCCACTGTGGAATGCCAGCTTTTGGAAGCATCTTAGAGACACGTACCTTTGAGTCAACAGTGCCCCTTTCATCTGGAACTCAAACTACCATATTTTTCGCTCTATAAGACACGCCTGACCATAAGACGCACCTAGTTTTTAGAGGAGGAAAACAAGAAAAAAATATTCTGAATCAAACGGGCACATCATCACAGGCACATTCCCCATCACTTCCCCATGGGCTGCACATCTGACAGACTTACTGCGCACACATATTCACTCTATAAGACGCACAGACATTTCCCCTTACTTTTGGGTGTGGGGGGAGTGAGTCTTACAGAGCAAAAAATACAGTAGATGATCCACAGGCAGAGGTGAGGAATGCGTGGGCCTCCTGTGTTATTAGAGTGTGACTCCCTGCAGGCCTGACTGTGGTGATGGATTATGGAAGGGACAGTCCAAGGGAGCATGCAGTCCCTATCTCTGAAGTTTGAGACCATCAGTGCAATAGGGGCAGGCCAGGTTTATGGTACTCCCAACACTGGAGAGAGAAGATAGCACCTTTGATGCAGTGGTGGAGTAATAAGTACTCTTGTCCTTATTTAAGTGGACTTGGTGTGAAGAGAACAATGATGATGGCATTGCTTGGGATGGATATTCAGTGATAACCAGTTTGGTGCACGTGGTTTCTCCTACCAGTTCATGTGCCTTCCACATTCCGATCGGCCTTCCTTGCTCTTGATTGCTTTTTCTATTGGTTGAAAAATTGCAATGAAAAACATCTTTGGCCTGCAAAGTTGCACGTTGCAGCTTTGGTCTGATCCAGCCGGATCATAGCACTTCGGACACTCCTTGACTTGACCATTCAAAGTTGCAAAGGCTTTGCTCTGATACTGTTGGCCCTGCTGGGTAGCTTTATTGTGATGTTTCCAAAATGTGTTGTGAAGTTGCTAGCTTAGTGGCCCCATTCCTTATTGTACATTTACAATGCTAATGGTGGAACATCTCTGAGACGTCACTGCTTTACAGAACTGGCAGATACCTTGGGATTCATTGCTGGTGCACCCCTAATGTTGTGTTTGGGTGGTCAGTTACAACAGTTCCCACTCAGGGACTTGCATCAAGCATTTGTTGGTTTAAAACTTGTCTATACCATCCCATACTTAGATGTCTTGGGACAGTTTACAGCTGCTTAATACTCAAATAGAAATAAGAATAACAGTTGCCCAGTATACAGTGTTAATATATAAACCCACTAAATAAAACAAGTTCATTAAAATACTGGGAGAATTAAAAAGGTTTTCACCTAGCGCTAAAAAGAAAGAAGCGCTGGCACCAGGCGGACCTCTCAGGTGGGGGGACCTCTTGGAATAGATAAACTCACAGGAAATGACGGTGATGTACTATATGCACTTTATTTTATTTATTTATTGTATTGTATTGTATTGTAAATAATAAGAACCAGAAAGAAAAACAGGTGCATCAATAGAAAAAGTTACCTAGGGACCTCATACTAAAATTGCTTATAAAACAAGATGCAAGAAGTTCCATAAAGAATCGGTAATATAAATTAGTTCCTCTAAACTTACAACTACAATTTTATGTGATAATACATAGTTGCAGATAATGCTCAATTAGATTAGTAAATAGCCAAAAAAACCAAATAATTCCACGCAGAAAATCGCTTACACTACTGTGTGCACCTTTCACCTTTGCACAGAACTGAGTCCTTGGACAAATGACTAGAACCCACCCACAGATCCTGGGTCTTAGATACATCCTTACAGTGTATAGACAGACATCTTCATTTTACAGGCCCTTGACTTCTGTTCATTCATTGTTTTCTTGTATTACTGAATAAGGACATTTTTCACAAGGAAGAAAGAAACCCCGGCGAGTCCCAGGCAGCGGTGGTGCAGGGGGATATAATTAGAACAGCAGCAACATAGAGAGAGCATAGCTGCTCTCCTCATTTATCTGGTTCCAAATAACCATCTGTTAGGAGAGCTATTTTCATTTTTAAATGCATGTTTCCTGGCTTCCATGTCACATAATTTGTTCTTTTGCCTGTTGCTTTCCCTTTGTGTATTTTAGGAGCACTTTAAGAATGATTATATAAAAGGACAGATCACATGGTCCTTTTGCAGCATGGAGGTGATCAGTCAGGTCTAAGTGACAGCGTAATTACGTTCATAGAACCAGATGGTAATATATTTCTCCGCAGAACTCATGAGTCAGTGTCCAGGCTCCTGTACAATAATTTAGTGAGCCTTCTGAATATTTTTCAAAGTTTATATGTATAAAGCCTGCTAAGTTTTTTAAATACATCATTAATAATGTAATTTTGCATGGCAAACAGGCTTTGAAATAAAGGAATTCCAGATATAATAAACTGTCATAAACTAATGTAATTTCTATTTAGTCTAACAAGTGGGCTTAGAAACAAAAAGTTGCAGTGCATTCCCAAAGCACCCATGATATATCCCCGTGCAAAGCAGGGGAGTTTCTGTCCCCATCCCTGCCCTGCCTCGCCCCAGAGTCTGCTTATTATGCAGTGTTTGGAGCTTGAGCAGAGCAAGTCCCATTTTCTTTTTCTTCCCAACCTCCATGTTTCTTTTTATTTCCCTCAACATTCAGTAGCTCCAGAGAACCTGCAGGTCCTTTTCAGACCATTCTGGGGGTCTTACTTATTTGCCTTCTTGCATTTGAAGCTCTGTCTGCCAAGGGGCCCCCCAGGTATATGGGGGACAGAAAATTGTTTTTGTTTGGGCCCGTCTCTCTTCCAGGTGCACAGGCGTTCTGTTGCTCAGGCAGAATTTCCTGGCCTGGGAGGGTTGCTGCCGGTCAGTGCTGACCGTGCAGGGCTGCAGGGGCTCACGGTCTCACTCGGCATGATGCAGTTTCCCATGTTCTGGTATTCTGGACAGGATCCCAAGCATGCACCTAAACGCCACATGCAGACGCGTAGCATCACCCTGGAAGGTCAGGATAATTGTCCAGCTTCTGCTGGTCTTGCAGAGACGTACACGTTGCAGTGGCTCGCGGAGACGCCAGCCCTGGGCGTGCTCAGCTGTGCCCCTCTGATTCAGAGTGGTGTCTTCTCCTCGTGAAGGGCCTTGCTGTGGTGCAGGCCTCTTGGGCCGCACGGGGAGACCCCTGGACCCCTCTCTGTGCCCACAACCTGTGGCTACGACCTCCGCTGAAGACCGGACTGCACCTTGGTGCTGCTGCAGGCCAAATCTTAGTGAGGAGAAGCGTAGGAAACCATGGGTGAAGAGGGGAGAAGCCGGACTTCAGCAGCTCCACCGGGTTCTGCATGGGCGATACGGGTGCAGCACCAGCGGCTTATGCCGCCACACTGGGGCCGGACGGAGCTGCCGCCCCAGTGCATCCGTCCCTGTGGTGAGCAGAGGGGAGAAGGGGCACGAGTGTGTCTGTGCACGCCTGTGCCTTACTTCATACTTCCCTGCCTCAGCGAGAAACGTGCTTAATCTGCTCTGCAGGCAGTTGCCGAGTCCAGCATAAGGAAACCGTTGGCAGGCGTTCTCAAAACCCTGCTTATTTTGGGAGCTGGCGAGCCAAACACTGCCTTGATAGAAAACTGAAGACCACAGCCTTCATCTCGCAGGGGAACTGACCAAGGGCTGTGCTGAGGAAAAGCTCCCCCTCTGCAGGGCTGCTGGGAAGAGGGCAGTCGGGTGAACAGCTAGACGAAGCTTTCAGCTCGGCAGGAGAATGCCGGTGTGCCCAGGAGCAGCCGTCAGAGCACAGAGCGGGACAGCAACTGCCCCATATTTGATCTAAGCCATATCCATCCATGGTGACACACGCCACCGTTGCTCCTCGATAGGAGTACTCTAACATGCCGTATGAGGAGCCCCCTTTGAAAAGTACTTGGAAAGATCAGTCATCCCGAATGTGGAGGCACATTCTGTAGCCTTCATCTCAACAGCTTCACGGGCTTCCAGTTCATAAGAGCATACAAAGAGCCATGGTGGCTCACCCCAAGCGTGATCTTGCTCTAGGTGCTTCCACCCCTAAATGTTTTAAGACCACCTGACCTCAGAGGACCATTTTCTCCAGTATGAACCTGCCCAGTTATTGAGGTCTTCCACAGAGGCCATTCTCTTGAGTTTTGCCAACATATCAAGGCAATACAGCACATGGATACGGCTAGAACCATCTCTCTAACAGTATCAATAATCAAGAGACTACAATAAAAGCTGTCATTGCAGTGCCAAGAAACAGAGAAAACAGTTGCACTAATAACGCCATGTTTAATTTAATCTAATCATGGTGCCACCACCAAGGAGGGCCTCTGTTGTGTTTTATTTCATTACAATATGTTGATGCCTTGGGGCATTCATGCCAAAAAACAAGATAATAATTTGAAAGGGGAGGAAGGCAGGAAAATATTTGAACTGCTCCTCTCCTTGCCATTGGTCCTTCCTCAGCAGCAAGTTCACATTATCAAAGAAAGCCCCTAGGAGAGACAGTCACAACCAGAGCATGCTGGAAATCTTTGAATAATAATGATTTTATTAAAACGTCTTCCTCTTACCTTTGCCCATTTCAAAATGCAACCTGCTCAACTTTGCATGTGCGTGTTTTTCCCTTGCTGAGTGAAAGCATGCCTCCCCTGACACCTCTGCCAAGTTTGGCTAGGCGGCAAGATAATGATCCTCTGCCTGAGTGGCCATCTTTGAAGAGCCGCATTGACTCCTGCTCACACCAAGCCAAATCTTAGACCTTTACTCAGCCCCCATTTGGATTTTAATGAGAAAGATCTGATTCAAATCAGTGTTGTGACACAGTCAGAAGCCCAGATGAAGGAGTTGGCAAGCACGGAGTGAACATGTGTGGGTTTTCTAGCTCCATGGGATGTGTTGCTTAAATGTGGGCTTTTTAAAATTAAAACATCTCGGGTCATGCATTAAGCTACCGATTTTAATTTGGGGTTCCAGATGGAATGCTTTGGGGGAGAGAAAGATGTTAATAGCAAATAGTGAACCTACACGGAAGTAGCGCCTCACAGAATGTAATCATGGTAATTTTTTCTTCCACCTTTCTCTCCAAAGCTTCTTGCAGCTGGGATGGGGAAGGAATTTGTTTGGTGCACCTTGTAATGAAATGTACACCCTGAACAACGGCACACTCAGAACAGGATTATCCATTGGTATTTTCAGTTCTTCCTCGTGAGCTCTGTGCATCACACAGATGGGATCTGCATGCGTGTGTGATGCATGTTCAGGAAGATCCCCTAGCTACGTTTTTCTACTTGGTGGCAGCCCCTCCCAGGCTGTGCCCCAGTGTGAGGGAGGGGTCCCACCCGAGCCTCAGTTCTTCGACTACCATCTTCTAGCCCTTGCTGAAGAACCGTGTGTTCTCCTTTTTCTTTTCTTGCTAAACTCATCCAATTTCCTCATTCCCCCAAAAAGAAAAATAATCTTCAAAAAATATATATCCGTCCTACTTTCTGTCTCCCTCTGCATCCTGACCATTTTGCTCTTTCTTAACTCCAGTTTTCCCACCCCATGATGGAGCTCAAAGCTTCAATTAGAAATTGTTTGAGCTGTGCCAGCAGACAGCTGCTGAATGACAGCCACTTCCTTAGCCTCTTCTGCTGGAGAGAGAGCCATGTGCTGGAGGCCTCCTGCCATTGCTGGACGTTCACCAAGCAGGTGAGAAGATCTCCGGCCAAACTCATAGAAGCATAGAGTAGTAGATTTGGAAGGGGCCAAGAGTAGTAGATTCGGAAGGGGCCATGAAGGCCATCGAGTCCAACCCCCTGCTGTTGCAGGACTCCAAGTTACATCATCCCACTCAGATGGCTGTCCAGCTTCTTTTGGAATGTCTCCAGTGTGGGAGAGCCCAGCACCAACCCAGGCAGCTGGTTCCACTGTTGTATTGTGCTAACAGTGAGGAAGCTTTTCCTGATGTCCAGCCTGACTTGTTGCAACTTGTTGCAACTTGAATGGATTATTCCAATTGGACCGCCTGGATCACTCTTGCCAGAAGTCCAAAGTAATTTCTTGCAGGCCGAAGGCCTCTCATTGTTATTGCAGGATACAGAGCTGATTCATCTAAACAACGCCTGATGACTTTTTGTCTGCAGTACAGAAACAGTGATATCCTTGTGCTTCTACACATCAAAGATGTTTTATTAAGACATTTCAGAAGAGCCGCATGATAGAGCTAGTCCTTTGTGCCTTGCGTAGGATGCTGCTGTTAGCTAGGAAAGCTTTTAGGAATCGCATGTCTTGATAGTATTTGTCTTAAATGAGCTTCCACCCACAGCCTGTGTTCACTGATCTCAGTAAAGTGAACATCTTAACAGAACAATTTTCATAATTGTGATATTAAGCAGTGGTGAACCTGTATTTGTGCCAAATGTTTATACTGAACTAGGTTTTACAAAAATTAAAATTTATATACTTGATAATTTCTCAATAATTTTAGAATTGCCCATGATTGATGATGATCTGTAATTGCTTTGTGAATTTGCTTTCTGCGTAGCTCCCAGTGTGCAACCTACTGCAGACTTAAATTTCAGAGAGAATTGCATGTGGGTTTTCTTTAAAAAAAAAAAAAAAAAGCCTCGGGGTAGAGTGTGTATTGCAGTATGAAACAAAACTAAAACAAGAGCAAGAGCAGGCTGGTGGTGAATACCCAAGCATTTCAAGCGTACCTTGAAATGATGTATGGGTGGGGTGTTGTCTCAGGCTTTTCCACAATCAGAACTGTGCTCAGCACAGCAAAAATCAATCAAATGGTAAAGGGAAGGAGTGTCAGTCGAAGAAAGGTAAACTGGTGGTGTGGGAGTGGCTGGCCATTCTAAATGCATCGAAGTCTTCAGGGTTTGATGAGTTGCATTCAAGTATACTAAAGGAATTTGGAGCTTCCAGATGAGATCTGACCAGTTCAGACTAAAGCAGAATTACTGCCTCCTGTGATTGGAAAAAGATGGTTCTATTAATGTCACCTAAATGGAATTAGCCTTTTTTTTTCAACTGCATCCTGCTAAGCTATGTATCAATGCCATCTACTTGTCTATATTAGACATCTACTTGTCTAGGGAATGTGCTCCCTAGAGAGGTTCGCCTGGTGCCGACTTTATATGTTTTTCGGCACCAGGTAAAAACCTTTTTATTTACCCAGTATTTTAAAGTTTAAATCATTTTAATCTGGTTTTATTGATAATATCCTCAGTTGTATTTTATCTTGTTATTATAGTTGTAGACTGTTGTATTTATTGTTTATTTATATTATATTGTAAGCTGTCCTGAGACTACTGCTTGTATAGAACGGGATGAAAATATCCTAAATTATTTTATTTTATTTTAGTAGTAGTAGTAGTAGTATTTTACATTTCTATACTGCCCATAGCTGAAGCTCACTGGGTGGTTTACAAAATTTAAGTCACCCATTCAGATTTCAACCAAGTCCAACCCTACTTAACTTCCAGGATTAAGCAGGATCAAGCACTTTTGGTTATACGGAAGCCTATTCAGCCAAATAATATCTGCCATTATTAGGAGTAGCTTTCCATGATCTCAGCTCAGGCACGAATCTTTCACATCATAGTCCTTTAAAAATGGAGATCCAGGAGATCAGACTTAAGACCTTCCACCTGGAATGCATCTGCTCTACCACTAAGCTATGGTTGATTTTCAAACTTCTGCAATTTAAGAAGAGTAGAAGATTAAAAATTTAATATTGCATGTTGGGTAGAGAAAAGGTACCATAAATCTCCTACATTTCAGGAGCCTATTGTTGTTTTCATATGAATATAATAAAATAAAGATACTGGATTTGGTATTGCCTAAAATATAATTTACTACATATAATTCCATACAGCAATAAAAGTTCCATAAATTAGTAATGCATCATTAATATGCAACATCCACTCTAACATCGACCAGTTGTCCCAAGTGTACACTGGGCTTGTACACCAGTAGTTGCTGTGGATCGTTTCATATCAAACGCAGGGGTTCCAGGTTTGATTAGATAGCTACCAGATCTGGCAAGGAATGCAAGAACAGCTATCCTTGACTTGATACTAACCAACAGGCAAGACCCAGTGGACAAAGTGGCTGCCATGGGAATGCTGGGGGAAAGTGAGCATGCCATCCTTGACTTCTGACTTCTTTCACGGAAGGTCACCCTCCTGGTTGCAGTTGCATCAGCCAAGCGAGCCCGTGAACTCCGTGCCCTCGAGACTGATTCCCTGTAGCTCACCTTCCACAGAGACAAGGCCATCCTTCGGCTAAACCCAAGTGTCCTCCCCAAGGTTGTCTTACTGTTTCATCTTGACCAGGTCATTGTTCTCCCTGCATTCTTTGTTGCTCTTGCTAACCTGGTGAAATCCAGCCATCAGGAGAGCCCTCCCATTTCATGAAGCCAGAATGGAGCCATTCTGCTGCTCCCTGAGGCTCTTCCTCTTGTACAGTGACCAGAACAAAGGGGAACCACTATCTGTTCGCAGGCTGGTGAACTGGCATATCAAACAGCTGGCCTTCGTCTCATGGCCCCACTTAGGGCCCACGCCATGCGAGCACTAGCCATGGCTAGGCCCTCATGGGGATCCCCTGGGAAGAAGTCTGCAAGGCAGCTACATGGTCCACACCCTCAGCATTAATTGGGCACTGCAGACTAGACATCCGCACAAGGGCCAGCTGCTCCTTCGGCAGAGTAGTCCTCCCCTCTGTCTCCAGTGATGAAGCCATCTACCATCCTTCCTCAGGGAAGCGCGCTAGTCACCCACACGAATGACGCACAGAGACCATGAGCAAGAGAGGCAGGTGCCTTCCTGTAACTGTCCTCCTGCGAATGGTCATCTGTGCATTGTCACAATTGCCCTGCAGCCCCCTTTGGTGGCATCCTTCCCACAGCACCCCATCACTTACCATGGCAGTCTCCACAGAACGGAGGGGATGGTACAAGCCTCCACACTATCCTGGAATAGGAAGGGGAAGGGACCCCTCCCCGATCAATTGCTTAGCTGTAGCGGCTTCCTGATGACAAACCCTACACAGGTGCAAAGCCTGCATGTGCGGATGCACAGCAGAGCCCTCAAAGAACAATAGTTACAGGTATGCACCTGCCTTTCTGTTCCCACCCTGATCTGAAGCCCAGCTCGGTTTACAGTGTGATGATGGGATAACATAACATGATTATGCCAGGGGCTGATAAACATTTTTATGTGCACTGCAATCAAATCCTTTGACCATCTCCAGAGAGAATTTTTAATTTCTAGTTTGGGTATTAAAGACTCACTAGGATTTTAATTTAACACCAAATAAAATCTTGCTCACTAAAGTTAATCAAACCTTCAGCTCAGTGGGGAACATCTCTGTCCTTGTCCATCACAACTTTTAGAGGTTTAGGAAACATAATGTGTAGGCACATCTGAAACAACACTCTTAAGTAGTACCCAAGTTGAATTTTATCTCCTGAGTTCAACAGACATATTTAAGGCAATTTTGTATAGGATTGCAACCTTTAATAAACAGAAACACCACTTAGATATTTACTATCAAATTTGTTTGTTCATTGCATTTATATACCACCCCAATAGCCCAGAGGGCTCTCTGGGTGGTTTACAAACATTAAAACCCCAAATACAATATTTATTTATTATTTACTTATTAAAACATTTATATGCCGCCCCATCGCAACAAAGCCTCGGGGCGGCTTACAACAGTTTAAAATACAATTCAATAAAATACAATAAAACCATAAACAATCATTTATCACAATATCCAGTCCTAAACAAATAGATTGGCTACACCGTGACTAGATAGAATGACCATAAGCACAATGACTTTTGTAAGTTAAGCATGGTTGTCCTTGGTTGCCTGAGCAAATTTTGTAACCTTCCTCATGTCATGAACAAGTGTCTGTCTGCTTGAATTGATAGAATTACTTGTAATTTTAAAATGCTGGGAAGGAACCTTCCCTTAGGATATTGCATAAAGAACTTGTAAATACACAGTGGGTAGCGTTCTGTACCTGAGATACAGAGATTCTCAACCCAAAGATGCAAACATAGCAATGTATGTATTACAGCGCAATCCATGTATGTGTTACAATGCAACTGCAATGTGTCTACTCAAAGGTTCAGTGGGACTTACTCTCGAGCAAGTCTGTATATATCTGCACCCGTAGTCCATTTCCCTTAGTTAAGCATTGTTAATTCAGAGTTGCAAAGGATTCCCTAAAGGAAGGGCTCTACTCTAGAGAGAATGAAAAGGTAAAACAAGTGAGTTGGCTTGTCCCACATCTTCCTAGTTCATCCTGGATTGAGTCAACCAAGTAATATCTCCTGGGAAGTAGAAGTTGATTTGGATCGCTAGGCCTCTAATTGTACCACTGGGGCATTTTTCGGTCACTTGAGCATGAAGGTTAATTCAGCCAAACATGTTCTCCTTGTAGCGGGTTCCCTATTTCTGTTCTTCTTCCTAATTCTCTAGCAAGATACTGATAATATCAGGCTGTGGTTCCTTCGTGGTTTCCTTAATTGTCATTCCTCGAAAGGTGTTCTCCTTCTTGCCAGATCTGGTAGCGATTTACACGCTTCTCTACAGTGGTATTGCTAGTGATACTAAGGGAGCATGTGTTTAAAGCACTTTGTGCAGTGTTAAAAGCAATCTGCATTAAGCATAATTCAGTCCCCCCCCCCCGTCTTAATCCCTGCTACCCTCACACATAAAATTTTTAAATTGCAGAATTCCCTTGCTGCACGAAGCTCTGGTCTTGTCATATCCAATTTTGAGAGCATAGTTATAACACTGCTTTCATTTTTTAAAAGCTACATCAACAGTAATTTCTTCCTCTGCCTGCATAAGTGTCAGCTCCAGGCAAAATTCCCCCAAACAGCTCTGAGGAGAGAAAAGCAGGGGCAGAGTTGCATCTGGACTGGAAGGTGTGGGTCACTCGGCATGAGTGCTGGAGTGGAGCATGCGGGGTTGTTTAAGCCCTATCCTAAACTTTTCCATGAACCCACCGACCCTCCCCTGATGGCAGTGCAATATTAAAGGTAAAGGTAAAGGTTTCCCCTTGACATTAAGCCCACTCATGCCTGACTCTAGGGGGCGGTGCTCATCTCCGTTTCCTGGCATAGGGGGCCAGTGGTCATGTGGCCGGCATGACTAAACACCGAAGTGCACGGAGCGCTGTTACCTGCCCACCGAAGTGGTACCTTTTCATCTACTTGCATTTGCATGCTTTTGAACTACAAGGTTGGCAGAAGCTGGGACGGGGCAACAGGAGCTCACCCCGTGTGCAGATTCAAACCGGCGACCTTTCAATCAATCAGCCCAGCAGCACAGCGGTTTAAACCACTGCGCCACCTGCAGTCCCAGTGCAATATTAGTATGTCCCTTATGGACACCCAGCAGAATTTGTTTCTGTTGATCACTGGGGCTTTTTGCCCACTTTTCAGCCTGCCTGCCAGGTGAGGAGCAGCAAGACTTAGGAGTGTGCCTGCTGATTGGATCGGCCTGGTCACATGGGCAGGGCCCTGTGAGACATTATTGGGTAGGAAGCGTGGCAGGTGAGCATCCCAAGCACCTCCAAGGTGGCCTGCACTTCCTGGGATCTCTGGACGAGGTACGGATCACCTCTTTGGTTAACCTGCCTTGTCTTCTCAAAATTGTGGAGCTCTTGCTGGCAAAGGTGGTCAGACTTGCCACCTGCACTCTGGGCAAAGGTAGGCTCACCCAAGTAAGTTACAGCTACTTGCCCGCAGGAACCCTGGTGAGTTGACTTCCTGCATATGTGTTTTCCTTTGCAAGTTCCTGCAAAGTTTCTTTGTTGGCGCTTTTCCAAAAGTAGTCATAGCCCAACTCGTTATTTGTTTTTATTCCAGCAATATTTTAATAAGTTTTAATATTGTCTTTTCCAGTGCTTTTTTTGTAAGAAAAAAGGTGCCTGAACTCATGAAATTATTTACCTTTCGCACATAGTCAACACTGTACACACACCCACACACGTCAATTGTGTAGCGAAACATAACGGTCGCCACCCGCAGAAAGCACTCTGCGTGTGACCACACGACCAATCACAAGCTGAGCAGCTCCACAAGCTGAGCGGCACCATCTCAACCAGCGCGGACGAAGTACACATGCATCAGATTCGACACACAAGCAGCCCGCGTGCACCATTTTAATGATTTTGCTGCCGACCTGCTACGCTCAACAGGGCAATCGGAATCCACGTGGACCAAACATCAAATTTTCAAAAGTTACTTTTAAAAATTGGAAAATCTGTTTCAAAAAAGTTGAAAAGGAACTGTTTCAGTGCATTCTATGACAAAAAAAAAGCACTGGTCTTTTCTATGTTTTTAACTGCAGCCAGTGTGGGTCCGGAATTTATTTATGTTATATTTTATGTTATTTCTTTTGTGTAAGCCATCCTGAGGCTTTTGCGATAGGACGGCATATAAATATCTCAAGTAAATAAATAAATAAATAAACCCTTTATCTTTGTCTCATCTCTATTGCTTTAGCAGAACTTATACTCGACTTACCCTTACAACACGAATGTTGCTTTCATGGTCGTGGCAAATTTTGGGGGGAAGGTGCGCTTTGGGAGAGGATGGTCAAATCCTTTCCGTTTTGCCACTGTTGCTGGTTACAATGTTTTGCTTCACTGCCACTGCTTTGGCTCAGCTCTTTTCCTGCCCTCGCAGTTTCTGCAGGTCAGTGATCACATCGCTTCTCAGCTAGTCATATATGGCGGTATGCTGAGCTATCCAAGGGCAAAGAAAGCTGATTGTGAACAAGAGTAAAGCTCTAATGGATCAGTTTCATCATTTGCAGTAGAAATCATAAGAAGTGCCTACTTTGGGCTCTCAGGCTCACCATTAATAGGATTGCATGGATTGTTCTGGATGTATTGTGAGAAAACCAAACCTCGGGCTAAACGAGATGAGAAATATATTTGAAGAATGAACTGTGTGACTCATTCTGCATTTTTAATCAGTATCCCAGATTTTTGATGAAATTTGTCCAGAGCTACAAAGGTTACTTCTCTAATTTGATTTTCTTTTTAATTCTGTCATAAAATGCCTTCATTTTGCGTAGTATGTCATGGAATTTCTCACTGCAAAATAAAGCAATGCTTCATGTAAAAGCTGCACATTCCTAATTATGGCTTTGCTTTCTGTTTTAATGTAGCTTCTCTTGCCAATTTCTCTGATGGAACTTTTCTTTGTAAATTCCCCCCTTTTCCCCTGGTCTCATGCTAACTCTCTACATATGGTTGCAATCCCCAGTCCCACTGAAGGGTGTTGTGGGAGGCAGGGAGACTGGCAACATTCCCATGGATGGATGCTCCTGCCTTTTGCTGCTTGCTCCCAGATGCATCTGGGCTTCCTTCTTGGGAGAAAGCTGCTGGGAAGCTCTTCTGAGCATGCAAATCCCATTGACTTGAATGGCAGCCACACAAGAGCAGAACAGTACTCCTGGATGGCAGCATCCATTTCAATGGGAGTTGCTGAACAAAATACCTTGGAGGCTTGCTCAGGCCTGTTGCTTTGCAAGAAGCCCTCTCAAACCAACTATTATTGCTTATATATTTTTCTCTACTTAGAAGGATGAGAATATTTGAATATTGAGAGCCAGTGTGGTGTAGTGGTTAAGAGTGTGGGACTGGGACTCAGACGATCTGCATTCCAGTCCCTGCTCAGCCATGGAGCCAACTGGGTGACTTTGGGCCAGTCACAGACTCTCAGCCCAACCTACCTCACAGGGTTGTTGTTGTGGGGATAAGATGGAGGAGGAGATGTAAGCTGCCTTGAGTCCTTTGTAGGAAAAAAGGCAGGATATAAATTGAAAAATAAATAAATGTTTCTTCCATTCTTTTCCATTCCTCTTGCTCAAGTTTATTCTCTCTTACATTCCCATTCAAGTCATTTAGACTAAGGGAACTCAGGTGTACATGTGCTGATCCTCATGGAGACAGAACAAGGAGTATGCACACAAAACAGGGAGGTACCAGCAAGATTCAGGAGCTGTGAGGTTTACAAAGTCCCCCAAAAGTTAGAAAAGGGCATGTACCCTAAAACAACCCAGGGAATTCTAGATAGGCCTTGTGTCCTATTTTACAGAGTCCTGCATCGCATAGAGGTACACAGTAAAAATATTCAAGATACCTTGGAACCCACGCCATTCTCTACCCCTCACCTCTGAATCTTGTATAGTAAAATCCAAAGACATTCTAGGGACAATGAAGGGACTCCATCAAGTCCTCACGTACACTGAGGCCTTTTCAGAGACCTCCGAGGTCATGCCAAGAGGGCCAGAAAGGCCGGAGTCTGCACAGTTGGTCCAATCCAAGGTGAAGTGGAGCAGAGTTCCAGATACGAGAAACCTGTACAATTATTTGCAGATGCTCAGTATGAAAGAATTTCAGCCAGGGCTTTGCTAAAGAAGAGCCGGGCCAGCTCCTCTCTCCATGAGCAGCCGCGAGCTCCTTCCCTCAGCCCTTGGGCGGTTGCCGCTTCATGCAGTCATAATCTTTTTTGTGGAAAAATAAAGCCTGCTAAAATGTCATGTCTATAATGTTCATTTTCTGATACTCAGGCAAAGACACCCAGGAGTGAAGTGAGAGGAACCAAATTTTCTCTGAGCTTAGAGGCATCTTGGGGATTTTAATTAAATAATTGGTACTTCATTGTACATGCTTCATTAATCCCAGATTGGTCACTGAGTTCTTTTCCTTCCCTGCGTTGACCTTTTCATTCTTTTTTTCCCTGAATTTTAATGCTGTTTATTAAAACTAACCATGCCGTGCTATATTGTTCCTTCCTGGTTGGATAATTGCCATCACATTCATGGCCGTCCAATGCCCTCTATTCAGACGACACTCTGGGAAATCAATCAGTAGCTTCCATAGTTGGAATGGGGATACGCTGGGTGTCCCATAATGATGAAATTCAGTGGTTTCATCACTGAACTCATTGTAGCCGTCAACAGCTTATATTTCCCATGCAAATCTAGGATGCTGAGGCTTTAAATAATCACCTCCCTCATTAATATGCTCCTCTTGACTTTGGTTGGCAGATTTATCCACCTGAGCTGAGTGAGGACAGCCTATTCGGGAAGATCAACGCCAGCTCTCAAAGGATCAGGGGTAAGATCCTGAGAAATTTATTTATTTATTTATTTATTTAACAAATTTGTATGCCGCCCCCTTGCAAACAAGCCTCGGGGCGGCTTACAACATAGAAGAGTACAATTTAAAAACAATACATGTCTTTCAGATATTCCTTGTTGACTGGGGTACAGATAAATATGTGTGGGCAAGGAAACATTTCCCTTTGCAGAGAGAATTTTCACACCGTGTTGCAAGACTGAGCTGTGGATAACTGCCTAAATTACAAATTTCAGTATTTGCACACTAGAGAGCCATACTTCCGAACGAGAGCCTTGGTGGATATGCAGTACCCTCCATATTGGAGGCAAGTGGAAGGTGGGTTGGGATCTACTGGTCGGTAGCTGAATGATTTCTCCTAGATGAGTGTTTGTGGCATCCAGTTGCTTGACAACAGCAGCAATAAAAACAAACATCCCTCCCTCCCTCCCTCCAAATTAATCTACCAAAATGAAGACAGCTTACAAGAAAAGCCAGGAGCGGAGCCTCCCCTTCCACTTGCTGCCCGGGGGTCCTCCAGCAGCCCTCTGCATCGGCTGTGACTGGCTTATTTCATCATTCCCAGTCGGAGACAGCAAGATGGACCTGCCCACCAAAGAGGCTGCTGGCTTTGCTTCCGAGTGACTGACAGGTCCGGACTTACCTTCCAGTCAGGGAGGCCGTTCCGCAACACTTCATGGGAGCTCTTTGGTAGGTTTCTCAGATCTGTCAAGTATACCCACAGCAATCTCATTCGCTCAGTCAGTCCAAAAGAGCTGTGCCATGCTCTTCGGCCCCGTCAGTCAAGTGTTTTCAGAGCAGGTTTTTCCTTTCTTGAACACACACTCTCTGGCATTAATGCAAAGCATTTAGAACCAAACAACAGCATCAAAGAACTGTTTGGAAACAATGACAAAAGTGTTTTACTAAGATGCTTCTAAAAAATTGCAAACTGTTCCATCACTGCTCTTTCCCTCTTTGTAAAATTGACAGATGCTTGGTCCCCGGCAACCGTGCATAACTGCACCTGCATTCAATCTTGCCTTGCCTTGCCTTGCCTTAAAATGAGAAGAAATTGGCCAGACAAGACTATGCATATCAGAAAGTTCACCCTTGGCACCTGCAGAAGACTGACAGATACATAATGCGTGCATAAATGTGTGGTTTTTAGGGGCCAAAACCAACCAACCAAACAAACAAAACAACCTCAGTTGCATTTTCTTGATTTTCTTGGTTCTTTTTGCATCTGCAAAAAGCCCCCCAAAAATCGGCAGCAAAAGGAAGTGAGTTGTGATCAGAGCACAGAAAGAGATCAGGATGTGAAGATCAGTGAGATACCAGTTGGAGAACTGAGGAGGAAGAAAGGGTGAACAAACCTGCAACTGCACTGTGAGTTCGACCACCAACCGTTTGTGGCTTATTTGCAAAGACAGCTTGGGATGCTAGGCAACCCCCCCCCCCCTGTTTGGTATGATCCATTTCTGGTTATTCCCTCAGTGCTAGAAGTTAAATCAAAGGCATGATTAGAAAAGCTTCAAAATGGAAGCAAGTTAGGAAAGATTAGATGGCAGCCATATTCAGGATGACTTTCAAAACGCGTTGACGAATGCTGGGTCCTCCTCTTGGCTTGGGACACATCCCTGCCCAGTGTTTTCAAGGGCCAGCACAGCATCAGAGGACCTTTAACAGCACCAGATTTTAAAGTCCGCCTGGCTGCCTTTGGAATAGCTGCAGCAATATCACAGGTGGCTTTGTTAGGCTTGGCCCAAAAACCCGATGGTGAGAACTGAAAGGTTCCTGTGTGGGGGAATGGACGCTTGAATCCTGAAGTCCCTGAGCAACCTTGGGCAAGCTTAATCCCCACTGGAGTAATCGCCACTTCAAGTAATATTTTGGAAGCTCAATGCTTTGATTTCTCAGAAGTGCATGCGTGCATGCCATGTACATGTTTGCCATTGCTACCAATATATAATCCATGTGGTCCATCACATTATAGCAGATAAGGTCCTCAGCAGTTCTCAGGGGTGTAGCAACTCAGTGTGCAGGAAAGACCAAACCATCTTTTGCAGTCACTCCTGCACCATTTTTAGTACCCCTGCAAGTACTGTCACCTTCTGTTTATTCTTATGTTTAAGTCTGCTGAGCTGGCATCTGGACCTCCCATTGTTATGCAGTCTGCTTGACTGAAGACATTGTAAATGCAGTCAATTACCTGCTATTAACATACATACATGGCCAAGGGAGACCTGTTGTCAGACTGGTGGCATTGTATCCAAATACAACGACAACATGGACTGAGAAGCACATCAACATCTTGATGTACCTTGAAATCCAAACCTTACATAAGCTGCCGCGAATTGCAATGCATCTTAGAATTATCTCTTAGGCAACACTGTACACAGGACCGGTTCTAGGGTGGTTTCACTGGTGAGCTTAAGGCAAGCCCTGTATAGCTATAGACTGAGCTAGCATGTCAAGTCACCTTTGCTAAGCTGAAATGATGTGGGCTGGAAGCTGGATGGATGACCACATGTGGAAGCAGAGCAGGCTGGACACAGTGGCCTTAGGCAGCCCTTCCAACTCTGCATCTGTTCTGCTCTGAGCACACACAGACTGTATTGAGGGCTGTATTGAGAAGAAAGAGTAAGAGGGACTCCTTGCATTTTGATGTAAGCACTCCATACACATCAGAGAAAAGCAGAGGTGCCCTCAAACACCCAAGTGCCCCCAGATGCCATCTTTGGTGTCACTGAGACACCTGTTTTCCCCCCCTTTACTGATTTATTTCACTGGCATCTGAATTAACGTTAATTTCCCATGAACGCTTCTGGGAAAGTTGCTTGTCCGTTGTGACCAAGCATGTATGGCTGATTTTATTTGTTTTAATGGTTCTACCCTGGGCACTTCCTCCAATTTCCGGATATGCTCAAAGGTTGTCTAGTCCTGCATGAAGTGGGGCGGGGGGGTGGGGGCAGAAGACAATCTGAAGATAGGCTAACGAAAAGGATATCCGTACGCCCTGCAAATGGTACAGAGGATCCAATGGCCCATCAAATTGAAAGTCGTACATTGTCAGAGTGCACCATTGGGTTGCTTCTGAGGCAGTGTTAATATTGCATTGGTTTAGTATTTAACAGTTGTAGTTAACCGTTTTAATTGCAATTTGGCTCATTCTTTATGAAGTCATGTTAGAAGGCAACATAAGGATCTCATGTACTGCCTAAAATCAAATTTGGTTGAACCTTGGCAAAGGAAGCCTTGCATTTTGATGGCAGGTATCAACTAGGG
This sequence comes from Varanus salvator macromaculatus, assembly GCA_023646645.1. Classification (NCBI taxonomy): domain Eukaryota; kingdom Metazoa; phylum Chordata; class Lepidosauria; order Squamata; family Varanidae; genus Varanus; species Varanus salvator. The sequence continues at coordinate 10,219,262 of JAIXND010000786.1, forward strand.
AAAACTCAGAAAGGCCTGGTATCTGGCGTTCGATTCTACTCAGTTTCTCATTTTGCTCACATTAAGTTTATTTTGCCCTTCACTGTTCTCCTAATATGAACATTACTAAATACACACTTTTTCCCCAAATCCTTGCCTCTAATTCTTGTGTGCACCATCTCGTATTATATACATTTTATGCCTTGCGAACTAAATCTCAGAATTTCAAAAATGCAAATATAAGCACATGACTGCTTTTTCCATGTGTAGGTTTGGGGACATGACAAACTTGTCTTAAAATTTCTCACCCATTAGGTATTATGCCCTGTATTGGAAGTTACCATCACAAACAATATTTGCTCCTTAGGGGTAGGAAATAACATGATATGAGAAGCTCCAAAAAATCCCTAGCCACTCAAAGGAAATCTGAGGTGGTACCCATTCTTGGGGAGGACTATACCATTTCAGTTCCTGCATATTTGAATTAATCTTCAGTCTGGTTAAGGCCCAGTGCCAGGAGTCGGCATGCTTGGACACCTCCCAGCTTCCTGCAGTATCCAAATGTCCCATCTCCCTACCCCTCACCTTACCTTACCTTGAAGATGGGATGCAGCAGCAGTAACACCCCACCTAAGCGCTGCGAATGCCTGCCCAGGTTCAAGGGTGGGAAGGTGAGCGGAACGGACCCTCCACCTCTGCTGCAACCCAGAGAGGAAGCTTCATCTTTGCTGCCCCATCTCTCAGGGCGGGACTGCTGCTTTTGTTTCCAACAATGGCTTCCATTACAAGAATGCCTTTGGGGCTTCCCGTTAGGCCCATCGGAGGGATCCATCTCTCATTCCTGTTGCCTCTTTCCCAGTAACTGTGGATGGATGAACACCCACAATATACACACCCAGAGTTCCTCCTGGCTAAACTACATCATTTGTCCATCCATTCACACTTCCTCTCAGCCTTTATGTGGCTTTTGAATTTATGCTTTAATATATTTCCCTGACATGAGAAAGGGGCTTCAATGAGAGTGTGATGAATGTCCATATTAAATTGGATCCCCTTTTTTAATTAAGTTCATCTAAATTTAATTTTGCAATTTTACTTCAGTAAACCCACCTGACTCCAGCTGTTGAATATGCTTTTCCTACCACTGTTCACATATAATTGTACCTGTGAAAGATTTATGACTTCAGGAGACAATTCTGAACCATTTGGAATGTGTTCAGCATGTTTCATGGATGACTAGTAACTTGAGCAATTAGTAACTGGGAGCACCTTTCAGCTTCCAGGCATTTTTGTTATAATAACTCTTCTGAGTTGCTTTGAGCCATAAGCAAACAATCCATTTTAACAGAAATACTTTCTTAAATTATCTAAATTGACATTGCAATATTAATCCCCAGAGTTCTAAGATGAGTGCATGATTGAAAAGGCTGAAAATTATGTCACAGTAGGAGCAATAACACTGCCGGCGTAATAAACCAGATTAAACTTAAGTTTGCAATAGATTTGTATAACACTGTGGCATACTCCCGATCTGGAATCAGCGAGCAACCTCCTTGCAGGGGACTAGCACTGCTGGTATGGCTGCTCTGGTCCTCCTTTTCTAGTGCTCTTTCTGATGAGCACAGAATGGCCTGCTCTGAATAAAGACTTCGGTCTTTGCTGGGAAATGTAAGGAGGCATACAATGCAGAAGGCCATTTGCAGGCAAATGGCCAAGCTCTGTTTTACCAAGGGCTCCCAGAAAGAGGTCTGAGGCAGAGCCAAAGGTGAAAGCTGGGAGAATAGTCAAGTCGAAAAGCAAGCAGAAAGTGGAATCCTGTAGAAGCCCAGAGACCAGTAAGCACGACAGTCCAACACTGCAGCTGGAGTTAAGACTTAGCTTCCAACAGTTCCCAAGTTACAAACAAAAGCTTCTAAAACTAGAGCTGATACAGCCCACCTCAGGGCTCAGCTGCATTGCATCAGAGGTGAGAGATTTATTTCAGCTCAGTTTTGACCAGGATTTCACCCTGTTTGCACCTTCAGACTGAACATACTTTTAGACACCATCTGCAATCAGAGCCTGTACCTTTCTGAGCAACCTGCTGTTATCCGTGGACCAAGGAAATGCATTCAACTTCATGCCTACACTTGAAGAAATGCATATTAAAAAATCAGACTTCTGAAAAATGCACAAAAATATATGCATTTAATCAGTAGGAGAAAATGAGCCAAACTGATATGTATCACTGGAAGACCACACAAAAGTACACATGGATTATATATGAAAAGGAAGCTGCAAAGCTTGCAGTCTTGCAGTCTTGGGTTGAATGAGCTCCAGGATGGAATTTGGAACTTCAGCAAAGTCACGTTTTGCTGATCGCATCCCAATTAGAGGCATTTCAGATGTTCTCCTCCAGAGGAGAGCCCAGTGAATAGCCTTCTTCCCTTTACTTGGTTCTGCTTGTTTCAGGCAGCCGTTGCTAAGGTGGTAACTGTTTCTCTGGACCTTAAGGCCCCGCTTACTCCCATCTTACGGCTTGTTATATTCAACCAGGATTTGGTTTGGGCAGCCTTTCAAATGAAGGACTGTTCTCAGTGAAAAAGGACACATGGCCACACTAACTACAGTCCGGGACCTCTAAATATTGTCTGGCCATTGGCTGCACTGTCTGAGCTGAGGGGAACTATAGGGCAAGACTTCTAGAGACACTCAGGTTGCACTAAACTCAATGGGGAAGTTCTGCAAGACACCAGGACAGTGTGTTTGGCACTCCAAACAGCTCACAGCCATAATTATGAAGAAAGATTACTATTGTTACTGTTTCGGTCTCCAAAGGATGGGCACAAGTAATCCAGTATGGGTACCTCTGTACAAAATGAGGCTTGGTAAGGGAGCATTTGAACTCTAGGATCCTGGTACTCAGTTTTCCAAACTGCCTGCTAAATTACTTTCAAAAGAGCACTTTTATCCAAACAATGTGTCTTTATTGTATTGTATTGTATTGTATAGACGGATAGATATTTTCCCTCATTTCAAGTTCATTTTTGGCCTGTAAGAAAGTTCTCATTATTTAGTGGTGGGTGAAAGAGTTGTTCTGTCCCAGAGTTCTGAATGCCTCCAGATTAACTTGACTGCAGCATGTCGTCAGGCTGAGTAAGTCTGTACTTATAAAAGTTTCTGCAAAGGAACTCAAGTACCTCATTTAATCTTCTATGGAGAAGATAGTGAGGGGTGCAGAGGGAAGTCACAGATGCAGCACATCTGAGTTTTAAAGACGTGATGTAGGCGTCTGGATGCGACCCCGGGAGGAAGCTCTTGAAAGCGACAAAATGGCATGGTTGTGTTTTTGTTTGGCCTTGTGATAGGAACCATGTGAGGGTTTTATTTTTTTAAAGATACTAACCAGAGAAGAAGTATGTTAAATCTCCGAAGTTTTACGAATGCTTAATGACTGCCTGCCTGCACAGCCGATCCCTGCTGGGTAATGGGGAACGCTGACCATGTATATATAAAGGGGGTTATTTAGGAGACCCAGTGAGCTGTGAATTATTGCCTCGGTTGTCACAAAAAGAGTGGAAAATGAGTTGCAAACAGGAAAGGACGTGTGTTGGGTTCTGAAAAGCTTTGTGAGATTTTGGGTGATAGGAGGGGAAAACTCATATGTACTTTTCTGTGAAAAGAAATATTTGTTTTGTCAGATTGCAGAGCTGCCAACCCACCTTGATTGCTTTGTAAAATCCATTACAGAAACAAAAGAAGTCTATTTTTATGCCACATGCAATGCAGAAATGAGAAGAAAATAGGTTGGAAGCTGTACTTCCTTATCTCTCTCTCCCTCTCCCCCTCCCTCTCTTCTACTTCTTCTAATATTGTCCACTTGCTAAAGCAAACTGGAACTTCAGCCCAAAACCATTCAGCAGCAGATTGCCCTCTGATGCACTGTGCTTGAGGAGGGTCAGTCCTGGGGATTATTTTAAAACAAGGGCTTGCTGTGGTTTGTTTTACTAGCTGCTTTTGGAATTGGCAGCATGGAATTGAGTGGTTCATTAAAAATCCTAATCTGGATAGACTTCGGATGAACTGATCTGACTCTCCTACTAACTAAGAGGCAACCCTTCTTGACAGCCACTTCACCATGAAGCTGCCAAACATCCTGCCGAAGCAGAACAGGGCCTTGTCCCCGTGTTGTCTACCTCTTAGGATGCAGGGGCTTCCAGGTGAGCATTTCAGGGTCCAATCCTTGCGCCTGGAATTTTCAGGGGTGGCCTTAGAACTGACCGGAGCCCTCTCAAAGCTCAGGTGGGTTGGTGGCTACAATTGAGCCATCTTGGATGAGAAAGATGGCAGCTACTAGCCAATCAGAGTCGTGAAGGAGCTTAGCTACACTTTCCCCTGGTTGGAAAAGCAATTTAAGTTTTGCAACTTGAGATTAGGTCTGGGAAATAGGGGGCAGATATTTCAGCCCAGACTTAGGTACCGCTAGTGTTTTACAATGCACAGTTCTCACAGGGAAACATGAAGTGAGCACCAAGATGCAGTCTCAGTTATTCCATGATCCCCAAAATGCAAAGAAGAGGAGGCAATGCCACTCTGTCCCTTGACCCTAATCAGACCCAGGGAAGGGGAAGGGGGCTGTGCCCCCACCCCACCAGGCAATTCAATTTGTTTCACAATTGCTGTGTGTGCCTTGCCTGCAGGGGGTACTGACTCTTCCCTGGATCCAGGCCTGCCCCTAACTCACTCGTCTAAAACATGGGCCAGTGTTTAAGGTTTGACCCAACCCTGGTAAAGCCTTCCAGGGAAACTTGCCTGCCTTACTTGTTTTCTTGGAGCGCAGCTGGAAGATTACCGCTCCTCACATTATACAGCATGGGCTAGAATTCTGAGCTTGAGCATTTCAGATGGTCCAGGGTAGGTTTCAAAAAGCTGCATGCATCTTCAGATCAAACATTTCCTGCACACGACAAACTAGTGCATCAGAGAGAGAAGCTGAAAGTACTTGGGAAAGTGGACTAGCGCCGGCATTAGGAGAGCCCTCATTCTGATGAGAGGAATTCACCAAAGTATCATTAGTGAAGCTTACTATAGCAATCAAGTTAAAAAGCACTCTTGTTGTTCCATGTTTATTGCCTCTTTCCACCACTTGAAATCCAACATCACTAATAAGAATGTAAATATGTATTTTTTTAAATCTTGACAAATTAACAAATAACCACACCAAATGGTTCTCCAAACCTATTTGTAAAAACCTTGTACTGAACTCTGAATGAGGCTGTATTTTCTTTTCTTTTCTTTTCTTCCTTTCATAGTTCTTAGATGCTCTGAAACGAAGTCATCTGCCCAGAGCACCTTCTAATGAGTTGAAAGCCTTTATTTATAATAAATATTGCTTACTAATGTTACCTCTGTCACAGTATGTTATCTCAAAAGAGGATTATTACTGGTTGCAATGAGTTAGCTTCAAGTCTTCTCTGCTTGATAGTAGAGTTACTTTGCCGTACCCTGATCCCTCCCTCCTTACAAGAGGACGTTGGAAACATTCAATGCAGAAACCATGCAAAGCATAATACGTGCAAGGATGGCGTGTTCTCTGAACCCAGCTGCACTAACAAACCATATTTCATTAAGCATGAATAACCCCAGTTTTAGAGCCCAACAGCAAACCATGGTTCACATCTCAACAAAACCCACATTTAAGCCATGCTCAACCTTTATCCTGTCTGAAGCCAATCACTGGGACTTGTGTTAAGTAAACTCATACAGAATTCTACAGTTAACTGAGCAAGTTTTGAGGATGCTTGTGCCGTTTTCTTGGTTTTATCTGCTAAGAACTCCAAAATCTCAAATGGTGGCAATTAGTGTTATGATATTCAAATAATCTCCTGTTATAAATTGACTATAGCATTGTTTATGGATGAGTTGTTATTTTACACCACGTTGGGTTGCACACACTCCAGGCTCAGGCAATGCCAAGGCAGAGAAGCCAGAAACTAGCAGGGCTCAGTACTGAAAGTGAAGTCTAAAGATAGTCCAAGGGTCCAAGAACAATAGACCAGCATATGTAGGAACATTCTGGAAAATTGAAATGGTGGGTCGATCCAAGATCCTAGTGCTGCTTGATCTACAGTCCTGCAGGAAAATCTTTCAGGAGGACAGGGGACATGTTAGCAGGGGCCCTTCCAAGGTGTTGGGGTCGTGGCAACTGCCCACGGATGCGAGGTGCTGGTCCTCGCAGGGGCAGAAGCATGGCTCCGCCTATGCCAAGTGCCGTCCTTCTCATCGGGGAAGCCAGGAGAGCTGTTTTCCAGCAGCCCTCACAGAATCTTCAGAGAACAGAAGCATCATCTCAAAGAATCATCTCAGCCAAGCAGAGAACGCTGGCTGGCCAGTTTCGCTTCGTTTTATCTTGCAACGCCTTACAGCTTGTTATATCTCAATTTGCTCCTGCTGGCAGCTGTCTTGGAGGTAGGTCAGTTATCAGGCAAAGAGAAGGCATATAAATATTTTAAGTAAACTAAATAGAATAACCCACTGAACTAAGACACACAGGAAGAAATATAATAGACAAAAGGCCTAATGGTTTTGGCAGCCTAAGAATTAGCACCTAATGATATTCAAATACTCCTCCATTCTGTTAATACCAATTATGCAGTAATATGAAACTTAATGCAAACAGATCCTAGGGGCTTGGATACACCGAAAGAAAATTTGTTTCACAGCTTATGTAGCCAGATCTAGTTTCAAAGGAAAAACAAAACTGTGTTAACACACTTCATGTTGTACTACTGAGTAACCAGCAGTGAAAATGATAGGACTTACCTAGCAGTAAGAATTTAAGCTGGAGGGGGCGGGTTGGGGGGGGGGGATAATCAGAACTCAGCTTAATTGACAAAAAGCTCATGGCGTCCTCTTAAATTAATGCTTCCAATGTTTCATGAATGCGATTTTACAGCTTCTATGAATATATGAAATTTGTTGAGCAGCTGTACGAGAAGAGGGGTAGGCAAAAATGACATGCACACAAAAGGAAATTGTTAATAATACAGCAGGCAGAACCCTGGTAGGAAGAGTCATTTACATTCATATCGGTGCGAGTACAGCAAACCTCCTTTTTAAAAATACTGTAAAAAAATGAGGTTCTGCAGAACCATTCATCTTCAACATGTTTGGGGATGTGTAACCGCAGTGCTGCATGCTGAGGTTTTTTAATGTTATTTTGGGCTCAGTCAAGGGGGAGGCAGAAAAGGGGGGAAACAGAGTGCAAAAGTTCTGCTGCATTTCGGGGCACCTCTGCGGGGTGAGGATTCGCTTTTTATTTTTTAGTGGTTTTAGATAGTAGCGAAGCAGGGCACCGTCTGCCTTTGAAACTCTGCTTGCTTTAAAGTTTTTGCCCTCCCTGTGGGACCGCCTTGCCCTGTAATCCTTTGGAAGGAGAGAACTGTCCCCTTCCTCGGGTGCTTTGCAAAGCAAGAGGATTTGATGTGCTTCTATAGATGGTTGTGGGACAAGATGCTCACGGATGGAAGAAAAGCACCACCACACAAGGAAAGGGGGCAGCGAAAATTGGGAGGAAGGAAGGACGGAAGGATGGACAGAAGGCAGGCAGGCGGCATTTCACAGGAAGACTTGTGATACTGTCCTCATGTGCTTAAAATACAAGCCACAAAACTGCTGAGAAAGTCATCTGAATTTCTCAGGCCCACTCTCAAATGTGCCGGAAGTAACGCAAAAGGCCAGGGATGGGGCTGAGGAGGTACGTTGTTGTGTGGGGCATGCAGAGAGACTTTCTGACCGTGTCTCCCACCCATTGCCTTCAGAAGTGGTGTGGACGACCACTGGAGAAGGGCATTTCTTAGCTCCCAGATAGGGAATTCACTCCCAATGGTTCCAGTGCAAAATTGTAGGCACCAAGCAAAACTATTTAATTCCTTCAGATCTTTTATCTGCTGCACTTATATATCTGGGCTTCTTTTTGGTTGCTTTTCACATGTTTTCTATTCTTATGTTGTTATACACTGCCACAGAGTCTATTTTGATCAAGGATGATGATAATTTGAAGCACTGCTATTTTGCAATTTTGCTGCTGTTGGTGTAAAAAGGGAGCATTTATTTATTCATTTATTTAAAAGATTTATAAGCTGCCTTTAAAGGGAAACATCCCAAGTGGCATACAAAATTCAAAACCACAAAATGCAATACATCAGTGATAAACCTATTATTATCGTTAATAAACCCATAATTAAAACCAGAGAACTACATATAATGGCATGAATGACATCCTGACTCAGTTATAGGCCAAGGTAAATAGATGCATTTTTAGGGTTTGCTTGAAAGTTTGCCATTACAGGAGCCATGCATGGCAGCAAGAACGTGGGGGGAAGTAAGACGTAAGCATTCCATTACGTCTGCTGGAAGGGAATCTGCTTGCTCCGTGAGTATCTTAAGAGGAGCAGGTTTAAGTATGTGTGTTCCGTCCTTTGGAGTTTTGGACTACAATTCTCAGAGTCCTGGACCATTGGCTGGTGGGAGATTCAGGCCAACAGATGTGGAAGGTGCCAGGTTGCTGCCCTACCCTGCCTGCATTCAAGGGGTCTTACTGCCAGGTAAGTCCCTGCAGTTGTAGTCCCTGCATCTCTGAATGATTGATGCAGTCTGGCTCTTTTCAAGTAGAAGGATGGTTTTCTGTCAGTTATTAGAATCTCAGCATGCATTCAAGCAATTAAAAAGACCAGAGCCAGACAGAGTCTATGGATTATTTACACTGATAAAACTGGAGCAGCAACTCCATTAAAAGGAGAAAAAAAGCAATGATTTCACAGAGCAAACATAGATAAAAGCAAATGGAAATTATTTTACCAAAAAAAAGTGATGGGGAAGGGCTGGGAAGTCATCATTTCTGGAATCAAGTTGTTAGGTGTGGCGTGTGTATATGAATGTCCTACGATGAAAGGTCTTGGCCGAGTAAATATTGGTGGAGATAACATTGAGTCACGACAGACACACTTCTGGCCGAGTTCTAGAAGTGTGTATGAAATCTATTTCCAATTTTAACCTACCTGATGGCAGTTGGAAATATGAGCCTGTGTGTGCTCAGCAAACACAGGAGGGTGGAGTGAAGGTGCTGGAATAATCTAGAGTATCGTTAGTGGTGGGCTCTCCCACACTAGAGACAATCAAGAAGAAACTGGGCAGCCATCTGAGTGGGATGGTGTGATGTGGTGTCCTGCAACAGCAGGGGGCTGGACCCGATGGCCCCCATGGCCCCTTCCAACTGTACTATTCTATGATTCTAGTTGTTTTCAGATGGTTGATATGAAAGGATTTGATAGATGTGTGGAAGGGTGCGATGGGACATTGCAACTTCTATGAGACAAGAACTCAAAAGGAATCAAGAGGAGGCTAGAGGATTATGAAGTCCAGTCACAGTGGCCAAACCACAGCTTGGCCATGGCGTCTACACCAGGCGAGTGTCAGAACCTCGTAATACCAGCTGGCTTATGCAAATAGTTAATTCATAAATGGGAAAAAAGGGGTGCATGGGTCGTTTCTGGAGTGTTTGTGATGTATCCTCAGGACTGACCCAAGATTCTTAGTGAACCCAAAGCAACCACTCACTAGAGTCTCAAGGTACACCCCAGTGTGATTTCCATGGACCATGAGATGATTGTGTGCACTATTGTCTAGACCACAGGTGGGGAACCTGGTATCTTCTGGGTAATTTTGGAATATAATTTCCAGTCGCCCTGGCCAGCAGGGCCAATAGTTGGGAACGACGGCAGTTGCATGCATTGCTGATGCCATTAAGTCTGTCCTCCTTGTCCCAGCCAAACAAGCTTTGCTCTTCCTCCCAGGCATGTGTGCCTCTCCAAGGAGCACTTTCCTGCCCTTGCTTGGCTAATCCTGACATCAGAAAAGTGTAGCTTTTGTTTGCCTTTAAAACTGTTTGCATGTTGAAAGGCCTTTCATAATAGCTTCGGAAAACTTACACTGGGGGAAAGGGAGGCAAATCCTGCTCAAGAGAACTGGAGGCAAACAAGGAAGAGTGGGATATTTGGGCCCTGGTCATGTACACGAGAAAATTGGTTTTCCTTGGGAATGGAAATCTATTTTTTTCTGATTAATTCAATATGTGTGATTAGAATAAGGGCAAAAGGGCAAAGAGTCTTGATCTCTGTCTAAATTGAAGCTTTGGAGCACAGGAGAGGCTGGGAAATAAAGGAGCGGCCCGAGTGGGCTGGAGATAACTGTAATATTAGTGATTCACGGATGTGCGAGGGAGGGGGAGCCCTGCCTTCTGTTTTAAAAGTCAGTTTCAAATTCAGCATTCTCATGTAAGAGTTGGAATTAGATCGTTCTGGTATATAACTTCATTTAGAAGTGGCCAAGACTGTTATTTTTCAAACAGCCGGGAGATAACCCAAATGGTGCCAAACTTGCTCCTCTTCCAGCAGTTTCAGTGGGATGAGCCTTCCCCTACTGCCAGTCCCCCACCTCCAGTCAAAACACCCTTAAACTGCATAAGTATTTGCCTTCCCCATGCAATCTTGTTGGGTTCTCCCATTTCCCCAAGTCACCTGTGAGGTCACCATGTGGTCTGCTCTGCAGAAGAACTTTCCTGCTCGAAGGCTATACAAGGATTGTCCTCTGAGTTGAGGCATCTCTTTGGAGGAATGTCTGGTCCGAACCTAACCAAAATATAAAGAAACCCCAAGCAGAAGTATCGCCTGCACCCTGCAACTTGCCCATCAGAGAAACCCAAGCAGAAGTATCGTCTGCACCCTGCAACTTGCCCATCAGAGAAACCCAAGCAGAAGTATCGTCTGCACCCTGCAACTTGCCCATCAGAGAAACCCAAGCAGAAGTATCGTCTGCACCCTGCAACTTGCCTTACAGTCCAACAGGTCACAGGCTTCCCTACCATAGTGAGGTGAATTGTATTTCCAATTATATTATAGCAATCATGCCTGAATTATGTAGCTTGTATCCATGTATACTTATATGCTGATTTTATGCATATACTGTTCTCTTTTATATTCCTTTTTGGTGATAACGTTTTCTCTCTCTTTGGCAATGTATAAGTGACGGCCTGAACCTTCTCTGTGCTTCATTCTGAAGGGCACCACAGTTGAAGAAGGATGCAGACAAGCTGGAGAGGGTTCAGAGGAGAGCAACAAGGATGGTCCAGGGACTGGAGGCAAAGGCCTGTGAGGAAAGAATGGGAGAACTGGGCATGTTCAGCCTTGAGAAGAGACGAGAGGAGAGATGATAGCACTCTTGAAAGGATGTCACAAAGAGGAAGGACAGGATCTTTTCTCAGTCATTGCAGGTCAAGGAATAATGGGCTCAAATTACAGGAAGTCAGATGTAGACTAGACACCAGGAAGAATTTCCTCACTCTCAGAGCAGCACAACAGTGGAGCCCCTCACCTGGGGAAGTTGTGGGCTCTCTCTCGCTGGAGATGTTCCAGGTGAAACTGGACAGTCCTCTGAAAGGGTCAGCGTGATTTGGAGTCCTGCAACAGCAGGGGTTGGACCCAATGGCCTTCCGGCTCCTTCCGGCTCTATAGTTCTGTGATTCTGTGGTTCCATGGTTTTCGTTCCTTTGATTCTGTAAAAACCCTTGGCTTCCACTGCTTCCTTTTCCCTGTCTTAATCACATGGGCTATCTCACCCAATCAGAGTTCACAAAGTGAATGAGCTGGTTTGGTGTCATGATACCATCCATTCAATCAGAGTAGATGCCTGATACCCCCGAAGGCCCCTGAGAACAACTGAGAGGGAGAGCAGCTTCAGTGACGGAGTCCCTCATGCTGCAAGGGGTGCCAAAACTTTTTCCAAAAGAGGCAATCATTTGGTGCTGCTGAAAATGAGAGTCCTTTGCTGGCTGGCTGGCTGGCTGGCTTGTTTCACTTCTGTACAGCCAAAACTCTCAGGGCAGTGGGAAATAATTCTGGCTTATCTCAAATGATAACTTTCCCAAGAATAAGAACATAAGGAAAGCCAGTGCTTTTTTTGTCATAGAACACACCTTTTTTCAATAGATTTTCCAAGTTTTAAAAGTAACTTTTGAAAATTTGATGTTTGGTCCACATGGATTTGAAACACCCTGTCGAGCGTAGCAGGTCGGCAGCAAAATCATTAAAACGGTGCATGCAGGCTGCATGTGTGTCGAGTCTGACACATGCATACTTCGTCCACGCTGGTTGTGAGGGTGCTGCCCGGCTTCTGGCGCTGCTCAGCTTGTGATCAGTCGTGTGGTCGCGCACTGAGTGCTTACTGCGGGCGGCGACCGTTATGTTCCGTTACACAACTGACATGTGTGGGTGAGTGTGCAGTGACTGACTATGAGAGAAAGGTAAACAATTTCATGAGTTCCGGCAGCTTTTTTCTTACAAAAACAGCACTGAGGAGAGCCCTCCTAGATCAGGTGGCAGGTTCACCTAGTCCATCGATGTGTCCGCAGAGCAGTCAGCCAGCTGCAAGATCCTGCAAGCGGGGCATGAGTGCCACCAGCCCTTCCTGCCCAGGTGCCCCACACCTGCAGTACGTAGGTGCACCGCCTCCCACACCAGCATATAGAGCGTCCTGACAAACATGGCATTGGCAAGCATAGGCCTTGTTCAGCACTGCCTGGGGATTTCAGCCCGCATTAGTCGTGACGATCATTTTTGTTCTTTTTCTTGCAATGTAAAAACATCAGGAAACGCTATAGATTTCTGTCCCTCTACTTTCTCTGCTTCTCAGCAGTTGTCAAATTTCTTGTGCTTTGATTTTTGGACAGAATTGATCGTGCCTAAGTATCGCTATTAAATAATTTGTGATCCAGATGTACAGTATTTCTCCTCCACCAATCAACACAAATCTGCACAACTTGGGCTTTGAGCAAAGTTATTTGCTAGACTTGGAAAAGAAAAACACCTGCAGGTCTACTTGAGTTAAACCTACTGCTGAGCAAGCTTCGACAATTCTGTAATTATTGCCCTGTTTCCAAGGTATTACAGTTTAAGCATAAAATCTGATACAGCATACCATCTCTATTCACATATAAGCCTTGTAGTACAGCTTAGGAAAAAAGCAGATGATTAAGATGGTAAGAGCCGTGCATTCTGCCAGCAGCTGTTTAGCACTGTGTTAAAATGGGGCCTCTTGAAATCGGTCTTCAGCAGTTCCTTCTGAGCCCTTGTTTGGGAAGTTTAAGGAAGAAAGCCGAACTTTCTAAGACACCATTGTGTATTTTCCCCCTCTCGGTTTTCCCCCCAGTAAGTATTATTTATCATGTCTAATGACAGATTGATTTAAATTAGTTCTGGCTGAAGAAACAGACTTTCCTTGACAAGAAATAATTCAAGGAACATGGGGAAAATGGTACCACTTATTCATTTTTCTCTTTTGTTCCACCAAAAAAAAGTGTGATTAAGATAAAGTGGGTGATTTGAAAATATATAGTGTGATGACATTTAGCAGCTTAAACATGGACTTCAGTCGCTTGTGCATGACAACACAGCAACTTTCTGCAGTCACAACTCGCTTCAAAAGGGAGATGTACTTGCAGGTGTGGGCCACATTCACACATGCAGTGAACCTGTGCAATTGTACTACACGGTTCCCATGCAGTCAGCAGCTTTGTGGGAGCCTCAAGGGAAGGGTTCACACCTCATCTGCTGCATGCACCACCCCCTGCATGAAATGTGCTTGATAATAAATCCATCTTTGCACACTCAGGATTGTGCCCACTGCCCATGCCTCTAATCACGCCACATTTTATGTTTTACGCAACCTTGCGGTATATTCATGCAATTGCACATAGCTAGATGCCCATTGGAGGCATAGATGTGTCTGCAAGAAATGTCTTGTCTGTGTCCTCATGGGTCTGACGAAACCAGAGAACATCCCAAATAGCCCAGTGGGATGAATACCAGTGTGAGCCAGTGTGGAGCAGTGGTTAAGAGCACGGAACTGGGACTCAGAGGATCTGGATTCTAGTCCTGCTCAGCCATGGAGCCAACTGGGTGACTTTGGGCCAGTCACAGACTCTCAGCCCAACCTACCCCACAGGGATGTTGTGGGGATAAGATGGAGGAGGAGATGTAAGCTGCCTTGAGCCCTTTGTAGGAAAAAGGCAGGATATAAATCGGAAAATAAAATAAATAAGGGAAGGGAAAGTCACAGGATAATTAAGGGTCAGCGTGCATGTGATGCGGGCGATGCAGAATCGCATCACTTTGTGGCATTTGCTTTTGTGAAAGGCAGCCCTAGCACCACAATTTCAACAGCGGGAGGGGAGGACCTTGAAGCTCCTCTTCTGTGCCACTTCCCTGACACATCTCCTTCCTCCAAAACTGTGATTAGCTATTGGGAAAGAGGAGAGGATGGACTGGATTCCTATGAGCATCTTCGTTTTCCACCTTTGGGTAGCATCCGCTTTGTGGAAGAGGAGAATTTTGCCTCTCTTCTGCATATGGCTTCAGTGGAGGATCTAAACCCGGCATCCCAATCCATGTTTAGGTCCTGTGACTGCTTCTGGTGAAAGGAAATTGCGTAGCAGAGTCAATCATACTTCGTGTGTCCTTTAGCCCTAACTGTGAAGCTCTGTTTTGGGGATGGGAGCATTGTAAGGTTGGTTGGGCAGCAAGTGGATCTCCAGATCTTCTGGACGTCAACTTTCAGCATTCCTGACTATTGGCCATGCTGGCAGAGGCCAAACCATGTAGAGAACTACTTTCTGCCCACCCTTGTTATCAGGATAGTGTATGCAGTGGTGAGTATTTCACAGATCCTTCGGCAGCCATGCCACCAGGCCTCGTGGAAGTATTTCACACATGTGACTTGATCATATGCTGTACTAGACACTCCTCTTACATAGTAGAAATGCCAAGCCCAATTCCCATCTGAAGTTTGAGTCTGGCACATTTTCAATGACCCACCAGCCATTTCTTTTCTTGCTGCCACGTTCTACCTTCACGGAAACTTAGAACTTACACCATGTCAAATAATTGATCCATCTTGCTTGGTCTTTCCTGCAGTGACTTAAGGTTCTTCTTGAAGGCTTCAGACAAGACTTTCTCAGGACTACTGAGAAATGCTGAGGATTGAACCGGGCTGCATGCCTTCTCCTCATGTAAAGACTGAGGAGGCATGAGAACATAAGGAGTGTCATGCTGAGTCCATCTAGTCCAGCAGAAAGTCCCTAGAGAATAAGCTAGTCTGTAGGAGACCCATCAGTAAGACATAAGTGCAAGAACACCCTCCGCCCACTATCCACTGGGGGGCCCAACCCATGTTCCCAGGCAGCTGGCATGTATAGGCAGAACATCTCCAACTGATAGCTTTTGTTGTTGTTAGTCCCAAAATCATGCCCGTCCCATCACAGCCCCATGGACAACATTCCTCCAGGCCTTCCTGTCCTCCACCATCTCCCGGAGTCCACCCAAGCCCACACGCACTGCCTCAGTGACTCCCTCTAGCCACCTCATCCTCTGCCATCCCCTCCTCCTTTTGCCATCAGTCATACCCAAGATCAGGGGCTTCTCCAGTGAGTTGGTCCTTCTCATTAGGTGGCCAAAGTATTTGAGTTTCATCTTCGGTATCTGACCTTCCAAAGAGCAGTCAGGGTTGATCTCCTCTAGGACTGACCGGTTTGATCACCTTGCAGTCCAAGGGACTCGCAGGAGTCTCCTCCAGCACCACAACTCAAAGGCCTCAATCCTTCGGCGCTCAGCCTTCCTTACAGTCCCACTTTCACAGCCACATGTTGCAACTGGGAAAACCATAAAGGTAAAGGTTTCCCCTTGATGTTAATTCCAGTCATGCCTGACTCTAGGGGGCAGTGCTCATCTCCATTTCCTAGCCGAGGGAGCTAGTGTTTGTCCGCAGACAGTATCCATGGTCATGTGGCCGGCATGACTAAGCACCGATGTGCACGGAACGCTGTTACCTGCCCACCGAAGTGGTTCCTTTTTATCTACTTGCATTTGCATGCTTTCGAACTGCAGGGTTGGCAGGAGCTGGGATGGAGCAACGGGAACTCACCCTGTTGTGCAGATTCACACCGGCGACCTTTCGATCAACCAGTCCAGCAGCACAGCAGTTTAAACCACTGCGCCACCTGCATCCCTGGGAAAACCATAGCTTTATCCTTCTATATTTCAAGCCTAGGTCATGAACACTTCTGAGCGTATCAGTAACATTTATGGAGCTGTTGACTGAATTGGGATTTACAGTCTTCCCTACCTCTGGGCCCTGTGCAACGAATCAGGAGGCAGAGGAAACTGCATGTCCGAAGCATCCCCACCAGAATTCAGGCTCCTGAGCATGCACAAATGCTTGGGCATTTTCTGTTTTCCGCAACCCCTCCCCAGTGGCAGACCAATTCCCTTTCCTCTCCACCAGCATCGCAGTCCCAAGTAGGTTTGGCTTGAGTTGGCAGGGTCAGCTGGGGACAAACTCTTCAAAGCTTAACTTTTCCAGGAAGATCTGAGATTTTCTCAAGAATTCACCAAGAAAGCTTGAGTGGGGGGAGCCCTGAATTAAATATAGCACGAACAAGGGGAAGCTCACCCAGTGCTGCTGCCTTACTAAAAGTTAAATAAATGCACTATTTTCCCTGTGTCAGATGTTGCCGGGTATACTGTGCCTTTGTGAGGTGTCCCACAGAGCGCGTGCTCCAAAAGTGACACCTATAACTGAGACTAATTTGGAAAAGTGGCAAATTACTTGGCAACTATATCTGAGATAATATAATTCCTGATCAATTTCAAAGCACTTGAGACCCATCTCAGGAAAGGTGAAGGGTTTGCAGGGGGTAGAGCTTGGTGCATGGCAGATGTTTGATGCTTTCTCATTAGGCCATCTGAACATCAACTCTCCCTTCTTGATGTTTCCGGCAGTAGCATCTGAAGCAACCATGGATGCTTTTGATTCTCTGTCTCTGCTGATGCAGCAGTGAAGTTGGGAGACAGGGAGAGAGATTCACATCCAAAAGCATTTCAAGCACCAGGCTGGCAAGCTTCAGAGCAGTTGGCTCTCATTCATACTGGGAAAAATGTATCGTGTCAATCATGATCTGAAAGACAGTATCACTGAGCTAAAAGTTGTAAACAGGGAAGCATTATTTTTAGTGCATAATTTGCATAATTTTGACTTGATAGAAAGATTTGCACATAGTCTACCTGGCAGGTATGAGACAGAGGTTTATTTGGTTCTTTTTTAAACAATACCTGTCTAATTCCTAATCTGATACTTATCAGCCAGGATGGGGCCACAGGTCAGTGGCTCAGCTACACAGGCCTTGCATGTGAAAGATGCCAGGCTCAATCCCCAGCAACTCCAGATCGGGCTAGCAAACATTCCTCCCCAAAACCTCACTGGGGAACTGCTGCTGGTCCAGGTTGTTAATACAGGGACAGGTGAACCCAGAGGCTGACTCCGGAGGAAGTAGGTTCCTGTGTTTCTCATACTCCTGTTGGGCTGCTGGTGCTGGAGCCAGCTGTGCATCCACAGCCTGAAAAAACCAAACGCCTCTGTCGCATTGCTCTTGTTCTTCTCTGTCTGCAAAGGACGGTTGCAGGTGGCCAGACATCCTGGATGCAGAAGTACCATTCCATGGTGATGATAATCAGCTTGCAGGTATTTCTGGTGCTCGCTGGGCGTTAGCTCCCTGACTATGTGAGCAGAGCTGTGCGGCAGATGAGAATGTAAGCGACCTGCTGGATCAGGGCAACAGTGGCCAGGCAGATGCCGCTGAGATGCCTCCAAGAGGGCAGGAGAGCATCAGGCGTTCCCTGCCATTGCTTCCCCCCATCTCACCCCAGGATGCAGTGGCAAATTTGCACCTGTGTAGGGAGACTCCTGCCGCCATCCAGGTGCAGAGCTATTCTTGTCCCTCTTCTCCATGAATCTGGCTAATTTTAATGGCATCTGTGTCTGCAAACAGGTGGAAGGACATTCGGTCAGGCGACCTCCCTTCAGACTCTGGTCTGAAGAGGGACCTCCCAGAAGCAAGCTTAAGGCTCTCACAAGGAAGCGAGCAGGGCTGCCTGTAAGACTGAGCAGCCTGGGCTATTTCTGCAAGGTAAGCGGGGCGGCCCCGCTCAAGCGGGGTGCTGCACCCCCAGGCCTGCCCATGCTACATAGCGTGCCAGGCTGAGCCAGGGGAAGACTTGTCCGCATCTTTGCAGCCAATGCAGGTCCAGAGCGTGGCAGGCGCTTCCTCAGCTTCCCCAGCAGGTAGGAAGGCAGAGCGTGCTCACAAAGAGCGGCCGCATCCAGGCCTGCAGAAGTATGACCAACCCCTTTGCCCAGCCAGCAGAGCACTGAATCTGCACCCTCTGCAGACGGTGTTCAGGGGCACTTTGGGGGAGTCCAGTTCCTGGTGAGGCCTAGCCGCTCAGCCTTTCCTAAATCTTTGCTCCTTTTATTTAATTCTATCCTGTCTGCCCAAGTAAAAACAAAAACGTGCGGCTAAAAACAACATCCAAAGACTGCTGAAATTGTAGCATAGTGTAAAACAAAAACATGAAAAGCACAGTTCTCATCACAAGAAAGAAGAAGGAAGGAAGGAAGGAAGGAAGGAAGGAAGGAAGGAAGGAAGGAAGGAAGGAAGGAAGGAAAGAAAGAAAGAAAGAAAGAAAGAAAGAAAGAAAGAAAGAAAGAAAGAAAGAAAGAAAGAAAGAAAGAAAGAAAGAAGAGCACCAGCCAATTCCACCCACATACTTCGGCAGTAGAGCCGTTCGTGTGCCAGAGGCTTACCTGAATAGAAATGTCTTCACCTGCCAGTGGAAAAGCAACCGCGAGGGCACCCACCTAGCCTATCTTGGCAGGGGCTTGCCGACACAGTTGCCACGAGCAAGAACTAAGTTCCTCTCATGGGTTTTTTTTAAACATTTTTTGGGCTTGGGCAGCCGGGCGTGTTGGCAAAGGGATATTGTAGTCCGGGGCGTTTGCCTACTGCCACTTCTAGGGAAATGCAGGCCAAGCAACAGAATCGGGTTGCAGCAGGAAGGAGAGATGACTCAGGCTGCCCATCCATCACGACTTGCCCCGTGATGAGCATTTGCACGTGTCGGGAAAGCCTCAATGGCAGCTGCAACAAGGATAACCAGGTTCAGTCAGGAAAGACCCCTTTCGCCTTGAACCTCAGCACTTCTGCTGAAGGATCACCCAGGACCCCTGCAGTGACTTAGGACAGCATGCTCCCCGGTAGCGGAGCTCACCGCCAACTGCAAAATCACAGCCCATGTACAGGCACTTTTATAACCTGCTAGTCACATAAACCAATGCAGAGTGTTAAGTTTCCAGCTAATGTTAGTACAATAGCATCCTGATGTCTTTAGGCAGGACATAATGTTCTAAACTGATCAGAAATACTGGTAACGATAGTATGGAAAACACGACTGATTGCTGTATCGACCTGTCAATTGCGTAGACCTCTTTGCAGCTTGAATCCTGCCTAAACGTGCAAATGTGTCTGATGGAGGAACCTTCAGGAAATCCGGTTTGGCGACCACACTGCGCAGGCGCTTGCCTGTGTGGACCAGCTGCTGAGGGGGGTCCATTCAGAAGCAAATGGACACCATTGTTTCAGTCTACCTGCGGCTGATGAGAACACAGGTATTCCCTCACCGAGAGTGTTATCCTAGAGCAGCTTCTCAATCTGGAATTAAAAAGCCCATCTTCTTAAGGTGACAGCAGCACTAAGCAGTGACCTGGCTTGGCAGTCGGGTGCTTTCTGAGAAAGGGGGGCACATTTGCTTTCTAACACACCTAAGCAACCCTTTTCTGCCAGGATTTATCTGAATTTTCCCAACAGAAGCTTTCTCAGATGTTTGCGGGTACTGCAAGGCCCTTTGGACTAGCTAAACAAAAGACAAGTGTGTTGTCTTTTGTGCAGTAGGCCTAGAAGAGTGGTGTGTGTGTGTGTGTGTGGTTTCTTCCCCACTTTGGGTAGCAGCTGTGGTAATGTGAACATCTGGGACGAGCGCAGTGGCTGCCAGAGACGCAAAGTGTCATGGAGCTGCCCTCCGGCAGGACCGGTGCTTTTTCACTTCGGCTCCTGCGAAAGCATCAAAAGAAGCGTGAATGAACCTCAGGTTTCAATGTTGGCGTGAAATGTGTAGCTCTGAATAGACACGACAGATAATTTCCTCCTCAGGTCCTGACACCGAGCATTATTTTTTCACAGTTTCAAATTAATATTTTGTGAAGAGAAAATGGGGATGCCAGAATAAAATCATGGATGATTGAAAGTAATTTTTGTTTTCCCTTTCACCCTTTAGGGCTTCGCTTTCCTCACTGGTTCTTCTGCTCTTTGAGGGCTGTGTGCGTTCACACGTATGGGCTCCGCACCTGGGTGAGGCGTGTTGCTGGGAAGGTTTTCCTAGCCAAACTCGTTCAGCCAGGGATCCTCCCCCTCCCTTCCTCTGGTGCATTAGCAGTTCTCTTCTGGCCACTGTTGCAGATGCATTGGGTCTTTCCTTGAGATTTCTAGTGTTTGCACTGGCTTTCTCTTTTTATGGCAGTCTTTCTATCATTCTCTGTCCATCTCTCATTCACTCCCTTTGCTCCATTCTCACTTTTTCTTACGAAAACCTTGCTTTAGTCCTCATTTATCCTTTCCAAAATGCAACACAAACTTCCTTTAAAAATCCATCCTATCGTCACTTGTTTTGGATCTATCCTTTTGTCTTATCACAGAGGCTCAAAATGGCCTTTAGGAAGTGCATCTGAGGTGAATTCTGTTTATCTTCTGTGGATGGGCACTCATTGTGCCTCTTCTGTCTTGGATTGGAACATTGTGTGGACTCCTGCCCTCTCTGACAAGTGTTCACATGCCAGACCTAGAAGAATTGAGCAGGCTGACGCAGGCCCACGCTCTGGAGCCACGTTCTTCAGGCCACAGCTGGGCTGCCGGCGTGCCCATCCGCCTTGCGGGCAGCTCCTTCTGACCCTGAGTTGGCAGCTGCTGGGGACCCACCAGCCACCCCATCCGCCCTGCCCCTGCTTGGGAACATGGATGATGAAGAACGCTGTGTAAGGAAGTGGGCCAAGAACGTCAGAAGGACAGTAGAGGCCCTGAAGGAGAAAGAAAGCAAGAAGGAGAGGCATAGGAAGTGCCGAGGCGCCTTTCTCCACTCACACCATCTGCACCAATGCTGCTTCCTGCTGGTCCTGTGCTGGTTCTGTGCTGGTTCCTGCAACAGAGACCCAGTCCTTCTGTGATGGAGAGATTCTGGACTTGCCGCCCTGTATTCCAAGCCTCCCGTGCTGTTCTTCTCATGCCAGGAGCAGCAAATACCAATGCCACCATCAAGCCCTTCACTGCACACAACCACCTTCTCCCCTACACCATCTCGAGGGCAGTGTGCCAGCAGCAGGACTCATGGCGAGTGGACCGACTGGGACAGGGGGGAACATGTCAATTCCTCTGAGCTCCTCACTATCCAGAAAGAACTGATCCCAGTTTGGATCCACCTCAAGGACAAGCATGTTCAGGTCACCTTGGGCAACACTACAGTGGTGTTGTACCTGAACAAGTAAGGTGGCATGAGAGCCATGCCCTGACTCACCTCACACTGCAGATCTGGGACTGGTGCATCAAGAGAGCATGACCATAGTCTCCTCCTGGCTGGGACCATCAACGTCACAGCAGACATCTTGAGCAGGAGGACCAATGGGATACGTGAATGGGAGCATCACCCAAAAGTCCTGATGCCACTCTTCGAGACCTGAGGTAACCTGTTGGTGGACCTGTTTGCCACACTGGCCAATGCAGCATGGGACACCTCCTGCTACCAAGCTGGGGTCAATGGGAGATGTGTTCCTTCCCCATGGGAAGGATGGGAAGGAATTCTTTTCCACCTGTTCCCACCATCCTCACTGATCCAGAGGGAAGGTACCTCCTGCATCTTCATCATACCATGAGGTGTGGTATCATACTGGCTCTGAGAGGTGTGATTTGCACACCTCCTGTGCCTGTCCAACCGCGGCGTCACCTGACTCCCATCTTCGGTCCACATCAGGCATCCATCTAGAAGATCTTCATCTTCCCCCATGAGCTGCATTCCAGAGGCCTGAAACTGTCCTCCATTAAAGTACCCCTGGTGTCAGTCCCATCATTCCTGAAGCTGGTCAGCGGTTTCTCAGTGTTTTTGCACCTGCTGTCCCAGCAGTCCCTGAGCGGTCTGCATAACCTGATCCCCCTGTTCCTGTTTCTTCCTGCTGGGATGGAGCTTGTCAGTGCTCCTGCAGGCTCTCATGAAACCCCCTCCAAGTGTTTGACCACCGTGGACTTATGCTCTTGTGGAAGGCGGCATTTCTGGTGATGATCACTTTGGCCAGGCGGGCAAGCAGACTTTGGTCTTTGCTCATTATTCACCGTTTTACACATATAGCTAAGCTGGAAAGGCCTAATATCTCTTGGCTTATTGCATAGATTGTGTCCAATGGTTCCATCTACCCAAACATTCAAGCATTTTGAATATGCCTTCCAGTTCACTCTGATGAATTAAATTAATCCAGATCACGACATTCTGCTCAAGTGATCCCTTCCTCACATTCGCACTCTGTATCTAGTGGTGTGGTAAAACAATTCCTTTATTTCATTTCATTTCATTTCATTTCATTTCATTTCTATGTGCTTTCTGTTTATGCCAAATCAAGGAATGAGCACGCAGGTCTTTCTTGACAGTGTGCTTTGGGTTACATTATTCACTCTAGTTCTGTGCCGGTTTGGCTTGGTTTTGTTTTTAATTTTTCACATGAAGCATTCGCTGTATTGGCTACCCACATAAAACAGGTGAGAGAGGAAAGCGCTGCGACATTAATGTTCTGGAAAATAAAGGAAAGGGTAGCTTTCTTCTGGCATCTCTATTTTGAAATAAATAAATGACATTCTTATCACCGAAGCAAATAAAATCAAACCCTATTTTGTAGCCAGTGTCTTTCATAGCATTTGAAATGCCTGCAGATCAATTAGCCGTGCAACAATTCTCCAAAGGTGGGAGGAAATGAAATCCTAGATTAATAATTTAAAAAGAATAATGTAGATATCATAGGAGATGTCACGAACAGCCAGCATTGTGATTCTGTAATGCATATTTAAATGGATGCATTTTTAAAAACCTTTTCAGATTTGGTTTTCTGCTTTCATTGTTACAGTGTGATACATTTGTTTGCACTCAAAGAAAAAGGAAGAAATAATATTAAAGAAAAGCATAACACTATAAATTCTATGGCTCCAGTCACAAGTAATTTGCTGGCCTTCAGATTTCTGGACAACAGTTCCCACAATCTGTTTGTTGGTTTATGTTTTTTTTTGGTTTAATTGTTGTAAGCCGCCCCGAGGCTAGTTGGCAAGGGGCGGCATAGAAATTTTTCTAATAAATAAAATAAATAAATCTCTGACATTCCACCATGCTGGCTGGGGATTATGGTTGAAGGCAATAGGTTGGCTCTCCATGGCCTACCCAATTCTGTATATCAGAGGTGTCATGAATGCCCGAACTGTATTACTTTATTACTCTAAACTCCATTAGTACACGCCGGACAGAGTGTCTGAACATATCAAATTTTTGGGGCAACAATTCCCATCATCACTAGCCATCATAGCCAGTGGCAAAGAGATGATGGGGCTTGTTGCCCCAAACACCTGGAGAGTTGCAAGTTGCCTAGACTTGTTTACTTGAAAAGGAGATGTATTTACAAGTAAATGTTTATAGGATTTCAGCTTTACTTCATTATACTACAAACCGGAGCATTAGTTGCAAGCAAAAGGGCACCAATAACATCTAATCATACGCTATAATCATGCACATGTGAGAATATATTCTGGAACAAGCAGATGGTGGTCAGCGTTTTAGGTACTGGATTTTCTCTTGGGCTGAATTTTTATGGTGTATCCTTTATATGCATTATGAGAAGAGATCAGGAGCTTGCCGCATTAGTCACAGCTCCCTGATGACAATACACACCTGGGCTATTGTTTTACCTGTGTACTTGAAACATCCCATGTTAGAAAGGTAACATGTTAACCTGCGGCCTCATGTTAAAATTTTCTTTTGACTAGTATAACTGCACCACAGGCTTCATCTTGGTTGCTTGATGGCCTTTCTCTTGGGAACAATCTTGCCTATATTTAGCAAAAGCCATTATTTTACCTATGCTGTGAAAGGACAGCTGTCTCCACTGTGTGTGTGTGAGAGTGTGTGTGTGTGTGTGTGTGTGTGTGTGTGTGAGAGAGAGAGAGAGAGAGAGCACTTGCTTAGTAAGTTCGTTTGTATCCAAGAGATTCAATTTATTCAATCATAACTGGTGATTAGTAAACCACCATTGTTTCATTCCTGTAGAGGATGGGAACAGATGAAAAACAAACTAGATTTTTCTGAACTCACAGCTCAAAGTTCCTCTCTAGTTACATCACAGCAAGGGAGACGCCTGTCGGAACCTGCAAGCCCCTGTGTCTTGCTCTGCTACCCCGTTGCTTCCCACTTGTCTGCTGGATGGTGGTCACAGGAGGCCTCCGATCCTTCTTCCCTGGTACTACAAAAGCTGCCAAGGCTGCTGGGAAATAGAGTTCTCTCACATGCTTAAGTCTCCTTAATCTATTGCTATCATAGCAATCAAAATGTCAAAGAAGGAAAGGGCCTTAGGGTTGTGACCAATGTTAGGCCTACAGTAGCCCACTGAAGTGCGTGTAAAGTTTCATTCATGTGATTGGATCTACTCTGGGTATGATGACCATTGGATATAACCCTCAGTTTTGAGATTTTGAGCCACAGTAGCATTTGAGGTGGAGATGCATTTGCACATCAAATGCAAGGCCAATTTCTATTGAACAAGCTCATCATGAGCTTCAGCAGCTTTGAATGTGTAACTGTAGCCCATATCACATCCCTAATATTGCAGCCAGGAAAACACACACACTCGTCTGTATTTGGTTGGACTCTGACCAGGAGCTTGAAGGGTTTCTGCACACAAGAGGAAAAAGCCGTAATGTCATAACATCCTTTTCACTAAGTGGATCCCTACATTTGTATATAATTATGCTTTCCCAAATGTTATTAACCCACTGCTGATTAGACGGCTACTCAGGAGACTTCCAGTTATGTGCTATACAGACTTTGCTACTCTGTACAATTGCTCAAGATGGTCTTTCTGTTAGGAATCCAGGGTCTTTCGGTTCAAAATGATGAAGCGGCTTTGTTTTAGGAGTCACTAGTGGTCTAATGTGGAGAAATTCACAACTGTGAAGTCCAGGCTTCTATATTTATAGCATACTGATATTCGCAGAGGGAAAATAAGACAGGAGTTGGTGGTGTGGTTTTAACACAAACAATATTGCTTCTAGGCTTGTGTGTCCTGGCAATAAATCAGGGTGATTTTAAAATAAGTAAATAGCTCTTAATTGTCCTTTAAAAAATGAGCAATTATGTTGCACATTCATGTAGCTGGCAAAGAAGGTGCTAAAATGTAATAGAGCATATTGTTGTGCTTGGCTGTATCACTAGAATATTTCTGAATGAATGTTTGCTTATTTTGTTTACATCCTGGGGGAATTTCAAGTGTAGTGAGTGTTGCCTATAAAATTTAGATGCCTTTAAAGTTGGGGACACTGAAAAATTTGGAGTCTATAATATACACACCATATAACCATATGTGAATCAGTGTATATGTATGAGTGTATATACATACCCTTTCGAAATATATAATATGTATGAATGTATGTAATTCAGATACATAATGCATACATTCATTGTGCTTACCAAAAATTGGGGTAGCAAATGAGATACAATCTTATCTCGCTGAGCAACTTTGGTAGCAATCTTATCTCGCTGAGCAACGAGGTGGTAAAATCAATTTATTTTAATACAATTCTGTCAAAAGTGGGGAGAAAGCTCAATAAGAACGAAGTGGCCCTGTGTTGCTGGTTTGCAGTTTTCAGGAGAGAAGCGTTTTAAGGGCTCGAATAATTTTTCGGGACTTGGAACGCAAATAACTGCAGGACTTAAGATTGAGAAAAATGCATCAGTTCTGCAACTTAAGTGCAGTGATCTGAGTATAGCAGGGGTGGCACAGGACTTTAGTTTTGTGGTTTGTCAGCCCTCCAAGGAATGCTGACCAGAAAAAACGTACAGATGAGTTTGAATGATAATACCTGTATTTGGCCGAATGACTTCTGTGACTATCTTGCTTTGTAAAACCAATGACGATGGGTTTGGCCGATTGAGGCAGAATGGTGGTGTCCTGTTAGATTCTTCTGTAACCGGATGTTTTCTCTGACATAAGCTCGAAACCCCTTTATGACAAGCTGCATGCTTGCTGCTTCTGTCCTGGTTCTCCCTCTAGCAGATGTGGAGAACGCCAAGAGGCGACATCGGCCTCCTAAGATTCTGCTGGGAGTGAGAAAGATGGCCGCTCCTTCTCAAGGACTGCTGGCTGGGCAGCAGAGGAACCGGACTGAGAATGTGAAGCAGCCCTGGGAGTGTGGGCCCAGGTGAGGCCTTGGGAGAAGTGGAGAGCCTTCTCTCAAGGTCAGGCTGCCCAGGCAGGCCGCAGTCTCTGGGAATAGCCAAGAGGAGCAGCTCGAGGAGAGGACTAGGAACAGGAGTGGGCACGGCTCTGGACCCCTGCAGAGGAAGAAGCCAGCCCAGTGGAGGATCGGTGCATGGAGAGGAGGTGTGGCCTCTTTCCAAAGGCCCATTCCAAAGGCATGGAGGTGCTTGCTAGACTGAGTTCAGCAACCCACTCTGCACACGTTCAAAGGTTCATGCCGGGTGCCTTGTGCCTTTTGGCCAGCAGAGACCACTTTTCCAGGAAAAGCTTGACCCTAATCTCAGTTTTTTCTTCCCTCCTTTGATGGTGGACCTTCTTTTGCATGCCTCCTAGGTGGACTGATGGAGGGGACGGCGGAGGTGATTGCAACAGGGGCTCAAACTTTGTGGGAGCAAGCGAAGCAGCTGACGGAAGCTCGTGCCCCCCTTTAGGCAGCTCAGTGCTCTGCTGCCCCACTGCGGCCCCCGCGTCCTACTCTGGAGCCAAGGGGAGGAGGAATGTGAAGGGCGGGAGATTCTGGACTCTCACTTGCATGGGGGCAGCCTGCACTGGCCTCATCTTATTGCCCCTTCATCCGGCTTCATAATTCAGTATGTTCAGGCCATCAGTCATGCTCCAGTCCTAGGCACATTTACTTGGAAACAAGTTCTCTTAAAAAGAACAAGTTCTGCAAAGGCAGATACAAGCAGGCTGACCTGATATGTAAACTGTGAGCTAATAAAAAGGAAGAATGTGTTTTGTTAATAACAGTTTATTCTATTGATAGGTGTGGCTGCAAATTCAGAAGGAATTACTGTTATTTAAATAGAAATATAATATATTTCTTCGTCGTCTGGGAGATGAGGACCAGGTAACCATGTGCTTGCCGGATTGCTGTTGAGTGTAGATGGGTAGATTTAAGGTTCCTGCTCTTGCTTCTTATCATTAAACCATTTGTTTAATGGTTCTGACATTAGTTCTGAACCATTTGTTTAATGGTTCATGCCTCTGATAGCTCTTCAAATAATGGATAGATGGGCAAACCCCCCCCCCCCAAAATTATTTCTACGTAGTGTCAGTCTTGCTGGTGCTTCTGCAGTCATTGCCACAGGCATTCACATCTGTTGCGATCCCTCCAAGAAAAGGGAAAACAGCTCACCAGGAGCTCAGCCGGAAGTCAGCCTGGCCCAACCCAAAGCTTGCTTCCAGGCTGATTCTGGAGAGCATGGCCGGAGCTGGGACTCCAGTTCTGGAGCTTCTGGCAACAACTCTTATGTCCGCTGCTGGCCATCCACAGCTGTGGCCGGCACAAGCACCGTGTGGCCACGGAAGGGGCTCCAACAGGTGGCAGGGAGAGTATGCTGCTTCCGCTCCCCTCCCTCCTGACCCCCTAAGAGGACAAGCTTAGCGTGACTCAGGCTTGTGGCCAGCAGCTGAAATAAAAGCAAAAGTTGTGATCTTACGTAATCTTGTGTGAAATGAAGTTGGTGTCGGTGAGTTAATTTTATCTCCATTAAAGGCACAGCGCGGTGGCGCGGGGTGGGGGTACGGCAATCAATGTTTGCCTAATGGAAAAAGACAATATCAGGAGAAAGAAATTATATTTTCAAGTTTCTAACACAGCATTACAAACATTGGGAGGGTAAAAAGGGAAAAATAGACTTGATGAAGAAAAAGAAAATACAGTAAAATCTATAAAAATTAATTCAGTATGTGCCTCTAGAAATGTATGACATTCTTTCAACAAGCCACTAATAGAATTCTAAATGTAACTCACAAAAATAGAACGTGTGCCCGTGTGTGTGTGTGTGTGTGTTAGAGAGAGGGAGAGAGAGGGGGAGAGAGAGATTTCAGTTACTGAAAACATTAGTAAAGGACAAGATTGATTTTCTTTCTCTTAAGTCTTAGATTTGGAAGCTTTTCAGCTTAAAGCAATAATTAAATTTTCTTTGACTAGTAAATGAATTTGAAAGACCACATGTGTTTGCATTGTGGGACAAAAATGTTATTAAAAAAAATAAAGAAATGGATGTCCTGATTGTGTGTTGGATATTATGGTCTTTTGGAGACGGAGACAGAGAAGCATAATTAGGGTGGTGTCTTATACAAATGGCATTCAGGTATTGAAAGACATTCAAACAATCTGGCATATTTTCATGTGCTTTAAACAGGATAGGAAGTAATACTCCTCCAGAAGGAACCGAATGAAGTAGATTTATTTAATTTAATAAGAGATACTGCAGCAAACCTGTGTATTTTTGTTTTTGTTTTTTAAAGAAAGTATCCATGACAAGGATCACAGAAGGAAGTGCAGTAATAAATTACATAAAGGCGTTGTGGTCGGGGCAGAATTTAAAACTGTATCCTAAATGAGGAAAGCCATATGTACAACCAAAAACCTAATTTACATTTCCTTTATTATTTATTCATCCATACATTTGGGGGCGGGGGTCAGATTTCAGATGCAAAAAATATTCCGTGACGTGATGAGGGCATCCCATTGTATGTGGGTGAAGGATCCAGCTTTAAATTAATTGAACTGTTGAATCCACTGAAAGGGGAAGCCATATTTTAAACAAATTAGCGTAAACTTTTCCCGTGATCTCAGCGAATTGGTAGAGGGTTTGGAGGGCATGCAAGACGGGAGAGGTGCATATAGAGATGGGCACAAGGAAGGCCTCTGAAATCAGTCAAAGCTGATTGTGGCCATTGTCTGTGTTCATAAGCACACGGACATAGGGCTTTTTGGTCTGCGGATAGCAGGAAGCATCCGTTGATCAGGGCGAACAAAAGCAGGGAAAGCATTTAGAACAGAATCTGGGTGGGTGGGTGGGTGTGTGTTTCACAAATATGAGTTTTTATTTCCTAAGCATTTGGTTGAAAGCATCAGCACAGCCTAATTTCGAAGCGGAAACTCAGGAGCCGCTGCATCACAGTAGCTAAAAGTCTCAGACCTGAACGCCAGAGATCTGAGCAGCTCATCACTCCACACGCTGAAAGCTTTTCCCGCTGCGCAAAGGGTGTGCGAAGCCAGTGTGGCACAGTGGCTTGAGTGTTGCAGAGGGACTCAGGAGACCGGGATGTGGTCCTCACTTGGCCATGAAGCCCACTGGGTGAGTCTGGGCCAGGCACTGCCTCTCAGCTTAGCCTTCCTCACAGAGCGGTGGTTGTCCTGAGCTTGGCCCTTCCCTTCCTGCCCTCCAGGCTCCAAAACACCAGGCAGCCTGTGGGCAATGAAGACCTTTATTGGCACATTGCAGCTGCACGACAGGGTCACTCTAGAAGGCCCTCCTAGTGAGTTTGAAGATAAGCCCCTGCTCTTGTACCCAAAGAACGTTACCCCAAACTGGGAACGACTCCTCAGAAGCCTCCTCTTTCAGCAACGCTGTGGGTTCCACCCTCAGGGTGCCTCTTGCTGGTGAAGGGCCAGGCAGTGAGACCTACACAAGCCCTCCGACTGGGCAGCTTCTCTCTCCCAACTCCTTGTCGTGGAATCGGGGACCCTTCCTCCGCTTCTTGGACCTCTCCCCTTTCTCCTCTCCCCAAAACATCTCTCTTCTGCTGGTTGGGCTGGGAACCTATGGGCAGCCACCCTGGGGGCGTTTCTAAGGCCTCTCCCTCTCCCCGGGTTTCCAAACCTCCCATTGCTGAGTCTTCAAGGTCTCCCCTCCAGAATCCAAGTCTTGATGACCCTGGGATGCCTGCTAAGAGCGGTGGCCTAGTTCACTCACTACCTCTGTGAGGATAAAATGGAGAGGAAGAGATCCTTGGAAGGCACTTTGAAGTCCTTGAAAGAGGAAGAAAGGCAGGATGTAAGTGTAATGTAAGAAGAACACGAAGCCTGAGGGGCTGCAGAAGCTGCTCTCTGAAGAATATCGAGGAGGAGTGCCTGTTTGCCTCTGCTTGTGCTTTCATTCTCTGTTTGTAAGCAAACAGAGTACAAGTCTGCAGTGTGTCCTCATTTAAGGGCAAACAAACCCACAAGACTGTGGTGTGCAGCAGTCTTGCATCAGATCAGGGTGCCAGCCCTTTTGGTTCAGTTGGCACCATAGAACTTTGGAGAGCAGGTTGTGGGTGCTTTCACAAAATGGCTGCTGTGGGCTGGGTCGCCCATCCATGAAACAGCTACTGGAGTGGCTATGGCCAGTCAAAAAACTTTTCTTCCTACCAGGCAAACCGATGAGGTTAAAAGAGGCATTGTCCAGGAACATGACAAACCAGGGTGTGATCTGCGCTCCAAAACACAGAACTGCTCCTTGGAATCCAGGCTCGAGGATTAAGCAATCCTGGCCATCTTACGTAAGAATCAGAAGGAACATGGGGTTGCTGCAAGATGTGGCTGCATCAGTCCCTAAAGCCACACACGGAAGACGTCATTCGGACAGTGAGTGAGGCTTTCCCACATGTGGCTTGGGGTGAGTGATGCAAGAGTGCCTTTGCAGGAAGACAGAAGCTGCGTAATGGAGCAGAGCTCATCGGATGGGCCCCTGCCAAAGGATGCACCTAGAGCCTGAGCATGGTAAGGAGGCCGTGCTGATACTGGGTCATGCTCAGCCTTCCAGAGAATGCCCTTTGCATGCATATGGCGTGTGTTGCACCAGGTAACTGAATCACATGCACAGCCCTGAGGGGGCGTTTTGACAAAGCTTGCTGCGATTTCAAGAGGAACTGCGGAGCCAGGTGTTGTGCGCATGCCAGATTTGTTGCTTTCTTGAGAAAGTTGTATAGTTCCAGATTTCATCTGAAAAGATGTAATTTTCATGTAATTTTGGTGTCCTGTTTTTGTTTGTTTGTGAAATTGGCTTCAGTTTATTTGAGATGTATTTGGTTCACAGCAGCACAGTATTTAAAGTGTCAGACAAATTCAAATCCTCACCCGGACATGAAGTCCATTCAGTCACCGTTCTCTCAGCCTAATCTACTTCACAGGATTATGGCAAGGATAAAATGGTGATGGGGATTGTGTGTGTCTCTCTGCACCTCCTGCAGAAAGGATGGGATAGAAATGTCATGAACAAATAATATTTGGAATTTATATTGGTTCCTGAGAATGCTCAGAGTGCTGCACATCCGTTACATCAGCAGCCATTGCCACACACCCACAAATTAGCTCTGTTTTATCATCTCTATATTGCAGGTGCTGAAGGTCGAACCTGGGAATCGGATTCTTTTTAGGACCTGCGCATGATGATCTTTATGGAGGCTTTTCTTTAGACTTCCATCTTTCTCCAGTTGTGAAGGATATAGCAGGCTCTCCTCTCTTCCTTCATCCCTGTGTGTTAGAGCGAATCACACCACCTGCTTGCCAACCCTTATTTACTTATTTTACAAAAAAAGAAAGGAGAGTGAGAGATAGTCCAGGAGCATGGTATTTTGCATTTTAACTCATTTGAATCATGGTGGCATCATAATGACAGATATAAAATGGAGTTTGCCGCTGGTTCCCTGATGCTAATTGACTTGGGAATAGGGACCATTCTGCTGCAGTATCCAGAGAGACTGCTTGGCCTCCACTGTTCCCTTACACTCATGGGACCTGCCAGGCCAGCAGTGGGCATTGGCCACATCTAAATAAGAGTTTGGTTGCATGAACAAGCACTTGGTTTTCCTTCCGTTTGGTAACGCAGTTTTGTTATTTTCTCGCTATTTGCCCTCAGTTGCTGGGGGTGATTTTCTTCTTCACGGGAGAGGATCCCAACCTGACCGGGAACACAGAAACAGCAATATGACATCACAGTACTACATCTAACCACATGCTAGAAGGTTGTTGTTGTTGTTGTTGTTTAGCTGCACAGTCATGTCTGACTCTTCGCAACCCCGTGGACAACATTCCTCCAGGTTCTCCTGTCCTCCACCATCTCCTGGAGTCCACCCAACCCCACACCCGCCACCCCAGTGACCCCATGCTAGCGGGTTAGACACTTACATGAACTTGGTTTCCATTCCAGGAGTTATCACTTACTAGTTCCATCAATTTCAGTGATAACTTTGTCCAGCTGAGGTTGGAATCCTGTACTGACCTTCCTGGAAATAAGGCCCACCAAACTCAGTGGAACTCACATTTGAGTAGGCAACTATGGTATTGTGCTGCTGTGTTCAGGATCCAACCTACAGAGAACGATGCAGGCAATTGGGAATGAAGCCAATGTGAGCAACCATGTTTTGTCGAGAGTGGCCAAAGAACCGTGTCAAAGAAGCTCTCAGAAGCTGGGGCTCATCCTTCAAACATTTAAAGCCACAGATTTTTCCCTGCAAAGTGTTTTTTATTGACCGAAATACACAAACAACCAGAATGGGACTCTAAGAATGCACATAGAGGTTGTTGAACCCAATCTGGTATTCACCTCCAGGAACTCTCCTTACAAACAGACCCAGGCCCCATTCCTGGGAGGGGCCTTCAGAAAGTCATCACACCTTCTCTCCATGTGCCCATCCTCTTCTTGGGCCACCCTCCTCTTCTGGCAGTGTGTCATGGGATCAAGAGCCGTGCTCAGTTCATCAGAATTTGGAAAACTCTCCTGTTCCTAGTTCCCTGCCACCAGCTCCTTGGTTATTCCCAGAGGCTTCCTGCATGCCTGGGAGCCTGGCCTTGAGATAAGCGTCCCTGCTTCTCTCACCTCAGAGTCTCAGGATGGCCCACATTCCCAGGCTGTCTCATGCTCTTTCTCTCTTCTTCTGATTCTTACTCTTTGGAGACCAGCCAGCAGCCCTGGAGCATGTGCACCCAATGCAGCCGTCTTTCTCACTCCCAACTTAATCTGTCATGAAATAGGAGAATTCCTTGGAAGTTGAATTTATGGCTTCTGGTTTTCAAGGTAGGCAACTCCATATTTTGGAAAGCATTCAGCTTCTGTAGCTCAGACCAGAAGCCAAAGAACAAGACGTTCACGAGCTTATATGGTTCTTGATTTGCTTCCCAACAGCACAGGATTCCAATAGTTTACCATTAAAATTGAAATGGAGTCACATGGAATAATACAGGGTCAAGTATAGCAAATTCTGCAGTTTGGTTTCCATGTGATTTCCACCGAAAAAACAGTAGAGGGAATATTCTGTGTACTAATAGGATGGTGACCATTCATTTCAGAGGAAAACTCTTTCAGACATGCAAAGCCATCGGTTGATTTCTTATTAACTGTTTAGTACCCATCAGGTTTTTGATTTAGATCCTGCCTTTTTCCTACAAAGGGCTCAAGGCAGCTTACATCTCCTCCTCCATCTTATCCCCACAACAACAACCCTGTGAGGTAGGTTGGGCTGAGAGTCTGTGGCTGGCCCAGAGTCACCCAGTTGGCTCCATGGCCGAGCGAGGACTAGAACCCAGATCGCCTGAGTCCCATTCCCACGCTCTTCACCACTGCGCCACACTGGCTCTCTGAATGTGTGAACTGCCTCTAGTGAAAAGCAAGTGTCTGAGACAAGGCCGGTCCTTCCATTAGGCCAAGTGAGTAGCTGAGTGTTTCTTTCCCATCACTTGACTGATGCTCTTTCAGCTGAATGTATGAACTTGCTGCAGTGAAGGACTGCTTGAGATGAGGTTGGCCTGTCCTGAGGCAGAAAGAAGCAGCTGCCTCAGGTGGTAGAAGCTGAGGGGCAGGCGATCCCCCTGAACATCCTGCTTCTCATCCCGCCCTCATCAGTTGGCTGTCTGGCAGCAGGAATGCTTGCTTGTTGCTGGCCAGAGATGTCGGCCTGCTTCAGTGTAGCGTCTTTTCCCCTAATGTGTAACAGCAAGTGCTGCTGGGAATGAACCCTGTCCCCTTGAGCAGACAGAAGTTGGGTCGGTGCAGCACCTGACAATACTTCACTAAGAAGCTGCCACTCCTAGTTCCGGGGGGCATAACATGGAGCACCTGTCCACAGCTCTTAGCAGTTCCTGCCACATGCTGGCCTCACAAAAAGGGTAGTAGGAAGGACATGGGGAATTATAGACCGGTTAGCCTTACGTCCATTGTAGGAAAAACAATGGAAAGGCTCATAATAGAGAGAGATCTAGTGATGCTAGATAGGGAAGGGAGGCTGACAGCCACACAACACGGCTTCCGCAGAAACAGGTCCTGCAAGACAAACCTTGTGGAATTCTATGACAAGGTTTCAAGATGGCTAGATGGAGGGGATGCAGTGGATGTGGTATACCTGGATTTCAGCAAGGCCTTTGACAAAGTGCCCCATGATATCCTGGTGGAGAAACTGAGGAGTTTTGGGATACACCAAAGCACTGTCCGGTGGATTAGGGCATGGCTGACTGACCGAAAGCAGAAGGTAACCATTAGCGGGGAATCGTCGGGATGGCAGCCAGTGACAAGCGGGGTCCCCCAGGGCTCTGTCCTGGGGCCGATCCTGTTTAATCTTTTCATTAACGACATGGAAGAAGGGGTGAACAGTCTGCTGATCAAATTCGCAGACGACACTAAAACTGGAGCAGTGGCCACAACTGAGAAGCAGGTACTCCAGATCCAAAAGGATCTGGACAGACTATGGAAGTGGGCAGGAGACAACAGGATGGCGTTCAATGTGGAGAAGTGCAAGGTCTTGCACTTGGGGCATAGGAATAGCTGTCATAAGTACAGGTTAGGGGACAAGTGGCTGGAGAGCAGCACTTGTGAAAGGGACCTCGGGGTACTGGTTGACCGCAGGCTAAACATGAGTCAGCAGTGTGATGCGGTGGTCAAGAGGGCGAATGCCACCCTTGGTTGCATAGCCAGAAGTGTGGCTTCTAGATCAAGAGAGGTATTACTTCCACTCTACATGACTCTGGTGCGCACGCAACTGGAGTATTGTGTTCAGTTTTGGGCCCCTCATTACAGAAAGGATATAGCCAGGTTGGAGTCAGTGCAGCGTAGGGCCACAAGGATGGTGGCTGGTTTGCAGGGGATGGGGTATGAGGCGAGACTGAGGGAACTGGGTCTCTTCAGCCTGGAGAAGAGGAGACTCAGAGGGGATATGTTGGCAACATACAGGTATGTGAGG
This sequence comes from Varanus salvator macromaculatus, assembly GCA_023646645.1. Taxonomy (NCBI): domain Eukaryota; kingdom Metazoa; phylum Chordata; class Lepidosauria; order Squamata; family Varanidae; genus Varanus; species Varanus salvator. Next base: position 10,254,719 of record JAIXND010000786.1, read on the forward strand.
GGGTGTCACATGGAGATGGGGAGAGGCCTGTTCTCCCCTGCAGAGGAAGGCAGGACGCGCTCCAATGGAGCAAAGCTCAGGGAGCCAAGGTTCAATTTGGATGCCAGGAAGCACTTCCTGACAGTTAGGACCCCGAGGGCGTGGAATGGGCTTCCACGGGAGGTCGTTGAGGCCCCATCGGTGAGGGTGTTCAAAGATAGGCTGGACATGCACATGGTGGGCATGTCATGAGCGGAGCCGGCTGGTGCCGGAGGTCAGACTAGATGGCCCAGGAGGCCCCTTCTGACTCACTCTGTTTCTATGTTTCTATGTTTCACAAAGTTCTCAAGGTGGTCCTCCAGAGATATGCCTAGATGCTCTCCTGAGGTTTTTATGAAGAAGCCTTCTATGTTTACCTTTCTGCAACAACCTCGTGACCCTTTGTGCTGACAAAGGGTTTTTAAGCCCCTTCCCTGCTCAGATTACAAATCTGTTCCAAAAGCAATCCGTTTGTTTGTTTGTTGTCTTTTTCTTTTAAGGAAGCCAACTGGTTGTGCCGTTACCATTTATAACCCGGTCAAGCCAAAGTGTATTAAATCAGAAGACTTGTTCATCTTCCACGCATAAAATCTTAAAATAACAATACCAGTTTGTTTGGGGAGGGGGAGCCGTTGGGGATGCTTTGTTTTGTTTTTTAAAGGCAAAAAGGGGAAAGTCAGCCTGAGACTTGTGCAGCACCTTTTCATCCTGAAGTGCGTTTTTATATTTCAAGTTATAAACCCTTCATAAATGAGTTTTATAGCAGAAGTGCTGACACAACCTTTAACTATAGCATCTTGAATAGCCTACATGGCAATAAATGTTCGGAGTTGTAAAGCTGGAATATTAGGGAAGCAAAGTACAGATTTGTGTGTGTGGTGAGGGTGTGAGGGAAACAAGACCGCCTCATCTCACAGGCCACAGATTATCCACCAATACAACCTTTTGTGGAAAATCAGACTTGCCTCTAATTCTGAAACTCTAGAGCCGTAGTTGGGTAGTAAGACCATCCACTGTTCCCGAATTCCACACATTCTACTGATGGGTTTTCCATGGATTCTCCACGCCATTTTAAGCAGCCTCTTCCTCATTCTGGAGCTCATGTTGACCAGTGCTCCTTTGCTTCCCCACCACACACGCAAACATCCAAGAGCAGAGAGGGGCAGGCACTTTTAGTGGTGGCAGCCCAGCTGCTCAGCTCAGGTGAACATGACCTGAGCATGAATGCATTCCATGCTATGCCCAGTCCACATGGGCCACCCTGTCTTTGTCACTGGGTTGGTACATATCTGATCCTCTTTGTGGTGCGGGAATTTCAAGTCAAAAGATGTCCATCAGTGATCTTTATCTGAGTTTACACTTCTGCTCTAAGAAGGACCTTTTCCAAGCTGTCCTTTCAAACTCTGCCTGTGGCTGATTTGGAAGGAACATCTCTGTGTTTGTGAGTGGGAGGCGAAAGATATCGTCATGATTCAGTGTCTTGGCCACTGGATAAGGCACCAAGAGAGAGATTTATCCCATTCCCTTTATTCCCCAGAGCCATTGGATTTTATGGAATATGCATGTGTTTGGGCAAATTAGTTATGCATCACATTTTCTTACTTGAAGCCGCTGTTTCTAAAATTTGACAGAACTCTGTATCATGTATTAGTGGTGGAGATAATCTGATTCAATCCTCTGTTGTGGTCATGGCTGGTTGTTGTTTTTCCTTCTCCTGGTTTGCGATGACCTTTGGAGTTAAACAAATGAAGAGGGATTGATTGCTAGCAGTTTTGCAGATGAGTGCAGGAATGAAGGTAATCAGAGGAGAAAGCACACACCATATTTCTCTGCTCAGTTGCCAGTCTTCCAGATTTGGTCCTGATAGCAAAATCATGCTCATTCTGATTTTTATCCTAGGGAGAATATGGATATGTTGAAACGGCCCCTGCTTCCCACCCTCTACACAAAAATCCAATCTTCCGAGTTCAAAATGCCAGTTAGAACAAGGATTTGAAAGCCAAGAGATCCATAAAATATAGCCAAGAAATGGTCCAACGTGCAAGGCCAACACTTCAGAGAGAGTGCCCGTGTTTTCCCCCCGAACATTCCCATGGCCAGGTGCTGTTCTCCAGCTGGTTTCCACCTTCCCCGCATTCCTCTCAGTGCTTTTTAACTCTGCCAGGAGCAACAGAACCCTTTGCAAGGGGGTATGGGTGGTGCAGTGGGTTAAACCGCTGTGCTGCTGGGCTGGTTGATCAAAAGGTCGCCGGTTCGAATCCACACACGGGGTGAGTTCCCGTGCCCCATCCCAGCTCCTGCCAACCTTGCAGTTCAAAAGCATGCAAATGCAAGTAGATACATAGGTACCACTTTGGTGGGCAGGTAACAGCGTTCCATGCACTTCGGTGTTTAGTCATGCCAGCCACATGACCACACAAAGTGTCTGCGGGCAAACGCTGGCTCCCTCGGCCAGGAAACGGAGATGAGCACCGCCCTCTAGAGTCAGGCATGACTGGACTTTAATGCCATGGGGAAACCTTTAGCTTTTACTTAGACTTTTTCGGATTGGGCAGAGTTCAGGGAAGCAGCAGGGATCCGTGTGGCCCACCACACCACCCCATATTGCTTGTTGAAACCCCTCCCCAACCTGCACTCCTTGGGAAAGACAAGGGGAGAGGAAGGGCAGAGGTGTTCTCTTCAGAAGAAACATCCCAGCACCAGCAAGGAGGCAGGCAGGGAAAGGCGACAGAGAGCAGAGGTGGTCCCAGCCACTTTAAAATGTGGCCCCAGTGCCAATGCAAATTGGGTCCCAGAAGGGTAACCGGGACAGCGCATGTCCCTTCGGATGGAGCCCTTCAGGTTCCTGAGCGCAGACCTATCAACCAGCCGTCTCCCTGCATTTCCGGCTATTTCACCAGTTTGGCTCGGATTGTTGCAGCATCTTTCATTCCTCCCTCAAATGACCATTAAAAAGCAAACAGTAGTGTGAGCAGCAGCGAGTCTGTCTCGATGGCATTGCAGCTTACTCTCTTTCCGAAATGTAACCTCACCCTTTCCAGGCAAATTGGTTACAGTGTGTGAAAGCCATCAGCAGCGCAGAAAACAAAACCGTCTACCATGGAGGCCTTTGCTGATTGGGAAATAACGGCTTGAGGCATTGCAAATGGAGTTTGTTAATGTCCTGGAAGGAGTTCCCTACAGCATTAAACTCACAAATAGCAAACCTGACAGTCACTCAAGAGCATTCCTCCTGAAGTTTTAATATGAGCTTTGTGGATCATTTCTATAATTTTTGTAATAGACCATTTGGCTGGAGCGCAGTTAATGTGACTTCTTTCCACGACAAACAGCTGCTTTCGGCTTTTACCAACGTCATTGCCTCCCCGATCATTCAGCATCTTGCTCCTATTGCTAATGTATTTCTTGTCCCACTTCCTTCTCCCAAACTACAATCCGGTGCTATATATATGATTTATTCAATGACTTTTTCTCGGGTGAAATGCTTACCGTGTTTGGATTTTGCCTCTGAACTTAAGGGGCCCCGGCTGCGGTGCCTCACAGTGCCTCACCTTGGCAGCAGGAAGAAGCCGCTGGGTTTCTCAGAGTCCCACAGTGTGCTTTGAGGATGCCTGGCCTCAAGAGTGTGAAGGCATGAAGGGCACCTGCAGGCTCTGAGCTGGATGGCGTCATTCTTGCCTCCTCCCCTGCAGCAAGCTGAAAAGGCCCTCTCTCTGCCTGTGATAATGGAGAGCCCCTGCGAGGGTTGGGCGAAACAGTCAGTTTGGTCTATGCCTGTGTTGCGTGTTAAAAACTAAATCTGCGCGCCCCAGAGAGGTCCGCCTGGTTCTGTCGCTATATGTTTTTCGGAGCCAAGTTAAGACCTTTTTATTTCAGCAATATTTTAATAAGTTTTAATATTATGGCCTATATGTTTTTATTGCAGCCAGTGCCAGTCAATAATTTTATTTATGTTATATTTTATTTTATCTATGTGAGCTATCCTGAGGCTTTCATGACAGGACGGCATCTAAATACTTTAAATAAATAAATCCCGAGTCTTGTCTTTGCTGAACATGAAGAATTTGGTGAATTTGGGTGCATGCTTATCACAAGCAAACAGCAACCAAAATTCTCATGGCTCTGTACCAGTTATATTTGGTCGGTTATTCCTCGCATGAAGAGGACTGTGATGCAGCTGTCTTGTTGTTTGGCTGTCAAGGATGTGGTGCCACTCGGAAAGAAGACGGGGGCAACCCTTATTCAGCCCTAATGTGGTTAGAATAGCAGGATTTCAACTCCTGCCTTTTTAAGAGCTGAGCACACCAAGTTCTGGATGTGGATGAATAAGCAATCATCTCAATTTTATCCCACATTAATCTTAAAAATAAAATATGTTCTTTTTGTCCTGAATATGCAGGAGGGGGTTGATAAATTCTCTTCAAAATCAAACTGAAATGACGTTTCCACCAGTCTCTAGGTGCTGCTATGTGAGCCAGATAGATGGATAAATAGTCTAACTTGGTCTAGGATGGCAACACAAGTTTCTGTGATGAAAACTATCTTCCAGCCCTCATGGCCAAAGTAGCATTCCAGGTGTAGCAATGTCCAGAAGTGCCCAAAGCATAATGAATGAATGTGTTTGTGTTGTTCGGGATGTGTTTGTGTTGTTCCCAACTGCACTGGGAGCAATCATGACCGCTAGAGCAGAATTGGACCCAGTCTTGGAGGCGGCTTCATTTAATGGTCTTATGATGTGGCTTTTAGTCAGTCTCTGCTTCTCTGGACTTTGAGCTCCATCTCTGCAGATAAAGAAAGTTCTGTGAATGCCAGCAGTGGCCCATCCTTGTGCTAGACTTTCAGACTTCATTGCAGGATTTCGGTGGTTGCTTCCTGATCTGGGGAACGGTTAGGGTTCGGGTTATGGGTGCCCAACCTTTTAATGTTTTGTTGTTGTTTTGTTTTGTTTTGTTTCATTGCAAAGCCACGTCCAACCCATCACAACCCCATGGACAACATTCTTCCAGGCCTTCCTGTCCTCCACCATCCCCCAGAGTCCAATCAAGCTCACACCAACCGCCTCAGTGACCCCATCCAGCCACCTCATCCTCTGCCGTCCCCTCCTTCTTTTGCCATCTATTGTTCCCAGCATGAGGCTCTTCTCCAGGGAGTCCTTCCTTCTCATTAGGTGGCCAAAGTATTTGAGTTTCATCTTCTACCCACAGGCATGAGGAACTTTGAGGAAGTTACATGGTTGTTATGATGATGTCATTGCACTGCCTTTGGAGGGCCAGTGTGGCGTAGTGGTTAAGAGCCTGGGACTGGGACTCAGGCGATCCGGGTCCTAGTCCCCGCTCGGCCATGGAGCCAGCTGGGTGACTCTGGGCCAGTCACAGACTCTCAGCCCAACCTACCTCACAGGGTTGTTGTTGTGGGGATAAGATGGAGCAGGAGAATGATGTAAGCTGCCTTGAGCCCTTCGTAGGAAAAAAGGCAGGATATAAATTGAAAAATAAATAAATAAATAAAATATCCCATCATTGTCCTCTTGTAGGAATCCAGGGCAACTTCCATAGCTCCATCTTCTCCTCAGCACAACAACCCTGTGAGGTAGGTTGGGCTGCGAGTCTGTGACTGGCCCAAGGTCTCCCAGGGAGCGCCATGGCTGGGTGGGGACGGGTCCCCTCAGCACCTGCACCGCCACAGCCACCAGGGTCTCCCAGTCACCTTAACTGTGCCCCCCTGCCCTTTCTTGGCATTGCCTCCCTCCCTTAACATTGTCTCTGCAGCAGCTGCTTATACGCTGCAGGGGACGCCAAGCATCGTCACCTGGTTTGCTTCAGTGTTTGGCCCTCTGTTGTGATCTGGATTATCGGAGGAAGCTTTTGGGGGACAAGGTGGCCAGTGGGGCCCCCAGGCAGCTGGCTGTGATGGGGGAAGAGCCTGAGAGTTCCTGGACCCAGCGCTGCCCTGCACAGCTGCTGAGAGCAGAGCAGAAATGGAGTGCGTGAGCCAGCGAGCGAGCCAGCGAGCCAGCAAGCACTAGCCTAGCACAAGGCCTGCCCAGCTCCGAGCTGAAAAGCAGGGAAGATACCAGGTATAGAGTCAGCATCCTGGCCCTTGACAAATTTGTCACACTTCTTGGTTCACTTTGCTGCAAACCGCGAACATTTTCGCCGTTTCCAGCTTGTAGCTCTTGGCGGTGCAAATCTGTTACCCATTCCCCAGGCATTACGTCGTCTGTACAGCCTGCGTTTCACATCTGAATTTCTTTATGAGCAGTGAAACAGGTTTATAGCTATGTAATAAGGTGTCGGGCATGCATATCTGCCCATGAGGTGAGGGCACAAAAAGAGACTTGTAGTGAGGCGTTATATTTTGCATTCTAGAAATCCAGGACTTGTGTTCATCATACATTATGAAGTTTTATTTATTTTACTTTTTATTTTATTTTATTTTACTTTTTATTTTATTTTATTTTATTTTATTTATTTTATTTTATTTTATTTCGAGGCTTGCAAGGAGTCCTTCACATAGCAAAAAGGTGTCTTTCAGCTTAATACTGGAAAGGTGAAGGAGAAGAATGAGCTAATGGTCTTATGAAGGATAATCAAATTTAATGAGCTTGTTAAAGTAATCAATATATGTTTTATAGACACGTTTTGTATTTAGCCTTAAACAAGCCAAGTCTCTGAGGACATCAGCATAAGGATCAGGTGTGATGAAAAAGGAATTAAACTGCCAGGGATCAACCGGCAATTCGCCTTGATATGCCCCTGTTGGCTTTCTAACTTACATACAAATATGTTGTGCAGATGCAGCCAAGTTAAGGTGAGTCTCAAACTAGTACCTGCCAAAGCTGACAGCAAAACTTCCTTTGGCGGCCGCACGGTCCCTGCTTTGTACTTGTGTCCGCGTGAGGCACCACGAAACCTCTCGGCTGAGCAAACAGGTTGCTGAGCTGTCTGTCCTGCACAGATGGCAGGTAGCGATCCAGGGCAGGTGTCAGGACTGGGCAGCCTGGCACCGCCACCACGTTCCTTTCCCCAGAAGGCTTCTGGGTCCCAAGCTTGTGGGCTCCATGCCTGCATCTGTTTGGCGTCTTTTTTGCAGACTGGGGGCTGCAAATTGTGTGTTTTTAGAAGCGAGGGGGTGCTGCCCATCCACTGCTGTGCCCCCCTGGAGATCATGGACCGGGACATTTGCCCCACCGTGCCTGGTGCTGGCTCCTGTCCTAGAATGAAGGAACTTTGCTGGCTCACCCATGTAAATAACTTCAGCTATGATATCACAGGAGCTTAGAGCCAGAGTATGAAGGCAACTTTGCTAGTAACTCCCTGGGATTTCAGAGTCTGACTTTTCCTCCAAAGCAGAGAGCAAGAGATTGAGAGAGCTTGACAGACACAGAGTTTAACAGAAATGGTGTATTCACCAGTGCCAGTGACTGGTGATATTTTGTGCAATGAGATTTCTGGATTGCTCTGGATCGGCTCCACATCTGGAAGGTCAGGATTGTAGTTGGTCAACCGGTTCTTCCACTGCGGCACCTCGCCAGTCAACGAGGCCAAGGCAGCTCTTCCCACATTGCTCAGGTCTCCAGGATCCCCTCTGTTTTGCGTTGCCTCTTACACAGGATACCTGCACTGCCGTTCCCAGTCTCAACCCATTCTTATGCCACAGTGGCTGAACCCTCATCCATTCCCCAGCCAGTCTCTGACATCTATTTATTATGAACTACAAAAACAATGCAACAGAACTATTAGAGAAGAAAAAAGGACAAAACTAAAACAGTACCAGTTTCAAAAGAAATATAAAGCCATCCGTGGCACTAACAATATGTCATAGAACAGAATCAGAGAATAGTAGAGTTGGAAGGGGTCCAAACCTCTAATATTTATTTATTTATTGGATTTTATCCCACCAAATTAGCCAATCAGACTCCCTGAGTGGGTTCCCCATATATTCATATATAACAGAACATGCTGCCATCATAAAATATAATCATGCACAGCCATCAGCAGCGGCTCCCCAAATATCCATGTATTTATCTATTGGTAGATTATACCTGAAGGCCACCCAATTCAAAAATCGAAGGTTGCATTAACACCCCCACCCAGTGTGTTACTGCAGGTGCCCGTTTAACCCTCCAGTGTTGTAATTCCAGACTTTTAGCTGTCAAAGCTAAATTAATTAATTAATGTCAGGTTTAATTTATGTATTAATTTAAATTTCTTATTTATATTTTGTTGTATGTTTTTATATGATAACCTGAGATGGGCCAGTTTTTTTAAATATGGTATATGTTTTTAATAATATATTTGTTTAATATTGTGAGCCGCCCCGAGGCTGCTGCAAGGGGCGGCATAAAAATATTTAAATAAAATAAAATAAAATAAAATAAAATAAAATAAAATAAAGAAAGAAAGAAAGAAAGAAAGAAAGAAAGAAAGAAAGAAAGAAAGACATGCAGGAAGGTTGACCTTGCATTAAATTCCAAGCAAGAAATTCAAGAGAAAATACATATCCTTAAATATTAAAGAACTTTCTATCACACCAGTTATCCAAATTATTTCCTGTGTTAGCCAGCTTTAACCCCCACCACAATTTAACCACTTCATTCTCGATTGTTTTCCTCCCACCAGCAGTGTTTGAAATCTTGCATTGTGGTCAAACTCACTGGTGGGGCCCAGGCCATTATGTGACAGGTTGCCAGAGGAACATGCTATCTTTCTATCTATCTATTGCATTTTAACCTGCTTTTTCTCCCTCCAGCAAGGAAACCAGGACACCCTACCAGATCCTCCTCATCTCCATTTATTACTCACAACAACCCTGCGAGGTAGGTTAGAGTGAGAGTCAATGATGGGCCCAAAGGCACCCAAAGGCTTTGTGGCTCAGTGGGACTAAAACCTGGATCCCGAGTCCCTGCCCAGCATGCTAACCAGCACTCTAACCACTAGGCCACACTGGCCTCCTTCAAAGGCAATTGCTGGTTTAAAATTAAAGAACCGTAAGAACTGTTGCCCATCAACAATTAGCACCTGGACAGCTGACTGGATCTGCAGGAACACAAGTTACCTGGTTACAGAATCACATACCGTGGTAAGATGCTCGGTATTTCAATTAAAAAATATTAAAGGATTATTATTTTTCTAAAGATTTAGCTATGAATATAAATTAGCATATGCAAACCAATGTCCCCTTTTGTACTCCTCTTCAGTGATGCTTGTCCTCTATTTTGGCAATTCATTAATTGCTGCCCCATTCAGTAGAGCTTCCAACGCATAGATAATGAATCAGCATTAGAGAATAGTAGAGTCTACCCCCCACACCTGAAGATTTGACTTTGATTTTTATAAAGAGAACTTCGGGTGTGGCAAGATGAGGACTGAATAGCTACCCTCCCACACTTTCTTTTCATGGCTCACAGATGCAGAAAACCCAAACCAACAGAGGTTAGCTCAGAAGGCATAAAAATGCGATCTTCATCAGTATGGAATCTCCTGCAAATTCTTAAAAGGTTTGCCCCGAAATGCAGACTTTTTGCATTCTGCATTGGCCATAGAAGTCCTGCATGGCTTAAGTCACGTGCCGCAGCAACTTTGCTAAAGCGAAACGAGTTTGGCTCTCATCAGTTCCCAGGTGAGAGATACACACAGGGAAAAGCTCATTTGATGCTGCCGCATCCCCACCACCACCCTCAAACTAAAACACCGAGGAGATTTACAAGAGGAATAGTAAAATCTCACACAAAACGCAGGCGTGATGCAGCAGTCGAACCACACATCCAAATCAAATGTACGTAGAGATAAGAAACTGGGTAGACAAGCTATAAAGGCTCAGCTATGAATGTAATGAATTAAAGATCTAGCAGGGAATGGAGAGATGCCGGCAGCAGCTGAGTAGAGCTGCGGACAGTCTCCTGCAGCAAGCATTCTCTCTGCCTCTCTCGCCAAATGGGTGGATGTGGTGAGAATAAAAATGGAGTAGGGGAAGTTCGTGTAAGTTGCCTTGAGTTCCTTGTGAGGTGAAAAAGGCCGGGTAGAAATGCAATGTAATCATCACAACACCGAGGTCCAAAGCAGTATAAAGTTTTAAATGTAGCTTGAACTGGGCTTGGAAAACTGGTATATTGAGTTCTGTGATGGAGGAAAGGCAAGGTAAAAATAGGTAAAAGAACCAACCCTAGAAAAGCTTGTGCAAATATATAATGGCATGTTTTATGTTCTCTTATTATTCACCTTTGCCCTAAAAATTCTTATTCTTCTAGCATGTTATTTTATCTATCTATCTAGTCTCTGTACTGCCCAATAGCTGAAGCTCTCCGTTATAACCCCAGTTTGGGAGGAAGGAAGCTTTCCATGCTTGCATAAGAGTTCAGCATTTCTTCTCTTGGAAATTGAAATCCCCTCTTTGATATCAAACTCATGACCATGAGAAGCTGCCCAGAATGACTCCCTTACTCCCCCAACAGAAGCAAGTGGCTCTCTTGACGTTTGAGCATAAGGAAACCAGGTGAGTTCAAGAGCAGTTGTTTGCTGGCCATTTATACCAACAGCTTCTGTTATGGAGATGAGACACGTTCAGGCTATTAACAAGCCTCTTGCCACCACAGCTGCTAAAATGCCTTCAACACAAGGGTGCATATTCTGTGATTCCCTAGGCTGTCAGAAACAGACAGTATTTGACTAGTTCAGCCGTGCTACACTTCACAACTAGTGTGAGAAAAGGCACCGCTTTTGCTGTTTGCTCCGACAGGCTCCATGCCAACCTGATAAAACTGCTGTGATGCTGGAACTGACATCATTTCAAGGGCCCGCTGGCTGGCTTGAACTGCACTTCTAGCTTCATGTGCATAATCTTAGACCCTTCCCATGTCAGCATCGGAAGGCAGCTTGGCATTAGGGATGGATGCGCTTTCCTCAGCGTGCCTCCAGGTTGATTCATTTTGTCTTAACGTTCATGGAGAAGCCACGGTTTCGGAAACCAGCTTGTTCAAACTAGCCATATTTAGTTGAGCCACAAGTTGTCCTTTGGGTGACGGAGGGAGCCGTGGTGAACTAAAGCTGCTGGGGGCAGTTTCCAGAGTCTTTCTCTGAGCTGTGCGGCAGGGTAGGAGCAGGTGCAAGAGTGAGGCTTGCTTTGGCTAATCTGGATTGTGCTAAGAGATGGTGCTAATGTGGCCTTGTGGGAGGGAGGGAATTTACCTGCATCTCGCCACGTTCTCTGATATATGACCCCTAGTCATGGAGCTGCCTGGGTGACATTGGTCTTCCCATGTATTCCCAGCCTAGCCAACCTCACAGATTCAGATGGAAAGGGAGAGAACCTTACAACTACAACTTTCTTTCTCTTTCTTGCAAGAGGAAGAATGGGGGGGTGTAAATATGATGACTTCAGGTTCTACCCCCAAGATTATTTTTGTTGTTATTTATGGTCTTTGGGTTTATGTTTGCAAATAGTTGCTAATTATATAGGACAGTTGTTTTAGTTTGTATACTGTAAGCCTCTTTGTTCTCGGGGTGTGTTGGGGAGGGTGGCCTATAAATGCTACAACTAAATAACCCCATGCATGGACTTGAATGCAAAGAGGGAGAAAGAGGAATGAATATATAATATGTGCAAGAAACTTCGAATGGATGGAAATGTAATAGCAAGTGGAGATACAGAGACCCATCCAGCCACAGAGGAAGCCAGATGTCTGCTAGCTTTGTATGTACGGTCATTCTTACTGACCAACTGAATGCTTCAGCTAAGTTGCCCCCTGCCCCGGCCAACAGGATTCCACTGCCCATGTGAAGAAAGTTATATGCCTACCTACCAATTTATCTACCCGCATTTTTCTCTGAAGAAAATAAAATCAAGGGCTTAATGGTTGTGAGAAATGAGTTCGCTTGGGAACTGAGTGTGAGTTTCTGTGTGCCATCATGGGCACTATAGTCGACCATCCTCGGATTATTGTGGCTACAAATGCCCCAAACCATTTTCTCCTGCAGAACTGGATGGACCAAGGGCACAAGTGCATCAGCTTCCCCGGCACTCGAAATAAATTATGTCTGCATTACAAACCTGTTCTCAGACCATGCGGTGAGTGCCCTTGCATCAGGCAGCTCTGCCCAGCAGTAGGTAGAGCTCGGTTTGCTCTGGCAGGACCCCTGTTTATGTCCTTTGATGAAGACAGTGCCAGCAAAGCCAGTGAGCGCCGTGTCGCATGCACAGACAAATTTAGCTCACAGAACAATAGGCAAAATCTCCCCTCAGCTTCTCACATCACATCTTATTTTCCGTTGTTTTCTACAATGCCTGTTGTACTCAGTGTCCAAAATATGTGCAGCATATGTTAGCCTATTTATAGTGTCGCAATTACTTCAGCAGGCTGAGCCAGGCAGATGGTAAACATTAGTACCAGGCAGAAGAACACTGGGATTTAGGCATGTAAATGACTTCAGGTCTTGTACTGAGCTTACTTAAGGGAATTTATTTCTTAAACCATTCTGGGTGTCTGGGACCACTAGACGGTCATACCTCTTGCAGACAGATATGGCCTCATCCAGCCTTAGGACTCAATAATTGGCCAATGACACTCACTAAATCTAGTTCTGGGTTTTGTTTTTTAAAACTCAGTGTGTGTACAGCACAGCGGAGCCAATAAGCCTTATTAACTTTGAAAACAGAGAGGCTCTAAATGGTGTGACAGGTCGGGGCTGCGTGACTGTCAAATGACATTGTTGAATGTTGAACGGAAGCAGCATTGAATGACAATTCTCGGTCGCCATGACTGCTATGAAGAGAAAGGCCAGAGGAGACAACGTGGGCTTCCTTGCCTGAAAAGCCTGGACGCTTCCAAGGAAAAACTATAGTGGCATGTCCCCAAGCCCCACCCCCACCAGAGGAGCAGCCCGAAACCCAGAAAACTTCTGAACAGAAGACTACAGAAAGGGAGAGACCTCCAAACAAATCTCCTAGGAATAATATAAGCATGCAACAAAACAAAGTTTAGAAGATAACCTGAGAATGGAATCTGTCCTAGCTGAGCACGCTGAGTGAATTTATACAGTAGCATTAAAATTACAATAAAGGATCTGTTATCAGCAACTTTGAGACATTTTCTGGATGTATGAAAAGTTTTTATTTATTTAATTTGTTTGTATCCCACCTTTTACAGTGTCCCAGGGAATTGTTCTTCAGTACACAACAAAGGCAAAGTTATAAAAGCAGGCTTTGGAGTTTGAATTGACTTAGCCCGTGATTTGGTTTCAGCTATCAGGATGCATTTATGGCCTGGCTACAGGCTTTCTCCGCTGCTTGCTGTGCAATGGAAAAGAACTCTTTCTTTGCTTGTTTTCTGCTGCCCACTTACAGTGTGAGGGACCAAGCAGTCAGTAACTTGACTTTTATATTACATCTTTACTGGTCAACCCTGCCCTTATAAGAAGAATCAACATTGTCATAACTTGCCTTTGGTTAGTTTTTATTGCTTGTTTTTCCAGGATGTTTTCTGATCTGGCTGTTTTCTAAATGAGGGACAAGGAATGTCGATGCTAGACATCAGCATGGCCTGCAGAATCCCAAAGGATCTGGTGTCTCCAGAAAAGGCTCAGTTAACGAGAGGGAGAGGGAGAGAGAGAGAGGTTTCTCCCTTTCTCATAATGCTTGAAATTGGTGTCATCCCATGACATTGAACAGTGAAATACAGTATTTGGCACAGATAAGAGGAAGCACCTTCAACAGTGCGTAGTTACACAATGGAATTCTCTTCCACCGGTTGCAACAGTGAGCACTGAGTTGGGAAGCCTTCAAAGAGAATTAGACAAATCACCAGTCAGTGAGTCAGACAAATCTGTATCGGAGGCAGTCTGCAGAACTGGGAAACATAAGCAAGATGTGGGTTTTTACTCATGTGCCACTGAAGGACTTCCCAGAGGTAGCTGGCTGGCCAGCAGGCAATCAGAAAGCTGGACCCCATAGCTCTGAGCCAGCATGGCTTTTCTTCCATCCAGACTGAAATACTCTGACCTGGTGCCAGGCTGGTTCCACTGTGTAATTTCTAGTGTAAGTCCTATATAGAGCAGACCCATTAAAACCAATGCGACCTAAGTCAGGAACATGGGAGCAGCAGGCCAGTCAGTCTGACATGAGTCCCTGGGAAAATTCTGGAGCAGAGTATGAAGCAGTCAGTCTGCAGACCCGCTGAAGGCAATGCAGTGATGACTAGAAGCCAACATGGATTCCTCAAGAGCCAATCTTGCCAGACGGACTGGATGTCATTTTTTGATCAGCTGGCGAAGCTTCAGACAAGTACCCCATGGGAACCTGAATGCATACTAGCTAAAAGTAGGCTAAATGCAACAACCGTCAGGTTGGATCCACTCTTAGCTGAAATCGAGCTCAGGAAGTGCTTCCCAAGGGCACCTTCTCCAGCCGGAGCAGGTACCAAGGCGTGTACCACAGGGCCAGTTCTGGGCCCAGTGCTTTGTACTGAGGGAATGCCTATCGCATCTGCAAATGCCACAAAATTGGGTGGGCTAGCTAATACTCTGGGAGACAGCAACAACATTCAAGCGATCTTACACTGCGCTGAAAACAATGGAATTAAATTTAATAGAGACAAATGCCAAATTCTACACCTAGGAATAAGATCGTTACGAGATGGGGAACACCTGGCTCAGCAATACTACAAGCAAGAAGGATCTTAATGTTGTAGACAGCAAGCTGAGAGAGAGTCAACAGTGTGAACCAGCTGCAAAAAAGCCAACTGCTATTTTGGACTGGCTCTTTCCATAGCAAAAGCAAGCCCAAAGCACATGAAGCCCTAGTTCCCCTCCAGTCAGGAATCATTAGGCTCCATCTGGAGTCCTGTGTCCAGTTCTAGGCACCACACTGGAAGAAAGATGCAGACAAGCTGGAAAGTGTTCCGGGGAGGGCAACAAGGATGGCCCAGGGACTGGAAACAAAGCTCCTTGAGGAGAAGTTGGAAGAACTGGGCATGTCCAGCCTCAAGAAGAGAAGACTGAGAGGAGCTATGATGGCACTCCTCAAGTACTTGAAAGGCTGTCCCACAAAGGAGACCCAGGGTCTCTTCTCCATCATGGGCTCAAGCTACACAAAGCCAGTTTCCAGGTGACTGATCAAGCAATTTGACAGTGGAACCAATAACCTGGAATGTTGTGGGCTCTCCTTCATGTTCAGGAAGTGTTCAGATGCAGCTGGGCAGCCATCTCAGAGGCTGAGGACCTGCACTGAGCAGAGGGTTGGATCCAATGATCCTCTTGGCCCTCTCCAACTTTGCTATTCTGCCGCTCTATGAGTTTACCTCCCATTAATTTCAATAGCTCTACTGCACGTGGGACTAACATATGTTCCTAAATACAATGAGTATGACATAAGACATACTGAATTATTGCAGGAAACCAATCTCCATCTATATTTTGGGATACCTTCACCAAAGTCCCTTGAGATATTCTGCATTCAGATGTTCCACACCATAACTCAAATCAAAATTTGCACCTGTGCAACAGTTTCAGATATATATAGCCAGCAAATCCAGAAGCTCCTAGATGTTAAACAGAATTCTACACATTTTAAAATGTGCAGCTTGCTAACATTACCCCATCTCTGCCTTGCACTCAGTCTTTGGGGCAAGTTATTTCTCCTCTGCCATGCTTCCCATGGCAACCATATTGTGGTGGTGACCTGGTCACATCATCAGAAAGGTTGTTTTGCCCTAATATAATTTAATCAGTGTGGTGTCGTGGTTAAGAGCATGGGACTGGGACTCAGATAATCGGGGTTCGAGTCCCCGCTCAGCCATGGAGCCAACTGGGGGACTTTGGGCCAGTCACAGACTCTCAACCCAACCTACCTCACAGGGCTGTTGTTGTGGGAATAAGATGGAGGAGGAGAATGATGTCAGCTGCCTTGAGCCCTTTGTAGGAAAAAGGCAGGATATACACCGAAAAATAAATAAAAATAAAATCATAATTTAAATGTGCAAACAATATTTTCTTTTATGACAGATATTTACAGGCTGTTGGAAGCAGGTAACCTTGCAATCACTAGATCATGATATGCAAACAGCTCAGTGCCAGATATTTGTAGATGGGAATAGAAATAAGAATGGCACACCGGATTTTTCAAATGGAGAAACCAAAGCAGCCACGATCCTTTGGAAATTGATTGGGTTAGATTTCGTAGAGCAGCACTGCTGAGCATGACTGATTTTGAGATTTTCTTCAGTGTTAGAGAAGTGCAGTTGTTTTCTTTGTAGGCTACTGATGCATGCAGGCACATACAAACAACATTAATTAATCACAGAACAAAACAGAACCTTACTGCGATTCCATCAAGATTTCTTTTTGCCTTTCAACATGGCATCCTGTAAACAAAAAAAGAAGGGAATCTCTCTCCTAGCAGCTTTATAAGATTATAAGCTTAATCTTAAATCCACTTATTGATAATTGGGTCAGAGACACTTCCTTATGAGTAAGCATGTTTATAATCCTAGGCTTTGCTTGTACATTTTAATTTATTTGTTTACATTCCTGAACTGCACTCTGCCTTAAGATTGGAGAATGCAAACAACCGTTTCAAACTGTAAAATGGGATTCCCCAACACAGTGACTTCCTAAATTTTTTTTTCATTTTTTAAGCATGTGTATGTCGATTTGCATAAAATTTATACAACTAGCCATTGTACATAAGTTTAACAGAAATGGACCTTAATAGCCAAGCAGGTAACCCATTTGAAGGTGCCACCTGCTCAAATACTGGAAGTGTTGTAAGGTTCTCATTCCACTGCTTTATATAAAGTATTTTGCCTTCCGATGCAGTAATATTGGCTGCCAAAGGCTGTGGAGAATCCATTTATACTGGCCATTTGTTAATATCCATGACACAGGTAATGCATTTAAAGGAGCACGTACATCAGTGAATATTAGATCTTGTTCCAGTACAAAATATATCGGTGTAATATCCTTCCTGTCCACCCCACCCCAAGAAAAGAGGAAGCTACTAGCATTGGCAAAGCATATGATTAAAAGAAGCATTGGCTGTGTTGCAGCGCCAGCAGCTACTTGAATTAGATAATCTCTTATTAAAGAGATGCCCTTGAATTCAGTAGACACAAAGCAAAAGATTTTGCTCAACGAGCCACACCTGAATATCCGTAGACATAGGAGACTTGGCACCAGTTCCCCTGATAACTGTTGGGAGAGGGATTCTGCCAACCAGAGCCCCTCCAAAGATTCCTCTCGTGTGTTGCTGGGAACTTCCTCCAGCAGAAAGCAGAGGAAGGAACAAGAGGAACAGCTGTCTTTGCTTGATAGTAACCAACCGGGAAGACCTGGCGGACAAGGTGACCACTATGGGAACCCAGGGAAAGTGACCACGCCATACTTGAACTCTTGATTGTAAAGGAAGCAAAAGCCCAATATAGCCAAATATGTGCCCTAGATTTTAGGAACACCAGTTTTAATAAACTCAGAACAGTAAGTAAAGTCCTATGGCAAGCAACTCTAATATGAAATGGATGGATATATGGGCATTCTTTTTAAAAAGAAATTCTAAAGGCACAAATTGTTTGTAAAATTGTTGCAAAATTGTTTGCAAAATTCCAACAAGGAAAATCGGTAGAAGACAAGAGAAGATGCCCATGTAGCTTCACAAAAAACTGAGAGATGATCTGAAAACAAAAAAGGTCAGGAAGTGGAAGGAAGGCCAGGCTACAAAGGAAGAATACAGGCAGGTAGCGTGGAATTGAAGTAAGGTTAAAGCCGGGAATGAACTGAGGCTAGTGAGGGATGTCTAAAAGCAACAACAACAACAAAAGCCTTCTTCAGATAGGTCCAGAGTAAAAGACAGAGGAGAGAAATGGGGGTCAAGCTGCTCATGTGAATGGCAAATAACAGATGACAAGGAAAAGTGCTTAATTCCTACTTTGACTCAGTCTTCTCCCAAAAGAAGATCTATGACCTTCCTGATGAAGGGGAAGTACAAGCTGAAGGAGCAGGATGGCAGTTTGAGATTGATAAGCAAATGGTCAAGGACTAATTGGGTTGAATGAGTTCAGATCTCCAGGGTTGAATGAATTCCACCCTAGAGTCATAAAGGAACTGGTGGAAGAACTCTTAGAACCATTGTCTTAGAGAAATCATGGAGGACAGGGGAAGTGTCAACGGAAGGGCTAACGTTGTCCTAATGTTGTCCCCATCTTCAAGAAAGAAAGAAAAGAAAAGCCTGGACGCTACAGTTCATTAAGTCTGACATCGATCTCTAGGAAAAATCTGGAGCAGATTATAAAGCAGTTAGTCTGCAAACACCTTGAAAGCAATGCAGTGATTACAAGAAGCCAGCAAAAACAAAACCTGCCAGACTAATCTGATTTCGTTTTTTGATTGGGTAACCTCCCTGATGGACTGTGGGATAGATTAAGTCAAGACATAATCTATCTTGACCTCAGCAAAGCTTTTGACGAAGTGCCCCATGATCTCCTGATTAGCAAACTAGTTAAAAGTGGGCTAGATGGAACAATGATCAGGTGGATGCACAGTAGGCTACAGAATCAGACTCAAAGACTGCTCATCAATGGCACCTTCTCAAACTGGAGAGAGGTAACAAATGGGGTACTGCAGGGTTCAATCCTGGGCCCAGTGCTATTCAACATTTTTATCAACAATTTGAATGAGGAAGTGCAAGGAATGCTCAGCAGATTTGCAGATGACACAGAATTGGGTGGAATAGCTAATACTCTGGAAGATAGAAACAAGATTCAAGGTGATCTTAGATTGGAATGCTGGGTGAAAGAACAGAATGAAATTCGGTAAGGACAAGCTGAATGTGAGTCAACAATGAGATGTGCTGCAAAAGGGGCAAATGCTAGTTTAGACTCACTAGTAGGAGTATCAGTTCCAAATCTGGTGAAGTCCTAGTTCGCCTTTCCTCAGCACTGGTTAGGCCACAATCGCAGTATTCTGTCCATCTTTGGAGGCAGTTGCAGAAAGATGCAGACAAGCTGGAAAGGGTTCAGAGGATGGCAATAAGGATGATCCAGGGACTGGAAACAAAGCCCTTTGAGGAGAGATTAAATGAACTGGGCATGTTTAGCATTGAGAAGGGAAGACTGGGGGAAGATACGATAGCATTCTTCAAATACTTGAAAGGTTGTCACAAAGAGGAAGGACAGGCTCTTGTCTTGATCATTGCAGAGCACAGGATACAGAATAACGGGCTCAAGTTACAGAAAACCAGATTTTGGGTGAGCATCAACAGTAACTTCCTGACTGTTAGAGCAGTATGACAATGGAACCAATGAGTTAGAGAGGTTGTGGGCTCTCTCACACTTGAGGCCTTCAGGATGCAACTGGACAGCCATCTGAGAGGGATGGATTAACTGGAAGTCCTTCATTGAGAAGGGGGTTGGATCCAAAGGCCCTCTGGCCCCTTCCAACACTACTATTCCATGATTCTATGGTTCTGTGATAGGGAGACCAAGTGGCAATCCACTGATTAGGTGTTTGTAGTGGTGCTGCAGCAGTTCCTCACATTTCCAAATGTGCACAGAGGTCCAAAAATCCTATATAAAGTAAGAATTGCATGCAATTTTTACTCATCAATGGCATCTCCATACATCTTCCTTGTACTGTTTTTGGAAAAATCTTGACTATCTCTAGTAGGGGAATACTAAGCCGTATGGGTTTAATCAATCAGCATGTTGTTCTGCCATAATCATTTGATTCTTTCTTGTTCCTATTTGGAGATCTGTTTCAGAGCACAAGAAATGAGTAGCCAGAAAGTGTCTTTGGAAAGGGATCACCTGAATTCATGTGCACGGTCTCATGTTATAGATTATACAGTGTTGCATCATTGATATTTATCCTGGTCTATGTGGGCAATAGCAACAGTAGCAATGTGCACACAACATTTGCTAAGTCTTTAATGACCCAACAGCTCCCCCTAAGCCACACTCAGCAGGTCCTGTTAGCAGCATAAGCTAATACCAGCCTCCAGGTCTTGATACAAGTGACTGCCACTGAGTCCCACCTTCGCTTGACCTTAGTTTTGGATGAGTTGTGAGTTGCCGTTCATTCTCATTTCAGTGTGCTCTAACATTTCTGCCCTGTCTCTTGTCACTGCTAATAGTCAATAAAGAAGGAGAAATAGCATCTTCATAATGATTGTGTAAGTTGGTAGTCATTCATCTGCATAACAATTGTGTGAGTTGATTGTCAAATCGTCATTCCATCCATGGTGGTTCAGGAAGGTCAGCGGTGATTTTTGCTGTTACAGAGAGTTGTCAAAGCCTTCATGCATATTTATTATTTATTTATTGAATTTGTTTGAGATCCACCTATTAGCATCACCCTCTCACTGCCGAAGAAATGGATGGGTAATGGTAGACTCTGTTGACGTACAACAGATTACAATAATCTTGTTGTATGTCAAAAATCCATTATTCCTTGGGTTTGTCCAAGATTTGTCAATTCTGGTAAAGTTAGTGTGTCATCCACTGCGTGTGAACCATGTCTCGGTATTGATAAATTGCATCTTCTATGAACCAAGTTGACCCTAAATGGGTGAAAATGCATTGGTATACCTTTGCATGTCTTTGTTAAATTAAATCATATTTTATTTCTTTCATTATATAAAAGGAGGGCAGTGGAGGCTTTCATTTAAGGAGTGGGGGTCAGCTTCCTGTCATCCAGATATTTGGCTTACAATTCCCATAGTCCCTCACCATTGGCTCTGTTGTCTAGGCCTGATGTGTGCTATAGGTCCAAATTTTAGGATTGCTACAAGTTGCTTACCGTTGCAATAAAGACACACAGTCCCACCTACATTATTTGGATCAGCTGGAATTGTTCAATCGGATTAACCAGTTCTCTGGATTTTCCATCCCCACTAGCTGGGAACAAAGAGCCTTTGGTCAATTCCAGGAAAAAAGTGGTTGTATCAAGACAAACTTCAGTGCACTTGAAGCACAGGGAATAATATTGGAATCTAAGTTCTTCCTAACTCCATCACTCATAGCTTAGTAAGAGCTATCATCTTGCCTTTCTTCTCAACAGCTGCCACCTCATTCTGGTTATTCAACCTTTGCTAACAATGTGCACATTAATATTTCACAGAAACTAAAATGTGACAAAAAATACAAGATAGACTGTTACTGAGAGGCTCAGCCGTGATGGCTGGCCTAGGCGTGTTTTGTTGTGATCGCTTGGGCTGATGCAGCTTCTTTATCATGTCTTCCATTCTGTGAAGGACAGCCAGGAGCGCATGAGTCTCGTTGAAGCTGGCAGCAAAATGGCATGCTACCCACCTGTGTTGTATTTGATGCCTACAACCTACGTACTCTCTATCCTAATTTTCAAACCATTTGCAAGGGTTGGGATCCTTTGAGGATGCAAGAGAGAATCAAGATGGTTTGATCTCTCCAAAATGGTTACATAAAACTACAACATTTGAAGCTCAGCTAGAATGTTTGCTGCGGTCAAGTCCAAGAGGCCACCAGTGAAATTAATGAGCAGTGTCAATGACAGAAAGACTTCCTTCAGAAACTTAGCAGGAAAATGTAAGTGGGACCCAGGACCTTGTGTAAGATGTGAATTGGTGATGATTCCAACCAACCAAGTTTGAGAAGCCTTTCTGATGGGGGTTATTACCTCTCATCAGAGCTGGCAGGACTGATGAGAATTATTGTCCAAACCATTTGGCAGACACCAGTTTGGAAAGACTGGTCTACAGTGTGGCATTTATATAGGAGCATAGGAAGTTACCTTGCTGTTTGTCTAGTGTAATGTTGTCTGAAGGTTAGTTCCCCTCCAGGGGTCTTGGACAGAGAAAGGAAAAGAAAGGTCTTTCGCATCAGATGTGATCTGATCCTTTTTAACTGGAGGTGCTATGGATTGAATGTGTGCATCTCAAACACCAGGGGTCTGTTACGGAGCTGCAGCCAGTGGGTAGACTGGAGGAAGACTGATGCTGGAGTGTGATGGAACTAGCAAACCTAGCTGTGTTCTCCCCCATTCCATGTGTAATATGAACTAGGACTAGAGTTAACAAGGATTTGAGAAGGACTTGGGGCATGATTTCATCGTTTTCTCATACAGAGTTACAGTTTGACAGAGATTTAAATCAGGGTGCTTGTTGACAGCAGGCTGAGCATGGGCCAGCACTGTGATGCAGCAGTGAAGAAGACAAATGCCACCCTGGGATGCATAGCCAGAAGTGTGGCTTCCAGATCCAGGGGGGTGTTGAAATCACTGTACGTGACTCTGGTGCACCCACAATCGGAGTGCCGTGTCCAGTTCTGGACTCCACGTTATAAGAGAGACATAGCTAGGTTAGACTCAGTTCTGCACAGGGTCACAAGAATGGTAGCCAGGTTGGGAGAGATGACATCTGAGGAGAGATTGAGGGAGCTGTGTGTTTTTTAAGAGGAGACTCCGAGGAGATCTTTTAGTGACTTATAGGTATGTAAGGGGATGTCATGTGGAGGAGGGCCATTGCCTGTTCTTCCCTGCAGTGGAGCTCAGGACACATTCCAGTGGGACAAGCTCAAGGAACCGGGCTTTAGGATGAATGTCAGGAAGTACTTCCTGAAGGTTAGGGCCCCTAGGATATGGAATGGGCTTCCAAGGGAGAAGGTTGAGGCTCCATCAGTGAGGTGTTCAAGGAAAGATTGGGCAACCACATGTTACAGGAGTGGAGTCGGCTGGAGCTGAGGGTCAGATTAGATGGCCTGGGAGGCTCCTTCTGACTCGCTCTGTTTCTGTGTTTCTAAATGCACGTCATTGCCATGTGATGAGGCTCTAATAGGTTGCACAGAATCCTGCACTGCAAGTTTAGCGCCCACAAACTGATGGAGAAAAGATCCATGGTTCTGCAGGGTGGCCACTCATATTTCCTAAGCTATGTTTTGTGTATTGGTACGTTATTAAATCCTAGATAGTTTGAATGCAAATAAGCCCTTAGACAGATTCATCAGGCAGGAAGCAAGAAATGCATAGAAATGGCTTGCCCAACACGGTTGCAGAACAACTGGGTTTGCTGCATGATTTCTGTATAATTTTTGTGTTGCTTCTTCCTAATGAGAAGAATTCTCAAAAGAATACACAGCCCGATATTGGAAGGAGTATGGAATTCTTTTCAGGGCTTGAAACCAATCTATTCCACATTGAATTAACATATTAAGCTTAATACCTCACTCCTTGGGAGATAGAAAATGAACATAACTCTGCTATTGCAGGAGGCTCATTTGGTTTTTCATTGCCTCAATTCACTCTTGTTTTATATATTAAAATGCCCTCTTTGTGCTTGTATTGCCGTTGTAATAACTGAAGTCATATCATCAACTATCCAAATTAATAAGGCTCCTTTAGTTTTTAAAAATAAAAAGGACGTACCCAACACCAAGGACAAATTGAGGTGAAACAGTGAAGCCGTTGTGCATTATGGTAGGGCAGCCCTCCCCAACCTTGTGCCTTCCAGACACGTGTGGACTGCAGCACCCAGAATCCCCAGTCAATGGCCCTGCTGGATGGGAATGCTGGGAGTTGTGGTCCCAGTGCCTCTGAAGGCCACCAGGTTGGGGAAGGGACTGTAGGGGAAAGGGCAGGGCCTGTGGTAGACTGCATAGGCTACATGAAGAACCCATCAGGAGCAAACCCCCCCGGCACTCCAGGTGGGGCTGGGAAGGAGCCCTGCTGCTCATGCAGAAGTCTGCCCATGAGGTCATTGATTCTGTTCAGGATAAATAAGCACGTTCCTAAAATATATCATCATTCTGTCCTTTCCAGTGTAAAGTATTGCCACTACTAAATTTGGCATAAATAACCATGCAATCTCGTACAATAATACAGAGACTAAACATTTTAGAATCCCAAGGTTTTTTAGTACAGAAAAGCTTTCTCTTCATCCCTTCTGGCCTGTAAATAGGGTGCATCTGTTTGATTCCTCTTTAAAATGATCTATAGACTCTAAAAGGCCCTTTGACAGCATGCATTGTTGCTGCAGAAATGTGATTGTTCACAATTTTTGATGATGCCAATTAAAGAGATCCTTGACATTGTGCCGGTGCTTCAAATGTTCATTCCATTCTTCTTACATTGGTGCTTCTCTCCTGTGTCCTTACATTCTTAGGATCAAAAACCTCTTATATATATATATAACATGAAACACCCAAGAACTGAAATGGTTTCTGCACCTTCAGGAGACAATGGAAGAACAAGGGATGAAGTGTGCTCATCTTACTTTCGTAATGGCAAGTTTACATTGGTGGGTGTGGAGATGTTTGAGGGCAGGGGAAGCAGCTCTAACAGTCAATAGCGTAGCAGCAAGAGCCTGCTTTGCTTCTCTATTGAGAGATACGCGATCCAGCTTTTGTAAGATTTACCCAAGCCAACCGCTGCTGTGTGAGGGAGCCCAGCTGCTTCTCGCAGCCATGCGGGCACTGAGCTTGCCCTAGTGGGGGTCCAATCCATGGTGATCATTTCCAGATCTAGAAGTTTGAGGTGGTGCTGAGCATGTGTTGTGGCATATGTGCATGCAGGCACAGTCAGGGTTTTTTTAGCATGGCGCAATGCACCGTGGGCTGTAAATAGATTTAAACATACATAGAGCAGACCCACTCAAATCAGTGGGTCTTATATTAGCCTTGACCAAATTAAGACCTATTGAGTCAGTGGGTCCACTAAATGTGACTCAGGGTGGATCCAATCCAATGGCTCATATACCAATCACACGCTTCTTCATAAAAGCACCAAATGACTCTGACGTATTAGGGTCATTTTCAGTGCATGAACCTTGGACCAGGTGCTGGGCACTCACCACCCTGGGATATACAGGGCCACTGGGGTGACACCCATCCGGGGCTATGCTGTTGACCGCCATTTCCACTTTTCCTCTTGGCAATCTACCCACTTAATAGCTGTCCAAGATGTGTGATAGACTGGTTGAGAGTGAAAAAAGAGAAGGGTTGATGATGAGGATACAAGAACCCATGTGCTGCCCGTCTTGAAGGGAAACTGGTTTCTTCCAAGTGGGAAAGCCTTTCCTTACCAGCTCTTTCCACAAGTACAGCCTCTTTATCCCTCCATTTGATCTAATGGCAAAAAAGTGGCAGAGGAAGTCTGTTCCCAGTGCATGCACACACACACACACACATGCTCACACACAAATAGTTAATGTGGAAGAAAGCCCCCGTTTCAGGGGATGCTTCTGTCCCAAGGGATCTTCACAAATGTGACTTGTTTACGCCACACAGTTTCTTGGCAGCCCCATGTCGCTTGTAGAATGCCGTGTTGACCTTTAATAAGAAATTCATTCGCACGCCAGAGAGGAGAGAGAAGAGAAAATAAAATGTGTGAAGTTACTATTAGACAATCAGGGAAGCATGGGAATAATGCCTGACTATCAAAGGATGGTGTCAAATTAGGCTTTGCTAAGATAGAGCTGAGCCTTTCCCATTTGGGGGTGGGGCGAGTGGAAAGATGCCTACAATTATCTGTGAGCTAATCCATGCTGGCTACATGTTGCTTAGCTGTCTCTGCTCTTTTATCAAACCAAGGACAGTTGTAACAAAAGTCCTTTCTATAGAGTCAGCGGCTACCCAGTCTAGCTTCAAGATGAATCCGTCCATTTTGGTTTCTCATAGTTTCTTTTATCCCAAATGGAAATTTATTTTGGTATTTTTTTAAAACTCTGTACTTCCTGGAAGTACATTTCTGTTCATATCCAGTGGCTACAGGGAATAATGGACCTTTTGACTATGCCACCTCAGATGGCTGGTGGTCCACCAACATCTGGAAGGCTACAGCTTCATCACTTTTGGTAGGTAGTTTCATGAGGTTCAAATTGAGAAAGCTCACCTAGAAATTTGGACTGAACAAATTTCTCATCCATCCCTAATCCAGTATCAATACAAATCCAGCCACTAGCAGGCTTCTTTGGCCATCAGTGCTGGATCATGCTTACATCCCTCAGTTCCTATCAAGACTAGCTGACTTCTTGACTAAATAATTACTACTTTATTTTTCAAAAATGGCCCCGCTAGAATAACCTCTCGGAGCCATTATCATTTCAATTTTAAGGGGGTCCAAAGGGACATGAACAAATTATTCGTATGTTTCCATCATGAATGCCTAATAAGCTAATTAAAAGTATCAAAATTGGGCTTTTTATGATGATATAGTTAACACTCCCTCAAATAATTACCTTCATACAGCCAGATGGTATTATGTGATATATATCTACAGATACTTTACCAAAAAAAAAAACAAAACCCTTAACTGTATGCTGTAATTAATTTTGATATTGATAGTTGATTAGCCATCACACTGAAAAACAGACTCAAAACAGACACTTTCCACATAATATATATGAGAATATTAGAGGATGACTTAGAAGAAAGTGAGAGACATGAGAATGGAAATACCTTGCTCACCCCTTCATATTCAATGCATCCATTCAGTGCATAGAGAGTTGTGTGAAACATGCCCACTTTCCTATTGAAGAAGACATAAACCATGTGGTTTGCATTTTAATATGGGCTAACCTAATGCACTCTTGGGGACTGCAGGTGGCACAGTGGTTTAAACCACTGTGCTGCTGGGCTGGTTGATTGAAAGGCCGCCGGTTCGAATCTGCACATGGGGTGAGCTCCCGTGCTCCATCCCAGCTCCTGCCAACCTTGCAGTTCGAAAGCATGCAAATGCAAGTAGATAAAAAGGCACCACTTCGGTGGGCAGGTAACAGCGTTCCGTGCACTTCGGTGTTTAGTCATGCCGGCCACATGACCACGGAGACTGTCTGCGGACAAACGCTGGCTCCCTCGGCCAGGAAACGGAGATGAGCACCGCCCCCTAGAGTCAGGCATGACTGGACATAAAGTCAAGGGGAAACCTTTACCTTTTACCTTTAATGCACTCTTTGTGGGCTACAACTTAAACCAGAACACGTTTATCCTTCACTTTTCCCACGTTTCCAAATGTTATAATTCAGTTCTCTGAAACAGAAATAAGTATCTTAGACAGAATAGTACACAACAAGCAGAAGTTAGGGGTAAGCATTTTGCCATGGCAACTTCCGTATCTCCCTGTTCACAGCAGTACGACTAGAGAGAATTGAGGAGAACATCTTTGCCAGCACACACATCTGGGCCCGGTTCTTCTACTCAGACTGCCTGATCTTTTGCATCAAGCTACAGAGACTCAAAGAGATCAGATGGGCAGTTACTGGGCCTATTCAGTGGTGGCACCAAAGCTGTGGAATGCCCTCCCTAGTGGAGATCCACCAGGATTCCTCTGTTGCTGCTTGTAGGCTACTATTTGCCCTCCCACCCCTTGAGATCGGCAGTATGGGCTCTGCTCCGGGAGCCTTCTGTTAGAGACATCAGGAGGCAAAGTACCCGGAGGAGGGCTTTCTCTATGGAGGCGCCCCATCTGTGGAACGTGCTCCCCAGAGAGGTCCGCCTGGGGCCATCATTATTTGTTTTTGGGTGCCAGGCTAAGACCTTTTTATTCAAACAATATTTTAACAATGTCTAACATTCATAAGTTTTAATTGTGCAGCCAGGGTGTTTCCGGGTTTTAATTGTATTTGTATAGTATTTATTTATTTCTGTGAGCCGTCCCGAGGCTATATAGCAAGGGGATGGCATACAAAACCTAAATAAATAAATAAATAAAAACAAGAGATATGTTAAGGAGAGCTGCATGCAAGCATGCTAGGCATTTTCATGCCATGAAGACCATGCATTTTTTCTGCAGAATTCTGGCTAAATCCCATTTATTTATTTATTTATGTTGCAGAAACGGGTTAGAACAAAAGTTTTGTGCTCAACGAAAGTTTGCTAACCCTAACCCTCGTCACAGCCCTGATGCATTCATCCGATGTCCAGGAAAGGCCCTCGTGCACGTGCATTTCGTTAGCACATAGTTTCTCTTCCTGCAGTCTGCTACCTGGCACATGTCCAGCTACCAGATCACGAACAGGTGCTATTTCCTCTGTGAAGGTTTAAAGCAATAAGTAGAAGTCAGAGGTGGGGACAGCAGACCTGACTGGATGTCTCCAGCCACCCCATTCGATGGTTTTTAAAAGCATAGTCTGAACAAATTAAACCCTGTTGGAAAGCTGGGATGCAGGCCCCGTGTTACCCCAAGAGCTGAATTGAATTTCAGGGAACCTCTTTGGAGCTTGGCCATGGCTGACAGCAAGGAGGAGGAACCAGAAAGCAAAATGACCCACGTATTTGATGTCCTCACTGCCAGCAACTGGGACTGACCAGGGGTATTTCAATGTTTTAGAATGGGAAGAACTGCACGAAGGTCAGGAAACCACCAAAGGATCCATCCAGGAGCCTGGAGGGGGCTGTGGCCTTTTCAGGGGCCACAGTGGGACCCCCAGAGGGACAGGTTTGGCTCTTGACCTGGAGTTCTTCACCTCTCATTTAGAGTCTCTGGCATTGTGCTTTTGGTTGCCATTGTGGCTGGTGTCCCTAAACTGTCTGTTGGCACCCACTGGGTGCCTCTCCTGGTTTTAATTATATTGCTTAGTTGTTTAAATTATTGTTTGTTTCCCCTTTAAAATGGGCGAGCTGGCGTGCCACAAAGCCGATGTTGTCTTCCAGCCTTGTTTTAATTTCCATTCCAAAGAGCAGTTTAGTGTGTTGGACCTCAGACCACATCTCTGCTCTGCACTTGAATTTTTTGAAAAAATGTTTTTCTTGTAATCTTACATTTGCCTTTGGATAAGCCTTTTGTGTGTTTCATTTTTGGTGGCTGGCCATGTCCCCCAAGGAAGCCACTGTCTGAATAGGCAGCCCTCCCCTTGGCCGCCCTCCCATTTCGTAAGGGTACTCAAAGCGCTCGCCCCAGATTCTAAAAGTGCCTTCCGACTCGAAGGGTGGGATAGCTTAAGCACTTTGACTGCGGGTATAAATTAAGCATTTTAATTTATTTTAAAGAGAGCATTAGGCATACACTTCTGTTGAAATAAATGAGATTTCAAAGTTATTAATGCTTAGTTTAGCTGGATTAGGAGCTGTAATGGCCTGATCAGCAACTCTGGATTCTCCGGGGGCCAGTTTGTCCTGCTCCATGAGACCCAGTGCGGGCCCCATTTCTGCCCCCACTGCTACAGCAAAAAAGTAGGGAAACTATTCAAACCTGCATGGCAGCTACAAAGGCTTTGAATGGACACATTTGGCTTGAGAGCAGGTTGAATGTGTCCATTTGAGGCCCCTGTAGCAGCCTGTTGCCAAATTTCAATGGCAAACCATGTTTCCCCCCAATCTTGCTGTGAAACGATTAAATAGCGTCAGCACGACAGGACCCCAAGTTGCCCTCCCCTGTTCGGAAGTGTGCGAGAGAGATGTAACTAGCAATAAATTAACGTGTGGAAATTTCATGGATCTGTTGCTAAGTTGTACCACTTCGTGCTGCAGGTGTAGATTCAGACTTTGAATGTTCACCAGAACACATGTGCACCTACAAAACTGCCATGAAAACGAGAGGAATTTACCATGCCTGTTTTCATAGGCAATATAAAAGCAAACAGGGTTGCTAATTAGGTCTTTGGCACAAAATCTCAAGCTTTTGGAGTCTTCCTTCCCAAGGCAATCCATGTACCTTAGAGCTGATGACTGCAGCAGCCGCTGCTCTGTGGTGGCCACCAGTGGGGGAGATGGCCTTTAAAAGAGGATCAGACACATGTGCAGAAAACTGGCCTTTTCACCCGCTATTAGCCATAGGTAAAGGTTAAGGTTTCCCCTTGACGTTACGTCCAGTCATGCCTGACTCTAGGGGGCGGTGCTCACCTCCGTTTCCTGGCCGAGGGAGCCAGCGTTTGTCCCCAGACAGTCTCCGTGGTCATGCGGCCGGCATGACTAAACACCGAAGTGCACAGAACGCTGTTACCTGCTCACTGAAGTGGTTCCTTTTTATCTACTTGTATTTGCATGCTTTCGAACTGCAAGGTTGGCAGGAGCTGGGACGGAGCAACGGGAACTCACCCCATTGTGCAGACTCGAACTGGCAACCTTTTGATCAGCCAGCCCAGCAGCACAGCGGTTTAACCCACTGCGCCACCTGCAGTCCATAACAACTAAGCAAAAGGTCCAGTGCTGGTTGGTGACAGATAGCAGGGGGCGGTTGTTGCCGCCACACCCTGCTGAGGGGGGTGCAACTTGTCTGCAACTCATGACATGCACATGGTGGGCATGTCATGAGCGGAGCCAGCTAGAGCTGGGGGTGAGACTAGATGGCCCGGGAGGCCCCTTCTGACTCGCTCCGTTTCTATGATTCTACGCTGTCTGACTGACCATGATAAGAAACATGTCATTGGACTAGAATCTAAACCTTCAGTCTAATTGAACAGGGCTCTTTCTTCATTTTTAGGCACAGATATTGCATCTTTTCTGTTCTCTGCTACACATACATGCGTGCGCACACACACAATGCCCAGGAAAGGCAGTGACACCTACATTGTTGGAGACCCATGTCCTCTTGCAGGGCATGTGCTGAACTTTCTAGGAGCTCTCCATGGTGCTGAACTCCATCCCCAAAAGAAGCCAGTTGCCCTCTTTCCATTTTGTCTCTGCTGAGCCTTCTCTCCACTCCCTGCAAACTCTAGAAACCCGGAGTGGATCCCAGAAGAGGGGCACTCCCATTAGGGGCTCAGCACACACACTTCCTTGCTACGCGGGACCCTCCATGAAGCAGCGTAACTTGACTGCCAAGACTGGGTGACTTCCAGGTTATCTGCACTCTGTGCTTTTTGCCCCCTCCCTGAATAGCATTGTTCATCCCCCTGGCCTTGTCGCCCAAGCTTTTGGATGCAACTCAACTATTCTGATAATGTACAAATGTCCTCTGCCCAGTTTTCTTCCATTGGCTTCCCATTGATGACTTGGTTAATCTGCGATACAAACCAAAAGTGACCCCCCGCTAGCATTGCTATGCAAGCAGGCAGGTGTTGTGTTCCAGAGACACTCAAAGCTGGGAAGAAGATGAGTAGGATGACCTTGAACCATCAGACCCTGTACATCACCTATTTGATTGCCTCCTCTGGCAGGGCTCCATCACGGCGACGGTACAGTCTGGCAGCAGATGCTGCTATGGAGACCAGTAGCAGCAAGCCAAGCATCAGGTACAGAAAAGGCAGGGGAAACAAAAGAGAGATATAATGCTCAATTAAAACAAAAGCAAAAGTGCTACAGATGCTATGGGTACTTATGGAACAGCTAGACAATTTCAGCCTCTAGTTATTGGCAGAAACAGTGCTCTCTGCCATTGGAACAGCAGTGCAGAAAAAAGCCATCTTCTGTCTTTAAAATTTTACACCTTGCCTTTGCAATTTATCTGTAATCTTATCCAGCTGCATCCTCTTTAGAACCAGAACTCATATTTTAACAGCTGCATGCTATTATTAACCTTCTGAGGGGTGAGAGTTAAATGAAAAGATTTAGGTCGAATAAGCAACCTGGGATCAAGCAGTAAGTGTTCCTTTGATTAAGCCAAGGCCTGCCTGGATGGGAGGCACCCCAAAGCTCCATGGAAGGAGTGATATAGGCTAGTGGGACTTGCAGTGCATTAACTTCCATGCTGAAATGCCGGCCGGGTCGCCATGCCTTCCTGCAGAATACGCTGGCATGTCCCAGCATTCTTCTGGTTTTCAATCCCCTCACTCCCGGTGGTGGCATTTTGTAGCCCCTGAGCACGCCTGGACCTTTCTGCTTTCAGGGAATTCGAATTTGCCACCTTTCTTTTTATAAAGCTTTCCCTTCCCACATACTTCAGTAAACCTCAGGGCTCTCCATAAGCCCACTGAGAGTCTCTGTAGTGTGTGGATGGCTCCATTAAGGGACACTGAGAATGCTCCACTGAGTCCAACACACCTGGAGAAAAGCTCCCAGGCTGGGGAAATCATATCCAGGATTCAGGTAGAGGTACCAGCTTTTTGGAACTTGTGTCTAGATTTCATGTGCTGTATGCAACACTGTATAGAAAGATAAATTGATATTTCTAGGTAACTGGAAAGGCTGCACTGTTTCTGAAATATCTTGATAGCATAGCTACCAATCGGAAAAATTATTGATCTAAAGAACTTCTGCCATAATTTCATGAGGCAACCTTGGTCAGTTGTTACTTCAAAAAAAGACTTACCAAAGTTAATGAATGTCTACCTAAACGGGATGAAAGAGCTTGAGATATTTTTAAAAAATAGTATGTGAGAGAAGGCAAAACTGGCAGCTCCAGGCCAAGAATTTCGCATTCAATCTTTGAAGTCTGGGTTTGAATTCATGAGTATTCAGCCATGGTGGTGGTGCTGAATTAGGGGTCTCCAACCGCCCCCCCCCCGAGGGGCCTTGCATTGCAAGTAGTTACGACATGGCTCCATCTATGCAGGGAATAGCTGTATCACCAGCTCAGTTTGGCTGATCCCAGTGGAAGCTGAAAATTTTATGCAGCTCAAGGTTCAATAGGAACTCAGCAAATTTCCAAGAAGCAACTTGACTTGATTAAAAATGGAAGAAAGCAAAAGTGAAAGATTTATCCATCCACAGCTTAATCATGGCTTGGGACCTGGGAATCTCAGGGCTGGCTGGCTGGCTTTATAGCACATCTCTAATCTAAATCAACTCTACTCTTTCTCCCACGTGGACCAGCCCAAATGCTTTATTCATCATCAGTGGTTCTCCTCATAGGCTCTCTGACTCCTGTAGTCAAGATGGTGGTGCCCAGGAAATTTATGAACAATAACTTTCAACCAGACTTTGAATGGAGAGCCTTTCCAAAAGGGGGTGCCTTCAAATATTTCATTGGGAAAATATTATATTGGGGAGCCCTTTGACTAATGCAGATGGTATGTAAAAACTTTAATAAATACATAAACAAACAGAGGAATGGCCTTTGACAGCTCTTTAAACAGAGGACTATCTTGGGTAAATTAGGACACCCTAGTTGGAGTCGGATACATTGGATGCATGTGATATCAGTGGTTTTAGAAACAGAAGTGGCTTTCTAACTTTCCCTTGGTTTGATATTGACGGTCATTCAAATCTTTTGCAGCCTTTGCTTTGATCAGTGGCAAGACCAGGGGCTTGGCCACAATGTAGTTTAAACACAGACGCAGGGAAGGAGGGAGGCTAGTGAGCAGCATCCTCTGCCCTGGGAGACTGCTGAGCTGGTTGGTCCCGGTCACAAACATCTGCTGAAGGAAGAAGCACACGGTCAGGGATCGGAAAAATCATTTGGACTTCAGGAGCTGCTCTTACTGTGTTTCAATTAATGTTGATCTAAAATTGATTAGCAGTTTTTCATAAATGTGTAGCCAATTGATTTGCAAATTAAGGTAAATCAAATCAGCCTTGCTACATTATCCATCATGGTGTGAATAATATGGATACATATTGATTTTGCTCTGTAAGATATTCACTGCTGGATAGCCTACTGGTGACTTAATATTGGAATTCCCACCCTTGAGGGGACACATGGCCTTCCATTGGGTTTCTTTCCTAGTTCTTTCCTTGAAGGGCAATCATGTTTTGTAGTCTTCAATTGTTTTACTGCTGTAAAGAAATTTTTATAGTGCCTTGAGGATGGGTGCTGGTGTTATTCGTCATGCTCTTAATTTGTAGATTGGTTCACATACCATGTTCAGACATCACAGTAAACCAGAATCAGTTCGAATCCTGGTTTACCTTGAATTTTATTTATTTATTTAAAATATTTATATGCCGTTCTATTCGCAAAAAAGCCTCAGGATGGCTTACAATATAAAATATAACATAAATAACATAAATTCCCGACCCACATTGGCTGCAGTTAAAAACATAGAAAAGACAATATTAAAACTTATAAAAATACTGCTGGAATAAAAAGGTCTTAACCTGGTGCCGAAAAACAAATAACGACTGCGCCAGGCGGACCTCTCTGGGAAGTGCATTCCAAAGATGGAATATGGAATATGCCAGCAGCTACAACAATTGCTCCCCCTTGATTCCTCCCACCAGCAGGAGGAGCTAAATAAACCGAGGGCTCCCAGTCCCAGGTTTGTTTAGCTTGATGCTTTCCCTAGCAACCCAGACTCAATTCTTCCCCAAGAAGCCAGAGTCATGTGCAACCATTTCTTCTTGGGTTATTGCTTGTCAATGGAAGCACAAGCCAGGATTCCCAGTTCAAACATTGCACTAAACAAACCAGGAATGGTGCATTTCTGGCTTGCTTAGATACATCTACTGGACCCAGCCAGGAGTGATTGAACTGCATGGGCTAACAGTAAGCCATGATTAGTCACCATGTGTCCAAACAGCGATTATCTCATAAACATCCCTCTCAGGTAGGTCAAAATTATTTCCCCCGTTCTATTGATGAGAGATGAGTTGAGAGTAGCTTGCTGTGGGTTCCTGATGCAAGATTTAAAGCACAGGTGTCCAGATTTATGGCTGACAGTGCAATGCCATAAGCAAGTCTCACTGAGGTCAATGGAACATATTCCCAAATAAATACTCATATCCAATCACTTGGGGATAAACCCCACTGAACTCAATGGGATTTATGTCGCATTGAACTCAATGTGACTTATTGACATGCATAGGATTGTACTTGATGACCTCTAAAAGCTTACAGAAGAACAACAAAATTTCAAATCACATGTCTCTGAAGGCTGGAAGCATAACTTCTGGAAGGCAAATACCTTAGTCTGTACATTAAATGACATCATTTGTTCCCCAAGAATGGACATTCAATACCAGTTTTAGGCAGACTGTTCATATTCTGTTATCACCTAAATACAGGTAATTATATTTTTAGTTTTGTACTGGAACCAAAGACTAGAATTTCCCGCTTTGTAGCTCACAGAACGGACACAATCCACTGAGATATGTGGCTCCTTTCTTTTCCTTGGGAGCGGAAAAGTGAATGGCGACTGTTACCAAAGAAATCATAATTCTGTATCCCTGACTTTCACATGGTAAAAAAGAGGTAAATGTCTCAGAAGGATTATTTTTAAAGGATGATATAATTTACAGGCTTTCAAAAGCAACATAAAATTCAAGCTGTAGCAGCCTCACTGCCTTCTGCAATTTGGTGAGCTCCAGATGTGTTTGACTAGAAATCCTGCTCATTTCTCCTGGGTGGAAACAGGATATGGGAAAGAAGGCATAGCAAATTGTGGGTCACAGGAGTGTCTTCCCTGCGAAAACCGGACTTTGGTTTTTGCAGAAGTCAAGGCTAAAAGCCACACTTGGATATCCTCTGCTTTTGCTTTTCAAAAGATGTTGCTCAGTCTTGACTCTGCCACACGGAGGAAAGCGTGTGGTCAAGAATGCTCCTCCCAGCCCCAGCCTAGTGTGGGGGCAGAGGGACCGTTTCCCACATCATTCAGGGGCTTTGGGCAATTAACTGCTGTCGCTCAGGAGCTGGGGAGATGCCGCAAAGTAGCACACGAGCACCGTGCATGGGACTACGGTGGGGATGGAGAACCAGTCTCCATCAGTCGCTCTCACCAGGCTCGCCTCCATCAGGCGCTCTATTCAGACATGGCTTACTCCCAGCCAAGAGGGCCTCCCTCTTGCTTTTACCACCAGGCTGGGCAAGATGGCCTGCTTGCAAGATTCCCGCACCGCACCAATCACGGCCGCCGGATTTGGCTGTAAATAAATAAAATCCAATTTCTGCATCTCGCTTTGTATTCAGGATAAACAATATAAATTAGCTCAAATGTGCTTTGTGCAGAATTTATTGCTTGGGTTATAAAGGAGTTTTGAATGCTTTGGTGCAGGCATGGAGTGGGGATGCTGGGGCGGCTGAGATTTATCTGTTTGCTGGCAAGAGGAGGAGGGAGCCATGTGAAGGGACGGGAGCTATGAAGGCCTCTGAACACCTGAGTGCCCTGAATCTGTGATGGTTCCTCAGCCCGGGTAGCATGAGGACTAGCATGTTGCTTTTGAAAGCCACAAAGAATCTTGTGTCACCTACACAAATATATTTGTCAGAAGCTTCCCTATTCACTTAACAAATTTATTTATTTATAAAAATTGTATGCCATCCATTACTTGCGTCTCTGCATGAAGGGTTGACCTCAAATTCGCAGATCTATCTATGTGTCTTCTATGTGAAGAAGACAGGAGCTGTTTTATTAAAGGGAATTGAAATGCAAAAGGGACAGACCCTGATGATTGCCTTAACACTTGGCATTTACAAAACTTGGTTGTGTGTTAACACAGACCTCATGCAGCCATGAACTGAATATATGTGATGCAGGTTTTAAAAAAGAAAATCTTGTTCTTATTGCATAAAGTTTATTTTTTAGATTTATTTATTTTTAGATTTTTAAACCACTCCCATAACCCCATAGGGCACTCTGGGCAGTGAACAGTATAATACTAAAAAAAAAAAAAAATCATAAAAAAAGATAAAATGTCTGTAATACAATTGCAGCAGCTACATAGATCATAGACTTTAAATTACTTAGGTACAGTAGTAACAAAACCATCATTAAAATCCCTAAAACTACAAGAATCTATTCAATATTATTTAAACTTTAAAATACCTGGAAATGAGAATATCTTTGCCTGGCACTGGAATGATGATAATGAGGGTGACAGGTGTATTCCTCTGGGAAGCCTATTCCACAGGTGGGGCTCTACCACCTCCTCTGTTTGCCATTCCCCTCACCTCTTTGGGGGATGTTCCTTTAAGAAGAACCTCTGAACCAGATCTTAGCGGTTGGATAGGTACCTATAGGAATAGACGCTCCTAGTGGTTCAGAGTAGTTTTAGAAGTGAGAAAGCCCCATCACCCAAGTGGGCACTCGTGCAGGTGTAGCAGGACGAGCTGCGGGGGGCAGCCTTGTGGGATACTGCCCCTGGTTTAGACTGAGCACCTCTTTGGAGAGCCGTAGCATCGGTTTCCATAACATTTATAGCAATTTATAGGGTTCATAGGGACTGCAGGTGGCACAGTGGTTTAAACTGCTGTGCTGCTGGGCTGGTTGATCAAAAGGTCACTGGTTCGAATGACCACGGAGACTGGCCACATGACCACAGAGACTGTCTGCGGACAAGCACTGGCTCCCTCGGCCAGGAAACGGAGATGAGCACCGCCCCTGAGAGTCAGGCATGACTGGACGTAACGTCAAGGGGAAACCTTTACCTTTACCTTTATAGGGTTCAGGTGTAAGAAAGGCAGGAAGTACCATCCCCAAACCCAGCATTGTCCTCCTTCCCAGTGAAATTAAAATGTTTGCCTAGAGAACTGAGCTCGCTATCATGTTTCTGTCATCTTTTCTAATATATTAATATGCAGAAAAAAGATTTGCCAACTCTTTTTTTCCTTTGTTGGCTGGATATATTTGTAGCATCACGTAATGCATTAGCCTCCAGAGTCTAGTACTGTTGAAAATGTGGAATATTCCAAACAAGTGAGATTCTTGTAAGTGTAGCTATTGAATCTTTTCGAAGGCATTTTCACAGAAGTGCCAGAAAAAGAAAAGGAAAAGTCCAGTTGAGGCCAACAAAGAAATCTTGCTCGGTGCCTTGGTAAGGCAGAACCCAGGATGTTCCCAGTGGCAGAAGCCCACCCCATTCCGGAAGAGGCTGCAGAGAAAGGGAGAGATCAAGGTCATTGCATGTTAAACGGCAGTGAAGGGGCAGTTCTGCAGGACTTGCACTCACTGGGGGGCATACGAGGCAGTGGAAACTGCTGCATCCTGAGTCAAGCCACTGCCCTTATTTTCTTTTCTTGCACTAAATCCAAGATTGTGTCCCCTCAGTTGGTTGTGTGACCAACTGCACAGTCATTTAAGACATCGAGAAATTTAGCCTCTCTGTCCGAAATGCATTTATCCACTCAGCGTGCAGGTAGTTGAAATCCCCCATTATTGCAGCACTGCCTTTGCTCGAGACCCCCTTTGTTCATTTCCCACCTCAAATCCCCCTGAGTGTTCTGGTTGGAGGGGTGAGCTCAGGCTGCTGAGGCTCAGCTAGTTTTGCAGCCAGGAATTTCCCCCCAAAGTGCTTCGTGGGGGAGGCGTCACAGGTCCGATTCACACAACAGAGTCTTGCTGGACTCTGCGCCCTCCTTAACCTAGAGGACAACACCTCCTCTGGCACGCCCTTCCCTATCTTTCCTAAACAGTTTATTTAGAGATGACTGTATCCCATTGGTTATCCCTGATCCACCACAAAGCCCGCCTTACCTGGCTTCTCCTGTATCACCAGGCCCTCCAGCTCCCCCATGTTGGCCCTAGGACCTCTCCCATTTGCATAGAAACCCCTAAGCACGGTGTCCCCCTCCCGCCACATGCAACAGTCATGCTGGCATGTCATCCTCTCCAACTGGTTGCCATGGCTTACCATAACTTCATCACCTACTTCCTCCCCTCTGGCCCTTGGGCAATCTGAAACGTCCTCTCTTTGTCCACTAGGGGCGATGCAACCTGAACTGGGTACATCCCAAGTACTTCCTGGCATCCAGCCTAAATCTTGGTTCCCTGAGCTTTGCTCCATTGGAACACATCCTGCCCTCCTCCACAGGGGAAGACAGGTCTCCAGGCAACTCCACATGACACCCCTTCACGTACCTTGACACCCCTCACATACCTGACATCCCCTCACACACCTGCCCACCCATCTGTTCCATCACGTCCAGTTAGAGCCTATCCATAGTGCTACAAGTGCTAACAAAACAGCTTTTCAAAGGTCAGCTCGCCACAGAGGACCTTCGACTCCTCTGCAGCCAGGTGGCTATCACCGTAGCTTGTGGAGGGAATGTGCTCTGCCTTGCGTTCTGTAAAGACACGGCAGTCCTCTGACCAGGCCGCATGTTTCTTCCAAAAGTATCTTCACAGTTCTGTAACTGACTCAGAGCTGCCATTTTAATTCCTCTGAGATGCCCTGAGGTTATGCAACCAGAGGGCCTTGTGAAAGTTAAATGAAGGCTCGCTGAGACCCAGCTAGGCACTCGCTAGCACTGCAGTGGGAAAAACAAAGCGGCACAGGCTGTTGCTTTCTATCGAGGAAGCTGACATCTACTTAGTTCCTCTAGCCTAGTATTGTAAACACTGACTGGCAGCAGCACTCTCGGATTTCAGGCAGGAGTCCTTTCCTTGCTCCACCTGCAGAAACTGGGCACTGAACCTGAGCTGCCTTCATGTGATCTGCCATGGAGCTGCAGCCCCCCCCCCCCCCGGCACAAAGAAAAATAATGGTGAGGACGAGAGCAGCTGGACATCAGTGGTGAGCCTTGCCAGGAATTGGGGCGCCAGCACCTTGCTCATGCCACGGGCTTGAAACACAGCCCTGGCTTCTATGTCAGTGGCAGGAGCGTGGCAGAAGACTAAACAATGCATGCAGCTTTTCAGCTCAGGGCATAGACCAGGACGAACAGAAGCCTTGCCCTAAATCTAGCACTGCAGTCAGTGTGTCCCTTGAAGTTTAATGGGGTTTCCTCTGGAAACATGCCTAGAATTGCAGCCTCCTGCAAGGCATAGCCTTTGGGAGGAAGTTCACATGAATTTCAAAGGGGCTTTACTCAAGAAGAAAATCTGCAAATCAGGACATTGCAGCTCAGTTTGCAGGGCCACAAGTTACAGGAAGATGCACAATACACTAATGAAGTAATATTAGTGTTGCTGGAAACACG
This sequence comes from Varanus salvator macromaculatus, assembly GCA_023646645.1. Lineage (NCBI taxonomy): Eukaryota > Metazoa > Chordata > Lepidosauria > Squamata > Varanidae > Varanus > Varanus salvator. Next base: position 10,294,354 of record JAIXND010000786.1, read on the forward strand.
ACTCTTTCTCTGATTAGTTTAACTAAAACAGTCCATGGAGTCACCTTTCTGCCCATTTTTAAAATATAGGGAATACAAGGAAAGTTGGCTTAGTTTGATGGTGGAAAATGCTTCAGGTTCAGATATGGTTGGTAAGACTATTGAGTTTCTCTTGCAGTTCCGACGGGCACATGCAGTTTCCCTTTATGCTTCTGAGATCACAAATATTTGCTTTAATGTATCACCTCTGCTGCTGACTGCCAATTAATTTGTTTAACCAACCACTCGTTAAAGCTATTTCAAAGGTGATAATATTTTAGTGGTATGAAATTGTTGGTTGGGTTTTTTTTGGGGGGGGTGCTTTTTCATGCACACCTACCTGCTGAAAACATTCCATTGTCGTTTCTCGGTGTGTGGCAACCTTGTTTCTACTCCTGTGGTAATCGCTAAGTAGACAACCTGTCGAACACTGAATTGTATTGAATTTTAAATGCCACGCTTCCACAATCCAAAGAAAAACACAGGCAGTGCATGTGACATTGGATATGTTGGATTGTAAAAATATGCTGCTGTTATGTCATCATTGAGTGATGCTTCCCATGTGGCCGAAGCAGCACCTGTCATGTGAAAGAGGGCACAGCTGTGGCTTCCAGACAGGACACCTGCTGGGCATGCAAAAAGGCCCACTTTCAATCCCCAGGATCTTCAGGGAGGGCAGGACAAAAGAAAGGACAAGATCTCTTCTCGCTCATACAGAGGGTAGGAATAATCAGCTCAAGTTGCGACAGCTCAGGTTCAGGCTAAATATCAGGAAAAGTTTTTCTCACTGTCAGAGCAAAACAAGAACCAAGAGAGCAGTACAAGAACCGAGAATACGACAAGAAGCAAGAGCCAGTGGAGCCAAGAGAGGTGGTGGGTTGTCCCACACTAGAGACACTCAGGGTGAACCTGGACAGTCACCTGCATTACAGATATCCTGCCCCACGACTTTTAGGGCATTATAGGTAAGCACAGATACCGCATCTTCTGCTTGAAAAGTAATTGCCAGCCAGTGCAGCTGATGGAAGACCAGTTGCAGAAAGTGGTATTACTGTGCCAATTCCTTCATGTAGGAAGATCTTTAGAGACGGTGTTACAAATATTCTTTTTGTGAGTGGAGAGTTCTGCAATGCACAGCCCTGAATCCCACCACCTCATTCCACAAAAGGGTATAAAATGACTGGAGGCTGGCCAAGAGGAGCTGTTTGATTGTGTGGAAATCCCAGGTGGTTTGAACTTGAATGTCCTTGCTATGGTCTTTGATGGCTAGAGGAAGTAGAGAAGGGCTTCTTCACCCACTCACCGTTCTGCTCAGGTGCGCAGTTCGTGCATTACCTTGACCCAAGTCAGAGGTCTAGTTTTAAAGGTCACAAGCGAAAAAGAAAACGAGTGCATGGGGAATACTCCGCAAGAGCCAACATCTGACACCGGCCTGAGGTTTTCTGTCTTTCTTTAGTGGTGGTGTGCAGTTGCCATCTTGAAGCCTTGCTTGATATCTTCTTACATGGCACATTCTGTCTGCATTAGCCTGGACGGTGAGGCTCCTCGCGTGCTTTATCGTCATCCTGGGCTGTTGCTCAGCTTGGGAGAACGTTGCCCACAAATGCCTGCAAGTCCAGTGCTTACCTTTTTACTTGAAAAGGTCAGAGGTGTGCTTCCCAGTGCGACTGACTTGCTAACCCACTTACCTGGAATGCAGCGTTACCCTTTCCAGCAGCTCCTTTTCTGCTGAAGAAAGAGCAAACCAAGGCAAGGGATGCTTTGGATGCAGGACAAAGAACTGATCTTACCACATTTTCCCTGCATTCAAGGCACTCCGTTGAACTGCCCTTGCACCCTTGGCAGAAGTGTGTGGATTTCCACTGACAACATCCTTAGGTCACAGATGGGCATAATGTACATGCTGGGTAGAGATGTTCCTTATGGCGCTACCCATACCAGCAGTCCCTCGGTGAACCCAAAAATGTTGGCCCACATCACCAACCCAATTCTGGTAGTTTTCATCTCCAGCAGAGCAGGTGTTTTGTGCATCTGATGGGTCCTGTTGCCTGTTCCAGACCTCAAAATATTTTGCCCTTCAACAGGGAACAGTACTGGGGAAATTCATTTTCCACCAGCTACTGTAAGACATGCAACTATTCTAATAACTACATGCATTATTCTCATATAACCCCAGTCCTCTATCAGCTCCATTGGCTTCCCATCAAAGTCCGGGCTTAATTCAAGGTGCTGGTTATTACCTATAAAGTCCTAAACAGCTTGGGACCAGGATACCTAAAGGAACACCTTTTTCCCTATTTTCCCTCCTGCCCCCTGAGATCGGCAACAGAGGCCCTCCTCCAGGAACCCTCTGTGAAAGACGTTAGGAGACAGAGTACCTGGAGGAGGGCCTTCTCTGTGATGGTGCCCTGTCTATGGAATGCGCTCCCCAGAGAGGTCTGCCTGGTGCCATCATTATGTTTTTCGGCACCAGGTCAAGACCTTTTTATTTAATCAATATTTTAATATGTTTTAATACTGAATTTTATTGCTGTATTTTATTAATTTGCAGCCAGAGTGGATTGTCAATTTATCTATGTTGTAAGCCGTCCAGAGACGCAAGTAATTGGACGGCATACAAATTTTATAAATAAAATAAATAAACTAAGCCTGGAAGGAGCAGGGAATTCTGAGCAGAGCTGCAGATGACCCCAGCATCCATGCTCCATCTCCATGGCCCTCGGCACATGGCGCCACTGCTCAGGAATGTACAGGGTTGCAGGATCTCTTATCCGAGTATTTCTGCCAGAAGCCTAGGCAGCGATGGCGGAACCAGGCTTATTTCTTCTCCAAGCCTGTTTTGCATGTATTCCATCTGGTTTCTGCATCAGGCTGTGAAATAAGGTTTTTTTCAGCATGAATATTTGCATGCATTTTGAACACAGACTCTCTCTGAGCCATTTGTAAGCAGTTCTCCCTAACTGTATACAAATGCAACTTTCCCTAATAGACACATTTTTTGCAAGGAACTCTGAGCCAAGAACTGCATCACAAGAGTTGAGGAAGTGCATGATCCTGTTGGGGCCTAGATAAACAGACATGCTAAAAGTCGAAGAAAAAGCTGTGTTTTTGCTGGAACGGCACTATAGAAACACACATGTGTGATGGCGTGTGAAAAAGCAGGTCTCAAGACTGCTCCCATTTGACAGCCAGTCCAAAATTTACACATGCTGCAAAGCATAACAGAAAAACGTAACTAAGCAGACAGTAGCTTTCCAAGTTTCTCACTGTTTTTATAAACAACAAGAGTAACATTTCACTTATCTTAAGAGTCGGGGCTACAAGCTTACCGGCAAAAGCAAAGTGTCTTGTCTCTGTTCTCTGCCTCTTCCACACTGTTACAAAGTTCGGGTCATTCTGACCTGCTGCCTTTCTTTACACTGATTCCTAACAGCTCCAGGTCAGATAATAGTCTGAAAATCCATCACAGAGTTGCCACCAGATGATGGTTTTACCATTCAAAGCTGCCTGAAAATAATTCTAACTTATTTTTAGACCAGGTGCCCAGAAAGGTCAAGCAGGGGTTGGTGGGGGCTCCCAGAGTGACTTGAAGCTGGCCAGTGGCCAGTAGGTGGTGAGGGGCTGGTATTTGCCCTTGTAAGGTTTATCAGGGGGAGTAGCCCAGGACCTCAAACGGTGTCTTATGGGTAAGCCGGCTTTGAAACTGGGTATCCTACAGTCTTCTGTCAGGGACCCGGCCTCTCATCCCCACTCATCCATGAAGTTCTCCAGTTGACCTTGTGTTAGTTATGCTTCCTCAGCCTAACACACCTCACAGAGTTGTCGTAATGGAGTGGGGATAAAATGGAGTGGGGTTGGATTCTTCACAAGAAGAAAAGCGGCAGGCTATGAATTCAATGTAATGGAGAAGACCTGGGACAGAAGGATGTTAAGGAAGAGCATCAGAGCCCTACTAGATCAGATGAAAGATCTAATTGGTCTTGTGTTCTCGTCCTACAGTGGTCAAACATATCATCAGGCGGGAAGAACACAATGAGCCCAGTCGTCTCCCCCCCCCCCCACTCTTGCCTACCAACAGCTGATACTCTGCCATGGAAATATTCTAGTATTTATGGTAGCCATCAAAACTGGCAGTGATTGATATCCTCTGATGGACAGCCTGCTTTGTTGGCTGGAAAAGGCCCATGAATGGACTGATGGGAAACCTGGTGGGCAGCCAGCAGAGAGAGACTAGGAGCTTTGAGCACCTTTGCAAAGGAGAATGCAGAAGTTAGTTGTCCCTAAACAAGACAAAGGCATCTACAGATGCGTTTTTTGTACTCCATCAAAGTTTCGTAAGGTAAAGAACACGCTTTCTTCCTGTTCCCTCATGCTTTGTGTGATGAAGGTCCAAGGGTCAATCTTCAGCGTTTCCAAATTAATAAAAACGACTGGGGGCTTGGAAAGTCCCGAGAGCTCGCAAATCTCCTACCAATAAGAGTAGGTTAGCAGTGCGGAGCTAGATGGACTGACACCCTGATTGGCAAACACCAAGAGCAGCTCCCTGTTCATCCGCATGCATTGCTCTCGGCTGGGGCTGTAGCACCACTGCAGTTGCAAAGCCTAAAGAGCTACCCTTTAGTGCCCCAGTTCGTATTGTATTCCCACATGCTGTGAAGGACCTGGAACATTCCCAGGAGGAGCAATTCAGAGACTGCCAAACTGTCTGAAAGTTTGTGTTTGTGACAGCTGTAATCTATGCACAACCCCTGTGGATAGTCTGCTTCTCTTGTGAGTAAGAACTGCAAATGAAGCAGAAACGCAGCAAGGCAGACCTATTCAATTAAAAACCTCACCATCTCCAAAAACAGTAACTTTGGGGAATTTGGTGTGGTCTTGTTTACTTCCCCCCACAAAATCTGAAGTTAATGTTTTATAGCAGGTGGTAGAAGGAAACTCTGGAACAAGCAGGGAGGAAGGCCAAAGAAGTGTAACTAGTATGGATCTTCATTAGCATACCTTTGCTAATGAACACATTCTGTTATGAGATTGGCAATTATATCCACTGCCAAACATTGAAATTAATTGTCTGGGTTTATGAGGGTTGGTTTGTTTATGCCATCTCATCGCTCCATGATAGAAACCTTGCAAATAAGTGCACAGCAATTACTAATTCATAAAAAGTCACCCTGAGGTTGCCATCTTATACAACTGCCCAGAAAGGAAGCAAGCAAGCAAGCAAGCAAGCAAGCAAGCAAGCCTTCCAGACTCAAGCATCCTGCTAAGCACAGAAGGAGCTTTGAAGGAGCAACCTCACCCTCAAAAATATTTAAGGGGCCAATTTAGGCCCCGTGTTTGCAAACAGGGCAGGATGGTTTTGGTAGAAGCTAGTCATGTTTTGCTCTTGCACTTCCACCCACTCGCAGGCCTACCATGAGGATCTTCTTATGTCTTCGGGGCCTGAGCCAGGAGGGAAAGAACCACACCTGCCGAGAGGAGCCTCCAGAGACCTAGTTCCTGCTGCAACCTTGGAAGCTTATTCTGAACAAAAGTTGTGTTCCTGAGAATAAATGCAGGATATTAGAGGAAATGGCTTGCAAAAATGCACATATTACTCAAAATTGTGCTAAAATACATACATTAGGTAAATCATGAAAATGTGTACACATGATCCTGCAGAGGTGTGTTTCTATAGTTTCCAACTGAGGCAGAAGCAGGACAGAGCAAATGTAAGGCAAGGAAAATGAGAAATGGCGAAACCAACCTTGGTGGGCTCACCTGTCCCAGCAGTTCGCCCTGAGCCTCCTGGTTCACTCCAGTGGCCTGAAATGAGGACAAAGGGCTGCCGTCACCTTGCAGCTCTCCCACGAGAGGATCTTTGCTGGGCTCGAGCGTGTTATAATGTGGGTTTATTAGTTGCATTTCTGAGGCATTATTTTGCTGCTGGTCACCGCTGTGGGAAAAACATCAGAAATCCTTTACTCCTGGCACATTTCCCCTTAAAAATTTATGCTTTTGATAAAAGCTCACGATATTGTCACTTTCCTTCCATAAATCAGGTTAGTCAGACACCGTTCACTCTGGGAAAGATAGAAAGCAGCTCGTGTGCACAACAGAATTCCCCAAATCCCCCCAATTTTGGGTAAGGGGATAAATGTGGGGTTTAAAGGAAGCACAAGCTCCTGAGCCAGTGATCCGGTGGCTGCAGCTTGGCATTTCTGTGGACAAATCGGAGGCAAGACTGCTGCTTTCCCTTAATAAAAGGTTTAGCCTCAAGTACTTCAGCTTCCCATCCTTATCGTTCCTCCAGCAATGGAAGTGTAATAACAGAAGGCTACTGAAACAGAAGAGAAGGATGTCTTTGAACTTTGTCACTGGCCTCTGAGCGACTCTGCTTGTCATCTAGCTGTGCTCCAGGGAATTTCGGGAGCGCATGAGAGCCTTGATCAGCTGATCACGAATACTGAGCAACTCTTCTTGAAGGGCAGCTCATCCTCTCTCCTTTCTAGCTGATTCCAGGGAGTCTGTGAGATCCAAAACCAAAGCAACACACCAGCTGTGGTCACCTCCAGCTCCCTATTCCTGCCACAACACCACTCTAGCCTCTGTTGAGCACTTCTTGCTGGCATTTATAGGCAAATCTTAGCAGGAAATCACCAATTTATTTGCTGCCAGGGCAGCAGGCAGGAGTGCCGCTCATGGGGGATCCATGAGGTGGGAAATGACACCTGCATCTCCCAAAGTCTCCTGTGCCGCTTCGAATAGTCACCTGGAGGTGGTGATGGGCTGGATGCAGACTAACATGTTGAAATTGAATCCAGGCCCAATGAAGGAGCACATGGTCAGTGGACTGACATGAGAACTGAGGTGCAGATGGTGTTGGATGGGGCAGTGCGCCTCTTGAATATGCAGGCTTAGAGTCTGGTGTTCCTCCGGGCCCGGCCTTCTGTCATGAGCCACTTTCCTCTCCTCCCGGGCTTTCTAAGTAAAGTCTTTATTCTGTTAGACCAGACCAGCCAGGCTGGCTTTGCAATACAGAAGAAGGGTGTTTCAGTAGTCAGTCACAAAGCCAGGTTTGAATGCCGGGCATCAGGGAAAGGTGGCTTAATGATACGAAGCTGATTCCAAGCTGAAGGCTTCTCCTTCCTGCCAAACCTCAAACAGCCGACTCTGCCAGCTAAGTGGATCATGCTACTTTTGGGCCAGTTGCCTGGATGGCCTGACATTTCTCACACGGACCACCCTCCCAAGCTGATACCATGCAATTAGGAAATGATGTTAAATCTGCCACTACGCATCCCGTTTGCTTCCCGGAATTCCCCCCAAGGTTGAATGTGTCTCCTTCTCAGCGACTGCCTTTCTTAGGGCTGCATCCACTGACCCGAGCATTTCAGCTGCAAATCCCAGCCCTAAGTCTACCCATGTGAGGTTTGTGGCTCTGATGTCAGTGGGGCAGCTTAGCCACTCAGATTTCACCCTCTGGCGCCCACAGGAGCGCATTAAAAATTCAGAGCACAACCCGAAGTGGATTCACCACCATCTTGAGGTTGGAGTCACCAGCCTCAAAAATGTCCACGACCGGATTTCCAGATAACAAAACAAAAACAAGGCACACTGGTTTTGCTGGACCGTCTCCCTTAGGGGAGCTGCTCCCAGGTCTTGGGTGCCACTGCTGAAGGGCAGGCATGCCAGGCCTGGGATTCAGCCAACAGGAGTCTGGGACTGAGTCACCACGACCAGGAGTGGTGGAGGTGGATGGGGAGGCCTGCATGATGCAGGAAGGCCGGAGGCAAAGGCAGTGTGAGGCCTGGCCGGTCCACAGGAAAGGCAAAGAACAAGCAAGGGAGGGAGGAACAAGCAAAGCCGGCAAGGCATGGGAGGAAGGGACAGAAGCGAAGGCAGAATCATGAATGGACAAGGAGCACGTATTGACGAGCCAAGGCAGAACTAGAGGCAAAGGCATAGTTAGAAGCATGCAAGAATCAGGTCCCGGGAAGTGCAGGGTCCTGGTGGGAGTCGGAGCAGAAGCAGGCGTCAGGGCAAGACTGGAGGTAGGATCGGAACCGCACGCAAAGCCCCTGCGTTGTAGTTGCTAAGCTGAGTAGCACGGAGACTCCTTTTTGGGACCCTTCCAGGGCTTCCAGTGTGGCCATCAGGTTCCAATGAGTGTAGCTGGCTGGAGCCGGGGGTCAGACTAGATGGCCCAGGAGGTCCCTTCTGACGCGCTGTGTTTCTATTTTTCTAATCCCTTTGAAGGCCTACAGGCGCGTGCCTGGTCAGACCCTTGCAAGGTGAACAGTGCTGCGTATCCCAAGGGATCTGTTTCCAGGTTTCAGATCCTGACAATGTCGTGCAAGACAGGAGGAGGGGGAGGCACCGGGCACGGGCAGGCAGCAGCCTTCTGGGGCCTACTCTGTTGCCACTTCTCTAACTGGAACTCCACCATTCACCAGCTGGAGCCAGTCAGGTACAAAAGAGCGGCTGGAAGATGGCTGGAGCACGATGCAAAATTACGCCAGATTCTTATGGCCTGGTTTAGCAGCAGGTAGGTGGGGTACCTTTTCTTGCTGCTGCTGCTAAACCACTCAGAGTCAGAGATTCTGGATGGCGATCTGCAAATCACCGAACAATCTGCTGGTAGGTCCTGTTCTGCCTGCTTCCCCCCCCCCCGCCACCACCCAGTTCGCTGTACGCGCTCATGCAGAAGTAACCCATAATCCATACTGAGTTCAATGGGATTGGCTTCCGCTGCTGTGTAGGATATAAACCTCGGCATGTTTTAGTGGATAATGACAGGTTTGCAATTTCTTTTCATATTTTGTGTCTTGTTTTATTTTATTTTGCTGCCTTGCAAGTGACATTGAACAATCTGGAAAGTGGTGTACAGGCAGTCCCAGAGTTACGAATGGCCATATTTATGAACAAATTGCTATAAAGCTTATTAATTTAAAGAAATTAGTGTGGGAAATGTCATCACCATAGAGAGGGAGGAAGCAAAAGGGGTGGGAGGGAGGCCTCCAAAGCATGCCTTCCTGCCCCACTCAGCCAGACAGGGAAATCTCTCCAGCATTTCCTTGCTGCAGAGAGAAGGAGCTGGTGAGTTTGGGAGGGGGCGGGTTATTCAACTTTCATGGGGGTCCTAACCCCCATGAATGTGGAGGGCTGACTATATGTGATCCAACTTGCATACAAATTCGACTTGAGATGAATTTGTTTTCTCAGGAACAGAACTCATTCATAACCTGGGAACTGCCTGTGTTAAGTTCAAAAGGTAAACAAATGATACATGTCCTTGGATGCCTATTAATTGGACTTTCTTAGGACTTACCTGAGGATGAAAAGAGATGGGCTTGTGTGTGGGTGCCTTGGAGGAAAAGTGGGATAAACGAACAGAGAGAGGGGTCTAAGTTTTAGGACCTCAAGATACTGGGATACAAGCAGGTCTGACTCAAGCTTATTTATTTGTGGTTAAAAATTTAGAATCAATATTTTCCCTTCAGTGAAAGTGCTTAAAGTGGTGTTGGCCCAGCTCTTGGGGGGTGTGGGTTCTAGTCCCACTCAGCCATATAGCCCACTGGGCGACTTTTGGCCAGCCATGGACTGTCAGTCTAGTCTGTCTCACAAGGCATTGTGAGGATACACTTACAGGATTGTGTAAGCTGCCTTGGGTTTTTGCTAGAAGAAAGGAGGTATATAAATATAAGAAAGTAAGTTAAATAAGTGAAATGGAGAGGATTAACAAAAAGCAAACAAAAAACCAGTGAGCCAGAACGAACATGTAGTAATCTAGACAACAGTAAAGTCAAACGCATATAAAAGAAGTCTGCACATTGGATCTAATAAACTTAACAGGACTTATACCTGAGAAATTGTGTCCTAGATTCCACAATATGAGCTTTTCATGGTGCTTCATACTGGTCCAGTTCAGTCCCAGTAACACAAGGACGTGTGCCCTTGTAAGACATGGGATTGGGGCTCGCCATGCAGTGGGATACAAAATAGAAATCGGTGATTCCAGCGTTGGAGTTTCAATAAGACAGAATTTATCTGTGTGGCGGAAGCGGACGTTCCGGTAACTGTAGTGAAATCAGCCCATGTCCTGCGCCAACTAAGATGCTTGGCATATCGCACCAGTAATCCATCCGATGTCTTGAGAGCTGAGAGGAGAATGTGCATTCTTTCTGTCTCGTTTCCCCATGGTAGAAAGCACAGATGTGTCCAACCAGGAGTCAATCTTCTTTATCACAGTAAAAGTTAGGGTGAAAGCTAAAATTGAAACAGGACGTGGTTTCAACCATGTCTTTAAATGGTTCTGATAATAAATGTGGAAACCGTAACTCACGCTGTGGCCTCCCCATGCGCTCTGCTACTGGGAGTGGGACAACTTTGCGCTCATTCCTCTCTTAGTGTCAGCGGCAAACTCCAGCCAGGAATGGAATTTATTATTCTTTTTTGTTACTTTAATATCCCACCTTTACTTCCTCTTGCAAGCCGTCCAAGATGGCTTTTCTAGTTCTTTCCCCTTGCATTTTATCCTCATAACAGCCCAGTGAGCTAGTTTAGAATGAGTCCGAGACTGGTCCGAGTCACCCATTAAGTTTCATGTCTAGGTGGAGACTTAGAACTGGTCTCTCCCAAGTTCCAGCCCAGTTCTTTAACCACTATGCCACACTGTCACCTAATCCATATAATTTGTTTCATTAATTTATTGATTTATTAATTTCCTGATTATTTATTTATTTATTAAAACATTTATATGCCGCCCCATCGCAACAAAGCCTCGGGGCGGCTTACAACAGTTTAAAATACAATAGAATAAAATACAATAAAACCATACATAATTAAATATATATCCCTCCCTCCCTCAGTGCATCTCGGCAACTAAAAAAAAAACACACACACACATTTAAGAGTGTTAGGAATTGTGACAATTGTTCTAAATAGCTGGGTTTTACACTGGAATTTTTTTACACAGGTTTTTACATGTCTGTATTTTTAAGATGGTTGGATGTGACCTTTCTCCTAAGTCACTTGTCTGAGTTTGTATACAATTGTCTGATTTTTTTTCAAAAACAAGGAAACCATTCTGGCTGATCTCATGGGCTGTTGTAAAGTAAGGACAGGAAATAGTTGTGTTTGATTCGCATTTCAATAAGTACTAAATTTGCACTTCTCAAATCAATATGCAAATAGAAAGCAGTAATCTTGTGGTATTTGCACTTTTCATAATTTTACAATGTAGTTCTCCAAACCAAAAAAGTATGTAAACATGCATATATTAGGGAAATTGCACTCCAAATACACGGGGGTGGGATCACAACACCATTTTCTTCAGAACTGCTTACAAAACTCTGTGGAAAGCATACAAAAATTTTCTCTGACGACTTCTTGAAGTTGCAAATGGATGTGGAAACTGCATGGAATGAACTTAAGGGGCAAAAATGAGAGGGGGTGAAACCAGACTTAACCCATCTGGCCATGCTGGAAGCCAAGAATTCAAGAAACATTTCATGTATGCAGTTGGTTTAAACCCATCAACAATGCCATACCATTCAGCGTGTTGTTGCCTGGCTTGCTTTCCCTTCACATTGATTTCCTTGGGTGTTTTCTGCTGTTTCCAAAGCCTGCATTTCCACACTGGAATCCGCCACTTTCTGATCTCCACTGGCTGCTGTCTCCTTCCCATGTCTGATTCAGCCACATGACCGCAAGCTACTGGCAGTGAATCAAGCCACTGCACGAACAACATGCAGTGTGCAGGTCTGTGCTCCCTTCCATGCAGTGTGCAGGTCTGTGCTCCCTTCCATGCTCCCTTCCATGCAGTGTGCAGGTCAGTGCTCCCTTCCATGCAGTGTGCTTCCTCCCTAGCAGAAGCCCCGGGATTCTGCAGGTTTTTCTCGCTATAGGCAGAGGGGGCAGTCCATCCTTAGAGGAGGACCCCTGCCTCAGAGGCCACCCTGCACTGACCCCAGAAAGGTCAGGTTCTCCTGCTGCAGTGGTGATGGTGCCACAGCAATGAATAAGGCAATAGGAGCTGTGATATGGGACAGTCTGCAGAGGCTTCTCTCGGGGCAGTTTACAATTATCAAAAACCTTTAAGAATACATTCTAGATAGTATAAAAATTTTTACAGACAAACACCAAAAATTCATTCTAAACAATTCTAAGCAACCAACAATAAGAGAAACCCAGAAGAAAACTCTTCCTATGCTGACAAAAGCCCAAGAGAAGAAGTGCCAAAAAGAAATCCAGGTTGGTGCCTGACAGGCCTCATCAACAGATCTTTCTGTGCAACTGGGGAGCCACCACCAAGGAGGCCCTGTGTGTTGTTTCTCCTTCTGCGTATCCTTCACAGGCACCTGAGAAGCTCCCTAGATGATCAACATAGTGTACAGAGATGCTTATGCTGGGAGGGGTGTCCACCCACCAGATCCACAGCCCTCAACTGACCCCTAGAATGGGGGAAAAGTAATAGGCAGCATATAAATGGAATATAAATAAATGAATAAAGCCCTGGAGTTGGCATACCTATTTTTGATGCAGCTGTGCCCCTTCTGCCCCATCCCCTGCCCCACTGAAACAACCCCAGGAAGAATTTGCATTTGGACAGCTTTCTTCCTGTCACTTCCTCTTCCCCTACTGCATTGTCCTGTAAGTATCTGAAAAGGCGCTCGCTCTCGCTCTCTCTCTCTCTCTCTCTCTTGTGTGGTGTGTGTGTGTGTGGGGAGGGGGGAAACTTCCTTCTCGAGTCTTTGGGTTGCTACACTTCTTAATTTTAACTTTTAATAACTGTATATTTCCCAGTCTCCATTAATGGAGGACATCTGTGGCCTTCGCCTTTTAATTGGATGATAATTAGCATCTAAATAACAGCTCTCTGACTTTCTGAAAATGAACTTAAGACATGCATTCTTTGAAAAGGTGCCCTTATTTTTTAAAAGGTGCAAGTGCAAATTTGCTGTTGAATGGGAGTAGAATTCTTGAGGAGGAGGAGATGTATGGCAACCGCAGGTCATGGCAGACAATGCCTGCATGTTGCTTCAGCCAAACACCATGTGGGCTGCCTTTTCCTAGTATTTTGCATATGTATGGAGGGGCTTTATTTTGTGGGTGTAATTGTCCTGAACTGCCCAGAGAGCTTCAGCTATTGGCCAGCTTAGAAATGTAAAGAAATAAATCCTCACCAACTTAAGCCCTCCAGAGGCATATATTTTACTCAAATCAAGATTACTCTGGTATTAGTGATTTGAAGAATGTACATCAGGTGAATATCTGGAATTTGGAGAGCTTTAGGCACAAGGACAGAATCTGGTTGTTGACCGGGCCAGGTCCTCAGGAGACCAGCTGGATAAGCGGAGCTATGCCAGGTCTTGGAAAAATTATGACCCTGTTTCAGCCTGCATGTTGCATCCAGGAATTGCTTCTGGGTGGCATCAGGACGGCTGCGCACTGGCTAAGTTACCAGCTACATTTCTCCTGACAATTCAGTTTTTGTTGGGATCTTTGGAGTGTAAACCAAGACATCGCACTCTCTTTGTGCTGTGCATGTTCAGGCCTTCGAGTCCTGCTTAGACACAAAAGATAACAAACATATATGTTCTTGGTCCTTGCATGAGGTGGCCAGGACTTGACAGAGGACAGTCCTCAGTTTGAAGGCACAAGGGATCGGGGAAGCAGGAATCGGCAAGCTCGCTGCAATGATCCAACTTTTGCATTAAAGCTTCGTTCAACTTGCTCCTATTCTTGTTTGCAACCTGGTTTTGGCTTTCATTTGGGGTGGTTTTTTTAAAACCTGAATGGGGAAAGCGGTACATTTTGAACAAGTTGTGCTTTCTTCAAGGCCACCTTTGCAAATGCATGTTTTGGCATTTGTAAAAATTTGGAGAACATACATGCCCGTTTGCAGTCACATTCTAGTTGCAGACAGGGCTTTTTTGAGTGCTTTGAAAGCTAGAACAACCTTCTCATGCCATCCCTGGAAGCTATCCTTTGTTTGAAAGCCCGCCCAGCTGAAAGGCAAAGGAGAGAATGGGGAGCTGACGTGGGCAGTGGGCTGAGCGACCCAGGAACTTTACCACCACCTTTCCCACGTGCTGATGTGCTGATATTTCAAGAGCAGTTGCCGTTTCTCAGTGTGCCTCTATAGTGAGTGTGAGAGCAAGGGCGGGGTCTGTGTGAGAGTGTGCAAGTGAATGTGTGTCTTTTGCAACCAGACAAAATCATTTGCTTTGATAGTAATTGTCTTCATGAATCCTTAACATTCTCTGGATTGGTTTGTATCAGATTATTCCCAGGTTACCGTACACTTTTTCTTGTGTATCCCATGAATATATAGTCTGCTGTGCATTCCATTAATGTATCTGGTTTCTGTTTATACATATTTTGATTGACTATCTATCTATGATTTGTCATTGGGGTGTTTCCTGTCTGGCGTGCATGATTGAATGGAACAGCAGCGAGGAAGCAATAAATTTTGCCTAGACAGTTTAGTGACAAGTTGCTGTGATGAGCATTAATCTCCCCAAACTCATCCATGCAATGAATAATTAAAACATGGATTCCGCACCTTGCAGAACATGCAAAGGTTGTTGTGTCCTTCTAACTAACCTACCCAAGAGCTAAATAAGCAGACGGCATAGATGGCCTTCGCAAGTGTTCAGATGCGGTTCAAATATATCAGATCTCCTCTTGTTTCCAAACAATTGTGGTTGCAATCTGGCAATTCTATAAACCAAAGATTTGGTATTTTGTTTTCATTTCTTTCAGAGGGAATATTTGAAATGTTTGAGCTAGAAGTACCAAGGCAATTGGCTAGCATGTTTCTTCCCTTTAAAGATGTAAAGTTAAGTCTGTCTCTTTGTATGTCATGTCAGAGGGAATATTCTTCATTCATAGCTTTGAAGGAAGGTTAATTTTAACATCTTATACCTGCAAAATTGAGAGAAGTTGCTGCTTAAGAAACCAATGCCATGGGTGTCTAACCTGAATGATGGAGGACTCGGATCTTGGAGCACCACATCTGTGAAAAAGTCCTGCTTGGCTCTTGCTGGCCAGGATGAGAGGAGCTGCTCTTTTCCTTTTTACTCTCTATGAGCATTTCCCTGCTTCCTCCTCCGCCAGCACTTCATCCTCTTGGTGCTGTCCAGCAGAGCTATTCCGGTGGCGGTTCGTGGTCTTCTTAATATTAGTTCTAACATACAAAGCCTTAAACGGCTTAGGGCTTGATATCTAAAGTAGCATCTCCTGTATACACCTACCTGGACCCTTCAATCATCTAGGGAGGTCCTTTCCTGTGAGCCACCCTGAAGGAAGCAAAGGTGGTGGCTACAAAGGGAAAGGCCTTCTCAGCTGTGGCTCCCTGCCTGTGGAGACAGCCCCCCTCCCCCCCCCCCAGGGAAATATGCACTTTATTGTCCAGAGATGTCTGAAGCTAGACAGGTCTGTTGTCGTTCGTTTTAACTGCTGTATTTGGTATATCTTAATTCACATTTTGTAAACTGTTCTGAGAGCATTAGCTAATCAAACAGCATAGCATGCTTTAAGTCAATACATGGAGTTCAGAGTCCATGTAAGGCACTCATGCTGCCAGGGACCGAGAGGACATCAGCTCCAGTAGACATCTTCCCTGCCAGCCGATCTGCCGCCAAGCTCACATGCTCTCTTCCTAGTCTGCAGCAGCTGTGAGGGGCACAGTAGAGGGGTCGGGGTGCAGGGCCATCCGGTGTGGGGTCTCTTCCTCTGAGCTCAGCTTCTGAAGGAGAACCCACTGCAACTGTGGTACCTCAGAGACTTCTGCAGGCCTCAACAGCTCAGTTTGGGAAGGAAGGAAGGAAGGAAGGAAGGAAGGAAGGAAGGAAGGAAGGACGGACGGACTGATTTCTAGAGTGTAACAGATGCTAAAGCTTTATAAAAGAGCAATTCTAGTTAATCATTGTGCTGAGAAATTCCAAGCATATACAAAATGGGTGCATCCCACCAGGAGTTGCACTGTGGGATCCATGGGAAATGCCACCAGGAAGTTCTGCTAGGAGCGGCACTGGTATCCATGGGAAATGCCCCCAGGCTGTACTCCCGGGGTCCAGCCAAGCATCTTGGGCCAGTTTTCCAGTTCACCCTCCTGAGGCTATAGACCAGTAGCTCCCAACATTTTCTATGCCCCACACCTCTAGAAAGTTTGTGCTCACACCCCCTGCAAAAATAACAACACATTTGAAGATGAAGAAGTCACATTTCTAATTTTTGAACCACGTACAGCGCTGTAGGTGACTTTAACTAAAAAAGTAGTTTTTAACTCAGTGCATAAAATTCATATATAAATTGAGGAAGTATAAAAAAGTATAGACAGTCAAACCAATCCCAATGGTGAATGTTAAATTCAAAGACTTCTTTGTTCCTGCTTCTCATTCACGGTTTTGTCAAGAAGTGGAACTTTCTCGATGCTTGCAATCCACAAGTCTGAAGGTGGAGGGAGGTGATTCCTAGATTTTGTCTCCATTGACAAAAGAGAACTGAGTCCAAATGCAAACAAAATGATAATAAATAATGGTATTGTTGGGGTAATTTTTGACAAATTGCGATGCGGCCTCCCTCTTTGGCCAGGCTGGTAACCCCTGCTGTAGACATCACAAAGTCCCAGTTCCTCTTTCTTGTAGACCACTATGGAAGTAAGTCCAGAACTTCCTTTTGTGACTGCAGAAATAGCCTCGGATGACCTCATAGGCTTGTCTCCAGGAAACAGAAAAAAGGGGATGGAAAACCAAAGATCATCTGTCATTCCTCCTGCCCTGGTAACAGTAGGCAGGGCACATAATAATCAGAAGCCATTGTGATCCTTTCTCAAAGTAGAGTTCAAGTAGAGTTGTACCCTAAAAGGCTATGCTACGGGTCCCAACATTGCCAGTTCAACTCTTATCTTTGCTATGAAGACATTGTTGGTTTTATTATTTTAGGTATTTGTAGACCATATTTCCAGGCAGAGCCTTCTCAATGCGGATTACTAAATTTTAAAACTCTTCTAACAGAACTATTAAACCAGTAATGTAAAAAAGGGGAATGCTCAGTACCAATTATAAAATAGCAGGAAGCATTATAATTCATGGCTACCCTTGCACAGTGATAGGGCCAGCACAATCCCCATGTCCCATATTCAGCGCTCACATATGAACAGGGCTTCTGTGAATGATTGCAAAGTCTAGGCATGTTCTTATACATGCAGACAATTCTTCAAATCACTGGACGCAAGCCATTTTGGGCGTCAGAGTTTGCAACTCGGAATGGGTGAATCCAGGAAGGGGTCTGAAAATCTTAGCATTTCTCAATGCCCCTCCCCAGGTTCTGGTTTCTCAGCCCGGTGCTGATGCTGGGCTGGTGTTGTACAAGATGAGCCAGCATGCAGGCTTCCAACTCTCGGATGGGCTGTGCTTGGCGTATTTCAAAAGAAAAGCACCAAGGAATGCTATGCAAAGCACACTCTCTCTTCAGACTGAAACCTGGACATGATGCAGCTCTCGAGTGACTTGCACAGATCACGCCACAGCTATGTAGTTTCTAACTTCTAATTTGCACAATATAGTGCAGATGGCATAAATTTGTGCAAATGGCATGATTTATGCTGAGTTCCTTGGAGTTTCAAAGAATGTACAAACCATGTCCCATGTTAGCAAAGGGACTTTTCCAGAGGGGAATGACTCACCAGGAAGTCCTTTGAGCTCAAACATCCCAGACGCCCCGGTGTGAATACATCTTTAATTACAACCACCACTTCAAAGTGAGTCCAGAAATACTCTGGTGAGCAGTTTAGCTGGTACAGAACTTTTGGAAGTGATGTTGCTGTATATTCCCACGCTATATTCCCATAGTTGAAGCTCAAATACTTTGGCCAGCTAATGAGAAGGAAGGACTCATTGGAGAAGCCCCTGATGCTGGAAACAACTGAAGGCAAAGGAAGGGGACAGCAGAGGTTGAGGTGGCTGGATGGGATCACTGAAGAGGTGGGTGTGGGTTTGGGTGAACTTCGAGGGATGGTGGAGGATAGGAAAACCTGGAGGAATGTTGTCTATGGGGTTGTAGAGTTAGGCATGACTTTGAGACAGAACAACAACATTTTCCCCTAGATAGTAGAACCTAGGGGACCTAGTAGAAGTAGAATCTTCTACTATTATCTAGTAGAAGATAATACAAAAGGTGGAGAGAAGTCGGAGAAGGCACTCTTAATTTTCATATAGCTGCTTCATTGTTGGAAGCATTTGCTGTGATCCAACTAACAAACATCAGCCATCCTTGCCCCATTGAAATGAGTGGGGCTTAAGTAATGGGAGACCCGCTGGTCCCATTGATTTCAATAGAGAGTAAGCCTGGCCCACTGTATTTTGGATCAAGCCAACATGTCTTCAGTGGCAAAGCACAAGCAACTGGAATAATTCAGAAAAGTTGTATAGCAAATGGCATAATGTTCCAAACCTGCAGATCACTCTTGGGGTTATAGTAGAAAGTACAAAGATGCCCATGATTAGCTTTGATTTATTCATGCTACAGAATTGGGCAGGAAACAGCAAACGCAAAAGCCATTCTGCAATTACACATGCATGGACTGCCACATTCCTGTGCCAAGAAAAATGAGGTTACTTTGTTTAATTTAATACAACAATTGACTTACTTTTAAAATAACAGCAACAAGAAGAAGGCTACAGTTTTAAGAACAATAACATGAAAATATGCTTTGTTGAACAGCTTCCTAGTTGCACCATGCTAACCACTTTTCTGCTTGTTGTGTTACTGGATACTTGTGGGTTAAGCATAGAGAAGTAGAGGGTTCCTTGCCTGACAATGGACAGCATGGTTTGCAATGCCTTTAAAAGAGCTGACGCTTGCAGGAAGGAGGAGAAAAGGCTACTGAAACCAAATCTGAGTTGGGCTGCTGTGTACAGATTTGGGAGATGAACAAATCAAATCATCATACCATCCAGAGCTGAAGTTGTCCTCCAAATCAAAGCAGGACTTCTCCAAATCAGAATGTCTCTGTTCACAGACAGTGTATCTCCCAAACTTAATGCATTTCTCTTCAAGCAATCCATATCGGGAAATCAGTCACCAAAGTGAAAGAATGAGGGGGGGGGGGGTTCATAATTTTGATACTGGGAGCTCTAACTTCTCATCTCACTTAATGGCTTTACCAGGCTCTCTAGGCTCAGCACTTTAGGGGAAGGATGTTGAGAGAATATATTGTAAAACTGAACACTGGGTCAGTTCCCTTTCCTAGTTCTGACTCTCAGGAGCATGAAAGTTTAAAAAGATGTAGGGCTTAGCACTGGGTGCTCACTTGGTAAATGTTGGATGGTCAGAATTCTGCCTTCACCATCGTATGCTCCTGTCCTATTGCACTTTCTGTGACTCTGGAGCCAACCCAGCAGAAAACAAACAAGTCTTAGACTGTTTTTCATTCATCATAATTCCTTCTGAAATGATTCCCTAGCCAATGTACCTATCCTTCTGAAATCATTCAGGTTGATTGAATAGGACCATCTCTAGCAAGAAACATTGCCCATCAATGTAAAGAGATAACCAGATTGTTTTTGGAAACTCCCAGGCTCTGAAACCACCCACAACTTTTCATCCTAACCTTGGCAGGCTTGACCCCATCCGAAGAAACAAAACTGCCTGTACATTCTATCCAATGCTACCAGTACTTATAAAGTATTGGCAGTTCGCTATGAACATTTAAACAACTGTAATGCAAAACCCTGTGCACCTTTTTGTCTGAAATTTGGCAAGTAAAATCCCACCAAAAGGAGCCACTATGATTGCAAATTGCTCCCGGTCCTGATGAACACAGCAATGGCGATGTGTTGCTTTCTGATGAGAGTCAAGAGGAAGCATGAATCTCCACATTTCTGAACTGAGATTCAAATCATACCCAAGCCAAAGCTGAACCTCCAAATTGGCCCGAGCTAACCTGGGCTGTTTTCTGAATTACTCAAATGGGATTTGAACTGAATCTTATGGTGAGTGCACATCCTTATCCTAACAAAACTGGCATACAATCAGTCTCAAAATAATCTGAATACACTTGCACTGGTGCATCCCCTTTTTCAATGCTCCTGAAGACATTCCTAGCTAGATTCTTACATGCAGATATCATAAACTGTGGGTTGGAGCCAAAGCTTTCCTTCCCCAAGTGCAATTGTTTGTATTGCCTTCTTTGCTCATGTTGCTGTGTTGAGAAACGTGAATCTAAATCCAATGATGTATTTAGGGATGTAAGGATGCTGTACAAACGCTTCCATCTATAAGTTGCAGATTGCCAGGCAGCATTTGTTCTGTCATCCAGTCATTGATGGAATCAGAGTTTCACAAATCCATTCATCAGCAAGTGCCTGAAAATGCACACGTCCCCTCAGAATGCATATTCTCACACTTCATCCCATGGACAAATGCACATTCGTGGCCAGTAGTTGTTTCTTTAATCATATTTTTCTATGGCTACATTTGCATAAAAAGGGGGAAGAATACTTTGGTCCACGAGTTCCCCGAATCTGCACAACTTGGAAAGAGCAGGTCTATCATGGAATCTGTGAGTCGGATTTTCAGAAATTCAAAATAATTTGAGTCTGATACAAATTTTGTGGTCATCCCTGATTGTACTTCTTGGCACAAGTAGAAGCATAACTACTCCTTTGAGAATCTATATATTGCTATTTTGATAAAAACTTTGCACTCTCTCCCCCTCTCCCCCTCCCTGCCTCACTCAATCTTTGCTAAGTATCATTTTAAATTATAAATTTAGAGGAAAACCATGATGAATTTTCCTATTGTAAGAATATTGCAAATGGAATTTGTGGGCTGATAAATGGAATTATATCATGCGTACTTCCATATCAGAGGTAGCATGCCTATGTCTACCAATTACTGGTGGATATGGGTGGGAGGGTACTGTTGTACCGTGCTGGTGGGATCCTGTGGGGAGCTGGTCGAACAGAATTCTGGACTAAATGGACCATTGGTCTGATCCAGCATGACTCTTCTTATGTTCTTATCAGAATTATATATAAATGGAGCAAAAAGACCTTGAAATGGAGAACTGCACTTTGCAAGGTAGAATACCTGGTTCCCCTTTGGAAAATTAATCCAGTGCTGCATTAAAAATTCACAAGTAAGTCATCAAATCATAGAATAGCAGAGTTGGAAGGGACTAGGAAGGCCATCAGGTCCACCAATGTGCAGGGCACCATCCCACTCAGATGACTGTCCAGTTTCTTTCTGAATGTCTCTAGTGTGAGAGATCCCACCACCTCCCTAGGCAGATGGTTTTACTGTCGTATTGCTCTGAGAGTGAGGAAGCTTTTCCTGATGTCCAGCCAGAATCTGGGTTGTCACAACTTGAATGGATTATTCCGTGTCCTACATTCTGGCATCAGCGTGAAGAGATCTTGACCTTCCTCCTTGTGACAGCCTTTGAGGTACTCCTAGAGGGATAACATGTCCCCCCTCAGTCGTCTCTTCTCAACATGCCCAGTTCTCTGTCTCTTCTCATAGGGCAGGGTTTCCAAACCCTGGATCATTTTTTTTGAGCTCTGCTGGGCCCTTCCTTATTTTTCTGGAACATTCTGAGATCTTGCTGCCCAGAACTGGATGCAGTATTCCAGATGAGGTCTAACTCTTGAGGTGTAAAGGGGAACTATAGGGGAGTCATCTCAGACAACCTAAAATCATTCAATCAGAAGTTCCCTGTCCTGTTCCTGCCACTTTGCCAATAAAGGCCAAAACTGGCCTTAGCAGGAGCACCCTTGTGCTTCAGTAATCAAGAAGGTTAGGGGACTAAGAGAGATGTTGTTTCAGCAAGGGCAAAACTCACCCGAGCAGCTTTATAATGGCTGTTGCTGCCCAATCTCTTCCTGGCTTGTCATTAGAGCCCCTTTTCAGAGCATGGCACCATACTCGGCCCGAAAAACCTGTTCTGAATGCTAAAATACCACTTCCTCTAGCCTAGCTGTTCACCACGCTGGCTGGCGCTGATGGACATTTGAGCTGTTTGACCCCTGGGGTGCCACAGCTTCCCTCCTCCTGCAATATACAAAGTGGTGTTAATTAATGTCATCCTATTTTGGCTAGCTTGTTACATGCTGAAATGGATTTTGTTTCTTTTAAGGGCTTTTAAAAAGGGGAACTGTAAATCTAAAGCAGACCATGGGATTTAAGGAAAGGAAACCGCTTGTGAACTCCTGCAGCAGTCTTTAAAAGAAGAAGTTGAAATGTTTCGTTTTCCACAAACTATTTAAAATGAAATGCTTCTATATCTGGTAACAAAATATAAAAAGGAGATGTATTTATATATCTGGTCCTATGTAGTTGATTGCACCAAGATAGCTGATCCATCTGCAGGCTTTGTTGTGAGGAAATTCAGGAATGAATAAGATCTGCAAAGGAAGTGTTTCCCAACAGCTGGGCTTGGAAATGTATCTTTGAGCAAAAGTTAGAGAGGAAATTTGCCCACAGCATGGCTCCCCTCTGCCAAGTTTGACCACCTAGCAGGTTCACAAGAACTGCTTCTGCTTTCATGGTCTCCACCATCCCTCTCAGGTGGATGTGGCACCAGGAAGTTGCCTTCTACTGAGTCAAACAGTAGTATTACCATCCAGCCCAGTATTACCAACACTGACTGGCAGTGTCCCAGGATTTCAGGCAGGTGTTCTTCCAGTCCTACTCAGAGATTTGGGGACTAGATCTGGTGCCTTCTATATGCACCATGTGGGGACCTATAAGGCCCATACAACTCAGGGCCAGGCTATCCGAAAGACCTTATTCTCCTGTGTGGGCCTGCCTGGGCTCTGAGATCTTCTGCGGGGAACCATCTCATGGTCCCACCACCCTCACAGACTCAGATGGCGGGAATGCAGGATGGCCCTTCTCAGTGGCTGCCCTTCCTAGGCTACTTGAACCTCCCTGTTAGGTTTCCAGGAGCAAGTGACAAACATTCTCTTCCAGCAGACATTTGGGAATGGTCTGAACTTGTGAGCCTGTGCTGGACTGGCTTTACTCTTTATGTTGCTGGCAGTGGCTTTAATCTGGAGATTTTGTACTATTTTAATATTTAACTGATTGAGTTCCATTTTAAACTTGTGTATCTTTCTGAAGGTTTTACTTGAATAAGCCGTTATGTTGTGAGCTACCTTGAGTCTCATTTACTGGGAATAAGTGCGAAATCCTCATCACCATTACCCTTTCTGCCATGGATCTATGGCTGTGTATGTGTATCTATATTTACCTACTAAGAACCTTTGTGCTGTGGGGCAATATATATTTGTTTAAATAATATAGTTTTACATTAATTAGACTGCATAATATGACTCATGCGCTCTCTCTCTCTCTCTCTCTCTCTCCCCCCCCCCCTCATAGTTTCGATATTCAGCACCCAGTCACTTCTGGAAGGTAAGTGTTTCCTGTGCTCAGATGCAGTAGGTTGAACTCTGTGGCCAACATCCTGAAGCAGTCATGTGCTTTGCGCCATCAACGCAACAAAAAAGCATCCCCCTGTGAAGGTGCGCGGATGATCGGTCAGGGCACTGCAGACCAGGTCCAGGAGTGGCGTGTTTTCTTCATTGGCCAAAAGTATGTATCCAGAGGCGTTGGATGAAAGGAGCTGCAATCTGGTGAAGGCTACATGAAGCTGACCTGTAATGAGTCAGACCTTCTTGTATCCTTGCATTGTCAGCGCTGATGTGCAGCAGGTGCTCCAGGCACTGGCCCGGCTCTCTAGGATTAAGTGGAGGTGCCAGAGCTGAACCTGAGATTTTCAGCATGCAGAGAACTTGCTTTACCCCGAGTGGCAAGATGACCACAGTACGTGCCACTCGTGCGCGCTCTCAGTCAGATGCATACAGCCCTAGGAACCATGCACACCCTGCTTGTGGTGCTCGGTGATCTGGCTATTCTAGCCAGACTTGGCATCCACAATGTATTCGAAAAAGATTTGTGTATATCACGTCGCCTGACAGTCACAGGTGTTTCATTTCTGGAGTGGGTTCCCAAGACATGTGTGCCTGGAACCATCATGGTTACCATTTCAGCACCAGGCAAAGACATAACTCTTCTCCAGCGATTTTATCAATTGATTTTAATGATAGTCTCATTTTTAATATGACCCTGGTTTGTGTGTTTGTGTGTGTGTGTCTTCATGGTTGCTTATTTAAATCTTTTATGTAATGATTTTGGTTGGACTATGTTTTTGTATTACTGATGTTTTGTTAATGTTTTAAGTATTATTGATTTTGCAGTGTTGTTGTTTTAATTGTTCTGATTCACATGGGGAGCCGAATCATGGGCTATGCTAGTGGCATATAAATGGAAATAATTAAGTAATTAATAATATTGACTCCCTGCACCTCTTCAGTCTTTGCAGGTCCTTGGTTGGAGTATTCTGTGCTGCAAATATTTAACTTAAACAATTAAGTTAAATAAATGTTGTCAATGAGCGAGAGGGAATGTTTTGTCATTTCCGTGAGGTATGCGAACTGCATGCAAGTAATTTCTTGATTGTGATTGGAAGTTAAAGATCAAAAGAAAATAATGCAGGATGGGATTTTAGCAACCGAAAGGGACTTTTGTCTTGGGTTGCTTCTGCGAATGGCAACTTCCTAATTTCAGAAGCTCGATCACATGGCCAGATCCTTGTATGAGTTTGTTAGCCCAAGAGCAGCTCCTCTGGGAAAGAACCATTCCCGAGGCTTAGCTTTAAAAAGAAAAGGAAAGTGGATTGCCTTGACGTATCTCTAATGTTATGGTATAATTATGGTTTTCCCTGCACTTCAGACCATGTCCCTGCAGGGCTGCCTAATTAACTAAGTTGTTCAGCTTTCAAATAGTATCAATCAAGTATGGCTGGAAATGTCTGGATCTCATTTTTGGAGATTATGGCAGAAAAGGAGGACGTGTTACTCCATTCTTACTCCATTTTAAGGGTCATCTCTAATAGGTACCACCTGGTTTGCAAGCTTGTTATTAAAATCTCAGGTAACTTGATGATGGTGGTGATGATGCATGTTCTGGCAAGAGTTTAGGCACTGGTTTTATACTTTTTAAGGCTATAAAAGATCCCATTCATTTCTAAGTCTCCCCAAAGGTTTCTGTTGAAGGCTGAGTCAAACTGGTGGGACTTGCAGGGGCCTCTTTAACTCACACAAAACAAATCTCTCAAAGGACTTAAAAACCATACTTGCAGATAAGTAATGGCATTGGCGGAGAAGCACGTTTGGCATTGATTGTCTTAGATAATATTCGCAGGTTCTTCTGTAATGAAGCAATGTATCATAAATGCCATTGTAGTTCAGGCAGCCCTTTGTTTTCTGACACCTGTCCCTGGTATCTTTGCTCCAGTATAACAAAGGTGGCCAAAGGAAACCTCTAGCCTGTGGGTAAGACGGGCTTCCCTTCTGGCCCATCAGCCTCTAATTCTCCTCCAGCTCCCTTGGTCCCCTGCTGCAAAGAGAGATCCGCACAATATGGGCGAACATCCAGAAAGCAGGTGCATTCTTAAATTCCTCATTTCAAAATGCTTAGGAAATGGTGGCTGGTGCAGGCATTACATGAGGTTTTCCCACTGGATGTTTCGAGTCATGCTTGGATGCATCATTGGTGGTGTGCGTTGGAAGTTCTAGATCCATGTTACAGCTCTTGGTACGTACCTATTGCCATCCCACCTGGTCTTGGGCTCCATGTTCAACCATCGGTTGAATAAAGAAAGGAAGTGAAAAGTCTCTCTTTAGACAGACGTGAAACTCCATGGTACTTACTCTGAAGTAAGTATACATTGCATTGCAGCCTTAGCATCCAGCCAGTGTTTTTTTTTCCCTCAAGGGCTCCAAAATCAGGGAAGCATATAAAGAACCTTCATAGAAGACTTGACTACTCTTATCTAAAGTTTTTGGGCTATGTCAGAATTCTAGAGATGCTTTGCTTGAGGCAGAATCTCTAGATCTTTCTCAAGCATCGGTCGGGATTCTTCACGCAGCCAGTATGTTTTCTTGATGGTGAAGGAGAGAGGAAGGCACAGAGCCGCATCCCTCCATCTCTTTCCTTTGTGGTCTTACCTCCTTGCAAGGCTGCAACTCATCCATTTGTTCTCCCCCTCTGGGTCCAATCTGCACTTACTGGTGCCATCAGAGTAGGATTAGCGGGCTGAAATCCAGGGCTCCACTCAGCAGGAGGGCCTCCAAAGCATGCACTGCATTTTGAAATAGGTGGAGAAATACACATTTATTAATTTGATTGATTGATTGATTGATTGATTTTTATAGCTCCCAATAGCTGAAGCTCTCAACCACATTACCATCTAAAAAGGGACCCCCCCCCACCCCGATGGAGGGAACCCATTCAGTTGGCGTCTAAAATGAGCTATTCTACAGAATGTGGTACTACCAAGAAGGAAGGGGAAAGTGGAGGAGCCCACTGCTCCGCCTCTTGAGGGCAGAGGTGGGAAGCGTGTGACAGGAGAAGACTGTGGAGGCATCAGGGAGGACTGCGGGGCAGTAGCAGACCTTCTGCTGCGGGATGAGCCATGGCTGATGTCGATTCTGATGTCGCGCAGCATTTCTGTACTTCCTCTGCTCCGGTCCATGTGCATGTTCCAGTCTTGGGATGGGAAGGCACACAGCGGGCATCTCTAGTTGCCATTGGCTCATCTCTGACATCACAGGAAGTGGTTTGGGCGATAAATCTGATGTCACTGACATGTGCATCTCTGATTGAAGGTGAATCTGGCATGGTGAAGTTTAAAAGTTTTCCAAATGCCAATGAGCAGATTCTGCGTTTCTTTTCCATCTCCCTTCAGTCACAAAAATAACTATTCACTCGCAAGAGTTAAGCAAATGCTGCTTCCCAATTATTTGTGGGCGACGCATTTATTTTCTGTAGCCGCTTCATATGGGTAACACACGTTTTAATGCTGGGACTTCTTTCAAAAAGCAATTACAGTAATTCAAATTATTCCCATATTCAATGTGTATTTTGGAAATAAGAAGTTCTTTCTTCTTTAAACAATGTAATAACAAAAATGTGAAAATTGGAGTAACTGCTGGCATTGCAACGCTCTGAGTAGCTCATGACTTTTTAGCTAAAACAAAAAACCCAACAAAAACCATAAACCTTTCAGTTCCTCCATAGTGGCGCGTTTATCTTCCAGCACCATGTAGCAGTAAAGCTTTGTGGATTAATGCCTTTGAATCAGGAAAGTTGTTCCGATTAGAAATTCTTTTAGCTGCTGCCATTTTCTTTCCTCCTCCTATGCAATAACAAACATGATTAGCTCCAATATATCATGTTCTCCTTAACCTGCTTGTAATTGGGAGAATCTACTGTATATATCCTATGGTCCAACTCACACTGAAGATTGACAAGTAATTTACAGTACAAGCAAAGCAGCCTCATCTCTAGTAATTACCACTGTCACCATCGATCCAATTAACCAGGATAAGTAACTCAATGGGACTCGAGTCATCAAAGCTTTGTTGCTAAATCCAGATTGCTTTGCAAAGGGTTTTGTGGAGACTTTTCAATTTGAAAGAGGAAGGATAATGGAGTTTCTGAAGAAGCGCGTGTTTTCATTTCATGCTCAGGGACCAGCCATAAGATGGGCTCCATTTTTCTACTCCCATTAAATCCTTTCCAGCTCCTGAAATCACTTCCTTCCTCCACCTGTCTGACTGGTCATCCTCTCTAGTGGTCATTAGCTGATGGCCCATCCTGCTGAGGAAGTTGGCCTCAGATTTTGTGGCTGGCGTATCAATAGGGACACAACCATCATGGGCATCCGTATGGTGGGCAGGAGCAACACCCTGGCAGATGCCTTCACTTGCACAAGCCTTGATGCCTATGAGAGGCACCTAAATGCAGCAATTCTCCCTGATCTAGCTGAGCAGGACAGAGGAAGCTGCCCCAGCTGCTCTAGGACCTCTGGGATTCAAGCAGCCAAGTTCCCAGGGAGCAAGCAAACGGGGAGATCAAACAGGAGTTTGGCAGTGGAATTCAGTGGGGAGATCTAGGGGGAGATCCCTAGTTTTTTCCCTCTTTTTCTTTTTTTCCTCCATACCACCCTCCCCCTCACCGCCGCCTTTATTTTCTTCCATGTAATACCCTCCCATTCTGGTAGGACCGTGTTCTTTACCTTCAGAAAAGACAGGAGATTTGCACTGGTTGTTACAACAGGCCCTGCAAGGTAGAATCAACAAGGGAGCAAAAAGAATAGACTGAGAAGACTCCCCAGTGGTGGTGACCTGCAACATCTGTGCTATGTTCTTTTTTTGCCTGAGGTCAACATAGCCTACACATGCAACAAGTGCAAGCTAGTGGTCCTGTTAGAAGAAAAGGTAAGAGCACGCGTGCAGTGAGTGTCCACCCTCAAGGGAATAAAAGAAGATGAAGAGTTCTTAGACAGAGCGGTGGAACTGCACCAGCCAAGAGAAGCAAAAACTAGAAGTGCAACAGCAAGCTGAGGCAGAAGAGGAGGATCTTGAGGGAAGGGAAAATGAGGAGGAAACTCCCTGGAAAAGAGTGACAGGTGCAGAAGAACTAGGAGACACTCTGCCCCAGTGGAAGCAGTGGATCTCTAGAACCAGTTTCAGTTACTTGAGAACGAAACTTGAGGGATGTCTGCTGTGGAAGAACTGAAAGATATTCCATGCAACACTGAACAAGAGGCAAAAGGTCAACCAAGTAGTGGCAATGATACCAAGGGTAGCAAGAACAAGAAGGGAACAGTATTAGTTGTGGGAGACTCCCTGTCATGTGGGATGGAAACACACCTATGTCGGGTTGACCTGTGGACTCATCAGGTATGCTGTCTCTCTGGAGGACAGATTAGTGTGGAACTGAAAGATTATCAAGGCTCTTGCAGCCCACTGACATGGATCTCTTCTTCTTATACACACGGGAACAAATGGCACTACCAAGCAGAGCTTTGAAGAAATTGTGTCATGCTTTGAAGCATTGGGAAAGAAGGACAAGAGCTTCAGATAGTTTTCTCCTTGGACCTTACAGTTCTTAGAAGAGGAATATATAAGCAAAGGGTCGGGGGGGGGGGGAACTGCAAGTGAATGCCTGGCTATGAAGGTGGTGCTGACATAAGATATTTGGGTTCTGAAACCATGGGATAGACTTTCCAGAGGATGAACTGCTGCTAAGGGATGGGCTGTACCTTACAAGGGCTCAGAAGAATGAGTATTGGCCGTAGCATGAAGAAGTTTATCAGAAGGGCTTTAAACTTTTATCCTACATTGGAGGAGGGAATATACCTGGACATAACAACAGACAAAGGTTTGCACGCCACAACTGAGAGAGCAGCTCGAACAGTGCCCAATAATAGCCTTCCAAAAAATGTAGGAAGAAAGCTAAAGAATAAAGCACGTGGTCTTCTGTGTCCATATACTAATGCCCAGAGTATAGGAAACAAACTGCATGAACCTGAACTCTAAATACAGGAGGGAGAATATGACCTGATAGCTATAACTGAAACTTAGTGGGAGACTCCCATGACTGAAATTCAGCAATGGAAGGCTATAAGCTGTTCACGAAGAACAGAAGAAACAGAAAGGGAGGCGGAGTTGCACTATATATTAAAGATTTATATCTCTGCACAGAACTACAGGGGGATGAACTTAGTAGTCCTGCAGAGAGCATCTGGATTAATATAAAAGGAGCAAGGAATAAAAGGAACACAGTGGTTGGAGTCTATTACCAACCACCCAGTCATGGAGAAGATGAGGATGAAACTTTTGAAAAGCAGATTGCCTGTGTTTCAACGAGGCATGATGTCCTCGTTATGGGGGACTTCAATTTCCCTGATATCTACTGGGAGGCAAATTCTGCCAGACACAGCCCCTCCAAGAGATTCCTTGCATGTGTTGCTGAAAAATTCATCCAACAGAAAATGGAGAAAGGAACAAGAGGAACAGCTATTCTTGACTTGATATTAACCAACAGGGAAGACCTGGTGGACAAAGTGGCAGCTATGGAAACTCTTGTGGCATGTCATACATGAATTCTTAATGATAAAGGAAGCAAAAGTCAATTATAGCCAAACATGTACCCTGGATTTTAGGAAAGTCAGCATTAATAAACTCAGAACAATGATGGGCAATGTCCCATGGTTAGTGACTCTCATGAGAAAATGAAATTTTAATTACAAACAATTCCAACAAGGAAAAAGGGTGGAAGACAACAGAAGAAGCCCATGTAACTTCACAAAAAGCTTACAGATTATCTGAAAACAAAGGACATGTACAGGAAGTGGAAGGAAGGCCAGGCTACAAAGAAGAATACAGGCAGGCAGCATGGAATTGCAGGGAAGGTATCAAGAACGCTAAAGCTGGGAATAAACTGAGCAATGCTTAATGTAACCAACAAAGGCTTCTTCAGATATGTCCAAAGTAAAAGACAGAGGAAAGAAATGGGGGTCCAGCCACTCAATTCGGATGCCAAAGTGATAACAGATGACAAAGAAAAGTGCTCAATTCCTACTTTGGCTCAGTCTTCTCTCCTATGTCCTTGTAGGGGAAGTACACGCTGAAGGAGCAGATGAAAGCTCGAGATTGATAGGCAAATGGTCAAGGACTAATTGGGTTGAATGAGTTCAAATCTCCAAGGCCTGATGGACTCCATCCTGTCTTTAGGAGCTGGCAGAAGAACTCTCAGAACCACTGTCTATTATTTTTGAGAAATTAGGGAGGACAGGGGAAATGCCACATGCCTGGAAAAGAGCTAATGTTCTTCCAAAATGGAAAAAAGAAGAATCTGGGAACTACAGACACTAAGTTTGACATCAATATCTAGAAAAAATCTAGAGCAGATTGTAAAGCAATCAGTCTGTAAACACTTTGAAAACAATGCAGTGATTACTAGAAGCCAACATAGATTTCACAAGAACAAATCATGCCAGACTATTATGATTCCATTTCTTGATCATGTAACCTCCCTGATGGACTGTGGGAATGCTTTCAACATAATCTATCTTGACATCAGCAAAGCTTTTGACAAAGTGCCCATGATATCCTTGATTAGTAAACTAGCTAAAAAGTAGGCTAAATGGAACAGCCATCAGGTGGATCCAGTGTTGGCTACAGAGCTCAACTCAAGAATGCTCATCAATGGTGCCATCTCAAACTGGGGAGAGGTAATGAGTGGGGTATTGTTCAGTTCTGGGCCCAGCAAACATTTTTATTAATTATTTGGATGAAGTATAGGGAGTGCTTATCAGCTCTGGAGATGTCATAACACTGGGTGGGATAGCTGGAACACAAAAAGAAGATTCAAGATGGTAGGTTGGACTCCTGGGCTGAAAACAACTGAATGAAATTCAGTAGAGACAAATGCCAAGCTCTGCATCTAAGAAAAAGAAGTCAGTTGCATTCTTACAAGATGAATATTTGGCTCCACAATAACACAACTGAGAAGGATCTTGGAATTGTTGTACATGCGGCTAGAAGTCCTGCAAGTAGAGAAGGAAAGAACTGGGCATGTTTAGCCTTGAGAAGAGAAGCCTGGCAGGAGATGAGATAGCACTCTACAAGTACTTGAAAGGCTGTTACAAAGAGGAAGGAAGGGCAGGAACTGTTCTCAGCCTTCACAGAGTGCAGGACATGAAACAAAGGGTCCAAGTTACAGGAAGCCAGAGCAGTAGGACAATGGAACCCATTAGCTAGGGAGGTTGTGGGCTCTCCACATCAGAGGCATTCAGGATGCAGCTGGACATCCATCTGAGAGGGATGGTTCAACCTCGGGTCCTGTAGTGAGCAGGGGTTGGACCCAATGGCCCTCTGGCCCCTTCTGATTCTATGAAAAAGCTTGAGAAGCCCATCGCATATGTCTTTGTCTGTGTTTTGCATGCTAGAATACGCACTATGCCTGCCATGTCCCAGCAGGTTCTGCTGTGAAGTCAGCAGGTTGACACAGCAAGACCAGTGAACCACTTGCTTTTTATGAGGTACACAGAAATGGCCGTCTTGCCATGGGACAGATCAGCAGATCCAGCTTCATGCTCTCTCCAAGGTGGGTCCATCAACGATGGAAGGCAGGATAGCCAGGGCCACTTGCTTGGAATGGAAGTACACCGGGAGAGTCGCAGAGGTGCGGCTGCACCGTTGCCTTGCGGGCCCTTTCCAGATCCATTCAGTGCACCGCTTCCCTGATACTTGTCGCAGCATTAGTTGAAGGGGCTCTTGTCTCTGAGAACTGGTCCCACTTTGAAGGCGACGTGTGGGAGAGTGACCAGTAGGGGGCACCTGTGGAATATTTGTTGTCCTATACGCAGCCCGTCGCCACTAGTGCCGTAGTGTAATGGGCCTTTCAGGAGCACAGTGCAGAGTCTCTTCATTCCCCATTCTCTCTCGGCTTCACAGAAATCCTCACAGTAGCTGAGGGAAAATAAATTTTCCCAGCAACAATATAGTGTTCTTTGCTGCGATGACAAGTGTTTTGCTGAGGCTTATTCTTCATGGGCAGTTAACACCCAGTGGCTTTACACAAAAACTCTGCTCCTAGCAGAGGAGAACTTCTCAGTCTGCTTCACCGATGCAGCTGCTTGATATCTGGGACTCTCCTTTGGGTATGGCTGTAGGGGCCCCCATGGGGCGGACCGGCACTTCAAAATGCACCACTGCGCCACCGACTGCGAGTACTTCTTTTTCTCCGTGCAACGTGTGCGTGCAGTTTTGCAGCAGCTGTTCACCAGCACGTGGCCCCGTACCAATAGAAAGTATGTTTCTTCTCCAAGTCCAAGAAAAACATGCTGATAATATGGGTGTTCGGCCACCGCGGCTACAGCATCTGCCCAAATAGCTGTAGTAAATCTTACTTTTGTGTTCAGTATCTCTCATGCTGCCTATTTAAGAAGTACAGTATCTGTGTAAAAATAAATAAATAAAGAGGAATGATTTTTTCCGGCTGCTCTTCTGTATGATGATATAGCTATAAATAAGGGATTCCACAGCGACGGAAACTGGAAACTGCAAGACCTCATTTCTCCTTTTAGAGTTTCTCTTGTAATGATAACCCTGAGTTGATAAACCCCTGGAGCGGGGCTGGTTTCTTATTGACCTCATTGGAAGCAGAATTTACTGTGGCAAATCCCCCATAAAAACGTTTCCAATCATTTCGAGACTTTACGGGGGGAAACGCTACAGATACCTTGGGTGTTTTTTGCCTCTTCCTTAACAGTGCTGTGCTGGAGATGCAGCAGTGTGCACACTATTAGCCAGGTGGCATATGATACCTTCCGGCCAGACGTATTGAGCATTGGAAGTAACCTGGAACTGCTCTGTATAGACACACTACTCTCCGAACTTCCTAATTTGAGCCAAATCCCCCAGTGGAGTAAATCAGCCCTTCTTTAGTCTGTGCAGGAAATGTGTATGAATTAGGAGATCTGCACAAATGGGGATTTTCCCCACTCCGGCACTGCAAGCCACAACTGCGAACAGGGCAAAAGCGAAGCACCAAGGTGACATTTGGGGTGCCTGGTCATCTCGAAGGTTGCTTGTTCTCCCATCTTTAACCTCCAGGTCACCAACCCTAACAAGCACGAGAAATGCGATGAGTCCTAAATGGATTGCACAGTTGTCTTTCATTCTGCAGAGGGATGGAGAGGCTGGTTGGCCTGCTGTCACTTAACTCGAAGGCTCTGGGCCTGAGGTTTAATGCCACATGGTACTCAGTCCATCTTCTTTTTAGAAATGGTGCTGAATCCTCAGGGACCGGATGCTTTGCTGGTCATCTTTTTCCTTCCGCATGCATGGGATGCTTTGCAAAGTGGCTTGGTTTCTGCACTTGTTGGACGGCCCAGGAGGGATTTCCATGCGTCAAAGAATGGACGCACTGCAGAAGTGCCCTTGGTGTATGTGTGCACATGTGGAGGAAGATGCTGGGCGAAGATGCAGCTGTTCTTCTGCAAGCCTTCCCTGTGGCGGCCCAGACCTTTGCTGCCGCGAAGTGCAGCACTTCCGTGCTTCCCCCTCCCCTTCAGACACCAGATGGCCCGCAGAGGAAGCATATGGGAAGCTCCGAACATGGATAAATTTACCTATCTGAAGACAAACATATGGCCCATTTTGGAATATGAGCTCCTTTATTCACAAGGCCGTAAATTGAATGACTCCAAACAGCTCATAGTTTTGGCATCCTTCACGCCTTAACAGGGGGATTGGGTTACTTTATGTTCTGCGTTCACTTGCAGTTGTGTTTATAGTGCCCTGAAAGGCAAGCCTGCCCCAGCTGCAGTCCCTGGAGGGCCCTATGTACCCCCGTGTCTCCCTAATAACCGTCATTATGGCGGGCCATGATTGCTAGTGCCCTCGCCACTTAATCCTGATTGCAAAATCAAGGGGGAAAGGCTATGTCAGAAGGATATACAGACAACTAGTAATGCAGAATATTGAAAAGGCTGTTCCACATACGATTTTGTGGCGCTTCCGTTTTCAGGTACCACCCTTGGCAGCAGTGAAAGACGTTCAGTCATTTTTCTTTTCCCTCCCTTGCAACAGATAACAGCATTTAATTTTCTAGATCCATGGTTCTTCAAGTGTGAAATGGAGTACCCAGAGAGTGGCAAGGGCAGCTTCCAACAGAGCTGCAGGTGTCTCCCACCTTCTCCTGAAGTCTGGGAGCGAAAACTCACACCAGCAGTTAACAAGCCGTTCACATGGCAATAATCTAATGACATGAAAGCTTTCCCCCCATGGATAAGTAGAACTTGGGCAAAATGCAGCGGCAGGGCTGGGAACGTTGTCAGAGAACAGCATCACGTGATAAAGGCTCCAACAGGGTGCTCAGTGATCAACCTTGATCCTTTGATTCTTGTGGATGCGAACTACGCAAGCTGTATACCTTGCCCTGATTTCACTTTTAGTTTTTACAAATCAGTTGGCTGATTTTCTACCTTGCAGATTTTCTACCTTGACTTTCAGGGAAAGAATCAAATGAAAAATGGATGGCAATATTACGCTCTTAAGATTAAAATCCTGTACAAGACAATCTGTTTAAATGTTCTTTCTGGAAAAGGTAGAAGCCCACAGAGTTTGGGGTATCCTGCAAAGGCATTACAACATCAGTACATTTCCAGCTCACCTGAGAGGACGGGGAGGTGCATCGTGTGTGATTTTCGCAAAGGGCTTTCAGTGTTCCAGGAACCCCCCGTACACTCGCTATCTGTCCTCTTTACGAGCATCTTGCAGGCCGGTATTATTAGCCCTCAGTTTGCAGAGCGGGGACGGGCTGAGAAGCAGTGGTTTGGGAGACACCTAAGGTTGCTCATGCCAAATGCAAAATCTGAACCACAAAATCCCTGCTCAGCCACCACTACAGGAGAACGAGGTCCCTAAAGAAGCCAAGACACGCACGTAGTGGAGCGGCCGCAAGCTGAGTAATGGTTCGGCACTCACAGGAGGTCCCTGCCTCTGCTTCCCACAGTGAACCCATCTTGACCAGCATGTGGGACGTTCTGCCTTCTGTCCCTGCCTC
The DNA here is from genome assembly GCA_023646645.1 of Varanus salvator macromaculatus. Classification (NCBI taxonomy): domain Eukaryota; kingdom Metazoa; phylum Chordata; class Lepidosauria; order Squamata; family Varanidae; genus Varanus; species Varanus salvator. Next base: position 10,329,847 of record JAIXND010000786.1, read on the forward strand.
CCTCCCCTTGCCCCGCCTTAAGCACGTGAAAACATTAGATGACCCTCCTGCACGCTGACCCTCCCCTGAGCCTCCGTGAGCCATGCATCTCAGGAAACATTGGAGTCCTCCCCGTGGCCCCTTGGAGGGCTGCCCACTGCCCCCGGCCCATGGTTCCCCAGCTGAGGGTGGCTGCGGATGTGGCCCCCAGCCCAGCCTCCTTCCCCTGCAATCCCACCACTGCTGGCAGTGTCTCTTGCCCCAGTGAGCAACCAGAGAGACCGCCACCCATATTGCCTTGCTGTGCAGGACCTCTCCAAAGAGGGAGGCTTTGTGGGTGAGGCGAGAGCATGCAGCATCAGCAAATGCTATTTAAGGTTAATTTGATGTGGTCACCTTTCTCAACAGAACTTCCATCCCTCTGGGTCTGATGGTGAACCTTTTAGAGACTGAGTGCCCAAACTGCAACCCAAAGCCCACTTATTTATTGCAAATTGCCAACACTGTAATAAAACCTGAAAACTGAAGTTTGAGTTAGAAAAAACAACTCACAGCCAGTCCAAGCAAATATGAGTCGCGGCTTGTGACATCATTGCCTAGCGCCGCTACTCCCTTCCGAGCATGGGCATGGCCCCTATGTGCGCTGTTATCCGGTGCTCGGTTGCTGAGGTGAAGCTGGGGTGACTTGACTCTTGTGCCGACAGACAGGGCTCTGCGTGCCGGCTGTGGCAGACACGCCATAGGTTCACCACCACTGGTCTATAGTGTGCATTCCACAAGCATAGTCCAAAGGAATCCCCCGCATGTGCTAATCTTGAGGAGGTCGCAGACTAATTTAGCCGAACCTCATAAAACAGAGCCCTGTATAGCCTAAATAATCTAGGAGAACACGGTGTGAATGGAGGTGAACATCTTTGCATGGCTAATGGACAGTTTATGGCTAGACAAACTCAATCAAAAGTCTGGGGCTGATTCTATAATCCTCAGCACAGCTGCTTGGTTAATTGGGATGGTCTTTTAATAAGGCTTGAACAGGAGCGGCTTCTCAAGTGGCGATACTCATCCGCTGAAGTTTTTGCCTTGAAGGCAGATCAACCCTAAACACAAACCCGCTAGCATTTGGCAAAGGGAACAGATGCACTATGTCCACAGCTGTGAGCTCACTCACCTGTAAGCTGAAAATCCTAGTGCATCTACTGCACTTACATGTTTTTGATAATGTTTTGACATGTTTTGGTTTTGATCAGAATTAGTGCACACCTCCTAGAACTGAATCCAGGCAGGAATGTAATCTGAGTTTGAATTCCTGAACCTTTGATGCAATTTTCAGGCAAAAAATGTGTCCAAACATGTCGTGGAAAAATGTGTATCTTTGCAAATACACACAAACATGCTGTCATCAGTGGAAGGAAATGCATAATTTGAAAATGTGCAATAGGAAGGCATGCATTTCAGGAAATGCATGGACGTTTCTGTGCAAATAGCAAAGGGAAGGTTAATGATCTTTGGGGTGGAATTCCAAAAACCTCCCAAGCTTCACCTTCATGGATTTGTATATCCTTGCTAGTGCATTTTTAAAAATGTGCTCACCATGACAAACAAATACAACTGATTGGATAGCAGGTGACCCATTTAACATTTTCCTCATTTGCTTTACAGCCAAACATGTAGCTGGAATCCCCTGGCAATTTGCAGGGTTTCACAGTTGGATGACACTCGTCTTTGAGGCTGTTAAAGACCACGGGCTTCAGGGAGACCAATAGGTGTTCTTCAGAATCCCATGTTTTTGTTTATTTATTATTTATTGAAAACTTTTGTATGCCCTCCCTTATGCATAATATCTCAGGACGGCTTACAGTCATCAAAACAACCACAATAAAACAGCAATAATTAACAATTAACCAAAAAATACAAATTCAATAAGTCAAATAAAAGCAACTGTTAAACATTAAAATTTAAAATTAGTTTTTAAAATAACAGTTAAATAAAACATTATTCATTGTTGTACTCAGTCCTTGTTGTTGAGTGCATCATTGTCTGCTATTTTAAACTTTTTTAAAATTTTTCCTGATACGGTGTTTCCAGAGAGAGCCTCAATTGTGGGGACAGTATAGAAATGAAATGAATAAATAAAAACACACTTGTTATAAATTAAATAAAATAAATTAAATTAAATTTAAAAAGCCAGCAAGTCACCTTCAATTTAGGGTGACCCTTTGACTGAACGCCTGCTAAAATGTTCTGTCCTTGATAGCCTTGTAAACTCACAGTAAAAGATTATTAATCCTATTTCTCTACTATCCAGTAGCCAAAGTTCTCTGAATGGTTTACAACCGCAGAGAAGGTAGAATTAAAATGCAGTATACAATACAAAATTATAAAAGCATCATAAGAATAAAATGCAAACTTTAAAAGCCAAATTTATAAAGCTCATTTTTTTACATATATAGCTTCCGCAGATTAGATTGTAAGACCTGCTAAGCAGTTGACACAATGACCGAATATAATATTAAACTAATTAAGTGCCCTGTCTTTGAGAACAGTCTTTACCTGACACCAAAAAGAAAAGTCGGCGCCAGGCAGTTCTCAGCGGGAAACTTGTTCCAAAACGTGGTGCAGGGCCTGGCACTGGAAAGACCTTCTTGTTGCCACCAAGCAACCAAGCCTCCCTTGCGGATGGCAATAGGATGCAGGCCCCACATCAAATCTAGATTTTAGTACTGGGAACATGGCAGTCAGAGAGGCATCAATCAGGTTTTGTGTTCCCAAGTTGTGTGGGCTTTATAGGTTAAAGCCAGCAACCAAGTCCTTAATCCGAGCAGCAACGTTACCATAATACAAGGAATTTTTTTTCACAAATATTGCCACATGCTTCCTTCATGGTATGCATGATAAAATCATGCCCTATTTGATAAATATCAGATTTTTTGATTTTGCCTGCGGGTAATTTCTGTTGGGAAGTCATTTTTTCTGCCTTTGCTATTTGCCAGAGCTCCATGTTCCAAAACTTCAGTGCCAAAAGTGCTGCAGTTTTCCAATGTCTGGTTATTCGCCATCAGCATGAACACAATTCATTCCTCATTTTTTGTTTTGCTCTTCCCATTTTCTCGATATGAGATGCCAGTGCTTAAGCAGGACACATAGAGGTGTAACACTTGCCATTCCTGGGAATATCATGGAACTCCTAAAGTGCAGGACTCAACCACCAAATATAGATATGTACTCCTTCCAATTACAGTGCCAGCAACATGTTGTATTACTTGTATTTGCCACTGTTGCCAGATGCATAGGTGTAATATACCATCCAAGTATAATGATAATGAATTCTCCCTAAGGATTATTGATATAGTTTGATCGAGTCATCTATAATTTATCCCATACATTAGGCTCTATTATCCTAAGACCATCTTTCCATGTTATTATTAATTGATCTGACATATCCATGTCTATTTCAGTTAAATGTATTTTTTTTCTTTTCTGACTAATCGTTTTCTTTTGATCTCAAATTCCAATAATAGATCTTAAATTTTGTCATTCTTCTAGCTACATACCGTATACTTATGCAAGGTAGAGACCAAAAAGGAGTTTTATGCAATAAAGATTCTCTGTGAAAATTAAACCGTCATCACTGCACCAAAATTAGTAGGAAAGCTTCGGGGAATAGAAATGAATTGGATTATTTTTCATCAAATATCTTAGTATGAACCTTCTAGCACATTCTTTGGAGTTCTGGCCTGAAAAGAACAGAATGAAATTCAATAGGGACAAATGCCAAGTTCTGTACCTAGCAAAAAGAAAGCAAATGCATCATTACAAAATGGGGAATACTTGGCTCTACAACACTGCAAGTCAGAAGGATCTTGGAATTGTTGTAGATCACAAGCTGAATATGAGTTGCAACGTGGCTGCAAAAAGGGCAAATGCTATTTTAGGCTGCATTAATAGAAGAATCAATTCCAAATCCCATGAAGTACTGGTTCTCCTTTACTATAAGTTGGATAGGCCTTCTCTGGAATGCGGTGTCCAGTTCTGGGCACCACAGTTGAAGAAAGATGCTGGAAAGGGTTCAGAGGAGGGCAACAAGGATGTTCAGGAGACTGGAAACAAGCCCTATGAGGAGAGGTGGAAAAACTGGGCATGTTTAGCCTCGAGAAGAGAAGACTAAGCTGAGATACGATAACACTCTACAAGTTCCTACAAGTACTTGAAAGATCATCACACAGAGGAAGGCCACAATCTCTTCTCAGTCACTGCAAAGTACAGGTCAAGGAACAGTGGGCTCAAGGAGCAATGGGCGCAAGTTACAGGAGGCCATGTTCTGGCTGAACATCAGGAAGAACTTCTTGACTGTTAGAGCAGTACAGCAATGGAACCAATGACCTAGGGAGGTTGTGGGCTGTCCCACACTGGAGGCAATCAAGATGCAGCTGGACAGCCATCTGTGAGGAATGGTTCAACCGGGGATCCTTCACTGAGCAGGGGGTAGAACCCAATGGCCCCTTCCAACTCTACTATCCTATGATTCTGTGATTCCTCTTCATAACTTGAAAATCCCCCTGAATTCAGCAGTCCTAAGTAAGTGCAAGAAAAGTCAGGGCGTCAGAGGTGCCATAATGTAATTTTGGACACTGAACCTCTTGATCTTATGGGGAGCCTCTTCTGGCATACTTCTGTGGAGTACCCAACTAGTACTTCTCTTCTTCTGGATCTGTCAGTACGACAGCAAACCAGTTTGCCACCACTGATTTTTTAAAATATCTGATTATGTGCATGCTCAAACTCATTTCACTCATACCACGGTCATCACTAGGAGAATGCAGTTGAGTTTGCCTCATTTGACTTCAGCCTTGGTTCACCCCTGTAGGACCTGAGGCATCTTCATGCTTAGGAGCCACTCCGTTCCGTATTCACTCCTCCCTTCTTCCATCTCTTTCCTCTGCCAGGACCATTCCATGTCCACTGAGCATGCTGGTCCTTGCTGGATTCTTTGGTCCACACATTTGTGCACTCTTGTTTGTTTGTTTGTTCTAGAGCTTGGTTGTACTTCTGCACATTTTGGGCTTCGCCTGCATCTCCGGCACCACTCATGGCCTGAGCATCAGAAATAGGAGGAACAGTGGAACTTCAGGCACGATGGTCCCACACAATAATAAAGGAAGGGAACAGAGGAATGTTACAAACGGTATTTCATAATGCTCTCTGTGTTGGATGAAACACACTATAGGCCACAAAAACACCTGCCACAGTTAATCTCTTACTTTTTACCATTCTTTGTGCCTTTTTATTGCCACTCCTGAAACACTGGCCTTCCCAGGGTTCCAAATTACATATTTTATCAGAGTTTTGGGATCATTTTGTCCGGGAAAAACAGTGTGATATAAATCAATACAGTGCCAGATATATAGAGTTTGCAGGCATCTGCCAACAGATCTGTATGGATCAGAAGCATGCGGGGCAAATCATCGCAGCCAAAGGCGCAGCCAGGCGATAATTGTTGAAGGCGATGGTCAGCATAGTTCATCTGCGGAAGCACCAGGTCGCGTCCGGCTATGGCAGCTGCCCTTCAACGGCTTGCACCATGTGCTGCGGTCGAGAGGCCTGAGCTTGCATGCTACCAGTAAATGCTGGTTACGACACGAGCTGTGGTGGCACATGGACTGAGGACCAGAGTGGAGTGTTGGGCTGGGACTCCCCACTCAGCCATGAAGTTCACTGGATGGCTTTGGGCCAGTCACTCACCCTCAGCTTAGCCTACCTCAGGGGAGTGAAATAGAGAGGGGGAGACCCTGGTAAGCCGCCTCACAAGAGGAAGAAGGGCAGGGTAGAAAAGCAGTGCAAAATTAATAATACCTTCTCAAGCATTGAACGGGCAGGATCCACATCATCTTCATTTAATTCCCGTCCTGCTTTTCCCCATCTTGCTAAGAATCCAAGGCAGCTTGTGTGCCCTCCTGATCCCCTTGTGATTGATTGATTGATTGATTGATTGATTGATTGATTTTCTATGCCATCCATTACTAAAAAAAAAAAAGTCTCTGGATGACTTACAAGGAACAAAAAAAACAAGGAACAAAAACCATAACAGCAACAATGCACAGCATGCTGCATCTAAAAATAGTGATAAAAACCTGGATAAAACCAATTAATCGTTAAAATACTGGGAAAAGAATCTGTTGTTATCCTCATAGTAACCCTGTGAGGTAGATTACACTGAGAGTCAGTGACTGGGCTGTTGTGCTTCAGGGCCCAGGGAAGACTAGAGCCTGGATCTCTCTGGCCCAGTCCAGTGTGCTCGCGACTGTGCCATCATGAAGGATGCTTCCTGCTCATCCCACGTGCCTCCACCTTCCGGATCCTCAGCAGACCCTTTCCTCAAAGAGCAATGCCTTGCGAAGGGTTTCAGGGCGAGTGCTTTTGAGGGACTCCCGCTCTCTGGAGCAGCCTTCCTGAAGAGGCCCCAGCTGGTCCAGGCGTTCGACTTCAGGAGGGGAAGAAAGTGCTTCCTGCTTGATAAAGCTGTTTAATGAATCATTTTTTCTTTCCTGGGTGCAGTTATTACTCACGTCACAGAGTTCTTAAAAATGACATCCCGTGCTTTGATATGGATTTATTGTTTGCTTTCTGTCATTTGCCTCTTCGGGTTGCATAAGGAAAGTGACAAAGTATGAGCGGTGATGCTGTTCGTACAGGATGGGTTGGCAAGAGCTCAGCAGGGCGTCCAGGACGGGGCATTTGGGAAGGCTCTCACTCGCAGGTGGCCCGAAGTCGGGGATGACTTGGCGGCTCGTGACAACAGCGACATTTGTACAGGAATCCCGGATCTTGGTCATGGCGGTCTCCCCTAAGCGCAGGCCATTCTTCGTGCCTCTCCCCTCCCTCCCACAATTCCATTCAGCTCAGACAGAGGGTGATGGGAGGAAGTAGAAATCTGCTGAGACGACTCGTTCTCTCCTTTGCTACTCAGTGCTCAGCAGCTGCAGGGAGAGGCCCTCCCTTTCACCTGCACGCCGGGTTGGCATTAGGACCTAGGGCTCCAGTCCCCTGGCAGACCCCACACGGATGCTTAGCTTGGCCCTCCTTTATTTTATTTTTTCCTCCAGCAACACCACGTTGCTGAGCCGAGCTGCCATTTGAACTTCCTACCATGCCTCAGTTGTAGCACCACTCCGGATCATCACAGGAGAATAATTTGGTGGCCTTCAGCCAGCCAATTCCACCGTTAGCCACCCCCACTTCCAGGTAGCCCACCAAGAGGGTGCTTCACCCAGGACTCCCTGCCCTCTCCCACTGTCATTCAAACAAAAGGTACAATCCTATGCCTGCCTAGACAGAGAAAAGGCCTCCAGTTCCCAGCAGCCAGCATGAGTAGCTGGGGATACTGGGCATTGCAGGGGAATTTTCCTGCCGAATGGTGCATCGGATTGCGCCTTGAAGCACTTGCCAAAGCAACTTTGCTTTCCTAGGGGAAAACCCACCTGCGCCCTCACGGATTCCTGTTATCGTTCCCCACATGGCAAATAAAAGTTTCAGAAGGGGTGGTTTCGATCCGGAAAGAGCACAGAAGGGGGTAACTACCCCTGCCAGCACCATGGCCCAATCCAGCTTCCCAGCCAGGGCTGTTTCGTGTGAAATGGCAGGCGTTCCAACACCAATCTGCATTAGGCTTCATTTCTCATTATTCCCATCCAGTGTGGGGATGGGAAACATAGTCCAACACATCTAGGATGCCACCAGGTTCAAGATTACTGGATTTTGGGGGTCAGGCCAGTGGTCCAGTGGAAGAAGTAGACGTGGGGGGAGAACTCGGGACTTTTTCTAGGTAGTAGGAGGAAGCAGAACGACTCGAGCTTAAGCAAGCACAAAACTCTTTTTAATACCCGCATCATCACAGAGAAGGAGCCCTGCACAATAAAATAGCATGCTTTCGAATGTTCTTGATGTTTGTGGTGGGAAAACTTTTCCAGCTCCAAAGACTGGCAGCCTTAAGATGGACTGTGGAAATAGAGCAAAACCATCAGACACTCGGATACATTTGAACATGTGGCCCTAGGACTTGCTCTTGCCACATCAGGCAGGGAGGTCAAGTAACAGCACAGGCAGGGAAAGAAGTAGGGAAGGAACTTCTTTGTTGAGTAATTAAAGCCAGCTTGTCAATGTTAGCTTGGCAGAAAGATAGCTTTACATTAGGCTGTAAACATCTTAATTCCATGTCTAGTGTTCCTAGTACCTTGTTTATTATGAGGGTTTTCTCCACTCTCTTCCTGCATCACAAACGTGACTCGGGTAAATAACTGCCTTTTCACCCGCAGCATCCAGGGCAAAAGGCTGGCTGTTCGAATCCTGTTATTGCATTGGACATGCTGCTAGCCCTTAAGACGGTGCTATTGCTAAGTTGCAAAATGGACTGGGAATTATGCCCCGTGTCATGCAGGGCACTGGAAGGAACCATGTTGAGCTGCAGAGAACCAGAACGCTTGAGCACCTTTAGCGACTGCTGCCAGAGCATCCCTGAAAGCAGCTCACCTGGTCTCCAGGCCATCAAGCAGAACCCTAAAAATGTAGAGTCAGAAAGCATGCAGAGGGGCGCCTTCTCCACACTGGAGGCACAATATGGGATGCAGCCACATCATCCCTGGCAGGGACCATCCAACCTCTGCTCGGAAGGACTGAGGAGCGTTCACCACCTTCTGAGGCAGGCTGATCAATCTATTCCAGCTTCAGGGTCGTTGAAGTCTTTCCGTGCCTCCACAGTGGTAGTACTAAAAGACGTCCTGCTGGAGCTGTGACCCCAAATCTCCTGGAGCAGCCCCTGACTCTTTCTGGCTGAGTTTTTCTTTTCTGAAATCTCATGCTCTCCTCTGCACTATCCATACATCGCTTTGGGTGCTGTGATGAGGCAGAAGTCTTTAAAGGTACGCAGGGAGAGACTTTGAGGCATATGTCAGTTGGCATGTGTGATTTAGTGGAGGGGGTCCTTTGGGCCGGTGCCTCAGGTCTTTTCAGCACCAGAACCGTTCCTGGCTCCCTCACAAGTCTTTTAGCTCAGGAATGGGCCACCTGTGACGCCAGAACTTTGTGTCACCTTTAGCTTAGTGCCATGCAGCCCTCAACAAGATCTGAAAACAATTAATGATTTGCACTTCCAAATGCAGTGTATTTGATCAGTTAGAAAGACTGGGGGAGAGAGAAAGGTGCCGGAAAGACAGAAAAAGGAGCGTAGCCGGGAGTGGGGGTGACTCACCCATTTTCGCTCCAACCTGCCCACTGTGCGCATTTGCCCAGATCACCAGAGGCAATTCAACACTCAAAGAAAAAAAAGGATTCCCACCCCTGTTGAAGATGGAGATGCAAGGGGTTTATACCAGGAATCTTCCGTCTCTCATTGGGCTTTTATCACTTTCAGCTAAAGGCCATTGGCACATCCCAGGAGATAAAAGATGTATTCCAGGGATGCAAAGTTCAATTCCCAAATTAAAACCTGAATATTATAACTTGGAAATGTAATATATCAAAACATGTGTCATCCTCACAGCCATTAACTTCCATATTTAAAAAGGAGTTTGCTCAGATCCTTGAGGCCGCCAAGGTATAAAGAGGAGCTCTGTGGGTCACAGAAGAATCAGCCACGTCAGGCAGGAGATAACTTAACCTTTCTGAAACAAGACTCAACCGTAAGTGGGCTAAAATAGCAACAAGAGCATTTAGAACACAGTTCAGCTTATAAAGGGCAAGATAACATATAGCTTAGAAGTCTTTCAGCTCAGAAACGCCATAATTGCAAATGCTCTGTGCAATGAAATTTGATATTTGCGATCTATTTACCTATATTTTTATTTGTGGCATTTCTATGCTGCCCTGTAAGGAGAATTCTTAGTGCAACTTACATCGAAAATCAATACCACCCCTCAAAATGGAACTATAAACACATCATAACAATGCAAGGCAAAACAACCGTTTTTTAAACCTTCAAAACTTCCAAAGTTTGAGAGCATTAAAAGCCTTCAAATTTTTAGAAAGCCCTAAAAAGCTTGGGGGTTTTTTCAAAATTCGGACATTCAATGTTAAAAGTAAAAGTAGATCCCAGGTGCGTCTCTCTGGGGACGGCATTGCACAGCATGGGTGCTACCACTGAAAAGCTGGTGGCCCCAGTCGGACTCTCTAGGGGGTGGCAGTCAGAGGTCATCCTTCACTAGTGAGTGCAAGATCTGGGTATGTGCAGGGAAGATATGCTCAGGGAAAGCTGATGATAAAAGCTGATAGTAGGCATGGCATGAGCGGAGCCGGCTGGAGCAGGAGGTCAGACCACATGGCCCAGGAGGCCCCTTCTGACTCGCCCTGTCTCTATGTTTCTGTGCCCAGCTCTGTGTGGTTCCTCCTCCACTGCAGCATTCAATTTTGAGCTGTACAGGAACTGCCCATGGCAGTGAACCTAAACTGAGGATGCCTGGCTCCTGTAAAGCTCAGACAGAAGCTGCAAAGGACGAACAGCCCCTGGGACACGGAGGTCGCCATCCTCTTTGGATCCACCATCCTATGAGCATCACATGTGCTTTACCCCTTAACCACAACCTCCTTCTCCTTTTAGCAATGTTAGCAATGAGACTGGGTCCAGCCATGGCCAAAACCTATCCAAATAAGTGATTATAAAGTGTTGATTTCTAGGGGTGGTGCATAGAATCATAATCCTAACAATGGGGATGGGTCGGTTGACATCCATTGACTCACCTGTTGACTCACCACTGCTTCTCAGCACCTGGGGAAAACACCCTCCCTCCACAGCAGGCGTCAAATCTGGGGGTGATACAAAGCAGTGAGTTATAGTGGTGCGTACGTGATGCTCAATGGCGGCCGTTTCCACATGTGTCAGGCGCTAGAGCAAGTCTGGGCCTTGAGACCCAGAAGCCCCGTAGTGCAGACCTGTCTGCGAAAATGAGCTCCAGGCTACAAAATGTGTCCCTCCTTTCAGGATGCAAGGGAGCAGACTTAGCTTGAGTAATGACCCTATTATGGGTTTGTATTATTTGGCTGCTTGTTTGCAAACGGGAGGAGGGTGTGCTCTTCCCCGCTTCTGCCTTTAATTCATCAAAAAATGTTTCTATGAATTACTCACTGAAACAGCAGGTTTTAAACATGTCACCATAGTGTGAGGAAAACAAGCGAACAAAAGCATAACATAGAAGCTGCAGAAGTGATCTTCAAAGAACAGCTCATAGTACAGCGTCGCTGTGTAGCAAGATGTGTGTAAAACAACACCTGACCCATGCACATTGAGCTGTGTTCATTTGGCTAGACTGGGGTACCAGTCACCCATTTTTCCAGTGTTTCATGCCCTAGCAGTTAAGATGGATTTTGCAGGCCCGTTCTTGTTAACTCTCAACCCAGATGCAGTCATTTACTGGAGCCTGGTGGCTCTTGGCCAAAACAAGAACCCAGAACCACCTTCTCGTCAAACCCTCCCCCCTCCCTCTGGCAGTGTTGCTTAAAACATATGCAATGTGACATCAGAGTGCTCCATGATTCCTGCAAGCAGCAGCTAATCTGACGGAGCAGAAAGGGGGAAGCTGAGCAGCAGGACATCTCGTCACATGTTCTGTTTTAGTACGTATGACCCAGAAAGGGAGTAATAGGAGACGCGGCATTGCTGTATCTTGTACATTCCGCACATCTCCAGTTCCACCACTTTACAAGATGACATGGTAACCTTAGCTCTGTCCACTGCACCTTAACCTAGATGCTTCACCCAGTGGAAATCTAGCATTCCTCCTGTTCGCATTCCTTTGCTGTATGTCAGATTGGAGTTGTTTGCTTTTTATTGTGTTCAGGGGACACAAGAATCCCACCTGTGGGCTGGAGTGATACATTCCAGAACCGGTTTGTGGAATTCACTGTCACAAGGGATAAATTCACAGAGGGGAAGGCTCTCAGCAGCTGTTAGCCCTGATGGCTCTCTCCTGTTCTCCGTATCAGAGGAGGCAAGTCCGTGGTCGCCCGGAGCATGACCAGGGGGGTGCTATTAAGACCATGTTCTACTTGGGAGCTTCCACAGAGAGAGATGTATCTTAGAATGCTATTCTAAGGTTCCACGCCATTTCTGGTTGGGGAAGCACTGGCAGAATTTTTTCCAAATCCAGAAATATTTTGGGCATGTTTTTCAAGTCCCTCAATTTGCCCAAATTTGGGAGGGAACCTCTGCACATGTTTGGCTGTTGAGCACAGCAGAACCCTATTCCCTACTTGTTAAAAGCCTTGCCAGTTTCGTCCTCCACTTTGGCACTTTCTGTGTGAAGTGGGAAGGACGGAATTGACAAGTTATTTGACAAGTGAGGAAACGTGGCTCTGGGGAAGGTAGCTTGCAGGAAGGATGAAACTGACAAAGATATTTACAAGAGGGGAATAGGCCTCTACAGGGCTACATTGGAGACTCATGAACTTACGAACTTTTTTAAAAATTGCAACATTGGCACAAATGTCCACATCCCTCACCCCAAATTGCGCCCATTAAAAATATAATTTTAATAAATAATTTTATTTTACTTTTATCTTAAGACATTTGTATGCTGTCCTTTGCGAAAGCCTCAGGATGGCTTGCACAAATAAAGTTCCACAGCAGGTAACAATATATGACTAGTGATAAGTAAATAATCCACTTCTTGATACAACCTGCGATGTGAGAGGGACCCTGACTCTGATCCAGCATGTTCTTCCTTCGTTGTTTTGGGATGCCATTAGCTTAGATGGCTTTAGAAGCCGAGATGAGCATATGAAGAAAAAGTCTGTCAATGGCTACTTGCCATGAGGGCTTGATTAAAAGATTTCAGAGGGAGGAGGCCAGTCGGGAGTGGTTACTGGGGAGCAAGAGTGAGAAAGGGGTGCTGTTCTCATCATCAGATGTATGTGCAGCCTTTTCTCTGCTTCCAAGGAACCCAAGATGGCTTCCAGAGACCTCTTCCTCCTTAGTTCACTCCCACAGAAGGCCTGCGAGGTGGGACAGTCTGAGACACCATGACTGGCCTCGAGTGGCCCAGTCAGTTTCCATGGCTGATCAGGGCCAGAATCCGGATCTCCCAGTGCCCAGTCCCACTTCTGCTCTATCCCGCACTGGTTCTCAAGTGTTCAATGCCCCCTTTGTGAGCATCTGGTGGGTCACCATGGGAACTCAGTACCTGACTAGGGAGACTTTTGTTCAGATCCAGCCATGCTGCTGTGTTTATGTTCCTCTGAAGCAACCATCACAAGTAATAGTTTGAATGGCAGAACATTAGCATGTTCCTGCTAAAACCCAAGGTTTATGTGCTGAAATTATACTCCAACTAACAGTAAACACTGAACAAATCAAAACAAGGAATAAACTCTTAGCAAATAGATGAGGAAGAGAAAAGAAGCTACATTTGTAGAGTAAATAATTCATTGTTGATAGTTGGTCCAGCACTAACTATGTCATTCAAAGAGTTGGGAGTGATGCCAGGATCTGCCAGGACCAAGCCCAGTAATCGAAGAAGTACTTCATTACCTCAGGTGTCAGGTTCTCCGTGTTCTTCATGAGGGAAAGTCACATAGAATGCAGATGGTCCCAGGTTCTTGCCAGTTCAAATAACGGCATGTAGGCAGTCTGGGTCAAAACAAAGTCATTTGAATCTCTTTGTCATCTGCGGCAGTAAAAGAGACTGCAGATTAAGTGCCCTGATCAAAAGCCAAAAGTAAGACCTTTGAAAGGGCTGGTCATAATATTCCAATAGAACCATGGCTGTAAAAGTACAGGGAGAAAGATAGAATGCATGAGAAGAAACTTTGGGAGAGACGAAAGCAGGAAAGAATTGGCTGCCCCAATGTAGCAATGGCCACTGACCCCAAGCTGGCTGCTTCCTCATTGCTCGAACAGTGGACGATGTACATAAAATCTGTACGATTGCATTTGTTGGTGTAGACAGATGTTTAAAGATGACTGTAATTCACATGAAAATGCCATATGCCTTGCCAGATGAGGGACATCTGTGACCAGGCGATGGCCTGCTTGGTTTGCAGTCCAGATGTTCACTGTGGATGGGGAATTTCAAGACCCTTCTTCTCCCAGCTCCATGTGGGTGCCTATCTTTACAATTGTGAAGGAACAATTCACTGGAGAAGACCCTGATGTTGGGAGCGATTGATGGCAAAAGGAGAAGAGAAGGGAAGGGCAGAGAATGAAGTGGCTGGATGGAGACACTGGGGCAGTGGGTGTGAGCTTGGGTGGACTCCAGGGGATGGTGGAGGACAGGAAGGCCTGAAGGAATGTTGTCCATGGGGTCGCGATGGGTCGGGAACAACTTTGCAACTAAAACAACAATCTTTAGACTGGACAGAGGGAAATGGCCCAGAAGGGCAGAGCATGCTTGTGCAAATTGGCCCCAAAAGGCTTTAGAAGGGGGTTAGATGATTTCATGAAGAAGAAGACGTCAACCGATGGCTGTTAGCCATGAGGACTTGGTAGAATTCCTGCAGCAAGAGGCTGTCTGCCATTGAATAAAGGAATTTTGTCTTGTGTCCAGGTTATGGAATTCCCGGAGATATCTGGCTGGCTGCTGGGGGAAATGGTGCTGGACCAAGTCACACCTTTTGGATGCTCCAGCGGGGCTCTTCTTGTGTTTGCAGGTGCAAAATGCTATAAAGCATCTTTCCCCAGTTGCTGCCCCTCCAGATGCTGTTGAACTACAACTTCCTTTACTCGTGGCCGTGCTGGCTGGGGTCAGAAACATCCCAAAGGCTACATGTTGTTTTAATACCTAATGATATGACCAATCATTAGCACTGAAGTTAGCTTGTTGGTTATCCAGAGCAACCCAGAAAGTAGAGCCGTGTGATCAAAGAGTGAGACTGAAGCTGAGCGAATGTGATTTCCTTTATTGAAAATAGCAGTCAGAAGACTCTTAAGAGTCTTCTGGGTGGCTCCTTGGGGCAAATTCTCGCCCCTTTTTGAAATGGGATGCTCCTTTTCAAAGGCCAGGTAGATTGGTGATGTAACAAGAGCTACTGCAGCTGCAACAGCATCCGTGTTACTGTGTGGACTGTGTGACAGGAAGGTGGATTGTTTCCCGTTTAAACTAAACTTTAATTCTGCCACAGGGTCCCGCACGCAGATGATATGTGTGGGAAATGCAGGGTAAGCCACAGGGTAGGTGAGCAGGATTGGCGCAGGGGCAGAATACAGAGCATCTGTGGGGCTCGCCCACTCCAGTCTAGGTGCCCCAGGAGGGGCAGCCTGGGTAGGCCTTCCTGGGTAGGCGTCGCGACATCGCCCGATAAATGCCACCCCGTCGCGACGCATCGCGGGGCGTCGCGACATCGCCCGATAAATGCCATCCCGTCGCGACATCGCCCGATAAAATGCCACCCCGTCGTGAGGTGTCGCGACATCGCCCGATAAATGCCACCCCGTCACGACGCGGCGCGGGGCGTCGCGACATCGCCCGATAAAATGCCACCCCGTCGCGACGCGGCGCGGGGCGTCGCGACATCGCCCGATAAAATGCCCCCCCCCGTCGCGACGCTGGACGTCGCGACATCGCCCGATAAATGCCATCCTGTCGCGACATCGCCCAATAAACTGCCACCCCATCGCGACGTGGCGCTGGACGTCGCGACATCACCCGATAAATGCCATCCTGTCGCGACATCGCCCGATAAAATGCCACCCCGTCGCGACGCGGCGCTGGACGTCGCGACATCGCCCGATAAAATGCCACCCGTTCGCGAGGCGGCGCGGGGCGTCACGACATCGCCCGATAAATGCCATCCTGTCGCGACATTGCCTGATAAAATGCCACCCCGTCGCGGTGCGGGGCGTCGTGACATCGCCCGATAAAATGCCACCCCGTTGCGACGCGGCGCAGGGCGGCGCAACACCACCCGATAAAATGCCACCGCGATGCAGCGCGGGGCGTCACGACATCGCCCAATAAATGCCATCCCGTCGCGACATCGCTCGATAAAATCCCACCCCGACGCGACGCGACATCACCCGATAAAATGCCACCCCACCCCGACGCGACGCGATGCGACATCGCCCGATAAAATGCCACCCCACCCCGACGTGACGCGCAGCGACATCGCCCAAAAAAATGCCGCCCCATGCTGATGCGATGCAATGCATCGTGACATCATCCGATACAATGCCATCCCACCCCATCCCAGAGCAGCACGTTGGAGTATCATCCGATACAATGCCATCCCACCCCACCCCAGAGCAGCACGTTGGAGTATCATCCGATACAATGCCATCCCACCCCATCCCAGAGCAGCACGTTGGAGTATCATCCGATACAATGCCATCCCACCCCATCCCACAGCAGCACGTTGGAGTATCATCCGATACAATGCCATCCCACCCCATCCCACAGCAGCACGTTGGAGTATCATCCGATACAATGCCACCCCACTCCGTTGCGACGCGGCGCGGGGCGGCGCGACATCGCCCAATAAAATGCCACCCCACCCCACCCCACCCCGACACGTCGCGACATTGCCCGATAAAATGCCACCCCACCCCGACGCGACGCGCTGCGACATCGCCCGATAAAATGCCACCCCACCCCATCGCGACGCGGCGCGGGGTGGCACGACATCGCCCGATAAAATGCCCAATGCCTGGGCAGTGGTGGCCAGGTGGAGGGATGCTCACAGGGCCACCTCTCCTGAGCCAGTCATGAGTTTCATGCAGGAAAATCACAGCCTGGTCTCCGAAAGGCAGCAGAATTTCAGATTCCCACCTGGAAACTCCACACAGATCCTGTTTGCATTCAGTAACGGTGTCCCTTATTCAACTCACTGCACCTCTTTATTACTGTCTATGCTCATAAAAGCATTCCCCTTCCACTTTGCATGGAACGCAATACTCCATAAAGCTTTGTCCCTATCTATCCTTCCTTCCTTCAGAATATAAACCTGTGCTAGGTTGAGAATTTTTTTCTGTTTTCATCTATCTATGTATATCTACAGATAGATACACACACACACACACACACACACACACCTCTGCATCTTCTCTCTCTCTCTCTGTGTCTCTGCACTCAGCAAATTTCTGTGAGTCAGCCAAGAGTAATCTAGTGTTACAATCACAGCTCTTGAGTAATGGATATTTTCCAGTCATAGATTATAAGTACTTTAAAGAACACAAGCCTCAGAAAAGCAGAATTAAAATGGCTCATGAGCAATGGCTGGGAAGGAACAGTGGTTGGGCACAAGCAATGAAACTTGAGCAAGACACTTGTTTTGGGGTTTTTTGTGGAGGGAGCGTTCATTCTGAGAGGGTGAGTACATAAAAGGGCACCAAAAGATAGAATTATTATGAGCACCCTTGAGTTTTTCCTGTCTTGCAGAAGCAGAGATGTGTCAGTCAAGTGTTGTGGGGTGATGGCGTTTGGCAAGATGGTTACGACTTGTTTTAATCATTACTCAGTAGCCCTCCCTTGCGATCCCCTTTTTTCAAGAATGTACTCCACAATAAACTCACCTGGGCCTGTCTGATGATTTTAAATGAAAAGATGCCTCAGGATTAACTTCTTTAGCATTATTTGCCATTTATTGGATGAGCGTGATTGTGCTGAGCTTGCAGATGCTAAGCAAATACACCCCCGCACTCCCCCTCGGAAAACCTCGGCAATTATACTGATAAATGCATTTGACTTGGAGAGCTCTGATCAGCTCAGCGTGACACACGGGGCAAATTCAGTCCAGCCTCCCAAGTATTCTTTATGAGATCTTTTATTGTGTGTGGAGGAACCATTGCTGACTCTGCAGTTTTGCGGCTGTGCGTAATCTGGTTTGAAGGAGCTGGAAGGAGCTTGTGCCCGCAACTCAAAACAGGTAGTGGAAATTGTTCGCCCTTCGGTTATTGCCCTGTATCGAACCCTTCAATTTTATTTCAACACCATTGAAGGCAACATATGCTCTGTTGGAATTGCCAGCAAACCTATTTCCATAACCATATGGACAATAAAGGGACATGCTTTCGGTGCTGGTATTTTGCCTTCTGCTACTAATTGAAGAAGAAGAAGCTGATACAAATACAGGTTTGACTTAAGAAGTGCCCTTGACCCATCTTGTTCTTGCCAGCAAAGTTCCACCTGACACAGACAGCTTAGGATCCTGGTCTCAGCCTCCCCCAACCTGGTGCCTTCCAGGAGCATCTGACCACAGTTGTAGACTTCCTGACTGGAGGATTCTGGAAGTTGTGCTTCCACACATCTGGAGGGGATCAGACTGGGGATGGCTGCTTAACTGAAATTGCCAGGAACTGAGTCTGAGACTATTGGCATGCAAGACACAAGCAATGCCACCGATTCTCATCCCTTCCCTTGAAATGTGTCAGCTGCTCTTTCTTTAGAATCCACACAGACACAGACATAATCCTCTTCTTATTTACTTAGATCATCTTCTTTCTGTATAACAGGCATTTAAATATTCTTGATTGGAGGCTGCCAATTTAAACACACACCCCATCCTGCATTAATTTATTAAAGTTGACACATTAAAAATGCAGGCACGGGCAGCAGCTTTGATAGCGAATGTGTATGATTCATGGATGCTTCTTTTGCTGTCAAACGATGTTTGACAATAATCATATGATAATGAAATGTATAATTAATAATAAAAGTGCCAACATCTGTTAGTCTGCTATTACAGACTGATTCTGAGAGTGCTGTTTAGAAGATGTCACCATTGACTTAATTTATATTAAAATGCCTTAAATACAGCCTGCTTTCATTAGCTTCTAATTTAGGGTGGAACATGTCAGATTGTGGGAGCTGTTTTGTATTTCTTTAGATA
Source organism: Varanus salvator macromaculatus (assembly GCA_023646645.1). NCBI lineage: Eukaryota > Metazoa > Chordata > Lepidosauria > Squamata > Varanidae > Varanus > Varanus salvator. The sequence goes on from JAIXND010000786.1 coordinate 10,348,627, forward strand.
CACACGCACCCTGCATTGTCCTTTGTCTGTGTCAAAATTTCATGAACTAATGCGAACCTGCCAGAACAACTCAGAAGTCATATCCACGAATGGGTCCGAGAGGCTGGCTAGACTCCAGCACAGAAGACTGGCCATCCTATTCTCAGCTCGCAGCAACCGTCTTCTCTGTTGCAGTGCTCTGTCTCCTCGCATCCGTCTGTCCTCTAACCAGTTTTATTGATTCTGCCTGCTTTCTCCTTGCCAAAAGAAGACTCCTCTCGGAGGCCAGAATGGCTCCCAACGGAAGCATGAATTTCTTTCAATGTAAACACTCATTTACACAGCTCTACAATGCACATTCAGAAACCTACATCCCTATAAAGGTGGCTGATGGCCTTGGAAGCTGGGTTTTCTTAAAGCCCTTGGCCAGCAAACCAGATGTCTTTGCTACATTTAAAGGCATTTTTGTGACACTTAACAAGAGAATTATAGGACACCAGGGATGCTCTGTTGTGTGCTGAACAAACGAAAGGGCTGCAGCTTTTGGAAGCATTCCCATGCATGCACCGTCATGCCATCTGCAGGGGAAAATCTACATATGGGACTCTGTTCGAAGAGGCAGCAGAGAGGCAGCCTACAAAGCCAGGCCGTCTCTTTTAATATGCAAATCAAAACCATTCTCTTGCCCTCTGAAAACAGTCCACAGACTCCTGCCGATCCTCTGAGGACTGCACTGTGTCACAGTGACACGACCTTGGAAAACAGCTGGCTGTGGATGAAGATCTCACGGCAACAAGCCGTCGCGGTGACGAAGGCCAAGGCTCAGCGTGTTTTGCTGCTTTCATCTTGAGGAGCTGCTGCTGGATCCACCGGGGGTGGGCAGTGGGAAGTAGCTCTTCTTCTCTGGCCCTGATGAAGAAGTGGGATGAATGAACTCACAGATGCAAACACGGAGCCCCAGATTCTTAAGCACTTGGACATCCCAGATTTAAAAGTTTAAATGGATAGTTTTCTGTAATTTCTCAGTTGTGGTGTGGCAACTTCCAAGGGACTATTCTTCACAACTTATCTGAGGGGATGCATAGATGACCAGCCCATGAAAATGGCCTATGCAGCTTAGTTTTGTTGGATGCTGGGAGGAAATGGTGCTCACACTGGTGGATGTTGACAGAAGTGACTTTGCTCAAGGGAAAATGCACAACAGGAACCGGGGCAGCCACGCACCGGGCCATCCAAGGAAGCCGAGCAAAGTTGAGGAAGTGGCCTCCGAAAATGGCAAGCGTGGCCTCTTCCTGGGAACATTCCCCACTGGAGCAGCAGGCCCTGCTCCAGTGCCAACACCAGGAGGTCCAGTATGAGATAGACAGCCCCCTTTGTGTGGGTGAGCAGGAGCTTGGGCTGTGCATCCCACCACAGACAGGTAGCGTGATCGCTTTCACCCACTTGAGGCTGAAGCCTTCCCAGTAGGTAGCATGGTAATGCAGCACAGGGAAGGGTGAGGACCCTGGGGCAGGATCATGGAGGAAGGCTGCTTTTCCAACTAGGAACCCCTCCTTACACGATAGACTTCACTAGCAAAGGATGCAGCCTTGGCCGCTGATCTGGATGGCTTTCTGAAAGGAGTAGAGGAGCCCGTGGGTGCAGCTATGGTCTTCCTCCAGCAAAGTTGGCGGGATGGCTCCATACACACGCTGCTCAGGGACAGGAGCAAGCAGGTACCCTGTGCGCTGACTCCCACAGACAGCTGGTTGGCCTCTGTAGGAACAGAATTTGAAGTGAGCTGGACCTGTGGGCTGATCCGACTCTTCATCTGTGGATGAGGGATCCATGTTGAGGACCCGAGCTAGCCCACTGCTAGCCTGGTTTGCTTATCACAGATCTTTGTACATTAATACAGCTGTGCGCCAATTGTTCCATCAATTGTGTAGTACCTTCACTTCAGTACAGATGCAGATATCAATTTTTTTAAAAGCCTCCCTCTCACTTTTGCACTGCCTAACCTTTGGGCAGCATCTGTTTACGCTTCTCCGGGGTTACATCATCTGAGGGTCTGTGTAGCACATTCAGAATTCATTGGAACAAATTAAACAGCAGGCATGTGCATCGTTTCTATTGACAGGAGGTGGAGATAACGCTACAAGATTGCTATGATGCAAAGGTTAAAGGGAACGGAGCTCCATGGAAGGGCTGGTAGTGGCATAGTCTGGATAATGCTCTTGAGTTTTGGATTAGGGATATCTTCCCAAGTGTCCCACCTAACAGCTACATTTTAATTAAGTTAGTTTGTTTATTTATACATGCATTGATAGGCTACCTATAACTGCCGAGGCCGTCCTGAGCAGCTTACACTACATAAGTTTCCCACCACCATTGTTAATGTTAGTCATAAATAGTGCAAAAGCGGAGCCGGAGTTTGTACGCAAGGTCAAAACACACACAGTTTTTAATTAGCAGGACTTCCCTGCCCCCTCTGAGCCTCACTGTGGTCCACACAATACCTGGGGGGGACCAGATTTTCCAAACACCATTATATTGCCTGGGGCACAGTCTGTCCTGGGGTGGCTTGCTCTAGTTGGATGATCAAGACCCATTAGTTTTGCAAAACATCTGACGCTGGGACAGATAACAGTTGCTGGAACTGGTGTGCTAACTCTGAGATAAAATGTTTCCACCAGTGTTTGTGGGGACGGGGACTGAAAAATCTTGCAATGGCAGTCTTATGCTTTTGGGAACATGCTAGTCCCTCTTAAGGAATCTCAGGGCCCCCAGCCGAAGTCCAGCGCACTGACCATGGCACTGCCAGCTCACTCTTTGTGACTCAGCATAATGCCCAACTTACGAGGATATTTATGGTTGCTCTTTGGTGCATTCGTGTATGTGCAAACTCCTTGGGAGTGCACTGCTGGGGATTGTTGCAAAAAGTGCCCGCACTTCCCCATTTACTGTTGCGTTACATGACATAACAGACAACCCTTGGTGCATTCATTGGACATCCCAATATTTGCACTGGAGTGTGTAACTTGCAACTGCCTCTCCATGTGAACCCATGAAGACTGGGCAGCTGCCTTAACCTGAGCCATTGCACTGGTCTGTGAAACTCAGAACTGCCTGCACAAACTGGCAGCAGCTCTCCGAGGCTTCAGATGAGTCTTTTCCTGTCCTACAGAGAAATGCCAGGGACTGAATGCAGGACCTTTCCAATGGAGGGCACTTGTTTCCATCCTTATGCATTCAAGCATTAACAATGCAATTTTATGCATGCTGCAGACAAAATACAATTAGTAAAAACCCAGATAACAATACAAAGCAGATAAACAATTTCAAACCACATCCCTCCTGACAAACCTATATTATAAATGCCTCTCTGAACTAAAATTACAACGCAACACAATCCCATAATAATTTAAGGGGAAGAAATCCCTTTGGTGAACATTTGGAGGATGCCCCAGTCATCTTGTCCTGTGTCATATATAAAAGCCATCTTTTCTCTAATATCCATTTTAATTATTGCTTGCTCAATAGTCCAGGTGCTGATGGAGTGGAGCGGTCAAAACAGAGCAGACTTGTTGCAATGCGCATATCACAATTAAGCATTAAATAGCTCGTGAACACAAGCTAATTGTTTTCAGCAAAAAAAGAAAAGAAGAAAAAAGAACTTTACTTTTTGTGCTAATAATCAAAATGGCCAGTGTACTCTTGCTCAAAGTAATGCTGTTTGATAAGTGATAAATTTTTATTTGTTAGATATGTATCTCAGCTTTTCTTTTTTTTTAAAGCAGCTCACATCGTTCTCTCTGTCCTGCTCATAATCTTATCCGCACTTAATCTTATCCACGCAACACCGCCCTGTGAGGTAGGCTGAGCTGAGAGTCCGTGACCAGCCCAAAGTCACCCAGATGGCTCCATGGCTGCATGAGGACTGAGTCCCAGAGTCGTGCCCTTAATTGCTACACAACACTGGCTCTCACATCCCTTGTTGATGTTTAATTAAAGGCCAATGTGCAAAGCTAGTTCCAGATGTGAGATGGCCCCAAAACCCAACTGTGCACAGGCACTTTCATCCATCTAATGCTAGCTAGGCGTTTGGGGGCCATGCACGCACACCCATGCACACATCTGCACAAATACGCACACACTCACATCTTCACACCCGAGCCTTCCTGAATCACTGATCACAGCTGGCAGCAATGGGAAGAGAACAATATTTATGGAGCTCTTTTGCAAGGAGGAAGTCAAGATTCAGGCAGCAGAAAAATCAATGGGGATAATTCAACAATGACAAGAGGAACAGGGCGATTTTCAAGGGCTACAGTAGAGGCTTTGGGTATAGAAAATGTATCCCTGCTCTAAGTGAGACATTGACTCTCTGAGGTTGAATATGGGAACTTTTGCATACCGAGCAGGTGTGCTACAGGTTGAATTTTGATCCCAATCTTTTCGTGTTTAGAGTGTTCAATCTTCTGGCCAGATATTTACAACCACCCTGAGAGGTAATCATACTTCAATATGGCAATCAGGGGTCTGAGCCCATAGAATAATATTGTGTCTGAAGCCATCTAATAAGTTCATGAGGGGTAAGTTCTGAATTACAGATGCCACAGTCACTTTCACTGAAGCCACTATAGAAATGGCATTATCATGTGTGCCCATGTGTGAAAACACCTTTGCCCAAGGAGACACTGAATGGGTTGGGTGAAGATTACTCAGTAGACATGTTACTTCCAAATCACAAGAAGTAGTAGTTCCTCTGTACTCCTCACTAGTCAGACCTCACCTGGAATACTGTGTCCAGTTCTGGGCATCAAGATTTAAGATACAGGTAAATTAGAAAGGGTCCAGAAGAGGGCTACAAAAATGATCCAGGGTCATTTGAGGAGAGACTCTTCCCTATGAGGAGAGACTGGGAGAACTGGGCATGTTCAGCCTTGAGAAGAGAAGACTGAAGGGGGACCTGATATCCCTCTATAAAAGGTGGTCATGAAGAGGAAAGTCAAGGTCTCTTCTCGCTGATACCAGAGTGTAGGACACAGAATAATCAACTCAAGTTGTGACAAATTAGATTCCAGCTAGATATCTGGAAATGTTTCCTCGCTGTCAGGGCAATACAACTTTGCAACCAGTTGTCTAGAGAAGTCATGGACTGTCTCACACTAGAGACATTCAAGATGCATCTGGACAGTCATCTGAGTGGGATGGTGTAAGATGTTGTCCTGCAACAGCAGGGGGTTGAACCTGATGGTCTTCTTGGCCCCTTCCAACTCTGCTATTCTGTTCCGTTCCATTCCATGCTATAATTCAGTGATCATGAAGGACAGAGAAATTAGAGCTTTGTACTATTATTTCATGGCTACTATTAGTTGTGGTTGCAATGTATGGCTGTGAAAGCTGGACCATAAGGAAGGCTGAGTGCCAAAGGATTGAGGCCTTTGAATTGTGGTGCTGGACCGCAAGGTGATCAAACCAGTCAGTCCTAGAGGAGATCAACCCTGACTGCTCTTTAGAAGGCCAGATCCTGAAGCTGAAGCTCAAATATGTTGGCCACCTAATGAGAAGGAAGGACTCCCTGGAGAAGAGCCTAATGCTGGGAACAATAGACGGCAAAAGAAGAAGGGGACGGCAGAGGATGAGGTGGCTAGATGGAGTCACTGAGGTGGTTGGTGTGAGCTTGAGTGGACTCCGGGGAATGGTGGAGGACAGGAAGGCCTGGAGGAATGTTGTTCATGGGGTCGCAATGGGTCAGACACAACTTCGCGACTAACAACAACAATTAGTTATGCGAAGCAGCTCTATCTTCATAAACTATATGTCTTTTTTTTTTTAATGCTCCTACTCCTTTTAATTGGCGCAATCACCCACTGAAAACCAAGCCAGGGCTGTATGGGTAAGAGTTCCATGCAAGTGGTCACGAAGCTGTTATCTAGAACAGGGAGAAGAATATACTCTAGCAGAAAATGTTCTCTTCACCCTGGTTTAAAGGCTGCTTAATATAAGTTATGTTTGTGGATTAAAAATTAACAGCATGGATCATATGTGGTGGACTTGTGATAATGCGAAAAAGTATTGGATTAAAATACATAGATGGATGGAAGAAATACCGTATTTTTCACTCTATAAGATGCACCTGACCATGAGACGCACCTAGTTTTTAGAGGAGGAAAACAAGAAAAAAATATTCTGAATCAAATGGGCACATAATCACTGGCACATTCCCCATCACTTCCCCATGGGCTGCACATGTGACAGACTTACTGCACACACATATTCGCTCTATAAGACGCACAGACATTTCCCCTTACTTTTGAAGGGGAAAAAAGTGAGTCTTATAGAGCAAAAAATACGGTATTACAAAAACCCTTTGCTTCCAAACCTGAAGTTTTCTTGTTAGGCATCATACCGGAAGACATTAACAGACAGGAAATGTATTTGATGTTACACCTAATCACAGCGGTGAGGATTGCATTTGCTCAATATTGGAAAAGTGAGGAGCTGCCCACCGATGGATTGATTGTAAGAAAGATCTTGGACTATGCAGAAATGGATAGATTGACTTTATCATTGAAGGAGAAAGAGGACACTGACTTCTATCAAACTTGGGATTCTTTCTATAACTGGCTGGAGAAATGGGACTTGGCGTAAACTTAGAGACATTTTCAAATTATTATAACTGATTTGAATTTGACTATAGAATGTTAAAAAATATGTAGTAGGGGTTGACCCAGTAAATCCAATACATGTGATGTTTGATGTTTTTTAGTATTAGTTTAAAATTTTAATAAAATTTTAAAAAAAAGTTAACAACATGGCAGCTTGGTTTTGATCGGGGCTACCACTGTGGCTACAAATGGCCAGGCCGACCATCAGTTTAACTGGCCATCAGTTGACACAGCAGAATATAGTTTGTAGGTTCCTGCTTGCTTTTTCTGGTCAGCATCACAAGGAAATCAGTGGGTGGAGAATGTAGACTGGAAAGATCTGTGCAGAGTTCTGCTGATGGTTAAGCATCAGTTCAGTCCCTGTATCAGTACAATGTTGACAGAGTATTGGCATTGGACCAGAACAAATCCTATATCTATCCCCTGACTCAGAATAAATTAAGAAATGCAGTATAGGGTTCAATGCAAGGGGGGTTGGGATGGTGAAAATCTCCGTTGTTTTGCTTTCTGGTAAGAATTTTGAGAAATCACAAATTTCTTCATAAACAGGACAAAATCAGTTGGTGATTTAAGAAAAAAATGTAAGTAGGGGGAAAACAAACAGATTCATCTATTGAAGGAATGGGTTTGGAGTGTTTAGCTTTTAAAATTCTGGCATTGAATCCTTGCATGTCCAGCCCTGTTTGTGGTACTGAATTAGAGTTGTCATTTTTTATGGGCTCATCTTTTACAATTATATTGCAGGTATGTGAAGAATTGTTTTTCCTATTGAATTTGACCAATGTAGTTTAATGCAAATCTTATTTACTTATTTACATTTAAATGCTATAAGAACTGAGCAAATTTTGTGAATTTCTTCATTTTCCACATGGAAGCAACTTGGGAATTTAAATGTTTGAATGTGAAAGATAATGCAACACACTGATTTATCCTAAAGAAGATTAGGATGTGCCTCTAATGCAGAAATGGGTAGAGACAAGCAGGTTACACATTCAGGTTTTTTAATCAAAGAATTAATATAGCTAGCAGGCTAAAAAAATCAGTCACTTTAGTGCTTTGAATACCTCTTGTATTTGATCAGGAAGGCATTACAGGGTGTTATTATGTACAACCTGTACTGGGCAGTGTTCCATTTTGCTCATCAAAGAGATCCACAGAGCATTTCCAGCAAACACACGATTTATTTTTTGCTAGATTGGGTAAACTCTAGTGATTATAGCTCTCCTAATATTTTGTGTATGGAAAGCACTTTACAAGGTATCGGATTTTTACTTGCAAAGATATATGCCTCCTTAAGTGCAGGCTATTAAAACAATTTAATAGCATGTCAAGAAGCGTTGATATGTATATAAAAATAAGATTGTTTTGTGTGTGTTTTAATTCATCAAGCCGGTCCCGCCATGCACCATCAAGAGCTATTAAGAATCACTTTGTACTAACAGGATTACATGACTGGAATGGTGCGTTGCTGCCATCTTAATTCTTCTGAAGGCCTCACACGGGTTGGAGAGGCACTGGCAGACTTTCCTTTGGGGAATGAAAGGATTGAGGCGTTCGCGGAGCAGGCCTGGCCCCCACGAGGTCCATTCCCCTGCACACGCTGCGGAAAGGCTGACTTAATGGGATCCGAGTTCACCAGGGTGGACGGGGCACCAAAGCCAAGGGGATAATGCGCCATAAATAATTCATCAGCCTGAGCCAGGCACACTTCTTTTCTTCCCGGAGATCTGGGAGTCCGTCGCTGTTTTCCTGGGGAATTTATCAACTGGCCATTCATTCAAGCAAGCATCTTCAAACTTCTGCTAACTCCAGGCCCACCACTGGCTGAGTGCAACCTGCAGTCATTTTTGGGGGAGGGTAGGGAGATATATTTGATGTGATTTGTGTCCCCCTCTACCAAAATATGACAATTAAGCCAGCTTGATTAAACTTGATGGAAACAATAAAAGATATAACAATACAATTATAATAGAACATTTGCAGAATAAAAACCTCACCCAACCCAATAGAGCCACTTATGAGCCTTCTTGACTGAAGAAGCCTTTGCCTACCAGTGGAAGAACAGGAAGCAGAATGAGCCTAGTCTTTCTTGAGAGGCAGTTCTACAACTGGGAGTGGCCCCCAAAAAGGCTCTGCCTTGGGTTGCCCCCAAACATGCTTCTGAAGGAGATGGCCTCAAAAGAAGGTCTCTCTGGAAATCTTAAAAACTGTGTAGGCTTAAAGGAGGTCTTATTACTTTTATACCTTGCCTTTTGTTTCCCTTCTTGCAAGGAATCCAGAGAGCTTATGTCATTCTTGTCCTCTCCTTTCATCCTCAGCACAAACCTGTGATATAGGTTAGTCTGAGAGGCAGTGCCTGACCTGCGCTCAACCAGTGAACTTCAGAGCTGAGTGAGCACCACATCTACCTTCAGAGTCCCAGGTCTGCCGCGTAACCAGTAAACCACACTGGCTTTCCAGTGTGGGATTTGCTTTAAATTTTTAACCTTCACAGCTCTTCTCTTCCTACATTCCTGTCTAGAGTTGCCCACCGAAATGGAGAATAAGGCTGTTGTCCTTTTAAGGACAGCATAAGAAAGGGAATGAGGGTACCAAAAGCAATCCACTGCCCTGCATGATGGGTGGCAGAATCCTATATATGTCTATTCAAAAGCCAGCTGTGTTGATGTACTCCCAAGTTAGTGTATGTGGACTTGAGGCCTAAAGGTTTAGAAGGACCGGCCCTCTTTGCCTTCTGTTCTTTCTTCTCCCCACCCTTTTAAACAAATCCCAGATGAAAAAGAGGGATAGGGGTGCCCCTCCTGTGACCCAGCTTTGACCAGGGCATGGGACCCACTTGGGGCAGGGCATGAGGATATGGATTTCTTAAATTCTTCTTTCATTTCCAGTTGGCAACCTGGCTCTAAAACTGGATTAATATTTGTAAAGATCTGAAGGAAGGACAAAATTTTGGATCATCATCAGTATACAGAATAAGGGCATTGAATGTCATAGTCTCATATTCTTTCCCTGATCACACCTGGCTGACTCCATCCGTTGTCTCCTGTGTGTCTCATTTAGATTGTAAGCCTCTGCCATCTCTCCCTTTACCAATTATTGTTATTATTTGTGGTGGTGGGTGTCGGAGTTGTAGATTAGAGTATGAAAGTCCCAGAAAGGTCATCTAGTTCCCTCCCTGCTCGGTGCAGGACCTGCAATGAAGGATGCAGTGGAAGCATCCCTGGCAGGTATCTATCCATAAATACCAGGAAGGCACCAAATGAATAGTTGAGAGAGGAGGTCGGAAAGCGCAGTTGCTGCAAGACCTCCAGTGGAACAGATTTTTCCATAGTGAAATAGTTCTCATCATCCAGAAATTTTCCTAGTGCTCAATCCAAAAGCCATTTCCCTACAATTCACTGCTTAATAATTTATTGATTATTTATACATGTATTTCATGAATGACACCAAGAGCAATATTGGAATTTCCCATATTGGTAGACTGAATAAAAGGCACCATATTACGCTTATATATAGCTTCCGTATAGCCTGAAGTGCCTGACCCTGCCCAATCTTGGAAGCTAAGCAGGCTCAGGCCTGGTTAGAGTCTGGATGGGTGCCTTGAGTGTACAATTCTATGATTATTGCTGTAAACTGCTCAGGGAGCTTTGGCTACAGGCAGTATAAAATGTGAAGGAGAAGAAGGAGTACTTCCGATTGAAAATTACACTGTTCTGCTGTCTATAGCCAAAGCTGGCCCAGGGCATTTTGATGCTTAAGATGAACAGAACAGAACAGAATCGGCCTCTTTCCACTCATTAATAAGAGGCACCATCACATGAGGAGTTTCCTTTTCTAGGGAACAGCAAGGCATGGAACCATTCACCCCAAAGGAAGCTGGGAGTGGAGTTTACCCTGGAGAGATTTCTGACAGCTTTGGCTCTATCAGTTTAATGTTACCCAACCCTACCCCCAGAGAAAGAGAGATCTTGGGGTCAGCACCCTAAATGCCAGGCATACATAGCTTGTCATGCTGCCTGGCAGGCAACTTCCATTTCAGAGAAACTATATAGGGGAACACCTTCAGTGATAGGTGGGACCAAGGTGGAAACAGGCAGGACCAAAACTACCGGTATATATTAGCTTACAGAGCTTCCTGCTATTACCTACGCCTTGGGAGAGGTATTTCGACCTTCTAGAATGGTAAAGGGGGGTCCTGAATCACCTGTTGAGGGAAGGGGATGTAATGGGGAAACAACAATCAGTTAGGGGGAGAGGATGGTGAAGGGGGTGTGGCCCTCTGGAGAACCCAGGGGGCTTGATTGGGTCCCCAGGTGCCTTGTACGTGGCCCCCAGGTCTGCTATACACATTTACCTGAAAGTCAGTCCCATTGAACTGACTCTCAAGGAGACATGCATAGGATTGTGCTCTCAGGTATAGTTTCAGAGGGTGAAATGGTGTTTCAGAGGTTTTGTGAAAAGCCGCAGCATGACCATGGAGTTCACAAGGTGCTGGCAAGGAAGAGCAAGCTCATTATCTCAAGCAAGACTAGCCGCAGCTTCTTGTGCTGAAATATTTTATGGCTGCATCTGCTGGTTCTTTTGGTCCAGAATATTGTTTTCAAGCACAGGTGGGTGTCAGGACTCAGAAAGGATTCCTTCTACTGGGGCAGAATTCTGGAGCATCCCAAAGCAGAGTCCTGGGATGCTTGATGGGAAATCTTGAAAATCCAGCCATTGGGGATCACAAAGCAGAGCGATTTTTATATTCTTTCCTGAATTTCCCAAGACAACTTCTTCAATCCTAAGAACACATGAGACGATCGTATAAAATTGCTTTGCTGAATGGAAGAGCTTCCTTCCTGCAAGTTGTACAGTCTGCAGGATTATGGCCAATGAAATACTTTAGTTCAGAGAAACTGAAGCAATATTTCAGACACCGTAGATCCCAAAACAAGCACCTGGTGTTGTGAATTATCAAAATCTTCTCCAGGCCTCACATCTTTTGCCAGCGGTTGTCTGAACAGTTTCATGTGATAAAACCATGTCTGTGCATCTAGCAATAAGCAAGTCATGTACCACAAGTAGATTCAATTGCAGGAGATGGACAAGAGGACACTTGGAGAAACCCTCATACAGAGTGAACTGGATTGCTTTTAAAGAAGAGGAGCAAAACGCCTTCCTCTGCAACCTGATCCGTTTTTTTGAAATGTGTGAGCCTCCTTTTGCAAGCCAGCAACCTTGGTTGGGGCATTTCCTCTCTGCTTGATTTCAGGAAATGTTTTTGCCCTCGGTCAACAGCTCCTTTGTTCAGAGTGCAATGGAGAGCACCAGATCAAAATGCAAAGCACAGAACCAGCTCCCCCACAGGCCAGCCATAATAACTCACACGGTGCCCATGGAGATCACAAAGTGTGAATGATGAAAAGCAACCTCGTTATCCCAAGCAAGACCAGCTCCAGTCTCTGAAAATAGAGATAACAAAGTAGCCTTCCCTCAGGTCAGGCCTGGGCAGCCTCGGCAAAGTACAGAAGGAAGTAATTTGCAGCTGACCACAAGGTTTGAGAAAGGAGAGGAGCCAAGCAAGGGACACGGCTCCCTTCTTGGCAACCCCAAGTGGGCATTTAAGTTCCCCTGCAACAAATTAGGCCTTTCTTGGCCTTTGTAGCTCCTGTTGTTGAGATTTTTCCAGTCTAAGTAGGAGCTACCCATATGAGTTGGTGCTCCAAAGAGAACAGCACGATACTGCAACCCGTCCCGCTTCGTTTCAGAAGCTTTCATGTTGCCCATTTGTGTGATGCACAGAGAAGAAAGGTGGGTTGCTTAACTGTTGTCCTTCAAGCATCTGGGCATTCACACAACCTGCCCTCCAACCCCACTTGGTGTAGCCCTTCTGACAATCACCCACTCTCTTCCCAGGGGCACAAGAGGCCAGACCAGGTTGGCGAGTTCTCCTTTGGTCCTGAGACCCATGGTGGTCTCCACAGAAGTGAGCCAAGGGGCTCCCACACCATCCAGAAAGAGGTAGGGGAGGGACTCCTATCCAATCAATCACTTAGCTTCAGAAGCCTCCTGGTGAAACAGGCGCAAAGCCCCTATGTGTGAATGCACGGATGACCCCTTGAAGAAGGCAGTTGCAGGTGAGCAACCTGCCTTTCCATATCCACAGCACAGAGCCATTTCGTCCCCTTGGTTCTTGGTCTTTGTGTTTCATTTTGATGTTTTGTTCTTAGGCTTTATTTGACAGTTCCTTCTTACGTTCTATTTGGCAAAGGCCGTAAAAAAGTGGAACAGATAGCTTGTTTTCAGGTATGTCCTTGTTTTGGCACTCCGAGATATATTTAAGTGAACCCAGTCCTGCTGGCTCCCAAAAAAAAAATGATACAACCATGACTACACCGTGACTTGCAAATTAAAAACCAGACAGTGCAGCCTGAACCTTAGAAGTGGGAAAGGTTTACGGGATCTGGCTTAGGAGAAGCTGTTCCTCAACTTGTTTGAAAAAAAACTTCACATGGTAGGCAATTTTCCACTCCTGGCTGGTAGTGTTTGCTTTGTTCATAATAGAGTTTAAAAAGTGAAACTTGCCAACAGCAGCAATTGAGGAGGAGGAGGAAGAGGAGGAGGAGGTATCTTCTCGAGTTGGGAATGCTTTGTGCTCAACAGGTCTGCCACTTTATGTGGCGTACCCATCCATTGGCCCAAGAGGTAATGAGGGGAAATGGTAAGGCAGTCTCCACGGGGCATCAGAGCCGTTGCTGTATTAATCATGTATTTCTCAAAGCTAATTTAGAAGAAATAAAGCGTGACAAAGGGCATGCTGAACTCTGCCTGCGTATGCCCTGAGGTAAAATAATAACCAGCCGATGGAGCAGCTTCCGCCACAACTCGCTGCTAGTCAGAGTCTGAAAACAGACCCGCTTGCCAAACAAGACAGATTATTTATAATGAACCAGACTAGATTCCAGATACATTTCCATCTAGAGAATATACTGGATGCTGTTCTTTGGCACTGGCATGCCAAATATTTGCTGTAAGTTAAAAAGATACACAAAAATAATGTTGCATTCACCAGGCTCCGAGGAATGAAGTATAAGGACTGGATTTTGTGTCATTTTTGAATATTGGGAAGGCCTAGTTTTTTGTCACTAATGGTGCTGTCCTTACTCAGACACAAGCCCCCTGGTAACACCAAGGCCACAACATTGGCTTGGACTGGATGTGGCTACAACATCCCTGCCATCATCCAGGCTAGGACAGCCATATGTTCTGCTTTGTGGTGGATAATGGTTCTCTGTTTGACGTTGCCGTCAGGGATGCCCAGACCAAATCTGGTTTAAAGAGGAAGCACCATAAGAAGGTAGGATGCTCATTCCTTCTCAGCCCTTGCGTTTTGATCCAGAGAGCTACTATGGAGTTATCACCCCTGGAAACATCTGAAAGACGAGTTCTCTCTGAGTGGAAAATATTTATCTGTATCCAGCTGTATCCAGAGAGCCAGTGTGGCGTAGTGGTTAAGAGCATGGGACTGGGACTCAGAGGATCTGGGTTCTAGTCCCTGCTCGGCAATGGAGCCAACTGGGTGACTCTGGGCCAGTCACAGACTCTCAGCCCAGCCTACCTCACAGGGTTGTTGTTGTGGGGATAAGATGGAGGAGGAGATGTAAGCTGCCTTGAGCCCTTTGTAGGAAAAAGGCAGGATATAAATCCAAAAATAAATAAATAAACTTGCTTTTATGCAAGAAACATCTAAGGCAACATTTTGTAGTTGGGCACTGATTAAGGCTGGGCGGATCTGGGTGAACCATCTGAAGTTTGGGTTAAATTTGAGAGAGGTGCTGCAGGTAAAAGAGTGGATGGAATGGGCTCCCCTCTGTCATATTTGTGTGAAGCGTGATTTTCGAAGGGGTGGCGCTTACTGGAGCACCTTCCCTTTGGTTGGCTAGCAACTGACACCTCTTTTTTCTCCCTCCAGAACATTGATCTGAGAAACATTTAGGTAACAGGCCAGCTGGCTGTTTATAGTGGAAGTTGTGCATCTGGACCTAAGAAAAAAGCAAATGAGATCTCCGGGATCTCAAATCCATAAGTCCAATCCAAGGCCAATTTTTTTCAGGGTTCTAACCTCAGAAACAGAAGTTGGGTGAGAACAAGCCCAGAGGTGCTTTTCCACCAATGAAAATCTTCCAACACTGGAGATATCTCAGTGGAGGATCTCCATGTACCCATATTATAAAGAGGAAATACCACGGTGGGAAATTGCATTAGAATATTTTGACTGTTCTTCTGAAACAAAGAACCAATTAATTATCATTTCACCAGGTTATAAACGCCAACAGTATGTTAATCCCAGCAATTTCATCACAGCAGAATAACTTTGTATCCTTAAACACAAAGCGGCCTTCATCTTGACATAACAAATTGTTATTTTCTTTCCAGAATGCTTGGCAATATCACTGATAATACTTTTAAAATAAAAGCATACTCATAATTTAACAAGGTCAAACAATTTCCTGGAAGTAAGTCAAGGAACAGAAGATATTATTCCACTCTTGCTGAGATGTTGCCATTGGTGTTACAGGAATGTGTTCAGCAGTCCTAAGATAAGTTGTACCAGTTATTAAAGGGCTGACAAACAAACTCTAAACCTGTCTGGAGTTCAACATCTAACAGCTACTTACAGATTTCATGAGTCCTTATTATTCTACCCATCCAGGGCTGTTAACGGATAGCTTTCTTGTAAATGTGTTAAATACACACCCCGATGCCACTGAGTTCAAGAACCTGCAATTGCTGATATGTTCCAAATTTGCCTAGATGGCATTCTTTCAAGTGGGGCGTGAGAAGCCCCTGTTTAAATAATCTCACTGTGTCAGAGTTGTTTTCTACAAATATATTTACATCTTTCCATTGCAATGTCTGCCTGCAAGGTCTGCTTATAACATTCTGCAAGATAAGACTGTCCCTGCAGTCATCCCACTGCTGTTCCATGGGAAAGAAGCTATCTGAAAAGGGGGTGTCCCTTTAGACCAGCCTTCCCCATCCGGGTGCTTTCCAGATGTTTCAGACCTACCGTATTTTTTGCTCTATAAGACTCATTTTTTCCCCCCTGAAAAGTAAGGGGAAATGTCTGTGCGTCTTATAGAGCGAATGTGTGTGTGCAGTAAGTCTGTCAGATGTGCAGCCCATGGGGAAGTGATGGGGAATGTGCCTGTGATTATGTGCCCATTTGATTCAGAATATTTTTTTTCTTGCTTTCCTCCTCTAAAAACTAGGTGCGTCTTATGGTCAGTGCATCTTATAGAGCGAAAAATACGGTAATTCATATCGGCCCCAGCCAGTGTGACCACTGGTCAGGAATGCTGAGAGCTGAAATCCAGAACATCTGGCAAGCACCAGATTGCGGAAGGTTGCTGTATAGGAGGCTTGTGCAGACTGTATATCCATTCTAACTGCCATAAAATCTAATCTTCTGTAGGACATTTTCCTCCAACTCTGGTCCTGCCCTGTCTCAAGTTGCTGCTATATAATTTCAGAAGCATGTCACATATACTTAGAAAGCAAACTACAGCATCTGTGTGGTAGCCGAGCATTATTTCGGCCCCATAATTCATGTGGGGCTTGGTGACTTGCCATTGGGTGCACTGAGGCAGGACTACACCAAGACATTTTGCTGCCTGAGGTCAGGAACAAGTCAAGTGGACTGGCAGATGAATCTTTTTTCAAGCCTGCCAATGAGAAACATTTCCCAGCATGCCTGAGGCAGCCAGTGAAAACAAGTCACTCCCGCAACACCTTGCTTCTGCCTCCCAGCGTCTGCCACCTGACGTGACACAATTTCACTCTGCCTTTTGGGATGGCTGGCCCTTTGTTGAGAGAAGACTTGGACTGGGTGCTTTCCAGCTCTCTTGTGATATTGCCAAAGTGTGCGATTCTTTGGTCTGAGAGCCAGTGTGGTGTAGTGGTTAAGAGCCGGGGACTGGGACTCAGATGATCTGGGTTCTAGTTCCCGCTCAGCCATGGAGCCAACTGGGTGGCTTTGGGCCAGTCACAGACTCTCAGCCCAACCTACCTCACACGGTTGTTGTTGTGGGGATAAGATGGAGGAGGAGATGTAAGCTGCCTTGAAGCCATTGTAGAAAAAAGGCAGGATATAAATTGATAGATAGATAGATAGATAGATAGATAGATAGATAGATAGATAGATAGATATGCATTTTGGCAACTTGTACTGTCTTCAGTAAGGACTAACATTGTGGCCTCTATGCTTTTCTACAACTCAAATTTTAATCCAATCCAGGTGATAACTCAGCTCCCAGCTCTGTGTCCTGCCATGGTCAAGAGGGGAAACTCTACCCTTCTCTGATGTCTGTATTACTGCCACAACAGCCTCCAAGGTGTCCAAAGCCCCAAGAAAGCATCCATATTACATTTAATATCTTATTTTAATTTTTAATTTATTCAGTCTAAGAGTCCCATAGCCAAATCTCTCTGCAAGGTGCACAATAAAAGCAAAACCAATGCAACCAGTAATAAAAACTAATAATAAGAATTACTGTAAAAGCAGCAAGAAAACCCAGCATTTAAAAGTGAAAAATAGCAGAACAGCTCAAAGGAGGTTGTTTTAAAAGGCAGAAGTCCAGATATTAAAAAGAGAGCAAGCAGCAGCTTAAAAGGCTGGGGAAATAGAAAGGTGTTTGCCTGCCACTGGCAAGCCAACAAAATAAGTGCGTGCCGGCCCTTTCCAGAGGGGCATGCTGGCTTGGAGTCCGCGGCAGAAAGGGCATTCCTGCGGGACTCTGCCGGAGCAGCATTTCACTCTGCATCTGGGGATCAGAAAGGTGAGGCAGGCGCCTCCTGGCCTTGCACAACATCCAAGAAGTAAAGGAGCTCGGGGAGGAATCCTGAGGAGATGCATAGCTCAGAGGAAGGAAGGCTTGCCCTCAACGTCCTGCTGCAATCCAAACCAAGCCTCAGGATGTTTGCCTCACAAGCACAAGCCCCTGCACTAAACCAGCCGCTAGGAACCTAAGAGCACTCCCGTGGGGCAGGACCCATGGTCCGCAGCGGCCAGCCGCCTGTCTTCCCACAGGGCCCACCCAGATGCCAAGTGGAAGCCCACCAGCAGCAGAAGAGAGAGTCCTTCTCCTGTTCCTTCCAGCAGATGGCCCCTGGGGGCATCCTTCCTCTGAACCGTGCAGATATGGGTGGCATATGAATAAAAGGCAACCCAGTGAGCAAAGCAAATGTAGTCATAATGAAAACAGGACTCGCTGTCAGAGGTAAGCTCCATGAATTTAGGCTAATTCCCTTTTAAACCCACCTGAACTGAGCCTCGCTTTCCTGTTACATCGATTGGAGCCATCGGCCAAACCAAGCGCAGGAATGAGCTATGGGTTTGTGATGGGATTAAGTTTTAGTAGCACTTTATAAACTCTGTGTAAGACAAACAACAGGCTGTCATGCAATATTAAATCCATCAAACCTTTTCTTAGGCCCTCCATAAAACAGGATACGTCCTTGGGTGTAGTAAACATTAAAAGGAATGATGAAGTATGATACGCGCATCCTAGCCTTGAGAGCGTCACACGGCCACATCTATCGGGGCCTCATTGAGTGTCAAGTAACTTTTGAAGCACTGCAACAGCTCCGAGAGGACAGTGGATTCTTGGCATGTGTGTGCACACCTCAGGCAGCAACGCCCCTTCTGCAGCAGCTTCAGCTCTCTGGCACAGCCTTCTCCAGCCCTGCGCCTTCCAGACACATTTGGACCGCACCCAGAATTCCCAGCCAGTGGCCCTGCTGGATGGGACTTCTGGGAGCTGTGGTCCAAATGCCTCTGAAAGCCACCAGGTTGGGGAAGGCTCTTCTGCAAAATGAATACATTGCCTGTCTCCAGCCCGAAAAATTCCTTTGCACTAAAACTCAGCTTTAAATTCCTCCCAGGCTGAAGAACTCGCCTTTCATGTATCAGAACAAACATTCACCTTTCTGGTTCACCCTTCATTCACCTTTCTGGTTCCAACAAAGCTAGCCAGATGCTTCCAGGATGTTCACAAGAACACCATGTCTGTGACAGTCATCCTAGTTCTTGTTCCTGACACCTGATAATCCATAATACAAATAGGAAAGACCTGCGACAAATTAGGGCAGTGCAGAGTGCTCTCATCCAGGATGTCAGCCAGGGGCATTCACCTGTTTTCAAGACACACCTTTCCATTTTCCCTCCCTCTCCTCCACCCACCACCAATATTCCCGTTTTCCCCAAGTCTTCCAACTGTAAACCAGTTTTCCCTGGCCACTAAGCATGGTCTTTCCTCAACCATGCCCTTTTCTGGGTTCTTCCCTTAGTAATTTATGTATTTAAACTAATTTCTAGGCTATCTTTAAATATGAACTCTTTCCAAGGAAGCACAGAAGATAAAAACCATTGTTGTTGTTGTTGTTAGTCATGAAGTCATGTCCGACCCATCACGACCCCATGGACAACATTCCTCCAGGCCTTCCTGTCCTCCACCATCCCCCGGAGTCCACTCAAGCTCACACCAACTGCTTCAGTGACTCCATCTAGCCACCTCATCCTCTGCCGTCCCCTTCTTCTTTTGCCATCCATTGTTCCCAGCATTAGGCTCTTCTCCAGGGACTCCTTCCTTCTCATTAGGTGGCCAAAGTATTTGAGGTTCATCTTCAGTATCTGGCCTTCTAAAGAGCAGTCAGGGTTGATCTCCTCTAGGAAAAACCGGTTTGATCTCCTTGTGGTCCAAGGGACTCACAGGAGTCTCCTCCAGCACCCCAATTCAAAGGCCTCAATCCTTAGCCTTCCTTATGGTCCAGCTTTCATGGTGATACATTGCAACTGGGAAAACCATAGCCTTGACTATATGCACTTTTGTTGGCAGGGTGATGTCTCTGCTTTTTAGTATGCTGTCTAGATTTGCCATAGCTCTCCTCCCCAGGAGCAAGTGTCTTTTAATTTCTTGGCTGCAGTTCCCATCTGCGGTGATCTTGGAGCCCAGAAAAATAAAATCTGTCACTACCTCCATTTCTTCCCCATCTATTTACCAGGAAGTGAGAGGACCGGATGCCATGATCTTAGTTTTCTTAATGTTGAGTTTCAAGCCAACTTTTGCACTCTCCTCCTTCACCCGCATCAAGGGGCTCTTTAGTTCCTCTTCACTTTCTGCCATTAAAAACCACAGAAATGGGTACATTAAGAATTTGGTATATAATTACTCAAGGTAAGAAGCAGCACCTTTGCCTGCCAGCTGGCCCCATCCACAGGTCCCCTCTGCACGAGTGTCTGGTCAATTCTCTCTTACTGATTGTGCACATCAGGAGAGTAGTTAAGTTTTTCTTTTTCAGAATCTGTGCTCATGTGTAATTATTTTCCAGCCTAATGTGTGATCATAAATGCAGTTCTCATCATTAATGGTTTTCAGGTCTGGTGGACCCGTCATCTAGCATCCATTTATTGCTTCACATGCTACCACTGACCTTACATTATCGTTTAATGATGCTGAAATAAAGCAGAGTTATCCAATCGGGCTGCTGGGATGCAACAAGAGTTTCAGAATCACAGCAGTTTGATTGATTACAGCAACTATTCAGCAGGTGTTGCCTTATGTAAAGTCTGCACCAAATGTTAAAGTCAAGCCCATGGGGTCATCCCATCTTCTGGCAATGTATTCATTTCTTGTATCACTCTGCCACCACTCTGAAGTCATACCAATGTGCTTCATAAAATGCTCAGCAAGTAGAAACTAAAATCAAGCAAAACAGTGATAGGAATGTTCAGTGTAGGGGCACAAGGTTGGTGGCCGGTTTGCAGGGGATGCCAAATGAGGTGAGACTGAGGGAACTGGGTCTCTTCAGCCTGGAGAAGAGGAGACTCAGAGGGGAATATGTTGGCAACATACAGGTGTGTGAGGGGATGTCACATGGAGATGGGTAGAGACCTGTTCTCCCCTGCAGAGGAAGGCAGGACACACTCCAACGGAGCAAAGCTCAGGGAGCCAAGGTTCCATTTGGATGCCAGGAAGCACTTCCTGATAGTCAGGACCCCGAGGGCGTGGAATGGGCTTCCACGAGAGGTCATTGAGGCCCCATCGGTGAGGGTGTTCAAAGACAGGCTGGACATGCACATGGTGGGCATGTCATGAGCGGAGCCGGCTGGAGCCGGGGGTCAGACTAGATGGCCTGGGAGGCCCCTTCTAACTCACTGTGTTTCTATGTTTCAATCTTTAAAATTATAAGTCTTTTTACAGCCATATTGAAAAGATGGATCTTCATCCCTTTCCTGAATGCAGAGTGAGTGGAGACCACATACAATTCAGACTATGTGCAGACTGTGTTAGAGGTGCACTCTAACCTATCAAGATCACCTTGAACCTTCTTTTTGTCTTCCAGGGTATTAGCTATCCCACCCAGTTTTGTTTCATCTGCAAATCTGATAAGCATTCCCTACATTTTCTCACCCAAATAATTGATAAAACTGTTGGAGAGCACTGTATCCACTTGTTACCTTTCTTCAGTTTGAGAAGGTGCTGTTGATAAGAACTCTTGGAGTCCTATTCAGTAGCCAACTGTGGCTCCACCGGATCCTCGTTCTTTCTAGCCTAGTTTGTTTAGCTAGCTCGTTTATCAGGAGATCATGGGATACTTTGCCCAAAGCTTTGCTGAAGTCAAGAAAGATGGTGTCCACAGCATTCCCACAATCTATCAGGGAGGATACCAAGCAAAAAATGGAATCAGGTTAGTCTAGCAAGATTTGTTTTTAAGGAATCCATGCTGGCTTCTAGTAATCGTTCCATTGTTTTCAGTGTGTTCGCAGACTAACTGCATTATAATCTGCTCCAGAATTCTCCCAGAGATTGAGGTCAGACTGTAGTTCCAAGGTTGTCCTCCTCCTCCTTTTCCTGCTTGTAAATGGGGACATTGGCCCTTCTCCATCCTCCAAGTTTTCTCAATGATAAGATACTGGTTTTGAGAAACACCGGAACCAGAGTGGGCCATGTTTTGACCTCCGACCCTGATCAGCTCTAGCCAGCACTGTTGAGGCTGGTAGGGTTTGTAGGCAAAGACTTCTGAAGGACCACATGTTGCCCAGTCAAACCCAAACATTACGCAATGCAGGAAATTGGTGTGTGTATCATAGCAGCCCAATTAAACCACAGCGCCTGTTGCAGGTGATTTTTCATGAAGCTTGGTAGGGCAAAGGGGAAATTATGTTTGGATATAATTGCCATTTTATAGCACAGGTGACTTTCTCCTTGCATCTGTTTCACAGAAACCAACCTTTAAATTTTATGTAATTTGTAATGATTCTTTGTTGTTGTTTCTGCTGCTCTTTCGTAAACTGGTATCCCGCATCTCAGCATATGTACAAAATGATTGCTTAAGTGATGATTTAAAAAATAATGGATGTGCATTAGCACATGAATGATTGCTCCTTCTCAGTGACTGCAAATGTCCCAGCCTGGGTTGAGTAAAATATTGATGCTAGAAAGGAAATGAGCCATTTAGGGCTTGTTCTGTTAATGTGCGACTAATGTTGTTTTCTTCTAGCAATATGCATTTAGTGACCCTTTTAAGTGGTAATTCCAGGTGAGAACTAAAACCCTAGTGCTAAGGAGGGATATGTGGAAGGTGAAAAGATAAAAAGTTGTATATTCCTCTGAGATTCTGATAGCTGGTACTTTCACTCTCTCCTACCTGGAGTCTTTTAGATGTGTCCGATTGCTACACCCATAAGCAGTTATCCAGATGAAACAGCTGCGATGCACCAACTTGGGAAACACCACAATGTAATAGCAGAAGTGGCATCTGCAAAAGGCTGCTGAGCATAGTTCTTCTTTGCCAGGGTGCCAGCTATGCCCTTTTCATGGAAACTCCATTACATTCCCCCCTTCCCCCACTGTTCAATCAGCCAGCATTCCATGTTGGGTAACCATGCTCAGTGCTCGTTGATCCACCCACTAGAGATGCATTTATTAGATTTGTGTTCCCTATTTGTTTCCTCTTGTGAGGAAGCTAAGATGATGCACATAGCCTTCCTCTGCCCTGTTTTTTCCTCACAAAAGCCCTGTGAAGTAGGTTAGGCTGAGAAGCCAAATGGCCCCAAAGTTGCTCAGTCAGCTTAATGGCTAAATGGAGACTGGAACCAAGATCTCCCAAGTCACAGTGTAACAGTTTAACCATTTCACCGTACTGGCTCTCATTATCTTTTCTTTTTTTATATATAAATGTGCTTCTGCAAAGGCCCAGCTTTCCGCAGGCCTGCCGAGACCTTCCTTTGTGCATGGATGAGTCATTTTAGCAACACAGTAATATAGACTCAAAGAAATTCATACCTATATACAACTGGGGAACCCAGCATGGTGCCCCTTGGTGCCATTTTGCCCAAAGACACTTCCCTTGGTACCCACCAACTTGTTGTTTATTTCTTAAGGTTTTTAATTTTATTTTATTACAGCTGGATGATTCTGGGGTGGATGGACTGGATGATTCTGGGGTGGCACCTAGTGCACATAAATCTGGCCCCCTTGGCCAGTGTGATGACACCCATAGAGCTGACAATTCAGCTCTTTTTCTGTAAGGTCGCCACCTGGCCAACCTGAATCCAGTGTGGCTGCTGAAGTGCTAGAAATTGGGACCGTTCAAGTGAGCAAGTATTTAATTGAATTAACAAATGCACATGAACAGAAGCAGCACCCTGATTTGGACTGGCAGTCCTTTGTTGTTGTTATTTTTGGCTTACTGTGGGTTGTGCATCAAGCTTGTGCAGAATCGTACGACCAACAGTAAAGCTTTCCCTGGACTTTTCCATCTCCAACCACAGGCAAAGGTCTGGAGGTGTTTGCTGTTCAAGTAAGGTCAACACCTTGGGAAGAGTTGGGTGGCTTTGTGCTCTGCTGTCAGGGTGGCCGTGTGTCCTATTTTGCAGAGTCAGTCCTCTTTTCAGACAACTGTCTGCTTCAAATCTGAAATAAAGGCAAAGAAGAAAGAGACAAGAATGCTACGGTGGCCGAGAAGTTCTCTGCCAGCTGGGTCCCTGCATGGGAGAGGTGAAGGCCAAGCCCCAGTCTGGCAAGATGGCTTCTGTTTCTATGGTTACTGCGTAGCTGTACAATGCCAGGAGATGGCTGAAGGGCATGATCTGAGCAGCCGGAGTGGGCCAGGATTCACCAATCCATGTCTAGTGCCGTTTTCCATGTTGAGCAGCCATGTCGGCAGGGATAACCCTCCTTCTCACAAGTGGGGCCTGCTCAGGGAGCTGAATTTGGGTGTCCACGAAGGACAACAGACCATTGGTCATGTTATGCGTTTGTGTTTTTGTGGGCAGGGAGGGATTCTTGTCTCAGGAAACAAATAATGGCCTGGTGCTGGAAACACTGCATGTTTACTTGGTGGTCGGGGGGGGGGGGCAGTGTGGGGAAACGAGCTTGTTGCTCTGCCAGGCATGATGTGCATGATGTGACGGAGATGCTCGAAGCACACGTGGCCATGCAAGGTGTGGCGGAGCCTTAAGAGCCATGGCAAAGAGCCAAGCAACGAGCTCCTGATTTCTGTGTCTCTTGCTGGACATGGCGCTGCAGAGGGCAATTTTCTTTCTCTCACATGCCCTCTCTCTCCCTCTCCCTCTCCTCTCCCTCTCTCTCTCCCCCTCTCTATCACATTAGATATTAATGTTAGGTCTATTACCTTGACCTTTTCTCTCCCAAACTAAACAGTGTTTGGCAGACTTGGTAATAACTCCAGCATAGTTCACTTGCTTATTGTACAATTTGCCATGCTAATCGTTCCAGTGCATTCAGCGAATGCGCACGGCTTTTCTGAGGCCGGGTGCCCTTGCGGAGGTGCTCCTTCAGCTTTTTCCAGACCAGATCACACCCAGTAGCATGCACTCATTTCCACTCTCTCTGGGTGTGGCCATGCACCAGCAGCACACCATGACCTCACTGGAAGAGTCTGCCTTACATTCAAAGAGGAGGACAAAGATGAGGAGGAGAATGGGGACAGCAACAACCTCTGGCCAAAAGTGGGTGCAACAAATTCATGTGACTCTTTGCAGGCTTTCCCGTGGGGTTTCTGCCCCATAGCAAGGCTGGAGCCATGTGGTGGTTGGGGGCCCCCAACCCCTGTGGCACGGCAGCTGATCCAGCATGAGAAGAGGCTGGCCACTGCCCAGGATGCAGAGCTCAGTTTGAGTGGCCTCAACTTCTGGTTGACCATTTCAGCACAACCATGCGCCAAGATGTTGGCCGCTCCGCACTGCTGTTTGTTATGTCATTAGAGTTTGGAGAAAGAAGGGAGGGAGCAGGAAATTATTGGAGTGATGCTGTCAATGTGTGGCCCAGTTTAATTACTTGGAAGTGTTACTTTGAAAGTAAAACTCCTTAATCGTAAGATAAGCACAGTGATGGAATATGCATGTCAAGCAGAAGGTGGCAAGCTCCATGCCTAGCCTTCCATGGAAGACTGGAGAACACACTTGTCTGAAACCTTGAAAACCTGTAACCTGGTAGGGGTGAAGATCCTTTGACTCCTGAGCCTCATCCAGCCCAAGGGGCACCCCAGTTCGGCCTGAGCAGACTCTTGCCATTCCTCCAGTGAACAGGGTTCAGCTTCAGACGCCACCCAGGAGGAATCCCCTTGATGCTACCACCAGTTGAAGGTAAGAGTGGGAATTCTGTGCTAGCAGGCACCAGCAGGCATAATCGATTTAATCCGTGACAACCCAGATTCAGGCTAGATAACAGGAAAAGCTTCCTCACTGTCAGAGCAGTACAACAGTGGAACCAGCTGCCTGGAGAGATGGTGGGCTCTCCCACACTGGAGACATTCAAAAAGAAAC
This sequence comes from Varanus salvator macromaculatus, assembly GCA_023646645.1. Taxonomy (NCBI): domain Eukaryota; kingdom Metazoa; phylum Chordata; class Lepidosauria; order Squamata; family Varanidae; genus Varanus; species Varanus salvator. The sequence goes on from JAIXND010000786.1 coordinate 10,374,091, forward strand.
TGGACAGCCACCTGAGTGGGATGGTGTGAATTGGTGACCTGCAACAGCACAGGGTGGACCCAATGGCCTTCATGGCCCCTTGTTGTTTGTTTATTTTTTGATTTATATCCTGCCTTTTTCGTTCAAAGGGCTCAAGGCAGCTTACATCATTCTCTTCCTCCATCTTATCCCCACAACAACAACCCTGTGAGGTAGCTTGGACTGAGAGTTTGTCACTGGCCCAAAGTCACCCAGTTGGCTCCATGGCTGAGTGGAGACTTGAACCCAGATCATCTGAGTCCCAGTCCCATGCTCTTAAACACTACACCACACTGTTGTTGTTAGTCGCGAAGTCATGTCCGACCCATCACGACCCCATGGACAACATTCCTCCAGGCCTTCTTGTCCTCCACCATCCCCTGGAGTCCACTCAAGCTCACACCAACCGCCTCAGTGACTCCATCCAGCCACCTCATCCTCTGCCGTCCCCTCCTTCTTTTGCCCTCAATTGTTCCCAGCATCAGGCTCTTCTCCAGGGAGTCCTTCCTTCTCATTAGGTGGCCAAAGTATTTGAGTTTCATCTTCAGGTTCTGGTCTTCTAAAGAGCAGTCAGGGTTGATCTCCTCTAGGACTGACCGGTTTGATCGCCTTGCAATCCAAGGGACTCGCAGGAGTCTCCTCCAGCACCACAACTCAAAGGCCTCAATCCTTCGGCGCTCAGCCTTCCTTTCACAGCCATACATTGCAACTGGGAAAACCATCGCCTTGACTGTACGCACTTTTGTCGGCAGGGTGATGTACTTGGAAGTATATTGTTGCACGCTATGAAGAAAAGTGCTACCCTCCCATACCATCTTTATTGGATTCAAAAGAGTGGCTTCATGTGTTGGAGCCACCGATCTTGTACTCAGAGCCTTGGTGTCTCAGGTACTTTGTCTCAGCAATCTGGCTTCTGAGAAATGCATCTTTGGGACCAGCCATGTCCACTAGTGTATGAATGAGCAGCCCCCTTAACCATGCAAGCCATTTTGTGTCAAAGGCCACAACACTCTTGATGTCCAAATGTGCCCACTGTGTCTTATTAGTCAGTTTGTTTTATGCTGCCTTTCTCTTTTAAGACAAAAGGGGTGACTACAATTAAGAACAGGAATATAAAACTAAATAAAATCCTCCCAGCTTTTTTTTTAAAATCCAGAACAGACACGAGTATAATGCAGGCAGAACTCAAATGCAAACAAGAAATCACAGGGCAGGCACCCAGTGCTTAGATTTCTAGGACGCCTTTGAGATCATCCTGCTGCAAATGCTTCTAAGCAAGCTTCACACTCATGGAACAAGTAGGCTGATGCTCTTGTGGTGGGTAGTCAGTTAAAACTACACTCGGCAGGGAGTGGGAAATAATGAGGAGTTCTCACAATGAGCAACAGTGATGTGCATGGGCCTCTTCCACAAGGAAACATGGTTTGGATTTTCTCAGCTGAACCCACAAAGTTGTAGTGAGGATAAAATTATCTGAATTAAAAGGCTAGGGACAAGTGATTTTATTTACACAAGCACCCACAGTATCATTACAAATGGCTATGTACAGAAAGAGATGTGTTTGCATGAGGGGGCAGGGTGTGCCTGGATACCTTTTCGCCTGTGGATTGGATCGCATGTGCTGTGCCTGACGTTGCTTGCAGACTGGACCGTATGTGTTGCGCCTGATGTTGCTTGTAGACTGGGCTGCATGTGCTGTGCCTGACGTTGCTTCAGTGGACATCTCTGGGTCAACGTGGAAGGTCAGTTCATTGTGGGACACCTGCTAGGGCACCTGTGCCCTTTGGGAAGACCCCCATTGGCCCCGGCTGTGCTGCTCATGGACTTGCCAGCTTGACGTTTTGACTCTTCGCTTCCTTTTTTCCCTCTGGTGGGGATTCAGACTGGGCACATTTAGAAGGAGAACATAACTCGCTCCAGGAGAAATGCTTTCCCATGGGACCATTCCAAAGCTGGAACCATCACTATGACTGAATCCTGACTTAGCTATGACAATCTGAGTGCCAGATCCCTTTCTCACAATCATTGTAACTTTTCACCCAGTTGAGATGCTTGTGCTGCGCATGAATCTCTCATACATGACAATCCTCTGAAAATGCTTTTCAAGACAAATGTTCCAATGTCAGGGGAAGTCACAGTCATTCCCTACTTACCTAAACCCAAGCAAACCAGAAAATAATTTTCCAAACAAACTGCCATTTTCAATAAGGTCAGCCACGCTGACAACTCATTAGAGGGATCTACCAGCGTCCCACAGACTCAGACTCTGGCGGACGAATTTTCACTATAGACACAAAAGTGGACATCTTTTACATGGAAATCTAGTGAGTATTGCTAAGGGCAAAACCCTACATGTCATCCCAGATTACGCATGTATTCTGGGCTGTGATATGCATTGTAGGAGCTCAGGTAAATACATTCCATCATCTGTATTGGGACTTGATTGATGGAATTTAGCCAAATATTTGCAATGGCTTGAGAAAACGCACGCAGCATCCCTTTTTGTGAAGCAGGAGCTGCCAGGGGGAGTCTTTTTCTCCTGTCCTTGATGCTATTAGGCATAACCATTTTCCAAGCATTGCATGTACATTGACTCTCACATGGGACCTGTTTTGTTATGACCTTAACACGTTTTATCTTTGGAACCGTCGACAGTTCAACAGCATGAGAAATGCATCTTTGTATTCATCAACGTCATGCTTGCTATAACCGAGGTCAAGAGCGGTGTTTCTTTTAAAAATGCACTTCTTGTTTCTGGAATATGTTTCAGTAACTTAAAACAAAAAGCCCAAACTGTTTGCCCTGTCTTTCCTTGTGAAAATCAAATTGCAATAAATGAGGCACAGGCAGCTGCTGGCTGCTCTTGAGTTGCACTGTGCGGCAATTCTCTTTGCAATCGAAGTCTGCTTAAGAGGGATTAAGCTGCTCCTGCCCCTGCGGATTTGGTGAGGGAGACATCTAGGTGTCCTTCAGGAGGGGCAGACTTTTGTCCCTTCCGCAGGGGTCCACAGATGCGTTAATCAGATCACCGGGGGCGACTGTACCTTTGCATCCCGGGAATGCTCCTCTCGGCTCTCTTCAGAGTGAACAGTGAGCAAGGGCTCGTTTTGACCTTATGCCAATGGGACGCGTTCGAAAGCAATGAGGGCTCTCACTGTTCTGAAGTGCAGTGTGATGGCAGGAATATTCTCCTTGCAGGGCCTGCTGCATTGAGCTTCAGGAGCAGCAAGGTATCTTGCTGCTTCCGGAGGCATCCTGGAAACAGGAGGTCAGGCAAGCGCTTTTTCCCAAATAGGAATGGAGGTACAGGGTCAGGGAGAGCCTAAGCCTTGACTAACCCAAAGCCAGCAATAGCTTGAGGGCCAGGTCATTCCGGAAGGAGGAACTAGGGGTGGCACTGCTTTTTGACAAACCTGGAAGGGGCTGGATCACCTGCAATCAGCACCAGGTTCAGACGACACCTTAAGCAGGTAACAGCAAATCTCCCTGGCATTTTTTCCATTCAAATTCATGCAAAGCTCCCTGAAGTTGGGAAACAGGAATGCTAAATGTGTGCAGATCTTGCCAAAGCTGGAAAAAACTCTCCCCACCCCGCAGTTCCGCTAATGAGCATATTTGTGTCCTTCAAGACTAGATCGTGGTTTCATCATACATAGAGTAAACCTGTTGACATCTAGATACTAAGCAGTCTGAGTCCAAGTCTATTCTTGAGAAATTATTCAGTGTGTGTGTGCGTGCACACACACACGCACAGATGCACACACACATGCACACACACACACACACACACATCTGCATATATACTTGAGGCAGGCATTAGTTTCCTCTTCTATAATTCAATCTTGAGCTCAGCTTCCTTATAATACATTATTTCAGCACAAGAAGAATGGCCCTTTCAAGACATCCAGTGTTGTGAATTCTTTCTCTCTGTTTTTTAATATCAAAAAGGAAATAAAACCCAATCACAAAACCATGAAATGTATTACAGAATGCAAAAATACTACATATACCAAATAAAAGCCCCAAAGTCCCTTTTTCTTTTCAGCTGTGGATCGATTTCCCAATGAACTGTTCTAACTTGTTCAGGGTCTATCAAGATGCCAGAGCAATCTCGTCTGCCTGCCAACCATTTGGCTCAAAGAAAAAAGCCACTCAATGGTTTGCCTCAGAAGTTCAGGACTTCTAGGCAAATGATGCTCCAGAATAGTCTTTTTTCCTTTTTTCCTTCCTTGGAATGTTCAAAGGGCACTATATACTTTTCTGGCGTAATGTTTAAATAATACGAGTCACTGTAAGATTCTTTGGTAAGTTTGTAGCTTTGGCTATCTTCTGTCATGGGTGGGCAACTTGTGCTCTTCCAGATGTTTTGATCCACCATTCATAGCATCTCTCACCATTGGCTGTTTGGGCTCGAGCTGATGAGAGCTGAAGGCCAAAACCTCTGGAGCTCTAGAAGTTGTCCTCCCCTATCAGAGGTCTATCTTTAGCTTTTTTTGGGCTTCACCTTCCAGAATTCACTGCCAGCAGCACCAGTGGTAAGGGATGAAATCTAAACATCTGGAGTCCTACTTTGGCCCATCCTACAATGTAGTCAGCAATAAATGTATTGTTAAACTGTCCCGAGACTTTGGTAAGGGGACGGTCTGGAAAAGTTTTAAATAAATAAATAAAATAATGAAATCATTCTCCCAGGTATGGCTATGATGGCTGACTATGCAGTGCCCCAAAATACTTTCTTGGATGAGTATCAGAATGGCAGACGTTAGTTTAAATATTCTGGGTTCTGGTTCATGTTGATAAATGAAATCGTACTACAAAGGTCCAACCTGTAGAAAAGGCTTTTACTCTTTTTAGACATTTGCGAAATGATTGAAAACAAAAACTTTACCATTATAAAGTGCTATCACTCGTTATCCCTGGAGTGGTTTTTGTGCAAGACTTGAAACCTGAGCTTTCAAGCCAAGCTGATTCATGTTGGATTTTGTGTAATCTAGCCTGAGTAATGTGATACTAATCTACAGATAAATGTATCCCATGGTATTTATATGCACTGAGTAATATTGCCTGTCACAGTAACCATAGGTTTCAGTGTCCTGTCATTGCAGCAAAATACAACCGTCTTCTGGAGTTCTTTCATAGTACTTTTGAAATATGTGCCACTGACTCCTTGAAGGGTTTTTCCAAATGCCACCTATTTGGAAATAAGGAAACGGGTGAAGACAATTGCATAATTGATTTCATTAGAAAATCAAACACACATTTTGTACATGAATATAACACAGTTGAGGCAGAGACGGCATTCCAGGCGGACAAGGCAGTATTGGGCATGTTGACTCTGCTTCACCCACTGGCTCAGACAGAGGGTGCCACCCCACCTCAACTGGAGATTGGCAGTCACAACCAGAATGTGCCTGTTGTGTAGGCAGGTTTAAGTCATTCATATCCCTGATGTTATTTGATACATTATTCATATGTTTGCTTTTATTTCGTTACTTGTTATTGATACTTACAGTAGAATAGCTAATAATGTGGATGGATGGATGGATGGATGGATGGATGGATGGATGGATGGCATCACAACATCGTAAGCAGAACACCACACTAAATAAACCCTGAAATGTTGAGAATTGGCATAGCATGGCATGAGAATAGACCTCCTGCGAACAAACCAAATGAACGTTTGGTTGGAACCTCCTCAGTGGTGGTGTTTGTTCCTGGCTCCTTACATTGTGCTGTAAAATGCCATGCACATTGATGGTTTTGCTGTCTGGGCAGGACCACCATCTAGAGAGGAGGGGATATGTCAGATCACGCTGCTTCTTGCATTTCCCCTCCGCTTCATCAACCAGAGTCTTCGTGGACTATTTTTGCAGAGCTTCTGCAGTGTGCCAGCCTGCTCATTTCCATAACACAGCCTGACCTGTGTGGATGGATCTTGGGTTGGCCAGAGGACAGGAAATTATGCTCAGATGGCAGGAGAAATGCAAACTGCTTAGTAAAACTGAGGAGTCCGTTTGCAAAAGCCCCAGTGAAAACAAACCTTGTGCAGCAGTCTCTCTGATCTTCTCTGGGGGGCATCATCCTGCTTTACCTACTCTTTTCCTTTGATGGCAGGCTAGGAGAAGTCCTAATTGATTCCATTACTCATGGCATACACTGGTCATGAAACACTGACAAGACAAGGACATTCAGTGCATGTAAGAATATGCATGCACATGGCTAGCTGAGATTTCCTGCAAGATACTGGAAGCCTTGCAGGAATCTGCCATGTGGGAAGGGGCCTCTTGCACTACCTTTAGTGGGAGCCTTCCTGGGAATTGCATTTTGCTAGCCTGAACTCAAGTTTTGGGATTCAAAGATAAGGGAATAGCAATTGACCAATGCATCATCTCACTAGAATAATAAAACACACACCCTCTAGATAAGCCATGTGTGTCTCTGCATGTTTTATTATGGCAATATATCAAACATTCCTTGACAGGACAGACTACCAGGAGGACTCGGGGAAGTGGCCTTCTCCGTACTGTAAACCCTTTGTTCGCTTAATATAAAGAAGCGCTCTGGTTTCCCCTCTCAGGCCTTGGCGGGTGCATTGACGCCTCTCTTGGCCATCAAGTTCAACCACACTTGTTTATTGGACCCAAGGAGACTTAGAATTAATGGGGCTTTGCCACTGGTTTAAGCAGGTTCGGGATGGAGCATGGAGAGAATGAGCTAATTCAGTGCAGCTGGGCTTTGGCCCCTGCTTGTTCCCGCGTGCCATGGGCAGGACTTGTACGGAGATGGTGCAGCTGGAGCCCTTCTCTACCAGCCACTGGATGGGGTCTATACATCCCTTCACACTCGTCCCTTTTATGCAGCAGCTCTGCTGGCTGGCGTTGGGGGTGGGTCACAGAACGCTTCTCGCCATCGCTCTCGTCATGTTGCTGTGGCTGAAATGCTCGCGCTGAGCAGCAAAGAGGGGAGGGGGAGGATCTGCTTTGCAGAATATGCAAAGACAATTAGGCGCAGTGTTGGAAGTACATGAAATGTATTTCCTGCACTCTCTTTTTGGACATACAGTTTCCAATAGCTGCGGAGCCTGCTTCAACGCTGTTATTTTATGACTTTTCCGCCACCTGGAATGTAAGGGAAGAGCTGCAGCTCAAGCAATGCATGGTAATCATGATCCCCTTTGTGCAGCAGGACCTGGGTTTCAATCCCATCATTCCCAGAGGGGGCTTGGAAAGGCAGCTTGGAGGATGAAAAAGGTCAGGATATAAATGCATGATTATAATAACAGGCAATCAGCTGGGATTAGGGGTATGTGACCCAACCCTGTTTTACCTTTGGCTCCATCCCCCAGGATGGTGGGTGAGATCGCAAGTGGGCATGACTAGCTGCAGAACATATTTATTGGTGCATTTAAAATTGTTTTACTGTATATTTTGAATGATTTCAGGCTCCCTTAAGGGTGGTGCCATCCCAATTCTATGCATGTAATGAAAGAAGCGGTCAAGCCACAAGTCAAAAACCAATAGGTGGGAGCTGTCACAATGACAAAGAGGAGCCAAGAATGGTTGAGGAGCCCAGTGGTTCCCAGTCCTGCCTGGCAATGAGTGGATGCCCCCAAAAGCATCCCCAAAATGTAATTTTGCTCTTGGGCTGCAGGAGATCTCAACAGTGTTGAACTAGATGGATCGGTGATGAGCCCCAGTGGAACAACACTCCTAACTTTGGCCAGACTTCCCCACTGTTGACAACTTCTTCATGGATTTCTTTCAGTTGCTGTGTTTCCAAGTTTTTGGGGAGGGTGGGGGGATTGTGTGTGCCATGCTCGCCCGTGCATTTAAATGCTGCCAGCTGTCACACTGTCACTTGGAAAATGACACTTCTCCCCATCTCTTGTTTCCCTAGCCATTCTCCCATATTTCCGTTTGTAGAAAGAGCAAGTAGCATGCCTGTCGTCTTAAAGACATGGCAATAAGTTTACGCCAACACCTGTGGCATTTGTACTGCCACGCTGGGACTGAAGCAGTAAACTGACATCAAGCATAGCCTGGGAATTATTTGCAGTTCATTTTCTTATTCTTGTAAGATTCCTGTTCAGCAGCAGAGCAGAGCAACCAGAAACAGAGATGTGAAAAGCATCTATTTTATAGATGGATGGATGAATGGGCTGATTCGATTGATGGATAATCTAAATGTAGTTTATAGGCATTGCTTTGAAGGAGTTCTGGGAAAGGACAAAAGTGGCTGAGGGGGTGAAATGATTCTATAACACATACACACCTAGTATTGCGTCACTAAACGTGCCTGCCACATCCAGGACTGGAGAGTGCATGAGGATTCGAGCAGGTTCCTCAGGTTGGTCCCCAAGTTGGAGATGTGGCCAGTGATCAGTCTGAGGCTCCTTTCTCCTCTGAGTGGGATGAAGGAAAGAAAAGAGGAGATGATGTCCAGGGTGAAGGTGCATCCCTTGATGTTCTCCAGCCTGCCATGTACCTGGCATGATTGTGCCGGGTGCAGGGCTGATCCCAGCCCTACATTAAAGTTCTGCACCCTCACTCTAGGACAGCAGGGCTTGGAGCATGGGGAGATGGGCTGGGGCAAAGCCTGCATGCACAAAGGCCCGTGTGGAGCGCAGGTCCAGGGGTAATGGACCAGAGGAAGGAGAGCTCCCCTGCCTGTGGACTCCTTTCGAACTGCAGCAGGCAAGAACCAGATCTCTCGCTCAGGCGTTCCTCCAGAAACATCAGAGCAGACTTTGTAAGGCATCTTTGTAAGCCTTGCTCTGTCCCCTTTTCCCAGGCACCCTTGTGTGCAAGTGTCTTTCTCCAGGGAGCCACGACAATGGATGGGCTGCTGCTTTGGATCTGGCTGTGTGTGTTGCACGCGATAGGAGCTCTTTCTCCCAGTGATCCTTGCGCTCGCTCTCAGGGATGTCTTTAAGGAGCCTGTCAGATGGTTCTGGCTGGCGAGGGAAGGATTAGGCCCGCCGGTGGATCCAGAGCTCAAGAGAAACAAGTGGCCACCTTGATTTGTAACGCCTTGCCGTAATAACAAAGCCAGACCCACATCCCGTATTCACATCCTCCCAAGGTGACGAGGATTAGGAGAAATAAGCAGGAAGCCTGGGTCAAGTCCCTAATGACAGATTAAAGATCGGTCTTATTGCTTCCATGGGGGATTTGATATAATTGGCAATAAGCTGGAGAATGACGGTGGTGCTCGCATGCAAGGTGAGGAGCTGCAGTTTTCATCCACAAATTAGTAGGAATCTTCCATCAACTTCTACATGGATCTTGTTTAGAGGCTCTTTCTAAACCCACCAAATAACCATTGTGGGGAATTTCAAAATTCTGCTTCCACAAAGTTAGGGGCAGCAGAAGGAATAGTTACTTGCCTTTTCTTTGTTAAAATGTAGCATCCCAGCCTTGGATTCTGCTATGACTTGTTGGTGTCTCACGCCTTTATAGAATAAAACAATAAAAATGCCACACGTTACAATACAGTCAACTCCCGCACTCCCAAAAGTACCCCCAAAGCTTTCCACAGCGTTAACAATCTAAAGAGTTTAAAAATGTAATGGACATTTTAAGGGGAAAATAAAGGCCCTTTCATAGTGCTGAAAGGACAAGAGACCCCACCCTAGGCAGAGGACCAAAGCCTTCTGAAGAGCATGGTCGCACTTGAGCAAGTGTGGTCAAGAGTGGATCACCCTGTTGAGCTGACCAAGGGTAGGCAGGACGTAGGATGTGGGAAGTCCAGATTGCCATCTTCCCAGCCCTTGGTTCAGACAACGTGCCAATGTTGTCGGCGAGCTCAGTGCTTGGGGCTTAGTAAAGCCATTATGGTACTGTGCTAGCATGGCCAGTTAAGGCCATGGAGGCAAATCCTCATTTGGACATGAAGCTGAGTGGGTGATCTTTTGCCAGTCACTATCTCTCAGCCTAACCTAATAGCGGAGTCTTAAGGCCCATACAGATACTATTTTGATCTAAGAAGCAGAAGCACTGTTCATTTTTACTCTAGAGTAGACACAGGTGGCCTGACCTAGATCCTAAACACTCCCCATCCCCTGTGGTAAGATCCCAATGCAGAGCAGTGGCATGCCAACTCTAGAGTAAAAATTAAAACAATACATAGCTGGTTAGATAAGAATTTGAAGTCATGTTTGTTTTGGACCTTCATAATCCCATATGGTCCTGTATCCCTTAGTGTGTCAGCATCCACTCCAGCATCATAAGACCTTTTCACACTTTTATGTACTTCCAAAGCTGCAGTAAGACTGTGGAATAGACTGATGGGCAGCACTTGGAGAAAAAGGCTTCAGGGAATTAGAATGCTACAAACATAAGCTGCCCTTGCTTCCATCCATTTTACCTCTATTGATCTGAAATTAGAATGCAACAAGAGCACCTTTGTGAGTTTATTAACATCACTTCAAAAGTTATATGGCTCCATCTGCTAAGTGGGCATGTCTCAGCCTTCTGGGCTGAAGTCATTGTGTATGTCATTTGGGTTCTAGGAACAACGCTTAACCATACAAGTCTTGCTATAATTCTGAATTAGCTTCCTCTGTTATGGAACCTATCCAATTGATGGCATGAATATGTTATGAGAGTTCTTAGGGTAGCAAAAATATTTATTATCCAGTGCTGGAACATGAGCAGGTAATGTGTCATAGATCATAACTCCAAGAGACGTATCTAGATACTCTGGACTGTGTCTACTGATGTTGTTGTCATGTGCCATCAAGTCATCTCCGACTTAGGGTGACCCTAGGAATAAAAGCACCCCATAATGCTGTGTCCTTGACACCCTGCTCAGCTCTTCTAAATTCATGGCTGTAGCTTCCTTTATGGAGTCAACACATCTGACAGTTGGTCTTCCTTTTCTTATTCTACCTTCGGCTTTGCCTAGCTCGGTTGTCTCCTCCAGGGAGTCTTGCCTTCTCATGATGTAGGACAGACTCAGTTTTGTCATTTTTGCTTCTAGGGAAAGCTCTGCTTTGATTTGATCCAGGACCCACTTGTTCATCTGTCTGTCAGTTCAGGGTATTTGCAAAGCTCTCCTCCAGCACAACATTTTGAAGGCATCAGCTTTCTTCACTGTCCAGCTTTCACACCCATGCAGAGTGAGCAACTTCTTGTGCCTTTCCCTAAAGAGCTTTCCTCTGCTCTTGAGTCTCTTCAATTCTCTTTTCATTAAGTATGCATGTTATCATTGTGAGTCATTGCTTATTTATTAATTTTCAGTCTCTATAAAAGGGGAGGGGGATAGAGAGCCACATATGTCACCATGAATTCCCTTAAGGAAGGGTGGAAAGAAAATAATAATAAATAAATAACCCCAATTAAAAATCCTGGAAGTGGAGCTCTAATGAGTGACGATCCCAAGATAAAGTGTTGATTGCCCTAGCCATTCCCAGAACACAGTCCAAGAGAAAGTAAGACTCTTAATGGGACCTATGGGAAGTAGATAGTAAGAGTTGTCTCGACAATGGTGACGGTGGTGGTTGTTCAGGTACTGTCCCAGATGTTTTGGTCAACAACTCTCAATAGCCTTGGCTGTTGACCATGCTGCTTGCAACCCATGGGAATTAGAGTCCAAAACATCTGGAGGGTCCCAAGTTGGGAAAGCCAGTTGTTGCATTATCAGAGTTGTTGTTTTTGTACATTGTTACATTATGCTAGCAAATCCATCTAAAGCCTTTCTTAATGAATGTATAGGAGTCTGATCTAAAAGATATAACCTTACAAAAGCAGCTGTGAATCACCTGAATGCTTGATTTGTTTTAAATGCCTGTTTTCGAAAAGTGGAGGAGGAGGAACAAAGGCAGGGAAAGAGAGGGTTTCTTTGTGGTCGCTGCACATCACGCACATGGGCTCTGTGCCTGCGTGTGGCCCGTAGCCAGGAAGATTTCCAAGCTAGACCTGTTCTGGTGGGCCCCCCTCGCCTAAGCAGGACTTGCCACCCTTTTCCTCAGTTCTTTTCTGATCACCGTATTTGGTACCTCCAGACTTTCCTCTGTTGGGTTACCTTTTTGACTCATTTTCTCTTGTGTTTTCATCTGTCCCTTTACTATTTCTACTTCTTTATCCTGCTTTGACCCAAACTCTTCCAAACAAAAGTCTCTTCAAAAACATAACCCTTCTGTGGTCTGTCTCTTCCAGCTGCCCATGCTTCCTCTCCTTGTCCTCAGTGGCACCCAGAACTCCTTTTGGGAAACACGGTAACTGTGGGAGTCACACAGATGGGCGCCTTCGTGCCTCTTCTGCCTTGGAGAGGGGCACTTCCTAGAGGCCTGGCCACGTTGCCAGGCCTTTACCAAAGAGGCCCGGAAAGACCATGCTGGGTGACTAAGGGTCAAGCTCTGGATTCCTGCCCTGCAAGCCACCAATTTGGCCATGATGGTGCCAGCTGACCACCTGTCTGCTTCCTGGGCTATGCCTGCACCATGCCTTCCATCTACAGCTCCAGGGGCTTTTTCAGCTGCACCTTCTGCCCCGTCTGCTCCTAGATGCTCAGATGAAGTTTGCTGGGCTCAGGAAGACCAAGAAGACCAAGACCATGGTGGGCTTGGAGAAGCTGAAGCATAAGAAGCAGCCTAGGCACCAGTCTCCACTCATGCCAGAAACAACTGTGCCAGCTCTGGAGCCGACTTTGCCCAGATCTGGTCCAGCCATGGAACTGATATTGGTGGCATCAATCTGGAAGGACGAGATTTGGGACTCACTGCCACACATGGTGGGCCACCTGACCTCAGAGACCTCACTGGCGTGGGCACTGGCCCATCACTGCAACATGGGACACCGTTGCCTTCAACATGCCCAACCATAGCTGTGTCCCCACACATGGCCAAGCTCTACTCACCGCCCCTGTCCTGTGCCTTGGATCAATGACTGTGCAATCATTCCAGATCCCTGCTGGCCAACTGGGGCCCATGAGCTCCCCAGCTGACTCCACCAGCCCACTGACCAGATCAAGAGCAGGGCATGTTCTCTGTGCCCTGGAACTGACCATCCGCCCCACATCACCATTGCAGCAACCCATGTCATTGAGTCACGGGTCATAGCCAGGCACTTGCACTGATTTCCCACCCTCCACCGCTGCTAAATCCATCCACAGCTTTACCGTCACAGCCTGACTCACCCTCCTTTGGTCCTGTGCCTGGATCCATCCTTTCTCAGCAAGGTGGCATCACCGTTCCACCTTAACCAAGCCACTGTTTCCCCACCTTCCTTCCAGCACCAGTAAATCTAGTGGAATCCATCCTACATATCCTGGATGTGTGTAGGATGCTTGCCTTCCATCAGTCCTGTACCAGATCCTTCCATTGGTCCCAGAGACTATCTGTCTGCCATGGTGAGTGTTCCCAAGTTGAGCCCGTCAGCTCCCAATCACTTGTGCACTGGGTCATCCTTGTATATCTCCTGCGTCGGCCAGACCACACTCAACCAGGGCAATCACAACCTTGATGGCATTTCATGCAGGCGTCCCCTTGCAGCACCTTTCCAGGGTGACCAAGTGGTCCAGTCCATCAACCGTTGTCCCGCGTTCATGGCTGCACCAGGCAAGACTGCTCACTTGGCAGAGTGGTTCTCTCCACAACACCGCCATACCTTCGGATCGAGGTAAGCTGGCTAAGTGCCCATAGGTGTAATGCATGGAGACCACGAAGAAGAAAGGCAGGCTGATTCCCTGTAAACGTTTTTCTTCAAGTGGCCATTTATGCATTCACACAACAACCCACTCTGACCCCACACCAGTGCTGGTCAGGATAGGAACCGCGTAACCTCCAGAATCCTGGACCTTGTCATTACAGGGACAGGTGTTCACTAGCCTCCCCTCGTTCCTCAGCCACATGTCAGTCTCCATGGAACTGAAGAAAAGGGCTGGAACCCATCCTAGATATGCCAGGATCCAGAATGGGTCTACCTCGGAACTCTTCCTGACAACAGGCCCCAGGCAGGCCCAGAGCCCATATGTATTAATAATACACAACTTGAAGAACAACAGTTTTAGGGAAGCAAGCTAACTGGGTGCCAGTTCACACAACACTGACAGCCCGTTGTGGGTTAATTTGCCCTCAGGAACTGTGGTGCATGCCAGCCACCATTATGAATAGGCACAGCACCAACCCAAGGATGCCATTGCTTGTCATGTTGTGTGAACCCAGCAGGTGAAGGTTGTTTGAGGGCTAAATAACCATAATATAACCCTAACATAAATAGCTGTTTCACCTGGGTCTGCACGACACAAGGCACAACAATGCTCAGTTGGAGTTTGCAGATTCATAAAAGCAACCAGCATGTACCACAGCTCCCTGAGGGTCAATTAACCCAGGATAGCTGCTGTGTCATGAGAACCAGGTCAAAGGGGGCGGCGGGGGCGGGGGGGGAGAGAGAGAGAGTCCATGACATGGAGACTTACTCAGAAAAGTCCTAATCGTGTTAACAAGTGTGGATCCCCAGGCATTTTGCTTGCTAAGCAAATTGGAGCCTGTTTATTCAATAAATCAACAGAGAGAAAGGGTACACGTTCCTAGAACTATTTTTCTTCTTTCTCATGGTACTCACTAAACCGGCTGCTTTACTTGTGAGCATTGCTCAACATGCCAGACCCAGGAGGGGCCAAGGAAACAAAGCTCCTTCTGATTATAGTGATTGAGGGTTACCAATCTATGCTAAACTAATATTATCTGATAAGGATTGATATTTACCAGTAACTCCACTCATGGATTACAAATTAGTCTCTAAATACCAGTTTGAATGCTAATTTTTAGCCCTAATTATATGCAGCCTTAATAATTACATCCTATTTCATTGTTATAATTACCATAGTTCATGGCAAGACTGTTCATGTGCATTTTGCAAGTGTGACTCCAAAGCCGTTAGTGTGATAAACAAGTATTAAAGCTACACGGTAATTAGTTACATACCAATTTACATTTGAATTGTGTACACTCGGGGAGAAAATAGTGTGAAAAGATTTCAGCTGCAATGAAACCCACTGGAACAGAAGCAGCATTTTATGCGAGAGAAAGAGAAGGGGAAGGGGAACCCTTTTGCCAAAGACCTGAAAGTGCAACAAATTGTTCAGCTATAAAGTTGTGAGTATTTTGGCAAAAAAAAAAAAAAAAAACCAGGAAGATGTTGGTTTTTTGCACTGAATTTCAAATGCCCCACATCACCAGTGGATAAGAGCTGGTTAAAATTAGTCTTTGGTTGCATCATACCCATTCTGGGGTGGTGGATAAATTACGTATTTGGTTTCTTTCCTGCCTTTTAACCCCTACCCCAATGGCAGTCAAGTCAACTAGCAATAATAAGGCCAAGATTAAAACAAAAACAGTAATTAAAACAATCATGGAAACTAATACCTTAACAAGCACAACAGAAGACAATGGTCAAGGAGTTAAATGGCAGACAATCCTATTCACTCAATTGTGCACTTAGGTAATATTAGGCGTCAAGGCGTGTTGTGCCTCTTTTAGGCTGGGGGCCAAATTCAGTTCTGGAGTAACTCTCCGTGGCCGTATGCCAGGAGTCAGTGGCCAAAGGCAACAGGACACAGGCCAAAACACCGCTGTAATGCATGCGGAAGCTCTTACAACCAGCAGCAGAGGCTTCGAAAAAGCATTCAGGTTTTAAGGTGGGAGGAAAACTGTGGAAAACATTCCTGGACAAGGGAAGAGGGAAGGAGCTGGAGAAAGTGTAACGGCCATCTGGGAAAAGCCTAAGGGACAGCCTGAGACCCAGGAGACCAGATTTCTCTCCATCTCTCAGCCCAACGTCTGAGGTTCCCCATTCCTGTCTTCCAGCCTGTCACTAGATCACTGTAATTTACTTCAAAATTTGGGAAGGCAGTCCTGCTGTACTTCTGGGCCCCCGTGCACATTTTGCTGCTTGGGGTCCTGAATCTCTGCCCCAGAGTCCCATCCTGGGAGTATGACCCCCGACGATAACTGCTGTCAATTCTCTACTACAGGATTAACGAAATGTGCATCCTTCCCGGCTGCTTCCGGATGCTTCTATGCAATTTTATCAGCACAGAATACTTTAATCCCTATCGCTCACTTCCAACCTCTGGTCATTTAACCTACAAATACTTTAAAATAGGAAGAGTAAGAGTTAAACTTTAATGGGAACATGGTTGCTGCTGGTCGGTGACTAACTGAATGCTACCGTAGGAGGAAAGAGGAAAGAGCCACGTACACGAAGGAAGAGCAACTCTTCCTAGGTGACAAATGAGAGCATGCTGTTGAGCAACGGCCGTGTGGAACTAGGGGCATTCAAGATGCAACTGGACAGTGATCTGGGAGGGCTGGTTTAACCTAGTGTCCTGCCCTGAGCAGGGGTTGGACTCAATGGCCCCCTGGCCCCTTTCCCCCACTCTATGAGACTATGTACAGTCCTCAGAGCAGTTTTAACAAGCGTACCCCAAAGGGAATTGGCTATATGATTGCAGTCTTAATGGCTGGGTCACAGTGCATCGCAGTATCAGTGGAGAGCACTGGAAATAGAAGTGCATTAGAGATTTGAGTCATGCTGAATAATAACTTTCCCGTGGATGTCAGTATCACTGGCACTGGTCGTCAGGTGAAGAGCACGATCCAAGACTGCAGTACACTCCTTGCCAGGGGCGTCCATGGCATCTTCAAAACTTCCTGCAACATAGAAGAAGACTGGACACAAAGTTGCCTCAGTCTGTAAGAATCTCCCTAGGTCTGCACTGTAGCTCAGCCTTGGCCACCCTGGTGTCTCCAGGTGTTTTTAACTGGAATGCCCATGTTCCCCAACCAGCAAGGATGATGGGAGTTCTGATGCAAAGCATCTGGGGGCACCACATTTATTTATTTAGCATGGGCACCCAGCTTTTATTTGGTCCAAGCAGCAGATTTAAAAAGAAGCAGGTTCAACTTTGCTCCTTTATCACTAACATGAGAGAGGCTATTGTTAAGCCTTCCCGAGATAAGCAACCATTTAATATCCTGTTTCTACTAATTCTCTTAAAATATTTGTTCTTAAAAGTTGTCAGAAAGGGAAGGTTAAGAGTTACAATGAGGAACAACTTCCAGGATAACACAAAGATAAAGCTTAAATAGCTTGACAATATCCCCTTTAATCTGCTCACTATTGACACAATGCTAGCCTATTATGTCTGGGAGGATTTAAGGAGCTTTCCCCCACATGTTACTGATGGTTTATCATGTCAATAGGGGCCTGCATACATTTGTGTTGCAAGCAGTCCCTGCACTGATCTGGCACTTACACACATGCCAGCAAGCAAGCATTCAGACATGCATGACATTCAAAATAAACTCGCTTCAGTGCTTGCAAAGCATAGATGATGAAGAAATCGTTGCTATGAAAGCAGGTTATCATTTAAAGGAAAAGGACATTTTGTTTCATACCTCTTTGTGGCCCTTTGGCTCAAACATTGGGGTTGGCAGTCTCACATCTGGAGGGCCCCAAGTTGGGGAGGCTGGCCTTCATATCTCCTTAACTGAGCTTCCTTGCCAATTAGGGTGTCAGTAGCAGCGGTTTGGCCACCTAATGAGAAGGAAGGACTCCCTGGAGAAGAGCCTAATGCTGGGAACAATAGATGGCAAAAGAAGAAGGGGACGGCAGAGGATGAGGTGGCTGGATGGAGTCACTGAAGCGGTTGGTGTGAGCTTGAGTGGACTCTGGGAGATGGTGTCCATGGGGTCATGATGGGTCGGACACGACTTCACGACTAACAACAAGCAGTGGTTGGGAGCAGGGTCTTAAAATGGTTCCTTTGACTCTGATTTCATTCTGAAGGTGGCTCCTCGCTTCACAGAGCAGCTAAGCTACTAGTCCTAATGGAGGAGGAGAATGACCACCCCTCCATAGGCCTGGATTGGGGGGTGGGGGGACAAGGAAGGCCTGTCTTCCCACAGCAGGCCTGCCCTTAAGCGTGTCATCATGGATGGATTTTCAGCAGAAGCAGGTCGCATCTGTGAGTCCAACCTGAAAGACCAACACAACAGTGCCCCGAATGTTTATCACTTGAGTGATTATAAAGGGTGACAAATTGAGAACTAGAAATCAGCATAGGAAGCTGCTTAGTCGCCTTCTCCCCACTGTTGCCTCCACTAACCAGTGGATGTCCCAACTTCCATGCCAGCTTCTCTCCTAGCTCTTCCTGGAGATGTCAGGTGCAGAACTTGAAACAGGACCTACCACTGAGCTATGCCTTCTCAGGACGTTTAGGGCTAAAACAGGGAGGTTCCCAGCCCTCTGCATGCAAAATCTCCTCTACCACTAGACTGCAGAGCTGAGCAATGGTGGATACTCTCCCCACTTGGGAGGCACAACAGAAACGATTGAAGAACCTTCCGGCAGGTGCTTGCGCCCTCTGTGTCAGTGCGCTGGTTGGCTGGGTCTTGGGAGAGTTTTGTAGGACTTAACACCACCTTCAGTTTGCTGCAAGGTGTCATGGGCCTTTCCCAACCCTTCCCCTCAACACAGTTGCGTTGCTCCTTATCAGCTCTTACATTATTTATCTATAGTGCTCTCTATAGTTTGCCATTCAATTCCTAAATGTGGTTGCCAAGGTAGTTCCTTCACGGAGCATCCAGATTTTGACACCCGCATCACATTGTCCTTATGCTTCTAAAGAGGCAGGAGCTTCTGATGTCAGAAAATGGGTCTGCTGAACGTCAGCTGTACAGAAGGGCCGCAGTGATGAAGCCTTCGGTCTGTCACCACCCGAAAACATCAGAATGAAATATCCAAAGGCCAGCCTGCCAAAAACGGTCCATTCCCATGGCTGGGAAGCTTTGTTGGCAGTCGTTGAAGAGAATGTACTGTGGGCAAACTCTTAAGTCTCCCCTCCCTCCTCCGCCCTCCTCACATCAGTTATAAAGTCTCCAAGCAAAACTCCCACTGAAATAAAAGGGTGTTTTTGTCTCTGTGCAGCTCTGTGCAGGAAGGAGCCACCCATATTTCTTGCAAGTAAATATGAGATTCTGACCAGGTCTACGAAGGAATTAGCCAAACCTCAGCTGAGGCTGGGTTACAAGTTCCTTTTTACAACTTGGAGAAGTTGGTGGACAACCATGGAGAGTATTATCCCAGTCCTTGAGGAGGCCAGATTGCTTCTTTGGAAGCCTGTGGCAAAACTCCTTGTGAGTTCACCACAGCAGGATGGCAGCTTTCTATTTTATTCCGAAAATCAGCTTTCGCTGTGATCCTTTTTAAAAAATGAAATTCTGTTTTCCCCCCAAGCTCAAGTAATAAAGCTCAGAGAAACATTTTTTTTTTCAGTGTGAAGCTTTATGCCATTCTATCCCTTCAATGATTCATGTTCCAGCAGAAAAAATAATAAATCATAGCCAATTCTTGGCATTTATTTTCATGATTGAATTCTTGGTATTTTAGGGTTTTTAAAAAATCCTATATTTTACCTTTTCTAACAGAAGACATTGCTTGTAAGGTTCAGATTCATTGCAGATGCTTCCCCCAACACCCCCTCCCCACGTTCCCTTTACATTTCAGGAGGTTAACAGTTAGTCTGTAAAAATGGATTCTCAATACCTTCCAAATAACAGTGTTGTGGAGGTCTCTCCATTCAAAGTAGGAATGAGAAATGTGTGAGATGCCGTCGTAGCCGCTAAATTTTTATTATTATATTCCTTTCTCCATTTTGCCTTGCAAGGAAAAGGGGGTGGCTGCTTTTATTGCTTTAGGTCCTGCTTGGAACGGTTGCAAACTGCTCCACATGCTGTGGCCATTGGCCGGTCGGGGAGTTAAATAAATAAATGCGCAAGAAAGGGGCAAGACAGCTGAGGGGGTTTGACTGACTCCCCGCACCTCCTGTCTGGCTTTTAAACGCGTGTGTTTATCGAGGGGTGCTACAGAGGGTAGCCGTGGCTCCGGTGGAGAGGAGGAGAAAGGACGGGATGAAGAAGGAAGGAGATCGAGGGGACATCCTCTGAGACGGGGGCGCAAGTCTCTCCCCGCGCCGTGCTCTGGGCCCCGGCTCGGCTCGGGAGGTCTCGCCGACGCGCTCCTGGCTTCGCCCAGCGAGGGAGGAACGGGGCGCCGCTGGCCGAACTTCCCCCGGGGACGGGGCGCTTCGGGGCTGGGCGCAGCTCCCGCGTCTCCTCGGGCGCCTGGAGGAAGGCTGGAGTCATAAAAGAGCGAGCAGGAGCGCGCCGCCGCGCCGGCTCCGCGGGCGGAACGGAGGGCTGGAGTTGCGGCGGCTCCTCGGCGGAGGCGAGGCGGAGGAGGGAGGAGGCCACCGCGGGGTCAGAGACGGACAGCCTCTGCTCGGCCGCCGCCGCCGCCGCCGCCAGGAAGGGCGAGCTGCCCAAATCGGCTGGCCTTCCCCGAGCCGGGGGAGGTGGGACCGGGCGCTCTCCCGCCGCCTGATGGTTGGGAGGAAGGCGGCGGCGGCGGCCTCCCCCTTTGCGCCGGAGTGACTGGAGATGGATCGTATTACACCATTTGCCTCGCTCGGGTTTGTTTTGCTCGCGGTGCGTCCGCCGCCGCCGCGAGTTCCTGCAAGGGGAGGATTACGATGAGGTGAAGCGAGGAGAGCGGCGCTCGCGGGAAGGCACCGAGCCGTCCGTCGGATCGCGCTTCTGGTTCGGCTCCGCGGCTTGCGGGTCCCTGGGACTCCTTCGCGGTCGCCCGCCCCGGGCTGCAGCTGCTGGCTTCGCCCCTCCGCGCCCCAGCCGCCGCTTGGCGAGGTAAGGAGAGCCTCGGCGCTGCGTGTCCCGGTCGGGGAGCCCTCCCCGCTTTCAAATGTCGCTTGGCACCCTCTGAGCTGCAGCGACGAGCGCCCGCATCGCTCGGCTCGCCGCCGATTGTCTCAGCTCGTTCGCGCGGCGGGAGGGATCCGTTGGCGCCGCCCGGGCTGCTGGTCGGGGGCTTGTAAGGTGGGGGGCCGGCGGACGAAAAGAAGATGCGCCCCGGGGCCGCGGCGGCCCGCACAGGCTGCGATCCGGGCCGCTGTTTCCCTGGGTGTAAGCGCCGCCGAACTCAGCCAAGCTGACTTCTGAGTCGACCTGCGAGGATCTCGTTGTCAAGTGGGGTCCTTGCTTGCGGGGCGCTGCGGGGGGGGGGCGACGTTGGAGAAAAGGGCTGGGGATCCGCTCCGCGCGTGAGATCGTCTGAAAAGTTGCGCGCGGGAGAGGCTCTCCGCCGTCCCTTTTTACGCGCGTGCCGCGGCGAATTTCTGAGCGAGTCCTGGATGGATGGGTAGGTGCGGGTTTGCGCCGCGGGGGCGTCGGGCAGCGACTGCAGTGAGGCCGGGCACGGGCGCGCACGGAGGCCAGGTTGGGATGCGGAACCGGAGTGCTCGCGTTTTACAGGCGGGCGAGGGTCATGGGAAGGGGCCCTGCAGGGATCCGGGAAGGAGAGATGCTCCGCGGAGGAGGGGAAGGGGCGAGCCGGGGGGCCCTGCGGAGCGCTGGGGAAGTTGCTGCGTGGGCAGAAGGAGAGGGGCAGGTGCTTAGGGGTTGCCCCCCATAGCCGGGCGCGGGACGAGCAGGGGACGTCGCAGCGGACGCCCGGAGGACCGTCCGAGCCCCGCGCGGGCTGGAGAGGGCTGGGAATCGGCCGCGCAAGAGGGGCCGAAGCTGCCACCGTCCTCGCCGCGAGCCCGCCCTCCGCATCCCCGGGCCTGGTCCGAGAGTCGGAGAACAGGGCTCAGTCGCCTCCGGGGACCCCCGGTCCAGGGACTGGCCCCATCATCCAGGCGGCCGGCGCGCAGCCCTGGCAAGACCTGAGCAGGGCGATGGGCCCACCTGTGCTGGCATCGTCCTTCGCCCGTATTTATCCAAGCATCACTCAAGCTGCTGGACTGGCTGGGGGCGCGGGGGGGGGGGTCCGTAGCACCATCCTCTCTCCGCAACCCGTCTTGTTCCACCTCCAAGAGAAGCGCGAATCGGGACGGACTGCTCTCGCAAATGCCTTTTTCTTTTTACCAGCATTTCCCCCGAAGAGGCTCCCCCGTGTTCCTAACCCTGCTTAGAGTGGGGGACGCGCTGTCCTGTTTTGTTTTGCTTCCCCTCCTCCTAGAAGAAGGATATTTGGGGCTGGAGAGAAGGACCCACGTCACGGGCTGCTGAGATGCCTCGGAACCTCCAGGCAGCTTCACCAACAGGCGGCCAAAACCGTGGCGTTGCCTGGATCTCCGAGTGCCTCCCTTCCTCCGAGGACCGGAGACCGTTAGTTAGCAGCTGGGAACTTTCTCTCCCGGGCTGTGTGGGTGAGAACCAAAATAAATCACCCAATCTAAAGGGGCCGTGTGCCAGGGCTGACATGAGCTACTTGAGTTTATGTCACTTGGGCTGGTCACCTCATCGACACAGAGAGAGAGAGAGAGAGAGAGAGCGAGCGAGAGAGAGAGAGAGCGAGAGCGCAGAGCTCCTGGGAATCGTGCAAAGCACTTGGCGGAGCAGTTTGACAGGCGGGACCCGGGAACGGAGCCCTGCTCCCCTCTCGGGGGGGGGGGTGTCTCCCACCCGCTAAGTGCGAACTAAACTCCGAATGATTTAGTGACCAGCCTTGGTGGAACCAGGCGGCTGCTTCCAGCCACCCATGGTAGCCAAGCTTTGGGAGATAGAGGGAGCTCTATTTCAAGCTACCCATCAATTATGGATGGAAACAAATAAGAGAGTCAATTCTGAATTAGCCCCGCGCAGTGGCAGGGGCTGTCTTTTTTCACCCTTTCATCTTCCGCTTCCTGATGAAAGCAAGGTCTTGTTGAAATGCAAAGGAGTGAAACTTTTCCCCCTCCCCCACCGGTTTGCTTCATGGATTCCAGGATGGCAAAAACCTGATACAGCTGCTTTCATGGCGCAATTAGGGGAGGTTTAAAGAAGCTGTTTTCCCTGCCCGCCCACCCCCCCAAACACCACCCCCTTCATAATTTATAAATCTTGGATGGAAAGACCAGATCGTCCAGCTGTTCCGAAGCAGGGATTGTTTCCCTGCCTTCAAAAGGAGCTTCTTTTTGGAAAGCAAAATGGAAGGGATGCAAGATACAGAACAAAGTGCCAAGGTTTGCCTGTCTGGCCACAGTGAGGGACTTACTTCTGAGTAAACAGGCTTTGGATTGGGGTAAGTGCTAGATCGCGCTTCTGAGTCATAACGCTACCTTTCTGGTTGCATTCTACTTAGCTGCACCTATAGCTTAGCTCTAGACCAGCTAATGGACATTTCTTGAGCCTGCAATTGTCTTAATGAGGTTGATCAATTTGTGTGCATTATACTTCCATTCCTGCGGCATCAGTGCTAAGTGTCAACACTGCACACACTCCACAAAAGAGTGCTCGGGGGACAATGGCAGAATCTGACCCACAGTGGAAGACAGAAAAGTGGATTTTTTTTTTTAATTTGCTTTTGCATATGTCTGCGGTAACACGATTGACTGGCCACAGTCTCTGTGTGTGTGTGTGTGTGTGTGGCTGTGCTATATATATTTACTATGCAATTAAGAGTGTAGTTTCTATGGACTGCAATCAGAACTGACAGCTTAAATGGATGCATGGGATGTTCTGTGAGTAGCCGCAGCCAATGTTAGCATGCCAAAGTGGCTCATCCCGAATGGCTGTAAGCATTGTCTTCAGCTATTTTCAGGAGATCAGTATATACTGGAGGCGCGAACTCAAGATTCAGCATTGCAAGTTCTTGCAGAGCAATCATACGCATTTTGAGAATTTTCCAATCTCACTGTTTACTCCCAGGTCAGGCTACTTGGGATTGCACCCTTAGGCACTCCCTATTACTTTAGAGTAAGCCCAACTGGGCCTTATGTCTGTGTAGACATGATATAGGATTGTATTGGCAATTTCCACTTTTAAGGAGATAGCTTTGCTTTGGGATTGTCCTCAAACCTATGGAATTGTTTTGTTATTAGACTTCTGAAAAAGCTTTCAGAAAAAGTCTCTTGGAGATGGCTTCTTTGCTGTACGTAAAAAGGAAGAGCTTTCCTATATGGCTGCAATATTACTTTTGTTGTGAAAGACATTTGGCTGTTTTTAGTTATGCCAGGGGGACTTTAAAAAAAAAAACCACCACCTTGTAGCATTATGTATCTGATTCAGAAAATGAAGCAGTACATAATGTGGTGAATGACAGGCATATTCTTTTCTGCTGACATTTATTGTATAAACATTTATTCTGGCTCAAATAAACAGATATTTCCAGATGAGTTCTGTGCCTTTTTTTTCCTTGTTGATCATAAACTTTAAATACATTTTACAGTATCTGATAGAAAGCTCTGCTGCTGCTTTTTAATAGGGTGGAAAGCTGTTGCATTTGCAGTCCATTAACTTGTAGAAATGTAAATTTATGATCAAAAGAAAAGCCAAAAAGTGTAAGCCAGAGGCTGTTTTGCATGCCGGCTTACTTTCATCCAGTTAAAGCCTCGCCCTCCCATTCCTCTGTCACTACCTGTGCTCAGTTGTGTCTAGAAAGCCCAAAACAACACCCTTTTCCAAACACACTTGTCAACCAGCTGGGTAGGTGCATCCCTTTGTCCTCCACTCGAGGGTGCCTTATGTGAGGGTCAATCTAAATATTTTTAGCACCTGGGTGGCAGGGACAGCTGCTTGCTGTCCTCACTCTGGTACAGAGAACCTGTGAGACAGTTTGAGCTGTGAGACATTTTGTTCTCATTTTGTTAAGCCTACAATTAGCATGTCCAAATCATTTAGGCACACACGGACATAAATATCAGGTCAGTCGTGATGAAAATGTCGGTGTGTTGGAGCAGAAGGAAGCTTTCCCATGTTCAAACCATGTTGGTGTCATAATAACTCGAGGTTCCCATTACCCAGGCAATCAAGTCGGGGAGCATAAGCTTTACTCTTTTGAATGAAGAGGCAGACAGACTTCGGGCTCGCGCGATCTGTTTCCTATTAAATCCCTGAGCTCTACCTGGTGCAAAGGACTTCCTTGCAATGCAAGCTTTCTGAGCCTTGGAATTTTGTTGGAGTATCAGACATTAACAGTGCTCACCGTTTCTCTCCATAAAAATCCATCCCCACTTAGCTCAAGCTTGCCTTCTTATGCCAGCACTATGATTTAGGGTGAAGGAGAGCCCTTTGGATGCTGGTATTATTACAAACATTGGGAGCTACCCTAGCAGATCTCCTGCAAACCACCTGAAGATCTACCAGAAGATCTAGATCTGCCATCTGCCCACCCCTGCTTTAATGAAAGGATGAGCTATGGGATGCATTGCCCTTCCCAGAGGGGTTATTGGAAGGATCCACGCCCAAGATCACCATTGCTTCTCCAGCAGTGGCCAACTGGGTGCATGTGGAAAGCCCCCAAACTGAGCATAGTGGCAACAGCCCTGCACTTTCGTGTTTCCCCACTGAGCGATTTTGGCTAGTAACCGGCATGGATGGATCACTCCTGCCTGAATTGTCTCTCTGCTCCATTTGGGGCTTTCCCTGATGGAAAATGCAAAGATTGTGTCTTTCCTTTTCTTTTTGGCTCAGTCAAAATGAGAAGGCGATTACATATTTATTCATTAAACATACCTATTATTCCAGTCCAGAGTGTCATCACACATTTCACAATTGCAGAAATTAATGATTTACCCTAGGAGCCACTCGGGAGGACGTGGAGGAAAGAGTGTTTATTATGGTGGAGTTCTGCATTAATTTCAGCCTTAAAAGTCCTGTATCTAATTAAATCAGCCCAAATGTTGCTTTCATCAAAACTACTGGGAGGACAGATGATCTGTCTTTATGCCTCAGATAAGCTGCTGCAGTTGCCATTAAAATCCATCTAAGCTGTTTTATTAAGTTGTTAGTCTGTTCTGTGAATAGCTGCCAACTTCAGGCTGAAAAGAAAGTATGTTCAGATTTGTTCCCATGTCACATGGAAGAACAGTTCAGTGAAAAATCACATTACTAGCTTCATCATACTGTTTTCAATAGCTCTGTGCGTGTGCGCACACACTCGACTAGTTTTCATTTCCTGGTCATGCCTTAACGGCCATTCCAGTGCAGCTGTTAACAAAAGTTGGCTCATGTTATTGTGCATGATGTGCTATAGAAAGAACTAGAGACGCTAAGATGCTCCTTTCCGAATGCTGGCACTTGTATAATCACAAAGATCAACTCTGGGGTAATGAGTTGATACAGCAAATGTGGAAGTTTTCACTGGGAAGGCTGGGAAGTGAGGGGCAGAATAATCAGTAATGATGGCATATTAACCTGTGCGGTAATACACATCAATACCTCTGTTTAAACTTCGAAGCTTTATTTGGTTCTAAATCTATGTAAAGGTTACTTCCCTATGCAATAACCTATGATTTTAAACAAGGACAAGTTCAGAGGGAATCATAGTGGTAACACACACACAATCGATCAGTACATTATTGAACGTACGCATCTGCGCTGCAATTAACAGGGCAGCATATAAATATGTGTACGCAGTAGAGAACATCTCTGTTTATGCTGTCAACCATTGAACCTTAAACATGTTTATCCAGAAGAAATTTCCATTGTGTAGAAAGGGGCTTACTCTCAGGTAAGCGCATACACGAAGACAGTCCAATTTATGTACTGGTGTTTCTGCGCATTCTCCAACTCTTTGTGTTCACTCGGATCCCCACAGACTTCCATATTTGTGTGCGTGCGTGTGTGATCAGATTCTGAGGTGTGCCTATTTCCCTAACTTTTCAGTTCCATTAAGCTTTTGTTAACTAAACTAGATTAGCATTTTAACAACCCTGAAGTGAACTTCTGCCATTCTTTCAACTTGGACGCTGTGTATTGCTCATCCATCATCCTGTCTCTGACCACACCAGGCTACCAGCTCTATAACCATTTGGAGAAACCATCCAACTGTGAACAACACAGCTGGCAACAGCCATTTTTTTTCTTCCACACCACTGGCAGCATTGTCTGGCTTTGGTAACTGAAGTTAACACCCAGAATGGGAAGCTTCTTTTGTGTTCTGTGGGTTTCGTCCTGCCTCAATACAGCACAGTGGACACACCTGCGGAGGGAGGGCTGCCGGGACAGCAGCATAATGAAGTCCAGAAGGGTAACACATATTGATCTGAGTTTTAGAAACTGGGGTGCTTCTATTGTTAAAAAAGTGAAGTCAACTCCCATCCCTCACTCCAGGCTCAATATAGATGTTATGGCCTTACTTGCAGAAGTGCCACCTATTAACACTTGAGTCCTATATACCAGCCTTTCCCAACCTTGAGCACTTGAAACGATAGGATGGGGTATAAATAAATGCAATATTTATGTAAATGTATGTAATAAATAAACAAACCTGAGATTATTGGACTATAATTCCCATCCTCCCTTACCTTGTGCTATTCTTGGAGTTGATGGCAGTTGCACTCCAAAATATCTGGAGGACAGTGTGAGGGAAGGCTGCAGGACACCCTTTCCTGGAGATTAGCCACATTACTTTTGGTTTGGGGTACTTTGGAGTAGACCTGCTTTGGTTTCTGATATGATTGCACCATGTTAGAATGATGCGTCCGTGTCTTCAGAGTAGCATGCATACAGTTTCCCTAGCTGAGTCTGTTGGAGTAAAAGAAATCGATTGGAGAGTGCTGTCTCAAGCTTGCATAGAAATATAATAAACAAATACATACATGTATACACAGCATGTCTCCCTGCTCCAAGTTGGACTTTCCGACCTGGTTCAGAGATAGAAGTAAACTTTGCATGTTAGTGCAGCATGAGCCCCTTCTTCCCTCAACCTTTCTGGCAAGACTGGAAGGAAGAGATTAAAAGTATCCATTTTTACCACCGTTTGGTCTTTGGTTTAAACTAAGAGTTGTGGTTAATTTGAACTATTCCTTTCCCCATCCACCCTCCAAAAAGTGTAAACCACAGGTCAGAGTTCTGTGTTGAGACAAAGCATAATTAAATATAGCTACAGTAATAAAATGCAGTTAGTTATACCCAAGGAGAAAGAGGAGCACAAGCTGGTAGGTTTAAATTGTGGTTTAGTGTTACATCCAAAGACAGCCACCATCTGTTGCCATTTTAACAACAGTTTGCAAAACAAATTGTGACTTGAATTAAAAAGTATACTGGAGTACATTGAACTGAAACCCTAGTAGCCTAGTTTACTCGCTTTGGGATTTAGGATGCTAACCAACAATGGAAAAAAAGGGTGAATTACAGCACTTAGTTCTTACAGCCACTGATTGCAAGCTTCATTCTACATGCAGTCAGATCTAAGGCAGTTGAGCTTCATTGACTTCAGTCATCAACTTAACCAACCAAAGAACTAATCTGCTTCAGTGAACGGTGCTGTCTTTTGAGGTAGCATCTCAAATCCAAACCTCTCCTCAAACCTCTTCATGTTACTCAACTTTTATTTTTCACCAACAACACATGTCAGGCAAAAAAAAACATCCCAGAGGGCACAAAACCCCATGTTCAATGGAGAGAGCATGATTGATAAAGAAAGGTTGGTAATGAAAGCAAACGGGGCAGGAAATAAATCTTAGTAATCAATCAGTTTACAACCAAGACACAAAGCCTTAACTGGATTATTAACGGGAAATTAGCATGCAGCTGGTATAGGCCCTGGCATCTCTATCCGAAGGGCTCGTTCATGCTTTTCCAAACAGGGCTGAATTCTGCCTATGTTGTGACCTGTACTAGCATGCATTTCCATATATAAGAAGCCATGTACCTTTGCTCCCGAGGTCCAATTCTCTGTGCACTGCATATGGAAAGGTTTGGGGAAGGAATATGGTCAGTCCTAGAGGAGATCAGCCCTGACTGCTCTTTAGAAGGCCAGATCCTGCAGATGAACCTCAAATACTTTGGCCACCTAATGAGAAGGAAGGACTCCCTGGAGAAGAGCCTAATGCTGGGAACAATAGATGGCAAAAGAAGAAGGGGACGGCAGAGGATGAGGTGGCTGGATGGAGTCACTGAGACAGTCAGCGTGAGCTTAAGTGGACTCTGGGGGATGGTGGAGGACAGGAAGCCCTGGAGGAATGTTGTCTATGGGGTTGTGATGGGTCAAACGTGACTTCGCAACTAACAACAACAACATGGTTCTGTGGTGGAGAACATGCACTGTATGCTGAAGGTCTCATGTTCTATCCAAGGTGTCTCCAAATTGGGTGTGAGATTTCTCCTTTGTTTTTCAGGGAAACTTTGATTGGGATAAGAAAGTCCCCCACCTTGGACTCAGGTGAAAAGCTGCCACTTAAGGCAGACACTACCGGGCTAAAATGAGTGGTAGGAAGCTGCGTAACACCAGATATTCTGCAGCTTAGTATTGCCTGTTTTGGCCCAAAGGAATGTCTTGTCACAAGAGGAGCCATGTTAGATGACACTGGAGTCTTAGCTAGTCCGGTGGTCTGTTCCCACATTGGGCAAGCAGTGTCATGTAGTGGTTAGAATATTCGACAGGAACTCAGGAGATCGGGGTTTTAGCTCTCTCTTGGCCATGAAGCTCACTGGTGACCCTGGGCCAACCATGGACTCGCAGCCTCAGCTATTGCACAGGGTTGTCCTGGAGAGAGAAACAGCGAGGAGAAGGGTCATGTAACCCACTTTGGGCTCTTTGCAAGAGGAGAAGTGGAGTACAAATATAATAAATGAAGCAAATGCTTCTGAAAAGCCCACCAACAAGTGGGGTTTGCACACCGTTGCTTCCTCCTGTTCCCCAACAAAAACTGGACACCATGAGCAGCCTTTTCCTCCTTGAATTTGTGAAGCTGCCTTTTTAGAAATGCCCAAGCTGACCAGCATCACTCCTTCATCCCGTAATGAAAACGCCTGTGGGGTCCTTCAGCTTTTCTGGCCTGGGTCTCCCAGCTTCAGGGACACCTGAACCCGAACCCCACACTGGAGTCCAGCGTCATCCTAGTATGGTTAATTTTCTACACGTCTCTTTCTTCTTGCACAGGGTGGCCTGGCAGAAGAGTACAGTACGAGGGATGGTTGTCTCCCATTCTCACATTCGCTTTGCTCCAAGTTTTTTTTAAAAATCCTTCCAGTTACGGATTTCCTTTTAAAGGAAAAGGTTGGTGCTGCTACTGAGAACAGCAAGCAAGCATGATTGCCACTCAGGATAACAACAAACAAATAAAAATCAAAATTAAGGCTGCCAAAAGTGGGAAGCCAGTGGCTCAAACAAGTTGCTGACATTTGGGGGATGCCAAAATGTTTACAAATCCTGTAAATTAAATTGGTCCCTTGAAAGCTTTGATTTATACATTTGACACAGTGTGATTACCCTTGGACTTTTTGACCTTTGTAACATTAATGCACCATATTTGCATGAATAAAATCCCCGTGGTTAATGGCTAGTTACCAGAAGGCAGTGTTTCCCCCACCCTCCTCCTGTGTTGTATTCTGATTGTTCGGTTTTAATTATCAACCAGATCTGCAACCCAGTTAAGTAGAGGGCTACTTGAAATTAAGCCATTTGGAAGAACAAGACTAAGCCCACTTTAATCTAAGCACAAAAGAAACCATTTGCAATCAGTTGCTTCATTTTTAATGTTTTTTTTTTGTTGTTCCTGTAAACCCAAGTCACGGATGTGTTTTCTGCAGAAAGAATAATTTTGTCAGCCCATCCTGCTGAATTGCCCCAAGCAGTGATGTCCTGAAACCTATTCCGGGTTGTCCCCTGGGTAAGCCTCCCTTCAGAGCAGCCCTGATCACTCTGCCCAAAGGGCCCTGCACCAGGTCGATGCAGGAGAAGACGCGAAGACTACAATGTCTATCCCTCCTCAGGCTGCTGAGGAATCCAGGAGCAACATGCTGCGCTTTCGCTCACCCGCACCGTAGGCAAGTGTCGTGAGCTTCTCTGCTCCCTCCTTGTGTGGCACTCCAAAAACTCAAGGCGATCCTCTGGAATGCAGTCCTTTTATTGTAACTCTGCAGGGGACAGAGCAGCTTCATTTTCTGGGGCCTTGGACCAAAGCTGGAAGAAGCCTCTGCTCATGCGATGTGTTGGATCCATAACCGGAAACGTCTCAGAGGAGAACTTCACTAAGCAACCTGGAAGGAGCTTTGAAGGGCTCAGCCCCTCTGTTCCTGCCCCCACCCGGAATAGAAGCTGTGCCCCACTGCCCACCCACAGCGGCTGGCCCACCGTCTCCCGCAGAAACAAGCGGGATGGGCAGGCTGCCCTGGAGCAGAGTGATGGGCCGTGGCCACGAGACCCCCCTTCTGGGCTGGGCAGGGCCTCGCCAGCACCAGCCTTTCGAGGGCCCGTGGGCAAGACACCCTTGGCACTCGCTCCTCCCAGCCTGCCTCCTTGTTGCCGTTGCTGCTTCTGCATGCTCACTTGGCGGGCTGAGGCTTGGAGCAAGTTGGCTGGGCCAGTCTATAAAAGCTTTAAAAATAAAATGAAATAATAAAATAAAATGTGCCCCCTGCTGGATTCCAATCATTAGCCTCCACCGGTGCAGACTCCCTGTGAGTAGGGATTGGGCCCACTCCTCCTATCAGAAAGGCCTCCTGGGCTGTGGCCCCAGCAGCTACCTTGCAAATAAAATAAATAAATAAGTGTGGCTTGCACTTTTTGAGGTTGGGGCCAGAGGGAACAGCCCCCCTGCTTGGAGTCAGCATCTTAGATCAAGCTGAATTTTCCTGATGGCCAATATGCTAATTTTCCTGAAGTCTTTTGTTCCTGGCTTCTGCAATACTCTTCTCTGGTACAACAAAGCCATCCTAGCTGGTCACAGTTTTAGCATAATAAGGCTTTTAGTTATAGAAGGCTTTTGTCCCGGTTTGCTTGGAGGGAGAGGAGTGACCACAGCACTGGGCTGCAAGTCAAGGCAGCTCGCAGACTTCTGTCTCTAAGATGAACTCTAGTTTGCACTTTTTAATGCACTAATGGAATTCGCACAACCAAGCACCCGGAAAACACCAGGTTCTAGCACAAGTTGTACGGCATTGGCCAATTTGCACAGATGGCACTAAAGCCACATGGTTTTCAGATGCTTTATTTGCACAAGTTTCATGAGCAGTTTTGGTTTTTAAAAAGTATTTTTACTGTCTTTGCCAGTCTATTCTGTAACTGCAGGTGCTTTGTATTCCCATGGTAAATAGCTTTGTCAGCTTCATCCTCTTACAACTTCTGTTCAGCTTGCCATATTCCCTACTTCATAAAGAGCTTGCCGCTGTTGATGTAATCTAGTTAGGCTTAGACACTGTGGTTTTCCGCTAGGTTACCTGTTTTGAGCACATCAGATGGATCCCTGTTCTAAATTATCCTTATCAGCTCTTATTTTTCAGCTTCCATGATTTCTGCTAGCAGGTTGTGGTTTTTTTAGTTTCTCCCCTCACCTTGTTCTTCCCACCAATAATAAACATACAGTGTGTGGTTTCTTTCAGGAATGTATTTGTTCTGACAAACCCTCTCTATCACAGTCACTTGCTTATGATTGTACTTCTGGACTGGGAGTGCTTTTTCACAGTGATAGGATCAGGGCAGCTGATTTGAGAGAGATCCGCTCAAGAGAAAGACCAAATTTGTACACAGGGTTGGAATCTGGAATTTGCATGAATTTCCTCAGCTCACACACATGCAGGTCCCAGCCTGCTTGAAAGTGGAAACCCACGTGTCCGTTTGAGTCAGTACCAACCTGCGGGGAACAAAATGGAATCTGGACAGTTGAGTCAGGGAAATCCATGCGACTTTCACCCCACAGTCAAAATCCTCATACATCCCTAGAGGTTGGTGTTCAACATCAGCTCCACCAATTGGCTGGCACCAACAGGCCTCTAGATCGGCCAGCCCAGGTGTAATGCTAGGCAGCTGGACCCCTGTCCCGTGGGGCAGATTTT
The DNA here is from genome assembly GCA_023646645.1 of Varanus salvator macromaculatus. Taxonomy (NCBI): domain Eukaryota; kingdom Metazoa; phylum Chordata; class Lepidosauria; order Squamata; family Varanidae; genus Varanus; species Varanus salvator. The sequence goes on from JAIXND010000786.1 coordinate 10,406,891, forward strand.
TGAAAACATTTCCCAGGCTTTTAATTTCCAGTGAGCTTTTCTGTGCCATAAGTTCTTTGGTGACAATGGCTGGATGTCCACTGAAAATAGGATGTTAGGCAAGGTGGGCAGCGTCAACGTAACAGACTTTTCCAGTGCTCAACTTTAGGTCACTAAAATGTTGCACTGTATTAACAATGTTCAGTGTCTTAGTGTTTTCCTTTAAATTTAAATAATGTGACAGAGAGGCATGCCATTGTCTTCTCAGCCTGTGCAAGTATTCCAGTCAAAAGGTTCTACATAGTGTAGTATTTTAGGCATGCTGAGAGTTGTAGGATATTTTTCTGTCTACACATACATAGAATTGCATCCTAGGCGTGTTTTAATTCCACTGTCCAAATGTTTCAGATCAAATGCTTGTGATATACTGAGACCAAAACAAAAAACACCCTTTTCTGCTTTCTTGTTTACTAACTAGCTGTGAAAGAGATGTGCCAAATTAGATTACATGTGGGCATCAGAAAACTTTCTGGAAGAAATGTTCAAATTTACTGTGTGCAAATGACCCTAACTTTTTTGTACTGCTTTTAGTATTGCAGTTGAAAGTACTTTTAAAGGAGTGTTTGAGCTGAGATTTAAATACTGTTATATCTAAGCCTTGTTGAGATTTTATAATATGAAGCTGTGTACAGGTGTTAGTAGTAACCAGGTAAAAGATTTTTTTTAAGCAGGCAGTTTTCTGGAGTACCCATTTCACTACTTCTCCTTTGCCTGACCCACCATCTGTATATGGACCTGCTGCACTTCTGGTTCTTTCCCCCCAACCTAGAAAGACGACCCAGAGATCCTAGTTGGTATAATGCTTTGGGATCCAAAACCAGGACGGGCATAAGGCAAGCCTTAGCCTTGGTCAGCCACTTGTGTGCAGCAGTGTCAGGCAGTTGTCTGCTGCACCCTGGGGCAGAGGTGCGGGGGAAACAGCCCGTTTGGGGTCCCAGTCTAGCCCTCTCTCTGTCCCCAGCTGGCCACATCCTTTCCCCAAACCACAGACTGCCTCGTAGTTTCCCGGTTTCTGTCAGTTTTCTATGCCATCCTAAAGGTAGAAATGAATCCTGGGATCTTGCATAATAGGGCGGCATACAAAAGCTTTTAATCGATCAATCTTCTAAGACATGCTAATGATGATGATGATGATCATCACCATAATCTTCTGGCACTGCGGTCCCACTCTCTTTGCCTTCAGCCTTGTCCACCAGGCATGTGGTGGCCACAAACTTCTCCAAAATTGAATTTGGCCCTCAGAAGATTTTCCTCACTCTTGCCTGCAAATTGCCAGCTTTTAAGGAAGGGTTGGCTACTCTCCTAAATGCAGAAACACCTGTATTTTTCTCCAAAATTTGTATCTATACATATAAATTAGCATATACACATGTTACCCAAATTTGTGCCCTCTTTTGACATGTTTTGGCAATGCACTCCCTTTGCAGTGTGTCAGTGGCCATTCTGCTGAGCTCATCTAGAAAATTAGCAAAAATTGGCAAGCTGTAACCACTGTAAAATAACACTCAGAACAGGCCTCAGGCTTAGACAAGGTTTGTAGGTTGGCCCGGGGCAAGGGCATGGGGGAATGGACTCCATTCCTTGCAAACATTCGGATTCACAGAATCTTCCTCTGTGCACACTTGCGGTGTTGATTTGAACGTAGCGAACTGTGCATCTTCTCTACCTGCTACACTTTCTGCACCTGGAGTACCAGAGGTTTTGAGGGCAGTCACAACAGTCAAATATGTATTAAGGGTGCCCTATCCCAGAATAAAATGATTATGATCCCAAACTTTCTGTGCCAACAAATCCGTGCTCCCAATTAGATATCCTGTTGATGGTGGCATGGGAACATCCCAGTGCAAAAACCGACCCAGAGTTTCAGTGGGTACATACCAGTGCTGTAGACCACACATATCACTGCAAATTAAGAATTTATTTCTATCTTGCTTGCTCTTTTGGAGGGCTCTGAGCTGGTAAAAGTAATGAAGTGCAGATAGTAAAAAGTGATAAATATTTCCTGTGCCCCAGAGGCTTGGAATCTAAAGGTCATACTGAGATCAAAAGAGGTGGGGCAGCAGGAAAGGAAAAGACCAAAATAAAACCATACCGAATGTATAATATACAGACAGATTAATGTACCTGTTGCAGTTACAAGTAACATTGCCGAAGGGCAGAAGATATCATAAAATCCAGGGAGGAAAATGTGCTACGGATAAAATTAAAGTCTGTGCACAAACATACTACCTTGAATGATGCCCCCGCTGTGCGTTTTCATTCATCCCTTTCTCGGCAGAGCTTCGCAACGCTCTTCCTGCCTCCAGCAGGTGCAGAGTGCTGATGGACCGACCCTTGCGGCCGCCTCAAACTGTCTGGGAGTCCAGGGCTGCCTGTGCAATCTGCTGACCCGTCTCATGATCACAAAGCAACTCTCTCGCCACATAGTGTTACGATTTTAAAACAAAAGGTGGTTTGCTGAGTTTTGAGTTGCTGGCTTGAAATTTAATTAGAGGAACATGGTTGTTACCAGGGAGTGCGGAGCCCAGAACTGATTGAAGATTCATTCAGCAAGTTTTTCAGCTAACTGGAAGCATCGGTCGTATGGTGCGTTGTACGTGTTATGCGCTGCCAAGTCATGTCTGACTTCTGGTGAATCTGTGAATGAAAGCTCTCCAAAATGTCCTATCAGTGACAGCCCTGCTCAGCTGTTGAAAATTCAAGGCTGTGGCTTCCTCTGTGGAGAAAATCCATCTCATTCTCATGGTTAGTCTTACCTTGTCATGAGCGGAGCCAGGAGTCAGACTAGATGGCCCGGGAGGCCCCTTCTGACTTGCTCTGTTTCTATGTTACCTTCAACTTTCCCTAGCATGATTGTCTTCTTCAGGGAGTTTTGCCTTCTCATGTGTTGGGCAGCCTCAGCTTTGTCATTTCTGTCAGTATTTGCAAAGCTCTCCTCCAGCATCATGCTCTGATGCCTTGGGGTTTGGGCAACATGCCCAGTCTGGAGTCATGTGTGTCAGTCGCTAGCACAGGGGCAAGGAACCTGCTTTCAAATGCCTCGGCCCAATTTCAGATGCCTTCTGTGGGCAAGCAGTGCAGATCTCCGGCAAGTGCCGTTGTGCCCACACCCAGCCACCCAGTGGGTGGAGGAGAGAGAGAAAGTGGAAGGGGTGACGGAACGAGAGGGTGGCTTTGCATGGCCAGCTTTTAATCTATCTGCTCATCACCCGGAGACGTTCAGTTATAGGGTGTGCAGTCTTATGGTTCAATAAAGCAGAGAGAAGGGACGTGGTCCCACCCATCACTGCCCCGTGTCCAGGCTCCCAGCTGAGAATTTGGACCTCATCTAAAGAAGGAGGAGAAGGGCACATACACTCCTTTTGCCCCTGCACCCATGGACTGAAAGCAGAGGATTCAGGCAACCTGAGGGGAAGCTTCTGTATTCAAGCTTTGTTTTCAGTTCAGTGCGGGGTCACAAGGATGGCAGCCAGATTGGAGGAGGATGACATGAGAGGAGACCGGGGGAGCAGGGTCTTTTCAGCCTGGAGAAGAGGAGGCTCAGAGGGGATGTTATAATGACATGTAGGTACGTGAAGGGGCACCATATGGTAGGGATTGTGACCTGTTCTCCCCTGCGGTGGAGAAAAGGACTCAGTCCAGTGGGGCAAAGCTCAAGGAACCGGGTGTCAGGCTGGATGTCAGAAACTACTTCCTGATGGTTAGGACCCCTAGGATATGGAATAAATAGGCTTCCATGAGAGGTGGGGGGGGGCATCAGTGAGGGAACTCAAGGGAAAATTGGAGAGCAGAGCAGAGCCAGCTGGAACTGAGGATCGGACTAGATGACCCAGGAGACCCCTTCTGACTCACTATATTTTTCTGGGGTCAAATCCAGTCTACCTGGAATCCCAATCTGGCCTTGTAGATCCTGCCCCTTTTCTCAATGCACACCTTTCCCCATGCTGCACCTCCTTTCCTCCATCCATTTACTGTTTGTTTGTTTCCCGCATTGGAACAGTTTTTCACTGTTTGAAAAGGTTAAAAAACTTCTCCTAAGGCTTAGTTCCTGGCAGGATCATTAAGCTAAAATATGTTGATATGTTGCTCCTCCCACCTTTTGCTGGTCCCACCCCTGGAAAGCACCTCCCCAGAGGTTTCTCCAAAATAGAAATTGTCTCTTGGACTGAAAGAGGAGCTACACCCCTGATTTAGGAGGAGATCGTTCAAGAGCCTTGTCTAAGCTTTGCTCCACTTCCATTTAGCAATGCACGGCATCTCGGAGTGTGGCTCAAAGGTACCTAAGTTACAGGAGGACAAATTTTAGCTGAGCATGAAGAAAAACATCTTTATGGGGAAAACGGGTAAACAGAAGGGCCAGTTGCCAAATAGCAGGGTTGCCACTCCCTTTCCACAAGACTGGCAAGCATGTCTTAAGCAGTTTTAGTGCTGGATTTCTTGCACTGAGCCGAGAGTCAGGCTAGACAAGCCAACCTCCAACTCCCTGATTCTGTAAACAATGGCTAGATTTTTGCTACCTTTTGAGTAGAAGCAAAAGTTCAAGAATTTTTCATAACCCTTTCAGGAAATGAAGGAAGGAGGATGAATACTCTCCCCCCCTCTCCCCACACACACAGAGGTAAGGTTGATGTGCTTCAATTTATATATTGTAATTTTCAGCTTGCACAGGTGGAGGAAGTAGGCAGAAGTGGAAGGTGACAGACCATCAGTTGTTCTGAGGATCATTCACAATGGGTGGCTTTGCAATTGTTGGCAGTTTTTGTTTGTTGGTCAAGCCGAGTATGGTCATGAGGACTAGCATCTTGGAGGACTCCCCTTTTCTTTTTTATTTCTCTCTTGATACTAGGCATGCACACTTGGAAGTCATATTCATTGAAATCAGTGCTGCTGGCTTCCGAGTAAACGCACTTTCAATCTGGGCCCCAAAACTGCAAACAGGAATCAAGGGGTAAATAACCAGGCTCTGGATAGACGAGCAGCTTGGCCAGAGGTGGGCAACGATCGCAGTGTCGATTGATGCAAGGGAGGCGGAGATGCCACTGAGGCAGAGTTTGGTGACAAAGGCCGTGTCACATTCTGGCTGTAAGGAGGGTGTGAATGCAACCTTTGACTTTTCCAGGCAAACAACCACAAGGGAGATCTCTGGTTAGGATCACGGGTGCCTTCGGGACAGGACCTCTGGACAGGGGCCCAGGGCTTTGTTCACTCAGAAGAGCAGAAAAGCTGCCCAGGCACAGCAGAGCCAGCTTCCTGCCTTTTGCAGTAAGCCAGAGAATCGAGCTGGCCACCTGAGGAAGCTGGGGGAATTGCTAACCCCTTCCTGTCAAAATAAGCACAGGATGGCAGCCTAAGACTAAAATTACCTTATTGCACCCCTAGACATTAGTAACACACAATGGGTATAAATTGAAAATAATAGGAGGAAAGCATGGTAGGTGTTGGAACGGTAGCGAGCGGCACAGGCCTTCAGGTCACTAGAAGGTCTTGCGACGCAAGCCGGTGCTCGTTTAGATTTGAAAAAGCCCCTCGGCTGCTGGCTGGCGCACGGTGGGTGTTGCAGGATCTTTTTCCTGCCTAAACAGGCTTAGGATTCCACCTGCAGGCAGTGAGCCATTTTCGGTACTTTTTTGCGTGTTCTGCTTTATGCGTGTTACCGTCCTCTGTTTGTGTGAGTTTTCCAATGGAAGGTTTTATATGCTGCACCATTCCAATCGCATCAGGGCGGCAGGTTAGGAGTTGAAGGAGTTCTCTGGTTTTGTCTCAGCATGAACCTTAGGTCCAAATTTACCTGACTTTCATCAGGTTAAGTGGATTGATCCCTTTAAGCCTACTCCTTATGGGAGTTATTTATTCATTTACCCCCTCCCATGAGGAACCCAGGGTGATTTGCATGGTCTCGCTGCTCTCCATTTCATCCTCACAGCAACCCTGTGAGGCAGGTCAGGCCGAGAGTCTGTGGCTCAGTGACCTTCCTGGCCAGTGGGGACCAGAGCGCAGCTCTCCCGAGTCCTGGTCCAGCAGCCCGAAAGAGTGTGCCACACGAGCTGAGAGGCAGCAGTGACGTTCAGGGGGAGCAGGGACAGCCTGAGAGCAGCAGCAAAGGCCAGATCCTAGGCGAATGCATGTTTTGAGAGGTACTCCAAAGAGTTAATTTCATTTGCGGCTGCTGAACGTGTAGCACACACTCTCTGTTCAAGCTGGTCTTAACAGTAAGGCATAGTTCACTGTACCTGCCTTTCCATTTATACGACCCAGAAATAATAACTACTTGGACACCAGAGCCCAGAGGAGAACAGGACTGGCATTGTTCCGGGTGGCGCATTCGCTCCGTAGGGCTGGATAATCAGCCGGCCAGCATGGGCTTGCTTTCCCGAGCTGGCTGCGTGCCCGCACTGGCGCTGGCTGCAGAGGTAGCTGCTCGCTGCTGTTTTCCCACCTGAGGAAAGAGGGAGTAAGGGAAAGCGCCTCTGATCCGCAAGCAATGCAAAATGCTCCCGGGCAGGTGGGGGGAAAGACGCTGAGTTTCGGGTGGTCCCGGAAGAAGCAATCCGAAATGGTCTGCCTCATCAACGCTAACAGCTTTGTGCAGGGTGCAGAGCGATCCGCTGCTTCGTGGTGCTTTCTTGGCTGCAGCGTGTGTCCAAAGAGGAAGACGAGTCGTTTCATAATCATTAGTCCACCATGGGCTGTCCGGGACATTCGGAGAATAGGCTGTGCCATTTCGGACTGCAGGAGGCCATCCAGTGGGGTTCCCCCTTGAGAAGTCTTTTGTGCGCGTTGAAGGAAAACACCCACACACAGCACGAAAGTGGGCTAGAATGATTGTCCTTCGTGTGCTAAATCGCATTCCTTGCAGGGGTAGAGTGTCAAAGGAAAATACAGGGCAGGGATTCAGAATTAGTAGTCTCCACGAATTGCCTGAAGAGGTGGCCCAGTGTATCCTTCGTGAGCAGACCACACCCCTGTCATGTCGCTTCATAATGGGAGGTGCTTTACAGATGTTTTGAGCCATGTGGCTCTTAAACATCAGGGTAACCTGAAGCAGGACAATTCACAAATACATGTCGCCATTGAACAGGATTTCCTGCAGAAGTCAGGTGGAATGGCCTGGGTTTTGTTTAAGGTGTTTTCATAAATAACATGGTTGAAAGATTCTCACACCCAGAAGTATGAGATCTTAAAAACAGTGGCCATATGAGACCAATTGCATGACACATTGTCGCAGAGTCGTGTCCCACCCATCGCGACCCCATGGACAACATTCCTCCAGGCTCTCCTGCCCTCCACCATCCCTCCGAGTCAACCCAAGCTCACACCCACTGCCCCAGTGACTCCATCCAGCCACCTCATCCTCTGCCGTCCCCTTCCCCTTTTGCCACCAATCATTCCCAGCATCAGGGGCTTCTCTAGTGATAACCACCAAATTAATGGATTCGGTCCTTTTGTATAATGAATAGCTACAAGCTTTGTTTAAAAAATGACTTTTATGAAATCTTTTTATCATCTGCTCCTATTTCTGTTGTCCTATCTGGCATGTTTCAGGTTTGTTATTGATAGTGTTCTGCACCGTTTTGGAAGCACTTGTGCCCATTGATGTTTGCCTTAATCCAGAGAGAATGGAGAACTTATCCAGTTTAATAGAATGAGGAGGAACAAAGCGGTAAAGGAAGAATTTCTTCACACAGTTCATAGTTAAACCATAGAATTCACTTCTGCAAGATCCCCTGTTGAAGCCATCCAATTTCGGTAGTTTTAACAGTGGGTTGGCCACATTCCTGGAGGATACGGCTGTCAGTGCCTACCAGTATCACTGGCAAGGTTTCTGGGTATACCAGTTGCTGGGGAACATGGGCAAGGAGGTGCTGTAGGACCTGTGGATTTCCTGTGGGCAGCTAGCTGGCCACTACATGCTGGGCTTGAGGGACTCGGGCTCTGACCCAGCAGGGCCGTCCTCACGTGTGCGTGTCCAGCTTTTCTTGACCGAGACAATGTGACTTAGGGATGGCGTGGCGGAACATTTGGATCTTTGCAATTCAGAACAACAAGAAATCTAACGCAAAAACCAACCAGACAGCAAACAGGCGTCAGCCTTTGTTGATGTTCCATTTTCTGCCTCTGCCCACCTGGAACCCAGAAAGCCCTTTATCCTGCTGCTGGTATAAAATTGCCTTTAATGTTGTCACTGTGTGGTTTCTTTGGGGAAAAGATGTTTTTCGCAGCATTCCCTCTCCAGAGAGAGCAATTCTCTGCTCATTAAAACGAGAGGCCACCACCTCATGCGACGGACGTTTCACATGGTGCAGCGGGGGGAAAAGAGCCCCGGACCAAGGGATGGGGGAGCAGCTGCAGGCACCCCAGCGGTTTTGTACTCCCCGAGGAAGAGAACTGCCTGGGCAGGTCAGCACTGCTGCAGAATCCCGGGAGCCGATGTCAGCCAAGGCAGACCAGCTGGCCGGCTCAGCACCACCTCTGCCCAGTGTAGGCCACCAGGTTGGTCTCTTGGGCGCATCCGACACTTTGCAAAAGGGTCCCAAGCATTTCCAGAAAGTTGCTGGCAGAGGAATAGGCCACTGTCTGGTGTCTCATATTCTTGCCTAGCCCTTCCAGCAGATTTTTAGTAGCCCTCTCCCCACCCCCCACCCCCACCATTAGCTCAGTGGAGTGATAAGGGGGAAGGACACCCTGCCAAAGAGTGGTCTGAGGGAGAGGGAGGGCCACACCCTGCCACGGACCCCATTGCCCCTTAGCAGTGAGAGGGCTGGCCCCACACACAGGCATGCAAGCCGTGCTGGGGGGCAGGCACCCTTCCCCCCTTGTTGCTCCATTGACTTACACAGAAGTAGGGTAGGTGCGAGGATGCCCATTTGGAGACAAAAGAGCAGCCAGGCGCGTGACGGGCAGCCCAGGGGGCTGGCACCAGGGTGTCCGTGAGCACGGCGCTGCCAAGGCTGCGGGCCTCCTCCACCCATGAATCTGCCCCTCTCCACCATTGTCTCTGGCTGCTCCTGTGCTCACCCTCCCTCCCCCCATTGCCACAGTCCCCATGACAGTGTAGAGCCAGCAGCTTTCTCTCCTGCTGCTCCTGGCTCTGACCCCCCACCTGGCTGGCCTCTGCTGGGAGGTCTCCTTCTGCTTTTCTTCTCTGTTATCAGGGGCATTCTGAGCGTGCGTTTTCAGGCATCAACTCCTCTGCATTCAATGATGTTCAATAATTTGCTGAGCAATGCAGCATAAGAGCTGTATTTTGGATGTGATGGAAAGCAAGGGCATCAGACGATCCGCGAGTTACCTGCACTTTTCTTCTGTTCTGCCCCCCTGAAAACTACCTTGAGCATCACCCTCAAAGGGGAGGTGCACAGCCTTCCATTGCAGGATAGCTTGTGTTCGCCTCCCCCGGGGAGAAGCGTTCAGCTTTGAACAGAAAGGCTGGGCTCCCATTGCCTCCGATTATTTCCAGGTTCTGCAATGGGAAGCCAATTGCCTTGGGTGTGCAGAGTGTGAGATTAGCTAAGGGTATTTATTTGCTGATGCTGCTCATCTAAATATCCATCCTGTGCAACCAAGAAACATCTGGCAGGCAGAGGACAGGCCAGCCTCTGCAGCTTTTACAAAGGGCCTGTTGCATCAATGTGTATTTTCCCGAGATCAGAGCGATGCAGCCATTTCTCCGGCTAACAATCGTGTAGGCATTCGCGTCGGTACATGACGCATTTACAAAATCATGCTCCCAAACTTAAAACACACACAACACAGTAGCAAATGCGATAATGTGATCCAAATGCCTGGTGCTGGGCTAAAAAGAAATGTTCTCCTGCCATTATGTGAAAATTTAGCATGACTGGAACAGCGCCTGCATTTGATTAGGCAATTTAAAAAATGTAAGAGTCTTACACTTGAGGGCAATGCCGCAAAACAATCGCACAGTCCGTGGACTCAGATTGGTTTGCCTCTCCCCTACTTCCATGTTTTTATTGCACTTTGTCTCAAATGAGAAATGTGAGACGTCCACATGGCAAATTAATGCCTTTTGATGTAATATAGTAAATAAGAGCAAAGACATGAACAAACGCTTCAAAAGTTTTAATTTTCTCTGAGCAAGGCAGACCATGATGTGCACTCGGCGAGCGCTGCTTTTCCAGCACAGGAGTTCCAGAGTGGGTATTTCCCTGCAGTAGATCCTGCTGGGCCATTAAAGACAATGCAGCATGTAAACTTCGAGAACGAGTCCAGATCCCACTGATGGGTCAGCTAACGTCACATGTGGGCCTGAGTATCTCTTAACTGTGTGGGAGACTCATTCAGTGACCCCAGTGGGGCTTCACTGGAAGGGTGGAACTATAGGGTTGACTCCAGACTTAGGGCAACCAACCAACTTAAGTCCTATCTGTTTCAATGGATCTGTTCTAAGTAGGTTTAGGTCGGGATCCAGCCCATAATATTTTTAAAGAGGCATTGAGGATCCTTTCCCTTCCTTCCCCTTTGAGAAACAAATGTTCTTTACTTTTCAGTGAATACACTAGAGAGAGAGAGAAACCTTAACCATGATTAATACTAGCCAACTTTCTCATAGAAACCAGGATTTGAGGCTGTAGCTCAACATGGTTTCCAAACAGTAATGGGACAACAACTTTGGTTAGGGTTAAAATGGGTGCTGACAGATCCCTGAGCTGCTGTGTAGGGGAAATTTGCTTCAGGGAGAGGGAAGGGTGAGGACTGGGGACATGGGAGGGGTCCACAGCTGATCCTTGGGTTGCCCCGAGGGTCCAAGGCAGGCAGCATTTCCTTGGGTCCAAACAGTGACATGAAATGCCAGTCGGCACCCCTCAGGTATTCTATCAATGGGAGCTTAGCTGCCCCTTGGGTTTCCCACTCCTTGAATTGTGCAGTGCTACCCTTAATGTCTCAAAATGGACACTGAAGTCGTATTTATTCTGACAGAAAGTGCACAGTGAAATACATATTAAAACATTTAACAAGAAAACTGTCTATCTAAAATTATTTCCAGACTGCCTTTAAGAGTGATTAGTATTCACTCAGTTAAGATTGTGGTTAAACTAAATTTTAAAACAGGCAAGCACAGTAGCATACCAATGTGGAAGCAGATTGGAATTACGGGTGGAAGCACGGGAAGGTGACACGGACTTGAAGCCCATTCAGCCATCGCAGCTGCTCGAGAGGCTGATCCTCAGCTAGGCACAGGTGCTGCCCCTCCGGAAGAATCAGCCTCTCCCTCTGAGCACAGGTTGCCACCATTCTTCACGATGCCTGAAAGGTAGAAAAGGTGCAAAGGATGACGGACCAGCATAGCTCAGATACTGAGAATCTGCCTCAACCTGGCCTGGCCTGCTGTGTACTGCTTGCGGTGGGGAGGCTCACGTTTACGACAATGCCAAGTACAGCTCGCTGATGTCAGTGATGCGGCTCGGTAATTTGAAACCCTTGACTTAATGGACTCACTACTGCAAGTTGGGGAGGTGGCCTTTAGATAGCCACGTGTATTACTTCAGACCTGAAACGCGCAACCAGTATTTCTCTCCTCTCTGTACCCGCAGCCTCATTCCATGCTTTGCAAGTGCTTTTGCATTCCTAGTATGTAGAGCAAAGCAAACAAACTGATCAGCTGTTCTATCAATGCTGATTTTTTAATCATTCCTGTTAAAGAAGAAGCACTTGGAGCATGTGCCGTTGTGCATTTACAACTCACTGAGCTCACAGCAACCTCATGACTGCAGGGATAAAGCAGTGTTGGCTTCTGCTGCTTGCATGGGCTGGGAATAAGCACCATTCTGTGGTAGAAAAGGTGGGCAGACAGTTAAAGGGAAAATAAAAGAATAAACATCAGTAATTATGTACATCTCTGGCCAGCTGAACTCTACAATTTAGGATGGAAGGATGGAGGGAAGGAAGCAAGGAAGGAAGATCGACCCAGGAGCACCTGCATCTCCATGTTCCTATAGCTGCTGGAATTGAGCCTGCCTACTGCTGCATAGGTCATCTGCATGGTCTTGTGGGGAACCCCTGATCTGCAGGGCCCTGGACTTTGACCCCTGGGTCCCGTCTGGGGTGCACCACTGGGAGCTGATGCTGAATGCTGAAGGCTTTGGAAGGTCTTTGGACAAAACTCCCATAATGGGCCTCCATCCCTCAGTGAGTAGCGCTTTCACCAACACTGTCAACAGCTGCTATTGCTCTTCACCCTCCTCAGCATTATTTCCGCTTGCTTGCTTGTTAGGTAGGCAGCGGGCAAGCAAGGAGCCTCCGGCATCCTCTGCTCCTCCTCCTCACCACCATCTTTCTCTGGACCATGGTGAGAGGCAGCTGAGCAAGCAGCTTGCTGTGATGAGCATCCTGGGTCAGTGACGATTGGAAGCCAGGTGTCCCGGTCCCTGGGCTAAGACATATTTGAGCTCTGCACCACACTTTTCCCCAGTTTTGTTAGGAACTAGAAGAAGCACGTGTTTGTTGGAAAATAGTCTCATCTCAAAGAACCAAGCTCATCAGTTACAGGTCCTGCCAATAAAATGTCAGTGAATGGTTGGATTCCAGTTGTGGCCAGCCAGGAGTCATAGTTCTCCATTGATCAGGGGATCCTGGTCCTTTGCTACCTGTCCTAGTACTTCTGACAACAACCTGGTTGAGTGTCTTTTCTGCAGCATTTGGACTTCTGTCCCCTTATATACGTCTATAGAGAGCATTGTGCATAGTTCTGGCCACCACACCTAAAAAAGTATAGTGTTGGGAAAAGCTCAGAAAAGGACAATTAAAATTATTAAGAGATTGCGCCAGCTCCATTATTACTAAAGATTGCAACAACAGAAAATGTTTAACCTAGAAAAAGGGCAAGTCGGAAGACGAGAAAGAATCCCTTATACAGAATTATGCATAGTATAAAAAGAGTGGGAAGATGACGTTTTTCTTCTTCTATAATACTAGAACCTGATGTCATCCCATGAAGCTGATGGGTGGGGAGGTCCAGGACTGATAAAAGGAAGGGCTTTGTACATAGTGCGTCATTAACCCATGAAAATCATTTCCATGAGATGGTGTAATGGCCCCACTTTGGACAGCTTTGAAAGGCCGTTGGACATATGCATGGAGGAGAAGGCACACAGTAGCTCCTAGTCCTGATGGCTTTCTGCTGTCTCTGGTATCAGAAGCAATTTGCCCATGTATACCTGTACCTGAGAAACTTGGACAGGAGGGGCCGCTTCACCTGTATTGTGCTGGTGGGATCCCACAGGCAGTGAGGTGGATGCTTGGCCTAATGCAGCATGGCTCATCTTACGTCCCACCACCAGAATGTGACATATTTGACAGGGTTTCAGCACCTGTTCAAAGTGCACCTGTATGCCCAGGCATTTGCTGATTTTAATAAAAGCAGCCCCTGGGTTAAGAATGAGTTCTGTTCCTGAAAAACTGGAAATTTGCCTTTAAGTCGAATTTGTTTGTAAGTTGGATCACGTATAGACGGTCCTTCACATTTGTGGGGGTTAGGCATGCAGAACCCTCCTTGAAAGTGGAAAATCTGTGAACCACTGTGAACTGTGAACCCTTTCGTCTACCACAAATTCACCAGTGCCTCCTCTTTGCATCAAAGAAATGCTGGAGAATTCCCTCTCCAGATGGGCAGGGGAGGAAGGCATGCATTGGAGGCCTCCCTCTCTCCCCTTTTGCTTCCTCCCTCTCTATGGTGATGCTTTGGAGGCCTCCCTCTCTCCCCTTTTGCTTCCTGCCTCTCTATGGTGATGCTTTGGAGGCCTCCCTCTCTCCCCTTTTGCTTCCTCTCTCTCTATGGTGATGATGATTTTCTGCAGTAATTTTCAAAGTATGGGTTTCAAAGTTCATAAGTATGGGTAGTTCCTGATTTGGACATTTGTAACTCAGAAACCACCTGTATTTACCTTGATAAACTTTCTCTGCTCTTGTTTTCATCTTTGTATTTTTCTTTCATTGTGGTTTCAGTGTATCTCGTACGCCATTCTGCAGTTTGATAATGTAGCAATCTATGTATGTATATTAGCTTTTTCGTATTATATTTATATCCCACTTTGCTCCTGTTGCAAGGAACTCAAAGCACATGGTTTCCTCCATTCCCTTTGATCCTCACAACAGATCTCTGAGGTAGGTGAGGCTGACAGTAGCAGACCCAAGGCCACCCAAGCCTCAAGATCCAGCAGGGAGTAGAACCCCGATCCCCCAAGCCCCAGCCCAGCCCAGCCCTCTAACCTTTATACCATGTTGCCTCTCTCTTTCAAGAAATAAGAAAGGAGGGAGAGTGGGTGTAGGGCTTTGTGAAAAGAGTGCGTCTATACACTCGGATTGCTTTTATGTGCATCTAGAACTCATGGGGTGTCTCTAATGCAAAAAATTCCACATAATGATCTGAAGAGCTCCGTGGAGGCAGTTGTTTTAAATTAACCATATATAGACCTGTCAGGGTTGTTAATCAGAGGGTGGCAAAAACTAGAGTATCTCGCATTTTGTCCTAGAAGCACAGCATAGACCCTGGCAAACTGTCAAGTGGAGCTTTGTCCCATCAGAGTGATGTAAAACAGAGGAGACTTTTGACAGTAGAACTAGCACGGAAAACAAAGAGCTGTTTTTTGGCTGGAGGATTTCGCTTCACCCTGGTGAAGACTGCAGAGATGGGAGGGAAAATGGAGCAAAGTGGACCGGTCAGAAAATGAATTTTCAATCAATTTAATAGAAACCTTCACTTGCATTTAGGATAGTGCCTCGTTTTCTGCTCCAGCTGGAATTTTGGACGGTGGTGGGAGCGGGGGAATCACAAGGGCCTTCTTGTCCTCAAAGTGTGTCTAATCAAGCGGTGAGTGTTTGCATCATTAAAAGTCACCCTATCCATTTTCCAGCATTCTGTTGGCTTGGTGGGGAGGAAGCGGTGCTCTCCCAGAAAAGTTAAAAGCTTGCAAATAACTGAAGCCAATTAAGATCAAAGTGGTGATATTCAAGAGCAGGGTTTCAAGTTATGAAGCTTTTAAAAAGCAGCAGCAGTCACTACTTAGAAACGGAGCATGAAATGTTAATATATAGACCTTTTGTCATCATTTAAAGCCTGAGCAATACGTTAAAGCAACAGATTGGTTGTTTGCTCTTTATCATGCACGGGGGAGGGGGCTCCTCCCGCTGGAATTGTTGGCATCGAGAAATCTCATTTATGTTCTGTGTAATTTAGTAGCCAGCTAATTAAAAGTGTTCATTTATATGCAAAATGTACAGTTGTTGGTAAAGAGATCAACTGGAGGCAGTGTGAGAATTCATTGGATGCCGCAGAATTGTCAATTGTGCCTGGGCCAGAAGAGACATGCGGGCAGATTTTCGGCTGGTGGCATGCAAGCCGTCTACCTTTGAAGGGCATTTTTCACATCCATTTGTGGCTAGCCAGGGTTCGGTGGACTGAGATGTGCCTCGGGTACTGGATGCTGGGAAACAGCAGTAAGGTGTGGGAAAACAGGACTGTGGGCACCATGCAGGCCATCCTGCTGGGCCGTTGACAGGGGTAGGCAGAGTTGGGCACTGGCCATTGGCTCTCTCCTGAGCAGGGGTGTGCTGACAAAAGTCTTCTGGACTTGTTCCTCCTCTTCACCAGCACACCTTGGTTCTTCGCCTGCCTCTCTCTGCCCCATGCGGCGGTGGTGGTGAGGAGCAGGAGCAGGAAACGCCATGGCCTGTGGCTTCCTGGCTCTCCATGTGTCGAGCGTGCAAGTGAGAGCAATGATGAGAAAAGGGATGAGGTGCAATAGCAGGACTTGGCAATGGTGATGAGGACGGAGTCTCCTGGAGAGAGCAAGGCCATTGAGGGGGGCTTGCCCAAAGACCCGGAAAAGCCCCGGCACGGGCACTGCCACCCTGGACCCACATAGCTACTCCTCTTGTGTTCGGCAGAGAAAGTGATCCCCTGCCAGTCTACTGTGCTTCTGGATGTTGAGATGCATCTTGCCCTTCACCTTGTGCAGCAAAAGCATCTTGGGCCAGTCTTGCTGCATGTGTGTTTTCTTCACAGAGCTTCCATGTACTGCCAGGAATTCTGGGTATGCCCACACAGTTTGTTGTAGCCAGGGCTTCTTTTGATCCTCACAAAAGTCACACAAGAAGTAAGAGGGTGCTTCGGACCGTATCTAGTATCTTCAGACCCTCACCCATCTACACATCCCCAGAGTTATCGGCATGGTTGGAAACTTGTATATTGTCAATTTTCTCAGTATCGAACAACTAGATGTCTAGAAAGGGAGAGTTGCCCCATGCTCCAGTGTGGAAATCATTCTTTTAGACTGCGTTTTTCCTCCCAGTAGGGCAGGAGAAAGTCTCATAGTTCCTAAGCCACAGCCGTCATGGGATAGAGGTGTCAGCCCCAAACAAACTTGCAAAAGATTGACAGAACATTCCTAAGAATCAGATGTGTAGATACTCAAGTGGCTCCGAGGCTGGGACTTTCTCATTATTGTTACACAAGTAACCAAAACCATGCAGCAGGGCTGCGTAAGCTCAAGCCCAGCGGACCAAACTGTCCCTCTTGGGGTCCCAGTGCAGCCCTCCCATAGCCAGGCAGTCTCCCTTTCCCCACAGTTACTAAACATTTGGTTGTTTCTTGGCTATTGTGCAATGTTGACCCCATTCTCAGAGGCCAAAATGCCTCTCTTTGCTTACAGGCAGTAAGATAGTTAAGCCAAAATACGCAAGTATGTTTGTCTCCACTCGCTCCGCCTTTGGTCTTGACCTTTTTGCCTTCAGCCCATCCACCACTGGAATGTGTTTCTCTGAGAGTTTCACCAAACTGGAATTCAGCCCTTGAGCTGAGAGAGGCGCAGGACTCCTCCTACACAGAGTGTTTCTGCTCCTTGTAAGATAGGTGAGATCCCTTTCCACATCTGTGTAATGATAGCTACTTCTAGGATCTGATTTTGCCCGCTAGCTTAGGAGCATTGCAGAGTGGCTATTCCTTCTGCTACTGCAACTAAACGATTGAATATTTATTTAGCGCCAAAGGTATACTCGACGTTGTTTGCAAATTAAACAAAGGCTCATGTGTTTCACGTTCTTCTCGTGCATTCCACCCACTCATAAGATCTTTTCTTGGAAACATCACTATTAATGCTTACAATAAAGTGTACTAAGACCTATTTAAAAACAACAACTAGAGCTGAAGCTGTCTAGGCAGTTACAACCATTCATGAAAGGGTACAATAAAGCCGTAAATGTTTCCAAAACAGAAAAATTCAAAACCAATTGAACAACAGTTAAAACAATATAGGGCACAAAGTAGACCTGTAAAGCACCTGGGATGAATACACTCCTCAGACTATGACGTAACCTTGGATGCCTTTGGATGGCTCAGCATTGAGAGCCACCTTGATGTGGCACTGCAAGGTGGGCAGATATTTCCACAGCTGAGGGCTGCTGCTGAAAGGGCCCTCTCCTTGGTTGATGCTCTCTGTGCCCCCCTTGGAGTTGGCACTCTGAAAAAGGCTTCTTGTGTTGGTCGTGATAACTGGGTAGGTTGCAGCTGGGAGAGGTGCTCTGTCAGGCACTGCAGTCTGAAGCAGTGTAAGGTGTGCGTCCACCCATTCCTTGGCTTTGCAAATGGCAGTGCCGAAGGTAACGAGCACCAAGTGGTCCATCGACCATCAGCCTGGACATTATTTATGTATTATTTATTTATTTGGGGTGTTTCTAACCTGTCCAATCACTACATGTCTCTGGATGGCTTATAACAATGTTTCAATAAATACAACAGTATAAAATATCATACTAATAACCCAAACAATAATGATACTAATAACACTAATAACCCATGACCAGAATAACATTGGGATTTTAAATTTTAAAATGCTGGGTAAATAAAAAGGTCTTGGAGATGTCCTTTGATAAATGTGTGTCCCTTTGATACATATTGTTAACGCCCCAATGCTAACATCACTTCTGGCTTTCCTTCATGAATGTTCAGGAGGATCTTTCCCGCAATGTTCGATTTTGTGTTGTTCTCTACTTTTGTGTTCCAGTCATCTCTGATTATCAGCATGGCTTGTTTTGCTCCTTTATCAGTTTCCTCTTGGGCACCTGAATAAAAGTTTTCAGTTTCTTCTTCTTTAGCATCTTTTACTGAAACGTCAGCTCGAAGGATGGTTATGTTGATAGGTTTTCTGAGAATTTTTATTGGTATGGTTCAGTCGAACTTCACATTATTGCCCTGCACTTCCTGTGCTACCTCTTGCCTCACTCGGTTTCTTCTGAGTTTTGTCACTTTTGGAGGAAAACACTTCATCTGCCCTTTCCAGTCCACTTTATTTCACTCACACCAAGTACCATGCTGTTTAACTGTTCGGTTTCTTGCTTGATGGTTTCCAGTTTTGCTTGATTCATGCTTCTCACTTGCCATGTCCCAGTTGTACAAGCTGTAGCGCTTCAGACTTTCATTTCGCTTCTGTGTTTGTCAGCCACTAGACTTCCTTTTAGTTGGCTCATTAGCACCACAGCTATTTGTCCTTGTCCTTTGTTCTTCTCCAGTAGCTGTTTGAGTGCCTTCCAATCCAGGAATCTCATCTTCTGGCACGATCTCCTGCTTTATTTTGTACTGTTTCATCATAGGGTTTTCAAGGTAAGAAATATCCAGAACTAGCTTACCATTGCCTTCTTTTGTGCAAACTAATCAGAGCTAGCTTAATGTTGCCTTGAATGCCTGTTGCTGCCACCCAATAGCTGCCCTTCAAACGTTTCTCCACCCCATCACCATTCATGAGATCTACTCTCTATTACTAATGTGACTATTACTCCAGAAGATGGCGGAACCTCTGCCTTATACCTCAACGTTGACCATTCCGCTTTGAGTAACCCTGCTAGTACACCAGTCTAGTGAGAGCATGTGTCCTCCTTGTGGCATTGCTCTTGGCTTCTCCAACCCCCTCAGATCCCCTCACCAAGAGGTTGTTGGATGTTAAAGTGTGCATCCAAGAGGGAAGATCTGTCCATGCATCTCTTTCTACAAGTAGGGTGCCCTTAGAAGAGAGGATCCTTTAAAGGCACAGAGAGGGGTATCAAAGTACATGTAATATACCATGTGCAAGACTGTTGTTGTTGCTGTTGTTGTTATATCCTCCTTTGTTCCGTGGGCCTGCGCTCCAGATCTTTTCAGTACCTTCAGCACTACAAGTGTCCAAGGAACATGGAACAGTGGCAAGGAAGATGCAAACTCTAAAGGACAGTTCCAAAAAGTTTGGCAGGTCCACTGGCTGCCAAATGAAGGTACAATTCTGCACTCTCAGCACTTATAATCAAGTAAAGGGTTGTAATCCAGGACAGATCAGTGATAATCACAACAGCCAGGCAGATGATGGTATGAAGCACCCTCTTATTCATAGGTTTCCCCATTGGTTGGCCCACTATTCTCCATATCCAGTTGTGGAAAAAGTAATCATGAAATTCCAGTGAAGAGTTTGCTTTGTTTCCTTTGTGGCAAGAGCCAATTTTTCCTCACTGTTTGTTTTTCTGATGTTCACACTGGATGCTTTAGGTGTGACAGATCTCATGTGAGACTTTTATTGAGCAATTGCTCTGCCTCACGGATGGAATTTTAGAGAGGATCCAGAAGATGTCTTCAATTTGCTGTCTGCCCATTTTTTCTCTTACTTTTCCATCTTTGTTCATACCATAAAATAGGAAAAAGACCAAAGAGCTGCACAGTGCCTTTTTATAGGTAGTGCTAAGAGTCTTCCATCCTCCACCTGGCAGTGCCCACACCAGCAGCTCTCATAGCATCTTCTCCAGAGTAGCCCTCCTAAAACCAATGGAAATGCTCTGACATAAGTAGGTCATGATTTATAACCTACTGCTGGTTAACATTTATTCACTCCAGTGGCTTGCAAAAGGATTCATAGAACTAACCATGTGTGGAAACCTCAGTTCCATTTTTCCCAGCTCAGGGCAGCCAATTTCTGGGTGTAAGCCATCTTCTGGTTCAAATTTTGGCTGAAGCAGCAAGCCTGTCTTTCCTCCAGTATCATTAGCTGCTTGTTTCAGCTAAAGGGCCTGGTCACATTTAGGTTTCACTCATAGCTGGGCAGCATCATTGGCTGCATTGTCTCGTTAAACAGAATTTGTATGTGTTTGTGTTCCACAGAAATGGAGGTGTTTTTGTGCAAGGGAATTAAAACCCTGAAATAATACAGAAGATGAGAAAGAGAGAAGAAAAAGACAGAGAGAGAGACAGAGACAGACAGACAGACAGACAGACAGACAGACAGGGACAGGAAGGGATAAGGTTGAGAGCAGGAGGAGGAGAATGATGTAAGCCGCTTTGAAGAAAAAAGCAGGATATAAATAATAAAAAACTACAAATGGACCAAACACAGTCCAACTTCAATGGCCTGCCCACACCCCAGAAAGAGCCCATTGATGCAAGCTCTGGACATGCTCCCTTTCACCATGGCCATCTGATTCTTCCCGTTCCTCACACAGACAAGAGTAGTGATGGGAAGGAGGGGCAGGAGATGCCAGCCTGCTCGCTCATTGCCTCTTGGCATGTCAGTCAAGCCAGTGGGAGCAGGGGTGACCAAGAGAAAGAGGAGGCAATGGCAGGGAGAAGGTGGGCTTTTGGAGGGAGGGGGTTCGTGGAGGGTGTCCTGTCCTGCCCTGCCCTGCTGAAAAGACGGAACTGCATGCATCCCTACTGATCTGACAAATATTCCCCATTCCCAGTAGCACGGGAAGCACAGTGCTGATCTTGGGCTTTTGGCACAATGCTTCAGGACCTGCTAGAGCAGAACCAATGTTGGCGGCATTATCCCTGGCACTGCAAAATCAAACAAGATCAACTGTGCTGCTGATTTGGAAGAAAATGCAATGCCCAGCCGAACAAGAGAGATCTGTGGATAGAGGTGTCAGGACTCACGTTGATGGGGCTGCCACTGAGGGGTGGGTGAAGGAGAGAAGAAGAGCCAGAGGAGAACATCTGGAGAAGGTCAGGAGAGCAGCTGTGTCTGGCCACAGGCACGCCTTGCCTTGCCTTGCCCTGCCCTGCCCTCAACGAGTTGCTCACTCTGAATGCCAAAGGTTTGTGCTCCTGTCAGTGTGCATCTGAATGCAAAGTGTCCAAAGTTATTCCAAAGATTATGTGAGTCCACTGTGAGTCCACCCACATTCCAGCCCTTAAGCAACACACACAGTGCAAATTCCTTTAGGGCCAGGATGTGTGAAAGTACGGGCCATGTTGGTGGCCTAAGAGCACATTCTGGCTGGTGAGAAGGACAAAGTTCCAAGGCTGTGACTGAGCAGGGGGGGACCCTTTTCTCTGCCCCATTACTTCCAGCTCGCCTCCATTTTTTAAAAAATAAACTAACCCAACTGCTGATGATGATATGCATCCAATTCATGGGAGATTAAACCAATCGCTTAACCAATCAAGTAACCTAATCGGGGTAGAATCTCAACAGATTTATTCCTGCACATTTTTCCTGCCTAAAAGGTAATGAACAGATTTTTCTTTGCCCTTAAACCTAAATTACGGGGTTTGCAGACTTAATCTGGCTCAGATCGGTCTTTTCATCTCCTGCACAGGGCAAGATCTTTCTTTTTTGCAGTTATAGGCATTTTTCCTGAACAGAATGAGAGGACAAAAGGTGAGCCTTATTTAAAAGAGATTACTGGGAATTAGGAAACAAAAAATGATCTCACCTTCATGTTCCCATGACATTCTTGTCTTTGTTGCAAGTTTTCTTTCCCCCCTCTCAGTCAGAAGGGCTTAATGAGGGTTTGTCAGGATGTGTCCTTTGATGTTAGGTCTTGGCCAGCAGTCAGCTCAGAGGCAAATATGGTTTCTCAGTAAAGCTCCTGGCTGTATTGTCTTGCCCTGCTTTGCTTTTCAAAGAGGACCATGTGCTTCAAGGCATGCGAAGTCTTGCATGGACAGCATCTAGCAGGGCTCCAGGTAGGGATGCACCAAAACAGGGAGATCTGACTCCTTGGTGCTTTGCAGATTTCCTGCCCACTTCCAATCAGAAGCAGGCTGAGTTGGGGGCAGGGGGAGAGTTCTGAGAACTTCTTTCTCCAGGTCTGACAATGAATTATTTACATTTTAAACTGCTAATTGAAATAAAGCCCCAAGAACCATGTCTCTATAGCACCATTTGTGCAGGATCTTACAAGTTGCACAATTTGCAATTTACGCAAATTGTACTTTTGCACAAAGCATGCTAGGAGCAGCTTGAGGTTCAACACTTCAGGAGAACACCAGGATGGAGAAGGTTGAGTTAGTTTATTTATGTATTTATTTTCTATGCTGCCCAATAGCCGAAGTTTTCTGGGCAGTTTACAATACCACATTAAAAATACACCATGTTAAAGCAGGATAAAAAGATTTAAAACCAAATTTAAAGCTGATTCAAAAATTATAACAGCTTAAAAAAATCTTAAGACCTGTTTAGCAATGAACAGACTTCCATAAATTAATCGCATACCCTGCAATACAGGACAGTCTCTACCTGGCACCAGAAAGCTATTAAGGTTGGCACCAGGTGGGCCTCCATGGGGAGTTGATTCCATAGTTAATAACATCCCCCAGCCTCTTTGCCCCAACTTGCTTGTAATTCTAGATAACTGAAGCAATGGATGAAGAAAAGCCATCATCAGACTTCTGGCGGCTGCGATTTTGGAGTCCTACAAATGCTTAAGCCCATCAGGGTCATTGGGATTAAAGGACAGGGCAAACTTTGAGGAACATCTTACATGTGATGTCAGCTTGGATCTGGTCCTGGTTGGTTGGTTGGCTGTTTGGTTATTTATTTGATTTATATCCCATTCTTCCCATACAACAAACTCAGAGTGGCTTATACCATTCTTCTCCTACTTGCAGTCTTATCCCCACAACAGCAGCCCTGTGATGTAGGTCAGGCTAAAACTCTGTGACTGGCCCAGAGTCACCCAGTTGGCTCTGTGGCTGAGCAAGGCCTAGAAGCCAGATTGCCTGAGTCCCAGTCCTGTGCTTTTAACCACTACACCACTCTGGCTCTCTGGATGGTATTGCAACCACCCAGCCCATGAGTTACAACACTCAGACCTGTGATTACAAATTCTGTGCTTCTGAATTCTAGTTTTGTTCTTTCCTCTTATCTTTTCTGCTGTACATGGGGGCCATGAGGCCTGTCAGATATTAGACTGTAACTCACTATGGCCCTAGAGGGCCATTGCCGCACCCTGGTTCGGAACCAGCAGGTTCCACGGTTATGTCAATATTGCCATCAATAAATCCCGTAAGTGGTCTCATTTGAACTAGTTTGGCATCTGCCAAAAAAGTTTTCTGGGATCCATTCCTCTCTCTTAACATTCAGTTACTGCAATTAGGGCTCGAGCAGAATGGACCAAATGGTTTTGCAAAGCTGTTGGCCCAACCTTCCCGATGCCGGTGACAACTGTACGTGTGTTATCCAATTGGACATGAAATTGATCTGCACTGTTCTACCATCTGATGCTTTGGCTGCAGTGTGCAAAGAATGTATCCCGCCAACTGTTCCAATGTTAATCAACCAAATATATCACTCCCTGAGTGCAGGAAGAGCAACTCATGACCAGTCCAAGCCATATGTGGTGGTAATGGCAGGGAAAGAGATCAATTGGTCCTTCAAGACTACCCACTCTTTTTGCATTTATTCAGAGCAAAGGACTCCAGCAGGACTTACCTTGCCTTATTACTTCTTCTTTCACCCGCCCTGTTCAGTATTCAAAGCTGTTAGGAATTCTTATCTAATGGATTGGAAGGTTTGACTGAGGGACAGTCTGTGGCTCAGAGCTCTCCAGTGATTAGCTGATCAAGGATTTGAACCTAAGCAAGTTCTTTCAATAAGATCACACTGAATCAGCATGTCAAACACAATCCTACGCTTACTTATTCAGAGGAAAATCCCATGGAGTTTAGTGGGCCTTGCTTCTAGGTAAGCAATGTGGATAAGTGCAGGTTACGGGACAAGTGGCTGGAGAGCAACACTTGTGAAAGGGACCTCGGGGTACTGGTTGACTGCAGGCTAAACATGAGTCAGCAGTGGGATGCGGTGGTCCAGAGGGCAAATGCCACCCTTGGTTGCATAGCCAGAAGTGTGGCTTCTAGATCGAGAGAGATATTACTACCACTCTATACGACTCTTGTGCACCCACAAATGGAGTATTGTGTTCAGTTCTGGGCTCCACATTACAGGAAGGATATAGCCAGGTTAGAGTCAGTGCAGCGTAGGGTCACAAGGATGGTGACTGGATTGCAGAGAAAGCCGTATGATGCAAGACTGAGGGAACTGGGTCTTTTCAGCCTGGAGGAGACTCCAAGAGGATCTGTTGGTGACATATAGGTACGGGAGGGGGTGTCACACAGAAGTGGATAGAGACCTGTTCTTCCCTGCAGAGAGGGCTGGACACATTCCAACAGAGCCAAGCTCAAGGAATAAGGTTCAATTTAGATGCCAGGAAGCACTTCCTGACAGTTAGGGCCCCAAGGGTATGAAATGGGCTTCCACAGGAGGTAGTTGAGGCCCCAATGGTGAGGGTGTTCAAGGATAGGCTGAACACGCACATGGTAGGCATGTCATGAGCAGAGCCGGCTGGAGCCAGGGGTCAGACTAGATATCTCAGGAGGGCCCTTCTGACTTGCTCTGTTTCTGTATAAGTGAGCATACGGTTGTGTTCATAATCTAGAACTCTGTCTCTAATCATGAGCAGCCAGACGGTCTTCGTGGTCTCTGTGCATCATACATATGGGCTCTGTGTCAGGCATGGAGCCTTTTCCAGAGCTTCCCAACCCCAGTCGCCAAAAGCAAGGAAAATCTCCAAAGCAAAGACCCTGGCAAAGAAGGCAGCCTCCAAAATGGCAGGCGCATCTAAGGCCAAAGACTGTGGCAAACACTCCAAGGCCAAGCACCCAAGAGAGTGCCCCCTACTGGCCTTCCATGCACCCTCGACACAGTGGGAGCCTGACACCGAGCACCACCCATCACCAGTTCCGCGGGGAGACCGGGGGCCCAGGTCCCGAAGCACCAAGCAGCAGCGCCCAGCTTGTTCTTGGGGGCAAGATGCAGGCGCTCTGTCCAGCTGGACAGCGAGCCCCATCCGTTGCCCTCGGGACTGACCTCCCCGTGCCTCACCAATCCTGGGTGAGGCTGCCCATTGAGCCCAGGCACCACTGATACCAGCCTCATTCACCCCCTCCAACTGTCACCAGAGGGCTGACTGGCCAATGCCCCTGCACAGGGACTTCCTCTGGGAGCTCTTCTCTGGGGTGCACAGAGACCAACAAGAGGAAAGGCAGGTGTTGCATTCAGACAAACCCACCTCTTTGGTGTTGCACTGTGGCAGCCGAGTTGCCTTCTCTGAAATCACACTGGGGGCCTCAATGGTGTTCTCGTGGCTATAATTGATGGTCGTGGGGGAATCCCTCTCATGCCAGGGTGTGACTGGGGAAGGGGCTCCCATCAACCAGGAATCTTTGGAATCTTCCCACACATGCAAGCACAACCCATATGTGTGAACACACACATGACCACTCAAGGAGCGACTGCCACAGAGAGGTGACCTGCTTTTCCCAGGAAAAGCACAAGCCATCAATGCTTCTCTGTGCTTAAGTTATCTGTCCGTAGCACAATAGTTTCCAGTCTTGGGTCCACAGATTTTGCTGGACGACAGCTCCTATCGTCCATACCCAATGCACCCCATAGTAGGAGTGATGAGAGTTGTAGCCCCACAACATTTGAAGGATGCAGTTGGGAACCATTCCTGTTGGCCCTCCAGTTCTTTCAGTCTACCACTCCTACTTGCCCTAGCCAGCATAGTTACGGAACTAAAAACAGAAGAAGAGGCATGCTGGATCAGACCCAAGGTCCATCTAGTCCAGCACTCCATACACACAGTGACAAACCAGCTGCCCACAGGATCTCTCAAGCAGGGTGTGCAAGACCTCCACTCACCCAAGCTCCTCAGCAAAGGGTGTATGCAAGCATGCTACCTCTGGTAAAAGAAGTAACACATGGCCAGCAAGGCTAGTAGCCACTGATGGCCTCCTCCCTCATGAATCTGTCCAATCTCCTTTCAAAGCATTGAAGCCAAGAGCGCCACACACAAACTGTCATACTTTGGCCATGTCACGAGAGCCGACTCACTTGAAGAGTCAGCCATGCTGGGGTGATCAGCAGAAAAAGGAGAAGCGGCCGCCCCAGCACCCATTGGCTGGGCAGCATAAAGAAAGGCATTGGGGCGGGCATGGCAGTTTTGAAGGAAGCAGTGCAAGAGGGACATGGAGAGCAATTATCCATACAGTGGCCAAGGGTCGGACTCAACTGATGACTATGGATTGGTGGCCATCAGCAATTCACATGGTAGCAAATTCCGGAGTTTAATTAACTGCTGTGCGGAAAAGTGCTTCCTTTCATCTGTCCTAAACCTCCCTCCAGGCAGCTTCAGGGGACTATCCCAGTGGTGGATGGGTGTGCTGAGCCACGCTATCTGGGCAAACCACGAGTTGTCCACCCCGGGTTTCAAGAGGAGCAGGGGCTCTTTGTAACTGAGCATAACCGGTTGGCTTTCTCCTTTAGTAAAAGGCAGAAGAGTTCCATGAACCAAAGGGAAGCAAGCATATAGGTATTCTCCAGAATGACCCATTTCCCTATAATAGCAAGCATCAAGGATCTTGGGCTTTAAAGGGAGAGGAGATACAGGTGTGATAGATGTATAGAAAGATGTACAGGAAATGTTCCAAGTCGAATGGGATGGTTGTTCCATGCGTGGCTTATTCTAACTGTGTGGCAAAATGTGTTCTGAGAGCAGGGCATCACAGCTGTGGCCTCTTCCATTGTCTTCTTTTGTTTTCCTGTGTGTTTCTTTTGTACGCCTCCCATGGCCCCTGGTTGCTTGGCTGGGTGCTTATGGTGGGTTCAGCAGTGACTCTGTAATACTGCTGCGCAATCAGTAATCCTTGGATCAACTTGGCAAGGTGGGCAAGTGTTCTTGTTCCAGTACTTGCAATGCTGCGGTGAAGCTGCGAATGAGAGGGAACGGCTTGCCTGTCTGTCCACCCTATTGTGTTTGCAGCTGAGAGCACAAGCTGTTTGCTTTTATTCATTTGGCTCGTTTTCCTTTTCACTGCCGCACTGGGCCCTTCGTTAGGAGCTGCAAGGAGGCTCTAGGTTGGGGAAAGCTGTCCAAAAGGGAGCTGTGCCTGCAGATGCATGGTAGAGACGCTCTTCCAAGAAGTGTTGGGCATGGCAATAAATGTTGCACTTCACGGGTTCAGAGGAGTGTGGAGGGTGGCAGTGCAAGGCTGTTCAAACGTGCGCCTTCGCACTGCTTGATTGTTCATGCTCAGGCCATGTGAAATGCTTCCATGGGTTTTGATTGGTGCAGGTATTTTTACAGGACAATTTCTTTAGGTGTTGCTTTCAAGTGTCCCAAGTGCTTCGGGTACCTAAATCTCAATAGTTCTTATAGCCCCTCTTTGGTGAGGCGAGTTGATATCATCTCCGTGGCCTGTTTCATGGCCCCCAGTGGCAGCAAAATGACAACGCTTGTTTTAGTGATAGCAAGGGGGCTATACCTCCTGCAACACTTCAAAACCAGGTCAGGCTGGCAGCCGGCATTCTCGGTTTTCCAGGAAGGCCACTCTGAAAATCATTGAGATGTGGGTGATGGTTGTCTGTAGAAAACGATGTAAGCTCCCACTGCCTACTTCACACCTGCCCCACAGAATGGGGGATTCTGGGAAATCTAAAATGGTGAGCCCTGCATGAGAAAGCTCCAGTGAGACTCTTCCCTTGAAAATCCCACCCCCCCCAAAAGAGGGGGGCAGTGCAGCTGACAACTCACCCCACAACTGGAAGGCATGCATGTTCAGGCTGAGCTTTCATCCTTTGGAAGGTTCAATTTAGCATGATTCTTGTTACTGTCTCCCTATCATGCTGCCCAGTGCCGAGACTGGATGACTAGCCAAGGACCACCTAGCAGGTTGAACTGAGATAAGACAAGAAGCAAGAACAGATGTTAGAGAAGTCAAAATGGATTCAAAGGACTCTGGCTTTCTGTGTATCTGAGCCATGCATCCCACACTGGATGGGCATCTTCTACATTACATAGAATTGTAGCTCTTTTTTCTCAGAACCGTACACAAATTTAGTCATAGAAAAGTACAAAACTTACTGGAAAATACACTCATTTATACGTCATGTTTAAAACATATACAAAATGCATTCTATATCTCTGAAGTCTCCTCAGCTTCCATTTTTGTGTGCCCTATTTATTGTACCCTGAACAAAGTAAGATACACAAAATGTACATTGCAGTGAAAGTCACATAAATTCCAATAATTTTAGTGCAAATTATTGCAAAGTGGGTTGAAAAAAACCTGATTCTGTC
Source organism: Varanus salvator macromaculatus (assembly GCA_023646645.1). Classification (NCBI taxonomy): domain Eukaryota; kingdom Metazoa; phylum Chordata; class Lepidosauria; order Squamata; family Varanidae; genus Varanus; species Varanus salvator. Next base: position 10,435,319 of record JAIXND010000786.1, read on the forward strand.
AATGAGTAAACAAGGGAACAAAGGTTGCTCAACAATTCAGGAAAGGCAACATAACCTTTTTTTAAAAACTGTATTTCCTGCTTCCTGGGTCATAGTTCCACCTCTTTGATGCCATATTCAACCCTTCTTGCTGAGTCTTCTACCAGTTTGATAAGAGTAATGTGACACTCTGAAGACTTGTTTCCAAAGCTGTTTCTAAACCACACCAGTTTATCTCTGAAACCTTTCCAGTGCAGAATACCATTAGCTTGCATTTGGTCTCTGTTGGGTCCCATTGTTTCTTTCTAGTTCAGGTTTAGTCATTCTAGTTTGTTTACATTTATTCATTAGCAATTTAATGTGTGATGCTTCATCACGGAAAGCTGTCAGGGAGCGGGAGAGCAGAGGGAAAATGCCAGGAATCGTTAGTGTCTATTAGCCACTGTGCTCATCAATCTTGGCAAAGAGGGCAGCCCATCAGTTCTGGACTGGTGGACCTGAGATACAGAAACATCATTAACAGTTAGAAATGCATCTTTTTCAGGTCAGCTCTTAATGGCCAAAACTCCCTCACACTTTTTGCCAAGCAGTGCCCCCATCTCAGCTGACTGCGGCGGGACCTCACTCAGGCAAGTGACCCCAAAAATCAATTAGGGACTGCAGTGAGCTCAAGCTTTCAGGGGGAGCCAAGTCTGGAAGCATTTTCTGTACGTTCTAGGACACTCTTGCAAGTCAACACTCATCTGAAGCAAGCTGGAACGGCAAGTGTTTTCCAACTGTAAGTTCGACAGAAGTCCGTTGTTACGTTTGCTTAATCTTTTAGGCAGTGCTCACAGGGCAACAGACCAAACTTCCTTAGCTACTCTTCTTAAAAGTCTGACAGCAAAGGGAGCATGATTTGGTTAAATGAGGGAGCAGATAAAAAGCTGAGCTTTGGAATCACTTGAATACTGCTTTATAACCACAAATGACTAGCATATGTGCAGCAAGTGGTGACCTTCCTAGGATGCCTTCAAGCCCCGGGCTTTATTTTGTTTTGTTTCAGAAATATATATTCAAGTCTGCAGCATTTTGGTTCTCGCAGTGGTTGAGGAATATCTTTGCAATATCATTGAACATCTTTGGAAAATAAAAAGTCCTAAATGAATCGGACCAGAACTGCATCCTAGAACAAGTCCGCGCTCCCCAGATATATTTGAATACAACTCCCATCAGCCCCATCCAGCTTAGCCAGTCATCAGAGATGGCAAGCGTTGTCCCCAAATATCTTGGTGACACCAGGTTGTAAAAAACTAATATAGAACTGTTTTTAATTTAGTTTTAATTGTGAGATTTTAGCAAAAGAAAGAAGAAAAGAAATCATGTTTGTGTGTGCATATAAAATGTGAAGTCATGTGATGTGTGTGAGAGAGAGTGAAAATATGACTTCTTAGTAATTACACACAAGCTTCAGCCAGTGGAATGGGCACCTAATAGATGTTTCCAATATCCAGGTGGCCTCCATACACCACCCATTCAGATAGTGAAAGTGTTGTAAGTCCCAATCCATTGCATTCGGAAAGGTGAGCATTTCTCCTTCCAGTGCTGCAGTACCCAATCTTTTGGCTGCCAACTAGGTGTGGAAAATCCATTTATTCTGACTATTTGCTAATTTCCAGGTTGGTAATTTAAACAAGTGTGTACATCAGAAACAAGTAGATACCGTATTTTTCGCTCTATAAGACGCGCCTGACCATAAGACGCACCTAGTTTTTAGAGGAGGAAAACAAGAAAAAAAAATATGGGCACATAATCACAGGCACATTCCCCATCACTTCCCCCTGGTGCTATATAAGACAGAGCGCCCGCCATTTTCCTCAGTCTTCTTTTGACCGCTTGAGAATTTCAAATTATGAGGTAACAATGGCGAGGTATCAGTACTTTCTGATGCAGCAACTGGACTTGATTACCTCGTCCATCCCAGAACAACAATGTGATCTCGCCCGTGTCTTTATACGAGAGGCGATGCAGCTGGTGATTCAGCAGCTCACCACAGCCCGCCATCATGTGGACTGCGATTCTCGCGCCTCAGTTGGCTCTGCTGCTCTCCGGAGGCATGCCTGGCTGCGTTCGTGCAACTTCCCAGAAGAAACAAAGAAAAGGATGGAGGGGATGCCGTTCAACGGTTTGGGCCTCTTCCATGATCGGATGGACCACAAGCTCGAGCATATCTATAATGCTCGAGCCACCGCCAGGAAAATGGAAATCCCCGGCTTGAACCATCGTAAGAGGCAACAACCTAGATACCATAGATATCAGCCGTACCATCGATACCAGCCACGCCAGCAACAGTTCCCTCAGCGGCAACAGCGAAACCGTTCGCAACCGGCTGCTCAATATCAACAGGGCTGCCATCGCCAACCTGAAGATAAGAGGCAACGTCAACGGGCACCGCAAGCCCATCTTCTCTCTCCCTCTACACCCCTCCCTATGGGGGCCGGCTGCAAAGCCGACTTCCTCTTTGGGAGTCCATCACATCTGATAAATGGGTGCTTTTCATAGTTGAATTTGGATACAGAATCGAGTTTGATGTCATTCCTCCTTCGGAACTGATCTCATATACCACGCCATCAAAAATTCTTAGAGAAGTATCTCAATTGCTCCAGAAGGAAGCAATCCACCAAATTTCACACTCTGATGGACTCTGTGGTTTCTACTAGAAATATTTCACGGTACCGAAGAGAGATGGTGGCTCACGCCCCATACTCGATCTAAGAGGCGTCAACATCTTTATCACGACTAGAAAATTCCGTATGACCACCCTGCAAAACATCCTCCCCCTGCTAGAGAGAGATGATTGGTTCATGTCTATTGACCTAAAGGATATCTATTTTCACATTGGCATCCACCCATTTTTTAGGAGGTTTCTCCGGTTCACAGTCGGTTCCAACATTTTTGAATGTAATGTACTTCCTTTCGGACTTGCAACAGCCCCTAGGGTATTTACAAAATGTATGGCTCCAATATGTGCTCACCTTCACCAATGAGGACTCCAAATTTATCCATATTTGGACGATTGGCTTATGGTCTCTTCCTCTCGGGACCGACTTGTCGCAGATGTTCACACCACATGTGCTCTTCTGGAGGACCTGGGACTCCTTATTAATAGTGAGAAAGCCTGTCTTACTCCTTCACAGGTCATTGAGTTTATAGGAGCACAACTCAATTCAGTTCAAGTCTGGGCATATTTACCATGAACCCGTATGGACAGACTTTGCTCAGTAGCCCATCGGGTCCAAAGAAGCGGGCAGGTTCAGGCATTACTCATACAAAAACTGTTGGGTCATATGGCATCCACAATCGTCGTAGTTCCCAATGCCAGACTACGAATGTGGCCACTTCAGCTGTGGTTCAACTTGGCTTTCCAGCCCCTCCACAATTCGCCAAGACGGCTTCTTCTTGTGCCCACTTCAGTTCGCCAGATGCTAACTTGGTGGATGACCCATGCAATCTCACGAACAGCGTCCCATTTCACCAGTGACAGCCTTCCATCTCACTCACTGCTCCAACCTACGAACACAAGGCACCTGGCAAGCACATGAGAGAGTCAATCACATCAACTTCCTTGAACTACTGGCAGTGTTCAAAGTGCTATGATCTTTTGAACCCATGCTTCGAAACCGATCGGTACAGGTAGCCTCCGACAACACAGTCACCGTTTTTTACCTGAACAAACAGGGCAGTATGAAATTGGTACCGTTGGCTCAGCTATCCATGCAGATCTGGGACTGGTGTATCCCCAGGGGGATTTCACTAACGGCAATCCATTTGGAGGGGATACACAACCAGGAGGCAGACACCCTGAGCAGGAAGATGTCGTCGACCCATGAGTGGGAATTGGACGATCAAGTGTGCAGAGACCTTTTTACCCGGTGGGGTACCCCTACACTAGACCTGTTCGCAACAGCGTTGAACTCGAAGTGCATGACCTACTGTTCCAGGGCGGGAATGGGTCTGAACTCATTAGGGGACGCATTAATGGTGAGTTGGTCAGATTCATTCCTGTGCGCCTGTCCACCAATCCGTTGATCACTCGCACTCTGGAGAAAGCTGCTCGGGACCGGGAACACCTGATTCTCATTTCTCTGTGGTGGCCTCGCCAGCTATGGTTCTTGACTGCTCTCAGGCTGTCAAGACACACGTTCTGTCATCTGCCACGAATTCCTTACCTGATTACGCAGGGGAAGGGGACACCCCAACCTCAATGCTCTCAACCTTACCGCGTGGCTCCTACACTAGCTGTCGCCATCGACCCCGACATGCTTCCACAGAACTCCTTGGTCCCGATGCCAGAACATCATTCGGTACTGGGAGAATCTGCCCGATTATCTTCCGACACTACATCACGGTGGGAGATTGACTTTATCTTACAATACGCCCTTCGACCATCCACTCGCCGATTGTATGAGGCGAAATGGAAACTCTTTACCACGTTCGCAGAAGCGAATCATTTTACCCAGAATTAGCTCCCATTGATAATATCCTCCATTTTCTGCTTTCTCTACATCAGTCGGGACTTAAACCTGCGTCGATTTAGGTCTTCTTTGCAGCTATATCGCACTTCCGTGGTTCCCTTTTGGGTTCATCCATGTTTTCCCATGCACTCATCCGGCGATTTCTTAAGGGACTGCAAAATCTCCGATCTGACCATTGGTACCAACTTGGAGTCTGTCTGTAGTCCTCCACACACTCACTAAAGCTCCCTTTGAACCTCTCGCAATGACGGAGCTGAGACTGCTATCTTGGAAAGTCGCCTTCTTGGTTGCCATAACATCAGCGAGAAGGACAAGTGAACTATCTGCTCTCCGCGTGGATCCACCATACCTTAATTTCCATAAAGAGAAAGTAGTGCTCCGTACCGATCCTGCGTTCCTTCCTAAGGTGTCCGCACCGTTCCACGTTAACCAGGACATTGTACTTCCAGCATTCTTCCCATCTCCATCCACACCAATAGAGAAATCTCTTCACTCCCTTGATGTGCGCCGATGCTTCACTTTTTATCGGTTGCGTACCGAGAACTTCAGAAAGACTAAACGCCTGTTTGTCAGATACTCTGACCCTGATAAAGGCGCACCTCTCTCTGCACAGAGACTATCAAAATGGATAGTCCAGGCTATTGAACTGGCTAATAAACTGGCGAAAATGGACCTCCCAGTGACGCCCAGGGGCCATTCCACTAGGGTCATGGCAGCCTCGTCAGCCTTCTTGTCAGGCATTCCTCTGCTGGATATCTGTAAAGCGGCTACATGGACAACTCCCTGTATCTTTACCAGTCACTACAGGCTTGATGTCCGGGCCAGACAAGACTGCTCCTTTGGACGGGCCATTCTATCATCCATTCTTCACTGACAACACCGACTCACCTCCGGTGAGTGAAGCTTGTTAATCACCCATTATGTGTAATGCACAGAGACCACGAAGAAGAAAGTCAGGTTACTTACCTGTAACTGTCGTTCTTCGAGTGGTCATCTGTGCAGTCACACAACCCGCCCTCCAGCCCCACTCAGTGTCGAGGGACGGAATAGTAGTCTTTTTTCTATTGAATTCTCTGATGACTAGTACACTCCACTAGGGGGCGATCTATCGGTCTCCAGAGACTGAGGAAAATGGCGGGCACTCCGCCTTATATAGCACCAGCGGGGAGGGGTGCAGAGTTCCCGCCAAAAAACCGTTGCAGCTTGGGTATTCTGGCCGGCAACAGGCTTTGCGCAGGCACAGTACCCATTATGTGTGACTGCACAGACGACCACTCGAAGAACGACAGTCCCAGGTAAGTAACCTGACTTAATAGTCCCACCCTATTCTGTATTGATCAGGCTTCGTTTGAAGTACAGTGGTTCGTTCAGGACATGCTATTTTAAGAAGAATATTGGCAAGTTTGAGTGCATCTAGTAAAGAGCAGCTAGGATGATGAGTGGTCTGGGAACCAACCTGTATGATAAAATGTTGAAAGAGCTGAGTATTTTTACCATGGAAAAAAGAAGAATAGAGGGAGACACAGTAGCGGATCTTCAGATATCTGAAACTGTCGGGCAGGAGATGGAGCAGTGTTGTTCTCCTTTGATCAGGACTAGAATCACTGTGTAGAAAATTATTGTAGAAATTGATTGCTGCTAGGAACTGTCTCCTAATGTTTTCCTGTGATCAGGAAAACATTAGGAGACAATTCCTAGCCGCAGGGGGATAAAGTGCCTTGGGAGGTGATGAGTTCTCCTTCATCATGGAGCTAATTAAGCAGAGGTGGGGTGGCCATCTCAGTGGGTTGGACTGAATGACCTCAGAAGTCCTTTCAGCTCTGTAATTCCAAGAGCGTCCTCTGAAGCGTGATGGTAGTAGCACCATTTGCCAGCACCAGAACATGCTGTGGAACATTCATGGTGGTTACTCCCATGAAGATTTCCTGCTGCTGCTGGAGCTCCATATGCCACCTGGTGGCTGTTGAATTTCTGCTCTTTCCTGTTTTGGCAAACCTTCTGTGACTGTGATGCGTATTTCAGTAGTTGCTTCTGCTTAGCTCTTTTTACTAGAAATGGCATGCCAGATCTTAGCCAATTAATCATAGAAGATCCAGTCAGTTGATAAATCTGCAAATTACTGTCTCTGCACTGATGGGCATTTAAAAAAAAAACAATCATTCTAAAGGGGAGAAATTGACTTTGTGTTTAGATGGTACACAGAGGTGTTTTAAAAAGGCATCCTTTGTTCTCTCAGCCGCACAAAAGATTACCTCCCTTAAGATGGCACTTCCCATCTGCAGTTTTAATAAATATTTGCACTAAAGATAATGAGCATTTTTGTTTTGGAAAAGATCTGCTGTTGATAAATGTGGTGCTTTATCAGTTGATCGTAATGTTTTGAAGTGATTACAACTAAATCCTGTGTATGCTCATTTGGAAGTAAACCTCATTGTCGAAAACAGTGCTTACTAAAAATAATAAAAAATAAAAGGTGTTATTTAAGATTGCAGCCTTACAATGCGGTACTACCCATGAGTGCTTGGACACCATTCCCACTGTATCCAGTGGGACTTACTCGCTAATAAGTGTACGTAGGATTGTAATATATGTATGTATTTATTTATATTGCAATTTATATCCTGCCTTTTTCCTACAAAGGGCTCAAGGCAGCTAACATCATTCTCCCCCTCCATCTTATCCCCACAACAACAACCCTGTGAGGTAGGTTGAGCTGAGAGTCTGTGACTGGCCCAAAGTCACCCAGTTGGCTTCATCCTCTGAGTCCCAGTCCCATGCTCTTAACCACTACACCACACTGGCTCTCCAATTGTAATTGATGAAGAGTCGATTAATCACCAAAGGCTGCAATTTGATCATGTTTTGACCAAAAACAATCCTAGAGTGACTGCAATAAGAGCTGAAGAAGTTTTGTATGACTAAACGTGCCTAAGGATCATTCCTTGGTTGATTAATTGGCACTTTAATTTGTAAAAAGGCCTGCATGTCCCAGCATCCCCAACCAGCAAAACTGGGAATTGTAGTTATTCCCTGTCTAAACTTGCATAGGATTGCATCTTTAAAGCTTTGAGGTGGTTTAATTGTTATCATCCCCACAAAAAGAGGAAATTCTTGGAACTGCAGTTTTGTGAAAAAATCAGCTATCTCTAGACCTCTGGTGCTTTGCTTCATATATTAATATTTATGAAATTATATTTTGCCTTGCATCTAATATAGAGAAAGACAGGGCACATAGTTACACATAACACAAATGAGTGTATTACATTTTTCCCTACATGGCAATCGTTTCAATATAAAATAAAGTTGTGGACTATTATATAGTTGCCTCGAGTGCCTTTTAAGAATATTTATTTATTTTTTGGGAGAGGGGAGTGGAAAGGCAGGGCATGAAATAAACAATTTCTGAATGGAATACACCTCGATTTTTTCAGTGCATGGCTTAGGTAGCTGCTGTGTAATTCTGATCAAATTCGAAGCATCCTGCAAATGTGTCATCACATTCTGATGTGCAGACAAATAATTAAGAGAGCAACCCTGTGTAGGTTTGGACAGAAAAAACCCCAGAATGATGTAGGTTTGGGCAGAAAAAGCAAGCATCCCTCCAACCAGCAATGTTGACCGAGGTCTGGGCCATGCTGAGAACTGTAGAACTAAACATGTATAGGATCACTTCCTAAATCACAGAATGTAGGAGAAGTCAAATCAAGTCTCCAAATGCTTAAGGCACTGATCCTGATACTGGATAATGTTGGATAATGTTGGCATAGGGATTCCTAGTGCTGCCACCACAACAAGCATCTCTCTCTCTCTCTCTCTCTCTCTCTCTCTCTCTCTCTCTCTCTCTCTCTCTCTCTCTCTCTCGAACACACACACACACACACACACACACACTCCTGCTTCCTGAAATAGTAAAATCCAGGGCAGACTCTTCAGCCTGATACTTCCAAACACACAGTTCAGCTCTTATCCCCTGAAAACAAGATGGCAGCAATTGTGTTCCAAGTGTCTTCTTCACAACTAACCAGCTGGCCTACATTTTGTACCCATGGCAAATGCAAATCAGTCAGCCTTTGTGCAACAAGAGTTGTGAAAGCAGCTTGGCTCCAACCAGAAGTAGTCAAAAACATTTCAGAAATCAATTTGTAAGTCTAAAATAATATGTAAATTGTAATGCTGCTCAGGTACTGGATGTGAACAGGAAGGATGGAGATATTACACACACACACACACACACACACACACACACAATCAATGAGTTTTGTTGAATAGAGCTTGCAAAGGTATTTCTTTTGATATTAAATGCCCTGGAAGACTAAAAAGCTGCCATTTTTTAGCCAGGTAGCTGTCAGTGCCACAAAGGCCCACTAAGATGGCAGCTGGTTTGCAGGGTGAGCCATGTGAGGAGAGACTGAGGGAGCTGGGTCTTTTCAGCCTTGAGAGGAGGAGACTCAGAGGGGACCTCTTAGCGACGTACAGCAATGTGAGGGGGTGCAACGCAGAGGTGGGTCATTACCTCTTTTCCCCTTCAGTGGGGGGCGGGACATGTTCCAATGGACTGAAGCTCAGGGAGCCAAGGTTTAGGGTGGATGCCAGGAAGTACTTCCTAACAGTTAGGACCCTGAGGGTATGGAATGGCCTTCCATGGAGGTGGTTGAGGCCCCATCGGTGCGGATGTTCAAGGAAAGGCTGGACATGCACATGGTAGGCATGTCATGAGTGGAGCTGGCTGGAGCTAAGGGTCAGACTAGATGTCTCAGGAGGGCCCTTCTAACTCACTCTGTTTCTATGTTTCTGTGTCACTGATGAGAGTGAATTGATGGCATACAGCTTGCATGGCTGCAAAGTTCTTAGTCCAAAAGAACCTGCTCTGCTATTTTGATTACTTTTGATGATCCAAATACTGACTCATAAGAGTCCCATTATTTCCCAACTTCATTGGTTCTGACCTTTCATCCATGGTGTGCCGACATTCATCTGCTATGTTTTTCCTGGAACTGGGCAATTTGTGTGATTTGCATAACCAGCAACTGGATTCATTTTTCTGAACTCTGCCACAGAAAGCATTGCCACAGATGGTCAGATTCAAGCTCTTTTTTTTAAACTTGGGCATTGCAAAAACAAAACCAATGTGATTAAAAGTGGGGGAAAGAGAAGCTAAAATGTTACAAGTTTTGGCTAAGATTTTAAAAGATTCATAGCACTAATTATAAATATCCCTTGTGTATCCCTATGCGTTTATTTGGAACATAACATGCTGCCATTATTTATCTTTTATTTATTTATTTAAAACTTTTCTACCCTGTCCACCACTGATGTCTTGGAGCAGCTTACAATAAAGAACAAATAAAATAAAATAAAATAAAATAAAATAAAATAAAACACTAAACAAAACACAGCATCCAGCAATAAACACAGCATCCAGCAAACCACGATTAAACCCCAGTTGAAACCAATGAAACATTAAAATAGGGGGGAAATGAAAAGGTTTTTGCCTGATGCTGAAAAGATTATAACGTAGCACCAGGCGAACCTCTCTGGGGAGCATATTCCATAGTCAGGGTGCCACTGCAGAGAAGGCCCTCCTCCGCATAGCCACCCTCCTGATCTCCTTCAAGGAGGGCTCCCGGAGCAGGACCTCTGCCTCAGATCTCAAGGGGTGGAAGGGCACATGGGGAGAAGCTGCTCCTTCAGGTATCCTGGACCCAATCCAAATAGCACCTTAAATTGGTCCCGGGCTTCAGTTGGCAGCCAGTGTAACCAATAGAGAACTGGTGTTATGTGTGAAAACCTGCTGGTTCCCATTAAGATCCTGGCAACTCTATTCTGAACCAACTGAAGTATCTGGATCATCTTCAAGGGCAGCCCCATGTAGAGCGTGTTACAGTAGTCCAACCAGGAAGTTACCAGAGCATGGGTCACTGTTGCCAGGCAGTGCTCATCCAAGTAAGGGCACAGTTGATGGATCAGCCAAAGCTGAAGGAAAGCGTTCCTCGCCACTGCTGCCACCTGGGACTCCAGGGACAGCTCTGGATTGAGGAGCACTCCCAAACTGTTCACCCTGTCCTTTGGGGGAGTGCAACCCTGTCCAGGACAGGGTTAAAATCACTTACCCGGAAGGCTGAACCACTCACAAATAGGACCTCCATCTTGTCTGGATTAAGCCTCAGTTTATTGGCCCGTAACCCCAGCCAGGCACCAGTTAAGGACAGTCGCTGCCTCACCTGGACTAGATGTAAAAGAGAGGTAGAGCTGAGTGTCATCAGCGTACTGGTGACTCTGCAGCCCCAACCTCCTGATGACCTCTCCCAGTGGTTTCATGTAGATGTTAAAGAGCAAGGGGGACAAAATGGAGCCCTGCAGAACTCCATGGCAAAGCTGCCTTGGCACAGAACCATAATCCCCCAGCACCACCTTCTGGAATTGGCCAGACAGGTAGAAGTGGAACCACCACAAAGCAGTACCTCCAACTCCCAAGCTGTACAGCCTATCCAGAAGAATACCATGGCTGATGGTATCAAAAGCCACTGAGAGGTCCAGGAGAACCAACAGGGACGCACTCCCCTGTCCCTCTCCATGCACAGGTCATCATACAGGGCAACCAAGGCAGTTTCTGTTCCATAGCCAGGCCTCTGAAACCAGATTGAAATGGGTCTAGATGGTCAGCTTCCTCCAAGAGCACCCGCTCGACCACCTTGCCCAAAAACGGGATAATAGCCACTGGCCTATAGTTGGTAGCCAACTCTGGGTCCAGAGTCGCCCTCTTCAGGACAGGCCTGATCACCACCTCCTTCAAAGGAGCAGAGACCTGGCCCTCCCTCAGAGAGGCATTGACGACCTCCAGGACCCAGGTACATATCCCGTCTTTGGCTTTGATGAGCAGCCATGAAGGACAAGGATTGAGCAAACAGGCGGTAGGTCGGAGCAATGCAAGCACCTTGTCCACATCCTCAGGCTGCACCAATCGCACGCATCCTGTAAAGGTGGATGAGATGGTGGTCTGGATGCTATTAAAAGGATGGTGCATGAACTTCAGCAAAGACAACTGAAATATCCATATGTTAGTCCATTGGTTGTTTAAAGGACACCTATTCAAAAATTGAGAGTTTCGTTGGATCCTCCACCCATTGTGTTATATGGATAGCCTGTATGAGTCAGGTTGAACTTTGAAGAGGCTGCTTGGGGGATTTCTGGAAATGTGTGTTGCAGAATGCAAGAGCCTCTATTAAGGGAAGGCGGCAGATGGGAGGAGAACAAGGGTATGCAAACAAGCATGAGGGGAGTCCAGCTGTGCAGCTTGGCCCTTCCGCAGTGTGTGTGCATGTACTGCCTTGTCTCTCCAGTCCTCAGTCTATCCATACTGAGCTGGAAGGTCCAAAAAGAACTTCTACTCCAGTTTACTTGGACTCAGGAGCACTCAAACCTGTGTGATCACAGGCTGCCCAAACTGGTACACATGCCCATGGAATGCAAGTAGAATCTCTCTCCAGAACCTGCTCTTCAACCCAACACAATATGGACTAGAGACATGAGGTTGGGAGCAACCTGTGTGGTTCTGTCCATTTGTACACCCTTTTCAGACATTATGGCTTAACGAGGCTGGTACACGCGTCGATTCCTAACCACCAATCACAGCTTGAAAAATACCGTTAAGTCCAGATATGCTGTTACTTTCTGAAGCAGGGCTGAGCTACCCAGGTTCCTCAGGCTGTTTGGGACTCCTGTAACTGCTCACCATTAGCACTGCCAGCTGAGAGTGCTGGGCATTGAAGCTTGTTCTAAATTCTGTTAGGGCTTCATTATGTGCCTTTTTGAAAGACAGAAACATGAGCTAGCCCTCTCCTACTCAGGACTGCTATATTACTGACACGGAAGTGATTAAGTCGCCATACCTGCAATGAGAAAAAGTGCTGGCATGCACTTTATTAAGTCATTCTGTTCTACATGTACTTAAGATCAGCTCTTTGAAAGGTTGCATATGCATAAGCCAGTGAAGAATATCACCCTGAAACTCATCCGCTCTTTCAGTCAGAGTCCTTTGATATACAATTTCAACCCACCCAAAATATGTGTAAAAAGTGTTTTCCTAAGCATTTAGGTCCGGTGATCAAGAACTTAATAGGCTGGAAATTATCACCTCTTCAACGTTGAAAGGTTTTTCCCCCCTCAAATGGAAATATAGGAAAGAATCAGCAATCCCTTAAGTATTCCAAGCAACAAACTTTAGTTGAACTTGCAATTTATAACTTGCTATGAGTACCTCTGCTATCGAGGGTAGGAAGATGGTGTTACATTTAGGACAGCAGACTTTAGCAAAGGTTATATTATTACTTTGTTTTACCATGTTTATACTATTCTGTGTTTTACATATGTGACCTTGATTTATCGAGAGAGATTGAGAGAGAGAGAGAGAGAGAGAGAGAGAGAGAGAGAGAGAATGAGAATTCAATTTTCCTGTTTGTCACTTGTCTCCTTGTTTTTAATTCATTTTGATTTTCATTTTAACTATGGGGTCAGGAAACTAACTTGTTTTAACAAGTCATTTTGACATGTTTTCATGTTTAACTTGCTATGTTGGCCTACATTGGCTCATGCTGGTCTATATCCATAATAAAATTGATTGATCACTGTGACTACCCTTCAGCTTATCAGAATCAGGATTCAACCTGTCGTGTGTCACCCACATTTAACTGCTGACTGTATCACCAGGTCTGAATGCTTCACTGCAGCTTATTGTGGGGTTGTTGCACCAGGGATGAGTCGTGTTACCTGCAAATGTCAGGTTGCATAGACAAACCCCGCTCAGGAACTGTCATATCATACCAACCCAGCATACCTGAAGCTTTTCCCACCAATGACCCTAAAATATACCATGGGTCGTTTAACCCTTGCACCACCCACACCTACCAGGTTTGCACATTCTCAAGTGGGGTTTGCAGATTCAAAATGGCAGCCACACACACTGTAGCCTCACCTGTTGTGGATGGGCTGTTGTGTCATGTGATTAGCCTATGTATCTTTCTCCCTCTCCCTCTCCTCTTGCCACCTTCCTCTGTTCCCTTGATTCAGTTTGTCTATCTTGGTTTTCTCTTTTCTTAGAAAACATTATGAGGATGCTATTGATGGGATCAACATCAAGTGGAGATGTTGCCCTGTTAGGTATCTTGACTCCTCCAGTTGAGGACCATAGACTGAATCAGTCTTCTCTGCCCATTGGCCATATTGGCTGCAAGTTGTTTAAAATACCTGGTAGACACCAGGTTGCCTGACATGGCCAGTGCATTAAGCATTCAGATGATATTCCAAATGCGCCTCACTTACGCTTACCAAGAATCATCCATCAGGATAAAAGCAGAAGGTTGGCTTGGAGTTTGTATGGCTTGAATGTGTCTTTAATTTTGAACAGGAGCTTTAGTTAATTCATAGGAAAGACCTTGTTGAGGACCATATGGCAATTAGTTAGAAAAGGAAAAGAGATCGCAATTTAATTAATATTCTAATCCCAACGTTAACAATCTTCCTGCCAAGTCAGCAAGGCTGCTTGTTCTGTTTGCAATCCTTGCGATTCATCCAGGGTGACACTCATCAGCTACCTCCAGAAAAGAAACGCACTTGTAAATTTAGCACAAAAATTAGCAGGCATCAATATGTCATAGAAAAGTTTTAATCGGGGCTGTCAGCTAGCAGTTTTTCTGTCGACAAACACAAAGGGACCTTTCTCGCAACATAATTTACTCAATCTTTGCTGGCATGAAATGCGCCTTACCGAGTTGCTCAGTGGCCTGAGGCGTAGCGATAGGATCAACCTGCGCGTTGTGGCTTTTTACTGTCTTGCAGGTAGATTGTGTTTCCAGGAGGTGGCTCGTGCCCCACCCACCCACCCACCCACGCCTCCTCCACGCATGACAGCCATGAGACTTTTGCTGCTTTTGGCCCGTGTGGTGCTATTGGCTGCCTGCCACTGCCAAGCCGTCAGCTTTCCCGAAGATGATGACCCGATTAATGTTGTCGACTACCACTGTAAGTCATCAGCAAACCAAGCATGCTGCTTAATTGTAGCTTATTTTATTGTCAAGCCAAAGTAAGCATTCCTTTTGGAATTCGCCAGGTTCATTTACTTGTCTTTTGGCTTTAAACAGAATACTGAAGTGTTATTTTTTAAAGTACAATCAAAATCGAATCAAAAAGGATGCAGTACTTCCATTTCTTTGGGGGTTTGTCTTTTCCCAATGTGCCTGCTGATGCTGGCCATCTTTTATTCATTTGCATTCAAGGCATAATGCAAGGAGTTTAGTTTAAGCCCCTCTGCTCCCAATATATACAGCTAATCAATGCTGCCTATTGATTCCTTAGCTCTGTAATCCTGAGTGATGGCAACCCATTTTCACTTGCAGATTCAAGGCAATATCCGGTATTTAGAGGACGCCCTTCATGCAATGAATCCCAACACAGGCTGGACTTTCAACTGATGCTGAAAATTCGAGACACACTTTATATTGCTGGCAGGTAATTTTCCTGCAGTCAGTTGATTAAATTAAAATTCCCTCCTTCCTTCATTCCCTCACACCACCGCACACTCTGTCCCTCGCGTTTGCATTTTATCTGTGCACCTTGCTTAAATATAATCCATAGCGTGGGGCTGGGAAGCCTTGGAAGGGAGGAACCGGGATACAGCAAAGAAAGAGAGGAACTAAGTATCTTCCGTACATTGAGCTCTACTGGATCAGGACAAAGCTCCATCTTGCTCAGCACAGGAAGAAGACACAAAGGTGCTTGTATGAAGCGCAGAGATGAATTGCTAGGGCTGTTTCGTATTTATTTGTTTTAACTTCGGTACCACCCAATAGCCAAAGCTCTCCGCATAGTTTTGTTACACTTTCGTAAGATCATCCAGACTTGGTAAGTGAGTGAGGTTTTTTGATGTGTCTTATTCACTTTTTTTAATATATAGGGATCAAGTTTATACTGTAAATTTGAATGAAGTTCCAAAGGGAGAAGTTGTTCCAAGCAAGGTAAGCAGGTATACACACACACGTTTTTAAAAATGATTTTAATATTGAAATCATTCTTGAAGAAAGACTGAATATTCATTTTCCTTTGTTCTATTGCAACAGAAATTAACGTGGCGTTCAAAGCAACAGGATAGAGAGAACTGTGCCATGAAGGGAAAGCACAAAGTAGGTTTGTCCTTTGTTAAAAGGATGAAAAGCATACAATATTTAAATCATTGTTAGCTTACAAATGCTATGCTTGTGACCAGTTTGGAACTGATCATGAGTTACTTTATTCATGCAAGAGTAAGTTTTTCAGGTCGCAGGGGTGGGGGGATGCTTCAGTTTCCATTTCAGATTTTTTTTTATAGATGGTGGACCATCCAAAGGACTCCAAATTTACAAGAAATCCTAATGAATTACATTTGTTAGGTTTATAGCAGCCTTCCCCAACCTGGTGCCCTCCAACTGTCTTGGACTACAACTCCCATCAGTCGACAGGGCAAATGGTCAAGAAGGCTGCAACTTGTGGTCCAAAGCAGGTTGGAGGAGTCTGATGCATAGAAAACTGGAGCTATTTGTCATCTGCTGAAGAGTGTCAAGACTTTATTTCCATTTATTTATTTTATTGATATCCTGCCTTGGCTTCCGCAAGGACCCAGGTGGCCAACATAATCTTCCTTTCTACTTTATTCTCATACCATCCTGCAGGGGAGATGAGGCTGCCCAGTTGCCCAGGGAACTCCATGCTCTAGTGGGGAGCAGAACTTGGGGCTTCCAGTTCCCCAGTCTGATGCTCTACCCACTGGCTCCTGTATAAGTTACTTCATCCCTCTTTTTGCGTTCTTCCGTTTAGTTTTTCTTTCATACTGTTGATATTTTGTCATCTCAATTTTCTACACCTCTGAGTGAATGCTCATAGTTTCTCTCTATTTATCTTCCATTTTTAGGATGAATGCCATAATTTTATTAAAGTCTTTGTCCCCAGGAATGATGAGATGGTCTTTGTCTGTGGAACTAACGCATTTAACCCCATGTGCCGCTATTATCGGGTAAGGACCAATGCCTGATAGAATATGAGCAATCCTTGAGCAGAAACGGTCTTCTCTGCCTGTGTGGGTTTACCTCATGTACCAATGACTACCATGTTTATCCCACAATTCCTCACAAGGGATCAGGAGGGTGTATGTGTTTGTCTCCCCTTCCCCTTTACCCTCGCAACAATCTTGTGAGGTAGGTTAGGCTCAGAGAGATGGACAGCCCAAATCCATGCAGTCACTTTCATGTCTTAACAGGGATTTGAACCTATAGCCCCTGTGTCCTAGTCCAGAACTCTAACCACTACACTGCACTGCTTCTCTTCCATGAGCAATTGTTTTCCACATCCTATTGAGCTGTCTGGACTTGATGTGAACTGGACAGGGCATCAGCATGTGGGGCCAGTGCGAACTTGCTTCCTGCCCCTAGCTGTCCATGACAGCAGCAGGATTAGGGCTGATCAGGTGACTCCCATTTGCCACTTGTCATCATGGCCTTCCCATGATGGAGACTCCAAAAGAGCAACCCTACTGGACCAGACCCAAAGCCTGTCTCAGCCAGCAGCTTGTTTCCCAGAGTAGCCAGCCAGGAATCCATGGGAATCCCACAAGTACATCCTGGGAAAAGCATCCTCTCCACCATGGTTCCTCCCCGTGTTGATAATTCAGAGCACATAACCATCAAGTGGACATAAAAAGTTGTCCTCCTTTGCAAAGCTCCTTTAGGAGCAGTTCTCAGAGCATGACACGGGCGATTAGATCAAGTCTGACAGCCCGAATGATGGAGTGTGCAAAACAGCCCCGCGCCTCCATCACACCAGCCTGCAGAGCTTGAAGTAACACCCCCAAACCGTTTATCTTCCTTCTCCAGTTGAGTACCTTGGAGTATGACGGTGAAGAAATCAGTGGCTTGGCAAGGTGCCCTTTCGATGCCAAACAAACCAACGTTGCCCTCTTTGCTGGTAAGAACGTTGTGTCTAACGAATCCTGATGATGCATTACATAGACAGTGCAGGAGGAAGGGAAATTTTCCAGAAAGATGCATCACATCAAAGGAACTGCATCATATCAGTGTGAAAGTGCCTAATGCATCTTTTTTGGAATTAGAAACCATGTTACATTAAAGCAGGAAGAGCTAGCCGGCAACATCCCTCCTCCACTGAATCGGCGTTGCGCCCCAAAATATTTTTCCCCAGACCCCTGCTTCGATTACGCTCTGTTTCTGGTTTCGTTATTGCTACTAGCTAAAGCATTGTTACCACTATTACTACTACTTCCATCAGATCAGTCTAACCAATTAATTGACTGGACGTTGCAAAAACAAGAAGCATTGAGTTTCCGTACACGATCCGTACAGACTTTCCCACATTGCTTTTCATGTTGCCTGCTTTGGAAAGGCAAAGGGCCTCTGCTGATCCATATTTAGGTGGGATCTTCTAGGAAGCACATTTGGTCCATGCACACACCAAGTCAATGACATCAAACCGTCCAAGCTCATGCGCTTCCTACCTGTGAAGCCCGGGCAGCACCAACTTTTATAGAGAGCCGGAGCGTCTGTGAAGGAGCCCACGTTTTGGTCCCCGGACCAAACATCTGCATCACCTTGTGGCCCCAGGAATGCTGAGTTGACCATCCTTGTGTTGGAGGAATGTTTGGGAGAAAGGATATGAGAAAAAGACAATTGTGACAGAGTATCAGATTTCTGCCTAATTGTTGTTAGTCGCAAAGTCGTGTCCGACCCATCACGACCCCATGGACCACATTTCTCCAGGCCTTCTTGTCCTCCACCATCCCCCGGAGTCCACTAAGCTCACACCAACTGCCTCTGTGACTCCATCCAGCCACCTCATCCTCTGCTGTCCCCTCCTTCTTTTGCCATCTATTGTTCCCAGCATTAGACTCTTCTCCAGGGAGTCTTTCCTTCTCATTAGGTAGCCAAAGTATTTGAGTTTCATCTTCAGGATCTGGCCTTCTGAAGAGCAGTCAGGGTTGATCTCCTCTAGGACTGACCAATTTGATCGCCTTGCGGTCCAAGGGACTCACAGGAGTCTCCTCCAGGCCTCAATCCTTCAGCGCTCAGCCTTCCTTATGGTCCAGCTTTCACTGCCATACATTGCAACTGGGAAAACCATCGCCTTGACTATATGCACTTTTGTTGGCAGGGTGATACTGTCTCTTAATCTCCCTGTATGTGCTACTGTTCTAGATGGCAAATTGTATTCCGCAACGGTGGCAGATTTCCTGGCCAGCGATGCGGTTATTTACCGAAGCATGGGAGATGGATCTGCTCTGAGAACCATAAAGTACGATTCCAAGTGGATAAAAGGTACTTTTAGTAAGATACTTATAACAAATACATGCAATGCCACTGGGAGCTGCTAACTGGATCCTGTGTGAATCTAGGTATGTCTTAGGCTGGAGGGGAATTGTCCTGTTCCCATGAGCCCATCATTCCATATTGGTTCAGTTTCCTGGTCACAATCCTCTTTGTCGA
Source organism: Varanus salvator macromaculatus (assembly GCA_023646645.1). Taxonomy (NCBI): domain Eukaryota; kingdom Metazoa; phylum Chordata; class Lepidosauria; order Squamata; family Varanidae; genus Varanus; species Varanus salvator. The sequence goes on from JAIXND010000786.1 coordinate 10,454,331, forward strand.
TGTGCTGATTTCCTCAACAATTGACTCATTGTTTCCAAGTATTTGAGGCTAGAGGCCCACTTTATAAAAGTAATTAAAATTAAAGGTACACACAAGTCCATAAAATCCCAAATTAGTACTGTTGGGTTATCTTAACAATTTGGTTAAAGGTCATGGTCTTGATATATAGCTGCTCACGGCAGCTGAAATGTTTAGAGCCGCAACCTGGAAGAAAGGTCCACTCCAACATTACTTGAATGGAATGGTAGAAGATAGAATATATCAATTTTATCACAAATTAACTTATTACATAAAATCAAGGGATAAGCCCATACATTTATTTTAAAAATGGACTCTATTTGCAATGTTCTGGAACAGATCACCAAAGCAAAATACAATATGCTAGAGAAAGGAGTATTTTATTGCAAAGATTATTACTGTTCCCGTGTGTTGTGGACCTCATATAGGTCCTTCTTCAGGGAAATACACAGAACAATATAAATGCAACTTACGCTTTAGGATTTAAACGTGCCCAGGTGTTGTATGAGTTTAAACAAAATAGCTTTTGGAGGAAAATCCTGTGGCTGCCCCATTGCTTTTGGGGATTTCCTGTTTTTGTTGAATAATAGCAAATATTCTGGAACTGCAAAAATCACAAAAATGCATATTTAACCATGTATTTTCTTTACTTTATAGTTGTGTGTGTGTGAAATACCATTTTTATATGTATATAAAATGTGTGTGTGAAATATGAACATGAGATATTTTCTGTATCAAAATACAATTGGAGGCACACTTCATTTGCACCTGAAAAAGTTTTGAGCTTCTTTTCTGTTATTGTTTTTACAGTGGCCTGTTTTATACACAACAGTAAGCAATTTTTACTGTTCCATGTTCAAGTTTCATGCTCACATGTGCTCTCTCATCCTCCTTCCTCTTCTGACAAGGCAACAGGAGTTCAAAAGACTATATTAACTGCCTTTTAATATGGCATCAAACCTCTAAACTGTGGTTAATCTTAACTATTTTTAAGAAACAAGTCAGTTTCATAAACTATGGTTTGACATTTCAACATTTCAACTAACTGTAGATAAGATGAACCTCAGTTTGAACCTTAGATTCAACCTCAGCTTCAGACATAAAGTTCAACTATGATTAGTCTGAAAATCAAAGGGAAGGCTGCCAGACATCCAAGGGAAGCTGATATGTGGCAAAGGGGATCTCTCAGCCCCTGTATTTCTTACTGAATCCCTGCCCAGACCAGTTAGGCATACAGAGATCCGCCTCTGTGAAGGGGTGCTTTAGGAATCTTAATTAATATGAATGATGGATTCACTGTGACACACTAGCAATTTCTCTAGTATGTGCTTCAGCACACGCATATACATAACGAACACACACACATTCATTTTTCATATACAGTTAAGAGCATAAGAGGTGCCCTCCGGGATTACACCAAGGGGACATCTAGCCCAGCATCCACTTCATACATGGCCTGTGGGAAACCCACAAACAAGATCCTGCAATAGCCCATACTCCCCAGCAGCTTGTGTCCATGGGCATGTGCATCCTGCTACTGGTACTGGAGGGAGCATACAGCTGTCGGGACTGGCATCCTTCTCCTCCAGCAATTTGGCTGAGATCCTTTTCACGCTTGCCCAGGAGAACGTCCCATGGAGATCAGTGCAGCTTCTTCCTAGTAGACATACACAGCTTTGCTGCACAGGAGTGTGTTCGACAAACAGATCACACAGACTTTTTTTTGTAAGAACAATTCCTAAAAATGGCTCTTTGTATAATAGAGGAGGTTCTCCACCTCGCTTCCCCTCCTGACATCCTGCTTCCCTGGCTTTGAGGATCCAGTGCTTCAGCAGCAATGTTTAAGGGCCAGCTTTGTAGCTGTAGACTTGCATTCTTCTTTCAGCTATCAGTAATTCAGCGGCACACAACCCAAGCTCAGAACTCCGGCCTTTGTCTTCATTCCACAAAAGATTTGGCCCTGGAATGAAACTGTTCTCCATCTCCACCCAATCAAATAGGTTAATGAAAGAAGCTGTAACAACAAAGACCCGGGCTTTAATACAATTCCTCTGAGGCCTTTTTACAGTCCATTAGCGGATATTAAACATCTACACATTCACTGCAGCTCAACTTCCTCTGTAGTTGGATGTCCTACAGTGCCTTAAATGGAGCAAGTGCGCTTTGAATCTCTGTGTAGCTGCAGTAGAGCCTTTGGCATCTATCTCCTGCCAATCCACCTAGAAGCAGCTACAGTTTCCTGTCTTACATGTCGGTAAAGACTCTGCCAGCTGTAACCCAAAGACACTCGCAGCGGCAGGCCCGTAACTTGCTGCACAACTTGTGAGAAGCGCAACAAGCTGGCCACCCACTGTTCTGAGCCCTTCATGTAAATCTCACACATTTGTTTGGATCTAGTGGGCTATGTCATTGTGATTTCTTGGCTTGATTGGGGTTGCACCCAGCCTTTCGGCCAAGAAGGATGGTACTCCAGCTTACAGGCATGGATAATACTTGATCACTGGTGCAGCCCTGTGGTTTGCACGCTCAGTAGTCATATGCCCTGAAATGGGAGGTTTAATCGCATCCAAGACAGAGTGCGGGAAATGGCAGAGGCAAACTCTTGCTCCCAGCACATCCTGCTCTGCACTTCAATTAGATGACCATTTTCAGGCATCGAACTGAGACACTCAAAAGGTGCACCATATACGTAGCCTCCCCTGCCCCATCCCACTCCTTGCCTTTACTGCCTCTCCGAGGTTGGAGAGGTGACTTCGGAGAGGCAGCAGGCACAGTTATTTCCCTGCCAGCTGTGAAGGAACAGAACATGGACCGCCTGCCCTAAGGGCAGAGTTCTGCCTCTAACTTAAGATCTAGGATCCCAAATTATCCTATGGCCCCTCAGTTCCTGTCTAGCAGTCACAGGACCACTCACTAAAAACAATAATACAAGACATGACTGTTGAACTGGGGCCTAGGAGAAAAGGATGATCTATGGTCAACAGTGTCCCAAGATCATGCATCTGATCTAAACATTCTCTGCTCAAAAAATGATAATCCGCAGTGTACTTATTTTAATGATAGAATTGATACGTTTGCATCCAACAAAGCTTGAAAGAAACTGCTCTGACTTTGTATATGGTGTAATGTTATAACATAGCTATGGTTCCCCTATGAATGTTCTGTGTGAACGTCTTCATTAATTCCATACTTTTGTAAATGTATTAAAGGTTATAAATTTATAAACAATCTTTTTATCAGTGCTAAATTATCAGCAATGTTCTGCTTTCACTGAGTAGAGAAAGGAGAGAACAAGGTTGTGTTTCTCACCAGCACATGCTCTTAAGCTTGGGTCTCCCAAGGTTTGCTAGCCGAGAGCCTGCAGTTGCTTTAATCCGGGACTGTCTACACTGGCTAGTTTGAAGATAGGCGACCTTTTCTAGCAACACCTAAAGATGACAGAGATTGAAGCGGGACCTTGTCCATGCAAGTGCCCTGCAGAGTGCCCGGATCCTTCCCCTTGAACTGCAAAAAGCAGCTTGGGTTGTTCATGGCCCGTTTTGGTGCTGTGTTGTGCTTGTTTCCGGCAGAGCAAGTCTGAAGCTCTGTGATACGCCCGGGGCAGGCAGCACCAGCAGAAACCAGAAGATCCAAGTAGCAGTATTTGGCTCTGCTACCCTTGTTGCGGTCATTATGTTGTTGTTTTAAAGTATGGACTGATTTGTGCCCCATTCCTGCACGGGCTTCAAGGAGTCTCCAGGCCAGGAATATGCCTGGTTCGTGCCTGCCTCCCTTCAGCAGTGCTGCATCCTCAGGTGCTTTGAATCCCACACCCTGTGGGCCGCTACTTCCAACCAAGCCATGCGACACCTTTTTCTTCTGCCCTAGGAGCAGAATGACTCACTTCCTCTTCCTTGCATCTTTCAGAGCCCCACTTCCTCCATGCCATTGAGTACGGGAACTTTGTTTATTTCTTCTTTCGAGAGATTGCTGTGGAACATAATAATTTAGGCAAGGTAAGAGTAAATACAGCTGTTTGTTATGATAAGCTATAAAGTCTCTGGATAATTTGTAGAGGACTAAAAATATGCTTGCTGTGGAGTGGCTGACCCCATTTCCTTTCTACAAGGGCTGTTAAAAACAGGGAGAGATCCTATGTTCATACTTCCAATTGCTGGAGGATGTTGTGGTTGTTGGCAATGGTTGCTTTTCCCAGTTTGCTGCCCTGTTGTCAAGAGCAGAACCCGACATTATGTTGTTGAGAGCAGAACTCAAACACTACAATACTTACAGCTGAAACTCCAAGGGACACCTGGATTAACATGAAGCACAATTTCTTTGATATTTCACCTTTGAAATCCTCTTTAAAGTGAATCTGCTGTTTGCTTTAGTGGGACTCACTTGGGAGGACTGAAGGGATGTGTCTTATGAGTCAGATCGCTCTGACTCATGGCTTGCAGTGCTGAATGGTACCCAACAGCTCTCTCTGGAGGTGGCCGCCTGCTCCTGCCTCATGGGAGGACCACACACGGCCTTCATAGCTTGCATTTCCTCCCTGGGGAACATCAGACCTGCTAGAACACATGGCCATCAGTGGCTAAAGCCTTCCAGATGGGAACTCATGGCCCTCCAGTCAATGCACCAAGGCACTTCTTCAAATCAGTGACGACTTCCTTGATACTCCGCAATGATGCCCAATATGTTAGCCTGTTTTAATACAAAATCCAGTTGGCCTTGAATTACACAGTGAGGATGCAGAACCTTGGGCCTGGGGGCCGCATCCTGCTCGCTCCAGGTGAGCACACGCCTTCCATCTGGCCATGTTTGGTGTCTTTAGGGCAGTCCCCCCCCCAGCCCTATTCTGAGTGGTCCTCAGGTGTGATGGCTTGTGCTAAGAGCTTTTTTGGGCCTACTGGCTGCTGGGCTGCACCCCAGCACCACTCTCAAGGGCCTCTCCAAACTGGAATTTGGCCCACAAACGGAGAGAGATTCAAGACCCCCAATGGAAGGGCTTCATCCCAAAAGGACACTGGTAACCCAGGTGTCCACCAACCCTCCCTCCCTCCCTCCCTCACAGCATGTCCACATTCTGGAACATCCCTGTGACCCACGTGATCATGGGCACCTCAGGGCTAAAGAATGAGTAGGCACAGTGACACCCGCAGCATCTGAGCAACTTGGACACCTTTCTTGGCACCCCCAAAGGGCCTACGCTTTCCGAGCACCGATGTTTATTTTCACTTTAAGTAAGCGTGCTTCACAATGGCAGCTGGACTGCTTCAAAGCCACAGGCAGCTGCCTTTCTCCTGTTCCCAGGAAGGCCTCTGGGCCACACATGCAGTTCAGAGACACCCCAGGAAGCGAGGCTACTGCAGGCCGATGCCTTCGGCGGCCGCGTGTCCCTTTTGCAACAGTGCCCGGGAAAAGCTCTCAAATTCCCAAATACGCCCCCAAGAAATACGGCCTGTCTCTGCTGGTGGTGTTTTCATAAAGCACAACTGATCTGAACTCTTGTTACTTTTGTGTAAGTGGTCCATTGCATTGCAGGTAGGGTGGTTAACCCCTTCCACCAGCCTCTTCCCCCACTAAATGCTCCTTCCCCTGGAGGGATCAGACAGACAGACAGACAGACAGACAGACAGACAGACAGAGCTCCAATAACACCCGCTGCTCTAGCTCTCATGTGCAGGACCAGCTGCAAACAACATACAGTCCAGCCATTCATCTCACTGCATTTAAGAGTACAGAACCAGAGTACAGGCCTCCCCCTTTGGCAAATGGCTTGGGGATCCGCACTGGTCTTCCAGAGAGTAAGCAAGGTCACGTGGAATCCAAAGACAGCTAGATATAAACCCTGCTCAGAAACACTGTTTGCTTAAAAGGAAATCCTGAGGATGGAGCAGGCAAGGCTGGTCCCGGCCCCGAGCCCACCCCTTGAAGTGTTCCTGGATGGACTTGGGCAAGGAGCACTGTGAGCAGCTGCTTTCCGGTTGGCCACATGGCTGCATGCTGGTGCTCTCCTGGCGAAGCAGCCTTGACCTCATTTCTCCCTTCCCTCCCGGGACAGGCTGTGTACTCCCGTGTGGCTCGCATTTGCAAAAACGACATGGGCGGCTCGCAAAGGGTGCTGGAAAAGCACTGGACATCCTTCCTGAAGGCACGTCTCAACTGCTCGGTTCCTGGGGATTCGTTTTTCTACTTTGATGTTCTGCAGTCCATCACAGACATTATAGAAATCAATGGGATCCCTACCATCATTGGGGTTTTCACTACTCAGCTTAACAGGTGAGAGACAAGCGACCCATCATCAATCTGTTCTCTGGTTGTTTACTGACGGTCCTTCGGCAGCTACTTTGCCATCTTGCAACATCTTCTCTTCTGTGTCCTTTCAGCATCCCTGGATCAGCGGTGTGTGCCTTTAGTATGGATGACATTGAGAAAGTCTTCAAAGGGAGATTTAAAGAACAGAAAACAGCAGATTCTGTTTGGACGGCTGTACCTGAAGAAAAAGTACCAAGGCCAAGGTAAAAAAAAATTAAAAGTGATTAACTAGCATCAGTTGCTTTGTCTCATCTCTATTGCTGCTTTGGAATAACTAGAATCACATTTTGGCTATTCAGTGCATCACTGACTAGAAATATCTTGTACTTGCTTGTGTTTTTTCACTGCCCTTTGGACATGGCAAGGGGTCAGCTAAACAATTTGTTGTGTACCTATACAAGCTCTTGGATCTTCCATCAGGAAGACCTGGGTTTGACTAAGGGCTTTTGGAGTTTATCCAAAATGTGAATGAATAGTTCCTCACTGCCATTGCATGTCAACTAGTCCTGCTCACCATTGCATGCACTGTGTAGCCCCACCCCTAGCTATCTGCAAAGGGAGGCCTTTGTGCATACAGCTGCAAAAATGGGGGTTTCCACATGATTTGGACCCTGCACTATCAAAGGTCCCAGTGCAATGGAGGTCTTCACAGCTGTGCAGGTCAAGACCCTCCTCCCTCCTGAGATTTGCTGGACACAGAGGTGGACATGACATGAGTGCGGCTGCTTGGTGTGTCCTGGTCCCCCTTCACATGCTGCATTTACTTCTTCAGTTCACAATGGGGTTCTTATTCTCTACTTCATTCAGGAGCTTCATGTTGATGCATCTTCAAAAAGCAACTTGATTGTGAGTTCCATCAACCTGGCTAAGCAGTTCAGTCCCCTGAAGTTGTCTGGACATCTGTGAATTAACCTTAGGTACCAAATACATGGCAGATATCGCGATATTCAATATTAGCATACACAACCACTTAGAAAAGAAACTTACACAAAAGTCAGCCAAGGAGTGAATTAGGATCCTCGAATGAATGGCTTTAATATTCAGGAAGGTCCTTTTTTCACACCCTAGACCAGTGGTGGCGAACCTGTGGCACACGTGCCACAGCGTACACACAGAGCCCTCTCTGTCGGCACGCGGGCCAAGTCGCCCCAGCATTGCCCCAGCAGCCAAGAATCAGAAAACAGCACACATAGGAGCCATGCACATGCTAGGAAAGGAGTAGCGGCGCCAGGAAATGCTGTCACAGGTCACAACTCGTTAGCCGTGACTTGTCCAAGGTGTCCTGGCATGATTTTGATGGTTGGAAAGTGTTTGGAATGGGCAGAAAAGATGAGCTGTGCAGAAAAAGCTAAAGGAAGGTTTTTTCAAAATCGCCCTCTTTTCATGGAACTTTAGCCCTCTATTTGGGTTAGGGGTGTGCCCTAGGGTAGGGTTAGGGTTAGAAAAACAAGGTGTCCTGACATGATTTTGATGGTTGGAACATGTTTAGAATGGGCAGAAAAGATGAGCTGTGCAGAAAAAGCTACTCAAGGAAGGCCTTTTCAAAATTACCCACTTTTCAATGGAACTTCAGCCATATATTAGAGTTAGGGGTGTGCACCAGGGTAGGGTTAGGGCAGTGGTGGTGAATCTGTTTTGTTGTGTTTTGTTGTGAACTGCCCCAAGCCTTTGTTGCAATGGGGTGGCATAAAAATGGGGTGGCATAAAAATGTTTTAAATAAATAAACAAACAAACCTATGGCACGTATCCACAGCAGGCACACAGATCCCTCTCTGTCAGCATGCGAGCCAAGTCACCCCAGCATCGCCTCAGTAGCCAAGCATCGTATAACAGTGCACATAGGGGCCATGCGCACGCTCTGAAAGGAGTAGCAGCGCCAGGCGATGACGTCATGATCCATGACTCATTAGCCGCAACTCGTCCAAGCTTTCGCATGGCCAGTCAGTGCGCTGCTAAGGATATATATCTATATTTGCTTGGACTGGCTGTGAGTTTTTTTTCTAAACTAAAACCTCTGTTTTCAGGTTTTATTGTCGTGTTGGCACTTTGCGATAAATAAGCTGGGTTTTGGGTTGCAGTTTGGGTACTTGGTCTCTAAAAGGTTCGCCATCACTGTACTAGACCATCTGCCTCAATGCCCTCCACTTTCCCTTCCCTGGTTCCCTGTGGCTGTTTCTGGTCTCTAGCTCCCAGCAGCATGACATGGTCATGATAGTAATTGTAGTCCAGAACATCTGGAGGACACTGAGTTGGGAAAAGACTCGTGGCGGGTGTCCAAAGTTGCTGACCAGACTTTTTCCCAGCCCTGCCTGGGGGAGCCAGTGATGGAAGCCAAAGCCTCAAAGTTTCATGCACCAGTTTCAGGGTAACTCTGTCTTGACAAGTAGTAACAGCTGAAATGCTCCCCAGAAGTACTGGAACAAAAGATATTCATCATGGAAGGCTGTCATAAATTCAGCTAAACCACTGGTCCATCAGGCCCATGGGCTCTGCCTGGCTCCAGACCTCCTGGGATGGGCATCCTTCCCAGCCTCACTACCTGGAAGCCCTTAACTTGAGGCATCACAGGTGAATCTGAGGCCTAGCTCTGCTAGCGAGCTCTTGCAGCCTTCCGTCTCTCCTCCAAGAGCTCACAAATGGCAATCCACTTTCCCAGTGTCGGCGTAGTAGTGCTGTGCCACATCCAAATGTGTGCCTGCAGGTGAGTCGCAGAATGTGCAAATGTGACAACACCGGCTCAAGCGAAGCAACGGACCAGCCTCTTCCCGAATCGCTGTCTGAGATGGAGCCAAAGAAGCAGTTTTCCTTTGGGCTCCAAATGAGTTTTCCTTTGGCCATGCAACCGTGCCTTTTCAGCATGCTTACCCTGTGCGTGAATGATTTAAAAAATCGGGAAAAAATGTCGCTTTCCTTTCAGACCTGGCTGCTGTGCAAAACACGGCCCAGCAGAGGCTTACAAAACCTCCGTTGATTTCCCAGATGAAACCCTCGCTTTCATCAAATCCCACCCTTTGATGGATTCTGCCGTCCCGTCTGTCATTGAGGAGCCTTGGTTCACAAAGACGAGGGTCAGGTAAGGGAGAGGCAGCCTGGTGACCCCAAGCCCAGGTGCTGCACCTCGGAAATAAACTGGATTCCCGTCACAGTGGCTGCACACGGGGGGCCTTTCTGCACAATTGCAGATCCTGTGGCGGATCCTCCTGCAAGGGTCCGATTCGTACAATGGCGTAATAGGAGGAGATGGCAGCCTGGAGATGCTACAAATGCTGTGCCATGGTTTTTTAAAAACCTGGCTAGCTCTATGGCACTTATCCTTACTCACACACTACAACTTGAGACGCATCCATGTGGCACCTTCAAGGCACCATCCTCATCCACCAGTTTTCTGTTCAGCTTTCTAGGAGCTTTAGAGAAGCCATCCATGATGCTGACCATGCAGCTCCAGAGATGGCTGCTATGAAGCTGAAAAGAAAAGCTGCCATGTGTCAGGAACCCTTTGCTGTAGGAGTCGTCAGCCTCACCTGCTTGTCACCATTTCACCAGGGGAGGCCCTCTGAGACCATATGGCCCTTCTGGATCCAAAGCCACTAGATGCATCGCTGCCTCACTTGACGCCCCATCCAATACAGAGGCCACCAAAAGAAGTTTCATCTTGCCTGCTGCCGGATGGTGGTCTTTGTGCCACTGGTTGGGTCGTTGGTTTTAGGTAGTGTACGATTTTGAAATGGAGATATAGGCCACTTTCAGATGTATGAGTTTATAATCCCTTATACTCATATGAAGGAATAACACTCATTGAACTCAGTGTGACTTCTGAGCAGTCATGGTTAGGTTTGTGCCATGTCTTTGGAATCAATAAACACCCTACGATCTAATGCAATGAAGCATGGCTCTCACCTGATGCACCTGCTCCAACCATAAAATCAATGTCAGAGGCCCTATTTCCTGGCTCAGCCACAGCAAAGATCTGACCAGTGGGTACCAGAGACAAGGCCTCCTTTTTTCTCCAGCTTTGGAAATCACTCCCAGGGGTAGGAAGAATGCACAAGCCTCCCATGTTTAGATTTTATATGAAAACGATCGCACACCATGGGGTTTTCATGGCAAAGATACTGGAGTGGGTTGCCATTTTCTTCTCCAGTGGATCACCTTTGTCAGAGCTCTCTGCTATGACCTGTCCATCTTGGGTGCCCCTGCACAGCATAGCTCACGGCTATGGAGAAGGCTTCTCACTGGAGAAGACCCTGATGCTGGGAATGATTGACAGCAAAAGGAGAAGGAGATGGCAGAAGTTGAGGTGGCTGGATGGAGTCACTGGGGCAGTGGGTGTGGGCTTGGGTGGACTCCGAGGGATGGTGGAGGGCAGGAGGGCCTGGAGGAATGTTGTCCAAGGGGTCGTCATGGGTCAGGCACGACTTTGCAACAACTAAACAAAAAAAAAAAAATGCATTCCAAAAGGCCTTTTGTCTGGTTGATCCTGCTCTTGCTTTATTACCACTCTGTAGGTTTTAGTGCCGTCTTTTTCATTTTTGCTCCATTGCTGTTATATTTTTATTGGTTTTATTGAAATCTATGGAAAATTAGTTGGAAAAATGGGGTGTATCTAATATCCCTGAACAAAGGATGACATGTTCCCCGATACCCAACCAGGACTGTGCAGCTGCCTCCTACTGGTGGTACAAAGGCAGAGCTGTGCTATTGCAAGAACGCCGGTGCAGGGTCAGGGTTATTATGCAGGCTGGCACATGGATTACGCACATTATTATGCACATGGATGGGTCGCAAGCCCATGTGGACTTGTCCCCTGTGGAGGTGTGAGCTGGGCTGCTTTTGCTTGGGGCAGCCAGACATGAAATGGGGAAAGACACAGCATAAATACTTCAGATGCGTTGACTGATGGGGTCTACAGCAGCCTGGTGGTCCTGTCCAGTGTGGAGAAGTGACAGAACACTCACACTCTGCAGGCACCTACTCAGAAGCCAAACCTAATGACTTCAATGGGACTTAATCCCTGGAATATAGAGACAGGATGGCATTGAGCGCATCATTAGGAAACTCTGTGCATGGAAACCCCTGTGTGCATGTGGCACCCATGAAGAAAACAATTTCATATTGGAGTTTCCAAATCACTCCTGGCTTCCCCATGTATTTCACTGTCCTTCCATTGCGTTCCCAAAAAAGAAGCTGTTTCCGTTGCTGCTCAAGATTAATTTTTCTTTGCTTTCTAAGTGTGGCATTCTTTCTTTAGTATGAAGGGTGTTGGCAGCTAGTAATGCAAACAGACCTGAGGTGAGGGTATTGATGGGTCTTGCAACTGCTGTTATCAAGGCACTCATGCCTGGTCCCTCAAAAAGCAGCCAGAAAGAGTGGTGTTTTTCTATTCCATGCCCAGAGGAAAGAGGTGTTCAGGGACTCTTCTGGGAGAAAGCTTGCAGACTCCCCTTAACAGAGTAGATTTAATACACTGCTGTTTTTTTAATCTCACTGCTTTCTGGCAATCCCACCCAGACTGAGAAGATGGCATGGGATGAGAAGGTGGGGAGATGCTGGCAGGTGTGCAGAGCAATTATTATGTAAGATCTCTTGGTCTTGACAGGTATCGGTTGACTGCCATTGCTGTGGATCATTCTGCTGGCCCATATCAAAACTACACCGTCATCTTTGTTGGCTCTGAAGCCGGAATGGTGCTTAAAATCTTGGCAAAGACGAGACCTTTTTCTTTGAATGATAGTGTATTACTGGAAGAGATAGACGCTTACAATCATGCAAAGTAGGTATTCTTTTACGAGAACAGCTCAGAGACATTTTACAACATCTGTCTGGTTTGAGCCACGTTTGCTCTGTGCCACCTGATTTAAATCTACTTTCCTTCCCCTTTCCTTGCTGCCACGTCAGCTCCTCTTGTTGTGCCTTGAGTTTCCTGGTGTTCATAGGAATGCATGCTTGGCAATTTGAAAATAATAAGCACAGTCTGATTCCCCCCCCACATACACACACACACAACCAAGGTCATGGAAATGCCTCCATAACTCTACAGCTATTTTTCTTCCTTCTCCTCCTATACTGGTAGGGATAAATGGCAAACCCACAAAGAAGCTAAAGCCATCAGTAATGGCTGAGATAAGAATTGCTAATGAACTAGGGGATAACCTCATTCAGCTGGGCCTTCTGGGCAATCAGTCTTATGTACCAGAGTAGGTGACAGGTGTGGCTGTCCTGCCGGGCTTCCACGGATGGTGAAGGTCAGGGGTCACAGAGCCTTAAGGGAGGCATCGCCACCTGTCAGAATGCAGGCAAGATTGCATGGGAGTCCAGACGCCAACAAAATGATCAGTGGTGCAGGCAGAGGGCGTGTGACCAAGGGAGAGGGAGTGTGGCCTCCTGGAGAACCCCAGATGGCCGGATTGGGACCCCCAGGAGGCCATGTTTGGTCCCCATTTGCACCCCTGCAGTGACAGTGGAAGTCTGGCACTGGGGCTTCTCTGTGCCATGAACTCAGTCTCAGCCCACCAAGGGGCGACAATGGCCTCGCTACACTGCACTGCGCATCACGATGGTTGCGGAAAGCAAATGAGTGTATCTGCTTTGGCCTCATCATGCTACCCACCTGCAGGCCGGAAGCACCACACTTGGTTGGCTGGCATTTGCACCTGTAGGGCAACCGAATCCAGGGCACACCTGAAGACACACCAAGCAGCCACCTTGCTGAAGTGCTCGGCAGGATCACCTGGGAGCCGCATGGTCACCCAGGCACCTTGAGCTCCACAATGGAAGGAAGATAGAATGTAAATAAATACATTAAGAAACACACTAGATCCTGTTCTGGATTACCACACATCTGTTGCACCCCCTATACTTGTCCATGAATAAATCAACAGCCCTCAGATCAACACATCGTAGCCTCAGGGACCTGAAGTTACAGCCACCATATTCATTTTCCCACAATGTCCCTACACTGGGTGCCCTTTAGATCTGAACAGAGCATGATGGGAAATGTAAAGGGTGGCTTCCCAGACAGGTCCAGGGACGGGAGAGGCACTGCGGGAAAGGTTCCACCAAACAGCATATTGCCAAGGGTTCTCTGAGGTGTGGAAATTAGGTCCCTTACTGTATGCCTGGTTTATCCCAGCCCACCCCCAACACTATTGTGGGCAAGTATTCTGTTCTCTCAAATCCCCAGGGATTGGGATATTTCAAGGCAAGCATCACCCAGCTCAGATTCAATGTAAAACCAGAAGTCTTGAGCATCCCCCTGGATCAAAAGGGGACCAAAGCAAATAACCATTCTGGAATTCCTTGTGCCAAACAGGTGCAATGGAGACGGCGAAGAGGACAAGAAGGTCATCTCCCTGCAGCTGGACAAGGAGCACCATGCGCTGTTTGTGGCTTTCTCCAGCTGTGTAATTAGAATGCCTCTAAGCCGCTGTGAGAGACACGGCTCATGCAAAAAGTAAGTTCCCCCTTGCCAGCATGTCTGCAAGGAACTGGGCCAATCCCCAGTGGTGGCGGTTGGAGGCTCACTTCTTCTCTGCTCTCGCTGCAGGACCTGTATTGCTTCTCGAGATCCTTACTGCGGCTGGTTGAACCACGGGACCTGTGGAAGAGTGAAGCCAAGCATGTTGTAAGTGGCAGGGCTCTTGCTGCTTTCCCGACGTACTTCTCGGTGTTGCAGCCTGAGAAAGAATCACAGAATCATACAGCTGGAAGAGGCTCAGCAGGCCTTCATGGCCAACTGCCTGCTCAATGCAGGACTCAAGTCACCCATCCAGATTTCAACCAGGCCTGACGTTGCTTAGCTTCCAAGATTAGGCAAGATCTGTCACTTCAGGCTGTATGTATGTTTAAATGCAAGGCTGAGCAGGCGTTCTTGAAATGGAAGGTTGTCAGCTCAGGTGTGCAGAGCAACCTCATATAAGCATCCAATTTACCTGCACATTTCAAGGCTCATTCTCAGTCTTTGAAGCCTGAAACCAGGGGGCAGGTGGAAAGTAGACTTCAGCTCCCTGCATTCTCTCTGTGGTCTCTGCGCATGTCTGGAACCTTTTTGGGAAGATTCCAAAGCTATGTTGATACCACAGGCCAAGCTCACCAGTCGCCCATCTGTGTGATGCACAGAGACCACGAGGAAGAAAGTGTGATTGCTTACTGGTAGCTGTCGTTCTGTGCATGGTCATCTGTGCATTGACACAGAACCCACCTTCCTTCCCCTGGTGGCTCAGTTGCCCACACTGGGGTCCACACAGGCCCAGGGCCCCATTCCATCTGCCGTGGGGCCACGATGGCAGACTCATGTCAAACGAGGACCAGGCAGGGAACCTTAATTTGGGTCCCTGCTGATTGAATCTTAGCTATGGGATCTTCCCGAACAGGCTTCATGCATGTGAAGGCACAGATGCCCACTTAAGAGGGACAGTTACGGATAAGCAACCTTACCTTCTTGACCGCTGGTCATCCTGGCAAGGGCTGGAAGCCCAAAAAGCCGCCTGTGGTGGACCTCTGCTTTAAGTGGCCTTGAACTGGGTTCTGCCAGAGCCCTATTTTCTTGCACGTCCTTAAGCACGAAGTACTTTGTGGATACCAGGGACAGAGCTTTCCAGGTGGGGCCACCATTATACTGGATTCTCTCCCTGGGGAACAACTTCCATTCCCTTTCTGAGATCACATTCTTGGATCTTATTCTGGAAAGTGTTGCGTTGACCAATGGCCTTGTTTTGTTGTTTGTCCATGGGGGAGTGTGTGATGCAGGTTTGAGATCTTTCTGTGCACGTTCAATTTAGTGTCGGGTTTTGGTTTTCAGTAAGCTGCTTTGGGCAAAGCCACAGGTTGTGCCAGGCTTGTGAAAACTGTAGAAGAGGCTGCAAGGTCAAAACCAAAGGCCCATCTGGTCCAGCAACCTGTTCCTCACAGTAGCCAACAAGGCGCCCCCATGGGAAGCCCATACACAGGGAAGGGGGGCCCTAGAGAGCCTCTACCTTTGTTCCCCAGAAAAAGTGTGCCAGGAGGAATGTCCTGCCATCCAGGAGAATGGCAGACCTGCATGGACTCTGAATGTGTGAACACTGCACTTGTGAACAGAGCGCACGATCCAGCCCTGCCCTGCTCCTTGCACATTTCTGTCATTCTGTGCCCAGAGAGCAGTGCTCTGGGGAGGAAAGCTTCTATATCCATGGTTTTATGCAATGGGCGACCTGGGAAAATCACAGAGATGAGATGCTTGTCTACAGACCACTGCCTGCTTCAAGTACAGGATGATGGAAATGCAGGTCTAGAGGGCTTCTTCTGTGCATGAAGTTTATTCCACATAGATGAGTGAACAGGGCTAAACTCTGGGCCAAATGATGTTGGATGGTTCCTTTCTCACGATCACGAGACACAGCCTTGTGGGAAGCTCCCACCAGGAGACAATACAGCCGCGCTTGCTAGCTCCCGGCTGTGCCTTCTACGCAGCTAAGAACGGCTGGCATAGAAGGGACCAAGAAGCATGAGCTTAGGCAGCAGCCATTCAAGTTAAGCCATACCAAGTGGAATGGAGCCGTCTGAAGGCCAGCAGCCGCCAAAGCAGCCGACTTAACAAGGCACACAGAGGGCGTTCAGATCAAAGCTGTCAGTTTGGGGGTTTCTCTGGATGATGATTGATGATGATGATGCAATGATGTTCACCACCATTGGTTTTCCCAACTAATGCTGTTAATTGCAGGTTGTCTTTGTTTGTTTCATACAACCATAGCATTGGAGGATATGAGCAAGATGTGGAATACGGCAACACTGTGCAACTTGGGGATTGTCATGGTAAGCGCTGGCCCCCAGCTGCCCACGTGAGACTGTGGCATGGTTTTGTTTGCGGGCCACACACTGATGTGGATGTCACATGGATGGCACTGAGCACCCCACTCCTCCTGTTAAACCAGTGGGCACGATCTGGAGCTGCTTGATCTTGGGTGGTGGAGCCCTTGGACCATTTTTCTCCCGACCCTCACGGTTGTTCGTGAAGGTCTGCAGCCACATTATTAAACTGATACTTTTCCCTTCCTTTTCCTTTTCCTTTGGGTAACCCAATTGTATTTTATTTTCCGATTTTCCGTTGCTTAGGCCTTGACAATCTTTTGCTTTTTCTTTCAGTTACTTTTCACTGATTATGTGTTCCTTTAATTCTTTTAGAAATTTTGCCTACTACAACTACACCAGATTACAAAATATTTGGCGATCCAACATCTGGTTAGTTTTTTTCAATCGTTTTTTCCCAACTTAATGAAGCTTTTCTTTCCTTCAGTTCAGCATTTTCAGAACCCCTTTCTTTTTCTCCCCCGCACCCGCACTTCCTATGGTGCAACTGGCAAGTCTTCATATTTTTTGCTTTTCTGCTTTTCCTCATTTTCCTACTGATGATCAAGATACAGCCAAGACTTTATCACTCAGCACTTTTCCCCTTGTATACCTGCATGCGTAACAGCTCATTATCAATTGAGATGCATATTTTATTAATGGAAGGACCTGATTAACATAGATGACATTCTCACTGCATGAACCTAAGTTTTGACTCTTGTTTTCCCCTCTTCACCCCACCATCCAGTCAGGAATGCTGCCCACCCTTCATTATTATTTAGTAGATGGATGTCTGACTCTTTTCATCTTTCTCCCTCCGTTCCGTCTTCCTTCCTGTCCTGTGTCGTCCAGTTATTTATAAAGCAAATGCACATTTCCCGAAATGTGTGTTTCTCAAGTGTTGGAAATGTGTTGATTTCTTCAAGGTTTGGAAATGCGTTTGTGCTAATAGATCACATTTGGCATAATATTTCTGGAGGTTGTATATGCACTTCTTCCAGAAAAAAACCACAGCAGCAGAGAGCAAGCAAGAGAGAGCAAATGGAAGTAAGGAATTGCCTCTTACAACCATTGTAAAAATGTAAGTTTTGTCCCTGCCTCCACTCCTGGCTCCACTGGGATCACAGTCCCCTTCTTTTACGGGATAACCTCTAGCCATTTTCCAAATGACAGGCAAGCACACAAAAGACTTTTCATGTCCACGGTGCTTTTTTCAATTACCTATATACAACCTTTTTCTCTCTCCTAAGCTCATTATTCCTTCTCTGATCTCTTAGCCCTCATTCAGCTGGAGAAAATTATACAAGAGCTTTCCAAAATGGATCTGGTTTAGGTACTGAAATATATATGCCTCGAGTTCAGTTCCAAAAAGCAGTGACCTCCAATTTGGGGGTCATTAGTGAAATTTGAGAATCTCTGCTGGAGGGGCTGCAGTTCACAAGTGTGAGGGATAACTGGAAGGGCTAGACATGCAAACTCCAGGATTAACAACTGGTTAACAGAAGGAATCTCTTGCTGGATCAGATCTCAAGTGTAGCCTAGAGGGGAGGATTTCAAATATTGTTCCCACTGAGGATCTGTAGAAAATGGCTTTGGGGGGCGGGGGTCTTCTTTCTATTTGCTACTTCTAACCTATGTGCTGTAGCAGCATCAACAGACTCTTCATGCAGAGGCTTTCGAATGCCCATGAAGCCCCTATCACCTCCCATGGCCTCCCGGGCATTCAGAAGACCCCCAGATAATTGGGAGCCCTTTCCCCATCCCCAGACAGAACATTCTTCAAAATACTCTCCCCATTCAGCTACTTTCATCAGAGTTTTCATTTTGCTCCCCAGCAGCCCCTCCCCTGCTTGCCAGCAATTTCCCAATATCTGATCCAGGGTTAATCTTGTTACCATAAGCCACCTGCAGAGCTTAAGGTCATGGGTCGCCCTGTTCATATGATAAATACGTAAATAAATATTGTCCTTTTGCACAGTGACTCTATCCATTTTTCTTGGCCATCGTCACAAGTGTTCACCTCTTACATTAGAGCTTGTAGTATCATGAATGGTTGCTGGCCATGATAGTTTCATGGAGCCCCCACGAAAGAGGAAGTGTATCTCAGAAGCCAGGAGGATGGGGTCCAGTGGCTGCTATTGGCTCAGGGAAGATGAGAACGACCACTGCCATCATCCATGACTGCTGCCCATGCTGGCGAAGGCTGATGGGAGCTAGAGTAGAGCAGCGTCTGGAGGGGCACAGGTTCCCCACCCATGTTGTGCAGTGAAGAGTGTTCTGTAGGTTAGCACCTTCCGCCTTCTTGCCTACGGAAGCGAACCCTTCAGAAAGCACGGAGTGGGCAGTGGGACTGAAGGGAAGTGACCAAGCAGACCATCCTCAAAATGGAAGGAAACTTTGAAGCTCTGTAACAAGGACAGTGACTCCCCTTGAAATTTTGCAGAATTTTCATCCGAATCCCTTTTAAGTGACTTGAGTGCTGCTCTTTTGAACTCCAAAGGCAATAACCCGTATTGGAGTTCAATGACAGTGCCATCAAGCACAGAGTTTGATCCTGATGGAAATGTTCCCTCTGATAGTTCATTAATTCTCTATGCCAACGACAATTTTCATA
Organism: Varanus salvator macromaculatus; assembly: GCA_023646645.1. Classification (NCBI taxonomy): domain Eukaryota; kingdom Metazoa; phylum Chordata; class Lepidosauria; order Squamata; family Varanidae; genus Varanus; species Varanus salvator. The sequence goes on from JAIXND010000786.1 coordinate 10,473,086, forward strand.
GGCTTTTTTGTAATGCTTTTGGGAGCTCAACAACACATGATGCTTTGGTTCAATGTCTGATGATATTTGCACTTCTATAACGGAACAAGTAAGGTGTTTGATCAACAAACATTCCATAGATTTATTTTGCCCAAGATCTAATTCTGACAGGGAGGCAGGGGAGCAGCATCATGTGACTACCTTCCCCTTTCTGCCCATGCGCATATGAAGGAATGAAACATCTCAGTCTCTTTAAAACATGACATTGGCCCATAATGGCACACTTTCAATTAGTAGACATTTATTTACCTTAAATCTTCCTCCATTTGCATGGATAATTAGGACATCCACGGCTAAATACGCACAGGAAGTTTAGAAATTCCCAATGCCCTAACATCAGCATGGATTGTGGCCTAGGAGCTTTAGCACTGAACCATGGAAATTCCAAGTTTGGGGTTTAAGGAAAGATCCAGGCCATGGCCTTTGAGGCATGAAACCTTCTTTGGGTTTCTGGCAAAACCTTGCGCTGGCTCCTACGAATGCATTCTAGCTGTCCGAGGCGACATGCACTGCAGATGTTATTCTTTATGGCTAGCCAGATAGCACACCAAATGATGAGGTGTGTTTGACAAAAGGATCCCTAAACACATGGGCTTTACAGGCCTGCTTGCTCTCGTGCCCAGTCTGATAACCCCACAAGTTTCCGTTGCCTGCAGCTTCTGTGTACTGCCAGATCTGGGACTCCATATTGCACAACATCGGCAACCTCAGGTTGGGAAAGGACTGTAGCTCTGCGGTAGAGCGCATTCTTGGCATTCAGCTGGTTACCGGTTCAGTTTCTGACACTCCAACCAAAAGGACGTGATAGCAGAGAATGCCGGAAGCGTCTGCCAGCGATCTCAGGCAGCAGCTGCCGGTCAAAGTTGCTAATGTACCAATGTGCAGACAGCTGGTGCATCCCAACTTTTCCCATCCTCTTTGTCTATCTCCATTTGCGCATCATGGACTTCACAGTAAATGCTATGTAATACACTTCCGGTCCCAGATGTTGAAATCTGATTGTGTTTTTAATGCATCTGTACAAGAGAGGTGCCTTATACACACCAATTATCCAGTGTTTATACATTTAAGCACACCATTTAGCAGTGGCTCCCTCGGTTTTCAGGCAGGAATTTTCCCAGTCCTACCTGAAGACATCAGGGATTGAACCAGCAACCTCCAGCATGCATGGTGGGCACGTCATCCCACTGAGCTATGAACAGGGGCCTACCATCCTGCTGCTGGCTGTTCTCCTCCCACACGGCAGTGTCCAGCTCTTCCTTAGTGGCCATTGAGCCAAGCTGCCCGTTTACAAGGGACTGAAACAAAAAGGGAGAAGAAATTGCTTGCAATACACATTAATACGAATCTGTTTGCCACCACAGACACGGAATTGCCCTCAGCTTCTCTTGCCACAGTTGGAAGCATCCCCGTTCTCTCACCCAAAGTGATTGGTTCCTGGAAACCTAAAGTGACTGGCTCTCGGAAATTTGTAGCTCAAGATGAACCAAACAGTTCTGATTACTCTGATCCATTATCAGGGGTCCCGAAGGGTAAGGCCTAATCAGGGAATATATTGTGGTCAAAAGGAAACCTGATAGCTTCAGCGGCTTCAGAGGTTAAATTGAAATGCTCACTACGGGCTGCATGCGGCATCACCTGTATACAGAACAAAGGGACTCTTGCGCTTCTCTTTTCTTGCTTGGCTACCAGGAAGAGTGGGGGGCAAGGAAGTTAGATCAGCCCATGCTCTGGACTCTGCCAAGCCGACATCCATCAGGCTGGGTCAGCTGCTGTTTTTCATGCAAAGATGGTGCAAGCTTTAGAGGGCAGTCCTGTGCATCTCGACACGCAAGTAAGTCCCATCGACCTCAGTGGGCCTTACTTCTGGGTAAGCTTGTGCAGAAGTGCAGAACTGGGTCTTCTGGCATCATGCTGCCCTTCGTTCACTTGATGCCCTCACCACTAGGGCAGAACATCCAGTTGCGAACGGCGGGGAGGGGGGCACACACAACCGCAGCATCTTTTTGCAAGAAAGGAGGAGTCGTATCAGGTTGCTGGACCACAATGGACAAGAGTCCTCAGGTGACCGCCATGGTGTCAGAGCCCAAATGTTCCCTCCTTTAGGACAAGAGATGCTTGGATGTTTCTGCAGAAAGGTACCTGATCTGACTGGGGATTTAAAGATCCTAAATCTCTTGCACTATGGATAACTTCGTGCATCTTTCCTGGTGCAGAGAGAGTTACTCTCCAGGTAGGGAGAAGGGGCAGTGTGCTATTTGGGCCGTATACTGTGGGCATGTGTGTCAGACAGGAAGGCTTAATGTGTCCACCTGAGCGAAAAGGCACTGCCGGTCTTCGCACATTTGGGGCAGCAGCTTCTGCACACAGAGGCATCTTGCATGCTGACTGGAGCATAGCCGGTTTAAGACTTGTCGTGGGGAGAGCCAAAGTGGTGTCATGGCACAGCTTGGCTCGTTTTCCTTAACCGCAGAGCCCATTTTGGGGGTCTTGTTCCAGCCTCTCCTCCTCTTTCTCAGCCTGAGAATCCTAGGATTGTTGTGAAGGTAAGCACAGGCTCATCCTTCTCAAGCAAAAAATGATTCCCGGGAGATAAGTCAGGCTGCGAGAGGTTGCCCAGGCTGGGTCCCTGCTTCCGCCCACACTGCCTCACTTCTGTCCATCTCTCAGTAGATGGTGCATATTCTCATGAGTGTCTCGCTTTTCTTTCGTTCTTTTTTTTTAAAGACAAGTTACGCACAACCCTTTTGCATTTTACTATTCACTGAAACGTATCAGGTTTCCTTTTGGCCATTTTGGCAGTGAGTTCGTAATTTTGCTTCAGGCGTTTTATTGCTCGATTGTCCTTTAAAACCAGTTTGCTGCTGTTAGGATTTGCTCTCCGTCATGCTTGGTGACATTTGCTCTAGAAAGCCTTCTCGGTCCTTTTCTCCTTCCCCCGCACCCCTTCTGCACAATGCCATTAAAACCAGTAACCCTGAACATTAACTCTCTTCAAAGGCCTTGCTTCTAACAAGAAAAAAACCCATGAAACTCTTTTTCATCTTCACTTCCCCCTTGTGAGGAATAACACAATTAGATGAATTCTGCCAAACTAAAATTTTCTTAACATTTCTCACATTTGTCTGTGGCTGCTTTTCAAAAAGTAGAAAAACCAGCAAGTTCTGCTATATTAACATGCAAATTGCAAAAGTAATTCTGTGTTTGCTCTTTTTTCTCCTAGGTCTAAATTGAATGTATTCTATATTATAAAAATACTAATACTTGTCATTAGTCTATATGGCTTTTAAACTATGCTCTGTTCCCAGTGTCCATTACTCACTGCAATATAGACCTTAAAATGTGAAGATAATATTGTCTTTTTGTTTGCCTGTTTGTTTAAATGTGCAGAGAATGCCATTTCTGAAATAGCAAGGTTAGACAGCATTTTGTTTGGAGGGAAAGAACAAGCATGCTTCTAATGATGCAAGGTGCACATTATACCATTTTATACCATATTTGCATAACCCTATCTCACTTTTGATTCTGATTTATGAGTCGAGCAGGGAATTGAGAGAGAAATCCATCCATGAGTTATTAATGGCAGTCTGACAGTTAGCAGCTTCTCACCTCAATTTTCCAGCAGAAATCATTAAAGTTAATAACATACAAGCTACTATTTGTGAGTCTTCAAAGGATACTCGGGGACAAAGAGCGTAGACTGCCAGCATATAGTATTCCTGGGCCGACACTCCCGTTCTCCAAACTGATCAGCACAGATCAACGGGGAGGCACCGCATTGTCCTCCTTTGTGCCTCCCATCCGGTTTCTAACACCTTCCCCTTCCCCCTTGGCAAGCAGAGAACTTGGGATCATGGCCCACCCTTCCTTACTCAGTTGTGACTTGGCTTTTCTTTTCAAGGGAACATCATGACACCTCTGCACCGTTCCTTGTGGCCAGTCCTCCTTGCAGCTGGGGTGACAAAGAGCAGAGAAGGGCGGCCCCCAGGGGAAACAGCTGCTGGCGTTACAGCTTCCTTGGTCCCTTGAGCAAAGGATGGTTTTGTTGCAAGGATCTGTAGTCAGCCATCACTCATCCCTGCCAGGGTGGGCATGAGCTGCATGGAATCTCTCCAGTGCAGTGGCTGAAAGACCCGGAAGAGGAGCTGGCCAAGAGTATTTTTGATGAGCCATGCACTGCATGGCTTGATCTCCACAGGCAACTTGGGCAAACTGAGTCAGAGCAAGAGTCCTGCTGCATGTCATTGCTGACTCAAACCCCGCTTTGGACCTGACGATCCAGCACAGTGCAACCCCAGAGAGGCATAAAGATCTTGGCACAGGAGAACTTCAACCTACATGCAAGAGCATACATAGCCAGCCATCACTCAGCTGACTATGCATCAGCTGCTAGTCTCCCTGCTAGGGTACTGCAGGATCTCCTGTTATTGGGGGCCTCTGCCAGTGTTGCAGGATTGCTTGTGCAATGCACAGATACCCACAGACTAGGCACAGGGATAGCCTGTTAACGGGACTGGAGCAAAGGATGCGTGGGCTCAGCTTCACGCTACAGTGCAAGGGAAGAGTGCCTCTCCACACCGTAGGATATTGCACTGCAAGGCCTATGCACAATGCTTTGGGGTGCACTGGGAAAATCCAGCACGTGTGAGCAATACCGGTCTACCAGCATAGATCAGTGGCATTTAGGTTTAATTGACCCCTAAATGCAGGGAAGTTCCACCAAGGCAGCTTCTTACACTGGAAGAAATCAAAAACTTTCTCTGTTTCACTGTGAGAACCTTGTGGATACCTTTGATTTCACTCAGATTTGTGCTGGATTGTGCCCATTACATTCTTAGGATGTACGTGTGTTGAATATCTCTAAATGTCTCATGTACACGCATTTAAAAGACACACTTAAACATGTCTATCTGCTACTGTGGGCCTGTGACTGATGATGGCTCTCTGTGAGGACACCCGTGTCATGATTCCAGCCCTAATCATGCCTGAATTCAAGGAGTGAGGTTTCTATTAAGTAGGCTGAGGACTTCGGTCCAGGATAATCAGGCATTGCTTTAGGTTGGTGGAACAGGAAACATGCTCCAATCTGTTAACAATGTGTGTGTTTGTTGTAGGTGTGAGGTGGGAAGTCCAGTCAGGAGAGTCCAACCAGATGGTGCATATGAACGTCCTGATTACATGCGTCTTTGCAGCTTTTCTGCTGGGAGCCTTTATAGCAGGAGTGGCTGTTTACTGTTACCGGGATATATTTGTCCGAAAATCCAGGAAAATCCACAAAGATGCAGAATCAGCTCAGTCCTGTACAGACTCCAGTGGAAGTTTTGCCAAACTGAATGGTCTCTTTGACAGCCCCGTCAAGGAGTATCAACAGAATATTGATTCACCCAAGCTGTATTCGAATTTGCTAACAAACAGAAAAGAGCTGCCACCAACTGCTGACACAAAGTCCATGATGATGGTAGACCACAGAGGCCAACCACCAGAACTGGCAGCTCTTCCAACTCCTGAATCAACACCGGTGCTTCAGCAGAAGACTTTACAGTCCATGAAAAGCCAGATGGACAAAGCACCAAACAACCTCAGTGCTTCTAGAAAAGAAACTCCTCTGAAGAGCCCCCAGTTTTTCCCATCCAGCCCCCCACCCCATTCTCCGTTAAGCCATGGACACATCCCCAGTGCTATTGTTCTTCCGAATGCCACCCATGATTACAATATATCCTTTTCAAATTCTAATGCACACAAAGCAGACAAAAAGATGCAGAATATGGACCACCCAGGAACAAAGTCATCCAGCAAAAGGGACCACAGGAGGTCTGTTGATTCCAGAAACACCTTGAATGATTTCCTGAAACATTTAAATGAAACACCCACCAACCCCAAAGCCATTATGGGAGACATCCAAGTGGCTCACCAGACTTTAATGCTGGATCCAATGGGAAATATGACAGAGATCCCTCCCAAAGTTCCGAACAGGGAAGCATCTTTGTATTCCCCTCCATCCACCCTCCCACGAAACAGTCCAACAAAACGGGTAGATGTCCCCACAACACCTGCAGTACCAATGACCTCTTTAGAAAGACAAAGGGGCTATCACAAAAATTCCTCACAGCGACATTCTATATCAGCCCTTCCTAAAAACTTAAGCTCACCCAACGGTGTGCTGCTATCGAGGCAGCCCAGTATGAACCGGGCAGGGTACATGCCTTCTGCTGCAGGGACAAAGATGGACTATATGCAAGGAACCCCAGTGAGTGCTCACCTACAGCCTTCCTTGTCTAGGCAAAGCAGCTACACAAGCAATGGGACGCTTCCTCGGACAGGCATAAAGAGGACACCTTCGCTAAAACCAGATGTGCCACCCAAACCCTCGTTCGTTCCGCAGACGCCTTCAGTCAGACAACTGAACAAATACAGCTACTAAGACTTGCGTATCTTATCAAGCATGTGGGGTGACGTTGCGAGGCGGACTTTAGGACAGAGACTCTCCTGTCGTGAAGAGCAGAGAACCCGCAAGCGGCCAAAGAAGCTGTTTCTCACTCCAGCAGCATCTTGCTTCTCCACAAGCCTGGCCTTGAGCAAGACTCAGCTTGCTAAACAGATCAAAAGAAAGGAAGGTGCTGGCCATGACATTTCTTTTGTTGGGAACGGAGGGACACATAGCACAATGGGAGGGGACCAGAGACTGCTGTTAAGGGTTGTTCAAAGTACTTGGGGAGGAAAGGGGGAGGAGGAAGATCTGTGAGCAAAAATACTTGAAACTAATAACAATAATAATAATAATAAAAAATGGGTTCATTTCTAGACTGCCATAATGTGTAGTCTTCCCATGAAATGTGAACATTTTAATATGTATGCATTTGCCTTGCCTGTTGCACAAATGTCAGAAAATTATGATGTCTCAACAAGTATGTTGGTTAATAAGCAACTTGCTGAACTTTTGGTCTCTAGTCCAGCTGTAGCAATTTTTGTTCCTCCAAAGGATGACATTTTGTTTATGACAAGATAAAAGAGTGTGCATGTGCGTGCGTGTATGTGTGAGCACAAGTGTGTGTGTGTGTGTGCGTGAGAGAGAGAGAGAGAGAGTGCCATAAGAAACGGAGGTCTTCAAACTCATTGCATCTTTTAAGCTATAGAAATGTTTACACAGGCCACGACTGACCAAACCAATGATTTTGCTTCAGATTCTTTTGGACTATATGAAGTATGTGGGGGGATCTCATGTGGGAAGCTGTGTGCTGCCAGAATTAGGTACTGTTTGCAAAACAGGGCAGAAGTGTTCGAAAAGCTTGCCGCTGTAGAATCAACTTTCTAGATTTCAAATGTAGCACTCATGGATTCCCATGGGTTCTCATCCAGTCCTTCTCACCAGCTTGCTGGCCAGTCTGAGCATGAACTGTTGAAATTCTCACTGTTCTCCATCAAGATCGAGGCTTCAAGGTGAGCCTCTCCCCGCTGGACCCTTTTTGGAAGTTCCCTTCCCCCTCCCCCAAAATGAAATAAGATAAAAGCAGGGAGTTGAGAGGAGCGACCAAAGGACAATAGGACCTTCCCAAGTGTGAAGAGACTCCCAAGAGAACCAAGATGACACGTTTGCATTGCCAGCACTGCTCACCATGTACCTGTCTTCAGCTCATGGGAAATCAAGGTGTAATCCCATAGTCCATATCTTGGCATCAAGTGACATGCACAAAAACAGAAATCAAGGTGGGGTAGAGAAGGAACACTTGCTTCTCCATGGCTCCAGCAACTGCTCACACCATCACAGGGAAGCCCTCTTTACCTTAGAGAATTTTAGATAGAGAAAATATGTAAGTGATGTCTATATAAGAAAGAAAGAGAAGCTAAGAAATAATAAGTCATAATGGAACCCCATAATACAACCATTTCCAGCAGAAAGGAAAAAGCACCAATCAGCATAGTAGGGTCCTTCCATTACAGAATCGGCCATCAGCTTGCTTAGCTTGTGTTTTTTCCAAAGTCATGCCGGTAATGACAATATTCTGTAAATAATCTGTGTGCGTTTACCCGGATCTGTGCATTTTGTGCCTTATTCATGAGAATGGTTTTTAAAAATAATACACTACTAACCCCCTGTCAAGTGTTTTCAGTAACAGTACATCATAATTCCCCACGTGCCAGCTGAATGTTCTCTCAACAGTATCTGAAAAGATGAAAGAAGCGGTGTGTGTGTGGGGGGGGTGATATCCCCACAAGAACAATTAATTAACAATGAAAGTGCTGTCTATAAGCCAAGAAGACAGGAGCATTAAATACGTCTTGCCATGCTAAACATCCCGCCCCTAACTCACTTAAGGATCAAACAGTTATAATGTGAAATCAGACGAGGTTTCTGGGTAATGAAACACCTGCCAAAGTTGCACGTAGTTCTGTGCGCATTGCTGCACTATGTACTTGCAGCTGACGTTGATCAAAAGTGGTGATCTTAGTCTGGGAATGATGTTGCGTCCCTGGTGCTGAACATTCCCACCCCCATGGCCCCCACAGGGGCAATTCAGGAGCTGGTAGGGCAAGGACCTTCGACCCACCTGTGCCCCAAAATAGATTAGCCCCTCCCTCCATCCCTCCCTCCCTCCCTCCTTCCTTAATATCTAGACTCATTCTCCTATTCCCTTTTGTATGTTGATCATTGAGTATCTACCTTCTGCCCCGTATACACACAACTACCGAGTATCCTTTTTTCATAAAACATTTCACCATTGCAACTAATAATTTTAAAACAAAAAAGAATCAAATGACAAAACTGAATTAAATTCACTTTACAAATATTAATGAACAATACATACTTGTGTGAAATCGAAACATAAATGTTACGTGAACCCAAATAACTTTCTGTAACATTGTGCTGCCTTGTTAGATGGTAATGTGAGTCCTTTCAGTATTTATGTTGAAATCTCTAACATCCAACATAGTCTTTATTCTGTTAATTTATAATTTTTGTTGGGTTTCGGGGGGGTTGTTTCCGTTTTTAAAAAAATGCTTTATCCATTTGTGCAAAGGTAAATGCAGATTGTATCTTTTTTAATGGTACAGCTTAAAAAAGTAACCCTAAAAAAGGAAACCTGCTCTATATGTTCTATAGAGTTCTTTAACATGTATAGATATCTTGTAAACTTGTATTGTGGATGTGTAAATAATACGTCCTTTGGGTTTTTAACACCGCATGTAAATCGAAATAAACTATTCAAAAGTTAACAAGCATCTCACATCTCGCTTGATCGTACATATTGGGACCATGGGCCTAATTCACCAAGAACAGCTGCGCTGAGCCACTCAGGGAAAAAGGATTGTTCATGTATGCACATTGCCAAGTAGGCCCTCCGCACGGGGAGGTGGCCCATCCCTTGGACTGACTAGGATGGTCTTCCCTGGAGGGAAGTCCACTGTGCATTAGAGAGCACCAATCATCTCCAAGAAGCTCCTAAACAGGTGGGTTACCTTTTTGTGTAGCTTGCTGCTGTTTTTCACTGGATTTGAGTCTGTGATAAAAAAATATTTGAGTCTTGCAGTCCATCCCATCTCTGAAGTAGGAGCCAGCTCATCTGCATTTGCCGCTGTATCCTATCACTGTTCGTACCTGTTTAGACAATGCTGCATGTGCAACCCTCAGATCACAGGTTGTCACTTCATCCCAAGCATCGTGTGCAGCCTGACCGGACAGTTTTGAAGACCTCAACACTCCTCTGTAAAGGAGGGCACAAGGCAGCCCTACCCATAACTGTTAACATCACAAAATGGATGCATTTCCTTTAAATTAGGCAAAGAAGGGCTTCAGAATTCAATTCGGTTTTCCCCTGAGCAGTGGCACCCGAAGAGCAGTTGTGAAGTCTGTTTTCTCTAGAAACCTGGTCACCCGCAAGGCCCAATTTTTACAAGACACCCCCCCACCACACACACACACACATACACACACACAGTTTGGGAAGAAAAGACGGTGTACAAGGAGAATGTGCCTTGTTTGGGGCCAGAATTGCACTCCCAGGTCCAAGGCCCACACACCTTCACTTGCCTTCTGTTCTGTTTAGTCGCAAAGTTGTGTCTGACCCATCATGACCCCATGGACAGCATTCCTCCAGGGTCTCCTGTCATCCACCCAAGCCCACGCCCACCACCCCAGTGACCCCATCCAGCCACCTCATCCTCTGCTGTCCCCTTCTTCTTTTGCCATCAATTGTTCCCAACATCAGGCTCTTCTCCACTGAGACCTTCCTTCTCATTAGGTGGCCAAAGTACTTGAGTTTCATCTTCAGTATCTGGCCTTCTAAAGAGCAGTCAGGGCTGATCTCCTCTAGGATTGACTGATTGGGGTTGCAGAACATTTTTGGTAGGTCAAATGCACAGCTTCTGGTGTGTTCCAGGGGGCAATGCAGCCCCCTGGTTCACGGGAGTTTCCCACCCTGATCTATTGTGATCCACCTCTTTGGCCCTGCCTTCACATGGAAACGAGAGGAAGTGGAAGGACATAAGCTGTCCTGCAGATATTCAAAGACAGGAAAGCCAAGGTAAAAACTGGAACAGAAGAGAGGTCACTGTGAATCAGCTCCCACTCCTCAAAGACCTGGAAGCAAGGAGCAGGTCGCAGACACTGGTACAAAAAGCATCTGCTGAAGCTGGCTTGGACCCCCAGGTGCCTCCTTCCAGAATGCCAAACAAGCAGAAAGGTGACCCCAAATTGAACAAAAGATGGTTGATATTTGCATGATATTTGGAAGATGATAATCTATGTCTTGGTGCAAGTATTCAGAATGAATTACCATAATTTTAATAGAAACATATTCATTCATTCATTTATTTGATCACTATCCTGGTTTTTTTCTTACAACAAACCTAAAGAGGCTTACATATTCTCCTCCTCCTGCTCTCAACCTCATCCCCACAACCACAACCCTGTGAGGTGGGTTGGGCTGAGAGGCTGTGACTTTTCCTGGTCAGTTTCCTTGCAAATTGGTGAAGAACTGCCAGGAACTAATTACCTGCCTGTCAGGTAAAAAGCACCAGTAAAGAGGGGAAAGCTGTGAAAAGGGGCGCAGGAAAAGACAATGCAGCCTTATGGCCATGTAATCCTCTCAGTTTTCCTGCTGAGTTGTCCTCTGCCTTTTCAACACTTCCCAGTTTTCCAGCTGCTCCAAAAAGGGAGACCCTGGCAGCCCACCATGACCTCTCAGGGCTCCTTGCTGAAGCTGCAATTGCAGTACCCTGGCAGCTCTAAACCCCGGCATAGCAGCTGGATGGGATGGAGTGTGTGGGGCCCATGGGGGTCGCAGGTGCGGCTGGTTCTGCTGCCCCATTTGTCAGCTGCAAAGATTTTAAAAATCTGATGGTAAAAATGGGCACAAACTTAATGGCTGGGAAGTAAATGGAGGGGAAATTTGTGCACATGCTCCTGTTAAGCTTTCTCTGGTATTGACTGCACCCTGAATGCTCTGAATGAAGATGGGATCCAGATATGAGGAATCAATAAACATGGATTTGTTCATTGAAAAAATGAATATTAAAATATGATGCAATTAATAAAACACTTTGTTAATGCCTCAATATTCTCCTAGTTATTCACTAAGGTCCTGGGTTCAGAGGATATGAACATACAAATGCCTAAGTCAAGCTTTGGATACTTGAAGCCCTTCAGGCATTTCGGACTTCCAGGCTTCCTGACTGGCCATGCGGTTTGGAGCAGGGAAACGTGTCTGGCCAGAGATAGACTGGGAGAGGCTGGTCTATGGGAGCTGCTGCGATGGGACCTCTTCTGTGTACTTTTGCCCCCATAGAAGCGTATTTGTTACCTTTCCAATGCCAAGCACAGACTATTTTATTTTCTTGGGCTCTGAAATTTTTTTCTGCTGCTCCTTGTTCATTAGTTTTTATTGATTATTTTTTAGCTGGTTTGTTGCTGTGTTATCATTTTGCACTAGTGAAGATGCAATGAAAGAGCAAAGCATGTACAAATCAAGCCACCAGTACAGAAAACAATGCTCATCCCAGCCCCTGTAATTGGGATGGATAATCAGATGCAAGTTTAAGCAGGAGAAAGGAGGACAGCTCCTGGTTTAGCTGGCTGGAGTGCCCTGGGAGTTGTAGGCCATTTTCTCCCAGCTAAGCACATCTAGGACTGAACTACCACCCACAGACTACCATCCAAGGTACACTTAGCTGCCAGTAAGTTCCACTGAACTCAATAGGAGTTGCTTCTGAGTGGACGTGCCCAGGATTGTGCTACCAGGTTAATTAAGGAGTAACCCCCATTCAGTTTGGTGGAGGTTGCTTCCGAAGAAGCATTTTTAGCTAGTCTGGCTTTGTTGAGCTAAAGAAGGGCATTCCTTTCTTACAGAAACATGCACTTCCATTGCTGCATCTTCTCCCAGTGGCATCATTTCCAGAACCGGAACAATGGCTGACAACCTGAACTCTGACATTTCACTTCTTCGTGCATTTGCGCTAAGGCCATTAGCCACATGCAAGGCCGTTTCATGTCACTTTGTTAGGATTATTCATTCATTCATTCATTTATTTAAAAAATTTCTATGCCGCCCCCATCGCAACGAAGCTCACAATAGAAATAGAATAGAATGTTGCACAGACATTTGCAAAGCGAGAAATATATTTTACTGCACAATCACTCGGTGTGTTTCAAGCTCGTATGTGTGCATGCACACGCATGCACACACATGCACAAGCACATGCTCCCGCTGGCTGGCTGCAGCGAGATCGGAACTCCTTTCAACTCAAATGAGCTCTAGGGGACTCGTTAATATGCAGGCGAATGGCATGTTAGACAACGAACCTTCTCACTCTCGTTGTGTTATTGTGACACTAAATCCAACGTTTAAGAAAAGGTTGCAGCTCACACAGTAACTCTCACAAATGGAATAAATGGGTCATTTCATGCACATTCCTGTTTAATTCCAGGTTAAAAACAAAACTGTTGTTCTTTCCTATCTAAGCAGCTCTACTCTCTGTCCCTTTCTGAGCCATTTGCCATAATTAGTCTCATTTCAATAAAAAGATAACCCTCTTGGAGAACTGATTCACACACAAGCATGCTACTCCAGGCATCTGAGAAAGGGTCATGTAGTTTGGAGCAAAAGAAGGGCGTGTGATTTTGGCAGCAGACTCCTGGACATACAGTAGGTGAGGGGGACAAGGCATGCTTTAGCCTAGTCAGCATAATCATCCCCAAATGGAAGAGCCATCCAGTCTAAGATAACCAAAAGAAGCCAGGTCCTGGAAGCTGCCTTCCACAGCTAGCAAAAGGATAGCAAAGAGAACAGCAGGCAAACAAGCTACCCCATCCAGTCTATCCCGCTATACAGAGATGGGTAGTATTTCTGTTTGAATTCTAGTAATTCTTTCCATATTTGCCCTCCCGCCCCTTGAGATCGGCAGCAGAGGCCCTCCTCCGGGAACCCTCCGTGAAAGACATCAGGAGGCATTCCCCATCTATGGAATGCGCTCCCCAGAGAGGTCCGCCTGACACAGTCGTTATTTGTTTTTCGGCACCAGGCTAAGACCTTTTTATTTCAACAACATTATAATAACTTTTAATATCAGCTTATAGGTTTTAATCTGCAGACAGGGTGGATCTGGATTTTATGTGTATTATGTTTTATTTCATGTAAGCCATCCTGAGGCTATGCAATAGTACAGCATACAAATTCTCTAAATAAATTAATTAATTAATTAATATTTGCCCCTAAACCTCTTTTTCCCTCTTTTCCAGGGATGGGTAAGTGGCCACCTGAGAGAAGGAAAGGAGAACTCGGGAAGAAAATGCACCTTGAAACTAAACAGAACACCTGGAAAGTCTCTGAGAGGGTCCCAGCCAGCCACTTTTCTGTAGTATGTGTCCATTCACTTTGCCACCATGTTTTCAGACATGCGACTCTCCACTTCACCTTTGACTGCCAAAAGACACTGACTCGTATAAGAGACACACCAGTCTGAAGATGAAGAGGAGGAGAAAAGCCCAGGATTGTATGCATGCAAGGATGAGACAGATTGCTGTGAACCACTCAGAAAGCTTTCACTATTGGGCAGTACAGAGGCAGAAACAAACAATTTGAGATATTTACAAAGATTACTGCTATATAGATACACTATATATTCCATGTCACCTCTAGTAGTAATATTTTTTCAGATGATTTATCGCCAGGGATCTTATTGCTATCAGTCACTTGTGTCATATATCTGGAACCACAAAAAAAGGGGAAAGGAGAATCTATATAGAAGAGCAGAAGAATCACAGAGGGCTGCAGCAGCCCGGCTTGCAAAGCACAATTGTTTTCACATCCTTGCAAGGAAGCAGATCTTATTCAGAATTGTGCAGAAAACCATCCCTGGTCAAATTAGTGCCCATAAGTCGGGTGCTTATAGAGCCAAATAGCAGATACGCGCAGTATTATCTGTTTCAGGGACGTGCCTGGTTTAGCCTCTTGGGGGGAAAAAGCAAACTTTCTACAGAGAGAAATGACCCTCTAAGGGTGGGGTGAGGGTCTTCTTTTCCCCAGCCTGTGGTATGAAACAGCCCTGATTATGTAACTTGGCTTTAAAGGCTGATCCACACAACACTTCTTCCCCACTCTGAAGTGGCTTTTTGGTGGGCCATCCTCTGGAAGCGGTCCACATGGAGCTGCTCATAGACCAGCCCTCCATGCCACTGCTCCCAGTTCTACTGGGGAAGAGGTGGGTCGGGCCAGAAGCCCTCCGCAGACCCACTTCCCACCAAGACCAGCAAGGACTAACATTCCTTCACTTGGCTTGTCAATTTATTTAATTACAAGCACTTATTAAGGGTTGACATCTATGCATTTCCAAGTATAATTTCTATACTGCCTAATTGCTAAAACTCCCTGGGCAATTAACAACAGTTAAAAACTATAAAATACAGCATAATAAGAAATTATAGACACTTTAAAGGTTTAAAATTCTTGCATAAAACCAAGCTTCAAAAAAGCAAGCAGTTCAAAGATTTAAAAATATAACTGATTTAAATCTGCTGTTTTTAATCTGAAAAGTGAAGGACTAGCATGCCTGAGAAAAAGGCATCACTTGGTGCTAAAAAGACTGAAGCTCCTGAAACACCATAGTTAGGTGAGCATCTCTGATGGGAATTTCAAAACCACAGCGCCACATTCCATTACCATGGAGGGGATAAGCATCATATATTAGAGGTTTTTTTTAAAGAGGGGTAAATATATATAATCTGACAAATGCATTCATGCAAAATTAAATTAATACATCTTGTTAATTGCTCAGTCGTGTTATCATGTGCATGTACATGGCAATAAATGTGCTTGTTTATCACAGTAGCCAATAGGACAATTGATAGATGGAAATTTAGAAATAATTACTAGGGAAGAGTTTGAGCATCTTATGTAAAGTGTTTTGTGGTGTGTCCTCTGTAAAGCAGGACCACCTGCTCACTCAGTCACATCATGGACGGACAGAGTCTGATTGCCTTGTTCAACAAGCGGGTGAAGACCTTTTCCACCTGGCCAGTCATGGAGTGGGTCTCTGCCTGAAACGAGACGAGCCCAATCCATGGAGGTTATCGGTACCAAGGGCTACTAGGCAACATGGCTATAAATCATCTCTGGTAGCCACAGATGAGTGCTCCTGTGTTCATGTGCTACCTGTGCACGTTGCAGCATCCATATGGTCTTTGTTGAAATTGACTGAGCAAGTAGGTTGGTCTAATTGGGACGTCTCTTCTTATGTTCTTGTGTTCTTACAATGAGAACAGGACCAGAGCCTGCCTGCCTGCCTGCCTCTCTGTATGTGTGCGTGCACATGGGTGCGTGTGTGTTTGGCACAGAAACAGAAACCCCTCCTTTCTTCTTTTTCCTCTTTGCACTTTTATTTCTAACCAGCAATGCCCTAAATTGCACTAAGGAGTATTCTGAATGGGTTATTTCTAACAGCAGCGTCCATCACACAGAAAAGCAGCAATGTTTTAGCGTTTGTTATCCACGTGTTCCACGATTATGCATGGAAAGATCACCCTGCGTGTGGACACCAGTCAAGAGGGATTTCACAGAAGACAGTCCAAGGTAAACATCTCCATCCTGATTTTGTTTGTCATCTGTTTTCCCCAAGATGCAGAAATATCGCATTTATTTCCTTTATTATCCCCATATATTGTGCTTTATTTGCTCCGAATGTACACCAAATGGCACCATTTGGGACCGTACGGTAATCAGAGTGTTGTTGCTTTTTGAAGGACTGCCCCATTCTGCCCAAACTTCTCAGCCAGGAGCATTTTGGTTCCTGGGAAATGCAGAGCAGCAGCTCAGTCACTCCAGAATATCTGCGCAAAACGTGTTTCATGTTTCCCCCCCTCTCTCCTCCACCTTTTGTGGATGTTTGTTTGTAAGCAGGTATGACATTGTTTGTTTGTTTGTTTAAAATGTTTAAATACCATCCACTACCAAGGTCTCGGAATGGTCTTACAATAAAACAAAGTGGAGCATAGCATCCAAATTGATTTTCTATGCAATATTATTGGACAGTAATATTGGGAAGCACAGAAGGTTCAACTATATTTCTCATGTGTGGTATGAGATTTGCACCCATGTTAGATTACTGAAAAAGGGAAAAAGGGGCCATCACATTAATTGCAGAATCATAGAATAGTAGAGTTGGAAGGGGCCAGCAAGGCCATCGAGTCCAACCCCCTGCTGTTGCAGGATACCAAGTTACACCATCCCACTCAGGTGGCTGTCCAGTTCCTTTTTGAATGTCTCTAGTGTGGGAGAGCCCAGCACCTCTCCAGGCAGCTGGTTCCACGGTCGTATTGCTCTGACAGTGAGGAAGCTTTTCCTGATGTCCAACCTGAATCTGGGTTGCTGCAGCTTGAATTGATTATTCCATGTCCTGCACTCTGGCACCAGCAGGAAGAGATCTTGACCTTCCTCTTTGTGACAGCCTTTGAGGTACTTCTAGAGGGATATCATGCCCCCTCCCTCTCAGTCTTCTCTTCTCAAGGCTGAACATGCCCAGTTCTCTCACTCTCTCCTCATGGGACAGTGTTTTGACACCCTGGATCATTTTTCTTGCCCTCCCCTGGACTCTTGATCATTCTTCTGCATCTTTCTGAAATTGTGGTCCCCAGAATTGCACACAGTATTCCAGGTGAGGTCTGAGTAAATTGTTTAGAGGAACTATTATTTCTCATGATTTGAAAGTAATGCTTCTCTTAATGCATCCCAAAATAGCAATTGCACGTTTTGCAGCTGCATCGCATTGTTGGCTCATATTTAGCCTGTTGTCCACAATTACTCCGAGGTCTTATTCTTTTCAGCTCTGTTGAGCCATGTATTCCCCATCTTGTATCAATGGATTTGCATTAATGTTTCTATCCTTAACATATTTTCTTTGATCTGTGTGCTAAGGATTGTTTGATGGAATTAACCTTCCAGCAAGTTTTTTGGAATTACATTTTATTCTTCCCTTTAATTCAGTTATAATTTCCACCAGAGTTCACACACGCTGATGGTGATGGGGAGCAGTTTGTGATTGCTCTTTCCCTCTCTTTGGTGTTACCTTTATGTTTAGCTTGCAGTGGTGAGCAGCTGCATGTTTTCCCTTTTCGCTTTGATGATATATTTTGTAATTCTTTTTCCAAAAGAGAAAATTGTCTCTAAATTGCAAGAGCTAGTGTAGCAAAGAGGCCAGAGTTGGACTGGGGCTTGGGAAACGCAGCCTGTATTCCCCACATAATCTTAGTGAGCCTAACCCACCTCACAGGCTTGTTGTGAAGATAAAAGAGAGAAGAGGACTATGTAAGGTGCTTTGGATTTCTTGTAAGAGATGAAAAGGGTGGGAACTATGTAATAATAAATTATTACATTTTAAAAATTAGCTAGTGGCCTCAAGGAGGACCATCACCCTCCCTCCATTCTTGAACATCCAGAGTATCTCTTCTTGTGTACAAATTAATTAATTAATCCACCTTCTTAATTGACTTCTAATTAATATTCAGTGGTGTCGCTTTGCTTTGCTTTGCTTTTTGTTTTGCTTTGCTTTGCTTTGCTTTGCTTGTTTACTTTTGCAGCTAAAGTTCACAAGTGAGGCCCTTCTGGTAACGTTTCTCTCCTTGCAAAGTCTGGCTTCTTCAAGATCACTTTTTCTAGTCTTCCCCAACATGGTGTGCTATCCCCCTTTCCACATGAGTCAAGTCCTACACAGCAGCAGTGGGAAAGGATGCTTTCTCTCATCTTCTTCCCACCAAGTCCGGCACCAAGAGTAGATATGTTTGGGCACCTGCTGAGGCTTCCTCCTGCTGCGGAGCCCCCAAACAAGGCCCTTGGAGTGGCTTCCCTTCCAGCCTGCTTGGCTCCCTGGCTTCTTTTCTGCCCCACACAAGAGCAGTGGAGAGGAAGATCCCACTGCTTTCCTGCTCATTGGCCCTCTGTCTGTGAATAAGGGCAGGAGTGCTCATGATTATGAGAAAAGAGTTGAGGAGCAGGAGTGGCTGGTGACGGAAAGGCAGACTCACTGAGGGAGGGGGCCCATTGAGGCTGCCGAGCCCAAGGGCCCCCTAAAACCCAGAACTTCACCCCACATGTGAAGACACACATAGGTCTTCAGAGATACTGCCTGTGTCCAACGTTTGCTGTGTTTAGATGGTTCTGATCTTGGATTCTCTGATCTTTGCCTTGGAGCAGTTGTTCCTGTGTTGGTTGCTCCAATTCACATTCCTCTCCTGGCCTGCAAATAAACAGATTTTATTTTTCCATTTATATCCTGCCTTTTTCCTACAAAGGGCCCAAGGCAGCTTACATCATTCTGCTCCTCCATCTCATCCCCACAGCAACAACCCTGTGAGAGTCTGTGACTGGCCCAAAGCCACCCAGTTGGCTCCATGGCCAAGTGGGGACTTGAACCCAGATCACCTGAGTCCCAGTCCCACGCTCTTAACCACGACCCCACACTGGCTCTCCACATTTTCATTTGGAGATCATCCTTCTCGGTATTGCTGCCCTCTATGCTCCACCTTAAGGGGATCTTGAGGTCAGTTGTGGGCTCCTGCTGAATTAGAGCAAAGTCTGACTCATTAGAAATCCACTGGAGGCCAAGATCATCCAAACTTGGGTGTGAACATTGGATGGCACAGAAAAGAAGAAGATTGATGCGTTTGAAGCGTGGTGCGGATGGCCAGCACAATGAGTCAGCATGTCCGGTGGCTTAGCAAGGGAGAAAATCTCAGAACAAAACAAGGCCTACCTGTCTTCTCTGCTCAGAGGCAGCAGGGGAAGGAAATATTCTGCAACACTCTGTGCACTAATGCAGGGGTGCCAAAACACAGGTTCCATCCAGCTCCTTATGCAAGCGACTTGGATAGAACAGATTGGAAAAGAACAGATTCTTTGACTTGGAAAGAAGAACAGATTCTTTGACTTAATAAATCTAGATTCCCTCCACACTCCAGTGAGATAAGGTCTTTGCACCAGAATGTGGAACAAAGCATATTCATAGTTGCTCCAGGTAGTGCTCTTTGACCCACCCCACAAATAATCCATCCTGTAAGTACGAATATGGCGGGGGCCTATTGTTCCGATTAGATGGCAAAAGAAGATTAGATGGCAAAAGAAGAAGGGGACGGCAGAGGATGAGGTGGCTGGATGGAGTCACTGAAGCAGTTGGTGTGAGCTTGAGTGGACTCCTGGGGATGGTGGAGGACAGGAGAGCCTGGAGGAATGTTGTCCATGGGGTCGCGATGGGTCGGACTCGACTTCACGACTAACAACAACAACATTGTTCCGATGGAAGCCTTTGAAGTGGACATGGTTCATCTCCCCAGACTTGTGGAGCACCAGAATGTCCTGGTTCAGGGATGTCCCCCCGATAGGCAGAACCTCTTTCCCAGGAGGGAGTCCTGCTTGCTTGTTAAAGACAAGTGGCCCTCGTTTGTCCAATGCTACAACATCTGCCTTTTTCTTCTCCTTTATTTGCACACTGTCCCTCCCATGGCCTTCGGCTTTCTGTCTTTCATTTATTGGAACAGCATGGCTTCCTTTGCTTATTGACTATCCACAAGGTGTCTCTGGGGGAGGTCATATAGAAGGATTCATCTTCTTTTGTTCTGGCTTTCTTTAACCCTTTCCAGGCAGCAGTCAAGGAAGTCCCTCGTGGCTCCTAGATGGTCTGATGATGAGCTAGCTATACAGCTGCAGTCAGTGAAAGAGCTTCATGTCTTGTTCTCATGTAACTCTGGCCTTTAGTATTTATTTTTCCCTCTGGTAAGGAAATGTAATTCTCTCTCTTCCTCTATCATCCAGAGCCTGCTGGCTTGATTCTTTCTTACAGATACTCAGGCAACAAATTTGATTCAATTATCTGCATTCTCTTCTCTCGCCCCCATCGCAAAATGTCTCTTGCGATCCAACTACAGGTCGGGTTGCCTTTTTGCTGCTTGTAGAGATGGAGAGGAAAACCGTTCTTGTTGGTCTTGTTTTCTGCTCCATTTCCCTGTCCTTTTTGTGCCACTTTCCCATACCTCAATGCTGGTGCTTTCTCCCTTTCCTCCTCCAGCTTGACTTTCTTTCCTTTTCCACTGATGTTATGCAGCAGTGGGAAGAAGGCTGTCTTATGCTAGAATGGTGAGGTTTTCTATCTTAGCAACAGTAAGACCCCCCCACCCACCCACCCTGAATTACACGGATGAAAAATTATTTATTTATTTAAAATTTTTCTATGCTGTCCATTACTAAAAAATGTCTCTGGGCAGCTTACAAGGAAGAGAAAACCAAGAACAAAATCATAAAAACGACACATAGCAAACTGCATCTAAAATAGTGATAAAAACAAGGTAAAAACAATTAATTGTTAAAATACCAGAAGAATAAAAAGCATCTTCGCCTGATGCCAAAAAGATTAAAGCGACAGTGCCAGGCATACCTCCCTGGGGAGCGTATTCCACAGTCGGGGTGCCACTGCTGAAAAGGCCCTTCTCCAAGTAGCTACCCTCCCAATTTCCTTCAAAGAGGGTTGCCGGAGAAGGGCCTCTGCCTCCGATCTCAAGGGCAGGCTGGCACATAGGGAAGAAGGCACTCCCTCAGGTATCCAGGACCTGAGCCGTTCTAGGGCCTTATAGGTTATTACCAACACCTTAAGTTGGGCCCAGACTTCAATGGGCAGCCAGTGTAAGCGATGTAGGACTGGCGTGATATGGGAATATCTGCTGGTCCCCATCAATAACCTGGCAGCTCCATTCTGGACCAATTAAAGTATCTGGACTGTCTTCAAGGGCAGCCCCACCTAGAGCAAATTGCAGCAGTTCAAACGGGAGGTTACCAGAGCATGGACATCACTGGGGTAGCCCTAAGTGAACTGGTAAACATGCCATTTATAAGTGTCCTTCCACCATGGATCCCTTCTACCCTGCAGGAACAGGAACAATACTGCAGATGATGGACGAAATGGTTCCAAAATACCGATCCACTTTTCTGAGCGAATCACTTCCCAGGGATACTGCCTTGTTTACCGTCAATGAAACTTGGTCGGAAGATATTTCACAATAGAATTGGAAGAAATTTGCCCGAACTCCCCTTGTACCCTCCCAGCAGAGTCCCTTAGCAGAACACTTAGTTAGCCCGTTGCGTCCCATTCCATTAGAAGCTGATTGCAAAAGTACGCATTAAGTAAGGGTGTGTGAAGAGGGATAGAGTGATGTTCCTTTGTTATATAATCTAAAAGCAAGGAGAGTATTTTCCTTTAATTTCCTTTTTGCTCAGCTGAAAGATCTCTATGTACCATGGAAGCGCATGTAAAAATTTTTATAGAAAATGGGAAGATAGGATTGCTTGATTCAAACTGAACTTTCTGCGGCTGGGCAAGCGGGAAGAATAGGTACATGTGATGCTTTCAAAGGCTGAATGTGACCCGGCTGGCAGTAGGATGCAGTACTGCAGAAAGATTAGTGGCTCATGCTTGGACTTTCTCCTCTCTGTCTTTCACTCTGATCTTTTACAGGCTGGGAGTATCAAGTGGCTGTTGACTGTTTTTGCTGATTATGAGTGTAGAAATAGCACTGATGCTTTTCAAGAAGCAATAGTTTAATTTGGCTGGGAGGGCTGCGGGGGGTTATCTTATTGGAAATCCAATGGTTCTTTTTTCAAAAGCATCTTGGATCTGTTTTAATTAACTCATCTGGCTCAAAAGACTCGGGAGTTATTGATGGGGAGGGGGGATAGCTAGCATTTGCTAAGAGCGAAACAAGCAATGTCATTTCCAAGGTTGCTAAAGGGCCGGTCCCCAGCATGCTTTGCTTTCTGTCTGTCCTCAGCCTGCCCGCAAGAGTTGTCCCTCCCTGAAGCCAGCCTCATCCATGGCTTCCCTTCAGAGATGCCTGCTGAGGATTGAGGCCAAGAATGTCATTCTGTGCAGACTCTGTAACCAGAGAAAAGCATTTCCAAATCCCTAGTGTTCTGAACAGTGTGGGATTTTGTTAGTCCTGGCTGTCTGATTGACATCTATCTTTGGCCTTCTGGAAAACTTCCCTTCTCTAGTGGCCTGGATTTGGAGCTGCTGGAACGCTAGTTGGCGATTCCCACCCATTGCTGGCGAGTGCAATCTGTTACCACAAAATTCTGCATTGCTCAGAGACGAGAATTTATTGAGATCTGGTGGTGGACAGATGGAAGGCAGCTTGGTGTGGCCAAGGGTTATTCTAGCAGAGAAGCTCTTCCAGTCACTGTTTGACAGCCAAATTGCAAAAAACACGTTAAAGCACACAGCATAGTTCTATTCTTCCAGCCCAGGCCTTCAAACCTGCCAACCCTGCTCAATATGGCAGTGGGGAAATTACCGGCAATTTTTGGCTTGGTCGGGAACATAGGAAACTTTGTTGTGCCCGGTCACAATACCGGTCCATCTCCTTCACTAATGTCAACATGGAGTGGCTTGCCAGGAGTTCCAGCAGTTTCCTCCCAAGCTTCTGCATGTGACCGCTGCATGTCCTCCACTCCTGACTGAAAGGATGCCCATTAGCGTGTTCAAGGCTGGGCCTTGATTTTGGCACTGCTCCTCCAGCAGCTGCCCAGGTGTGATTGCCATTTTGTGCCCCATTGCGCTTCAGTCTCTGCAAGAGGCTCTGTGCAGTTGAAGAATGATTGTGAACTAACTCAGCTGGCTTTGACTGGGACGCCCGTGGTGCTCTTTCCTGGGTAAAAATGAATACAAGCAGTCGCCAGGTTACACATGTGCGAGTCACAAGCAACCCAAACTTACAAACGAACTGCCATAAAGCCTATTAATTTAAAAAATCAAGTTAAAGGCCTACTACAGAAAATTGTCATTACCATAGAGAGAGAGGAAGCAAAAGGGGAGAGAGGGAGGCCTCCAAAGCATCACCATAGTGAGTCTGTAAAAGGATTTATTTTTTTCTGTGTCAGTGTGGCAGACAGACACACTGTTAACCCACAGGCAAGTCGATCTGAAATGGTCACTGGAGGGCTTATTTGATCACAAAAAAACCTGGTCCATTGGAAGGGATTTCTGGCTGCTCTACAACCCCGACAAATGGACAATCGGTGGACTCTTTGGGGCCAGGGTGGGGAAGTGGAGAGAGAGTCTGTGAGAGAGTGGAGGCCATGGGTCAAGTGGGATCACCGGTGGGATCACTGGTGTTTTATATGTTTAATAACAATGGTTCAAATGCCAGTCCCCAATCTAACTAACTGATGCTTCCCTAGGCAAGAAGCTTTTCTTTGATTGTGTAGGGCATACCTGGCTGACTGGCATTAAGCCCAGGCAGGCTAGTCACGTACCCAAGCATTATCGATGAAACTGGAGCCATCCACGTGGCCAGGAAATCCCCTGCCAGACCTCCCAGCCCAACCCCCCGGTAGCCCACCCTCCCAGGTAAGCATGGGAACCACCTAAATTCAAAGACACCAATACATACTCATGGCAGGAATTCCAAACTGATGGACATCTATCATTGCTACCTGGCCAGCAAAGGTATAAAAGGGGACTCTGCCACGTGCTTTGGGTTGATTGCCCTTTTGCTTGCAATCAAACTTATTCTTGAGAATAAAGCACCGTTTTGCTCCTCTCACTCTTGTTGTGCTTGATTGGGCAGAGCACTCCAAGGCCGTAGCCCGTGAGTCTTCCATTGGGACAAAGCACTGCATTTGCAATTACGGAAGAGAAGCGGAGAGATGCTTGTCTTCGCTGGAATAAAAGCCAAAAAAGGATTCTCATGCTTGGAATCCAAGGGACTCCCATGAAATAGCTCAAAAGGCAACGTATGAGACAGAGGGCAGGATTGCAACATTTGGGAAATTGGCTGGCAAAGCCCTGGAAAGATTAGTGCTGATGATCTGAAGGTAAAATCTGGATGGGTGCATAGAAAGATTAAGAAAGGCCCTTTTTTCCTTCTCCTTTTTGCTCAGTATTCGGAGATAAAATATATTTACATGTGCTAGACAGCTTGAGCAATGGCAGGCTGGCATTCAAAGGGAAAATGCAAACTCCAATGGGAAGACAGATTGTACTAAGCCATTAGTTGAGACCAATTCAATGACTAAAAGTGAGGTTTGGGGTTAGGGGGCAAGCCCTGGAAGCAAACCTAGGCTACCTCTGAACATTTATTTAATATTTATTTATTTAAAGTTTTTTATATGCTGCCCCCTTGCTATCTAGCCTCGGGACAGCTCACAGAAATAAATAAATACAATATAAATAACAATTACAATTGAAACCCGGAAACACCCTGGCTGCACAGTTAAAACCTACAAAAATTAAACAGTGTTAAAATATTGTTGAAGTAAAAAGGTCTTGGCCTGGTGCCGAAAAGCAAATAACGACGGCGCCAGGCGGACCTCTCTGGGGAGCGCATTCCACAGATGGGGCGCCACCGCAGAGAAAGCCCTCCTCCAGTTACTTTGCCTCCTGATGTCTCTCACGGAAGGCTCCCGGAGGAGAGCCCCTGCTGCCGATCCCAAGGGGTGGGAGGGCAAATATGAGCCTTGAACCTTCAGGCCCACACAAGGGACTTCTGTTGAGGTTCTGCTCTGCTAGGCAGGTAATCGCCCAACCAGGCCAAAATTCAGAAAAAGCCCTGGAAACCGGAGGGTGTGTTTTGTGCCAGAATCAGAATTGGCAGAGTAAGGATGACCTGGTTTCGCCAAGATCCTTTGTGCCGTGGGGTGGAGGAAGCCATAACGCTTGATCGCTGGCACCAAGCTGCCATGCAGCAGTGTGTATGCCTAATGTATCAAGCCTAGAATGAAGGCAAACCTGTACGACAAGAGGAGCCAAGTGTCTTCTCCAAGAGTTGTTTCCTGAACATAGAATTTAATTTCACCAAATGTCCAAGCGTTGTTTGTTTGAAGGATGTGTCAGTCAAAGTTTGCATGCACACAATATGGGTTGGGGCACTTTTGCACCTATGTGTGTGAGCAAATACCATCACTGCAGACAAGAAATAGTTGTGCAACTTGCTGTGCAGCTGAGGATGCACAACAATAGTTGTGCAGCTGAGGATACTGTTGTCCATAAACTTGGAGAGGCACATGTTTCTTTAGACAAAGTCAGCAGCGGGTTTGTAGAGCAGTCCCAAGTTCAGCATCGACTGGAATCGTACAACAAAACAGAAGCTTTAAGATTGGGCTAAAGAAACTTGTGCTAAGACTGAGTTAAAATGGCCTGCGAGTTCTATCTTCTTCTCCAACTCCTTTCAACAAGTTCTTCACCAAGTAATGTGTTTCTTCAGAGTATTCTGATGGTAAAGCAAACTGCAAGGGACTTTCTCTCATGTCTTTATTTGTGTATGCAATTTTTTTGACCAAGGAACTTCAGCAAAAGTATGAAAACGAAACAGTATCCATGTTTTGATTCTCCTAGTAGTTTGGAAACTGTGAATTAGGTCAGTTCAGATTAAAAGGAAAAGTAAATAAATTTTGCCTTCATCACCAGGCCAGCTGTGGAGAACAGCAATAAAGGGAACTCTGCAGATTTCTTGGGCTTTTATAAACGCAGGGATTGCAGGCAGAAAGGACCCAGTGTGCCATCCCTGCAACGTGCCACTAACTTCTCTGAGCACAGACACACGCTCTGATCTTCCATGCATGCTAGTCGAAGGAAGCTTTGGTGTAATCTAGAGATGTTCCCCATGCCCTGGAAGTGTCTTCCCCTTCCCCTTGGACGACTGGAGCCTGGCAGTTCAGCTGCAAAAGCGCATGTTTACGAGCATGGTTTTTCGTTTCACGTTTAGAGAGAGCCTGTGCCTAGCCACTTGACCACCAAGGCAGGAGCTGCCTATGTTTCTTTGTGTTAGATTAGCAATTTTACTCCTGCCAGAAATAGAATCTGAGACATATTCGGATTCTTTCCCCAACACCATTTACTGGGTCCCAGTAAACATCCCAAAGTGACTTTATACTAATTTCTCTTCTTGCCGGATATTATACCTTTGTGAAAGGAAAAGATGATGTGGATATTTCCTCTCCTAGTCTGCAGTTCACAGCCTAACTGAACAAACCACATTTGTGTTTTCTGTGTATCTCTTTGTGTGTGTGCGCACCTGTGTGTACATAGACAGTTTCGCATTACGGACACATTGGCTTTTTATATACAGTGGGAAGTCAGAAAGCAACACCTAGGGGAGTCCCCATGAGGGCAAAAACTGCCTCGTGGTCCTGAGGCTGGGGTTTAAATTTTGTAAGGCTGAAAGAAATTGGATTCCTTGGATTGCCCAAATGAAAGCTTTTTTCTTTTCCTTTTCCTTTTTTGCAGTAACATAACCTTTTCTCCAAAGCTGTAAGTAGTGTGTAAACACTGAGACACTGTAAAGGGAGGGATATGAAAACTTTAAATACATAAATAAATAGTCTAAAGTCTCTTTAGGATGCAATCCAATGGCCTCTTGGTTGCATCCAGAATGGTGGGAGGACATAAAATTAGTAGCCCGCTACTAATGGGGACTGGCCCATGAGACCACATCACACCAGTCCTCCGCCAGCTGCATCAGCGGCCAGATGAAGTCCCGGCCCAATTCAGAGTGCCCAAAAGTCCTAAACAGCTTGGGGGCAGAATGCCTTATCCCTTATGTTCCTACCCAGACCTTAAGATCGGCTGTTGAGGTCCTTCTCAGGGGTGGCAACCAGGAGAAGGGCCTTTTCAGCAGTGGCAGCCCATCCCTGGGACGTGCTCCCCAGAGAGCTGTGCCTGACATCCCTAACCAGGTGAAACCTTTTTATTCTCTAAATGTTTCAACAGTGAAGTCTGTGTGTTTTTATTTGCCAAGTCACTTTTAAATATTGTTTGTAAATTGTATAGCTGCCGTGGTTGTTATCATTGTCATATTTTTAAGTCTTTATAGTATTTTATGAGTATATTGCACTTGTGAGCATTTTATGAATTGTATTTGTGATTTTAATATTTGTGAACCACCCCGAGAGCCCGTGGGCTATGGGGTGGTCTCTAAATGCAATAAATAGATAAATAAATAAAAGCTCAGCCCAGCACAGTCCCTGCTCCACCCCTTTCAGTCTAAATGGGACCTGAGATACCTGGAGGAAGCAAAAGACAACTTGCCAACCACAACAAGCCCCACACCCCATCCAGGTGTACATGAGTCTTGCTGCAGCGCATGTTTCAAAGACATTTCAACAGAAGTCTCATCTCCCTCTTGAAACCCTTACATATTAATGATCAAAATTCCGGTCTGTTCCTCCGAAAGACATCTTCTGTCTTCATCCTAAACGATAAGCTGTCGACTAAGACACTGTTGCTCCGCTGCTCTTGTAACATATTTCCCGCCGACTCTTCTTGCATAACAATGTGAAGAATCTCTCAGCCTTTCATGACACTCACTTCCCTCTCCCTGGCCTGATTTTGCTCGGGCTGTAATTTGTTTTTGTGCAGGGCTGTTCAGAGCTGGCTGTTGTTGCCGCAGTCTGATATGCAAATGCCCATTACTTGTGGCAAACCATTGTGTGTCTCTCTCTGTAGATGGGGGCAGAACAGAGTCTTTCTTCTGAGCTTCTCTGGTCTCTTCTTCTCCGGGAGAAGCCAGCAGAATGCCTTTCTCCTCTCACCAGCTTTTGTGCCTTCCTTTTTTCCCGGAGCTAGCAATTAGAGATGATTATCTTAAAATCCTGGCCACTTGATGCGGGCTTACTTAGGTCCCTGGGACCAAAATAGTTTAGGGAGCGTTCCTATGGTTTGTTCCTATGGTTTGTTATGGGCAAGGAAAGAGGCTGAGGAAAGCTCAGAACAACATATTCTGCTCACTCCAGCCCCCTTCCAACATCTTACAAAACCCTCTTCCCAAGGTTGCTTTCTTGACCTTCCTTCTGGTGGTGGGGATGGCTCTCTCACTTCCCTTCCTGAGGTCAGAGTTCCCTCTCCCGTCCTTAGTAGGAGGGTGGAATCCCCAGCAGCTCAGGGAATGCCCAGGCCTTTAAGGACTGAAATGTCAGCCTCTGGAATTGGGCTTGGAAAGGAACTGGCAGGCAGTGCGGCTCTAGCTAAAATTGTCCCAAATGCATCCAGTATTGGTGGCAGTTTCCAAATGGTCTTCAAGGGCAGGCTCATGGGCAACGTCCTGCAGTAGTCTAAGAGGTCAGCAGAGCAGGAATACTATCTGCAAAAGAGTGAAGTGTCAGGCCCTTGAGGTAGCTTTATACCTGTACTTATTTCCAATTTATGGATTTTTTAATCTGTAGAAAATCCAGATACATGCAGGGGAGATCTGCGGAAAGTTTGTTCTCCTATCATGGTCTTCAGTGGTGCTGTGGCAGATCACCCTGTTCCCACCTTCTGCATAGTCTGCAAGCTGAAGGCTGTGATTGTACTCCTATTTGCCTATTCAAGAAATTAAAAGCAGTGGGGATGATTTTCTGAATGAACATGCATTGTGCTGCCTAAAAAACCTTCAGTGAGGAAAGGGCTTTCTAAATTCTGGAACAGGCTTTGTGATGTTTCCGATGGTACCTTTTGCAGCGGTGGCAGGTTTGTGGCTCCTTTTGGCTGTTCTCACTCAACAAGAATACACAGTTCCTGTGTCACAAATGGAAAACTGGACCTTAACAAGTTGTATCACTTGTGCATGGCCATCAAGGAAGGCCACGCTTGTATGTCAACGCAGACTATTCCACCTTTGGGACAACCAAACTCGTTGTCCTTTGCCTTTCTCAGCCCCACCCTTCAATACCTCCGTTTAAACATGTAAATCACTTGTTAAGGGTTTAAGCTGTCATTTAGTATGTTAATTGATATTGCAAGGAATATCTCCAGGTGTCATCCTAAATGCCAATTATCTGCCTCAACATTCCTGGCAATTTGGGTTTGTTAGTAAGAATCTAATTACGCTAGTTTACTGCTGATGGAATTACACAAGGAGTAGATTTCTCTCTCACATACCTATTAGGTCTCAATAAGTGATCGTTAGCAGTCTGTTGCTCTTCATTTAACAAATAATAACTTTCTTAATGAACCTAATTGAAATGCCTAGATGAGTCAGGCACCTTATAAAAATGTGGAGTACTTTTCAAATGTACCATTCCTGTTGACTTATTGGGAATGAAATTGTGAGGAGCAGCTAGTCTAGGAAAAGAGCCATCAAGCATGTACAGTGCCATGCCTGACACACAATTTATAATTATGAATGGGGCAGGTGCTTCTGAATCACCCAAGAAAAGAGAATACCCTGCCCCAAAAGAGGACATAAGAGAGCAGTGGATTAGTGTGTGCAAACACTTGCCCATTTAGAAGTAATTGCTTTAACTGAAATAGGGATGCATTCCATCTCAGCATGGCATGGAAGATTTGTAGATTCATAGAGTCTAGGCTGCTTGGGCAGGCTGTGTGCCTTTTTGTTCAGCCCCTCCTGCTGGACAGCAGTTCTAATGGTTCAACCCTCCATGGGCTGAGTTGGGTCTTGGAAGCCCTCGACAGCATGGCCAGTGGTCAGGAATGCTGGGGATGGAAGTCTAAAACACCTGAACACCTCCTTGATGTGCATCCCTGCAGGACGGAATGGGGGGGGGGGTCATGTCCCCCTTGGAAGATGCTATTCTCTTTGAAGGACTGCCAGAACATCCTTCTCTGAAGGTTCTCCTATATGAAGGTCTCTCTAGTTCAAGCCTGGTTTAAAGATAAAGAGCAGTAAGAAGGGAAGGATGAACTTTGAAGAATTTTGCAAACAGTGGACTACAAACGATGCAGCCACGCAGGTCGCCAAGCCACAATCTTCCCTACCATGAGGAGAAGCACCGCACTTCTGTGTTAAATTATTTCCGAGCTCTAATTACTGCATGTGAAACGTGGTGCCAGAGGAGAGCTTTGCAAATAGCCTGGACCGAAAGAGAGATGAACAAGGGGCTCCTAGATCCAAGAGGGTCAAGTCAGAGCAAAAAAGGCACAACTGAAGCTGTACTTTGGACACATCATGAGAAGAAAACAGTCACTGGAGGAAACAGTCATGCTAAGGAAAGAAGAAGGCAAAAGAAAATGAAGAGCAAGCAAGAGATAGATCTATAAAGGAAGCCACATTCATGAACATGGAAGAGCTGAAGGGAACTATCACAGACTTTTTGGAAGGCTTTTTTTATTCATAGGGTCAGAGATGACATCACAGGACATAACAATGATTTCTGAACTGGCGTATTCATTACCATATGCAAATCTGTGCTTCGTTTGGGGCACTTGGCATTGCCACACCCCTGCAAAGGCCCACCCAACAGCAGTGAAACTCCAGGTGATAATTTACAATTTTAATTCCCCTCCCGGCAAAAAGTACCCCCTTTCAGGCTGATGGGTAGCCTAAGATCAGTCTATTTGCTATTTTTATTTGATGCAAGCTTTCTAACTTTGATTGGTGTTCAGGTATAATTCTAATAGCTGCTTTGACAGTACAAATCATCAAATGAATGAGCATGTTTAAGTCCAACATGGACCTCTAGTAGATCCCAGTCACTCAAACTTGCATTCTTCCTTGATGATTTGCCTTTTCCGCTGTTCGGGCACACTCACTTGTTTCCTTAGTTGACGCAAAAATCAGGTTTCCAGTGGGTCTGGCCATCCATTCAGCTTTATCTTTTGGGTCTTTACCTTTGATGCACAGATCCATAAAGGCCTCTCCTTCATGTAGCCAAGACTTGGAATGGACCTTCCCACCTGGACACTAGCTGTCCTTTCACCTGTGGACTTTCACATCCACCCAGTCACCCATCTGATCTGGATGACAGGTTTCTTCTGCACATCAGCCCACACCTTTTTCACCTTAAGAGCAGACCTAGACAAAATTTTGATTAAGCCATTTAACTATGCATTTTTATTTCTCTCAAGTCCCTAAGAGTTCTGCCGGAGCAAACCTGAATTCACTTTCCTAACCCTAATTCAAAAAGGAGGCAATTTACACTTACCGCAAGGTTGTGCTTGGATTTTCATTGGGTCCAATGACAATGCCTTTGGCCATTTCAATCTTGTGACTTGTGTCATTTTGCCCTAACCATTCTTTTTATTTTTTTTGTAAAGATTTTAAACTAAAACTAAAAGCATCAATCATCAAATACATCGGACGTACTGGGTCAGCCCCCTACTACACATCTTTTTAACATTCTATAGTCATATTCAAATCGATTTATAAAAATTTAAAAACATCTTTAAATCTAAGCCAAGTCCTGTTTCTCCAGCCAATCATAAAAAAGCTCCCAAGTTTGATAGAAGTCAATATCTTCTTTCTCCTTCAGTGATAGAGTCAATCTGTCCATTTCTGCACAGTCCAGCATCTTTTTTAAAATCAGTTCCTCTGTGGGTAGTTCCTCTCTCTTCCAGTATTGAGCAAGCGCAATCCTCGCCGCTGTGATTAAATGTAGCATCAAATACATTTCTTGTTTGCTAATACCTTCTGGTATGATGCCTAACAAGAAAATTCCAGGTTTAAAAGCTAAGGGGTTTTGTAGCATTTCCTGAAGCCATTCCTAACCGTTCTTTATAGTTCCACTGAGGCCTGTCACTTGGCCAGATAACTGATGGTCTGGGATATGGACTGATAAGGGTATTGGCAGCATGATACCTACCTGTCTGTGCACCAGAACAGTAAAATGGCTGCTTTAATCCAATACCCAGCTTCTGATCTCTCAAAAAGCAGAATAATATGATATAATGGCACCTGCCTTTTCACACAAAAACCCCCTCAGGCCATCCTGACAACATCCAAACCATAAATAAACAGTACTGCTGGCAGTTTTGTGGGGGCAGCTCCATGCTCCAGGATCGTTTTCGCACTCTGGACACCCTGGAACCTGTGTGTGTTGAATTTTCAAGGCACGTATATGAACGCACATAGAGCAGTGCTAAAGAGAGATGTATCTCAACAACTGCAGATACATCTGGGAAAAAAAAACTTTCATAGCCTGTCTTCCCATCGGTGCGGGTGTTCGAGGATAGGCTGGACGTCCACATGGTGGGCATGTCGTGAGCGGAGCCGGCTGGTGCCGGAGGTCAGACTAGATGGCCCGGGAGGCCCCTTCTGACTCACTCTGTTTCTATGTTATGTTTCTGCCCCTTTTGCCCACATGGCTTGGTGAGTGAGCAAACCAATAGCCATGGGGGTGCAATACAAGTCGAAAGGAGTCAGGAGCAACAAGATGTTGCCCCTAAGGAAATTCAGAGGGAGCTGCACAGTTTTCAAAGACTCATGTGAAACCGAGGGGGGAAACAAGAAAGGAGGGGGTGCGGCGTCGAGGCAACTTTGAAGAGTGGTCAGCAAAATGATTAGCACGTGAAATTAGGATCAGCCTCTTTGATATGAGCTTTGCCAGGGGTGAAAGAAAAAGCTAAAGGAAGATGGACAGATGTGAGTGAGGCAGGAATCAAAAGTCCATGCTAGGGGATGTAGGAAGACCACCCTGCTTCCACAGTTGACAGGAGTCGTGCCATGCCTTAAAAACCTTTCTACTTCCAGCAAATATACTGCGTGATCGACATGAGACTAGGGTTGAAGGTTGAGGAAGAACCATGAGCTCAGCCACGGCATTTAAGAGACTGAAAGAGCAAATGACTACCGAGGGGTTGACAGAAGAACTTGCTCATATTTATGTATTTACTTATTTAATACCACCCTATTTACATGTTTGTTTATTCTATACCACACAGGAATCAAAGCTCTTTGTGGGCAGTTCACACAGCACTTTAAAAAGGACAATAAAAGATACATCATTTAAGAAACACATTAAAACATTATTAAAGGTTTAGAATGCAACTTTAAAACCACCTATTAAACAGGTTACTTCATGGAATAGTATGGTAGAGTTGGAAGGGGCCATGAAGGCCATCAGGTCCAGCACCCTGCTGTTATACCATCCTACTCAGAGGGGATGTTTTGTTTTCTTCCTTGTAAGACTCCCTCATTTATAGTAGGACTGTGTTGTTAACCCTCAGGGAAGACAGGAGAAAGCGCTGGTGGTTCCAACAGGCCCAACGAGTTAGAACCAAAAAGGCAGCAGAAAGAATGGACCGAGAAGACTCCATACTGGTGGTGACCTACAATGTCTGTGCAATGTTTGTTTTCTTGCTTGAGGGCAACGTGGCCTACACGTGCAAGAAGTGCAAGCTAGTAGCCCCGTTGGGAGAAAAGGTGAGTTCTAGAGCAGCAAGTATCCATTCTCAAGGGAATGAAAGCAGATGAGGAGTTTTTAGGCAGAGTGGTGGAACTGCAACAGCTAAGAGTAGTACAAGAGCTAGAAGTAGGACAGCAAGCTGAGGCAGAAGAGGAGAGGATAAACCTGAGGGAAGGGGAAATGAGGAGGAAACTCCCTGGAAAAGGGTGACAATTAGGTGCAGAGGAACTAGAACTAAAAGTCACTCTGCACTAGTGGAAATCTCAAACCACTTTCAGTTACTTGAGGGTGAGACTGGAGGGCAGCCTAGCTGTGGATGAACTGCAAATAGTCTCATGCATTTGCAACAAGAGTGCCAAGGTCAACTAAGTAGTAGCAATGTCCCTGAGGCTTGCAAGAACAAGGAGAGAAACATGTTGTGTGTGTGTGTGTGTGTACATGTTTCCTTAAATAAAATTTGAATTGCTTTTGGTTCATGGATTGGTCCTAACCCCAACCTGTCCTTAGATGAGTCAAATCTCAAGGGAAGCCAGAAGTTAAAAAAGAATGATGTGGAGCAAAGCAAGATGGAAAGGGGTGGGAAAACTGAACGCAACTTTTCCTTTTTAAAAAGCAAAGTGGTGATGAAAGGGGAAGGGGAATGTCCAAGATTTAATGCACGTTCTAAAGGTTAGAACAGGTTGTGATTTCCTTCTTATGCCCTCCCTTTAAAAGATGTGGGGGGATAAATGACTTCCAAGGAGGGTGTGGGGAGACAGGGCTTGAAGAGCTGGAGAAAACTAACACCTGCAGATGTGACCAAAGATAGGATTTGAACCCAGGTGGTGAAAGCTGCATTTGATCTCTTGCTGTTTAAAGTGATAGCTGGCGGCTTTCCAAATCCACCCGCACAGCTGATCTGGCGCCTTTGTGCAAACTTTGCTGTGTTCTCTAGCATCATAAAGCTTTTCCCTTCAGGGGAACTTCTCCCCGCCGCCGCCCAGCAAACCCTGAAATCCGCAGGACTCCCGGCTTGCCCAAAATATAGCTTTCACTATGTAAAAATCAACAGACGGCTGCCTTGCTCGAATCTGCAGCCCCAAGGTATGAACATTGCCCATTCATCTTAATGAGATGTTGCACTCAAAGGTTCATTGTGACAGAATAAATGCTAATATTATCATCAAACAAGCTGCCTGACGCACAAGCGCTCTTCTTTCAAGAGAAGGTCAGAGAAGCGTTTGGTATGTTGCATCTGTAGCTCCCTGCCCAGGCAGGGGCAAAATACACAGGCATTTTGGACACAGCATGGCCCCCGCCTGAACTTTGCCACCTGCATTTATTTACACCAAAATACTGCAAGGAATGATGTAAGCCATGAATGTACTTGAGCCAATCAAATCCTGAGGAATCTCTTCAGTAGTGGCCTCCCAGCGCTGGACAATGCTCCCCCGAGCAGTATTCCTGGCACCGTCTCTACTCACCTTTTGGCACCAGGCAAACACCTTTTTATTCACCAGATATTTTATTTATTTATTTGTTTATTTCAAACTTTTTAGACCGCCCCTTACCGTGGCCTCGGGATGGTTTAACTATAAGACAACATAGAATAAAACACAGCTGTCCCCATTTTAAGAACTATTAGATGGGGAAATTATATATATTTATATTTCAGTATCATTAGGCCACCTAATGAGAAGGAAGGACTCCCTGGAGAAGAGCCTAATGCTGGGAACAATAGATGGCAAAAGAAGAAGGGGACGGCAGAGGATGAGGTGGCTAGATGGTGTGAGTAGTTGGTGTGAGCTTGAGTGGACTCCAGGGGATGGTGGAGGACAGGAGGGCCTGGAGGAATGTTGTCCATGGGGTCGCGATGGGTCGGACACGACTTTGCAACTAACAACAACAACATTGCTATTGTTGCTGCAATATTGTGGGGTTAGTTTTTATATGGCATTATTGCCACTTAGGATTTTTATGTATTTATTTATACAGGTATTTATAAGCCACCTATAACTGCTGGGGCCTTCCTAAGTGGCTAATGTTTTTGAAGTATTGCATTTTATTTGGGCATGTCATTGTTTGTGCATGAGGTTTTCATGTTTGTGAACCACAGAGAATGCCTTGTAAGCTATTGGGACAGTATATAAACGCAATGCATACATGCATAAACTGGGCATGAAGTGATGGGCGCCTTTGAGGACACTCCATTGCAGATACCAAGACTGCAGTGTGTGGACAACATGTGGCTTGTCCCAAGCGCTCGCCAGGAAATGCCCGTTACAAGCACATGAAAGTAAAACAGCACGGCTTCAACACACCCATCAGCTCCAGCCAATTAATATCCACAGTAGGTCTCATTATAGCTATAGTATTTCATTGATCTTTTTCACATGACTCCACCATGATGGGCTGCCGTGTTATGTGATCCTGGCTCACTTTCATGAACAAGCCACCCTGAGGACCATGGCTTGTGGTCAGGCTGTTCGTGCTCATGGAGGCTTCGCATGTAATCTGAACCCAGCAGGGTGACGTCATTCCGGGTTGCCAACCTGGTGAGAGTGCTGACAAATTCTGCAGTTCCTCACACTCTCTCCAGCAGCTCAGCCATCCTTCCTCATCCCTTCTCAGTGCCCTTTTGCCCCACACACCTAAATATGAATGTGTTCACCATTCTAAAAATATTCTTAAATGTTTCCGTCTTTTGCAAGTCTGCTGCTAGGAAATTTGAGTGATTTTCCCCTCCGCTTTACTGCCTTGGCTTGAAATGTGCACCGTTTCCCCTTCCGTTTGAGCTGATACGAGAGAGCCCTCCCCCTGCTCTGCAACCCATATGTCCATGTGGCCACGAGCAGCAGCAACCAGTGGAAAGGAGCAGTGAACACAGAGTGGGAGAAGCCAAAAGGAGAGAGCCAGTGTGGCGTGGTGGCTAAGAGCATGGGAGTCAGACTCAGGCAACCTGGGTTCTAGTCCCCACTCAGCCA
This sequence comes from Varanus salvator macromaculatus, assembly GCA_023646645.1. Taxonomy (NCBI): domain Eukaryota; kingdom Metazoa; phylum Chordata; class Lepidosauria; order Squamata; family Varanidae; genus Varanus; species Varanus salvator. The sequence continues at coordinate 10,509,672 of JAIXND010000786.1, forward strand.
TGGAGCCAACTGGGTGACTTTGGGGCAGGCACAGACTTGCAGCCCAACCAAGCTCACAGGGCTGTTGTTCTAGGGATAGGATACAGAGCTGCAGGAGGAGAAGGATGTAAGCCACTCTGAGTTCCTGGTAAGGAAAATGGCTGGATAGAAATACAATAAATGAGAAATACAATACAATAAATACAATAAATGGTGGCTGCAGATGAGAAGGAGCTTGAGGGACTCATGTTCTGACTGAGATACACCTTTAAAAAAAAAACCACTAGTAGGGACACATTGAAATGGGGGAGAACATTTGCATGCCCTTTATCAAGAGTGGGGTATCAGTGTGCTTGGCTAAATAATGGACAGCTGAAAAGATGGTAAAGGTGTTCGTAAGGGCTCAGCAAATTGTGAGTTGATATGCGAGTTTCACTCACAAGGTGCTGAACTGGCACATGAGACTGAGAAGATTAAGAAGATGGGAATCTGTACTGAGCTCAGCGGTGGACTGGCGGTCTGTCGGTCTTGTGGTCTGGCACACCTCAACTCCCCCACAATTGCATGAGCATTCTCATGTTCGTAAGGGCTCCGGAATGTGCACACATTGGGCAATCTCATGTAAAGAAGGCATTTCCCTGGGAGTCGGCAACCCCAGGAGTCCAGCCGGAGAAAGGGTGCTGACATAGGGAATTATGCCCTGAGGGGTCCTTTTCCAAAAGTCCCTGGGACAAGTGCCAGAGCTGGAGAGGGGCCTGAGGAGGGAAACAAGTCATGCCAAGCCACAGAGCACCCATCTGTTGGGCTGGTGAGTGAAGAAACATCTCAAGGAGGCTGATTCCTTGGGTGGCTTAGTGTAGCAAGCCACCCCTTGTGACTCGCAGCACCTGAATTTCTCTATTGCAGTGATGGCGAACCTTTAAGAGACCAAGTGCCCAAACTGCAACCCAAAACCCACATATTTATCGCAAAGTGCCAACACTGCAATAAAACCTGAAAACTGAGGTTTTAGTTTAGAAAAAACAACTCACAGCCAGTCCAAGCAAAATATATATATATCCTTGGCAGGACACTGACTGGCCATGCTAAAGCTCGGACAAGTCCCGCCTAATGAGTCGTCGCCTGGCTACTCCTTTCCAAGCATGTGCACGGCCCCTATGTGCGCTGTTATCCGATGCTCGGTTGCAGGGGTGATGCTGGGGCGACTTGGCCCGCGTGCCGACAGAGAGGGCTCTGCGTGCCGGCTGTGGCACATGCGCCACAGCTTCTCCACCACTGCTCTACTGATTCTGATGACGGCTTCTGGCAGGGCCGGAAAGCAAATTAGCTGAAGTAAACTTGTGTGATGCTGGACTGGTGGAAAAATCTGTGGCATGTCTAGGGCGAATTATCTGTTTCACTGATGCAGCCAAATCACTTAAAAGCCTAGCTCTAACCCCTGGATCTTATGAGGAGGGGGCTTTAGATGCCCATGTGTCTTTTTTCCCAAATGTTACCATTCTTTTCTGCCCTCCCTTTCATCCCATGCTTCAGAACAGGTTCTCCATTCTACTCATTAGAGGAAATGAAACAAAAGAAAACTGTTTGCCAAATCGAATATTCTGAGCAAGTAGCATTGTGCATTTTAAACTCACTTAAATAAAAGCATCCTTACGATGGGAATAAATTGTACAATAAATTGGAGTTTGCTTCTGCTGCCATGGGAATATTTACTTAGGAGTAAGCCCTGGTGTGTTGCCCAGCTTCTCCAGCATCTTCATAAGACACTGAAAGTTTTTTTAAAGGAGGTGACTCTACTGTGATCCTAAAGCAGCTGCCTTATGCACTTGGAGAAGGACACAGTGCAGATCCCATGGAAGACGTCAGCGGGAAGAACAAGTGACAAGCCCTCCTACTGCCATGCGGTTCCAAAGAAGCCAAGTATTTGCTGTCGGGACAGGAGCATCCTAAGCTCGGACAACTGCCACTCCACGAGAAACCCGTGCCTTTCCCCAGCAACTCTGTTGAGCATTTCCTTTGACATGCACAAGGGACATGTGTCTTCTCAGCACAACCTCCACCATCATTCAGCTGCTTCTACATTATTCCTACCCAGCTGGGGGGCAACACCCCCCCCACCAGAGCTGCATGTGCCTCCCTCGCGGTGCTTCTTTACAGGACCCCCCACCGCAAAACGGTGCCCAAAATGCCACCCACGGGCTGCCAAATGTCAGCAGCACACAGCGCCAGCAAGAGAAAAAGCTGCACGTTCCCCCCGCAATGGCACGCCATCGCGTGTGTCGGGGATGGGTTTTGCTTTAGGCTTCAAAGAGTGGATATAGGTTGATCACCTCATCTAAGCACTCTGACCTAGTTCCACTTATTTTAAAGGCACTTAGATGTATCTAGTTTTATGGATTGCATCTCTGTGCAAGGAACCTTTTGGACAAACAAGTTCAAGCAAATAGCTCGATAAAATATTAAAAGGCAATGAGTTTGCAGCTCTTTCCAACGTACAGAACAGGAGACTAGAGCGGAATGTGAAGAGTGACCTCAGTTGGAGGCATTGCGCCGTACTTTATCTTTCAGAGATGCAAAATCATTTGGAGGGGATGAAGAAATGTACCTTGAGCAGCCATAAAACTTAAACATTTTCCCATCACTAATATTATTCACAGGGCCTCTTTGCCAGGGTTGTCAGCCCTGCTATTATTTTATCGTCCTTCCTGCACCTTTAACAGCATGCTGACACGGAGAGGTTAGCAAACGAAGCTTTGGCCATCCTGGAGGTAAGTGAAGGCAGAACAGCAGAGCTTGCAGCAAAAGTTGGCAACCCTTGCCATTCCGATTATCCTTCTACACACACACACACACCCCTCTTAAAATATAGTGTGTCTACTGCTAGTGCTTTAAATACCTATGTATGGCAACTGGCAGCTATTTGACTCTGCATAAAGATTTTAGTGTGGGAATTTTCCACCCAAAGACTCCAGGATGAGAATTTTTACAATAAGCTTATCCTTGGATTTCCAAAACCAGGGGGAAATAGATCAAAAGGGGGAAACAGAAAGTGATGAAGATTAAATAAGCACGATATTGTAAGGAGAGAGAATAACGAAAGGAAAATCTAGAGCAGCCGGATCAAGTGGAAGCAAGCCTCGTGATTAATTATAGGAGAGATCACTCACATTTGTGTATAATTACAAGCTCGCATGCACACAAAGAGATAAAAGTGACCAGCAAATACAGCTGAATCCAATAAGAATATAGCATTGTCTATTTTTTTTTTTTACTTTTTTCTTTAAATCCCAACACTCTCCAAAAGGGGGAATAAAAGGGTTTATTAATGGAGTTCTTATTTGAACTAGACAAGTTCCCTTTATTCACATGTTCATTTTTCTTTGACTGAGCCAACAGATGTATCGTCACAGCCTTTCTCCTCCCAACATCCTGCCTGTGAGGCTGAGCTAAGTATACAAGAGCGGCCAGTGGGCAACCCAGAAACATTATCTCAGCTCTCAAGGGCCTTTGTGCCTTCCCTTTCCTTTGGTGTATGATACTCAGACTCTTAGTGGAAATATTGCAGCTGAATTGCTCATCTCCCTTACCCCATCTCTCTGATCTTGAACACTACATTCCTCATCTTAGATTCCAAATACATCAGAGTGTCCCAGGCTGGCACTGGGACACAGAATGCTTAGGAGAATGAAACACATTTTCAAAGTGTGAGATGACCCTCCAAAACTTGGAAAACCAGACATCACAACCCAATTGTGCCAAATATTTATAGAGAGAGCTGTACATTTCTGAGCATGGAATGCCAGAGCTCCCCATGTGATCCCACTTTGGCATTTACTGATTGGAAGAGCTGCATGGCTGGTCCACACAAGATGTTCCCTCCAACACCCAACCAGTGTAACGTGTAAATGGGATACTGTGGAAATTAGCATCCTCCATGCTGGTAGGAGGCCTATTGTGCCAAAGTAAGTCATACAGAAGGCCTAGAAAAAGGGCCTTCTCCATTCTCGCAACTCATCTCTGGAATTCTCCTCCTAAAGAGGTGTGACTGGTACCCTCATTATTCTGTTTACACCATCAAGTAAAAGACTTTTCAATTTAGTACTCGCTTTACAATTATGGTCTTATTGTGCTATTCTCACTGCTGGTTTTATTGCTGCTTTTATTGTGGTTTATATTATCTCCCTGCTTTGGACCGAACATTAATTGGGTTTTATATGCTTTTAGATGTTATTGTTCTTATTTTATTTTGGCCATGCTATGTTGCTGTTCTTGTTTACCTGTGAGTCGCCCACAGAGCAGCTGGGCTACGTGATGGCACACAAATGCAATCGATAGATAGGTCAATACATAAAATGTCGAATCTGGCCATTGGTCCACCTAGAACAGTTGTGTGGACACGGACTGGCCCAGGGTGTCAAGCAGGCTCTCCTAGCTGCCTGATGCGCATTCAGTGAGAATTTCCCTTGATTGCCTTTGCATAAGAATTGACCGCCATTTCCAAATTTCTTCCTGCACTGCATGGAACATTTGAACAGTCAAGCACATGAGAAAGCCAAGTGGAACAGATTTATCCCTCCATCGTTGTGCCTCAATTCAACATGCAAATGGTGGCAGAAAGATGCTTATCTCCTTTGGCAGTACTTCCTCCGAGCAATCCCATTTGTTTGTTTGTTTGTTTGTTTGTTTGGTCATGGCTCCCACCTCCCATGGCCCATTGGCCTTCAGAGGCCCATTCAGGCTAGGTTTGGGGGGCTGAGCGTTTTGCTGCGATTATAAGGCATGATCACTTGGGCCCATCCTGCTGTTAAGGTCCCCTCCCATGATCACATAAGAATTGGGGTAAGATACTGCTATGTATGTTTCAAATTCTGCCCAAATTGCCCCAGTTTTTGGTTTCTTCTTTTGTGGGGGAAGATGGGTGTTATTATCAGAAGGTCCCATTGAGCAACATGAACAAGGGCAGCCATTGCAAGTGGTTTGTAAGATGACAGCATCCTTGTGCTTACAGCCATGTGGCGCTTAGAATGCCTAGGCCTCCTTTGTGTCTTCCGTGGCCCAGCCCGGGGACTGCATCGACGGCGTGTGATGAGAAACCATTAAGTAGCAATGCCCCCTGGATCCATGTTTCTTGCAGGAGGACAATGTCCCTAGAAGAAAGAGTCTTTGGATTCAGGGTCCTGCAGAATCCCAGCCCAGCCATTTATGTCCCTTGTGATATTTATTTATTTATTTATTTATTCGATTTATGTTGTTGTTGTTGTTGTTGTTGTTGTTAGTCGCGAAGTCGAGTCCGACCCATCGCGACCCCATGGACAACATTCCTCCCGGCCCTCCTGTCCTCCACCATCCCCCGGAGTCCACTCAAGCTCACACCAACCACCTCAGTGACTCCATCCAGCCACCTCATCCTCTGCCGTCCCCTTCTTCTTTTGCCATCTATTGTTCCCAGCATTAGGCTCTTCTCCAGGGAGTCCTTCCTTCTCATTAGGTGGCCAAAGTATTTGAGTTTCATCTTCACTATCTGCCCTTCTAAAGAGCAGTCAGGGTTGATCTCCTCTAGGACTGACTGGTTTGATCGCCTTGCGGTCCAAGGGACTCGCAGGAGTCTTCTCTAGCACCACAACTCAAAGGCCTCAATCCTTTTGCGCTCAGCCTTCCTTATTGTCCAGCTTTCACAGCCATACATTGCAACTGGGAAAACCATAGCCTTGACTATACGCACTTTTGTTGGCAGGGTGATGTCTCTGCTTTTTAGTATGCTATCTAGATTTGCCATAGCTTTCCTCCCCAGAAGCAAGCGTCTTTTAATTTCTTGGCTGCAGTCCCCGTCTGCGGTGATCTTGGAGCCCAGGAAAATAAAATCTGTCACTACCTCCATTTCTTCCCCATCTATTTGCCAGGAAGTGAGAGGACCAGATGCCATGATCTTAGTTTTCTTAATGTTGAGTTTCAAGCCAATTTTTGCGCTCTCCCCCTTTACCCGCATCAAGAGGCTCTTTAGTTCCTCTTCACTTTCTGCCATGAGAGTGGTATCATCTGCATATCTGAGGTTGTTGATATTTCTCCCAGCAATCTTGATTCCAACTGGTGATTCATCTAGCCCTGCCTTTCTCATGATGTGCTCTGCATATAAGTTAAATAGGCAGGGCGACAGTATACAGCCTTGCCAAACTCCTTTCTCAATTTTGAACCAATCAGTGGTTCTGTGTCCGGTTCTCACTGTTGCTTCTTGACCTGCATATAGGTTTCTCAAGAGACAAATAAGATGGTCTGGTACTCCCATCTCTTTAAGAACTTGCCACAATTTGTTGTGATCCACACAATCAAAGGCTTTAGTGCAGTCAATGAAGCAGAAGTAGATCTTTTTCTGGAACTCCCTGGCTTTCTCCATGATCCAGCGTATGTTGGCAATTTGATCTCTAGTTCCTCTCCCTCTTCGAAATCCTGCCTGTACTTCTGGTAGTTCTCGGTCCACATACTGCTGGAGCCTAGCTTGTAGGATTTTGAGCATCACTTTGCTAGCATGTGAAATGAGTGCAATGGTGCGGTAGTTTGAACATTCTTTGGCATTGCCCTTCTTTGGGATCGGAATGTAAACTGACCTTTTCCAATCCTGTGGCCACTGTTGAGTTTTCCAAATTTGCTGGCATATTGAGTGTAGCACTTTAACTGCATCGTCTTTCAGGATTTTGAATAGCTCAGCTGGAATGCTGTCACCTCCACTCGCTTTGTTGTTGCTCAGACTTCCTAAGGCCCATTTCACTTCACATTCCAGGATGTCTAGCTCGAGGTCAGTGACCACTCCATCGTGCTTATCAGGGATGTTAAGCTCTTTCTTGTATAGTTCTTCTGTGTAATCTTGCCACCTCTTCTTAATCTCTTCTGCCTCTGTTAGGTCCCTGCCATTTTGGTCCTTTATCATGCCCATCTTTGCATGAAATGTTCCCTTCATATCTCCAATTTTCTTGAAGAGATCTCTGGTCCTCCCTAGTCTATTGTTTTCTTCTATTTCTTTGCACTGTTCATTTAGGAAGGCATTCTTATCTCTTCTAGCTGTTCTCTGGAATTCTGCATTCAATTGTTTGTATCTTTCTCTTTCTCCCTTGCCTTTCGCTTCCCTTCTTTCCTCAGCTATTTGTAAAGCTTCCTCAGACAGCCATTTTGCTTTCTTGCATTTCTTTTTCTTTGGAATGGTTTTAGTTGCTGCCTCTTGTACAATGTTGCGAACCTCCGTCCATAGTTCTTCAGGCACTCTGTCTATCAGATCTAATTCCTTAAATCTATTTGTCACCTCTACTGTATATTCATCAGGGATATGATTTAGGTCATACCTGAGTGGCCCAGTGCTTTTCCCTACTTTCTTCAACTTAAGCCTAAATTTTGCCACCAGAAGCTCATGATCTGAGCCACAGTCAGCTCCTGGTCTAGTTTTTACTGACTGTATAGAACTTCTCCATCTTTGGCTGCAGAGCACATAGTCAATCTGATTTCTGTGTTGACCGTCTGGTGATGTCCATGTGTAGAGACGTCTCTTGGGTTGTTGGAAAAGAGTGTTTGTTATGACCATCGTATTCTCTTGACAAAATTCTACCAGCCTGTGTCCTGCTTCATTTTGTACTCCAAGGCCAAACTTGCCTGTTATTCCGGTTATCTTTTGGTTTCCTACTTTAGCATTCCAATCCCCCATGATGATAAGGACATCATTTTTTGGAGTTAATTCTAGCAGGTGTTGTAGGCCTTCATAGAACCGGTCAACTTCAGCCTCTTCAGCACCAGTGGTTGGGGCATAGACTTGGACTATTGTGATGTTGAATGGTTTGCCTTGGATTCGAACTGAGATCATTCTGTCATTTTGGAGATTGTATCCCAGTACTGCTTTCCCTACTCTTTTATTGACTATGAAGGCTACTCCATTTCTTCTGAGGGATTCTTGCCCGCAGTAGTATACCTGATGATCATCTGAACTAAATTCACCCATTCCTGTCCATTTTAGTTCACTGATTCCTAAGATGTCGATGTTCAGTCTTGTCATCTCTTGTTTGACCACGTCCAGCTTGCCTTGATTCATGGATCTTACATTCCAGGTTCCTATGAAGTAAAGATCTTTGCAGCATAGGACTTTCCTTTCACCTCCAGATACATCGGCAACTGAGTGTCCTTTCGGCTTTGACCCAGTCGCTTCATTCTTTCTGGCGCTACTAGTACTAGCCCTCCGCTCTTCCCCAGTAGCATATTGGACACCTTCCGACCTGAGGGGCTCATCTTCCGGCGTCATATCTTTTTGCCTTTTGGTACTGTCCATGGGGTTTTCATGGCAAAGATACTGGAGTGGGTTGCCATTTCCTTCTCCAGTGGATCACGTTTTGTCAGAGCTCTCTGCTATGACCTGTCCGTCTTGGGTGACCCTGCACGGCATAGCTCATAGCTTCATTGAGCTACGCAAGCCCCTTCGCCACGACAAGACAGTGATCCATGAAGGAGATTCGATTTATATCCTGCCTTTTTCCTACAAAGGGCTCAAGGCAGCTTACATCTCCTCCTCCTCCATCTTATCCCCACAACAACAACCCTGTGGGGTAGGGTGGGCTGAGAGTCTGTGACTGGCCCAAAGTCACCCAGTTGGCTCCATGGCTGAGCGGGGACTAGAACCCAGGTCATCTGAGTCCCAGTCCCATGGTCTTAACCACTACACCACACTGGCTCTCACCAGTGATAAGGCCAATTTTATTCACATGCCGGTTGTCTGATTGTCACTGGATCTCAGAGGTGTTACCTTCTGGCTCCTGGGGACTCCTTTTTCCCTCACTCAGCTCAGTTACTGGCTGTAGGGGCAGTCCAGCTGAGGGAGCAGGGGAGTCCCACCAATCCTCTCCCAGTGGGGAGTCAACTGGGGGATGTATTGGACCTGATTTCATGTCGTGCCCAGAGGCAAAGGCGCAGCTGTAACTATGGTCTCTCAAACTGGACATCACACCAAACCCTAGTTTACAAACCCACAATGCAGATCAGCCGTCCGTCCTCACTGCCCTTTCCAAAGAGAGTCCCCAGTTCTAAATATGCTGCTTAAGACACATGCTTGGGATAGTTTGGTTCTACTGAGCCCTAGCAATAGATGCGGATTCCTTAATTCTGTTTTTATAATCCCCCCTTAAATGTTTGAGGGGCACAGTCTTGTCTTCCTACACACAGTCATGGGAATGGGTGAAAATGCAGATGGCTTGGATCCGATTTTTGTATTTAACACAGTATTCCCAGATGCGGCATTTCTTGACTCTCACTGTGTTCTACAGGAGAACAACCGGGAGCTAAGCATTAGAGCTTAAATAATTGATGACTAATTTCTGTAGCAAGATTTGGTTTTCGATGGTGAAAAATCTCTGCTCTCCCATGATGAATGAGGATCAGTTAGCTGAGCTTTGAATAGAAAAGAGGAGGAGGAGAAAATGCTTCCAAAAACACATGATGATTCGGGTGTTGGATAAGGAGCCCCCCAAGGGGTTTCTTATGGCCATCCCAGGCTGATGATGACTTCGAAATGCAGAGACCAGAAAACCACATTTCAAAGGCAAGGCGGTTTACTTGTAAGGCCCAAGCACAGACAATCAGTCACGAAGGGGCCTTCCTGGCATCGGAGTCAACAGCTTCAATGACTCCTGCTCTCTGCCTTTAGTTCTGATGTGAGACTCAACAGGAAAGGGTCTCGGTGCCTTCCCCCATGGCCCCATGTTGGATCAGCAGCAGCAGGAATGCCAGTCCTTTTTCTCAAAATCAATCAAAGTAAAATAAAGCTTTTGCTGCAATTAGGGATGTATGGCTCTTGCTCTCTCTATCTTGCAGATGGACAGGACTGGCTCATTGCATACTGACTGCATTTGGTCAGTGGAGTGCAATTAATTTGACAAGATTGAGCAGGCTATGAAACATTAATAGGGGTGGATAATCTCAAAATTACTACTACTAATACTAATACTACTACATTGCACTTCTGTATCGCCCATAGCCAAAGCTCTCCAGGTGGATCACAACATTTATTTATTTGTTTAAAGTTTGTATATGCCATTCAATACCAAAACAAACAAAAAACAAAAACAGACCCACAAACAGCACACTGCATCTGGCCATTAATGATAAAATCAAAGATAAAACCAATTAACTGTTAAAATATTGGGGAAATAAAAAGGTCTCCACCTGCCACCAAAAAGAATAAAGAGTTGGCACCAGGCAAACTTCCCTGGAGAGCATGTTCCACAGTCGGGGTGCCACCGCTGAAAAGGCCTTTCTCTGGGTAGCCACCCCCTAATTCCCTTCAAAGAGGGATCCCGGAGAAGGGCCTCCACCTCAGATCTCGAGGGGTGGGCAGGCACAGGGAAGAAGGCGCTCCTTCAGGTATCCAAGACCCAAGTCATTTAAGTCACCCTTCCAGAGTTCAGCCAGGCCCGACTCTGCTTAGCTTCCAAGATCAAGCAGGAGCAGGCACTTCAGGCTATTTGTGGAGTTGCTTATGTCAAATTTTGATAGAACAGATCAGTCTGCTATTATTTCTTTGGATGCTGAACAGGCCTTTGACAGAATTTATACTTACAATGTTAATAAAATATCAGTTTTTCTGCTGAAATTTTGGAACGGGGTAACATTTTGTATTCTACCCCAAGTGGCACAATGGTGAAGAAGGGATATTTCTCAGCCTTTTTTCCACTTGAGAGAGGAGCTGAAAGGGATGCATGCTTTTTCCATAGAAATCTGAGCTAGATATCTTTTTCCATAGATATTTGATACCCCCGCTATGTGCTAATAGACAGAATGCCTGTATTTGTTACTTTGTGCATAATTCTTTAAAAATCCAAATTATCCTTATACAGATGAGTTGCTTTCTTTATTTTGCAACTCCAGGTGTTTATTCCTGCTTTAATTCAGTTGATCAGTAATTTTGCTAAACTTTCTGGTTGTTCAATTAACTGGTCCACGTTTAAATTGATGCCAGTTGGAGATTGTACTTCTCACACTCTCTTGGCAATTTTGATGGTGCCAGATTGTCTTACTTGGGAATACTCATTTCTGGAGGTATATTCCAAGAGATTGAACTCAATTTGAATATTGTGGTGACTGAGTGGCAATAATGAAAAATGCGACATTTGCTCGAATCCAGATTTGACTGGAACATTTTCAGCCTCACAGTCTACCTGATTACTTGAAACACATAATGTGGATGCTGAGCCACAGTGACCTATAACCCATGCCTATAATATCTATTATCAATGAATAAATATGATATATTGGGTCTAACAGAAGAATAGATGATTGGAATATTGGAAAGTTCTGTTTGGTCCAAGAGGAGGGAATGCAGGTTTACCGTCTATATCTGAAGTTTCAATTGACTCTAAATTACATTTTATTCAATAAAATATTGAATTAAATGTTTACTGAACCACACAATGTCTCATCAATAAGGATTTGTATGGGTCAGTCAATTGTTGGCAGCATAATATTTATTTTTATTTATTTATTTAGGAAGCTTCTATGCCACTTCTATACCACTAATGCAGTTTAATTCATGTTTCATTCCCTATTTTGAGTGGAAGTTATAATATGGATAAACTTTATAAACCCTATAAAACTCTATAAACCCTATACGCCATATAGAGTCTTCTAACTCTGCTATTTCCTGGTGGTCTTTGAATTAATCTACGTGTTTTTTGGAAATTTAAACTTGATCAACATAAATAGATTTTTGTACCCTTCTGACAGTTAAAAGACTGATAGTACAACAATAGAATAATAAGATCTAATTTCCTATAATGCAATGGATTGAAGGCTTAATGACCCTTTCAGCATATGAGCAGATGATACACAGTTGCTGCTCTTGCATGGACATATTTATGAATATTTGGTCTGCCTTTGTTGAAGCTTACAGGTAATTGATACATTTGGCTGTATGCTGTTATTGGATATTGACATATTAACATTTGTTAATTTCAGAGGCTTTTGCTTTGCTTTGCTTTGCTTTAGTTTTCATTGCGTGTGCTCACTTATTTCATTTTGTTTGGGAGAAAACTGCAATTAAAAACAATGAGAAATCTGAATTCATTTGCAAATCTTTAGCTGGAACACTCAGAAGGCACCGCGCAATTAACCTTAAAAACATTTGCCTTACCTAATAAACCTAAAAGAGTAAGCATGAAACATACCTGTTCAAGAAAAAACAAAGAAGACAAGAATGGACGTTCCTCAAATTAGAAAGTTACTAGACTGCATTGTGGCAAGTTCTTAAAGAGATGGGAGTACCAGACCATCTTATTTGTCTCTTGAGAAACCTATATGCAGGTCAAGAAGCAACAGTGAGAACCGGACACGGAACCACTGATTGGTTCAAAATTGAGAAAGGAGTTCGGCAAGGCTGTATACTGTCACCCTGCCTATTCAACTTATATGCAGAGCACATCATGAGAAAGGCAGGGCTAGATGAATCACCAGTTGGAATCAAGATTGCTGGGAGAAATATCAACAACCTCAGATATGCAGATGATACCACTCTCATGGCAGAAAGTGAAGAGGAACTAAAGAGCCTCTTGATGCGGGTGAAGGAGGAGAGTGCAAAAGTTGGCCTGAAACTCAACATTAAGAAAACTAAGATCATGGCATCCAGTCCTCTCACTTCCTGGCAAATAGATGGGGAAGAAATGGAGGTAGTGACAGATTTTGTTTTCCTGGGCTCCAAGATCACCGCAGACGGGGACTGCAGCCAAGAAATTAAAAGACGCTTGCTTCTGGGGAGGAAAGCTATGGCAAATCTAGATAGCATACTAAAAAGCAGAGACATCACTCTGCCAACAAAAGTGCGTATAGTCAAGGCTATGGTTTTCCCAGTTGCAATGTATGGCTGTGAAAGCTGGACCATAAGGAAGGCTGAGCGCAAAAGGATTGAGGCCTTTGAGTTGTGGTGCTGGAGAAGACTCCTGCGAGTCCCTTGGACCGCAAGGCGATCAAACGGTCAGTCCTAGAGGAGATCAACCCTGACTGCTCTTTAGAAGGCCAGATAGTGAAGATGAAACTCAAATACTTTGGCCACCTAATGAGAAGGAAGGACTCCCTGGAGAAGAGTCTAATGCTGGGAACAATAGATGGCAAAAGAAGAAGGGGACGGCAGAGGATGAGGTGGCTAGATGGAGTCACTGAGGCGGTTGGTGCGAGCTTGAGTGGACTCCGGGGGATGGTGGAGGACAGGAGGGCCGGGAGGAATGTTGTCCATGGGGTCGCGATGGGTCGGACTCGACTTCGCGACTAACAACAACAACAACAACAAGACTGCATGTGAAATGGCAATCGCTGGCAATGTATTTGCTCTTGCCATTCAGTGCGGTAAAGTATGCTGAGGAAAGCGTGTGCGAGGATGTGCCCATCCGAAGAGAAGTTCTAATTGGCACATGATCAATTACAAAATACGTCAAGTGCATCACTGGAAATTAATCTAGTGCGAAAAACTATGGAAGGAGTGGGGGATCTTTCAAAGCAACTGGAAACTGACCTACTTTCACAGGCTATTGTTCCAGATAATCAGAACTGTGCTAACGATTGTGTTTGTTTCATCTCATCAAACTGACTTGCAGCTTATGAAATCCACTGATCTAAAGGCAAGACTTATTTGTGGAACTCAGTGACTTCTGACAAAGTAAAATTCTTCGCAGAAGCCCTCTCTCTCCGTGCTGCATATATCTCTGTTGATGTCTCCCAACTTAATTTAAAAAAAAAAAAAAAAAGACTCCTTGGGAATCTTAAATGTGTCAGCTTGAACTTTTAATGCTATTCTCTCTTATTTTGCATTCTGTGCTGAGCTCAGGGTCAGTTAACAAATATGTGTGTGTGTTCTGTGAATAAAGGCATAATTACTGATGTAATTTGCAGCCCAAATGAAAGAAAATCATGCCTATTTAATTAACTGCACATACATCAGGAATCTAGTATGGGAAGAAGAGGCCAAACCCAAAATGAAATCAAAGCAATGGAGGTGAGAAAGCTTCTCTTAAAACAAAAACAATAGCAAGTCTCTGTCAGACACAACCACCCCACCGCCACAGCAGCGACTGTTCCCAAAATTATATTTATAAAAGATTTATTCTAAATTCTGGACATTTATTGTGAGTAGACTCTTTTTTAAAAATCCCAAGGAAGCCTAGTGCATGAAATAAAGAGGAACTTAATTAATCATTCTATCTATCTCCTGTTCTTTGAAGTTACTTTTGGAAGCAGCTAGGAAAAACACAGAAGAGAAAGCAATCTCTTTCTTTTCTTGCTTTATTTTTTTAAAGAACATAATTTTAATAATGTCTTTGGAGGCTTTCAGATTCTTTCCTCCAATGCTTTTTGATTGCTATAAATTAACTAAGGCCAAAGATCCAAAGAATTGCTTAGGCTCATTGAAAAGCCCTGTGTTAGCCCAGAGAAACTTTTGCAAATTCAGTTGCTCGACAGTCCTTGCGACAGAGTGTGCACAAGTCTGACCGTGCTATAAGGTCTAATCCAGGGACGGGCAGTGGGCACCTCTAGCAGCTTCAGAAACAACTCCAGGTTCTGCCACAATGTGGCTACAATCTTCATGTTGCAATGGATACATCACCTCCTCCAAAAACTCCATACAAGGTTTATTTATTTATTTATTTATTTTTCCATTTATATCCTGCCTTTTTCCTACAAAGGGCTCAAGGCAGCTTACATCATTCTCCTCCTCCATCTTATCCCCACAACAACAACCCTGTGAGGTGGGCTGGGCTGAGAGTCTGTGACTGGCCCAAAGTCACCCAGTTGGCTCCATGGCCAAGTGGGGACTCGAACCCAGATCGCCTGAGTCCCAGTCCCAGGCTCTTCACCACTGTGCCACACTGGCTCTCACCATAGGTACAGGTGTGATCTGAGCCCACACTGCCTCAACAACTCATTTGAACCCTCCACTTTCAGCACCAACAGAAAGCCTATTTGGCTAAGCATTTCCTCTTGTTGGCATTGCATAAATGGTCGCTCTATGTTACTGGGCACGGAGGCGGGGAGCTGTTAAGGAAAAGCAAGTCTCAAGCCTCTTTGATCTCCTAGCATAAACATCATTCTTCTTTGGATAGCAGCCCATATCTTTCCGAAAATCCGAGCGTTGATTTGGGGGTTAACCTTTACTGAAATTGTTCTCTGCCTTGAATTGGTAGTGCATTTGGACCACAAGCCAAAAATCTATTTCCTCTCATGCAAGGCCATTATAGCACAGAGATTAGAACATTTGGGTTGAATATGAAAAGGTCAGTTTGAAATCCCATCATGCACTGGGACAGTTCTACACCTCTGGTTCTGCCGATGGTAGAAATTGCATATGGGGCATCCCTTCCATGCACACAACACCTGTTGGGACCCTCTTACAAAGAGAATTACACTGCGAAAAGCAGGTTGGCCATGTATCCTCTGCTACAGAGGACAGTCCTGTATTCCAAGGGATGCCTAGTCCAAATCCAGTTCAAGAACTCAGGTGCACAAAAACTGTCGCTCACTCACAGTGAGCTCATGGACCGCAGTCCGAGCAGACCAAGTGGTCAAGCGGTCACAGTGTTCCACATTACATTGAGATGTACTGTGTATAAATGGCAATAATTATTTCTGAGTTTAGAGGAGATGATAGATGAATGGATAGATGGATTGATAGCTGTATGTATGTATGTATGTATGTATGTATGCATTTAGAAGGGCACATATCCCCTCCTCTGTATACATGTGGGGAGAAACGACACTGCCAAGTGGAGCTGAAAGAAATCACATCCGTCTTTGAAGCTTTAGAAGGAAAGCCAAGACCTTTCGGATCCAGGCGGTTTTCTATACATTCCTTCCAGCACGAAAGAGGAACAGCCAGGGAAAGAAACATACTCCAAGTGAATGTGTGGCTACAAAGGTGGTGCCAACATGATTCTGGGATTTGGATTCTGGGCCCATGGGCTACATTTCCTGGAAGATGGAAGGGTGGCAAGGGAGGGGCTGCACTTCTCAAGGACTGGAGTCAGACATTCAACGAGTCTGACGCTGTGACAAATTTCTCTGGAATACGCCGGCTCTGGCAGGTCAGCTCATGGCTCCTCCTGGCTTCCAGCTTGTGCATCTCTTGGTTACACCTGAACATGCTCCACACCACTGGGCTGGCCTTTTGGACAAAGCCCTTTTTTAAAAGCTTACTCATGTAAAGTGTGAGCATGCTCCGGTGGTGCCACTGTGCTGGCTGCGCTCCCATAAGCACGAGCCTGCTGTGGAGGGAGCAACATTATCCTAGCTTGCCCACGTGCCTAGAAGCCCTGTGTGTGGATCATTTCCCCCTTTCTTTCCTCCAATCAGTGATATTTTAATCAAATTGTACTACATCATTAAGAGTAAAGGAAGCCCTGGATGGGGGGTGGGATAGACTGTGGAATACGCTCCCCAGGGTGGTTTGCCTGGTACCGTCGCTCTATTCTTTTTGGCGTCAGGCGAAACCCTTTTTATTTTCCCGGCATTTTAACAATTAATTGGTTTTATCCTTGTTTTAATCATTATTTATTGGATGCAGCGTGTTGTGTGTTGTTGTTGTTATGGTTTCTTTGTTCTTTGGTTCATTGTAAGCCATCCAGAGACTTTCAGTAATGGGATGGCATAGAAAAACTTTAAATGAAGAAAGAAACTGAGTGCATTGTTGTCCATTACAGCGCTAAGGCATTTCTTTCCTCCTTTCCTAACATGAAGCAAGATGTTTGGGGTGGGGGGGCCCGTCAGGGAGGGGTTTGCTCAGGTTAGATCACACAATGAAGAGAGAACCCAACATGCATGCTGAAACCCAAAGACACTGTTTCATGGTGCTGTTTTCGTCTTGCCTACGTTATTTTTCACTAGCATTATTTGCGGGGAAATGCCAGCATGTGAAAAATTAGATGTGTGCCTTGAGGCCTTCATGAAGTGCTGCAGCCAAGCCAAGTGATACCAGAATCAAGGGACAGGCTGCGGATGGCCTCAGCCACAATCCCAAAGCCACAAAAATTGGGTGGGCGAACCGAGTCTGTTGTTAAACTCTAAAAATGAACAAAGCACCCCGTTCAAAAGCCCCTTAAATGCCATATTGATGTATGTATGTTAGTAGTAAGCTCTTAGAAGCTTAAAATCTTTCCTTTTAAAATTTTTGTTGCAGCATTTTTAAATGACAGCTCGCTTTGTTTTTCTTTCTTTCTGATGGCTATATATGTTTTTAAAAGAGCAAAGAAACATGTACATGTACATTAGCGGGTGGGGTAAGCACAATGAGGGTACAACCCTGTGCTTGTTTGAACAGAAAAAAGTCCTACTTCTGTAAGCATGTCCCAGCTGGCCTTGTTGGTCGTTTAGAATTGTTTTTTGACATTTGAGTGTGTCTCTCAGTGTTGTAATTTTGTATGTTTGTATTATCAGATTTCAGAAGGTGGAAGCTGTCATGTAGTGCAATATCTTGGGCATTTATCCAATTCCCCAACTTCTTTTCAAGTTAGAAAAGAAAGCTACTAGTCCTCATGGTTATGCAGTTAGTATTTAAACCATGAAATAAACATCTGTTATAGGCCCTGAGAATGAAGGGGTTTGGAAGGGTTTTCAAGAGCCCAAGCTCCAGCAAATGGAACTATGTGCCAGCAGATGCGAGTTGGAGTTGTACGGCTGTCCTCTGCATTCTTGAGGAATTTTGTAATTATTGTGGGTTAGCAAAACAAAAGGAGAAGTGGAGTTCTGTTTAGCAGGCTCCTTCGGATTAATGGTGGGCACTTCTGAATCATCAATAGAACAGAAAATATTCTTAAAAGAAAACAAGAGGACAAATGGGGAGTGTGATTTACACAACAATTGTATGTGCCATTTGTATGTATATGTGCACACTGAGAAATAATTCTAATCTAAACTGGAAATACAGTGCATCTCTCCTGGTGGCTTGATAATGTGACTTTTAGTGGTGATGCATAACTAGAACCTCCATATTTAGGAGCAACCTATATCTGAGCACAAGAAGAAACCGGAAGCTTTAGGAGTTTCCAAGGAACATGAGGTTAGTTGCTGTGGAAAATACAATGCTGGATGAAATGGAGCTTTAGTCAAATTCAGCATGCACACAGGAATGTTGGGATTCTATTATTATTATTATTATTATTATTATTATTATTGTCATAGACACATAGGAATATAATGAGTAAGGAGTCTCCTGGGCCATCTAGTCTGACTCCAGCTGGCTCTGCTCATGTAATCCCCAACATGTGGTTGTCCAATCTTTCCTTGAGCACCCTCACTGATGGGACCCCCACCAACTCCCATTCCATCTCCTCAAGGTCCTAACCATCAGGAAGTACTTCTTGACATCCAAATCTGACACCCAGTTCCTTGAGCTTTGCCCCACTGGGCCACATCCTTTCCTCCACCACAGGGGAGAACAGGTCATAATCCCCCACCATGTGAGACACTCTCACATGCCTACAAAATGGACATTAATTCCCCTTGTCTCCTCTGCCACCATTTTTGAAGACTAGGACCACGGATGCTACCCTCCAATCCTCCGGTACATCTCCTGATTTCTACAAGGCCTCAAAAGTGGAGGCCAACAGATGCAAGAGTACCCCGCCTTCCTCTTGGCTGTACAGAATTCTAACACTTTTGGAACAAGTCGCAGATTTGGAAAGTGTCAGCTTAAATTCTACCTGGAGAAGACGCCTGAATGACTCTTTGGAATTGCATCGATTGTTATTACAAGCACACAGACCGTGGTGTGGATTGCCTTTCTTTCTAGAAGGTTTTCTGATAGCGAACAAGCTACAGCTGTTGCAAAGGTTTAAACAACACATCCAAGTGCTACTCTGAATTCTGCTCCAAATCCATCCAGGCACCTGGATTTTCTTTGCTGTCACAATGATTTATGACAAGCGATCCAACCATTAGAGCCTGCAAGAAGAAGCTAAGATTTAGTAGAAAGCTGCGTTTCCACCTTTCATGACAAAATGTTCCTACCGAGCTGGGAAAGAGCCACTGTGGTACACGCTTCATGTATTCCACAACCGTCTGGAGGTCTGGGGCATGCCCCACTGGACTTCTCTGGAGCAAGTCTTCCCCCCCACCCAAGTGCAAGACATCAATGAGCCAAACCACAATTAATTTTGAGAGTGGCTACACAAAAGTTTCCTGTTCAGGATCTCACTTGCCATCAGGTGCAACACCCGTTGCCCTTCCAGTATGAAAGATGGAAAAAAGGAAGCAAGGCCATTCTACCTGCCCTGCTGTGGCACCTGGGTTTTCCCTCTCTTCCCTCCCCATTCCTTTTTCCTTGTGTGCTGTGTCTTTTAAATTGTAACCCTGCTGTCTTGTTTAACTGATCGTGTTTAAGGTGCTGCAGGAGACATTTTGGCTGAGGAGTGGGGTTCTAGTTCCCACTGAGGCACGGAGCTCTCTGGGTGACTTTGGGCCAGTCACAGACTCTCAGCCCAACCTGCCTCTCAGGGTTGATATGAGGGTAGGATTGAGAGAAGGGGAATTTTGTAAGACACCTCGAGTTCCTTGGAAGCCAAAAGGCAGGATAGAAATGCAAACAAATCTGCCCTCTGCCATATAAGTCCCAGCTCTGATGTCCTTCATCACTCTACCCTTGAGAGGGGTCACCTGGCTGTCCCCCACCACAAGGAAATGTTTCTGTCTTCCGTCCAGTGCCGCAAGGTCTGTGGGATCTCAGCAGCTTCAGGGCTCCCCCTGCTGGTCAGGCATGGTGGTTGCAGGAGTAGTCCCAGCCCCTGCTGCAGCTTCCAGGGTCTTCATCAGCTCCACCCGGGAGCTCTTGTTTATTGGACTGCACCTCGTCTGGCTCTACGAAAGACTCCTGGTTCTGACCCAGGCCAGTTTGGCATTGACCTGGTGACTGGGCCCAGCCTGGGACCACCTTGTCTGGTCGCCTGGGTCCTGGTGCACTTGTCCATGCATGTGGCCAACAAGCCCCAAACCCGCACAGGTTGGTGGTGACTTAGGATGACACCCTATCAGAGGTGGGAAATGAGTTGCCCTCCAGGTGTTTTGGCCTGCAATGTCTCTCATCCCGCAGCATGCTTGAAAGGCCTGATGGGAGTTGTGGAGGGCCAGGAGGTGCGTGTCTGGCGTCCCACCGTGGTTCTCCCTGGTTCCTCCTGCCTCCATGTCTTGCTTCCTGCTGCAGATGTCTGTTTCGTTGACGTTTAGAAGACAAGCGCATCAGCATCCTGTAGTCATCAGCTCTGAGCACTGACAAAGCGCTGCATTCATATTAATAAGGGTAACAATGACCAGCGCAATGTTTCTGATTCACGTAAAATTCATGTGACGTTTTCAGTTTTCTATTAGAATATCACTTTCTTGCATTAAATAAAAACAAGAAACTTTAAATTTATATCCTGCCTTTCGACCAAAAAGCACTCAGGGAGGTTTTTGTTTCCCATGAAGTAAATGATGTAAGCATCTCTGAGCAATTCAAAAAGACAAAAGTGGGATATAACTCTAATAAATAAATGAGAAATTATGTCCGCCTTTTGGAAGACAGATAAAGTCTCCATTTTTCAGCTGAGAGTTTTTTACTCAGAGGAATAAACTGATCTCTCTCTCTTTCACACACACACACACACACACACACACTTTAATTAATTTTATAACTGTAGTTTTACTTCTTTTCCTCCATTGTTTTAAGCTACTTTGAGCCAATGTTAAAGTAGCATAGAACTAATTTTAAAATAAAAATCAAAGAAATTCCACCAATTGAGAACTTTTTTTCCCTTTTAGGGATGACTGTTCAGAAATATAGTTAAACCATAAAATTACGAATGAGAGATATCCCTAAATTACACCACTGAGCATGTAATACGGCTCAGAGTAACTATAGAAGGTCAACTGTGAAAGGTACCCTCAGACCTAATGCCAAATCATGGCTTGCCATTGCATCAGCTTTCCCCAACTTGTGATTCTTTCCAGATTTTTGGACTACAACTCCCACCATTCCTGTGCATCAGCCATGCTGACTGTGGTTAATGGGGGTTGTAGTCCCAAAGTCTGGAGGGCATTGGGTGGGAGAAGAGGGCCTTACATGAAGACACTTCCTGTACAAATTGGCACAGGGGGCAATTTTCGCCTTCCCAATTTGCTTCCATCAAAATTGGAGTTTGCCATTTCACAGAAACTGGTGAACTGCAGTTTGTGTCCCACAGTGGGATCCAGAAATTAGTGTGGAAGAAAATCTAGACCGTCCAAAAGAGTTTTGCCATTGCGGGCACGAGGAAGGGTGTTCCTCTCAACATAAAACGCTTAGAGCTGTTAGCAAAGAAACCTTGCGTTGCCTTTTCACATGATAATTGGGCATAGAAAAAGAAGAATAACTTGAGACAGGCCAATGGTTGCGCACTTAGTTCAACGCAAAACCGAAAGGGAGAAAAATGGCTATAGCGAAATTGTTATGCTGAAGCTTGCACGCACAGAGAAAAAATATATTAACTTTATTAGGTGAGAGTGGCGCTGTAATGGGATCTTTAAGATGATGCAGCCGTTCAGCCCCGTGGGGGCAAAGCGGACTGGCGTTCATATTGGGGGATGCAATTTCTTGCATAAAGGCAGCAGAACAGGAAAAAAAAGCCTTGCGATTTAAATGCTGCCCACCTGCTCGGCACAATTAAAACGTTTGCCAATTGTATGCAGCCAATTAAATACACCTCCAGGATCTCCGAAACCAGGGAGGAAGGCTTTCTCTTTTTAAGGTAACAAACTTGGTAGAGTTGGTGAGTGAATTTTCTGGCTTTGTTTTATTTTCATTCTCTGTGGGTTGTCTCTGCCCCACATCCTGCTCCCCCAGTCTTCCCATTTAAAATTAAGAAAAGCTAAAATTTGGAATTGGCTTGTGGGCCATTTGTGCCTGTAATTATCTTGTCTGTATAATTCCCCCACATTCCCACTTTCCTCTGCTTGAATGCAAAAGCGGCTTCGAGAGAGTAATTTGCAGCTGCAAAAAGGATGAGAGGGCAAAGAAGTAGGAAGACGAGTGTGTTATGAGAGACACAGGGAACCTGCTGACAAAAATGCAAAAAGGCACCCTTTGAGAGTCCACTGCGGGTGCATAATGAAAAGAATATTTACTGTTTATTCTGACATTCAGGTATACAAGTAGCCCTAGAAGTCCTCCAAGATGGAGTCTGTACATGATAACCTATCAGTTACATATAGTTTGAGGGAAGGTGGGGGAGTCAGGTCGGGTTCACCAAGAAGCACATTAGGGTAAAACAATAAGGATTAAGAAAGAAAGAGAAGAACCTGCAGGTCAGGTAAATGATTAGCAAATCCAGGAGTGTAACTGGGCAGCTCAGGCAACCAGCAGCATCTCTAAGGTGTACCTGGGGAGCAAGGCTTGCAACACAGATTGCTGATCAAAGCTGCTCTTACAGTGTCAGGCTTTGTACAGCCCTATTTCGGAAAGCTTTGCCTCATTTTGTCCTGACACTGCCAAACGGGGCATCCCTGTGTCATTCATTCATTCATTCATTCATTCATTCGATTTATATCCTGCCTTTCCCCCAAAGGGCTCAAGGCAGCTTACATCATCTCTCCTCTTCCATCTTATCCCCACAACAACAACCCTGAGAGGTAGGGTGGGCTGAGAGTCTGTGACTGGCCCAAAGTCATCCAGTTGGCTCCATGGCTGAGCGGGACTAGAACCCAGATCGTCTGAGTCCCAGTCCCGTGCTCTTAACCACTACACCACACTGGCTCTCAAGAGCTCTTCTGCTCCCATAATAGTCCAACTTATCCTGTGTCCTGGTGCCTTCCTGCCCAGTGGCACCACACAGATCAAGCATCCTGAGATTTCTTTGGAAAGAAAAATTAAAAAAGAGGAGATGATCTGATCAGCTTTAGAAGGAAAAGAGATTTGAAATGGGAAATTGGGGTTTTTTTTGAGGGGGGGTATACTTTAAACAGCAGGGGTGGCGGTGGAAGGATTTCAGTTTTGTTCCTTTGAGGGAGGGGGCATTTATCCCCTTACCCAACACCTTTTCCTCGATCTATATATGCCACATGAAAGCTACGAAGGGAAATAGGGTGGCTACTTAGGTATCACTAAAAAGGGGGAATCAAACCACTGAAAAAGAGGACGCCAAGTTGAATGTCATTTGCATGTGCAACTTAACACCTATAAGTGCGAATTTAGAAACGCGGCCTAGAAATAGAAGTGCCGTACTGTGAACAAGCGACCCTGATGGCTGCTGCCAAGGCACTGGCTGCAAATGGGCAAAGGCATCCGCTTCTCCCTATTCTTATGGTTCCCTGGACTTCAAACCAGACCTGGGTGCAACTCCTTCCATCACAGAAGACACCTTCACGTTGTTTCTGCCATCTCTCCAAACTACAGGGGCACCCAGCCAGCTTTTCTTGCACCCATACATCAGCCCCTTGTAGAGGGTAAGCCACAGAAAGGACAGGGGCTGCCATTTCATCTCCAGATGCCCATCAGAAACATATTACATAGTGATGGAGCATCACTCCAAAAGCATTATGGGAAATTAAAGTTGGCGACCAGGCTGCTGCAGCCACAGAAAGGGAGAGGCACCTGTGCATTGTGCAGTGCCTCACCCCACGACTGCATGTTTGCTTTTAGTGCTTCAGATCCATCATGGGATTCCTGGCTGATGAAGGGCAGAAATAAATCAATGCAACGTAGAAAGAAGAGGGATGGTCCCGCCGGCCCCTAATGCCAGCCACTCAAATCCCCTTCACCCATTTGGCAAGAGCCTTTTCAGGCTCAAAAGTCCGTTTGATGCCTTATATAGTGAGCAAGAAGAAACTGGAGCACTCCCCAGATTCAAATTTGTTTCTGTTCTAAATACAGTTGCCGCTCGGAACAGCACTATTCCCCATCCTTCATGTGTTTCCCACTTTCCAGCTGGGACCACATTGTTTGCAAGGAGTTCTGCAATCGCTCACTATGAAAGGTGCTGTACAAAGATAAACTATTTGCCAGGGCTGTCCCAGCACTGCAACAGCCTCTGCCTGCGGGAGAAGCTGCCCAAATGCACGCAAAAGATTCCTCCTGCTTCAGTAGCGCAGCTGCCCTGCTGGGAGGAGATGGCCCTTCCTTCTAGCTTGGCCAGCACTGCACCCTCTGCTGTTGATTTATGGACCTTCCACTGTGGAAGATGATGTTTAGGAGAGCCCATCACACCTTGTGAATCAAAGGGATGTCCTTGTAATCATCTACTGCAAGGACAGGAACCCGCAGCCTGTGGTCCAAAGACAAACCTCCAAGCTTCTTAGTCTAGACCACTGGAGTCTCCCCAGGCCACACCTCTCATTGTCCCAGTAGACATGATTGATAGATGACTCCAAAGCTTCACAAGTTAGGAGAACTCTCCCCAGTCCAAATTTGTTTCTGCTCTAAACACAGTTGCTGCTTGGAACAGCACTAGTCCCCTTCCTTCATGAATCTCCCATGAAATTCGTGTTTTCTTGTCATCACGAACCATCCTGACCAGCAGCTGGATCTTCCTTTAACACTGGAAATAGCACACGGGCTTTCCCTACACCTGAGCACAGCAGCCTGGCTTCGGAAGAGCAGGGCATGGGCTCAGGAAGCAAAGTTCTGCCCTCCAGCACCCGAATGCCACTCCCAGAAGCTGCCGCCTGAGGCCGTCGCCTCGCTCTGCCTCATGATGGGCCCAACCCGGTAAGGGTCATTGCCCCTGCAGGGCTCTCGAATGTCACAGAGGCCTCTGAGGTGCTGCATCCCTTCATGGGGACACCCAGAGAGTCCAGTTACACCACACATGTTGGGCTTGCACAATCAGGAAAGGAAGGACGCCTCCATGGCTTCTTTGCCTCCGCCCCATAAAGACCTGTGCAGTGTGCAGGCTGCTGGTAGGCTGGGCCACCCCAGAACCCATGGCTTGTCCTAGGGCTCCGAGAGAGTTTGCTAGCCACCCTCACTGGGTTTATGCGACATGGCAATCCACACCTAGCACAGGTAATTATGGCAATGAAGCAGTGCACAATCGATGCATCGGGGCAAGGAAAACAAACCACCATAGTGTACAATTAATATATACGTTGCAAATATTTTTGCCCTAACACTCTCAGAGGTCCTCCAACAGCTTGGACCCAGTTAAGTCATTCCTCTTGCTAGAATAATGCCATCTTTCCTGGCCAAACCGCATCCTCTGACATTATCCACTCAGGGTAATTGCCACGAAATTATCATGTCCACAAAAGCCCTGTGACTCTGCTTCTATTATTTGGGGGCTTCCAAGCATCAAAGTACATGCATCCCACCCTGCATCTGTTATCTGCTCTGTCTCTTCCTGGAACTCAACCTTGGCTCTCCCAACCTCAGACTCATTCCTGACTGGCAATGATTTATCTCACCGGTCAGAGGCGGCTGTACGCAGAAATGCAATTTCTTCCATGTGCTTGCTCTGTTCTCCTTGGCCAACCTCGGCTGCCATTAGCAATCCAGGGCATGTCGGTGCAAACACATTACTCAGGGAGCTAAATTTACACGCCAAATGGCTGGCTGCATGTCGCTACCCAAGGAGGACGTCTGGTGGCCCTCTGCAGATGCCTCCCAGAATGGCTGGAACTTTTCGTGCGCCCTGAGTGGCAAATGGTAATGTTGTCCGGACTGACCTAGCTAAGCAGGAAGGCGATTCCGTGAACAAGCGCATGGAAGGACGTTCTGCAACAGGATTTCATGACCATATTCCAGCAACTGACCCCGCACAACAGGGCCTCTTAGACCAAGAACAAGGCATTTTGCCAAGGAAAGCCATCTGGGAATATTTCACATGCTGGGATGCATCTGTGCCAGGAGGCGCAGTGGTGAACAGTGGAGATGCTAGGGCTGAATAGAGAAGCATAAATTGAGGGGGTCACCACAGGGCCGAGACATGAGCAAGAACAGCCATAACTGCGGCTGCTATCAAGCAGAAAAGATGCTCGGAATGGGGAGGACAGGCTCTCCTGGGCTAAAATACAATGCAAGTGTTTTGAGGCAATTGCGTCTTTGCTCACTGACACAGCAATTGCAAGTAATGATGATCATGAATGTTGTTCCACAGACATGCTTTGCAGTGAGAGATTCCACCTTGAGCAGGAGAGACCCTTAGAGCGGATTCAGGAATGTGTCGCTACTTCCACGGGATAAAGAAGAAACATTAAATCAGAATGTCTGTGAGCAGACAAGCACATGTAAGCACTTAACATGTGTCAAAGGCCACCCAGTGAGCACAGTTTTCAGCTCTCCCTGAGCAAACTCAGTTTCTTCTTCTATTATTATTATTATGGAATTCATTCATTCACTACATATCTATGCTGCCCATTGCCGAAGGTCTCTGGGCAGTTTACAGGAAAATACAATAGATACAAGCAACTAACAAAAGTTAAAAATTAATGTAAAATAGTATTAAAACAGTAAAAGACAATTAAAAAGATCTGACCAAGAAGAATAGGCATCTGGCTATTATTTATTAAAATTAATAAATCCCTTTATTCCTCAAAGACTGATAAACATAGAAACAGAGCAAGTCAGAAGGGGCCTCCCGGGCCATCTAGTCTGACCATCTAGTCTGATAAGATGGCTTATTTAGTATTATGATTTGTTCTTCATAGACCTTGTTCCTGTAATTGCATCTTGATGTTGATCTAGTTTGGTCAGAATTGGGATGGGTGACTTGAGTGTATGGTTCTAGTACAGTTGTTGTAAACTGCCCAGAGAGCTCTGGCTGTGGGCAGTATGAAAATGTAGTAATAATAATACCAAAAGAAAGAGAAAACTGAAATTTGAACGCAGCTAAATACACCATAGATACTCTGGCAGAAAGAATGAATCCTATCAGTGTTTTCAGCACAGCACACATGAAGGAATCCATCAGCAGCGATGCACAGAGTGCCTACTAATGTCATTGCTTCACGTGGTCCACAGGCACAGCCCAGGAAAGGTCAGGTATACTTAAGTCCAGCTCAGTTCCAATAGGCACACTCAGCTCCAGTGAAAATTCAGCAGATGCCTTAATTCCCTGTAGCCTGGCAGTAGAGAGCAAGCCCTGGTATGCTGAAGGGTTCGTGTTCAGCCTGCTATGTCTAGGGAGGGCCATGGAAGACTCTGAGAGCAGCTGCCCACCAATGCCTTGCTCGATATGGTGCCACCCATGTGCAAGCTGCTCCACAGGCCTCGAGAAGACAGATCCCTGCCCTGAGCAACTTAGAACCGAAAAACCGACATGGGAGACAACAAGGAAGAGGAGAGAAATGTGGTTGCAGCAGCTTCATGTGCTTCGGCTCCTTTGCAAGCTGTGGGGTCGTGCCAAAGATCGAGGATCTGAGAGAGGGAGGCAGAACTTAATGAAGGAAAAATGACACAGCAGGGGATGGCTACTTATTAACTCCAGTGTCAAGGGCAGCGTGCTGCTTAATACCGGCTGCTTGGAAACACAAGCAGGAGAGAGCTAGAATTGTGCCTGTGTCTTCCCATAAGCATGACTATAGTTGACCGTGTGCAACCAGACTCCAGATAGGTCTTGGGTCTGATCCAAAGGGCTCTTTGAAAGGTTGTGAGAAGGAGGTCCATGCATGGCCAAGACTGAGTAAGGTGGACAAATATTCCAGTTCCCCCACTGTTTCACCAGTCCTCTCCCCTTGCCCATCCCAATAGGTCACAGACTGGCTGCACAGTCATTCAGTAAGCACCATGGATAAATGCCATGTCAGAGTCTCTTTACTAATAGCGAGAATGAATTACCAGGACTTGCAGGGAAGATTGAATGGCCTTGAACCCCAGTGTTTTTATTGGTGAGCTTACCCAGGCCCACTGCAGTTACTTACAACAGCGTGCTACTGGGTAGTGGTCTCCACTGCCAACTACAAGCTTTTAGAGCATTTGTTGTTGTTAGTCGCGAAGTCATGTCCTCTCCCCTCTACCCACCACCAATATTCCCATTTTCCCCAAGTCTTCCAACTGTAAGCCAGTTTTCCCTGGTCACTAAGCGTGGTCTTTCCTCAACCATGCCCTTTTCTGGGTTCTTCCCTTAGTAATTTATGTATTTAAACTAATTTCTAGGCTGTCTTTAAATATGAACTCTTTCCAAGGAAGCACAGAAGATAAAAACCAATGTTGTTGTTGTTGTTGTTAGTCACGAAGTTGTGTCCGACCCGTCGCGACCCCATGGACAACACTCCTCCAGGCCTTCCTGTCCTCCACCATCCCCCGGAGTCCACTTAGGCTCACACCAACTGCTTCAGTGACTCCATACACAGAGTGTTTTATGGATTCTGAGTCACACGTGCCCAGCAGTTGGGCAGCTGAGAGGTCTGGCCCAGGGGGCTCAATACAATGGCATTTGATTGCAGGGGATTAACATGTGGGTCTTGGCATGCAAACGAGGGTGATTGCAACCTGGCAGCCTGATCAGTTCTTAATGATCAGCAAAACAGTAGCCCTGGAAGCTTCTTGGGGAAGCCATCAGGTCCCACTTCTTAAAGTAACAGCAAATGCCAAACAGTGACCTGGCTTGGAATTTTGAGTGCTTCCTGAGAAAGGCGTGCAGGCATTTTACAACACAAAGGCACATGAGCAACCCTTTTCTGCCAGGATTAGCTGAATCTTCCCAACAGCCACCATGTCCAGCACTTAATCAAACGCAAGCTTACAGGGGCAGTTGCTTCAATTAAAGCTGCGCACTCTTAAAGAGCCTGGAGGACAGTAGAGCAACAGCATCCGTGCAAAATTTTTATTCAAAAGTTATTTTAATTGCTAATTTATTATTACTGTATTTATAGTATTTTAGTTTATAACCGAGATGGGCCAGTTTTAAATGTATTATATATTACATTGTATTGTATCCATATGTTGTGATCCGCCCCGAGGCTTTGTTGCAATAGGGGAGGCATAGAAATGTTTTAAACAAACAAATAAATAAATAAAATGGTGCCTCGCAACCAGACCAGTGGGGCAAAAGTACCGCGGTCACATCAGGGGTGATATGAAGCATTGCTTCTCAGCAAACCTGGCCTAGAGATGCCATCTGCAATGTTCCTCCACATGCCCAGTTCCCCCTTTCTCTTCCTTCCTTCCTTCCTCTTATTCAAGGCTGATCTAAAATATATATTAACATTCCAGTAGCCACATCTCAAACCACATTTTAGCAAATTATAATTATGTCAGCTGAATGACTGCCTGCAAAACAGTTCGGTTTAGAATTCTGTGCTATGATAAATTGGACATTTTTGCAAATGTTAAATAGAGGGGAATTGTTACTGCAGGGCTATAATCCCTCCCACTCTCCCTCAATTATAAAATTCAACATTTCTGTATCATGGACTGAATTCATGCTCTAGAAAACTGCCTTTTTGACAACATTTGGTGTAGGCATTGTAGAATACAATAGCTTGTTTTTGCAGAACAGTTGTTTAGATTAAGTCTATTTTCTAATGCTATTTGTCGCTCTCGCAATGCTTTGATGGCCATCTTTATGTCTGCCAAGAAACCATTTCAAAGTCACCGTGCTCTAAGGGAATGTTCCTTTCTTCCTGCACCACTTATTAAGACCATCTTTTCCTTTTCTTTTTTTTAATGGAGTTTGGAGGAGAGGGCAGGAGCAAAGTCTCCCCCACCCCCCCAAAAAAATGCAGAGAAGACCGAAATAAGCTTCCATTTTCATATTAACAGTTTTCTACATCTCCAGCTTTATCTAATCTCCTGCCAGAAGTAATGAGCACATGATGTCTGCAGCCTGAACATGCGGACATGCCAGCATCCACTCTCTTCTCCTTTTTTTGGGGGGGGGGTTGTTTTTTGGCACAGCCTCAGTGCAGGATAACTTGCAGCAAACCTCTCCCAATATTAAGCCCCTTTTCCAATCCAGTTGCTCTGATAGAAAGAAGCAGGCTTGGAACACAACTGCAGCCGGCACAGTGGGAAAGAGCCAGAAGGCAGATGCGGCTTGGTTTTGTCTCCCTCTGCCAGTTAGGATATCGGTATCGACAGGAGGGGTGCCTGCTTTGCCTTGGCCTGCCTTTTATTGGTGCTATTCAGTCTGAGTGACTGTTCAGGAGAGGCCATAAGCGCGAATGCAGAGGGCTTGTTGGCACCTCCCAGGGAAAAGCGCTCGCTGGCGTGGCTGCAAAGACCTCAGTCTTGCAATCCAGAGACTGCAGTGAGTGCAGTCTCACAATGGGCCACAGTCTGCTCGTTTAAAAAGGGGCAGGAGCTTTTCATCTTGAGGGTTTAGCCCTGCCCTTTACCAAGACTTCTGCTTCTGGGTCATTTGCAGGGTTTCGGTCACCTTGATATGCATGATTTTTCACCTTCCTGTGTGTTCCTCTCCCAGGCCCGACTCAGAGGCGGGGTGTGAGAGGGCTGGCCCCCAGCAGACAACCTAGCAGCTGCGTTTTGCACACCTGGCCTGCTGAGGGGGCAACTGACCCCCAGGTCCAGGCCTGTCCTTCACTGAACCACAAAGTGGCGCCGTGGGAAAACGCTCTCATTCTGCTGCTTTCAGGCGCTCCTGAAAGTGGGACTCCGTTACAGCAGCTGCAGTGTAATGGGCAGCTTGCCTATTAGCATGGCACAAATTTTAGAACAACAACAACGACGACTGTTAAGCATTTCTATAATATCCCTCCTTTTACAAAGTAACAAGGGGGAATTTTTAAAAGGGTCTGAACTTGATTGATTCTGTTGTTTGAGGCTGCAGAATAGGAAAGCACTAAACTTCTGGCTGATTTTTTAATGGTTATGAAAAGACAACACAGCACCAGGTGCCCTTCTCTAGAGAGGGAGATCCAAAGGCAGGATGCCGTGGCAGGAATGTTCCAGGTCACGCCCCACCCAGAGATGTCCATGTGGGAAGAGGGAGTCTTTGGATGCCTGGTCCCAAGGCATTCAAAGGGTTTGAGATTCAAAGAAGCACCTTGAACCGGGCCTGGACTTGAACTGGGAGCCCGTGAAGGTGTTTGAGACTGGGGAAGTCTGTTCCACTGGCCCGGAGGCCCAAGTCAGTCCACTGAAACACAGGGTCCAGGAAGGGCTGGAAAAACCTTGGGGACCTGCTGCCAGTCAGTGCTGGCAACATGAGGCTAGAGGAGCCATGGGATGACACAGGGCAACAGGTAGGAAGGCTTCTCATGAGACATGCAAAAACCTCCTAACACATTCATTTCGTACACTGGATCTTTACCTCCATCGTATTCAAGCCCATGTTTACCTCACGGAAGCAAATCAAGCCAGAAATTGCTCTGGGAGCAAAAGTGATGAAATGAGACTATGGTATTTGGACACTTCGGGAGAAGACAAGGCTTGCTGGGGAGGACAATAACAGTGGGGCAAGTCAAAGGCAGGAGAGGAAGACAAACAAGAGGTGGATCGACGCCAAGAAGGAAGGTGCCGGCTTGCGTTTACAAGGGCTGAGCAGGACTGTCAAGGAGAAGGCATCTTGGAGGAACTTCACTCATAGGGATCCCATCAGATGGAGATGACTGGACAACACACAGCAGCAACATGAGTCGGGAAAAGATTTTGGGCTGGTGGGATCTTTTTTACTAAAACCCAAAAAAACACTAATTAGACCCAGGTACAAATTGGTGCGGTGGGAGAGAGAGAGTAAAAATCAGTTATTGACTGCCCCACATAAACCGTACATTGTGAATGCACAAACAAATCTATAGCTGAGTTGCATGATTCTGAAACAAAACACTCAGTGTGACTGGTAATGCTGCCCAATCAATATTGGTCCAACCCATTGGACCAACCCATTTTATAGCTGAGGAATACTGAGGCTAAAAGAGAAGCAATTAGCCTAAGAAGAGTGGAATGGGGGAAGTGGGCAGCATAGAAAACTAATAAACAAATAAAAGAAAAAATGTTAATTGCTGCTTTTAAAATATTAGGAACCAGAATTCCCTGCCAGTTGCCTGCAAAGGCATCAAAGACCTACCAGTAGTTCCCAATTTACCTTCTGTCTACCTGCAGATTAGATTATAGCTATAAGCTCATAAAGGTAAAGGTTTCCCCTTGACGTTACGTCCAGTCATGCCTGACTCTAGGGGGCAGTGCGCATCTCCCTTTCCTGGCCGAGGGAGCCAGCGTTTGTCCGCAGACAGTCTCCGTGGTCATGTGGCCGGCATGGCTACACACCGAAGTGCACGGAACGCTGTTACCTGCCCACCAAAGTGGTACCTTTCTATCTACTTGCATTTGCATGCTTTCGAACTGCAAGGTTGGCAGGAGCTGGGACGGAGCATGGGAGCTCACCCCATGTGCAGATTCGAACCGGCTACCTTTAGATCAACCAGCCCAACAGCTCAGCAGTTTAAACCACTGCGCCACCTGCATCCCTTATTATAGTTCATAGGCAGACACAAATCTGACTTTCCCTTTGATATTTAAATATGAACAAAATCTGTAGAGACTTCTCTAACATACCCCAGAAATTACCAACTAGTCATAGCTAATGTTCCTTTATTTTCTTTTGAAATCCTGCTTGGAACAAAAGCCACAACAAAGGCCTAATCATTCATCTGATTATTATTAAATGGATGATCCGTTGCACAGCGTGTCATTGTCTTATGCAGGGAAATGTCATGTCATGTCATGTCTCTGGGCTCAGGCTGGACATTTGATGTGATACAGTAGAATACCATCTGATCCAATGTCCTTTGTTAGGAGACCAAGCTTAAAATGCATTTAATAAGCTGTTTTGTTCATTACTGCTTCTTTCAGGAGGTTGTGTGAGCATGTGCCAAATGTCCCGCATCTCAGAGTGAAGCTGATGCTGCTCACATCTTGCCTTATGATCACTGTGCCATGATACAGGACCAACTGAGACACACCTGAGCGCCTCAGGATGTCTTTCTTGGCTAGATTTATATAGCCCTCATAACACAAGTTCTCTGGGCAGCTTACAAAACAAATGCAAGATAAAACAACAAAAAGTAGTAAACTCTAAGAAAACACACCTGTAGATTAAAAGGCCAAGACCATGAGACTTGGAAAGGCCTGCGGGAACTAAAAGGGTCTTGCCCATCACTAAAAAGTCCACAAAGATGATGCCAGGTTCTGCTGGGAAAATGTAGATAAATTCTGGCAGGAAAAGGTTGCTTATCTGTGCCTTTGTGTTATAAAAATACCTACACCCCTTTCTCAGAGAGCACCAGTATTTCAAGCCAGGTTACTGTTTGGTGTTGCTGTTTAAGAAGGTGAAATTCTTAACTGGACTGAGAAGCTGCTAAAGGCTAACACTATCGGTGAGGGAATACCGGTGTTCTCAGCAGCTGCAGAAAGCTGAAACAATGGTGTCCATTTGTTTTGGAAAGGACCCAGCTAAGCATCTAGTCCCACAGAGGCAAGTGCCTCCACTCTGCATTGGTTTATGTGACTAGCAGGTTATAAAAGTGCCTGTACATGGGCTGTGATTTTGCAGTTGGCGGTGAGATCCGCTACCGGGGAGCATACTGTCCTAAGTCACAGCAGGGGTCCTGGGTGATCCTTCAGCAGAAGTGCTGAGGTTCAAGGCGAAAGGGGTCTTTCCTGACTGAACCTGGTTTTTCTGTGTTGTGGCTGCCATCGAGGCTTCCTGGCAGTTTCAAATAGATCTGGAGCTGAGGCCCATAGAAAAAAAATCACAAAATTAAATATTGTCATAAGTGGAAAACACCCCAGAGGGAGTCCCCTAGGGTGAACAATCAAAAGAACATTTGCAGTGTATTCAGGCATGTGGGAAATGCATGTGGCATTTAGGCAGCTCCCGAAGGGACCAC
The DNA here is from genome assembly GCA_023646645.1 of Varanus salvator macromaculatus. Classification (NCBI taxonomy): domain Eukaryota; kingdom Metazoa; phylum Chordata; class Lepidosauria; order Squamata; family Varanidae; genus Varanus; species Varanus salvator. Next base: position 10,543,440 of record JAIXND010000786.1, read on the forward strand.
CATGATGGAGTCTGTACAAGATGCTTTTATAATCTATCAGTTGCTTACACAGTTTGGAGGAGCGGGGGATGAAGTGGGCAGCTTGCTAGAGGCACAAGAGAGTAAAATAATATGGATTAAGACAACGCAAACCTTCAGGACAGGCAAACAATTAGCATATCTAAGAATATACCTGAGCAGGACAGGGGAGCACCTGGGGAGCAAGACTTGCAACATGAATTCCTGCTCAGATCAGGAGTCCCACCTTAAGTCTAAAGTTGTTCTTACAGTGACAGGCTGTTTGTAGCCATATTGTGAAAAGCGTCTGTTCATTTTGTCCTGACAACATGCTAACTTACCTATGTTCTAAGATCTTCCTTTGTGCATCTTGAAAGGGCCCTGTCTCCTAAGGACACCTCTATTTGCAAAAGGGGGATTTGCAAACAGACAAAGGGGAGAGGAGGGCATTTCAGAAAAAAAAACCAGGCAGAAAAACTCGGGATGGGCGAGGAACTTCAGGAAGTGAAGCACATGTAGCAAAAGGCCCATAAATCCAGGGGGATCAGATGCTTGCTCCTGGCCAGGGAGTGGTGTGGGCCCAGTGGCCTCCCAGAGAGCTGGAGCTCCAAACGAAAGACTTGGAGCTCCGTCCCTAGCAGGCCAACCCGAGCACCACCTGTGTGCCAAACAAACCTCTCTGGGAAGAGAGTTCCAAAACTGAGGAGCCACCACCAAAAAGACCCTCTCCCTCGGTGATTTCTCATGGTTTCTTCACTACATGGGGCCACTCGGAACAGGACCTCTAAAGAAAACCTTATGGTACAGGAAGGGAAATTCAGAACAAAGTGGCCTTTTGGGTACCTTAATTCCAAGATGTTTAGGGTTTTGAAGGTTAAAAGCAACACTTTAGTTTGGGTCTGGCAATGGGCTGAGAAGCAATGCCAGCGGCAAAACATAAGGCGGTTAAACTACACAGGCTCGGATAATAATTGGGGATGACTGTAGCTTGTCACGCAGGTGGTGTCAGGTTCAAACTGTGACATCTCCTGCCGGAGCAGGAAAAATCCTGCCTCTCAGTGTTGCAGGAACAAGAATAGCGTGGATGGAGCCGTGGTCCAGCTCTGTATAAGGACCACAATGATATTGAACTATCTGCAGCTTCTGAACCATCTTTCCAAGCATCTCCAGATCCAAGCCATGAACATTTACTTATTTATCGACCTGATTTATAAAGAGCCTTTCATTGAAAAAAAAAATATAGCAAGTTAGTTTGCTAAATTATATGGATACAATATAAGAACTTTAAAACATACAACAAATATCCAGATTCCAACAACAGGAGTACGAAAATTCGAGGTCTGTACATGTCTGCATGAACAGATAGATTTTGCTAACTGGCAGGACACCTGCCCCATGGGTTTTCCTTTCATTCCACACTCTGAGGGCCACCACAGAGAAGGCCCAGCTTCCCATCACTATAAGTGATATCTCTGCCAAACACCGCAGAACTAGGAGTACCATTTCTATGGCTCAGCGGGTTTTAAAACCAAGGCTCCCTCTTCCAAATGCAAGACTTTATTGTCTTTCTGACACCGGGTCTTCCATTTTCCTAAGCTTTTAAGTTGCCATTTTAATCCCACTGAATATTTATGCCACTTTTATAACTTTGTGGGTTTCACTTTTCTGTATTTACATTTTAATGATTTTGTTCTGTTTGAAAACTACCCTGTCAATATGATTGAAGGGCAGCATAAAATATAATAAGCAAAGAATCAAAATAGAACCTTGAAGACTCTGGTTTACATGCTTATTTAAGCCGCGTGCATTCTTTCTACTTTCGGCTCTTTTGAAGACAGTGATGCTGGATACACCTTCAGGGTGCAAAGAACACACAAATAAAAAAGAGCACTCGCAACAGGCATCAAACCCAAAGCCAAACGTGGGATGCAGAGTTTTTAAAGTGTTGCCTTTAGAAACCCCTGCTGTCATTCAATCCGCTCACTTTCCTCCAGATACAGGCAACACTGAGGTCTCTCAGCAAAGAGCATGGCCAAACATTGAAATAGATTTGCTAGGGTGATGTTGATATCTCCACCGAGCAAGCTGTCAATTACAGCTTTTCCATGTGGGAGAATGGAGGACAGATTTCATTGACCTCAGACAGCTCGGCTAAACACGCAGCATCCCTCGTGTCCGTTCACTAACCAGGTGTCCTCTCTGTAACAGCGGCTTTCGACAGTCCGCCAAGGGAAGGGGGGGGGCACTCTCATTGCTTTGCATGGACGAGGCATTCAATAAAAGCCGTATCACCCCACTGACACCAATTTCCAGATAGCATCCGGAGCATGCTCTTTCTACCCTGGAGTGCCACCAAGGCCTAGAAGCTTGATCAGGCTGTGTTGGGAGACCTCTGGGTGATTTGCACTAGATTGGTTAGTGCAATGACTCCCAATTGCTCAGCAACAGCAGCAAGAAAAGCCCCTTTCTCAGCTAAATGGGGCTGCTAAAACTAAGAAAGAGTGGGGAGACCAGAATTGGATGGAGGTGGCACAGCGGGTTAAACCGCTGAGCTGCTGGGCTGTTGATCGGAAGGTCGGCAGTTCGAATCTGTGTGATGGTGTGATCAACCATTGCTTTGCCCCAGCTCTTGCCAACCTAGCAGTTTGAAAGCATGGTGTCACTGTGGGAGGAAGGAAACAGCCTTCTGTGCATGTCATGCTAGCCACATGACCACAGAAGCATCTTCGGACAGTGCTGGCTCTTCAGCTTGGAAAAGGAGATGAGCAGCACCCCCTCGAGTCGGACACAGCTGGACGTCATTGTCAAGGGGAAGCCTTTATCCTTCTTTTTACAGCTTGTGATTTTCAGTTCTCATACTGAAAATAAATTCCTGGGCTCACCACATGCCCAGATGCACCCCGTTCCTTAAATTCTGAGCTTGTGCCTTTTGCACTTTGCCATAGGATAAACAAAAGCCAAAGAAACAAAGGAGGTGCAGCAAGCCTGAGGTCTCCCCACCAAGCCTGGCGCAGCAAGCAGTTTCGCCAGAAGGCTACTCTGAGAAGAGGATGGGGGGGGGAGCTTCTGCCACTGGTCCCCCCATGCTTGACTTTCACCTCTGGATCAGCAACAGGGCAATTAAGGACCCTAATTAAGCACCATTTTGGAGAACTTGGGGCAGCGCATTCCTGTTGTGGGAGCAAAAGCCGAAGCGAGCAGGGCCAAAGGCAGAGGAGGCTGGGGATGAAATTCCAGAAAGGGCTGACGTGTCTCAGCTTAAAGTTCTTTCTACTGGTAATGAGGCTGTAAGGAGAAGCATTCAATCAGATGCACAAAAACTGGGAACTACCAAAGGAGTGGAGGGGGAGGACCTTCCGGAGAATCCCCAAGGACTGTGCTGGTCCCTCCGAGAGGCCTATGCAGGGTTGGACTTCTGCACTTCCACTCTGAGGTCACAGTTAAGGCGGTCAAAGTTAAGACAGTAGACAGGCCATGGTAGTGTTGATCATGGCACTTGTTCAGAGATTCCCTAGCTGGAAGATTTCTATACTCTCTCTCTCACACACACACACACACACTCTTTCCAGAGTGGCATAAGGGACTCATATAAACTAAATAAAATCAGTACAAAGAGTTGTAATCCTAACCCTTAATAATATAAAAGAAGCAGCCCATAAAAGCAGAATAAAACTAATTCCATCAATGATTAAGAATAAATAAAATAAATTGCTTGGGGAAATAAAAGGGAATTCATTGGGCACCAAAATATTCCAATATACATGCAACCATAGCTAAGCACAAGAACTTTCAGCAGAACTTTTCCCGAGGTGCCAATGCATCAGCCCTGTAAGCTTGAGTGTGAGATGTAATTATCACGGCTGATCTTGGAGTTTTCCACTAAAGTGCTAGTCCTGATCCAGCCAAGTTCTTCTTGCAGCCGTATGAGTTGGCATTTCTGGGCTGCAAGGGGGAGGGCTGGGACTTCTGGACTTTTCCTAAATAATACAGAAAAAATAGATGCAGTCTTTAATTTCCAGGGTGGGTGAGAAAGACTAATGTCCTGCAAACAGCATCATTTTCTATGGAGGACCTTCCACTGAATCCCTGAGGAATAGTTCCCACCTTAGTTACTGTAATAAGAAAAATTCACCCTAGAAAAGCTCAGAAGGGCTTTGATTTCTCTTTACTTGTTACATTTTGTTTCTGGTTGCTCCTCTGCTGCCCATTTAATGGTTGGGAGCTCCGTATTTTCCATCCTTGGACGAGCCAAGTAGATTCTCATTACATATAGAGTTGGTCTCAACAGCCAAGTTGAATGCTCAATGCTCACGATAGCATGCTTCACATCTGTTTTTAACATATTTCTTTTCCCAAGGCCTTGGAAGGACATTGCTTCTTGTAAAGCTTATCAACTGGCAGGTTGCTACTGCAACGCAGGATCTCTTCTGTGACATCCTCCTATTTTCCAAACTTGAAATAAATGGACAAAGCAAGCCTAAAGCACACAACCAGTGGGACCAGGCTAACATCTCAGCCAGCCGGAGAGAAGGTTCTGAGGCAGCTTGGAATTCCTGGGCAGACACTGGCAAGGCAGCCCAGGGCCAGCAGGAAAGGGTTCTGCAGGAGACTGAGGAATGACTACCGGCAGGGAAAGCGCTCGCAAGCCTTTCTTCTCACGCACATTTCCTCACACTCCCTCAACAAAAGTCGGGGAACAGACGCACAGCTTGCTGGCAGTTGTGTGGCTCTCTCTGTGTTTGTACCTCACCTGCAAACTTGGGGATGAGCCACCAGAAAGTTCGTTTTGTTCTGTTTGCATATCTAGCTCCACATCCTAACCTGATTTTAAAGGTTTTGGGTAGGTGACCCTGTTTTAAAAACTAGTGAAGCACAAGATCATCATCAAAAGATGACTATGGCTGGTTGAGACACACGCATGAGCTCTGACAGTGACCTGGCCTGACCAGGAAGTAGCTGCGATGGATGGGACACTTCAGTCCACGTTTCCATTCATCCTCAGACGCCGTGCTTTCCAGCTCTGTGTACTGCTGTGGCTACACTGTTTGACTAGGACTGGAAAGAGGCCAGTACAAATGTCCCCACTCTCAACTAAGCAACCTTGAGCCAGCAAATATTCCTCGCAGAATAACTCACCCTGTGGCATTGTGGCAAAGGAGGTAAAGGAGAAGCAGAGCGTGATAAACATGATAAACATACAGGAAGCAACCACATTATGGTGAATCAGCCAAGCGATTCTTGTCCATTGCAGCACACCTTGAAGACTTGCCATCTTAGAAAGCAACTCAGCCAGCCCTGGGCAGTGGCCAACAAACACTGCTTGAGCTGCAGGTGGGTTGCGAGGCCCAAATGCGCTTCGCATGCACATCTTGCCACAGCTGGAAGCATTGTAGGAACACAGTCCTAGCTGTGGTGAACCTGCTGAGCCTTAGGTCCAGGGGTAGCATCCGGCAAGTTTGTTCAGGGAGCTGCATGAAATGAAAGAGCTCCAGGTGGCACAGACAAACTGAAGGTAGGGAATGTAGAGAACCATTCCTACACATGATGAAAAAAGGTGAGGAGGAGGAGGAAGGGGGGAGAGGAGAGGAGGATGGTGCCACTGGCATCTTGCACCAGCAGGAGGTCGGACTTGATGGCCTTCTTGGCCCCCTCTGACCCAACTATTCTATGATTCTAAGGATGGATGGATACATTGCCCTATACAAAGAGACTGGGCATGTTCAGTCTTGAGAAGGGGAGACAGAGCAGGGACATGATATCCCTCTATAAGTACCTGAAAGGCTGTCACAAAGAGGAAGGTCAGGATCTATTCTTGCTAGAGTGCAGGACACAGAAGAATCAGTTCAAGCTGCGGCAACCCAGATTCAGGCTGGACATCAGGAGAAGCTTCCTCACTGTCAAAGCAATAAAACCATGGAACCAGCTGCTTGGGGAGGTGGTGGGCTCTCCCACACTATAGGCATTCAAGAAGTGACTGAACAGCCATCTGAGAGGGATGCTGTAAATTGGAGTCCTGCACTCCCAGGGGGCTGGACCCAATGGCCTTCTTGGCCCCTTCCACATCTGCTATTCTATGATTCTATGAAGAAGATTCAAGGGAAAAAACTGCAGAGACATGCCATTTGCATGCAACCCACCCTGCTTTCTTCTTGCCATATTAGCTTTGTTTTCTGGGTGTTATTCTTGCTGCTGATGCTCTTGTTGGGTTTAGTCCTTCTGGTCTTTCAATACATAAATGCTTCCTTCCAGCTCCCTGCCATGGGAGAGCTCAACTGCTCAAGACACAGTGCTGCTGGAGGTGCCATAATCATCCACCAGGACCACCAGCTGGGATGTCATATGCAGAAGATTAGAACCAAAGGAAGGAGAGCCTGCATCAGGAGCTCTTGAAGATCAGCACCTCTGCTACCACGAGACCACCCATTGTTAATAAGCAGGGCAAACAAAGAGGTTCACATTAATTGAGCTAGTGTCAGCAAATACATTTCTAAACCCATTTGGAGTGGGTGCAGGGGGAACTACAGAAATGAGACAGCACTACCCTAATGGCCACATCTTGCTGGCAAGAATATTACTTAGCTTATTAAGTTATGGAAATAGATTATGTACAGATCATCAGAAGTTATCCTTGAGGTCAGTTTGGAGGGAAATGTCGGCACATTTTTAGAAAGATGCTATTCCAGCCCGGTGCCTTGGAGACCGTTTTATCTGGCATTGTCTTTCCAATCTCTCGTTTTTACTAGTGATACCAGCTTGACTGACATTTGATGTAACAACCCTTAAAAACAGGCAAGGAAGTCAGCCATTAAGGAAGCAAACGTGCTGTGTGAGCTTGAAGCTGCGTCATGGGAGGCGAAGCTGGGACATAACAAGCAGCTCTAGGTCATGGCTTCTAATGAGGAGTGTCCTGCAATGCAGCCCGGAAGGAAGGGCCACGATATGGTAGGGAAGTCAGTGCACTGACCCCGGAGTAAAAGTGTTAATCTGAACGGCAGAATAAACACTGGGGACGGGGACTCCAAAGAACATGCTTCAGTTCCTGCAGAAGGCTCGCCTTCTGTCCCCAGGAAGGCATCATCACAAAATGGACATACTTCAAACCTACCCAATGAAGTCGGGTGCCAATTATCCAGGCTTTAGTTCACTCCAGATGGGGCTACTGGAATGCCTTGTACCTGAGGCTGCACTTGAAAAGCCTCCAGAACCTGTGACGTGTGCAAAGCATTGCTGCTAACCCTCTTTTGCATGATCTTCAGTAGCTGGTTTGCTTCCAGGCTGAGTTGGAGGTGCTGGTGGGAAAGTTTTAATGCCCTGCATGCTCCATCCACCATCTGAGGCCTGACTTTAAATCCTTTCATCTTGTGAAGCACAGAGTAGCCTCGAAGAGTGAAGCTTTGCCTTCTGTAGCACACCTTACTCGTCTCCAGATGTGTATTCAAAAGGAATATTCTCTTGGCCCCTGCTGTTGTCAGAAACTGTTCATTGTGGTTGGTTTATTATGTTCGTTCCCAGCTTTTTATTGTTGTTTTTAGGAATAGTACTGTGACACATATGATGGATTAGCCATTTGGGGGATTTTGCTGGGTTTTTCTCTTCTCGAAAAGGGATATAAGGTTTTAAAATAAAATCAGCTAACACGTAAGCAACCCACTTACACAGAAGGTCATTGGAATATATTTTCAGCATGCGATATGATCAACCATTATTTCTCTCCTCTCTCTCCCTCATCAAATCATACTGCCTGCCATATTGCTGTCTCTACCCAGAAGGGCTCTCCCTTTAATGTCGTTCATCATCTCTCCTTGTGATTTAAATCTCTCATCAAAATCCTACCGCTAACACCAAATGTTCCTTAGGTATCATTTATTTGTTGAAATATTTACTTCCAAGTCATCCTTCCTTTGTAGATTTGCTCCCACTCTGGTTTTGATTTTGAAGACACCCGTGCAGAAATGCCACCTGTGGAATCCACCATGGGACCAACAGACCACCTCTGTGTTCATAGGCCTTTCTGACTTCTCTGAGGAATCAAAGATATGACCTACGGAGCAAGGGCGAGCAAATGCAAACAGCTATTCTCTCTGGGCACAAGACAGCTGTAGAACTTCTTGTAGTGACTTTGGCAAATTCAAGCATCTTTCACCAGCTCTGTAAGATCTTCTTTTATTTTGGCATTTTCTGGCCCAATCTAAGCTGTTAGGAGGAAATATGCTGAGACTGACAAATCTGCCCATTTTGGTTTATTCAGTTTCTCTCCTTCCCCAACTTAAGTTTGATATTCTGTCCTGCAACTTAAAAAAACAAAGTATTCATGAAAGAACTTGTTCATTTTTCCATGTATTTTCCCAATATAAACATTTTGTGTGCAACTTTACTTAATGCATGCATTTTATAGCAGTATTCCTTAAAATTGTTCGGTTTGTTCATAGCTAGGAATGACCACATGTGTGTGTACAATCCTCTATCTTAGGTGTTTTTGTAGACTTGCTTGCATACCTGCTTCTCCAAAGTCTGAAAAGCGTGAATACGAAAGAGTAATGGCCTTCAGTTTCCCAAGATGTGCAGATCAGGAAAGACATTATCAAACTGCAAACTGAACAAAATTCGCCCAGGTCACAATCTGGTAACAGATCAGCATTCCCCAAGCAGGTGTCTTCTGGCTGCCTAGGACCCTGATCTCCAACAGTTCGGACCACAGGCTACACTGGCTGGAGCAGATGGGAGTTGAAATCTGCAGCATCTGGAGGGGTCCAAGCTGTCAAAGGCTGAGCTAGAAATACAGCACATGATACCATGGTGGAGGAAACCAACCTGATGGCCTGTGTGTTCGACTCGATATCTTTTATGACTCTTGGAGGGATTTCAGCGGCCCTGGAGAGTTGAATGTGTTTAATCCATCTAGGTCCTCCTTGACCATTTGTCTGTCAATCTTGGGCTGCCATCTCTCACTTACAGCTTGTATTTCCTGTTTGCTGTTGATTTTCTTGTGGCAGAAGACTGAAGAGCAGCAGGAATTGAGCACCTCCACCTTTTCTTTGTTGTCTGTTATCACTCTGCCATCCACTTTAAGTAGCTGAAAGAGAAAGTAGACATCTTTCTCTTCCACGCCTCTTGTTTTGGATGTATCTGAAGAAGGCTTTCTGGTTGTTCTTTGCATCCCTTGCTATTCTCAGTTCATTTCCTGCTTTAGTCTTCCTGATGCCATCCCTGCAATTCCTTGCTATTTGTCTATATCCTTCCTTTGTGGCATGATCCTGCTTCCACCTCCTGTACATGTTCAGGCAACTTTCCTTTCACTTAATTTTTTGTGGAGCTCTGTGGGCTTCCTCTGTTGTCTTCTACACTTCTTTCTTGTTGGAATTGTCCATAGTTATGGTTGGAGAACCTTCTTTTGCAAGATTCCCCACCCTCCCCTTGGATCATGGCACCTCACTTGTCATTGTTCTGAGTTCATTAAAGCCCAGGGTATCTGTTTGGCTGCAGTTAATATTCTCCTTTCTCTTCTTTATAAGTGAGAATTTAAGTATTGCACGTCACTTTCCCCCAGGGTTCCTATGGCTGCTACTTTGTCCACCAGGCCATCCCTGTTAGTATTAAATTAAGGATAAATGTTGTTGTTCCTTCCTCCAACTTCCTACTGGAGGAAGTTGTCAGAAATTCATGTTACGAGTCTCATGAAGGGGCCACGTTAGTCAGAAATTGTCTCCCAGCAAGTATCAGGGAAATTGAGTCCCTCATGATGACTATATTGGTATTGCTGACAAGTTGCTTTTTGAAGGTTGCATCCTTGTCCTCTTTTTGACTGGGTGGTCAGTCATAGACACCAATAACTCTCTCTCTCTCTTGCTATCACTCCCCCCTTTTAGACTACGCTTTCAGTTGGGACTACTAAGTTCCTCTTCTTATATTTCTGTGCATATAGATGTGTCTTTTATGTGTAAAGCGACTCCAACTCCCCTTTTTGTTCTTTCTATTTTTCTTGAACAGGTGGTATCCCTCAATTGTAGCATTCCAGTCATGTGAGTCATCCCACCAAGTTCCGGTTATTCCTATAAGATCTACATACTATGAGCACAAATTCATGTTATTTAGATATCGACTTTCTCTTTCAGACTCTGGGCATTGGTTCATTCTGGCCATCAAAGTTCATTCTTGTTGTGCCCTTGTTTTCCTCCCACATTTTCTGGGAGACTGGTGTTGGGCCCTGCTTGAGGTTTTTCCCTCTGTTGCGATACAGAATTCTTTGTCAGGGGATGGCATGCCATGCTGCACATCTCCCTCCCCTGTGGGTTTTAGTTTAAAGCCCTCCTGATGAATTCTTTCCATGAAGTGGCCAAACACGTGCTTTCCTCTCTTTGTGAGCTGCAGCCCATCATTAGCCAATAGTCCATCTCCCAGGAACTTAAATTGTAGTCCCAGAATCCAAATCTCTCTTTGCAGCACCACCATTGTAGCCAGCCATTCACTTGAAGGATTTTTCCTTCCCTATCAGTTCCTCTTCCACATACTGATAAGACTGGAGAGAAGACTATCTGGGCCCAAGTGTTTTTGATTTTCCTTCCTAGAGCTACACAGTCTGATGTTATTTCATCAAAGCTTCTCCTGGCAGGGTCGTTAGTTCCCATGAGGATGGGAAGGAAGGGGCATTTGTCAGTGGGCTCTATGAGATGTGTGCACTTGTTGGTTATAGCTTTAATCTTGACCTCAGGGAGATGGCACACTTGGCAATTCTCTGGGTCGTTGCAACATGCATATTTTTCCATCTTGCTCAACAGGAAATCTCCCACAACTATCACTCTTCTCCTTTTGTTGTTGCAAACCCTGGTATCTTTTTCCTTATTTGATTGACCTTTTATCTCTTTTTCAGAGCTACTCCATGTGTCATGTAGTTCTCTCACAGCAGGTTTCTCACTCGTCTCTTCCTTAAGTAACTTAAAGTGTTTCAAGAGTTCCACTGTTTCCACCGTTTTGTCTTTATCTTTTTGTTTTACATATGTGCTATTTGATCTCATGTATTTCTTGTTAGACCATGAATCCTAACTAACGTGTGGGCTTCAGGACCAAATAGACATAAGTCCAGAGTCTGTGTTAGGGGTAGGCTACCAGGACTGAAGTCTCAAATCTTTCGTGCAAAGCTCCACATTTCCAGGAGACCATCTATGCCAGAATCCTGCTGTCCAAGGGTACTTGCTGAGCTAAAGATGCAGGACCTTGATGATTAGTGTTGCTTCCGATCCCACCCGTGCTGCTTTTTGTCCACATTTGCTTCACCTCCTGAGATGCTCCTTGAATCTTTCTTCTTCAAGGATGTCCGTAGGAAATGGTGCCTTTTACAGACTTTGGATCATACGTAAATTACCATATGAACATGTGTGTGTGTGTGTTGATGGTTTGGTGGCCCTGAGCCATGTATTTTTCTGCTTTCTCACACTGCCCTTGCATAAAACCCAAGTAAATATATACTTCCAGAAATCCTTGCTATTGCTGTTTGCATGTTAGCACTAATGGTAGCTTGCGGTGCACTGGAGTCATTGGCAGAGACACAGACAAAGATCCCATATATCTTCTCAGCAGCTTAGCCATGAAACTGGCATCTAGATCAGTTACAAAAACCACCGTTCCCTGTCCAACTAAACTTACTGAACTTTTGCAGTCCTAGGTAACTTTTCACAGCATGGGCATGGACCACATGGCAGGTCTATTCTGTCCTTGGACTTAATGGTTCTTGGACTTAATGGTTCAAGTCCAAGGATGAGAAGGGTCTTTGCACTTTCTTGCCCAGGTGATATAACTTTTAATGGAGAAAGCTAACTAACCTGTTAACTACAAAGAACTGTTGGGCTGACAAAAAGACCAGTGAGAAGGGTGGCGTAGACGGAGAGACAGAGAGAGCATTTGTACAGCCCTCCTGTGTGTCCTTCTTGGGTGCCTAAGCCTCCAAACGATGCATACTTTTCAAAAGCCCTCGTTACAGGCTCCATCTACAGTTTCAGCAAAACTAATGAGGAGAGTAGCCTAATTTGCAATGCCAAAAAAGAGGAGATCCATCACCTCCAAAATGCCCTTTGAAAGATAGCATAGTATTTGCATATGCTAATTTATATGGACAGAGACATATCTTAACATCCCAAACAGAATTTAAACAGAAATACAAAGAATTTCTTTCTAGTGGGGAAATCCGTGACGGGCTGAGCTGAGCATCTGTTTGGTTGATGCCCAGATGCTCACGGCTGATGTGTTACGCCAAGATCCCTGCACACCCCTCCTACAGTTCTTGAAATAAGACTCAGACCAAAGACCCTTCAAAAGAGGGTGTGCCCAAAGCGAGGACTGTCCTCTGACAGCTCTCATTAAATTAGGACACATGGCCACCCTGTAAACAAGGCCTACTTGTGATCATATTTAAAGTCTGCATGCTGCACTGGGGAATAATGGGGGTAGGATACCCTCCCCGGGTTTTGTTCTGAACTTTTAAGGAGCTATTCATGGTGCTGAAGCCCATGCCCAAAAAGGGTTCCATTCCATGCACAACTCCGTTCAAGTTTGGACACTGCCCCCCACCCCCGCTCCGACATTGCACTGTGGCCACCCAGGGCTGTTGCATTTCCACATCCTCTCCTCGACTCTCTATATAACCTGTGCGCCCAGGTTGTAGATAAACTAGCTGAGATCATTGCAAAGCTTATTATCAACCGAGACAGGTTCATTTCCGAGATCCCATTAAAAATATATATATGAATGCTCTCACACACACGATTTTAAAGTATAGTATTATGTGACAGGAGAACCTGGAGGAACGTCACCCATGGGGTCACAGAGTCGGACATGACTTTGCGACTGAACAACAGCAATTATGAGTGTGCTGTTTATTACATTTCTAATCTGCGCAATCACTAATGTTGCAATTGCTCTGGGCATATGACAAACAAGTAAAATACTAAGATACCATAGGAAGGTTTGAAAATATACAGCACAATATTACTATTTCAAAGAATAAAAGAGAGTTTGAAAGAAAACACAGCACTAGAATTCATAAAACAGGCATAATAACCTAGGCTTTGTTCTCAACAGAAAAAAAGAAATGGGAGGTCCAAGACAGCAGCCTTCAGAGAAGTCGGAAATAGACAGGATTAGCGATGCCTCAGCTGCTACAGCACCAAACAAATAATCTGGCCACACAAGATTAACCCAGATCAACACAAAACAAAGAAGGTATGAGGTGAAGAAAGGGTTGTCTTTATCACGTAAGGCTGCAGTTTACCCTCTGGAACATCACGAGCTCAGAACAAAAGGAAAACACAAAACACAAGCCCATTGTGTCTTTACACCCATCCCTTCTCTCCTTTATGCTTTGCTTTGCATGGGTGTAGCCTTACTCTAGTGTAAAAACACTATAGCTCTCTGGTATGGAAAGATAATGTGACCCAAACATCAGTGAGCATCCATTGACAGCTGTATTTTCCAACCTTGCCAGTGGTTAGTGCTCCAACGCACAAGGTCAATAAAATTCATCCAGCGTGCCTGCCAAGAGGCATCCTTCACTCAATAACGAAGTGATGCTCGACCGCTGAAATTGAAGTCGCTCATTCAACATGTGCAACCTCTGCTGTTAACCAGCTGATTCCTACCTCCCCCAGTCCCACTTCTCGTGGTGAGGCATCAACAAGCTCTCCAACAGCGACAGTGATTGGAAACCCAGTGCGATGTTTCGGGTTCCTGCAGAAGAGGCCTCTCCTGCACACGCCCAAAGCAACATCCCCCGTTGCTTGGAGTGTCATGACTCTGCAGGAAGTGCTGATGGTGAATCTGTGCTCAACTTCCCCAAGCTCAGCTTAGAGCAAGTTTGCAAATGGAAAAACTGCAACTCCAGAATGATCACTGGTGAAGCAGCAGCAGCAGCAGCAGCAGCCTCGCAAGTTTTGACTTGGCAGTGAAGGAATTTAAGCTTGCATGCATTCTAGCTGCTATGCTCGCAACACAGTCATGCAAACAACCATCAAACACTGAAGAAACTCTTTGGATCCCTTTCTTGCAATCTGTAGGCCAGAGCTCTGTAAGATCTGAAAGGACATCATGGTAATTTGGACCAATCTCACTTAACTGCCATCTCCCTCCTATGTGTGGTGTCAGATTGTATAATATCCCAGAATGCCTAATGGAGCAGCTTATCCATAAGTAAAGGGCAGGCTACCAACCTCCGGCGTATCATGGGGCACATCACAGGGAGAATGACTGATCTATATTGGGGTGAGCCACCTGCAGCCCTTCAGCTGTTTTGGCCTGCAACTCCCCTCTGCCATCACCGTTGGCTTGGCCAACTAGGTCTTTTGATAACTTTAAGCCAAAATGTCTGGTGCACCACAAGCTGCCTCTGTATACAAAGTGCAATGGTTGCCTATGAAGAAAAACTAAAGTTTTGTATCTGCTATAGCAGAAGAACACTGAGAAGTCATATATTATACTTATTTTGTTTGTTTGTTTGAGCAAACATAGGACCTTCTTTGTTCAAAGTGGCTGCTCAACCAAAGAGCAGCTTTCCCTCCATTAGACGCCCTGCAGAACAGCTTGCCTTTCCCAATGGTTAGCAAAACCAAAATAAACTGTACAATGGTTTAAAAAAGCAAAATATGCAATGCAAAACAAGACAGTGATATAACATTGTATAGAACTTAATTGCAGATTTCATAATACTGCAGAATATGGCTTTCCTGAGCACAGAATATCTCTTTCTTCAATCATGGTATCAGGCTACAAAAGAATGTATCAATGTTCTTGAGTAAAAACTATAGCCAAGATTCCAGAGAAGATATATGAGCTCACGGGAGAAATATTTCTCTGCACTTTGATTAGGGGGGCTTCCTGCCGCCAGAGAAACACCCACATTTTTGTTCACAAAAATTGCATGGCTCTTGAAATAAAAACCAAAACCCAATATAAGTTCCTACTGACTACATTAATCAATTGATTCAGCTGTTTTGAGACACATGCTTCCATTGCCAATGCATTTATAAGTCCATGGGAATCATTCTAGAGATTCATTAGTGGGGATATTCATTATCTTCCCAGAAACAAGAAATTTATCCTAATTTGTTATACCTAGAAAATCAAATTAAGTTAATGATGTTAGCATACTTGCCCAGAAAATTCAACAGCCTTCTGGAGAAAACAAAATGAACTTCTATGGACATGAAACTGAATGAATGGTCAACAGACACCTAACTGGCTGTTCAGTGTTGACTGGAGATCCTGGGATTCCATTGTAAAGGGTGAAAAGAGCACAATTTACCCATTTTTCTAATAATTAGACCAGGTAATCAGATTTATAAAACAAAAAGAGACCACAGATGTCTAGTCCAGGAGTGGGTAATTTGTGGCCCTCCAGAAGTTTTGACCAACAACCTCCATCAGTTCTGGCCAGCATAACCAGTGTTGATGGATAATGGGAGCTGTAGTCCAAAACATCTGGAGGGCCACAAGTTTCTAACCCGTGCTCTAGCCCATTCAGATTCCACTCAGTGCTCATACAGGGCAACCTTCCCCAGACTGCTCCAGCAATGGCCATCAGCACCCACTGTGGCTTAAATAACCTATGATGGGTTATTTGATTGTCTGAGCAGGCTCACCAGCTGCTCTAGAATGGTTCTGGGCTGTCTGGATGATAGGGACTGGGTTGGTCCCCTCCCTGTCCTTCTTGGATCCTCTTGGTGTGGATTCTGGTTCTGCTCAAATCTGGACTTCAACGTGACTTTTGAATTAGTCTGAAGGAGAAATGGGGGCAGGCTTCTCACGGTCCAATCCAGCAAGCCACAATATACATCCAGGCTATAATACTGGTTTGCCGCAGAGGATGCTCAATTTTTCAAGTCGGCTTCCAGTACTTCCTTTCAGCTAATCTTCTGTTCAAGGGACTTTTTTCCAGATCAGCAGAGACATGTTAACTTGGAGAGTTCACTTGGATATTTTGCATTAATTCAAAGCAAAGGACCCAAAACTGACACAGATGCTTACAGCATTAATTAAATCAGGGCTGTTGTTTTTTACACCACTGAATAGACTATTTAAAACTGTCAGGTGAGATTGTTGCTACATTAGTGCTGCTTACGCTGCTAAATACTTTGTTAAAAATGACTGCCAAAAAAAGCCACCTCAAAGACACAAAGGTTTACTATACTGCTTTTCAGAGCTGCATAGTAGAATAACACCTGGGAGAAAGATAAGGGACAGGTAACTAAGAAGCTGTCTTATGTCTGGTTAGGTTATCTGTGTTTTCATGCCCATGGAAACTTCCTTGGGGGAAAAGATTAAATTCTTCTTTGCCACCCACATACAGTCCCATTGCTGCATGCGAACCCCCCGGACTGCTACTTCCATTTTCCAAACCAAATTTGTCAATGGTATTCAGGAGATGGAGATCCCACCAAGGTTGGTCTAGATTGTTGACCCTCTCCATTCAAAAGGGTGAGTGGAAACAGCGTTCTCCAACATTCTCCGACGTGGTGCCTTCAGGATGTGCTGAACTACAACCCCAATCCGCCCCAGCCTGACTGGTGAAACCTCTTCCTGAGGCACCACAGAACTGCTCTGCAGTGTCTCGGGCTAAGATGCTCATTCTTTACATTTATAAGCCACTTTTATCTGCTAGAAACCATCAAGGGCAAAATGTAAATTGGGCCTGCCCTTCCTACAAAAGACCTTTAAGGGATGTTGGACCAGATCTGAAGGCAGATGAGGAGGAGGAAGCGTTGGCATCCACAACGGAGATGCCAAGGCGAGTGGACGATGAGATGAGCCAGGCAGTTTCTGAGAGCCGGACAGTTTCAAGATCTGTGGGAAAGTTTAGTGCGCATCCTAGTGAGGAGAAGGGCAGACCGAGCATCCTGAACTGCCGGGTGCAACCTCAGGCCAGGAGGGCTGACCAGGGGAGAAACATCCACCGCTCCAAGCAATTGGCCCTTAACTAGCAGGACCTGCCCTGAAGGAGGATTTGCTTATTTCAGTTTGGAAGGGAGCAGCTTGCAGCCAGCTTGTTAACTTTCCTCCACTTTTCTCTAATGACTGGCTTTCAAACTTCTCTTGTCTCTTTTGTTCTTGAGCTCTGCATTTAAAGCCACTCTGACTGGAGAGCATTAACATAAGAAAACCTTTAAGTTGGAAAATCCCTATCCAGGTCTACCATGGAGAGGGGGGAGAACAGCCACAACAGCTCCTGTACAATTCAAAGCAATAACATAAAAAACCACCACAAGTAAGCAAAAGCTTGAAAACAGCAAGAACAGAAGTAGAACAGCTACTTCTCTTTTTAATTGCAGGAATCAAATCCACGACTTTCTACCTGCAAAGTGCTCTTTTCACTGAGCTATCGCTCCTCCTGTTTATTTTAGTTACCTCCCAGATTGTTTTTCTTTCAGGGACCTCAAGGCAGATTATACCCCCTCAATCTTATTTTCACAAGAATCCTGTGAAGTACGATAGGCTGAGAGTCAGTGACTGGTCCAAAGTCACCCAGTGACTTCGTGGCTGGGTGGGGACTAGAACCTAGATCTCTAGGATCACAGCCCAACACTCTAACCACTACACTACACTACACTACACTACACTGAACCTCTTAGCCAAGCAGCAGGTACTTGGCAATCCATGTCCCAAGACTGGCAGCTGAAGCAGCTGGACTGATCCCTTGGCCCAGCCAAATTTTAATCCAGGGATGATCACACCTGTTCTCCACTTGACTTGCAAGTATCATCCAACAGTTATTGGTGACAGGCAGCTGTAACTTTTCTAAATTTTAGTGACTTATACCTTTTGTTACGTTTGCATTGCTACTTTGCATTTCACTTCTCATTTTAGGGCTGTGAGCCAACTAGAGCACCGTTTGGCAGAAAGTAGAGTAGACATTCAACAACAAACAAGCACATGTTCTTGCGTTGCTCCCTCAGGCTTCTTCTGGAAGGAGAAGGGACAAGCACCGATCTGTTTCTTGAGGGTGTCTTTCGGGGACTTTTTGCTTCAGTTCCTCATGCATAAACACAGCAGCATGCGGCCATTGATTTCGCAGCTATTGAGGTGCTCAGTGCTGCTTGTGTAACCTCTACGGCTACATGATTATCACGGCCATCCTGAGAGCAGATCAGTAGTTATTTCTATTTCAGAGCAGAAGGATTTTGCAAGGGGTTCAGCAAACACAGGCATTTTCTATTTCAAGTGCGTGATGTCAGAGAATGAGGCTTACTTTTTTGACTGGGTCAACCAGCTACAATGCTTGCCTCCAGCAAAGAGAAGCCACGGAACAGCTCTTTCTTTAGATTTCATTCTCCAGTCACTCTTAATAACTCTCTGCACAGAAAACCAAAAATCCGAGAGCTGCAGCCTCAGCTAGGAACAGCCGCATATCCCCGGCCTACATGACTTCTGTCAGCTTCCATGACATGCGACTGATGACATTGAAAACTCTACTCTCTTGGACACAAAAGGCAAACAATGGAATGAGAAGTTAGGTACACGCAGAGGATTGAATAGGGCAATCAAACCTGCGCCCTCTTTTGTTGCAAGGTATGCTGAAGTATGGATTTGGCCACATATTTTAGTTATCTTAAATAGCCCACAATTTGATTTTTGAGGGGGGGAGCCATTCGCCTTGCTTGCATGCCTATGGAACTTGACACCAAGCACATGGGCTAACAATAACACACAGAGAGAGAGAGAGAGAGAGAGAGAGAGAGAGAGAGAATTGCACTGAAACCAAGCATAGGAATTCGTTGTTTAGGTTTAGAAGCTCAAAATTCAGGATCAGTTGCTCACTCAGCTATAAAACTTGCAGAGTAGCCTGTGTGGGCAAGGAGGGATCTTGCAGCCTGATCCACAGATTACCTCAGAGGCCAATATTTCTCTGTGAGGTCTCTGGGGTAAGAACAGGATGCAATGCCTAAACCGGAGGGCACCATTTCCCTCTCGGCCTGTGCTTGTGATGCACAGTAGCTGTGGCACTGCCCGTGTCCACGGACACATGGGGCAAAAACCCCAGGCACCATAGCATGACTGACTGCTGCACGTTACAGCGGCCATGCGCACTTAATGTACACACCTCCACCAAAGAGCCTTCTTTTACCGGAATTTTGAAATGGACAAAGCAGGCGACAGCATCTCAAACCAAAGTTTTTACAACGTTTCCAGGTGAGTATTCAAACTTGGCTGCAGAAATGTCGGTCTTATGGAACAGAAAGCAAGAGTTCTATGAAGTGTCTTGATACTTCCCGACTTTGCACTTCACTCTTTTTCCACACCTGCCTATCTACCCAGCTTAAATATCTATTCCAGGGTTTCACTTTCACGCAGCTAAATTTCCCCCGAGCAGAAGCTTCATATTCTTTTCATAAACACAAACATAACATGCTTTTAATAAACACTCTATCAAAAAAAAACATGAGCACGAGCATTGACTTGGCCAAGCTATCAGGATAAATTTCCTAGGCCAGTGCAGGATTATTATTATATTTCAGAATGTGAACAAAAGGCAGGCACCAGAAAAAACATTTCCTGTATATTGTTCAATCTCCTGTACAGAGTAGCTTTATTTGAAGAAACTCTTGTTAGTGAACTTTTGTCACCTGTTCTTTCTTCTTCTTCTTTTTTACAAATTGAAATATAGACGGAAAAAGTACATGGCCTGAGGGGAACAGAATGTGTTTGGTTCAGGTTCAAGCATGGATGCTTTTGTACATCAAAAATGGTTTAAGAGGCTTAGCCCAGTTCTGGTACGGGGTAAGGAATACTGCTCCTGTCGAGGGGGAATCTTTCAGTAAAGGTAAAGGTTTCCCCTTGACGTTACGTCCAGTCATGCCTGACTCTCGGGGATGGTGCTCATCTCCATTTCCTGGCCGAGGGAGCCAGCGTCTGTCCGCAGACAGTCTCCGTGGTCATGTGGCCGGCACAACTAAACACCAAAGTGTATGGAACGCTGTTACCTGCCCACCGAAGTGGTTCCTTTTTATCTACTTGCATTTTATTTATTTATGTATTTAAATATTTATTTAAATATGCATCATTTGCATGCTTTCGAACTGCAAGGTTGGCAGGAGCTGGGATGGAGCAACGGGAACTCACCCCGTGTGCAGATTCGAACTGGCGACCTTTCGATCTACCATCCCAGCAGCTCAGCAGTTTAAACCACTGCGCCCCCGCATCCCAATCTTTCAGTAGGGCCACCCTATTTTCTCCCTCCCTCTGCCGGCCCCTTGATCGCTCTCCTCCCCTTCCCATCAGGCTACCAGGAGAAGGACAGGCCCGTCTGTCAATGGTTTGCTCCCATTGCCCACAGAAGGCTTTCAAAGCAATGCCCCAGGCAGCAGCTTCCTTCACTCTCTTCCAAGTGCTCTTCCGCCAAGAATTCCTGCATCATACAGTAGGCGTGACGACGAAGGGCTAGGCATGTGAGCACATGTTAATATTTTAAGAACAGATTTATGGGTAGCCTCACACGCTGGGATGTTGCCACCCCATTACTGGGGTCAGTGCCATAGATAGTCCCTTCTTCTCTTTTCCCATTGCTAATCTGCTTTGGTGCCTCGAGGCAAAGGCATCTTCATTGCAACGAAAAAGCATTTCAGGACTGATTCCTGCTATTTTATTCTCTGGCTCACACTCCATTTGCATGAAGAACAGATAACGTTCACCTAGAATGTAGCTCTCCTGCTTCAGCCTGTCGTATAGATCATAGCTACTATTTGGCCATTCAGCCTTTCCCCAAAGTTCTTCTACAGACACATGTGGGCACTTCAAGAGATGGGTGTTACAAGATAAGGTGGAACGGGACTTAAATCAAAGCAGGTTAATATTCTCAATTGCTTGTCCCAGTTAAAAGTCATTTTCTTTGCAAGAGCAAGCTGATTCCCCAAGCCCTACTTTCTCACTGCGATAGACATCATTTATGGTAACATCTGAACTGAGAACTCTGGGTTGTTTGAAAAAATGAACAACCCAGGGTTTGAACTCATGTTTGATTGTTACCCTGACATGTGAACTGGGTCTGTGAAACATGGTGCTTACCTAGATAAAGCAGCCTTCCCCAAGCTGGTGCCTTCCATATATTGTTGACACAGCTCCTACATTCCTGACCATTGGCCATGATGGCTGGGGCTGATGGGGGTTGAAACACTGAGGGGGGGGGCAAACTTGGGCAAACTTGAAATAGGCATTTTGTCTGACCCAGCATAGCTCTTCTTATGTTCTTAAGTGCAGAAAAAGTCAACATGGCAATATTTAATCTGAATTTTGCAACTGTTGGCAACCACTGGTGGAAGAATAGTCCAAGAAATAAATAACAGAAATTAACGCTTACTTGCCAAGCACCAAGCATTGCAAGACATTCCCAGAAAAGAGCTGGATATGTGATTAACATTCCTATTTCCAGCAGAAGTTTCTCATTTACTTCAACAAGACTGGGGATCAATGCTAAGAAACACACAATATCACTCAATGAAAATGTTGCTATAGAACCATTTATCCCTGCGGGTCTCTTGAGTGGAAGACCTGATTCTACATTTTAGTGGATAGAAAAATATACTGAAAGGGCATTTTGTCCAAAGTGAAACTTTTTAAGTAGGATGGACCAATGTGTCTGACCAGTTCGATACATATTTTCAGCGTGCCATCTGCAATGAATTCAGCTCCTCCAGGATCTACACTTAAAGTATGTTTTTAAATGCGATTTGCGTCGGTGAAGTTCTTGCTGTCGTCATACACACACACACACCGCCCCCACTCACCACATCCTTCTTTGTGGAGTTATGGCAATGCTTTTGCTTTCACATTTCAAGAAACCAAGTTATGTGATTTAACCTAAAGAATTCAGGCCTTATTTTGAACAACTCTATTAGGAATCACTCAGAAGAACACATTGCCACCACTCTGGCAGCTCAAGCCTATGGACCAAAATGCAGACATTTATGGCTTCTAGAAGTGACACCTATTTCTAAATCCTTCTAATTGGGATTTTTATAAGAAACACGCTAATCAAGATTTGATTAAGGATAGCCAGTGCCTAGGCATTACTACGGCCGGTAGCATGTTCAACGCAGTATCTAAACTAGATTAGTCAGCATTTCTATTTTTAAAAATACACATTCACCACTTTATTTCCTTGCCATTTTCATCTCCATAGATTCACTAAGTAGATTCAGGGTGGAGATCTCAGATGAGCTGAATATTATCAGAAACCATTTCATTAACCTTGTGAACTGACAACATCCTATGGGGAGGGAAAGGGAAGTCCACACAGATTTAATTAAGTTCCAAATCAGTTGCTCATTAGAGCCCCTGGTACCCATAAAGACATAAGCAAACCATTTATCTGCGTCTGCAGGAAGCATTGGGCTACTAGGCCGATGGTGTTCCCTCTCTTTTTTGCAGAGCCCTTACCAAAAAGACAGGGGAGAGACTAAAACTACTCCATTACAATAACATGGTTTGTAAGATAGTAGCAAATTGCAACCAAATTGCCAGGAAGAAGATAAGAATGAGAAGAGGCATAAATAGCATTCAAACTTGATCCTGATCAGGACGGATCAGGTCAAGGGTACATCGGATCCATCACCCTGTTTCCAACAGTGGACTGTTATTTTCCTAGAAAATGCACAAGCAGCCCGTAAAGGTGGTGAAGGAAACTTGTGGGACACTCCAGATTGTTGTCCTGCAATTCCCACTAGTCTGAGTGAGCACAGCCAAGAGGGAGGGAAGATGGGACTTGTAGGCTGTAACTTCTGGAAGGCCATAAGCTGCCCATCCCTGCCATGCCGGTTGTTTCCTGCAGTGTCCTTTTCCTCAGCAACTGGCACTCAGATGAATGTGTGAATAACTGTGAATGTGGCGTTCACATAGATGCACGTAGAATATTTGCACATTTCCCTTGGTGTGTTGCTTCTTTCCATGTGTGGCTGGTGTATTCCTTCTCTGTGGGTTGGTGCATCCACTCTGGGTTTCTGCCTGAATTTGAATGGAGCTCTGATCCACGGTTCTGGACTTAAGTTGTGGCTTAGCTTCAGTACCATGGACACCTCATTCAATGCTCAAACTGAAATTAGAGTGGATGTGCCAATCCATGGGCAAGAGAACCACCAGCCACCCCTGCTTGCCTACTTGTAGCAAGGTTTCCTCTGTGCACACAGACAATCCGGCGTACTTGCACTTGGGGCATAGGAATGGGTGTCTAGAGTACAGGTTAGGGGACAAGTGGCTGGAGAGCAGCACTTGTGAAAGGGACCTCGGGGTAATGGTTGACGGCAGGCTAAACATGACCCAGCAGTGTGACGTGGTGGTCAAGAAGGCAAATGCCACCCTTGGTTGCATAGCCAAAAGCATGGCTTCTAGATTGAGAGAGGTATTACTGGAACTCTAGATGACTCTAGTGTGCCTGCAGCTGGAGTATTGTGTTCAGCTCTGGGCCCCTCATTACAGGAAGGATATAGCCAGGTTACAGGAGTCAGTACAGTGCAGGGCCACAAGGATGGTGGCCGAATTGCAGGGAAAGCCATATGAGGCGAGACTGAGGGAATTGGGTCTTTTCAGTCCAGAGAAGAGGAGACTCCGAGTGCGACACAGAGGTGGGTAGAGACCTGTTCCCTCCTGCAGAGGAGGCCAGGATGCACTCCAACAGAGCCAAGCACAATGAAGGTTCAGTTTGGATGCCAGGAAGCACTTCCTGACAGTTAAGAGCCTGAGGGCGTGGAAGGGGCTTCCACAAGAGGAAAATGATGCCCCATCAGTGCAGGTATTCAAGAATAGGCAAGACGCGCACATGGTAGGCATGTTGCGAGCAGAGCCAGCTAGAGCCGGGGGTCAGACTAGATGGTCCAGGAGGCTCCTTTTGACACCCTCTGTTTCTATACAACCCACTCCTGTCTTCCAGTAAAGCATCACCATGCAACCATCAAACCTTGAAATACATCTGCATTAACATTTTTCATTCTATTACTCACCTAAATAGATAGGTGGCCATAATGAAGCCCCACAAAAGACAAAATGCACAGCTTGTTGCCACTGAAAAGGAGGCGACAAGAGAGGAGCAGAAAGCACATTGAGAAAGAATTATTATAGTTTAAATAGAAATACACTATTTCTATTTAATAGAGTTTTGTTTCTTTGATTTATATCCTGTCTGTTTCCTACAGAGGGCTCAAAGCAGCTAACATCATTCTCATCCTCCATCTTATCCCAACAACAACCCTGTGAGATAGGTTGGGCAGAGAGTCTGTGACTGGCCCAAAGTCACCCAGTTGGCTCCATAGCTGAGCGGGGACTAGAACCCAGATCGCCTGAGTCCCAGTCCCAGGCTCTTCACCACTGCGCCACACTGGCCACTATCCTTGCACTGTGGAGGCTGTGTGGTTGCCTGCCCAGTTTCCTGGTCAGGAGCCCAGTCTTGATGGTCATTATCTTAAGCTAAACTTGGTCTTTACAGCCCCTCAACCAGAGGATGCTTTCTAACAGGGACCTGTCCTTCAACAGCCCTTCAAATAGAGGAATATCCTCCATAAAACAGGATACATGACCACCCTACCATTGGCTTTAAACAGCCTGTATGCTTCAGGAAAGTTTTCAAATTGGACTGCAACTTAAGATGTGACAGCAAAAAACCCTCTTTAAAAAGGAAGCGCTAGTCATTGTCTATATAACTGATCAAATAAAAGTGCAGTTAAGCACAGTATGAAAAGAAAGCATGAAAGAAGGTAGCTCCAGGTGGGTGAGGAGCATTAGAGTCTGTAATAATTTATAGAGCAATCAGTGCCTTCGCAAGAATTCCATCACTGAAAAATTTGATCCTGCATTCAATTTTATCAGCAGCTCCGATGCTAGAGAATTTACATCAGTAATAATTACCAGGTCATTATTTTGAACGGGGGGGGGGGGGTGCAGAGTTGAGATGCACTACAGGTTGTGACATCAAGGCATCATTGTTACAGCTCAAATTAGCAACAAATCTGAAATGATATGTTATCATCTCAGAATGAAAAATACAAGATTCCAACATGGCCAAATATTAACAGGTTCAGTGGTACTGAATTGCCATATATCTGGCCAACCCCAGAATTAACTTTTATGCTGTCATCTTTGCATAAATTGTAGGTCTGTGAAGTTTTATAATGGTGTTATTTTGGTTTGTTGAATTGTTAAATTTTATTGTTATATTAATTATTTTTAATAATATTTTTATTGTACTTTTAACTTTGTAACCCACTCTGGGAGCCTTATTGACTAATGTGGCAGGACAGAAGTCCAGCAAATAAACAAACAAACAAACAAACAAACAAAAACTTCCGTGACTCATTATCACAGGTTCATGTCATGAAGCACTGATATAAAAACATAGAAACAGAGCAAGTCAGAAGGGGCCGCCTGGGCCATCTAGTCTGACCTCCAGCACCAGCCGGCTCCACTTACGACATGCCCACCATGTGCATGTCCAGGCTGTCTTTGAACACCCTCACCAATGGGACCTCAGCCACCTCCCGTGGAAGCCCATTCCACGCCCTCGGGGTCCTAACTGTCAGGAAGTGCTTCCTGGCATCCAAATGGAGCCTTGGCTCCCTGAGCTTTGCTCTGTTGGAGCATGTCCTGCCTTCCTCTGCAGGGGAGAACAGGTCTCTCCCCATCTCCATGTGACACCCCCTCACATACCTGTATGTCGCCAGCATATCCCCTCGGAGTCTCCTCTTCTCCAGGCGGAAGAGACCCAGTTCCCTCAGTCTCACCTCATACGGCATCCCCTGCAAACCGGCCATCAACCTTGTGGTCCTACGCTACACTGACTCTAACCTGGCTATATCCTTTCTGTAATGAGGAGCCCAAAACTGAGCAGAATACTCCAGTTGCGGGCACACCAGAGTCGTATAAAGTGGTAGTAATACCTCTCTCGATCTAGAAGCCACACTTCTGGCTATGCAACCAAGGGTGGCATTCGCCCTCTTGACCACCGCATCACACTGCTGACTCATGTTTAGCCTGCAGTCAACTAGCACCCCGAGGTCCCTTTCACAAGTGCTGCTCTCCAGCCACTTGTCACCTAACCTGTACTTATGACAGCTATTCCCAAGTGCAAGACCTTAGCCACATTGAACGCCATCCTGTTGTCTCCTGCCCACTTCCATAGTCTGTCCAGATCCTTTTGGATCTGGAGTACCTGCTCCTCAGTTGTGGCCACTACTCCAGTTTTAGTGTCATCTGCGAATTTGATCAGCAGACTGTTCACCCCTTCTTCCATGTCATTAATGAAAAGATTAAACAGGATCAGCCCCAGGACAGAGCCCTGGGGGACCCTGCTTGTCACTGGCTGCCATCCCGATGATTCCCCGCTAATGGTTACCTTCTGCTTTCGGTCAGTCAACCATGCCCTAATCCACCAGACAGTGCTTTGGTATATCCCAAAACTCCTCAGTTTCTCCACCAGGATGTCATGGGGCACTTTGTCAAAGGTCTTGCTGAAATCCAGGTATACCACATCCACGGCATCCCCTCCATCTAGCCATCTTGAAACCCTGTCATAGAATTCCACAAGGTTTGTCTGGCAGGACCTGTTTTTGTGGAAGCCGTGTTGTGTGGCTGTCAGCCTCCCTTCCCTATCTAGCATCACTAGATCGCTCTCTATTATGAGCCTTTCCATTGTTTTTCCTACAATGGACGTAAGGCTAACCGGTCTATAATTCCCCATGTCCTTCCTACTACCCTTTTTGAAAATTGGGACCACTGATGCCACCCTCCAGTCCTCTGGAACTTCACCCATTCTCCACGAGGTCTCAAAAATGGAGGTCAGCGGGCGTGAGAGAACCCCTGCCATCTCTCTAAGTACTCTCGGGTGTAACCCATCAGGGGCTGGTGCCTTTGTAATGTCCAATGCCCTGTGGAGCCCCTCGACTTCAAGGGGGGGGTGACTCTAATCTGTGCCCCTAAATCCCCAGCCTCATCTAATCTCCTATGCGGATCTCCCCCATCCTGCTTTGGAAATAGTCATTTCGCATCTGTGCCTGTTCCCTCATATCAGTCACTGGATCTTCTTCCTCCTTATTTAGTGGTCCCACCACTTGTCTCCCCTTCCTTTTCCTATTTACATGCTGAAAGAAGCTCTTTTGTTGCTCTTTATATTCTTGGCAAGTCTCAGCTCTTAATCAGCCTTAGCCTTGAGAAGAATCCTTCTGCAACGGGCCTCCTCCTCCCGGTATACCCTGTTGTCTATTTCCCCCAGTACCCATTTCCTGTGGAGGTTCCTCTTTCGTCTAATCCCTCTAACCACCTCCTTTCGCATCCATGGCGGCACTCTCCTCCGCCTCCCCACCTTACTGACTAGAGGTATCGTCAAGGCTTGCACCCCCAAAACCTCCCTTTTGAGTGCCATCCACCCCTCCTCAACTCGCTTACCTTCCAGTAACCTATCCCAGGAGACTTTCCCGAGCCTGGCCTTCAGTTGGCCCTCTTGAAGTCCCAGCTTCTAGTGCTCGCCCTGCTGCACGTCCCCAGTCCCCTGATCTCAAAGCAAAGGATGGAGTGATCACTCGCATCCAATGAGTCAAGAAAAAACCATGTGTTGGCTTGCCTAACATTTGCATACACTGGTGTTTAGGTACAGATGCAAATATAAAACTTTCCTATTACAGAAATGCTGTGCTTCTCACTATGAGCTCATTATCAGTAGACCTACTTGCTTGGTCTTCTGTCCAGATGTTAACCATCAATGGGCACTATCAAAGCCCCTGCATTTGACAGCCATGTGAGAAAATGACACCTTAAAAAAGAGAGTTCTGTCCCCTGCCCGTCCTTCCAATGGCGCACTGCTATGTAAGGAACAGGAGGTTGTCCTAAAAGTCAATCATCACTGAAAGGGTGAATTATTTGACAGAAGTCCTGCTCTGCAAAGGGAATATGATCTAGGGATCCATTTTGTTTTGCTTCTCAAAGAAATGAGACCCATACTGCCTTGTTTCAGAACAAGGGAAATTGAAATCGGAGAAATCCACATGTTTGGATTTCAGGGACTCTGACTTGAGGGTTCTGCAGTGGAGTGGCTTTTTCAAAAGCATGTGGACTAGCAGAACGGCTGTTTACTGTTGGGCAGGGGAGATCTGTACAAATTAGCACTGGTACCAATGTGCATTAGTGGAAGTGGAACATGATTTTTGTACATTCATAAAGAAAATCCAGTCCTGTCAATGGAGCAGACAATGGAACCAAAGACCTTGACAATCTGCAAATTTTGCCGAATGGCAAAATTAACAAAATGTACACATCCCTGCTCAAAACAGCCTTTGAATTCTGACATGCAGCACAACACCCACAAAGTTTTCCCTTTGTTGGAGAACTTGATTCTGACCTGCTCTTTGTGCTAAAAACTAAACACCAACTTTTGTTTAATGTAGATATCAGGGAACAGAAAGTGTCCGGCTAAAACTTCATCTGTCTTCAGCCACAAAAAGGCTGTTTAAACAAGAAGAAGGCTTTCATTCAAAGGTTGGCAGGGTCAATGCTGGGCGAGTTTCTTTTGTTGCAGAAGAATAGAAAATGAACTTACAAAGCTGCAAAGTTGAGCCTTCAGTTAAATTTACCAGATCCCACACAAGAAAACCAGATTTGATTTGTGCCATGGGCATGGCAGACGTGGGAATTCTGAACCCACCTTGCACCCCTACAAAGGAGAGGAGAAGGAGACAAGCTTGAGAATTTGTGGACACAAAGTTGGTCTAAAGTTACAGAGACAGCTGCTTCAGAATGGATTTGTTGGGATCAGTCTCCCAGCTGCCTATATTTGCCTTTAGCCCTTAAGAAACGCTTTCTTTAATTTTCCTGACTTGGGTTGTCATTGTGCAATGATCTTTCTATGCATGCACACTTGCAGTGACCTGCTTGTTTGTGTGAAGCAATGAACAGTTTACCGGCCCAAAGTTGCCCTCACATCTTTCCTGCGGTGTTTGGCATTACATTTTTCCTATTCTTCCTTTGCTTTGTTACATCTGCCAGTCCAGACAAGTTTCAGCGCTGCACAGTGTCGGCCGGGTAAATAATATCTGCTCCTCTTGTGGAAAGAGGGACTTCTAATTCTTGCTTAAGAGGCTCCTTGCCTTCAGAGTTGTTGTAACGGGCTGCAATTACTCACTCCAATTGCACAATGCTGATTGTTTGTGTTGCTAATCGCGGAGGACAGATGAAACAAATACGACATACTAAATGGCTGCAGGCACACAGAAAAGCTGCAGAAGTGGGCAAATCGAGGCCGGCAGAACTTGACAAGGAAGCCATGGGGAAAGGGAGAATAAAAATGACTCGTGCCAACAAGGCATTCTTATTTTTACACACACTCCGATTTCTAAGGAACAGGAAAAAGACTCTTTAATATCTCAACATGGAAAGATAAATGGTGTTTTAAAATTGTCATTAAGCTACTGACAGCAATTAAAGGAGTAATTTGCAAGTATAGCTTGACAGGCTTGCCTCATCCTTCCCTTATGTGACAGAGAGAGATTGCATATATGAAGCTGTGTGAATTTTGTCTGCTCCACTCAGCCCCCACCCCTCTGGATAAAGGCCCAAGGCTAAAAGGAGGAAAGATTCAGAGCTGAGGTAAGACCTGTTCTAGTATTCTGATCCCCCTTATTATCAGCATCATATGAAGGAGACTATAGCACCACTCCCTCCCTCCATCACCTTCTAGAGGACCATCACTTATTTGATGGGCTAACTTTAATTTAATTGGTTATTTATTTTTGCTGTATGTTTTTATATTTAACCTGAGATGGGCCAGTTTTTAATATTGCATATGTTTTTAATATTGTATTTGTTTTTTTTGTATTGTGAGCCGCCCCGAGGCTGTTGCAAGGGGCGGTATATAAATATTTAAATAAATAAATAAACTTGTCCAATGCTGGTTTTCAGGTTAAGAAACTTAAGAACTGTTGCCCATAAACTGTTAGTGCCTGAACAGCAAATTGACTGCCCTGCATCAATTTAAAACCTAGCTTTGATTGGATTTGGGGTCATTTTATCACCCCAAACCAAACCTCCTCAGACAGGACAAATGCAGCCTATGAAAGGCCTCTGTCTGATGAAATGGTTCCTCTTAGGGGCTTCCATCAGCATAAGAATGCATTTCAGGTTTTCAGCTAGTACAGGTAATTCACAATTTAATCTTTCCTGAAGCTATGCATAATAATGAAATTTGCATTACTATCTTTGATCTGCCTAACATTAGTTTGGCCTATAAACTTCAAACCAGTATAAAAAAGCTTTCCCTCAACGGATTTTAATTCTGTCTACTGGAATTTTTGGCTCAGTCTCTTGGCTTTCAAAAGAGACTAAGATGGTCTGTAGTTAACCTCCTTTTGTACCTTGGGTCAGAACATTTTGTTTAGCATCCAAAAGTACCCCAGAAAACTATTCTTATGCAAATTGGGAGGAGAGATTTCTTCCCCTAAGCATGTTTCAGTTCTCAGAAAGAAAACTGTAAAGGCAGAACGCTGAAATTTGGAGACTTTTTTACCATCCTGAAATTGGCAGTGTCCTAGAAGGGCTGAGTTGCATGTCTACTTATGTGTAAATTTCACAACAAAATAATCTGAAATCATTTGGGCAGCCCACACTGCAAGAAGAAGGTTGCCTAGAGAAGAAAAGAGGCCAGCAGATCACAGTCTTCATCTGTACGGTGAGATGCACAGGATTTCTATTCAAAGTATAACTATTTCTATGCCCCCCCAACATGTGGCATATATCACAAGTACCTTTTTTGCAAAACACTATCGTCTCACTGTGGTGACGGATTTCCTTATTTCTGGTCATTCCTAGCCCAGTCCTGCATTTATTTATTTAACAAATAAATGAAAGCCACAACAAAAAGGTTAAGCTTCATTTGTCCCTTCTGTCTTCCCCATTATGTTTTATCCAACTGTGATGGGTTGCAGCCGCAACCGCACTGCAGAATCTTATTACTGTCTTGGCCAAAAGTTTCATGCTGTTGTTACTTTTATGTTTGCTTGTTTTATTAATACTGGCTGTTACACTACTGAATCAGATTATGTTTTATAATTACAGTGAATATTTTCATTGTAAGCTGCCCTGGTAAGACTTCTGCCCTGAAAACTGTCCTGGACATATTTTTAAAAATTGAAAAATAAATTAAGAGACAACAGCTAAGCCCCAGTCACTGGAGATGAGCATGGGATGTAACAAGTCCCTACTAATAAACAATGAAAAATAGAGGGTCATGGATGAAGTTAATCATTTAGGGGTTTTGCTGTTGTTCTTTTCAGTGACCTCATTATTTCGATTTGGGACAGAATTTCCAGTGGTTATCTAGTTGCCTCTGTGAGGAGATTTACTGCTTGAATAGGTGTAGGAGAGTCATCATAAACAGAACCTAATTCAATCATAGTTACAATTCATCTATTCCTAGGGATGGCCAAGACTCATGTGTGATTTTACCAGATTTGGAGAAGTCTCCAGTATTTGGCACAAATAAAAAAAGAACTTGAGATGGTAAAAGAAAGGAAGGAAGGTGGGAGAAACCAGCACTAACAGAGCAGCTCACCCATCCAAGCCCAGAACTGTCCATGTTTTGCTTTTAAAGCACTGGGCTTGAACTCCTGTGCATTTAAGCATGGGTTGCCACATTGTCTGACTGGCTGATGCATCATGTCCTCTCACTGCTGAGAACAGCTTTAAATGTGGCTCTTGCAAATTGATGAGAATTTCCTTCTGATGCTGCTTTGATTAAAAAAAAAAAATTACCAATGTGTGCAAAGTTCTTCGTATTCAGGAAAAAAACAACTTGCAGTTTAAAAAATCTGAAAATGGGAAAAAGTGAGACAGACAGAAACACCATCCCCCAAGTTCATCCTAACTATCTGTGATCTTTCGTTGATTTCTAGCAGGAAGTTCAGCAGGGAAGAAAAGAGAAATGATGTAGGAAAGAAAAATATGCTAATACATTCCAGTCTTCTCTAATAGTATTCCATCTGTGTTAGTATTGCTTGGAAAAAATCAAGATGTACAACGTACTTGCTGCCCTTGACATATTGAGATGTTAAAGAAAATCAAAAATACTTGCTCGCTGTTCTGTGAGACCTCTGCTTCTTGGCCTACTTTTTTATCAGAATCTCTTGTGCCTTGATGCTCCCTTTTCCCTGTTTGAACTTGTCTCTTCAGACTGTTTAGTAAATACATTTCATGTTCGAACCAAAAGTAAATCTGCCTCCCCTTTCATTTGGCTTGATATTAGAAGCCTTAAAAACACACATGAATAACAGATGGCAGTGTCACACTTCCCCCTTTACCATCGTGCAAGGGATGTTTATGCATGAGAGGCACCGAGAATGCTAAAAACCATACTCAGTGGGCGTCAGGACTACCATTCTCCACTCTTCGTCTCCAATAGAATCTTAAAATAGATCAGAGGAGGTGGCCAGAAAGAAAATGGCCAGAAAGAGCAGATCAGGAGCCCTGGATGGGTGGAGCCCTGCTTTCCCCACTGCTTGTACAGTCTTGGCGTGACCAGGTCTGTTGACAGCCCTGACTAGGTTTAGCAGAGGACGAGGGCTGGTTTGGGCATCAAGTCTGGGCCAAGGCCAGCATCGAAGGCAGTTCTGTTGTGGCCCACATCCCAGGAAAGGCCCACTGAAGAGAGTCCCCCCGGAGTAGCTGTCCCCCTTCTTCATGGCATCCAGCTTGCTCACCTGCTTCTCATTCCAACCCGGGCAATGCAGGCGGTGGGAAGGAGAAGACCAACGCATGGAGCGTTGCTTGAGACCGGTTCTGCCTTCTGTGCAGCCCAATAGTGTGTCTCACGACTGAGAGCACTTTTCCAGGGTGACAGCTCTCTTGCCTATCGCCCGCTTTTTGATCCTTTTTGTTGGAGATGGGGTTGAATCATGTGCAAAGCGTATGCCCTGCTGTGACCCTCTGCCTAAGAGCACTTGTGGAATCCTTTTTAGAGTCTTAAAACCCATGGCACTAAATAGCGCAACCAAGCTCATCCCAAAAATTTCCAGTGAAGATAAGCAAGATCACTTCACTGTTTCATTCTTACGCCACATACCCCACTTAACAGATCTTGATCATGGTGAGGAATTCAGGGGTTGATGGATCCAAGAACTCACAATCTGATATGTTACTAAACATGGTGCCTCATCTTCTCTTTGACTTCCAAACTTGGCCAAAAATGAATATAGCATCTGCATCAGAATACTTTGCAGGGAAGTATTTGTCTGAAAGTTGATCTTTATTGCTCAAAAATTTTGCAACAGGTTCTGTTGCAAGAGGAGTCCAGGGGAGTTCTTTTGCTGCGTGAGTTATAATGGGAAGGCCTTTCCAGTCACATGCTATTAGTCCACTATGACCTCGAGGGCTTGGATTCATATTACTGGCACGCGCGCTAGATAGCCTTATCTGAGATAACAGCTGTTTGGGATTGAATTCCTCATTAGTCAAAATTATACCTCTTTCTTTCTTCCTGATGACAAGATTTGATTACTCGGCTCTTCTCTACTGGGTTGATTATTGATGACCGTGAAGGGTTCGGAGCCTAATCTTCAACAAGGACCAAAACTAATACCTCCCTCAGGTGCTACTAGTTTAAACAGGCCAACCTTACTCACCTGCCTATCTCTCATCTGTCTTGAGACTCTTTCTTCTGTCTCCTCTTTCTTGCAGCTTTGTATAATCATGTGTCCCATTGCTCCTAATTATAGTTTTCTGCAGTCCCAGTAGAATTTGATTTCATCTCTAATATCTACCTTCTTCTCTCCATACTTCCCATTTGCTTCAAAATGGAACTTAGCTTTCAATTCTCATCCGTTTCAGAATTCACAGGCTTTCATTCATAAAATGAGGATGTTTGTGTTGCTATTACATTGCTTTGGGTAGTTCAGCAGCCATTTCTTGTTGTAATTATTGTGCTGTACTTCTTCACGTCTCATTTCTCATTTCTGGTGGGAATCAGATAGAATTAGAGAACTCACTTCTTATAAGTCGCCTATTCATTACCGAGATTCTTCTTAGCTCCTGCTTCTGAGAGCAATTAACCTGGTTTATCACTCAGCACCAAATTTCCACTTATATTGAACACTACCTTTGATTGGATTTTCCTGGCTGCTAGCTTTTCTTCTCTAAATTCAAGATTATAACAATTGATATGCCAAGAAATGCAGTACGAATTTGGGGCACTGAGGCTTGAATCATACAACAAACACAATTTCTTGTCTACGGCAGTTATTGAGACTGAAAATTTTCATTTGACCATGTTATTTGTGTGCTAAGTTTAAATTGCAAAAATATGAAGAAAGGTGTTCTAAGCGGTCCATCAAATATTGAATTTCCGCCTCTCGGTTAAAATTCTAGTTTAGTATATCCAAACTGAAACTTTAAATCTTTCCTCCTGACCCTTAGGAACTTCCTTGGTTACCTATTTCTTCACTATCCAAAGTATTGCCAAAAGATTTGTCCTAAAGGAAGTTCAGAAACCCCATGTTCTGATGCAGAATAGGACAGTTCCACTCAAGATTAGTATAGCCATGTGGAATGTATCACTCCAATATCAGAACAAGAACTTCCCTGGTTGCCAGTTTGCTTTCAGGCAAAATTCAAGGTGATTTTATTGATTGATTGATTGATTGATTGATTTAAAGTATTTATATGCTGTCCTGTCGCAAAAGCCTCAGGACGGCTCACATGGATAAAATACAATAAAATATAGCATAAATAAAATTGTCGACCCACACTGGCTGCAATAAAAACATATAAGTCATGATATTATTAAAATATTGTTGAAATAAAAAGGTCTTAACCTGGTGCCGAAAAACATATAACGACGGCGCCAGGCGGACCTCTCCGGGGCGTGCATTCCATAGGCGGGGCACCTACGTTTTTGACCTGAACAGTTCTATACAGCCTGCCTACAGTATCCGAGGGCTCATCTTCTTTCAAAAACCTTTCACCATGCACCAGGTCTAGCACTGAGAACATTTCTGCAACTTGGCACCACAGCATCAGAGGTAAAATTTAGTTTGAAGGGGGAAAGGGTGGTTGCATCCAATGCCAGTCTATTGAAGTCCCATTCATTTCGATTGGTCCACTCAATTTATTTATTAAATGTATATACTGTCCATCAAACAGAAAGGCTCCTTAAGCGAGACGAACACTGGATACAACTAAGAACTTTTTTGGAGGTGGCTCACTGCTTAAGGAACTCACTTCCCCTGCAGAGCAATGACTATTTGGTGGCTTCGAAATGTAATAAATAAAGGCCACCAAATTGTCCACCTGAGAACCTTTCAGGACATCTGTTTAAAATAAAAGAAGGACCTCCCCTTTTAGAAATGTCTTTGATACAAAGCTCCAACCAGCCTATTAGTTTGTTTCCATTTTAACTACATGTGTATGCATTTTATTTTGTAGATTATTATTGTTTTGATATGCTTTGTCCCACCTTGTTTATCAGTTCGCTCATCTGGCTACAGTGCCCTGGTCTGCCTTTAAAACAGAAAGCACTGAAAAATGGGCTCCCCAAAAAGAGGCAGATGCATTAAGCCGTACCTATGCAGCTTAGGTTTGTGTCAGATATTGCCACTGGGGCTTGCGCTGCTTATCCTTCACCCTTCATCTTGATACACTAAACTCCTCTTTCTGAAACCCAGGCATGGGGCTTGTAAACACCGCCTCATCTTTCAAAACAATACATAATTTCACTTGGGAAAGTTTACAACCACCCTCTCTCCTGGTGCTCTTGTAGACTGCCATCGAAGCAGGATTTGCAAAATCTTCTATTCTGGGTTTGTGTCAATACTTTCCACTGTGAATTAAGATAAAACTGTGCTTAGAAGTCTTTTCAAAACAAACTGAAGCATGATCTTCCATGGTATGTAGCAATCCAGCACAAGGCATAGATAAAAGCGAGAGACAAAGCAAAAAATTTCTCTGTAACAAATGTCTCAATAATTTGATTCATCCCAGTTGTGTGGCCTTGTAAAATGTGGGCACAGCTGAGGAGAATCGGAACACAAAGGACCAGTGGCTTTCCTTCGAGCCTGAGCATGCAGCATGCACGCACATGCGCCCACGTGCACGCATGCGCATTCTGGGGATGACTGTGGGGAGCCCACACACTGTCCATTTCCTATGCAGCATCAGCAGGGAGTCATCCTTGACCTCCAGCTATGTGGCCAACCAGTCCGTGGTACTGCTCCCAGGAGCTCAGGCAGACAGGAGAAGTGATAGGTGCTCAGCCTCTGCCAAACCAGTGCAATGGGCTTGGGATGCTCCTCACTGTCAGTGGAGGCTCAGGTGGCCCAGTGGCATGGACCACCTTCCACCAGCAATGTCCTTACCTGGACAGGAACCCTGGATTCGGGAACCCATGGCTTGGAAGCTTCCCAGTCAGACTCCTGAGATGCACTCAAGGACGGTTCAGGAACTACAGCTTATGAAAAAGATGGAGCCAGAAGATCTGAATCAGAAGGTCTGAAAGAGCCAGAAGACTCGAAACTTGGCTACCTGTATTCAAGGTGCTGTTTTTGACCACTAAAGCCCTACATGGCCTGGGACTGCAAAACTCAGTGAGGTGTCTCTCCTGAACTGAGCCTACCTGCACATTACAATTGACACCTGAAGGGAGCACCACCTTGAAGGGAGGCTGAGAGGGTGGAAACAAGGGAAAGAGCTTCTCAGTGGTGGCCCCTCCATTATGGAGTGATCTTCCTAATGAGACCTGCCTGGCAGCAATACAGTTATCTTTTCAGTGCCCTTTACCCCTGGGCATTTAATAGCACATGATGGGACAAGTCAGCTGTTTTGATGGGTCTAGTTTGTACTGAAACTATTATAGCTGTTTAAATTGTTTGGAATGTGTATCTATAGCCTGTTCCTGCCTAACCTTGTAAGATAAGCAGGATTGGGCCTGGTTGGAATCTGGATGGGAAACTTAAATGTTGTAAACCACCCAGAGAGTTTCAGCTCTGGGCAGCATAGAAATGCAATTTAATACATAATAGCAACAACAGCAACAATTTTACATTGTATTTCAGTGTATCTGCATTTTATGATTCATTGTACCTGTGTTTTGTGAATTGGTGTGAACTACCCAGAGAGGTTCAGATGCCGAGCAGTCTGGAAATGAATGTTTTTATTTATCTATTATATTTTATCTGCTCTTTCTCCCATTGTGGAACCCAAGATGGGTACCAGCAGTTCCCAGGTGGTCTCCCCTCCAAGCTCAGGCCAGCCCCAGACCTGCTGAGCTTCAACAGAGTGGATACCTGACGAGCCTTCAGAATTAGTAGTGGTAAGTAGTTAACAGCATTAACACCATTTGCTTGAATAACTTATTATCCATGATTTTACTTTTAGCATATTTTGTTTCTCTTGTGTTTCTAATAGGTTATGCCCATTTTACAGATGGGAGCCCAGGCTGAGACTGCAACCCAGACACTGCTGCCTCGGAGCAAATTCAGTTACTCATTTGCTTCTGGGTAAATATGCATAGCACGGATCTTGAAAAAGTGAGACCTGGCCAAAGTGAATTAGTTAATGCCTAGAGAGGTGAACAATCATCCAGGTTCTTGCCTGGCATGTAAGAAAATGTTGAGAACATTAGGGGTTAAATTCACAGCACTTGAGCTGCAACTCTCTCGCTGCTCTCTCATCACAATGCAAAGCCAGCATTCAGTTGGCAGCGCTCTAGATCAAGCTCCAAGTGTGAAAAGGGGGAAATGCGGAGAGATACGCAGCATTCTGGGAAACCTACAACAACAGTGAGGCTTGAAACAACTTCCACAATTAGTTTCCTCTTGGCTCCCTTTCTGGGTAATTTTTTCAAAGCATGACAGAAGGATTAGCCTCTTGACATCACCAAGGAATTGCAGCAAGCGTTGACCTCCATGGAGAATTTAAAAAATGACTCATGCAAAGGAACTTCAGAGCAAATAAATGTATTTTGCACAGTTAAAAACCTTTATTTCCTCTAAGCCCATCCATGGCACTGCAGTGATCTTTTCTCCCCTAGTTGTGGGAGAAAACTACAGGGCGAAATAAGCTGCCACTGTTGCCCTGTTCTTAACACAGCTCTAAAGTCAGATATCTATTGCCTGAAGGACCGGAAAAACAGAGCCCTGGTCCCCTACATGCAAAGTATCTCCTGCGTACTCTTCCAGGGACCCTGCTTGAAAATGCAAGCCACGGCCATCAAGTTTCCAGAACGAAACTTGAGACTTTTTCCTCCTTTTAATTTATTTTGACCAGGCAAGCCAGCGCTTCAGTATTAATCATACTTTTGATGCATTCCATACTTGACGACGGGAAGCATTAGCATTCGTGTAATTAACTCTTCTGTTGGGAGTCCGATTTATGCCATTGAGCAAAAACAGATCACTCCCTCCAGTGACATGCCATGCATGTAAACAGGGCTAATCCCTAAATCTCCAATACACTCAGCGAATTCAAATCCCGGCCATAATGGCGCAAGGGCTGGGGGCAGGGGAACGCTCCTCAGCAAAGCTATTCACACATGCTCTCCACTCAAGTGGGAGAGGCACCACCGGCAGGCAGGAAGGGCACCATTTGCTCATGGTTCCCATCCAGGCCAACGCCTAAATTATTGTGACATCAGGAAGCAAGTAATTCGCTTCGCATGCCACGGCTCGCACCCCCGAGATCCGTCGCAAAGAGATGCTTACGAGGCATCTGTCCCTCGAAAAAAATTAAAAATAAATGGGAAAGGCCAGGCCAGCTGACCCACCACAGCCCGCGAAGCTCTTGCAAGGAGGCAGGGATAAAATGCAATCTTGTCAGACCAAAGACACCTGCGCCCAGCAGGAGCGCTTTCTTATGAACTGCCAAGTCTTTTGTTACAGTACCTCGAGATGCAACGATCTTTCCATCTGGAATATACCCATGTTAACTTGGCTACAGCGACTTGAAAGCTATCATTGAATATTTATTACCACATGCTGTGTCACGCAGGTATGAGCAAATATGTGCCAAAAGGAGGATGGCGAGAGGAGAAGGGGGGAAGCCGAGGGAGGGATGGAGCCGTCTTAAATTAGCCTTTGATTTTTCCAAGCCAGTGTCCTTTGTGCTGGAAGCCGGAGTGGGGAAATCAGGTGTTGTTTCCTCCCGCCACGCTGCGATATATTTATTCTTCAGTCAGTGCACTGCGCTGCACAGTGGGGGCTGGGCGCAGCGGCTGCGTCTCACCAGAGACTTTCTCCCTCTGGGGTAACAGCACCGCAGACGCTCGTGGTTCTCCTTCATCGTGTTCACTCCATCCTGCACTTGCCAGTGCGATGATGGAGTGCCAGGCTGGGACCAGGGAGGTCCAGGCTCAAGTCCCCACCCTGGATCACTCTGTAGGGCTCGTCTTGGACCAGACGATCACACCAGCAGCTCTGCGTGAGGCCCTGGCCCCTTGGGGGAAACAGGACCGTCAGCGAATAAAAGGTGTCTTCGTTTTGCTGCCTTTCTCGCCCCTTCCCTCCAGGAAGGGAGCAGCCTTTTGGGCTGAACTTCAGGGGCAGCTGGTTCTCCCACCGGTTGATGTTTTGGACCGCATGGACAATGCTGGCTGGAGCGAGTAGGCGCTGTAGTCCAAAGCATAGGGGAGGCACCAGCTAGCCTCCCTCTGCTCTGCCAGCTCTCTGTCATGCACATGCAGCCCGGCTGGGCACTGCAGCCCTTTCTCTCTCTCTGCCCAGCTCATGTCACCAGGCAGAGAACCCTCCGTCACTCACTCCCATCGCTGTCCTGCTCCGGCTTCGTCACTCTTCTCCTCTAGCTCCTTCAAAAATTCCGTCCCCTACCCCGATGGTGAACCCGCAGCCATAGCACCGTGTGACAGACCACGTGTCTTACCGGATCCCAGGTGCTATCCCTGGCATCTCCAGGTGGGAATAGGGAAGAATCCTACCTGGAACCCTGGAGAACGGCTGCCAGTCAGTGTTGGCAATACTGGGTTGAATGGAACATACGCACATGGCGGATGTACCAATCCCCTTTTTTGGAGTGAGTGTGCCTATCCCGGAATTACTGCAGGATTTCCTGAATCAAAACCACCCTGGCACGTCAACGCAGGGGCTGTTTAGAAATGGCAACCAAGCTTGCTTCCAGAACCTCTGCCTTGTGCTCAGGGGCATCCCAGAAGTGTGCAGGCAGTCAAGCTCCAGGTCCATCAAGGGATGACTGGTTGTCAGTGTGGGGGACAAAAGCCATTGCTGCAGCCATAAATCCAAAGCCAGAAGTTACAAGAGAACAGAGGCAGGTCCATTCCCAAAGGTGACCACTGTCGGGTCAGGGGCCCAAGGAAGGTGACCTAGGTAGGCAGGATCCAAAATGTAGCCAAGCGGGTCCACACGGACCCGTGGGGCAGCTGCCTCTGACCATTAGCCTTCAACAAATGAACACCTGAGACAGCATTTATAAGGCCAGCACCACTGGCTTCCCAGATCACCTGATCTGGCCAGGCTCACCAGGCAGAGTGGACCTCCTGGACATCATAAGGACAAGACAGCTGCTGCCCAATTCCTTTGCTCAAGCAACCTGGTCCCTTGCAGCCCTGCACTCGAACACCAGTAATTAACTACTCCTAAAAACGAAGCGTCTTATTCGGCAGGAACTGGCAGTGTGCTTTTACATGGAAGCCCAATCAAGCTTTACGTCAAATGATTCTGCTCACAGATTTACCTCTCGAGAGGAGGAGGAAAGGATAGCCCTGTAAATCTTATCTTATTGCCTGGCTTGTATATCTTCTTGTATTGCTGTCTCATGCATCCTCTGGAAAGGCAAAGGACTGCTGCCAATTGGCCTCTTTTGAGAATTTTCCGGAAGCACAGCCGTGCCTCAGCAGCCCTTCCATGACTTCACACCAGCCGTGCATGGATGATCTGTAGCTGCATCACACTGATGCAAGATTATGATAATGCCTGAAAATCCATTGTGGAAAAGCCAGGCTACCCGGGAGCTAAAATAGACCGAACTGACTTAGCCCGCTAGCTGGCTGGCACACAAGCAAATCGCATAAAGACAACTAGAAGACAGGGCGGCCGGTGCCTTCGCTGCTGCAGTTCCTGTTTTGCACTGGGCCAGTCCTATAGTTAGACAAGGAAGTGCGGCAAATACCAGTGGACTCCTGGCTCTTTCCCCCGAGCATCCACACTGACTGGAAGACGGAGCTCTGTGTGCTGCCTTGCCCTGTGCCCTCCAAGCAGCTTGCTGCCCTTGAGATTGGTGAAGAATGCAAACTTGCACCAGCCGTTAAGATTCACTGCTAATCCAGCTGGCTTCTCTCCATGGAATGGGGAGGTGACACCTTTCTAGTCTTCCCCTTAGGCAATGCAACATTTTTGTTCAGTCCTGATTCTTGGATGAACTTTTTCTTGAAATTACATAACCTGTTCTCCTCTCAAATTCCTATTTGCAAAGTAAAAAAGAAAAGAAAAGGAGGAGGTTATAGTGGGGAATTTATCTGATTAGGGTCTCAGTGCTGCTTCTCAGACTTGGGCTTATCAGCAATGGACTCCCTTCATCTTCTTTGCCCTCGAAGACCTCAGTCAGGAAAGCATGCCACAGGATGCTTTATCACATATATGCAAATGTTACATTTACAATCTGAACCATTCTGAGCATCTGCTCTTCCCAAGCTGTTCCTTAAAATGGTGCTTTCTATCCACGTTGCAGTAAACATGTTTGGTGGTGGGGTAGTTTGCAGTAACAGCCCATTTTGCTCCCGATTAATAAATTACTGTGTTGGTCCCATTCTAGTTTCTGCCTGCTTGAGGCGTGTGAGGACAAGCAGGGAGGGAGGGGCAGGGGTACATGTACAGAACACTTTTTGACAAGGCAAACATGGCTTGATTTCCATCTTAGAAAGGGGAAGTCTAGATTGCTTTTTTCTTTGAAGGAGGGGTTCGTAGTGGAGGGAAAAAGGAGCAAAATCCATATTTAAAAACCATTTTCTGTTGACAGAGTGAAAAATGTTGCTTAGGAGCCAACATATTCCACAAGAAGGCAGCCGCAGCACCAGGACTTCTAGACTTGTTACAATTAAGTGTGTGGAAGTCCATCTAAATTTTCCACAGAGGGCAAGTTATTGTATTTGCGGCTCTTACATAATTCCTATTGGCTCATTGTGCAATAATTTATGAAAATCATGACATTCTGCTGCTTTAATACAGATTAAGCTATCTTGGGAGAGACGGAGAGGAGAGAGACACTCGCAGTGCTGCTTTTTTGCTGGATGGCTTAGCAGCCCGACTTCTGAATGGAAATTTGGAATCATTTCCCAAGCCCTGAAGTTAAATGTTCTTGGACAGCTCACATACCATTTCCAAAACATCTAGTTTGCTGTGTAGGTGTGTCATTTAATGTATTTGGACATGGTGGTGTTTTGGTGTGCTAGAACTGGGCCAGCCTCACGTCGCAGGAGGAAAGACGGAGTGAGTCATGAGCCCCAGACGAGAGCCAGCGCGAACTGGTGCCACGTGGTCCGCATTATCTGGGGAGGAGCGGAGTCTTGGGAGTGTTTTCCCAGTCCACTCCGGGCATGTTTCCCTTCCATTCCCTGCAGCCTGCGATGCGCAATTCTGTTACAGATTCCTTGGCACTATTATTTTTTTACCATGAGTTATAATTCATGGCTGCTACTGTAATCAGCGGACAAAAGGTTGCCGTGAATCCTGATTCCCTGATAAGGGTGCTCAGGTTTCGGTGCCCTCCTCCAGGATACAGCGCCCCAGGCTTTTCGAGGTGGTGAGCGCGTCTGGAATTTTGGGAGAATATTGCAGGAGTGTGGACTACCAGCTGCCACAGCGGGGAGCGCGCCCATTCATAAACTGGCTGCCACAGTGGGCTGGCCACTCACAAAGCGTTCGTTGCCCAAAAAGCAATTGGAAGGATATTATATATTATCAATTGTTATAGTATGCGTATGATGGTAGTATTGGTCTCTGGTGTGGTGGGTGCACTCTTTCATTTATTTTTTGAAATTGTTGTCTTCTTGTTATATTAATATTGTGATTGTATTCATGGTTTTTTTCCTGTCTAAAAAAAATAAAAAAGGGCAGGGCAGGGCAGGGCACCCAAATAGGAAAGTACAAGGCAGAGATGAAGTCCAGCTCCAAACTAGAAAGATGCTTTCGAGCCCAAATGAAGACAGGGCTGCAAGATATCCCGTCGATGTTAGCATGACGACTTCCCAGTTAAAGGCATCTTTTTTCAAGCAACCTCAAATAAGGGAACTGCAGCTCAAAGTCAGCTCAAAGAGAGCCATTGTGGTATAATGGTTAAGAGTGCAGGACTGGGAGTCAGGCGGGCTGGGTTCAGGTCCCTGCTCAGCCATGGAGCCAACTGGGTTATTTTGGGCCACACTCAGACTCCCAGTCCAGCCTACCTCACAGGGTTGTTGTGGGGATAAGATTGAGAGCAGCAGGAGGAGAATGCTGTAAGCTGCTTTGAGTTCATTGTAAGGAAAAGGCAGATATAAATCACAGAGAGAGAGAGAGAGCTATGAGGTGCTTAAGCAGGGGCATTCTGCTCTGTCCACATCCTCACCCAGATGCTCTTTTGTTTTCCAACTGACTTTCAGCATTCTGAAAGTCCTGCCATATTATATTACATTAATTATAATTTTCATTTCTATACCACCCCACAGCCGAAGCTCTCTGAGCAGTTTACAACACGTCCACTCAGCCCTCCTTGGAGAGTTTGGAGGTGCGGCTGCCCCTCAACCTTTTTTCTCCTAAGCAAACCGTTGCAGCCCACTTGCTCCTCAGCGGCCCCTTTAGCTCCTCCTGGAGTTTTGCTGTGTCACCCAGACTCTGACACCGTCTCCCCATGGATGGATCTCTCATTTCTGTACTACCAGCCTTTCAGAAGTTGGTGAATATCCACCTGTTCTAGGAAGGGTACTTCACTTTTTACATTAGTCTCAATTTTTTTCATATATATATATATATATATGTGTGTTTTGTTGTAAGCTGTATTTTTCTGATGCTGTTTCTGCACTAATGGAGCAATCATTTTAATTGTCAAATATTTATTTTTCGTGAGGCACTTACAATCCTTCCGAGAACAGGCAGGTTGCCAATGTTTTAAAATAAAATAACAGCAAAGCTGTTACCTGGTTTGTAAGGCAGGACCAATCTTCCAGTTAAGAAAACTTGAAAAATGGGATTGAAGGGTAGGATCTGAGAAAACTCCAACAGACCCTGTTGAAACATACTTGAAGGGAAGGGAATAAACAGGAGCAAGGGGCAAATCAGCAAAACAGATTTCTCCAAATTCCATCTCAAAACTCATCCCATCTCATGTCTGTCTCAAACCTCAAGCTTTTTTTTTTCCTTCTTGCACAAAAAATGTGTGCCTATTTT
This sequence comes from Varanus salvator macromaculatus, assembly GCA_023646645.1. NCBI lineage: Eukaryota > Metazoa > Chordata > Lepidosauria > Squamata > Varanidae > Varanus > Varanus salvator. The sequence goes on from JAIXND010000786.1 coordinate 10,587,809, forward strand.
CAGACATTGTTTCCCATAACTATGCAGCGATTGCACACTTTTTGGAAATGCACGCACCCCTCTGCCTTTCAAAGGTTCTGTATGCATTTTTCGGATGTATGCAAGCTGTCAAACACATTGTTTTGTGGGGGAGGATCCACAAACCACATCGTAAGCACAAAAATGTGCAGACTTCCGCTGCAGATTGCTTTCTGTCCGACGTTCTATCTGGAAACTGAGAAATGGGCGAATCCCGATGGAAATGTGCTGAAATGAATTTCTCAGACATCCCTTGATACATTGACATGGGAACCCCAGAAGCTGCAATCCAGGGAACTCAGACTAAGTTCCTCTTCCTGGGTCACATTCTTCAGGATATCAGGAAAAGTGTCCTTACCACCATCTCATGCCCAACCTCTTTTTCCAGAGATGCCAGGGATCAAACCAGCAACCTTCCACATATAAAGCACATGCTGTACCACTAAGCCATGCCCCGCACCCCCATCCTGGGCTAGCACAGGCTTGGTGTTTGCCAACCAGCAGCTGCAGATCCCTGGCATCTCTTGCTTGGAAGGAGACTCCCCTTCACATCCCCAGTGCTATAATGGAAATCAGAACACTCAGTGCAGTGATCACCAACACTGCACTCATCTGGGCGGGGAAGTTGAATCACAGCATACATGCTGCATAAACGAGAGGCGAGGGAAAGACGGCCAGAAATCTTCCACATGAGAAAGGAAGCTCGTGTAAAGCAGACATGTGGGCACAGAGGAGCCACCTCCTGCTTGCCAAAGCTCAGCTCACACAGAGGCTACCCGGCACGGCTGGCAGCTGGATGGATGCTGCCGACAGGTCCCCTCCAGAAACACAAGCCCAGGCGGTGTCCTGCTCCGGGCAATGGCCTCAGCTTGGCTGGGATGCCAACCCAAGACGGGAGGTAGACTTCCCGTCCCAGCAAGAATTCAGAGCAGGGCCAAATCATCCCCACTGAGTCTCAAAGCTCTTGATACCAGAAACTAGGCTTTAGGTAGTTTAGGTGGCTTTTCCACCCCTCGGCATGGGGTCAGAGGAAGCCAAGAAGATGCCAAATGAACCGTGGTCAGGAAAGGGGGTGCGTGGGCATCTAGAAGAGTCTGGACAGCTGGACTGTGGCTCCAAGTCTGAGGTTTAACACCCCTGGTTTAAGCCCAGGCAGAAAGCTGAACACAGGAGGGTGCTGAGGAACAAGCAAGAACTGGTTCGGTATCAGTATGGTGGCTCCAGCCCAAGTGAAGGGGGCAAACCAGCAGCTCAGGCTCCAGAAGTACAAGACTACTAAGCATCAGGTCTAGGTCAGCACCCTGCAACCTAAGGAATGCTAAGAATTATAGCCTGAAGTGCCTTTACCCATAGCCTGAAGTACCTGGCCCTGCCTCATCTTGGAAGCTAAGCAGTGTTGGGCCTGGTTGAAATCTGGATGGGAGACTTAATGTTCTGAACTGCCCAGAGAGCGTCACCTAGGGGATGATATAGAAATGTAATGAATAAGAAGAATAAGAATTATAGCATCAGGAGGGCAGCAGACTAGAATCCGAGAAAGATTCAGAGGCCAGATAGTACCTGGACAACTCCATGTGGAAGGCGGGTTACCTTCTGCATAAGAGCAGAGCACCAGGCGACCTGGACTGAATGTTGAACAGATACTAAGATTAAATATGCAGTCTATCTAGTTTGAGATAATGTTCTTAGAGCCCTAAAGGCTGGACGGTGGGGACGGGGATTGTGTACTGCTGTTTTGATCCTTTCAACACAACAAACAAATTGTACCAATCAGCATCCAAATTGCTGCCATCACGTATTCTAACAAGAGCGCCATGCAAATCATTACTCAATCAAGTGCCCCATGGTATTGTATGCACTACAATGCAAATGGGTCCAGTGATTGCCGGGATATGGTAATTAGGGGGAAGCAGGAACTTTACCCACAGTCTTTAATGCAGCAGCATGCCTGCTTCATGATTATCAATGGGCTCTATTCCTCTTGTGAGCAAACTGGAAAGGAGCTCAACCCTTTAAGATGTTCTGCCAATCTTGTGACAGACCATTGAATGTTAATCGGTTCCTCTAGATGAGAATCAAGCAAACATAATTTCTCAAGTGTTGTTTTGAAGAACGAGGAAAGAATTAGCAGCATGAATGGAGGAAGAAAGATGTCAGAATGCTACACGTTCCTTTCATCTGCTCCTTCCCACTGGAATCAAGAAATAAGTTCTCACTAAGCACCTAAGCAAGCAAACTCATCCAAGGGATATTTCTAAAGCTTTATTTACAGTGATGTCTGGTAATATAATGATTTATCTCTGAGGACCTTGTGAGCACCAGTATGCCTGATGGAAGGCACTTCTTTTAGCCCCCACTGGGCTAAGTCCAGTCTGATTTTTATTTTATTTCTTCTGGTTTTTTGTAATTCAAAAATAAACTAACTGGGATACTTGCATGCTGCAAGATGAAGAGCTGCCCTCCAGAACCACTTTCCAAAAGAGCCATTTCGTGTTTTGGAACTCAAGCTTTTGCCTTGCACTTAGACTCTTGGGCAAGTTCATTTTCTTCAGTCGCGCCTGTTTACCTTCTAGGAAATTGGCGTTTTCCGACAGGGCCTGCTTGCTATGGCAGGCTGTTTATGGATGGGTTTGCAGCCAATGTGTGAGCCCACCCACAGCACACCCTCAAAATTCCAGAGGTGCCCACGCATCCAGGAAGATCTGGGATCCCCACTTTTCTGGATACCCCACGTGTTTTTGGTTTAAAGGGACCTCCAAGGTAGCAGATGGAAGTGTGCGATATCTGAAGATATGCCTTTCTGTGCAGTTTCAGGTGCCTTTTGGCCATAAGAGCAAGTGTGGCATGCAGGTTAAGAGAGCTGGAGCAGGACTCTGGAGATCCAGTTCTGGTCCCTAGTCAGCCATTGAGCTCACAGGGTGACTTTGGGCCAGTCTCAGATTCTCTGGCCCGACAGCAGGACTAAAAACAGTCACCACTCCCCAAGGTGCTCCTTCCCTCCCTTAGCCACTGGGAACCCTTTGAATTGATACCTGTAGAAGTGGAGAGGACAAAGGAGTCATTCCCCACACATCAACTTCTTCAGTACGTCATGCTTTCAACTCGTTGGGTTCCAACCAGTGCGATCCAGGGCCCAGATCCTGGCACCCTTGGTCCCTTGCATTTGTTTAGCTCTGCCATTGCATCTCAGTGTCCTGCAGAGGTGTGGGGCTACAACTCCCATCATCCCTGGCCAGCACACCCTGTGAATGATGGGAGCTAGCCACCCATCCCATGGGAAAGGGAAGGGCTGGACTGTTCTGAAGTACAGATTTGAAGCCAACTACACAAGCATGCTTGTGTTTCTGCAGAAGTAAAACTGCTTTGGAAGAAAATATATGCCCAGACTTTGTTCTCGGAGAATCTGGTCGGGATGGGGGCAAAACAGGCTAAAGATCAAATAAAAATTGGGATTCAGACCTGCCAGATCTGCAGCCAATGCCACTGCCTCCTAAACATTTGTGTGTGTGAATCCCACAGTTTAGGGGATAAAAACAGCAAAACTTAGGTGGCTAAAATGGCAAAATATTTCAAAGTGTCGAATCTTCCTACATATAATATGCTCTAATGTTAGATGAGCCCCATGTTCTCCTCTCTGTGCTGCTACAAGGAAGATTTTCCTTTGCTGTACATTGATGTACTTGCAGGCACTACAAAATGCATTAAACATAATTAGTAATGAAGCTCATCGTACAAGAAGTTCTTTGATGTTTCAATGATTTTTATGTTTATTTTCCCTAATGTCAAAGAGGTGAGCTGCAACTGGAAAGTAAAATCACGTCTGCTTAAGTCATTTTAGCACAGACTTTGCCCTGAGCTGGCAGCAACAATGCTTAGGACAAGCAGCAGGGGCACCTTACTCCCTCCAAGCTCTGCCACGGGTTCCTTTGGCTCGCGGGTGGCCAGGAGATGCTGCTCCACTCCGCACCTTGGTCGGGATGGCGGAGACTGCCCTGCCCTTGCACCGCTCTGGGAAGGAGTAAGGGAGGCGAAATCAGGGGCCAGATCAAAGCACTTCATCCGGGAACTGAATGATGCCGGTTCCCCACTCCTGATGTGATCAGGGTACAGAAGAGGACCTGTTGCTAGGGTGGCTGTGTGCTCTGTTTTACAGTGGACAGTCCTCTACTGGAAGGCAGGCTGTATTGAAAAGCTCTTGAGTCTAAGTTCTATTTAAAAATCAAGAGCCAGAGGAAAGCAGAGCAGTGGGGACCTTAAATTGTCTATCGTCAGCATTTGGACAACAGACTAGTGCAGGCAAACGGCCGTGGTTTGTTTTGCTCACCTTTTGCTCACACAGTTCCTCTTTCATGGTATTTTAAAAGTGGCCACCCTCCCTCTCCTGCATTCCCACAACCCAACTCCATTTATTTATTAGATTTATATCCCACTTTTTCTTTACAATGAACTCAAAGTGGTTCACACCATTCTCCTCCTGCTCTCAGTCTTATCCCCACAGCAACAACCCTGTGAGGTAGGCTGGGCTGAGAGTCTGTGTCTGGCCCAAAGCCACCCAGTTGGCTCCATGGCCGAGCGGGGATTAGAACCTGGATCGTCTGAGTCCCAGTCCCGTGCTCTTCACCACTACACCACACTGGCTCTCTTTGGGCAGCTTCACATGCACATGCAAGAGATGGGCCCCAAGGAACAATCACAACCTGTGTGGCAGGTTCATATGGGACGAGGCAGCATGTTTTGTAGAGCCCCAATATTGTGAACTGGGCTCAGAAACAAATCTGAAGGTCGTAAATCCATAGACGGCATGTGAGATCTGAAAAAATTCTGCATCAGGAAGCAAACCGAGCAGCCTCACTGTGTACCAGCTGCAGTTTCCAAATACTCCTCAAGGGCAGCCCCCTGAGGCTGGCCTGTGCCACTGCATTCACCTCTGCCTTCTCTCCCCAGAGGTCGGCAAAAGCCCCCCCAGTCACAGCATGTCCCCAGGTCTGTGCCAAACCCTTCAGAGGCAGTGCAGGCTGCAGTCCCAATGTGGAATTTGCTGGTCTGCTTTTTCTGCACCACGTTTTGACTCGTCTGCCCTTGCCCATTCTAGCGCTGCCTCCAGGACAAAGGTCAGGAGGGAAGGAAAGAAGATGACCGGTTACAAACGAATCAGAGGGATGTGGTGGTGGTGCTATTGCAAATGAATGAATTCCAGGGCAATGTACACATAGTGAATTTTTAAAAAGTTTTGGGGTGCAAAAATGTCCAGCACAGAAGCAAAGACGAAGACAGACTTCTCTCACGGCGTGCGATGAGGTTCCTTTTGGGATGAAAAATCCCTACAGTTCATGGCTCTGAGCTCCACCTTTTATCTACGTCTGAACTTAATAATTAAAAGAAAGACAATCAGGGTATCTTGGTTCCTGGAGCCTCATCAGACCTATGATTAGAAGGTTAAAAGGCTTAAAATATGCCAGCCAGAGGTAAAACTGACTCCATGACTTTTTCAATTAAGTTTTGATGGAGGAGGGTCGGAGCCCAGTCCTGATTAACATGCCACTAAATGCATTCCTGATCGAACGCTTCCTTGGCAGGTGCCAGGAGCATATTACAACTTTTAAAAGGTGGCGTGGAGGGAAGAAAATGGAATGTTGTAGTAGATTAAGCCAAGGAGACAGATTCAGCCAGAGACGACATGAAGGTTATATTGAATATTGAGCTCAGGAGGGTCACTGAGTCCGAAGCTGAAGACTTGTGGGTTTCCTCCAAGCTTTCTCTCCAAAGCCCTTTGACTCCAGTCTGGTCCTGATAAGGTGTTGACAATTCAGACATTTAGCAAGAAGAGTAAAAAGGGGGGCTTCCAGTTATTTATTTATTTATTTATTTGGAAATTTATAGGCCGCCCCTTGCCACAAGCCTCGGGGCGGCTCACAACAATAAGCAGCTCCAAGCACTGCCATGCAAGTCATGGTGTTTCCATGCCCCTTTTAATTCCTTAATGGGCTTTTGTTGTCTTGGTTGTTTGTTTTACTGAAAAATACAAAGGAAGGAATGGAAAAACCTGGGAGATTTTGTACAGACTGTGACATGACATCTGAATGCCCCGGCATAATCCTGGGAATACAGGTGGGTGGTTGCACGATAAAAGCCTTGCCTAGAAGCACCCAAAGAAGCAGGGAGACAGCAGCTTTCCTTGGCACAGGGCCAGACTTCCAGGCAGGCTCAGGCCAGACGGCACAACGGTGTAGCTTCACTCGCCCACCTCTTAGCTCATCATATGCCAACTTTAGACACTGAGCCTGCCAGCGAAGAAACCACAGATGGAAGAGGCCATAAGGTTCCCCTCTACTTTATTTTTATTCAAAGTTGCCACTCTTCCTTTGGACAAACTGTTGTCCCTCCCCATTCGCCATCACACACAAATATTTCCTTTAAGTACTATAAAATATTCCTTAGGAGTGACAATAAGTGCACTCTGCCTCAGATTCCAGATGGAACTGTGCAAAAGCCAGTCTTGCATCAGCAAAGCCTTTAGAAACTCATTTTCCCTCTTTTCAGATACAGAAGTATCTCTAAGCTTAGCAACCATGGCTTAGAGATCATTTCTGGAATGCTACCCACACTCTCTATTCAGTCCAAAGTGCAGAGCATCAAATTTGCTGATGATTCCTACCTCAGCAGCTCCATAGTGGTGGTCCCATATTGGAAGCAATTTATGTTGCCATACGGAGATGTTTAAGGTCCCTTACAGAATGTTGTGCAGACTGAAGTGTGGTTTGCAGCACTGCCATTTTAACATCTGATTCGTGCCATTTTGTTATGGGGTGGAAAGACTTTTTCCTATGACTGGTCATTGACCTGCAGGAAAAGTCAACCACGGCTAGTGAAGCTAGAGATGTGTGAATCAGCAATACAGATTCCCTGAATTCCATCTTGAATTCCATCCATATCAGATTGTGAGCGGGGAGTAGGGAGTAGGGATACACATGAAAGTCAAGGTGTACTTTTCCAAACATAAGTATCAGTTCTGTGCATCTTGGAAGTGTACCTATTCTTCTACCGTTAATGAAAGCATATTTGTGCACATCTTCCAAAAGTATGGATTTTTTGTACACATTTTCCAAATGTGTTCAATTTGTCAAACACCTTTTTGATCCTGAAATCACACTGCAGGCTCAGAAATGTACAGGCTTTGATCACAGATTTTCTCTGAGTCTCTCCTCAGTCCAGAAGGCATGATCTCAAGAAATCCCACTCTCAAGTGAGCTGGAACTCTTTAATGGCGAGGGCCAAAGCTCGATGGAGGGCGTAGTGTTGCAGGATTGGTGATAGCGGCTTTGTCCATCTCCCTTTGCATGACATTAGGCTAAAGGCACAGGGTCGCAGGTCTGCACCCCAGGCCTCTTATTGCCTCTTACAGTGTAGACCAAGGTAGGATAAAAGGAAAGAGATGCTGCCTCTAATCTTGCCAGGGGTTGTTGCCAATCATCTTTCAGTTCACTTCTGCATCTGATTTGCAAGGCCTTGAACATGTCAACGAATCAAATGCTTGACTGAGTGCAGGGGCAATTAACCCAGAATAAACTATGGTGTTAATAACCTCTTGATGTACCTCTTAATATATCACCCACTCTGAGCAGTATATAACAAAAGTTTTCATGTTGTTTAGTCACAAAGTCACGTCCAACCCATCGCGACCCCATGGACAACACTCCTCCAGGCCTTCCTGTCCTCCACCATCCCCCAGAGTCACCCAAGCTCACACCCACTGCCCCAGTGACCCCATCCAGTCACCACATCCTCTGCCGTCCCCTTCTCCTTTTGCCATCAATCGTTCCCAGCATCAAAGTTTCTTACTCCCCAGCATTAAATTGAAGAAGGAATTTGCTTCTTTTCAGCTCAGAGAAATGTAGAGATCAGCCCTCTTCCAAGTGACCAAACCATTTCCTGAAGTGACAGGCCTTTTGGCTGCTGGAAACGAAACACAGGAAGGGGTTTGAGCTACCTTGGGGCTCAGATACATGGGGCACAGGCCTTATTCTCACAAACAAGACACCTCCAGGTTTTCTGTGCACCCCTGGAGTCCTGTCATATTTAATCAGCATCAGAGTAAACGCATGCCCTTTCAAAGTTGCTTTGCTGATTTTAAGTGATCTTTCCCTCTCTAACTTTTTCTCAAAGCAAAAGAAAATAAACCAAGAGTTCAAATGTGAGGAATGAGTCCAGCAGCATTCTGTCACTACATCTCTCCCATTTTTCATGGCCTGAGAGTTTCTGGTGTACGTATTCCCTTTGGGACGCACGATCCCTTTGGGGATTCCCTCCCTCATCAGCTCTCCTTCCTGTGGCTACTTGTGCATAACACCACCGAAAAAGAGGAAAAAGGGGGACAGCGATTTGTATAAATACTGCATATGCTAACTTACATGCATGGGTGCACATTGAGAAAGAATAGCCATTATTTCAGTAAATCCTAGAACAGTAGAGTTGGAAGGGGCCAGGTCTAATGCCCTGCACAGTCCAGGACCCCCAGTTAAATCATCTCAACCAGATCCAGCTGCATCTTGAATGCCCCTGCTGTGGGAGAGCCTACAACCTCTCTTGGTCATGGGTTCCATTCTACAGCAGTCAGGAAATGTTTCCTGATACCTAGCCAGTAACTTGAGCCTGTTGTTCTGCATTCTGGGAAGATCAAGAAGAGATCTTGGCCTTCCCCTGTGACAGCCTTTCAAGTCTTCATAGAGTGCTACCATATCTCCCCTCAGTCTTCCCTTCTCGATGCTAAACATGCCCAGTTCATTTAATCTCTCCTCACAGGACTTGAAAAACAGAGAAACAGAGCAAGTTAGAAGGGGCCTCCCAGGCCATCTAGTCTGACCCCTGGCTCCAGCCAGCTCCACTTATGACATGCCTACCATGTGCATGTCCAGATCTAAAGATCTTCCTTGTCTGCATCTTTCTTCCACTGTGGTGCCCAGCAATGGACACAGGACTCCAGATGAGGCCCCACCAGTGCTGAGTGAAGGGGAACTAGACTTCATCAGACTGGAAAGTGATAGCTCTATTAATGCAGTCTAAAATGGCACCTGCTATTTCAATAGGCATGTAATACCCTTGCCCAGAGTGAACAGTTCTTCCTGGGACACCTGTGTGCCTTGCTCAGTCTGCTGCCCAGGTGCCCACTGCAATGTCAAATCCCCTGATTTGCTGGCTTCTTAGGGGTCTTCATCCTCAGACCCAACATGGACTAGAGAGACCTTCAAATAGAGGGACAGCCCCAAATGCTGAACTGACAGTTCTGCAAATAGAGAACTTTCTCTGGAGTACTGTGTTCGCCTCTGGGCACCACAGTTGAAGGAAGCTGCAGACAAGCTGGGAAGGGTTCAGGGGACTGGAAACAAGCCCTATGAGGAGAGATTGAAAGAACTGGGCATGTTTAGTCTCAAGAAGAGAAGGCTGAGGGGAGATGTGATAGCGCTCCTGACGTACTTGAAAGACTGTCACAAAGAGGAAGGCCAGGATCTCTTCTCTTCTTGTCATCTTGTGCAGGACATGGAGTAAGGCCTGAGTTACAGAAAGCCAGATTCCGGCTAGGGATCAGGAAATATTTCCTGGCTGCTAGAGCAGGATGGGAACGGAACACACTACCTGGGGAGGTTGTGGGCTCTCCCACACTGGAGGCATTCAAGATGCAACTGGACAGCCATCTAGGAAGATTGTTTTAACTCGGTGTCCCACCCAGAGCTGGGGTTGGGCCCAATGGCCTTCTCGGCCCCTTCCAACGCCACTATTCTTTGATTCTATGATTCAATGCCAATTGCACATGGCAGGGCAAGACCAGAAGGGAACCTGGAGTGCCAGGTGTGATGTTGTGAGTAGCCCAGAGAATGATTCCCCTCAAAATGAAGGATGCAAAGCAGAAATCGATGCTCTTAGAAATGGGATGGGTGCCGACCAGAACACAGCCAGGACACCACAAGGAAAGGAAGGGCCACTCCTGTTTGCACCTGGGGAGGCAAAAGCTCGAATGCGGGGCACTGACTGTATGCTGCTACAGGAGGAGGAGGAGATTTTATTTCATCTTGTTTGACAGCACATGCCCTTCTCTATCAGAGGAAGAGAGTGATCTTATTTTAGACATCCGCCTGCAGGATTAGCCAGCCAAAAGCCCAATCTCTGCTTCATTGACAAAAGCCAGATTTTTTAAGTCAAAGTGGAAATTTCTCTTTCTTTTCTATTTAACTATGCCAGTTTTATCTGGAAATCAACTGCTGCCTGGCGAGAGAGACCCCCCCCCCCTCCCACCGCACATCCATGCCAGGATCTGTTTCATTCATTACTTTGTCCCATTTGGAAGCTGCCTCTTGGCTTTGCCCATGACAGAATTGCCAAGAAGCAGGTAAAATTGCAGCCAGCAGACTTCATTTTTAACAGGGAGGAGTAGAAAGGAAGAGTAAAGAATAAAATTTGAGGGATGCCTCTCTTTTGGCATTTCCCCAGTGTGTGTGATAGGATTACTGAAACAATACATAGCATTAAAGCATCTCAGCTCACCGCTCCTTTTGGCCAAGATACATTTGAGTGCCCAGACTGGGTACGATCCAGGAGGGGCCACAGTTCAGGGGCAGAGATTCCAGGTTTCTGGTATCTGCAGGTAGGTCTGGGAAAGATCTCCGGCTGAAACTCGAGAGAGTTCTCAATTCTAAGACAGGTAGCACCTGCACTTGGCCAAAAAGAAGACTACCGATCTGCATAATATTTGCATATGCTGATTTATAGGTATAGATACAACTCTAGAACTCATTCCTGTAATCTAAATAGAAATATAACACATCTCACTGGAGTGGGAAAGACTGTGAACAGATGGTTTGTGCGCCACTGCTCAGTTTGTTGTCCAAATGCTAACTTTGGAAGGGTGATGTGAAGCGTTCCCTTGGTATGCTGCTTTCTCCTTGAAGGGACAGGCAACAGAGGATGGTCCTCTCCAAACCAGGACACATGGCCATCCTACTGGAAGGGCCAAAGCTATATGGTAGTTTCCTATTATTCTGGCAGAGGAGAGTTAAGTAGAGAGCCAGCGTGGCATAGTGGTTAAGAGCGCAGGACTGGGACTCAAGCGATCTGGGTTCTAGTCCCCACTCAGCCATGCAGCCAACTTGGCCCAGTCACAGGCTCTCTGCAAAACCCTCTTCACAGGGCTGCTGTTGTAGGGATAAGATTGAGAGCATGAGGAGGTGAAGGATGCAAGCCACTCTGAGTTCTTTAGAAAGAAAAAGGCAGGATATAAATCTAATAAGTGAATATATAAATAAAATAAGTACCTGCATTCCTTTTCCCAATTGAAACTGATGAAATCTAACTGTGCTTAATTTCGGCTGAATGAATAAATGTAGTGAGGTGTGCTTTGATTAGTCCTTATAGTCTATGGAAATGTAATTAATAATTTGAGTGTGTACAACCATGGCCAGGCATGCTTTGTCTCAGAATGTATTAATATTAAATATACTCAAGGCATCTTTCACCTTCTGGATGACAAACAACACATTAAATAATCCAACACAAAAATAACACAGCCAGTATAATGGGAAACAAAGGCAAGACATTCCAAGAGGAAGGATGGCTTCAGAATATCTGACGAAACAAAACCTTTTCAAGGCCCACCCGAAAGCGAGCCAGAACAGGATCAGACACGCATCTCTCAGGTAACCGCTCCACATTTTGGGTCTACAAGTCAAAAAGCCTACCTGCCCATCACAAACTTACTGGCAGGAGGCTACTTAAAAGGATCTCCCAAACAGACTGCTTTACCTACAGAAATTTGCACACCTTGCAGACGGCCCTTTTCTACGCCCTGCCAATATCTCAAGTGTGTTCGGCAAAGAGAGGAGAAAGGGGCTTCTGAAAGGCTGTACCTAAGCCTTGGCACTCACCTTCCAGGAAGACATGCGTGCCCCCACCTCATTGACCTGCCCAGAAGTTAGGGCCTTCTAGTGGCCTGCCCAGGAAACTGGTTGTTGTGCTACTGCTTTTGTTGTTGGTGGTGTTACTGGCTGCTCTTTTTAACTGGCTCAGCTGTTTTTACCAGCTCTTAGACTTAGCAATTGCTTGTCATTGCTTTTGCTGAGAGTATGACTAATAATAATAATAGTAATCCTTTTATTACATTTGTCTATTGCTATTGTTGGGCACCTTGCACAGGGCATAAATTTTAAAATTGAGTTCACAGGGGGCTTCCTTCAGCAGTTGGGGTGAGATGTCCAGCGGAACAAGAAAAGTAGTTAATCCTGTTTGTATCGTTGGGCAAAGCTGAAGCAGCTCTTTGGACACACACCCTGATTTCTGGCTTCACACAGATCTTAAAAACTTGAGAGGAGAACGAGGGGGAAAAGCCATTAAATGAAGAGATGAGAAAAGGAGAGCAGGACCACATCACAGAGAACAACCCTGTTCTAAAAATGAGCAAAATAGCCCTTGGTGAGCACTGCTTTGAGAACATTGATCATCATTGTCAACATAATGTTTACCCAGAAGAAGGCACACCTTAGAAAAATGCACCAGTAATTGATAATTTCTTAAACAAGTCAGAGAAAAAAGGGGAAGAAAATCCACTTCTTATACTTCAAGATACGACAGGAAGGTGCTGCCACCTACAGGGTTGATGGTCATACTTGCTCTGTACCCAAAGGAAACCTGTGCACTCCAGACAGCAACATTTTGATGCAGGTCTCAACTGTAGCTTCTGGTTCTCCATGTCTTAAGTGTGAAATTAAGGATGTGTTTGCTCAAACAAATCTTTTCCTATTCAAGCCAATAGATCAAATTGATAGATTACGAGGAATTTAAAAAGGACCCAAAAATAATCTCTACACCTATGCCAGAAGATAGAGCTCAGCTAAAGTATTCCTAGAATTGTCTGCCTTGGAAGGGGCTGGAATCTAAACATGCTAGTTAAGAAGCCTGATGTTCTCCTGCAAGTCCTCATACAGCTGATGCCTTTTAGTTGTGCTAGACACCATCTCCTCCAGTCAGTGTGGTCAATGGCCCTGCTGTGAAGGGGGCTGCAGTCCAGATACATCTGGAAGGCACCAGGTTGGGGAATGCTACTCTACTGAATAAGTCAGTATTCACCAACTTGGTGTACTGCAGACATTTTGGATGACAACTCACTTCTGTCTACTCCATCCCACATAGCCAATGGTCAGGAAAGCTGGGAATTGTTGCCCAAAACAGCAGGAGGCCGCTAGGCTTGGGACCAACATCCTCACACATAAGAACAGCAGGAGGAACAGGAGTGGATGTAGTTCGAGGGACACTGTACAGTCAATCCACACTACCTAAATTGGGGGATCAGTGCCCATCCCTGGCTCAGCCATGGCCATGGGAGACCTGGGTGGCTGCTCAGTGACAGAACTCGTGCTTGACGCACAAGAGGTCTGAGCTCAGTCCTGGCATCTCCTCATAGGGCTGGGAAAGGTTAAGAACATCAAAAGCTGCCTTCATCTGACTCAGAACCTTGGTCCCTCTGGCCCAGGACTGGGGACATGGACCAGCAGCCATGGTTCTCCAGGGCTGCAGCCTGGCATTTTCCCCCTGCCCTACCTAGGGATGCCTGGGATCAAACTACTGAGCACCATGGATGGCGATCAGTGACGACTCCAGGTGGCTGATCAGACTCTTTCTCCCTAGGTCATACGAACGTGTGGGGCTGCCTTACCCTGAGACCATCTAGAGCAGGAGTGTGGAAACTGGGTTGGAATGCATGTCATGCCAGTGACCCTGTGTAGGGTTTCCAAAACTCATGATGTTTGCCTGGATGCCCCAGCCAGTCAGTCTCACAGCTCCCACGTAAAGGCTGTCTCTATGCTGCCCCACTCCCACCCTCCTCCTCTCGCCACTTATCCCTGTAGTCTCCACAAGTAAAATTCCCTTGTTCCCTGCCAGCCTCGGCCACCTCTTCCTGAGTGCCTCACTGAGGTTTTGAGGTGAGCTCTCCTTCCTTAGTCTCCTGATTGTACCTCCAACCCTCTCTCTCTGTTTATTTTTTACATGAAAACACTATTTCCTCAGTTCCTCTCTTTTCTCTCTCTGCTTTTACCCACTCCCTGTTACAGAAATTAAACATGACAGGCACAGTACTCAATGAACAGGAACAAGTATGCGTTGAAATTTGTATTGCTAGGAAGCTGTAGGTAGTGGAGATCGGATGCCTAGAGCAGCCCCTTTCATTGCCATTCCGCCCACAGAACTCTATGGTGAATAGAAGAATGGAGCCCCCATGACTGGACATTACAAGAAGCTGTAGTGGAGCATGGGAAGCATTCAAAAAACTGTTGGTGCTCTCCTTTGATTCCAGAAACCAAGCATCCCTCACTGAAAGTCCACATCTGGGCTTAGACAACATGACAGACCAGAATGGGGGAAAAACAACCATGGCTTGTTATGACATGTGAATGCAGCTACTGACCAGCAACTGCTGTCCAGGTTTCCAGGAGGGAGTTTTTCCCATCCTACCTTGAGATGTCAGGATCGAACCTGAGACCCTGCCACTGATCTTTGCCCCACTGACTCACAGATCCTTGCCTAAAACCCAGGAGAACTGTCACTGTGGACAACAGTCAGCTAGAAAGACCAACAATCTGTCTCAGTCTAAAACAACAGCCTTTGAAGTCTACCAATGAAAGCTACAACGTTGTTATCCATATGCTGTAAGGCAGTCACAACCTAATCTTGGGAACTGTTATAGCCACCTCCCTTAGCCTGATGTCCTTCCAGATGCTTTGGACTACAACTCCCATCAGCCCCTGCCAGCATGGCCAGAAATAAAGGATTATAGGAGTTGCAGTCCAAGACAGCCAGAGGATACCAGGTGCAACATTTTCACTAAGATGTACATGACACCTTCTCTCTGCACTAGTCTTCCCTAACCCAACTTCCTCTAGATGCGTTGGACCATAACTCCCATAATTCTCAGCCAGCCAACGGACATGTTTACTAGGAAATATGGGAGTTGCAGTCCAACACATCTGGAGGGTGTTCAGTAAAGAAGGCTGAACTGTAGCTTAATTTCACCAAAAGCACATCCTAAAAAAAGAATCCCCTCCTTTTTTTTCTTTGCTTGCTTGCTTGCTTTGGGTTTAGCTTAGTTTCCTTTGCGGGCTTGTTTTTGAAAAGTGCAGATTTGTTGTTCTTATCTTGAGTTTCTAAAGTTCATCTGCATCCCCAATATAGAGAATTTCAATGCACTACTAAATCTTTTAAGCCACGAAGGAAACTCACTCAGAGAAGCAATGCCCCTTATCGGTGGAAGATATGATAAATCTGGAAGTTATATGTAATTCATGATGACACATATCAAGGCATTATACCAAATGCTGACACAAGACCTATTTATTGCTTTCCTACGTGTGTTCCCAATAGAATCTTTTCACTCCCTGTTTCCAATTCGCCACCTGTTTCCGAAGATGCCTTTCTATCTTTTTAGAGCTGGAAGGGGGAGAAGAGATCTGAAATCTCCACATTCAGTAGCATTTCTCCGAGGCGGAAACACTAGCAGCCCTCTGCCAGCAACACAGAAAAGCAAAGGAAAATTTAAGTGCAAATTAGAAAGAAATGTGAGCACAGTGTGGCTGCATTTAAAACCACATGCCATCAGAAAAGAGAGTTCTCGGTTATCTTATTTTAAAAAGACAGTAATATAAGCATCAACTGTTCTTGGAGGAGGGATTTTTTAAAAAGTTTGGCTTCTGTAAAACTGCCATTAATCCAGTAGCAACACAAGGACCCAAGTTGGTGGACTGGTTTTGGTATGCCTGCTTTTTAATGCTCAATGGGCAGAAAATGTAAGAGATATTTTCTCTCTTTAGAGACTTCTCATGAGTTACACTCTCTTGGAGGAACATCAAGATTACAATGATCCACGAGTCAACGCAAATACATTTCTATGCAAATACTTGTCTACGTTTCATGGCATACAATGTTATGTTCTCCACTGGTGCATCTGCAGGCACAGGAGCCTGGAGAGAATAAATATGGGATCCCAATGCCTTCACAATCCACCAGTTTCCCCAGCCCCCACTTACAGCCTTGGCCCTGCTTGCATTACCCACTGCCAGTCTGACCATTTCCCCTTGCTTCATGTCACCCCCTTTTGCCATCAGTATACAACCTCTCCTGTCTAAGACTGAGCAAAAGGTGCTTCACAGTCTCCAAGCGTCCTAAACACCCCCTTAAAGATCAGCCTGCCTTGTTTCCTACATCCATTTGTGCTCTTTCTTCATTTTGTTTGAACAGGAAAAAATCTCCATTGCAAACAAGGAAAAGGTGCATTTTTAAAGGTACACCAAAGGGACATTTTTCCTCCACAGAAGAAAGCATGATAATGTGCATTATTAGAAATGCACATTTTTACCAGGGATACAGAAAATATGTTCTCCTCCTGATGTTTGTGCTCAGGGTCACAAATAGGACATGTTTACATGATTTGCAAAAATATTTTTTCTCATAGTTCTGCACTCTTTATATCCTATGTGATTTCTTCCCATACCTTCTGTTTTCATCTAATGCTGCTTCTCTGCCAATTTTGTCCCCGGGGTTTTTTTGTTCTGCCACTATCCGGGTTCCTCGCTCCCTCTCCTTGCTCCTCATTGCCTCTGGGTCACCAGCCCCTTACCTTCCCTACCCCACAGAACGTCTTCACACTCCATTACCATTTACCCCACATGGACAGCTTCTTTTGTCCATTGTGACTGAGTGACGTCTTCATCCCAAACCATCTGGTTTCCCTCCTCTCACAGAAGAATATTCTGGGGTAATGGGCATTTCCTGGGCTAGGACAACAGACTGGCCTTCCATGTGGATAAGAGCAAGGTCTTGCACTTGGGGCGTAGGAATGGGCGTCGTAAGTACAGGTTAGGGGACAAGTGGCTGGAGAGCAGCACTTGTGAAAGGGACCTCGGGGTGCTAATCGACTGCAGGTTAAACATGAGCCAGCAGTGTGACACGGCAGCCAAGAGGGTGAATGCCACCCTTGAATGCATAGCCAGAAGCGTGGCTTCAAGAATGAGAGAGATATTACTGCCACTCTGTACGACTCTGGTGCACCTGCTGCAGCTGGAGCACTGTGCTCAGTTCTGAGCTGCTCATTACAAGAGGATATAGCCAAGTTGGAACTGGTGCAGGGTGAGCCATATGAGGAGAGACTGAAGGAGCTGGTTCTTTTCAGCCTGGAGAGGAGGCTACGGAGAGGGGGCCTGTTAGCGACATACAGGTACATGATGGGGTGCCACACAAAGGTGGGTCATAACCTTTCCCCCCCTAAAATGGAGGGCAGGACACATTCCAATGGAGCAAAGCTCAGGGAACCAAGGTTCAATTTGAATGCCAGGAAGTACTTCCTGATGGTTAAGACGCCAAGGGTATGGAATGGGCTTCCACAGAAGCAGTTGAAGCCCCATCGGTGAGGGTGTTCAAGGACAGGCTGGACATGCACATGGTAGGCATGTCATGAGTGGAGCCGGCTGGAGCCAGGGGTCAGACTAGATGGCCCGAGAGACCCCTTCTGACTCGCTCTGTTTCCATGTTTGAGTAGTTAGAATGCTTGTGAACATTCCATGGCATTACAACGGCTTCTCCGATCACCACCAGGGTCTCTTTTGCTACAAACATCCCTTCTGTGCATTATGAACCATTTTGCTTCCCAATAATCATTCTTTTCTTCTCCAGAAATGAAAAATGACAAGTAATAGCTGCTTGTATGTGCTTCTACTTGAAGAAATATTGGTCACTGAGATTTTAAGAGTTGGGGAAGAGATGAATTTTGATAAGGGAACAATATTGGCCGCTTTTCAAACTCAATGCTTACAAGCCATCAGAGTCAGGAAATTGTGGAGCTCGGTCTTCCACAAAGCGACTCCTTTTTAAAAGACCCCGGCATTCAGATCATAGACGCTGATAAGCCAAATGCCACTGTTGTGTTCAATAAAAGTGGCTATCCGTTAAAATGAAGGAACATTGCCGCTGGAATCTAATCGGAGATGTAATTCTTTAAAACCAAGTTAATTTTCAGCAGCTATAACAGGTGCTACGGAGAATGACACACTCCTTATCCATAATAAAAAAAGATGGAGGGCTCACAATAGCACTATCCAAACAAACAAGAGACGGAGATCGCCTTCACCCAGAAGTCGCGATAAACGCTTTCCCCTTCTTATGTGCCAGAGCTCTGAAGGCAAGCGGCTCAAACCAAGGTGGTTTGGAATGGAGCATGGATCAAAAGAAGCGCCATGGAGAAAAGCAAGCAGCATGTGGGTGGTCTGCAGATTCAGAGGATGAGCGTGCTATTTTGAGAAATTGCTGCTTGTGCGCAGCACAGCTCCAGAATGCTGAGGGGCCCGTCGGCAAGACACCGTCAAGGGACCCGCCCCTGCCGGGGATCTGCCTTGTCACTATTGATTTAGTTAAAACTTTTGTATACCATCCACTCCCAGGAGGTCTCGGGACAGTCTTACAATAAAACTGACAGACAGACTCGGGATGGTATGGACAAAGTGGAGCACAGCATCCCTGCCCTACAACTGATCAGAATCCAAACCTAAAAATACGGGGAAAATAGAAAGGGTTTGGCCTGGCGCTGAAAAGAATGAAGTGCCAGGCACACTTCCCTGGGGTGCGTGTTGCATAGCCGGGCGGACTGGCCTCTCTGCCCTCACTCTTTACTCTTGCACAGAGAATCAGGGCTCGGGCAGGCCGTGGCATTTGCGGCTACTGCAGCTATTTCTCTCCGGCCCAGAGCAAAAGCCAGGAGCAGTGGAGAAGAGGAGCGGCAGCCCTTGCCGGGGGCACCTGCTCAGGTGTGGGCCCTTGGAGGTGCCCCCATGTGCAATCCGATGCCAGAGCAACACTGTGCACCCAGCGACACACGCCTGGAGGCCACCTGAGGAGGGACATTCGCACAGACACCCTGCGCGTGGAACACCCTCCCCTCTCGTGTCTTTAGCCACTGCCAGGACTTACACGCTTTCACCACCAGCTAAGCCCAATTGGTTCACGTGGGCCTTTGATTTATTTTTATTTTCCTTTTGCAGCATCATGTAAGTTGTTATTTGTGTGCGTTACTGTTCTCGCTGAGTTTGGGGGCATAGGGGGCCTCAATCTTGTGGGATTTTAAATTGGTTGTACCCCACTTTGGGATCATTTCTAATGAAAAGTAGATAATACATTTCATGAATACCTAAATAAATAAATTCCTGAGGATGCAATCCTCTGTATGCAGAAGAAACATATATATCCTCTCCCTCTCCCTATAGATAGACATCTCCTCTATATGCAGAAGAAACACCAAAGATCTACAGCTCCCAGAATTAGTCGTAGGGCTTTTTTCCTTCTGTGTATAAGATTGTGCGTTTGGTTTCTTATTCCCCATGGCTCCCTTCAAGATATACGCACTCTTGTCTTTCTTATCCGGAGCACGCTCAGTTCCCTCAGGGAGGAGAGGTGTGGTGGAGGCTGAGTTTTGTAAATACGGATGTGGAGAAACATAATTCTGTGGGAGAAGGATGAGTGAGTTAAATGCTTCTGAGTGCTTTTGAACTGAAGGTTTTTAAGAAGCCTTGCAGAGTCCAAACCACACAGATGACCAGGGCAAACGGGATGACATTTCCCATAGCTTTTATGAACACACTTTTATTGGCCATTTGCGTGTGCAACAGCAGCAGAACTGTGCTAATTCATACTATTTATTTATATATGTATGTATGTATATATCTCCCCCTAGCCAGAAGGCCTGTCTGGGCAGTTTACAAAGTAAAAAATATAAGCAAGGATAAAAATGATGATATCACAATAAAAGAGTAACAGCCAATAAACAACAATTAAAAAAAAACCAATTCCAGGACAACTGATCAAATTGGTACACAAGTCCAGTAGAACCATCCAGTAAAACCCTATTAAAACTACAACCTTGGCTATTAAAATGCCTGGAAAATAAAAAGTTTTCACCTGGTGCCAAAAGGAAAAAAGAGTAGGTGCCAGGAGAACCTCTCTGGGGAGCTTGTTCCAGAGATGGGGTGCCACAAGCAAAAAGGCCGTTCCCCTGGTCATCATCCCCTTATGCCTCACAGTAAAGTCAGGAGACTTTGCAATTGTGGAAGCAAGCAAGCACTCCTTGGAGCAGGGCCGGGGCGGGGAGGGGGGGGACTCCCAGCCCGTTAGTCGGAACTTGATTCTATTTCATTTCCATACAAATAGCTCAGTTGTGCATAATAATCTGGGTATATTAAGAAAATGGCCATGATTAATCATTTAATTAAAAACACTTGTGAATGGTATTAGAAACATTTAACCCATAACATTCTAGCTCATTATTTACGTATCTGATCGGTTAAAGAGTCAGGTTAAATTGTATTCCTCTGTGAGCTACTGTTATGCTTTAATTAATAAATAAATGCTCCGAAAGCTACCTAGCAAAGCCAACCATCACTCAAGCTGGCTATGAGGTTGATTAAATAAACAAATTGAATTATTTTGTAGGTGCCTGCCCAAAATGAGTCTGTTATGTTCTCTTAGGTTTCTGGTGGCATCTGCCTGTCGAATCAATGTCTCATCTGTTTTTATTCTGGCAGTGAGGTGGGATAGAAACACAAAGCAAAATAAAACCTGGCCCCCCTGTGTTATTTTTATGGAGGGCATTATATCTAAACAGCCCCCTCTACTATTGCCCTATTGTCACCATTTAGACACATGCAGATAAAGGGATAAAGGACCTGCCATTCTTTGCTGGATAATATGCACATTCATTATATCAACAGCAACATCTCGTCACTATCCGGAATTCTTCTGCAGGGTTTGTTTTCCTGCAGGAGAAGCTTCTCTGCAGCCTCCTTTCCCTTTCTTTCTTCCGCTGCAGGTGACATTCACATTTCCCCAAGATTTGTCGCCCTTATGCATCGGAAATAGAAAGCCACGCACACAATATTTCCGAGCTTTGCAGCTTCTCTTTTTGCCCGTTCCTTTGTAATTTCTCCATTTTGTGTCACCTGTTTTTCCTAGCAGCCTCTTCATCAGCAGGTTACTCACTCCTCCCTCCTCCCAGTTTGGCAGGGAGAGGGAGCCCGGCAAATGAGATCGGGAAGGTCACACATCACAACCCGCTTCTTCTGTGATTTCAGGTGAGAAGTGAAGCGTGCGATTCCCGTCTCCCAGAACTTTCTCAATCCGTTCAGTTCCATGGCTCTGCCATTCTCCCAGAAGCCCACCGTGAGTCCAGGATAAGAACAGCAGCTCCCCTCTCACAGTGGACAGGAAAACACGAATCCAAGGGCAGTGGGTACCTGAGCAAAGGTATTCCATACACCGCTTTCCCTTCCTTCCTACAACCCTACTTTCTGTTGCCATGCCTGAAGCACGGCAAAGAATGCACTCCATTCCATCGATTTACTGCTCAGACAGCATTGGTTGTCTACCCATCTTTTCTATTATTAGTAATATTATTATTAACATTTCTATATCACCCGTAGACAAAGCTCTCTGGGCAGTTTACAACAATAATCATACAATCAAGTCACCCATCCAAGTTCTAACTAAGCCTGACCCTGCTTAGCTTCCAAGAAAGACAGGCTTCAGCACTTCAGGCAAAACTGGGGGCCTGTTTCAACTCCATGAAGCATCAATCAGACACAAGCCCGGGACTTCCTTGGAGCCAATTCCTGCTCCAGCCCTCCCAAATAAATTAGAGATCAAGTGGAAACTGGCCAGGGGAAGACAGTATCATGGAGGGAAGGTGACAACAGAGCAGGTTCTCTTCGTAGGAAGCAGTCCTGGTATACAGCTCGAAATTCAGCCATTCAAATCCCTTTTCATCATGATAAGCTAATATGCCAGCTGTCCTTGGATATTGCCCAGTTTCCAAGCAGGTAGCAGAGTACTGCATGTCAACCCAGTTCCGATATTTTACCTGGGCAGTGATAATTTTCATGTAGGAGAGAAGCAGGTGTGTACGGTCCTTCCCTCCGCATAGGAAGCCCCCTTGTACTGAATGAGACCGCTGGTCCATCTAGGACTGCGCCTCCTCTGACTGGCAGAGTTTCTCCAGCACCATCATATCACCTGCCACCTGTCTGATCTACCTGAAAATGCCACGAACTGCCCCTGGAACTGGGGAGGTATGAGAACTGCATCTCTCTTCACAGGTCATGCCAAGATGCCCCATTTGTGAGCTGGAATACTTTTTTCAAGAAGCCTTCACAAATGCCTGACCTTGCAACCACATTTGAAAAACGCCTGTTTTTCCAAACGCCATCCTTTGATATATGCATTTTCCAATTTCCAAGAATTATGTTTCTTCATGGTTTAGTCGGGGGTGGGGAGAGAAAATGTATGTTTCTGAAACATCTGCACGGAAAGGCACACTTGCCCCCTTCCAATGAGCCAAAGCACAGCGCAATGGGAGTTAACAGAAGGAAGCTTGGAACTGAGCTTGGGGGGATTCGTATCAGCCCAGACGTGCTTGTTCCCCCATGGCTGCCTGGCTCCTCTGCATGCAAAGCAGGCGCGTTGCCACTGAGTGAGGTGGGCAGGTGTTGGTCGCTGAAGAACTGGAGTCCCTGGCAGGTCAGGCCAAAGACCACATGGAGTCTTTCTGTCACCTCCCTCCCTCTCTCCCCCCCTTTTTGCCCTGTGGGCTGTCAGGTAAAGACTGATCACATCCAAAAGGCCTCTGGGCCACGGGATGTTCAGCACAGCAATTGCACGATGGTCCCACCATGCATACAAAATAGTTCCACATTGGTGCTCAGAGGCACAAAGGCCTTTTGCTCTAGCAGGAAGATAGAAAGAGGGATGGGGAGGCAGTCAGACGATAAGCCAGGAGGAACACATTGGCTCCCGTCCTTTCTACCCATGCAACCCCCAGGCTGGATTCCTGCAGTGCACTCTCCATGGCGCTGCTTCTCGAGATGATCCAAAAGCTGCAGCTCGCACAGAATGTCACAGCCAGATGGATGAGAGAGAGCAGAAAGTCTGCACAGGTAACACCAATGCTGGTCCATTTGTACGGACTGCCTGAACACTCAAGGTGTTGTTGGTGACCTGACAGAATGCACCTCCCATACACTCTGGTCATCATCTAGGGCTGTCTTCCAGGCGTCTCCTCCAAGCCAGTGATGAGGAAGAAGATGCTCTTCCCTCCTTGGTGGTGATCCCTCTGTTATGGAAAGATGTCCCTGAAGAGGCCTACCTGGCAAAGGTCTTACTTGGAATCCAACCCTCTTCTGCTTGCAGACTTCTTCTCATGCTCACCCCTGGTCTTGGAAAGTAAACCAAGCCTAGAGAAAGTCTGCAAACACTCATGGACCGCCTGTGGTGTGACCAACAACCTTCTTCCACATTATGCACTGAAGAAGCAAAGGCTTCAAATCATGCGCATGGGAGAGGGACGTTGCTCGTGCAGCAGCCGCCCAGGGCTCAGTTCCTGGTGACCACCTGGCAATGCTTGGTGCACTAGCCAGAAAGTTGAATCTATGGCCCCAAGAAAGTGGTCCAGAGCCCAAGCCCAGATTCCAACCCCCAAAACACATTCTTTGCACATCCACACCTAGCACCAACTGTGCTCCCATTTCAGTGCTAAAAGAAGGCTTTCTTTTCTCAGGCATTTGAGAGCAAGAATAGCTCTTGGATAGAGTCTTGAATGGTTGCTGATGATGATTGTTTTTAAAAAATGCTGTATATGCATCTCTGTCTGTTGGATGTTTATACTTTTGTAGGTATATGGTTTTTATAATCCATTTTTAAGGTTTTAATCTTTGTAAAGCACCCAGAGAGTTTCAGCTACTGGACAGTACAGAAAATAAATGATATGGAAAGCTGTGGTAAATTATGACAGCCCGGAGTTCATCATGTCAGTGCATATATACAGGGAGGGAGAGCAGAGCAGAGAGCAGAGCAGAGGAGAGCAGAGGGAGCTAGCAGTAGGGAGCAGAAATGCTCGATGTATTAGGGCCAGCATGCCTCCACCCCTGCACAGAATCACCCAGGAGCGAACATGAACCTCAGGCAGGAATACATGACTTCAGACATTTGCCTCTTACAACAAGTTGAGTTTCAACAAAAGGCCTGCAAGCCAGCTGGGATGCAACTTTTAGTTCTGGATTGCAAAAACAAAAAAAAGGAATTATTTTGCTGAATTGTTTCCCTCCTTCCACGTGCTAATCTGTCACAATAGCATTTGAAAACCTCATTATCGTCACATCATCTTACCAGATCAAGGCAGGCGGCTGTCAATTACTCTGCACTCCAGCAAATGATGCCGTTGCTCCGGCTCTGAAAAATTAGAAAAACAGAGTTGCAATTCCCGACATCGCTCTTCTCCGCGACGCCACTCCTGGCTACCCTTGACTCTTCTGTGCCATCCCTCCTTGCGTGTCAACCTTGTTCTTGCCTTCCATTCCCACCCCCTCACAGAGAGCAAGCTCCCCACGGCTAGCCCTGTCCTTTCTCGTGCCTTTCCTTTCTGAAAACGTTACGCTATAAATTGCCATGTGTACTGGGGGGATTGTGACAATAGAATGGTAAGGGACAAACAAAAACCACATCAGGGGCTTCAGAACAAAAGGGCTCCTTCCTGAGCTAATTCCACTCTCCGTTTTAATCTGAGCGACGACGGGCTTCGCTCTAGCCCTTCAGTCTGCTCTCTGTACACTTGTCTTCAACAGGCACAGAGAGCGGGAGCAAAGTGCATTCTTTTGGCCCTTTGGGAATGAAAACCAAGCTGAGTCCAGGATTATACCTTCCTCCAGCCCTGCAGCCATGTAAGTGTTTTGTGATTGTCTAGAAGGTTTCTGGGGGGATGCTTTGAGTTAAAGAAAAATCCCAAGCTTGTCCACCTGTTTGTACACACACACACACACACACACACACACGTGTGTGCTGGAGAGTTGCAATGTCAGATCTGCTTTGTGTGCTGGATATTGATTTTTCTTTTGGGGGGGCCATGCTGTGGATGAAAGGGTTTTGAGCTCAGCTGACCTTCTTTCCTTCCTCTGCCCCACTGCAACCTAAAGGTAAGTGGGGCATATAACAAGCAATCTTTTTGCCTTCGTTTTAGAAGGGAAAATGGGTCAGACATTTGTGCCGGGGCTTTTCTTTTCTTCTCTTTTACGGTGGACAGACAGGATGGGCAGCAGGGAATGGAGGCTGGTGACACAGGACCGCTCCACTAGTTACAACATATTGATCCGTCTTTGCTGCAGAGCATTGACCCAAGTGAAATAACAGCACTGAAGTCATACTTGGAAATTACAGATATCACTTCTCTCTAAAATTCTTCATGAAAATATTTTGATCCGATATCTCCTGAAGGTTCCCCTGGGGTTGTGTCACATGCATCAGCTTTCTGACTTCGAGATGCATTTTTTCTAAGCTATCTGAAGAATGGTTGCAGATTAATAGCCTGATTGGAGTTGTTATGTCCCAATGTTTATTATTCTCTGCGTGTTTAATCCAGCCCTGCAGATTCAACTTAAGTGCAAGGACAGTTCGCTGGAGACCAAGGCCAAGTTCATCCACAATATTGTATTCCCAGTCACTATGTCTGGGTATGAAAATGGGACAGTGAAGAAAGGTGGCAGGAAGAAAACGGATGAATGTGAAACGTGGCAGTGAAGGAAAGTTTTGCGGATAACATGGACTGACAAAAAGATGAACAAGTGGGTCCTAGATCAAATCAAGCCAGAATTTGCCCTGGAAGCAAAAAATGACAAAGCTGAAGCCGCTGTACTTTGAGTGCATCATGAGAAGGCAAGACTCCCCAGAGGAGGCACAGTTGAAGAAAAGGAAGACCAACTGTGACTTGGATGGACTCCATAAAGGAAGCCACAGCTCTGAAATTACAAGAGCTGAGCAGGGCTGTCAAGGACAGGACATTCACCAACAACAGATAAGACAATGTTTCTAGTCCACAAGAGGTTATGCTAACTCATCTAGTTACACATATTTACTCAAGAACATAATGTGCCATCCTTTTTCAAACAGTGACATGCCTCCAGGAGGTCCATACACAGCATCTGAAGACAATAACCCACTCTTGCCATAGTTCCTGCTCTACTCACACTGAGTAGTACACTGCCTCTGAACATGGAGGCTCTATTTAGCCAGAGCTTCCCAAGAATTTGAACAGCAGAGAACATCTGGAGTTTTAAGGAAATGCTGTGGGGGCTGTCACAAAATGGCTGTTGGAAGCGTGGCCCATCACAAAATGGTTGCCACAGCCAACCACAAAACATTTCACAAAAAGGCAAACTGTTGAGACTAAAAGAAGATTAATTTGCCCAAGAGCCTAAGTACAAGACAGAGCTCTGAGTTCCAAAACAGAAAACTGCTCCTTTGAACCCATATAAATATGGCACTGGAGCACCATGATTCACTTTGCAGCATGTTGTCCCTCCCGGTTAATTATTTTTGGATGCAGAATAATGAAATAATAAATCAAAATTGGGAGGTGCAGGGAAACATATCCTGAAGACTCCAAATTCACTCGTGGGCTGAAACCATCGCCTCTGGATTGGACTGATCTCCTTTCGAGGCCATCGAGGTCAGTGGCCTTCCCCTCACCTCGTGTCAGTGACTCTTTTCCTCTGTCACAGAGAGTGATGGATAAACCAGAAGATGACTGGGGAGGCTGCAGCTCCATTGTGATTTCACCCAGCTGTGATGTCCCCTGTCCTCTCACCCTGGCCCAGCCCACGGGGTTGTTGTGAGCATAAATTGGAAAGGGGAGAAACCTCTAAGTTGCACCACTTAGAACTACTTGGAGATGATGCAGGATATCAAGCTAATAACTGATGACAAACTACAAATAGTAATTACTGTGGCATGTATTTTTTAAGCATCAGAAGGGGTTAACTGGTGTACTATCCCAGGAGGGGGCAGGGTTGCTAAGTGGTTTCTTTCTCCCCTCTGGGTCACAGGCTGTTTGGTTCTGATGGCCGTGGAGGGAGGATAAGAGGTCTAGAGCAAGATGGGTGATGCAGAGACAGGGGGCAAAAGCAGTGCCTGGAATGATTTTTCTCAGTGACCCTGAATCCTGGTAACAGGAGGGAGAGCAGAAGGCATTCTGGCTCCATTTTCACCCTCTTTCTTGCCTGCTCATCAGGAGAACACCTGCCATGGACATACCTGATCTAATGTGCCTATTTTGGCAATGAGGATATTTTCTTGAATTGTTCAACAGCGTTACTTCTTCTTGTTCCAAGCCTCTGTTCCCTACAGCAGTATTCCAGATATCAGTCCCACAACCCTTTAATTCCAGGGACACAGAACCCAGGCTTACAAAACTCTAGCCCCATGCAGCTGACCTTCTCCATTCCCTGGGTAACAACACACCTTTGTCCAAGGCTGCTCCCAGCTGCTCCCAGTCATTTGGTGGCTTCTCAGAGTCCGTGCAGCTCATTCCCCATTCTAAAAAGCCTTTCCCAAGGCGTGGTTGCTGGCAGCAAGAGCTTTTAACTAAAATCAGTTTGCATGTTGGCCCGCCCACTTCGTCGGCCCCGCCCACCTTGCCCTCGGCCCCGCCCACTATTGGAGTGCCACGCTCAAGAGCGTCTTTAAAATGGAATTGGGCCAGAGGATTGAAAGAGATTCAAAACCCTGCTTTTTTCCAGTGTGGGGAGTTACATGCCAGCCAAGAAGTGGCTTGTAAGTTACACTGCAATTAATCCATCAATTATTATGCAGCTGGTGAGTTTCTTAACAAGTAACAAGGCAACACATATTTCCAAACCAATGGGTTGCTATCTGTGCATTGGTTTACGGAGCAAGAAAGATTTTCCGACATACTTTCGATGCAATTATTTTGATCCTACAAGACAGAGCAATCCCATTGAACTGTCATCCCTAGAATCTCCTTTTGTGCATAGAAGTTGGTTTTTCCTCTTTTCCCCTCCAACAAGAAATATTCAATCTTGCTTGTTACTTCTATTCCGATCACAGCCTTACAAAGCAAGACGGGAGGTTTCTGTTCTGCTGATTCAGTGATAGCTCTCTCTTCTTCAGGGAGAAATTGCTTTTGTGTGAGAAGCAATACCCAACTTGTTTCCAGAACTCAGCCGCTGGCAAATCTGCCATCGTAGGAGACAGACCCTGTTCCTTTGACAGATTAGCCCGAGGCTGAAAGTTAATCTAATGTGTCAGAAAAGTATACAGCAGTTAAAGAGGAGGGGCGGGGGGGGACATATGGCTGAACCCCTCCTGGTCATTTGCATTATGACATATTTGGGAAGAAAGCAGCCACTTGTGCATAGGGAAGATACTGCCACGGGGAGAAAGAAAACGTTTAGAGTTAAAGGGAAAAGATGGCAACATCAGGCTACATTAGCAAACAAGCTAACATCAGTTTGCAGAAACACAATAATCCACACGTATAAGCCATTCTTCAGGAGTGAAAGCTACTGCTGAGGATATCTCTCCTCTCCAAGAAAAGCAGGGATCCTGGCTCCGGGATCGGGAGGGTCGGTAGCTCAGCATCGTCTGGTAGATCCCCCTCCATGGCGATGCCCCAGGTGGGAGGGCAGGCAGTTAAATCTAAATCTTTGGCCTGTCTTATGGTCAATGGATCAGAGATCAAAGCAGCCTGATTGGACAGCAAAGCAAAATACAGCCGCCTCAGCACCAAGCTGAATGCAGAGCTGTAGCAAAAGAGATCTCCTAAGGTTGCCTCTCCCATAGCCAGAAGCGTGGCTTCTAGATGAAGAGAAGTATTACTACTACTCTATACAACTCCAGTGCTCCCACAACTGGAGTATTGTGTTCAGTTCTGGGCTCTACATTACAGGAAGGATATAGCCAGGTTACAGGAATCAGTGCAGCGCAGGGCCACAAGGATGGTGGCCGGATTGCAAGGAAAGCCATATGAGGCGAGACTGAGGGAACTGAGTCTCTTCAGCCTGGAAAAGAGGAGACTCCAAGGTGAGGGAGGGGGTGTCACATGGAGGTGGGTAGAGGCCTATTCTCCCCTGCAGAGGAGGGCAGGACATGCTCCAACGGAGCCAAGCTCAAGGAACCACGGTTCAATTTGGATGCCAGGAAGTACAAAACAGAGGACAGGAGAAGAGCTTTCAGAATGACTTGGGAGAGGCAGCTGGGAGGGACTGGGAAGCAACTCCCAAGGCATAATTCATCCTTCAGGAATACGGATCAGGCCAGGGCAGAATAGAAGAGAATGACCAACAGGTAGGCACAGGGAAGCTGTAAATAGCCCAGGTTACCTCACCATCATCATCTGCAAAAAGGGGAAACGCTTTATAAAAGAGGGACAAAATATAACAGAGCTTGTATGCTAATATTTGAGACCTCAGAGCCATTGCTGGATGAATTAAGTAGTGGAATAAAATGTAGAGAAAGTGGGAACATTAGATACCTGGTGAAGCAAAGATAATCAATGAAACAAAATTATAAAATCTATACAAAAGGACAGCGGAGGTCAGATTGGCAGTAACATTGCTCTCTATGTCAAAGAGCGCATTGAGTGAAATAAATTAGAAACCTTAGGAGGGCCAGACTGAGTCACAGAGTCAGTGTGAGTTAAAAAAGAAATCCACATCAGAAAATAAAATATTACTGTGGTCATACGGCCTGCATGAACAGAGTCCTATCTCAGACTTCCATCCACTTCTGAAGGGGTGGGAGCTGGAATCCAAGCTTGTCCTATGTATTAATACATTGAATTTTTAATAAATATGATATGTTCATAATATTAAATATTATTAAATATGTATAGGCTATAAATAAATAACATAGGTGCAGATGGGATCTGAAATGATGGTGCACATCCAGGAAAGATCTTGGCAATGACCAGTAGAGAAGGGAATGAAAATGCTGGCGTGTGTTTGGCAACCGTTTAAAAGGCAAACAGAATGCTGGTTTTTGTGGCAGCTGTGACCCCAGCTGGGTCACAACTCCCAGCATCCCCATAACCAATGGTCAGGGATGGGAGTTGTAGTGCAGAACATCCAGGGAAGGCCGTGTTACAGGCACAAAGCAGAAAGGAAAAATGGCCGTTTTGCACTTTGGGGCATTTTGCTTCATTTTGATCTTGCCCTGCAGCCCCTCCTGGCGCGTCTCTGTTGCCCTGTAATCTTGAAGGGGACTTTTGGAAGAGGAGAAACTCTTCTCCTCTGTCTGGGGAGGCGCTCCCTGCAGCTGCAGATGCTGGAAGTTCAGCTTCTGCATCTCGATGCCGTGCAAGCAGTGAGTCCTCTCTCTTCAGAGAGTCACCCTCCACAAGCGATGGAAAGCTGGGAGCAGAGGCCCAGGGCTGGAGCTGCCCAGCTCTCCGTCCTCACGTGTTCAGCATACACAGACACGGAGTTCTGGAACAGAGTTCAGGTTGTGACCACGCGTGGAAAAACGTGGGCTGTTCTGGTTGCTTCATCTCTACAGCGATGCAGAGAAGGCAGAGAATGGATGGCCATGGAGTTTATGTATTTATTTAAAGCATGTATGTATGTCTGCATTTAGTTATTAAAAGCTTTTCTATCCCTTCCCCTACAGAACGTCTCGGGATGACTTTCCTTTGTATGCCACAGCACCTCTGGGTGGCTCACAACGCAAGAAAAACACACAATCAAACAGAATAAAAACCATAATATATTACACAATGAAAACAGCAATAAAATACAGTAAAACATACAAAACAAAGGTCTATGGCAATCAGTTAACATGTTTTTTTTGTTTTTTTTTTAAAGGAAGGTCTCCGCCTGGCACCGAAAAGAAAGCAAGGAAGGCGCCAGGTGAATCTCCTTGGGGAGAGCATTCCAGATACGGGGAGCAGCTGCAGAGAAGGCCCTCCCCCAGCAGCCATCCTGCTCACCTCCTCAAGGGGTGACTCACACAGGAGGGCCCCCTGCACAGCCCTCAGTGGCCGGGTAGGCACATGAGGGTGCAGGCGCTCCCTAAGCTGGTTAGGGCTTTCTGTGTCAGCAGAAGCGCCTCGGATGGGCCTGGGCCACCATTGGTAGCCACCATGGGTAACCACTTGCCACTTTAGGGACTCCTGTCACCAGTCGAGCGGCCCTGTTCTGTACCAACAAAAGTACAGGACCTTTGCAGGATCTTTTCTCTGTCCAAACTTGCACGGGCTTCAGCCCCCCCTGAGCTTTCTTTCCTGATCAAGGAACAACATTTGCCACCTCTTAACTAGCCCACATGTAGGGACTGCAGGTGGCACAGTGGTTTAAACCGCTGTGCTGCTGGGCTGGTAGATCGAAAGGTCACCGGTTCGAATCTGCACAATGGGATGAGTTCCCATTGCTCCGTCCCAGCTCCTGCCAACCTTGCAGTTCGAAAGCATGCAAATGCAAGTAGATAAAAAGGAACCACTTCAGTGGGCAGGTAACAGCGTTCCATGCACTTCGGTGTCTAGTCATGCTGGCCACATGCCCATGGAGACTGTCTGCGGACAGACGCTGGCTCCCTCAGCTAGGAAACGGAGATGAGCACCGCCCCTGAGAGTCAGGCATGACTGGACTTAATGTCAAGGGGAAACCTTTACCTTTACCTTTAACTAGCCCACATAGGGAGGAAAATGCAGGAGAGAAGCTCTCCCTTCCAGTCCAGGGGCAGCGGGCTGACCACGGAGGGGAAAGGGCCTTTGGTCGGCACTGGCGGAGCTGCCCTTCTGCTCTCAGAGCCAAATCCAGCAAGTGCATCATCCGACTGGCCTGGCGAGTCTGCGTTCAAGGGTGTCTCTGCCCAAGCCGTCAAGAAGCAGCTCCCCAAAGAGCTCCTTTCAACTGCACAAACCTTAAATTCACCCCCGCACACACAGCCCCTGCCAGGCCAGCTCTGGCCACCTCCAAGCACTGCCATCAGGGTTCGCCTGCTCCGTCCCGCAACTGGGCCCCCAGGCTTGACAGACGCCTCTCTGGCAGGGCAATCTAGCTCAATCGATCCCCAGCAGATCCGTACCCAATGTAATTGCTTCGTTATTTACGTGATGTTTCTCCTGCGTTGCTTCTAAATGCTTCGCCAAGCACAAGTTAAAGAGAGAATTTAATTGGAACAAGAGCCACTGATCTGTGAGGCAGCGTGGCTCGGAAGGGAGCGGACCCCCATCCTTTCTTGGGGGCACGGGACTTGCAGGGAGATAAAATGTGTGAGATTGATTTGTTTCTGTAGGCATTTGCTTTGTTTCTGTTGAAGTACCTCGCTGTTCCTCTTTTCAGGTCCTGTGAATGAAAGGTGCAATGATTTGCATCATGAGAGAAAGAGTCTGGAGCCTTCCCGTGTCTTGTCCCGCACAGGGAAGAGATGCTGTGGGCAGCACCTGCCGCTTCTGCATGGGTGGCAAGTCCCTGGAATGCACGATCCAAAAGAGGAGTGGTGGCAATGCAGGGCACACTCTGTCTGTGGGCCTTTTTGGTTTGGTTGCGTGGGGGGGGGGGGAGATTCAGTTCCCAGATGAAAAGATGCACAGGCAAATTCATCTGTGCTAGGATAGGGTAGAAGTCTTGAACAAAATGCATCAGTAGGAAATTTTAGTATTTGTCTTATATTAGGAGCCCAGTGACTAGATTCTGAACACATTCCCCATGCTCTCTCCAGGCCCTTCCACAGTCAGAGACCCTGCAAAAGGCAGAAGTTTATTCTCCAGTTCTTATTTCGCAGGAGTTTGAATTGAGCAGAAGTGGATCTTATTTTTATGTGCTGGCTCCCAATTCTGGAATGTATGAAGGAAAAGCCGTGGGAAGCCTGCTGAGCAGGATTCTATTTCCACACCTTGCAGTCTTACCAATCTGAAGACTGCTTCTCCCTTGCTAACCCCTTTTGTTTTGTTCATGGAAATACAGAAAGTCTCAAAAGCAGAAGCAAAGCGGGGCGGTGATGCTAAAACCACATGGAAGCTAGGCTGCTTTATCTACCGTATTTTTTGCTCTATAAGATGCACTGCCCGCCCCCTCAAAAGTAAGGGCAAATGTCTGTGCGTCTTATAGAGTGAATGTATGTGTGCAGTAAGTCTGTCGGATGTGCAGCCCATGGGGAAGTGATGGGGAATGTGCCTGTGATTATGTGCCCATTTGATTCAGAATATTTTTTGTCTTGTTTTCCTCCTCTAAAAACTAGGTGCGTCTTATGGTCAGGCGCATCTTACAGAGCGAAAAATACGGTACTTCCCTGGGACTAAGCCCCACTGAACCCAGCTGGGTTTCTTTCCAAGCAGGCATGTTCAGGATTGAACCATGAGTTGATCAATCAGCTAAATCAGTCTGATTGCCTTCTAGATATTTTGGGCCACAATTCCCAACATTCCTAACCATTGACCATGTTGGCTCAGGCTGATGGGAGCTGAAAATCTAAAATTTCTTAATGTTAGCAGGTCAGGGAAGCTGCACTAAATCTATGGATCTGTTTGGTTCTTGGTTTAATGAGAACTTGCTCACTCTGACACTTTTACAGCTAATATGTGAATTCAGCGATCCTGCTCTAAAGGATCCTTTCTCAGTGAAAAGGGGGAGCAGGTATGCATACATTGAGGGAAAGTTCACACAAAAATGTATATATCTGTGAAAATGGGATTAACATGCATCATACTAGGAAATATGCATGTAAGTAACTATGTATTTTTGGTGGCTGCCAAAATACACACAGAAGAGAAGCCCTGGCATGTGTAGCACTTCCAACAATTGGCTGATTTAACTGGGAGAAAATGTTCTTGAAGTTCTGGTGCTGAAGACTGGATACTATTCAAGAACAAAAATGAGTGTAAAAGCACTTCCAAAATGGTGTGCTGGATGTGGATGATCTTGTGCCTTGTTTTTCAAGACTACATCATATATCAAGAAAAGACACCCCTCTGGAGACTTAAAAGGCAATCTTGAAAACTAAGAGGATATTGGTAAATATAGCAATGTTGGGGGCAGTGGACTTTTGAAAGAGCTCCATTATCATTGCTCAGTGTGATCTGGGTTCGACTAAAGCGCCGGTGCCAAACCTCTTTCAGACCAGGGCTGAACTCCATGTTAGAAAAATGAGCAGGGATCTCCTTGTGGCAGGGCCAAAACACCAAACATACTAGCCTGTTTCACCCTGCAGATCTGGAGCTCAGTCTTGGGAGACTGTTCTAATGTGGAGCAAATCAAGGGGGCAGAAGATGCCCTCCTGGGATGACCGAAGCAGCAAACCTGCCACATTCTTCAATGGATAAAGAGGCATACGCCACGGAAAGGTGACTTTGGATCAGGCCTGGCCCAGAGCTGCAAGTGATGCAGAAGAGATGACATTACAAAGGAGCTTGGTGACAAGACAGAAATGGAACAGCAAAGTATCCGACACCCAGCAAGAGATGAGTGGATACAAGAGACAAGACAACTGCAGAGGCCAAGAACGCAGATGGATTGATGCCATAAAGAGGAATCTTGAAGAGAAAAGAATGCAGTAACCCTGGCTGAAGGCAGAAGCAGCTGCAAAGCATCTGTTTAACAGAAGCGTCATCACTGGATAGATGGATGGGAGGAAGAAGAAAAACTACTTGCATGCCACATTAAAAGTGATGCATTAAAGCAAGGGTTTCAAACTATCTGTGCAAGAAATGAGCACAGTTTGGAAGGCTTTTTTCTTGCACCTTGTCAATATCATACCCAGCCTATATGCAGTGCAGGACATTAAGGGGATGGGGACATGTCAGTTTGGCCATAAAGTGATGGATTGCTGAACTGAGAGGTAAAATGCTTCGCTTCCATTGAAGCTGGTCCTTTCCAAATGCCAGGGGAGAAAGAACTGTACAGGAGGAAAAACAACTCCTAAATCTGTTGTTCCCAGGTAGCCTCACTGTGAAAAACAGAGGATTAGGTTAGACAACTGAAGAAAATACTTGATAGTTTATTGTACGTTAACAATTTGATATTGCTGTCTTGTACAACTTCATTCAATTTCCTCTGTTCCATTGACCTCAGGAAGCCCCTGGCTGTTTATTAAAATAATATGATTATAAATCTATCCACAGGATTTAAGATGGAAATTGAAACCTTGCAATAATTTGGCGAAAAGCTACTAGGGTGTTCAGCCAGCTGTCAGAATTACAAGAGAAACTGTAGAAAGCGAAAACAAACTGGAGCGGCTCAACAGAGTTCTAGGCAGAGACAGCACCAGCCGCACAAACAGGTAGCGATTAAACTGGCCTAATTTCTTGGCCCTGAGTGGGTATTATGGAAAAGGGCTAATTGAGAGCAGCTGGCCATTTGTGCAGTTCATGCCCCCACAGGCTTTGGTTGTGGGTCTGCCCTGTGGGGGAGGAGGCTGGTGTGGGTTGCAGAAAGTGGGAGGAGCCTTTTCCTTAAAAAAAAATCCTCAAGGTGCAGGATGGGATGGGCTTGGCACAGAGCTTAGTCTGCTGTCATAGAGAGGGGTCAGTGCAGAAGAGGAATGACTCTCCAAGGGCCCGTTTGTGTAAGAAGAGTGGAAAGTGCAGACCCGGTAAAGAACATGTGTCAAGAACCAGGAATGAGATGGTGGAACAGCCTTTCCTAGAAGGAATTCTGCAGGAGGGTTTGCCTAAATATATTGATTGGAGAGATTGGACTGTTTATTGTTTATTAAGTATATTGTACTTTATGCAAACTGTCTTTGGCTGCAGCCATGGAATGAGCCCCACGGAAATCAGTGGGACTTGCTTCCGAGTATCTGCTCAGTTAAGGATCCCTTCCGACAGAAAGACCAGGTAGGCATTAAAAACAAATGCAGCCACAGGGAGGAGACCATTGACAAGTTCATGTCTTCCTTCTGCTTCATTTTCTGTATCAGTGAGCTTTTCTACATGAGAAATTCCTTACTCATGCTTGCTTACAGGACTTTAAATGAAGTCCTGATCCTCCAAATTGGCTTCAGTTTTTAAAAAGCATCTCCCAGGGTTTTTAGAATGAAAAAAAAGCAAAAGGAAAGGTATTTGTGAAAGCAAAAGAAAAGGTGTTTTCCTTAATTGCAATATTCACCTAAACTTTCACACCTGCTTAAGAGACCCTTGCAGCTGTACACAAAACCATGGCTTTGCTTAAAGGCATAAAATGATGGTTACGAAACTCAGTCTGCCACTGGTGCATGGTGAGGATAAGTTTAAAAAAAACAAAACAAGCAAATGAAGAGATCTAGGGAAACAGTTTTGCATATATAGATTCCTCCTGGTGTATTTTTATCTGAAGAGAGCAGCTGTGGCTGGTGAGACAACAGGAGAAGAGAGGTGCATCCAGCAAAGGTAGATGGCGAGCCGCACTGTGTCATTACTTACACGTGAAATGGCAGCTCACTGCGGAATATTAAAATATAATCATGAATCTGCCTACCTTTGAACAGGTGGACAGGAGTTATTCAGATTCTGTTTGAAAGGCAGTCATATCACTCAACAATAAGGGAAGTATTACTGCTCAAAACAGAGAGAGAAAGTGAAAGAGGGTGCATTCCACTGGATATTACTAAAGACTATAAACCCTCCACAGATAGACTTAGTTTCCACATAAAAATGACAGTTTTCTGTGTCTAATGTGCATGTTTTGCAGGTTAGCATGTCATGACAAGTGTAAAGCAAAGAAGAATATGCATTGCTGTGCATTTTCACTGAGGGTCCCCAATGCAAGCCCAGAAGCAGGAATTCAAACTATCTGAAGCTTTGAAAGTGGAACCCTCAGACTGAAGGGTGAATTCCATTCTGGAGAAGCTCTTTGGGGGTGTGGGAGGGGAACTCACCAGGGACAGAAAAAAGGGTCCCGACATCTCCCAGTTGACCTTCTCACCATCACTTGCATCTTCCTTGCCTGGACCTTTCTTATGGGCAGGGACCGGCCTGGACAGCCCTGGTGTGACTTCCTATTTCACTTATTTACCCAGGGTGCAGTCCTGTGCATGCTTAGACAGAAATTAAAGTTATATAACTCCCAGCAAGTACTGGGCAAGAACACTGGCTGGACTTCTTTTTTCCCAGTGTCAGCATGCATAGAATTGCACCATTTTTGACTTGATAGCCTGTTTTTCACCAAATAATGGCACTTGGTGAAAATGAAGATTAACTCCAAAATCTTCATGGAGACATGAAAGTAGTCCACCCACTTCTCCAGCGAATGGATGTATATGGCAAGGACAAGAGAAGTGGCAGATCTGGCCTCCGTCAGCAGGCAGATGTGCTGCCAAAGAAGCGTGTGTGGACTGCGTTCAGCTAGCATGAGAACCACACACTCGAGTTATTCTGAAACATGGGCTATTGTGCTGTCGGAATAGCCACATTAGTCTTGCCACATTAAAAAAACACTGTTAACCAAAAGCACCTCAGCAACAAGCCATGGTTCATCTTCATGGGTCTTTCAGAGTTAACAAGCCATCATTACTTTGTGTTCAGACAACAGGATGACCCATGCTCAACATCCCCAACCTCTTCTCCAGTTATTTGCATCCCCCTCTACTTCTCTGTGCTCCTCCAGCCAAGGATTCTTCTGTATTGCTTACAGCTGTGAAATAAGGTCTACTCTACACCTGGCAAATAGATGGTACCACTGAAGAGTGTGGGTGGGTGGGTGCCATTTTTTTAAATCCCGTGATCCCTCCAGGAAAATGATGTCCTGAAACTAATACAACAAGAGAGCCACTTGCTTGCTCGCTGGGGGTCTGGCTGTTTGCATCCCAAGTCCCTAGACCAGCCGGGGCAGCTTCCTCTGATCAGGATCCAGAATCTATTGTATATGCAGGAAGCTCCATGTGAGTAGGTGATTCGCTCCGTTCCCAAGGAACGATTCTGCTGGCTCTGATTGAAGGAATGTGGAACACTCCTTAAACAAACACTGTAGATCCGAAAAACCTGAAGTCTCTTCACCTTTGCATTAGAAGGTATGTGGGTTGATGTTGTTCTTTTGTGCAATCAAGTCATCTTTGAGTTATGGCAACCCTATAAATGAAGGCATCTCATGAGCAGAGCCAGCTGGAGTCAGGGGTCAGACTAGATGGCCCGGCAGACCTCCTTCTGGCTCTCCCTGTTTCTATGTTTCTGTGAAAGCCCTCCAAATAACCTGTCCTTCTCAGCCCTGCTGAACCCCTCTGACTTCAAGGCTGTGGCTTCCTCTATGGGAAAAGTCCATCTCATAGCTGGTCTTCCTCTTCTTCTTCTGCCTTTGATTTTCCCTAGCATGATTGTCTTCTCCAGGGAGTCTTGCCATCTCGTGACATGTCCCAAGTATGACAGCCCCAATTTCGCCCAGGGCCGTCTTGACAGCATTATGGGCCCTGGGCAAAGCAGTCTACTGGGGCCCCTACAACAATGACAACTACTGCTAATTTTGGAAGTTTTCCAATTTTCCAAGGGTTAACATACACAGATTAGTATGGGGCCCACGGGCAGGTGCCCATCAGGCCTGTGTGTTCAGATGGCCCCAATTTTGCCATCTTTGCTTCAAGAGAAAGCTCTGGCTTGATTTGATCAAGGACCCACTTGCTCAATGTAGATTGATATCAGGCCATAAATTGGATTGATGTGCACATGATGTACCTGAATATGGGACATTTGGATCTCCATGTCTCATATTTAAGTGGGGGTGTTGGTTTGAAACGCCAACTGGAAGCATGTGACTGCTGATTATGATTATTATTTTATAAATTGTTAATCCCATGTTCATCTCTTTCCTGATTCCCAGTTTGATTTGCACAAATTTCCTAATTCATGCAAATTCCATCAGACTGAATCAGATCCCCTTAGCTGATGGAGAAAAATTATGTACCCCATTTAGGAGATTTATGCAAAAGTTTTCTTCCATCTGTTGATTTGCACAAAAGTCCTGTTTGCACAAGGCAAGTAGCAATCACAAATGTAAAGGGAAGCTGTGGACATGATGTAATCTTCAGGCAATCCTAGCAAACGGAAGCACTATTCATTTGCCCAACCCTTAATTTTAGTTTACACCTAAAAGTGTTTGATACCTATATTTCAGTATAGCTGCAAAAGTCACATGGCTGAAAACAGATATATTCAGGGACTGGATGCAGTTCTTTACCAAGTCTGTACGAGGTGAGAAATTGGGGTTTCTTCCAGCATAATATAAGAAAAGTCTCCTTAAAGAAGGGTGATGGAGGTAACTTGCTCCTTGCTTCTGTGTGGATTCTCAGCAATTTGGTATCTGATTTATTACTGATTTCATAGACCTTTTAGGTTGTGTTATATATGCTTAGGTTTATCTTACAGTGACGATCTCATAACTTCAGTCTCTTGATTTATTGGCATGCTTGTTTTTATCTATTTGAAGAATTGTTATCCGACTCCTCAGCCAAAAAGGCAGCTGGAGTGGCTTATTTCCAATCAATCAAAATAAGACAGTCCTTTCTTACAGGCTTTCCCTCTCTCATTAAAATCTTGACACCAAAAGAAGAGATGAGGGGAGAAGAGGTCAAAAGCAAATGGCCTTTTAGCAGGGTCGGAGGAATGGCCCTGCTTCCCATCTGCTTTCCCTCCGCTCTGGCCTGCTGGAAGAACAAAATTGCGAATGAAATTTGGCATGGAGGAAGAGCTCCCCACGTCAACGGAGCACCTTTGCCTGCGGTTCTCTGCCGTTTTCGCGCAGCCCTTGGCTGTACATTGCCGTGCTTCCACTCCGAGTGTCCACGTGTGCACCATGCTCACTGCAAGGCAGAGATAGGAAGACTACCAAGGCCTTGGCAAATGAGTTCTCTGTGAGCACACTGAGATAACACCCTGGAGTTCACTGGGATGACAACCCTGACTTTACACCGCAATGCCTTTGTGAATCATCTTCTGCACAACCGCCAAATTGTTTGTGGGCTACAATTCCCTGCACCATGTTGTGAGATATGATTTCAGGAAGGTGCAGGGCTGAGGATCTTGGGCTGTGACCCTGCAAGTCTGCTCTGCAAAGTAATTTCTCCTGTATGAGGACATGGCCCCTCCGAGGAGAGAGAAAGAAACCATAATCCTTTTACCAGTGTGACTTGAATGTAAAATCCACACGCAGCAATGGCGGCCTGCCTGCCTGCCTGCCTGCCTGCCTTCATTTATTTATTTGGGGCATGTGCCTTTAAATCTTCCTTTTCCCTTCTCTGCTGGTGAGCAAAAAGGGGCAACTCCATTTTCTGCAGGAATCTGTTCTCTGAAATTATTGTCATCTCCTGGAGCCGTGAGCCCATTTCTATGCAAATCAGATCACTGCTATCAATTCACAAAGGACTTTAAAAAAAAAAACCACGTTTCTATTTCAATCCCGGCCTCACCAAACTCTTTTAGGAACCAGTCATGGAGCTTCGCAATCATCCTGCTTCCACCCACCCAGCTTTCTTCTTCCAATGGCTGGAGGAAAAAGGGGAGTTGGGACGTCATCAACCAACACTAACATGAAATATTTCCCACATAATGTTTTGCTTTTATTTTTTTTTTTTATGCTGCCTTAGCTTTCTTCAAAACAAAACATCAAAAAGGAAATCTGTATTTTTTCTTCTGCCAACAGCCCAAGAGTCCAACTATAGGATGTAGCCACAAAAGACATGTTGATTGCAGAAAGGGAGTCCTAGAATGGATGAACACGCAACGGGGACTGGAGGTGTTTCTGGGGATGCATTCTTATGATTCAGTGCTTCGATCCAGATCTGTCTCGGGCTGGATCACCGGGAGGGTTTGAGCAGCCGGGGCCTCGCTAGTCTCAGCAACTCCAATATCAGAGTGAGAACTCTGAGCCATGGCTGGGTCAGCTGTCCACTCCCCCTCCTGAGCTGAGCCGCCATTCCCACCAGAGCCCTCCATCTCTTGCACGCACCTGGGAATCTCATCTAAGCGTACACACATGACAGTCATAAAATAAGAACTGAGCGGACTTAATTCTTACACACACACTATTCATTTACAGAATGTTTATATCAAACAGGGTTCCAGATAGATGAGCAGTTGAGAAAATCTAGATCCAGACACAGAATAGAATAGAAACACTCAAAAACATATTATGTCACAGAAATGATGGTTGCTTGGCCAGGTGAGTCTTGCAGGGAGAAAAATGCCCTCAGAAAGCCCTGGGAAAAAAGCACTATCCATGCCTACCTGATTGTGGTAAGGCAGGGAATAACACGGAAAGGGAGCTTGTTCCACTGAACGCTGTATGAGAAAAGCATCTGTAGAACAGCATCAGATTAAGGCACAAAGCAGCAAGTTGTCTCATCTGGCAGTGATGAATATCTTTGTCGACTGAGGGCACTTCCATGCGTGATGCTGTGAAGGCCAGTAAGTTCCACGCGTGCTGCTTGCTTCCCTTATAAGTACAAAAAAGGGGCTTATAAGCAAGTGCAAAATCATGCCCGAGTTTGCATTTCCCCCCTCGCAATCTCTTTTCCTTTCCTGTCATCTCTTCTAGACCTTCGTCAGTCCGAGCAGAGAAGCTTATTGATCTTTGTACGTTGCTGTGGAATATTTTCTGCTTTCTGTTTTGGCTGGGTCCAGATGGAATGCTAATATAGATATTGTCAGTTATGGACACAACCAGTAACGGGGGCTGAAGGGCGGCAGATCTTCAGGTTGTCAAAAGGCTACAAGAAATCGGTAAGTGAGCCAAATGCCACAGTGGGAAGGGTTGCTGTCCTTTCATCAGGGGCCTGGACGGGGCTGCTTCAACAGGCGCGGTTTTTCTCAACCCTGCATGGCAAAGTGCCCCCTTCCGCCCATCTAGTAAAGGCTCTCGGGGCCTACAGGAGGGCCAGTTATAAAGCATCCCGGAAACAGAGTACCGAAGAGGGCATTGATCTACCCGCCTTAATTCCTAAGCCTGGCTGTGGATGGAGGAAAGCATCCTTATCATTCAAATCAAAATGCGAGGCATCTCATCGTGGCCTGGAAGATGCAACCAGGGGTTTCTCAGTCTGTTGTGCTGCTGCTCCTGGTGGGCCACTCCAAGGCTCTGCTGGTCTTCCAGGTGCTAGCTATTTATTTATTTATGTATTTATTCTCAATCTTTCTGCTGGGCTTGGACCAGGAAAGGACAGTCTGTGGGCTGTTCCTCTAATAGAGGTCTTCCCTCTGTAAAAGAGGGCATGTGGCCATCCTAAACCTTCCAGGAGCTTCTTGGAAATTTATTGTGCTTGCTAAATAAAACAAGAACTTAGGAAGATCAAGGACAAAAAGAAAGCGACGGGCAGGGGCAGGGGCAGGGGCACGGAGAAGGCCTGATCAGACCTTTCACAGTTCACATTTGGAAGTGGCTAAATACATGAGGAGGGGGCTCAGGGGAGGGGTGTGTTTTGAAGGAGAGGCATGTGCCCTCTTTACCAGTCACTGCTTCTGGTGACACGAGGCCCTAATGCTCGGGGACTTTCTGGATGGAAGAACAGTGGCTGAGAGTCGCTAGAGGCACGGCACCCTCAAATGGTCGGTAGTTGGTAGAAGGGTCCACGGCATGGGAAAGGGAATCTAGCCATGTGGGAGAGCCAAATGGGATCCTGCAAATACCGTGTCCCATGCTTTTGCTTTTCGAGTTAGGAAAATGAGCTTGCATAAGGGACCTGCAAAGTCACACCATGGCTCACAATCCTTACTGATAAGGTGACGCAAAGTTCATTAGAGGAAATTGGATATTCTGGTGGATGTATTCCCCGTCCTAATGAACACAGCATCTATCCTTCCCTGATTTAAAGGATGCTATTCAGAAATACTCCTGTTTGCATAATGCAGCATGACAGGAGCCCATCCACTGTTTATGTGTTCCACCTATGATCAATTTCCGTGCTTTGTCCGCACCCTCCCTTCCCTGCATGAATTAGTGCTTCCGTGCATTCGCTTGGCTCGTCGCGTGCAGTTGTTGGCTGAACGATTTTGTTACAGCAAGTGGTGTCAGCTTCATGAGCCCAGACAATTATGACACCAAAGTGACAATGCAGAAGGCTGGGGCCGTGGCTAATTTTAGTGACAGACGGGAGGCTCTGCAGAACCTGGAGTGTGCGTGCGCTTCTGCTGGCAGAGCGCCATTCCTTGAGTCTTGGCCAACAACCAGATTTGCTGCTAATATATAATGATTTAAAGCAGCAAAAAGAGCAGCTGCACTTTGATTTGGTTCATGCTCACACCTCAGCTTTCACAACAGCCTTTCAGCCACCCGGCCTCAGTTCTGAATGCAAAGCACTCTCTTTCATGCAGGTGGCTTTATTTATGTGGAATTAGAGCACGGCGCATTAGGATTCTGGAGCAACCGTAAAAGAGACATGAAGTACAGTGGCTGGAATGGAAGGCTCGGATCCAGGAACTGCCAAATGGCAAGGCTACCCTAGAGAATGGTTGGATGGAATCCTTTCTTCTCCAAGTGCTGGGAAATTTCAGGGAAAGCAATAGGAATGCCTGGCATGTTTTAATACCTTGCTTTGTT
Source organism: Varanus salvator macromaculatus (assembly GCA_023646645.1). Taxonomy (NCBI): domain Eukaryota; kingdom Metazoa; phylum Chordata; class Lepidosauria; order Squamata; family Varanidae; genus Varanus; species Varanus salvator. The sequence goes on from JAIXND010000786.1 coordinate 10,631,170, forward strand.
TGCAAAAGTAGGTCAGAAGAGGAGACAATAAGCAGCACACTTTTGTACAAGGTAAGAAAACCACTAACCCACATTCACCTCCGAGCAAAAGAGATGGTGCACCAGAAGGTGTCCGCGATCAATTTCCATTGGTTTCCCAAGCAATGTAGACACGGGGAAGGCAATGCTAAGTTGCATGTGCAGTGTTTTTCCCACTAGGGAAGCAGTTTATGAATCTCCAAGCAAGGCAAGGCAAGGCACATCACTTTAAAAAACCCAACAACAACAACAGGATAGGCAGTTGCATAAGAGGTGCATGGCTTAATTCAAGTAATTATTTTGATTTAAAATGGTGTGGTTCTCATTATAGTATGGAAGCCGGTGACCAGGCAAGTGGTGTGCTTCCCTGCTCAACCTGCTGTCCAGGGGCTCAGAGTTGATGGGCAACAGTTCTGGGGGTTCTTTATCTTTCATTGGACAGCATAAGTCTTTGCACAGAGGCGATCTTCATAGAAACATAGAGCAGCAGCTCTGGAAGGAGCCAATAAGCCATCAGGTCCAACCCTCTGCTCAGTGCAAGACTCCAAGTCCAACCATCCCTAGCAGATGGCTCTCCAGCTGTATCTTCGATGCCTCCAATGTGAGAGTACTGGTTCCACTGCTCTAACAGCCAGGAAACTTTTCCTGATATCTAGCTGGAATACAGCTTCCTGTACCTTGGCTCCATTAATCCATGTCCTGCTCTCTGGGATGATTGAGAAGAGATCCTGGCCTTCCTCTTTGTGACAGCCTTTCACGTTCTTGCAGAGTGCTATCATATCTCCCCTCAGTCTTCTCTTCTCACAGCTACACATGCCCAGTTCTTTCAATCTCTCCTCACATGGCTTTGTATTCAGTCTCTGGATCCTCCTCGTTGCCCCCCTCTGAACCCCTTCCAGCTTGTCTACATCTTTCTTCAACTGTGGTGCCCAAATGGGACACAGAACCACAATGGAAGCTGTGGGCTCTCCCACACCAGAGGCATCCGAGATGCAGCTGGACACCATCTGAGAGGGATGCTCCAACTTGAGAATCCCACTCTGAGCAGGGAGCTGAGCCCTGTGACCCTCTGGCGTGTTCCAGCTCTCCTATGATTCTAGAATTCTAAGATTTCTAACTCCCACCTCTGAAAGTGCCTCATTTGAGAGGCTCCCGGGAAAGACAAAGCACTGCTCTTGTTCAGAGAGCTTGGCTGGATTACAAAGGCATCCCCAGCAGGCCTCCTACCCTGTCAGCTGCTCCAATTTAGGGTTCTCTGGAGCCAGCCCTAACTTCTTAACTCATAAAGCATCTGCAAAATTCCCTAGGAACTGCAGAACAGCTTCAGGATTTTCCCAGTAAGTAAACTTATTACTTACTAAAGTGATCGTGAGTGTAGCTTCCCCTGGGAAGGGGGAAAACTACCACTAAAGTGTAACTACCTCTGGGAAGGAGCAATTCCTACAACGTGAGCAGAAGTGATACGATTAGTGTCGATGAAGACTTCAAGGTGATGCTATCCTGCCTGAGCTTCACAGAGGGGAAAAGAAAAAAGAACCAACCGATTGTTCTTTTATATTCACTTTCTTTCAGCAAAAAAATGCTTTAAGCTTGTTATCCTTCATTGCCCTCAAAATCAATCCCCCCTTTTAAAACCTTCTCTCTCTCTCTGCCAGGCGAGGAAGTACTTCACACAAGCCCCCTGTATCACTGGGATTTCTCAAATGCTGCAACTTTCCTTTTCAGCTTTATAGGAGCCATTTCTGGCACTGAATTCCATTCCCAAAATATGTTCACCACCTGTGCAGCTCAAAAGAAAAGCTGCAATGTATGAGCAGTCCCACTGACATGGGAGTTAAAAGCATCCCCATGCCGGTACTTCGGCAATGGGATTCTGCACCAGCCAGGTTTCAAAGGGAAGAAAACAAGTGTGGGAAGGAGCCCCAGGTCTCCTGTGTATGAGGCAGTTGTGGGGGAACGTGAGCTGAAGGGAGTTGTCATGCTCCTATCACATTTGTGGGTTCCCCCGGTCCTCTAAGGTTGGCTCCGAGAGCAGAAAACTGGTCTGATTCAGCATGATTTCATGGCCAGTGCCCAGAAATTTCCCAGACACCGTTATGATAGCATTAATATTGCATCAGCCAATGAGCGAGAAAGGCTGCACCAGACAATCCAGCAAACCCAGCTTGAGAGGACCGGGAGCCAGCAACAGGGGCTCAGGGCTCGGCTCTGCTGGCCAGTTGCAAAGTCGATGGGAACAGAAGCAACCATTCCTAATTGCCTGGAGAAAAAACTAGAGTTTTCCATCAGCCCTGAACCTGGGCTTGGGCCACTCCTGTGCTGGGAACGCACAGGAGATGGAAGGAAAGACGGTCTCTCACAGATCGAAGAAAAGCTTCCCAATCGCTCGCTTCTGGGACTGCAGCTGTAACCAACCCAGAGGTCCGTCCCACCTCCAGCGCTTCCCCAGGGAGCTGCAGATTGCGGGGCCAAGCACACGCTGTAGAACTGGCTGGATGGGTGGGGATGAACCACTTTGGGGCACAGGTGGGAAATGTTTCCATGCTAAAAAAGAAAAAAGAAAAAAGACCCAGCCGCTAGAAAAGCAGCAGAGCATGGAGGGAAAAAAATATTTCTTAATCATAGGCCAGCTTTGTTTTGGATGGCTTTGTGGTTGTTTCAGTTTCAGGGCATCATTTTTCTGGAAGGATCATGGGATGTAAAAAATGGCGGCCTCCCACTTGCAGTCTTAAGTGGTACAGTCTATTTGCCAGGTGTAGAGTAGTCCTTATTCCACAGCTGTAAGCAATACCGAAGCGCGCTTGGCTGGAGGAGCACAAAAAGGTAGAGGAGGGTGCAAATAAACGGGAGACGTTTAACAGTTTAAAGAGAACCACAGCTCTGTATGTGCCCCCTTTAGATAGCTAATTGTTATTTTGAAGACACGTAAAGCTGGTGCACTGAAACGTCAAGCACATTAGCATTTAATCCTCAATTACATGCATACTTCAGTGTGTAAAAAGGGCATCTGAGCAAGCCAAGCAGAAAGAAGCCTGGAGCTTCTGCTATTCCTGCCAAATACTTCCCGCTTAATAGCACAAGAAGTCCCTCTGCCCCCCAAAGCTAAGACTGCTAGAAGAAGCTGAGCAATGCTTCATGTTCCAGGAGTACTGAAATTCTCAAGCATGGGGCAAGCTCTCAGTACCATTCCTTCACCACAAACTTATCTTTATTTACTGGTTTCAAATATAGATTGATTGCAAAGTTAAATGAAAAACAAAGCAAAAACTTATCAAGTTGGTACCTAAAAAGATAGAACACTGGTAGAGTCAAATCTCGTGAGTAAGGGTGCCACCATATGCTTTGATGTTCTTACCAAAGCCACTTAGAGCTTCATCTGATGATTAGAATACATTTACAGGATGGTATAGGAGGGAGAATCCCCTACAGTATTTGGATCCAAAGCTATTGAGGGCTTCAAAGTTAATGATAGAACCATACAGTGGCCATCAGGTCCGACTCTCTGCTCAATGCCAGACTCAAGTCTCCCATCCAGGCTCCAACCAGGCATGACCCTGCTTAGCTTCGAAGATTAAGCAGGATCAGGCACTTCAGGCTATATAGAAACTACAAACATAGCATGGGCTTGGGAGCAAGGAAGAAGCCAATGTTTTCCTCCCAGAATTGGTGTGACTTGCTTTCACCCATGCAAGCCAGACAGACCTCTGTACAGTTGAAACTTCTACACTATTTTCACAAATGAGGCGATAACAAAGCTTTCAAGTTGTACTATGGCTAGTCAGAGAATGAGAGAAATAGACAAAAAGAGGCTGGATAGTTCTTTCCTTTTCTTTGATGGGGTCCCATTTCACAGTAGTAGTTTAAATGGCAACATGCCTTTTGAATATCTGATTAAAGGGTTGACTATCTGGCAAAGGATTGCATTTTACCTTTTGAATATCTGGCAAAGGATTGCATTTCACCTGAGCAGCACAATGGCTAGAATGCTGGCGTGGGACTCAAGGGATCTGGATTCTAGTCCCTGACTTGTCCATAAAACTCACTGAATGACTTTGCAAGAGTCACAGACTCTTAGCCTAACCCATCTCACAGGGCTGTTGTAAGGCTAAGATGGAAAGTCCTACAAGTCCCAGCATGCCCTGGGCAAGCACCTTGGCTGGGTCACGCTGGGGCTTGTAAGACCCCCTTTTCATGCATACGAATACACCATTTTTGACTTGTTCGCCTGTTTTTCTCCAAACAACGCACTCAATAACAGTGAACCCTAACACTAAAATCTCAATTGCAACATGAGCATGGGGTCCAAACTGGTCAGTAGTGAAGCTTTCTGTGCTGCTGCATCTCTTCTGGGGCTCAGACTCAGCACCATGGAGATTGCTTTGAAAATTCTTTTTGCCCCACAGACACCAGTACCACCAACCTCCACTGGGACTGGCTTTGGGCAGCCTCCTGTGCATCTTCTGGGGAGGGGCGGCTGGTCAGCTGGAGGTCGCAGCTTTATCTCCAGTTCCACCCCGGCCTCTCCAGGAAGGCCTTGAAGAAGAGCCATGCCAAAGACCCTGTGCATCTTTCCACCTGCCAAAATGAACCGGTCTTCCCCAGCAAGCTTCAGGCCACAGCTTTCCCCAGCCCACATTGGTGGGGGATGCTGAAAACTGCTCCAGAACACCTGGGAGGCACCAGAGGCAGCTGGGCCGGGCTTTTGATGTCTGTCTTTGCGCTTCTGCTGGCTGAGGTGTCAGCCTTTCCCTCCATCCAAAGCTGCCCAGCCCGGCCTTTTATCGCTCTGGGGGCAGAAGCCTTCCAGAGCGCAGGGCAGGACTCGGGCGCCCCGCAGCCGTCCGGGACCGCAGGCGAGGCAGAAGGAGAGAACTGTGGACGGGAAGGACGGAGGCGAGACGGGCTCTCGCATTGGGCGCCGCCGCGCACTCTCCCCAAGCCCGGGGCCAGGGAGGCCTGCCCGGCCCACTCACATGACCCTCGCCCGCCGCTAATCCCGGCTCTCTCGGCCCCGGGCGCCCAGTGCGGGGCCGGCACGATGCGAGAGCTCTGCAGCCGGAGCAGCGGCCGAGCCCTCCGTGCGCTTGGGCTGCTGCTGCTGCTGCTGCTGCCGGCGCCGCCGCCGCCGCTCGGGGAGGCTGCGGCGGCTCCCGGGGCCCTCGCAGCGCGGGACGCGCCCGCCCGGCGGCTCCTCCAGGATCCAGGTAGGCGGAGGGGGCGGCTGGCCGTGGGGCGCCCGCCCTGCTCTGCTCCCTTTGCACGCGAGCAGGCCGCGTGGGGGCGAGCACGCTGCCGTCGAGGCGGCCGAGCCAGCTCGGCTGCGATCGCAGCCCGCGCTCCGGGAGGGCGGGCTTACTTCCCTGTGAGCGGCGGCGAGGATCGCGCGCGGAGCAGGCGCAGGCGCGGCGCGCGCGCCGGCGTTGCCCGGCGGAGGGAGTTCGCCTCTCTTTGCTTCGAGTTCTTTGCGCGCCGCGGGGACGGTCCGCGGGTGGCTAGAAAGTGCATGGGACACGATCCGCGAGACCGAAGGTCGGGGCGACGCGCTCCGCGGGGCAGGCGGGAGGGCGCTTGCGAGCGGCTGCGCAAGAGAGAGCGGAGAGGCCTCCTGGAGCGGCCCGAGCCCCATCGCCCCGCGTCCGAGCAAGGCCGTTTCCTGCCCAGCAGTGATGGACGCGGGCGTGGTGCCCTTGCGTGTTGGGGGCAAGGTATGCGCCATCAGGGCTGGGGGGACCCGCGGGAGCCCTTCTGCTGGACTGCCCCTGCCTCCCTTTTAAGGCTGTCCAAATGGGTGGCCATCAGTGCTGCGGGACGGAGCGAATGCTGCACTGCATGTGTCACGGGAAGAGCCTGTCCTTTCATCTGTCCTGAGTCCCCGAGTAGCCAGTCCACGCAGGGTCTGAAGTCGCTCTGTTTCGAAATGCATTAGCCTTGCGGGGGCAGTACAGAAGGTTGTTCTTTGCTCGGCCAGGCTAGGCCAGGCCAGGCGCCCTTTTGGGATTGACATTTATGCTTTGAGCACAACATGGAGTGTTTTTATGTTGTTGGAATTACATATTAACATTAAAATTCCAGTTCTGAAACTGAAGCTGGTTCTCTTACCTGGAAAGGTAGGTGTGGTGACTCACCTGTATTAAAGACCTCAGTTGCTCATTAAGGAAATGGGAATTCAGGATTCTTTTCTTCTTTGACAATTGAATCCATCAGCTGCTATCAGGCTAGAATAGACTAGGACAATTTTGATCTCCTGCAGGATATACATCCAAATCCTTGGATTTGCAGAGACCCTGCTACCTTTGTGAAAGGGAGAATTGCTGCACACGCAGCCCTATGTAAACTGGCCTGAAATTGGGTGGCATTGAATGCAGTTGTTGTTGTCAGTCGCGAAGTCGAGTCCAACCCATCGCGACCCCACGGACAACATTCCTCCAGGCCCTCCTGTCCTCCACCATCCCCCGGAGTCCACTCAAGCTCACACCGACCGGCTCAGTGACTCCATCCAGCCACCACATCCTCTGCCATCCCCTTCTTCTTTTGCCACCAATTGTTCCCAGCATCAGGGTCTTTCCCAATGAGTCCTTCCTTCTCATTAGGTGGCCAAAGTATTTGAGTTTCATCTTTAGGATCTGGCCTTCTAAAGAGCAGTCAGGGTTGATCTCCTCTAGGACTGACCGGTTTGATCACCTTCCAGTCCAAGGGACTCGCAGGAGTCTTCTCCAGCACCACAACTCAAAGGCCTCAATCATTTGGCGCTCAGCCTTCCTTATGGTCCAGCTTTCACAGCCATACATTGCAACTGGGAAAACCATAGCCTTGACTATACGCACTTTTGTTGGCAGGGTGAGTTGAATGCAGTATTTACTCCCAAATAAACATGCATCGGATTGTGCCATAACACAAGCTTTGGGCATTATCAAGGCTGCAGTCCAATGGACACTCCCTTGGAAGTGTCAGCTCCATGTTCTGACTTAGGATAAACATTCATAGGTCTGGGCTCTAAGACTATAACCCCAGTAGTACATTTCCCTGAACTTAGTTGGGATTAGCACAGGAAGACATCACCCAGCTGCGATGCTCAGCACTCCTGGGGCACAATCCAATGCATGTTTTGGTAAAATCCTCCAACTTGTAATGTGTCTTGGCTAACTGTGCTAGCTGGTATAATCCTTTGGGAGGCTTGCATTGCACCGTACCCTAAAAGGACTTACTCCTGAGCATCTTGTGAGTATATCAGGAAAGCCTCACAAGATATAAAATCAAAGGAAGGAAGAGTAGCCCATGAAATTAGCAGGTTTGGGTTTTTAATCCAAAACTGTATCTAAAGGTATTCCTACATTTTAAAAATAACTAGCTTCACTTTTTGTGGAACTCACAGCACATTGAAATAGTTTACAGACTTTCAGCCACAAGACAAAAAAGTGTTGTGTCAAATTAAAGCTGCCTCACTCTTGCTTTTCAGAAAACAGAAGCCAGTGTATACTCTCTCCATCCTCAGAATTCCCAGAAGGGTTTTTTACACAACAGGAGCGAGAAGATGGAGGCATCGTTATCTATTTCATTATCATTCTTTATATGTTCTTGGCTGTGTCCATAGTATGTGATAATTATTTCCTCCCTTCCCTGGAAATAATCAGTGACTGTAAGTTTTTCATTATTTATTAGATTTATACCCTGCTTTTTTCTTGCAAAGAACTCAAAGCAGCTTACATCATTCTCCTGCTGCTGCTCTCAATTTTATCCCCATAACAACAACCCTGTGAGGTAGGTTGGGCTGAGAGTCTGTGACTGGCTCATGGCTGAGCAGGGACTAGAACCCAGATCCTCTGAGTCCCAGTCCCAGGCTCTTCACCACTACGCCACACTGGTCCTTTACTGCTTTCTTTTTTATCTGCATGTTGTGGTTTGTTTGCTTGCTTGCTTGCTTGCTTGCTTAAGGTAAATCTCTTCTACAAAAACTAAACCACCATTTGACATTATTCTGTTCACATGGCAATTGAAGTCTTGAAATAACCCATCTCACTATGCAAAGTTATGCAGCATTTTCTTGCTTTTTACAGCACAAACATCCTGCAAGTAGTTTTGAGGTTATCAAGGACCACGAACAAACCTTTGGTATACTGGTATATCACTTCATTTTATATCAATGTTGAAACCATCATTTTGAAGATTAAATAAATGGCATTCTTAGAGATTTTTATATATGGATAGCAGTATATAAATCTATTAAAGAGAACAATGAATCGTTCACCAAGTCAAAGTGACACTGGCAAACAGCTAGGAAAACAATTATTATCTTTATTCTATACCACCCAATAGCTAAAGCTATATGGGTAGTTTACAACAGCATGTAAATACTGATAAGCAATTATAAATATTACAGTACAAAATGGAAAAACCAAATTATGGACAGGTCTGTATGTATTTCTGCTAAAAGAATATAAGTGTCTGGTACCACTCCTGTACAAACTGAGTTTCCAGGATGAGTTGCAGTTTGGCTGTAATTTGTGGAAGAGAAAGTGTGTATGGGGATCTATCCTGCCATAGGAATTCAGGATCATAGAATGCTGCTTTAAACCAAGCCATGTTGCTTGTTTTCCCCTCTGTCTAGGCCAGCAGTGACTGGGTTCAGACAGTCTGAACCCTGGCCTTACAATGGTTTGCAACCATCCTTAGGGGTCACAGGGAAAAGAGCTTTCTCCCTTTTTGCTACCTGATCCTTTAAACTCAGGAGGAGAGTGGTTTAGGCCTGGGAGTGAAACAGGCTGCCACAGGTTGCCTTCCAGATTACCACACTCCATGCCCTTCTTCCAACAACGGCTCCCTGGGTGGAATTCCAGTTTCTTTGCAATCCCCTCACCGCACCCCAACCCCACAGCCTCAAGGTCATGAGGGCCTCTCCCAAGGCCCTCAACGCTTGAAATGAAATCATGCTAGTGTTCCTGATCCTGCTTCTTTCGCCTGCACCCACTCTGGCATGCCTCCACATCTCTCCCACCGTTTCCAAGGTGGGGTTCTGTTGTCTGGCTGAAAGAATGTCAGCGGCAGCATTTTAACTGGAGAAGCCAAAGGGAATACAACCTGCCCACCCGAGGTGCGAGCAATACAGCAAGTCCGCCACCTCCATTTCAAATCGACCTCTGCCACGTTTTGCCGTATGTTGGTACAACCTGTATTCTAAGCCCTGGGTTTATTGCTGCACTTGTTATCCCCAGAGATAGCTGCAGCCCTGATATTCAGAAATATGTCTCTTGCTTTCTCCTCTTTGTTCTTTACCATAGCCTTGGGCCTCTCTCAGGATGTGGCAGGAGCAACTTTCATGGCAGCTGGTAGCTCTGCCCCTGAATTAGTCACAGCCTTCTTAGGTAAAGTTAAAACACACATTTGAACAAGAGTTCTTTGCATCCCACTTGCTAAGCATCACTCAACAGAATTAATTCCCACTTTCCCTTTTAGGAGTTTTCGTCACAAAGGGAGACATTGGACTCAGCACCATCCTCGGTTCTGCAATCTACAACCTTCTTGGTATCTGTGCAGCTTGTGGGCTTCTAACTAGTGTGGTACATACTGACTTTTATGATTCTCTCAAAACTGTTTTCTCATGGCCTCCTGCCAAAGCAAACTTCCTCTGAGGGCAATTAAAGTTAACATAGTGGCAAAATGGCATGTAATCAATTTGAAGATAGTAAAAACTTTTGGCAAGCCAGTCACTGTGCTTTGGTAACTGTTAAAAAGCTGAAAGCTAGAATCTAGATCTAAATACAGGAGTTGTATAATGACATTTCATTATGTGTAAATATTTATTACAATTATAGACTGCACCATAGCCCATTTTATGTAGGTAAGAATAAATACAGTGTTATTGATATTTTTATGGCATTTCCAGATGAACTGGGGTAAGGAAGGGCAGACCTCACGGTTACAGGATCCATTTGACATTTTACTAGAACCGTGAGGTCCATCAACTGGAACAAGATGTTGGCTTGGAAGACAAATCTAGTTAACTACTAAAGCCCATGAGCAATGGACCAAGTTGACCTGCATATACAAACAGAAATCTATGTCTGAGTTGCTGTAAATCAGATTGTATAACAATTCAACAATGGAAAATTGAAGAGCTTTATCTACTATAAATTCCTCAGAGAAATAACCAGGAAAGTCTGATCTACCCAATGGCCCCACCCAATTTAAGAACACAGTGTGCATCATGCAGAAAATTCCAAGAATTTGAAAAATCCATAACAGTATGTCTGAATTGTGTTCTGTAGGTTTTGAGACTTTCTTGCTGGCCACTTTTTAGAGACTGCACAGCCTATGCAGTTAGTTCAGCAGCTGTTCTTGCAATGATAATCGACAATAAAGTTTACTGGTAAGTTTACTGCCTGCCTAGTGTTCTGTGAATGGTCACCAGAAAGCAAGATATTTACATGTTAAGTAATGTGTGAATGTACAACCACAGAGATATTGACCACTTACTAGTGAGTAGCAAGCCCTTTAACATAACCTACTACAAGCTATTTGTTTTAATCTGTTGATTCATTGGTTTGATCAAGAATTAGGGGTGTATTTAAGTTTGCTTATGTATGCTATAGGTTTTTATTCCAAGTTCCTTCAGTATGTCAAAAGCCTCCTATGTTAAAGCTCTGGTGATAAGATTAATTTTATCAACTAACTAGCCAATGATCAACTGGTGGACAGCCCTAATTGTTAACTGTATTTTCTCAAATGCTTCATCACAAAAAACCAGTGTGGTGTAGTGGTGAAGAGCCTGGGACTGGGACTCAGACAATCTGGGTTCTAGTCCCTGTTCAGCCATGGAGCCAACTGGGTGCCTTCGGACCAGTCAGACTCTCAGCCCGACCTACCACATAGGGTTGTTGTTGAGAGAGCAAGATTGAGAGTGGGAGAAGAATGATGTAAGCTGCTTTGAGTTCTTTGTAAGAAAAAAGGCTGTATAAAAATCTAATCAAGAAATGCATCCTATATATTTATCAATATGCAAGAGGCTTGAGATTCCAATTTTGGCATGACTTAAGAGCAGTATAAAAAGGGCTGTGGGTGGCGCAGTGGTTTAAACTGCTGTGCTTCTGGGCTGGTAGATCGAAAGGTCGCTGGTTCAAATCTGCACAACGGGGTGAGTGCCCATTGCTCCGTCCCAGCTCCTGCCAACCTTGCAGTTTGAAAGCACACAAATGCAAGTAGATAAAAAGGTACGACTTCGGTGGGCAGGTAACAGCGTTCTGTGCACTTCAGTGTGTAGTCATGCCAGCCACATGACCATGGGGACTGTCTGTGGATAAATGCTGGCTCCCTTGGCTAGGAAACAGAGATGAGCACCCCCCCCTCCAGCCCCCAGAGTCAGACATGACTGAACTTTAATGTCATGGAGAAATTTTTACCTTTAAGAGCAGTACCTTGACAAATACAAGAAACTTAACTGTAATAGTTGCAAGTACTTTGCTTTCCTGTAGGCAGGAAATGGCAAGAACTAGTTCTCTAGTTGCATGTGATGTAGGACTGACAAAAATCACACGCACAGTATTTCAAAGGGGATACTGTTGAGCTGAGAAAAGTGCAGAGAAGGATAACCAAAATGATCACGGGTTCAAAGAAACTCCATGAGGAAATGTCACAACTTATGAAGTGATAGAGGTGTATAAAATGTACAGTGTGGATAAAGTGGATGGAGAGAAGTGTTTTCTCTCAACGGCCTGGGGCCATCCAGCGAAGCAGAATGAAGGGAGATTGAGGTCAGACAGAAAGTTCTTGTTCACTCAGTGTGGAAAAATATAAAATTCGTTATACTATGTGGTGGTGATCAGCAACTTTAAAAGACACATCCCTGGAGAGTAAGGCCATTGAATGACTTCTAGCAGTAGCAACTCCTCATTGCCGATAGCTTGCCTCTGAATACTTAGAGGGGTCCTCAAACTTTTTAAACACTGTCCCTCAGACTGGGGGGGAGGGGGACTTTAGTTTGAAAAAAATGTGAATGAATTCCTATGCACACTGCACATTAAAAATTAATTTGAAATAAATTTTAAGAAGTAAAAAATGTTTGCTCTGCTCGCTTGGGCTGGAGCAGAAGCCCAAGATGATGCCACGCCACGCCACGCCACCCACCAAAAGGGAGAGCACGACTCAAGGGGGAGCCATGAGGCTGAGGCCTTCCCGCTCCTCGCCGCCGCCCCGCTTCCGAGCTGGAGGAAGGTCCCCTCACAGGCGCTCGCCCAGCTCCAGGAGCGGGAGGCCGGAGGGGCGAGCGTGGGGCGGCAAGGAGGGAGGCAAGGACTGCTATCCGAGGCGAGGGGCCACGGCTGGCCGAGCGGGGCACCTCCCGCCTCTCCCCACGGGGGGGGGAGAAGCATGGCAGCCTCTCGACAGCAGCGGTGGTGGCTTGCCCAAACAAGCCTGTGGCGGAGCCGTGGGAGCCGCGGCCCCGCTCCCACTCCGCCTCGACCTGTCCACCCCCAGCCTTGGCGAGGTGGCCACAGCTTGCCCCCCGCAGCCCAGGGACATAGAAAAAGTTGTATTTTTCTTACCTTCTATCTTTTGTTATTGTCTTCACCTCGCTTCCCACTGCCCTCCTCTCTTCTGTATTCTCCTCTCTTCTGTATTCAGAGCCAACAAATGTGTGCAATGGGGGGGGGGGGAGCCGGTGCACAGTTGAAGGGAGCTGTCACAATTTGGCGCATGCGCCCGCTCTCTGCTAGTCTCCGAAACTGAGAGTTTCAGAGAACACCTGCACTTGCTCGTTCGGAGATCATTTTCTCCGAGCAAGTCCAAAAGCTCTGAGGCGGGCCGGGTAAATGACCATGGTGGGTCGTATCCAGCCCAAAGGCTCTAGTTTGAGGACTGACGACTTAGAGGCTACTGAGATAGGGGGAAGGTTGTTGCCATTCCTACTTGTGGGCTTGGTAGAAGCATCTGGTTAGCCAGCTGTGAAAAATGGGTTTGCCTCTGCTCGTTTACCAGACCCTGAATACCCACCAACTGCAGCTTAGTTGAAAAGACATTCACTTGAAAGAATGTTGAGCTGAGCATTTTGTAGGGTATCAGAACCGATTTGAACTCACAGTCCTTTCACACAAAACCGTCAGCTTTCTTCCACTCAGCCATCTCTTGCAAATTAGCCAAAGACCAGATCAATCTTCTGCCCACTGTCCTCTCTTAGACTCACACAGCCAAAGGCTACTATGAGAAATGTTGGAAGAATGGAATGGGCCCCAAGTACAATCCCTGGGATTTGCTATAATCAGGAAAAATTTATAATATAAAATGCACCAAGTACAGAAAATTTCCTATGAAACTGTCCATTTTTTACACAAGTTCTTATTTTTATTATAGGTATGAATGCACTTTACTCCTGCTAATATATGGAGTGTACATTTTGGTGCTCTACTTTGACATTAAAATCAACCAGTACATCATGAAGAAGTTTAGTCCATGCTGTACCTGTTTCACAGTAACTGCGGAAGAAGCTGAACAGCAGCCACTCATTGGATGGAAGGAAGAAACGGAGCCTCTTGTTCGACGACAGTCAAGAACAGACAGCAGAATTTTTCATGAGGAGTCCGATTACTCACAACTTTCATTAAGTTTACATGTACTCGATACAATTTCTGAAGGTATTCATGCACTAACAGTTCCTTTTTTTAAAAAAGGCTCTTGCGGATACAGACAGCTTTAGAAATTCTGGTCCAAAATTAATTCTAGGATATTCCTAAGTTTCCTCAAGTTAGAATCCTGGGAGCTGAAGTGTTTTAAATCTCTTTGTGGCTCAGGTGAGACAAACTGAAACAGGAATGCACAGGTCCTGCATCAGGTAATACTCTCTCAGACATTCACATGCACAAGACACCTGGATTGTTGGTGGGGCATACATGGTATGATCTTCCTTTTGCTTCCTGTTAATTGTTTTTAAAGAGAGCTAAACTTCACGCACCATAAAACTTGTACGTCATGTTTAAGTAGTAATTTGCAGGGTTTTTGAGAAAACTTGGGAGAAAATAATTTGGAGAAAAAACCTGGGAGAAAAAAAATATTGGAATGACTAATACACCCTATAAATTTCGTATGTAGGTAACCACGTACATGTCCAAACTATCAAAGTTAGGTTTCTTGCAAGAGAAAAAAGGCAGGATATGAAGAACATAAATCACAAATACCATAAATATCATGCATTCTTTAAACCGTGGCTTAGTCCCCCCACCCCCATTTCAATTCTTGAATGGTTCTCTTGGACAGATCCTCCAAGTGTGTTCACCGTGCCTGAAGCAGATCTGAAGAGAGTCCTGTGGGTGCTTTCCCTTCCAATAATTACCGTACTCTACTGGACCATCCCTGACTGCAGAAGACAGTTTTGGAAGAACTGGTTCATGCTTACGTTCCTCATGTCAGCAGTGTGGATTTCTGCATTTACTTACGTTCTCGTATGGATGGTAACAGTGGTGGGTAGGTATGCAGCCCAGCAGTGTAATCCTCCCTTAGACAACCATCAGTAATGTTACAATGGAAATCCGGGTTTCAGTGATGCTTCTGCTTAACTATCAAAGATGACCTGTCTACACTCTTCATTTCTTGCATTTACCCAAGGCCAACTCATTCTATGAAAGGAAGTACCTGGGGCATGTCTCACACTAAAGCGTAGTTTCAAATAAAGACGCTTCTGATTCCCCAGCACGCGTGCTAAGACGCTCCTTGGCAGGCAGCAAGGCACAACCCACTGTGACGCTGCCAAGCGAGCCGGCATGGTCCATCACGGGTGGCCCCCACTGAGCACTTTGTGGGAAATTATCCAGAGCTCACTCCTCTCTAGAAAGCAGGCTGCACTCACAGCAAGAAAAGGCATTTTGCTTGAGATGAAAGATTTTTACACAGAGACTGACATCTCTTATGGGAAATGAACCATGGGCCCAGCACTCTTGTTTTTAGACAGACAGATGGGGCACAGTCAGAACATGTAGCTCACATTTCTAATCTAAGCAGGAAATTAATATCTTAAACAATTTACCACAGAAAGCTTTAAGTCAGACCTGGTTTGCACATGGCAATCCATGGTTTAACTAACTATGGTTTGTTGGAAACCTGGGTTACATGCAAACCCAGAACTAAAGGCAATCATTATGTGCAGACCTAGATGCACAGTTTCTTTCACCAGACTAAAAGGCGGCAGGCAAGGGCTGTCAAAAAGCCCAGGCTTTTTACATGCCAGTACTGCAGTGCCACAAAGGCAACTGGGATAAAGGAACTGGAAAAAACAAACCATGGTTTGTTGGATCATCTGCCAGGCAATCTTAAAGTAGGACAACAAATTGTAGTTTACATAACATGTGTGTTAGCGCTGCATGCAAACTAGGTCTATTTGTCTATCTTAGTCCTGCAATATCTACTCTAAATCTTCTGTGTCCTGCTACATAATGCCTTTCACTGAAACATGGAAATGAGTATGAGCAAGGCATGTAATCCACTACTGGGTTAGGGGCCCTTTCCTTTAAGTCATACTCACCTGTATTTATTATATATCAAAGTGGAGTGTTTCTAAGGATAATCCAACAATCAACCTCTTTGGACTGTACTAGATTCCTTTCTTATATTCCATTTGCCAGTATGCAATTGCAAGATTAGAACAAATAAACGACAGTCATAATGTTAAACATCTGAATCTAACCTTTGATTATACAGCAAACTATTGTTGAGAAAGTTTAGTATTTAATTCATTTAATTTCAGGTGTCAGAAGCACCAGTCAAATCAGATCTGACATTAGTATTCAAATTTCAACAATATTAAACAACTGTTACAGTGATAAAGACAGTGCCCTTTCATCAGTTTCTGGAAACAAAAGGCTTAAAGTTGATTTCCCACATCTGAGCTTTCATAGTAATGCCATTTGAAAGTTTCAGACTAAGGTTTATCAGCAGACTTCACACCCCTCCTCCCATGGGAACTCGTGTTTCTTTCAAGAGTTGATCATTAAAAGGGGTTAGCTGTTCATATGACTGACTTCAAGAGCTCATGTGATAAATACACTGAAGTAACAGAAGAGATTATACTTGCTTGCAGCCATTCCAAAAGAGGGCTGCAACTGTCAAGAACAATCTGCTGCTGCAGTTAAAGGAAGATTTTGCAGGCTTTCACGCTGTTTAGTGACACTTATTTTCAAACTTTGAAAGATTTTAATCTATTATTGCTAGACTTACTGATGCAGCATAGTAACTCCTTCCAGAATATATTTACTTTCATGATGTACAAATGACTAAGCTGCCATATTTTAATATGTTTATTTTGATTTTGAGTAGTCATCCTCAAAACATTAGTATGACCCCACCTGATCCATTCTTTGACCACTGAAATAAAACTAAGATTTGTGGGGTTTTTTTCCTGCTTTAGGGGAAACTTTGAAAATTCCAGAAAGTGTAATGGGTCTTACACTATTAGCAGCAGGAACGAGCATTCCAGATACAATTGCCAGTGTGCTGGTGGCCAGGAAAGGTAAGCCACCGTTCAGCACTTTCATACCCATACCATCAAGAAGTCACAGAGAAGACTGGAGAGGGGGCATTTCCCCCTTGTTGATATGCCAGCATAACACAATAAAGTCCCATAAGCTCTCAGGGTTTGACATTAAAACAAACTCCTAAATTGTTAGCTTTTGGAATGGAAAGGAAGCTTCCCCCATACTTTTTATCTCAAGTGCTAAGAAAACTTCTAAGAAGCCAGCTGGGTGGCAGCAGGTGCAAGACTAGATCACCTCCAGATGTTGGGTTTGAATAACTGCCCAGACATATTATTACTAAGAAACAAGGCAGCTGTTCTTGTGATCAAGATATAGGGAACTTTAAAAATTGAGTATAATGTCACAACAAAATGCTTCTATCTTGCAGGAAGAGGCGATATGGCCATGTCAAACATTGTAGGATCCAATGTGTTTGATCTGCTGTGCTTGGGATTGCCCTGGTTTATAAAGACAGCCTTTGTCGACACATCAGCTCCTGTGCAGGTGAACAGCAGTGGTTTGGCTTACACTGCCATCTCTCTGGTTTGCTCCATTGCTTTTATTTTTTTGGCTGTTCACCTGAATGGCTGGAAGCTAGACAAAAAACTAGGGGCAGTCTGTCTAGTCATGTACTTTGCATTTGCAGTATTAACCATTCTTTATGAACTTGGAGTCATAGCAAACAACCCTATCCGGATGTGTGGTGACTAGTTTTGTTGCTGTTTTTAATACTGTAGTCAGCAATAAAAAAAAAAATCAAAGATTAAAAGTCTAGTTATTCATTTAGTCAAACGAGAACTCCAGAATTCCTTTTGGGCTCTAAAACTTATTTACAGAAATTCCACATCATGACTGAAAAATCACTGTCAAGCTCAAAACTATCAAGAACTAATGAAAGTGTTGCTTTTCAGAGAAAGAAGCGGCGACGGCGGCCAGCAATGCACGTAAAACAAACGCAGAGGGAGGGAAGGCACACTATTTACATTACAGTTGCAATGTGGGGAAGTCTGACACAAAACAAGGCTTACTATACAGTCTTTGTTAAACAGAGAAAATGGCTTGTTTTATTAAAAACAGTAGAACCATTCATTGAAACTGAATGACTAGAGACACCTAGCATGATTTTGGAGAGGCACAAATCGCCACAGCTTCAGGACCTCGTGAGAAGATGTGGCCATTCATACCACTGAACAAGTCAGGAAAGTTCTCTTCAAAAACCAAAACGTAGTAAGAGTCAGTCCACAAGTTCACAGTATATTACACTATACTGTTAAAGGCTGGTGGGTTTTAAAAGTTTTGTTTTTCCAACTCAAGTAAAGCTTACAATGTTACTAAAATGACCTACTGGGGGGAGGTGGGGAGAGAGGGAAGCTAAACTGACAAAAGGAATGTTCCTTAACAGGTACTTATAAATTACGCAATGCGATCCAAACGTACGTCAATTTCTCTGCCACTGATTTTTATGCCGTTCATTATTCTACAAGCCTTTTCTGCCGATTCTGGCGAGTCAAATCTGACTGTTCCACAGCCTTTGGATTTTCCATTCTCCATTTTAATTTCTGCAAACATTACATGACCTGAACAAACAAAGTTAAAGTTTAGTTTAGCCTACGATGCACTCATGGACACAGGAATCCCACAATCTCTATACATAACTTTAAATTATCAGTAAGTTGGCCACACACGTGGGCCTCAGATGCACCACATGGCCTCGTCTCAAATCCCAGCACTCCAGCTGCCTACCCATCATTTCCTCCTATACATTAGCTGCCGACCGCATTTACTTCCCAATCCTCTGTCACTTGTTTGCTCCTTGAGTGTGTGTCCTATCCTGGAATATCCTATTTCCTGCTTACACTCATTCAAAGCAAACTCTCTTGCAACGGTTCTAACAATGGTGGATTTCTTCCCATACGCCAACATTTCCCCCCACCTACTTGAGTACAGCGGAACTGAAAATTGGATTATTTACAAGAAAAATAGCAACAGAATAAGCTCAAGAAATGCTGGGGGAGGAGGGGTTCCCACCTGGACAACCTCAAGCAATAGAAGCAGTAGTCATATTCATGAAAAACCTTGGATGGTTCAGTGATACCTTTTCTTCAAACTGTGCTTACCGTTCCCCCCCTTAAAGGCCCTTAAAATCAAGTGCATCCAACTAAAGCTCTCCTCATACATTTTTTTGAGCCTTGAAGTTCCCACCTTACACTAGAATTGAACTCTATACTAAATTATAAAGAAACATAAACCTGAACTCTGTAAGCCACATACAGAGGTTAATGTAAAAAACACATTTCACACCAAATTATTTCTTTCTGTTGTTTGATTAAAATGGACAAAAACACAAAATAGATTCAAACAGATATGACAAGACACTGAAAATTGATGTTTTAAAAATGAGACATTTTTGTGAAGATGATACATCTAAGACTGAAGAAGTATGCAGTTAAGGAATGAAATTATAGCTTAAGCGAAGGGTGAGCAACTTGCAGCCCTCAAGATATTCTGGCCATCAGTCATAGCCAGCACAGCAAGTGGTGAGGAATGATGGAAAGCGTAGCTCAAAACATCTGGAGTTATGCAACTACACGTTGCCTACCTGTGACTTAACCACAAGTAGGCTTCCCTCTTCCCTTTTTAAACAGATGGTTCAAACAGTATACACAATAATTATAATGATGAGAATTATATTCCCTTTAGAATTCTGTGAAAGCAGACTTTGAAGTTGTGAACATTAATTCAAACAATCATTTGCTTTGCAGAATGTAAAAACAAAAAAGCTACACTCCAAAGTGATTCTATACTTTAAAAGTATGCAAGAACAGCATCAAGCAACTTCCTGACATTACTAAAGAAAGGCCCAGTTATCAAGGAGTATTTTATAAAACGCAATTTACAGAATGCACACCCTGCTTTTCCTCTCTCAGGAAAAAAGTGGCTCAAAATATATAAGCAACAAGGTGGGGGAGAGGAATCCAGTTTCTAACTGTCGATGTAATATATTGTGGTCTCAAACCTAGGTGGGTTGCGATGTAAACCGAAACCATGGTTTGCTGTGATATAGACATAGCAATCAACACCATACAAACCAAAACAGTATCTGAAACATACAGTATGGGAAAACTGCTTTTATCACAAGAGGTCACACAAAATAGTTTTGGGCACTGCATCACCATGTAAGGCGCCTTTGGGAATTCTCAAGGAACATACACAAACCATGGTTTACCTCTACATGTGAGACACAATTCATGGTTTAGAGCAGCTGTTTCCAAACTTTTTCAGTCATGGAACCTGAACATGGCATTTGTTCCTGTGGAACCCTAAACCTATCCCTGATTTTTACCGAGCATTGTGAACCCACAACATTCTTCCTTCTTTCAATCTGCTCCTATTGCCCGAGTGCTTTGCATAATGTAGGTTTGGAAATAAAATCATTTTAAATATAAACAAATTATATGGCAATGTCCCTAATGAATTCTTTCAATTATTCCCGACACTACGCAATTGAGTCCTAGGAACCAAATGATGTGATGCATTTCCTTGTTTGCTGCTTGGACACCAACTGACAATCGAATAGTTGGCCTTGTGAAGTTTCATTTGAAAATCAGTTTTGAATTTGATTTTTGAGATTTTTTCGCAGAACCCCTACAAGGCTTTTGCGGAATGCTCGGGTTCCGCAGAACACAGCTTGGGAATCACAGGTTTAGAGACTAAGCCACAATTACTGCAACATTTGGTTTGGTGTTTATGTCTGAACCAATGTATTGCATTCTGGGGAACCCTGGGTTTTCCCCCAGAAAGGACAAGTCCACTCAGTTCATGCACAGAGATGTAAGTGGGAATTCTGTATGGGCTGCAGGACATTCACCAGCAACAAATCACTGCCAGACTCATTTCACCCTACATCTCTGTTGTGGCTGGTTATCTTTATTTGAGTGGCAGCTACATTTATGCCCTAATACTTACCACACTGGCTGAATTTTTCCTTAAGCTTCTGCCAGGTCAAGTCAAAAGGAAGCTGAAATGAAGATAAGCATATAGTAACATAAGAGAAGAAGCAAAAGAACTCTGCTGTTAATTAGTTTAATTCATATGCTTACATTTCTGACAAATATTTGGTTGCCTTTGGAGCCTACACGATCTCTCACACCACTTCCCATTGGACCAGGCACAAACCCTCGATCCATATCAATATTTCTTTCTAGCCCAGTCCCCATGGTGGGGCCCATTCGATCAAAACTGGAGCTCATCCGATCCATTCCTATTCCCATTCCCATTCCTCCAGTCATGCTATTCATGCCACTTATTCCACTACCTGCCAACAAGAAAGAGAAAAAGAAGGGGTAGGGGGAACACACACGCAAAGTTAGGAATCTGAGAAAAAAATGGGTAACCACCAGCAATTTTGCTTAATATTCTACATTGATAAAGTGATGTTATGCATGGAAAATGCAGATGAGGGTCAGCAGAGAAGACTAACTAGATTCTTGTGAAGAGGCTATACATGTGGCAACCACATTTTCCAGTTAAAAACTACTGGGTGCTGCCACCGCCAGTAGCACAATATTGTTTTCCATGCATGGCAAGCTTTTGGGATACCACTGCTAGACCCAAATTTAGGGCAGCTCAAACTGACATGCCACAAGAAATTCAGTATGAATGACTACGCCACTGCAGGCTCATTGGGTCATGATTATCATTTATTGACCGTGTGATGGACTTTTGATATTGCTAGTTAATATCAGATCCTTCCAAACAACTGAGAGATATTCAAATTATGGGATGTATTTGCTAAGACACTCAGAGGGCCAGAGCTTGGGGGTGGGTACTTGCTTTGCAAGTTAAAGGCATCCACCTTTGACCACATTATACAAATTCATTCATCCAAAACCTGATTCCTCCACACACAGCCAAAAGCATGATGTCTCATGAGAATAAAAATGCCTTATTAAATGGCATCAGGCCTTTAGAAGACAAATGGTAGTATATTCTATAGTAAGTAGTGGAAATATGTATTCTTACAGTGCAGAGAAGTTAGCATTCTTAACACATGCTTCCATTTATTTTGTAGCCATGAATAACTCTCTGAATCTCACTTCCACTAACCATTGTGTGAATTAGTCAGCAGAAATTCTGTACAGCTAATTATTGTCCCTACAGTTTTACTTGACTCCAATTCCAGGATTTGCTATGTTTATAGAAATACTACACCCCAGACAGTCTTAAAATGAATCTTAAGCCACAGGAAACACTTTATTCCTACATCTGTAACAACTAAACATACAGGAAGTTGGACGAGATACAACAAGTATGTATGTCATAAAAGAGCACAACTTAATAAAGCTTCAATTAAAACTGCAGTAGCATAACCAGCGAAATACTGAAATAATTTACTTCTTCCCTGTCACTGGCAAGTTTCCTGAGTTCACCTTAGTACTCAAAACCCTACTAAAATCAGAATTTATATTTGGTTGAAACGGGTCAACCTACTCATTCCAGATCCTACTGGGCCCATATTAGAAGCTCCCATTCCTCCTGCAAAACCACCAACCATTGCACCACCTAAACAAGGACAGAAAAAAAATAGAGTTATATACTCTGTTTTACTTTAAGCTAGGGAATCCTACAAAACCACTTCCTTATCACCGCACCATTTTATGTGGGTTTACTATCCTCTAAATATATTCATCTAAACAAGAACTAACCTAGACAGGAAAAAGAGCAGAAAAAAAGATGTATTTACTATAATGTTCTAAAAAATGCTTCAGTGTCAGAAGAACTGCAATGAAGCATCAAGTCCACAAGTTAGCATAAGCATCTCTCAACATTCGATAAAGCTGTTAATTAACAGTCGTTAGGAATTAATTATACCACTGCTTCAAGTTACTTGTCAAATTTTATTCAATCTCAAAAAGTAACCTAGGAAAAGCCCTGCATTCTGTTATTCTCCAGAAAAGACAACACAGGAAACTCTCTTTGAGTGGGAAGGGGAACGAGTATGAGTATGAAGTGACAATGTTGGTTTGCGAAAGCAGTTTGCTTGCTACATGCTTGATATTCAATTCCATGGGAAATACAAGTTTGCCAAGGAATTGCGAAGGAATGCAAGTTTACCCATTCTTCCAAATGAGTCTCCAAAGCCACGGTTCATAGCCATATCACTTCGACCGAAATCTCTATCAATACTGCCTCCCATTCCACCACGGAACATTTCTGCAAGAAACACAATATATCTTGGGTTATCTGTTGATGTTTAGGCCAACAATTTGGAGGAAAACAATAGTTTCAAGTAAGTACGAGTAGCGGATTTCTTCCAAAAGCAAATTTCATATTCAAGGAGATCTCACCCAAGACTGAAAAAGGAGGACTAAACCCCTCTGCTTTGCTTCTTAATCACTAACCCACCAAACTGATTCAATCTGCTTTTTAAAAATCAACATCTAATTTGACTTTAAGTATGTGCATGAGAAAAACCAACTTCAATTTTTATGCAGCAGTTTAGCAGAATTTGATAGAAATTCTGATCTGGAATTTCATGATTTTTAAACAAAGCTAACTGTTTTAACCCTTAATTTTTATGTTGTATTAAGCTTGATGCATTTTCGGCACCTTTTAATAAGAGTGGATGTTGCCATCAATCAAGCTGCCTGAGGCATTCAGGCATCCTTTTGGAAGTTTGCTTTCCAATCTGTTTGTAAAGTAGGAATTTCAATGAACACTGATAATGAAACTGAATTTCATATGCACACCCAGAAGAAAGTTCTGCATTACAAGTACAAACTTCAGTCCACAGACCATTTTTCAAAGGGGGATGACGTTTCTAATAGATTCTGTGGCATCTGATGGAGGATCTCAAGTTTCAGGCTTTATGAATTTTAAATAGCAAGTATGCAGTTTACTGAAGTTTTTTTTTTTTTTTTTAAATTTTATTTAAAATTGAATTTGTAATCCGCATTAACCAATAGTCCAGGAGGACTCTCTGGGCAGGTTAATTAAAAGACAAGACAACTTCCATGTAATTTTAAGTACATCATTTCAAGGAGCAGTGGCAAATGCAATATAAAACAAAAGCAAAGCTTACCTCCCATCCCTGTTGCCATGGCCCCCATGCTTGTCCCAATTCCACCAGTCATTCCACTGCCAATATTCCCTCTGAAGTCATCCACACTGCCCATTCCTAGAAACAGATGCATTTATTTTGCTAATATCACAAGACACATTAAAGTAGTTTTACGTTTCAACAGATGTTTGTTGTGAGCCGCCCCGAGGCTTTGTTGCAATGGGGGCGGCATACAAATGTTTTAAATGAATGAATGAATGAATGAATGAATACCTCCCATTCGACTGACTCCACCAAATCCTCCCATGTTGGCCATTCCTTTCATGCCACCAAATCCACCAACACCTGAAACATAAGCAAAGAGCTTTTGACTAACTTCATAAATTCTGCACAGCAAGAAAGTAACTGGAAGAGATCCTCACCTCCGGTCATTCTGTTTATTCCTCCAAAGCCTGGACCATCCACTCCCATTCCTTAAAATACAAATACAGATTTACAGGTATTTAGCATATTCATATATTTCAGCCAAATGTCTCCCAGTGAAGTTCAAAATATAATCAATACAACATCAACAATAAGTATTATAATAAAACTGACAGTAAAACAGCTGTTAAAATAGCTTAACATATGTAAGTATAAAAGTTTGAAAGAACAAAGTAGTCTTTGGCGCCTAAAAGATAATGGAGTAGTCACCAAGCCAGTCTCCCCTAAGAGGGAGCTCCAAAAGGGAAATACCACCACCAAAAATGTCCTTTTAAAAGTGCCTTTTAACATTTACTAATTCATTTTTTCTCCATCCTGCCAAACCTACGGGCTTTGTATGAACTACATTTACAATGCCAACCTAACGCATGCCTACGCTGAAGTAAATCCTGTTAAGGCAAATGGGACCTTTGCCAGTTCAATATGTATATGATCACAACATTAAAGATTTTTATATGCATCTCCAGAAAAATGCATCCCCCACCTGAGGGCAAGACAACAGTGCTTAAAAGATTTAGGATGAGAAACATACTGACCTCCTGGAGCCACACTTCCCATTCCACCACCCATACTCAGTTGGGTTGCACTTATGGGCTGGCCACCAGGCCCAAGTCCCATTCCAATGCCTCCAAGGCCACCTTAAAAAGCAAAAGATCTTTCTGTAAGTTTTTGAGGTGTATGTTGCTCTGTGGCCACATTTAGCAGAAGATGGGACAACACTAAGGCAGTTTAAAATGGTATCAACATCCACATTACAATCGATCAAATCATTTTTATTGTACTGTCACAGACCTGACAATACATCTACACTTATAGGCAGGACAGAAAAGGTCACACTCACGGGGTAACTGCGGTGTTTTGCTGTCTGCTACACGGAAATCATCATGAGGAATTGATTTGTCGTCCTAACAAGAAGACAAAGACTTGCATAATGCTGCCACAGTTTGTTTCAGACATCATGGACAAAGTAAATGGACAACTCACCATTTTCACATGCATGGGCCTATCAAACAGAAACTGTCCATTGAACATAGCTGAACACATTAGTCAAGGAATCTTGCTTATACCAGTGACAGATGTTACATTACTTTTGGACTATATACACCACACACCAGGCTATCATGAAACTAATTCGTTATATTAGCTTATCAAATAAATCTGCATCTACATACACAAATTAGTTCAAAAAACAGTATTCTTTAGGTACCACAAACACAATTTTAGAAGAGAAAAATTTATCTGAGCATGGGAAAATATGGAATAGCTTTTCTAAGTTGCTGATCTTTGCCGATGGTTTCAATAAGGAATTACATTAACAAATAATTAAGAATTTCTTTAAAATCTTCTACGTTAAGTGGTGGAGAGATCAAGTTTTTATTCTATCAAGTTAAGCAACTGAAAGGAACTAGTTCTGTAATACAATGAATAGCTACTCTTTTTCTGAATTTAAGCAATGGTCTTTGAACTCTACAAATTGCACTCATTTTTATATATGTTATCAGTTAGGATTTTAACAGGAAAATCCCATAAAAACAGCACAGGGCAAATTATCTAACATTTTATACTCTGCCTTTTATTTGTGCAATATACTTCACAGCCTCCTTTCAAGACTGCAGTTGTCAAAGTATATATACTTATTTTCAGAAACAGTAGCCAAAAAGTCATTAGTGCAGCAGTCCATATCTTTCACAGGGAGTATTTTATACCCCCAAAGGTTTTGCAAATAAATCTTCACCAGCTATGTTAAACTTGCAACTGTGCTAGCCTGATGAGTCTCTTTCAGCAAAGAATTCTACAGAGTAGATACCAAACAATCAAACGTTAAGCTCAGATGGTATGGAAACAGTGACAGAACGCAGGATTATCTATCCCTACAAAACACACAACAAAGCATGCCAAGTTACATATGGAAAACAGAGTTCTTTCTAATGTTTCATTTATTGAAAAATTAAAGAAACAAAAACAAACATTTGGAAGCAAACATTTAACATTATCTATATTCTTTCCTGTCCCACCCCTAGATCAAGTTACACAAAATAAAGTCTAGCAGTCCTTCAGTATGCATGCTGGTTGTACACCAACCATGTCAATTTATAACTTTGCTGGTACTGTCCTCCCATATTCAATTACATTAGTATATTCAGTAAATGGTAATCAAACAGTCTCAAAATAAACATTCTTTGGCCTCTCCTAACCTGTAATTTGTATAAGAGTTTCTCCATTATTGCTGTCTTCCATACCAAATTATGCCAATTACACAAATGCATTGTGACACTATTACTTTGCTAGCAGCAAATAAAAGATATGACATTGGCTCCTTACGTTTCATATTTATATTCTTTTCAACAAATACATTCAATAGGGCCAATTCAGAGTCAATAGGTACATCTACTTTTACAATCTAAATAATCTCAGTAAAACTGCAGTCCAGAATTAATCAATTTTTTTCATCACATTCCCAGCAGTAAAATGGGACTCGTGCTAACAAGGGGATGACCTGAGACCTGAATATGCCCTATCTCAGTCCTGCTCAGCAACTGCAGCAAAGAAGGGGAAGCCAGTAAATAGTCTATCCTGGACTGAGCTTGATGACTTGCAGACTGGTAAGTGAAGCATTTATCTCTTAAGTTCAATTCATCCCACACATGTTTTAACCCCACACCTCAAATCCTTTTATGAACTTCAACTAATCCTTAAAGTATCATTCATCACCCTATAAATGAGCTTCTTGCTTCCATTCATTAGAATACAAATCAGACCCTGCATGTTCCAAGTTAAGTCCCTCCCCAATATCAAGTCCCCCTCCATAAAGCCTCTCAACTTTTTAAATACTTTTACCAAGGAACTTCAGCTGTCCATAGTTTGGTGAAGCTACTGATCCCAATGGGAGTCGCTACTGTACCTTCAAATACACCTTTAGCAGAGATAAACCTACTTTCCCTATTCATTTTTTCTACTTTGACATCAAAATTTCATGTAATAGAAACAGCTGCATTCCTTGATTTAGCAGTACCAGACATATAGAGTTGTTGACTAAACATGGGGTGCTTCAAAACACTCTCTCCCTTTTTCATCTTATGAATTTCTTGCAAGAAACAACCCCTAAACCATTTACATTTAGCATAAAAGCTCAAAGTGCAACCACAGATCTAATTTCATTTATTTATCTACCTACCTATCTGATCTGATTGTATGCTGCCCTATTAGCCATAAGGCTCTCTGGGCAGGTTACATGTTATGGTATATATATTTACCAAAGCCATAGATATACTACAACCCCCCGCCCCCCAACAGCATCCTTTTCCCAACGCCATGCCTCATAACTTTCCTAGTCTTTTATTTTCCCTCCCTTTCCCCACTCAGGAAAGCCCTCTGTGCTAAACCAGTGCACCCATTGTCACAGATGCACTTTCTTGCCCCAAGAACAATAGGAAATTCATCAAACCTGGACAGGAATGCCCACCTAGTAGCATTCATGTCCTCAGGTGGGGAAAAATACTGCTAGAAAAGAGTCTTTAAAAAATACCTCCTAATATACAAGGCTCTCCTGTTACCAACTTGGAGCATTTGACTAAATATGATACAATACACATACAAACTTCTAAATTTAACAGAAATTGCTCATTTATGTTTCCATACCCTTCTCAGATATATTAATTCACAAAACCATAGATAATGCATCAAAGTATTCCCAATTCCAACAATGAGGGATCAAAATTAAGTTTATTGCTTCCAAACATTGTAGAATTACTTTTCATAAACCCAGACGGTCTAGAAAGGTCATACAGTCAACGATTTCTGGAGGCTAGGGTGTGTAAAGTCCTATCTGGCCTGGGGGCAGGGGAGGATTCCTATGCACCCCTTTTCTTTCCCCCGTGACTGGAACTCCCCCATTTCCTATCCTAGTTCTAAGATAATAACCCCTTCTCCACTATTGCCATCTTGATGTCCATTCTTTGGTGTACCTTTTCTCTCTAATACCTTTAGTATATCTGCTTATTTGTGGCTGGAAATGTTGTATTCCCCTGAACAACTGTCAAAATGGAAAGTCCCATTGATATTGACCTCCTGCTTCCTGCGATTTGCTTGTATATGGGCACAATTCTCTTCTTTTGCACAATGGCTTGGAGGAAAGATCTTGCAGTACCATAACCAGCTGAGTCTCATACTTAATTGTTACTAAGTGGTGAAACCCTTGAATAGCCTCCTTTTTCCTGTGAGGCAAAAGACAGAAAAATGTCCCAAGGCAGGGCTGGTTCTCAGTACTTTGTCAGTATAGCCTGCTCTGCATGTTCTGTGTCATCCACTTCAATCACTAAGTCCAGCATTAGGGATCTGAACCATTCAATTAAAAAGGAGTAATTATCTCCACCTTCCATGACTTCTTCTACCCCTCACATACTCAAATTAAGCCTACAGATCCTGTTCTTAATTTGCTCCATTTTGTTCTTAATTTCCGTGTTCTCTTTTAGTCATAGCTTTATCATAAGCAAAACCCAGGCCCATAGCTTTCAAGGCGGTCTCTGAGGCCTCATCTAGCTTTGTTTCAAGAGTAGCCAACTTCTCTTCCAAGGTACTCATCAAATCTTTAGTCTCCACTAATGTTTTTATTGAGAACAATTGTGCCTCGAACCGTACATGCAGCTGTAAATCCTCTCCCCTACCCGATTCAGTGTTTTCCTCTCCTTGAGAAAAGGCCTCAGATATTTGACAATCTTTTGGATGTAAAAAACGCAGTTAAATCTCCAGGTTTTGATTTAGAGGCCGCAACAAGCATTCTACTCTCTCAACTTGGGAGCAGAAACGGTTTAAAATTTTCAAGAGGCTGTGTTATATAAACAAACTTCTGTGCTGGAAAACAGAGCTCTGAATTCAGGTGGCCATTTCCTAGCTCACAGCCTCCCACACCCCCACTCTAGCTCTGAGGAAATAATTATGTGGTTCCTTTTCCTCAAAAGACCAAGCTCTCCCCATGCCAAGTCTATTTTTAACTTCTCCCTTCCCAGTTCTTGGGAAAAGGCTTGCTAGTTATTAAATCAGGACCCACATCACCCATGATTAGGCTGGAAGGTTAGTTTTATCTCCTAAGAATCAATCCCGATCTAATATGAGCTACCTTGTTTCAAAGGAAAAAAAACAACTCTAAATATTCTCCAATGCTGCCACAATTTTATAATCACCTCTCCCTATAATAAATCACAGTACAATAGCTGCAACTGTATCAAGTGTGCACCACTTCAAATATTTTAGAAACAGAAAGGGCTATTCAACAACAGTTGCAGAATCAACTGTTGCAGAATTTAGCTACACTCAAGAAAACTGACAAGTCAAATACAGTGAACAAAGGGTTCACTGGAGATACACATGAACCCTTTTATGGTTGTCACATTTAATCTACATTTGACGAAAGATTCCCTTAAATTGGGTCCAGGTACTCTTCAACTCTTGCAAGGATACATATTGCCTGAACAGCTTCAATTGGCTGCTCAAAAGTCACTGTTCCCATTCCTCGACTTTTGCCATCTTTGTCTTCTTTAATGTCTGCACGTTTTACAGTCCCAGCAATGCTGAACACTTCTTTTAGTTTCTTCCAGCCAACTTTGAAGTCAAGCTTGAAAAACACAGTTTCCATGAGACAAACCAGCATTCTTTGGCCTTGCGGAATAGTGGGAGGGTTTAGGACAGGTCTAAACTCTAACACAGCTTAAAAATAACAAATCTTTGGATTATGTATACAGAGGCATAAAAAGCTCTACAACAAAATATTTGGATCTAATACAGCTAAATGCTAAATCATTGGGCGGGGGGCAGTTTAATATGTTAATGAACCAATTCATTCTCACAAAAAGAAGAGAGACTAGTCTCACACATTTCAGTTAGAAGCTTCCAGAAAAAAAACAGTTTGAGTGCAATTTTATGAATGTTTAGACAGAACTCCTGAAACACACGGCACGTCCCGGCCAGAGCAGCAGTTTCTTTTCATGCATGTCTAAACATGCAGGGGTTGTACTTTTAGCAAACAATTAAAGATTTGTTTGTTAAGGAAGAATACAAAGTTGCTATGGCGGACAAGTCCATCCATACAAGTAAGCAGCTCTCAAAAGCGCTTCATCAAAAAAGTGTTCAAGAACTGCAAAGCAGCATAGACAATTGAGCCCTTCACTTACTAAAGACTGAGAAATGCTTGCGTCCCACTTTAGTCACACAAAACCAGTATCAAATGAAATACAACAGTACTTAAAGCCCCATCAAAATGTGTATTAGAAGACTAAAAATCCTTTAGAAGAGTAACCCGTGAAATATGTTTTACTCCCTTTATTTTGTCCCAAGAAAACTTGATGCTGCACTTTAAAAAATTAGTAAAGTAAATCCTGTGCATCTTCGTACTTACATTGGCAACAAATATGGTTGACCCAAGCCTGCCGGCTTGCAGATTGCTGATAATCTCAGGAGGAATGTTTGGATTATTAAGAATGGAAGGTGGTAAATTAATCAAGCCAGGCGCTATGTCTGGGCCATGTCCTCCTGTGAATGGCCCACTCCCACGCTGCAATGCTCTGCGAGCATGTTCACCGTCAGGATCCTGCAACACATTTAAGAAGATAACAGGCACCCATTAGCATAAGCTCAGACCCAGCAAATGATACAGCACTTCTGGAATTCCACAGCCCCCCGAAAGAGCAGTTAGTGTCCTTATCCGTGGCAGTAGAAGGCATAACTTCATGTGCATGGAGACCTAGCTCCCTCACCTCCAGAGGTGGTCCTTTCAGATGGAGGTTGAGACAGTGTGCACTGCCACTTCACAGGCTGTTCCCTAGCCTATGAACAAGTAGAAATCTGTCAGCCTAACAAGTTCTTCCAAAAGCGGAATTCAATGTTCTTGGCATTATCTCTTACTATAAGCAGAAGACATTGGGACAGACCCATGCAGAAAGCAAGCTCCACACCCAGGGAAGACGCTGACACATTTATTCTTTCCCACCAACTCCCACAGCTCATCAGATGCAGGCAAGAATCATACTCTGATTCCACAGAACTTAAATTGTTTGTCCACTATAGATTTAATGTTGCAGATAAATAGATATACTGAAGTCTCACCAAAGATGGATAAGGCATATATTCACTAACGCAAACACTTCTGAATCAGCACAGAAATCTTATTGGTATTTATTACATATCTTATACCACCTTGCAGGGCTCTCTGGGCAGTGAACATGTAGAGAACAAGTTTAAAACATGTAACAGGAACATCTACAACAGAACTTGGCTATCTTGTTTCCTCTCTCCCTCTCCCCACCAACACGCAACACCTTGGACCCAAACTGGCCCCAAACGAGCACCAAACAGGTGATGCCTTTTGGAGCCACTGCCCTGTGCACCAGGCCCTTAAGTAGACATTGTGAGATGGAAGGCTTTGATTTATAGAAGCCTTGGAAGCTTCCTAGGCCATCTGACTATGCCTACAGTTTAAGTAATCAGTCAGTTTAAAAGCTACAGGTAAAGTAAATGAGAAGTAATAAATGAATATATTTGCCATTTTAAGAGAGAACTGGGATTTTTTAAATAGAGCTTGTCTGGGGAAATAGTAGGATTGCTGTTAGTTAATAAAAGTATCCCTGAGGGCATTTATACATTCTATCAGTTTCTCTCTTTTTTCAAAGTAAGAAAATACGTTTATGGTAATCACCTGAAAAAATACAATCCATACCTCTTTTATGTTCAATGGTCTTCCATTAAGGTCATATTTATTCATAGTTTCCAGTGCCTTCTTGACAAATTCTTCATCTTTGAATTCAACCACACTAGATGAAAATAAATTAGATTTTGGTTTGTTTTTCCAAGTATTAAAATATGTTACTAAAATATCAAGTATTAACAAAAAAAACCCACACACTTACCCACAACCCTATATCCATGTGAAGATTTGTCAACATGGGAGAAGGAAAATATAAATAAAACTGAATCAGTAAGTGCAATTGTTGCAGTAAATTATGTTTTTAGACAAAATGAACAAAGAATAAAAGTTCTGGAGTGGGAAAAGCAACATTTAACTAGTAATTTCTCCTACAACCTTTCACACAAGGCACAAAGTTTACTTACAGTTAATTTAAACACATAGGTGATTCTTCAAATTTGTGTGTATTTGTTTGTTTTTAAAAGAATCCTTTCCACTATGTTTTCTCTGAGCCAAACCAGAATTAGAATGTGAAAATGACACACAGATCCCCCATGATCAACTAAAGGAAAAAACTGAGCAGGATAACCAAGAACATCATTGGATGATTATCTTGCCATACAGTACTCAGATTTTCCATAAATATGACTACAATTAACAATTACTTAACAATTGTTGGTTTCCGGTCCATATTACAAGTTTAAGAAGGAACAGTTTTTGATGGGGTGGGGAAACACATTACTATTCAATAAAAATAAAGCAACCAGCTTAGGTCTAATTTTATTTTATTCGTTTTAAAAAAAGAACATTCCCAAAGGGCAAACAAAAATAGCATTTAAATTCAAATCTTAAGGGGAAAAAAATCAAACACCCAACAGGTTTCATTGCTTACGTTCGATTCAAACCTGCATTTCTCATGTTCACACAGCAGGCTCAAGACTTACTATAGTTTGAACATTTGACCTTTTTAAGAAGAAAGAAACAAAGCAGCTTTAACATTGTTTGCACTGAACTGCCTCCCTCATTGATGGCATCCACTGTCTAACAACCAACTCCTTCCATTCCTTTTTTTTAACCTAACCAAGTTCAATACTCCAGAAATAGTCCTGCAATCTTTAGGCTCATCAAAACATAGGTTTATACCCAAACTCTAATTAGAATACTATACTTAAATTTTTCATTTCAGTGATTTTTTCCAATCCTCAACTTAAAACACATCTGAACACAACAGAAATCCTAAAGTGAGCTGCTGTTTAAGTGAATTAGGTAAATGCCATTTATTTAAAGCACATATTAAAAGAACTTTTCCCTTGCATCCAGCTACACTGATTTATGGACATTGACAAACTTTAGCTGATACAGAAACCTCAGTCTGTAATAACATCAATGTAAAAAAATGAAACTTACTTTCCAATTACTGGTACAAGTATTATACAAAAGTAAAACTGCTGAGGAACATTAAACCTCTAGCAGATGATTGCCCACAGCACTTACCCTTGATTTTCCTTCTGCATCCTTAAACAGCTCCACGTATGTAACCTCACCAACTACATAAGACATACAAAGGGAAAATACCAAGAGACAATGCATTTAAACACCAGTGTCTTGCTTTGCTGTGTCCCTGTGCACAACTCTACGAAGCACCTATTATTCACCAACAATCAAAACCAGACCAACATACCTCCTGTCAAGGGCTATATAATTTAGCTAGTTTTCAGGAATATGCAGCAGCCACATTCTCAAAAGCTAAAGAAAAACAACTATATTTAACCTAATTCATACTAAAGATCATATTTTGGCCAGTATGATATAGTTGGTGAACAAGTTCAGATATACAAATAGTCCCTTCACCTCTCAATTAGGGCATCAACGATAGCACTTTTCAGTGACATTTGTCATCCTGCTCACAACAGCTGTTTTAAGGTGACTTTCTACCTGAATAGCTTCAAATAGTAAAGAGGTTGCCTTCAATAGAATAACCAATTTACAAGCATCAAAAATTTCACAGCAAGCCACACACTTTCTAAAGTAAGGTTTCATTGCATAAACCCAATCATATAGTCACGTCACCTTACAACAGATACACCTAGCACAGTTAGAGATTTGTTTTAGTTTTAAAAAACCTAGAAATCAGATGTTCTTTGCATGATTTTGAAGCAATCATTTTTCCCAAGTTAATACAAAACTACCTTTTGACAGTTGATGATTAGGGTTTCTCCTGCCCCAGACCTGCCCATGGCAAGACATTTGGGACAAATAGTTCTGTCAAACTACAACTGTAGTAACACACTTGATATAGAGCTCCAGACAGACAAGTCATGGCAGAAATGACAATACAGACAGAAATAATTCCACAGCCAGATTCCACCAAGAAGAATACAGAAACATCTTTTGGAAGACATCCTTTGTCATTAGAACACACTAAGTATTGCTGATATTCAGAACTACAGCTAGACGTAACAGTCCCTTTAAAAGTTCATGAGGGCATGCATATTCTCTAGGCTATCTACTGTCGTACTAGAATGGAAGGAGACTGTGGACACTTCATTCATTTACCCATACTACCCTGCAATGCAAACATCTCCAGTGAAAGAGAGGGGGGAAAGTAGGTATCTCAAGCAGAAGTCAGAAAGGACAAACCAAATCTGTATGGATCATAATACTCCAGACATTTGTGTTTGTCCCACTCCTTTGTGAAGCAGGCTGTAAAGAGCGAGTTACCTTTCTCTCTCATAAGATCTTTAATAGACTGCCATTTCATGTCATATGGGATGTTGCTAATGAACACTCGGTTACGGTTAATGGTCTTCTTTTCTCCAGTGCCTGCACTCTTCTCCTTTGCATATGGATGAAATCTATTTCTGTGCCCAAGAGATGGGATAGCCTTCGGTTTTGAAATGTACTTGGCTTTCACAGGCTGTGTCTCATCTTTTACTGTTTCATCGTTTTCCCTGCATTTGGAAAATAATAGGAAGGTTATTTTTACTCTGAATTGTTGTTATAGCATGACAAACTCATAAGCCTGGACAATGCCCCGTTAACACGCAATCTTCTGCCAATGTTGGAGAACGTGCCTAAGTGCATATGCTGCCTGGCCAGTGCACTCATTCTCTGCTTAGTGACAATGCATGCTCCCTAAACAATGCACACTGAGGGCCTATCCCAGGTTTGGAGTGCAAAAGTTGGCCTGAAACTCAACATTAAGAAAACTAAGATCATGGCATCCAGTCCTCTCACTTCCTGGCAAATAGATGGGGAAGAAATGGAGGTAGTGACAGATTTTATTTTCCTGGGTTCCAAGATCACCACAGACGGGGACTGCAGCCAAGAAATTAAAAGACACTTGCTCCTGGGGAGGAGCGCTATGGCAAATCTAGACAGCATACTAAAAAGCAGAGACATCACCCTGCCAACAAAAGTGCGTATAGTCAAGGCTATGGTTTTTCCAGTTGCAATGTATGGCTGTGAAAGCTGGACCATAAGGAAGGCTGAGCCCGAAGGATTGAGGCCTTTGAGTTGTGGTGCTGGAGGAGACTCCTGCGAGTCCCTTGGACCGCAAGGTGATCAAACCGGTCAGTCCTAGAGGAGATCAACCCTGACTGCTCTTTAGAAGGCCAGATCCTGAAGATGAAACTCAAATACTTTGGCCACCTAATGAGAAGGAAGGACTCCCTGGAGAAGAGTCTAATGCTGGGAACAATAGATGGCAAAAGAAGAAGGGGACGGCAGAGGATGAGGTGGCTGGATGGAGTCACTGGGGCAATTGGTGTGAGCTTGAGTGGACTCCGGGGGATGGTGGAGGACAGGAAGGCCTGGAGGAATGTTGTCCATGGGCTCGCGATGGGTCGAACACAACTTCGCGACTAACAACAACAATAACAACCCATCCCCAGCAGCCTTTCTATGCTGGTGGGAAGGAGTGTAATTTGCCTCCTCCCCACCCAGCAGAAATACCAAGCAGACTTGGAGATGAGACATGGAACACTAAACCCCTTCTCTGGCAGCAGTTGTGCTTCCATGCTGGCCCCAGGGAATAAGCCCCTTCCTATTCAGAGGTCAGTAGAGATATGAATGCTCCTTCCTTCCCTTCCACTTTGCTGAGTTCCTTTACTAGACATACAGAAGCAAGCTTCCTGAGTTCTTAGAACAGAAACCAAGCTGATGGAGGAGAGAAGAATAAGCCATGCCCTTTGCCAGCCCACTTTTTTTAATACCATGCAGGAGATTATTACGAATCTTCCTTCTGTTTGTACAAGTGCTGGAAAAGGAGAGTGCCCAATCCATCCTCCACCAGCTCTTATTATTAAATTAAAATTTAAAATTAATTTTAAAATGTCCCATTTTTAAATTAATTAAAATGCCCCATTTTTAAGGCTTGTAACTTTCTGGAAAAACTTGCAAGACTTATACATATTTCCTAAGCAGAGTACAAGGCATTTCTGATAAGCACATTCCCTGACATCTGCTTGCAATTATCCATTTTATCTGGGAATATACATAATCCCCTGCCCATACTGTCAATCTGCACACCTTTTCCACGGCTTCCTGTAAACATCCATACCAGGCAACCCATGTTAACCCCATCATGTACACATAAAGAACAAGTGCTCACAGGAGAATATTTCTGAATAACAGCATGTGATTGATAAGAGAGTGACAATCTGGAAAAGTCTGTTCCTGCATGAGCCAGAGAGGATCAAGAGGAATTTAAGCAAAAGGAACAGCTGCAAACAATGTCTAATGGTGAACATAAAATAAGGGCCACAAACTCACAAGAAAGTATCATGTCAGTAACTACTGCTTTCCCACTGTCAGGTAGGGAACAATGTAAATTTTTGGAGGGGGACAATTTGACATCCAGCAATAAGCCCAGATTTTTCATGCAGTTAACTGGGCTACTGCTGAAATTAAAATCCATACAGATAGATGCTCAGAACATCCTAGTAACTATTTCTGTCCTACAT
Organism: Varanus salvator macromaculatus; assembly: GCA_023646645.1. Classification (NCBI taxonomy): domain Eukaryota; kingdom Metazoa; phylum Chordata; class Lepidosauria; order Squamata; family Varanidae; genus Varanus; species Varanus salvator. The sequence goes on from JAIXND010000786.1 coordinate 10,667,860, forward strand.
CTGAAATAATAATTTCAATATTTGTAACAACTGCATGAAATATAAGCCACATTTACTAAAATGAATAATGGTAAGGGAGGTGAGTTAACTATCCAAACATTCTAAAACTTGGGAATCAGGGTCAGCTTTGAGAGCTTTAAGTGATCTCAGAAGTTCAGGAAATAATTGCCCACTAGACATATTATATGAGGAGCAAACTACTGTAGTGCAACTGTAGTTTCTGTACAAGAAATGTACAAGGCAAAGATTAACTGAAAATGCTTTATGCACACATTAGCCAGCAAGAAAAGCAGCACTGGATAACAGGTTACATAAAATCCTATGTAAAATTTCCTCCGGTATTATTGGAATAATTGAATAAAACAGAGAAGACTCAAAACCCAAAAATGTGTAATTCCTGAGGTTGCTGTTCTCTTTAATAGTAACTCCAGCCTAGGCAAAAGATGCTTTGACTATATACTCTTTGATATCTGAAGGAAGAAGAATATTGGTCATTATGTCCTGCCTTTTTCCCTTCCAAGGAACTCAAAGTGGCTTACGTATTTCTCCTCCTCTCAACCTTATTCTCACAACAAGAACCATGTGAGGTAGGTTTCACTGAAAGTCTGTGGCTGGTCCAAAGTCACCTAGTTAGCTCTATGGCTGAGTGAAGACTAGAACCCAGCTCTCTTGAGTCACATTAACAAAGTGCATAAGGTTTACTGGAACAAATACTTAGAAATTAGCAAATAGTTTTTAATGAAACCACAATATTCTTCAATAGAGAGCACTATTAGATTCATGCCCTTGTTTGAGGACTTCATACAAGCATCTGGGTGGCCACTGTAGAAATAGAATGCTAAACAAGATAGGCCTCTGGTCTGATTCTGCACTGTTTCTTATGTTCTTAAAAGAAGAAAAGAAATATTAACCAAAAAACTCTTAAGTTTTTTAGACTTCTTACACAGCATTTGGCTAATAATTGTGCTCAATTAGGTATAAACTAGGAATAATCAGATAGATTATTTCACTGGGATCTAAATATTCTCATATAATTACCATAGATTAATTAAACATAAATTGACCAATACTTCAATGACACAAATCATTTAAGCTTTTTATAAGAAAAAGCATGTCCTAACATTTTATATTTTAATTCCATTTAAATCAAAATCGGATACCAACTGGGTTTATGCAACACATTAAACAGGGTGATTTATAAGCCGTGGTGTTTTAGAACATTGTTTGAACCCAACACTCTGCTTGAAGGGTGGCTTTTAAGCTTATAGTGTTATGTTAGTCGTGAAGTCGTGCCCGACCCATCATGACCCCATGGACAGCATTAAAGGTAGAGGTTTCCCCTTGATGTTAAGTCCAGTCATGCCTGACTCTAGGGGGCGGTGCTCATCTCCGTTTCCTGGCCGAGGGAGCCAGCGTCTGTCCGCAGACAGTCTCCGTGGTCATGTGGCCGGCATGACTAAACACCGAGGTGCATGGAACACTGTTACCTGCCCACCGAAGTGGTTCCTTTTTATCTACTTGCATTTGCATGCTTTTGAACTGCAAGGTTGGCAGGAGCTGGGATGGAGCAACGGGAACTCACTCCATTGTGCAGATTCGAACCGGCGACCTTTCGATCAACCAGCACAGCAGCACAGCGGTTTAAACCACTGCACCACCTGCAGTCCTTGGACATTAGGGTTTAATAAACGTGCCATTGCTTATTCTGCTGTCTGAATGCAAACAATAAAATAAGTCATTGTCAGATCAAAAAGACAGAAAGGCCTTTGGCAAGAGCAGCAAAAAAGTGAGAACCTTTCCCAGGTACCTGAAATAGCTAAAGTAGCCCTTAGGAGGAGCTGGAAAAGGCTAGTAGCAGCGGAAAGGACTTCAAATCCTGAAGGAACCCACATGCAGGGAATTAGGTTTTTTATTTATTTTTTATTTATTTAGAAATTTATAGGCCGCCCCTTGCCACAAGCTTTTCCCTTTAAATCGCAAGCCTCAATCACAAAGTTTTGCCAAAACTTCCAAAAATATTTCACATTTGAAGTAAACTGCAAACCCAAAAGGGCAGTTGGGGCTTCTTAGGATCCTCCAAATTTTAGGGGTACTTGGGAGGGATTTATGCCTCTCTGATATCTATACTTCATACCCAATAACTTGTGCGCTGATGCTTCGTCACTGGAGCTTCTCATACTTGGGAAGTTCAAGGGCCATATGAATTCCACCAAGAAAACCCTGAGGATTCTGATGCAAAGGGTGCTTTCCACTCACATGCCAACACCTTTAAGAAAATAGTTAGCAGTGGGCTACAATGTTGAAATTTGACATTTTGACACTTTGTCCATAAAAACAAGAATCCATGCCAAATTGCAACTTTGGAGCCCATTGCTAACTATGTGTTTCTTTTTTTTTAAAAGGTGAGATCTGTGATAAGCACCCTTTACAGCAGAAGCCTGTGGGGCGGGGGAAGGGGTCATTTGGTCCTATGTTGCCCTCATTTTTCCAAATGTGGATAACATGAGAGACATTTAAAAATGTCAACCTGCAGCCAAAACTAAATGGTTAGCCATAGTTCAGAGGACTTCTCAGTTGTGTGGATTGTCTGCAAGACACTGAGGAATTTGAACCACATTGCATGGATAAATTCCCAACAGGGTTAACGTGTTGTGCAAACCCAGCCATTTAGAGCAGAAGATAGACCATAGCAGGCAGCAATGTAAAGACGCCCACACAGTTGGGCCTCAACCCATGCTTTTTTCTTTTACTAAGTTAACTATGTATGCCATTCTGTGTTTGAAGAACACAAAACAATACATTCCTGGTAATAGAAAAAATATCTGCCTGACTGTTGCCTGCTTAGAAGCAGCCTTACTTACCAAACATGATGAGGCCACAATCCCATGCACTTAGATAAGAAAAAAGCTCTACAATTCCCACCATTCCCCAACCAAGGAATTGCAGAACTTTTTCTGTCCAAATATGCATAGGATTACACCCTAAATTATTACCAGGTAGTATTTATTTACAAGCCTGAAAAAGTAAGCTGTATTCTAAGAAGCCTTCATTCTAAAGAGGAGTTGAGGGCCAGAGTCAATCAAGTTTTCTGGAAACAAACAAGAGCAAATATGAATTTCCATGAACAATGCAAACACTTAAGTACTTTATTCTAGTTTGCTTTTCAACATAGGCATTGAAAAAGTGACTTGACTGACATCCAGACATTCCTTTTCAGCAACAAGTTATACACTGGTTAATGCAACAAGGCCCCTCCCTGGTGGATCAAACTGAATGGTCCATCTGGCCCAGAACAGCCTTTTCAACAGTAGTAAGACAGATGCTACCAGAAAGCTTACAAATAGGGCATGAAGGCAACCAGGACACCATCTGGTATTCAACTATATGCTGCACTCATATCAGGAGATTCCATGGAGGTATCATGGCCAACAGCATTCAGCAGATATATCCTCCACAAATGGATGTCTTTTTAAAATCCTTTTGCATTATGTGGCAATCAATGCATCTTATAGTAATATATTCCACACAATAATTTATTCAAAATGTTTCTGTAATGAACTTCTATCCAAACAATTTTATCAGGCAGCCCCAAGTTGTATGGTTACAGAAGAGAATTTACAGGTACATAATTCCTAAATTCCTAAAGGAGGGGACTGCAGGTGGCGCAGTGGTTTAAACCGCTGTGCTGCTGGGCCGGTAGATCGAAAGGTCGCCAGTTCGAATCTGCACAACGGGGTGAGTGCCCGTGCTTTGTCCCAGCTCCTGCCCACCTTGCAGTTCGAAAGCATGCAAATGCAAGTAGATAAAAAGGCACCACTTCGGTGGGCAGGTAACAGCGTTCCGTGCACTTCGGTGTGTAGCCATGCCAGCCACATGACCATGGAGACTGTCTGGGGACAAACACTGGCTCCCTTGGCTAGGAAATGGAGATAAGCACCGCCCCCTAGAGTCAGGCATGACTGGACTTAATGTCAAGGGGAAACCTTTACCTTTAATTCCTAAAGGAATGGTAAGGGCACAGTGACACAGCGAACTCTATTTCATCATAATAGTCATGCAACAAACTGATACAGGTGAATATTAAGTGCCTTGGAAGGGCTCTGTGCTTTTTTATATATTAAATTTATATTCCACCTTTTTCTACTTGCAAAGAACCTAGAGTAGTTTACATAGTTCTCCTTTACTTCATTTTCTCCTCAAAAACATACCCCCTGAGTTAGGCTGTGAGTGGCCCAATGAGTTTCACAGCCAAGTGGGGAGTAGAACCTGGATGTTCCAAGGCTCAGTCCAACACTTTAATATGCCACACTGGCTTTAACCAGAACTCATCCAAAAAAGATTAAAAACATGAACAGAACATTAATATCTTGCTCTGTCACTGAACAGAGGAATTGGCCTATTAACTCCCAAGTGACCCTCATGAAGGAATCACTGAATCCCTCAACAAGAAGGAACAAGAACCCATGCTGACAGACTGGTGTAAATGCCAACTGTTGCTGATAGGAACAATTACTGTGTTTAATACACATTCGACCTTTTGCAAAGAAATGCCACACAGCACGCCTTATGTCATAAGCATTAGGCCCCACTTTTTACAGTTTCTTTGGATGTGTATTCACAAACTACGAAGATTGCTACGCATGGGCCTGTAGTCCACAAAAGCTGCTGTAGCAATAAATCTGTCAAATTTAAAGTGCCACAAACAAGAATGGATGAAGTAAGAAGACCATAAATGCAATGCTATGCCTGCCTGCTCCAAATTAACCTCCCTCCCCAAAGTTCAATGCAGCTTACTTGCACTTATGCATACACAAGACTGCAACTTAACAAAGCCATCCCTGTGCAAACTAAGAGTTGCAAACTTCATGCATCCACCTAATCCTTCATCTTTTTACAAGCCAACAGCGCAGCCTCTGAACTCCTTCCGTTAATTCTAATTGCAGTAACAGTCCTAATACTAATAATCATCGCACTAACCAACATTCGAGGGCCTCAAGAGCCCCCGAGCGGCTTCCCTTCCCCCACTCATGCGCGCCTGCACAGCCCCTCCCCCATCAGGTGCCTATCGCTGAACAATACGAAGAGGTGATGGGGGGGCAGCGAGCTCCCACACACTCCCCGTCCTCGACCCCAGGAAAGGCCTTTCGCCCCCCAACCGCCGACGTGGGCGGCGGCGCGGGCTCGCCAACCGCCTCCACGCGGCGGCCTACCCAGCGCCCGAATCCCCGCACTCAGGTAGCAGTCCAGGCGCACCGCCCACGCCCCCTTCCCGGCCTGACTGCGCGCGCGCGCTCGCCCGCACACACATTTTAACACCGTTGGCGCTGCCGTCGCCGCTGTCGGGCATGGTCAGCCCGACACCCGCCTCCTCGTCGTGGGGCCGCCCGTGGTCGTTGGCGACCGCCTCGTCGGCCTCCCCCAACGGCGCCGCAGCCTCAAACTTGTCCTCCTCCGCCATCTTCCCGCTCCTCGCCGGGTCCAGGAGCCGCCGCCCCCTCCGCGAGCACACTCGCCACCAGCCGAACCAGCGAGCGCCTCGGCCTCGGCTCGCGCTGCGCACCGGCGACGCCACGCTCTCGCGAGAACTTAAATGACGCCGGGACGCGAGAGTGCCTGCCCGGAGAGGCGAGGGCCCGTTGCCATGGCGACAGCGACTCTCGCGGCGGAGGAGGCCTCGGCGGGCGCCTCGCCGCTCCCCCGGCGCAGGCCTGGCCCGGTGTGGGCAGAGGAAGGCCGCCGGCGAAGGCGCCTGCTCTTCGTTGCTCGCACTCAGCCGTAGGGAGGCGTGCCGAAATCGCCGTGTATAAATTCTGCTGCTTCCACAGCACGCCCTGCTCTTTGTATTTCTGCCCTGTCAACAGGGAGTAAATATAAACAAGGTGTTGGCATATTGTACTATCTTTATGCCCTGATTTGTTTCTTCCAAGTAATCCAAGGTGGCTGGCATGATCCTCCACATCGTCTTCATCTTGACCTTTCTGTAAGCGACTAGCCCAAAGCCATCCAGGGAGGTTCATGGCTAACGGGGACCAGAACTGAGATCTCCTGAGTCCTCCACTTGCATTATATAGAGAGATTCAGGGGGCCATTCTGGTTCATTAACCCCTTCCCATTCTTTCCTCATAACAGCCTTGTGAGGAAACAGGCCAAGAGATGGAAGTGGCTCATGGAAATGGTCCATTGTCACCTGGTCAGCTGGGGACTTGAATCCAGGTCCCCCAATCTAATTCCAGCTGTGGGTAAATTTCTGCAGATCAATGTCTCAGGCATGCGTGAGATACCAAGTACGATCATCGTGGGCATGGGAGGTGGGGAGAGAGGGTAAGTGCCCAACCATGACCCATAATCGCCAATTTCCCAGCTTTCATTTACACTTTTTAAAAAGCAAATATTGAGCCATTGTAAGAAGTAGATGCTAAATAAAATGTCCAAACAATGTATCCTGTCTATTCATTTTCTAAGAAACTAGTTTGCTGCAGTCTCTCAATGTTTTACTAAAGTCATAACAATTATTAGGCTAGCCAATTAGACACAGTCGTTCTCTGGAAAGGAACTGCCAAACACTTAAAATCCATTTTTAGGACTTATCTGGTGAAATGCATGATGCTTCATTTAAACCAAGTGGGAGTGGGGGCGGGGGTTGGCTGGAAGGATTTTTAAATAGTTGAAAATTCAGCAGTGTATCTGCCCAAAGACAAACGTTTTCCGCAAGGAAAAGGGTTTTAACAAGTGGTTTATTTCATACCTGCACAAATGTGTGTGCTCACTTGCATACATTCACATTTATAAACATTTAACAAATACTATGTCAATGCAAATAAACTCCGTAATTATTATAATCGTATTTAAAGGCTGTAACTGAGCAACTGCAAATTACATCAGCCCTACAAAGTAGCCCAATATTGTTGCATCCATTTTGTGGGTCAGGAGGGGATTGAGAATTATACTGTTATGACAACTCTACTGTGCAGTCCAGTGTTGTCATTCTGCCTCCTAGGATGTTGCTTTAGAGGAATACATGTGTGGTCAATGGGGATGGGGAAGAGATGTTGATTGTAACCTCACCACACACCCAAAGGGGTGAAGGAGGCCAGGAAAACATTTGAGGGTTCTGACTTCCTTTATGAAGTCAATCCATCTAATATTTTTTTCTTCCCCTTCTTTTGCCTTCAACTTTCCCTAGCAGTATTGTCTACTCCACTGAGACTTGGCTTCTCATGATGTGCCTGAAGTATAACAGTTTCAGTCTTGTCAATTTTATGTCTATACTTTGCCCCATGGAAAAATCCTTGTGGACATCCATGAATCTTGTGTCAACAATGCTCCTGACCTTCTGCTGATGCCAGCACTGCAATAGCCACAGTATTTGTTACAGTCTGGAGCAAGTACAACTTGGTTATAGATTAGTATGCAGCCAATGTAGACTTAACTTATAGCACAGTATAAATCAGCCAAGACAGTAGCACATCAAACCACAGCAAATGCAATGCTAACTTGAGGATTTGTGTCCCTGCAAACACACTCCATATACTATTATTGCCTATTTTAAAGGAAATGAATACTTCACTTAAAATAGACAAGAGTTCAATTTCCCCTCGCTACCTTTAGAGATGAATTATTTTCTGAGAATCAGAGAAAATACTAAACAGTTACTAGGAGCCAGTTGAAAACCTCCTCTCCTGCTGATGTCTAGCACATATTGGTCAATTCCAGAGAAGGTCAAGTTTAGCAATAGCATGAAAGAGGAAGAGTAACTGCTGACTTAGTAGTCAGAAGTTAAGAGATATGAAAATTATGCCCCATCAGTTTTCTAGGCTCCTTAAATTGAGCAGGATTTGCAACCATTTATGGAATAAAATCAGAAAAGCAGAATGTTCATTGTCTGAAAAACTACAAACACTTCACAGAGACAAATTACAAAATCTATTGGCTCATTCTTAAGCAGGGGCTTTTCAAAATTGGCACAACGGCAGCCTAGTACTTTCAGAACTGAAATTCACCAACAGGAAGAACAAAGGTAAGAATGAACTGAGTCTAGTGAGGGATGATAAGAGCAACAAAATAGCCTTCTTCAGATATGTCCAAAGTAAAAGACAGAGGAAAGAAATAGGGGTCAAGCTGCTCATGTGAATGGCAAATGATAACAGATGACAAGGAAAAGTCTTCTCCCAAAAGAAGATCTATGACCTTCCTGATGAAGGAGAAGTACAAGCTGAAGAACCAAGATGGCAGTTTGAGATTGAAATGCATATAGTCAAGGATCATCGAATTGGGTTGAATGCATTCAAATTTCCATGGCCTGATGGACTCCTTCCTAGCTTCATAAAGGAGCTGGCAAAAGAACTCTCAGTATCACTGTCTATTATCTTTAAGAAATGGGGGACAGGGGAGGTACCTGATAACTGGAGAAGGGCTAAGTTTGTCCCCATCTTCAAGAAAGGAAAGAGGGGGAGCCTGGGAATTGCAAACCACTCAGTCTGACATCAATCCCTGGGAAAATGCTGGAGTGGGTTAGAAATCAGTCAGTCTGGAAAGCCCTTGAAACAATGCAAGAAGCAAAATTACAAGAAGCCAACATGGCTTTCTCAAGAACAAATTCTAATACGATTAAATTTTTTTATTGGGTAACCTCCTTGATGGACTGTGGGAATGCCATGGACATCATCTAACTTGACAAAGTGCCCCATGATCTCCTGATTAGAAAACTAGCTAAAAATGGGCTAGATGGAACCACTATCAGCTGGATCCACTGTTGGCTACAGAGTCAGACTCAAAGAGTGCTCACCAATGGCACCTTCTCAGACCAGGGAGAGGTAACAAATGAGGTACTGCAGGGTTCAGTCCTGGGTCCAGTGCTCTTTCAATTTTTTTTATGAGGAAGTACAGGGAACACTTACCGAATTTGCAGATGACACAGAACTGAGTGAAATAGCTAATGCCCTGGGAAAGAGATATTTAAAGTGATCTTGAGCACTGAGCTAATAAAAGAATGAAATTCATTTGGGACAAATCCCAAGTTCTGCACATGGGGAAAAAACCTAATACATTGTTATAGGATGGGGAATATTTGGCTCAATATCAGTGCAAGTGAGAAGGAATTGTAAATCACAAGCTGCATTTGAATCAACAATGAGACAAGGCTGCAAAAAGGCCACATGCTATTTCAGTCTGCATCAATAGAAGCATCTACTCCAAATCCCATGTAGTACTAGTGCCCCTTTACTCAGATTGATTATGCCTCAGTTCTTCCACAGTTGAAAGATGCAGACAAGCTGGAAAGGGTTCAGAGGATGGCAATAAGGATGATCCAGGGACTGGAAACAAAGCCCTATGGAAGAGAGATTGAAAGAACTGGGCACATTTAGCATTGAGAAGGGATGACTGGGGGAATATATGATAGCTCTCTACAAATACTTGAAAGGCTGTCACAGATTAAAAGGCCAAGATCTCTTCTCGATTATCCCAGACTGTAAGACATGGAATAATGGGCTACAAGCTACAGGAATCCAGGTTCTGGTTGAACACCAGGAAGAATTTCCTGGGTGTTAGAGCAGTACAGCAATGGAACCAATTAGCTAAGGAGGTTGTGGGCTCTCCCACACTGAGGTCATTCAAGATGCAACTGGACAGCCATCTGAGGAGGATGGTTCAACTTGGAATCCTGCACTGTGCTGCGGGTTTCTAGCCTTCTAGTCTTTTTCAACTCTACTATCCTAGGATGTAGTTCCAGCCACCTGCAGACTTCTAGTTCCCATCCTTATATAGCAATCAGATATGTGAGATTGGTTAGTCTTTAAATATTAAATAATCACTGGCATATATAGCTGTTGTTTGTTTTTACTATTCCTCACTTGTTCAGTTAGTTTCCCACTTCATGCCAGTATTATCTTAGAGAGTCTAAAGACTGTTAAGTTTCCCTGAGCACATTACTATTGAAAAATGCTATTTTGCAACACAGTGTGCTGCATAAAAAGTATGCCATCATTGTAGCCTGGTCCTGTACATGTTTAATCAGGAGTAAGTATCCTCAGGTTCACTGCTTCTTACTCTCAGTTAAGTAAGGATGAGATTGCAGCCTGGCAGTCCAATTCAACATGCCCTTAATCAAAAGAACCTTGCATTCTGGAAAGCATTCATATAAGACTGGCCTACATACAATATGAAGCATATTGTTTCAGGTAAATGCAGAGGAGGAGATTATTTTAGGAGAGGAACAGTAGCTCAGTGGGAGATCACTTGTTTTGCATGAAAATTTCCCAGGCAGCACCACCATACAGTGCTGGGAAAGATCCTTGCCTGAAGCCCTGGAAAACTGTTGCCACTTAGTGTAAGCAGACCCACCTTTCCAACCTAGGAACTTCCAGAAGTTTTAAACTTCAGTTCTCATCAACTCTAGCCAATATAGCTAATAGTCAGGAGTGCTGGGAGTTGTAGTCCAAAACAACTGGAGGGCACCAAGTTGAGAAGTCTGGTGTAGATCATAATGAACTTAATGGACTGGTGTTTCCTCTGTGCTGGTTATTCCTGGACAGAAAAACCTAAATGTTAAGTTCTTAGTATATGACATTTCTCTTAAAACAGATAATTTCACCTCTTACAAATATTCTTTCTTGATTCCCCACAACTTGCCCAGCACTCTCCATTAAGATCTTGCACAGCTCTTGAGTCCAAGATAATTAGAACTAGCTCAATTTCCATCAGTGTATGGAAAGATTTATGACATTTCTCATCCCAATGTCCATCCCTTTGCACTTTTCTTTTATGCTTATGTGCCATTTCATGAACTAGTCACACAATTTAGAGAGATTTCTTTGAAACTCTTCACAGTTGGATTAGGAATTTAACCTCTAGAATTCTTCACTGTCATCTGTAAATGAGGCTACCCCTTTGTTTACCTTTAATCCCAGAGCTGTGGCTTACTTTATGGATCCAATCCATGTCATATTTGGCTTCCAATGGTATTCCCATTGAAAGAAATGCAGTGCACATAGATGGCATCTGCATTAGAATACACATTTGAATAAGTACTTCATTATACATATAAATTACAAAGCAAAGTTCCTGAAACAGCAGTGCATAAATTTCCTTAGCTAATCCAATGGTCTTGGACAACATGAATACCAAACTTCAATTTACCGTCAGTTGTTAAAGGACATTTAAATGCTGATATCACTTTCAACATGCTAATGAGTCCTTACCACAGAAATAGAGAGAGACTCTGTGTGTTCAGACCCAACTGACCTTTCGAAACTAGAGGACATTCTTTAAGATCTGAAGAAGGCACCCTTAAAAATATTCAGGGGACATTCTGAAGATACACAGGGCATTATCATTTTGTGACCAATGAAATATCATACGGGGTCTTCCTAGAGATGGCTCAAACCTTTCCCCTTTCATAGTGGACAGAAAAGGTCCTTCAGTATGAAGGACAAAAGTTCACCCAATTAAACATGACAAGAGCGAGAGAAAACCAAAACTGTATTTTTATTCTCGAGAATAAGATTGATCACAAGCAAAATGTCAATTGACCCAGAAGGCAGGGGCCCTTTTATACCTGGCATGTCCAGGTTGCAATGGCACATGATCAGTGGAACAAAATTCCCACTGCAAGCGCTGAATGGCACATTTGAATTCAGGTGGTTTCTGCACTTACCTAGGAGGCTGGGCTACCTGGAGCCTGAGCTGAGGTCTGTTGGCGGGAAATGGCTCATCTCTGGCTGTTTGTGATGCCCTGTTAATGTTGAAGGTGCTTAGGACATGACGAGCCTCCTCCTGCTTAATGTCAGCCAGCCAAACATGTCCTAAATACATACCATTTGAGGGACATAAGATGTGTATGTTTCAAATGCTTTCTGTAGATGCACTTGTTCACCTTTCTCTGGCTTTTATAATTGATACTATGACAGTAGCTGAAATCATTTTCAATAGCATCTTTTACATGTGATTTTGAATATTTATTTGGGATTATTAAATATTATAAAATTATAATTCATAAACAATTCTATTGTATGAACTGTTTGGAATTTGATGTTGAATTTGATGGAAGCTGTTGAGAAGCAGGCCAACACTCCTCTGGAATTCCCCATTGTGGGTTCTGTGTGTGAGGCTAGCCATAACAGAAAGCTGAGAACTGTCTCTGGGTGCTTCCAGATGAACAGCTCTAAGTGCTTCCGATCAAGACCTCATGCAGCTTTTCAGTCTGTCACCTTCTGACAGAAATTTTTGTCAGAAAAGAGGTGGAAAAATGGTGGGGAAACCCAAGAAGAAAGCACATCAATGAATTTGATTGATTGATTTTAAAAGTCACCTGTTAGCAACACGCTCTCTGGGTGGGCATTACACTGTAAAATCAACATATAACATTAATAAATTAATACAATTAAAATGTCATAAACAAAATTGGCACAATAAAATAATTAAATAAAAATAAAACATGCATTAATATAATTAAAAACTGTGCACTAATGTAAATGGTCTAGATGGTGCCAAAAGTGCACCAGAAAAGGAAAGTTTGTGCCAGATGCCTGAAACTCAGCAAGATAGGCACCTGGTGATCCTTCCTCTGCTTCCCTCCCAGCAAAGATAATCCAACAGGGTGACCAAGGTACTCTTGGTCTCAAAACCAGGCCAGAAACCCAATTGAAATAGGTCAAGCTTACCAGTTTCCTCCAAGAAGGCCTGCAGTTGCTTGGCCACCACCTGCTCAATCACTTTGCCCAGGAAGAGAACACTGGCTATTGGTCTATATTCAAGTTACCCAGTTCCGGATTTGGTTTTTTTTAGGGGCGGTGTAACCATGGCCGTTTTTAATACAGCCAGCACCACACTTTTTCTCGGAGGCATTTACAGCCTTGAGGGCCCAGGGGCGGAATCCCTCCCTTGATCCTCCAGAAGCCAAGCTGGGCAAGGATCAAACAAGCAAGTGGAAGGGTGGACTTGACCAAGCAACTTGTCCGCATCTAGCAACCAGATGGCACCTGGACACCTCCAAAGGCAGTACTGCAGTAACTGTAGCATCCATGCCGGAGTGATACAAGCGATTTTGTCCTCGAAATGCCAAGCAGACTTGTCACAGCAGGCTGCCAAAGCTCAACAGGATCTTTTTGCGGGCTCACATGTAAAAGGCTCTGAACCACCTGGAAAAGCTCCTCTGGTCAGCATTCCAAGAACACGATGCAGGTGGTATGAAAACACTTCTTAGCTGCCTTGATTGCCATGGAACAGGCTTGATCTTGAGCTCTAAGCCGTGTTCAGTTGGATTCATCCCGAGTTTCCTGCCACCTGTGCTCTAGTCATCTCCCAGCTTGCTTCATCGCCTGGAGCTCTACCATATGCCAGGGAGCTGGAAGGGCTCTGCAAGGAGGGAGAGGATGCTTGGGAGCAATCATATCAACCACCTGGGGCATCTCCATGTTCCACAGGGCAACCTGAGCTTTGGCAGGAGCACCAGCCATGTCAGCCAGATAAAGCCCCCAGAGCTCTCAGGAATCCATCTGGATCCATCCATCTCCAGGCAGACAGGTCCCCCACCCCTGCAGCGGGGAAAAGGGTCTGAGAGTTCAATCCTCAAAAGGAAGCGATCTGACCATGACAAGGGGGTTAAAGAAAGACCCCTGACCACCAGCTCACCATCTTCCAGCCCACTCAAGAAAAGCAGACCAAGAATGTGTCCTTTTCCATGTCCTGGGCCAACGACATGCTGGGAGAGCCCCATGGCTGACATGGCCTCTTTGAAGTCCTAGGCTGCCCCAGACTGGACAGCCTCAGCATGGAAATCGAGGTCCCCCAGGACCAAGGTCAATGAACCAATGAAAGAGGATGACGCCTCAACTTCCATACGTGTCCATAATTAAGGCAGGGCTCTTTCCTAATATACATTTCCTCTGGAAGCACCCTTATTGTTTTTTATTATCTTTAATTTAAAATATTTCTTGGCCGCCTTTTAGGGCAGGATGACAAGACACATAATAAGAAATGATGCAGCAATAAAAGCAGTAGTATAGACACAATAAAACAGTAAAAACACAATAAAAACAGCAGTATGAAGGGCAACAGCAGCAAATATTCTGCAGAAAACATCAAAAATAAAATAGAACTATGTAAGCCGTCCTGAGATGTTGTCATAAAGGACGGCAGATAAATGTTTGAAATAAATGAATGAATGTACTATATTTTCAAGGCCTGGTGGGCCATCAATAGCTTCTTGCCCCAGAAGTGCGGGGCCACTGTGGAAAAGGCCTTCTTCTAAAATATATATTGATGACCATTTTGGTTCCCATAATCATGAATCTAAGATTAGTGTGGGCCATTTTCAGGAAGTCCCACAGGAACTGCAAGTCTGTATTTCCTCACATTCTTAGCAGCAATCGCAAAAGACTGAGGCAGAATTAATAGCAGATAAATATGAATAACGGATCTGTAATTTCACCCTGCACATTAGTGATGCCACAATCACAGCAAATGGTTCCCCAATGGGTGGTTTAACTGCTAGGCTACTTTGGAGATTAAATTGTCATTTAAAAATGTGTCTGGTGTTTATTCACATTAATATATAAATTGACTTTGCAGAGAGCTTCACTTGCCGCTTGCTTAGCTGCAAATAATGATCCATGTCATACTATAAAAGTAAAGAAAATAGGATTTTTTTTTAACAGTACCAGGAAATTTTATCTGAATGTGCTACAAACTGTAGGAGGGTTTCAGCCCAGGGCATGGATGCTGAAAAGGCAACTTGGGTTTTCATAAATTCATGGCAGAAACGAAGCTTGGTGGAAGCGTGGGAGTCCGAACGGGCCCGTCTACATCCCATTAAACTTAATGGGGAAAACAACCACTGACCCGACTCGCGAGTTGCATCCACAGTAGATGGGCGCGTGTGCGCGCGGGGGGGGCGCCCCTTGTGCAACGGGTAGTGCACCGGAGCGCGTGCAACTTCACACCCCCACCTGGCTTCGACGGAGCGCGGGGGCTCAACACGCCACCGCGAGGCGGGCAGCCCTCCCGGGCCGCGCCGATCCGCACCGCCGCGCGCGCCAGGCACTCCGGCGGCTTCCGCAACCGGGGCGCGCAAACTTTCGCAGCGCCCCCCGCCCGGCCCCCGCGGAACCGCCTCCGCGCCCGGAAGACGGCGAGCTCGTGCGAAGCGGCGCCTCTCGCTTGGCCCCCAGGCCACTGCAACCCCCCCACCCCCAGCCTTTGCTGGCCGCTTGCAGGGACATGGGCGCGGGAGGCCCCCCCCGGCGCAGCCCCGCCCCCGATCGCCGCTCCCGCCGCCCCGCCAGGGGGCCCGTAGCGGGGGCGGGGGGCGCGCGCTGCAAGCGCCGCTTTGCAGGGAGAAAGCCAATCGTCGCAACCGAGCCGCCGCTGCCGTTGCGGCGGAGGCGGAGGGAGCGCAGGAGATTTGGCGATGCCTCGCACGTAGTGTTTTGCAGGAAGTTTCCACGCGCCTCCCGAGGAGCCTGAAGAATGGGAGAGGAGCCCTCGGCTGCACAGTAATTCCGATTTCCTCTGCCTCCCCCGCGCCCCCAAATTAACCCCCCCCCGTTCACGTTTCCAGGGGTTGCACCTTTCCCCACGCCACCCGCTCCCAAGCGACGCGGCCGCCCCGGCTGAAGCGGCGCCTGCAGGCGGGCCGGGCTCTCGCGGGGAGAGGGCGGCGCAGCGGTGCGAAGCCGCGGCCCGAGCATGGTCGCGCCGGGCGTGTGCGCGATCCCGAGCCGCCGCCGCCGCGCGGAGCAGCGTCGCCCGAGCCAGGCTCCCTGACAGCCCGGGACCGACCTCCTGGAGACCTTGCGACTCGGACAGGTCGTTAGCATGGGGACGGAGGCTCCGGCGGAGAAGGGTGGGTACTGCGCGCGTCTGCCTGGCGCGCGGGGGGAGGGGTGTGCGTCCGCGTGTCGGGGCGGGGGTCGTCTGGATGTGGCATCTGCGCGACGAGCGCAGGACTGCGGGGCAGGCGCAGGACCTCGCGCAACAGGGAGCGCTGACCTTGGCGCGTGCTGCCTCGGACTTCCCGGGCAGCCGCGCCGGAGACATGGCCGCCCCCCGCCGCCCACCTCCGCCTCTGGAGGACCAGGTGAGCCCCGGCAGCGGCGCCGGACAGGCAGCGGGAGGGGCCGCGCTGCCCAGCACTCGCGCGCCTTCCAGCACTGCGCCTCTGTAGACCCTCCAGATCAATCGTGCAGCTTAACCGCTGCTGGAAGGAGGGATTTCGGCCGCGGCTGACCCCTCCTGTGCGGCAGCCTGCCCCCTCCCCCCCTGTTTACTCGGAAGGCAGCTGCGCTGCTTTCAGAGGGACTCCGCTCCGGGGGGGGGGGTGCAGATTGCAGCCTCTCATCTCCCAAGAGGCTTCCCACGGAGGCAGGAATCAACAATTGGTTTGTTTTTAATGCCTTGCACGCTGCTTAACACGCCCAGTCTATGCCCCCTAGTGTGTTACCTGGCACACTGATGCTTGCAGGATGCATGATCACGGGTCCTGTTGCTACCAGATGGACAATTGATGCTAGGGCACACTAATCTCGAAACATATTGGACAAAACATCTCATCAGGTAAATTCATCATTCAGGTGTTCGGTGCGTCCTGCCATGAGGGAAGAGCTGCTTTCTGTAAATGTGTCTGTGAGGGGAGGAATTGGTGGTTCACATTTGCTGGGTGGAAAGCAACCTGCTAGTGCTTGAAACAGCAAAGAGATAAAGGAAATGCAGAACTCAGCAGCATCTCAGAGGGGTACCTTGAAGGCCAGATCTTCAAGATGGCTGTTCGTGCTCACGACAGCTATGCCAGCACAGGGCTGATTCTGTCGGTGTTCGATGCTTAACTGTTCTGCAAAGGAGGAATTGTTCTTGTCGCGATTTCTACTACTACACATTGCAATAAAGACACTGTTATCATGCATTGGTTGCTGAAGATCTAGACACCTTTCCTTCAGGTAACATGTTCATTGCAGAGGCTGTGCTTTTCCCCAGCCCTTAAATCGGACCACTGGCTGTCATTGGCAAAACTCAGTTTGCCCTACAGGAAGCTCTAGGTTGGAAAGGGTGATTGCAGTAAGAAATGTAGCTGCCTGAGTGTCACCGGGCAGCACCGGTGCCACGATATTAACTTGCCTCGGTCCTTTGCACGCACCCTCAGAGGTAAATCCCATTGTCTTCAGTGGGGATGAGTTTTGGATAAGTGGGTGTAAGACTGTCATTAACTACAGTTTACCGTACCCAGTGCCATTTTGTACGGTTATGGTACTTGGCATTGTTTTTGTTACTGTATTTTAAATGTGATGTACATTGTTATTGTAATGTTTTTTTCATAGTGAATGTTGATGAGATTTTATAATATCTATATGCAGTCTGCTTTGATATTTTGTTATATTACGTGGTATATAAGAATTACTTTTTTTAAAAGGCCTGAAATAAGTGAGGCTGGACATTCGCCTGCTCCAGCACTGAAGCCCAAGGCAGTATTATGGGATGGCCCACTGATGCTGAAGCCCCAAATCTTTCACTTGGAGCCCCTCATCACTGGGGGACCATCTGCCCCACCCCTGGTGACCGTGGCTATTTGTTGAACTAAAGGGCCGCCTGCCCTGAAGTCTCTGCTGCACCTGATCCCCCCCGGATCTGCCATTTTTTGCCTGGGTGGGCTTCCCCTCCGACTCCTGTGCCCTTTTAAATAGTTCTGCCGGGGTCTTCTTCTGAAATCAAATGCTCATGTTAAATAGGGACCTCCTTAGGAGACACATTCTTTTGCAGATAGATACAGAGGGACTTTAGAGCACATGCAAACCAGCATCCGGCCCCCACCATGGCCACCCCTCCCCCATGGGCCTGAGCACCAGCTCTTCTTGGGGCTTAGCACTGCCCCTTAGCGCATATACACGGCACGTAGTATATACACGTAGAATTAAGGCACCCACTGCAAGAAAGGCTACCCCACGCTGTTCCATTACGCAGGGAAAAGATGTAGCACTATTAATGCAGGTTCAGGGCTAACAAACAACAGTTTTTCAAAAATCCATGTATGATTTCCCCCCTCTGGTTTTCAAAGCATTTCATGCACATCACCATATAAATCCTCATAACACCCCTGCAAAGCAGGTCATTATCATGGTTATAGATTGTAGCTGAGGTGGTGATGGTGGAGCTGAGAGATACTTTCTGTGCATTCATGGCTGAGCTGTGGTTTTCAGCCATGCATTTCACATGCTGCTTATTGTTGCAGCCCCTCAGCTAAAGAAAAGGTGTGTGTGTGTTTTCTTTCTCTAGAAAGGGCCATAATGTGTTTCTTTTGATCAAACTATAATGTACAAAGGAACCAAAACAAAGGGTACAGTGACTGCTTTTGACCTTCACAGTCACACAGCCTCATTTTAACCAACTTTTCTAGACTAAAGTGATAGAGAAATATGAGGGCAATTATAAAGATATGTTTTCATGTCTTTATCCCAAGTACCCTCCCATCCCTAAGAAATCCAGAGAAGCCTTTCCCAGCTCTTTTTGAAGACATGGCATGACTGGAGGCTTATGAAAGAATCTTCTTTTGTAAAAGAAATCTTGCTTTATTTACCAAGTCAGAAACAGAGAGAAATGACAGCTCCTAGCAGTTCAGAGAGGCATGTTGCTCTGCAGACAAAGGCGATGAGATCATTCCTTCAAGCCTCGTGTTGTAGCATCTCAGCACAAGACACGGTGATGGCTGTCAGCATAGACCAGGGACAGGCAAACCTGTGCCTTCCAGATGTTTTGGACTACAACCTAAATCAACCCTGCCAGCATGGCAGATGGTAAAGACTTGTGGGAGTTGTCATCCAAACCATGTTGAAGGAACTCGGTTAGTTTCTCCCTAACACAGAACTTAGCTTCTGAAAGGACTGGATGAACTCAACAGAGGACTAGTCTATCCATGGCCCAGGTCCTTTGGTCCATAGTGGTACCTCTGGGTGTAGAGGTAATATACCAAGTGCTGGGGACAAGCAGTAGAGATGAGGCATCAGGTCTCTGTCCTGCACTTGACTGCCCAGACACACCTGGTCAGCCACTGCTGGGCGCAGGTCTAAATGTGCCCTCAGTTTCCCCACTCACAGTTCTCATCTGTTTTTGGAAGTTGGGACGATATCAGCAAGGGAGTTAGGCAGAGATGAAGCACAGTGCTCTGGACCAACTGAACGGTTCCGGGGCGGGGGTGGGGAGTTGTGGAGGGCTTGCATCGCCTACCTGCAGTTCTGCTGTGAGGTACATAGAGAATTTGCTTGGGAACCTGCCAAGCAAATTCTGCCATCTCAGAGATGATGGCTTGCTAGGACCTTCTCAGTCACACTGGCAGGACTGAAGGTTATCCAGAAGGAAGCATGTTAGAAACTTATGTCAGCCCACGTGTTAAGCTGTGATATCCCCTAGGGTAGGATGAGACAAATGAGCAGCACTGTGTTAAAAAACAACAACAACAACAACCAAAAAACAATACCCAGGTGTTGAAACAGGTTGACTATAATATCCACAGTCATAATTGCCCATTAAACAGATCATATGGCTCATAACTTCCCAGCTGTCTATGGGTTTTTTTCTGTCATTTTATCTTTTTGCCTAAGACACAAAGCATATCCTATCAACTACCTACTTGTTTTGGAAAGAGACTGAAATCCAATCCAACATCCACATACTTGTATCACAACTCAGACATTTCATGTCCTTTTATGTCTTTGCAGCTGTTCAAACTTCCGGGAAACCTGAAATCGTGCCTTACTTGAATGCATCAGGTAGCATTTATCATATATATTTTTTTAATTTTTCTTGGTTGTTTGCACCCGCCATCAACCTACTTCCTTCTCCCTAAAAAATTCTAAAAGAGTTTTCTTTATGCTCTGCACCATCACAAACAGTATCATTATGTCTACTATTTATGTATTTATGTTTCACTTTCATTGCATCTGTAGCACCCTGTATCCCTGTTAGGTCATGGCCCTTGTACTGCAGGTACCCTTTGCATTTCTACTCCCCTGACAAAGCACTTAACATTTTCTTCCCCCTTTCTCACTTTGTACATAAATCTACAAATCTGAGGGTCATACTTCCTGCTTCTGGACAGTGGCCACAGAAACTTATCCCAGAATAGTTTTGTTAGCCTTTAAGGTACTGCAAAATTCTTTTCTTTGTTGTCATATCTTCCTAAGTAATATTTCCTTTATTAGATATTCCTGCTTAGAACCCAGCTTGTGAAGTACGATCCCCAAAAGCAGACAGACAGTGCAAGGTATTGTTCTCAGGTCTTGCAGCTTGGGCATGATTGCCCCAGGGCATGAATGGAAGATGGAAGGCAGGACTCCTAAACTGCTTTTCCTTTTTCCAGAAACATTTCTTAACATGGTGCTTAACTCCTGGCAGAAAAATATGTGCTTCTGTTGGCCAATCGCAAACCAGTAAAATAACGGGTGGCCCCTGAGGCCACCAGTCAAAAGCAATTGGGTAGTTATTCCATCGTTCCCTGCTTGGTAGATTTTTGGATGGCGAGAAAAATACAGACGCAGTCATGGGAAAATGCAGGAAGGTTGTACAAATGAAAGACAATGTTGTCTGGACCCCTCCTGCCCCCCCCCCACCCTGTAGAATTACATGAACAAGTCAGAGCCTCTTCTGCAAGCATCTAATTTGATTAGCCAGTCATTTGTCTTTAGTTGATTCAGCCAAAGAAGAGTAAGACGCACCCCCAGAGGGGAAAATCTTATTGCCCAACAAGGGTTAACAAAAGAGGAAGCTCTCTTAGACTCTGTCCTGTCCAAAAATCGGCAATGCCAGTCTGGGCGGACAGGGTCAGGCCCTGGCCAGAAGGTGCATCCCTGAGAAGCTGCCAGAAAGTGCAGTAATTAACCACAGGGGGGAGCTGGACACAGATCCTGCCAGGCCCATTCCAGAAAGACTCCATCAGCCATTGAAGGATGCCAGAGGCCGGCAACACACAACGCAGAAAGGATTTCACAACAATTTCCCTGCCTGCCTCTGGGATATCCAGCATGATGCTCACAGACACCAACAGACACCTCTTTTGACACCTGGAAGGCCTCCCTCCCCTCCCCTCCCCTCCCCCCCCCCCTGCTGTTTATTTTATTTAAAATTCTCTAGCTCTGTTTTTAACTGGTAAGCTGCAATCTTGCAAAGCAAAATGGTGCAAAATTTTGCAAAGCAAAATGGGTTTGAATGTTTTTGTCTTTTGACACTTACCCCTTCTAGGACTTTCACTTAGATCCCTGGGCAAATTCAATTTTCTTTTAATCTCTTCAGATTCCCATCTGGAAAATGTGGGTTTCCTGACCCTCCATGGCAGCCATTTTACAAATGGCCAAGCCCTATTCTCAGGAAAGCCATTTTGTGGGAACACTTGGAGCACTTGCTTAAAATTCCAAAAGTGCCCACCTACCCAAAAGGTTTGGGGACCTTGTCTATTCGAATGGTTTTGAGGCTCTCACAACATTATGTTGAAATCTACGGTCCGGGGAAAGAAATCCCAATCAGCTACTAATATCTGTCTTAGCACCACAATGTGGAGCAAAGCTGATGTGAAAACCATATTCCCTTTGGTTGGTTGAGATTACTTCAGTCGGGTGCCCTCCAGGTAGGGTGGGCTACATCATCCCCTACCATCATCCCCTGCCAGGGGTGGAACCTTTGGGCTAAATAATAATAATAATAATAATAATAATAATAATAATAATTCATACATTTCTATGCCGCCCCATCGCAACAAAGCCTCAGGGCAGCTCACAACATAACAAACAATACAAAATTTCATTAGAATTTCATTAAACCTGCCCCCCCCCCAGTGCATCTCGGCTAAGATCTTTAAAATTCAATAAATAATTTAGCAGTTAAAATAGGTTTTAAATAAAAAGGTCTTGGCCTGGTGCCGAAAAAGCAAATAACAACGGCGCCAGGCGGACCTCTCTGGGGAGCGCATTCCATAAATGGGCCGCCACTGCCGAGAAAGCCCTCCTCCGGGTGCTCACCCTCCTGATCTCATTCACAGAGGGCTCCCGGAGGAGGGCCTCTGTTGCTGATCTCAAGGGGCGGGAGGGCACATATGGGCATAGGCGTTCCGTCAGGTATCCAGGTCCCAAGCCGTTAGGAGGAACTGTGTAACAGCGGATAGTCGGAGGAATGGGCTGGCCCGAGAGCCCTCCTTCATGGTCAGGGATGCCACCCTTGCAAACCGCAGCGGGTTGGGGCAGTCGGGCCCCAGGGTCTCTTCCAACTCTGCGTGTGACCAAAACTATCTCCTGCTTTGTCCGTGCAGGCAAAGAAGCAGAAATCCTGAAGGCCCAGCAGGATGTGAAGGCCAGAGATGAGCAGTAATTACTGCAACAACACGTCAGTGAGCATGAGTGTCAACGAGGTCTCCACCTTTCCCCTGACTCTGGAACAGAAAACCGGCTTTGCCTTTGTAGGGATCCTGTGTGTCTTCTTGGGACTTCTGATTATCAGATGCTTCAAAATTCTCCTAGACCCTTATAGCAGTATGCCGTCTTCCACGTGGGAAGATGAGGTCGAAGGGCTGGATAAGGGGACATTTGAATATGCTCTTGCATGAAAACTTCTACAAGAATATTCTGCCTTAATTCTGATATTTTTCATTTTGAGGACCCTGGAATGGAGGCATTTGTAACAGATACTATGTTTCGAATATATGGTGGCAGTGTCTTTTTGTTAAATAAAGCTTTGTTGCAGATTTAAAAAAAAAGTCTTTTCCTTGCTGTTTTTGCTGTGGGTTGTTGTTTTTCAAGTGAAAGGCAAAATGATGGAGGGGGCAATGCAGCGCACGACTGACATTTACTCTGTGGCTGCAAATCATACACATTTAAACTGAAAAAAATTCCGACAGTTTCCAGCACTTCCCAGCCAGCAGGAATGTGCCTTCGAAGACTTTGACCGGGCAGCGGTGGCCAACTTCTGCAGTGGCTCTGTGCTCCCAAGACAAGCAGCTTGGGGTGAGGGAGGCATTTCGCTCTGCATCCCAAGATCAGCTTGGCCTCCGGACTCCTTTCCTGGGGATGGTTAAGCCCGGCTGGCCATTTCAGGCAGGGGCCTTGCAAGGGCCTCTTGGAGAACCTCCTTGCGTTGTCCTGGGAAGGGTGGCAGGCAGGACAGAAGAACCACATGAAGCAGTCCTAGAAGTCCCAATTATGGCCACTTAGGAACCACCCAAACAAGGGAAACGCAGCACCTAAAAAACAAAAGGATAGTGCTTTGCATAAAATGTGTCTGTGCAAATTTATACTTCATATATGAACATTTGGAAATAATTGCTATAATTTGAAGGGCAACAAGGCACATCACACCTTGGTGTGGGAGACTGGTCAGGTGAACGGAGTGCTTGCCTGCTGTCCAGATGCCAACTGTTGACATACAAGGCTTCTTCAGGTGTTTTATCTTCAAACTGGCATGGGACACGAGGGGACTGTTTCCTGTAAAGGGGGATCGATGGCCATCTGACTTCCAACCTGTCTCAGGGAAGAGAGCGGACACAAGTAATTGCAAAGG
Source organism: Varanus salvator macromaculatus (assembly GCA_023646645.1). Taxonomy (NCBI): domain Eukaryota; kingdom Metazoa; phylum Chordata; class Lepidosauria; order Squamata; family Varanidae; genus Varanus; species Varanus salvator. The sequence continues at coordinate 10,691,383 of JAIXND010000786.1, forward strand.
CAGCTCAGAGACTCAGGACAAGCTGTAATGTGATCGTTAAAAAAAAAACCTGGATTTTACTGAATGTTTTCAAAAACATTCAGCTCTCCCGCTGGTATAAACAATATTGTCTGAGAATAGGCAACGTGCAGTCAGAAGCACAGGGGTTTAAAGGGAAGAGGTCCAAATCTGAGATGGGCCAGTTCCATGAAGCCTTCGGTTCACAAGAGCTGAGCAGGGCTGCCGAGGGCAGGACTCGTTCACAGGGTCACCGTAGGGGAGAAGACTTGACAGCCGAGGCAACAACAGATGGATGAGGCAGGGCTGTCTCCCACAAGGATTTCTCAGGGCAAGATGAGCAGGGCAGGGACACTGAGAGGTCCCCTCCATCCCAGGGTGCGCCAGCCTAACATGATGCATAACCCATATCTTCCAGTGAAGAATCTAGTACATTTCAGACTAAAGTAAATGCTGCTGTTGTTGCTCTTGTTGGGAAAGCAAACCATCCAAATACTGTGTTTTAGCATGTCCTCTTGCTGTTTAGACATGCTCAGTAAGTCATACGCAACTGATTTCAAACAAGCTGGACAGCCCTCTGAGTGGGATGGTGTGAAGTGATGCCCTGCCACAGCAGGGGGTTGGACATGATGGCCTTCATGCCCCTTCCAACTCTTCTATTCTAGGATTCTACAATTTAATTCAGCTTGAAACCTTCTGCCCTATAAACCAAGTAGCTTCATTTGCATGATTCACAGAGGGAGGTTGGACATACTGAGTGGGAGATGTACTGATGGAGGCACATGTTTTCCCCTCACTTAATGGTATTTGTATCCTGCGCCTGAGATGCAAAAGCTCCTGGAGCAGTTTCTATCGAGTCAGTACAGTCCTTGCCTGCAGGCTTACAATCTGAAACAAGAGGATGCACAAGGAAAACAGAATGCAGACGGAAGAGGAGCAAATTAAGTAGCCTTGCAGGGTGCTGCAGAAACACCTCTGCTTCTGCTCCCATCTCCGTCAGCTCAGTTGTTTTGCTTTTTGAATGGTTGCTTTTGTGACCCTGGAGTGAGGAGGAACCATCATGAGGGACGTCTTCAGCAGGGTTGGTAGAAGGGCCCTGCCTTCTCCCCTCATTTGACTTGGAACAGCTAGAAATGTGCAAACAGAGGAAAAAGCTGCTCCAGTGACAATATGTAGAATTTGGAGTCACTTTTGCATCACCACCCTCTGATTTGTGAACTTGGAATTGAGAAACAGAGAAACAGAGCGAGTCAGAAGGGGTCTCCCAGGCCATCTAGACTGACGCCCAGCTTCAGACGGCTCCAATCATGACACTCCTACCATGTGCATGTCCAGCCTACCCTTGAACACCCTCATGAACACATTTGCACGTATGTACATGAATTCATTTGTGCATGAATTTGTGCTCCCAAAATGTGCACATCAGTGAACATGCACAAGACCCCCACCTCCACCCCATATTTTCATGCTTTAGCTTATGGGGGAATTTGTTCGTTTTTGAATGGAGTTGCTTGTTCTGCATAGTTTTCTGTGGCACAAAAATACGCTAAAATAATAATTAAAAAATAGTCCATGCAAACCATGTCAGATATGTGATGGGTGCCTTGGCTTGAATGCTAGAGAGAGAATAGTGACTCTCTTTTTGCAAAATACCCAGAAAGATTCGTTTGTGTTGCTTTGTGTAAGGTATTTTTATACTACCTTTTCAGACAAAAGGGCCCCACAAGCTGATTTACACAGTTACGAAGGCAGCTAACATCATTCTCCTCCTCCATCTTATCCCCACAACAACAACCCTGTGAGGCAGGTAGGGCTGAGAGTCTGTGACTGGCCCAAAGTCCCCCAGTTGGCTCCATGGCCGAGCGGGGACTCGAACCCGGATCGCCTGAGTCCCAGTCCCAGGCTCTTCACCACTGCGCCACACTGGCTCTCAGATACGTTTGTGCGGATACGAAGCATCCAATGGGATCTCATCCACAAAGCTCAGTTTGGATGAGGATGCATCTTCCTGTCTATCTTGCAATGCTTGCAGAAATCTGCATCCTTGTCTACTATCTCAGGCGGCCTGTAAACAAAATGGAGAACTAAGCGGCACGAAGCAAAGGAATAGCCCACTCAGAGGCAACAAACAGACACACACTCAGTACGAGTCCAGCCATCCAACAATTAACTATGTATTCTGTGTTCGTACACCATAAGTCTCTCCAGACTCCAAGGAAGAAAGAGTCCAGGTCTGCCGTGACTTGAGAAAAGCATTTGGATTTGTTCTGCCACAGTGAAGTCTATGTGGAAAAGCTCAAAGACGGTACAAAAAACAGACAGTACAAAATCGTACCTCAAGGTCACCTCTCTGCACATACGGTGAGAGCATCGTTTGATTCCATTTTAAGAATTGTTGGAATCAACATTTCATCTTGGCATTGTCACTCTTGTTAAAGGTACGCTCCGAGAGGCAGTGAGATAAAGCCAATTGGCAAGGACAGTTCATTCATTCATCTCTATAATTTCATAGCGTGCCATTTGCTTTATAATCGAGACAGATGACAACGGAGAGAATTGTGGCTCTGACAGCTAAATGAAATGCCACTCACACTGCACCAGCTCTTCAGGGGGGAAGCCAAGAAGAACACAAAGCCTGGGAAAAGCAGGCTCAGATCTTGAAGGAAACAGAGATCCTATGGAATTTAAGTAAGCTGCAATGTAGAGCTCAGCATAGGAGGGACACATGTAGAAGTAAGGGCTCAGGTTCCATCCCTGGCATCTCTGTTCAGAGGATGACCACAGGTAGCATGTCTGGAAAGGATCCTCACCTGGTGAGACACAGTGTGTGAGAGCCATGTATCTGACCTAGGTTAAATGACCCATTCAGACATTGTTCGTGATTCTGTGGGTTATTTGTGTGACACAAGCAATCCACAAGCCAGCCATCCTGTGTCCACCTTTAAACTGTGTTAGTTCTCAAGCCCTTACAGGTACAAAGAGTCCTCACACCAGGAAGTCACAATAGCAGCTTGAGTTTTCTTCACCATTTATCCTAACATATGCATCTTTGTCTCCGTTTTCCTGATATGTCCATTTTTGCCAGCAATTTTCACCCATGAAATTTATCTTGCATCTTAATTTCACTAAGACATGCACGCTAGTGCACAGTTTCTTAATATGCGTGCTTTGTACTGTTTTAACCAAAGTGTTGCATCAGAAAATGTGGGAAAATGTGACTATTGAAGCACAGCAGCGTATTGCTTCATGCCTTGCAGCCATCCCTCAATCTGACGCCTCCAGGATGTGTGGGACCGCAACTGCCACAGCATTCCTGGCTGGGCATGGCTGGGAGTCGCAGTCGAACCCATATAAATATTTTAAATAAATAAATAAATAAATCCCACCTGGACGGTACGAAGTTTGGGAGAAATTGACATTGAAATCAAATTTCTCCCTCCCACCTAGAGAGGCTAGCAGGACGCTTAAGAAAAACTCACTGTATGTTAAAGCTTAGCAAAACCAATGGCCACTTTCACTACCCACTCCAACATAGTGTTCCTGGTCAGTTCCACAAAAAGAGAGAGGCTGCAGCACTGTACACATTTACCTGCTTAGTTCAGAATATATATGCAGAGGAATGCCGTGTGTGACTTTTTCTGGTGCACGTCTCTTTTACAGACCATCTGGGTACCAATAAAAGCATTAAAGCTGACTTAATTTGCATCTGCACCAGTTAAGATTTGCAGGGATTTTCCGTGGACAGATGCTATTTGTTATCCCAATGGCAAAACATATATCTGATCCTGCCACTGTTTTATTACTGCCATCATCTAACAAATATTATTTGCTGATATAAATTTGTTATGACCGTTGGTTGAAGACTGTTTTCATTCAGCACAGATTGGGTCCCAGGATGGCTAATGCTGAAGCTCAAAAATTCTGACCAGTACTGTCTGCAGGGTATTTTCAAAGCCGTTAATCAACCAAAATGAAATGAACAGCAACACCCACACGTTAGAGAACAGAATTGCTCCAGAAGCAATTGCAATTATTTTGTGTTTTCCCCAGGATAAAGGAAAGTGGTTTCTTTTGCTCCATTGCCATCACTCGCAAAAAGTCTGTTTAACATCTTAGACTGATTAGGCTAGTACAGAGAAACACCAGTTCTTGGCCCGAAACCAGCCTATTTATCCATCCAATCCAGCCTGCGGTGCCTTCAAGGGTTCCTTCAAGGGTTGCTTCAAAGGTTCGTGTTATCTCCATCTCCAACTGGGGGATTTCTGTGCATGCCACTCGTCACTGTGTGGGGTGAATTATAACCATGGGTGCAGCCACAGCCACCGATGTGAACCAGACCACAGGGCACCTGGTGTGTGTGTGGGAAATCTGGCCTCTGTGTCATATTAACATCTCTGGTGTAGCGAGAGCGATTGATGGCACACGGCAGGCATTTATGGCAGTTGTTTTAATCACGTCCAGTATCTTACCATAACTGTTTGAGGTGTTTCATTTCATCTTTAAATTGTGTACATTAAATCTGACATGTTATACTTTTTCATCTTGCATTTGTGGCTTATCAGTTTTGTGAACCACCTCTAGAGCTTTGGCTACAAAACCTATTAGAATAATTTGCAGTTGTCCATTTGTATTAAGAAAAGGTTTCCCTTCTTTGTAACTCACATAGCCAGTTTGCACCTGAAGTGACAGAATGACCTTTTCAAGTGCCAAAGGCATAAATACAAAGCATGAATATTTAAGAACCTGTAAATGTTGCTGCATCATAGTCACTTCAGCAGCACATGACGGCTTGGGAATACAGTCCCCAGCAGTCTTGTTCACACTTGTGTGAGTGCAAATGTGGTAGCAACCATGCTTTATACACCCACAGGAGCAGAGGTCAAGATCTTGAAGCACATCTAAATGACTTTCGCTAGATCCACTGACTTTCAATGAGAGCTGGGTGCCAAATTTGATGCCTTCCGTCCAAGAAATAATGGGCTCATTACTAGCTAATATTTAACGAGTGGAAATGTTCCTTGCAAAATATGGCTAGAAGTATCAGAGATGCTAATTCTGGGGTTGGCTCTTTTCCCTGGAGTTTCATCCAGAAGGAGGGATCCAGCCACAGAGGTCCAGTTCATTGTGGGAAGGGCCACTGATTTAGAGAAGAAAAGAAGACGTAGTCTGCCATTAACTCCAACTGTTGGTCACCTGGCAGCTGAAACTACCTTGGATAGTGCTCGTTTATTTTATACATAGTTACATATTACTAAGGACAAACAACCAAACCAGATGGATGCCTGAAGATGCACCTTGACATCCCACAATATCATTTCTAAAAGGTAAGGGTTTTTTGTTTGTTTCATTGCTCAGTAGAGTTACACATAATTCACAATTGATTATTCAGATTTTGAAAACAATATGAAATAAAACACTATTTATTTCGTATTGTCTCCTAAGAGTCCAGCAATGCAGGAATAAATGTATCATTAATGAATCAGAAATGAGACCTGTGCCATTTTCTCTTTTTTTAATAAATTGTATTGGAGTTTTTAAACTACAAACCACACATATCCATCATCACACACACACACACACCAGATCTACTGGATCAGCCCAATCAGAAATGAGACCTGTGCCACTTTCAAAGATTGGATTCAATGATACACTTTCTGTTGATATCGTGCAATCTGTGCTTCCCGTAATTTTGCATCACTTTAGTCCTAGGTCAGGTTATTCAAAGACGGATTTGTGAATGGGGGAAATCTAGAAAGAAGCCGGGCGGGGGAAGATGCCCATATGTTTTCGCTCCACTGACTGATGAATAGATGGTTCAATGACATGTGGCATTTTTTGCCCGCAACTGTACATCTTTACAAGGTGGCGTGTCCATTTTGCTTCACTCTGCACAATGATTGTCCACACTCTGGAATGCTGTAGATGAAGCATCAGAAGCAAACACCATGACTTTATCACACCATAGCCTGGCCTGATTTGCAGCGTTTTATGGGGGTCCAAATGACAATGCAACCTGCTGTGTTTTCCCGCAAACCCTTCCATCACTTTTTCTTACCGCAGAAAATGGGTGGGTTCACACATCCTACTAAGCCAGCCTGTGAAGAAGCTACAAGTGCATCATGGCAGAACAACCCTTGAATGCAGTTGGCAGACGACTGGACTCACTCCCTGTGGCTTGTTCTCCCCCTTGCTCCTCCTGGCAGAACATGCCATGTTTCTTTCTTCATCATGTCATGAGCGGAGCCGGGGGTCAGACTAGATGGACGGGAGGCCCCTTCTGACTCCCTCAGTTTCTGTGTTCCTCCCTGTGTTTTGATTGCTACCTTGTTTGTTTGTTTGCTGTTGCTTACTTTGTTTTTACGGGAGCCTTAACAAGGGCAGTTAGAATAATGTCTCTTTAATTTAATTTTTTTCTCCTGAAAATTGCACATTTAAAATATGTATTATTTGTTCACTCTTCACACCAGCAGAAATACATACATATGGCTAAATGCAGTTCTGCCCAGTCATTTCCTTTGCCTGTTTCCATGATCAAAGAGAAAACAGTTAGGCTAATCCATACACATCCCAGGATAAAATTGTTCGGTTGGGTTCAGACAACACATCCTGGACTGAACAGTCCCCAGAACAAGTCCTGTGTTCTCAAAGTGGCTCGTTAGAAAATAATCCATGCTGTAAAAAGGACAGCATACAAATGTCTTAAATACATACATGCATACAAATGCACTGGGTTTGGATGACATGACGACCTATTGTGGCTGGTTGCCCATGGCAGGTTAACCTGTTTGTACAAACCAGATCAAGGACAGGTGTTGCCTAAGCTTTAGCACTAGCTCCCCTCCAGATGGAAACACCCCACATTGCAGCCGATCTCTGTTTAATGAAAAACAGCTGCAGGAGTTTGTGATATCAAGCAGGGAAAGAGTGGAAATAGGTCAGCCTTTCCCTACCTGTGGTATTTGCACTGAAACTGCCACCTGAGCTTCATCCAAAAAAGATAAGGCTAGGTAAATACACACCTGGGTCCTCACAGAGGTTAAAGCCATGAGCAAGTTTGATTAGAAAAATTGCCAGCAGGGAACGACTGAGATATCCCCCCCCCCCCACGACCCCCAACCATTCCTTTGTTCATCTTCCCAAGGCTTCTTTTCTTTTTAAAAACATTCTGGAGTTGCTACATACACTTGCATGTAACCTATAGTTTGTCCCTCATTTCTTTTTAGAAATTTTCAGACCCGAGTAACCCTCTTGGTCTTGCAATGAGCTTTTAAAAGAACAAGTGGCTAGATTACAAACTATTTGCCTTTAAGGAGAGCAATGGAAGCTTGAAATACCCTTGGTTCCCTTTTGGGTAAGTTCATAATGATCTGTCCCTGTTGCCCTTTGTTTAGTACCTGTCTTCACGATGAGGCCCATTCCACATCCCTAAACACAGGAAGCTCAAAAACCCCACTGATCATAGCTACCACTGCCAGCAATAGAAATGAGCAAGGGACCAGCATGGGCTGAAATGCCTGGTCCAGAGCACCACACTCACACAATGCACCGTGTGAGGACTTCTGCAGAGCATCCTTCCCTGCAGAGCATCCTTTGCTGGTGCACAGTAAAGATTCCGTCTAGATGGTTCACACAACAAAGCAATGCACAGAATGTGTGGGCCTGAGATAGTAGACCAGGATAAAGCTTCTGCACGCATTGCAAGACAGACTGGATGATGTGCCCCCATCCACACTGAGCTTTGTAGGTTTGATCCCCTCGGGTGCTTTGGAACTGCACATCCAATCCACAAGGGCAGTCCACTGCACTTCAGCAACGGGGAACTGTGTACAGAAACCTTACTGGAATGGAACACAAAGGCATAGCCAATTCTGGAATTTATTTCCCAGACCTCTATCTCTAACTATGTCAGAACACGACTTTCCTTACGGCACTAACCAGATCTTTGCTGGCACATATCGGCTTCCCGAAGTCTCAGTGTTACCCTGTTTGTCAACAATCCAACACAAAACTGGGCATGTTTGTGCCAAGTGCAATCAATTGCCCTCAACAGCAATGATGTTGTCTTGGATTGTGTCCATTGGAAACTAGCTTAGCATAGCACTCTGAAAACGAAGCAGGGTTCTAAATGCAAAATGTGTTTTCTAAGTAATATACATGTGTTTTCTAATAGCCTAATTAGATATGATATCAGGCCAACCATGCCTTAGAAGGTGGTCCACTTCTAAGGGGATATTAAGGATGAAACGGAACATTTCCTGCTTCTGCTCCACTGCCCACCTGCACCAGGTTCCACCCCATGCCTGCTTTGCTTTTGGCCATGATGCAAGACTGAAAAGAGGGGGAAGAAGCACAAGTAGCAAAGAATTTAGTGCCTTCTTCCCACCTGCTACTGCTCTGAATCATTGATTCTCCCCCACACCAACCCCCTTTCTCCAGGATCAAAGGTTAGGGTCAGAATGAAAGCAGGGCTTGGGCATGAAAGACAACGTTCCAGGGGAAACTCGGACATGGAAAAGTACACCTTACACATGCAAAACACGTTATTGGACAAATGCTTACGATAGCAGATCATTTAAAGTTACCATTTTAAAGCCTATTTATTTTGATGGGAAAAATTAAGTGGGAGCTTAACTCCCTCCCAATAAACCAAATGAGCTTTAAGGCTGCAATGTTATGTACCTGTCATGGTATTCAGAAATAAGCCACACTTAGCAAAATAGAATTTATTTCCAGGCAAATATGGATAGAACTGCACTGCCCTTTGGCTGCTTCTTAGCCTATACAATTTCCTCTTAAAGTGCCCATTTAAAAAAGCTAAGACCCAAGACTATTATATGGGGCATAAGCCCCAAAATAGTATATAAACATTTGATTCACTCTGGGGGGAGGAGGGGGGCGCAGGAGAAAGAAAGAATTGTCTTAGGTTGTAATTTTGAGCTCAGTTGCAGTCATGCAAAATATTGGTGGTTTTAAAATAAAAGCAGAAAGGAACTTATAGCTAAAAGGAATTATATTTTTTTCTTTGTTTTAATATAATGTTTTGTTTTTTGCTACCAATTGGAGTAATCAGAAATGGACTAAATGTAACAACATTCTGACTTGAGTATAATGAGTGGAGAGCTTAAGATTCTCTAGAAGTTGTTGGACTACAACTCCATCATTGTGGTGGCTGTTACATTGATGTCCCAGTTTTTCTCCTCTTGCAAGAAATTCAAGGCATCTTACAGGACTCTCCTTCTCTTGCTTTTTTTGCTTTTTTTATCTTCACACCAACAGTCTTTGTGAGGGAGTCAGTGTCTGGCTGAAAGTTGCCAGTAAGCTTCATAGCTGAGTGAGGTGAGTCCTCAGAGCCCAGTTCAATGCTCTTGACCATCACTCCTGACCACTGACCATGCTGGTTGATGCTTATGGGAAGTAGAGTCGAACTCCAGCTTGGAAGACTTACAGGTTTCTACCCCAGGTTAACTGCAGGCTTTCATGCAAGCTCCATCCCAATATGTCAGAGATGGTATTGGCTGGTACTTAAATGGGGCTGAAGAACCAGGTCTGGAGCCTGCAAGTACAGTAAGATCCAGAACTTCCTTTGGAAGCCCAGGTGGCCACCGTGGCATCAAATTCCCTTCACCAGCTAAGGCTAGCTAGCTGATGGGCTACAGCCTCTTAGGACCCATGACTTCACAATGAATAATGACACAACAGCAACATAACAAAAACATTTCTGTGATAATCCAGAAATACACGGAGCTACCATATGGAAAACAAAGGGGCTTATGAAATTAGGACAGCATTGTCTACAGATAATAGGATAACGCCATTTAATTTAAGGGAATCCTAACTTATCAAACCTAGAGAGGAGGGAAGATCAGTCATACAGAGCGTAAATAAAGCAAAAGCAAAAACAACTCTTTAACTACCTTCATAAGTAGAAGAAATAATTTCCGAAAATATTTCTCAGAAATATTACTTCTGTACCGTTTGTTATTTTTCTCCTTTAAATTGCTTTTTATGGAGGCTGTGAATTTGCATTTTGTGTTAGTAATCAGTTATCAGAATAAACATATTGCTGCTAAACCCTCTCCTGGAAGGAGATAGCTTAGCCACAATTATTCATGCTCTACTAACATCCCACTTGGATTCCTGTAGTTCTATACTTGAATATGGTTCAGAAATTGCACCTATAAAGAAGGCAGATGATATCTTAAAACAAAGAGTGGGGAAAATGGGAATCTCCAGGCGTTATTTTGACATATTCCCCATCATCCCTGAGTGTTAGTCATGCTAGTTGGGCTATTAGGTCTTTGGATCCAGCTCTGTGCCTTTCTTCTCCCACTGTACTTGATGTATAATGATACATTTTCAAACAACCAAAATAAAATGAGCTTTAGTGAATTAAAATTCATTTTCACATATTAATCCACTGAGGAGTCTGTGGATTAATCTGCCAATGAAGCTAATTTCATTTCAGCCCTAATCTCTTGCAATCATCTTCATCCAAGCAAACTTTTGTATACAAAAAATAGAAAAACTTAATTCTCAGAAATTATGTTTTCCTCCCAATTTGTCCTGCTAGTCAATAGCAAATTGAATCCCATTAGGAAAAAAATTAATTTCTATCCATGAGAGGATGATGGGATGAAAGATGCCTGGCAATCCATGAAACACAGACAGAACCGATTTAACAATTCGCAATCAAAATCATTTGAATCTCTTGTGGATTTCTCTGACATCCCTAAAATTGACAGCTGCCTTTAAGGAACCAGAATGTTGCCCTTCCAACTTGGCAAGAAAAATCCATTTATTGACTCATGTTTATATCTTTAATGGAGTCCAAATTTGTATTTCATGTTCCTTGAGGTCTGACCATCTGCCACTGTTTATTTCAACATGTCTATAAAACAGGAGCTCAACATGGGAAGAGAATGCAAAGTCAGCTCCCAGATTTCAACCATCAATAGCTGTCTATTTGCTATTGTCATCCCTTACTGATTGATATCACCACTAGAAATGAGCAAAGTTTTATTGAATTCATAATATTTTCAGTTTTACTCGGTGACTTGTAAGGATATTTAGAACAAAGAATGCAAATGAGTGTACTTGGCCTTTCCACAAATCAGGTTCTATTGTTTTCTTTTTCATATTTTTACCACTTTTCTGTAAGTAGCATGCAAGAGATCAAAGGCAATACAATCAACAGCAATCCCATTAAAAGCCAATCAAGAGCAATCCTGTTAAAATCCAATACTGTTAAAATGCTAATACTACCTAGAAATACTCACCCTGTTTGTCTACTTGGTTCAGAGGTGCTCACACCAATGTACAGGATTGCAGCTTAAAACAGCCAAATTAAAAGGCTATATCTTGGCACCTTTTCTAAAAGCAGAGAAAAGCAGGCAGCTTCTTAGGAACAGTAGCTTGCATCTTAACTATGGCAGTAGACTTTGACCAGCAGTCCTGCCCTCTGCTTTTCTTCCTGTTGCAATTCCTTTCACCCCTTCCCACACAAGAAGAGTTCTCCTACATCAGACCAAAGGAGTAGTCCAGCATGGATGATCAGCAAGTCAGACGGTTTTAAAAAGGGATCAGATAAACCAGTGGAGGACAAGGCTAACAGGAAGGCGCTGAGAGCCAGTGTGGCGCAGTGGTGATGAGCCTGGGACTGGGACTCAGGCGATCCTGGTTCTAGTCCCCGCTTAGCCATGGGGCCAACTGGGTGACTTTGGGCCAGTCACAGACTCTCAGCCCAACCTACCTCACAGGGCTGTTGTTGTGGGGATAAGATGGAGGAGGAGAAGATGTAAGCTGCCTTGAGCCCTTTGTAGGAAAAAGGCAGGATATAAATCGAAATAATAAATAAATAATAAATAAGACTGTGCTGCCCCCAGGTTCAGAAGCACTCTGTCTATATACCCCAGATGCTGGAAACCTGACTGGTGGGGAGATTGGTACTCAGGACTTACTTGGGGGTCTTCACAGTCAGCTGGATGTCCATGGTGAGCATAAGATGCTGTATTAGGTAGAATCCTGGTTTGACCCAGCAGGCCTTTCTGAAGTTAGAACCCAGCACATGCCTGCCTTTTTGTTATTATTAAATGATAGGGCAGACACCAAGCTTAATGTCTGGAAAGAAATTAACCATGGCACATTTTTTCTGTGTTTGGTGACAGAAGTACTGTCTGATGACTGAGAAGAATATACACAGAAGCTACTACTGAATGAGACATCCGTGTCCTCGAAGCACTACAACGGCCGTCAGCTGAAGATCTGAGGACACACGACCAAAAAGATCATCTACCCTCCCCAAATATGTCTATGAATAATTCTCCAAATGTATTTTCAGACCCAGCTCCCCACAGATTTCAGGTTAATGTTGTCAATGAAAACCACGACAATGCGGGGCAGCTGCAGGGGGATCCTGACCTGCAAGGTTACGACGAGGCACCTCTTGCAAACGAGGCCAACAATAGACTCCAGATCAGCTTCAGGCCTGGAAATCGGGACGTATATGACAGCATCTTTCAAAATGGAGATCCGGCCAAAGTGGATGGAAGCTTTCACCCCTATGATGCCCAGAGCAACACCTATTATCTGAAAACCTTTGGTCATAACACAATAGACGTCGTGCCTAAAATTGATTACTACCGAAACACTGGTAGCCTCAGTGGAATCAAAATGAACAGACCGAGTCTGATGGACATTCATGAGCAGTTAGCAAAGGTATGAAGGAAAATATTCTGTTTTGCTTCTTTCCCCCATTACTGGTAATGTGGGGGAGCTTTTTTCTGCCTGAGGGTTCAATTCCATTTCAGAGCAGCAATAATGGAGGGAGCAGTATAGGGCTAAAGGAGATGAGTCCAACATACCAGAAGAGAAAAAAATACAGTGTATTTTAGCTCAAAGCCCTTCCTGCAAATAATTCTTAGGAGGGTTTTAGCCTTTTGGAATGGGGGAAAGCTCCAAACAATCAGAAGCTGGAGGGAGGGTTGGGATCAGTAGAAATGAATGTTGCCATCTAGGGAACAGCTACTAGCATCTACTGTTAGTCCTGCCTTGAGTAGACCCTTTGGCAAGAACAGGACTCAAGTTCAGTTGGACTACTGAATTCTCATTAATTTTAATATGCCTGCTCTGCATAGCACACATTACCTATACAGTCTCAAAGCATCTTAATTCAGAAGGAATTAAGGCTGCTCAAGTTTCAGGCATATAGCCTGATCCTATTCATGTTTACTCCAAAGTAAGCCTAATTAAATGCTGTGGGCCTTCAGTGCCCAGCTTTCTTTGGATTGGGTTACTAAACAAAAACTTGGGGTAAAAGCAGCCAACATTTTATGTAATGAAGGAAGAATTCTCTCTTTCTCTCTTTTTAAAACCAAATGCAAAAAAAGCCCTTTTTTCACTGAGATGAGAATTCTGTGTCTGGGCTATACCACTTCAGGTGGAAACTCACTAAAGGAATGGTCTCCCATGAAAAAACCACTTGCATAGAAAATGATCATAGCAAGAGAGAAGCTATAGTCGAATCTTAAAATCTGATTTATAGAGATTGCTCCATGGAGAGAGTAGTCATTTATCCATGACCGATAAAAGAAGATATGCATCACCAAAAAGGAAGGCAAGAAGATGACACCAAAAGGAGACAGATGAGGATTTATATGCAGATGTATGAATCAAAACTTTACTTTAAATCCAGTACATCTCACCACAATGGGAAAGCTTGCAGCCAAGTGTCCTGCATGTGTACCTGCTCAATCAGTTCTCCAGATGCCAAGTTTGGAGAGGTAACTTAAAAGCATAGAAATTGAGCAAGTCAGAAGGGCTACTCGGGCCATCTAGTCTGACCCCTGGACTCAGCTGGCTCTGTTCATGACATGCCTACCATGTGCATGTCTAGCCTATCCTTGAACACCCTCACCGATGAGGCCTCAACCACCTCTCATGGAAGCCCGTTCCATACCCTGGGGGTTCTAGCCATCAGGAAGTACTTCCTGGCTTCCAAACTGAACCTTGGCTCCTTGAGCTTGGCTCCATTGGAACGCATCCTGCTTTCCTCTGCAGGGGAGAACAGGTCTCTACCCACCTCCGTGTGACACCTCCTCATGTACCTCTATGTCACCAACAGATCTCCTTGGAGTCTCCTCTTCTCCAGGCTGAAAAGACTCAGTTCCCTCAGTGATCCTCACTCTCCTACATAACAGTCTTTGGCTATATCTTTAAACTGGGCTTGGACCAAATAGAGGATGCCACCAAACAGAAAATTGCCTTGGTAGTTCCTGAAATAGAGAGGTACCCTCTTGAAAGAAGGCCACATGGCCAATATATCGACAGACCTGCTAATGTGGGAAGAGATCTGGAATAGGAACTCTTGTTGTTGTTGTTAGTCGCAAAGTCGTGTCCGACCCATCGTGACCCCATGGACAACATTCCTCCAGGCCTTCCTGTCCTCCACCATCCCCCGGAGTCCACTCAAGCTCACACCAACCGCCTCAGTGACTCCATCCAGCCACCTCATCCTCTGCCGCCCCCTTCTTCTTTTGCCATCTATTGTTCCCAGCATTAGACTCTTCTCCAGGGAGTCCTTCCTTCTCATTTGGTGGCCCAAGTATTTGAGTTTCATCTTCACTATCTGGGCTTCTAAAGAGCAGTCAGGGTTGATCTCCTCTAGGACTGACCAGTTTGATCGCCTTGCAGTCCAAGGGACTCGCAGGAGTCTCCTCCAGCACTACAACTCAAAGGCCTCGATCCTTCGGCGCTCAGCCTTCCTTATGGTCCAGCTTTCACAGCCATACATTGCAACTGGGAAAACCATCGCCTTGACTATACGCACTTTTGTTGGCAAGGTGATGTCTCTGCTTTTTAGTATGCTGTCTAGATTTGCCATAGCTCTCCTCCCCAGGAGCAAGTGTCTTTTAATTTCTTGGCTGCAGTTCCCGTCTGTGGTGATCTTGGAGCCTAGGAAAATAAAATCTGTCACTACCTCCATTTCTTCCCCATCTATTTGCCAGGAAGTGAGAGGACCAGATGCCATGATCTTAGTTTTCTTAATGTTGAGTTTCAAGCCAACTTTTGCGCTCTCCCCCTTCACCCGCATCAAGAGGCGCTTTAGTTCCTCTTCACTTTCTGCCATGAGAGTGGTATCATCTGCATATCTGAGGTTGTTGATATTTCTCCCAGCAATCTTGATTCCAACTGGTGATTCATCTAGCCCTGCCTTTCTCATGATGTGCTCTGCATATAAGTTAAATAGGCAGGGTGACAGTATACAGCCTTGCCGAACTCCTTTCTCAATTTTGAACCAATCAGTGGTTCCGTGTCCGGTTCTCACTGTTGCTTCTTGACCTGCATATAGGTTTCTCAAGAGACAAATAAGATGGTCTGGTACTCCCATCTCTTTAAGAACTTGCCACAATTTGTTGTGATCCACACAATCAAAGGCTTTAGCGTAGTCAATGAAGCAGAAGTAGATATTTTTCTGGAACTCCCTAGCTTTCTCCATGATCCAGCGTATGTTGGAAATTTGGTCTCTAGTTCCTCTCCCTCTTCGAAATCCTGCCTGTACTTCTGGTAGTTCTCGGTCCACATACTGCTGGAGCCTAGCTTGTAGGATTTTGAGCATCACTTTGCTAGCATGTGAAATGAGTGCAATGGTGCGGTAGTTTGAACATTCTTTGGTATTGCCCTTCTTTGGGATCGGAATGTAAACTGACCTTTTCCAATCCTGTGGCCACTGTTGAGTTCTCCAAATTTGCTGGCATATTGAGTGTAGCACTTTTACTGCATCATCTTTTAAGGTTTTGAATAGCTCAGCTGGAATGCTGTCACCTCCACTAGCTTTGTTGTTGCTCAGACTTCCCAAGGCCCGTTTGACTTCACATTCCAGGATGTCTGGCTCAAGGTCAGTGACCACCCCATCGTGGTTATCAGGGATGTTAAGCTCTTTCTTGTATAGTTCTTCTGTGTAATCTTGCCACCTCTTCTTAATCTCTTCTGCCTCTGTTAGGTCCCTGCCATTTTGGTCCTTTATCATGCCCATCTTTGCATGAAATGTTCCCTTCATATCTCCAATTTTCTTGAAGAGATCTCTGGTCCTCCCTTTTCTTCTATTTCTTTGCACTGTTCATTTAAGAAGGCATTCTTATCTCTTCTAGCTATTCTTTGGAATTCTGCATTCAATTGGGTGTATCTTTCTCTTTCTCCCTCGCCTTTTGCTTCCCTTCTTTCCTCAGCTATTTGTAAAGCTTCCTCAGTCAGCCATTTTGCTTTCTTGCATTTCTTTTTCTTTGGGATGGTTTTAGTTGCTACCTCTTGTACAATATTGCGAACCTCCGTCCATAGTTCTTCAGGCACTCTGTCTATCAGATCTAATTCCTTAAATCTATTTGTCTCCTCCACTGTATATTCATCAGGGATATGATTTAGGTCATACCTGAGTGGCTTTTCCCTACTTTCTTCAATTTAAGCCTAAATTTTTCAACAAGAAGCTCATGATCAGAGCCACAGTCAGCTCCTGGTCTAGTTTTTACTGACTGTATAGAGCTTCTCCATCTTGGCTGCAGAGCACATAGTCAATCTGATTTCTGTGTTGACCGTCTGGTGATGTCCATGTGTAGAGTCGTCTCTTGGGTTGTTGGAAAAGAGTGTTTGCTATGACCATTGCATTCTCTTGACAAAATTCTACCAGCCTGTGCCCTGCTTCATTTTGTACTCCAAGGCCAAACTTGCCTGTTATTCCAGTTATCTTTTGGCTTCCTACTTTAGCACTCCAATCCCCCATGATGATAAAGACATCATTTTTTGGTGTTAATTCTAGAAGGTGTTGTAGGCCTTCATAGAACTGGTCAACTTCAGCCTCTTCAGCACCAGTGGTTGGGGCATAGATTTGGACTATTGTGATGTTGAATGGTTTGCCTTGGATTCGAACTGAGAGCATTCTGTCATTTTGGAGATTGTATCCCAGTACTGCTTTCCCTACTCTTTTATTGACTATGAAGGCTACTCCATTTCTTCTGAGGGATTCTTGCCTGCAGTAGTATACCTGATGGTCATCTGAATTAAATTCACCTATTCCTGTCCATTTTAGTTCACTGATTCCTAAGATGTCGATGTTCAGTCTTGTCATCTCTTGTTTGACCACATCCAGCTTGCCTTGATTCATGGATCTTACATTCCAAGTTCCTATGGAGTATAGATCGTTGCAGCATCGGACTTTCCTTTCACCACCAGATATATCTGCAACTGAGTGTCCTTTCGGCTTTGATCCAGTCACTTCATTCCTTCTGGCGCTACTAGTACTAGCCCTCTGCTCTTCCCCAGTAGCATATTGGACACCTTCCGACCTGAGGGGCTCATCTTCCGACGTCATATCTTTTTGGCTTTTGGTACTGTCCATGGGGTTTTCATGGCAAAGATACTGGAGTGGGTTGCCATTTCCTTCTCCAGTGGATCACGTTTTGTCAGAGTTCTCTGCTATGACCTGTCCATCTTGGGTGGCCCTGCACAGCATAGCTCATAGCTTCATTGAGCTACGCAAGCCCCTTCACCATGACAAGGCAGTGATCCATGAAGAAGAGGAACTCTTTACACCAATGTAAAGAACACAGACAAATGGATAAATCCCCAGAAACTCAACCCAAGCTGGTATTCTGTGTTCTTCTAGTCCCTAACACCATGCAAGAGAAGTGGAAAATCTATCATTCTCCTGATATTTTTCTCCAAAAATAACAGAGGAAAATTCTTATAACCTCTTTCCATACCTTTGCAGAAATGTGTTGTAAAGTATGTGAAAGGCATTCTGCAAGTGTCTATATTCCTGCAGAATCCCAGCCCTGCGTTTTTAACAGAAAAGTAAAAAATAAAAAATAAAAATCATTTCATTGTTTAGAACATTGCAGTGACTTCTGGTTCAGCTGATAAATTCACCAAAGCAGATGGCAATGCAGGAGATGAATCTGAATCCGTCAAGGAAGAAGAAACCAAAACAGGTTTTGTGAAATTTGGATGGGTGAAGGGCGTCTTGGTAAGCAAAATACATCTTGCTAAATGCATCTCATATTCATATCCTTACAATCAATTCTGCTCCCTTGGTTTAAAAGTGCAAAATTTTAACACAGTGAATATCACCACATCTTAAAAGAAAATCATGCCGCCCCTTGTGCAGGAGTTGGGTAGTTTGAACTAACACTTGTATAATCTTCTTTCATTTAATTTTTAAACAGAACATGTAGGCATTTGAAATGCCCATTTTAGCAAGGTAATTATAATAATGACTTCAGAGGCAGTGTTATCTCTGGATTATGATTTTACATAATTTTGGCCACTTTTATTTTATACTGCCGTAGCCTCTTGACTTTATGATACCTTTTATCCAACCTGATTGCAGTCTTTAAATTCATTTATGCATTTAAGACTGATAACTGCTTGCATCTGGCAGTGATGTGGTGACAATTTTCTTTCTTTAATGTTTAGGTGAGGTGCATGCTTAATATCTGGGGTGTGATGCTGTTCATTCGTCTTTCCTGGATTGTAGGTCAAGCAGGAATTGGTATGCATTTTCTTAATATATTTCCTGAATGGAGAAACAAGGGAAACTTTCCTGAAACACAATTAATCTTAAACTGAAGTGTGAATTAGCACATCATGGTTTCTAGAGTTGTTTTTGTTCTTGCTATATCCAGAGGCAATGGTAACCCAATCGGTAATGGAATTTTCCTTGCCTTCAAAAATTTACCACTTGGCTTTACCAGAAACCAACACAGACATGTATGGGCTTCATTGTCATCAGATTCAAGGGGATTTTAGTGCACCTAGCCATTCCAGATACTAGCCACTGGGCAAACTGTATAGATAATGGGTAAACAAAACACCCAGAAACCAATTCCTGAGTTGCTTTGTATTTCAGAAAATTGCTGAGGCTGTTTTATGAAATGCTGATATTTTTAATGGAAGAGACGTGAGGATACTTAGAATGATTATTTTATCTCACTTTGCAGACCAAAAAAACAGCCCCGTCCAAAGTGATTCTTGGCCATCAAAAATACAATACATTACTGGTGAAAAACACCGCAGATAAATTAAAATTATGCACCTTATCATGAGACATAGTTTTAACCACACATTTTTGGTCTCTTTAAGAGCTTGGGATGTAATCCGTTGGTTCTCAGAAACAACAGGTGGAAGTGGCCAACCTATTTCAAGCCTATACCATTTCAAATTGCAGGTCAGAGATCATATAGCTGAAAGTTCCTATGTGCAGAAGGACTATGGAGCAGTGTTTCATTATATCATGCATTCTCTCTCATACATGCATGGTACAGTCCAGAAAGAGCTCTACCTCATTATCTGCTCTTTGTGAAGAATAGGTTACATCCATGGAACAACTTTGAAGCTCATCAGGGTTTGTTCAAAAGGTGGCAATTTGAACCCACTAGTCAACACTTTCGCTTCATAGCAGCATATTTTCATTACAAAGAAAGCCCACAAGCCACTTTAAATATAATTCCCATTGCATGGAAAAGCAGTATGTAAATTAAAGTCTACTCCAAGTTGAAACTATACCCATCTAACAAACAATTAAAAGGTTGTAGTCTAATGTCCATCCCCTACAAAGCACCTGAGAGCATGTACCGAAGATGCAGATCTATTTTAGCCAGTTTAAGCAAGTGTCATGCAGGCCTGAGGGCCAAGATAGATGCAAAGCTAAATGCGTGCATTTTGATGTGCTTCATTTTCACTTGAAAATAAAGCTGGAAGCAGGAGTGACTCATCAGGACTGGGACAATTGCATATGAAGAAGCAAGTGTATGCCTTCCCCCAACACAGTGCTCCCAGGAAATGCCATTCCACCACAGCTGCAGCTCACCCCGGAGGGGGGCGGGAGCTGCTCTTGGCATCAGTGTGGTTCAAGGCCCTTCTTCACTGAACTCAAAGCACTCTTTGAAGTGTATTTGCGGAAAGTGCAATGGGACGTTTTGACTGAGCTCCTAATGCTGGTTCACTAACAGAAGAAGATGCGATGGTGATGATGGTGATGAAGATGATGGATTTTAGTGGAGCCCGCTTCTTCATGCAGTGGTGCAACGCAGGATCACACTATGCCATTTTTGCATGACCAGTTGCTACAAGAAGACTTGCTGAAAGGCAAAGGTGAAGTACTACAAGGCTGTCCATTTTTACAGGATGGAACAGCAAATCTGGGAGTTCAGAACCAAGCCAACGTGTGACGGTGTCTGCCTTTTAGACAGGCTCTGCAGACAGATGGTACGTACCCTGGGTTAAAAAGATCTGCCTTCAGAGTGAGAAATTAGAAGGCATGGTGTACATGGACCAGCCAACTGGAGCAGCACACCTGTGCATGGTTCCCCCCAGGATGAAGGCTTATATGGGTACCAGGATTCACGCTACCCGGTGAGCTCAAGGTGGAAAGCATTGCCTGGATGAGGCTCTACACATTTCTGTGCCCAAGAACGTCCTCAAACTATGTGCACATATGGACTACGCATTTTCTGAACATGAACTTCAGCCACCAGTGTCATGATTATGGCTAATGATTGTACAAATGGGTCCTGACATTCCAAGAGGAGGTCAATGCGTCAGCTCCCTGCTCTCTTGCTTGAATGTCAGGCCAGATCAGAGATGCAAGTAAAGGGTAAAAGGAATCAAGTCAAACAAATCATGGGTGTTTTTCACTGACAGTCTGCAGTTCAATCCAGATGTGGACTGATATGCACAGGGATCAGGCGACCTATTACTATTTAGGGTGACCCATTGCTCCCCAGTCTCGGAGGAGATGATGTGCAAGATGATAGATGGAGATGGAGGTTCAAATGTGGAGATCCTTTAAATTCAAAGCTTCCTATTCTTGATTCATAGAATGAAGATTAAGGCACAAGCTCAGTCTCATTGCCTGAAGTCCCCATTCTAGCCCAGAGCATCCCTTATTCAGAATGAACCTAAGAACATGAGAAGAGCCCTCCTGGATCACACCAAAGGCTCGTCTGCTCCAACATTCTGTTTGCACAGCAGCCAAGCTATCCAGGCGAAGCTTCAAGAGCCTTTTGTTGAAATATGGATTTTATGGATTTGTCTCTAAATTCTAAACTCTTTGGAAATGTCCTGTGTGATCAGAAGCCGTAGATGTTGTTATTGTCCTTTTGCTACAGAGAAGAAAGGAAACCCAGGAAACTTGCTGAAATAAACAGAGCAGAGTTTAGAAGTTTTGCCCGTCATCTACACAGCCTTACACGTTTGCACCTGGCACTGAGCCAGACAAAAGGGTGCTTGCTGATTTTATGATGCATACCAAATGAGGCCCTGCAGCTGGAAACTCATATAAGTATATGCCTTGCCATGAAAACTCTGCATCTTAACATTACCAAGACTTTGCTCTGGGGTTTCATGCAAAATTAGTTTCTTTTTTTAAGGGCAGTTGAGTAACTTATTGCCATCATCAAGAAGCATTACTTTGTTCTGAGGTATGAAAATAGCCATGGGCAAGAGTCATTCATTTTAATGTTATTTAATGCCCTTACAACTGGGGTTTTAATTTAAACTTTAATCAGAGCTCGGCATTACTTTGCAAGAAGAGATGCTACAATGGCTCTGGTTTTTCACATTTAATTCTAAAGTTATAGTTTTGTTACTAATCAAACTTCAAATGATTCTCACCCCTACTTATTCTCCTTTCATGGTGGAGCAGCAAAATTGTTGGTGGTGTCTCCCCTTTCCTTGCTCAAAGACTCCCAGATATCTCTGCACACTCTCCAGGTAGAACATCTGAATGTAGCACTCCCATGAAAAATCCAGGACATGTAGGCCCAAACCACCCGGTCAGTTCCCAGGTTGTATGGATGTGTGGCAGTGGAGCAGGGTGTTGAGACCATTTGGGCTTCTGTGGATCAGCTTTTAGGTCATCTCATCCTGTTCAAGCACGATGCTTGCATGCAGCTGTCCAACAGGCCCCGCATTTGCCTAATCCAAATATGGTGCACATAATCACTGCATTTTACATTGCTCAATTCTTAAAATGATCTGTCCTTTGGAAACAGGAACGTCCACTATGGAAATATTACAACTATTCTAGCATGATTAAGCATTATCCTGATGCTATCAATAAACAATGGGCGCTTGTACTGTCCCAGTTAATTGATTCCCATCCCCCACGTTTTTGCACATCCTGTGAAAATCTAAATGACACCTAGAGAAAGCCTGAGGTTACATCTGGGACCCCGGTGCCACATGAGTAAAATACATACATAAAATATATATGCCCAAAGATCTCAACAAACCTCAAAATGCATGAGATTTAGATGTTTTCATTTGATTAGGAAGCGTATATCAATTATTTCCATTTGCTTTAACATTAATATCAATACATGTATTTATAGGTCACCTGTAATTGCCAAGGCCTTCCTAGGCAGCTAGGCCTTCCTATTAATAAATATTTTCAGGCCAACTTCCAGAGTAACAGAAGGACATGAATACATGTCAGACTTTGAGCTCCTGTTGGAACGCATTGCCAGGTTAGACTAGATACCCTAACCCCAACCCTCCCCAGAAGATATGGATTATGATTTTCCGAGCAAGGACACCAGCTGTACAATCATTATGTCAAATGGTTGTACAAAGGGAACCTGGACACCCAGTCCCAAGTACTGCACGACAGTCTAACCACTACACTACACTGGCTGAGCAAAAGACCAACCCACCAGCATCTCACTGTCTAAACACTGATGAGGGTATACGTTCCCACCACCCCCGAGATCAGCGATGAAGAAGAAATGCGAAAGACAAGCCATGGACAGATCCAGATACAAAACCTTTGTGTGCTGCTGCTGCTGCTGCTGCTCCTTTCTCTTTCGGTCTAATTTTTTAACAACAGTAACCATATAGAATGCTAAGGAAACTTGATCCTTATGCCCAAATGCCTTCAAAGGACTATAGACAGCAGAGCAAGACATGACAAGGATTCATGTATCAGTGGTGATAAAGAGGTTTGCCAATGAAATACAGCCTTGATTCTAGTTGGGAGAATTATAGATCACAAGTTACATTGTACATCTTTTCATTGCTGACAGGTCTTGGAGTTATCATAATCCTCCTTGCTACCATGGTCACCTCCATTACTGGCTTATCAACTTCTGCAATAGCAACTAATGGTTTTGTCCGTGGAGGTAAAAAAAATTTAAGGTGTTTCCTTCCCCAGTTCTCACAATTTTTAAAAATGGTTTGCCATGTATTGTCTTACTAACAAGTCAAGCTCTCCTCACCCTAAAATAACATCACAATGGACAATAGAACCAACACAACCAGAAGGTGAGTCATACAATCAACAATATCAATAATCCATAACTAATTGATTTATTATCTTATGAATCACAAAGTCCAGTTCAGTTCATGAAGGCCACAGACGGAGGAAGGAGACCAACTTTCTCCTAGATGTACTTTTGTTTTTCCTTTATTTTTTTTTTTTAAACTGAGAACATTGCAGATTATGTTTCCTGACTGGAAGAATTGGACATGACGACCAACTCTCTTTAAATTCTGAATGAAGATCATGAGATCTATCAGTCTGTTTCTCAGCCTTTTTCTTTCTCTCTACACAAAATGTCCTGAAGATCCTGGTCAATTCTTTTTGAGGAGCATTATTCTGTTCAGTGTCTTACAGGTATTCTTAATGTTTGATGACTTGGAGTGCATTCCAGGTATTTACAGATCTTTCCTCCTCATTAATGAAGCTGGCTTCCTGTTAAAGGCTTTTGGCACAAATGGTCTGACCAAGGTATTTGGATCAAACATCTGTTTTGGGATTTTTTCAGGTCTTGGAGTCGTAGTTATTTGCCTCAGTGTGGTAGTTACAACTTTAACAGGTATTTCCATGTCTGCCATATGCACAAATGGAGTGGTAAGAGGAGGTGAGTCAATTTCATGTTTGAACGGGGAATATGCCTATCTCTGAAGAAGTGATAAGAATTGTGTTGAATCAATAGAGCTAACTATATCTGTGCAAAAGTGCAATGTAGCAAGAACTGTTCCAAGCCTTGATGGGAACCAATTTCCCATCAATGTTAGATGGGAAATTGTTAACATTTGCCGCAATGTTAGAAGCAGCCAGGATCCAACGTTAATTGGATATTTTTGTCTAGATTAAAAGATTAATGAGTGCTGACATGTTCTAGATGAAGCAACTGAGTGAATATTTTTACTGTACCTGCTTAAGGTAGTAGTTAAAGTGTTTTGCATTACAGAATGGTACATTTTGATTAAATGCCAGAACAATGTGCACAACTCTGTAGAACCAGTTTAAGGAATTGTAGAATTTTTCTCTTTGAAATTTCCAGGAAGATGCTCACATAGTTAAATAGTGCTTAGCTATTTATACTGTTGGTATCTTTCACCAATGCATTTGCCAGCATACCATAGTACAGGTTGGATTGCATAGACTGACATTGGGAGATAGTTAAGCTCTACATACTAGGGGCAAAGGTTTTGCTTGACTAAAAAAACCCCCAATGATTTGGTGACTCCATGAAGAATATAGAGCGCTCCTAGTGAAAACTATTCACATATCAAAATTTTGGGGTCCCATTAGAGAAGACAAATGATGAGATCTTTTGTTTCCTCATATTTCAGGCCACCTATACCTTCCCCACCCTTGGGAGCATTCCTGTTTCTAGCTAAATAACTGGTTTTATCATTAGCATATCAGACAAGAACGTTTTCCCTAGAGAATTGCCTGTGGGAGGTACAGTTGTGTGGAGCAGCAATAATTCTAGGGATGGCAACAAAGCAGCTTGTACACCAAAAGAGGGCACCCTCTATTCACAGAGAAATGGGCACAGTGCAGAGTTGCCCTCTCCTTGGATCCTGTGCTGTAGCAACTGGAGAAAGCAACATGCCAAGGGTTCCGCTGCTCCGACGCTAAAAGTCATCCTTTACTTGCTGACAGGTGGAGCTTATTACCTCATCTCCAGGAGTTTGGGACCTGAGTTTGGAGGATCCATTGGTCTCATTTTTGCGTTTGCCAATGCCGTGGCCGTAGCCATGTACGTGGTCGGCTTTGCCGAAACAGTTGTGGAGCTCCTCAAGGTAAGCACGATGTTTTGCATGTGGCTAAGCCTAGGAACTTTGGTTAATAACTTTTTATATGTAATAATTATTGGTCTAATAAGTGCATTAAGTGGCAACCTTATTCATGAATTAGAACTCTCTAAATGTACTATAAATTCTAATTTATAAGCTTTCCCTTCACTACCACCAGGTCGAGGAAATGTTTCTTACAGAACTGTAAGAGTTTCAAAATTACTAAAGGGAATTAGGGTTCTAATTAGCCAGCCAATAACCTTGACAACTGAGGCCCAACCGGCATAAGTAATGTGAAACTCAGGGCTCATTACCCATGGAATGTGAAGAATGCCTCTTTAGCAATTCCCTTCTATTTTATGTGGCTGCCTAAGCTATCTTACATAAACTATATCTTTAATAATTCCTCTCTCTCTCTCTCTCTCTCGCTCTCTCTCTTTTCCAGAGCAGTAATGCAATAATGGTGGATCCAACCAATGACATCAGGATAATAGGAGTGATAACCATAGTCCTTCTTTTAGGCATTTCTGTGGCTGGTATGGAATGGGAAGCAAAGGTAAAATATTTTAAATGTTTAGGTTTCTGAGAAGATGAGTTCACAAGAGGATGTTGTCAAAGCCAAGGGAGTTTGTTGCACATAATTATGCTTAGATCTGAGAGTACATTCACACCTAATTTTTATTCAGGCATGCCTATGAAAGGCTCGTGTGTCCCATTCAGTACTAGGTCTCATGCGTCTTATATACATGTCTTGAATATTTTTAAAATGCAGGGGTCTCATACGGATAGAACCCTGCCAGGTAAGTGAAGCATGGTGGAAGATGCGCACAGGGAGGCTGGTTTCCACATGTTGGACGCCTTGTGAATTTTTAACCATGTGGTGGTTGTTCAAATGCACCCGTGCCTGATAGACGAGCGAGTGCGGCAGGCGTGTTGTGGCTCTTGCTTCTCCCTCTCCAGGCCTCCTGCGGTGTCCCAGGGGAGGTTGCTGGAGAACTCAGCTTCTCCTGACCCACAGCGAGCTATTTAGCGCCAGGTTCAGCTTGGCATTAAAAATAAAATCCTGTGTGAGCTGCACTGGGGAAGGAATGGGAGCCCAGGGCCACCGGTTCTGCCAGATACACTCCATGCATTCCAGCTTTTCAAAAAATTTGAAACAAATCATTAGCACTGGGCTGCACAGGTACAATTTGTCACGGATACCCATGTGCCAAACTATTGCTACCATTTTTTTTTAAGTTGGGGATGTGGAAGGAACCCTTCAGAGCAGAATCCCGGAGGGCAAGGAGTTCTGTTCTTTTGACCTGACTACAAATGCTATTTTGATGTCTTTAGACCAGAAAATAAGCCACAGTGGCTATATTAAACCGCACTACAAGCCATGGCTCATTGGCCATCATAAGGCCATTATGAAACACCCTGGGAAGGATGCTGGGTTCAGACAGCACACTTGAAACACCATGGCTTAATGTATTCTGCAAACCCAGAAAAATGCACACACGTGTGCCTTTTGTACTCTGGGACACACCCAATTCAAAAAGAAATGGGAGAATATGGGTTCTAGTTCTTTGCTAACTTGTACTCATGCTGTGATCTTGCAGAAATTGTTATTTTCCCATTGCCCACCATCCATGAAATGCAATTATATTGTTTTATCAATGCCACATACCTAAGAAAGTTACTCAAGCTTTGTTGTTGTTGTTGTTAGTCGCGAAGTCGTGTCCGACCCATTGCGACCCCATGGACAACATTCCTCCAGGCCCTCCTGTCCTCCACCATCCCCCGGAGTCCACTCAAGCTCACACCAACCACCTCAGTGACTCCATCCAGCCACCTCATCCTCGGCCGTCCCCTTCTTCTTTTGCCATCTATTGTTCCCAGCATTAGATTCTTCTCCAGGGAGTCCTTCCTTCTCATTAGGTGGCCAAAGTATTTGAGTTTCATCTTCACTATCTGGCCTTCTAAAGAGCAGTCAGGGTTGATCTCCTCTAGGACTGACCGGTTTGATCGCCTTGCGGTCCAAGGGACTCGCAGGAGTCTTCTCCAGCACCACAACTCAAAGGCCTCAATCCTTTTGCGCTCAGCCTTCCTTATTGTCCAGCTTTCACAGCCATACATTGCAACTGGGAAAACCATAGCCTTGACTATACGCACTTTTGTTGGCAGAGTGATGTCTCTGCTTTTTAGTATGCTATCTAGATTTGCCATAGCTTTCCTCCCCAGAAGCAAGCGTCTTTTAATTTCTTGGCTGCAGTCCCCGTCTGCGGTGATCTTGGAGCCCAGGAAAATAAAATCTCTCACTACCTCCATTTCTTCCCCGTCTATTTGCCAGGAAGTGAGAGGACCGGATGCCATGATCTTAGTTTTCTTAATGTTGAGTTTCAAGCCAACTTTTGCGCTCTCCCCCTTTACCCGCATCAAGAGGCTCTTTAGTTCCTCTTCACTTTCTGCCATGAGAGTGGTATCATCTGCATATCTGAGGTTGTTGATATTTCTCCCAGCAATCTTGATTCCAACTGGTGATTCATCTAGCCCTGCCTTTCTCATGATGTGCTCTGCATATAAGTTAAATAGGCAGGGTGACAGTATACAGCCTTGCCGAACTCCTTTCTCAATTTTGAACCAATCAGTGGTTCCGTGTCCGGTTCTCACTCTTAGGGCCTTTTAAAATGAATGAAGCTTCAATGGGATGAATGTGTTCTAGGTTAAGGCCCATAACTTTTCAGGGGACTACCAATACCATGCCATGCTGGAACTTCAAAGCTCCCAAGTGGCTTATAAACAGAAACTAAGAATAGATACTGAAAGCCAGACTGCTCCAAAAATGTCTTCTCCCTCTGTCCCCTACAGACCCAGGTTGTTCTCCTCATTATCCTTCTTGTTGCTATCATCAATTTCTTCATCGGGACCGTCATTCCAAGCAACAATGAAAAGGAGGCAAAAGGCTTTTTCAACTATCAAGGCAAGTGTTTCCTATGCCGCATCTTACAGAAAACCAGGACTGTTTTAGTAGACACTAGTGGCACAGAACAGAGTTGGTGGGGAACCAGTTTCAGGTGGGCAGCGATTGGAGGACCCCACCCAGCTCCCTGTGGGTCAAATTATGTGGGGGGCATGGCCAAGCCCCTGATGTTGCAGAGGGTGTTGGAGGGGACACCCCTCCTGACATGAGATGGTCCCCACCGAGGAGCAGGTGAAAGGCTTGCCTGCCCCGCGTCTCCCTTCTTTCAGTGGCAGGACTGGCCCTGTCCTTGGGCGGAGTGAGGTGACTGCCTCCAGAAGCAGGTGCTGGGCGAGCCCACACGCCTGCCCTGCACTTGCGACACTGGCCAGATGCCCTCATGTGGGGAGAGCATGCTGCTCTATCAGAAGAAAGCTCCATCTGGCAGTCCAGTTGGCTTCTGGACATGGAATGGGACGAGGAGCCCTCCTGCTCTTTGTCTCAGGCACTGAAATACCTTGGCCTGACCCCGCCCATGGCGTGCAGACGTGGGACAAGTGAAGACAAGCCAGGCCGGTGCTTCCTTCAGACGTTGTGTGTTGTTCCAACTGGGGCAGTGGTTAATATGCAAAGGAAGGGGATCTGGCCACGTTGCACTCCCTGGAAATTCACCGGGCCAGTGTACTTAGCACCCCCTCCCAAGGACACCATAGGGAATTCTTGTTACACAGGGTGAATGCAGCAGCGGTCACCTCGAAGCGGTGGGACAAGTCCAGGCTGCCATCTTGCCTGCCCGCTCCCGCCCTGTGCAGAAACATGCAGATTTACTTGAAAGTCAAGCAGATAAGTGGTTGTTGTAGCTCTTTATCGGTTTTAGCGTTGACTGATCTTATACACAGCCTGGGTCTGCTTGTGTGAGTGCCGACAGCGAGCAAATTTGGGCTAGCATGACAGCCCTTGGGTTTAACTCGGAAAAAACTTGGCACAACATAGTCTTAATGGGACCGTGGGGATTCAGTTAGTCACCGTGTTAGCACAGTCCATGGCTTTCAATGGGGCTTCGGCAACTAAGTTTCACATCTGGACTCAGACCCACAGTGTGAATCGAAATGATAAAGTCAGAGATTCAGGCTGCCGGCCACCATCCAAAGGAAGGAACTGCAGGAAAAGTGGCCAAGGGAGCAGAAGTTAGAATGGGCTGGGTGATACTCTCTGGCCATTTTACAAGTTTCTGTCAGTCTTACTTTGTCCTCTGAGCAGCTGAAGGTGTGTTACACCTCTCTTCAACTTCCTGCTCCCTGCCTTTACCTCATCCTGACCCCAGCACTGCATGACCCATGACCCACTGTACAGAGGTCTTCTCCCGCTCCTTCCAAACAGATTAGAGCAAAAAGGCTTGCAAACTAGTCTTGACTATGCTAAAGCTAGGCAGCTCGGTTAGCTTGCAATGCAAAAGAAGAACATTGCAGAAGTCAACACCAGAGCACAAGCCAAGTTAGAATGCTGCGCATTAGGGAAAGGTGGCTTAATGATACAAAGCAGATTCCAATCTGCTTTGGATTGGATTCCAATCTCCATTTGGATTCCTCCCCTCTCTTCCGGACTGCAAAGAGATGGTGGATCATGTTGCTTATGAATCAGTCACCTGGAATGTCTCACGTTTCTCAGTTGGCCGACCCTCTTAACCTGACACCTGATCAACGATGCTAACTCTGCCCTCACCTAACTCAGTTTGCTCCCCAGAATTTCTCTCTAAACCTGAATTGTCTAATTCTCTGATTCACTGCCTGGTTTATCTCTGGGTCCTTTGGCCTTGACATTTCAGTCGCAGATTCTAATCCCATCTCTTCTTCAACTTCTGAATCAGATTCCAAGTCAAGAACCTTTGAAGTCTGTATGGACCCGCGTCCCATTCCATGTACTTCACATGCAGCTTCCCTGATCACTGCATGGAAAGTTTTCAAACCCTGTGTGAGCAGGAGAACAATATGGCAAGCTGCTTTAGATATTGGAGTAACCATTCTTGGCCATGCTTCTCTAGAGGTGTCTCCAACATGGAGACACAGAGGGCTCTCGGAGATGACAGACAGACAGACAGACAGACAGACAGACAGACAGACAGACAGACAGGCGCATGATCATATACTAACCACTATTGCTAAAATCTCTTGAAACATCACATACATTTTTCTCCTTCCCTTTGCTTTTGCAGCTTCAATATTTGCAGAAAACTTTGGACCAGATTTCAGAGGCGGAGAAGGGTTTTTCTCTGTGTTTGCTATTTTTTTCCCTGCAGCTACTGGCATTCTTGCTGGAGCCAATATCTCTGGAGACCTGGAGGTATGTAGACTTCAAACTGCAAAAGGCAAACTACTGTGGCACAACATTCTGAGAATCCAAAGCCACCATTCAAGTTGTTTAGTAACATAGTGCCTAAAATATACAACATTCTTGCTGAATACTGAAATATCCAACATCCAACATTGAAACAAGGGAACTAGAGACAAAGGTTCATAACGGACAGGAAAATGGTCGTGTGAATGCTGGTCCTTAAACCTCTTTGCGAAAGCCATTCTGTATGTGTGAGCTCGTACAAGAATTTGAGCAGTGCTGTAATAGATATTCTGGTCTACTACAATTCCCGTGCTTCTCTTTGCATGTATTCTTGCAAAATTGGAGAACACTTTTGGATTTAGTTGCAAGCAATCGTAGGGTAGGGGAATCCTGTGATTTTTTAGAAGTTGGGAGACTCCAACACCATTAGTTGCATGCTCCGTGGTCAGGGATGATGAGATTTGTGGCCCAACATCTGGAGAGCCACAGACGCTGCACAGTGCTCTGTTGCAAGGGCTACACCAGCTCTCTCTGGACAGAAGACCCTTTTGGCATGTTGAACTGCACCCCTTCATCCAGCCCATCACTTTGGTTGGCTAAATATGCCACTTCCCTTGTCTGATAGAAAAGCACCAGCTGCGCAGGCTCAGCTAAATGAATCTTCTAGAAACAGACCACAAAATTTAAAAGGCCACTTCAGCAGCTCTAGTAGCAGAATTTTAATAGCTGCATTATTGCGCCCTGTAGTTAGAAATGAGCTATGTCATTCCACAGTTTTGCTAATTCATGAAAACCACACGTGAAAGTACAAAAAAAATTACAATAAGAGCAGTAGAAGAAGCTGCAGAGCACTTCTGCACTCTGAAATGAATTTAATTAGATGCCACAGAAGACTCCATCCTGCAGAGTGTGGTTACAAAGAGGCTAGGGATGTCTTTTTCTCCCTTTTTTTTAAACAATACTTGAAGCTGATGGGTAGGAGACTCAGGACAGAAAAAAGGAAAGACTTCTTAGCACATAGTTCAACTGTGGAATTCTTCAGCACCTTGAGGTAGCCATCAAACTGGGTGGGTTTAAGACAAGCTGGAGGAACTCTTGGAGAAGACAAGGCTATCAAGGGCTGCTGCTCCTGCTGACCTCATCAGCGCCAGACATCCTCTCCCACTGCCTGGTTGGTCTGTCCAGCCTCACATGTCAGGGGTGCATCTGTAGATGACCTGCGCTTTGGATGAGCCCCAGGGATGCCCCTTCTGCACGATGCCCGGTTCTAAAGAAAGACCCCTTGAACCAGAAATCTGGGCATGGATGCCTGTTCGAAGAGCTGCACCAGCGGCTCTTCCAGCCAACGGGGCTTTTCAAGGAGCTCGGCAGCCTGCTGCTCCAGGATGATTTTCCAAGCAACTGGTGCTCCCGGGAGGGGCCACGTGACAGAAGAAGCAAAGGGAGAGAGCACAGTGGCAGATCCTCCTGGCCAGTGGGCAGAGAACTGCAGTTTGCCACTCCTCCTGCTGTGCCACCTGAGACAAGCGCTTTGCCTCGCGTCGTGGGAGGGCTGGCCCTCGCCCATATGCTAGCTCCAGTATCAGAAGCAGTCGCTGGAGAACGGGGCAGGAAGGTGCTGTCCAGCCTGTGGGTTTCCCACGGGCTGGCATGGTGCAAAGAGAGCGCTCGGCTGGATGGACCCTGGGCCCGATCCAGCTTGTGTCCTTATCTATAAAGTTCATTCTCACAAGGCGTGACAACGCCCATCTCCTTAGAGGTCCTTAAAAGGGATGGGACAAATTCATGGAGGAGAAGTCTACCAGGGGCTACTAGGCACAGTGCCTATATGCTGCCTCCAGTACCAGTATGGATACAGACACCAGTTTCTGGGGAACATGGGTGAGGGACTGCTCTTGTCATGTGTTGCTTGCCACTTTCCCAGAGGCAGCTGGTGGGAACAGAATCCAGGCCGTTCGGTCTGACTCAGCACAGCTCTGTTTATGTTCTTGCGTTTCGCTTGGCCATGCCCTTCATATGACAAGGTTACGCATGTTAAGCCAGCCCAAAGCTGTTCGTATGGCAATGTTCCTCCCCCAGCGCTTGTCATGCATCTTATCTACTGTGTGCTTGCTATGCGAGCGCGGAATTCTATGAGACAAATCTCTCCTTTTTTGTCCTCGTTTGTTTAAAATACGGCTTTGTCTTTGTATTTTGTGCAACTGAGCCTTTGGGGAATGGCATTTCCAAGCCTTTGCATAAAATGAGGAAAGACGTAAACTTACAGTAACGTGTTGACATGACTCAAAAAGCTGCAGGCCGTATTCACAAATACAGCATTCATAAGCTCTGCAGTTAAGTCATGTGGAACAAAATTCTGGATGGTATTCTAAGATGTTGTTTTGAAACCATTAGAACACTGTACTTTCCTATAAAGTACAGCGCCAGCTTTCCATCAGTATTTTAGATAATCAAAATGCACAGTACCCCTTCAACTGCAGAACAAACGAGTTAGTGGAATACATGTATTTAAATAGTCTGCATTGATTGTAGTTTCCATAAAATTCACTCCTGGTTGCTGTGATATGTGAATGCAGCTGCAAACCGTGGTTTGTTAACCACGAACAACCCAGAAAGGGAATCATGGCTTGTTGTTAGGTTGTGAGCATTGGGTTTTTTAGGCCATGACTTGTTATGTGGAAACCCAGAACCATCAGTTAGTTTGCCAGTGCAAAAGAAAAAGAAAAAAGAAAGTGACAGTGCAGCCAAAAAAGCAGTCACTCTACACATACATACTATAGTGTTGCAAAGGCATTCTGGGTACAGGGAGGAAGCAGGTGCAAGTAACCATTTAAAACAAAAGCAAAAACAAAAACAAAAATCTTCCTAGGCACCAGAATGTCTAAATAATTTCAAAAAATTGGCAAGTAACCATGAGGACTAGAAACTTTTTTTTACATTGTATACCAGATCTGTATATAAATGAAAAAATGCAGATGGAGGATCAACAACCTACCTAAATGGAAATCACACATATTTCTTCATGCAAGAATTCACTGCAGTATTTTTATTTTAATATTCCAGGATCCACAAGAAGCTATACCCAAAGGAACTATGTTGGCCATTCTGATCACAACTATTGCTTACCTGGGTGTAGCAATCTGTGCAGGTGAGTAGGGAGAAAATCTCCGCATTCCAGACTAGAGTCCTAATTAATATAGAGAAGCATGCTTTAAATAAGATCAAATCATGGATCTTGGATCGTGGATCTATGGATTCTCTGCATAGTAAAAACACAGAGCAGAAACCACAATCCCTGATTAGCATTACACAGATGTTAGTCAACTGTCAATTCACGAACTGGGAAAGGGATTTCTGTCCTATGAAAAGTCAAACAAATTCACAGTCACTTGATGACACGCCTAACTTCCAACTGTGCTTGGCATATCGAAAACTACTAGGGCCATTAGCAGAACGGGGCGGGGGGGAGTGCAAACCTTCAGCTGCAAACCCTCCTTCATACGATTCCAAGTCTTCTTGGACCTCTGGTGACCCTATGACGGAAAGCCCCTTCCATGCTCACCCCATGCAGCTCTTCTAAGTTCAAGGCTGGGGCTTCCCTAATGGATTCGATCCGCCCCTTGCTTGGCCTTCCATCTTCTGCCTTCAACTTGCCCTCCCATCCATGACTGTCGCTGCCTAAGGGATTAGCAACGTGTTGTGCAAGCTTAGGTCCTAGCCAGTTGAAACAGGAGAGAATTTCCACAAGCTAAGATCAAGCAGCTGTTTCCAAGGCTAGGCAAGGCGGTGGGCAGCTTTCCCCAAGAGATGGAGCCACAGGCAAAGGCATGGAGCCAAAGGACCAACATCTTTTACAACGGGGATGGAGGGACCGGGCAAAATCCTGCAGCCATTAGAAAAAGGCACAGCCACCAGAGTAATCCCAGGAGGGGCAGATTGGGGCACTGTGTGAGCCAGTTTTGGACTGCAGGCCTGAGACTGGACACCCCACAGTGAGCCAGCAGGTCAGTCGGGAGCACTATATTGCCTGCTTCCATGCCTGAGGAAGGCTCTGAGGCCTGGCTGTACACATCTCATTCAGTTGTGTCCCTGGTAGCTTGCCACTTACCCACTGCACAAAGCAGCTTTCTAGACTTGGTTTTAAAAACCAGCAAATCATGCAACATCCAGAACTTTCCGACACCCCACAGTTTTCCATCAGTCCCCGTATCTCTCAGATATGGCAAACATTCCTTAAAGCCAAAGAAGTCCATGTAGTGTCCATGGGCCATGTTCAACATTCGGAGTACTAATGCCTGAATGAATGGCGGCATTATTTGCAATGGAAAAGAGAAAAGAAAAGCTCACCAGCGCAAGATCAGAGACAGAAACACAGACAGAGCATGAGCAAGTGGGGGGGGGGGATATTTTCCTGTTGTCACAAGTTAGCAGGAATGACAATCTGCTGTTGCTTCCACAGCTGCTTGTGTCGTACGCGATGCTACTGGAAATGTCAATGATACCGTTGTTTCCGGGATGAATTGCAACGGATCATCTGCTTGTGCCCTCGGCTACGATTTCTCCAGCTGTAAAACCCACACATGTGATTATGGGCTGATGAATAATTTCCAGGTTCAAAAGAGCTCTAATTATGCAATTTGTATAATCATATATATGTTGTGCGACTGAGCAAACAACACACTATATATAATACAAACTGACACACATGCGGAAACATGCACTGGTGTGCAGTGGCTGATGTTTCAGGATCTGTACTACCAACCCCTTTCATTCAGAGATGATCTGAAAGAAGGGCAGCCCACTGTGCCTTTGACGGAGTGATCCACGCACCCAGGCAGTATTTACGGATCTCCTTACACAAAATATCAGGAAGCAAAACCATCAGTAATGGAAAGGGAACCGAGCTTGGCAGAGGACTTGAAGCATTGGCTGCAAGCAAGTTCACTCTCTGGCACTTCTGCTTAAAACAATCCCAGGTAACAGGACTGCAGAAGACGCCTGCCAGAAACCACGAAAAAGCTCTGCCCGTCG
Source organism: Varanus salvator macromaculatus (assembly GCA_023646645.1). NCBI lineage: Eukaryota > Metazoa > Chordata > Lepidosauria > Squamata > Varanidae > Varanus > Varanus salvator. Next base: position 10,726,760 of record JAIXND010000786.1, read on the forward strand.
AAGCAGATGGTACTGGATTAGACAGACCTCTGGCACAAGGCATTCCTCATCTTCCTGCGTTCCAAGCTGGGCCATGTGGATATGTGCCGTCATGAACAGGGGCAAGGGGGGAAGATGCTTTGCCACATGCACATGGGCAGCTGGCCTAGAGACCTGGTTTAGCACAACAAGGTGGGACAATCCTGAAGTGTCTTTCCCTTTTATGAGCTCCTCAGGACAGGCTGAAGCTGCTTTGCATGAGGTAGCATTCAAAAGGGCATCTCTTGCTACCTGCAGCCTAAAGGGTGCAGTCCGCACCTCCATACTCTGCTGCGTGCAAATATTTCTGCTGTTTTAAAAAAATTAATTCCAATCCTAGGCATGTTTCCTTAGAGGTAAAATCACCTTGTCCGATGGGGTTTATCACAGGTGGTTCAGGAGAGCACAAAGATGACATGCTGAAGACTGGAGGACCGAAAAGAGAAGGAAAAAGCTCACATTGCAATATTTGTGTGTGTGCATGTGTTGAAAGGACCCCACCTCCTAAGAATGCCTCTGTTTGCAAAACAAGCTGTATGTAAAGAGGACAAGGTGCGTTTGATTTCAGGAAAAGAGAAGAGAAGAGAAGAGAAGAGAAGAGAGAAGAGAAGAGAAGAGAAGAGAGAGAAGAGAAGAGAAAAAAGCAGAGCCCTGACAAAACCAATCAAGGAGGGGCACCTGTGAGCAAAAGGCCGGCTCATCCCATGCAATCAGATGCAGCCGAGATGGAGGTCCCTGGACCTCCATCTCAGCAAGTGCCCATGGACCACAGAGGGGAGGGGCCAGTAGCCTCCCCGAGATTCAGGGCTCCAGCTGGAAGATTTGGGGCTCGAAGCCCTAGCAGGTGTCCCACTAACACCACCTCCCACACAGGTGTTGCAATCATAGGCAAGCTTAGACTTTATACAAGTAAGTGACTGGGAAACATTGTGGTTGCAGGATTTTTTCTGGTCTAAACATGCATGGGATTGGACCCTTAATGTCTTACTTCAGAGGGGTATCAGACAGATGTGCTACAGATGTATAGTTGCTCTGATGTAACAGACCAGAGCTTCTCCATTCACTTCAGTGAAGAGGGCTACAGCATATGTATGGAAGGATGCTCATTTGCTGCCTCATATGAAGGGACTGCAGGTCGCGCAGTGGTTTAAACCGCGGTGCTGCTGGGCTGGTTGATTGAAAGGTCGCCGGTTGGAATCTGCACACGGGGTGAGTTCCCATTGCTCTGTCCAGCTCCTGCCAACCTTGCAGTTCGAAAGCATGCAAATGCAAGTAGACAAAAAGGAACCACTTCAGTGGGCAGGTAACAGCGTTCCGTGCACTTGGGTGTTTAGTCATGCCGGCCACATGACCACGGAGACGGCCTGCGGACAGACGCTGGCTCCCTCGGCTAGGAGACGGAGATGAGCACCGCCCCCTAGAGTCAGACATGACTGGACTTAACGTCAAAGGGAAACCTTTACCTATGAAGTGAATGGGGGACGGAGGTATCTGCAAGAGCATTCCACTTCTGCACTGGGACACAAGCCAAGCTTTGGATCAGAGCAATGGAAGCATCATGCCAAAAGAGAGCCTGAGCCGGCCCATGTCCTCTGCAGGTCCTTGCATCAGGCACACCTGCGAAGCTGCTGCTACAAACATTTTTATGACTGCCTCTCTGGTAGCTAAAGTTTGGATCCACCATAATAGCACTTGCAAAGTTCCTTTTGGAAGATATGGAGATCACCCACTTTTTAAAATGTAGCTAACTTGCTTCTCTTAACATCTTATTCTTAAAGCAATCCTATTCTGAGCAAGACCATTTGCAAAAGAAGCTATGTCTTTGGCTTCCATGGGAACAGGACAGGACTCAATTACAGAACACTCTTTCCGATTACCAAGGAAATTGTTTTCTTGACAAGGAAAGTAATTTGCTGTACTGAGTACAGACTCATTGAGAAGTCTCTAATGGGCGGCTTTAAAGATAATAGAGGAGCAAGAAACCTCAGTGCAAAAATACAAGAGATTTGTGAGTTCTTTGTCCCCCTGTTTACCTGAGCCTCACGATTTCCTTTTGTATTCCTCCCACTCCCCACAGGTTATGAGCATGGTTTCAGGGTTCGGTCCCTTAATCACAGCTGGAATATTCTCTGCGACACTTTCGTCAGCTCTGGCTTCGCTTGTCAGTGCACCCAAGGTCTTCCAGGTACAAAGAAAGCCTCAGCCTTGCCTGTTATGTATTGTTGTGCAATGATATCATTTCTTGCACCTCATCTATGCTGACCCCAGAAGGGTGTGGTTTCCAGAGCAGGAGATTCACAGAGCCCCTTCCTAGTGCTAACTCACAGTTCCCAGATCACATTTGGGTGGCATAAACCCACGTGGCAGCCACTGCAGAATCAGAGAATAGTAGAGTTGGAAGGGGCCATGGAGGCCATCAGGTCCAACCCGCTGCTGTTGCAGGACACCAGGTTGCACCATCCCGCTCAGGTGGACGTTCACTTTAGCGTTCGCCCCTTGGACAGATGTGCCACATGTTCAATGGCAGGCTAGCTTTAGGTTATAGTAAAGCGTCCTGATAATAGTCATAAGGATCCTACCATGGCCCAGCTGAGAACCAATCTTTTGTTCACAAACAGTGTGGCTTTGCCACTTCTACGTGGGTGCAATCAACGCCACCCCATAAAGCAGGAGTGCAGGACCCCTGGCTTGTAGGCCTCATCCTGCCCACCAGCCTCCCTAGCCTGGCATTCCTCCTGGGAGCAGGGCTTGGCCTGCAGGAAATCCAGGAATAACGCCATGCCCAAAACAGGCAACGCACGGTTACCACCCTGGTGCAGCGTCACTGGCTCCCGAGGAAGGATGATGCAGAAGTGACTCAAATCTCATCAGACCAGCTTGGATTGCAACTGTGCAGAAGCAGCTGCGCGTCTCCAATCGCGTCCGAGCTGCCAACAACGCCACCAGCCTTTTTCTGTGCAGCAACTTTTTTGTTACGGGAAGAAAGCCCACTTTTCCGCTTTTCCGCTTTTCCGGCAGGCTCTCTGCAAGGATAATATCTACCGAGCCCTCCACTTTTTTGCCAAGGGACATGGGAAGAACAACGAGCCGCTTAGAGGCTATGTCCTTACTTTCTTCATCGCCATGGCCTTTATCTTGATTGGTAAGTATTTCCCAAATAGCATTGCTCACTAGGGTTGTACAGATGTTGCTGAATCTTTCCATCTGGGTTCACAGATTGTCAGGGGGCTCCCATGTGCGTTGCTCGCTATATTTCCCAGAGCAGTTCCCTTCTGTTCCAGAAACATTTCTATGGACTTTCCATATAGCCTTGTTAAACTGGGCACAGACATAGTTAGTGCTGGAAATGGCGATTGCTACATACAGTCTATGCTGTGGCACCGGAAGGTGTTGAGAAAGAGGAGCAAGAACCTATTCCCCACCATGCTACAGTGAGTAGGGTAGAGGTGCGGCCCAGCCAGGTTCACACCACACAGGTGTTCAGCCCTTTTCCCCAACAGAAGCTTCTGGAAACTCATGACATCGCCTGTGTATCCTGACTTGTGAGGTATTTATTATGAGCTCCGTATTCCCTACTCAGGTGGAGGTGATCCAGTATTATTTCTGAAAGTGAAAGAAAATGTTTTTTTGATGTGTGTATTTGGACTATTCCACTATACTACAGTGCCCCCTAGGGGCATGCAGGAGAAATGCAGGAAAGGGACACTTTATGGACCACTTGGGTCTCACGTCTGCAAGGGAGCAAACATTAGATGTGGTAGATTAGCAGCCTCCTGTAGCAACCCCCTAGACATCTGTGTGCCGCAGGGACCAGCCCTCTTCTCAGTGACTGCATGGTCACCTGTATACTTACATGCCCTTTGCTGCTCGGTCCTTGGATTCCACACATTGATGGTTGACTCATATTTCATCAGGCCAAATGGGGCAGTGCCAGATATCAAGATAGAGCCTCTTAATAAAGATGCAAGCTGGGCCAAGGAGAAAGCAAAGGTCTCATTGCCAAATGCCATGCCCTGCCCACCCCGGTCCAGTTTCAGACAAACAAGGGTCTGGACAATGGGACAATGCCTGGCTCAGTGCCAGGAGTCCCATTATTCTAACAGGAAGGCAACCAAGTTATCAGCGGAATAGACTGGAATAAGAGGACCCCAGGGAAGGTTTTGTTCTGTTTAAGAAGCTGCTCGATGTCTTGTTCAGAACATTAAGAAATCAAGCAGGTGCCCTTCAAGGCACTTTCCCCAGTGCCCTTCAAGTTTTTCATATTTTGTTTGTTTGAAAAACACGTTTACATAACTCAAAAGCCTACCAGCCACTGCAGCAGTGAATTCCACCTCCCCTCGTTAGGGGTTCACAGGACTGATCCCTAGGCGTTTTCAGGTGCAATCGTACGCGTTCGATCGTAGCTTGTTTAGGCTTTTGATGTTTTAACTTTGTACCTGGTGTCCTATTTTGAATACACAGTGCTTTGCCACTGTACAAAAACCTTTTTGTGTTGCTGTATACCATAGGGGATTGACACAACAGCCCCTTCTATTTCTCAAGTGTTGCTGCGGTCATTACGCACAATATATTTACCACAGCTGTACCACACGCTAACGAATACAGTGTAGCTTTCGCCATGTTTAAGTGTGATCTTGTGTCACACACAAAATGCAATTATGGGAGTATTAGGGGGCATTGGAAAGGGGACGTGTGCAAGGAAATGGGCCTCAGCATTTCATGTGGGGTTTCTTTTCGTTTGAGCCAATCTGTGCTTATTTGCTGGTATGAAATGGCAGAAATATTAAAAACAAACCAACAAAAAGAATTCACAGCTCCTTCCAGAAGCCAATGTGGCCCCCTTCTACCCAGTGCTGACTTCGCAGGAATAAACCCCATTGAAGGCAATAAGATTGACCTCTGAGTAGGCAGGTGTACTGGGGCATCTTCAGCCAGTTCCTCCTCGCGCCCCTTGCACATGCTGACTTGCACGGGCGTGAGCACCATGGCATGAGTATCGGGGGTTTTCAGACAGCTGTTCCTCACCAAGCACTTGAGGCTAAGGGAGAGATGTGCGTTATTCAGAAATCCACACCTCTACACCTGCACAGCAGATGCTGTTTTTAAAAAGCACCCGGCAGGATGCTTCCCCATTGCAGCACAACTTCTCCGGCTCACCCGTTTGCTGAAGCCACTCCTATTTGCCCCAGAACAGTAACACAGGTTTAGCTCACGCTGGTTGCACTATAGGAAAGGTCGTGATGCGACTTCTCTGAAAGATTCTATGATATGACAGCCGAAGCTGCATGAGGAGGTCAGTTTGGGGTGTGCCTCATGTGACACACACCGGAAAGTCCAGCAGAATAACGCCAATAAGAAGCCCAAATGGAGAGCCCCTGCCATTCTGTTCTTTCTAAGGAGCCCTAAGAAAAGGCCGTGAAAGCCCCTATGTAGTGCAGGAATGCACTGCATGATACCTTTGCGCTGCAACAACCTTGCTCAGATGCTAAGTTGAATCATGATGATGGCTAATTGATAACCCACACTGAAATCAGCAATGAAAAAGTAAAATCGACAAAGCATCCATGAATACAAATGCACAAGTTCAGACAAAAAAACCGGCGACGAACATCACGTAATGGGACAGCGCATCCAAACAAGGGTCCTCAAGCACAGAGGCGCTCCTTTGTGTACCAGTGTCAAAAAAACTCTGCTGAGCAATTCTCAAGGGATGTGCAGTGTGCAAAACACTAAGAGCCAGAAATGCCCAGATACTGGTTAATTCTACCACATTTCACACATCCCGTCAAGGGTTTGGAGCCTTGTGTCTGTCAAGGGCTGCACTTCTCTGGGGGATCTCTCAGGGATGAAGCTGGTGGTGAGCCCACCCCTCTCTGACTCCCCCCCCCTCCCTCCCCTCTCACTTTCCCCCTTTCCCTCATCCCACCTCCACCCACTGGATTGCTGGGGGAAGTACAGCCCACCAGTCAAGGTCAGAGGCAGCTTCAGGGCTCCCTCTGCTGGCCAAGGACCAGCATAACAGCCCTGGTCATTGCAGGATTGCTCCCCCAATTTACTGCAGCGATTGGGACTTTCATGGGCACCACCTGGGAGCCCCGGGGGAAGAGCTATATAAGAACTGGCCCTTTCTTCCAGAAGCTGCCTTGGTAATGAAGGTCTCTGGGCTTGCTGGAGTGCTACTTGTCTGTTGTGACCTGAACTTTCGAACCTGCCCCTGCCATCTGCTCCTGTCTGCATTGTCTCCTCGGTTTCCTGACTCCTGGCTTGCTTGACCACACCTTGCCTCTTGAACTGGACTGACCTTGCTCTCCTACTCCCGGCACGGACCTCGGACTGTGGCTCACAGTCGGGATTAGACTGCGAAATCTAGCCTGGCTGCCTGGGTCCTGGGACCCACGTCAGTTATTCCGCTCCCCACAGCCTGGATGCTGGCACCACTGTTGTCACAGGCCTGAACAAATAGCTTGCAGAGGGCTTCGGAAACTAGACCAGACCTTGTGAAAGGAGGCCCTTTGGAATATTTTGGCATCTGAGGAAATCCCAGAAGCAGCTCCCCACTTCCTGGCACAAAAATGCAGGGAGAGCCAACATGTTGTGGTGAGTGTTGGACTGGGGTCCTGGGAGATCCAGGTGCTAGTCCCCACTTGGCCATGACTTTTGACAGTCACTCACTCTCAACCTAGTGTACCTCAGAGGGCTGCCGTTGCCAGGATAACATAGAGCCATGTAAGCTGCTTGAGCTCCTCACAAGAGGGGGAGAGGGGGACATAAATGCAATATGATCACAGCAGTAACACACTGCTGCCCTTTTATGAGAGCCCAGGCAGCTGGGCTGCCACCCCTCTCTGCCCAATGGTGCAGCCAGCCCTACACAGTCCCTCACTCAACGTCTGTTTTGCAATTCTTTCTTGCAGCGGAACTGAACATCATCGCTCCCATCATCTCCAACTTCTTCTTGGCTTCCTACGCACTGATCAACTTCTCTTGTTTCCATGCATCATACGCCAAATCGCCAGGTTCACTTTCATTTTCTATTTTCAGTTCTATCTGTTAGATATATGCTAGCTTGTTCTTCTAAAACTGGGTACCATCCCCAGAAAGCGGGGTTGAGACTCTGGAACGACATCATGTTATCATTTACATCCTGTAGCCAGTCCGCTCGATGCTCTGCAGAGGGCCATGCTGGAAGCCAGTCTCTTGGCTCCATGGCCAGGTCTCCCAGAAGAGCACGGCTGATGTTCACTGAGGTATTTCCTTTTATATCAGATAAGGATCAGGTTTCTTCTTAACAGGTATTCGAGGTACCACTCAGTTAATCACAGAGTTGTTGTCCTTTTTAAAAAGCAATTTAGCCCTTTCCGTAACTGATTCGCATTGCATAAAATGCTGGGGACAAATCTTCTAAATTATTATTTGCTTGCTAGAAGTTGCTCGCGATATATTGGGAAAGTTTTAGTGGGCAACTCATCTATTTCATTCCCTTTGGAATGGCTGGCAAGGCAAGAGCAGCACAATGCGACCGGGCCACCTGAGTGGTTTTGGCCCACGAAATGTTCTCCCCTCTGCGGCGCGGAGGCTGAAGCACTGCTGGGGTTGCACACAACATGGCGGTGCCTCAGCCGTCCCGGTCCCCTTTCCCTCTGCATAGAGCCAGCTTTGAAGCCAGTCCTCCGATTTCAGAGCTGGAGCGGACGGAACCGTGTCAGGTGCAAGGCGCTTTTCCGAGGCTGGCGCAGTCTTTGGGTCTGTCAAGACAGAGCCTACCGGCCAGATGGTTGGCAGCCTAAGCATACACAGGCAGTCCCTGAGTTATGAATGTCCAAGTTATGAATGACCAGTATTTCTGCATAAACTGCCATTAAGTCTATAAATGTTAAATTACTGTGGAAAAGCATTATCGCAATAGAGAGAAGGGAAGTGAAAGGGGAGAGAGGGAGGCCTCCAAAGCATCACCATAGGGGGGGGGTGGAAGGGGATAGAGGGGGGCCTCCAAAGCATCACCATAGAGAGAGGGGAAGCAAAAGGGGAGAGAGGGAGGCCTTCAAAGCATCACCATAGAGAGAGGGGAAGTGAAAGGGGAGAGAGGGAGGCCTCCAAAGCATCACCATGGGGGGGGGGTGGAAGGGGATGGGGGGGGCCTCCAAAGCATCACCATAGGGGGGGTGGAAGGGGATAGAGGGGGGCCTCCAAAGCATGTCTTCCTGCCCTGCCCATCCAGAGAGTAATATCTCTCTGCCATTTCCTTACTGCAAAGAGGAAGCACTGGTAAATCTGGGCAGGCAGGATAGAGAGAGTTGTGGCTTTTCCACTTTCATGGGGAACCTGTGCCCCGAACCCGCACAAGTGTGTTTGTGTGGGAGAGGTGACTTAGATACAAAATTGCACTGTACACTGTAGATACAAAATTGTACACTGCATACATGACTTAGATACAAAATTGACTTAAATATGAATTTCCTTCTTCTCAGGAACAGAACTCATTAACCTGGGACTGCCTGTATTAAGGCTACATACCTCGTCCCCCGCTAAGTCCAACCCTACCATCAGCCATGTGGTCCAGGCAGTTAGGTGCTTGAAAATAATTTATTTATCATGTTTTCCAGCCCAAAGAGGCTCAAGCAAACATGCACAATATCTGAAAAACAAAATAGCAACTAAGTGACAAAAAAAATCACAAAATCCCAATCCCATGCAGGTTACAGAACCATTTTATTAAACATGTCGTCAGCTAACATGATGGCTGGTGGACTGCATCAGTTTGGCAGATAGGATACTGTTATGGTTACTGTTATTTTTAGATGCTGTTATTCATGGTATTTAAAAATAGATCTAAGCAGTTAAGATATTGTGTTGGCACATACGCCAATGAGTTACGGTACATCCAAGCATAGGCCAACACAAACATTCTCCCCTTTTCTTTTACAAAATAAGATTTAAAAACTAAAGAAAGAAAAATAAAGGCAAATACAAGTAACGCCTTTTTACTAGGAGGAGTGAGATGTACAATATACCACTGAAAAGCATAACTGATCCAAGAAAAATGCTAAATTTTAAAACTCAGTATATTTGTGTTACTTTTACCAGCTGATCCTACTATAGTCCAGCCACTGTCCATTTGGGGTCTTTCCACTAACAGCATCAACTGATGGTTTATGAAATGAATCATCAAATACATTTGTATAATCTGAATGTTGCAATACTCTAACATCCTTTTGAGTCATTAGAAGAAATATGCATTAAACAAAAGCTACCTTTTATGGCTAGAAAGTCATTATTCGGATTTTTCTGCAACCCAATCTAGCCTCAGAAAATAATGTAGGTCTCACACCCAGCTGCCACTAATTAATCTGCTCAACCCAAAGACTGAAACTCGCAGCCCTATTTTTTACTCATAAAAGAGGCAACTTCCTCCTGCTGCCCATCATTCCCTGCACCACACGTAGCTGTTTATTTCAGCTGAGGAGAAAGAGTCCCTTTTTTTCCAGCAAGAAGGAAACCACTGTGGTGGCATAAGTATATATATCAACCCTTTTCTTCTCAGTTTTCAAGCTGCTTCCCGATCAAAGGGCAGGTTTAAAAAGACAACTTCCCCTAATTATCCACAGAGCTAACACAATTGCAGAGCAGAAGTGGACCAGCAGGGTGCTCCACAGCGATCGCGGTGCACAATATTTGGATATTGTGATTGCTTTGGGACTAGTTTCACTCCAAAAAGTCGAAACAGAAAGATGGGCCCACTTCTTTTCGATAGCTCTTTTCCCTCAGCCAGTTGTGGGGCCTCAGCCCATTCAGTGCTCAATGGAATGGGTAACAGGACGGAAACCGTGCTCCGTAGCAACGCTTCCGCTCCATCCGTATTAGGAGGGATTGGAGTCCTGCCTTGCATCTAGTTATCTATTATATTTCTGCACTGCCCATCTGCCCAGAAGCTTCCTGGGTGGCTCACAACATAGTAATAAAAAATGCCAACTTTTGACATAAAACAGTCATAAAATCGTTATAATATGATTATGTAAATACAGTAATACAGTGAACAATGATCTACCCACCATGCCCACAGTTAAATCGCTCCAGAGGTGCAGTAGTAAAATACAGTAAAAAATGAAAATAAAACTATTAAAATATTGGGGAAATAAAGAAAAAAAGAAAGAAAAAAAGCACTGGAAAGAAAAAAAGCAGGCATCAGGCACACTTCTTTGGGGAGCTGATTCCACAGATGGGGTGCCACAACCAGGAAGGCCCTTCCCCTACTAGCCATCCTTCCTTTCGAGGGGACCCTGTGAGAAGGACCTCTGCTGATGATCTCAGGATTTGAGCAGGCACCTGCCTGAGGCATTTCTTCAAATGCCCAGGCCCCAAACCATCTTGGACTTTGAACTGTAATGCTGGCACTTTGAATCAGGCCTGGCTTCAAGTGGTAACCAACACGATTGGCAGAGGCCGGGGGTGATGTGCTGCTGCCGGCCAGTCCCCATTCACAGCCTCGCTACCCTCTTTTAAGCCAGTTGAAGTTTCCAGACCGTTTCAAAGGCAGCCCCACGTGGAGCGCATCCCAGTAGTCCAGGCAAGAGGTTACAGAGCAGGGGTCACTTTTCTGGCCTCTGCCTGCCCAGGTGGGGTTGAAATTGGTAAATCAGACCAAGCTCCAGGTCACTGAGCCCGCCTGTGACTCCTGCGGCCATTCAGAATCTAGGAGCAGCCCCAAATTATGAACCCTGACCCTTAGCGGGAGTGCGACCCCATCCAGGATGGGTTGACTGTTTCCCCACTGGACAGATGAACCCCCTACAGCAGCAACTCCTTCTTGTCTGGATGGCGTCTCAGTTGATGCTTACCATCCTTCTATCGTCTGGGAGCGAGTGCAGCTGAATGAAGCCGGACGTCTCCAGCGGCATGCACAGAATTGCTCTGCTGGGGTTTCCTTCAGGGTGGGCTTGCCCCCCTGGCTGCCCTGGGGGCTCTGCTTTGTCCCTGGAGGGGAAGAGGAGGGGGCCTGACCTGGAGACTTGCGGAGGGCACTCCTGGGTTGGTTGCAGCTGGAATGAGTTTGGCAGGGACAGGTGGGACGCCTTCTTCCTAGCCTTCTTGTGGGAGATGGCCTCAAGGGGGCGGGCAGGGGTGGTTCTTGGGGCTGGCACACTGGGGCTGCAGCCCGACTCTGGGGGAGCAGGGAACATGCCAACAGTGGGCGCCATGCCAAGATGTACTCATCCCCACCCCCTGTTAAGGGCTCCTGGCATGTGGGCTGGGATGCAGCTCAGACAGCAGCAGGCCGCCTGATGAAGGGAGCTCTCCGTAGGCCATGCCAAGCGCTGCGCCAAGGTGCGGCCACGTTAAAAGCCAGCATCGTCTCTGTGTCTGGCACGGGCTACTTGTCCATGCAGAGAACAGCCAAGCCCCACCTGCCTCCATTGCCATCCATTGTCCTGAACTCCCAGCTGGGAAAGGCCTTAACTTTTCCCAGAGCAAAGGCCAAAATTGTGGAAAGAGGAAAAGTCAACACTGTGCAGGCCAACATTTGTCAGGACTGGCCCCTCAAAGCTTTACATCCGCGAAGTAAGAGTTGCAAGGAATGAGGAGTAGCTGCAGGGGCTGATGTGGATGATAGAAGAGCAACCCATGTTTTCAAAACGGGTTTTGCCCACGTGGATGCCAGATAATCCCTAAGTTTAAGCTGCCTGGGCCTTTATAAAACCTGGAGGTCTGCTCAGAGCTGGTTCCTCTGAGCTCCACATGCTGTTCTAGTGCTCATCTTTCATACTGCAGGACTGCAATCGGAATAAGACAGACAGAATAAAGTCCCAAACTCTGCATTTCCCAGTCAGCCATACTGGCTGGGAAACGTTGAGAATTACAGGACTCTTTTCTGCCCAAACATTACAGGACCATGTCCTAAATGGTTTGGGTCCTACATACCCTAAGAAGACCCTCCTGTATGTGCCTCCTGCTCCAAGATGTTATGATTATACTGATATTTCTTAAAAGCGTTAACATATTTAAAATATATTTGGATATAGTTTTGATACACGGGAGAGGGGAGATGGGGGAAAGAGCTTACTCAAACAAGCGCCCCCTATCCTTCCACATATTGGCAAAAAGTCATTTTGCACCACTTTAAACTTATTTCCGGAATTAGTCAAGGTGTGTGTCACAAGCACTCTGCCGCAGCCACTGTCCGAACCAAAGCAGCGAGCGGGTCTCCTAGGAGCAGTTGACGCACTCCTGAGACTTGGTTTCAGCTCCTCAAGGATTCTGCTCAAAGCATCGCAAAAACCTGCAAAAGCCAGCTGGAGAAAGACAATGCCTTCTGGAGCCCATGATTTCTCCAGCATGCAGCCTCCGAGTCGCTAGGAAATGACAGTCTGGTGCAGCCAAGCTGGAAAGTTTGTGCTGTCTGGGGGTAGTTCCTTTTCATTGTAAACATGAGATGCACCTACAGTTAAAATACTGGATTAAAATACATAAATGGATTGAGGAAATGTTACAAAAACCTTTAATATTTAAACCTGAGGTTTTCCTATTAGGCATTATTTCTGATGACTTTGATAATCAAGCAACATATCTGATTCTACATGTAATTACTGCGGCAAGGATTGTATTTGCCCAACATTGGAGGAGTGAAGAACCACCTACTGATGAACGGATCTTAAAAAAGATCTTGGATTGTGCAGAAATGGACAGATTGATCTTGTCTCTGAAGGAGAAAGAGGATACATATTTCTATCAAACTTGGAACTCTATTATTGGCTAGAGAAACGGGACTATGCATAGATTTGAATATGGTTATAGACTGTTAAAAGAAAAAAGAGTAGGGGGCTGACCCAGTATGTCTGATGTCTTTGATGACTGATGTTTTAGGGAAAAAAATAGTTTGTAGGGAAAAAAATAATAATAAAACTTTTTTTTTTTAAAAAAAATGAAATGCACCTACAGTTGTGCACATTCTAGGAGCAGGGATTAAAATAGCCATTTCCTTGGGGAAAGTTGGGGTGGAAAGTCGAGGAATATAGGAAGGCGGATAGTCTGATGGGCACGGGTGCAATGTTCCTTCCCTGCTCATGACTTACGCACTTGCTCTAACTTCCACAGGCTGGAGACCTGCTTTCCGGTATTACAACAAGTGGGTGTCCCTGTTCGGAGCCCTGCTGTGCTGCGGGGTCATGTTCGTCATCAATTGGTGGGCAGCTGTCATCACTTACGCTATCGAGCTCTTCCTTTACATTTATGTGACATACAAGAAGCCAGGTAAGGCTGGACTGCTGTGCAAGTGTGAAGAAGGGACAGCTCCAGCATATAAGCCTCAGGAGCAGTTCAGAAAGGGTGTTAGAGAATATTAGTATTTCCTTAAGGGAAAAAAATGGATCTCTTTTACTATTATTGTTTATGGATTCCCTGTTCTGTTGTTTCTGTCATCTACATGAAGTTGTTCATCTGCTGCCTTTGCTTGCAGTTTTGTCACAATTGGAGATCTGAGCACCACACCAATATTTCCTATTTTTCTGCAACATAACCTCTAGGTGACACTGTGGTAAGGCAGAATAATGGAAATACACAAGAGGGAAAGGTGCTTTCTTTTGCCGATCATAAATAATACCCCATTTTCCCTGCTTTTTTTTTTTTTTTAAATGTGAAAAGTACTGTTTCCAAACAGAAGCAAAACTAGAGGGTCATAACTTTGTCTAAAGAACTCATAAACAACTGAGTAGGGAAGGGCAAGCACACAACAAATGCGTAGAAAAATGTTATGTGATTCAGACAAATAAATGTTTAAACATAAGCTATACATGTTGGCAATGTATCTAGCTTACCTATAAGAAAATACATCAAGAGAAATGTAAGAGGAGGACACTGCATATCTTGATCCCTAATTCAGATTTCTCCAACCTTCAAGATTTGTTGAACAGCATACCTAGAATGTGTCAGCTTTGCAAAGTCTGCCTTGATCTATCTTCTTACTCCATTATCTTTTATTCCCCAGAGTGCTTTTAATCCAACCCTAGTGGAAATACATTTTTTAAAAGACCCATCGTTCCTAAGAAAATTTTATTCACCCCTACCTTGAGTTTCTAATTCTACCTGTCAGGTGGCTGTTACTGCTTTCATGAAGCACACCTGCTCTCTCCTGCCAGAAATATCTCTAGGGAGATGACTCAGACGGCAACCTCGGAAAAACTGTTCTGATTCCAGACATATCTGCTAATAAGGCTTTTATGGCAGTACTACTCAGTCCCCCTTCATAGACCACTCGCATTGGTCAAAAAACCTGTTCTCCTTTATCTTTTAATCTAATAGTCATTCCACCAACCCGTTGCATAATTGAATTAGCATTGTGGAAGCCAAACGGGGCTACTTAAAATTATGGTGTTCTATATACTGGGGGATACCTTGGTTATACAAAAGCAAACAAGTCTTAAAATGGGTTTTAAACCCTCCAACATGGCCCTGCAACCTTCCAAGACCTTATGGTATGTGAAGGGCAGAGGGACACAGCATTCTAGCATAACTCTCATTATCCAATGAACGAATTTTTGAATTCACACGAAATACCAGAAATAGAAAATTTGGTCCTTGCTGTTATCTTTTGGGTTGAGGAGAATGGTATGCAGGAAGTATACCCTGTCCAGTCATTTCAAAACTGGTGGATTGCAACCCACAGAGCAAAACAATAAAACTTGGCTTTATTAAAAGCTTTAATTTTAAACAAGGGTCCCTCTCCAGTGTTCTCTCTGACTGCACTATCTCTCTTCCCCGACTCCCCCTCAGGCCAAAAACAGGGGATGTTGCCCTCAGCTACCTCCTGGTTTCTCCCAGAAAGATCCCTTCTCTTTTGAAAAACAGAAAAGTAAAACAGAAAAATTAACCAGAACTTTATACATAGTCTTTCAGGTGTGCTGGTTTCTTAGTAACTCGCCCACTTTGAGTGTGTCTGAGATCAGTGATTACATTGCTGAGTCAGCCCCTGTAACTTCAAGATGGGCCTTGGCTTCCACCTCTTCTTCCATAGGCATCTTTCCTGGGCCTTCCTTGGTGTACCTCTGCCTGGCTTAGTCCTTGGCAAGGATTCCCTGCCTCTCACCCTGCAGAATCCCCTGCTGCCTGCATGCCTGCCCCTGCCTTATTCAGATTCACCGCATCACCTGCTTCTTCTGTGATGCCTCATAATTTGTCTGCTCCACACCTGTATCTTGTTTGGTGGCAGGTTACTCGTATCATGCTCATTACAGACGCTTTGTGCCAGACACCATCCTGCTCTGCTAGGGCCTGGAGCATTCTTGCTGGTTCTGCCTATGTTTCCCCAGTTCACCAAGGGCTGATTCTGTAACCCTTGCTCTGATCACCTTCTGCTGCATGGGAGTTCCTAAACCCATCATGCTACAGTACCTGTGGCTCTTCTGCATTGTACTGCTTAAAGACTGGGGCTGTTGGACCCTCTTTCATAGAAGGAATGTTGCTCCATGCATTCCCAAACTGTCACTCAGTGTGTCAGCTGCCTCAGGAATTCACCATTCTCTGAGATGTGGTTAGAAAATTTAGCCAAATTGTTGATAATTCCTAGAAATCTCTAGACTCTATCCAGGAAGCACACGCCATCCAAGAAAAAATCTTTTAGATTGTTACAGACACACTTTGGCTAAACCCCTAAAATTGCTTTCTGTAGAAAACCTTTGCTACCACTTCAGGGAGGTGGGGATTGGGCCCAAACTAAGAAACGTAGGACAGGCAGTATTAGCAGCACAGAGAAATTCCAGTCAAAAAACTAGATGAGAATGGAAGAACACTAGGAACTTTAAGAGTTCTCTTTATGAGTATGTTGGGCCCCATACTTTTGGGAGAGCCTTTTTGGAAATGAACATGTCTCAGCTCTGCACACCAGTCTTATAATTGGCCCACCCTCACCTGCTGGCTTCACGTACTTGCTTCGTCTGTCTCTGAGGAACTCTCCTGTCTCAAGCTGCTCCGGATAACTGTCTCTCTGGGCTATTCATGGAGGCTGCCAGAGCACCTGGCGAACCTGGCCTTGAGATGAGCACCTCCACTTCTCTCAACACCTGGAACTGGCCCACATTCTGCCCCCCCCCCCCCCCAGCCACATGCCCTGGAAACGCAAGAATCACAGAACCATGCAACAGTAGTGTTGGAAGGGGCCAGGAAGGCCATCGAGTCCAACCCGCTGCTGTTGCAGGACACCACGTTGAACCACCCCACTCAGAGGGCTGCCCAGTTTCTTTATAGAAAGAGCAACTGCCCTCTCATTCCCAACACGGGATGATATTAAAGAAGATCGGAGCCGTATCTTTGATCATATTCATAGAGCTATAGCTTCATCTAGTCCAACTCTCTGTTCTATGTTGGATAAGATATCCCTCTTTAATTAGTGTATGCCACATTTTCTTTTCTATCTGCATTTCTTTGGAGGAAATCATATGCCCATCTCCAGGAACTGACAAGCGCTTGGCGCCCCAGTTCTGTATCTGCTTACCTGGGAATGAGACCCAATGAACTCACCCTGCAGACATTGCTAGGATTGCATTGTCAATCCCATTCATAAAGTCCAGCTGCAAAAAATGGGGTGGGGGGTTACTTGCCGCTTTAATTGCTGTTTTATAGGAGAGGAGATTATATGTGAACTACAGTGAGCTTTTCATTAGATAGCAAAATCTACTGCAAGCAAAGATTCCCGATTAAGAAAAATATCCCATTACTAAAAGCTTCTTTCAGGGCAGTGAACTGGCAGGATAATCCTGCATGTATCTCCTCAAAAGTACTTCCCAGTCATGCTGACTGCAGAATGCTGGGAGTTCTGCCTTTTCTGGCCAAAAATGCCAAAAGGCTGTTTTGCATCCCACCCATAAGTCAAATTTCCATAGCTTTAGTTTATCAGAAGTGGATGCCTTCTGCAGAAGAAGGCAGAAATGAAAAGCATTATAATATGTGATATTTTTCTTTGCAACAACAGAGGTAAATTGGGGGTCATCAGCACAGGCGCTTTTCTACATTAATGCCATTGACAGTGCGCTGGATTTAACGGCAGTGGACGAGCATGTGAAAAATTTCAGGTGAGGTCACCGTGGAGGCGGGTCCCAGTTTGCCATGCACAAATGCACTGCCACATTTAACACCCCTTTTCGCTTTCAGACCTCAGTGCATAGTATTAACTGGAGCACCCATGACGAGACCAGCTCTGCTAGATCTTGCCCATTCATTCACAAAGAGCAACGGTCTCTGCATCTGTTGCGAAGTATACATGGTAAGTTCAGTCCACAGCCTGCTTCACACAAAGTCGTGGCCCCAGGAGGTAACTCGGGTCATGGAAAGAAGTTACCTATGTGCTCTGTCTCCACTCTGTGGGGAAACTCTGGCCAGTCCAGCGTACACAGGCCTACAGCCTAGTCCTTCCTGAATGAACGGTTTGCTGCACCCAGTAAGGGCCCTCTCACCACATTATTTGTTCAAAATATTATTCTCTCTCCTCTGCATGAGGCCCCACAAGACGGCTTATGGGAGCAAAGGAGGACAGCACACCAAGTGAATAATCTGGTTCATAAACAATAACGATCCTCAGTCAAATTAAAATAGAGAAGGTAGCAGCAGAACAGGCCATTCCGCTTAAGAGAGTCTGCAGCTCTTGGAGGTGGAAGCACCATTATGTATTTATGCATTTCCTTGCATTCCTTTATGCATTTATATACCACCTTTATGCCAGGGCATCAAAGGCAGCTTACAGTGTTAAAATACTGAAACAAACAAAGGCTAGAAAATCAGGTCAATTGAAGGGTTTTCCAGGAGCTGGTTGCTGCTTCACTTCAGCCTTTCCGCTGGACACAAAAGCCTTCTGACCCAGTGTCAGTGGGACAATCAATGCTCCAAGAATTCTCTTAGGCCAGTTGAAGAACAAATGCCCGATGTTCTAGAGCAAAGTGGGCTGTACTACTCCCCTGGGGGCGGTGGGGACAGTGGAAAGATCCACCTCTGGTGAGAAAAAAGGTGCCAGCAGGAAGGCACTAGGAGATTACAGGTTATGAACATCCAGGTTATGAACAACTCATACTTATGAATGCATGGACTGCCATACATGAATAGCTCTAGTGAAAAGCCATGCATATTGCTAGGAAACTATGCAATGTGTTTGCTAATGCATCACCAGTGGCTGCATAATCACTGGTGATAGAGATATTCATGGCTTTTCATTAGTGATAGAGATTTGCTAGAGATCGTCAAGGCTATCTCTCAGGAACTATGCAACGTATCTCTCAGGAACTATGTGATGTGTTTAAAGCCTAGTTCCCTAGAGATACAATATTCACAACTTTTTGTTCCGTAGCATCAGCTCAAGTGTATCCAAGCCAGTGTGCTTTGGCACACATGTATGGCATGTAGTTCCCTTTGGTTCATCCGTTGTGTTTGCCCTTGTAACCTGGCCCTCCACTGCTACAAGGCCATTTATGAAGAAAAAAGAGAATGGCTATACAAACAACCCTTGAGGCCTACTTCAAGAAAGCGACTCCAGTGGACCCACCCCCCCCCACCCCGGCCCACCCCACCCGCAGCAGCACGTTCAAACTCTGATTCTCCAGCACCAGGTCCATCTCCATCTTCATCAGTTAATGTTATTTCAAGAATATTCTAAACTGCTTTAAGAATTGTTTATCTTACTCACTTTTTTTACAATACTGTGTACCTGCACACATAGACACCTAATACAGATTCTTCCTCTCTTCCCTCAGTACCTGTAGTTACTTTATTATTACTGCATTATTATCATTATTACAATGTTGTATTGTGTTTACAATGTTTTAATGAATATTGAACTGTTTCTTAACTGCCTTATATGTATGGAAAGGTAAAATATATATCTATACTATTTGGCTTACTCATATGATCTGACTTACATACAAATTTGACTTAAGGACATTCTCAGGAATGGAACTTGACCATAACCTGAGGACTACCTGCATAGTTCACTACTACAAAAGAAACAAAGAGAACAAAAAGGCAAAAGTTTGTACAGTAGGACCGCTGAGGTGTCTGCCCCCCATACACACACCCTGCACGTCACCATCCATGGCAGTGCCCACCTCCGGATGCCCTGTTGAGAGCAGGGGCAAGGGACAGGCAGTGAGAGAGGCCAAGCAAGCAAGGGGTACTGAACCAAGGGGCACTGGAGTTGTCACCCAAGAGGAAAGGGGGCAGCAGCCCCCAAAAGATTGGGGATCACTATGGGTTTAAATGGCAACATTTCCCAACTTCCAATACAACTTAAAATAAAAGGAAGGTCTGCAGCCTCTGTTTTGGAAGCTAACATGGTGCATTAAATCAGAGCGCTCTCTTCAAAGACAGTAGCCGCAGGTTCAAATCAAAGGCTAGAATTAGACAGTTTCATGCCTAGATGAAGTGCTCTTTTATGGGAAACTGTTCCTAAATAATTCAAATATTGCAGCACAGTCCAAAGCGGGAGCTAGTTGATCTTTCTTCGCCTAGTTGACCTGCACGGTTGAAGCCAGTGGAAGTTTTACTGCTGAGTCCCAGTGGGAACATAATTAGGGTCCAGAAGAGCTGCAGGTCGGCAAGTCTTTTGACTTAGTGCAATATTAGTAGATTTTTATTTCTAAAATATTTAACATAAGCTGCTGTGCTAGTGTAAGCATTTTGGTTGCTTTGCTCCTCCTCTACAAATGTAGGCTGAGCTTAGTTTTATTGGCTAATAAAAATGAGACACAAGGAACTTATGATGTAAGAAAGAAATCAATCCCACGCAGGGCTGACTTCTGTAAGCACTCTGCATTGTGTCAAGATTGCAACTCAATTCCTCTCGGAGCATTCCTAAGAACACCATGACAACACACACACACACTAGCAGGCCCATATTCAAGAATTGGCCCTAAATCACCTGAAATCCAATTACTTCCATTTAACTGAATTACAGATGGGGCTGCTGCGTTAACCCTATGCCATTCCTCTGAATATTTAAGAGCGACAGCACCTGCTTTTAGTGATACATATTCAAACGACTCTCTGCCTGCTATCACTCTAACTAAGTGATGTTAACACACTTATCCTCCTGGAACAGAAAGTGAGCGACACGACCGGCAGGCTTCATTTCAAAAAGCTCCGTCTCTCCGGAATCCTTTGTAGCAATGTCTTTATCCCTGGCACTTTTTCCATCCCCTTACACCAGACTCAGGAACTCCTTCAAAATCACGCTATTGTGCGATACATAATACAAAGTCCTTTCCCTAATATGCAGTTGTGTCATGCAGGGCCCACGCAAGCTGTGCGTTACAGAGATGAACAGTGGCATGGCAACGAAGCAGGCCTGGCTGACAAAGAACAAAAGAAGAGCCTTTTATGCTGCCGTGGCGGCCGACGGCTTTCGAGATGGCGTCAAAAGTCTCCTCCAAGTAAGCTCTCTATTTGCAGACCACGTGCGAGGAGTATTGCTTTACAGCCGTCTCTGCTACGTGAAGAACGGCTGTTTATTCGTTAAGAGCACTTGTCGCGCACGTGGATAATCTCTTGCAAACGCAGAACTGTATCTTGAGGGCACCTCTCTTTGTCGTACGGGTTATTTCAGAAGCAATTCTGGATTCTGGCGATGGAACGATGAAATGAACAAATCAATCCCATATTAAGTGAGTGTGGACTTGGAGTCAATGAAGATGCCTTAAGGGTGCCCGGCAAATGTCTGCGACTACACATGCTCCTTGCAAATGGCTTCCCTTGCCTATTCCTATGCAGGGCATATGACATTTTATAGCACATCATACAGCAAAACCTATTTCACATAGTAAAACCATCAGTGCATTTTCTTAGACCTTTCACACGTTGGCCTAACAATAATCGGAGGTTTTTTAAAACTCAGGACACCGTGGGCAATTCACCTTGCTGCTGATTGGCTCCTCCTTGGCTGTGCCTGCCAATGGGAGCAGCTAAGCAATCCAAGGTACTCCAATCTGGCTTGTCTAGCCTGATGTCTGAACCTGAAACTTTGGCTTGTCTCTTCCCTGGCAAGCCAGAACTGGAACCTGGAGGTGAATCCTAGGTTCCAATGTTGGTTTGTCACGGGGGAGACAAGTCAGAATTCTGGGAATGGAGTCTCCCTCCGGATTGTTTTCTTGCTACTGAAAAAGAGCCTAGTGGGAAAGAGCCAACTATATGACCAAGCCTGCAGACTCCTTCCAGGTAACCTATTAAAAACAACAACCCTGCATCCCTGTTGCATACAAACTGGGTGATAATGGACAGATGTTTATCCTGGGCAAAAGAACAACGAGGCCCTGGAATATAACCCTAAACACACCTGAATGTTTGAGGCTGCCCTGCACTAGACAGGGCTCTATGTCTTTGGGATCAGAGTGTATCTGTGGTGGTTAAGAGTGTGGTGAGGACTTTGTGGGATCCAGGTTCTAGTTCCCACTCAGCCATGCAGTTCACCGGCTGACTTGGTCCCAGTTATGGTCTCTCAGCCCAACCTTAACTTACAGGGTCGTTGTTGTGATGATAAAAATGGAGTGGCTGAGAACTGTGCAAGCAGCTTGGCTCGCTCACAAGAAGAAAAAGGGTGGAATCTAAATGCAATGTAATATAATGTCTGCTATATACACACACCATGTGCCATCAAACAAAATAAACACATGAATGCTTCTGAAATCAGAAGTATCCCTTAGTTTTATTTCCATATTTCTTTTATTTTTTTTAAGAATTGGGAGACTGCTTTCCAAACCCACTTTCTGGTTTACAAGTATATACAAACTATTTTCAAAAATCACCCTGCTGCTATGAGGATAAAACAAAGAGAGCTATGTCCAATCCCTTCATTTCTTTTATTATTTCATCTAAGTGTAAATAACCAAAGATACTGCACAAAATCCAAATGAAAACCACAGAAAACGCTAATAGGCAATGTTGAGATCAAGGAAGGACAAAAATGGCAGGCTTTCTTTAAAACAAAGTTTGCTTTGGCACGAAAACTATAAAGTGACATTGCCCAATTGGCTTCTCTAGGGACTGCAAAACCTCCCTAGAAAACACCCCGTTCTCTGCATTCCTGGATCTTTGGTCATGTCTTCCTATGAACATGTTTGTTTAGAAGACTTCTAGCTGAAGAGCTGGTTCCCATTTCGGGGGCCACATCAGAGTTGATCTGGTGTGAAGGCACACAGAGTAAGACCAGAGGCAAAAGAGGTAGAGTGAAAGCCAAACAATTCTTGTGTATTAAAGCTCTCCACTAAGCCTTAGGGGAGACATTCTGACCATTTTGAAGGCTGGGGAACTACACAAAACTGGGAAAACTCTTTAACCATCAGTGGTTCAGGGGAAGGGAGCTTGGCCGCCCCAAGCTCCTGGGACTGAAGTTCCCCACACCTGGTTTAAATGATCAGTTCTCATGTAGAGGCTGACTGGACACAAATTCAACAGAAAATTCACAGTGTGTTACCAAAGATTCTAAGAACAACCATTTTTTTCTCAATTCAGGGCTTCTCTATTTATGCATTTACATCTAGAGAGTTGTTGGTTATCAGCTAAATGTGTGGATTGACTGTACGGAATCTAGACTTAATCATACTCAGAGCAAACCTATTGAAATCAGTGGAACTAAATTATGACTAAGTTGTGCTATCAACATGTGTGTGTGTGAAATGAGCTTTAAAATTAGTTTATTCCTGAATCTGCAGACATTGCAGGTTGAGTCCAATATAGCAAATGCCAGTAACTGTTCCCTCCTTCACTTTCACCTACAAATTACCTCCATTTGGAAGCTGATGTCACCTGTTTATCTAGCCTTTTAAACATTTTCTTAAATCGATCCAAGAATTATTATACAGATCATAGGATCCTGCAGCCTTCTTCGGCATTCTTTGTCCTGTATTAAATGGAAACACAGAAAAATCAGGGTTCTGGGTTATTTGAGGATCCTTCGGTGGGTACAGGGCAATTGAACGAGGAGAGGATGAGACAGGCCTGGGATGCCCCTCTCCTTGCATGTTCATTCAAGATGGAAGGAAGAGCATCCCAAGAGGGATTACGTGTGCTCAGCTAGATGTCTAGAGTCTCCATGGATACTGAAAATCATGCAGCCTGAGCATATGAAAGTCCAAATTTCCACCATCCCCATTAAGTCTAACTCAACCAAGTGTGCACAGGATTGCAGTCTTAAACTGATCAAAGTTATCCCCATGTAAAAGGACTTGTTCACATCTTTCTAAATCGTAGCACTCTTTAGAGGAACTTTCTACTTTGCTTACATAATGGGTGTAAAATGTGGGGTTATCATGTTAAAAATGAGCACACTAGCAGTAGCATGAAAACTCTGTTGAACTTAAATGATTCCTCTGCTTTAATGAGTGTGCATCCGAAGAAATGCAGATGAGTGCTAATTTAGCAAAGCTACATTTCTGTCATCTAAAAACCATTTATAGCTGAGATGATTTAGAGCTAATCTTTATGTGTGCTGCTTGGGTGCAAGCATGAAGGACACTCTCCAAATGCAATTTAATCTTAAATCCCTCTGGAACATTACTTCCGTTATCTTCTGCCATTACTCCTCATTTTTGGGCAAACCTTGCACATGAGTCTTTTTAAACACCATGTTTTTATCTTGCTAGGCCTCTGGTTTGGGCAGAATGAAACCAAATACTTTAGTGCTTGGATTTAAAAAGGACTGGAGACGTGCCACGGCGGTCCAAGTTGAAAATTACATGGGTGTGATACAGTAAGTTGAAGGTGGACACATGCTGTTTTTGTTTGAACTAGAACTGGCTGGCATAGCTGAATAGCTTCACTTAAGCAAATGGAGAACATTCCAACAGGTCACTGAACATCAAGATATGTGCTTCAAGTGGTGTGTGGGGACTGAGGGGAAAAGGGAGTATGATCAGAGTTTCTCCTTTTTTTCATGTTGGCATGCAGAGCAAAACAACACACCACACACTTCTCCAGTGTATTTTAATGTCCCCATTGCAAATTTAAACCAGATTTGAATCTGTTGAATTGCCATGGTTCCCAGCTGAGCTCTGGGTTCTAAAGTATGACCAAGGGCTTAAGGGTCTTTAACAAAGTTTTCTTGACTGTTACAATTTCTTGAGATAACCTATGAGCATAGCCCTTAAGTTAGTTTGATACTGATTTAAATCTGTGGTCTGGATAAACCTTTGGAATATGCACTACCCCCACCACACGCACGCACGCACGCACCATATCAAAGCCACATGGTCAAAGATAGAACAGTTTGGCTGAATACACAGGAACTTGCAGAAATAGTCAACAAAGCAGCACTGAGCATTGTCCCAAGAAAAATCTACCCTATGCTTCCTCCATTTTATTTATTTATTTGGTTTTTTGTCTGCCTCATTAGCCACACAGCTCCCTAGATGGGTTACAGACATAAAACCATGTGAAAACAATATAAAATATGGCCCTAGAGGGAGTTCCAAACTTCCTTTTTCTACATCCAAAAAACAAAAAGCCCAACGCACACTGGGCAGACTGAGTTTGAGAAGTAGGACAGGAAACAAAAGGTAATTCTTTTCTTTCTTGTTTGTTTAAACTCAAAACCATATCCTTGTGCAGCTTTTTCACCAGCAAGGGAAGGATACGGGGATCCTGTATTTTAATTCCCATAGATGAAAAGGGTGATTTTGAGCCAAACGCATCCTCTGTGAAACCACCTCAGGTTGCTTTAGATTCTCTCTCTCTCTCTCTCTCTCGCACACGCACACGCACACAGAAAAAGGCACATGTAGATTGTGGAATTCTAAATACACCTTAGTTTTAGCCTGTCTTGCAGAGACTTTGAAACAGTCCAATTAGTGAATTGGTATTGGAAGTGAATATGTGGGAAAGTTGAGAACCTGCAAAAGTCAGTATTCAAGGAGTATTCAAGGAGCAATGCAAATATAGATGGTGGATCATGACATACAAGTTTTGTTCAAGAGCTTAATCTTGGGAATCCAGTGTAAAAATTGTCTAAGTAAAGACTACAGAATAACATCCACAGTATTTCATCTATGTGTGTACGCGTGCCTATCTTTCAGTGATGCATTTGACTTTGAATACGGTGTGATAATCGTTCGAATAAGTCAAGGGTTTGACATATCGCAAGTCCTCCAGGTCCAAGGTATGTCTGGTCTTAATTAAGTGAATTTCAGTTAATTCCTACACTAGAGGTATGTTTTCTGGAAATAAAGAATATTCATGTGATAATCCCACTGGATTACAAACACACCAATTTTAGGAAATCTTGATCAATTACTATAAGACATGAGCATTAATATTGTTAATTATCTTCTCTGGAGACTGGTAGCTCTTATATGCAGTTAGTGACAATGTTTATCATATCAGTAATAAAAGAAATCAGGCAGTACTGTCTAATGGAAACCTAGACATACCATATTTTTCGCTCTATAAGACGCGCCTGACCATCAGACGCACCTAGTTTTTAGAGGAGGAAAACAAGAGAAAAAATATTCTGAATCCACTGGGCACATAATCACAGGCACATTCCCCATCACTTCCCCATGGGCTGCACATCTGACAGACTTACTGCACACACATATTCACTCTATAAGACGCACAGGCATTTCCCCTTACTTTTGAGGGGGGAAAAAGTGAGTCTTATAGAGCAAAAAATACGGTAAATTTTTGGTGTGTGGGTCATGAACTGGCAATAACTATGTTAGGAGGGCTGTGCTCCCACTGGATAGCCAGCTCAGGAGGGAAGCCCGGTCCTGAAAACGTAGGATAGGATCAAAACTGTCGGGAGCTTTCTGTTTATAGAAGGATAATACTCCTCAGGTGCACAGTACTTTTAATCGCAGAGCATTTTCCCAGGTACAGAAGGGAAGAGAAGCAGGGCCGTCTGAATGCATGGGCCTGATGGGCACTTGCCCATGGGCCCCATACTAATCTGTGTATGTTAACCCTTGGAAAATGGGAAAACTTCCAAATTTAACAGTAGTTGTCGTTGTCGTAGGGGCCCCAGTACACTGCTTTGCCCGGGGCCCATAATGCTGTTAAGACGGCCCTGAAAAGAAGTCTCTGTGCTTGTGAAGCTCCTTGTGTGAGAATTGGCAGACTGTGTCTGCTGGGGTGACGAAGTCCGTGAACAAAGTCCAGGAAGCAGAAATCCCACCAAGCGGTCAGGATGGTTGGTGATAAGGGACCAACTTGTACAAGTCTGCAGGGGTGAGAGTAATGGAAAGTGCAGGAACCACCGAACATGGGCATGTGCACCAAATTCCTGAGATGCAAACCCTGGAAAACAAGGATGGCTGGATACAGGGCTCTCCGGGGATTAACTACTTGTTCTGGGAGCCTGTTGCAACTTTCTCCTTATATACTCCTGGGCCCTGGCGTCATGCCTGCTGCCCCTTAAGGACTTGGGGCTGGAGTTAAGCACTCTGTTGCCTCTTAGCCGATCCTCTTTTGGTGCACTGCTTACTGCAGGCACTGCACGATGAGCCTGGCATGGTGGGCCCGGCCCTTCAAGGGACCCTGGTCCAAAGGGGCCTACACAGGGGGTGGCGGCTTGGGTTCCAGGGACTCCTGGCTATCACACTCAGGGGTCTCACCTCTGTAAGCAGTGCTCCAGCTCCTGCCCAGCCCTCAGCCCTGGCTGCTGGTTGAGTCCTGGCTGCTGGTTGAGACTGGGACCATGGCTGAAGCTATTACTCACTTCCCAATGCGGTATGCAGATAATTGTGACAAATTATCTCATGAAGAAGACATCTAAGACGTGGAGCTACTTGAGGGAGGGGGTCCTTTGTACTGTGAAAAGCTTGGCTTTTCCTTCTTGAATTATCTCTGACACATGTGACAAATGCTCGTTTGCAGTTGTGTATAGACATGACCAGAGATTTTTCTTTTGACATGCATGTGCTACGATTTTCCGTGAGTGTACATTTTGTGAATGGGCTTCAGTTGGAAATCAATGTGTGCTCGTCTAATACCGTTGTCATGGATGAAGGGATCTGCACTGATCTTTCATTCCAGGGAATTTCTGTCAGGAGAGGGACTCCAAGTGAAAGAAAGAGCACAGTCATTCAGTCCCACAAATTTGGATCGTCTGCAGGAATCAGCTTAAAATCAATACTTGGCCACCTCCACCACCATCATCATCACCATGCAGAATAACAACTCTCTGCTGCCATCTGCTGCTGCTTCTTGTGTCTGTCCACATTTTATTTTCAAGATGCAGGTGGAAAGTGCAGAATCTAGGGTAGCAAGCCATAAACAAAATTAAGATGGATGCCCAAAAAGACCAGCTCCTGATCAAACTGGAAGACAGCAATAAATACAACTAGAATTCGGGAAAGGCAATTGACTGAGTCAAAACAGTCCAGTGATAGCATGGCTGGAATGAAGCTGGGAGCATCATGGGCAACAAAAGCAATATGGTAGCCTGAAATGGACCAATGTTAGTTGTATCTGTCACTTATATTGGTAAAAACAGTAATGAGAATAAGTATTTCGACATCTTTATAGAAATCTATCCCGTTAGACTATAATGTAGTGATAGTAGACACCAATCCCACACAATTACAGCATAATGCTACAAATATTATGAAACAGAAATATAGTGTAAGATTAACAAGAGATTACAAGAAATTGGAAATATCCTAAATTCTAAACAGACCTGGTGATGTTCATGCGGATGACTGGAAACCAGGTTGGATTTTGGGGCGGAGGGGTGTATTTACATTCCAATGCAGCATTTTGTTTCAAAACGACAATCAGTTCTTTAGTTTTGACTAAAGTTTAGTTAAACTTTTAAATTAAACTAATTATATTTGTCCTCTCTTTTTATCTTAATGATATACATCATTTTATTCAGATAATTCACCTTTTTGACAAGAGTATGCTTCCAAAATGCAGTGAAACGAAATACAGAAATATTTGTGCAAGAATTTTCTTTTAGATCGAGTATGCAGATAACATATGGATACTTGAAGTGGAAGTTAAGAGCAAGATCCCTGAAAAACTTTTTTTTTTCTGCTTTCAGGGGTGTCTCTACTATTGGGCAATTCTAGCCTGTGAAAAGAAAACATTTAGGTCTAATATTACTTCCAGCTCAAAAAGATGCAAATGCCACAATGGGTATTATTGTCACTTACATTGCCAATCCCGCTTTGCCTTAACAGAGGAATTGAAGAAACTGGAGCAAGAGAGGCAGGCCCTAGAAGCCACCATTAAAGACAGTGCATTTGACGAAGTGAATTGTGGTATCCATGGATTCCTCAGAAGAGTCACCAAGCTCAACATTACAAAGACTACGCCCCGAAAAGGCAAGTGCAGAGCCAAAAACAACATATTTGTAAGGGTTCACTTGTCAATGTCTAGTTTGCCTGAGGGGGCATTTTAGTTTGGAGAGTATTGCATGACTTTCCGCAGATCACGATCTTCGCCCTGGTCTGACTCCCACAGTTCTGGTTTCCAACATGCTCTTAAGCCTCAATGGGGTGCATTGGGGAGATCCCAGTTAACATGCGAGGGGGCACTCTAGATCCATCCCCTCTCCATGCATTTCTCTCGCCCTGTCCTCTCTCCCGCTCCTGGCCAGACTCTTGCTGGCCAGGCGAAGGAGCCCTCCCTCTTCCATACAAAAACCCTGAGGCACTGTAAATATTTGTAAATATTTTGATTATTAATCTAAACAAGTAACAGGATACAACTGAGATCCCAACATAACAACAACTACATAGACCAGGTCAAACTAAGATAATGATGGCGATTGGCTCTTTCTGAATTACGGCGATTGGCTCTTTCCTGGCCTCCTTTTACAGTTGTGGTCACAGCCCTGTATATCTTACACCTCCATCTGAAGGCAGTTTCTCATACCTTAACTAGGGTTTAACTAAGCAGGAACGTATTACAGGAAATGAACCATTAGATTAAAAGGGCTTTAGACCCCTTTCTTCTAAATATAACTCAGTGGATGATGGTAACTTTAAATGAGTATTTAATGAGGTTTAGCATAGCTTCTGGTGGCAGAAAGGTTGTTCTTGTAATTTGTAAGGTAAATGTTAAAAAAAAAATCTGTCAGCATTGTGGAACAGAAGCCAAAATAGGATATGTTATGCCGGAAAGCACAATTTGCCTGAAACCCTTTGTTTAACTACAGGGTGCCCCAAAAGTTACCATACATAGGGAAAATGGGAAATTGTGGCTAAATAAACACCTTTATTTACAAAATATTCATTACAAAAATTTACAAAATATTCTTTACATGTTGATCACCTGTTTCTACACACACACAAAGTCTCCTCTTATAAAGTTTTAACTTTATAACTTAAAGTTAAAGATATAAAGTTAAAACTTTATATTATATTATATTATAATAAATTATTATATTATTTATATATTATATTATTATTATATATTATGGGACACCCTGTATATGCTAAAGTTAGGATCAACTTCCTGTTTTTTATTAAAGGGGTATGAATTAGTAGCAGATTGTAGATCTATGAATAGAGGCATTTGGTTCACCCCAAAATATGAGAACTTTAAAAAAATCTTTTCTCATACTTGGTCAGGCAGCTAGCAGCTTGACTGCTTAGAAACTCAGAGGCATTGCCGCCTTAAAAAGCACAACACTGTGAGTTCAGGTGGGTCCTCGTATATTCCTGATTCTGTGCTCTTGCCCATTCCCACCAAGGATGTTTATGAATGAGCAAAGAAGAGATGAGAACGGACTTCATGGCCAGTAGGTGCTCCACAGCATCCACTGCCCTTCTCTCTATCTACATGCACGCACAGACATTGCCCCCAAGCGACAGTGAAGAGTCACCCATATTGTATACCTGACACCCATCCTTGCAGAGGTATCCCATCTGAAAGTCTTCCTCAGAGCTAAATCACATGACCTGAAGATCAATTAGTAGCAACCTGCTGACTTCACTCCCCCCTAGTTGATGGAGGAGTTAGCATAGTTTATGCCCACCTTGGAACGTCTATTGCCTAAATAGGCATTTGCTATGGTAAACATGCATTCTAAGTCTTAAAATCATATTTGTGGAGCTCTTTCAATGGTGCACAAAGGCCCTGAATGTGGCCGCTCTGCTTTCAGACAGCGGCATCAACAACATCTCGTCGCTGCACGTCGGGGAATTCAATCAGCGGCTGCTTGAAGCAAGTACTCAGTTTAAAAAGAAGCAAGGGAAAGGTACCATCGACATATGGTGGCTGTTCGACGATGGAGGTAAAGCATGTGAAGGGACATCACACCGACAGCGGGGCAGGGGGAGAATAGTGAAGGCAAAACAGGGCTTGCAAAATGAGCAGTGGCAGGAGTTGCCAAGTGCCATTTTGTGGTATAAAGACAGGGTACAATTTCAAATAAATTTAAAAAAAAAACACTGGATCTGACAGAAAGTCAAAGAAAACATGCTTTTAGTAGAAAAAAAGTTTTTTATTTTCTTACAGAGGTTTCTAATTTGCTTTATTTTGTAAAAATATATAATTATCTGATTTTTTTCACTCAGGATTAATACTCTTAATTCCATATATTCTCACTCTTCGGAAAAAATGGCAAGCTTGTAAATTAAGAATCTTTACTGGTGGAAAAGTCACACGTCTTGAAGAGGAGAAGTTAATGTAAATATGCCTTCTATCTTCCCAAGTTTAATATAATTTTATTGCCTACCGAGACTATTTGCACATGGAGTGGGGAGAAGGAAACTGATTTTAATGACATATTATCAATCCTACCTACAAGATTGTTATAAGAATCACTCAGATAATGTGTATGAAGCGATTTAAAGTCTCTAGTAGTAATATGAGTATCAAGCCTTTCATATTTTAATCTCCTTACAACTTTTTTCTGAGATCTTTCCAGGGCTCTAAGTATGTTTTTTATCTGTTGCTACCACAGTTTAGTAACTCTGATCAATGTACAGAGCATTACATATTTCTGAAAAGAAAGAACGGCTTCTGTTCATGCAAATCTCCATGTGGGTAAAAATGAATCTCCATACGTGTAAATATTCTTATATTTTGAATTGATTTAGGTTTCAGCTAAAGCAATGCATTCATAGACCTAGTCACAACATTGTACAAATCAGAAGGATTTAAACATTTTTATATATTTCAGCATGTATGATGAGTAGTTTAACAAGACTTAGTGCAATGCTATGCATGTCTACTCAGAAGTCAGTGTAACTTACAATTGCCTTCATGTGTGTGCAAAGATTTAGGGTGCAATTAAATGCATTTTAAGCAGAAAAAGTCCATCCTGGCAGGGGAATGTTGACAGCTGGAAGACTTTGGTTGTCTTTATCAACTGTTAGAGACACAACAGTTAAAAATGCACATTCCCTTTTGTTTTCAGGATTGCTTCACTCTTAAGTAAATTCAGAATAAAATTTGCTGACATTAATATAATTGGTGACATCAATATGAAACCAAACAAAGAGAGGTAAGAGTGGTTTTTAAACATATTTTAAATAAGGGGTTGAAATGAAAACATTCTGAATTTTATTTTAGCAGTCTTGAAAGTCTGAAACATTATGCATATTGAGCAAAATGAGCAATTTCCACTTAGCATTTCTTTTCAAAGCCAATAATCACCACCACCACCCAAATTAACATAGAGTTAAAAGTGCTGGTCAATTGAGTTCAATGGATTTGAATATGTTTAATCCTGTGTTGAATTATAGGTGAGGTAAAAAAGCAATGCGGTGGTGGCGGTGGCGGCACAACAGTAGTGCCAAAGTGGACACACATGCACTGCTGTTTTAGTGTTGTCCTTCTGTTCCAAAATACAAATCTGAGCGCTACAAAAGCCATACAAATTGGTTTGATCCTTGCCCATGACAGGTTTTGGTCAATGAGAGGCAGCAATAATCAGCACTGAGAATCAGCAGCATCAGTGCATGCGGAACAACAAGCAGTGGCTTCACTTTCCATCTTAACATCTTTGAAAAGTGATTTTCCATATACATTCTATGGCCACTGTTCAGCACCATTACATGCTGACGAACAACCAACTGAGTTCAGCAAGCCTAAAGGCACAGTCCTTTGCATGTTTACTTCTATTGCATTCAATTGAATTTTGAAAAATGGAACTCAATTTTTAACTTTTATTGTCATGCTTATTTATTGCATTCTACCTTTTTATTACATTATGTGGATCGTACTTTTTCTGTTTGTTTATTGTTTGCTGGATTTTGTTGTAAGCCGTACTGAGACACTGGTAAGGACGGAGTAGCAATGCTGTACATAAATATAAATAAACGGTGCTTGTTTCTCCAGGTAAGTCTGCATAGGATTGCAGCCCACACACGCCTAATGGTGAACCATGGCCTAAATACTTACTTCCATCTTCGCTTTAATGTTAAAGTGAACTATAATGGAAGGCAAAAATTAGCACTGTAACTGCAAGGTAGGGAGCCTGGAATGAAAAGGCCATTTTCTTCTTGTATACAGAATATACTACACTTTTCTGCAATGTATTATATAATAACAAAGGAAATGACATGAGAGATAGAGATGAGCTCAGTGACGAATGTAGACCTGTCTAGACAAGGTATAGCCCAGTGGCACCGCACAGCTGTAACTGAGCATAAAACCTAATGCATGCAGTTTAGAAGTTTTGAATGAAATTCAGCTACAATTCTACCGCTTACCTTAGAATATCTGTGAAATAATGAGTTACGGTCCTGCTGTGAATCCTCCTTTATAATTTCTGTTCCAGCTGGAAATTCTTTGAAGAGATGATCGAACCATACCGCCTTCATGAAAGCTGCAAAGATTTAACAACTGCTGAGAAATTAAAAAGAGAGGCACCGTGGAAAATCACCGATGCAGAGCTAGAAGCATTCAAGGAGAAGGTAAGGAGCTGTGCGAACCATTCCGCTTGACAATGTGAGATGGCTGGATGAAAAAGGAAATTGTGCACATGTAAGTGGGGAAGGGTTAGGGAAATTTGTTGCGTTAGGACAAAATAGTGGGCAGGGGGGACAAACTGAATCTAGCAAGCTGTACTTGATTTGTAGAACAGGAGATGCGTAACCATAAACCATGGAGCAACTCAGGAACAGAACTCATGGCTTGTTGTTGGGCTGTGAACTGTGGGTTGCTCCGCCTGGCTTAGTGCACTTTATGATTTCCTTTGGCACATTATGGTACTATGCAGCTTTTCTTTTGGGTTGAGGTCACCCATGGTTAACTGAAAATGGGGAAACCGAGCCAGCAGATTCAGGGATCTTGCTGTACTTCAAGGCATACAATTCTCTAACCAGCTATCAGAGGCATGCACCCCCCCCCCCCCGCAGTACAATGAATACACAGGATACGAATCTAATGCAGAGTTTTGCAAAATGAAATTTTGTGATCTAGCTCCAAAAAATTTGGAGAAAATATGAAGTAAAACTGGTTCTTGTGTTGTTTTAATTATTTTTTAAATTTTATTTTTTTAAAGAACACAAGTACAAAATAAGAAACACAAAAAACCCATTATATATATAAAAACCACTTAGTTCTCCCTCCACCAGGATCATGGCTGTATAATATTTTTCCTTTGGTTTCTTTCTTTGTTTCTAGCTCTAACTTGTTGTTCTTTCAGGAATACCCCCTTCCATCCAAAATTGCAGTGCATCAGCCAAAGATTTAATACCCTTCCCTTTTATTAGTACATATTCAATAAACAAACCCCATGTGTCTGAAGTATAGTATAGATAGTATAATGATAATTGTAGACCTACAAATGCATCCAATTCTTAATTTATCTAGCTAAATTTATCTGTATAAGTATTATACTTCATAGCCAACAGTATTTTATTAAGAGGAGAAGAAAAATAAATTTGGGTGCATCTTAATTTGACAGTGATAACAGAAAACAGAAACTTCCATAAAATGTTATTCCCAACCAGTCTTAGTAATCATCTTCCCTCCGTTTTATGAGCGATGTAACAAATAAATCAAAGGTAAGAGTCACGTTATAGTCAACAGTCTTATCCAAAGGAAGTGGTAGTAATAAATACATCGGAGCTTCATGTCAAACTATTGTTTACAAAGAACTATGCCTTATATGACATTCTTGTAATCACTCAACTTAAAGCATACCAACGGAAACTCTGATTTCCATGTTCAAATCTGTTTGTTTCCAACAGAGTTGCCGCCAAGTCCGTCTGAATGAACTTTTACAGGAACATTCTAGAGCTGCTAATCTGATTGTTCTGTAAGTTATACAATTTCAGGTCATATGTGTACTTTAATTACCATTTTAATCTGGGCTCTTTAGTCGACTAAGGCATTCTGTGTTGGAGGAGGGGTAGACAAGGCTCCACGGGTGAACTGTCATCCTTAAGTGAGGGTCATTTATATCCAGATGTTGCTACAGCTGAAGGAGTTTTGTGGGGGAAAGGCAATATAGAAGCTTTAGTTGTCCCTTGAAGTGCACTTTTTATCCAGCCCAGGAGTATGTGAAGACAAAATATCACCCTTCTCACCAATTTTAAATGAGATCCATAAAAATACAGTTTTTGAGAAAAAACTAGAAATACTATGCTTGAGGAATATCATTCTTACTGATCAATTTCACTAATATTGTCATCCTATTTAATTCAACAGGAGCCTACCAGTGGCAAGAAAAGGAATTATATCTGATTACCTCTATATGGCTTGGTTAGAAATTCTGTCAAAGAATCTGCCTCCAATTTTGCTTGTCCGAGGCAACCACAAAAATGTATTAACGTTTTACTCTTAGCAAGGAACACCTGGAATCTGTTATATGCATTTTGCACACAGCAAAGTCACAAGCATCATAAGGTAATTTTAAAGGCTCTCAGTGACCTCATTCACATCTCATAATACACCAGAATTCTTGTTTTGGCTCTCTGTGAACAAGCTGGCATGCTGCTTCAAGCTGTTTGGTCATTCCCAGCTGTCTTCTGCAAGGAGGAGTAGCTAAGCGAACTGCAGGCCTTCTATGACTGGAAACTCAGGCTTGTCTTCCTCCAGATAAGCCAGAATCATAAACTAGGGTTTGTTCTTGGCTTGTGATTCTGGTTTATCTGGGAGGAGACAAGCCAGAGATCCAGTTATCGTGTTTCAATAAATAAACCACAGATGGACAGTCCGTGGTTTGTTTAGCTGCTCTTTCTTGAAGCAAGAGTGATTGGGCCCCATATGCTAGCATACTGAGTCATTCACAATGTGTTCTAAAGATTCTGGTTCATTGTGACTTGCAAATATATTCCCCAAGATACTGAAAATCGCTTTGGCATCGCCATCTGACAGCAGTGCCCACATCATACATACAGAGAGTGTTTCCGTTCTCAGCCCTTATGTAGCCAAGTGGCCACCATCCACACACAAACAGAAGGCCCCTCCACTTGGGGGCTGCCACATCTCCAGCTCTACGCATTTTTAAAAAAATTATTACAATAGTTTAAACCACATCACTTCAATGTGTTTTTCTGCATCAGTGGAAGGGGATTTGGTTCCAATCTTATTCCTGTTCAGTCAGTGGAATTCAGGCATAGGACGACACCACAGATGACGATAAGTTAAAAAGAATTTTCAATCTATTGAATGGATATAAAGTGCAATCACATCAAATTGCCATGCATCTAAACAGGTTTCAAAGCAAAATTAATTATAAGTTAATTCTTTTTTCAGGATTTCATGTGAACATTATGATTTCTCTAGATTTATAATCTCAAGTAATGTAATTAAATATATTTGATAAATTGTCACAAGTCCTTGAAGGACTTTGATATTCTTTTAATGTCTGTTAAATCTTTTCTGACTAGTATAAAAATACTTTAATCATTGGACTTCTAACCATGCTAAATATTTTTACAAGAATTAAACTAAATGAGAATTAAAGTATGAGTTCTACAGTGTTATTGTATGTCTTTATGTACAACTTATTGTTTTACCATTCAGATCACGTTTCAGAGGGGTAACCATTAGTCAGTTGCAACACAAATGTCAAGGAGTCCAGTAGGATCTTAAATGCTAAGAAATTAAGTATGGCATAAGACCACCTTCCACGGACTGACATCATCTGATGCATGACGTTTTATCCTTACATGAATATTCAACAGGGAGTCAGTATCAGGAAATGCAAAGCATAAAGTCTGTGACAATTCAACTTTAAAGTTTAAACGTGCCAAAAAAAAAAAAAAAAGCACAGCTATTCACAACAGCAGTATTTAGTGCTAATATTTATTTTTATTATTTATTTATTTTTGGGTTTATATCCTGCCTTTTTCCTACAAAGGGCTCAAGACAGCTGACATCAATCTCCTCCTCCATTTTACCCCCACAACAACAGCCCTGTGAGGTAGGTTGGGCTGAGAGTCTGTGGCTGGCCCAGAGTCACCCAGTTGGCTCCATGGCCGAGCGGGGACTAGAACCCAGATCGTCTGAGTCCCATAGTCCCACGCTCTTAACCACTACGCCACACTGGCTCTCAGTGTGTTAATATGCTCAACTTCGATTGTTAATCATTTTAGAATGCAGTTCAGTGAATCTCTCTGCGACACTCCTATCTAGCTTGGCAGATTACAGGCATTTGATGCATGGGAGCAGAAACACGGAGGTGAAGGTTGCCACTCTGAGGTTGATCTTGAGACCTCGGGGCTGCAGCCAACATGGTTTTCCATGCCAGCTCTGAGGGCACAGTCCCAACCCTAACCTTGGAACAGGTTTCTGAGGTTTCTGAGATGCTGCATAGCAGGACTAAGCGACCCAATTTCTTGTCAGTTTTTGTTAAACACATTTTGATGTGCAACTATGTTATTTACATTACGTGCATCTCACAGGAGTGTTGTTCTATCGAAACATAATTATTCCAGCCATAAACTACTTTTACAGAAAAGCCTTCTATTTGACTGCTCACCTAGAAGTCATAGGCAACTTGGGAACAGGTATGATCATGGAAAATGCATGCACGATCCATCTCTCCTCTGCCAGATGATTTGATTTTCATACCTAAGAAGATATGCTAGAGGGTGGAAATCTTAGAACAGACTGTAGATTCAGAAAATGAATCCTACCATGCAAGAACTCTGGATGACCCAACAGACTCACAATATTAACATTTCATTGTGGCTTCTTGTGTTATACAAACCCACCCAAGGTGTCATGAATGATCCTCAAGTGATTTTTCAACCACATAATGACCAGACATCTATTTACTTTCTTTCAGCAAGCAAGTTGTATGTAACATATACATTCAGGCAATGGCAAAGACCAAAAATAACAAGCACAAGTGTCTTCATGTTGGATGATTGTATGGAACACATGAAGGTTTTGTCCATCTAGCTTAGTAGTATCTACTCCACTGGCAGTGACTGTCCAAAATTTATTTCCCAGCCTTACGAAGAGATGCTAGAGATTAGACCCAGGGCTTTCCACACACAAAGCGACAGAGACACTGCCTAGTAGTCACCGTACTGCAGTATGGGTTTCTCACAAATTTTTTGTTTCTAGCGAACTCAAACTAATTTATCTGCCACACTATCTAATTTTTGGTGTTGTGAGCCGCCCCGAGGCTGTCGCAAGGGGCGGCATATAAATATTTAAATAAATAAATAAATAAATAATAAATATATACACTGAAGGGCATCAGTGTACCCCTGCAGCTGTGAAGATGACCCACCACACACACCCACAACTTTATGGAGCTGCTATTTGGACTAGGGGCCTAGGAGAGTCTCCTGCTGTCCAAATCAAATTCTTACAAGCCTTTTTATGAATCCCAAGATGTTGGAAATGGGACCCTGCCCTTTTGATGTAAGAGCTTGGTTGGTAGCCTCAACTTTTTGGCTTATGCCCTTTATTTTCAAAAGAGGAACAGGGTTGCTAGCCCATTTATGTGAGGGCTCTTACTGTAGTGATTCAACCAAGTACGTTGCACAAAAGATTGCTTGTATTCAACTCTAACCCATTTTATTCTTCAAACTGGTTACAATAATGCATCTGGCTTCATAAATCAAAGACTTTGGGATATTGCTTTTCAAGAATACCTGGCTTACTCACGGACCACCTGTTGACCTTGTTCTTTGGATATCCCCTATGATGATCCTTTCCAGTTCACTCCCTACTTCAGCACTCTGCATGGTGCTAAATACTGCAGAGCTTTTATTCTGCCCAGATGTAATGTTCTTCGATACCAAATGCTTTGGAGGCAAGTACTGTATGCAAGCAACCTTCTTTCCTCAACAATATGCCACTACAATAACCAAGAGGTAGAATACATAAATTGTGTCCTGTTCTATAACTTCTGTGCTTGAGTTTAGAAGGATACAGCTGGCCCCTTACTCACCAAAGTACCAAGAAGATCAGTTCAAATTATATTAAATATCCAATAGAATATAAAATTCCAATGGCATCACCAATAGTAGCTAAAATTTGTCTGTAGCAGTGTAATCAAGATAATAACTCACAACAACACAGCCCACTATTTGAAACTGGAAGGATTTTATTTAGGAACCAATTTGTTACTATTGGAACACCAGAGATTTGTTTAGGATATACTTGAATCTGATCACCTTGAGGATTCTGATGTTTTATTTAGTTGGGGGGGTCTATTGTCTGCAATAAATTTGAATGACTGATTACTAGCCTCTTAGCAGTTTAGTTGCATGTCTGTGTACATGCATGTGTGTGCACAGGTGTCCTTTTTTTGGACAAATGAGTAATCCGTGGGCTTAATTACAAGGTTGTAGAAGTGATGTATGCATGGCAGCACTTCTACAGAAGACAATGTTCTCTTCTCTCTGATGATTCAGCAAAGTGCATTATTTAATCACAATTTCCAGAAGGGTAGCCTGTAAGTCTGTTGCAGCAAAAACAACAGAGTCCTGCGATACCTTAAAGATTAACTACTTTATAGTATAAGCTTTCGGAAACTACAGTCCACTTAATTAGACCCATTATGTATCAAAGAATTCCATCCAATGGGAAACCTGTTAACCTCGAAACTTAGGGAATTATGGTCATGCTAGCTTGTTTCCTACCTTGCAAACCAGCTAGATGGCCAATTTAGGGCATCTAGCTGAGGTCCTTCCAATGGAAGGGGCTGGAACACTTCCAGGACACTTTGTGTCTGATTTGGTGTCGTCTTCTTCACTGCCTCCTGATTTGGTGTCCACTTTGCCCAGTCTCAGGGGTCCTGTCCACACTGGCTGTGAAGGGAGGATGGACTGGACCAGGGATTCCCAGCTGCAAGGCTGATGCTCTTTTCCAACCTTTGATCTGGGGATCTGGCACCTCATGGCCCTCGAGACACAGGTCTGCTCTGCCCCAGTCTTACAGGCCCATTACTTTGGGGGCCAGGATTGTAAACACTGAGGTCTGAAGTAACTGCTCCACAAGACAGTTGGGTGTTAGCACAGACATCCTTATATGAGTGAATTAAGTCAGGACCCTTGCCCTGAAAGGCCGCTTTTATCGTATTTTAATATGATAGAATAAAAAATAGCACATGCATAGGAAGCATTTGCCCTTATTCAGGCCACAGGAAATAGAAGAGAACCTCTTGATGAATTCTTGCTGGCCATCTCACATTGAAAGGTCCTTGACATGCATTTGTTAAAGGCTAGCTTGAAGTCAGTTGCAGGGTCCTGAGAGGTTGAGTTCTCCGCCCCTGCCTGCCTCGCTGATCGATTCAAATACATCCTGTTATACTTCTCAGCTCTGATTTCTTGCAAATGCTGTAAAAGGCCCCGAAACCATCCTTGTAAACATAACCTCTCATATTCTGATCAATGAGCTCTATGCTTTTAGTTCTGCTTTCACTGAGCTTTTTGCACATTAAGTATCATTCTCTGGTTTATTGAGCATTACGGGAAAGTTGCATTTTAGTTCTACCCAGAGAAAAGCAAATTTCCATTATGCATCTTAGAATGCAACATTTTCTCACATATACATGTATTTGAATATCTCCTGCTCCTGTTCATAATTCATAGGCTATCTCCGGCAGTCTCTGGATTCAAATGATTAGAAATGTTAAACTGGACTTGGCATAGAAGTGTACTTTATTTTTCACATTAATTTTAAGGCTGTATCATATGCCCACTTACTTGGAAATGAGTCCTGAGGGCTGAAAAACATAAATATAGTCAGGCTGCATGACTAACATTTATTTACTTCATAAATCTATATATTGCTTAACAAAGAAATGTATCAAAATAGCATACTGTGTACAAAGACACAGTCAAAAACCAAATAAAATATATAGTAAAATGTCCATTCCAACATATAAAAGTGTAAACAGAAGCATAATCACCCAAATTAATATGGAAAATTTGGGTGAAAAACACTTTAGAATGTGCCTAAAGCTCACAATGCCTTAATTCCATGGGGAGAACTTTCCACCACACACCCTTCTATAAGTGGCTGCCAGATGACTCCAGGGTACATGCAGAATTAGGCTTCCCTAATGAGCAAGAGAAGCTGGCAAGGGTGTAAGAGTACAGAATACAGAATACAGTGGGTTTGCTCACAGAAGTATATAAGAGGGCAACAAACACAAGAAAGTATTTGGGCCATTTGCCCTAGATTCCCCCCTCCACCACCACCCCCAAAGTCAGAAGCATATAAAATTACGGACAATGCAAAAAAACGTATTTTAATTCCTCTCCAATAAAGGAGGCTAGAATTAATTGACTGGTACTAGATTCAATAGGCACAGAACACACAGTAGGCAGCTTCACACATCACAAGAAGCTGTAGTGATTTCTTTTATCTTGCTGATTTTCATGTCATCCGGACCGAGTCATGCCGTTTTTGTGCAGAATCTTTGGTACCTTGGACAGAAATCAGTGCTCTGTCCCGTACTTAACTATGGCTTCTGCAATTGTCCAGACCTGGTATCTCCATTTTACCACTGTTGGTATGAAACACCATGGAGTCCTGCAGAAAGAGAAGCTATGGAAGTGACCACTCAGCCATCCATTCTGTACTACTGATGTACAAATCAATAGATATAACTTACACAGGTATAATCATGCAAATATTAACATATAACTGGACCAGAAAGGGCACCTTTTTCTCTGAAATATGCATGAAATGTAGCTGACACTAACGAGGAACCATTCCAGAGAAAGACAGCTGGCACTTGACAGATAACAGCAGCTCAACAAAGGGTTATTCACACCAACCCACCGCATCCTTCTCTTCCCTGGAATTATACCCTGTTCTTCCCTGCTCCTTCGGAGCATCTTTCTCTTTGGTGTGTATGCAGAAAGATCACGCCATTGTAACTTTTTTATGTCTGTCACCTATTAGAAAGTGTTAACAGTGTTATGTGCAACCCTTTAATGACCAATGTATAAAAGGGCCAGCTGAGGATCAGGTGTGCCATCTGGAACAATTCACTGGCAGCCAATTATTCTCGAGAATAAACCTCCCCGTCGTCTCTTTTGGGCATATGAACACCAGGACACAGACCATTTGGTCAACACTATCCTAAGCACCCGTGCAATACACATATCATCAACTACTTTATTCTTATGGGCCAAGTGATGTGACTGGCTCCTTTTACTTTTGAAAACAGATAGAAAGTGCACAAATGCCCAGAAAAGGAGGTGATTCAAGCAAAAATGTTTATTATGATTTAATGAAAAGTCCTTTTTATTAAATTAAAAATAGTGGGCATAAATTCCAGGAACAGCTGTTCTGTTTATGCCTCTTTTGTGGCTTTCCAGAAGTATCTGTTTGGCTGCCATGGAAAAAGAAATCAGATCTAGATGGACCTTTGGTCTGATGCAGTAGGGTTCTTATGTTCTCATAGATCATGCTGTGGCTTTTACAGAATTCATAAAGATTTACCACCAAATAAGGTATTGCTAGACAGAAGCCTTTATTGGTATTTTTCTTTGGATTTCACCATTTTAAATTTCTTGCACATTATCTGCATATTTATATTGTTCAGAAAACAATTACTTTTAAAACAATTACTTTTAATGTCTATCAACCAGCGCATAATTTCCAAAAAGTGAGAGTGATCAAAGTGAGAGTACAAGCTGCACACGCTCAGGAGCAATTTTTAATTCCATCGCTTCCAGATGAACCCTGTCTCTGTCCGAAGGGAATGCACCTGTTGCAAGTTGAGTCCTTTTGCGAATTAGGGTCCTACTTTAGAGACGGCAGTCCTCTTTGAGGGGTGTGCAAACAGCAGATGGCAATGTCAAGCTCGGCCATTCATCCCACTAGCCCCTCTGAAGCCTGATTTAGTCTGCCTTTTCCGCCCTCCGTTCTTTTTTCCTTGTGCGTGGTTTAGATTATAAGCCCTGCAGCCTGGGACTATCGTCTTTTGCTGATTATATCTATAGTATATAGTTAAATGCACTCCGTTTCCTCTTGGAAAGACACCTGTATCTGTACTTATAAGCAAGCACGTGCACATGTTATGCCAGCCCGTGGCCGCTTTTGCCGGCGTGTTGTGCCCTAGCCGGACAACGGGGGACACTTCGCAAGGCGAGTGGAAACAAACGCCAAGACCGCCATCTTGTCTCGCAGCATCAGGGCGCCCGCAGAGCAGGAGATGGGCAGCAACAGCAGCGGCAGCGGCTTTTCTCCTGCCTCATCCCGTCCAGCTCAGTAAGCACCGCTCTCCCTGCACACTGGAGACCAGAGAAGGTCGCCGGCCGCCATGACCACCGCCGCGCGCTTCCTCAGGCAGCTTCCCGAATGCAGTAAGAGCCGCGCGCCGGGCGGGGGGGGGGGGGGCAAAGCTGGCCGTTTCGTTGCGCGAGGCCCCGCCCACCTGAGAAAGCTTTGCCCGCTCGGGGCGAAGGGACCCCCACCCACACCCCCCCCCCGCATGTCGGGGGATTGGACTGTTCTCAGAAGCGGTTCTCATCCTTGGCGAACCTTTTAGAGGCGACACCATTCCGTGGGGGGGGGGGTTGGATGGGAGAGGACTGCAACGAAGGCTGGGCCAACTTCAGACGGCACTGTACCTGTGCACTCCTACAGCTCCCATCAGCCGCAGTCTGTGTGGCCAATGGTGAGGAATGCTGGGGGTTGTGGTCCTAAATCTCTGATAGACGCCTGGTAAAGGAAACTATCCTATACAATTACGTTGTTAGTCGCGAAGTCGTGCCCGACCCATCGCGACCCCATGGACGACATTCCTCCAGGCTCTCCTGTCTTCCATCATCCCCCGGAGACCAGCTATGCTCACAATACAATTGTAGACAACAACAACAACAACAACAACAAAAAAGGCCTACAACTCCCAGCATGCCTCACTCAAGACGGTTGTACGTCTTTTTTCTGTCAGATATATGAAGGATTGCGCTCTTGCTGAAGGAAATGATTTATAATTGTCACACCGATCCGCAATTAAGGCTCGAAATCAGTTTCTTGTCAGGGCGAACAGGTTTATTTACAACTGAATACATGGATCCATGGGTGCCTAAAATAGGAACACCCCCATGTTAATTTCCTTAGGGTTATCTAGAATACACAAAAGGGGAGTGAATACAATACACAGGAAAGTGATTGGATACACGTCACAGCACCATAAAGAAAAGTTACATTTCACTCTAATTAGATGCCTTTGACAAGCCTTCTAAAGTTATCTTGGACAGGCCTGCTAGAAAAGGTTACATTTGTGAACTTTACAGGGTCAAGGAGGCACTTTGGCAAACCCTTAAAATACAAAGATAGCAATTGACAGTTACCCACTAATGGAGTGG
The DNA here is from genome assembly GCA_023646645.1 of Varanus salvator macromaculatus. Taxonomy (NCBI): domain Eukaryota; kingdom Metazoa; phylum Chordata; class Lepidosauria; order Squamata; family Varanidae; genus Varanus; species Varanus salvator. The sequence continues at coordinate 10,770,433 of JAIXND010000786.1, forward strand.
GGTCATTTGGTCTTCACCACCAGACACTGAGGCACCCTTTGTGATCTGTTTATGGCAAGGCAGTGAGGCGGGATGATATACCTTGTTTTTCTGTGTACATAATATAGACTTCAAGAGGACCAATTTCTCAGTTTCTTAGAGCACCATTACTGGTCTTTTGAGAATGGGAGGCTACGATTGGTATTTGCGTTGCCCTGACCCGGCGTCTTAGTTTTTTGGGGGGGAAGTGGGAGTTCCTGTTCTTTCGAATGACATCGGGAGTAAATGCTTTAAGACCACCGCCCTCAACCTTCCCGCAGTGCATCTTCCCGTGACTAAGCACCCCCGTATGCGAAGAGCAGAAACTTGTCTCTGCTCCTATTTTGGGTTGTCGTTGCGCGGGAGAAAGAAGCGCCGAGCCGCATCCGCGCTCTTTCTCGACGCTCTACTGCGCCACGCTCTTCTGGGGAAGAACACCCGGAATATCGCTCTGCCGAGGTGCTGCAGCGCTGCCGCCTGGCTTATCTCTATGGCGCTCCTAGCCCGCGCTTTCGCCTTGAGCGCCGCCCCCTCGCCCGCCCATCGGTTCAAATAACTTCGCGGGAGAAAAGGCGCGGGCCGCTGACTTCTCCCTTGGTCTCCCCAGAGCGAGCGGGGTCCCTCTTGTCTGCCGCCGCCATGCCTTGCTCTGAAGCCGACCTTGCCTCGTCCCCCAGCAAAAGATTCAAGACCTCCCTCAGCCCCGAGGAGCCCAGCCAGAAGCTCCGTTTCGCCAAGCTTTCCGAAAACGCCTTTACCCCTTCCAGGGGCTCCTCGCGGGCGGCGGGCTACGACCTGTACAGGTGAGCCGGCGAGCGAGCAAGTATTCTTTCACAGTGTTCAGGTGCATGAAAGGAAACCTTCTTTTGTAGGATTGCTCGCCGGAGCGTTGGCTCTAGGCGGTTCATCAGATGCGCTTCTGCTAAAGCAACTGATTTCATTGAAAAAAATTATATATGAAAGCATGCTGCATTGTTTTTGTGGCGTATGTATTTTATCTGGGTATTTCATTGTTGTTCATAGGGCTTTAATGTTTGTAAACGACTCAGAGCCCTCTGAGCTATTAAAGCAGTATCTAAAAGCAGTAAATAAAGATGTAGGAAAAACCAAGCCTAAGAACAAGATTCGAAAATGATAAATCTAGTTATTTTATACTTTATCTCCCCCCCCCCCCACTGCAAGATCTTTTACCTCACTTGTACATGGGCTACGTCTACACCAGGCATTTTTATGGGTATTCACATGCCTGACTAGTCACACGAGGTTGACTTGCTAGTTCCGCCATTATAGAATAGTAGAGTTGCAAGAGACCGAAAAGGCCATCGGGCCCAGCTCCCTGATCAAATATGCACATTTTAAGTTAAAGCATCCCTCTCAGATGGCTGTCCAGTTGCATCTTGAGTGCCTCTGTGTGGAAGAGCCCACGATCTGCCCATGTCACTGGTTCCATTGTCCTGCTCTACCAGTCAGGAAGTTTTTCCTGGTACCTAGCCACAATCTGGCTTCATGTAACTTGAGCCTGTTTTTCCATGCTCTGCACGCTGGGATGATCAAGAAGAAATTCTGGCCTTCCTCTTTGTGAAAATTGTTAAAGTACTTGTAGAGGGCTATTATATAGCATGGATTTTTTCAAACTTTTTATAGTGTGATGTTGTCATTTTCCCCTAATGTGTATATAGAGAGGTATGTGCTAAGCCTGCAGCATTGGTCTGGGCACAGGAAGAGTGGCCTCTGTAGGCTGAGATGGAAGTGTCCTATCGACAAAACGGCAGCGACTCTGAGCAGCCATTTCAGTTGCTTTCCTACCTCCCACAAGGCTTCTCTCTCACACGCACACATGGTTAGTGAACTGGAAGGAAGCGCAGTGCTGTTTCTCCTCCTTTGCAACAATAACTTTTGTTAGTTCACTTTTGCCCCCTTGCCTTCAGGAGCAACTAACAGACAAGGAACCAAACTGCATGTCTGCTTAGAAATAAATCAACACAGGAGAGGAGCTTCACTATTTTGAAAATCCTTGGTTGTTGTTCTCTCTGTTTTTACATACTCCATTTCCACTGATGTCACCATAGTGCTGAACAACAAATAAAAATAATGCATGAACATAGAATCATGGAATACAGTTGGAAAGGGCCTATGAGGTCATTGAATCTAACCCTCTCCCTCTATACAGGACTCCAGCGCAAACTTAAGGACACTTTCCTGGGAGCAAACAATGAACTGAGTGGGACTTACTTCTGATTAGATGTACATAAAATGGTGCTGTAAAACATGAAGCAGCAGTTCACATTGAGATACACTTGCTCCAGGAGTCACAGCCTTAGTAGTTCATACCAACAAATACTTCCACACAATGGTGCTTCATGGCAAATATGATAAAATACAACATAAAAACAACCCTTTAAAATTGCCTTCCCTTGTATTTGTGCACTTTTCAAAAGCTGTCTGAAGTTAGGTGACTGTAGTGAAGTTGCTTTGCACATATTTAGTAGTCTTTGATACAGATTGTGCCCAGGGTTGAAGTGTTAGAGGGACACCTAGGAAAGTATTGTATTCTGTATTTTATGCTCCATTGCTGAAATAACCATAAATCTGCTAACCTTTCATGCTTAGTTTTCTTGCATATCATGTACTACTTATGTCATTTAAAAATACTTGCATAATAATCTACTGTGCCCATGTGCACACAGGAGGACCCCTAACACACTGTTTTTGCATTGCTAAAAATAATCTGAAACAAGGAGAAATACTTTTTTCTGGAATAGGACAGGTCAACAAAGCTCACAGAATGGAGCTCCAGGGACTTGTTCCAATCCGAACCTGAGTGTTTCCAGGGTTACTTTTAGCAGTGTGAGGGCCCCATTGCACGAGTGGTTGCAGTTGCAAGTGTAACAGAATCAACAGAAGCAGAATATCCCCATTGCGTGCTAATCTTTGAATGCCACACTTTGCATAATAATTTATACTGATAAATTATCTGTTACTGTGTTAACATACATGCATTTGCATTTCAAGTGCGTACGACTGTGAGATCCCTGCTTCAGGAAAAGCTATAGTGAAAACAGATATTCAGATTGCCCTTCCTGCTGGGTGCTATGGTCGAGTAGGTAAGTTGGCAAACAGAAGGGTTCTAATCTTGCAAAGGCTTTCAGGGTTCCTCTCAGGAAATTTGCACAATATATTCTTTAATTCACATCACTCTCCATATGTATTCTTTTTTGGAAATCATCCCAAAAGTTGTTAGCTCTAAACCAGTGGTGGCAAACCTATGGCAAGCATGCCACAGCAGGCACGCAGAGCCCTTTGTCAGCTCATGAGCCAAGTCACCCCAGCATCGCCCCATCAGCCGAGTATCGGATAACAGCGCACATAGAGGCCATGCACATGCTTGTAAAGGAGTAGCAGCACCAAGACAATGACATCACAAGCCGCGACTCATTGGCCGCGACTCGTCTGAGCTTTCGCATGGCCAGTCAAGCGCTCTGCCAAAGATATATCGATATTTGCTTGGACTGGCTGTGAGTTGTTTATTCTAAACTAAAACCTCAGTTTTCAAGTTTTATTGCAGTGTTGGCACTTTGCGATAAATAAGTGGGTATTGGGTTGCAGTTTGGGCACTCAGTCTCTAAAAGGTTCACCATCACTGGGGTAGGATTATAAAAATGAGGTGTCCTGGTATGATTTTGATGGTTGGAATATGTTAAGAATGGGCAGAAATGATGAGCTGTGCAGAAACAGCTACCTAAGGAAAGCTTCTTCAAAATCGGAACTTTAGCCCTATGTTAGGGTTAGGGGTGTGCACCAGGGTAGGATTTGGCTTAGAAAAAGGAGGTGTCCTGGTGTGATTTTGATGGTTGGAATGTGTTTAGAATGGGCAGAAATGATAAGCTGTGCAGAAAATGCTACAAGGAAGGCTTCTGACTCTCCCTGTGTTATATAACTAAAGCACCTTCCTTTTGGCATATTTGTATATTGCACCAACTCACCCTGGCAATAAACTTCTGTGAGATGGTTGCTATATGAACAATTCATAGTGACTACAATAGATAATTTGCCCTCACAGTAGGTTGATCACCTTCCTTCCTCCAGGGTCCTTGTGCCGCTATCTCTGGGGAATCCTGTGGCAGAACCAACTTGTCTTCTCTTCCCTGCTACAATCTTTCCTAGCACTGCCTAAACTTAACAGAACCCCACTTGCAAAAAGGACATAGAAAATCATATCTCCAGTAAACACCTGGTTTTAAAGGAGGTCGTAGAGTTTCAATATCCAGTTGGCTTGACTGCCAGTTTTCGGCTTGCTGCAACTTTTTGGACTGTTATCCTTTTCCCCTTGGAGATCATGAAAGCTGCTTTGACAGTGGATTTTCATGAACCCCATTTTGACAGCTTCTTCAAAGTGCCAAGTTTCACCTTGAAGAGGATGTCAGTAGCTGGAAAACATTTTAAACAAAATGCTCATGCACTGTGTGCAAACATTTTTTAAAATGTATTTTAGCTGTGCAATTATGTGACTGGAAATTTGTAGTCTTGGCTTCTTTGGTGCTGCAGGTACCACCCCTGGACATTAAGTCAAAGAAAATCCAAGTGGAATTAGTGTTCCCTTTGCTTTGTTTTGACAGCTAGCTATCAAGGGAAAGCAAAGGCACAAGTGATCTTAGCTCACAGAAAAGGATTACTCATCTTTTCTCTCCCTCTCTGACAGTCCTCAGGATTAATGTACACTTTACACTTTTTATTCAATATTTTAGGTATTCAGGAAGGTGTAAAATGTATACCGTCCCCTATTTTTTGTGGTGGGGGGGAGTTTAGACAGTTTGAAAACTGACTGTTAAAACCTTGGGCCTCCTTTTAAAGCAGGGGTTTAACAGAGCAATGACTAGTTTCAGACTAGGAGACAGGGTCCTTTTGGTTTGTTGTCACCCCAGTTTTTGGTTTGCAACTGAAATTTAGTTACGTGTAGCCAATACCACACATGCAATCCAATTCTAAATCTTACTAAGTCACCAAATATTGTTTTGAGTGCTGATTACAAATTTTCTGTTTTAGTTCAATTTCACAAGCCATGGCATTTTGTCAGCAGGTCAGGGTTTTGAGATATGACTCACTAAAGCTGTTAGTATGTCTTTCAATATACGAAAGAAATTTCAGTGTGTCCTTTTCTACTTGAAGTCCTTAAAGGTGACTCTATGTTCCTGGGCTATTAGGAACTTGTTAATAAAAGAATTGCATTCCAGCCTTTTTGATGTGTAATACAGGTGGCGCAGTGGTTTAAACTGCTGTGCTGCTGGGCTGGTTGATCTAAAGGTAGCCGGTTCAAATTGCACACAGGGTGAGCTCCTGTGCGCCGTCCCAGCTCCTGCCAACCTTGCAGTTCGAAAGCATGCAAATGCAAGTAGATAAAAAGGCACCACTTCGGTGGGCAGGTAACAGCGCTCCGTGCACTTCGGTGTTTAGTCATGCCAGCCACATGACCACGGAGACTGTCTGCGGACAAACGCTGGCTCCCTCGGCCAGGAAACGGAGATGAGCACCGCCCCCGAGAGTCAGGCATGACTGGACTTAATGTCAAGGGGAAACCTTTACCTTTATTATAATATGACTAGAGTACTTCTGTTTGCCCATATAAAATGCATAGTATATGGTAAACCCTTTATTCTGAGGATGTTTTCTTGCCTTACCTGAAATGAATGACTAACCACTGAGAAGGAAGAGGAACATCATAGCAATTGTTCTGTCATGTAATACAACTGTCTACTGGACGCAGCATCCCATGCCAGTTCCAGAAGCATGGCTCTCTTAATTTAGTCATGTTCATATATGTCATATCTCTAATATTGATTAATCTGAGTGAGTCTGCATAATGCAGCCAAGAAAACTAATATTGCTACATGTAACTCCCTTAAAAGCAGCTCTCACGTCTGTGTTTATTTTTGCGGAAAGCAGCCATATAAAGTTCTTGCTTGCTAATATGTGCAAAGCGCTTAAATGTAGTTGGTGGTGAATAAATTGCACTGGATATGATGTTCATTTTTCATGCTTTTCCTCTTTTAGCTCCTCGGTCTGGATTAGCTGCAAATCATTTCATAGATGTTGGTGGTAAGTAAGCTTTTGTATGGTGTGGCACCTCTGTAAATTTATATTTTCAAAATGAGGTTTATACTTTAGGTTTTACCCTGGGAGTGAAAATGCTGAAGGGCAGGATGCAATGTTTCCCAGTAACTAAATGAACTAAAGTTACACTTTCAGTGGATAGGTGGTTCAGTGTCCCTTTTAAATACAGAATAGTGGATTGCACAACACCTCCAATACCTGGTCTGCACAGACCAGCAAAAACAGGGATGCAGGGAGCAATTTTACCAAACTTATCACCCTTGCAGATTTTCTTATCTTCTATCTGTTGTATCTTGGGAAGGGGGAATTCACACCAACTCCAAGATGATGTCGCTAATCTGGGAAAGGGCTTTGGATCCAGTAAATCCAAAAATGTGTTTGCTCCACCCCTAACATTGCCTGGTTTGGGAACTACTGCTTGTTTTTGCATCACTAGTGGTACACCTAATAGCTGTGTCTCTTTCTGCTGGCATAAGAGGATCCCTTCTTTGCCCCTGATTGCTGACATTCTTCTGCTAGCAGAAGCACTTTGCCACTTCCCAATCTCAAAGAGGTTAGGATTACTTTGTCCTAGCACAGAGCACACTATATACTCCCCGTACATTTATATAACCCAGGAGAAAATTGCTGATAGACTAGCTTATCTTTTAGGTAAATTTGTCTGTTCTTCATTAAGAAGCCCTTAATAAAACCTGCAGGACAGCCCAAAATTCCTTCAGACATAGTTTGAAAACTAATGTATAAAGAGAAATCATGGATTCTTGTTCATTCAGAATGCCTATCTGAGTTCAAACCTACAATATAATATCTATCCTATATCATTTTTGCACTCTAACATACAGTATAGAAGATCATAATATGCTGCACACTTACAACTTAATTACTATTAATATAGTCATATTGGAAACATTTATTTGTAGTATTATTTGTAATTTTATCAGTGCTCTCAAGAAAACTCACACTACTTGCAATGAAAGAACAGAGCCCATGTAAAGGAATGCTAATCTCTTAACATGGGTTTTAGTTGATTATGTGACAAAAATGGGAAATGCCTCTAGATTGTGTTTCCATGTTGCTTTTATAAGCACTTTTTAAAAAGAAAGTTTTAAATATGCTACCTGATCCGGGGGCGGGGGGGCGCACCTGTTTATTTGATACAACATAGTAATGTAGGGTTACAACGCTTAATCAATTAAAGTCAGATTATTTGAAATCCCAGGCAATAAACAGCATGTCTGGGGAAAGTTGGAAACATGCATGAGTCTGAGAATCACAGCTGGTAGGTGTGGATAGTTTTCCTACAAGTGGAATGCCAAAGTCTTGAAAGAGTAGGGTTTTTTGCCTTACATCAGTACTTCCCCCTGCCAGGTCTTGTGCATGAATTTTCCAAGTATGCTTTCCACCCAAAGCACAAAATGTAGATGTAGCATATAAAGAGCTCTGCGAACTCGGTTCAGACTGAATGTAATGTGCCCTCAACGTACCCTTGTAAATGCCTTTCGGGCTGCGGATTAACGATCTTAGAGTCAAACGGGGGCATCTTAAATCTGGTTGCATTTGTTTTCCTCTTGACCCTTTTCTCCAATTCTTTTCCGCATTGACTCAAATTGCATCTCTGGGCACAAAAAGGTCATTTGAACTCTGTATGTGGTTCAATCATATCCCAGCTGGCCTTGTTCTAATGTGAAAGATGCCCTATTAATCGCGTGGCAGTGAAAAATGCATCCTGTTACTCCTCTTAACAGCCAAGAACTCTCTCTGGTTAGCCTGTAGATGCACACAATAAAGTATCCCTGTGTCCCTGGCACTTACCTTCACTAATGCAGTCAAGTGGATTCCTTGAACCCCTTCGCTCACTTGTTCTTATTCTCTTGACGCTACTCACAAGCTTTCTACAATTCAACAAACTTCTTTATGTCCAGTGAAGCCTGAAATTAACCTCGTTTGGACATTTGCAATACTTACATTTAGCACAGAACTTTATTAATACCTTTAGCTGCAGCATAATGCACAATCTCATTTCTGTGTGAAAGGAGTACCTGGCAGTATAATTCTCATATGACAATGAGGTGTCAAAGCCTTGTTTGTTTGTTTTGTTTAACTATCTTCCATGTTTCTCCATTGTTTTGGGGGGGGCTGTGCTCCCCCAAAATCAATCCCCTTGATTGATGGGTGAGGCATAGGCTTCCTGTGCAAGTACACACAGGAATATGTGTAGCATGGGGTTTTTTTGTTTTTTGTTTTGATATTTTGGAGTGGGGGTACACCATCTAGGGTGAGGAAGATCTTGAAAGGCAAAGACAGACATCTGACAATGCCAGCTAGTTGCTCCAGCAGTGTTCCTCTGCCTTGGCTGTTTTATGACAGAAACAAGGTGTTCTGTCCTTTATAGTTTTAGGTCTGTGTTAGAAAGACGTTTATGTATTTCCTGACTGCCGTGGAGCTTGCCAGAAACCTTTCTCCTACAAATTGGCTGACAACACCATTGCAGAGTAGATGAGATGAGCCTCCCTCATGGTCTGATCATGAAAAGTAAAAAGTGGGAGAGTTTAAGTTTAAAATTTAAATATTCTAAATAAAATCTGCCAGAGAGATGAGTGACTAGCACTATTGGAAGCAAAATAGGCAATTAAACTGTCATCCTTGCTGTATTTTATGCATTTTTCTCAACACTTGTATTTTTTTTTTAAGTATGAGGTATCCTTTGGCACAACAAAGAAAAGTTCTATTAGTTCTGCATTGTTTCGGTAAATGAAGTGAGAATGTTATATTTTTAAGAAACCAAATTTAAAATCTTCCAATAATAATTAATACACAAGCTGAATTTTATCATGCTTTACTTGAGATTTGCTGCACCAAATACCTCTGAAGAGGTTTGGAAAGCTGAAATGTACATTTGGCTAAACCTAACTGCTTTAATGCATCTGCATAGTCTCTAGACAGCAAATTTTTGGAATCCATTGTTGCTTTTTCAGCTGTACACTGAATATTTGAAATACTTGGTTCTCAGTTATATGTAATCTTTGCAGTTGAGTAAATGGACCTAATGCCAAAGGATTCTGTTATACTTCTTAATAATAAAATGTGCATTTAAATTCACACAAATTAGGAATAAATCTATGGTTGCAGAATAGAGCTGCCATTGAATTTGACCTCTGATTGGGTCACATACACTTCTCATTTTGCTACTTTGTTTAAAATAGAGTAATGCTAGAGAGTCCTTTTGAATAAAAATGTTTAAAGACTATCATATTTCTAAAAAAACTTATGGGAATCTCTGTAACAATATATTTGAGTGAATTTGTTTGGAATAAAGGATTTCAACACTATGTTCTTAGTTTGGCAGAAAGAATATCACATTTCATGGTGAATATTCTGTACTGAGATCCAACAGTGAAGCACCTGTATTCTGCCATATGTTTCCTTTTGGGTTATTGGCATTAAATTACAATTCTCTGTCTGGATAAATTGAGAGTGGTGAAGCAAAATGGTAGAATCAAAATGCCAATGTTGGCAGGCAACAAGAAGCACACAGGTCCAGTACCCATTCTTAACTTAATGAACTTTGGTATATTATGCTTCCCACCTCATTGATTTCATTGTAATGTGAAACTAAGTTATAAGCAACCCATATCATAATGCTTGAGTGTTTTGAATAGCCAAGCACAGTGTGAAATAAATATGTAATAGAAATGAATATTTTGATATACTTGCTAATCATACTATTTTTACAGCTGGGGTTATTGATGAAGATTACAGAGGAAATGTTGGTGTCGTACTGTTTAACTTTGGAAAAGAACCCTTTAAGGGTAAGGATTAAACTTGGTGATTTGTCCAAAGTATAGTATGTTTTAGTAAATTAGGATTTCATTTTAAATTGGGTCATTTAAAAATGAGATACTGCTTTAAAAATCCTCTCTATGCAAAAAAAAGGGGGGGCAAACTAATTCACTCTGAGAGGAACCCTGTGTGTGCCTTTGTACTCCAGGGAATAAAGGCAGCATATACATAATAAATTGTATTCTTTTTTACTCTGTCAGCAGTTAACCTGCAGGCAAAAGGAAGAGCAGGGTTTTTTTTCCTCTTGACTCACTTCCATTTATGCATTATTTCTTTAACCATTTGGAATTTTTATTTTTTGAAAGAGAAAGGAAACATAGGACCATAATGCATTTATGTTGTAAATTATATTGCAGTATTCTTAAATTGCCACTATGAATATTGAATTCTTTATTGTTTTGGTTTTGAAGTTAAAAAGGGGGACAGGATTGCCCAGCTGATATGTGAACGGATCTACTATCCTGAAATCGAAGAAGTCCAGGTAAGGGACTTGAAACATTTCAAGTTAAAAAGTTGGGTACTAGCCCAGGTGACTTCATTCAAACAGAGTTGAAGAGAAGGAATGAGATCCCACCTGTGCTTGAAGTACAGGTCTGAAATGACGAACTTCAGAGTGTTCGTCATTTACTAACTGCTGTAATCTCTTGGTCTCAATCAGGAGAGATACTAGCACACAGCCTACTTTGGCTCAGTTTATCATCAGGAAATACTACACTGTGCTGTTGTTGCATGCAACCTGTGGGCAGCTGGTTGTGACCTCTCCTGTTGTACAAACCAGGCAACGTGGGTTGTTTGAAGGTTAGACATTCCTCAGATAAAACCTTGTGTTACTTGAGAGTTAACACTTGAACAACTCTGCTGCCTTGGGGTTCACATGACACAGGAAGGCATGCCAAAAAAAAAAAAAAAAGTGTCCATAGGCACCTTGTATAAGGCAAGAGCTGCCATAAGTAAATTTAGCTCAGGTTGGCTGTTGAGGTATGCAAACCTGGTCATTGCAGTGGACAGTTAAAAAAAAATACAATAAGAGGCAGTAACTTTTAAGATCGCTTGACTCTTGTTTTTTTTCCCCCAGGTGTTAGATGAAACAGATCGTGGTTCGGGAGGATTTGGATCCACTGGGCAGAATTGAGAGCAGCTATGTGTAATGCATTGTTTCATTTTGTCTTGTATACAGCATTTTTGTATAAATAAAACTTTTTTTACTAGATGAGTGGAAGTTACAGCTATTATGCAAGAAAAAGTATTTAACAGTTTTAGTGAAATATGGCTTGGCTTGCTTGCTGTAATGCTGCAGCAGTGTAAATGAATCTGCAAAGGATAAAACCATCAGATACGCATTTATGTCGTGTTGTGACAAAATTCTTCCAACGGCACTTCACAAGAAAAGATGAAATAGCAATAAAATACTTTATACAACTGAGACAATGCAGCAGCAGCCTCCAAAACCAGCAGGTGCAAGCCAATAAAGCAGGATTGCCCATTGCATGCTTACTAGAAAGGTTCTTCTTAACCTGGCACCTGAGAGCTAAGGGGTGTGCCTGGCGAGTGTGTTAGCACCACACAAAGGGTCTTGCCAGCAGTTGCCCCTAGTAATTTCTTGGGTGAATTGACTTGATTGGCATGTGCTGAGCTACAGTGCAGATCAGGACAATCTTATCCAACAAATCCTGCACCTCACAAATGCTCTGACATGATTCTTTAGGCCGTCACATCTCTAGTTGCCATTGGCAAGGGCATGTGGGAAAAGGTTCAGTGGTCCAACTGGGTCTTGCTTTTTGAACCACGGGGAATGATGCTTTTTTCCCCTGTGCTGTATTTCCTGTTGCTGGATACAAAGGTCCACCGAGCCTTCTAACCTATCCATGTAATTGTCTTCAGTATTTCAGTAGTTGTACAGCCTCAGCATTCTTCTCAGTTTTTCTAGCCTATGCAGCTGCTGTACTTCCTATGTTTGCTATAAGTCAGTGACCAGATACCAGCTAACTAGAAGGACTCATTGGTAAAGACCCTGATACTGGGAATGATTGAAGGCAAAAGAAGAAGTGGATGGCAGAGGTTGAGGTGGCTGGAGGCGTCACTGGAGAAGGGGTGTGGGGTTGGTATACTCCGGGGGATGGTGGAGGACAAGTGAACCTGAAACAATGTTGTCTACCATGGGGTCACGAAGAGTCAGGTACAACTTTGCAACTGAACAAGAAGGGAATTTGAGGGTGCCATTTCCCACCTAAGCCTGGTGACCATATTTCCACACATTCCCAATGTTGGGTGAACCTTGCACTGTCAGTTTTACGATACTTATTTACAAATGAAAATGCCTTCCAAGAATACAGCTGTTCTTGTTCTTAAAACTGATAGTTAAGATTTTTAATACTGAGGCTTTAAAAGATTTCACTTTTGCAAATGGGGGCACTCAAAGTTCATGAAGACACTGGTGGGGAGTGCTCCTCTTTCCCAGTGTGCTTCCTGCATGGGCTTTAGCGTAGAAGTAAGAGTGAATCAAGAGTATTTTAAGGACTCTACCTCTGTAGTCAAGTACTGCTGTGGCATAAATCAAAAGTAGAACTGCCTTCTAATTTTCCATCCAGCTGCTTCAAGCAGAAAGGCAAAAATTAATGAATTGGTGAAAAATTCTGCTTTGGAGGGTCACTTTTATGCAGTTGTTCTAGCTTGTTTCTAAAACTGATAATTATGGTTTTTATGATATTTAAAAGCTTTCAGGCCTTTCCAGTTACTATATGTGAGTGAAAATACTTAATATCCATGAGGAGGCTTCACTAATAATGTAGGCAAGAGTGTAATTTGCAAATGTTATCCAGAGAGGGATTCAGGTTTGTTGGGAGGTGACAGAAAATGCTGGGGGGAAATGCTGATGAAATTGTCACATGCATGGGTCTGTTGGAATATTAATTGGCCTTCAATAGCTTACCTCTGTGTGCTAACTACCCCTTCCAAAAGAGACACATTCTAGGCTGTTTTTATAGCATGTTATTCTGTAGCTGGGCTAGATGGAAGAAACAATTGGTTCCTTATTTCCCTGGCCCTGAGAATGGTTTATGCCAATTTTTAAATTTACCGAAGAGACTTTTCCTGGCCTTGTATGCTTTAAATGCAATGCCAAATGAAAACCTACCAGAAACTTGAAGAAATTGTACAGATAGAATGAATCTGCTATTGCACTATTTCCAAAGCTGCAATTTCCTGCACAAAAACAGGAAGAGTAGTTAGCTCAAATAGAATGTGGGATGCCACATCTGTGAATTTTCTTCAGAGGCAAAAATACGTTTCGTTCTAAAAATTACACAAACTGCAAAAACTAACTATTTGAGCAGGAAATGGAAGAAAGACACTTAATGACTGATTGTGAGACAGCACACATGGGTTAGTGTGCCTTCCATCTGGGCACAGTTGCCCTAGACATACTTCATTCAGCAGCAGTGCTAAATTACGTGACTGCAAGCAGCTCATTGCACAGTGCTGAAATCTCATGCCCTTCCTGCCGGTCTCGGGATCCTTCTGTACCAACTGCAGTTTCTGAACTGACTTGAAAGCCAGTCCTAAGCAAGACCATGGTATTTTAAACCAGTGTGGTCAATCATAATGGAAGCAACAGGACCTTCATAGATACGAAAAGCTCTCTTTCGTATCTATGATTCGTTGCAACCTTTTCAGCCTGACCCACTGCAGTTAATTAGGCAGAAGGACAACTGTACATATGGACATCGTCCGTTTGAATTTGGTTAGCACACTGCTCTGCCTGGCCTCCGAGGAGCCCAGGGCGCCATGCATGCCTTCCCAGTACTGTTCCCAACAGTCTTTGGAGGTGGGTGAGGAGGGTAAACGTTCAAGGTCACCAAGGGGAGCTGATAGCTGAATAAGGATTTGAGCCTGGGTCCCTGGGTTAGGCACAAACCACTGAGCCAGGCTCTCAAGTGGCAGAGCTACACAGATGGTGTGTTAAACAGCCATCGAGCTTTGTGCTAGCATCAGTCCACAAACCCGGCCTTTGTTGTGAGAATGGACTCATCTCAGCCACTTGTGTGGTATACTTGGAGCTATACTAAAAGTAAAACTCTGCATCATGAATGAGATTTGGCATCGTGTACAGTATGTAGTTTTTCTTATTGCCATGTTCATATGTTGTATTTGCTCATGAAAGTTGTCCTCATCAGCACATCGCTAAGCTGAATACAGCCGGCTCGTCCCCTGCAACATTTTTGCAGTGCTTAGGCAGGTGTAAAAATAGTCTTGTTGCAGTTGTAGGTTGCTATGCATGCCAAGAGGGTTGGAAGTTAAACAGATCTGGTCTGACGCCTGCTTAATGTTGTTACAAGGATGGTCTAGAAGCCACTGGGGATTGAAGCCCTATCTCACATTAATTACTCCAACATCTGGGCTTTTGCAATCTTTCAAGGATACTGTTCCTAACCATGAAATGCAGATACTTAATGAAAGCTGAAATTGTTAAGTAGGTGAATTCCATTGCTGCTGTTGCAATCAAAAGCTTTTCTGTGGGATCTATTACATGCAGCTCTACTAAAGGTTTCGTGCCACCTTTTCCATATGTTACCATGATCCTTAATTTTAGACTTTTAAATTTTAAGCTGTAAAAAACAGTTGAGACAGTCTGGGAGCGCTGCTTCATGTTTAACAAACTAACCACTAGATGGCACTTGAAGTTTGCTTTTTATTTTCCTGCTGGGCACACACTTCTGCAAGGGGTGTTCCCCCCCTCCCCCAGTTCTGTAATTAATCACTGATAATTCCCAGTGGGACTGTGTTGGTGGAAAGCAACATGTAGCAACAGTTGAGTGAAAGCTGGCGAAACGCAGGACTCTCGAGGAGTGGAACAATGTCTGTAATTGAAATAAGGTTGGAAGTCTGAGTCGTTTGCACAATCACTCCTGGCTCAGGAGAACAACCAAGGAGGAGCCAGTGGCCTCTTTCCCCTGCTGGATTTCAACAAGAATGGAAAATTGCGATGAAGAGAAATATCCTGCCGGCTGCCACCACAAACTTTTATCATCTGTTCTCTCATTATTTAACTTTTTTTGTAGCCATGATGGTAGTCATGAGCATGTAGAACCCCTTCATTTTGAACTAAACTGCTTTGTAAGAGCATGACTTCCTGAAACTTGTTATAGCTTGAGAATCCGCCTGAATATTCCTCAATTACTGTGTTGGCTGGAACTACTGGCAACTCCTCAGACAGGTACTTGCTGTCTGCAGTCACTGTTTCTTTGGCTCGAGGACAGTAAAAGAAGTTTCCGTTTTAAGCAAACTTCTGTGACCCTACCTATTTCCTGCCCTGTGAAATCTCCTGGTAAGAATAAGTGTCCCTTTCTTTAGTTAGAGTTCAGCATGTGTTTTTTGGCAGGCCTGTCGTTTTCAACCTGCATGTTTGTGACCTCAGCTGAATCTCAAGTGAACACTGCTTCAGTGCTTCCCAGCTTTTGCAGAAAGGAAAAAAATCATGCTGCAGGCCATTCCAGTTTGAAGAAGCGGTACACAGCACTTGCGGCCCTCGAGTGTAAAGAAGAGGGTTCTGTTCCATAAAACCTTCTAAAACACCAAGAAAACAAGTTGGGGTATTTTATGATGAGTAACAAGAATAGAGTCAAATTAATGCATGAGATGAACAGGGTGCTAAACAAACTCCTAAGAGGACAGTGTAGCTTTCATTCCTCAACTCCCAGATATCTTTAGTGTGTGGTTGCCACACTTGGACAGTGAGACCCTCAACAAACCTAACTTTTAAAGGATGTCTCCCTGTGGCATCATAACATTGTAGAACATTGGCTTTTTCAACCACTGCATGGTACTTTTTTTTCTTGTTTATTTTTATTAATGTCCATGTTAATTTTCAGTTCATAACTACAAGCCATGGTAAAAACCTGTCAACATAACCAAACTCATACCAGTTGTCTCAATAGTCAACAGGGTTGTACTGGATTTTAAACTTCCTAATTCCTTTTAAAAATAGACTTCATTTTTCTATTTAAAAATATTAATCTTCCCTCTATGGCTCAAATTATATTAATTAAATCATAATCCTCAGTTGGCTTTTTTTTTTCAATTTATAGCCTGCCTTTTTCCTCAAAGGGCTCAAGGCAGCTTACATCATTCTCCTCCTTCATCTTATCCCCACAACAACAACCTTGTGAGGTAGGTTGGGCTGAGAGTCTGTGACTGCCCAAAGTCACCCAGTTGGCTCCATGGCCAAACAGGGACTCCAACCCAGGTCGCCTGAGTCCCAGTCCCACACTCTTAACCACTGCACCACACTGGCTCTCCATATTAACTCTATTCTGTTTATAGCCATTCGACTAGCCATCAGTTGGGAATATATCCTTAATATAATGATGCAAGTGAGTATCAAGAGTATTCAGAATGTACAATTTCTGTGATTTATCCTAACACCAAAAAATCTATTTGGGAACAGGAGAAATAATCATGTAGTTGTTAGGGTATTGGACTGGGTTTTGGGAGATCTGGGTTCAAGTCCCCACTTGGCCACAAAGTTCACTGGAGGACTTTGGGCCAGTCACTGACTCTCAATCTAACCTACCTCAGGGGCTTGTTGTGAGGATAAGATGGAGAGGAGAAGGCCTATGTAATCCACCTTGGATTCCTTGAAGGAAAAAGGGTGAGATATTAAATAGATGGACAAATACATAATTTATTTTCTATACCACCTAACAGCTGAAGCTCTCCAGGTGGTTCACAACAGCACATTATATTTCTACACACACCATTAAAACATAAGAAAATACCATAAAAATTAATACAAAATGCAAAGCCAAATTTAAAACAGGAAAAAGTTATAAGAAGTTGAGAGAACCCTAGTAAACCCTAACACTTAGCAGGCTTCCGCAACTAATTTAAATGCTCTGCAATAGAGGACAGTCTTTACCTGGTGCCAAAAAGATAACAAAGTTGGTGCTAGGCAGCCCATAGTTCCATTCTATTATTTGGGGTGGGGGGTGGGGGGTGGGCAGCACACACAAGGGCAAATCAGAGGAAGGTAGATGAACTTCAGAAGAGGTGTTCAGTCAGAAGCTATGTAGGGCTTTATAGGTTAAATCCAGCACCTTGAATTGGGCTCAGAAGGATATAGGCAGCCAGTGTACGCGGGCCAGAAGTGGTGTTATATGATCAGGTTGGCTGATCCCTGTTGCTTGTCCAGCTGCCGCATTTTGCACAAGCTGCAGCTTCTGAGCAGTCATCAAGGGCAACCCCGTGTATTTGCACCACTGAAACTGCACCTCCAGTACCTATTCTCTACCTGTGTACAGATTTTACTAATCCTAAGCAGTATTAAGAACCCTATAAAGTGTGATTGTAAAACTTGTTTGTGAAATTTGCTCTTTCGTTATGCTCCCTCGATTTTCCATATCATCACCTGTTTCCAAGCACCTGACAGGCTCCTGCTGCACTTCGTTCTGTGCCAGGATGCACATAAGGCAATGAGTTCAGGGGCTCACATGTTGTGAGGGCATTGGGCAATAGATGGTGTCATCCATGACTGGTAGAAAACGGGCATTTGTTTCACTTGCTGCTTTCTACTAGTCTACAACACACAATGGTAGGTACTATTTTTCATTCATGTAGTTACTCTATCAGGTAGCAAAAGAACATCGCTAGCATGTAATGCTCAGAAAAATACCACCAGCATCCATTTGTCCAGGCCACAAGCACTGTACTCTCCTTTAGGAACCTTTGGGAATTAGAAAGATTAATTCTGGCTGAGTTATGCCATAGGTTTGTACTTTCACTCTTAAAAAATTGTCTCAAAGGAGGAACAATATGTTAATTGCAATGCCTAAGTATCCGACCAGGTTATCATAGTTAATTATTTAAAAAAACCAAACTGCTGGAGTTCACTTCGTCTGCTAAGACAACACATCTGCATGAGCAGCAGGGACCTTTCATGGTACGAGACGTGGCTCCAGCACTATGAAATGGCCTTGGTGTTGTATTGCTGTCTTTCATGTGTACATGCGAGGTTCAAGTGTTTAGAAAGGCATTTGATTTCTAAAGCTAATGCTGTGCTTGGTCTCTATCAGTTAAGACTGCTGATGCTACTTTTTTTTTTTACATTTTATCATTTGTTTATTTAGCGGTTTATTTATTTATTTATTATTTAGTTTACACATTTATATGCCATCCCCAATTACAACCAGCCTCGGCGTGGCTAACAACATAAACAATATATTATTTAAAACTATGAAAACTATTAAAACTGGCCCATCTCGAGATATAAATTTAAAATACATTAAATACAATAAATACAATAAAAAACTTAATTTAACAATTAAAATAACTTTTAAATAAAGTTTTGATCTCTTGTGCTTACCATGTTTTATTTTTAATTAAATGTGAGTCGCTTTGAACATCCTGGGATGGCAGGATATAAAGTATCTTATGTAAATATCTAAATAACTGAATTAACAATTTTGAGTCTTTTACAGTGAAACAAATTTTTCTCTTGATCACTGTTGATTTTGTTGAAACTAATCAAAACAAATCATCAAGGAAACTGAAGCATCATAAAAGAATTACTGGATTCTTTTAACATGAGTATTTTGTGGTTTACAGATTGGTAGCCAGAGCAAAAAAGAAAAAAAGCAAAACAAAAACAAAGGTTTTTTTCCAACTGCCCAAGACAAAATAACCACATATCCTAGTGGATAAAAAATTCTTCGGTTGAGCAGATTCATCCAAGACACCTTTCGAGAAAGATAGGGGCTAGACCATAGATTAGGGATAGGAAACATTTTGTCCTCCAGATGTTTCTGGGTAGCAACAAACAGCATTTCCAGCCAGCAGAGTGAGGACTGAGGGATAACAAGCTACAATCCAACAACCTCTAGAGGGTTCTGTGTTCCCCTTTTAACTTTCATATACAGTCCCTGCCATATCCTTGGGTGGTCAGAAGTTATTTAGTAATAATGGAACAAAAATGCCAACCTGCCAGAATATTTCATCTTGGTCAGTATAAGGTTAGGATTGCAGAGGGAGGGTGTGTTTGGGATTGTGTTTTGATATTTAGGTTTACTTTATATTATGGATGTTTTAAAGAACAGAACGTGGAAGCCTTCATAGTTGTGTGTGCTTGAAGAACAGAAAACTAGGGGATGTAATTAAGAGGCTGGGTACGAGTTAGTGGGCATAGCCATATAGCTAGCATCGCACAGGTGGAGGTGCCTTCTTTAATGCAGCTACACCCTTGGGAATCGTAGGACTGTAACTCATCGGTGTTCTCCTGGAAGCTGAAGCAGCCACCTTGCCCACATGCTCTGCGTCCATGAACTCTCTCCTGTATTTCGATGCAGTCCAATAGACTGGAGGTGCCGCTGCTGCTCATGTGCTTTCCAATCGCATTGCAACCACAGCGATTAATTTGCGCATTGCTCTAATCATATCCAGAGGCGCTGGCCACAGATGAAATGCGAGAATAACTGCAGTGGCCTGCAATGCTGTTGTGTCGGTTGTGCACAGAGGGTTGTTCCTGGCAGAGCCGGGACTGTTTGTTTCCCTTTAGCCTCATGGCTTGACTCACTGTGCTTCGGGAGGTCATTCCCATGCTTTGTTCAACAGTGCTGCTAAGCAACATCCCGGAGAGCCTAGAGGATAACGGAGCATCATGGCCTGTTCCCTCCGCACTGCATGCCTGACGTGGGGACACACCCAAGCAGCTTGGGAATGCACGCTCCTTCCAGGAACCAGAGTTCCCACATAACTACATATTGGGCTGTGATCAGGTTTTGAGGCTAGCCACAATATACTGCTCACAGTGAAGTTACAAGTGGAGTCTTTAATTTGTGGGGATGGATGCTTTGCCCTTAAGTGTTTGCGAAGCTTCGGTTAGCCATCCCCAACTTCCACTCCCTGAAAAAGGCTCCAATATCCTCTGAAAAATAGCACATAATAGTTTTGAGCGAATGGTTGCAGCTATTTGGGTCCCTATGTACTGCATGCCAAGGAACAGTGAGCTGAAAAGCTTCTTGTGGCTTGTATGTGGTTTGCAGAACATCAAATTAGTGTTAAGGAAAATTAATATTAATTGTGGCAGCCAGACAGAATCTCCATTTTCAGAGGGAGGAGGCTCTGAGGGTGACGTGCTGGGAGCAAGCAAGCAGGGAAGGTTTTCACTGCTTTGAACTGCTCAAACACATCCAGACTCATAACCAGCCATTCTGGGTTGTGCAGCCCTTTGCTCTAATCCAACAAGGTAGTTCGGAGCAGGGTCACTCTGAGGTGGAGCATCTGAGGCATGCAGCCCCACAAATTCAGCCGTATGCTGGCAGCAAGCTAGTCTGCACGGCAAGAACCCGAAATGGCAAACTTCATTCAGTCGCTGGCAGTAGAAGCGCCACACAAGGACGGAGCCATAGCAAATGCAACTGGCTCTTCCTACGGTACCCAGAGTGTTCCTTGCACAAACAGGACGTCAATAAAACTTGGGCTGGTTGCTTGGCAGATGAATGCTGCTTTTATAAATAGGGTCACTCCAACTGCCTTTATGTTTTGCAAATTAGCTTGTACATGCACCTTTGTGTCCGAATTACAGTCTGAGGTCTGAATCCGCCTGGCACAGAAGTTGCGGCCTCCCGGGAGCCCATCCCGAAAGTGGGCAAGCAAAAGCTCTCACATGATGAAGTCTATCGGTGTGGAATTTTTCACTGACACTCGCTGTGCCACCGATCACAAACAATGACCCACTTTTGAAAGATTTCTCAAGACCTTGGGATCCGACTGCATTTAGAGCATTAATAAAAAGAAGACTAAATCTGAATAAGAAAAGAATAATCTGGGTGAATGATTTGGCCACAAGAGTTAATTACCATGCCATATCAAAAATCTGGGATCACTTAAATGAAAACTGGCATTTGAATAATATAAAATATTAGAACCACTCAGGGAGCATTGGCTAATGGGTAGTATACCAATATAATTAATAATTATTATTCTGTACTGCTGATTCAATGCAAAAAGATGTATAAGTAAGAGTAAATATAGTAATACCAAATATGTATATACATAAATATGATGAACTTTTCTGTAACGTATTTCAAATATTCAAATCACTTAGCAAGTCTTACAGAAGCCACCTATTACAGGACAGAAGTTTGGGGATCTTTATTTCAAGAATCTGAGAACCCTTCACGGGTGGTTTGTCTAAGGACCAATTCTAGTGAATTTCTGACTAGTGGAAGGTTTGAACCAGGTTGTTCCAAGCTCACATTTGTAGTCACTGTGTTACACCTGCTTTCAGAGCAAGTGTTCATACATGATGTCTATAGTCCAGGTATGACATGAAGTGGAGTCTCAGGAAGAAGCTTAACTTTGCTTCTGTGCCCGGTTGGTCTGCTGATTAGGAAAGACACAAGCTTCAGCCCACAGGTCTGTGGATCTCCCTTGGGTGGGCAGGGCCTGGTAGGGAATCGTGAACCATACTCGATGCCCAGAAAAAGAAGTTTGGGGCCCTTTTGCAAGCCATTGCTACAACAGAGTTTATCAGAAGTCCCGTGCCCTGGCAGCCAGCAGGGACTAGCAATGAATGGGCAAAGACAGCTCTCATGCATAGAGTCTCCTCTCAATGCAAAGGCCAGGGAGAATTTTCATCTACAAGCACCAGCCCTTCGAAGCTGAGATTCAGGATTCAGCCTGTCAGGGAACGTGCAGTCACATTCTCTCTTTTCCGAAATGTGCTGTGCCAGAAGGGACCTTGCATCTCTCACGTGTCTCTCAGCCCCGTGAAAAATTCCTCCTGCCATACTGCCACCTCTCCACCCCCCAGTCCAATGCTCTCTGTTACTATAGAAGCCTGTTGTTGATCCTGGATCCGTTCTGATTTTTCAGTTCCCTTCTTGTCATCTTTCCCATGAACTAATAAGTCCCACTAGATTTGAAAGCATTAGCAAATGTGAGCACCGCACCAAAAACTTTCATGTTTCATTGACATTTGTCTCCCACCCTAATAATTTAGGGCTGTTAACCTACCAAAAGTAAAAGGAATTATTTTCCTTCCCATCGCTTTCATTGCAAAGTTTACGAACAAAGAATTATGAGTAATAAGTAGGGTTATTGTTTGCTACATAACAGATGGTCTCAATTATGGGGATAAGAACCATGCAAAGCAACAGTCTGAGGTGGAGATGAGTTATTTGTCTGAGTCTGCTTTGAAAAACACCCAGTTTGTAGTAGAATCATGCAGACAAGCCGTGCTGCAATTGATATCCTGTGATTTGGGGCAGTGGGAGGTCCTTCATAGAGTTAGGCTCACAAGAACATAGTCCTGCTTATATATGAAACATAGAGAACAGACAGCCCCAGACAGCAAGGCTAACTCCAGAAAACACTCCAGGCCAAGAAAAAAACCAAGACCCGATTCAGGCCAGCTTGATCACAGCCACTCACCAATCGGGATTTCATGGGATGAGAATTATCGCCCAGACTGCTTGCACAGAAACGTAACCAAGCCCTCTAAGGCATGCTTCCTTTCATTTGGAGCAGGCTGTTTGGAGAAAGATATAGGATGATTAAATCCTACATGCCTTGCTTACTCTAATTATGCTAATTATGACGTAGGATAAATAGAACCCAGCCTTGTGTCTTAACAGAGCTCGCTTTTCCATGGAGCATTGCAGGGAGATGACATAGTAAGGCTAGTATTCCACTTAAGCATTTCATGTGCAACAGGGTAACTTTGCACTAAACCGACACATCATTCAGCATTTACCATCAGCCAGCATTAGAATCAGAAACCTGGCCAGTACTGTGCCATCTTTTTGAGATTTTTATTACATTTGACCTGGACCTGCTTAAGCGCTGTTTATGCAGTGATATTCATGTCACTGCACTTCAGGAATCCAGGAGAAGAGGCCATGGGAATGCCTTGAACAATCGCCTCCCGGCGTCAGTGCGTTTTCCCTTCCCACTTCTCAGGGTGCTGATGCTTCACAGGCGAGCAACCTGCAGCAGAACGGTGCAGCGGGGAGAGCTCCTGATCGGGGTGCTGGCTAGCCATTGCCCCTTCCAGAGCACCCCACGCCACTCCTCCTCTCCCTGCTTTTCGCCAGGAAACACACAGCATTCGGGGTCACTGAACATGCTCCATCTTTCTTAGACTGGTTTTGAGATTTCCCCCCTTCGGATTTTGCCCCACTAAAGCGTTTCCATTCCCTACAACACTGAGCTTCCCCCAGGCCTACTAATATCTACCTCTTATATGTGGATGTTTGGACTACTTGAAAGACTGGCCTTTGGAGAATGATTTCACTAGTTGTACAAAGCTCTTGTGGGTCAGTGTTCCTCCATTCACACATTCAAAGCCACAGACCTTTCTTGCAAAACACTCTTTATCAGCCAAAGCATCCTCCAGATACACAAACCCCTGGAAAGAATCTCTGAGCTTGTGCCCAGCCTAGAACCCAATCCAGGATTCACTTCTAGGAGCATTGCTTATGAGCATCCCCATCCCTTTGGGAGGGACCTTCTGAAAGCAACCCCACCTCCTCTCTGCACACCAGTCCTCTAATCGGCTGCCTTTTTCTGATGACGACGCCTCATGGGGCCAAGAGCCATGCCTGAGAAACTCATCTATGTCTGAGAAACTCCCCTGTTCCAAGTCCCCTCTCACAAACTGTACAGCTCAGCTATTCCCAGCTCCTGCCTGCCCACCTGGAGAGTCTGCCCTTGAGAAAAGCACCTTTGCCTCATTCATCTCAATATCTAGGGATGGCCCACATCATATCTCATTTCTAGGGATGGCCCCTGCATCTGCATCGCTGTGATCCTGATTCTTCTTCTGGAGACCAGCCTGCGGTCCTTGAAAATGAGTGCTCAAAGCATCCAGCATCTTTCTCACTCCCAGCAATTCCGGAATGCTCTTCCTGGTATCCTGAAGGGCAACCGGAGAGGCGCAGGCAGCCGTGGAATGCAAGGAAGTTCAGCAGAGCCATGTGTGCACCTCGGCGGGGTCAGGGGTCAGCCCCACTACATGATCTTCTAGGGAGATGAAAATTCGACAGCTGCTTCTAGGGGAACCAGATTTATGAGAAAGCGATCTGCAGCAGACAAGTGGTGGAGCATTGGGTAAGGCTTCCCTTGCATGCTGCTTTTGGCCATGAAGAAGCAGAAGGAAAACAACAGGGGAGAAGTGCAGGGTGGCCACTGATAAAATAGCACCCCCACCCGAAGAAGAGTTCCAGAGATGACAATGGCATGTATAACGTCTGCATTATCTAATGTCTATATCTGTCTGCAAGTTCAGAAACACTTAGGACTGCTCATCATAGGTTTTGGAAGACTGTGACCAGCTGACCTTTGTACAGTTCAAGTGCTGCTCAGAACTGATGCCTGACAGTGCTTCAAAAAATGGACTGTCCTCTGTTCATCGGGGGCATGGCCACCCCAAGAGGAAGCCTAAGCAAAGTGGAAGGCCTGGGCTTGCCCCGGAAGTATTTGCATCAAATGAACTGGCTGAAAGTGGCACCATGCCAGAGCCTAAAAGCAAGCCCAGTGTGAGCATCCAGCAACTGGGCCTCAAAGCTTGGCAGAGCTCGCGCTGGCTGGTGCACGGATGGCTTCCATCAGGCCAGGCCACTGGGTTTGAGAGCTGCGATTTCGAATTCCATGCACTGCCCTGCAGTGGCACGATCATAAAGCATTGACTGCCCTGAGCCTCTCTTGGCACAGTCAGGGCCCATCTGGGCCCCCTCAAAGAGGGCTTCAGACCTGGAACGGCCCCTTTCTAACGGCCCCGTCAGCTTCTATTCTGCCTCCCAAGCTGCATTCACTGAACACACAGCGGGAATTATGAGACATCAGCCACGGGCTTTCTCCTGACCTTGGCAGGTTTCGCAGGAGATGGAAACAGACCACCCGAGAACCCTGAATTCTGCCTGAAAGAGCTTGTGTCAGCCTGGTGAATAAATCCACCAACATTGCTAGCCTGGATCCAGCTCACTGGACCCATTTGCATGACTGCCACAGCCCAGCGCCCTTTGGATAATCTAAGCCCAGGGAGGTTGCAGCAAGTACGGGCTGCCATTTTGAATATGCAAATGGGGGCTTGCTGTAATGTGTCAACCTGAACACAGCACAACCCTTGGATAGCCCTAGAGCAGTGATGGCGAACCTTTTAGAGACCGAGTGCCCAAACTGCAACCCAAAACCCACTTATTTATCCCAAAGTGCCAACACTACAATAAAATCTGAAAACTGAAGTTTTAGTTTAGAAAAAACAACTCACAGCCAGTCCAAGCAAATATAGATATATCCTTGGCAGTGGAGTGACCAGCCATGCGAAAGCTCAGACGAGTCAGAGCTAATGAGTTGTGGCTTGTGACGTCATCACCTGGCACCACTACTCCTTTCCGAGCATGCGCATGGCCCCTATGTGCACTGTTATCCGATGCTTGGCTGCTGGGGCGATGCTGGGGTGACTTGGCTCGCGTGCCGACAGAGAGGGCTCTGTGTACCCACTGTGGCTCACGTGCCATAGGTTCGCCACCGCTGCCCTAGAACATTTGACAGATTGGCCAGTGGTTATTCAACCCTCAGACGAACCTCACCATCTGGAGTCACGTGACACTGTATGTCCTTGGTGTTCCAATGGAGCAAAGCTCCGGGAACCAAGGTTCAATTTGGATGCCAGGAAGTACTTCCTGATAGTTAGGACCCCCAGGGTATGGAATGGACTTCCAAGAATAGGCTGGACATGCATATGGTAGGCAAGTCATGAGCGAAACTGGCGGGGGCCAGGGGTCAGACTAGATGACCTGGGAGACCCCTTCTGATTTTCTCTGTCTCTATGCTTCTGTGCCCTGCAACTTGTGCATTTAAAATAGCAGGCAGCAAGCGCCACAACCTACCATGACTTAAATAAATCACAGGAGATTGCAATGATCAAGCTAACCCAGTCTTTGGTTGTCTTCCTGCATTCATACAAATTACAAACAGTATTCATGCTACCTTCTGTATGGAAGCAGCCTGCCATAGGAAGTTAATCTCACTAATGTTCATGCTTATTTCCCTAGTACCTGTTTTGAGTTTATCCTGCAACTTTGCTTCCAGTTTCAAAACAGAAAAAAGGAAGACACTGCCAAGAACTTGTTGGGCTGAGTTTGAAGCTAAGCAAAGCCTACAAGGTTTGTGTGGTCACTACCTCACAGCACAAATATTCCCTTATTCACCTGAACTTTTTTCCAAATGGACTCAAAACTTGGCCCCAGTTCACCTGAATTACAATCCAGGATTTCTTGAAAACGAGTCTCGTTTCAGGAAGAGGTTCATGAGCCTTGACAAACAAGGCTATTCTGCTGGGCTTGAAATGAAACTCAACACTTGCTTTCACCTGGTTCTGTTTACTGCTATAAGGTTTATTATGATTAACACATTTTAAGTTAACTTTTTTCCCACGTGCAACACGAAGCCAATTTCCTGCTCAGTGAGGCTATGCCAGGTCCTGGTTGTTTACTAAGTCTCACCTGACCCAGTGGCACAGCACCAAACTTCTGCCACTATTTTGTTCATGTTCTGATACGATCGTGACCATTTGAAGAAATCACTTTATCCTCACCTCCTCCTTATTTGGCAGGTTTTATTTAAAAAAGCAAGTGCTTAACCTTAAAACACTCCCCGCCCCCGCCGCCCCATTGGCTGCATATTTGCGTCTCTTTGGTTGTTTAGTTGGATTTGTTTAAATTAACCAAGTGGAGATCCTAAAATCTACATTTCCCTCAGTCTTCGATGAGCCTTTCCCATTCCTAGGGGACTATCTTCTGTGAAAGATGGCGCCATGCTCTTGGACCCAACCGGCTAGCAGGGAAGTCCGAGGAGACTGAACCGACTTACACAACTTCATTCTGGAAGCCATTTGCGGCTGGCCAGGCTCATTTCAAGGAGCCCTTTCCAACATTTTCTCCAACGCCCTTTCCAAGGAGCATTGCTGTGCTAGATGAGACTGCAGACCTATCTGGTGAAACATCCTTTCCCTGGAGAGGATGGCTACATGCTTGCACAGAGCACCCAAGCAGGACAAGAGGGCAATAGCGTCCTAGTAGCCATCAGTAGCCTTATTGTCAGTGGCCGGACTTTTCCTCTTCCACCAAGGTCAAGACAAGATGCTTCTAGCTACAGTACGTTAAAGTGGGCCAGCTATTACGTTGCAGTGGCTGGGTGATACACAAGGAGGATTGCAGAACTCACAACAAAGGACTTCAGCAAAGTGAGAAAGCCAGCTAACTGAGGAGAGAACTCATGCTAAGATTTCCCTTGCTCCCTTCCCAACCAGAGCTAGCTCCATCCTCAGGGAGGTTCTCCTACTTGCAGTCGAGATGGCTTGAATGTCAGATGGTGCTCAATTGACTGGCTTGTTTTATCTGACACTGGATAATAGGACTGATCAAGTTTCCTCCATTCCTTTCTGGCTCTGCATGTTCAGCAGCATCACCCTGCCCTTCGTCCCCATTCAAGATGGTCCAGTTCTCACAGCTGCTTGGCTTAACTTGAGGCAAACTGGCCGTGGCATTTCAGGTAAGAATTCCAGCCATGCCTCTTCCTCTGGTTCGCATTTGGACTCTGAAGTAACCTCCCTGGAATGCTCTAAACTGGGAGACACAGATGCAGTCCTTTCACTTTTCCCCATGAGTTTGTCTAATCAACTTTTAAAGCCAAATCAGTAGCTATTTTGTGGAAATAATTTCCATAGATGATGTGCTGTATGAAGAGGTACATCCTGGGAGTCAGCCAAAGCTTGCTCTTCCAACCTTTTAAGTGTTTGCTTGTGCGTGTGTGTCGTGCTTCATGTGCGTATACTTTGCATTATCTCTCTCTTACATTCCAGGTGCTGCTATGCTACCCCATTTCCACATTTTACAAATGTCGTTAATTTGAGGGAAAGCTGCTAGGCTAGTGCTGCACTTTGCACAGAAGCCGAACTTCCGGACAGCTGTTACGGGACTCTTTCAAAGGGCTGCAATTCCTCATTGTGCTTGGGCCCAGCAGCCCAACTTGTGTGAACTTGTATAGAAGTTGCGGCAGACATCACCTGCACCTTTCCAGGACAGGTGTATGTGGAAAACTCTGGTATAGGTGAGTACAGCAAGTCTCGTGGAATATACTCAAACCTGAAATCAATAGGCCTGAGAATACCTTTTTATCAGCAAAATCATGCCGCATCTCTGAACACTGCAAACTCACCACACAAAACAAGTTTGGGGAGATTATTATTCAAGTGGATTATCCTGTTGTCATCCTTACAAGACCTTTGTAAGGTGCCACTCTTATCATCTGCTGTATTATGGATGGGGAACGGAGGTGAGAGTGGATTGCCGAAGGCCATCTAGTGAGCTGAGAGAAGGGACAAGATTCACATCCGGACCTCCCTGATTTCAGGTCAGCCTCTTATCTGCTGTGCTGCACCAGCTCCCTGACTTGTGCAACCACATTGCAGAAGCCCAGGGCTTTTGTCACGCCGGGCGTGCATGGCACACACGAGCACTTCGCTGAGGGAGGGCTGGGCCGGAAGGGTCCCTCCCCTGGCAGGCAACTGCATTTTGCAGTGCAGCATCCAGCTGCCTGTACTGAAGCGGAAAGTGAGCTTGACCGCCCGCTTTCACACGCATCGGCGGTCAGTCCCCAAGCCCACCATTCACTTTCCAGCTCTCCGCCCAGGTTTCCTCTTGGGACTTTAATCCGTGTTCATTTCAGCCTGGAGCTTGTGATCCAGCAGTGAAAGTGCACAGCATGGGCTTGCAGCATTCTCTGATTTACTGTCTTAGTCCACATTATATTCCTCACCACACGCCAATCATGTAACTACAGCAGGTGAAGTTATTCTATACCAATACATTTACAAAAGTGTTTGTGTTATTTTGGACAAAATACTCTTTTGACTTCTTAGCCAGGCTACGTTCTTCTTGTAGAGGGGATAGGTTCTCTGACCATGGGCAGTGGGCTTCAGGGAGAGGCAGGGGCTTCTCCCATTTGCCCTGGAGCAAGAAAATGTAGATACATTCTCTCTACAGTGAAACATAGGATGGAAATTGGCACCATCTGCTTAGACAATCACTGAATATTCTAAAGAGGTGGACTGGTCTTTACACAGAGATGAGTTTTTGGGATGCTGGCTTCAGAGCTGATTGGCTGGAACAACTAATGCTTCTCACACCTATGTGTAAAATTGACAGTATAGCAATGCTGTTTAAAAGGAGCGTTAGCATTCTTTAAATATTGCATGCTTTTTATCTGCAATAACATGCTATACTTTCCTGTCGCCTTTATCTGTTTTGTCTCATGCCAAGGACCGCAGGAGGAAAGGCTGCTCAATAAAAGGGGTGTAAAGGCGGCAGCCCCCTTTTCTTACTCCCAGCTTCAGTGCAAGTAAGATAAGCCAGCCTGTATGCCAAGCCTGAGAGAAATGTTTCTCTCATTCATGTTGCGCTTTGGAGAATGTTAGTGGGAAAGAGCCTGGAGAAGGAACAAAACCCGAGGACTCCCTGCTATTGCTTCCCTCCGCTAAACCACCGGAAAAGTTGACACTCCGTGGAAGTCCTCCTTGCCACGACACTTGCCCCTGGCAAGCCAACAGACCTGTGGCTGCCTCATTTTAGAACTCCTTTCTATTAATGAAAGAGGTTTTTCTTAATAGAGGAATCTTTTACGCTATATAAAGATGACGTAATCTCTTCACAGATTATCAAGTTCCACGCTCAGATCAAAGTTTCCTTGCAGGTTTCTGGGCGTTTACGGCATGCGCTCAACAGGATGCTCCAAAATCTCCCCGCAGACCTGTGCACAGAGTACATCCTCAGGGCACTGTCTCACGAAGCTGTGACCTTCGACATTGCTGATGAACAACCATTGTGGCTTCTTGCAGGCCAAAAGTCAGACTACTGTTGTAATAGACTTGAGCCACAATGGGAATTGTAGCATACCACAAAAAGCATACACAGTGTAAGTCAAGCAACCATTTTCCTCTCCTCTCCTCCTCTCCTCTCCTCTCCTCTCCTCTCCTCTCCTCTTCTTTTCAGGTTAGACAATTGCTGGAAACAATTCCTTTTGAATTCAGGATCTTCCCATCAAAATGTCAGTACAGAACTATAACCATCCTCTATATCTGTATAAACTGATAATGGCAAGTATTTTGTTATGACTTAAACTAAATCATAAAATCGAAGCGTCTTTGCCAAGACATGTTCGCATTGTATGAGACTCAGCTGCAAAACACTGGCTTAGAAAAATATCTTGAACTTTGTGCTTGGTGAGCAATTCTTGGATCTCCAGGGACAAAATTTCTTTTTCCTCTAATGGTTAGCCATTCTACCTTTGCACATGTTGTTTTCTTAAACTTTGCACTACATATGCTAAACTGGCTGCTTTTGCTATACCCTGATTCAAGGGCCAGTAATAATAGACAGCCTGTGGGAAAACCATGTGTGTCCCTGTAACTCACAGCTGGGAAGCTGAAACGCAGATAATGCCTTCTAGCGTTGCCAAGGTACACCTGCTTACTTTGTTCCATAGAAATAAATGGGAGCCATTGAGTACTGATAGCTGTTTTATGAGTGACTCTGCTAGTCATTCATCATTCACTGACATCCAGACTCAACTACCATGTTGCTTTCTTCAACAAGTGCACAAACTCTTCCATCGGCTCAGCATGCCATGCCAAACTACCAATGGGCCAATTACGTCCACATTATGTCAAATATCCTGACTGGCTGCTCTTTACTTCCAAGCTCAATTCAAAGTGCTGATTCTCACCTTTAAGGGATTAAAAGTCCATAAAGGAAGTCACAGCCTTGAACTTCAAAGAGTGAATGGACACGACATTTTGCATAGCTTTCCTTCACAGAATAGCTGTAAGTCAGAGACGACTTGACAGTACGTAACAACAGTGATAGAAGACTTCAAGAATCGCTAGGAATATAAACTACTCTGTTGAGATCAATATCCAAGGTCCTGTTCTATGTTTCCACTGCCTCATGCTTGGCAATTGGGTAAGTGGCACAGGGCCTTCTCGATGGTGGCACCTGTGTGCAGCAATTCATTCCCCACAGAGGCCTGCTGCGCCCCTTCATTGTCCTGACTTAACCAGATGGTGAAAAGCCATTTCAAATTGATCTGAGGGTAATCTGAGCTGCTGCTGTGCTCTGTCACTTGGTTTTACTGTTTGGTTTAAGGAGCACGAGTTCTATTTTATGTTTAACTCAATAGGTTTTATTGTTCTTGACATTACTCTGTATGATTTGCACCATTGGTTTAGCTTGCTTTTCATTAGAAAGCAGAAAACTTTTGATCACCAAGTACATCCATCAAAAATGCATCTTAACAGCCTTTCATTAAGCATATCCCAAACCTGAATTGTGTTTTTTGCTGAGGCTTGACATATATGTCTACATTTACATCTATATATCTATTAGATTTATATCCTGCTTTTTTCTTACAATGAACTCAAAGTGGCTTACAGCATTCTCCTCCTCCTGCTCTCAGTCTTATTCCCACAACAAGAACCCTGTGAGGCTGGCTGGGACGGGAGCCTGTGACTGGCCCAAAGTCACCTGGTCAAGAAATGTATCCAAGAGAGCACTAAAACAGCCGTTCACTAAGTGGATCTAGTTGGCTCACTTAAGTTATCCTATAGATGCAGCTGTCATTGGATAATCCAAATAAGTGATACTCTAAAGTCATGTGAAAGATTGCTCCTTCTCCCCCCCGCCCCCCGCCCGGGAAAGCAGTGGAAGCCAAGCAGGGATGCAAGCTATGAACCTAGGAAGCTGCCTTGTACCACTGACTCATCCAACCCAACACGGTTTGCATGGACTGGCAGCAACTCTTCAGGGTTAGAGATTCCTTCCTAATTGCATTTGCATATGCAGGGTATTTAAACCCGCGGCATTCTGCTCCACCATGGAACTACAGAATTGGTATAATA
This sequence comes from Varanus salvator macromaculatus, assembly GCA_023646645.1. Classification (NCBI taxonomy): domain Eukaryota; kingdom Metazoa; phylum Chordata; class Lepidosauria; order Squamata; family Varanidae; genus Varanus; species Varanus salvator. Next base: position 10,802,345 of record JAIXND010000786.1, read on the forward strand.
CAAACAGTGCAACAGCATCCTGAGAAACACTAATAAGAACAATTACATAGAACCCAGTTTAAAATGCGCCTTGAGAAGGTAAACCGTTTGGAACCTTTGAATGTTAAGCATGAAACAGGAAGCTGCAAAAACACACACCTGCCCAGGGTTCAACCAAGTACCACTTCCCCAGCGCACGGTTTTCCCTACGCCTTCAAGTTCCATGAAGAGCTTCACTGTTGGATACCAGCAGAATCAAAAAGGCAATTGTTTTGACAGCTTTTTCATCTCCATAAACTGGTGTTTCAAAACCTGGGCTAATGCCGTTCTTGTAAATGCAATGCAAAATACCAATACAAAATTAAAACCCAGGAGTGTTCTGGCCTGACTTTGGGCTGCAGTTTGACCACAAGAACTCAGTAAGCTCAGTTCATAATCACTTATAAGGCTTTATTGAAAAGACAAGCAAAAGACTCCAGCGAGTGAGCATCTCAAAGGGTTTTGCAATGAGGCCCATACGACCTGTCGGCTAGAAGGCTCCTATCAGCTGACACAGACGGGCAGTGAAGGCGTTTGGGGGTGTTTAGTGTCCAAATGTCCTGCCCCAGGGAAAATGACTGACCTGTATAGCCTACCTATAGGAAGGGCTTGGCTGTTGCACAGGGGCAGGGACCAGGCAGTCTGCAACTACCTGTTTGCCTCGTCGGCAAGCCCCAAATGTCAACAGGATGCACCTTCCCATCATTACATTCTGTGGGACATGAAGGTCCCCATCCTCATTAGCTGCCATGAGTCCTAACACCTGAGGTTTTCCATCTACGTCAATCAGGATTCACATAATGTACCATAGCACGAGCCAATTAACCAAGCGTAGAACAAGCATGAGCTCGTTAAGCTAATCATAACACCAAGCAGAAGCTCATTAATGGCCCAATATGGTAGGATCACTGGCCAAACACAACTGCATGTTTAGTCCTTTGGCCACCTCTCCCAGGGCCTCTGGAAAACAACACCTAGTTAGCTAGGTCAGTGTTTTGACTCATGCCAAGCAAGGCTAATTTCCCAGGCCCTGATTTCTACAGCTGGGGACCAATACAAGCCATCCAAAGGGGCGTGTCCAGTCCTTTCTGGACACAGAGAAGAACTGCTCTCTCAGCTATTCTGGCTGCCCATTGGGTGCACCATAGGTCTTTGCAGATCTCATTGTCCACTGGATTGGGTAGACTGTCGCCTCTACCTCCAGCATCAGCAATCTACTAGAAGCATTTTGCCCATGGACTCCCAGACACCAGCAAGCTGCTGGATACGTACTTGTAGGGTCTGGCTTCCCAGGTATGGTACACATGCATCCTTTAAGTTTGGGGCAATTGAACAGCTGCACAAAACCAAAAGCCCAGTCATGTTCATGCACCTATAAGGAGCAGTAAGAGCAGACTGTTCTGTTTTGGCTGTCCGGCAGAAAAGGGATACCTACAGGACCAACCTTGTAAATGTTGCAAAGGATGAAGAGGATTTCTCATACAATTAAGTTGCAGTGTCCACACCAAAAACTTCTCTGAGTTCTGCAGACACAGCAGAGTTTCAGTTCTACCCTACTTAAAACATTGTGCATTTCCTCATTGTAACCTATGGGTAGAACTCAGACAAGAATCCCTGTGTCAGTCTTGCTTCAGTCACTGCAATGAGCAAAAATGGACCACACTGTTCTCTTCGACCATCCCTTGCTTCCATTTTTGTCACTGCTCCACAGATGCAAAACGTGCTGCTCCCCAAGGCCGTTTGTTTTGCCCTGGGTTTGCAAAAGGAACGCTGCTGGTGGTGTGAGGCAAAAAGCAAACATGAAATAGTTCATAGGGCCAGCATCTTCAGCCATGAACAATCCTTAATCCCCCTGAAGCATTTCTAATCTACAAGGTAAGTCTTGCACACATCCTGAGGCACAACAGGAGTGTAGCTATGGGGCTTCTTGAGTGTACTTGAGTGTAGCTGTGGGGCTTCTTGGGGGAAGGGGGAAAATGCAAGTCAGAACTGCAGGTAGGAAAAATACAGTTGACCATCTCTGCTCAGATGCTTTCCAGTGAGGCCAGAGGGACAGTGCACAAGGCAAAGGGCAAAAGACACATAAGCCAAAAGGGATAGTAGACCAAATGGGAGCTTCTGCCTCCGTCCATGCCAAAATTAAGAGTTCAGATCACATGGCTCATCGTGGCCTTGGCTGGTTACAGACGATTTTCTAACAAATAAATACATGCTAATGAACACCATGTAAAACTTGGGAGCTGCATGGACAGTGCACGAAGGGATTCCTTTAGGCTTCCAGTGACGGAGGGCAAAATGGGAAGTGTTGCGCCTTCATGCTTTTCGACAGATGCAAAGGTCTGCTGGTCCTGGAGCCACATACTCTTACCTTGCAAACAGGTCTGGGGGTTGGTGTGCACACCGGGCCTCTCACACTAGCTCAGGCATTCTAGCACTTGTTGTTGTTGTTGTTAGTCGCGAAGTCATGTTTGACCCATCGCGACCCCCTGGACAACATTCCTCCAGGCCTTCCTGTCCTCCACCATCCCCCGGAGTCCACTCAAGCTCACACCAACTGCTTCCATGACTCCATCTAGCCACCTCATCTTCTGCAGTCCCCTTCTTCTTTTGCCATCTATTGTTCCCAGCATTAGGCTCTTCTCCAGGGAGTCCTTCCTTCTCATTAGGTGGCCAAAGTATTTGAGTTTCATCTTCACTATCCGGCCTTCTAAAGAGCAGTCAGGGTTGATCTCCTCTAGGACTGACCGGTTTGATCGCCTTGCGGTCCAAGGGACTCGCAGGAGTCTCCTCCAGCACCACAACTCAAAGGCCTCAATCCTTTTGCGCTCGGCCTTCCTTATGGTCCAGCTTTCACAGCCATACATTGCAACTGGGAAAACCATCGCCTTGACTATACGCACTTTTGTTGGCAGGGTGATGTCTCTGCTTTTTACTATGCTGTCTAGATTTGCCATAGCTCTCCTCCCCAGGAGCAAGCGTCTTTTAATTTCTTGGCTGCAGTCCCCGTCTGCGGTGATCTTGGAGCCCAGGAAAATAAAATCTGTCACTACCTCCATTTCTTCCCCATCTATTTGTCAGGAAGTGAGAGGACCGGATGCCATGATCTTAGTTTTCTTAATGTTGAGTTTCAGGCCAACTTTTGTGCTCTCCTCCTTCCCCCGCATCAAGAGGCGCTTTAGTTCCTCTTCACTTTCTGCCATTAGAGTGGTATCATCTGCATATCTGAGGTTGTTGATATTTCTCACAGCAATCTTAATTCCACCTAGTGATTCATCTAGCCCCGCCTTTCTCATGATGTGCTCTGCATATAAGTTAAATAGACAGGGTGACAGTATACAGCCTTGCCGAACTCCTTTCTCAATTTTGAACCAATCAGTGGTTCCGTGTCCGGTTCTCACTGTTGCTTCTTGACTCGCATATAGGTTTCTCAAGAGACAAATAAGATGGTCAGGTATCTCATTCTAGCACTACAACCATGCTAATGCACTGGAGCCCGATTCACACATAGACAACTAGGCACAGACACACAGAGCTTAGTGACAATAATACCAAGTGGTAACTTGTGTTTGGAAATGGGCATTCATGGTTATAAAGAACCCCGGCAGTGAACACATAAAGAGAAACCATTCTTTCAAAACCATTTCCCAGATTTGTCTTAAGAGAAATACATGGCAAGCAACTGGAACCACATCGCAATGACATGAATGGAGCCATTAAGCAAACTTGTGCTAAATGATATTCAGGCATTTCTCTTTACCTGCTGCAACGAGGAAGGTTATATTTGGCAACATATGTTCAAGCAACAAATAACAATACATCAGTGGTATATTTGTAAGAAAGAAGTAAATGTAGCCTAAAGGTAAAGGTTAAAGGTAAAGGTTTCCCCTTGACGTTACGTCCAGTCATGCCTGACTCTAGGGGGCGGTGCTCATCTCCGTTTCCTAGCCGAGGGAGCCAGCGTTTGTCCGCAGACAGTCTCCGTGGTCATGTGGCCGGCATGACTAGACACCGAAGTGCACGGAACGCTGTTACCTGCCCACCGAAGTGGTAACTTTTCATCTACTTGCATTTGCATGCTTTCGAACTGCAAGGTTGGCAGGAGCTGGGACGGCGCACAGGAGCTCACCCTGTGTGCAGATTCGAACCGGCTACCTTTCGATCCACCAGCCCAGCAGCACAGCGGTTTAAACCACTGCGCCACCTGCAGTCCCTTAAATGTAGCCTAGTATGTGCCAAATGCTGTTTATGCTGCTATGGTGGCTACATGGAACAAGACACAGAATAAAATAGGATAGAACTGTTCCAACACAGTTTGAATATGGTTAAGTCTGGTGCTTTGTTTGGGTTGGGAAGTTATTCCTACCCATCAACAGAGTATTTTCCCCTTTGGCATATTGGTTTCTTTTAAACAGACCAACAACAGCACCATCTACAGAATGATTCACAATAAACCAATGTTAGTTTAAAGCTGATTTCAGTATTGGATTATTCCTATATAAGCGGCTTCAGCGCATCAAAGACTGGGATGCCTCTTGACAGGGTTTATAAAATGCAATTCACTTGAAATGAAATGAACATATTTGGTTGAACTTTGTCATGTATCTCGTTCAGTTGTTGATTCATAATGTAATTCTTTTATTCGTTATTCTGTTATTCATAACATGCCTCAATCAAGTTTGTGACTTTGTCCAGATCAAGCCTTCCCACCTTCAATTTCCCTTCAGACCTTCCCCGTCAATGTGGAAAGAGGGGTGTGTGGACACCCCCCACATGCAGGGTTGGTTGCTGCATAAGGGTACCTCTGACATCACATACCTGGAGTCCCTTAACATTATAAAGCTGCTAAGTTTATCTCTCACGCCATTAAATTGCTACGAATAACCTTCCCATGCAGAAGCTACAGATCAGAATCCAGTACTGCCTTGTCTTCTTTCACTACCTGATGGACTTTGTCCAATGCCAAAATTCACCCACCTGAATTTGGAAGACTTGAGATTTAGATCTAGATTTAGATTGTTGCTTTTGCTGATTACCAATAATGCTGTTCTTAGATTTCAAATCTTAAAGGTACAATTGCAACAGAGTTTTGGGAAATAAGGAATCAGCTACTGTGGAGGAAAATAAGCTGCTGCTAAACAACAGTTTAAAAATGGTATCAGGAAAGCTTAGCTTTATCAACCCTATTAAATAGGAAAATAGCTAGTGTAGTACAGTGCCTGTAAGTACCTGTGTGGCACATTTGCAAAACAAATGCATACCTGATTTATTTAAGCAAAACAGGAAAAAAATCTCTATTCTGATTCTTCTACCGACAGCAAGCCAGCTCATTGGAAGGCCAAGCAAGCTGTACGCCCAGCAAGAGGGCAGTGGCCCTTCTTCCCCATATCATACAGGGTATGCAGAAAGGGAAGAGAAATGCTCACAAGAGAAATTCAGTCATGGTACTGGTGCCAAGACATTTAGAGGGAAACTTGGCCATCCGGTCCTGACAGGGCCCCTCAGGACGGCTGAGCTGAAACTGAGCAACCAAAAGGGTGTCGCCAACATATGGACACCAGTTCTGGACCTGAGCTGTAAGCGCTGCCCCAGTCACTGAACTGGGACTACACTGCCCAGTAGGCTCTGCCAGTTTGAGGGCCCCGATCGCAATTTCAAGGAGAGTGGAGAGTCAACTGGGTCAAGGCTATTTCTCCTTTCTGATTGGTATTCAGTGGTACCAAAGTTAACAAAGTGTTGGCAAATCCTTGCCCGCAGTTGTGCCTGGAGAGTTTTGGATCAATGTGAAAGATCCAGTAGGCAACTTGCCCATTGCAAATCAAATGGGTGTAGCGAAAAGGATGGAGAAGTGACAGAATCAAGTTCAAAAAGGATTAGTAAGAATCTGGAATATTGCAAGCATGATAAAACGAACCCCATATTCACAGTGAGAAAGCAAATAGTGCTTGACTTTTCATACATCTCTCACGCTTGTCTGTTATTAGAATAACATAATTTATAATGTGATTGTTTCTAATAGATATGGAGCATGATGACTCTATACTTATGATTCAACTAATAATCTTAACAACAACATCGACACATTTCTCAACATTGGACAAAAATGGGATAGACTTTAGAATGGCCCAATGACTGTATATTACTAAATATTTGGGGGATTAATATTTCCAGTTATTTCAGATTGAACATAGAGGTGATACTGTATCCTTAGGTTAACTGCTTTCCTCCAGCGCCATCCCACAACTGAGAACCATAAATTGTCCATGTGGGTTTTGTAGCTTTAGAGTGTCATCAATTAGTCCTCAGGGCAGATGTTCATAAGCCCCTGAATTCAGTGGCGATTTATCCACATGGCTATTCTCTGCTGTCTGGATAAAGTGCTGGTAAGAGGGAGGGAAGGAGGCTGGGGCACAAGAGGAATCAGCGTAAGTCCTTTGCTCCAGTCCCTGATCCCAACATGCCTTTTTGCCTGCCCTGAGGCCCAGCTGCAACCCGGGAAGTAGGCAGCTGCCATGGTACTTCCCACACGAGCCACAAGGGGGCAGCGTAGGGCAGAGGCTCAGCCCTCAGCATCCCAGCTCGGAGAATGCAGGATCCCAGAGGTGGGCTGTGAAGAATATTATGGCCTCCTCAGCAAAGCATTTAATAGCTTTCAACTGAAATATGACAATAGACATTAAGAGTGCACGTGGTAGGCATGTTGTGAGCGGTGCCGGCTAGAGCTGGGGTCAGACTAGATGGCCTGGGAGACCCCTTCTGACTCGCTCTGTTTCTATGTATAGGAATCCACTAGGCAATGGGAGCCATAGAAAAATGGCACAAGGGCCAGTGACATGCTGTGAATCCTACATTGTCCACCTTGTTCCTAGAGTTTATGTCTGAGCAGGTCGTCTTGAAAACCTGTGCATGGTTTGATCCAATTTAGCAAGAATATGAAGCCACAGAATGAACTAAAAAAAGAACTGTTTTATTGTGACATTTGACATTGAACCCTAGTTGATATGAATCATGGTAGGAACTCTTTAACATGTGTTACATTATGTCAGCGTGTAACTGGATGGCACTGTGTCATGCGACGTCTGAGAATGTTTAATGGTCCCCACTGACTTCAGTGCATTTTGATTGTCACAGAACTTCCATCACCAGATTTGTGTATACAGTTAAGTAGTTGGTCTTATAAGCACCGTTATGAACCCTTACATGAAGGGTGTTATTAATCTAGTTTACAAATGCTTCATGGATAAAAATAGCATGGTTACAGTATACACACACTTAATTTACATGTACTGTATTATAGGTATAACTGAGATAAACTACGGAGATAAACTTTGGTTGATTGATGCATTTAGACTGAGTAATTTCTTTGGCTTCTAAGTTGTGTATATATTACAGTGCATTTATAAAATCTAGGTTGGACATTTTCTAGCACCAAATGGATATCATAAACGGCTGACCTAGTAAGATGTAGCTGGAGAAGCGGATTTTAAGATTTTTTAAAGAAATATAGAAGAATCCACTTGACAGAACTTGTGTTCCTGTATCGCTGCTGATAGGTTATCGCCACAGCATCCAACAGCAGTCTTGGTGTTCATGGTTCAAGGTAGCTACACTTACAAGAAGCCTGAGAAAGTGGTTGTTGTGAGCTACAGTTTTCTTCCTGTACCTTGCTTATGTCGAAATGGAATAATGCTCACATGTTCAAATATATTCATGAAAAATTGTACCTGTGATATGGAGAACCTTATCGGGAAATAAAACATTCAAGTCTCACCTAGCTATCTTTGGCTTTAATTATTTGGTCTCTTGTTGGTGTATTAATGAAGCAAAATTTCAATTTTCATTTTCAGGTTGTCTCCTAGCTCACCACTGAGGTAGTCTTTGTCATGTTTATCTTCAAGCTGGAGCAGTTCCTTCTTCTTATAGAGTGGTATGCTACTGATTTGTAATGAGTAGGCTCCAGGCACTGGCTTCTTCTTCGTTAAGTGAAGGAAACTGACTCCTTCTTTCTGATTTATCCTAAAGAAACCAGCTTCATTCCCGTGGTCTATTAAATATCGGTTGTGATTTGTCAGAGTTGTGAGAGCAGGGATCAGTTTCAAGATGCTATCTTTGTTATTAAGACTGGAGATGTTGAAAGAAAGGGTGGCTGGCTTTTCGATATCCCAGCTGGCAAGGTTAACGGCGGCCTCTGATTCAGGCTTATCCTGTGAAAGAACAGAGTGCTTTAATTTCTCCCTTGCTTTATATGCTTACAGACACAAGAACCACCTGAGGTATCCAGACAGTTCGTGGGATGCCTAAAATATTCAGCTACTCAGAATATTTACACAGCACAAAGTTATTAGTTAGGAATGTGGAGTCTTTTTCTTTTCTTTCTTCCCCCCCCTTTTTTTTTTTTTGGAACTCGGCTTCTGTGAGCACATAAAAACTTCCTCTCGGTTTTTGTCTTAGGGCTTTTTTGCTTACTTTAAGCAGGTATCTAAGGACAAGAGTTATGCATTAAACAGTTGCTGACAGTAGGAATAAAGCCTGAAGAGAGTCAGACATTGGTGCAATAACAACTCTGAAATGTTAATGTTCCTGTTTTAAATCCATGTCTTTTAGATCTCAATATAAGTGCAAATGTCAGTTTTCAAAATGGATAACCTTCCATTTGGGGTTTTGACTTGACAGAAAAACACCAAGTCCAGATTGATTGAGAATTTCAAATAAACGAAATATAGATCATGGAATTCTGCCATATCGCTTTGCATTTGGCAGCTTTATGCACCAAAGGAAAAGCTCGGTTAAAAATGAGCGTAACATGCTCTGCACCTATCCAATCCCATTCACTGAAAGAAAGGTGAAAAAAAATCAGGTCAAGGCAAGAGGTGAACCTAAAAATATGGATTTAGTTCTTCAAATGCAATTTTAGAAATGCAGGCCACAATCCACTGGTAGTTAAAATTACCAGAGCAATATCATGCTTGATTCCTAGAAACTTTGATGGGGAACCATTTGAGACATCTATAAAATGTGCCTGTAATTATGCTGTTCAAAGAATATTTATTATTTATTTGTTTATTTAGAGTTTTTGTAAGCTGTCCCAGCACATATAGCCTCGGGACGGCGCAAATATTTGTAGAAAATAGGAAAATTCTGGACACTGGCCAAATTGCTCTAAGCAAAAAGGGTGTTCTTTTTATCATCATTGGATACATTAAGACAATAGGGGGGAAAGGAAATGGTGCTGCTACAGATTGTTATCTATTTTCTGATTTTGATGCTTTGCCTCCTAAAACTCTACTGTTCTCTCCAATTATCCTGTGATAATTTTATGCTGAGCGGCAGTGAATTGTAGGAAACACACGCCAAAGCCTGCAAACCGAATATCGTGGGTGTCCCTTTGCACAATGCCAGATGCCCGGGGCCGAAGAACCAACGTGTGAGACTCCCCAGAGATTTGGCATTTGCCTTCCAGGGGAAAACATTCTCAGGCATGAAGGAAGGCTCACCCTCACTGCATATTCCCAGGAGAAAACCTGGATCTCTCCTCCGCCCTGCTTTTTTCATTTAAACCATGTAGGACTATGCTATCTAACCCTAGTTGCTCATACACTGAATGTTTCGTGCTGAAAAGCTGGGTGGGCACATTAAGCTTCTGTGCTGACATGACACAGGAAATGAGTGTGTCAGTGAAAACCCACGAAAACTGACCCCTCGGAACCAATGGCCAGAACGGCACACAAGCCCCCGAAAGGGCAGCGGCCAGAGCATCCGAGCCTCATTTTCACACATGTAGCCCTTTCAACTGTTTTGCAGAGGCAGAGCTTGAAAGACCTACAGCTTTTGCAGACGGCAGCAAAATCCGTAACCCTTCATGTCTCTGAGAGCCTACAAATGGTCGCGCGGCAGGAACTGAGCTACTGCACCTGTGCAAACATAATCTGGGGGCCGGTGCACGACGAACCGGTGCCTTTTGCTCTGCGTGCTGCCGTTTGCTTTCTCGTGGCAGCAGTTCCTGCAACTTCACTGGGGCAGAGCTAGATGTGAGTCAGGCTGGGGCTGCCGAAACAGCGGTGGTCATGCCCTCTTCTCAAGCGGCCAGCGATTTGCAGCCCAGGCGGGGAAGCACAAAGCCTAATCGCCTCGCAGGAAATTGGCATGGACGCGCCACTGATTACGTTATGCTCAAAATAGTTTCTGATTGACTTCCCCCACGAAGTGAGGGCACACTCAGAGGAAATAGCAACTCGAGAAGAAATAGTACGCCACCAATCTGAGGAAGTTATGTCGGTCCTCAGCAATGACCGGCATCAAACAGCTAATGAAAGAAGGGGCGGGAGGAGGACTCCTGGGAAGCGACGGACAGCGTGCTCATCCCGGAGAGCAGAGCATTACCTCCGCATCCGCTGCGTCCGTATCATTGGCGCTTCGCCGCTTCCTTCCTCTCTTTGGATACCCATTGATTTTACAGTCGTAGCATGCCTCTGGAGAAAGCGAGTTGTCATCCACTTCGCCACTGACAGACAGGTCCTGCCCATGCCCTTTCCCGAGCCCCATTCCAGAAACACAGTGCCTGAGAAATTGAATGGACAGGTGACAGTTAGCCAGAGCCTTTTCTCTAGCGTGTGTCGTAATGTGGAGGCCAAAATCTGCTCGGTTAAAATTCCTACGGAGCCCTAGTGGCGGCGGTGGAAGCTATGTTCCGACACCGAAGCAGGGAGATGCAATGTCACGTTCTTCATCAACAGCATTTACATCCCCTGATCTACAAGTCCTCCCCCACTCTATGTACATGCAGCTGAAAAGACACGTGCATCAAGTTTAATACCTAAACAGCACAGGTTTTTAAAGACAGCAACATATAAAGCAATATATAAAACAGTTCTCAGAAACTGCACTAGGAATGCATGGTATGCACACCTTGTTGGTGTCTTCCTGGTCAACTTTTTGTTTCATGAATAGGTCATTAAGTGCTCTTTAATGCCTCATAGCTGCATGAATGTAATAGCTGCACAACTGTGTGAGTTAGTGGAAAAGCACCTTTATCTTTTGTGAGCACCCTGGTTTTGGGGGGCCTTCAACCCTTTGAAACATGACCCTTTTTCTTTTCTCTTGATTCAGCTTCTAACGGGCCATGGACTGCTAAGCCATCTGATCTAAGCATCTCTTATGACTAAGGGCCAGTTCAAACATTCTTGGCCCTTTCAGACGGACAGGAGCAGCATCAGCTGGTGACTCGCAAACTGCAGATGTAACAAGTGAAAATCATCACAGACAAATCAACACCTGCGGCTTAATACTTTCCAACAGAAAGAGTTTATACATTTGCTTGAGAGTCTTCAGGTACTGAGCAACCAATTAAGCGATGAAAGATCAAAGGTCACATGCGCATGAGTGAACCAATGCATAGCATACACGTATTCTCCCCTCTGTGCCTTGCTACCTCTGTGAACACAGCTTGCATTAAAAGGCCTCTTAACATGTACATATTTTCTTTGGTTTATGCACCTGCACCATCCTCTGGCTTGTTTGTATGCAAAGAGATCTGACTAGGCAATTCGAACATGTAACTTGAAGCTAAGAACCCTCTTACCCTTGTCCTATTCGGAAGTATCCAGGTGGGCATCCGCAGACATAGCCACCCTCGGTGTTCGAGCAGCCATAGCTGCATGGGGCTTGCGAAGAGCCACACTCATTGACATCTTGGCATGCTCCTGTGAACTGCTCAAACTGATACCCAGTAGGGCACATGCACTTGTAGCTTCCCAAAGTGTTGTGACAAGACGCTCCGCCACAGATGTGGGCACTGAGGCACTCATTTTCATCTGGAAGAGAAGCAACGCTGATTAGATGTCCATACTTCCTGGGAAGCCCTCTTGTTGCCACATCACATGTCCAGCACAAAGCTATTTGAGTTTTTGATGAAGGAGGAGCCAAGCACCCGTGAGCTAGAAATCAAAATGGGCAGAACTGTTCAATAGGTTTACAAGACTTCTATACTCTTCCATATCCTTTGCAGAGGGGTTTTGGAACAGTGAATATTCTTTATCTAAATCATTACTGTCAGCTGCCATATTTAAGGCTTGTTGTTAGTCGCAAGGTCGCGTCCAACCCATCGCGACCTCCTGGACAACATTCCTCCAGGCCTTCCTGTCCTCCACCATCCCCCGGAGTCCATTTAGGCTCACGCCGACTGCTTCAGTGACTCCATCCAGCCACCTCATCCTCTGCCGTCCCCTTCTTCTTTTGCCATCTATTGTTCCCAGCATTAGACTCTTCTCCAGGGAGTCCTTCCTTCTCATTAGGTGGCCAAAGGATTTGAGCTTCATCCTCAGTATCTGGCCTTCTAAAGAGCAGTCAGGGCTGATCTCCTCTAGGACTGACTGCAAGGTTTGATTGCCTTGCAGTTTCCTTTATGGAGACAATCCATCTCAGATTATCCTAGTGGTTGGGCTAATTTTCTATGGGCTACAAACTAGTGCTATAAATTGCTTTGCTACATATTTATTTATGCACATTAGCTACCTTCCTCTTCTAGGATACCCAAACCAGCACTTGCGATTAAAATCAAGCAAAATTATTTACAAAAGTATTGTCATTTGGCTCCCGAAAATATTTACAATGATATCCTTTTTGAATGGTCAAAGTAGTTCACATACATTATCCAAGCAATTCTTACAGCAATCCTTTAAACCCTTTAAATACATCACTATTATTATCCCCCTGAACACTTTGTTATGACTGGTTAGAAACATGTTTGTCTTTCTTGTCTTCTTCTGTTAATCTATATTGCTATGATAACTCAAGATCTGTAAAGCAGATAAAGATAACATGATACAGTTTATAAAGCCAACATTATAATCCCCTTGTTGCTGTTGGTAAGCTGGAGCTGAGCGATGGCTTGTTAAGGCTATCACATGACCTTGGGGGAGAGGGGAGAGCTGAAATGGGGCACTTGCTTGCACAGACTTGCCTACACTGGACCCACAGATCAGCTCTGGATCAACATTCATGAAGACTGAAGCAGTCAAGACACCTCTGGTCACCTCACCTGAATAAGGACATCACCGAATCAGAAAGAGCGCAGAGAAGGGCAACGGAAATGATCAGGGGGCTGCAGCAGCTCCCCTGTGAGGGACAGCTACAGCATCTAAGGCTGTGCTGCTTAGAAAAGAGGCAGGGAAGGGGAGACGGGATGGAGGTGCCTAAAATTATGCGTAGAGTGGAGGAAAAGGAGAGGATTGCAACCGTCAGGCATGTGGGCATCCCATGAAACTGACTAGGGGAAAGTTTAAGGCAGCCAAGAGGAAATACATTTTAACACAATATATGGTTGAACTATGGGATTTGCCACTATGGCAAGTAGTGATGGCCACCAATCTTTAAGAGCTTCATGGAAGAAGAGGACTATCAGTGGCAACCAGCCTTGCTGGCTATGGGCTGCCTTCTTCATCAGAGGGGGCAGGCCTGCATAGACAGCGGGTTTGCTGCCACGTGTATGGAATGCTGGACTAGACGGACCTTGGGTCCAATCCATCAGGGCTTTTCTTATGTTCTGAAGGCCAAAGGCAGTCCCAGCATGTAGAGAAGCAGGATCCATGCCTCCTTTCTAATTTCATTGCAACTGGGATTTGCCTTAGATATACGATGCTTGTTCACAGGTGGAAGGAAGTGTGAGCCAGGCAAAGAGAGAATGTTCTGTGACAAAGCAGGTAACATGAAAAGAACCATAAAAATTGCATGACTACACATCAGCTGCTGGTTAAAAATCAACGTGCTGCTTTCTTTTAGCTATATTAAGGGACCTTCACTAGTCTGACAGTTTTGCTGAAAATATCAGGTTTACTTGCTAGAACAGGAGGTTTAGGGCTCCCCCATCCCCAGTGCTGATAAAACCAATAAAAGTTTGAAAACAGCAAATTAAAAATTTAATTTAAATCACATGTCCCCCTTTTAATCCAATCTTTCCAAAAAGAAAGCAACTTCTGAGTAATTTGCAAACTCCCCTGGTGAAGCTGAAACATCTACATTCCCAATGGAAGACCGTGTAAAAATGTCAGCAAGTTTTCTTAAGCGTAATTAAAACCAGAGACCTCCCTTAGAGAAACGCAATGATAACAGTGAAAGGCATTTTTATATGCTTTCAAAAGCAAACAATGACAAACACATGGTTGATTCCTACAGCTTGAGTCAGTATCTGCAACGCCAGGAAAGAACTTATATGGACCAATTAAATTAGGTACTGGAAATATCCCTACATGTATTTCCTAATAAAAATCCCTACATGTATTTCCTAGGATTTCCTAATATTAGGAGGCCAATGCTGCACTGCAGTAATACGGCAAAAACAAGAAAGCAGTTTCTCATGGATCTGGAAAGACGCGAAGGACAGCCCTTCCTGCCCTACACTTCAACTAATTAAAAACTTTCTTCATAAATAGTTATACTGACTGGGCTAGGGCCAGACAAGGAAATGTTAGTTTGGACAGATTAATTTGTTTGTTGCCATAGTTACAAAAATTCCAAAGAGCATTTGGTACACATGATAAGGGAGCAGTGATGGGTTTCTGTTAAGCCCCATGAAAGCCGTTTTTTCTGGATCTTTATATGCCCACTGACGTTGACAGATCTACTTACAGTTATGTGGGTCTAAGCTCTACGGATTCGGAGGATACAAAAAATAAAGAACTGTGTCTGTGAGGCAGCATTTCGGTGAAGTTATCCAACACAGTAAGCAAGCCGTTTGTTGACTGACTTGTACAATGCTCACTGTGCCAATTGTATTCTGGACGCACAAAGAGCGGGAAGCCCAGCCTGCTGTGGTCGTGGTGTTTCTACCTGCACTCCACCAGAAGCTTTGTTTAAAGTACATCCTGCCACAGAGTAGTTACTCCGACAGCAAAGTCCGCTTACAATCAGACTTATAAGTATGATTTTAAGTCAAGGCTGAGTGGTAGTAAGTAATGATCTAATGCACTTGACTCAGCTGAGTAAGTCCTGGCTAGTCACAAGGGCTTTGCAGTACCCCTCTTTTTCCGTTTCAGGATTGCGTAATGGAAACATCTCTGCACCTATTGGAATTGGACAGCGATCAACTATGTCAGACTCTTACTGCATGCTCAATAATGGCCTTTTTGGCTCAAGAGCAAGGAAAGAAACTTGCCGACACACTGGTTCCACTGGTAATGCTGCAGGTATCCATGTGGGCAGCTGCACCGGTATCCTCCAATTATATTTTGGCAGCCATGTTGACACCTGTGATTTCCATCGCACTCATCAACATCTAGAAAAAAGAAAGCACAGGTGGGATTTTCTGAATTATTTCTCAAGTCACTACGAAAACTGGAGACACGAGCATTTGTTATATCCATGTGTCTGCATTATTGCACAAATGTTACACTTATACCCATGTGCATCACTTGTATACATTATAAATAAATAACAATATTAATAACAATGTATAAATAATGATAAATAACTATGTATAAAGTTATAAATAACAATGCATAAAGTTATTTATAACTTGTATACATGACTTATGACAATGTACCGACATGCTTTACTTTGGGGAGAAGGAGGGAGGGCTGTTTGAGAGACGGGGATTGTATGGCCAGCTGGGGAATTCCGTAGGGCTACATTTGCTCTTGGAGTCTGAGGTTCCCCATCCCGGCTTTACACAGAATGCAACAAGGCCTCAGCCTTTTTAATGAATGGAACATTAATGATTGCTACACAAGAAGCATTTTTGTGCCGCCAAAGTGCAAAACTGGAATGCAGGGATTGTTCAAAGTGGCATATTTCCTCCTGCACATTTTATATTGGCAACTGTCAGAGAAACAAGAAAGATCGAATTTTAACCTTGCAGGCACCTCTAGATCACTCTGGTGATCTTGTATCTCACTTGATGATTCTTTGGGATAGAGATGCACACCTTTGCATCGCTCTTGAGCTTGAGAAGGCATGCAAATATTTGGTTGCAACAGGAAGTATGTGTGGCAGGACCAAGCGGCAGAAACAGTTACGCACACCATTTGTGGGTCTGTTGCAAGCTAGCAAACCCACACTGCAAGTCCTCACAAGAAATTCAGATCCTCTCCAGGCCCAGGAGACAACTTGAAGAAGTTACTGCACAGGAAGCTGCCTTCTCCCGAGTGAAATCTTTAGCCCCTGAGGCCACTGTTGCTTGCTCTGACAGGCAGACATTCATCCAACACTGCTGCCTAAAATTCACTTCTGTTAGTGGCACCAGGGATTAAAAAAAAATGAAAAAATTGTGCTCCACTTCCAAACACTGCACCACTTAAAGCTGAAATATAAGTGCCTCTCTGTAAATGGCAAACTAATTTAACAACTAAGAGGGGATAAGGAAGGATCTCATGTGTCTAGCCAGAAGGCATTTTGATATTTTACAGAGATAAAGAATGCAGATCAATAGAGAGGGAAGAAACGCAGGCAGAGAGAGAGATTAGGTTAAACGCCCATGTACACAGCATGTGTTCGCTATACACAAAAGAACAACAGGCCACATGCATCCAGTTTATGTACCTTCACAGCTGACCCCCGTCTGGTCGAGTGCAAAGCCACGCTGACATTCACAACTGAAGCTCCCGGGTGTGTTTTGACAAATGCCCTTCGCTCCACAGAGATTGAGGTCAGTGGCACATTCATTATTATCTAAGAAGAATATAGACAAGTCAAATAGCTTTTCCAGGGGCCTTGGAAGATGAACCTGCAAATGAACCTCTGCAGTGGAAAGTGTCATTCAAAGATTCCTTTTCAGAGCATCGTGTTTCGGACAGCAATTTCTATCATGACTACTGCCCATGCCCGCTGATGGGAAAGGTAGTCCAGAAGAACATGGTACTGTTCTGGGCGTCACAGAGTGTGAATACATTACAAACATAAATTGAGAGACCCTGAAGGAAACAAGCATGTTTATCGCAACATATGCACTGCAGCACATGCTCCTCTAGCCCCTGCTAAAGGAACTGTGCAACTTTTCCTCTCTTGCACAAACATCTGTGTCCTCCCTTCAAGTACTTATTAACGGCCAAAAATGGTGTGTGCTGGGCAAGGTGGACTTCTGCAGAAGCCTCTTGGAGAGCAGTCTCTGCCATTCACAAAGCTCCAGAATTCAATCAAAGACAACACCCTTCCTTCTGGTATCGGCTGCAGCTTGTGCACTGACCGGAAGAGGGCTTTCCCAAATGCGCTGCTTACGCTGTGAGACTTGGAGAAGAGCCAGAGTGAGGCCCTTCTCATGATGTCTTTGCGAGGACTGCAGATAAGAGGAGCCGCATCAGAAATGCTGTTCTTGTAGTGCTTTAAAAGGACAGGTGGTGCTGAAGGACACAAACTGAGCACGAGCCGCCGGGGGAAACATGTCACGGGAGAAAAGCAAAGGGATTGAACCTGTGCTGCGTTCTGGGCTGTTGCCCATTGAGCACAACGAGACTGCAGTGTGTAGCAGCAGCTTTGGGACAGAAAGAAACCTTCAGCGTCTTCATTACTCACCAATACATGCTGAATGGTGCTGTGTAAAGCCAGGGGGACATTTACAAGTAAAACCCCCGATGGTGTTGACACAAAGGAACTGGCAGTTGTGTTGTTTTGTGGCACATTCATCAAGGTCTGAAAGGAAAGCAAGCACAAGCGCACCTTTCAGTGTGTGATCTTTATCTTTATCAAAAGAGATGTCTATAGTATTACACGATGAAAGGCAAATCTCTCTGAGCAAGAAGAATCAAGAAAGATTGCGCCTAAGAAAATCATTTTAGCACATTTCTGTGCCATCTGTTCAGTTCTAGAAAGAGCTCCCAAGGGGGCTTACGACAATAAAATACCAATACAGTTTAAAAGAGTGCCCAAAGCCAAAATATCTAGTCTTGGCAGCAAGAACAACAAATAGAGCTGTGTGGCCCCTTAAGGACCAACAGTTAGATTAGCATAAATTTCTGTAGACTAGATGAAGGAGCTTCTAATCCCTGAAAGTTTAGGGCATACTAAATTTGCTAGTCTTTAAGGTAGCACAATCCCTTTTCAAAACAATGGATTTGCTTTTCCAAGCAAGTCATTTGGCCGTGGCTACATTAATGGCAGGATGTGTGCATTTGATGAATTGAGTGTGCTTCCACATTTCAGGTTGCTTGACATATTTTTGGTATGTACATGGCATGTAAAATAACATCTTTATTTTAATATCTCAAAATAAAGATGTTAGGTAATCAATTCTGACCTTTTCACCTCATGCATGGGTAAAGAAAAAAGGTGCTTCTGAAACAACCTGCAACCTTCCATAGGTGCCTGCCCACCCCTTAAGATCTGGGGCAGACGTCCTTCTCCAGGTGCCCTCCCAGAAGGAGATTAGGAGAGTGACTACCTGGAGAAGGGCCTTCTCTGTGGTGGCACCCCAATTGTGGAATTGGCTCCCCAGAGAGGTTTGCCTGGCACTGGCACTTTATTCTTTTTGGTGCCAGGCCAAAACCTTTTTATTTTCCCAATGTTTTAAGACCTGACTGTTGGGAGGTTTAAAATTATTGCTAAATTTTAGGATGCTGTATTTTAATTAATTTCTTTTCTTTTCTTACATTTTACTGTTAAACCATCCCGAGACTTCAGTAATGGGATGGTCTACAAAAGTGTTAAATAAAAATAAATACATTTCTGCATGTACCTGGCTGATCCTTTTGTTTACCTAAGGGTCAGCTACCAGACAGTTCTGGGTCAAATTCAGCCCCTTAAGAGGTTTTGTTGGTCCCATTAGTTGCTGAATTAAAAGGCAAAAAAGGTTTGGAGAAAGTGGAATTATGTGACAATATAATTTGCTGCAAACTCCCTTTCGGAGGTGAGAACTGAGATTCGCATGCATTCCCACTTACCACCTTCTCAAAAAATTGCTGGAAAAATTAGTAGAATGTTTCAGCAGCTTTTACCTTTACAGCTTCTCCCATCTTCTTGCAAGATGTAACCTTTTGGACATGAACACTGAAAGCTTCCCTCTGTATTTTTGCAGATAAAATTGCAAGGTTTTGGAGATTCATTGCACTCATTCAGATCTAAAGGAAAAGACAGAAAAACTTTTTGTTAAGATAAAACCAAATGTGGAATTAATAACAACCACCCCTGAAGTTACTAATTAAATGCATATACTACTTTCAGTAAAAACTTAATGAAAGTCAATCCATTAAAGAACAGATTAAAACATGAATAAAATGTTTCTGGCACAAGAATAATCATTTTTTAAATTAGTATTCAAACTGGCAGCAAGAAAAGGGCCAGGTGAATTTGCTGGAGAGAAACACAAAGGCTTGCACCACACTTCAGAATGATAAATATGACTTTCTTCTACATTGAGAAAATGTGTTTATTTTACATCTGTATGTTCACTATCCAGTGGCTGCAACATGAAGTCACAGGACGAATAAGCGAGTTTCCGCATTAGTCCATTTTATACATGGGCAAAAATAGGTCCCCCAAACCTACACAAAGTGACCCTCCCCTCTTCTCCCGCAGGAGGAGGAATAAACCAGAACCTGGTCCCACATTATCAGATTCCTGGGTGGTTTTTGGTGCAACCAGGAAACACTAGTCAATTATTAAGCAACCCAACTTCAAACCCTTTTGGTTTTTGCTGGTTTGTTTATCAAAGCAGCGTTTATTTAAAACTTCTATTTCTGGCTTGCACATAACAACAAACTGGGAACTTGTTAAAGAGAAACTGAAGCCTGGTTTATTCCTTCTGCGGTCATGTACTGGAAAGAAAGAGAAGAGATGCATTCTCCAGACTTCTTGTGGGTTCATTTTTAATCATGTAGGAATAAATACCAAGTTCCTGACCGTGTCAGGAGAGGGAAAATAGCTATACTTGAGCTCAAAGCATATTTGTGCTCATGCACATAATCCTAAACTAAGAATTTAGGAAATTAGGAAATTAAGAATGCTAATGAGGATGCTGAGTGAAACAACCATAACGCATCCTGGCCCACAGATGGAAACGGTTGTGTACCAACAGTTATCACCTGAAATGTAACAGCTTTCAAATGCAGAAACTTCACACTGTAGTGTATGTGTTCTACAGCAGCATCTTTGAAAATGGCTCAAAAATGTCTTCCAGTCCAGAAGAGGATTGCAAAGGTATTAAGGAATACTGGATGATCTGAATGTGTACACTTGTCCTTTATCCTCTGAACTGATTCCCAGCCGATTTCATGCCCAGTTCATGGTTTTGATCTTTAATCCTCATCCGAAGGATTGCCTCCCTCTCCTACCTGAACTCGGAGATTGTCTTTAGAGGCTGCTTGCTGGGAGTCTCTATCAAATGAGACGTGAAGGGGCTACACATCCATGGGATGCCTCCCTTCTTCATACGTTTTGCAATTCTAGATAAACATGGTTTTATTTTCCCAGGCTTTCTAGAACTGCATATTTCTTTTCTTTTCTTTTTTTTGGAAAATTTTATTAAGATTTTACAACTAGAACTACAAACAACAATCGTTGCACACACCAGATTTACTGGATCAGCCCCCTTCTACGTATCTTTTAACATTTTATGATCCTACTAGAATCCATTTATAATAACTTGAAAGCATCATTAGATCAAAACCAAGTCCCGTTTCTCCAGCCAATAAAATAATAATGATGATAACAATCCAAATTGGATAGAAGTCACTATCTTCCTCTTCTTCGCCCATAAAATCAAGTTCGTCATTTCCTACAAAGTCCTGTTTCTCTTAAACAATGTCAAAGGAAAGCATTAGAGCTGCATATTTCTAATCCAATAAATTTTATATCTGCCATGCATTTTAAGTGCTGCCTTCTTATACTATTGATTCACGACTGCTGACATGTTTATTTTGATTGTTCTTGCCTCATTGATTGCCAAATTGTTACTGTACTTTGAGATTTTAATACTGTCAGCCAACCAGACAATGCTGTGATCTTGCTGCATATAAATTCTGTAAATAAATTACTTTATATGCATTCAAAAAGGAAAAACCTACCTATACAAAGTGTCCCAGTTATATCTGTAGTGTAGCCCTCTTTGCAATGACAGCGGTACGATCCTTTCTCATTGATACACTCTCCGTTCCGGCAAACATCATGAATAACCTTGCACTCGTCAATATCTGCAATTCAATAAATAGGACTATAGAGAAAGCAAAACAGAAGAAAAAGAAACAGTGTGCCTGGATTCAGTGCTTCTCTTGTGCTTTCACAGGAAACAAAAATACAACTCATCAATGAAGAGATGCACCTTTGATTTAGGAGGCTTGTAAAAAAGAATTACGTAAGACTTTGTGTCATTTCAGAACAGAAAGGAACAATAAAGGCTGAAATGTGATTGCTCTCATGGAACAACAGAAGACTTCAGGGTTATCATTTTAAGCCTGGCAAACTCCGTCCATTTCCCCTCTTGGCTTGGGTTCCAAGCAATGCACTGAGCCATGTCCATTAAGTTACTTCTCCCAGCCAGACTTGGGAATTGCACAGTGAGGTTTATGGCATGTGTTTCATGACCCTGAGGCCATGTGGCTGCTTGTCTCAACCAGTGGGGAAGTGGAGGAAGGGGCAGGAGGGATGCTGCACACCAAAAGGCAAGGAGCGCACACCACTGAAGATCACAGTGGTCAGGCAGCCTTCGTTGCTGGAGCTTTGGTGTCCATGGCCACAGACTTCCAGAGGATATGAAGGCAGCCATTTCAACGTGCTGTGCTGCAACCCAGTAGCCCCAGATATTCTGGCACCGTGGGCAAACTATGAACATGGTAGTCTGTCCTCACACTTGCAGTGAATCTTGGAAGCTCAAGGACTGGCCATGTAGCTTGCAGAGATCTAGGAAAGCTTTCTGTACTCCCTTTTGCATGTCCACGGCTCTGTGAGCTGGGACCCTCAGCCTACACATGCAAACGCCCTTTTCCTCTCCAATTCCTTGCTATCAAGCCCAACAAACTCCTTACTCCTCCAACTCAGCGCTACTGGTCACTGGCTCACTGAACTCATTGCCTTGCCATCGCCAGCCCCTTCCCGGTATACAGCATGCGCCTACCCATGCATCTGATTGTAAAGGGGCATCAATTCTGAAAAAGCTGGATATGGATGTATTGAATAAACAAAATCCACCAGCACCACTGCATTTTTCATTTTTCCCCTGGTCACTACTGAACCTGAGCTTCAGTAGCATGTGCAACAAGGAAGCACTGAGAAGGGAAGCTCTTGGCTGGCTGCTGCAGCACAAGAGATATTCTAGGAACACCTACTGGAAAGAACAGGCACCAAAGGGTCCCTTTCCAATCATTTTTTCTTGCCTGAAGAACAGTTCAGTTTGTGTTGAAGAAACAATCCACCTCCTCTCCCTCAGGTTTCACTGACTCGAGTCCCAAAGATCAGGATTCGACTCAGGACAGGCGTGTGCTGCTTACTCAAGGAAGCTCGTTAGGACATGAGCCAAGCTACATGTTACTCTTTTAAAAATGAGAAGGGCCACTTTAGGAACAAGGTGAGGTGGGAAAACCGCAAGGACAAAAGAGGTGCCCTCCTGGGGTCTCTGCCCTGGACTCCCCCTTCCCAAGGTACAATTTCAAACCATAACAGGGATCTTGCCGTAGATTGGCTCTGCAGTCGCCTATAGAGATGCCACGTTAAAGCCCATCTGGGCTTTTAATGGAGAGGGATACCTGCTCCGCTGGTCGTGTATCCGCGGCCGAGAGGACAAAGCTTTTTGAAGGCCACTGTGCCCATGAAGGGGCAGAGCTCGCAGTTGGGCCCCCATCCTCGCCCACCATCACAGCAGCACTCCGATTTGGTCACAGGGTTCCTGTTGCTGGATCCGATCTGGCACATGCTCTGCAGGACTTCAGTGAAGCAGTAGCCTTCTCTGTTATCTGCAAGGTAAGGGAGGGCCCGGGCCGTGTCAGCAGGCACAGCCTGATTGGCGGGACGGGGGGAGGACAAAGGGAATCTGACACAGGGGACCAAAGAAATAAGCACGTACTTAGCTATTTAGGAACTGTAGCAGGAAGAATGAAAGCCAGGTAGCAGTAAGAAAGAGGGCATGATTTCTGAAGGAAAGGAAGAAAAGACATTTAGAGAAGAAAAATCTCCTATACAGGTAAGAACACCTGCCCTTGCAAGGAAACCTAGAGAAAGAAGACAGGAAGAAATTAATCACCAGAGTTAGAATATTCTAACCAATAGCAGCAGCACACTGTCTCAGTTTACATGGAAACAGAAACAGAGTAATAGGTGGAGCTGCAGAACACCCCACCCCATAACCTGCATAACCCAAGTGATCCAGGTTATCACGTCCTTTATCAGGAGGTGTCCTTCTGATGAGTCCTGGGCATTTGTGTGTGTGTGCTCAAGGATGCTGAAGTCAGCTGAGAGTGCAATAGACAGGCATAGTTATAAATGGAACAGAAGGGTACAGATATGTCCATCAATAAATACCAAGGGATGACTTATATACACAAAAGTGTCACACCTTGTATATGAAATGCACAGGAATCCAGCTCATCTCAAACTTCATTTGGAAGGAGTCAATTCACCTATTCAGTCTCTGCTTGCACTTGTCAAGTGTGCATGAATGTCTGAGGGAGCCCGAAGAATGATGTGACATTCTGCTTGCCCTAACAGGTTCCATCATTTAACCAACCCATGTACTTCCTTCCATTCCCTTAAAAACCAGTAACATACCCACTAACTTCCCACATTGACAGCTGAACTATACAGTGACTTTCAGACAACTGCACTGTCTCAATTAACAGATTTTGTGATGGCAGGAGATGCCACAAACAAGAGATCTGATCGTATTTACTGCCCTAGATGTGTGTCACCCTTCCTCTGCCTGACCTTGCATACGTACCTATACATTCATTCTGAGCTTCGTTGACACTGAACCCATCATGGCATTCGCATCGGAAACTTCCTTGTGTGTTTACACAGCGTCCATTTTCACACAGCCCGGGTTTGGTTTGACACTCATTCTCATCTGTATGTTTGTAAGGATATGTCCCCAAATTAGTGTCATTACTTTATGTAATTCCACATTTCCCCAAAGAAGCACACAAATTCTTCCAAAATTATACATCTTTATACTGAAACTTTAAAATGCAATAAAAGGAATTATTCCTTATTGCACGAAATATACTCACCATGAGTTTCATGCATTTATGAAATTATTTTAAATTACTATCATGCTCCACTGCTATTTTTTTCTGCAGCATGGACAATCTGAAGCAAGATTTCATTATTTCAGGGCCTGAGAAAAATGAATAGTCCTACAGACTGCACTGCTGAAACTAAAAGAGGATGGAGGGAAGATATAGGAAGGCACCAATCCCTATAAAGGAAGGGGAGGCATCTCCAGGTGAGGAGAGAGACACTTATTCAGGTCCAATGCCTTTCAGCATCAATCCTTCTTTTGGGGACTCCTTAATGAGTTTCCAACCTGGGATTAAACTGGCTTAGATGTGGGCAATCCATGCTCAGATCTCTTCTCTCTTTTCATGTTCTTTAAAGAGGTTGGGGGAGAGAACAGGGATTACTTACAGGCCACAGTACAGAGGAGTTAACTTTTCTTCAGTGCCGCTTCTTCCCAGTCTAAACCAAACCCCTCTGATTACTTCCTTTTTTGCTAACAAGCAAAGAGCAGCTTTTGAGAAATAGCACAGGGTGAAAAGGTTAAACCTCTCCCAGGGTCTGATCTAATTCATACACACTCAGATGCCTTTAAAGGAATTAAAAGAGTTTGGAGATCCAGCTGAAGCTCTCCAACACTTCGTCTGGTGTAGCCCTCAGAAAGCTGAAAATCTTAACTGCTCCTAACGTTGGTGTTTACCTGGCATCTTTCTTTTAGATCACAGGAGGCCCTGCTCAGCCTTCTTCCTATAAGAACTTCACTAGATGCTGCTTAAATATGTTTAATATATTTCTCCACACCATAAAAGCTAGAACCTTGCACTGGAAAAAAAGGGAATCTACAGTTTTCAGGTGCTCAATATCAGATGAATTGCATGAGAGAGATCTCCTTGACAGATCTTCAGCATCTTCTGAAATGCTACTCCAGCATCATGGAGTTACGGGTTTCCAAGTATGAAAAGGGACAAATAATATATGTGCACTGTTATCACATCACACACGAGTTGTTATTTCTTACTGGGGAAAAAAAGAGGGATCATCCTGTGTCTAGCAGCCCTATCACCTTCATCTTGTGAGAGACTTCTATTAAATGCTGTTAGATCCAAATGAAATTATTTGTACTTAGGTCCTCCTGAAACCAATGGACCAAATAAGCCGTGACTTAAATCCTACTGATTCCAAGAGGAACTAAATGATATCAAACGCCAGGAGAATATTCTTCATTAGCAGATTTCCTCCTAAAAATACATTTACAATTAGCACTTATGGTGTGAATTGCTAGAGGATCTCATCTGTACTTACCCATGCAGCCTTCCCCATCGGGTCTTCGCTGGAATCCTGGCCCACAGATGCACATGTAAGTTCCTATCAGGTTTTTGCACATCATTTGCTTTGACTCACAGTCATGAATTCCTTCTTCACACTCATTCTGATCTGAAAGCATTTTTAAAAATTACTGACGGTTTGAACGAGTGCATTGTTCCTACTTTTAAAAAGCAAAAATGTGACTATCACCTCATTATCAGTGATGTATAGAAAAAGCAATGACACAGACAAGAAGAGAGCCTTCAGGCTATTGGGCAAGCTAAATATGTATTTAATAAATAAATATGGAATACCTAATATGTGTTCACCATAATAATGTGTATATAATTGTATGCTGTTAATTCTGAATACAGAAACTCAACTATTTAGGCTTGATGTATTTGTGGAATGTGGCAATCTCACAGACACATATATTCCTTCATAATTTGTCTTTTTAAGGGTTGTTAATGATCTAGGTAATTGCTT
This sequence comes from Varanus salvator macromaculatus, assembly GCA_023646645.1. Taxonomy (NCBI): domain Eukaryota; kingdom Metazoa; phylum Chordata; class Lepidosauria; order Squamata; family Varanidae; genus Varanus; species Varanus salvator. The sequence goes on from JAIXND010000786.1 coordinate 10,828,271, forward strand.
CCTTTAAAAAATAAGCACTGACCATGGTAGGAGTTTGATCACATGGTTCAGGAAGGTCTTAGCCGTGGGGCTAAGAGGACCTTCACCGAAGGTGTGTTTTGCAATGACAAGCAGTTCTTCAAATTCCATACGATGCAGCTCAATAGTGGAATGTCTTTCACAAAACCTGACTTGGATTTGGAAGTAGATCGTGATTGATCATGTGACCATGTTTGGGAGGATATGATTCAGAACTGAAATTTCCAAATCTAGAATCATGGAACAGTAGGGTTGGAAGGGGCCAAGAAGGCCATCAGGCCCAACCCGCTGCTGGTGCAGGATGCCAGTTACATCGTTCCACTCAGTTAACAGTATAGCCGAATGTCTCTCGTATGGAAGAGCACACACCCTCTCCTGGCCACTGGATTCACAGTTGTATTGCTCTGACAGGAGGGTACTGATAATCTTTTTGCACATTCATCTCTCCCTCTTATGGAGAAGTCAGGTTGCAAGTGATAAGAAAACTAAAGAGAAAACAGGATCAATGGGAAACAAGAGGGAGCTCAGCAAGGTCAGGGTGTCCCCCCCACAAGTAGAACAACAAAGCATACTGGGAGGGGAGGGGAGGGGAGGGGAGGAAACATCCCAACAAGGAATGAGTATGCTCAGTAGCTACAACTGGGAAAGATAAAATGGAAAATCAAGAGAGGTGGGGTAAGACTGAAGGTGGCTTGTTTGACAGCTTCTTGGAGAGGACTATGGCTGGCTAGAGTGTAGGACAGGAATACTCCTGTTAGCAGGCAATTCGATACTTCAATATTTTGCTACGGGCCTGGACTGTATTCAGTAATACTGACCCCCTGTAAGGCAGAGGTGGTTGCACATCTTTAGCAAGGGGTGAATTTCCAATTTTCAGGAGGTTTAGAGGTTTCTCCTCAACTTGTAGTTGAGTGGAAATCAAAATCCTCTGATAAGAAGGTGAGGTTGCCTACCTGTAAATATCGTCCTTCAAGTGGTCATCTGTGCATCCACACATATGGGGCTCAGTGCCTGTATCCGGAAGCTTTCCAAGCTAGGCTTGTTCTGGCAGAAACCACCCTTCCCATCTAGGAGGGGTTCCCACCCTTTCTCCCAGTTCTTTCAAGACCAACATAGTGGCCTCAGAAGCAGGGGATGCTGGTGAACGGCCAACCTGCACCAACTGGATACAGGCCCAGAGGAAGGTCTGGAGGTGAATCTGTCTGGCCCTGATTTGGGATCGGTGGGCAGGTTCTGTGAATGCACAGATGGCAGGCATGAAGTTGGGCCAGCCCAAGAGCCAGACAGGGGCTCTGTCAGCACTCTCAAAGCCAAATTGGCAGCCTGAAGGCTGTGGCTCCACAACTTGGCCTGAAGGTGCCAGCTCGATTTTTCCAGGCTTCCATGAGGTGCCCCCTTGCAAAGAAAAAAGGCACACAGAGCGTCCATCAGTGGGATCAAGATGGCTCCCGTAAGGAACACACTTCCAAAAGGGCACCTTGAGTGCCATCCAGAAGGGAGAGAAAAGAAAGCAGAAAAGGATAAGAATAGCAGAGTAACAGTCTACAATGGGTTGGAGGGATGTTGTAATTTTTTTTTGGAATAGAAGGTTAATAGGGGTAAAGTGGGGTGAAAAGAGGAAATGGAGAGGATAGCACTAGCTGGAAAGCAGGAAAAACCTGAGACAGAGAACAAGACTCGAGGGATACGGGAGGAGGAAAAATTCCGAGGCATCCATAGCAGTGGTCAGAGCCGATCTGGGGAAAGGGTGGGAATGCCTCCTAGATATTCCAGGGGAGGGAGAGGAGGGGCTCCCGCCAGGACAAATCTCGCCTGGAAATCCTCCCAAGGACAGAGCCCTGCGCAGGCTCAGAGCCCATATGTGTGATGCACAGAGACCACGAAGAACTGCTGTTAAAGTCTTGAAAGAATGCTTATGTTTCAAAACAAGAGTGGAGAAAGGTTGAAATGTGTTTGCCCTGTTTGTATTCACAAATGTTTCCCATTACAACCCAAAGTTAATTAATGAGGTAGCATTTGTTTTTGCTTGCCTGCCTTGCAAGCAGTTTTTTATAACAATGCTACGACTGCCAATCTGGAAGTAACACAAATTTCATCTTTGCAACACAGAGAGAGAGAGAGAATGAGAGAGAGAGAGAGATGAGAGAGAGAGAGAGAGAGAGAGAGAGAGAGAGAGAATGAGAGAGAGAGAGAGAGAGATGAGAGAGAGAGAGAGAGAATGAGAGAGAATGAGAGAGAGATGACAGAGAGAGAGAGAGAGAGAGAGAGAGAGAGAGAGAGTTTGAGAGAGAGGTTACTTTAAGGTTTAAAAGGTTACTTTAAGTGATAGGGTAGCTGCCATTTTATAAACCGCAAGGCGCTTCAGGAATCGTACCTCGGCACATCCGCTTATCCTCTCTGAGAACGTAGCCAGCAGGGCACTTGCATTCATAGGATCCATAGGTGTTCACACACCGGAAGGCACACAGGAGTGGATTCTGAGCACATTCATTCACATCTATGCAAACCAACACATTCACAATGAATCACGGAAAGCAGCCCCTACTCACTGTTCCAATTGCTTATGCTTCCCCTCCTGCTCCCGGGAAGCAACAACGGCTTTCAGGCTGCCCCTCCTCGGCAAGGACCCCAAGTGCTCTGCTGCTGGGCGAGAGGCCTGATCCCTTCCCAGCCGTGCCACGCCCCTCGTTCGCTGTCAGAATCCAGCATCCTTCCTGAGCCTCCGAAAAGCAGCGGGGATGGCACTGTGCCCTGGAGTTGGTCCACGGCACAGCCAGCCATGCCAGGGCTCCAGCAAGGCCCACTGCTTGTCCACATGCCATTTCTGTTCTCATCCGACTGCACTTGGTAAAATACTCTCCCTGCCTTCACTTCTCTTCCTCTCCCATCCCTATGCTTGCGCCACCAGGTTCAATTCTCTGCACCGCCTCCTTTGACATTTCCTGCCACTCTGGAGAGGAAAGACCACCCATTTCGCTTCAGAATAGGCTGTGCTTTTCCAAGCCTTTTGGAGAGCTCCTGGGGAAAAGCATGAGGAACTTCCCAAGAAAACACAGTTGCATCATGAATTAGGTGTCACTTCTCCAGCTCTGAATGTAGGCTGAGTTCTAAGGTCGCTTTTATTTCCTTGGGCACCTGAACGCTCAGGTATGACAGGTGCTCTGCAAGCTACTCTGTGCAGAATGCTTCTGAGTTGTTCATCACCCTGGACAACTTTTATACTTGGCCCTGAGAGATTGCTGTAAAAAGGGACAGGAGAGGCTTGAAGTTTTATGGAGATGCCTCCTATCTTGCTGCAAGCTTTGTTTCAAGAGAAAGGAGAGGGTGGCCGGGCAGGACTCAGTGGCTCATGGAGAGGCTGAGAGGCTCTCAAGAGGGTAGGCTGGATAAATCTGGCCTCAGCTATCCAGATACCATCAAAAAGGCAATGAGGTATCTGAGCTTTCAAACTGAGCCTGAAGAAAATGAGCCATTGTCGGAGTTAAGAGCAGGAGAAGAGAGAAGAGCCATGTGGCATCAGACCCTCTGGTTCCACGTTTTGTTCACACAGTGGCCAAGCAGCTGTCCTGGGATCCCATGAGCAAGACATGATCAGGCTGAAGCGAAGTTCCCTACCACTACTATTAAGGTGCCCACTCGGTGCCCACCTTCCCTCTGCCACCCCACCTTCTTTTTTTCTCCATGCATTTGCTGTCTGCCTTTTTGTTCACTTTCTCTAATACTATCGCACCTCTTATTTTCCTTAGCACAACACTGGATTGACCTACCTATCTAAAAATGCCCATTATTGGATTCTTTCCCACTGTTCTCAGATACATCTGAATTCTGCACTCCCGGAGCAGTGCATAAGCTAGAGATGAGCATTATTTGTGTGCTCTCCTATTCCTACATGGAGTCATGGTATAAACCACGTGTATTCCCTTCAGTAGAGGAGCAGAGTGTTGAGAGACATCACTGTCTGGACCAGGCATGCTTGCTGAAGAAGTCCACTCAACAAACCCTGGGGCCAGTACTTTTATTTTATTTTACTCTGCTTTACTGTCACCATCCTGGTACCTCAGTAGTGGACGGTATAAAAAAAAGTTCCAAATAAATAAATAAATAAATACTTGCCTTCACAAGTCACCATTGGTCCTGGCTCAAACCCTTCTTCACAAGTACATTCAAAGCTTCCAATAATGTTCTTGCAAGTTCCATTTCCACATGGGTTTCCTACTGAGCATTCATCAGTGTCTGGGAACAGTAAAAACAAATCAAAGAAAAGCACAGGTGTTACAAAAGTCTCAGAGCTGTAACTCCAGTTACCTGGAGGGAAACACATTTGAAAACACAGGCAAATGCATTTTTGATTGGATTTACTTAGTAGTGCTGAGGAAATTCAAAAGGAGAAAAGGAAGTGGCGCCATTACTCACCTACACATTCAGTTCCTTGAAGCAGGTAACCAAATGGGCACTCGCAGCGGAAGGAGCCATCTGTGTTGATGCACTGACCAAATTTGCAGTTCTCTGCATCCTGACATTCATCCGCATCTTAGCCCCAAAGTTAATCAAACAGAAAGACAAAAGAAACACTTACTGAAGGATCCTGTGACAAATAATCTCAAAACTACCTAATACAAGGGATAAAACTAAACCAATAGTCTAGTTGAAATGACATGCATTCTAATTATACATGAGAAGGGGTAGATTGCTCTTCAGTCTAGTAAATATAAACACAATTTCTTTATCTGGAAAAGAGATCAATAGATTGTCCTCTTTCTATTTAAAGTCACTTACCGATTGGTTCACCAAGAGGGCCCACCAGAATGCCAGATCCAAATGGACAAATCTGCCGATAAGCATCTGTAAGTTAAATATAGGTATGAACTTGAGGAAATTAACCAGAAGAGTTAACATTTTCATCCATACTCTTCCAGACATTAGATTCACATACAATTTCTCTAATCAAAATGGTGTAGCCATGCATACGCAAATGCATTCACTTTATTTTGCCTGAATAAGGAAGGTGGCTGATTGCTTATCTTCCTGCCCCTCCTGCACATAATTCAAAGTAGTTTGTATGTACAAAAGAAGTGGCACAACCTTCCTGAGGATAAAAAATATATAGAAAGCCCTTCTTTTTTGGATCTGGTCAAAACAAAGCAAGAACAAAGGCTGATTTCCATGAGCCTTTTTCATGGCAGAATGAGCAACGCCTCCTTTGCTGTAGTTCTGTTCAAAATTGTACCATTGCTTTACGTATGTTGCACGCTGCAATCTGGTCCCCACACCAAAGCAACAGCACAACTTCCTCATGGTGTCCCAAGATGCAGTATGCACTGAACTGATCTGCTGAAGTGAGGGCCAACGCAACTCAAACAACTAAATTCATGCCTTGAGAAAGTACATTGAGTGGATGTGTGAAGGTCTGGGAGTATGAGCTCAATGGGTTAACTGAACTGGCATGATTTCCTGTTTTTCCTCCTCTCTTCCCTTGATTAGCCCCAGATGGGGAGAGAGTTGGGAACCTGGATGATTTATTCCCTAGGATGGCAGAAAGAGAGGGTTGGTTTCCCCCAAGGACAACTGGCCCCGTGTATTGCTAGGGGCAATTGCAGAAGGCAATCCCAGAACTGAAAGTCGCTCTGCAGGAAAAGCAAGGTTTAAAACAGAGGCATCAAGGATAAGCGTTCGCCTCCCTCTGGACCAGGGAACTGGCCAGACGGGTTCTGCTGACCTCTACCCTTAGGAGACCCCCTACAAAGCTCCTGAAGAACAGGGCTAGTGGGGGTTATGCTTCTTTCAAGGTGATGTATGAATGTGTAAGCTTTATGCAAATTCTCTAAAGGACACTGGATCCAAAGAACAATGAGTGAACGGAAAATACCCTCTAGGGCTATTCTGCAAATACTATGACTTGAAGGCTTGGCAGACGGTCTTTACAAGCAGAGAAACACCTCTGGATTTGTCTTCATGTTAGTGCTAGGTGTAAAACATCAAGGTGCAAGAAGTGGAATGGCATCTTTTGATGTCATCCAGTGTCTGAAAAAGAGCTATTTGTGTGTGTAATTAATTGCATGTCTAATCTGCCCAATAATGGATGTTCTCTGAGCTGGTTTACAAACTACTAGCTATTTCCCATCATTCCAATGTTGCTGTCTATTATGTAGACAGAAATGCCATTCCAGAGTGAAGTAAGCTGCAGAAGCTGATGCAAATTAATATTATCATTAGCTTGAATGTGAAGACAAAAGTTCCCCATTCACCACTTCTCACTTCGCGTTTCTCATACATTATTTCTCTTTTCACATATGGAAGGGCACTGAAACAATCCCATGAGAGAGTTTAAAGATACCTTCTCCTTCTTCTGGACACAGTTCACATGGATCACCCCATCCTTCGCCATGCATGTTGCAGCAGCATTCTTGCTTGGAATGATTCCTGGATTTTGGAATGGAACACTTCCCATCTTCAAATTTAGTAAAGCAATAGCTCACTCTCAGATCTAAGCAAAGAAAAACATGGTATAATTAAAACTACAGATTTTCATTGAACCTACTCAAAATGCCATGCAAGTTATTTATAGATGCACAGTATATTATGCATTATGTTTGGATTAGTACATAAGCAGGAGAGGTTGATATTAAAGATTTAGGCTGCAATTCTAAGCACACCTCCTTAAGAGTAAACCCCAGTGAACTCAATGGGACTTATGTCCAAGCAGATTTGCACAGAACTGCACTATGGAGCATGTATTGTGTCCCTGTGGTCTTTGCTGAGAATTTCTCTCATAAAAAGCATGGCCCAGAGTACGGTCTGAAGGCATGTAAAGCATCCACCATGTTGAAGCTAAGCAGGCCTGGGGCTTCCTGAACTTGGAAGGGAGACCACCAGGCAACTGCGTTTCCCAATGGGAGAAGGTGGGATATAAATACACAGATAGATAATAAAGAGGAAAGCTATGGTTGGTGTGTTTTGATTCTTGCTTTCTTCCCTCCGATGGGGCTGGCAAGTTGCCTACAAGTTAAGAGAGAGCATGGCTGGTGTTGTACCACCGCACTGTGCTCTTCCACACTGAGTGATCTAAGCACTGGAGCAGAAAAGAAACTGCAATCATTGGACAGACAGATAGTTGGCAACTTCTCTTGCTGGCAAAAGAACAGTCTAAGTGTCAGCTGCAAAAGCAGCTGCTCATCCAGTTTTGCTTGGTGGGAGATTCACACTGAGCAAAATCCCAGGCACTGGAAAAGCTTAAGATAAAAAATAAAGCAAATCTCCTGGAGAACTCAACTTGCTCTTTATTTTAGTTGTGGCCAGCCAACCACAACTAAAAATTCATTAGTTAACTAATCATTTCACTATTATACTAATGAATGGAAAGTCAGAAATAATTAAGAACTGTATAGGGCATGTAAATAACTGGACGTGGAAACAAAAGTTAATTTAATATGGATAGCCCGCTTTTAAAATGCTTTCTGAAAGACAACCTTGACCAATTTTAGAAGGATTATCAGAAGGCAGAAAGCCTCCACTTCAACCTTGATTCAAATACATGTATAATTCAGAAAACTATCTAAAAACTACTATCATATTCACAGACTGGGAAAGGATATGTCTAAAAATGGAAGTATACAAGAAGTTGTTGCTGTAAACAGCAATGAGCCTTTCATTCATATTTATTATTATTTCTTCCTAGTACATCAAATGAAGATTTAATCAGAACAATTAACTGACTGCACTTATTCCTATGCTTTCAAGGCCTGAAAGCTGCAGAACCATGACAAATCCTATCAAAACCCATTTAATAAAATGGGAAATCAGGAATTCCCTAAGCAAAATTCCCACGGAGTTTTTCAAGCCACTTTCTTGTGGAGAAGTGGTTTCAAGGAGGCAAGGCTAAAACCACAAGTATAAGACATATCTAATTTATATGGCTACAAAATTGTACCACAAACACTCCTCCCTTTTCTAGTTTAACCCAAAGAAAGGCTGCCAAACCACAGAGTGGTTTTGGAATTCTGATAAATGCTTGTTCTCGGCAGAATTAATCATGCTAACTGTGGGGGAAGCAGTTGTAAGGGGCAAGCCCTAATTACGGCTCTGCTACTTCCTGAATTCTGAGGTGGAGTCCACCACCAAAGGCCTGGAAAGAGCCCAGCTTCTCTGGTGCCACTGAAAGTGGGGAGGCAGCGGAATGGCCACTGCTCCCTGTATGCCGGCTTGGGGAAGACCTTCGGCGCACAGAGACTGGAAGCACCACTTAAGTACAAGGCCCCTCAGGAACCAGACAATTCTTATGTGCTGCTACACACTTCTAAGGAAACTTGCTTAGGTCTGCTCTGAACATATACATACAGGTCAGAAGACAAGTACAACAGGCTGCCAGGTGGTCGTTAATGTACATGGGGAACCTGCTTCCTTTGTGACAAAGCTGTGACTGAACTGTAAAGCTGAGAGGAAAACTTTGCAGATATTTTGAGTAGAATCTTCACTCCACAGAGGGAGAAGGGTTACCTTGACATCTCCGTCCAGTCGAGGACACTATGAACCCTTCAGGACACAGACAGACGAAGCTGCCCCGGGTGTTGCTGCAGGTGCCCAAAGCACAGATCTCGGCTTCTTCTGCGCACTCGTCGATGTCTGCAAGGAATTTATACTTCAGTGCCACGAAAAACAAACCAGACCTTGAGACATTGTCTTACATGATGTCTCTGATATGCAGGAAGGTGCTTAACACCTTGGGAAATAGGCCTGTTCGGACATGCGCGCAGGATGAAGGCCACGTCCTGGTGTTTTTCACGCTTCCCAAAGGAACTTCCTCTTCCCTGAGACTAATGGCAGGTTCAGTGGGAAGAAGGATTTTTTTATTGGGACAGGAGTATGGGATGAGTTTACTATCACAACCCGTCATCCCTAAATGCTGTTGTTCTAATCGTACTCCCCTCACCTGCAGCTGTGACTGCTAAGTGGGGAGAAGCCCAGACACATTAAATGCCTTTGCACACTTAATGTCTCATGTGTTTCGGCCTGAGAATGTGAGCAGTGAACCACTCGGTTCAGAGTTCACCCCCATCATGAATCCACTCTGTGATTGCAAGGACCTGGCATTTCTCAGCTTCGTATCTTAAGCCAAGGCTGCTCCAAGGATTATTAAAATGCACATGGACGCATCTGATTACGCAACCAACGGTGTCAACAAGAAAGGCACCAAAGAAGTGCAAGGCACGCAGTTTGAATCAGCATCACGTGGCCAAGAACACCAGCCTGCTGAGATCCTTTTTCCTGACGAGGTGGGCTTGCAGTGGCCAAAGGGGTTTGCCAGTAGCTTTACTCTTATGCACAAGGTATCTCACTGTGTTCCTCCTTGTATTTCGCATCCCACTGTGAGACATGAATGGCCTTTGCTTACCATCACAGTTGTCATTCTGCAGAATGTACCCAGGTGGGCAGATGCATCTATACGAGCCATCCAGGTTTTGACATGTGCCGGGTGCGCATTTGCCAGGCTCCAGGGCACACTCATTGATATCTGTGAGACGAGGCCAGCAAAACGGCAATCAGTGCCCATCATTTCCTCATGCTCCTTTTATTAATGATGTTTCATCTTGCGGTGAAAACAAGGGTGGGAGGGAGACTCGGCTTTTTGAACTGCTTATGGGCTACATCCAGAGAGCCTTTGATACGAAGATATGAATTTACAGGCGACAAACAGGAGGTGGCATCTTTTCAAGTTTACATCCTCCTGGACATTACTTAAATTAAATCATTGGTATTGGGAAGGAGCAGAGATCATTAAGGGGAAAAAAGGGGTACACAAAGCAAATATATGCCTCCCACAATAAGAAGTTGAATTTGAAACAATGGGTACAATCCAGCCAAAGTTAAGCACTGGGTTATATCCAACTGTATCTATCTAATGGGAAGGCATCTGCTGGCAGAATTTCCCTCAATCTCCTCCATAACTTTGTGCAGTGCTTTGGAACAGATGAAGAAGCAGCTGCAACATTGCACATAGAATGGATACAAGTTGGAAAGGATCGATCACACATTTAATTTTCCAATTTAAGTCAATTATATTTTATATATTTAACTTTTATTGGAGTGTAACCATTCTATATGGCAGCCTGAGTCTTGGAATTGAACTCTGCCTCAAATCTTCATCTTCAATTAACTATTAAATATCAACTTTACTGATACATTATTGTATCTTTATTTCCTTTGTTTTTACCTAAATCTTGAGTTTGTACAATTGAATAAATCAGCAATTTAGCAAGATAAAACACTTTGACAAGTACTTCCTAGATGGGCAATACTAGTTACTAGCAGTTTATACTCTGCCAGTTGAGTTTGCAATTATATGTAGTACAATATATTGCAATAGTTTAATTGTAGATGCATATTGGTAATAATGTTTGTTTTTTAAATAGTACCAGAATGGGAACAAGTCATATGCATTCAGCAACAGCTCAATCAAGCAAAATGTTACACTTGAGAGTTCTGGACTGTGAGATATTAATGATGTTCAGAAAGAACTGATGATTTGAACTTCTCTGTGAGCCCAATTTCCTAATGCACAAGTATGTGTAGCCTGAGTGGGAGGCCACCTGGGAACCTATATTAGAAACTCTCCCAGATTTTTGGAGGAAGAACAATAAACAATAAATGCATCTGTGCCTAATAACATAAAAGAGACATTTCAAGGAGGCAATGAATTATATTTCAGAGTGTACTACAAAAGCTGTTCTTTCAGCAGAATATCTTCACCTTCCTCACCAATCCACACGAAGACATCCTCAGCTAACTCCTATAGATACAGAGCATTGTGTTTATGACATACCAACGCAGACCCTTCCATCTGGAGGCATCTCATAACCATCGTTGCAAAGACACTGGAAAGACCCAATGGTGTTGATGCATCGACCATTTCTGCACAGGTTTCCATTCCCACTGGCACATTCGTCAACGTCTGAAAGGGTAAGAGGCCAAGAAAGGTGGAGGAGCAGGGGAAAAGAGAAAACATGAAAAAGAAATAGAAGCAAGCCATTTAAACACCGGATTCAAAGGGTTATAAATAACACTTCCTACAAGAAAGGGCTCCAGCCAATAGCCCAGTATGGCAAGAGGGCACTGTGATCCAGGTATACTTATTTCTGCTTCAGTATTGGACTTTCCAAACGCTGCCTCTGGCTTGAATCCTTGCCTTACATTTGGATGCCTTCCTGGGGTTCCCTTGCCAAAGGAAGTTAGAGGGTGGCTACAAGAGAGAGGGTCTTCTCGGATGGCACCCCACTTCTGGCACACCCTCCCCAAAGAGGTCCCTTGGCTGCCTACATTCTTATATTTGCGGTACAAGGCAAAGATCTTTCTTTTCTCTGGGGTTTTTAAGGGACCTAGTTCTATGTTCTCTGGCTGTTTTTTTATTCCTCTGCTATCCTTCTTTTCTTTTGTAATGCATTCTTTTAATATAAGTGTAGGATTTTATATATTAATTGCTTACATGGTATTCTATACTTCTAACTCTCTATAATCTGCCTGGAGAACATTGGTTATTGGGCATGTTAAAAACATAAGCAACAATTAAAGAAATAAAACCTCTTCTAATAGTTAATTAGCAATTAGTACATATGCAGATAACTTATACACATAGCTGGCTCTAGCTATTGCCTCCATCGCGTCATAGCTGGCACAGGTAAGCCATCCAACTCTAGCTTCCATTCAACATGTCACATGCTGGCTAAATATTTCACATGATGAAGCACATGAAATCTACTTTCCAGCTCGGAGCATTCACCTCAGTCTGTTCTGCCAGGATAACCTGGTTCTGCTCAAAAGGGCAAGGAGAAGTCAGCTTTGGATACTACATCTTCATGGTGATCGCTTCCCTTCCAAGGTTCTTGAGTGGCCTCGTGGCTCACACAGTTGCATGACATTTCAAGCACATGGCTGGAGGGGTCTCTTACCTATGCAGTCGTTATTGTGAGACAGGATAAATCCAGTATGACAGCGGCAGTTGAAGGAGCCGACTGTATTTCTGCATGTGCCATTTCCACATGGGTCTCGTTCACATTCATTGATATCTGTGAAAAAATTAAGTTGGAAAGTCTCAGGCTGTGTCTTTCATCATTCAAAAGAAATACAAGCCACTGCACACACATCCAACAAATGTAGATAGCTTAGTTGCACAGTTCACTCTCATATCTTGAAGAAAGGAAGGAGCAGAGCCCTCCGGAAGCACAGAAAAGATGCTCTGAGCTGTTGATCAACTTAGCAACTGGACTTGTTGAGACCCAAAATAGAGCTGGAAGAAGTCAAAGACCTTCCATGACAACTGTCCACAGCTTCCTAGGAAGTTCTGGCTCACAACAAGAGCTACAGACCTCAACTAATGGTGACATGGAGCTGAAGCAAATGGACATTGAGTAGAATTGGTAACATAATTTGCCTTGACAGAAAGATTGAAAGCAATAAGCAATTCTTCACCAGTAAGGAATCAAAGCAGTTCTTTGCATGTTTGAGTGAGAGGACCTCATTGGGATGTCCCTTCACCAGCTGTTGCTGAAGGTCAAATACTGATATCCTATTTAGCATAGTCAACTAACTTTTCTCTCTCATTATCCATCAAGATAAGAGTATAGTTCATACATACCCATACACATAGTTTGGTCATCATTAGTTTTGAATCCAGTGTGGCAACGGCAGATATAACCTCCTTCAAGGTCGTGGCAATCACCGTGACTACAAATATTGGGTATCTCTAGACACTCGTTGCGATCTGAAAAGGAGTTTAAAAACAGCTGCATAAAACATATGACAGTACGAAACTGCCTAATACGGAGCCCATCTTTTGGCCCAGTTGAGTCATTTTTGTTTGTTCTGACCCATATGGTGTCTTCAAGATTGCACATAATATGTATTCATTTATTTGTGGCATTTTATACCACCCAATAGCCTCTTGTTAAATAAATACAATAAATACAATATAAACTAAAACAATAAAACACCATAAAATTACATTAAAGAAAATGGAAATGATACTTAAAATCACTGTTTTATAACAAAACAACCCAAACCAGTCCATGCTGCTGGCAATACCCCGAGCACCACCTGCAGGTGTTATCCGGAGTTGGTAAACGCCTCCGTCAGTGCCAGGTGGGTCTCGTTGGGCAGTGTTCCATAATCTGGGGGCTCTATGGGAAAGGGTCCTCATTCTGGTTTCCCCCAGCTGTGCCTCCCCAGGAGGTGACCTTCAAGGCGAGGCGTTGGATGTTGAGCGTTGGGTCCAGGGCCATTGCAGGTTTTATGGTCTCAAGCCATGCAGGGCTTCCTAAATTAAAACCAACCCCTTGAGTGGGTCCGAGAAGCTTACAGGCAGCCAGTGGCCCAGAGTGGGTGCTATCTGTCCCAAGTGCCTGGTCCCATTTATTAGTCTGGCTGCCACATTTTACACAAGCGGCAGCTTCCAAAGTGTCTTCAAGGGCAGCCCCACATGCGGCACATTGCTGTAATCTAGTTTAGAGATTACCAGGGCCTACAGGCCAGGCTGTCTCTGTTCAGACAGGGACATGGCTGGGCCACCAGCTGCAGCAAGCAGAAGACATTCCATGCCACTGAGGCTACCTGAGCCTCAAGTGACAAAGACGAATCAAGAAGCACCTCCAGGAGCTATGAACTCGCTCGGCAGGGAGCATGCAATCCCATCCAGAACAGCTCCGGCTTCCTCCACCTGGTCAGAGGAACCACCCGCAACTGTCTCTCACTTTTGTCTTGATTAAGTTCCATCTTGTTGGCCTCACCCATCCCATTATGGCCATCAGGCACTGGTTTGGCCCTTTCACAGCCTTATCCGCTGAAGATGAAAAGGAGAAATAGAGCCAAGCGCCATCAGCACAGTGAGGCCAACACACTCCAAAACTCCTGATGAACCCACTCGGTGGTTCCTGCCAAAAGTAAACAGCATGGGGAGAAGGCCAACTGCTGAGGAGCCCCGTACTGGAGAATCTGCAGGGCCAAGCACTAGCAAAAAGAAGAGGAGCAAGCATGTTCCAGAAGGGAAGAAAATAAAGCTATTTGAAGAAAGTCAGACTTTATTTTCTTACATCCTGAAACTTGTTCTCTTTTCCATTTGATGCCCTGAACCAACTAGCTGATTTAAACTCTTTCGTTTCTGTTTGGTAAAGGGTTAATTCACATGATGCATAAATATCTGATTTTTTCCAGTAATCCAAAATAGTTTAACTGAACTATTTGATCAGACAAACAAAATGCAAGACAATGTAAATAATTTAGCTTAAATTTGAGGCTCCAATCATTTCTAAAATCTGACCCCAAAAGGGACAGGTTTATGATTTGAGAGTGCTCAGCCATCCAGCATGGCCATTCATTTATTTATTTAAAACTTCTGAATGCCGTCCTTTATGCATGGCATCTCAGGACGGCTTACAATCATTAAATGACTTATTGTCATGACTCATTGTCATTAGTGATAAAAGGGGCTGATAAAAAGTCAGCTGTGACCCTATCTGGATGGAGATCCTTTGGCCATACACTGGTGTCTCCTTGATACAGGGTCACCTTTAAGATAGTTTCAAAACTGCAGTTGGTCCAAAATAGAGATTACTTTTTGGAACACAGACGTTTGACCACACCCACGCTCTGTCAATTGTACAGGCTCCCAGTTCATTTCTGGGGCCAATTTAAAGTGCTGGATTTCACTTTAGAACACTAAATTGCCTTGGACTGGGCTACTGAAAACCCGCCGGCTCCTTCCTCACATTCCACACCTGTCAGAACCTTAAGACCTTCCTTGGAAGCGCCACTCAGAGTGCTTCCTTATTGCAAGATCTTCCAGACCAACCTAACCGCCTCTGTCATTAGCCCAGGACAATACATCTGTTTTAAAATTGTTTCTTAGAAAAAAGAAGCAATATTTGCCATCTGAAGAACTCCAGTAAGTCATTTCAAGCAGCAAAAACATCAGTATGGCAGATTTATGTGCCCACAATTTCAACCTACTGCACCTTTTCAGTGTGCTTTACTTAAAATGGCACACTTATCAACTGATTAACACAGTAACTTATGTTTTCTTCCTATGAAAGCCAAAGTAAAATTCAGGGAAGTCATGTTTGTGCCAACATGCATTAGGGCATTGTTGCTCATATCAGCCTCTGGCCTGGATTTTCCTGCTTCTGTTTCAGGGAAGAACTCTCAAGGAGAGTTATGTTAACAACAGACCACACAAGTCACTGCATGTACCCAAACAAAACAAGCCTTGCATTTTCAAAGTAAAATTTAACTCCTAATTCTACACCCTTTTCCTGCAAAGATCTTACATAACAATGTAAATCTGTAGTATGGGAAAAGGTGCTTTTCCGAAAAATCACGACTGTAGATTAGAAAACACCTGAAAAATGTTGCTTACCATCTTTCTGACTGATGTTTTATACAGAAATGTTTGCGATCATATTTGTACACACATTTGTAATATGGCAACTGCAGCACATTAGCACCATATGGGTTAGACTAAAGCTTGATGTGTTTAGACATGGTGCTGAAGGAGAGCTTTGCAGATTCCCTGGACGGACAGAAAGACACACTAGTGGGCACAGATCAAATCAAGCCAGAGCTTTTCCTGGAGGAAAAATGACCAAACGGGCTGTCATACTTTGGACCCATCTTCTCCCCGGAGAAGTCAATAGAGTTAGGGAAAGTCCAAGACAGAAGAAGAAGGGGAAGACCAAACAAGGGATGGATTGACTTCCTGAAAGAAGTCACAGCCTTGACTTTAGAACAAGGATAGGACCTTTCATTCATAGGGTCACCCTAAGCTGGAGACTACTGGAAGATATCGTAACAACCACAAAGCTAGCAGGAGTGACATTGGAAAAGTGGGCAGCAGGAGCCACCAAGGGAATGACATCCACACCTCTAGGCCCTCCAGACTGGGATCAGCAGCACTGCGTTTCAGTGGCTCACCTGAAGGCAGGTGACAAAGTGGTACTGAAGGCCCCTGGCACTCAGGTTATGAGGTCCTGCAGGGTTCCATCTGATCGCCCAGGATCAGCTGCAGCGCTTGGCCTGCAGCACTTCTCTGGCCCTGCTCCCTGCTTCCAGCCAGAAGAGAGAAGGGGCAGCAGAGAACTGCCACAGTTCACTACTGGAGCTGGGCTGGAGCTTTCAGATCCCTTTGGCAGCCCTGGGAGAATGGACAACCGGAACGGGTGCTCCTTTCCCTGTGCCGCCAGAGAGGGAAACCCCCTATCCCTGATGTACAGAGAGAAGGAGATATTCTTGGACTGCGAAAAGGTGTGTGTAGGAGGGTGGGGCTGAGAAGGAACTAAAATAAACACTCTTGAGAGAGCCTCTAAAAGGACGGCTTCCTGCCTCAAAGCCTGGAGAGTCCCTCTCCTTGGAGGAATCAGAAGCTGGCCCTGTTTTCTGATCATGAAGAAGAGCTATCCTGGGTATACATATTGGACATAAAGAAGGGGGAAGAATGTTTTAGAAATAAATGTTCAAATGAGCATTATCAAAGCACCCTGAGATTCAGCTTCTAAGTTAGGTAACCTACACAATTCCATAGATATGGATAAATCACTATGTTTATACAAAGCCTCCAAAAGATTACACAAAATGCAAACTTGCTGTACACGTAGCAAAATAAAAGGCATCTGTTATGCAGGAAAGGGAAAATACTGTGTGTTCCCTGGCTAGATGGTTGTTGAACTTTCCAGGCCAGAAAAACATACAATTTAAAAATGTAGGAAGCCTTGAGAGAGAAAAAATCAAGGTCAAAGTGAAAGACATTGCATTTAAAAGAGAGATAATGTTAAAATATATTCCCCTCATGTAATTAAGAACCATTCATCTTTGCAAAGAGGTAACTTTGTTCTACAAATTGAGTAATGTAGGTACAAACTTTATCAAGAGTTCACTGACTTGGAAGGACTTACCAACACACCGGCCTACAGGTGTGAACCGATAGCCAGGTTTGCAATCACAGCGGTAGCTTCCCGGGGTGTTGATGCAGTCTGCGTTTTGCTGACACACATGTCCATTTTGGCATTCATCAATATCTGTTGGGAACAGAAGGAAATCAGAATGAATTGGATGCTGGCAGTGTTGCAATTGCATCCGTATTTCTGTTTATAAATGTTAAATCTGAATTACTTTTGCAGCCATTTATGCCATAACACTGGATAGATAACTTCTGTAAGTATTGTAGCTTAATAGACCCAAATTCCTCCAAGATTCAGGATAGAAAGCCACATTTCATTTAATCTCATAAACACTTAGGATATAGCTATATATTTCCTTTCCCTCACTCACACACACACACACCATCAAATATATTGCTATGCTGGCATAACATTTGCTAAATGCCAATGGCCTGCATCCAATATAATTTCTTTGGTAATAGGAGAACCACCAACAGAAGGAGAGCTACACTCACGAATCAATCTTTAATCTATTTGAAGAATAAATCTTCAAACAGCAATTAATTTGGATGCTGTGCTCCACCCTGTTTATTGTAAGACCCTCCTGAGACCTCAGTAGAGGATGGAATATAAAGGTTTTTAACAAACAAACAAACAAACAAACAAACAAACAGATCCTTCCATCAGTGCACCTCTCCTTCTGTGAATAAACAAAGCCATTAAATTAGCTACAAATCTCAGGACTATTGCTGTGTTTTTGTTACATGCTTTGAATCTAAAATTTAAAGTGCGAATGAGGCTAATATGTTGAAATATTTGCACGGCACTCTTGAGACTTAGGGGGGAAAGGCAAGATTTACAAAATATACACTCAATGGCCAAATATGCCTTCTTTACAAAGAGTACACTCACTTGCTACCACGTAATATTTGAAATGGTCCTACAATTTATTCCTATCCTAATTAGGAGACTGGGATTCTTTTAATGTTGTGCTGTCCCCCTGGGATATTTGAAACTGCAGCATCATATTTAGTTGTTTGTGAAGAATTTATGAAAACTAAAACCTCCATATTCAGGTTTTATCGCAGTGTTGGCACTTTGCGATAAATGTGGGTTTTGGGTTGCAGTTTGGGCACTCGGTCTCTCAAAGGTTCGCCATCACTGCTTTAGGCCCTTTAGCAATTCACAAGAAACTTTAGCCAACCTCTGTTCCTGCTGCTGTTCCTTCTGTGCAAAGCCCTAAACAAGTGCATTTGCTCAGCAGCCCTCTCTCAGAGCACAGCTGACTGCCTCATAGCTATCTCTGTGGGAGAACTAATGAGCTGAGTACCATAAAACAAGCCGTCCAATAAAATAACTGAGAGTAGTTAAAAATCTATTGGACAACGTTTTAAAATCCATAGATCAGTTTTTAATAAGCCCTACCTGAAGCAAGGATAGCATATGCAACTGAAGGCATAACATTTTTGGAACACATTTTCCTCCTTAAAAAAAAAGTTACAGCTCATTATTAGCCTCTAATTAGCATTACTTTTATTTGACCTAGTTTTCTTTCCTGCTGAGTAGGAGCACAGCATACGGCTGAACAGTACTTTTCCATCTGAAAAGCTGGCCCGCAGTAATGCATTTTAGTAAAACTTCTCAGAGTTTATTACCACAGATGGAGGCACAGCCATTTAAAACAGCTGCAACCTCATGGACAGAATTCCTACAAGTAAGATCTGAAAATCTGCTTCTGTGAAGAGAAAGGTATTAGCTGATCACAGGGGTGTTAACGGAGCAAATGGCTGTGCAAAGAAAGGAAAACAAGGCAATGCTGTTTCGTCCTTTAATAAGATGGCACGACCAGACACTACGAAGTTTGCAGCTATGATTCGGTTCTGAGGAGTGGGCAAAGCAATACAAGTTAATCGATGCTCCTGCTTTTCCCTGTGCTTCTTGTCACATCAGTCCTCTGAAATGCCACATCTGTGCAAAATGAAAGTAGCAGCAACAGCAATAAACAAGTCTCCTTAATTTATCTGACTAGATTGCAATGAACTCTGAATAGCAATGGAATTTGAATGACACAAATATTGCAAGACTGTTCTGTATAGTTTGCATGTTGCATCTGACTTTTTATGAATCAAGAAGTCTTTCCAGTGCTATTCCATAAAATGAAGGCAATTCACTTGCCACAAATGGTTGGGTCAGAGCCATGTAAACATTTTATTAGCTGAAAAACCTGGTATAGTAGACCCAGCAGAGAATCCTACATACAAGCAATGGAAAAGAGTACAGAAAAGGGCTCAAGGAGGCACTGAACTTTGCACAGAATGTTTTATTCACATAGAGGAGTCCTCAAAAAGTTCTCAAGACAGTGGATTTTGGCCCATGATCACCTCCTTCTACTTGTGGCTGTACCACCCAGTCACAAAATAGTCAGTAAGGCCACTGGGTCCATCCTGCTGCTCAGTGCAGGACACCAAATTGAAGCATCTCTAAAGATGGCTGTCCAGCTGCATCTTGAATGATTCCACTCAAGCTCCCCAGGTCCTTGGAGAACTTGTTGTGTTGCTGTCAGGAAGTTTTTCCTGATTTTCAGCTGGAATTTGGTTTCCTGGTAACTGGAACCTATTATTCCACGTGCTGTAGTCTGGGGTGACTGAGAGCTACTCCAGCTCTCTTCTGTGTGAGAGCCTTTGAAGAGCACCATCATCTCTCTCTTGAGTCTTCCCAATTCTTCCAGACTTTCCTCAGGCCTTGTACCCAGTGCCCTGATCATCTTTGTTGCCCTCGCCTGAACTGTTCTCAGTTTGCCTGCATCTTTCTTAAACTGGATGGAGGGGAACTAGAGTTTTATGTGCTTTGGAAATGATACTTCTACTAATGCCTAAATTGACATTTGACCTTTTGCAGCCACATCACATTCTGGACTCATATTCAGCTTGTGATCTACAACAATTCCAGGATCCTTCTCACTTGCAGTGTTGTTGAGCCAAGCATCCCCCATCTTGTAACGATGCATTTGGTTTCTATTTCCTAGGTGCAGCAGTTGGCATTTCTCCCTATTAAATTTCATTGGGTTGATATTCCGCCCAACTATCAAGATCACTTGGAATCTTCTTTCTGTCTTCCAGGGATTAGCTATCCCACCCAGTTTTGTGTCATCTGCAAATTGGATAAGCATTCCCTGCATGTCCTCATCCAAATCGTTCATAAAACTGTTGAAGAGCGCTGGGCCCAGAACTGAACCCTGCAGTACCCCGCTTGCTGCCTCTCCCCAGTCTGAGAAGGTCTCATTGATGAGACTCTGAGTCCAATTTTGCAACCAACTGGAATCCACCCGGTCATGGTTCCATTTAGCCTACTTTTAGTTTGCTAATCAGGATATCATGAGGCACTTTGTTAAGAGCTTTGCTGAAGTCAAGATATAGGATGTCCACAGCATTCTCATGGTCCACAAGGGAGGTTACTCAATCAAAAAATGAAATCAGATGAGTCTGGCAGGATTTGTTCTTGACTATGCCAAGTTGGTTGCTACTCATTACTGCATTATTTTCCAGGGGTTTGCAAATTTACTGCTTTACAATCTGCTCTAGAATTTTCCCAAGGAAACCTCTCCCCTGTCTAAGACAGTGCCATTGATAAGCACTCTTTGAGACTGATTCTGTGGCCACCTGTGAGTCCATCTTTAACGGCACATGCCTGCCCTGCAGACAAAGTAGAAAGAAGTGCTGGGTCCAGGTTTTGCACAGACCTTGGGCAAAACCCCTTTAGTGAACTCTTTCCATCAGGAAGTGTGCCTTCTCCCCCCCACTGGCACTGGGTGCTACAGCTCCTCATCTCTGCAGCCACTTGCTTGATTTCAGGCAGGGAGCCAGAGAGTAAACAGGCGGTGGCATCCACTGCTCCTCCTCCTCACCGCCACCACGGTTCCGGCCAGGGTGACAGGTGGGCAAACTTCCAGTTTCCATAAGGAAGAGGATGAGCATCCCTAGCAGGAGATGTAGACCCTCTGCTGGCTGTCAAGCTCGTGCTGGGGGGCATACGGAGAAAGCAGCAAGACCTGATGCAGCTTGGCCTGAGCGAAAGCCTCTCACCTTCGCAGATCAGTAGCTTGTCGTTGTAGAAGAAACCTCCTGGACATTCACATCGGAAACTGCCGACCAGGTTTATGCAGACGCCGTTCTCACATACACCGGGGATCTCACGGCATTCATCAATATCTATATGAACACACAGAAGGTGGAGTGTCTGACCCAGTTAAACACATAATAATATTTTTAAAGACTTCATCAGGCTTTAAAAAGAAAGCTCTCCATTATGAAGAGCATTGTACAATCCTATTTTCTCTACCACGTTCTCCTCTGGTTTGCTCTTCATGTGAATAAAAACAAGAAAGGGAAGAAGGGAATTCCGTCTAAGAGTGCTCTTGGCTCCTTCTCCTTGAATTTCTCAGTTTTTCCCCTTTGGGTATAAGATTTGGAAATCTTGGCTATGAAACATCTACACACATATTGTGTGTGGAAAACATTCAAGCCGAATCCCTTTCCTTCCTCTCTCAAAGTCCACAGAAAGAAAAAAGGATTTCCCCCCTCGCATTCAATACCCAGAGGAGCTGGTGTGAAGTATCAGATAAAAATCGGTGCTTTAGCAAGAAGAAAAAAGTCCCAGTTGCTTTCCAATCCACTGAGGAGTGGCAGGCATCCCGGCAGTACCTATGGTCTACTAACGGAAATATAATTACAGTGTCCTCAAGACTTTATGTTGCCTTCATCCCAAGCAGTAGTTATCACACGGCCTGCTGAGCAGGGCCAGGAAATAGGCTGGCATAACCTCACCGTACGAAGACATGGCGGCTGAGTCCCTACCGCATTGTTTAGTCTTCACAACTTCAGGAAAAAGCAAACTATGAAAACAAACCTTCCTTTCCCATTAAATGTGTCATGCACAATTAAAAATACATCACCATAGAATGCTAACTCACCAACTGGTAATCCTGTGAAAATGTCTATGAAGAAACCAGGCCTTTGACTTCCACAGAGGGTTGAAAATTCATCTAAAATGGGACAATATTAATTAAAAAAAAGTTCTATGTACATTATAAAAAGATGCCCTGATATCACCAAGTAAAATGATTCGTCTCCACTCAAAGCCAAATTAACAATTTTACAGTTTTAATTATTTGTAATTGCTTCTTTTAATTTTATATAATCTGTTCTTTTTTGTCAGCAGAAGAGTACTTAAAAGAAACAGCTCAGACTTAACTTTCAATCTATGTCCCTTGAAGGACAAGTTTTTCCAAATAGCACAGGCATTCTTATTAGACTGATTCTGTAGAATGAACTTAAAAAAACCCTAAATCTTCATTGTATGAATTACTGACTAGCCTTACATGGACTAATCATATGTATGCACAGATCTGTGGTTATATGCTAAGAAAAGAAGAAATAAATGCAAAACTAAACACAGAAAGATATATTTAAAAAAAACCCCTATCCTCCCCATCTTTTTTCTCTCTCACTTTATTGCTTTTTACTTTTAGCTTAACATGACAACTGCTACTTTATAATGTTTATGTTGGTTCTAATATTATCTTACTGGTTTTGGATTTTTATCCTGAATGAACTGATATGGCTGCCTGCAAGGTTAGAGACAGCAACATGTCCAAGCTCATATGGTGATTTAAGGTTGAAAAGATACAATATCCCTTAATAGCCCAATCCTATGTATAGCTGGACAGAAAAATGGGCTAGAACTGCCAGCTCTGCTGGGAGTTGGATGCAGAGGATGCTCCATAAGAGAACTAGTCCAGACCTGTAATTTGTGAGCTCAGTAATTTTGCCCAGCTAACAGCTCTGTGAAATAAAATCCCACAAACCTGTTCACCACAATGGGATGAGTGGAGACACTATGAGCTAAGAAGCTAACAGCCAAGTGATGCTTTCATGGAATGCAGCCATCAACATTCAATGGGCAGTGGGGGATGCATTATGGTGTTTGACTCTATTCCTATTGCTAAGCATGAATCTGAATTCAGGGTTCTAAATTGCCTTAGTATTTGCAAATATGACAGCATCGTGGCTGCAGGTACTTTCAGCAATCCAGCAGAATCCCCAAAAGAATAACTTGAATACATGCTGATTCTCTTGTTCCATTTTTGCTGCACCTCATCCCCAAACTTGTGTGTGAATGTGATTTTAAAGTATTTCTGCTGACTTTGCTGGTGCATATGCAGACGTGGAAGTTGAAAGGACCTTCAGAATCAAGGTGACATGGTAAAAGTCCTGTGTCAGGTTTGTATGCAAGGCTTTAGCAGTACTGAATGTGCTAGCAGCTATGACTGTTTTCCCAAGAACACAAGAACACAAACCAGTGCTTGGGATGGGGCACTGTTCGCAAGGTCTGTTCCAGGCCCGCCCGATGTTGTAGGAGCAGCAGCACATTTTTTTCGTCATGTTGAAGAGCAGCTCTCCATCACAAGTTTGATTGTCGGCGTAATAGTTCCGGTAGCAGAGACTCCTCCTCATATCTGCAATGGGGAAAGCGGGATGCCAGCAGCTTAGTACACAGTGCATTGCAAAGCATCAGCAGGCGAGCAGAGGTGATCCCTGGAGAGGAAGCTTTAGGGTGCTCGAAAGGCGCAGTCCCTGAGGATAGTCTCCTGTCCAAGAAGCCTGAGCAAAGGATTTCCCGGTAGGCTGTGTCCTATCATCATTCTCATGTGCTTTGGGCAGCACCAAATGCCATCTTGGGTCAGCCCCTCAGGCTCATACTGGGTGTCATAAAGGTCAGGGAACTGGAACGCAGAAAAATTTGACCCATGGAGCACAATCCTCTGGGAAGATTTCCTATACAAGCTCCCCTGAATTGAGCAGGAGCGGCACAAGGGCTATGTTCTTCTGGACCCCCATTTATTTCAGCAAAGCTTGTACAAAATAATTTCCTGGTGGATCGTGCTTTAGCTCAATTAGGATTCCATTTGCATCCCCCTTTTGAATTTTGAGCCGGCCCTGCCTTTCAATAACAAAATGTGTTAGCTCCATGTTTTATTAGTGAGCCATTTGTCTCAGGCCTCTTTTTTGCTTTTTTAAAGAAGTTGTTGAAATCCGGTGCTCTTAAGTTACAAAGCTGACAGCTATTGCGGAGTTACGTCACCCATCTATGGAAAAATGTCTTGCAGCATCGTCCAAAATCCCACGAATACCACTTGGTTTCATAACTTTAAAACCCAGAACACACACATCAGGAGCCACAAAACCTTGGCAGGCAGTACGCAGGCTAACCTCAACCAGCCAACGGCTCTTATATTTAAAATCTTGCTCAATTTGTGTGTTTGTATCCTGCTGGTGAAACACTGGAAGATGATGCCCTGTGACTTTGGCTCAGTTTTACTGAGACTGTTTGAGTTCATTTGAGTCTGGAGCCTCCAGAGGGATTCAGCAAGAGGACAGACCTGAACTGACATGCATTAAAACTGAAGGTAAACCCTCGAATGGCATATCCACAAGGTTGCTATGAACTGCAGACATAACAAAACTGTTCAAAAACTTGACTACAAACCTCTGACTTCTGCTAAGACTGGAACTGACCCAGCTGCTTTTTGTTCTAGCCATGCACCAGTTCTTACTTTACAAAATGAGAGGTGTTCAACTCTTTCTGGAAGTCATGACCTCTAAATTAAAGCCTTGTTCCTTTTCCAAATATAAGGTTGCTATTGCAGGCTATGGGGAAAGCATTCTATATATGCTCAGAGTCACTATTATTATTATTACTTTATATTGGCCAGGATTCAGCTCCAGCCATGAAAATTGATCCTGTGCTATATGAACTCTGGCTCAAATTAAGATGGCAATGCAGAGCTCATTACTGGAAGTAGGAAGCTGAACTCAAAAGGACCAAACAACCTGGTGCTAATATTAAACAACAAAGACCTAAGGGGGTGTGGGAAGAGAGATGTTACATATGCATTAAAATTAGGTATTTGCCATTTTAAGCTCTCTACCATTAACTTTGTAAGCAGGAATGGAAAAAACCACCAAAGAACTAAAATTTTACACTGCAAACACGCTCAGGAAATTGTATCAATCCACTGCAATTGCCTAGATTCTTGAAGTTATGACATGAAATGCAGGGCTACAGTTTTTACCAGACCTGTTTTTCTGCCCTTTCTCAGCTTTGTTTTAAATCTACCACTATGCAGCTTCTAAGGTAAGTAGCAGCCAACTGTCACTATGCAAACATAATCTCTCAGGATTCCTCTTCATGATTCTTTTTCAAAGAACAGGCTCACAACATAACAGGATGGCCATTCAGACAAGCAACCCAAGAGACCAGTTTGGCATTTCTGTTTCGTTTTTATTGCTGGCTTTATTGACCTCAGACCGCACTTGTGTACATGTGGTACTTCCCACCAGGCATAAAAACACACCTCTCGGGGCAGGTTAATGGCAGTTATTTTTAATAATACAGAGAGGCGCTTTTAGCTGGACTTTCCTAAGGTGTTATCCAGAGACATATTATCAGAAATAGCTGCAATGTACCCCTTTGCTCTGGTGCATCCAAGCTCTGGCAGGACGCACTGTGCTCTCCAAAACACCATTATTAACCACAACACAGGCTGCTCTCTCTCTCTCTCTCTGTTGTTATGTGCTGTCAAGTCATCTTCAACCTGTACACATGAGTACAGGGACGGACGGAGGGAGGGAGAAAGAGAAGGTTTATCTGCCAACTTTACTTTCCAACAAATGTGTTTATTTACTTATTTATTATTTATTAAAAGCTTTTGTATGCTGTCCTGTATATAAATATCTCTTTAAGTTTAGGACTGTTGTGTGAGATTCAAGTTTTCTAGAAAACCTGCTAAGCCTATGCACCTTTTATATACAAAATCAGGTGGGTGATGGGGCCAGATGAGACAAGATGGCAATCCCAGCATCTCTGTGTGCTTAATCACAGAACTGCCTGAATCATGTGGAAAGCGGAGAGCAAAAGCAACGAAAGGAGGCATTCGGGGGGGAAGTGAAGAAAAGCCCCCCCGCTCCTCTTCCCCTGTGCCCCAGGTGGAGCGGTTGCACACTCAAATATTACTCCGGTCTCTAAATACGTCATACCAAGCTCATCAGTCCTACTGCTAATGCGATGCTACCTGTCACTGCACCATTGAATTCTATGAGAATTTTGCCATTTCAATAGAGTTGAGCCAGGAATTGACCATTCTGGTTAAAAGCACTGCAGCCGCCCAGAGGTCGGGCCAACAAGCATCTCACTGGAAAGGTCCATTTATGCATCAGTGACAAGAACAGACGGGCCTGTCAGACAAGGCAAACCTAACATGCTTTACAAAATGCAACTTTCCATTAACACTGGGAAGGAAACACGGATGTGTAGCCGTGCTTGTGGATCAATAAACGGAGGAACAGACAGAAATGGGCTCACAAGTCTATTTCTTGCAAGCCGGCCTGGATGGGGTCAAGCTCAGGCCCTTGCCAGCTCAGAACTGGCACGAGATTTAAGGAAGGCTCTAAAATGTACAGACTCTGGAATGTTCTTCCCAGAGAGGTACGCCTGGTGCTGAACCTATACTCTTTCCGGCGCCAGGTCAAAACCTTTTTATTTAAACAGCATTTTAAAATTATTAGTTTTGAACATTTAATCACTCTTGTTTTGTTTTGTGATTTACTGTTTATTGTTTTGTTTTTAACTCATTTATTGGAAATTGTTGTCTTTTAAATTGTCCTTTTAAAGCATTGTAAGCCGTCCTGAGATGTTTATATGATAAGGCAGCATATAAAAGCCTTTAATAAATTAATAAATAAGTGTCTCCTTCCCTTCCTCTCTCTGGCCTAATTTGTAGACCCCATTGTTACACTGAAGTTTTCCGTTGGGTACGTGTTCTGATGCGACACCACAAGGGCTCTATTGAGCATGAAAAGGCAGGCTGGCAGATCAAACAGGCCAACTTACCCATGCAGTTGTTCCCACCGTTGACTTGCATGTAGTCAGGAGGACAAATACAAGTGTAGTTTCCTATGGTGTTGTAGCAAGTCCCAGGACCACAGATGCCAAGTGTAGAACATTCGTCAATATCTGGAAGGAAAATCCAAGTCAGGGGTTAATACTCAGACAGAGGCGTGGCGTGGCCAAAGCTTTCCAGGAAAGCTCTACCATTTATTTATTTATTTGGAACATTTAATCCCATCTGTGCATTCAGTGATAATGGAAAGACGTCTGCACATGCTCAAGTGACACTTTTTATTATTGGGCTGAGTCTTGGCATGGACAGTAGGAATCCACTTTGGTTAGTCTTGGATAAAGTGTCAATATTTTTTTATTTTATTCAAGATCACGTCTGAGTTAAAGCTGCCTGAATAGCTGAAAATGTGTTTTCTGAAGTCACAGAGGTGCTGGACAGAAAGAATGAGAGTAAAACAGAAGAACCTCTGCAATGCAGCCCGGCTGGTGCCGAATGCGTCACCTTTTCTGAGCCAGGCTAAGACGGTCCTTTTTCTGCAGCTTTTAACGACTTACTCAGCCACCTGGAGGCTCCAGGGGGTTCGCTCCAAGTCATTGCAGTGCCATGCTTTCTCTTCCCCTCTTCTGGGTCCTTGTTATTGTCTGTTTTTATTATTTGTTTTAGCCATTCAAAACTTTTCATTTTATGCTTTTTCATACTTTTATCATATCTTTTGGTGGACTATGTAAACCACCCAGAGAGATCTGGCTGTGGCGCAGTACAAATGATGCAATAAATCAATAAATTAATTCGACAGACCAAGTTCCAAGATGAAGTTAGCGAGAATAACGACTACTGCTTGGCCAAAAAAACCCACTGCTGGTTTAGTCTGGTTCTGTGCTGAGCCTTGCAGAGCCTGACTTGATCTCAGATCAAGAAGGAAAGAATAGTTTCCGTATCGATCCTGCCCACCAGGCTGTATTCTGGGGAGATGCTAGGCGGTTTTTTAATGGATGGGGTTTGTTTTCTGTACGGAATTGAAAGCGACGATTTCCAGCGCTGAGCAATCCCGGAGCTCACTTACCATCACACACTCGAGTCTCCTCATTCAGGTAGTAGCCAGATGGACACTGACACTGAAAGCTTCCGAATGAATTGATACACTGTCCTCCTTGGCAAAGCCCAGGCAGTTCTTGACACTCATCAATATCTATGCAGAACAACAAGCCAAACAGGATCTTGTTAAAGAGGACTGCAGAGTCAGCCTGCCAAGAAATATTTATCATATGGCTATATGTGCTTTCGGATGAAGCTTTTATCATGCAATCGCCCTACAGAATTTGATGAGTGGTCTAGACATGCTGTCTTCACATCGCAGGCGTCCTGTGTCTCCCCCACTGCTTCTTCCGCCTTTTCTCTTTCAACAGAAAATCCGTTAACGAGGAAAAGACAGAATAGGGCCATAACGGCCTTTCAATTAGTAATATTAGGAGCTCTCCATCTGGAAGCACCCGATGACTGGTAGAGAAAAAACACAGACAGACATTACCCTCCAAAATAACTGTAATAGGATTGGGCCGGAATCCTTCTCCACCAGGACAGAGCAGCTTGTAGTCAGCTGAAAAGGGAAACATATTTAATGGATCTGTACCAGTTAAAAGCTTTATGGCAAACATTGTCCTACTTGCATTCTTTCTGCAACCTTCTTCCAACCTGAGATCCCTCCCATTGGAAGTTCCTAGGATGAAATTAACCAGCAGTTTCTCACCCAGCAAGCAGTGGCCTAGGTGTAGCCCCAATCCAGTACACTATAAAAGGTACTGGGTTCCATTCAAGCTTCATTTACAGAAGGGCACATCTAGTGGGTTTTTTTAAAAAATAAAAATGAAAAAGATAGCCTCGCAGTATTTTTTTGCAAACTACCCACAAAGCCTCAGCTATTGAGTGGAACAACTAGAATTAAATGAAGAGAGAAGGACAACATTTAGCTACCTTGACCTGCTGTTATTTCAAATCCTGTGGATTTTCCCAACAGAATGAACAGAACCCCTGAACAACTGAGCACATAACTGTACCCTGTGGATGATCCTATTAGCACACTACTCTCTCAAAGAGAGCCAACAGAGCAAGACACGAAGCAGCCACGATCTCATGGTGCTCCGTTGTACTTACTTGAGTTTACCGCCGGGCACTGCTCGCAGGGGATCCCCCAAGCTTTACCGAGGGAGCAACAGCAAGAGGCCTTGGAAACGCCAACCCCAATTTCATTGCTGCAGGCGGTATCTCCATTATCTCCTCGAGGCTTAATGTCCAAGTAACAGTAGCCAGAGCGGGTATCTAAAGAGCAAAAGAACCAGCTTGTTTTAAGTCCTGGAGAGCCTTAACATTTCCACATAAAAGAACAGTCCCCCATGGAAGCCACTGCTGCTGACACAGCTTTGAACATTCCTGTTCATGCGAAGTGGCATTTTTCTGTTGCTCCTCCATTATGCAGAGCTTTTCCCTCCTTTGCCAATGAGGAAATCTATATTTATGTCCTAGCAACTGAGAAGGTTCACCACCAGAGCCTCAAAAGTATCTATCCTATGCAACGCATAGATTATAGTTCTTCGATTTTATTAATGGGTTGTACCTCTTAATCTTCCAGACTCAAACAAGCAGAAAGAATCAATCCATTGCATTGAGAAGGCCAAAGCTGCATGATTAATCAAAGAATAGATATTTACCAACACATCCAACGCGTGTGGGGTTCAGCTCGAAATCGGGGGGGCACTCACAGGTGTAACTGCCTGGGATATTGAGGCAAGTGCCACTGATGCAGGTCGTTGGGTCTGCACACTCGTTGATGTCTGGTTGGGAAAAAGTCAACACAAACAAGGAAGTAAGCAAACACCTCGAAGCCTGCAAGCTAATTGCAGGAACAGCTGCCACACATGGTATCTGGACATGCCAATGACACTGGCTGGTCTTTTCTACTACGCTATAAAGAGTAATTCCACTGAATGCTTAAGCAGTACCAGCCTCCTGTTCAGTGCTGACATGCTATCCTGTGATCCATTAATTGTACTGTTCAATTAATCTTCTTGTCTCCAACATCTGTTCTTCCCTTCCATGCTGGCTTATCTAGTGAGGGTGCGCAGGGTATGAATTTAGTATTTTTATATCGTCTGCTTGTCTTAAAAACATGAACCAAAAATTAGAAAATGGTGAACTCCAAAATCAGACGGGGCTGTGCATGGAACTGTCATCTGACAGCGGCCCCTCTGATCGCTCTTTTGACATCTGTCCTTCATGACAGGTTGAGAAGCTGCTTCCAACCTTCAGGGGGCCTCCAGTGTGGCCTAGAAAGCTGAAGTGGGGGGAAAACATGTGTACATTTAGTCATGTACACAGATCAACAAAAACATCTTGGGTCCTGGCCAACAGGCTAACATTTGAAAGGCCAAAGTCAGCCAAAAAGAGATCTTAAGGGCTACTGCAGATTTAATGCAACTTCCATGGGCTGTCCTTATTCCTTATTCCATAAACTTATGCGACACTAGAAACATATTTAATGCATGCTCATATTATTACTTTTAGGTCAGTGTAAAATGTTTTTCATATATCCATACCACAGCAACATGGCAAGTGTCCCAGTGTTGTAAAACTCATAAAAAATGGAAGCATTGCCACCACCACATTCGATCCAACAGAAGGGACAATGGATTCTCTAATGTGGGCATCCTATCTGAGAAGCCAGATCTAACTCCCATCACTGCAGGGTTCAAAGAAACTAGCATGAATGAGTGATAAGTTCAGGGGTCTAACCTTAATACCACGTGCACAAGTCAGAGCCAAGAAGCTGGCAAGAGCAACGCCTAATTTACCTGTGCAGTTACCGCCGCTTCTGTCCAATTCGTAGCCTGTCTCACACTGGCATCGGAACAAGCCCGGGAGGTTGTGGCACGTCCCGAAGACACAAATGTTGGCAAGGGTGCACTCATCAATATCTTTAATAAGAGAGAGGGTGAGGAAGAGGTAGAACACGCCATGAGCATTTTGACATGGAGAAGGATCCCACTTTGCAGCATCGGGTATTCAAAAAGTGAAACACAAAACGAGATGAAAGCAACACCTGCAATTTTGTCAGCTGTATGGAGTGGAACGAGGACTCACTCTTTGCCAACTTTCCAAGGGCCAGTGTTCTTGGATTCTGAAGGGGAGGGCCCCATGGAATTGGGGAGGGGAGAGGAGGGTGACCAAAGTAGGGCAGGAGCTTTTGTTGCCCCAACCAGGTCATTGGCTGTGGCTTCCCAGGCCAACAGTGAGAGCAGACACATTTTGGATGAGATGGGAGGGGTCCCAGGAGAGGATGGAGAGCCGTCGCCTTGCCCGGTCCTGACCCCAAGACGAGGCATCGGGAGCTTCCCAGGTAGGCTGGCTCTTCACTAGCAGGTCACACCCAAAGGGCGGTGTGTGCAGCATGAATGAAAGGGAAGGACTGGGAAGAAGTTCCCAGTCTGGGCTTAACATCCTTGCACTCTTCACATGAGTGGAGGCTATCGTTCAACTTGCCAGAGGGCCCTTAGAGTTGCACAGCCTTGCTGGCTGGGAAGTGCCAGCACCGATGCGCAACACAAAGGAGTACGTGGTATTTGGGAGACTCTGGCAAGGAGGAAAGGGTGGGCTCACAGCACCAGCAACTGAAGCGAGGCTCCAGGAATCCGGTTGCTGTGGAGACTGTCCCTCCCCTCTCAGATAACTTTCCCCCTAGGATGGGCTGTGTTCCCAGGGCGCTGCTTTCAGTTTTCCTGTGATATGAATGAGAAAGTAAATTTTCTGGGCAGAAGAAATGATGCTGTTGGAGGGGAACACTGACCATTGTTGGCTGCAGTCCTAAACTAGCTTCTGCCAAAGACCTCAACTCTGTATATACATAATCCCTGGCTAGGTTCACATCCTTGGTCTCGACTGAGCACGATCCATTTCTATGTGCACGTGACAGAAAGTGCAACCTGCGTAATCAACTTCTGCTTAAGCCTTTTGTGATTTTATCTCACTATCTTTAGAAGTCATTCCTGATACCCCCCCACCCCAAAATGGGGGAAAAAACACTTAGACCAAAACATGGTTAAGGCAACTTAACCCCATTGTATTGCCAAATTATGTTGAGTCTTTATTATATAAATTTCACTGGATTACCTTCACACGCTTTCCCATCTGAGCTTGGCAAAAATCCCATATCACATTCGCAGCGATAACCTCCTGGGGCATTTAAGCATTGACCGTTTCCACAGAGGTTCAGATTTTCAGAGCATTCATCAAGATCTGCAAAGAAAAACACCACATTAATGTCAATGCTCTCATTCTTTTTTATGCCAAGAAGCAACTACTACCAAAGGTCTAAAATTCCACTTTTTTCTACCTTGCAAAATAAAATTATCTTCTAATATAGTATCCTATCTTCTAATAAAGTACCAGAATGCAGCACGGAAGATGAGAAAATGTTTGAATTCTGCTTTTAGACTCATCTCCAAATCAATTAGAATTTTAATGAAAAATATATTCCAAAATTCCAATAATTAGAATAAGTCATGAAAAATAGAAAAATTGCTTTGAACTGCCCAGACAGCTTTGGCTACTGGGTGGTAGATGATGATGATAGAAAATATGGTCTATTACAATTATATTCTTTTTTCAATTTATTACAAAATCCCAACTCTAAAATCCTATGAAAAATAGCAATGCATACAGTTGTAAATCAAACCAAATAGTACTGCATAATTAACCCACTGGTTACCCAGAGCTGACCCATGATTTGGCTGCCAAATGAACTTGCAAACCAGTAGCAATAGAAAACCAACTAGCAGATCATCCAGGAGTCTGGCCAATTCTTGGGTTGTTTGCATCTGGGTTTCTTCACCTATCCCTCCCTGCAGTACTGTAGTACTGGCACACAGAGCAGTTGATTGGGGGATTTCATTTTTACTGCTGTTACCTGTCACCTCTGTAGCCTAGTAAACAATCCATGAATAAGCCACAGTTCTGGACACACACATAACATCAGCCCATTGGTTTAAACAACTCAAAATTCAGAATCTCAAAATAAACCATGAATTCTCTACATGGATTGTTCATAGGTAGCAGCACATAGTTAATGCATTGTTCTGAGTTTACGGAGTTTGTGAAAACTCACAATTCAACCATCCAACAAGTACGGACTGTTGTTATATGCAAATGAGGTCATTTGACCCAATGTGAAGCAGTTTCCTATGAGCTGAGCCTCACAGCTCGCATTCCTAGCTACAACAGTGCATTATTATACAGGCAGTGCCTGCATGTGTCACATCGCATCTTTTAAGAAAGATTATTTTCTTTTTTTCATACCCTGTGTTCTACATACAGAAGCTGACTGGACTAGCAGTTACACCTCACTTCAACTTGGGTGACGGAAGAGCATCCTTTAGTGTTTCTCAGTGCAACAATCTAGCTTAGCCCAAAAGTGAATCCTACTCCACATGCGCAAGTATCTGGCCACCCAACACAGCTGCCTCACCCTGCCAGATGTTAAGGCAGAGGCATGACAGAACTGCATTCAGACATTCGGACTTCTCTGCAAGAGAACACTCACCTGTACATGTGAACCCATCTCCCGTGTACCCTTCTTTACATAAACAACGGTATGATCCCATGGTATTCTTGCAATCGGCATGTGGGCTGCACATGTGTGTCCCATTGGAGCATTCATCGAGATCTAAAGAGTGCAAAAAGTATCAGTCAACACATCACAATTTATCATTGCACACTTCCTGTCTATTCAGACTCAACAAGTAAAGAAAAACCTTGCAGTGGGTACAATCGAAAAAAAGGCAGATCACTGAGGCAACAAATTGTCCCCCTAAATAAATACATCTAAACATGCAGTATGACATTTATTAAATAGATGATTCAGTAATGAGGCTGAGAGAAACAGAAAGGTAGAGCGAGGATTAGTGGGATCGTTAGATCCAGGACTCAGAAAGGCTGGGGAACCCCTTGACTGTGTGGAGCTGCCTTCCTGCTGAACTTCATCTCTCTTTTCCATGGAAGGCCTTCTAAAAACTGGCGGAGACCTTCATTTTCAGGAAGGCATTTACTGCATTCTTTCGACTCGTTACTCTATCCAGTCTCTATTTTTCTAAACATCACAAATATGTTGACTGCTCTTGCACCATTCTCTTTGCAGTTGCTGTTTTTTTGTTTTCGCCTCATGTTGTAAATCAGACAGATGTTTTTAATTTTAAGTTAGTGCTTTAAGTTGCCTAGAAATCCTTAGATAAGATGGGGATTAAATGTTTTAAAATATATGCAGAAATATTGGACTACAGCTCCTATCATCACTGATGGATACCAGCAGGGATGATGGCAGATGGAATCCAACATCCTCTGGAGGTCCAGAGGCTGCAGTCACTTGGATGAGGCCTTTGCCAAAGCATAAACTACAGAGATGTGAAGATAATTCAAGACTCTGCATTTCAGCTCAGGGGGCTGCTGATATTATATAAAAGTGGTTTTGCAAATCCACTCTATTTCAAATGTGCACCAAAGAACAGAATATCAGGCCTGCTGCATCAGCCCAGAGGACCTTCTAGTCCAGGATTCTATTCACACGGTGGCCAACAAGCTGCCCACAGAAAACCCACAAGCCACACAGGAGTGCCACAGCACCCTCCTGCCCATGCTCCCCAGCAATTAATGTACATAAGCATGCTGCCTCTGACATTGAAAGTAGCACAGAACCCCCAGGGTCCTTCCTTTCACCTGTCCTGATTCTCCCATCAATCAGCGTCATGTCATGATGTCAAGGAAGGACGGCTTCTCTGAGGGACAAGGAGGACAGGAAGGATTGCTTCTCTGAGGGACAAGAAGGACAGGAAGGATGGCTTCTCTGAGGGACAAGAAGGACAGGAAGGATGGCTTCTCTGAGGGACAAGAAGGACAGGAAGGGCGGCTTCTCTGAGATGTGCTTGGTCCAACACCCCCTTGGGAAGTTGGACTTAACAGCATTCTCCGGCTAAACGGGATCCTGACCATTGCTATCTCATGGGATAATGGGAGCTAACTAATTTCAAGTAAGTATTCAGGACAGGGATTAGCAATTGTTATCCCATCCAGCTCATGACAAAACCAATTGTGCCAGAGCCAAACCATGAGAATTGGCATATGGAGAATCTAAATGCCAACAATTTAAGAAGAAGCTGAAGAAAGATGATTTTAGGTAAAATGCATACTATGGTACATCCAAATGCTTTGCACATTCTTATAAAGGACTCTATAATAAGGAATTGTTTACACTTTCAGGAGGGGAAACGGAAGTAATTTTAGGTTGATTATTTGCAGAAAAATGCTTATTTTAAAACCATCTGGGCAACAGTACAAGTGGCTTAAGGAAGCAGCACAGTTTCCTTCCCAACACATTTTCAAGGTGCAGTTAGATAAACATCTGCAAGAGGCCGCTAAAGTCTATGAATGTTCACTGGTATACGGGGCCAGATCTGGTAACTATAAAGTCAATTCTAGATTAAAAATCACATCTTTTCTGCCACTGAAAATGGATGCATATAAGCTAAAATGCCAAAACTATTACTTTCAGTGCAGATGCAGATATATTTCCAAGGTTGAAAAATATAAATTAGTGTCAAACTCACCTGTACATTTGATACCATCTCCAAGCCAGCCAGGACTGCAACTGCATTTGAAACTTCCAGCAGTGTTGGTACATATAGCATTTCGGTCACAATTATGGGCTCCAATTTCACACTCATTGACATCTGCAGGGGAAAGAAAGGCATAACACATTCATAAGTCAGTCTTTCTCAAATCTCCCAGGACAAATTCCTCTTTCCTTGATTACTTTACTGTCAGATCACTATCCACAAACCTGTAAGCACAGGATACGACCATCCAAGAATTACATTTGCAGGGGCCGGAATGACTCAACGACGAGTGTCACCATCCGCTCGGCTCGGCGCTGTGTATTTCAGGTATGTATTAATGAACTGCTTTCACCTTTCCTCGTGGCATGGAATGGGTTAGAGTTAGGTAAGACTCAACTTTTGCTTGCATGGACTTGAGTCCACAGTGCGTGAGACTTCTATTACTGGCAAAGGGCCAGGTACGTCTGGTTGCAGACACTGGTGTGGCTAGCTAACTTCATAACGTCTGAGCAGGGCTGTGTGTGTGTGGAGGGGCGGGGTCCTTCTGCTCCCACATCCAAAAGTAGTTCTGCACACTTCCGATCAAGCAAGGCAAGTGACCACTAGCCATGCTGTTTCAACAGAGGCTCTCACTTTGTGTAATGCTGTGCCAAGCACCACAATGCTCTTGCTCGGTTGAAGCATAGCTAGCTAAGAAGGCTTTTGGCTGAGTATCCCTTTGGCTTTCATATTCTTCTCCCTGTCTGAATCTTGTTTTTTGCAGTTCTTTTTGTACACCTCCTCTTTGCATATGGTGTTAATACTGTTTTTATCATTGTCGTATCAGGAATTGTTGACTGCTATGTATGCTTTTAAATATCGCCCAATATTTTACTTTGCAAGCTACCTTGAATTTATTCTAAATTTATTTTAAAAAAAGGAAATGGTATAATTATTTAAAAATACAAGAGATCCATATAGGGACAGGGATGAAAAACTGATTTTTTTTTCTTTTTTAAAGTCTCTGAAGAAGCAGTATGTTTTGGAAGGGTATTTCGCAACCCTCAAAAACCATCCTTTTGCCCTGAACAATTCTGTGAGAAAAGGATTCTGTACAGTTCTAGTTTCATTCAAACTGAAGGAGGCATCTAACTGTTTTTCAAACTGTTGATTTGGTCTCTAGAAAAAAGTGTATTTCAATGCCTTAATAATACAAGACGACCATATTTTGTTACCCTATCAAGTCTCTTGGATTTCTGTCACCCCACTGTGAAGTAGGCCGCTACTCAGCATGATTAAAGATATCCAAAACTGGCTCCAAAGAGAAGAGCAAAATGTTCATTGACCTTACAAAAAGCAAGAGAGTACAGTGTGAAGACTGTATAAACATTTGCTCTCTCTTCCCACCCCTTCCCTAATCTTGT
This sequence comes from Varanus salvator macromaculatus, assembly GCA_023646645.1. Classification (NCBI taxonomy): domain Eukaryota; kingdom Metazoa; phylum Chordata; class Lepidosauria; order Squamata; family Varanidae; genus Varanus; species Varanus salvator. The sequence continues at coordinate 10,865,217 of JAIXND010000786.1, forward strand.
TTCCTTGCAAAGTTTTCCTTTGAGTGTAAGCTGTGGCAGCCAATAAAAACAAACATCCTGGCCCAAGGCTGTCCCTGCATCCTCAGTGCTTCTTCCTACTGCAGTGCAAGTCGTCTTATCTCTGGGCCGTTTCCATTACCACGACGTGAGGGCTCTGCTGTATTTTGCAGGCCAGTCTGCATCATGCATGGTGGACATGGAGCCACCTCACGCAACGGCCGCCAGAGTCTATCCCAAGTCCTGTGGTAGCACCCAAAAGAGTGATTTGAACGCTCAAGAAACTGCTGCAAGCTGGAGTGGAGAACCCGGATTTAGGAGAGGGAGGAGTATTTCCTTTTCACGTGGGAAAATGTGCACGCCATCCCTCCCCACCCCCTATGCAGAAAAGGCTCTGTGTATCTACACGCTTACCTCGACTCACGATCATCCCCTGCCTTGCACAATCACCATTTATTTCCACCATGGTGAGCTGAAGCACAAACCAGTGGCTGTTTTGCCTCATCCAGCTGTGGAAGGTGGGTGCTGTGATTTATCCTGCTGTGCAAAGCCTGGCAAAGATGGCTTCTGAGAGAGCGAAACAACATGCGTGTGACCCTCACACACCCCTGGATAAACCATCGGTCTGACTCAGCAGGCCCGGTTTGCATAATCACGGCAGGGAAAAATAAGCAACGGTGAGATTTTCCCTGCTGCTCACTCTGGTCATGCTCCAGGGGAATTCACAGGTTACTCCACCAGCAAGAAGCCACCATTGTCATGCTCACACTACGAGGCCAGTGGAACTAATCATGCACATGTGCAATGCAGAAGCAAGACTCCATGGCTTCTTTCCATGCCTGCCATTGTGCAAACCAGGCCCGTGTGAGGCAGCATCCGATCTTCCTAAACTGCGGCGTTTCTGGCTAAAGGCAACAGGGAGTGGATACTGTGAAGAGGTTGTGCAGGAGAACCTGGAGCGCCATGGCCAGTTGAAGCAGGCTGGCATTAGGAAGCTTCCTTTGTTCCTAGGGGAATATTAAAAGAGCCAAACTTGACAGTTTACTGGCAACTTATTCCACGAGAGGCCCAAATCTAAATGTGAATTCTGGAAGCAGTCGAGAAATGCGAAGGGCCCTGTTTTTGCCATTAGCCAACAGAGGGTGGGGAAAATTCACCAAGCATCCTATATAATGAATATAAAACATTAGAGGCTTTGATGACGTGCAAGCTACAACTGCAGAATGGCTTCTCCACTCCCTACTCCCAGTTTCTCTCTCTCTGAGTTTCTCATTCACACAATATATAAACATAACTTAACTGACCTTTCTTTTTCAGTAAATTAAAAATGACAGCATGAATCCAGCCAAATGTCTGTCACATATAATGTTATATATCTTTGTACAAAACCAAATATTTCATTAAACTATGTCCACATCCTTACTAAGAGCTGGAGTGAAAAAATATTAACATCTGTGTGGAATAAGATTGCATGTCAGTGGGTGGACTGCAAGCATAGTTAAATGATTGGGGTGAGGGGGAAAACATGTTTACTTGTTAAAATGGAAACAATCAGTAATGACAGGGGTGATGAAATATGTAGATGCAACTATAATAGAGCTCAGAGGACCATGATGTAGTTCACCTAAAACAATGAAGCCACTTTTGTATGCACATTTTTGCCATTCTTAAAAATGTGTGGGGGCTTTGGCCTGGCCTGCAAGAAGAATAAAATCCACCCCCTATTGTTGAGTGGGTCCACACAAACAGAAACCATTTTTAATACTGTCACTAAACACTTCTGCCGGGGTCTCCTGCCTGGGAATAGGAAACAGAGCTCTTGGCTCTCCGTCAGAACCACGAAATCGGCTGCAGACACATTGTGTTATGACATTTTAACGAAGGAATTTGGTCAACTGGGATGAAAGCATGGATCCCTCCCTCGGCTGTTCCCTTTCCAAGGGCAGCTGCAAATGTTGCACTAACTTTTAGGTGACTGCTCAAGGGAACATAAACCACACATGGACTGCTAGGGTGCTGAATGCGCTACACAGCTACATGAGAAATAGGAAGCTTTTGCCGAGGGAGAACTGACCCATCTACTGCTTGGGATATCCAGAAGACATACTGAAATAGCCCCTTCCCACCACCAAAATTGTCAGAACAGCCCATCCTTTGGGTCCTGCTGAAAGCGCGCCCCTTCTTTACAGCTAGCCACAGCATCCCTCTCTGCCCCTCTCTTGCGCTCCCGGACTCTCCTGTCGGTGTCCAGACGCCTTCCTGTTCGCACCTCCATCTCCGGCTACATCTGAGCAGAAGCACCAAGTGCAACATGGCAATGCCACCTCCATTCCCTAGTGCTGCACACACAGATAACAAATTCGTCTGAAGGAAAGGGCAATTCCTTGCTCCAGGGAAGCTTCGTGTCTTTGAACCTCACGTCCCATCGACAGAAGGGTTCCAAGCCCATTTAGAGAGCCAGGCCCCCATGCTCCACAGCCGATCGACACACTTGCAACACAGCTCAACACAATCTGACACCAATTTTGGAACTGTCCCTAAATGCTGGGGAGCTGGAATTTCATGCCTGGGCTGTCCTACTGAAGAAGCAAGTGGGGGCTATAGGAGACCTTGGCCCCCCAAGTCAAATGCCTTCTATGCACGAAAGTTAATGCACTAAGAGGAAGGCCTAGTTTTTGTTATTTTTCTTGGCTGGTTAATTTTTCTGTGTGGGTAGCCATCTACCCACCTCATGTAGGTGACTACACAAGTACAGCTGCACAGCTGTGCTCTGGAATTGTATATTCCCAGAACGACAATACTATGGGCATCTTATGAATGTGTAGATTGAGGCTACAGAATCTCAGGCATGCAGGCCTGGGCGCCTCCAGGATTCCCACTTGTTTAGCAGTTCCTTGGCTTTTGTGCCATCTTTCCCACGGTAAAAGGTTCCAGTGCCTCGCCTGAGGCTTAGCCACTGGTACCAAGAGCTTCTGAATGCTGCAAGGGGACTTCCAGAAGAAAACCAAAGGAATGCTTAGACCCACCTCCGTTCCTAAGAATACATGGAGGAAGGCAGCTGTTACTAATGAACAGTGAAACCTGATGTTTCCACACTATTCTTACCCAGAATTATTTTCAAATATTTCTGTTGTTTGCTTTACAACACTAATTTGTTTTCTAGAAAAAGTGACTTACTAGTCTATGCATTTGTCTCACTTGAGCCTACAAGAATCATGTTTATTCTAAGTCTAGATTTAAAAAAAACAAAACCTTAAACTACCCACATACTTGTGTTTATAATTTAGGCAATAGCTATGGTGTGAAATACCTTGGCTCACAGATGAAGATCCCGTGTTATTAAGTGGCCTTTGAGTTTGGAGGTTTGAACTTTGATAATTTCAGCTGGCAAATGGTTCGCAAATCATGTATGCTTTGGTTTGCTAACATATCTTGATATCATTTGGTTAAATTAAGGATCTGTACTGCTGGCACTTTGAAAGCATAAGAAAAAAAATTCAGACCTAACCTATTTGCCAAAACATTTGGAAAGGGTCTGCTTTTTGCACAGAGTGTAGAGTTGCTGAGTCCAAAATCGCCTTGTTGAAGGGTCCTTGGTGGTCTTGTCATGACGCAGTGAATTACATGCTGTGTTAGTTGGTCCAGTAGCTCACGACTTGGAGCTGTGCCAATCGCGGTTCTCATATTACATCCATCCATATACAGGAGACATGTCTGTGCCTGTACAGACACTGAGCCTGGCTCAGCTTAAGTTCTATGAAATCCAGAATTCCAAAATGGGGTCAGGATTTAGGGACCTTGATTGATCACCTACCAGCTTGAATCCAAAGGTTTTCACACAATAGCCCTGCCGGTCCAAAATAATTTCAGTTCATGTTAATGACAGTGGGATCAGTATATTTGGGTGTTCATACAGGATATGTAGATAGAAACAAGAGCATTCCCTGCTTTTAGAAAACTGCAGCTTGAGAAAGCTTCAATCCAAAGCTCAACCAAGCACAATTGATGCTAACTGGGTGCTGGATGAGAGCAAATATACTCTGTCAGACAAATACTTAAAAATGAGTAATCTTTAGAATTAAGACCCAGCTTTAAACACAACTAAGATATGGCAATTTTTGTCATCTCTGAACAAAAATGATAGAAAGGAAAGAAAGACAGATCAGACAGGAATCCATTTTTGACTTGCAACCCACTAATTCTTAAGAGTTAGGAAGGCATGATTCCTTCCTACATGAAGTCAAGTATTTTTAAAACTTCCTTTGGATTAATGTAAGAGGCAGGAGAATAATTAGAACCTTTGGAATCACCTTTCAGAAGCAAAATTAACTATCCATGGGTAAAGAAATTGGCAAGTTTGCTGAGTATTTGAGCAGCTAAATCTCAGCTATTAAAACCCCTAAGCTTTGTCTTTTGTAAGGCATCTCATGGTCATGCAGAAACAATGTGCCTAGGAGTTTGGAAAACTGTGCACTGTATTTTCCTTCAATAATTAGCAAGCACTTATCATGCATGTATAAAACGCATATAAAAATACCTGTGCAACCAGTTCTTCCTTTCTTGCCAGAGTAACCCAGATCACAGTGGCAGATAAAAGATCCTTTTGTATTCTCACAGCTTCCACTCAGACAGATGTTTGGATTTAGTTCACATTCATTAACATCTGCAGGAAAGGATTTACATGAGTAAAATCTTTAAGAAATGGCTATGAACATTTCACTCTAGATGCAAGCATTGATGCAAAATATTACAAAAAAGGAAGCAGCAACGAAAATTTGGCAGCAGGAAGAAAACAGCTCATGTACCACTGGGGAAAGGCTGGACCCTAATTTCCTACCATTTCAAAAAGTGGAACTAGTGATGCCAAGTTCTGTCTCTGAAACCTGACCAGTCAGAACTCGTCAGGCTTGGGCTTCTATGATTCTCACCTCCTTGAAAAGAATACGCCCGAAAGAAGGTTTTTAAAAAATTGCTCTGCAGGGTTGATAGGAACAGAAATAGGCTCTTTGGAGAGATCCACCTTCACATAAGTGGTGCTACTATTTCCATTCTCATGAGCCCCAAATCCGAATCGTTATGCTTTATGTTTTCTTACTACATTCTATTTTCTTGCCTAAAAATACACTCACAACCTAGCAGCTACGTCCTGCATTATATATTCAAGCAGATCATCTGCAGATTGTGTTCCCTTTGAACCAATTTCCTTTTCTTTTTAGGGTATATTGAAGCTTTACATTAGCTGTAAGGGCTCTGAGATTTATTTATTTTTGGATTTATATCCTGCCTTTTTCCTACAAAGGGCTCAAGGCAGCTTACATCTCCTCCTCCATCTTAGCCCCACAACAACAACCCTGTGAGGTAGGCTGGGCTGAGAGTCCGTGACTGGCCCAAAGTCACCCAGTTGGCTCCATGGCTGAGCGGGAACTGGAACCCAGATCCTCTGAGTCCCAGTCCCATGCTCTTAACCACTACGCCACACTGGCTCTCTTCCGGAGATCTTTCTCCGAGGCCCTTCTGCAGGAGCCCTCTCTGAAAGAGGTTAAAACAGTGGCTACCCAGGGAAGAGTCTTCTCAGTGGAAGCACCCCGGCTGTGGAACCTGATTTCCAGAGAGGCGCGCCTGGCACCGGCAGTTTATTCATTTCCATGCCGGGCCAAAAACTTTTCATTGACCCAATATTTTAATGCTTGATTGGTTTTTAATGTATGACAAAGACTTCTTTTACTATGGCATATTTTTATGAGAAGAATTTTGTTTTATCTAATGCTGTTATGGATAGGAAGGCCTGGAGAAATGTTGTCCATGGGGTTGCGATGGGTCGGACGAGACTTCGCAACTAACGACGACAACAACAGTGCTGTTATGGTCCTGTTATTTTGTAAGCTGTCTAGAGATCAGTTCTCAGATACAAGACAGGGTAAAAGCGCTTTAAATAAATAAAGGTTTGAAATATTTCCCATGGCATTCGCATTCTCTTTATAAGTCATCTCTTCTGAAGACTGGCACTTCAGCAAGATTGTGAGCTCCATCTTACATTATTTTGTAAGCCTACGAAAAGCTCTCTAGAAACTTACAAAAGAATTATCACTCTGGACATGAATAGTCCATCCGCATGTTGCATGTCCCTGCATCACAATTAGCTTATCAGAGTGTCAACAAAGGTATTTTAAACATGTCCTTTTATCTGTTTAAAGTTGTTTCTAAATTTACTACCCTTGGTGCCAGTCCCAATACCTAAATTTTCAGCTACGAACAGCATCCTGGCCTTTTATTTATTTACAAAATTTTTATGCCATCCAACTACTAACATGTATTTTATCCACATAATTATAAAGAGTTGTGCTTTGCTCCCACATGTTAAACCATTCGCTGTTTCTTTTGCTACAGTTATATTTGTAAGACAGACAGGTCAGCAACAAGATTAGAATAAAAGATATTTTCACTTGCCTAAACAGGTCTTCATATCCTCAGATGTCATAAATCCATCATAACAAAGACACCTGTATTCACCAGGTATGTTAGTACACTGGCCTCCATCACAGATGTTGGGATTCTCTTCACACTCGTCGATATCTGTAAGTGAAAGCAACAGATACAAGATCAAAGTCCTTTAACTCCCACAACGGGCTTTTTTTTCTGCTTGCAGGTTAAGCAATGGTTATTTCTACAGGTCATGGGCATCTTCTCTATTAAAGCCACAGGAAAAGTCCTTTCTTCATTTGCAACTGGTCTCACTAAGAAGACTACAAAGCACACATCATTTCTGCTACTTTATCGATAGATAGATAGATAGTAACATCTTAGGGTAGATGTTAGACAGATGCCAACTTTGGTTTGTTTCTGAAGCTTGCTGCAAACAACTTTATTCCAACAAGTTTTGCTCAGCTAACTAATCATGTTTTTATGGACAGTCTGTTATGTTCAATATTGTGTTTTATTCCTTTTATCTGTCCTTGTTCACCACTCTGGAAACTGTTTAGATATGAAGGAGCATATAAATGCTGTAAATAAATATATAAAAGAAATGTTTAGATGAAAAAAGTCCTAGAAAACCCAGCATTTCCCAGCTAGCATGGAGAACGCTGCTTATAAATGCATTGGCTTGTACCCTTAGACTAATTTGTATCTGCTCTCCTTGCTGGAAATAATTTTGCAACATTTAGCATATAAATATTTCTACAAACCCATGTTTCACAAGTGTCTTGCCTGACTCAAAATACTGGAAATTCCATAGTGTTGCAGCTATTAAGCTATCTAGATTTACCATAATTTTAAAAAGCTAAGAGTTTTTTAGTTTCTTTTACACATCCTCATGACTTTTCCTTGTCAAGACTATCACTTAGTAGCCTAAATCCAAAACTTTCCTTGGTTACTCAAAGGACATGTTTGCAAAACAAAGAGCTAAGCTGAAAACCTCTTCTCTTTGGAGAAGAAGGGTGTAACTCACAGGAGATGAGTCTATTGTGGCTTTTAGTAATTATGCAGCTGCAGAACACTTAACTCATTTATGAGTCCAAAAGTTTTCTGTCCATTATTCATTTTCTGCATAGCTAACACCAAACAAACAAAACCCGTACTGTTGGTTTGGTTGGGAGATATGACATCTTCTTCTGGGTACTGCTCATTCTATTAATCACATTCATCAATAATTTGGAACTGCAGATGCAGCTGAACTGTCGTGCAAAATAACTTCTTTCTAAACCACAAAACCCAATTCATTTCCAAAAAGTACATAATTGTGATTTGCTAGCTTAAAATGTGGCACACCTAGAACAATCATTTATGCAAGGGTAATGGAACCCGCAAATGTATAGGGGAGAAGGCTGAAAAAATGCCATTTCTCTGTGACCCCAAAGAATCCAGCCTGCAATCCACTGAAGTCAGAACTTCATGAAAGCAAATAAACAAAAAAAGGACAAAAAGTCCCTTAAGTGTAATTCATTTCAACAGATCCAGTCCAAACAGGCAAATACTGCTTGTGTTGAATTTTGCCCTTTGTGCTTAAGCCAGCATTTCTCCACTGAAACAAAAGCTGCACCTTGAAATTCAAGGACACTTTGTGGATCACATCTGCCTTGTCTTAATGCTCAAGTGTGCCATCAATCACTTGCAAAAAGTGCAGCAATATTAGGATGCTGACAAGACGGTGAAAAGAAACCGCTGGCAAATTATACTCACATATTTCTAAAGATGATCTTTGAGAATAAGCAAGTTATGTGTATGAACCAGTTATGTGTATTAATGCCAACCCACATCCTTTCCGCAGAATCTTTGAGCTACAAAATAATACTTCTATGCCCTGACGGAGTATGAAATCAGATGAATTGTGAGACATATCAGAAACTTGATTTTTTAAAAAGGCAGATCCTTGAAGTTTTGTTTCTGACCTACTCCACTTCTTTAATAAGCATGTCTTCACAGTGTCAGACTTCAACTTAAGAGAACCCACTCAGTTAGCCATGAAGCTCATGAAGTGGACTTGGGCCAATCCCTCTCCTACTTCACAGGACTGTTGAGAGAATAAAATGGAGGTCAAGGGGGAAACCATGAACACCAGTTGGAGCTTGTTGGAAGAAGGGCAGAATATCACTGTAAAACTAGCTAAAAACATGAACAGTCCCTGCATTCATGGCCACTGTCTAGCATTGCATTTTTTCCTGTGGTATAAAAGAGGCAAGGTTGGCATTATTATAGCCTCATAAGTAAGAATGGAAATAAATTTGTTCCATCCAAGTTTTTATCTTGGTTTACTAAATAGATACATCCTGAAAGAAATAAATGAACTGGAACAGTTGCAGCCTGAAATTTGCAGTTTTCTGAAATTTGTGACGCCTGGAGGAAGGTTGTCCATGGGGTCGTGATGGGTTGGACACGTCTTTGTGACTAACAACAACAAAATTTGTGACAGTGCTCTACTTAAACAAAAATGTGTACATTAAATATAAGCATGCACAAAAATGTACATAATAGTGGAAAACGTGCACTCAAATGAATATAATAGGAATAACATCATACAAAAATGTGTGCGTACCAAAAAGAGACCATAAAATGTGCATATCAGGAGAAGTGCACATGAAAAGACATATAGATTTTCATTTAGAATTTGCTTTCTTTAATTGTACCCTAATATGGAATCAGGTCAAATGAACTGAAGGGCAGAAGAATGAGACACACAGTGGGATCGGTTTGCCACTGGGATCTGAACCAGCTCTCTGTATAGCTCTCCATATTCTCACCCTAGATTCCATTTCTTCATGAGATGCCAAAGCGTGTGACAGAATCATTTGGAAATATGTTACAAAGTTTTCCAAAGCCAGTCTCAAGACTGCGTACTGGTGAATCCTTAGTCAGAATTTGTTTCCCCACCCCCCCACCCCAAAAAACTTAGGCCTGACATTGAACACAATGTTGCAGAAGGGCGGATCCTTCCCTGCATTTTTTCCCTATTACCAGCTGACATTAGGTTAATCCTTTTCCATGTGGCTGCCAAGTATGATAAGCAGGTCTCTAGTCCCATCCATGGTTAAGCGGACATAATGTTAGTGAAACTAACTTCTGCGTGAACATACTCAGTACTGGCTATAAAAGGGTAAAAATGATCCCCTGCTCCAAAAGGAAAGAAAAAGCCAAGATACCAGGAAGCCTTTGTGATTGTCCATCAGTACAAATTTTACTTTACCGGTACAAGTGCGGTGGTCCGGCATGAGTGCAAATCCTGTTCTACAGCTACATTCATAGCTGCCTTCCGAGTTTGTACAAAACGTGTCACAGCCGCCATTCATTATGTTGCATTCATCAATATCTGGAAAGAAATGAGGATGTAAAGCAAAATTATGAGAATGTATCCACAACGTCTCTGCAGTTGTGAATATTCCAAGATTCTCTGCCTGTTTTCAAATGAACACTACATTTAGGCCATTTTAAGTCAACCCCAAGTTTTCATAGATAATCATATATGCTTATCCATATTTTGGGGGAAATGTCTTCAGACAAGGAAATCAAATAATTGAATATCAAGGTTTTTGGCTTAGGTGTGAGAAGGAAAAGAGATCTAATCAGTCAATCTTAAAGGAAATCAACCATGACTGCTCTTTAGAAGGCCAGATACTGAAGATGAAACTCAAATACTTTGGCCACCTAATGAGAATGAACAACCCATTGGAGAAGCCCCTGATGCTGGGAACGATTGATGGCAAAAGGGGAAGGGGATGGCAGAGGATGAGGTGGCTGGATGGAGTCACTGGGGCAGTGGGTGTGAGCTTGGGTTGACTCCGAGGGATGGTGGAGGACAGGAGAGCCTGGCCCATGGGGTCATGATGGGTCAGGCACGACTTTGCGACTAACAACAAATGAGAAGGAAAAACAGATGGCACTGTTTAAACTGTTTGCTGATTGGTTTGCTTATCTGTTTATGTATTTATTTATCTCTAAAACCTTTTTATACTGTCCCTCACTAAGCTTACATAGTGAAATGCATGGAGAAGCAGATTTACAAAGTATGAGGAGGTGGCAGGTAGAAATTCCTGCCACAAGAGGGTTACAAAATGGCATAACAGGATGTATATGGCATGTATGCTCCTATTCACACATCTGGAGTAATTCCCTGCAGCTTGAATTTAAAAAATTTGGGAGGCAAAGGGAGAGTGTTCCGTCAGAATACTAAAAATAAAATCTCAAGTGTTTCGTGCAAACGCTTGGAAGAATGTTAAACAAGCAGGTAAACCAGGCTGCCCTTGAACTTTCTAGCCAATTTTCTTCACCCCATTCCTCAAGTGCTCAAGAGCATAACTTTCCTGCCAGCAAGCATGGAATCTGTCCTTTTCTCTGCCCAAACTGAATCAGGAGACAGGGAAAACTGCAGATCCATAGTTTCCTACAACTCCATAGTAGGAAATGATGTTCTTGAGCATGGTCAGGGCTGTCGTTTCCCTCAGGAACATGATCTCCAGGGAAGCAGCACCTGGAAAAGCCTCTGCCATCTCTATCGGACCCTTCCTGCCGCTGGCTCTCCCACCAGTTTCCCTGTAGGAAGTGGCAGGTCAGCTATCCCTCGGAGCCAGTTCTGCACGCAAAGGACTCTAGGGCCACACTCAGAGGAGGGAGAGGCTTTTCAGAATGGCAGAGTGTGTTGTTTGGGCTAACTGGATTCTGAATCCACTGCCATCCACAGCAGGAGAAAGATGAGTACAGCCATTTTCAGAAACTCGCCATATCTTTGAAAAGCACTTATGGAGATCAGATGTGGCTTGCACTGGAGAGATCTCGAGCATCTCCTGCACCTCAGCCTTCATATCTTTTATAGCTTTTAAGGTTGCTATCTTTTAACTAGGCCCATTTAGTAGAAATGGCTGAACTGCTTAGGAAACTGCTGAGTGCCAGTGCAGGGTATTGGTTAGGAGTGCAGGACTGGGACTCAGGAGATCTGGGTTCATGCAGCCATGGAGCTCACTGGGTGGCTTTGGGCCAATCAAGGACTCTCAGCCCAACCTACCTCACAGGGCTGTTGTGAGGATAAGATTGAGAGGAAGAGGAGAATTTTGCAAGTTGCCTTGAATTCCTTGAAAGGAAACCAGGCGGGATAGAAATCTAATAAATACATATTTGTATGTCTAGTATAAGAGAAGGAAATGAAAGCATTATGTAAAAAGCAACTAACTACACCTAACCTGTGAGGAAAGCAACTTACCAACACAGAACAATCTGTCAGGTGTAGATTGATATCCGGGATTGCAGGCACATTGGTACTTCCCAATGAGGTTGATGCAACGTCCATTCCTACACAGGTTCATGCTCAGGTCACATTCATTAACATCTGTTTGAAAAAAGAGCATACTTTAAGTTCTTACCCACATCCATCACCTTCTGCCACCCCAGGACAAATACGGCCAATTCAAATACCCTCCAGGAGTCTCAGACTTCAAGCCCCACCAGCCCTTTCTAGCATGGCCAATAGGCAGGAATTGTAGCCCCAAACTCTGAAGGCCCCGGTTTGGCAATACTGCCACAGAGTGTGTTGTTACAGTGGTACTGAGGACAAGATCAAGGTGTAATAAAAGCAGTGAAAAGAGACAATGGAATTAAAAGGGAAAGAGCCTGTATTCCATGTCCCAGGTTACAAAAGCTGCCCAAAGACAGGCTGCTGAGCTCTGGCGGCAGAAAGCTTGGCTCCTGCCAAGACTTGAAGGTCTTGCCATGAACTTTTAAGACAAATTCCAGCTGATGAAGGATTTAACTCACAGAGTTTTTTAAAAAATAGAAAAGAAGAGTCAGACAACATCATTTTACCTGTATATCAGCTAAATTATGTATTTCCAGTGAAAGGATGCATAGCACATGGTTAAACAGAAATTACTCTAGATTGGTTTAGTCTGTGCAACATTTTGCTTTGAAAAGCCAGTCACAACAGACACGCCAATCAAGTGGGGAGGGACTTTGAGAATGAATTCAAAGACTGTAGTGACTAGTTCTGGAATTTCCCCTGCTTCGAAGATCAAGGACTTCACTGAAGGCTGTTAAAATGATGCCGGGCTGTGCAATGTCCTCTCGCAGAGAAGCTGGATGGAGAACAGCAAGAGTGCAGGGGATGCTGGTGCGGGGCTTCTCTCCCCACCGTACCTATGCAAGCCGAGATGTTTGCAGCCAGCTGATGACCCGGAGGGCAATCACACTTGTAACTTCCTTCCGTGTTTATGCAAACGCCGCCCCTGCACAACAGAGGGTTTCTTTCACATTCATCGATGTCTGTAAAAACAGGATGAAAAGGGGAGGGGATAATGATGCATGTTAGAGCCTGGAGTTTCAGCATGCCAGAGAGCCTCAAGTGGCACCAGGCCAAGTGTCTACGTGACCTTTGGGACTCCACATGCGAACCGATGCCTCTCCTCCCCGCGCTTCTCTTCCTCTTTGCCAGCAATTGTTCCAAGTGCCTCCCAGCTGCTGTTTCCTTCTCTCTCCGTGCCACCAGAGACATCATCTCTTCTCAGATGCCTCAGCCCTCCCCACTGGGATTCCTCCCCTCCTTTGATTCCTCCGGCTTGGCTGCCTGCTTTCTCCTGGCTATTTCCCTCTCCGCTCAGAGGTGCCGCCTTTGCTCATGATTCGCTCATCCTGCTTTCTGTGAGCTTTGGATCATGGCAATAGAGACAGGCTGGATGCTCAGTGAGTGTGGTAGGACAGGAGCTGACGATATCGGAAAGGAAGTAAGGCAAAGGGCTTTCTCTTATGACCCCTTTACCACAAACACAGACCTGCCATGGGCAGAAGACGCAGGCTCCTGTGTGCCCCTCTGGGGGTGGGGGGCACCATGTATTAGCCATTTCCTGAATGCAAAGCACTTCTCTGTAGGAAAGCACGTAAATGTCAAAAGAAGCACATGGACTAACTGAAGAGCATCCAAACAAGGGTAGCAAGGATGGTGAGGGAGCTGGAAACTAAGCCTGTGAGGAAGGGTTGGCAGAGCTGGGCGTGTTTTGCTTCAGGAATAGAATAACGAGTCAGTATCCATTTGGAAATGGAATCTCTGTGCCACCCGTTTGTACATACAAACTTTTGTAAGATCCACAATCCACTGCTTTACAGGAAGTCTCCAAAAAGGACACTAGAAGAACTCTGCCCTTTTATATAGACCACTTGCCACAATGGATAGCGTCTAAAAAAAGTCTGGGGATAATTGCATGCAACAGGGGGAAGCAACTACAACTGCTTCCAGAAATATGTGCAGGTGTTTTAAATATGATTGCAGAACTATTGGGTCATGGATGGCAAACTGGATGAAGTGCTGGTCTGTATGTCAGGGAGAAGCATACAAGAATCATTTCCTTTGGGTGGCAGCCCTCTCACAGATTAACCTAGCTCCCCAATGTGTCTGAGATAATGAAGATAAATGTGTTTTATTTCATCCAACAAAGGTAGATTATTCATGATTTAGATGCACAGATCTAAGAAGAAAGGTGCATCTATTTTGATGGCAGGAAGCAATGACTCCAGAGAAGAAAGAAAATTCACAGCATGCTACCTGTGGGCCTGAACGAAGGCAAGCTCTCCTGTCACGTAGCCACACCAGCAGCAGCATCAAGGTGACTTCATGTCATGTTCCAAAGCTCTTACTAATCAGAGCTAAATCACAGCAGGGGAGGAAGTGCTGAACTAAAATCCACAGTCCTTTGTGAACTGATTCTGTTAAAAGGCTTCAGAGTCACTCCTGAGGTGAAACCAAAGCTGCCACAAAGGGACCAGCCTTCAAATCAAGCTAAGTAACAGCTGTTACTTGTCATTCTTGTAAATTGAAAATTCTTGTAAACTGAATTTCAATTTACCTTGTGAATGCAAACTGTGTTGCACTAACATTCTTTTGAGTAGATACAGACTATAGTATCCTTTTAATCATGTTTCTTTCCCCCACCTAACGTTTGAATGCTGATGCTTTAAGAGAAAGTCCCTACATCTAGAAATCTGAGTTGGCTAATGAGGTTTTGCACACTCCAAACCAGCCTGATTGCTGTCTGAGCGAGGTATCAAAGTCTAAACTTCTGAGCCAGCTCCTCCTCATTGCCAGCCTGTTTCCAAGTATTCCAATAAAACCAGCCCCCAGAAGGGACCTCACAAGACTCCATGCATTCAGTGACATACCCATGCAATTCTTCATCATCATAAATCCACTTTCATAGCCCTCAAAGCATTCACAGTGGAAGTCTCCAGGGGTGTTGACACAGATGCCTTGGCCACACAGATCGGGAGAGATGCGGCATTCATCAATATCTACAATTAAAAAGAAAGTATGTGTTTCAAATGCAAACCTATACACTGTTTTATGAACCAATTATACATTAAAATAAGTTAAAAATGAACATTTCTGCCATGCAATTACAGGTGCAATGTTCCATTTACCTTTTCAGACAATATTGCTGTCTTGGAGGCCTGCACAGACTTTGGTTGTGGCGTTAAAGACTTCCAAGAGCAAGGATTCTCTTTCTTTGATACTCAACCAGAACGCATTTCCCAGCACTTCATCCCAATCCAGAAGGGCCGACCTTAGAAGCTAAACTGCTAACCAGTTTGGCAGCAAGGAAATGGCCTCCCCCTTCTCATCACTCCCTTCTACCTAGGCAATATGGCGTCTACCTCCACCTGCCCAACTCCAAGGCACTCTAAATACCTGAAGCACTTGCTGTCCCATGCCGCCTTCCCATTGGCAAGGCTTCCTCGAGCCATCAAACCCTCAAACCAGCATTGCCTTCTCTTGAATTCCAAAGGAAATTGTAGTCTACTCTGGTTAACTTAGCTGGAAAATTAGTTGCATTTATGTTCCCTGTGCTTTGCTTATTTCTATCCTATCCTAACCTTATTGTCCTCGTATTTAAATAGAAACTTTGTAATTGGAATGTTGGAGCTTGGCTGTTTTAGGGGAAAAAGCCCACATGGCAAGAGGCTGATCTTATGCTGTTGGCGTTAGCCTGTGTGAAAGGCTGGTTGCTTCCAGCAGCTTCTCGAGGGTCAGCTGCCCATCCCACTCCCTAGTTAAAAGTTCTGGAGGCTGTGAGACTTCTCAGCAGTGGTAGGACAGAAGCAAGGGGCAGCATGGCTGATATCCCATCTTTCCAGGGAGGTCGTATGCAAATGACCCCGTGACGATAACTGATGTTACAAGCCATATTTACCTGTACAGTTCCTCTCTTCAGAATCAAGGGCAAACCCACTGTCACATTTACATCGGAAACTGCCAATGGTGTTTCTGCATTTTCCATAGGTGCAGAGGCTCGGAATCATTTTGCATTCATTGATATCTAACACACACACATAAAAGAAAAAGAAATAAGTGTTATAATAAATAAAAGAAGAAATAAAATAAAATAATCCAACACAGTTATTAACAAATAATTCCATGCAGGTATAATTTTAAGCTTTTTAATACTCAGATTGAGCGTTTGAGATACAAAAACATTTAGCATACTGTCTCCAACTGAACTTTTGTCTAATGTTGCTTTTTGCTTGAGACTGTATCTGGGAAGAAAAAAAGGAAAATCCTCTACTTTTAAATGCTATAGTCCTGATCATGCAAATTGCCTTCTCTCCAGCTTTCTACCCTTTTAAAAAATCCTAATTAATTCATCCAACTTGTGCAACTTATAGGAGAAACTTTCTGGACAACATTGTTCATACATACAAAATAATAAAATCAAATACAGAAAATACAACACATTAAATATAGTAAATACAAGCAGAATGACTTTAGGGTGCTATTTTTCACCTAGTTGGTGGTTTGGCCCTAAGGAAGCAGTGACTAAGCTTAGACATTCTTCAAAACTTTTCTCAGTGTCAGCATCCATCTTTAGATACCTTTGAAGAATGGTTTTCCATTGATAATCTCTCCTCTGGTAGAGAATCCAGGCCCTCTTGGACAAAGAGCTTCATACTCAGGTGTTCCTCTTGCAGGACATTCATCACAGTCCGGGCCCCAAGCTGCTCCAACAGAACAGCAGCAAGAATCCAGCCGATGTCGCCCTCCTATTGGCACCGTACAGTCTTCGTCGTCATGTTTCAAGTAGCACGTTTCCAAGCGAATATCTGTTGGAGTTGTTTTAGCCAAGAGCAAAGAGGAAATGGGTGATGGTGACATCAGCACAGCGGAATCCATCCATACTGAGACATTGCAATACAGAAACGATGTACTGCAGTTGTCCAATTATCAGCATTGTGTGGAAGAGGAATAAGGAGACAATCTCGTGCAAATAATCCAGGAGGAACATATGGCCCCTTCCTCCACTGGATCTCTCCTAGTGGCAGCTAAGCCATGCTGTCCCAGGCTATATTTGGAGTCCACCATGAAATGGCTCCATTTTGCAGCTCCATTTTATTTTCCTCAGCTGCCACTGGTAATTTGGGGGAAATCAAAGATATACCCACTGATTCTCTATAAAGAAACCTTCAGTTGATTCAAAAAGGGCCTCTGATTCATTCAGCAGCAAACTGGAAGACAGATGAGCCCTCTCTTCCTGCTCCTCTCCCCCTTCAAATTGGCCCCTGCCATTTCCCCAGCAGGAGGGAGGTGCAGGCACGGAGACAAGGAGCTCCTCCCTGCCCCTTGTCGTAGTTCTACAAGGAGCTGCTTCTGCAAGACAAGCAAGAATGATGGGCCCATCCCACCACCAAGGCAAGACAGTGCACCGGCTGCTTCAAGGTCGGCTGCAGGGCCTCCGTTCTGCCATTGCCCTTGGAAGTAACCCTCCCAGAAATCAGGGGAGCTTGCTTCCATACAGCCCGACCCAGAAGGCATGCAATTTTTCTTAGGAACTGCTACTTGACACCTCTTGGCTTGCAGAAGGGCCACTGGCCTGAACTGTGGAGCCAGGGGTTTTAACTGCAGCTAACTAGACTGGGGCCGGAGTCCCAGAAGGCTTACCAATACACCTCCGTCCAGTTGCATCCAAAGTCATTCCACTGGGACACTGGCAAATAAAGGATCCCCTGGTATTGACACACTGTCCATTTGTGCACACTCCGGGAAACACTTCGCACTCGTTGACATCTGTTTGTTTTTTAAGAAAGAGTAACTCTCAGCAGAGGCATAGAGGAGTCCAATACATGCATCATACCAAGCACAGTAATCCTGGGTTTGATATGCTCTACTTTGGCTTGCAGTGGACCAGCAGCTAATGAAATTCACAAAGCTTATTCTGCACAGTCTCTCCAAGCAGGTGCAGAGTCATAATGCCTGGAAAAGTGGCTGTCTGAAGAACTATGCATGGCCAGCATTTGCCTTTTAAGAGCATTAACTGTATTTTTTTGATAGACAGGTTTAACTCCACTTCCCAACACCCACCAAAATAATTTGCCTATAGATATAGCCTAAAGAAGATGGAAGGGAGACACAAAAAATGAGACTGCAACTTGTGATCAGAAGATTTGTATTATGGAGCTAATGATTCTGGTGTGGGGTGAAAGGGGATATTTGCAACTAAAGAAACCATTGCTGGGCAAGGTTACATGGAAAACCATTGGGATTATTGCAAGAAAATCGTGGATAGCAAATCAGGCATCATCGTTCAAAATCACAGTTAAGCTTTATTAGACTTGTGCACAATTCAACAAAAAAATGGTAAGCATTCAAGTCTTCCAGAATTCTTTGTTCAGCAGGACTGCCCACTTCCGTACCACATAGCCTGATGAACTTGAAAGCTTGATTAGTTTGAGGAATTTTGCTTGATCCTAATTAAAATTTTGCCCAGCTGTGGGTTTTGGATTTCTTTATTGTCATGGACCAGCATGGCTCTCTTTGGTGCATGCTTGAGAGGTAACTGGGTGCTGGAAAAATGTAGAAACAATTTGTATGAAATTCTCTGACTACTATCTTGGAAGAACGTATTTCCATTTCTGAATCTTCCCTCGTGATCCAGTTTAGGTGGGGCAAGATTTTGTCCTCTCCAGAGGTCAGATAAGTTACATACAGTGGATCTGTAGTCAAAGCACGTCCAAAATATTTGATCATTATTTGGCAAGCAAGAAATGTGACTTGGGATAAGGTTGGGGGGTGCGGGGAGGTGGGGTTGTTCCTCCTTGCTCTTCTTTAAAGAAATTATTAGAAAATACAGATGGGAATCATTTGTTTTCCAAATACTTCAGCTGCTGTGTCATGACAAGCTGCGTTAGTCACCATAACCACATGCAGTGTGGACCTGCTGGAACTTGGAGGGAGGGCGTGATGGACTGTCTCTTGGCTGCCATTTCAGTATCTTGCACCAAACCAGTAGGTATGGCTGCTCAGCACAGCCTCCAGTGGTCACTCAAATCAAGGCGTGGCAGAAGAAAAGGGCATGGCTCCGGTGTGGAAGGGAGGGTGAACAATGAGAGATAAACCCCCATCAAAAGGGAGGCCCCCCAAGGCCCCCCAAGTCATGCAGCATCTCTCCAACCTCCTTTGACAGCTGCTTCTCTTCACGGTGACAGGACATCCTCAGCCTAGCCACGCTGCTGCCATCCACCACACTGGTTCTTTACTCAGTCATTTCCAAGATAAATTTCCATTTTCTGTACTAGAAAAGGAATATCCACTAGCATATTCCAACTGGCAAAGGAATATCACTAAGAATATATCTTACAGGCAGTCCCTGGGTTACAAATGAGTTCTGTTCCTCAGAAAATGGAAATTTGTCTGTAAGTTGAATTTGTATATAAGTCGGAACCCCCACATTCACAAAGCTTAGGGGCATGAAAGTGGAAAAACCATGAATCTCTCCCCCCCCCCCCCCCAATGCACCTGCGTCTCCTCTTTGCAGCAAGGAAATGCCAGAGAGATTTCCTTCTGTGGATGGGAAGGGCAGGAAGGCCTGCTTTGGAGGCCTCCTTCTCTCCCCTTTCGCTTCCCCTCTCTCTATGGTGATGTTTTGAAGGCCCTCCCTCTCCCCCCTTTTGCTTCCACTCTCTCTATGGTGATGGCAATTTTCCACAGTAACTACTTTAAATTAATAGGCTTTATGGCAGTTTGTTTGTAAGTATGGACTGTCTATAACTCAGAGGTCCATAACTCGGGGACTGCCTCTGTCCAGATTCAAATCAAATCTGAATGCCTATGCAGTTGTTTTACCTCCTACATATTTTGCTTGTAATGGAACGTTCTTACCCTGCTGTAATTTTTATGAAGAAAATGGAAGAATTCTAAGGATCACTCAGATGGTGTGATCTTCCACAATGTGACCGATACCACCAGAATATCGGTTTCGACACTGACGTGTTTCTTGTTCCGGTGCAATACTACCTACCTTCACACAAAGTTCCACTTATCCTTGAGAATCCCTTGGAACAGATTGGATCTGTATAAAGAAAGGAAATGAGAACAACGGAGTCCCAAACTCAGCTTTCTTTCACTGGACATGAAAGAGCATCTGAGACACAACACTTCTCTCCATAAAGACATCTTACATAGCCACAATCAAATGAAAAGGAAAGGGGCTTCACCATGCATGATGGAACACCACAATGACGATCAGAGCAACACTAAAGCATGTTTCCTTGGATGTAGGTCCCACTGTGTTTAATCACATTTTCTCCCAAGTAAATATGCATAGAATTGCAGTGACTGTCTTTCTGCAAGCACCCCTTACTTCCCAATCAAAGGTGAAATCCTAGAGGGCTCTTCGTACTAGGGATGTATGAGAATTTCACTTTTGCTTTCAGAACATGCAAGTATACCCTATCCAAAAGCCAAAATGTGATTGCAAATATTTAGGGGAGATTTGCAAATAGCTGGACAGGTGTTTGTGCTAGATTTGCACAACTTTCCCCATTCAGTGTTGCACAAATGTTCTAATTCATACAAATGTCCCCCTGCAAATGGCAAGTCCCACTTCAGTCTATGGAAGACAATTGCATGAATTAGGAAACATATGGAAATGAGGGGGAAAGGCTTCAAATTTCATGTTCAAACCTTGCTCTAGCTGCATAATTTTCCCATTGATTCCAAAGGAGCAATGATCACAGCCCCAAAGAAGAACTGGATTTGACAGGACATCTGGAGACTGTCATTCCATCTGCAGGACTGCTTGGTGTAGACTATTTATACCTACAGTTATTCTGCATTTCAAGGTGAATTTCCTGCTTTCAAAATTATAATAATCAATATCATAATATTTAGGAATTATTCAGAAATCTCTCCAAGCTAAACTCCAGTCTTGCAATCAGCTGTGCCAAAGGAGGTGATGGAAGCCACAAGGAGCTGCAGCTTTCTCTTCCCCATGGAACCTGCCACCTAGTAAACAGTGGATGATGGAAGCAGTGGCCAACAAGCCGCTGTGTGTTCCGTTGTGCGTGCTGTAGTCCTGCTTCAGCACCTCAGCTGGCCTGGGTGTTCCAGGGCCTCATGCAGCTGACAGGACTCCACACAACGCTTCCTCGTGTCACCTTATTAAAACCCCCAAGAGTCAGTGAGCAGTCAGAAGGCATTATGTGCCTGCAGATGCTCATTTTATTACCTTCACTGTTAAAATACATTTCCTCCAAAAGAGATGCTTATCATGGCAGCAAAAGTTCCCCCACTTGTTCTCATAGTCTTGAGGATGCTATGGTTTAAGTGCCTTTAAACTGTGAAGCTGCCTTGTTCTGAGTAGGCTCTGAGGATTAGAGATACAGGGTGGTGTGGTTGTGAGCGTGTTGGACTGGGGAACTGGGCGGTCTGGGTTCTAGTCCCCACTGCGTGGCTTGGGGCCTATCATTCACTCCTAGCTAACCTGCTCCACAGGGTCATTGCTGTGAGCTTTGTACACCTCGTTGAAAGTTCCCCAGAAGAAGAAAAGCACTTGGATATGAATGCAATGTCATCGAATTACTATGACTAATAATCCTTTAAAAGCAAAAATCAGGGAAGGCAAAGATGAATAGAGAGAAAGCTATAAAGCACTGGAATAGCCTTATGGCTAATAGGAAGGGATAAAGATCTAATTAATACATCCATCGATGGCTGAAATGATACACATGGCCATCCAAGGACTCCACCACCCCCGTCAGTAGGACCATTAAGTCCCGTGTCCGGAATGTGTCGCTGAAATGGGAAAACCAGAGCTGGAAGACTCTAAATGTCCTGACCCCGTCCTGCTAAAACATCCACGTGGCACACAGCACGGCCACAACCCCGTTTGACTCCAGGGATGCTTCCCACTTGGTACTGCCTCATAATACTCCACATAATACTTTGTCCAGGCCACATGGTCTTACCTCGTTCACACTGAACACAGGGACTCCCCCAGGCCGCGCCGAGCGAAGAGCAGCACTGAGATTTTAGGGTGGCACCATTGATATTAATTTCACATCTTCCATTCACTATGGTCTGCCAACAAGTGCCTTTAACCGTCTCTGTGAGGGTGAAGGAGAAACAAGAAATAAGCCACTAAGGACCCACATCTCTCGACCCAGCACGCAAGCTCTGCCATCCTTGTATGAACGACTGCATTTACCAACACTTCACTCTGAACTCTTGAGCTTCGTGTTTTTCATCAAATAAAATCCAGTTCTGTATTTTGCCACTCTTCTGTCAATTCAAACGCAGCAGCTGGTTCAGGCACCGTCAAATTCAATTCATAATAGCTTAATAAAGTTGCTGCCTTTCTTCAGCCCAGCCCAGCAAGTCTGATGGGGCTGTCTTTATGTGTTAACTCTCTACAGTATTTCTCCTGCAGTTCTGATGCATTAGAATAGCACACTGCATAAACACTTTTAAATCTACAGTATATTCTAGGAAACAATGAATCAGTGATTAAAATCTCTCTTTTCAGTCAGTCTTTCAGAACTATTCTTAAAAGCCTTCTAGGAGCAGAATATGACATCTGCATGTAAATTAGATCAAAGATATTTCCAGCCAATAAACATGGCTGAAAAAGAAAACAGAAGAATACTCTACCAATACAGATGGTTTTTGTTGCATCCAGAGAACTTTCGGGGGAACATTCACAGACGAAAGAGCCAGGAGTATTTTTGCAGACTCCGTTAACACAGGGGCTGGATTCACACTCATTAATATCTAGAAGAGAAATGATCAGAATTAACAGCTAGCAGATGTACCGAAGGTTCATGTGGTGTATTTCTTTCTGGCTCTCCAAAAAATAACTTTTTTTTCCTATTCAGTTAGAGATGTTTAGATTGTGGTTCTGATTCAGAAATCCACATGTGGGAGACCCAACAACTGGCTGGGTTTGTTTACATATTCACTGGCATGTGATAATTATAGATTCAGTTCAATGATTGCCTTTTTTGTGTGTTGCCGTTGGAAATTCTGTTTTCATATGACCCTAACTAGCAAACTTCTGCCCCAAGCAAGCAATTTGTCATGATCCTATTGACTTCAAACTGTACACGGAACAGCATCATGCGTCTTTCACAGCCTTTCTGAGGTGCAGGATTAGGGCCTTCATACACCATCATTTCAGCTGAACTTTAAGCCCGTTCACTTTATGCATCTAGTACACCATCCCAATGTCTCAAGGCATTGAGACCTTGTCTCAGCCCTTCCTGCAACAAACCCACAAAGCCGATCACAGTTATTCTCATTTAAATCTGAGGAGCCAATGCGGAGAAAAACAATGTGCTCAGTGATGCGCTGTGGAGTCCATGGCTCCTCTGGGATCTGACCTCAGAATTTTTCATTCCTTGCTATTGACCCTCAACATATCTGCTACTGCTTTGTCAGCCTAGGTGGAAGGCCGAGAAGAACCCTGTCCCTGAGAACAACCAACACCCTAGCAGCTAGCGAAATAAATAGCTGAATTCTCACCCAAAATATTCTTCACAAAACACAAAGTCTATGTATATGTGTGTGTGTGTACATATATCTCTCTGTATGAGTACATATAGCTATATAAACACACATACATGCATATATAAAATGGTTGTTATGATGGATAATATAATTTGCCTTCAAATTCTTAGGGAAATAGTAATGACTCTTTGATTTGAAGAGGAAACTTAATTTAGGCTTTGGTGGTCTGAACCTAGAAGTATCAGTCTTGAGGCATCCTATTAGAAATATCATGGGTCCTGTCTGCCTTAAATGGAATTCATCCCAAATGCTGACAAAGCACATATGATATGATTCAAATATAACTCGAGTGAGAGGGTGATGAAAAACACACACATACACACCAGGCACACAGACAAGGGATGTTCCGAATTACCTTCACATGTCTGTAGATCTGGCTTGTACACAAACCCCTTAGGGCAGGTGCACGTGAAGCTTCCAGGGGTGTTTCTGCATTGTCCGTTGTCACAAAGCAATGTATTCAAGGCGCATTCATCAATGTCTGCAAAATTAATTAGGAGTGTCATTCGGGAGGCTAAAGAAGATCTTGTTCTCAGGGGAAGCCATGAAAGAAACCTTTTAACAGGAAGAAACGTTCCACTGACGGGAATGTTTCTCTGAGTGCTGTCAGAGAAATGCTGCAGTTAAAAAATCAAATATGAAGTCACTGGAAAAAGAACAAATATTGGAGTTTTTAGAAACTTATGGCAATCGTTCTCAAACTTCCTGTCTTTGGCAGGGGAATGTATATTTCCCTGTGACCCAAAGAAGCAACAAGAGACCTTGTGAGCCCTCAAAACATGACTGCACATTAAGTATATTTTTTCTGATAGGGTTGAGCCTTTCTAATGTGACATGGATGAGCTACACTTCCTGGGTCAGCTGGAAGCTGGGATGCAATCTTCCCAAGGTCTTTGATGCAGAATCCCCCCTTCCCACATCATCGCTTAAGCAATGCCGTAAGTGGTGGGAACCGGGGAGGAAAGACATGTTTTTTGAAGGAAGTGGGAAAGTTTCAAAGCAAGAGGAAGAAAAAGAAGCAGGGTGGTTAAACTAGGGTCTATTTTGCCTGCCTGAAAAGAAGCCGGATGGCATTCCTTTCTACTTAAAGCACAACGTTAAAATCAAACACCCCACATCTTAGTCTACGAAAATGTTTGCAGCTTGTCCACAAAAGTCCCCAGAATGCAGGGTCTAGTCAAGCTTTTCTTTATGAGTAGACATTCCAACTACTGCAGCCAACACTTCATCTGGGCTCAGGGCAGGTGAAATACAGCACTAACATGGTCAGGATTTCATCACTCCTGTGATAACCGCAAGGCTGTCCAAACATGCTAGGGGCCCACACATGAATCCTCTGGGCCATGCTTTAGATGGTTTTCTGAACTGGACACAGGTCAGTGATCTCAAAGGGTAGGCATAAAAGCTGAACTTGCAGGAGCGCAAGGAAGTCAGTCACCCATTTTGTAAGACTGCTGAAACAAGGTCAGAGGTCAGGCAAAGTACTAAATCAGCCCAGAACTGGAAAGTCTGAGCACTGGTCAACCAATCCTACACTCTAGTCAAGGCTGAATATTCCAGGTCTGGGCAACTGAGCAACCAGGCCAGAGAGTGGCTGCAGCAAATGGGCAGCTGCAGCACAGTAATTGATCTGCAAGGCTTTAAAAAGTACAGGAGAGTCACTGTGGGAGAAGGCAGGAATACTCACAGTCCCTCTAGTCTATTTTATCTCTGTGTTTGTGTGTGTGTTCTTCCCAAAACAAAGTTCCCCAATTGGATTAGGCAATCTGATAACAGGAAAAAACAGCTGAAAGGATTTAAAATATGGGAAGGAAAGTAAAGGTCAGGAGGAAACAAGCCAGAAACACTAGTTGAACCTAATACAGAAAAATAAGGGGACATGTGGGAATGTGCTAGGTAGGAATAGGGAAAACATACCTAAGCAGTTCTTCCCAGTTGAATCCACTTCGTACCCAAAATTGCAGACACATTTGTATGTTCCACGTAGATTTTCACAGATTCCATTTGGACAAATGTCAGGATTCAGTGCACATTCATTGATATCTACAGAAGACAAAGGTCATTAAACTGGTATATAGAGTTCTTTCCTCAAAACAGTCCCCTGGAAAGCCAAATGCCCACTGCTGTTACATGAAGTTTGCATAAAATTATCGTACTGTATAAACTTACCGATTCCTGTTGCAGTAATGCCTGGGCCGCTGCTACAAAGGCCGTGATACTCATCTGCAGGGGAAATAAAATCAAAAAGCATATTTAATAAATGTCTTTAAAGGTGCAATTCTATGAATGTTTAGGGTGGGGAGCCCTACATGCATAGAAGTACACCCTTTTCCTTGCAAATAATCTACGGTCCCTTCCTACGGTCCCTTCAAAGAACGCATCTCATATAAAACATCCTTAAATTTGTATAGTTTTCAGCAAGTGAAGATGGCAATCTTTTTTCAAATAGCACATTAAAATTATATACATGAGTACCTCTGCATTTTCTCCACCTACAAAACTCACTGTGTGACATATTTAGCTTTAATTGGAAGGCCATATTTCAGGCAATTCCAGGAACTACTGGGGGTCTTTCCAAGTCAGCCTGAAGGATTTCTGTAGGTTCTTTTTCCAAAAAAGGAGGAAGAAGAGTTTAAAATCATGAAGACTTAAGATAGAGCCAGGCAATTCCCAGAGGTCTGTAAGCTCTTTTTCTCCCCAAGACCTCTGGCATGGACCACCCTCAATGGGGCATCATCACACCCCATCACAGGTTTTCCATCACTCCGTAACTCTGTAGGGTACTAGAAAGGTTAACTTTAGCTTGTTCCGAAGCTTGTTTTGATGCAGGTCACATATTCTGGGCCCTGCCTTAAGAGCTGCAAACACTCTACCCAAATAACAAAGCCATTATAGTTTTGAAATATGACATGTAAATAAAGCCTATCTAATCAAGCCTGAGATCTATAAGAAAAGAAGGAAAAGCAAACGAAAATCCAAGGGAAGCATTCTGGGGAATATCTCATGTCCCTTCCCCTCCTTATTTATTCATGGTATTATTTATTAAGCGCATCGATATCCCACTTTCCCAACAGAATATTCCTGAAGAACAAAATAGATAAAATGTATCAAAATTCATACTGAAATGGATTAAAAATAGAACATAAACACTGCATGTCGAAGACATGATCAGGATGAGAAATACAGGACCGTCCTTCTCTACACGTAGCACAAATTATAGACAACTAATTAAAATCGGTCAACTGAGAGGTCAAAAGCCAAGGAAAACTGAAAAGCGAAAGCAAGCCTCTTACAGCAGAGAACTTCTAAGTCAAGCTTCTGTCCTGCGGTTTGCTTTCCAGGGATCTACGTGAAGCACATCAATTCCCAGCATGGCCAAAAAGAGAGCACAAGAGATCAGATACTTGAACAACTGCTTCCACTAATTTACATGCATATTTGCAAATGTCGAAATAATAAGTGTAATTTAAATAGAAATTTACTACATCTGACCATGGTGGAAAAGACCATAGCCAGGTTATCTGTGTATCTGCTGTGTTAGGTGCTGTTAGGATGCTGAGGACTGGTAACTTGAAGGCCCTGTGCTCACTCCCTTCACTTAGCTCATTAGATTTACACAGGTGGTTCTTTAGACACTGGACATTTCCAAAATGACAGCCGTCTTCTGACAGCCTTTCAAACAGAGTACTGTCATCTGCAAATTAGGACATGTGGCCACTCGATAGCTACCTTTGAAAATTCAAGGTGGAAGACACCACGAGAGTGAAAGAAAGAGGGCTAGTGGAGTTATCGTTCTGTGACCGCCCCCCCCGCTCCAGTTCCTCTTATGCCGCATTTTCCTCTTGCTATCCTGCAGGAAGCGGCCCTGCCCTCCTTCCATGTTCCATCTCACCATCTCTGTCTGTGAGCCCGACACCTTCCTGCAGTCACTATTAAACTACAGCTTTGCATACCACCATTCTTCCAAGGAGATAAATGGGGCATGCAGCGTTCTTTCTCCACATCGTCCTCGCAGCTGCCACAGGCTGGAACAAGGTGTCCGGCCCAAGGACACCCGGTGCTCTTCATCAAGATTTGAACTTGAGTCGCCCAGTGAAAGCCTGACATTTAGTGCCAAGCCACTCTGAATCTCAGATGGGTCTCCTGGCCTCCTCTGCCCAGAAAGCTGTTCCAAATCATGTCTCTTCTTGCCACATGGTATTTGGGAAGGGGGCAGTGGGATTGATTAACCCCTACCCCAGAAACTTCTCATGTAATTTTCTGGTAGAAAAAGACAAACCATGAAATCTCAGAGTCTAAGATCCTTCTTGGGAAGATTGGCTTTGCCTAGCCAGAGGGTGGAACCAGCAACTCAGTCTGGATCTGGATCTCAGCAAACATGATTTAGCATCTCAGAGGACAATTAATGAACCCAGCCGCATCGGCAGACGTTATCGAGAATAAAATTTAAGGACTGAAGAGGATTCTCAACAGAATATCTGCCCCAAGCAGAGAGAAAACTCACTTCTAAGAGCTGAACGTTAGCACAACGACATGTATTTCCTGAAGAAGAGGAAAAAGGTCACTCTTCCAGGCTCCCACCAACCCAAAAATCAAAATTTGAAAGCTGCCCTATATTTTACCCTCCATGAGCTGGCATCTTTAACAATAGGAGAGGTGCGCAAAACAGCCCAGATGGAATTGCTTCCACATGTGTAAATGTTCTGTTAAATTAATTCAAATACAAAACAGAAGTCAATGGCATCGGGCCACTTACATTTACAAAACGCTTCAGCTCTACTGTGTAGTTACAAAGGGAGAGCCAACAGTGACAGACAGTGCTGCAAAAATCTTTTCCTGCTCCAATAACTTTCCAGCGTTTGCTGCTATTTGAACTAACATGGCATACAGTAACACAGAAAACAACAAGTCCTCCGAAAGGCTGCACATCAGTGAAAAACAGCTTAATTTGTTTCACGTGATCTTTCATAAAACTGAAAATTAAAGGTTAACAGCATACAAGCTTCTCAAGGTACCTTCTAAAAACTAGTGAGCCAATTTAGGGCTAGGCATTTCAGAATACTGTTTTTCTGTGAGATTTGGCCAAGCAATACCAGCGGTGTTTTTTATAACCACAATCTGAACGGCGCTTCCAATTTGAAAACTCTTTAAAATCTGTAACTTGCAAGGATACATTTGAGTATATGTGAATTCTTTGCTTTGTTCCATGTAACCAAAATAATCTGTAATAAGTTTCCATTTCCCTCATAGTTGTCTGCTATCTCTCATCTCCAATTTTTACTGTAAGTTCCTTGGGCTAGGGATCTGAGAAGTTTTTACTCTCTGATACTTTATAGAAGCCCATGCACTTTGATAATATATGATGATGATGATGATGATGATGATGATGATGATGGAACTTTGAGATATTGCATCCCTTGCAAAAGACTTTCAACCTTATGATTTCCCAAGTTAGGGCAGTGCAGCAGAAAAGAAATATACAAACTCTGAAGTATGTCCACATTACAGACAGCAACCCTTGCAGAAATTTGGCCAAAGTGGAATCTGCATGATTTTCAATACATGAATTCTTACTATAAAATTCTCAGGAAAACTCACTAAAAGAAATCCATTCCTCAAAATAATGACCCACCAAGTTTCACAACCGAAGAGCTTTCCCCTTCTGCTGCTCAAAATGCAGTATCTGCAATCTTTTACCTACATATACCTGGAAAACAGTGGGACTTACTTCGGATTAGGTATATATAAGATTGCACTGTATGTAGTCTTACAAAACTCCAGCATCATCTCTCAGCTATATTTCATTTCAGTGTTTACAGAATGTTCACCTTTTTAAAATGATTTGTTATAAATAATGTTTTAAAATGGAAAAACCTAAATTAAGGAGCAGAATCTTTATCCCAAGAACCAAGTCCAGCCCACCTGGGATTCCAAAAGGTCTCTCTGGGGTTCACCAGATGATCACCCCTCTCCCTGTGGCTCCATCCCCTTTCCCCTACCCACCAAATCATTTGGTAGTCTCCTGACTTACATACAGTTCCCTCCCCTTCTAAAAGGTTGAAATGCTTCTTCTATGGCTTGATGGCTAGCGAGAAGAGCTTTACACTAAATATAAGTGCATTTGTACCGTTTCCCCAAAAATCAGTCCTAACTGGAAAACAAGCCCTAGCATGATTTTTCAGTATGCTTGTAATATAAGCCCTACCCCAAAAATAAGCCCCAGTAAAGATCGTCAACCAGATGGACGCATTTAGAACGTCCGCTGCAACACAATTCGGGGTTTGGAGCGTTATGATGATGTTCCAGAAGAAGATGACATGTCCGTATTTGAATAAATGGAGATTTTTGTACATGAAAAAATATGACATCACCTGAAAATAAGCCCTAGTGCGTCTTGTGCAGGAAAAATTAATATAAGACCCAGTCTTATTTTGGGGGAAACATGGTAGTATCTGGGCCTCACATCTTGCCTTTGGGGCCACCCATGACTGGAAGCTAATCCAAGAGCTCTTCTGAATTGGAATATGGCCCTCTGCTTAAAGTACTTAAGCACCACTGAGTTCAGTATACAGTAATCCCTCGAAATTCGTGGGGGTTATGTTCCTAGAGCACCCGCGAATTGTGAAAAACTGTGAATTTCAGGGGACTACTGAGAAGGTGGTGTGGGTGGGGGGTGTGGGCCGGGTTGAGGGGCGAGAGCGCATGCATGGAGAGGCAGGGGCGGGTCTGCACAGAGATCGTTTTCTCCGAACGAGTCCAAACTGATCTCCTTGCGAACTCATGGAAAATTCAGCAAAAGACTGAGGCCGCGAATGCTGAACTGCGACTTCACGGGGGTATTCTGTACTGCTGCGAGCATCACTGAAGAAGGCCCGGCATAGCAATGTTGCACACCTGTCAACATTACGAACCCACTCGCATATTTGCACGACGTGCTGGATATAGCACACATACCTGAGCTCTGCGCAGGGCAGGGGCGGCAAGGCTCCCCGAAGGCATAGTCCGTGCTGGCACAGCAGCATTCTGACTTCGTAACTGCTCCAGATAATGGCTTAGCACACTGGCCTCGCCTGTATTCCGCATAGCATGTGCTCCGCATGTGTGTATCTAAAGGAGGAAAAATGATCACATGGTAACTGTGGGAAGCATTTGCCAAGAATACTGTCAGGAATTGTATGTGGAGAAACATGACCTGCTCTCAGGTTATGGCTGCTTCCAAACAGGCTCCGGCTGCTTCCCATCCAAGCACACCTACACAACCTCCCCCTCCTTAATATGTACTCGTGTACATGTGTGTCTGTATGTGTGCACACACACGTTCTTTTCTAGTAAGAACAAAGATGGAAGTCGCAAGGGGCAGACATGGGAGGATGGAAGAACTAGCACCTGGAATTCTGGAAAACAGACAAGGTGATTGTACAATAAAACCCTCATCTGGAAGGTTTTTAGAAAGCTGTAGGACAGTGTTGCTCAAAAGGTGAGTGAGCAATTCCATCCCAAGAAGATAAAGACAGAAGCTGTGGAAGAGGAGTTTGAACCCAACCCTCTGTCATTCAAGAGGCAGATTGCTAAACTCCTCTGCTCTGTTTTTCCTATCATAGTTTTCACTCTTACGTCCAAAATGCACCTTTTCCCCATTTGTTTTGAGCAAGAGCATTCCTCTAGTGAAACAGTTCTTCCTGATGCCCTGCTAGAATAGTAAACTGATAAATAATGCTTTATTTTATTTATTTATTATTGCATTTATATACCACCCCAACAGCCCAGAGGGCTCTCTGGGTGGTTTACAAACATTAAAAACCCAAATACTGTGTCCAATCCTAAACAAATAAATTGGCTACACCACAACTGAGTATAAAATAACATGGTTAAAATGAATTAAATGAATAAATATACAATTACGATCTGCAGCTGATGCTCTCCTCGGGGAACCCTCCGTGAGAGATATAAGGAGGGTGAGCACCCGGAGGAGGGCTTTCTCTGCGGTGGCGCCCCACCTATGGAATGCGCTCCCCAGAGAGGCTCGCCTGGCGCCGTCTTTATTTGCTTTTCGGCACCAGGCGAAGACCTTTTTATTTAAGCAATATTTTAAATGTTAAATTATTTTAGATTAGTTGTTTAGATTTTATTTTGTATTTGTATGTTTTAATTCGGACCTTGAGATGGGCCAGTTTTTAATATTGTGTATGCTTTTAATGTTTTTTTTGAGGTTGGAAGCCACCCTGAGGCTTGTGGCAAGGGGTGGCATATAAATCTGTTAATAAATAAATACATAAATTAAATAAATAAATTAAAATTAATTAACTTTAAAATATTGGTTAAATAAAAAGGTCTTGACCTGGCACCAAAAAGCATATAATGACGGCACCAGGTGGACCTCTCTAAGGAGTGCCTTCCATAGTCGGGATACTTTTATTCAAGTATCCTGAGGAGTTATCATCACAATTTCAAGGAACAATTTGGGGTGATCAGATGTCAGGCATTCTTAAAGCCAAATGGCAAAGCCAGAGAGTAACCCTCCTCTGCAATCCATTATGAGTTCCTGTAGTGTTTCTGTCCTACTTTCCCCTTTATCTGTTGTGGAAAACATTAATTAATGCCTCATCTTGCAATCCCATCAAAGAGAAAAAAATACAGAGGAAGGTCAGTTTTGTTTTGTTTTGTTGTCTTTGCCGAGGTATGTGACATAGTTGCAACGCAGGAGATCAGCTTTCCACAACCTGGTGTCCTGCGGACATGTTGGGCTTTGGTACTGAGTGGCCGCAGCCAGCATGGCCAGGAATTCTGGGAGCTACAGTACAAAACATCTGGCAAGCGTCAGGTTTGGGAAGGCTGCACTAGATATACTGGGACTGAAAGCAAAGACAGCCATTTTGACCATAAGTAAAATCTCAAAATATGTATTAGTGTAATACCTTGATTAAAATGAACAATGTGGTCTAATAAAAGGATTACACTGGGACACCACTTTATATTGTCAAATATAGACATTTAAAGTGGATTTGTTATACATTGACCATCTATTTCTAAAATAGAACTACAACAGAAAAATAGAAATAGATTGCTAGCTTCCACACAATCTATTTGTTCTCATTTTGCCTGGGACAGGGATTAGTGTGCAAGCGATGTTTGCACTCACAACAATCTGCTCTCTCTTAATGTATGGTCTAATTTGTGATCACAGATCAAAACTGTGTGATCAAAAATGTCCAACATTCTGCCAATTTCCAAAATTATGCACATTTCTCCACATAAAGTTCAGAATTGCTCATTTAAAATGCACAGTTTTGAACTCTTTTCTTAGTGGGGGGGATATTGCACATTTTTCAAATTCTGAAAATTAATTTGTTCTGAAAATTGAACATTTTTGAGATCATGTTCTGCTCATATCCAACATTGCAAAAGCAAACAAACAAACAATGTATCTGTATGATTTACAAGCATACATGAGGTTTTTGTGCATCCCTGACTAGCGAAGCGAACTTAACTAGTCTGGAGAATTCTCATTGGTACATGGAAAACAATTTCATTTCTTGTGTTTTATTCTTTTTTGATTTTTGGAGGGCTTACTTCTGATCGGGGTGGATAAAAATCAATTTTTAAAAAATCAAAACATTGGTTTTTTATTTAAATCAGATTTTTAAAAATTTAAATTGGATTTTTTTCAAATAAAAAGCTTTTTGAGGAAAAAATCTATCTGATAGAAAAATCTGAAGATAGTTTTTTGTTTAAGATACTATGTTCATCATGAAATAAGGATTGGTTTTTAATTTTTAGCATGAGGCTGTATACTCATGCAATGTTTAAATTTTTTGGTAAACAAATTCCACTAATCCATTCACAATGTCATGCTCTTCCAGAAGTTTCTGTAAGATTATTGGGCACTTTTTTCATTTTTTCTATTGAGCAGATGCTTAATTTTACACTTCTCCCAGCTGTGCATGTATGTCTGCAGAGATCACATGCCTCTTCTTCACAGCCAAAATGTTATAAAATGTTATAAAATAAACACACAGAGTTGAGAAAAAGGCCTTAATCCCATTGTTCCTTTGCAAATCTATGTACGCAGAATCAACCCCTTACCTCTTAAGTGCTGTTTCAAATAATTAAATGAATAGAAGAAGATTGCTGGCGGTGCAATAGATCTGCACAAGCAGCTCAGTGTGAGGAGGGAGGGTAAAAATGACAGTGAAACCTTTCCTTCCACAAATCTTTGGTTCCTTTTGTGTATAGCCTGAGGTTTATCATATTTCCCTTTCCCTGGAGGAGAAAGCCTATAATGGCAGCAGGCCATAAAAGAGACCCAGTTTGGAAGTATCGTAATGAAGTTCCTCTACCTACCGGTAAGGCAGGCATGTGTGCAAAACCATGATTAAAATCTAGTCTTACTGCCTAGTGATTTAAATCATAAATTAAATCAAATCCACCCTACTTGAGATCTTTTGCCTGCATTCAACCTGAGTGCTGGCCTGCTCAGGGCTGACTGGTACAGCACTGCTGGGGCTTCTTTGGCTGCAGCACTTCTCTTTGAGCCACTTGCAAAAAACCCCAGATAACTGAAACGGCTGCAGCCGTTGTATTGAATGACTCACTTCTTGGTCCCAGAAGAGAGGAGGTCACTATACTGTATGCCTATCCGCAGCTCCCCAGCGCTCATGCTTTCATTTCATTTCATTTTTTGCAAGTGCAAATCATTAGTCATTATAAAAGATGGGTCAAGGAGGAAATGACCAATTCAGCAATAGTTACAAGACGACTGTGACTTATAAATGAAGTGACATGTCAGATCTTGCCCATGGGAATTGGCATGGCTTGGTGCTACAGTGAGCAGAGCACGTGGAATCATAATTCCACTTCAAATTAGACCTGCCAAGACACAGACGTTGGTTTTTGATTTTTGGAAGGGCCCTAATATGGAAGCAACTCTTCTTCCTTGCATTTGGAAAACATGCCAAAGAGAAAGAATGGCACCTTCCATTTTCTGAGCACCCAGGAATGCTTGTTGAACTTCATTTGCTACAGTCAGTCATGGAAGACCAGTGTGTGCGCTGCATTTGCAGTTCTTACCTTTACTAAGTCTATACCTTCCCCATGGACCACTATGGCAACACATACCCTTGCTGCTCCTTGAGATAAGATTGTACTGAAGGCAGAATCACAATAGTATGGTGGAAACATGAAACAATGGGAGATGTATAATGGAATCAGGGTGACTGCACAGTGATCTCTCTCAGTAACTGAGGCTTAAAAAGAAGACAGAAGGAGGGAAACATCTCCAAGGATGCACTCAACAGACTAGTCTGTAGGGGTGTCA
The DNA here is from genome assembly GCA_023646645.1 of Varanus salvator macromaculatus. Classification (NCBI taxonomy): domain Eukaryota; kingdom Metazoa; phylum Chordata; class Lepidosauria; order Squamata; family Varanidae; genus Varanus; species Varanus salvator. The sequence continues at coordinate 10,899,827 of JAIXND010000786.1, forward strand.
AGAATGCTTAAGATCAGGAAGAACTGAGGTCCGTAGTGGGTGTGGAAAAACACACAAAGAACTTGTAAGGTTCGGCTGGGGAACAATCATGAACTATTAACAAGTGATGGAGAGAAGGTGGAGGTGGAATTACTTAGCTATCTTGCCTTTGTTTTCTCCCGCCAGGGGAATGATGATGATGATGTTGATGATGCAAACTTTGCCATGCCTTGGCCACAAGGCTAAAACAACCCTTTGTGCTGAGGTATTTAAAGCTTACTAGCTTGACAGCAGCACTCATGGCTGCATCCAAAAAAGTGGAGGGGTACGCCCAAGTTTGCTGCCACTTGCTTGCTTGATATCTGATTCTCCTCTTCTTGCAAACATCACTGCCTGATTCAGGGTGACACGCAGGTGAACAAGCAGGGGGCAGTCACACAGAGGAGCTGCAACTTCAGAGAGCTGTTGCCAGTGGATTTCTGCTAAGGTCAGGGCCTTCAGTAGAAACCCACCACGCCAACCCTTGATACCAGACCTGTTTTTGGACACAGCATATTCTAGAACAACATTCCCTGCCCTGACGCTGGGCAGATGTCTACTACAACTCCCATCACCTTCAGTCAGGAGGTCCATGACTCCTCTACAGCTTTTTGTAGCCATTAATCTACAACTGATTTGCAACTGCCCCTACAAAGAGCTCAACTCACCAACACACACACGTCCATCCAAGCCCACGGCAAGGCCAGGGAAACACTCGCATCTGAAGGATCCGTCAGTGTTGACGCAGCGCCCGTTCATGCATATTCCAGGTGTCTCGCACTCGTCGATGTCTGCCAAAGAACAGAAATTTAAATTAAGCCTTTTTCATTTACTTGTTCTGAGACCTGCCTATAATGTGTCTAAATAAAGCAGGAAAGGGGATTCGTTCTTGTTGAATTGTTAACTTAGCACAAGAAAGTTAAAACAACATTAGCTCATTCAGAACAAAGGCATAATTCAGATGAAAATGCCCCATTCCCTGAGCAGGACAATTAACTGCTCTGAACTAGATCTTCCCTTTTTAGAGAGGATACATTTCAAGCCATCCCTGGAGGATGCTAATCCAAAAAGTCATGATACAGATGCAAGGACTTTATGGGAGTAAGGAAGGAAGAGGGGGATAAAAAGGCATTTGTATAGTATTTCACAAGAGGGCAAGATTTCTTTATTACCAAAGCACTTCTCGTCAAGCCTTCTCTTCTCCTGGGATTGGGCAGGCACTGTGTAAGAGTTGCCTGGCAGACAAGAATGGCAGGGTCCAGGAGACAGTTCCGCATTCGTAAGGCCCAGGGGAGCGCTCCAGAGAAGGGGTGAAAGAGAGGCAGCCCTGCAGCCTCTCCAACACATTGTTCAGACTGAGCAAGTCCCAAGCAGTGGTGGAATTAGACACAGGAAAGGGAAGCGAGCTGCTTCTGTGCCTGCCTCGGCCGTGCCAGCACCTTTACCTGACCCAGGAAGCTTGCCGAGGTTTCGGATCACGCAAGACTTAACTGGGATGCCACATCCTGATCCCCATGGCTCAAATCCACTTCACGCGTTAGCTGGAGCAGTGTGGTTTATGCCACCATCTGATTGCTGCTCCTGGGAATGTTGGCCACTTCCATTCATGTGTTTATTTTATTTATCTTTGTATCTCTGGCCCTTGTTGGAGCACAATAGATCAGTTCCTGCTCTGAGAACTTTGCAATCTAAATTCAGCAGAGGGGAAGAAGTGAACTGGAGGTAGTGGGGACAGGGAATACCATGTCGGTGATGCATATTTAGGCATGATCAGAGCACGAGTGGCAATTGGGTAGACCTCCCCAGACTACGCCTTTCCTGACAATTTGGACTTCAACTCTCATCACCCAGCATGGTCAATGGTCAGGAATCCTTGGAATTGTGGGCCAAAATGTCTGAATGGAACCAATATAGGAAGAATTGCAGCAAGGCATGGGAATCAAGGGATCAGATCAAATTCTTCACGGAAAAAGCAGACTATGAGCTTTGAAGAAAGTAGCAAGCATCCTGGGCATGTTTGGGGCAGGGGTTGGCAAAAAGTAGAGCTCCCGATGTTTCACATGTCAATTCTCAGAATTCCTAACCGCTGGCCATGCTGGCAGAAGCTTCCAGAAGCTGAAGTCCCAAGTATCTGAAGACCCACTTCCTACTTACCCCTTGTACAGGGCACACTGTGCAGTTGGATCTGAATGCGCCCTGTTTGAGCAGGCGCCTGGGCCGGATGGCCTGCTAGGCCCTTTTCAACTGTATGATTCCTATGATTGCTACGTTAGAAATGCACCCCTGAAGGATGCTAATATGGGAAATAATTGTGTAGTTAGCCCTAACAGAATAGCTTAAAATAGTCTTGAAATATTGTTAGGAAGGAAAGTTAGCAATATGGCTACTTTCCAATGTGAGGACCAGACGGAGTGGGGTTTTTTTAGACTGATGTTGGCTTTTCTTCTGCAACACTATGCGGTACGGCATGTTCTCCACATAGACAAATTATAACGCTAACTGTTACCAATCAGGCCTCAATAGTGTAAGCTGAATTATACAAACCTTTCAAAATATTTTTCCCAACTAGAAGCAAAAGCACACACAATATTTACCTAAAAATGAGGTTTAATTAAGGAAATATCTTTAAAATATTGTGTGGGAGAACACGTAACATTTAACAATGCAATCGTATCAACAGCTCTCCTTAATATAGACAACAATTGGTATGTGTGACATTTTCTTCTTTTCACCCCAAACCTTAAAAGGGCAAACAGAGAGCAAAACACCTTCTGTGTTTTACTTAGTGTGTGTTGTTTGGCACAAAATACTGTCTCGCTGTTCCAAGAGTTAGTGCTCTAACTGTATTTTAAAATAGATACTATTATGTGGATATCTCTGGGCACATTAACATCCAACCTCCTTCCCTAGCCTGAATGGTGAACACAATATTAAGTCCTTCCTTGGTTTCCAAATTGCCCCTGACTTACAAAACAACACCGGGCCATTAAAAAAATAAAGATTTTAAAAAGGTGAACCGTAGGACCAAACTAGGTGGCGATTGGTTATTCATATGCTTGTTCTGCTCATTTTTAAAGGCAGGGGTACTAATTTCAAAAGCAAAGGTGCCCTCGGGAAGGGAGAGCTGGGCTTCTCCTGCCCATGTCCTCTCTCAAAGTATTCTGCTGACTGAAATGCCTCCAAGGTGTCCCGATGACTTACTGTCGTGGAGCTAGGCTGGAAGAAAAGTGCTTCAGGCATGGGGGAGGATGCAGAGGGGGCCCAGTTCAGCTCCCCGATTCTCCCAGCCCGCAATTTCCACACTAAAAGGGAAGAGACTTGGGGAACAAACACGGCTGGCCCTTCACTCTAGCTGAGTCCCTGCTGCTGCAAGGGCTGAGTTAGGCACACACACTGAGGAAGTACCTTTAGCAGTAACAAAAGTGGGGATGAGGGAAAGCACTGGTAAGCGTAACCAGATCTCTGTTTCTTGGGAGTAAGTTAAGGAAAATGCCCAAGTGTGGGACTGGCCTCTCCTCCTGTTTCTGTTGCTGGAGCACAAGCCTGAACTGAAAGGGCTACAGGAGATAGATGGCAGGAAGGAAGATGTACTTTTGGTGCATGTAGTGCTTGAAGCATAATTTCTCAGACCTTTTGGATTCCAGCACTCCTTCCAAAACTGTCTTTCTTTCCCAAGATACCCACGTTAGACCATGTGCGAGGGGGGCAATGCCGTGGCTAAGACACTGAGCTACAAAACAGGTGTCAGCTACACAACAGGTACCAGTGACCCGACTTAGCGTGCAGGTTTGTTGAATGGATTAAGATCAGAGAATTGCATGAAGCACTTGAAAGTGCAATGCAAATGTTAAACATGATTAAAATGACTCCGTTTCAAAGCTTCAGGCAGCATTAGCTCCCTCTCTTTTATTCTTCAGGCGAGCTGCAAATAGCTTTTTATTTCACCTAGCTTTTTGTGTGCCTTAAAGTCTTGTCTCCCTGTCATTACACTAAAATGTTTTACTCTGTTCTTGTTTCTATTGCAGGAAACTGATTTTAGTCATTTGGCCTGTTTACTCACTTTATATATTTTTAAAACTTGAAAGCTGATTTTATTTTATAGAGAAAAATGTGGTATATCTGCCTAATGTGATTCCCAGGTGGAAGGGACTTTAGCTTTGACTTGTCTCCTTGCACCCGAAGTCACACTGTTCAAAGTCATCAAGGAGATAGTTTCCAGCCATGATGACAGTGTCCCACCGGAACTTGCTGGTTAGAGATGGAAGTAGGCGGGACTAAGCTTGGGGCCATTTGGATCAATTTGTCCCCTGTGGGTGCACACCAGTGCTGGATAGAACTTCACAGCCTCTGAAAGGTGTGTGTGTATAATTGGTGGCAATGGTGCAAATTGGTGGGATACAGACTGGAAAATGCACAGTGCATCTCTCCAAGGTTCTGAAAACCAACTGGAGGCAAGAGTAATCTCTCTGATGAAGAGGTTCAGACCGGAGCAAATTCACATGCTTGCCGCTTCAACAGCAAGGGTTTCTGCATGTGTTGAAAGGTATATATCAGGAGGATTAAAAAGTGCTATGGAATCAGTTCCAGCTTTCAACCTGATTCTTAGTCAGGCGGCTTGCCGCTTTAGTAAGGTTTCAAAATACTTCTCCTCTGATGCACTCAAGTGACATTTCTCTGATGCCTGGCACACCGTTTTGGCAAGATACTTTTTCCCACTCAGCCTTGAGGCACCACAGTGAAAACCAGGAGTTCTGTCCCTGTGAAAACTAACGGAGTTTGTTTTTTGGCTCACTTTAAATCCCAAACCAATTCCGAGTTCTGTGCTTCTTGCTTGTGACTCACTCACTGATGGCATCTTATGTTATTACTGGTACCACAAGTGGTGTTATTCATACTACATTTCTTCACAGAAGAACAAATGAACAGTGTTCGGCTATAAAAGCCTCACTATCTAAAATAAGACTGCAAAGGAAAGCCAGAGGGCAACTATGAGTGAAAACACACAGCAAAGTTGCTTAAAAAGAACCTCAGTTCTTTCTACATTGCATACACTGATTGATCCCAATAAAGTTGTTTTGCCATTTATTCTACTGGAGCAACACAAGCTTCTGCCATGTTTTCCCTTTTAGTATCTTTTAATATATGTTCTTTGGAGCAACTGGATACCGTCTGGACTGTTGTAAAGAGCCAGCTATCCAGTGGGAAGTCTCCAATTTAAATTCCCCCTCAGCCAAGGCAGGCTTGGGCACTGCACTCCGTCCCCCAACAAATGTGGGGATAATAATATTGTATAGCTCATAGAGTTACTGTGCTGGCTTATAGAATTAAACAGCCCCCTGTGGCTCATTTAAGTAATGATGAGCTAGGCCGCCATTTTGGATATTTAAACTTGTTGGGTCATGCAGACCTGGGGACTGTGGATTATGAGAGGTTCAACAACTCTCCAACAACCCAACAACAAACCATTCACTAAACAAGAAGTGGCTGACCCATTTCAGACAACACAAAGAGTAATACACTGATTTTTTTTAGACAGCCAGAATTCACTGGCAGCTCACTCTGATGATTATTATTGCTCCTGGGATGGTTTACAAAAGTTAATCAAAAAGACAATACAATATCATAAAAGCAGAAAAAAATTAAAAATAGACGACAGTAAAAAATGGCTCTGCAAAACTTCAAGCCCCTGGGTATCCAAGTAAATCTTTAAAGGCTTTGGAGAAGAGAGCCATCTTAATCTGCCCCCAAAATTTGGTACCAGAAAGGCAGCAGTGGGGAGGGTGCTCCATGGGGGGGCACCACAGAGAAGCTCCTCCCCTTGTCCCCCCAGAGTTGGCACTCCAAGGAAGGTCCCAGAGGTCGAGCATAGTGTCAAAGTAGCTCACGTCTGGGAAAGATGCAGATCCTGTTTCGTTATGCACTGCCAAATGCCAGAGGCCATGTGGCTAGAATTACTCTTTGAGCTGGTGTGCCACCCTACGCATGTTGGCTCTGATGCTTTCTTGTGTTACATAAGGTTTACAATGCAAACCTATTCAGAAGTGAGTCTTACAGAGTTCAATGAGACTGACTCCGGATGGACACTCTTGCATAAGTGTGCAGAATGCTTTGGCCAGGAAATGCAATTCTGAGCATGCCCGACTGTTTTCACTGGGACTTGCTCCCAGGTAGGCATACCAGGGATTGCAACCCTAATTACACTTTTGAGAAGTGGGTTGCCAAAGGAACTTTTTGTTCCTTTCTACTTTGGGGGGAATGAAATGTCAAGGGTGATTTAAGCAAGCATCCTTGGATTATTTCAAATATATCATATCATCAACAAAGTTTTCTATTGTTGCCTTGATCCCTGGAGCTAAAAGATTTGTAATTTCTGAAAAGAAAATCAGTATATAATTTGGCTCAGTGCTTGTTTACTTCTTGGTTCTATTTCTGGTTTGTACTAACAAAGTCTAATGAAAACATGGTGATTTAGAATGATCAAACTCCATTCCTTATGGGTCAAGAAGGACAGTACAGTGTAATACCATAATATAGCTTTTATCTACTGGTTGTCTAATCCAATGTGGAGCAATGCTTTTTTAAAAAAATAAGTTTTATTGTTGTATTTCTACTAACTAACAAAAATAAACTAAAAATCATCAATCATCAACAGCATCAGACCTATTGGGTCCGCAATGCTGAACTACTTTCTAATCTAATTTGAGTTGTCAATTTTCTTTATAAGCCAAGTTGTTCAGAGCTAGAAAAATCTCTGAAGCAAGCAAAAACCCCCAGCTGATTCATGGAACCAATCATTTTACCCCCCCCCCTTCTCTCTCTCTCTCTCTCTCACACACACACACACACACACAATTCTTACATGCAACAAAACGCACCTGGGACTAAACCTTATTAAGGGGTCATTAAGCAGGTCTGGCTTTTGAGGCTTATTTTACTATATGTAGTTGAGTTCTCCCACGGCTCTTCTTGACTCATATGACTTCAGAATGCAAATTGGGGATAATCATGTTTGAATTATTCCTGCTTGTGGAGAGTCGGTGCAGCAGAGAGAAAAATTTGAGACAAATCTTCTCTTTGGTGCAATGGTTTTATATATGTGGAACGAGAAGGAACTGGAATGTGCTATTAGGGATGACTGGATTTCTCATGTTCTTTACTGAGTGATGGGTTCACTCTGCCCAGGTTAACCAGGAACATCTCTCCAATGATTTCCAGAATTGGACCATGCACAATTTGCTGTGGTTTGCCAGGTCTTTAGTTCATTTGCATCCTTCCCCTTTTTATGTTTTTCATGCCTATGTAGCACTGATGAAGCACCGTAAGAAAGCAGTCTTGATGAGACTGTGTGTATGGTGCAGGACACCACACAGAAAGAAACATGAGGCAAAATCTGATCAGGACTCATGTTTCTGTTATGCTTCATTACAGTACATCTGCATGATGATGAGCCATGACGAAACCATATATGGAATCACGGCAATATAATGGAAAGGGGGATGGAGTCATGAAAGACAAGGCAAATTGTGCATGCATACATGGTTCTATACAAAATACATGAACGAGTAAGGAGCTTCCTTGCACAGCAGATTGTCCCGTGCAATCATCTTCCATTGGATCCCTTCCCTGCCACCTGTTGGACACCATAATGCATACGCACCAAAAACTTCCTGGAGAAATAGGTATCCTTCTTCCCAGGACTTCCCTGAAATTGTGGGAAGTCAAGTATATGCACTAGAGGGGAGGCACTGGTCAGAGGTCAAGTCCGATGGACTGATATGAAGTACATATGTGAACTGAAGTCATTCACCTATATGGTAAATATAGGTAGGAAAGCAGTAACCAGCAAATTACCACTGCACAAACCTACCTTGAATGTGCGAACACATAACGTCGTTACACCTTGGCATCATGCGCCGTCTCACAAATATTTAGTAAATTCTAATAATTCGCAGAAGAATGCTCACCTCTGCAGTAACGTCCATCTGAAGCCAGCTGGAAACCAGGTTTGCAAATGCACTTAAAACTTCCATCTTCATTGATGCACATGCCATTCAAGCACATATTCCGTATGCTACATTCATCCATATCTACAAAATTGTTTAAAAACAGAAATGCATTCAGCATTATAGCACAGCAAACAATTATTCTACTTTGCCTCAACGGAGGATTGCCAACCCTGCATCTAACAGTCCTCCTGTTCTTCTGGCACCGACACAGCCGGGCAGGGGACTGTGGGTGCCCTTCCTGCCATCATGGGGCCTGCCCAACCTCTCCCTGCCTAGCAAGGAGAAAGCCTCTCCAGATTCAGAGCTGGCTGGCTGTGATTAAATATGCTTAACAGAAAAATGTATGCTTTGTAGGGCCAAACTTTATGTTAAAAGATCAGTGGAGTGGGTGGGTATTTACTAAATGCAGCAATGAAGACTTCAGTCAGACCACTAATTTGACTGAGAAAGCACTCATGGCCTGGAGATCTTTATTCTCTTTCCCAGGTCGTTACTGCAATTACTGTGTCCATGTAAGGCAGAGTGCAGAACCTCAGGCCCAGGGGCCAAATGCAGCCCGCCGAGGCTTCCCTCGAAGGCCACACCCTCTTCCCCGGTCCCACCCACTCATCATGTGTGATGGTTTCCCAGCTTTTGCACAGATTTCTCCCCCGCTAAAGGACTAAAATGCTTCTCTCAAGCTTAGCTGCTGCAAGTAAAAGCGTCAAGAGACATTATTTATTTATTAACATATTTGTATGCCGCCTCTTGCACACAAGCCTCAGGGCGGCTCACAACATGGCAATTATCCTTTTATTTCTTGTTTTTTGTCCCCACTTACCACTGGAATGTAGCATCTGAGAGTTTCTCTAAAGTAGAGATTGGTCTTTGGGCATGAAGAGGTTCTGCACCCCAAAGGTTCCTCTAACCTGCCTATATTCCCAGTCCCGTAGAGTGAATAACAGCAGAAGCAGTGAAAGTTAGTTCAGGAAAACTGTGGTGCATGTTTGCATCCAAAGGGCTGGAAGTCCTGCATCACTTCCTTAGCTGGGGACCTCCCGTTACAAAACAAGCCGGAAGATGGGTAACAGATTCTCCCTGCTAATATATCCAGAGTTAATACTGTGCAGCAATATTTATGTATGCACTGAAACAGAGAACAGGTTTCGACCAGCAAAAGAAAGCTCCTCATTGCACTGCTAACTAACTTACAGAACTCATTGCTCCGGTCTGATATTTGTGAAGGCCATTAACACTCTAATGACAATTAGCTGTCTAGAGGGATTCTAAAGCCCAAGACAAATATGTGAAGGGCAGGATTGGTCGATGGCTCGTTCCTGTGACAAACATGATCTCTGTGTTCAGGGAGTGCATTTTTATGGCTTTTTATTGGTGATTCTCAGATATCACACCCTCCCATGGATGGCTATAGAGCCGGGGGATTCATCCGGCTCCACTTACAGATTGCTGAGCACTTGCAGTTCCTGTCTCCCAATGTTTTAACAATAACAGACAAAAAGGGGTCCTTTGTCCGAATGACGCCACTGAAATCAAGCATCCTTGGGTGTGGGAGGGGAGCAGACCCAGAGTGTTTTATTCCTTAATCTAGGGGTATGTTTGGCCCCTAAAGCACTATTTTTATTTGGGTGCAACCTTGGGAACCCAGAACACATAAGCCTGGGTCTGGGCACTAGAGTTATTCAAGTTGCCCACACCGAGAGGCAGAAGCGTTGCGCAACTAAGTAAAGGCAGTTTTCGTACAAGATGCATGGCCAGCCTTCCGCAGCCTCACTTAGAATAAACTCGCCCTGCATTCAGTGGAGTGAATTCCATATTTGTTTGCATAGAATTTATCTTTTGATTTGGATTTTAAAATAGCAAACAGGAGAGCCATGCACAGCCATGGGCACCTGACGTGTATGGTTTTCTGTTCTGCAACGTATGTTTACTCAGGCCTACAGCTGAGTTTGAGCATGGAAATTCAGCCATTATGGTGTAACAGAGGGAATTACTTCAGCGCCCGATGCAATTCAATATGTTCACAGACATTCTGGCAGCATTCTTAATGTAATGAAAAATGTTTTAGCAGAGTGTCTTCTGTATTGCACTGGTTGTTGTTATTGCTCATCTACGGGACTTAGTGGGGTGGGGAAGATGTTGGAATGAAGGTTAAAATGGTTTTCCAGACATATACCTTTGTGATACAGATCTATAGATTTGATACCAAGTAGCCTGAACTTTTAACCATTCTCCCACAAAAGGAAGACAAAATAAGGATTCCTGAAAGATTTATCTCTGCTCAGGATTATTATTGAGCATTTAATGCTAGAGCACAGTGACATTACGGCTGCATTCCGAACTACATTTTCCTTAATATTGCAGCTATCTTGGATTGAAAGTATTCCTCTAGACAGGGCGTGTTTACTTTTCACTTACATTACAATTCAGACAAAAATTGTACCATTTTTTTTAATGTGCATCTATCCTGAATAGGAATGTTGGCATTAAATCTTTGAGCTGAATCACTTAGATAATTTTCTGCCAAAAAATGTTTCTAAGAGCAGTGCTTGAAATTCTTTTTAATGTACAAGCAGATCATTGGAAACCCTCCAAAGAACCTTGGGAAATAGGATAAAAGAAAGTTTCTTTTTCATTTTTTTTTTTCCTGGTAAAGGCTAAAGGACTAGGCGGTGAGTATACATCAATTATGTTTACATTTCCTGAAAGAGAGACACATCTTTAAGGGTCAGGATATGTTGCAATAAGTTCCCACCAGGCATGCTAATTACACAATAAAACCATCAGTTCAAGATGCTGCATGCAACTAAAACAGCCCTTCTTGGGAACAACCATTCTGAGACTGTTCTAGATATTTTCACAATTAAATTGCTATAGTTTGTATTTTTACATTGCAAGCATTTTATTTATTTATTTATTTTAACAAATTTGTATGCCACCCCCTTGCAAACAAGCCTTGCAAACAAGTTCATGAACTTTCAATTGATTTTTAACCTGCTATATCTATTTGTATTGCAATTTGGTTGTATTTTATGGACTGTATTTTATTTTTGATTTTATATATGTGTTTGTTCATTGGACTGTTATCCTCCCCATTAGCTGTAAGGCTCCCTGGGCAAGTTTTACAGTTGCAATTACAATTTTTTTAATGGAATGCACACTGCCCAGAGAGCTCTGATTTGTCCGATATGTTGTGATATAGAAATTAAATAAGCAAACCCTTCCCATAATACCAGCTGTCTGCAATATGATGGAGACACGTGCAATTTGTCTTGCAGGCATCAGACTAGTACTCCCGGAAAGGGCCACACAAGGCTACTGACCTGCCCCCAAGGGGACCTGTGACTGCCATGGCTCAAGCCCACAGAGGTGTTACTCTGGTCACGTGGGGATTGAGCCCCTGCATGGCCAACGCAGCTGAAGAGGAGAGACTAGAGCAACGGTTGCAGGAAGGAAGCGTAGAAAGCCGTTCCTACGGGGAACCTGCTCTAGCTCAACAGGCCTGGGTGCTACCTCCTGACCCAGAGAACACCTTCCAGATCCATTTTGATCAGAGCAACTTGGAGAGGAGCCTGCCCTTGCCGATTCACAGGTGGCAGTTCAGACCGTTACTTCCTACCTCTGACTTGGGAGCACCTCCATACCTTTTCATCTGTTGGGAAAATGCCTGAAAAACATCACCTAATACTGGCGAGGAGATACAGGGACACTGTTCGGAGTGGAATGTGGAAGGATAACAGCACAGCGCTTATTCTTAAGCTGTGTTCTTGGCCAGCGGTCAGACAGAGGGGCAACCCAGGCAGATCCACAGGTGGAGGAGAAAGCACCCAAAAGGGATTAGGCGACCCTGACCTTCGCAGTTCTTCCCATCGGCTGTCACGTGAAATCCAGCATTGCAAACACAATGAAAACTGCCATCTGTGTTGATGCACCGCCCGTTGTTACATATCCGGCCATTCTGCAAGCATTCATCAATATCTGGAAAAAAAAAGAACGGCAGATAAGCCCAGCCATCATGGATAGCACTGCATTGCTTGCAAACCGTAATGCAATCCAACCAAAGCGGAGCATGTAAGTTCCTCTCATTTACAAGGGGGAGACTGAAATTTCCCATTGAAATCAACAGGGCTTTAAAGGCTTTGACTCTGGCTGTATTGTGCTTTTGGTGGAAACCGGGCCTCGCAATCCAGTTAGGGATGGATCGTTCTCACTGCCGTGTCTGCTAGTGCCATCAGGGGACTGACGCATCCCAGTGGAAGCCATTGCTGGTGCTTCTCCAAAGTGTCAGCCCTTCGCACCTAAGTATCTGTCAGTCTGGTGGACAAGAAGCATCTTTGGCTCATGTTGAACCAGTCAACCTGTCACATTTGTGCTGTACTCTTTTTCCGCAAGGAGCTCAGAGCGGGGCTTACATGAGGGGTGCGCGCACAATAACCCAACAATATAGACTAGGCATTCACAAAATTTCTAATAATTGCCACCACTGGGTTGCTGAAAGAAAAGCACAAAATGAAGCTAACAAGCCCAATTTCTGTCCAGATTTGCTCGCAAAGCTTTGGGTGGGAAAATTTTTGCCATACCGTAACTTTTGAGCAAATAATACCAAAGAGCTCACCAAACTCTATTTGAAGGATGACAATAGATATACCATATTTTTCACTCTATAAGACGCGCCTGACCATAAGACGCACCTAGTTTTTAGAGGAGGAAAACAAGAAAAAAAATGTTCTGAATCAAATGGGCACATAATCACAGGCACATTCCCCATCACTTCCCCATGGGCTGCACGTCTGACAGACATACTGCACACACATATTCACTCTATAAGACACACAGACATTTCCCCTTACTTTTGAGGGGGAAAAAGTGAGTCTTATAGAGCAAAAAATACGGTAATAGTTTTAAAGCAGTGGGACAATCGCAGTGGGACAATCGCAGTGGGACAAGCATCTCTGAACAAAAAGGGATGAAATGATGGAAGGCACTGATTGGTTAGTGCCCATTACCTCGCGAAAAGAAAAACAAAAAAGTCACCTCCACAGAAATTTTGTAGTTTAAAAGAAAAATTTTTAACTTTAAAAAGAAGAACGAATAGCATTTAATTTGATGATATTTCCAGATGTTGGACCACAACTTTCATCCTCACTGATCACTGCCTATGCTGGCTGGGACTAACAGAAGCTGGAGTGCAGGAATGTAAGTGGCGAGCACCAACTTCCCCACCTGTGCTCTCCTTGAACACATTTTGATTAAAAGTATGCTTATTATAGTAATGTGAGACATTAACAATAGTGGGGAAAGTGTCACTCTACAGATGATGCAGGATTGCATCAGTGTAATCAATGCCAAGTGATGATCAGAGTTGTGGACGAACAAAAATTTGAGTGGTCATGCATTGCCATCCCTGAATTAAACAAAGCTACAAAGGATTTTTTACATCAGTTCTGAAAAGCATTTTTTATCTTCAGATTGATTATACAAAACATGCCTATTCCACAACAGCATCTGGTAGAGGGTAAGCTTTCTGCCTTCTCTGCCATAATTCAAATTTAGCAGCCACCATAACTTCAAACACTGCTTTAGCAATTCATGAGCGCTTGAACAAAGATTTAACCAAGTTGAAAGTGTTGTACTAGGAGTCTCACACCAGCTATGACTGAGCTTTCAAAAAAGCCAAAGAAACTACCAGAAGTAAGAGAAATTCCTTCTCAGGTAAAAACATTTGCAAGGTACAAAAGTCATTTTGTCTACCAAATCTGCTAGTCAGTGACCACAAGCAGCTAAGAAAGCAATTGGGGCAGGGAGATGACACACTGCACAGAACTATCAGCAAAAACAATAACCCTGGTTGAGCCTTCCCCCACTTCTACCATCTATAGTACAAGCTACTTGTGCCCTATGTCATTGGCTACCACCACCAGTATCTCAGTGATGGAGCAGATACTCCAATAAAGGCCCCAGGACTCAAAGTTAATTGCAATATATATTATAGAAAGGGAGCACTAAATGTCCAGAAGCCATTCTTAGGAGATGCAACATGTAGGAGGTAGATATCCAAAGACAGGAGCTGATGTGCAGTCCGACTCCCAACTTTTCTTTCTTCTGATGACCTTCCAGTTAAATCTGAGGTAGTTCTTTGTATACTTTTGGCCCATCATCTAAATATTTCACTGGAGTATTTGTACATCTGCTATTCTTTGCATACAACAAATAATCTGACTCCAGTGGTTTGGTTTTTTGAGGCTTTTTGGCAAAAGGGCGGGCCTTTGTTGAGCCTCTCTTTTTCACTTGCAGCCAGTAAGGCTTAGTCTTGTTTTCTCTAGGCTTTGTCTTTTAATTCTTTGTTTCTTTTTCAGAGCTCCTTAATCCTGTGGAGATTTCTAGATCTGTGCTTTCCTTCTGCATTGTCCTTATTATATTTTTAACCAACATACAATACCCCTAATTACATCTTCAAGCTTCACAGAGAAAGTCAACAGAATTGAATAGCTCCATGTTGACTTCAAACATAGTTTTACTGCATGGCTGCCCTTAATCCTCTAGCCACATACATGACATAAAATGATCCAGTATTTTCCATCCATATTTGATTTTCTTTTCCATTTATGGCACAAGAGTTCTGGGATAAAGAAGGTATCCCTGCTCTTGATTTCAAAGACATGATCATCCAAATGTCCTAAGTGCCATATATTGGTGGCCTAAATGAAGGCAACTCTCCATTTGTACTGAAGAAGGTTGTGAGAAGTCCTCATTCCCTGGAAGCTTTTGATCTGAACAATTACAGACCAGCGTCTAACTTTCCTTCCTACCCAAGGTGATGAATGACTCTGATCTCCAGGATGAAATACATGTTCTGGAACCATTTCCATCTTGGGTTCAGACAATTTGCAACACTGGTGGCCAATTTTTGTCAGAAGAGAGGCGGGGGGAGTGTGGTCCCATCAATTCCTTCACTGGTTTACACATAATGGAATACCCACAGGAATTAGGAGCACAGGGTAGGGGGGTGCTGCTTTGTAGTGGGACTGTTCCAGTTTTACAAACAGATCCCACAAAGTGGTGATGGGACCGGTAATACACCATGGACCTCTGGAAAAGTCTGTTCAATCCACCCTTTAACATCTATGTAAAACTTTTGGGAGATATTATCCAAGAATTTGGGGCGGGAAGATTACATTTTATTAGCTTTGGTTGGTGCGCAATCTGTACCCCTTTCTTGACCTGACAACTGTAATACTCTCCACATGGGGCCACCTTTGATGTTTTCCACATGGGTCTGCCTCTGAAGACAGTCCACAAACTAAGTAGCCCAGGATTCAGTAGGCCATATTTGTCTGAGGCTACAGAAGAAACAACCAATAATACCAATTCTCCAAGAATGCCACTGGAATTTGACCAATAGCCATGCTAGCTAGGACTGATGGACACTGGAATCCAGCATCATATGGATGGTCACACACTCTCCATCCTGACTCTAGGTCATTTGAGATAACATCTTCTCCAGTACCTATAGCAAGGGCCCCCCAAAAGATTTCACTACTGGGTGGGGGCAAGTTTGCCATCATTTCTAAGTAGGGCCTTCGCAGTGGTGTCTTCCACCTTGCAGAGTTCTCTTTCAAGATGAATTACATAGGTACTTTTTTCTTCCTTGGTCATTCTGTTAATTCATTTAATGCATTTCTTCATGCTTTACAATATAAAATGAGCCCAAAGCAACCATTACCTCTTGCTAGCCTGAGTTTTATTATTGTTGTATGACATTCTGGGAACCATATACTTGAAAACTAGCATCTACCAGAAATTAAGAAAAAGTTCCAAATGACTTCATCAAAGAATAGGACATATTTTTGATCTTAATATCTCTATGATAGTTTGTGTACTTATATGGAATGGGACTCTACCTCGGCATTCAGTCCTCATCAAGGTGCTTTGGTATCCAGGTCGGCACTGGCATATGTAAGATCCTTGTGTGTTTACACAGTCTCCGCCGATACAGGGATTCCGCTCACACTCATCAATGTCTGAAAGATACAGGAAGTACTTTTAGGAGGCTTTTGCTCAGCAAGTGCTCCAACCTACATTTTTATTTCAGTAGTTTGTTTTACATATGCCAAGCATCCTTTCCTTGAATCAGTAAAAAAAAGAAACTGTATTATTTAGTGCTCAAACTTTAGGAAACCTCTCTCTCCTGCCGGTTACCTTTCATCAATGTTAATTCTATGCTATGCACCATTCTTGTTGGAAAAGTCTATATTCCAGATCTGGAATGTATGCTACAGGATTTTCCCCTAGATAAATTAAAATTACTTTTTTTGAACTTATCTTCCAAATCATGCCTTAACAAGATTCTTTTCTTAAATGCAAACTTCTTCAACCCCAGGTTCAGTCAATTTCTGACTAAAGCATTTTCAAATTTCAGTTTCTGGCACTAAACAACAGGGGACTGAAATGGAGAAGACTCTCCCATTACTGTCAATGCTAAAACACTTCTGAAATGAGGCCAAGGGAGGAAGAGATGGAAAACTATCGCTGTGCTGAGATGCAGAAATATTGCTAGTATTTTTCATTTTAAAATATCTTAACTGGTCAATAGGGTTCTTAAAGAATTAAAATGGGAAGAAGCAACCTTTTATTGTAAGCAAAGGAAAAACTATTTCGGAAAGCTGATGCTTTTAAACTTATGCTAAGAAAACACACACACACACACCAATGCATTCCCCTCTGAGGTCCAGTTCAAATCCTTTCCTGCATTCACAGCGATAACTCCCAGGGGTTGGGACACAGCGTCCATTAATGCAGAGATTCTGGTACAGCTGGCAGAAGTTCACTTGAGGTCGTGTGACGTTAACTGATACGATACCTGAAACCAATGTTTAAAAGAGAATGTTTAACACCTGCTGAACTGTATCTGTGTTTCTTATTTATTTATTCTAAACATTCAGATGCTGCCTCTCATCATCAAATCATTATCCATTACTAACAAACTCCATCCACCATTAAAATAAAGTGTGAAGAGGGAAACAAGGATCAACAAAGCTAGGTATTAAAATCAACAAACTCAGAGCAGTCTGCAGCTGCCACTGAAACCTCAGGAGAGACTGACAGTCTAAGTAATGAAGATTCAACTCTCACTCACCAAAAGATGCCTTCTAAGGTGCCAATTACTTGAAATGGGTGGTAAAAACCCACATATCTTGCACACTGCCCACCTAGTTCTCCCTCTCAAGTGGTCTTGCTGGATGTTTTCACTCCTGGGGACCTCCTACGCTCAGCAACAAGCCCATTTAACAATCGAGCAAGTGGGTGGGACCCGCACAGCCCTCCGTGTGGCTTGCCCTGCCAGCACGAACTCAACGCATGGCGGTGGGCCATTTCCAGCTCCACAGGGAAAGGGTAAAAGTCCTGGGAACCTCACATTGTGTTTCTAAGGAAGCAAAGTCAGCCAGGGTTGTTGGTGGAGTGGGGAGCTGCTGCTGAGTTCCAAGTGTAGCCATTTTAATCTAAATCCCTGCTTCTCAGCTGTTGGAATTATATTGTACCCTTAGCTAATGTATTACAGACTTGATTCTGCTCTAGTCAAGTCATTCCCCTGCTCTTTTCACCACTAATTCTCACCATCACCTCATGGCAAAGGATTTCTCTGCAACACCAGATGCTATCACCTGATGCAGGTGTGTGCAACGCATCATGGATCCCACAACCACAGGGCCACTCAGCAATATTTGTTACCCCAAAGCTTCTACCCTGGCTCAGTTAGGATATCTCCCCAGGCATCATCCCTCTGGCTCTGTAAGATTAGGTGAGGATACTTAACAATATTCCTAAACACCAGATCCAAACTTACAGAGCATTAACACTCTAGGAACCAGTCCATTGCAAGTACAAAGAGAAAGCAATTATCAAAAACCCTTGGGTGCCACTGTGAAATTCTGCTGCCCTGAGATTTGTCCTTCCTGCTTTCAGCTGTAAAGGGAAGGAAACCACTAGCAGTAGTCAACCAAAATTGTTTTTGAAAGTGGGTGTTAATTACAGGACTATACAGGGAGAAAACAGCTTTTTCTATTTTTGTTTTACCTGGTATTGGTGGTCTGTGGGATGGCACGTGATCTGGTGGCAATACTGGTTGAGGAAATATGTCAGGTGGGAAGATGGGGATGCCCGGTGTTTCCGGTCTGCCTGGCATCAGGCTGCCAAGTATGCATAATTTGCGGAACTCCTCTGTAATGGATATTCTCATTATTAGTAATGGTAACATTAATTTCATTTCTGCAGCACCCAATAGCAGAAGTTCTCTGAGTGGTTTATAGCAATTCATAACAGCCTCAAAGGACAAACACAGTTCAAACATTACTAAATGAAAAGTGATTTCTTATTAATTTATGTTGACATTATACCCCATTTATTGTCAAGCAGAGTTGCAAATATGCTCTATTATGTAGTCTAAGTAATACCATCTGTTAAGTTTGTGCCTTAAGTTTTAAGTTCTGTTTCCCATCACCACTTAACAATCTCTCGATTATCTGCTTCTCACTAAAATATGTCTTTAAAAATAACTTGTTTGTATCAGGCAACCCACCAATGAGAGTTTGCTGCATTATAATTACAGGGATCAATAACTAATCAATCAATAAGTGCGTTGGCTGCTTTGCACTTAAAATAATGTCAGCGCAACTGAGAAAATGCATTGCCATTGAAGAACCGGCAGCCACAAATATTTCCTCACCCCTGTGAGCAAATCTCCATTCGAAGTATCTATGTGATTGTTAAAGTGTTCTGTTTTCCCATAAGAGCAGGGCAGCATGTCCTGTGAAGAACCTAAAAGGGTGACGTGCATATTTGTAACTGTAACTCCCCCGTGCATCTGAGCAGCTCCATACCAGTAGAACGGATGGGACACATTTCCGGGGCACTTGTTGCTCCGGGAGACCAGCATCGTCCCGAGTCACAACAGCACTGTATTTTGGTTAACACCTGCTGGAGCTGGTTGCTGCAGCGGCCGTTGGTGAGCGAGGAAAAGCAGTATCCGGGACGTACATCTGTCACGGGAAAGAGCAGACACATCATTCACCTCTGGAGAAGAGCCTTTTAAGTGACAAAGAATGCCTTTGTGCTCACACATGTCTTTCAACTGACAATGAACCAGTTAAAGAAAGTAGTTTCTGAACACTGCATGTCAGTATCTCACGCAATGACATTGTGCAGTTGGAGTGTATAAGTTTAGCTAGACTGTCACTTCTGCACACTGTCGTTCTTCCCTGACCAATTCCATCCTCTCAACTTTAGCCATAGCTAGTTCTACGCTGGATATTTTGCCCAGTTCAATAGGTTTGGCTAGCATTATTTTGCTATTGCAAATGTGCAGATGAGAGAGCCAAACTCTCTGTAGATAATTAGTCGTTGTTTTGCATGTAGCACGTTTCTTCTTGAAAATAATGCTGAGATCTAAGAATGGCTTAGGGCCTAGAATACTGTTTTCACAACTCCTTGTCATCACTTAACACCCAACTATTGAATTAAAATGCTTGTCTCGTTATATACAGAGAAGTGAAACCAAGCTTGGAATCTGTAAGGCATCCTCCCACACAGAGGATGCAATTAAAATAGAAATGTTAGGCCCAAAGAGCCAAAACTTAACCAGGCCATTTTGCCACCCAAAATTAACGCTTGGACGGAAGCACATCCCAGGGTCTATGGCAATGACCACGTGAAGCTGCTTCCTATTATGTCAGATCATTCATTTTGCCCAGTGAAGTGTACTCTTCACTGACCCACTTCATTGCCCACTCTGTGGGGTTTCAGACAGAACCCTGTCTGGAGTTTCAAAGGAACTGATGCAGGGACCTTCGGTAGGCAGTGCGTGTGCTCTGTCATTGAGCTATGGCCACTCCCCAGTGTCAAAGAGGATGCTTCCAGACTGTGCAGGTAATCTGAGCGATGCACCCAAATTCTCTGCAGCATTGTGAAGGACTCTGAGATCATGCTGTGGTTCACTGCATGCTCTAAGCAACCTTTTGGATTGTTGGTTGGCTTTGATTAGATATGGAAGAGAAAGCCAGACAGGATCAGGGAGACACACTGCACTGGTTCAAAGTTAAGCTGAAAGGAAGCACATTCAATTAATACTGGAAAAATGTTTGCTGCTTGCTAGTTTCCACAACTCAAGAGGAAAGGGGTGTGCAGGTGTCAAGATACAGCCCAAGAGGCACCCATAAAAATGGGGTGGGTCTATGGGTCAGGGAAGGGTTTGCACTTCCTCATTAAACTGGATCATTAGTAAGTTATAACATATCCTCTTTGATTTCTAAACTACAACAATATTAAAAACAGCCCTTGGTGTGTGTGTGTGTGTGTGTGTGTTCAAATCCAAAATGAATCACCTCCCAAAGTAAATTCATTCCAGATTTCTAAGGAAAAAGTAAATTTTACAAGACTGGTCCTAACTCCGTGTCAGTTTCGCTCTGCATGTTTCCCTCACATGAACCCTTTTGACAAGGACTGATATGCTGGGTTTGCTTTGGGACTGTGCACGTATCACATTTCAAACAGATACACACAGAGAAACTGTCCAGACTTAACAAAAGAAAGACATTAAGTCACAAGAGAAGGATTGTTATAATCCTCTCATTTTTGCAAAAGGGAGTGGTTATTACTTCCTGCCTCCTTCTATCCTGAGAACTCTTCTGTCTTATTTTTCGTATCACATCTGTTAGAACACCCTAGCGTGTGGCAGTCAAAACATAGCACATGGGTATGTACCCTTATTCCTGCAGACTGCAGAATTATAAGAGGATTTTATATGCTGTTGCCATTTGTTTATGGATGCAAAATGCTTTTGAAACTCATTGTGCCATCTTTCAGGAACAAACAGGCTCAACACAAATTCTTGTATGTGATATTTTTCTACCTGCTGTAGGATGATATTAAAATATTGTATGCATATTTTGGATCACAAATAGCTTACATACATGGAAGTTATGGAGCAGTTTTCCTCATCATGGGTTCCAGTGCTGCCTACAACTCCTATCCTCTCTTATACTAGCTAGGATAGTGGGAGTTGGTAGTTTTGGGGGGCTGTTTAAGACAAAACTCTCCCATTTCATACCTGGTTGCAGTGGGGATTGGACTGGGTCTTAGGCTTATATTCTTTCGAAGCACATTCAAAACCCAGGTTCAAGGGGGATCTCTCAGAATCTACCAATTCATGTATTCGCTCCCATGTGCAATGGTGGTTTTAAGAGGATACAAGAAAGAAATATGGGGGCCCAAAGCCTGGTCCAAATCTCATTGTCTTTATAGATGGGGAGAGAAAGAACAGCCTCTATGAGAAAGCTAACATCAAGAGACCACCGAGCTACAGAGAAAACAATGCATCCTCAAAATTCTGCATCCAAAGAGCCTACACGTTCATTAACAAAAGTTTCTAGCCGTAAGTCCATGATCTAATGTGAGCATCGACATTGCCATTCATGCTTGAGTCACGTAAATTCAAAGAGAGTCATTCCAAGTATTCCTTTGTATGGATCATCTTCCATACACATCATCCATGTTAATATTTGTAATTCCTGACTCACCTATGCATCTGGAGCCATCTGGCGATGTGTAAAATCCAGAAGGGCATTTGCAAAAGTAACTGCTGACGGTGTTGGAACATTCTCCCCCTTCACAGATTCCAGGGATGGCACTGCACTCATCAATATCTACAGTTTAAACAAGAGAGAATGGTTTGATTTTGTTGACTGGCCGGTATCAAAATATCTCCAGCCCTTACTTTAATTTGCTTCATACAGGTGTTATCAAAGGCCAGACTCTTATTCCAGCAAATATTTCTTCAAACAGAAATTTTTGATGCAACATGATGTATAGACAGATCCAACCACATGGGTTTTTCCTGGTCAAACAATGATGCCAAAAAGAAAAGAGGCCATGGATGGGGTAGCGGTAAATACATGACGACAGAACAGCGTGTCCACATTTTTGTACGGTTTTTTTTGCAAATCTACAGCAACTCCATATTTGAAATCTGTAATAAAATTCCAGCCACTGATCTCAAGAGGGACACTGCAGAGCTTGCTCAGGTGCAGAAAATGGCAACCGAAGTGATCAAGAGATTTCAGCATCCTACAAAAGGAATCTGAAAGCTAAAGCATCTGTAGCATTTTTGTTTAGAAAAAAAGAACTATCAACGCAATCTGATACATATTCAGTTACCCAGAAATAAGCACCACTGAGTTAAAGTCAGTTTATTCCCACCTGTGGATATAAGATTGCGCTCCAAAAAAAGAATATGATAAGGCAAGAAGTGTGCATTGCCCTTCTTGGACATATCCTTCTTGAGGACGCTCAAAAACTATTGGACCTTTTGCCTGGTCAAGCAAGGACCTTCTCATATTCATATTGCAGTCTCCACCCAAACAATCTGGTTGCTTTAAATGTTTCCAGCCGTAGTATGAGCAAGGCTTAATTGGTTAGTTTGGGTGAAGAATCCGCCCCAAAACATATGAAATGAGAATGGGTGAAAATAGATCCAAGCAGGTCTGGAGAATATTTTTCTCACAGGTAAGGAAACTTGCTAAGCGGAGACCCCACACACCAGAAAATAAAGGTAGGACTGGATCCAGCCTTAACCATTCTTACAGCCTAGCTACTGAAATCACTGGGATCTAAATTAGTCACAACTAACATTTCTATTGATTTCAATGGGCCTACTAGAACTATTGTTGGATCCATCCCAGGGTTTTCAGATTAGACAGTGATCTTTTCAAATACAGGCTGAGGCATAATTTTATTTTTCTAGGAATACAAAGTAGGTCTCTGCTTCCCCATAATAAAAGCATATAAAATTTTAATGGCCTTACTTTTTGCCTCATGTCACCAATGGCTGGAAAACCATCCGCCCCTATTTGCCATTACATCAATGAAATTAGAGTGCTTAAAATTATGACAATGGTGTTTATATTAATGTCAACGCCGATATAAACAGTGAAATGCTGTTTGCATTAGGCTTAGCCATAAAATAAAGCCTGGAGATTTTGCTTTCAATAAGGCCAGGCCCTCTGTAAACAGAAGCAATACCAACCTGAAGATAAACAAGGCAGAGCTTGAGTCAGAAAATGCTTGTGCTTAGTCCCTTTGCAATCAGGAGTGAAGTTATATCAAACATTCCAGTTGCTACTATTCAACTCCTATCATTGCTGCTGAGGGCTTGGGAGGTACCTACAGGAGTCTGGTCTGCGCCCAGGAGCCCAGCATCACCTGAGCACTGCACTCAGGAAGAACGCCCCAAATGGTTCTTGGAAAAGGTCCAGCCTGACCTCTTCCATACTCCCAATAATGTACTGAGATTCTTCATTGTCATCATTACAACGGACTTTGAAGACCAGGAATCCATGAATTATGGCTTTCAGGGCCCCTGTGGCTGCCAGCCAGGAAATGTGACACTGGCATCCAGCAATGCAAACTCCTAATAAAGACCAGCACCAACGTGTCGCACTCTTTAGCGGACACAACCAACAGGAGGAGGAAGAGAAATGCCTTATGCAACATGGCACCAGGTTGTGTCTTCTGCTCCATACTCAGGTTACTGAGAGGGGAGGGCAGATAGTGGCCACCTCCCTTTTATGACCCCCTTAAGCAACGTTGTTTTATAATGGTAGAGGAGGACTACATTCTAGCTAAAACTGGAGGGGCTCAGGAGGTGTGGTTTGAAGACTTCATCATGCACAGTCCCTACAGTGGCCACTTGTGGCTCACCAAAAAGAAACGAACACATTACCAAAAGAGGACAAACGCTTATCCTGGGTGTGTTTGTGCTGCTGCCCACCCAGCAGTCCAGCAGAAGCAAACAAAATTACTTTGGCAAAATGGGCAGAAGAGAGAGAAACACAAATCGGGGGAAATAGTTTGCCTGTTCATCAGCTGAACCCACAAAACATGGTGAGCATAAACCATCACTCAGCATCACATATAATGCAGCTGATGGGGAAAGTTTGGAACCCAATCGTCTGGCATCATCAGGCCTGCTGAAGGCGCTTCCTTCTCAGCTCTCCTTCCACCACAATGGCTCCTAAAGCAACCTGGCCCATGCCATATAGGCATGTTGATATTCTAAGCTTCACAATGCTTTCTGCAGGGGCACAAAAGAGGGCATTTCTGCTGCAGAACGCACTGTCTTGGGCTACAAGCCGCTGACTGTTTAGGTCTCTATTATCATCCCCACGCTTTAAAAAAGCTGTTACAGTAAGCCCAACATCTTCTCAAACGCCATTGCTATCCACTAAATAAATTATGAATGGCGCACTTGGCCTATTAGCCAAGAAAAAGAGAAATGGCTTTATGATGAATATCTCTGCATCGTTTTCACAAAATGCCAACATCCTGGTAAGAACTTTCAGACCCCACAGCCCTTCATTCCAGTTGAAGCTCTGGTACAGCATGTGCCTCTTGAAGATGGCTGGATGATCCCTATGTTATTTAGCCTATGAGAACTTAAAAACAGCTGCAGAGCTCTTTGCTCAGTTTGGAATGGATGGGATTTGGGTTTTGCAAGCACGGATGCCCTAAGGACAATCCAAGCTCAGCCCCTTCCACAAACCCAGTAGAGAAGAGGATGTGGATTTAAGTAAATCAGAAGAAGTAACATTAATTCCATATAATCCAATTGAACGAGTATCTGAAGTGAGCGGTCACTGAATGTCCCCTAGGAAAAATGCTCTTCCATTGGATGCCCGTTTGCCAACTGCTTTGGCAGGCAGCACGAAAGCTGTAATTGTCTGGAGCAAATTCTTTGCAAATGGGCTTACAGAAGACAAAATAAAAATGCCACATTAGCCGTTGCATGAAGATTATTATTTTAGCTAACTGTTTGATTTCCTCTATTATGGGGCACCCTGGCTGCAGGGTTACACCAGTCTTACCTTCAGAACAAACTGCAATATTGCAAGCTTAAGAGGGATTATACTTTACTAATATATAGTTCCGATTCTCTCTAATGAATGGTTTACCCAAGGTGAACATTCATTTTCTTAAACAAATCTACGGAAACAGCGGCACGGTGCTGGATTAGCTTTAACGTTGAATACATTGCTAGAAGAATCCCTGTCAGATAGAGGAATAGATACTGAGATGGAAGAGTAAGGAAAGATCTGTGGGCATCTGCTAAACATTTCCAAGAAAGGACAGAATGGGGTGGACCAGAAATCAGGGAGATGCTGTCTATGAATATTCATATAAAACCTCTGGAGCAGCGGGGAGAGAAGGCTCCACCTATGGGAGCTTAATTTTATGTATGAATAATGGACAAAATAGAAAGGTGCTTATACGGATTGAAGAGCTGTAGTGATGCAAAGAATGTTTCGCCCTAACTCCCCCTTTCCCAGCCTTTCAACCAATGCTGCAACAAGACAGACCTGTGCGCCCAAATGATTGTAAGCTAGAAATTCTAGATGACCAGACCACAGTGCTGAGTGGTGATGTGTCCCATTTGCTCCTGCCTTGCTCTTCACACACACAAATAAGCAAACCAGGCATTTTGTTCAAACCAGATATATGGTTTACTGAACCCAAATAAGCCAAGATTCATAAGCCAGCCACAAACCCTGGTTTAAAGCTGCCTTACAGATCCTGGCTTATTTGGGCACAATAAATGATAATCCATAAAGGATACCCTTTCATGCGAGCTGCCCCCCACTAAATGAAGTAAAGGGGTAAATGATCAGAAAGGGGCTTTTTCTATTATTGTGCCTTGCCTCTGGAATGCCTTTCCTAAGAAGGTGTGGCTGGCACCATCACGGTTCCATTTCTGCCACCAGGTCAGAACATTTTACTTCATATCTGTTTTCAGCATAAATATGATCTTATTATGTTTTTCTCGCTGGTTGCTTCTATTTATTTGTTATGTGCATTGTCCCATTGTTCTCATGCTAACTATTGTTTTTATTATCTTGGCTTATTAGTTTTACATTTGCTGATTTAATCCGTGTGCCATTGCTTTGGTGAACCACTCAGAGAGCCTTCAGGCAAAGGGGTGGCGAACGAGTGTCCTCCTCCCCAGAGAGGCTCGCCTGGTGCCGTCAGTATTTGCTTTTCAGCACCAGGCGAAGACCTTTTTATTTAAGAAATATTTTAATTGTTAATTTATTAATTTTATTAACTTAATTGTAAATTTTAAAGTTAATACTGTTTGTTTATACTTTTAATTGTGACTTGGAGATGGGCCAATTTTAGATTGTGTATTGTTTGTACATAATTGATTGATATGTTGTGAGCCGCCCTGAGGCTATCTGGCAAGGGGCGGCATAGAAATTTGTCAAATAAATAAATAAATAAAAATGAATAAATGCTCCTTGGCATTGCTATCAAACTAGGCTTGGTGTTAATACCGGGCTTGTTCACTTTCCTCATGAGCAGCAGAAGCAAAGTTGGAAAAAACAGACTGCATTCACAAGTACATGATTTGTGCAAACTGGGGTGTGATAAACAAGCAGTCCAAGTTTAAAGTTTCCTGCAGTTGTGACCACTGCAACCCCTGTTACTATTTAAACTCATTCTGTTGAACTAGTTCAGTATTAAAAGTCTAAATGTGCATGGAAACAAACCTGGATAAAGATGAAACACCAGTATGTCAGTGTCATAGGAATGCAACAACTCTTAGGCACAAAGAGGAAGAACACGTAAATGCACTTGCTACAGCTAATACATTAATATTTGCATTTTTGTGTGAAAAATGCATGGGAAAAATTGTGCAACTTTGAAAAATTACAGTTTACATCAATCGCGAAGTTTTCTCTTCTTCCATAGGAAGGTTATAAAAGGACTTACCATCACATTTTTGTGTCACTTCATTAAACTTATGTCCAGCTGGGCATTTGCACTCAAAGGAGCCAACAGTATTAATGCAATTTCCCCCTTGACAGATCCCAGGGATAGCTTGGCACTCATCCACATCTGTCATGCAAAGAAGAAACAAACCAAACACGAAGAGCTGTTAGCAAATCATCCACACTGGTCCCACTTTGTAGAGGACTTCTTGCCTGGAAGTGATCTTCATCTGTTTGATAATTATGCTATAAAATGTAATAATTTAGTGCGGTACCCTAAACATTTTCTGTTAAAGATTACACACAAACAAACTCTGGACATTATTGCAAACAGATCTGTACTATCAAAGTATAAAGGAAGGGTGCAAAGCATAAAGCTGTCTACGCAAGTGGTTATTCCTGTAGGTTTGTCAGATCACAACTTTACCTGTAGAGCCAATTTGCTTTACCTTTTGTCCCCTGACACAAAAGGCACCTGAGTTTAAACGCCAAAATGCACAAGTGGAATCATCTTGGTTGTGAACGGTACAGGACCAGTTTCTTAACAGGGAACCCAACCCTAATTTACTCCTCATTTGTCATTAGCCTGTTGATATTGCACAACTCAGAGTCTCATGTGTACATTTTGAGCACTAAAATAGGGCAATGTTGTAATGTGCAAGTTGGCTGCATATGTAAGTGGAGGATGGCAAGCTAGGAGAGGAGGTTTGCTATCTATCTGATTATACAAAAACTGTATCAGAGGAGACATGAGAAGGGTGCAGGAAAAAATCACTACAATGAGCAAGGGGTTGTTGCACTGATTTTAATTAAGCAAGGATGAAGGACATTTAGTGTAGAAAAGATACTTGGTTTAATTCAGAAAAATATTCCTTTCTTCTAAACTCAAGTCTTTTCAATTTAGAAGAAAAGACAATGGGGCAGAGAATGAGAGAGGTTTGCAAAATTATACATTGCTCTTCCACAACACTAGCGCTCCGGGTCACTTAAGGAAACAGATGGGCAGTTGGCCAGATAGGAATTCACTGCTATAAACTATTGATGATGGCTAGTAGCCTAGATCAGGTAAATCTGTAGAGGACAAAAATATAACTAAGTATTATATCGCAGGTTCAGAAGAAGCGTGTCCATGGGCCACCTGATGCCAGGGCGGGGGATGAAGGGGAACAACATGGGGTGTGGGTCGTGGGCTTCCTGCAGACATCAGGCTGGGTTTTGCAGGGAACTGCAGGTTTAATTAGCTGGGCCTTTCATGTGAGCTCTGCTCGTGCTCCTTTGATATAAACAGGAGGTGGGTTCTTTACTCATCGCCAGTCTTGGCTTGAATGTTTTATGTCCTCTTTCTTTACTCTACAGCAGGCTTCCCCAACCAGGCACCCCCAAGATGTGTTGGCCTACAACTCCCATAATCCTTAGCTATCTGCACATATGCGTGTCAACGTCTGACGCCATCTGGCAGAAGTCAATGTGGAGGAGGCTGTGCTAAAGAACCTGTTTCAAACCAGCACACGCGCCACTTAGCTCACTTGGATCCGGTTTTATCCTGTTCGGCTGAACAGTTTCCACCTCAGTGGATATCAATTCTCATGAAAAAAATGAAGACACAATTAAATGTGGCAGCTATCACACTTTGCAGACACAGGAACACAACGAGGATGGATCGTCCAGGACAATCTGATCCACGAACTACAGGCGTGGCCCACTTTGCACTGAAAATAGCAATGGGAAATGGGCTCAAAATACTGGACTCCACCAAGGCTCGTCAGCGCTCTGTGCTGATTTACTTCACTGAAAAGACAGAACGTGGCCACACAAATTGTATGTAAGTAGTTTCTGCAGTTTATAGAACACCCAAAGCTGTTTAAATGCATACGAAGGGGCTTGATTTTGCTAAACTATATCCAAAATTTCTAAAACAATGGAATGGCTTGAGTTCACCATGGGAATTTTTAGATTAACCACAACAGTATTCAATTTATAGCCTTTATCTTCTGTAGACCCACAAAATACTGTAGCTCATTAGACAAAATTTCAGAAAAGGGCCTAAAACAAATTCTCCTAGCAATGCAGTCCTGGGAATATAAAATCCACACCAATTTAGTGTGTAGTTGCTGCCCCTGTTAACTTTCTCCTGTTTCCTGTCAGACATCCAGACAATAAAAGAATGTATACAGCTGGATATGTTAGAATAAAGCCAAAAGCAGCGTAAGGGCAGGGCATGCTCACGAATAAAGTAAGCAATCTCTTGGTGGATACTGAGATTCAAAATCAAATGTAGATGTATTTAAATCCCTACATTGCATAAAATATACAGCGAGCAGTTTTGAAGAGAACAACAACCCGGGGTTCTCTTGAGATCTGAGGGAGTCCTTTTAAAAGAAATATCAAGAAGGCAGGGACCTCAAATGTTAAAATAAAACACAGAGGCCCAGTCCACACATAACAGCAACTCAAGGGTTTGTTGGCCCCATTTGTCACGAGTTTATACTGCTCAGTCACTCCCATCTGGCTCTTCTGCAAGCAGCATGTGGCTAAGTCAACCAGAGACATTCCATCCCTGGGTTCTTCAGCTGATATCTGAACTCTCTCCCAACAAGCCAGAGTTGGAACCCAAGATAAAACCCCAGGTTCTAACTATGTCTCATTAAGAGAAAGGAAGGCTGGTCGTATTATGCAAAGCAGGGATGACGTTTTCCTGGGCTGTTCAGCCATTCGCACAGGAGCCAAACAGAGCAGCATGGATCAGCATGGACAACCAAGAGTTTTTGTGGGTTTTTTTTTGAACAATGGCTTGTCATTATGTGTGAACTCAAGCAGAATGTCTGAAGAATTACCAAGATGTGTTTTGTTCTGCTGTACACCCATTACTAACTACAAAAGTTAGTAATGAGTGTACAGCAAAGTAAAGGTAATAGTTTTTCAGTATACCAAAGGATCTTCTTGGCCATGAAATTCCTGCTGCTTTCACGAAGCCTTACAAATACCATTGCAAGAGCATCAGGCAATCATTAGACGGTGAAGTCACAGAGCTCATCTTCCTTCCTGCACCCTCCTCTGTACAAAGACAACTCCTTTGGACAGCAGATACAGCAGGCCTGCAGTTCCATTTCAGCTGTTTCGTCGCACCGTACCTTGACAAGCTCCTGTTCGTATGTTTGGAATGAAGCCTCGGCGACAGGGATGAGGTTGAGCCGGACACATTTCACAGGGGTGGCCCCACGCTCTGCCAACCGTCGCACAGCAGAGGGTTTTTGTGCAGACTATCCCGCTGAGCTGTCCCTGGCACATCTGGTTGGTTACCAACGTGAAGCATGGGCCAGTCCTATAATCTGGATCACAGCAAGGAAAGCTCATCAGTATTAAATTAGAGGTGAATTACACAGGCATGTGCTTAACCCAGAGCAAAGAATTTGAAAGATCATGCTACCCTCTACCCAACTCCATGCAGTGAAAAATGGAGATGCATGAATCACCGAATCACATCCCCTAAATGAAAGGAAGGGGACTTCCTAGGAAGCTCCAGTGCAAAAGACTTATGCTACTTATGGCCACGAATTCTTATTCTAAACTTCCAAAGCAACAAAGAAGATCCTATACCCAAATCCTGTATAAAGAGGATTGTTCAGTCTAGCTCTGGACTAGCAGACAGAATACATGGTCTGGATGGGAGACGGGTGGTTCCTCCCAGAAATATGCCAAGGTTTTGCAATGCCCTGCAAAGCCACCTATAAATATTTTAAATAAACAAGCCAGAGCCACTTCACACAACCATTTTCTCCTCAAACTGCTCTCTTGAGTTTCCTGTGTTTTAACTTGTAACATTACAATTTAGAGGAGATGCCACAAAACCTTATTTCTTGCGCAAACATTGAGGAGAAATGTATATTCGTCTGACTCTGAAATGGTCATAGCATTAGCTTTTAAACTGTAGACAAGAAAGTTCCTTGTTTCCTCAGGAGGACTAATTCTATCCTTTCCTTCCTAAGGACTAATACTTTAAGCTCTTAAAATTTCCCTGCCAGTTTTACTCAACAGTAGGCTCAGAGGGTCCAATTCAGATCTTAACAATTCCCCTGCTCCCCATGTTAGGGTTCTAACCCAGACTGGGGACCTGATGCCTACTCTAGAGTAGAAATTAAGGCAACCCTGCATGGTAACCATGGTTTGTCAGTTGTTCACTATGATCTGCCCAACAGACAATCAAATGGTCCCTATGTTATCATGGTTGCCGTCCTCCTTGCTCAGTCCTACTTCTGGCATGTATCCCATCAGTCTCTGTCTGAAATGCAATCCCAACATGTATTGCTCCCTACTTATGCTGCCTGCCACTTCCTCATTGGTCCATATATTGATGCTGGATGGCAAGACTTTGTGGGAGTTTCATACCAGTTTGGTGGAAACTGCAATCTTGGGTTCAGACAATGCAACAAGCCATGGTGGTACACAGAAACCTTAAAACAAACTGTCATTTCTAAAGACCAAATTTATCATGGAGAAATACCATGACTGGGTCCAGACAACACAATGGTAGACCTACAATGGTAAAAACCCATCATGGCTTTTTGTGTTGTCTAAACCCAATCACAGAGCTAAAATAATGTCTGTTTTGGTACTGAGAAGAGGCTTGATGAGCCAAGACCTCTGACAGCCATACCTTTCCTGACCTGCATTACACCCCTGGACAGATTCATCCAGTACCAGCCGGCCTGTTGTGCTGCATAGTCCTTCCAAAACTGAGCACATGGGCCAACCTCACATTTCATGTGACAAGGAGACAACACCCACTCTGGACCGTGGGAAATTGCCAAGGACCCTGGCACAGTGGGGAAGACAGAACTCTTCTCTGTTTCCATATATTCTCAGTTACATCATAGCAGGCCTCCAGGTTTGTCAAGGCCTCTGCATAGCGTATTTTGTCTAATGATTACTCTTTCCTTAGCAGCCCCAAACATGCATCTTCGTAAGAGAATACGCTTATTTTTCCCCACTTTATTTAAATGTGCCTCAAAGGCTATTGCTTACAACCAAGTTCATTAAAGGCTATTTGCAGTGATACCCAGAGACAAAGTATACCCACTTAACTGAGGGCAAGGTTTGTCTTTAGCTAAACAGGAGAGCATGTGGAACACATC
Source organism: Varanus salvator macromaculatus (assembly GCA_023646645.1). NCBI lineage: Eukaryota > Metazoa > Chordata > Lepidosauria > Squamata > Varanidae > Varanus > Varanus salvator. The sequence continues at coordinate 10,931,795 of JAIXND010000786.1, forward strand.
TGCTATGATTTGTTTATGGTAGGCCAAACTATTTATCCAAGAGACAAAATTAAACTGGGACATTAATAAAATATTCACTTGTATTTTGTTTCATTCTCCCACGGCAACAACAAAACAGTGGCATTGCCAACTCTGTCTCCTGCACACACACACACACACACATGGACACACACCAGGGTCCTTCACCTTCGTTCATAATTCCATGCAAAAAAACCTGCATTCAATTGCAAGGAATGCATATTTTCTCTTTAAATGTTTGGAGCATTTTCATACAAGTCAGGGGCCTTTGTCTTCTCTTCCACCACAGCTTGGCCACTTGCATCCCAGAGTCTCTATAGACCGGCTGGGGAAGCATCCTCTGATTGCCTCAGCTAGGAGTCAGGAGCCAGAAGGAATCCCGCCACCTGTACAGGTGCTGTGAGTCACCTGGCCACTCCCTTTCAGGTCCAGTTCTCAGCCTCTTGGAAGGGTCTGCTTGCTGGGTTAGTCCACCGTTGGCCGCTGCCTCCTCCAACTAGTGTTTAAATTTCTGTCAACTGGTGTTTAAATTTCTGGATGTTTTTGAAAATGACAGGATTTAAACTATACTGAGGTGCTGGGGTTACAATAAACCTATGATGACTCAGAAATTTGTTTCTACGAATTTAACTTCCAGTTGGCCCAAATTAACATTACAACCCTTAACTGAACTATTTTCTCTTTCTCTAACCTCCGCTCCAGTTCAGGCTCCCTTTGATTAAACTTATTAATAGCTGCTTCCCAGCAGTACAAGAAAGAGAAGATAGAGGGAAGAAAGAAGGGAAGCTTTGGAATTCCTCCCCTGCCTCTACCAATCTTGCAGGCCACATGATGGAAGCATGGCCATGTAGACTAGTGGAGAAAAAGTGTGTTCGTGAGATCGTGCATGGATTCCAAAGTGCCATAAATAAACCAGGGAAATCACCCTGCAAAATATTTACCAGAGTATTAGGCTGGCCAGTTTTCATCAATTTTCTCAAACCATAAACATGATACATCATGATTTATGTTCCTCTAGCATCACTGTGAAAAAGACTGCAGGCTTTCTGCTTTCAGTTTTTATTGACCACAGTTTCCTGTGTCCTCCAAACCTGACAAACCGTGGCCAGTCTTAACTAACTTTTGAAAGAAGTCAGTGTCAAGTAGAAGTTTCTGAAGCTGGCTAAGACTAACCACAACTGTGCTTAATCCAAAGTGCAAGTGCAGACTTCTGCTCTCCTCCTGGTGCCTCACCAGAGGAAAAGAGAGCCTGTGAGCCAAGGGAGAGGCTGAGCTTATTCCACAGATTAGCGTGACACCAAAACACATCCACTGAAGCTTTAGTTCAGTTCTGACATATTATTTTTCTGATGTATATTTTCTTTTATGTGACAGCAGCTTCCATGTGATTATGGGGTGATAAAAGCTAATGTGATCCTGTTCTGTCAATAGCAGATGTTGACTGGACCAAACTCTTCAGAGCTTTAATCTTAAATCATTAATATTTAAATGACATTAAATACCACCTTCCACCATTAAACAAAAACAAAAACAAAAACCCCATATCACAACTACTTGAACAAGATCTCAGTTCCTCTGGAGTGTTGAAGAAATCATGTCAAACTTTGGATTTTGGGGGAGGAAACTCAAGAACTTTGGGTCCAGTTAGTTTTCTCATCCATCCTTCCAGTACTTGGAAGAGAAGTAAAAAGGGAAAGAAAAATACTCTGGGAAAATGTCTGGCTATAAATGTTGTGCTGGCGCAAGAGATTTGGATGCTAGGACTAGGCTACACTTCCTGGAAGATGGACTGCTGGCAACCAAAGGGTTGTACCTCTCAAGGACTGGGAAGAATGTGTTTGGCCACAGCACGAAGAAATCAGTCTGGATGGCATTAAACTGAATCCCACAAGGGAGGGAGAAGTAAACTTAGAGGTGACACTGGACAAAAGCTTACTGCACCCTAAAACAATTAATGTAGCCTAATGCATTCATAGTACTGTATTGTTACACTAAGATACCAAACCATTGGCTGGGAAAAAACCCATAATACTTCTTGGATGTATGGCACATTCTTCATAGCTGTTCAACATTCCTGAACTTCCCAATGACAGCCAAAACATCTACATAACAAAAAGCCATTAATAGTACAGACTTGTAGCAAACCTCTAGCTTCCACAGTAGACACTTCCCTGCTTCCAAGATGCAAAACTTAAGACACTAATACAAATTAAGGAAACTGAACCTTTTATACCCAAAGCATCTAAAAAATTGCAAAAGGTTTTGCTTTTAACATGAGTGTGGAAGCTTTTGCAGTCTCTACAATTAGTTGCTAGAGCTTGACCTAACGTGTCGTTATAGTATACTCAGTACCATAATCTTCTTTTCTGTAATAGGGTGCTAAGACATAACTTTGAGTTTGCTAGCATAAGACATCACGATGGGCGGCCAGGTGTTAAGAAAACTTAACAGGTATATGACAGTTAACAGGAAGCAATGGATATGCATGTGCGTGCTGGCGTCTTCTGTCTTAAATGGCAGATGAACATGGCATAAATCTAACCCTTCTGATCTCAGTATTACATGCTTCCTGCATAGAATTAATTATATCCAGCTACACAACAGTCCATAGACATGATATTTTTAGAACTGTGCTTCCTGAGAGTAACTTTCAGTGCATTATATAAAGCTCCTAAATCCTACCTCTTTCATTTGAGAAAATTGATTAGAATTGCTACAGCACTAATACTTTTCCACCATCACATTGTTTGTTGTATCTATTCCTGCATCACAATTCTATAAACATATTAGGCAATGCTTCAAACCATCATACACAAATCGTCCACACATCTGAGGGGCCATACCAAGAAGAGAATCCCCTGCATCACCCCATTGTAGGCACACGGCCAACTTGCTATGGGTTAATGACAAAATGTCCAGCACTTTTCTTGTGCCTGCTTTGTGCCCCAAGTCAAGACGACCTTCAGCTAACAAATGTTAGGTTTGCAACATCTTTATTAACGTATAGGATGCCTTCTTGTCTTTTTACTGGGGGAAGTCTCAGTCTATTCCACTAACTTTCTGTCCTACTTTCACATATTTGTAGTCCAATGAGCACAAAAAGCAATACAGAAATTACTCAGCAGCAAGGATTATATTCTTATAGGCAGAGGGGGCTCACTCATAGACTGACACACTAACCAAAGGGGAGAAATATTTGCAGTTCTTCGAAGCACAAGACATACTTAGCATTGGCCATAAAGCGCTTTCTTGCCTTTCACTTCTTTTAAAATGCTTAAACCTTCTTCAGCGAGCTAAGTCGTTATACGTGTATCTTAGCTAAAGTTATCTGCAATTCATTGCACTCTGGGAAGTACACAATTTATCTTTTCTTTTTCTTCAAAATTTGCTTGAGAGCCACCTCCTTCGACTTTGGTGGGTTCCTAAATGTTTCCCCAAGAGGAGCAATCAACAAAACCTTCTTTCCATTGGACCACCTCCTGAACTGGGAGTTCACCTGGCCTGCTTTTCTTGGTGCACTACCATCTCGTATTTGTAGCCTGGAAACTTACTCACAAGAGTCCAAACTCCTGACTCACCATTTGGAAATCATTATCCTCACTTGGGCCGACAAAACCTGTGACCCACGAAGCTGAACACAACCCAACAGGCATGTAGAATGGGCTGCCAGATTCTTAACAACAACCCCCCCCCACACACACACACCCCAGGTTTTGCTGTCCCCGGCAGACATCAAAACAAGAGGCCCATTGAAAAGCTGGTGGGCTGCCATACAACACTTGTGGTTTGCATTTGAACTGGCAAGTCACAAGTTGCACAGGCTTGTCCTCCCATCTGCTGACTCCTTTTTATCAGCCATATTGCATGTACGTATCGGGGCTGGCCAGGGTTGAGGGTCTCCAGTCTTGATGGGTGTTCCTTTGCCTCGAGCAGGTGTGACATTCAAAAACTCTGGCTCTTTTTCCCATCATAGCTTCACAATGATAGGACATGTGCCTGCTGGTCTCCCCTTTCCAAGCACGTCTGCAAGGTCCAGAAAGCAGAGTCCAGTTAACACTTTCAAAAAGTGTTTGTAAGTATTCCACCTTCAAGGCAAAAAGACCTGAATCTTTTCTAACATCTACTTTGTTCTTGAGATTGACCCACTTTTAAATTCCTGCAGCTGGAAAGTAACAAAAATGTTAAAGAATTGTTTCTGGAATGATTTACTATGCATGCTTCAATCCAACATACAAAGCTAAACCGGTTTCTGCGCTGCTGTTCCCCAGTGCAAACCTTAATGGTCCAAATATAAAAGCAGTTCTTTTTCCTAACCTTGATGAAGAAAAACAAGCAAGACAGCTTAATGAAGGAGACTGCATAATATGTTTGCTTCCCACATGGACATATAATTCAATTAAGCATCTTACACACCCTGAGAGTTCTGTTAATACAAGTTTCGCAGTCATGAAATTGCAACATTTCAGCAGCTGGTTCCCACCAGCTATGCAACTTCATGAAATAAAATCAGTGAGCACGGGATTCTGATGACTGACTGATTCATCTGCTACAGGTTTAAATCTAAGGGACTCAAAGCCATCGTACTTATCCTTCGACAGAAACATGGGATATGAATAAAATGGCCTTTGCATGCAGCCTACGCAAACAATGGGTGCAGATAATACACATCCACAATTCCACTTTTCACAGGAATCCAGATGTCAGAATTACCTGAGTAATTGTGATCTTGCCTAGAAAATCCGATGCGTCAATTGGCTCTGATAATTCTTCATCTCCAGAGAAAGACATGTACGCAATCTAGCCTACAGGCACATGTTTTCTTTTCCGCACTCAGCGGTCATAAATCATCCAAGCCTCTCACTTAATCCACGGTTTGTATTGCGATGTTGTTGCCAGTCAGCAAGACCTTGCCAAAATTCTCTTGGATGTTTGCACGAACTTGAGTATGTAAAGCCAGGGGCAAATAAATAAATAAATAAATAAATCCTGGCAGAGTGAGCACGGACACAGAACACACGTGCGTGTCATTACCGGGGAAGGACAGATTACATTTACAGAAGAATATGGATGCACAAGCTACTATTGCAAATACAGGCTTACTGTACTCTAATGTGTGAACTGCAAAATTAAGGTGGCGGCTCTGGAAGTGAAGTGCCATTTTGCAGGATGCGGTTAGTCAAAGCAAGACTTGACTGTTCTACAGCAAAGGCGGCTGGACAGGCGCTCTGGCCATCCAAGAGCAGAGCCGAACCCTCTTTTTGGTTAATGACTGCTTGACATTTTGTCCTGTGAAGCAGCTGTAAAATCTAAACAGACAAAAGGACATTCACTCCATAAAGGATTACTACTATGAATATTCTTGGGAGAACTTTGACCCTGAGTCCTTTTCCAGTGCACTTCATTTCTCCTGATGGAAACTAATTCTGAACAAGCGCAGAAGGACTTCCGATAATGTGTGTGTCATGCTTTCATACTGAAAAAAATAGCATTTTTAACACTTGACATAAACCTAAGAGTTGATGTGTCACAGAGATTAAAATACATTCGAATTCAACTTCCACAATTACCCTTTGGCTACAGTGCAGAAGCCATCACTGCTATGCTATATAAAGTGATGACTGCTATCATTCAGCATTGCAGTACGTTGCCAGAAAAGAAGAAAAGAGACTAAAGTTAAATGTTGAGAGGTAACAGCGTGGCAGCTAAGTTGCCCTGCTAATATATGAGGTAAACCAGGATGCCAGGGCACACCCCTGCCGTGTACAATATAAAAACCGACCCACTGCTGCTATTGCAAGAAGTGCATGGGCAAAGAGAAATACCTGCCTCCCAGGCATCTCTCACTTGGCTGCATTCTGACGTGTTGAACAGTTTTCAACCAGACCAACTCCAGTATCAGATGTGGACGGGGAGAAAATTGTATAAAGGCTGGGTGGCCATCCTTGGTTTCTGCTGAGGACCAAAGACCCCGGTTGGTTTCAACTGGAGGATGCACAACTAGCTGTCATATCTAGCAGCCTACCCTGCCATAGAAACTGAGCGAGTCAGAAGGGGCCTCCCGGGCCATGTAATCTCACCCCTGCTCCAGCCAGCTCCACTCATGACATGCCTACCTTGTGCATGTCCAGCCTATCCCTGAACACCCTCACCACTGGGGCTTCAACCACCTCCCATGGAAGCCCATTCCATACCCTAGGAGTCCTAGCCATCAGGAAGTACTTCCTGGCTTCCAAATTGAACCTTGGTTCCTTGAGCTTGGCTCCGTTGGAGTGCATTCTGCCTTCTTCTACCCTACCCTTTCTCTTTCAGCTACTCACGTGCCCAACAGCTCTCCCTCTCCCTTTCCAGCCAGTGGGAAAGGACAGGCAGTTCTTTTGCCACAGGTCTCATCTGACTGCATGCACCATTTCTGAAATGAGGCTGAGAGCCCTGTGAAATTGGGACAAAGGCCACTCGTGGTCGTAGGACCTCAGGTAGATCAGCCCTGCTGCATCAAGGTAAAGCAAGGAAAGAGCATTTCAATCTGCTCCTTTTCCTGTACAGAATATTCACCCCTGCAGCACATTTAAAGAACTGTAAATGCAGATTAAAAAGTCATCATCCATCGCAGGCACACTGAGCTCAGAATACATTGTGAAAGGGGCACCTTCCCAGCCAGCCCATTATCCAAGCAGTTTTGTATGCAGGACTCAGTTCACAAAACCTCTTGCAGGATTTCTCCCAGTGTCGATGAGATCATAATGCAGCTTGCTGTACCCAGCCAGGGCTCCCGGGGGACAAACACAGTCATCTAGGAAAAGGAGCTGAGCCCTCTTCCCATCAGTGCTCCATATGGGCCAAACAGCTTCCCACAAACGCCTGTCGACAGCACACAAAGCTAAGAACGTTTGGGAATCTCATTCCTTGGAATAGGTTTATTTTTGCACCAGGTGGCAAACACAAGGCGTAATGACAGCCTAAGTTTCAGTCTCAGCAGAGGCTGCTGTGCCTGGAAATACCCTTGCAGCCTTGGAATTCAAAGGGAAATCCAAGCAGCCTTGGAATTCCAAGGGAAATCATGCACACAAAAAAGGTGCTAAATTAGCCACAGAGCAATAGGAAAATAGGAGGACCAAGAGGGAGGGAAGTGACAAACGACAAGGGACTTCTTGGTTGTGGCATTTCATTTATGGAAGGAGCTCCCCAAAGAGATACACCAGGTGAAATCCTTTTCATTGTCCAGGTAGTTTAAGAGTTAACTTTTGCTTTAGTGGTAATACTGTATTTTATCATGTATTACTGCTATGCCTCTGCACCATCTCAAGCGCAGTCGCTGCAGTCTTGTTGTCACTGTTGCTGTTTCACTGGTCTGTTTGCTCTCCCTTGTTTCTGTTCTTGTTGTTTCTATGTTCTTTTTAACTTTGTTAACTGCCCAGAGAGCCTTTGGGGCAGTATGAAAATGCAACTAATCAACCAACCATGAACAAACAACCCACAGTGACCCCAGATGACCTCAGGCATGCCAGGGGGTGTTCCCAGAACAACCCACCCACATGACATCCAAACATCCCCAGTCAGAGAGGAAGAGATGGAGGATAATCCTATGGTTACGGCCCAGGATTAAAAGAACAGAGCACTGGAATTTCTCTCACACTCTTCCTCTGCAGGGACAGGGGGGCTTCCAGAACAGATTTGGTATAGTACCCACAGGCAGCCAGTGTGGTGTAGTGGTTAAGATCATGGGACTGGGACTCAGGAGTCCTGAGTTCTAGTCCCTGCTCAGCCATGAAGCCAACTGGGTGACTTTGGTCCACTCACAGCCCAGCCTGCCTCACAGCGCTGCTGTTGTGGGCATAAGACTGAAAGCAGGAGGAGGGGGCTGGTGTAAGCTGCTTTGAGTTCTTTATTAGATTAGATCCTCCTTTTTTCTAACAAACACACACACAAGCTGAGCATCTTTTACTCAGACAAGAGGAACTTGAGATCCAGGCCTATATGAAGAGTAGCCATAACAAATGCCCCTGGTTGCCCCCTTTTTTTGTAATTTAAATCCCAAATTTCCCCAAGGACAGGTTTTTGGCCCTCATCATGCATCATTCCTTCCACCCTGTCTCCAGCAACTGAGATCTGAAATGGTACCCATGTCTCGCATCTCCCCACTTGAAACACTTGTTCCAGATTCCAAGCGAGCTGCTGGCCGTCTCTGCTGCACATGGACCAGAGTGGCAGGAAAACATGAGGTCAGATTTGTCAATCAAGACTCCTTGTTCCTCCCTGCCAAGACATCTCAGTATGCCTCATGGTGAGTCCAACCCAGTATTCACAGTTTCTTTGCATTAGGATTCCAAATGACGTTTTGGAGAGGATCCAGTGGAAAAACAAAAATCCTGGGCCCTCACTCCCTTCGAATTATGCACATGTCATCCCATCAAAAGGTGAACTTTTTTCATCCGTTACTATGACAATTATTTCAGTGTATCAGTATAAATATGTACAACATCTGGAACTAATGGTGCAATGAAGCCACTCAAGAAGAGAGATCCGTTCAGCACAAACATTAATGGAAGCCCTAAACACAAAGGTTTCTGCTACAAAGCGATGAAAGTTCCGATGAAATCAAGCAGTTGCATAGCCAGTATGTCATTTCTGTACTTCCTGTGCTATTATTTTTCAGATCATGATGGTAGCATCCCTGTCTTACCATAAAATTCTGACAGCCAAAATTCTATTTGTTTGGACCTAATCAATATAATAGATACAATGGATCAGTACCTATACATCTGTGGTTTTTAAAACAGGGCTGTTTGTGGAACAGCAACCTTGTGTGAGGTCTTCCAAAATCAACATGAAAGAAGTATTAACACACCTCCTTATGCAATCTTTTCTTTCTCCGGTCAAGATCATCCTGTCTGAGTGTGAGATGTTTTACCTAGTATGTGCTTGGATTTTAACAAAATTAAAAATTGACAAGAATGCTAAGTATGGAAACCACTGAGAATCTGTTAAGGGTGGCGTGAAGGAATCCCAGTTTACATAATCACAGTTAAAAGCAATATTTATGATCTGACCCTAGCAGACTCACCTTTCAGAAAGCATCACAAGCAAGTGAGTTGGAAAAAGGTCAGAGAAGGGCGCCAAAAATGATTAGGCAGCTATAGCAGCTCCCCTATGAGAAGCAGCTACGACAACTCGGACTGTTCCACTCAGACAAAGGTAAGTCAGGGAAACATGACAGAGGTATCTTAAATAATGCATGGTGTAGAGATGGTAGATGGGGAGACATTTTTCCCTCTCCCATAGCACTCAAACCTAGGTTCATCCCATGAACCCGACTGGTGGGAGTTTGAAGACAAATGAAAGGAAGGATTTCTTCACAAAGCGTTACTCTATGGAATCCGTTGCCATGGAAAGTGGAGGTGGCTGCCCATCTGGATGACTTAACCACCCAGAGAGCCTTGGGCTATTGGGCAGTATAAAATGAAATAAATAACTAGGAACTGATCAGATTCCTGAGGGAGGGGGCTATCAGTGGCTTCTAGCCTTGTGGACTATTTGTTACCTTCTTTACGGGAGGTGGCCTGCCTGCACACACCAGTCGCTGAGGAGCTGGGCAGGAGGAAGCCTTGCACCCATCCTGCTTGAAGGGTCCCCTGGCCAGCATGCATGCATCTAGTGCTGGACTAGATGGGCCTTTGGTCTGATCCAGCAGGGCTTTTCCTATCTTCTAACTGCAAGATTGCAAGACTAATGCAGCACACACATCACCAACATGGTAACAACCTCTGCTTTGTCATCTCAGCTGATTTTCTCGGATTGAGATACTTATCCAGAAAAAGCAATACACAGAGGAGGATTTTTGCCCTTTCTAAAACCTTAAACCAGTGACAAAACTGAAGATATGTCATTGGTGTGGCTACACACGCTCATCTGACTGTCTATTTTGATGATAGACTGCAGTATTTTTTTTCACTTGGCTCTCCCATGGCCAGAATTTGGAAGGAAACTTAAGACTGCTGTTTCAAGGGGCAAGGAGATAAAGACAGAATTCATCGGGCTTATATCAGGCATCTGCAACCTCACTAAGGCTGCTGGCACAGTAGTGCATTTGAGAAAGCAGAATAGAATAGTTCGTACCACCAAATGCCCAGTCCACTGCTTTGGCAGCTACATGTCATGCCTGTGGATCGTACACCGTGTCTTCTTCAGCAAAACCTTTTGCTTCATGCCTGTTGGACACTGCAGTGTCTCTTTCATAAGGGATGGTCTAATCTAGGTTCTAAAGTTTTACTGTTTTCTACTCTCTAATCGGGACTGCAGGTGGCGCAGTGGTTTAAACTGCTGTGCTGCTGGGCTGGTTGATCAAAAAGTCGCCGGTTCGAATCTGCACACGGGGCGAGCTTCCGTGCGCCGTCCCAGCTCCTGCCAACCTTGCAGTTCAAAAGCATGCAAAGTACCATTTCGGTGGGCAGGTAACAGCGTTCTGTGCACTTCAGTGTTTAGTCATGCCGGCCACATGACCACGGAGACTGTCTGCGGACAAACGCTGGCTCCCTCGGCTAGGAAACGGAGATGAGCACCGCCCCCTAGAGTCAGGCATGACTGGACTTAATGTCAAGGGGAAACCTTTACCTTTACTCTCTAAACAAATAATTATTCTGAAGACTTCAAACATACTGTGTACAAAGTCTTATTTCTCTACAAATGCTATGCATTTTAGCCCATATTAGAGTTCTGATTCTGTAGCCATTGATAGAAAAAGTACCATGTTTGGTAATAAACTGTATCTTCTTTTTCCTTAAGAGATAAAGTCAGTCTATCCATTTCTACACAGTCCAATATCTTGTTCAAGATCAAATCTTCAGCCAGTAGCTCTTCACTTCTCCAACATTGTGCAAATGTGATCCTTGCCACTGTTATTACATGCAAAGTCAAATATATACCGTATTTTTTGCTCTATAAGACTCACTTTTCCCCCCCTCAAAAGTAAGGGGAAATGTCTGTGCGTCTTATAGAGCGAGTATGTGTATGCAGTAAGTCTGTCAGATGTGCAGTCCATGGGCAAGTGATGGGGAATGTGCCTGTGATGATGTGCCCATTTGATTCAGAATATTTTTTTTCTTGTTTTTCTCCTCTAAAAACTAGGTGCGTCTTATGGTCAGGCGCGTCTTATAGAGCGAAAAATACGGTACTTTGCTTATCAAGATCATCAGGGAGAATGCCTAACAAAAATATTTCTGATTTAAACATTACAGATCTTTGCAACATTTCCCCAACCCATCTATGTATTTTAACCCAATATTTTTTTGCTTTATCACAGGTCCACCACATGTGACAACAGGTACCAGGTTTCTGTTTACATTTCCAACACTTATTTGACATGTTCGGAAACATTTTTGCTAATCTGTTGGGTGATAGATACCAACTATAAAAAGGGATGGTCTAATCGGAAGACCAATACAGCTAGTACTTCTTTTAAAGTATGGTCTGTCAATGCCCAGTAGTTGCTTCTTTCTGAGATGAGGGATCCATTTTGGATAAATCCCATGGATAAATTATGTATGGAAACGGTTTTTCATATTCAGTGATACAAACACTCCTTTCAGTCATATACCTGCTTTGTGAAAATTAAAAATGGTCTGGATAAATGGATTCTCCACACCCTTTTGATAGTCAAACATCTGATACTGCAACCATGGAAAAATAAGCACTCATGTGCTACAATGCAGTGGACTGAGGACCTCAGAGTCCTTCTGGTATTTGAGTAGGGGACAAACAGACACCGCCCTGAAATGCATCAGCTTTTAATAAAGCTTGATCGTTAGAAAATTGTGAACATTTTGAATGCAGTTATTGCTATGAACAGGATCGAAGTATGTCTATTTTAAAAATAAAATACAATAATTAAATGACTTTGCAGGCGCCTGTAGGCACCATATCGGGGACTCCTTCCTAGTTACTGTAGGGCGCTCCTTGACTACTGCTGCAATGCTCGTGCTGATACATTATGCTTTTAAAGCACAATCCTACGCATGTTCATACGGGAAAATGTCTGGCAGCCCCCAGCATTCCCCAGCAAACCAAAAACTTCCCATGCCTGGTAGGGAAGGCTGGAAGTTGCAGGAGTTTTTTCTTTTTAAACCAGCAAAGGGTTGCGCCCTTAGTTGCTCTGCTTTTTTATACCTGCTAAACCACTTCATTTATGTATTAACAATATTTATACCCCGTCCTTTACAAGATGTCCCAGGAGGGATTACAACAATAAATAACTCAAACAATAAATAAGTACAACAAAATACAACATAACATACCAAACATAATAGAGCATAAGTTTGGGACCAGGATACCTAAAGGAACGCCTTCTTCCCTATTTGCCCTCCCGCCCCCTGAGATCGGCAGCAGAAGCCCTCCTCCGGGAACCCTCTGTGAAAGACGTTAGGAGACAGAGTACCCGGAGGAGGGCCTTCTCTGCAGTGGCACCCCAACTATGGAATGCGCTCCCCAGAGAGGCCCGCCTGGTGCCGTCATTGTATGTTTTTCGGCGCCAGGTTAAGACCTTTTTCTTTAATCAATATTTTAATATGTTTTAATGGAATTGGATTTTATTGTTTGTATTTTATTAATTGCAGCCAGAGTGGAATTGTCAATTTATCTATTTTATTTTGTTCTATGTTGTAAGCCGTCCAGAGATGCAAGTAATGCACAGCACAAAATTTTATAAATAAATAAATGAATGAATGAGTGTAACAAAGTTAAAACCTAGTTAAAATGATTAAATATTAAAATATTGGGCAAATACAAAGGTTTTTGCCTGTTGCCGAAAAGAATATAATGGATTGTGTGGGATATCACTATAATACCTGCAGGCCCTCCTGTGCATCCAGATTTCATTCATTCATTCACTCACACTTACAACTATGTATAATATTTATATGCATGTGCACATTTCCCAGCACAGGTAGCTTATATTGTCCCCTTATTAATGAGGGAAGGGCTGGGTCACAGAGGACTGGCTCCAGACACCCTCTGAGCTCCTGGCCAGGTAGGAATCGGGATTCCCTGGGCCCATCCTCAAGTCCACAAATGATGTGCCACCCCTTTTTGACCCTAGAGAAATATGAGTACCCTCTCCACCTACCACCAAACTTCAGAGACATTTAGAAAAGCGTTCTCACTGTTTCCCAAGTGCTTCCAAAGACAGCAGGAAAACTCTCCGCACTTCCCAACAATGCAGAAAGCAGTGAAGTGAGGAGAGATGCAGGGATAACCACCCACCTTTAATATGGAGAAGCCATAGCTTATTCTTATGTATTTGACTGGGAAAGGGACTGTTTGGTGTGCCAACCTGCTGTGCTCCTCCTTTAACAAGATTAGGAGAAAAAACAAGCCAATCTTCAATTGTGCTATAGCGCAGGGCTGGAGAAGCTGTGCCTTTCCAGATGTTGCTGGGCTCAACTCCCATCATCCTAGTCAGCATGGCTAATGGTCAGAAATGATGAGAGTCTGACAACTTCTTGAGGATCACAAGTTTCCCAACACCTGCTTGAGAAAATCCATGGTTTGTTGTTACATGTGAACCAGGAACTAAGGATTAAAATAAACCTGGCTTGTTAAACAAATCAGTAAAATTGGATTAAGACTGGATTATTTAACAAGTGACTACAGTTTATGTTAAACCATAACCCCCAATTCACAGATAAAAAAGAAGCCAACCATCTACTAAGCTAAAATGAAATTCTGGTTTATCTCTCTCCTGGTCACAAGAGAAAACAGAAGAAGGTGTGAGAGTCAAGGCTTTTCCCAGGCCCCTTTCTCTTGCTGTGCATAGCACTAAACCATGGCTTAGCACTGCATGCCCACAGCAGTGATCCCTCTGGCAATATTGTTGCCAGGATTACAGAACTAAACTATGTGAAATGCTTTGAGTATTCCGAAAAAGCTAACTGCTATTATTAACAAGTTCACAACACTAATTCAACTCAGTTACCTGCCCCAATATTATTAGAACAAAAGAATGCCCAAGTAATAGAAGCAAATGGGCAACATAAAATGAAAAATTACCATTTGCCAGAAGGAACTCAAAAGCTGTCTCTAATTGCGTTTGTCTCTGGACTATATTCATTCTCAATCTCTACTAGTTGCAGCATGTGACTAGCACGGGTATTACCACCACTGCACCTTTTCTCCCACTTAAGTCTTCCCTCCCCAGCCCCACTTTTCATCCTGTGCTTCAAGGCACTAGTCAGACAAAGTCCTGGAGAAGCACACCACACATCGGATGTGCGCAAGCCCAGAGCACTGGCGACAGAATGCATCCCTTAGAGAAGCCCATGCAGAATCGGGGAGGCAGCCTAAATGAATTTCCAACTCACTAGATCCCCATGTGCATTCTTACAGATGGAGAGGTGTCCCTATCCGGGTGTTGCTATCTGTTTTCTGATACACTGACCAGAATACCCTTGCCTTTCTGCAGCAATCTAGCTGGAAATGCCATAAAGGTATGTGACAAATACTATTCAGACTGAATCCTACAGGGGAGGGAGAAGTACCAACAGACAAAGACTTATGTACCACAACTGAAAGAGCAGCTCTAACACTGCCCAATAATAGTCTTCCAAAAATGTAGGTGGAAAACTAGAGAATAAAGAACATGGTCTTTGACATCTAAATAATAAGGCCCACAGTATGGGAAAGAAGCAGCATGAACCCTTCACACAAGAGGGTAAATACAACCTGATACAGCTATAACTGAAACTTGCTGGGATGACTCCCATGACTGGAATTCAGTAACTGAGGGATATAAGCTATTCAAGAAGAGCAGAAGAAACAGAAAGGGAGGCAGAGTCACTCTGTATGTTAAAGATACATATCTCTGCTTAGAAATACAGGAGGATGAGCTTAGTAGCCCCATCAAGAGCATTTGATTAACAGAAATGGAGCAAGGAATAAAAGGTTGGAGTCTATTACTGACCACCCAGGCAGGGAGAATATGAGGATGAAACCTTTGAAAAGCAGATTGCCAGTGTTTCAAGGAGGCATGATGTCATCCTGATGGGGGACTTCAATTTTCCCAATAACTGTTGGAAAAAAAATTCCGCCCAACACAGCCCTGCCAAGAGGTTCCTCACATGTGCTGCTGAAAAATTCATCCAACAGAAAGTGCAGAAACAAACCAGAGGAACAGCTTCCCTAACCAACAGGGAAAGCGGCCACTACTGGAACTCTGGGGGAAAGTGACCATGCGATACTTGAATTCTTGATTATAAAGAAAATGGAACCAATCACCTGAGGAGGCATTACCCAACAATTACCAACTGCATTACCAATTACCCCCACAATGGAGGCTCTCAAGATGCCACTGGACAGCCATCTGAGAGGGATGGTTTAACTTGGAATCCTGCACTGAGCAGGTTTCTGGGCCCTTCCAATGCTACTCTCCTATGATTCTATGACTTATGGTCCAGACAGGGGAAGTGGAATGCAGGATGTAAATACCATTCCATTATCGATGGAAAGGAGAAATTCAGCAGGTGTAGTTTTTACTGCAGAACAGGAGAACAGATCAGCGACTCCTTTGATTCTGCTCATCTCACTCTTGGACAGAGAAGATTGCTGTTCTTTTTTCCAGAGGAAGAGCTGGCCAGAATGAAAGATAATGAAGACCAGGAGGCAGGAAAGCTGGAAAACTTACATCATTCACATATCCTAATGACTAGAACTTTTTAGTCTCCTTTAATACGAACTGCTTTTCATTATGACTTGTCAACAACATACTGCTTTCCAAACTCATGCTTCCATAAGAGGGAGAAAATCATGAGCCACTGAAAGCTGAATGTATTGATAAAAAGTCTGGTGTGTTACTGCATCAAATAAGGGACTTGGACAGTTACTGTTGTGAAGTTCCATGTGTGAAGGAAGGTCAGTATCAGATTTTGGGGGCCACCCAGCCCCATTCATTTCCTCTCCTATTGAAGTAAATTTTGTCCTACCAGTTTCAACCTACACAGCCTCATGTGTTGTCCTTCGCCAATATCCCCAAATACTGATGCTTGTTAGCTTAACCCAATGTTTACATCCCACTTCTGCATACTCAACAGCCACAAGCTGGCCTCAATGTTCTTTTCACAACTGGGGACTACAAACTGTTCTGATTGACTGCCTTGCTCTTAATCTATGGATCACAGATTCCACTTGTGCCCCCTATTTCTCTGGTTCCATTTCACTGTTAAGCAGCAAGGTATCCCTTACAAGTCTGGGCTGGCCTCATCAGCAATAAGACTCAAGGTAGGTATCTGAGACACCTGGTGCAAGCATCAGTCCTCACTTGTGGATGGCCACCTCTCATAAACAGCAGCTTATGCTTTGCACTGGAGTTCCATGATCTTTTGTGTAAAGGCTTCCTGTAGGGAAAAGTCAGATGCTGCTTTTAAACTGATGAAAAGCTGCAACTGTGATGCCAGCCTGAAGCAGAGCACTGGAGCAGCCGACCAGAAGGCCAAGAGGAAACAATTTGCTAAGTATCAGTAATAAGGCTCCAAGTTGCAATGGGAACAAGCAGGTGATTCATCAATTTGACATTAATTTGTTAAATTAATTAAAACGAATTTTAATACAGATTTGGAGTTGGGACACATGTTATTGTTAGAGATTTGTTTTATTATTCTGGTATGTTAATGTAGTTGGGAATGAAAAAAATGCAAATAGAATCTTTCCTTCTAACAAGATTCTAATCCAAGTAATCCTCCTCAAATTTTTCCTTCTGGCTTTTTAAAACTGAATGTTATTCTACTTCTTTTTTATTCTTAAAGCCCCCTGTATCTAGTGTTGTGTAAGATCTCAATAGCAAATTTACTCAATTCTTTAATCAATCAATAGTATCCTTTCCATCTTAGGCTGCAGAAGCAGCTTGATCTGCAAACCTCAGAAGGGGGGTGCCAAAGGCTTAGAAATTGGGGCGAAGAAGTAGGCAGTACAATGCCAGATGCCCAGCTATGGAACATCTGGGTGGGTAAAACAGGAACAAAAGGAAGAGAATTGGGTTTATGTTTTGACTAGTTCAAAAATAAATGATAAGATCACTATGATAATGAAGGAGAACAGATTAGTATTTTTCTTCTGGCAGTTTCTCAGAAATGCCTATTAGATCACCCTAAACAACCACATCTGCCTAAACAAACACTTACAAATATTACAGCACATTCATATCTTACTAAAAAAAATCTTATTATTGGACAACCAATTTTTACATTCCATTGTGTTAAGATCTTTCCAAATGGAAGCACATAAAATATTTTGTTCAGATATTTCCAATTCCAAATTTCACTATTACAATTATCATAAAACATAGAAAACTAGGCAAGAAAAAAGATAGAGATTAAAGGTTATTACTTATTCATGCAATTAATTGCACTATATACATATCACTAAGTATAATATTCTTAAATGGTTTATAACCAGAATAAGGAACCTCCAGCCCAGTGGCTAGCTAGGCCCATGAGACCACCAGCTTCTTCCCTGTGCCTCACCCCTTCTGCCAAATGGAAAAGATCTTGTCTCCAATCAGATGCTGATTTGAAAGAAGAGTTTTGCTGAGTCTTTCTTTCTCAGCACTCAGGTAGTGAAAAGCTCTTATCTCCTAACAGCTCCTTGTCAGAGATAAGAAGTTTTTCTTTGCTGACACGTGGGAGGTAAGTGACTGAGTAATTCAATTCTGATGACTTCTGAGGCTTGTC
Source organism: Varanus salvator macromaculatus (assembly GCA_023646645.1). Lineage (NCBI taxonomy): Eukaryota > Metazoa > Chordata > Lepidosauria > Squamata > Varanidae > Varanus > Varanus salvator. Next base: position 10,949,521 of record JAIXND010000786.1, read on the forward strand.
CTGCTTACTTCTGAGGAGACATGCACAGATTACATCTGAGCATGCTAGAAATTGGCACTATATGTTCTGCCTTTGGCCACACCCACTTCGAGTTTGTCTGCATCCAAAATAAGAGTGCAGTCCATGGGACCTTTGCCAGATTGGAATCTGGCCCTTGGACAGAGAAATGCTCCTCACATCTGGGTTACAGGAATGGTTTAACCCAGCTGCAACAGTGACACAGGCCATTAACTACAAAGATCTCAACTATGCAACCCACCATTCCCAAGACAACCAGCAAAGGAAACCAGAATTATAGCCCTAGCAACCTTGCATCTGCTATGAAATTTTATAGGTCATGTTTTATCAGTATTTTGGATTTCATTCATACATTTCTATTGTCCAATGGTTAGCTTTAAATTGCTGTGTCCATGACCCTATGGTTACATTTATTTATTTGCTTGCTTGCTTGCTTGCTTGTCTGCCTGCCTGCCTTCAGAATTATTTTGGCCTAACAGCATGACCATGAGACTACTGAGCTGGAAAGGGGAATGAGCACTCCTGCTCAAACATCAACCGCACAAAGAACACATCAATACATGCAACTCAGGTCAAGTGGAAAGCAGACTCAATGTGGAAAGGCCGCTACGATCCTTTTCTATACCACCTGGAGTTGAAACTCTCTGGACAGTTCACAACAGGATGGAAAGGTTGCATAGTCAGAAGCGTGGCTTCTAGATCAAGAGAGGTATTACTACCACTCTATACGACTCTGATGCGCCCACAAATGGAGTGTTGTGCTCAGTTTTGGGCCCCTCATTACAGGAAGGATATAGCCAGGTTAGAGTTAGTGCAGCGTAGGGCCACAAGGATGGTGGCTGGTTTGCAGGGGATGGGGTATGAGGCGAGACTAAGGGAACTGGGTCTTTTCAGCCTGGAGAAGAGGAGACTCTGAGAGGATCTGCTGGTGACATATAGGTATGTGAGGGGGTGTCACATGGAGGTGGGTAGAGACCTGTTCTCCCCTGCAGAGGAGGGCAGGATGCATTCCAACAGAGCCAAGCTCAAGGAACCAAGGTTCAATTTGGAAGCCAGAAGGACTTTCTGATGGCTAGGACCCCTAGGCAATGGAAAGGGCTTCCACAGGAGGTGGTTGAGGCCCGTTGGTAAGGGTGTTCAAACATAGGCTAGACATGCACATGGTAGGCATGCTGTGAGCAGAGCTGGCTAGAGCCAGGGGTAAGACTAGATGGCCCGGGAGACCCCTTCTGACTTGCTATGTTTCTATGTTGCTAAAAACAATAAAATACAAGCCACAAAACAGCATTTTAAAATTAAAGAAAATAGCATTAAAATACATTAAAATTCATTAAACAAAACAAAAGCCAATCAAGAAGAAAGGGGAAAAATAAGAGGGATAGTGAGAAAGTTTACTAGTAATCTTACCAGTACTAAGATTAGTATCGGGGTGAAGTATTCAGAATGGCAAATTTCATGTACTGAGGAGAGGCAAACATGGGCAAGATTCTAAGAATTAGGGAGTCCTGATTCTACCTTTAAATCAGGGGTGAGCAACACCTGTTCATACTCAGCAGGACTTCCTGCAGCCTTTCACTACCAAGCCATCGAAATACAAGGTGGGGCCGTGGCAGAGGAACTGGCGGCACAGGCAGCAATGAGGTTAAGGGGCCTGTGAAGTCGGAGGTCCCCTGGCCCCAGAATTTACCTGGAAGTAAATCTGACTGCAATTAATATCCGAGGCCTTTCTCTGAGGGGTTTCACAGGGTGGCCAATGGAGAGAGGGCCTTTTCAGTGGTGGGCCCCAACTGTAGCATGCTCTCCACAAATGTTAACTTGTTTAAGGTTGTTTTCATTGTTGTACATCTTGAGACTTTTTTTTTTTGAGAGGGCATCCAAGGAAATTAATAATAGTAGTAATAAAACTGCAACCACTGTATAATAATTTACAATGGTGGGTAGCACACATCGAATACTGCTTCCCATCTTGAGTCCTTTAACCAGTGGGAGGAAAAATATTTGCTCAATTTGCTGCTCAAATATTTTTCAGATATTGTTATTTAAGTATTTAAAGAATTTATTAGTACTTTAACAAAGAAAGGGGTATTGTGGCTAACTACAAACCTGTGATTAAATAAATGAACTAGAACCCACCCAGGGAGCCTTAAAGCTAATGGGGTGGGATAAAAATCTAATAAATAAAATAAAATAAAACGCTCAGTTATGTTAATGGCCTAAGGGTTTCTATGGCCTAAGTTTTGCTAGAAAGCTCTTCTCAGAAAAACCAAATCCCCAGGACTAGCCTAGTGAAATTAAATTAAAAGCAGATACAGCAACTATAAAAGTCGTTTTAAAATATGACTGTGGTTATATGGTGGGACAGTGGCTGCTCCTAATTAAACTGTTTGTACGGGCCCAACTCCTACACAGCTAGAAAAAAAGGCAGCCCTCACTCCTGCCTTTGATAAGAGACGGATCCACAGCCAAATTTAAAAGACTGTGTATGTCAATGGCAGCCTTGCTTGGCTGCATGAGATTTTTGATGATATTCAAAATGGTAGTCCAATAATGAGTTGTGAATTGCTATCAGCTGATTAACACCAAGCCAGACTTCTTAGCTGCTGGCCTCCCAACACTACACATGGATGTATTATTTAGCAAGGCCTTATTCCAGCCCTGCAGCATTGGTTGGATGAAAAGTAGGACTGAGCCTTTTTAGTTGTGGCACCACAAATCTGAAGCTCCTTCCCTAGAAATGCTCAGTCAGCTCCCTCCCTTTGAAACACCAGATGGGCTTTTAAAGCTGATTTTGTACAGTCTGGCATTTGGATTAGAATGGCACTTTTCTCCCGTTTGACTGTGTTTTACTGGTCCCATTCTGCTCTCCCTGTAATTGGGTTTACATCACGTATCTATTGTGTCTGCACTCCTCTGTCACTAAGGGGGTCCTTTTCAGGACCAAAACATTAGACATAATTATGCTTATGAATAAATACATTTGAGATCTCCCCTACTTTTGATCCAGAAGGATCCCCTTACATAAAATACTAAACTACTGTAACTTCAAGAGTTCCTGCACTCATATGCCCATAACAAGAGGCATTGATCTGGGCTAAGTCGAATCATAGCGCTGTCCACTGGAAGGGCCAAATAAACCCACCAGGTCCAGCCCCCTGCTCAGTGCAGGACTCCAAGTTAGATCCTCCCCTGCTTCCCTTCCCAAAACTGCAGGGAATTTTATTGTTCAACTGTGCAAGGGAAGAGGCAGGCACTGTAGCTCTCGATCCCTTCGGTGTGCTGCCAAGCCATGGAAGCCGGAACTGTTTCCAGGGTTTTTCTGTTGCTTCACAACTTTTCACTGAATGAGGGCAGAAGGGAAGCAAGCAGGTGAATTTCTGAGGAATGGCAATTGGATATTAAGGATTACTGCATTCTTCCTGAATTCCTACAAAATGTGTTTTTCTGCACATCTTCTTCAAATGTATGCATTTCTCAAGCAATATTCCCAATGAATAAAGAGTTATTGTGCAAAGCTCCTGTGCTTGGAAAAAAATCGTTTGGGACATAAGCCATGCCCAATGAAATCTCTGTAGTCCTCTTAGGGTTGTGTGTGTTTAATTGAATTACTATGAAAAATGTGTTAATAAAAATTTCTAAATATATATCTACTTTGCATACTGTTTAAAATGAATGCTTTCTTTGTGAAGAATATCACAAACCTGAGAAAAGAACAGATTCTGAGGGCACACTGTGTTCTAGGTTGTATTTAGATTTGGGAATTGTGAATTTGTTAAGTTCAGATTGAAATGCAAACTGTATGAGCTTCTCACTTAATCCCTAGATAAAATAACATACACCATTTAAAGGATTTCAAGCAGAAGATAATGTTTTGTAGTTAGGCTACACAACAATTTGTACAGAGAAAAAAATCATAAACATACTCAAGAGCCTGGTTTTGAAGAAGGCAAAGTCTGTTCCCATTCTCACCACAAATTAAAATATTTAGGGAAGATTCTGAACCTTTACAGTATCTTCTTATCAATCTTACCAAGCAAAAGGTTCTGTAATTTGATTCTGATACAACCTGAATAGGAGACACTATTATTTCAATTAAAAGTTCCAAATAGCTTAAGAGTTTCTCTTCCCAGCAATTGGATCCACTCAAAACATTGTATCTATTACATTCTTTGCATTCTATTCCTTTGTTGAATTAGACATTTAATAGACAGTGGAGATTTAAAGAAAAATTGGAAGATGTAGGGAAAAAAGAAGGATGTGAACTCTAGCACACTCTATAAAACATTTTAAACCAAAAGAATAGTTTATTCATATGCTCTGTACATTAGGTCAATTATTACTCACTTTCTTTGGAAACCAACCAAAGGCCTCCACCCTTTATTACAGAGCTTACTATAATCAACTGAAGAAAGACAGGGGAAATTATTCAAAAGCAAATTTGTGGCTTAAGTCCCAGCCACAGATCAGAAGCTTACAAGCCTACAAATAAATAATTTGCTATAAGCATTATATAGAGTGAAAGCCTGAAGACAGGATCAGTTCTTTTTAGCCTTTCTGTCAAGCAAACCTTGACATGTTTAATTAATAATACTGTAACAATTGACAAATGCTTTGGATTAATACACTCCTACAGCAACTTCAGTAATTGAATAAACGGGCATGTTACCAAAATATCAATATACATAACTTCTTTGAGAAACAAAATAAAGCATCAGTATCCTACCTTTTAAAAAACAAAAGCCACCTCTCATTGTTCGAAGGAAAATCTATCTTTACTGGTTTCTTTTTCATCCCTTTTGCAGTAACATAACCAAGCCAAAGAGCTTCAAAATACCATAAAGTAGATTCTGCATCTAGTCAAGCTTTCTGTCCACACAGTGGCCACAGCTTCTCAACCAAGTCCTGCCTCTTTTCTGGCCCAATAATCATTTGCGGTTTTCCAGTTTTTGAGCATTTCATGCCATTTTAAAATCTTGAAATGCCTGTGCTAATACTTAGTTTCTGACAGTAGGCTAGCATGTTGGCCCTCCCCTTTTCCTCTAGCTCCACCTCTTTTTGATTCTGGCTCCACCCACCATTGGGAGGTCATCTCCAACAACTTCTCCAAAGCTGAATGCAGCCTTTCCTCAGAATTGTTTTTGCACCTCTGGACACTTTGCCCCAATCCTGCAAAACGGCGGCTTGCATAGTCAGTATGTATCTGAGACAAGAAGGACTTTTGTGTCAAATTCATCTGCCCGTCTAAAAAGAACTGGCTACATGCAGCCACACTCAGCCTAGCACAACTGGCTCCCACGTGACGGGGGGAACGTCCGATCAGACGCTCTGCTGAGGATCGGATGCCTGGGAAGCCGAGCACAGCTTAACAGATCACCTCAGTAGGGCTTCCTTGCCTTCAGTATTTTGGACTGCAGCTGTCCTGGTTGGACCAAGGCATGAAGTGAACGGCATGTCCAAATACTGTCCTTAGGGTGAATCATGAGACAAACAGCCTTGTTTACCCTGCAACACAAACTGCATATACTGCAAAACCATCTCACTGCACCATCTTCAGTTAACCTTACCTTTTGTCTTTAGTTCAAGCAGGAGTATTAATGCTTGTCAATCATGTTGTATGGAACTAAGGGTAATGAGAGGGAAGAAACCTTAAAAAAAAAACAAACCCAAGCCACTCATTTTCCATTTAGTGCCATACCACAGTAGTTCTAAGACTGAAAAAAGAGCTCCAGCAAAAGCTTGCTCAGATTTTTCTTTTTGAGCATGACAAGATCTCTGGTGCCTGGAGGACCTTGCCTGCAGTACCTCTATTATTCGGCACGCTTTGCTGGAGAAAGGGGAAACCTAAAAGGAAACCTTCCTTCCACCCCCAGCCTTGTGACAAAATAATTGAACTTCTCCACCAAGTTTCTTCCAGCCCAAAGGCTGAATTTGGTTGTTGAGTTCTCAGGTCTGCGTTCCAGTTTTGTGCAGATCCAAACACAAAAGGGATGGGAATAAAATACCAAAACTACCAGAATGTCTGAACTTATAGCTCTTCCTGTCAGTCCCTAAGCCTTGGAGCAGGCATGTCAAACTTCCAAACCAACATAATAGCCCAGAAACTGCCAAACACTCTGCAGTCGGGGAATGTGGTGTGGGAGGAGGACCTTGGAGCCCAGACTGAAGCCCCAAGTGGGTCACAGAATCATAGTAGAGTTGGAAGGGGCCAGAGGGCCATGGGGTCCACCCCCCTGCACAGTGCAGGATTCCAATTAAAGCATTAGAGCCTCCTGACCAGAGGAGGTCTTCTTTTCATGAACACAAACTCTTCCAACAAAATATTTATAATCTGGCAAGAAAAACAGAACTTGAGAAATGTCCAGTAACTTTCAGGGTGTGCTTGCAGGTGCCAGAGAGCATTAGCTATCCTTTCAATGGATTTGGACCTGGGGAAAGAGACATGCATTGCTGAAATAGAATGGACTGCAGTTAATCCCCCTTAGTGCCTCCCTCAGTTGCATGCTGCTGCTCGTGGAGCTATCCATCTACCTTCACGAACTCAACCGTGGCAATTTTTGCTTTCAGTTGGCCAAGCAGTCTGGGAATACATTCCCATTTCAACCATAATAGAATCAGCAATGACATTGGAATATGGCAAATGAGCAATACAACAATGGAACCAGCCTAGAGAGGTAGGGGGCTCTCCCACACTAGAGCCTTTCAAAAAGAAACTGGACAGCCACCTGAGCAGGATGGTGTAATGTCTCCTGCAACAGCAGAAGGTTGGACTCGATGGCCTTCATGGCCCCTTCCAACTCTGCTCTTCTATGATTCTATGAAATGTGATAACATTCATCAGCTCATAACTCTCAGTGAAGATAATATGCTGTGTGTCCTGCCACAGCCCAGCTAATGATTTTAGAGACTGTCCATATGCAGGTACCCTCAAATTGAATGGGGCTCCTTATCGATTCATATGTAATAGACCCACACTTACATGGTCAAAAATTCTATCACAGGCATACGGAAAGCAACCAGGAACGTAGCCCTTCTTTACCCATGGAGTAGTCTGGGAAACCTGGACAGTGAGGAGAGCTGACAGAGAATGCATTTGAGGCATGGTGCTGGAGGAGAGCTTTGTAAATATCCTGGACTGACAGAAAGACAAAAAAGTGGTCCTGCATCACATCAAGCCAGAGCTTTCCCTAGACAAAAAAGGACAAAACAGAGGCTGTCCTACTTCAGACACATCATGGGAAGACAAGACTTGCTGGAGAAGCCAGTCATGCTAGGGAAAGGTGAAGGCAGAAGAAGAAAATGAAGATCAATTACGGAGATGGACTGACTCTATAAAGGAAGCCCCAGCCTGGAATTTGCAAGAGCAGAACAGGGCTGTCATGGATAGCATTTTGGAGAGGCTTCATACATTGGATCACAATGCATCGGAGAGGACTTAATGGCATGTAGAACAAATTAGATGCATACCTCCCTTCCTGCAAGGTCTTCAATGTAGTATGCATATACCGTAAACCAGCCTTCTCCAACTTGGTGGCCTTCAGAAACATTTGGACTGCAACCCCCAGCATTCCATCCAGCAGGGCCATTGACTGGGAATTCTGGGTGTTGCAGTCCAAATGTGTCTGGAAGGCACAAGGTTGGGGAAGGCTGCCTTAAATCATTTAAATATTGATTACTATGTGACTTTATTGCATATATCTATCTCTGCTTTTCTGTGGGAAGTGTTGATATGATTGATGGAAAACAGTGCCCATCAATCTACATAACACTCAATATGTGGCTGTACTGAACCGGTGCCTGGCCGAGGTAATGGGCTGGATGAGGGCCAATAAACTGAAGTTCAATCCAGACAAGACGGAAGTCCTGCTAGTGGGAGGTTCAAGCCCCTGGGAAGGTGACTTGGATCTTGTCCTGAATGGGGTTGCACTCCCTCTAAGGGACAGGGTCCGCAGCTTGGGAGTGCTCATCGACCCGGAGCTGACTTTGGAAGCTCAAGTGATGGCAGTGGCGAGGAGCGCTTTCTTTCAGCTTCGGCTGATCCATCAGCTGCGTCCCTACCTGGAGGACGACTGCCTAGCAACAGTGATGCATGCATTGGTTACTTCCCGGCTGGATTTCTGTAACGTGCTTTACGTGGGGCTGCCCTTGAAGACAGTCCGGATGCTTCAGATGGTGCAAAATAGAGCGCCCAGGTTGCTGATGGGCACTAGGTGTAATTCTCATATAACCCCAGTCCTCTACCAGTTTCACTGGCTTCCCATCGAAGTCTGGGTTCAATTCAAGAGGTTGGTAATCACCTATAAAGCCCTTAATGGCTTGGGACTGGATACCTAAAGGAACGCCTGCTTCCATATTTGCCCTCCCACCCCTTGAGATCGGCAGCAGAGGCCCTCCTCCGGGAGAGACATTAAGAGACAAAGTACCCAGAGGAAGGCTTTCTCTGTGGTGGCACCCTACCTATGGAATGCGCTCCCCAGAGAGGTCCGCCTGGCGCTGTCAGTATTTGTTTTTCGGCGCCAGGCTAAGACTTTTTTATTCAAACAATATTTTAACAATGTTTAATATTTATAGGTTTTAATTGTGCAGCCAGGGTGTTTCCGGGTTTTAACTGTATTTGTATTTAATTTATTTATTTGTGTGAGCCGTCCTGAGGCTATATAGCAAGGGGACGGCATACAAAAACTTTAAATAAATAAATAAATATTCAGAATGATCTACTCCTATTGCAAGATTGTGCATATTAAATTGTGCTGCAACATGAGTAGGCCACATTCTCTTGCTAGCAAACTGGAGTTGCAAGGAATGTTTCTACTTGTGGAAGAAAGATTCCTGTTGGAATTGTTTGGCAGCGTACAATGTAAATAATAAAGATTTAAAAGGCTCTTTAATCCTTGTGAGTAACTGATTTCAAATGGAAATCTTCCTGATCTTGGGAGTCTTGTAGCCTGGAAGTCATTCCTGACATTTGGGTTAATTGGTTTGTTTGCTTTCACATATAACATTAAAAGTGCCTGAGCAGTTGAGGGGCTTTTTCAATTTACTAGCCAAAATTTCAGGCTAAGAAGTAGAAATGCTTGAAGTCTTGTAGGCAGTTTCAATTCATTAACTGCAGATATTTCCTTCAAATGTCCAGACATGCAAAACACTGCTTTGACTAGCTAATGGGTTAAGGATTCCTAAATGTGTTACCATGGACAGTTACTTGGTTGACTTCAGATAAATTTGATAAGCAGAACTCAACTTGGTTTCAAGGGCATTCAAAGCAGTCGGGAAAATCCCATATACAAAAAGGTAGATTACACATTGGGCTCCCAAAACAAATATCTGTATATCCCATAGTGCTGCTCAAACACGGGGTAACTGTGGAGTTTGATAGCTATTGCTGTACTCAGCATCCTAAGAATTACCAGCCTTGGCATCTGTGTGTATTTCTAAATTACACATTTCTAGTTCTCATGGTGGTGATTGGCTCAGGAGATGCCCGTTGAATTCTGAAAAACCAGACGAAGGCCTGAGCCGTGTTTGCGGAATATAATCATGGCTTTGGATCTTTCAGTAGCTCTTTGCTTCATCCAATAATTAGAAGAAGCAGAACAAGTGATGGAACATAAGCATTTCTGTGCATGGTTTGCTTATGGTATGCAAAGTGCACAATTTGTATTTTCTTGGCACAGATCATGGTTTATTTGGAGAGGTCTTTCAATGCAGACAGCCAAGTGTGGGGTTCTGGGAGTTGCCCTTTTCAGATCCTTCCAGGTGCCACTCCACAGGTTGGGTTAACACACCACCTTTCCAGTGGGTGCATAACAGACCGTAGCCAAGACAGCAGATCAAAAGCGCCGACATCCATCAGTGCAGTTATTCCAGAACTAATCTGCATTAAGCCCACTGAGAGTAGACCTAAGAGACTTAGTTCTCTGAATAAACACTCATAGGATTTCATCCGATGGAGTACTGCCTATTTTCAAAAGCTTCCTGAAGCTCAGGACTGTGAGAGCATGTACTAGCCTACCAACAAACCATGAGTTCTCTTCATGGGTTGTTTGTGCTTAACGAGCCATAGTTCAGACAGCACAATAACCCACGTTTAAGCAACACGGTTCAAAAACAATCCACATGCAGCCCTCAGGTGTGAGTTTTTGGGTTGTCTGAACCCTGTTAGTATTTCCTGTTCTTGCTGCTATACTGTAAGAAATTGCATCCATATACAATGAGAGGGGGGGATATGTTTTGCTTTACAGCATGGCTTGAATCACTTCGGATTGTCTAACTGCAAGGTGAAAAGGCAAGATGAGGCCATAGCTGAAGCTTTAGGTAGGGGGTGGGGAGTCTTCTCAATCCAAGCCAGCAAGAAGCATACAGATGTTCAGCCAATACAGTGAGAAATGAAATGCAGGCTTTGGAGACACAATCAACAAATAGCGAGACAATGTAAACATTTGGGAGGCTGTTCTTGTTCTCCCAGATCTTAGGGGAACAAAACTGACGTTCCCACCCATCTTAACTGCTTTAAAACCTTGGCACGGCTGAATTTTCTTCCTTCCTGTATGCATACACAGCATTGTGACAGGGCCAACTTGGATCACAAGTATCACCAGTATGGGACAAGAGAAGAAAAAAGAAATGCAAGGTAATTTAACACTGAGTGGCCTCTCCCTCTAGTCCCTGCAACTGCTCTTGAGTGCAAGTTCAGCAAAGACTGCCGAGCCCCCAAGTATAGAACCCTTTTGTTCCTCTACAGCGATTCAGGAGCTTCCAAACTTCTCTGGTGCAGATGTCTCTCTCTCTCTCTCCCTCTCTCTCCTCTCTCTCCCTCTCTCTCTCTCTCTCGCGCTAAAGAGCATGAACAGACAGGGCTCCAAAGCTTACATTTGCCCTTGTTTCAAGGGCAAGAATATCCAAAGGGAAAAGACAACATGCAACTCTACCCAGGGCTCAAATACTCCAGCATGACAAATCAAAAGAAATGATGAGATCGATACTTTGTTGATAGCCAACAATAACAAATGTTAAAAGTACTGGCAGTTCCTACATCAGTGGTGGCGAACCTATGGCATGCATGCCACAGCAGGCACACAGAGCCCTCTCTGTCGGCACACGAGCCAAGTAACCCCAGCATCGCTCCAGCAGCCGAGCATCAGATAACAACATCAGATAGGGGCCACGCGCATGCTCGGAAAGGAGTAGCGGTGCCAGGCGATGACATCACGAGCTGCAACTCATCCGAGCTTTCGCATGGCCAGTCAGTGCACTGCCAAGGGTATTTGCTAGGACTGGCTGCGAGTTGTTTTTTCTAAACTAAAACCTCAGTTTTCAGGTTTATTGTAGTGCTGGCACTTTGAGATCAATAAGTGGGTTTGGGGTTGCAGTTTGGGCACTCGGTCTCTAAAAGGTTTGCCACCACTGTCCTAGATTATTTGTGATATATCTTGGGCAGAAGAAACTCTTTTCCTCTCCACCATAATCAATGCCCACCCAACACTGAGATCCAGCACCCTAATTCAGATGTAGGGCTTTCTCTGAAAAGGGTCCTGAACCTGATGCTCGATGAAGCCATTTTTTTTTTTGCTCCCCCGCCCCCACCATGTTGCATGGCAATTTCCCTTTGAGAATACAGCATCTCTGGGATTTTTTCCCTTTCTGCCTCTAAAAGCCAAATACCACCATACAAGTGTTCTTTTCACAGGTGTGAATGCCTAGAACTTCAGCTTTTGCTAACAAATGTGAAAGCTTCTTGTACACACCTAATTCCAAAAGGAAGAATGAAAGCAAAATAACAGGTATTGTTGTAAACCTAGCTGTTCCTCTTCAAGTTCCAGCTTCGTTTTTAAAGTGTTTAGCTGTTATAGAAACCTCAGAAAAATAAAATTTGAACCCCCAAGTAGTCATGAAATTGCACTGAGAACATTCAAACATTCGTGGCGTAATTCCACACAATTCCATTGAGCTTAATAGATTTTCACTTTTAGCTGAGTATTGCCAAAAATATAGCATTTTTTCATTATTCTGTATTGTTAAAAAGTACTCTTATCTTTTAACACTGTCAAGCCCACACCTTTCCAGTTTAGCAACAGCGACACGCTGGCTCAGTCTATAGTTAGCAGGCAGGTCATCAGCTGGGCTAGTCCCCAGAATAACAGAGATGCAATACAGAATCTTACCTGGTCTACTCTAGCATTCCTGAACCCAGTGTTCTCTGATGTGTGGAACTACAGCTCCCATATTCCTCAGCCAGAACAGTCCTGGCACCAGATTGGAGAAGTCCAGCCTACCCTCTAAACCTAAAGATGGTATCTGGCTATTGTAAATTCCCTTCCCAGATTATTCTTGAAGGCTTTCAATGAATACGCATTTTAACCTGGCTTATATCTGAGTTACAAGAGAAGAGAAATCTCTGTGTATAAACATTGCCATTGGTTCTGAGTTTAAAACTCTTTTCTTGGTCAGTTCAAAGCCAATCTACAGGAAGTGAACTCTCTGAATAACCAAATTGCTGGAGTAGACATAATACATTTTGATGCCAAGAGTTAACCCGCTGAGAAAAAAAAGGACAAAAAAAGGAGCCAAGTTCCCAAAACCACATTTTCTAGCATATTAATACATATTAACCCACAAGTGAAAAACCTGCAAGTGAAAAACACGCAAGTCCATTCTCACACATCAAGGAAGGGTCCCCAGCCCCAAACAGAGCTTCAGGGCCAGGGTAAATTTACATGCCCCAAATAGATTTCTTCATATCCCAAATACAAGCTGAGACCCTCAGCAGTTTTAAGGCCCCAAATCTCCAAGCTGAATCTTTCATGGAAAGGATTCATGCCTGTCGGTTGTGCAACACACGGCTTTTGCTTGCCAGTCGAGCATTAATCATCACTGCAGCACCCAGCTGAGAGCACACGCCACAAGGAAAGGGCGCAGAGTGTTTGGCATTAGGAGAACTTTGATAATGTAAGCATTAGATCATTTTCAGATGGCCGAAGTTCTCGAACTGACACAGTTTACTTGTCTCACATATTATTAAGATGCATAGCTTAGAAAGCCAGTTGTTGTTTTTTAAATTCACCTTGTCACTTAGAAGTAATCCCCTCTCTTCTGGGGAACTTTTTGGACATGCATTCAGATTATTCCAAATGTTAGTACAGAGTGGATTCTGACAGATTTCCAGGGATCCCAAATACAGCAAATGATTTCAACCTCTTTGTTCCATTCATTGCTCCACTCCACCCCTATCTCTATGTTAGAAACACAGAAAAGTGTCTTGCAACAGGCCAGATTAAATTTTGTCTGCTCTGCCAGAGGGCACTTCTCCAGGATCTCAGACACAGAAGGGCATTTTTCATAACCTGATCGCTACAACCGTTTCATCTGGAAGTGCCAACAGCTGAACCTAGAGGCTTCTGGATGCTACACATTGAGCTAAGACTCCTCTCAGTGAGATGACTCTTCCAGAGAACATATGCTGAACCCCTGGGCCAACAGGAGAATAGTCTGCAAAAGCAGATGGTATCGTCTGCAGGGCAGGTGAGCCTGCCCCTTACTGTGTCTGGTTGCCATAAGTGAAGCTGCTTCTCTTGGATGGAGCAAAAGCAAACTGAAAGAAAGAATCTCTCTGGCTTATTGTTTGCAAATTTCAGTGGTGCCTGTCTCCTGGGAAGACTCTTATTTGCCTTATTTAACAGTGGATGAAATGGTTGATATGGAATGTGTAACTAAGGCCTGGGTGAGCGGGCCAAGAGTCTCTCAGCTGTGCCCACTGGGTATTTGCTTCAGCATCAGGGGAGATTTGAGGGCTGGGAAGGAGCAGGATTGCTGTGGTCTCCTTGTCCATGTGACTCCTCCTCTGGAGTGTTGCACCTTGTGTGGGGCCAAGGAGAGAGACTGGGGATCTGTTGGTGCACGGCCCACCCTAGTGCCCAATGGTTTGTCTTTCTTGAGCTCATGGAGGTGACCTCAAGTGGCTTGCTGAGGCACCTCAGCCTCTTGGTTCTGAAGGACATCAACATTCACACAGAAGGTATCTTTTTTGAAGCATCTCTGGATTTCATGGCCAGCATGACAACCATGGGACAGCTCCAATATGGCATTAGTCCAACGCATATCATACAGCATACTCTAGGCTTTTATTCCAGCTGGCCATGGAGCTGGTGATCTCAGTCCTTTTGTCATGGTTAGATCATCACCGGCTGAAGTTTAGCTCTATAGTAGCGTCTTCCATTTTCAAGAGTGGGGGAACTATTAAGATGGTCCACCCCTGGTAGCTAAAGCATCCAGGTGGTTTCCAAAGGCCTGTGGGGTGGGATTCAAGGTGATATGGCTAGCTTTCCTGTCACAAGCCTGGTCATTTGGTCAGAAATTTTCCAGACAGTTGACATAAGTGCTCCTGAGCACCTCTTTAAATTAGTTTCCATACAGCTGCATGGTTTACCCCGGAGCTGAGAGTGAAACAAGACAGACAGCTAGTGTAGAGAAATGCGACCAAGCTCCAGTGTGTACCTATGGTTGGATATGCTCAGGGGAAGTGAGGAGAGCAAAGGAGCAATATCGCTGTGATTCTGCTGAATTCTCTATGTATCACCCAGCAGAGCTTTTCAGGTTTGTACAGGTCTTACTACATGCTGGCTCTAAGGGCACGCAAAAGCCCTCTTTCAAGACAAATTCTGCATTTACCAGGGCTTCAGGACTTAGACTCCAGTGTTTTCACATGAGGGAGAACTTCAACGTCTAGCAGTTCCTGATGTGCGAAGATACCTATGTTGTTGTTGTTGTTGTTGTTAGTCGCGAAGTCGAGTCCGACCCATCGCGACCCCATGGACAACATTCCTCCAGGCCCTCCTGTCCTCCACCATCCCCCGGAGTCCACTCAAGCTCTAAGGTGCAAATAGGTTTCCTGCACTCAGAACTTAATTAAACACGGGCTTCTTTCTGATGCAGGACTTGGAATATGGAAGCTCCCACAGCTCATTTGTGAGCATTTGCAAGACAACCCTGCAAAGTCTTAAACCTGAACCAGCTAGCAGCTGGGATGGTTGCTAACACATCACCAATGCCATGTTATGCTGTCTTAGTCACGAAGTCGTGCCCAACCCATCGCGACCCCATGGACAACAAATAAAAAAAGGGGACAAAAAGGGGACACTGATTTGCAGACAACCTGTATTATGTTATACATATTATGGAAATTAAGGAATATTAATCCTTTAAATAAAACATATGGGGCATTTCATGATGGTAGGGGGGAAACGTCCAGGCTGCTGCTGTCCTTCTTATGCTCTTTTATCTTTGAATTAGATTGGACTGAACAGGATCCTTTTAAACGCAGGGCTGTCCTCTGAAAATGTGGCCCACCTTCAGTAAGGAATTCAGTGCACTTTAAGACAAATCTCTACCCCAGGGCCTCATCACAAGCTGAGCAGGAAAGGCACATTCATCCTAAACTCATTTACTTCTAAGGAAGCACCAGTGAGCTCTAACCTCCTAGTAAAAGTGCTCAGCTTCATAGTGTGACTGCATGCATGTCTACTATGGGATTCCCTATCAGGTAAGTGTGTACAGGATTGCAGTCTGAATCTCTTACATTTTTTTCAAAAGCCAGCAACTTTGTCCACTTTCTCAAGTAAAACCTACTGGTCTCAACCAGGACCTCTAGAAGAACTGAAAAAATAGACTCTGTTTTCAACCGTTTGCAATTAAATTGTTCTTTTATATCTTCTTCCTTTTTCATACCTTGTTTAGGCCTCTTTCCCTACAGTCCTATTCCAGTGCCAAACAGAGCAAGCAGTTGCAAAAGAAATACCTGAGAGTTACTTGTTCCTTACAAAATTTCCAGCAATCAGCTGGAAGCAAGAGTGCGTCTCTTGCAAATGTTAATCTTTCCCTCGTAGTCATGCCCTCCCTATCAACACCTTTTAAAGTTGTATTCTGAATATAGTGAGGAGCTGTATTTCTTAATTCAGAATCATAACTAAGTAATGCTTTCAAAGGATTGCCATTTCTGAGATCTTAAAGGAGATACAAATACATAATCCGCAAGCCGAAACACACATGCACCTGGAGTCACTCCGTCACACACAGATCATAGAAGTTAACTGTAAAAAGGCAAGAGAAAACACACATCTCTGTAAGACACAATCTGAGAAGGCTACAGAGTACCTACAGGAGCTGAATGCTTACAAACAGTGGTGTTTTGATTCTTGGGCAGAACAGGTGAGCTGCTTCTAAAAGGGGAAAGCTTAACCAGTTTGCATTTTTAAAAATTACAAAACACCTTTTGGCTACATACAGACACTTCTCCAAGACTATTTAATGTCTACTTTGGAGTAGGGCTCTGCAAATGGCGTTATTCTACTTTTGAAAAAAAAATGGCGTTATTCTACTTCTGTTTACACTTGCATCACCCACCTTCTATGAAGCCCATAAGCTTTTTTGCTTTGTTTAATAACCCAATTTTAAACCTTGATATTTTTTTCCTTTTAGAATACTGAAGATGCTCACTTTTGAAGCCATACGCAGTAATATTCGGCTGCTCTGCTTAAGAACTGATGCAATTCTGTTAGATAAAATTGCATGCCTTCCTCGTGCTGAATATCAGGCAACAAAAGTAGCCTCTTTAGACCATAAAAATGTGATCTTTCTTTTCAAAATGACATTACATTTCTTGCAATCATATGGAAAAATGATCTGATGAACCAAAAATGGAAAAAAAATCAGAGGTTAGAACAATAAGAAAAAAGTCATATTATTCCCTCCTATGGGTTTTAGTGATGTGAGGGTGGGGGAATTTTAAGAAGGAAAATATGGAAGGGAAAAAGACAAACAGTTCTCTTGACCACAAAAGGGAGCAGGGCTTTGGAAGTGGTGGAACACACCCCTTGTAATGCCGCCCACCCATGTAATATTGCTACATCGGTCAATAAAAGCATTTTTGGAAAGCTATTTCAACAAGGGGTCTAAAAGATGTAAATGTTTTGCCATCAACCATATGCTGCAGTACTAATTTAAATGCATCATACATGTTTGCAAGCCTACTTGCACTTTCATCTACATTTTGCTGTTTGCTGTTAGACTCAAATGCCACAGACAGAGCACATCAAAAGAGGATGCGGAGTCTTTTCCACAAACATGTAGTTTGCCAGTTACACAAAACAACAAATAAACAATGAACACTACCTGTATCTGCCCTCTTGCCAATGACTTTTGGCTATTCTACGCTTACAAAGGCTACAAATATGCAAATATCCTTAAAAGACGAAGGTTAATCAACAAAGAATTCCTGAAACAATTGATGGGTCCAAATGTTATATTTTGCATTTCTGAGGAGGCTGATAAATATTCTGCAGAGAAAAATATCTTTCCATGGAAAAAAGGAGCCGGAGATGGAAAGCCAGACATTGTTTGCACATGCAGCACATACACCAAGGAGGTGCAAACTAATCTTAATATTTGAAGTGACTGGAGTCCAAACCTGCTGTCGTCTGACTCAAAAGGAAACTCTGGCTGGGAGCATGATTATGTCTGTACTTTCCACTGCACTTTGAAGGGAAAAGAGAGGTGTCACAAGTTCACTTTTAATCTCCCTCAGGCGAATAGTTCTGTGGAGCCACCGAGAGGCATCACCGGGGCTAAATGATGCGGTGACTAAATCACTGGGACCATGGCTGCCCCTCCTGTCCACCACGATCAACATCTGAGGCCTTCTCCATGGCAGCCCCCCAATTGTGGCATGATCTCCCATGGTGGCCCACCCGGCACCCCTTCACTCATCCAGGCTCAGACAGCCCTCTGACATTTAAAGACATCTAATGTTATCCAATGATTAGAGAATGGATAATATAGATGGTACTTATATCTACTGTTTTTAGTAAGTCTATTTTGTATGAAATGTTTTAGTTGTTTTAGAAGTTTGAAACTGTTTAAAGCTGTTTTAAAGTCCTGCATCATGCACATTTTTATGGTTAATTTACTGCATCGTGGTTTTATTTAGGAAGTGTTGCAGACTGACCCCGAGAGCTCTGACTACTGGGTAGCATAGTAGTTGAGTAAGAATAAGTCTGTTGGGCAAAATAGAGGGCTTGGTTGCATACCACTCCACATCTGACACAGAACTACCCCTTCATCTAGGTCACTGATGAAAAGCTTTAAAGGTATCAGGCCCAGACTAGATGCCTGCAGCATCCCACTCAAAACTTCCCCCAGTTTGATGTGGGACCACTGGTGGGAGCTTTTCAAGCATGGCACTCCATCTGACATCACCATCATCCTGCCCACATTTAACCAGCTTTTGTAACACAGCAGAGAAAGAAACATTTATGTTATTTTTACTGACTGTAACTCCATTTCTAATTATATTTCACTTTTGCCTTTATGTCAAATCCCATCAATTTTCATTAGTTTTTATACCACCCCAAAGATACAGCAGGAAAGCAAGATGCATGTGAATATTCTTGCTTTCTGCTCATGGAGATTTCCTCCAACTGTGGAAGTAAACCAAAATACTATGCTCAATAATTCAAGAGTTCATACAGGTATGTAAGATGCTGATGCAATCGGACTGAAACTATTATATGACTCAAACCTTCAAGAAATACATTTCACCACTGGAACAAACTTGCCACAACTTCAGAAAAACCTTGAAATAAATGCATCGCATGAGGATCAGCAAAATTGCTCATATCATCCCCAACCTCTGCAGGGATTCCATTCATCCCCACAAAATACAGTTGCTGATGCTGCTCCTCTGCACATGAAGCATTATTATGTTTGCACATGTTTACACTTTTAAGAAATGCTTGAATTCAGACATTGCCTAAAATGGCTCTAAAAACTTGCAAATCCATAAGCATTCCAACTCTCATGCATTACAATGTACTGTGCATCATTTTGGTATACAATTGCTTTTAAATTTTTGATTTACATATCTAAATACTCAAAGATATTTCTGTAAGGATAGTTCTTGAAGGTTAGAATTATACACAAGACTGAACCAGGGTTAACTTTATCTTAAAGTTAAAGTTACCTTTTTTTAACTCTCTACAATACCTAATTATACTTTTTGTGCTTAGCAATATTTCTTATTTCTTATTTCAATTTACATGGCACTGTATTAGCCCACACTTGGGCTCTCTGAGTAGCTTACAAACAATTAAAACAGTATCACATTTTAAACTCTGTGAAAATAGAGCAGTAACAATAACATTCAAAAATATAAAGAAACAGAATCCAACAGATTAAAATTATTACAAAATATTTTTAAACCAACAATTTAAAACTCAGACTAAAAATGTAAGCCAAAAATAGTATCAGGTTAAAATCAAGATCACCAGTAAAAACAACTATTAAAATAGCTGGAGAAAAGATATGATTTCGCCTGGCACTGAAATGTTATCAGTGATGGTGCCAGGCACACCTCTGTGGGGGAGCCCATTCCAGAGACGGGGTGCAACCACTGAGGGGCCCTTCTTCTGGCTGCCTTCACCCTCACCTCCCTGGGAGGCGGTTCCCTGAGAAGGGCCTCCTGACTTGATCTTAATGGACAGGTACGTGCATATGGGTCAAGTTGGTCCTTCAGGAACTCAGGGCCCAAGTAGCAGCAGCTATATTAATACGACATCTATCCATCATTTTGTTTTTTACATGATATCCCACTTTTCTTCCATCATGGAAGTCAAGGTAGCTGCACCCAGTTTCCAGGTGGTCTTCCCCACAAGCGATGGCCAGGCAGCTTCGGAGAGGTTCAGCAAAATGACTGCCTCATGTGCTTTAAGACCAGACCCTATGGCTTGAGGAACAAAATCCCATGTTTTCCACAATAAAACAACACAAACCTGGCTTCTCTGGCATCTGCATTACAGTCTTTTTTGGTCCCTGCTGAACAGTTTTATTCGCCAAGGCTGCACCCCCTTCCTCAATTCCGTATCATTTGATGCTTTTTTCGCTTTTGCGCCGTTTTCCCTCCCCATTCTGAATGGTGGGAATGTTTTTCCCAAGCCCCTTCTGCCCTGCCACCCCTTGAGAGCTTTTCCAAGCTGGAATCCAGTTCCTGAGCTAAAAACATTTCAGCACCACTGGTCGAACCATCCAATCTATGCCAGCATCAGCACGACCCTGCCTCATTCAGCGTTTTTAAACCTCGCTGACTTTGACTGGAGAATTTCCTTATGCGTGGGATTAATTCGATAAATGCTCATGACTGGCTGTTGCACATCCCATCATATTAATGATAGGTTTGTACAACAAAAATTGGACGAGGCAGCAGCGAGGGAGAAGGACCCAAACCTGCCCCATGGAGGACTCTACTGACAGCCAAGTGGAGGAGAGCTCTCTGCGAGGGAAACTTTTGCTGTTTCCCACTCTGGCTGGACACAGTATAAACATTCATATTTTACCACACATCTGGCTGCTCGGGTAACCATCTCTTTTTCCTGTGCAGTCGAGTTACCATAATGTTAATGTCATCCTACCTGTTCTGAACTGTGGCAGTTTGCATTCAAACTAGGGATATTTGTAGCTACTGGACTTGTTCCCAAAATTAAACTATAACAGAGCCAACGTGTTTTACACACACACACACACACACACACACACACACAATTAAAAAGAAACTGGAAAAGAAGTTGGCTTTACTGCCTATCTAATAGTCTACGTTATATGTAATCTATCGTATGCATCTTTCAGACGAGTTAGCCCATTTGTTCAAATTAAAACATATGTTATCTTCAAGACTACAAAACAGCCCAATGATAATTAGAGTTAAACAACTATTGCTGTCATCTCTCTCCAGAACACTGTTAAATGTGATTTAATTTCCTTGAAACTACTTTAGAGCAGATAAGTGTGGCTGTGTTCTGATCTGGGAACAGCTGTGTGTGTTGCTATAGCTACCCAAGCAAAAAGTTCACAAAACTGATAACTCATGCAAGTTTTACAGAAGAAGAGCTCTGTAAAGTTAGTCAAAACAAAGTACAGGACATGGAACAGGAGAGAATATAACTCTGGTACTGAAGTGTAACTTTGATTGCCAAAAAATGCCCAAGACATTCTTGTATATTAAACAGTGAACTAAAATGTACATGATTATGTTTCTTTGAATGAACAGCTTTTGCATTTCAGTTAGAGACTTAAACCGAAACAATACCTATGTTTCATACACCCTTCTTTCTTGGTTTCCATCTTTAAATGATTTGTACGCTGCCCCTTCAAGGGTAGCTGCACATCTAAATTCCAGCAGGGACTGCCTGATATTTGTGCCGAATGAGTACAATATTACTGAATCCTTAAAGGCTTGGCACCCCCATATTCTGAAATGGTTCACAGTTGGTTCCCCATTCATCCACATGAATAACGCCTCTCCCACACACCAACAACACACCGGTAACAGCAGTAACGCCTCCATATCAGCCTCTTTGCTTCAGGTTTATCTGTGCTTTTGTTAATAGCTGGGGGAAAGCCTCAGCACCCTTTTCGCCTTGGCATGAAGACAGTCAACTGCCTCTCCATTCCTCACAGGATGAAGAGTTATGATAACACACCACAATGAGGAGGGAAGCCACACTTGCTGAATTTCTGCCACTCAGAGAGCTGCTTCAAAGGTGCAGAATCTTTCGAGGGAAAAGGTGGCAACCCCACGACAAAGGTTTGGAGGGAAACACAGAGACATTGCTTTGAAACAATGGAACAAGCATTCTCCAATGCTGTTTTTGTACCCAGAAATGCCACAGAAGTAAGAGAACCATTAAAAGTTGCAGCAGAAAGTTATCTCGCTTATCTTGGAAGTGCAGTAAAAGAAAGTACAATTCACTTTAATTTCTTCCCCTCTCCCACTTCATTTTACCTACTGAAGCCATCCCAAATTCCAGTGATGGACAAGAACCAGCCATGTTCCCCCTGTACTGGGCACACAGACACACACAACAATTCCCACATTTTCTTTCAAAAGCCAAATCTGCCATACAAAACCTATTGTTGCTTCAGCTTCATCAGCCAGCACAAGCCACCAGAAGAAATTCAAAATCTCCACTCATACTTGCTGCATTTTAAAGTTACTCATATTATCAATAAGCTTTTATTAGCACATGTCAAAGTTTGCTGCATCTTTTAAAAAGTTAATTAGAAAAACCTACCTCTTTCACACTGAGGCCCAGTAAAGCCGTAAGTGCAGGCACATCGGTTTGGTGCGACACATCTCCCTCCATTAAGGCACCCGCTTTCACAGACAGCTGCAAGCAAAGTCGGCAACAGTTAATGGGAAGGCCTCCAGAACCCGAGAATTTGTGACAAATATTCAGTTGTGGTTAACTCAACTTCAGTAATCATTCCATGCTCCCCTATGATTGAATTTGAACTATTCCTCAGCAGGAATCCTGAGCTGGAACCCTTTCTCCAAAGTATTTGCCACAGAGCAGGATTCCCATGAAGAATGCAAACATGCAAACTGTATAGCCCAGGAAAATATTTGCGCTGTGCTTTTTGGTGATTACAGAAACAGCCTCTGAGATATCAATATCCTTGCGGGCAGGTGCTTGGGCATTCCCATATTCCCAAAGCCAGTTACTCAAGTATCTGGTTCTGATGCACTGGCCTGTTTTGAATTACCCTTGCATGTTTTAAACTCTGGATTCAGAGTCTGAGCATTATCGGCACTACACATGTGCTCCATGGTGGCAAACCTGCTTGGGGAATAGACTTCAGCACCCTGGAGAGCTCCCGTAATGCTCAAAGTAAAGGCCTCCATGGACGAGGACCCGCCGACACACACATCACTGGCCTCCCCTGCCTGGGTTGCTCGGAAGAACATGGGGATAAGTGAAATTGCTCATGCTTGACAGCTCATTGCTGTTACTGGAGATAAACATCCTGGGTTGCCAAGAACCTGGGTTGCCTTGCTCCTCCTACTTGCAGCAGGAGTCGTCCAGCAGTGAGTGATTAGTAAGTTCACTTGCCATCACAGCATTCACCGCAAACCAGGTCTTAAAGAACACCAGGGTCATTCTCCTGGGCATGCAGGAAGCTGCCCTTATCCCCAGTCAGAATATCTGCATATTGTCCAGTATTGTCCATTTCAACTCATGGCTGCTCTCCAGCGTTGGAATGGAGTCCTTTACATGGACCTCTACCTGCAAGCAGCGATGCCGAGGACATAAACTGGGATGATCCACACCTGGATTCTACAAGCCCACATGCTTTTGGTCCTCCTACCACTGGGAGAGAAGAGAAGGACACCCAGCCCTAGAATCACTGCTCTCCTGCCTGTTCCTATGGAGAATGGGCCACACGAGTCTTTTCATTAAATCTACATCTCTCTGCCCCATCCCAATTTTAACTCAGGGCACCCAATCGAAGCTTTAAGATGTGGATATAGAGTCCATGCACCTGTTCTAGAGTGAAAATGGAAAAGGACATACCTGCTAAATTCTGATTTAAAGTATCTGTTTTGGCTCAAAGAAACAGAAGGAATACTATCCCCATGGCAGAAGAAATGTTGCAGTAATGAAGACTTTAAAATCTTATAACTCTTATTTCCCCACGATATCAGGTTTAAAGTACAAACATCTATTTATCTCTCTAGCAATCTATCTTAATATTTATTAAGGCTCTGGGCAATTTACAAGAAATTAAAACCAACAGTGATTAAAATTGACTAAGAACATATTGAATAAAACTGACATGAGAACTAATGCGAGAAGGCCTGTTGGAAGAGATACAAGTATGTTTTAACTCCCTCTTAAAGCAGGGAATTTGGGAAATCAGACGCATCTCTCCTAGCAAACCATTCCTCAGCTTAGGGCAACCACTGAACAAGTCCCCTGGGAAACTGACATTAAT
Organism: Varanus salvator macromaculatus; assembly: GCA_023646645.1. Lineage (NCBI taxonomy): Eukaryota > Metazoa > Chordata > Lepidosauria > Squamata > Varanidae > Varanus > Varanus salvator. The sequence continues at coordinate 10,973,347 of JAIXND010000786.1, forward strand.
CTTACAGACTTCAGAAGATGATCCCCGAAAGACCTTAACTGGCAAGGCAGAATGGATGGGCAAAGGCTCTCCTGAAGGTATTTTGGACCCAAGCCAGGAAGGGCTTTAAAAGTAATGGCCAGCACCTTGTTCTGCATCCAGAAACGTATCGGTAGCCAGCACAAAGTCTTTAAAATGGGTGACATGTGGTCTCTCCATGATGCCCCCAAGACTAGCCTGGCAGCCTATTTCATAGCAGTTGCAGCTTCCAGAGTGGGCACAGGAGTAGCCCTGTGTACAGCACATTGCAGGATTTTTGTCCAGAGGCTACCAGTGCGTGCACTACTGTGTTCCTCCCATTCTGCTCCAGGAAGGGCTGCAGTTGGTGAATCAGTCAAAGCTCACAGCAAATGTTCTTGACCACAGCTTCTATCTGAACTGACAACTGAAAGCCTGGGTCGAGCAGCACCCCCAAACTGCAAACTCGGTCTTTCAGGGGGAGTGTGACCCCTTCCAGAACCAGCTGATACACCTCTGATCCTGGATGTGGACCCTGAAAAGCAGGCACCTCTGTTTTGTCTGGCTTCTACTTCAATTTGTTGGACATCCAAGCAGTGCAAGCTGAATGGGCATTCAGAAGTCATTGAATGTCCTCCACCAGTACTTGTGGCAGGGTTCAAGCCCTGGAAATGTTGTGTTGCGGTGGCAGGGTGAGGAAAAGAACCACAGGCCTGAAAACACGGCTGCTCCGAGAGATGAGTGCTTTCCTTTCCCCTTCCCACTGCTCTCTCTAGGAAACCTCACACAAATCTGCTCCACAAAATTACAGGCTTTTTTCAAAGAACATGATTTGCAGTTAAGTGCATTATTACAAATCCACATTGCTTGGCAAAACGACTCATTGGAATATGGCTGGGCTGGGACTCTGAAAGACTTCCTGCTTTCGACGAGGCTTTGGGGGCGAATGCCAAACTCCATGCAGCACTTATCAAATGCACTTATAAACACAGTCACATAACTCAAAAGAGACAAGCTCTGGAATCAGCTAAGACTTTCCTTGAAAAGTCATAGCTGATTGACCATGAAGTCAATGGAAAAGCCCTGGAAAAGATTTTCTGAGTATGAATGGATGCCCTGGTCCTTCAGAATTCCATCAGTCTTACTGCAAGGCCAGTGATAACTTTAGGTTCGGGGGAGCCCCTGGGCAGCCACAGAGGACCCTCTGCTTCTTCAGGGAGACTCCCCTCTCACCACCATGGCCACCAGATGCTATTCCTCCTCCGCCGCCGCCACCTCCTCTTGCTCTTCTAGGCTTCTACACTTTCTCTTTCTCAGAATTTCCATTGTCTGGGCCAGAGTAGGTGCAGAGGACATGCAATTCCTGGGGACTCGTGTCAGGGGGACCCTGCTCGGATGTGAGGCCTCAGCACATGCCAACCATGCCAAGTCTGGACACCAGCCCTCAACGAAGAGGCTCCTAGTGGGATGCATTACAATGAACCCCTTCCTGCCAACTGCTGGCCTTCTGCCAGCAGGCCGCCATTTGTCACCCAGGCAAGCCCGGAAAGCCAGGTCTGTCCTCGCCCTCGCTCCCTCGCATCTAGTACCAACCGCTTCCCAGACCCTACACAGAGCACCATGCTTGCTTCTGTGCAGAGGGGCCTAGGTGCATGCAGCAAGACACGGGCAGGACTCACCCAGCCAGAAATGGCTGAGTGCATTGCAGGGCAAGCAGCCAAGCCATCAGCATGCCCTGTGCAGGGAGGTTTACACTATATTCTGTAAGGAACCCTCATGCAATCGGCTCTATATATGCGAAAGGGCTGTCGCCGCTCGCAACAGTGAAATTGTGATTAATCAAGCCCTGTACGCACAGAACCGTTCAAACTCTTTGAGAATGTCAAGAATGCAAGAGCTGCGACATCAGGCAATATCCAATTATTATGAATTTGTCTGGTGCTTATTTTAATTGTTCTCGTCAGAAAGAATTCTCTGGCATCCTCTGGAAAGTCACGTGCTAATTTGAAAAATTCCACTCCAGTCAACTAACAGCCTAGAATGTTTTCATTATGGTGGTTGCAACTGTCTCCTTGAGGTTGAATTTTACTTTTTCACTCGCACCAAGCCAAAAGTTTTTTCAGCAGGAGACCAGGCTGCTCTTCCAAGTTTCTCAGCAGCAGCAAGTCGTTTTCTCTTTTGGGTGGCCACCACTGTTCTCCTGCCATTCCCCACCACCACCATGAGCTAATCTAGAACAAAGACTACATGAAGATGTAGCATCCTTCCCTATGGTGTCACGGTAAATTCTAAAGTGCAGCCTTCCATCCTGGCTTTCCCTGTAGCCACATACTCAAGCAGAGCCAAAAAGTTCACGCAGCTGTACTGATCCATTTCCAAAAGAACTCCAGTTATCAGTTTTCATTTCTAGTGGGAACAGGTCCAGTAGAGCATATGGATTACTTACTGGACCTGTTCAGGAAAGCTGCTCCAGTCTGTGTTGGCAATACTGGACTAGATGCATCAAGGGTCTAACTCACTATAAGGCTGTTTTCAATTATCTGGTAGCAGTTACCCATTTGAGACCAAGTTACCTACAAATCCTTTGAATTAAAAGAGAGAGCAAATCATTGTTGCTGGGAAGATTAATTTCCCCCAGCAACTGTGATGACTGCATCTAAGCTCAGAGGGATCAGGGAATCCAGAGGGGTTTAACAGATGACACCTGCATCAATGACCGATAGTGAGTACCGGCTCCATCACCCCATTGGCCAATCCCAAATTACTTCTTGGGGTGAAAAAGCAACTTCCAAACTGCAAGCCACTGGGAACCACCCTTTTTGCTGTTGCTGGCATGGGGCAGTGCCATCGTGTCACCCCACACACGCACGAACCCCCCAAATCCCCACCCCTGAATCACTTCCGCAAGTGGGGCAGCCAAATGGAGGAGGCGCTCCAGCTGAGTCCTGTGGAATATCACGTGTACTTACGTTGTCCACAGTGCGTTCCCGTGTATCCCTTCTGGCAGAGACAGTGGTCATCACTGCAGCTTCCTCCGTTCATGCACCTGATGTTGCAGTGTTGCACTTGAAGAGAAACAGAAGGCATTGCTCAACGCTGTTGTCTAGAACGACTGGACAAAAGGAAGCGGCAAGTCCTTTGGATGCTTAATCCCATGAAGTACTGACCACCCTTCACTGAACTAATCATGGACAGGAAAATGCTTGCAGCCTGTCACAATCCCACATCACGGGGAAAACCAGTGAAACTGGCAGGAAGCACTCCGAAAATGTGGTGAAGTGGGAAAATGTCAAGCCAAGATTCTGTCATCAAAGTAAAACAGAGGTTGTGAGGAATGTATCTTGCAAGTCCTCCAGTGCCCTGCTTCCCAACCTGCTCCGTGCATTTATGCCTTCAAAGATCCAGGTGGGTTTTGATCGGTGGAATCCCCACCACAGTACTGCCATTTTGGGAACACCTCCACCTGCCATGCCAGCACTGAAGACCCAGGAATACTTTTCAGAGCCAGGTGCCAGCAGCCCAGTGTTCAAAACCAAGAAGGTAAATGGCAGAAGTTTTCAACTGATATCAGGGATTGAAGTGTCGGACAGTCAGGTTTGCCTTTGTGCGGTTTGCAAAAGGACTTGTGCCGTAGAAACACAGAAACAGAGCGAGTCAGAAGGGGCCTCCTGGGCCATCTAGTCTGACCCCCGGCTCCAGCCGGTTCCACTCACGACATGCTCACCATGTGCTTGTTTCGAAAAGCAGTATCAGAGGCTGGACTTTCAAGTTAGTAAGTGCTAACTTGAAAGTCATCACTGGCCATGACACTGGAGGGGCATTGCTCTATCCCTCCATGCCTATGGTGGAAGGTCTGTATTCTTGGTATTTCCTACTCCAGGGCCAGCTGTAAGTTTTGTGTTCCAAGGAGTGCTTTAGCATTATAGCCCCTTGATTTTTCAGGGGTGGGTAACTTGTGGTCATCCAGATGTTCTGGCCTCCAACTCCCATTAGCCCAAGCTAGCATAGCCTGTGGTGAGGCATGATGGGAGCTACCAGTGAAAAGAGGTGGAGGGCCACAGCTTGTCCACCCCAGTTTTAGATGAAAGAAAAAGAAATTAGGCGAAGCTGTCTTCCTCTACAGAGAATCATGTCATGATCTACTTCATTTAGTCCAATGCTACTAATCAGTAGTCAATATGCAGAATCTAATAGGCTGGCAAAACTTAAAAGCCTGCATGGCAGGGTGCCGATAATAAGGATGAAGTGGGAAGGAACACTTAAACCTTGGGCTCCTCACTGCTGTGAGGGGGGAAAAAACCTCTCACAGTTTAGCTCTCTGCTTGCTGTAGGAGAACAGATGCCAACTAGAGCAGACACAGTAAAAAGGGAGCCAGGAAACAGATTCCATCTCGAAAAGAACCACATGAAAAGCTCCTCCTGAGATAAGATTATTGTCAGGTTAGCATTTTGCTGTACTTTAAAAGAGAACAGAATACCCAATGAGCTACCGGTGTGTGGAAAATGACACGGCAATGGATGTAATGCCAAGAAACGGTTGCATGGCAGCCCTGCCTCCTTTTGTAATATTTGACATCTTGCAATCCAATAAGGTTGAAGTAACCCTCCAAAACACCCCCCAAAGCAATCATTAATCCTCAATATTGGTTATTCAGTATCGATTAATCAATATCCTTATCGACTATTGTAATTTTAATAAAAAGCATGCCTTCTCTAACTGCACTGATGCTCACAACGAAAGTGAGAATTAGGTCAGGCTATGTTATTCCAGTTTTATAGATCGGCATCTGATACAGATGCAGAGAATGACTTTCTCCCAGGGGAAGAAGCACGGCTCAAACATGGCGGCCTGCCCACAACCACCCAACAAGTATATGACTCAACAAGGATTATGAATCTGTGTTCATAAACCAGACTTAAGAATGTCATAAGACATGTCTAGTCACAACTCAAGAGGATATTGTAGAGTTGAGAAAATTGCAGAAAAGAGCACCAAAATGAGCAACGGGCTAGAGTAATTCTCTCAGGAAAGACTGTAACAGCTGAGAATGTTTAGCATAGGAAGAAGACCAATGAGGGAAGCTGTAACAAGAGGTGAAAGGTGCGTGGCTTGGAGAAAGTGGATAAGGAGACATGCTTCTTCCCCTTTGGGGAACTGAGGTCATACCAGGGAGATGATCAGTGAGAGATCTGGAATATACCAAAGGAAGTACTGCATCACAGAGTTTGCCATTAAATTGGGGCATTCACTACTTCAAGATGTAGTGATGGCCACCCCTTTGGAGGGCTATAAATGACAAATTCATGGAGGAAAATGAATGTTCTGATTGGCTGCTTCTTTGATTGATTGATTGATTGATTGATTGATTGATATCCTGCCTTTTTCCTACAAAGGGCTCAAGGCAGCTTACATTATTCTCCTCCTCCATCTCATCCCCACAACAACAACCCTGTGAGGTAGGTTGGGCTGAGAGTCTGTGGCTAGCCCAGAGTCACCCAGTTGGCTCCATGGCCGAGCGGGGATTCGAACCCGGATCGTCTGAGTCCCAGTCCCAGCTCTTAACCACTACGCCACACTGGCTCAGGTGGTATATTCAGTTCTTGGGAAGATGTGCAGGAGGTGCTGCTGCACTCATGCTCCTCCACTTGGGACCTTCCCACAGGCAGTTAGTTGTGTGAATGGACTGTCAGACAAGATGGACCCTCTAGCAATGTCTTCACTAAGATCAGCAAAGCCTCAGGATGAAGGGGACATGGAGGGGTTGAGCTAAGCTTTTATTGGTCATACATATGCTCTTCCCCGAGCTATAGCAACATGAAGCTAGTGTGGTGCAGTGCAGTGGCTTTCAGGCTTGATGACTAGAAGTCCCTCAGAATCCTATTTAGATGTTCCTCAGTAAGATGTTCAGCAATGCCAAACAAGTTTGCTTAAAGATATCTGGACTACCACACATTTTTTTTCCTGCAATGTGGAGCTGGAAGAGCATGCGCATGGGGAAGAACGGGTTTTGCAGAATGCCACGTGTTCCCTAGATTACTCCCCATAATTCTTTGTAAGCTTCTAGGCAGCCTAAAACAGGCGTGAGAATCATTTCCAGAAGGCAGGAACCTTGAAAACCAGTGGTGTAGTGGGTAGAACGTTGGAGCTAGACAGACTTGAGAAGACATGTTCAAACCTTGCTTGGCCCTGAGGTTGACGTGGTGGCTTTTGTCACACCTGTGCTACCTCTCTGGATTGCTGTGAGGCTAACCTATTACTCTAAACTTTTCAGAGCAATAATGCTATTGAAATTTAATAAAATAATGGCAGGACATTGTGCTTGAGCTTATTTTAGAATGACACCACAAGCTAAACTCAGGTACTCCTCTTCTTGTACCTTAGCCATGATGAGGTGTTTGATAGCTTTTGTTTCAGATTTAGAATAAACAGTTTGCCATGTCATCTGAACCCAACACACTTTGATTAATCTTAAGTGTAGTTTGTTTTAAACATACCAAGGGTTATGAAGCTGGTTTCTTAAACAAACCATAGTTAGTATTAGCTGCAATTTAGGGTTCAGTTGACATGCAGCTCTGTCAGACAGCAGAGAAGGGGGAAAGTGCACAGACCTGCTGAAATTTGCTTTCCTCATGCTAAAAGATAGTTTAGCAGGACATGAATCAATTCATGGTGACCAGTCTTGTCTTGTCAATGTTCCAATATTCCCCTAAGAGTCATAATACACCAAGTCCTTCTTTAAAATGCAGGGGGCATTTGCAATGAATGACAACCTCAAACCAAGCTTGAGCATTCCAAGAGCAAAACAACCCACCAAAAATATTGCCAATTCATGATTCCTTTTTCATACTACCACCACTTCAAGATGGTAAAGTAAACCAGTCCCCTCTACCCCTAGCATGACACATTTCAGCAAATTTCTGTAGTTTAATGCTGAAGATAATGCCAGTTTGTAGTTTGCCAGTTAACCACACAGGTAAGGATTAATTCTATTTACTACATCTTAAAACACTGGTAACATCATCATAACTGTCTCTGTTGCCAGCTGCAAAAACAATGCTATTGTTTTCCAGTGCAAGAGAAAGGGCACAATCTAGACCAAAACAAAGATTGGCTGCCATGGTGGAGTGGTCCAAGCCTCTTCCATGAATTCTACAGGACTAGGCCAAACTGGACATGATGTTGATGTGTCCTTGCAGTCACATGCAGTTTTGCTATAAAACAACCCAATGCAACAAAAGATTTTGTCTCAGTACAAACAACAGCTTATAAAGAGCTCTTTTCCTTGGGAAGGTAAATGTTAAATTCTATTCCTCCTTTGTCATGGTCCCAAAGATTAGAGGTCATCTCAGTGGCTGCTATCTGCATGTTTTAAAACCTGCCGGCTGAATGTAAGGATGCAACACTGCATCCGGTTTGGCCCTTAAAAGGGCTGAACCTCAACTAGAATTACACACAAGAAATCTGCAGAACTGCAGAGTAATTAGCTGGTGGAGTCTGATAGTGAAACACCAGCCTGAGCAGATCAGCAAAAAGGTGAGCAGTGGCTTTAAAATGCATGGTCCAATTTAGCTTTATAAAATCTTAGGAAAACAGGAGGGATTAGAAAACACATAGGAAATGAAATCATCTGTCAGGCGGGGTAGGAACTTAAACCACAAACTGATTTCAATTAGAGTAAAGCATGCTAAAAGCTAACTTCCATTCCCACATGATTACCAAACCCATTTAAATACTTTGAGATAATAAGTTTAACAGTAGCTTAAATACTGATTTTTTTTACCTTCCCTTTTCAAGCTACAGTCTAAGAATACTTCCTCTGTTTTTCTCCTCTGCACAGCTATGTAATAGGAGACCAGGAGAGAAGAGCTTCCATAATTTGCCTTAATTATTTTTAAAGAAGCTGTTTCCAAGCTAAATAATTTCTCATTCAGTTTTAATTATCTGGCAGGCTAAGAACTTAAATCATCAGTTTTAGAGGCATTGTTCTAAGGCCTGGGTGTGGTTGCACATATCCAACATGTTGAAGAATTTACGGTAAAAGCTTTTTTCTTTTCTTTTTTTTACAGTGCATTAAAGCAGCAAGCATGGGGTCCCTTCAATCCAATTTAAGGAGGAGAGGGCATAGTTTAGTGGCTTGAGAGCACTGCATTATACCTGCATTGTTCAGTCCCTGACAATGCATCTCCAGGAAAGGAATTTCCCCTGGAAACATTGGAAAATAGCCTGGCCACTGGAGCAGACGGTGCTGGAGCAGAAAGGATCCTGGACCGAGTCCATGTGAGGCAGTTTCCCACGTCCAACGTGAAGTCGGGGCTGATCTGAGACACATCAGTGGATGTACAGCCACGGAACGGACTTGCTGCTGGCTTCTGCTTCACCACCAGCGAGGCGCCTTGGTCCTCCGCGGCACTGGAGCACAGCAGGCCAGCTTAGGCGCCACAGGCTAGGCCTTCCAGTACCCACATTTCTGTCCAACAGAGGGGAGCAGCTGGGGGTCTCAGGAAACCTGGAGAGCATCTATTGCTGCTGTCCAAACAACTGCCGCTGGAGGGGGCTCCTTATGCCTCCCAATGGTAGGGCCGGACCTGCATGGAGTTATTCCAGGGTAAACTGGAAGTGGATTCGACCACGAAGAGCTCAAATCACACACAGGCAGTGACAGTCGGATTGCCGGAGGATTTCGTTCCGTTCACCTTTTTAAGTGAATTGACCTAATTGCACTGCCTGAACAAGCATGTGGAATGTGACACATCCCATGTTAATCCTACTTATAGGAGACCCATTGAAATGACTGGGACTTCAGTTAGTCATTTCCATGGGTCTACTCTAAGTAGGATTAACACTGGATCTTAGCTCTGAATTTTGCGATGCGGTTCTCTGCTCAAAGAAATCCATCCAGAAAAGCATCTTTTAGAGGGTAATGTGTAATTTAAGGGGAGCCATACAATTTAAATAGAAATGGCCCTGTGTTTTTCCTTCTTTTCCGCAGAAAACAAGGTGGATTTATGGCTGGACATATGTGGAACTCTGTGTACTTCGGTATACTTTTTCAAAGACAAGTCACACTGTATTCAATGAGATTTAGGGTGCAATTCATTGGTATCCACTGCTGATGCACAGAAGCCTCCAAACAGACGTGTACATGCATCCAGTGCTCAGAATCTTAGCAGTGAGCCAAAGCATACTCAGCTTTTGCAAGAAAGGCATGCGCATGTCAAAAATAATATTTCAGTGTATTCTGCCAATGGTAGGAGGGCTTTAAAAAAGAATTAGACAAATTCACAGACGGTAGTTTATCAACAACAGTCAGGAGAGCTACAAACATCCTCCTCATTCAGAAACAGTGTCCGTCCAAATACGAGATGCTGCACCTACTTAATCTCCACACACTGGTGCTAAAAGACGCAGGAGCAGAGCCAAGAGAAAGATCTGACGATCCTTACCCCAAGTGTGAAATGTCTTTACATGGGACAAAGAGCAACAAAGTATTTCACCAAACATTCCATTAAAATAGGGAACTCCCTGCCACACTGGTGATTGGCAAAAACGTAGAAGTGTATGATTAGACAAATGGGTACTGTCCATGATGGCTAAATGGATCCTCCAAGTTCAGAGTCAGTCTATCCCTGAGTAATGGTTGCTAGTGGGCAAAAGCAGACGCCCACTACTGTCCTGGTTGTGAAGCATCAAGTCTGTCCATCCTTTCCCAGGCTGGTGTCCCACACATGTTTTGGATTGCCAGGATTCCTGGCCACTGGCCATGCTGGCATGGGTGAAGGGGAGCTGCAGGCCAAACCATACGGAGGGCACCAGACTGAGGAAGGCTGAGCCTGCCCATGTTGGAAACAGGAAGGGATCGGTGGACCTTTGCTCTGATCCAGCAAGGCTCTTCCTGTATGCAAGAGAGGGTAGCCCACAATCTCTTTGAAATGCTTGGAGAAGAAGGGAATTGCCAGAAAACATCTGTGAGGTCTAAGACAATAAATGCAGAGGAGGAACTGGATTTTTTAAAAGACATTCATAGCTGTCTTCATCAACGATGTCTCAGTTCAGAGGTCCGGGCAAAGAACAGATGTAAAACATTCAGCATCTCAGGCTGTTGTTTAGTTTAGGGAGTAGGGCGGAAAAACCAACTACATTTCAGAATCCTATTTATCAATGAATCATTCCAGAAGTCTGACGTTGAATAAGAAAGTAAAAGAAATGTTAAATTCCACTGAAAGTATCCATGTTTAGAGAGAACTTTTATAATGATAACATAGCAGAAAATGTAGTCTTGGAAAAAAGCCAGTAAAGGGTAGCGGAGGAGATGGCAGAGGTGCATAAAATGATGTGGAGAAAGCAGAATTCATAAAAGATTGAGTCATCCCACTAAGCTGATTAGTGGGAGATTCAGGAGAGATAAAAGCAGCACCATACAGGTACTTGAAAGGCTGTCACAAAGAGGAAGTTCAAGATCTCTTCTCGCTGATACCAGAGTGTGGGACATGGAATAATCCATTCAACTTGTGATAACCCAGTGTCAGTCTAGATATCTGGAAAAGTTTCCTCACTGTAAGAGCAGTATGAGAGTGGAACCAGTTGCCTAGAGTGGTCATGGGTTCTCCCACACTACAGACATTCAAGGCAGAATAGGACAATCACCTGAGTGGAACGGGGTAAATTAGTGCCCTACAATAGCAGGGGGTTGGACCTAATGGCCTTCTTGGCCCCTTCCAACTCTACTATTCTATACCACAGACTGTACTGATGGTCACCAACACAGATGGCTAGACAAATGCATGATGTTTAAGGCTATCCATGGCCTTGGTCCATGGTGATGATGGCTACATTTTACCTCTGATACCAAAGGCAGCTTTGCACTCATATCCTGCTGTGGGACAGGCAGATGTCTGGCCACAGCAGGAACCAAATGGCTTTGGTCCAAGGTCACCCTGCTCCTTCTAGGTCCTCCAGCATGAGGACCACTGTGCCTGTACTTTGCCACTGTACTTTGCCACTTGACATCGTCAAGATGTCTTGGCTCACAAGCTTCACATACAGGGCACCTAAATGCAATCTCACGCCCCGCTAATGAAGGCCATTTGGGCAGAACTGCGTCCTTCCCAGCCTTGCTGCCTTAAGGCTCTGGACAGCCACTGCAGTCTGCCAGAGGAACCAGACACTGACTCAACTTCCCATGTTCAAGGGGGGAAGTTGTGGTTTCAGACTGGCAAGCAGCCCCCTGCTTCTCTGGACGATGGCAAATAAGAGCCATGCTTCCGAGGCAGCACTCTTTCAACCTTGCTTACATCATTTCACCCTGTAAGGGGGAGGGGGGTGCTTAAGGTTTCCCCCACCAACTAATTCAAGAAAAGGCTGCACATGTAAAACTGGTATATCAAAGAGATTTGGCAATCTGCTAATGAAGACAGGCAGCAATCAAACGTATGTTGTGCCCCCACCTGAGTCCAGATGGGAACAGCCAAGCAAGGCCAAGGCAACTGCTTTGAGGATGCTCAGGGAGAGCTCTGGGTTCAAGGAAACAACTTGACAAAATGGCAGCCATTCGGGGCCCAAAATCCTGGGGGCCTCCCAATCTCCACAGAGCACACATTTGCCACTGGTAGTTTCCCACTGCCAGAGCACTACACTTTAAGAAGGGAAACAGCAAGTCACACTGCCATTTTAACTTTTCTGTGGCCCTGTGAGAGAGCATCACACCAAGGCTTGGTGGCAATTCAAAATGGCGGATGCCTGCCACCAGGTAAAAATACACTTGGGAGAACGGTTTGGGACAATTAGGGAAGGGTGTCAAACTGACCCCAAGTGCCCTTCAGACTGCAGAGCTTACACACAAGCTGACCTACAAGATGATGTTCTTGTATTCTGCCATATCATATCCTCACATTTTAGCCACGTACCACTTATTTTTCTTCCTGAAACAAAACAGGCCCAAGGTATACAACATCCTATAAAGTATTCCTTTTGTCATTTGGTGTCTTTGTGTCCCAAACAAGCTGGAGTGAAAAACTGTCTCATGGACTTTCACACAGAAAACTAGGGAAGTAAACTTAAGAACTCTGGGTGTCAGTAAGTTGGCAGAAGGCATGAGATTTGACTGGGGGAACATTTACCTCACCAGAAAGAAATTAGTTATAGGAGCAGAGAAATATGCCACAGTACATATTTTTAGCAGTAAATGTTTTACCTGAATTTTCACCTTGGCAGTTTGATTGTTTTCTAATCTTGGTGGTTTATAACCTACTTCTTTTGACACCACAGACACACATATGCTCACGGAGGAAGGAGCACAGGGAAAATGGCTTGGCATCGTGAAATGCACCATGGACAGATTTGGGTATAATGTTTTGCAACCATGTATGAGGAGCAGGCATCCAAGACTAATATAAATCTTTACAGGGAGTGACATTATTGTGTGACTTTCGACACAAGGCCATGACCTGTAACAACATCAGAGAAAAGAACACCTTCTCAGAAAATGCTGCCGATGTTGACAATGTCCCAGGAAAGGAATTTTGACTCACAGGCTCCCAAAGGCTTGCAGTGCAAGAGACAGAGCAGGCACTGGAACAAATATACTCATATTCTTCTCCACCTACTCCAGCATTCTGCATTGTTTCTGCACATCAAACATTTGGTATTAATTACCAATGATATGGCATTGTCCTCATGAAAAGGAGAGAGTGAATGTGCAGTCTTTTGGCAAGGCCAAAATGTGCGTGCGCAAGTGAGCTTCCCTTTATGTCGTTCACCATCTTAACATGCTCACACATATTTAATATTGGTATACTAAAATATATATTTAACAAGGCAGCAACTCCTCTCAAAGTCCAAATGTGCCCACTTGCTCCAAAGGATTGCAGGCCCCTGTATCTCTACAAATGAAACATGATCATGCTTTCACCAAAAATCGGGATCCATTCCACTCTTTCACAATGGCTGGGTCCATGCAACACAACGAACCACCATGGTCAATTTTCTTGCCTGAACTCAGTCATGGTATTTCGCCATGGTAAGTTTGGCCTTTAAAAACCACAGTGAGGAACTGCAGTCCACAGCCTCCTGGCCATTTTTCAGATTCCACAGCCAGTGAGTTGCCATAACTTTTCTTGGAGAATCTGCAAAACTAATTTTGGGGTCAACATTCCAGTCAGTTTGGCTCCCAAACTTCCACCAGTACAACAAAACAGTGATAGTGAATAGACGCTTAAGGCAAACCATCCGGAAACAAGTATTTCTTCCTGAATCACATTTTTGCTGGCAGAGGATTAAGTATAAATTCACTATGCTAACACATCTCCCAAAAAAGCAGCTCCAAAGTGAATAATGGGCAGTCCCACTGATAAAAATAAATAAGTGATTAAAACAGAGGGTTCAACTGCTCATCTGGACATCACTGCCAAGCCACATGAGACCTGGTGATTTAAAAATCATGGAATAGTAGGGTTGGGAGGGGCCAAGAAGGCCATCGGGTCCAACCCACTGCACTGCGCAGGACTCCAAGTTAAACCATCCCCCTTTGATGGCTGTCTAGCTGCAACGCAGGTTGCCTGTAACTGTACGAACTTATGAAAAGTCATGCCAGACCTGACCAAATATCTATCTAGTCCTGCATTCTCTCCCACAGTAGCCAACCAGTGGCTGCAATGGGAAGCCCGCAAGCGTCATAAGGGCACAAGCAGCCTCCTCACGGTGTTCCTCAGCAATCAGTGTTCACAGGTGAACTACCGCTAATACCAAATGCAATTCACGGCCATCATAATTAGTTGCCATTGCTAGTCATCTTATTCCTACTGGATATGGTATGAATATTCTCTTGCTTATAATACAAAAGCACTGCTCCCCAGTGGGAGCCTCAAACTGTTTTATGAGCCCATAAAATGATTAAAAATCAATTTTGGAGGAGTAATATCATTCTTAAGACATTTCAAAGGTAGTTCATACATACACTTAGAAACTAGAAGATTTAACATTCCCAAAGACAGAGAAAACAGTTAGCCCGGAAGTTGGTCAGAAACACCCATTCTCTCCTGTTTGTCTCAGTAGTGTTAGTGCTGTTGTCAGCTCCACTGGGGAGAGAGGAAGAATTTTCCAGAAAGCAAAGAACAACTGGAAAGCCAAATGCAACTGCCAATACATGTATGGTATTGGTTATTTTTAATTTGATCATAAGGAATGTCTGCAATAGCTCAAACCCGTCACTAAATTGCCTTAGTTGTGGTAAATGATTAATACTGAGTCAGTGTTTAGTTGTCTGAACTACCAACCGACTGTCAACTTACTGCACCACCTTGCCAGCTTAAGAGCAGAAGAAAAGAAGCGTGATCTAGCCTTGGAATACATACCTGATTTTGAGCCACAGGATGGGGCGATCTGACCGTTTGGACACGTACACATGTTCGGTCTTGAGCAAAATCCATCTCCACAGGAATGTCTACAAATGGCTTTAAAAAAGTTTTAAAGAAAGATATCAGCAAAGAAACCTTCAAGAAGGCACAAGCAACAGTTTGGGGCCTGTTGGCAGAGATGGCAATTTGAGGATCCATCCTGCGCATCACCACAAACTGGCTGCCATGGGCAGGATGGCTAGTCACCAAGGCCAAGGGACTGGACCAAAGGCCTGAGTACTCAGGAGTGCTATCCTGAGTACTCAGTACTCAGGATTTCAGTGCTATCGGGAACTTGCTCTTCCTAGCACTCCGCACCACCTTCAGGCATGGCCCTCGCTAGTCTCACATGGATCCTGTTACTGCCCAGCCCTGTTTACAGGCAGAAGTGAAGGGAGCCACTCCCCTTCCTCTTCCTCCTCCTCTTGGTGATGGTTTGCAGCAACCAGCTATTTCCGTTTTCTAAGAACATCTCCAAGCCCCAAGATATGGGCCAGAAGGATTCACAGAAAATGCAGATGGCAGGGGCTAGAAACTCTCACTTCCCTCTGAAGTAATTCTGGCTAACCAGTGAGAAAGTGTGATGGGTTGTTTTGTTTGCCCAAGGTGGTTTAATTGTATGTTGTTCCATGCTTTGCAATGGGAACCTAATTCTTAGATGGATTTTGGGGGGAAATAGTTTTCCCCAATCCCCTTCCCAGTGTTTATAGGCACCCTCATACATAAGCACAGCCCAAAAACTGATTTGATTTGTAGTTCACCTTTCTGCCATGAAACACAGCACTCAAAGTGACTTACAATAAAACCGAAACAATAGTAAAACCACACACTAAAGCACAATAAAAACGTAGCGCTAAGATAATAAAATCAGATCCAACCAGCAGAATGGCTTCTACACCAAAGGTCTCCTTGGATAAAGAGTTCTTTGCAGGCTAGCAGAAGGAGAGCAGAAAGCAAGAACGCCTAGCCTGCACCAGCAGTGAGTTCCACAGCCCGGGAGCAGACATGGAGAAGATCTTCTCTCACCACCAAGCACTCCTCTGACAGCAACAGTATCAAAAGGAGGGCCTCTCCCGAGCATCTTAAGATCTGGGCAAGCTCATTCGGCATTCTAGAGCAGCTTCCTGGAACATTTCTGAACAGATTGCTAAGTCAGCAGAAGCAATGCTATGACTCTGACCTGCACATTCCACAGCGCACCAGCTTTTTCCCAAGTCACATGGATCCTGCAGACTGGCAGACCAGCTTTTCACTTTGTTATGCAGCATGAATGCACAGCAGCATGAATTTGTGCAAGCGCAATTTAGGGGAAGTAAATAAGAAATTCTGGCTTTTTAAAAAACTGATTCCATCCATGTGCGCACAATGGGATAAAGGACACCTATCCATCTACAAAACACAGGCAGAACTGATTTAACAAAACCTGTACATTCCATGAAGCAACAGCCCAGCTGGACATGCTGTTTCCATCCACTAATGAAGGCGAACACCTTGGAAGCCACGAAGTCAGGTTTGTTCCCCAAGATCCCAAGGGGGCAGGACTATGGCATGAAGCTGCTGCCCTGCTAGCTCCTGACAGCCAAAGTTATTTGCTGCATGCCTGCTGGCTGAGCATTCCTTTCTTAGCTAGCTAAAAGGTCAGGGTGGAGATGGCTAGCAGTCCTTGTGTTCTCATAAGATCTCTACCAGAGCCTGAGGAAGGTGGCAACCCCTTCATTCCAATCAGCAGATTGTGTGCTTGTGAAAAGGACAAGTGGGGCAAAGATGCCACAGTAGTAGTATTCACTTTGCACTTCTCTGAGCAGTGAGACATACCAGTGTGCAACTCTGCTTGGTTTCCTTCAAATGTAAGAGTACTGGGAGAACCAGGACACAGCCCAAGCTTCCTTCCCTCTCTCTACCTAGAACTAAATCCACCTCACTCCTACTATCAGATTTGCTCAGGCCAGGTTAGAAACATAGAAACAGAGCAAGTCACAAGGGGCTCCTGGGCCATCTAGTCTGACCCCAGCTCTAAACAGTTCCGCTGACAACATGCCTACCATGTGCAGTTTGGAGGCTTAAGGGCATCTGCCACAGGGGCAATAGGATTGTGCCCTTATAGGATCATTTGCAAAGAGGCATTCCTATGATCCTGGAAACTAGGCAAAAGCAACGTTTGAGCTGGTTTATGGGAAGCCCTGCTCAGAGCTCTGCAAAGCTGTGTCATTCCTGCTTGACCCTAACCAGTAGGTGAATGGATTCAGTGCTTAAGCAGCAACCTGGGAAGAAAAGGCTCACCAGCAAGGCGGTCTGCATTAAGGGAACTTGCCATGCAGGTGTCCTCATGGTTAAAGTGCTGTGTTTAAACCTGAAGTTGCATCCTGCAGCTGCCCAAACGCTGGTGCTTTCTCAGTCTGTCCATCCAGCCAGGAGATCCACTACAGATACACCTGAAATTTATTAAGGCTGACCCATTTTTTCCAGGGACATTAATCCCACCACAGGCCATAAAATAGACTGGTGCTCCTTGCTCCAGCAGCTGGAGTGCCCTTTGGTCATCCCAGCCCTGCCTACATTATTGCCCTCCCAGAAGACAGACTTAACAGTGCTCACAAAGGAAAGCAGCTGTCATTCAATCAGCACTCGATGGCTAGCAGTCTTAAATTTCCCCACAAACCTTGTAGAATTCAGTCACTCCGGGGCATTGTGGGAAATGCAAATGGCACGGCTGCTCAGGACCGAGCAGGGGACCTAGGCGTCAGCAATGTGCCCTGGGCATACTGAGTTCACTAAGGATTGAATGCCTGTCACTGAGTATATCCCACACACGGTAAGGCAGAAGGAAGTTCTAGGGATGTGCGTGGCAGCCAGGAGCAATTTTCTTTTGCTTTTTACATGGCACAAGCAAGGAGACTCTCTCTCTCTATACACTCACAGCAACACAATCTATATATTGCAGAACTTGGTGTACAGCAGCTACACTGTGTGTGGAGAGATTCCTCGAGTACAAGTGCCCGGCTGTAGCTTTTTGTCAAGCAGAAGGAGACAGACCAGGAAAACTTTGCCACAGATGAGGAGGGCAGGAGTTCTGCATTTTCCCCTTCTGTCTGTTCTTTTTGCTTATTGCTGTGTGCTTGGACTGGGTTTGTTCTGTTCTTGGTGGGAACTCCCAGAACCCGTAGGCACTCCTGCCCCAAATTGCGTGCCCTTATACAGAGCTGCCTACAGGGGCCAGGTCACCACAATGCCATGCAAAACAACACCACTTCTTTTTTTAATAGGAGGAAGCAATATATTTAATGAAATAAGTAGTCACAGAAACTTACGGACTATGCACTGGTTTCCACCAGGTAAAGTCTTCCATCCAGGACAACAGTAGGCATTGTAACGTGATCCACATACATTGGGCCTGCAAGATAGACAAGGAAAATAATATAATTTTAAAGCCTCTGTAAGTGCTTTTTGTCTGCACTCACATGCACACAGTGTCAAAGAAGAGGCGCTATTCCTGAAAGGGGAGCTGCTTGCTCCAAGTGACCTCTGGAGCTGACTACAGGAAGCGCTCGGCATTTCTGACGTGCGGGAGATCGCGGGAAAGGCCGCAGCACCTCCCGCGGACCTTTCACGTTATTCTGTATAACCTGTGCTCTTCACTTCACGGCCCTCTGCCACCTCGAGAGAGAGCTTCTCTCCAGCAATTTCTCTTTCATTCACACTTAAAGAAAAAGACATTCAAGAGGAAACTGGACGGCCCTCTGAGTGGGATGGTGTCACTTGGTGTCCCGCAGCAGCAGGGGGTTGGGCTGATGGCCTTCATGGCCCCTTCCAACTCTACTGTTCTATGATTCTATAGCCTATCCCTCGTTTGCCAGTAGCTGTTCAGACTTAGCATGGTCCCTCTAGCCTTGCCTTGGGGTTTGCTTTAGTGGTTGGCAAACTATCTGAAAAGGCTTTAGAGGCGGGAACTCCAGAGACCTGCTGCTCATGGGCCAGAAGGGTATGAAGAGGAGAACACAAAAGCGGTGGTGAAGGAGCCCAAGAGGCAAGGGAAAATGTGGCAGACTAGCTTTGTGGTACACGGCGCAGTCCTCCAAGTGGCCGCACTGATGCTGCCTGGAGCCCCACGTGGCTCCTACAGGAACAACAGTGACGATGTTCCACATCTCTGCCAGTGTTCTCCTCCTGAGCTCCTCCTAGTGAGTGGAGGATGCGTGGCACCATCCAAACTTGGAGGAACATCAAGGCCATGGCTTGCGTTGGAAGAGCCTGAAGTTTTTCCTCTGGGACAGAGCACCCCCAAATGTCTCATTCCCCCATTTAATGGCCTGGCGCATTTCCAACAGAACTTTCAGGCAGAAGGAGAGTCAGTCCCGCTCTCCCTGTCCTGCAGCTGCCTTTTGAAAAAACACAGGGAGTCGCACCCCATGAGTTCTTTGCAACAGTTTCTCCCAGTTTCTCAGCATACGTAAGGATTAGTTAAATTTGTGCCAGGTAGTATTATCAGGTGAGCTACACTACCCTCCTTCGTCAACAGCTACCATACCTTTGGAAAAATGCTGGGAAACAAGAGCAGGGTCTTGCTTTCTCCATCACATTCTGCTTGCAAACATACCAGAGCCACCTGGCTATTGGTCTTTGGAGACAGAGGCCGGGCCTCGATGGACCTTTTTCTGAACCAGCATGGCACTGAACAGAATGGTGCTTAGGGATGGTTGTTGCATGTGTGTGCATGAGTATGCATGTGTGTGCGTGTCCCTCTCTCCTGAGAAACCATATGACAAAATTAGAGTTGGGAAGGTGGGGGCTTGACCGTAGGAGTGGTGGGTAAGAGACATGTTTCATTCACTTTTTATTTGATTTGATTGCAAGAGTGTAAAATCATCCATTCACCCTGCAGCTTCCAGCGTGGTATACCAATATAAGTAAATTAATAAGAAATATAATGATTTCTCATCATGTGGTTTCTCATCACATCATGATAAACACCTGGAAGGCAGCAAATATGATGGCACGGACAAAATCAACCAATTGCAATGCCAGGATAAACAAAAAGGGTTTGGGGCTAGCAATGAAACGGTTGCAGTTTTGGTTCCTGCCATACCTCCACAAGCAGGGTATCCCACAGTCTGTACGTCATAACCGAGAAGCCCCTCTCCCTTGCTGATGCATAAAATAGTTGTGGTATTTGGAGAAAAGGTAATCAGGGAAGGCCCAAGTCGGCAGCAGGGTGGTACAGAGAGATGCACCCATGACAATATTGGGGCTCCTCACCTGTTCCTCTATGACCTTCCTGTTAGATCTAGTAAGATAACTGCATCAACCAGAACAGCAGGGTTCACTCCGTGTGCAAGTAGAACTAGCACAAATCCAGATAATTAGATGCTCTTTGTAAGGGCCCATTGTGTTCCACCTCCATTCCTCGCAGCCAGAGCACCAGAAATACATCTGGACTTGCCGTCTTATCAGCAGTGCCAAACCCTGTTCCAATACCTCATGCCAATAAGGTAAGCAGAGATTTTCTACCCTTGTTTCCTGCTTGAGGAAATGAGATTTTATCGATACAGGAAATGGTATTTGTTGCTGGCTACCAGTGAAAGCATATGATTGCGCTGTTTCAGAGGTTGCTTTAAAGAGTGCATTCGGTTCCAGTTCTCTTGATTAGCCTGTCTGATCAAGAGAACTAATCCAAGCCCAAAGCAAGCAAATAGCTTCATGGGACTAGCAACTTACCAAAGGGGACACCCGCTGCTCCACAGCTCATCCTCACAGTCAATCCATGTATTTCAATTCACATCCCACTCCATTTGAAAGGCTCCCCATGTGCAGCTCACACATATTTAATACTGGTATAGTAAAATATATATTTAACAAGGTAGCAACTCCTCTTCAAAGTCCAAATGTGCCCACTTGCTCCAAAGGTTTGCAGGCCCCTGTATATCTACAAATGAAACATGTTCATGCTTTCCCCAAAAGTCAGGATCCATTCCACTCTTTCACAATGGTTGAGTTCATGCAACACAACAAACCATCATGGGTTTTTCCCCCTCTGTTGGTCTGGTTTCTTGGTCTGAACTCAGTGGTGTTTCTCCATAGTAAGTTTGGCCTTTAAAAACCACAGTAAGAAACAATGGTTTGTTTTGTGGTTTCTCTGTACCACCATGGCTTGTTGTGTTATCTGAACCCTGAATCATGGTTTCCATGGTCCTGGTATGCAACTACCACAAAGTCCTCTGGAAAGAGTGGCAACTGTAGGAGCTGCTGCAGCAACCCAGCCTCTTTGTGTGGACCAATAAGAAAGCAGCAAGTGACAGAGGCAGGGAGCAATGCTCCTCGGGATTGCATTCAAGGCAGAGGCAGTAGAAGGACTGAGTTGGGAGGATGGAACCCACAATAACACAGAAGCCACTTGATCATTTGCCAGGTAGTTACGGTAAAAGCCTGCACACCATGGTAACCATGGCTGGTTACTTGCCATGTTGTTGAACAAAGCCAATGTGTTGCTGCTTTGTTTTCTGGGCCATGTATAAACAAACAATGCTACTAAATGGCACTGCTGAGCCTGTGGACCCCTGCGAGCTAATCAGTTCTGCTGTGAATAGCTGGGGAGGGGGAATGATGGCCAGGAAGCCCAGATCCCACTCTGTGCACCCATCTATCCATTCTGTGCCTTGAATATTTCCCATGAAGCCTTGACTGGAATGGCCCTCCCTGCTTTTCCCCTCCTGTTAACCAGTCCTTCCTTCCTCACTCACAGTCATTCCTTACATCAGCTCCATTCAGAAAAACCAGAGAGCTTCTCTAATTCACATGGCACAGGGCGTAATTGCTACAGAATTCATACAGGAGAGAACAATGTGTAGCTGTCAACTCACATATGCTTGTCCCTGGAAGACACTGACAGAAAGGTCTTGCAAGCAAATGGAGCAGTGTCAAAACACCACTGCCCCTTCGTTAGGGCTTGGTGATCTCTAACAGAGTGCAGGAAGATAGAGTGGGGGCTTATGGGTGACTGTGCTGCTCTGAGAAAGCATGGAGCAGCCAAATAGCTCATTATATAGCACTAACAGTGCTGTTTTTTAAAGCAGGGGAATATGTCAGTGTTTCTTTACAGCATAAGAACATAGGAGGTTCCTTGGTCTATTTAGCCCAGCATCCTTGACATTGACTGGCAGCCGCTCCCCAGGGTTCCAATCAGGATTCTTTCCTGGTGTTACCTGGAGAAGCTGCTAATTGCACCTGCATGTAAAACGCACGTTCCACCCAAGTTAAGACTTCCCAAACAGTAAACCAGCAAGAACTTTCAAGCTAGTGCTTTTCATAGTTTCTGCCTCGTGGGAACTCTTGACGCACTGGCTTGCCTGCCAAGATAGCTTCTTTGCCAGGCACTGAACTCCTGTGGATCAGAAAGTACTCTGGAATGTGTCAGTGCTCACACGAGTGCAAATGCACTCACACATGCACACAGAGCTCGTATGAGGGCACTACGAGATGTCATCTGCGCCTCATTTGTACTTAGAACGTGCCCAGTAAGTCACCCAGCACACACTGCTGCATGTCTGTGGCAAGGAAAAGTAATTGTGGAGAGCACGACTCCTGCCATTCAGAGAAGCAGAATGAGGTATTCCTACCCAGGATCCACCAACAGGATCCTAGGAGCCAAAGAATGCCTCTTGCACACCACTGCCACAAAGCAACCTGGTTCAACACGGAGATTGATAAAAGATGCCAACCCAAGAGAAGACTCGCAATTCCAGCATCCCCCAAATGACCTCCTGGGGACACAGATGGTCCACAGGAAATGCTGGGTCAAACCGTCCCACAACTGTCCCTGAGATAACCCTTTCCTAACCAAGCAGAAACCATATTCTGGGCAAGGGACACTGGCCATCTGTCAGCTCCACCGGGAACAGTGATTTCTGGCAGGGCTGCAAGCTTTGCCTGAGGCAAAAGCTTTCCACCAGAAGTCCTGGCGAAGGCTGGCAAAAGTGTGGGAGCTGAATAAATTAAGGCCAGGAGGAGGCCAGACAGAGTAGGAAGAGCGAGTCTGAGAAGACAGCAGCGGAGCGAGAGCAGGGAGCTTAAGTGGCAGAGCAGGGCTGAGGCAGGACTGTGATGAAAGTGTTTTTTCTTTGGGCAGACAAGGAAGTTGCTATGTGGGGCACCGCGGAAGGGCTTTTAAAATCATTCGACATAAATGCATGTGGAACATTTCAGTTGGCATTGCTGCTCACTGAAAGTTGGCATCAGCATCTGACTATAATATAACACATGTTCTTCCAAGCAATCGCTAGCTGGCTTCCACCTTTTGACAACCAAACTTTTGAAAGGACCCAAAACAACACTGGCCGTGATTTGCAAGCATTCACCTGACGATTTTAAGCCAGTTGGTCAGAGGTTAATTTCTTTAGAAAGGAGAAAAAGGTTTCAGGTTCATGTTTGTTTGGAAGTAATGCTCCTTCACATCAATCTAATTTACCCACGAGATCAGAATTTAAGTAGGACTAATCAATGGATGCACACAAAAGCTTTGCATTGTTTCAGCTGCCTCACATTTCCTGTTTCAGAGTCTTGCCAGCAAAAGCAAGCTCCACAGTGACACTGAAATCGAGCCCCCTTTACTAGGTATCTTAAGAGTTGTACCTGCGTACTTTAGAAAGCAAGTGACCATATACAAACATAAACCCGGGTGGCTACTCTTATGGAAACATGCAGGCTGCGCAGGGCTTACTTATCCGAGTCAGAGCTCACTCCCACATGCCATGGCAGCTGGCCCAAGCCTAATTATGTGGAAGAAGAGTCGGCAGTAAATCATGACATCGTGTTTAGATTCAGGGTGAGAAGAGGTTGACATCATGGCACTTCATATTAAAGCTAAGCAGTAACTTCAATTTATGCTGTATTGCTGCTTAAGTATGACATCTTAATTTTTTCATGCAGTCAATCTCTTGCAAAATTGTAACTTCTGTGTTTAAAACTAAGCAGTACCAAACCTGAAGGTTATCCAGGCATCCTGCCATCAAACTGGAAGTCTTTTCCTCGGACCTGAATGGATGGAATCCAGTTTCTGTTATATATGATGAGCATGGAAGGGCAAAACTCTAGATGTGCTCACAGATTCTCTCATTATAGACTCTTTCGTTCCATGGCCAAATCCTGACACTGAAACACATTCTAGGACTAAGCCCGAGTGTGACCTGGCTCAAATTAATCTCTGCCAGAACATTCAGTTCAAGAAAGAACAAGGATTAATGCACTGTATTTGAAACTCACCCCAAACAAAGGTAACACTACAAGATTAAATAAAACAAAAGCAAAAAGCAAAACCCATAGGGGCATAGCAGCCTTCTGCCATGAAAGGTACTGCAGGAAGCCCTATCTAAAGCTTTCCCCGACAGGCAGAATTTCCATTTTCATTCAAGACCCGTGGTATCATGGATTAACATGGAGCAATGACTTCAGACAGCAGATTCCAGACAAGACAAATTCCCTGCCTTTCTCTCTGAAAAAAATGAGCAGGAATGTTTGACTTTCCATTTCAGGTTCAGAAATATCTCAGGCCAGCACTTGGGATGCGGCAGTGTCACAGATGGCTTCAGCCACATACACAACAGGGATGTAACAGAGGCACAGTGGTTCTCGACACGGGAAGGAAAGGACAAGTTTTTGGGAATACGGCACAAGCTGCAAGGCACACACAGAGCTCCTGGCAAAGCTCTTCCCTGCTTCTGCACAGTTTACCCCCACACTTCAGCAAACTAAAAAGGTATTCCAATATGGAAAGTTATTCTGGGCCAAGATGTTGGAGCTGGCATATCTGCAGTCATGAACTCTTTTTTGCTTATATTTGGGAAAAGGCAAACAATACCTTTAATCAAAACAATTTGTCTCCTTGTAATCTTATTTCTGTGCACCACAACACTGTAAAACCAGTTGTTTTTATAATTATAGTAATTGCACTATGATTATGGGATGCGATCTGGCTCTCACATCATTATGATTTAGAGTAATGACATTTGGATGGCTTGAGAGGCACTTAATGGAGGCAGCATTACACAAGGAAAAAACCCACAACATGCATGTGAGCCAGTGTTTGATTCTCCGGACAAGCAAAGCAGACCAGAGTGCCCACCCACAGTTAAACAATGTTTATTTTATAAAGAAGGTGGTGATTGCTTCTATGTCTCCTAAATCCTGACATATTTTTAAACACCAAGTGCATATTTTGCCCTGTGAAATGGACCTTTTATGATCCATCATTCCCCTTTCTCTAGCCTTCCCTTGTCTATGCAATTGGCTTTGATATTTCAGTAACATTACAGAAAATACCTTGTATCATATTGGTCCATTGCTCAACCCTGGAACCAGGATTAGTATTTACCAGGGTTTGCTGCCTCCACTGTAATTAAGATCCCAAACATACAGTGAAGCCATAAGTAACTCATCAAGCTGCCCCCTATGCCCCGGGCATGGGTATGAGACATAAGAACTGCTTCTCACAAAGCACACAGAGAGGACTTCTTGGCCAGCGTCCAAATTTAGCACATAGCAACGATTCGTGCAAATTGTGGCTTACAAACCTGTTTCAATGCCTGAACAAAGTTTAAGCAAAACAGATTGTGGTTAAAGGTTCTAGGTAGGGCTATTAAGGACCAGCATAGTCCAAGAGATGATGATATTTAAAGTTTTTCTATGCCATCCCATTACTAAAACTCTCTGGACAGCTTACAGAGGAATAGCAGATGACAGCAGTCCCATGCAAGAAATGGGCTGTTTAAACTTGGAGTATTTGTTCTTAATTTGCATCTATACCTCTGAACCAGCATATGCAAATTGTATGTAAATCTGTGCCCTCTTTCTTGTGATGCATGTCTTCTTGAGTGAGATCAAAGTGGCCACCCTCGTTCTCTTGCAACACGCAGGAACTGGGCCAGCGTTACTCCGTTCCAATAGCTCTGTTCATTTCGTTACAAGGGAGAAGGTAGAGTGCTTCGCTTAGCTGTGTTGATTCAGCTTTCTCCACTTAAAAGGTGCAGGAGAGTGGTGGACCTAGGCCAACTGTATAGCTGTACTTCTCACTCTTCGAGAGTGAGAAGTCAACGGTCTGCCCCAAGCTGCTGGTGACTCCCATCTCGCTCCCGCTCCTCTCTCTGCTGCTCCTGGGCCCAAAATCTCTTCTCACCCCTCCTCTCCACTAATAACGGGCAGGCCCAAAAGGTAACATGCACGGCCTTAAGTGAGATATTGGTATTACAGCATCCAGCCTCAAATGAGCAGGAGAAAAAAAGAGGCAGAACAGCTCTGCAGATGGACTGGGGATTCTGCAGCTGTGAGGGCTGGATGCAAGTCAGGAATTCAAAATGACATACAGCAACGCCAAATGCTTTACTGACCTCAGTTTCTATCACACTGAGAATGGCCAAATACGGTAACTGATATTACTCAACACCAACGGACCTCTGCAAAATGTTACAGAAGTTTCCTATCTTGCTGGAATGAGAAGATCTCATCCAATCTGACAATGGGGTGCCATTCTCACTATCAGTCAAAACACATGCAGAACAGTTTTACGGGTGTGTTTTTCCCCACATGCCAATACTAAAATCAACTCTTATTGACACATTGCTGCATATGCCATGAATTTTAATAAACGCGTGCACACTACTGAATTTTAGGAGGAATCCCATGCATGCGCACGTGTGCATGCGCACACCCACCTGCAAATGTGAATGAAATATTTCCGTTCCATCACTTTGTACTGCTGATAAAATTCTGGTGGCCCCACAGTTTCAGACAATCTGTTTACAAGCTGCGCAGTATGAATTAGTATTGTTTTATTTCCATAATGTACACAAGCAGGTACTTTAGCCTATTACAGCCAAGCCATCTCCAACTTATGTTGGCTTAACTTTTTTATTTACCAAGCCATTTGTATTCTTACAAATTTCCTTTGTTCAATATACTATCTTGGTTGGACCGTATCCAGTGTTTTAATTTCATAAGCGGAAGGCGTCCTTCTGAAAACATAATGGAAACTTTGGATCTGTCTCACACTCTCAAGTGAAACAATACACATGTATGAGATCAAACCCAATTTTGTTCTCATGTTATTTTAGCCTTTTCATGCTAAATCATCTCCATCCTTGTGATAGTTTAATCTTTTCACATGACAGAGACTGTTTATGCAGCCTTAGAACTACAAACCTATGCAGCAGTTAAGCTGCAAGATAACCACACACGTGTGGAGAAAGGGAGATCTTGGCTTAAAAAATGCATTTGGTAGTATTGGATGAATGGTCGCTCCAAGAATTTCAAAGCAGAACTTCTGCAGCAGATTTTGCATATACCTGGGAATGAGGAGGCAGATCCTGTCTCCAACAAAGCAGAACCCAAGAAAATGAACAAAAAGTGCGACCTCTTGGTTTTTATGATACTGTATCTCAGCAGGGTATGAACAGTCTATTAGACTGCTCGAGTAATGGACTTGGAGCAGAGACAAGGAGATTCAAAGCCCGCTGCAAACAATGACCCACTGCACTAAATCACTACTGCTATAGCATGTGCTTGCACATGCCAAGAGATTTTCAAATATTGAAGCCGCAGCTTGTGTTGTCTGAACATGGGAACCATGGCTTGTGTAAGGGCAGTTTAACCTTCACATAAACAGCCCCTGGGCTTGGAAAACACGTCCAGTAACAAGCAGATGTTGGTGTGAGCTGCAGCTACAGAGTATTGTTAGACATGCAGATGGTAGGCATGTCATGAGCAGAGCCGGCTGGACCTGGAGGTCAGTCTAGATGGCCCAGGAGGAGCCTTCTGACTTGCTCAGTTTCCATGTTTCTACAGAGTATTGTTCAATCATATGAACTGGGTCCATGAGTAGCCCTGACCAAATAGACCAAAACCTCAGCTCCCCACCTCGGAAAACAAAAACAACCCTTTGCAAGGATGAACGATATGAAAACACAGTGCAGCACTTCTGTCATTAAAAAATACATTCTTCAGAATGTCAACTAAATGTTAAGAACCTAGATTTTCATATAAAGAAGTCCAAGGTATTATATTATGATGCCTACTTAAAAAGACCCAGGAAAACAAACACAATCAATGACTTGTATCAGCAGTACTGTAACTGATCTCGTTATGGTCATGTATTATCTTTGGTTACCCACTCTCTGTCCATGGTGAGGAACTCAAGGCAGGCAAGCTAATAGAAGTTTAACCCAACAAGACTGAAATATAGGTGGCTGATCGCTATTTTAACAGGGGATTGGAGGGAAACAGCTGGCATTAAGCCTCCTTGACAGCAAAGCTACATGTTACACTCACCATATGAACATCATCTGCCAGTAAAGAACTTAAGATGCAGCACAGTAAGAAAGCTGGGAGCTCTTTAAGTTGTTTTAAGAAGAAAGCAGGAGATGCAGTGCTGCTTTTGGTTTTGCTTCTGCTTGGTGAGGCCAAAGGTCTATCTCCGGAGTGGCAAACCGATTTCTTTTCAAGGACCAAATTCAACACTAGAGAAGATTTCTGGGATCAAATCTCAGTGGCAACAGAGCCCCCAAATGCCAGTCTGTTTAGCTTTAGGTTCTTACTGCCAGTAAGCTTTGGGAAAAGCCTTTCAGCCTTTTAGAATGGGGTGTAGGAGAGAGAGAGAGCGAGCGAGCGAGACTGCACACAAAAACTTGGGAAAACATCAAGCAATCCATGGCTGGGGAAAGGGAGTGGCACATTCTCTTCTATGGAACACTGGGGGGCCAGACTGGAGTGCCAGAAGGACCAGAGTGAGCTCTCAGGCTTGACGTTCCACACCTGACCCATCTTGTCCAGCAATATTTAGGATTTCCCCAAAGACTGGGTGGGAAAGGGAGAAGGTAGTACAAATACAGAGATGAGTCTGATCAGACCAAGGTCCTCTCTAGTTCAGCATTCTACTCCTAGAGTACCAAACCAGATGTGCACTGCCCACCCCCCCTCCATGGGAAGCCTACAAACAGGGCTTAAGCACAACACCATGCTCCCACTCATGTTCCCTAGGAGCTGATAGTGGGAGATATACTACCTCCCAGGCATGATTAGCAGCCATTGATGACCTTATCCTCCATTAATTGGTCTCCAAGTTTCCAACACAGCCATTTCCTTATTTCCTTACCATTTCCTCAGCAGCTGAGGCCCTCCTCCGGGAACCCTCTGAGAGAGAAATAAGGAGGGTGAGTACCCAGAGGAGGGCTTTCTCTGTGGTGGCGCCCCACCTATGGAATGCGCTCCCCAGAGAGGCTCGCCTGGCGCCATCATTATTTGCTTTTCGGCACCAGGCGAAGACCTCTTTATTTAAGAAATATTTTAACTGTTAAATTAATTTTATATTGATATATTGTTATATTTATATATTTTATTTTCTAGACTTTGAGATGGGCCAGTTTTAAATTGTGTATTAGTTTTAAATTGTGTATTGCTTTTTAAATTGTATGTTCTTATGTTGTTAGCCGCCCCGAGGCTTGTTTATATATGTTGTATAACATATACAAGTATGTTAAATAAATAAATAAGAGTTAAGCAGCTCTTTCAGACACCCTTTTCTAAGGCTCTGGGACTCTACTGGCAGCACCCCCAGTCTAATGCATTGTCCGTTTCTTTCCACCATGGACTCTTTCCTTCCTTGATGCAGACAGATCCTCATTATGATCTCTGCAAAAGTGAAGACTGCAGTGAGGGTAAAATCACCTGCAATGCTGAAGCCACCTTCCACTGAGAGACAATATTCCTCTACCTGCCTAGCCCAATACTGTCTGCTCTGACTGGCAGCAGTTGTCTAGGGTTATTTTTCCCCTTCTCTTTTCCTCTGTTATTTGTCTTGTTCTCTTGAATGTATATAATTAAGTCTGCAAAAAAGGAAACCCTGCCTTTTCTGTGAAGACATTGGCACCCGCCCCCCGTGACTGCATTAAGCAACATATTGGAATGTTTAAATAGGCACTATGAAGAATCCCTCCAAAACAAGAAAATAAAGTTTAAGCTCCACAAATGTGTCTATAACCCTGACCTTGATCCCAGTATCAGTAATACTGGCAAACAACATAGTGCAGAACACACATTATATAAAAATTCAGTTATCCAAACATTCCAGTTATCCAAATACAGCATGAACTTCTTACAAATATGTGACTATTTGGTTATCTGTAAGTCAATTCAGGGAAGCAAGATTTTATTTAACATTTTACATTTTTAAAAAAATATGTATTTTGCTGGATCAGAGCTCATGTTCGTTGGACCAGTAGAAGCACATGGCGTGAACACAGAACTGCTTCTTGACAAACTGCTCATTGACAAATAGCTGCCCATCTGAAAGATGTACATTTCCTGGCAGTTGTCAGTTTTCGTGAATTGCTCCCGATTCAAAAGGCACGTTGCCATGTAGTTCCATGGGTACATAGCATGGCAAGGGGGTGGATGAAAGGAGCCAACAAGGTGCTCCAGCCAGAAGCAGCATGAAAAAGCGCTTGAGGTTTTTTTCAGACTAAACCAATATTTACCAGTATGGTAAGTCTGATTTTCTTTAGCAGGCTTTTAGTGGTAAATACTAGTTAGAAACGAAAAACCATAAGCCTTAATTATAAATTGGGATATTAAACTTACCACTAAGATATTCGAGAGACCAGCCCTTAACCAAACAAGTGGGATATGGACCACAGAAATGAGAGGCTAGTTCGAAACCACATTTTGTAAGGAAAAGCAGGGCAGTATGAATACTAGTACCTGAAAAATGAAGTATGCATTATTTTTTCTCAGGCTGCATAATTATCCTACTTCTGCAAGCAAAGAGCTATGAAGGAAATGAAAGCCAAAGCCCCTGAGGCTGGTGCCTGTGCCCAGAAGGTTGGAGCACTCGCTTGGGCCCAGGTACCCAAGCTGGGCCCAGGCAGCACTGGCACCTGGCCTGTGGCTTGAACATGATCAGATGTGAAGCATCACCAGAAAACAGGAAATTAATCTGCAAAAAAGAGGACGCCAACTAGCAAATGAGTGGAGATGTTAATGCATCCATGCGGAAAGAAGAATGCCTCCAAATGTAGAAATGTTGCTTATTCACACTGCGATGCGGAAGACTATAAGGGGATGAAACTCTCTGCCTGCCGTCCTGACTCTACTTGATGGTGAGCATCTGTTGCTCTCCTTTTGCAAGGTCCGTCTTCTGTAGACCAGACAGTCCTCCAAAGAAAGGCCACCTTCAGAAAGAGGGCTGTCCTCCAAAAACCCATCAAATAGAGGCTCTCCCCTAAAGCCTGAGACAAGCCCTCTCTGCCACTTGACAGCCCAGCAACTGCATGGCTCTCACAGCGGCCATGGATCCTCTCATGCAGCTCAGCACTGCTGCCGCCACTGGGCAAGTGCACGGAGGAAGGGAAGCAAGTGTGGAGGGCACGCCTGTGGCTAGACGGCCACGGCCACCAGCTGGAGCCACAGTGCCACCTTTCCCTTGCCACTGGGAACCGTCCCGAGACTTCTTGGCTTCAGCAATATTGCATGCGCTGCTCCTTCTACTGATGTCCTCCCGCTGAGATCTGGGCTACTACCCCAGCATTCCTGGCCAGTGACTGTAGAGGCTGGGGCAGATGGGAACTGAACTCCCAAATATCTGAAGGACATCAGTTGGAGGAAAGCTGTCCCGCCCACCAGCCGTTTTTGGCCGCATTGCCCAGTTTTGTCTTTCCTTTGATAGAAAGCTAAGATCCCTGGGATGCTGAACATGGGATGCCACCCAGGACCAAATCCCAAGTTTTGCTGGCTTGCCATTTTGTTCCTGTGCCCTTAACAGCTGCTTGATCAGTGACCTTACCTCCCCCAGGTTCTCAGAATTCACCTGCTATGTACAAACTGGTTTAACTAAAACTCCAGGGTTTGAACCTTCTGGATCCTTCCATTTCTACCAGGTCCCTTAAATTCCAGGCATGTTAAAGGCTTTAGTTGCTGATTTCTCCAGATCGAGCTGAAATTAAAGGCAGAGGAAGAGAGTATGGCCTTTTTCTTGTAAATTAGCAAGCAGCTGCAGAAATCAGGTGGCAGCTCAAAATGCCTGGAAGACACTAGGTCAGGGAAGGGTCAGTTACAGTGCACAACCTGGAACAGAGAGTGACACCCTATACTGACTCAGTCTCTTGATCCCCTGGCCCAATATTGCCAGCACTGACTGGCAGCAACTATCCAGGCTTTTAGCCCAGGGTTTCTCCAGCCCTTCCTGGAGGTGCTGGTGATCAAACCCAAAACCACCCAGGTGCAAAGTACACGCTCTACCACTGAGCCATAGATGAGGGCTGGGGAGACACATCTTCACACTGCCATTAACACCTGTTGAGCTATCTTTGGCCAGACAGCATAATCCAGCCACCTCACAAGGCTGTTGTGGGGATACAAAGAGGGAGGAGTTTTGTGTATGGCCCACCTTGAGCTCCTTAGGGGAAAGATGGGAGTGAGAGTTAGTAAAAACAAAACAAACTGTCAACAAGTTTATTATTTTGCATTACCAGCATTGCATCACATAATGCCAGGTCTTCTATTATTCTATTCATCACATATTCTATTATTATATTGCATTTACACCCCACTGTTTCTCCTCTTGTGAGGAACTCAAGGCAGCTAACATAACTCCATTTTTATCCTCACAACAACAGATGGGTTAGACCGTCAGTGGATGCCTGGGCCAGAGTTACCCCGCCAGCATCATGGCCGAGTGGGGACTCTCCCAGGATCCTAGTCTGACACTCTGATCACCACATTGCACTGGCTCTCCAGTACTTTTGGATATGAGGCATCCAGTACTCAGGGACAAAAATGTGAGTTTACTCAAACAGGAGGTACCATTTCACCTGGCAACACCTAGAAGGTAAGGTTCAAAGAAATAATTTCCAATCGAACTTTGGAATGCAACCCAACACCTCAGCTACAGCAATCTTCCACCAGCTAAAACAGAAACTTAACAAGGGGAAAGAATTCTATCAACATTACTTCGATATCAGCCCTTTTTCCAAGAAATACTCTAGTCTAGCAAGCTCTGGATACCAGGCAGCAAGAAACCTGCTAAGCTTTCCACAATTACCTTAGGATATCGCATCATGTAAACAAGGGATTTAGCTAAACAATACTCCCCATCACTCCACTAGGACTTCTCCAAGAGTTCCAGGGTTTCTGCCGCTGCTACCTTAAATTCTCAAATGTACAGGGCTAAAAACAGAACCAGAATATCTCTGGCTTCAATATCCAAAGCCTGTACCAAAACGGATTTTCACTACAGATCCACGTTTAAATAAACACCAGTCTTGTCCTTCTGCCCTACACATAACAAGGCACTCAAAAACGCCACTGAAAAATCAGGCACACCATCACCACCACCCAAGGGTTCAGATCTTCATTCCTCTGGAATAGTTCGAGGGACCTTCTGCTCACACGCTTAAGAGTCAAGTCAGAAAACTTTCTGAAAACAGATGAGGCTCCCCTTCCCCCACCACACACACCCGCCTGCCGCGCTCTCTATCCAAACTACAGTTACATGAAAACAAAAGTCTACCCGCATCTGCTAATGATTTATACTGTAATTCTTAGGACTTGGAATATATTTGTACTTTGGAGAAGAATGAACACAGGGAAAAATAAAAAGTGTATTAATCTTCTTATGAAATTCAAGCATGATACATACAAAGTTAAACGTTTCACTCCCCTCCAACAAAGAGGGGACTTGACCACACTCTTAAAATCTCCTTCCACTGGAGAGATCAGGTTTTCTATGTGCCATGTTTAGTTTAATTATGCCATGTGTTTTGTTTTAACATTGTCTTCCAGAGCACACTCTCACTCTGTATCTTTAATATCACATTTTTGTAATATTAATATCTTAAATTTCACATATTTGTAATTTTTCCTAGTTGCTTTTCTACTTAAAACCAAAAGGGGCGGGAAGCACTATCACAACTTGACTCCTTGAAAACTATCCAATCTCCATTTAAACCAGCATAAATTCTCTTCAGGTTTGTTTTTTCTCAAACATTCATTTATTACCTTTTTGAGGAGCAGGAGTTGTTATGAGACAAGAAGGTATTACATTCTAATGCTAGTAAGTGTCTATTCTCAAGTGTACCTAGTTAGAATTCTTATTTAAGCCTAATTGTCAGTCAAGCCCAGTTCAAGAGTGCTGTTAGCACTGTCAATTCTACAGCTGCCTGTGAACAACCAAAAATGTCCATTCAGATGTCAGGCAGTCCCAATGTTTCTGCTAGAACAAGGCAGGGGGACAGAAGCCAAAGTCCTGGGTCATGCAGGATAGAGCAGGTGGGGACTCCAGGAGATGGGTCAACAACAGGAGCAAGCTCAATTTTATTCCTGTAGGCATGATGGCATTACGATTTAAGCAAATTTAAATTGCAAAACTGTGCTTACAAGAGCTGAGCAGAGCATCCATGCATACAGTGGCCATAAACTAGAGATGACCTGACAGCATTTAACAGCTAACACAATGCAGAACTCTGCATGCCTGAAGTATCTTTTTTTAAAAAACATAATCAAGACTGGCAAATAGTTAACATTGTTATTGTCCTCTAACATTCTTTAGAGGTCTCAAGTGGCAATAAGATAGGATAAACATGTTTAAAATAAATAAAATGTAGCCACAGTTGTAAAACATGGAAAGGTGGTTGAGAAAGAGAAGAAACAAAACATGAGCTGTTTCACAATGGAAGCAACACACTGCCAACTAATGGGATAGGGCACGGGACTGTTCGGTCCGGGGTCTAAAATGACCAAGCTGCGCCACTGGGCCAGCCACATTTCACCCAGGTGCCTCCTCTTCCCCCAGCGCTCTTTTAGTGTCCACATGAAAGCGAGAGATGCACGGAGTGCTCCCAGCACCACCATAGTTCGACAACCATATATCTGCCTCTCAGGAGCTAAGCAGCAACAATTAAGCCTATGCACACCAAAACCACATTCCCTACTGCCTCTGTCATGCGCATGCTGCACTTTTATGATGACAGCCACACTGCAATGGCACAGTGACAATTGGGTGCTTCTGCATAGGGGAAAAACCCAAGGGCAAGGCAATGAGTAGAGAGGGAAACTGGCCCATGCTAGATTCAGTGGGTCTTAAATTGAGAAATAGTTCTGAACACTGAGTCTTCGCATGCATGCTGAACATCTCAGAGATATCAGCAGTGTTCTATCAAGAATGCAAAAAGTTTACTGAAGATGAAAAACATATCCCGGAATTTCATAGTTATTGCTCTTTACTTAATTAGTACAAGAGGTCTTAAAGTCATCTGAAACACACTAATAAAATGTTAAAAGCATACAAATAAATGAAAAGACAAAGCAAAAAGGAGAAAGAGGAAACACAAATGCCTTCTAAAGATATGGACAGATCACATACTAGATCTCTTATCATCCCATTAAACACCATTTTAAATAATTTGCAAAAGGCAGACTTGAATTCATGCATGCATTTATATAAGAGTTTTAGCTCATCACTGTACTGTTTTAGCAATTTTCCCCTTACAAAGTAAAACAGTACAATACAGAATATAATTTTTCTGCCTTCGTTGCATCTTAGCTATGCTTAAAAAGTAAAGGTAAAGGTTTCCCCTTGACATTAAGTCCAGCCATGCCTGACTCTCGGGGGCGGTGCTCATCTCCGTTTCCTAGCCGAGGGAGCCAGCGTTTGTCCCCAGACAGTCTCCATGGTCATGCGGCCGGCATGACTAAACACCGAAGTGCATGGAGCGCTGTTAGCTTCCCACCTAAGTGGTACCTTTTTATCTACTTGTATTTGCATGCTTTCGAACTGCAAGGTTGGCTTAGGGAGGCTTAAAACCTTGGCTCTCACTTGCCAAAGCTTTGCCATCTCTGGAGCCTAAAGTGCACTAGGATGCATTTGAAGATCTACATCAGAGAGGTACCAAATGAACCATATTAGCCTGTACAACAGTATTATACACTGCATATCAGCTTGATAAGACAAAATCAAGGTGCATGGTACTGGACATATACTGGAAGCATACACTCTCACTGTATGAGATTGCATGCTGGACTGGAACTCGGAAGAACACTAGGTCAGTTACAGACTCGCATCCTAACCTACCTCACAGGGTTGTTGTGGGGACAAAAGTTTGTAATCTGCCTTGGGTTCTTTGCAAGAGAAAGAAAGTAAGCTTATAAATGTAACAATATGCCTAGGTCTGTAACAAGGAACTAAAAGTACCAAAGCCCATACATTTATTTGCACCACAACAGAAGAAGCAGACACAGACACACAGCAAGCACACAAAGACACAGAATTACGGAATCCCCAGTAACGACACCCTAAGCATGTCATCCAGATTTTACAGTTCTCATCCAAATGAAATGTCCCATGAGCTCAGACCTCTTTCCTCTTCAGCAAAGTGTAGCACACATGTTTGAAATCTCCTCTCCAGCCCATGCATGCGCACGCACACGCGCTCTTAAAAAGCTAGGCCAGTTCAGGACAAGGCAACCGCCAGTTTTGCTTTGAATCTCCTTGACAAATGTGCAAGAACATTAAGTAGAGTCTGCTCTGAAGGGGTACATTTCCCTCTTCTGGCATAACAAGCCTTAGAAGTCAGCTGTACTTCCCCTGCAAGAGCCATGCGGTGAAGCTGTATTTATTTATTAGATTTATATCCCACTTGTTCCTTAGAACAAACTCTAAGTAGATTATATCATTCTCTTCCTGCTGGCCCTCAATCATCTCTGCACAACAGCAACCTTGTGAGGTAGGCTGGGCTGAGAGTCTGTGACTGGCCCAAAGTCCATGACAGAGCGGGGTTTCAACCCTAGACTACCTGAGTCCCAGTCCCGTACTCTTAACCACTACACCACACTGGCTCACACCATGGGCCCTAAAAGTATCATATCCAACCAGCTGAGCCATGAGAAGATCCCATTCATGTAAGCCAGTCACTGCACAATCCCAGCTTGTCTATTCAGAGGAAAGCCTCCACTGAGTTCGGTGGTGCTTTCTCTTAGGAAAGTCTGCATAGGATTGCAGCTCTGCAGCCTAATCAGCGTACTCAAAATCACAGCACACCACCAAAAGAGGAACAAGCAGAATGAGATGCACTGTGCCAAAGCAGCTGATAAAACAAACAGCTGCAGCTAACTTCAGCAAGTGATCCCAGCCACATCCAGAGGAAAGACGAGAACCCCTACCTGTTCCTGGATCAATAGCTAACCTGACTTGGAGATCTGACTAATTCAGTCCCAAGCTTAAATGTGGATACCTGAAAGTTCTTCCACACAAGCTGTGAATGGCATTGTGCAGGGGCACTTCTATGAGTTGTGCCTCAAGTTTACTGGAGCATAGACTGACACTGAGAGACAGGAGAAGTCAGAGACCGAGTACCCTTAAGAGCTGCTCAAACTCAGAGGCATCCCCAGCTTGTCCAATGCACTCAGCCAAAGCATTTGTGCCAACTTATTAATGCAACATCATGATTTGTGACCAACAAGTTCTTGCCTTGAGAAGACTGAGAAGACTGATGGTATCCCTCTAGAAGTACCTCAAAGGCTGTCACAAAGAGGAAGGTCAAGATTTCTTCTTGCGGATACCACAGTGCAGGCCAGAGAATAATCAAGTCAAGCTGCAACAACCCAGATTCAGGCTGGACATCAGGAAAAGCTTCCTCGTGGTCAGAGCAATATGAGAGAGGAACCAACTGCTTAGAGAGGAGGTGGGCTCTCCCACACTGGGGACATTCAGAAAGAAACTGGGCAGCCATCTCAGTGGGATGGTGTAAGTTGATGCCTTCAATAGCAGGGGGTTGGACTAGATGGCCTTCATGGCACCTTCCAGCTCTACTATTCTACAATTCCAAGTATGTGCACCCTCTCCCCAAATTTATTTGCTGGCATAGTAAGGGCTGCAATCAGCTTTCCTGTTTCTAAATGTACACACACTACAAGAAGCTAGATTACTGCTTTAACTTGAGTTCTCTGCCTTTGCCTGAATAAGAAAGTATTGGAAAGTGGCATGTGCTAGCAACCTATCTATCCGGCAGATTGCAAGCAACTAATCTCTGAATCAGCTACCCAGGAGTACCACTAGCATTCCTTTCCTTTCCTCCCCCACCCCACTGTGAGCAAAAGCCTTCTCCCACCTAATCAACACCTCTGTCAAGAGAAGCCCTTGTTCCGTTCTGCTCAACCCAATATATCTTGCTTGCTCTGACTGCTCCAGGACCTCAGGTGGACATCATTGCTGCCACCTGCCACCAGATCACTTACAAACAGCGATGCCTCTGCCTGAAAAGCACAGGCTCTGGTCTCTTCATCCTTAACAGGTGGAGGCAACAGTGAGGGGAGAAAACATCTCCATCAGCTCGAGGAAACTGCATCACCCACACCGGTCAGCTTAAGTTCTCGCAATCAGGTCCTGGCCCTGGAAACAGGTGCCTTCACATCGGACAGGCTGCATCTATCAAGGCCAACACTGGAGCTTCAACAAGGCTGTTGGTTTCCCAGGTGCCACCGATTTCATTTTGCGTTCGATGTGAAACTGATCTATACTGAGCCACAATATCGAGTGCATTATTGCTTTGCTGGCCTGCAGCAGCAGCTTTCCAGGGTCTCTGCTCTGGAGGCGGGGTGCGGGGTGGGAGAGGAAATGTGTCTTTCTCACTGAGGCTAATAACCTTTTTGGAGGAAAAGCTGCCAGGGATTAAATCTGGGACCTTCTGCATGCAGAGGGCGAGCCAACCCGTCGCGAGCCCCGCTCAGCTCGCCAAGCCACCGTGTCCTTGGATCGGGTTGCGGCGGCGGCGGCGGCGGCGGCGGCGGCGTGCGAGCTCGCCGTGGGGCGAACCTCCGCGCCCAGGTTCGGCCGCGGGCACGTCCAGGGGAAGGGGCCGTGCAGAGGCGCGGCGGACCCCGCGGCCGCCGGCGGAGGAGCGCGGCGGCAGGCGGACGGGGCGAGGGGCGCGCCTCGCCTCCCGCCCTCGCGGCCCGGCCGGGCAAGCGTCCCGCGTCATTCCAGGCAATTACCCTTTGAGCGCGTCGTGCCCTGCGGCGCCTCCCGCCTGCCCTCGCCTCTTAGCCCGGCTGGCGCGGCTGTTGCTTTCCTTCGCGGAGACGGCGGCGGAGGGGGCGTCCGCGTCCAGACCGCCCTCGGCAGCCCCTTCGGCCGGGGAGGAGCAGGAGCCCAGCAGCACGGTACATCCCAGCGCGAGCCTCAGCAGCAGCCCGCCGAGCCGCATCTTGCCCCCGGTGGCACGGGCGGGGGCTCGCGCCTTCGTCCTCGGCCAGGCGCTCGCAGCTCGGCTCGCCGCCGCCCGCCCGCCCGCCTGCCTTGCACTCGGATCGCGCCGGCGCCGCTGCAAGGGGACGTGGATCCCTCCTCTGGCTTGCCGGGCGGCTCAAGCGGAGGAGACGCGCTCCCTGGCGAGGCTGTGGACGGGAGGGAAATGGCGGGGGGAGACGGGGGAGGGGGGAGGGAGAGAAGAAACCGTTAGACGGAGGCAGGCAGGCAGGCAGGCAGGCAGGCAGCCCCGCCGTCCAGCGCCAGCCCCGCGCCGCGAGGGGAGGCGAGGCGAGGCGAGGCGAAGCCCCCGTGCAGCCGCCCCGCCGCCGCCCCCCTCCGGGCCATGCCTGCCGCCTCCCAGCGGAGCCCGCGCGGCGGCGTGGCGCGCCTCGCCGGCGCATCCCAGCGGCGGGGGACGCAGGGGCGGCTGTCAGTTCCGCGCCACCTCGCCCTGGCCGCGCCCGCGCCCCGCTTTCAAGCAGCCCGCGAGAGGAAACCTCCTGCCCTCGGAGGCAGAACGGGACGCACGGGCGCCGCTGCCGCTGCCGCTGCCGGGGGCGCTGCGGGGAGCGCGGCTCGTCCTCCCTCGGCCGCTGCATCCAGCGGCGCTCGTGCCGCCCGCCGTCCTCGCTCGCCGCGCTCTGCCGCCGCCGCCTCCTCCGCCTTTTCCCCTCCCTCGCCCCCCTTCGCCGTCCCCGCGCTCGCGCCCCCCCACCTCTGCGAGCCGCGTCCTCGCCGCGCCTTTTCTCTCGCGAGAGAGAGAGAGAGAGAGAGAGAGAGCGAGCGAAAGGATTGAGCCAAGCGCAGACCTCCCCCAAGCAGAAAGGGGAAAATGGGGGGGCGGCGCCCTCGCGCTCCTCGTGCAAAACGCGTCTCGGATTCCGCTCTCGCGCCCCCCGTCTGCGCGCCCCTTCGCGGGCCGCCGCACAAGGCGAGGCGAGGCGGGGGGGGGGCGGCGGCGGCGGCGGGCGGGGGGCGGCCGCGCAAGTCCCCCCTCCCTCGCTTGGCACCGCCGCCGCCGCGGGCAAGTGGGTCAGGCGGGCACCGCGCGCATGGCACCGCCGTCTAGACGGCTGATTAACCTTTCCCGTGATCCCGGCAGGCTGGCCTGCGAGGCGGGGAGACGCGCCCCGCTCCCCTCTGGCCGGGATCCTGTGCCCGCTCGCCGCGGGGCGTCCGTGGCCGCCAGCTCGGGGGGGGGGGGCTGCCCGTGCCCGTGCCCGGAGCGAAGGGGCGCAGCAGGCACGCTGCGGGCAGATCGAGGCACCGGAAAGGCTCCATGGTCGAGATGCCCGCATGCGAGTAACTCACCTTGGCAAAGTCCCTTAGGGAAGGTGTCGCCACTTTTCCAGGGTTGGCACCGCTCTGGGAGCTGCCATCAGCCGGGCGGGACCAGAAAGGCCTGAGAAGAGGCTGCTGATGTCTCTTTTGTCTCCAGCGCTTCTGGAAGGAGCTCAAAGTGTCTTACTCTTCCATCCCACCAACAACCCTTTGAGGTAGACGAGGTTCAAGAATAAGATGTCTTTCCACGCACTTCCACACCTGTCTTTGCCCTGAGCAGCTTACCAATGTCTATGCAGAAGAAAATCCATTAAATTCATGGAGCTTGTTTCCAATTAAGTAGGTACATGATTGTAGCCTAACTGTTCTACCCAAGAGTTCCCCCAAAATACTCGAGGAAGGTGATCTTCCATCACCTGGAGAGAACCCTTCACTTCGGAGGGCAGAGTCTTGCATGCCTTCCAACTAGAAGACTTTTGTGACTTTCCCCAAGGGAACACCCTAAAATTACTCTCTGGCTTCACTAAGCCACTCCCTTAATGGTGGAGAAGGAGGTGAGCTACTGTCAGGGCTTACATTTTCCAGGAAATTGAGGAAACATCTGGGGGTTTTTTTGCCCCAGGTGGTAGAGTATTTAAGTAAAACTTACCTGAATGCATATGAACTTATACACCAACTTACACATGCACACCAAAATGCAACAGCATAATATAAATATCAGTTTGTTACCTGGGAGTAAGTTCCATTGAACTTGGCGGTGCTCATATTTTTGACCCAAGCAGTGTAACTTGTGAAACACATCCAGTTTTGACATCAGAGCTTCAGCCTATGGATAGTAGCCGTTAGCTTTTTGTTACTACTGCGAACAATCTCCTTGCAAAGAAGCATTACTATTAAAACTAGCAGAATGAAGGAGAAATTCCATCAAAGAAAATTCAGGGTCTCTCCTCTGCTTGATTGTTTTCTTCTTTGTCTTCCTCTGTGCTAATCTGTCACAAACATTGTATCCTTCACCGGGAGCTTGTCTTGAGGAGCTGATCTGTGGCCAAAATCCTTGTAAAGGATACAATGTCTTGGATCCTGAGATAGGTTAACTTAAGGAACATAAGAGACTTGAAAGCTTTGTTGTCATTTTCACATGCCAGAGCAAGGAGATCCTTGGAGATGTCCGGATGTCACCACTCCTGCTCTCAAAACAACAAACAAACAAATCCCTAGAACTTTGCTCCCCTACATTCTTCCTCCACTACATCACTGCTTGCTCACCTAACATTGGTGCAACATCAAATTTGTTTAGCACCCAGCTGGCACAGGATAATCTAGTCGACCCTGCCCAATTCTTTGAGCACTCCATTTTAAGACTATTACCAACAGAAAACTGAGTGGCTTTTACACAACATGCCACTACTTACTGTATATTCTAACTTGAGGCCCATTTCATTTATCAAAGAAGAGTTCTGAGGAGCATAAAAGCTCATTACTTTGAGACCTTTTGGTTCTCATAAATGTAGGATACCTAAGGTGGCTTTTTGATTATTTTGTTCCAATAAAACAGCTATTTATTATTTTTTAGGAAAGGCAGATGCATCACGTCCCTGCAATTTTCTTTTCCAGCAAATTTATCGTTTCTTCTTTGGTCCCCATTGATCCAAGTGTTCCATGCAGTGCAAGAGACATCTGGCATCCAAAGCAGAATGCTGGCGATTTATGGCGTAGGCTGCAGCGTGTTGTGGCATCATTAACATCACCAAAGAAACTGATGCGTACCATGATGATTCAGCTTCCACGGATTGTTGAGACTTCGTTTCTTCGGGTAAAATACGGA
Organism: Varanus salvator macromaculatus; assembly: GCA_023646645.1. Taxonomy (NCBI): domain Eukaryota; kingdom Metazoa; phylum Chordata; class Lepidosauria; order Squamata; family Varanidae; genus Varanus; species Varanus salvator. The sequence continues at coordinate 11,015,115 of JAIXND010000786.1, forward strand.
CCAGCTCCATCCGCACAGGATAAGGCTAATCAGGATCCTGATGGATAGATGTCTCCAGTACCAGAAGCAGCCTGTCTCTCAATACTACATGCTGAGGAACATAAACAAAGAGGAATTATTGCACTCATTTCCTACTTACGGATCTCCCCACTGGGGCATCTCATTGACCGTGATGGGAACAGGATGTTGAGCTTGATAGGCCTTTTCTCTGATCCAGTATGGTTCTTCTTACATTCTTAGAAAAAGTTTTCTATTGTGAATGCAGCTGCCACGGTAGTAAGTCCATAAAGGCAAGTTACTTAGGAGTAACTGTTGTTCTTTGAGTGGTCACCTGTCCTTTCACACACATGGGCTGTGCCCCTGCACGAAGGCTGTTGTCAGGAAGATGTAATCACTGAGAGCATTTCAGCAGGAACAGCTCCCCACCACAGCATAGGTATAAAAGGGAGGGGCTCCCACCATTTCCCTCAGTTCCAACAAGACCGCACAGTGTCTTCGGGACTAAGGAAGGAACGGCAGTACCAGTCCCACAAAACAGTCCCATTCCGCATTGGGGAATAATACCACAAGGGTTGGTACCAAGAGAATCAGCAGTACCTATGCCACATTCAGCAGAGTAGTACCCTACTCTTATTAAAAAAAGAAAAAAACACAGGAACAAAGACATAAACATGGATTGCTAAGTCATTCATGCTACTCAGTGGGGTAGGTGGGTGGGTTGCGTAAATGCACAGATGACCACTCAAAGAATGACAATTACACTGGGTAAGCAACTGGCCTTTATTCTCCGTGGTTTCTGTGCATCTCACATAGGGGCAACTAGCAAGCGTACCCATCCAAGGAAGGTGAGGGGTGTCATCATCTGATTCTTGCCAACAGGGCCACTGTCCCAACAGCACAGTCAGCTCTGGCCCAAATGTCAAGGCAGCGCTTTTGGCAAAGGTGGATGGAGTCAACCGAATTGCTGCTTTGGAGAAGTCTGGTACTGAGATGCTGGCAGGCAGTGTTGTGGAAGCAACCATTTCGGGACAGTTTAAATCTTCTTAATCTTTTTAACAATGGCTCCATGCAGATACCCAGAGACCACAAAGGAGGAGGAGGAGCAACGGGTGTCAACCCTAAAGTTTTCCCATCTTCCCCATATCTTTTGTGGCTATAAACACAGGTAGGTTTTGCAGCTTGTTCCCAGGTGTGCAGGAATCCAGCCTGCAGTTGAGAAGCCAGCTTCAAATTCAAATCCTCATGCAACTTTGAAAGTCTGATGAGGAATTGTGGGCAAAGCCTAAAACAGCCTTTCCAAATATTTCGGACTTGCATGAAAAATGCTCAATTTTGGCTTTTAATTGAAAAGCTTTCATGTTATTTCCTGATGTTAGAATGCAAAGTCAACTATTTAATTATGTTAAAATTGTTTGATTTTTTAAAAGTACTTGTACAATTTTATATAGCATGTTATTGTTTTATCTCACAATCTGCCTTGGAAAGAGCAGTCTTGAAAAGTGGCTAAGAAACATTAAATAACAAATAAATTCATTTGACTTAATTGGAATAAATATGTTCTTATGTCTGGAATACACCCATAATAAAAGCAACAGCACAGCACTTTCAAGAATAACACGATCAAAATATATGCATACTCACGTATGTGAACAACAGGTCCCCAAGGACGGTTTGTTTTCGGAATTTGGAAAACCCAGGTCAGCCTCAGTTATGTCATTTGTGTAACACACTTCAATTTCCTGTAAGCTGTCTACCATACAACATGCGCTCCCACCCTGTTTTAGGGGCCTAAGCATGTTTGAACTCCGTCTCATGAGAGCAGGCATTCAAAAGAGCATTAGATAACACAACTCTCATATATGTGCCTCCAAAGTGAATGGCCACATTCCCAATTATGCAGATTAAATGTGACTTGGAGCAGCCAAGGAGAATGGAGCCAGGAATTACTTAGAAGAGTGTGTGAAGTTAATGTTACATTCCAGTTTTTGAAATGGCATAATCTTGGCCTTCACCAAAGGGTGGTTGGTTTTACATAACTTTATCCTATACTAAACACATTAACCCATGGATTGTAAATTAAGATGATCCAGTGCAGATATAATAGCATTAATCTTTCCACTTAAGTGATTGGAGTGGCTTTGCATCACCTTTCTATTCCCACCTTAGTCTTGATTAACTGAAACATCAATGGTGACATTAGGCCGGCTGAAGGATGATTTCTAGGAAGGCCATTTCTGCGGGGTCTTAAAAGAAGAAACCGGTGGCAAGGTTCACTTGTCAGGACGAGCAACCCTGTATGCTTAACCATGGTTAGTTTTTTGGGTTTTTGTTTTGTTTGTTTTTTTTAACTTTGATGGGTCTGCAGATGATCAGGCGTGTGGTGGTAGGTCTCCATTCTCTCGTCATCTCCTTCCCTCTCAGTCCAGCAGTATTTCAGGAGACACTGTGGGGAAGAATGAGGCTGCTCCCTTCGGCAGTCATGACCGTGGCCAAGTTTGGCTCATCACAGGTGCCAAGCACTCTCTGTGGCAGAAAGAGGGCTCCTACCCAGACGCACCAGAGGGAGGGCAAGGTGCTGCTAAGACAGCCTCCCCTAGAGGGGACTGCCCAATCCATGCTCTGACAAAAGGGGCAGAAATCAGTGCAGAAAGGAGCAGTGGTACCCAGTGGTTTAACTCACTCCAACGGATCTACTGTTCTAACAGTCAGGAAATATTTCCTGATACCTAACCAGAATCTGGCTTCCTGTAACGTGAGCCTGTTATTCCGTGTCCTGAACTCTGGGATGATTGAGAAGAGATCCTGGCCCTCCTTTTTGTGACAGCCTTCCAAGGACTTGTACAAGGCAATTGTAACTTCCCTTCATCTTGTCTTCTTGAGCATGCCCAGTTCTTGCAATCTCTCCTCACAGGGCTGTTTCCAGTCCCCGGATCGTCCTTGTTGCCCTCCACAGATCCCTTGCCAGCTAGTCTGCATGCATCTTTCTTCAACTGTGGCGCCCAGAATTGGACACAGCACACCAGATGAGGTCTAACCAGTGCTGAGTAAAGGGGAACTAGGACTTCATGGGATTTGGAAGTGATGCTTCTACTAATGCAGCCTAAGCTTTTGCCCTTTTTGCAGCCACATCACATTGTGGACTCATATTCAATTTGTGATCTACAACAATTCCAAGATCCTCCTTACTTACAGTATCGTTGAGCCAAGTATCCCCCATCTTGTAACAATGCATTTGGCTTCTTCTTTCCTAGGTGCAGAACTTGGCATTTGTCCCTACTAAATTTCATTCTGTTCATTTACAGCATTCCAAACTATTAAGATCACCTTGAGTCTTCTTTCTGTCTTCCAGGGTACTAGCTATCCCTCCCAGTTTTGTGTCATCTGCAAATCTGATCATCATTCCCTGCACTTCCTCATCCAAATCATTAATAAAAGAGTGCTAGGCCCAGGACCAAACCCTGCAGTACCCCGCTTGTTACTTCTCCCCAGTTTGAGAAGGTGCCATTGATGAGCACTCTTTGAGTCTGATTCTGTAGCTAACTCTGGATCCACATGACCATTGTTCCATTTAGCCCACTTTTAGCTAGTCTGCTAATCAGAATATCATGGGACACTTTGCCAAAAGCTTTGGCAAAGTCAAGGTAGATTATGTCCACAGCATTCCCACGGTCCATCAGGGAAGTTACCTAATCAAAATATGGAATCAGATTCGTCTGGCAAGATTTGTTTTTGAGGAAACCATGCTGGCTTCTAGTAATCACTGCATTGTTTTCAAGGTGTTTGCAAACTAACTGTATTATAATCTGCTCCAGAATGTACCCAGGGATTGAGGTCAAAAGGACTGGTCTGTAGTTCCCAGGTTCTTCTTTTTGTTCCTTTCTTGAAGACAGGGACAACATTAGCTCTTTTCCAGTCATTTATTTATTTATTTAAATGTTTATATGCCGCCCCTTGCAACAGCCTCGGGGCGGCTCAGTGTCATCTGGGACTTCCCCTGTCCCTCCATGATTTCTCAAAAATAATAGACAATGATTCAGAGAATTCTTCTGCCAACTTCTTTATGACTCCAGGATAGAGATCATCAGGCCCTAGAGATTTGTCTTCATTCAAGCCAATTAAATGATCCTTGACTATTTACCTATCAATCTGGAGTGGCCATCCTGCTCCTTCAGCTTGTACTTCTCCTTCATCAGGAAGGTCATAGATCTTCTGGGAGAAGACTGAGTCAAAGTAGGAGTTGAGAACTTCTGCTTTTTTGTCATCTGTTATCACGATGCTACATTTAGTAGCTGTACCCCCGTATCGTCCCTCTTTTATTTTGGACATAATCTGAGAAGGCTATTTGTTGCTTTTACCATCCCTCGCTAGCCTCAGTTCATTCCTAGCTTTAGCCTTCCTGATGTTTTTACTGCAATTCTGTGCTACCTGCCTGTATTCTTTCGTTGTAGCCTGGCCTTCTTCCCACTTCCTTTTTTTCAGATCATCTGTAACCTTTTTGTGAAGCCACATGGGCTTCTTCTGTTGTCTTCTACTCTTTTTCCTTGTTGGGATTGTTTGCAATTTGCCTTTAGAACTCCCTTTTTCAAACATTCTCATCCATCACGGACTCCTATTCTCATTCAAATCACTTGCCATTGAATTTTATGTATCATTGTTCGGAGTTTATTAAAACTGGCTTTCCTAAAATTCAGGGTATATGTCTGGCTACATGTGGCCTTTGCTTTCCTTAGAATCAAGCATTCAGGTATGTCATTGCCACTTTCTCCCAGACTTTGTCCACTAGGTCTTCCCTGTTAGTTTGTATCAAGTCAAGGATAGCCATTCCTCTTGTTCCGTTCTGCACTTTCTGTTGGAGGAATTTTTCAGCCACATATGAGGGGAAGCCCTTGGAAGGGCTGTGTTTGGCAGAATTTATCTCCCAACAGATATCAGGGAAATTGGAGTCCCCCTTAACGACAACATCATGCCTCGCTGAAACACTGGCAATCTGCTTTTCAAAGGTTTCATCCTCATATTCTCCCTGCCTGGGTGGTCAGTAACCACCAACCACTGTGCTCCTTTTAATCATTGCTCCATTTATATTATTGTAGATGCTCCAGTTATATTATTCCAGATGCTCTCAATGGGACTACTAAGCTCATCCCCCTGTAGTTCTGTGCAGAGATATGTATACAGTGTGACTCCTCCTCCCTTTCTGTTCTTCTTGGACAGCTTATATCCTTTAGTTGTTGAATTCCAGTAATGAGAGTCATCCCACCAAGTTTCAGTTCTACCAATCAGGTCGTATTCACCCTCCTATATTATAGCTCAGGTTCATGCTGTTTATTTCCCATACCGTTGGCCTTAGTACATAGACACTGAAGACCACATGCTTTATAGTTTAGCTTTGTTCCTACATTTTTGGAAGACTATTATTGGGCACTGTAAGATCTGCCCTCTCTGTTGTGGTGCATAAGCTTTTGTCTGTTGTTAAGCCCACATAAGATGCTGTTTAAGGCACTCCTAATAAACGTTTACATGCTGGGGCCAAACAGATTCTTGTAAGGGGCCAAACAGATTCTTTCCAGTCCTTGTAAGGTGCAACCCATCCCTTGCCAGAGGTCCATCTACCAGAAAGTGTAATCTGTGGTCCCAGAATCCAAATCTCTCACATTGGTGGCACCTTCATAACCAGGCATTCACTTCGAGTTTTTGTCTTTCCTTGCCTATTCCACTTCCAAGAACTGGAAGGATTGAAGGGAAAACTTTTTATTTAAGAAATATTTTAATTGTTAATTTATTAATTTATTAATTTAATTGTAAATTAAATTAAATTGTAAATGTTAAAGTTAATAAGGATTATTTATAGTTTTAAATTGTGACTTTGAGATGGGCCAATTTTAGATTGTGTATTTTAGATTGTGTATTGTTTTGGATTTTTGGTTTGTGTTTTTATATTCTGAAAGCCGCCCCGGGGCTAGTTGGCAAGGGGCGGCATAGAAATTTGTCTAATAAATAAATAAATAAAAATAAATGGAAAACTATCTGAGCCCCAAATTGTTGATTTTTCTCCCTAAAGCTTCAAAGCCTGATGTGATTTCTTCAGAGCTCCACTTGGCAGTGTCATTTGTTCCCACATTTATTAGAAGGAAGAGATGTGTGTCACTGGGCTGTATGAGCCTTGGCAATCTCTCACTGATATCACTAATCTGTCCTCCAGGGAGACAGCATACCTGACGAGTCCACAGGTCATCCCGACATAGGTGTTTCCATCCCATATGACAGAGAGTCTCCCGCAACTCATTCTGTCCTTTCTTGTTCTTGCAAGTCTCGGTATCATTGCCACTACTTGGTTGACCTTTCACCTCTTGTTCTGTGTTGCATGGAATATCTTTCAGTTCTTCCATGGCAGGTGGCCCTTGAGTTTCGTTCTCAAGTAACTGAAACTGGTTCTAGAGATCCACTGCTTCCACTGGGGCAGAGTGTCTTCTAGTTCTTCTGCACCTGTCACTCTTTTCCAGGGAGTTTCCTCCTCATTTTCCCTTCCCTCAAGATCCTCCTCTTCTGTCTCAGTTTGCTGTTGCACTTCTAGTTTCTATACTACTCTTGGCTGTTGCAGTTCCACCGCTCTGTCTAAAAACTCTTCATCTTCTTTTATTCCCTGGAGGGGACACTCGCTGCTTTAGTGCTCTCACCTTTTCTTCTAACGGTCTGCTAGCTTGCACTTCTTGCATGTGTAGGCCACGTTGCCCTCAAGCAAGAAAACAAATATAGCACAGATGTTGCAGGTCACCACCACTGGGGAGTCTTCTCGGTCCATTCTTTCTGCTGCCTTTTTGATTCTAGCTTGCTGGGTCTGTTGTCACGACCCCCTTTTTTTTTCTGTCATCCCTGAAGATTATCAACACAGTCCTACCAGTAAATGCAAGTATGTTACAAGAAAGAAAACAAAGTGGGAGGAGCATAACTAAAGGGAAAAAAGAGAAAGAGTTAGGCACCTGCCTCCTCAAACGCCTGTTTGCTCTCCTGTTCGCTTGCTCTGGTGACTCACTTGCTGGAAGTCTGGCTGCTTGTATCCTAGATCCCTAGACCAGCTGGGGAAGCTTCCTCTGATTGGTTCAGCTGGGAGTCAGCAACCAGAATCATGTATGCGCTAATTTATATCCATTGCTACAAAATCGGTATTATGATAATTTAAATAGCAATACAGTTTACCTGCCCATTGTGGGCAAGACTGACTAGGTGAGCTGCATGTCTACCCCACCTGTGGTTCAGGAATTAATGACTGAGGAACAATCTCCAGGCCTGACTCTCCCTTCTGCTTGGTTTCTACATTTAAAGCAGATATGGACAGGACAACTCCTCCAACAGAAGACTCTACAAACAAAGGACTGTCCTCTGTAAAGTAGGGTACATGACCACCCTAATTCAGTTCTCTGTTAACCAGAGTTTGATAACTAGCTCCTCATCATGTTTTGAGTAGAGGGACTGCTTAGCCTTAACCTGTTATTATGAGCATTGATCCCTTAAGATACCCAAGAGCTGGGAGCAGGCATTACTCCAGAAAGAGACGGCATCACCCTACGAAGGGTCCTGCTTTCATTACTGCAACTAAATGGGTTGGTCCGCACCACCACCAATGGGTACTTTGCTCTTCCCTAAGAGCAAAGGTACCAAGTAAGCTTGTTTGACCAAGGATGGAATCACCCATTCCAATGCAATGCACCATGTCCCAATCAGGGCATGGGAGCTTTGACTAGTGGGCAGAGGGTTTGCTTATTGCTCTGCCTGCCTGCCTATTCCCAGCCAGCACTCATGCCAGCGGCTTTCCTTGGACAACTGCTGCTGCTCCATCCGTTCCAGCAGGGAACAAGTATGTGGCCCTATATTCCGCACCAGATGTGCACCTAAATTTTGTGCCACATCTCCACCGGCCAGAGTGCCAGGCCAGAAACACAGCAAGAGCTTTTGTTCTGGTGAGGGATTTTCAGAATTCCTGCCAAGTTCTGGGCAAGCCAGCAAAATGCCACTGCTAATGTAGCCTCCAGTACAAAAGCAGGCACTCACCACGATATCAGCTGTCTTCTTTATATTTGATGTCTTCAAAATACTGCATTCTCAAGGACAAAACATCCTGCACTATTAAAGTCCAGAGTCAAAGAATCCAGTTCAAATGAAAAATAGCTCTTGTGTTGTAAGACTGGAATGCCAAACACTTTGCTTCACGACTTTAAGCAGCAATACTGCCCACTATGGTATATATTCCCAAAATACCCTGCCCTGATTAGGCAAAATGTATATTGCAAAGACTGCAGAAAGTTTGATCCACCAGACTGAATACAGCTCCGACTTGGGAAGGGGGGGGCTCAATTTCCTATGGCGTGGTTTTTTCTTTCTACCTGGGACTGCTAAATTGTGACAGTGTATCCATAACTGAAAATGTTACCTGCCCCTGATTAAGAGTATCACATGGAGGGAAGACGGAAAGAAATACCTTAGACTTCATCTCAAAACAACTGAAGGTCTTACAGTAAATTAAAGACATAACACTTTAAGGCAAATGCTTTGGAGGACTAGAGTTGACCAGCAGCAAGGATAAGCAGAAGTTGGCAGGTATAGAGCTGCACATGGTTATATCAGGGTGTGGATGCATTGTAAATAGTGAGTTCAGAAGGAAACAGCCAAGGGAAGTCCTGTGGGAAAATAAAAATAATGAAATCCTTAAGACATCTGCTGGGCTGGGAGAAAGAACTTGACATTGTCTAGTATCAGACACCCGATGACCTCAGGAAACATTTGAGAGAGCTTAACAAAAGATAGTATGTTTTTGCCTATAAATTCCATTAACCCTCATCACAATCTCTTCCAATGGCTGACAGGAACTGTTGACCAGCCATCTGAAGGATCACAAGTTACTTGCCCCTGAACAAGATCCCTGGGTGATTTGGAGTCGATTGACGAGGTTTTCTGACTCCCACAGGCTTAACAATATTAACAACAGAGTAACTCCTTCTGCCCTGCATTCGATTGTTGAGAAAGCTCAGGATAAGCAGGGATGGGTTGTAACAGAGACTCAACAACTAGTTCTTGGGTTCAGTGGCACCACATGAATTCCAGGGACATGCTTGGCTCCAGTTGGTGGCCCTTGGGCTAAGGCAGAACACAAAGTAGAATGCTTGAACCTGGTGTCGGCCGGAATGGCGGGGTTGGGGGCAACATGATGGGTCCCCGTGATGTTGCTGGAAATGGCCCGCAGGCTTTGACATGGGAGTGCTGAAGCCTGCTAGGCGACAGTGTCCTTCCCCTTCCCCTCCAGCCCCCACAAACCCTGCACATTCCCTAAAGCTTTCCCGTTACTGTTCACAGCTTTCAACACAAATAAATTACATGACCCACAGAGGAGTCATGTAGATACAAGGAACGTTTCTCAGTCACACACACCGAGCCATTTGCTTTTAACCCTCAGAACAAATGTGATGCAGTACATTATGTTTACTCTTGCGGTGTCTGACATTCCATTCATGTTATTTTGATAAACAAGTTTGTCAAGGAGATGAATGGATTTTTATGTTTGTAGAAAATTAATTTCAACCTTTTTGAGTCAAACACACATTCCAAACTTGTGCAGATTTTGGAAGAAGGAAAAACATCCACTTGTAGGACAAGTGACCACTTATAGCAAAAAAAGTAAATAGCAACTAGACATGAAAACAGAGTTGTATATCGATGATAAACCTTACTCCACCATACACTAAAAATGACTGTGCTTGCGTTCAGAGGCTCATGACCACCTGCCAATGAGTGCAGCAGCCAGGGCTTCTTGGATGTGGGAAGAGCAAGCATGCCCATGTCGTGAATCAAGAGGTTGGGCCTCATGCACCACCCGGGATCAACTCAGAATGCCAATTTGGGATTCGCACATTCAGCTGTAAATCAAACTATGTAACCATAGGGACGACTGCACGAACCAGCTCAGTCTGACTCTCATTGGCCAGGACTCACAAGTGGCATACAAATGGACAGAGCATCACACAGTTGTTGACTGCACTTGTCCAACTATGCACGGTCCAGATCACAGGGCAGAGCGCTAGCCTACATCCTCAGAGGACTGAATGCAACACAAATCACTCCTGAATGGATTCCTGTAGCAAGAACCACACCCCACACTCACATTGGCCTTGATTTGACAGTCCCTGAGTGAGAGATCCTTTTTTCTGGAAGTGACTGAAATGTCAAACAGTTGCACCAGAAGAAATGAGGAATCTTTCCCCAGATGACGGCTTCCTCACATCATGCTCCTTATGGAGGTCAAGGATGGAAATGAATGGGCTCTCGTTTGTATGCAAATTTAACTTAGCATTTTAAAACCAATTGGCAAACCCAAACTCGGGTCTCTTAAAAGGTATGCACTTTTCTGAATTTCACAAGGGAGTTTTCCAATCAAAACTCTGAATAACCCGCTCAGAGAGCCCATTATGCTATGGGATGGCAGGTAAGTGTAATAAATAAATATTAGAGGGAAGTGCACCCCGAAATGCATGTTTCTGAAAATCACACTGAGAATGCATTATGTTAGAAAATGTTGTGTGCAAAAATATACACATTAGGCAAATTTACAAAAATGCATGGCTATGGAGGAACGTGCAGAAAAGGCACATGCATTTTCATGCAATGTTTTCTGAAAGGAACTAAAAGAAATCAAGATGGCAGATTCCTTCCTGGCAAAGAGTTCCTCTTCAGAGAATGACCTGGAGCCGAACACTGTGGAGGTACACTGTGAACAAACCTGGGGGGGAATGAGAATTGCAGCCTGTGGCAGAAAAAGCCATTGGTCCTTCCCTTAAAGACACTTATACTCAGAGTGGACACCCAGATCCAGGGAGTAAAGCCACCTGAAGAATCAGGCTTGGCCAGTTGTCAAACGCAGACATTGCCCTTGGAGGGATGAGGTCTGGACCCTTCGCAAATGAAGATATTTCCATGAGCAAGGTTCTGCTTATGAGTAGACACTGATGGCCTGTGCTTGTGTGCTGAAGGCTGTCTTGGAAGTCTGCTCAGCATGGGGCACTGAGGTGACATCCGTGCACCAGCCCCCTGGCTCCTACCTTGCGCTTTCCTCCAAATCACAGTTCTGCTCTCAAACAGCCAGCCAAACTTGCCTTTGACTAATTCCCTGGAGTGCTTTCCTTGCACCACCATAAGCAGGACTTAAGTCAGACTTATGAATGCCTGTCCTTCACAGCCTGGCTTAGTTCTTGCAACCTCAGGGCTGTGGCATCCTTTATGCCACTGATCCATCTCATTGCAGGCCTTCCTCTTCCTCTGCCCTCGACTTTCCTTGACATTTTGGCTTTTTTCAGTGAGTCTTGCCTTCTCACAATATAACCAAAGTATGAGTTTTGGTTTTATCCTTTACGCTTCTACTTCTCATAATAGAGACAGAATTATTATTCAGCTGTTGCACAGTCATCTAGCCCACATAAGAAGTTAATTAGAATCTTATGATTATTCTTTATCTAGGGGGACAACTGTAATGATTATTCAGTTGGTTCTTTCCTTCACCACTGTGCATTACAATATATGAGGTAATGCTTCAGACTATGCAGACCGCCCATCAATTAAAACTGTGAACTATACAAAACCTCACCAATTCCTTTTAATTTCTAAGTCAATTTCTTTTGTCGTAGGAAAAAAAAGGAGTCATCAGTTTATATGCCAAAAGGGAGTACTAAACTTACATTGCTTAAACCATTGTGCACCCATTACTTCAGTATCTGAATTCCTTTCAGCCCAAGCTTTTACAAGTTTATCCAGAGCAAAAAGATGACCTCGCCAACACCCTTCCCTCAAAGGCCTGCTTGGAGGTTTTATGTGAAGCAAAGTTAAGTGAGATTGACATGGGCTATAGTTAAGGGGAACAGACTGATTGAAGAAAGGTAACCTTCAAATAATAGGCATTGTTAAGGAATATTTAACAAAATTGGTCATTTATCAATAGTTAGTTTCCAGAATTGCTAGGTTTAGCTGAAAAGAAGTTAAATATACCATTGGTAGACTGTAGATTTGTAAGTACTGAGCAAGTCTGTATAGTGGTTAGAGCACCGGATGGAAGACACCTGGATTCTAGACTCCACTCAGGCATGAAGCTCAATGAGTGGATTTGGCCTAGGCACTGGGTTTGTTGTGAGGATAAAATGCAGAAGAGGATCATGCATACCATCTTGGGCTCCTTGGAGGAAAAGACAGGATAGAAATGTAGTGCAAAAAAATGTTGTAGCTTAGGAACAAGGCAGCAAGACTCCTGCTCCAACCCTGGGTGAGCTAGCCCTGTACCCCAGCTTGGAATTCATCAGCTTCATGTAATCTGCTTTTCACCTTAAATGAGTTCTTAATACAGATTTACATAGTTCCCAAAGAAAGTGGAAAATAAACCAGCAACATTATCAGAGAGTAACGCAAGTCAAACTAAGTTACAATCCAGAGATTCCCTTGCCCCTCACACACACACACACACACACACACACAAATTTGTTGTAGGCTCCAGAAAGGATCCATGGACCTGTTGTCCCTCCCTTGCCTCTACATGTTACACCTGCAGTCCAACTCATTACATCACTTGGAAGAAGATAGACTGTTCAAAAAAGAATGAGTAGGTGAGCATGGGAGAAACTGCATGTGAGAATTTCAGGCAAAAGCAAAGCAAAGCAACATTGCCCTTCAGCCAGCTGGGAGAACAATATCTGCCACTCAGAATGCATTCAAGAAAAGACAGAATGATAATGATCGACAACATGTGATCTTGGCCACCATTGGTGACCATACTTAAACCCAACTGATAGCAACAGACAATCTAATCCGATTCAGATTTTTTTCCCATAAATTGTTGCTATATTCAGAAAATAACAAAATGTATACTTATTTTGAGAACAGTGTGGTACGTCCAGGTGAATCACAGCAACTCCATTGATAGGTGGTAAATCAACAGAAAAGTTATTTTACCTGTGTTTCACAATTTATATTTATACAATTTTCCTGCACAGTCTATTTTTGGTGTAAGTTGTTGTAGAAAACAAAATGAGTAAAGCAAACAAAAGAATTCAATATTGCCATTTAAAGAAATTACTGTATTGTAAAACTTGGCAGTAAAGTTTATCTGTGCCAGTTTGTAATAAAATTAGTATCTAACATGACCCCAATGAGCAAATCAATAAACACTGAAGTAGGATCACACTTTGATGAATGGCCAGAATATTTTAGTTGAATACTACATACAGTTGAAAGGCTCAATGATCTCTGAAAGATGCCAATAAAAGCAAATAATATGGGGGCATTTGCTTGGTGGCTTACATTAAAAAATGTGCTAAAGATAATAAATAATTGGTTTAAGATTTCTAAAGGCTATTGCTAAAATCTGGAATTTTTTAATGAATCACCAATTTCCTGAACTGATCCAGAGTATTTGCTGGCTTTCTAGGGTGGGCAGAAGAGACGAGGAGAGGTGAACCTTAAGCTAGTACCAGACAGGAAGATTATTCCCTAAAGATTAGAATAAAAGCAACACGTTTCAATAAACGTCTTTTCATAGCTAAAGTGAAATCATATCAAATCTCAGTTCCAAACTCTCCTTGGCCACAAACTTACAACAGTTAAGCTACTGTTCTTTCAGACTGCTCTATGAGGGATAATGACATTTAGGTGTTTGTAGAAATATGAAGATAGCAGGAATTACTCCAAAGACTCTTGTGTGTTCTCTTTCTAATGGCAGGCACTATATTCCTCACTGCATTTTAATTTAATTTTGAAGTTTCTAGACCACCTTTCATCCAAATATAGATTCCAAGAGGGTGTATAAAGATACAAAATTAAAATTGTGTATACAGAGCTAAAAACAAATAAAAATACATAATACAATGAGTGGCTGTCGACAATATAACAATGCAGCTAAAATACCTGGGTAAAATAAGTATTTTGACTGAGTGCTATAAAATATTATGCCAATACCAGACAAACCTCCATAGCAAGGACAGCCTGGAATCTGGACATCCCCAACCAAATGCTGATAGCATTTTCTGCCAAGTCATTTCCTGAGGTTTGTTTTGAGAATGCCCCCTCTGCCCTCCTCCGTCTTATGGAGCATCGCTTTGGGGACTGTCTCTCCATTGTGTTTGGCACCTCTGGGACAGGAAAGGGATGCCAATGACCAGAATGTGCCTCATCCCTAGTTGTTTTGTTTGAAAGGAGGGAAGAGAAGCTGGAAACTTTACTTGCAAATTCAGGGAATGATGTAGGCAGAGGCACAGATTCCTCTGCAGCTATAAAGCAGTGTCATGGTGGGGGGATGAGGCGGGGGGGGGGGGAGTCTGGTGCCGTTCTGGAAAGGAAGGCTTATTCATTTTAGACACTCCAAGGCTCCCTTGCAAAGTGCAACGTTTTCCCAAGGATGCAATATAAAACAATTACATTGCTTTAAAATTTAATAAGCACATTTATAGATACATTTAATTTATAAAACAATGCAAAAGCAAGCAACAGGCTGATGTGGCGCAGCAGTTAGAAGCTGGATTGGGATTTGGGAGATCCAAACTGCATTCACCATTGGTCATGAAGCTCAACTGGGTGACTTTGACTGGTCACTAATGCTCAGCCTAGCCTACTTCACAGGATTGTGAGGTTAAAATGCGGAGGTGGAGGATCATGTATGCTGTTGTGGTCTTCTTGGAGCAAAAGGAGGGATATAATGGTCATGAATAGATGCATAAATAGGAAGACATTTGACAAAAGAAAGTTAAGTGCATCACCCCAGGTTTGAATGCAGGCCTCCAAAGCTGCAGACAAACAACAAAAACTGTAGTATCTCTTACACACAGCCAGATTCCAAGGAGAGCCTTGAAATGCAATCAGGTGCAAAGCTTGAAGGACAAGAACACATACTCAAAATGTCACCCAGACATACACGCAGGAGAGCGAGAGAGAGATTTGGCAGACGGTGTGTGTGTGGGGGGGGGGGGGGCAATTTGCAGGTACTTTGTTTTTCTGTGGAATTTTCTTCTATTTCATAAGTCCATTAATAAGCTTGGCAATTTCAGCGTTGTAATTGACATGTTTTAATCGCCTGCAAGAATGCGAGAGAGTGCACATATGTTGCTGAAATACAAATATGTCTTAATATGAAATGGAACTAATAAGTAGCAACTGAAGTTGTTCCAGAAGACTTGAAACAAAGGAATGCCTGCCAGCCTATTATGTACAGTTCTTTGGGTAGTTAAAATTGAACACAGCCTTCCCCAACCTGGTGCCCTCCAGAAGTCTCTGACTACAGTTTCCAGCTTCCCCAGCTAGCCTCACTGACTGGGAGATGCTGGGGTTGAGAGCACCAGGTTGGAGAAAACTGAATTAAGGCACAATCCAATGCAAGTACAAAGAAAATGATTTACCTGGCTGCGGTACGCTGGAAGCTGGAGGGCTTTTTTCTGCTGAAAACTGTAAAGGATTGTGCCCTTCATGTACCAGTTTCTAGTGCCTTCATTTTTTTTCTTACATTAAAACAATGTAGAAGCAGCACCTGCTTCATCTTTAAATTTTTACAAGTGTCCCTATAAAAAGCACAACACTGAAATTCCATTGTTTTTCGTTGTTTTCCCCAAGACCCTATCACATCAAAGACTTTTCAACAAGAATAACCTTGTGTGCTTCTTTAAAGTTTGCTGTTTACTAAATACAAGTTAACTAAACATGCTCTTGTGTTTCGCTAATGCAGTGACAGATTAGCCTAACAAGGACCAGGATTTTTTCTCAGCATATTCTGAAAAACCAAAAACTGCTGGGAGAGCCATACTTCGCTCAGATGACTTTTTTAAAAGAACATTTTAAAAGGAGACTGGAAGGGCTTTAGCTTGAATGGTGCAATAAGCAGCAAGGGTAAGGACCTCAACTCTTTTCTTTAATCTAAAAGCCCTTCTCCAAAAATCCAAAATTAGTTCCCTCTATGAGAAAAAAAACAAGCAGTATACAAGTCCCTGCATTATAGCCACTACAGGGCTAGCAGCAGATTATGGAGCAGAGGTGAGGTAGGATATTTAGATAAGGAGAAGGAAGGTGGGAAAATTAATAACTCCCCACACACATGTTGCTCCAATCCAATTTTATTATTAGATTTATACCCTCCTCTTTTTTAAAGAACTCAAAGCAGCTTACATCATTCTCCCCCCGTTGCCCTCAATCTTATCCTCACAACAGCCTTGTTAGGTAGGCTAGGCTGAGAGTCTGTGACTGGTCCAAAGTCACCCAGTTGGCTCCATGACCGAGCAGAGACTAGAACCCAGATGGCCTGATTCCCAGCCAGGCAACCACTACACCTCTCCGGTTCTCTGCCTTTTCAGAGCCCTCTGCAGCTTCTATACGAGTTATAAACAAACAAACAAACAAAACAAGACATTGGGAGGGAGAGTCGAGTATCTCAGGCATTCTGTTATCGATTTATTTGATTTGTACCCTGTTTCTACCAGCTTGTTTCTGGATTAGATGGAGTACTGAACAATCTAAAGATTTTTTTTTTCAATACTGTACAAAATAATGTGGGTCAGCCAAGTTGGAACAATGGACTAAGAGTTCCCCTCAGTTTCATTCCTGCAAAACCTCTTGTTGACTTGAGGAGCGGCAGCTGCAGAATCAGATCTCACATTCCTTAAAACAACATGTCAGTTGTGGGAATAGGCGTTGCTGCCTCTTTCCTACCCCCATCAGTCCCCTGCTAATGAGATGTGTCTGTTCAACGGGAGTGTCCCACTGATGTAGCTGAAGTAACATCCATGATATTGAAGAAGAGGAATTTCAGTGACCCAAGCTTACTCTGGGAACAAGATCTCTCACGTCCACCCCATCCTATCCTAAGCGTTCCTCTAAATGTCACCAACCAAATTCAATGCAATGTATAGACCCATCACTTTTCTCCCTGAAAGTAACTTTATGTGCTGTAGAACTCACATCTGCTCAAAGCTTCATCTGCAGGGTGGCATGTCCCGTAGCCACCTTGCAGTTTTTATAGCATCTTCTGGATTGATTATATAGAGGCTCCCCATGCCAGTGGCCAACAGAGTGACGTGAAGATACTCTATATACACATTTTACAAGTGTTACCCACAGCCCTTTCCACCCTATGAAAAAGCACATTTAATCCTGTGTACATTCCAAAACAATCCACAGCCTCAAATGTACTGTTGGCTACAACAAAGTACCAGCATTTTGCACTAAGGATCTGTAAAAGCCAAGGCCCAAAGTATGTAGCTGGAAACACAGAATGCCACAACATTGCCTAAATATTTGTTTTTGTTAACCTTAAAAGCTGTTGCCCAGCTGAGGAAAGTGTTCCAGTTCCCCAGTTCAACAGCATCGTTAATAAGGCCAACAAAAATTCCACAAAAGTTTGAAGCATTCAAGTTCTCCAAAATTCTTCCTTAGGCCTAGTGAGTGCGGAAATAAACAGAAAAGCTCATCAATATGGCATGAAGTCTGCAGTGCAGACAGACCCAGTCGCAAAACTGAGATTGCAGACTGATAGCATTTTGGGAGAAAGCAACAGCGATGGGTCATCTTCATTTCTAAAAACACGGAAGTCCAGTTGTAACTCTGCCCTGCCCTTTGCCTTGAGCAAAGCGTACCGATTCCCGAGCTGTAATAGTACAGAAGTGTAGAGATATCTGACAGTCCTTATATTAGCAAACTCAGATGTTAATTTTAGTCAATCCATTAACTAGAAAATAAACTGTGGCCGAACTATGTTACCTACCGGTTGGAAGGAATGGAACACTCAGTTCAAAGTCCTTCTTCAGGTGAAAACCTTTCTCTGGCAGAGTCCATCCTAAATGGCCAAATGCTGAATTTTCCAACACGCATTAAAAAAAAAGAAAGCAAAGCAAAGGTAGCTGCACTGGCCACTCACACAGGACAGCATGGCTATTTGAAGTCTTGTGTTAACAATCCAAAAAAAAGTCGTATTTCAGAGTAAGGATGCATGGGATTAGGTGTCAAATTTTCTAGGAGCAGATTTTGTCTTCCTCATGACGTGGCTGCAAGCAAGAATACCTGCCTTGCTCCTCCTCTCTTATGTGGGACTCAAGGACACACATCTATAACAGAACATCTGTAATCAGACACCTTGCTAAATCATAGTTTACTGTGCCATCCAAGCAAATCAGAGCAAGCTTGTGCACTTCACCCTCCTACCTTCTGCTCCAGAGCAGATATGAGTGTGAAGGTTCATTTGAACCTTGAGTTCAGGTTAATGTTAACTATGGGTGCTTTAACCCATGGTTTTAAATTGGCTTGTCTCAAACAATAGTTAAGATTAACCAGTTTTCCACTTTTGGCTGACATGATAAGCTGTGGATACTCTAAACTGCTTCCAAAGCTTCCAAATTCCTCACAGTAGTGATTGAGCAGGAACACTGCAGCTTGGTCTCGTGGTGATAAATTATGATTTACTTTTGCATGATGTCTAAACAGAGCCAATAAAGGATGGAGACAGGCCAGGAGCTGAAATTTTTCAACAAGGGAGGGGGAAAATACCATCAAAACAATCAAAGCTAAAAGGAGCATGGATCCAGCTGGAAGGCAGTGACCTCCAAAATTTTATCAACAATGATAATTACACTTCATTGTACTTCCCTCAGTTACATATGCATGAAGGACTAGACACTTTTTATGGAAGTTGAGCAGAAATACATGCTGGCATCAAAAGAAGGGGTACTATTATGGGGAATATATTTTCATGTAATTTGATGTAATGGCATTAAATAGCATCATGTGCCTCTTTTTATCACATTGCATGTTCATTGTATTTTATTAAGCTGCATATTAACTGTATTTCACATTTCATCTTCCTGAATGGTCCTATATAAAAATGGGAAAACAAATAGTCAATACCTAGCCTTGATTCCCCCAAGTGTCAACCAAAGATAAATAGCATCAGTAGGATTTGATTCTGAAAATGTGTTAATATATCAATATTTATTGTTATTCTCATTCTGGTGTGATAGCAGGCCAGCCAGGTGACAACTAGGTGAAAGAGGTCCTTCCTGGGATGCGGACAGTAATGGTGGTGACAAAGAGGCAGTTGGGCTGATACTATGAGAACCCTGCATGTGAGGGTCAAGTTATGCCCCCTCCACAGAAGTGACAGAGCTGAAGAACAAGAGGAGGATACTGGAAAGTATGGAGATGCCACCAGAGGGGTGTAGAGAGATGCAGCAGGGGGGGAAAGGAAGGGTGAGATGGCCAGTGCGTAAGTTTAAATGAGCCGTGGTGAAATTGCAGCACCTTCAGTGTACAACACAGCAACGAAGGTAGATTTCAAAGATTTCAGCACCATTCAAAGAGTTCTGAAGACCTATAAAGCTCTTAATGCACAAGTGGCCAACTGTGGGCAGTGTGGGGGCCATGGTTTTCCAGGTGATCTATATATATCCCATAGCACTATGAAGCATCAGAAAGGTCCAAGTTACCTTTTAAATGGCTAAAAATCGAGGAAGGCAGCACAGGTGGTATGTGGACCACGGCCTTCATGTTGCCCACCTGTCTTTAATGCTTTGTGCTTAAAACACCTAAGGGATGCCATCCTCCTCAGACAGGTCATTTCCCTTTACTATAATGTTTATATGTACTAGGGCTTTTCAAAAGGCACAGTCTTATGTTGCTGTCATGAATTGTTACACAGAATATATAAGAACAAAAACCCACTAGGGGGTAGTAGAGCACTTCTATGAATACTTTTTCAGGCTTGAGTTTAACGGAACAAATTACACTTGGTACAAGTCGATTAATGGCTATGCTAAGGCCACAGAGTGGACCTACAGTTGCTTTGTAAGAAAACCAAAATGTTGATTAGCTAATGACAGTTTTACTGTGCAATTTGTTTCCTGACCATAATCACAGGGGTAAGTCCAAAAATTTGGGAAGTGGTATTTAGCTGTAATAATGGGATGCCACTCATTTCTAGAGCTGTGTTTATATCATGGAAATTCATTGGTCTGGAGCTTGGGACTGGAGATGCTTCCTCCAGGCTTATCTGGTGTCACCTTGTATTATATATGTACTTCAGTCTCTTTCAGTGCAGGAGACCTATTGCTTATGAAATAGTAGAAGGATCTAAGGATATTCATATATTGCCGATGCTCCTCTACTGATGCTTACTCAGGAATGCAGCAACTGAAAAGACTAGATCAATGCCCTTCTCCACTGACAGAATTATATCCCTGCAGCCTTCTAACCCTTGACCACACTGCCAGACACCACTGAGTAAAATGGCAAACCTCACTAGACAATTTTACCCACTGATTAGACATGCTTAAGCTCATATGAACATATAACTGCACCATGGCTTTCTGTACCACCTATAGCATACCAGAAGTTCAAAAAATACAACTGGATTTTTCTGTTTTGTTAACGAGGTTTCTTCTCCCCATGGTGCTTCAGTCTCTCTGTGTGAACATTCCTCTATAAAATGATTTTCACAAGGCTTTTACTCTTATTATCTGGCCATTTGCACTGATTTTATAAATCGTCTGCATCCCCATTGGCTACGACATTGTTTATAAACTAAAGCAGCTCAGTGCAGAACCACTGCCCTGAAATACCCATTTCACACACATGAAAAGTATAGACAAATGAACTGTAAATAATATCCCCTCACAGCTGTTGACATATCCTGCTCTGTAGTCCTTGAGACAGGGATGCTGTGAACTCCTTTTCAGACGAAGGGTCAAATTCCATTTCAAAGAAAATTTCAGAGCAAACATTCCAGTGGCTCATGGAACCAAAGACAAAAAAGAAGAGAGCCAAAAACACCAGCGTATTTTAGATTACGCTCTTAGTGCCAATAACTAAGCCTTAGGAGAGACATTGCAACCTTTTCAGAATGGGGAAGTAACTGCATCAACACCAAGAAACTATTGGTGGCTGTACACAGAGGTTAGAACCACAGGAAGGGCCCAGAGACCTCTGGGGAATGCTGGAGGGCCAGCCTGGGGTCCCAAGTGGTCCAGATGTGGATCCCAGGCCTGAGTTCTACAACCTTACCTTGAGGGAGCCTGAAACCTGGTTCACGAGAGCCTTGGTATATATCATTACAGAGCTGCTTCTGAACAGAAGAGCCCTTTCTGGCAGGTGAACACCACAAACATTTCAGTGCTTTTTTACCTTTGTGCTGGGGTTTGCCAGTGTGTTTCCATGCAACCCTGAAAGGGATTCAGGAATTCGAAGGTTCACAGTGTCTTGGCATGGCAAGTGGAGAAGGTATAGCCTGAAGGTGAAATTAACCTGGTTTGGGTCAGCAATCGTATGGCTGAGAGACTGCCTAAGAATCCTGTGTCCAGCACCATGAAGCTTCCAGGGAAGAGAGAGATGATAATGTACCAGATAAATAAGAAGGCACTGCTGACTTTGAAAATAGTTCTATGACAAGTGAGCATATAGACCACAAAGTGTCCATTTTATTTCTATATAAATAAAAGAGCTTGCACTGGACTGCACATTAAACTCATCTTGAGATATAAAAATAGATCATTGCAATTGTAAAACATTCAACACACACACACACATGCACACATCACACACATATATAAAGACAATCTATACATAGCAAAAGTCAGATAGCTAAGACATACCCCAAACCAATATAAATATGTATGATTGGCTTGCTCATGTAACGGTCTAATAAGGAAGTCAAGAAATGAACCAAAACACTCACAAGACTGCCAAAACAGGCTTCCTCCACAGCTTCTGTTTAAATATATTTAAGCATCTCTTTTGTCAGAATGTTCACAGCGAGTCCTTGATGTTTAATCAAAGTTGATTTGTGGGCTGTCAAAGCCACTATCTTGTTGAAAAGCTGTAACATCTCGTATCTGTCTCCATGAATGCAGTGGGTTGCAGCTTTTTCCTGCTGTTGAACACAATGCAGCACCATTCAGATGGACATCGCATGGACTTAATTTGTCCATGTGTGGATATGGCAAATGACCAGGGCTCACAGACAGATGGCTTTCCTTGCAATTTAAGTCTTGGCACTTTGTAACAAGTGTGTTGTCTTTGTGGCCACTGGGTTGTTGGCAAAACACAGATGCATCTTTCTTGGCATGGGAGAAGAGAGTTGTCATGGGAGCCTGTTCATGGGATTCTTCTGGTACACTGGAATATACTTTTGGAACAGAGTACAGGAGCCTATCACTGCTGTCCATGTGTGCCGCCCCACCCACCAGGCTCCAATCAGGAGAGCATCCTTCATCCCTTACTGGAGTTTCCTGAATGCGAAAGACTGGGGTTTTCTCAGATTGTACATTCTGGTGCCTAACAGACTGGGCACACTCAGGTTCTTTTACAGTGGTCCTGTCATTTACATTCTTCAACTTTACACAAGGTACCCCAGAGTTGGCAGCACCATCTGTGCAACTCACTGTGCGAACATCTTGGAACTTTGCTTGTGAAGCAAATGAGAGAGGATTCTGGAGTGTGGCAGCACTGATAGCATGAGGCAGACCTCTGCTTGCATTTTTACACTTCCTCCCATCAATTAGAGTTCGGGAAGGGAGGGCTGGCTGGCTTTCAGCATCAAGCTGCTGCTGTAAGCTGCAAGGTATACGTTTTTGCATAGCTGGATTACTGGGTTTTTTGCTCATGCTTCCACCATGAGCTTGATTTCCCTCTATAGTTGATTTAGGTTGTTGCGTGTAGTTTCTTTCAAGTTCCTCAACCTCAGACAGCAGCTTGGAATTTTGTGACAGTGCTATAAGATGGAACAGAAAGCAGAAATTTTGGAGGAATAAGAAAAATACATCTAGGTTTTCAGTATTCTTTGAAAAAGCTCAAATTTCTTCAGATATGCAAAGCCCCGCCTAAAGGTATAAGCTACCCAAGCACCAGAAAAGCAAACATTACCTTCCCTCATTACTAAAATGGGTGGCATATATGAAAAACAGGGGATAACCAGCCTTGATGTTACTGTACCTGCGTGGGCGGCTTTGTTCTGGAATGAGCTACGAACAGGAGTTTCTAGAACTTTAGCCATTGTAGCAATTTTGCTAGCAGCACAGATAATTTTCTTCTCAGCCCTGCAGGAAAGCCAGGAAGAGTTTTTGAAAGTCTGCACCTTATACTAATCTGATTTACAACAGCAAGTTAAAGCTAAAGTTCTCTGGAAGTTAAAAGAACAGACTTTAAGTCCTTTAAAAAAATCAGAACTCAAGTTTTCTCTAAGTTCCTAATAATAAAAAAAGGATGAGATTTCAGGTATTAGAATAGACCTCATGAACTCTGATCTTGCCCAGGTGCAGGCTAGATGAGCTGCTACTGCTTCCCTTTATCAATGGGATGAAAAGGAGTATTTCTCTTGCAGCAAGTGGGATTTTGACTTCTGAGCTCTGGCAAATTCCGCTGGTGGCTTGGGCAACTGACTAGATACAGCATTTTGCCCTCCAGATTTCTGCAATGATATGTTGTAGTTGGAAGAGAAAGAAAAGTCACATAACTGATTGATAGCAAAGTCACTTAACCCACAAAGGCCTACTGAGTGAAAGGGATGTAGCAAAGCACTCTTATTTCAGTGAGAGCATGGAAGGTTCAATCAGTTTAGAAAGTGAAATGATAAATTTTATACTCTTTGGAGATATACTGTGACCATCTTCATATCAAAATTCTGTTTCACCAGCAGTCTGCTTGTGACCTGTATGTTCATGCAAGATTGAAATTCTCATGTTATGAAAAGGGAAACTGCAAGCTTGTGGCTTTGCTGGGAAATCAAGCGAGAACAGAAAAAAAAATAGATAAAAAAAAGACCTCCAGATTCAGAAGTTGGTCATCAAATACCCTTACAAATATCTCACCCTTCGTGTTTTCCATCATCAATAAGAAGTTGCTGAAGACAAATCAAGTAATATTTGCGCATTTTCCGGGCAGTCTCCTGACGTTCTCGTAATACTTCTGCTTTAATAATCTCTGCAGCTCTCTCTTTGCTTTCATGGATGTAACGAAGCATATCACCTACAAACAGTATGCTATACATTTATATTAAATGATGCACCTATATCCTAGAGACATATACAACTGGAGTTTCATAAGCAATTATTTGATAATTGAAAAATATGACCAAATTTTTAAAAATAGTAACAAAAAGGAATAGCAAGAGACAAGGAAACTGAGACCAGGGTATGGCCAATAAAATTTCTGGTAAATTTGGTTCAGTTCCTCTGTTATGAGCATGCAAACAAAGGAACTGGTTACTTAACAATATGGAATTTCTTTAGCACGTACTTTTAATTTTGCCAACTGCTTTAATATACTGCGATCGCATTTCTTCCAAGGCTTTTCCATCACATGAAGTGCAAGGTTTTAGCACACACCCTTCTGACAATGATCTAAAATCACACAAAAATATAATACTTAAACTGAGAATGCAGCTGAAACTGTCCAGAAATAATTTACTCTATTTTACTTCACTACCTTGGAGGAACAGTGGAAGCTTTCAAATCATCAAGTGTGTCTTTCATCGCAGGACTTTCTGTGATTCTTTTATCTATATTGTTTTCATTTTCTAAATAAAACAAAACAAAACTAAGTATTTAACTTGAGTATTTATAGAGGAACATATGCAGAATTTTTCTATGATTTTAGCTGGTCACCTTGCCACACCTCAAGTGTTTTCATTACAGACACTGTAATTCAACATGAATATTTTGTATTTGATGACAAGGTATACACAATCAACACTAGTCACAGCATTTAACACAAAAGAGGTGTGTAGAGCAGTGAGCACAAGCCAATGGAAGAATTGTAGAATTCTTCAGTTTATAGTTTTTACTTCTAGCAGTGTCTTCCCATTCATAATTTCAAGCCTTAAGACTCAATAAGAAAGCAGTACCTTCACCCAGTAATATACATTTAATGAATTCTCCTTGGAATAAGGTTATTGTTCCAATTGTAAATATCTCCTTCCTGGCTAAGGTGTTTGAGCAGGTGGAGACCAGACAACTCCAGACATTCTGGGAAGACACTAATTATTTTGCTCTATTTCAATCTGGCTTCAAGCCCAGATGTGACTCAGAAACAGCCCTGATGTTAATTTGGTTGTCCTAATCTTGCCCAGAGAACCAGAATCCAGGGTGAAGTTGGCTGTGCACTTGGCTGGCGCTTGCAAGAACCCCCTGAAAGTACTGGCTGAGTGCACTACACCCATCCTTTACCCTCCCTCAAAATGAGGATGATCAAAGCCAGCCCTCTGACCAAAGTACTGAATCAAAAAGTTCCAGCTAGCACTTTTTAAATTGTATTTTTTTTATTGTTGTTAGCCGCCCCGAGGCTTGTTTGCAAGGGGACGACATACAAATATGTTAAATAAATAAACAAACAGGGGTGTAGTCCTGCCCCGATCTCATTCAGCCCATGGAGAAATGCAAACTAGCCCCAGGAAACAACATGGTTCTCTACCCCACTCTAATGGATGAGTTATGTTGGAAGAAGGTACAGAGAACATGGCTATAATTTTCCTGAATCTCTCAGCATCCACTGACAACCATTTCTTTCCATTCTAAGTAGTTAGGACAGAAGGCGGCTCATCAGACCTGGGGAATGGAGGGTTTTCGAACTATTCTAGGGAGGATTGTGCTCCTCCAAGAGAATCAAATTTGCACTTTGGGAGAACTTTGGAGCCATCTTTGGTTTTGGGAGCCCAACACATGTGTGGCATGAAGTGCCTTTTATCATCTGAGCCTGCTACACCACCTGTGAGCCATGTTGAATAGAAATTGCTTGGCTGCTGTGATCTGTCCCAGTTACACTACTACAGCATGCTGTCTACAGGCTACCTTGGAAAGCTACTTAGAAACTTCAACTGACTGAAAATAAAGCCATTGTTTCTGAACTGCTGACGGACCAGATGGACCAAACATACTTTGCCAGCCTTAAAGCGCTTGCACTAGTTGCTGGTCCATTTCCAAGCACATTTCACAACTTTTAGAAAGTATACATTTCAAAGTTTAGGTTAAGCTCTAAAAGCCCTAATGGCTTTGGGACCCAAGTTTCTAAAAGACAACCTCTTTGTAGACAAACGTGCATGTTTGTAATTTTTTTAAACTGCCTTTTCAGGCTCTCCTGCTTTCCCAGGTAAGATAGGTGGCAATTCAAGGTTGGGCCTTTTCTGCTGTAATGCCATGGAAGCTTGCCTAGTGCCTTTTTGGCACCGTGTAAAGGCTTTTTCTGTCTTTCAGATCAGCTTTTAATGCTATGATTACTTTGCTGCTCTGCAGTTTTAACATTCTTGAACTGGAAGTTTCACATGTATAAATGATAATTTCAACTCTGCTAGAATTCTTTTCTAATTCTAATTAACCGCATTAAGAAAACCATACAGCACTAAACAGAAAGATGTTGACAGAACATCTGTACCTTATCATTACTTAGTTCATTACAGATGAGGTCATAGGATACACAAAAGATCCAAACCTTCACAATTCCTTTAAGCTGAAATACAACAATTACAATCCAAGCAGAATTCCTATTACAAGGGCTGCTATGCTAACTCATGCAAGTGTCAAAACCTGCAGCAAGATCTGTAGCATTTGATTGATACAAGTGATTATATGAATCTGTGAATAAGCCAGAAGTCTTAAACCTCAGACATAATATTCGGCAAATGGAACTACTTCATAAACACAGCTGCCAGTCAAACATGCAGATATCAAGTGGAGTAAACATGGGGATGAACTAGCTACCAGTGCCATATTAATGGATTTCACACTGCCACAGGGGCGAGGGGGAATCCAATCAAAAGTTTACCTTAATAAATAAGGATACAAACCTTGGACGGGGTCTAACTTTGCTTTTTGTTCTTTCACTGCAAGCTGGAGATGTTTGCAAGCTTTGTCAAGTTTCTTTTTCAAATCCTGGCATTCTTTTTCCTTTTTTTCAAGCTGTGGGTGACAGTGTTCACAGCAAACTTCTTGTGATAATGGGTTTCTTTTCCTACACTTGGAATCTGCAATCAGCCAAAATTAAAAGTTACAGGTCACTTATGGGACTGAGAAAACCACAAAAATAAAAAAACATGAATTGGTAAGCCCTGTATTTGGAGCATGAAACTGCTTTTTTTCTGGAAATTTTGGAAGGTTACAACAGACACTGGTCACCTAATACAAATGTTTCTTAATTTTTTTTAAAGTCAACTAGTTTTCGATTTGGGCCAAGCTCTGTCACATTCATTCTACATTTCTCAGACAATTCAAGTTATGGACTATATGATTAGTAGAAACTACCACATGTGATTTTTTCATTTGCAAAGTTCTACTAGAAGTAAAAAAGTGTTGTGTGGCCAATCATTGCCTCTTCTTTCTGCTAGCCTGCATCTATATAATGATCTGACCTAATTGTTGCAGCAATGGAATTACGTAACCACTAAATAACATGATGGCCTCTTTAAGAACTACTGTAGGTAGTTTAATTGCACAATTGAGTTTGTCTGTAGTCTCTGGTCACAGAAGAAGCCTCAACTTCAACATTTTTGCACAACCATCAGAAAAACACGGAGGTAGAGTAGGCTGCTGCGCTCCACATGCTTAACATTCATTTGATGCCATCTGACAATAGAATAGTGGGTGTACCTTGCAGTGCAAGTGGCCAGAAGTAGCAATTACATCTAGTTGAGAAAGAGCATCCATGCTTTCTTTGGCTAAAGCTATGACCTAAAATCCATTAACTGTACAAGTTTACTCAGAAATGTGTCCCACTGCATACAGTGCAGATCATTGCCAAGTAAGTATATACAAGATTGAACTGTAAATTGATTGATAATTACTCGATTAATATTACAGTAAATTTGTGCAACTCAATGGAAAAATGAAGACATATGTTAACAGAACCAGCAGCATCAAAATTAAAGCAGAAAATGGAGAAAGGAGGTAATACCAATATCCATTTCAGTCTCCTGGAAAGGGGGCTTTCTTAACCTTCTTTGTAGTTCCACTTGCTGTCCAATGTCAAACATGGAAGGTCTAGCTTTGTCTCCAGTCTCCCCTTCACCACTCTGCATGCAAGAGTTCTGTGAGTCTTTGAAGTTATAGTCTAAATCTTCATGTTTCTGCAGCAGACATAAAGTTCAAAGGAATATTAGCTTGCTTTTAAAAATTATGCAAAACCAATTAAAAAATATTAATCTTGCACAATAGAGAAATTGTGGTTAAATTTTACCTAGGCAGCTTTTTAAAAAACCAAGGGGGAAGAACTAAGATTAATCATATTATCAGACTTCAGTGTAGAAAGCCTTTCATAATGAGGGGCATGTGCACATGCACCCAGCAGGGAGAAAACTTAGTAACTGCCACTCATTTTCTTATCCAGGGACAAAAAGCAGCTCAGATTTAGCTTCAAAATGCATTCAAACGTTTAAATCAATGGAACCTTCCTAGCCACAACAGAAAGGTTCAGAATGCAGTGACAATGCATGGAATATAGTGACATCAGACAAATCAATATTGCTCGTGGGAATTACTTTGTGGCAGTTCACTCACAGAGTAATTATTGGATGTTCAACAGTGCTATTTTTTTATTTCTTTGGTGCATGATGTGAAATCTTTCTGAAAACAATTTAAAACGCTTTTTGTGAGGCCATGGCAGCTTTTTGGGGTTTTTTACATTTTTAGTGTGTGGCCACAGGCACAGCAAAACTCAAAAGAGTTTCAAAAATGATTAAGTATGGAAAAATAAATTATAAACATTATAAAAACTGATAAGAATTATAAAACAACAGCAAGAAAGGTAGGTTGCTCACCTGTAACTGATGTTCTTCGAGTGGCCATCTGTGCAGTCACACACATGGGGGTGCTGCGCCTGCGCAGTGCCCTTGGCCGGAGATTGCAAGCTAACGGTTTTTTTAGGCGGGAAAGCTCCGCTCCCCTCCCCCCTAGACCTATAAAAGAGCAGAGCGTCCGCCATTTTGTTCAGTCTATTGCGACCGAACGTACGCTCCCTGACAAGAAGTTAACCTAGTGAACAGATGAAAAGGTCGGTACCGACAGCAAAGATATACATCGGTACCGACAAGCTCCACCTACCGACACCGAGTGGGGCCGGCAGGCGGGTTGTGTGACTGCACAGATGGCCATTCGAAGAACATCGGTTACAGGTGAGCAACCTACCTTTCCTCGTCGTGGCCTCTGTGTATCACACACATGGGTAGAATGCTAAGCTTACCAGAAAGGAGATGGGAAAGGTGTCCTTACTGCAAGACCGATGAAAGAACAGCTCTTCCAAAGGAGCAGTCTCGTCTGGCTCAGACATCAAGGCAGTAATGTCTTGCAAAGGTGCAAGGAGTCGCCCATGTAGCAGCCTTACAGACGTCCTCGAGGGACACCCCTGATGCGAAAGCAGAAGAAGCAGCAACTGCCCGAGTCAAGTGGCTTCGAGGAGCCACAGGCAAATCGAGTTTGGCGAGTTGATATGACAAAGTGATAGTATTTACTATCCATTTCGCTAATCGCTGTGAAGAAACAGGGGTTTCCTGATTTACCGTGGAATATTTAACAAAAAGTCTATTCGTATGCCGAAGAGATTCTGTTCTGGATCGATAGAAGGCCAAGGAACGCCGAACATCGAGAGAATGCAGTGATCGCTCAAGAGGAGTTGTAGGCGACGGAAAAAAAGCTGGCAGAACGATGTCTTGTCCCAAATGGAAAGAGGTTGAAACTTTTGGTAGAAAGGAAGGGTCAAGTCTCAAGACAACTTTCTCCTTGTGAAAGTTCAAGTATGGTGGGTCGATACGAAGCGCACAGAGCTCACTAGCTCTCCTCGCTGAAGTGACCGCCACCAGAAATGCAGTCTTCCAAGACACCAGTCTGAGGTCAACTGTAGCCAAAGGCTCAAACGGGGCTCTAGTCAAAGCCTGAAGAACTACCGAGAGGCTCCAAGTCGGCATCAGTGGTCTTATGACAGGAGTGATGTTGTGAAGTCCTTTAAGAAATCTTTTAATGAGCGGTTGAGAGAATACCGGAAAACCCTCAATCATTCCTCGATGATGGGAAATCGCAGCGGTGTAAACCTTAATCGAGGATGGCTTAAGCCCAGAGTGATGAAGTTCTAGCAGAAATTGCAGGATCTGAGGTACAGTCGATTCCAGTGGAGAGAAAGAGTGGGAATCGGCAAAGGTGGAAAAACGATTCCATTTGGCTGAATAAGACCTTCTTGTGGAAGGCTTCAAAGAAGAATCCAGGATAAACTGGATGGACGGATCCAGGTCTGTCGGATTTGACAAATTACGGACCGACGCCGAAGAGGTAGTCGAGGCCAGCAAAGACAAAGGTGCTGACAGTACCGATGAGGACACAGGAGCTATCGAATCTGCCAGGCCGTCAGGTTCAATGTGAGCAGGTCTGGATGACGTATTGTTCCCTCCTGCTGGGTTATGAGATCTGGAAGCAATGGAAGACGACGGAATTCTCCGTGGGAAATAGATAGAAGCGTGGCGAACCAGGGTTGGCGTGGCCACCAAGGGGTGATTAGAATTCCCAATGGAGTGTCGCAGGTTATCTTCGCCACAACTTTCATTATCAGTGGAATCGGTGGGAAGGCATAGACGTGGAGATGGTTCCAAGAGATCATGAAGGCGTCCCCTAGGGATCCGATGCCAATCCCTGCCCTCGAGCAAAAAAGGTCGCATACCCTGTTGTGCTGGGTAGCGAACAAGTCCATGTCCGGGGCTCCCCAGAGACGAAAAAGTTGGCTGTATATCCGAGGATGTAATTCCCATTCGTGGGAGAGAAGCATGTGGTGGCTGAGAAAATCCGCCTGGGTATTGTCCACGCCAGCGAGATGTACTGCTATCAGGGCGATTCCCCTCGGGATGCACCAATCCCAAATCTGAAGTGAAAGTCTGACCAAGGCTGGAGACTTGGTTCCTCCTTGCTTGTTCAGATAAAACACTGTTGTCATATTGTCCGACGTTATCTGAACAACCCGATGGCGAAGAATATCCTCGAAGGAACGGATTGCTTTGAACACTGCTAACAGCTCCAGGAAATTGATGTGCTCCTTGGATTCGGAATGGTTCCAAATGCCCTGTGTTCGGAGACCTTCGCAAATCGCTCCCCAGCCCAAGCGGGACGTGTCGGTCGTAACCGTCACCGATGGAGGTGGTTGCCGAAAGGGCATTCCCACAGACAGGTTTGCCGTGGACGTCCACCAGAGGAGGGACTGGAGAACCGAAGATGGGATTCGAATCGGTTTCGACTGCGGATCGTACTGCGGTCTGAAGGACTTGATGAACAGTAGTTGTAGCGGCCGTAGGCGAAGCCTGGCATAAGGCACCACAGCTACCGACGCTGCCATGTGATCAAGCAGGGTTTGGAGTGCACGTGCCGGTACCGTACCGTCGCGACGAATCCGAAGAATATGTCGAATCATCGTTTCTTGTCTGTCGCGGGGGAGGAAGGCTCTTTCCAGCGTCGAATCCAGACGAGCTCCGATGAAGGTAAGTATCTGTGTTGGAACGAGAGATGATTTTTCCGTATTAATACGAAGGCCCAAGTTGTCCAACAGGGAGCACGTCAAATTGATAGAACGAAGAAGATCGTCTCTAGACTGGGAAACCAGGAGCCAGTCATCCAGATATGGGTAGATCTGGATGCCCTGGAGGCGGAGGTAGGCACATACCGGGGCCATGCACTTAGTAAACACTCGTGGTGCCGTAGCCAGTCCAAAAGGCCAAACCATGAATTCATATAGGTCGGATTCGACAGCGAAGCGAAGGAAGCGCCTATAAGCCAGGATGGATTGAGACGTGAAAGTACGCATCCTTCAGATCTATGGAGGCGAACCAGTCCTCTTTCCGCAGCAATGGCAAGATATTTTGAAGAGTGGTCATCCGGAACTTCTTGGTTGGAATAAAACGGTTTAGAGAACGCAAGTCCAGAATTGGTCGGAGACCACTGTCCCGTTTCGGGACTGTAAAATACCTGGAATAGAATCCATGAAGTCCGTCCAGAGGGGATAATTGGCGAATAGCCCCTTTACTTAAAAGTTGTTGTATCTCGTCAAGCAAAACCGGCGAGCATGATGTAAACTTTATCGGGCTCGATGGAGGGACGGTATCGAATTCAATCCTATAGCCATGCTGAATGATGGACAACACCCACTTATCAGATGTAATGGACTCCCAAATGGGGAGCCGGCTTCGCAGCCGACCCTCATCTGAGAGTGGGGTGGGAGTTGGAAAGGAAAGTGGAGAGGTTCGCCCGTCCCATCAGCGTTGGCGCCTATCCATATCGAATCGGCGCCGGGCCTGCTGGTACCACTGTTGAAGCTGTTGACGGCGGCGCTGCTGCTGTTGTTGTCTCTGCTGGGGCTGCTGCCTAGCCTGGAAAGACTGTCTATAAGTAGGGCGGTTCCACTGCCACTTACACCGGGTCTGGGGTGGTAGCTCCATCCGGCGCGCCGTCATACGGGACTCATGCAGCTTCTTCAATTTATGGTCAGTCCTGGAGTGGAACAGCCCGGACCCATCGAAGGGCATGTCCTCGATCCGACGCTTGGTTTCATCGGGGAAATGGCAGTTCCGAAGCCAAGCGTGCCTGCGAAGGGACATGGCACCGACGAGGGCCCTCGAATTCGTGTCCATGTGATGGCGTGCCGTGGACAACTGTTGAATGGCCACTTGCATGGCCTCCTTTAATAGGACCTTGGCCACATCTCCCTGGTGGTCCGGTAGGGTCGAGGCGACGTTGTGGAGGCGCTGCATTAAGAAGTATTGGTAACGCGCCAACGTCGCCTCGTAATTGGAGATGCGGAGCCCCAGTCCTGCCGCCGTGTAGACTCTGCGGGCGAGTGAGTCAATCTTCCTCCCCTCTTTGTCACGTGGCGCGGTATGGCCTCTGGCCTCCCTACCCTGGGAGGATTCGACGACGATCGAGTTCGGCTTCGGATGTTTGAGGAGGAAGGGGATGTTCTCCTCTCGAACCCGATACATCGTCTCATACCTCCTCGATGTAGGTTAAGGGTGGGAGGCCAGGTCCCAAGGTTGGGTCATAGCCTGCTTGAGTGTTGTTATGAGGGGGAGAACGATAGATGTAGACTGTTCTCCCCGAACGACGTTGTAAATCCTGTCCGATGACGGGCCCGGACGTTGGACAGCGTCGATCTCCAGGGCCTGAACCAGCCTACCCATCAGGTCCGCGAATGAGCCATGAGACTCATCCGGTGAGGCTGGGTCCTGAGTGGTAATGACGGCCTCGGGAGAGGTCGAGTCAATCTCAGAATCATCGGAATCGGCCATGTAGTATGGTTGGGCCGATAAGATTCCGGTGGTGACTGGGAGCGGCTGCTATCGTGTCTGGAAGGCACCGGTGAATCCCGTCTCGGGTCCCTGGGACGAGAACGGTCCCGAGGGGGTGAAGATCGACCCCGAGGAGCCAGGTAGTACCCAACAGAATAGGGTTCGGGCCATTGCTGATAAGGCTGTCGGTACCAGCTGTCTATCGGTCTCTCAATAGACCGGCTCCGACGGCCTCGGGGTGGAGATAATACGACATCCACTGCAGCAGGAGGCATCGGTGTAGGGGATCTCGCCTGTGGAGGGGAGTCCTGTATTTCTCGGTCCGATATAGAATCCCTCGGAAGGGTAGGAAGTAGATCGGGAGGACGGTCAATTACGCGTCTCGGGGACCCTTGCGGGGTAACCCTCATGGCCTCTTGAAGTACAGCGTCGGGTGGTGTCGGTACCGAAGTCGGACCCGGTACCGATGGTGCTGATGAGCCCAAATCTCGGTGCCGTGGACACTCGGATTCCTTCGGGTGCTTAGAAGGCTTTAGAGGCTTATCTTTTTTAGCCTTCTTGTGGCCACTCGACTTAGAAGAGTCAGAATGTTTTTGTTTCTCCGACTTTTTCTTAGGAGAAGCGGGAGGAGCCATCACCGATGAGGCGCCTTCGTCCGAAGGACGCCGTTGCTGGGCCACAGAAGAAGAGGCCGATTTAGCAGCAGTCACCATGGGGTCGGACTGCATGAGAGCCCGATCCCATAACAGCCTGCGAAGGCGGTTTTCTCGGTTTTTCCTGGCTTGTTTGGAAAACGCCAGACAATGTGTGCACTTATCCGTTCTATGCCCCTCACCGAGACAGAGGAGGCATAGTTCGTGTGGGTCAGTAGGCGACATCTTCGACCCACACTCCGCGCACTTGCGGAAGGCCGCCCGCTGTGCCATCGTTAGAAAAGAAGAGAAAGGAGATAGTGCAGAACCAACAAGAAGAAGAACTATACGAACAGTAACGAGGGAGCAAAAAACTGGGAGAATCTCGAAGAGCTAACCAACAGATAGTCAGAGCGAGAGCGAAGCGGCACAAGGCACAGCGAACGGCGGTCGCAAAGACTGAACAAAATGGCGGACGCTCCGCTCTTTTATAGGTCTAGGGGGGAGGGGAGCGGAGCTTTCCCGCCTAAAAAAACCGTTAGCTTGCAATCTCCGGCCAAGGGCACTGCGCAGGCGCAGCACCCCCATGTGTGTGATGCAGAGGCCACGACGAAGAACTATCTTACATGTTCTTTGCGCTGGTTAAAAAATCCTGACCACTAATTCAGTGTTGGATTTACTCTCATTGGCTAAGAAATATTTTAAATAGCAATCAGAAATCCTACTCAGAAAAGCACTCATGCCTGTAAAAAAATGCATACAAAATGGACATGCTCCAGAGTTTCAATTTCTTTCAAGTGGCACACCACAACAACATCCATCTAAGGCTGCAGGTGGAAGGCAGTTAAATCTAGCTCTTGAAAAGCCTCGCGGGTGTTTTGTGATGGTCAAATTTTCCAAATATCTAGCATTTTGAAGGAATTCAAAATTTAGACCAAAATGCAGAGGTGAACAGGTCTCATGAACATTTGACATGGAATATTGAAAATCAATTTCCCTAATGTGCTTTTCTAGAATAGAGTCAACTGCCTTAATCTCATGGGCACGAAGAAAAGCCACAGATAGGCTTAATAAATGCATTATAGTAAGAAAGGTTTTAAACCAGAAACTTATGTAAACATCTTTCCGTAACATGAGTAGATATCCTACAGAGATCTCGACATATAGTATTTTATTCTCGTATCTGAAAGCATGTAGCCAGGCAGTGCATTCTAATGAGACACCTGTCGCAAGTCGTAAGCCTGCTGCAGGAACATATCACAGATTGTGATAGAACCTCATGCCCAGATATTTAGTATAGTATAGTATATTTAGAATACATTGACCGTCGATAGTCCACTTTTTAAATGCTGCATCCTGATGAAAGACCATTATTTTCATTTTTGTAATATTTAAAGATAGCTGATTGTTCTTGCAATATGTCATAAAGGTACACATTAGGTGTTGTCATTTGACAACCATTTAATAATGATTGTCATTATTACAAGTCCTATTTTTAATAATGACAAAAGAACAGCCTCAGGATCCTTGGTGGACCAACTTGACTATTTATGAAATATAACAATAGGTGTAGTATTTTAGAAGAACCTAGTTAGTGTCAGGCCCACATGAAGAAATTTATTCCTGTCATCATTTAGTCTCTTAACAATCACCCAGCACCTCAGACAGGAGGAGAAAAAGCAGCTTTTTGCATGACTGCCTTGTAAAAACCATTTCAAAGGTTCCCGGCTAGAACCTCATGGTGGTAATTCCAAGCTTTCCAGATTCCACCAGAATTAATAGCCAAAAACAGAGAGAGAAAAAGAAGGAAAGAAAAGAAAAAGGAAAGAAAAAAGAAACAAGTGGGCACCTAACAGGTCCTAAATGGGCAGTGCCCATTAGCTGCAACCCTTCAGGCACCTCCTAAGGGTACTGCCCTTGGCAGCCTCGTGACTCCAGAGTCCCTGTGGGGCTGGGGGCGCCAAGGGCTGTGCAGGTGACTCTGCTGGCTCTTGCTCGCCACGGCAGTGGAATGGAGGCATGGGCTCCTCCTCAGCAAGGGCAGCACCACCATGGCAGCTATAATTATTTTTCCTTTCTTTAGATGGTAAGGGAATAATTATAGCCCCCCCATCAGCCTTTTGGTTTAAAGGGAAGCATTTTACAAGTATAAAATGTGACAGGCGAAAGTATAGTTTTGCAAGACTACATTTATGAAAATATATTTTGGTCCTCCCGCTTCTTACAAGTATATATATATTTTATTTATTTTTGATTTATATCCTGCCTTTTTCCTACAAAGGGCTCAAGGCAGCTTACATACTCCTCCTCCCCCATCTTATCCCCACAACAACAGCCCTGTGAGGTAGGTTGGGCTGAGAGTCTGTGACTGGCCCAAAGTCACCCAGTTGGCTCCATAGCTGAGCGGGGACTAGAACCCAGATCGTCTGAGTCCCAGTCCCATGCTCTTCACCACTACACCACACTGGCTCTCTTATACCACACTGAGAATCAATTAATACATTGTGGAATACATTGTGTTTTTCTTAAAGATGTGCATAAATCAAAATGCAAATTATTTACAGCTACATAAACGTTACCTCACTCTGCTCTTGCTTGGCTTTTTCTAGAATGACACAGACTGTGTCTCTATATGCTTTCTGCAGACAAAATGCCAGCTTCTCTTTGAACTGGAGGTTGGATTGAACAGAAGCATTCCATTTAGCTTGCCAAGTATGCATGCTGCTTGCACATCTGACTAAATCCTTGTGAATGTCATCCAAGAGGAGTTCCACCTGAACAAGGAGCCTCTCCTCATATTGGTGAATTTCATTTTGGAATCTCTTGGTTTCCTGAACTGCCCATTCTTGTTGCTTCCTGCTCAACAACAGCCTCAGTTCTGCCTCTTTTTCATCAAGCAGTTCTTTCTTCTGTTTTGCAAAGTCTTCTCTGGCTTTTGCCAGGACTTCATTGATTTTATTCTTGTGGTCATGCAAAAAAGAATGGTAATCCTTTTCGTTTCGGTCTTGTATCTTGAAAATCTCCTCTTGCTTTTCCTTGTTCCATTGAGCCCGGGCTTTTGCCAGTTCTGCTTTAATAATGGCAGGGATTTCGTTCTGTTTGACCTCCAGTTCCCTTTTAAGGGAATGGATCCTCTCTTCAAGCTCTTTGGTCCTTATTTGAGCCTTTTCACTGTTCTCAAGTTCCTTCTTCCATTTCTCTTCAGCAGCTGAAAGAGCCAACGATACCTAAAGAACACAGGACATGCTGTCAATGATACCCTGAAGATTTAACTGGATGTGCTATCAAGATATGGGATGTATACTTTAGCAGAGACAACACATTGCTGGATCCATGGGCAATCAGTAGCTCAGAAGCTTGAATACTTTTCTTTTCTCTCTTCCCCTCTTCTGCGGGCTCTTCCTTCCACCCTCTTGTAGTGTCACAAAATATGGTTAGCACAGACCTCTACTGGAATTTTCACTTACCTGTAGTTTGTGGCAAAACTTTGTTATAGCTAGAAGCAAAGTTAAACATTTAATATAGGTGGGTGGGAGATGGGGCCCCAAAACAAGACAAAAAGAGTAATTCTGGCTAATGAGGAAGAAATTTAATAATAAATAAGGGGGAGAAAATGCAAACACAGCATCCATTGTCAACAGTTCTACATCTGTGCCAAACAAGAGTAAAATCTTTTTATTTAAGCGGTATTTTTAAAAATAATAGTTTTAATGGTTCTTGCAGTTGCTTTTGCTTTGTTTTGATTTAATCTGATTTATTTGATGTCTATTTATGGTTTTACACAGTACTATTTTCTCAATTTGTTATTGGATGTTATCAGATGCTTTTAAATTGTTCTTTTAAATTGCTGTAAGTCATTCTGAAATATTTATAGAAAGGACGGCATACAAAAGTTTTTAATAATAAATATTAAGCCATTTGATAGAATACATAGGATAGTTTCTACTCTTCTAATTATAATTATAACATTGCAATTAAATAATGCAAGCAGAACTTGCATCAGATGCAAGCTTAGGAAGAAAAGAGAGAGACACTCAAAATAATTGTGTTATTATAGACAATATCTGTTTGGAAGCAAAATAATGGTTTAACAGGTACTGAACAGATTTTCAGATTTTTCTGATGTAGGCGGCCTAATTTTTCAATGTTTCAATGTGAATTTTGTTGAAGTATAAAACTACGACAAACTAAGCTTGTTGGTCAGAAACAGTCTGTCCTTTGCTACCTGCTTTGCTGTGCCAATTTCAAATTCTTTCTCCCATTCTTCCTTGGCTAGTTTCAGATGTGCTTTGTACTCCTCAAGCTCAGTCAGTTCTTCCAGCCACCTGGTACGAGCTTTTGTGAGAGCTGATTCCACCTACAAATAGTAAATAGAGGTAAAGAGGATGATTATTATAATTTATTTCATTTCTATGCTGCCCACAGCCAAAGCTCTCTGGGCAGTTTACAACGAAGTAAGCTTCAACCAGCAAAGACTGAGAAATCTGGTTTCACTTTCATTTCAATTAAAACAAAATGAAAGCAATGTTAAATATTGATTTAAATATTTCAGTGGCATTTTTGCCTGTATAAGATTCCCACTGAATTGATAGGATTTAAGCAAGCTAACGGGGCCCAGAAACGTAGCCATACGCATGCAAAGCTAAGCAACTGGTCTGTCATATCATATTGCAAGGGTTTACCTCTGCACACAGTAAAATTCAAGAGCAATTAAAAAAATACTTTTTAAACAACCGGAACTGTTTAAAATGGTTTATTAATCATTCCCTAGCTTTCAGTTATTTAAGTATTGCACAGTTGATTATATCCAAATGGCATAATGCAAACGACGCAAACTCTTGCACATGATTTCATCCTATTTAGGCCCAGTTAAAAAGAAGGCAGAACCTTGTTACCTGACTGGCAATGCCCTCATGATATCTTGCTTCATGTGCCCTCAACATCTTTTCCTTTTCTTTCAATGCCTCCCGAAAAAGTAA
Organism: Varanus salvator macromaculatus; assembly: GCA_023646645.1. Lineage (NCBI taxonomy): Eukaryota > Metazoa > Chordata > Lepidosauria > Squamata > Varanidae > Varanus > Varanus salvator. The sequence continues at coordinate 11,054,006 of JAIXND010000786.1, forward strand.
TGTTTGCTCTTCAACTGCCTCAGCAATCGCCTGGCATAGCAATTCATCTTTGATGGATAATGGCTCCGTTTGGCTCCAGTGATCTGTGAGTTCCACTACAGCTCTCTTCCCTCCTTCCAAAGCCTGATCCAGTTTATACTGCCACTCTTTTTCAATTGCCTGAATAGCTTGGTCTTTGCTCTGTATGTAACAAAAGATTTTGGTTTCAGGATAGACTGGGAAATATGCACATGCAGACTCCTAAAATAAACTGAAATTGTCTAACATAAAAACTAGATTCCACATGGATAATTGTTGAAATAATCACAGTAAAAGTTAGGCTTAGCTTTATTTTTTTTTCCTTTATAGACACAAAAAATTGTGGCTATCCTTCCAAAAGTTTCATTTGCTACAGTGAAGAGATTAAGATGAATTCTGATGTTAAGTGCAAAAGCAAAGAGCCCCCGAGATCTTCTAAAAAAGGCTATGGATGCACCCAAAAACATATACTAGAAGAGGTGAAGAGCACAAGTAACCTAGAGAGAACATTGCTATATAGCTATACTTTTACAACCTGGGATCCAATTAATTCAGAAGCTGTTTAATCTTACAGGGTCTTCCTAAAATAAGTACACTTTACTACAAACTCCACACACCTCTTTCTGTTCTTTCTCCCAAAAGGCTTCGATTTCTGCCACTTTGTTCTCAATCTGCATCTTCATGTCGGATTCTTTTTCTTTCTGCCACTGGCTCTTGGCTAGTGCCATGGAATTCTTGCATGTTTCTTCTAGTTCAGTCCTCAGCCTGTTTATAGCTTCTTCCTTTTCCTCCAATAACTGTTTCTTGAGCTAGGCAAAATTAAATAAGTCTAGTGAATTAGACAACACAGTAGCTAAAAGTTGTCTTCTAACTTGGTGTCCAGCTCTTTGCAGAGGCAGAGAGCGAGAGAGAGAGCGAGAGAGCGCATGCATGCACGCGAGCTATTATGGGTAAAAATAGTTGTAATGAACAAAATTTTTCAAATTTTTATATACCACCCCATTCAACTAAGTTCTGGGTAGTTTACAACAATTAAATTCCTATCAAGAACAACATATTAATAAAACTAATCTGGGAAAGACTTTCAAAAGAGCTAAGTCTTCAAAAATCCTGCTTGAAGGTAACAATCTGAGATTATCAGATCATCCCCCTCCAAGCAGGCCATTGCACAGTTTAGGAACAACCACGGAGAAGTTCCTTTCAGTAGTTGACAAATCTTGCAGAGACAAACTTCGGAAGATTATCCCCAGAGGACAGAAGCAAGCAGGATGGAGTATATGGGCAAAGGCACTCCTGAAGATATATTGGACCTTAGCCATGGATGGCTTTAAAGGTAATTGCTAACTCCATGTACTGTGTCTGGAAACCTGTTGGCACCTAGTGGAGAGACCTTAATATTGGTGATACACGTTTTCTCCATACTGTCCCAGAAACCCACCTGGCTGCCATATTTTGTTTTAAAGTTTCTGGGGTAGGCACAAGGATAGCTCTGTAAATGCACATTGCAGAACTTGAGCCTAGAAGTTACCAGTCAATGCACTGTTTTGGGGTCATTCTTCCCCAGAAAGCAATAGTTGGCAAATCAGCTGAAAAGAACACCTGACACTCTTGACCACAGCATCTAGCTGTGCTGACATCTGAGTCAAACAACCCCCCAAACTGTCCACACGGTCTTTCAAGGGGAGTGTGGCTCCATCTAGAGCTGCCCGACATGCCTCTAATCCTGGATTCACAACCTTAACAGCAAGCACTTCTGTTTTGCCTGGATTCAACTTCAATTTGTTTATCCTCACAAAATCAACCCTGTGAGGGATAAGAGTTCATGACTGGCCCAAAGACAACCAGTTCAAAAGTTCATTGTAATTCATTTGAAGGAGTACATTCAAACAACAAGTTCTAGTTAATATTAGCCATAGTGTAGGTCCAGATGAAATTTATCACAGTAAAGGCTGGAGGTTTGCCTACTCCAGATGGAGGACTGATGGCAAGGAACGTGTGAATCATTTAACTATTAAGTTATGAGCGGCTTTATTTATTTGTTTGCTTGTTTAGATTTATATTCTCCCTTTTTTCTTTCTAAAGAACTCAGAGTGGCTCACATCATTCTCCTCCTGCTGCTTTCAATCTTATCACTACAGCAACAGGATATGTTGGGTTGAAAGTCTTTGACTGGCCCAAGGACACTCAGCTGGCTCCATGGCTGTGCAGACTAGAACCCAGATCACCTGAGTCCCAGTCTCATGCACTTCACCACTACACCACTTTGGCTCTCCTAAACCTTATGCTAGTTATTTCCCCAGCACACATACTTCCCAAAGATCCTACTTCTATATATCACCTATTTATTTTTGCTCAGGAATCATACCTAGTACAGTTGCTACACGATCATGATCTCTGAAGTAAATTTACTTAAGGATATTTTTGCATCTACCTTCTCTTCCTTCATTTGCTGCTCCTGCTCAAATGCTGCTTTCAGAGTGGCCTCCTGTTTCTCTCTCTCTCTGCAGATGGTAACATAACATTCTTTCACTGTAATAATCTCTTTGTTCAATTCATCAATGTCAGCCCTTGAAAAGAAAACAATAATACAAATATTGCATGTTAAGAGACAAGTTCTTCAGAAAAGTAGTTCTTTTCTAATTGAATTACCTCCCTGGAAAAGGAACAGGTTTCAGATAGATATTTTAATTTAGTAGGGCACAAATTAACTTACTTCAACTGGTTAATGGTCTCTTCATAAGCATTCTGCAGCTTTTCTTTTTCTGCAGCATGCCTTTCTGCAAGCTCCTCACAGAGCTTTTTCTTCACATCTTCAAAATGTTGCCGATAGGTTCTTTCACACCTAAAGCAGAAAGTGGAAAAAATATTTAAATAGTAGTGTACAAAAGACTAGGTTCAGGACTGCATTTTGTTTGGGTTTTTTGTTTGTTTGTTTTTGCTTTACATGCACATATACAAGGTGTCTCTGGCGTGCTTTGATAAATCGACAGAGCAAAGAAGGTACACCCAAGGTATATGGGTGGCATGCCAGCATATTGAGATCAAAATCTTCCATGTGCTCTTCTCCCTCAGCAGAGTGCAATAAATGGTTAAAAGTTATCAGTGAAAATATAAACATAAATCTATTTTTGCACTTATGAAAAATGACCCTTTCAATAGGACTGCTATAAAAACACTGCACTGTACATTGCATAGTCTAGAAATTGCAACAGCCATCACAGGGCATGGAAGGAGGACAATACTATAACATAGAGCCAGTTTGTTATAGAACAGGTGGAGCATGACAACAGAGGTACAGATGCAAATGCCTCTCTTTGCAATGAAGCCTGTGGATGATGTACTCAGTTCCCGTTATCACTGTGCATGTTCCTCTCACAGGTTGTTGTTGAGGTCAAAGTATTATTTCCTGTCTGACTATCAGGGGCAGAAGAACCTAGGACCTGAACCAAGGATGAATGTTCACTGGTTGTTCAACTGCTGTAGCAGCTCCAGAAGGCCCATACTTAAGCAACGTCTGACCTCCCATTCTGAAGTAAAGAAGCCTCATGGTATACCTAATTGGTTGAGTGCCCGAAGAAGTCGAAGGCACAGGAAACACTACAATCCCCATGGAAACACAATGGGTCTTCACCCATGAAGATCTGGAAGATTTACACTTAAGGTGTCCACAACACCTCTTCCGCAAAAAGCATCTCTGTGCTTGACAGTTACTGAAACAAAATTTAACCCAACCGTCATCACTTCCTTTCCATTCCTTAGCAGAGCTGTTCAGGCAAAACCCAACCCTTTAAGCGAAGATTCCAAAGGGAACAGCCAGTTCTTTCATTCCCATCTTTCTGTGTTGTTTTGCTCACACAGCAGAACATTCAGCGGGGGAAGGGGGGGATGTGCCATCACAGGTGCTATCTTGCTTTGAAAACACAGTATCTTCCCCCCTCCTAATTTGGCTTCTCCTCTTGTCTATCCATATTTCAAAGAAACTACCTACCTTTAGGAAGTATTACATAGATTTTGGATTCTTTGTTAACCCTGCACAGCTACAATTTTGTCTGATTTTCCCATCCCCTTCCTATTCCCTTATTCAGCAAGAGACTTTCTCATTCACATGCATGCCTTTCAACTTTCTCTTCTCTCTTGCCAACTTTGTCCAAACATCCACCTCTCTATGGTGTTAACCCAATCATTGCTTCCTTAAGTTGAATGCTACATATTTCCCTAAGAATAGTTCCAGAGTACTCTTGATCCTGACTCTTTGCCTCTTTACTTAATGTATCCAGAAAGGGGTGGAGGTTGGGGATTTATTTATTTATCTAAAGCTTTTTTTATACTGTCCTATCACAAAAGTCTCAGGATGGTACTACAATTAAGAAGCACAGCATCATCAATCCTCAGATAAAACCCAATTAAAACAGCAGTTAAGACTTAAGATGTTGAGAAAATAAAAAGGTTTTAGCCTGGCACCAAAAGGAATAGTGTTGTCACCAGGTGCACCTCTCCTGTAGCCACTCCTTCAACTATCCAGGTTCTAAGCCATTTAGGGCTTTATAAATCATCACCAACAGCTTAAATAGTTCCTTTGTGGTACACTACAACTTTCTGTTAGAAATCCTAATATTTATTTCCTAGCTGTACTTATGTAAAGAACAGGCATTTAGTAATGAGGACCCAAGACACATGAGCTGTATGGTATAAGGGAACATTAAATTTAGATGAGTTACAAGGAAAGAAAACCCTATTGTTGTGAGCCGTCCCGAGGCTTTGTTGCAATGGGGCAGCATAGAAATGTTTTAAATAAACAAACAATATATATATATATATATATATATATATACTGAATAATAAGTTATGTTAGTCGCAAAGTCGTGTCCAACCCATTGTGACCCCATGGACAACATTCCTCCAGGCTTTCCTGTCCTCCACCATCCCCCAGAGTCCACTTAAGCTCACACTGACTGCTTCAGTGACTCCATCTAGTCACCTCATCCTCTGCCACCCCCTTCTTCTTTTGCCATCAATTGTTCCCAGCATTAGGCTCTTCTCCAGTGAGTCCTTCCTTCTCATTAAGTGCCCAAAGTATTTGAGTTTCATCTTCAGTATCTGGCCTTCTGAAGAGCAGTCAGGGTTGATCTCCTCTAGGACTGACCGGTTTGATCGCCTTGCGGTCCAAGGGACTCGCAGGAGTCTCCTCCAGCACCACAACTCAAAGGCCTCCATTCTTCGGTGCTCAGCCTTCCTTATGGTCCAGCTTTCAGCCATACATTGCAACTGGGAAAACCATAGCCTTAATACACGCACTTTTGTTGGCAGGGTGATGTCTCTGCTTTTTAGTATGCTGTCTAGATTTGCCATAGCTTTCCTCCCCAGGAGCAAGAGTCTTTTAATTTCTTGGCTATAAACCACAGCAATTAACTCCCACCTGAAATTTGAGGAATCCCATAGAATTGTAGGCCATATAATCAGAGGAGCACTTAGCATATGGCTCTAGCAGAGACAGTTACTTCCATCACTTTACTAAGGCTAGCCCTAACAGCAAGCCTACACTGTTGGAGTCAACTCCTACAACTCTCTAATGTCAAAGACAGGCTGATGACCTCAGGTGAAATGAGACTGGACTTGCCAGTGCTATGGATCTACAGAATGTACCTGCAAACCACTTCTAGTATAAGAAAGTCTGTAGCAACAAAAATCTCCTAAGTTCAATCCATCTAGTTGTCTACTTCTATTTGTTTACACGAAAAAGCAGAAGGTAATACTTATAGACCAACATAGTCTGATGGTGTTTGTTTCTCCACTTCGAAGTACCTGTCTAGTGCTTCTTGCTTATCCTGATCAAAGTCCCGAATAATTTCTCTCATTTGACTACAAAGCTCTTGATTTGTGTTTTTCAGTTTTTCCTGGTTTTCTGTAAGCTCCTGAATGCGTACATTATGACTCTATTCAAGCAAAGATAAGAGAGAAATAAGGATACAAGTAAACTCAATTGAAAATAGTATCATGTTTAAAAGTACAAACATATCCTATCTTTAAGGAAAGATACATGGTACAAGTGAAGCTATAGAAGTGGTTAGAAATGTGAAGGGCATTAAAAAAAGGAAAGCAAGTGAACACTCCTTCATCTCTCACAACTTTTGTTACTGAGTACTACAGTATTTCAATACCCCCCAGCACGCCATGTCTCAGTTTTCCCTGGAAAAGAAACAGTACTTCCCCACACCCAATGACTTCCAACATTTCTGGACATTTACTATCAGGAGAAATAAGTAAAGTTCTTCTTCCCTGCAAAATGTGTATGTGTATATATATTCTAACTGAATATTTCCCTGCCTCCCTCATTGACAGCCAATGCAGTTGTTTGATGCAAACGGACAATGCAATGATGTCATAGGGTTGAGTGTTCCCACATTTTCTCTCACCACTCAGTACTGTGGGACTGCCTACCCCTAGAGAAAAAACACACACACTAAAAACCCACCTCAGCTTCTTGATGTAAATCTTGGTTTTCCCTTTTGAGTCTCAGAATTTCTTCAGAAGTATTAGATTGCAAAATATGCGATGAGTCCTCAATACTTCTACCTTTGGGCTAATAGAAAGAACAGAGTCAGCCCAAAAAACTCTTAAGGACTCGTATAGAATAGCTCTGTGCTCAATAGATCAGAGATGAAAACTATCCATGCACACACTTAACATTTTATGAACCAATACAATGTCCATTGCCTTAGTATGGTAGATAAAACAGCATTAAAAATGCAGCAAATTTAGGCTACTCTTGGGGAGTTTAATGAGATTTAAAGGCAGGTGGGTAACACCTGGCATAAGAATAAAAGTGGTTTCAGCTTTTCCCACATGACTTTCCAGGTTCAAATAAAGTCTAAGCAGTCGGAGCAGCAACCGAAAGGCTCACAACACATAACTGGGTATTACTCCCCTCCTGCGCTCCCCCCCCCAAAAAAAAGTTTGGCAGTAAAGGTGAACTTTCAGCATAGCTAGAAAACAGCATAGCCCAGCCAAAGGTTTGCTAGCCATATCATCATAGGCCAGTTAGTCAAGCTACAGAATCAATCAAGTGTTCACTTAAAGCAAGTGCACTACATACAGGTCACACCTCGGTTGTCTGGTATGGAACATTCTTTGGCAAGGATAGGGAGTTAAGATAAAGAAAAGGCCAGCACATACTGTTTTAGAGGTGCTCTCTAACTTCTGCCAAAGGCCAGGCACCAGTTTCTTATGAAGAAAGAATGAGGAATATTAAGCTGGTGGTTAGGCCACCTCCTCAAACTAAAGGAGCTCCAAACACCATCCTAACAACAACAACCGCAACAGGTTGCCTGTGCCCTCATACTACAGGAGGGAAGAGAATTACTCTGCCACAGTAACTCATCAACTGGTCGTCTTGTGCATTCTTTGACGGCTGGTGCATTCCAAGGCTGTGGTGAAACTTTTTTGCTGATTATGTGTGGGTAGATATGGTGCTGGGGTGCAGGCATAATGAATCAGACATAAACAGAGTATAAATATTAGAGGAAATGTGTTTGGTATTTTATATCATGCTGCAACTATAAAATTAGGACTACTATCCAGAGGGGTTCTCTCATTTGATCTCAACTGTCCAACCAGCAAACCGAATTTCAACATCTAACTCTGTGCCATGTTTTGCTCCTCATATGTACTGAGTGTTATGATTTTAAGTTCAATGAAACATTTAGGTTTAATAAATATTCAGGGGGTGGAGACCAAAAATATATTCAAGCTTCCAAACAAACCTACCTCATGCACATTTGTTTTCACCAGCTGCTCCTTCAATTCTTCTACTGTTCTCTGACACTCTTCGAGGTCATTTTGTAACTTAGAAATCCGTTTCCTTTTTGCTTTGTTACTGCTCAGTGAACGTTCCAGTTCAGCCTTCAGGTCTGAGATGATCTCATCTTTAGAAAGTCCTCTATCTACTTCTTTACTCAGTGCAGTACTGTTAAGCATTAAGGAGAGCAGTAACAGAGAGAAACAACGCGTATTAACAGCCTATAAATATGGTAAAGCTCCAGGATTCTGGGCTGCAATCTAAAGTCCCAAGCAGTTACTCGCTTCCAAGTAAACATATGTAGAATGAAGCCAAGAATTTTATTGATGTACTATTTCTCTTTCAGGGTTACTATGATGCAGCAGCAGAGTTCTGGTTAACCCAGAACTTGAGCAAAGTATTCACTGAAACCAGGTCACTCCAGCCCTGAAATTCTGTGACTCTACAGTTGTCCATACATCAATTTAAAATTGACAAACAATAAAGATGTTTAAGGCAGCAGCTTACGCAAAGTCAAAAGTACAAATAGAAAGTTCCCATGCTGAGTGTACACTGGCCTGTCACAAGTCTCTTAACTTCGAGGTTGTTATACAGCTGGCTTGTGATCAGCACTTTGACTGTCACCCAAAGCTGGCAATGATAATGGCTGTTTTGCCCACTCAGGTCTACCTACCTATCCACATCCGTGTAGATTTTTTAGGCACAACTAAAGAAAAAAATCTTCAATTTGGAGCAATTTGGACCATTTGACCATATAGAGATTATGATCTTACCATTCTGATGTCTTGTTTTGCTCTGTTATCATTCTTATTTTGACATTTTTATTGTAACTATTGTGTTTGTGATACTGTTTGAGGCATTTTTGAAAATGTAGTTTAAACATTATAAAATAAAACAAAAATGATCTTGTTCTTAATTTTGCTCAGTACTTCAAAGGTAACTCAAGCTGTTCATTTGGGTTCTAATATTACATATCTATGCTTCTTTAAAAGGTACATCAACAACTTAATTCACTAAATTGCATGTTAAATGATGAAGATTTAAATTGTTTTAAATGCACAACCTCATAGTGCAACTAGTACAAAACTATTACTTTATGAAGAAAATACTGTTACTGTGGTAGCACAAAAATTAAGAATATATCTAGTGTATATTAATCATTAACAAAAATTAAAAAGAATTGTTATCTGTATTAAAAAATTGTCTGGCCATTTAAAAATGTAAAGTGTGACTATTACAAACAAGTAGTGACTGGGTTATTTCAAGGATACAGTGGCAGCTTAAGAGAGAGAACCAGGTAAGAAACCTCAAGTGCATTAAGATATTGGTGCTGAAACAGAACCACCCACCTAGAAGGTATGGCTTACATTTTTTCAATTTTAGAAGGCAAGAAGGGTATTCAGTTTGGAACCAACTTCTTATCATGAAGCAGCATTTCCCTAATGGCCAGTATTCTAACATTGCTTGTTTCTTTCCCTACTGACTTCTGGAATACTCTTCTGTTGGGCTAGAAAGCCAACGTAGTGGGTCACCTTTAACACAATAAAGCCTTTTTCCTGGTCTACCTTGAAGGAGGGGTAGAAGAACAGTCATGGCAAAACACCTGTGCCACACAGAGAATGAGGGAGTTCATTTTAGGCATGTGGGTGATGCATAATGCTACAACAGTATTAAAGCTGCGTAGAAGGCGACCAGATCAATCTCTTGGATGGGAAACCACTACAAGCTGATGTAAAAGGTTTTTTTAAATGATTTTATGTAGAGAACAATAATTCTTTAGACAGCTAAGGGGAAAAGGATAAAAAGATATGATTTGGGCAACATTTTCCTATTTATTTATTATATAATTAGAATGATGTTCACTCAGTACCTGTGCAGTCCTGTTTTTGGGTTGACCTTTTTAATACCCAAATCTACATAAGAATCACTCATGTCTACATTCAATTCACCACCAGGATCATTGAGAAATACACCATGTTTTGCAGCGGATTCATATAGAACAATTTCTTCTTTCAGTTCCTTTAGTTCTTCCTAAAAAAACAGAAAACAAAAATGCAGACAGACCTATCTAGGGATATAAGCCTGCTAATGCCAGCAGTTACCCAATCAATTGAACAACCAGATGTATGAACTTTTAAACTTCTAATATTACATGGTATGTATGTCTTAATACCTCTTAGATACATGAGCTGGCCACAGCAGGTATGAAATTATACTTCAATTTAATTGCTTAAACAATGTATTATATTTGCACCCATTTTCACAATAGGCACCAGAGATCTCCCAAGGTCTTCACTTTGGCACTGAAGAATGTTCAGTCGCTTACCTATAACCATCACTCTTTGGCTGATCACATCTGCAGGCACACACCTATGGGCTCTGTGCCAGCATGGGGCCCATTGTTCCTCCTTTCTTCCCCCCCCCCCGCCCCCGGTATATCTAGGAGAGGCCATTTTCCCCAGTTCTCTTGAGACCAACATTGAGGCATTAGAACGGGGGTGGGGAGAGAAGGGCAGTGAACAGCTGAATTGTATCATATCAATATATATCCAAAGGAAAACTATGGCACCAAAGATGTCAATACGGACATGGGGTCAGTGGGTGCCTTGTGTGAATGCACAGATAACCATTCAACCTAACCTAAGCAACCTAACCTCCTTCTTCATAGTTTCTGTGCATCACACACATGGGCAAGTAATGAGTTTGCCTTGAGATAGAGGCAGGCAGGAGTCATTAGCAGAGGACTACCAAGAGGACCGGTCTACCAAAGGAGCAATCTTGCCTGGTGTGGACACCAAGCTAGTAGTGCCAGATGAAGATCGATGGAGTGGACCACACTGCTGCTCGAGTGCAGAGACCCTATAGCAGGATGCCAGTATGCAGTACTGTAGACATTGCCTTTGCAGTCCAGATAGCTGGAAGGTCAGCATGATAGTGACCAAGACCCAGTGTGTGACCCTCTCTAAGACGCACAGACATTCCCCCTTACTTTTGAGGGGGGAAAAAGTGAGTCTTATAGAGCAAAAAACATGGTAAGTGCAAGATTTTTGAACCAAGATTTGGTGGCTGGAATTAAACAGGAAGTTAGCTTGGATCTTTGTTTTTAATAGCAGTCTGTTACTTACCTTATAACACAGTAAAGACAGTAAAGCTTGCCATATTAGCCTTATTGGCTAATGCGGTGGGACAAAAGTCCAACAAACAAATAAATTTGCTAAGCACAGAGTACTAATAATTGGAAGCCATCCCGAGGCTTTTGCGAATGGGGCAGCATAAGTGATCCAAACAAACACAGACAGACTAGTACCAATCTAAGACAAACAGCTGCAGCACAGAGAGGGGGAACAGAAAGCACACACACGCTCAGCAAACTTCTGATCTCCTCACCACAAGAAGAAAACCACTAGTGTCCAAATCAGCACTGGGCTGAAGCCTACCAAAAAGAAACCCACAGAGGTACATGAACGCAAACGTTTTTGTTAGCAACTGTGGAAGAAAATACTTACCCTGTAAATACATTCTACTGGGGGCATTGCCTTTCCTTAAGTTACCTCGGCATTTCTATAGCGCTCCAAAAATGTCAATGTTTTACTGTATTTAAACAGGAAAATAAACCAACCTGTAGAGCTTTGTTCATTTCACTGCTTATCAACTGGGCAGACTGTGCTTGATGCAGCTGCATACGCAACTGATTTGTCTCCTTTACCAAACCTGAAGAGAAAGAACTGGAATTAAACATGAATAGAAATAATTGCTCAGGAAGAAAGGAAAAATCAAGTGAACCTTTCTAAAGCAGCGACATTTTAAACAGTCCCATTTTAAAGGTACCAAAATGCTAGATGTTTCTTTTTAAAGGCATGCCTAGAAGAGGGTGTGCACTTTGTGACTATTTATTCACATTCTCAATATAAAAAAACAAGTTTTCTAGCTCTTTAGAGGGTGGCAGCTTTGATAGCTTCTCCTTGTGCTTTGAAATGAAAGTAATGATGAGTAGGAAAGACAGGTCAAATGTTTGCTTTTCTTTAGCTCACCCAAAGTTAAAGGAAACTGTGAAATTTTGCCAGAAAAACAGGATGAACAAGGCTGGCTTGGTAAAGGCATTAAGGTTGTTAAAAAAAAAAAGAAAAGAAACAAGATGACTAAATGCATACAGTTGCACTTTTAATGACACTTAGAGGGGCCCTTTCACACTATTTCTTTGGCCAACACGAATATTTTTCGTGGATTTGGCAGGGTACATGTCACTTAAGTACTGCCTCTCACTCTCATCACTACTTATTTACTTTATTATACAAGGCTAATTTAAGAAGGAAGTTTTCCTCTACTGCAACTTTCCATTCTCATTTCCTTACAAGAGGCCTCCTCTCTACCTCTGATACAGTTGCTTCTTCAGGTTGCCACCTTTATAATGTCTAAATAGACACTAGCCCTAAAGGAGCTGCCTTTGTATAAGCATCTCTAAGCACCCAAAGGGCAATTCTTCCTACTAATACTCTTATCCAAACTTTAGTAATCCCTTATTTGATGTGTTGCTTGTAAAATTAATACCAGGATGACAAACCTGATTGTAGAAGATTCGCACATTGGTTTTGGCTTTCTTCTAGGCTTCTTGAGAGCTGGTTGATTATGTTGTTTTTTTCTAATTTGCTTTCTTCAAGATTTCTTTCAAGTTGTTTCATGTGTTCGCTCAGACGACAGCAAAGTTCTATCTAATAAAAAGTACTTTGTAATTTTACAAATCAGATAGAATACACAATCATTCAATAAAGCTTAATATCAGTCATACTGCTTACATAACAGATGGCTTTAGAAAAGCTGAAGGCTTTGGAATAATTCGGCTGTCACAATTTAAGACCAATAAATGTTGGTTTATTGACCTGTACACTGGCAGTGCCCTCTACATCTCCTCTCATAGACACATGGCTTTGCCAAAACATTGACTTAATATGCTAGTTTTCCATGATATTTGCCACAGGAAACGGACTTTAGAGAGACTCCCTCTAAACCAAGAACTGATCCTCGTTCAAAGGGAGGAGAGAAACGTGAGAAGACATGGAAGAAGCAGGTGCACAGCTTGTTCCTGGTCCAAAAAGTTTCAGCTATCATGCTGAGATCATCATGAGAGCTGAAGCAGGTCATTAAGAGGACTGAATGAGATGCCCAACCTCAAGTTCTTATCACATAGCACTATACATGTGTGATGCCATGTAACCTAGTCAAGTTTTGCCAACATGAAAAAGGAAGTAATTAGGGGTTTATAAGTTTAGTCACAGATGTTCTGGGGATAAAAAACAAACCAAACAATTGCACACATAAATTGTGCACAGGTATGTCAACTGTCTATAGAAAGAGTTCATCATTATATATGTACACAATTTTATTGTAGATGAAGTTGAAGTCCATAATTATAGACTTCTATTAGCTATCGACGGGATCTTCTTGTGTGCAGCCTTTAGCTTACAATGTAATCGTATGCACTGTGCTATCAACAATCTGCAGGTTGTCTAGGGGCTCAGGACTGCTCTCCCCAACAAGAAAGCCACTGCTTAATTGAATGGAAGTCTTATGACTCCACTACTCTCATCCTAACATTCAGAATCAAGCTGAAGATTTGGGAACTTTCTCAGATGAGAAAAAACTGCATATTGATTGGATGGGTTAGAAATACCCCCCAATCAATCTGAACAAATGGAAGTTTTTAAGGGACTGTGGAGTGTGGTGGATTGTGTTAAGCATTCATTGTGTCAGTATGTTCATTGAACCCATCCTGATTTGGTTTCCTTTTCCTAATTTTCCTTTTAACAAACACCCCTGGTCCCCTAGGTAAATGTAGTGCAGAGCTCACTCTCAAGCTTAAGTTCACAGTTTAAGATTTCTAAAAAAAACCTCTCAGGCTATATTGGCAGTTTGTTTACATTTATATAACCCATAGATATTAATCTGCAGACAAAGACAGGATGGTCATTTCTGTATCTACTTTTCATTCATATTGTAAAGATAGCTGTTTGCAAAAGCTAATGAAGCATTCATTAAAAGTCCATTCAATAGAAAAAATATAATAAACATTAAATCCATAATGGTGGAATCTTGCACACATGCAGATGCATGCACACCCCCTAATTCTGCTCTGAGTCCTACTGAAGGGGCTTACTCCCAATTAAGTTTATGCAGCTGCAACCTAAAGGTATTTTAACAGGACAGAAAAATGTCTCCTTATATGGTAGTGAAAAGAAAAGAATTTAATATTGGCAGCAGGAGAGGTATAAAATTAACCAGAAGCATAAAATTATAAGAGAGGCCTTCCAGCAAAACCTGGGTGATACATGTTCTATTTATTTTAGGTTTGTCGTGACAACCAGTACTGTGTGTTCAGAAAATATGTCCAATTTTGTGGAAACCTCAAAAACCCAATCCATGCATGAGAGCAGCAGTGAGGACCTGCATGAAAAAACTACAACCATGATTTCATACACCAAGCTGTTCACAGTTAATAATTTACTACAACTTCTTTAGCACAGCAAAAAATCCACCACCATCAGGCAGGGATTGCTACAAAATGATGATTCTTATATGTAACACTACAATGGAAAGTTTCATGTATGGGGAGCTGTAGAGGTGAAATCAACAACAACAACATCCAGTATTACTGAGTGATGCTCATCAGCTTTTTGCCTCACAATCTAGCCTATATAGTGGTCTGCGCAGCACTGTATGCGTGCCTGTGTACAGAGACAAATGATACACGTATTAAAGACTATTTGCCAAAAACCAACCAGCAAGACTCTTGATTATGCTAGAATTTGGAGCCTTGCAGGATCCATCTCACAAGCAGGGCAAATGCCAACCCAGACATAATCGAGTGTGAACAGGGTTTACCATATATAATAGGACACTCCTCCAGATAAACATGCGTGGAGTTGTTTGGTTTGGCATTTTTGAACTACCTGTTCAAATAATGAGAGCAAGCACCAGTATGCTGCCAACAGCATATCAAGACATTTGCCTCCACACCCCTCCCTCACTGTGAGGACATGTGATAGATCAACTTTGCTCTCAGACCTTCAAATGATGCAGACCTTTTACTGCAGGAGCTGTTCAATTCATCCTCAGTTCAGGATTCAAAGGAAGAATTCATATTTAGAAGTTAATCACTTTGGGGAAAAAATTCTTCACTAGCTTGCATATCTCCTGTAACTATTTCCATCTGTAAATCCCAATCTGACCTGTTCCTGGTGTGCCACATGCTTAGCATCAAGTTTCTGCTGCAGAAGTAAGGTTTGTTCTTCATATTTCTGTTTGAGAGCTGCCACAATAGCCTCATGTTGTTCTCTTGCACGCTGAAGAGCATCAGAGCGCCGCAGTTCCAAGAGCTGCTGCTGCATGCTTTCCATGGCGACTTCTGCCACTTTTGATTGTTTGATCAGCTACAAAACAAAAACAATGCACCTGTTCATTCACAATATAGTCATTCAAATGTGGGTGTCTTTCACATAAGCAACCATGGACGTACAATTCAGATACAATTCTACTGTGGAATCAGTTGTAACTATGCTTGTAGAATTCAATTAGCAGGTTAGTATGGCAGGGTCCCATGTTAATGAACCTGTCACGCATCTTGGAAGGAAAAAGTTAAAATCATAACAGGGACTATCCCACATGTACTAGCCTGGGACAGTGGCTGCCTCCCCAACCTTTATCATATGCATCAAATGCAAACTAGGTTACTCCAATGCTTCATTCACATCTCCTTGCTGTGCAAGGGCATCAGTGTGATAGCACTGATTTGATGCCATTTACTCTTTCTGTTCTTTGCTCCTACACGAGAGCAAACTGCAGCAAATGGTGAGCCATGTCGGCCTGTCATGCTCCAGGTCCAGCCAGTTCAAGCCTAATACTTAAGCAGAACCAACAAAAAGAGGAATCAAAACCACAGCAAGGTTTCATGGCGTGGCCTCCACTGGCCATCATCTTTATTTGGCTCCAAGGGATACTAAAGCCCAAGCATATCTGGAAGAGGTGGGGGAGAATGGTGCCCTACCAGGCTATGGCAAAGCAAGCAAATACGAAGTGTGATGTCCCGCCTACTCCCAATTGCCTATTATCTCCCTGTCCAGCTTTTCTAAAGAGAGTAAACCCAATCCGGGTTTGTCTGAGAAACAGCAATGACAGCAGGTGTGTTGAGGGAAAGATGTATTCTCCAGTATCACACCTCTGAGCTTGTATCGTTATTGTCCTCATGCCACGTTATCACAAACTTCTTTTTAAAACTGATGTGCGAGCTGGAAGTTATAAAAATCATATGTCAACAATGATAAAATGTTGAATACCACAAGCTACAATAGTTACACTACCTGCTCTTCATTAGTGGTCAAAGTTTGTATTTGGGTTTCAAGTGCTTTTATTTGGCCCTCAAGTTGAACTTCCCTTTCCTTGCTCTTTTGATAAAGAGTCTGACCTTCTTGGAGGCTGAGACACATGCCATCCTTTTCATCTTGAAAAGAAAGTAATAGTTAACACATACAAGTAATTTACTTAAAAGCAGCAACACAGTCTTTTGAGGAGGAAAAAAGACTAGAAAATCAACTTTTGTGCTTTATATTTTTATGCTTATAGAAAAAGAGGGAAAGAGAAAAACTGAATGTTTCAGTTTGAGAATTGCAGTGGAATTTTAATCAAGCTTACAGGCCAGACAGAGTTAAAACAGATCCAAGACTATTAACCATGTTAATCTGCAAGTGATTTCTAACCAACACCACAAAGAATACCACAAACACTAACCCGTAAAGGGAGATCATGAAACTTGTCTTCAAACAAAATAGAATAATATATACTTCTGATACATATTAGTATAGTTTAATTTAACAGATAGAAACAGAGCAGTCTGACCCCCACCTCCACTCATGACATGCCTACCATGTGCATGTCCAGCCTATCCTTCAAAACCCTCACTGATGGGGCTTCAACCTGCCATGGAGGTTCATTCCATATTTCTTAATTTAACAGATATCAAAATACTGTAGATAATGAAAAGAACAAATGGATTGTTTAGATGCCCAATTTATTATTTGTAATAGCCATCTAGCTACTGAATCTTGTTATGCCCCAATAAATACCAGGTTTTGTTATATCTCAGCCTTATAACATGGCCATATACTTTATGTCTATCTGCTCAATCTGCTATGGCCATATACTTTATGTAGCAGGAAAGGAATCATGCATGGCTCAATGGTAGAGCACATGCTTTTCAAAAAAAGCCCCCAATTCAATTCTCAGCACCCTCCAAAGCAGAAAATTTCTGAAACCCTGGACAGTCACTGCCAGTCAGTACTGCAGGAGAGTCAGACAGACTAATGGACTGGCTCAATGTAGATCAGCTTCCTATGCTCCGATGTCAGCCAAAGAACCATAACAGCCACCAGTGTTACTCAATACATGATTCTGTAAAAGTTGCATTACCTTGTGCAAAAGAGTATTTTGAATCCAATGCTGTATTGGTTACATTTATATCCTGCCTTGTTTCCTTTTCCAAAGAACTCAAGGCAGTTCCTCCTCTCTATCTTATCCTCACAACAATCACCCTGTGGAATAGGTTGGGCTGAGAGTCTGCAAATGGCCTGAAGTCACCCAGTAAGCTCTATGGGTAAGTGCGGACTAAAACACAGATCTCCTGAGTCCCACCCAATCCTACACTCTTGACCACTACACCACACTGTTGTTCTCAACTATATCTCTCCCCTTCTTCATAGCAGGCAGTGGCTAACATGAATTCTCAATTGCTTCCCATGCAGGCAATGATGCATCCTATACCTTCTTGGTTTCAACAGCACCATGACATTGGAGTCTCCCAGACTATTAACTGGAGCCTCAAATAAGCCCTGTTCAGTCAACATCTTATACTAGGTAAGTTAGAAGACCTTTAGTTAATTCTACCCTATTCTGTTTTACATGACCTTGTCTACAATACATGTTGTAGTAAGCATGGAGCTAATAGAGGAGAGATACCAAAAATTAGTGATTTGCTGATCCATCAGTTTATAATTTACTGTCATCAAAAGATGTGTTTGGTGTATCACACACAAGTTAAGATCTTTGCAGAGTAGATAGCACATGCACATAGTCCAGTCTGTTCCGGAAAGGATATCGCCGGGTGAACCCAGCCAAGCATCATATAATAAATAATCACTCACTTCAAGAGACAGTGCCTGTAAAAAGCACTAGATGCCAGAACACGTTCTGATCCTGCTAGTCGGTACAACCCTCTGTCCACCCCAGTACTGAAATTACTGGTGGGGTGTGGAGCAGGAATGTCCTGGCTTCCTTATCTTTCATTTTTAATAAAACTATAGTGCAGGGAGGGGCAGGGCATGGGCCTTCCGCTTTTTTTCCCAAGGAACCCCTACCTGCCTCCTCCCCCGACATAATCTAAGCCCTCTGAGCCACAGCTAGAAAACCTAAAAGTGAGGGAAACTGGGAAACACAGCAAATGCTCCCCAGGTTACCCAACAGAAGGACAGTTGCTTATCTTTTACTTCCAAGGGGCCTGGAATCCATGTAAACCAAGCCCATTCTCTGCAGCTGCCATACCCAAAACAGAGAAATTTACCTTTCACAATGGCCAGCTGATGAGAAAGATACCTAATCTGCTGGGCTCTCTCTTCCAGCTGTTTATTAAGTTCTTCCAGTTGTCTCCCTTTTGCTTTATTAAGAACCTGAAGTTGTAGAATCTGCATGTTGTCTGATGAACCTGTCAGTTCAGATACAGCTTACAAATGCCAGGTATTAAAATGTACATGGTTCTCTCATTTAATATAAATTAGGCCATCAAATAAAGTTCTTGAACTGTTATCTTATAAGAAGCATGAAGCCCTAGTTTATAAGTTTTACCAGATAAACCAAACTGTATCATTAGAGAGGGAAGGTGTATCTGACAGTGGAGAGCAATGCAAATTATTCAGTTGCTGACGTTCAGGATGCTTCAATCCTAAAGGTCACACAGATGAAGGCTCTGTTCCACTATGGCCACTGTTAAAGCCACATAATTTCATCTACAACATTAAGAACTTCAACCACCAGGAAACAGCATTGCAGCTGCCTCCAATATACCTTAGGAGAATCAGCTGGATCCTTTTTTGCTAAAAGGTTTTTGCACAGGACCACAACCAAACTCACATCCCAACAATTGTGACAAACTGCTCTATGAATATTAGCTGTTGCATTGATTAGATTAAATACAAACATTTAGGCTGCTATTTCCCATGCGAACAAGGCCTTTCTAAAGAAAATATTTCATATTTGTATTAGAGCTTTGTACTAGTTGAGATTCAATGATCACAAACTGCATAGAGAATTCTGTTCTACTTGCATTGTTAGACATTAATTTATGGCAGAAAGAATTATTTGGGATCAACTTTGGTTCCTGCTCATGATTGTGTTTTGTTTTTAACTCAGGTTCTCCCCTCTAACATTCTACCATCTGTGCATGAATGAATTTTATGTTGTTCCTCTTAGCTGAAATCCAAAATTCAGCTGTCTAACCAATATTGTAATTCTACAGATTAGTTCTGCAACTAGTTCAGATGTTTTAAGCAATTTAAATGCATATAACACTTTTTATCTAAATAAACAGTGCTGCATCTGTTGCAAGTTACTAGGATCAGTACATCCTTTTTTCATCTTCTAATTGGGACCACTCTGGACCATCAGGACCACTTTGTTCCCTGCATTGGCATGTTTCCCTAATGGCAATGAATACATAGAAAGAAGGCCACACACGCCCCAGAGCAAAGACCTCTTCCATTTTAACTGTTGTTAAGAAATATGCCAGCACTGATATTAGCCACAATTAAGGCTGTTTTCTCTTATTTGGGGTTTGTTAAAGTAGCTTGAAAGTCTGTTTAAAAGCAAACATATTTCATTGCATTTTATGCCAGCTGAAGCGGAATAAAATTCTTGAGGAGGGAAGGGGCATGGGAAAGTGAAATACCCTGTGAATCATCATCGTACTCTTAACAATAGGTGAGAGTGTCTGTTATGTCTACACAGGCCTTCAAGCACACCACAACTGCACAGGAGTGAGACTGAATGTTTCCATACGTCCTGATTTTCTATTAAATCGCAGTGGTTTAACCAACCTAGTTCAGATAATTTTACCTACAGACATCCGATACTAAGCCATGGAAAGATAATATGCAAATCAACATGCATTTACACTGGAGACACTAAATGAAATGTTTGTGTATGCACAAACATTTTGTCTCTCCTTTTTACTGTAATAGCAATCTAGGAGGAATATTTAGCGCTTACCTTCTCCAGTACCTAGAAATTCTTGTTGCATCTCTTCAAACACTTCATTTCTTCTTGCTGCATCTGAAGAAACAGGCTTCTGGATATTATTCTGACATGGCTTATATATTACTTTGTAAGATTCCACAGCTTGGTTATTAGTAACTTCTGAAGTGCCAAACTGCAATTATAAACATAAATATGAAAGACTTAATAAAAGATGCACAAGCTGCCTCTTACATTTTCTGTGAGCTTCTCTTCTCAAAAATATCTGTGCATAGTGCCACATATCAAAAGGTGACACATGCAAATCCCACTTTCCCCCTGGACATACATGAACAAATCTCTACTTGGTATCTCTCATTATTCATATACTTCAATGAAAAACATGGAAATGTATAAACAAGGTTCATAATTCCTAAACATGCTTATATATTTAACAATGATGTTGGGACTCACACACATGGAATAAGTGGAAAGTAACACTCCAGAACTTATTTGGATGCAAGACCTATTGATTTCAAGCAAGCGCTCATATAAACTTGCTTAAGACCTAAGATGTAGTACTTCCAGATTCACTAAGACCTATCCCTTTCCCAAAGGAGTTGTTTTCCTATTCAAAAGCTACAGACTGATTTTATATTGCGGTTATAATGCCATTATACTTTCATTTTGGGATGCCATTGGTTGTAGCAACATGAGCAGATGCATATTGGGGTGTAAGATAATCAAGCTTCATCAACATTCCACATACCTTCAAGTGTTCTTTCTTAGGATCAACAAAGTTTGGTATTGTGGCATGTTGGTTACTGAACTCTTGCTGGTGGCTATTTGCATATGGTCTAAAGTTTTCTGAAAGATGATATCCATTGGTTTGCTGGCAATGTTTATCTGCTTTATACTCATCTCCTCCAAGATACACATCATCATCAGACCCATCTTCACTGGCTCTCCCAGAAATTTCAAACATGCTTTTATCCTCATCTTCATTGCGATGATCTGGCCAGTCACTAGCATGCATGTCACTTCCAATGTTTCCCTGATCATACTGAAAGTGTTCTGCATAGAAATTCTGACCCTGTTCATAATCCTAAAAATTGTTAAAGTTAGTTAGCACTGCCAGACATTATTGTCACAGGATTTAGACAGGATTTATAAAGAATTCAGAATGCACTGCATATAGGAAGGAAGGAGGGAGGGAGGGAGGGGAGCAACTAGGTTAGGAAAAGTGCCATAAGGAACCATTGCCTCTTTATAAAATTAAGGATAGGACATGAAGCACTGTACAGAAACTGTAGCAAAGCAGATACATATTTAAAATTTGTGTTGCTATACACAGCTTTTTAGTACCATGATCCAGTTAGCCACTGCTCCAGAACACTGCCCAGCTGTATCTTCCTCCTAATGAACTCCAATTAGATAAGTTCCAGTTGGTATAGCCTGAGGATATTGACAAGGTTCTTGCACAGAAAAGGCAGAAAGGGAAAAAGAGGAAGATACTCTTTCTTTCTTAACAAGCTCTAGGAAGAAGAGGGGCAGTAACTTGGAGGAATTTATTTATTCATTAGCTATTGACCTATTCCTGTGCATTTCCCAAAGTGTTTAATTGAATACAGCAGGTTCGGCTTACTAAATATTTTCCTAGATAGAAGCAAATACATATTACCTGTCTTACAGCTCTATACAGAACAATAAAAAATAAGCCTGCCATACCCATCTAGTGCATGTCCAATGAACTTACGCTCTGTGGATTAGTTGCAACTGGATGGTCCTTCCACCTGGAGGCATCCTGATCCCAGTGCTCACGTGCTCTATGCAGAAAGAAAATGGGAGTTCAGATATTATATTAATAGCTGTAGGATTGATGAGATATAAGATTGATGTATTTTTTCCAAATAATTTTCTTCTCAGGGGGCTAATGCTACACATACAGTCACTTTGAATATAATATTAAGACTTCAACATTCCCCAAACCTGGGGCAGAGGGAATAAGACTTAAGTTCCTTACTGCTCATGGTCCTCAGCTACACTATAGTCAGAGAGATGGTCTCCACTGTCTTCCAGCATATCATGGGGAAGGTCTGTCAACAGCTGCTGCAACTAAAATAAGACATCTTGTAACTATGTAAACATGGAATGCATACTTATCAACCAAGTATCTCAGCATCTCTATATACCCAGAGGAGCTTTTGATATCTTCAATACCAGCAGAATCAGTTTGTGGGGAAAGCAAGCTGCATGATTTGGGAGAATCTATACAGTTACAATAAGGCTATCACAGAATCTCAAGGATGCTATTTTTCTCCCTTGGGCCATGACCATTTCTACAAAAAGAAAAGAACATTCTTTCATACAAACAATGAAAGTAGAAAGAAAGGGAATCATGACAGTGACACAACCATTAATGGGAGTCTGTTGCATGAGACTGGCACACTTGTGCCTTTGAAAGATATGTTTTGACTGCTGCTACTCAGACAGAGTAAGATCAGAATCGATCAACTTGTTCAGCAGTAAGTACCACATCAGAAAAAATGTCATGAACCAGAAGGCTGAAGTTAAAGTGACTGCCTATAACTGACTAGTTCAGTCTTGAAAATAATAAAAGGCAGTAAGTCATCCAAACCCCAATTCACTTACACGAGCTTCCCCCTCCCCTATCCCAGCACCGCACCTGTTTGCATTCCCAGGGCTACTACCACCCTCTGAATGGGTTTGTACAACGTGACAACCCATTGCAAGTAACTAGTCACATTGAGTTAGCATCTTGCCCAAACCTAGACCACTTCCCCCAAAGTGGATTGGTTTTACACAACAAGCCTCTGTGGCAGCCATGGCTTGCAGTAGGGGCTGTTGTACTCCTAACAGGTTGGTGTGTCATCCAAAGCTGCGCAACCAATTCCACCATGGGTACTGGGAATTGGCTAGCAATCAGCTTGGCAAGAGTAGCAAAAGCCCTTTGGTGCTCTTACCAAGTCTGCCTGAACCACTGCCAATGGCAGTCAGTCCATATGCCGAGGTTCCTGTCGAAACAAACCCTAATCCACCCTATCAAATTCCCCTTGTCCAAAAGAAGCCTGAGAAAGGCTGCTAGACCTTAACATTCTATGCACCTGTAAAAAGGGTGTCTCACTTGTCCAAATACCTCGAGTCTCAGGGAATGGAAGAAAAGATGGAGGGAGCTGAAAACAGTGACTTGCCAAACACACACACACAAAACCCCTAGAGGATCTCAATGGAAGGGGGTAAACAATATATCACCCCCTTTCACCAGCAAAGATTCCTTCACAACTTCACTTCTCATCTGACAATTGTCAGATGAGAAGCAACAAATGAACCTATTTGTAGCATTACTTTGTCAATATCCCAAGAGAGTACCTCCTGTACTTTGATGGCACACATCATCTGGGGCACTGATCTGTATTTGGCACAGCAAGAGTTTTGAGAGTGTGAAACTACGAACAACTGATACAAAAAATGAAATGACCAAAACATTTGAACAACTCTTAGGAAAAACACACACACAGCAAGCTGATCAGTGTCAGCCACTCCAATGCATCACTGGTGCACTTTGAAGGGGCTGCACTGACAGCTCAGAGATCACAAAAAAGCAATATTCAAAATGACGAAAAGAAAAAGAAATTGCAGGAGGTGACTGCAAACGGTTTCACAGCAGGGAGACAAGGAAACCAGCAGGAAGAATGTGGGGGGGGGACCACCCATGGCAAGCCCAATCATTTGTCAAGTGCATTATGAGTTGTTCCCCAGCTTATTCACAGGAAGGGTTGCCATGTGAACACAACCCACAAATACACCCCATGTTCCTCTCAACTCCTTGAAGCCTTTTAGCCTCCAAGACTTCTAAGAATAACCATCATTAGCACTGCACTGTTTCTCCTGAGCATTAGCTGGGAAAAATCACAAATACTATACTGGTAACCAGTGAAACCTACAGTAACTTGAGAATAGATAAATCCTACAGTACTCTTTCAACATTGGAACAGATGATAATAATGTTACTTCAGCTTTAAAAAAAAGCTTCAGTGCTGCCAAACAATCATTTTAAGCAAGTGCCTTTGACAAAGCCAAATTATTGTGCAGGTTATGTTCAAACTTTTGGGAAAGTGGACATCTTTACATCTCACAAAACACCTAGTCATGCCAGTCTTTTTACATTTCAACCATTCATTTTGTGGGAGTTATGTTTTAGCAACTTAAAATTTAAAGAGTCTTCTTTACTTACTTGGAGCAAGGAATCCTGTATAGAATGTACCTGCTCTTCCAAACCTTCAGTGAGGTTTTGGTACATAGAATGGATCTCAACTGAAACATCTTTGCAGTACATTTTCCTTCTCTCACAAGATTACCAGAAAACTGTACACGATAATAAGCAGTTATTGCATCATGATTCAGAGCCCAAACTTTCTTCTTCTCCACACTAACAAGGGCTATACATTTTGTTAATTAGAGCAGAATCAAACAGAATGATAAGCAGAAATACACCCTCACATTCAGGGGAATGCAGTAAATGCATCAGTAAAACTGGAGTAAGATCATCAGGAAAACTATACTTCTGCTTTTATGCATGACAATTAGGAATATCTTATGATCATATCCTAACAAGATATATACACATATTGCCAGCAAAAGTGCTTCATGTCTAAGATTATACATCCAATATGATGCACAATCAACTTATTGTTCAACTATGTTTGCAATTACTATTATTATACAAACTAGGCCTTCAGAGCTGAACCCTTAAGCAATTCATTAGTATAGATGAGCTTCAGCTCATCTGCTGAAGTTCCACTGAGCATAAACAAACGATCCTCAAGCTATCCTCAGTTGCACAGCTCTGCAAATTCCTCTACTCTGTTTAACAAGAATAAGAGCTAGCAACTTGACCACCTTCCAGTCACTAATTAAGCAGTTTATTTGCTACAGAAAGTTGGACTATAAACTATGAAAAAATAGTAACAATTATATTTGGTGGTGATTTAGAATTCGTTGAATAACTGGAAACTGAAACATCTGAATTAACTGAAACTAAAACATACTGAATACCTGTATGGCCGATGCTTAGTTACAATGATAAGCACTACAGATTTATTAATCTGTCAGAGCAATATGACAGTGGAACCACTTGCCCAGAGAGGTCATGAGCTCTCTCACACTAGAGACATTCAAAAAGAAACTGAACAGCCATCTGAGTGGGATGGTGTAAAGTGGAGTCCTGCAACAGCGGGGGTTGGACCTGATGGCCTTCATGGCCCCTTCCAACTCAACTATTCTATGAGTCTTCTAAGAGGAAAGCACAGCACAGAAGCTTGTTAATTCAAATAAATGAATGATCTGAGGATTCCATTTTATTTGATTTAGAACCAAAATGCTTTTTGACAAGCTATCATGCCAGTTAATTCTACTGAGCTATATACATCTATGGAATTATGAAAGGAACTAGCAAAGAGGAGGCACATAGAAAAGCGGGTGCTTTTCCATCCTTCATTGACCATTGATTATGCAAATTAAAGAGGAAGCCAAATAAACTATTTGAAAGCATAACAGGAAAGTGACTCTTGGGCCACTTTTTTGCCCCAAGACGACCATATTCTCAAGACAGCCAGTCCCCTGAAACCAACCTATTCAAAACTTGTAGGGGTAAATCTCTTATTTCCCCCTGTAAGTTAATAGTGCAACAGGCAATCTCAAACATCAACCTTTCTATCATAAAATAAAGCTGAACTTACAGAAAACACACGCTGAAGGACTATACAGAACACTTTTCTCCACATTAGGGGGAGACACCCACATTCCTAAATACTCCAGATAAGAGACATAATTATCCACAATTCCATTATAGCAGCAGACCCCAACATGGACAGAAGCTTTAGATATAACAAGTGACAGATGCTTTATTTAAAGGTTTTTTTAAGCAGCTGCACCAATAAGTAGCTGTTTGGATGACATCATGAGACTTCAAGGGTATATTCAAGAAGATTATGATGTCAGTAGAAATTTCCCTTCCCAAGACAACAGCATTAGCCTGAATAAAAAGTAACTGGCATGATTCCTGGTAGAAGTGTTACTGCATTGTAATTACAACAAGCACAGCATTTGGAAGCAGGTAGGTCAGGTGAGCAGCCTGGTTTGTACTGTGTCAACCCAGGGTGTGGGAGACTGTTAAGTCCTGGGTTATCATGAAAGAGCCAGGGGCTGTGTCCCTGAGTTATCAGGATGTCCAAACATGGAATTTTATACAAGGCAAGCTTAAGTTCTAGGTAATAGTAAATCTCACTACATTCACTGGAGCTTATTCCCACTAAGCATTCAGAGAATTTCAGCCTCAGGTATGCTTTACCACAAAAACCCACATAACAAGTTTCATTAAAAAGACATCACTTAATTTAAAAAGACAGCTGTACCAATTGTTGCCTTGGTATTTAACACCAAACTCTGCCTCAGAGGACTCCGGTTATTGGCCAGTATTGAAATTTTATGCATAGATATAAAAATAACAGAAATACAGAAGAAAGTTTATTTCAGGTTTGGATAAAACAAACTGAAAACTTCCAATTTCCTCTTCACATATGCATTACCAGATCTAAGTCTCCTTAGGCTTGTTTCCATCTCAATCTACATATTGATAGCAAGGTTGAAAACAAACAGTAAAAAAGCAAACTGAGGCCTCAAGTCAATTTAATTTAGATTTCAGGTTTTAGTAAGATTTTTCAAAGTTGTGAATATTTCATTCTGAACTGGATCTCAAATATGAAATTCACAAACTCAGCCTGTCATTACAGCTGCACAAATGATATATTAGGTCATCTACATCATAGTCCTAAGCTTCACAACTCAGGCTTTATTTCCAATGTACTGAGAACACCTACCCCATGTAAGAGAAATAAACAGAGAATTAAAACCTTGAACTTTGGCCAAGTATTGATTTGTTTACCTCTTGCTCTCTAGCATAATCCTCCTGGTCATATTCTTCATCTTCATGCTGCATTTGTAAAGCTGCACTGTCAAAGTCAAGTGACATTTTTTTGAACAATTCTTCTTGTTCCACCTGGTGAAAAACAAAAATTGTACAATTCCACTTGCAATTAATTCAATAAATAAAGCTTTGCTGAAAAAGAAAAAGTTCCATCAGACAGACACTGACACCAAATCTGAACTTTAGCCCTACCAAGACATCTAAATCGGCAAACTTTAAAAAATATGTATTTGTGTTACTCGTACCAAGCTATTGCTTTTCAAGGGACTTTCTAAAGGCACATACATGCCGTAGTTGCCTCATTTTACTCTGTGTTCACATGTTCAGGAATACTTCAAAATAATCAAGCTGGCTTATGTTAAAACTATTTTCAAAGATTGGACCCTATCAAATTTATCATACATTCCCTTTTCATCAAAATCAATTCCCCATGAGCAATAGCAAATTCCTAAGGAGTAGCACTTTATGGCACTACTATTCTTGAAAGTACATCTAAACTAATTGATCTGGACTACGTTGTGGCCTTCCTGGAATCAGGGAAAGACCTCATTTTTCCAGGGATTTCAGTATATTTTAAATCTTGTATAGTACTTTATATCTTCCCGAATGCACAGAGCTGCACCTCCTTACTTGCCTTTAGAATGGGACATCTTCCTCAGGTAACTTTTGGGTTTGTTTGGAAAGGTAGAATTTTTGTTAGGCATCTTGTGCAAGTCTCTGGGTGTTGTTTTTGTTGTTTGCTTTGTTTTAAAATGTTAAATGTTCGTAAGCTGCTTCAAAAGGTAGAGAAAGTTGCCTAAAACATTTTAGCTAGGTAAACGATGTATATAACATATTCAGGGAATGCAAGTTCTCTGCATAGGTGTATAGTGTAACAACAACTTCATAGCAGAACGTTGGGCATCTACTCAAAAGCAACACACATGCAAAAGCAAGCCACACAGAGTTCAGCAAGATTTATTCCCAAGCATGGGCACAATCCTATACATGTTTAGACAGAAAAAATCCCAGCATTGCTGGCAGTTGCAGGGTCTTTTTTCAATCTAAACATGTATAGGATTGTGTCACAAGCCACTAGGATTTCAACATGAGGAACCTACCTGCTTGGTTACATTTGAGCAGACAAAGCCAGCAATACAAAAGTACACTTTTGCTTCGGATTAAAGCGTTCCGTAGCGGGTTGGGAAATAACAGCGCGTGTGCTACTATTTAGCAGAGTGAGAGCTAGTAGTCCTCAGTGAGGAAAGCCCTCCACGAACAGCATACGCACATTTGAAACTCCCCGATTCTGGCAGACAGGCAACAAGAAAGGAAGGTGAGAGCGAGCAGGGTGGCCTGCAGAAAGCGAGGTACAGGCCTGAGATGCCCCGTTTCCATGACGACGCGACAGGCACCTCTTCCCCACCAACCCTCCTTTCCTAGCCGAGGCTCCCTCCGACTCAAGCGGGCCGACGGGGACGCCACTCAGCCCTCCCGTACAACGAAGCAGCGGCCCCCACACACCTCACCTGTCCTCCCGCAACTGACCTTCCCCCTCAAGGCAGCCCCTTTCTTCGCCCCGCTTCCGTGTGACAACCGAACTCCCTTTCGCTCAGCGAATCGTCTTCGGAGTGTGGAAAGTAAATATAACCAATCAGCAGAGAGATGCTCCTCACAGGCGCGGATCTGAGAGAAGGGAGGGAGGCGAAGAGGCGGGACTTAAAAGTCTCCCACTTTTCCACGTTGCGTTGCGCTGCGCGCTCTCCTCCGTTTGAAAGCTGGCGCCGGATGGCGGCGGGAAAGGGAAAGCTCTTCGGCCATTGGCTGGAGGCTTCAGCCAATTGGGTGAGCGGTGGGCCGGCGTCGGGACTGTAGCTCGGAGCGCTCCAGTTCAACGGGCTTGTAACCATTTAAAGGGCTCTTGGAAGCGGCGGAGAAATCGGGTTGGGACACGTGGCGGCCGATCCCGGAACGTGGTTATTCTATTGTTTCGGAATACGAGTATTTGGAACGAGAGGGGAAGTGATTTGGGGAATTCCAGGACTGAGGGCATCTGCTCCAGGAATTTATTGATTATTTACTGATTGACCTACTCCTGATGCAGACGAAGCTGAGCTATACGGGTTGGTTTTATCAGGCAGGCCTTTTTGTTTTGGAACTGATTATGAAACGTGATTTAATTGGATATGAATCGAGCCAGTGCCTTTCTACCCTGTACAGATGTTGATTTCCTTAGCAGCCCTTTGCACTATTGCCTGTCGCTGCTTTCATGAAGACCATGAACGGAAGAACTTCAATTTCCTCTCTTTTCACCTCTGTACCTGAGGATAATACTAAATGACTTCTCCAAAGCAGACCCATGAGGACGGAGCAGGCTCAGTGGGAACGGAAAACTTCTTTCCGCCTGAGAGCTGAATTCTGCTGAGTTAAGGGAATTATGAAGAATTCATTCCTAAAGAACCTCTTCAAGGCCACATTCCAGTGGCAGGCAGGACCAAAGGCAAAAGGAACAGCGTCAAAATGCCCGCACATTTTCAGGTTAACACTAGCAGAAGCAAAGCCTCACAACAGCATTTCAAACTTCTAGAAGTGGGTGGGTAGAAACTACATAAAAACCAGGAAACCAAATGATTTGTGGTCATGAGAAAGAGAATGTGGGCATGGGGGAATGCTCGGAGCTGGATACAGCCCATAAGCATGAGGTTCCTTACTTTTGGTCCACAGTGTGGTAGAAAGGGACAGTTGGACCCAGTGGCTGGAATCCAAACCAAGGAATGATCCCCAGATTGTTACAGCTCCCATTCTGCTCCAAAATGTCAGGTGCTCTACAGTGTCCTTCTGTCCTTAACCAGAGATCGCCATATCCCCCTATAAATAAGCCTATGATTGTACAGGCAGATCAGACAAACAAGCTGTCTCCAGTTGTGAGGCTTGGTATTTAAGTTACAAGCCTGGCAATCTATGACAAGCATTGTAAAGGATCAGAAACAGATGAAGCATTTTCACAGACAAAATTTATTTTCAAATGTCATGATTTTAAAAGCTAAATTCATTCCTCATTTTTGATTTTCAAATATCCAGAGTTGGGAACCCTAGGAGAGACTTGCTGTCTATTCTGTCAGCTTCCAAGTGTGATGGCATTGTGCTCATATATAAAAGGAAGATACCCTGAGAAAACTCTCCCTTCCAATCTTACCCAATACCATGTGCAGTGCAGTCCTCTGTACTCTTAAAAGTAAATTCGATTGGCCAGATTTGCACATCACTCTAAGTCAGGAATCCTGGCTTTTAAAAAATGGATGAGCAGCATGCTGATCCATAAATTCCATTTGTTTCTGCTGTGTGGGATTGGGTCAGCAGGTAGGAAAGGGGTTAGCTTGTGTGACTTCTGAATCCCATATTATGACTGGGTGAGCCAGTGTTAACCTAGTGTTTATTATTCACTGAGAAATCCTGGGAGGGTTTGTTTTTGCAAGGACCTAGCCATAATCCTAGGTTCCAGTTATCCACCATGCCTGGGTTATTTACTCACTTGCAGGAAGGAAGTGCCAGCATGCTGCTCATTCATATCATGGTGTATCAAACCAGGTTACCTAGCCTAATGTGACATGCAGACACATCCATTGAGTTCAGTAATTTTTACTCCATGGTTGCTCAAAAGTGACATCTTTTCAGCACTCCAAATACTTGTTCTCCTTTATACATAAATTACAGGATCACTTCAGAATATGTTAATGTACAGAATATTTCAGACTGACAACAGGTACAGAGACAATGCAGCATGTATATTCATTTATTTATAAAACACATCTTTCCTTAATTGTTTAGAAACAAATGAGTTGTAACAGAACAGAGAGGACCACACACAGTTGGCATGGAAGAGAAAAAGCATACTGGATGCGAAGTTAAAAAAGAAAAAAATATATATACTGGTTTAAAATAACTTCCCCTGCAAAATAATACATAACTGGTTTCATTTAGCATCTCTACATTGTAAACATAATTACATTTAAGAATGAAAGTTATTTCTGATGTTTGCTGACAATATTAGTAAAGTCTTTGAGACTTCTTTAACTGGGCTTGCCATCCTTTTAATTTCAGGCTTATTCTAGTTCAGCTGTTCTGCCTTCAACAGTAGTTTGACATGCAGAAATTCAGCAGATAGAGCTTCATCTTTCACTTCAGCATACAACACATGCCGTGCTACTGTTAAAGGCATAGGAGCAAGGCTAGTTTTTTTGAAGGCAAACCTAAATCAAGCAGTGTCAACTTCTGGTTTAGACTTTTACTTAGTTTACATAATTAAATTTTGCCAACATTGCACAGTTACTAGAAAATGAGAAAGCTATAGTTAGGCCAAACAGAGAAATGGAGGGATGATAATATTAATGCTAGTAACTAATTATACCTTACTGAATTTTGCATGGAACCTTTTAAGCTATGGTCTTTCTCCTACATTGTGCCAAAACTGATGAGATCATTAATGAAGAAAGTGAGTTTTGAAGTGTATCAACAAAAAAGCAGTATCATAATGGAAGTTGTCTGCCTGGTTGTCCTTTTCAGATTTACTTTTTTGTAAGTAGTTCTTAGACCTACACAAATTAATTTGTTAACTCAAAATATTTCCAATAGAAATAGTTTATTTCTCTATAATTCGTAGATTAAAGGCACATACTAATATCCCAGCAGTTTTTCAAGTCAGGTTTTCTTTTGCTTGTGAAAGT
The DNA here is from genome assembly GCA_023646645.1 of Varanus salvator macromaculatus. Lineage (NCBI taxonomy): Eukaryota > Metazoa > Chordata > Lepidosauria > Squamata > Varanidae > Varanus > Varanus salvator. The sequence continues at coordinate 11,085,795 of JAIXND010000786.1, forward strand.
TTGATTGTGCTTTTTCATTTCCTACTGATTCTAAAATTCTTCCTTTTTTTTTTTTTTTTTGGTGACTCCAGTGCCTGGTTTCTCCCCAATCTGTCACTCTCTGAGGTTTCATTTTGCTAAGCTAAACTGCTCTAGCCAATAAGAGATGGAAATGTATAGATGCAAATAGATAATCACATAGGCATATGTACACACATACACACACACGCGCGCACACGCGCAAAGAAGTCTTCTAAAAGCGCCACCTGTTCTTTGCAGGTCTAGATTCCTTGGAACCAAATTTCAGAATGATCCCTGGAGTTTATTAGGAAAAAGAATTGTGTTGAAAATAATGTGACTCAAGAAAATTATTTGTTATATTGCAAGGGCCCAGTCCCTTTTTTCACTGGCTGGCTCAGATTTAATTCACTTCCAGAGGAGATGATCGGCAATTTATTTTCCATGTGATAGCGAATGAGATGATCCACACTGTCAAATACATGATCTTTGGTTCTAACCTGGAAAAGGAAGCAAAAACTTAAATTAATCATCATTAGTTTTCAATGATAAGTCATCCTTTATGAACTGATAGTGGTGTAGGAATCTAGTCTATCACTAGATGAACACAGATGAAGGCAAGTAAGTGCAAACTATGCACTTGCTATTAGTGAGCCAGGATATAGAGCAGAATGTAAATCTAGTCCACCAGGGATCTATTTGTGGATCTTTGGGCTTCTTGGGACAACCACGCATCCTTCCAGTGGCCCCACCCACTTCCCCCCCCCCATTCTAAAGAGATGAATTTATTTAATATATTTATATCCCGCATAACATAATTACATAAGCTTACATAATCTTCCTCTATTTTAAAATCTGTTTTAGGATAGGAGAAGGAAGAAACGGAGGTAGAAAAACAGGGCACTTTAGACAATCCTACTCTTGACTGGCGGCACCTCCCCTAGCTGCCCACCCATGGTCCTCTCCTGAGCAGCATCAATACATGGTCCTTGGACTCTCTCACTTTTATACAACATCCATGTCATCTGGGGCTCCTACCTTGCCTTCAGGATCCACCAACAACAGATGCTTTGCTTGACCTCCTTGCAACCCACTCAGAACATACTGGCCAGGAGATGTCACACTTTCCCGCACCAAAAAATCCCCATCGTTCACCAAGAGGCTTTCGGCGGCCTTCCTGGTTAACTTTCCGTGGTAGCATTCTTCATTCCACAGCTGTGGTTTTGTGCCTGTGATGCCTCCAAGATCTTCCCTGTTGTTGGAAAGGTCCCGTTCAACAGTTTCCAATGATTCTGAAATTCAGAGGAAGAGACTAGGGAGTCACCCACACTATACAGCTCCACCTCACACAAATAGCTCACCTCACACAAACACCTCACACAAAGTCGAGGATAGACAACATGGGGCCTAAAACCTGCCCGTGGAGACGTAGGACTTCTCTCATCTCAAATGGGTGTTTTTAAACTTTCTTACTGGCAACTAAGTTTGCTTCAAAGTGAAATAGGAACTTTTATCATGGGAAATGGGAACTTTTTTGTCATCTTAGGGTAAAATCTTATGCATATTTAAACAGAATAAGATCCTACAACTCCCAGCCTTTTCCAGCCAGCCCATGCTGCTAAGATAATGCTGGGAACTGTAGCATCTTTTCTGCCTAAACATGAATAAGATTGCACCCATAATTTTCCAGGAATGTTTCTGGGCATTTTACTTTCCTTTCTGGCTAGCAATGCCCACCTATTTTACAGCTGTGCCTGGGGATTTTTCACAAATCTCCCAGTGGGTGCAGAAGGTTGCCTTTTGCTGCAAAAAGAAACATGATCTAAACTCAGGGGTTATTATTAAATAGAACCTTCATGATTCACAGATTTATTCTAAATTTGCAAAGCAAAAGCAAACTTACAAAGCAAAAGGTACATTCATTACTGAGCACATTAAAGCTATAATTATTTAGGATCCTTCAGCAGTGAAGGCAGAATTAATCTGTGTTAAAGAGTGCAAGCTTGGATCAGAACAAGGTCATTGAGTCAATGCAGTTCTGGAAGGGAGGCGGGAGTGGGACAGCCTGAACGAATCAATGATCTTACATTAAGTGGCATGATTTGTTGATCCCGGTGGAGGTGGCACTCGTATTACTGTATTGTTTTATTATGTTTATTAGTAGTGTTTAATTATGTTAATCATTATTAATTGTATTGCTTATATAAGCTTGGGACTGCAGGTGGCGCAGTGGTTTAAACTGCTGTGCTGCTGGGCTGGTTGATCGAAAGGTTGCCGGTTCGAATCTGCACACAGGGTGAGCTCCCGTGCTCCATCCCAGCTCCTGCCAACCTTGCAGTTCGAAAGCATGCAAATGCAAGTAGATAAAAAGGAACCACTTTGGTGGGCAGGTAGCAGTGTTCCATGTACTTCGGTGTTTAGTCATTCCGGCCACATGACCACGGAGACTGTCTGCGGACAGATGCTGGCTCCCTCGGCTAGGAAACGGAGATGAGCACCACCCCCGAGAGTCAGGCATGACTGGACTTAATGTCATGACTTTACCTTTACCTTTATATAAGCTTAATTATTATTATTATTTTTTTTTTTAAAGAACAAGGTCAGTGCATGCTTTGTAAAAAGAAAAAAATGCCATCAACCGGCAGCCAAGGAGTTGGAGGGTATTTTGAAGGTCATCTAATCCAACCCCTGCAGCATGCCACTGAAATACCGCTGCCAGATGGCCCATCCACCCTCCCCTGAAGAACCCGCCATGAAAAAGAGCCTGCCATCTCCCAAGCAGTCTGCCGCACTGTGATATAGCTCTTCCCACGAGGATGTTTCTCCTACTTTTTTGCTGAACTGTACTTCCTTGAAATAAAGGCAAATAAATCAATTGTATACATTATATGGAGAAAGATGGGTTTCATTTCCAAATTGTAATGCAATGTTGGTGCTAGATGTACATATGGAGTCATATCTGTCCATCAACCTGATTCATGCAAGATTCCAAGAATAAAGTTGGCATATTGTTAGAAATATTGTTGCAAAGTCTTGGCACCACCCCAAGAAAGGCCTCCCCCTTTGCTGATAAATAGCATATATTCCCAAGGAGGGCATCTGGAGCAGAGCCTCTAACCGAGATCATGGTTCATGGTCATCTGTTTTCACTGCCTGTTTTCCAAACTTGGCATTGCCTGTCTTGAATCAGCAGAAACAGATGCTTAGCCCTGTTTCAGAAACCTGTTACAAGCATTCACATATCTATCAAAGCTCCAAAGAAAAAACTGCAGGAATATGAACTTACTTGAATCATGAACTGGACTTCCACAGGTCTGTCCTGATGTGAGGCCGCTAGTGGTACACAGTGTTGTTTGTAAATTTTGTGTGTTGATATATCGAGGGTCATCAAAAAGATCCCCTTTGCTTGCATTTTTCAGCAGTGGAGTATCTTTCCTTGCTGTCTGCACCGACTCACTGCAATTATCTAAAGTAAATTGCAACCGGAAGAAATTTGTTTCCAATGAGAGGGAAAACAACAATGGCATGTAAAACACTGAAATTTGACAAACATACCCAACCAAGACATAAGCAAGAAAATGTGTCCAGCATTAATGCCAAGAAAGGGTTTTTAAGCTATGATGTTTCTTTCTAGTACTGCCATCCATCATTTCAGGAAAAGCAGCCCCAAGGGTTTTTTTAAAACAAACAATTTTGCTGTGATCCTCCCCTTCTTTCTCCATGCATCGACATCATTTCTTCCTGTTGCTGAAAGTAAACAGGACGATGAGCAGCTCAGCTAACAAAACACGTGTTGAGTGTGTGTCGTTTGAGAATTGTGCATAGTAGAGGCTCGATGCCTAGAGTAGCCCCCTCCATTGCCACTTTTTTCCATGGGACTCTGCAATGTTTTTTCACCACAAATGGAACAATGGCTCCCCTGGGACTGGGTGTCCCAAGAAGCCATGGTAAAGCATGGAAACGATGCAACAAAGCATTTTCCCTGCACTTTTCAGAAACCAAACAGACCATGCCAAAATTCTACAACTAAGAATGGATAAAACAAAGATCGACAAGAGTAAAAAAAAACCCCAAGGTCATGATGTATTAACCTGATCTTTGTGTGTTTAATGGAACCCTGAGACCAACCAACAAGAATGGTGAGGTTATGAAGCTCCAAGAGGTAGTATAGTGAACTTTCCCGGTGTCCAAAGTTCAAGACAGCTCTTTGACACCACGCCAAGGTCTTGGGGCCTTCACTTTGTTAGGAAGAACACCAGACATAGTGCAGCTGCTTTCCCCAATCATCCTGCAGATAAAAGCTGCTTTTGCTATGAGAATGAAGCTGTTTGCCTTCCTGAAACAGGTTCATCCACCACCTTGTCCCCCAAAAAGGTGGGGTTAAAGCTTGTAACTATATAACTGGTTGCAAGAATTGGGGAAGTTGCTCTCAATCCAAGGGAAAAAAACCCCAGATGTGCTCACCAAGGGCACTTTGGAGGACCGTGGAGCCCCCCGGCCTATTTGAGTAATCAGTACAGCCAGAGATAAAGGGAAGGTGAGCTTTCTTCGGCTTATTTATATTCCTTGTCCATATTTCATGTGAAGTGCAAGTGGAAGGGTTGGTGTCCTTGCACCTCATTGACCTGCACATACACATATGGGACTATTTCCAACTTACTACAGCAGCAGCTCATTACTGCCAAGTACTTAGTTGTCTGACTTGGTCTCTCTCTGGTAGCTCCTAAAGAAGTAAGTGAGCAAAGGCACGACTTAGTATCGGGCTTGCTGTGGGCTCTTCAGCTCTCCCTTCCATTCTGGATCACCAGGACAGGAGAGAGAGTGGTAGGTTTGATTGCCAGAAGAATGGGGCTTCTTTCTACACATACCTTTATCAAAAGGGAAAAATGTAAATTAGCTCTTAGGAAGATACAGGCTTCTTACCTGTCGGCTTATGTTCTTCTGGGCAGTTTTCATATATATTCATGGTTTTGGGACTCTCAGTCTGAAAGAAGTAGAAATTAACCAGTGTTGATTGATCCAACTAGATCTAATCCTATAAAGCACATTTGGATCAAAGTTCTCTGGGCAAAAAAGCAACAACTTCTGAACAGAATTATTTAACAGATTATCATTCATCTATCCTTGGGACTGTGTTTAAGGCAAAATCCCAAGTTACTAACCAAAGCTAGCTAAATTCAATAGCCATACTGTACAACCATGACATTTTACATTCCTCTGATAATTCAGCATAATTATTTATGCCTTCTTGCTCTTTTTCCCAGCAAACACAAAGAGGGACCCTTGCACAAGTTGGGGAAGAAACAAACCAAGATGCCTTAGTTGTGTTCTAGACAGCATTAACACCATCCAGCTCTGGCTATAGTCCCATCCATTACTGGAATGCCTGCTGCCAGCAATAATGCAGAGCACAAAAGGAAGAAGATTCTTCCCCTGTGATAGGGGGATGAAGCTTTCATCATGGTCAGCTGATTAGGTCATATGACTCATTTAGAGTGCAATCCTATGCCCACTGCCCTCAATCCATCTCTGCTGCCCCTGTGCCCCCTGATTTTTATCTAGACAGCTGTTTTCAAAAGTTTCGGTGCTGGGGAGGGAAGGAAGCTGGGATGCCAATAGGAGCTGAAACAAGTCCATGGCTCCAGCCTCCTCCCCTCTGTGCCCCCAAACACAGCCCCCTTTTCTCCCCTCCAAAATCCATCTGCAACCTCAAGGAGACATCCAGCACAGTTCTTTCCATGCTCAGCCTTTTAAGTCCCTGCTCTCAGATTGTAAGATCACAGAGTTGGGACTCCAGATAATCTAATGGTCTCCCAGATGATGAGAGGCCACTGGACTGTGTCCTTACTGTTCTTGTTGTAGTGACTCGTAATGCATTAAGGAGACCGGTATTCGTTTTATGTCTCAGTTGTGTACATATCTGTGTACATGAGGGGCAGGTCCCATTGACCTCATGTACTTGTGGGAAAACATGCACCACACTTTGCTCTTCAAGCCTGGGGCTAGGGTGCTGAAAAGGCCACCTGTTCCTCTGGGACCCTGTCCCAGGGTGGCATGGAAGGGAAACAGGAGCAACCCCCAGCAAGTCCCTTTTTTGGAGGTCAGAGCCATGCAATTCTGTCCAGGACCCCCAAGCTAACCCGCTACACTGAGCTGAGCTGAGCTGAGCTGAGCTGCTTTATCACCACGGTTGGAAGTAAGCTTCAGCTGCCAGTCCAGTTGGCTTCATTGATAGGATGGGTAGCTTGTGCCATCTTGTCCTTCCTCCGTGACAGCAAAAGTCTCTTGGGCCAGCTTTGGAGGACATTCTCTCTGGCAGCACCCAGCCTGTGGATTCTTTGTCCTGGGAAATCCATCTGGGGCTTTCTTTAATAATTTTTCATAGCACTGGAAGATGCATTTGCCCCCATTGGCTTTTCTGAATTTCATTCTAATGAATTCATTCTTTGAGTTTCATTTTAATTACGGGTGTCTTGAATGTTTTATATGGTTTTTCTCCTCTTGTTAATCCCCCTCTGACTTGGACCAAAACTCCAACAATGTAATCATATGATTTTGCACCCCTGGAATTTAAGCAAGGCCTGAGCACCTGACTTCTTCAGCAGTATAGTTCAGGACGGGTAAGATCCGCGGGGCACTGGCCTTCAAGCACATGCAACTACACTGGACTGTAAAATGCCACACGGAAATCAGGCAACGGTGCAATTCAAGGAGGAGGCTAAGGTGCTTCTCCTCTATTTATCCCCCATGTGCTTCCTTATAACCTCCATCCAGTAGTTTTACTCCTGCCCTCTGGGGAATGAGAAAACAAACCTGCTGTTTTAGTTATTCCAGGAGCTATGGAAATTCGTCTGAAATAGGCGAGGTATGTTGCTAAGCCACCTCAGCACACTTACTGGGCAGTGCTGCTGTTCATGGTGCGTCAGCCAGGTTGTTCTTTGTTCCGGGAACACTTTCAGTCTATTATCCAACAGTCCGCCTGTAGGGGGCTCTTTCCCTGGGATTTCATTGTAATATTCATGGTCCTCTTTATCCTGAGCATTCCATGGGGATCTCCCTAGGTTCACCACATCTCTGTACAAAAGCAACCAACATATGAAATGCACACATTTCACATTTGTCACAAGCAAATGAGGCATGTCCCTTTCGGCAGTGCATTCCCTCAAATCGGTCTGTGAAGGTATTGTTTATATTCTCCATTCTTCTGCTTGTACAGCACTCAGAATGGTTTCACTGCATGGTCAAAACATAAATCAAAATAAATATTTTAATAAAAAGGAATAAAATCACTGCAATAAAGCAGCAGTTCACCACAAGAAAGCCAGGCAACACTACAACTAAAAATGGAAAAGCTGTCAAGAAGGCAAAGCTTTTAAATGATAACAAAAAGAAGTCAATGAGAGTGCCTGATGGACTCCACAGGAAAGGAATTCTGGCTCTGTGGCACCTCTGCCAAGAAGGCCTTGCCCTGCTCACTCACCTAATGGTCCGGGGGGATGGCACCGAGAGCAAAGCTTTCGAGGCTGATCTTAAAGTCTGGGAAGGTCTGTATGGGAATTTAAATGAAAATTTAGCTGTTCAGAGTGGGACAGAAGGCCAGTGGTGTGAGTAAAATTGTTTGCATGGGGTCTGGAGTTACATAATCAACTAGAGAACTTTTGAAACTTACTTATTTATTTATTTATTTATTTTATATATTTGTATGCCGTCCTTTGCGAGAGCCTCAGGATGGCTTACACAAATAAAATACCAATGCATAATAGTATAACATAAATAAATTAACAACCCACTCTGGCTGCAATTAAAATATGGTAATAAAATTCAATATTAAAGCTTGTTAAAATATTGATTAAATAAAAAAGTCTTAAACTGGCGCTGAAAAACATAATGACGGTGCCAGGCGGACCTCTCTGGGGAGCGTATTCCATAGACGGGGCACCACCGCAGAGAAGGCCCTCCTCCGGATACTCTGTCTCCTAATATCTTTCACAGAGGGTTTCCGGAGGAGGGCTTCTGCTGCTGATCTCAGGGGGAGGAAGGGCAAATAGGGAAGAAGGCGTTCCTTTAGGTATCCTGTCCCAAGCCGTTTAGGGCTTTATAGGTAATAACCAGCACCTTGAATTGAGCCCAGACTTCAATGGTAAGCCAATGGAGCTGACAGAGGACTGGGGTTATATGAGAATAATGCCCAGTCCCCAACAGCATCCTAGCAGCTCAGTTTTGCACCAACTGAAGTATCCGGACTGTCTTCAAGGGAAGCCCCATGTAAAGCACGTTACAGAAATCCAACTGAGAAGTAACCAATGCGTGTGTTACTGTTGCTAGGCAATCTTCCTCCTAAACATTAGATTTAGTCCTGGAACTTGTGGATACAAGAGACCACTTCATTCTTTCACACCAGTGGCCCATGGAGGCCTCTGGCAGTAGAGATCAAACCCATCTTGCTTGTTTCCCATTACATAGCTCTTTTCAACTGAACTAATTGGCAGTCTGAATGACACCCCCTTCGATGTGGCCGTTGTAGCATTAATTCTTCTTTGCAGAAGTATCTTCTTCCTAAAAATGTTCCTTTACTTATACAGATGCCAGTGCATGCATTGTTATGAATGCTGCCTTTGTGAAACACTTGATTGTCCTGGTGGACTCAAAGCTTTCTACGGGTGGAAGAAGACTGTTCTGTAGGTTCTACTTGTTATGCTTGCAGGGGCACCCCTTCCTTCCTTGGCTGGCCCTGGGGCAGCACCCGGAACCCTTGTCCTCAAGAGGAATTTTAATCCTCCAAAGGATTGTCACCTCAGAGTCTGATTCAGAACTGGAAGCAGCATTTGAGATTCTGGCCCACAGGAAGCAGGAACTGTCCTAGGACAGAGTAGCAACTTTTGACTGGGAAAGGAAGAGGGAGATTCAGTTTGGAAGCTGGTTCCAAACTGAATAGATCTCATTGCTGTAATAGCTGGCATTCTGGCTTTTTTGAATGACTTCTGCAATATTTTGCATCACAGAGCAAGCCTAGGTGGCCAGTGTAGCACAAGAAAGCCTTTTGCCCTGATCTGTTTGAGAGGCAGTGCGGAGACTGGCCGCTGCCAGTTCCATTGCCACGCTCAGGATCTGAGGACTCTAGTCACGAGGACCCCAGGACCCCATTCACATGTCCTCACAGTCTGAGGCTGCTCAAACAGGTCAGGGCCCTTTAAGAGAAAAAGCCTGACTGTGGCAGCAGGGCCAACCCGCTTAAACTAGGCCCAATCCCTGCTTGAAGCTCATTTGCAATCTGCTGCTTGTGGGAGCACTATTTACACAATTCTATCTAGCTTCCAGCCTCAGCACTACCTGGAGCTCTCCATGGTGCTGTTCTATTCTTGTTCTTGAAACTTGGTATTGCTGGCAAATCTAATTCAAAGGCAAATTCTGCATCCCAGGCCTCACTGGTACTCAGGAAAGCCAAGCTGCCACAGTAGGGGCATAACAGAACCCCCTGCCAGGAGGGCTACTTTTAGGTGCCACGGAGGGTCTTGACTCCCTGGAGCATGTGCCTAAAAGAGTCAGTTGATGGCCTCCAAACTGGGGGTCACAGAGGCTTCTGATGTTGCATCTGTGAGCTTTTCTACGGGAGGGTGCTGTAGTGTGGGTGCGAGAAGATGTGATACGGAGTCAGTGATGGGTCTGCTTGCATGGGGTAACTGTGTGCAACGCTGTAATTAGAATCCTCAATGTTGCTTCAGGAGTGATTTTTGTAATGGTGCTATTTGTCTCTTCTGTTTGCATTCTACTTGGGATGCTTCCCGAGAGATGCTGCCAGAAATTTAGGTTTTCCTGAGAAATAATAGCATATGGCCTAGAAATTGATTCATCTCCTCCACTTCCTAAATGGCACCCCTCATTAAGTGAGTTGTTGATTGGAACAATTTGCTTAATAAAGAGAGCCTATACTTTGTGCAGTGGTGCATTTACAGAAAAGGAACCAGACCCAAATCTTTGACATCTTGTGCTTACTGCATAAATCTAGGTGGGATGATCTGCAAAAGAAACTGAAAGTTTCACATGCCAAGTATAGTGATGAGAGAGGAACTGAAATAAAAGATGGAGCTAACATCAAGGGCCGATTTAGCTGTTACCCCAGTCATGTCTGAGTGCCTTATCTACCAGCACTTCCCATGATGCATCTTCTACCCCAGCCTTCCCCAACCTGCTGTCCTTTCACAGATGTTTTGGACTACAACTCCCAGAATTGCTGGCCATTGGCCATGCTGGTTGGGACTAATGGGAGTTGAAATACAAATAATCTGATGAGCACCAGTTTGGAAAAGGGCCTTCTACACACAGGATTCTTAAAACTAAATGTCAGTGTAGTAAGCAGGGCTTAATTCCTAAAAAGGGAGATGAGAATGAACCTTGGAGTCTGCTATAGAAGCCCCAATTCCTGTTCTGGGACATGTAAAGGTTACGGTTTATTGCTTTGCCCATGCTCACAGTACTCTCTTCAAATTTAAACCAGCATCTCCATTTCAGGGGTCTGTCTTATTGAGCACTGCCTCAAATCACCCCTTGAGTCCAGTCTTTCTCTACTACTTGGTTTCCATTTGCAGCCCATGAATTTAGTTGCAAGCTTGGATTTGAGTCCTCCCCATACCCACCTTTCTCCCATGTAAAAACAACTCATCATGAATTGCACTTTTTAATTTATAACAAGCAGTTAATTTGATAAAAGTCCAGGAACAGGAAAAAGATACAGATCAAATAGTCTGGATAGGAGGATATTATCCAAGAATTTAATTTTGTGATTCACAGGAGCTGGAGAGTGGGCAATGCATTTCCACAGCAGTAAATGAAATGTATTTTCCATCTGTTCATTTCCCTGTGCAGGGTAATTGATGTATGAATATATGTGGAGACATAGCATTCATCCAATATTAATTGCTGTAACTGGCAACAGCTCAGCAGGTTGAGTTCCTTCACAAGACTTCTACCAGAAATCCTTTGAACAGGAGATGAGGGGTCTGAATTTGGGATTGTATATAAGCTAAGCATGGATATTCGTGTTGAGCTGCTCATTCAATAATTTTTCCTTAGAGAATGATGGGTGGTGGCGGCGGCGGCAGTGGCTGCCGCTGCCGCCGCCACCGCCGCTTCTTCTTCTTCTTCTTCTAATATTACACTATTTTTAGGACTGCAACTCAATTAAAAAATCTTAATAATTGTCTAAATTTAAGGATACAATCCTCTACCTACTTAGCTCTGACTGAGCCCTACTGAACTCAAAGGGACTTGTATCAGCCTAGATGTGTATAGAATTGTTTTGTTTGTTGATTACTTGAACAATCTATTGATTTAGATCCCTTAAATGAGGATATGGATAAAAAAAATTCTTAATGTATTTATTTATGTAATAGATTACCAACTTGCTAAAACTCACACAAACTGGATCAAAACACACTTTAAAACACAAAATAATCAAACCAAGAATCATTGAAGTATGACTAAAATAAAAAACGAAGCAGTGTATAAAATCACAAAGAAAAATGCAGGTTACTCAAATTAAGGAAAAGAGAACTGGAATAAACACATCCTCTTGAAGGCCACCAAACGGGGGCCACATGCACTTCCCCAGTGGTGGCATTCCAAAGATGTGGGAGCACGAAAAAAAGGAACCATCCCTGTTCCTCACTAGCCTGAAGAGTAGGGCCAGTAGACCAGGAAGCAGGGCTTCAGATTAGGGTCTTCAAGCATTTTGTTTTGAGATTATGCACACACCTGCTATTGCAAACATAATCTTAGAAGAGGCCCCATTTCTTTCTTATGAATGAAATAAATGGGGACCTGCTTCAAAAGACACTTGCCATCTCCAGTGATTTTAAGCATCTGTATTAAAATGAATACCGTATTTTTTGCTCTATAAGACTCACTTTCCCCCCCCTCAAAAGTAAGGGGAAATGTCTGTGCGTCTTAAAGAGCGAATATGTGTGTGCAGTAAGTCTGTCAGATGTGCAGCCCATGGGGAAGTGATGGGGAATGTGCCTGTGATGATGTGCCCATTTGATTCAGAATTATTTTTTTTCTTGTTTTCCTCCTCTAAAAACTAGGTGCGTCTTATGGTCAGGCGCGTCTTATAGAGCGAAAAATACAGTAATACATTATCAAATATTTGTTACCTGAATATTTGGGCACCCCCAAATTTATTTTTTATTAATTAATCAAACGGAACCCTGATGCAGAATTTTGTAATTATGATCAGATAGAAGACCCAGGCTGTACAAGATCAGAAACAGCCCAGTGTCAACAGAAACCAAGCTCATTTGGTGCAGATTGCTACAAAAGGCTGTCTTGATGAATGAGAAAAGGTGGGCCATGGACAAAGATGAAGGGACAAGCATCGCATGCACCTTGCAAAACAACAGCAAATCACATATTCATCATATGTGGGAAATCACACTGACCTTTCATTGGAAGCAATTAAAGCAGAAGGATTTTTCAGGTACTGTTTGAACCGGAGCTCAAAAGCTTGTCCGATGGTATTTATGACTTCCTGGGCTATCCCACTGGGACATTCCAATATATGGCATGCTGAAAAAAATGCAGGGAAAGATGTGGAACAGAAATTGCTTTCATGGTTACAGAAGACGTGACAGCTCAATAACCAAGAGTGGCTGGAGGTTAGAGCCGTTTCAGAATTCCATGGCAAAGCAGTGTGCATTTGCTTTGGTTCTAGCCTACTCCTTTTGAAAGAGCCCATGGCATGTCAACACCCTTAAAATTAAAATGCTTTACCATAGAAACATGTCTAACACTGTGTAATTCAATGGCACAGCTAAACATTATCCCAGATTTGCTTATCCCCACTGGCTAGCAACTCCTCTATTACATACTTTTACTGATTAGTAGCTCTTAATGTTCAGCATGGCCCTTTGAATGCACACACCCAAACCAACCATGTGCCCCAACAGACTTTGCTGGGAAAAGAAAGGGGTGTGAATGTGGAGATAAATTAAAACAGCAAGGGCAATTTAAGATAATCACTGAAACAAATTGTTGCTGTCCAGAGCTTTTCTACACAAGGCCATTAAATGCCGCATCAGCCTTCGGTTTTGTTATGGAACTGAGATCTGAGCTTTTGCTTTTTGTGCTAAATAACCTCTAGGTGGATCAATGCTGTAGCATAACAGTGCAAATACACCAGTAGGAGTAGTGCTTTCAAAAGAATACCCCATTTTGCCTATTCTTAGGGAGGGAGGGAGGAAAAAAGTGCTCTGGGGGGAAAAAGGGCTCTTCCAGCAATGCTGGAAGATCAGAACATTATCGAAAGAACCTGTGAACAACCATGAATAGGCAATCACAAGGGCACATGACTGGGCTCAGACAGTACACTAACTGACACACATGCACCAAGTAGGGTTTGAATGTGGGTTGTTGCTGAACTCTGATCTACTAACAAACTCTGATCTAAGTTAACCCTGAACAACCCATGAAGAGGACTCATGGTTATGAGCTGTGGGTTGTTCACCATGGTTTGTTACCTTGAATGGATCCAGACAACGAAATAATCCATGTTTCAATAGTAACCCATGGTTCATTGACAACCTACACTCAATCCATACTCAGCCCTTGAGTGTGGGTTACTGTGTTGTCCGAACCAAGTCAATAAATGCCTCACGTAGAAGAGCTGCCAACATCTGGAGGGCCATGTGTTCCATTAGTCATTGCAAGCCACACTTCCCAGTTTAGCCATCAGATGGCAGTTTGATACCATTCTTTAAACAACGGCTATGGAAGGACAAAACTGATGAACTCTTGGATGTTCCTGACTTTCCCTGCTTACTGATGGACCACATGATTGCTTATATAAGTGGACACAAGTAGGACAAAAGTATGTTTATATATGTGAAAATCATATATGTCTTTGCTACCCAAATGTTTACATATCTGGTAGAATAAACATCTGACTTCAACAAACCAGATGATACAGAAATGCAAAAACATATATTTAAATGCATTTGTATTTTAAATAGCAGCTCCAAGGACCCAAAGCCAAACAAGGTTCAGAAAGGGAGTTTAACCCTTCCTTCTTCTCTCACTAGACCTTTCTCATAATTGTTTTTCTACTGAGGTTATTGTCAGGCAAAATCTATACTTCATCTTTGGTTTATTACTGCATAGCATTCCATAACCCCTGCTTGTAAATTGTGTTCTTTGATTCATCCTGGTCTGGCTTTTAATTTTACATAAATGTCATGCCAATTATTTGAGCAACTTATTCATTTCCCAAATATCAACCAATCTTTTCTAGTGCTAGACTGAATTGTTTATCCTCCCATAAAGAAGAAGATAAACAAGTCTGGATGGCATTTTAGGAAGATTCCTTACAATAAATGACTTTGCCTTTGTAGGGCCAGGATAATCAAACATGTATGGAAAACTTCAATACATGTTTTCTTTGTGTGCGAATCCGAAGAAAAAAAATGAATGAAATTGATCCTTCATTCCTATTTTATTAAAATACCCAGGAAGAACTTTAAAATAGCATGATACTGCCAAATATCTGCAGCTCTCTGGGCAGTTACCTATTTTCACAATACAGTAACAGCCACCCGCCCCCAATAAAATAGCATAAAATGGCACTTACATATTTAAAACTATGTGAAAAACTAAAACAAATTCAGAGACGAAAGTGATGGACGGCCTAGAAATATCCTAAAATAAATAAATAAATAAATTTGTCCCCTGGATTAGTGTCCCCCATGCTGTAACTGCCACCATACTCACAGGGTCTCTGGGGTGGGAGGAACAGCACCCCCGTGAGGGCACAGCCTTTTTCCCTTCAAGTGGTGCATTTGAGTTTTTTTGTTGACTAATTCCAGCCCAGCAGTTATTAAAACAGTTGCCAAATTTGTCTTTTTGTATGAAAAGACTTGCAAAAGGACTTTGGCAGCATGAGGATAGTTTGGCCTTCCTCCTACAATGTTTCTTTTCTCGCCTTTCATTTTGCGTAGACTGACCTTTCCTTTCCTTGGGCCCAACAGCGGGCATGCCTGGTTGTCCATCTTGCTCTTTTTTGACTGGTAGTAAAATTGCAGCAATAAATATTGATAGGGAGGAAAGAACGGTTTGAAACAAGGAAACAGGAAGAGTGAAATGCAGCAAAGAAAATCCCTTAGCCATAGTGGGAGGGGGCCGGGATCAGAGAGCAGGAGGAATTGACACGTAGTCAAGATAGCAGGACCCTTGCGCAATGACCTCATAAATATAAACTAACACACCCTGCATAGAAAATAAGCTCATTATAATGCACATGAGACGGATGAAGTGGGAGGGAAGAACAGGTATTGGAGCAATACGGTATAGGCAGACAGAAAGATTGTAACCGCCCAGCCCCTCTTTGTACTGTTCTCAGTACGACTTTTAGCATTGTTCTCCACCTGTACTCTTAGGATGCCCATCTTAAATACATGTACTAGGCTGTAAGCTACATGAAACACAGTGTTGTTTAGGTCGGAGTAAACAGGCATAGGATGGCACTGAGGGTGTGCTTTGTTGTGCCTTTAATTCTGTAATTGTATATGTATAATTGTATATTAGCCACCCAGACAGCATTATGCTAAGGGATGCCTTTTACACAAATCTAATAAACAAATAAATGACATGTTTTTTAGTGTTTAGTTCTTATTTAATTAGTGTGTTGCCCATGTCGCTTACTGCCTTGGCATCTAAAAATGGCGGAAACATGATGTATGCACATGTACACATAAAACAAGGAATGCGCCATGCTCCCTAAACACAGAATACTGTTAATATATGTTATATTGTAACCTTTGCATTCATATCCAAATCTTCCTTCAGAGGATGAGGGTCTCCACTCCCTTGTGGCATACATTCAGTGAACTGCCCAGAGCTACCCAGTGAGTGGGAATGTTGTCATATGAGCTGCTCCCAGGAAATGTGCTTCATATTTTGTAAATTGTGTTTCACATTGATTAGTTTTCTATGTTTTGTTTTAATTAAGACCTTACTTTAATTCAGTTGTGTTTTTTGTTGTTTTTAGTTGAGTGCCATAATTTGGCAGCAAGGCCAAATATGAAAGAAACGCTTGTGCCTACCTCTTTGATTCACAGGATCTTTAGCAACATAGGCAACATAGTCAGTTGTATCCTGAAACATACAAAATGTACAAGGTGAGGATTTATTTAAGGGATTTAAATGACTACATTCTACTTTATAGCAGACCTTTTTCCTTCCTTTCAAGGAAAGCAGACCAGATACTAATCCAAGCATTTCTAGGTTAACATGTGATTTAAAAAACAATATGCAGGGAAAATTGGATTTAAATATTTTTGAACAGTTTGTTTTTCAACATATGCATTTCTAAATGTATTTCTTCCTAAAATGCAAATTTTGAACATTTTAGAGCCAATAACTCAACTGTAAAATGTGGAAAGGGCAATCATTTCTTAACCTGAATATTTGCCCAAAAATATGTCAGCTCATTTTGAGATGAAGACTGAATTCAAGCTTTAAGCATCCCTACACCAAACTCTGACAATGGTTTCAAATGACCTTTGATATTGTTTGTTGTACTGATGTTTTATTCTTTTAACTTTTAATAGGTTTTAATATGTTGTTAGTTGTAAGCTGCCTAGGTAGGCCTTTGGCAGTTATAGGTGGCATATAAATATGTGAATAAATAAATAAATAGTTAGTTTAGTTTGTTTGGATGCCCTTTGAGTGGAGGTGAACTATCTGTTCTGCCTCCAACATATCACAAGCTAGTATCTCTCTAGGTTTTCCCTTCCCAGCCTATAGCAAGATTCTGTCTATGATCTTTGTTATGTTAGAGGCCAAAAGCAATAGAAGTTAAAACCTCCTCATTTGGGGAGTTAGTTCTTGCTTATACCAGCAGTAGATTCTGAACCGAATTCCTCTCCTCCCTTATGCACCAAATAACAGCGGCTCCACCCTCAGGGAGGTTCTCCCTATTTGTAGACCAAACTGTGGTAAGGCTGGAGCTTATTTAATAGGTCCACTTGTTTGACATGATGTTGGACCACTTGGCTGAGAAAGTTATGCTCCTCCCCTCTCACCCCCACCCCAATCTACAGTGTCTCCCCCAATCTAGAGGCTGTTTGGTTCTCTCCACCTGCTTGGCTTAATTCGCAGTTCATTAACTTTGGCATTTCATCTAAGCATTCTGATCCTACCTATTTTTCCAGTTCAAAGTCTGAAATACCCATCTTGGAATACAGTATTTTGGGAGAATTGGGTGCTATACCTACAGCCCATTAGCTGGCCAAACCTACAGACCAAGGTTGCTGCACCTAATTATAGCTGCTCATTGGTTTGACACTCTGTCAGTTCATGGCCATGTGACAGAGATGGTCAGAGAATTGAAACAGAGCTCCATAACATCTCCATTTTTGAACTTCTTGACCCTCTATTATATTTATTTTCCTCCTCACAAACTCTTCCCACATTCCAATGGTGATGGAGGTAAGATTGCTATCTAAAGGACCAGTTATGCATTCCTACATAGGTGAACCATAATGAAGAGAATTGTTCACAGCAGGATCAACAAATTGCCCCTGTAATTTCCCTCCTCCTGATCCACTAAATGAATAAATATTTTTGCATTCTAGAAAATCCAGCCAAACATTTATCATAGCTTATTTAAGCGTCCGAGAACACATTAGTGACATAATCATGCACTTGCTTAGACAGAAAAAACTCCTACAATGCACAGCATTCAGTCAATGCTGCGAACTGCAGGACTGTTTTTGTGTAAACATGCATAGGATTGTGCCCTAGGCCTCTCCGTCTGCCTGCCTGCCTGCCTGCCTGCCTGCCTTTTTTAAACCAAAGAGAGATTGCATTAATTCACTCACAGGGTTATGGTGATGTGATGCGGGACAAGTCAACATGTGGTATTGCAGTTACTGGGCTTACGTGCAAATAGTTTTCCTCTATGGTTAATTCACAACTAATGAAAACAATAATACAAATGTACTTCCCCAAAGAACACATGAAGCTGCATTAGACCAAGTCACACTTTGGCTTTCCTGGCCTTGCTTTTAGAAAGCCTCCTAAAGCAGGGATGGTCAACACATCCCCCTGCCCCAGCCTTTCTTGCGGCCCTCGTAGGAACATACGAGCTGCCTGACATGGGCAGAGTCAGACCATTGCTCCATCTAGCCCAATGCCTTGCACATCAGTGGGTGGTGGTTGCCCAGGGCTTCAGGCACGGTTTTCCAGCCCTACCTGCAGAAAAAACCCACGGCCTTCTGCATGCAAAGCACATACTCAACCACTGAGCAACAGCCCCTCCAGCTCTGGCCCTGCCCCACCTTTCCTGGTGCTGACAGTGTACTGACAAAATTGCTGCCAATATTCAGACAGTGGTTTCTCCTTAAGACAAAGCATGTGCTCGTTTTAAACCAAAATCTCACCTCCTAGAGGCTCCCGGGATGCACTTTTGTTTTAGAACAAGCTGCATGCTGCTTTTGTACTATACTTTAAAGCGAAATCAGACCTTCTTTGCTGCTCTGCAGCACTACATAATAGCAGCAATGGTGCTAACAATCAATTGTGGCAAAGAAGGGTGTGGCCTCCAATGGAGAGAAATGGTCCCCAAGACCCCCAAAGGTTGCAAACCAATGTTGCAAATCCCCGAAGCTGGTTTCTTCTGCCTACAGATGAAGTATTCTACCAGTAAGCTTTTTCTCCCAAGAGAAAATATTTTCAGAAATATGAATGGCAGTTTCACTTGGAAATAAATCCCAGATGAAGAAAGATAACTGTTAGGCAGAGTTAGACAGAATATTTTCCTTATGATCAAAGCCCATACTTACAGGATCGCCTCCAGATGCAAATGAAATTGATTGCATGTGGTGATTGGCAATAATCTGAAAAATATAACAAATTCGTGAGCTGCCCATCTAAATCCAGCAATTACCAGCGTAGAGCACATGACAACTTGTGATTGTGAGTTGTGCCTAGCATGAGTGGCTATGGTGTGGCACAGGTGGTGTGGCCAAGACCACTATGGGGATTGGGTCCCCTGCTCCTGTAAAACAGCCTTCAAGGGAGGTGGGAGGATTTGGGGGTCAGATAAGGAAGGGGAGTTGGAATCCCTGGCTGAGCTGTCAAGCAAGCTGGGAGTCAATCAGCCACAGATGCCATGGGAAGACAACGTGAGCTGCTAGAGTGGAGGAAGGTGGTTCAAGGTGCAAATAATGTCCGTAACACAGTGTGCAGCTTGGTCCTAAGTAAAGCGATCTGAGCAATTAGCAAAGGGCTTCATAAAAATATTGTTACCTCTTGCGTTACCAGAAAGCATGGCTAGCCAATGCTTGGATGGGGCAAAGGTGCGTGTGGACAGCAGTGGCTAAATGAAATCCATTAAGTCCCGCTGCCCAACTACTCCCACTTCTGTTAGCAGCCATGACCCCCATCATGCCCTCCAAGAAAGGGTACCTGAGAAGACTCTCATCCCATCACTGTGCTAAGCACTGAAACACACCACACTTCAAAAGTCCCCCCAGCCCGTGGCCACTGTACACTCCAAAATGGTGCATCTGAAAATAGATGGGGCCATCTACTGGGGCCATCTTGGGGCCATGTTTGGCAAAAGACTGGTTTCACAGATGGTGCCACTGGAACAAAATAGAGGCATTGAGCCAAATACTGAACAGCAAAATGTGCCAACCTACCTGTTGGGCCTCAACATTCAGAAGAGTAAGACTGGTTGTTGAGACGGTCAGTTTTATATTCATGCCAGAAAACTGAAGATTACTTTTACCAAGCACAGGAGACAGAAATTTAGCTGGAGGCTGTAAACAACAGAATCCCTATTTGTTAGGCTCCCTGTTTCATCAAGAAATTGAGCTAGTTTGTATAAGGTTGTTCTTCATTACATCACCCAGGCCCTTTGGAGTTGTGTTCTGGCCTACGCTAGGCATACTAATTATTAGAGGAACCATATGAACATTTACAAGGATCCCAACTAGTAAGAAAGCAGCCACAGAAGTGGGATACAACTAGGCTGATGAGGGCACAGGGAAATGGTAGTTTTAGATATTCCCAAATCTTATCATTTTGAATTAACAAGTATGTGGATAATTCAGGACTTGGAAAACCAAACAATGATCAGTAGCACATCCAGTTTATATATTTTATAGGCTTAAACATTAAAATAAAAATTGAAAATGTTTTCAAATAATTTAAAAATTAAAATCTAAATTTTAAAAATGTTATATATACATTTTCAAAAAATCATTTAAAATCTATAAATTTTGTATTTTTAATGTGTGCTTGTATGATATTGCAACATATTCCCATTTGTGGCTTGAGGCTAGCATTTTATACCTAAATGCTTCACATTTTAAAACCTGGTTGTATGCTTTTTAACGTGTTAAATCAAGAAAATGTTGACATTGTTTAAATGTTTCTATCTGTGAAATGTGCAATTTAGATCTGCTAGTGGTGGATGTTTGTTTTGTTTTGGGGTGTTATAGTCCTGCTGAAATAAGAAGAGCTGGTTCCTAGAGGCCCACTGGGGCCCAGGAAGAAAATGCATGTTGTGGGGAATTCCGAACCAAAGGGGATCTGTGTTGTTCTGGCATATTCGGCAGCAGCTGGGGCTACAATAGCAGACTTAGGGAGGGTCGTGCTCCTATACATCCTACACTGAGACCGGAGATAGTGTTCACAGGCAGCCCACTGGGGCTGCAGCCGTCGGCCCCACTGTCCTGCTATTTGTAACAATTGCTGAAAGAAAGGTCCAGGGACTGGGATGGATGGTTCCTGCTGCCCCCGATCCCTCTAGATGAGCGGCTTTTGCTTCCACAGGTGCTTCCCCTCCTGCTGTCCCCACACCTGCTATCAAATGCTCTTCTCTCTGTTTTCCTTGTTACGCATAAGGGTGTCCCTAGGAGACGGGCTCCTTTAACAACACAGTGAAAGGAACTTTAGAGCCTATGCAAATTAGTATGTGCAAATGTGTTTATTTTCCCCTGTAGACCTGAGACTTGGATCTTTTTGTACCTAGCACCACTCTGGGTAATGGGGAAGCAGCACTTGGGCATCCTAGCACATGCTTGAATGCAGCTCCAGCTGAGAGCCCCAAATCACCAGCTACCAATCACCACAGCTGAACCTTTCCCATCATCTGCAGCAGGTCACCTGGCAACGGGAAGAAAGGCCTTTGCAGCCCTCGGGGAACAAGCTCCCCACTGCACCTGCCTTGATATCTTTCGGGTGCCAGATTAAGACTGTCCTATATGATGGGGCATTTAATTAGTTTTCTGTTCTGTTAAGGCACTGAATAGAAAACTAATTCAGTTAGTTTTAACAGGTCTTGTGATTTAATATGTATACGCTACTGTAGCTTTTCAAAGTTGACTTTTAAATTTAAATTTGGCTTTTACATTTTATATTGTGTTTTTATACTGTCTTTGTTATTATTTTACATTTTGTATTGTCTCTGTCATTGTAAACTGCTTATAGAGCTTCAGCTATTGAGTGAAATATTCATATCTATATTATTATTATTATTCAACAGTGGAGCCAGCTGCCTAGAGAGGTGCTGGGCTCTCCCAAACTAGAGACATTCAAAAGAAACTGGACAGCCATCTGAGTGGGATGGTGTAATTTGGTGTCCTGCAACAGCAGGGGTTGGACTTGATGGTCTTCATGGCCCCTTCCAACTCTACTATTCTATGACTATGACTATTATTATTAATCTCTGTGCTTAGACTGAACTTTCTGACCTGCCAGCAGCTGAATTTTGGAACTAAGGGCTAAACCACATGTTCCATTAAACCTGTGGCATTTCCTAAATTCCTTCTCACCTTCACGTTAGGATGCAGGATTATGTTTGCATATATAGGCTTTGACCATCAATTCCACTTGCATACCTATTCAGATACACTGGCTCCTTAAATTACTGGGTATATTTACAATATGAAGATAAATATCTATTAATAGTATTTCTTTATTTCTTTATTTAAAACTTTTGTACTCTGTCACCACATGCCTTGGCATCTCGGGATGGCTTACAATACATTCAATTGTGCATTGACATTGCCTTGTTGTTTCCCTTTGTTCTTGTTGCTTTGTCACATTTACAAAATAAAATAAAAAAGGGTTTTTTCCCCAAAGTAAGTATGCAGGGACCTGATCCAGGACCAGCGTGCTTAGACAGGGGAGGTTATATTCCTTCCCTTTCGCTCAGGAACAAAAAAAGATGAAAAAAGCCTCCACTGGAGTCTTCCTCATTGTCATGTCTGGTATCACGGTGAATCCAATTGGCATCCCAATTGCTCATAGAAGGTATACAGGTTTTCCCAACAGGTATGTAGGGAACTGTCAGCTTTCAACTTTGCTCTTGACATTCATCCTGTGCATCACTCTCCTCTCTCCCTCAGCTCTTCATCACTGCTCATGATTGCTTACCAAACACGGGGCGTTTTAAGAAGATGCAAACGCCACTGTTCAAGATTGTGCATTCAACCACGTTGAACTGCCCATTACAAGCACACAGTGCTACTGTTTCTGCAAAGTAGCCCACTCTTTCTCGATTCTTTTGTGAGCGTGGAATGGAGGAAAACAAGGGGGCTTTGACTGATAGCGGCTGTTCCAAGTTCCTGGAATACACACAGCCACTTGCCTGCAAAGGGGCTGAATCAGCCTGGGAGAAAATGCTGTTCTGTTTCTGGAAGTAGCAAGTAGAAGGTGCCTTATAGCTTTGGACAAGTTGTTCTTGCCCTGCAAATTCATGTCTCTTTGGAATTTGCCTGTTCCTGCTTGTTCACTGTCTGTACAATGTGTATGTCAAAGCTGTTTTGTTTATTTGTTTTAAACAAACAAGGTATAGGAAAATACAGCTCCAAAGGGGAGACCCTAAGAAACTAACCTTTTCAATTGTTCAGGAAAGAGAAAGCAATACAAGAGAAAACAGAAACCCATGAGGGGAGGAGTTGTAATATTTACCTTCCGCTTTTTTACAGCCCCGTGTATTCCTGGCACAGCTTCACACAGCCGACTTATCGCTTCCCTTTAAAGAAAGAAGAGTTTTATTTATTTTATCCTGCAAGGAACCCAAGGTGACCTACACAAGCAGCATCCTCTATTCCTGTGAGGTAGATGAGACTAAAAATCAGGGACTGGCCCTGAGTCACCCAGTGAGCTTCACTGCCAGGTTAAGGATCTCGAACAGCATCAACAATTGGCTATTTACCAACATGGGTTAGTCAGGCAGCTTCGGTCCATGAACACCATTTTTAGAGAGTCAACTTCTTTTTGGTTCTAACGGAACAACAACATTGCAGAGAATAACATCCTGCTGAACAGGCCACGTTCACTCAGGCCTCACACTCTCCCAGAAGTCAGTTACATACTCGTAGATCAAATTGCAAGAGAACGAACAACACATTTACAAATCAGGATGCTGTGCTAGAACACATGTTCGCATGAGGAAGTTACCAGGATCCAAGCCTTATAATCTCCAGTTGACAGGATCAGGCAGATGATGGGAAAGGCCTTTCTCCCTCAAACTTTGGAGAACTTTTGTGCCTTAATTTGTGTAGGTTATTTATTTATTTATTTATTTATTTATTTATTTATTTTATTAAAACATTTCTATGCCGCCCCATCGCAATAAAGCCTCGGGGCGGCTTACAACAGAAAATTTTTAACAGAATTATAAACAATAATTATAAACAAAACATAAATCAAATCTACCCCCTCCCTGGTGCATCTCGGCAAAACCCCTTTAAAATCCAACTCAACAAAATTATTAACAATTAAAATACAATTTAAATAAAAAGGTCTTTGCCTGGTGCCAAAAAACAAATAATGACGGCACCCGGCGGACCTCTCTGGGGAGCGCATTCCATAATTGGGGCGCCACCACAGAGAAAGCCCTCCTCCGGGTACTCACCCTCCTAATCTCATTCTTAATTCATTGCAGATACTTCTTAAATAGCATTTTAAAAGGGTCAAAGGGTTAAAAGGGTCAGAGCATGATGATGGACTTCACTTTCAATAAAAATACTCCCTGCCTGGGATAGACTGTATATTCTTTCGCCCAATCCCAGAGTAGTGTAGTAGAGTTGGATACAAGAGTCCCAGGCTCAAAGCCCTTGTTTGACCAAACAGCTCAGTGGGTGAGCTTGGTCAAATCACTAGTAACCTAACCTACTTTGCCAAATTTGAATATTAATTCAGCTGCCTAAAGCAGGGTGGAGTCTTCTTTCTTTTTTTTTTAAGGCAGGATATAAAATGGTCAAAAAATACCTTTAATGTCTAATAAGATTTCCTTCCCACCCAAATTTAATTGTATGTCCTCCCTTTTAAAGATTCTCTTTGTGGGGTTTCTCCAGATGGAGGAAAAAAACAGATGGCTATTAAACCACTGATGACATTTAATGGCCTACATCAAAGACAGAGAAATTACACACTACATAGTCAAATGGCATGCTGTATTATCCCCTCCCCCATGCCTCAACAAAGAAACATCTGATATAAGATCAGTCAGATTCTCTCTCTTGGCGTGGAATAGGGCTTTTAATTATCCTCATCATAGTTATGCAAGGAAAACGAAATTCCCTCTGCCGAAGTCACTGACTCTGTGCTTCGAAATCCCTGGTGTTTTCATGCCATAGAACACCTAGTCCTTCGAATCAGAATGCAAATGATATTCTTTTCTTTAAAAGCTTTACATATTAAGCTGCCTGAAATTGCCAGAGAAGCAGAGATTGGTACACTGTTAAACTCCAGCAAACTTTTGTAATATTCTCATTCTCATCAATATTATCATAGTCCATGAACACATTTTCACATCATTTTAACAGATTTCAAAAACAGGTCATCAATGCCCAGTGGCCACTGCAGCCTTTTATCCTACGTGGCAACTTCTGTTTTCAGGCTGCCTATCACTGCATATCATATTTCTTCAAAGCAACCTGCTCTATAGTATTAGTAGTTGGGTTCACGGGCCCCAAATGATATTTGCTTCACCTTCTTGTTACAGAAAGCATCTTCTGTGATGACATGGATTTTGAACTGAAATAAATTTATCTGGACACAGGAGTTTGCTGTCAAAGGAACTGTGAACAAGTCCAGTTGATAAATAAGTTTTCTACTGTCTGTTTACTTGGTCTTCATTCCCTTAGATGGACCCAGGCAATATCAGTTTTGCTCAAAATGGTACCTGATGGGAGTGGAATGAATTTGACTAAAGAACTCTGGACTGCAATCTTATGCACACGTATCTAGAAATTCAACAGGGCTTACTTGGTATGTCCAGGACTGGACTGCTAACGTTCCTTTGATGATTGTGAAGGGTCCACTGAATGGACAATTCCCTTGGATGGTTGGGTTCTGAGATGGGCACTTGGTGTGTGGGGGAAGGGAGGAGAAGAAGGAGCAAGTCAGAGAAGTGAAAATGACCTGATCTTCATCTCTTATTTTGACACAACACCACCAAGCTGCCCATGTGATATACTTCAAAGGACAGTCCTCTACTTTATAGCTTCACTATCTGAAAAGTGCTGTCCAGTCAGACTCTGACGGAAGAGTT
Source organism: Varanus salvator macromaculatus (assembly GCA_023646645.1). NCBI lineage: Eukaryota > Metazoa > Chordata > Lepidosauria > Squamata > Varanidae > Varanus > Varanus salvator. The sequence goes on from JAIXND010000786.1 coordinate 11,111,353, forward strand.
GGAGTTTTTCTACACAATAACATGCACTTGTTATTCCCAACTCGTGATTATTTATGGGTTCTTTAGATCTTCCAGTTGTACTTCTATTTCTAACCAGCACTTCCCACTAGCTTTTTCAGAGTATGGGAAATGTAGCATTTGACTGTGAAAGCAAAAGAGTGATTTCATCTTGTGTATTTGCATTATTCCACTATAACTCAGTACCATCTAGAGGTTGTACAGTGAAAAAGCAGGAAAGGAAATACCCCTTGTCTATTCTCAGATCCCAACTGTGCAAGAAAACTGCAAGCAGAAAGCTTGGAGTTTCCCATGAACACTTGTTAGCAGCTGAACAGCAGAATGAATTGGCCAGCAATTACTTCTAAAAGTGCACTTTTACAAATAAATTAGTATATGCAAGATGAGCTTTCTCTTCTGGTGATGCTTTTTCTCTTTTGTGGGCAGGAGACATGCATAAGTGGTCACACAAACCAACCCAATTTTTTTTGCAAGCTCCCTTTTTAAGCCTAAAAATATGAAGAAACACAACTCTTTACAATAAAACAGGAAATTACTTCTTAACTCCATCATATTCTGGGGAAAACCCTGATTATTTGAATCCTTTCCAGTCCATGGATGGGAGCTAAGAAGCTGAAAAGTAATCCAGACAGGATAGAAGGACTACTAAGAGCACTAATAATGTAGGGGAGGTGATTCAAACTGTTCTAGATGAAGCTGCATTCCTTGTGGAGGAAAGCCCATGTAGAATTGGGGTACTTCTACATCAGAAACTTTCCCTGAAGGCTCAGGCAGTGCTGGTTGTTGGGAGTACCTTTTTATCAGGTGTGGCTCATACAGCAGCTCCCGCCTTACTTGAATGAGAAGGACCTGGGCTTCAACCATCCACACTTCAATTACCCCCAAGCTATATTAGTGTTAGCTAGTCCAAAGTGCAGTAAACTTTTGTCTGATGCACCCCAGACAGAGCACATACCTCCAGTCTTATAGCAAGATCACAAGTGCTTCCTATTAACTCCTAAGTTCAATTCAGAGTGCTAATTCTAGACTTTAAAGCCTCAGCCTCATTAGGCCCTGGGAACTGCATGCTCTCTTAAAGTTCTACTGGGAAATTAAGATCATTGTTGCAGGTCTTGTGCTTGGTCCCATCTTGGGAGATCATACAAGCAAGCAAGCGTGGCAGGCCCCCTCTCCAGGCTGTGCAGCATCTCTGAAGTGCCGGTTGAGCTGAAATTCATCCAGCTCTTTCCTTGTGATGGTTGTCCAAAATTAAAAGTATTTTTCCAATGGGCTTTTCATAGGAAGTGCCTAGTTGTATTGCTGCTAGTGTAGATGTGTAACTTCTTAAAACAACATCAACAACCTCTTGCTACCATGAGCTTTCTGTTTCACTTCGCTTTGAAGTCTCAGCTGTAGTTTGCGAAGGTTTTTGGAAAATGTAGTATTTGCATTTTCACTGATTTCAGGACATGGTTTTGCTACTCTGCTTTATCTTGCTTGTGGTAGTTATAGTGGAAAAGCAGGTCGCAAGCATCATCACCATCACAATCCTTTCCTATGTTCAGATTATTATAATTATCGTTGCTTTACGGCATTCCATTTAAATTCCATCCTACAAACAATTAATCAGGGAAAATGCTCTTGCCAGACTCCAAGCTACTAAATCGGCCTTTATAATGATGTAAAAAACTTCTCTTCAGGCATATACAGGGGCCCTGCAGTGGGTGACACAGAGCGGCTTGTTATGTAGGGAAAATACTCCTAGAAGCTGAATAAGGGGGGAAGTGAGGGGCAAATTGAAATTTGGCATTATATGAATGCTCAGCTGCTTCGTCTAAGACCCTCTGGGGAGAATGAATAAGGCTAAAGCAAACCCAATAACAAGGGTTCTCATTCTTGCAAGCAGAAAAAGAGCTCGGTTTCGGGAAGAGCTACCCAGTGCACGGATTTCCACCCAACCCCCCCCCCCCGCCCACAAGGAAAAGCCAATGCTTTTTATTAAGTGGTCTCCATTATTTTTATCACTCCGTGGGATACACCTTGCTGAACAACCCAAATTCTTTTTCCCCATGGGAAGTTTTGAAAGTTTTAAAGAGAGAACTAATTTACAGACTGGAGAATGAGCTAGGAAGTCCTGGGTTCAAAATCTTTGCTTTTACAAAGTGACAGGCAACCAGCTCCCCAGCCCACCCCCGCCCTTTATATCTCATCCCTTTCTCTGTAATAATGATACAATGCTGGCCTACTCTACTGCAGTGTTCCGAAGTTTCTAGCCCTCATGGATGCAAAAATAGAGAATTCAAAGTCTAAGTAATATTTGGTGAAACAATTCTTAGAAGCCAGTGGGAGAGTTAAATAGATTTGCAAGGGAGACTGAGAACTAAAACAAGTAATGCCATTTCATTTGTATAGAACAGCAACAGCCAAGAATAGAGCATGAGCTAAAAGTGCAACAAGAAGCTGAAAGTTAGGAGGAAACTCCCTGGAAAAGAGTGACAGGTGCAGAAGAACTAGGAGACACTCTGCCCCAGTGGAAGCAGTGGATCTCTAGAACCAGTTTCAGTTACTTGAGAACGAAACTCAAGGGCCACCTGCCATGGAAGAACTGAAAGATATTCCATGCAACACTGAACAAGAGGTGAAAGGTCAACCCAGTAGTGGCAATGATACCGAGACTTGCAAGAACAAGAAAGGACAGAATGAGTTGCGGGAGACTCTCTGTCATATGGGATGGAAACACCTATGTCGGGATGACCTGTGGACTCGTCAGCTATGCTGTCTCCCTGGAGGACAGATTAGTGATATCAGTGAGAGATTGCCAAGGCTCATACAGCCCAGTGACACACATCTCTTCCTTCTAATAAATGTGGGAACAAATGACACTGCCAAGTGGAGCTCTGAAGAAATCACATCAGGCTTTGAAGCGTTAGGGAGGATGGAAGAAAACAGAAGAAGCCCATTGGCTACACAAAAAGCTGAGAGATCATCCGAAAGCAAAAAGGGGCATGTCCAGGAAGTGGAAGGAAGGCAAAGCTTCAAAGGACGAATCCAGGCAAATAGCATGCAATCGCAGGGATGATGTCGGGAAGGCTAAAGCTAGGAATGAACTGAGATTAGTAAGGGATGCTAAAATCAACAAAAGTTCTTCTTTGGAAAACATCCAATGTAAAAGACAGGAAAGAACTGGGTTCAGCTATTCAACATGGATGGCAAAATAGTAACAGATGACAAAGAAAAGGCAGAAGTGCTCAACTCCTCATTTTGCTTGTTCCAGTACCAGGTGAAAACATTTTTATTTTCCCAGTATTTTAATACTTAGATTTTTATTTCTGTTTTTTTACTGTATTCTACTACTGTGTCTCTAGAGTGATTGAGATGTGGGCATGGTGGGTGGGGTTAATTGTATTATTGCATTTATACTAATTGTATTGTTCTGATTTTACAGTGACTGTTTTATATCAAATGTTGTATTTTGATTGTCTGAACTGCCCGAGGAGCCTCTGGACTGATGGGCAGTATAGAATATAATAAACAATCAAACAAACCCACCTGCTGCCTGCCCTTATTACTTACTGAGTTGGGTTAAGGTTGGGGCTAGACCACAGCTTGTATTTGAAGACTTCGTTATTCCCCTAACCCAGAAAGCACAAGAAATTAGCCATTTCTTTCTCAGAGTCAGCTCAAGACCTCTTGGGTGTCAAACAACATGCCAACCCGGGGAACTGCATTCCTTTGGAGAGTCCAGAGAAGAACTTTGTCGAGGAGAAGAGGCCGGCTCACCACGACACTGGTCCACTTTGTTCATTGTTTCTCCAGTCTGGAGTGAGAGCAGGGAACATGGGTTGATGCAAGAGAATAAGAATGCTGTTGAAGATTGGCTTTCAAGCATCCAAGGCCCTGCCTTCACCCACAGAACAGAAAGGGATTGTATGTATCAACAAAGTCGACCGTCTCAGCAGCAAGACAAAGTCTGCCTTATCCAGTCAGCTGCACAATTTCAGATGCCTCCTACCCCTAGCGGTTTTGCCCGGCCATTTTCAAGATGTAGTGTGGCCATCCGTTCAAGGTATAGATGCCACTCTTGCCTCAATCAGTTGTCAGCTGGGTGATGCGTAAGGGGATACTGTGTACTGAATATCTACAAATAACAGTAGAGATTCAGGACAAAATGAAAGGAAGGTTGCTTAGCTCGTGAGCATATCTAGGGAAAAGAACAAGGCTGCAGTACAAAACATGTTTACTGTTGGTTTGCTTGGCTACAGTGTTCAAATAAAATTACAAGAACAAAAAACAAAAGTGGTATAGAATTGAGAAGTGAGATTGCAACATTTTCATTGTCGTTTGCAAATGTTCTACATGGCCAAATGAGTGGTAATAAACACAAACTGGATAGATATTCATCCCATTAAAACTTGGTCAGAAAAGGATTGGTCCAAGAATTTCTAAGGGATACATGCTGAATTGTGAAAGTTGGGGGTGAAAAGGCTGGCACATTTTATATCTGGTATCCATAATCAGGTTCTAAAATGTAAAGCGTTCCAACAACATTGAAATGATTGACCCAGTAAAGCCATGGGCAGTTATTCAAACTATTTACAAGGAATATACAGATGGGAATGCACACTGGTGGGTCCCCACCTCAAACCAAACGTGTTTAGTTCAACATCTGCCTAGATTTTATCCACATGGGTCTCTCTCCCAGCTGAGAGTCCTGGGAAAGCAGAGTTCCCCATCCTATGGAAGAGCCCTACACCATGTTGCCATTTGGACTGCTTCTCTTCAGGGTTCCAGCTAGCTGACTATGGCTCCCTCCAGGAAACTCCCTTTCCACTTGGTTATCCATCCTTTCCTCTCAGTCCTTTCCCACTTGGCTATCCATCCTTCCTCACAGTCAGCCAATATTCCATGAAAACTAAGTCCCACTGGGTCATTCACAAGATGGACCCAACCACTTTGTTTTCCCCACCCAAAGGTTCTTTAATTCATGTACAGCATTCTTTTGATGCATGTACAGCATTTTGGTACCACCCCATGTCTAAACAGATGCTGGAGTGGGCATTAGGATGCATCAACCCTGCCTTGGAAAGCAGGCCAAGCCAAGAGGCAGTCCGTGGGTGCTGGCAGTTCAGCAGCTGCACAACCAGCAACCTTCTTCCACGTCACATGCAAGTGCACACACAAAGAGAACAGGGACTCTGCTTGTGGCATTCAGACTCTGGCCACATCAAACTTTATGAATTCCCACCCCCAAAACAGATTCCCCATCCATTCCTCATAGTGAACAATAAAAAGATAAACAAAACAAAACAATATATTAGACCAGAACCTGGCTGGTCAGTCAAGGAGAGCTTCCTGAAATAAAGTTGCTTTCAGGAGGAGCTGAAAACAATACAATGTTGGCACCAGATTGGCCTCCAGAGGTGGGGAGCCCCACAGAAATGGAGCTGTCCTGTTGAAGGCTCTCCTCCCCGTGGGTCATGGGTGCATGAGGAACCATCAGGAGAATGTCCTCAGTGACCTCAGTGACTGGGCAGGTTGGTATGGGAAAGGCAGCCTCTCCTGGTACTTACTAAACTTGTCCTAAGTCATTCACGGATCTGTATGTTCATATCAACTCACGAAACCTGGCCCAGTGACAAATAGGCAGCCAGTGTGGTTCTTTCCACAAAGGAGTTGCATTCTGGGAAAGGGTAGCTCCTAACAATGCATTGCTGCTTTCGGCACTAGCTCCAGCCAGCCCCAGACCTACCTTCAGGGCAGTCCCATATAGGGCACGCTAGTCATCCCATCTGGAGGCTAGCAGCATGGTGTATACATCTGCAAACCTCAGGGCTGCCCCAAGTACAATATTACCTGGGCATGGGTGGTGCCATTTTGACTAGCTAAGTTTCAGGTCCTGGACATGCTACTGAGCAGCAATTCAGGAGGCAGAGGCAACAGTGGAGGGTCCCCTTGTCTGCAGGGTCCCCAGAAGCATCTGGTTGGCCACTATGCTAAGGAGAATTCCAAACAGGTAGGCTTTCAGCCTGATCCATCCTATTCTTCTCTTCCTGTGTTATATGTCAAGCCTTCCCCAACCAAATATGCTGAACCACCATTCCCATTATCCCCAGCCAGCCATGATGCTTGAGAGAAGCTGAAGTCGTGGTCCAATAAATCTAGAAGATGCTAGGTCAGGAAAACGGACACGACATTCCCTTGCATACAGTGCATGTAGTACAGCGTTTGAAAGGTTTGAAAGTATCGAGAGATGCATTCGCACATGTGAAAAACAAGTGACGATTTGCCTACAGTTTCTTTTCTTTTTTGCTTTCCAGAATGATATGCAATTTGTTCCTAATACATTATAGCAGATCAGAACATGAAATGTTTATTCAAGTGTTGGTTGTACCATCCCCCCTTTTTTGCAACTTAATGATATGCATAAGTTAATTGCAGCAGCAAAAAGCTTCCGACTACCATGTCTGAACAATCCATTAAGGCTGCATTAAAGCATCGTGGATGGGAGGTTTAATGACTTAAGCTTTTCACAATTAATTTTTAAATGCATTGCTTCTCTTCGGTTTTAATGCAAAAGTCTCTTTTAATAACTAGGCACAGGCTTAAGCTCCTTTTAGCATCTTCTTTATTGATTGTGGAAATACATAAGAAATTCATCTCTCCCTCTCCACCCCCACAATCTATTTTCCTTGACTGCTTATTACTAGGATTACCCTTGGCTTTACTTTTTCATGGACATCTGTTCCAATCTAGTGAAGCAGTTCCCTCATGCAAATGAACTGTGCACCGTGTGCTTGACAGGTAACCGCAGTGTAAATGCAATAAATTTACACATGTGCATTGGAATTTACATCACAGACCCCACAATTATACCCATGCACAGGGCGGGAAAACTTTCCAGATGTTGGACCACAACTCCCATTGCTCCAACCATTATCCCTGCTGGCTAGGAGTGGTGGGACCTGGCGTACAATGGCCTCTGGTTCCCCAGCCCTGAAGAACTTAGGGTTACCCATGAGCAGATGCCTTCCAGCAGAACTGACCCACTTTCCCTCCAGTTGCTCCAACACAGGGGTGCAGAGCGTGTGACCCTCCGGATATGGATGGCCTGTGAGTCATCTTAGCCACAGCCAGCATAGCCAATAGTGTGGGATGACAGGCATGGCAGACCAACAAAATCTGGAGGGCCATCCCTTCTTCAGCCAGACTTTGGCCACAAACAGTACGCATGTCTGGGCAGGCAGGGCTGAGTGCCATGCTGGGAGATTCAGGGCCCTTTCATTACTCTGCCATGACCCTGTACAAGAGCAGATCTGTGCCATCGTGGTAAGAATCAAGCATGTGCGGCCAGCTGGGAACCACTCCGTTCAGGTTGGGTCTACGCACAATGGAGGCCTCTGTGCATGGTTCTAGGCATGTATGCCAACATGGGACTGGATGGTCCCCAGGGACATGCATGGCTGGAAGACATGTGCCACAAATTACACGAGGAATGAGCTGTTCCTGAATGTTTGTTAATGGGAGTCAGGAAGTACAAAAGGCCCTTAGGGGAGCGACTGCTGCTCGATAGGGCCATTGATGTCAGTTGTTTTTATCAAGCACACCATCTCACTGCAACTGGTTTGGCCGGTCAAACTGTGTTTACATTATGCAGGTCAAATATTTTATTTCAGGTTTTTATTATCTTGCATTTGCCATTTTGTTAACTGTCCAGAGAGCTTTGGCTATTGGGTGGTCCATGAAATGAATGTACACAGAGTCCCAGGTCCAGCTCCTGGCATATCTGGTCAAAATGATCCTGTAATGGCAAAGATCTCTAACTCAGAATGAATCATATTGGATCATAAGGACAAATACGTCCTGGTATAGCTGCTTCCTGGTATAGCTGTTTCCTCTGCTGTGCCTTTTGGCAACTGGAATATGCTTCCCAATTAATGTGTCTCCTTGCCAGTCAGTCAGAGACACAGGAAATACATAAACCAATTCAGCTTAAAATTGGCCTCTCTTCTCATTGTCTTTTCATTTCCTAGTGCTGCTCCACCGCCCCACTTTTTAAAACTCAAACACATTCAGGCACAGTGTTTTACATTTCACAGAGGCTGGGAGGAGGCGATTGTGTGTCGTGGAATTCATAGGAGGGCCCAAGTTCTGCAAGATGAACATGTGTATTATTTTCCTTTAAAATGCTTCATAATCATACGGCTACCCCTGAGAAATAATCAGACCCAGTCGGAAAACTGGGAGGGAGGGGAGTTGCTGCCCCCACAACTTCCCCAAGGGTGCCCCAAAGCAGACATCGGTTTCCCTCTGTTGAGCTAGGAAGCTCAGAAGCCAAAAAGTTAGGAAGGTATAATCACAGGATCCATCCTGCTTCGCCTCAGTCAGTTTCACAAAGGTTGGGGTCAAAAGGGAAAAGCTCTCACCTAGAAATACACGGTCTTACTTTTCCACATTCTTCTGGAACCTGGGGCCTTCCAGAAGTAGTGGCACTACTGCTCCCTTCATCCCTGACCATTGGCCATGCTGGGCTGGAGCTGGTGGGAGCCGGCTCCAGTCCAGCACCTGAGGGGCTGCAGGCTCCCCATGCCTGCTCTTGCGTATAGAAACACGTGTGTGGGTGCCGCCATGTTCATATGCCACTGTTGGGATCCTGTGGGCAACTGGATTGGGCCTTGTGGGCCCTGTGTCCACGATGCTGGACTGGATGGACCCTTGCTCCAACCCAGCATGGCTCTTCTTACCATCAGAGACAAGACACGGGAGATTCCACCTCAAACGCACCAAATGGAATATGAGTGCAGCTCATTTCCATCGGTGGTTCCACATGGAACCACCTGTGTGCTGTGCTTCTTTTAAGCACAGTACAGCAAAAAGTCTCCTTGCAGATCCTGCAGAGGAAGTCACAGAGTGCAGACCTCTCAAGATGACATCACAGCACAATATACTTCATGCTTAAAGAGCCCTTGGGGAACCATGAGTGGTCTTTATGGCCTCCCACTGAACGGAGACATTTTATGATATCCATTCATATGATTGGTGGTAGCCAATATATTACTGGAATAATATCCTGCTTCTGGCTCTTCACTGCTCATTGGGCTGAAGCCTGGGACTTAGCAGAGTAGGAAGCAAAATGCATTCAACACCAGCCACCATGCCCCCATCTTCCTCCTGCCATCCCAGCTGTACTAAAGGCACACCACCATGGCAAAGTATGCTCTGCACAACAACTTGACAAAAGGTCAACCAACAATACTTTCCAAACTGATTTCAGGCCATGCGCACAGGAACAGAAATAAAGGAATGGGGACAGGCCCCCGAATGGCCCAGCGTCCATTCTAAATGACGGGCTTGGGCCAACTCCAGCTCCATGCAACCCATCAGCACCAACTGCTAAGAGTCTTGAAAGAAGACATGCCTTCCGGACAGCATCAAAGCATGTGTCCAGTGTTAGTTCCATAAGGATAAGCAGCTCCATTAGCTACATACAAGGAAATCTGAGCCAGTGCCTGGCTTCTTCTTGCTGGCTTGGGGCAACTAGGTAGTGTTGCCAACCATTTTCCTCTGATCCAGCTGTTTTTCTCACCAGTTGCTTACATTTTGTTGCACAGCTTCCAGCAGAATAATCATTTTGGGTGGGAGAGAGTGCACATCTGCCCGCAGACACAACATATACAAGAGACCGCATCAGTTAGCAGGGAAGCTCCCTCAGTTTTCTGCTCTTCCTTGAATCTGTCTACACATGCAGTTTGCCACACATTCCTCTGTTGTATATGTCATTTTGCAAAGGCCTGAGACCAAGTCAACAAACAGTGCTGCTGTATTATGTATGGGCATTTGCTAAACTGTTGATTGCCCAAAATTAGTTCCTGGAAGGAATGTCTTTCTTCTGATGCAAACTTATTGCATTCACTGGGAGGTCTACCAGTATCCAGGGCAAGACACGGCATGCAGTGGCAGCTTTCTCCATCCCTCACATTCTATTTCCAGTCATCTAGATTTAGTCCCATGGAGGGGGCAGAAAGGAAGCTTGTGGGGGCTGAGCTTAGCATAACTCTGCAGCCCTAGCCTCTCTCCTTCCTCAAACCTGGATGCCCCTTTTCCCTCCCACAAGACTAAGTGTGACCTGTGATGGTTAGCCAGCATGGTTCTTTCTGCATCAGCTGCAAAGGGGTCGGACAGGAGCTTAGCCTTCGGAGTTTGAGCAGCAAAGCCAAAAGACCTGAGCGCTCAAACTCTGAAGAATTCGGTGGTTTGGAAGCTATAAAATATGAGATACAATTACTGAAGTTAAGTTAACGCTTTTCGTTAGCGGGTAAAAAACTGCAGAAAAAGTAATTGGACTGGAACAGCTTAACCTGCACCCATGCCTTCATGGCAAATTTATCCATTCATCCATTTGGGAGATGCTACTTTCATTCTTTAGCCACCTACCTGGTAACTTGCGTCCGAGTGCCAAAATCCAGAGACCTCATTGACTGCAACACTTCAATACAGCCCATATACTAAAGTAAATATTGAGAGAAAAGAAATCACAGCTGTTTAAAAGTTATCTAGAAACATAAAGAGAAAGAGGTTCATCAGAGGTTATCAATCAGAGGTTTATACATCAAAGTATATATGCAGAATATATTCCTGACTTTAAAGCAATAACACAGAAACTTAGATCTCCTTGTTCTAAGAGACATGTCAAATGCTTTTTCAAAAATTACATTCTGGCACAGGTGCCAGAGTGGAAATCCCACACACTAAAGACATACAGAGTGCCACTGCAGAGCAGTGGTGAAGAGATGTGGGCTTAGATCAAGAAACTGGGGTTCAATTCTGTACTCACCCATGGAGTTCACTGGATGAACTGAGGTGCACTAATCCTATGCATGTTTAAACCGAAAAAAGCAGGAGTGGCTGGAAAATGCCAAGAGCTGTTGGACTTTATTTTCTCTCAGAGTGCTATCATGCATCCTAGACAAACTCACTGGATTGTAGAGAGAGTGAGAATGGGCGGGTGGGATTAAAACAAGGCAGAGCCAGTGTGGCATAGTGGTTAAGAGCATGGGATTGGGACTCAGAGGATCTGGGTTCCAGTTCCCGCTCAGCCATGGAGCCAACTGGGTGACTTTGGGCCAGTCACGGACTCTCAGCCCAGCCTACCTCACAGGGTTGTTGTTGTGGGGATAAGATGGAGGAGGAGATGTAAGCTGCCTTGAGCCCTTTGTAGGAAAAAGGCAGGATATAAACCCATAAATAAATAAATAAATAAGTAAGTAAGTAAGTAAGTGGCAAATTTCATCTCCATTTCTCTGTGTGTGCATCTATGTTGGGAAGAAGGATGGATATTAAAGTTGGGAGCAGTCCTATAGCTTCTAGAAGGACCACAGGATTTTGTGGCTTCCCAGATCTGGGGTCAGAGGCAGCATTCCAGCCTCAGAGCTGGGAACAGGAGCTCCCTTCTCCCTTCCCTTGGCAACCAGTGAAGAAAGAACCAAGCCAGTTCCTCCCAGAGGTTGAGAAAGCAGCCCCAGAGGGTGAGAGAGGAGATGGGAGAAGCCAGGATAGGAACTATCCTGAAGCCTCTCCCGTGCCCGTCACTTCCCTCTGAGATGCTCCTGCTAGATGGGTGGGAAAGCGAAAAAATGGAAATGGGAATGGAAAGGGGGAAGGGGAAGATGAGCTCTGCTGCTCCTTCTTTTCGGCATTGGATGCCCATACATCTTTGAGCTCAGGGTCTTACGGGCATTGTGAAAGGACAGTGCTATTTTCTGAAACGGTATGGTTGGCTTGCTAACATGGCCTTGCTTCCAAAATCAAGGGAGTTCAGGCAGTTAGAAGAGGATGGACTCAATCTACAGTGGGCAGAAAAGCTGAGAACAGGGTCGTGTCTCCAGCAATGGCCATGTGCCACTGTCTTCCACGGTGCAATACTGGCAGGCAAAGCCAGGTTGCTGTGGCTCCTTCATTAGTGGGTGACACTTCAAGAAGGTGGAACGCAAGGCCCTTCTCCTCCATTTGATCCACACAACAATCCTGCAGGTCACATTAGGCTGAAGATGATGAATGGCTTCAAGGCACCTGGTAAGCTTGATGGAGGAGCAGGGATCCGAGCCACTGCCTCCTCACTTGTTGAGGCCAGAGCCAGCAATATGGCACACACACTCCCCCAAGCTTGCTTGCTTCCAAGTCTTTGTACTGGAGCGGCAGGTGCACAGGAAAACGAAATGCTGGCTGGGAGTGCAGCCACCCACTGTCTTCTTTTCCCCCAGGATGTCTCTGGCCCCTGGCATAACAGGATCCAGGGGCATTATGGGGAAAGAGGAGAGGAGAGGAGAGGAGAGGTCTTCTTTACCTGATCATGAATCAGCCTGCCAGGGCAGAGAAAAACACTGCTTCCTCCAGTGCAGAAAAAGGTGCCATCTCCAACACCTGGCTACCACCTCCCAGCATCTGCTGCCAGAGGCCACTCATGGTAGGGATAAGGGAGGCTGATGACATCTATCAAAGTGGGGCTCCTGTCTCTTGCAGCTTTTCTTGTAAGCTGCGTAGGCGCCACCTATGGTGCTGAACCCTACCCAATAGGTTTTCTACCATGGTCGCTCCCATGGAGCTCAGAGCAGACTGCAATGGCACCCCAGTGATACAGGCATCACCAGCCTCCCCACGGTAGTGTCAGCCCACCATTCTGGGTGCTCACACAAAGCTTGCCGATCATCTTCCACTGCTACATCACATCAGTATATCATATCACAGGTACTGCTGCTGCCTACAAATTATTTGCACACCTGCAGCTTTGAAAACATACTGAAGACCTCAGATGCATTTCAATTATACAGAACTCCTCAATTAGCTTCCAAGACTAAGGTGCAAATTACAAGAGAAGGAAAAGAAGGTGGGAAGGTTTCAGATGTCAGCAAGAAACCACCACATGGGCACGAATCACATATCTGAACATGCCCGTGGGGCTGGATAGCCGTTAATCCACAATTTCCATCTATGCCCGGAATGGCGTGGTGGCGCATTTCTAGGTGCGTGCGCATTTTTTGCTAGAGCAGAGCACTCATCAACAGGCGGCTGGCTGGCTGGCTGTGCTTCGCCACCTGTGATGTAGCCAAGGCTTCGGAGGAGTAGGTGAGTCATAGGCTGAGATCATATGGCTGTGAGTTAGATCACCCTGAACATATGCGTGGGAGGCAAAACTGAGCAAAAACGGGGTGGGGGGGGGAGGAAAGAAATCAATAGCAGGGGTTTGCCATAAATTATCCTGCGTGGAGCTAATCTTATCACTGTTTCACAAAGGCCACGTTTACTCAAAAGCTCGAGTAGGGCAAATGCATGAATTCAGGTATTCCTCTAGACAGAGGATTTTTAAAATCCAAATGTCTACCAGTGACCCCAGCTCCTGGGGTTATCGGTGGCTTCTCTCAGTTGGAAGAGGAATGGAGGAAATGGCAAGAGCCAACTTTTAAAGACAGCAAGGTAGGGAGAAACCAGAGGGCTGGGGCAGCAGCTTGTGAATCACCAGCACAGAGGGGACGCATCACAAAAAGGAGGACAAAAGCGCTGTGTGCACCTTCATATGCTAATAGGTGCATCTGTGCACCTTTAGAAATAATGTCTGAGGTTGAAATGGAGAGACAGCACATCTCATCATTACTGTGATGCTTGTGTGCTTGCCTGTTCAGTCTGATCCCCAGACAGGCAACCGTTCTTATCAGGGTGGTATCAAAAGTAGGCACGGTTAGATATGGGTCAAACGCTCTGATACCCCTGGGGTTGTGCCACTTCTTCACCACTGCAACCCACCACTTTCTCTCTGGCTCAGGTCGTGGTGCAAGGACAGCGCCATGGATGCCACGGCTTCCTGGCTCACTGGCAATCTACAAGTGGGGTTGTGGGAAGCAGCAGCCGGTGGCAAGGCCCTGAAAAACCTGGAGCCAGCACTGCAAAAGGCCCTTTTGTATCATGCTGGCGTTACATGAACTCCTGCCTACCAAGTGGGGAGGCTAACAATTGCCAGAATTGCTCTAAGTACCCCACATATGAGCTGGTCCAAGATTTGGAACATGTAAGTATCAAATAATCTCAGGTGACAACTTAAAAGAATTGTGTGGTTGTATATAAATATATTTAACTTTTTGCACTTGTTTGAACAATGGCATAAGGCAATGAAGTAAATCAGCACAGAGATCAGAATAAAACAACCATGCTGTTAATTATACCACAATGCCAAACATGGAGGCTCTCACATATAATTAGCAGTTATTATGAATGCACAAATTTGACAAGCAAAGAACAGGGAGGTTCTTCTGCTTTTATTTTAGAAAGTGGAAAATATTGCTTTCAACTAGAACAAAAATTTTATCTTAGGAGGTGACACCTTAGATGAAGATAGTAAATTATAAGCACATGTTAAATGATCCCTGTGTGTGAAAAGCTATTATGTTTTCTATTCCAGTCTTCTTGAAGCAGCTGCCCTCAGATGTGTTGAATTAACTCCCAGCCAAAGGGCAAATGAGTGGATCATGGGAGTTGCATTCCAGAACATCTGGACAGCATCTGGAAAGAGGACTCAGAAGGCTAGTCCTCTTGACTCGATTATTCCTCTTGGGCGCCTTCACTGGCATTCTATTTCATCAGCTGCTACCTGACCCATTTTGCTACTGGAATGGCTGTAACTCTAAGCCTTCTAGTCCCACGTTTGTGCTATATTTGCCATGAATTATAAAGACATATTCTGGAGTTTGAGATTCCTTGGTCATTCTTGCCACAATAAAAAAGCAAAGCAGAAAAATGGAACGCTTTTTTTCTCAGCCTACTGGTCTTAGCTATGCATTGACCTTGTTCATACACAGAGCAAGCCACAGGACAGGTTGAGTGTGGTTGTGGTTGAAGCATGGGTGGTTGTGTTCTGTGAACCCAGTTGTGCTAACAAACCATAATTTCCTATCCATGAACAATCCACAGTTCACAACCTAAAAACAAACCATGAGTTCTAGTTGTGGGTTGTTTAAGGTTAACAAACCATGGCTTGTTCACAGAGCTGAGTTCATACAACACAACCACCCATGATTCAACAAGCAACCCATGCTCAACCTGTACAGTGGCTTGTCATGTTGTGCAAATCCAGGCAACAAGAGACTGAACTGTAAAAGTCAAGGATCAAGCACAATTGTTAGGCCTCGTTCCCAGATCAATTACTAACAGGATGCCAAGCCACATGAGTCATCAGAAGTAATTACAAAGGAAGTAGATGGAACAGCTGCAACCCACTCTGTTCATCCATTGCCTCAATAAGATCTGGAGCTACAAGGGTCTGCAAACAGACACCTGTGCTCTCAGTGGTTTCTCTCCCCCCGCCTGGGTATTATAATTAAACGTTTGCACCCAGTGCAGCGGATCAGAATGAGAGAAGGAGAAGCTAAAAATATCTCTCACCACCTGAATCATAGATGAGTTGAAGAAGCACTGAGTCACTGAAGTTCATTTTCTTCCCATGAGAGATTTCAGTGAATGGGAAGACAAAATTATAGCATCCCTGCTGAAGCCGGACCAAGTAAGGCCTGGCCTGTGCCTGGAGGGGGCTGCTTTGGATCTCTGGAGGAAAACAGATGAAACGCCAAGGAGAATTCTCCCAGGAGCAGTGCAGGTGCTTTTCCTCCCATCCCATCATGCTTCTGGCGCTAGTAAAAGGTAAAGGTTTCCCCTTGACATTACGTCCAGTCATGCCTGACTCTAGGGGGCGGTGTTCATCTCCATTTCCTCGCCAAGGGAGCCAGCGTTTGTCCCCAGACAGTCTCCGTGGTCATGTGGCCGGCATGACTAAACACCGAGGTGCACGGAACGCTGTTCCCTGCCCACCGAAGTGGTACCTTTTTATCTACTTGCATTTGCATGCTTTCGAACTGCAAGGTTGGCAGGAGCTGGGACAGAGCATGGGAGCTCACCCCATGTGCAGATTCGAACCGGAGACCTTTCGATCAACCAGCCCAGCAGCACAGCAGTTTAAACCACTGCTCTTCCACTAATCGCCCAGGAATGCTTCAGGACAGAATGTTTCTAGTGCTACCAGTCCAAAGACACCTTGCATCTAATCCATTGTTTCCTCCTTAGCATGAAGGAAAGACGTTGAGGGAAAACAGACAAGAGCTTTCAGTGGAAGATGATGCCTGGAACCTCCATAAAAGTCCCTGAAGGAGGCAGGGCGACAGCACAGAAGAAGCCCCCCTGGAAGCCCCCCAAGAAAAGGGAGGCAGTGCAAACCAGGATGCATGTGAAAGGGCTTTGTCTGGGGGGATGGCCCTGTATGGCCCCCATTCCTACTGTAAATACTGATTTCAGGAATGGTAAGAGAGATTCCTGGAGGCTGAGCAGAGAGCGAGCAGGTCAACCTGCTGGAAATCATTATTTCCCTCTCTTGTCCCCTGCCCTGCATTCCTATTTATTCTATATTTCTTCTGTTTACCCCATTTTATCTCTTTCTGTTTATTCCTCCTGTCTCCAGGTGGCTGTCCAAGTGGTTGTCTTCTGCTCTAAGAAGGTTTCTAAGGAACGAAATGTTCATAGTTTGGGGGTGCTCCTTGATCCATCTCTATCCCTTGAGGCTCAGGTGGCATCAGTGGGTTGGAGTGCTTTCTATCAGCTTCAGCTGGTGGCCCAGCCTGGACAGGGATATCCTGGCGCCAGTATAATTGCTGGACTGGATTCCTGTAATGCATTCTGTGTGGGGCTGCCCCTGAGGACAGTTCAGAGGCTGCAGCTGGTGCAGAATGGGCCAGCCAGACTAAGAACTGGGACCAGGCATTCCAAACATACAAGACCAGTTCTGACCCACCTGCATGGCTGCCTCTATGATTTCAGTCTCAATTCAAGAGGCTGGTTTTAACCTTATATGGCTTAGGACCACAATACCTATTGGAGCATCTCTCCCAGGTGCAATCTACCTGGACAGTACACTCAACCGCAGGGGCTTCCTCCAGGTGCTACCATCTCAAGAGGCCTGGAGAGTGACAACTAGGAGGAGGGCCTTTTCTGTGGTGGCCCCCCATGTTTCAAGCAATCTCCCGGCTGTGGCCTGCCTGGTGCCAAATTTGCCATCATTTTGACACCAGGTTAAGACGGCCCTCTTTCCGGAGGCCTTTAAAGATCCCACCCCCAGTCATTCAGGTGCCTTCCTTTTATTCTTAGCAGGGCTTTCTCTGCGGTGGCGCCCAACCTATGGAATGTGCTCCCCAGAGAGGTCCACCTGGTGCCATTCTTATTTGTTTTTTGGTGCAAGGCCAAGATCTTTTTATTTAAACGCTATTTTAATTGTTAATGGTTTATTTGACCAGGCTGGATCCACTATTTTATTTTATCTTTTGTATTTATTCATGTATGAATTTTTTTGGTATTTTATATGTAATTTTAATGATTGTAAGCCGCCCCGAGGCTCAAGCGATGGGGCGGCATATAAGTTGTTTAAATAAATAAATAAATAAATATAGCCCTTTAATGTATTTTATGCTATTTTAAATTATGCTGTTTTGTTAATGTTTTATCTATTGCATTTTATTGCTTTTATATTTTATTTTAAATGGACCAGAAAGTTTTGGCTATGGATGGTATAGAGATCTATATTATAATAAATAAATAAATAAATACCTGGTAAATGCCAAGTTGGGGAGAACCATCATGGTGTTTATATGCAGTTAATACTACAAATTTAATATACAGTAGACAAAACTGACTGCACACACACCACACATGCATCTGTATATTTCACTGTGATTTTTTTATTCATGAGATGCCAGTGAAGTAGAAACATCATGATACCCTTCCTAGGAGAATTATCTCCAAACCAAATCAAAAGGAAAAATGAGTGGTTATATGAATGGTATAAAACATGCTTTCACAGAAGCTGAAGGTCAGGTTGAGACCTTTAGTTATTAAATAAAAACAATTTATTATTGCATCTGTATGCCCCACCCCACCCCCACATAGCCCAGGGGCTCTCGAGGCAGCTCACTAAAACCAGAAACAAGATAACATAACTGTAATAAGAAAATAACATCTAACAACAATAGTAAATCAACTATTGTTAGGTGTGAAACAGGATAGTATGAGCAACAATAAAACCAACCTCAAAAGCAAATAAGACCATCGTTCTCAAAATAAGTGCTAAATAAACAAGTCTTTACTTGGGAGGGAAAACAGAATAACGAGGGTGCCAGTCGCACCTCTTTTGGAAGAGAGTTCCAAAGATGAGGCGTGAAAACAGAGAAGGCCCCTTTTCTTGCCAATTCCGCCTCACTTCATTTGCGGGGGCTCACAAAGGAGGGCTTCCGCTGAAGATCCGCATGGTCTGGTGGGGATATATGGAGAAAGGCCTTCTTTTAGATTGCCAGGTTCCACACATGAAACCTACCTTTATAAGCAGGGGCAGCCACGGACGTCCAGCTGTTGATCTAGGCCCAGTTCTGCTTAAACTGATTGTGTTTAATGAAGAAACACAGCCGAGGCAAAACAAAAAAACAAAAACCCACAGTGGGTGCCAGGCTAGTGCAAGGGAACTGAGGCTCCCTGAGCATAGCCTTTCCTTAAACTGCTCTCCTCTAAATGTGTTGGACTACAACTCCCAGAATCCCCCAATTGGCATGCTTGGCTGGGGGATTCTAGGAGTTATAGGCCAACACATCTGGAGAGCACCAGGTTGGAGAAGGCTGCCCTGGCATGTTGGTTGTTCTTTCCTTCTTTCCCCCTACCACTGAAACTAATGGCAGAGTAGAGACAAAAATACATTAAGCAGCAGCCTACATATTCTAAATTTGGAAAACTCCTCATTTTGCTCATACTCATCCATGTGCAACACAATCTTTAAATTATTTAGAGACTTTCCTCTGCAGAGCTATGATAGGGCAAGGCTGCAGGTGCCAAAATTCATTTTTCTACCCAGCTTTTAAGGGTACAGGAATTGGTTTTCAACCTGTCATTGCATATTCTTCCTATTCGGACAGCCCTGCTCCTATGCTGAGATAAGTATGCCCAGGTCTATGGAAATCCAGTGGGCTTAAATGAGCAGCAGCTATGAAAATAGTGGCTCGGGGCACAGTCAGTTTACCCGTTCCACTCTATTGGCATCTACAGATACAAGACTGCACCGGAGCCACTACAGATCAGGGATTCTCATGGCCGGTTTTTGGAGCCAGGGTTGGTTGGGGGCGGGGGGCGGTCAGGACTGGCATTGCTGGAGACCTGCCAAGGCCCACACTCCAGGGGGGTGTACCATTCTGAACCCCCTCTTTCCCACTGTTGCCGGCTTCTCACCGGTAGCCAAAGTTCTCAGTTAAATTATATTTATTGTTAACTTTAAAAAAACTTTAGGATGTAAAATAAAAATCAGGGGGCAGTCCCAGCAAAACTAAAGGAAAAATGTTAGTGCAATGCATTTTTTCTTTCTTTGTCTTTGGAACATTAATGCAATGTTATTTTAAAATATGACAATGTTCATAATTTAACATTTTAATCAGCTGCCATTTGAAATGTTAAAGAGGCCTCCAGCATGAATGTTCTGGCAAAAGCTGTGCTGGGAGAGAAGCAGAAAGAAAACAAAAACAGCTCCAGAGATGCAGGGAGTGGAAAATGTGGTTCTCAAGAAGTCACTGATGCAGAGGGACCCTTTTCTTTGAGGAAGTGAAAGAAAATCTGGGTTTATAAATAAGTGTAGTTCACCCACCAGGTGCTTCAAATTTATGGGGAATTCCACCAAGTTATAGATAGATGAACCTTATGCCTAAAGATCTGAACTAATGACAGTATAAGACTGACTATTGCCAAGTAAAATTAACAGAGCACAAAGCCAAGATTCTGCTGAAATGTGCAATGAGCTGGAAGTGGAGGCCCTGCAGACAATTCTCACTCCTTTGAGAATACAGAGTGCTGCAAATATTCCCATTTTCATCTGTGAGGGCTTGAGGACATAACAGCCAATGTGGCACAGTGGTGAGGAGGTCAGATGGGGACTTGGGAGCCATGGGTTCTAGTCCCCACCTGGCCAAGAAGCCCATCACTGCTTCTCAGCTGAACTTGTCGCACAGGATTGTTGCAGTGATAAAAAGGAAGGACTAAATAAGCCACCTTGAGTTCCTTGCAAGATGCAAATTTAATGCAATAATTAAAGAAGTATTCGGCCTGGCTAGTGCTCCCCATATACCGACTGTTCACCCTGGTAAATCTCCCATGCACACAAGGTCTCTGGCAAAAGCAGGGAAGAAGGACGCTGCTGCTACAGTGACCAACCAGATGCCTTTGGGAAGCCCACAAGCTGGCTGTGAGCACAACCATGCTCCACCATGTTTCCCCAGTATGGTCCCTTGGATACTGGAAGGGCCATGTAGTCACAAGGACCGGTAGCCATTGATGGCTTTGATGAACTTCTCTGACCACCTTTTCCTTTGATCGATCTCTCACCACTCAGCTTCATTGGTCTAGTATTTCGATTGGTAGTTTTACTTTCTATCCGCTTTTTCCACATTATGCTTAATGTTTATGCCATTGTCATGCCTACAATCCTTGCCTCTTACCTGGCGAGATGACTTTTAGGACACCACCTGGAGGATCAAGGGGGAAGGAACAGAGAAAGAGAACTAGTCTCAATCAGCCTAATTGTCCATGGAGTGTACCATGCATTGTTCTGCAGCGTCACCAACCCCCATGACTCAGTGCTAACCTGGGTTGGCATGATGTGTGAACCTACCCTGTGTGAGCCTATCCAACTTCCCAGGGTCTTCTCCAGAAGACTTACTCAGGACTTGCTACCTAATCTCTTTTTAAAGAAAAGAACTGGAAGTGCCAGGGCTTGAACATGAGACTTAGTGCTGCATACTATGCATGTACTATTTATTTCTAAAGATAAGTTTTAGAAAATACATAACATTTAGCTACAGTTCCTCCTGTGTGCAGGGACTTGTGACCACTATGCCAAGCTACTCTAAGAGATTTGGGTTTGCTTATTACATTCCTATATCACCGAAAGCTGAAGCTCTCCGGGCAGTTTACAAAGATTAAGTCCAAGTTCGCTTTAAGGTGCTTACACTGACATATAAACCCCTATATGGTTTAGGGCTTGGATATCTGAAGGAACGTCTCCTTCCATATATGTGTACCTAGACCTTGAGATCAACCACTGAAGTCCTTCTCTGGGAGTCACCTTTAGAAGATGCAAGGAAGGTAACTACAAGGGGAGGGCCTTCTCGGTTGTGGCGCCCCGACTGGAGAGGTGCACCTAGTGCCAACACTTTACACATCCCAGTGCCAAGCAAAACCCTTGTGCATTTTCCTGGTTTTTTAACAGTTCATGTTATACTGGTTTTTATTCACTGCCTCTGAACCACTGTGGATTAATTAATTAAGTATATCTATTTATTTCTATTTATGTTATTATAATCGTTTATTATTGACTGGTACTTGTTTATGTTTTCGTACCTATCTGGCCTTGGATGTTGTCTGTTGTATATGATGGATACATAAAGTATTTATACTATGGCTAGTTATTACCATGTTGGTTATTTCTGTTTTTACTGTTTTTATTGTACACCATTCAGAGAACCTATGGCTAATTATGGAAGGTATATTAAGTTCTAATAAATAAATAAATAAATAATTTACAGTGCATTATAAAAGCCATATAGATAGGCATGCATACCTAAAAGAGTTTTTAAACAAACAAAAAGAAAGCATTTTATTTATTTTGCTGCCATGAACCTACGCAAAGCACTTGAGTCTCTTCAAAAGGCCCTATCAAGTCCAGCCATTACTGCAATGCTCCCAGGACTGGAGCTTGCATCAAAACTACCGCGAGGTTTTAGAGAAAGTTCACCTGCTCAGACATGCTCGCTTTGCCTCATCCCTGTGGAAAGAACACAAGTAGAGAGTATGTGTGCTTTCCCATCTGGCGAGTATTTGCTCAGTTTGTAGGAAACCCATTTAATCTTGTATTATACATATCACTTCTCTCCTCCCCCATCACAGACAAACACATTTTGTAGCAAGCAGAAATGCAGACGCTCTGCTCCCAGAGCAAAGAAGGCCAAACATACAAGGACTCTATTGTAGGTTGCTCCGGCGCCTTTAAAATTGCAGCCCACTCGGGGCTACAAAAAGAGTCTTTCCCTTCATCTGAGTATCCATTTCCCATGTACTTCTGAAACTACAACTTTTAAAAAGTTGCATTTTTTTCTGTTTAAAACCTCAAAGGTTTACTATCATACTTTTTCATGTTGCATGTGAGGGCTTTAATTTTAATTTTTTATTTCTATTTTTTATTTTTTTGTGAGCTGCCCTTTGAACTTTGGCTGCTGGGAGGCACAGAATCTCTCATACATAGCTTTGGGCACCCTGAGCAAGGCAGGGCAAACCCCAGATGCAAATCTGTGTACAGACACAGGATGTGTGTGGATTGCCCAACAGGATGTGTTCTCATACACAAGAGCTGGGCTATGGTGGCCCTCCAGATGTTGGCTCTGGTGTGGGGAGTTGAATGGAAAACAAGTTGCCTCTCACTGCTTAGAAAGATCAGATGGACAGGAGTGGTTCAATATCTAGCTAGATTAGAAAGCGTTTTCTGCTAAGTCGAAAGGTCTAGTTATCCCTAGCTCTCTAGATTTTGTGTTTCCATTTTTTTAAAAGTCCCTCTGAGCTCCTATCTGGGCTGCTTCTGCAGTACTTTGCTGAAATGGGTTCAGTTCGCTCTGGTGCACAGGTTTGTTTGGAAATTCTCGTGCATTCACACCAGCCTTGGGGGAATCCATGGAATGTGATCCATATAGATGTATATCATCACATGTCCTGTGCACCCTTGCACACAAGTCAAGGCTAATCATAGTTTCCCAGGATACATCCACCCTCCCTCCACAGGTCCCTGGTGTCTTCTTTGCATGGTTCTGACTCTCAAGCAATCGCTTCATAGAACGTAACAACCGAACACCATGAAACGTGATGTAGGCCTCGGATTTCGCTTCCATTGAAGTGGTGAATCAGCTTCTGCACTGTACCAGACCAACATTTCAGGTGGAAGTTCTGTGGCTGAATACTTTTCTATACAAAACATTCTGGCTTCACACAGAATTGGGGTGTTAGAGACAAATGTTCCAGCAGAGATTGTTGTCTATGTACAGAGGATTTTCAGAGGAACCTTCTACTCCAGACCCAGACTGGGGACCTCAGCAAGAAGTAGGCCTCATTCTGCAGTATATATTTAGGGCAACATGCTTTTGAAGCCCACATACTAGTGAGTAAGTTGCCCTGGACTCATGGGAACTTGTGGGACCTATTCTGTGTAAAGATGCATGGAATGGCAATGTTAATATGCAGGGAGGTGGTGGTATGAGGAATCCTCAGCTTGCAACAAAGGATTGTATTTGATGCCTATGTGGCCTCTTGCAGCTCCAGAATTCTAAATGAAATTCACCTGATAGCTTCAAAATATTATCTGTCAGTGATGCATGGGCTTATCACAGACAGCAAAAGGATAATGGACTAGATTACCAGGCACTCAGTACTATTCCAGTGCTACAAGTACACATCATCTCTGCATATTAGGCTTCTAACAGCAACTTGCCCAGTCACCTGTGGGAAGGTAGAATTGCTCCTAGATGACCTGGCAGGGAAATGCCTTTCCTTTTCTGGTGGGCCATTAATTACTAACAACATGCATTTGGTTAGTGAGTGGCTTCATAGACTTAGCATTTTTCTGAGTTTCCTTGCAGGCTTATGTTATATATACCTGTGGTTGATTTTCATTCCCACCCTCCCTGATTAAGAACTCTGTGTAACTCTGAATACCTACTCAGTTCTCTGCCAGCAAAAAATGGCCCAGTAATACAGCTTGTCACTTTACCTATTTTGCATTCCTAGGCTAGACACAATCCTAGCAGTCTACAATGCATTCCAACACTTTTCACAGAGCAGTTCTTTTGAAGTAGCTCTTCCTCTTTATCTGCTGTATAAATTGACAAAGGAATTGAATCTCCGAGATACTATTTGGCCCAAGGCTAGCCAAAAAGAATTCTTAACAAGGATTCAGGGCCAGACTTCTGAAGCCCAAATCCAAGATGTTTCTGTTTGGATTTAAATGATGTTTGCCATGTTATAAAAATAAAATGGACAGTTTATAGTTAGACTTAAAACATGTTCCAATGCAGGATACCCCAAGCAGCATTCAGAGGTGCTAGTGAGTGGAGTGAATTAATCAGCATCTTTGCAACAATATTGTTTGAAATGAAAAATGGGAATAATGCTGGAAAAAACAGCTCAGCGTTACTCTGCTAGACTCCCAACGGTATTTGCTGTCATGAAAAGCATCAGTCTTTCTTGTAATGCAAAATTGCCTGGCTTTATATATGTTGCAAGAATTGATTTCTAATAAACCTATGTAATTTATTCTGGAGAAAATGTATTTTGATATTAAAATTACTTATGACCTTTGATTCCAACGTGTATAACGAGCCTGACATAGCATGCATAAGAGGCCCAAGATGTTTTGCACCCCTCCCATTCCACGTACGAACGACAACCGGACTGGGAGATGAATCTCTCTTCAACATTTATCATGAGATAGCATCCTCCCTTGCATTTGAAGAGAGCAAGCTGGTCCAGAGGAAGTCTCCTGGCACATGGATCCTTCCTCCAACACTTGTCCTGTGTCTCACCAGATTGAATGTTGCCCACCAGACATATTCAAAGGCCGACAACGGGCTGGAATAATCGAGCTTTTTGCTTGGGAATGCAAGAGCAGAGGTTTAAGTGGCAGAAGGAGCATTTGGGGGAGGCCTACAAAGGCTGGAGCCCCAAATCTTTCATCTCTGGTTGGCCTTCTACCCCCTCCACCCCGCTGTCCATGGGCACTTGCTAACACAAAGGGGTCAAGGGCCCAAATGAACTCTGTTGCATTGGATCCATCTGGATTAGCTGGCTTTGGCCAAACATGCTTCACAACTGTGCTGACTGACTTGGGGAAGAGGGAGCCAAACTTTGTTCACCCTTCTCATTTGTTCTAGTGGAGGAAGGGATACTAGGGAATTTTTACTGTGCTCTTGACTTTGTAGAAAAGTTTGAAAATATTGCCTATCCTGGTTCTGCAGAACAGCTGAAACACACTAAGGAGGTAAATAAGAACACGACTTCTCAAACTGGGGCCCCCAGTCTTGCAGGGAGAGTCGTGGACAAAATCTGAGCTCTCCGCCTCCTGATTTCAGTTTTTCTTCCACCAGCAGCTCCATTAAGAGGCAGACTTGGGATGCGATCCGTGCATGTTTAGACAGAGAAAGGCCCTATGGCAACCAGCATGCTCCAGCCAGGTGGGTGGGGAATGCTGGGAATTGTAGGATTTTAAAATATTTTTTGGTCAAAAAATGCATAGGGGAGCACCCTCCTTCTCTTTCTTGCCTTATTTAAGCACATATTTTGACAACAGAAGGAACAAATGTCACCTCCTTTGGAGGGAGTTCCATAGCCTAGCAGTGGCCACCAAGGGGACCATATTTCATGTTGCCACGGAACGCCTTGGAAGACAAGTGGTCTCCAGAGAAGGGTTTCTCCCCAGGATCTTGAGAACAGGGAGGTCTCAAGTATGGGAGGAGCCAGTATTTCAGGTAACCTGTTCCCAAGTCATAGGGCTGTATAGGTCATAACCAGCATTGATTATTCCATCTGGGAACAGACTAGGTTACAGTGATTCTGCTGTAAAAAGGGAGTCACATGCTCCCTACAGGT
This sequence comes from Varanus salvator macromaculatus, assembly GCA_023646645.1. Classification (NCBI taxonomy): domain Eukaryota; kingdom Metazoa; phylum Chordata; class Lepidosauria; order Squamata; family Varanidae; genus Varanus; species Varanus salvator. The sequence continues at coordinate 11,137,087 of JAIXND010000786.1, forward strand.
GAAGAAAGAAATCTGACAACAGGGTGCAGTTAGATTCTAGTGCAGCAGACAAACTAGGAAAAGGTCAAAAGTTGTTCTTCTCTGCACCAGGATACTTTGCAATATATCTTTAAAAGTGGCAACCTCAACACAGTGGTTCAGAGTTAAGCATTATTTTCCCAAGGCTGTTTCTTCACATGACTCGTTTCCCACACATGTAACTCAAATATTGCATTATATCGGATTTAAAATAATTCCATGTCACGTTGATTCCTGCCTGATGAATCTTCACATGTGTATTCAGAAAGTAGTGAGTTCAAGGGCTCTTTTAGTATGTGTGAAAATATGCCTTGGAATTTGCAGGGTTCCCCCCACCTCAACTATTATGTTGTAATCTGACCTCAGATGGGTGAAGAGCTAGTGTAATATAAAGTTTACAAGCTGAGATACAAACCAGGAATTCCCCTGTTCCAATATCACGATTTCACTACGTGGGTTTCATCTGAGCCACCCCATTGCCTCAGTCTCCATGTTTGCAGTGTAGTAAAAACCACCAATATGTTTTGGGGGAATAGTTGCTAGCAAAGTGCTTTGCTAGCACACTGCTTGATCCTTTTAAAGATATTATCGATAAGAACAGCAGCTAGAATTCATGCAAACAGCATAACAATGTATAGAAGGAAAGTTACTCACTCGGATGGTGTATGATATGCCGGTCTCCAAACTGGATTCGCCCCTCTGCCTGGTGTCTTTCTCCTGTTTAGAGATGAAGGCAGATTCTTCAGAGCCCAGCAACAAATTGTCCTTCTGGAAGTCCGAGCTTGTCTTTCCTGGCTTGTCTGGGTCCCCTCGGGAATAGGCAGCAGACAGGCAGCTGGTTAAGTTGATCTCTGGCAAGGTTGGACTGCTGGGGACAGTGGCACATTCTGTGAGTTTAATTCTTGGCACCTCTTTAGTCCGTAGGCAGAAGTTCTTTAAGCTTGGTAAGGTGGACGTGTTGGCCAGCTTAATGTTACCCATGCGAGGTATCAAGGTGCACAGAGCCACGGAGCTGTCCGGGGTCCCAACAGTGACATCTTCGATGGGTGTATTTGGTGCCGAGGAACGAGAAGACAAAGAGCCTTTGAGATGCACAGGACCATTCTGCACCTCTTCCTCCAATGAGGTGAGGGACTCATTTCTAAAACGACTGTACTTAGCTCTGTGAAGCATCCCTGGGTCTCTCGATAGTCCTACATACAGTATGTGTCCACCAAGGCTGTGTGGACTGCGTTCTCTCATAGCCTTCAGAGTTCTGTCACCAGGTCCTCTTCCCCACCAACATCTAAATTGGCTTCCTTCTTATAAGTAAGAAAAAATAATATGGAATTAAGCAAAGCAGAATGAATTTGAAAAGGAAAAAGAAGAGTGCAGAATTGTTTGTCGTTGGTGTTCTTGACAGGTTCCCAAGCGGCTTCTTCCTCTTAATAAATCCAGCTTCGTTCTGTCTTGACATCTGGCTATTTGAAATTAAATCTAAATGAAACACACACAGGTAAACCAAGGAAAGCTACAGCTATTTAATCTAAAGATCTCTCTCCATTTACAAGCAAGCAAACAACCTCAAAATTGTCCTCAGCTCTGAACACTCACTGCCACAGCCCTGTTTCATTAATAGTAAAGCTTTGGCTGCAGGAAAAATAAAATTGCAAAGGAGAAACACTACTTCATATCAAACAATGCAAGAGAGCTAAAAAAAATGTCCCCTTCTTTGATCAGCAATAATGAAAAGAGTTTTTTAAACTAGACTCAACCTTAGCATATTAATACTGAATTGCTCTACTGGGGAAAAATTCACTTATCTGCAATTTTTAGAATTATTTATTCACACAAATGCAGGTGGGAAAATTCCATGCTAAATAATTCTGAAGACGAACCACAGTTTCTATCAATAAGCGCCTTGTTAATCCTTGAAAGCACAGTAATATCCAAAAAATACTCCACGTAGATTTATGATCCGGTACAACTGGACTTCAGAATCTTCACCATCACCATCAATCAATGGAAACTTTACAGTGAAGCATCTTTGGCAGCCTTTTGAGTCATCTGTGCATTTTCCTCAGTCGCCAGGTCATGGTAGCTTATTTCTATGAAAGATTAGAGAGAGAATGTTGCAGTTTTTATGAATGAAGTTTTCTGAATGAATTTCACTGTATGCAAGCTAAATAAATCTGTGAATGAAGCTGAGAATGGCTGTAACTGACTGACAGTCCCAGGGGTGTTTAATTTTCAGCCAATCAGGAAAAAGCCTGATGACTCATGCACCATAAATACACTAAACTAGTAGCCATGCGAAATGTGACTTTTGGTGATGGGGGCAGTTCTTAGTGAGCTATAGGAGTGAATGCATGAAGACATCAATCGTTACAGTGCCAATATGTCTATTCATGTTTTTTCCCCCTGTTGGGAAAAACGTGTATATGTGTGCGTACAGTTATTTCTGCAATGCAGCAGAAGGTTAGAAGGAGGGAAAGAAACATCTTTCCATGGACATTAGTTCATATGGTATAAAATCCTGGGGGATGCTGGTGATGTAGTGTTTTTAGAAACAGAGTTCCTTTTTATTGACTCCTGGTTCAATATCTAATGACACTTCCTGTGCCTATCAAATTTACTCAGAAGACATGATAAAAACTGCAACAGAGAGAGCACACAGGAAGGAAGGATCTGAGTAGGCAGCACAATTAACGTGCAATGCATCTCCTGAAACCGCAGGCGGCCGCAGCCATAAGAGAGGAATATGTGCTGCATAGGGGACTGGCCCCATGTTCTGTTTTGTGGTGTTTTTTATTTCTTACTAATAATCCTGTGTGTCTTAGAAATACTTTAATACTGAGCTAGAGAAAAGAGACAGAAGAGATAGGATCAGAGACCTGCAAATATCATGCCCATATGAATGGATTTTCTTATTTTGCATCTGAGGATCATTGGGAGGGAAAAGAAACTATCAGATCAGACTATTTATGCATCTTGTTCAATATTGTTTACTCTGACTGGCAGCATTGCTCCAGAGTTGCAGGCACAAAAGTCTTTCCCCATTGCGACAAAAAAAGCTATGGGAAAGACCCAAAAAGCAAGCCACAAAAAAGCTGAATTTAGCCAAGCTCTACCACTAAGCAATGGTCCATCCATCCAATACATACAATTTATTTTATTAATTTTAATTTGCCCAATAGCCAAGGTTCTCTGGGTAGGTTACAGTCAAAAGACTCAGGGTGCAGTCCTTCTGGGATGTCTGTTAGGTCCCTAACTTGGAGGTTTACTGGCATCCAGTACAGAATGGAGGGAGTGGTTGTCATGGTCTTCATCCTCCCACTCACTTTGTGAGATGTGCTTCTTTGCCCAGGTAGCTGGAGTGTCTTGGAGGGGAAGAAAAGGAAGTTGGAGTCTTCAGCATGTCTTATCCCCTGGCCTCCCCAGTCTCCTCATTTTCCCCTTTCCCCCTATCCGAGGTTGCTTCCAAGGCTCAGAGAATACCCAGTGTAGTTCTTTCTGGACCACTGTGAGGTGTCAGAGCTCCAATTTCCAGCTGTGAGGTTGGAACAGTACCATCTCCAACCTCAAAGCTTGGAATCCTAAAAATCCTGTGTCCCCTCAGATGCTATCTAGAGTCCATAGGAGCATCTCCTTAGATGCCAGAAACAGTAATAAACAATATAAAATGCACTTCAAATATAAAGTGCAAGGCAATACAACAGGAGTCAATACAATAGTCACACAAATCTAGAAGTCTCTAAAATGCCTGTGTGAAAATAAAGTTCTTCACTTTGCTACAAAAAGAGAACAATTTATGAACCATGTGACCCTGTTGAGACATGGCATTTCATCAGTGGGGTGCCTATCTTCCTTTGGCAGGGGTATCCATAGAAGAAGGACTTGCAAAGGTGCCTTAACAGTCCACACAGGTCTCTACAGGGGGAGACAGTCCGTGGGTTCAGGACCTCAAAAGCCATTTAATGTTTTAGAGTTCATGGTTTTTGGATATTGTGAGCCGCCCCGAGGCTTGTGGCAAGGGGCGGCCTATAAATTTCTAAATAAATAAATAAATAAACAAACAAACATAAATAAATACCTCAGAAATGCCTGGCTGATTTAGAGGCTGTGGAACCTCCCAGGAAAGTTGGCTGTGATTCCAGGCCCCAGAGTCTGGGAAGGGGTTGTCAGAGGGTTTGTTTGTTTGTTTGTTTAAAACATTTATATGCCGCTGGGTTCTGTGGTCCAGCAGAAACCATGGCAACTGATGGAGGTTAGGAGTGCTGGACTTAGATTTGAGAAATCTGGGTTCAAGTCCCCACTTGATCATGAAACTGGAAAGAGGTAACAAGTGCAGAAAAAGAAAGCAAATGCATAGTTACAAGACACAGGATACTTGGCTCAACAATACTATAAGCAAGAAGGATCTTGGAATTACTTCAACCTGAATATGAGTCAACAATGTGATAAGCTCACAAAAAAGGCAAATGTTATTTTGGGCTGTATCACTTCCAAATCATGTGAAGTACTGGTTTCTCTATTCAACACTGGTTAGGCCCCATCTTGAGTACTGGGCCTAGTTCTGGGCACCGCAGCTTAAGAAAGATGCAGAGAAGCTGGAAAGGGTTCAGAGGAAGGCAACAACAATGATGTGGAGACTGGATACAAAGCCATGTGAGGAGAGATTGAAAGAACTGGGCATATATAACCTCAAAAAGAGCAGACTGAGGGGGGATATGTTAGTACTTGAAAGGCTGTCACAAAGAGGAAGCCAGGATCACAGAGTGCAGGACATGGAATAATGGACTCAAGCTACAGGAAGCCAGATTCTGACTCACAATCAGGAAAAAGTTCCTGACTGTTACAGCAATATGACAATGGAACCCATAATCTAGAGCTCCCACACATGGGGGCCCTGAAGATGTAGCTGGACGACTACCTGTTATGGATACTTTAAAGTGAGTCCTGCACTAAGTAGCAGGTTGGACCTTCTTGGCCACTTCCAAATCCATTCTATGATTCTCAGATACCTTCCCTCCTCTCTCTATTGCTTCTCTGAATAGCCATCCTGGCCACGCTCACCTATCATGACCTTGTTCACTCTAATCCCACAGGGAAGCTGCCTAGCCATGCAGACTTGATGCATATACAGACCTTTGACCATCACTGGCTTGCCTACTATGATGTGATGGCAAAGGGAAACCGGTCAGTTCTGGATTGTGGCACATTAGCACTGGGAAGGGGAAGGGATGCCTTTTGGATTTCAGATATCTGTTCAGAAACAGCCATGGGAAATTGCGTGTCTCTTTCTAAGCTGCTACTCTGTTTTTACATGGCACCTTGTTCTAAGGTATTCCCATAGGCATCTGGTGAACCATCTGAGAGCAGAATGCTGGCTTAGATAGGCTTTGGTGTGATGTAGCATGGCTCCTCTTGGGTTAACCGGGATAAAACCAGACAACACCCCATGCTTCTCAGACGAAGGGCACCATCATAAGTAATCTGTTGCAGTGTTTGTTTATCCTTGCTGTAGACTGAACAGTTAACATGATGGCTAATCCAGTCCTATGATCTTAAATGCCCCATGAAATGGAATGGCCAGAGAAAGAAATGGCTTTTCCTTCAAGGCATTAACTCCTAGGCAGCAATTTCATATCTGAGGACTTTTTATTATTATTATTTTCTAAGAAGTATACTTTTCTCATCTTTCCAATGAAAGAGAATGAAAGGCATCAAAGGAAGACTCACCTACCTAGAGGCACCAGTGAGTGGGTTTGTGGTGTAGGAGGAGATGCATAATAATAACACACTGTTTTAGAAGTCACGGGATACTGCACATGTACAGCAAGGTTTTTTAAAGCTCTTTAAAAAAAGAAACAATTCAGAAAAAGAAGCTGTCCGTATCAAAACAGGGAGGAAGGTGGCACATGCACACAACCCTTAGTAGAACTAGGAGAAAAAGCAGTGGCAAAAGAAAGGATGGGGACATGAATCCGAAAGAAATCAAAATAATGGGGAAAGGGTTTGAAACCTTAACCTCACCCACTGTCCACCGAATTTTTATTCTCTGATGGATCTGTGGCATTTTGAACTGCATTCTTATTGCCCTTCTCTTCTCTCTGAGTGGGTGGAGCTGCCTGGTACTTGCAACTAAAGCTGCAACAGGTACCAGCTCTCAAACGTGTCCTTTGTTTCTGTATTTGGAGTACTGGCATATACATTACTTGGCCTAGTGAAGAGTTGTCTCCAGAAGTGATTTTGTAGGAAGGTGTGGGAGAGAGGGAGTCCCACCCCACCCCACAGTTCATACAACATGACAACCTAGTGTAGTTAAGCCACAATGAACCCATGGTACATATGGAATGACTGCAAGACCTACTTTGTATTACCAAACCCTGGCTTGGTGCCTATCATGTGAACCCAACCAGTGAGAATTATGAAGGGTTAAACAGCCCACAGACAACCCATGGTCTCCTTTAAAGTTATGAGATGATTGAATAACCCTTACAACATCCATGCTCACCAGATTCGCATAATGACCACTGAGCAGGGGTTGGCTCTACGAAGTGGTTCTGGGGGGCATCTCAGCTCTTTGTGTGGCAAATTACACATGATGAGCCACACAGTGTGGTATGAATCAGGTGACTTCCCCTATGGCCACGATTTCTCTCAAGCTCTGCAGTTTTATGACATTCTTCCTCCTGAAGTACCTTACTATGAGGGCAAGATGAAACCCAAAAAGGTGAAAGAGAGGCAGGCAGACTGAACCCACAGATTTTTCTATGGGATGACTCATAGAATTGTAGAGGAGGAGAACTGGAAGAGGCCAATAAGGCCACTGAGTCCAACCCCTACTCAGCCACAGGACTTACTTTCCAGCTAGAGGCCTTTGGAGAGTGGAACAGCAAGGCGTAATGAGGCCTTCTGGCATCTCCCAGGCTCCAGAATGATCTGGGTTCCTATAGCTGACCCTGTTGCACAGCCATGGTAAAGAGAAAATGGTTGGGTTCACACGTCCTCAAAGCCATGGTGATTTCTTGCCCCGTTGGTCTGTCATGTTGTGCAGACCCAGTCATGACATTTCTGCATGGCATCTTCAGTACTGGAGAGAATCAAGGGGCTGCTCGAAAGTTGCCATGGTTTGCCATGGCTTCTCCAGTTGTCTGGGCCCACGATTTCCATTTTACCCTCATAGTATGGAAACACCACAGAGCCCTTGTGGAAAGAACGCAGCCATTTCCCCTCTACTACCTTGAGCTCCCTGGAAACATGTCATTGCCCGCTCTATTCCTGTTGTCTGAGTGATGTGCCCACCTCCCTGTTTCCTTTCAGAAACAGGGGGAAAATGCAAATACATAGAAGGAGAAGGGAGGAATCATGGCAAAAGTGTTTCTTAAAATTTAACAAAATGGGGGAGGCTGCAGTGACTTGGAAGCATTGAAAAGATGCAGGTACACTCTGGAGGGGAAAATCTCAGTGGCTCAATCGGGAAAAAGCCGCTGGCGCCCACAGGGAGCAAATAGCGTAAGGAAGGGGCTTTTGGTCTCACGGGAGCGGCCAGGAGGGTGGGGCAGGGAGCACAAAGATCACATTGCTGTGGGAACTGAGTGATTGTCTGACTGGTAAGTTTGGGCAAGAATCTGCATGCTGCACAGGGTGGTTTGCCATGAAGTGTGAATCCAGCCAGTATCTCCAGCCCGAAGAATGTTCTTTGACCACGTGAAGAAGGTAATCACCATAAATATGGAGGTGGGATCATGTATTTTTCCATACCCCAGATTAAATCCTACATTAGCCTCTTGGGCACCACCAAGGAAAAGGAAACATTCCTCAAGGAAGAAGAAATATGGGCATACAACTTTGGAATATTATAATAATATAGAAATACAGTACATCTCACCATAGCATGGGAAGTGATGACCAGGTGATCTGTAGGCCTACCTGCTCAGTTTGCTGTCCAGGTACAAAGTGTTCTTTATCCTTAATGCACGGTGGCCCAGCATAACACTTCAGCAGAGGGTGGGTCTATAGAAGTCCTTGAAGCAGAGGATTGTTCTCTGCAAAAGGGGTACCGATAAAAGAGTGAGGGACCATGGCTCAGTGGTGGAGCAGCTGCTTTCCATGCTGATGATCCCAGGTTCAGTCCCCAGCATCCCCAAGTAAGAGAGTCCTTCGCTAGACCCTGAAAAGCCACAGCCAGTCACTGTTGGGCTTGACGGACCAATGGCCTGCCTGGTTCACTATAAGGCAGTGTTTGAGAGCCAGCGTGATGTAGTGGTTAAGAGGGCAGGACTGGCATTCAGGAGTTCTGGGTTCTAGTCCCTGCTCAGCCATGGAGCTCACTGGGTGACTTTGGGCCAATCACAGACTCTCAGCCCAGTCTCCCTCACAGGGTTGTTGTAAGGATAAGATTGAGAGGAGGAGAATGATGTAAGCTGCCTTGAGTTCCTTGGAAGGGAAAAGGGTGAAATATAAATATAATAGATACGTAAAATAAATCCATGGTCACCATAGGACTCCTAATTAGAATATGCCCATCAGAATGAATGTTACCTGTCAGTCATGACTAACTTAAGTTCTAGACATTTTAATGTGCCTGCCCTAGGTAGCACTAACATTTAACTAAGTTATTAATTTTATTTTATTTTTCGATTTATATCCTGCCTTTTTCCTACAGGGCTAGCACTGTAAGGACCATTATGAATTGAATTTGGGGTATTCCCTATTCAATACTCATTTATGGAGAGATGCAAAGGAAATGCTCAAAGGCCAATGTTTCCAGAATTTGTAAATGGGCATAGCCAGAGTCATTCAAACTTTCCACAGTTCTGAGATTTTTCAGCACATGGCCTTCCCCACCTTGTGAAACTATACAAAGAATAATATGGGTAGTCTGCAGACCATATAATTTGATTAAAATATCAAATATAATGCATGATATATTCATTGAATGTGCCAAATGTGTATCTATTTTGTGTGTAGTTATAGCAGTAGCAATTCAGATATTTTTTGCAAAGGGTGGGGGGACCTATTTCTTTTGTTTTCTGCATAATGTGAGGGGCCAGATAAAGGTTTTGTACACTGAGACTGCATGGAGAAGGAGGATGTATCCCTAGATCCTTCGCATGGTCTTCTGTCTGCAGGATTGTTCTATCTGCATCTTCAGCATACAGCACTAACTACCTTAAAAGGGCTGGGTGTCTTTTGAAGTGAGTCAGACAGGACCCACCTGTGCCTTAAAATAGTGGTACAGAGGGTTTAAACCACTTCACTTTTGCCTTAACTGTTTCTCCATTGCAGTCATGAGCAAGTTTCATTGCACAATATTTTGGAAGTCTGAGGTAGGATTTCTTTTCTATGCTATGGTGGAACACTACCTGAATGTTCTATGCAGTATCTTGGGCTGCATTTCACATGGTCCAATTACCAGTGTCATTCCCAGCCCCATTAGCACCCCACCCTAGTGGCTATGGCCAAGGATGCTTTCAACTAAAAGAAACAAAAACAACAATCAAACCGGGAGAAATGTGGACTGTGTTTTGGAGAAGGAAAAGTGGGGAAGAAGCATCAGCAGTGAGGTTTTGCTGAGATGGGCTGCCTCTCTTTGCCTGTGTGTGAATCCCCCTCCTTCAGACACTTGCAAACAAATACCGCAAGATTGCAACTTGCTTGCTTAAACACCGAGGGAATCAATCCTCTCCTTTCTCCAAAAGGCCCTTTAAAAAACACTTTCACGCAAAACTTCTCACCAGACAGGGAAGCGAGCAACAATAGGGCTTTATTAACCTCTTCCTCGGGAGAGCTTTAAACTGCAGCGGAGGCTTCCTGTCACGTGCGCTTCCTCGTGTTAACTCTCAGTGTGTGGGTGAGACAGACCGCAGTCACATTTGCTGCCTTGTGAGTGAGGGCGGAAAGGGAACCGGGAGACATGTGCCCATGCCAGAGCTGGGTTTGCTCAGTGCAGAAGCCCAGAATCACATTAGAAGCCCGCTCATCGAAAATGCATCGCTCGTGGAAGGCTTGCAAAAAGAAAAATAAGAGAATTCAAACGGAAGCAATCATGAACAGGAGGACACGTGCTCTCACCCTGCCAGGGAGAGGGGGTGAGGGAAAGCTGGTGCAAACAGGCCGCTCGTGGCTGCTTTTCAGGCACAAGTACCGATACTTTCTCTTAGAGCGCAGCATTTTACTAACCAGGCTGCTGGTAACTTTTGCTGCCCACTCTACAGCTGGTTATAAATTATCTCAAGCCTTCCCCCTGCCCATGTGCAAGATGCCCTGGGTCAGAGGCAGAGCACAGACTTTAAATAAACGGGCCAAGTTTTCATGCCTGTCCTCTGCGGGGAGGGCTAAGGCTGCCCTACATTTTGGAGAGCTGCTGCCAGTCTGTGTGGTCAGTATTGAACTAGATGGGCCAATGATATCAGGCAGCTTCGGAACAATATGATGAGCCCCCTTTCCTCCTGATCATCTCCTAGGACTGGCCCTACCATTAGACACAATTATTCAGGGCCCCAGGCACTGATTTTGGGTGTCAACAAATAGTTATTTAATTTTCGCTCCAAGGGGATTTTCTCCCTTAGGTGCAAAAATAACTAGACCACACTTTTGGTACCAGAGGGATATGGCTGAGTCAAGGTACATAATACTGCTCTTCTGCCTCAGGTAGCAAAATGTTTTGGTCTGGTTCTGCTGTCTCCTTACCATCACAGCTCTGTGTCTGTAAGCTTCTCCCTTTGAATTTTCCAGCTGCTTCGAGCTCATACCTTTCCATTTCCTTCTTTTGTCATTCCTCTGGAATATGGATATTTAGCTGACAGGCCAAGAAAACAACAACCTAACCTAATGTTAAGTCACACGAGTAATGCTACTACAAGTTTATTTTTCTTTGCTGCTTCCCTGAGTGGTTTCCATCCTTAAAGAAAGTCAACAATCACTCCAGTTAAATCAAATGTCTAGTAAGTGATGCACACTGGGTGAAGTGGATAATCGCAATCAAATCCTAACTATTAGGTCTGACTAGAAAAAAGATTTTGGAGTTGTGGAGGGCAGCCAGAGGAAAGTGGTGACCCAGTGTGCAGCAGCTGTGAAAAGAGCAACTTCCGATATCAAAAATCCACTTATATACATCTCTAGCATGATCACATTTGGGATATTGGCACAATTCTGATCATTGCCCCCACAAAAGGGTATTTTAGATCTGGAAAGGTTCAGAAAAGGAAAACAAAAAAGACCCAGGGCTTGCAAGAACCCATCCATGAGGAAAGGTTTCAAGATTCTTAGCCTTCAAAATAGCTTAGGAACATGATAAAGGTGCATAAAATTATGTATGGGGTAGATAAAATGGATAAGGAACACACTTCTCCCTCTTTCCCAATGGATTCTCCCATATAGCTGAATGGTGGAAGATTCAGGAAGGATAAAAGGAGGCACTTCTCTACACAGTGCAGTTAAACTGCAGGACTTGCCAGCACCAAATATAGCAATAGCCACCAAGTCAGGCGGCTTTAAAAGGGGATTAGACCAATTAATAGAGCAAAGGACTATCAATTGCTATTCCATTACCTCTAGTAACAGAGGCATATGCCTCTCAATACATGTTGCTAGGGAACAGAAGAGTGTGTGTGTTGGGGGAGGCATTCTCTGGCATTAATGATGTGCTGGTAGGCTACCCATAGGCCATAGGTCTCTTGCTGGTCACTATGAACACAGAAAAGTGGACTAGGCAAGCCATTAGTCTGATCCTGCATGGCTCTTATGCTCTGGGTAAAAGCAGGGTTGTAAAGGAAAACACACATATGCCACAGAGTGAGGGATTTAAAAGAGCTGGGGCTTATTTTAAAAACCCAGCAAGGCTACATGTGGCAAGGAGCAGCAGCAAGGAAGAGGAAAACGGTATTGCCTCTGGACGGAAGTCCAAGGCGGCTCAAGCAGTCACATCACTTCCCTCCCACCGACAGAGGATCACTCTGAGCGTGGATGCCAAAGAACTCACCACTTCGTCCTGACCTTGTCAAACTGATCTGTCTCCTCTTGCCTTCCCTCTTCGTGTCTTGTTTACTTTGTAAGCCCAAGGGCCAACTTGTGTCTTATTTTAACTTCTGTACAGCAGCCCTCAGCTGCAGTGTGGAGCGCACTTTAATTGCAGCAAGTGCTCCAGGCGGCTATTTTTGCCTGAAAGGCAGAATCAAAATAAAAATAAAGCCGCAAGATTGAAGGCTGGATGGAAAGGAAAGTGGAAGGGAAGTGGCAAAGATGCTTAGCCCTCCCTGTTACACATTCCTCTGCCTCTACAATTCTTCCCCTTGTGCCCCACCCCACTGCCATGCAAAGCCCACGGATTTGGAAATTCTAGCTGGAAGTTTGCAGAGGGAAGAGGACCTCTCCCCACTGTTTTCTCCTTTTGCTGGGGTAGGGTATCGTGACCACACCTGTCAGTATTTCCAAGAAAATCTGATTTATTGGTCCTGTTTAAACAACAGCTGTAAGCCACTTTCTTCAATTAATGAACCTAAATAGTGTAGTGTCACAGATAAAGAGGAATGCATTAGAAAGCAAAGCTTGCTAGAGCCTCAGGTGATGGCATGGCTCTGCTGCAGATTCAAGCAAAGGCCTTTACATGTACAGTATCACAGATAAGAAAGTTGGAGAATACATCCTTCTAGGAGCTTGGGGAGTTGAGCCTAGCTGGAAGTGAGACTTCAGTTGGGCCACTGATCGTTGTGTCAGGTGGCTTCTTATACCCCTTGCTAAGCCTGAAAAAAAAAGCTATTTTTTGTGTCAGGCTCTGTAAGGGGTGGCTGCTTCATTTTACACATGCTGTGGGAAACCCATTTAAAATGGCTACAGGCTGTAAGAGTTTACAGAGTAGAGTGTCGTTAATGTTCCATCTTCATCACATTCTAATTAACTTTATAGGATCTGAAGGGTATGTGTGGCAGTTTAACATCACCACATGAGATACACTTGAGGGCATTCACCCATCTGGTGTCTGATTCACACATGCAAGGTCTCCAATGAACCAACAGACAGAACTTCCCTGTGGTCAAATGGCCACCCAAGTGCCATGCTTTTCAATGGAGCCTGCCCACATTAAGCTGCCACTTATGAAACACAGCATGAACAAGAGCGGGGGGGGGGGGGAGGGAAGGGGCTCATATACACAGGCAAATTAAATCACTGAGGTACAAGCACAGGTTGGTTATGCTGTTCCACCTCCTCATCCTTAAGTGGAGTAGTTCTTGCATTCATGCAACCTGAACATATGCATACTTTTGTTTATTCACTTATATAAACTGGACTGACTTACAAATTTCCTCACTGGAAGTGGAGCTTGGCTGCAGGCCCTTGACTTTCTTCAGGTCAATTAAGTGCTGTTCCAACAAGGCTGAACATGCAGTACATTGAAAAAGGCACAAATGCATGCTCAATTTTGAAGGTTGATACTACAGCCAAAAATCAGGTTATAGCTGAAAACTAATGAAGAAACTCCAGGGGCTGAGAGAAGGGGTATCTCTAAGTCCTGTGTGGTTAATCTACAGCACAGGTGACACAAGTAGGGGAAACTAGTGCATTTAGACCATAGGAGTAGTGAACACTGGAAACACAATCAATACAAAGATGTACTCATTAATACTTTGACATTTGTACTTTAGATTTGTACCACACTTAGTTTAAACAAAAAACTGGATACAGTGACCCGTTTTAGCACCACACAAAATATAACTAGTCAGGGAAACCTCTTCAACAAGCTTCTTTGACATTCTGAAAATATGAGTACACAATCAAACAGCCTGGTGTAGTATCACACTACTAATTTATAATCATTTTATTCATTATGGAAGAACCCCCACTAGTATTTACATAGTGCAAAAAGCTGTTATTACTCCAAAAAGTAGGGTAGACAGAATTATCCTTCATAAAAGAAGAACACAGACAGAATCTTTTCATGAAGTAATTTCATAATGATTTTCTATTTTAAACCAAATTTTGTTACTACAAGTGTACAGATACCAAAGATTAACAGACATTACTTTATTATAGTTTTTAAAATACATTAACCACAATTGGGCTGTGCCATGTTGATACTTTTTTTTACTGTTAATTGTTTAAGATTGTATTAGACATTTTCTCACTGTTTCTGTAGGACTGGGCATAAAGCTGTACAATATCCACATATGGCTTTGATACTTATTTTTCAAAGGCTTCATATTGAATTAATGATTAAAATCTGGTAAATTGACTGAGTATCTTGATTAGTCTGTACAACTTCACACAAAAAATTCCGCTATGACAATTTCAGCAAACAGCAGCTTTTCAAACAAGAACTTTTGCCTCCATGCTTTTAAGTTGAAGAGCTTCCAGCTGATGAGCTGGACACAATTACACTGTGTACATCCACCACCCAAAGAACCTTTCAAGGTATCTCCCAGTGTTGTTTCTAAAACTCACAAGTGATTAATCAAAGGCATGTTTTCTTCCATCTTAAAAACAGTGGGTCAAACACTGCATCAGTCACTGATCAAGCTTTAAGTACATGCTATTTAAAATTTAAATCAGGGAGGGACAAGGGGAGGAGGCAAAGAATATATTCAACAGGGTTCACTGGTTACCATAACACATACTTAGAATAATGCACTGGATTAGCAACCTACAAACCCCACACTCTTCTTCGGCCTGCTCAAGGCCTAAGTGCATCAGCCCACCTTGTGTTCCATCTTCCATGGTAAGCTTTTTTAATACAATTACTGGACATCCTTATAAATACTTTCTACATAGTCACCTCAAACAAATAGTTTAAGAAAATTCTAAACATTATACACTCCTCCCACCCCTGCACCCATCCTTTTCTGCCATTAACTCTAGTATCATCCACTAAACAGGTTTTTAAAAAGAGCAAATATTTGCTGAACTTGTCTTAAATTTCTATCTGTATGGTAACAGAAACAGCCTTTTAGAGTATAAGAACTGCCTGTTTATAGCAGTATAGAAACTGTGCTACTTAAAGAACCCCAAACTAGCATGACCTTGAAAGATAACTGATCAAAATGGTTCATATCATGGATGCTGATTACAGAAAAAACAGATGTACATATACTTTATCCCTCTGCATCAGAAAAAAACATACCTCTTATGGAATATAATCTAACATACTTCATAAGCATACAGACAGACATTCTATTCCCAATTAGTGATCAGCTGCCATTTATCAGAAGAGACATTTCACAAAGATGGCTTCCTTCACCAATATCCCATTTACCCTGAGATCTGCTGCAATTTTTAGACATGAAAGTTCACAACTGGTTGCAAACTGGGAAGTATTAGAATGCCTTTACTGAATTAAACATGGACAGTTGAGAAAAATGGATGTGCTTACCTTCTTTCACATAAAGTGGCAAAGGGTAAACTAGGTTCATGAAAAAATTGCATTTCAAAGGGTGCCTAATCAAGAACAAGCCATTTGAGTTACTAGCATATGGCAGGAGGGGAAGGAAGGGAAGGGCAGAGATGCCAATTTGTGGGCCTTGCAAAAAGATAGGAGGCCAGTGGCCTTATGGGAACTCACAACGCTTTTTCTACTTAGAATGTACTGTGCCACACATACCAAGGAGCTATTTACACAAATACTCAAACTGGCCTTTTCTGCTACATTCCTTAGCACTGGATGACAATGTTAGATCTTAAGACAGCAAGATATTTTTTTCTGTACAGTATAAAAAGGCTAGTGTAGAAGATGCTAAAGCTATTGGTCCCAAAATGAATGAACAATCTAACTGCAAAATACTTTGGAACACTGGAAAGTAAGTTTTCCATAAAGCCTGTCTTTTTGCAATATCAATGAACATTTAATTATTCTACATTCACCATTCTTTTTTAAAATGCAGCTTAGCTGGATATACTTAGTAATGTTCTGCAATGGACAAAGTTGGAAAACTCAGGAGTTCAAGCAAAAGTTAGGCAAGTCTTTCACTTTTAATATTAACAGTAAAGTAGTCTGAATTTTCACCTCAATCAACAGATTGGCCCCTACTCAGTCAGTTCTAATTTATTTAACAGTCATAAAAATCTGCTCCCAAAGGGACAAATCTATGCAAAACAGATGAATTCACATTCTCATAACTTTTATGACTGATTCCAGCCTAAAAACTAAAAGGTGATCCGGAATATCACATGCTAATATACAACTTCCCTAACTTTCCAACTAAACTGAGGCCCTATGTCCACATAAAACTTTCTGCTGAATGTTCAATATCTGATTCTTTAACTTGGGCTTTTGTGTTTACATGGCATTTATGAATTCATTGTAGTATTCCTGAGATAAGTGAAAGCTAAGAAACAGTCAAAACAGTGAAGTTAGGAAAATCAAACAAGGAAAAGTTGCTGTTAATGGATTGCTTGCTGCAGTCTGCAGGCACAGTGACAGTATTAAAGTAGTCAGCTGGAAGGAAAAGAGATTTCTCTTCTCCAAAGTGCCTTGTCAAATTATTTCGGCTGATTATAGCCAGCATTTCAAGACTGCATATTTGAAATATGTATCCTAAGAAACCAGTAAAAAGATCTACTAAACTTAAATTACTGGTTAATTTTTCCAACACTTTTGTAAGGATTCTAATCTCATTATAGACATCTTTCAAGTCCCCCAAAAGATTATTTCTGGCCCAATTTCTGGAACACTAAGGCCAAATACTTTCAAGATAAGATAATGACAGAGCAAATATAGCTCACTATTGCCATTAAAAAGTGTAAGAATTTTAAAGTTGTAGGTTGAGAATAAATTTTGCATAAAAATGGTCATTTGAAATAGTTTTCTTCTACAAAAAGATGCCTATGGACAGTTTCAGCATACATTGTCTGTTCTGCTAAATATATAAATAATTATTACACACACACACACACACACACACACACACACTCTAGTTCTTAATGGAAAAAGTAATAAAGACTGCTACAAAAAATATTTATGTTGTGAATTAAATATGCATATTAAACGTTAGACAGTGCAAAATGCTGAGATGAAGCACAAAAAGCAATGGCTGCAATCCTTACAACAGTTAGTTTTAAAATATTAAAGTTTCCTGAGTTTGTGCTTGAATTTATGGTATATAATTTGAGTCTGTACGCTTTGCATCCACGGAACTGCAGACAGGGGGCTTCTGTGGGGTGTGGCTTGCATGCTTATCCGTTGTCCATTCCTCACTGTCAATGACTGAATCGACTTGTTCAGGATTTTCTAGTTCTTCGTCCTCGCTTTGTTCAATGTTTTCATCCTCTGCACCACTAAGGCTCTTTCCAAGCTGAAGTGTTTCCATAGTCCGTTGAGTCTCTGAGACCCAAGATTCAATTCGGCTGTTGAGCTGAACTTCTTCAGAGATAGGTTCATGGGTGTAGTCATCGTCATCCTCCTCCTCCTCCTCCTCCTCCTCTTCAAGCATTCCTGGGACGAGGGTACTGGTTGTACTGGTCATGGAGGAGTTCAAAATATCCCTGCAACTGCCATCCAATGATCCTGTATCCGTGCTCTGTTGTGAGGCCCATTCCAGATTATCATCTGGCTTCACCTCCTCTTTGCCACTAAGTGCCTTTCCCTGCGCTGTGACCGTGACGATCCCACCTAGAGATAACTGCTTAGTAGCAGCGGCCTTGCAGTTCCCAGGTTTTTCAGGATCAGCCACCTTAGACGAAGCCTCTCTTTCATTTTCAGAAGTTTCCAACCCATCTGAGGTTTCCACCATACTCCTCCAATTTGTTTCTGAAAAAAGCAAAAAGCTTTGGGAAATGTTGCCATACAGAATGAGGGGCACAACATTACTTTGCTTTTAACAGGATTAGGCATGTGCGAGTGTGCACGTGAATGTCCACACACACACCCTCTTTCTCTTCCACCTCCAAAAAAGGAACTATGAAATTTCAGTACTTTCTCAAGCATTATTCTCATGCATAGAACTGTGCTTCAAAACAACTGAATTAATTATAACCCAGATGGAGTTGACTGTGTTACAGAATTAATGGCAGCCACATAATTGCTGAATAGAGTTCAAAATATATCTACACTATGTAAGTGAAGCCCAAGCCATTTTAACCATGCCTGGTTTTGGGGCCTGGTTTTAACTTCAATTTCACATTATGTTTATAGTCATTTATTTCCCAAGCCACTGACCTCAGCTTTGATTGCTGTGCTAACAATGCCTCTTCCTGGACAGGTAAGATTTTCCCCACAGTAATTCATGCAGTAGTGGCCCTCATGAGAGAAATACCACAATGCACTCTGTGTGGGACTGCTCTGGTGCCCGCAGTGGAACACTCACCCATGTTATGCATGCTTTATATACCCAGCAGCCATTTGAGATCTTCAGAGCTGGCCTTGCTGACTGTTCCATGAATGGTGCCATGCAGCATCCCTGAGGTGGGTGTTCTTGGTGGCACACTCTGGGAAAGCTTCCCCATGCAGTTCAGGAGGCAGAAAACACCTCCTAAAAGAGTACTTGCTCACCCAGGCTTTCTTTGGCTTATAATTACTGCCAATTAATCATATGCTGAACCATCATACTGTTCCATGCACTGGTTTCTATTGTTATTGCAAATGAAATTGTTTTATCAGTGCATTTAAATGGGATTTTAAAATTTTATCTGTGAAGCTTTTAGGCATGTTCTTATACATTAAGCCTTGTATAAGACCTATTAAGCTACATAAGTAATCTGATCAACCTGGAAACTAATTGTTAGAGGGGCAGTAGATAAATGCATAAAATCAGTAAATAAGGGAGAGGAGACAAAATCTTTCTGCAAACAAAGCATACTCTCCCACTGAGCTGAGGATTGTTTTATGGATTGCAGTACTGTGATTTTCAAAATCAAAACCAAAACCTTAAAAGTAGTAAAAAAATAAAATAACATCCTGGAATAAGGGAATAAGAGAAGACTTCAAGAAGCTTGCATTTACAGGGAATGTGGTGGGGGGTGGGGGACTGAACAGGGACATGACCCAGCCTAGCATCCTGGCTTAAGGTACAATCTTGTCTCCACAGAATCACTTTTGTTGCATAAAATAAACCTCTGTAGACTAATCATCCAAATGGGTGTGCCACAAAGAATGCAGGGGCATACCCAATTGCTCGCACCAGAGAAGGCTCCATGTTTAAACTGCTCTGTCAAGTTACCTCAATCCAATACTAAACTACAATAAATCGCAAATGTTTCCCAGGATCAGTACACAGTCTGAGCAAGGAGGGTTTATTTGTTTGTTTGTTTTTAAACCCTTCCTTTCATAAGATATGGTTATGAAATAATGAGGATTAAAGCAAAGAGGAGGAAAGCCTTTCAAGTTTACGCTCAGAGAAGATTCCATTATATAAGCATCATTCTGGAAAGGCAACTTACCATACTCCTTCTCATTCACTTCAGAAATGGGCTCTGAAATAACACTGCAGAATGAGATGGCACTTGCTGCAGAAGGATTCCGAGAATGCCCCATATGGTGGGGCACCTTCTTAATGTTCTTCAAGGCCTCTTCCTGTTCTTGCTCCATCGCAGCAACCATGTCTCGGTAGGCTTTCCTGGCCTCCTCCGTCAGCGACACCAATTTATTGAAGAGGTTCTAAAGGATAACGTAGCCCATGAAAGATACAAGGTACCCCAAGATACCACCCCCTTGCACCCTTTTATTTGAAGGCCTTGTCGTTTCAATACGGATTTATCCACACAGCGCATACACTGGCAAGATACATGCTGAAAAAAACATCTTGCGTTTTACTGCAGGTAGCTAGGGAATTTGAGGTGAGAGGTGAAGAGCGACCTTCTCATCTTGTAACCAAACAACTGCACTGCAATCGCTCAAAAGATGATTACAATGGCAGCAGCCTGATCTGTAGGTGTTCCCCAAGGAGGAGATCAACAAAGATCGTGGCCAAAGTTGGATGAAGGATTTGTGCACTGACTTGTAGCTGTAAAAGACAGGAGGGCCTGTAGATGCCGCTGTGCCCCCAACCATACAAACATTTGTTTAAGGTAGCAAAATCCTTTCTGGCTCGGCACCAATGGAAATTCTGCGTGCATATTAAAATAACGCTTGCAAAGAAAACAGCACCAATAAAAACATTTTGTTACATTTGAACTACAGAGGTTAACTTGAAATACTGGGATGGATGTGTATGCCTTGCACTGCATAGTTAGCATACTACGCTTCATTTACTAGGGAACATTCTGGTATGTGGACACTAACTTTATAAAAAAACAGCCATTTTATTAAATATTTAATAAAGATGAGCAAAAGTGGCTCTCATTCCAATTTCTCTTCTAGTCAGGGAAAAAAGCGATGTACTATGGCCCACATTTAACTTTTATATTTTGCCAGTTGCTTTTTTGGGCCCATTCTTTGGCCTTCCTTCAAAACAGAGCTTTCTTATAAGCCATACTTTGTGAAGGAGCCAAGCAGTGCTCACTTGTCCGAGTGCTTGGTCTATACCACATTAGAAGGCAGACACTGCTGAACTCTCCAGAAGAAATGCATATTGTCTTTTATGTGAAAGAAGAGCGTTTGCTCCAGTCTGCTCCCAAGGTTTGGGAAAAACCATTCGCAAATTCTAATGATCAGTATCAATGGATTTACGTTCAGGCACCAACACAGGTTGTGCCTGACCCCTGTGAAAAGCCAAGGACAAAGCTGAATTATGTGCTCTTACCTCAGCCCCAGAATAGTTGAAGATTCCCACCACGCTAACTGGAACCAGCTTATTCACACAGCGACCCAGAGCTTTACGTCCAAGGGCAAAGACGAAAGGGATTTCTTGCTCCCGTGCCATTGCTATTACGTTGTACAGAGCTTCATCTAGTCCACCTTGGTACCAGGAAGCATGACAAAAAGCCAAGCGTAAAGAACTCTCTCATAACTAGCCAGACTTTTAAAATTTATATCAGTGAAATTTGGTACCAGTGTAATTGCATGCAGCACCGACAGCGACCTATTTCATGAACTAGGAGTCTCTTCACACATTAAAATTCTTAGGATTTAAGTGTATGCCTAAATATGTGCAGTAGTTACAACTGTGTGTTGCACAGAAGCACACTTATCTGGAACCTGTGATTGGCTGCTTCTCTGTAGCATATCCTGTCTGCTGCTACATAATCTGCCCCAAGGATTATTCTTACTAGAGTGGAAAAATTATAATCCGCAGCTGAAACACACTGCATAAGACCAGGCAATGCAAGAAGCACAAGACAAAAAATAAGCTACACTTTGTTAAACATAAAGTAACTTAACGCTAGCAATGAGATAACAAATCAATTACTACGTGAGCTAATTTGTTATTGGAAAGCCCAGCTTCTAAAAGAAAAGCAGTTTTGATACACCTAAAGGCCTTAGGAAGTGAGTCACAAGTTGCATCCAATCTTCCTTCTTGTGTGAGCAGAAGAGCACATGAGATGTTTGTATCATGGTATTGGCCCACCACTTTTCCCACCCCCTGCGTAGCCCCCCCATGTGACACTGAAGCTGTTCTGACTCTACAGAGTGGCTTGTGACAGGATGTGAGGAGCTGTTGTAGGTGGAAGGTGGCTGAAAAAGCTCAATGGCACCTGGTGCTCCATTCCTTAAGTACCACTAAATGCCCTGCACACAGATGACAGTGCAGCCGACAAACAGTTTCATGCTAAAATAGACAACTAGCCTAATAAGAAAAGGTTTTCCACAAGTGTCATTAATACCTTTTGACTGGATTTTCTCACAGTTGGGAGAAATGATGACACACTTGATCTTGTTTAACTTCATATGCTTGGTAACCTCACGCAGGCCCATCACAAGCCTTCTCTTTGCTTTAGCTCTCATGGGGTCCTTTTGGTAAATCCGTTCTTGGAAGCTGACAAGCTCTTGTAACAGGAGAGTCACACACTCGTCGATTTCTTTACTGAGAACTTGATTGCAGTACCTGTAAGTTCACAAGGGAACCAACAGATTTCAAGGCAGCCAATTTGCTTCTATTATCTCTTGCTCAATTTTTTTTAAGTTCTCTGGGTTATGCCAAGAGAAAAGTTCATATTAAAATATCTTGGCACTTTAATCATCTGCTAAAAATAAGAACAGCAATGTTTAAAAAACATAGTTTTAATAAGCCTATGTTGCAAATGGTGTATTTATGTACTGGGTGAGTGCCAATAATGTACTATGGCTGCTTGAAGAATTTAGCCCACTGATTTTTCGATAAAGGCTGTCTTTTCCCTTTTCATGCCATTTGAAAACCATTTTCAAAAGCAGGGTGATTCTTGCATCTGCAAAGGTGTGGAAGGATATTTTGATCCTGTTGTTGTGAACAGAGAAACATGTGGATTGTGAAAACTGCCCAGAGAGAGTCAGCTTTGGGGCAGGTATAGAAATGAAATAAATGAATAATATGTGGCTGTCTGACTTGCAAGGAGCAGGCTGAACGAGGATATAGTTATGGGATACAGAAAGGCTACCTAAACTAAACGCAGACATGGCCAAGGTGCCAATAGCAAGCTGACATGGAGCAGGACTAGGGAAAGGGGATGGTAAGCAAAATGACAGTAGTATGTTTGATGGGGTTTTTATCTAAAGGAGCAGGTTTAGTTACAAGTCCTTCTTGACTTCCTTTTTTGTTTCAATGCCAGCTGCTACCACTACCCACAAGTTTTAGTTACCTGCTTAGGCCAGTGACCCAAATATATCTTTTCCTCAATCTAGCCTCAGTCACCTGTGCTTGTGTTAACTTTCTAATTTGAAGATGCCTTTTGAAGATGTTGCAAAGTTGCAGCTAACCAAGTCTTGCTATGTAGCTGTTCTTTCTCAGCCCACAGAGAATAAATACTTATTATAGCATAAAAGCTCCTGCCACTTAAAATTTGAGTTTAACCTTTGCAACACTGAACCACGTGAAACCTCCAAGTATTAGGGAGCATGCAATCCTATACATTTGCATAAGAAGTAGAGATCATGTTTTGCCCCATCCTTTACTCAGGTTGGAGAGGATGCAGGGCCAGGGCCTACAAGTGTGCACAATTCACTTCCATATGAGATCTGCTTGGCCTTCCTACTCCTGACTCCTGAAATGCTCCTGGGTTTTAAAGACTTCCCATATATTTTAGCTGTCACATCACATAATTAATGTTCATTCTAACTTCCAAGGAATTTTTAGCTTGCTTATTTTTTGTAGCTACACATATATCATTCATATTATACTGTGATCCTAGAATTAGGTTTTTACTTTGTCAGCTGCTTAAGTCTCTAACCAAGTGCAGATGCACATGGAAGGACCTGAAACAAGCCGTAGCTGCTTCTTAGTGACTCTTTAGACAGCAGCTCTGGCCTCAGCTTCATGGAAAAAATAAAGCCACTAAACTATATATATATAAAAGCCACTAAACACACTCTCTCTCTCTCTCTCTCTCTCTATATATATATATATATATATATATATACACACACACACACACACACACACACACACACAATTGGCACCTTGCTCTATTTATTAAATTAATTAATTAATTATTGGCACCTTGCTAATAATATTTTTTCCATCAGGCATGTGACTTGCCAAAAACAGCTAAAGCTCTTTGTGGTGTTGGCACCTTTTTGCCCTATTTACAGTACGCCACACCCAGGATGGCTGGCATTTGATTGCATGAGTCCATCATGCCTTGCAGTGTGGACTGAATGTGGTGGTGGTGGTGGTGGTGGTGGCGGTGGTGATGGGGGGGTTTACAGGACCATTCAGCTTTGGCTAAAGAAAAGTTTCACTAGTCAGGTTCCGCAGAATGTCATTTCCAAAAGGTTCTTACTCTCTGAACCGCTTGCTGTGAATTTTCGTTATAGTTGAAGATGCCATTGGACTGCCTATCCCTGAACTGGCAGGTGAGCCTTGGGATACCGGAGTCATGCAGTAGGGAGAATTCTGGCTTGCTGGAGACAGCGAGGTGTCACTTGGGACACTCAGGCCAGTTTCTGTAACAGAAAAACAAAAGAAGAGCTGTTGCACCCAGAAATATGTCTTACACGTCATGGGAATATATTGCTCCTTGTTTTCCCTTTCATCCCACCATGATACTCCTAAAGCAGGAAACACAACTCATGTGTATCCTCAGTAACAAAGCCAAACTACTATTTTTCTTAAGAAGACATTGTAGTCTAGACTACTCAATATAATGACATGACTGAGACACCATTTGCAAATCAGCAAGTTGGAGATTTAGAAAGAGAGATGCACATACACTGGCTGATGATATTCTACAGATTGAAGTCTTCTATGGAAGTATCTTAAACCACCACAGCAATTTTTAAAGATAAAAGCTCAGCTCCAGAGGGCCCCATGCGGTTGAACAGGCGAGTTCAACTGCCCCCCTCTTTCCTTCTTTCTCCTTTGGAAAAGCTGAAGAAAATTCAGAAGTGGCATTTCATGAAGATCAAGGAGCTGCCACGATGGGTGGGAAGGAGAATCAGTCCTTCAATGCAGACTTAGAAGCAATTTCCATGCCATTTACAGGCTCCTTTGGATTATGGAACTAAGCCCATCTGAAATATGTGGAAGCTCTATACAAACAAGGTCTTTCTACTTACCTATTTTAAAGTAGCTAGTGCAGCAGGTAACACTTAAGTCTAAGAAAATCTTACAAACAGAAGGTACTCAGGCAAAGCAAATATTTATTAGATTGGGCTCAAGTATATACAAATTCTAGCTTCCAAACTGGAAATACAACCTAAGTTTCTGAAACCTGGATAAATTTCTGTTACAACATTCAATTAAAATTTAGACTGGACATATAGATAAACATAAATATGCTTCAAATAATGCTATGCATATTTAATAAATGAATATGCTTTGGCGAGGAGCGCTTTCCATCAGCTTCAGCTGATCCATCAGCTGTGTCCCTTCCTGGAGTTCGACTGCCTGGCGACAGTGACACATGCGTTGGTGACTTCCTGGTTAGATTACTGTAACACGCTCTACGTGGGGCTACCCTTGAAGACGGTCCGGATACTTCAATTGGTGCAAAACAGAGCTGCCAGGGTGCTGATGGGGACTGGGCGTGGCTCTCGTATCACCCCAGTTCTCCATCAGCTTCACTGGCTTCCCATTGAAGTCCGGGCCCAATTCAAGGTGTTGGTTCTTACCTATAAAGCCCTTAATGGCTTGGGTCCTGGTTACCTAAAGGAGCGTCTGAGACCATATATGCCCTCCCGCCCCTTACGATCAGCAGCTGATGCTCTCCTCCGGGAACCCTCCATGAGAGAAATAAGGAGGGTGAGTACCTGGAGGAGGGCTTTCTCTGCGGTGGCGCCCCACCTATGGAATGCGCTCCCCAGAGAGGCTCGCCTGGCGCCGTCTTTATTTGCTTTTCGGCACCAGGCCAAGACCTTTTTATTTAAGCAATATTTTAAGTGTTAAATTAATTTATGTTTAAAGTTATTTGTTAAGTTGTTATTATATTGTATGTTTTAATTCGGACCTTGAGGTGGGCCAGTTTTTAATATTGTGTATGTTTTTAGGATATTGTGAGCCGCCCCGAGGCTTGTGGCAAGGGGCGGCATATAAATTTGTTAATAAATAAATAATAATAAATAAATATAGTTTGGGTCCAATATACTGAGAAAAGAAATATTTTACATAAGCAAGACTTATACTCTCATTGGTTAACATTACAGAATTCATATGCACACATGTGTAAATACACACACACACACATATTTTACTTCTGTTTTTAGAATTCTGACCTTCCTGAGATGCTAGTTCTTCTGATGGGTTAGAAGCCAGGTTCAGAGTCACCTCTTCTTCTTCAGCTCCTAGAAGACTATGATCCACAGACAGGCGTCCCTTCTTTTCCTCTCTTTCTTTCAAGATAATCTGCAATAAACCCAATTATGGAGTTGTAAATCATACTATTTTAATGGCTTACTACCACAGGTACAGAAACATTTAAAAACAATCTGAGGTGAAAAAAATGAGCATGTTTACAAAACTGTATCCTTACTGTGAAACAATATACATGGTGAGCTGCCACCCCAACCACCACAGAAGAGTCTTTTTTTTTTCAGGGATGTATGTAATAATTTTATTTCAAGAACACAACATTGGGTTGGACATGCCTTACCAGTTCTGACTGTCATTTACACATAGTAGTAAAATTAGGATACAATCCAATCATGACCAGACAGTAGTAGGATATCCTGCTAGGAAGTGCCATGACTTTTTCTTTCTAAACATGCACAGGATCACATCCTTAAGAAGTCCAAAAATATTTTATACTATATTGTTATCCAAAACTTTGACATTAATTATTTTTTTAAAAACAGAACAAGTGAAACTAATTTTAAATTGACATTAAGACATTGTTCCCTAAATCCTTTTGCCAGTTTTTTAAATTCAGAGATTTTTAAAATTCAAACCAAGATGATCTTACAATAATCACATATTTAAATCCATGAATTCACTATTTAGCAATCAATACAAATTTTATTTTCCTGGGCTCCAAGGTCACTGCAGACAGGGACTGCAGCCAAGAAATTAAGACGCTTGCTCCTGGGGAGGAAAGCTATGGCAAACCTAGACAGCATACTAAAAAGCAGAGACATCATCCTGCCAACAAACGTGCGTATAGTCAAGGCTATGGTTTTCCCAGTTGCAATGTATGGCTGTGAAAGCTGGACCATAAGGAAGGCTGAGCGCCGAAGGATTGAGGCCTTTCAATTGTGGTGCTGAAGGAGACTCCTGCAAGTCCCTTGGACCGCAAGGCAATCAAACCAGTCAGTCCTAGAGGAGATCAACCCTGACTGCTCTTTAGAAGGCCAGATACTGAAGATGAAACTCACAATACTTTGGCCACCTAATGAGAAGGAAGGACTCCCCGGAGAAGAGCCTAATGCTGGGAACAATAGATGGCAAAAGAAGGAGGGGACGGCAGAGGATGAGGTGGCTGGATGGAGTCACTGAAGCAGTCGGTGTGAGCTTGAGTGGACTCCGGGGGATGGTGGAGGACAGGAAGGCTGTCAACATGGAATGTTGTCCATGGGGTTGCGATGGGTCGGACACAACTTCATGACCAACAACAACAACAAAACAATTTTGTGATTGACTAAGTGTCTGCCATGTAACTGGGAAGTAGAAAAGATCCTGGAAGAAGCAGCAGGTTCTCCGGATCTCATCATAAGAACAAATATTTCAGAAAAAATCAGGTAGGTTATTGTCAAATGGTCACATTCCACACAGTTAATCACAAACTGATAAAGATAGCCCATTTCATGCTTTATGGCATATTAACTGATGCTGTGACTAGTATCAGTTCCGCTCAGGTGGGAATGTTTTCCTGCCACCAGGACCTAAGCAATTAGAATGAATAATTTCTGTGTTTTTAGACACCTCAAAGACCACATTGCTAAAAGGGAAGCAACACTTTTAGAGACAGTTTACCTTTTTAAGTGCTGTAGGACGCTTCAGCTTTGAGAGTTCTCTCTCTTTTCCTCGTTTCACTTTTGGAGCAGTGGAATCCAAAGGATTAAGGCAACCCAGTGATGACTGTCCTTTAGTTAAGGATTTTCGGTTGGCTGACTCCTTGGTGTGAAAAGGAGCTGCACTGCCAACTAAACAAAACCAAGACAGAATAACAGCTTATATGTGATGCTTATGTTTCCCGATTGATTAGCTGTCATTACTCATTGTGACAGCTTTTTTCTTTTGCAGGCTATTAAAATGGAATGCTTCTGCTTCCAGGTGGCTTTAATATGTTATTTATTGTTAGATTGTTTTTAAGGCATCTGATTTTATTGATTGTGAGCCGTCCCGAGATGCCACACATATGGGATGGCATATGAAAGTTTTAATAAATAATAAATAAATAATAACCAGCCTTCAATTTAGCCTATTCTTGACGGAACACTTGAGTTTATATAGAAAAATAGAAGCATGATATACTTCAGCCATACGAGGATAAAAATGTTATTTTAACTAGCAACTGGTGTAAGAGAAGTTTCCTTTATTTAGCATCCTAAGAGCCACACAATTCCATGTACTGCACTTTTGGGTCTTGAGCCACAGCATCCTATGCCTCATAAGCCACATTTACCACTGAGGAGATTTTCAAGAACAGCAGAGAATCTGGCAGGGGAGGGAAACAAAACTCCCTGGGCATACTCAAGCAATTGGGTGCACCTAGAGGAGTTATTTGGATCTCTGGAAAAGCAGCTTTCCACACAAATGTGTCATTTGCACTCCCAAGTCATGACAGAACAGATTAGGAACGCACTACCAGATATGCCTTATAAGAAATACTAAGTTTTTCTCTGAATAAGCAAACTCATCCAAAAATAATTCTTAGTGGAAAAGTTGGCCCAAGTGCATATTCATTCAAAGTAATTTACATTACATTTCTAACAGGCAGCCATGCATAGCAGAACTCACTGTTCCCTTTTCTTTACAAGACCATCTTCATCATTTATTAGCAAGAATTTATTTTACCACTTGCAAGAAAACTTTAAAAAAACTGAATGAAACCCGGAGACAATAAACAACTCATTTGTATTCCGCTACTGGCACAGGATGAGAAACCTGCCTTCACAGAGCTAAGTTCTGTGGAGAGAGTAATTTCACCAACATCATTTCTTGATGGGTATGCTGTTTTCTGAATTTCATTTCTAGTTTAGGGAACATTCTGGCTATGTGCATTCTGCACATTTTACTCACAGAGCAGCTGCCAGGTATTTATGGCACAAATACTTCATGTTTAGGAGTGTAATTCATTGAAGGAAGATCCAAATGCCGTTTTCATGTTTGACTGCAAGGTGGTGTTATGGCCACATGTGTTGGTCCACTATAAAACTCCCTGTGCTCAGTCCCCGTACTAGTCCCCTGTACTAGTCCCCGTAGATGGAAAAAATGTTTACGAAATGTGTGGCTATAAAGAACAGTATTATAAACAACTGTATTATGGTTACCTGTGTAGGAGAGGGGTCTGGTATTCGTGATCTGGCGAGCTTTCATAGCCTGCTGCTGTTTTTCAAGAGCAGCTAGCATGTCCCCCAAGTCTAACTGAACAGGTGTTTTGCTCTTCTTCCCAGCTGCTTTTGAAACTGCTTCCTGTAATTAAAAGAAAAATAGAGCTCAACTTAGCAGCCAAAAATGTAATTCCTGTTGATGAAGCGCAACAGCAGGAGATGGCTACTGCACTCTTGTCCTAGTTTTGAGCTTTCCAAAGGGGACTGACTGGCCACTGTGCAAACAAAGTGCCGAACCAGACAGGCCTTGATGAGCTGCAGCATGTATGTTTGTATTTAGATAGGGTTTTCCTTCTTCCATAACATCAGGTGTTACTCTGACCTTATGATGGTGGGGGGCTGGAAGTGGGGACCCTTATCAGTCTCCATCATAAGGTTGATGACAACTAGCAATAAAGGCCATTGTGATTGTTAATTCAGGAATAAGTGGATTAATACATACAAAGGCTAAAAAAGTGGTGTAACATTGGGATCACTGACAGTTTGAAATGTTATTCTCTTTCATTTGCAAGCAAAACTGCAGGAAAATTACTTGACAAGTACACCAAGGGCAAGACTGACATTATGTTGGGGGCTGTATCCCAGCAATGACCATGCGTGATTCAAATATACAATTAATCTCAACTACTGCATTAGAATGACAGACCTGGAGTTTCCTCTGCTCCATACTAATTTCTGAGTACTCTTGAGCTGTGGCTAGGGCTGCTGCCAGAGCTTTCTTCTTTTGACTTTTTGCTCGTTTGGGAACAGAAGTGGTGATTGGAATTGGTGTCTGTACTATGTTGATTGGAGAATTTTCAGGTAAATCATCCAACTGGAGTCAACAAGAGGCACATGCAGTTAAAAGGTATTACCACACAAAGTACACTTCACTATAAGCCTGAGTGTGCTTCACATACACAAGAATAAGCTTAATAATCCTAAGTGAATCAGTGGTTTGATAGGCAAATACACTTTTGTGCTAATACATTTTAAAGTCATATGAGACGAAGAGCCATGCTTATTTCATGGAACCAATTCATTCATAAATCAAGAGGGCCCAAAGATTAGCATTAATGGTTTGATCCTGAAAGGCGGGATCTTTGGTTTGATGCTGCCATACACTATAAGCAGATTACTTCTGAGCTATCCCCAGGAACATCAATATTCTATATTTAGGAGCATATGTATCCTTTGCTTAAACACAAAAGAATTTTGCAGCCAAGTGATCCAAAATCTGCCAAGGAAGTTGGAATTGTGAGGTCTATACAAGTTATGCGCATAGAGAAAAAATGCAGTCTCCTGTTTAGTGTAATTGGATTATTATGCCAGTTACATATAGGAGCAATGAACTATGCAAGCCACTAAGGTTCCATTCCAGCTGGAAGAGGACTTAGTCACACCAATAGCTTTTCAGACTTCAGCAGGCATTGCCCACACACTTTCAGGCATATTCTCCACACCTTAAGGGCTGGAGGCCTGTTTTCTTATTTTAAAATGAAAGCCAACATTTTTAGGAATTCTGCACATGGCTCCATACTACTTGGTGTCTCTTCAGGCCTCCCAAACAACATTATTTACTGTTACATCTTGCCAGAATATTTTAAGAAATTTTATCAGCCAGAATATTTTAAGAAATTCACCAGTAATCCAAATCAGAGGTCTGATTGCATCCAGAAAATGTCAGTCAACTCTCTTACCACTTTAGGTGCATGTTTCAGCTGCATATTGCCACCTTTATAATTTCCACTGTCACTATTTAACTCTGGAAATTCTTCTTCATCCTAGATAGAAAATTTGAGGAAGTGTTAACATGCATAATTACATGCTGAAATTTGCAGGGCTCAATTACTATGAACAGCAAGGAAACACTGAACTAAACAATGGAAGTTGGCAGAAGCCAGACTTAACATTATTAAAATAGACTGCATTGCCTAACTATAAACTACCCAGAAAGCTTTGGTTGTGAGGCAGAAGTGAAATGAGAACAAATAAATGCAAACTGTTAATTATTCATGTGACAATTAAAGTAGGTGAGCATATAGATCACAACATGCCAGAGTATACTGAAATCAAACAAAAGAAAAATTCACTGGTAGAATTGTGAAAGATAAGTTTGTATGCTTTTGAAAAGAACATGCTTATTTTGCAGCATATATAAAGAACAGGAGTAAATTATGATGTAGCTCAAAAATCTCAGAATTATGGTGATTATTATAATGAAAATTTACCTCAAAATAGAGGGGTTCAGGACTCTGCTCTGTCCTGTTTGGCTGACTTGTACCTTCAGACTTCTCTGGCCTCCTCTGCAAGTTCTGTCTTCTTTCGGAAGATGTGCTGTGCCCCCTACATCTAAAAGCAGGCTAAATGTACATACAAAAGAAGAGAACGTGTTATGGACTAGTGCTTTTGCAATTATTCCTTTAAAAATCAGGTCAATTAAAACAGGTCTGACTCAAGTAATTTGGCTTTTCTCTTGCAGATAAAAACAAACAACCCCCCCCCCCACTAAACAGATGTCATTTACATGCCCTTCCTTTTGTGCCTACACATGTATTTATTATTTAAGCAATATCTATACCGTCCTTTGGTCCAGATGGCTCTCTGGTTTGTTTACATAATCAAAATGCACAAACAAAAATAATATATTAAAATCAAAGATAAATACATATAAAAGCAATGCTAAAATAGAAACAATAAGCTCACAATAAACCCACAGCAGTAATTTTTAAAGAGAATTAAAATTGTTACCTGTGAAAATATTGGGTGAATCAAAAGGTTTTTACCTGGCACTGGAAGGAATAAAGAGTAGGCACCAGGCGTACCTCCTTGGGGAGCTGATTCCACATCTATCTACAGCCTTGAATCAACTTATAGTAGAAGTCCGATGGCTTTGTTTTCTAGGTTTCATCTAAGATACATTCATGAACAGGCCCACTTAATTTGCAAGACTTACAGAAAGTGGGACCTGAGTTTTCCACACTGAAAAGATATCTAAACTTCCATCTCCTCTCAAAACTGGACTGAGCTCCCATCTCAAAAGAGCATCTGAAACCAACTGCTTTGTGAGAAAGAGCATCTCCCTGCTCTGAAGTTGGTGTTCTCATTTGGACTTCTCTGAGACTTACATGCCACAGCAGGGGTGAAAAATGTCAGCAGATTCCAATAAGGCCTCAGAAGGCAAAGCTCCTATTTGCAAGTCAAAAACTTGCAGCTGTATTACAGCCACTTCCAAGAGGGAAGAGTTGACTGGCTATGTTTTGAAAGCCAGCCAAGACCCATTTCTGAACGTCTTGACCAATCTGCTGGCACCACAGCTTGCCATTATAACAACTGAGTAACATTAAGAACTGACAGCTGTGCTCCCTTGCTTTTTCCTCTTCCTTTCTCAACCTTTCTCCCCTTGTACGTCATGTATTTTAGTCTGTAAGTCAAAGGACTGGAACTAACTTGTTTTTTATTCATTTGCAAACGGTTCTAGGAGCTTTTCAGGCTGAGGAGTGTTGTGGGGCAATGCTTTCAATAAAATACCTTTGAACTACTGTGCTGCTCAGGTTGCCTTCCACCTCTTGAGAAAGTTGGTGCTCTCTCTATCCAAGGCTTTTTTTGAGTTGCTTGGGAACTGACACTTGTCCAACTGGCACCAGCTGAAAGAAACACCACAGTTGTTTAAGGAAATGCTTCATATGTTAAACAAACAAAGTGTGACGATTATACCATTTTGCAAAGAATCCAGAAAGCGACATATGTAAAGAAGCTAAATACAAAGTCTGGCCTAGTGTATAAACTGAGTAAAACTTCCACTGTTTTCAGTCATCCCACCTACCTGTGTCATCATCAGAGATATAATCATGACTGACAGTAAGCTATCGCAAGTATTTACCATGTTCAAAAACATTTAGCAATCGTTCAGTGCATAGCTACTGTTCACATGTTTGCGTTCTATCAAGTCTGGCATTGTTTTCCTAATCAAAAATGGCTGTCTCTTTCCCTTGTACATTCAGTTGTCCTCTATCGGAACAGGAAAAGTACAATTAAGATCCAAGCCTTATCTGTAGTTGTGATGGAATTTAAACATCAGTGCAGGCATGGATAAATTGTCAAACAGCAAGACAGGATTAGAAACAGAAAAAAATGGATTTAAAAGGAGGTAGACTGGTACAGCATAAATCTTCTAAAAACAGTCAGGACTGTTTTTGAAATGTAAAGATCACATTGGTTAGCAAAGGCATTTAGGAGAAAACCAAGAGTTTCAAATTCAAAGAACTCAAAAGAGCAGCCATATTCAACTAGGTGGACTCCAAATGTGTTAAACTACAGTCACTAGTATCATTATATTTCCAGCTTGCGGGTGATAAGAACTGCAGTCCAACACAACTGGGGCACCAGGATGGGGAAGGCTACAATACAGTTTACACAAGATTGCCTAAAGAAAATGGTTAGAGAGGAGTGGCTCACCTAAAAGCATGAAAACACACATTGTCCTATTTAAACTGTGACTATTTTAGAATTGGATCTAATTACAAAAACCTGGGACCATAGAACTCAAATGGAATATTTATTATTTATCACAACTGTTCATAGAAAAGTACGAATTAGGAATATAATGCTGACAAAGTGCAAAGCTTCCATTTGTTCTTGATCAGTTAATATAGGAAATTTACCTGGGTGTATTGATGTTTCCATGATCTGAAAAATGAAGAATGGAGAGGTCACTTTAAAGTTTTGCTCATTTTGTGTCTTCTTCACCCGCCTTAATATTTACGAGGGGTTACCTACATTTGCTGCAGCAGATTCGGCGCTCCTTGAGGTAGCAGCCGCAGCTTGGTTGCTGTGCTTGGGACTGCAGTAGCCACTATCACTATCAATATCTGCCTCACTTGCCCCTTGCTCACTAGAGGATTCTGCAGGGTGGGAGGTTCTTCGGCGCCTGCTTTTTGGTTTCCAGTGTGCCGTACTTACACTCTCAGAGAGCGATTTGCTTGCTATCTCTGAAGGAAAGTCTGTAAAGTAAGGACAATGGAATCATTGAAAGCCAGCAGTTCGTTACAAAAATAAGATTTTAAACTGTACAAGGAACTGGGAGACAAGATAAGCAGAAGGCAGGAAATGCACAAGAAACATTGCCCTACCTGTTTGTTGACAAGCATCCACAAGTAGTACAATTTTGGGTCTGCTCTCAGGGCCTGACGCACTGGTCTCCTTCTGAGTAGCAACACTTTTGACTGGAGGCCTTTTGTTTTTTATGTGAGTCTGTGAAGGCTGTTGTTGTTCAAAGAGATTAGTCAAGCAACATAATTAGCCAGTAAACCAGTGGCCTCAATTTAGGAAAGCTTATTTCTCATTTGCTAGCTACTTTTGCAACAGTGGATAATTAAAAATAAGGTTTGGAAAGAACTCGCATCTCTCGTTCATATCAAAACTGACAGCCCAAGCCCTTGATTTCTGCATGAGCACCAACGTTCACATTCCTGGCATTCAATAATTGCAACACATTTTGGAACCCACAGCCAGATTGTTGTGCTGCTAAAAGTCCCTAACATGTTAGTGCTGACCCTTTGCTAAAGTACAGCAGTAAATAACTTTTTAAAAATGATAGAGAATTATTTGTTTATGGCATTTCTATACTGTTCAATTAGCACAACACTCTCAATGTGGTGTACAGAATAACGAACAGAATCTGTTGGATGCTCCTCAAGTCATGTTTACAAAAACTGGAATTCACCCAGAATTTAAGCAATGCTAAATGGTGGAGGAAGGTGTTTGAAGGCAATGGAATGGATAAATTGTTTTGATGTGTTTTAAATAGTAGCTAGACAGCGCTGAAGACACTATTAAATCTATTAATTTCCTTTTATACTACATATGCAAATAGCATGACTAAGATACAGCATTTTAACTGGACAGCAGCTTTGTTGTATTTACACATTAAGTAATTTTATAATATTTGTATAACTCACTATGTTCTCCACAATTGATTGCAATTTAACATATTTTAAAATTAAAATAAATGTCAGAAGGATGCTTGTGTGTGACATCTATTCACATTTGCATGAAAGTGGGTTAAAAGTATCCACATATTCATGGAAGGTGGGTAAATGTTTTCTTAAAGCATCAAAATGAATACAGAACTGCAACAATTTGGAATCACAGAAACTGGTCTGGAGGATGCCACAACGCTTTTATGTAATAATGAATGTTAGATAATTCTAAGCAACTGAAATATATAGACATATATAGTAGCACACTTATAAAACCCATGGAAGTTGATAAGATCTAGAAGTAATTAATCTGCAAAATATTTTGGATTGCAGCCTGAGTAGAAATGAAGTGGTCTATGATTTAAATGGTCACTTAGGCTGGATCACACAAACATAGTTAATAGCAAAAGAAGTTTGGGAGTGGAGGAAGTTTCCAATTTAATGAAAGTCCAACTGTTCTGAATCCTCCAGTCTTAACTTCTTCAGGTAGAAAATTGAAATCAATACACTATTAAAACAGCTTTTTGTTAACCTAACTCTAGTGTGCCTACATGACAAAGCATACTGCAAACCTAGAATTTCCAGTCAGGTAACAAGACATTTTTTAGAATGTTTTGAGATGCAGTCCTATTCAAATCTGAACAGAAAAATATCTTATATGCACAGCCAGCCATGCCAGCATTGTAGGACGCTTTTCTATGTGAACATGTATAGGATCATACCCTTAGAAGACTTAATTTTTAGCAAACTCCAGAATCATAGCATTATGATGACAGAACAAGTTAAGAAGGGACAAGCCAAATTTTAATTTTTTTAAAGCTCTAGACAGGTTATAGTAAAAATACATAAAACATGCCTGCTATGTTGGCTCAGATAGAAAGGTTGTGAAAATATAGGATATTATTTGGACTAATTAAGGAAGAACTCTTTGCAATTTTTGTGCAGCATTTATTTTAAAAAATAGCTCACTAAATGCCCATCAACAGGCTGGATAGAAGGGCACTGTCCAAAGACTGTGCTTTATACTGCCCAACAAAGGCATGTCAAATGCAGAAGACTTCCTCTGCACAAAAATAAAAATATTTTCTGCTGTTAACCAAAAATTAAATGGATATTCATAGAAGTATACTTAACTAATACATTTGACAAGCCATTTATTTTCAGCTAGCTATTACTCACTTGATCACTGTTATTTCAAGTGCTTAATAGGCTTACTTTTTGCATAATTGGTCCCCTGTTGGTGCTTCTGCTCCGCTGGGTACATAATGGAAAGGCCTGATTTGGCTGGGTTGGACGATCCGTGCATTCTGCTGTCACTGTATTTATGGCACTTGCTGTCTGAAAGGGTGCAGAGTAAGGAGCTGGAAATGGATAGAAGCCCATGACCTGAGCACAGGGTGCTGGCATCAACTGGTAATAGGTATACTCTGTAGAAACAGGAGGCTGAGCAGATATAATGGGATAAGCCAGGTATGGCCCAGCAGTGTTTGGGTTAGGTTGTTGCCATCTGATGTCATTATTATACAGTGGAAGTTGTCTGAAAAAAATGAAAAGGAATAGAATTGCTGAGCTGTAATGCATATCGCAGCTTGTCGAGCAGCACCAATAATTTCCTGTAAAATCTAAATGTACAAAGTTGATACGGGTGATGCAGTGGTTTAAACCACTGAGCCACTGGGCTTGTCCATCGCAAGGTTGGTAGTTCAAATCCATGCAATGCAGTAAGCTGCCATTGCTTTGTCCCAGCTCCTGCCAACCTAGCAATTCAAAAGCATGCAAATGCAAGTAGATAAATAGGCAACACTTCACTAACAGTGGTAACAGTGTTCCGTACACTTTGGCATTTAGTCATGCCAGTCACAGGACCAAAGAAAGAGTCTGTGGACAAATGCTGGCTCCCTCAGCCAAGAAGCCGAGATGAGCACTGCCCCCTAGAGAAGGACAAGACTGGACTTAATATCAAGGGGGCACCTTGACCTTTACAATGTTGATAATGCTCTCCATACCAGATGTCTTTCTCTGTTCATATGGTTCTACAGCAGCCTCTCTCAGCATGGTACCCTCCAAGTATTTTGGACTTCAGTTTCCACCATTTTTAAGCATTGGGCATGCTGACTGGATTTGTGGGAGTTGAAGTCCAAAACATCAGGTTGGGGAAGGCAGCTTTGTAGCTTTAAAAACACAGAATATGTTGTGCTAAATGTGGCACAAACATTGGAATATTATGGAACACACACTCCAGCGTGCTACAGTATGGAACACACACTCCAGCGTGCTATCTCCTATCTTCTATATACCGTATTTTTTGCTCTATAAGACTCACTTTTCCCCCCTCAAAAGTAAGGGGAAATGTCTGTGCGTCTTATAGAGTGAATATGTGTGTGCAGTAAGTCTGTCAGATGTGCAGCCCATGGGAAGTGAGGGGAATGTGCCTGTGATTATGTGCCCATTTGATTCAGAATATTCTTTTTCTTGTTTTCCTCCTCTAAAAACTAGGTGCGTCTTATGGTCAGGCGCGTCTTATAGAGCGAAAAATACGGTAACTATGTAGGACGGACACACGCAGCAGGAGTGTGCATACATGTAAGAGAGATAGGACAGGATAGGCAGTAACAAACCTCACACCGTCATGATTTTCCTGGCCAACTTTTGTAGGTAAAAAGCAAAAGCAGCATAAACATTGAAATATAGGATGCTGGAGATAGCATCCTAGCCCTATTCATAGTGTAAATAAGGACAGTTTCTCATTTTTCAATCTGTTCACAACACATTAGGATAGTATGCAAATTCAAAAGGCCAATGCCATTGTCTCATTTTAAAATGAAAGGATGCAACTGAGAGACAACTGACTTCTTTGCTCTAGCAGATATAGTTGAGGGATGTCCCAAATTGGATCAGGAGTTCACTGTCTTATTTTAAATGAAGCACATAGAATTAAAAAAATGAAGATTACTAAATGACAAAACCAACCAATCTACCTGGAGAGAAGAGGAGCAGACAGTTCCTTTGATAAGCATATTATTTAACTACCAGGCTATACATGTTTATTCAGAAATATGTTCCACTGAGTTCAGTGCATTTTAACTTCCCTTTCTGCCAAAGTCTACTGATAAACCTTCCAAGTATGTTAGGGACAAAGGAAGTTTTACTCATTCCCATTCAAAAACACTATGAAGAATCAAATCTAGACAATATTTCAATATATGTCTTTATTCGTGGAATATATTCAATTACCTATTGGATTGGTTTTCCTGAACAAATGGGTAGCAAGTAATCAGGTAGCTGGGAATAGGAGCTGGTTCTATGCCATTAACACCTCCACTATCATTAGGCAGAGCCATAGGCATCATAAGTGAATCTGGATTCTTCTTCTGAGGAATGAATGGTTCAACTTCAGCAGACAGTTTCACATTCTTAAAAGAAAAAGAAACACAATTAACAATCTATATTGAACTGATTAACTATGCTTAAGTGCAGACTTGCTGTTAAGCTGCAAAGATTTCCATGAAAATTTACTCAACATTTAATACCAGTATTCAACCAACATTAATTGGCCTACATAGGATCTACAGAATGTACCTGCTTACAGGTCATTTCTATCTCGTGACCTTTATTATAATATGTATATGACCTTAGGTTGTATATGCATACAACCAGTATGCAGCATTTTCTTCTATTTTCACAGTGTTCAACGCACTTTCAATCATTGTTAGTTCGTTTTTACCCAACCAGAAAATAAGCCCCTTAGCAGAGATAATACTTCAAGCACATTTGTTGGCATATATCTTACATTCTGAAAAAGTTACTTCAAACAACAAACTAAACTCAATTTCATATATTTAGTGTAAGGCTTATGTACTGATAGTCTACTGACTGTGTATATCCTTCTCCTGTGTCTTCAACAGTACTATAAGCTGCATGTGATGGTCTTCTTGACAGTGAGATAAAGTGACAAGGAAAGCTTCTACCTTAATCTTTGCCGCTGTTGGAAGGTACAGGAACAGAGATATTTAAAATGCTGGCAGCCCCTACTAGGTCACAACATGACTAAGGAGCTATCTTTGCACAGTCCAAAACACTTGAAGATAGTTAAGCCAGGCAGTCTTTCAATTTCCATAATAATATGAATAAGAGAAGCATAAGCATGACTCAAGTCGGAAGTAAATATATATTTATTTTTAAATTACATTATACCTCATCTTTCTTCCTCTTGCAAGGAACCCTAGGTAGCTTGCAAGTTTCTACTCCTTTCCATTTTAATTTTAGAGGAATAATCCCTTGAGGTGAGTTAGGCTGAGGCCAAGATTAAGTGAATAGTTCAAAGTCACTCAGTGAACTTCATGGCTAAGTGGGAACTAGAACCTGATGGTCTTATAGGCCCCTTCCAGGGTACTAGCAAATGGTCTACCGGTGCAACTTATCTGGGTGACACATGGTTAGGGTGAACTTAACAGTCACATATTATACTGAAGAAACATTGCAGGAGAGCTGGATTGCCAGTGTGTTATATAATCATACCCTAGTCTTGTGTGTGGAACATACATATTATTAAGAATACTGTAGTAGCAACCAAAGTGATGGTAACCACATCACAAAAGCAACATGAAACAGAAAATCTGAATTCAGCTGTCTGAAGAACTAGTGAAATGCAATTAGAAAACTTAAGGAGTAAGTTTGGATAGGTCTGTAGCACGAAAAGTTC
Source organism: Varanus salvator macromaculatus (assembly GCA_023646645.1). Taxonomy (NCBI): domain Eukaryota; kingdom Metazoa; phylum Chordata; class Lepidosauria; order Squamata; family Varanidae; genus Varanus; species Varanus salvator. The sequence continues at coordinate 11,176,733 of JAIXND010000786.1, forward strand.
TATCTGTAGTGAGAACAAACAACATTCCTTTGGAAAAGTCAAGCAAGATTCTGCAGTACTATTTAGAGGTATTACACAGCTTTAAAGATTCTTGAGCCTCAACATCCATTAGCCTCAGAAAGTATGGCTAATAACTGGGACATCTGGAAGGAACCAGGTTGGAGAAGGCTGCTATGAGTGCTCAGTTTAAAGCAAGATAGACTAATTTAAACCACAGAGAGAGAGCCAACAGTTTAAATTATAGAGGCTTAACCAAAGAACAGAATAAAAATGCTTTGAATAAATATATACCAACTTGAAATTAATTTACTCCCTGAGCAATTATGCATACTGACTAGTTGTTCTAGCAGTCAGAACATACTTTTTGCTTTATGCATAAACTCATCTAAAAGCTTTAGAGCAGACAGACTGCATCTCTACAGATGCACAAGAATAAAACCCTGCCGTGACAGAACAGACCACTGACTTTCAAAAAAACTACAGAGCACTCAGGCAGGAGTGTGCAACATGACACAACAGGGGCAACTGCTGCTATACCACTGATTACAATTCAGAGCCTTAAACATAATGTGGTTTTATTTAAAATAGCTGGTTAGTTACTGTGTGAGCAGAATACTGGACTAGACGGGGCCTGCCATCTAATTCAGTCTAGCTTTTATGTTCTTATGAGCAAGCAGCCTTCTCCAACCTGGAGCTTCCCAATGCTTTGGACTTCAACTCCCATCAACCATAGCCAGTATAGCCAATGGTCAGGAATATACTCCAAAACCAGGAAACAAACAAAATCTTAACAAATGAAGCACATACTTGGCTGCAGGTAAACAGTGACTTTAGTTAACATAAAATTGAAGATTCCAATCTCTTCACAGCCATGCCAAAGGAGAACAGAGAGGGAAGGCTGGCTGTGGCTCATTTCTATTATAATCTTCAGTGTATCACTACACGTGAATGTACTCCTTAGTCTAAGTTTTTGTTCAGGTTTAAGTCTCAATTATGTTTTGCTCTTGATTTCAACATTTCCACATCAAACCCCTTACAAGAAATATTTTTGTCAGTAGTTTCCTGTTCTGAGTGAGTTTAGGTTACAGAGAATGTCTCTTTTTGTTGGGTTTATTTGTCTAAAGAACCATATAAACTGACAATACTTCATTAATAATAAAAGCACCAACATATTCTATTATGTGGAATATTTCCTGTGAAACTGCAGGATTTCAAGACGTACCTGCTCCGTTTTAATTTTATAGAATGTATGCAGTAGCCCATTATATATGTTTCTCTCCAACAACTGCAATTCTTCCAACACATAGCACATAAAGGCACCTTTGTTTTCTATATAAAAGCTACTGTATTGTTCAGCAGCTGCAGCAACAGAAGATGACACTAGCAGGAACAGACTGGTAAACTTATATAGTTGCAGCACTGTGTTTAATCTTTAAACTACAATATACAAGAAATGGCAATGGGCATTCATTATTTCCCATTAAAACAGAATCCATGCTGTCCCTCCAGCAGATCAGTGCTCGTGGCTGATGGTGCCTTGTGTAATTAACCCAAGGCAGGCACATTCATATTACGTTTCAGAACAGAATAAAGATGGGCTTTACTGTTGAACAGCTGGAAAAAGTAACCTTGTCACAAGAGTGACTTTCTATCTTCAGACAGTTTGTAAAATATTTGACAGGTTTTAAATTGAGAAACCAGTAAGCAGAGACGAAGTCACAGTTAAAGGTAAACACAGAAACAGTTGTAGCTATGGTTAGAAAACTCTAAGCAATGCAGTCTTAAGATATGGCAAACATGCCAGCTAGTTAACTAGAAGGTAATAGGAATAGTCTGTACAGTCTTACTTGAAATTCTGGCTTATGCTGTGGCAGACTGACAACTCATTTTTGGTCAGAGATAATGTTGTGGAAGAAGTATTTCCATGCACCTAGTAACAGAGTAAACCAGCACAATGCAACTTACATCAGGGAATTGGATGCAATACTAGCCGAACTTCTCTTTCAGGTGACTATCTCTATTCCATATGTGCAAACAGCAACTCAGGCAGGCTACAATTAGTATGTTAGCAATTTCAGTACCTTTATTTTTTCCCTTAGGCTGAAATCCTAAACTCACTTAACTAGGGAGTAAGTTCTATGAACTCAATGGAAATTACATTTCAGCTAGTAAAATCTAATAATGCAGGGGAACAGTCCTATTCAAATAGAGAAAGACAAGTGTCTTCTAACATTTCTTGGCCAGCCATCTGATTACACTGGTCTACAAGGAGAAAGCCTTGGAGATGAAAGTACTAAATTTTACAAGAACTGGGTCACTAATAAAGGGAAATTAAGTCCTGAGTATTAAGTGGCTCCAGTTTCCAAGATACAGCTTCAGGTCAAAACTGCATCAAAATAATTCAAAATAATGAGGGGGATGTGCGATTATGCTCCATAGCTTTTCTGCAAAATGTGATATAGCAATGAAAATGGTACCACACCAATCATTATAAATGTATCTTTTTATTGATACCAATAACATAACTTTCCATTCATTTATTGGTTTTTAATTGGGGGAACCATGCAAAAATAGCAGTTGCTACTATGACTGGTGGTTTCCCTCCACACCATTGGGACTGTGAAAGGCATGGACTTTTTCTTCTTGTTTAGCCAATGATGCAGATAAGTTGTACATAATGAGGGGCCCAACTCTTGTCCTGATCCCCTATTTTGCATCCAAAATATAGGTGGCTTGCCTTTTTTAACCACTGCCGTCATATTGCACTTTTGAGATGCAAAAGTAACCTCGCCACAAATGTAGCAGAAGTTATCTGCATTGTTTACACAGTTTTGAAGCATCTTGGCTACTGAGGGAAAATATCATGCAGCTGTTCCTTGAAAATGTTAGGCAATGACACTTGCACAAGCCACCAGATGTAACTGTATGATGCACAAATCTGACCAAGACAAATGTACCTTGCAATAAAAGAACAATAAACAATAAAAAGCTGAGGAAAGAAGGGAAACGAAAGGCAAGGGAGAAAGAGAAAGATACAATAAATTACAGTTTGGTAATAGTCTTTACACTTCCATGTGGTAGCATATTGTTCTACTGTACTTTGTTGAGAAGTTCTGAGGCATCATGATAATCAGACACCTCCCTCCCTTGTAGGCAAATATACTCCTGTGTATAAATTGTTGATGAATATACTCAGAAAACTATCTTTAGATATTTTTCTTCAAAAAACATTTTATTTTTTAAAAATCCTATTTAAATAAAAATCAGATTCAAATTTTTAAAATCTGATTTTTCATTTTGAAAAAATTGATTTTTAAAAATCCACCCTGCTGTCTGGGTTATTGCTGATGGTTGATCCCTGCTGTACTGTGACAGCAGGTAACCACTCGTCACTCCCCAGATGAGGCTTCCTATTTCCACACTGATAAACTGCACAGCTCTGCAGCTGCACAAACACAGCTGTGGAAGAATGGAACAATTAGCACCCATCTGAATATATATTTTTCACTTTTTTAAAGGGAGTAGCCAACCAGTGACAGCCCTTCCTCTGTGTTGCATGGGCACTTTGGAGGGGGTGTGACTGGCTATTATTTATTTATTTAAAACTTTTATATGCTGTTCCTTATGCATGGCATCTCATAACAGCAGGGAGAGTAAGGAGGGGAAAAACCATGAACTTAGGGGAAAAAGGGCTATCAGCTGCCCCAAGGAGAGTAGACAAGATGGAACTTCAGGTGCCAAGTTCCCTGGGATATAGTCTGGAAGATCAAAGGAAAAGAGGAGGGGAACAACCCATAATGAGCACAACCCTCTGTTCGGCACACTTTGGTTTCTTTGCAAAACAAGCAATTCAGTTGGGGTTACTGTCAGGGTAAGTCAGCAAGGTACAAAGCTACCTAATATGTAACCTTGTATTTTAAACCAAATAGAGAAGCTACACAGGGTTATTATGACTGTGCAATAGCACTGACAGACATTTTTATCTACTAATACCAAATACCAAACAGTTTGTTGACATGAAAAACTACTTAAACTTCCTTATTCATAGTGTGCTAAGTTTTAATTAAAACAGAACTCATAAGCCTTAATATAAAGGACAATTTTGGGACACAAACAAATAAGGAACACCTCAAATAAATTGAAGCACTACAGCTTCTATTACCGCCTCAATTTATTTCTTTGGTTCATTTATATCCTGCTTTTTCTTCCAATATCCCAGCACAGCATATATGATCTTCCTTCTCTCCATTTTATATCCTCACAATAACCATGTAATGTTAAGTCAGGCTGAGAGCAGGCACTTGACCCCAAGTCATTCAGTGAGCTTCATGCTTGAATGGGGACTAGAACCTGGATCTCTTGAATCCCCATCCAACAAGCTGGAAACATCATGCTACACCACGTCTTTAAACACTGTGCTTAAACCAAGGATCTTCACCCAGGTGAAATGCAACTTTTCACCTTTTAACCAGAGTGGGGACTAGAAGCTGCATCTTCCCAGTGCCAATGAAGTACTCTAATCACTACACTACACAGGCTTCACCAATTTAATTGCCAAACAATAACAAATAGTTTGATACTTTTAAAAGTGAGTTAAATCTGCTATATTAATCCTGCAGACCCCATTGAAGTCCTAGCTGGAAATAAATTTACTGACCTAAAATGAAACCAGCATGACAAAAAAGGGATATGATATTGATATGTCCTCCCAGAAACCTAACATCTGTAAGATTGTGCTGGATTGCACAGTTAGCTTAAATTAACTCATAGCTCCTCAGGCTATGAGGAAGTCTTGAAGAAAACGGGACAGCAGAACAAACTTGAAAAGCATAGGTCAAATACTAGATTTATAAATAAGGGAATGGTTCCAACACAAGCTACGGGTATAATACTATACATATTTAAAAAGAAGAGTCCCACAACTCCCAGCATCAGCACCAGCCAAGCTGCTTATAAGACTATTTTCTGTCTAAACATACATTCAACTGCATCTTAACTGCTCCCCCCAATACAAGAATATTACAAATAAGAGGTGTTTCACATTTGCCCCATGAACATGGTAATTCTTCTGTCATTTTCACACACATGCACATGACAAGAATGCCAACTTTGAGCCTCATTTATTAGATGTCTATCCTGCTTTTCTCTTACATTGAACTCAGAGTGGCTTACATCATTCTCCTCCTGCTTATCTTATTCCCACAACAACCCTGGGACATAGACTGGACTGTGAGTCTGTGACTGGCCCAAAGTCACCCAATTGGCTCCATGGCCAAGGAGGGGACTAGAACTCAGCCTGCCTGAGTCCTAGACCTGCGCCCTTAATAACTACACCACACTGGCTCTCAGGATTCAATGCACAGACCCTTGCAGTCCCTTTTAACCATTATCCTTTGAAGAAGATACTGGGAGCATACTGAAAACAAACAAGAAATATATGCCAGTGCTCTTGAAATGGCCTAACCACAAGAAATCGAATTTATAATACATGAAAATGCAAAGGTTTTTTTTTTCCAATATCCTATTTTTGAAAGTTGGTGAAGGTAAACTAATCCCAGATCATATTGGGTACTTGGCAATTTTACATTTCCATTTATTTCAGTGGGGATAAATCAGATGTTCTGTAATTTAGTAACTCTGGTGAGCAAATCTATGGAAGTTTAGACAGAAAAAGGTCTACAACTGCCAGTAGGCCTTTTAACTGTTTACATGTACATAAGACCATGCCATTAATGTACTTTTAAAGAGTGAGACAGATGAAATAATACAGGAAAACAGACCCCATAAAAGTTGAAGTATGAAACGGTTCAGGTTGGATAATGATTTTTGCAAATGCTTCAAATTGTTGCTGGGTTACAGTAACCCACTGGCTTAATGATCCTATGAATGTTAAGTGGGAAAAGGCCTACTTAACACAAGGGGCCTTACATTTTTATGAACAAGAATCAGGATTGGACCATAAGGCTGCAATTCTGTGCACAATTATATGGGATAAATGTCACTGAACAATGGAGATAAACATCAATCTTATTACATTGTTCTCTTAGAAATATGTCACTACTGTGAGTTTAATATTTATGAATGTATAATTATCAGTTGGATCTCATTTAGAAGAGCACAACTCCACTTTGCTACTGTCACCACCCGAACTCATTTTAAAGATTTGAAAAATTGTTAGATTTCAGCTGCATTATAAAATAAAACTCAGTTAAGAGCCCTCTGCAATCTGATTTATGCCAGCCTGTTTTCATGATGTCAATGTCTACTCTACATTTAAAAAGTTACTCAAAGTACTTACCCTCTCAAGAAGAGATAAGGAAATGTGGAAATTAGAACCGAGGTCAGTATGCCTTTAACATAAACTACTGAGTTAATACATGGTTTGAAATACGGAACCACAAACAGCAACATGTACAGAACTAGCTGCTCTGAAATAGGGCATAATCTACTAATTGGGCACTTCAGAAGAGAACTAATGATACCTCTTAGCAGTTTTGAGGTATGCTTATAATAAAATAACATTTTCTAATACAAAAAACATAAGGATCCTCCATGCTCGTTTCCACAACTGCTAGAGTTTATTGTTCTTACCTTTGAAGAAAATTCAAGGAAACAACTGCAAAAAGTAGGAGATACCATTTGCAAATGGATATGTAAAAAGCAAAGGCTTACTAATCATTGTGCTTGTGCTCCGCAGAATCAATGATGTTTCCAGAGGGTTGCAGAAACTTGTCTAACACAGTTATCTTTAGCAATACTCATCTGAAGGAATGCTAGTAGCCCCTTTCCCTCTATGTTTTCTGCTGCCAAATGAATGCCTATCTCTGAGGCGGTTGTAGCTTCTGCTGAGAAGTGTGAGATTTTTGCTTTTATACTATTTAAAGGCTTTTATGCCTACTACCTTGAATTCTAAAATGCAGCAGCTACTCATACTTTTTACACATAAGTAACAGGATGATAGTTGACACGTTTTCATTCTGCAGTGACTTTCTTTCCATCATATCAATTGGTTACTGGGGAAAATGGGAAACTAAAACATCATATATGCAACCATTTACTTTGTGGGAACTTTACCAAAACTTAGGGAACTGTTCAGAGCTACCTTAAAATTAGCAGTTTTTAGAATGACTATGAACATTCTCCTAACCTATAATAAATAGGCATGCTGCAGATTTGTGCATCTAGAGCAATTTTAAAGAAACAGCTTGCACAAGTATGGCCATGTAACATACATCATTCTTTTTTCTGCTATGAGCTTCACACCAGATAGTTATGATGCTAATAGCTATCACAGAATGGCAATTATGTATAAACCAGCCCCTAGTCCAATATATTTCAGCAGAATTTCTTTCCAGGTGGATGTACACACAACTCCAATTGCCATCCACCTATGAATCAATATCAGAGCAATTAAATTCAAAACCAATATAGTTTCATGTTTATGAACATCACCAAATCTGAAGTGAGAAATTTATTTTAGATTAACTTCTTTAAATGGTGTTTACCCATCTGATTCCTATCCTATCTAGTCTTTTCATTACATCAGATTTAATAAACCTATATGCAGAATAAGCCAGGTAAAATTTAAGGGTTGTATCCAATTAGCCCCTACTGATGGAAGATTAAATGAGAACAGGAAGGAGGGCACTTCCTTCTACCCTGGCAAACTTCCTGTCCTGCATGCCCACAGAAACTGCTAGGGAGTTTTGGGGGATCCTCTGAAGCATATTTGAAAGTGGTAAAGACTGTAGGAGTGGGAGAGGAGGGGGAAGTCCACTTATGCAAATAGATTTCATGTAAGAAAGAAATCCTAGATTTTAGAGCTTTTTTCAATCAGGATCAACAGCCAGTGCAAATCTCTTACAACAGCAAATTCAATCATAAAGTTATGCGTGTCCTCAAATGTCAAGGCAATAACTTTTGGAAGCGCATAACTAGTTCAAAATGCATAACTGCCTAGAAAAGCTTTCCAGCAGCTTGCTTTCCTCTACTTCCTTTGGCAGAGTTGGGCTGCAACCCCGTGCATAGTTAATTGGGAGTAGGCTCCAACAAACACAACAGGGGCATTCCAAGTACACCAGGTCTGAACTATTATTGTGGACAGCCACACCTCCAACCTCAACAGGGGAAGAGGCTTCTAAGTTGCAGACCAGGGAAGTGGCTATAGAACAGGTGGCTCCTGATTTGAACAGGCAGGGGCTCAATGTGGATCTCTGAAATTACCACAGAACAAGCTCCTTAAACATATAGGTTTCTTTTGGCCTTGCCACTTAGAAACCAAAACTATCTCGTTAAGAAATGTGCCTTCTGCTCAAAACACTATTAAACAACTGATCAAAGAGGACCAGAAGTCTCAAAGCCCTTCTCCCTACCCTTTTGACCTCTTAAAGGAAAAAAAAGTCATAGGAATAGTAAGCTGCTTTAAATCAAGTCAGACTATGGGTCCATTTAGCTCACTATTAACTACACAGATTGGCAGCAGCTTCTCAGTATTTCAGAGAGGAGTCTTTGCCCTACCTGCCAAATGCTTGGGATTGAACTTAGACCTTTTTGCATACCGAGCAAGTGTTCTATTCACTCAAATCAAGTTACTTGAATTCCATCTACTTTGTATCTTCAGACTGTCTCCAGCTTTTCTCTCCTACATCTATGTCTGATCACTACAATTCAGATACTGGTATCCTGAAAAGATATGAAAACCACAAGGAAAATATTGCAAGAATGGAATGTGCAATTATGTCTTATTTCATGAAGTCAACTCAAGATTAAATATAATCATTTCTAATTAATCCACAACCCTGCCCAGTAATATATTGCACATGGCTTACTGACAATCTAACAACATTTTTAGAAGCTGCAGAAAATAAACTCCTGTAAAAAACTACAGCTGCTACTGAATGCCTGCTATTAAACATTCAACTGGATAGGACTGTCCTATCTGGCTGGGACGTGCTGGGATTTGTAGGACTTTTTTCTGAATGTGCACAGGATTGAACCCCAAAATGATGAAAATCAGACAGCTGTATTATTTATAAGCAACATGTATAACCTGAAGTAGGCTTTATATGATAACAATCGTCTTCTTCTACAGTAGAAGACTGTCATTGCCCAGTACAGCAATCATACCTCAGTTTTAATATGCCAAATTATACACGACCCATTTGCCAGTTCATGCAGTCCCTTTGTGGTTCATCTTCCTAATGAATCACACTTTCTCATTTAACTCAAACAGCAAACAATGGTTAGTAGAATCTTACACCACCATCTAAAGCTGGATTAAAATCCTAGTTGTTCTAAAGCTAAGAACTGCCTATTTCCTGGTTCAGACAAAACAGAACATTTGGCTAGAGATTTCCTAGCATTGTACACCACAAAGGAAAAAGCTAACAACATGCATGTGTGGACAAATGCTTGTTCATATCTCAGTTTAGTAAGTCATCCAAATTTGACCAGGGCTTTGTTTCACTAACACTAAGATATAAATTATATGTTGTAAGTACGTTGGCGATGGTGTATTTACATGTTAAAAGCAAAAATCAGACCTGAGAAGCAGCAAGTTTGAATGGAGGTAGAATGGTTATTTTAAAATTTTCTTGTAAAATGTTTTTCAACTATAGATCACTCTAGTGCCACCTCCCCTGCACAGGACTGCAACTGCTTGTTTACTCTCGTCCATCGTGCACACACATTTAGAAACTGACTCTCAGGCTAACCTGCCTCACAGGGTTGTTGTAAGAATAAAATGGAGTGGAAAATTATGTAAGTTGCCTTGCATTTCTTTCAGGAAAAAGGTGGGAAATAAATATAACAAATTAATACAGAAATAAATGCAGAAGGAAATTATCTTAAAGGATCACAATTTTGAGATGAAAACTATGGGAAAGGTTAAGCAGCATATTCCCCTTCTCCTTCTGTATTCAAAGAAGTACACCAACCCCTTCTGTCCCATCCTTTTCCTAACCTCACCTTATACATTTTCCCCCTTTTGTGCTGGAGTTCGCAGCTAAATTATTCTGTTAATATAAAAAGAATTTGTCAGACTAATTCTTTCTAGCCCAAGGCCAAAATAAAGTTGTTTAAATCACCGTTTTCTTTTTCAACAGTCTGTAAACTTTAAAGCTAATAGAGCGCACAGCATCTCCCGTTACAAAACTCATAAGGTTGCCTAAGGCAAACCACTATACTCTAATTCTTAATCCACCCCAATCCTGTGTCATATGGAAACAATACAGCTGGCTTGCTGTGCAACAAAAGTATTTCAAACATTTGATATCAGATTGATCCAGATAATATAACTATCCACCCAACCTACAGACTTCAATAGCAGGCAACTTAATTGTCAGCCCCAGCCTACAACTATGCAAGTACATGTAACACTGTTTATTCACTCACAGTCCTTGCTTCTGCCATTTACCTTCCCTACTGTAGAATTTCGACTGTAAGCTCCTTGGAGGCAGAGGGGTTCGTGGGTGTGAGTGCATGTGACTGTCTTATGAAATCCTGTAAAGCACTCCGTATGTCGAAAGCGCTGTATAACTACAACAACAAATAACCCCACCCAGACCTGCAATAAATCCTTTTAAATCCCTCACTGCTCTAACCGCTCACCTAATTCTCTCCAGCCTGAACCTCTGCCCCCTCCCCCAGTGGTTTCTTCTTTCTACCACACCCTTTATCTTTACAGAAAGCGTCTTCTCGATATACAGCCACAATTTCATTCTCACAAGCGGTATCCCCCCCCCCCGCCCCGGCCACCAATTGCTGCGCTGCTCTTCTCCCCCACCTCCATTTGGTCATCCCCTCACGCGCCCCATTAACCGCTAGGGTCAACTCCACCAGCAGACCTCCCCCAGGGGAGAGAAACCCCCGCGTCGCCTAGCAACCCCCTCTGTCTCGAGGCGGCGGGGGTGCGTCGCAGACTCCTAGGACCCCCTCCCTACCTGGCCACCGACGGCTTTGTCCATGACTCCAGCAGCGCGAGCGCACCGGGCCGGGGGAGGCGGCGCTACTCCTACTAAGGCTCAGAAGGGGCGGCAGGCCGCTTTCCCCATGGCTCCTTCTTCCTCGCTGACAGGCTTCCGCTCACACCCAGCGCGGCGGCGTCGATTCCGCGGCAGCTGACCTGGCTCCCGAACAAGACCCGGCTACGCCACCAGCGTCGGCTGGCGATGAAGGAGGCAGCCGAGGAGAGAAGCGGGAGGGGGGCCGCGTCGGAGACGGATCATCTGGGACGGAAGCCGACGGGGGCCGTCCTGCGCATAAAGCGTTGGTTTAAAACGCCCTCCCCTGAGCCGAGCCTCCCGCCCACCTTCGCCGTCGTCGCCTAGCAACGAGGGGCCCTGAGTTCGCTCAGAGGGCCGCGGCTAACGAACTTGGCTTGCCTGGAGCCTGAGCTAGAGCACCTCCGTTTTTCGGGTGGGGAGACGCGGCTCCGTGCACACAAACACACACGCCCCGCTCCTGAGAGGAAGGCCCGGTCGTAGACGTGCAGAGGGATGGCCCTGCGGGGCGGTCCTCAAGCAAGCTGTGCTGGAGCGGCGTTCAGGGGAACCAAAGTTGCAATCCGGTACGGACTTACCTGGAAGTAAGCCCCATTGAACTCAGCGGGACTTACCTCTGAGTAGGAATGTACTAACCCTTGCCCTAGTTGGTTTAGGCCACTATCCTCCTACAACCCAGACACAGTACTGGGAGAAAGTTTTTTTCTTAGAAGAGAAAAGGAAAAAACTAGGGCTGCAAAGTTGATTCCTCAATCCTAAATGTGTCTACTCGGAAGTAAGTCCAGTTGAATTCGATGAGGTTTACTTCCTCCTGGTCAGTGAGTGTAGCCATAGTTAGAGAAATCAATTGGAGGAGCAGATTTTATTTTAATTACGAATAATTTATATGTATTTATGAATTGAGTAGATTTCTATCCCATGTTCAACTTGCTGTACATGGTCCCATGCATTTTTTAATCCTTAGAACAATCCTGCTAGGCAAGTTATGCCGAGAGAAGTGGACTGGCCCAGGTGAATTTCATAGTAGAGCCTGAAGTGCCTGATCTTGCCTCATCTTGGAAGCTAAGCAAGGTCAGGCCTGGCTGAAATCTGCATGGGTCACTTATTTTTATTTTTATTTTATTTATTTAAAAATTTATATGCCGCCCCTTGCAATAGCCTCGGGGCGGCTTACAGCATAATACCATACATTATTAAAAACATATAGCAAATTTAAAAACTGGCCCATCTCAGGTTATTATATAAAAACATGAACAAAAATAATAACAAGTTTAAATTAAACTTAAACATAAATTAAACATTAAACATAAATTAATTAAACATAAATTAAACATAAATTAAACATAAACTAAACCAAAACATAAACCTAAATTAACAATAATATTAATTAAAATATTGTCTAAATAAAAAGGTCTTCGCCTGGCGCCGAAAAGCAAATAACGACGGCGCCAGGCGAGCCTCTCTGGGGAGCGCATTCCATAAATGGGGCGCCACCGCTGAGAAAGCCCTCCTCCGGGTACTCACCCTCCTAATCTCACGCACGGAGGGTTCCCGGAGGAGAGCCTCAGTCGCTGATCGTAAGGGGCGGGAGGGCATATATGGTCGCAGGCGCTCCTTTAGGTAACCAGGGCCCAAGCCGTTTAGGGCCTTATAGGTAAGAACCAACACCTTGAATTGGGCCCGGACTTCAATGGGGAGCCAGTGGAACTGACGGAGAACTGGGGTGATATGAGAACCACACCCAGTCCCCGTCAGAACCCTGGCAGCTCTATTTTGCACCAATTGAAGTATCCGGACCGTCTTCAAGGGAAGCCCCACGTAGAGCGCGTTACAATATCCAACCGGGAAGTCACCAACGCATGTGTCACCGTCGTCAGGCAATCGAACTCCAGGAAGGGACGCAGCTGATGTATCAGCCGAAGCTGTTGGAAGGCGCTCCTCGCCACTGCTGACACTTGAGCAGTCAAGGTCAGCTCCGGGTCGAGGAGCACTCCCAAGCTGCGGACCCCGTCTTTCAGAGGGAGTGCAACCCCATTCAAGACTAGGGTCAAGTCCCCTACACTGTAGCCAGACCCACCTACCAACAGGACCTCCGTCTTGTCTGGATTGAGCCTCAGTTTATTGGCCCTCATCCAGCCCATTACCTCGGCCAGGCACCGGTTCAGCACAGCCACCGCCTCACCTGGATCGGTGAAAAACGAGAGGTAGAGCTGGGTATCATCCGCATACTGATGATTCCGCAGCCCACACCTCCTGATGACCTCCCCCAGCGGTTTCATGTAGATGTTAAAAAGCAAGGGGGACAAAATGGAGCCCTGCGGAACCCCATGGCATAGCTGCCATGGCGCAGAGCCATAGTCCCCCAGCACCACCTTCTGGTATCGGCCATTGAGATAGGAGTGCAACCACTGCAAAGCAGTGCCTCCAACCCCCAATCCCGCCAGCCTCTCCAGAAGGATACCATGGTCGATGGTATCGAAAGCCGCTGAGATGTCAAGAAGGACTAACAGGGACGCACTCCCCCTGTCCCTCTCCCGGCATAGGTCATCGTACAGGGCGACCAAGGTGGATTCAGTGCCAAAGCCGGGTCTGAAACCGGACTGAAATGGGTCCAGATAATCAGTTTCCTCCACGAGTGCCTGGAGTTGTCCCGCCACCACCCGCTCCAGCACCTTACCCAAAAACGGGATGTTGGCCACCGGTCTATAATTGGCGACCACCTCTGGATCCAGGGAAGCCTTCTTTAGGACTGGCCGGACTACCGCCTCCTTTAAGGGGGCCGGCACCCGGCCGTCTCTCAAAGAGGCGTTGACCACCTCCAAGATCCAGGGTTCAATCCCGTCCTTGGCGGTCTTTAATAGCCAAGATGGGCACGGGTCCAGTAAACAGGTGGTTGGGCGTACCGATCCAAGCACCTTGTCCACATCATCGGGCCGCAAAAACTGAAAGTCATCCAATAACGTGGGACAAGCAGGCATGGTTGGTCCCTCCCCAAAAGAATCTGTATCAAGAGTGGAGTCCAGCTCGTGACGAATCAGAGCAACTTTCTCCTGAAAATGCGTGGCAAACTCGTCACAGCGGGCTTTCGAGGGTGGCACCAGTTCTTTATCGGGGCCCGGTCTCGTCAAGCCCTGCACCACCCGAAAAATCTCCGCTGGACAGCATTGTGAGGAGGCAATGGACGCGGAGAAGAATCGCTTCTTCGCCACCCTCACCGCCATAGCATAGGCGCGATAGTGTGCTCTAAGATGTGTTCGATCGGACTCATCACGAGATTTCCTCCACCTGCGCTCTAGCCGTCTCCCAACCCGCTTCATCGCCCGTAATTCCGATGTATACCAGGGAGACGAACGGGCTCTGCCAGGGTGGAGAGGGCGCTTGGGAGCGATCGTGTCAATGGCCCTGGTCATCTCCCCATTCCATATTTCGACCAGGGCCTCCACAGGAGCGCCGGCCTTGTCAGCCGGAAAATCCCCCAGAGCCCTCAGGAATCCGTCCGGATCCATCCGACTCCGGGGGCGGACCATCACAATCTGGTCCGCACCCTTACAGAGGGAGAGGCCGCTCTCGAGCTCAAACCGCACGAGGAAATGATCTGACCATGACAAGGGCATCAAACATACATTCTTCACCCTCAGATCACCTCCTTCCTCGCCCGTCGAGAAAACCAGGTCCAAAGTGTGTCCACGTTCATGGGTCGGGCCGGTGACATGTTGAGACAGCCCCATGGCCGTCATGGCAGCCATGAAGTCCTGAGCCGCCCCAGAAAGGTCAGTCTCGGCATGGAGATTGAAGTCCCCCAGGACCAACATCCTGGGGGTCCTCAACACCAGGTCCGAGACGACTTCTGTCAGCTCAGGCAGGGAGTCTGTTGGGCAGAAGGGTGCTCGGTACACCAACAGAATCCCCAATCTGTCTCGATCGCCCAACACCAAATGGAGACACTCCAGCCCCGGTCTCGAAGGGACAGGAAGCCCCGTGAGGGAAAAAGCAGCCCGATAAACTAAAGCGACCCCCCCTCCCCTCCCCTCCCCAACAACTTAAAATGTTGTTGGACCGCCCAGAGAGCTTTGGCTATAGGCAGTATAGAAATGTAATGTATTAATAATAATCGTAAGTGGGCATTTTAGCTCAGCCCTTCAAGCATAATTCCATGGCTGTTATATGACAGGAGAGGTTAGGAAATATCTTTTCTGCAATGGTGATACATATACTTTGTTATAATTTTCCCGTGAGTGTCTGGATTATATTTATATACAAGCACACACATGCACACACACAGAGCTTTAAAAATTAAATCTATGCAAAGTGTGGGAGGGCTGTGAGGTTGTTTCACAGTTTCCCCATAAATGTTTTTAAAAATACTGTATATTTCTACTATATTACCTGTCAAACAACTGTTTGATCCCTATGTAACTTTACACAACCAGTTAATCATAGCTCATACAATGAATCAACTAAGGTATCTTTAATCTAGTGACTGCCCTTCTTTTAACATTTTATATTTTTAATGTCTAATTTTAATTTTTGTTCCTGTTGCTTTATGAAATCAATGCTTAAGTCCCAAATGGGCACACTTCTGTGGAAATAAGTTCTAGTGATTTCAGTAGCACCATCATGGATAAATTAAGGCCAGTCACCACTTTGCCAGTGCACATAATACATTTCTGATTATTATTATTTCTTCATCACCATAAATGTAAATAATGCTTTGCCAACTAACATAAGCAAGCAATGAATGATAGCTCCTTGAACTTAACCTAAATCTCCATTATTATTTTTATGCTTTTATAGTCCACATTTTTTCTTCTTGAGAGGAACCTAAGGTGGCTTTCATGGTCTTCTTTTCCATGTTTATGCTCACAACAACTCTGACATCCAGTGCTGTGGGGTGATTGGCATGTTGCACTGGAGACCTGATTGCCCACTCAACCATGAAGCTCACCGGGTGGCTGTAGGCCAGTCACTTAGCCCCAGTCTAACATAGAATCATAGAATAGTATAATTGGAAGGGGCCATGAAGGCCATCGAGTACTACTTCCTGCTGCTGCAGGACACCACATTACACCATTCCACTCAGATGGCTGTCCAGTTTCTTTTTGAATGTCTCTAGTGTGAGAGAGCCCCCCCACCTCTCTAGGCAGCTGGTTCCACGTTAGTATTGCTCTGACAGGGAGGAAGCGTCTCCTGATGTCCAACCTGAATCTGGGTTGTTGCAACTTGAACTGATTATTTCGTGTCCTACACTCTTGCATCTACAAGAAGAGACCTTGACCTTCCTCTTTGTCACAATCTTTGAGGTACTTATATCAGGTCCCCCTTCAGTCTTCTCTTCTCAAGGCTGAACATTCCCAGTTCTCTCAGTCTCTCCTCACAGGGCAGTGTTTCCAAACCCTGGATCATTTTTCTTGTCCTCCGCTGGACCCTTTCTAATTTACCTACATCTTTCTTAAATCTTGACACAATATTACAGGTGAGGTCTGACTAGTGAGGAGTAAAGAGGAACTACTACTACTTGTGATTTGGAAGTAATACTTCTGTTAATGTATCGCAAAATAGCATTTACCCCTTTTGACAACTGCATCACATTGTTGACTCATGTTTAGTCTATTGTCCAGAATTACTCCAAGATCTTTTTCTTGTTCAGTTCTGTTGCGCCTTGCTTCACAGGGCTTTTGTTGTGAGGCTAAAATAGAGTTAGGCAAACTTCCTTGGGTTCCTTACATGAGGAAGAAGGTGGTGGATAATGTAATAATAATAGCCTGAGAAACAGTGACCAGCCCAGCATCACAGAGAGCCTCATGAATTATGAGAGTGTTGAACTAGAATGTTCTAGTCCCTAACTAACTGCCATGTCACATTTTTTCTATGGAGGAAGCAAGCAAGTGAGGGGAGGGGAGATAAGGGTAACAGATAGAGAGAGTGGTGGAATAGAAGATGAGATAATAAGGTAAAAGTAAAAGCAGGTATTCTTTTGTACTTGGCTTTTTCCTATTGAATATTAAATAGTTGAGCCTAATATTTCATGGAAAAATTGGGTTATTGTGATCACAGTTTCATGCTTTAATAGTGAAACATAGAAGTCTTTTATTCCCAGTTGAATATATGTCAGTAAACAGTACTTTCAGTTACTACATTGCAAAGGGCAAAATGAATTCATAAACATTTTTAAAACATATCATTGGTTTTTTTCTTTCCCTGGCAGCTTCTTCCACCTCCACTCACTAAATGCACACCAACATATTAAAACTTCAATGAATTTTGCCTCCAGTTTTAAGTGATTTTTTCAAAGATAAGTTGGAGAAATCCCATAACTCCAAATGAAGGCACCTTGTATCGCAGTGGTTTTACTGTCTGCTGACTGTCCCTGGGCCAAGAATAGCCTGTGTTTATAGAATCTACTGCTCCATTCATGCTGCATTCAGACCTTATTTGGTATGGGCTGACCTAGATCACTTGTTTAAAGTTACCCTCACTAATGGGTCTGTTATTGATAAGCTAAGTCACTTGTCAAATCAAGTTTTAAAATTAGCAAGACTAAGATCTGCATAACAACCAATGACCAATCAACTAGTATAATGCTTAACCACACTGATCAAAATTACTTTGTAGGAAATGGAGGATAATTATGGAGTGAGTCATCTCCTGTTGATTACTTCTCTCCGAGGCTATATTTATGATTCTGTATAGATAACGCTAACCTAGAGCATGTGGATGTGCTTGTTGACCTAGTTTGTTGCATGGCTCTATTCTTATAAGAAACCGGGTTCTTTTGCAAGTACCCTCAACACTGAGTTGTGAATATTTACAAATAAGCAGGTCCCTATTCAGAAAGGGAGTGTAGTCTATAGAAGATAAGATTTGACTGGCTACCATCTGTCAAGGCTAGAATTAAAACTCAAAATTCCAGGTTTTAAAACTGGCATGTTTTCCATTAGATTAGTTGTTACAAACAGTTTGAATGCTAGAAGAGGAAACTTGAGAGTATTATGGCCATTAATGCTTTTCTTAGCTGACCATAAGTAGACCCCAAAGTGCTTATCCAAATAATATATTTGTTGTTGATAGTTTTGGTAAAATCTTAATAGTTCAACAGAAGTTCTTAAAAAAATAAAAAATATTTTAAACTGTATTTTATTTGCCTCAGATACTGACTTAAAACCACCCCCAAAAATGATTGAAAAATTGTTCACTAGCTAACACTGTCTTAAAGTTTTAATTGCCCTATGATGATATTTGAATATTATTTTAGAAAGGACTGCATCTTATCAAAATTGTGACAACTTCACCAATACTAGGCACATGTTTGGGAGGGAGACCTGTGCTGTCCTTCAACAGATCATCAGCACAGTTAAACAAATCTCATCCCACTTGCCTGTTCTCTGCAGATTGCTTTCTCCCAGCACTTCTTTATAGAGTAGAAGCAGCCATTGGGTTTTAAGACATGGAATAACAGTGGATTGTGTAGCTCCACCCTCAGCAGTCTTGGGGTTTTTTTTTTTCAAGCACAACAAAGAAGCTAAAATACCACTTTTGAGTATACATGAAAAACTAAAAAGGCCAGTTTCCCAGAAAGTCACTTGGGACAGAGTCCCAATCACAATCCCTATTTTTATCAAAGTTGTTTCTGAGAATAGGAAACATAGGTATTCAGGAACAAACCCCCCAAAACATTTTCCAACCTAAAAAAGCTCTCCACAGCAGTGCACATTAATGAAACAGAAGAATATCAACCAGTTTGAGGATAAACTAGTACAAAGTCACACACTTAGTGGCCCTATGAATTGGAATGTTTATCCAATACAAAGTGTTGGAAATCAAGCAGTGAGTTTCAATATACATCTAACGGATAAGCCCATTCCTGAAGTCCCCATTTTTCTTCAGTCTTCATTTTGTTAGGTATACTTTCCAGTCTTGGATACAAGTCTAAATAGATGCAACAGTATCTCTTCCATTCAGAACTAGAAAAATAATGTGAGTAATTAAGGGCTGTCACAGAGCTGAGAGAGAAGAATCAATAAGTATGCAGGAAATTAAGAACAGAAAAGAATGAAGGTATATTTTACATAGTGAAGACACTATTATGGTGAGTAATTATGACAGCTTTATATTTAATAATGTCAAAATGAAAAGGAAGAGTTGTTTGCAAATCTACCAATGGGACAAAAGGAGTGCGTTTTACTGCAGAAAAGCTGCAGTGAGCATAATAGGACCTCACAAATTGTTTATAAAAGGTTACTTTCAAGTAACATTGCATAAATATGACAAAACTGCAAGAATATTTTTTGGTTCAGCAGAGGAGCAAGCCATTGGAGTCCTAAGTCACATTTGGGAGCATGCCCATTGAACATCATTCATAGAATTAGTCTCTAAAAGGAAGTCCCTGATTCTGCTTCCTTGAAGATTTTCAGGGCAAGTATTTCAGTAGAACAAGTATTTGTCACATTGGTATATTTTGTTATTTTTCAAAGTCCTGTGAAACCTGTTTAACTAGAGCTTGCAAGCAGGATGGAGAAGTGATTTGTATACCACAGGCAACAATGGCCTTGTCATATGAAAGTTTCTGCAAAGCAATAATATACAAACTGGATACACAATGAAATAGTATTGTTTGCATGTAGATTATGTTCCAGTACAAACCAGAGAACTCTAATTGTGATCTTGAGACCTATGCAAGTTTCAGAGAGAGTTCAGTGAAAAATGAACATTACCACACATTACTTTTGAGCGGTTGTTGTCTTCTTCTTTTTTTTAAGGAACAGGCTAAGGGACAAATTTTTACTTCTGTCTCTTACTGCTTTTGACTGTTTTCAGGTCTGTCAGGCCTAAAGTGCTAGCACAAGCAACCTTGTGCTTGTATCAAGCAATGCTGGTGCAGTATCATTGGTACCTGCTAGTGAAAAAATGCAAAACTATAATGTGCTGCCAAATATATTTGGTTTTTATTTTTATTCCTATATTTATAAGTTACTTTTAACCTTGGCACTAGCAAGCACTGAAGATGTTTTTACACTGATTTATGCCAGCACATTGTCCCTGGTGTTGTGCCACCATTGGATATGATCCCCTCATGGAGGAGTATTGCTAAAGCTAAGCAGTTGTGACTGTTTATTGAATGAGTCACCAGTGGAAGCCCAGTATGAAATGAATGTGTATATAACTTTTGTTAACTGCCCACAGAGCCTTGACAATAGGGTGGTATACAAATGCAATAAGTAAAGCAGTATTAAACTTATTGAAAAATATTTATGTTAATGTCTGCTGATTATAGAAAATGAAGCAGAGGAGAGGTGTTCGTAATGCACACACTCTGACCAATATAATTTTGATTCTTATTAAAAACTATTGAAGCAAACAAAACACTTTAAGCCTCATATGAAAATGTCCGTATACATGCCAATCTTATATATGGTTACTCGGAAGTCAGTCTTTCTGAATTCACTACAAACTTGCAACCTTAAAGAAACTTTTTCCCCCCATTAAGAATCCCTTCCAACTGTTTTGATACTATGATCATGTTAACATTTTCCCACCTCTATTAACTTTTCTTTTTCTTTTCCAGTGTGTGATTTAAAGGGGGTGTGTCCAAATCTGTCTATATTTAGATAATATCAAGAGCTCTTAAAAACTTGCAATTTAAGAGGAAGGTTTTATGAGTCAGTGACAAAAGCAAGAGGTTAAAATGTAAGCAAGAAGACCACCAGTGTGAAGGTTGCATAACTTTTAAAAGTAAACAGCTGGTTATCTCTAAAACCCATACTTCTGTCCTTTGTAAATTATCCTTGTTTTGCCACATTTGTCTATGTAGTACTTCTACAAGAAACAGCTTATTTAAAATGCAGTCACTGCTCTTCTCAGAAATGTGGGAGATCCCATCTATCCAGACAGAGAATCCAGTGAAAAATGCCCACTAGGAGCAAGGCATGAAACAACTGCCTTCTTTGTAACAGCCATCCAGATTTTTAGTTTGGAATGCAGTTCAGCTTGTCAGGAATCTTACCCCAAATAGTGCTGACTGTCGAGTTATAGCCTGTGACATTTTTCTTAAGATATTTGCTTAATTGTGTTTAAAATAAATTATTGCTACAGTGAAAATGTTCATTGTACAATTTTATGTTCCAGAAATACATACCCACCTAAAGGTCAGCCTAAGAAAAAAGAGAGGCTGTTATTCATAGTCAACAATGCTGTTCTTCAGCACTAATCTGAGTGTGCTTTCTAGTTTGTTTTTGTTTCATAGTAGCAACATGCCTGCTGTTCTGATCACCAGATTGTATTTGCAAGCGAGGGCTAGCACATTGTAGAGACCCCTGGTGCAATATTGTCTTGACGCTGTAGACAGTAACCTTCTTGTAGAATCCTGTGAAAGATCAGAACTCACCATGACTGGGGAAGAAAATAGGTATTGTCCTTGCACATCCTTGACTCAAGCACAGTATTTTATTCTTTCCTGTAGAAAAACCATTCACTTCTATGGAAAAGTTAACACTCTTGAACCAGACCTAGCCTCAGCACCAGGCACCCTTGAGTAAACTAGCAGAGTTCACTTAATATAGGAAAATTTAAAGAGGTCTAATCAAGGCCCCACTATTGTGAACTGCCTGCTCCTGGTGAACCCAGAATTTAAAGGGAGCATATTTCGTTTTCATTCAGTTCGGTCATCCACCTTAGAATTGATTTCTTTGGTGTAAGGCCTGAGCAGAATGAAATCTTGGGAATATTGGCATGCAAGAGAATCACCTTCATACTCTGCTTGTGAATTTCTAGAAGCACTGGACTGGATGCTTTGGGAAATAAAATAGTTATCTCAATTCTTTGGTCTAAGCCAGCAGATAGTTCTTCTGTATTGAAGGCAACAGCACCATTACTTAGGAAGATAATCAAATCATTATCCAGCAGAAAGCACATTAATTGCTGCTGGTTCAGCCCAATTTCCATCCAAAGCAAGGGGAAGGAACACCCCAGTCCATCAGGCAAGAGAAGGAAGCTATGGCCGATCACATAGCCTGAGTGTGCAAATTGAGAATGGGATGTGTTCCTGATGTTCCTAAGCCCATCCAGTCAGGAGAACATTCATTCTGATATTAGGGCAGGTGCTATTTCCCAGGGGCACCTTGAGATGGACACCAGTACAGATCTCCTAGCCTGTGCTGGTCCTGCAATAATCTTCAATTTCTCATTGGGAAGATCTAGCAAAGATTTAGAGATATATCCGTGCCCTGCCTCACTTCTCCAAGTTGCTGAAGGTTACATGACTAGAAACAAAATCGCATCAGTACACAGAATGTAGGGTGAGACTGCAATGTGTGTTGTAAAGTTTTATAGAGTGGCACTTCTTGACAAGTGGCACACTAGTCAGCTTATAGTGGGGACCAGTTTGGGCATTTTTTCCACATGGTTCGAGTGCTGCACCTTTGCAACAGCTCTGGAGATGATATTCTTCTCTGGTCTGAGACATCAAGAAGCAAACCGTCCCCCCCCCCCCCCCAATTTATGGGTCTGCTTCAGTAACAATGGGGTCTAGAAACAGCACATTAATATATGGAAACCCTGTACTGTAATTGCAAATGTTGTAAGATTAATTATTGCTTCATTGTACATGTTCACATGGCACCATTCAAAACAACAATGCTACATTGTGGACTGTGAAACCACATTCATAGTCCAGTGTTTTTGCAACTTGTTGTCTTGCACATCTCTCTCTTTCATACAAGAGAATCACAGAGTCCAGTAGTACAATTTCTCTGAATTTTACCCTAGCTTCTGAAATAGTATCGCAGTTTTGACACTGTTTACAGTTCAGTAGAGTCAGATGATGATGATGGTGATTTTCTTTTCTATACTGCCCCAGAGCTGCAGCTCTCTGGACATTTTACAAAATTGCAATATATTCCCCAAATAATAGCAAGTAGACAAATTTAGGGGTTTGGCTATTTGGAGGGGAGGGAAATAATTGTTTCCTGACACTTAGCATGTTCGGAAAAAAAAGTTAAGTCTTTCATTTATTTCTAGTCAGGTGGATCTCAGAGCCTGATCTGAGGACACATAAGAAGCTGCCTTATATTGAGTTATACCATTAGCCTACATAGCCCAGTATTGCCATTCACCCTACCATTCTGACCACTTGAAAATTGCTGGGATTTCAGAAACTCAATTAACTTTCTTCTTTTCCTGCAAATAACAGCACATAGATTATTCATATTCTGATCACCATACTGTTAGCTTTAGCCTCAGATTAAGTTTAGGATTCATTTTACTTCTGTAGAAGTGTAGTTGTTGTCAACCCACTATTGAAATAGTTTAAAAAAATTAAAATACCTGGACAGAGTTTGTAGATCACCAGTGACTCACAGACCACAGTTTGAAAACTTCTGATACTGGCCTGCAATGTATGCTAGGCTTGTAGACTTGAGGCTTTCCAAGCTCTACTTGGTATCTTCTTCATGCAAAGCAACATCCCAAAGAACTGCTTAGCTTTAGCAGCTTAGCTTTAGCAGCTTTGCTAAATGCTAAGCAGATTTGAATTTGGTCCTTGCCTGTGTAAAACCACTTAGGAACCATAAAATGTTTTTGATTGCCTTGAAGCCAGCAATGTAAATGAAAGTGGGGGGATTGGTGTTGGAAGTTCCCTTTTCTCCTATCTCTGTATTATAAATGATGCACATGAGGAATTCATATTTGTATAATTTATTTCAACTAAAAGATTTGCACATTATGATTTATACAAGGCTTTGTACACCTGGCATCAGATTTGGTTACGCCTTTACCAGGGAAGCAAACTACAAAATATTCTGATGTAATCTGCTTTCAGGTTCAGTTATGACAGAAACTCTTCCTGTTTGGTTCTGGTTGAGGTTGGTTGAGGTTCTGTAACTGGTTCAGCACATCTCCAGCATTGATACAGTTCTAATCCATACGAAAAGACTTAAAACATGACTTATGTTGCAGTGCTTGTTTCCACCCTAATCTTTCAAGTATAGAAAGCATGACTAAAATTATTACATATTTTATTTGTTGTAAGCCATCATAGATATTTTTGTAATATTATTTTCTTTACAATTGACCGTTTGTATTAAATATATGAACAGTTAAACTATGCATAAAATCAGCTAGAACACTGAATAAAAAACTTGTTTAATTTGTAACTAATCACATGGAGCCAGCTTAAAAAGTATGTTTACAGAAGCCCTGGCAAAGTGAAAGCTTGTTAAATTCTACCCAGTTGTTTAGTTTTGCATAGCCATGCTTCATTCTTGTTGGGTTGGTAACTGCATCTCAACAGTATTTGTTTTTACATGCTGTTAAGTCCTCTGTGACAGCTGTGCTCAGCTCTTGAAAACTGAAGCTTGTGGCTTCTTTTAAGGAATTGATCCTTAGTTGGTCTTCCCTTCTTCTGCCTTCAGTTTTCTCTTCTTCAGTGAGTCTTGCCATTTCATGATGTGCCCAGAGTATGACAGTCTCATTTTCAACATTTTTGCTTACAGGGATCACAGGTGTGATCTAGGTCTCACGTGTTCATCTTTCTGTCAGTCCAGGGTATTTTTCCTCCTATACAATAAATAAAACATGCCAATTTTCCTCCTATTAGCTTTCTTCACCGTCCAGCTTTCACACCTTTACACAGTGATTGGAAATACAGTACTGTGAATGATCTTGCCTTAGTTTCTTTACACTTGATCTTTTCTAGTTCTTTCACTGCTGTCCTTCCAAGACTCAGTGTTCCATTTTTTTGGCTGAGTCTCCATTTGAATTGAGGCAAGATATGCAAATTATTTTACCATTTCAATTTATTCATTGTTGACCTTAAAGTCATGCAATTTTCTGTAGTAATGATTGTTTGCTTAATGTTCAGCTGTAATCCTGCTTTTACACTCTATCACTTTTGTCAAGAACTGTTTCAGTTCAAGTTCTATATTTATACTGTCAATGCCAAGGCACAGTTTAAAATATTGGTTTACAATTTAATAGATACAATTTGGAAGGGGGTCAGGACAAGGGAGGAAAGGGAAGATGAGCAAACGTGAGGTACAACAGACACTGCAGGGGACAAATTCTGGCAGAGGATGAACCAAAAGGCAGTTGATCCCAGTCAAGCCATTGTAAGGGGCTTTGCTGTCTCACAGCTCCCTCTGGTCATCAGAAGAAGTGGTTCTAAGAGGAGGAGCAATCTAATTTAGTAATTCACATATTGTTAAGCGACCTTCTACGACCAAGTATGCCCCTAAGTCCCAGCCAGCATGCCTAATGAACAGGAGTTTCAGTCCAAACATGGAAGAAACCAGACTGAGGTAGGTTCTGTTAACATTGTTTGTAGTCAAGTCCTACAGGGATGTTCTAATTATCATTCTGGGCATGTATGAAAGTAGAAGGGCAGGGAAGGTTCATTTTCAAAGTTCAGGATGATACTCAGTTGACTTCTAAGCTTTACAGAATATGTTTGAGGCACAATAGAAATCACCCTCCCAGTGCCCTATCAAGATTGTCTTTTAGAAATCAACACATCACTACAGAGAGAATGGCATACTTTCGTGGCAACCTTAGGTGAAAAAGCACAACCTCCCTTGCAACTATGGTTCTATGGTATGGATGGGTACCTTGTGGCCCTCTAGCTGATTTAGTCCACAATTCCTGTCAGGCTAAACAAGCATAGGCAGTGGTGATGGATAATGGCAATTGTAGGCCAAAGGTGGTTCCCTCCTACTGTCTGGGATTAGGATGTAAATGAAGATGAATAAAATTTTAATGCTTCGAGAAAATTATGAACAGGCGTAGTATGTGGGACTTAGTCCTAAATTTCTCAATTTAGAGCCAGTGTGGTATAGTGGTTAAGAGCATGGGTCTGGGACTCAGACGATCTGGGTTCCAGTCCCCGCTCGGCCATGGAGCCAACTGGGGGACTTTGGGCCAGTCAGAGACTCTCAGCCCAACCTACCTCACAGGGTTGTTGTGGGGATAAGATGGAGGAGGAGATGTAAGTTGCCTTGAGCCCTTTGTAGGAAAAAGGCAGGATATAAATTGAAAAATAGATAGATAGAGGATCAGTATTGTCTCCCTCATCTTTATGGCTAAACGTCCTCTTTAGCATGCAGTGATGCTACTATTTTCCCTGATTACACATTCCCATGAACATAGTTGTGTATTCAGGGATCTTATAATGGGGCATGTCATGGCTACCACTATGTACAATGAGGCTTTCCCCATATGGAGGCTGATGTGTCAAGTGTGTGTGTGCACTGTAAAAATGGTTGCATATTATATGATTGTATGTCCCAAAGTGATGCCTAGGCAAACCCATTTTGTATAAATCTTCCCTTTGCATAACATAATTTTCCCCCTTCAGGCACCAGCCTAATGATCAATCCTAAAAATTAACTCAGGATTAACTCTTGTTACAGTGTTGTTTTTGTAGTAGTAATATTACTTTTCTATACCCCCTGTACTCTAAGATCTTTGGGCAGTTCACAACATTTAATCTTGCAACAGTAACACTTCCCCCATCCTTTGAATTGCACACTGCAACCACGCACAACTGTGGAGAAAGTGGTTTCTTTGGATTGGTTGTCATCTGCCTTACATAACCAGATGTTCTGCCAGTAATGGTTATGGAGTCAGTTTGCACTCCAGGTTCTGTTCCACTTTAGATCGATTCCATCTGTGCCTACCAAAAGAATTGTAAGCACTATTCATGGCTTTTGCAGCTCCTCGGTCAGGAGATGTAGGAGTGCTTCATGAAGTTGGATTCCTGATACTCCTCCTCAGAATGCTGTTTTGCCAGCTCAGCAGCAGCAAGAGAACAAGGCTTAAGGTAGTAAAGAATAGTTTTAGAATTAATTACAGCTGCAGTGCTAAACACAAAGATAATTCCACTGCATTCTGTATGACTTTTAACTAAAGAAATTTAGGACTGAATTGTGCAGATGGTATGGCTTAAAGATCAATTACAGGCAGGACAACTTATAGCATACAAACTGACTTTGATTCCAGGGCAAATTTATCTTGGCATATACAACTCTGCCAAATTTCAATCAAAGCATGTTATAGTTACCCACAACAAATGCCTCACTGTTTGGAATACCCATAGAATTCTTTGGCCATAAGTCAAACACAAGTTGTAAATGTGACACCCTAAAAGTAATTGCTCTTTCTGAAGAGTAATTATATCTGCACTGAATTGTGGCCTTTATTTTTACTTGTTTCAAGGTTGTGGGAGTTCTATCTTTAAGCATTAAAAACAGAACCAACATGTAATTTTATAAAACCCTGAAGGACGTTCCTCCAGCATTAAAAACCATTTTGTTTATTGAACAATGTTTGTTCAGAGTGCTCTGATAATACCAGGGATGGGGAATATGTGGCCTTCCAGATATGACTGAATGGCAAATCCCATTATCCTTGACTATTATCTATGTTGAAAAGGGCTGATGTGAACTGCAGTCAAACATCGGAAGTGCCAAAGATTCCCAATCCCTGGATTACACAAAGTATACTGTTCCACAGGAAATACACTTGGGCAAAAAGCTCCATTTGTTTCCGTTCATAAGGACACTTATTTGAGAATAAATGGAAGATTCCTGCTGTAGCTCAGGCTCTATGCTTACTGGAATTCTACAGAATCACAGAAAAAGCTCAGAATATGTGATGGATACAGCATTAAAAAACTTTTAAAAATGTTAGTCTCTAGTCCTTATGATTATGAAGGTATACTTTAAAATCTGCAGAATTAGTTTCTTAATAATCAGAAGCCAGAGCAGCAGCTTCTTACCTGCAGTGTGAAGGTAGAATATGAGAACTCTGCTTAAGTCCTTGTCTCTGCAAATGTCTAGCAAAACTAGGTAAAACAGCAAAACAATAAAAATGATAGAAATATGTAAACTATGTGCCTTGCCCAAGCACTCCCTATGCCAGCTCTGGAGTTGGTCTTCCATCGTCAGAGCCTAGGTGGCATGGAAAGAACCACCCCAGCTGCAGGGGGCATAGGAGAATCCCAGCTCTGACCCTGGAAGACATTTCACCTTATTCCATGGCCTTCTGGACAATGCCAGGAAGTTATAGGATTGCCCCTTCATGTAATGTTTAATGGAAGAGGAAATCCAGTTAATTACATAGTATGCAATTCAACACTGGACAAGCTTTAAACAATGTTAGGTAAAAAGGCAGAGTTGTGATTTGCTGGAGTGCTTTGGGGTGCTTCTAGTAATTGCAAACCACATTGGTATTGGGTTCCAGAAGAACCTATATTCCTACCTCATTGACCATTCTTTCAATATTACTGCTTTTGAAATAGTGTGGGAAACTCAGAATTAGGCATAGTTGAAAGCTGCCATTTAGGCTATCAAGTCCAATCCCTTCCTCAGCACAAGAATCCAATTTAAAGCATTCGATAGATGACTGTCCAGTCTTTGAATACCTCCAGTGGCAAACATATTTCTAAGTCTTGGAAATTTTTGTGAATGTTTTATCTGCTCAGCCACAGTGAATCCTACCCTGATGACTCATGCATAGATGCATTCATCCATGCTCCACCAAAAATGGCAATTTTTCTTCTTGAAGTATAACCTAATTAATCTTGCTACATTAAAAATATCTTAAAATTAAAAATATGAACATCCCTAATTAAAAACCCCCTCTGTATGCAGTTCAATTATATGGTGACCATACCATGATGTACACAGCAACAGAAATAAAATATGTGTAATTTCTATATATTTTCTGAAGGAAAAGCTACAGCTCTCAACCTATGAACGAACTTTATGGTTATTTTATTCCACTTCCCAAAGCTGAGAAATCTCCTGCCACTCTTTTGTATTACCTGATCTCAATGAAATATGGGTACATCCCAGAAAAAACTTATTAAACCTCTGCTTATACAAATACTTTCTCATTATCTTTAGAGACCTAAATTTCAATTCTTAAAATCTGCATTGCAACACATCCACATATATAATTTAAATTGCTATGGATTTTTATTTCATTCTTATGTTATCTGTATTGAGATTTAATTTGGTTGTACACCATCTTGAAGTCCTAAATAGAATGCAGTATAAAAGTAGTTTAAATAAATATTTAAGAGTATGTCTAACCCTTGACTAAATATGCGTAGGACATAGGAAAGGCTGCTCTACATCTCCTTGCATAGCACTGAGTTATTTAACAGATTTCCTATATTTAATCTTTACATGTCTTGCACAGGAAAATGATACGGGTGACTGAGGATGTTGGGTAGTATAGTCCAATACATCTTGAAAGCACCAAGTTGGGGAAGGCTGACATTATACCAGAGAAACTTTGGATAGCCATAGTATCATCTATGGTACTACTTTGAAAGAATCCCAAAGAACTGTCTTTATTCTTCCTGTCCTCTTATATAAAGCCCCATTTCTGCATCTACAACTGTCAATTGTGGCTCTCAGATGCTGGCCTTTGGTTACTAAAGATCACTCTTATGCGTAGTCTAGTTTTTCTTTTTTAAAGCATAAACCACAAACATCAACTTAGCAATATTAGCCCATCAGCCATAATTCATGTTTATCCAAAACCAACTCATAAGATGTTCCAAGACAACAGCAGGTATGACACATGTGCATTACCTTTTAGGAAAGGGCTCTATGCCAGCAAAACTATTAAATTAGCAATGCTTAATCAAGTGTTGATTATAAATACTGTAGAATAAAGAACAAGCACACATGCGAAACATAAGGTAATAGATGCAATCTGCAAGCTGTTGCAGTCACCACAGATGCAATTTTGACCAATCACTGTAATCATGCTAGGTAATCAGAAGCATCCCACAGGATCAGCTGCTCCACACCCTTCCCATGAGCACATTCCTGTCCTCCCCTTCAGTTTCAGAGCTTTTACTTCATCAGTATATTCTCCTTAACTATATTTAGCCCAAGCCAGTTTGCAAATCCATTCTAACTGCATCTGCACGCTATGGTTGGCGCTAACTATGGTCAAGAGTAGAGATGTCACACTGTCACTGCTGAAACTGACAAGGAAGTGGGAAATGCCAACAGGTGAGGATGTGGCGGGGGGGAGGACTGTGTGAACCAATGGTCAGTCCTTGACTGCCTGATTATAGATCATGCAGTACGAGGCCTGCAGCAAGAAAAGCTCCTTTGACAGGTTGGACTTGTACAACAGCAGAGCTTGATGGATCGTGCCCCAGTCTTCAGATAGCTTTCAAGCAGAAGGCAGCAATGATCTTTCTGATTCTCTTAAACAAATCTCAACCATATAATGAAAAAGAAGTCAAGAAACAAAAACTATTACCATTTCTGAACTGCACTGTTTATTTTTGCTGCTTGAAACCTAAGTGACAGTATGCCACCATAATTACGGGGTTTCTTCTAAACCTTTACTACACTGCAGGTACAGAAATATACGGACACATTTTTGGAGAATTGACATTTTGCAAAATGCAGCAAACATTTCAATTTATACATGAGAAAAAGGAAGTGTTCAAAAGGGTATGCATTTCAAGTTATTGCAGGTTATTTTGTGAGATTTTTTTCTGCAGGAAAATATGTTTAAATTTAAACCAACAGGAACATGTCAGTGTATTTAAAATCATGACAAAGAAAACCTTCTTTCTGGTCATTAGTTGCCCCTTGACAGATTATTAGGGTGTTGCATGGTGAGGGCAAGATGTCAACACAGCATAAATCCCACGGCATTTTGGTTTTCTTCTGAAGATTAAAGCTGTTTTTCTTGGGATAAATGCAGCAGCAAAACACAAACCAGCTGATCAAAAAAGCACTTCTGCCATTAACTCCAAAAATTTCAGGGCACACCAACCGACAGTAGTTTTGCCATTCCCAGTTTTTAAGGTTTACATCACTGCGCTGTTGTCTTAAGTACATTTTGTAATAGCCTGTTCTTGATTAAGCCAGTTTGCTGACTACAGCCTGGTTGAGAGAATTTAGTTGGTTGGTCCATTTATCTAATGCAGTATACCGTGCTCCTCCTCTCTTCTGATGATCTAGCTCAAGGAGTTGATTGACTTGATCAATTCGGCCATGAATAGTACTAAAACAAGAAGCAGAAAAAAAGTGTTTAAACATGTCCTAAAAATATAAAACACAGATGGATACAGACTTACAGTTTTAGTGTATCTAATTTTCCTGACCATGATTAGAAGATCAAGAGCAGCAAAGGGACTCTCACAATCTTTCTCCTCCCTGCTCACTTCCTGTCTGGAGCCACCCATAATAGAGTATTGCCTTTGCCTTGACTACTGTTAGTACAACCACAGTTCAGTGTTTCCCAACTCTAGTTTGATCTAGCCATGGATAGTATAACTCTGGCAATGAGGTGGGTTGGCAATGTGATTATGGAAATGGAAATAAAAGGCACAGAAATGGAAATGAATAAATGTCAAATTCCAAAAAGGAAAGGATGAGAATCACTAGGTGACTACAAGCCCATGGGGCATTTGTAATCTACTCAACATGGTTAAGAGATCCTAAGAGATCACCATGGTATCCTTCTGGAGAGGTTGGCCAGGTTGGGAGTTGGTGGCACTGTGTTGTGGTGGCTCTGCTCCTACCTGGCAGACCATCTCTGGTTGGTGGGGAACTGTTGTTGCACCATGGCACCTGTGCCATGGAGTTCTGCAGGGCTTTATCTGTCCCCCATGCTGTTCAACATCTACATGAATCCACTGGGAGAGGTCATATGGAGGTTTGGGCTAAGTGCCACCAGTGTGCTGGAGACACTCATCTCTACCTTTTGTTCTCATCTAATACAGCTGAGGCAATGGCTGTTTTAAACTGGTGCCTTGACTCAGTAATGGACTGGTTGAGAGCCATTAAGCTGAAGCCCAATCCCGAGAAGACAGAGGTGTGGTTTAGCAGGCAGTCTGTCTGTCCAACTAAGAAATTTAGAATAATGCATGGTTTTATCATGTTATTTTGCTGCTTGGTTTTTGTTGTTGGTTCACGTGTTCTCCAGTTCTATATTTTATATTAATGGATTTTATGTTGCATCAGATGGTATAGTTTTAACCTTGTTATGATTTTGTGGCTATGTTGTTGTCCCTGTTTCTTCTGAGCTGCCTGGAGAGCTCTTGAGCTATGGGGTGGCATACAAATGCAACAAATATGTCAGCATCAGGCCACAGTTAAAGTACAAGAGCACACACAAGCTAAGTGAATATTTAAGAGCATGCTTTGGCTGAGAACTAAATTGCTATTTATATAATTTATTGGAAGCTGGAAAACTACAAAAGTAAGAAAATTAGAACAATGAAATCATAACATCACAGAAAGGTGTTCTTACTAAAGTCACCAGAAATGAATAGTTCTTTAAGAGAGCAGAAGATATGAATAACTGTTATATGAATAACTGAAAAATGAATAAATGGTCAAGAAGGATTTTCAGTAATGTACTTGAAATTTTAAATATAGGTGAAATTAGTTGAGGTTGTTTTATGATGAGAACCACATACTTGCAAACAATGAAAGAGATAGAATTTGAATTTATATGCTGTGATGAAATAGGAAATAGTGGCAGCCCAAATACTTTGTGCCAATTTTTTTTAAAGAAAGCCAAAATGATACCTTACCTATGGTGGGAAAATATAATACACACGATAACTGATAGCTGAGTGTCTTTAATGGGACCTCCAAAATAATGTTCTTTGTTCAGATGCTTTACGAAACCTGATAGTAGGGTTGATGGTGTTAAGTCCTATGTTTTTAGGGATCCATGGCAGATAGCAGAACCATGATTTTGGTGCCAAAGTATTTGCATCAGTGCTAACTGTCAGATAATGAGCTAATATTGGAATGCTAGAATAAAATAACTGGAGACTTAAGATTTATTACTTCGGCTTTGAAGAAAACAAACTAGCTTTTACCTAGGTACATACTTATGCTAAATGGTTGCTGGTGAACATACACATTCTTTGTTTATTATAGAGACTGAACTGCAGAAAGTTCTTTAACTCTGTACCACAACCACTTCTGTGATGATTTTCTAAATAATATCACTTTCATGCAACCAGTCTGCATGATCTAAACAAGCCACTTTGCCTCACCGTGGGTTGTTTAAATTGGTGGTATGTGCCAGGAACCATTAAGCTATGCCTGGGTGTGGTTTGTCATCTTGCCAAAACTAGGTGGCATGACCTATTTGAGAGAGAGAGAGGGCTATTAACCAAAAATAAACTATAACCTATTGTTAGCTAGTTGGGCTAATGGTGTCTGGCATGAACCGTTGGTAGCTTGTTTGATCATACAGACAGACTAGGATCAACTAGTAAATTTAACTGCCTTACAACTTACATCAGCAGCGTTTTCCTAGGAAAAAGTACACAAGCTATTTATTCTTCCAGTGCTAGAAATAAGCCCCTTAAAATATTCACTGCTCAAAAGGGGAAAGAAAAAAATACTCACTTATCCAGTATACACTGCACAAGCAAGCTCTCCACATCAGCTACATCTATGTTTAATTCCTAAGGGAGAAACAAGGGTTTAATTATCCATAGAATGTTTTTGTTTGCTTTCCTATACTTGTTGAACTTTGTACATTCAGGTAAAGTATGCATAATATTAAATCAGTAAACAATATTCTGAGAGGAAAGGAAGGGGGTACGTTGCTACTAACAAGGAAATTCTGAAATTAACAAAATGGTCTTCCCCCAACAAGTTGAAAGACCTTTTCAGGCTCTTATTAATTAACCTCATAATCCAAAATTTGAACCAAAAATCTCAATGAATAACTTCCAACTCATTTCTGCCAATATCACATTGTATGCAATTCCTATGTTCCTCTCCATTCAAAGTACAGTGGTACCTTGGCTCACGAACGCTTCAGTTCATGACCAAATCTAGTCACAAACAAGAATTTCATAAAAATTTTAACTCAGGTCATGAACTCAGGGAGATAGCCACAATCGTGCTGGGGTGGGGGGAGATGGCCGAGATCACGCCCGTCTTTCCTGCAGGAGCGCAACCGCGATCTTGGCCATCTCCTCCTCCAGCACGATTGCACCTGTCTCTCCCCCCAGCGTGCCCCATTTGCATCCGTCTCTCCCTCCCCCAACGCCTGCGATCGTGCTGTCTCTCCCCCCCCCAGTGCACCGGGATGATGGGCGTGATCATGGTTGTGCTGGGGGTGGGGGGGGAGATGGCCGCACTCGTGCTCAGGGTGGGGAGTAGGGAGATGGCTGCGATCTTTGTTGTCACTTTGCTTCACATTTTTCTGATTAAAAAAAAATAGTTACAGAATGGATTAACCTTATTTACATTGAACCTTATGGGAAAATTTAACTTGGCTCACAACCATTTCGGCTCACAACCAGAGTCCTGGGACGGATTAATTTCGTGAGCCAAGGTACCACTATACTCTCACAGCTCTGATTATAAGAGATCAACGAACAGGGAAAAATACACAGAGAACATATATGGTTCAGCTTGCTGTGGGCTCAGAGAGAAGATTATCAAGTTATAGCACTTCTCAATTTTTGCAACTGATATGAAATGAAATCCTCTGCAGACAGCATTTAGAAGTACCTTAGAAATAAAAGGAATATGTATTCTTGTGTAAGGCTTAATTAATTTTATAAGCACTTGTGTTCTGATGTTTCGCAAAAGTTCTGAAAGAGAAGAAAAGCACAATAAATATTGGATGGCTAACGCTAGTATTTTAAAAACCTATGCTTATATTATAATAAGTAAAACAAATGCTGATGTTATATCCAATTACCAGTACAATCCTATATATGCATTAATACTTTAGTGTTTCGAAACTGCGACCTAAAAACTGACACTTAAGTTTCCCACTGAAGGTTCATTTAAATGAAAAACAAACATACTTCAATTTATTCAGCTGTATTGAAATGTTCCATGAATTCCCCACTAACTCTTATAGTAGCTTAATTAGGAAATAGATTTGTCACAGCCCAATGTAGAGTGTAAGTATTCCCAAGTAAACAACCAGGTTAATTCTTGACATCTCTAGTTAAAGAACAGTGAATGCAGTTCATTAGATGCTCAGACATTAGTAGCAGGGCAATATGCTTTACCGTTGCAATGGGAGGGCTCACACCCCACTTGAGCAGCCCCCTCAGGCTTAGGATCATAGAGGAGGAAGATACAGTCACACAGGACTCCTCTGCTCCCTCCTGGTGTAGAATTATGAGGAAATTCACCATGGCCAACTCTACCATTCACCCTTTAAAGAGTCGGACTCTGCCATGCATGCTTCCTTTCTGCTCGTCTCTGCTATTAAAAACGCACAAGCTCGAAGGAAGATGGTAGCCTGGTCAACTGAGCAGATTCCTCCTAGACCACCAGTGCAGGTGGCTGACATCAGAATGTTGTCTGGTTGCTCAAACACGCAACCTAATACACTCCAACTACCAAAGCTACTCATCATATGGGGCTCTCCTGCACAACAACTCTATTGTAGAAGACAGTGTTTCTCCTTCCAGCCACACTGCTCCACTGACATTTTCATAAAAAGGGACACATTTGTATTCAGCCTTACTTTGCAAAAATGATAAACTGTGCAAATGTGTTAAGTAAAAGGTCATGGATGAAGAACTGAGCCCAGTGGAGAAACTAAGGTTACAAGGCTTCTTTCATAGTCATACCTTCAATATGCTCCCTTATGAAGGGATCGTCCATGATGTTACTGTGATTTGTCTTCAGGATCTTCTCAAATTCAGTGATGTCATTATTCTGATAGGCAC
Organism: Varanus salvator macromaculatus; assembly: GCA_023646645.1. Classification (NCBI taxonomy): domain Eukaryota; kingdom Metazoa; phylum Chordata; class Lepidosauria; order Squamata; family Varanidae; genus Varanus; species Varanus salvator. The sequence continues at coordinate 11,212,430 of JAIXND010000786.1, forward strand.
TTCAAGAGAGAGAGTGCTGAATTACAATTTTGTCAATTGGGAAAGAAAGCAGATACCAGAATTTGATTTTCATGATCCAAGAGAAGTATACTTATTATCTATAAATAAGAATTATTCTTTGGTTGAGGATAAACAGAACTTGAAGGCATTTCAAAATAGAGGTAGTGACTACAATCCAGATGTGTATATGACCAAGAGCTCAAGCACAACTAGAAGGAATTTTTCTAACTTTACTTTTACAGTAGGCCGTCATACCATATTAGAAACTGTGTTTTAAAGTCCTCTTGGTTTTAAAAGCAGCAGGCAGAATTTGCTGTTTTATAAACAGTTTCTAAATTCTAATGGGGCAAGGCATGCTTTTTGCCTCTTGCCCTGCACACTGAGAGCAGACGTCTTTAATATTCAGTGAAATCTTGTTTCTGTATTGAGTGTGTGTATGTGCTGCATCCAAAACATATGGACAATATAAGAGCTGGTAAACTGTGTGATCCATTTACATAGCATTATACTGACATGAAAGTAAATTATAGAAAGGACCAACAACATATTGCTAATTTACAAATGCACTTATAATTACAGCATTTTAGTTGCTGGACTGTTGATAAAACTCACAGACTAGGAGATTTTATATATCTTATACTCTGCTTCACATGTTACTTCTGATGGTTATTAGGTGAAGTATTTTTACTTTCTGCCATTAAGGGTAATACCAGCAACAATTTCAGGTCTATAGCTACAAATCACTAGCATTTTTAGTTTATTTATATTAAAAGTTTTTTCTAGCTTTGCCTATTAGGGGGAAAAACTCTTACCTTACTAAATTTGTCATTGCTAGAATCTCTGGATCATTTTTATATGGTTTTGCCTAAACAGTACAGAAACAAGAAGTATATTTAGATAACAACTAAAATGTTTGTGCTGTGCCTTATGTTCATTATGCCTTAATGAAACTAATAAAAACTGAAAACTGTACCTCTTGAGAGTCAAATGGATTTATTCCAGACTTCATCAGCATGTTTGCTAGGACCAAGTATTTTAAGCAAGTTGTTCTCCTTGGACTCCCTGATTCATCATAATTCTTGAATGCTTCAAAGAAATCAGTGTGTGCCTTTTCAAATTCACCTTCTCTTAGGTGCATTTTACCACCACATTCTGGAAGAAAAACTGGCAGAAGTAAATGCTGTTGCTTTGCAATATGACTAAAATATTTCATACAGCATGCGCTATTATTTTGGAATGGGTACCAGCAGCAGTACTTCTACAAATGACATTATATTATTTGCTCATATGGATACAGGACAAGCATGCTAAGGAAACTTTATCTGTGATCCCTAAATCACACGTCTTATTTCAAGTACTTACTCTGTAAAGGATCACTGAAAAACACTGCCACCCTGGGGCACACATTCAACTGTTATTTGAGAAAGCTACTATAAATATAGTTGGTCAGATTGAATTCTTTCAAATGGTAAACTTGGACTCATGTAAACTTTGTGGAATAGTTAGGTTCTTTCATGTATCAAGGTTAGGTTGTGAAATATGGTTATACACACACATACACACACACACAGAGAAGGAAGTCATACAATCCTCCAAAAAGATGTATAATTTCCTGTACAGCATATATGATATCTTTCTCCCAAAAGATGATCCATCACCTTCCTCATGAAGGGGAAGTAAAGGTGAAGGAGCAGGATGGCAGCTCAAGATTGACAAGCAAATAGTCAAGGATCTTCTAATTGGAGTAAATGAGTTTAAATCTCCAGGGCCTGATGGACTCCATCCTAGAGTCATAAAGGCGCTGGCAGAAGAACTCTCAGAAGCACTCTCTATTATCTTTGAGAAATCATGGAGGACAGGGGAAGGATGATAGGAGAAGGGCTAATGTTGTCCCTATTTTCAAGAAAGGAAAAAAAGAGAAGAACCTGGGAACTACAGACCAGTCTGACATCAATCCCTGGGAATATTCTGAAGCAGATTATAAAGCAGTCAGTCTTAAAAGCAATGTAGTGATGACTAGAAGCCAGCATGGATTCATCGAGAACAAATCCTGCCAGACTAATCTGATTTCATTTTTTGAATGGACTGTGGGAATGCTGCAGATATAATCTATCTTGACTTCAGCAATGCATTTGGCAATGTGCCCCATGATAACTTGATTAGCAAACTAGCTAAAAGTGGACAAACCAGCTAAAAGTAGGCAAACTGACAATGATCAGTTGTATCCACACTTGGCTGCAGAATCGGATTCAAAGAATGCTCATTAATGGCATTTTCTCAAAGTGGAGAGAAGTAACAAGTGAAGTACTGCAGGGTTCAGTCCTGGGTCCAGTTCTCTTCAACATTTTTTAAATGAGTTGGATGAGAAAGTGCAGGGAACGCTTCTCAAATTTGCAGATGATACAAAACTGGGTGGGATAGCTAATATCCAGGAAAAAAGATACAAGATTCAAGGTTCAAGGTGATTTTGATAGATTGGAGTGCTGGGTTGAAAACAACAGAATGAAATTCAGTAAGGACAACTGCCAAGTTCTGCAGCTAGGAAAAAGAAACCAAATGCATCATTACAAAATAGGGAATCCTCAGCTCAATAATACTGCAAGTGAGAAAGATCTTGGAATTGTTGGAGACTGGAAGCTGAATATGAGTCAACAATGTGATGTGGCAAATGCTGTTTTGGGCTGCATGGACAGAAGTATCATTTCCAAAGCCCATAAAGTACTAGTTCCTCTTTACTCAGCACTGGTTAGGCCTCATCTGGAGTACTTTGTTCATTTCTGGGTAAGGCAGTTTAGGAAAGAGTAGACAAGCTGGAAAGGGTTCAAAGGAATGCAACAAGGATGATCTAGGGATCAGAAACAAAGCCCTATGAAGAGAGATTGAAGAGCATGTTCAGCCTCAAGAAGAGAAGACTGAGAGGAGATGTGACCTTTTGCCTTGAGTATCAGATTTTATATTCTTAATGTATTTTATTCTTGAATTGTTTGGTTTACTGCTGCTGTTTTCTTTTGGTAAGCTGTCCAGGGAGACCTTTGGCTATGGGGCGGCATATAAATATAATAAATAAATAAGTACTTGAAGGGTTGTCACAAAGAGGAAGGCCAGGATCTCTTCTTGATCATCCCAGAGTGCAGGTCAACGAATAACGGGCTCAAGTTACAGGAAGCCAGGTTCCAGCTGACCATCAGGAAGACATTCCTGACTGTTAGAGCAGTACAACAATGGAACCAATTATCTAGGGAGGTTGTGGGCTCTCCTACACTACAGGCATTCAAGATGCAACTGGACAGCCATCTGAGAGGGATGGCTTAACTTGGAATCCCACAGTGAGCGGGGGGGGGGGGGTTGGACCTGATGGCCCTCAGGCCCCTTCCAACTCTATTATTCTGTGATTCTATGATCCAAACTAATATATGTTTAAAATGTTCAGATGACAAAATGCTGTCTTTATGCAATACCAAAAATGTAAACACACAATAAAATCCAAATTTTATTAAAATCCAAAATCCAAATTTATACACTCTCCCTAATATTCTAAAGTTACAGGGTTCTAACATACAGCATAACACAACTGCTAAAAAAACCTTGTATGAAACCAAACCCTAGGGCAGGATTCGTGAAAACATTGGTTTCCTTTACAATCTTCCCCTCCTTTTTCAAAAATCCAAATTATCCCAATTCCAATGCACGATAGGATTGATCAACAGGCCTCCAAGAAGCTATTTAACAGAACCACCCATTATGAAGGCCCCCGTACTGTACCCAAGACTGTCAGCTGACCAGATAAATGCATTGGCTCTTACAATGCCTGATCTAAACATTTAAACAGTACTTGCCTCTGATAACCCCCATGATGAGTGGATGAGGGATGGCAGACTTGATGTGCAATGACTGTTCATATAGTGCTTTAAGTTTTTTGTTATTTTTCTGTGCTGTATACATCTGAATTTCCAAAGCATAAATTTCCAATAGCTGGGTGCCCTTTTTAAGGTCGTCTTCTCCATCATCAGTCTGATAAAAGAAAAAAAAGTTGTGCAGTATAAAACATGAAAAATTATGGTCTCTTCTCTTGTGAGTACATATGTACACTATTACACAGTGTCAGAACTTCAAATGTAAATCATACTCCATAGTACTCAGTGCAAGTAAATACTAGGGCTGTCCTGTGACATTTTGATACCTGGTCCAGAAAACTGAAGTACTGCCCTGCATAGTTTAAAATGCACTAAAAATCTGATTATACAGGAAAAGAAAGATTACGCACAATTTATCACAGATCACACCGGTAGAATGGAGATGCAAAGAGATTTTTTTAAAATGAAAGTATGTCAAATCCGTTGCTGCTATGCCAAGCTTATGACTGTTTTACAGTTTTATTGATGGACATTGTATCTTGTATTGAATTAGCACTATTTACCACACTAAATTTTATTTCAAATTATAAAGCTGAGTTCTATTTTCAACTGGTATAGTCGAAAGAATAATACCAACAGTGGCTGAGGCATTTGTTCTAGAATATACAAATGTTCTGAGAATGGGGAAAAGGGTTTTATAAACTAGTTTGTTTCCCTGAGACATTCCACAATTATGCAACTGAAAATGCTCTCCTCTAACTTATACTGTCACCTGAGGAAGTCTATATCCCGATATGGTAATTGGATACGGCTTTATAGATAATAACAACTAGTACAAATGATCAATCTATGACAGTCAAGCCAATGCCAACAGCAGAGTTCTGAGCTTGTAATAGTTTTGAACCATTTTTGAGGGCAACCTACAGGTTACACTACAGTAATCTGCACCTGAGAAACAGACATTGCAGGGCAATCTTCTACATGTGATTCACCAGAAGTAAGCTTTGTACGACCATCATTACAGAAAATTAGATTCCGTTGTCCAAAAGGCCCCCTTCATCATCACAGCCTTGCTGTGGCAAAGGGGCTTGAGTAGCATAGTGAAGCTACAAGCTATGCCATGCAAGGGCACTCAAGACAGACAGGTCATAACAGTGAGCTCTGACAAAATGTGACCCACTGGAGAAGGAAATGGCAACACACTCCAGTATCCTTGCCATGAAAACCCCATGGACAGTATCAAAATGCCAAAAGTTAATATGCTGGAAGAAGAGCCCCTCAGGTCAGAAGATGTCCATTACGCTACTGGGGAAGAGCAGAGACCAAGTACAAGTAGTGCCAGAAAGAGTGAAGCAACAGAGCCAAAGCCAAAAGGACACTCAGTTGCAGATGTATCTGGTGGTGAAAGGAAAGTCTGTTGCTTTAAAGAACGATATTGCATAGGAACCTGGAATGTAAGATCTATGAATCAAAGTCAAGCATGAGATGGAAGATTGAACATTGACATCTTGGGAATCAGTGAACTAAAACGGACAGGAATGGGTGAATTTAATTCAGATGACCATCAGGTATACTACTGCAGGCAAGAATCCCTCAGAAGAAATGTAGTAGCACTCATGAATAATAAAAGAGTGGGAAAACAGTACTGGGATACAATTTCCAAAATGACAGAATGATCTCAGTTTGAATACAAGGCAAACCATTAAACATCACAGCAGTCCAAGTCTACACCCCAATCACTGATGCCAAAGAGGCTGAAGTTGACTGGAGCTGTGAAGACTGATGATAGCTTCTTGAACTAACACCAAAAAATGATGTCCTTGTCATCATGGGGGATTGGAATGCTAAAGCAGGAAGTCAAAAGATAAATGGAATAACAGGCAAGTTTGGCCTTGGAGTACAAAATGAAGCAGGGCAAAGGCTAACAAAGTTTTGTCAAGAGAACATGCTGGTCATAGCAAACACTCTTTTCCAATGACCCAAGAGAAAAGAGGCGACTCTTCACATGGATATCACCAGATGGTCAACACCAAATTCAGTTTGATTATGTGCTCTGCAGCCAAAGATGGAGAAGCTCTATACTTTCAGTAAAAACAAGACCTGGAGCTGACTATGGCTCAGATCATGAGCTTCTTATTTCAAAATTCAGGTTTAAATTGAAGGAACTAGGGAAGACCACTAGGCCATCATATTCCTTCTGAATATACAGTGGAAGTGATGAACAGATTTAAGGGACTAGATCTGATAGACAGAGTGCCTGAAGAACTATGGATGAAGGTCCATAATATTGTAGATGAGGCAGCAACTAAACTATCCCAAAGAAAAAGAAATGCAAGAAAGCAAAGTGGCTGTCTGAGGTGGCTTTATAAATAGCTGAGAAAAGGGAAGCAAAAGGCAAGGGAGAAAGGGAAAGATATACCCAACTGAATGCAGATTTCCAAAGAATGGCTAGGAGAGATAAGAATGCCTTCTTAAATTAACAGTGCAAAGAAATAGAGGAAAACAATAGAGTGAGAAGGACTAGAGATTGCTTCAAGAAAATTGGAGATAGCAGGGGAATGTTTCGTGCAAAGATGGGCATGATAAAGGACCAAAATGGCAGGGACCTAACAGAGGCAGAAGAGATTAAGAAGAGGTGGCAAGATTACACAGAAGAACTATACAAGAAAGAGTTTAACGTCCCTGTTAACCACGATGGGGTGGTCACTGACCTCAATCCAGACATCCTGTATGAAGTCAAATGGGCCTTAGGAAGCCTTAGCAACAACAAAGCTAGTGGAGGTGACAGTATTCCAGCTGAGCTATTCAAAATCCTAAAAGACGATGCAGTTAAAGTGTTATACTCACTATGCCAGCATATTTGGAAAACTCAAGAGTGGCCACAGGATTGGAAAAGGTCAGTTTACATTCCGATCCCAAGAAGGGCAATGCCAAAGAATGTTCAAACTACCGCACCATTGCACTCATTTCACATGCTAGCAAAGTGATGCTCAAAATCCTCCAGCAGTATGTGGACCGAGAACTACCAGAAGTACAGGCAGGATTTCGAAGAGGGAGAGGAACTAGAGATCAAATTGCCAACATACACTGGATCATGGAGAAAGCTACGGAGTTCCAGAAAAACATCTACTTCTGCTTCATGGACTACGCTAAAGCCTTTGATTGTGTGGATCACAACAAATTGTGGCAAGTTTTTAAAGAGATGAGAGTACCAGGCCACCATACCTGTCTCCTGAGAAACCTGTATGTCACAAAGCAACAGTTAGAACAGGACATGGAACAACTGATTGGTTCAAAATTGGGAAAGAAATATGACAAGGCTCCATATTGTCACCCTGCTTATCTAACTTATATGCAGAGTACATCATGTGAAATGCAGAGCTAGATGAATCACAAGCCGGAATATCAACAACCTCAGATATGCAGACAATTCCATTCTAATGGTCGACAATGAAGAGTAACTAAAAGCATCTTGATGAGGGTGAAAGAGGAGAGTGAAAAAGTTGGCATGAAACTCAACATTAAAAAAACTAAGATCATGGCATCCTATCACTTCCTGGCAAATAGAAGGGGAAGAAGTGGAAGTAGTGACAGATTTTATTTTCTTGGGCTCCAAGATCACTGCAGTTGGTGAGTGGAACCATGAAATGAAGATACTTGCCCCTTGGGAAGAAAGCTATGGCAAATCTAGACAGCATACTAAAAAGAGACATCACCTTACCAACAAAGATTTGTATGGTCAAAGCTATGATTTTCCAGTCGCAATGTATGGCTGTGAGAGATGGATCATAAGGAAGGCTGAGCACTGAAAAATTGATGTTTTTGAGTTGTGGTGTTGGAGAAGACTCCTGAGAGTTCCTTGGACTACAAAGAGATCAAATCAACTACAAAGAGAGTCAATCCTAAAGGAAATCAACCCTGACTGTTCTTTAGAAGGACAGATACTAAAGCTGAAGCTCAAATACTTTGGCCACATAATCAGAAGGACTCACTGGAAAAGATCCTGATGCCGGGACTGATTGGAGGCAAAAGGAGAAAGGGACAGCAGATGAGATGGTTAGATAATGTCACTGATGCAATGAACATGAATTTGGGTGAACTCCAGGAAACAGTGGAGGAGAGGATGGCCTGGAGTACTGTGATTCATGGGGTTGTGAAGAGTCGGGCATGACTTTGCAACCGAACACCAACAAGAAGTCCAAAAGGCAGGACTATTTCACTTATTAGCAATGCTACAACTATGGAACACTTTTGCCCAAGGATACTGTAAAGCCAGCTCATGAGCAAGTTCTAAGTGATTCGTGAAATCTTGGTTGTACTTCCTTTTGGAACTGTATTTTGAAATGGGTAGATTTCTAGGTATCTAATTATGGCAAACTGCAAAGTATCACTAGGAATTTTTATACAGAAAGATGGTTAATATACTTTATAAACAGTAAATCAGACTAGTTAGGTGAATGTATTTCTGTGTAGCATAGATTTATAGTGTGGTGGGGGGTGGTCCATGGGTTTAGGAACTACTGGCTGCACTGGGTGCAAGAGAGGGTTTATGCGCTTGCTTTTTGTGTTGCTACTGTTATTCCGGGTGGCAGCCCATGGTGGACAGAGACACACTGCAAGTGAGAGTTGGAGTAAGGGTGTGAATGCAGTGCAGAAGGTAGTTTTATGCTGGCCATAACTGCTAAATGAAATTGCATGACGATGTTTAGCTTGCTTGTCTATAATTGGTTGCTGAAAGATGGATGTGGGGTTTGAATGGTTGAAGATAATGTGTGACAAATGACTACTCAACGTGTGGTGATTTCTGGTGCAGTAAGAGGTGTATGGAAGATTTTGATGGAGGGACCCATGGAGTGATGCCACTGACTTGGGGCAGAAGGAGGGGGTTAGGAGAACAGATTACAGATGTTTATACGCTGTTCCCCTTCTACTCCACTCTAGCTCTTGTGTATCTGGTAGCTCTTCCACTGAGCCCTCTTGCCTTGCAGTACTTTGTCTTTAATGCCACAATAAGACCAGAGTCATTCATGATTTAATTGGATGAAAAGGCTGCTCTGGTGTGTATCTGTGAAAATTGGGTCTGTGAATCATGTGCAGTTCCCCTGGGCCAGTTTTCACTACCTGGGTACTTGGAGTCGCACTGGCATGACTTGGTGAGCCATGGTGTGTGGGACTTGCTGTGATTCACCAAATTTCCATCACTGTTGTCAGGATTTGCAGCACAGCACAACTCCCCCTGGTGGCTTGTAAGAGTGGGAAGCCTGATTCACCTTGCAAGTGCATGCAGGACTAATATCAGACCTGTGGGTACTTGCAGAGATTAGAACCACTGCAACCATGGAGAGCATCTGAAAGCCACAGGAGGTGCTACAAAAGGCTGCTCAGCCCTGCCTTGTTTTGCCACAGCAACAAGAGCCTCTGTGGTGGCTGCTCTGTGGTCCTGATCAAGCTTCTTCCTCCAGTCCTGCAATGTGTTTATCTGTATCTTCACTCCTATCTGTTCCTGCCCTTGCCTCTGGTTCTGTCATGCCTTGTTGGCATCTGACCTTTGCTTATACCTGACTTTGCTCTTGCCTCCGGCCCTACTGGATCTTGCCAAGACCTTCCCCCACCTCCATCACCCTAGTCCTGGTACTCCAGTTGTAGTTGCTTGCTATTTATGTCCCAGAGCTGACAGTTGCCACCAGGAAACTACTCTGCCTTGGAGCAGGTCTTGAGAGGTTACACCTGGCGCTGGGCCATAAAAACAGGTTGGGATGCTGCTGTCCAGCATCTTCCCTGACTAATCTGGCTGGGGTGGTCCCAAGTGTGGTACTGAAAGGGTCTGGAATGGTAGTTCATTCGGTCTTTCCTCCAGGTCATGACATGCGTACTCTGAGAACTGGTGAAAGGGTACAAGTAACCCCATTATGGACAGGGCATTTCTTGTTAAGGTCTGAAATCAAAACCTTCAAAACCTTCCTTCCCTGCTGCAGGGGTGAGGAGGCCAATTTGGATGGTTTGTGCCAGTAATTAGATGGAATCCAGTGGATTTCTGAATGCTCTTAGGTATTTTCTAACGGATAATGATCCAGCTGAGTCTCTAGTTCCACACAGACACATGGCCTGAGTGAAGTACACTGGGAGAAGAGCTTTGGTGTGATGGCTTGATTTCTATAGAACTGCTTGCCTGAGGAGTTCAGGCAGGCACCAACACTGCTGTTCTTGGTGCTTGGTAAAGCCATTCTTAACAGCCACAATCCTAATATAATATTTTTATTTGTCTTTAATATATTGTTTTAATCTTATACTGTTCACCACTCCAAAATCTGTTTGAACGTGGACTTGTATAGAAATACTGCAAATAGATACATACATTCTGGCAACCTCTCCTGAAAATGCTGGCATCCTGGCATCCAATAAAGAAAAGTATGCAGGTATTCACATGTATACTTATCTGAAGGGGCAGTACTGATTTCACCCTGATTCCCTGCACTGTGCATGACAACAATTCTGATCAGATGTTTTAGAAGAGAGATGAGATTCTACCTGGCATGACTGATGGAGCTGACGCAAAATCTTCTGCAGTTTCCCATACTCTTCTCGTTCTAAATATAATTTGCCAAGCTGTAAGAAAACATGGTAATTATGTAAAATACGTATTTTTAAATGCACATTAAAAAATTTACTACACAATGAACACCAAATTGCCCATTTTACCTTCGTGTTTGTCTTAAACCACAATCTATCATTCTTAGCATCTTTCAGAGCTTCAAGTGTTGTCTCATAAAATTCCTGAAGTAAATCCATCTGACATAAAAAATCAGAATTCTATAATTGTAAACAGCAAATTTGTGCCTGTTAATAAAGTCAATGTGAACATACTCAAAGCGCAACTTTGAACTACACAATACTTTAGATGAAAAAATTGACAATTTATACAATCTAACATCTGCAATAAGATATACAAATGTGTCATTTGAAGAAAACATAACAAATGATAAGAATAAAACTACATTTTCAACATCTCCAGACTATTCAACTGGAAGTTAGCATCTTGAGACTAGCTTTCTCTTTTTGGATCTATTATGGGTGTTTTCCACTTTTCTCATACTTTCATAAAGGACCCTCTCCACCTCTTGAGAAGACAGAGAAACCCTAGTAGTGAGAAAGGACATATGCTAGTGCTTTTCTTTCCTGTTGCAGGTCAGAAAGTAGATGTACAGCTCCTGAATTGCTTTCAATAGCCACTCAAACTATGCTCTAACTACAGGAATAGAAATACTGATTTCTCAAAAGGCGTAGGTTTTCTTAGAACTGTAGTGCCATGCCTATTATTTATTGTTTCTGAAGCTGTGTAATGCTATCCCGGGGGAGTAAGCAGGGGACAGGAGGTCTTTATTTTTCCAGACCCTAGAAAATTCCATTCATAAGAACAAGTCTTGCAGATTTCAGTGAAAGAATCATTTAAAACGAGGATAATATTTCAGTATTATAGTTTCAAAAAATAATGAGGACAAGGGAAGATGGGGGGCTGTTTAGTCAACAATACTTTTTAAAATATGCACAACCCTGACCCCCAATACTGTTTTAAAAACTGTACAGCCTACAATTCTGTGATGGAAATGAAGCTAATGTGTCTTTTAGAGCATCTAGGGTGCAGTACCCCTATGTATGCATACTGGAGAATGCTACAAGTTATAGGCTATTTCTCTTTTTAAACGTGCATGACTGCACCCTTAATAAGATCACAATAACACACTAGACTAAGACAACAGCACAGAAAGACTCCCAAGTTTCAATCCAATCAGTTGGAGCACCATCACAGGAAAATTTGGGATGGGCTGTATCATCCTCTCTACTAATACAACTGCAATTGATTGGGGAATTGGCACTGTGAAGATTTTACTGCGATCCAAGTAACTGCAACTGTCAAATGTGTATTCACAAGTCATTTACTCCACAATATACTTGTGGTGTTTCATCTAGAGACAATGCCAATGAGGTTTTCAGATTTTCATGGGCTTGGGCCAAGAATAATCAACAATATTTTGTTTTTCAAAGAGCCTGCTCCTTTATATGTAGCATGGAGGGTGTAAGGCTGATTTTTGTGGCTGAATTTTGTTAAAGAATCAGTGATGGCTGATGGAATTCTGTTAAGATTCCAAGATCCTCTCCCTCTTAAGCTTAAAACAGATGCACCAATGTCAGCTCAATAGAGTCCTTATGGCATTTTGAGAAATGCCAGACTACATTTTCTTACAGCCTTTCTGAGACCAAGTAAACATCTCCTGCTGTGTGTTTCAACATACTGGGGCCAACCAATGAAGATTCAAAGGGAAGTTTTTCCACTGAGTTGGCAATCCTGTATCAGAAATCTAGCACAGTGCTCTTGTAGCCTATTTGCTAATGATGAGAATTGACAGACTAGCTATTTTCTAAATGGAATACAGAGAGAGATTATTTTTCACAATAATTGTAAAAGGCCAAAATTGCAATTATTCTTTCAGATGATTTTCAAAAAAGATACAATATCTAGAACTTGGAAGGATAATCTAACCTGCTTGGAAGTGGAGATATAATCGAGAATAGAATTGATGGATTTTTCAGAATAATTCCTTGTAACTGCACTCCGTATATAGGTCAGTAGTTGTTTATATCTGTTCATCATTTCAGGAAAGTTAGTCTGCACAGGAGAAAAATAATGTTTATAACAAAACATTTCTGACAGGAAGGTGAGTTCATCAAGTTGTTTTGCTATAGTACACTTGCAATTTAAAATCCCAATCATACATTCAAAATGGGCACTTTATTTGCAGCTGTGGGGGGAGAAGTGAATCGATTTTTTTTACATGAGATGTTTTTGATAAGGACATAATTGTACATGATACAACTATCTCATGTTGCTTGTTCTACACTGTGGTCTGGTTTGGATACAATAGGCTATGAATTAGCTTGTCATGTATGAGTTTGGGGCTTAGGGTTCTCCTTCCATTTGGTTTGCAAGGATATAGGAAACTATCATTTTCAGTTTTCAAGAGATGCAAGTAATGGATGGCATACAAATTTTATAAATAAATAAATAATTTTTTCAAACAACTCCATTTTAGTGTTATGTCTTTTTATTCAAATCATATTTTAATTGTTAAATTGTCCATTTGTTTTAGTCCATTGTTATGTATTTATGTATGTATTTATTGGTTAGTTACTGATTATTATTGGTTTATAGTTTAATTGTGTTGATTTATTTAATGGTGGGGTTATTATCTACATTTTGTGTATATTTAATTTGGACTGCATTTTGGGTTTGCCAAGATGCACCCGGGGTGGGGGGGGGATAGATAGGTTTTAAATTGATTATTATATTTTTATATGTTGTGAGCTGCCCCGAGGCTTTGTTGCGATGGGGCGGCATAGAAATGTTTAAATAAATAAATAAAATGTCTGAATCCTAAACTGTAGTTAAGGACCCTTAGTTAAATTTAGTTAAAAATGTTGACTATTTTTTAAAGACAAGTTCTGATCTCCTTCTTTTAACTAAGAAGTAGAGGGGTGGGAGCTGATGGTCCCAAACCTCATTCACACAACACTAAACCATATAGCAGACATGCCCAACCTGATGCCCTCAAAAACTTTTAGAATAAAGATCCCAGCATTCCTGACTATTTGCTATGTTAGCTGAAGATGAGGGGAACTGAGGTTCAAAACAGCTGGAGGGCTCCAGGTTGGCGAAGGCTGCCATACAGCATTATGACTAAATGCAACTTCAGACTGCATGGCATTTCCACATTCAGGATATAGTAGATAGTTAAGGGTGATGAGAGCAGGTTCTGTGTACACAGACTGCATTCAGACTGCCAGCTATAAAGCTATAGTTTCTGTGCATTTATAGGAATGCCTTTACAATTATATGAACATGTTTACATATTAGAACAACTTGATTTTTTAAAGATAGCACTGACTCTTTACGGACAGTGCCAACCCTGCATTTTCTACAGCTGCCACTGACCCTTTATAGATACTGCTAACCCTATTTGTTCTATAGATAGAAAAAAGACTTTTCCTGCATTTATTTTTTACTGACCATCTTTACAAAAATATACTGGCTTCTGCACTCTTCCTGGGGCAATGTTGATTTAGACAGCTAAATAAAGTCTCAAAGACCTTGAGAAATTTTGGAATCCCAGCTCTATGGAACTTTGCTCTGAGGTCAGGACTAGGACTCTGATATCAGAGCATACACCCACACCCATTATAGTCAGCAAGAAAGGTATGACACTGACTGTGGTTCCAAGGTCAGAAGAGTGACCTCAGAAATGGAATTTCAGGGGTGGGGATAGGGAGAAGAGGAGACAGGTTCTGTCACCGTGCACAGTATCCTTGTGATGCCAGCATTCTTTCTTTACACCAAAAGGTGCCATACTTAGATGGGCAAAATGTGTTTTAAATGACAGCAGAAGCACAAAAGTGACCTTCACCTCTACACTCCTCCTGCCATGCTTATGATGCCCATAATCTTGGAGTCTGAAGAGTTATGGGCAGCCTCACTGGATTGTACCCCAAGGGTCTTTCGAGGTAGAGGTAAGCAAATAAATGGAGTAGGAGGCTCACAGTTTGAAAATAGACGCTATCTTCCATATAGATATAGTAACATAAGAAAAATACAGCAAGAAAAATAGTATACAGCTTACCAATTTGAAGTTTATTTTTATCATCTGTTTTAATGCTTTGAATCCCCATTCTCCCTTTTCACCTTCAAGCTCCAAAACCTGAAAATCAGAGAGTATAAGAGAATTGCTTTTCTTGATGTCTGCAGATGTCATAAAAGCTATGCTGTAGGTTGCTTAATGCTTCTATGTTTTTTCAGATGATAGTCTGTGTGAAAATTCCATCCAGTATAATCCAGAATCCAAAATTGGGCAATACTTCTATTAGCACCACCAAAATTTCACGGAAATGTGCAAGCTTCTGAGTTCTCCAAAACTCTTAATTAAACTAGATAGTACAAAAAGTGGGAAACTGGGAGAGAAACAGAAAAGCCCAAAGATTTGGCCAGGTGTGTGGCTATGAGCACTGCAAAGAAAATGCTGATGGAATGAATTAGTCAGTGGAAGTTGTTGCAGGAATCACATTATATCTCACAATGAATTCTGAGACAGAGAGGCAACATTGGTTGATCTCCCTTTCTGAAAAGACAAACCCCAGCTGTAATTTTCAGGTCACCAGTTCAAGAATTCTGCAACTATCATGGAGAACAATAATATTTTATTTAAAAAAGCTTTAAAGTCTACTATTTCTGCTCATGCTCTTTGCAACTTAAAAAAATCATACAAGGAGCAAATACAAACAAGAAATTAGTAATTTATAATAATTTATAACCTTACTAAATACAACATTACCACTGATGCATCAATTCCCTGGGGAAACAAATGATGACAACAAAAATCTTACAGGACAGTCACTAAATTCTTAAGTTTATGAGGAATAAGGCAATTCACTGATCATCAGGAAGACACTGACCCAGTAGTACTATCTGTTCTTCTAATGGAGGAGTAGCGTGAAAAAATGTGCCATGTATTCCCCCACTTTCTCCTCATCTCCCTTTCAGTTTCAGAGATTACTATGGCTACAGTTATGTCTGCATGATGCTGATATCCAATCTTAACTACAGTTAGCCCAAATCACAATGACCAAAGCTGCTTCAAAACAGGGTTTTTCACTAGTAGAACCTCAACACATTTATCAGCAGCGGGCATGGCTTTTCTATGATAAGCCATACCCAAACACATCATTAGAAGAAATTATGTAATAAAATACACCATTTCAAGATGAGTCATTTACAACAGAATTTCAATAATCATAAAAGATTTAATACACTATTAAGTAATCCTCTAATAGTTTGTATTATTTCTTTATTTTTGAATTTGTATGCCACCCACTAATCCAGATGGATTCTCTAGGTAATTTACAGTATTACTGTTAGAGTCTAAAAGTGGAAATAGCAGCAAAAATAATACATTGTACCTTCAACTAGTACTGCCCCCAGCAGCAACTCCTATACTCTTTCTAAGTGGTCTTCAGGCACCTTCAGCAATTGCAGCAGTTTTTGTAGCTGGAGAGTCAGGGTTGCACCCTGCCATACAAGACGGCAACAAGCCAGGCAGAGGAACAGGGACCAGATCTTGCAGGTCTCCCAGCTACATGGCAAACATGTTGATACCAAGATAAGGTAAACCGTTACCATATTCAGTGCAAAAACTGAATTGTGACAAGGAATGACCAAAGACATTACATTTGTACCAGGCCACAACAAATCAAACATCTAATCAGGCAAAATATTTATTTGGGATTTATGCACCAATAAAAGAAAAAGAAAGAAAAGAAACAAGAATGAAAAACCTTCTGAAAGCTGCTCAGTGCTGCTTTGGGATCATCCTCCTTCAGGGCTTTAGAGTTGTAGTACTGATTCTCCAAATCTACATTTGGTTCAGAGTTACTGTCTTCAGAATATTCCTACATTTTATGAAGAGTAGAAAAAATATGTTCAGTTAAGGAATTACAAAAACTAAGCATTTAAGTGATAGAGGGCTAGACAGAAGCGGGGAGAGATCAACCTACTTTGCTATGGTCTGTGAGAACACAAATGTTTTACATTAATTATTTTGATGTCTCAAACAGATTAAAGAACAACAACACTGAGATGTATTGAAAGTAGTCCCTATCATTACCCTTATCATTAATCTAGTCATTGGGAAGCCCATAAGTAAGACATGGGTGCAATAGCATCCTCCAGCTCATGGCCCCAGCAATGAGTACACAAAAGCATGTCTCTGAATGGAAAGGTAATATTTAGCCATTATGACTAGCAGGCATTGATGGTCTTCTAATTGTGTCCCAAAATTTGGGTCACTGAGAGACTGTTAGAGGATATCCTTTGTTACTACTTCAAAACCTTTCTTCTATATCTTCTTGTGTGTTTGCAAGGGGCAGGCCTTTTTTGGCTAGGCAAATATGCAGATGTAAATCTGTACATATGTCTCTGCCCCCCCCCCCCAAATATTCTCAAATTTGCTAGCTAGGCTAAAACAAAAAAACTGTCAAAAGAAAGTAGTCCTGAAAAGGGAGTGGCATACAGTTCTCCTTTTTCCAAAATATATAGAGGTTGTTAGACGTGTGGAAAAGGAGGACATTCCTTCTCCTGAGAACAGTCAGGACAATACAAAAAGCAGTGAGAGGATCACACCTGATAGGAAAACATAGGCTCACCCCCGAATTTCAGGAAAATAAATCACTTGGATTTTCAACTGTGTGCAAGTACAGCTGTCACGTATGTGCAAAGCAACCTACTTGTAGCCTTGCTTGGTCAATGACCATGGATGTGGTCTACTGCATTTTGACAGCAGATGCTTTGGCCAGGCAAAGCTCCACATTTCAAGCCACATCGGTCGTGTCTCTGCAGGATAGATTTTTTGGTGCCATCCCAAGCAAAATTTAATGTAGGGTAACAAGCCAGTGATGGTCACTGCTAAGTGCCTCTTGGGCACTGGTGGAGTGGCTGTATAAAACAGGTCCTGCCAGACAAACCTTGTGGAATTCTATGACAAGGTTTCGAGATGGTTAGATGGAGGGGATGCAGTGGATGTGGTCTACCTGGATTTCAGCAAGGCCTTTGACAAAGTGCCCCATGATATCCTGGTGGAGAAACTGATGAGTTTTGGGATACACCAAAGCACTGTCCGGTGGATTAGGGCATGGTTGACTGACCGAAAGCAGAAGGTAACCATTAGCGGGGAATCATCGGGATGGCGGCCAGTGACAAGCAGGGTCCCCCAGGGCTCTGTCCTGGGGCCGATCCTGTTTAATCTTTTCATTAATGACATGGAAGAAGGGGTGAACAGTCTGCTGATCAAATTTGCAGACGACACTAAAACTGGAGAAGTGGCCACAACTGAGGAGCAGGTACTCCAGATCCAAAAGGATCTGGACAGACTATGGAAGTGGGCAGGAGACAACAGGATGGCGTTCAATGTGGATAAGTGCAAGGTGTTGCACTTGGGGCATAAGAATAGCTGTCATAAGTACAGGTTAGGTGACAAGTGGCTGGAGAGCAGCACTTGTGAAAGGGACCTTGGGGTACTGGTTGACTGCAGGCTAAACATGAGTCAGCAGTGTGATGCGGTGGTCAAGAGGGCGAACGCCACCCTTGGTTGCATAGCCAGAAGTGTGGCTTCTAGATCTAGAGAGGTATTACTACCACTTTATACGACTCTGGTGTGCCCGCAACTGGAGTATTCTGCTCAGTTTTGGGCCCCTCATTACAGAAAGGATATAGCCAGGTTAGAGTCAGTGCAGCGTAGGGCCACAAGGTTGGTGGCCGGTTTGCAGGGGATGGGGTACGAGGCGAGACTAAGGGAACTGGGTCTCTTCAGCCTGGAGAAGAGGAGACTCAGAAGGGATATGCAGGTATGTGACGGTGTCACATGGAGATGGGTAGAGACCTGTTCTCCCCTGCAGAGGAAGGCAGGACGCGCTCCAATGGAGCAAAGCTCAGGGAGCTAAGGTTCCATTTGGATGCCAGGAAGCATTTCCTGACAGGTAGGACCCCAAGGGTGTGGAATGGGCTTCCACGAAAGGTCGTTGAGGCCCCATTGGTGCAGGTGTTCAAGAATAGGCTGGACATGCACATGGTGGGCATGTCGTGAGCGGAGCTGGCTGGTGCTGGAGGACAGACTAGATGGCCCGGGAGGCCCCTTCTGACTCGCTCTGTTTCTGTTTCTATCTGAAAGCAGCACAGTCAAGTCTGCTTTCGTTGAGCAGCTCACTTACAGCTTCTCACAACTCATGATGGAATTGGTCTCTGAAGTTTGGATGCCTCAACAACCCACTGTGGGTTCAACAAGCCCAAGACAGGCCATGGATTGTCAGGGTGGCTTACTGTCCCCAATCCATCCAATCCATCCATCCAGTGAGAAGTGGTCTAGTTTGGTAACACAGCAACTCACCATGGCTATTTAGCCATGATGGTTGTCATCTCATGCAAACTCACTCTTAACTGTGTTTGGTATTTAGAAATATAAAATGATTCATTATATATAGCTTTGCTTAAAAGCCACTAAAATATAAGCTTGTTCAATGTACATTCAGTGATCGGTGGGAAGCAAAGTTGTTTTTATTCTTCCTTTTAGGGGATAAATACATGCACTCAAGGTTTAATACCTATGTCAGAATCCAACTGCTTCTAATGAAAAGGAACTGAAAACCTTTGCCTCCTGAAATGTATTGCCCACCTACTCAAGTTTTGCCTTGTAATTTCATCTAATATAATGGCAAACCACAGTAAAGGAAAAATACATACCAAACTAGGTTTTGTGTGTTCATCTGTTACAGTTTATCTTGAAAAGCTAATTGTATTATAGGGGAAAAAAATCCTTGTATCCAAATCCTTGTACTGACTTTTATGTATTCCACCAGCCCTTTCCAATATGCTTTCACTCCATGTTGTAGCAGAGGAAATGTTTCTTCTACCTGTAACTGGTAACTGATGCTCTCTTTCTAGCTGCTCCATACTTTACGGCCAATGTAAGGAAAAGAGGAGAAGGCTTTTTCATGCACAAACACAATGACTAGCATACAGCTTTCTGGGAGACCAAGGAAAAACTATGAAAAATTGAGGAATTGTGTTCTGAAACAAACTGCTACTGTGAAAGAATGTGTCAGAGAAAGAATAGTTGGAAACTTGTTTGATAGGCTTTGTTCATATTGCCTTGCTGAACTGGTTGAAAGTCCAGCACTCTGTTTCCAACAGGGGACAGCCAAATGCTTCTGAAGTCTACAACCAAGGTATGAAATTGATGGCCAGTTCCCATTTGTCCCCAAGATCGGATCTGCAGAGACATACTACTTTTCCTCATGAACAGTTAATTAAGCAGGTATGGTTAATACTCTTTCATATTTCAGAAACAGCTAATAGCTGTTGGTGGTATCTGATGAAAAGTAAAAATAAATGGGATCCTTTATACAAAAGTTTATTCTCTGTCTACTGTTTTATCTGTTGTCTGACACTTTAAGAATTCACACAGCATAGTACTGTGCAACCTGAATAACTATTCATGGATAACGAGCCAACTAAGACCCCGTGACAGTTCAAAATAGTATCCCTCTTCAACTTGCAGATCTGGATAGCAGTCAATTTTTTCTTTCAAAACAGGATAAACAGATATTTAGATGGAACTTGATTGCAACCCAGAAGTAGTTATATTAAGAATACTCACAAGAGAGGTCCTGAAATGCAATGGCTTCCCATAATATAACTATATTACAGTAGTTAGAGCAAATTGGGTGCCAAAACTAGATTGAATTCTGTACACGAAAAATAGCTCATAACCAGTCAGACTACTGGCCTATCTGCCTCCTTCAGACTTATCAAAATTAACACAAACCATATGGTCCAGAATTTTATTATGAAAATATGATATTGATTTTTTTAGTGTAGTATCTGAGCAAGTTCAAATCAAGCTTTACTTTAAAAAATAGTTGTAAGTCATGGTAATTGCACAAAGAGTTAGGAAAACTAAGGTAGTTTCATATGCTGCAAAACCATTTCAGAATAGAACCAAGTAACTGTTGGTCCTCCTAAGCATGTGTATGCAATCAAGCTACACAGGTAGATATTTCGTTGCACATAAACTACCTTTATTTACACTGCTTCCAGATCTGTGATTATGTATGTTGTACAATTATAGACTATCTTCCTAGCATTCTTAATTATTCAAGTACAAGTACTTAATTATTCAAGTATATTCAAGTGATATAGCGACGCGGGTGGGGGGAACTAGTTTAGTCTCAATTGAATATACATATAAAATGTTATTGTTGATGTCCGTAGGGGAGGAAGAGCATTTTTCAATACCTTATTTATAATATGCTATATACTAAGCTGCCATATCCTGAAACAGACCACTCGTTTCTTTCATTAGTTGGGGGCTGCACAGCCAGTTGTAAGGGATGATGGGAACTGAATTCCAACATCATCCAAAAAGCCATACACTCTTCACCATTGGCCCATTTAGTCAAGTATTGATCATGTGGCCCACCAGCAGCCTTCTAAGGTCTCAGACAAATTACCTTCTAACAGGAGACACAGGGGCTAAATCTTGAACCTTTCAAACAGAAACCATGTACTCTACCACGGAACCAGCACCCTTCCTCATGATACAGCCATCTTATTCCCTTGACATAGCTTGCAGAGAATAGGATGTTATAGCCATAATATCCTCTTCAGTGCTCTGAAATATTTGCTTCTGTATTCTCAAACCAAGAAAGAAGGGTTTAAATTTAAAACCATGCTTATAGTTTGTTTTCTGCTTTTATGGTTACTGGAAAAGCCCATTAAAGGTTTGCTGTTACACAGAAAAATATCAATTTACAATCATCATCAGAGACTTGCAGAATCTAACACCATCTGGCATCACACAAGTTTTTACTTTAAAAACAAAGAATTACAACTTTTCCACTTTACAATCTGATCCTATACATGTTTGTTCAGAAGATAAATCCCACCAAGCATGCTTAGAATGCAATCTAGAAGTAACTAATACATTACACAAAAACAGGATTACCTTGTACAAGGTAAACAATTACACAAATATCAAGATTTGCAATTTTAAAACTCTGCTCTCCTCTGCATACAGCATAAAACCACATACACAAATAATAGTCAATAAATTATTGTGCAAATACTAAAAAAGAGATGCAAGACACAGTTCAAAACACTCATATACCTGCTTATTTTTAAGAAAACACGAATGACTGTATTAAGATTGCTGCCTCATAAACACACACATTTCTTTTTAAAATACAAGATGTTGATTTAAGTTACAACTACACACATGCACACTTCACTGAAGATGGAAAGAAAAACTCTGCAAGATGCAATATCAGCAGCACAGAGTGTAAGGCAGTTTCCCGTGTAAGGTATCTCAGGGGAAACTTGGGAAAATAGTAACTTGCAATGCAGATTCCTTTGGCTTCCCCATTTCTCCAATCCCTTATCTCTCCACCCCTGAGATGACCCCAGCAAAGTTGACCAAGTACTAAATGCATAGACATACATATAAATTAATCAAGCAGCTGGTTTTTGCTCACCTAACCCTGTTCTGGTATTAAGCTTCATAACCAAGATAAGCAAACAAGCGTCCCAGGCTCTTTTTAGCCTTGACCCTTAACATCCACAGAAACGGGTCATGCAAAACAGGAGCCAGACTAGCTGGGCCTGAAAAGGGGCCTACTTGGGTGGCCTCCGGGGTTTTCCTCCTTTATTAGAGCTTGGAATATATAGCAGCGGGTGCCCCCTCAGACCACTCTCACCCGCAAGCTTTTGGCTTGCCCCACTACCTACCACCGGGGCAAGGGAAAGGGGCTCGCCCTGTCACTGCACCCGAAAGGGAGGGGAGAGAAGGGAAGCCCTCCAGAAGGGGTTGCGGCGATGAGTGAAGGCCGAGGGATACCATTCTGCGTGAGAAGCTCGAGCTCCGTCGCCATCCCCTCGCTCTTAAGGCCGCGGACTTACCAGATCATAGTCCTCCTCATCATCGCACATGAAATCATCCTCCATGTCAGACATCTTGGCCGGAGGACGCGCGGGGGGAGGGGAGGGGAAGAAGGGGCGGGGGGGAAGGAGGAGAAAACGGGCCGCAGCCCGCCCTCTTCTCCCACAATTCCTTGCGGCCCCACCTCAATGTGACTCCGTTCTCGGCTTTGAAGGCGGAACGGAACAGTACGTTCTGCGCCCGCGTGCTCCCGTCGGCTTCGCTCAGGCGCGTGGGTGGCGAGCACGGAGCCTAATTGTGGGTGCACCAGGCCTGCGTTGGCAACTGGGGCCTTAGCAACGAACTGGGCCCGGGCAACCGAAACGCAAATGCAGCACCGCAGCCACTGGGTTGATTTTTTTCTTTTTTGGCTAGGTCGGCCGTCGTCTATTTTACTCCTTGCAGTCTTCTCGTCCTTTTAATGGCGAATAGTGTGTAGTTTTTTCCCCGCTCATTCCTGGATTACTGCTGCAAGATCGAACTGAGGGGGTGTTACTTAGTACGTTGCAGATGCAGTTTATGCAGGGTTTCCTCGGTTTCTTGAGAGGGTTTCCGCTTCCTTAAGAACATTACGGCAAGTGGAAATAACGATGCTGCTGATTTCTGACTGTGTTGTGAGAATACACTGATGAGAAAACCGCCTCTTGAATTTTGTCTTAAAGGTGCGATCCTGTGCAAGTTGATAGGAAAAGGGCTTACAACTTTCTGCATGGCCCAGTCCACAAGCTGGAAGTTAAACTTGCATTGGTTTGTTCCCTTACATTGATTGCAGCAAAAATAACACATTCCACAGCTTACCCACGTTAATATGTTTCAGCAAAAACAAACCATGATATCTTAAGGTCCCACAAATTTATTTCGACAAACTGCAGCTTTATCACAGGCACTCATATCTGAGGGACTGTCCAGAAAAAGTTGACAATCCTTTTTTAGTCTTTAAGGTGCCACATGGCTGTTGGATGTGTTGTATTTCTGTCTGCTCTGCACAGGTGTAAGGAATGTAGTGGTGAGTGAGGAAGGAAAGATGACAGTCTTGGAGTTATGGAATCTACAACTGGTTCTGTTCTTGGAGAGCTGGTATTTCCTCCACCCCTAGGAATACCTTATGTGCTGTTAATATAGGAGTAGGCTGTCTTCAGATTTACAGGATCTACTTTTGGTTTTGTTTTACTTTGTAGTAGATTCCTGAGCCAGGAACAAAAAACCAAGTGCAAAAAAGTGGCTTGGAATGGGTTAGTCATATGCTAAGAAGTTGGATCAGACAGCTCAGGAATTTCTGATTAGTATTAGAAGCACAGTCCAAGCATTCGTCAGCAATCTAAATTGGGAAGTGAGTGTGTTGGGGAATGATTTTCATTTGTTGCAATTATTAGAAAATCAGGAATATAAACACTTTGGTAATTTGCTGCCAATCACCCAGATAGCTAGCAATGGAATCAGATCTGTATTCTGGCCACATGCACTTACTGGGACCGGTAACTTGTGACCCTCCAAATGTTTTGCTATGAAACTTCCATCACCCCTGGCTAGGGTGTCCAATGGTGAGGCATGATGGGGGCTGTAGGACCACAAATTACCTTGATTTAATGGATATATTGCAGGCAGAAGTTTATCTGTTCAATGCTTTCTGACTGAGATTTCCAAGCTTTATTCAAATTCCTGAGTTCTGTTTGTTGACTGGCATCTTTAAAATTGAATAATTGGGAACAAATCTGACAAAATTCTCTCTTCAGTAGGGTAGGCATGTGGTGCAATATGGCCTAGCTTCACTTTACCATCCCCATCAATATACATATTTGGCATTGAGATGCTGTTAGAAAAACTTGGGAGCAGCCATGAGGACAGTTGTCAAATGACACTAATATGAATATGAATTCTGAAATAATGTGCAGTATCAACACCTGCAACCGGGAGTGTTTTGAATAAGCTGCACTATACAACAATTACCACACAATTTAAAGCTTAGCCATTATAAAAGTAAGCTCCTAATCATTCTCACATTTTGTGAAAATGAATCCCATGTATTAAGACCAAGCAGACTTCCATTCATTAAACATATTTACGATCGGGATGCTAATTACCCCGTGGAGAGGCAACCTATTCTATTTAAATGAAAGGGAGCCCTTAATTTTATAAGAGGGCGGATGGGTAAAATGTCTAGAGTTCCCAGCCCAACTAAACACACAAGATTGCTCACTAAGTGGTGTAAATGGATGCATTAAATGGGGGAGGAGCCGAAGCTCCGTTACTCCCCCGCCCGGGTGGAAGGTGTCGTCGTGCGAATTTCTGCAGCACCTTTTCTCTTGGAAGAAAATCGCGGTTTGCAGGACTTCCATTTGCCCGCGCAGGCTGCTGTCACCAGCTCTCGTCTGGGCGGAGAATGCGAAGAGGAAACGGCGCGGCAGGAAGGGCTGTTGCTCTCCCGTTTGCCATGTCACAAGGAAGAGGCTTGTGCCCATCAGGATCTTAGCCTCTGGGTTTTGCTCGCTGGCCGAGAAGCAAAGCATGGCCACGGACGTGCCCCCAGCCCTCCGAGTCCAGCTGGTGGAGGAAACCAGGTGCGTGGCTGGCGCTCCCAGAGCCGCTCTGCAGTCCTCCTGTCATTACAATAAAATCCTAACCGACAGCAGCCAGAGAAGGGTCCCACGCAGGAGGAAACGCTGGGTTGTACCCCGTGAGAGGAGAGCAGACCCATTCAAATGAATCAATTACATTAGAAGGAAATTGGATACATCCGCCGAGGCGGGGAGGGTCTGACCCGAATAAGTTTGTGCCGTAGAGTGACCTTGAAAGAATTCCACTTCCATGCACCCATCCTGTTGAATGGTTCTGCTTCTATACTTTGCGGCGGTACTGCCTCTATACTCCAGAGCAGCCTTTCCCAACCCGGATTTTTAACCACTGGATATGTTGACATGACTGATGGGAATGGAAGTCCAGGAGATTGGGCAGGCACCAGCTTGGGGAAGACTGCTCTCAAATGGAATAAATTACCTAGTCCTTGATATGTTTTATTTATTTTATTTATTTTATATTTTATTTATATACATATTTGTATGCCGCCCCTTGCCACAAGCCTCGGGGCGGCTCACAACAACTAAAACATATACAATTACTAAAATACATAAATTATTAAAATTATTATGTTTTGTGTTACAATCCTGTGCAGTAAGCTTCTGCAGTGCAGTTTACTCTGAGGCAAGGCTGCATAAGATTTGATGCCCTGACCACTTTTTTTTCCCTAATCAAGATTTTCCTAGAATTTCAGAAGACCAAGTTCTTAGCAGCTCCAGGTAGGGCAGGGAAAGAGGCCTGCTTGAAAGCTTGCAGATCTGCTGCCAATCAGTGAAGACCATACTGAGCTAGGGAGAATTATGGTCCCATATAGCATGTATATAGAGGAAATCTGGCGCTGGTCTTAATCTAGGTCCAAAACTGACCTCTTTCCCCAACCATTTTATTTATTTATTTGGGTATTTTTACCCCATCCAATACCCTGTGGGTCTCTGGACCGCTTAGCAACCATGGAAAAGTTGCTATTTTCTTTGCTTCTGTGCAGTTTCCCATTCTCATTCTAGGAGGCTGAACTGCTTCCCCTAAACTAAAGGCATAGTCCCTGCCACTAAGAGCTTTAAGGGGGGGGGGGTATTTTGTCCGCTTCCTTTTGCTTTAGGCCCCAGCTGCCAAGAGCTTCCTTGAAAACGTCCTGGGTCTCATACCTTGAGAGGCTAGTTGTCTGCCTAGGCCAGCATTGTGTATTCTGGTCAGTGGCAGTTCTTTCCACAGTTCAGGACAATGATCAGTCATGTCACCAGTTAGCTGAGATGCCTGCTCTGCACCAGGAACTGGGGCCTTCCACGTGCAAAGTATATACCTTTTTCTGCTTTCTCCCCCACACAGCTCTGCAAAGTTTATTGCACTGCATACAGAAAAGAAACAAAACTTCATTAGGGTGCGAACCTGTGCATGGGTCACCAAAACAGTCCTGCAGTTCCCAGCATTCTTCAGCTAGCATAAGTTGCACCCTTAGTCTACAAAGCTGGAATTGGTCATACTAAGCTAATATAAGGCCCTTAGAATGTATGCTGCTATCAAATGGTATAATATCTTAAAACCTACCCTACTTTTCAGATTGTTCAAGCTAAAGAAGATGTTTGTCTCCAAATTTAAATCGGCTCCAAAATTTTATGTTCGAGCACCAGGGCGAGTCAACTTAATAGGTAAAAAAAAAAAGGAGTATGTTCAATAGATGATATAAATAAATGCTATTATGAGCAGCTTGCACACAAGTTATGTTTTCAGGCACTACATCATATTTACTCTGGCTTTGGGACTTCCACACAGTTACATCAAGAGGTAATAGGACAGTTGGAGATGGTGAGACATTCATGTTGCTTGGAACTTTTATGCAGGACAGTTCCAAGAGAACTGGTGAACTGTCTTGAGACCCATTTTGGGAAAAGTTGGGATAGATCCCCACCTTTTGCTTAACAGCCCACTGTTTGGGTAAGTGCAGCAGGTGGCCTGCTTTCTCTAGCTAACCATGAGCAGAAGATGGGATTCATGTAAGGATGGGGACAGGCCACAGTGACCAATGACTGAGTTTGCTCTTAAAGGTATAAAAACTGGTGCTTTTAATAGCTGGTGCTGAGGAAGGAGAGCACTGCTCTGGATTGTTGGGTGCTGGCTTCAATAAAGAGCTTTTGGAGTTTTGGATCCTGCTGCTGTATTGTTGACTCTTGTGGTTAAACAAGCAAACTTTTAGGCCAGTCAGGCTTAAAGTCCCTGATATCATGGTATTTGGTTTGTGGAGAGAAGGGCCAATAATCTAAACTTGAATCCTGCTGTAATGAGAGCCAATGTGGCGTAGTGGTGAAGACCCTGGGACTGGGACTCAGACGATCCGGGTTCCAGTCCCCGCTCGGCCATGGAGCCAACTGGGGGACTTTGGGCCAGTCACAGACTCTCAGCCCTACCTGCCTCACAGGGTTGTTGTTGTGGGGATAAGATGGAGGAGGAGAATGATGTAAGCTGCCTTGAGCCCTTTGTAGGAAAAAGGCAGGATATAAATCAAAAATAAATAAATGCTGGAGGCACTTTGGATAAGTGATCCATGGTTCAGGAATGAAGGTGTTTACCTGATCTTGATGGAATGGTACTCCATCTGAAAGAATGGGATATGCAGTTTGGAGGAGCTCCTAGAACCCCTTGTGATTTCCACAGCACAGAGCAGCATGTACCAACTTTGGTGTATCACCAGTGGCCATTCCTGGACAGGATTTGCTTAACCATTGGGTTTATACATTGGTGAGCTTGAGACTGGATTACCGTAGGCTACCTTCTCATAATGAATCTACCTCATAGCGAGTCAGGCCTTTGTCTCATCCAACCTAGTAATCATCCACTGTGATTGGCAGACTCCTTTCTCAGGCAGAACTTTTACCTGTACCTCTACCTGATCTCCTTTGAATGGAAGCAGTGGTGTGGTGGAGTCAGGGCTCACAGGGGTTTAGTGCCAACCATTTTCCTACTAGCAGGAGCCCTGATGCCATCTGCCACCTCCCCCAGCCTTCCTTCTGAGCCCACCTGCAGTCCTCACTGTAACTGGAAGAATTTTTTTTTCCCCAGCCACAATATATTGCTGTAATGCAAAGTATTTTGGAATGGCTTGGTCTTGACTGGGCAATTAAGAATGGTTAGTTTTATAAAAGGCCAGCTCTTGGTGATGAAAATGGTTAGAACTGCTTTGTAGTTATGGATCAACAGAGTAGCCTGATTTTTTGGACTTTCCCTGGGTGTCATGAGAAGTGCCTGCACTTCGGGATTGACCATGGATGGTAAATGAACTATGCAATCTACCATTAGGCATACTGGAGAACATTGCTCATTTTATTTGATCCTGGCTTGTTCTCTTAACCATACTTTACACCAAGCACGGTTCCCTGAGTTGGAACAGAATGGGTGACTGCACTTTGTTTAGAAGCAGGACCTGAAGTGTTGGATGTCCTTGGGATCATGAGAGAAGAGGACGGGGAGAGGGGAACAAGTGAGCCTTTAATTGTGGTGGCACCCACTCTGTGGAATAATCTCTCTAAGGTATATCGGACCTCAAGGCTGCCATGTTTTAGCCATTTATTGCAAACAGTTTGCTTTGACTTTCCTCTAGCCATGCCTTTATTTATTTATTTAGCCTCAGTGATGTGTGTGTGGTCTTTTTTTTGTTTGTTCTGTTCATCCTTAGTCTCTTGTGAACTGCTTCTCAGTGTGCTTCAAAATACAAACCGTATTTCGTTGCTCATACAAAATAAAATTGGAACTCAAGTAAGATGTTCATTGTATATTCTATCTGATAAAAATTGTTTGGCTCCTGTATGACTCACAGCATGACATTTTGTTTTTTTAATGGGAAGGGGTAAGTCTGCTGCTGCTGAGTTCCAGATTGTTCCAAAAACTTGTTAATGTTCTGTTTCATGATAGGTGAGCATATTGATTATTGCGGTTATGCTGTGCTTCCAATGGCCATCGAGCAAGATATACTTATTGCAGCTGCACCTGTAGGCACTCCTGTTATCCACCTGGCCAATACAAATCCTTTGTATGCGTAAGTGCTTGATTTATTTCATAACTATTATTATTACTATTGTGCCTAATAGTTTATACACGTTATGCAACAATTAAATAAACAGGACAGATCCCATCTGCTTGCAGCCTAATAGTCACAAAATAAAAGGAAAAATGTTTGAAACAGGAAAATATGCAAGATTATGGTTTGAAAGTATCATAGGAAATCAAAGAAATTTACAGTGCAATCCTGTACATTAGAAGTGCAGAATAAGAGGCCTGAGGAGCAAATTTAGCTTACTTGGGGCCTCTGTCTGCCTTTTCACAGTTCCTCTGAGAGCCATGCCTCTTTCCCAGTCCCCATTTCTCAGCTTTCTCCTCATTCTAAAAGGCCTCTCCTAAAACTTTGTTGCTGCCAATGAGAGCTTTAAACTGAAATATGCTGGTGTTTGGTGTATTTTGGTCCTGCCTCCTTTGCCTTCAGCCTTTCTCACCATTGGCATTCAGTCTTCCGAAAGTTTCACCAAAATGGGATTTGTCCCTTCGGCTGAAGTACCTCTGCTGGACAGGTCAACTTGAAAATAGGCTCTACTGAGTTAACTGGAACAGAATTCTTCCCAAATAAGTAGATCTAGGATTACATCCCTGGATGCTATTTCTTCATGAAGTTACCATACATGGTCAGACTGAGGGAGACGGGGCTCTGAAAGGCACCAGAGGGCAATTGATCCCAGCAGAGGCAATGTAGTGAGCCAGGTTGTCCTACCTCTCCCTCAGCTGCTGTTACATAGAAAGACTGGAGTGCTGTTTCTCAGGGGTAATAGCTTCATGCTGGAGAATCCCTGCATGTTAGTATCACAAGTGACTACATTCTGAAAATTGATTGATTTTATGTAGCCTTTCCCATCTCCCAGTAATTTAAATTTATTATTGCTAGCCATAGTCAGAGATCCTGAATAATATCATTATGTTGTTTTTATGTTTCAGTAGCCTACCATTTATAATCTCTTGATTTTATAAAATTGTTTTAAGGTTTTGTTTTAAATTGCACACTGTCCTGATGAGTGATTAGCAAATTTGGTGATACACAGGAACACCATGGGCTGAAAGCAGCCAGTCTGTGCAGCTCTTCACACCTGTTTGAACTCACATATGATTGTACCATAAAAAGAAATTACGAAAGCATCTACAATAAATAGGTCATCAGTGAAATATACACTCACCATCAGATAACGGGGAAAGAACTGTTAATAATAGGAAAGGACTTGATAGAAAAGCAAAATGATACTTTGAGCATGGTGCAGTCAATCCCATTTCCCAAT
The DNA here is from genome assembly GCA_023646645.1 of Varanus salvator macromaculatus. NCBI lineage: Eukaryota > Metazoa > Chordata > Lepidosauria > Squamata > Varanidae > Varanus > Varanus salvator. The sequence goes on from JAIXND010000786.1 coordinate 11,242,733, forward strand.
GTACAAACTCATTGGTACAAACATTTGCATGAAAAGAGCAGAAACAGGAGCAAAAACAGGGATGGATCATGAAATATAATGTGGACAAAGTTATTTCCAGCCTTTAGTTAGCAAATGCTTCAATCTCAACCCCCAAATAAGATCATAGCTTGTAGGTCTGGATGCATCCTACAGAAAGTCTTCAACCTATTGATGGATAGGAAAAGGATGTGATTCTATATCTATCCTAGAGGTCTTGCAGAAAAATACAGATGACTACTACTGCAGAATGAGAGTACTCCCCTTGGTCATCTGTACAGCCTCAATTAATCAGTCTAAAGCAACAGTTTGTGTCCCTTGATTTGTAACACTGGATCCCTAAAATCTTCTGCAGCTGAACTCAAAGGTTGCTTTGGGCAACTCCATGATAAGATTATGGTACTGTTATTTTCTAAGGCATAATGACAATGTCAAGTATTTGTTCCCTTTGCAACAGGCTTTATTTATTTATTTCCCTCAATTATAGTGTATCATGCTTATGGAGATGGATGTGCCATATGATTTCTTTATTTCAGTCTTCAAGGTTTGAGGGAGACTGCAAAACAATCTCAGCGCTCTATATACCTAAAATTAGAATATTTTAGTCCATGGGCTAAGAAGTGAGGCCATGGAATCATCTCTCCCTAGTTTATTGCTTGATTTTTGAGCTTCTAAGAGAACGAAAATGCACAGATGAAGAGATTGGAGTTCATATTTGGAAAGAAGGGAACAGGGCGAACAGCAGAAGTCAAACTTTGGGTGGCAAAGAATAAGAACTAGTGCAAATTCTGATTTCCATCAAAAGTGATGTCCCCTTTTTGTGATATTGCTTATCTGCAGTGCCTGAGAGGTGTTTAAAAAACATGGAGGAACTGTCGGGATCCTAAGAAAGACCTGCCAACTGTTATTTTCCCTTACCCAGAACTGGTTTTGGTATTGAGTGAGCAGGCTTTTGGGTTCTGTGCCCTCTCAGAGCTTCCCCTACTCCTCAGTGTGAGGAAACGGGGGCTCAGGTTGAGAGACGTGTGGTTGCTTGAATGCAGGCTCTTCTTGAACCCTAAGGTTGATCTTGTTCACTGCTCCTCAGGGTGAGGAGCACAAAGAGAAAAGAGAGGGGAGCTAGGGCAAATCTAAGGTTTGTTCCCAGTTGCTTCCTCATGAGTTGGACAAAAGCATGGGAAGGAAATGAAGAAATGCCTAACAGGCTCCCGGTGGATCCCTTTTCAAGTTCTTAAATACTACAGTGCAATGTTCTCCAGTTGGGTCCCTCCAGATGCCTGGAACTTCCTCCCATCAACCCCAACCAGCCAGGCCAAGGGTCAGGGATGCTGGATGTTGTACACACTACAAAGTTTAGCAGAATTAGCAGCTTCTTAACTTTAACCAGCCTCTGTGGTGTCCTGTATACCCAAAACACGAACATTTATTGATTCAGCTCCAATTTTAAATCCTCAGAAACAGTACCTATCCATGCTAAAGCTGTATAGAGCCTTCCAGTACCCTGTCCTATTCTTCTCAAACATGCTGAACATTTGCTTTATGATCTGGGTGTGCCCTGCATTGGCTTCTTTTTGGTTGCAAGTTACTCTCTGCGTTAATTTCCTTCTTGAACAATCCGTGATAATTGCAGGTGTTTGTGCATTTCAAATCACATCCCCATGATTGGGGATTAACTGATGGGCAGCAAAAGTAGACTCAGAGCCCTCATAATTTAAGTCACTCATACATCAAGCCTGGAAGGATCAACACCTGCCATCCATTATTCAATTGTCTGAAATGTTAGTAATTTTCCTGTACTTTAATATATCACAGCCATCAGCTTTATCTGGATGCTTATTTAAATATATGCCTGACTTGTGTGAACATCCAGGAAACAGAAACGTTGAATATTTTTCCTCTTTTTAATTATGTTGTAAATACCAATTGTGAATAGGTAGGGTGCCACATTCCTTCTGTGGCTGATGGTGATTGTAGACCTCCTCTTTGTTTTGTTATAATTGCAGATAAAATTTTGGAAAAGGAATGCAGGAACAGCTGGAGGGGAACTGGTAATCCAAGATCCACCTGGCCTTGAAGCTCACTGGATTACTTTGGGCCCATCAGCCTGTAAGGTATGCTAGACCAGCCTTTCCCAACCTGGTGGCCTTCAGAGGCATTTGGACTGCAACCCCCAGCATTCCCATCCAGCAGGGCCATTGACTGGGAATTCTGAGTGTTGCAGTCTAAATGTGTCTGGAAGGCACAAGGTTGGGGAAAGCTGGGCTAGACTGACTTTCAGCCCAGCCTATATTAGAGGGTTGCTGTGAGGATAAAATGGAGAGGAAGAAAGCTGCCTTGAGCTCCTCACCAGAGGAAGAAAGGCAGGACATAAATGTAACATAATAATTGATTGGTACCCTCCACCATAATTTATAGCCCACTTATCGACCCTTGTGCGGGAAAACAAATTCAGTATCAATGGAGGCTGCGATCCTTTTTGTGATATTGCTTATCTGCAGTGCCTGAGAGGTGTTTAAAAAACATGGAGGAAATGTATGAAAAAAGTCTCACAGCATTCCCTAGGTCACATGGGGCACTGAAAAAAAATCAAAGCTGATTGGCAACAATCAGAATTAATAACAATTTTTAAAAAATCAGGAGCTGCCTGTCAACTAAAAGTATTCATAAATAATAACAGTATTTGTTTATTTGCAAGTATTTGCATAATTTGTGCAAGCAGTTTTATCATTCTTCCCTGGTCTTAAGCAAAAATATTTGGAAGAGCTTCTCTATGTGGGGAAGTCACCCATTAAATAGGCATTTCAGGCTGCATCCTTCATAATATCCTTTTAGCTAGATTATATTTTTAGACCACTTAACCTTTAATCCATAGCAGGAGAGGAAGGTAGGAAGCGAGAGGTTGAGGAATATATTGTATCAAAATTGCAGGCAAGCAATTATTTTATTTCTCCTTTACCAGCAGGTGGCAGTAGTGGGCCATTTATATTTTTGAAAGCAGGAAAACTATTGATAATCTTCTGGACTTTAGTTTTTTTCTGGTTTTATTTTCTAGGGATTTTAGTACAAGTGTTACTGACATTCAGATTAACAAAGCAAAACCTTTGTGGCACAACTACTTCTTATGTGGACTGAAAGGAATTAAGGTAAGGCAAATACGTTATGTTGTATTATAAATATTTATTTTTAGTATCTATTATAATTTTTGTATAAACACATCATATTTAAGTTTTAAAAATGAAACAAATGTGTGATAGAAACATAAAAACAGTGTGAGTCAGAAGGGGCTCCCGGGGCATCTAGTCTGACCCCCAGCTATAGCCAGCTCCACTCATGACATGCCTACCATGTGCATGTCCAGCCTATCCTTGAACACCCTCAGCAATGGGGCCTCAACCACCTCCTGTGGAAGCCCATTCCATACCCTGAGGTCCCAACAGCCAGGAAGTACTTCCTGGCATCCAAATTGAACCTTGGTTCCTTGTGCTTGGCAATATGTATAGCTGATGTATAGGTTTGCCTACATGTTATGTCACAGCTGTAATAACATATTCCATAACTTCTAATAGATTTCTCCTTTTCTGTTTTAAGCATTAAATATTTAATTTGGCATTTTGCTTCCTACTAAGTTTTTTTGAAAGACTTTTCAGAGGTCGAAAAATAAAGTAGAACATGTTAATAAAATGTAATAGAGGAATATGATTTTCTCCCTTCGTTTTAATATATGCTGTTCTTCAGATTGCCAGACCACAACCTGCATATCTTATTTGTCCCTCCCACTGCCTTGGAATGTGCAAAGGGATGAGATTTCCAGATCAGGATCTCATCTTACCCAGATTCTGTAGCAAGAGTGTAAAAGATAATATTGTTCATTTTAGTTCGCTGGGTTTTCTTAGTAAAGATCACATTCAGTTCATTATTCATGCATGACATAGCACATTGGTGTAATTTTCCATTAGTTAAAAGCATTCATGTTGCTACTCATATAATGCTGCCCCCTTTATTTTGGTTAAATCCAGTTCTTTGTGCAATCTGGAGCAGCAACAGAACTTCCCTTGCCAAACGGCATCCAGCATGGTGTATTTTCCCAATGTTCCGGATGGCTATTGTTCTGGGCTATAATGTGTGTGGGGGAAACTGGACGCGCCACCATTTTGTAACCATATTCCACCAGTATTGAGCCTGGGTGAACCAACAAACTCTGGATCCTTTTCTGTCGTCTTGTCATTTTATCAGCTTCATAGTGAATACTGATAATACTGGCTAATTTGAACCCATTTGGGCCTCTCGTATTTAAAGTAGCACACGATCAAAACCTGTGTAAGTCCACAGCCTGGGTTTGCTTCTTAAAAAATAATGCAACTTTGGCAGGGGGAGATTTGTATCAGCAAAACAAATCTCCATAGAGAGGCAGCGCATATGAAACAGTGCTGGGAAGAAAACGAACATGCAATACAAGCTCTTCAAAGGCACTTCAGATGCAAGTTCTTGGAGCATCTAGTATCAAGATCTGTTACATTAAATAGAATGTGTTGCACTTGTGGAAGAAGTGTGCTGCAGAGCTTGGTAAAATTCACTTTACAGTGGATCTTAGACACCCTCCGCTTTGCTCCATTTAAGCACTGTGTGATCACTTCGCGTGTCTGCTCCATATTCAGAGCAATTTGGTCAATCGGTTTCTGCTTAAGCAAACAACTTGGATTTCTCCCCTTGCTCCCAGTCTTGCCTTCTGATGTTTCACTGATGAAAGTGCATTGGCAGCAATTGTCTTTCAGCAAATAGCTTGTTTGTGTGTTAAGCAGGGGAATTTTTTGTGGGTAATTTGTGGTGGTGAATGAAACGTGTTTAACTGAAGATGTTTTCTGTGGGTGTTGCAAGAGTTCTGCTCTGGCTGCCTAATATTGGAATTATGACAGGAGGGAGGTATTAGACCTTTTAAAATAAAGGAGCTCTCCAGCAATTGCAAACCTTTTCTTAGAAATACAAAACATAACTGTAAGCACGTAAGAACAAAAGAATGTACTTTGCTGGATCAGACCAGCTTTCTGTCTCTTGCTGTGGCCAGTCAGAGATGTTTTTTCACATTTATGAGACAGGGATGAAGATGGGAGCCTATCTCCCCCCCCTCCCCCAGCATTGCATTTGATATTCACAGGCATACTGCTGCGGGCAGGACTCTGTTATCATGACAAATCACCATTTTCTCCATTGTTTCCTCACAGTCCTGTAATCCAGGGGTGGGGAATCTGTAGCCTGAAGGCCACATGAAGACCTCAGCCTATGAGTGTCCTCCACATACTTTGCAAACCTCTGCTCAGTTTGGCTCTTTCTTTACCCAGCTTTGCCTCTTCTATACCCACTGTTAGAATGAGGATTCCAATAGGTTTTGATGTAATGTAGAACTCAAAAGGGGAAAAAAATCCTGTGTACCTTTACTGTGGAGTAAGTGCCATTAAATACAGCAAGACTTACTTCTGAGCACATATGCATAGGAAGGCAATGGCAAGACCCTTCTAAGCTGGTAGCCATCATATAGCAATGGGTCCTCAACAGAGAACAGATTCTTCTACCTAGAGAATCCTGATACTGAGTCTGGACCTTTATTTATTATATTTATATCCCACCTTCCTCCCATTGTGGAAACTGTGGTCCCACGTGGTCTTCCCTCCAAGCTCATTCTAGCCCCAGACCTGCTTAGTTTCAACATGGTGGATTCTCTAAGTGCCTTCAGAGTCTGGGCCTACCCCTTTTCCATGCAAAGTGTCTGTTTTTTCCCTCTCTCATAGTGGACCTCCAAGCAAAGGACCAGATAGTTTCATTGTCCTCAACTATAATCTGATCCAAGTATAATTAAGACCAAAAAGCTCTGGCATGATTAGTAGTATTCCAACACATTTAAATACAAAAGGTGTTGGAATAAGCAACAGCCATTAACTAAAAGCTGCCCTATGGAGGCAAAAGGACTGGTTGAAAAGCCGACAAATGGTTACTCTGGTAGGGATTTGGGATACCGATTTGGCTTCACCTTTGCCTATTTGCTTCACCTGTTTTAGTTGCATAGAGACATGCCTGTTAATATTAAGTAAAGGTCTTGTTTAAAGTGTGTAGTTGTCATCCTTCTCAAGTGTGTACAGGCAACACATACTGCAACAAAACGCAGGTATGAGTAGTGAATGAGTACGTTATTTTTATTGATTAGTCTCTAGGGAAGGGATGGGGAAACCTTCCCCTGCCAGGCTGGCCCACAAGGCCTCAGAGCTTTGTTCCCTCAAAAGGGAAGAAGCATAGAAACATAGAAACAGAGCGAGTCAGAAGGGGCCTCCCGGGCCATCTAGTCTGACCTCCGGCATGGGAAGCATGGGAGGGAGTGGCTGAGCATTCAGCATGTGATTCCCAGGAACCTGGGGAGCACCAGCCTCACAAATGCCAGCCAGGTGCAAGGAAGGGATGGACAAGCGAGCTTGGGTCTGGGTAGAAGCCCCAGCTGGAAGAGCTCCAGCCAGCATTTCAACCAATGACCCTGTGCTGTCTGGGGATATGATTCTGCCCCACACATTCTGGTTTCTCAAGGCTCAAGATTAACTAACTGGTCAAGATCAATAACCAGGAAATGGTTGATTAGGAGTAATCAACCAAAAGGACCAGGTGCTCAGGCAGAAAGAGTGGGCAGTAGGCGGTCCCCAAGGTACTCAAAAGGGACAGTCCAAGGGGGAGTCAGGTAAGGAAAGGGAGCAAAGCCCCCAATGTGCATAATTTGAACCATATTTTGGTTGATCAAAAAGGACAGAATGAAGGATGTTTTAAAGTGGCTGTTTTTAAATCAGAAGCATTTCTATTTACATAATTTTCCTTTATTCTTGTAGCCTGAAGAATACTTTTAGTAACAGTCTTACGTTTTTATCCACCTTCTGTTTTAAAAAGGCATCAGTCACTATGCCCATAGATTTGTCCGTAGTCAAATTTTCTGGAAGAGGGTTTCCCTTGCATAGTTGATAAAACCATAAATAATGGAGCATCTGTATTCTCTCTCTTTCACGCATAGAGGGAGAGAGGGAAGTCCATACATATATTTACCAGAACTATCAGAAGTAAGTCCCATTAAGTTCAGTCTTAGAAAGTGGCTGCAAGATTGCAGGGTTATGCCAAAGTCTCCCACCATGTAATGATTACAGAGCTAAATTTCATAGCTAATCTTATTCAATCACTTTGAAAGTGTCCTAGTGGTCATGGCCTGACTTCTCAAAGGATATGTGACCCTATTATCCCAAGTCCCAAACATTATCCCAAGCCTATATAGCTCAAATCTCAAACATGGTGCCCACAAAAACCTCTCTTGGTTGTCTCTGTTCCTCCTTTTACACACACACAGAAGTTTATATGTTAAAAACAGCATCCACCTCTATCTTGCACTTAGGTTCTTGGCAAGTTACTTTTCTTTCAGCCACACCGGTCTGTCTGTTCAGAAGTAACATTTTGTGACCAGTCATTCTCACTAGGGCAGCCTTTTTGTGAATGGGCTTGTCCCCATGGCTGCCATTTTGCGAGGCTGTCCATGATGCTCTACAAAATTTTAAATGGTGTCCACTAACCCCAAAGGGTTGCAGGCCACTGTACTACATAATCAGTCCCACTCAATGAAATTTGGAAAGGAGGGGGCAGATTTTACATTGCATCCTCCCGGGCCTCAGTTTCTTAGATTTTACAAGGTGGTCTTGTAAATCAGAAAGCTGAACAAAACCCCTGGAAATCTTAAAAGTTTGTTAGCCACTGAAGTAAGGTCCTATGTTTGTTTAGTATCGGATTGGCCAAAGAATGAATCATTTCCGTACCATCTGCAGTGGAAATGTAAAATATCTGACACTCTTTCCCCAGTGTCAGAAATATATTTTCATCCCTCTGTGGAGCAAGTGATTATGGCTTCCAAAAATTGGAGGCCAGGAGTTTAAATGATTTCTTCAGTCCTGCTTTCAGCCACAGAAAGAATGATTCCTAGGAAGTAAAATAAAACTAAAATCTTCCAGAAATGGAGTTAAAATTGCCTCATTGGCAAAAACATGGAAAGAGAAAGACCCACAACCGGTAACAGGGCTATGAGGAGCTGGCAATCTGCTTCCTGGCCGAAGAGCAACATACACAACACTGAAATGGCATCATCATGTAAGCTGACAACTGCAGCATGAGAAGCAGATGAACTGAGGCAGTTGTAACATTTTACTCCTTTGTCAGGGCCATTGAAACTGCTAGACCTTAACCTCAAATGTCCCAGTGGACAAGAGTCTCAGCAGGACTCAATTAACCATAAAGTTTAATTTGGGTGAGATCCCAGCTTTCTTCTATTATTATTCCAGTAACAGCCTCTGGAACGGTTTGTCTATGCATTCGTTGTGTCACAACGCAACTTTATAATTGGCTGCATGGTACGGAATGTGGCCTCTGGAATCACTGTATCCTTTTGAAAAAATCCTTGTTTTTATTCTTGATTATGCTGGAGAACAATGTAGAAGTGCTTGCCATCTTGCATTGGAGCCCCATGGCTTAACTTGCTTCCAACTAAATATGCATGAAACTGAGCTGTTTGAAATAGTACAGAAATCATGCACCTTCCCAGTGTGTATGTACCTCACAGAGAGTTGCATGTTAAAGCAGTGATATGCATGGTTGTACTTCTTGATGTAAGATGTGTGTTTGTTGCATGCATTCTGTTTTCAGACCTCTTCAAAGAGGCTATGGGATAAATATTTGCAAAATACTACTTTGTTCTAAAAATATAGACTCGTTAGTTGTCATGAAAAGCAAAGCCACTTCAAATACGTTCTGCCAATTTTTAGCTGGGGAAAGTAATCTCCAGCATTAAAAAAATCTACCATATCATACTGTCCAGCTGCATAAGCTCTCTGCTCAGTTAATGCTGGGAATGGGAAATAGCAACCACAATTCCCTCCTCTTATCATTATATATGATTACTATTTTTTCTCCATCTGTATTAGCAAGAATACATTTGATGTCTATTTGATTTGACATGTTGACATCCCATTCGGCATATGAGCTACCTGTAAAACTTCCATTTGGCTAAAACAGGGGTGTTTGATTGACAATGTGGCATTTGGGGAAAATTGTTAACATATTTTAGCTTACGGGTTGAGGTTGCTGGCCTGAGTAGCTTGTCTGCTGCTCATATACTAGGAGACTGGGAGTCAAAATGATTACTTTATAGGGTAAGCCACAGACCACTTCAGTTGACTCTGCCCCATTAAAGTTGAGAGGACCGAGTCAGTCTCAGTGCAGCTTCAGTTAAAATGAGCTGCCTTTCCCAAGCCTCAGCTATAAGCTGTATGGAATTCACTTGGCTGTTGCAAAACTGGTCTGCAGAACATGTCGCTCAGGCTCTTCAGACAAACATCCTTTTTTACAGGCTGACCTGGGTTCAATGCAGCGATGATGCTTGGTGTCTCCTAAGCGGTGCCTAGTGATTTTTTTTCTTTAAATAGCTATGGGACAAATGGATGGGCTCTCACTTTGGATTTAGCTGCTTAGAAAAAAACTGTTGTTGGGTGCTTGGCTCTGTTTGCTAGCAAGTAATATGGAGCAGACAATGCATTGTGCAAGCAGGCAGCCTGGAAAGATGGCAAAATATCCCAGTGCCCTTATTCGACAATTACTTGCCCTTATTGAAAGAAATTGGCAGATCAACAAGTGCAATGGATTATCCTGGCACCCTGTCCAACTTGCTCTGGCCTCGTTGTTAAAATCAGTTTCATTTTTGGTCTGGCTACTTCACTGTAGGTTTTTTCCCCTATGGCCAGAACTAGTGAGGGGGGGGGGTGCTTAGGAGTCCTTCCAGGCCCCACATTTAGGGTCCCCAGTAGGCCTTTTCGCCAACACTCAGTAGCTTTGCGCATCAGTCCCCAAATATTGCATGGCTCCTCTGAGAGCTGGGGGAGGAATGGATGCCATCCTGGCTGCCTCCCACGCCAGTGGAACAACTGGCCTTTCCTTATTCCACATTAAGAATGGGTGTCTGGATGGTAATGCTGTTATTTTCTCGCTGTTAGGAGCACTGCCGTCTCGACAGCCCAAGTGGCATGAACTGCTTGGTGGAAGGTACCATCCCTGCAAGTTCCGGCCTCTCCAGTTCCAGTGCCTTGGTGTGTTGTGCGGGACTTGTGACTCTGATGGCAAATGGAAGGACTCTTCCAAAGGTAAATGAGAGGTGGTTGGAGAGTGTGATCCGTAGAAGGGCTCCATTTTTTTCTGCTTTGGGACTGTGAGATCACTCCGTTAGCTGAGCTGATGCACTCACAGTGATGCAGTAAGGTAGCTGGGCTGATAGATCCCACTCTGCCTCTGTGGGAACTTCTCCCCTTCTTCACAAGGAACACTGCTGGAGTCACCCTGCCATGGACCTTCCCGCAGTTGTCAAGGGCTGGAGCATAAAGGGGGGGGGGGTTGCATGGAGCTACTTGTTCGTCCGTAACTATCTGTGCCTACTTGCTTACAAACTGGTGAGTTCTTAGATACCAGATTGGGCCCTGTCCTATTGGGAGACCCATGCTTAGAAAATATATAAGAGAAACAGTGTTTAGGTTGTATGTCACAATTTTTGCTTGGAGAATCTTTCCTAAGGTCAACTTGTGAATACCTTGCTATCCCTTTCTGCTATGTACCTGGACAGCAGACTCAGCAGGTTCACAGGTATTTGCTGCTCTGGGAAAATGTCTTTTTCTATTCAAATCGTGATCATTTAAAAATTTATATCTGTGCATTGAAACTAACATAGGCTGCATTTTGGGCAAATCTCTGTCCTCTGTTGCTGTTGCTATCTCCTCTTTTTTGGTGATACATAAGCAGCCACCTTAGTCCATTACAAAATAGAGGGTTGACTTTTTAAGCCCCTTAGGGCTTGTGACCTGGAGAATTGGAAGGGCTCCATAATCCCATACGTTTCCATACCAGTCCAGGCAATGGTAATTTTCAAAGGCCCTTCGGGTGAGATGGACATCCACCTCCAAACCTGGAAGCTTCACGTATCCAGGGGCTGGAGTGAGGTAGGCGGATGGCTGTCTCTGTTGCACCTTGGCTTTTTTTGGGACATGTACAGCAGCAGAGAATGGGATGGAAGGAGACGGGGCACAGATAGGAGTTTGCATAGGCAGAGGGCTGCTCCCCTCCCAGCATGCCCCTTCCTCTCTCAGTGAGACATCTTTCCACTCTTGGAGAGGCAGCCCTTATGGTTCTCTTTGGCTGGCAGTGTGTGTGTGTGGGGGTGTGTGTTGGGTGTTGGAGTCCAAGCACTGAGCAGGTTATCCTTTCTTTACATTTCCTGTTTAAATTGTGGTGTTGCTACATCTATTCTTGCTTCTAACATCATGTGGTATTTTGAGGACCTTGCTCCTGCTTAATTGTTACATTTCAACAGTAGTTGTTGTTTTCTTAAACTTGTCTGTTGCTTTTACCATTTTCAAAGCATGTTATACATTCTCTAAATAAACAAACCAAAGGTCTCTTGAACTGAAGCTACATCTCTGGGGCTTGCAGATGATTCAGCTGCTGTTTTGTATCCTGAAAACCTCGCCCTGTGGAGATACAGCATGGCCATCGTAACACAGTAGGGGGCATAATCACTGAAATGCTGCCATTTAAGAGAAGCACTTCTCTGCATTACAGAATTCCTCACAACCTCTGCTGTTAGCAAAGGCTCCCGAAATCTGCACCATCTTGACTGTCCTGTAGATTTCTGAGTATTATCATCACATTGCGCCTACATCCTGCCTTCCAAGGTGCTCACATGGCTCTGTATTACTTTGCAGCAACAGCCCTGGGAGGGAGGTTGGGCTGAGCATGTGGGCCTGGCCCAAAGTTACCCAGTGGCTTCATGCCTGCGTGCCGTCCAGAACCCCATCTTCTGGGATCCCAGTCCAACACTCTCACCATCACACCAACACTTAATCTCACTTCAGTTTGACTTTTTTTAAGTTTCCAGTTTTCATTTTTGCAGAGGGAGAGAAGACCATTGAAAACATGGGCAGCTGCTTCTAGGAATGAGAAAACACAGGAATGCTTTAAGGGTTTCAGTGATAAGGTGAGGGCTTAGTATAATTCAGGAGCACTGTCTATCCCTCCCCGCAGAGGAAAATTTCAGGCTTGACAACCAGATTTGGCCATCCTGGGACCCTAGGTCCAGAAGGCATGTTCTCTTGCCCCACCAAACCTCTCCCAACCATACACACAAAGTGTGTGCACCTGCACCCCTTTAATATTTGGCCCCAATAGAAGACTATTGTAGATTAAAGCTCTTACTGCAGGCAGCAAAGCCTGTAAAAGCCTTGCTTTTTGTCAGTGTGGGAAAACTGCATAAAAGTGTTTTTCCGACCTTTTTGCAGTTTTTTCTCTCTTCTGAAAACCTCTGAAGCAGGTCCCAAAGCTTAGGAAGCCTTTTTGTTAGTTTTTAAATACATTTTAACACAGCAATTTACTGAGACTGCTGTGCCTGGATTCCTTGACTGATTCAGATAGGAACCGTTATTGTGAGCCGCCCCGAGGCTGTTGCAAGGGGCGGCATATAAATATTTAAAATAAATAAATAAATAAACAAACCGTTCCATGTTTTTCCCAATTTTTCTTTCACTGCCTTTCTGCTTGTTCTATTCTGCAACCATACGGTGGTATTTTGGCATGGTGGTAGCACAATGATGCACAACTGTTCTCTTACGTGGTAGCCCTTCAATCGCTCATTCACCTTGCTCTAACACAGTGTGGAAATACTCAGCACAGGAGAAGCCGTGGAGGATGTTGTGCGAAGCACTTGTAGTTAGCCAGAGGTGAGAAACCATGGGATCCCAATAAAAGCCCCATGCAGAAATTCCTGTAACTCCTGGCAGTAAGAGCTTTAAGCCACATTAGGGGGGGTTATTATAAAGCTTGTTTTCAACTGCATGAGAAACGGGTGCAGCCCCCACATCCCTAGCATGTGAGCACCTCCCGGATTTTTCTAGTGGAGAACAATAAAAAGTTCAAAGTTCATATTCCTAGCTGCACAAAAACTTAAGTTTCCTCAGCACATTGTTTTCCCTTTTTACAACTGCACAAAATATCCCCAGTAGCACATTGTAATATGCTGGCCTTTGTTTGTGTGTTGTGTTGCATTGGGCCCAACTCTACCTATTCACCAACAGAATATGACCCCTGAAAGCTTCTGCAAAACTGGATTTAACACATGGGCTTAAAGAAGTTATCCCCCTGACCTGTTGCTTCCTGTAGCCTGCAGTGCCTTCTGTCTTTCTTTTCACTGATCTTCTGGCGCTCTCAAGTGCTGTTCTTTGGCAGTCTCCAAGAGCTTTTGATGGGCTTGCAAGCGAAGGGACTGAACAAGTAGCGTCCTGGACATTCTGTCTCCACACTGCTCTGCAACAGGTTTGTTGATGGGCTCACACTGTGGAAGTGCTGCATACAATTTGGAGGAAAAGAGTTAATTCTAGCATGCAGCTGGATACATTCTGTGCAGTTGTTAAAAAAAACTGCAATGGAAACTAGGTTTTTGTGCTATTCAGAATATGAACTTTTGTCTTATTTTCCATTCTGGGAGATGCTCACATTTTGGGGACTCAGGGCGCTGCACCAGATTCTTGTGCCGTTGGAAACAGTGTTTTTAATAAACCTACCTCTTCCTTCAACAAGCTTGATCAGAAATAATTAAATCTGTGCATGGGATAAGCATACTCAATTTCTGTTTCAGTTTGATAGTGAAAAGTTCCTGCTTTTTACTGTGTTTCTGTAAACTAAAAGGGAAACATTCAAAAACAAGAAAGAAAAAAAACACTGTGCTGTTAAACCTTGAATTAAATGCTGGCTGTTTTATTTTAAAAGCAACAACATGTTTTATCTGTTACAAGTAAATTCAGAAAGTGGTTCATGCTTTTTTTGGTTAATGTGTTTAGAAATCTGTAGTACTGCATTGTCTCAATTTGCCTAGAATAATGGATTGCTCTTTTTCCAAACAAGAGCAGCAGCAACAACAGCACTATCGCATGTGCAGAGTGGTTGAGAGGAAATGCTGGAGACTGTCCAACCAGATGTGCAGTGCTCCCCATTAGCAGCATCCAGACCCTGCTCAACCAGCGTAACATAGTGGTTGAGAGAATAAGTTGTGAGTTGGGAAATTCTGTGAAGTAACTGTGAAGTAACTGGGTGGCTGCAGGCAAGTCAGGAGCCCTGTTTGGCCCTAATGCTCATCTAAGAGCTCGTGTTACCTGAACAGACCTCGGGCGCCTGCACGCCGACTCTCCTCTGCAGCAGCCCCAGGAGGCCCTAATTTGGGGCAGGTGCCTGCTTGGGCCCCTGTGCCTCTCTGGCCATTGGCTGAACTGCTGTGAGCACCACGACGTGACGACTGCCATGGGAGGCGTGGCTAGGTGCAAAGGACAGGCTGCCAGCTCAGAGACTGAGGTCACAGCAGCTGGGGGCTCTGAGCCTCAACACATTCAGCTCCAGGATTCAAAGCCAGAGTTTTGCTTGCTTGTTTGTTTCCATTTAATGTTTTGGTGGGTTTCAACAGGGCCTTTTGGTGCAGTGCGGGGAAGAGCATTGACTTGCTGGCAAGAAGCATCTTCCATTTCCTAAGAATGTTCCTGAGCCAGAGGCATTGCTGAGCCGTGAACATGACAGGATCTGAAGGTTCACACTTTGCTTAGAACCAAGCCCGCTTGTCAATAAGAAAACTTGTTAGTTTGGTTTTAGCAAGTGGGAAGAGCAGCACACCTTGCCGGGAGAGAAAAAAGGTGTGGACAGGCGCATAGGAGACCACAGATGCCGCACTACCTATCCCCTGCCCGAGGCCTAGTATTCCAAAAAAGCTTCTGCACACTTGGAATGTTCACACGCATTCTATAGCATCTCGCAAGCTCTTATTAATATGCCGAAGAGATTGCTTGTCCAGCTACTAGTAATGGAGAAAACTTCTGCCCTTTGTTTCGTTCGCTTTCTTTCAGTCATTTGCCTCTCCTTAACAGCAACAAGTGCTCTGAAAGGATACATAGCAAGCAGATGCTGTTAGGCTTTTTTTCTGTCTAAACTTGTATATCTTCTAAGTAAGTGGATACAGGTTTACAGCCATAAAGTATTATATTTGATGTTCCAGAAAATTACAAATACCATTCAAGATCATTATCATATTACTCCAGGCACACACAGCATTTTTTTCTCTTTTCCTCATATTACATTTAAAAATGAAGGTTTGTGCATTTTCTGAAGCGCTCCCAATGCAACATTAGTTTTAATTTTAAAATGGAAAAGAGAGAGAGAACCTTCATTGGCCAGTAGCTGAAATGGAATACTTCTAGCTACAACCCCTGAGAGAACATGGTAGAGCAGCTTCCCCCAGCCTGGTCCCATCAGCCTTAGCCATCCTAGCTAACAGTCAAGCATTCTGGGAGTGGAGGACACCATCTTGGGGAGGCTAGGCTAGAATGTTGTGATAAAGTTTGAAACCAGAAGCTCAGGTTGGTTGTTCCTGAGAATGTCCCTGAATGTTTGAAACACTTGGGGATCAGGCTGCCTTCTTACTTTTCCTCCCAGAGTCCATCCAGACCTAGATCAAGATCCCAGAGGGAAGTACATGTGCCCACATAAGACCTGTACAATTACTGTATTTGCTGGCATGCTCTCAAGCAAACAAGTGGCAAAGACAGCTTGAGTGCTTGTGAGAGGGATTTTTGGATTCTTTGGGAAAGAGAAACTGATTGATGGCCTCAGAAAAGAGGATGTAGAGGCTACTGCATTGATTTTCCTTGAACGATGCAATGGTGTTAGAGAAAGCTTTGACACGCCACTCTGCAAGCTAAACTGTCTGCATAATGGCGGACTTGAAGATCTCATTATTCCCAGCTTACGAGACCATTTCTTGTATGTTTTCTGCCTCTACTTACAATATAGGAGCAGGTGGAGACTAGAACAGTCTTCTCCAACGTGGTACCCTCCATATGTTTTGGATTACAACTTCCATAATTTTCAGCCGGGGGGCACTGGCTGAGGATTATGGGCATTGCAGTCTAAGATATCTGGAGGGTGTTTGGTTGGGGAAAACTGTTCTAGAAGGTTCTCCATAAGGTATATAATTGCTAAAACGACTCACACATTTTGATAAATTATCAAGAAAATTGACCTGCTCTCCTGACACAGGGTGGCCCATCCTTTCCCCACCCAGGTGCCTGAAAGCGGGGAGAAGTGCTAGAACTGACTCCAGGCACGGGAAAGGACCCCTTCTCAGTGGGTCTCACTTGACACCACCATTGTATCTGGTGGGGCTGCATTAACATACAGCAGCACTGCCCTGGAGCCACTGCCTTACTTTGCCCACCATGTCCTGGAGCAATGCTCTGAGGCTGGCAGGCAGATGGGCGTAGGACATCCATCATGAGCTGGCCTGTGGGGCCAGGAGAGAGTCAGGCAAAGGCCCTAGGACCTGCTTCAGTGGCAGTCCCACCACCACAGGGTCATCCTCCACTGTGGGAAGGGTTCCAGGAGAGAAGGATACAGGTACTGGTACTGCAAAGCTCTTGCTTTGCTCCAGTTGTGCTCTCCCTGCCACAGTCCCATCATCCACCAACTGCCCCAAGGTCAGGATCCAGGTGATTTCTAAAGCATTGCTAAAATCTATTGCAGTTTTGTTATTTTCACCTTACTTGTAAACTTCCTTGGTAGGATTTGTATTCTGAAAGGTTGCAGTTGAACTGTATAACTGTAATAAAAAGTGGTGCTTCAAGGATATTACGGACATCTTAACAGTGGCTTTGAAACTGCAGCTGCTCAGTCCTAGACCGATCAGAGTGCTGATGACAGAAGAGCCAGGCAGGTGTCAGCAGTGGCACTGCGAGGGGGTCTGGCCTTCAGTAGCTGCCCAAGTTGATGTGCCTGCAAAATTTCAGGCCCTTCCTCCCTTTCTCCTGCCTATCCCCAACTGTTAGAATAACTGGCATTTTGCTAACGTTTGATAATGGGTTGGACAAAAGGTTAGTGAGCAGGCATTAAGCAACACTGCTTTGAGTGATAGGCTCCTAGCGTTTCTGTTCGACTTTCTATTTTTTCGTTAAGGCACCAGTTTCTGCATGGTGAAAGAGTTACCGGGATGTTGACTAGCAAAGAGTTTAAAATCTTTAATGCACTGTTCCAATCCTGCTAAGTATAGGAACTCCCTTCAGAAATGCTTAAGCCCTTAAACAGAAAGGAAATCAGAAACTTGTACATTTTGCCAAATGGCTGTATTAGACCAGCCAAAAGTTGACAAAAAGTGCAAGTTTTTGAGCTCTCCAGATCTCTTCATTGAGCAGAATGTTATTGGGGCGGGGGGGGGGGACCTGAAGTTGTGGTGTCTGCGTGCAAGCTCACATTTGAGATTCAAATGGTTCTGAATGCTCAGGAAGGGACCGGGAAGTTAACGGTGCAGTCCTATGCACGCTTGACACTTCTCAGAATACCCCGATCAGTCATGCTGCCTGGGACATGCTGAGAATTGTCGGACTTTTCATGTTTAATTATGACTAGGATTGTTCCCTCTACTTTTTGTAACACCTTGCCTGATGAAGAAGTCTGAAAATCTCAAAAATTTGCACATTTTTCTCTGATCTTTCAAGTGCCCTATATTACCATTACCATAGTAATATAGATTTTGGATTTTTTTCTTATGACTTTCTACTTTCTTTACATTTCATAATTCTATTGAAAGTCTGTTCTTTTTATCCTTTGAAAAATGGTTCACATTCATTTTTTTCATTTTCTTCATTTTCTTTCTTTCATTTTTGATTATAACTATCTGGAATACAAACAGCATGTTTGAAATGACTGTATAATTAAAATAACATGTGCAATATAGTTTAAGTTGCCCTGAGAAAATTTTTACTGCTCTTGATTGCCCTGGAATTGGGGTTTAGTCCATACTAGGATATCCACATTTTCAGTGTAAAATTCCACTGCTTTAGGCAATTGAAGGTCACATTTCTTGCTAGTCAACCAAGTTCTACTTTGGACATACCAATATACAATCACTGCTCAATTGCCATTGTCTGTTTGTGCAATTCTCCACCTTGAACATTTTACATATGCATTGAGCAATGTACCACACTCCCCATTCATGCTGCCCTTGTACAAGTTCCCCATGCTTATGTCATTGTGCTGCTTGGCTCTCTGCCTGCCATTCAGGGTTCCACCACCTTAAATAAGAAGAGCCACGCTGCGTCAGTGGTCTATATATTCGGGCATCCTCTGTATTGGAGTAGCACACAGCCATGAGAACTAGTGGCCACTGATAGGTTTCTCCAGAAATTTTAAAAGCATCCAGATTGGTGGTCTACATTTTGGGGAAGCAAATGCCACAGTTTAATGATATGCTGTGTGAAGTCGTTCCTTTTGTCTGTCCTGAATATCCCACCAGACAGTTTCATGGAATGACCCAGGGTTCCACTATTATGAGAGAGGAAGAAACTGCACTTTCTCCACACCCTGAATGAGAAATACATAAATATGCACATGAGGGCCTTGCTTGTTCAAAGTGTGTACATGTCAGAAACGCAAAGCAAGCACAACAAGGCTTCAGGCTTCCCCTCTGCCCGATGAGCGGCTCTTTGGGAAGTAGGCGGTGGTTGCACTGAGAAAGGCCTCTCCTACATCAGCCAGTGTGCACAATGATCTTGGTCTTCACACACAGCACAGCTGCATAGCATTGTGCTGCAGGGAAATGACCTCCGTGAGAGTGGTTGGCTGTGAAAGTGGCCCTCAAAGTACAAAAATGGAGCAGAAGTGAGTCAAGAGGAACAGACAGACATGGGACTTGAATCTTTGTCCAACTTCTGTACCAAACATATAAGGGTAAAGGTTACAATTGTCAGAGGGGTTGTGTGCCTACTTCAGCTGGCTTAAAGTAGCGTTATCTGCAAGATCTCCTACGCCACAGTTTTGCTTTGTTTTGCTTTTTAAGTGGCCAAGACCGAACGTTGTGTGTACTTTAGTGTTAATGCATCGCAGTAGGTATTCCTGCAGGCTGTGGTGCTGTTCTTGATAATGTTGTCTTTCTTCGTTCATCTAATTAGGTATTTTCTGATTAAATGTTATTTCATTGCATAAACATAAAAAAGCTAAACACAGTCTCTTGTATAACCCACCAATGATAAACATCCTTGGATCATATGCTGCCAATCTGGTATTAATAGTTGCCAACTGATACGAACAGCCGGATTAGATTTGCAAAAGAGGTTAGTGGAGTTCTGAAAATCACAGTGTTGACCTCCCTATAATAGTTCTTGGATTATGGGGGGAGAGGCAGGGAATCCCCTAAATGAAACACACAAGCCCCATTTCAGTCAAATCATGCCCCCCTCATAACCTTCTAAATGCCTGTGCGGTGTAGTTGTCAGAGTGTGCGGGTTTTGGGAGATCTGGGTTATAGTTCTCTCAAAGCTTACGAACACACTTTGAACCAGTCATTGACCTTCACCCTTACCTACCTCACAGGATTATTGTGAAGATAAAATGGAGAGTAAGAGTACTATGCAAGTTAGCTTGGATTCCTTGCAAAAAGGAGGGGGGAAGTAAAATAAACAAAGATATGTTGTTATTGTTATCATATTTTTATACTGCCCAGAGCCAGAGCTCTCTGGGCAGTTTCCAACAATTATAGTGGATAAGGGGGCACCTCACAGCAAGGTGAAAGGTGTGAGATCCAACTATCCTCTGCTTGCCAATTTGAGTACTGCTTCTACAGCCCAGCTTGTCTTGATAATAATGTTTTATTATTAGTTGATTGGTTTAACACATGTTAACCTTGCAGCTCAGCATCACTGACACTTGGCTACCAGGAGGTATCCTGCCCAAGCAGTTTATAAAACTCGTGTAGCTACATCATGTGCTGTGCATCATGTACCCTCAGATATGAGGACTCGCCTTTAATGAGCTTGAGACGGACAATTTTAGAAAAATGGGGGCTGAAGCGGTCTTGCTCGTGGCAGTGGGCTGAACTTTGTATCTGTGCAGGTCAGCCTATTCTCAGCAGAAAGAAACACAAAGAGTTTAGGACACCTTAATGATTCACAAATTTATTCTGGCCTAAACTTTCTTGGATACTGCCTATCCGCAAGAAAGGAGTGTTTGCAAGAATATGCAGAATAAATGTTTATTTAGTATAGTTATAACCCACATTTTTCCTACAAGGTATCCAAGGTGGCTTACATAATCCTCCTCCTCCTCCTCATTTCATCTTCACAACAACCCTGGGAGGTAGGCCAGACTGAGATGCAGTCACTGGCCCAAAGACACTCAGTGAGCTTCATGGCCAAATGAGGACAAGAGCCTGGAAGTCCTGAGTTCCTCTCAAATCAGCATGGCCACTTCTCTGGACAGTATTTGGAGGAGCAAAGTTCAGAATTCCTGTTCTGGGAGCCATGGATGGCTGGCGAACGAACGATAGATAAAAGCAACACACACACAAACAAAATGAGTTGCATTAGGAGCATTTGTGCTATTTGTTTGTGTAAAAATAATGAAACCTTTTATTTAAAAAAATAACTTGGTGTTTATAGTCCTTTCCAAGGCAGTTAATCTTTTGGGACTAGCTGTTAAGCTTGCTGAAGCAGCCAACAGGCATGGTTGAGAGACACATCTAGATGGCCCAGTGTGGTGCGAGGTGTGACCCAAAAAGCAGACTGGCTGTGACGGGAGCAGTTCATAGAAAGAAGGAAGCAGCAGCAGCAGCAGCTAACAGGAGAGCCCGATGCTTTACCGCCACATCTAATATATGTTAGATCTTTGGTGGATTTTCTGGGGTCATCTGACATTATACATCCTTCCCATGTGGTAGTTTTAAAACTGTGGTGGTGCCATAGCGAATTGACTTCCAGTCACAGGCCGTGTATGGAACCTGGAAGAAGTGGTATGACAGAAGCATCGTCCGCCACAACAAGAGCACATACAGACATGGCTTCCCATGATAAAAGGAAGTATATCAAATCTCACTGGTACTGCTGGAGATTAATACTCTGAGGTTAAATTCTGGTTTAATAGTGGTAGTTTACTCTTCTGTGATTACTAGCCACCCCATAGCAGAAAGAGTGCTTTGAAAGCCCTGGTGAGGCTTCTGAGAAGACAGCATGCAGCTCTTTAGCAGTTTGATTTTTAGAAGGTGCTTCCAGATGATTTCACACAGGGATGATGCAGGTCTTATGACTTCCTGAGCACATTCCAGTTGCGGTCACCCAGTAAATGTTCTTCTGCGGGGAGCAGTGGTTTCCCAGCAATCCTGACTATTGAATTGAACTTCTGGGAAATAGCGATTCTTTCCCCACCTGGCCTGACCGCAGCAAGCTTAGCCATTGTATTGGTATAAGGAAAACAGGGTTTTGCCCCTTTCAGAACACACAACAAAACGTCAATACTTATTTTGTCAATCCCAACTGTCAGCTCAGAACTATTTGCATACAAAGCAACCTAGTGTTTTACAGCTGATAAGTATTTATGTGTTGAGCATGATGTATATTGTGTAGCCAAATCCTACACTGAGAAGGAACTTCTATTGAGTCAGTGCACCAGTGAAGAGAAGGGGGGGCCCACAATTCTGAAAAAGCCTTAAAGTCTATTAAATATCTAATCAGTTTATATTTTTTTATTTTATAACATGTGTGTGCATGTGGGGATGATTATGATTAACTAATTAATTAATTAATTTCCATACCACCCAACAACCAAGGCTCTCTGGGCAGGACATTAAAAATACACCTATGGAATAGAGCTCATGAGATGATGTGCCAGCTCACTCCAGTTATCCAAAAGGGATGAGAACCTCGTAATTTGCCATTAGCATTTTCAGTTTACCCCAGAGAGCATCCAAGGAAGTATAGTCACCTTTTGTCTTTGTGTTAAAAACATCTGTTTAATCTGGACCACCAGTAACGGACCTCCAGTTCCACATGGAAGTCTGCTAAAAGGGTTTATTCACATCAGACTCTGCACACATTTTCAAGTTTGTTAATCCCTTTTTGACAGTTCTATCTTCTCATCCAGAGTTTATGAGGGACTTTGCATGGCTTAAGGAGCACTGAGTCAACTCGATCAGTTTTCACTGCATTTGCAAGCCATTCAGCCTGATTAGAGAGTTCTAAGCTCACATTTTACAGCTTTGTCTGTTTTCAGTGCCTCTATGGAAACTGAACAAGTGGGCAGGCATGCCACATTCCTCTCCAAATACAATGAGTTACTGGCTTTATCTCTCAGCCATACTCTGGTTAATGTCATTTCTTTGGTGGTTATCTAGCCTAAGTCCCCATGGTGCTATGCCCCTCCTGGAAGGAAGGGGTCTGAAAATGTATCACTCTGTTGCAGCCTTCCCCGCCTCCTTCTCTAAAACCTCTTCCTTTTTTGTTCCCATGGCACTTGCAGTGCCTAGAAAGCCTAAGTCCTTTCTGTCACTCATCCTGGCAAACCATTTATGGATTGCTCTGTCTATAAATTCCCTTGATGGATGTTTTTATCTCTGCTAAACTCTTTTAAACAGCAAGGCAAAAGCCTTTTAGACCAAACCGTTCCAGGAAAGTGTTTGACTTAAAGCACCAAGTGCACTTTAGGTATAAGCCCGAGACTGCATGTGGTCATCAGAATGTGGAAAACAAAGTTTTCCCTCATTGCATGGTTCAGCTTTTCTGACTGCTGTAGGCTTGGACATCAGAAGGGAGGACTATTGTTGTTGTTTAGTTGCAAAGGCATGTCCGACTCTTCACGACCCCATGGACAACTCCCTTCCAGGTGCTGCTTTCCTCCACCATCCCCCGGAGTCTGCCCACCTCCCCAGTGACCCCATCCTGCCAGCTCAACCTCTGCCATCCCCTTCTCCTTTTGCCTTCCATCATTCCAGACACACAAATGGGACATCAGAGGAACTCCCATAGCCCCTGAATAAATTGAAATCTCTTGTTTTATGGTTTTGTGTGACAGGAGATAAGTGAAGTACATAGAAGACCCAGAGACAGGAGGAAAGAGACAGGGAGTTGCAAGGTTGGTGTCACCTTAGCTTGTCGCTTTGGTGGCTACCTTACATAATCACGTCTCAGATTTCTGCAGATCTCTCTGCTTTACATCCTTTGCTGGTGTGGGAGAAGGCACCCCTGGAAAACCATAAGGCACTCTGGGGAGCCAGCACTCTTTGACTTTCCATAGGGTCCAGCAAATGCCTCTTTCCTTTGCACCAGGGAGAATTGTGACTTTAGGCAGCCATCAGAACCTTTCAAACATCAGCTGTCACTACTCCAATCTCTGCCCTCCCCTGAGATCTGTTTATATGGTGAGCAGTCAAGCAACAAGCCATGTCATGCTTGAGGGTGTGGAAGGAGAGGGTTAGGGTAACTGTGACAGAGTATATCCTTCAGTGCAGAGTGTCCCATGGTCACCTCCCAGCCTCTCCAGTTAAAAGGAAGAGGTAGCAGGTGATAGGAGTGACCCTTCTATATGCAGGACAGTAGAAGCACTGTACAAAACACACCTTTCTGCATTTCAACGTAGAAAAAATGAGTTAACTGGATAAGGTTACAGTTTCCTCGGTTCCTGTTCAGGGATAAGCAGCACGTACATTGCACCTCAGTTACAGCCTATCTTTATTTCTGCATTTTGTTACCCGCTCTCACTGTTGAGCATGGCAATGTCTGGGGACATGCTGGGATTTGTAGTCCAACACATCTGGAAGGCATTAAGTTGGGCAAGACTTGTATTCCCACTTTTTCTGTAAGGAACCCAAGGCAACTTACATAAGAATCATAGAATAGTAGAGTTGGAAGGGACCATGAAGGTCATCGGGTCCATCCCCATGCTGTTGGAGGACACCAATTTATACCATCCCACTCAGGTGGCTCCTCTCCCATTTATCCTCACAACAGCCCTGTGAAGTGGGTCAGGCTGAGAGTCACCCAGTGAGCTTCAGTGGCCAAATGCAGACTAGAATCCAGATCTCCCAAGTCCCAGCCCAGCATTCTAACCACTGTGCCACATGGCTCTTGATACAGTACTTTTTCTGATAAAACATTTCATGTACATTATCTCAAGTGCCCTAAGCTGGAGAATGCCCACCGCTGGTCTAGATTCACATTCAGCCAAAGCTGCCCCTCAGCATCCTGTTCCCTGAGATACAGAAGTTGAGCAGACTAGCAGTTGCAAGCAGTGGGATGAAGACCTGCACTGTGTGAGGGCCCCCGGACAGGTTGTGTAGCATATGCCCTTCTGTTCTCCAACAGAGGTGAATGAGGAACACACAGAGGCTAAGATTTCTGCCCCCGCCACCCCCACCCAGCACCTGTCTCACTCTGCCTAAAGGTAGGCTGGGTCCGGGTATGACCACCCATTGCCCCAGCCCAGAAACCAGTGAAAAGAAGCAGAAAAGGTCTCCCTTTCAAGTGCAGACACTTCTGAAAATCATTCCCTCTCCATGAGCTGGCCAGAGGCAGAAAGCTCCTGGCATACATCAGAGTGAAAACTGGGAGAAAACAATTCCTGCATTTAGGCTGGCTGATACCAGCAAAGAGATGGAGCAGCATGATATCAAAAGCTTAGTTAACTGGTATGGAATGTGTGGGAAACTGTAATGATCTCAGAGACATATCAACACCCCTGTCATTAGTTAATGGCAAAGAATGTCTGAGCGACCATCCCCCGGCCTTTGTCTGGGCACTGAATTCTGTGTCTCCTTAGGTGGAGTTGGCTGAACTTTGCAGCAGAAGTGAACGCTACATTGGCACAGAAGGCGGAGGCATGGACCAGTCCATCTGCTTTCTGGCAGAAAAAGGAACTGTATGTACTGCTCTAGCATAAACTGAGCAGATGTTTTGGTATGGAATAAGAGATACTTTACAGGAATGCTTTGGCAGAAGGTGAATGATGGTGAATGGCTGGGTTTCAGACGTATGTGAGACGGGACTACATACATGCCCAGGGGCAGGGGTATGTTACCAATTCTGAGCCTGGGTGGAATCCTTATTCCTTGCAAGTTAATAAAATATTCCTGTTGCTTTCTGCAGCCAGATGGTTTACTGTACCTTGATTAAACCTTGGCACATCTGCCAGGAGCAAGGGGAAACTGCCTGTGGGTCAGATGCACAATGTGACCACACCTGTCTTAAGGTTGAAGCAGGTATTGCATTCATGTGTAATGTAGCTAAGCCCTGGAGTCAGTGCACATGATGCTGATTTGGATCAGGACCACCACACATACCAGCAGGGAGGGATTAAACCTTCCCTTCCCAGCTGATCGCTTCTTACTACTTCGCACATGCATGAATGGGAGTGCTCTCTCTCGCTCTCTCTCGCTCAGTTAGAGGGGCTTTGGGGAGGCAAATAGCATCTGGGGCAGAGGTTTAATCATCCTTTCCTGAGGTGCAGTGATTCTGATCCACGCTGGGCTTGTACACACTTGCCACAGAGTAAAAGGCAGGGAAGGGCTCAGCTGCGCACTACAGATTTAATGTGCATGGAGCTCGACCCTCTGACATGTGTGCTCAACTGGATTTGCAGATTTGTCACAACGGCTTGATCCCCTGGAGCGGTGATTCTTGGAATACATGTACAAATGGAAAGGGATTCAGATCTGATGAATAACCTGGTTGTTGAAAGCTTACGTAGGCTTTTCTTACACCTTCTTGTGAATTTCCCTTTTGATTAACTGGGTCTCCCCTCAAAAGTTAGAAGGAAAATGCACTAGTAAATTCCATCTGATATTGATTTGAAATACTTCATGTATTGATCTTAAATTCCACTTGACTGTTCATTTTTCTTGCCCTAGGCCAAGCTGATAGAGTTCAATCCTTTGAAGGCAACTGATGTGAGGCTTCCAGAGGGAGCTGTGTTTGTTATTGCAAACAGTTGTGTCGCGATGAACAAGGCAGCAACTTCTCATTTCAATATTAGAGTGATGGAGTGTCGGCTGGCCACAAAGGTACGGTATGGCTTTCGTCAAGCTCTAATGAAACCATCATCCAAGTATGTGCTTGCTTCAACCCCTTCCACTCTACCAGTTTTTCCTTTATTTTAACACCAGGTCAGGTGCTGTCTCGGAGGGCATGTTTATCTCTCACAGAGCCTGGATTTAGGCCATGTATACATGATGGATGGAAGAGAGGGATGGAATTTAGCCCGTGATGGGTGTGTGTCCATTTGGGGTGCAGGGAAGGAGAAAAAGTCTGCATGGCCAGGACAAAATTAACATTCTTAAGACTGTTCTCACTTAATGACAGCAGGGTCTAATCTCAAGATTCTAAAGTGAAAAAATGTTTTTAATGACAGCGTGCTCACTAGGAAGGGAAGGGAAGGGAAGGGCAGGCATTTAAATTAATGAAATAGTGCATCTCAGATAATGTCTAGACAAGATTTTTTTTTGTATTTTCTGAAACTGTTCTTGAAGGTTTATTTTGGACACATGAGAGGTTCCAGGAAATGTGGTAGCACTCTTTGAAACCTTGTCTTCATATTATTACATACGTTGTATCCAAAACAAGATGCACACTTCATTATCTACACAACTAAACAGTAAGCCATACAGTGAAAACATTCCAGTTATCAAAACACATGCGCACATATATAGAATGCTTGCATACTCAGCTGGTTGTTATGCAACCCTGCATGTTCTCAACGTACCTATTGTGGGGCAGGGAGAGCCTTCAGTTTCTTTGCTGCCTGGGAAGTTCCTCAGCCCCAGCCAGTGTAGCCAATAGAGGCAGATCATGGAAACTGCAGGCCAGAACATTAGGCGGACTAAAAATTTCTAACTTCTGTGCTAGACTGTGGTTTAA
Source organism: Varanus salvator macromaculatus (assembly GCA_023646645.1). Classification (NCBI taxonomy): domain Eukaryota; kingdom Metazoa; phylum Chordata; class Lepidosauria; order Squamata; family Varanidae; genus Varanus; species Varanus salvator. Next base: position 11,269,549 of record JAIXND010000786.1, read on the forward strand.
AGTAACCCATAGTTTGCTGAGTTCAGACACCAAAGGGAATTAATTAATAATTAAATTTATATCCCACCTTTTCCTCTTTTTTAAAGAGCTCAAAGTGGCTTAAATTCTTCTCCTGCTGCTGCTCTCAGTCTTATCCCCACAGCAATGACCCAGTGAGCTAGGTTGGGCTGAGAGTCTGTGACTGCCCAAAGTCACCCAGTTGGCTCCATGGCTGAGCGGGGACTAGAACCCAGATCGTCTGAGTCCCAGACCGCCTCCTTAAGCACTATGCCACATTGGCTCTCAAAGTCAATGCTTTTGAACTCCTTGAGCATTGGAAAAGAGAAGAGGGGAACCTAAATTTTGTTTCTGTAACACTAATTATATATTTTAATTTATTGATATTTGATCCCCCAGCTGCACTTTATCTATCATATGTTACGTGAAATGTTGTAATCCGCTTAGAGAGTCCTTGGACTAGTTTATAGTGGAATATAAGTTGAATAAATAGAATAAAAATAAATAAAATTATTATTATTATTATTATTATTATTATTATGGTTAGCTAAAAAAGACCAGGGTCAAATCTTGTAAACAAATTGTAGCTAAAACAAATCACAATACTTATGGGAACTATAGTTCAGTTTGGGGAGGAGACAGGAATCTTTGAAAGAGAATTTTTAGGGCCTTTGTGAGAAGACAGAATTTCAGCAAATACGAACTTGCTAGATGTTCATCGCCTACGGATGTGGTTCTCTTAACTGGCTTGGTGTGTGGTTGTGCTAACTGGGCAGAAGAGCCAGAAAAAGAGAACATATCTTGGCATTTAAAAATGAGCTGGAAGAGGCGAAAGGTCCTTTAGCCATCTGCTCCTTAACTGACAGGAAATGACTTACTGCTAAATCACTATTATCAATAGCATTGTAATAGGGGAATTTCTTAAGAAACCCAAAATATACTGAATACCATGAACTTTCAGAGATTAGGGGTTTATTTTCTTATTCATTGCTAATAAGAGCCAGAACAGATGAACATAAATATGAGGTATTTGTTGCTTGTTGTACCATTCCAGGCAGTTGAGAAAGTGAATGTTTGGGTAAAATCCATTGTGAATCGTACTTAGAGTAGGTACATTAAAATGACTGTGAATTACCGTATTTTTCGCTCTATAAGACGCACCTGACCATAAGACGCACCTAGTTTTTAGCGGAGGAAAACGAGAAAAAAATATTCTGAATCAAATGGGCACATAATCACAGGCACATTCCCCATCACTTCCCCATGGGCTGCACATCTGATAGACTTACTGCACACACATATTCACTCTATAAGACGCACAGACATTTCCCCTTACTTTTGAGGGGGGAAAAAGTGAGTCTTATAGAGCAAAAAATACGGTAAGTTCTGTTCATTTCATTGGGCCTACTCAAAGAAGGAGTTACATTGGATTTTATCCTTTGAATGCCTCCTTAGGATAAAGTCTACCTTATACATCCTAACTACCTAGTCTAGGGGAATGTTATAGGTTAGGATTTTCCCTGATAACCAGGTTTTGTATGCCTGCAATGTATTTCATTCAATCCCACTTATGAAGCCTGAAATTATGTTGTCCAGCAAGAGATAAAATCACACAAGACTTCCACTTATATACTTTAGTTTAAAGCAGAATGCATAGAGTTGTGGTTGTTAGAAGAACCAAATAGATGTAGAATTGCCCTTACTGACAGGGTAGGTAGAGTAAGTTCAACTGAATGATTTGGAATAAGTCACTATCTAAATATTTTCTAAATATTAATGGCTGGAAAGGAGTCTGATTTACATAGCATAAAATCCACATGAAGAGAATGACATCAGGGGTTGAAGAAATAAACCTCAGAAAGTCACTAGGTGGCACCAAAAGTGATTCATGGTTTAATAAATTAAAAAGAAGGGAAATAAAGCAGGGGACAAGGCAAACATTAATTGAAAAGAAACAAACAACATCTTTAACATCCGTCTCCATCTCAAAAATGTTTTCCCCCAAATGTATAGTTGTACAAATATATTTCCAATACAAGACTCTTCCATGTGGAAAAGAAAATAAGATAAAATCAAGACATTCTGCAATAGCAAAACTGAATAGGCTTGTGGAAAGAGGGAGGGATTAGGGTCCAGCCTTCCTTTCTTCCCCATACAATCCTTGTGCACTGTGGAGTATTCCAGGGTATTTTTTAAGCCAGTGGTTGGCAGAAAGATCTCTCAGTGACTAGCAATAGACTAGCAGAGATTTCTAACTTCTAATGATTTAACAGTAACAGGACCAAATTACTTCCTTCCATCCCAAAATTCTACTGCACACATGAAGAAAGCTTGGCAGAACCAATGGTAGATTTTTATGCAGAAGGACTGTGAGTTCCACCAAGTTGCTAAAATGAAAGCAATAATGAAAGAAACTCAGAACTTTTCGATTTTAAATGCATTTGTTTGCACCAAGCTCCAAGTGGTAGATCTCAGAAGTTCTAGTAAATCCCACAAAGCTGACGTCTGTCCACTCCATTGCAGGAGCATAGATCCAGTGCATAGAAGGCATGTGGTAGGCCTGCCCACTCAGCCTGTGTGACTATTAGGCTGAATCCAATTGTGTTATTCTGCTGATAGAAAAAGTGGGACTGCGGAGGAGGGAGTTTTGTCTCTACCAGTTTGCCCTGAGAATTTGTGCAGGAAGTCTAGGAAACCCTCTCGAGCTAATTTTCAGACAATGTAGGGACGAGACAATCATACTAGGGAAAGTCAAAGGTGGAAGAAGTCAAGCAAGGCCAGATATGAGATGACTTGATCCCCTAAAGGAAGCCACAGCCTTGGACTTTGTGCTGAGTGGGGCTGTCATGGACAGGGTGTTTTGGAGGGCTTTCAGTCTTGTGGCTGCCATATGTTGGAGGCAACTGGTCAGCACATAAGAACAGCAGCAGATTTAACAGCAGATTCCTGTTAGCCTAACATTGGCTGTAACTGGTTGAGTATATTGCAGAAGAAGCCCACTGGGGCAACTGGCAGATGCGGGCAAGTTGGTCGCCTGGGAGGTTTGCTCACCATTATTGATTTGGGTATTCAGAAACCCCTTGACTCTCTTAAAAAGAACGCTGCTGCTGCTGCATAATGTGGAGCTCTGGGTCTTGTCGCTCTCATGCAGGCTCTCTAGATGTGCAACTGTGTATATCAGCTGTAAAGCATGTGATTAACATTGCTTTCCTTGCTTATTCCTTCATCTGCCATTCCACGCTTTAAAACTTGCTTCTATATTTCCAATATGCTTGAACAACAAAACTGTTTACTAGCCTTGATTAATTAGTACATACATACGCTGAGCAAGTGCGACCTTGCATTTTAAACTCGCTTAAGTATAGCACCTGCATGACTACAGAAATAAATTTGAGTTTGCTTCTGCCTCTGCCATTTTCTGCTGGTTCATTGCTTAGAATTCTTCCCAGTGCCTCATTTTCTGCATGTCTTATGTGGCTTCCATGCTTCCACTAGACTGCCCTGGCATCTTGCAAATGCCTCAGTGCCATATGATAGGATATATGAAGTGTGACGGCCCAGCCAAACTACTTTAGAGTGGTGCTGAATTCACTTTATCAGTGTAATCTAGGACTGAGAGCAGACCACAGTCTTCGCTCGAAAAAGATTTGAACCTCCTATTAAAATTTGCCCTGACAAAAACTCCTCCACTTAGACCCAGTTGTGGTTAAGAATATGTTTCTCCTTAAGAAAAAGTAATAATTTAAAAACCTGAAACAAACAAACAAAACCCCTTTAGGACATTTGCAGTGAAAGGTTTAGTCACTGACAATATTTTGCACCCTGTTCTTCAGGGAAGGTAACCACAACCACGGCACTGGCCTCACAGGCGCTGGACCACGGCCAGGGTTTGATGTGGCCCAGGGCTCAGCAAGGCAGAGGGAGCTCTGTGTCTCGCTTGCAGGACCACTCCATGCCTTGGACCATCCATGGCCTTTCAGAGCCATGGAGTACAGCATGGACCCCGTGGGGCCTGAAGCCCAGGCCAAAGGGCTTAACTGCAAGGCAGGCCTGAGGCCCCCTTTCTTTTCCATCTAGAAATTAAGCGCTACACTTCCAGTGTTCTTCCTCGTGTGTGCGAGTTTGTTTATGTCATTTCTCATTACTGGGGTCTTTCAGCATTTGCATGTTTATAGCTCCTCACTGGTGTGTGATGCTGGCAAAAGACTTAAAGCAGCCCCTCAATGCCAGAACTCTGCCACCTATCAGTCAGGATTGTGGCTCGCTCGCCTACACACTGGCCCAGGATCTTTTGACTAGTGTTCCAGGTGGCGCCGTGGTTTAAACTGCTGAGCTGCTGGGCTGTTGATCGAAAGGTCACTGGTTTGAATCTGCACATCTGTTCGAAAGCATGCAAATGCAAGTAGATAAAAAGGCACCACTTCGGTGGGCAGGTAACAGCGTTCTGTGCAGCTCAGTGTGTAGTCATGCCGGCCACACGACCACGGAGACTGTCAGTGGACAAACGCTGGCTCCCTCAGCTAGGAAACGGAGATGAGCACCGCCCTCCAGAGTCAGGCATGACTGGACTTTAATGTCAAGGGGAAACCTTTACCTTTACCTTTTACCAGATCTTTAGAGATGCCCCAGTGGTCACCCTCTGCCTTAACACAAGCTGGATTCTTCCCACTGAGCTCAGTACTAGGGAAGCCTCAGGATGCTCTCCATTGGGAGGGAAGAGGAGAGCTGACTTCGCCCACTTGTGCTGCTCTTCCTGCTGCCTTCCTTGAATCAAATACCCTCTTGCCCTGAGGAGACAAGGGTGTTTTAGGGCATATGCATGGTGAGTTTAGAGTCTGATGCAGAACCTCAGGAAAAAGCGAGGAGGATTTCGAAGAGGGAGAGGAACTAGAGATCAAATTGCCAACATACGCTGGATCATGGAGAAAGCTAGGGAGTTCCAGAAAAACATCTACTTCTGCTTCATTGACTACGCTAAAGCCTTTGTGTGGATCACGACAAATTGTGGCAAGTTCTTAAAGAGATGGGAGTACCTGACCATCTATTTGTCTCTTGAGAAACCTATATGCGAGTCAAGAAGCAACAGTGAGAACTGGACACGGAACCACTGATTGATTCAAAATTGAGAAAGGAGTTCGGTAAGGCTGTATACTGTCGCCCTGCCTATTTAACTTATATGCAGAGCACATCATGAGAAAGGCGGGGCTAGATGAATCACCAATTGGAATTAAGATTGCTGGGAGAAATATCTACAACCTCAGATATGCAGATGATACCACTCTCATGGCAGAAAGTGATGAGGAACTAAAGAGCCTCTTGATGCGGGTGAAGGAGGAGAGTGCAAAAGTTGGCCTGAAACTCAACATTAAGAAAACTAAGATCATGGCATCCGGTCCTCTCACTTCCTGGCAAATAGATGGGGAAGAAATGGAGGTAGTGACAGATTTTATTTTCCTGGGCTCCAAGATCACCGCAGATGGGGACTGCAGCCAAGAAATTAAAAGATGCTTGCTCCTGGGGAGGAGAGCTATGGCAAATCTAGACAGCATACTAAAAAGCAGAGACATCACCCTGCCAACAAAAGTGCGTATAGTCAAGGCTATGGTTTTCCCAGTTGCAATGTATGGCTGTGAAAGCTGGACCATAAGGAAGGCTGAGCGCCAAATGATTGAGGCCTTTGAATTGTGGTGCTGGAGGAGACTCCTGCCGAGTCCCTTGGACTGCAAGGCGATCAGACTGGTCAGTCCTAGAGGAGATCAACCCTGACTGCTCTTTAGAAGGCCAGATCCTGAAGATGAAACTCAAATACTTTGGCCACCTAATGAGAAGGAAGGACTCCCTGGAGAAGAGTCTAACGCTGGGACCAATAGATGGCAAAAGAAGAAGGGGACGGCAGAGGATGAGGTGGCCAGATGGAGTCACTGAGGTGGTTGGTGTGAGCTTGAGTGGACTCCGGGGGATGGTGGAGGACAGGAAGGTCTGGAGGAATGTTGTCCATGGGGTCACGATGGGTCGGACACGACTTCGTGACTAACAACACCAAGTTTATTACTCATTATGTGAGTGTTGCTTTGCTGCCAGGGACAGGAAAGTGCTGCTCATGAGAATTCCTGCCTCAGGAGCCAAAACAGCTCAGCTTGCTTTGAGTACCACTCTACACTTGAGAGGTTGTCTGGCAGGCATCAGCACTGGTTACTCTTCTTCAGGCAGAAAACAGCATCTAGGGACCATTCTTGACATGGCAGTTGAGACCTGTGAGGAAGGAAAAAGTAGTTGAGATGGTATAGGAAATTATGTAGAGAAACAGCTGAGTAACAGCTGTGAATGGGAAAAGATGTACAGATTTACATCGAACTTGCAGTGTAATCCTGCACATGTTTACTGAGAAATAAGTACTACTAAGTTCAGTGGGATTAGCTCACAGGTAAGTGTAGGATTGGAGTTTTACCTGCCTCACCCACCCTGAAAATAGTTCCAATATCTGCATTGAGAGACACCTGGGGACCTGTGCTTGGTAAGCAAAAAACCAAGGTAACTTTGATTGTCCCAAGAGAGATAACTCCCAGCTCCCCCAGCCCTGCCACAGATGAGCTTTGCCATTCTTAAGAATGTTGATTGCTCTAGTGAAGATATCCAAAGTGGTCAGGAATTCCCCAAACTACCGAAATAAATTATTTGACCAACTTGAGGAGCTGCCTTGTGCAGCAGCTCTCTCTGCCTCCTCACCTGATCCAGGGGCCCGGAGCAGCAAAGCAATGTCCCAGTTGCTCAGCCCAGTGCTACAGTTCTTATTGATGAGGGTTTCTTGGAGCTAAGGAAGCGCAAGTGTGGATTTTCTCCAAAATTTATCCCATATGTTTAATTGATTCGCTTGTTACACTTGTATGCTGCACCCCATAGCCAGCTCTTTGAGTGGCTTACATTACATGGAGCAGCAACAATTAGAACAAATTGATAAAAGCAATACATAATAAATCAAGAAAAATAGAACAATAAAAATAATAAAAATCAACATTCACTTAATAATAAAACCACTTAAAATAATCTTTTTAAAATAATCCTGTGAATAGAAATGTCTGGCAACTATGTTTTGTAACACAGCAGTAGCATCAATAAAACCAATATAATAACCATAACAAAACCAGTTCAACTTACTCACCAAAATAATTACGGAAAAGACATTTTTGCAACTGGTGCCTAATGTAAAAAGAGAAGACACCTGGTGGATCTCAGTTGGAAGCAGATTCTGCAGATGTGGTGCTATTTCTTTGTAATCTGCTTAGAGAGTCCTTTGGACTAATTAATGTGGAATGTAAGTTAAATAAATAATATTACAGGAAATGCCCTTCTCCTGAATGGGGGTTTCTCCCTAGTAAACATGTAAGAGCATGGATTATTATGGCCTATGACAATTATGACAACATTGTCACACTCTTCCTTGCCAGTTTGCCATGTCAATCAGTACACACTGAAAGTTCCAAGCAGGTCTCCCTATCTGGATTTGGGCTTGCAAGACCAAGAGTGTGGACAGAAGAGAGTAAGATTTAAGCTAGCCGTTTGGAACGCTGCAGTTCCGCCTTGAAAGCAAGCAAAAGGTTTATTAGTTTGCCTTCTACAAAAGTCGTGGCAGTGATTTCAAATTATGCACATAGCGTTGTATATCAGCATCAACACATTTGTTCTCTCCTCACCTCTTTTTTTCTTGTTTGTTATGGCCCCAGTCCCACATCTTCTGAGTGCCTCCACTGGTTTTGCTCAGGGCTGGAAGGCAGAAGTACAGTGACTGCATATCCTCTTGTACCGGCTATCAGTGACCATCTTCTGTTTAGAAGTGTCCTCTGTTTGAAGAGCTGTGCTGTCTAATTCCAGATTAAAGATAAAGAACATAGTTAGAGACACATCCCTAATTACTGGTTTACATGTTCTGGGCTGAGGATCTGTACCAAGAACACATTCCTCGGATAAGTGGTCATTAAGCCCGGTATCTCCCACTTCAGACTGCACACTGCTTTTTCTCCCTGTTTTTTGCTAGAACTATAAGGAGGAAAACTCTAGGGGGAATCTCTCTATTTCATGAGACACAGAACAGAGCCTTCCCCATCCCAGAAAAGAAGGTAAGGAACTACATAAATCCTCATGTCCTTGGGTGATCAGAGCTGCTTGTGACTTCGCAGAAACAGTTCTAGTCTTGCTTATTCACAGCAAAGTGGACAACCCAAGAAAGACAAGGCCCAGTTGTCAGAATTAGAGCAGAGTTAATACAGCAAGATCCTTTCCAGGATAGCCAGCCATGAACAGGAGCAGCTGAATGCCATTTTAAACAGCGTATGAATCTTTGATGGAATGGGCTTGTGCAATACGTCATGCCCTTATATTATGATTAGTTGGCTATAAGGCCAAGGAAGTGACCAAGGTTCCCCATTGCTCACTATAAGAATGGCCTGATAAATTTTGATAGACAAACCCCCAAATGGCACCACTCCCCACTAATCTAGTCAACAGTTTGACCTGCTGTGAAGAGACTCCCTTGGGAGTAGGGGGCAGTGTATGAATGCAAAATCAAACCAGTGCCAAGGCCCCACTCATTTCAGTGGACTCAGCACAAGAATGCATCTCCCGGTGTGCCTCAGAGAGTCAGATATGTGTTTCCACATTCTTCACTTTGGGACTTCTCTACCTTAGGCTTTAACAAGTTCTCCCACTTTTCCGAATTCTTTGCAAGATCAGCACCAGCTCTTGTACACAGTGTAGCAGTGATTTTCCTTCTCTATCTTTCCACATACTGTATTGCACAACCACAATGTGGAGTTGGGGAATAGCACAATTGCAAAAATACGCAGTCATTTTGTATCTTTTTGCAGCATGCTGGCCCTTCAATGGCACAGTCTCATTCTTAAAAAGATGTGGATGTGCTCACAAAGCACAGCAGAGGGCCCGGAGGATGGTTGCATTGAGCAAAAGCACCTGCCCCCTACCATGGGTGAGGAATCACCATGAATGCCTCCTGTACAGAAACCCGCTGCTGCCTTGCAGGTTTGCAACAAAGGGTGCCTCTGCTTCAAGATAGCTCCCCTCACCCGCCCCAGGCCTCGTTCAGCCACTGTCCCTGCATAGCCTAAGAATCAAATCAGAATTAAATCACAGTTGTACTGTGCTTTCAGCAGAACTACCAACTATTTTTATGTGCCCGAAGATAAAGCAAAAAGTTACATGACTTTAGAGAAGCACATGAAGGGTACTTCCATTAACCCGAGTTGCCAAATGGTCTTCCTGCTGAGGACAAAAAGCAAAGGTCATCACATCTTGTGACCCCGCAAGTCACATTTGCCGTGCCACAGTTTGGAAGTGAGATTAGAAGGGCTGGTCATTTTGCCAATTCCTACATACTTTTACAAAAAAAAAATTAGCCAGAACACGATATGTTACAGTACGATTAAGTATGTAGACACATGACTTGCTTGCTTGCTTGCTTACTTTATTTATTTATTTAGAAGACTTCTATGCCGCCCCATTCACCGAAGCCTCGGAGGAACTCACATTCATAAATAAATAATACAGTATAATAAATATAATTTGAGTTGCCCTGACCAGAAATTAAAACAGATAATAGATAAATAATATTAACAGTTAAAATAACGTTTAAATAAAAAGGTCTTCTCCTGGCGCCGAAAAGCAAATAATGACGGTGCCAGGCGGACCTATGCCAATCAAATAGGAAGTGACTAAATATTTATACATATCTATACAACCATCATCATCTTCATAATATTTACTCCACTCTTCGTCCAAAGGAACAAGACAACTCCTACAGCAATTTGAAGCCTGATGCTGTGCAACTTTAGCAAGCAATCCTCCTTCAAATCAAAGCAGTCTTTCAACTCCCAGCTTTCTCCAAAAAAGAGCCTTGCCAACAATTCTTAAGGACCAGGCAGGCTCATCTGACAGTTTTTTTTAAGGTTCAAAGGTGGGTTACAAATAAGAAGAAAAAAGATATGGCACAGTTTGATGGCTTTCTGACATAGTCTGCGGTGATGCATAGGCTTTTTGGAGCCTTACCTCTGCGATCCTGCAACCTTGGAGAGAGGGCAGAAGGCCAAGCATCCCTGTCTCCGCCCCAGGACCCTTTCTGAACTTGACCCCTGGACCTTGGAGAGGACAAAAAGGATCATGCTGCAAGGTGGGGAGGGGATAAGGCTGGGGTGTCTCCCTTCTACTGATTCCCACTGACATCTCAGCCTCCCTCCCTCCCCGGGGTGAAATCTGAAGCTAAAGCTGCCTGGTGAAAGCACACGGGAGAGGCATCTGCCTGTTCTGCATTGCACTCTCTGTGTTGGATGCGCAAGAGCTTCACGCTTACCTGCATCGAGGGCGGGGGAAATGGAATCCCACCCTTCATGAATTACCCCTTATAATACTCTGCTTAGAATTCAAAAAACTGTACAAAGACTCAAACTCTATAAATGTCTAGATGTTATTTTTTTGGGGAGGGGGTCTTGGATATTTACAGTTTTTCAAGGTTCCAGAAATGAATATACCATCCCCAATATTTTTCCTAAAGTAATTTTGCAGCCAATATCTTATGAAAAATGCATGCACCCTTAATGCTGGTCTGGGAATTTCACTCTTAAGCAAAAATATTTTCTAAGATTGAATTGGATTAAGGAGCTATCCATGTTGTGTCTAATGATGTATGTGCAATGTTTGATGTTGCAGATTTTAGCAAAATCCAGAGGCCTGCACTGGAGAGCAATGACAAAGCTCCAGGACGTGCAAATCAAGCTGAAAGTGAGCTTAGAGGAAATGGTGGCTATGGTCGAGGAGGTGTTCCACCCGGAGCCTTACAGCATAGAGGAAATTGGGGGAAACCTGGAAATCAGCCTCGAAGAACTGCGCTCTGAGATCCTCACTCAGAACACGCAAGATGGTGAGTGCATGCCAGGTGCTGATGGTTACAGATTTCAGTGTCTTGCAGAGGCGCCCACTTTGTGGTCGTCCAGATCTTTTGCCCTACAGCCCCCATGGTCTGTGCCAACTGGGCTGATGGGAATTGTAGGCCAAAACTTCTAGAGGGCCACAAATTGCCCAGATTGGATTTAAAGGAACTTGAGAAGTAATAGATGTGAATATATCATAAAAAGTACCCGTTTTCATTTGGAGTCTTTGTACAGAATAAGCATCTGTCAGGCAATAATGTTTGTTTTATACCAAAGCAGAGAAAATAGAAAAACTGGAGTTGAAAGCGCTACTTTATTTGTCCATGCTAGGTACTTGTAAATGGCTTGACTGCAAGTGAAATAAAGCTTAGATGTATCCCTCTGTGTCAGTTGCTAACTTTTGCACTCAACCAACCCTGCTGATGTGTTGCCTGAATTTTCCTGCTTCTCCCAGGATAGCTCCCAGGGGTGTGCCTTTCAGCTATAGTAAATTGCGGGTGCGTTGGTTGCAGGTGGACTCACAGGTAAGTATCATTGCTGAGCACTGCCCTAAGTTCTATGACCTGAAAGCCAGGTTTCAGGCTGGAGGTGCCTGTGGATACCTCCTTGAGCACCTGTCTAGGTCCCTGCACCTCCTGAATCCTATTTTATTTCTTAGCTTAAAAAAATGAACACCTACCTTAATCTGGGGGAGTGGCACACTGCACCACAACGTGCCAGCCCCCAGTGCCATCTTTATTCAGATTCAAGAGTGGTTTTGTGGCTCAGGCTTCATCCCTGCATAGTATGGGGTTCTTGGGCAAGTCACTTTGCTTTAACCTCCCCAGCTTGCTTTCTGGGATGCACGAGCTCGTTGTGCCAGCCATGCCCACCGTGGCAGCCAGTGTATGAATGAGCAACACTCCCCCCATACTGGTCATTTGTGAGGAAACATCCACGATGCTTTCAAAATTCCAAATGCGCCTGCCAACCCCTGCCTAAAGTACTTCCCTACAAATAACCAGTGGAGAATCTGAAGCGGATAAAATATTGGATTTGCACAAAAGAGATTTTTAACTCCCTTCTCGGCTATGCTGGCTGGGTGGCTTTAGACAAAGTTATGATTTCATCAATCTCATTAGGCTGTTTTGGGGTTGTTTCACATATTGCAAAATTTGTATACCCAAGACTTACTTGTGTCAAGATCACAGATCTGACAACATGCTTGTTTTCCCCCTCCTTATGGACTGGGAAGCCGCAATCGGCAGCAGCACTTCAGCTTGTAATGGGACCCTAAACACAGATGCCCACAAACTGCAACTAGGAGAGCAATGGTGGATAATTCTGTAAGCAACCCTGAGATAAGATAGGGTTCAATATATCCTGCCCCCTGAGCCCTTGGGATACAGCAGGAATTAATAAATATATTAGACTCATGTTTTTGACTTGCCTCAGAGGACAGTGCCAATGGGCCAAGAGTTTTTGGTTCTGACATGGTAGAAACATGATCAAAGCAAATTCAAACTTGCATGCCTTAGAAAACGAAATGGGGAAAAAGGACCAGCTTGTTCTGCAAGACATCTAGCATGTGTTCTAAATTCCCTCCTTTGAAATACATAGAGGCTATTTTGATCTTGATCATTTTTCTTTTGGTTAACTTGTTACTTAGGAAGTGAATTTAATCCACTCGTATTTTGTTGCCATATAGTCTTGAACATTTCTACCCGTTATTAAATCAGCAAACCAAATATAGCTGTGGTTGTATGCTCATATGGAACACTTCTAGAATGCTGGCTCTGTGTATATTTAAAGCACAGACTCCTCCCTTAATGTCAATATAATTTACAACTAATTATATGTAAACATACAAACAAGGAAAGTTTTAAGAAATGACCCCACTCTGCTTTATCTTGGCTATATCCATTGTGAGCTGGATTCTAAGCTCAGTTGGCCAATCTAATGGAGATAAGAATAAGATAAGAACCTTCATTTTTCTCAGGGGGTCTAGATCACTGCATGTGTAGGTTGGATCTAGAGTTTGGTGTGTATCACTGGATGGGTAGAATTGGACTTTCCTACCTCCCTCCTATCTTCCAGGGAAAGTATTTTTTCTAGTATTTCCACTCTTCTCATGGTTCTAGGGAAAGTATTTTATTTTTTCCTTCCATTGTCATATAAAAAGATTGGGCCCAGTCTATGGCTTCCCATCTTGCCTTTTGAGTTTTTGTCTAATGGTAAAAATAAAGGAGTCTATCAGGTAAGTAATCTATCAGGTAAAACTATTTGCCGTTCTAGACCAATATTGACAGTCTCTTTTTCATCACTTCCTGCCTTCCTCGTTTTTGTAAAAATAAATATATAAATGTGCATACATATGTACTGAATATGCCAGAAATTGAACCGGGAGGCAGGAGTCATCTGTATAGAAATGTGCTCTAACACTGAGCTGAGTAAGGGAGATTATATAAAATAGATTACTGTTAGTGGGAACAGAGAAAATTCTGCTTTCTGAGATTTCAATGTTGCTTTGGCCTGTAGACGGAAAGATAGCAACTCCTGCGCTATAATGTAAAGGCTTTCTTACATGAAGGACTTAGTGTGCCCTTGCTGTTTCTGACTCACAGTGGTTTGGTGATTCTTGTGCCCCTTGGTTTGACTTCTGTGTCCAAAGAATTTTAATAGAGCAGGGAAAATGCACAATTTAATTGTCAAAGCGAAGACCTTCTTTACTTGTGTATTGGCATTGCCTCCCTGTCTCCGTGCCACCTAGAAATGTTACAACGGGAAAGCAAATGCTCTTTGTGCAGCGCTCAGATCTCAATTCTGTGACGAAACAAAAAGGAGACGCCGCAGGTGAACAGTGGCTTGCAGGGTTTGCATACAAAAAAATCCCGACATGCATTCTAAGAACTGTAGGCACCGCAGGGCATTGAGGGCAGAGCTGTTCGTGGGAGAAGGACATTTCGTGGGTTGGTTCTTATGAATTAAGGCAAAGTTACTGATGTCACAGTAACTGTTTATTCACTTCTGTTCCAGTAGGCTACAGTTTCAGATTCCATTTGATGTGTCTCCCTTCCCTTTTCCTTCTTCTGAGCACCAAGGCTGTATGAAATACTTTTTTCAGTGTGAAAATCCCAAAGGAAATGCTATTCCATCTAGTGTTTGCAGATCTGAGCAAACAGAATCTATCTTAAAATGTGGTATGACTGATTTTGTGTGATGAGGCCAGCAAAAATGGGTCACAGAGCAATCCCATTGTTTTCATTTTGTTGTTGTTAGTCGCAAAGTCATGTCCGACCCATCGCGACCCCATGAACAACATTCCTCCAGGCCTTCCTGTCCTCCACCATCCCCCGGAGTCCACTCAAGCTCACACCAACCACCTCAGTGACTCCATCTAGCCACCTCATCCTCTGCCGTCCCCTTCTTCTTTTGCCATCTATTGGTCCCAGCATTAGACTCTTCTCCAGGGAGTCCTTCCTTCTCATTAGGTGGCCAAAGTATTTGAGTTTCATCTTCAGGATCTGGCCTTCTAAAGAGCAGTCAGGGTTGATCTCCTCTAGGACTGACCGGTTTGATTCCCTTGCAATCCAAGGGACTCGCAGGAGTCTCCTTCAGCACCACAACTCAAAGGCCTCAATCCTTCTGCGCTCAGCCATCCTTATGGTCCAGCTTTCACAGCCATACATTGCAACTGGCTTGCCTTGCCTTGATTCATGGATCTTACATTCCAGGTTCCTATGGAGTATAGATCTTTGCAGCGTCGGACTCTCCTTTCACCACCAGATACATCTGCAACTGAGTGTCCTTTCAGCTTTGACCCAGTCGCTTCATTCTTTCTGGCGCTACTAATACTAGCCCTCTGCTCTTCCCCAGTAGCATATTGGACACCTTCCGACCTGAGGGGCTCATCTTCCAGCGTCATATCTTTTTGCCTTTTGGTACTGTCCATGGGGTTTTCATGGCAAAGATACTGGAGTGGGTTGCCATTTCCTTCTCCAGTGGATCACATTTTGTCAGAGTTCTCTGCTATGACCTGTCCGTCTTGGGTGGCCCTGCATGGCATAGCTCATAGCTTCATTGAGCTATGCAAGCCCCTTCGCCACGACAAGGCAGTGATCCATGAATGTTTTCATTGGTACACAACAAAATTCAGTTGCAGGTTCCTGTTAGCTGCAAGGACTGAATAAGAAAATAAAAATCAGAATGTACTCTTCGTAGAACCTTCTGTTTGGCTTTGAAATCCAAAAGGATTCCAAATAAAGACATTTCTGCTGTATTTTTCCAGTGCTTTTAAACCACACATTATTGCATATTGTTATAGGAATAGATTCATGAGGTCACCATAAGTCACTTGACAGCACATAACCTTTGTGGATTTAAAAAAAAAAAGCTTTTAGTTCTGTTCTTTTCCTTTTTAAGAAACAAATGCTGAAATTATGTTCTTTCCTTTGTGAAAGCAAAATTGTAATTTGGTTAAACTTGTAGCTAAATTATTTGCCAGACTTTTCCTTATAAGAGTAGGTTTTGCTGTTGAGTCTGGTTGTAGCATTAAATACTATGGTGCTTACAGGAGCTCGAGGTTGCCCTTTAGCTTCTTCTACCAAGTCCACGTGATGAGACCTGAAAACCTAGATCCAAATTTAGGAACATTTGTGACAGAATGGAGAAAGTTAGTTCCATTTGAAGGGCAGATCTTATTTCTTGGGTATTTGCTTGCATGGCTAAGGTGCATCCCCTTCCTTCTCATCTGTTCTGTTTTACTCTGCTCTGCTCACTAATTGTTTTTTTTAATGCACTGTATAAGTATTCTCCATCACAGCAAGATGTTCCGCCATAAAACAGTGCCTTCATTTCTCCATAAAATGTGGGCTTTGTTTCTCTTTAAAGTGAAGTATTTTAAAACCGTCTTGTTGCTTCTCATAAAAAATTTGGAATCTAATTTTGACATGTAAACTTGGGGAAAGATTTATTCCCAGAGTTAAAAGCATCCAGACAACGTATTGTGGGCTTGGTAATATCTTTTTTATGTACAACTTTACATCCTGGAAAGTATATAATTTCAGAATAAATTTCAAAACACTGCACAATTTCAGCAAGTCAAGTTTAAGAAGTCCTTCAGATAAACAGCTTGGCCTGCTTACCTGGGATTACATTTCACTGAAAAAATAGGGCTTGCTTCTAAATAAACCTTATAGGATTGTGCTGCCCAATGAAAAGTGATCTCAAAGCAAGTGTCGAGTAAATATTCCTAGTAGTGGACTTAGTTGTTTAGATTTGTTCATTACTGATGCGCTGGGTTTTTTTGTTGAGACAAGTAAAGCTGCTTATGAAAAAAGAAATAGAAATACATGGAACCATTCCTCCCCCCAACACACACCCCTGATTTATTATACTTAGTGAAATAGGGCACCAATTTAAACATTAAGTTGTATTATATCGCGAAGCCTGGCAAATCTATGCTGGCAATACTTTCCACAGTTGTGGGGCTGTCATTAAAAAGGCCTTGTCTCTCCTATCCACCCACATGATCTTAAATGTGAATGGGAGAGAAAGCAGGACTCTTAAGGCTAACAGGCTAGACAGGTTCATATGATAGACAGAAAGTCACCTTTGTCACTGGATTCAGGGTGGTTGTGGGCATGTGCAAGCAGTTTCTGACTTGAGGGCTTAATTGGTGGCCTCCAGATTTGTAAACAAGCATCTTGCGTGTGGGTGGAAAGATGTGACTTCTCCCATCAGTCCATTGCTTGAGCACGAATGAAATGGGAAGATCGCATCTGCTGTCGCTTTATACATTAGCAGCGTTGAATCCGATCACACCAAAATGGCTCCCATCACAAAAGCAGCATTTGAATTAGACTTTGTCTCTCCAAAAAGATGTGTGCTATAAACAATATTGTGCCAGCTTGTAAGTGCTGTGCTGTTAAAGGATGTGGACAAGGATGTGGGCTCTTTGTAGAAAAAAACAGCAGGACATCAATATAATAAAGAAATACTTGGATTCAGAAGATTGGATTCAACATGAGAAGGCATTGACTAGGCGGAACCCAAGGACTCTTTCATTGCTGCTGCTGGGGGCAGTGCAGCACTAAACTGGAAGTGCCTGATTGGAAGCTGGATGCACAAGAGCAGCATTGCACTCCGTGGCACCTTGCACATGGGTGCCGCCCTTTAGATTTTCTAGTTTGATGCACCAATGGGGGACACTGATTGTGCAGACTTGGTCTACTTAGAGAGGACCCGTGGGAGGCTTGGACATGATACTCTCAGAAATTCCTTCCAGCTCTGAGATCCTATGTTTTCCATTAAGTGAGACAAAAAACATGTAACGGCTGTTTTATCTTGTTAAAAATAATACGATGCTAGTGTTCTGTTTTTGAGAGCTTCCATTAAAGTGCTAGCATTTCAGCAAAAATAAACAATCTTCTGTCAGAGCTGAGGGCATCATTCTCTTCAAGTCAGTGTCTCAACAGATATCATTTTTACCCAGTTAAGTTCTGTATACTTTATTTTCCAAAGGTCAGACTGTACTCTGTGTAATGGTGAGCTGCTACAGGAGTAGCATATTTGGAATGTGTGGGTTGGCCTATGTCAGAGATTATTCATCTGGTGACACAGGGTAGTACAAGAGTCTTTAGAAAACTTGTGTGTTTATTCATTTTTAAAGAATTGGGAACAGTGGAGAATTAACTAACAGAATAGGAGCAGAGGAGCTTAGGGGATGAAGGGGGCAATTCTGACTCCATCCATATTATGAAAAGCAACTAATGCGCTCAGAATATATTGCTGTTTTTTGCAACTTAGTACTAAGTTCAAGAAAAAGCCTTTGAATGTTGCTTTTAACCTTGCTTCCTCACCACTCCAGGTAAAATGGCACCTTTGATTTCAGACTTGGTTATCCTGAAGCTCTTTAAACGTATTGTATTCCTCATCACAACAAATTTGAAAAACAAAATACAAATATGTGAGTTACCCCATCCCTTTCATAAATCATGAAATGCTCGCTCCAGTCACTTTGGTGAATTGCAGTCCTAACTACTATGGAAGACATGACACAAAATTACATAGCTCTGGTGTAACTGGTGGATGGAGGACAAAGGCTGCTTTCAGACCGACGGTCACAGGGCTAACAGTCAGGACATTTTGTGCGGCCATGCCATCTCCACACATCCCATGGATTGTCTGTGCAGTGAAGAAAAATGGCAGCAATGATGGGAAAACACTGGAGGACAGTGAATAGAAGACAATGACCTCAGGATCCTTCATGAAGGGATGGAAATGATTCTGGATTGCTCATCCAGAAGCATCCCCGGAATGAGTTTCCGATGAAGCTCGTTCTCTCACAACTGGTATATGAACTCAGATTTAAAAATTGTAGTTGGAAGTGCATCAAGGACATTCACAGAAGTAAGCTATGCAAGGCTCAAAGGCAAGTTTGTTGTTGTTGTTAGTCGTGAAGTCGTGTCCGACCCATCGCGACCCCATGGACAACATTCCTCCAGGCCCTCCTGTCCTCCACCATCCCCCGGAGTCCACTCAAGCTCACACCAACCGCCTCTGTGACTCCATCCAGCCACCTCATCCTCTGCCGTCCCCTTCTTCTTTTGCCATCTATTGTTCCTAGCATTAGGCTCTTCTCCAGGGAGTCCTTCCTTCTCATTAGCTGGCCAAAGTATTTGAGTTTCATCTTCACTATCTGGCCTTCTAAAGAGCAGTCAGGGTTGATCTCCTCTAGGACTGACCGATTTGATCGCCTTGCGGTCCAAGGGACTCGCAGGAGTCTCCTCCAGCACCACAACTCAAAGGCCTCAATCCTTTTGCGCTCGGCCTTCCTTATGGTCCAGCTTTCACAGCCATACATTGCAACTGGGAAAACCATAGCCTTGACTACACGCATTTTTGTTGGCAGGGTGATGTCTCTGCTTTTTAGTATGCTGTCTAGATTTGCCATAGCTTTTCTCCCCAGGAGCAAGCGTCTTTTAATTTCTTGGCTGCAGTCCCCGTCTGCGGTGATCTTGGAGCCCAGGAAAATAAAATCTCTCACTACCTCCATTTCTTCCCCATCTATTTGCCAGGAAGTGAGAGGACCGGATGCCATGATCTTAGTTTTCTTAATGTTGAGTTTCAAGCCAACTTTTGCGCTCTCCTCCTTCACCTGCATCAAGAGGCTCTTAAGTTCCTCTTCACTTTCTGCCATGAGAGTGGTATCATCTGCATATCTGAGGTTGTTGATATTTCTCCCAGCAATCTTGATTCCAACTGGTGATTCATCTAGCCCTGCCTTTCTCATGATGTGCTCTGCATATAAGTTAAATAGGCAGGGTGACAGTATACAGCCTTGCCGAACTCCTTTCTCAATTTTGAACCAATCAGTGGTTCCGTGTCCAGTTCTCACTGTTGCTTCTTGACCTGCATATAGGTTTCTCAAGAGACAAATAAGATGGTCTGGTACTCCCATCTCTTTAAGAACTTGCCACAATTTGTTGTGATCCACACAATCAAAGGCTTTAGCGTAGTCAATGAAGCAGAAGTAGATGTTTTTCTGGAACTCCCTAGCTTTCTCCATGATCCAGCGTATGTTGGCAATTTGATCTCTAGTTCCTCTCCCTCTTCGAAATCCTGCCTGTACTTCTGGTAGTTCTCGGTCCACATACTGCTGGAGCCTAGCTTGTAGGATTTTGAGCATCACTTTGCTAGCATGTGAAATGAGTGCAATGGTGCGGTAGTTTGAACATTCTTTGGCATTGCCCTTCTTGGGGATCGGAATGTAAACTGACCTTTTCCAATCCTGTGGCCACTCTTGAGTTTTCCAAATTTGCTGGCATAGTGAGTGTAGCACTTTAACAGCATCGTCTTTCAGGATTTTGAATAGCTCAGCTGGAATGCTGTCACTTCCACTAGCTTTGTTGTTGCTCAGACTTCCTAAGGCCCATTTGACTTCACATTCCAGGATGTCTGGCTCGAGGTCAGTGACCACCCCATCGTGGTTATCAGGGATGTTAAGCTCTTTCTTGTATAGTGTAATCTTCTGTGTAATCTTGCCACCTCTTCTTAATCTCTTCTGCCTCTGTTAGGTCCCTGCCATTTTGGTCCTTTATCATGCCCATCTTTGCATGAAATGTTCCCTTCATATCTCCAATTTTCTTGAAGAGATCTCTGGTCCTCCCTATTCTATTGTTTTTTTCTATTTCTTTGCACTGTTCATTTAGGAAGGCATTCTTATCTCTTCTAGCTGTTCTCTGGAATTCTGCATTCAATTGTTTGTATCTTTCTCCCTTGCCTTTTGTTTCCTTTCTTTCCTCAGCTATTTGTAAAGCTTCCTCAGTCAGCCATTTTGCTTTCTTGCATTTCTTTTTCTTTGGGATGGTTTTAGCTGCTGCCTCTTGTACAATGTTGCGAACCTCCGTCCATAGTTCTTCAGGCACTCTGTCTATCAGATCTAAAAGGCAAGTTTAGCAATAAGAAAAAAATTGTTCTGAGTCTCAGAACTTACTGTTGCTGCTAAATCTTTCCTAGACACACGCTGAACCAGTTTGCATGAGCCATGGATGCTGATTGTGGCATGTGCTGATGCCTGCTGGTCATTTTTTTAAATATTCAAGGTGCAGCTTGTTTTATCATCCAAACTGGGTTGTTTATCCCTCGCATACCCTACAGTTCGAGATTTGGATGACATAAGAAGCCATGGCTGTGACTTGAGCACTAAAAGAACACAAAGCTGGATCTTGCTGTTTTCTTCTATGTAACAAACCCTTTGGATTTTCAGTAAATGTTTGAAATAGCCTTCCTGTATTTATTGCTGGATTTAAGACATCCATGGTAGAGAGACCCATAATCCTGAAACAGATGGAGGAGGAGACAAAGGCATACATTTTACAGCAGCCAAATAAATTTGGTGTACTTGGGCTTGGAGAATTTGCATTCCAAGATCCCATGATTTGGGAAATTTGAAATTTGCCCGAGCATCTGCCTCCAGGGTCTTGGGGTCATCCTATTAGGGTTGCACTCACTGTGGGCCAAATGTTGCAATTTATTCATTCTGAGGTCAGCTTGCAACATAAGCATTTTAAGCACAAGCTGCGTTTGGCTCAACAAAGGTAGTAAAAGCAGGGCTTGCTTAGGACATTTTGCTGACTGAGCCAGAACACCAGATGGTGCCCCTCCGTCTGGAGTCGAGGCGCATTGCCTCCTAGGCTAGTGAAATGATTTTGTCACTGACTCAGGCAATTTTACACATGCCACTCCTTCTTCCTAGCAAGGGTGACCAGTAACGAGAAAAGAGGAAATGCATCACCCAAAAGGTTATTTGCATAAAATCTGTACCTGCTCTTTCATATGTATATGTGCTGTTTCAGAAAAAAGGAGTGTAAAAACACGGTTGAACTCACTGTAGTGTGGAAGTTTGTAACCAGGAGGTCTGCTGGTGCCATGTGCGGTTTGTATTGTTATCTTTAAACCAGAATTGGACAGGGCAGCCATTCAAGTAGAGACCTGTCCTCTCTAAAAGAGGACACCCTATGAGCTGCCTCCAAGAAGCCCGCAAACAGAACATGCATGCAAAAAGCACCGTTTTCCTCATGCCTCCTAGCAAGTGGCTTTGAGAAACGTATCTCCTCTCAGCTCACCTGTGGGCATTAGCCCCATCTCATGCTCGTGGGTTCTGCACAATGCTTGTGGGAAGTAGTAGAAAGCTGGTGCTGCGCCTCCGTTTGAGGAAATGGCCTCACTGATGGGTGGCTGTGCAGTCCGCTCCTGGTTTCTTTTTCACTTATTGCACTCCAGTGTTGGAGAATAGCAGCTGTTGATCTCCAAAGAGGGGGAAAACTTTGAAAGAGATTTCAATCAGGGCCTTTTAAATTTAAAATGGTAGGGCTTTGTGCTATTTGCGGAGTCATACCCTGTATTAGTTGTAGAGTGTACGTTTCAGCTAGATGGCTTTTAGATGGATGGCCATCTGTCGGGGATGCTCCCGTGGCGTTCTGCATGAAGCAGGGAGGTGGGCAAAGAACACTCCGACACTGTCATTCTGTGCGAGGGGCTTGTGGGTCAACGGGCCAACAGTATCTTTAAAACACCTCTTATTTTTCGAGGCCTGGTTTGGCACATTTAAAGCGCAATCCTATGCATGCTTTAGAGGAAAAGGCCTTACAATGTTCAGCGTGCCCCAGCCAGCCATGCTGACTGGGAATGTTGGAGTTCTATGACTTTTCTGTCTAGGGTTGCACCCTTTGTGTTTTTTGGAGAAATGACTCTGCTTTGTATGCTAGAACAGAATTGCTTGAGCAGATGTGTTCAAATGAACAGTTTTGCTATCGTGCATTATCCACCAGGACAAAAACAAAGTAGAATCAGTCACCTTAGTTATCTGCTGTTTTGCCATATGTATTTTTGCCCCAGATGAATGGAGACTACTGATTTTTAAAACTAGTACACAACATTTCAACTGGACAGGAAAAGCCCTGCAAAAGCTATTAAAATACTCCTTTAAACATGTGGTTCCTTCTGTAAAATTAGAATAGTCTTTCACATCGCTCACTTTGGATAGATTCAGAAAAACTGGAGCTAAGTAATAGTGGCCGAAAATCTTACTGAATGGCACTTGTATTGCCTGAAGGATTTATTGCTTCTTTCTAGCAATGCATTGAAGCCCAGAATTGCCATCTTTCCCAACTGCTTGCAAGTCTAGAAAGTAGAGGACCTGTGTAGATAACACTCACCTGTGTAGATGGACAGATGACCACATCTGTACCTCGCAGGTGCTACATGATTGAGTTTTAAGGGCTGCCACATGAATCTCCATGGCCAGAATCCACCATATGTTAGCACTTGTGGATTTCTCCAGGAATGAGCCACTATCAGCTAAATACTATAAAAACAGTTCCATTTAATGAAATGATACCATTCCTTAGCTCACATTTGCTGGGCAAACAGGCACTATTAGCATGAGAGTCTAAGAAAACAACAGTGCAGTGCTGGTTTCTCTCGTTTTAAACGTAATAACAGCTTTGAAAGGATTACACTCGATTAGAGGCAAAACCAAATGTGGAGGTTATAACGGCTTCTCCTACATGACACAACGTTGCTAAGAACATGCCTTCTCAGTGGCGGGCGGGCGGGCGGGGGTGAAACAATGATACCCACTGCCAATATGTAACATGATGAGCTTGAGAGAACCACGAAGTGCTTTAAGGTAATCCGGCCAGTAGAGTCTTGCTTTACCGAAGGGTGGTCTCGGAATCAGTCGCAGCCTTTGGCAAGATGTTTGCTTCCAAATTGAAGCCAGATGTGTTTTGAGTTCATTCTTTGAGTTACTACTGTTCAATGGTGATTTACAAGTGAGTGTGAGCAATGGCAAACTCTCACGCAACTTCAGATATGCCCTAAACAAATGCACATTTTAAATTTTCCCTGCTGTAAACCGATGCCTTCAAAGGGAAACGGCCCAGAAAGAGATCTTGATCCATTTTCCTCGCTTACCTTTATAAACTGCCCGGCAGTGACATGGTGCATGATGCCGTGCAAAAATAGCTCAAGGACTCAAGGACAAGTTGTACTCCTGAATAGATCTGGTGAATTGGGGATTGCGTAACGTGCCAGTGACACTTCCCAGGGGACTCATTTCGGCGGGGGCACTTGTGTTGTCTTCTTTGCATTTGTGGGTTTTCAGCATATTCCAAAACGATGATGTATTTGGGCAACTGTCCTGTTGGGTCCATTCTCATTAATAGCAGATATGTTTTACATCAAGCCAAATAATCCTGACACATCTGAAGAGAAAGAACGAAGCGTCTGCTTCCATATGCACTTCCACTCCTGGTATGGGAAAGTTTCACAAGAAGTGCACGATAAACTCTTGCCAAACAGTGGTGGTGATACTTCTTGCAAAATGCTGAGCTATTGAGCGCATCCAAATACTGTATTTTGCCCAACTTTTCCTGTAAGAAAAATCAAGTTGGAGATTTATATAACGCTCAGCGTGCAACATGGCCATAAGGTCCAAGACCCCAGAAGAAAGAACATTTATGTTGGCTGAGATCACCACCTGATTAGATTGTGTCCCTGCCAGAGATAATGGAGGTCTTTCCACTGGAAGGATCCATTCTGAGTCTGCCGAAAGACCTGCATCTCTTGAACTGTAGTGCTAATTCACACATTAAAATACCTCATACTTGCAGCTACATGTGTTAACCACTTCTACCATAAAGCGTTCCTTATAGACAATGGCAGATGTTACAGAATTCTGGGTGTGGATGTATTCTTTGATACCTTGGCACAGATTAAGGTTATAATGATATGGACATTTGAACTTGTCATGAGAAACTGAATGCATACGAAATTATAATTTATATAGTGCTGATATTTAAAGAAAATGTTATCCTTATGAAATATTAACATTTGAATTGTAAGCTGCCTTGGGGGCCTGTTGCCAGGCAGGAAAGGAATGAATGCATAAATAATAAAGGAATTCAAGAGAAAAAGCATTGGAGATTAGGTGTGCAATCCTGTGGGTGTTTATTTTGAAATAAACTTCACTGGGTTGAATAGGACTTGCTATGTGTTTTTAGAATTGCGGCCTCAGTAGAGATCAGTGAATGGAGATGCACGCACACATAAGACTCTGGGGACGATGGAGGTACAATTGGATCATGTCTGATACCAAGGGCATTGAAGTATTTTTGTCCAAGTTAAGAGATGCTGTGGTAGGCTAGTAGTGCTTCTGAGGCTCTGGAATACTGGAACTCTCTGAAGGGTTGGGCATAAGATACGGGCTGTAGAAAACGGGGATGAGCAAATTTTGGAGTGTAATTTCCAACTGCTTTGGAATGGTGCAATGTAGGCATTATACAGATACTAAAATGACTGAGAGAAATGGGGAACAAAAGTAGATTTAAATGTATTGGATCATTTTTCTTAGTAGTTTGCTCTTGAATTGACACAGCCACATCTGATAGCAATAAATCATCTAAATTTCCATTTGCTCCAACATCAAATATTTTCTTTCTGTCTAAATTTAGTGACCACCTTTAAGTTATATCAGCGTGCTAAGCATGTGTACACTGAAGCTGCCAGAGTTCTGGAGTTTAAGAAGATATGTACAGAGGCACCTGACAATGCAGTGCAGTTGTTGGGAGATTTAATGAACCAGAGCCATGCCAGCTGCAAGGACTTGTATGAATGCAGCTGTCCTGAACTGAATCAACTGGTGGACATCTGTCTGTAAGTTCCATGGAAAATGACCTTTCTTTTGGGCTGGATTGCAGATAAAACATGACACTGATCAGCTATTGCTTTAAGCAAATGTAAAGTATTTTGTCTGTCGGCATCAGAATGCACCAGGAAGACACCCACCTGGTTCACATGTAATGAGAAGCCGTTGTGGGTGAATTTCCCCATGCAGCTTCCTGTTGTGGCAACCATTTTGACAATTCAAGCTATGGTAGTGGTGGGCTTTAGTTTGCCATAACATATCTTCCTGGTGAAAGTGGCTCCTTGGGGTGGTTAATAAACCATGCTGCAACTATAAAGCAGCCCATGGGTTTTGGGTGGGTTGTCAACAAATCACCCTTGCTGGATTCACATGCAGCAACAAGCCACAATGCACCCCCACTGAGGTTTGAATGCTTAAATGGCAGTTGCTACGACGTTGAAAAGCTCTGCATACGTCTTGACTGAAGAATCCAGCACTTTTTACATGGGTCTTTCAGAAAAGTGCAGACTCTTCCCAACCCATTTGTCTTTCCCTTATCTGTATTGTTTCAAGCAAGATCAATCCCAAACATTTTCTTTAGCCCAGGGTTGGGTTACTTGACTCTCCAGGTGTTTTTGTTTACCATTTCCACCAACCCCAGTCAGCATAGCCAATGAGGAATGATGGGAGCTAAAACATCCGGAAGGCACAAGCTGCTTACCCTCTGCTGTAGACCATACAAATTCAGCCTACTAAAAAGGTGCATAATTAGCATTTGGTGAAATTTAAACTGGCTCCTGAAGGAACTTGGTTGTACTTTTGAGAGGCATTTCCCACAATGGAAGAAAATAGGTTCCCACATCTCATTAACACAGAAAATAAAACACCAGGACATCTGTTTCATCCAGTACCACTGTCCCTGCCAACTTTTCATGTGTAACTTTGCATACCTAGTTAATAGTAACTGCTTGCACTGATATCCTGATGCTGACTTGGCTAGTTTGAAACTCATGCTCTGGGAAGAAGCTACTTACTTTCAGCACAGCCATAGAGCATAGTTTGTTGTGCCACAACTGTTTGGCAGGAAGTTCTGGTGGTTTGGTATGCTAAGTGAAGGCTATTATTCCTTCTTAGGCTACTCTGTAAGAAGATGAGGCCCCTGAGGGGTTGGTTTCCACACAAGAAGTGCTGGCAAGCTTGGTGGCAGAGATAATTATTTCAGTATCTCGAGCAAGTGCAGAAATAGTCAATAGTGTTACAGCTTAAACATCTCTATTTCAGATGCAGTTTTGACCTCAAACCCAACTATAATTATATGGATTATATTATGAAGAACTGAGTCAATGAGGCTTGTGTAGCAGTAATGCCAAGACGATGATAATTCAAAATATTGTTCAGCATAGTTAGAGCACCAAACAGACCAAGCAATTCCTAACACTGAATTTGACTGAAATCTTTAAGTTGGCAAATAGCACCTTGCTTTCTATGACCTGCTAAATATAAAATATAAAAACAGGCATATTGCTTGGTGCAGTTTGCTATATTATAGCTTATAGCAGAGGTTTTCGAGATGTACCATATTTTTCGTTCTATAAGATGCGCCTGACCATAAGACGCACCTAGTTTTTAGAGAAGGAAAACAAGAAAAATAATATTCTGAATCAAATGGGCACATAATCACAGGCACATTCCCCATCACTTCCCCATGGGCTGCACATCTGACAGACTTACTGCACAGACATATTCACTCTATAAGACGCACAGACATTTCCCCTTACTTTTGAGGGGGGAAAAAAGTGAGTCTTGCATCTGGAGGATTCTGGAAGGCAGTTTTAAATGTCCAAGTGCAAGCTAGAAATTAACCCTGATCTAGTGGCTTTATAAGGATCATGGAGTACTGTCTTACTGGCTACTGTGGGTAAGACATTTCCTTGCAGATCTGAACTGCTAGTGATAAACCTCATAAAAATCTAGTTGCCCCATAACTAAGAATACATAAAATGCTGTTGCCTAACCTATTGGAAGCTTGAGCAGTTGTACTTATGTAGAAAGGTTCAAAGCTTGAGAAACTCCAAGAAATGAATCATGTATCCAGCTGTTGTTCATTATATTTGCAAACAG
This sequence comes from Varanus salvator macromaculatus, assembly GCA_023646645.1. Lineage (NCBI taxonomy): Eukaryota > Metazoa > Chordata > Lepidosauria > Squamata > Varanidae > Varanus > Varanus salvator. Next base: position 11,296,771 of record JAIXND010000786.1, read on the forward strand.
GAGCTCACTTAATAGAATCCACATAGGAGAGCCATTTAGTAAATCTTAGCCAGCTGAGGGTGCCTTGGAAATAGATTCACGTGGGTTGGGGCTTCATGGTTTTGATGGCTTAGGACAGATTTCTTTAGGAGAGAATGTACAACTTTCACATTTCCATGTGACTTTTTTTCACTTTGTGATGGAGGTTCATGTCGAACAGGGTTGGAGAAGTGTAATGTGCCGCATGCTTGTGGGCCAACATAAGATCACCTTGTCTCATGATCTCAATTCATAGTGTACCCTTTCTATCAACCCAACTCTTCATGAATTTTTAGCATGAGAGAGCAGGGAAAAATACATACAGCGGGAAAGTCTCTGAATCCATCTTCTTATACTTGGCTGTTCAGGACCAGGATTCATGGGAAGAATCAGTACAAGATATAATGCCTGACCAAGGTTAAAGAAGCTTAACTATATGGTTGGCTTGAAGCCTGAACTGATCAGTGAGCACACTAGAGTCAGAAATTGTGGTTTGAACTGATTATGGGTTTGTGCCGAATATGATTCATGTTGTCTGAGTTGACAAATCAGTTACAGCTTTTTCTTTGTCCAAGTGGCTTCACATTTTTTTCTCCAAAGTTTCCTACTGAAAACCCGGTCCAGCATATTTATGATAGGAAGCGTGTTGCATGTGACCAACCTATTCTTTCCTTTTATGTTCCCACATGCAGAAGATAAGTATTGAAGCAATGACTGTATTTTATTCCGGCTTGTTCTACTGATGTGTTTTTCCTCCCTGGCCATTTACTCTCTGTCATTAAGAAAGCTGAGTAACAAAAATATTTACCTGGCATGATTATGCTAATAGGCAGCAACAGCATACATTAAATGGCTGTTCTACACAACCCTTGTCAGCTGCTGCACAGAGGTCTAAATAAGTTTTCCTGAAACATTGTGCCACACAGCACTGCTTATGCCTCTCAGATTGTCGGCTCTTATGAGGATTTAAACTGCATATGCAGATGTTTTGGGGGCTTGACTGGATCTTCTGGTTTTGTTAGAATAGCTTTGCCAAAAAAATCATAAAAATATTTGGACTGCCAAAATGTTTAGCCACTAATTGGAAAGTGCATTTTTAAATGACCAAACCAGATTTCTCTTTTTGTCTTAGATGATTGACAACTCTTCTTGTTTTGTGTATAGGTTGGTAAAAGGTATTGGAAGCTATTAATGGCAAAGCTTTTTTTTAAAGCCATCTCAGTAGGATTTTTTTTAAAGTTACATTGTTACAAAGTTACATTCCTAACAGTTACATTGTTAGGAATGGCTTGGAACTGTTGGATGGATCAGTTTAGCACTGTTAACATTACTGAGATATGATCCAAATAGGCTGTGCCGGTCAGCTGTGTTCTGTACCAGCTGAAGCTCTGCACCATCTTGAAAGGTAGTTACAGCAATTATGTTGCTGTAATAGCAGCAACACATTACAGCAATCCAGTCAGGAGCATAGATGGGCATGAATAAGTTTGATTAGACTCTCACTTTCTGGAACAGGCTGCTGCTTGCAAACTAGCCGACACTGGTAAAGGCAATTTTTGTCATCAAGGTTACTTCAGTCTCTCTAGTCTTGAAGCTGGATGCATGGGGCCCTCAAGCTGTGAATTTGATCCTTCAGGGAAATTGCAGCCTTGCCCAGGATAGGCTGAGTGTCATTGCCCCAACCCCGGAACAGCAAGCCCACAGCACTTCCTTCTTGCTGGACTGGCTCCGACCCAACCCATCACCAATTCCAGATACACATTCCAGGTAGATCGCTTTCACAGCGAACTGGGTTGCTGTTGATTTCAGAAGTCAAAAAAGTCAAGTCCTTTCAGTAACACTAAATGACTCAAGTGGCTGGAAATTCTCTGGATGACGACACAATGTTCCTTTGTTCTGACTGTTGCTATGAATGGGAAGAGCTGATGAATCTTGACAGCATGAAATATCCCATTCCAGTGAGCAGAGCTATTAAGCATCTGGACTTTACCAGATTTGGAAATCTATTTTATGACTACCAACTGGCATATAAACTTAAGAATCTTCACTAATACATGCTGGTCACAAACTACGTCTTTCTCTTCCCTGTTACTCCTCCTCAGCTCTTAAATGGATGCTCTTGAATGTTAGAAAAGATACAAAACAGCCTCTGAAAAGCTGGTTGCAACCAACTTGCTTTCTATGTAGACATGTACTTTTTAAGCATCCAGTTAGTAACTAAGTTGTAACAAGCCATAGTTTAAACTAAGTAAAGCCTGAAATGGAAGAACATTGGTGTTGCTCACTGTCTCCTAGCTCCAGCCAGTGCCCAGGCAAAGGCTCTGTTAATGCAGCCCTCCTTCACATGAACAGAAAATCCAGCCCTTCCATTGTAATATCACTCATCTGGGGCCTCTAATGCAACTTGCAGTGGGCCAGAGGTTAAAGAGCCCTTTGCTTGAGCACCTTGGGATGGACGGAGAGCCTCTTGAGGCGAGTTGCATATCACACATGCACACACACAAACAGCTGCCAGTTGTCTATCCCCGGTTTAATCTTTGGAAAAGAAATCTTGCATGTTGCGTGTGACGCTCATTTTAATGTATGACTTCAAAAAGCTGTTCACGTGTTTTGTTTTTCTTCTAGGCGTTTTGGAGCAGTTGGGTCACGCCTGACTGGGGCAGGATGGGGTGGCTGCACTGTGTCGATGGTTCCTATGGAGAAGCTGGAAAAATTCCTAACAAATGTAAAAGAGGCCTTCTATAAAAACAATGACCAAAGGTTAGACCTGGTAGAAAGCAGCCTGTTTGCTACCAACCCTGGTGGTGGAGCTATGATTTTTCTTGAGGCCTAACTGATGCCAAGTTTATAATGAATAATTTGGTTCACTCTGAAGCTGGCAGGACTTGCTGTGCCACCAAAACAAAGTTGCTTTGCAGCTTTTGTCATAATGAGCAATAACATTTTTAGGATGCATTTCCAAATAAAAAAAAATAATGAAGAGTTCTGTTCATCTTTCTAATATATATACTCTCCTGAGATATGCGTTCAATAGAGATAATTCAAAATGTTGATTTTTGTCTGAATTTTACAACACTTGATTTGTCACAGCATGCTCATTAAAAATGAAATGAATGAAATTGAAATAAAAAGCTGCTCTGTCTTGTTCTTTATTAACTTGAAAGACAGAGGCACATGTAATATGAAATGCATTGCTCAGCTTGATTAATTGGAGGGAATTATTCAAGAAACTTTTCCTAGGCATATCTTAATACTGGAGGTCTTTAGCTGCCAGGTTCGCACGATTGGATGAAGGCTGGTGTAGCTTTGCATTTTCCTGTTCAAATAAGAGACCAAAATTTTGTTGAATTAATTGTTGAAAAAAAATGATAGGTTGTATGAAAAGCTCAAGCCATCTATGGAGGGATTTATCTGTAGCTCTGAAGCATTCTCTAGCCCCATAATCTTTCCATTCCATCTCAATCCAGGGAAGTCTCCTGCACTCCAGCCATGGGAATGCAAGAGGCACCTGGCAGCTGCAGTGCAGCCTCTCTGTTTTGGAATGCACTGGCTAATCCACACGAGACCCAGCTTTTAGTCTCTGGGACCCCCAAGACAACCTGGGAGCAGGTCCTGAACAGAGATAAAACACGGCGAGCTCAGAGTGAAGCTTTGTGTGTGACTGGTGCCATACAAAACACTCCGTGCAGCAGTGAATCCACTGCTTAATGGTGTGCTCTGTGAAATGCACTTGGTAGTGAGGCTTTCAACTTTTCGGGGTGACATTGCTTGACGGGAAAGGCAATGAGACCACCTGCACCATCTTCCCCACAGCCCTGCACCAGCTCGGGAGTGGCAGATGGCAGGATCGCAGGCAATACCATGACCAGCCACCAGACCAAGCCAGCAACCCTCAAGTGGCCAGCAGGGCACCCTCCTGGGCATGTGCAGCCCAGCAGTGGCACATGCTGCAGGAAGAGAGGTTGCATGAGCAGCACCCCTCCTGGCCCCCAGGACTGTGGTGGGGGGGAGTCAGTGCTCTCAAAGCCCTTGGGACTGGCAGATGGGCTTGGCCAGCATGGGTCAGTCCTCCCACTGAAGTGCCCTCTTGTTCCTTCAGGTCTCACTGCTGGCAGACTCCGTGACTCTCAGCCAGTTGGAGGTGCAGAGGCACCAGCCCCTTCGCTTTCCCAGCTGACCTGGTGATGTGGTTTAGCCCTTCTTTGAACCACAGCTGCAGGTCCATTAGCCATCTGCCCCATATCTTTGTACCCATTTCCAACATATGCCCCAGGCAGAGTGAATTTCCCTCAGGAACAGGTGAAAAGAATTTAGTAGGTGAAAGGCAACTGTTTGGAAGTAGAAGCAAGAAGAACAAAAGTTCTCAGAAGAAAGACAAAGGAAAGGAACTTCCTGAGGCACCACAAAAGGCAGTCAAAGAACTGAGGGAATGGGCAAAAACTCCTTGCATGTGTCCCAAACATGTGTCCCAAAAATGTGCCCGCCAAAACACTCCCAGCTGTGAGATCTTCCCGAAAGCAGGCTCCATCCAGGCCCAGAGCCTGTATCTGTGATGCACAGAGACCACAGAGAACTTTCCATGTGTCAGTAAGGCTAGGAACATCTTTTGGCACTATGGTTTGCTTCTCTTCCTCAGACTGCCTTCCTGCCTTCCTGTTCAAGCACATATCTATATCTATAAGTGAGGATATGTGACACTCATTCATTCCACTTTTCCACTCTTGCCATATCCTCCTTTAGTATGCCTTTAAGTCCAGATTCTTCACTCTTGAACTCAAGTCACAAGTAACAAATGAAGATACGTTTGTAAAATGTGAAATACCATTTGGGCAATAAACTTCTGTGCTCTCAGCCTTGATTCAGTAGGCTTCTTAGCGATTCTTGTCAACATCCTAGGAAAAGAACATGAGCATCACACATTGCAAGAGGGTTTGGAGCACTGTGCTATGCCCCCCTTCCTGCCCAGGTGCCCCACTGCTTACTACAGCTTTCCACCCAATTTCCCCTGGTCAGAGTGACATTTCATTGTGCTAGTCTGGATTTTTATCAGATAGGGTGTGCAAACACAAATGTGAGGCATTTTCTTGTTGTGGTGTAAACAGAGGCTTAGCTATATGCCTTCCTTCATGATGAGGGCAAATGTCTTGAAGTTCTTAAGACAAGAGAATAAGCTAATTCTTCAACTATTTCCAGCAGGCCAAGAAAAAGTACCTACTCCAGTGCAGGATTCCTTTTTGCTAGCTCACATGTGTGTAAATCCATTTCTCCTACGCTGGAATTTTGCTCCATACTATTTTTAAATAAACTTTTTAGAAATTTAGGGCCAAGTTCAAAACATTTGCACCTTCTAAGGGAAGTTATCCATCAGCACTTCCACTTGCTGCATCTGAAGGAGAGATGGAAATAGCCTCTGGGAACAGCCCACCTCTTGTGGGGGGACCCAAGTAGTCATTCAGAATGGGGGCAGCAGGATGGCCTTACACTCCAGTCATCATACAACCCTCTTCGTATGAATAACGTATGAAAGAAACTGGTCATTCCATAACAGAACACAAGAGGTGGTACTTAAATGACTTCATTTCCATTTCCCCCTTTCCTTTCCTTTTATATCACATGGCTTAGAAGCACTAAGTTGGAATAGAAATATAGTAAAATAATCCTTGGAGAAGTGCTATCCTAAGATTAATTTACTGGGAATAATGAGCACAAGAAAAGAGAGCAGAAAAGATGAGCTCCTCCAGAGAGGTTTTCAGTACACTTCCAAAAAGGAATCAAGGTCTATGCCAATGGCAATTTTTCTTATGGATGAAGATATTAAAAATGAAAGGTCAACTCCTTTATTTCAGAGAAACACAGACTTTCCAGGAAAAAGTTCCCCTTTCATGCAGTGCTTTAAAGATTGCCCTTTTCATGTTGGAAATGTACAGGAGGGCCTGCAACAAAATGTTGACGATATCCCATTAATTGTCTGCCCACCTCCTCCGGTTTTTCTTTTCTGACTGACGCACAATATTCTGCAGCTACTACGAAGATTCAGGCCTCACTGAGCTGTGTGTGGGTGGGTAGGACGGCCCTTGGTTTTGGGGAAGGAATCTTGTGTGTGGGTGTTTCTTGGGGTTCTCCCCTGCACATTTCAAGTTTCTCCCAAGCATGTGAGTAACCCCTCTTGTTTCTGAGTGGTCCCCTCTCGGCTGCAGCCCTCTTCCGTTTTGAAAGTTGGCTCACATCTGGTTTGACCTTTAGTTCACTAGAACAAGCACTGATAGATTATTTTTCCCCTTGCTGATAAAACTGCTCTTTTCCTCAGCAGCTTTCAATACTGTATGTTTTAGATTTTCTAAAGAAAACAGATAGGCTAACAGTTGAATCCTGTACATTTCTAAATGGTACATAGATATGACTGCCCATACTCTGGTAAATGATGTAAGGGTGCAGCCTTAAAAACATTTCTCCATTCGTTAGAGCCAAATCATTTGTCCTTGCAATTATATCTTGAGGATGAGCTAACAAGCCATAACTTTATTTTTTAAAAAATGTTTTAAAACAAACCTTCTGTATGTCCTGTTAACTTTCTCTCTCTGCTCTTCTAAGAGTGCAAGTTCCTCATCATACTTGTGTTCAAGACTAAAAAAAAGCAAAGTAATATGTATGACACATTTGAAGTAATGCCCCTAATAAAACAGTTTAATTATGCAGTACTAAGTAATTTCCCCAGGCTGGCTGCCTGTTTATAAGCAAACCCTGAGTTGTGTATGGAATGTAGCAGTTGGATTAGCTCTGCTTTTCTACCAACTTTGCTGGGAAACTCAACATTCCTGAAAGCATTTGTTGCAGAACAGCTCAGAAAGGTCATGCAGCAGCTTTTGCTGTAGAATTTCTGTCCTAGTCATCCATTATGCATAGCTCAGGAATGAACAAAATCAGCAGCCAGGAATGACCAGAACACCTGAATGTCTACAGGTTTATTGTTGCTCCTGAATCCATAGCTCATGGATTCTGCCTCAATATGGATCGTCTTTAAAACTGCATCGCACTGAATACAGAAAGGCATTTTGCTCACTGCTTTTCACTTTTTCAGTGGATCTTATTCATAGGTGCATTAAAGCATTTTCTTAGAGTGGGATGTAAACAAAAAAGCAGAAAATTCATAGAGGGAGATGAGACCAATAATGCCAAGTAACATTGGCTTTGCCTTTTATTGTCTGACATGAAATCGAACTCATTCCGCTCCTGCCTGAGATCCCCAGTTGAACACAAAGCATTGTTGCGGCAAAAACTATTGTTTATAGCGTTGGTGCCATACTCACTCAAGAAAGTCAAGATGCAATTTTTTTGTGAACGTTTGACTCTCCTCAATAACATCTTGATAGGTTGGCGAAACTGGTGTGCTGCTATTCAGTCAAGGACGAAGCTCTTCATTTTCAGAAAGGTGCATGTCTGCCAAGTGATCAAGTCTATCAGAAGAAGGTGGACTAGAATGGCTGCATGTGACTGACACTAGTTTACACACTAAGGGCACACTGTCAACAGGACAGGCAGTCTAAAGGCAACAGGAGCTGCAGGGCTGAAGTAAGGCACCTTCTGGCTGCTGCCATTGGCTAGGAGATCAAGAGCCACTGGGAAGTTCCAGCTGTATCCACTGACAGGTAAAAGTGCAGGTACTCTTGATGCTTCTTTCCTCTTCCCTCTGCATTACTTTTTTCCTTTTCTATCATGCTGAGTAAAAAGTGGTTGTTCTCATTTGTTATGACACTCAGTACATTTTAGACACTATATAGTTAAACGACAACTTTACAGGTGGATTCATAGTAATCTGCCTTCTTCCTAGGCCATTTAAGATACACATGGAGTTAAACAGTAAATTTCTTGTTTTAAGTTTTATATTTCTGATTTTAGATCTCACTGAAATGACTGTGACAATGATTGCACGTAAGTATAAAGGTTCCAGCCCAGGATTTATCATGCACAATGCCCACTGAAGTTTTCGGGATCTATAAGTCAGCACTAAAGGCCTGATCCAGCAGGGTATTCTTCCCATTAGTTCCTTTGCACAGCCTGCACAGCTTCCATCAAAGTCAACAGGTATTGCAAAGGAGGATTACTGAATTGGGACCTTTGCCTTCCTGAAGAATGATATACAAAACTACAGTATCTTTTTAAGCAAATGCTTTCGACAAATTATAGAAATGGTAACATAACACTTCTGCAATCTACATAAATATTATTGGTATGGTTCAAACTACTCTGAGGGCCACTCTTCAAAGTTTAGTATTCAGTATAGATTGAGACATCAAGACAGAACATGCAGGGAAATAGTTTTGCTTTCTTTTCAATCCTTTCTGCTAGTTTCCTCCTTCCCTGGGTCTCATGGTGTGCTGTGTTCTCTTTCCTGAACCTCAAGTCTCTTTGACTGTTCTGTTAATTTAGAAATAACTATTCTTAGACTCCTATTGCAGGTAAAAACCTAGCAAGGCAGCATACAAAATAAAAGGAACAATGCAAAACAGCGGTATGCAACAAAAGCTGAGGGCTGAAGCTTGCATAAACTTGCATGCCTGCCAGTTCAGTCTGCCCTCTGAGCGCCACTGTTAATGGGCCACTGTTCTTAAAGGTACTTGTTTCTAATGTTTTATAAATAGCCTGTTTTAATGTAGTTTTAAGGGGGAGCAAGTGAGCTGTAACACAATTATTGCAGGAAAGTTCCTTGTCAAGAACAGGAAGCCTATCGCCTCTTCTCCATCTGACACATGTCTTTTCCAGCTGGCAGACAAGATGCCATGATGCTGTGCAGGTGCCATCCTCACCAAGTTGTTTGATTTGGGGGGGGGGGCAGTTATCTCCACTTCCCCTTAGTCATTAAAGACACAAGCAAGAAAGTACTTCTAAAATTGTCAAGGTTTGGCTGAGGATGCTGTTAAGGAATCTATTGTCTTTTAGTGGCTGTTTTGGCCACAGTGCTACCAGCTCTGTCCATCTGAGTTTGCTATTAGAAGGAATAGTAAGGCATTGATCATAAATTGGAGCACACTTTTCTCAGTACTCATAGAGCAAGCACATGAATGAATGAATGAATGAATGAATGAATGAATGTATCAGGAAATTGTCTAAGAGAAAAAAGAGCTCCTAAGAAAGGATTCACATGAGAGCCATAAACCAGATCTGACATAGATATATACTATATCCTTGAGGAATCTGATCGTGGTAGGCTTAAGTTAAAACCAAGAAAAATCACCCTATTTTTAAAAACATTTTTGGAAAGCCCTGAACCCTGTGGGTTTTCCTTCCCAGTTAAATTCCCATGTAATTCTTTACAGGAAAACCCACAGTGTCAGAATCAGAAATTAAAATGATGTTTACAAAGCCTTTTCCTTAGATTCTCCAACAAAAACTTTCCAAAAGAGATGATTTATATCTTTTCTTCTGGGTTTATTTTTAAAAGCCAGGAGCAATTAGAAGTGGGATTCTGATGAAGATGGTAAAATATGAGGGTGGTTATTGGCAGATCAAACAGATGTAACTTGAAGATTTGAAGTATGGAAAGGATGTCAGTTCAGCTGTCCACTTCTAAAGACCTTGTTTCATTTCAGATTGATCACTGCTTTCCAAAAGGATACAGATACATTGCAAAGAGTTTGGCAGTGCCAGCAGTAATTTTGGATATGCAAGAAGTGAGTTCTTCAGCAAGAACCCAAGCCTCAAGAAAGCAGTATGCTAACAATACTATTCCAGGAGCAGAAAGCGAAGACAGATACAAGATGCAATGTCGCTTGGTAGTCTAGGCAAGAGGCAACCTGTGATGTGCCCCTCTCCTTTCCACAGACCTATGTAATGGGATCCAGGACTACCTGGATTATCCCCTTGGACTTGTGTGCATGTGGGGTGGATAGATTGAACTGTGAGGGGAAATTCAAAATCACTGGGAAAAGGACGTGGGGTTTTGTTTTGTTTTTTGTTTACAGTAACAAAGGTGCAATCAAAAACAAAACAAATAATCTACCAAAAAGGCAACTTGGGAGAGAACTCTCAAAGAAAGATGAAGTGACTCAGAATGCTCACCAAAATACAGCCTTCTCTAGCCTGGCTGGTGCTCCCTGGAGGTGCTGGAACGCACGTACCAGCCGGCACGGGCGGGAATCGCAGTCCAGCACCAGATGAGCAGTGGCACTCCTGAGTCCTGGTAATCCACCCAGAGAGCTGCTGAAACAAATGACTAAAACGAACACATGGTGGGCATGTCATGTTGTGAGCGCAGCTGGCTGGAGCCGGGGGGGGGGGGTCAGACTAGATGGCCTGGGGGGGGGTCTCTTCTGACTCACTCTGTTTCTATGTTCCTAAATGCAATTACGATTCAGGGGAAGCAGCCACAAGCAGCCAGGAGTGCATTCAGGGAGGGCTCTGAGCACAGACCAGTTTTTGGCAGACAGGGAAGACTGTTTGCTCACCTCATTCATGACAGTCCTGCATGTCCAGTGATCACTTCTGCAGACCACTTTTGACTGAGTGCTTCTGTACACAAAGCATTTAACCCAGAGCATTAATGAGGCTGCTGCTTCCTTTGTTTTCTGTTTTTTTAAAAAAATTCTTTCACAACTCCCAGGGGTTTTCCTTCCTGCCTTTCTATACATTTCTGTATGTTCCATTATGCAGCCTATGGCAATGCTGTGGAGTAGAGCAGAACTGCAAGATTATACTAGGCTTCTGTAGCAAATAAAACAGTGTACAGGAAAATTGCTGACTTCCCTCACTAGAAAAGTTGAGAGAGGTCCTGGAAGATGACAACATAATAAAAAGAATCTGCAAATTTCTGTGAGTGAGAGATCAGGAGTGTTCAATAAATGCCTTGTGTAGAGAAGCCCTTATTTTCGCTAAGCACCTGCTCATTCATTTGAGGCATTTTCAACTATATCTTTCTGTTATAACTGTCTCCAAGGCAGCCAGAGAAACCTGTGAGGAATATCAAATAATAATGAAATAGTAGAAACAAACTTTGGACCTAACAGGAAGCCAACAGCAGGGTTTAAAGAAAAAAAGGGGCACTGAACAGCTTATCAGTGCTAAGACTGCTGAAGAGCATGGGCAGAGAGGAATTGCATCTAGAAGTTAATAGAGATGATGACGGGTGAACTAGTCTGGAGGGCATTCCACAAACAGGGTGCCACCACAAAAAAGGCCTTCTTCCCTGTGACATAATCTGTGGAACTGGAGGCACCAGGACAAGGGCCTCACACTCATATCTGAATTGCGAGAACAGTCTCCTATGGAAGCCTACAAATACGCAGAAGTCTCCACTCTTTCAGACTTCAAATACCCTTCCTACATTCTATACAAAGACTTACACATATCACCAAAAGATGAAAAATGCTATACAAAGCTGAAGCACAGATATCATACTCCATCATTTGGAAACATTTTTGTTTATAGGCGCGCAAAGTGATAAGAATTCTCCTAAAAATGCTTGAGGGAGTTCAGACATTAATCTTTATTGGGAATGGTTAACGCTGCCAAACCTGAGGCTTGCTGGAAATGGTTATGCATGGAAGACAGAACAAAATTAATTAAAATGACATGCACTTCATCAACCCTTCACAATTCAACAGGAAGCTAACCCAATGGCTAGGCACCATGCTTCAGAATCATGTGAAAGAGTGCAAGGGTACAAGACCCAATGCATAAACTCTCTTAAAAGTTGGTTAGTTCATTGCAGGGGAGTTCTGAGTACTACAGGTCATGGCCAGGTTTACATTCCAAAGGTAAGATCTCAAAATCATAGGACCCAGGTAACTACTCCAGATGTGGTATGGAAATGCTGTGCCCTGGACAATTTGAATACATTCTTCCAACCAACCCAGAAGCCTCTGCAAATTCCTAATGAGAAGCACGCCAGAGGGTAGAACTCACTGGGCAAATTCATAACTAGAAGCATGCTAACCTCTGGTTGTTTTCAAGCCCTTCTCTTTCAGGAAGCACACTCCATGGGCTAACACATTTGCAGAAGAAGACAGAACTTCCGTGGAGCCCCTGCATATTATCAGTCTCCCACACATGGTGGAAATTGGACATCACTTGCTTTTCATGGTCTATTTCTAATCTTATTCTGATTAGAAATTCCTAATAAGCCTCCAAAGAATTACACAGTTTTCTGGAACACAGCTCTAAATCAGTAGAGATCTTGGAATCTTGAGAAATAGTTTGGCATAAGGTTCCTAGGCTCCTCAGGCCAGCTCTGACAAGCACGATTCATCTTAATATTTGTCTGTTGCTGAATTGCTGTTATGAGAAGCTGCCCACTGTCTCCACCCAGTAAACGGAATACAGCAAACGGAATACTGATGAGATCCATATACAAGGTCAAACTAGATATAAGAGTAGCAGCCATTATTCATGTCTGCCCTGTATTCATACCAAGCAGACCATACACAGCACACTTTAAGGTCAGAAGAGGGAACACAGGTGAGGGAAGCCGAACCCTCCCGCCTATCTCCTCTTCCCAATCGTAACTGCTCCCAAAACTTTTCTCTCACTCCTATTTCAGGTAGCATAGCTGGGCTCAGAGGAAAAGAAGTAGCTCTGGCAATTGATCCCAAATCTCTCTAACCCACAGCATTAAAGAAAATGGAATTTCAAATGTATAGATGTTCATTTCTGCCTTTCTCAACTTCACATTTCATCTTTTCCTCCTCCTTTACTGAATTACACTATTTTAATGTAAGGTTCTAACTTTGTAAATGTAGCTCAGGTAACAACCTTTTAAAAAAAGGATATGGAATTTTGCAGATTTCGGTGTGGTTGATCTTGTAAGCTCGAGAGTTTGATAAGGTGCTAGCAATTCCATGCATCTGAAGATAGTATAAGACAAGTGGGCTTTGACCACCAAGGTTGAATAGTGATCGCTGAAACTCTGGGCCATCTCCAATACAATGGGACTATAAAGAAGGTAGGAAGATCCTTTATTGGAGATCACAACTCATTGTACATTCATAATAATATGCTGTAGCAAAATGAGATAACCTTAAATTTTAAAATAACATATATGAGAGAAAGAGGGTTTTTGCCACAAGTGCCAAAACGTTTTGGACCCACCTTAGTCTGTGGCCTTGTGTGGGAATGTCTGACAGGGCATAACAAAATCACATGTTAACTGTATTTTTAATGGACTAATCTGATACGTTAACATTACAGAATAGCAAATCAACTCCTTATATGTTGTATAAAGAGTGCTCTCAGCTTTGACCAACAAATAAAGTAGATTGACATTGACACTGTTTTAGCAAACACGTGGAAAAAACAGCCTCACTGGTCGTTGAGGTATGTGCTTCCTCATCCCCCCCCCTCAAATTAAAGCCTTTTATGCCAATTATTTCTTATCTTATTCAAAATAAGAGTGTAACAATGGCTCCTTCGGTATCACACACACCTGTTTCTCTAGTATTATTGGTTCTTTCTTGAGATCTTTCTTGGGTTGCTCCTTGGTCAACTGAAACCGCACTGCACAAAATACAAATGCTATTTATGTTAATTCAAATTTTCCAGACACCTTTGTTTCCTGATTTTACTCCTGTTCCCTTGATAGTGCCTTGCTCAACAATGCAGGCAGTCCCACTACCCACAACAAGACAGGGACACCTCCAGTGACCACTCTGAGCATTAAACATGACTACTAATCTGTTAAATCCCCAGGGTCAGTCTGGAGTCTATATAAGGATAGTGACAGATAACTTTGCCATAAGTTATTTTACAGAGGAAACATTTCTTCAGCACACCAGCCAAAGAACACAAGCCTAAAAGGCTCCAGGATTTAAGGCCCAGTGCCTCTATTTGAAGAGTGTCGGGTAAGACCAATGGTCAAGACCCACACTGGGGGCTCAAAAGAACAGCTGCAAGTCAGATGGGTAGGACTGGACTAGATGGACAACAGTCTTCCCAACACAAGCATTAGTCTTAGGCTGTTGAAATAAAATCAATGATTTATATTCATTTGTTTTCTCTCTTGCAAAGCTGCTAATGGGGGAAAACTAGGATTGTTGCCTTATCACCTGTTACTGTTGTTGTGAGTGATTGCCCAGATACATTTAAGCTTTACGCAGTATGATTAGACTGCATCTCTGCATTTCAAGGTTATCGCATGGTCCACTTTTCTCTGTGTGTGTGTGTGTGTGGACATACTCAACACACAGATACAATTTGCCAGCTGAAGATAACATTTAATGAAGTAAGCTTTGGTCCATAAAAACTCATATCACCAAAACCTGTTATTTTTTTAAGATGCCACAAGATACTCTGTTTCTTGGGAACTTTGGGGGGCAGGTGACCCAGCAGTTTGACTCTTGTCTTGCTCTTTTGGCTGCAAAGTGTGGTCAGGCTTCAAACGGGAAAAACAAATGCTTAATGTTTCAGGCATCCTCAAGGCAAGTGTGCTTTAGCCAGAGGTCAACAAGTACATGCAAAAGAAAACAACAGTTTTGAGCCAGGAATGAGGGAAATCTTATATTTGTGCATGACAGGAAATCCACTCAAAACAAATTGCAACAACTAGAGCTTCCTGCAGTATTCCAAAAAGGAAGAATCATCTGCAACTAGCGAAAGCATTCCCCATGTAAAATCATAAAATTGAGAACTTTCTGTGGAAAAAGCTTTCTAAATTTCTACAATTGTAAAGTAGTCCTCAGAACCTAACAAATCCCTGAAATCATCATGTCATGGCCACATTCTGTAGCTCTGCCTGTTTGTCTAGCTGGACCTGCATGTGGAAGAGGAACCCTTGAAAAAAAGGAAAATACGGAGGTGCCGCATCATCACCCCTTATGGTATGATTCTGGGCATGTTTAGATACAGGTTAGCCATGTTTAGCAGCACTGGCAGGAGCATGATCAGAATTCCAAGGCTTTTTTGTCCAAATATGCATAGGATTTTACCCTTAAAATACAAATTTTGCATGTATGAAAGATTACCTGCATTTCCTAAAGCATTTCCTTATTTAGACACTTCATGGTACCTATACCCAGTGACTGTCTACATTTCTAATAATCAGCTTTCCCATTGGAAGCTCTCTTCTTCTCCCAGCTCTCCCATTGGAAGCTAATGACATTTCCTGGATATAGACCTTATCATGAATGGGCAGCAAATGCCAAAAGAGACTCAAGCAGCCAGGAGTGAATTCAGGTTCAAATTCTTAACCCAGTGTTGTCTGCACAGCAAATATTCCTCCTGCATCTCTATCTTATCTGTATTTCTAAAGAGGTGAAGAGCATTCTGACTCATTTCTATCAACCAGCCTAAGAGAGGAGTCCAAGACGACTACCTGTCTGCCGATCACCCTGCACAGTGCACTCTTGCCAGGAGTCCCTTGTACCTTGAAGAGGTGTAAGCATTCCCCCTTTTAGGCTGGTTGCCAGGTCTGTGTTCCCAGCTTGCCCACTTCCTTGTGCCAAGCTCCTGGTTCTTGTACTCTTTCCCCTGTACTTGCATCTGTGAGAATGGTAAGGTTTCTGTTTCTCAAACATATGCTGATTATTTGATGGGTGCTTGATTGCTCTTGATGACTTTTTGCTGTCTAACTATGCATAGCATCCTCCTCCTAAGAGTTGCTCTGGAATGGCCAAGTGAATTTTCACTAACCTAGATTCCTTTGGAGGGGATAAAATCAATCCCAGCGTTGTTGCACCCTTGCCAAGCTACTCCATTATGTTTGTTATTTTTGAGAAGCTTCACATTGCATGGAAAACAAATTGTACACTTTAAAGACAGACTAAGGCAACCGAAGCCTTTTCTCAACCATGCTGCAGGCTCCTTGGCATGTATTTATGTCTTTCAAAATAGTGTAGGTATCACTGAAAAGATACTGTTGTCTTGCTCAATCATGCTGATTTTACCAAGTTCAGTCACTATCTGCAAGTGAAGCAGCCCTTTGCACCAAACTATTATGATCTAATAGTCACATTGCCTTCTGAGAAGTATTTGAAGATGAACTGCTTGTCTGCAGCTAGCTACAATCACTGGGGAAAACAGGCACTCATATAGCCAGCTACAAAGTATGAGGAAACAAATCAAAACAGCATTTCAGGAATTCCAGTTTGTTTTCAACACGTGTTCCCATCTCAGTTGAGAATGCTAAGGATACCACTCACATTTAGGTCCCGAACTCTCTTCCAAGGCCGTATTTACCTCTGCTACACTTTCTGCTTCATTACTAGTAATCTTGGCAGATACATGATTTTGACTAGAGAAACTGCAGAGAAATGCAATTATTCTAAGAGAGACATTATTCACTTGGAACACACCCTTTCCATTTCGTCCAGGAAAGTGCAGTTCATAATGAACTCCGCAGTATGTACTGTTCTGTGTTTGAACAGCAGCGGTAAAAATCGAAATGGCCTTGATCCAGCCTTGTGCTTGCACAGCAGCTGGGGCTGCACATGCAGAGTTCTGGGAGTGGGAATTTGGCAACTGAATCCAGCCCCTTCAGCTCTGCCTCCTCTTCAGTTCATTAGTGCTATTGCCAACTTTATGGAAGGGTTCTGTACATGCAGGCTCAGCAGGGGAGGAACTGTGAGTGCGGCATCATGATCAGTTAGGGATACATGTGCCAAAGTTTGCTTCAGCTCACATATGGCCCCCGAGTGGATTGGGGTATGTTTGATAGAGTAACTGCCAAATTACTTGCTCTTCCACCTGAACTAGTCACACATGTGATACTGTAATCCACTGCAATTGTTTCTGCTGGTGGAAATCGAAATCTCTGTGGTCACCTCTGTCCCCAACCCAGTGCCAGATCCATTTCACAAGACCTTAAACAGGCTCGACATCCTTGCATCATTCTTTTGCCTATGCCCCTTTTTAGGATTTATACAAAAACAATTGCAACACCAGAATACGTAGGTTTGTCTCTGAAATATAGCATGGTTCCAGCAGTTGTTCTCTTCTTTCCTCCTGCAGTAATTCAAACATTCTGCTGCTTTATTACTCCACAAACCTGGGAGAGATTGCAGATTCAGGCAGACTCCCGCAGCCCTCCCTGCCCTTCCATACAGCATCATTCAGGCCACCTTTCCCAACCTGCTGCTCCCCCAGGTGTGTTGAATTACACCTTCCATCATTTCTGGCCAGCTGTAGTCAAACTCACCAGGTTGAGGGAAGGCTGATTTGGGGCTTTCCAGCCATGACAGGCCTCTGTGCCTTCAAGCAATGATCACTGAGGTGATGTTGCCTGGTGCATTCAACAAGCTTTTGAAATTGTGTGCACCAAAGAAAATGGGGGGGGGGTGCAGTGTGTATAAATCCATCATGCAGTGCCTCAAAGTTTGGTGCCAAAAGGTGCAGCTGATAAGCATAAAGCAAGTCCTCAAGCATTTGGGGGGTGGGGGGGGTGCAGATTTGTCTCCTGTGCCCTGCACATTCATCATCTTGGTCACTTGTATTTGAAGCTTGATGAAAACCTTGCAGTTCCTGGCCAGTCTTCTGGTCAATGGAAACATGGGGGGAATGGAAGCCCTGAATATGGGCTGGCAGAAACCAAGGAACCATCTATGACCCAGAAATATGCTCTCCCTCAGACTACAATGTGGTGAAGTACCCATGAAGTAGCTCCAGAAAACCTGTGGAGCAGTGCCCTGGAAAGCACGGCAGACGAGGGAAGGCAGCAGAGCAAAGGGAATGAAGCCCAGTGGCTTCCCCTGAGAAGGAAGAGGCTGCAGCTCAAGAATAAGGTACAAGCTTTGTATACAGAAGGCAGCAGGCTGTCTCCGCTGGGGCCCATTAAGAGGGCCAGGCAGCAGGTGATGGGAATAGTGCCTGCCTGAAGCCCTGGAGCAATGCTCTCACTCTGAGAGGATGATACTGGGCTAGATGAGCAAATGGTCTACAACAGCCTCCAATGAGCCTACAAAAGTACCCCCCCCCCCGCCCAACAATATCCCAAACTCTCTTCCCCAAGCTGGTGCCCCCCAGATGAATCAACTTTGTGGCTAGGGGGTGGGGGGTGGGAGTTGCAGTCTGACACATCCAAAGGGCCGCAGGTGAGGGAATGTGCACTAAAACTAAGGCAAATTATGCTAAATTAGGCATGTGGCACTTTGAAAAAACAATCCTGAGCCCCAAAATGGTCCCCTTAGTGGGAGAGCAGATATGCACCATTCTTGCTTTATGCTAAGCTAAAACTTGTGACAACGCTGACTTCAGAATGCCTTTAACAAAAGACGCACCATTCCTGAAATGCTTCTCCCATGTGTCATTGTGACCCAGAGTGCCTTCTTTGAAATGACAGCTCTGAAATGAAGCTCAGCCAGCAAGAAATGATGGGCAGGCCACCCAGATAGACTAAATGTCGCTGCTGGCCTCCAGAATATTTTTCCAGTTCTTTCACTGCTAGGTAATAATTGGACCAGCATTGTCCTCTAACATCTGCTGCTGTTTCAGATCTATGACTCTCCTTTGCCCAGTCTGACAAGGGTTCAGAATGTTATTGACATTCTCATGAGTTCAGTCTGATAGGGAAAGTGATCTGGTTGTCTTGCATTAGGCTTTAAGAGCCATTAGGGAAAGCGACATATGGGAACAATATTGCCCTTTCAACAATAAAATTTTGGAGGAATTTGTAGGGAACATTTCACGTAGATGGGGAGCCAGTTCAAAAGAATACTTTACAAGCAATGCGGATGTCTTAGAAAGCAGACACAATAGGGAAAGGTCAGCTGCATAGAAGTGCACGGCACACTGCTTCTTGGTAAACCAAAATTATGCTCAGCATACCCACAGAACCCTGTGGAGCTGCGGGCTCCAGCCAGAATCCTGGGGGAGGTACGGATGGATTCATTTCCAATAGTTTTGGTGGTGCAAAAAGCTGTTACCCCACAACTGCTGTGTTTGCATCCTGGAAAACGGAATGAGGGGCAAGCCACATGCTTTGCCACCTGAAAAGCAAGAGGAAATCCCTCCTGCAGCATCTCCCAGCCAGGCAAGTTTCTGTCTTGATGCCTCAGGAAGAAACACCAAAGGTAATGGGGAAGTTACTCCTCTCCCTGCCCACCTTTTCTCGGCACCCATGGAGGCCATGATCTTCCCAGTGTTGCTCCTATGAGGAAGATAAGCCTCCATCATCACCACACAGCAAGTATGGACATTATCAGCTGTGGTTTAAGCCTGCTAGGATTCATGAGTCTTTTTCATGGTTTCTTTTAGAGTATTGCTCTCTGCAGGTCCTCTGTGAGGGCTCTATATTGACATTTTATTTTAATGGATTGAATGGACTGAAATGCTAGCATTTTCCAAGGGGTGAGGCATGCTAACGCAACTTTCCTTTAAGTGTTTCAGGAGGTGATAAGCCAGAAGGAATTTTGCTGGTTTGGTGGCTTTCTCAGCCAGCTTCATGGCATTCCAGCTCCACAGACTGTATAATGCCCAGTATTAAGCGCTCACTATAGCACAGCCTCACACAACCTTGGCAGAAGTCACAGAGGATGCTAGAACTGTTGCCAACTCACTAGTCGCCCATTATTCGAGTCCTCCTTTTGACTTTCTAGGAGGAATATATCTTCTCAGGGAACTCCCTATGTATTTGGCTCTGAGGTTAAGTGTTATAGAGAGGAATAGAAGAAACGTTATTTACAACACCCCTTCCCATTACCCTCTCTGTCCCAAGAGCTGCCTATCATAAATAATATGTCCATGCAGAAGAAAGAGAATTTATTTTCAGCCCTTAATAAGTCTCTCATCCTTCCTCCTTCTCTAGCAAGGATGCTTTTGTCCTGAGGACTGGAAGAAGACATAAATCTTGTCAAATTTGTAGAATTCTCTACTGTTTTCATTATTTAAAATATGTCACTTTTTAGTAAATGTGAAATTCAGAGCTAAAACTATCAGCATGGGAAAAATTTCCTAGGACTTGCTGATGCCAAATATCTCACACTACCAATACTAGACAGTAGTAGAAACAGAGTGTAGGGACTGCAGAGAGACCGAGACCGAGACCAAATAGTGATTTAAAAATCAAAGAACATGAAGAAGTATCACTGAAAATTATCCAGCAGACAGACAAAATGAGATACAACTAGATTGGAATTGGGACCCTTTAAAGTTTTCCAAGAGGATGCGTCCTCCAAATTAGACAGATACTTCATATATATATGAAGTTTCAAGGGTTCACATATTCTGTCAGAGCCAAGCAAAGGTAGTGTGAAACTCTAGAAACACTTAGGGCCATTTGCTTAAAGCCAATTTTTAGGGTGATGTTTGGGTTTTGGGGCATGGTGAAATTATGTTTTGAAAGCACCCCCCTAAATGGAAGCAAAATATTATTCACATGTTCCTGAACAGAAAAATGCGAGGACACAGTAAATATGTACAGTTACACGTACTAAGACAATGGAAAGCTCACGTCTGAAGAGCCTTTCCTCCACATGAAAACTAGGAGTGGATGATCACACTGCACGGACTTTTTCCATCTCAAAGACCAGAGGTGCCTAAAGCATGCATTCAGATCAATCTCTGAAGCAGCGTCAATTGGGAAGATGCTCTGGGGTTAAGTGACATCACTATTTTGAAGATACCATGTAACCAACTGGCTTGAAAGGATCCAGCAATAATGGTCCCTCCGGCCACCAGGGTTGGAAAATAAGATTGTGTTGCTGCACAAAGCTGAAGTGTTATTCCCTTACTGGACTAATTCAAGCAGCTTAAATTCAGTTGATTTCCACCACTCATTGCCTGCCAAGACTTGTGGGAAAATTGGTGGTCTGACTCTACACACATATCTCAGTGGTGATTGCTTTTTTTTAATCTTAATTTTATGATTGCTTATTTCAATTTGTAACCTCCAAAGATTCAAAATAGATAGCATGTTTAAAAACAGGTAGACTATACAACATAAAATTGTATATGAGGTAAGCTTACTACATCTGGGATTGTTTAGCTTAGGAAAAAAGTAAGAGGAAGTGTATAAGGCTAGATATGGTGTGGAAAAATTGGACAGGGAGACTTTTCCCCCTTTCTCATAATACTAGAACACAAGGTCATCCCATACAGCTGATACGTGTGCAATACTGGACAGATAAATGGAACTACTCTTCACATAGCACATAAAGAGATGCCATGCAGAAGGGATGGCATATAAAAAATTTAAATGAATGAACTATGGAATTCAGTTCCACCAGATGTAGTGACGGCCACCAATCTGGATGACTTTAAAGGAAGACTGGAAAGATTCATCCAGGAGAAGGTATTCCATGGATGCTAGTCCTGATGGCTTTATGTGGCTTTCAGTACCAGAGGCAGTAACCTTATGTATGCTATAGAAAGGCAGGTTACCTAAATATAGCTGTCATTCTTTCAGTTGGTCACCTGAGCATTCACATACATGGGATCTGCATGCATACATGGAGCTCATTTGGGAAGATCACAAAGCTGATTATTATTTGGCAGGAGCCCAACCCCTAGACAGGCCCAATGTGAGCGGAGGGGCTCTCACTGAGACCTCAGTTCAAAGGCTACAATTGCCATCATATGCATGTTCCCTTCCCCAGGGGGTAAGTGGTGTGTGTGAATGCACAGATGACCACTCAAAGAATGACGGACAGTTGCAGGTAGGCCACCTGCCTTTCTTCATCATGGTCTCTGTGCATCACAGATATGGGTGATTGGCAAGCTTTGAGTTGGAGTTCAACAAGGTCATACCCTAGATATCCACTTAGCAAATCTCTGTGAGGAGACAGGCGAGCCTTGAGATGCACTGCTGTAGGCAATGAAAAGTCTTTGTGAGCTATGAATAGGCTGAGAAATGGCCTTATAAAAGGCTAAAGCCCTGCGGACATTTAAGGAGTGCAGGGCTAGCTCAACCGGGTTGGAAGTTGACTAGAAGAAAGCTAAAAGCACAATACGTTCATTAATGTGAAAAGCAGAGTGAACTCTCAGATGGAAAGTGGGATTGGGGTGGAGTAGCACTTTATTTCTGTGGAAGGTGAGATAAGGTGGATAGATCTTGAGGGCAACTGAATCACTGGCTCAATGAGCTGAGGGGGTAGCCACTAAAAGCTGTCTTAAATGATCTGAGATGCTGGTCAGCAGAAGCGTCCCAGCACAGTTTCTAGGAAGGTTTGAACCTCAACACTTTTCATCAAGTATTGAGAATAACAGTATGAGTTAGACATAATAAATTGGTGAACAAAATGATAGGTCAAGGGCATATTGTTCAGAACAACAGTAATTTGATATATACCAGTTACATCAGTTTGCTGATTAGGCATCTTGGAAAGAGAATATTTGGGCTTGTGTTAGGGACACATGATTGAGACTTTAAACCCATTTGGTTGATGGATGGGAGCTACAGTCCAACACATCTGGAAGGAAGCAAGTTGGGAAAGGCTCCATAAACAAATAGATCGATCTGGCTGATTAGACAGTACATATTCTGATGCTGCACACAGTAACTGATACATGGACCTAAATCTTTTATGTGACTCTTCCCACAATATTCCTGTCAACTAAACAAGTGTCTGAATATCTGCAAGGAATAATGGCGTGCAATGTTGAGCTTGTCCAGTGCTTATTCACTGGTATCTGATATTGGATACTTCATTGGTGTATTCCCAGTAAATGCATCATCATCCTCTTTAGCTACTCCATAAAATATATTTATGGCACAATAGTAACCTCTAAAGAGGCCATAAGCCTAAAGTGGTGTCAGAGACATAATTTTAACAAACTAGATGAAGGTTCTGTTAGTAATGTTTGAAAACCAAATGACAGTCAATGTGTCATACCGTTTTAAAGCCAGGGAAACCATAGCAGTCTTTGAATTTTATTTCAGCAGTGAAACTCTGAAATTGGGAGACCAGAAGATGCCAATACATGAGATTTTAAAACTATTTTTACTATATGTACCCAAAAAAATTCTTAGCTCCTGAACTGCACTCTACAAGAAAATGTACCATTTTTTTTTCAGAATACAATTTATAAAACACATCAGTTGGGAGGTACATCTGAATAGTCCATGTTTGTAGTCTTTTGGTTTTTATAACATAAAGTCACTTGCCAGCATCTTAAGAGGCTGGAACAAAATTGGTACACACTGTGGCCTATCCCTTTTTTTTAAAAGGCCATTTATTGCTTCACTGGGAGGGCTTGCTAAACTCGGTCAAAGAAAAAGCAGGCATGGTTTAAAGGGAAAGGTCTTGAGAGCCACAGACCTTTGTGAGATTAATCAAAGGCTTTGTACAGTGCTCTGTAATCTGAGATCTCTCAATAAATCTTTCCCAATAAATCTTTTCAGATCTCTAAACTGACTGCAGAAGTACAGGGGCTTATGAGTATATTGGAGCGTTGTTGGAACCTAATCTGGAGACGGTGCTGGACCATGTGTATCTGAAAGCAAAAGTAATGGAAACATAGCCTAATGATATCATCATAACCAAAACAACGGAAGTGTCTGCACTTTCAATTAGACATAAAGATATGAGTTTACACAGGACAAAAGAAGATGCGCCAGACACAGATCTATTTGCTTAAAAATAAACTTGTCACCTATAAAAGTGAGTATTTTCTCTCTGTGGGGACAAGGGAGCTATTAGAAGGATGTATCCTGAGAGGCAGAGAGAAGATGAGGGATTCCTGAGAGCCATTTTGGTTTAGATGATGCTCCTGGTGAAACCTTAGTCAGTCCATAGGATGCAGAGACAACTCAGGTAACTGATACAAGAGCTCCTTAGTTTACTCATGGTGGTGAACCGCTAAGGAGAGAACCTAGGCACAGGTGGCATTTCTCTGTGGCAATGATTGTAGCAAAGAAAATTTATATTTCTCCACCATCACTGTGTCTGCTTAACAGAGCTTTTCTGGATGGCCCATGACCTCCTCTAGTCTGACCAGTAGAAGGAAGGAGGGTAGCTGTCGCTCACCTGGTGAGATTAGATTATTAAGCACTTATTGATTTAAAAAAAAACAGCTTGCATCTACTCCAGTTCAGATGCTCCCAATTCTTCAGTCCAATCAGTTGAGCTATCTAGTGCATTTTATCATTCTTCCTAAAGCTAAATTAGAGTCCAAGGGAAGACATGATGAGGTTTTTGACTGGGAGAAAAAGTGCATGAGTAAAGGTTGGAAGAGGCTTTGGAGAGTAAGGCAGCAGGCATGAGAGAAATTCAGCCCCTTTCACACATGTGCTTGGATCGCCAACATTACACATATGACACAGGAAAGTCTTATGTGTAATGTCAAATTAAAGTCAAAGTCAATATATTATTATTATAAAGCTAGTCAGTAATGGGATTATTTATCAGTACCATCAAATAACATAATAATCACACATCGTAATTGTAGAAAAATAATTCCTACAATTTTACTAGTTAAAATTCATTTGAATAAATGATCTGTGTCAGTGACTCTGCTCACATTTTTGGTTCTCGTCTCATCAAGCTATAGAGGTCTCTGCTAGACAATAAACATTTCAAGGTAGATTATATTGTTGCTTGTTATGGGATCTGCTGGTAAATAAAATACTACAAAAAATACCTCTCTGACAGGTACAGTCCCCTTACAGTCACTGGGCTTACTCCAGTATAGATGCTGACCCTAGTTCTTTTAAAGTCTTTAAATATATTAATCAAAAGTCATTACTCTACCAATGGGACTACTCTGGAAAAAATGTTGTAATACCAGAGTCCATGAGCTTCAGCAGTACATATATAATAAGCAGCAGCAATCACTGTGTGCCCTAGTTGTTCACCTATCTCAGTGTATCCACCTATCTGTTCATACGATTCTTTGTGAGTTTTATCTATAAAGAAGACAGTTGGCCTGCACCACTAGCACACTTGTGAAAGCAGTGGATAAAACCGTTTCAAATTACCAGAAGTTGCATCATTATGGATTATTGTTTTAGCATTGCTAGCTCTCTCTAATATGATGCTGCTCTCAGAGGAATACTGATTAAAATAGAAACCAGATGTGCTTTCCATGACCAGATTGGAAAAAAAGATAAACAACTATAGAAAATCAATTCAAATAAAAAGAATGCCTTGAGGGTGTTTCTAGAAACATGGGGCGCTTTGGGTGGCAATGTTGGGTCTCTGACTATTTGGGATGGGTGGAGCAGGCATTGATAATAGGCTCAACTGAAATGTCCCCCCCCAAACTCTTAAAAATTGCAGAGACCACCAAGATTGTGATAAACATATTTGAATGTAGTACATGAGCCAAGTCAGGTTAAAAATTAAAATGAGATGTCACTACGATGAAAGCTGGAAAAGTTGCTCTGTGAAATACCCATAAAGTTCTAGTTTGACACTTCACAGATAAAGTTGATGAAAGGTAGAAAGTGCTCTGGGAATATATGTTTCATCTGAACATTATGTTAGGAAACAGCACGATCTCCACTCTATACCTTTTAACAGGGAACACAATAGAAAGCAAATGATGCTATAGCTGACTATTTGAAGTTTTCCTTTTTTGCCCAGAAATTGTTTCTATCCACAAGCAATTGACAGGGTTACTAACCCGTGGGATGAAGGGCATCTTAAAGTGAACAAAGAAATCGGTAGGACAAGGCTAGGTCACCTGGTGCTCTTCAAGTGTTTTGAACTACAGCTCCCATAATCTCCGATCACTGGCCATGCAGGCTGGGCTGCAGGTAGTTGCAACTGAAAACATCTGGAATGTTTGTCCTCTTCAACACTAGAGAGGTGGCATGAGACATCCACCATGGAAGTCCAGAATGTGAACTTGGTCAAAGCTGAAAACGGACTTGCACCCCACCTTTACTGGGTGCCTAATCATTACCTGTCATTGGTCATGAACATGGTAGGCATGTCATGAGCAGAGCTGGCTGGTGCTGGGAGTCAGACTAGATGGCTCGGGAGACCCCTTTTGACTCACTCTGTTTCTTTGTTTCTCTAACTTCAAGCAAGTACCACAACCCTCAGAAGGAAATGAAACTGCACATGTCGTCTGCAGCAAGGAAAAACTTTTTTTGTGTAAACGTGTCCCCCATTGCCTGCTACCTATTCCCCCATTTCTAAGATTCCCCCCTCCCCCCACTTGGGGAAGATGGGGAGAACTGCCAGGGAGCGAGCATGCAATCAGCAGTGTTCCTGAGCCTTCCCAGGGTGCTTTCAGATGGATGAGGTCCCATGTCTCCCATCAGAAGGCATGTGCAGGTATTCTGTTTTCTCATTCTTAATGGACTTTATGTGATTAAAGGCTAGAAAATGCTGTGATTATCACGAATGGGATTATCATCCCTTTTGCCCATAAAATGAGGGATTGGAAAATGCTGAGACTGATTCAGGAAAAGAACCCAATCATTTGTCACAACGGAAGGACTGAGTCAATCTTCCGGCATCAGTTTATGAAAAACAGGCTACAACATTCCAGGCCTCTGAGCTACACCAAAGAATGTAGAGGACCAGTGCAATATACAAGACACATTGTCAGGCATATAAACCAGTCTCAAACAGTACAAAGCATATATGTACTATATGCCAATACCTGTGACAACAAGAACAGCTCTTTCTGGAACTCATAAAAGTTCTTCTGAATTCCAAGGACTTAGACTTTTGCCAGTCCAAAATGCCATGTATTTGTGAAAAAAACATGTATTAATGGACCCTGCTGCTGCTGACTTCTATAAATCAGTTCTCCTTCCCCATATTATCTGCATATTTTGTAGTACATTCAACAAGAAACTATAAACACTCCCAGCAAGCACAGCTTAGTACAAAAGTGTCTGTTGAGTGGGCAAAATTCCCCCTTTCTTATGCTTATGAGAGCATGACTCTGCTTAAACAAAAAAAAATATTGCTCGGGCCTTCCCTGCACTAGGCATGCACATGCTTCTGAATGTCCCCGCATTTGAGGCAATTTATTGCCAAATAAGTATAGAAGATTGTTTCGGGAACCTTTCTTAACATGCTGGCAATGGGTCAAAATTCTCATCTCGTCATAAAACACATGCTAGACACTGATGGCAAAGGCGACTGCTTACCCTCATGTGCTAGAGAAGTGCTTCCAGCAGAGTCACCGCATTTCTCCAAGTCAAGCAACTTCTTGAGACTTATAAAGAACTCTTGCCTGAGGTGCTCATGTCCGGCAGAAATATGTCCACCTGTGACCTTCAGGCAACTAGTGGCTCTCCAAATGTTCTTCATTTGCAACTCCTATCAGCCCATCTTAGCCAGCATTGCCAACAGTGGGGGATAATGGGAGGTACAGTCCAGCAACAGCTGGAAGACCTTGAGCTGCTCATCTCTGCCAGAGGGGGGAGATGCAGCTCTCAGCCGAATTTCAAAAGCTTTGTGCAGTCAGTCAGTTTAGACCATGACATAATCAAAAATAATTCCTACAATGTCACTGCTTAAGGGTAATTTGAATAAGTGGGTCCACATCACTTAAACTGTTCACACATTCAGTTCTCTTCTCATCAAGATACAGAGGTCAGTAAGACTCTCAAGGATCCATTGCTTGCTCTGTCTCCTTGGAGCCCACGGGCTGGAAGGGGGCAGCAAGGAGACAGGGAGAAAAACAAGAAGAAAGGGGGTGATAGAAGTGAGAAAACAAGGTGATGGTGCACACTCTTGGCTCTGGATCTTGGTGGAGGTGGCTGTCATTACATGACCCCACAAGGGAATCTGGCCCTTACTCCACCCTTGCGTTAATGGGAGATTCATCCCCAGAATGGTTGAAGCAGCACATTTTTATGCTGGTTTTTACCAAAGAGTTTCCTCCTGCATATTTCAGAAATAACATAATCAAAAACATCTCCAACGCAGCAAAACAAACAAACAGTGCACAAATTCATCCATCTAATTAAAAGTAATGAAATACCATTAAAATTATATGAAGTAAGTATGTGACAAATCCTTCTGGACAAAATGTACAGATATAAAATTGCTCCCCCAGTCCACTTCCTCAAAACAATGATCCTCTAAGCAGTTACTTTTGCTTTGTTTTACTGGTCTCCACAAATTGCTTTCACTTGCGACCCTTTAGAGTAAAAGCAAAGTAAATATTATAAAGTTCAGACTCATCGGGCAAGTTCGTAAATCACGATAACCTTTCATGGCAAATTGCCACAATGGATGGTAATTTGGGTGCCTGAAGTTCACAGCTGCCATAATGGGCCCAAAAGACAATCAGGCTCATTGAGGTCCTGCTCCTCCTCTTCTCTCATTCGTGCAGATGGTATCCCAAGTGACACCACAGGGAGGCATGAGGCTTCTCTCCTTGACAGCCACAATTGCGAGCTGAATTTGGCTAGCACTGGCTGCCAGGCAGTCTCTGCTGTGCAAACAGGGCTCAAACCTGAAGCACAGCAGGGAGGATGGGGGAATAAATCAGGCACCCTCATCTCTTGCACCAGGGGAGATCTCTAGAGGAGGAGGGGGATGCCTGATCCACTCTCAGGCAAGCGGGGGGGGGGGCAATCAGCTGGGCAGTGCTGCCCCCTTAGGGGCAGTGGTGCTCAGTGCTGCTCCTACTTGGGAAGCAGGAATGGAGAATCTGGGCTAGGTGAGGATATTCCATTCTCCATGGATTCCTGCCTAGCCCAAGCTCTCCTTTTTCTACTACTTCTGGAAAAGCTACTCAAGCAGAAACAGACAAGTGGAAGATGTGCAGGGATGCTTGTCAAAACACGTGAACCTGCCCATTAAATACCCATGCAGGTAAGAAAATTATACACTGTTTTTGAATACAGAAACGCCAAAATTCGTCAAGGAGATTATGCAAACTGCCAATGCACTATCTTGGTCCAGTTATATAAAGAGTGAAGAAACAGAATTCTGTTCTTAGTCATCTCCAAAAAACACTTCAGACATTTGAAACAGAAACTCTAGCAAACTCTAATATCCCCCAAACTAGTTTGGCTGCAGGGCTATTTTAATCTGTTTCAGATTTTACATGATTTTATTATTTCTGTACATTACAGTTTTAAACTTTATTTTGTGAACTACTCAGAGAACTTCTGGCTATTGGCTGGTGGAAATAAAAGAATTTCATTTTAATGGATTTGTAGCAACCAATTATGCATTTTATAATATATTGATATTGTTGCAGCTAAGGCATTATCAGTACCTATCAGTACTTGCAAGAAAAACTAATGCATATGACAATTTTGTCAGGCTAATATTCCACCTGTTGGAATATGGATGTCATGACCCAGCTCTACCTCTCGTTTTCTACCAATCCAGGTGAGGCAGTGGCTTCGGAGGCTTCGGTGAATGGGGCGGCATAGAAGTTTACTAAATAAATAAATAAATAAATAAAATGATCAGAGGCACAGCTCTGCTTCCAGCCACATTTCTGTTTTCCTCATTCTGCAGTGTCTGGGCAAGTATAGACTGTGTGTGTGGGGTGGGGGGGGGAGGGAGGGAGGCGGGGAGAGAAAAAGAGAGGAATTGACTTGTATATGGGTATATAACAATTATATAACAATCTTAGATACCAACATTTCTCAAAAGTTTTTCAAAAGAATTCTTAAAGATTTCACAAAATGACAAGACAGGATGAGATTGACGCTGTATTGGAGGAAAGTTTCATGGTTCCGTGTCCAGTTCTCACTGTCACTTCTTGACCCGCATACAGGTTTCTCAAGAGACAAATAAGATGGTCTGGCATTCCTCTCTTTTTAAGGACTTGCCACAATTTGCTGTGATCCACACAAACAAAGGCTTTAGCATAGTCAATGAAGCAGAAGTAGATGTTTTTCTGGAACTCCCTAGCTTTCTCCATGATCCAGCGTATGTTGGCAATTTGATCTCTAGTTCCTCTCCCTCTTCGAAATCCTGCCTGTACTCCGGGTAGTTCTCGGTCCACATACTGCTGGAGCCTAGCTTGTAGGATTTTGAGCATCACTTTGCTAGCATGTGAAATGACTGCAATGGTGTGGTAGTTTGAACATTCTTTGGCATTGCCCTTCTTTGGGATCGGAATGTAAACTGACCTTTTCCAATCCTGTGGCCACTGCTGAGTTTTCCAAATTTGCTAGCATATTGAGTGTAGCACTTTTACTGCATCACCTTTAGGATTTTGAATAGCTCAGCTGGAGTACTGTCATCTCCACCAGCTTTGTTGTTGCTCAGACTTCCTAAGGCCCATTTGACGTCACATTCCAGGATGTCTGGCTTGAGGTCAGTGACCACCCCATCGTGGTTATCAGGGACGTTACACTCTTTCTTGTATAGTTCTGTGTAATCTTGCCACCTCTTCTTAATGTCTTCTGCCTCTGTTAGGTCCCTGCCATTTTGGTCCTTTATCATGCCCATCTTTGCATGAAATGTTCCCTTCATATCTCCAATTTTCTTGAAGAGATCTCTGGTCCTCCCTATTCTATTGTTTTCTTCTATTTCTTTGCACTGTTCATTTAAGAAGGCATTCTTATCTCTTCTAGTTGTTCTTTGGAATTCTGCATTCAATTGGGTGTATCTTTCTCTTTCTCCTTTGCCTTTCTCTTCCCTTCTTTCCTCAGCTATTTGTAAAGCTTCCTCAGACAGCCATTTTGCTTTCTTGCATTTCTTTTTCTTTGGGATGGTTTTAGTTGCTACCTCTTGTACAATGTTGTGAACCTCCGTCCATAGTTCTTCAGACACACTGTCTATCAGATCTAATTCCTTAAATCTATTTGTCACCTCTACTGTATATTCATCAGGAATATGATTTAGGTCATACCTGAGTGGCCTAGTGCTTTTCCTTACTTTCTTCAAGTTAAGCCTAAATTTTGCAACAAGAAGCTCATGATCAGAGCCACAGTCAGCTCCTGGTCTAGTTGATACTGTCTGTATAGAGCTTCTCCATCTTTGGCTGCAGAGCACAAAGTCAATCTGATTTCTGTGTTGACCGTCTGGTGATGACCATGTGTAGAGTCATCTCTTGGGTTGTTGGAAAAGAGTGTTTGCTATGACCATCGTATTCTCTTGACAGAATTCTACCAGCCTGTACCCTGCTTCATTTTGTACATCAAGGCCAAACTTGCCTGTTATTCCAGTTATCTTTTGGCTTCCTACTTTAGCATTCCAATCCCCCATGATGATAAGGACATCATTTTTTGGTGTCAATTCTAGAAGGTGTTGTAGGCCTTCATAGAACTGGTCAACAGCCTCTTCAGCACCAGTGGTTGGGGCATAGACTTGGACTACTGTAATGTTGAATGGTTTGCCTTAGATTCGAACTGAGATCATTCTGTCATTTTGGAGATTGTATCCCAGTATTGCTTTTCCTACTCTTTTATTGACTATGAAGGCTACTCCATTTCTTCTGAGGGATTCTTGCCCACAGTAGCATACCTGATGGTCATCTGAATTAAATTCACCCATTCCTGTCCATTTTAGTTCACTGATTCCTAAGATGTCAATGTTCATTCTTGTATTCTCTTTACTATGTCCAGCTTGCCTTGATTCATGGATCTTACATTCCAAGTTCCTATGGAGTGTAGATCTTTGCAGCATCATTGCCCAACACTGGAAGAGTGAAGAACCACCTACCCACAAAATGATTTTTAAAAAAGATCATGGATTCTGCTGAATTGACAGATTGCCTTTGTCTCTGAAGGAGAAAGAAGATACAAACTTCTATCAAACCTGGAATTCCTTTTATTATTGGCTAGAGAAACAGGACTATGCATAGGCTTAAATATGTTTACAGATTATCATAAAAAGAAAAAGTATGAGGGGCTGACCCAGTAGGTCTGATGTTTTTGATGATTGATGATTTTTTAGTTTTTGTTAGTTTTGTTAGTAGAAAAATAACAACACTTATTTTTTTTTTTTTTAAAAAGATCTTTGAAGCATCAGACTCTCCTTTCACCACCAGATACATCCGCAATGGAGTGTCCTTTCGGCTTTGACCCAGTCGCTTCATTCTTTCTGGCGCTGCTAGTACTAGCCCTCTGCTCTTCCCCAGTAGCATATTGGACACCTTCCGACCTGAGGGGCTCATCTTCCAGCGTCATATCTTTTTGCCTTTTGGTACTGTCCATCGGGTTTTCATGGCAAAGATACTGGAGTGGGTTGCCATTTCCTTCTCCAGTGGAGAACTTAGTTGTTAACAGGATAGTATTTTATGTTAGCAGGATAATACTTTATTTGTCGTTTATTGCGCTGTACTTAAAATATATTTCAATAAAAGATTTACTTCGAAACTGAATCATGTCAGTTCTCCACCACTTTCTCTGTACAACTTATCACAAATCTTACCTGTTGAGCCCAACTATGCCTCAAAGGCTGGAACAAACAAATATTGTCAAACATTCAATAGAAGCTTAATTTTGTTCTGAATCACCATAACTGCTTCAGCATGCAAATTCATAAGTCAACAGCTGGTACAAATAGGTATCATCAGCAAGACCGATTGATTGACTGATCAAACTGAATGACTATGTAGGGGTAAGTACTGAGGCAATACACATACTTCCTTCATTCTAATAAGCAGGATTGTCTCCTATTTGGCTCCGATTGTCTCCATTTGGCTGCAGTGGTGGCAGTGCTTTACTCATCCCAGTATAAAATGATTGTTCTGCAGAAGGCTTAACAAGATTTGAGCCGAAAGGGCACTAGGAATATGTTGCTATGAAGTTTACCAAAATGATGCATTTTACAGAGATGCGGAAAACCACATGTGAAACATTTGTACTATTGAGAACATGAGTCTCTCCAGGTTTCTGGAACTGAAACAAAACTTCAGGTGAAGTGTGGCATCTCATTTTGATGGAAGAAAGCAAAAACAAGGCAGTCATGCAGCGAAGGAGAGGCCCAGCTTTGTCTGCCTGCTAGTATTGGTCATGAGACAAGTCTTCTAAGGAATAACAAATTCAAGATATGAATAAGAAGACCCTCCTCAAATATGTTAATGATAGGCATTCCAAAGCTGTAAACTCAAAATTTCATAACAGAAATACATGTTCTTTAGCACCTGGTGCATATAGACTTATACAGAACCGGAAAATTAAGAACAAAGGACCATCTCAGAAAACTGCAAGTGCACTGATATTAGAACAATTTGCTCCTTTGGTGAAGACTGCTGAGGGCCAGTGTGGTGCAGTGGTTAAGTGCGTGGGACTGGGATGCAGGTGATCTGAGCTCTGGTCCTTGCTCAGTCACAGAGCCAACTGAGTGACTTCGGGCCAGTCACAGACTCTCATTCAAACCTACCTCACAGGGTTGTTTTTGTGCAGGTAAGTTTGAGAGCAGCAGCAGAAGAATGATGGAAGCTGCTCTGGTTTCTTTGTAAGAAAAAAGGCAGAATATAAATTTGATAGATAGATAGACAGACAGATAGATAAGGCTTATTTGCTTATTTGCTTTTTCTATACGACGTTAGTGCTGACTATTTACTTTAGACTTATTAGAAAACCACTCAAGCACTGTGTAAGGTTACATTTTTCTGACTTCCACAGATGCTATGGAACATCATGCAACAAATATTTGCCAGGTGATGCAGTTTTTACTTGTTGATGGATTCCAGAAAGTAAGGATGAACAACCCTATGAAGTTATCAGACGATTGGCTCATCTATTGGACGTGGATGCTTGAGACGATGCCAGCAGTACATCTGCACGTCCAGGCCCACCTTTGAGATCATCACTTCCCAAATCTGGCTGGTAATCCAGCATGAATGCACACTAATGAGATGCACAATCAAACTGAGGAAACACCTCACAGTCACCCTGAACAGACTGACATTCAGCAACAGCTGCTTTCCTCTGAGTACCACATTTTTGATGTGGATCAGTCCACCCCATGTTAAATCTTCCAAGAGTTAGTCCATGCCATCAATGAGCCCTACTTGGCAGACACAATCAAGTTGGGGTGTTCATGGAGAAAGAAGGGCTTCCAGAAGGTGGGGTTTCCTTGGGTGGGTGGAGGTTGGATTCCACAATGCTGTGGATCTTAGACACACACACACTCCAGCAGGGGCAACAGGAACTACAACTGGAAATGTTTCTACAGTATGGTGCTGCAGGCAGTGGTAGACTCCAAGAGGAAGTCTCTAGATGTGTATGCTGTGGTTTTCGGGTGGATTCACAATACAGCCATTTCCCCCTTGGTAAACAAATGAAACAGAGGCATCTTCAGAAGCTCCCCTCCCATGCTTGCCAATGGAAAGTCCATCTGGTCCCAATCCTGGGTGACTTTGCACTTGTGGCTGATGGTGCACTACCATCTCCCCAGAACAGCTGAGCAGAAGAACTTCAGCCACTACCACAGCAGCCCAACTTCAGCACACCTAAAGGCATAGTGGCATTCCCTGTACATCCTGTTCAGTGCTGAGGAGGTCTTCACGCTAGCTGTGATGATCATGCATTGCATCCTGCACAACATTTGTGAGGTGGGAGCAGATGTGTTGATGGGGGAGAATTAGGAACTTCCTGACCCAGGTGCTGTGAATTATACTGCACAGGTCAAGGGTGGCCCAAGCCGCCCCTTTCCACCCTCTAAATCCACCTCCACCTACTGCAGTCAGGTGTGAGGCAAATAAAATCTTGTTCTGAGTAGATCTTGGAGAACCTTCTTCAAAAAGTACTACTACAAGGTCCAAGCATCTATTCCAGCATACATACAAGGATGTTCTCCCGCAGTGGCCAAAGTGGCCTATCAGGACCTCTGGATGGCGGTGGTGATGGATGTGGCCATGGTGCAGATGTGTTTCCCCCAAAGCAGTCTAGCAGGCAGCTCACACTGCCCTTAGTGTATTGCTATACATGAGCTATTGCATGTGGAAGACGTTTGTGACGGTAGAGAATGAGAAGAAGGTCTAGTTGTAGAAGGAACAGACATGTGTCTAGTGGTTGGATGCATGCCCGCATGGGGAAGAATGCTCTACTAGATGTGTAGAGCTGGGCACAGGTTTGGGATTTATTTTATTTATTTAACACTTTTGTAGACCATTCCATTACCAAAGCCTTGGGACAGTTTAACAGTATAAAATGTTTAAAAAAAAATTTAAAACACAGTGTCCTAAAATTTAGCTAATAATAAAACCTCAGTTAAAACATGTGGGATATGCTACGCTATGTGGGATAACAGCTTGCCGTGTATCAAAGGGGAAGAGAACCATACTTGATGTTGCCAACGGGATGAGCAGAGATTTGAGTGGGAGCAGAGTAAGAAAGCTGCAATGTGGGTTCATTGCAACTGAGGAGGGGGGCAAGTGCAGCTGCTGGGGGAAATATTCAAAGTGGTAAGGGGCAAAGAGGAGAGGGAGAGGCTCCCATATCAGCAAGACAAGACATGTAAGATGAGTGAAAAAACACCCTTAGTGAGTCCACTGGGAGTACACAATTAAAAGCACATTTACAGTTTATTCAGACATACAGATGTGTGAAATAGATGTGGCATGTAGGTAGCTCCCAGAAGAAACTACAATGATGCTTTTATAACCTAGCATAGCCTTCTGCTCTATGAAATTGTCTAATTCCCCTTTAAAGCCATCCAAGGAAGGAAGGAAGGAAGGAAGGAAGGGCAGCCAGAGAATGAAGGCAGGAAAGGAAGGGGGGAAAAGGAATCAGATCTATAGAGAAAATGAGCCACACACACATACACACTCAGAGCAAGTATTAAAAGAGGAGCCAGAAGACCCAGGGAGGGAGGAAAAATGCCATTTTTTTGTTTTCAAAATGCCAGTTGGCAATATGTGTACTAAACACTTCTTTTGATCCCACAACTTTCAGCAAAAGCAGAATACTATTTTCTGGTGCCACTAAGAAAATACGTCTGTGTGTGTGTATATATGATAGTAGGGCACCTTGGCGGGCACCATGCAAATTTTCTGGCAGCACATTGGGGCCTGTGGGTACCACATTACTTGCTCTTGGTACAACAGCAGGAACAGAATGGTATATTCATTATTAACATATTTTGAGGCTAAAAAGGAGCAAATACCTAAAAATGTTTCCTGACAAACTATGGATATCAGTAGCCAGAAAGAAACACAATAATACACCCATATAACAGGCTTAAATAGCATATAACAGTACTATCAAGCAGAGAGCTGATCCTGAATACTGGTAACATTTGCAATGTTATAATTGGCAATTTTCAGTAAATATTATTTTTCTTCCTCTGCAAAATTAGTCCAACTTTCAGACTCATGCTGTTCTGCCTATATATTTTTCCAGACAGTAGGCAACATGCACTGGTCATCTCTATATTTGGTGGGATAGAATTTGCACCCAAATCTCATCAGCTATTAAGCTTAATATAGCTATCTGCACTGGCTTACTCTAATGTCAGATCAAACGTGCCTTGTTTTTGTTCTCATTATGATGTCAGTGTAAGCAATATACCAGTGGATGAGAAATTGTTGGTAAAGGTGATAGATCATTTGGATATCACTGTAGATGTATGTGTGACATTTTATTTCAACCCAGTTTTACTACTTCTCTTACTGAGACACTGAACCCAGCCAGGACAAGTGCTAATTTTAGTAAGCAATTTTCCTCACATTGTTTCTCTTACAAGCTGTGGGTAAGTTGGCACTGGCAGGAAGGCAGTGAACATAGATTAGCTCAACTCTTGCCAGTGATATGACTGATTAAATAATGAAAAATCTTGTTTAGAAAACTCCAAACAAAACCTTAATACGTAGCTTGCTCATAATACATAAAAATTCTGTTCTGCTTTCTATGGAGAATGCTAAACTGAAAGTGCAGTAATCAGGTTTTGGGAAAAAAAGAAATCAGAAATGCATATCTGCTCCAGAGAAGGATTGTGCTTTTACTAAATAAGGAACCAACAAGAATAGCATCTGAATTAAGGAGTCAGAGAAGCCCATATTTCTGGAAAAGTGGCAGGTTTCAGATCAGTGGCATCAGCTATGTTCATAGCTCCCTCTGATGACCGTACAATTCTGCACAGGATTTATTTTTGTTCCCGTATTCAACCGACAGCTGACTAGTTGTGTCCTAATTGCTTCCAAGAGAGGTCAGCAAAGGTTTTCTTTAAAAAAAGAAGACGCAGCGCCCAAGCCCAAAAAGGCTTAACACAACACATTCACTCACTAATACACAAACAAGTGTGCACGCACACATGCTCCCACACACCCTCTTGCACACATGCTGATTTATGGAAACAATTATGATTCTGTTGCAGCCTTTCTGAGCTAGGAAAGTTTGTAGCTACAGTACAGCGTCTCATGTTGCAAAAGGCAGACAACAGAAATGGAATACTTGTCTGTCCAGCTGTTATCAACAGGAGCAAGTAAGTCATCAGCCTTCTTTAAAAAGTTCTTAAAGATTTCTTAGCTGCTAACAGCATTCTCTGCCCTCATGATTTGGTAAGATCAGAAGCAATGCTTTTGACAGCTTCTTATGGGACAGTGGCAAAGGAACTGCACGTGCACAGAGTATATAAAACTTGAGCTAAGTATACTTTAATTGCCCTGACAATTAAAACTGGGATACAGGACTGAGCTTTAGGAAAATTACTACTATGACAAATTCATGCAGCAATCAAGTGAAAGAGGATGCAGCCATGTCTCTCCTACAGAAGAATGTAGTGATTTAGCGGAATCATCAGGCACACTAGAATTACAAAACAAGAGAAAAGTAAACCTTTGCTAACATGTGCAGATCAACTTTTTTGTCGCTGCTGCTTTCCTACTGTTTTTCCCACAACATAAATGATAACTTTGTTGCTTATGTAATGAGCATAGAAATGTATGCATTCCACTTTCCTCCTAGATCTGCTGCTTTCAGTGTAAGCAGAGAATACAAGATTTAGTAAAGGAGGACACAGTAGACAAGGCTATTGCAAGGGAGTTATTGTGAAGGTGTTTTACTAGGTTCCTGCTGTTTGTTTCTTTTATTGTTATGTTTTTAATTCTGACTGACTTGTTACCTTATGTTTTAATTCAGATTTTGTTTTAAACCTAGATTTTGTTGCTAGCCACCTTGAGTGCCCTTTTTTGGTGGAAAGGCGGGAGATAAATTAATTTAAAAAAATATAAAACCTGTTTCTTTAAAGGATATCCTGGCTGAAAGGATATTTAAAAGGTGATATCTGTATGTTACAAGAAGGCAGGAGGACAAGAATTCTGGAAGTTGCTGTTTCATTCCCTTTACAATAAAAGGTCCAAGGAGCGATTTACTGAAGACGGATTCTTTTCATTATGTTGTTCGTGAGCACCCAGAACACCGCACTATAATGCACAAATGGATATTGACATGGATATTGCCAACTTTGCTCTACAGATCATCTTTTTATATTATCTTCCTTGTGGGCGCTATATCATTAGCTTGCAATGACATGACCCCAGAGCAAATGGCTACAAATGGGAACTGTTCCTCCCCAGAGCGACATACCAGAAGTTATGATTATATGGAAGGGGGGAATATAAGAGTGAGAAGACTCTTCTGTCGAACTCAGTGGTATATCAAGATTGATAAGAGAGGCAAGATAAAAGGAGTACTGGAGCGTAACAGCAACTACAGTGAGTAATATCTTTTCTGTAATATGGACTGAAAGTTCTGTATCTGTGTGTAGGCTTAGCAACCTTTAAAAAATGTGGTAACTTACAGACTCCTGGTTATTTTAGAGTGTACTGACAATGCCTAACACCCAAATGTCTTCTTACTAATCATACAACAGGACATTTGGTACTGATTTTAAAATGCGTCATTTTAAATAATATGTTTCCAGTATCTTGTAGATCTGCTAATGCACTACTTGCAGCTGGTTGCTATTAGCAAAGAAAGCCCCACTATGACAAGTGAATTAAGGTTGTTAAGTATTAAGGGCTCAAACCACAAAGCTCCATGCTCATAAAAAACTTCTGAAACATTTAAGAATGCTTGTAGCACAAAACTACCTGTTTGTATAGTTTCATGTATCTCAGCATTTATATCAACACTTCTCCACATCTCAGATGTAAATGGAGACAATGATGAATGATATCTTGCAAAAATTATCCTGACACTTTGCCAAGCTTAGAATGATGTTTCTATTAATTTCACAGTGCTTTATTACTACGCCGGTAATAAAATATAATACTACTCTCTTATATCACTCCACCCATGATTTTTTTCTGTGTAGTTTAACAGGGAAAGCAGCAGCATTTAAAAAAAACCCCTTGCAGGATATAGTTTAGTGACAATCCTAGCAAATCCACTTCATTTACATGGTTTTCATATAATTTAAAAAGCTGCCATTATGAATCTGATAATTGCAGTGGTATCTTATTTTGCACAGCTAAATACAGAATGTTCTTCTAAAACATCATGTTAACATTAATGTTTATATACCTTGCAGTACAGATGAAAATAGTCAGGGGAAGTGTTGATCAAGAATTCTTGTATTTCATAGCTATTTGGTTTGCTAGCATGTGGCCCTGTCTGTACGCACTTCTGTGATGTTGCAGATACTACTTCTAGTGGTCTCTGTGACTCACTTTTTTTTCCGAATTTGCTATCTGTATTTGCCTACGTTATTGTCGCAGGCAGGCCATTACATGGAATAAGATAAAATATCGATGTAAAAACCTAAAAGCAAGCCTACAGGGTTTTACTCTGCCATTATGCCGGCAGTTTCCTACTGATAAGGCAAAGCAAAGTAAATAAAAATCTTTTGATTGTTTTTATACTTTTATAGACTTTGTTTCTAACTTCTGTAAGACTGAAGCGAGAGAGAGTCATATTTTGTTTTCACTAGCTGCCTCTTGCTTCTCTTGATGGCTTTCTAGCACCTCACACTGACCAATAATGATAGAAGTGCCACTTTCCTTCAACCCCTACTGAGATGTGCCACTTTCCTTCAACCCCTATCAATTTGGTATCACTTAAATACATTATGTCTCTCTTTTAATGGTCTTCATGCCACAATATCTTGATGCTAGTGTGGACAAATGCTTTGGAATTAATAAAGCAAATGCTTCAGTTTTGGGACTAGGAGCTAACAGACTGTAAAATTTATAGCAGTTTGTGAACTCAGGTAGCTAAGATTAACTGTTTTAAGTCAATATAAATGGATCTTACAAATGTGCAGCTTTTACATTGCATTTTATATAAAGTATTTTACTTCTCTTCACACAAATAATTTGGGGAAAAAATATCTGTACTTCCATGTTTAACCAGATCAGTTATCAGGGAAGGTCTTCGCCATACCAAACTTTATAAGTAAAATAAATTAACGAAACTGATTTATTCTGAAGTCTTCTTATCAAACATATTAGACATACTAATTTCAGTGGGTTTAAAGCATACGTAGTTTTTCAGAGTGCTGAATGTGCTTGTGAGTAGAGTAGATAGAGAACTCCTATGCAAGCAAGCTCCCCTTTCAGCTTCAAAGGATGGGGTACCTCTATCCAGGAAACAGGAAACAAAGACAGACAGACAGACAGACAGACAGACAGACAAGGAGAGTTCCCCAAGTTATCCCCTTGTACTGGAAACAGTGGAGAAATCCTCACACGTGTTGAACATTACATGTGAATGGACGCTCTTGTGGATGAAGTTGCCACTTTGGTATTATTCATCGGAAACAAATACTTTTGAGATCAGCCAGTATATTTTGTGAAAGCCACAAAATCATGTCACGGCACTTTCCTGCTACTTACATTTTATCAAACCCAGATGCCCACATCCTTCCTTCATGTCCTCAAAGATGAACATTGGTTTATAATGTTATTCAGATTCATTTCCAGGTTGACTTCAGCTAATACAGAAGAAAGATAGCAATGTACTTACACAAGAAGTAGCCAATGACATGCAGGGTGTGGGTAAAAGATGTAAAGGTTAGATATTGGATATTAATAAGTGGACAACTTCCCTGCAGTGTAATGACGCAAGACAGAACCAAGTTGTTACAGTGTCACCTTACAAGAAACAAATGGAACTGGGCTGTCTGGTTGTGCTTGTTTCCCAAACCACCCCTGTTTCTTTGCTTCCTAATTTGGCATCGTGCAAAGGAACTTGGGGGCTAACTAGTAACACAAAAATGTATGTAAAGGTGCCAGAACGCTATTCTTTTAAAAGAAATGCAGATGTGTAGGACTGTTAACTCTTTCATCAACTTCTGTTTTTCCAAACCGTAGGATGCACAATGCATTTGTATATGGGTGAATTGATTTGCCATATGAAATGCAGAAGTAGGGAATGACTTCTAGCCTTTTATGCACCGCCTGCAGCAGAATTTGTTGTGATGGCAACAGCAAAGAAAACCAAAACTTGTGATTTTTCTGTGAAACAAAATGCACTTTAGGAGCCTAGACCGCCAGTGGGTTCTGTGTGGGTGAGGAAATTGGCCACTGGATCCTCAAAAGCCATTTCTCATTTCTTCACCCACATCAGTACTGCCCATTCACTTGGCTACTTCCTCTGAGCCCAAACTACATAACTGTCCAGAGGAAGAATACAAAGCAAATGGAGGGTGTTGCTCCATTTCCCATCTCCTGTAATTCTTTGCAAGTTCAGGAAGGGCAGGTAAAAGCAGAATTAAAAGCTTGCAGCAGGAACACCTGGGTCAGGAGGTGCCATGTGGGTCCCATGCAGAGGTGTGGGCCTCATTAGGTGCCCAGATATGTGGATGCCAGTCTGGCTTACTTTGTCATGGAAGCAAAACTCCAGATGTAACATGGGCATTGCCATATTAAAAAGTCAGCTTTTGAAGAGAAAACCAAACCCTGACCATTTCCCCCTCACTTATAAAGAAAACTCACGTGTTAAATTGCACAGTATAATCTTGTGGAACCCTAGAAGTAGGTGCTATTAGAAGTCTTGCGAACTCAATTCGTTTGGGGCATTTCACAGAAACCAATTTGTCTGCTTCAACCTTGCATTTTACATGAACAGGGGCCAAATGTGTGACATCATCGCTATCACCATGTCTGGATTTTCTCATGATTAACTCTACAGATTCCTAAAGCTGGAACATGTGGTGGTGGTGGTGGGGTTCTGTTTTCAGTTAAAACCATGCATTATAAAGCAGACTGTAAGAATACAGAATAGTATGGAATTTACCCATGACAAACTTGTGCACTTTGGATTTCACACCAGCATAAAAATGCAAGTTTGTACCACTAATACATAAAATGTGTGAATTAAAGCCTATCTGTTCATATTTCATTTAGGTACGCAACAAAACAGATAGCAGACCAAGTCAATCTTCTCTCAGTTGGAATGCCTGATGGCAAGAGTAACCATCAATATGTTTTCAGTCTGCCAAATGAAAAATGGCTAAAAGACGTGTCTATTTTCACATTAGCTGATATACTGGTGTGGCATTCAAAAATAGGCATAATATATGTTTTCGTGTATTATAGCTACCCCACCTTCCTAATAAATATATCACTCAGTAACAATGAAAATGCCAAGCAGATGAAAGCAAATTCCATATTCTCTGAGAGTTTTTCATTCAAACTTTTAAAGTCAGAGAATAATGCAACCACATGAAAAGAACAATAGAAGAAAAGCAAATAATTCTGTCATCCAACATGATGGTTAATCCTTTGGTTTATTAATCATATATGACTATGAATTACTATATTTCTTTTGAATAGTGAGAGAAGATCCATAAAATATTTTAATCTAATATACATTGAATTTACACAAGTTTTTACTTTTAATATGAAAGTCCTTGGAGAAAGAATTATTGGGAAGGTTTTTGTTCATGAAAAATTTCTACCATTTTTCCCCAACTGTTTAAAGCCACTGCTTTCACTTTTTTAACTTCAAAAGGCAATGAAATCATAGCCAATCAGGGATCACATAGTCAACACAATGATGCAATATAATGACAAAAAGTAATGGACTAACTACATGATGACATAGATGAGGGCAAAGTCCTATTATTATTTCCCTGAATGCAGGAAAGGAGAAAAAGTGAATATATCTCAGTTGCCCAGATAGATGGAACCATATTTCCTATCTAGTGTACTGCATGTGGATTATTAGTACCTCAGCAAAGGAGATAAACACCTGGTACCTTTCTACCTGGGCATTTTTGTATCTCTTTGCAAAGGAGAATGCAAAATCACCAAAAAAAGGTAGGCGAAAATCTTTGTGCAAAGCAGCCCTGCTCTGACTTGGCACTAAATCACAATCTGATTTCTGCACAATTTGTGAGCAGAGCAGCAGCCACTAAGAGAACAATAAGAGAATAAGTTGCTCTTGCTGAATGGCCAGGAAATAAAACAAGTAACTTATCAAGCAATGGGCAAGCCACAAACATGGCTGGTGTGTGACACTCAGTTTGGCGGATCACATGCTGTGTATTTCTTTGGTGCACACATTTTCCTACCTACATGTAGCACAGGTAGGAAAATGTAGCAAGTATTCAGGTATTCAGCTACCTTTTGGTGCAGCAGGAACCATGTTTCACCCTGACTGGTGTGCCACACAAGGACTACTGCATCGCTCTCATGGGAACTGTTTTGATTCCCAGTCTTGCTCCAGTTTGATTCCAATTTTCATAGCAGCCACGTAGGTCAGCCTAATCATATCATTAAGGGAGGCAGATGGATTTTTTTCTGGCAAGTAGGCACTCTCCCAGTTGCCAAAAATATGATGGAGTACACTTTGGTGCTAGCATAAACAGATTGTTTGTTTGTTGCTCTGTAGCTCAGGGATACCCACTGACTATAGCTTGGACAGGTCGAAACAATGCTAACATCTGCTGTAATTCAGGAAAATCTGAGCTAGGTCTCCTGATGACCATTTAGTACAGGGTTCACCTCTGGAATATGAAATACATAAAAGTGTGCACTTGAAAATGTACAATTCTCATTCTTTCAGCCACTGAAAGTGACAAAAACTCTTAGACTGGAATGTGAGGGTATATAATTAGGCAAGAAATATAAAATTAGGCTTTGAAAGGACAAGCCATTTAAATATCAGTGATGTTTCTTAACTCCTGGATTGGCACCAAGAGCTAAGCTTCTTCTTGGACATCAAGTTGGTGACTAGAGAATAAATTTGATGAATAATGATAGAGAAGCCAGAAGAAATCACTCTGCAGCTGACATAAATTGCTGATCTACAGCTTGGGAATGGAAGCGTACAGCGAGAGCCAAAAACCACTCCCATGAAAGAAGCATTGATTGAAACAGATGCGAGACAAAATCCTAACCTCTCAAACCATTTCGTTTTTGCTCTTAGTATCTTTCCTACTTCCCACTGGCATGGTTCAAATGAAACAATGTC
Source organism: Varanus salvator macromaculatus (assembly GCA_023646645.1). Classification (NCBI taxonomy): domain Eukaryota; kingdom Metazoa; phylum Chordata; class Lepidosauria; order Squamata; family Varanidae; genus Varanus; species Varanus salvator. Next base: position 11,340,893 of record JAIXND010000786.1, read on the forward strand.
TCTAAATTAATCACGGTTTATTAACTAAGGATAGGTGTTTTTTTTAATACATTCTGTCTTCTCTTTTCCTTTCCAATCTTTCCCTTGCACAACCAGCTTCAGAGTTTCTGTCGTGTAACAATTTCCTGTTATATCTGAACCAAGAAACTGTGATATAATCTCAGAGGACAAACCAGGATATGAATCTAGGATCAGACCATGGTTTATTACATCGAGATCTTCTTATCCCAGCCAGGGTACTGAATAGCATGACAGTGTTGAAATAACATTCAAGCATTTTAACACATATTTCAACATCATACCCCAACCCCCCAAAAAGAGAATTGCTATTTTCTATTGGCTAATGTCTGAGCCATAAATTTGACATCCCCCATTCAAACATCATGTTGGTTGTTAATCAAATAGCAAGGCAAGCTAATTGTTCTGAGTCTTCCGTCTCCATTCACAAACTGGAGACACCAAAACTCACCTGCCTTACAGAGTTGATACAAAAATGACGCAGGTAACATATTTAGAACTTTTTGATCACTCAAACACTTATATGTAAAATGCTTTTAAAATCAAGGGGGCAGCAGAGTCATGAGGGAAATGTTTTACACATCAGAATCAATATGATTTCTCTTATAGTTTCTACTTTACTGATATTTTTAGTATTGAGGTCTGGAATTTCTCAAGCATCCTGAAGTATGTATCCACAACATAATATTTACTTTATGTATTAAGTTTTCATTTATTGTGTTATTTGGTTTTTTTTCAGATGTACTTTAACATATGTTCACCATTTCATTTGTCCTGATGTATGCTGATGTGGCCAAATGAAAATAAATGTATCACTCAATTAAAACATGACATTAATTCCTATTTTTAAGTACCCACTTCACATCAATACATTCAAATTAATAAATAAATGGATTGCTTTGCTCTCAGAACCAGAAGTCTTGCTCCACTACTGCAGCTAATCTAAGCAACTTAAAGACTTCTAGCATTTCTCTGGTATTCTTGCATAATAAATGTCAAATGTATTACTACTTTTGCAAATTATATATGCCAATGTCTGTTTTGATTTTGTTCACTTATGGTGGTCCTGGTATATTAGAATAGTAAAAAAAATAAACTATCATAATTTAGGAAAAATGATTACCAAATTACATGAGAGATTTGCATTAAAAATGGGACATGGGCTAATTTCTATAGCTGCTGTACTGTTAGCCTATGAACATTTCAAAATATGATATCATTTGTATGCATGGAAAAACTTAATCTGTGTAACAGATGCCACTAAAAACTTGGAAATGGGCATTCACAGATAAGAGTACTGAAAATAATAATGAAATGAATGTGCCTTATTGAGTCATGATTTCATGTTCATGAAATCCAACTTGAAAAAAAATTCTGGAAAATTAACTTAGAATTCATTGATGTATCTCCTATATGTCAAACTACATTTTTTCATTATCACTTGCTCAATATTTTGTATTGGATCATTCCTCCCAATATTCTGAGCCAAAATTTTCCATCGATATGACAGAAGCGTTATTCAGATTAATGCAGGGCACATAGGTCATATAATGGGTCTCTGGACTTGTTGGAGAAACTACCAAATATAGGGAACTACAAAAATGACTGAAGTTAAACAGATGTTGCAACAAGGACAAAACAGTGGACTCCATGATAGTTCCATTTACACCTTTTAAGCTAGTAGGCATGGTTTCTTTTCTTCCCAGAAGAAAGCCTGAGCGTTTTAAGGTTTGGAAAAGGAGGCAGAATACTGGGTGGGGAGTGAAAACTAGGACAGGTTGGGAGCTTTGGTTGAACTCTGGTCCTGCTGGGCATGCTGACTAGAGCCCAGCTATCTCCAGCCCTGATTCAGTTGCTTTCCTTGAGGTGGCATCTACTTTTTTTTGCTTAGTATTAGACAGCCTGAGATGGAAAACAACAAAGCTTTACATGCACCTATTATCACTATTAGAAAATATATATAGCTAGCCATCTTGTATATTATTTATTTATTTATTTATTTATTTAGTGGACTTGTATGCCGCCCCATTCGCCTAAGCCTCAGGGAGGCTTACAAATAAATATCATTAATACAATAAAATGCAATTGGAGACATCCTGGCCAAAGTTGTTAAAATCAATAAATAAAATCAACAATTAAAATGCCGTTTAAATAAAAAGGTCTTGGCCTGGCGCTGAAAAGCAAATAGCGACAGCGCCAGGCGGACCTCTCTGGGGAGCGCATTCCATAGGCTGGGCGCCACCGCAGAGAAAGCCCTCCTCCGGGTACTCACTCTCCTAATGTCCTTCACGGAGGGCTCCCAGAGAAGGGCCTCTGCCGCTGATCTCAAGGGGTGGGAGGGCACATATGGACGTAAGCGCTTCTTTAGGTAACCTTTAGGTATAAGGAGGACCTGGACAGTTTAAACATATCTAATCTCCCCTTGATCTTTTTCAATCTGGCTTTTTATCTGATGGACAGAAAGAGTTTGATAGATTTTGATAAGGATCTGCATCTGGACACAATAGGAGAAATATCTCCCTGTTAACCTGCTTGGAGTTTCAAGACTTCATAGTCTAACTCCAAGTTCTGCCCTGAGATCCTTCAATAGGGTTGCATTCCCAGGCCTTGAAAGATTTTCCTCTCCATTGAAACTTCAGATTAGCATGAAACTGGCTTTCAGAGAGGTAGGAGTATGTGGCACAACCTTTCTTGGATACAACTTTCCTCACATCCCATTGGCAAACATGGCGGATCGGCGGGCCCTCTTATCATCAATCATAGTTTTGGAAGTGTATATAACCCAGCTGTATATAACTGTATTTCTGAAAGCTGTATTCCAGGAGCTTTCTGGAATATTATTTGGACATTTGTACTCAAGAGGATGAGAGTGAACAAATTAAAAAATGAACCTGGGCAAGACAGAGGATTATTTTGCTGGAGAATGCTTAAATCTTGACAGACGCTAGTGATAAACACTATGGGAAGTGTAATGGTGCTACCAGGTCCATCCTTGCTCCTGGATATACAGGAATCAGTGTTTGCCAAGGATGCATATTCTCAATTTCATTTAAATTTAAGCTCTGACCCTTGTTGGAAAGATGTGACTGGAACTTTTGTCGGTTCCAGGACTGATTACTATAACAAACTTTATATGAGGCTGCCATTGAATAGAATCAGAAGCTTCAGCTGATGCAAAATGCTTCAGCTCACCTAGTACATGCTGCCTGGCCTTTAGCATATCCAAGTGGCCATTTTCAATCGCATTGGAGACCTTTAAATCTATCTATGGCCTGAGGCCTACAGGATTAATTCTTTTTTAATCAGTTCCTATGCTGATTTTGTAATATTAAGGGGCTTTGACACCTACCTTACTTTCTACATTTTGAAAAACTGACAAGATCCTTCTATTTTGGTAAATGTCCAATGATTTGGCTTATATTTAGCCAGAGACTGTATTATTCTTAATTTGTGGAATGTTACTGTCTGATGTTTAGACATTTTTCGAGTGCTTTGTTAACTAGGTAAATCACTATGAGTATAGGAAACCTAAGATATGAATTTTTAAAAATAATCATGGTTCTATTGGAAAGAGAAAGGACCGCTTTCTCCAAGTAGTCTAACAGCCTTCCTTCACATTCACAGAATAGTAGAGTTGGAAGGGGCCAGAGGGCCATTGAGTCCAACCGCCTGCTCAGGGTTAGAACTCCAAGTTAAACCATCCCTCATATGCTCCCATCTATAAATACACTCCACAGATTTTCCCCACTCCTAAATGTCCTATTCTTCACAGTCCTACTCAGCTGTTGTAAATTCAAGCCTACTTCCTGATTTCCTTTCTGGACTCAATCCATCTCATAGTTGGTTTTCTTCTTCTTTTGCCTTCAATTTTCCTTTTTCTAAATCAGATCATTGGACATGGTTACCTACAAAGTCATATACTGAAAATACCCTATAGCTAGCATAAAAAATCAGTAGAACACCTGCAAAGCTCTGCCTACATAGCAGGTATTATTATTGCAATTGTGGGCCAACATCTTGGATTTTCCACTCATGTTTAACAATTATTTGTGCTTGAATTGTCTTGAATAAGGCGGTGGGGGAAGAGAGATTATAGCTGTGTTGTCAGGTCCTGACACGAGTAATTTTGCTTAAACCATCAACTGCAAGTTTGAATTTAGAAACAATAAAGTATTTATAGTTGATGTTAATACAGAACATGGGGATTGAGATAACTTTGCATTAAAACTTTAAAAATTTCTGCACCAGAAATCATAGAATGGAACAGAAAACATTAGAATGACAAACCCCAGGGAACAAACCTATCAAGTAATAACGCAGAGAGAAAGTGCCTTGCTTACGTCTAAGGGCAGCTCAGTGCTATGCATTTTTACTTAGAAGTAACTCACAGTTAAAGGGGCTTAATCTCAAGTAAATTTGCATAGGATTGTAGCCCTAATAAATTTACAGCCAAGATTTAATGCATTGTTCTTTTATGTTCCTACATAATATGCTACAAGAAATTAAAAGATGCTTGCTCCTGGGGAGGAAAGCTATGGCAAATCTAGACAGCATACTAAAAAGCAGAGACATCACCCTGCCAACAAAAGTGCGTATAGTCAAGGCTATGGTTTTCCCAGTTGCAATGTATGGCTGTGAAAGCTGGACCATAAGGAAGGCTGAGCGCCGAAGGATTGAGGCCTTTGAGTTGTGGTGCTGGAGGAGACTCCTGCGAGTCCCTTGGATCGCAAGGCGATCAAACCGGTCAGTCCTAGAGGAGATCAACCCTGACTGCTCTTTAGAAGGCCAGATCCTAAAGATGAAACTCAAATACTTTGGCCACCTAATGAGAAGGAAGGACTCCCTAGAGAAGAGTCTAATGCTGGGAACAATAGATGGCAAAAGAAGGGGACAGCAGAGGATGAGGTGGCTAGATGGAGTCACAGAGGCGGTTGGTGTGAGTGTGGACTCCGGGGGATGATGGAGGACAGGAGGGCCTGGAGGAATGTTTTTCATGGAGTTGCGATGGGTTGGACACGACTTTGCGACTAACAAGAATAACAATAATATGCTACATTAGTTTTGAAAAGGACAATGTAATCTAAACAAATTGAAACCAAATGGGTACCACTATGAAGTAAGATGGAGGATATACCCATTTCTAAAGCAACTCTTATCACAAGTTCTTGTCAGGGAAGAAAGCTAGGAGATACCCTGCTCCCAACTCTTCAAGCTAAATCTGAAAGCAAAATGGCTTATGAGGGTGCATCCAGGTTTAATTGTGAAATATTTCGGCATAAAACACCAGCCTTGGTCACAGAATATGCTACAATACTAGAACCAATCAGGTCAAGCTTCAGTGATGGAAGCCAAGTTGGGATCAGCATGTAATGCCCCATCAAGCTGCTGTAATCTCCACTTATCATGCACTGTGCTTCTCCCACATTTTATCTTCATCTTGTACATTACAACTGGTTCTAAAGATTTGCTCACTCATACAAGTCATTGTCCGATGGGTCAAGCACTTCATGATCTACATTCTCTTTTGTACTTGAGGAACTGCTGGTGGAAAGTAATCCTTTCCTTCACAGTTCAATGGGCTATGCTGCAGGGAAAGAGTTGGGTGGTTCTTTTGGAAAAAATGTTTGGTCTGCTGATCAATAAATTGTGGTGTTTATGAACACTTCACCTTCACAAGTTGCTCACACATGATGTGCACACACCACATAAAGGAACATCGTAACAGGGGACTGGTCCAAACCAAAACTGTAAAGAACATATACACAGGCAATACTACACCCATTATACAAGTAGATGCACTATGCTTGGTTGCTGGTTTTGTTTTTGGACTGCTCCTCTCATGTGCATTGCAACACTTAGTTATCAATTTGAGCCTGTGAATTTATTTAGTTTCAAGTTAATGAATATGTGTAGTATCAATAAAGGTAAAGGTTTCCCCTTGACATTAAGTCCAGTCATGCCTGACTCTAGGGGGCGATGCTCATCTCCGTTTCCTAGCCGAGGGAGCCAGTGTTTGTCCCCAGACAGTCTCCGTGGTCATGTGGCCAGCATGACTGCACACCGAGGTGCACGGAATGCTGTTACCTGCCCACCAAAGTGGTACCTTTTTATCTACTTGCATTTGCATGCTTTTGAACTGCAAGGTTGGTAGGAGCTGGAACAGAGTACGGGAGCTCACCCCATTGTGCAGTTTCGAACCGGTGACCTTTCGATCAACCAGCCCAGCAGCACAGTGGTTTAAACCACTGCGCCACCTGCAGTCCTTGTAGTATCAATAGAAACAAGTAAATAAGCAATCTCACAGCTTTTGATTAATCTGAATTGCTTAATTTTAGGCTTGAAAGCAATGAAGCAAACCAAAGCACACCTGTCCATTTTTCTGGCTTCTCCCTACACTATAAAAATCCTCATTGCTGGATTAGGTAGTGATCCATCCAACTTTCATTCTGAGTCACAAGAGCAAATTGATACATGGAGGAAAGTTTTGAGTCTTCTTTATGGAGAGCTGAAATCTTACAGGTATTATATATTTTTCAAGAAATAATGTCTTAAGCATTATCCATAGAGTGCACCTAACTCAGGCCTGCACAGCATATGACTAAGCCAATCATGCCCTAGTCCAGCTATTGATCTATCTAGCTCAGTGCTGATTATGCTGATTTGCGGCTGCTCTCTAGAATTTCAAACACAAACCATTTCCCAGACCTACCTGGAGATGCTAGAGACTGAACCTGCTACCATTATATAAGCAGCATATGCTGTATTGCCAAGCTGTGTTCCCTGTTGTTCCATGGGTGCTTCATATAGCCTTGCTGCAGCTGTCCCAGAGAGGCTCACAGAAATTCATTTATTTATTAAAAATTATTTAATACCGTCTGTCACTGAGGTCTCGGGCTGGTTTGACAGTAATGCAGAAGAAAAAAAGAAAGGGGTTTATCTATCTCCTAGGGGATTGTCCATGTAATGTGTTTAACACGTTTTATCATATGACATGTTCCCAGTCAAGATGCAAGATCTGCCAATAATGCCTTACTGCAGTTTCCAACCCCTCGGAAGGTAGGACTGGCATAAGCAGGGCAGTCCCTGTGGTTGCCTCCTGTCCCAGAGTTATTACGTGTTCTCTGTTAGAAATGCATATGTATTTTTTGGAGTCAGGTGAAGCCCTTTCCTGTTTGGTTCCAGTAGGAATTTGGGGATGAGTTGGAAGGGTCCCCCCTTTAGTTGCTCTTATGTAGTTTTTAAAATTACTGTTTTATTCATATGCGTTCTGTGCTTGCATTTTTAACTTTCTATAAACTACCTTCTGAACATTTTTTGGTTGAAAAATGATCTAGAAATCATGCAAATAAAAATAAATACACTGTGAAGGCCTGATGTAAAAAATTGCCAAGAAGCCCAGTCACTTCTTATCATGAGATCAGTTGGTTATTCTATGTATTGCAGGCAAACAGTAGCAAGTCTCATATGTAAATCGCAAACTAGGGCTTTGCAAAAATCAGCAAGAACACTGGTATCTTTAATATAGAGAATTTACATAGATGATTCAGAGGTAGGGAATTACTGGCATCTTGGATTAAATCCATTTCTTTACCACTATATACCATGATGATGAATGCAAAAATTCTGTCAGTGGACAGCATCCAAAACCACCCTTCTCCCCTTAGTTTCACAACAGACAGCAGAATAAAAAATGTGGGTGGTGCTGGCACAGAAGACGTAGCGGTCAGGGCAGCCAAAGGATGCAGTAATTCAATCCATCCTCCTGCAGCTTCTGCCACAAGTGCGCAAGAAACTTGAGCTGTGCCCTTTGACAGAAGCTTTGATTCAAAGAAAAACAGTGTATCCTTTGGAATGATTGTGATGTGGATGGCCAGGTGTGTTCAGTATCCGCCAAGGTGCTTCCTACTTCTAAACACAAGCTTTCACTATAGACCAACCATTTGTTCAGGATACAAATTGTTCAGGCATTGGCATCCATGGCTTGTGATTTTACACAGACAGAATTTTGCTCCATTGCACGAACTGGTGCCAATGGTCTGTTTGGTGTGCCCCCACTGTGTCTACTTTTGCATAGCCAAGGGTCTGCCAAGTGTCTGTAGCTTTCCCCCTCCCCCTCCCCCCCCTTCTGCTCTCCCCGAAATCCCTCCCATTTGGAAATTCACTGCATCATAACTATGGGATAATCCTAGCAATGATAGTGACACAAGACATTCTATGAACATACAAAGCTGCTTAATTCTGAGCCCAGCCTCTACTCCATCTAGCCTAGTACTGTCTGATCTCATTCAAAGAAAGTGAGAATGTTTGCAGTTGCAGCTGCAGTCCTGCCACTGCTGATGTGCTAAATGAAGATGGTAGTGACAGATCTAGAACTGTATGTAGGCGAAGTATGTGCAGGCCCTCCTGAATGCTCTCAGTAGTAGAATTTGGCTGTGTGCATGAAGCCTGATCAACAGCGTGACAATCTAAATTCCACACAAGGTAATCCTAATCTAAAACTGGCTCGGCTCACTCTTTTGGCTGTCCAACAAGTGTCCTTAGTAACAAGATCATCCCCAACCCCTCCCTTCTAAACCAATGTGTCCTGCCCTCTCCTCTCCTCCAAAATTCACATTCTCCTCTCTCGGATACTAACATTATCCCATTCTCCATGCCTCACTCTCCCACAAATCCCATACCTGTTCCCACTTGGGCTCTCCTCCCTCCTCCCTTGCACTTACTTTGTAATGGTTTTCAAAAGCACAGCAACAAAAAACTGAGTATACAATTTAAATTGAGCTCTACTCTTGGTGATTTATTATGGGTAGCTGGCACTGCATAGTACCTAATAGAATAACGCTTTCTTTCCCACAAAACATCTCCAGCTGTTTTCCCATAATTTAGTTACAAAACCCCCCAGTTGTTTGCTTTCTCAGGCTGCAGAGAAAGCAAATTTTATATTATAAACACCTTACTAAAATTTATTCAAAAACCTTTGGTGTTTTTGCTTTTGCTTTTGTTAAATTAACTGCTGGAAAACTCCAGAAGATATTGGCATCAATTTCTAGATGCATACCTAGGAAAAAAGCCAGACAGACAATGTCTCAAAATGTTTAATTATTGGTAGGTTGGTTCCCCTGCACACACCCACTCTACTAACTTTGGAATAATATATGCAGCTATTCTGCATAAGGCTGTTAATCTGCCACATCTGCTTTTGGTTTTGCCACAGACTTGAAATACCAGTGTCATACAAGGTATTTCCTTTCTTGCATTTCTACATAACCTCTAGGTGGCACTTTATTACAGCAAATAGTACAAATACACAAGAGGAAATCATGCTGTTTTTCACCGTTAGAAAAAATTAGCTTTTCTACCTGAGTCATTTATTGTACTCCCTCAGTTCCTTATAATTATGTAAAAGTTCTTTAGCTGACATCATGATCCTTCTGTTTTGCTTCTTGTTTTCAAGAGCATTTTCCCAGGTTTCATAGAGTGAGGAAATGGAAGAATTATTTCTGAAAGTGCAGGAAGACAGTATATTCATTCTTGTGTAATTGTGATATTCTGCTATAGCACTCTGCCACCTAGAAGTTATGCAGTGGAACAGCAGGAAAGAAAAGACTGTACAGCTCAGATCTCAATTCTGTGACAAAACTGAAAATAGATACAGCATGGGAGGGTGACATCATCATCTGAGGAACCTTTAAACAACTGTGAGTAAGGAATGATGACTGCACAACCAATGCCCTGTATACATAAGCATATAGTCACTTTTTCATAGCAATTAGCTAATTTTTAATGCTATAAAAAGATACCTTGGGAAGTGAAACAAGTTCTTCCTACTATACTTGTGCTAATATACTGTTGCCAGTAAGCACATTCCCACAAAGCGAATATATCTGTGCATAAATAAGAATGTGACTTGAAATTGAAAATGCTATTGCCACCCCATTTATTAAAGAAAGCTGGAATATTATATGATCAAATGGAAGGAACATAAGAAGGTGAAATTGGTGTTAGAAGCTCTGCCAGGTAGAGGTGAGTTTTTTAAGTATGGCACCAATTTTCCTCAGCAGTCAAGAAACAATTCGTTTAATTTTTCTTCAAGAATTTTTGCAGAAGTCTAGGATTTTAGAGTAGTTTGTTTGGTGATAATGTGGTTATATAATATTATTTGTTTAACATTTCTAGATATAGCTCAGAAGATTTAAACAGCAGGGCCAGATTTTGTAGATACTTCTGCAGTGAAAATGGCCAAATCTTGATCAATGTATCTCTATATATTCTCATAGCTAAGATAAACAGAGAAGTTCAAGTTTTTTTTAAAGAAGCTGATAATTGTGAACTTCTTATGCACTTGTATGAAATTCTTGTATGGGGATTCAGGAAACCCAACTTGCTTAGCTCCCTGACTTGAGAGAATGAAATTCATCAGACCATTTTCTAAGTGGTTCTTAAGTTTAAAATTAATACACATTTTCCCTTGAGCTCTACGCATTTATTTTAGACCTACTGAAACTCAACCATTAAGCCAGTAAGTTGGGAACATAAGCAAAGCTGTGCTGGGTTAGGGCAAAACCCAGCTGGTCCGGCATTCTGTGTCCCATAGCAACCAAGCAAATGTCCCAGTGGGAAGCCCACAAGTAGGACCTAAGTGCAGTGACTCCCTTGCATTCATTTCAACTGGCACTGAGAGGCAGTTGAATAACAGCCATTGATAGACTTGTTTTACATCACAGTTACTTTAAATGCTGAAATCATGTAAACCAGTTACATGGGCCCTCACCCAAGAAGCATCCCTCTTGACAGTTTTCCTTGCTTGCCAGATTAGCTATCCTGGCACATAATTTGTAGAACTAATGACAGCCAATGTACAATACAGTACAATACATTGCATTATTAATGTATCAGGAGCAAGTCAAATAGACAGTAGAACAGCATTAAGTATGCAGTCTAGAGGCACGCAGGTTATAGTGCTGTGAGGATCTGAAAGATCCAGGTTGTAGTCCCTGCTCAGTCAGGAAGGCCACTGGGTGACTTTGGGCCCTGATGCTGATGCAGTTACTTTCCTTCCAACTAAAACCAACGTTTGGGCAGGCAAACCAGCAGAAGTAAAAGAAAAGAAAAATGGAAGGACTTCCTACCTTCCAATATGATCACCACCTACCAGGTCTTAAAAATTAGTGGTTCCTCTTTCACGGGATTGTTCTCTAAATGTTTGGCTAAAATTGTTCCAATTATTTGGGGATATATCAATATGAATGTTTTTATAAACAAAACCTGTTTTTGCATGTATTTTCCTAAAACTGTTTAATTTCCTTATATTACATTACCATTTAGTGAATGAAATGTGTTTTTTTTCCTTTTACTCTCTTAAAGAAAAGAAAACCTTGTAACAGAGTTTTGCGTAATTACTAGGCTAAGCAATTAAGTCTTACTATGAAATACTCATATTATTAAAATTACTATTAAAATGCATAAGAGCATTTCAGCACCTTTACTACACAAGCCATTCAATGGCTGGCTGCCTTTTGGCATCTCTAGAGGAAAGAAAATGCAAAGGTGAGCTGCTTATACAGAGAGAGGGGCTGTGGTAGGATAAAGAGAATCACCAAGGCCAGACAGGACTCCTCAGAAAGTAAATGTTAGAGGAACCTGTGTTTCAGAAATGGGACCAAACCAGGCTGCTACAGCCAAACAAAGATACAGCTCTTCAAACTCTACAATCTTGCCAGTGCTGTCACTCACCATTGGTATTCAGGTACCATGTGAAATATGCATTAAAAGGCAACAGATTTCCAATATATCTTTCAACTGGACTGAAAGCAGTTCATTTGGTTAAACTAACCCAAAGAATCCTGGGAAAAGTTCTTTTGCAAGGGTGGCCAAAAGGATGTTAGAATCTTTATTTATCAAAGTATAATTCCCAGGGATTCTTTTTGCCCAGTTAAATGGGCTTAAAATGGCTTTGAAATCTCATACACTGAGACATTGACACTTGCTCAATAAGTGATCAGGTTTCACTAACATTTTAACTGTATATACTTATTTACTTTGAAGTAGGTCCTATTAAGTTCAGAGGAGCTTTCTCCTAAGTAAGTGAGCACAGAATTTCATCTGCAGGTGTGCTGCATACAAAATAGTCAAATATGTACAATTCTAATTTAATGTTTTTATCTATGTTTTTCATTTGGTAAGAAAAATACTGCTGCATAGAGAGTTTAATATATTATGATTCTGAGTGAGAACACTGCTGAGGGACCACAGAAGCAGCTGAGCCCAGCTGCTGGAGGGTGAGAGAACTCTAGAGGATACTGTGCAGTAATCACAGAGCAGGATTAATGGACAGGCTGAGTACTCAAATATATTCTAAATATGGTAGCTGGGGACAGCTGCCGACCATGCCCTGATATGCTCCTGCGGTGGCCATTAGAAAAAAAATGTGCTGTGTCAATATACAGTTCATTTTCTCACCCTGAACCTTCTCCGTGAAGAGAGATTTGGGCAAATGCACGGTCTCTTTCTATCACTGGGGTAGTTCAGAAGTCTGGGTAGCCAAGAAAACTTGGTAAAAATGTGCTTTACTGTGATAAAGAATTCCGCATGCTAGTACTGAGCTGGGTGATGTGCAGAGATTCAAGACTTTACTAGTATACCTTCTTCATAGAGTTAAATAAAAAAGAATCAATGTAGAATATGCTCCTACCAGAAACACACCAGAGCTGCTAAATACTTGTGAAAATAAGAGATGAAAACAGGAACATTTCCGTTGTTCTCAATTTCAAAATGTTGGCATAATTCAATCTCCCCATGCTGGCTAGAGCTGATAAAAATAGTCTAAAGGCAGCTAGAGGGCACCAGGTTGGAGAAGGATGTTATAGGCACTTTCTTTGCCAAGATATGTAGATTCACTGACCTGACTTGCATGCAACAGCAACTATTTCTATTTTGGTAAACTCTGAACTCTTGTGGTTGTACTCCTTCCCTGGTTTCAAACTCTGGCTTGTTAGGGGAGAGAGCAGTCAGAACTGCAGGGACAAACAACATGCTAAGCAACCCAGGGATGGAGTGTCCCTGGTTGCTGAGCCTCCCCAAGTGACAGAAGCATCTGAGCTGTAGGAACGAGTGCACTGGCTCTTTATAATGTGCAAAAGCCTCTGGGCTAACCCTTTCCCTACCCACTTGTGTGCGCAAACTGGACTATTACAGATGATACAACTTGGGCATTTCCACAGACCAATATGCTATATTTTATTGCCGGGCTTTTTGATACCAGTGGGACATGGTGCTTTGTATGATTATTAGTCGGATTTGTTGCATCCAACTTTTCCACAGCATTCTTGCACAAAATGTTTGTGCTCTCTGCTGCGCTGCTCTGTGGATTCATGAAGGATCAAGTTATCAGTGGTTATTAACCATAATAGCTAGGTGGAAACTCCACCTAACAAAGCAGCATTTTGCTTGACTACCAGCTGCTGGGAAAAAACAAGAAGGGAAAGCCATCACCTCCACGCCTTGCTTAAGAGCTTCCCAAAGCTGTCTGGTGGAACATGACAGGGGAAAGAATATAGCACTCCAAAGTCTTTGCTCCTATATGCAAGTTAATTTTAATGCTATCTTGCATTTCGAGCAGTCTGCATGTGGAGATCAGCATACTTCTTCCAAGCAGCCAGCCGCCCCTGCCACCACAACCTCCACCTCTTGGTTATTACAACGGAATTGTGCCCTTAGGCACCCATTTGTCTGTGAATTGGAAAGAAAGACTAAACTTGGAAACTCTAGTTAGGAAAATGTTGTAATTGCTAGGCTGTAACAATTAGTGTTGTTTACTTTCTTTCCTCTGTCTGTATTTTGCTAAGCAATGTGATTAGATACCAAACAAAAAGAAATGATCCTGGAGGAATAAATGATAGAGCCAAAGAAACTTGAAACTTGTTTCCCTAGCCCCACAACTACTTTTTTATGGCTCACTCATGCAAGCTTATATATGAGCACCATATTATTTTCTTCAGAAAGTTTGTTATGTTTCCTTCTGGCATTCGCAGGCTGGATGGGCTTTATCAAACAAAACAGATAAGTCTCCCTTTCCTCATTTTCAGAGGATCTATACTAAATTATTAATTATTGAATGATTATTAATTCAAGTGTAAGGACATTTCACTGGGAACCAAAGCCAAGATCATCCATATCGTTGTATTCCCAAATACAATGTATGGATGTGAAAGCAGTGAAGAAAGCTGACACATGGAGAAAATTTATGCATTTGAAACATGGTGCTGGATGAGAGCTTGACAGAAAGAGACTGACAGAAACACAAGCATTTCTTTGGTTTAGATCAAAGCAAGCCAGAGTTTACTCTAGAAGCAAAAATGACAAAACGGAGGCTATCCTACTTTGGACACACAATGAGAAGGCAAAACTCTCTGGAGAAGACAATTGTGCTAAGGAAAGTCAAAGGCAGAAGAAGAAAAGAAAGACCAACTATGAGATGGATTGACTCCACAATGGAAGCCCCAGCTGAGCAGGGCTGTCATGGACAGGACCTTTTAGAGAGCTTTCATTCATAGGGTTGTTGTAAGTCAGAGACGACTTAATGGCACATAACAACATAATTTAAAGGTTTGTGTTGGGTGAGTTCAATCACTTCCATAAATGCTTACTGTGAAAAAGGGTTTACAACAAAGAGTCTCGTAGCAGTTTAAAGGCAAGGAAACTGATCCTGGCATAAGTTTTGGGGGAGACTGTGCACTTCATCCAATTCATGAAGTATTAACTTCAGATTGGCAGAACTAAATGCACATGTGCCAGCAGGTCCTCATATTTACTGGAATCTCATTCCTTAAAAATACAGCAAAATGAGAATGTACAACTAAACAGTACCTGTCACTCAAACAGGATTATCCTAACCCAATCCAATTTGACACTCAAGGTTGCTTCAGATCTGACACTGGTTGAACAGACCTATTCCATACAAGCACCTAAACTATATAACAAATGTTTGGTTCATATACATGGCAAAGGAAGCTCCTGACTGGTCGCAGCTCCCTGCAGCATCTATCCATATTGCAAAATTCATTCTTATAAAATTCAAGGCCTTCATACATGATGTTCCAAGGGTGATGACAATATATATTTCTATAGAAACTTGTTTCCATATGGAATCAGTTGCTGACATTACTGACTTTATCTTAAATTCAGAATGTCTTAACCAACCAAAATGTCTTAACCAATTTACAAGCAGTGCAACAACATGGGCGCAATCACTGAGGGCACGATCCTATCTGCCATCAAGTCATCTCCAACTTATGGAGACCCTATGAGTGAAAGCCACCCAAAACATCCTGTCCATGACAATTCCATTCAGCTTTTCCAAGTTCAGGAGTGTGCCTTCCTTTATGTATTAGATCCATCTCATATTTGGTCCTCTCTTTCGTCTTCTGTCTTCTGTCAGTCCAGGGTATTCGCAAAACTTTCCTCCAGCACCATCCTTCAAACACATTTTCTTCTTATCAGCTTTTTTCTTCAATGTCCTGCTTTCACACCCATACATTGTGATGATCTTGACCTTGGTCTCCAGTAAAACATTTTTATACTTGACAATCTTTTCTACTTCCTTCATTGCTGCCCTTCCAAGTTTCTCAGTCTTCTTCAAATTTCTTGGCTGCAGAACTGAAGACTGAGCCAAATTTCTATTTTTTCATTATTAACAGTAAAGTTCTGTCATTCTTCTTTGGACACAATTTTTGGTTTCTTAATATTCAGCTGCAGCCCAGCATTTTATACTTTCTTCTTTCACTCTTATCAGGAGTTGTTTCGCATCACTGCTGCTTTCTCCCAGTAGTATAACATGCCAATTTTGATGAAATAAAGCCTACAACACGAAACATCCCCAAGCCAGGATGGCTGCCTGGGGGTGGCCTGAGCCTTATATACAACTGTCCCAAATCAGTCTGGAGATTTTCCAGCTCCAAAGCACCCTCCCCAAACCACTTTTTCACCAGAAAGTGAGTAATGAGGGGGAAGAACAAGCAGTTGTTCCCCATCTGGCCCAATTCTGAATGTGTCTTGGGTGCTAAATGCAGGTTCACTGATAAAAGGGGAAGGGAAATTTGTGAATGTTAATAAAATTCATTTGTTGTCATGGCTTTTGCAGAATAAGCATGCACAAGCATTCTCCTGCATGCATGTTTCACTTATGAGACTACCAGTGCTTTTGTGCTCACTGCTCTCACCCAGTTCGATGGTCTAATGCCATCAGCTTGTTTTTTGCTGTTTAAGTGAAGGGTGAAAGATATGGAACTGCCATATATCTTGTTTTGGAAGTGAAGCAAGGTGCTTTGGGGTGCAATTTTTGAGCTCAAGAACACTGGAGGACAGGGTTATGCAGCCTCTCTATGTTGTCCTTCCTCTGCTCTGCCATGTCTGATTTTGACTTTTTTTTTTAACAAAAAACCCAAAAACAAAAGTCCACAGCTACAGATAACACATCATTTGAACTTCAAGTCATAGAATTTAAATTAATGGATCAGAAATTTTATGGAGAAAGAATTCTGGAATGTTGCATGTGAAGTCTACATATGAATCTTAGAATCTAAATTTGAAAAATTATGACCATACAATGAAAAACAATAAAATATAATACCTGCCGTTTACTTCAACTGAAAAACATACAAAGACTCACTCTGTCATGAGAAAACTCAAAAGAGCATTTTAACCACAATTTTTGTAACACAGGCAGTCAGTATCAAATATTTTTTATATAGCAGGCAAGAATTCTCTTTCCCACTTAAACATGTCAGAAGCTGATTAATGGCAGTATAACTCTTGGCAAATTTTGATCAAGAAATATATTCTACATACAAAGTTTTACAATGAACATAGCCTTATAATTTTTTTTAAAAAAATTCATAGCTTCCCACAGTGTTTGCAGCCTACTGAAATACAAGTTTATGAACAGTGAGACTCAATACCACGAAAATATAAATGGATTGCACTGAAAATGTAACTGGTCAGCAAGCAGTATTCTGAGATGAATGCTTTGAATGAATGGCAGGAGCTCCAAGGTTCTATTTCTCACCTTTCAAAAGTAATATGTAAGCCCTCTTTCCAAAGAGACTGCTTCCTCACCCCATTCTGTGGGATCTAGGAAGAAAGACGCCTCAGAGGAAATGCATTTTGCTCAAGTAACTTTCTCCTAAAGTAACTGCAGTTGCTGCTTCTAGTGGCTAGAACTAGCTAGCCCCATCTTAGAAATGAAAATTGTATTGAACTGTTGTACAAATAGTACAAGTTGTACTATTTGTATTATGTTTACTTATTGTATGTAAGCCGTCCCGAGGCTCATGCGATTATTTAAATATAAATAAATAAATATTGATTAGGTCTAATGTAGTCAGTTTCATTTTGAAGGAAAACTGTGGCAAGAAAAGGAGAAAGGAAAAGAAAATGTTCTTGCATATGTTCCCAGGAATATAAAGGCTGCTGTAAGTGGTTATCCAGGAATGTTAACAAGCACCCAAATGTCACCTCTCTTGAAAAAATGTTTTGAAGTTGAGACCATTACCAAAATTGTGCAGAACACTAAAATGGCATGCACTATGTTATCAACCAGTGGTGCCAAAGATACCATCTAACAAGTGGCTGAGCAGTCACCCACAACTGTCCAATAAAAGTGCTGATAATACTAGCAGCTAGATCAAATTCTTCTTATTTGGTACTATTTGTAGTTCAATTGCTAACCAAATCCTTTAGTTTCTATTTAGGTAGAATAAAGAGTCAGGAAGATGCTTCGCCCCCATGTCAGTCATCTGCTCCAGGCTATAGCTTTGAGAGTTGGCTAAGCAGAGATAGGAAGAAAGGAAGGAAGGATGGAGGGAAGGAAATAAATGTCAGACAAAAATGACAAGTACATGGTTTGTCAAATGTACTTTGGCCCTACTTGTGTGCGCAGCTGGGAAACAGCAGTGTCTTGAGGGGATGATGATGCAGAGTAACATAAGCAAAAGGGAACACCCCCCCCCCACCCCAGAGTTTCAATCTAAATCTAAGTTACAATAGGAAAGGTGCATCAGAAGGAAAGGGAGGGACAAGGAGAACCAGGGATGGCTATGAACTAATGCAGTTAAAGGGGCTTTAATCTTTGTTTTGTTTGGGAAGTGGACTCAACAGTGAAGGTCCATGGTCAATTCAGCTGTTTCCATTAGTTGCATTAGTCTCCCCACGTCTGCCAGTCTCATGCTTCCCAATTTACATAATTACCCTCACTGGGCACAGCTTGTCATGAAGTCCAAACCCAGCAAGGGTGGGTTGACTATTCTGTTCTGAGGACTGCTAGTTGAAGAATAAAACCCCTTTATTTTATTTATTTATTTATTTAAATATTTATATGCCGCCCCTTGCAGCAGCCTCGGGGCGGCTCACAATACAAAAACATATCCAATATTTAAAATAATATTTAAAATCTTTTTAGTAGATCTTCAGCAGTTTGTCTAATCTATTTCCCAATACATTCCTGCACATTATTATCTTCACAAAACATGCTTCCTTTTATCAACACTGTATGACAGACAAAGAAAATGTACAAAATGCTTGCAGGAAAACTGGAGTCAGAGTGAACCTTTGTGGGTTTCCTGTTAGTTTTAAGGTGATGAAAACTGGCCTTGTCTTAGTTTTACATGTGGTCAACTCTCACCATTACTATGCCAGTGAAATCAAAGTGTTTAGGAAATATAAGGACTCAGGAAATGCCAGATAGCTCCTGACAGCTGGAAACACGTGCTGCCAGACTGGAGGAAGTTGTTGCTTATGTTCTCGGCATTAATTTACATGTAATTTAATAGACTGTCTTATACTGCTTTTCAGTCTGGAAAGGAGCAGCTGTTCTCTAATGCCTACCTCCCAGTGGTTAGTGAACTGACGGTTATCTTTACCCATAGTGTAAAAAATATCATTTCATAAAAGTTAGTAATATGGTATCTTCTTGATTATTACCTGGGTAAGATCAGTATTAAGTTTTCAGCAAATGGTATCATCCTTGTAATAAACTGCCCAGGACTTTTTAAATTGTGTGGCATTACTTTATGATGGATGGGATGTTCACAGCATTGTTCTCTGTTTGCTCTGCTCTCTCTGGATCACTTAGTGGCATATTCACTTGCACCCATAATGCAGTGTTGACTTGAGCATTTGGAGTGCCTATTTTGTTTTCCAATGACACTTCCTGATCTTTTGGGATTTGTCAAAAACACATCCTGCCAGACTAATCTTATCTTTATTTTTAAAATGATTTATTGAATTGAATGATTGTGGGTATGCTGAGGTTGTAATCAATATTGATTTTGGCAACCCATGCCTCCCTCCCTCACTGGGATTCCTGAATTGGAATCTGAAGAGCCATCTGTTTGGAATGCTCCAAAGTCTAACTCCATATTTCCTACATTGAGCAAGTCATTACTACAAATCCTATAAGTTGTATTCCAATTGTATAATTTCCATTTTGTCCCTTCTAAATTTTTAAACTGACTTACTTCTCCAAAACTATTTTCACCAAGGCTTTCAATAGCCTTTGAGGAGTCAGATCTAAATACATCTTCTCATGCCTCAGTCTTCTTGACCTTAATGTCATCCTTTACTTCTTAACTCTTCCTTTTTGAACTTCCACAATCTGGGAGATGATCTATCCTTGGATTCCCCAACTATTTCCTTCCTCATGTCTCCTCTTCTTCATCAACAGCAATCACCTGTCACTTTCCCTTTGGTGGGTATCAGTCTACTTTCATGCTGCTCCCTATGGCTAAAATTGCTATCAAACATCTTTCTTCTCCTCTTTTAGATACTTATCTAGATATTCCACTTCTTCAGAAAAGCCTCCTCTGAACAGATCTAACTTTCTGTTATCACTACTCCACTGCAGCCTGACTTATCTCTATTCAGTTCTCATTTGACATTAACTTTTCTTTCCACTTTTGTCCTGTTTCGTGAATATAGATTAAAGAACCTTTGGTCTTCTGAATGTGTTAGAGTAGAATTGTACAGGGGTTGCAGCCTAACACCCCTGAAGATCAGCAGGTTCAAGAAACCATCTGGATAGTGTCCAGGTCATTTGGACACATCAGAAGCTGCCTATACTGACTGGGTTCAGATAACACAATAACCCACACTTAAGGGTTGAGTATGGGTTGTGGTACAAGGATCTGTTGCTGAAACATGGATTATCATGCTGTCTGAAACCAGTTGAGGTAATAACCTATGGTGAATAACCCATGGCTTGTTAGCACAGCTGGTTTCTGACAACACAAAAGCCACATTTCAACAACAACCCATGGTTGAACAATAATCCACATTCGAGCCATATTTAATCCTTATGTTTTGGCACTTATGTATTGCATATTTATACCGTCCAACAGCCAAAGCTCTCTGAGTGGTGGACATCAGTTAGAACAAAACAAAACAGTATTAAATATAGAATAAAAATTTAAGTGGTTAAGACTATAGTGTAAAATAAAATGAGAGCTAGAATAAAACCTAGCAGCAGCACAAAGATTTAAAATACAATGCATAATTCAAAACAGAGTTTAAAATCCTGCTTCATCTAGCCCAGCACTGTCAACACTGACTGGCAGTGGCCTTCCTGAATTTAAGCAGGCAGTTTTCTAGTCAAGGCATTGTACCTGGGATTTTCTATATGCAAAGGAGATGCTTTGCCACTGAGCTGTGGCCCCCTCCCTTACAATTTATGTGATCCATACAGTGCTGAGGATACTAAACTCTGCTGCCAAATGTTACAGTGGTCATAACTGTATGCATTGTTGACGTACTCTGGATTTGTGATTAATCTGTTTCATCTGAACAGACATCATATGGAAAAAAGCAAAAAACTGGAAAAGTAATGTAGGAGTTATTTGCTGCAATGTTGAAGATGTTCAAAACTGAGAGACTGAACTGAGAAGCAAGATTCCTCAGTTCAAGTCTTGCTCCTTCTCTACTCATTAAATTAGCTGCTCTCACTCAGCTCTCCATCTATAAAACTTAATGTTAAGGAATTTGTATCACATCCTTTGACAAATTCCCAAGGAGCTTTAAAAGCAGGTAACAGCCCTTCAGTTGAGGAATACCTTCAAAATAGAGGCCAGTCCTTGCACAGCCCTTCAGACTGACCTCTGTAAGAGAGGACACAGAAAATACCTGTATAGAAGCAGTTGTATGGCATTTGAAGTGATCTGTGTGTCAAGCAGATAATTTTTCACAGAAATGGTACCTGCGTAGGAAATGTATATTGACAGCATCATATTGTGTCCTAAACTACTTATTTGGAAGTGTCTGATTGACTGTCAATGCCCTGAAGTAAAAGGCACATATCAGCATAAATGTCTAAAGGTTCAATTTGTAGACTATCATGCAAATGGAATCAAAGGACTTTATGGAGCTCGCTGTTATAGTAACAACAACAACAAATCATCCATATAGTGATTCCCTGATTGATTTATATGGGTGCATACATGCAAAAACATTGTATGCAAATAGGTCATTCAGGTGATGATATCATCATCATCACATCATCATCAGGCATTCTCATGCATTCCTGCACAGTTCACAGGGTTGTCCTCCAGCAAGTTGTATGCACAATTAACTTCATGTGTATATTCCCAAATAATATGGATGGTAGCTCCTAAAGTGGTTCATATTTTTAATCTCATTTAAGAATGCATTAAATACTTTTTTCTACAGAACACTCATGACTTGCTAATGTAGTCAGAACAATCAGTTAACAAAAATTTGTCAAATGACCAGTTTTTCATCTAAGCAGATGGTGGAAGGTAAAATGATACTGGACATACTGGCAGAATATGACGCAGGGAAGTAAATGATGATACTGTTGGCATTCTTGGCATTTAAAAAAATTCATTTGGAAGGTACCTTGTTTTTGTTCCTCAAACAATTATTTGATAGCTGTCATTAATAGCTAAGTATCTCTTAATTCAAAAAGAGAAAAAACTGAATGTTATTCATATAGTATATTTAACACCAATCAGCATTAGTGCTACGCAACAGGTGGCTTGGTAAACTGCCAAAGTGGCTTATTTTTTACAATAGTTGCAAATAATTTTCTTAAAATTGTGCTTTGTAATTTTATCTACCTTAATTTTTCTTGTTGCATTTCTAAGGCTAATAGGCTACATGCAAAGATAGCCTTCTGCCTGCAGAACAGCTGCTGGTGGTTTGAGTTTCCCCTCCACCCTGAACCTCTCTTCAAGCAGCTCACGAATTTAAGCAGCCAAATGTCCTCCTGCCAGCGGCCTTATGCAATACAGCATGGGCCTGTGAGAATAAAGTTCTACACAGTGCCAGTGCACTCCCTGCATGGTTGTCAGAGTTGACCAGCCAGTGCACCATGACTATCAGGCAGGCTGAAACCAGTCAGAGAACTGTTATCTGCAAAAGTTGTATTTGTAGATTATTATGCTTTAATCTTAGTTGATCCTATAGAGATATGAAAGTGAAAATAATGCAAGAGTAAGAAAAGAGAAAAAGAAACTCACTGTTTTGAAATAAACACTTTCATGTGTGCATTTGCAGAAAGATCAGCATGATCAGCACTAGGATCATAAATCATTGCTGCAACTGCACTTATAATACTGCATACAATTCTGGTTACCTTGCCTGGAAAAGGACATTATTGAATTGGAACAAGTGCACAGAAGGGCAAATAAAATGATCTGGGGGTTGAAGCAACTCCACTCTGTGAGGAGCACCTACAAAAACTGGGATTGTTTAGCTTGGAAAAAATGTCAAGTAGTGGGGAGGGGGGAACAGGATAGACATTGAAAAGTATGCATGATGTTGAAAAAGAGACACTAGAGCAATATGACAGTGGAACCAGCTGCCTAGAGAGACATTCCAAAAGAAACTGGATAGCCATCTTCGTGGGATGGTGTGAATTGGTGTCCTGCAAATTGGTGGGCCTGGTGGCCTTTATGGTCCCTTCCAACTCTACTATTTATGATTCTATGAAGTACTTCTTCACATAGTGCATAAACAAACTATGGAATTCACTGGCATAGGATGTACTGATGGCCAACCATTTATTTATTTATTTATTTATTTATTTGATTTCTAGACTGTACCTATAGCCTTAGTAGGGCTCTCTGGCTGGTGTACCTCTCCACTAAAAACAATGATAAAATAAATAATTCCATAAAATAATACAATGCTACAACACAGACAAGGTAGCTTAAAATCATTCACAAACACACAGAGACACACACACCAATCAAAAAACAATTATTAAAATTCCTGGAAATTAGAACAGTTTTCTCCTGGTGCTGAAATGCTAGTAATGAACACACCAAGAAAAACTTCTTTGCCTATTCCAGAGGTGTGGCACAACCACCAAAAAGGCCCTCCTTCTACTTGCCATCCTCCTCAACTTTTGGGAAGATGGTTCTTTAAGAAGGGCCTCTGACTCAGATCTATATGGATGGGTAGGTACAAATGGGAGAAAGCAGTCCTTCAGGTATCCTGCTCCCAAGCCGTTTAGGGCTTTATATGCTAATCCAAGCACTTTGAATTGGGCCTGAACCTCAACTGGTAGTTAGTGCAGATGGTATAGAATTGGCATGATATGGGTGTGTGGACTAGTTGGTGTCAATTTTGTATGGCTTTAAAAGGGAACCAAATGCATTCATGGAGGTAGAGGAGGCTATCAATGCCTACTAGCTTTGCTGGCTTGCTTTGACTTCTGTTATCAGAGGCAGCATGTTTGCCCCATTTGCTGAAGAGTTTGGGCAGGCAAAACTCTTGCTTGAAGAATCCTATGGGAAGCTGGTATATATCCAAAAATATATGGAAAATAAATAATACTGCTTCTAGAAACTCTTCCACTTAAGTCTGGTCCATCATTATGGTATGCATCCGGTAATGTTAATGAAGGCAATCAGAAGTTATTTTTACATAAAACATTGACCTTTTGTATACTTTTGTGATTGAGAATTTTGAAATGTGAATAGCAAACAAGCAAACTGCATCAACTGCACTTAAGTAGGGTCGGATAAACAATACATAGAGACTTGACCTTGCTTCATCTTTAAAGGTCATATGAACTAAAAGAGAAAAAAAGCATTCTCAATCCCCATTAATTAGAAACACAAGTTAGCTGCAGCTCATCCAAGTTTTTCCTGTCCCCTTTCCTAGTTTCAAA
Source organism: Varanus salvator macromaculatus (assembly GCA_023646645.1). NCBI lineage: Eukaryota > Metazoa > Chordata > Lepidosauria > Squamata > Varanidae > Varanus > Varanus salvator. The sequence goes on from JAIXND010000786.1 coordinate 11,365,089, forward strand.
ATTCACATACTACAATTCAGAGAAAGAATAACGACAACTGTTTGCTTTTCAAGCTGTGTATACATGAACTCCACCTTCCTGTAAGAACTCTTATTTGTGCCACTGCAAGTTTGTAAACTGATAGAAATGGATTTCTTTCCTACTTCCTGAAGATTAGATTTTGAATTTCAGATTAAATAACCATATCAAATTCGAATAGAGACTAAAAGCATAGATGGCTGAATCATATGCAGCTGTTAGAAGTATCTTGTGATGTATCGAAGAAGCAATCCTCCACTAGGTAGTATCACTGAAAGAGTGGATAGAGCGCAGCATTCTGGATGTGTGGGACCACAGCCCCCACAATTCCAAGCAGGCATAGTTAATGGCAGATGGTGCTCAAAGTTTGGGTTCATTGTTCACTCAGCCAAAGACATTACTTCGGTGCTGCAAGGATGTTACTTTCTTGTTGCGAGCAGACTTATAGGTGTACAAATTTAGGAATGACAAGGTCCAATATGGGACATCCCTGTGGGAGAAGTTCCGTAGCAGAGGAAACTATCCTTGCAAACGCAATGTGATGAAAATTTAAATTTAAAACAGTCGCTGAAAACTGAAGTGCAGCCTCTGCAAAATGAATTTCTGTAGTTTACAACTTTATTGTTACATTATGAAAAAAATCTGTCGAATTCCATTTGGAGGCACTCAGGGACAGTGCTGCAATGACTAATTGCCTGTGGTAAAGTGTTGATATTGTGTTGTCACTTCCACAGAACATGCGAAACGCTGGGAAAGAGCCATGGTTTAAGGATGTGTCTTACACATATGAGACTCATTCAGGTTACTGCATCAGAGATGTCATCCCCTGATGCCTTTGGGGCACCTCAGTCTTTGCCTCAAAACAAAGCATCTTCTTAGAGATGGGTTTATCTGTGGCCAGACTGAGACTGATGCTTGCCACTGCAATGCATAAACATCTCATATGATTTATTAATTATCACATGTATTAAGGAAGAACTGCACTCAACTTTTCATTTGTTCCTTGAGAAATGAAGGGCTGCAGGAAAGGGAGGGCCACAGCACAGTGGCACGGAACATGCTTTATATGTAGACGCCTCCTGATTCAATCCCTGGGAATCCTAAAATGAGAAAGGCCAAGATACAAAACTGTCACATCCAGTTTAGCTGGGTGAACCAATGATCTGATTCATTAGGAGGCAGCTTCGTGTGCCCATCAACTCTGAAGATGATTTTGGGCAAGTTTAATTTCCAACAATCCAAAATATGCTTTTGCATGACTATAGGAAAAATTGCATCAAAAAGTTTGACAGTGGAATACTTAGGACATGCCATTCAAATTTTCCAGTGATCATGCTAGTTCAGCTGGAAAGGGAATAATCCCCCAAAATGCGTGTTCTAAACCAGGAAGACAATTGTTTCACCCCACTTCTAAAGCAAGATATTTGTTTGTGAATGTGGTATATTTCCAGTCACTCTGAAGTACTAATGATTTCATAAATTAGGCTTAGTCTTGTACATTTTGTTTCTTGCGTAAAGTCTTCTTTGCCTTTCCTACACTGGAGGAATGGATTGAAGCCAACAAGTAGCTTCTCTCTGTGCTGCAGGTCATGTTGAGCTACATTTGACACTATTGTCAGGGCAACCTTGCTGTACTGTTCGGGCTTTTCTTCATGAGAGTTATCTTTTGTGTTTCCAGTTCTGTTTGTGGGTCGTTATTTACATAGCAATAGAACAGACATGCTGTTTTTGAATGGTTTCTGTTCACTATGGAACATGCCTCTTGTTGGCTCTAAGAGACAGTACAGATCACTATCGCTAAAGAGATGGTAGGTTTTGTAAGAAAAGTATTGATTGCTAGTCTACTTTATTAACATGGCAATCTTGAATGAAATTAAATCAGAATCAGAACTACTTCAAACCGAACTGCTGGAAATGAACAAGGCAATTATTTTTAGCTTGCTTCGCAGGATCAGAGTTGCACTAACTCTTTGGATAAGGATGGTGACAGCTGGGAAATGGGGAGTGTGGGAATCGTGAGGGCAGAGGAGGGTGGGGTTGTCTCGAGGCCATTGCCTCCAGGTACCCAGACAGACCATGAGGACAGGATCTGGAAGAGAAGGGAAGGTACAAAGGGAAGGGAGGAGGAGACCTTACCTTGTCCAGCCCTTGACCCCATGATGTGGCATATGGTAGAAAAGCTACTCGGTTAGAAGCTCTACCTAGATCTCAAAGATCAGCTCTTCTCCAGAGGGACTCATGCTCCTTACTTAAAAGGAGCGGTTTTGGAAGTAGCTTCTAGTTTGGGTTCAACAAATCATTTTGTTTATGCTTAGAGACTAGCCTTCCAGTGGCTGTAGCTTGCTAGTTGTGAACTGGCAATAAAGAGCTATTTTGGAAAGAGACTGTTTGTTGTTTGAGAAGCTTGAAACGATTAAGGGGGAAATCAGCTCCCAATACAAACTGCCATAGCTTCAGTAGCTGAGCCATATAATTTGCCTTCAGTTCAGACCATTCTCAGTACTTATTCAGTAGTGTGATGGTGGGCAGATCAGTAATAAAATTGTTATGAGGAAGAAGTTTTCTTCTGAAAAGTTCTTTGGAGGGCTAGTACGTGACAGAGTTTTAAGCTTTTAAAAGACCCAGAGACACAGAGACCCGATATGCATGCAACAGAGACAATTCTTAGGTTAATTAACCCACTGTTTGCCAGGACTGTGTGCTGTCACAATTCTGAAAGGCAACTTTGCGAACCTGGACACTATGGGTTAAATAACCCAAAGTTAACCTACAGTTAGGTTACCTTTGGGTTGCTTTACCCACAATTAATCTATAAAGCCCTAAACGGCTTAGGGCCTGGATATCTGAAGGAGCGTCTTCTTCCCTATGTGCCTGCCTGCCCCTTAAGATTTTGGTTGGATGGCCTTCTTCGGGAGCCCTCCTTGAAGGAGATTAGGAGGGTGGCTACCCAGAAAAGGACCTTCTCTGAGGTGGTGTCCTGATTATGGAATATGCTCCCCAGAAAGGTTCACCTGGCACTGACACTTTATTCTATCCAGCGCCAGCTCAAAACCTTTTTACTTTCCCAGTATTTTAAGGTTTGATTGTGATTTTAAAGTGGGGTTTTATTGTATAGAAAACTTATTTAAATGCTATGCTTCACCCTGTTTTATTGTAAGACTGTCCCAAGACCTTGGTAGCAGACTGTGTATAAACGTTTTAAAAAAATACAAAAATAAAATACTGTCTGTGTTAGGACATTATGGAGCAACCTGGAGTCAGCCAGATGGGACATCACACATACATAAAAATGGTGACAATGCACAACCCCAGCATATCACGGGATATTTAATCAATCAACAATTTGCTATTGTTATCTGTGAACAGAGCCACTGAGCACATTTTGGGAAATGCCTGTTATACGGCAACAAGAATGTTACTATCCTGATATGTAAAGTAAGGTGGCCACTTGTGCATCACCAGAAAAGAAGAAACCCTTTATCAAAAGGGAGGGGGGAATAAATTTGCATTTGCTAATATATGTATAGCTGTACATTTTGAAAAAAATCACTGTCATTAAAGGTGAACATAGGAAGAGTCACCTGCTGGATCAGACCAAGCATTGTGTTCAGCATTCTGTTCACATAGCTTCTGACCTGCTGACCACAGGAATCCCACAGCAGGGCATGAGTGCAAAAGCATCCTCCTGTCCAGGCTCTATATCACACTGTTGGTGTACATGTGCATACCACCTAGGTTTTGGAATATATCGTGCCATAATGCAGAAGACTCTGACCAGGGGACTTGTGTGTTTGATCAATTGGCCGTCCATTGCAGGAGAACCTCAAGGCCCCTGCTTTCCCTTTTAATGTTTATCTTTAAACCAGACTTGGACTGAACAACCTTCAAAAGGGAGACACCCTCAAATAGAAATAAATACAAACTTTACATTAGGTCATATGATCAGCCTGGTCATGAGTTGCTACATTTTATTAAGCAGATTGCTTGCTAATGATTTGGAATGGAGCTCATGGCTGAGCTTTGTTTTGCTTTTCTACTTACAGACCAAAGACTGATCAGTGCTCAATGTATGTGGAAAGGAAAAGAAGTAGTTTGAAAAGAACAGAAAGAAAGGCAAAGAGCTTACAGTTTAATTATACAATGCTGCAGGGGGGCACACACTGTTACTCTCTAGGAATGTGATGCAGAATTAGTGATTGTGGAGCTGCATCATGATTCTTTTTCTTTCCAATATGCTCCACTTGTTTATTGGTAAATAAACAGAGATTATGTCTTCAGTATGTCTTCAGTATTGCCTCTTTATAGGAAACAGATTTTCCCATAAAAAACCATAAATGGGAGTGACCATTTCTGACTTCCCACTGCCAAGGTTAGTGTGTGTGGGCGTTTATGCTTCATGGGTCCAATAGGATGTGTGCAGGTGGATATACCTTCTATAGGTTCATCAGTCCTCAACCTGTTTAAAGACCCTAAGAAGCACCATGCTTCATCAGACATAATGCCTATCTAATCCAGCATTCTTTTCAAACAGTTGCCAGTAATCAGCCCACAAATAAAAATAATAATAATAAAAAAGAATAAAAGGGAGCTGGTCCGTAAATAGATGCCAAAGGCACACATATCAACCTGGCAGTGGTCCCCGCCCCTGCCCTTTGTGGTTTCAGTGCTCTGCCTGTTCGCCCACATATACGAAAGCTCTGCTGACAAACGTGTTGTCAGCTAGTCAGTCTCCCAGCTGGAGCCAATCGGCTTATAAAGATGGGATGTTTGACCAACGTGCACCGCTTTACATTTGCCATTTTAATGAGCAGTCCTTTAGGAGTTCCTTGCAATTCCATTTTGTATTAACCCTCCAATTAATGTGGTGTCTTCAGCAAATATGTCCTCCTCACAGCTTAATTCCATTACACGTAACTATACACACATACCTAGTCCTGTAGGCATTTGAAAAGCAATGCTGAATGCATATACTGAAATAACAGTTATAGTTATAGTGCTATTATGCTAAATACATTAAAGTTAGCCCTGGCATTGCAAAGGATTCTGCAATTAGTGTTAAGCTTGCAATAAGATGGTGATGGTGATGGTGATAAGAAATTCAAGTGCACATGGAACCTGCATTCTGAATTCCAACAAGGAAAAGGGATAGAAGACAACAGAAGAAGCCCATATGACTTCATAAAAATATTAGAGATGACTTAAAACAAAAAAGGGCATATATACAAAGTGGAAGGAAGCCCAGGCTACAAAGGAAGAATACAAGCTGGTAACATGGAATTGCAGGGGTGGTGTCAGGAAGACTACAGTCAGGAATGCACTGAGGTTAGTGAAGGATGCTAAACGAAACAAAAGAGCCTTCTTCAGGTAGTCGAAAGTAAAAAACAGAGGAAAGAAATGCGGTTTCAGCTATTCAGTGTGGATGGGGAAATGATAGCAGATGACAAAAAAAAGGCAGAAATTCTCAATTTTTACTTTGGCTCAGTCTTTTCACAGAGGATCTATGAGCTTCCTGATGAAAAGGAAGTACAAACCAAAGGAACAGGATGACAGCTCAAGATTGATAGGCAAATGATCCAGGATCATCTAATTGGGTTGAATGTGTTCAAATCTCCAGGGCCAAATGAACTCCATCCTAGAGTCATAAAGGAGTTGCGGAAGAACTCTCAGAACCACTGTCTATTATCTTTGAGAAATCATGGAGGGCAGGGGAAGTGCCAAGTGACTAGAGAAGGGTTAATGTACTCCCCATCTTCAAGAAAGGCAAAAAAGAAGAACCTGGGAACTACAGACCACTCTGTCTGACATCAACCCCTGGGAAAATTTTGGAGCAGGCTACAAAACAGTCAGTCTGCACACACCTTGAAAACAGGCAAGATTACCAGAATCCAACATGGATTTTTCAAGAACACAACCTGCCAGATTAATCTGATTTCATTTTTGATTGAGAAACCTCTCTGATGGACTGTGGGAGTGCTATGAACATAATGTATCTTGACATCAGCAAAGCTTTTGACAAAGTGCCCCATGATATCCTGATTAGCAAACTAGCTAAAAGTAGGATACATGGAACAATGGTCACGTGGATCCAATGGTCACGTGGATTCTGTAGTTGGCTACAGAATCAGACTCAAAGAGTGCTCATCAATGGCACCTTCTCAAACTGGAGAGAAGTAACAAGTGGGATACTGCAGGGTTCGGTCCTGGGCCCAGTGCTCTACAACATTTTTATTAATGATTGGATGACAGCATACAGGGAATGGTTATCAGATTTTCAAACAATATAAAACTGGGTGGGTTAGCTAATGTCTGGAGGAAAAGATACAAGATTTAAGGTGATTTTGATAGGATGGAGCACTGGGCTGAATACAACAGCATGAAATTCAATAGGGACAAATGCCAAGTTCTGCAGCTACGAAAAAGAAACCAAATGCATCATTACAAAATGGGGAATCCTCAGCTCAATAATATTGCAAGTGAGAAGGATCTTGGAATTGTTGGAGACTGGAAGCTGAATATGAGTCAACAATGTGATGTGGCTGTAAAAAGGGAAAATGCTATTTTGGGCTGCACTGATAGAAGTATCATTTCCAAACCCCATGACATTTCCCCTTTATTCAGCACTGGTTAGCCCTCATCTGGAATACTGTGACCAGTTATGGGTAAGGTAGTTTAAGAAAGTTGCAGACAAGCTGAGAAGGATTTAGAGGAGGGCAACAGGGATAATCCCAAGGACTAAAAACAAAGCCCTAAGAGGAGAACTGAAAGTACTGGGCATGTTCAGCCTTGAAAAAAGAAGACTGAATGGACAATAGTGCTGTTCAAGTACTTGAAAAGTTGTCACAAAGAGGAAGGAGAGGATCCCTTCCTGAGCATCCCTGTGTGCAGGACATAGAATAATGGGCTCAAGTCACAGGAAGCAAGATTCCAGTTAGGTATTGGGGAATATTTCCTGACTGTTAGAACAGTTACAACAATGGACCAATGACTTGGAGAAGTTGTGGGCTCTCCCACATTAGAGGTATTCAAGATGCAACTAGACAGCCACTTTAGAGAGATGGTTTAACTTGGAGTCCTGCACTGAACAGGAGGCTGGACCCAAAGGCATGATGGCCTCTTCCAACTCAACTGTACGGGGTTTTTAAATTAAAAAAACAATGATATCATATTATGGCTGTAATAAATTGTCAGAGAGGCAATTTATGATCTCCAAAGATACTTATACATAATATATTTTGCTATGTTTAGATTTTTCTCAAGATATTGGAATTAAGGCCACATGTACAGGCACATTTTAGTCAGAAATTAAAAACATCTTGAAAATGAGTAAGTGATCAAGGTGACTATATATGCATGTTTTAGAAAACCACCCAGCACTCAACATCTAACACAGCACTGAATATTAACCCTGTGTTTTTCAGCATTTATCTGAATGGTAACTGGGTGGCAATCCAGGCCAGGATTTTAAAGTGCACCGAGGCTGTGACCCTATGGTTAATAGCAGATTATTTCAGCCTTTCCATTCCTTGCAGGAATATCAACAGCCCTTACTGCTGCTATATTGGCCGAGGCAAAAAGAAGGCGAGCCAGGATGCATTCTGTGCCTATGACACACTGTAGAATGTGATGGGGCACTATGCTGGCCCAGGAGCTGGTATGGTTCACTTCCTTCCCATCAACATTAATGCAAAACCCTCCCCACAACCAGTGAAGAACTTCGGTGATTAACTCTGTGAAGAACTGAAGTGGCTTTCACTTTTTTTCTTTTAAAAGATGACCACCCACACAAATACCATATTGTTTTGTCGCATAGCATGCATGTGTTATGGTTGAGAAAGGCCCAAAGGCATCTTCTTGGATGCATGGAAATTCCTGTACTCCTATTTGCAGTACACTCCTAGCTAAAGGGCAAACAAGTCAACAGGGGACAGAACCTAGACTGGATCCTTGGCTAGGTAACACATGGGACCTAACCTGGTATGTGAAACAGGATGCTTGGCTATCTACTTTGAAACAGATAAATAAATAAGTGACCCTGATGTTTCAGTTGGCAGACTTGCTAACCTGTTTATATGCACATCTGTTCATTAGTTGGTTCTCCAGTTTTCCAAATACTCCCGACAGCTCTGTCCCTGGGAAAACACTCAGGGGAGAAGAAAATATTGCCTATCAGCCTCCCATAGGCCTGCCACTCCCCCCATTGGCCTTTGCTTAGCAGTTTATCTTCCAAACCCTCCCATTATGTGGGAGGGGCTGTCATAAAAGCAGGGACAACCTGTAATCAGATAACAAATACGACAACATGAATTTCCAGGTGAAATGCATTCAAGTCTGACCCAAGGCTATGAAGGAATGATCAAGTGAAGTGTAACTATAAAATTTGTCAAATGTGAAGTCAAATAGCAATACTTAAAGATGGGTTTGATAAATGTTGGAGGGGAAGATGAGATAAAACGGTGTGCTCAGCTAGATTGCTTCTTTGCCACCTCCATGGTAGATGGAACATGCATGCATGCACACAAACACACACTATACCATCATTTGCTATTCTTCATGTACCTACAGTAGAAGAGCAACAATCGGGTAAGATTAGGTGCCTCCTGTCTGGAAACACTTATGGTCTGAATCCAGAAAAAGACACTTTATGTGCACTTCCAGATAACAGATGGAAATCTCCATGCTGTTGTAAGCCTGTATTTTTGTGCACAAAAACTCAATCTGGAAAGTGATCTGCAGCATGTGCAGAAATTAATTTCTAAAATGTAAATTTCCTTAATAGATGAAGTATTCTGAACCAACTCAGAGAATAAAAATGAAAGCAAGAAGAGCATCTAATTATACAGTTTAAATATCTCACTGAAAAAGTTCCAACAGTAAATTCAATTTGTTTCTCTTTATATGACACAGTGCCTATCAGTTTTCAACAGCCATAAGGGTCAGACAGATAGTTTATCTTCCATGGTCTGTTTTCTATCATTTACAAGTTCTAAGGTTTGTGATCTTGCATGGAGATGGCACTATATATATTTTTTTTAAAAACGCTTTAAGACTTTGGGGGGTAGAAATGGAAAAACAACTCCTCCAGTCTGTAATAAAGCTGTATACTTAGCCAAGTTCTGCTCAAGGAATGTACTACCTTCCAAACATGTGATTCAGAATGGTTACGATAGCATATATACATTATTAAGCAGTTCTACTAGACATATATGGAGGATATTAGTACAATTTATGTACGTATGAAACTCAAGTAACAGTGCAGTCTTTTTTCAACCCACACTTGAATGGGGCTTGCTTACATCATAGAATAACTCAGGTTTTTAAAATGGATATTAAAAATACTAACTGTATGCGGTTGTATTAAAAAGATTTGGTATTTCTAAATTCCTGCTTGTCGATTTATCATCCATTAAAGAAAATAATAAAGTAACATTATTAGGGTAAATAGCCTTGTGATGCTTTGTCAGAAGCAAATGCATGGACTACAGATCTCTCTTTTATTCTCCACAGGTATTCTAGAAATAAGAACAGTGGCAGTTGGAATAGTGGCAATCAAAGGAGTGGCAAGTGAATACTTTCTAGCCATGAACAAGTCGGGGAAACTTTATGGAAAGGTACTGGCATAAGTATTACTAGCAGCTTGCATTTAATGTTGAAAAGTATGTTTTCTTTGAAACAATGTCATTTTATGCAATGGCCCTAAAGTGGCAGATAAAGGATCGCTTAATGCTACTGCTTTTGCAGATGGCTGGGAACAGCCTTTCAGCTCTGTCCTATCTTGGAATGCAACATCACCTAAGGACAGCTCAGCTTTTTTGCTTTGTTTCAACCCTTCCAGAAGCCAGATAAGAGGAAGCACTGGCAGAGCAGAAGACAGTTCTTCAGCTAGGCCCAGATTCCTTGTTTGCACTTTCCCCACTCTGACCTGATCTACAGTATCTGCCTATTCATTTGTGGCTTTCCCTCTGATCTAATAATTATGTCACCCACATCCTAGCTTGATCCTTGATTAAGATTCGCAACGGACAAGCTTGGAGCACATGGGAATCCTTATGAAGTATGCTATGCTTTTCAGCTAGTACCATCTCCTTGTTGCATGAAGTCTTCTTACCCTGTTCAGAATGGTAGAACTGCCTGCAGCAACCTTTTTCTGGGGTGAGGCAAATTACAATGTATGTTAACCAGCAGAATGATTTGAATGAAAATTTTGCTCTTACCTTGATCTGAGCCAGGATTTCAACCAAATCATGTCCAAAACTTTTCACAGTACAAATTATTCCTTTGCATCAATATAAGTTATTCACTTTAAAAGATTTAATAGCTTTGCAAAGATAACACATTTTTAAAGTATTGGGGTAAACTGTGTATTTCAAGGGCAGTTTTCATCATATGCTACATATCCCACCTAAGTGCTTCTGTGTTCAACTTATTACTAGTTGTCATTCTTTTCCCACTTTTTTTATACAGAAAGTGTGTAATGAGGACTGCAACTTCATAGAACTAATTCAAGAAAATCATTATAATACATATGCTTCAGCAAACTGGACCCACAAAGGGAAGGAGATGTATATTGCATTGAAGCAGAACGGTGCCCCCAAGAGAGGCCAAAAAACAAGTAAAGAAGATATATCTTCCCATTTCCTTCCATTTGCAGTATCCTAATCATATATATATTATCTATGAAGAACCAGTTCCAGCAAAACAATTTCATTTGAAAAGGGGACTGTTTGAACGTACATGGAAGAGAAGCTGGAATACTACTGAAAAACTGAACAAGCTGGACTTGCGCATTTATGTTTATTTTTAAAAGACTGCCTTTAAAAACAAAATGGAGATATACACTACATCAGATTTAGTAACTAAAAGTTGTAAAAAATTGTAAAGAGTTGTTCAATCCTTATGTTAGTATAAGATAGCTTTGCAGATTCTTAAGTTAAATTACCCCTATGAGTTCAATCATGACTTGATTATCTGATGATATTTTATTTAAAATAAACCTATCTGCTTAATTAAAACATGGCTGCTATAATAATAATAAAGCAGATAAAATGTTATGTAAGATAAGTTGGACTTGATGGCTGCTGGAATGAGTCTTCAGATAATTAAGTCTGTACTAATAGTGGAAGCTGAGCAGTATTAAATAATTCCCAGGAAAAAAGTATAAGTATTACAACAATTTGAAAATGGATTACTGTGGTTTTCAGACAATAAAGCTAGTATGGAAAATGAAGGTTGCACCACTGCAATGTAGTCATATGTATTAGTAAGAATGCCTGATGCTGCTCTGAAAGAGGTTACAAAATACTGTATATAAAATAATATTAATAAGGGAAATGTACTTCATCTCACTTTCCTCAAAATATTCTTTTATATAACGACGAAGTAAAAATTCAGACAACATCATATGGGTTTTTATGTAACATAACCTATCTTTTTATATAATTCCTGTTAGGGCATATGGCTTCTAACTTTTTTCACCGTTATTCATGCTTTTTCTGTTGTTACAGCATTAAACTTTATTTTAAGTTATAGTTGAACTTTATTGTTTTAAGTTATTTAAGTTGATGTTATTTATAAAAAAAACTTATTAAGCTGCATCTGTTTCATATGCTTTTAATTTTAAAGGAATAACAAAACAGTCTGGCTCAGCAGCCCTTTTTTTTTCTTCTATGACCAGACACAAAGTCTAGTACACAACACTCTTGCCAATGTGCACTGGATGGCAGACAAAAACGACAGCCTGCAGCAATTCTTACAATGGAAGTTTCAGATGAAAGAACCCAAAAATGCAAAAAATCTAATGCCATATTCTCTTTCCAGTTAAGTCTGATAGTATTCCCAGAGTCATAGCAGATATTGTTAAATTATGTTTCTCATAAATATAGGGCAGCAACTTCAGCTGAGGAATTGGCCCAGGTTATCTTGCTGATATTGGTGAAATTACACCAACGCGCTCTTGCCACAGTCCAGCTTTACACGTGGACACAAGCTTTTGCATTCATCTCCATAGATCAGTGGGGTTGAACCTATGGCACACATGCCACACTGGGCATACGAGCCAAGTCACCCCGGCATCGCCCAGTAGCCGAGCATCGGACAACTGCGCACATAGGGGCCATGTGCATGCTTGGAAAGGAGTAGCAGCACCAGGGGATGATGTCACGAGCTGTGCGTCATTAGCCGCAATTCATCCAAACCTTCGCATGGCCGGTCAGTGCACTGCCAAGGATATATATATATTTGCTAGGACTGGCTGTGAGTTGTTTTTTTCTAAACTAAACCCTCAGTATTCAGGTTTTATTGCAGTGTTGGCACTTTGCGATAAATAAGTGGGTTTTGGGTTGCAGTTTGGGCACTCGGTCTCTAAAAGGTTCGCCATCACTGCCCTAGATGAATGAGGAGTAGCACAGGCACATGGGGACTCTGAATACCATTCCTGACTGTGACCTACCTGCACATACGAATTGGCTGATTAGTATTTAGGAAGGTTTCCATTTGACAACTGTCTTCTACTCCCCAGCCATATCATAGAAAAACAGAAATGTAGCAAGTCAGAGGGGGTCTCCTAGGCCATCTAGTCTGACCCCTGGCTCCAGCCAGTTCTGCTCATGACACACCTACCATTGTGACAACCCACCCTGGCAATAAGCCAAGGTGAGTTGCTAGTGCTACATACAACCTATGATGAACCTGTAAGTTGTCTGCCCCTTCCCTGCTCCCCCTTCATTCATTCCATAGTAATCCCAGGAGACCCTACAGTAGACTGACTTTTTACCCCTCTGTCTACCATGACTACAAGCCTGTTTGCACTTGCTCCAGTCTTTTAGCCCTCTGTGTCCATTTTTTTCCTTATTTTGCAAAAACATAGAAACATAGAAACAGAGCGAGTCAGAAGGGGCCTCCTGGGCCATCTAGTCTGACCTCCGGCACCAGCCGGCTCCGCTCATGACATACCCGCCATGTGCATGTCCAGCCTATCTTTGAACACCCTCACCGATGGGGCCTCAACGACCTCCCGTAGAAGCCCATTCCACGCCCTCGGGGTCCTAACTGTCAGGAAGTGCTTCCTGGCATCCAAATTGAACCTTGGCTCCCTGAGCTTTGCTCCATTGGAGCGCGTCCTGCCTTCCTCTGCAGGGGAGAACAGGCCTCTCCCCATCTCCATGTGACACCCCCTCACATACCTGTATGTTGCCAACATATCCCCTCTGAGTCTCCTCTTCTCCAGGCTGAAGAGACCCAGTTCCCTCAGTCTCGCCTCATACCCCATCCCCTGCAAACCAGCCACCATCCTTGTGGCCCTACGCTGCACTGACTCCAACCTGCCTATATTCTTTCTGTAATGAGGGGCCCAAAACTGAACACAATACTCCAGTTGCGGGCGCACCAGAGTCATGTAGAGTGGTAGTAATACCTCTCTTGATCTAGAAGCCACACTTCTGGCTATGCAACCAAGGGTGGCATTCGCCCTCTTGACCACCGCATCACACTGCTGACTCATGTTTAGCCTGTGGTCAACCAGTACCCCGAGGTCCCTTTCACAAGTGCTGCTCTCCAGCCACTTGTCCCCTAACCTGTACTTATGACAGCTATTCCTATGCCCCAAGTGCAAGACCTTGCACTTCTCCACATTGAACGCCATCCTGTTGTCTCCTGCCCACTTCCATAGTCTGTCCAGATCCTTTTGGATCTGGTGTATTTGCTCCTCAGTTGTGGCCACTGCTCCAGTTTTAGTGTCATCTGCGAATTTGATCAGCAGACTGTTCACCCCTTCTTCCATGTCGTTAATGAAAAGATTAAACAGGATCGGCCCCAGGACAGAGCCCTGGGGGACCCCGCTTGTCACTGGCTGCCATCCCGACGATTCCCCGCTAATGGTTACCTTCTGCTTTCGGTCAGTCAGCCATGCCCTAATCCACCGGACAGTGCTTTGGTGTATCCCAAAACTCCTCAGTTTCTCCACCAGGATATCATGGGGCACTTTGTCAAAGGCCTTGCTGAAATCCAGGTATACCACATCCACTGCATCCCCTCCATCTAGCCATCTTGAAACCTTGTCATAGAATTCCACAAGGTTTGTCTGGCAGGACCTGTTTCTGCGGAAGCCGTGTTGTGTGGCTGTCAGCCTCCCTTCCCTATCTAGCATCACTAGATCTCTCTCTATTATGAGCCTTTCCATTGTTTTTCCTACAATGGACGTAAGGCTAACCGGTCTATAATTCCCCATGTCCTTCCTACTACCCTTTTTGAAAAAAGTGGTATAGGAGTTGACAGCTAGTGACAGCTGCTTTAAAGTGCCCAAAAGGCACCCTGGAGGGGTTCTCAATGGTTGGTAGACCTCAAACAAACAAACAAGCTAGCTTTATTCTTTTGCTTTGGTTTGTCTCAACAGCTATCAAAAGGTGAGCTGTCAGAAGAAACAAAAGCCAGGCGTGATCTTTACTCATGAAAAGGGAATAGCTAGTCAAACATCCCCATTGCAGCAAGATCCTCTATGGTGATCGTTCTTCTTTTGGATCTGGCTCCTCTGAGGGTCCTCTCACTTCCCACTCTTTCCCAAGAATCTCACTGTTCAGAAAGGTAGAAAAGTGTAAGCCACTTGCTTATATGCATTCATGTCTGCCTACGTCCCAAGATGAAAAAATCTGCACACATTTGGAGTACCAACTTATTTTTTTTAACAGGTGGCCAAGTAGTAGATCCCCTCCATTGTGTTGTTTGGGCACTCTGAAGGGGTTGTCACTAGCTGTCAAATCAGAAATCACTTTTCACTATTTCTGGGAAAAAATGGGTGAAAGGGGGAAAGCACCAATGTGGACAAAAGGGCTTATGATCACAATGCAGGGATGGGGTACTTAAAGATGAGGTCAGATGTCCCAAAATGCTGTTTTAGCATCATTGACGCAGGTGAGCTTAGCAAAGCAGGAAGGGATTTTTACTGCTGTGCCCAAGAAGCTTGTTCTCTGGTCCCTGGTATTCACAATGAGGTTCAAATTATACATCAAGGGTACCTTCAAGGGTACAATAACCCAACCACAAGCCACAATTTGTCAGAGTGGCTTGTTGCCCACAATCAAGCCTTTCTGTGGAAAACAGTCCAGGTGTTCAAAATATGACAACCCAGTGTGGCTTATTACCCACAATGCTTTCTCATGTCACGTGAACCCAGTCAATATGCTTGTTGCCCTTGCAATTCAGCTCTGGGGACACATATCTGGCAGCTCTAGAAACACATGGATGCATCAGAGAATAAGGTTTTCTCCACAGAAAGGTAGTACCATAACAGGTCCAGCTCTTCCCGTAATATTGAACTACTCTTGGATTTTGTTTAAATCTCTTCTATTATACTATATGGAGAGTTTTTCCAGAAGACCACCTGAACATTGAAAAGCCCCACCAATCTAAATTTCAAATAATTTGGATAAAGCAAATTTCTGTTATATTTTAATACAAAAACCATTCTGAGTTCAACAATGGTCAAACTCTATGGGAGCTGGAGAGAGCCTAGGTGCTACCTTTGGAAGGCTCCAGGGGAATACTGAAGTGGACAAAATTAGGTGAAAACAGGGATTTGGGTGTGTGGATTTCATTCAAGTCCCTTCCCTTTCCTTCCATATTTAGAGTGCTACCAGTTCCATGCTTCACAGCACTTCATATATAAGCCCTCAGAATCCAAATATATATGTACTTTCAACTTCAGAATAAATCTTATTTTTTCTTTACACACATTTTAAAATATACTAATTAAATAATTAGATTAGAGAGGAACACAGCCCAAAAGCTCTTAAACCTCATAGATAAATGTTCTATTTCTATGTTTGGATGTATTTCTTTTGGTTTGGTTTGGCGGACATGGCACAATATACTGCTGGTCATTAGGAATGAATGAGAAAAGGAGTTTTCATGTATTTATATTCCAAAATAAACAACATGTCAATCAATTAAAATGGGTGAAAAAATCCACAAAAATTAGGAGATTGAATTTCAGGATATCTGACAATCTTAATTCTAATACAAACGGCCAAACTAGACATTTTGCGAATTGCAGGTAATGTTCCTAGTCTTCTAAATGGAAGCTGAAACCAGAAGAAACGGCACCATGGTACCTGGAGAGGTTGACCCCTCTCTCCATTTCTTTTTAGAAGGAAAGAATGGACACATAAAATACAATCATGCCATTCGCATCACAACTTGCTTGGCATCAGGATTTGAGAGAACAGTGGAGAGCTGCTAGAGCTCTTTGCTACTGCATACATTTCTACTCTAAAATGTAAAAAAGAAATACTTCCAGTTTTGCTTGGGTGGCAATTAATGAGATCTCAGTGAGGTAACTAAGAGAGAGTTCTCAGCACTTCTGAGAAATAAGGCATAGGGCAGTTGGACAATTTAAATTGTTTATGGCTTTATTATTAAAACCAACATCTTGAGTTAGAAATGAAAAATAAAGGAGTATCCATGCAGATACTGGTGTACTTGTTGACCTACCTTGCTAAGAAGCAGGCTAATGTACTATGCATCGCATAAAGTTCCCAGAAGTCTTCAAGATGTACTCCAAGCTGAACACATTAGAGCAACCTAGTCTTACATAAATCATAAGTGCCAATCCTTCTTGCCATAGCTTCCTAGACACGATGGCTAGGAAAGTAAAGCATTTGGCATTTCATACACACTTCTCTGTTCTCAAATATTGATAAATTACAAGTGTCATATTTATTTCTAAGATGTATCATATTCATCTGTGTAATGGCCTTTAATAATCATTTAAGCACTATTACTTTGCTGATATAACAACTGTATACAGCACTCAAACAACCATTCAGTGATTCGTTAAATCCATTTGCCTGGTACTTACAAGTCTTTGATCTTGATTGTGTTTTAAACAGTGATGATGACTTCTGAAAGGAATCTTTTTCCACATTGCATTTTGCAGGAAGTTCCAACCACCATAAATTCCACTTTTTCCATGCAAATTTTTCAGGCCTAAAACCTGTGAAGCATAATTCACAGGAAGAACTGCTAAGATAAGAGAATGTTATTTATATATTTATCTATTTAAGACTTTTCTACCCCATTCACCACTAACATCTCGGGACAGCTTACAAGAAGAAACAACAGGGCAGGGCAGGGCAGGGCAGGGCAGGGCAGGGCAGATAAACAGAACAAATAAAGCATCCAGCAAGTCAAGATTAAAAAAAAAACCATTTAAAACCCACTAAAGATTAAAATAGTGGAAAAATAAAAAGGATTTTGCCTGACACCAAAAAGAATAAAGTGTTGGCCCCAGGCAAACCTCTCTGGAGAGCATATTCCACAGATGGGGTCCACTGCAGAGAAGGCCCTCTTCCGCATAGCCGCCCTCTGGAAGGGCACATAGAGAAGAAGGTGCTCCTTCAGGAATCCAGGACCCAAGCCATTTAGAGCTTTATAGGTCATCACCAGCACCTTAAATGGGGTCTGGACTTCAATTGGCAATCAGTGTAACCGATAGTTAGCAAGGGTTGAGCAGACAAGTGTCGGACTTCATGGGAAGAGTTAATTTTCCCAGTTAACAGTCTCAGTTATAAGTGCACCTCCCATGCCTGTTCTTAGTGTTTAAAAAAGGTGTACTTTACAGTGACACAAGCAAGCTGGAGAATATTGGGAGCTGTAGGGTTTTTTCTATCTAAACATGAATGGAATTGTGCCCTAAATATTTTGGTTTGCCAAGATTCCACGGGATTCATGATCATGCTTCTTACAAGACTGTTGTATTATTTTTCTTTATTATCCTGCAGCACTGATAGGCAAAAAGAAGAAAATACTGACAGGATGCAGAAATGCTTTTTCTGAAAACTACTACTAGCATACAAAAAGAACCAACATTACAGTACCTCTTATCCACTGAAAAATTAAATCCATTATCTCATCCTTAAACTCATCATCAAAACGACGACTGGATTCAGGAAAAGCTTCACGGAAAGTGACATATATGGCTTGTGACAAGCAGTCAGGATACATCTGCCAAAATACAAATTAAGCTAAATTTAAAACATGAAAACCTGGCAGTGACTACATACAAAAAACCCAAGCAAAATATCGTTAACTACTTAAAGATAGCTGAATCACCATTTGTGGCAAAAAGGACAAGCTCTGCCAAAGTGGGCAACATATGAAGCGCAGAAGTCTAACACCTTGTGAAACAATGTACATACTGAACTTGTTAGTCAAATTAGCGAATAGGAAAGCTGTTGTATTCGTTAAGTGAAACATGTTATCGGCCAACATGAACCATGGAAGAACAAGAAGTGCTATTAACTAAGGAGATACATGAGATCAACACAGTGTGGCCAACTTAACTAAGCAGGCAACCTAAGGCCCAAACAGGGTGAACAGAGAGCTATGAAGTAAGGTCATACAGTTCCTTGCCTGCTCAAGCAGCAGCCAGTGAGGTATCCAGTGACTGTTCATCAACCAGAGAAACCTCATTTGATGAAACATGGCTGATTTTAAATACAAATTATCTGTCACATGCAAAGTGGCAGCATTTCCCTCTCCGTGAAGTATAGTTTAGGTTTAAGCAGTGCATACAGAGATGAAAAGGGGCTTGAAGAAATGCTTTGAACAAATTAGCAGGAGACAAGAAGCTGCCCTACTTTTACTCTTACTTCTATTTTTATTCTGTTTTATTAATAATGTTGTAAACCATCCTGAGACATCTGTGATGGGATGGGATAGAAAAGTTTTAAATATAAATAAATAAATAAGGTAGCCCACAGATATAGGAAAGACTTTCAAGGGGATACATATTTTGTTCATTGCCCTGAGTACAAGGCAAGGCAGGATCAGACAAGACAATTTTCATGACAATATATGATGTTACATGACTTTATATATTGGTACTTTACCTGAAAGAAGGGATCTTTTATGTAATTGGGAGTACTTAATAGAAGAGCCACAAAACTGTCCGATATTCTGTTGAAAAAGTGGTCTTGTTCATATTGATCAGGCTTGAAATAATCAGGAAAAGATAATTATCAGCATGGGCATTCCATATTCTCACTTGAAAATGCATTTAAACATAGGAACAGTCCAAGCAGGAAAAATAATGTATGGATCAATAAGGGCTTCAGGGTGGTCATATCTGTGCTTTGGAGGCTAGGAAGATTCTGGGTATAGGAGAAATTGAAATGTTTGCTGTCCTTGCTTGGAGTGCAGATCAGCTGATGTTTTAATCTGTTTTAGACCTTTCTTGCTATTTATAATTTGTGTCACTATCTGATCATAGTTAATATAGTTCATAGGACACAAAAAGCAAAGAAGATAGATTTACAATGTGAATGGGTATTCTAGCTAGCTTTTTCTAGCTTTTTCATCTCCCTTACAGAGTTGCAACCTTATGCCTGTCTGTTCCAAACCCCACCGCCCCCCACCACCACTGAATTCAATGGAGCTTACTCCCTGGTAAAAATGTATAGCAATAGACATTGTGGTGCCCATGGCACTCATGCATCCCTTGACAAATTTCATGGTTGTGGTGGTGGTGGGGTGTATGTGTGAGAGAGAGACTGAGAGAGACAGAGACAGACTGTCCATAAGGTGAGACAATGTATATGATGGTGATCTAGAGTAAGAGAAAGAAAGAAAGGAAGGGAATGTGTTTGGACAGGGGTCTTACAGAGGAAATAAGAAAAAGTCTTCTACAAAAAAGTTTCTGTTGGCACTGAAAAGTGTGGGTTCAAAGGTTTTGCCGGCTGAGGTTCAGACTCCACTTAATCTTTTGGGCAGGTTGCCTATCCTTTGACACACATCCTGACAGCCCTTTTATGGTGGTTCCCAGGACACTTTCTCCAATTTCCAAATGTGTCTACAGGCCTAAAATGTTGCCAATGATTGCAATCCTGTCTCTGCTTAATTGGGCATCAGTCCCATTGACTGCAGCATGACATACTCCAAATGATCTATGTATAGGATTGCGATCTAAAACTGCTTTGAGCCTCTTATACAGAACATCCAAATATGACACAAAGTTTATAGCTCTGCAGGCACCTTTGTGTGTCAGATTTAAGTAATCTGAATTACTTATCCCATAAATGCACTACCCTTTCCCGCATACAATCAGGGCTGCTACCTCTCTCTCTTTGGTTTTATTTGTTTAGTTATTTGTTTCTACCCAAATTTTCAATACAAAGTACTCTGAAAGCAGCAGGGTTTTTTTTTTTTTTTAGCACAAAATCAATTGACCACAGATTCATTCATTTTTGACAAGAATTTTTCTTATCCATTTTAAAAAATGGGATAAGCATGAGAGTAAAGCTTTACGTCTTCAAACCTTGAATTTATGAAGGAATAACCACCAAAAGCAATCCTGTAAAATTGCAAGAGATGCTTCAGAGATAAACAATTTCTTCAGAACTTTTTGATTCACTCCCTGCCCAGAGAGAAAGAGAGAGAGAATCACAACAAAGTCTTCTGTAGTCAGTCCCAAACATACTTATTTTTAGGGCAGTTCCACTTATTACAATGTAATGGATCCCAATAAGGTTTACTCAGGATTGTAGACATTAATAATTTAACTAGTTGCATTAGTATATCCCAATTAAATATACTTAGGATCAAACTAACAATTTTATCCTCGGTGTAAACCCTAAGGGGTAAATTATATGTTTATGCATATTATCATGTATGAAGTCTCAATGCTTGTTTTAATGAAGAAAGTAAGAGGCTACAAATGTGAGAAAAGGAATCTGGAACTATGCATAAAAGGAAAAGCTGCTTGGGGTCTTTGTAGAAACTGTTGAAGGGAAATGGATAAGAAGTCCGCTCCCACTTCTCCACTACAAATTGCAGGTTCCTGAGGCTTCTTTTTGTTTTGAGAAGTTGGACATACAGCACGTTCTACATATAATGCTTAGCTGCCAATGTGACTCCTGTTATAAAACAATTAAGTGGGCTTATATACAAAGCAAGCTTGCCGAAGACACAAAAAAAATTAATAGGAGTTGACATCTGGCCTGTATTGATCAAATTGTCACGCTTGTGATGCAGGCAGCCCAAAGCACAGTGCTTTGCAAGTTGCTTGTGACAAGAGTGGGAAAAAAACCCCAAAAGAGTCCACTGAGGGTGAACTATCAGAAGAACATTTACAGTTTATTCAGACATACAGGAAATACAAGTGGCATGTAGCCAGCCCCTGAAGGGACCACCAAGATGGAAAAGGTGCTTTTATAACCTATCAATTACATTTACAGCTGGGGGAAGGGTGGGGTATGAGATGTGAGATCACATACACAGTATGCTATAGGCACATTAGGGTAAAACAATAGGGTTGAGCACAATATAAAAAGAATCATCAGGACTAGCATATTGAAGAGTGTACTTCCAAAGGAAGATCTTTCAGGAAAGGGACATTAGCATTTCTAAGGCATATGTGGGAAGCAGGATTTGGATACAACATGACCAAGAATCCCCTCTTAAGTTCAAAGCTGTTCGTAGAGTGTCAGGTTTTAGCGGCCATTTTATGGCAAACTTTTTGCTCATTTCTTCCTGACACCTGATAGTGATGGGGCCCAAATTGCATTTGCCTGGAACCCACAAGGCAAAAACTTGGAAGTAGTAATTTAAATTGACTATAACCTTTGTGAAGGAATCCTAATAAATTTGTGATGGAAAAGTAGGGCCAATTCCTTAATCAATTAAAATAAGCTATTTGACAAGTTTAGACCAATCTCACTGCATCATGTTTGGGAAATTACTTTTACAGCCATGAATCCAAGAACTGAACTCTGAAGACAAATTACACTTCATTAAGCCCTTTACTGTGTGTCTACAAGAATAATGGTCATTCCACAGCTGCAACCTCATATAACCCTTTTAAAATTGACCCCAAATAATTGCTCAGGTCAATCCTCATTTTCTCAACAGCAAGCAATCATTTCGTGCTCTACAACTGTAACACGCACTTTATTGGATTAAAAATTAGTCTTGATTGTTAATGTTACATTATCAGTCTTCATTGAGGAGGTTTAGGTCCCAAGTCATTTTTGGCTTCTCAAAGACTGTTTGCATAAACATAAATCTGGCACAGATCTATAATAAGGTCTGTTATTTGAACAAAATATGGGAACCAGTGCAGCCCAAGCGGAATGGCTCCAAACCATTAGGTCTCCTCCAAAGTCTGGAAAGTCTCATACTTGACACTACTTGGCCTTCAGCAAATGACAGGAAATTAATAATTACCATAATAAATAAACGCAACACATTGTCAAAATGTGCAAGTTCATAAAATGACCTAACACTGATAAACACGCAG
Source organism: Varanus salvator macromaculatus (assembly GCA_023646645.1). NCBI lineage: Eukaryota > Metazoa > Chordata > Lepidosauria > Squamata > Varanidae > Varanus > Varanus salvator. The sequence continues at coordinate 11,387,389 of JAIXND010000786.1, forward strand.
TTATCTCAAACTAACATTTAAGCACTGTTTCAAAAATATTAATAGATAAAGAACAGAACAGAAAAAGCATAGATAAAGAAAAAAGGGGGATCTAAAATTAAAAGAAAATCTCCATAGGCCAAACTATTTAAAGGGTGATTCTATCTGCATATATTCAGAAGTAAGCCCATTGGGCTTAATGGGTCTCAGTTGCGGGTAAGCAAGTAATGTCACAAGAAAACAAAAAGGATTTAGTATGTCTCCAGGACTCTACTTAGGTCTAGATGTTAAACAAAAACAAAACAAAAAGTTTTTCAGAGAAAGAGAAAAAGCTGGGCATAAAAAACCCCAAGGTCTAGAGGTTATAACATTTTCCCTGTTCCCTACAGGGTTAGGACTGGGCGTAAGTACTTAGGGGCACCCCTCCATCCTCCATCACTCCCTTTGCTTTGTGATCTCCATGGAAATGCTTGCTGGTTTCAGGATGATGCACTCCAGCTCCCATTTATTACCCACTGCTGTCCATGGCTCTGCTTGTTCTCCACAGGTCATGCTGCCACAGGTACAGAACCCATTCCACACTCTAGTTCCTAGAAGCCACAAGACTTCTAGCTCTTCCTGCACTGGATGGTTAACCTTCTTGATCCAGGCAGTCTCCTGTTTGCTTGAAAGCTGTGATAGATGAAGGTGTTTCTAACATGGAGGACATTATAGCTGGGTCATTGCTACTCATGACATGACCTTTTCTTGAGACAGCCCTCTCCTTAGTGGGGCTCAAACTCCTGCCTCTGACTTCCCACATCCATGCCCTATAGAGTGATTCCCTGCAGGCTGCTACTGGGAGGGTATGCTGGTAATTGTCCTTGAGACATATTCTGGCCCCTTGCTGTCTGCTCCTCAAAAAAAGCCTTAACCTCCCCGACTGCATCTTGGATCCTTCTCCCAGTGGAGCTGTGCATGATCTCTGCTGTGGGCACACCCTCTGCCCAGGAAGCCATGTGGCTGCTACACTCTGCATCTTCTGCATTCCCTTTGTGTCTGTTGTGCTCATAAAATGGTCGTTCATGAGGAGCAGTGGGACATTCAAAACCCTGCCTGTGGGGATGTCTGTGCTCTGCCGGTAGTGGTTATCGGTGGCTGAGGCTGACACTGGGTGCACCGAAGTGTCAACTTGCATGCTGCATGTCTGGTGATGCAGGGGATGTGCTGGGTGCATGCCCCTCTCATTCTGGTGCAATGTGAGTATCAGATTGCTTTGTCCATCTTAACAGCCGATGACAGGACTCTGTGTGTTGTAATTGCCTTGAGATTTCTATAATGCATCACATGTATGAAGTTTGTTAAGTAATATTCATCTAATTCAATAACGTATTTTAAAAGAACTATTAAAATGCCTTAGAAATTAGAAATTGTATATCAAACTAATATTTTGTGAAATAATATTTTGCTGTTGCAATATTTTGTATTAACAATTATATGTTATGCAAACTGAAATTCAAAGTTTTTACCCTGAAAATCTGGACTTTCAGAACAGAATCCCAGAGTTGTGCAGGTTCTAGATGGTTTGGTAGTTTTGTAAGTTTCCTCAACTTGAAACCAGGAAACTTGTAATTCTAAACAGCAAAAACAAAATGTGTGCAAATAATTATCCTGCTGTTTGTTTTACAAATATCCTTATTCTGAACATGAGAAGAGTCGAAGTCAGAGCCAAGCCACATGCCACATTTAGTACAGACTTTTAAAAGCAATCTTAGGATTGACCATTTTGCTTCTGTTTAGAAAAAACAGCTAACTGCAACCCCCTCTCAGATCAGGACTCAGGCACAACATAGAACCTCTTCCCTCCTGCCTTCACATTATAGTTTCAGTTCACACCGTCAATAAGAATGATTTATTTTACCAAAAAAAGAAAACAGTCATATAATCATAGAAGAGTAGAGTTAGAAGGGGCCATGAATGCCATTACCTCCAAGTCAATTTTGATCATGTTTTTTGGAAGGTCTACTTAACATAACGGGCTGTTTGACCTCAAAATGACAGTAAATAACCAAGAGTGAGTGATAACGGACTCTCCTCTTATCTTGTCAAAGCTAAAATATGATAGGGAAATGCTTTGAACTGATTGACTGGATAAACCAAACTGCAGTCCAACAAGCTATTCCAGAGCAGTAGTTCTATTGCCAACTACATGATCAAATAAGGATTTTATATATTTATATATTTCTTTTAAATCTGTTTTTGAGTTAATTTTGGCCCTACTAGCTGTGCTTTGACCCCCTTTTACCTTTCCAATACACTAATCAACTTTTATGCTTTATCATGGCCTTCTGTAATATATTTGGCAAAATTACCTCAACTGTTTTGCAACTTAAATCTGATGTAGCATCTGCAGCAATCTGAAATACATTTCAAAGAAACACATTGTAAAGATTTACTAAATCCAGTGAATGATATAAGTAAACTATACTGTTCTTTTATTCTAAAAGAGTTGACAGGTAAAAGCATATAATGAAAAGATACAGCAGCTGAAATATCACATCTTTATAAGACAGGGACCCTAAAGTGGTCCTAAACTACTAAACTACTGTGTGTGTTTAGTTTAAAACCCTAAACTACTGTGTATGAATGAGCTGCATGCCACCTCCTGCATCCTGCTTAGCTTGAACAGGGGATTGCTTGGCCTGATTGTATGCACTTAACCCAAGATTATGGTTAAGTGCATACAAACAAGCCAGGACTATGGTTAAGTGCATACAAACTAGCTAATTTTAAACCAGAATTCGTTGTTCATCTATGAATCTAGACTTATTTGGGCAGCCTTAAACCATAATTTGGGGTCTAGAAATCATGCAAATCTATCCCCTTCCTGGTCTGTTCACACACTTGAAGGGCAAGTGAATGGGCTGTGTGCACACTGCTTGTCTGCATCATGGTTTATTATACCAGGATTTCTACATTAAAGCGACATGAAAAAAGCATTGTGAAATTTACAAATGAACTGCAAGCTATAAAGAAAGTTTGTCAGTGTTTCCTATGTGATATTATAAAACCACCATCTCAATCTTGGGCCTTGATTTTCTGGTAGAAAGATAGGAAACTCTATGATGGTCAGAGAAACACACAGTGTTTCACATGACATGGCAACCCTGGCTGCCACTCACATGCTGTTTCCATGGTACACAGATATTTGCCCCAACTGACCAGTCAGACATTCATGTGATTCTCTAGGCAGAATAGTTTCTGCCCCACCCCCCAACTGCCCCATGTCCTCATGGTCTCACCATGCAGCTCTGTAGTTTCCAAGAGTAACATCTTCATCTAAAGATCTTCCTACAGCCTTCCTACTGCCTCTGTGGCACACCAGTTCTGTAAACATGCTCTAGCTCTGAAACAGCAAAACTTGCTCTGTGTAACTGCTGCTAAAGCCACCCACTTCTGCTAATTTTCAGGTAAACCAGTGAAATTGCCCCATCATTTCAGAAAAGTCGTATGCTGATTCACTGAAATATAGCTATATCTTAAACACTTCTTCTCCAGGAAAGTGTTCTGTAAGGGCTAAATTCAATGTTATGAGAATGGGCCTCTGGCCATGTAGGGTAATTTTCCACACATTCCTCTCCCTTCCAACCTGAACGCACCCCCCACCACCACCATGTTTCCTGGAAGCGGCCACCAACCCACTGGAATGGATTCACAGTGTGTGCTGAGCATTGCAGAGGGAGGAATCACACTGACAGTGTTGTCTGTTCTTCAGGTAGAAGGGCATCAATACAGTGCTGAGTATCCCTATAAGCCAATTCTATAACCAAAGCCATTCTGTAAAATAGGGCATTTCTATGGGTGGATTGGACTTATTCACCAATGAGTTAAATACCTTTATTTTTTTCTTCTTCTTTATCAAATTGGCATGTGATTCAGGAGTTGAAGCATCTTGAAAAGAATAAAGAGTGCTAAGAAGATAAAATATGCCAATTATTTGCAATTTCAGGAAACTAAGTACAAGTCCAGTGTTCTGGCCATAACTATTTACTAGCATTTTCAAAGATGCACAGTGCAGAAAACACAGACCACAACACTGTCAGAATAATAGGGCTAGATTTTTGATTGAGGTGAGGTGTCTTGCTTCAGCTTAAATTAAGTTTTAATAGTTGGACCACAGAACTACTCTAATTACAAAATCAACATTAATGGTTTTTCACAGCCATAACTCCAAAAATTAACCATACAGTCCTATACATATTCTTCTCAAGTCAAGTTCCATGGAGTTCAGTAGAACATCCTCCCTAGCAGGTGAGCTATGATTGCAGCCTAAGGAGGCAATCCCAAGTATGTTTAGACATAAAAGCCCTACAGTTCTCTGCATGTCCCAGGAAGCAATGCTAGCCAGGCAGTGTGGGAGTCGCTGTCTCAATAAGCACAGCGTTGCCCCCAGAGAAATCAATCCTATGGTCCCTGCAAGAGTGTCCCAAGGACCACAGAACAGTTCAGATTTCCTGCTCCAAGGCTGGAGGCAGCACTTCGATCTCAGGAAAGCAAGTCAGAAATCTGACACGCACACCCCAATTCCTTGCAGCTAGCACAGAGACCATGCCAGCTGGCTCTCCAAGCTCAGAAACTCAACCTCAGACAGGGGAGAAAAGGGGGAGATGGCAGAGACCAGGATATGGTTTGTTCTGAGCTTCCTCCATCCCCCTTCCCTTCCCTCCCACTCTGAAGCACTTGAAAGACAGGCAGAAAAGCCCATCTAGTGAAACCTTCCAAGACTGGAGAACGGGAAGGCAAAAATCACCTCTGCTCTTCCTTCTGCTTTCGCCCAGCAGGCATAAGAATTGAAGAAGCTTCCACATTTCAGGGCCTCTCAAGCACTGAAAGTACAATCCACAGGATTGCCCCTTGGATGTTTCTAAAATTACCTCTAGGGAAAGCAGGGGTGCTTCAGGCATCAGCTCTACCAACTGAAGTGAAACACCTCACCCTGAATTAGTTATTTTTTTAAAATGCTCTTGCGTGGTATTAGACAGGACTGATTTACTACAGGCATAATTTCTAGATGAGATGTAAACCTGCTTTTTAAGCCTACTTTGGCCATTAAGGAAAATATTTCCCTGCTGGCGTGAGCCAGACCACATTTTTGAGCCTAATTTTCAGATCATCATCAACTATATCAAGTAGGACACATCTGGTTTGTTTCTATGTAAGTGCCAAATATCTCCTGGCCTCCAAACAGGGACATGAGGGGAGATTTTACTTAGAATCTCAGGCATATTAGCCAGTGGATGCAGGATTGCTTATAACTTATTGCCATCTAGATAGTAATTTTTGTCTAAATGAATCCCAGAAGCAAATGAAGTTTACACTGCTGTGTTTAAAAAACAAAGTCTAATTATATTATCATGATGAAATTAATTTTCTACTGTTCCTAGTTCCACTGGCTTTCTTTAGTAGAGGCATATTCACGTTAACTTTTTCAATAGATTACATGGGGGTTCATCCAAATCATTGAAGCAATCAAAAGCTAGACAGCATTTTAAAGTGTCACACGGGTGTATATGTTAAAAATGCAGACTGAATTTGTGTAATGAGGTGAGGCAAACAAGAATTAGAGAAGGCACTAGATGCGTAATTACTATATTTCTTTCTAAGTATCACACAGGTCAGACTATTCTTTCCGGAAACTGATCATATAAATAAAAGGACATGTTTCAAAGTCCAATAGGTCCCACTAATACAACTCATTATCCATAACATGCCCCATCATTAATAACTCAATATATAATATTACCTTGCTCTGGAATAGAAATCCCTTGGTCATCTATTTTTGCTTCTCTAGATTCTAAAGAAAACACATGCTTAGAATGCTCATGAGCTTCTACTTTGCACTGATCTAGTTTCTTTTCCAAGTTGGAGATTATGTCAGTGGGCAAGGGAGCATTGTCATGAAGATAATTAGTGACAGTCACCATGGGATAGTCATTTCTTAACTGGTTAACCAAAGGACGTGCATCCATTTCTGGCAAGTAAGGAACTCTTGGCCAATCATCCTGCAATAATAACAATTACAGAAAATCTATCAGTGCTCAGTGACATCACACAACTAATATTATTTATATATCCTTGCATATGTAAGTTCTATGGATGGGACCAACCAGTCAAAATTATCCACTTGTAAATCCAGTTATTTCAGTGTCAGATATTTAACAGTGTGTACTTAATTTTGCCTCTGAAATAAATTTAATTTACAAATACACAACATTTTTGCAAGGTTGTGCCCATATAGTTCTGGGGATTTCCCACACTGACATGTGAAAGTCTCTCTACTTTGTGGTTTAGTTTTGTTGTTATGCTCCTTGAATGCCAGGTATAGAAAGATGGAACACCAATGGTAATTAGAAATAAATTGAAAACACACTAGACCATCGCCTCTTTTTCAACATGCCCAAATTTTGATTTCAACAAATTCTGTCACAGGTACACAATCCTAGATATAAGTAATGCATTTATCCCATCCTTCCTCTGCAATTCAGGATATCCAATTTTATTGCCATAACAAACCTGTAAGGTCATTTGGAAGAAAGTGACCCAAGGCCACCAAATGAGCTTTGCAGCTGAGGGAGGGGGTTGCACTTGGATTCTCCTTTTCCTTCCAGTCTAGCATTCTACTCGCTACATCATACTGACCTTGATTCTGTTAAGCATTGGTAAAATCGGCTTAAGTCTAAAGCACTGAGATCACTTACACTTGCAAATTACAGAAGGGCAACAGCTTGCAGGTTGCCTCAAAAACATATTAAAATGTACAATAACCACCGAATGCCTTTTCAAATAATGTTTTCCAATTCTGCATTGTGCTTAAATTTCATAAGCTTGAATGTTTGAAACATGGGCCTTATTTACAAAGTTTACACTCTCAAGGTCTTTGTTTGCTTCATTTCCCCCTTCCCAACCACCAGAATATGCATAAATGTGGGCATTTTTAAAATGTACATACCAAATTCTGAGAGAGTAAAAACTCTTCAAATGTACAGGGAGGCTCTGCCAATTTCTATAAACAGAAAAAGATACAGTTAGGTTAAAAAAAATTAAAATAAAACGATGGTGTCACTAGATTTGCATTTCATGAAACAAGTGCTCAGTATTTGAAACTGTACTGATCTCCAGATGGGATTTGGATAGTCTCCTAAAGTCAAAAATATTGGGTTTCTAAGTGCTACTTGGCAACAAATCCCTTTAGAAGCATTTTCTCAAGTTTAATTCTTGGGAACAGTGTGGTTAATGGGGCAGGCTAAAATCCCAATAAATAGCAAATATTTTCTTCTACACTTGCTGCAGAGGCAACATTAGGGAATGACCTACTAGAGCTGGAGCTCTGAACCTTTTATTTAGAACCCTTAAGCTCTGGGCAGCACCTCTGTCCCACCACCTGCTTTCCCAGGGGCACTTGCTGACAGAAGGGGGCAGGGGCCCAGACAATTTCTTCTGCATCTGATCCTCCTGGATTAGCTGGCGTTTTGTCCAGTTGTGCTTCACCCACTGCTACCCATCTCTTTCAATCATTTGCTTTAGATGCTTTCCCTTAAATCAAATGTATTCCTGTCACCTGTCATCAAATGTGTTCCTGTCCCTTTACATCCCTTTTGTAAAACAGCACTTTCCTGGGAGGACATGGCCATGCAACTGTACACATAAGAGACTTCAGAGCATATGCACATTAGCATATATATTATATTTATTTCTTAAAAGCTTTTCTACTCTGTCCCCCACTGGCGTCTCAGGGAAGAAAGCTTGCGCGCAATTTGTGCAGTGGGCCCGAGCCCCAGATTAGCCAGCACCAACCCTAACGCTTTACTCAAAACTCTGCACCAAAACACGTATCTGGGGGACTTGCCCCAATAGCAGCTTATTCATATCTGGTAGCACCTCATAACATTAAACTGAAAATGGGAAAATCGTAGAATCATAGAACAGTAGAGTTGGAAGGGGCCATGAAGGTCATTGGGTCCAACCCCTGCTGTTGCAGGACGCCATGTTACACCATCCCACTCAGATGGCTGTCCTGTTTCTTTTGGAATGTCTCTAGTGTGGGAGAGCCCACCACCTCGCTAGGCACCTGGTCCACTGTCTTATTGCTCTGGCAGTGAGGAAACTCTTCCTGGTATCTAGCCTTGATTATTTCTTGTCCTGCACTCTGGTAACAGCAAGAGAACTTGACCTTCCTCTTTGTGACAGACTTTGAAGCACTTCTAGAGGGATACAATGTCTCCAGTCTTCTCTTCTCAAGGCTGAACATGCCCAGTTCTCTCAGTTGCTCCTCATAGAGCAGTGTTTCCAAACACTGTATCATTTTTGTAGCACTCCTCTGAACTCTTTAATTTTTCTGCATCTTAAATCTTAGTGCCCAGAACTGGACACAGGATTCCAGATCAGATCTGACTAATGAGGAGTATAGTTTTTCTACCTAGTCCACTTTTTACTAATTTGCTTATCAGAATGTCATGGGGAACTATGTTGAAAGTAGATTATGTCCACTGTATTTCCTCTGTCTGTCTGGGAGGTTACCCAATTATGCTGGCTAGGGCATTTTGGTAGCTGCCAGCCTTCTTTTGTCAAAACTTGTACACGCTCAATCCCTTAATTAAGGGATGAATAACAAGGCATAGGTTAGCAATATTGTTCAATGAGGTTTAGTCCAAAGTAGGCAAGGGTTGGTTAGCAACAAACTTCTATGCATGTTTACTTAGTTCAGAGAGATCTGGTCTTAAATAAGTGAATAGGGACACTTACACAGAAGCAAGCCCTACTGAATACACTGGCACTTTGGAATATTTTTCTCTCTTTGCATTTTTCTTTTTATGCCTATTTCGACAGAAAAACACACTGAAGCTAGAAGTGGCAGAACGTCTGTCCTCCGCGAACAAACAGCACTGCACCCTTGCTTGGCTGGCGCCCTGCCTGGCAACCACGAAGAACTGCATTCCAGGCGGCTGAACAGTTCATCCAGGCTCGCAACCAAAAGGCCTCAGCCGCCCTAATTCAAACAGAGTCTTATATTAAACCCCCACCCTTGTGGGCGGCCGACTGCCCGGTACGACAGACATGGAGCGCTTCTCCTGCCCCTTCCTTCGCGGTCAGCGGCCCTCTCCGCTCCCCATCACCAGCCGGGAACCAGCGCCAGCGTTGCGCAGCAGAGGCCGCGGCGGCAGCACTTCCGCCAAGCCCGCGCCCACGTTGCTAGGCAGCCTTCACAACCTCTCCCCGTTGCGTATGGTCCCGTCGTCCGGTCCTTCCGGCCCTCCCCGCCAGGCCCGCCACTTGAGTTCCGGCTCGCAACAGGGACGGCGGCCGCACTTATGCGCGCGTCCCCTTTGCGGCGCGCGGGGAGAAGCTGCTGCAAGGTGCAGGCCGCCGACCACCGTCTCTGTTCCTAGGGCGCAGGCGGCCGCGATTGATCCCCACCGCTGCGCGAGCGCTGCTGGGCTTTGCCCTAACAAACGTAGGTTGCTTTCCCTTGCGCATGGGAAAATGGGTGCTGTCTGTGTAGTCGCCGCTCATGGGACTCGGGGACAAGCGTGCAGAGGCAGCGAAGATGCTTGGGGTAGCGTTCTCTCCTCCCAGGGACTGCTTTTCGCCCCAGACTGTCCCTGTCCGTAGTTTAAGGGTGCAATCCTGTATATGTTTAGGTAGACTGAAGTCCTGCAACTCTCAGCATGACTGGCTGAGGGACGCTGTGAGCTGTAGGACTTTGGTCTCTCTATGTCCAAGCATGCATAGGATCGTGTTCTTAATAATACATTATTTTTTCCCATTCTTCTCTTCGGAGCAGGTTCTAAGCACACCAGCACGATGAACTCGTAAAATGCAAGGCAGGTTCACCCAGAAATAAATTCCACTGTGTCGAAAGTGCATAGGAGGATTGCAGCCTGAAAAATGGCAGAGCAGTGCGAAGTATGTAAACTTGGAAGGTAGTCCCCCTGGTTTCAGCAGGCCACATGTCCTTGGATCTCAAATAGCCTGTCCAGCAGGACTTACTTAAAGAAACTGCACAAAGCAACAGGGCCTCAGGCCTCAGAAGTAGAAACAAGGGTGTATGTTCAGAAATGAGCACTGAAGTGGCCACTAATTTTCAAACTGCAGGCACCCAGTAGATCAGATGTCTACATTTTTGTTCTTATGAAACTAAATAAAAACCTGCAGCCACTTCCAAATGCAGAAACATTTGCTTAATTAACAGCCAGTTGTACCTTTTCAACCTGGTACTCTCCTGATGTTATGCACTTAGCATCCCATAATCCTCATCCAGCGTGGCCAGTGTTCAAGGTTGAAACATCCAGGTAGTTTAATAGTTCGAGTGCAGCAAAGAACTTTTATCTCCTTAGTCCTAGAGTGACACTAATCCATATAGGATAGGGCTTGAGTGGTGTTGAAATTGGCAGTAAAAATAAGCTTGGCTGCTGATCAGTTGGGGGTGGGGGCAAGGACAGTGAACTTAGAATCTATCACTTTTGCCCCACAAATCAACCAAGAATTCTCAATGTAACAATGACTGGAGTAGTCTGGAGCAGTGATTTGTGTTTGTAATTGACAGTTGGAATGAGACTGCCAGTCATACAAGATGTGCCTTTATCTCATATTGAAAATGCACTTGATATTTCTTAGATTTACAAGAGATTATGGAGTATCTTCCTTCCTGTGTCAGCAAAATTTCTTCCACTGGGGTCAATGGCTGCTCTTTGGAGCTGTGCATTATGCTGTCATGAGGCTTTACAGAAAAATGCACTGATCTTTAAACTGGGAATGAATTGCAAATTAAATTACTTGCTGCTTGCTAAGGAATCTGCGTGGTTGGAAGATTTTGTCCAAATCTGAGAAGCTTTCTTTGCCTACCTCCCAAGCTTTCCAGAGTAAACGTTCTCAAAATTTTCCTGTTCAGGGAAGGAAGAGCCAACCTTACAAATGAGAAATGAAGCCTATTGCATAAATAACAGCCAAAAACATCGTGCCAGGGCTGTGCTCACCAGCTGAGAATACTGACAGTCTCAAGCTTTTGTTAACATTTTCTTCTCTTCGATAAGTTTCTCTACTACATGTTATTCACAGAAAGTTGGCAAAGTGAATTAAGTAAATTAGCAACTTGTTTCATGGTTAGTGTTTGCAAATCAAATGACAATTGCTTGAGTTTTCCAAAGCTGATTTTTTTTTCCTTTTGGCCACTCAAGTTAAATGCACTTTCATGTATTTGCTTACTTTCAAATAAGGCACACCAAAGCTGAATCTGACTTTGGCATATCCAATCTGCACTTAGTAAATACATTCATCTAGTTAAATAAACATTTGTGCAAAAGTTGCTGTGCTTGGAAAGATACATTTCAGAATTAAAGTTTCTGAAAAAAAGCAACATTGTAAACAGGAATTCAAAATGGCCCTTTACTGAAATTAATTTAAATTAAATCTTTAAATTAAATTAAATTTGAGATGGATCCAGACAAACATGTATCTGATGTGGTTGGTGGAAGCTGACTTTCTTCTTTTTTCTTACCTTTGCTTTTGGAAGTTGCTTTTGATCCAGTTGTCAGGAACCACTCACCACCACAAACACACATACTTGGATCTTTTTCAGGTTCTACTAGGTGAGGAAGGTCTGTTTAACTCAGCTCCCCCATTTCATGATGTTCTCTAATTAGAAGAGGGTTTGCCTGCAAATCCATTCTTTTGAAACTTTGTGATTTTTCTTTAACAGATCCAAAGGTATTGTTTGAACATGTCTTTAAATTTACCTGTGACTTTAAAAGAAAACCAGGAAAGCCACCAGGGAATAAAAAGGAATTCTGAAAGTCTGAAAAGTCTAGACTCACAGACTACATCTGAGTCGCACGAGGACACCCCACTTGAAAACTTGCATCTAGCATCTCAGGCCGTTCTTGAAAGGGCTCAAAAGCAAGGGAGATCAAAATGCCCCAAATGTAATAGTTCAAGGATGTTCTATTGTTACACATGCTATGTTCCAGTTGAAACGGTCCCTACCAAAGAAATTCCAGTTGTGAAGGTTAGTGCACAGTATACCTTATTTCCAGTCACTGTTGTCAATTTTAACAACTATGATTCACAATTATTATAATTCATGAACTTTGTCTAGTTTTGGAATTCCTGAATTAAAATAGAGGAAAGATCAAATTAAAATAAATCTGTATGGAATATTGTGCTAATTTTCCAACATCTAGAACTTTTGGAAAGATTTTAAATCTTCTCATAGAATATAGTCAAATAAAAGGTAAAGGTAAAGGTTTCCCCTTGACGTTACGTCCAGTCATGCCTGACTCTAGGGGGCGGTGCTCATCTCCGTTTCCTAGCCGAGGGAGCCAGCGCTTGTCCGCAGACAGTCTCCGTGGTCATGTGGCCGGCATGACTAAACACCGAAGTGCACGGAACTCTGTTACCTGCCCACCGAAGTGGTACCTTTCTATCTACTTGCATTTGCATGCTTTCGAACTGCAAGGTTGGCAGGAGCTGGGACGGCGCACGGAGCTCACTCCGTGTGCAGATTCGAACCGGCGACCTTTCGATCAACCAGCCCAGCAGCACAGCGGTTTAAACCACTGTGCCACCTGCAGTCCCTTAAATATCAGGATATAAAATTGATAGAACTAAATCAGCATGGTTAGAATTTAACTTGTGCGGCACAGTAAAAAGATTAAATGACAAGGAAATATTCAGTTCCCTAGAGGAGAACCCCATATAATATTTTGGGATTTGCATCACTCATGAGTTGGAACAGATAATATTTATTTACTTACTTATTTACATGATGCTAAATAATTATCTTATGAATTAGAACTGGTAAGATGAAAGCTGCTAAACAATTTTTGAAAGGTAAAGCATGATAAAGTAATCTTGATCAAGAATTTTGTTTCTCTTGTTAAATATTCCTTTGCAAGTGAGTAATGTGATAATTATGAAATAGGAAAAAATCTATCACTTATGGGCAGGGGGATTAGGGCCAAAACTAATTAGTCATCACCAGGTGGTGGAGGAGTGTGCCCTTGTAGAAAGTGATACTATCAAACAGCTGTCCAGCATCATCTGAGGAGCCAGGTTAAAAATGATAATGTATTTTGGGAGCACCTTTGCCCATACATCCACCTCACCAGCTAAGATCCTCTGGGGATAATCTTCTGAAGTCTGCTTCTGTGAGATTAGTGTTAACTGTCTCAGCTATGGAACGATCAGCTAGGAGAGATGCATCTGATTTCCCAATTTCCCACCTGTAAGAGGGAGTTAAAGACATTGATCTTCTGACAGGCCTTCCCAGAATAGTTTTTATGTCAGTTTATTTAATATATTGTCATAGTCAACATTACTCGCTTTGGTTTTAAATTCTTTAAACCATGCAGAGCCTATGGGAATGGGACAGTATATAAATATTAAATATATAAGTATACTTATATAAGTATATAAGTAAATCATAAGTATAGAAATATTAAGATTTTTTAAAAGTGTTTTGGAACAAGAAAACCTACCTGGTTTTGTAGTAAGGAAGACTTAGCCATTATTAAAACAAACCCATGTATTAGGACTTTCGTTTTGGTTTGGGAAAAGTTTATGAGCAGGTTAATGCCAGTTTATCATCCTTTACTGCTATTGAGTATAGCAAAGATGTAGATATAACAGGTTTATTCAGAAATAAGAAATTCCAGGAGGAGACAGGATTGATAGAATTTAGGAAGTTATTGATGAATCGATTAATTAACTTTTACCAAGTTTAACAAGAAAAGGAGCAAACCCATCTCTCATTTCTTCAGTTCTTGAAAGTGAGAAATACCATGACTCTCTGAAAACATCTCCTAGTGGCTTGGCTCTGTCCACCTACTACAATGACTAGTATTTCAATTATACTGACATAAATTGTTCTGCATGTTTACAGAGTTTTAAGCAGACTTGCAGAGAAAAGTAGTGAATGTTAACACATGCACACCAACGGCAATGGATTCAAAATGTATGCATCTTGAACTGTGGTTATCTGTATCCACATACAAAAATCAAGCAGGTTACACATTTTTAATGCCTGGAATGGAAGTGCTGTTTTCTCTGTGTGTGTTGTGCTCTTCTTTTGGTTGCAGCTTCCCTTGAAGATTGACATTATTAAACATCCCAATGAAACGGATGGCAAAAGCACAGCTGTACATGCCAAGCTACTGGCCTCTGAAGATGTCACAATCTATACATATCCTTGTATTCCAGACTATGAAGAGATGAAACATGAAGTAAGAGGTTTTCTAGAATTGGTACAGTGAGGGATACATAGGATTTTAGCTTCTCCCTTTCCCCCTTCTTGCTCCATGGGAAGCACATGGTCATTCCAATGTTCTGCATTCCTTCAAAGAGAATTTTGGAGTTTATCTTGTATTCAGGATTACTGTTGCACTGGCTGCTTGAGACAAGTTCAGCCTGTTCTGATCTGCTGAGTTCAACAGTATTGATTATGCTTCTCTTAAGGGGCAGTTAATGCAATCTCTAGTCTGGAATACTTTATCCGCAGAGGAGTACCATGTGTAATAAATGAAGCATGCCTAAGTGTCTATATGGGTCTACAATCTTCTCTTGGTTTACATTCTCTTTCTGTCCTTTTTAAAGAATTGGAAATATTGCTGGTATCACGCATTTCCACACATCACATGTTAATGATGTGCATGCTCCCATCATGATCATGTACTGCCTCATGCGCATTACAGTATTTTCAGCGGGCTGGTCCTCTAATAAACAAGAGTACTTGTAATACTGCCCTTCAAGCAGCAGCACGCTTTGCAAGCTCTGTAGAAATAAGCATTATACAAGAACAAATGATCGCTCCTACAAAGCTTCAAGCAGGAAAAGGTGCACAATCCCACCATTATATCATACTGCCCTTGTACAAATCTGTGGTACAACTGCATTTAGAATACTGTGTACAGTTTTAGTCACCACACCTAAAAAAAGGTTATTGTAGAGGTGGAAAAGTGCAGAAAAGAGCAATCAGAAACATCAAGGGGCTGGAACAACCACCTTATAAGGAAAAGCAACTACAGCTGGAATTGCTTAGCTTAGAAAAACAATGAACGAGGGAAGACATGAAAAGGGTGTACAAAATTTCATGGATGAAGAAAAAGTAGATAGGGAGATAAGTTGTCTTCCTCTCCCATAATACTTGAACCTGGGACCATCCCATGAAGTTGATTGGTGAGAGCGTCAAAACGGATGAAAAGGAGTCTTTCACACAGCATATAGTTCAGCTATGGAACTCAGTTCCGCAAGGTGAAGTAATGACTGCCAATCTGGGTGGCTTTAAAGGAGATT
This sequence comes from Varanus salvator macromaculatus, assembly GCA_023646645.1. Classification (NCBI taxonomy): domain Eukaryota; kingdom Metazoa; phylum Chordata; class Lepidosauria; order Squamata; family Varanidae; genus Varanus; species Varanus salvator. Next base: position 11,402,692 of record JAIXND010000786.1, read on the forward strand.
GGACAAATTCATGCAGGAGAAAGCCATCAATGGCTACTAGTCCTGATGGCTATATACCACCTCCAGGATCAAAGGCAGTATGCCCATGTACCCCAGTTGCTGGGAAGCATGGGTGGAAGGATGCTTAGACACTCATGTCCAGCTGTATGTTTCCCCTGACAAGCTGGTTTGCATTTGCTAGGTGACCTTCAGCAAGCTCTGCCTTAGAATCCCCATAGGTAATATGACGGATAATAATAAAGAGCATTTTAACATGGATTACAACTAGATAATGCATGTGTAGTGTTTTGAACACTTGGATTTGAATTATACAAATATTAAGGCATTTTTATATAAGGTATTTCCAAAAGTCCTATATATTATCTCAATGATCCTTACAATAGCCCTTTCCAAGCCAGGCCAGTATTATAATTCACATTATGTTGAGAGGATGGGACTTGGATCTGCAGCCTCACAGGCCATGCACATGTTGAAGGCTGTAAACAACCTGGAGTAGCGGTTTGCCTGAGCAACAATCGTGACCTCACCTTGATGCTTGTTCACCATCACAACACTTGAAAATTAGAACCATATTCACAGAGATCTCTGTTTTGCTCTAGATTGCACTTATCTTTCCTGGGCCTAATTCTGTTTTAATCAATGACATGCCCCGCTCTTGGCAACGCAAACATAAGGAGGATGTCTGTGGTGACAAGGATGAGTCATCAGCAGAACCAGCCCTCAAGTGTGTGAAAACTGAGTCGGGCAATGACAGCGCTTTGGGTGAGTCCCAAGTGCACAGCAGGAGCAAAGATGCTGTGCTGAAGAAAATCGTATTTATTGACAGTACCTGGAATCAAACAAACAAAATAATCACAGATGAGCGACTCCAAGGTATGTTAATAATAAATTAAAATAAGGGCATGCAGCACTGGTCCTGCTGAACAGTCCAGAAGAAGCACTAATGTTGGAGACGATCCTCAACATGAATCAGTTGCTACTGTTGTGCATGAGCAAACAGAGTTTGGCCATGCCTTAGGCATGCACATAAGAACCCAGTACTGTCTGTGCTTATGTGCTTGTTCTCCATTCGCTTCTCACTGAGGTACAAATGTATGAGCATCCAGCAGCTGATCCCTGTGCATGGTTCTAGTCACACCTAAATGCTTTGTTGTGTGCATGTATTTCTAGGCTAAAGCTGCACCACTTTGTGTGCACAAAATAAGAACACTGTTTTGGGATTGCCTGAGCAAGGGATCCTGGCCTTTACTGGTACACTGTTTTTTTCCAAGTTATGAAACACTGCATACTTCCACAAATCATCCAGCATCTTCCTCTTTGTAAAAGCAGCAATATAACAAAAGCTGTCTTCCGTACACTAAAACAAGGCCAAGCAAAAATTAGTCTCTATCACAGACTTGTGGACAATGCTGCCTGGATACTTTCTCCTTTCTGAGCAGAAAAGATGTGTCCCAAACATACCAAGCACCGACAGTGATGACTAGCACCCAGTCTGAACCGTCTTTCTTCCTCTGTGAGGTAGCTCTGGGTGGGTCCTCAACAAGAGCAGAAATGCCTGCGTTCCTTTTCCTTAATTACAGCCATCCTCTGTGACCTTCCACAACCAGGATTGAACTGCACCAGGAGACATGCACAGTCCAAAATGTCTTTCTTACCCTTCTCACAGTCTTGCCTAGAAGGCATCAATAAGCAAGCATTTTGCAGAAAAAAAGATAAGGGATTATCACACAGATTCCAAGTAGAATATAAGCAGCTGTGGACAGATAACGTATGCAGGTGTCTTCATCAGGCACATTCTTTGTTGGGATGGTTGGAGACCATGTATTATCAGTGCGTTACCAATAAATTTAAAAGCACACAAATTTTGCTTTGTTTCCTTCCCTGTGCAGGATTGCTACAAATTGAACTGAAATCAAGGAAAACCTGCTTCTGGCGTCATCAGAAAGGAAAGCCTGATACTTACCTCTCTACTATTGAAGCAATTTATTATTTTTTAGTAGACTATCACAAGGCATTCTTAGAAGAAAAATATGAAGGACAATATGACAATCTGCTTTTCTTCTTTTCATTTATGTACAAATTGATAAAAAATGCCAAATGTTCTATAGGAAAAGATTAAGACATCTTTCATCTCAATCACAAAAATTTCTACCACTCACATATTAATGATGGTCCATTGAACTCTGTGTTTTAAAGCTTGTTACTAAAGTTTCGAGCAACACAATTGTACAGTTGCCTAGAATATTTTAAAGAATAGTAAAAGTTTCTGTCCCTTGAACATAGGCCTAAATTCAGACAAATTCTGATATGTCTTCAATGAATTGTTTTGGAAGTGTTGCCTGAAACAAAAATGTGCCCTTTGCTTCTAAATAGAAATGTTTTCCAATTGTAATTATAGTCAGAATGCCAACATGGAATCTCTTAAACATAATAAAACTTAGTTCACTGCATAGGAATGTGATTTTGATAATCAAATATGACTTTACCCTGGTGATGTCACTGCTTACTAAAAATGATTAGAACAATATTTCGGTGGAAAAAAATACCTAGGCTAATGTGTTTAGTACAATGCCAATGGTAAATATGGCAAGGTCTAAATTAAGCTGTAAAATTGCTTAAGGAATAATTCAATAGTGTTCTTACAATGTTGGTTTCTGTACCCATTTTGGTTTGATAACTCGGATATTGCTGAACAAAAGTATGCTTCTGAATTCTGAAATAATGCTACTTTTTGCAAGATAAAAGTCAGGTTTAAATATACGGAAATATTTGTGCATCTTGTACCTATTCTTTTGGCACAGCTGTACCTGTTAAATGAAGGGAATTACATACTCTGTATAGTTTGTAGAGCCCCCATTATTATTAGGGAAGGAATGTAATTTTTGACATCTGTGACCAAGCAATACCCTAAAATTGAAATGCACTTTGTTATTTGTATCAATGCGTGTGTGCTTCTTTTCAAACTTCTGTATATCAAGAGATCATGTAAATTTGGGATACACTCCATTTCATATAGGGGAAGGTGGGGCTATTCTTAGCAATCTAATAATGAACATTTCTTTGAAGATATGCCAAATTCACAATTGCCAAAGGACCACCTGTGCTTTTCTTTGAATCTTTGGAAAAACTTATTTAATATCAGTACCTGCTGTAGTTATAAGACACACACTCTGATTACATTAACAGGCATTAACTCTGGTAGATGCTCTCACCTTAGCTAGAAGAGCAGTTAGAGTCCTAGCCTTAGAAACACACTGTAAGGGCCACACCTTTCCACTGCCTTTGCAGCTGGCAAGGTCTTTCTGCACCAGCTTTGGCTTCAAGAGCAAAAGACCATTCCCAGAGCTGGCATCTTGTAAGTGTTCCAGGGGGAGAGGATTGGGGAGGAAGGAGGCACTGCCAGGATCCATTGGGGCACAGCCTGTCCTTGCAAGACAGGCCACTGTCTATGTCTTTTGCAGGGCTGAAGAAGCTTGGAAGCAACTTCCCCTCAGCACTCCTTCTACTCTTGATAGGATGCCCATAAACCAGTTTGGAGAGTGAGGACCAGCCACATCGGATGGCACTGTTACACATTTAATTTCTTACTGAGAATTTGATAGAACTATTTGAGACTGTATACCGGATGCTTAGCTGCTTGCTGTGCTACAGGAGTCACTTGTTCTAATAAGGCTTGCATTAAGCTTCATGCCAACATCTTTAAAATGGATGCATTTCTGTTATACCAACTTTTGATAAACCAGTTCCTACTGAAACTTGCAGGACTACTTCAGCTGCTAAGGACAGCCTTGTTATCTATCTGGTATCCTATTAGCAAGAGGATCCAGCTGGATGGCTTTGGGAAGGCACCAGCTCTCCCATTTTTGCCTTCAACACCAGGTGCTTTTCTCTACATGGAGATTCCATTTAGCTGTCTTGACTTATAGTTGTCAATATCTTCCCTGACCTCTAATCTATGTTTTAAAACATCTAAGCTGCCAGTAGGATCTGGCAGTGAATTCTGTTAGTTAATTATGCATTGTGCAAAGCAGAGTCTTCCTTCCTTCCTCTATCTTATGTCTACTCTAAGTCATTTTTGCCTGAATCTCACATAGTACAAGAAGGAGAAGAACGCCATGCATAAACTCAAAATGAATCCTTATGTATTTTGTACATTTTATGATCTGAACATGTGCAGAGCTGACCACTTGGTCCTTTTTAGCACATTCATCTAATTGAAATGCAACACAACACAGGGTTCAGAAGTTCAAGGCAGAGTAACCCTGAATTTTTCCAACTTGTAAATTATAGTTGTAATACTGTGAAATGTAGTGCCAATAAAGGCTCACTGGATTGTGGCCCATGTTGCTTGAATTGCTGATGTTCCTAAGCATTAACATTTTTACAACAAGACCTATCTTTAGCAGTTATCTCTCTAATAAACAGCAACACCAAATGTTTTCATGGTCTTTGGGTTTTTTTTTAAATTGCTGTTAGGAAAAGGGCATCTTGGCTTAGTACAATGATTCATACAATTTCCCATGTATGGATTTTGCTAGGCTTCTTGACATTTTCTACTTTTCGTGTGTGGGTAAGCAAGGACTCCTTTGAACTTTTCCTAGGAAAGTCTAAAGCAGCTTTTAAAAAGATCATTGGGCCATAATTGAAAAGGGAAAGCATCCACCCACTGGAAATGCACACAAAAGCAACCCCCTGACCTAATGTATTACAACAATCAGAAGAAGAACATGCTTCTTTTATTCCAGAAAACATTTCTTTGAAATGTTCTTTTTCAGCTTGAAAGCAAAGGCAGGCTGAAGCTTATATAAATGGAATTTGTTTTACTTTCAGAGAGTGTTATAACTTAATCCCTACCCCCAGCACAAGAGATCCAGGATTCAAATAACCTCTTGGAGACACTTTCTTTCCTTGCTTTCCCCACCAGCCGCAGTCCCAGCTTCAGAAACTTTTTTCCAATTTCAGAGGCCACTTTTTTAAAAAAAAGGTGGGATGGTAAGAACAAGGTGGTAGGGAACAAGCACTGTTTGGCATGCAGTCTAAGACCAGGCCCACCATAAGATATTCCATCATTCCCTTTCAGGAGTGTTTCTGGACACATGGCTGAACAACTTCTTGAGATGGGAGAGGAGCAAGGTCCAAGTACAAGCAAATCGAATGAGCTTCTGGACTTCTCTTACTATATACCAGCAACTAGATGGATGAGTTAAGCAGAGATTGGAGGGCAGTGTTCCTCCAATCACAGACACTATTCCACCCCACTGACAAGTCTCATGGCAGAAATCCCACTCTTTGTATATCTTGACTCCGGACTGCCAAGTGATGGTCAAATTTGGCTCAGGTACTTCTGGTTGCTCATACCTGCCATCCATTTATTTCAAGGGTCATAATTGCTATGGCAATGATAGCAAAGTAAACTGATCAACATATTGTGTTCTATATATTTTAATAAATATAGAGATTTACATTTTCATTCATGAAGGCACAGAAACTATTAATTTTTCACATGATCTGATATGTTCTGTCTCCCTGTCTTTCTGATGCATATAAATGATCTGATGTATATAAATGAGAGCACCTGTATGCAACCTACTCCCTGGAAATACAATTGAGCCAGAGTTATTCCCTTAAGTTCCTTTGATTTTAATGTGCTCAGTTTGCCCAAGTAAGTTAATGGCATTTAATACTGTTCGCCAATGATTGGCACCAATTATACAAATCTGACTGGAGACACTAAGATTCCCTAATTTTGGCTTGTAAAGCATCACAGGTTTTCTTTGCATCTCCCAGCAGCATTGAGGTATTTGGCTTGTAAAAAATGGGGTTGTCAACTGCAGCATACCCTACGCCCAGGGTGCGCTTCATGACAATGACCTGGGGAAGAAATAAAATGGCAGCATGAAAAGGCTGCTTTGACCATTGTACGATGCCTACCCTACAATCATATGGCTGCAACCTTCGACTTAGTGTGGCCCATCTCTCTACAAGTGGGTGTACAAGTACGGAAGGGACTTTGGGACCATTCCAGCAGTTTGTGAACCCCCTTTAAAGTTTCAAGATTAGAAAGACAGAATCTCTCTTTTAAACTATGCTTCTTCCACTCAAAACATTGCAAGGATATAGCACTATAGGCTACTGACGGAAGACTGCACTGCCCACACATGATCTTTTGCACATAGAAAAATAGTACCTCATGGAGATGACCATGCAGAAAAATGAATGCTCATACCAATAGGAAAGAAGCAAAGTTTGTAATATGTTATGGATATAAATCAGAACTAATTTGGGAATAGAATTCAGAGGATATAGATGAGCTCGAGGTTTATTTCCTGATCACACATTTCCAGCCATCAAAAGATAACTTCTTTCTGTTCTGTCCTTTGCCCATTTGTTTGCTAGAACAGGATCACTGTATGGCCATCAAGGGATTTAACTGGCTTCTCAACTGATGCCACTGAAATTGCCCTCACTGCAATTAAGTATGTAGCTTTTGAGTAGGGTCTGGGAGAAGTCCTCAACCCCGCTTGTATTTCATGCTAGCTCTTGGTTGTTCTGATGTGGAGAGAATCTCACGGTCACAGACTGAGCAAAACACCATCAGTCTCTTCTGATTACTTACTTGCTTAGATTTCCAGACCTCCAACACAGGCATGCCTGCTATAATTGAGTTTGGATCTTCCTGGGCTGCAGAATTCACAGTGTCATTGGCACCAATGACCAAAGTTAGGTCTGTGTCTGAGAATGAAAGGAAAACTCATTGCAAAACAACACTTTGGGATTTGAAAAGCCACTGCTATTTCTCAAGAATTGTAGCTGCAAATAATTTCTCTGTCCCATGGAGTGGGTTGCAGCATCCAACCAGATAAATCAACAAAACCATTTGCTGGGCCATGAAGAAGGGTTGGGAAAATATGGGGAAATTCTGCAACCATGGAGGCCATGTTTGTTGGGGTTCTACATTGTTTAGGATGCATTTCTTCAGCACAAAAGCTTAAATAACATCTCTCTATTGGTGAGGGCTCCCAAAGGAAGAGCTTTACAAGCTGACCCATGCGTTGAATTGGCATTCCTGACTCCCCAAACTGACAGTGGAATATCACCTACTCACACAAAGATGACAACTCATCCAAGAAATGAGCAAACAAACTAACACTGCTGCCTGATGTGTATTGTTTGTATTTATGGCACCACTGTCCCATGTTTCTAAAGAAGTTGAAGGAACCATGTCCCACACCATGTTGACATCAGGACAAACATGTAAGTTAGACTAAGCTAAGAGTACTGACTGGGCCAAGGTCATCCAATGAGTTTTAAGTCCAACTGAGTATTTTAAATCAGAGTCTCTCCAGTCCTCATCCAGCAATAGGATGGCCATTTAAAAATTGCCAAGACAAACAGAATGCCTCAGCTATGGGAGCCAGTACGCTGTAGCTGGACAGTGGCGTGAGAGCTGGGAGATCCGGGCTCTAATCCCTATCTGGTCATGAAAACTGATTGGGTAACTTTGGGCCAGACATTGCCACTCAGTCTAACCTGTCTCACAAGGGTGTTGTGAGGGTAGAATGAAGGGGGGAATCACATAAGCGGGTTTGGGTTGCCTGCATGAAAAAGGCCAGAACATAAATACAATAAATATAACAAATACATAAAATAAATAAAGCAATTATAACTATGTTCACTGATGTTTGCAACTGCTCCTAAGATTATTTCCATCTATTATGATTGGTCAAGAGCAGCCTCTTGTTGGATGATGTAGAAGCATCAGACCTTTGACAAACAGGGATTGGGGGGGGGGTGTAAATGTGTGAGGTCATTTTCTGTGTGGGGGGAAAAATCAAATAACTCCTTGAAGGGATTCAAAGGAAAAAAGATAGGTTTTTTCTTTCGAAACACTGAATTTTAGACAATTTAATATGTTTAAATGCCTTTTCAGCCATCACCCTTTGCATTCTAGTCTGCACACCAAAAATGATGCTTGTCTCATTGCTTAGGCAGATTTCATACTGGAATATCAGTTTGACAACTGTAAGCTGCTGATTCATAGATATGATATAGGATTGATCATTTAATTCTGGTCCAGCAACATCATCCTTTTATCGTTCAGCTATAAAACCTGGCCTCCCAAAGAGACATCAAAGTACTTGCCCTCTGATAAAAAGCCTGGGAAAGCAGACCACCTTTGAAGCTAGCCGAGAAAGTATGCTACAGAGCAAAACTGCTTTCCAGAGTTGTACAGATCTTTAATTATGAGGTTTAGGATGTGGCCCAAAGCCACCGAAAAAGTATGTACCAGCAGTAGCACATCTGGAATGCACAGTGCCAGGTGTGCAACTGGTCCAGATGGTCTGCTCTTTGTGGAAGAAGACAACTGTGGTCAAGTAGGCATAAACTGGATCAGTTACCTGGGTAGCTTGCCTGAAACTACTAGGAGCAAGCAGAGGAGGATGGGGATGAAGGCAGTGCAGCAGAGCTACGCAGCCTAGGGCAGATGGTAGTTTTGAGCCGATGGCAGCAGGTCCAGAACTACTGGAATGGACTTTCCTTAGAGAAGCGAAGTGGAATCACTTGTCCATAATCTTTCAGTAATGCCAGATTTCATACATTGACAATGGGTCTTAGGCACTTCCGGTTCCGTCTAGGAACTAAGGAAAAGCTATTTCTGTTTGCGTTTTCATGTGAAGTTAGCTAATTTTTACTTCAGAACCACTCTGCAAACCAAAAGTCAGTGATCCTTCAAAATGTGAACTATGAATTTCCAATGGAATTTTTCAACTGACAATGCATAGCAAAACGCATTATATTCCAGAAATCCTTGCCAAAATGGTCTCTGATGGGCAAAAATGCATGTATGTAATAAATGTGCATGAATATGATGCTTATGAATTTTCACAAAAGCTTAAAAAATGTTCAGTACTCAGGATGAGACACATTTAATACCGAAAAAATTAGAAACTGAAGCTGACAGAGTTGTTCATCCCTATTTCGGTCTCATGCTGTGCTGGAAATGCTTGCAAACATGAACAATTTTGTCAGATGTTGTTTGCTCCCATGCCACTGCTGACTCTCCCAGCAGTGCCAGTTGAGGTTTCTGAAAGTCTCTGGGCAAGGCACCCTCAGTGAATCAACCTTCTTGCCACCATTGTCATTCTCTTCTGTAACTCTCCACTTCTTCCTCATCATTTCTGCGAGCCTGCCTGACATGCAGAGAGCCAGGAACAAGCAGGCTGCCGCATCCGCTGCACCTCCTCCAGCACTGGCATGGAGGGCAGAGTGTGAAGATATGAACAAGCGATAGGCAAAGGTAAGAGTGGGGGCCATTCCAGGCGTGGGACCTCAGAGCCATTCGGAGCCTCGGCAAAGGGGAGGCACAGTTCATCTGCTGATGTGCCCTACAGAGCAAATGTCTAGTTGTTCACTAATTTAATATCAGATATACAAGTTGCATTTCCTTTGAGCTACATGAAACTTTGGTCTTATCAGCTCTTAAGTCTGCACCTTGAAGCACCATTGGCTGTACTCAGTGCTGTCCCTAGACCCACTGAAACAGACAGGTCTTACATTAAACCGTAACTGGATCAAACCCATTCAGTTCCAAAATACCAGCTGAGATAAATTCATATTCTCTGCCCTGGCTGCAAAAGCAGACAACAGCACTAACATTTGCAGGATGGTCTGACCAAAAGAATAGCCAAGGGTGTGTGTTTTCCACCTCCCTCGTTCTTTACCTGGGAAATCTTCATTTATCTCGTCCATTTCCAGCACAACGTCATATGGCACACCGGCTTCTGCCAACAGAACATTCAGCTGCCCTGGCATGCGGCCTGCAACTGGATGGATACCAAACCTGGAAACCGAGAGAGAAAAGAATGGCTGTTTTGCATCCAAGACATGCTGAACTAATAAAAGAGAACTGATAAATGTCAGCAATGCTTCGCACGTGGACGCAGGCCAGTTCTAACATGCCTCTCCATCCTGACTGAACCAGTTGCAATAACTCTGTGTGCATGCGTGCGGCAAGGGCAGCCTGCGATCACGAGGGGCATTTAAATGGGCCTGCATCATTTGCAACTTGGAACAGGTGGCAGGAGTTGTTCCCTTATTATCAACCCTGCGAGTTAGGTGGGTGGATCCTGATCACAACCGCAGTGGGGACAAAAACCTGAACCCCCTTCCCTGGTCTCATTCTAGACTACCTCCCTTCCAGCTGCTATTTACTTATGAAAAAATGATCATCACAACTCGTTTGGTCCTAGATCATTGTATTAATTGGCTCTCGCAGATATATCCTCGGCTACTGATGCTCTGAGGTGGAACCTCCCCCATTCCCCCGAAGGAGAAAGAATGTGGCTAAAATAATACAGAAGGCCACCTCCCAAGTGAAATCTTGAGGACCACGTGGCCCCCTGAGTATCACAGCATTCTTCAGACCAACCCCCCTTAATGTTTCTAGCAACTTGCAATAAATACTGTCATCACAAGACAGCAGGGAATGGCCATGTTACAAGAGAAAGGAAAATCTAGATTCTTGGTGGCCTGTGAAACAAAAGGAGCATGATACTCTTTGTTCTGCCAGGAGTTTGAGCGCAGAACAAAACACAATGCACAGATGAAAATCTGCAAGGCAAGTCGCTGTTTTAAGGGGCAGAGGCACCATAGCTTTAATAGCTGCATGGCATGCAGGAATTCTTGGGTGCATCTTTCCCCAGCACATACCTTTAGGGAGCGGGAGAGCTTTCATTTGCTGAGTTTTGCCTATGTTGCAGCTGTTTGGATAGCAGAGCTTGTACTGATACAAAAGGTGGTAACTATGTGTCCCGGGTTCAACCCCCAGCTTCTCCAGGGAGGGCTGGAAGGCTGTTGCTGCCATTCAATGTTGAAAATACAAGGCTAGATGGACCAATAGTTTGACTCAGTAGCTTTCCATGTTTCTATGTGCCAGGAAATATATACCAAGAATGCACTCAAATACCACTCAGTTCTCAAAACTTAAGGATGAAGTCCTTAAGCTGGGTCTAAATTTAAGTTGGATCAATTAACAGGGCACAAATATAATTTCCTATTAGCGCCTTTCCACAGCAGCCTTCTCAGCTGCCTGCAAATGCCACACGGAGTCAGGAAATTCTGTTGAATGGGGGGGGGGGGAGCTCTCTCTCCCTCTCCCTCTGTGTGTGTGTGTGAGAGAGAAGCAGGAGAGAGAGAGGGTAGGGATCCTCAAAAATTGGGTAAAGGGACTTTCCATTGGTGAGGGAGGGAGCTCTTGGATCCAACTCATTATGTACTCATATGTGCTGAGATTAGATAAAACCAACTGGTTAAGCAATATTTTTGTCCGTTTTGAGAAAACTCTCACTCCAGAACAGTGATAAGGAAGGGCCACAGTTCCTTCCCAGTAAGTGGCTGTGAGGACTGGAACCACAGCCGGTCTCCTGAGACTAGAGCTGCCTTTCCCATCACGCTGCAGTCTATTTCCATCGGCCTATTTGGTTGCACTTGCCTGACTTTTTTTCCTTGTTCATTAAGCATTTTCACCATGTCTGCAATGGGATACTGAGCCTTGGCTGCACATAGACCCCAACCTGCAACAATGAAAGAAAACATCAGTGCTTGAGCCCATGCTTGTGGGACGCCAGGGACCACTCCACACACTTGCAGGTACAGTAAAGGCATCCCATCAGCAGCTACTTGGCTGTTCATTCCCCTTACTGTCCTGTCAACTGACTGGTTCCTTTCTCCTTTCCCCTTACCTTCCTCTTCCTTTTTGTCCTCTGCAATAGGCAGTTGTTGTAACCATTTCTCACCTAGTATAAATTTTAATCCAGATGTCATAACCATTTCTCAAAGAGGAGGTGCTTCAGCAATGATAGGCTGAAACATGTTGTGCAGTTGTGTTGAATGGTGGAAGAATTAAATATATACTGTCCACTTTAGCAACTCTAAGTTTGGATTGTTTTTGGGCAAAGCTACTTTAGTTTAGTTCCATCATGACATTTCTATACTGCCCAATAGCAAAAACTCTTCAGGTGGTTCACAAGTAGAGGTTAAAATCATAAAATACATGTAAATAGTAAGTATAATATAAATCTAAACCAAATGATAACAGCCAGAGATAAAACCAAATACAGCATGCAAAGCATTGATGCAGTTTAAAACTGAAAGGCTAAAAGGGTTTTTCTTAAGCCTGAGGAAAGAAAAAGTCCTCAACCTGGTGCCCAAAAGACCATGATGTAAGTGCCAGGCAAGCCTTCTGGGAAGGACATTACAGAACTAGAACACAACCTCCCTCCTAGAAGGTCCCCTTTCTTGTAGCCATCTAGTTCACCTCATCTTATGGAGGATTCACAGATAAGGAGCCATGATAGGATCCAGGAAGTTATCTGCTAGATGCTCTTTCAGGTAACCTGGCCCAAAGCCAGGTGGGACTTTAAAGATTAATATCAGCACTTTGAATGGGGCCAAAAATGATGACAAAGCAGCATGATGAAAATCCGTCAAGAACCATACTCTGTAAGGCTCTGATCCTGGAGGATTCCAGGAGCTGTAATCCAACACGACTGGAGGGGGAAGTCACTCCATATGGTCACATGGAAACTGATTGTCACTGATCGCATTAAAGTGAGTTGCCAACAGACAAGCAAAAAGTTTACCAGAGTGTATAACAATTGTCACTATAGAATATGAGCCACAATAAGGAAATGAAGACAGACATTTGGGTGTAGATAAAAAAGCATAAAGAACCAATACAAGTCATTGCTAAGAACACCCAGTGCTGGTAGGAAAGAACCAGAGAGAAATAGCTCTTGAGTTCCAGATGAAGTTCCTTTCCAGGGCCTCATTGCATATGCTTCTCCAATCTCTAAAGGAGAGGAATTTAGATATCATACCCAAGAGGAGCTATTTGAGCACTGTAAGTATGCAACATTAATTTTCCATTCATGCCTGAAAAAGTATCCCTGAAAAATTAAATTTGCTCTCCCGAGGCCCACCTGCCCCAAAAGCATAAGTTTAGAGGAGATAATGAACTTCAGCATACCAATGTCTCTGCCCGTGTTGTCCCTCCTTTTCAAGTAAAACAATAAACTGCCCAAGTCAGATGACTAGATAACGCAAAGGATACATTGGCCCCTCATGGCCAATTAAAAAGGAGGGTCTGCAAAAGTATTCAGACTGAAGCTGTTTTGCCAAGACCAGCTGGTTTAATTGGATACGCTTATGAAACAATTCTTTGCACCCAGCACCTTAAGGAACATTTCCCCTGCCTCTGCCATTAGTAGATTTTTTGTTTCTTTCCTTTTTGGCTATGTACTCAGTTTCATCCAATATAATGTGCTGTTCTGGTTTTGTAGAAAAAAGAATCAGGAGAGGGGAGGAAGCCCCATGACGTATCTTGCACTCACTTAATGTAACTGAGAAATTGACAACACATTGAGAAATGGCATCAAACACTTTGGAGCTATTTTGCTTTTGTTCAGGTATGTGTCCCCAACCTTATAATAACTAGGGGTGAACTACCACTGAAATTTCTGAGTTTATTTAAATTTAACGAGCTCTGCAGGATGCTAAACAGAATGTGCAGAGAAGTAAGAGAATTAAGTCAGCTGTCCCACAGCTGCTATTTACAGATTTTCCAGTCATCATTCATACCCTTCAGGTTCTGCCCACATCAGCCAAGACCAGCAAGGACAAACAGGAGCCAAAGTGCATGCTGATTTTGGACTTGGTAGAGCAAAGTTTTTCCAAATCCACTTCCTGTTTCTTTCCTCCCTCCTCCCTGCATCAGTGAAAGAACTGAAACTCAGCTCTGGTTTGCTTCGGAGTCGTCTACACCTGGCAGTAAGAGAACCCTGCAACTTCCCTGCAGTTTCCCAACTCTCTCCCTATCTCCTTCCCTTCTTCTGTTATATGAAATGAAGTTTCCTGTGGAAAACATCATATAAATTCTATATATCCCTGCCAGACCACTACGATCTTCAATGGAGGTCCTTCATGCTTCATATAAGTATATATATACAAGGGGTCTTCAAAAGGTTTCCATACTATTTAAAACACTATTTATTAAGAATTTCAAAAACAAATTACATCACTTTTCTACATACTCACCTTCCTTTGCGATGCATTTTTCCAGCATCATACCAACTTTTTAATGCTGCCAGCAAAAAATATATAAAATATATTTATAAACTATAAACTATAAAAGCACAGAAACTTTTTGAAGACCTCTTGTACTTACATACCCTTTCATGTAAATGTATATACATATATATACACTTATATATGGAGGTCCTTCAAGCTTCATATAAACTCCATATATCCCTACCAGACCACTAAGTTCTTGCTGTTGCTGTAAACTGCCCAGAGAGCCCTTTGGACTATGGGCAGCATATACATTTAATAAATATAATCCCCTGCTATCTCTATGTATAATATTCTAAACAGTTCTGAGGCACACAGAAAATATGTAGCGTATTCCGGGTCAAAATATTTATCACAGCATGCTCATGCAATTTGATCCTCAGCTTTCCCCATACACATGTACAACCATCTTCTCTGACGTCAGCTGAAGCACCCCAGAGTAGCCAAGTCTTCTCTCTGAAATGTGTATTGATAAAACCTATGGAGATCAATGGGCTGCAAACTACTCAGGAACCTTCTTCCAGATTATCCAATATGACTAAGGACCCAGTCCTATCAATTATCCAGTGTAGGACAAGAGGACCTGAGAAGGTGAGCACCAGCTCCCTGTCATCCTACCCTGTATATTTTGCTAGATGAGCCTCCATCTTTTTATACCATCCAGAGTAGTGCTTTGAAGAGGAAAAAAAGAGGCTACCAGACTCAGGATATGCCACGTCTTGGACTCTCTGCTCTTGTTCACTGCCCACCCATTGGAATATTCCCTTTCAGCCTCTCTGAGGTTGATTTTCCAAGTGGGTAGGCGGCTGGAGCAGTTTTTTAATAACTCCGGTATTCTATGGCCCATCAGATAATATTTCAAGGCCATAGGATTGCTCCCTAAAGGCATATGCTTTAATAACTACAGAATTACTTTGAACTCCACAGAGTGAAACATTTGTTCATTTGAAGACATTATATGAACTGTAATACATATCATGCTGAATAACACGATATACAATAGAATAACATGGTCAATAATGTTTTCTTAGGCCATATGCTTGACTCTTAAACATTTTAATAAATTGTGATGCAGCTCTTACCAGGTGTAATGATAATAGAATTAGCTTCTTTTATCAGTTCAACTGTTTGATCAATCCCAATTTCAGTGTGTGTCCCAACTATTTCCATGGGCTTTCCTCCAGCTGTAGCGGTTGTACCATATCCACCCAAAATGACATTTGGCAACGATCGGTTCATGGCCTGGACAACCACAAAACATCTATTAACAAGAGGTCAATGGCTTACTGGTGAGCCAAGAGAACAACTTTAACCCTGTGTTACTCCATGCAGATGTAATGCCTGGCCACAGTAACTTCAAACCAATTTACAATCCTCCTTTGGGTCTAATTCTTAATTCTGCTTTGCGTATGCAATCTTAACACACCATTTTCGACTTCACATCTACACACAGCCTGCATAGCTCATAGCTAAAGTTCTTCCTGTAACACAACTGATAGATGGTTGACATTCTACAGCAAGGATTGGCCCCTTTCAGGGGTTATGAGGCTCCATTGCCCTCAGCAGGAACTGTGCCTGCTCAGGGATTGGCTCTAAAATAGTGCCACTTTACTGCCTTTGCAACACCACAATTTTCTGCTTTTAGAAGGAGGGTCTTTCTCCTCCCAGTTCTCTTGTGCCACCAGATTTTTTCATCTTGGCAACGGTGCTGTTGGCAGCAGGGTTGAAAGTGTAGAAAAGTTCAAAGAGCTGCATCTGTCCCACAGGTCGCTTGTCATTCAACCCTCCCTAAAGCTGGGAAGGAGAGATATGTGGGCATATGTGTGTGATAGCGGGAGAGGAACAGTTTGCCAGATGCAACAGAACCCACAAAGGAGATAAACGTTTGAGATTTTTCAGGTAGCTGGGAACAAGGCTCATAGGTATGTCCTTTGGGAGAACCAATACTAATTTACAAGGAAGATATTGCGCACACAGATGCGTGTGCACGCTGTTGAGGGTAAGAAAGATAGCTGCTCTTGGCGCACATTCTCAAGGCCTGCTGGATAGACTTCAGAGGAGGAAGAGGAAGAGCAGGAATGTGGGCCAGTTCCAGACACTGAGATGAGAGAAGTGGAGACACGTATCTCAAGGCCATACTCCCCAGGTGTGCAGGCAGCCCCTGGAAATAACCAAGCTGTACAGTTAGTGGGAAGGAGCTTGGAACAGGGGACTTTCTCAGGGATAGATGAGGCAGGTATGGCTCGCAATCCTGTGATGTGGCCAAATTGGAGGACTAGGGCACAGAGAAGAGGCAAGCTTGTTTTCGGAAGGCCCCTCCTGAAAGGTTGGGGATCAGGCATGCTCATAAGGAAAGTTCTTGGAGGTGAATACTAGACTGAGTTCAACGGACTGCTCTGTGCATGCTCAGAGATTCATTCTGGATATTTGTAGTATGGAGAATGCTTTGGTCAATAAAGAACATTTTTGCAAGAAACGTCTGTGGCTTTGAAAGTGTGAAAGGAGGAACCCTGGCCCATGACACACAAACACAACAACCCAAAAGTACACAAGCCACAAAAAATACACTATAAATATCCAGTACTCTTTCCTTAGAACAAATTGACTTTGCAGTGTAGCCTTACCCAACCTGGGTCTCCCCTGCCCAATGTTTTGGATTGCAGCTCCCATCATCCATAAACAGACAACATTTTGTTCATGAAACTAGGGTTATCGTTTCTTCCTTGGGCCAATACAGGTTGTCC
Organism: Varanus salvator macromaculatus; assembly: GCA_023646645.1. Classification (NCBI taxonomy): domain Eukaryota; kingdom Metazoa; phylum Chordata; class Lepidosauria; order Squamata; family Varanidae; genus Varanus; species Varanus salvator. The sequence continues at coordinate 11,419,563 of JAIXND010000786.1, forward strand.
AAAACACCTGGAGGGACCCAGTTTAGGGAAAGCTGTTCTACCAGGTGTGTCTCCTCATCTCCCTGCAACCTGGCTACTTCTGAGTCATGAAATATGATCCATGGAAGAAATAATAGCCCTTGCTTAATGAAAAGATTAAATGCTTATAAGCCAGAATGCACAGAGGCTTCACTTACCACACACATGATGTAAGATAGGATAGCTCCAGAAGAACCAATCAAAGCTCCAACAATGGTCATCAGATTGTTGTCAAGAAGAAACCCTTCTGCACACAATGCCCATCCAGAGTAACTGTTGAGGACGGTGATCACTACAGGCATATCTGCTCCACCGATAGCTGCTGTCAGGGTTACTCCCTGCCATTTGTATGTGCCACAGAAGGAAAGGAAAACCAAATGTATGTTCAACTAAATAACATCACTATTGTGAAGACTTTCATTAATTCAGAAGCCAGAAAATAAACAGGCTAGCCCTACCATGAGGCAGAAAGACTCAGCTACCTCAGGTGACTGATGCTGGAGGGTGGGCAGCAGTGAGGTCCTGGAGGACCCAGCTGTGAGTGCTATGCAGCTCATCCTGCACCTCCTAAGCTAGCTTGCTTTCCTTCGCTGTGGTGGACAACACTGTCCCATTAACAGTGATGGCTTCAGCATTGGAACGGAAGGTGGCACCATTTTAATTTCTGCCTCAGCTCACAAAATGTCTTGGCCCAGCCCTGCCATTAAGTACAGACATGGAAAAAGGAGTGCAGAGACACAGTCTCAACTTTAAGTAATATCAGTGCATTTCTCAGGCTTTGCACAAGCAGACTAGAAACCAAGTTCATTTTAATAGGCAGAAGGACCAGTAAGGGTAGTGTGGAGATCGTAGCTCCATATGGTGAACATGCCGATGCAATAGTTCAAATCAATCAACACAGAGAGAAAGGAGAGGCCTGGAAGTTGGCCATCAACAGTGGGTCACCTGGACAGCTTAGCAAGCAGATGCACTGGTTCTTGGGTCACAGTCTATGGGAAGATACAACATGTTTCTATTTAAAATATGCTGATTTAAATAAGTTATTCTAATATTTTAAATTTTGTGTGCATGTGCAAATGTTACATAAATTGATGTCCTCTCTTGCCTTTTTTTTTTTGGGAGGGGGATCCTGCAATTTCTCTTTTTTAGCAACATATAAGGAGCAACCCTAATATGAGTCAACCTATCTTGGGAGCAGCTTCATTGGAAGCTTTTACAGCCCTCTTAACTTTCCCAGCTCTCTTAATTCATTTTAAATGGATGTGCCAAGAATAGGATTTGGTCCATACAAGGATCCAGCCCCAGCGTATGCCTCTTTGAGCTGCTTTGAACAAGCAGATATACAAGTACTTTATTTATTAAACAGCCAAAAATACATTCTGGATTAAAAACAAAATATCTAAATTAAAATGTACCATGAAAGCAAATCAGTAACAAACGCCACAATAAAAGAAATACGCAGCACCAACCAATTAAAATCCTATTCATCAGCAACAGACCCAGGTATAGACCAAAGGACTGCCTAAATCAAAGAAGCCTTTGCTTGCTGGTGGAAGGGAAAGCGGCATGGATTGACCCCAGAAGCGGCTACTGAGAAGGGCCTTCTGTTCTGTTCTGTGCACATGCACAATTACGAGATGCACACAAACTGGAAATATAAAGCACTTGGGTTCTTTATAATTGCGGGACCAGGTCTTGATTCAAGCCACCTGCCTTCTGGCACTTCCCCTTTGATCTGACCCAGGCAGGCCCTGTGGTCTGCCATACCTGCTCATAGTGGGTTACTTGGGTGTTCTGTATAGAACCTAGCCTACTATCAGCACTAGAAAATTATTTTTTAAGTATTAATAATGGTACAACAGGAACTTTCAATAGGCAACACCCAATGTTTCTGAGTACAAATAAGTCTTACTTATGCCAAGAATCAATTTCATCTTGGGCATCTTGGAGACATGGTGTTGCACCAGATGCTCCCGACACCCTTTCAAAGGACAAGCTCTCTCTTTCTCCCTCTCTGGATTCTAACATGCGGGCATCTGACAGACAAAACCAGTAGCTTATTTTACTATGCTGCCCACTATGAGAAAGGGGTTGGAAGGAGGCCTGCTTACATGGTTTGTGGGATCTTGTGAAGGGTCCACTCACTTAGTTAAGGAATTTCCATAAAGTTGCACACATATTCTGAAGTGAGTTCTGCAGAGTCCTTGGAACAGCTCCCATTCTACCCACTCCACCCACAGCTGTTCTTGCCATTGTTCAGCACATGACGATGTTCCTAGGAGATGTTTTTGTGCTACACTGTTCGAAATTCCAAGTAGGTAGGATTACTTTTTCTGTGTTTCTTATACAATAGGTAAAGCAGTATGAATTACTAGGCCCAGCACACACAAGCAACCCAACTGGGGCCTTTTCTTTCTTTCAGGGTCTGGGACCAAGGCAGCCACAATTGTATATCCCAAATTATCTTGTTTGGGCTCAGCAGCACAGACTGTGTTTCTATTTATTTATTTACTAAACTTATACCCATCCTTTTGGTCTGGCAGACTGACAAGGTGGCTTTTCATGCCAATAGTGGCTGACATTCCAAGAGTGCACTCCACCAACCAGCCCAACCACATTCTGGAAAGATAAATGTTACTTGGTTTGAAAAGTCAGGCAATTTCAGGGTGACCTGAAATACCAAAAGTCTTCTGTGACTGATCCCACTCACTGACCTTCTGCGTGATATGGTCTGGTTAGGCCCAAGACTTTGTGTAATGATGATAATGATATTGCATTTATATCCTGCCCGTTTTACCTCTTGCGAGGAGCCCAGGGCAGCTTATGCAGTCCTCTTCCTCTCCATTTTATCCACGCAAGAACCACCTGATGAAGTGGATTAGGCTGAGAGTCTGTGACTGGCCCAAAGTCACCCACCTGGCTCCATGGCTGAGTTGGGACTGGAACCCGGATCGCCCAAGTCCCAGTCCCATGCTCTTCATTACTACACCACACTGGTTCTTTTGTTCATTCTGGTTCCAGATCTGCCTATCCAGAGCTCTGGGGATTCGTTTTCTAAATCCAAAGATTCCATCTCTATTACATACCATGATGGACGAAAGTCCTGAAACCCCGAGAAGACAGGCCATGCCAGTGGTATAGCTGGGGTCAAACATGAAAGGAATCATGCCCCCTGCTGAAGCTGCCAACAATCCAGCGTTCAAGTAATGCCGACCAGGCAGAAGGAGTGGAGCGGAGTTTAACATACCTGGAGCATCAACAATAAACAGTTTATGTTTTGCTGTGTGGATAACTGAAATGCTAAATAAACAAGCCAAGAAAATTTCAGTTAGCAATTTCCAGGTAGGGCTGGAAAAACCCCCACCTAAAACCCCGGAGAGCCGCTGCCAGCCAGCATCTATGGCAATACTAGAGTAGCTGGACCAAAGTCTGGCTTCTTTCCATGCCAGCTTCCTATATGCCCATTCTCTTATTCAACAGCTGGCAATCCAAGCCCTTTCCCCTTGCCAAAGACACTCCTCCCATGTCCTGTGTTGAATCATTTGTTTATTTACAAACTTCAACATAGCTGGAGCTTCCTAGATACCAGCATGTTAATACAAGTTCAGACTGTCCTCATTAGCTATGGGCAGTCTCCATTTGCTGGCAATTCATCATTCTTATTTTCTGTCTTTGGGGGACGCCTTGTTACATTTTTTTGTTAGCATTAGTTGTTAAACATGCTGTTCCTCAGTTTGCTCCCTTAAAAACTAAAACTGTAATTTGGTGGAATAGATGCATTTTGTCCCTTAAAGAACATGCAGGCAAATGCATATGCACAAACAGCAAGGCACATATTCAGAAAGCCAATCTGGAGCTTTTTTTTAATGCGGCGGCTGCCGAGCTATCCATTCTGATCTGCAGATTTTTGCTATGAGATAATCAGGTCACCTGATTATCACCTAAAGAAGAAACCCTTCATTTAAAGCAGTGCCAGACATGTCATTGAGAAGTAAAAACATACAGACATAGCCAGGGGATGAGGAACTGCAACAGCAGTGGAGGTCCTGAGGCCTCCAGAGCAAATCCAGCTGTCCCAGGGTCTCCAGCTAGCCCTCTGTGGTCCTTCCTTCTGCTGGCCCCACCCATTTCCCCTCAAAGACCAGTTGTTCGGCAGTTTCCTGCTTTTGCCTCTTCCTTTCCTCATTCTAAAAAAATTAAATCAGCTCTCCCAAGGGTTTTGCTGGTATTGGAGGCATGTGGCCTGGCTCCCACGAAGCACTGAAAAGCTAAGACTGTCCCCAAGACTGTCTCTGAAATTGAATTGTTGGCCCTACAACAGCGGCTGGATTTGGATGCCAGTACAAACCGTGGTTTGTTGCGAAAACAAGCTTCAATGAACTGCAGGCTCTTGGGCTCCTCCTTCTGCACATGGGGGAGAGAGTTTGGAAGTATTCTTTCCTCCATTCAGTTACCTACAGCTTCCTGTGTCATCTGAATCAAGAACTCAAATTAACACTATTATGATTGGTTTATCTAAGCCAGCTTCAATAACTGGGGTTTCAAAGTAGCCATAGTTAGTGTTAGTTAAAGATGGTCACACTAAATGCACAACACATTCCAGCTAGCTAAAACTAGAAACAAAACCTTCCCAGATTGGCCATGCAAGAGGAAAAAACAAGAAAGCAGAGGACAGAAACCTCACACTCCCTGCAGCGTATTCCCATTGTGGTAATCACAATATCTGAAATGCTGCAAGCTCTTGCACACCTGGGCAACAGGTGGGGCAATGCACAATTGAGCTGGACAGGAGGCACACAGGAAGATCCATTCCTCCCCATCAGTCCTCTTCCCCCAACACCCAGCTGACTGGGACTGAGAAAAAGTAGTCATGAGCTGGGGTAGCATGGAAGGAGTGGGGAGTGCAAAAGGCACCCGGAAACCAGTCATTCCACTCCAGAGCCAGGCAGCCAGCTTGCAGAGGGGAAACTGGGCATTCGGACACCCACTGCAGGCTGCTGAGAAGTCCCCAAGGGCTGCCTGTGGCCCCGAGGCCAGCACGTCTTGCCCACCTTTGGTATGATGTGGGACAGGGGAGGACTGATCCTTGCTATGAGAAACCAGGCTATTATACAGACTTCTCTCTGTTTTCCTCTTGGATTGATAGATGGAATTGTTTTCATACTTTGCCTTGCTTCGGCCCCCCACCCCTTGGTATTTAGAAGTGAAAAAGAAATAAATAAAATCCAGGACTTGGACTGTGTTGCAAACTGATGAACATGGACAGCATAAAAGAAACAGACAAAACTGTCCTTGTGGGGTGCTTTGGCAGGGAGCCTCTGCATCCAAAGGCACAAGAAGTGTCAATCCCTTGTTGCTATAAATCCGGGAGGCCTTGCCTCCAGCTACAATTTGGTCACTGCATTTTAAGGAGGGGATGGGCAAATTTGGGAAAATTCAAAGGAGAAGCCAAAGCTATTAGACAACATGAGGTGGAGAAATGTTGAAATGAGTTGGCTGAGAAAGGGATGGGGAAAGAATGCCATTGGTTTTCCAGTACATAAGAGCCTAAAGGAGATATTTGTAATGAAGAAAAGTGGTTCTCGATGGTTACTAGGAGAATTTATGTTGTTGTTGGAGCACACAGTTGTGCTCAGTAGTAGGGTTGGAAGAATGTGGCTGAAAGAAGTGCTGACAAATGTGAAGGTGAAACAAGGGCTTAACACTTGTAGCAAAAATTGGCTGTGGACAGACTGAATCGGCTGGTGCTTATAATGTCAAGCAAGAAGCTTCCTATCCCCTGGAGCAGTTTTGCAACTAGTTTAAAAGTGGTTTTGATTAAAACAAATAGGGTGATGGATAAACAGATGGGTGGGTCAACACATGCTCTCTCTGTCTCTCTCATTCTCTCTTCGGAACATAAGGAGGCAGGTATCTTGAAGCATGGGGAAGGGATGAGAGCAGTCACAATTGGTCCCATGTTACACTTGCTAAATTATATGCCTTTTGTGCAAAATGTGGTATTGCAGCCATGTAAAATTCAGTGTGTCTTCTCTCCAAGACCCTTCTTATAAAATACAGGGAAATTTGTCAGGAATAGCTTTGCTCCATAAAGAATTCATACCCATCAAGTCATCCTATAAGATGATAGGATAACTGCAAAGGAAGTGCAGGATTTGTTAACTGCAGATGGAATCTACTTCTGGTCAGGCAAAATTGATACTATTAGCCTAGGAGCATGGATATACAGAAGACTAACTTGTGTCACAATTTAATCCTGACACTGTTCCTCTTAAACTGGGAGATAACAACTGGATCAGTATCACTCGGCTATCTTCATGCCTTTTGAGGGCTCTGAATCCAGTTTTCCTAGACTGCCCACCACACCATATGGCAAGGATCCCAAACTTTATGGTGCTGCTGAGCATCTCTGAATCATTTTGGGCATTATAGAAAATGGCTACCCAGTTACAAAACATTCCTCTCAAAAGGGCAGCTGGTGAGAATAAAAGGAAAGGAACTTAAGGACCCAAGAACTTCAGGACAAGGCAGAGGTGGTAACTGTCACAATACTAATCTTTTGAAGTCACAATACTAATCTTTTGAAGTGAAATAAAGATGGTACTTATAGGCAGCAGTTCACTTTGCAACATGCCATCTTCCAGATTAAAAACCATATAGCCAAACAAAATATCAAGGAATAAATAAAAATCAGGAGAGGTGCAGAGCCCACAAGAAACTGAGATAATTGTCAGTGGACACATCAGTGTCCATGGCCACCCCGTTGGAGACCCCAACTGTACAAGTTGTTACTGTGCCTGCGCAATCCATGTAATGCCATTTGTAGCAGCATAGCATTTCATCCGCTCTGTCCTTAATTTGCCATGTCATAACCAGCTGTTCACTAGCTTAGACAGTCTTCAGGGAAAGCTGTAAGTGTTTCAAGGATTTTTTTTTTTTTTTTAAATGGCTGGCACCAATCCTTATGGAAATGCATTGTGAACAGAGTTCCTAATTGTTTAAGAGCCTTTGGCAATCCATGCAGAAGTTTGTACCCCATAGCATAGTGTGTTTAAATATAAAGAACCATACCTTGCAGTTTTCCATAGGCTACTAAAGAGCCACTGAATGTCACTCCCCCAATATAGGTGCCCAAGTAGGCCACAGTTTTGAGAACATTCGCAGATGGGTGAACATCAAGGTGTGGATATTCAATCATGTACTCAGCAATGCATGTCAGAACTGCTGCCAAACCAACCAGACTGTGAAATGCAGCAACAAGCTGTGGAAGGTCAGAGATTTCAATCCGTTTCGCAATGGTGAGACCTGCAAAAGGAGGGGATTTAGATCCAAGATTAAAACATGCAATATTATATTTCATACCCACTCAAAAGTATAAACAGCCAGTTAAGTAAGAAAAGACTGTTTACTTTCTTAAATTATTTCTCCTTTTTGTGCAAGTACAAAAGGAACCCATAGGAAATTGTAACCTTTTAAGTCTCCTCCAAAACTAATATCACAACAAGAACTTTAAAGACAATGGCATCTAAAGAGTGTTGAGAAAATGGGAAAGGCTCAAGCCATGAGTCCTTCTGGGAAATACGGACTTGTGTAAACTTTAGTCATAGAATTTGATTCCAAGATGCATTGCGTCTCTGGACCAAGGGTGCAGAATTTCTTTTAGCCTAAGGGCAGAACTGCATTTTGGAATTGCAGGGACCACATTCCAGTGCTGGGTGGACCCAAAGTCAAAAGGAATAGGGCCAAAATACCAATATATTTGAGGCTACATCCTTACTGCCAGTAATTGATTTTGCGGCTCTCGGATGGCTAGGTTGGGCTCCCAGGTCTAAAAGCTCTACATCCCTGCTCCGGATTCTGTCAAAGGAAAGATGCCACCAAAATAGATGGAAGAGCTCAGTATGACATCTAACAGTCATTTTTCAAGCCCTGCTCTGGGTTACCTTGAAAATCGAGAAGGAATGGCAAAGACACATCCTTGAAAGTTTGCCCTCTCCATCCTTGCAATGTTCATCCATGGAACACTGTTGGATGTGTCTTCACAGTGCACTAACAAGAGGACAGCCCAACCCATAAAGCACAGCAGGGCGTTGCCTCATGCAGGAAAGTGAGTGACACACCATTCTCAATTCCAGCAAGGAGGGCCTGCTGCTTGCTTACACAACCTCCTCCTGCCATAGCACTTGCTGCAGACCAGCTGCCCACCTGAAGACTGGGCAAGCTCTCGCAAGGCCTCGCAAGCACTTCTTCCAGTCATGCAGCTCTCCAAAGGCGGGCAGCAGAGGGAAGTGGGAGGATGCATGCCCCCAGAGAAGAGGGGAGGGGAGTGTGGACTAGTGGCATGAAGAGGCAGGATGCTGCAGTACATGTTCTCTCCTGTTTCTGGCAGGGAGAAAGCTTGTGCCAGGCTTGTGTTCATGCAGGACAGTTTTGAGATCCAGCAGGTCCAACTTTACAATAACCCTCAGAATTCTCTGCAACAGGCAACTTTTCCTTGATTGGCAGGCTTGCATGGAAAGCATTCTTTAGAGGTAAATATTTTGAAACCCTCCTCTCACGAATACAGTCTATTTCTACAGCTGGTATAAAAGCCCATTTCTACAGGAATGTCAGTACTATTTAAATTTTAAGATCTACTAGGAACTCCATCATTTGGGGAGAAGCGTCTCATGGAATGCTGGAATGAACTGAAGATCTAGTTACATAATATTTTAGGGACAGAACAGCACAGAGCTGGGTTCCATTTCTTGATCTACTGGAATTATTTAGGCTCAAGCTCAGAGGTGGAAGTTTGCCCACAAAACCCCTCAAGCATCTTTGAGTACTGCAAGCCACTGTTTTCCTGCCAGGCTAAGGTTCGATTCCAATTGTGTAAGTTGCAGTGATTGTGTGTGTATGCTGCTACTGCAAAATGAATCCAGCTCAGAGCAGTTTTTTCTCACCATCAGAGATATTCAAAACACTATATTTGTCTAGAAAGTGTTGCACAGTAGTCTTTACTGATCCACTATGACCCAGTAATCCACTCTGGCTGCAGGGGTATCAGTGCATACCCCCACCACCACCACCACTGCTCATTCTTTGAACCAATGAACACCCATGTAAGCTAATATTGGGACAAAAACTTGAGATTTAAAAGAAAAATCACTGTGAGAGAAACCAAAACTGATAGATTCATCCATCTGGACCCAGGCTTTGAGTGCTCTGCTCTTAAAGTCTGGGCTCAGATCCAGCCATGTTAGTGCAGAATTAGGTTTTCCGCCTCTTTTTTATTATTTATTTATTTATTTTATTTTATTTTACAGATTTCTATGCCGCCCCCTTGCAAACTAGCCTCGGGGCGGCTCACAGCATATAAAACAGCATTTTTTCCACCTCTATCTTTAATAAACCTCAATTATTAAAACAATATAAAACAACACATCTATGGCATGGCAAACAGGTACATGTGGAATTCTCTATGCTGGGAACAGCTGTACTTACTGAATTTCGCTAGTGCAGATGGGCGAGAATTTCATTTCCATTCATTTTGGGATAAAATTTAGCAAAATTTATAAAATTCATATTTGGAATGAAGGAAGTTGAGTTGTTTACTTGGGCTCAGGAAGTAAACAACCTGAGCCCAAGTAAACAACTCAGCTACCTTTATTTCAAAGTGGGGAAAAACAAAACTGATGGATTTTTCTTTCCCTGTGGTTTATCAGAGGGCCAAAAAATAGGTCCAGATATGGTAGTCTTTCAAATTTTGGATGGATGAACAGAAGTTTCCATCAGACTGGTGCCAACCCAAGAGGGTTGTACCCAGGCTGGGTTTCTAAATTTTTGAAAATGGGATGAATATTTACTCTAAAGCTCGATTTTCTCTCTTCCAAGCAGCTTTTTTCAAGTTGGTGCTGATGTGGGGTCCATAACAAAGCAGAATTCAACACATACAAAATTGCAGAGCATGGTTGCAAGAGTTTGGTAGGAATGTAATAGGTTCCTGTAATTCTGTGATTATGGCTCACACCGCTCACACAAGGCTTTTTTCCAAGTTGAAAATTATGCTTGCTGATTTTTTCGGGATAATTCTATGTGGATTAGCTTGCAAGATTGCTGGTGATGTGAAGACTGGAGAAGTAGCTTGATGTATGTCAATAAACAGCACTGTCATGAAAGCTACACAACTAACCTGCTTCATAGCAACTGGCTGGCCAACTTGGTTCCAGATGAAAGGCTACCTATGTTTATATAAAGCTTCTATATCTGGCTTCATGATTTTCTGCTTTCCTTGACAGTGCCCTCTTTTTGAGTTAAATATTCTTTAAATCCCAAGTGCTGCTTTAGGATCCTCGAATGGATTGCTGATGTTTTGGTAGGGAGGCAACAACATTATCAACAGTAGTAATAATGCAAAGGAGCAAACAAATATTTTTCAGTTCAAGGAATTGGAGCAAGACAGGTGTCCCCATGAACAAATGCCAAGAATCAAAGACAAGATATTTCTTTTGAAACAACTACTGTTAGTTAATTTTTGTCAACAAGTTCAAGACACTTATCAGATAGTTAACTAGGGCCAGTTTCTATGCTGTTGCAGTGGTAAGGAAGTGACTTATCTGTAGGTTCAGTTATATTTGAATTCAGAGATTCCACAGGCTGAGTCAATAAACAGGTCCTTTACCCAGTTCCTTTATGCATCATAACCTGTGCTAAGGAACAAAAGTCCAGGCTACTTTTTATACACAAATATATAATGACTGAAACCCATTTAAAAGAGGAAAGCAAAAATCTGTCTAAAATGAACTGGACTTACCTATCGTGCCACCCATAGCCATGGCTGTAGACATCTGGGCCAATAGTTCTGGTGATGGTTTCAGAGCACCCAGTGTAGCTGCTAAGCCGCCGGCAACCCCAATCATGCCTAGAGCATTGCCAAGTCTTGAGGTATTCTGACTAGACAGCCCTGCTAGGGCGCCAACACAGCAAAGGCCTGAGCCCAAGTACATCATCTGAAGATAAGCAAAAAGAAAAGCATAACAGTTTTATCCATGGGGTTGGCATACCTACATCCAAACAGCAAGTGGTGAATAAGAATTTGAGCTGTTTAAGGTGAGACTGTCAAAGGTGGCTATGTGGGATACTCATTATTAACCAAGAAGGGGAGATCATTTGTTTGATCCCTTCCTTTCCTTGAAAAATGAAACCATTGGAGGACCTACTCTGATCTGGCAAAGAGTTCCCTCAGATGTTGTTGACAGGAATGATGGTAAACTGAGTCTGAAAAGTGCCCAGCTGCCAAGAGCTGAAGGAAAGATCTGTTAGGATTACAGAATGGGTGACAGCTAGAAGTTTCCTTCCAAATGTTCTGAAAATCAGGTCTCAGATAGAGAGCTTGGCAAACAGTGCATAGCAGGTTATCTGCAATCCAGCCTTAAGCTGTTTACAATGTGAAAGTGATATGAATATCAACTTAGTTCCTGGATCCAGTCAGCATTGGATTTTTAACACAAGCCATAGCTGGAATTAAAAGGCTGCTGCAGTTAAGAGATAGCTGCTAATTCATTTCAGGTTTTTTTAATTCCTTAGTGCAGTAGTGAGGAACCTCTTGGAGTCTCCAGAAGATCATGGGCAGGTGCACTGTCTTAGTCTGCTGCCCAGATACTGACTGTGGATGGGCAAGTTCAAGGTTCTTCTTCAATCCTGACTTCTTAAGGTTCTTTATCTGCTTTGGATGGACACCTTCAAGGCTCTGCTCTCCTGACTTCTTAGGCTTCTTTATCTGTAAACTGGAATTGGAGTGGGCACATCTCCAAAAAGTTGTCTTCTGACAGCCCTTCAAATAAAGGATTGTTCTCTGTATAGGATACATTGCCCCCTCCCACCAATTTTATTTGCCTTTCTCTTGGGTCACACACAAGACTTTGTAGCTCAGCTGCAGAAAACAGATGAGGAGCACTGTGAGTGTGAAGTTTTGCTTGGGTTGGGTTGAGCCATTTTTAATCAGGTTATATCATTCTGCTTATATTAACTGCAGACTATATTTTACCAAACCCTTCCAATAGCTTACACATGTCTGTTTTATTGTGCCCTAAATTGTTGCCCAACAATTTTGTTGTCTTTTGCCTTTAAAGGGTCTTCTGCTTAAAGCCTTAAAAACATATACACAAAGTAGGGTGCATAAGAATAAGGGATTTGGTTCTTTCTATCACATTTCCTCCTGAAAGAGGGTAACAAAGGAAGAATTGATTAGCTCAAGATTAAAGTTGCTTACTAGAACCATCTTTGTTAGATCTATTCTGTTTTTTCTACACAAGTATTATTTTAAAAGGTTTCAGCCATCATATTTATGGGTGGAAGAGTAACAGATCACTAGTTCAAACACATTTTAAAGATGCCAGCTTTGTGAGGTCATTCTGTCAGATTTTTCCTCTTTCTTTGATTCTTCAGTGTTTTGATACACCAGGATCCCTGCATGACCCTGCACTTATATATAACATGTGATGCTGGCCCCATGCTTGAAAAATGTGTGCCATTGTTTTCTATTCACAAATGTTCAACATTACCTTTAGGAGAGAAACTACATTATCAAATTGGTAACACTTAATAACCATTCTCCTCACCCCCCTCCAAAAAATGTTCATAAAGGTTGGGCTGCAGAACCTAATCAGAACTATCTAAATCTGGGTAGGCAGATTTTGGGCTTGTGATATGCATTCTCTTTTTTACTAGAACATTCTAGATCTGCTAATCAGAGACAGGTGCAAAATACTGTGAGGAGGATCAGTTACCTAATGCCCCCCATCAGCCACACACTGTATGTACAAATCTACATTCCAATTTTCCTAGGTCAGGAACAAAGAGAACAAGAGACCAAAATAGCCAGATTAAAAACAAACAAACAAACTTTCAGTTTTCCTTGCTGTTCCTAAACTATTTAGAGTAAATCAGAGACCCATGCTGATCTCCTGCAAACCATACACATCTAAGCAGATCCCAATCAAACTTCTGTCATTCCATCCTCATTTAACCAAGCTTTCTTTTATCTTGCAATTCTTGTAACAGACATGATGTATGTCAACACAAACTTTGACCGATGTGTGATATGTATATATACTTAATATACCTTTCTTCTTGCTAGAAGGAATAGAAAACTAACCCAAACAATTGCAAATTTCATGGATGCAGCTCCAAAGCAGCTCCATTGCCCAGGAGAAAGGACAAGGAAAAAGGGCCTCCTTGGCTGTTGGCATAGTCAGCACAGCCTGGTAGATGGCCCATCCTCCACTTTACACTACACATGTCATTACTGAGAAGTCACTGTGGCTTTCACTCTGACCTCTTTAAGGATGACAAGTCACTCTTCAGCCAAAAAGGATCCCATAAAATCTAACATGCAGAAATAAATAAATAAGATCAAGGGACATACATTCTATAGATCTATGTTGGTATAATGTTAAGGCACGATTCTAAACCCTTTTCACTAGTTTTTTTTAAAAGTAGGTGCAAGACACTTTTTAAATAGCAGTACTGCATGCCAACTCGCTGCTCTGTATCTCAAAAACATTTACCAGCATCTGTTCTAGTCTACTGTTCAAGCTTTGGGCTCACCTGTATATTTAATAAAAGAACAGAGTTTTATTGAACAGCTTTCTTTGGTTTATTGTTTGATGGAGAGAATGGCGTCACAGTCCATGACCTATCCATTAGGCATGAAAGTATATTTTAATGTTTACAATAATATGAAGAATCAAATTTCATTTAAAAATGCTACTCTCTAAAAAGCAGTTTTCTAAAGAAATGAAGGTTTTATACCTACTGATTGCTAAATGATCTAAATTCCAGAGTATTAGTCAGGTTTCCATCCAGAGATGGTTTTGTTTCCATGATGCATTTTGAACACAAGCCAGCCCAATAAAATAGATCACCCATTTGCTCCAGTTCTTGTTTAAAGTACTTTAAAGGCCAGGTTGACCCCTTATTATTTTTTTTCCTGACCTGGTTCTTCTGTAAATGAGAAACACTGAATCTTAAGGCTTGTGCAGGCTTCCAGTTTTAGAAGTAATAGCAAGGTTTCCCCCCATCCTGCCACATCTTCCACTTGCAGTCCGCCAAGAATGAGTGTTGAGACAGCAGTTCAAATGATAATGAGAAATAAGTTGCAGGAGACTTACGGGGCAAAATAATCTTACTCTCAGTTAAATGCCTTTCTAAATCTTTAAACCAAAAGGTCAGTAAAATTGGGTTGTCAATTTATTTATGCTGTAAGCTGTCCAGAGACGCAAGTAATTGGACGGCATACAAATTTTATAAATAAATAAAATTCTAATTGAATACTGTCAGCTTGGAAGTAGAATATATCTGCTTCCATCAAACAAATAACCAATCAACAAAAAAATTAGGGGTACTATCCTATGCAATCCTCTTTCTGCTTAGGCTCCATGCTAGCTCAAGAATGCTGTGTGTAGGAGGATTTCCTTAACATGGATAGGATTGCAGCCCTAAAAAATAAACAAAAATGTAGAGTGAGGCAACAAGACAATTGGGAACGAAGATGTGACATGTCCACAGAAAGCTGCTTTTTGTCAAATGAGATAATTGTTTCATCTAGCTTGGTGATGCTCTCCTTTAGTTTGCTTACTCATTCCTAATCAGAGATTGGACAGCAAACAAAAGGCATGATCTCTGACCTGTTCAATGCCGTATCCACTGAGAAGAGATGCACCATATCCTCCAACAAATACTCCTCCAGGGATGAGGTAAAGATAATTATACTCAGGAGGATCAGTTGGTCGCTTAAACATATCCAACATTCGCTGGGTAATTAAGAAGCCACCTGGTAGAAAAATCAACAAATTGTTTGAATGAAAGTGAAGTAGTAGCATCCATTTTGAATGCTAGAGGGAGAGTCACTCCACCCTGGAATGTATACTAAATTAAAGTTTTTCCTTGCCACTGAACAATTATGCGGAATAGGCTGGCCCTTTGCACAAGGACATAAAGTGGAAATGCATCTCTAAAAATAACACAACATAAATATATTGATCACCATACTTATGTGCTTGCTAATTAATAAGTATATGCTTCCAGAATTGAGAAATGATGATGGTATTGTAAACAGAAATACATCACATGCCACTGTATGAATGCAGTCAGATGACATTTGTGTCTGCTGTTCTGTCGTCCATCCAGGTGCCCTTATCAGAGACCTATAGTCAGGCCTGCTACCAGTGGCTGAAACGGCTGGGTTGGGTGTGCCAGAGTATGGGGCACAACACCTCTGCAGGGGCACCTCCAGAAGCCCCGGGAGTAGGATGGGGAAGATGCTGCAGAGATGTCAAGGGTGCAGAAGCAGAAGGTAAAGAAGGGCTAGATGAGCGAGGTAGACAGCCAACTAGTACCTGATCTACTGGAGGACTGCCATAAATGCCCCTCTAAAAAAACTAGGAAAGCAGAATTGCGTGAGGAGCAGGAGAGAATCAGAGATCCATAGGCTTGGAGTCAGATGAAAAGGGAGGCACAGAGCAGTGTATTCTGGTGATCAGACAGACAGACAAGGAAAGACCTCCTTTGAAGGTGGGTCAAGGGAACCTGCTGCACCTCAGCTGGGAGGGTCATAGCCATCTCCAACACTTTTGGAACAACTTTATTTTATGCTGCTGTAACTTAGAAAATGTTCTTGTACTCTGCAAATCTGCTTGAATTGTTTGCTCAACCAACTACAAGATGATCTGCCTCCTCTGTAGCCCAAACAAATGTTATGTAGCTTTTGCTCTGCAAGCTAATTAAGTGAACTACCAAGTTACTCACTTGTCTACAGAAGGAGATGGAGGCAACATCCAAAGCAGAGGGAGGTCCATAGTCAAGGTGAGGAAGATGGTCAGGTCTGGGGAAGGGAAGCTTCTCAGTAGCTAAGGCCAGCCAGGCCCTTATTGGTTCTTCAGATCACCTGTTCGAGCTGCACTAATGAGCAGAATGTCCTTGTCTGGCTATTAACTTGGTGGTGCTTCAGGTCAGCAAAGATCAAACCAAGCAGCTCCCAAAGCCCATGAACTGCTCCAGTGGCTCCAAAAGTTAAGATTGCTGGACTCTGCTGCCCCAGCCTCAAACCTGAGCCCTCTGGTGCCTGAGAGACTTTCAGGTCTAAGGGACCTTTTCTACTGTGCTAGGGTGACCATACATCCTCTTTTACAAAGGAAATTCTTCTATTAGAAGAGCTGCCAGTGGACTATCCTATCTTTAAGGGCTTCCGCTATTATTATGCTTCTATTCATTTTGTACAATTGCTAGAAAACTGCTTTAAATGGTGTCTGATAAAGATCTAAACAAGCAGGGCCAGGCATGTCCAGAGAATATGGTTCTGCGGAAAATGCTGGCGTGACATCTGTTTTCAGAAAATTGCAGAAAGACAATGCACAGTGGCACAAATGGACATTCAGGTAAAGCAGCCCAGGAAGCTGACTTTTGCTAACATTAGCCAATTACATCACCCACCTCCATGCTAGAGTCCTCCATACTGGTACAAATGCAACAGCCATGCTGGCTGGAAATAACAGGACTCACAACTCAGCACATCTTTGGAGACAGTTGGAGAATGCCGAGTTGGAACATGTAAAGATTGCCATGGGTTTCTGTAGGATGCTCTGGGTTGTAGCTCAGTGGTAGAGCATGGAATGACCAAAATTCAGTCCCTGGCATCTCCAAGCTGGGAAGGCTTCTACAAGCATGTCTACTGCCAGTGAGCAAGGACAATACTGGGCTAGATGAACCAATGGCCTCACACAATATATAATCACGTTCCTATGTTCCAGTAATAGTTGAACAACAAAAGATAAGGGGAAGGAAGGAAGGAAGGAAGGAAGGAAGGAAGGACGGAAGGGTGATTGAATGTGTTAGTGAATTCATACCTGCAATATTGACAGAGGAAACAAATGCAGCCAGTAAAGCTAATGTCTGTGGCACACTGGAAGGAAGGTAAGATCCTCCCATCAGCACCAAGCCACCCACAGCAGTAAGTCCTAAAGGAAAAAGAAAGCAGAAAGAAATTGAGCTATATGCCATAACTGAGGAATAATTAATGGTTCTTCTCAGAATTTGCATTGTATAACAGATGTTCCCGTTGTGGTTGAACATGGCCAATTACTTAAAGAGTCAACATCTCCCTACTTACCTTCTGGACAAGTAGACTAGAAATGTACTTCAGAAAAAGGAACTCTTACATTAAAAGGGAATTCTGGTTAAGCAAATAATCAAATTCTGTCAATGAGTGGATGGTGGAACAAATGATGTCTAACAATCCATTCAACACAGATGGGAAGGATTAATCAAAACTATACCGCCCCACCTATGAGCATTCAAACCATATCCTCTGCATCCTGAAACTGAACAGTCAAGGAAAGCTTGCTGTCTGCATCAAACTGGCCTTCCACAGTGCAAAGGTCCCATTACATGTATACCCATTTTACCTGCTGAATGGGATCAGCACAAACCACTCAAGCAGCAGTTGAATATGCTGTGTACAAAGCCGGATGAGCCAGTGGTTTTCCATAGAAAGATTAAACACGATTCGATTGACATAATACCTCAACGATCCTTTCCAAAAGCTTCTTATAGCCATAATGCATGGTGTTGTTCTCACACAATGTTTGCACATGACAACATGAATGCATGCGCAGTCTCTCGGAGCTTTTGATATTCATACCTTCTGGCAATTTCTCCAACAGTGAGAACACAATCCATCTTGTCTAAATCTTGGCTGTCACCAAGGGCAGTGCTAACTACCAAAAAGGTCCAGGGCTCACAGGACCAGAAAGGAATGCACACATTTGCATATGCTAATTTACATAGTCTCTAAACTCTGTGTGTGTGCATGCATACACGTGTGCATGTGTATTTTCAAAGGACTCTGTCTCTTCAAGACTTCCATTTTTGTAAAAGGTGAGGGCATTTGATTTCAGGAAAAGCAACCAGGAAGAAATGCAGTATTCAAAGGCAGCTGTAACACATGTGGGCAAACAGCCACGTAATCCTGGCACATTGGATAAGCAGATCATCAGGGTTCCTGTACCTTTGCTTCAGAAGTGGCCACGAGCAGCAGGGTGGTGGGGCAGATGGCCTCACACAAACTGTGACCATCAACTGAGATTCAAGGCTCTGACTGAAAGTTTCGAGGTTCTAGCCTTGATGGGCTGTTCCCTAAGTCCACACCTCTGCTGCTACCTACTGTAGGGTGGCCCTGACTTTAATCCGAATGCATTTATTTATTTATTTATTTATTTTACAGATTTTTATGCCGCCCCCTTGCAAACTAGCCTCAGGGCGGCTAACAACATATAAAGGAACAGAATAAAACAATCCAACAATCTAAAACTATACACAATCTACGCATTCCAACTGACCGTTTCCTGACACTAAAATTTCTGGCCTCATCCATTAACCAGCAAACCAAAAGCCACCGGAAGACTCTGTTGGAATGAATGAATAAATTAATTATTTAATTCACTCTGCATTTCTGCACTCTGCATGGGCTGGATGAGGGCCAATAAAATGAAGCTCAATCCAGACAAGACGGAGGTCCTGCTGGTAGGTGGTTCAAACTCCTGGGTAGGTGACTTGGATCTTGTCCTGAATGGGGTTGCACTCCCTCTAAAGGACAGGGTCCACAGCTTGGGAGTACTCCTCAATCCAGAGCTGACTTTGGAAGCTCAAGTGTCAGCGGTGGCGAGGAGCGCTTTCTTTCAGCTTCGGCTGATCCATCAGCTGCGTCCCTACCTGGAGGATGACTGCCTAGCAACAGTGATGCATGCATTAGTTACTTCCTGGCTGGATTTCTGTAACGCGCTTTACATGGGGCTGCCCTTGAAGACAGTCTGGATACTTCAGATGGTGCAAAATAGAGCGGCCAGGTTGCTGACGAGGACTGGGAGTTATTCTCATATAACCCCAGTCCTCTACCAGCTTCACTGGCTCCCCATCGAAGTCCGGGCTCAATTCAAGGTGTTGGTAATCACTTATAAAGCCCTTAACAGCTTGGGACCCGGATACCTAAAGGAACGCCTGCGGCCATATTTGCCCTCCCACCCCTTGAGATTGGCAGCAGAGGCTCTCCTCTGGGAGCCTTCGGTGAGAGATGTCAGGAGGCAAAGTACCCGGAGGAGGGCTTTTTCTGCAGTGGCGCCCCATCTATGGAATGTGCTCCCCAGAGAGGTCCGCCTGGCGCCGTCTTTATTTGTTTTTCGGCGCCAGGCCAAGACCTTTTTATTCAAACAGTATTTTAATCATGTTTAATATTTATATATTTTATTATGCAGTCAGTGTGTTTCCAGGTTTTAATTGTTATTGTTTTATTTATTACTTTTGTGAGCCATCCCGAGGCTATGTAGCAAAAGGATGGCATATAAAAACTTTAAATAAATAAATAAATTTCTCCATCCGTATCAGTGAGGCATGGTAATTACTACCCACCATGCAAAGCAATGAAAAGCATCCAAGGTCTTTGACTTACCAGAAATTGCATTTGTTACTGACATTAGAGGTGAATGAAGAGCAGGTGTTACGCCCCAAACTGTATGGTAACCCACGATCCCAGCAAGACCAAAGGTGGTCACCATTTGTGTGAAAGCAGCATTAGGAGACACGAGGCCCAGCCCTAAAACGGTTGTCAGACCTAAACAGAAAAACAACACTTCATGAAAACAGGCATTTAAGAACAAAAATTCACCCTTATTTCCATGGACATTTTGAACAAAAAAAATAGGAGCAGAATCAACCTTCTGAGATAGGATTTTATAGACATAACTTGCATTCCCAATTTTTGCCAGAAAAATTGAGAATTTGCCTACAATAGGATCTACTTAGCCAAGTTGTCTGTTCCAGGATGCTTTGGCGTACAGATGCGGAAATGCCAAGAATTACAGTTCTTGAGCTGTCAAATATTTTGCTTGAGCAAATAATCAAAAGACAGAGCACCAAGAAGGACAAAATGAAAAATGATGCTTGATTTCTCATTGAATGCTTTCCTTGTTTAGCAGGGGGAAAAAATTATTGTAGCATCTGAAAACTGTTAAAGTACCGGACCACACAGGCATTTCAGCAAATACCTGATGATGAGTAACTGTGATGACCTGCTTTGCATTATCCTTTGGTATTATGGAAACCTAATCTGGCTGACCAACCAATTGTCTATTTTCACATTCCAAGTGAGTAGCCCAGTTAACCTGAAGTATCAGAAGGAAAAGTGCTTGTGGCTCTTGGAGTCAGCTTTAGTGTAGCCAATTTCAAGAATGAAGCTGACTGATATTGTCTGCAACTCTGAAAACAAGGACCTGCACATTGGAAGGCTCCCATGAACATTCTTTCTGTACACAGAAAAAGTAGCACACCCTAGAAAGCTACCCTAAATTCTTCTCCTTGGTATACTGTTTTTCATGTTTCAACAATGTGTATCCCTTGGGAAGATAGGCTGGAAAATACACATATTACACTTTCTGCTTGAAGTCATCCTGTCCAATAAAAACTTCAATGCATCTGTTTGCATAAAGTAGCCTTTACACTGTGTGTGTGTGTGTGTGTGTGTGTGTGGGCAGGGGGGGTTCATGGGCAACAGGCATGATCAGATACATCAAAAAGGATGCATACAAATGGATATTGCTTGTGGACTGAGTCCATGTAAAGCTTTGCATTTAAGGTGACAATATGAGACAAAGTCTATCTGTGGTACTTGATCTATGATGGCTGAGTCACAGATGCAATTCACCACCTGATGCTAAAGTGAACAAAAAATACACAAATAAACATGTGTGAACCAGTTCAAAGCTAGGAAAATGCTTCTAATTAGACAACTTGCATTTTCAATTTCTACTGATCACTCCAAGCCTCTGTTAACACTTGAGCAACCAAACAACCTCTCTAATACCCATAGCAGCTACAGAGTGCCCTGTACTTACTAGCTGGGCTAGCAATTTCCATCTTTGCTACCATTTAAAACCCTTTATACAGATTCCAGCCCACAGGACTGCTTCATCTTCCTACAGGGTTAAAAGAAGCATGGTATGGAAAGCTTGTTTTTAGGAGAACCATGTGAGCAGAAGCCTTTAGCAGGCTCTGAAGGGATGACTCATGGAGGTGAGAGCGGCCATATTGCTTTGAATACATATAAAAGTGGTCTTTTCATTATATTTCTTTTTCAATCTAATCCACACTTATATGGAGATTGTTAAGCAAAGATGTATGCATTTTGAGTAGTGCACCACTTAGTTCAAACAAACCTAAGGTTTTGGGATGTCAGTAATAGCTATAAGACCTGGTAATTGTGTATCATGATAGCATGGGAAATGATCTTCAGCATGTTTAAGACGTGTTTCTATGTTAAACTTAAATGATACCTTATTAGCAACAAAAAGAATCATGTATTTGGTCAGATCTAAGAAACTATGAGTGTTTCAGATTGTAATCATACAGTCAGTCCACATAAAGTCTAGAAATAAACCCTCTGCTTTCATCCTATATGTGTAAAGCCTGTCCAATATTATCCAAAGTTTAGATGTCTGGTGGGTCCAGAGATGGGACAGCTGTGCCGGGTGGAGGGACTGGGTGGCTGCCATCCTGCTTTCCCAGGAAATGGAGACCCTACATGAGCTTTCCTCAACCAGGTGCCCTCCAGATGTGTTGGGTTTCATCTCCTAGTATCTCCAACCAGCCAGGTAGGCCAGCATTACCAGGTTGTGGAAGGCTGCTCTCGATGCATTGCACTTCATCCAAACTGTCCCCATGTCAGTCATGAAGCCTTCTTCACTGTAGCACTTGTCACATGGAATGATGTCCCCACTGAGATCAGGTGGGGTCCTAGTGTGGAGTCCTTCTACTCATTCAAAGCACAAGGATTTCCTTGACCACTAACTGTCAGCTATCCCAGCTTATCTTAATGAGATGTTGCCATTTTATCACTGTTTTGTTGTTTTAATGACAGTTTTATTGTATTTGGTCATGAATTTATCTTGTCAACGGCTTTGTTGTTGTTGTTTTTAATGAAAAGCAGTATGGAAGACCTCTGATATAATTAAACCACAAAGGGAGAAAATTATACAGCATCCATCATGCCACCAAAGTAAGCAGTTTTGAGCAGTTTATTTGACAATTAAATTTTCACATCTGTTTTCTGCAGAAGTATACCAAATGGCATCTTCCCCTTTTGTAACATTTTAAACATTTGATTTCTGTTAATTTAACAAAGAACAGAAAGTGAGGAGGAACTAAAGAGCCTCTTCATGCGAGTGAAAGAGGAGAGCACAAAAGTTGGCTTGAAACTCAACATTAAGAAACTCAATATTAAGATCATGACATCCAGTCCTATCACTTCCTGGCAAATAGATGGGGAAGAAATGGAGGTAATGACAGATTTTATTTTCCTGGGCTCCAAGATCGCTGCAGATAGTGACTGAAGCCAAGAAATTAAAAAATGCTGGCTCCTTGGGAGGAAAGCTATGACAAATCTAGACAGAATACTAAAAAGCAGAAACATCACCCTGCCTACAAAAGTTCATATAGTCAAAACTATGGTTTTCCCAGTTCCAATGTATGTCTGTGAAAGTGGGACCATAAGGAAGGCTGAGTGCCAAAGAATTGAGGCCTTTGAATTGAAGTGCTTTGAATTGTGAAGACTCCTGAGAGTCCCTTGGACTGTGAAGAGATCAAATCAGTCAATGCTAAAAGAGAGCAACCTTGACTGCTCTTTAGAAGGCCAGTTACTGAAGATGAAACTCAAATATTTTGGCCCCCTAATGAGAAGGAACAACTCACTGGAGAAGACCCTGCTGCTGGGAACATTTGACAGCAAAAGGAGAAGGACATGGCAGAAGTTGAGGTGGCTGGATGGAGTCACTGGGGCAGTGGGTGTGAGCTTGGGTCAACTCTGAGGGATGGTGGAGGACAGGAGAGCCTGGAAGAATGTTGTCTGTGGGGTCATGATAGGTTGGGCATGAGTTTGCAACTAACAACAACAACAACAACAACAAAGAACAAAGTTTAGGTTCAACTACTTAGATGCTTAGGTGGTACCATTAGCTCATTGCCAACATCAGTAAAGCAATCTGCCTGGTCCCTGGAACTTTCCAACATTCCAAGATCATGAAAAACCTTTCCCCACTCCTGTGAAAGAATGTACCAGAGCTGTGATCAAACATATGGTTGGAATAAATACCTTTGACCACTGAACACACAGTATTTTGCAGTCCTCTCTATGATTACTCAAAGTAAATATTTCTGAAATCAAGGTAACCCAGTTCGGATAAAGAAGGTTGCAGAGCTTAATTGTAAGGAAATCAGGCCTGTATTTTCCAAAAATAAAAAATGGAGCATATGTAAAATATATAGATTTTATATATAGAGTCACATAGATTATAGAAAATCCATGCATCCAATGAAGCAGGCTGTACTCCATGAAACATTGGTAGCTTAATAGATTTGTTTGGCTTTAAGGTGGTACCAGACTCTTTGTGACTTCCATTCTAATGTGGCTATCCCTTTTAAAATGGAA
This sequence comes from Varanus salvator macromaculatus, assembly GCA_023646645.1. Classification (NCBI taxonomy): domain Eukaryota; kingdom Metazoa; phylum Chordata; class Lepidosauria; order Squamata; family Varanidae; genus Varanus; species Varanus salvator. Next base: position 11,443,090 of record JAIXND010000786.1, read on the forward strand.
AATTTGCTTAACCTTTAGTGTGCATGGTACAATAGTGCATGATGACAACACCCATCCTTCAATGTCCATTCCCAGAATTTGATAACTATTTTTCTCTGAACATGGAGATGCCATTCTTAGCTGTTAGAGCAAATAGTTACTAAGCCTGCAGTGCTGTAGATTCTTACCTGAGATTCCATTCAATTCAATGGGATTTACTTTTCAGTGAGCATGCACTGTTACATCCTCCCAGAATTTATCAGATCTTCTTCTACACTAGGCTGGGAGATCTGTGGCCTTCTAGATGTTGCTGGTCTCCCACTCTCATCAGCCCCAGTCACCATGACCAAAGGTTTCCCACTTACTTTAGTAGTGCTCAACAATTTTTTATGGAAAACGGTTCCATAAGTTAATTATAAATGAAGGTGTATTATGTGTTTACTTGAGCTAATTTACCATTTAATTTTATTGTGTTGACTTCTATTCAAGTACTGTGAAAAGGTAGGTATGAAACCCCTCATTCTCCTGAGACTGTTTGGACTGGCAATGTGAAACTCCTGTGCTGTCAGCAGAGCACAGTCAGTATCCACTAATTGCAGAAATCAGCAACTGGCAGCCCCTGGGTTCCATAGGCCATGCTATTAAGTGATGCTCCACTCCTCCAGTTTCCAGACCAGAGACAAAAATGGGGTTTGAGAGTCTTCTCAAGGATGCTCCTGGTTACTCATGCCAGTGAAGTCTACCTGGCACCAACATCTTTTCCATGCCAGGTTACATCATCCTTTTTCTCTCAGATATTTCATGGGACTTTTCAATATATATTTTTGTAAGTATCTGGCAGTTCGATGCTTAACATTTTTAACTGTTTGTAGGTTAGAGGTCTTAGATTAGGTTTTATCCTCTTGTGAGCTGCCCAGAGAACTGGCCAATGGGGAGCATCAGACTACCAGTGCTGGCTTTAAATGGCTATGACGTCTTCATGTGTATGCTACAGATAGGTAGCAGCTTTTTCTGGTCACAGTTTTGATATGGTGACTTAGATTTTCCAAAAATATATAACTATTTTTGGCTTTCATGCATTAACCCACTGGTGACTTTAATATACTGCACCAAACTCTTGTCCTCCCGCTGTTCTTGATCTGGAACATTTTTAAATGCACACTTTGAGATTTGGGAAAGCAGCATATACATTTGAAATTAATCAAATTTGGAAATACCTGTTGTATAAACTCCAGCTGAAGTCACTGTCTTTCTGAAAGGTGAAATGGAAGCCAGTTTCTCTGCTTCTATTTCCTGGACAGATTTTGTTTTAGCTGGAGCAGCTGGCGGCACCGTTTTTGGTAAAGGTGCTGGAAATATTTTTTGTCCTTCCTGTTGGGTGAAAAAGTAATGTAAAGAAACTTGCACCTCAATGAATGGCTTCCTCTTGTATATCGAGGTCATTTCTAGAATTAATATAAAGCTACTATTCCGTCAGAATTATTCCCATGTTCTCCCAACCCTTCCATGATCACATCATAGAAATAACCCACAGGTCCCTGTTCATTAATATTGAATCAAGTGTTCTGCAAAGGTTGTCCACCCACCTGCTCTGGCTAATGGCTAATGGCATCCCTTCTCTTTCCTAGCACATATAGTGAACAAAGCTAAGCAAACTCATTCAATCTTTCATGGGAACCCAAAGGAACTAAGAACATTAATCAAGGTGGGCTCTTTGAGTCTTCGTAACAAATAATGAATGAGAGAAGTCAGTACCAGAATACCCTTTTCTCTCCTGGGATATTCTGGTGTGTGTGTGTGTGTGTGTGTGTGTGGCGGAGGGGGGGGAGTCCTGTAAATTTCAACAATGCTCATAGAAAGTGCTCTTCCAAATCAGACCAAAGGTCCACCTAATGCAGGTTCCTGCTGATCATGGTGCCCAATCAGATACCTCCAGGCAGCCCATGTGATGGATGTAAGAGAGTTGGTGCAGCACAGTGGTTCAAGGGATGCACTGGGACTCAGGAGATCCAGATTCTAGTCTCCACTTGGCCATGAAGCTAACTTGGAGATTTTGGGCCAGTCACTGACTCTCAACCCAATCCACCCGACAGAATTGTTGTAGGAATAGGATGGCAAGGAGGTGGATGTGTGAGCTGCCTTGGTTCATTGTCATTGCCATAACAATACTACAGATGCTCTCCAGACTACAACTCCCAGCATTCCTAGCCAGAATGAGAATTGTAGTCCATCACATCTGGAGGACTCTAACCCAAGGAAGGCAATGTTACCATATGCCTTAATAAATTTGTGTGCAACCCCCCTTAAAAGCCATCTAAGGCATTGACCATACAAGGACTTTTAAGTAAACAAGCATAGTGCTTAAAATAAAAATAAAGGTGGAACTGGAGGGAAAACCCAACTGCCAATCCAGTGTTCAACTTAATTAACTTGGAATGTATGCCTTGATGCCAGGTGCAAAGCTGGACTCATGCCCCAAGTAAGGAGTTGGTTTGCTGTTACTGTTCTCAGACTGCCTTTACACATTGAATTATTTCACATACCTTTGTTAAAGTGTTCATTAAAGCATTTTAAATGGAAAAGAACCTCACCTTCATTACTGTAGTCCCTCTAATAACATGATCAATAGTCCCATAATCAAAATCATCCTTTGGCTCAAAGAAAAAGTATTCTTTGTCAGGAGAAATCGCTTTTAATAGCTTCAAGATGTTGTTTGAATAAAGGCTACTGGCCTGGGTAGCCATTCGGCTTGGCAAATCTGTGTAACCGATGTGCACCACACCCTGCGGGTGGGGAAGAAATAAACAGGCATGTTTAAAAAATACCCCTTTCGTGCATTACACTGCAACTTCTTTTGAGTGCTTTTTTCACAGACCTGGTTCACCTTTTCTAGCTGACAATAAATCAGTTTGCACAGGACTGCAGGCACTTCATTTTACATGTTAGGGGGCTGTTTTTTTAAATGAACAGCTTGCTCCACACTTGGGGAAAAGAAAAAGGCTTTATTTTTGACCGAGAGCCAATGACAGAACAAGCTGGGAGGCCATTTGGGGAACCAGCTACACCACCAGATGGTGCTTATTTTGAGAGTTAAGAAGCAGAATGCCTTTAAAAAGTTTGAAAACACCTCTTGGACATCCAGTGCTATCCCGGTTACACAATGTGCTTCTCAGATTAATTGTCCTTCGATTATTCCTTTAAAAGGGACTTTTAATCTGCCTTGCAATAATTTATAAGTTATTTGGTGTGAAAGAAGATCACATTCCTTTCTGCACAAAGGACCCATGTTTGATCTTGAATGATGTACCTTCAACCTATACTGGGTTTAGTTCTGTTTATAGCACCATCCAAATACCTGTCATGTTTGGGGCAGGGTATTATAGAGTGATGTGCCATAAATTGTGGGCAGTAGCTAAGCATAATTTTTTGAGCCAGACACATACTTGTAAGGTCAGACACATACTTCCACCTATGAAACACCTTTTTTTGAAAGATTAAAACTGACATTGACGGCTGTGCCCTTTAGCTGCTTTATGCCCTTTTGTTCAAACTCTGCAGGCTTCTGGATGCCCGTTTGTATCTTTCTGATATGACAATGTGGAATGCTCTCAATCATAATTACACACAAAATTATATGCACAATAACGAAAGCCTTTGACATTCTTCCCTGTGCTGGGGAATCTAGAGTCGGCTTTTCTATACCCCTTGGAGACTTAGATTATTGACTCCTGTAGCTGGACTGGATACCACCCTCAGCCCCTGGAATCTCAATGTCCCCTTTCATTTCAGTACCTTGTGTGTTCCTCTCTCTTCCTGAAGCTACCTGGTAATTTACAGGGATGCTGGAAAGAAAGAGCTCTTGGGTTTTAAGAAAATCTGTCATATAGCAGAGCCCCAACCCCTTTGTCTCAGTGGATACATTAGGGAGTTTTTGTGAGTGATCTCACAAAATAGCGGGCATGGGGCAGTGGGGGGAGTTACCCATTCATAAAATGCCTTCTGTGGTAGACACAGCTGATCAAAAAAAATTCACTTTTCCAGGGACAAATGGTGAGACCGAGCAAAAAGTACCATGCCCAAGGTCTCATACCAGTAAGCTCCTTGCTAGGGTGCTGAGTCCTTGGCAGGTGGCCAGCCATTTGTATCCTTGGTTTCATCACAGCATCCATGGAAACATCCCTTAGCTTTAAGGAGATAATGCTGAAGTGCCCACCACTGCAGTACATTGTGTCAAGGTTTTTATGCTGCACTTGCATTCTTCACTCTATATTGTTATGTGCTGTCAAATTGTCTCCAAGTTAGGGCAACCGCATGAACAACAGCCCTCCAAAATACCCAGTCTATGACAGCCCCACTGTTATCGGGCTCTGAAGCAGAGGACACCATGGAAGCGGCAGTGGGAGGGCAGGAGGACCAAGGGGGCAGGAGCCTTTGACGCTCCTTCAAGGTTGTTGCCCAGTTTCCCAGGCCCACCATGAGAGCAGTCATGTTTTGAAAGAGAAGGGAGGGGACTCAGGAGAGGAAGGCGAGCCGCTGCCTTGTGAAGTAATGAGGCACTGGGACAGTGCAACTACCCAGTTGGGGGGCTTCCATGGGCCTGAAGAAATATAGCAGTGAAAACAATAAATATATGGAATTCATGCTATATTTTCTGGCAAGATGTTCCCTTTGCCCAGCTACTAATATGAGCTGTTGAATGTGTAATGATATTTGCACTGGTGCCTGCAAAAGACCTTCCAGTAGTTGGAAATATGGATGTTGGTGATGAGTGGCTTTTATGAGCCACTGTCTTAAATAAAATGCAATGCCAACTCCCCTTCTTAAATTGGACTCTGGATCAGTCCTGTGCCTCATTAGTAAAACTCTCCAGATTAATTTTTAAGGGCCATTATGAACTTGATTATTTTGAAAAGTGTGTAGCCACACTTATAAACTCCAGATGCATAAATCTTGCAACTGGGCATGCATCTGAATAATATCGCAATTTGTGGTCCTATTATAAGCTGAGAAAGAGATGTTTTACTTTATTTTGCTGTCACGTTTCTGTAAGGAGCACTGGAAGGATGTGATCCAAGTTTGAAAGGAATGTAGCCAAGCCTATATTTCTGCTGTATTTATGATGTTTGTGTTGCATTCAAGCAACTAGCACTATTTGTTTGAAATCTTTGTAGCTACATTTTAAGCACCAGCTGTTTTTGCCTATGCAGTGTGGCAATGAACTACCTTGCCACTCTGAGCATTGGATGGTGCTGGAGAACACTTTTGTTTTGGCCACAACGACCAAAGTCATTCCTTTCCTGGTGTAACATTATGTTGGATTCTTCTTTTCCAGAAATGGCAAGGGATGAAGGGAGGGCAAGCATGAATAAATACAGTGCAGGCAAGGGTTCCTATACTTTTGAAAAGTAAGGTGCCCAGGTGTTTGGGATTGGATGAGACTCATTCCTAGGCAATCGTCTACCAGTTTTTGTGGTTTGCAAGCACAGGTAAAGTCTGGAAAAGAAAGGACAGAACTCTCACATTTGAGGTAAGAGGGAGAGCTAGAGGTCACACTGCTGCAAAAGTGGAACTGTGGGGGGAACAGGTGGCCATGCTGGGAAAGATGAGGGAGTACAGAACTGAAGAGCTTTGGAAACACGTGGCTATTTCTGTGCTTATCACTCTCGAGATATATTTACAGCAACAAGTTTTTATACTGGTGCAAGGATACCCAGGGAATCCTACCCACAGTTGAGAGAGGGATGACCGTTTTAACTTAATTTTATCATTTGAGACTCTCAATAATTCACAAATATTTAAGAAGGTATCGAATGTGTGCAATAAATGCTAAGTTTAGTTGCTGTTTGGATGGGAGAATCCTTGAGATGCTCTGGACACCTTGAAAAAAGGAAACAATAAATGTAAGAAAGGTAACACAAAGCAGACCCTGTACAAACCTTGTGATTGTAAAGTTCTCCAGGACGGGTGGTCTCCACATTGCCACCAGCCTCAGCAGCAAGATCTACCACCACTGAGCCATCCTTCATGGACTCCACCATATTCTTGGTGATGAGGGTAGGAGCCTTTTTCCCTGTTGCAATTTGAAAGAGCAGAAGCTAAATTTGGTGTGGTTATCCTCATCAGTTTCACGCAACCCATTCTTAAAAGCCCAGACTGGTGCCAAGAAACCACAGGACGGCAGTGAGATAAACAACGATGGAGAATAATTTGTTTTGTCATAATACCAATCTATTCCTACATTTTATGGGGTGTGGAGAATAGTGCTAAGAACAAGGGAGGTTTCAGTAGCACACTTAACTCAAATATGGTTGTATGTAATTGTTGTTATGTGCCATCAAGTCAATTCCATTTAATGGTGACCCTGTGAGTGAAAGCCCTCCAAATAGCCCTGCTAATAGTGGCTTCCTTTATGGAGTCAACCCATCTCTTGTTTGGTCTTCCTTTGCTTCATCTGGCTTTGACTTTCCCTAGCATGATTGCCTTCCTCAGTGAGTTTTGCCTTCTCATGATGTGTCCAAAAGGATGTTTTTGTCATTTTTGCTTCCAGAGAAAGTTCTGATGTGATTTGTTTTTCTTTCTGTACGTCCAGGGTATTTGCAAAACTCTCCTCCAGCACCATGTTTCAAATTCACAAATCTTCTTCCCGCCAGCCTTCTTCGCTGTCCCATTTCCGTACCCATACATAGTGACTGGGAATACAATGCCTTGGTCTCCACTGAAACATCTTACACTTAATTATCTTTTCCAACATGGTTGTATGGGGAAGAGCTATTTGATCCCAATGTCTGCAGATGGAGCAGAGAAAACTGTCTGTCTGAAATCTGGCAGCAGTTCTGCCAGTCAGTATCAACAATACCAGGTTGGATGGACCAATAGTTTGAGTGAGGCAGCTATCTATGCTCCTCAGGTTTCCAAGTCACAACCCACAGAACCCCCTCCTCTTTTGTAGCTCCACAGCAAGGCAGGCTGGTGGCTCCTACATCCATGCAGCGTTCCTTCTCCATTGCAGCTTTTATTTTGAGCTTTATAGGAATCAATCATGATACACCATGGGGAAGAAGTTTAGCACCATGAATAGCCCCCATAGAACTCAGAATAAAGGCCAAAACGGATAAGGAACTCCATTCCCCAGTCTCTGTTGCTCCACAGGAATGAAAGGAGAGCAAACCTGTAGGGTTGTTTATCCTACCCTGAGTACCCATTTGGGCCATAACTCAGAAATTCTAATCCTTCTTCATGACTTGATAACTTTCCAGAGCCTAAGAATTTCAAACATGAGGGAGCATTCAATTCTGCAACTGTAGGCCGAATACAATGTAGAAGGAAGTGTTGTGCGTTATATTTCTGAATGTGGCATTTAGCCCTGAAGCCTGCAACACTTGATGTTACTCTTTATTAGGCAAGTCCGTTATTGGAATGCATTCCTTTGCAAAATTTATAAACTATCCATATCTAATAAAAATCTCAAACAGTGAATACTAAGGGGGAAATAACCAAACTATGAAAGAATAAAAATATTTAAAATTAAATCAAGTCAATGATCATTCAGGAAAAGTTTGCTTAAATAAAAATAAAAATAAAAAAGACATGAAAAGCAATGCAGCACTGGCACCAGCCTCACATCACCTGGCAGGGGATTCCACAGAGAGTGAGCCAATGCATTAAAACCATTGCCATCAACTGACTCTAGATGGACCTTAGATTCCTGTGGAGCCACTGGGACCATTTCATCCAGTAACCTCAGTAATCTAATATTAAAATATCAGGAGCAGGTTCAGTTTCTGCTTTACAAAAAGAAGTCTGGCTCATGGTTTCCTCCTTCCTCAGTGCCTGGTACTTCTGCTCTTCAAAGAGCAAGAAAGGACACTGCCATTCACCAAGTTTGTTATGAATAACAACGTGGGCAAAGTTAGGATTCATACCCAATGCCCAGTGTGTGTGGGAGCAAAGTGCACCCTAAAACTGTCTGCAGACTGCACAGAATGCAGGAGAAGGGCAACAGAGTTTTGTACCAATGGTACTGGGGTTGTGATGGGGTTGTGATAACTGTATTTCTGGGCATATTTTGTCAAAGCCATCTGAAATTGTTGTAAAGTTGAACAGTACCTGGAATAAGGGCAGTGCTTATAACAATATCCACTTCTTTACACTGTTTGGCAAATAACGCCATTTCTGCCTCGATAAATTCCTTGGACATCTCTTTTGCATAGCCTCCAACACCTTCCCCCGTTTCTGCAATACTGACTTCTAACGTTTCTGCGCCAAGGGATTTAAACTGCTCCAAAGCTGGGGGCCTGCACACAAAGATGAGAGAATGTCACAGCTATTGTTTAATTATGCATTTTCAGGCCATAGGTGGTTGATGACCCGGATAACACATGCTGAGAATCAACAGCCTTGATTGAAAATAAAATGTGTCAAGTAAGTAAAGTCATTTACTTGACATCAGAGCAATGTAGGCACACTGGTATTCAGCAGACTGTAAATAGAGTTTAATTTAAATGAATATTTCTATCCTTCTTTTCTGTAAAACCAAAGTCACTCACAACCAGAGGGTTTGAATTACTGTACCTGGTATCAAACCCCCTGACAATAGCTCCCATAGATTTGGCTGCTCCAGCTGCAGCTAAGCCAGCTACACCACCACCAATGATGAGCATCTGGAAAGAAAGACAACAGAAATTGTATTTGTGTTCAGTTGTAGTAGCTAAGAATGGCCTCTCCCTGTTCAGAGAATTGCATTTGGTTGTCAGATTCTGGGACCAGACATTGAAAGACAGCTGTCTTCATTCAGGGGACTGAAAGTGGCAGAAAATATTTGCTACATGCTTCCAAATATTGGAATTGTACGCATGTGGTAGGAAACTTTGTGCAGTGTTGTCTTCATGACTCTTAGGCTGAACTCTGAAACTCTAGAGAGATTGCCTTATTGAACACAGGGACTTATTTCTGAATAATCACGCATAGCATTGCAGTGCTGGTGTGTACATTTATAAGCTTGAAAACTAGCTAAAATGGAGGGGGGAAAGTGCAGTCAGGGTCAAACTATATTATATGTCAATTAACAGTTTTCCACATTTTTAATATCATGTTTAAAAATAGCTGCTGCAGGAAGCTGGGCTTGTGGGAGAACTAGGGTTACCCATTTTCACAATTTAAAATCCCAGTGAATGTGCAATTTCCCAAGAAAACAGTTTAGTTGGTACTGTTTCCCACTGCAAATTTCCAAGGGCAAATAGCAGCAATTGGGTTGCAATGCTTGCTGGGGAAACAGCAGAAGGCAAAAGTTGACATCCTTCCACAGTTCCTACAGTCAAGATATGAATTGGAGACCTCACAGCTGCTGCTTTGGTTTTTAAAATAAGAGATGCAGAAACATGACCACACGTTGTTACAATGTGCATGTCAGTTATGCATCTAATATGTTGTCCAGTTTGAGCTGCAGTCTTAATTTTTGCTAAAAATTTTGACTACACAGAAAACTCATGACATGATACATGCCTTTGCTGGTGGGACCTTTCCTGCTGCTGTAATTTGCCCTGTGAAAAATCTTCCAAAATTATTAGCTGCCAGGACTACAGCCTTGTACCTGGAAAGATAGAAAGAAAAGAAAAAGAATAATTTTGGTTCATCAACAGGAATTATAAAGAAAAGAGACCTAAAAATCATACAAAAGGCAATCAAAGGTACTATTAATAAGAAGTCAAAGAAATTTTTAAAAACTGTTACAGAGCAAATGAATTGTCTACATGAAAAATATTAATTGGACTATCATAACAATTTCTATCAGCGCTTGTAACACACTTTCAAATTAAGAGAACATTGCAAAGGGAAGAGGTGTGCCTAACTGGGGGTGTGACACAAAGTGGAAAGTGAAAAGTTTTATTATGACCATGTCACTTTCACTGGGATTGGAGGTTAATTTAAGGTAAAAGTTCTTCCTCCCCTCTGGCCTCTTAGGCAGCATCTAGCTCAATTAATAGGATGCCCACTGCTTGTATCACTATCTTATCATCACTTAGCACAACGCCAACATGGCAACAATCAAAGTAGATGAAAAGAAAAATAAATCCAGGAAAACTGGCAACCAGTCCCACAATCAAAACTGTGCATCTCTCTCACCAGTCAGAATATCAATTCTCCTAATAGCTTCACATTGAAAGCACCAGTCACCTTACAATCGTGCAATGACCACATAGTTTTCAACTCCGTAATGCATGCCTTCCCTCTTCTCCATTGTTTCCTCAGGGAGTGTTCCCTCTTTTGGGACTGCGGCGGCATCGACACAGGAGGCCCATTGCTCAGCACATAGTTGGGCAGAAGCTAGAGCAGGGCTCCTCAGTAGATCCAGTTGGTAGGAGATTTGCAGTAGGGTTTCTGACTAAGAGTCTCACAACTGGAAGAACTACCATTCTCCCAGCTCACTGATGATAAAGAATACCAAATGGAAGTTCTCCCAAATCCACATTAACTGGGTTTTGTGCAAAGGACTTCTGAGCTTGGCTCTGGTATGGATTCACACATTCCTAGGTTGAGCACGTGCTCAGAAGCATCGTCTTCCTTAATTCTTAACATAAATCTACTCCAGTTCTTGGATCTGGATATTCTAGGAAAACTAACAAGTCTGAAGTCTGCCCCCTCCTGGTCTAAAAGGAACTACAATGGAACATAGACAACAATATAACTTGAAAAATCCAAGTCAGCTCCTTCCTGATCCTTGTAAGTTTTCTTTTTCCACATGCAATATTTCCAAGCCTGGGTACAATTATTTTGCACGACCACTCAAAGTACTGGAATGACTGGTATGTACTGGAAACTTTCAGGAGCACAAGGCCAAGGCAGCATGGAGCTGCAGTGAATTAGTTGGAATATGTCCAATATGTTTGATCACTTCATCAGAGTCCTTAATATCAGATTCCACTTGGTTCTATTTCCATATAGAAATGGTGACACAAAATTTAATAAATATCTGTCTAGTAAGCACATGTAATAAAAATAATATTCCATGGTAGCGATGCAAGGATCCAGCTGGAATCTGGCTCTCTTGTGCTTGCTGGAATTCTTTGCCAGTCAACCCTGTCTGCAATTGCTCAGGAATGCTGAGGAATAGCATGCCCCTTCTTTGCACTGAATCATTCATACACAAAGTAAGCAAAGACTACAAGTCGTGAGTGGGACCAAAGCTCTGCATACACAGTGGGCACGTGGGCAGAGTGTGCACTGGCTGCTCATGTGATCTCTTGGCATGTGTTGGGTTTAGGGCCAGAGTCTGAGGATTTCCACTCCCAAACTGGATTTCTCACACATCATTATGTCATGATCCATTTAATAATAGGTTGGTGTGGGAGGGGGGTTCTATTTATTATGAACTATTCATAGTAAATTGTGGGGTGTTCAAAACTGTTCTACTGGTCTAAGTTCTTCCCAGTGGCTCCCTGTATTAGGAAGAAAATACAAAGATTCCAAGTTGGGCAAGAAAATAAAATTATAACGTTCCTCCTAATCCATTTTGGTTGACTGACCCCAGGTTTGGCTGTGTCTAAATTCAGTATTCATGGTCTTGAATCATTTACAGTAAGAACCTTTATACTGGTATCATTCCAGTTGTTTGAGGACAGGGGTGGGAGGGGGAGAACCAGAAGTTTAAATCCTTTCTTTCTTTTATTATTTTTTGTGGGGAGAGGTAGTGGTTGGGAATCGCATTTTGAAAGCGTGCTAAGGAAATCCAGTCATGGATGCTTCCCAATGCAATCTTTCCAACGTAAGAGTCCTTTGGAAAGTCAATGCAATCTTTGCTTTGGTTTTTCCACACAGGGTTTATATGATCACTGATTAGCAAGGGAATTCCCTGTTGTATACATATGAGGAATAATTGCATCCATGCTTCAGTTCATTCTGCTCTCAATATCATCTAGCTGCACTGACTCATAGAAAGCTATCCGTCGAGACAGTAGCCAGGGAGCAAAATGATTCTCGGCTCTTCATGTGCTGGTATCAGAGGCAACTAGGGTTGCTAGTGTGTGTTGGGGTGATTAAAACATATGCCTGAAAGACTGGGTATTTAATGCCTTTTAGGCCACCATGACAGCTTGTTGGGTGGGTGGAGCTCCTGGCTTGATCTCAGCTGCGTGAAAACTTCATTGAGGAGTGCAGATGAGGTGACTAAAGTCCACAAAAACCTATGCCTCAGTAAATCTTTTACACTGCTACAGTGTCGGGGATCATTTATTTATTCATGCATTTGTATGCCACCCCATATTCTAGGTGGAGTCTCTGGACAAACTCCTTCCCCCTTCCATTTCTTTTCTCTTCTGAATCTGCAACAATGCTTGGGAAAGCAGCTTTGGCTTTAGGATTTTGAGGACCTTAACGTAGGAGAGAGGTGATGTAGACATTCAGCAATTTATTTCACATTGATTTAGGCTTGAGATTAATTGTGTGGATGCAATGAATGTGTTTGTGAGGGGGGATGGGGTTAATGATAGTTGTAGCTCCAAAACCAAAGCAAACTTAGGAACCTGCAGGCTGGGGAGGAACACTTAAATTCTGCCACCATTTAACCTAAAAATGTCTGTCCAAAGCAACTATTTGCATTTCAAGGAAAGCCTCCTAAAGTAAAATTCACTGCCCGCAAAAGATAGCAGAATGTGTCAGCAGAACCTCAAATGTTTAGAAGTTGGAGCAAACAAATTTGTCCATTTTGGTTTTTCAGTTTTCCAATCTTAAATTCAAGTCATCTCAGTTCTGTTGTTCAGTTCACATGAAACAATTGTGCACATTTTGTGTGTGTATATCTCATAGTACATACAGTTTTTGCACACAATTTTGCCTAATGTGCATATTTTTGCATTTGATGTTATTTATAGTCATTTATACTGTGTGCAATTTCCCCCTTTCTCTGAACATTTTTAATTGGAAAGCTTCATTACAGAATTCAAAGAAGTGCCTATTTCAAAGTATAACTAAGTTTTGTTTTGTGCATTGGTTTGGAAGTGCAAAATAATTGCATTATTTTACTTTTATAGTATTTGAAATAAAGTAAAATAAGATCTCAGCAGCTTTGAAATCAGCTCCAAATGAGAATTGATTCAAACTGTGTTTATTTCTGAATTACAACAACTGATCCCCAAAGCAATGGGACTTACTTCTGAGAAAATGTCATTAGGACTGGGCTACTAATAGGTCACTGAAAAACGCCTTGGATGGAAAAACTGATCTGCGGACTATTAAGGCTGGCCAGTTAAAAAGGTCTTGTTCTCACATGGACTTTCCCCTGTTGTTTCATAAGGGCCCCAGAAGTAAGAAGGTCTACTGCAGCTGTTTGTCCTACTAGTTTTGGAACATTTTGTTTTAAAGCATGGTTAAAAACAAAGGATAGACAATTGATTTGATTTCACTACTGTATTCTGGATTTGCTTACATGGCTGCATTCTCCTGGGGAAACCCTTGATTTACTTAAACATCAACTTATTGTTTATAAGAGGGCTTTCTGCAAAGCAGTTGTGATTTTTGACTCAGAGTACAAACTGTTATTTTGCTATTCGTTTCTGAGAATACGTGGAAGTTTGGTGACTGACATGGGCCAGAGACATGCAAGGTTGCTTCCCACTGCCTTAACAGGTGACCACACTTAGCATGAAGCAAGGAAAAGGAAACCCAGGGTCAGAGTAGACCAAAGAAATGGTGTAGAAATGGTTGAAATGGTTTAGAACCATCCTGACATTGTTTGGAATTCAAATCACTTTATTTCAATCAGAATCAGTTTGGTCAAGACACTAAGGTAGGCTTGCCATTTCAAAGTGATCTCCTGTTTCTTTTCAGAACTCCACATCTGGGAGATATTACGTCTCTCCAGCTGCCATGCTCTTACTTACTTGTTACGCCGAGATCCAACTCTTCAGGCGCCTTTTAATATAGCATTAAAGCACTCCCATTTCCCTAGGTGCTTGCTTCCTAAGCAGAGCCATCTGAAATCAGCATATAGAATACTTCATCTGTGATGAGACCGGACCATGAATGCTCTCTGAAGAGGCATGTCTTCCAGTAGCCCTGCTTTTCTCTCTTCATGTCTCCTAGAATGGTCTCCATACTGGCCAGATTCACATGCCCACATGGGGGGAACAATCACAGTGCCCCGCCCCCCGCACCAGTTGTATGTCAAATGAGTTGCCTAATGACCACTTCAGCTCATGGTTTCCATCTGGTCCGAACCCAGTGAGGGTTGTGGTGCAGATGACTTTCAAACCACGGCAGAACCCATGGCTTGTTGTGGGTTTCTAGGGTGATTTGGAAGCCACCCGCTACGATGCACCTTACCAGGTTCAGATGGCATGGGAAGCCACGGGTTCATTAGGAAAATCATGCAGCACAGAACTGGGGAGAAACAACTGTAGTTTCTTTCCCCACTGTGATCATGCAAAGCTGAGCATTGTTTCTGCATTTACATATATGAAAGACAAGAGAGAGCAGCAAAGGGGGTCCAGGCAGCCTGGAACAAGAGCCATGTGCTGCTCTCCTGGCCTCTTGGCTTGGAAAGCTGGGGCAAGAATAATGACACCTCAGTTCTTCTCCAACGATTCCCTCTACTGTACTATATCATATGAGAGGATGGCCAGCTCCAAACTCAAGCATTTTATCTCTAGGTAAAAGAAAAGGCATCCTTCCCTCGCTTCCCTCTCTACTATATAAAACCCACTCCTATACCATAAATCCCTGTAGAATGCAGACAGATTTTTTTAAAAACTTCTCAGTACACCTACCACTGAGGCCCAGCTGTACTTAAAAGCTTGTAGCAGTTTTGGTTTTTCAAACAGTCCATCTTTCTTTACAAACTTAGAGACTTCTGCATGCCTAGGAAGTCTCCCAAGAGTGGAGAAGCCACTGTCTTACCCAGGGTGGCTCCATTCTGCTTCCAAGTAATGCACATTCCACTCCATCCCACCACTCAACTCAGACATCAGCCTGTAGAGGTCCAATCAGAACTATGCTGGTCCACATTGGGGAATTCAACATACTAAAAAAAAGGAACATGCTAAAAAGATTAACACAAAAATTAAATGGACTTCAAAAGCCATTTGGATGGAACCAATGCTATCTAATAATTGTTTTGGGTCATTCATTTTCAGATGGCCCCACACTACTTTCTCCTGGAGCAACATCCTTCTTCCAGAGACAGGAGTAATTAGCATTCCTCTCACCTTAGCTGACTCCAGCTCTCCTTGGTACTCCAGCTGCCTTCCCTTGCAGAAAGCATAAATGAACCAGCTGCTGAACATCTTGGCAGTTATGCATATCTTACCTACCCCCACCCTCTCCAGTATCCTAGGTCTAAGAAATTGGCCCTAAAGTAAGAGAATCTTTTATTTTAAAAAGGAGGTGAGGAGAGGCATGCATTGCTCTTTGATGTTGCAAATTTAGAAGCAATTGAGAGTTCTGCAAGTAGGATATATGCATAAAACAGCATACACAGAAAATTGTGCAAAAGTAAGATAACTTGTATAGAGAGAATATGGATTCTAACCCTGCAATGTTGGCCATTGAACTTAAGGCATCATATCCTTGAGCGATAGTGACTCGAGGAACTTGGTCCATTGCCAAGACTGTGGCTTTGCGTTGAGCAAGTTTGTCCAGAAGGTCTGGGTTCTGAGCTGGATAGATGAAGCTGACAAGCGTTGCTTTCTCCTTGAGTAGGGCTGACTCATGTACTCCCAACACTTCATTAAAGACTGGAGCTCTGACCTTGGAGAGAGCATAGGCCACACTTGTAATGCTTTTGTTAAACCAAAATCCCTTTCCAGCAACCTCCAGCAAAAAATTAATAATCAAAATTCCTTGGTACTAATTTACAACTTCTATAGAAGAGTTTCTTGACCATAGAAAAGCAAAATTAAACAAGTCCATGGAAAGCTAAAATCACATGACTGACATAAAGACAAAATATATGTAACTACAAGATTCTCATATTCAGCCTTATCAGTCCTTTTTCTCCCATTTCAATTCCCCTCTATGCTGAAATTTGGATTATAAAAAGAATGGACCAAACCAAGCCTGAGGGTGCGCATTAAGAAATCTGTCCAAGAGACCAGGCTTTCTCAATGGATAGATGAAATAAATAAGTCATATTCATTGGGGACATCAAGACAGAAGTCTTGCTAGAGCCAATAGCCTGCTTTTCCTTCCTTAATAGATTTTCTTTGGTAAGAAAAAGGGAAGAAGACACAGTGAGAAAACGTGTAAAAGTGGGAGAATATTGGTACCTATAGAGAATACTTTGTCTGGGAACACCCTTATGGTTATAGGATCATCCAGTATATTTTGCATTGCAAACTTGCCTTCAAAACAATATCAGATGCAAACACAGTTTTCAAGTCCCCAATTTTGGCTCCAGCCTCTTTGTACTGATCATCAGAGAACTTTGCTTCCTCACCAGCCCCATGCTCTACTTGCACATTAAAACCTTGCTTGACTAAAGCTTGAACGCCAGCAGGGGAAAGAGCCACTCTTTTTTCGTTCTTGTATATTTCCTTGGGGACACCAACAACAAGGTCTTTGTAGAGAATTCCTAAATAAAAGAAATGTAGAGACCAAGAGAGAGAGAGAAAAGGAAGTCAAGGTCAAAATTATCCCTAAGTTCTTGCAAAGGTGGGAACTGAAGGAATGCTCCCTCCCATCACACCTAGCCATGCTTTAAGTTGTTCATGGAAGTCTTTCTTCAAGTGTGGTCCTCATTCTGAGGAGGCAAAATATTATATTTCTAAACTGCCTGATAGAAATTTACATTTTGTAAACTGTTTTGAGAGCATTATGCTAACTAAACAGTATGTAAATACTTTAAATACATACATACATGCAGTACGTACGTACATACATACACCAGCGAATAATTTAATTTCCCCTCCATGAATCACTGCCTTGTCATGGTGAAGGGGCTTGTGTAGCTCAATGAAGCCATGAGCTATGCCGTGCAGGGGCACCCAAGACGGACAGGTCATAGCAGAGAGCTCTGACAAAATTTGATCCACTGGAGAAGGAAGGAAGGAAGGAAGGAAGGAAGGAAGGAAGGAAGGAAGGAAGGAAGGAAGGAAGATTGAGGGACTTTTGGTGATGGCCTCCCAGCCCTAGAACACATTCCCAAGAGAAGTTCACATCACCCCACACTGGGGTACTTTCAGGAACAAGCCAAGAATTTCTGACTCTAAAGCCTTTGAAGTATTGGCCTGTGTTTGTTCCAGGCAGCACAATCCAATGATGCCATCCAAATGCAAGACTGTGGGTATCCTGTGCAGAAGTGGCATGGAGACAAAGGTTGCCTTCCCACTCCTCCAGCCCTACCAAGCATTTAGATGGACAATCAAATCCATCTAAGGATTTTGCCCCAGAATGCAAGGTGAAGAGGATGAGGTGTTGTGAGGTGAATAAGTGCATGCTGGCAGAGCTTTCCTCCTGCCCCCTCTCCTCCCACAAAAGACCATCCCTTGAGACCTCGGACCCATAGCCAGCATGGCTCTTTCTGCACCAGCTGCAAGGAGGTGGTGCCAGGGTTGGAGCACATTTCCAAAGTCAGAGCTGGGACTTTGAACTTACCTATGGCCATCTAGACTAACAGACAGAGAATTTAGGTGCTCATCTGTTCTGGATTTATGCCATCTCTCTCTCAGAGCAACAAAACAGATTCCAGTGTGGGAAAAGTAAATGGATGGACAGACAGATGGGATAGAGATGCATACAGAATCTGAGGGACTGGAACTTATTTTATCATTACCCCTCATTCCTCTGACATACGGGAAAGAAGAAGCCAGAGAAGGAGCCACGTTCTCTCAGCCCTATTTCTGCTGCTTTCAGGATCTGTTTATTATCCTAGATTTAGTGAAAATCAGTTCTTTCTGAAAA
Source organism: Varanus salvator macromaculatus (assembly GCA_023646645.1). NCBI lineage: Eukaryota > Metazoa > Chordata > Lepidosauria > Squamata > Varanidae > Varanus > Varanus salvator. Next base: position 11,460,958 of record JAIXND010000786.1, read on the forward strand.
GGTTTACTAATACTGAGCAGCCAACTCCATAAGGCTGTACACATAGTAAGAGGCTGTTTTTCCCTTCAGACCAAACAATCCCACAGATTGCCCTCCATGGGGTTACATGCATGAGGTAGGGGTGTGTGTGTTTAGTTAGCAGCATGGAGCACCGCCAGATGAAACAGTCCCACCATCAGTTCCATGGCCAATCCACATGGTCCCACAAATGTGCTAGTGGATGCCAGAAGAATAGCAAATTGAAGTTCGGGTTATAAAAGGTTTGGCTGGGATGCTCCTGACACACGTTTTCATACTGTTTATGCTGAAGAAAGGTGCGACCAGGCCACAATCATGACAAGACAACTGCAGGCCCCTGAGGTAGAATAAACCATTTCTGTACAGCCTGCAGTGCCTCATCCTGCCTAATCTTGGAAGCTGAGAGGAGACAGGCCCGCTTAGGAACTGGATGGGAGACCTGAGTCCTGCATTGAGAATGGGGTTGGACCTGATGGCCTTCTATGACCTTTCCAACTATGAAACCAAAAACATGATGGCTATGCCACAAGAATGGTTTCCCTGCCCCTCTCTACCTACCCCAAAAAAGTTAAAATTAAAAATTTAATCTTAATGAAAGTTAAAAAGATGCACAAACACTATGGAAAAGAACCAAATTATAATAGCAATTGCTATGATTCAGCACAGAAGCATGGCAGTGGTACAGAATAAAATGGAACTTATTGTTAAAAAGTTTAAAAAATAAACTATTAAAATACTGGAAAAATTAAAAGATCTTCACCTGGCATGGAAAAAATACAAGGTAACTGCTGGGCACACTTCTTTGGGAAGCTCATTCCAGAACCCAGGTGCCACAATGAAAAGGGCCCTCCTCCTGGTAGCCACTTTCTTCAGAAGGGGATCCCAGAGAAGGCCCTCCAAAGACCTCAGAGTCAAGGTCTGTATATACAAGAGGAGACGATCCTTAAAGGTTAACTAAACCAAGATAAATCACAACTGAGCAGAATATGTTTACTACCTGCAGTAGTCCACCAGAGGTACTCTTCAAGCCTATTAAATCTCATGTAAGCCCTCAAAAAACCCACAATGAGCCCACCTATTTCTTGCACAAGGTCACAAGCGTCAAAATGGCCATTCTCATCCTGCCCACATTTTGGACTGGGATTTTTTAAATAGCCCTTTTAAAAGGGCCTAAAAAGAGTCGCAGTAACTGAAGAGGCATCTTCTTTCACATCAACCCATGCAAGTACTACCCTGCTATGGAAGGCCATCCCTTCGACAATGGTTTTCCACTGAAGGACCCTTGCTTGCAGGACTCTTTCCATTGGGAAGGTCTACCTACTTATGCTAATATCTTTTAGGTGCCAGGTCTTTAAAGACTTTTTAATTTTCATGTATATTTATTTCCATTTTGATTGTGGAGTCCAATACCCATTGGATTTGGACTTACTCCTCATAAGGCATTTTTGGTATGCTTGTCTTCCCCTGCTCATGCTGCTTTATGTATTCTTTAGGCAACATCATGTCCCCTCAGTTTTGCTTCTGTTTTCAACTGCATTTTCAGTGAGGTGTTTTGTTTTGCCTTACAGCAGGGCAAATTTACTGTTATTTCTGAAAGTGAAAGAAAGTACCTTTCCCACTTATATAATGATGTTATTCTGCTATGCCACATTGCCACCAAGAGGTCATGCAGTGGAAAAACTGGAAAGGACCATCTCTTTAGACAGAGCTCAGATGACAACTCTGCAATGGAAGTGAAAGTAGACACAGTGGATACAGCGCACTATTATATCCTCCTTACTCCGGCTTTTTCTAAACAAGTGTTTGCATGTCACAGTTACCCACGATTAAACAAACCCTGGCTAACCGTAAATAAGAGGAAGTGAACAACCATGCTGGCTTTTGGTTGCTCACCCATTCCTGTTGTGTTAAACAACCCAGGCTGGTTTTTTTGTGACATCCAAATGTGGAGTTATGAGTTTTGGGAGAGGAACAGCCTAGATTTATAACTCAAGAGGAAACCATGGGCTCCTTCCTCAACAACTCACACTTCTGCATCCAGAAATCATGGGCAACAACTGCTTAGCACAGCGGGAACAGCCAAGCTCAGAAGTCCAGCACAGTTGCTTGTTCCTACTCACTAATGGCTATGCAGCAGTTGTTAAGTGGTCGTGACATGTGGCCTGGGCCAAGAGCTTTTTTCCTCATAGGAAAGATGCTCCAGCCATTCATCATTTCACTTACTCTTCCTTCCACCTTTTAACGCTCTATGGACTTGTTCTGAGAAAGCTCTGTTTCTCTCTGCTGCAATCCAGTCAGGCAACATTGGTTATTGGGCAGGTGACAAATACAATCAATCAATCAATCAATCAATGTATCCTTAGCAATTCACTGAGAGGTTGGAGTCCTGAATGCTAACACATTCTTATTTCCTTTTTCCCTTTCTCTATAATTAGGCTATCACTGTGACATTTGTAGTAATTGTCTCTGCATGTCTGAAATGAATTAGTTCATACCAAGTCCTATCCAAATTTTCTCAGCTTCAAATCCACCAGTGCATATTTCCAAACACCTCTTTTTAATATTGAAACTCTGTTCTAAGTTGACTTTTGCTCTGCTTACTTTATCTCATTGGGCAATCGTTTTCTGGAACTTACCAAAATAAATCTAAACTACCGTTCTTGTAAGGGTAAACTAAACAATATCTAATACAACACTGTTTCCTTATGACTACTCTTACACAACTGTTACAAAAAATTGAGAAACTGAAACTCGAAGAGGAGGCAAAAGTTCGAAGTACATGTGTGGCTCCATTAAATGCATCCCAGCCCAGGCCGTGAGCTTTGTTTGTAATGGAAAACAGTCCCGAAGGTGGCAGTCAAGAAGGGGAGTTCCCAATGCTTCTCCTTTTCCCGGCTTGTCCTCTCAAAATTACCCTCCTCCTTCTTTCCCACCCAAGGAAGATTTATTATTTAGTAATATTTATATAGTGCTGCATATCCAGCTAGATTCTGGAGCAGCTAGATTCTGGAGCAAAAGCTGGAAAACAGATAAAAGAATGCATTAAAAACAAGCAAACGCTACGGCAGGTTAGCAAGAAAGTCTTTCTAGAATAGAGGTCTCACCATCAGGTGTTGAAAACTGCATGATGTTAATGCCTGTCTGACCTTGTGAGGTAGGGAATGCCATAGAAATCGAGCCATTCCAGTTGGGTCATTGGTTTGTGTGGGTCCCTCAGGAGAATAGCCTCGGATGACACCAGTTCCTACATCTTTTCCCCTGCAGTGTATAAAGCAGCCAAGGGGCAGGGCATGATTTTGTGCAAACCACAGAAAAACAAAGAGTTAACACTCCTATATCTATCTACCCCTTTTCCAACTCTGCAATGTAGTAGGCATGTCATGAGCGGAGCTGGCTGGAGCCAGGGGTCAGACTAGATGGCCCAGGGGATCCCTTATGACTCACTCTGTTTCTATGTTCTATCTTTCTATGATGCTTTTCCTTTAAAAAAAAAAACTGCCAGAAGAGTGGGGAAATAGAGGAGCGTGTCATGTGCCATTCAGTCCTAAACTGTACATGGTCCTGCATCTATACTCCAAACTGGTCTGTTTGGACCCTACAGCTCCCTACAGCATAACTAAAACAGGTATATTGCTGCTCACACATTGTGAGGTCTTATCATGATCCTCACTAGCCTTTTAGATATACTGGCAAATCTCATTGTGGTGCTTGAACCTCCTATCTACTGAGCAAAGGCTGAGCTAAACTATCCAAAACTCTAAAAAGTTGTTTCAGATTGGTCAACCAAAGGCACAGCTGTCTTTTCATTTGATCATTTGGTATCCTGATTGTTAAGTTTCCTCATAACATGAACATCTCTTTGTAACGTGAATTATTGGAATGAAGTTCCACGTGCATATTTAAGTGTCAGAACTGGGCAGCAGACTACGGTGACCAAGAAACCAGAAACAAGACAGCAGCCAGGGGTACAGAGAAAGCTAGAAGAGCAAAAGCACTCATCAGGCTCCTAGAACAAATCCCAGGAGAACATGCCATTGCTCAGATGAGTCTTGACTGGAACAGGAAGTCTTCTTATAGTCCTTCCTGCCCAAGGGGAGCCAATAAACATTCAGGGAATGTAGAACCAGCTCAGGACCTGGGGAGACTAACCCACCTAAACAGTGACCAATCACACTAAACAGTGAAGCATCACACAAACTTAAAGTTATAGCCACAAGAACTCATGACAAGAGGAACACAGTCTACATTTCAAGTTCAAATACAAGCTCAACATGCCAAGTACAACTGGTTCTAGTTTGGGAGAAGGACACACAAAATACCATTGGATGGGCCTTCTATATCAGTGACCTCAGTGGGCTACTGTGGGGATAGCTCTGTGACCTGTAAGCTGCTCAGGATTTATTTACCCACAATGCCTCCACTGAACATATGCATGTGGTCCCTTTCATTTTACCCTTACAAGTACCCTGTGAGGTAGGTTAGGCTGCCATTCAACAGGCAGACTTTATAACTGAACAGGACTTTGAACCTGGGTCTGTCCAGGCTAAGCTCAACATCCCAGCCAGTCCACCACCAAAAAGCTCTCTAGCTCCAAAGCATGCAAATGTAACACAGGCCTAACCTGGATGCCAGAGGCTGCCTACAATGAAGAAAGGAATCTCTGACACACACCATTGATCATGTTAGCTTGTTTCCCTTTTCCAAAGAGCAAATGGACTTCTTTTGCACTGTAAATATAATTTCAAAAATCTGCAGGCACACCTTGGGCCTGACCTTGAAAGGTAATGGCTTCCAGGATTTGACACAAGATACATAAACTGGCTGCTAATAAGGAACAGAGAAGAAAGACTATGAAGAGGTATTGATCCCGGCAGCAGGCTGCAGGTGGAAAAGAACCACTGGCTCATAAACATTCCTTGCCTTGAGCTACCTGGATTGGCAGATCAGTACCCTCTGGGTTCTTCTGGATGAATGAAGATAATCTCTAATAATGAAAATGATGACATAGAACAAATGAGGTTAGGAGTGTGGCAGGCATGTTCTGAGATCGGTCTGCCTCTATACACAAGTTGCTGGGGAAAACAACTGGAGTCGTGCTATTGTACTCATGCCTTTCTTGTTGGCTTCCCTCAAGCAGCTCATTGGCCACTGGGAGAGCTGAATGCCAGACTGGAGAGTGATCTAGATACATCTGATTCAGATGTTTTTTCTTATACTCCTAACTGGAGCACTGAGCTGGAAGTTCCCTGTATGGTAAAGTGATGGATGCCACACAATTGTTAACTAAGGAGATCATTGGGGAAAAGGAAAATCTTTTTTAATTCATTGGTGGTTGTACTTTCCATTCATTTTCCAAATTATGCAATGTAAAGGAAGGGACAGGATCCAAAATACTACTGATGATGACACTGATTTCATTGAACTCTATTCAAAGAAACTTTTAAGTTTCCAAGGCTCGTTTTTCAAGCCAGCATGCAGAAGCAGGCTATGGGCAAAGGCAGAGATGAAGGTGGGCAGACACCTCTCTCTCTTCCTCTTCCTCCCTGAATAGCAGGCTGAGGATTACTCTAGCCAGATGTTTGAGCACAAGTAAAGGAAATGAAATTAGGCCAATAGCTGCATTTTGACATCATCATATTAGCCAGTTTCTATGAGCATTTTGATCAGATCTCAGAATGTTCTACTGTCCTTCCATGTTCCTTGAAGTTTCCCCGCGAAATTGTCAAAGGGCAAAACGATTTCACTTGGTTGTTAATAAACGCTTGTAAATACACAAGACGACAAACACTCGCTGTTCATTAAATGAATACATGTTTAGAGGACGATAGACAATGGGTGGATTTGGGACCTACAGATGATACATGCAGCATATTCAACAAACAGTTGGGGTCCACCAAACCTATTTTGATGCCTGGTACAAACAAGATGGCTCCCCCTCCATATTTCATATACAGAAGCTCTCTGGATTGGTAGCTGAGTCAACACCATGCATGGGATCATGTCCTCCACTATACCTGAAGCAGCTGAACAGTTGGAGGGGAAGGTGAAAGGTTATGTGGCATGCACTGCTGTATTCTCCAACCAAGGAGAATGGCTAGTAGCCACCATTATCTCCTGGCATCTGCTGCCTGAGGTAATCAATTCATTCTGCCAAATGTTAGGGCTGGCCCTATAACATCATATAATTGTCTTGAAGCTAACAGAAAGGGGAGAGAGTTTCCCTGCCAGCCATACTTGTGGGTCTCAGATGAACTGTACTAAAACAATTAAGTACAATTTCTCTGTAAACCATTATGGAAGAAACCAGAGTTTCACCATATAATATTTTACAAAATAATAATCTGAATGCTAAGAGAACTATGACTTGAACATCAGCCCTAATAAGAGGTAGGCCAATTTTGAAAATGTCACAGTCTGTTCATTCATGTTAACCTAGTATGCCGCTGACCCCCTTGGAGAATTATTCCAGGTTTCTAAATAAGAACATTGGTCAAAGTTATCTTGTCAGACAGAATATGACCCCCATGGAGAATTATTCCTGCTTTCTAAAAAAGAACATTGGTCAAAGTTCTCTTGTCAGACAGAATATGTAGCAACTGCCATTGCAAAACTGTTTTCTCTTCATTAAGATTACACAGGAGGATTGTTTAATATCAGGTTCCCTTAAATGCAGTTTTGATTTGACTGCAGAGTAATCATGCTGAAATGTAGATAATTGTGATGCACCTTTTCCCCACATTCCCTAATAAAGAATGAAAAGTCTCTGGAAGTATATTAGGGAAATAACTGCTTGTAAATTTCCGTTCTTCATGGGAAGGGGCTATTTAGCTCTTCTCAAGAGAAAATAGGATGAGGCTCCAGGGAGAAGTCCTTGTTCAGGTCCGGCTTTATCACTTGGCAGTCTGAAGTGGCTGCCGGAGGTGGCAGTTGCCAAGGGGCATGCTGTGATGGCCCGTTAGGACAGAGCTGTATATGTCTCACATTCATTCAGCTCCGAAACCCAAAAAGTAATGAAGGATGCCGACCCTTGGCCAGTTTGGGACAATGTTTTTCTGATAACCCCTCAGGGTAGATTAATTTAGACATCCCACCCAAGGCTGAAAGGAATGGGACTGGAGGCTCCAACATGGTGCCTGTGGTAACAATGTACCAGCAAACACCTCCCTTGATACCCAACAGATGCCCTTCCACTGTCTGATTTTTATTTTATTTCTTCAGGTTTTTTTAATTGAAACTTTGGAAGGCTGCATACAAATCTTGGTTTCGGCGCTTTGGAGCTCAGACCTCTACTTTGTACTCCATGCTTAGCCAAGTTTTGTTAATTGTTCTCATTTTAATCTGATAGGAAATGAGTGTTGTGTGACTGTCCATGACCCCCAAGTCCTCCCAGGGTAGCCATGTGTGATGGTCTGTGACACATTCCCAACTTTCGAAATGCGCCCACTGACAAAATTCCCCTCAGTTCCCTTTGGGAATCTGGCCTCATGGCTCAAGAAGGAACCTATTTTTAGTAGTATAGAGTACAACCAGGAATCACTATCACATAAAATTGTTTTTTTAAGGGTCTAAATTACAGAAAAGTCACAAACCGAAACTAAATTACAGAAAAGGCACAAACAAATATCAACGATTTCACTGGGGCATCAAGGGGAAAACCTTTAAAACGCCCCAGCTGTTAATGACCTGGAATGTAATCAGTTTTGTAAATCAATGCTTCTGTAGCCATATTTTTAATAAAAGATACCATTAAAGGAAGGTGGGGGGAAGGAAATGGGATCTTTGCTTTACACAGTAGAAAGAGGAAAATGTTTCCAGTAAGAGGGGCAGACACTGTACCTTTTGCTGTCTGTTTGTCCCCTAAAGCAGGGAAAGTTTTGAAAGAGCGCTGCCCAATGGATCGCTGCAATGCTCTAGTGTTTAGGGTAAGAAGGAAGGGCAGCGAACAGTTGCCAGCGCATCTCAGCACGCCTGCCATTTGCACAGTCGCCGCAGCAATGCACTCCGCCCTTAATGTTGGTCCAGTTGCCCTGCAGGTACAAAGATTTTATTAGAATGGACTTAGTGTATTCCATTAATGCAATGCTGTAGGCAGGACACAAAGTCAAAAATGCTTTGAGAAATGCCTTGAGCGATGCATGCACTCTGCAAATATAGATATCTGAAAAACTGTTTAATGCAGGCTACAGAGGTTTGAGTCCAAAAGCAGAGGGCACAGATAATTGGCTAGTCTGGAAGCCTGGCATGCAATGAAATTGTTCCAAATATTTTTGCTGTTCGCAAGGTTCTCTCAGGCCCACTTTCAGATTGACTGGAAAAAATACCTAGAATGCCATAGAGCGATTTGCCTGAACGTGTGATTAATGTGAAACTGGAAATTGGCAGCTTCTACGGGGCTTTGCCAGCCCACTAATGCACCCTGAAAAAAGATGTAGTCCTAAGTACAAAAAATTGAGTACACTGTTTGCAGCTCAATGACACTTGATTTTAATTGTAAAGGTTACCCATAGTTCTTTCATATTCTTCATACAATCAAAATGTGGAACATTTTACAGCACAAAAGGAGCAATTTATGCATACCGAACAAGAGGGATACTGTTTCCATCCCCAGTCCCAAAGTTTTCAACAAAATCTGGATGTTCAAGTTGATACACAACTGAAAAAAATAATGAATGACTGAGTTTTCATGGAAAGAAATTATCCCTAAAGAAGCTTAAGCACTGCTGGCAAATGCTCCCAGTTCTAGAAATGATTCCAGGATGTTGCATAAAGTACCTCAAACTGTTCTGAGTGAGGAATCACAAGCCCTTGAGAAATGTCTCGTATAGAGAAGCCCTGTGCCTTTCTTTGGCCTCCAAATGGCATTTACCATGAAGACGGGGTCATGAGTGCCAACTTTGGCTGGTTTATCAGTTGTGGCCCTATCTAGAGAAAGCTCACATAATGACACACATTCTGGTTGCACACAGCCTCGATTGCTGTAATTCGCTTTACATGGGCTGCCCTTGAAGATGGTCTGAAGGCCATTGGTGTATGGCACAAAGCTAGAATGTTTAGGAAAGCCAATACTAGACATTAAAGCCATAACCTTTTGGGGCTAGGCTATCTGAAGAACCATTTTTACCTGTATAAGCCTGCCCAGTCATTAAGATCAGCATCTGAAATTCTGCTGTCCAGTTGACTAGTAAGAGCCCTGAGACTAGGAAGGATCAGAGACAGAGTCTTTTCTGCAGTGACCCTACTTCTTTGGAATATCTTTCCCTGGAAAGTGTAACTGGCTGCTGACCTGTGGGGGGGGAGGGGGGTCTTATAGATGGGTTTATCCCAGTCAGCATTTCACTAATTTTAATGTACTATGCTTTTGATTCAATCTTTGTCTGTTGCTGTGACCACATTGTTACATTATTAAAATAATTTTAATAATAATTTTAATTTTTCTTCTGACACATTAGTTGAAATCTGCTTTGTGAGGGATTTATGTTGAGAAGGAGGCTAGACATCTACTAAGTAATTTTCTAAATAGCTCATAAATAAGTGATGTGTGAGAATTTCACAGTGCAATGCTGTGCATGTCTAGTAAAATATCAACTCAATGGGACTTAATTCTATATAAGTGTGTATAGAATACTGTAGCCTCACTGAATTTCTGCTAAACATGAGAAGGGAGAAAGAACTTTTCTCTTTGTTTTCCTCTCTCTCCCCACCCCACTCTCTCTCACACACACACAATTATTTGCCCTTTTTAAACTTTTGCAACTTGAACAAGCATTCCCTATAAATGGCAAGTTAATCCTCGCAGGAATGAAGGTTAGAACATTTTTCTTTTTTTCTGAACAAAGCTGAGATTCTCAGGATGCTGCTTTCTTGAGAAACATGGGATATGGTTGTAGCACACACACATAAGCCAAACTGGATTGGGACCCTGCCCATCTGTGGGACACGTCATTGCAAAATCCCACATATTTCAGGGCTGAGCCCTTTCCAGGCATTTAACTCAAATCCCCAACTCAAACTGCTCCTTGATCATTCCTGACTCATTTCCTTTAAGGACCGGATGGATGAATTTCTCCGAGATACAGATTTTTTCCCCTTTTTTTAAGCAGCATTAGCTTTCCTCTGAAGCAGAGAAGAGTTATTATTCTGTGCACTTGCATAAGATATCATTTGGGCCTTCATCTCTGCTGTCCACAGTTGTCTGCCAGCCTGACACAAGGACACAGTAACTCAAAGACAAAACAAGTTGAAGTATTTCTTTGTGCTCTTAAGGCAAGGCCTATCCAGCTGAGAGAAGCACCTGAGGCTGATTAATGGTCCACACACCAAAGAAAAACCAGCAAAAGACTGACCTGAGATTGGTGTCCTTAGGAGCACGCTCTGTCCCCCATGAATACAAAGGGCAGCCCTGGGGGACTCTGTTTAGTGACCTTCACGTTTGCAGTTTGCCGGCAGAGGGAAGGAGGGTAGCTTGTGTAGTCTATAAATAGCCTCCATGTGATTCCCAAAGAATATTCCGTTTGGCACAAACAGCATGGAGTCTTTCATGGCAACACATGCCAGCGCCTGCTGGAGGGCTGCCCACAGGCCTCACATTTCGAGTCTCCTTGCCACGACCGGGGAGTGCAACCTGGGACCACCTTAAATTAAGGACAGGGCCTTGCCAAAGAGTAAAGCTAGCCTGAAAGAGGGGAGAGGGCATTAACAGATGAGATGATAAGCCTGGCCTTCTGCCCCAAATCCCCCCTTTCCAGGATTAGTATGCATTTCATCAATTCAGTTAATGGCTTTTTGAATTGTCATTCCATCTGGGGATAGATTTGCATGAGGCCACAAGCCACCTTGTGACACAAGCCATGTACTTGGGCAGGTTGCCCAAGAGGCTATGATGTGCCTGACAGACATTAGGGCACATTGTGGCTCTGGGGCCACCCCCCTTGTCCCCCCCTCCAGGTATCACATTTGCCCCCACTTCCTACAACCACTGGAAGCCATTTCAGGCTAGTCATGGCTTGCCATGTTATACTTAAAGTGGTTTGGGGGGTTTTGAGATTGCAGAAGTAGACTGGCGAGCCCTCTTTCATATTCCCAATGGGGGTATCCATGAGGGAACCCTCCAGCGATTCTCAACAGTCCCTTGGAGGGCCTGCACACTGTCCTCCATCTTTTAAAATTCTGTACACCAATCATTCACACACACAAATAAGTGCACTCAGAATATTCTACCCCAAAATAGAATATTCTACCCCAAAATTGTTCCATTTGTGTAAATAAAGCATTTGGGATTAAGAAAAGGGAGACCTTGCAGTAGGTATTGGCCATGAGGGTTGGCCTTCTGACCACATCCAGCAGTCACTCATTCTCTAAAGTGCCTAGCACAGGTTTTCGGGGAATGTTATTCACTGTCCCCTCATTTTGCAATGACTTGTCATATTTGATGGGCTGAGCTAGAAATCTCCTTGCCAAGAATGGTCAGGGGCTCTTTGCTCCCTTCTCTGCAGTTTGATCTCTGGAGGTTTTTTTGGGAGGGGGTGGGGACAGGGATTCATAGTAGCCCCCAGTTTTGCAAGTGGCCCCTATCATGGGGTGAATCTGCAAACTGAGTGGAGGGAATCCCATGACAGAGGGAAGAACTTCAGTAAGGATGTGCCCTCCATGGGACATTCTCTAAATTTTGCTGTTCCCTAAGGTGTACAGAACTTGGGGTCAATAGCAAAATGGAGGTGATACTTTGGGCTTGTATCCCAAGTATCTCCCCACCACCACCCAAAGAAACCCTTGGGATCCTGTTGGAAATGGGGGATTGAGGACGTCTCCCCACCCCACAAGAAATATCTTTGTGGTTGGATCTTCAGAGGTTTTGGGTTCAGGTTCTGATTCTTACAAAGAGGAGGAGCCAGAATTCACAGCTGAAATGCCAAAGCCAGTAGACCCAGTAGACCCAGAAATAAGCCAGGCAGTCACTGAGAATCAGTCAGTTTCAAATACTGTGGGAAAGTTAATTGAGCAGGCTAACCTGGGAGAAGGATGATTTAGCACCAAACATCCCAATCTACAGCATCGGGTTAAAAAGGCTGACTCAGATGCTCCAAGTGATTGTATCTGATGCAAGAGAAGCTGCCTTGAAGTCATGGGTGGATCATTTCACTTTTGAAGGGAGAAGAGGCAATCAGTTTGGAATCCACTTCTTATCATTAAGTTATCTTTCTTTAATGGCTAGTATTACCTGCTGTATTCTTCCTCTGTACCACAGAGCCAGTCTAGCTGGTCAGCTTTCACAGGATAAAGTCTTCTACAATTCTCCATATTTAGAAAACCCTTGTCCTAGTCTGCTTGGAAAGTGATGAAGAAGAAAGGCCACCACGACCTTGAAGTCTGTGCACCTGCAAGTAAGAACACAGGAAGATTCAGAATTGCATGAGATCACACCACAGAATGATTTACAGCTCTGGGTAAATGGTAGGACAGAATTTTGAAACCTAAAATTTCTTTTAAAAAACTAAATTTCCTACCCTCCTGTTCTTCCTTCACTTTTATTAATATTATATTTTACGTTCCCTTTTTTAACACACAACAGGAAATTAAAGGCAGAAAAATGGTATCTCCTCTGGAAACCCGTTGGAAGGATTGCATGGAAGTTGTTGGGGCTAATGTCTGAGGATAAATATAAATATATTCCAAGAATTGCCATCACTTGCATTTGTAAACATTTCTGATGACTACTGTGCTTCTAGATGTCTTTCTTTTTTCATGCAAATGATTCTACCTTTTACTTAGACATGTTATTTGCCCTTTGTGCTGCAATATCCCAGTGTACTTTTAGAGTGCACACTTATGGTAAATGTAAATGCCACACCAGATTAGATTCCCTTCCAGATTCACAATCCACATTGTTATGCATGAAAGAAATTCATACCAGGAAAAAGAACCACTCGGGTGAACTGATACCTGCATACTTCCATTCCCTATATACTGGACAGACTGCAACCTCAAACTCACATATCTGTAGGTCCTTTATAGCATATGAGCATATACCACACATTTTGCAAACAAAAGATGATAAAGAAAGCAGTGTTGTACACACCTATGACTAAGTCCCATTGAACTCGGTGGGGTTTACCTGTGCAAGACTGTGGTTTGAGTGCACTGTAAATGCACTCAGCTTACAGATGAAAATGGAAAAGGTATCCTGCTGAGTAGCAGACAAACAAGGGATTTTTATTCCCTTTCATGACATTGTGCCAATGGTCTTTCTCTGGGGCTCTGCCAAGGACAAATGAATAATCCATTTCATACAACCACATCCTGCCTGCAACATGGTACCCAGGGTAGAAATACTATTTCATTCCATGTGTGTGGAATTTTACAACAAAATTAATATTTCTAACATTTGTAATATTAAATGGGTAAAACTAACTTTGTTTATGTAGCATCTGCAGTGCACTTACTTGTTCTTATTTTGATTCCTGTACAGACCAAGTCCCTAAAGTAGCTTACAACCGTCACAATACAAAGCTATTATTACAGTTTTAAGCACACTAGATTTAAGTTCTGTTAAAAAGTTTCCAGGATAGTAGGTTAAAACACAGACTCAGCACTTCAGATTTCCATATTAGGCAGAAAAAGGCTTTTGATAAAGGAAGTTCTTTATATAGTGGCAAAAAACGGTGCATGAAGTGGCTAGGCAGATCTCTCTTAGGAAGCAGAATTTAGAGATTATAAATATGCTGCAATATACTTGTTTCGAAAAATTGCAAAAAGAAAGAACCACCTTAGTAGTTTGCAGGTGCTTTATATGATGCTGCTACACTTCAGGGCCTTTCCCTTGTATTTTTACAGTCTTTTTCTTTAAAAAAAAATCTAAGAAAATCTGGTATTATTTGGAAGACACTGTTGAAATGCTTAGATGTTTGTGCAGTTTCAGTATGCCAAAGCACCACCTAGTGGTCATGTAGTAGAATACAGACAAAAGTGATGACAAACTCAAAAGGAGCCAAAGCAAAGAAAATGGAAACCAAAGTTAAAGATTTGGTAAATGGTGAAGGTAGGATGGGGGCAGGCATAAAAAAGCAGAGAGGAAAAGAGAGGCAAGAGAAATAAGCAATTAATATAAAAATGCAAGCATTCAGAACTATTCCCACTCAGATGTATGGATAAGAGAGTGAGAACCCATAACCAAATTCTATGAGATGCCAATTCTTTCTTTAGCCTGCATTGGAACACATGACAGCCTGCAATAAAATATAGCAATCAAAATCTGTGTGGGTATGATTTATTTATTTATTTAGAAAGCTTCTATGCCAACAATAAATAACATAATAACAATATACAAACAATATAATTGGAGACGTCCTGGCCAAAGATGTAAAATCAATAAATAATATTAACAATTAAAATGATAACCACACCAACTTTTGAAAAGTTACTTTCAAACAGCAGATTGAGCACGCAGTTAAAACACAAGCAACATTTGCAGGGCTCTTCTCAAATGTTACTTCTGTGCAAAAGATTTATACGACCTGAAGAGAAACCAGGGTATGTAGTTGTTCTTTCTCTGGAGGTGTTAAGCAAGACAATCAGAGGTTGGCACTGTAAGATTCAATTGCATAAACAGCAACACATTGTTCCACCAGGCTGCCCAGAGTGTTCTCAGCAGGATTCACTGTGGTCCTTTTAACTTGTCTTGGTGAGCTGACAGAGAAAATGTTTATGGATCTCTCCAAGTTGCTGGCTAAACATTTCCCCATCATCTCTTTCATAAAGTAACAAAAATGCCAGCCCTTTGCATCTTGATCTTGAAAATCTGTATTTAAATGAAACAAAAGTGTCTTTGTTAAATATAACTAGAGATGTAAACTCTTCCCTTTACCCAAATATACACAGATAGCTTGTTCACATGCAAGAGGAGGAGGAGGAGGAGGAGGAGGAGAAAGGCATTTGACCATCCTCTGTCACAAAGTCAGAAAGACAAACGTATCGTATGAAACAAAGCAAACCCCTATTATACTCTGCAACAATGGCTGGGTTCAGACAACAGGATAATCTCTATGTTTGCATGGAGGCTGTTCAATCAGGGGTGTAGTGTACGCTGAATCCCACTCATAAAAGCAACTGTAGTCTCTTGAGAATGAGCAACCCACAGTTTCCAACTTGACAGCAAACTTGGGTCCTAAATCACAGTTAAGAAACCATGTTTTGTTAGTATAGTTGGTTCAGACAACACAAGAACCCATATCAACATGATGTGGGTTATCATGTTAAACCCAGTCAATAGGTGTAACACTCAATGCTGGGAAAAGGCACCACTAGAATCACAAGAAATACTATATCTGTTATTACCTGGTTCATATGTTATTGCTTTTTTCTGGGTGTACATAGCCAAAGTTGAGCAGGGCTGTGCCAATTGCCCATATAATTTATAGTGCGAACCAGGCTTGGGGCTTTGTTTGCACTTCACATTGTTTGAGGTTCTGGGGTAACGGCCATTCTGGAGCAATGGGACACATATTCAAGCATCTCCCACATCCCACATTTGTACTGCTCTAAATAACAGGATACCGAAGCAGCAGGGGAGAGGATCTTGCAAGCCACAAGGGTCTGACTTTAATATTGACTTGGAGACCTTCAGCAACACTGGGTGGTCCTGTCCTGGTGGCAGGCAATCCCAATTCTGGGAAACCCAATTGCCTTTGAAGGGACAACTTGTAGCTCTCCGGATGATCTGGCTTGCAACTCCCATCAGCCTTCACTGCAGTGATGAGAACTGAAGGCCAAAGCATCCAGAGGGACACACATCACTCACACTTCCTACAGCTCCTCTTGCTGGCATAAACTGAACATAGGAATGCTCTGTTATGTGTTTATATGCCATCCTTCCCTCCAAGTATCCTTGCAATGCATTAAAATAATGATCGATACAGGGAACAACATCAAAACTGCATAATAAATAGAAACGACCTTTAAAGCTACAGTTTGGAGGGAATAAGACTTCAAGGCCTGAGGCAGTACAGTTAAAAAAAAAAAAAGTTCACCCTGGTAATGAAAAGATAAGCAAAGTAGGCTTCAGGTGAACCCTCCTGGGGAAGGGAGTCCACAACCAGGCACTGCCATAGAAAAAGGCCCTCTCTCCAGCCTCCGCCTGGTTTATCTCAGTTGGCCATGACATCCCAAGGAGGGCCCCCAAATAATATCTTAACTTATTACTAAGCTATAGAGGCTGGTGATCCCTCAAGTCCCAGGCTCCAACCATATAAGGGTCTTAAGGTAAGCACTAGCACAATGAATTATACCCAGATGTGTCCATAAGAAGAGTTATTTAGCTGGCAAGATTATTTATGTGTCCTGAAATATGGACAACAGAATCACTAGGGCATGAAGCTCAACCAGACTTCAAAGGTCCAGGAGAATCTTTGATGTGTATGGGATAATAGGAACATGAATGCTTCAGTATTCTTGACTCTCCCGTTGGTAGATAAATAACACAGTCTTATCTTCATTATGCTTGAATTTAGAGAGGGGCTTAGCACCAGTCTGTACATGGGCTGGCCAGCTTGGGGTGGATTATTGGCTGTCTGTGTATCCTTGGAACTTGAAATGGAAAAGGATCCTCTTCCCTTCAGTCTTAAAAAGGAGCAAAACAAAAATCCCCATGAGAAGTTTGGATAAAAAGCACTGCCAGGAAGCTGAAACATCTGGATTTGTAAAACACACACACACCCAAAGCTTGTAGAAATGTCAACTGTGTTTTTGAAGTGATAACTGGTAAACATCAAAACTTCAGTCACAAAGCTTGAAAGGTAGTTTGTGAAAGGAGGGCTTGTAGTGGTAGATGGGCCCTGGCCACGCCGTGTTTCGGAAGACAGTGAAATGAGGCACAATGAGCATGCTTCATTCCAAATAAATGCCTGGCTGTCAGTTCTAACATGGCTTACATTTAACAAAAATCAAAAGCCAAAAATCCGGAATGAATACACCAGAATATTCACTTCTCCCTTCATGCAAGAAGGCTTACAAGGCAGCATTCCACACTTAAACATAACTGCCTGGGACATTCAATCTGAGAACTATGATCAAGTGCTTGCAAGCAAGCTGGATTTAGAAGACAACTTTCAACCTTGCTTAAAACTGACTTTTGATCTAGGCTTCTTTGCAAGAGCTTAACCATGTTTCTGGGTTTGCATGTTACAATGTAAGGGAGGTATATAAGGATTTGGTTAAATCAAATACAATCAAATTCTGTCTGTTTCATGGATTGTCAGATTTTTGTTCCATTCTCCACTTTTTAATAGAACTGAATGTTGTTCTTACCAGAATGTTGTTCTTGATATGCTAAAACTAAAGCAATTTAGCACAAATAACTCCCAAAGGGAACAGTTCACAGAATCTGTTTGACTCAGAAAAAGCTGGTTTGCTGAAGAACCTGCAGGTCGGATTCATACCAATCTGAAGTCTTAGAAAGATAGAATAGTAGAGCTGGGCGGGGGGGTGAGGGGTGCGGAATAAGGCATTGGGTCCAATCCCCTGTTCAGTACAGCCAAGTAAAAGCATTTCTACAACCTCCCACAACCTTCCTAAGTAACTAGATCAATTGTCATATCACTTTAACAGTCCGGAAGTTGTTTTGATGTTTATTCCATGCCCTGCATTCTGGAATGATCCTGGCTCTGCTGTGTGTGACAACTTTTCAAATCCTTGAAGAACAATCTCACATCTCTCCTCTGGCTTCTTTTTCTCAAAGCTAAGCTTGCCCAGTACTTTCAGACTCTCTTCACAGGGTTTTGCTTCCAGTCCCCTGATCATCTTAGTTGCCCTCCTTAGTTTCCAGTTTGCCTGCTTCCTTCTTGAATTGTGGCACTCCGAACTAGATACTAGTAGTTAAGATGAAGCAAAAATAAACATCTCCTAGAATAAAAATCAGCAGAGTCATGGAGCCTTGGTAGATGCCAGGAAAAGTGTTTGTGGGCATATTCAGTTCCATGGGCATCATGTCCAAGAACTCAAACATCAACATCTCATATTTTAAATGTTAAATATGAGGTTTTACATTCTTGAGCTGCAATCCTATTCTCACTTACTTGGAAATTCCATTGAATTCAGTAGGGATTACTTCTGAGTAAACATGTAAAGGATTGCATTATTAGAGAAAGATTTGCATATTTATTGGACATGCAAGAATTGCAAAAAGAGCCAGTGCTAAACCTCATTGTAATCCATCCAATACCTTGGAGAGTCTGGCATATAATAGGCCAGAAATAAAGTTTTTCCTACAAGGAGATAATGTCAGCAGCAGAAAAACAAAACAGAATTTAAAAAGTAGGCTGCCATTTCGGAAATGTTTATTTTGTCACAAAGTGCATGGATTAAGGGATATTCAAGTGCACTGGTGTTGTCATCTATGTCTTTGCTGCAAAATAAACACAGGCTCTTCAAAAGTGACAAGGTGGGTGTTTTTCATGCTCAGAAAGTTCTCAGTGCCAGGAAACCATCATGTGTAAGGTCATTCTTAAGAGCCCATTTTGAAAAGGTCCAGTTAACCCACAGCAGTGAGGTTGGGAGTGGGGGGGGGGAGTTGTGATGCTGCTGCATCTGGTGGGAAAGAAAAGAGGGCAGGGAGAGAGCTAAGCAAGAAAAGAGGGAAAAAATTGCACTTCATCTCCGGATATTTATAGTAAAACAAAGCAGTGCTTTACAGATTCCCTACCTTTTCACATGGATTTTTCAGCTGAGGAACACCTGTATGGGGAGGGAACATTTGAGTGCACAGAGAGATCTTTTGTGTGTGCTAAAAGAGGCTAGACCACATTTTCATGGTACAAAATGGTTGTGATTTTAGCCTCCGAGACACCTAAGTCTGACTGTCCCTGAAGGTGGAGTCCACTGTTCCAAAGGTTCCTCACCTGCATTCACTTTTCATGGGAGGCATTTAAGGACTACTTTTGCATTCTTCCTAGACAAGAAAAAGGAGGCCTACAACTCCCAACATGCCTTGCTCCCCATTTTTCGTGTTCCAGAGCACAGTCGAAGTCACACAGTCATTAGGATAGCCTTGTGTCCTCTTTTGCTGAGAATGGTCCTCTGCCTGAAGAGCTAGCAGAGGACTGGCCTTTTTGAAGACATCCTTCCTTTGAAGGGCTGCCCAGTTCAAGTTCCATTTAAAAAGCAAGGAACCTATAAACTGACTATGAACCGCTGCTCATTAGAGTAAGCACCTGGACAGCAGGTGGAACAGGTAGGTACCCAGATCACCAGGTCACTGACTTCCACTCTATGATGGATTATTATAATTTAAATAGAAATGCAGCCTAATTTCAAAATTTGCATTCAAACAGGGGAAGGACCATAAATTGTATGCCTGTAGGTTACCATTTTTATACTGTATTGTAACCTTGTTCTACATTGCATGTAAACTGTTGTGCAGGTGATGCAATGTGCATCATATTGTGATCCCAAAACAAAGAGAACAACCACAGTTTTATTTTGTTATTGGGTACAGGAAATTAAGCCATTCCAGAGTCTTTTTGGCTGCATTACAAATCTATTCCCATGGCGTGTCCCTTGAAAAGGGTTTTTTTTTAACTATTCTCTTTGGGTGTACAAAATATATCCAGAAATGAGAGAAATCAATGCTTCTAGAAATGCCAGAATCAAATTGAAAAGGTTGCACGAGTACAATTTATCTTTCAGATGATTTTTTTTTTTTTGCACCTGCCAGTCAAATGTATGAAGTCTCTACATTTCATAGAATCATACAAAGGGAGAGTTGGAAGGGGCCATGAAGGCCATCGAGTCCAACCCACTGCCGTTGCAGGACACCACGTTACACCATCCCACTCAGAGGGCTGTCTAGTTTCTTTTTGAAGGTCCCAGGTGTGGGACCACCTCTTTAGGAATCTGGTTCCGCTGTTGTTTTGCTCTGACAGTGAGGAAGCTTTTTCTGATGTCCAGCCTGAATCAGGGTTGCCGCTGCTTGAATTGATTAGTCCCTGTCCTACATTCTGGCATTAGTAAGAAGAGATCTTGACTAGCAGAGATCTTTGCTTGAGATGGCTGTATATCCTTGAAACAAGGTGGCCATGCACAAATTTTAGTTACAGAGGAACACCCTCTGCTTCAAAGGGAGCATGCCTCGTTTTTGAGTTAGAATTCCATCCCAGATACATGCCAGGGGCAAATGGCACTGCGGGTCACTGAACCACACAGGTTAAAGCCACTAGCTGGCAGCAATGGTGGGATGAGCTTGTTTACCACAGGCAGGGGTGCCGTCTCATGTCATCTGCAAAGAATGGGAAAGGGGAAACATGCCAAAGATGATGGCACATGTTTAACAGCAGAAGAAGGGCCCATCAGCTTCATCAAGACAGACTGAGTACAGGTGTGTTTGAGAAATCAATTTTGCTTACTTTAACTTGAATTTGCTCTTTGATATGAACAGGATCACAGTTTTTATAACAGCACCCAAGTCTTTTCTTTCCCACAGCTGACTCAGTGTCTTACACGTCTTTCTCAGCTGAAACTGTTACATAGTGCAAGCTCTCAACCCAGTTCTTCTGTTTAGCTTTTCCTTTCACAATACAGGATGCAAAGTATCGACACACATATTCTTTCCAGATGGTATACGCTCTCCATAACCCTCTTGATGAGCAAAACCACAAGCAGATCTCCATAAGCTCGTGCTGTGCATTTGGTGCATATGCATTTGCCATGGACTCTGCTTTCTTTTAGCCCTGTGTATGCTCTGTGCTTTAGGAGGGCAGGAGGAGAGTTTACAATGATATGGGAAATTATCTCTATGTTGTAAACTCTGGTTAGTTTTCTGATCTGAATTTTATTGCTAAACCCTTTGTGACTTGGCACGCGGAAACTCCAATGCCCAACTCAGGTCAGAGATTCTACTGATTTGCAAACAACAGTCATGCTCAAGGATTGTAAGTCATGTTTAAAAGATTGCTCCTCACAGTTTGACAGGAAGTCTAGGCAAAGCTATACAAAGGCCTTAAAAAACAAAAGCCAGCACAACTGATTTCAGTCACGCTTTTAAGAGATCACATTCCCTTGAATTAATAGTTTTGCTATCCAAGTTAATAGGGTGGCTTTAATGATCTATGTTCTGGTAACATCCACTTAGATTGCCACAGTACACTCCACATGGGGCTGCTTTTCAAGATGGTTCAGCAACCACAAACATGTGCAAATGCAGCAACCAAGTTGCCAGTGGGACCGAGAAGGCCTAGGCATTTAACGATGAACCTGCCTGGCTTGTACACTATGTTACTGAGCTAATTCAAGGGGCTGATTTTAACCTATAAAATCTAATAGTGCTTGGGACTGCAGTGCCTCATGATGTGCCCTTTTCATCTGAAGCTCTCCTCCTCTTTCTACGATCAGGTTAAGATTTTCTGCCACTCCCGGATATTTATTAAGTTTAAAAGGTTTTATCCCACTGTTAAAAGTGCAAAATTGTTTTCATAACTTTATATGCAGATGACTCTGTAGTATATTATTATGTTGCACTTGAGGATTCTAATCTTTGTAAACTATCCAATTGTTTGTTTTTTTTAAATATTGGCGGCCAGGAAAGGAGTCTTAAAGTTGCCCTTCAAGAGGTAGGCTGAATTGGCATCATACCAAAACATGTTTTATGAATGGCACAGCTGTGGCACTGGTTTGGGCACCATGGTAGGGAAGTAGATATAGCCCGGAAATGAAGGTATTTGATTTCTCTTTTGTTCCCTTAAGAATGCATACAGTGTTACACTACTTAGAATGGACTCACTGGATAGAACCCTTGGAATTTGGATTGTAATTTCACATCAAATCAAAGATCCCTGGTTGTCAAGTACACAAAATGAGTGACTCTTTGTATAAGCCAATATTACAGATTGTCATATCAATATTACAGTTGATCTGTATATATAATATACTTGCATTATAAGGCTAAGGAATGCCTGATCACTCAGTGCTGGATTTTATCTTCAAATAACAAAGCCACAGTAATCAAGAACATGATGAGACAAACATTTATCTGGCCCAGAGGTCTCCAAGCATTTCCTATATTAACACAGAAGAATAAATTATTTTTGTATGAGTACCAGGTAGGTAATGATAGTTTGCTGTTATGAGACATGTTAAGTTATTATTAATTATCTGGGTTAACATATGTTTCTAGTTCAAAAGTGCTTGTATTTTTCTAGCCACACAGAAATTTTGATTTCGAAAAAGAACCAGATAAAAGAGCTTCTTTGGCATCATATAAAGATTTGACATTACGCAAAATACCACAACTAATTCAGGGGATAATATAATTTTAGTGCTATGTGCTTTCCCCATCAAATAAGCTCACAATTATTGCTCAATTCCATATCTGTAGGAACAGCCAGATTTTCTCTGTCTCTTAAAACTTGTGAAGAAACATACACCACAAATTATATTTGTACATATTTATACAGTAATAAATATACAAAAACATATGTTGTGTATATATTTGCCTGTTAGCTTACATAGCTCCCACCAAAGAATTTGTAGTTTGATTACTGTGCAGAGTATTCTCTCATAAAGCACCTTTCAGAAGGATACTTTCCAGGCTTATAAAACACTGGTTAAACTTGATATAAATGTATATTATAGATAAGATCCAGGACCACTAGAAGCATGAAGACCACTAAAGCTGCCTAGACCAATGTCCTTCCTCAGTCCAGACCTACATGCAACACAACCGAGAGCAGGGGTGACACATGTGTGAAACAAACAGGACTAGCCCAAGACATTCTGCAGCCTGAGGCAGGGAACAAGATGGTCTTCCTTTCCACATTCCATTTTAAAGAGATAACCGGGCCAGCTATTAAATCATAATTCAACACTGATGACAAGGCAGCATCCTCTGTTGCATCTGAAGATGGTGCCTTTGCTACCTGAGGCAGCTGCCTCCGTCTATCTTATTGCTGAGCTGGCCCTGGAGCTTGTCTTACACGGTCCCTTATCTGGCTTCCTCATGGTCCGTTTCCCCACTCTCCACTAGGGACTTTCCTCACTAGCATCAGGAATCTCTGCATGTGGTAAGGAGATGTCATGTAATAAGTAGTACAAATGACGGAAGGGAAAAGATTACCAGAAAGGAGCAACATTAACAGAAGACAAAATGTCAGACTGAGCTGCCAAGGTTCATGTGACATGAACCTTCCATGGTGCATTAATATCCCAGTTTGCATCAACACTGCCTCGCTTATGTGTCAAAACAAAAGTTACAGTGGTGAGAAGTCTAGGGAAAATGTTTTTTTATATTTTTGTTTCCTTTGGACAGAAGGATATACTGAAGAGTTTATAGAGGTTTTGTAAGATCTGTGCCTTTAGAAATATGTAAGGGAAAGGTGGTGGTAGCTTAAGTGGCAGATGCATCAATATAGCTCAATGCCTTGACAAAATGATTGCTCCAGTTCCAAGGTCAATATGACAGTGTGGCCCCATGTCTGTATATGAATGCCAGGGAACTGTCCCCATCCAGCCTTGCACTCACTGTCTGACCTTCAGCAAGTCATCACGTCTCAGCTTTATGTGGCTTCCAGGCTGTTGTGAAAAAATGTTACACATCCCAAAGCCTTACAGAATGGTGGGAAGAAAATTTAAATTTACACCAATTTGCCAATGTTGCTCAACTCTTACCTTTCTAAGTATGATGTCAGTAATAGATGAAATGAAGGCAAGCCCTTGGTCAGTTGAAAACAAGTTCAAAAAGCGATTAAATCTGTGTCACTTCCCTTGGCTATTCGACTGGGGTATCTCCCTGAATTCAGCCCTGAACCTGAATCCTCAAGGTGGCCAGAAATGCATTCTGTTTAAGGAAGCTGAGCCTGGAGATCACCTCTCTGTCCAGTGGCATGGACCTTAGTAACTTCCCATTTGGACTGCAATAACACCTAGCATCTCAGGACTATCAGGTGGGGATTCAACCTGTTCATCACATCCTATCCCCAGCCAAACTGGGAATTGCAAAGATGCCAACTAGAAACTATAGAAAGCCATCCTATAGTAGGCCAGGCTATTTTTCCATCCAGCTCAGGATGATCTCTACTGACCAGTGATGGTTGTTCAGGGATCTTCAGCAACATGTTTTCCCTAGACCTGTTAGCTGATCTTTCCAACTGCAGATACAGCAGACTGAACCAGGGGGCTCTGCCTGCAAACCCAATCAAGGTCTCCTTCCACTATTGTGGGACTGCTGACCAGTATAAAAGATTACTGTGTCCAATTTATTCATTAGCATGAGCCACAAAAGGGGTGTTGCTGGTAGGTTCCCTGCAAGGGATGGCACTCTCCTTCTCATCTAGCTGTGCCTCTGTTGTGCTCACTTCTGTCTGCCTCACTTGGCGCTGCCTGCCCTTGGCTTAGCCTTCCCCTTGTCTGCCCCTCCCAACTGGACAGAACTGGCCCAATGCAGTGCTCAGCAGTGATCCTTTGTCCCTACATACAATGGAAATAGAGCTGTTTGGACAACTCTTTGGACCTCTTGAATTGTTTATATTTGTCTTGGGATGTGGTGGATACACATTTTCTAACCCTTTCCGTGATCAAAGTGTCAGTGGAAATGCAGAACACATAAGCAAATCAGGACTGGAAGCTGTTTCAGGAAGCCTGGTCCAAGGTTCAGATAATTGCAGGTATCCCTGTTCTGAAAGGTCTCCAACAGACCCAGCTGTTCTGGTGACATAAGCTTGTTTATCTCAAGGCTTCAAATGGCATGACAGGCTCTTCACCTCGGGGCAATGTCTTGTGTTTCTCTTTTTTAATAAAGTATCTTTGCTTCCTGTTGCTTGCTTTTGGCTACCAAAACTCCTTTTTTTTTGAAACAAGAAAGTCATCCACTAACATTTGCACAGTCTCTCTGGGGGCTTAGCAATTCCTGGCAATGCCTTATGCAAGAGCGCTTTTGCATGAATGATGTCCTCCAACAGCAAGCAGTCTTGACCACATTGTATGAAACATTGCAGGAATCCAGTCCCTTCAGGGCTCACAGAGAAGCTTGTGTGTACCACCTCAACATCCGAATGCTATTTTCCTGGGGACATGCCAAAATACACACCTGCAGACTTTTAAAAAATATAAACTGGCATTCAGTGTTCATGGTTACAGTGGGACAATTAGCATGTGTCACCCCCAAGCCCTTTCCAGGGGTGGTGGGGGGACAGCATTGTAGGTCAGTCTTCCCCAGCCTGGACTGCAACTCCCAACACTCCTAATCATTGGTGATGCTGGATGAGGTTGATGGAACAGGAACGCAAGAACATCTGGAGGGTATCTTGTTGGGGAAAGCTGCTGTGTCACACCAATAGCTCACCCCACACAAAGCATGCATCATCATATGCTAATTATTCTACCTGTCTCTGGACAAGTTGGGGAAGACAGAAATTGATAGACAGATCATTGTTTAGACTTGGACTATGAAACTTACTGGCTTGGTATGGAACTAGGGTAGGAGGTGTTATTGCCATTTAATGTCCCAACGTTCATCATGGTTTCTTGTGAAGGTAAAAATGGGATGAAGGAAGCAGGGATGAAGCAAACAATGCACACTGCTCTGGAAGAAAGGGGCCATACATTTTAAGGATGATAAATACGTATTTTCAGAGGGATAATACTTCATTCTCCTTGTTACTGTTATCTTAAGCATCATTGGTGCTGTTATTCTCACTGGAGCCAATGTGGCAGTGTTGGACGGGTTGGGAAGATCTGGGTTCCAGTCCCCATTCAGCCATGGAGCTCACTGGGTGCCTCTGGGCATTCACGGACTAGTGCCCATTGTGAAAGTCCTTTGCTTACCAGGGAGCCCCATTTCAGACTGAATGGGAAATACACTGGATATGAACACAGAGGCCCCTAGACCCCTAAACGTCAAGTGAATGCAATACTTTGCAGAATGTGGATAAGCAGAACAGCCTCAACTTTCCAAAGTATATGAACCTGAGGAATTCAGTCTTCTGTTCAACAAGTACAGTTCTTTCGCCTGCACAGCTCATGGCATCTACACTTCAGTTATTCTTTTCTTTGTTCCCTATGGTGCATTTTATGAAGCAGATAGAGAAGATGGGAACCATATTGTTGACTTTAACCCTTTTGCAGTCACTACTACAACATCTTTGATACTAGTAGTGAGTGTTCTAGGAAACAGCCTATTTTATTTTTATGCCATCCTCTTCTGATTTTTAAAGCTTCTTATTTTTCTCAGTGAAACCCATTTTAACTAGGCACAAAATTGTCACATCCAAATCAATGTATCCGGGAGATAATTCAACATTGCAGGTACAGGGACTGGGCCTGCTTCTTCCAAAATCCAGCAAGGTAGATAATACAGACTCTTAATCTGAACTAAGGGAAGATGCTAACAAGCTGCGAGATAAGTCAGGCAGCTGAAGAGAACCAGATCAGCTCTGGTCCAATGGGAGACACTGTAGAACAGAGAGGGTGTGTGAATTTATCAGCTCAGTGGTTTGTTCCCATCATCTAGCCCAGAAGCAGTGCAAACCTCCCTGAGGGAGGAATTGGCTTGTTTGAAGAGAAGGGAAGGTGGGAAATTCAGTTTAGAATCAACTTCTGACATGGGCGAGAACTCAATAAATTAGAGAGATCATTAACCTGATATAAATTTCTTGTTAACTTTTACATTAGGACTTCCCATACCTATGGGGGATAGGTTTCAAGCTCCCCAGCTGAGACCTGAAACTGTGGATAGTAGTGGACACTATATGCAGTCGAACCATGGATGAGTGCAGGGTGGGGACAGCAAGAGGGCGGAGAGCCGCATGGGCAGTGCTGCGTGTCTCCACAGACAGCCCCATGGGGTACACTCCCCCTCCCAGCTGCCACTGCAGCCAGCTTGGAATGGCGCACTGCCCCCAGTGAGGACACGGTGGGGGCCGGACTCAGGATCAGGCATGAAGCCATGCATGAGGCCTCAAACCACAGTAATTGGAACAGCGGATATTGCAGGGGAGTGTTGCTGTATATTAATTGCTATGAATTGCAAAGACAGCCTAGCACAATGAAGGCAGTAGTTAGGAGCTTTCCTCCTTGATCTGCTGGAAAGGGGAGGGACATGCTCATGACATAACGGAGGAAAAGGGGCAAGGACAGAAATGCACCCATTGGACTGGCATTCTTCTTGAAGCATGAAAACCTGGACTGGCCCAAGATTAGCAAGGTTCTTGCAGAAAGTTCAGTAAACTTACACTTCATTCTCCTCAGTGCCTAGGTAAGCGGGGAGCCCAACTGATAAAGTCATACAACTAACTATTTGTGATATTTTCTGTTTAAACATTCCTTTCTGTGAAACAGACCTCCTAAGAATCCATCTTGTAAAAGTCATACTTACTTATATCCTTACATTCCTAAAGCTGTAATAGGATTTATAAATACAAACTGTCTTCAGAAACAGCATTGCAATATAAATAGGAGGTGCCCAGCTCATCTGTTTTTCATTTAGACAATTAACAAAAAATGCACTGGAGAAATACATGGAGATGAGCGGCAAGTCTTGCTGCTGAAACATTTGCCAGCCGCTACATTAGCAGAAGACTCTGGGGGATAACCCCGGGTGGGTTAGATGACTGCTTCACAGATAATCAGAATCTACAAAGTTATCAAAACCTTTATGAGGAGACAAGCTCTTACAGGCCATTTTCAAAAAATCTTTTCACCATCAGTTTTTATATGGTTTGGCACTGAAGCAGGAAAGGAAAGGAAAGGAAAGGAAAGGAAAAGGAAAGGAAAAGAAAGGAAAGGAAAGGAAAGGAAAGGAAAGGAAAGGAAAGGAAAGGAAAGGTTCATGGGCAGAATAATGACATCCATGGTTTATTAGGAATGCTTTTCCTTGTAGGCCAGTGTGATAATGGCTGGAGTTGGACGACCTTAGCTTTTTATGCAGAGATAAATACAATTTTCAGGTACTCACCTGCAGCTACTTTGCACCCCTCTTTTCATGAGTAGAGAAACTAGCCAAAAACTACTGTTACCGATCACTTCCCTTGATGACCATACCTGAAAACTATGGTTAATGTTCTTGATACTGTTGAGTGGGAAGTGCAGCCAGCTTGTTTGAAATCCAATGAGCAGGGGTGGGCAACTTAGGGTCCTCCAGATCTGGAACTGGAATTCCCATCAGCCATAGCCAGGATAGAAGCCATCTGGAGGCTGCAAATTGTCCATGTCTAGGTCCCTCTTCAGTAATAGGAAGCTATCCTTAACCTGCATGCAGTTACAAAGTCGGAAGGCTTTCATTCAGAGTTACTATAAGTGTAATAGTTGCTAGGCTGTTTCCTACTAACAGCTCTGGCCAAGAAAGTTGCTACAGCATAACTAGCCAAGCAAGCAAAGAAGTCATGTGAGGTCACGTGGTGTGACAGCCATGGAGGTGTAGGTTCTAGTCCCACATGGTCACAAAGCTCACTGGGTGATTTTGGGCCAGTCACTGATTATCAGCCTAATCCAGCTCTCAGGGTGTTGTGAGGACAAAATGGAGGCAAGAAAGAGCATATACACCAGTTCGAGCTCCTTGAAGGAAAGGTAAATACATTAAAAATGTGTTCAGTTTTATGAGAAAAGGCTAGGTTAAGTGCATGCAAACCAAAACTACCCCTGATTTAGTCTGCTGACTTTTTTAGAAACTGTTTTTAACTTTAATTACACAGATATAACTACACAAACACTTGATATAATGCTTATTTCCCCCAAGTTCCTTCAACTTAAGTAGATTTTTTTTCCTATTATTAATAACATGACCCTTTATATGTCTACTCAGAAGTAAGCCTTCTTGAGACAAAAGAGGCTTAATCCCAGGTATGTGCAAATAAAATAGCACAATGCATCTGAGCATAACATCATAATACAACTCAAGCATAATGAAGAAATATTTATCTTCACATATTAAAGTAACCTTATACAAGTTTAACTTAAGCATCTGTTCAGCACAATTCAGGGCTTTCTTTTCTTTCATCTCCTAAGAACAAAGGGACATATGAAACAGTTGTATAATTAAATAAACAGAAGGCACATTTTGTTTTCTAGCTTGTAAACCTAAATGCCAAGATGACCTTACCTGAGCTGAAAATCCACAGAAGAAACCACAGAAGTGGAGCAGAGCAGATGCAACATGTGTGTAAAAGAAATAGCATAAGAAGCTGTACAAGTGCACCACTTGTAACGAACAAACAAGTGCCTCTGAAGGTATCCAAATTGTGCAAAAGCCTAATTGCTCTTTAGACTAGCTTGGCTGTTTTTCTAACCATGGATACACGGACACCTGCAAACAAGCAATTAAGAAGGAAATGTGCCATTGAAACAATATGTCAAAGATATATCAAGTTACAGCTTTTCCACATGGAGCTTTTAACCCACCAATTTATTTAAATTTCTGCTTTGGATTCTTCATGGGCTTAAGATAGTTCCCTTGCATGTGGTTCCCCCACCACCACGACCAAAGTTTGCCTCTCTCCGCCTTTTAGTGTATTCCATTACTTAGCCACTAGGCGGTGGTGCTGCTGTATACAACAGTGGTTCCCATTTCCATGCATTGCACCCTTCATATTAGCAAAATGTTTGTAATTCATATAGGTACTGTTATTTCAATTTCTATGTTGTAACTGTAAATAAATAGCTCAATGAGGGGATTAAAAGACAATGGGATAATAAGGTAAACAGACAGTGCATATATCCAGGCTAGGAATCCCTGGTATAGAAGAACTACAAAAATGTGCCTTCGTTCTACTTCATTCCACCATTTCCAGATAATCACCCACTTCCCTCGGTCTAAACAAAAAATTTCAGAAACACTTGAAAAGCACAGGAGAGGCCCTTGAAGATACGAGGGAAGAGAGGGAAGAGCCTGTGAGCTCTTCTTATGTTCTTATCTACACTGGTATGCTGAAGTGAAGGTCTCCCCTTCAGAGCCATCTTTATTTCTACTAAAAAGTGTGGCTTTGTGTGTTGGGATGTCAGATTCCACCTCTGCTTTGGAACTTAGCTTCTTGGCCACGTTACTTTTCCTCGTCTTAGAGTTTGCCTTCCAGGAAAGGAGTGTTTTGTGATGAGCCAGGTCCACCATGGCAGCCATTCTTATAGCTGCGAAAGCCTCCTTCTGTGGCAGCCATTTTCTGAGAGTTCCTATCATAGTCACAAAATTTCAAATATGCTTACCAACCCAAAAAGGTTGTGGACCCCTGATCAAATGCAAAAGTTCCAAGCCTTCAGGGTAAGGCATGGTATACATTAAATGTCAGTAAACTTAATCGTTCTCTGCCTTCCAGAGCTTTTGGGAAAGCAGCCATGGTCATAGAGTAAACATTCTCTACACAGCCCATTTGAACGAACTGTGTGGTGGGAGGGATGGTCTACTGCAAAAGTGTTGAGATGCCACCCATGTCTAGCCTTCCATTCTTTCAGCAATACTTTAGAAGCAAAATCAGTGCTGCATATTGAGGATGACTTTATAACCAGTAAATCATGTACTCCCATGATACTACTAACTCATTAAAATTCAACGTTCTTCACCAACTGGAGCACTAATCCATCTAATTTGGGCAGTCTGTTTACAATGAAATGATACTCAGGGCTGGTTTGGTGTTTTGCTTTGTTTTGTTTAATACCCGTTTTTGAAAGGCCTGCAGTTCTCTGACATCCATAAAAGTCTTTAGTCCCTGCCAATGCGCTGTTACAAGTCCAAGGCTCTAAAGAAGTTCTGGTGTAGATTTGTAACATGGCAGAGTGTTCAAAGGATCTCTCACTACTCGAACAAGAAAGGAAGACTATTCTGCAGAAGCCTCTCCATCTGAATCTGCCCTGAACTTTGGTTTCCAGAGAATGCATTCTCAAAAACAGCAGCATTTCTGGCACAACAATAGGAAGCTGCCTTACAGATGGACAAATAATCAATATGGCCCCAGTGCAGTCTGCTCTGACTAGTGGCAGGTCTTCCCAGGGAATCTATTGGTCAAGCATTCTGATCCCACTGGGACCAACCACATGACTACCAGAAACCCAGCAACAGGATGCAAGAGCACTGGGATCTACTAGCTCATGTTCCCCAAGACCAGATGTATGAAAACATACAGCTTCTGATCCTGGAGGCAGCAAATTGCCATCAGAACCAGTAGCCACAGATACCTCTCAAGCAAGGGGCAATTTGCCCCACCCCACTTGTAATTCAACAAGAACCAATTTTAGATATTTTCTCCAGATTACAGAACACTTTCCTACAGGAGGCTCATTGGCTTCATCCCACCTGTCCTTTTGGATCTGCCTAAGAAGTGCTCTTTTCTAAAGAACAGAGGATGAGACTAAGCTAGTAGTGCTTTCTACCGGATCTTATTTTTACTTTATTGTTACTTCTGTTTTTCTGAATTACTTGTGAGGGGAGTTCTGAGCTGCCTTGGGATGGAGATACCATTTGGATGGAAAAGTTGGGAATATACATTTTTCTTTAAAAAGCAAGCATTAAAAATCCTAGGACCTTTATTGCAGACAAACCATGCATTTTGCCATTGGAGAACTGTTTTGTGTGTGTGTTTGGGGAGGGGGATAAATGTTGATTTTATGGATTTATTGTTTCATAGACTTTTAGCCCACCCCTGTAGCCATACATCTCTCTGAGCAGGTTACAGTCCAAGAGATCTGGAACCTGATTTAGAGTTACAATTTACCCCTTCATTTGAACATGTGACAAAAGCTTAAAATCCCTTCTCCAGTAAGTACATCTCAGAAAAATATCATAAATCATACTGAACTTTTCTGCACAGGCATTTATTGTGCACATGCAATTCCTTACAGTTATTTATAGGTTCTTTGGATGACATTGTGATCCTGCAGTTTTAATTCTGCACTTTCAGAGCATTTCCCAAAGCTGGTTTTTTGTTTTGGGGTTGTTTTTGTTTGTTTGTTTTTAGAAAAGGGAAATGGCATATTATTCTGAAAGTCTTCTCCTTACTTGTGTTTTGTATTATTTCTGTATTACCTACAGGTTATATAGCAGAAAAGCAGGAAAAAAGTAAAACCATATAGAGGAATTAGCCTCATGAAGACAAGCAGACTTTCTCCTAACTTAGTCCTGAGCTCTCTCAAGCAAGTCAAAAGTAAACAAGAGATTCCATTGCAAATCCACGCTGTCAATCTGTCCTCAGTCTGTCATGGGATACCCTTACCATAAAGATGCATCCAGCTTCTATCATAAGGCCACATATGGTGTCAAGTGTAGACACGGTTGTGCATTTGTTGAGGGTCGACATCCCAATGAGGGCCCATGGACAAGTCTCCTGGACTTGCTCCTCATCTTCTCCATTGCGACATGCATCTTCCCTTGCCTCTCATTCTGGCTAGACAGTGTTCTGGGTAAGAAGGAGGAACAGGTGATACCACAGCCCGCTTGCTCACTGGCTTCTGACCCATCAAGGAAGTGGTATCAAAGATGAGAAACAGGATGAAAAACAAGCCTTGCATGCTGCTATCATCAAGATAACTGAGAGAATAATTTGTCTTTGCCTATGGCCACAAAGAAAAGTTGTCAAATAAAAAAGACTACTGCTCAAAATGTGTATGTCCTGGATATTGATTCATATGAATTACATTTGTTTTCCATCCTCAGACCAGCACTCTTGCTGGGACTCTTATAAAACTTTCCTCTTTTGTCACAGTTCTTGGGATATGAGGCCTTCTTTCATTAAGCTATTAAAAAGTGCTCAGAGAGATGCAAACTTAAAAGGGAAAGGGGACCCCACAAAAATGCAGATCAAAGCACCTCTAGCAAGTTTATTTTGCACTTACAGAACAAGCAACATTCAAAGTTCAATCAGAGCTTTTTATGGCCTTACCAATTCCCAAGAATGTTTCTCATGCTTTTTCAAGATTTGGAAGCTTCCCAGACTACAAGACAAACTGTAAAAGTAGGGTTTTTTTCCATTATGACAAGAACCAGGTTTCTTAATCAAAACCAAGTGTTTTGGTATCCCTGCAAAAGCTGATATTCAGAGGAAACCACTTGAGGTATCTTAATGACATTAATTTGGTACTTTCAGGCCAATCTGTGCTCACAAAGAGCAAACTTGAGGAATATGTTCAGCATAACACCCTCTTGTATCTAACGTGTTGCTTTTTATGTAATTGGCAATGACTTGTTATAATCCCCTCATACAAATACCAAAACATCACCAGTGGTCAATTTCTAATTAAGATAGTTTTTTTTTTTTTAAGTACTGCATTGAGTTCCTAATTTGATTTCCATTCCAAAGCCATCCAAAAGTTAAGCTGTCATTTCTAATTGATCTTTGCAGCTTGGTCCATCTTTGCAATTAGCTCTCTTGTGAAAAAAAATTGGACTCTGCAAAGAATTCTGTCATGGTCAGGAAAAAAAAAAACCCACGATTATTAGTAGCAGGAAGGAAAGAGGAAAAGTCCAGAAACAATTCACTTACAAGGCTATGTCCATTTATTACTAATGAAGAAGTACTGGTGATGGCTTCTTCAGCTTTTTGCCTTGAATCTTGGAGGTTTTCACCTACCAGCAATGTCTCTCTTTAACATAAATATATGGTCTTTATCCTTCCTAAAAAAATAAAAATAAAATGCATCTATGAGAGCTGGGCTGGATCTCCATAATGATACATCCAGACGCATGAGGGAACCTTCACAAAGTCAGAGTTTTGCTTGACTCTTTTGCCATAATGCTTCTTGTCACAGAAGAAACAAGCCTTTGGTTTTAAAATGGCTTGTGTCTTGGCTTCATGAACTGTGGCGGCAGAAAGAGCAGACATAGCTCTGCCTGGACGTACCAATTTCCTCTACTTCACATGTCCTTTTCCATGTTCAGATTTCCCACCTGTGCTATGCACCCCACTAATATTTTTATCAAGGCATATCCCAAGAAAAGATGTGAACAGGTTCTAAATAGCTTATTACAAGCTCTGCAGTGACAACCAAGTTCATATCACAGAACTTCTAACACTGATGTCACTCAGGTACTGCCTGTGATTTCCCCCTGGGGCATCTGGTTGGCAGAATGCTGAACTAGTCAGGCCTCTGTCTGAGCAGCACATTCCTGCCACCTTGCAAGAATTTCTTTTGTCAAGGGAATTCTTTTCTAGTTTGTGGTCCCAGCCAAGAGTCACTAGAAAGCCTTGATCTGTTTCCATGAGACCAGCAAGCTCAGCAATTGCTCAGATGTTACAAGTAGCAAAAATCAACTAGATTCACACTTCCAGTTTCTTTCAGTGTTATAATCACCAAACCAGAAACTTGTATTATTAAAAAAAAAAAAAAAAACCCACACATGGTAGAAGGTCCTCAAAAAACCACGGTGGAGGCTTCTGGGCCCTGCCCATCTCTCCACAGGGGATGCACACATGTTCTCTTTTAAAATGTGACTGACATGCAGAACATGTGGTTACTTCTGACACAACTAGGGATTGTCCAGTTGAGCAAGCAGAGAGAACAAAATGAAATAAATCGATAATTGAAATCAGACAGTAAGGGTGCAATCCTATAAAAAGTCCAATTTGTAGCAATTTGTCTCAAAAAGAACTTGTAGGCTTTTGTTTTTCTTTCTAAACATGCATAGAATTGCATCTGAAGTATCTGAATTCTTGGTCCACGGTTTCTTTCCGGAAAGTGGAATGGAGAAAGGATAGTGGGTTCAGAGACCACTCTTCCCTTCTTGGTGAGATGCAATATAATCATTTATTTTATCTTTAGGTGCCTTTAAGAACACAAGAGCCACTTGAAGCAGCTCCCAAGATTAAGAAAACCGATACCACAATAAACATTAGAAATAATGACCGCCAGCGAGAACAATAAAACAGACATTTTAAGTTGTTGTTGTTAGTTGAAGTCCTGTCCAACCCATCGCGACCCCATGGACAACATTCCTCCAGGCCTTCCTGTCCTCCACCATCCCCCCAGAGTCCACTTAGGCTCACACCAACTGCTTCAATGACTCCATCTAGCCACCTCATCCTCTGTCATCCCCTCCTTCTTTTGCCATCCATTGTGCCCAGCATTAAGTATTGTTTAAAAAATCCTGAAGACCTGGTATCCATGTAGAAGACCCTGTACACACAAGTCAGAGAAGCCCATGGAGAAAGAAAGATTCTTGAGAGCTTTCCTGAAGGCCCATAGGGATGGGGTTCGGCAGACTGCACATGGTACTGCATTCCAGAGGAGTGGAACTCCAGCAGAAAAGGCGCCCCCTTCATACTTGCCGTCCTGATTGCTCTCTGAGGCAGACAAACAAGAAGGGTTTCCACTGCCAATGTTGAAAATGCAGGCAGGGTGGTATGAATGGATGTGATTCATTTGCTCAGCCCCAATCAAAAATCTGGTTGCAGTATTTTAAACTGACATAAGTTTCCAATTAAATTTCAAAGGCAGCCTCATGGAGAACACATTTTATAGGCCAAATGAGGTGTAATCAGTGCAGATAATTGTGGGCGGGTGCAGTGACCATTGCTGGTAAAGGGCACTTCCAAAACCACAATTTTTAAAAAGGGTGGTCAGTTACAGGTCTTTCAGAACCCTGGACAGAGAACAAGGAGCAGATAACTAGTTCAATGAATGAATGGTACACTGGAAAATCAGTGTGGTGTGGGGGTTGGAGAGGTGGACTGAGACTCAGGAGATCTGGGTTCAAATCCCTACTCAGCCATGAAACTAACTGAGTAACTTTGGGCCATTCACTGACTTTCAGCCTAACCTACCTCACAGGGTTGTTGTACAGCTAAAATGAAGAGGAAGAGGACAAAATACTCTGCATTGGGTTCCCTGCAAGACAAAAAGGTGGGGTATGAATGAGGCAACAACAAGCCATGGTGTTGGAGTACCCCTTCCCAGACTTTGTTTCCTTGCAAAGGAATGGGGGGCATTAATGGGGCAGCTCTTTGCCCTGACACCAAGCACTTCATCACTCTGCAGTATTTCTCCTCAGGCACACTCAGGGGTGGCATCAAGATGAGGTATGCATGGGAACAAAGCTGGGCCCAGTGACCAGAGCCCCCTGGCGTTCCTTCATCTCCCCACTGTTGCAGCCAAGATATTCACCTGCCTCTCGCTCTAGCCCAGAATATGCAGAGAAGGAGAAGCAGTGGCTGTTGAGGATGCCTAGCTAAGGGACCTCAGAAACCAGGGGCCAGCAGTGTGTCTGTCACCCATCCTGGAAAGGGATGTGAGGACCTCGAATGTGAGGATGTGGCCCCTCAGTGGAAACTGGCTGGGTCGCGTCGCAGTCTGCAAGGGTGCCAGACTCGAGGGCCCAGGCCAAGACTCCAGTGCCGGCCGAATGACCCTCCCACTTGGCAGGCCCCTCATCCCCTGTGCCTATATCCAGGGCACTGCTAGTGGTTGGTATTCTGGCAGCCATTACGGATGTGAGTGATGCAATCCTCTAAGTGCTGGACAAATACATCACCGTGGGCTATCCAGGGATTCTTAATGTCCTTTTTGTGGGGGAGTAAAGAAGGCTTCAAACCACCAGAAAGGTTCAGTTGGATATTAGTTTCCCAGACCTAGCCTGGCACTCTAAAGGATGCAAGAAAATCAGCTAGATTGAGAGCTTACTGTTATCCATTCACAGAGAACCAACCAATACACAGAACCAAAAGCTTTGCTTATCACCTATTATCACCCAGATCTTAATGGTGACTAGTGATACAAGAGTGTAATTTCTCCTGCATAGCAGCGGCACCCAATAACTTTGTAAGGAAGGAGAACAGAACAGTTTGAACAACCCAGTAAATATATAATTTGAATCACACAAGTCCTTAAATTCAGCTATGCTAAGAACATTATGTTAGGTTCACATTCTTTCATTTAAGTGTCTCAGCCACATGGAAGGGAAGTCCTAACCCAGTTTCAGGGTAAGATTTTTCACTAAGGGTCCAAATTTTTGCAGAAAAGTAATACTATAGTAATCCTTGGCGGCCCCTGGCTCTGTGGACGTAGATTTCCTGAAGCCAAAAGGAGGTGTTTGGCATGCTGGAGGCACAGTGGGTGTCCTTGGATTCACTTGATCCATAGCTCCCTGAGTAGCCCCTTGATCCAGCCTACCAACTAGGCTGACCTAGTGCTTCCATCATCAGTTACCCCAACCCTCTGCCCAGTGGGTCCAGTTCAGAAGACACGGGAGCTACCATGGCATCTCAACAGAGAACCCACACCCACATTCCATCCACTCCCACACCGGAAAGCATCAGTCAGCAAGACTCGGAAAATGGCCGGTATTCTGCCAATCTCAGCCCCCCCCCCCCACAAAATTAGGATTGCCATGTAACTAAGCTTTTTAAAAAACTGCAAGCTGACTCACATACCTGCAGGTCTCATTCAGTTTGTACATATGCTGAAACAAGCAGTTCAGCCATGCTCTGTTGCCTTCGATAAACTTCAAACTGCTCCTGGAATTGCTCTTCATTCACATTTTTGTATGCCAGAGCTAAAGTTTGAAGGCTCTTTCCAGCAAATGCCTATTATGTGTCTATAACTAAAAGGCAAACATATGGAAAGGTGTATGCTAATTATTCCATATTCCTCCCTTCCTTTTGAGCTATGATGACACTCCAATGGCCACCCATTCGAGCACTAACCAGACCAGACATCCTTGGCTTTGGCAAAGGGCCCTTCTGCCATGTCCTGGGCACGACATGGTATAGTGGTTAAGAGACTGAGATACGAACCAGAGCATCTTGGGTTCAAATCTCAACTCTGCCACAAATTCCCAGTGGATTTAGGCAAGCAGTTCTCTCAGGTTCACCACCCCACATCTGCAACATGACCATAACACTGACTTTCTTTGCAGGATTGTAGCAAGGAAAGCTATGCGAAAGAGCTTTGAACTTAAAGTGGCATATAAATGCTACTTGTATTACAAGAAGAAACGTTGGATAGGATCCAGCAAAGTGCCTTATGCTGCTGCTGGTTCCCTTCCAACCCACCATTTCTTTTAAGCAGTGGGTCCTGGGGTGCAAGTGGGATCCACTGTCTGCACAAGGTTGATTTAGAGCTTCCTAGAGGAACCTCTGAAACAAAGAGGCTTGGTTCTGGAAGGAGGAAGGTTACCAGAACTGCCGGGTGTGTTCTCCCCTCCCGCCTCCTTTTAGAAATGAGCACTCTTGTTCATTTTAGGTTGCCCCAAAAGCATCAAATCCACATTGC
The DNA here is from genome assembly GCA_023646645.1 of Varanus salvator macromaculatus. NCBI lineage: Eukaryota > Metazoa > Chordata > Lepidosauria > Squamata > Varanidae > Varanus > Varanus salvator. Next base: position 11,499,133 of record JAIXND010000786.1, read on the forward strand.
AGAAGTGGTGAGGGCTGTTTGCACAACAGACTTAGCGGGTATAAGTGAATCGGTGGAGAACAAGCTCCCTGTGAGCTTCTGCCCATTCTCTGAGCTTAAATGACTATTATATGGAAACCAAAAAGAAGTGAAAAAGCACAGTCAGCCCAAGCGCATGCCTAAAAATGCCAACAACAATATAACTGGTGTGCGAAATGCTCAAAGATACATGCCAGTACTTTAGACCTTCCCCCAGAGTTGCGATCTCCTATGGAAGAATAGTGAATTCCCATACATTCCCGGTAGATACCTCCTTTTTTCTTGAATGCTGATGTTTATTGTTCTGACAGCAATAATTAAGTTGGAGCTAGCTTAGAAACTTGAAACAGCATGACATTTTGTTTTATTATCCAAAATATATTTTGGCTAATTTATCTATAAACAGTATGAATTTCTTTAAAAACTCAGCAAATTTGCCTTTTACTGTGAAAATTGCAAACACATTTCCTTTTGACCTTGCTGAGCCCCACAGTAAATGTGAATGCAACACTCCAATGTAACATTTTTACTCACCAGTGAATATTTTAGTTTTTCTTCATTTAGTGTACAAAATGATTGTGATTTAACAAATAAAGAGGAATCAGAACAAGCCAATATTTTAACGAACATAATAATGCAGAGAAAGATGCCACAGAATCAATTTAGCTGACCAGCAAAATATGAGATGGCTGAAATAACGATATTATTTTCACATGCAAATATAATCCCTTGAGTTTACTGGGTGTGTAACAAAATTCAAGGTCTCTCTTTTTTCTCTGCAAAGACCAAATGCTTGTGATTTTAGCTTTCCTTTCATTAAAAAAAGACTTCTGGAAAAGATTAAAGGAAAGTTAAGAAAGCTCCATTACAGAGACAAAAACAATAGTTATGTTTATAACAAATATTACTAAACCATCATGCTGTATACTAAATGTCACAGGCATATTTTGGTTATAGAATTGTGGAATGGTTTGTGTTAAATGTGGATACCTACAAAGAACATAGATGATTTTGTTTCTTTTTAAAGAAATGGGAATTTTAACTAGTATTTTCTTGAAAGTTCATGTTAGGTTAGAAGAACTGGGCAAAAAAGGTGTCATTTCTATTTCAAAAACCATTCAAAGTTGTGACCAATGCTTATTCAGAAAATTCCTGAATTTGTGGTTAGACTGTACTTGGACTAGAATTGACAGAACTATCGATTTTAATTTTGCTCAGTTCCTCTATTCGCCAGTTATAAGTTTTAAGTTCATGTTGTTTCCACATAGCTTGCAAATTTTTAAAAAGTATGCACAAAAATTCATACATTTTAATGCACATTTCTAATATACCTATTTTGTGTATTTTGTCATTTTATTATGAATTTCTTTCAATCAGAATTAAACAAAAGAAAGACATAAAAAGAAAATAGTTACAGTTTTATTACATAATATTTGAGTAGATCAGTAATCTACTCAATACAAATACCAAAACATCACCAGTGGTCAATTTCTAATTAAGATAGTTTTTTTTTTTAAGTAACTGCATTGAGTTCCTAATTTGATTTCCATTCCAAAGCCATCCAAAAGTTAAGCTGTCATTTCTAATTGATCTTTGCAGCTTGGTCCATCTTTGCAATTAGCTCTCTTGTGAAAAAAAATTGGACTCTGCAAAGAATTCTGTCATGGTCAGGAAAAAAAAAAACCACGATTATTAGTAGCAGGAAGGAAAGAGGAAAAGTCCAGAAACAATTCACTTACAAGGCTATGTCCATTTATTACTAATGAAGAAGTACTGGTGATGGCTTCTTCAGCTTTTTGCCTTGAATCTTGGAGGTTTTCACCTACCAGCAATGTCTCTCTTTAACATAAATATATGGTCTTTATCCTTCCTAAAAAAATAAAAATAAAATGCATCTATGAGAGCTGGGCTGGATCTCCATAATGATACATCCAGACGCATGAGGGAACCTTCACAAAGTCAGAGTTTTGCTTGACTCTTTTGCCATAATGCTTCTTGTCACAGAAGAAACAAGCCTTTGGTTTTAAAATGGCTTGTGTCTTGGCTTCATGAACTGTGGCGGCAGAAAGAGCAGACATAGCTCTGCCTGGACGTACCAATTTCCTCTACTTCACATGTCCTTTTCCATGTTCAGATTTCCCACCTGTGCTATGCACCCCACTAATATTTTTATCAAGGCATATCCCAAGAAAAAGATGTGAACAGGTTCTAAATAGCTTATTACAAGCTCTGCAGTGACAACCAAGTTCATATCACAGAACTTCTAACACTGATGTCACTCAGGTACTGCCTGTGATCTCCCCCTGGGGCATCTGGTTGGCAGAATGCTGAACTAGTCAGGCCTCTGTCTGAGCAGCACATTCCTGCCACCTTGCAAGAATTTCTTTTGTCAAGGGAATTCTTTTCTAGTTTGTGGTCCCAGCCAAGAGTCACTAGAAAGCCTTGATCTGTTTCCATGAGACCAGCAAGCTCAGCAATTGCTCAGATGTTACAAGTAGCAAAAATCAACTAGATTCACACTTCCAGTTTCTTTCAGTGTTATAATCACCAAACCAGAAACTTGTATTATTAAAAAAAAAAAAAAAACCCACACATGGTAGAAGGTCCTCAAAAAACCATGGTGGAGGCTTCTGGGCCCTGCCCATCTCTCCACAGGGGATGCACACATGTTCTCTTTTAAAATGTGACTGACATGCAGAACATGTGGTTACTTCTGACACAACTAGGGATTGTCCAGTTGAGCAAGCAGAGAGAACAAAATGAAATAAATCGATAATTGAAATCAGACAGTAAGGGTGCAATCCTATAAAAAGCCCAATTTGTAGCAATTTATCTCAAAAAGAACTTGTAGGCTTTTGTTTTTCTTTCTAAACATGCATAGATAAAATAAAGAGGAATCAGAACAAGCCAATATTTTAACGAACATAAAAATGCAGAGAAAGATGCCACAGAATCAATTTAGCTGACCAGCAAAATATGAGATGGCTGAAATAACGATAATATTTGAGTAGATCAGTAAAACATTTTCCTGTATGAACTTTCTACTAATAGACAAACTTTTGTGCACAACTCCTTCTCCTATGAACATCTTTCCATACATTCTAATTGATGGACTGCACTGCAAAATTTGGGGAAGTACAAACATTCAAGCATAACTATGTTTTGTTTCATGTATTGAAATTAATGCTAGTTAAATTTGTATTATAATTAAGTGGAAGCTGAATGGATACTTCACCTATCTGTAGTCTGAACTGTACAGGCAAATAATTGTATGTTTATATGTTCCCTGCCAAAGAAATCCTGCAGATAGAAAGGATTTATGGAAGGATTTTCAGTTAACCCTCTCAGTGCTATACTTGCTTTTAAATGCAATGTAGGGATTTAGGGAACATTTAATCATGTACTTTGTACCCACAGACAGAAGCAGTATGATTCAACCACAATTTTATCACACAAACTGCACTTAGTGTGAGCCATGCCAAAGTCTGAAGGTTCTCTCTTCATTCTTCATTTATTTATTTATTTATAACCTTTCTATGCTGCCCCATTCGCAAAAAGCCTCGGGGCAGCTTACAAAATAAATAAACAATCATATAATTAACCTTAAAAATCCGGAAACATCTCAGCACAAGCATAAAAACCCAATAAATACACTCAATAATTAACAATTAAAATAACTTTTAAATAAAAAGGTCTTGGCCTGGTGCCGAAAAACAAATAACGATGGCGCCAGGCGGACCTCTCTGGGGAGCGCATTCCATAGGTTCGCATTCCATTTATGCTTAGTTAATGCCACATATCAGAACCTAAGCATCTGTGCACATGCCACAAGATGGTTGGTGGTTAAAGACATTTTTGCTTTACTAGGTGTCTGAAACCTTTCAAATAAAATAATATCAAGAATAAAGTCCTATCTGCCATCCAGTATTTTAAGTGAAAAGCCATGAGAAAACAAGATATGATAATGAAGTGTGCCTCCATGCTTCTTCCACCTTGTAAACACTCACATGGTTGATTTCAGCCATATAAGAGCTTATCCCAGGCCAAGAGAAGATGAGGATGAAGTGTTGTAGGGATTGGGCCTGCTTCTCCCATGATACAGCATTCCAAGGTGGAATGCAGAACAGAAAGAAGAGGTGAGGTAGAATGCCTAGCTAAAATGCCAAGGCCCCAAGATAGGCCCGGAGACTAGCAAGAATTGGACCGTGTCTGGTCTTGAGGAAAATTCTATAGAACAGGAAGAACTTGAGGAGTGGGAGGTAACTTGATCACTTCTAGACTTGAGCAAAGTAGAACAATCAAGTAGTGTCTGCCATTCTGTCCATCTGGCCTGCAAGCACTGAGATTTACCCTGTGAATGGAACTCTGCTTAGCTAGGAAGAGAGAAGGGGGATTCTGTTTCGAAACAAATTCTTGGTATGAGTTGTTTCCCTAATTACCTGGCTTACTCACTTCACCGGCATCTTTCCTAATGACTTCTTCAATATCCCTTTTGTATCACAAAGCCAGTCCAACTTTAAAATCATGAAGACTCTAGTTAGAAGCCACTTGTATTGATCTGCTTGGAAAGAGAAGCAGGGGAAAGACCAGCTTCTGACAACCTGATTCCAAACACCTTTCTTTTTGCCTTCATTCAGCTTCCTTATAGAGAAAGCTACTGGGACACTCCTGGAGGAGAAGCAGGAGCTGCTTACTTGAATCACTCAGCTTGCTGCAGCCGTCCCAGCCCTTTAAGCAGCTGTTCGTGCCTGCACAGCCTGTTCCAGCAGCAACTATCGCAGCACTCCAGGAAAAATATCCTGTGGGACCTCTGGAAAAGTTTGAAAGTGACAAAGAACATTGTCTGGCTTTTCAGGCCCATGTGGAATGGTGCATGCCGTTCAGGCTGGAAGGTTTTCCTAATGAAGAAACAAGGGTTGGTTTTCTAATCAGTTTAATGTCAGGCATTGCAAGAAAATGGGCAACTGTATGCATGGCTGCTAATGAGCTGCTGCTGGCCAAGTATTCAAGGTGTATGGACACAATTGCAGCACTAACTGGGTGACATTTAGTGGGCCCAGCCCACTATTAGAGAGATTAATTGTCCTTGGCCAGGCTGTGATGCTGGCAGCGAACATCTAATTCCAGCTTTGGATGCAGTGTCCACGGTGGAATGGAGATGCCTTGGTAGCCCAACAGGGCTTGAATTATAGAACTGTGGATGAACTGGTGTGTGTTGAACAGCCCCAAACTCTATTCCTTTGGATTCAACTCTGACTGCAGATGAAAGCTGGCTTGAGGGAAGGGGACAAGCCCACAAAGAATATGCAAGTTGCAACTGACTCTCATGGCGGCAGGATTCTGTTGCCATTGCAGGCAGAGGGGACACTTAGTAAGAGCCTGCCTGCCTTACAAACCATCTCCAAGTTGCCAGAAAAGTCCAGCTCCTGAGCTAAATGGGTACCACTAACTGGCAAGGAATTAGGAAACCATGGACAATAGGCAATTAGAAATCCCAACCCACTCACATCTTGTATTGGACGTGCACCCCACAGAGGAAGGCAACAGCTACCTGGATTTTGATTTTGTAGCCATTTGTTTTGCTCAAGAGCGCCCTATTGTGATCCTCCCCTTGCCTCATGGGCACTACTAAGAGAAGACTTCTGCAACATGGGCCAAGTTACACATATTTCTGGTCCTGTTACACTGATTTGTCCCATACAGAACAAATTAATTTCCATCAGGCAGCTGGAATACCCCATGGAGTTGGGCATACGGTGGATAGCTAAGAATTACTCCCACATTTCTTGGGCGGGACCAAACAGTGGAGTCTCCTTCCACACAGGCTGACTTGCTCCAAAACCCTCAGAGGGCTCTAGCCTCCCCAGGCTCCTCTCTGCAAAGGACTGGGATTTTCAAGATTGTTTGATGTAAAGGAGGCAGGCTGCCTTCCACCACAACACCCTATTGATTTTGCCACAGATTTGATCCCAGCGGGATACACTGGCCACCCTGGGAGCTCCAGCTGTTGGGCAGTATGGACATTGAATAAATAAATTCCAGGTGGAAAATTATATCCAATGTCTATGAAAAGGGCTGACGATACTGCAAGAATCCCTAGATACCAACTGAAAAGTTGGCTTTATTTGTCCCTCCACCTTCCTGACAGGGGCCCCTTGTCTGTCAGGAGGCAATCAGGTAATCTTTGCACACTGCACATACAACAGCCTTGTACTCTTAGAGAAAGGATTTATACATGGCAAGGTGTTCCGGTGGCAGCTCAGGATCCTGAACCATGAATTGAAATATGCTGCATGGATTCATCTGCAGTCAGATTCATACACTGTTCAGTTTCTATTGTTCCTGTACTTTGTCAATGTCAGACAGACAGAGCACAGTCAGATTATCTGGGGTGGAGAACGTTTTGAACAAGGCCGGTACAAAAGATGCTTCCTTATTATCAGGATAAACACAACAGTAGTTCGTTTACACAAGAGTCACTGCCTGGCTCAGTATTACACTTTTCACTTCATACACTATTTTTACTCTTTGTTCTTTAAATGCAATCAGCAGTCCATTTGAAAGGAAGATATTTGCAGTATGATGTCTCTCATGTGTACTTTATATCATTAGGATCATTACCCGAACCATTTTAAGCGGTGAGGGTTTTATTTATTAGTTTTGTTTTTAGCATCTTGAAAAGATGCTTTGTGGATATCACAAATTCAACAGCAAAGAAAAGTTCAAATACATTGTTCTGAAAAATCAAACTTATTTTCATTCTTTAGTCCTCAAGGAGAACCAGCATAGAAGTGATGTTTGCCCAAGCAAAATGTAAAGGCTTCCATGTGTGTTTCCATGAAATTTCTGAAGCATGGCCATAAAAAGCAACACCATTAAATCATCTTTCTATCCAACAAAATTTACATTCTTGTATTTTATGGTTTTGCCTCTTTTGTGAGATGTACAGAGAGCTTCTACTGCTGGGTATAGAAATATGCCAAAAATAATTCAACATACTGCCTTCTTCAGTCCAATGCACGTTAATATTTTATGCTACGTATACTTAAATCTTTTCACATTCACACGTGGCATAGTGGTTAGAGTATAGGGTTAGAAATCTGGGAGCTACAGGTTCTATTTCCCACTCAGCCAGAGTTAACTGTGTGACTAGGCCAATCACAGACTCTCAGCCCAACCTACCTCACAAGATTGTTGTTGTGAGGGTAAAATTGAGAGAAGTGGAATTATGTAAGCCACCTTGAGTAAGCCACCTTCCTTACATAAGGAAAAAAAGGTGGGATATAAATATAATAAATACAAACAAAAAAATAACACGCACAGAGAGAGAGAGCGCGTATCTATGACAGACATTCTTCTGTCATTGTTGAAGTCCAAAACTGCTAAGTCACAGGCCTGCCTGTTACTTCTACTCTGATAGTCTCAGGAGTCTTAAAGACAAAGTTTCTAGCTGCAGTTTCAAGAACAACCTCACTGGGCAATTGTACTTGGTAAATCAATTCATTTAAAAAAAAAAAAAAGGAAGGAAGGAAGGAAATCTTGATAGCATCATCTAATGCAAATTAAAACATGCAATTATTAAGAAAAGAAAACAATTTTCACCACTAAAGAATCGCCTCTCATGCAAAACCTATTCATCTTTAGTGGATTCCATGCAAAATTGACCAATTTATGCAAACCAAAGGATCTTGTGATAAAATCTTTTGTATGGATTTTTTCTTTTTCATTTCCCCTCTCTCTTGTTCTCACTCATTTTTTTGCTATTCCTTGCTATTCCTGTTTTGGTTATATGCTTTTAGCAGTTTAAAATTCTTAATAAGCTTTCTGATGTTATGATATTTTATTGTACTTTTATCACCTGTTTTTATGGAGTATATAAACTGCCCAGGGAGCCTCAGTTGTGGGGTGATACAGAAATGGAATGAGTGAATAAATTGTATGGAAGGCACCAGGGTGGTCTTGGAACAGCCCTCCAGCAGCCAGGCTCCAGTGCCTACTTCCTGTACTACCAGAATGCTGGACCCTTAGCAAAACAGGTAGATTACAGTCTGTGTATCAAGGGCTTTCATCAGGCACAATTTCAGCAGTACCAGAGCATACAAGCAAACTGAAATGCAGCACACAATCTGGGCAAACAGCCCTGCCTGTCCCAGAACCTGACCCCCAATTTTGGTATTTGCTTTTTGTCCTTTTGATCCTCATTTCCCTGCTCTGGAACCAGCCCCCCATCAACCAGCCTCCTCAGAACCAAAAGGGATGTCCTCAGGTAGTAGAGGCGAAAGACGACCAGTGGCAGCCTCCTGGTGGTTGCTCTTGAGCTTCTGGGCTGTTTCCTTCTGCTGGAGGACAGAGTGGTGCATGCCACACAACCTGCCCTGGGATCCCTGGACTAGCCTGCAGGGTGTGGTGGCCAGGACCAGCTCAAAAGCACCAGTCCAGCTGGGATGTCCCTCACCTCAGGTAGCAAATATCCTGTTGTCTAATAGAGAGCGAATGTGCTTCCATAGCTGGGCTGTCAGGCAGCAGAAAGACATTATCCATCCAGCTGGGCTGTCAGGCAGCAGAAATACATTATCCCTTGTGTCCATCATTATCTGGTCGCCTTCTGTGATCTGGGTCCAAATCTCTTTGTGCCTACGATGATCTTTTGTGAATATAAAATGGGATAATGGGATGCAGGCTGCCCTGCACACAGGAATGTTTTAAACATGCTACCTGGTACAGGGAAAAAAGATTGCTCATCGTTATGGCACAGGATATTTTGAACTAGTAAGGGTTCCATCGATCAAAACCACAGTCTAGTGGAGAATTCGCCCCCCTCACACACATACACACACAAACTACATAATGATTTTTTGGTGTTGCTGGACTGAGTCCTTCTGTTTGATTTAATGGTACATGCACAGAGAAGGGGCTCATTCCTGATAGTTCCAAATCACACATCAGGGTGCCTCACAGTGCGGTGAAAGTTAAACATGTGTTGTTCTAAGACACACAGCAAGCGTTTGGAAAACATGCATTCTCGTTCTATCCAAGTGATTCAGCAAATAAGCATAAAAAGATATCCTTTTATGGCTGAAAAACTGCCTCTGTGGAAAGGTCAGGCAATTTTGTATGAGATCCAGCCAATAAACAGATAAAAATGAGTAATTTCCTCAGTATCAGTCACAGTAACATAAAATGTCCTTCTAAAGTGCATTCATGTGACCAGCTTGGCAAGGGGAATTCATTCAAGCAGGGCTCAGCTCGGGAACCTTTCCTATTGCCAGGCTATCACTGAGTCCAGCACACAGAAAAGGTAATGCAAATGAGCTCCTGGTCAGTTCCGGATTGTGTCCGGAGTTCGCCTGTATGGCCCAGCAGGCGAGCACCCAAATGGCAAATACACCTGACGTCTTCCTTCCTTCGCTCAAAGAGGGAGAGAAAGGCCAAAGAAGACATGCAGCCTGACCAGCTGCAGTACCTCCCTTTCTGGTCTGAGCAAGAGAAGTGGCTGGAGCAAGGCAGAGCAGGGCATCTCCCACCAAAACAATACTAGAAAAGGAGATGGGATCTTGCAAACCTGCAAGCCCATTCCATACCGTAGGAGTCCTAACTGTCAGGAAGTACTTCCTGGCATCCAAACTGAATCTTGGTTCCCTGAGCTTTGCTCCATTGCAATGCCTACCAGCATCCTGCCCTCCTCTGCAGAGGAAAACAGGTCTCTACTCACCTCCATGTGGTACTCCCTCATGTAGCCAGCAGATCCCCTCAGGGTCTCCTCTTCTCCAGGCTGAAAAGACCCAGCTCTCTCAGTCTTGCCTCAGACAGCTTTCCTTGCAATCTGGCCACCATTCTTGTGGCCCTACGCTGCACCAACTCCAACCTGACTATATCCTTCCACCGCTTTCTCCTTCACTTCCCCAGTGCTCTTCTTCACCTCCCCACCAGCAGAAGTCTGATTCAAGTTTTCCCCGTCTACTACTGTATCTTCTGTGTGGCACCTGGCATACTATGTAGGTTAAACAGAGCGGAGAAATCGGCAGCAACCTTCCACAGGCTAAACATGTCACTCTTTTGCAAGCCTGTTCTTGCTGATCCCTAATGGTCTTTTAAAAAATCTAGTTGCATCAATCTCTGCTTCCATGACAAATGCATGGAGGCAAAGCCTGTAAATGGGTACCAGCCCTGATGGCTATGCTATCTCGGGATCAAAGGCAGCTTGCCTATGTGCCCCAGTTACACTCATATCCAGCTTGTGGGTTCCTGTTAGCAGCTGGTTGGCCACCAAGGGAACATAATTCTGGACTAAATGGACCCTTGACTGGATCCAGTTCATGCAGTCAATGCATAAATATCATTGTGTTCTCAATCATGCAGTTCATTAGAATAACTCACTTCTTTCGAATTTAAAGTCTGTGACTTTTTAAGCCAAATATATTAATCTCCTTCAATCAACATCATATCAGTAACAAGACTTCTCACCATAAATTGAGGATTTTGCACTGTTTGAAGTTGAAAAATCTGCATCTATACAAATCAAAGCAAGACAATTACACACTATGAGATCATGTCTCAAAACAGATACATGCAAGCGCTAGCCAAAATGTGTTACATCTGAGCTAATCATTAGTGTATGCTCCATTTATCTCTTCCCAAACCTGCTGCAGCAGCATGACTGCATCACATGATTCGGTCCAAAGAAAATATTCCTCATTCTGTTTCCACAGTAGCCAATCAGATATTTACGGGAAAATCCTATGGCAAGACTATGTTGGGGGTCACGTTCCTCAACGACTCTTATTTGGTGCACCATGCCTCTGATGCTGGAAGTGATATACAGACATTCAGATAAGTTCTCAGGGCCAGCTCTGGCATTAGTAAAGTGAGATAGTTGCTTCAGGCAGCAGATCCTAGGAGCTGGCAACAAGGTGTTGGAGGAGAGCACGAGGAACAGTGCAGACTGCACAATACCCCCTGAGCTAGCTTGCTGTGTTTGCAGGTGCAGTGGTGGGCACTGTTGCTTTCCCAGGGTTGAAGATATATTCAGCTGGCAATTCGCTGGGCTTTCTTGCATGCACCTGGAGGGATCATCATCTTGTTCCTTGTTTCAGGAAACAAACGGTCCGAGGGCACTGGCTAGTAGCCACTGGTAGCCTTCTTGTACATGAAAGAAGATATGCCTCTATGAAGTAGGCGAGCTGCTCCTTCTGCCTGTGCACACAGCCTCACAACGTATACAATATCAATCATATTCAAACCACTACCTCATCTTATTTTTGATTAGTTTTTGATCATGTTGCAATCATAAGGACCTTGTAGGGTTTCCTAATACATGGCAAGGGGATATTACCTAAAAAAAAACCCCACTTTTCTGTCTGTATACATTGCCCTTTTAGCTTTCAATTGTTATTGGGAAAAGGCAGCAACAGAACACTGAGCAGAAGAAGGAAATTATGGATTGCATTTATGGAACCTGCAGACTTTCAGCTGAGAGAGAATCCAAGCTACTCCTCCTGACACTCCCTTGCCTAGACACTACATAGCGAGTAACAATGCAAGAGCTTTCACCACCTTGCCAGAAGCCTTTGCAGCCAATCACAACTCTTGGCCCCATTTGGATTCCTCCTAAAGATTATCGTTCTTGTCAGGTCATAAAGCAAAGGGTCCAGAATGAATCTCCAGTATCCCTTAGTGGTGTAGTGGTGTATCCCTTTGAAGGAGCTGTCCATGGTGCTATTATGACCCCAGGTTCAGCTCCATGGATAGCTCCTTAACAGGCTTAAGTGAAAGGTGGACTTTCATTCCACCCCACTGACATCACCAAACTCCACTGAATGTAGGACAAGAGCCCATCTTTCTAGCTGCACACCCATATACACACTGTAACCACCCGAAGAACATTTTGCTAGTTTAGAATGGAATTGTTTCCAAACAGAGAATTATGAGGAAAATGACTGGAACTTTCAGGCCTGATTACATGATCTCTCCCCTCTTCTTCAACTATACCTGGGATATCTGTATTTGAGCTCAGCATTTCTTTGAATCTGCCTGAGCAAACCTGTTTTTAGCAGTGTCATGAAATACAGTTCACACAAACATTGGCTTGCCCTCGTTCAATGGACTCTTCTCCATACTTATTGGAATAGGAGAAGAACGGATGAAGCACAAAAGCCTGAGAGGGGATCTCCAGTTGAATTCTAGGAGCAAGGCATCACCTGTACACATACTATCTCTTTCTTTAGGTTACCTTTGTTTTTCTCTTCTGACATGACAATTTGGGAAACAGCAAGCAGTCAAAAGCTTTCCTGTATTTCTGGATCCCCAAATTTAATGGATTCAATCAGGCTGCAGTGATAAAAGTGAAACTTGCAGTCTGCTAATGGACTGAATGAGAAATCTACTGGCACTGGGGAGATGATGGATGGATGGATATGAAAAAATCATGATTATTAATAATATATTTTTTAATTTTACTGACATAAAGAATGCTTCAGTATTGCACAAGAACATGGATCAGATTGCAAGTTCCCCTATTCTAGCATTTTGTCCAAATATCAGCTAGATTTTTGGACAAAAAAATCCAAAATCAGCTTCTTCTGATCAATCAGCTTCCTCTGGGAAATCTTTTTGCTATTTGGCAGTAGAGAAATGAAATGAAATGAACCCACAAACAAGACATGATAACAGTGCCCACCATTACAATTGAACGTGCAAGACAGATCTAATTCTTCCACCCTTCCAATCTGCTGTTTGTTGCTCATTGAAGCATTAGGTCAGATATTCCTAAGTGTTAAGAAGATTCAGATGGCTAATGTGGTATAGAGAATCACTCACAGGACCATTGTTTGTTTGTGCTGATGGAAATTAGATGGAAGGGAGGCTCCAGACAAACCACACAGTTTCTCAAGAACTGCACTGGCCTCAAGATGAGGCAAATCCCAACCTCGCCAGATGGGCAATGTGTCAGACAAACAGCCACCGCATTCAGCGCTAATTCATGCTTTTCTTATGCAACACAACAATCCTTCCTCTGGCTTTCCAGTAGCAGCCATAAAAGGAAATCACACCTCAGGCAACCAGCCCTATTACTTCCCATACCAGAAGTGTTGCAATGACAGTGTGGCACAGGAGCAAGCCCAGTAACCATCCAACCAAGCATTAGTTCCTCAGATATATTGTTAAGAACTACTTAAAACAGCTCCCGCCCACATCCAAATCAGTGTCAGTCATATTGGGTTGGTTTTCACGCTGCCCAAAAAATGGCAGAGCAGATCCAGTCACTATACAGAACTATAACAAAACAAGCAACTGAAGTACCGTATTTTTCGCTCTATAAGATGCACCTGACCATAAGACGCACCTAGTTGTTAGAGGAAAACAAGAAAAAACAAATATTCTGAATCAAATGGGCACATAATCACAGGCACATTCCCCATCACTTCCCCATGGGCTGCACATCTGACAGACTTACTGCACACACACATTCGCTCTATAAGACGTACAGACATTTCCCCTTACTTTTGAGGGGGGAAAAAGTGAGTCGTATAGAGCAAAAAATATGGTAACTTCAGAGCCCAACTTTCCATTGTTAGAGCTACAATTGTTCTCAATTGAAATAGATCTTTTTTCTCTCCTCCCCACCCCTTTCCTTAACTGATGCCTCTCTGGAAATCTGTCTGCAACTTAATGTTCAAGGGTACAAGCAAAAATATATCATTTTTTCTGAGGTTTTGCCAGTGGTTCTTAAAAACCAGGAATCGAATGCTTTTTTCTACATGAGGGATATATTAAGCATGGGTGCTTATGGGTTTTTTAGACAGCATTGTGATCTTCCAACTCCTTCATTTCCCATTTATTTTTGGAATAAGGAAAATGGGATATTATTTTTGAAAAAGCAGTTTCCACTTGAGTATTTGCATTATCCTGCTACAGCACAGTTCCACCCAGAGGTTACATATCATTAAAGCTCCTTGTGTAGGGCTCAGTTCTGAGACAAAACTGAAAGTAGATGCAGCATTTAGTAACCTCAGGTTAAAAAAAGTTCCTTGTTAAGCTGTTGTTCTTTCAATATTGACATTGGTATTTTAAACAATGAGAGGGGTTCTCCCTCTCCCTTGTATTTATGGTTCCTTTCTTCTGGTGACCACGCTGCCTGTATCTTCCACCATATAAAAAACCTGTGCCAACACCATTCATGGCACATTTTCACTGTTAACCTTGAAAAGCTGAAGAATAAAAATTACCACCTGCTTTTCTATGTTTCACTGAGTTGCTGTATGTATCCCTTCATATTTGAAGGAGGCAAACACAGAGCAGGGACTACTGTAAAGTGGCAACAGGTAGACTCCTGTAAGATTGGATAATGTCACTGCATCTCTGCACTGGAAATCAAGGAACAATCCAAGAGCCTCTTATGTGGAGGTGCAGGAGCAAAGCTGGGAGACATGCCTGAGCCTAATGGTGTGGACCTCCTGCTTGGGCAGTGAGATCCCTGGCAGGACTGATGGTGATGAAAAGCAACAGCACTTAATCTTATGAGCACCTGACTGGGTTTGGGACCACTGCCCTTTCATTCCCAATTTGCTCTCAATGTTGCTTTGGGGCATTGTGGGAAATTTAACAGGGGTGGCGTTTACATTTCCTACTCAGGACCTCAAAATGGTGTGTTTGGGGCATCTGGAGGATTAAAATTGTGGTTTATTTATTTATTTAAAGTTTTTATATGCCGTCCCCATTGCTACACAGCCTCATTTGCGGGTGTTTATTCAAGACTCTCACTGGACACTTAGCAGCTCTTTCCCGGCACACAGCTTGGAAATGACTACATGAGAGCCTGAAAATTTACAGTAATTTTCTTTTGCAAGAGACAAACATAAGTGGAAGTATTTCCTTTCTCCATCTCTACAAGTTTAGGAAACTAATCATCATTGGTATCCCGACTACTGAGCTTTGGCATGCATGTCATTGCACTTTGCTTGACAAAAAAGTTCAAGTGTTTATTATTGTTTTCCCTTTTAACATTTAGCCTAAAAAGTCTTTACAAATTGCATCACTAGCTGCAACCTCTTCCATTATATCTTGAAATACATAGCCTATTTTGCTTGAGGGCTTTGCTCCTGGACATGTGAAATATTACTTGGAGTGCATTCGGATAATCACTTTTACTGTCATTTTCAGCAGAAAAATATTACAGAAAGTGTAGTCAGTGCACTCCATGAAGTGAGCTATACTTAGAGATTCCTGCTTCAAGCAACAGAAGGGGGGAGGGGGTAAAATGGGGGAAGGAGTTGCACTTTGGTCCCCACACCCACTTCCATTCCTGAAAAAAGAATTCCACCTGACCTTAATACTTCATATGTTAAATAGACACACGTGTTCTTAGGAACAACCACTGAAAATGTACAGCAAACAGTATCAGGGAAGAGAGATTTGCAGCTTGGGAGGCACTGAATAGCAGTGGTGGGTGCTGAATCCAACTTCAGAACCCAGCACCTGTGCAGGAGGAGAATTACAGTCAGAAGTAGGGCTGTGCTCTAGAACAGGGAGGAAAATAGATAAACAGGAAAAGTCAGGAATAATAGATTGGCTCCAGAGATGTTTCTCCAAGAACTGAAGAACTGCTTCCATTGGTGGAATCAAACAGAATCCAGTGTTGGCAATTAGAGGCTGAAAAAACTAAACCAAATCTCAAAGAATGTCTTATATGTATGTTGGAAGTGCCTGGACTAAATCAGCTGTGTTTGCAGTTGCCTTATCCTCACACTCAATCATTTAAGAGTAAACAAAAATGGAATCTAGAAGATGGTCAGAAATGGATTGATACTTTGCAAATGGTAGTTTTAGAAACAATTGTTTAACCATTCGAACATATATAAAGTGTACAGCACTATGATTTCAAACTAATTGTCTGGTTCTAAGCTGGTAATAGCAAAACATTGGACAGATTCTAAAGTGCCCAAATGCAAGGAATCAGTACAAAAACCCAAGGCAAGCAGATCCCAGTGCCTCTGTCCACAACACAGATGTCAGAGTTTGGCCCAGCATCTGTGCAATCTTGTATTAAGCAAGTTTGTGAAAAGCGGGCAAATATTTATATATTTCTATTGTTTTAGTAGCAAACAAACCCACTATGAGAATGTGCTGGTTTGAGTTACAGTTTTCTAGCTTAATTAAATTATTTAACGGTATTTTTGAAAATGGACAAGTAGCTTTGAAAATGCAATGGGAATTTTTTCCAACTGGGACAGTTTTTGCTCTTCTCGCAATAAAAATGTTTGCCTTCATGCAAAGCCTTTTTTTTCTGAATTCACATGAAACCTTGCAAAATTCCATGATTTCTTCAACGACGGAAGGTTTTGCTGTACAAATGAGTCTTTCTAGCAGCCATATCATCAGTAAGAAGGGAAAAGATGATGGGATTTGAGGAGAGAAGGCTGGTTTTTCTCCTCCTCAATGGAGCTGCTACCAAAACTTTATCTAATATGAATGCAGTATTCATCTTTACCAAAAGACATAAGGAATGTTATAATAAAACTAGATGAGATAAATATCTCATTTAGCTGCTGCTCCTCCTGTCACTTTAGACTTTAATCTTGAATTCCGGAAGAATCCATTTTTTTAGAAAGAATCTGCATCCTTAAAAAAAAAAGTAGGGTTGGTAATTTTTTATTTTAAACAATTCTGGCACCTGGAAAGCTGAGTGCCTCTATGCAAGCCAAGAAAGTATATCTCCACTTAAAGAAATGCTTGCATCTGCCACTTCTTGGGAACAATTCCCGAAACTGCAGGATCTGAAAAAGGATTCCTATCATGGAGAGGATTGCTCCTGCAAAGCGGGATCCCAGTTCATACAATTTTTTTACTAAGAAAATAATTACTTTAAAAATGTCCACCACCAAGGAGACCAGAGTGACATATACTGTATATTCTCTTCCTCCATTTTTATCCTCATAAAAACTATGTGAGGTACCTCTGCATGTGGATGAGCAGGAATTTGAACTGATGTCTCCCTGGTCCAAGTCTAGGCATTATGACATACAAACTCTTAAGGAAATATTGCTAGAAAACAAAAGTTATGAGAACAAGTCCTAAGAAGAAAGGTGAACTCATCAGTGTGGTTTAAATTATATTAGAAATTCAGGTTAGATGAGTGTTTAAAAGCAAAAGTTGCTCTACTTAATATTTTAGACATTTTGAGGATCTGCACCACATGTCCAGTTTGGAATCATCTCAGTATCACAGTTTCTTTTCTCATGAGACCACCCTGAGGATGGAACTAGCCCTGCTTGGCTAGGAAAGGAGCAGAGGGATTCAGTTCAAAATCAACTTCTTAGCACAGGTTGTTCTCTAATTAGCTGGCTTACTCACTTGGCTGCTGTCTTTTCTCAATGACTTCCGCATATGCCTTCTGTATCCCAAAGTCAGCCTAACTGGCCAGTTTTAACACAATTAAGACTGTAATTAGAAACCTCTGCCTTGATCTGCTTGGAAAGAAAAGGAGGGGAAAGTCCATGAATACTGTGAACTTTACACAAAGTGTGATTTTTGTCCCCTGTATGATGCCTGATTAAAAGTTGCATAGGTCTGCACTAAGGTGTTTGTTAAAAGCTTTAGCTAGCTCTTCCTTTCACTTCTTCTGCCTATTCCTCTGCCACCTCAAGTTACAGTCATTAGGCCTTAGGCAGAGTGATTTACCATATTAGCAGGTGTCATGGACTGGGACACGGGCAGCAGGAGACATGACAGGACCACAACCAGGACAGGAGAATCCAAGGCCATACAGAGTCCAAAGCCCTCTAGCAAGTCAAAGTCCTAGTCATAAGGCAGGTCAACCAGAAGTACGTCTCAGGAAGGAGGTACCTGAGACAAGGTAACCAGGTGGAAATTAGGAGCAACATAGGTGTGGCAAGCAAGGCAATAAGATAAGGCAGGTATGGTAGGAACCAGATGCATCAAGGATCAGGCAAGGTGCAAAAACTGAACCACAGCTAGCAGGAAAACTTGCACTGCTGAGGCAACACAAGAGGTGAGCAGGATGAAGGTGCGATAGCGAACAAGTAGAGCTTTCTTGCTGAGGGAAGAGAGTGTTATACATAGTCCTTCCCCCAGGGCTCCCAACCAGTGCTTATCAGGAGACCAGGAGGACCAAGAGGGCCCAGGACCAATCCTGTGGATTCTGAGGTGCGTGTTCTTGTTCTGGTCACCTTGACCCTCACAGAAGGCTTCCTCCATTATTCTACAGATCTTGAGTCCATCTTCAGTGCCCTTGTGCTTTATTTTGGATTCAAGGAACTTCTATCAATATACAAGCAGGCACAATTCTTTAGGGTACCAAGGCCCTGATTAGAAAATGCATTGTGGTGGTGGTGGTGGTGGTGGTGGTGGTGTGTGGGGGTAGAGGATTCAACACATGTTATGACGCAGCACTGAACATGTGAACTTTATTAAAGGCAACTCATACATCAGGATAAAGCAAAGCAAGTCCACATTGCAGCCAAATGAGATCAGAACATTTGGATTGAAAACAGGTATGACATCTCATTGCTGCCAACACCAAAGGGGACACAGGAGAGGTCACATATGTTTGAAAGTTGTGCATGCGCCCCTGGTTTTAGTTATGTCTTTTAACTACGTAGTCCATCTGTCCTTAATCTGCACAACCTCAGCACTGAAAGCCTGGCCAAGCAGGAGTTGCAGAAGCTGAACCACACAGGACTAAAGATTCTAAACTGCAGATAGGTTAACACATAACTTTGCTACATTTTATATATTAAATCATTTTCTATATTGAGCCATTCCATTCACAAAACACATAGAAGGCATTTCTTAGGGGGTTTTTTAACAGTTTCTTGCATTGCTTAAAAAATGCAAACACACATATGACACCTCTCAGCCATGAATTAATGGAAGTTAGTTCAAGAAATGTGCTGGCTTCTTGTTGTATTTTGTTTACACTCTGAAAAGAAAGGCATTATAAGTAGGACCTGCAGCAGAAGACTTCAGGGTACCCTTTCCTCCCCTAAGCCAGCTATGCCCTTCTGGCAGGAAGCTCCATTCCATTCCCACCCACCTGTTCTCCATCTGATGTCTGGTGGCTACCAAGCATGTTCTGTCCTCTTTGGTGTTTTTCTTTTTATTGTTTCCTTTCCTCTCTCCCTTAGAGGTTTTTTTCCCTAAACAAAACAAAACAAAACAAAACAAAACAAAACAATACAAATCATTCTCAATGCTTCTGAACCAAACTGCTAGGCTCCTCTTTTCTCTTACTATTATTTCTCTCCTGTTTTTCATAACTGTGTGCAAATTAACCTATACACAACCTCATCTTGTTAATTTCCAAGTATGTTACTGACTCCATTTTGCTTCTTTTTTGATAGGCAAGGACATTGACAATGCAAGACTACACAAAATGGATATCCACAAATGCTCACTTGCACATCTGTAAAAGACAAATGAAAAGATAGACAGACAGACAGACAGACCATTATTGTGCAATTTCTGAAGCCAAAAAAAGACCCTAGTTGGGCATTTTGGAAGCTCCTGGAGGCAGGGCAAGGTAAGCCCAATTGTCTATTGGGTACATTGTGGGTTGTTTACTGAACAACTCACACTGTGTAGTTTATTTGCACAGCAGCTTAGCTGGTTGTGCAAATGATCCCCATGACCATTGGGGAACTGTTTCCTGATCACCACAACCTATGATGCCTTATTTAAGCCATGGTGAGTCATAGCTCATGCCAGCAACCTGTGCAAGACAGTTCTTTTAAAGTTCACACAAAACCGCAGTTTATCATGTTGGCCAAACCTAGAATGGCTATCAAGCAACCTAGACTCATGAGCTGCTCTAGGGTTTTTTAGCCACACCAAGAACCCACCTTCCCCAGGACTACGCAACACAATGAGGCACACTCACTGCTTGAATATTCCAGATAGGCCTACTGGATGATACAGCTCTGTGGCCTTCAGTGGCCACTTAGATCACCAACAGTCAAATGGAAGATAAGAGCACAGTTTGCAGAATATGGGACACCAGACATTGTATGCTCAGGAAATGGTCCCCACTTCATTGCAGCAAAATTCCAGAAATTCAGCAAGGACTGGAATTTTGAACACATCCATTCATCATCTGAATATGCTCCAAGTAACAGCAAAGTTGAATCTGCAGTAAAAACAGCTATGAAACACTTGAGAAAAGCAAAAGTTGCAGGAGGTAACCCTTAGCTCTTCTACATCCTCAGATTACTGTATCCTACAGTTTAGGATAATGAATCAATGCACAGACAATTTTGCCAGCAGGAAAGGCTGTTCAAACCAGGGTGAAGTGAGTAGGCAGCAGAAAGAGGGCAGGGCTGTTACAACACATCAACCAGAAATTTCCCCAGTCTCAAACTGGAGGACACAGAGACCAAGCCTAAAGAACAGAGCACATCAGCTGGCACAAGCTAGGCAAAATGATAATCCATCATCATAAAAGCTACAGGTGGAAGGCAGATGACATAAAAGAAGGTATCTAAAGAAATAAACAGAAGCCATACATCTGAGTGATGGATGAGACACCAGCAGAGAATCCTCTGGGATGAGAGGAGCAAGGAAATGGCATCAGCCGAGGACAGTCCAAGAGAGATAAATGAGGAAGAGGCTGCAGCAAGGACACCCACCCTGAGTTTACAGGAGAGCAGAATAAATGAGGGCCACTGAAGGATGTCCTCTCTGAACCCAGTCACGCTCAGTGCTGATGCGTCATTAAGACACCCGCATAATTCTGTCACTTCATTTGTCTATTTTCTTTGTTTTCTTTTTTCTCAAAGAAGAAATGATGGGACACCATGAAAAGAACTGGATTTGGGCTGAGTGGACAAGCTAGGCAATGTTTGAGAGTAATGCTCACCACTTCTGGCTGGAAGAAAGAGGGGTCACAGTCTGAGATAACTTGATGCAAAGTTTTTGTTTAAATAAAACTTAGGTTTCTTTGTGGAAGTGCAGTACACCAACTCTGAAACACTCTAAATATGAATTTGTATTATTCTATCCATTAGATATTTTCAGGCTTTAGTTAAGAGAATGCAAAATGTATGTTTTTTCACTTCTGTGAAACATTGAACTCAAGACTATATGTATGGAGTTATGAAATGTAACACAATACTTCATTGCACACCTCAAAATAATACATAATAATATAGGTCCCTTTTCCTACAGTTTGCAGTCATGTACTCATATTTCTGCTCTTTGGTTGCATGACCTACCATTGGGATGGCCACAAGATATGGGATGTTTCCTACATGGACTTCTGTTACTGAAGGCTGTGCCACCCTAATACTTAACAGTCACTCAAAATATGTAAACTTGTCAGAAGTAACAAAAACCAGAACATCACAGCAGTCAAAAATCTGATGACAGAAAAACAAAAACCCTGTATTAACTATGAAAAGTATATACTGCATTTTTTTTCTTCAGCTGCAACTGAAATTGTAACTATTGAATTGCCTGGTTTTATCTCCTCTAGGGAAAAAGTTAATGTCTATAATTTTTAAATAAACTTAAATACATTTCTAAACAACAAATGAATAACCAATTTAAAATTGCTACAAACTAAAGCTAAACATAAAATGCAACCATGGATTTGACAGGGGTTTAGTATTATTAGATACAGAAAATCTCTTTTTTTAAGTGATGGGTTTCTTGAAGATATTTAACCCATTTTGCCTATTGCAGGAAAACTATTAAGTATATGGTTGCCATTATAAAGTTTTTCTATAGTCTGTGGATACAATCTGAAGCTCCTTGAACTCCATGGCAAAATTTATTCCAGGTTTTTTATTTTTTGAGTTCCAAAATTATATTTAAATAACACTAAAATGGTTTTAAAGAACACCAAGAGATTAACAGAACATTTGATAATGGAACCTCTCCATCTGACTCTAAATATAGCCCAAAGAAATCACCTTCAAGCTTTCAAGAAAAGAACATAATGTTTTCCTGAAAAGTTTCCCAGTTTGTGTTTCCCAGTTTGTGACAAAAACATTTTTTGAATTATTCTACAGATACACACAAGCAGCAGGTTAGTTTTTCACCACAGATTGTTTACAGCGAGTGGAAGCACCTCACACACAGCATGCATCCTAGCAAATTCTGGGTTTAATTAACCCACATTTTGCTGCTGTGATATGCAAACTGGTCCAGAGGCATATAATCTAAAATGACAAGAGAATACAAAGGTACACATAGTTCTCATCTGAAGGAACAGCTCCCTCTGTATCAGCCTGTCTCCATCGTTAGAACTGGGCAAGGAGAACTGGGCTCTCACTTCACCTGTCTTGTAAATTCACCATTCAGGAAAGTACATTGGATATATGCACAATAGAAGGGTTTCTCTGTGGGAGCACCCTAATTTTGGAATGCTCTTCCCAAGAGTTGTACCAGGCATCAATGTTATCAACCATTTGGTACCAGCCTATGTCCTATCTATCTGGACATTGATGAGCAATTGGTTGGCATTGCAATTGGTTTTCCTGTGGTTTGTTTGACTGGTTTTATCATGTGTTCACTTATTTTATTTTAATTTTATTTTAGTGGTGTTTCATTATTATGGTTTTAACATTATTACTACCCACTCATGGGTTTTTATGGAAGGCAGACTAGAAATCCAGTTAATGAAAAAAGAAATTAGCATGCTATGAAACGCCAGCTCAAAGTGGCCCAGTGCAAGGAACATGGATGTTCAGACACCTCCAACAAGACTTGGGTTCCACTCAAGCAGATGAGAATTCTGTTGTTCATCCTGAAACAAATCTGGCACAAGGTATCTAACAAGGTCTCCATCACTACTTTGAACAAGGCATAGCATGAGATGGAAACACAAGTGACCACAACCAGACTTTTTGCAACAGGCTAAACTCAAGTCAAGTCTTTAAGAACACTGTCAGTTAGCTTTGTGCCTCTAAAACAGGAATTATTTCTGGCAATTGGAAATAAGGTAGGTACCAGGTCCAGTTACATGAAATATTACACTGCACTGACCTAGGTGTTGCCACCTGGATGTTGTAAAGTGAGAATGCATTTGCTGCTATTCAGGAAAATTGGCCCTGCATCTCTCTACTTGGTCAGTCAACACTTAACCAGAGAGAATAAGAGAGCCCTGGTATGGGGGGTTATTCGATTTTAGTACTTGTGTGTCTGTGCACAAGTCAAAAAACAACATTTAGCCATTCTCTCCTGCCTGGCTATCTGGCCATCACCAAGGCACATGCCATATGACAGAAAGTTAGTTCCAGTGAATTAGGCCAAGTTTGGATAGAGGGAAGTGAGTCCCTGCCACGCTCTCTGCCCAACCAGTGTACTGTTCTCCACTGCTGAAGTTAACAGACTACAGAATAAAGATCAAATTGCAGTTGGCATTAGAGATCCAAAGCTGCGGGAAGACATGAGTCTCAATTTAGACAAAGCAATTGGAATGTACCAAGCAGCTGAAATTACCAGCACCGGGCTAAAAATAAGAGAAAGAGACCCAGATGCTGTTACTGTAAACATGATAACCAGCATCGAGAGAGAACAGGAAGCACAAAGCAAGAAGGGAGCTGAGAGAGACAGAAAATCTACAGACAAACCAGGGCAAGACAAGCCAGGGGCAGTGGCTGGTAATGCGTAAGTTATGACTACATGCAGATTAACACAATGTCTTGCACTGGGGAAATGTGGCCATTTGTGCAAGAAAAGCTGTCATTTTGCTGGAATCTGCAGTCAGAAGTGAGTGCACAAGGGACCATATTGTGGACTGGTTAATGAGGTAGAGCGGATAACCAATAGAGAAGAAAGAAGTTCTGTGGGCACAGTGTCTGAATTGTGTTAAGACATCCTTGGGCCCCTTATGAATGGGGTACATGTAAATATCCTTTCTGAAAAACCACCATGCCAAATACAAATGTACATTTTGTAGTTTTAATTAGGTAAATAACCACCAAAGGAGTATGAGTTGAAAATGAATATGAAAGAACAAAAAGCTGCAAATGACCATGATAGAATATGAAAGGTTTTATGCTGTGACGCAGTGGATAGCATGTCTGGCTACATTACAAATCCCCACTCAGTCATGAAGTTCACTGGAGAAGCTTGGGCCAGTCACTCTTTCATAGCTTTCGCTACCCAGCAGGGCTGTTGTGAGGTTAAAAATGGAGGGGAAAGAGCCCTTGACCTTATTGGAGGAACAGTGGGATATAAATGTAATAAATAAAATGCCAGTTCTCAAGCTCAGATAACACACAAAACCTAAGATTTTGCAAAACGATTAGAATGATTGGTAGCCCACAGAATGCCTGTGTTGAAGAAGGAATCGTTATTTTTGAAGCTATGGGTTGCCCAGCCTGAATTTGAAATGCAGCTCTTGGAGCCTGGATCCAGAGGCAGATATGATATGAGCCAAGCCATTCCGCCGACAGCAACTGATTTTTGGAGGTGATCTCAGAAGTATGTGGCAGGCCAGCAGTATGCAGAGGCAGAGTGGAAGTGCTGGGGAACCAGGGTCCTTGATTTGTAGGTACCTTGGGCAAATATCCCCAGTAGCCCCTAGCCACCCTGAAGGAGCAAATCAACCCACCATAGAAATATTACAATGGCCAACTTCATATTTTTATCAGACCTAAAAGTACTTTGTTCCTGCAATCAGCTCAAAAAATTAAAGGAGAAAGTAAACCACTTGATATCCATTTAAAGATTAAGAAATAAATTAAGTGCACACATTGGTGATAGAAATTATTAGATTCTATTATTGATTCCAAATCTAAATATGCAGATGAGACATTAGGGAATAATTTTAGAGTGATATAACTTGCCCAAAGCATTATTTATTTTGCACATTATTTATTCATGTCATTTTTCTACCATGCATTTTCATTCAAAAATATAATGCTCAAGGCAGCAAAAAGACATATAATCATGTATAATTAAACAATCTGAAGAACATTCTTAAAACCCAGAGTTACAGGGCAGCACTAATTGGAGCACAAGAAGATAAAATGACAGACTAAGAGAAAAAAACCTGCCTAAATGAAACCTTCTTAAATAGCTGATTAACACTAACATGCTCTGGTGCCAAACAAAACTCTTGAGGAAGCGAGTGCAAACCATAAAATGAAGTTGTTTTGTTTCAAAGCAACCATCATTAACATGAACCACATTTTGTCACTTCAGATGATGCAAATGATGCTAGTGCAGACAGGAAAATGTGGAAGTAAAACTTCACAGTGCAGACAGGAAAATGTGGAAGTTTTTTCACAAACATGCAACAAGATACAAGAGGGTCTTGTGAGGAAAGAGTAGGTCTCTTTTGCTGGTTAAAGCAGGGAACTACAGGTCTCTTGCTTCCCATTCTACAGCATCCTGAAGCTGGCTATTGTAAATGCCTCAAGAAACAAGACTTTTGGACTTGGACTTTCCAGAATTGCTGCCCCTACTTTAAATCAGTGACTAACCACTACATCTTTATTTTTATATTTACTCTAGAGGAGGTACAGGGCTCCTAATCTAGACTAAGAGCTTAATGTGTACTGGGGTAGGGGTGGGGGTGGGGGTAGGTTAAGATGCAGACTGAAATAAAAACAAAAAATGCAACAGCTAGGCATAGGTTTAACATAATGTATGTGCTGACCCTGAACTTCATGGTTGAGAGAAGATTCAATTTAAGGCTTACGTGATCCAAACAGAACATTCCATCAACTATGCTACAGTTATTCTTGTTTGCAACAATTGTCATAAACCATGTTCATACCTATTACAAGAAAGGGTGCCTTTGTGATCTACTTCTATAAATATTTTTAAATCACATTTATATCTCACTTTTCCTCCATCTGGGGACTCAAGGCTGTGCATGGGGCAGGCAGACCCAGATCTGCTTAACTTTATGAAGGCTAATGTATCATGCTCTTTAGTTGCAGTGAGCAATACAATCACTATGCTTATGTTTCCACCTCAATATATTGCATTGTGGCTTTTCAGCCAAAGATAGGCTGGTGGGAGAAGATGTGCAGAATATTTTCAAATGCCAGAATGAACAGCAAATAACTTCAAAATCTTTGATGTGTAGTCATCATTACATTTTCTGCTGTGGAACATTGGCTCTATAAATATTCCAGCCTTTATTTTAAACAAACATTTGCTGGCTTCATATATTATTTACCTACAATGATAATTTATGTGCTTTTTATAGATATAAAGAAAAACCTACATTGTATGGAAAAAATGACATTTGTTGAGCCAAACCAAAATATCACTTGGCCCAACCTTCTAAAGTTTCCTGGCTATTCCTCTGACCTAAACAAGCTAAATCCTTCTCAATCTGGAAGAATTCAATTTCTGCACACAAATGCTGAAGCAAAAAAGCTACAAAAAGTATTAATAGGTTCCAGAAAGGAGATGACCAAAACTAGATATATCACATGTAATAAACACCAACAAAAATACAAATGAGCCTATATAGAATATTCCAGATCCAAACATCAATGTAATTTAACCTAATTTTGAAGATACCCCCTTTCTATTTGTGTCGTTCAAGGAATAATGAGTGCAATCCTGGAAAATATCAAGGGAAAAATATGAAGTCATGAAAAAAATCTTCCAAAAATGAGCAGGCTTCCCTCTTCCAAGGTAATAGCCACCAAGATAATTATCTCATAATGGGTAGGGTGGCCTTTTACACATTGCTGAAAAAGACAAAGCACATAACCAACAAAGACACATATTTGCATGATAAGATTTGTTGGTGCTCATTTATATACATGGATACAAACATCAAAATGACACCAAATTGACCTCCTCGGACAATTTCTGCCATTGTATCTCAGATCCTCAGTCCAGTTATATCAGTACTTGTTTATGCATTGCATCTTTTCCATAGGATACATTTCAGTGGGTATTAAGCTGGCAAGTCTCACTTCCTTTGTACCACCCACCTCCAGCCCAATGCTTTGAGGTGGGAAAAGCTGCAAGCCCCTTGCAATCACAAGGAGGTAGTGGTGTGTGGTCATTCTGTCATCGTATCTAGGCTTCTCTGTACTCCCACTCATGTTCTTCATCTCTCCAACAGACCTGGGTGTGCTATTTGTTGCTGTCTCTCACTATCTAGTTCCTAATACCAGTGAGGTCATGATATTTAGAGTTTCTTGTGAGGAGTTGCTTAACTAATTTTGTTTTTTGGGTAGCCTTGGGTTTAATCAAAATGTCAGCCAAGACCTCAGAAGGTCACTCAATTATCTGTTGGCCATACTGAAGCTGCACATAGAACTGTTCCTCGTTGTTTGGATAAGTTTGAACTCAGATGGCCTAGAAAACAGGAGGTTCTGGGCAGGATCTGTTGGAGTTGCCCTAATAAAACTTATACGTTTTATATGTTAGAATATAGAAAACTGCCTGTCCCCCACTCCCCCGCCCCAATCCGCAGGGTTTTCCATTAAGATTCCTTCTATGGGAAAAGGAGACAAGTCCCAAGTCATGAAAAGAGATATTTTTTACATATATAATCTTGCTGGAGAACTCAAATTTGCTCTTCTGCCACCTCCCCATTGTCTTCCTGCAATGTCCTACCTCTGACTGTAAAAAGCAAACGTTGAAACCTGTTGGATTGTGTAACTCCTGATTGTTTTATCTGTCACTCAAGATCTTGAGGTGTCATGATGTTTTTCCAATGTTTCCATATTTTCCTTTTGTGCTTCTATTGTTCTTGCATATTGCTCATTCAAGGTCTCATTCATATATGCAAAATAATTTATCAGTGTCTTCCAAGGATCTGATTACATGAACTCTTGGACACATCACAATTCCATTTTGCTGTGGGATTATCCCACCTCAGAGAGCTTTTGAGGCGTTGTTTCTTAGACACTTCTTGCCCTTGCATTTCCCCACACCCCATCCTGCCCAACACACACTCTTTCCCTAAATATGAGCTAGCTGTCACGTAAGAGAAAAGAAAAACTGGCCTAAAAGCTCCCTCATGGTGATGTGTAAGCTTTTCATATATAAGAAGCTTTCAGTATCAGGGATCTTTTGGATCAATCTTCTTGCTCATTCTGAGGCAGCCAATGAATGGCCTCTCAGAATGGTCTCTGATTCAGTTCTCACAGCTTTTCTTCACAACACTTGGAAACATGGTAGTCTTATTCCCAGTATACAGAAGGAATCATGGTGATGATTTCTTTGCTCCATATTGCACTCAAACAGAGCAGGGACCTGAAGGCAGGCTGCACAATTCAAAGTCAAATTCATAAATTTCACAAAATGCATCTAGGAAAGGAAACAAGTGGAAGAAACAACCTTAAATTAAAACTCAGGAGTGAGTCCTAGAAAAATCAGGATTGCACAAGGCAGAATGCTGTCCAGATGAATACAGAGCAGTTCCAAAATATTAAAAATGTAATTCTGTTTGACCACCAGAACATCCCACTTAAGAAACAGTACTGTTCTGCTTTGTGCGCACATTGTAGTGGCACATATACTGAGCTGGTACGCCACATCATTAGGTTCTTCTCTTTACAGTGCAACAGACAGGCTCTCCCCTAACCTCTTCCAACCCACCCAGACTGGATATAAGTTCACTTGGAACATCTGAATGGGTGGATCTGCTGTAGCCTTGTGCATTGGTACTATTTGGGTTGTTCCTATCCATGGAGAACAGTACCACTCTGCAATTGTGTTTTCAACATTCTGAATTCTTGAAAACATTTCTTGACAAATGGCAGTGGAACAGGAATCTAGTTCTTTCATCACAATGATTTTTTTTTTCAATTTATATCCTGCCTTTTTCCTACAAAGGGCTCAAGGCAGCTTACATCATTCTCCTCCTCCATCTTATCCCCAAAACAACAACACTGTGAGGTAGGTTGGGCTGAGAGTCTGTGACTGGCCCAAAGTCACCCAGTTGGCTCCATGGCCGAGCGGGGACTCGAACCCGGATCACCTGAGTCCCAGTCCCATGCTTTTAACCACTACACCACTCTGGCTCTCAGCAGGAGAGTTCTTTTCCTGGAGTTCTTTTCTAAAATAATTTTAAATTATTATTCACTCAGCCCAAAACAGCAGCCATTTAGACAACCGCAATCTCATCCTAAATTGATGAATTCCTGGTTTAGTCAGAGTTCAAATGATGGCTTCCCAGTTCAGATGTTTAATGCACTTGCAAATCTTGCAAGTTAGATTAGCAAAGCAGGAGTAAATAGACACAAAGATCAATTAAACTTAGACAGTTTAATTGTGTATTATTTTGTTGTTATATTTAAAGCCCAATTTGATGTTTATTTTTCTCTTGCAAGGAAGCAAAGGAAGGTTTCAAGGTTCTCTTCCTTTTCTTTTATCTGCAGAACTACCCTATAAAGGAGGTTAGAAAGGGAGTCCATGACTGATCCAAAGTCCCCCAGAGTTCCATGGCAAAATGGGGACTAGAAGCCTGGTTCCCTGAGTCCCAGTCCAATTCTGCCTCTCTGGCCTGAGACGGTTATGTCTCTTTTACATTGCCTGTGCTACGTTGCTTTGGGGCTTCCACTTATTTTAT
The DNA here is from genome assembly GCA_023646645.1 of Varanus salvator macromaculatus. Classification (NCBI taxonomy): domain Eukaryota; kingdom Metazoa; phylum Chordata; class Lepidosauria; order Squamata; family Varanidae; genus Varanus; species Varanus salvator. The sequence goes on from JAIXND010000786.1 coordinate 11,528,663, forward strand.
TTTGGTATTTACATTTTAATTGCTCTGTTCGTCTCTAAACTGCCCTGGGAATATGATTGAATGGAAATATAAAAATAACTACAATAAAATTATATATATATATATATATATATATATATATATATATATATATATCTGAAGCAGACCAATGCTTCAGAAATATAAATGTTCTTCAGATTTACATTCTGTGCCAAAAGAGATCCAGAGGACTCGGCTGGGTTTTTATGCTCAAAGGGGGCCCCCTTTCTTGATTTAGATTTACAGACTACACATTACAGACTACACATTACATGACAGCAACCAAAAATCTGCAACTGAGTTTAAAATTGACAGGTAGCTGCAGGTATTCCTCATGAGAATACCTATATAATAACACATATATACCGTATTTTTTGCTCTATAAGACGCGCCTGACCATCAGACGCACCTAGTTTTTAGAGGAGGAAAACAAGAGAAAAAATATTCTGAATCAAATGGGCACATAATCAGAGGCACATTCCCCATCACTTCCCCATGGGCTGCACATCTGACAGACTTACTGCGCACACATATTCGCTCTATAAGACGCACAGACATTTCCCCTTACTTATAGAAAAAGTGAGTCTTATAGAGCAAAAAATACGGTAACACTATGAACACCGAGGACCAGGTTATTTAGCAAACTGCCTTCCTTTAAATATAGGAGAGGAGGCCTTGCTGTCATTCCAAAATCATTGGAATATTACTCTGATACGCCAATGGCAGGGCCTTCTCAGTGGTAGCACTTACCCTGTGGGAAAAAACTCACTTGTGCAGATTGGGAGGCAGAAAATTCACTATCTTTCAAATGCCTCCTGAAAAGGCATCTGTTAACCCAAGCTTTTCCTGGAGCATAACTGAATTAACCATGCTGTTCTGGTGTTGATTATTGTTGTATTGCTGGTTCCGAAATTGTATTTTAGATGTGTTTTTGACTGGGATTTCAATATATTTATGGAAACCACTTAGGGATTTTTCTTAATATGTAGCAGTTCAGAAACAGTACAAATAAATAATGTCTTGGTTTGTCTTATTCACACATGACATTTTTAAGTATACACAATTAAAAGGAAGTTTTCCGGCATAACACCTAAAAAAGGTAAGGTATGAAATGACCTGCTTCCTAGCCTAAATAGTTGAAAAGCCTGTGCCAGAAAACAATTGCCAAATGTTGGCTTGTTCTGCAAAATTAGATATTGCACAATGATAGACAGTGGGTCATCAAACCCATTTATAGCATGTTTAATGTCCATGCTTATTACAGCTGCAGCTTGCCTATGCTGTATTTACAATTTTAAATCCTATCTCAAACAAAAGAAATTCAGAAAATGACGGAATGCTTGATTGCTAAACATTCTGTTTAAAACAAATGAAAATAGGAGCTTTAAAAAAGATCACGCGTGCCAAATTCAACGCTGCAGAGACCTCGCATTGCTTCTATGCCTTCATCCCAACCACACAGAAGTGTGGGGGAGGGAATGCAATTTAACAAAAGTTGTACTGTCTCGTCTGTAGGCATGCACCTTGCACACGCACAAGCTTGTCAGATCCTGTAGCTGTACAGAAGCATCAACACTTCAGAACTGCTACACTGAATAGGAAATGATCCTCATAGCTTACTAGAAAAGGGCAATGGGTCCAGCCATTTGCTCTTTTTTTCAAAAGGTTTTTCAATCTATGTAATGATGTTGTCTGTTATTATGAAAAAAGTCGAATCTTGCGCCAAGTGTCAAGCCTATTGAGAAAGATGTTTGCAGGACAATCTTCTAGTACAAAAGAAGAAAGTACAAGAATGGAGATGGTTCAAAACGATCCTCCAAGCATGGATTCGATTTATTCAAAATTTCACTTCTATGAGGCATAAGAAATAATTGCAATTATGACAACATGAGAAGATTGAATTGGGCTGCTTTTTATTATTGTTCCATGTGTGACTTACATGTGTCACTAATAAAAACAACACGATGGTTTACTATGGCACTGATGCCAAGGCGTTCTTGACCAGAGTTCTGAAAGCGAATCTTTGGCTGTAGTTGTGTTCACTGCTTAACCACATAGTTGTTGTTCATCTTCCATGGCCTGATTAACATGTTGCGTGTGTATATCATTCACTGTTTCAACACTCAATAATGGATTACTGTATTCAGCCGACTGTGAGAACAAGAACAGAAGAAGAATCCATCTGGATCAGACTCAAGACCTATCTAATCTACCATTCTGTTCCATGGTGGTCCACCAAGTGGTCCCAATGTGACCCACCAAGAGGAGCTGAGGGCAAAAGATTCTGCTTCCAGGAAATGAAACAACCTAAGTTGAGGTCAACGTCTATGAATGCTCATCTGTAATCTATATTGTCCTTCACATTTGCATAAGCCTTTGTCTACTATGGCAGGCAGTAATCCTAAATAGAAACATAGAAACAGAGCGAGTCAGAAGGGGTCTCCCGGGCCATCTAGTCTGACCTCTGGCACCAGCCGGCTCCACTCACAACATGCCCACCATATGGACGTCAAGCCTATCCTTGAACACCCGCACTGATGGGGCCTCAACGACCTCTCGTGAAAGCTCATTCCACGCCCTCAGGGTCCTAACTGTCAGGAAGTGCTTCCTGGCATCCAAATGGAACCTGGGTTCCCTGAGCTTTGCTCCATTGGAGCGTGTCCCACCTTCCTCTGCAGGGGAGAGCAGGTCTCTACCCATCTCCATGTGACATCCCCTCACATACCTGTATGTCGCCAACATATCCCCTCTGAGTCTCCTGTTCTCCAGGCTGAAGAGACCCAGTTCCTTCAGTCTCGCCCCATACCCCATCCCCTGCAAACCGGCCACCAACCTTGTGGCCCTACGCTGCACTGACTCTAACCTGACTATATCCTTTCTGTAATGAGGGGCCCAAAACTGAGCACAATACACAATAGAGTCAGTTGCGGGTGCACCAAAGTCATGTAGAGTGGTAGTAATACCTCTCTTGATCTAGAAGCCACACTTCTGGCTATGCAACCAAGGGTGGCATTCGCCCTCTTGACCACCGCATCACACTGCTGACTCATGTTTAGCCTGCAGTCAACCAGTACCTCGAGGTCCCTTTCACAAGTGCTGCTCTCCAGCCACTTGTCACCTAACCTGTACTTATGACAGCTATTCCTATGCCCCAAGTGCAAGACCTTGCACTTATTCACATTGAACGCCATCCTGTTGTCTCCTGCCCACTTACATAGTCTGTCCAGATCCTTTTGGATCTGGAGTACCTGCTCCTCAGTTGTGGTCACTGCTCCAGTTTTAGTGTCGTCTGCGAATTTGATCAGCAGACTGTTCACCCCTTCTTCCATGTCATTAATGAAAAGATTAAACAGGATCAGCCCCAGGACAGAGCCCTGGGGGACCCTGCTTGTCACTGGCTGCCATCCCGATGATTCCCCGCTAATGGTTACCTTCTGCTTTCGTCAGTCAACCATGCCCTAATCCACCAGACAGTGCTTTGGTGTATCCCAAAACTCCTCAGTTTCTCCACCAGGATATCATGGGGCACTTTGTCAAAGGCCTTGCTGAAATCCAGGTAGACCACATCCACTGCATCCCCTCCATCTAGCCATCTCGAAACCTTGTCATAGAATTTCACAAGGTAATGCTACTGGCCAGGACACAAAAAGCAGAAGGAGAAGGAGTGTCAGGTTTTTCAGCCTGCTGGATCTTTTGCTATGCTAGCACCAGCTTAGCATATTCTAAGGGGCCCAGAACAGGTTCCTCTCAGGAGTCGGCTGGGCTTTGTAACTTATACACCATCCCCATTTCAGGTACCTTTGGTACTTTAATGTTGGTGAAAACATAATTTGTGCTAGCTTTCTACAAGTTAGAGCACCTCCAGCTAATCTTAGCTGCCTCCAGCAAGCTTGGGGATCTTGAGATATGGATGGTTCGGTCCATCAGTGAATTTTGCATACTATCAAAGCTACCTTTCATGATAATCCTCTCTGTCTCTCACAGTTCCTATTGGTGCTTCTCAGACTGATTCCCAAGCACCTGACAGTCCTTTCTTTCTTAGGAATTGACCAGATGACATAACACTCGGATCTGGCCAAATGTGCAATGCAGAGGAATTGCCCAGCTCCTCAACACCAAAGGTTCCATCCTCATACACACATGCATGGATGAATTCAGCTCGTGTGCACCATTCAACATGTATGGGTGAATCAAGAGGCCGATTTTCAAGTGTTCAATGGGAAAATCAACCATGCAGTTGTTCAGCTACATGCATGTATAAAGCACTGAAACGTTCTGTCCCTGTCTGTATTTGCAAAGGATGACAAAACCCAGAATGGCACTCCAGAAGGGTGTGAGAATCTGTGGACACCCACCCCCTTCCACACATTGTTTGCAGGGGGGAAGAAAGAGATGCCTGAAATTAGCCATCTGTGTCTTTTGCTGGAGAATCCTTGCCTTGGTGCTCCTCCTATGCTTGATTAGATACCCATAAAACTCTGAGTTTGCTGTCAGCCACATTAAATGGTGCCGTTGACAACCCTTGAGTTTTTTTCATTCCAATAATAACAAGACTCCACTTTTCTATACATTGATCCTTTATTCAACTTTCTTTAGCTCTTTTCTTGTTAGTTTAGCTCTAGTTTAGCGCTTCTCTTGTTAGTAGTCCCCATTGCATGCCTGAAGGCAGTCATCATTAATTGAAATTGGGTGAATCATTTCACAATGAAAACTAATTGCCACTGAGTACACTTCTAAGAGGTAACTCGCCAATATTCAATATCAACATGCAATGTTCACAAGCAAATTTGCCCTTAAAAGATTAAAAAAATACTGGTGAATATTCAGTATTTAAGGTAAATATCCCAAAATTAACCTTTTGACATTCAAGATTTTGAAATTACCTATTTACTCTGATTGAGGATCAACAAGAAATACTACACAGTTATATTGTCATGTTTCTTACTTCTCACTTCTGCTCTCCAGTTGTTCACCTTGTTGTGGCTTTGATGAAATGTCACATGGTAAAAACATGCACACACAAAACCAACTGGTATTTAGGATGCACCATATCTGCTGTAAGGTCCCAGCCAAATATTCTGCCCTGTTATTGAAGAACTTTATGTCTTCTCCTTTCTCTTTCATTCCAACTTTCATGCCCCTGCCTCAGTTTAGCTCTCAATTAAGGGTCCACAATCAATCTCAACTTGCTCTACTGTCTGAGAAGGAAAGGTCTCAAAAAACCAAGATGTTCCCCACTCATTATACTTTACAGAACTGCAGTTTAAGACTTGGAAAAGTTCAACCTTGCAGGGAAGATGCTTCACAATGCCTTCAGCCAAGAGAAAAATGTTTAATGTAAAAAACAATACCATCCAAGGGATTATTCATATGTGAGGGAACATAAAGGAACAATCCTATGCTTGTTGAGACAGAAAAAAGTCCTAAAATTCCCCCGCCCTACCACAGCCAATAGGGAAAAGTCATGCCAGTCCTGAGGTTGCAGGATCAGCCTTAGAAACGGGGGCTGTCTAATATCTGATGCATCCTGGTAGTGCTCAAGTTTCCTTCTGCCCTACACCGCAATCCTTCCACCATTCATAGGATACTCATAATTCTCTGAATGTGTCTTTGTAACAAAACAAAACCCCTAAAGCTGCAATCTTGTGTACACTTTCTAGGGAACCCAATTTAATTGCTACTGAATTTAATTGCTGTAATTTCTGTGTAAACGTGCATAGAATTGCACCATAGTTCGGAATACAGCATTAATGAGAATGGTGATATTACGCTAGAGAAATGAAGGAAATTAACTGGAGAACTAGTCTATAAAAAACTGGACAAACTTTGCGGTTCTGTGTAATGTGAAATAAGAGAACATGTTGAGTCATGCCCACCATTCTTATTTTTTAGAATAATTATAATTTAATTTATTTTTTAAAATAAAAGAGAAATAAAATTTAACTGGTAAAAGCAGAAAGCATTTTGCAACCCTCTTGAACTGCTCAAAGAAGTTCATAAGCAAAAAAGCAAGACTGCTGTATTTGAGTGTTTGGATATGACGAATAGTGTGAGGGTAGAGGGACTGAGAACACATTGCCCGATGAAATAAAATATGTGCATCAACAATGACAAGAGCAAGTCTGCTGGCATTGTACAATCAAAGAACATTTATAGCTTATTCAGGAAATACATGTGGCAAGCAGGTAGCCCGGAAGGGACTACCGAGATGGTGTCTGTACTGGTAGGCTTTTAAAACCTACCAGTTACTTACCCAGTTTGGAGGAGGAGTCAGGGATCAGGTGGGAGATCAAATAGGCAGCTTGCTAGAGGCAAATGGGAGTAAAACAATAGGGCTGTATGTAAGAAAGACACACAACACAAGAGAAGAACCTTCAGGACAGGCAAACAATTAGCATATCCAAGAATGTACTTGAGTAGGACAGGAAAGCAGTAGCATCTCTAAGGCAATCATGGGGAGCAAAGCTTGCGACACGGATTCCTGATCAGATCAGGAGTCCCACCTCAAGTCTAAACCTGCTCTCACAGTGTCAGGCTTTTAGCAGCCATAGTATGGCAGAGATTTCACTAGTTTCGTCCTGACAACATTAGCATTATGCAATTTACTCACAGGCTGAGTTTCTGGAACCTGCCTAGTTGCCAGAGTACCTATCCATAGTGCTGGGCCTATTTGGGGGATGGGGTTCCACACAGTGGCTCGCTCCAATAAAGCCCAAAAAGGAAGAGTGGGAGACACCTTTGTCAGTGGCTTCCTTTTTGGGCTTTACTGGAGTGAGTCCACTGACAAAGGTGTCTCCCACTCTGACTGTGGGTTGAACTGTCACTCCCAGAATCCCCCACCAAGCATGGCTGCGATGACTACAGCACTGAGCAGGAAAGGTCGCATTTTGCTGCTGTGAACAAGTTACCAGCTGTGTCAGACACAATTCGGGGACAGACTGGTGGCGGGTCAGCTAACTGATGTGGGGTGAGGGGATGAAGATTATGCTACAGATTTCCCCAAATTCCTAACCGATTGGGACTAAACATGCGGCATCGATACAGTTGAAGGGAAAATTACTTATGCAGCCTGACACATGCCAGAATCATTCGGGTTTTGTTCTTTCCAACATGGTGGCAGGGTGGAGCCGGGGAGATTCATTCCTTGACTTGGCCCCTGAATTGTGCTGCGTTCCATTACTATGACTTGAAAATTACTATAACTTCGGCCTTCCAAACAGACAATATGCTGCCTTGTTAGAACAAAAGAGGGGTTTCTGGTTTTTATTAACGTTTTAAGAGTAATTAATGCTTGCAAGAGCCTTTCAGATGAAAAGGAAAGTGCTTTACTAAGGACATACAGCTCTCCCTAATAGTACCATTGCTACCAAATAACAGGCAAAACAGCCGTTGGCTTAACAATTGCACCTTCCCTATTGCCATTTCAAAGAATCTTCCCTTGTGACAGCCACCCCAGTCCACAGTTCCTAGCATTAAATTATGCAAATCCCAAATTCCTTTGCATAACTGACTTGTTCATTGACTTAGACAACGTTCTTGGAAGTGCTTAATAAAATCTTCAAAGTCTTTTCACTTTAATCAGGAGTCATTCTTTTGGGCTGGGCTCAGGGCCAAACTAAATGAGGTCCTCTGGAAGTTTTCTTCCCACTGCAAACAGCAGGCATGTGGTGTGGGAGAAGCTGGATAATGTGAAAGCTGGACAGTGAAGAAAACTGACAGGAAGAAAATCAATGCATTCAAAACATGGTGCTGCAGGAGAGGCTTGCAAATACCCCAGACCAACAGGAACAAGTGGGCCTTAAATCAAATTATGTTGCAACTTGCCCTGGAAGCAAAAATGATGAAACAGAGGCTATCATACATTGGGCACCTCATAAAATGGCAAGACTCACTGAAGAAGGCAATAATGTTAGAGAAAATTGAAGGCAAAAAAAGAAGATGACAAAGTATGAGAGGGTTCAATTCCAAAGAAGAAGCCGTAGCCTTGCTTGTCAAGAACAGGACATCTTGGAGGACTTTCATTCATAGCTGCTGTTACATGCCATCAAATTGTCTCTGGCTTATGGTGACGACAAAAGGAGAAAATGCCACTTCCTATTTGCTCCCCAGCTCTCTACCTGTCAAGCAGTGGGAGCAAAGATGAAGAAGAGGATGAGCAGCAATCTTAGCTGGTGACACTACTAAGGTAGGGGTTTTCATGCCCAAAGGTCCTCAAAACGCAAAGCTGGCAGGGTTCAACATTATTCTGTGCTGGGAGTCGAGAGAGACCTAAGCAGAAAGGGCTGTGTGATCAAATGGTTCTGTGGAGCAGAAAGCAACTCTCCTTCTCTGACTGCCCACCAGCAGCTGATCTGCAGCAAGTTCTCCAAGATTTTTAGGATAGATATATTTAAATGGGCAAAGAGCTTTCTAGGTACGACTGCAGGTCACCACAGGTGTTCTGGTGCCCATGGGTGTCGTCTCAGGAACCCTACCTAGTTGCCATTGAAGCACTCACAGGTTTCAAGCCATTGGTGCTTCTGATTGGGCAGCCTCTTGGTACTTCAGAATCTTCCCAATTTCATTCAATGCTTTTAATTTTTTTTAAATGTTTGCATCATTGCCCCAAATCCAGATTTATGCTGGGTGCATTTGTTTCAGGAGAATGGGCTCTTAGTGATGGTTGATGCTGTGGGCTGGGTTCAAGGATGGCTCCCATGAGACATATGACAATGCGCATCTATGCATTGTCCATCAGCGCCAACATCAAAAGCTGGGAAAAAACTCAGAAAAGAGATACACTTTTTCTGTGTCCTGGACAAACACATACTCTGGCCCAAACTAGATGTTACTTTGATTATGTGGTTAGTACATTTTACATGCGTGCGTGCATGCATGCATGCACACACACACACACACACACACACACAACAACACACACTAATGAACAACATCAAGAACAGATGGTGTTAAGGAGCAAAATCATTTACAAATTCTATGTAATAAAGATATAAATTGGCATGGTAAGTAATTAAGTGCTGCTAACTCTGTATTTTCAATTACTACATGCCACCAAGATGTTTTTGCAGAGTTTAACAGGCAATGGTGGTGGTCTCATTCTTTCCTTAATTTTATTCACATACTCAATGAAACAGAACCATCTGCCCCAGAATCCTATTTGTTTGTTCGTTTAGTTTCATTTCAAATCTGTTTAGTCACTTTTTGCATTGTCCATATTCTTTGCCTGGGGCCTTAAATGTTTAATAGTTGGTGGGAGGTGCCCTGATTTTTACTGGAACAGTGGAGTGCAAGGAGGGGAGTTCTCACCATCACCCAGATGAAAATTCCCTCCTGCAGAATGCAATTAACCTTAAGGGGAAAGCTCTGATTGGTTCCAACACAAGTTTTTTTCCTCCGTGGCAATCTGCACACAGCACCGCAGCAAAGTAGGGCTTATAGTGCCTTTTGCCATTGCAGGGACTCTTGGTTCATCAGACCCCCTCCCCCCACGAGACATTCCCAATCCCTCCAAATGTAGCCATAATCATCAGAGCAGCCGGGAGGAAAACTATGTGCCATTCGCTCTCATAATGAAAACTGCTTTGGGATGGCCTGATCTGGTCTTACATGCATTTTTCCCAGAAGTATTTGGGGAAAGTTGTATTTGTATGTGTCATATTTGGAGGTGGCTTGGTCTTGGACAGCCGAGACCCACTTGCTTTACCAAAGACCTGCTTCTGGTAGAGCGGAAAACACCTCAGACTGGTTTGCTGGTAAGGTCAGTGCAGCTGCATGAAGGCTTGGCCTCTCCCTGGGGCTTGTCAGGTTGAGCACCTGACATACCAACATTTACCATCCCGCCAGTGCTCACAAGGATGATTTTCATCTGGTTCCAAGGAGGAGAAGGAAGTGTTGCTGGAAATCACAAAAATCTATGTGATTGCGCTCCCCAGAGAGGTCCTCCTGGCACCGTTATGTTTTTTGGCACCAGGTTAAGACTTTTTTATTCCAGCAGTATTTTAATAAGTTTTAATATTGTTTTTTCTATGTTTTTAATTGCAGCCAGTGTAGATCAGGAATTTTATTTATGCTATTACATTGTAAGCCGTCCTGAGGCTTTTTTGCGATTAGGACAGCATATAAATATTTTAAATAAATAAATAAATAAAATGAGTAGGTCACGCCTAGCAGTATTTTTTTAAACACCAAATGCGGTTGCTAACCTCACAGTTAGAGCAATTTAACCTCGAGTCAGATAGTCATTTTCTGTTCATCCCTTACAAAATAGTCCACATGAAGCAAGAATTTATAAATACTTTTTAAATCAATTTCTTCTAAAGTTAAATTTCTTATATAAAACTTTACTGATCAGTTCTCCCTTCCTTTATTGTTCCTGCGATCTACAAAATGCATGTTGCAAAGCTCCAATTTTTAAAAAAAATCATTAAGGGATATATCATTCTGAGACTAATATTTTACATTTTGTATGCTTTCAGCCTGCAGTATAGAAATAACAATGCAAAGCACCCTTTCTCTTCAGAATGTAATTAAAAAGTTTGTGAAACATGCTCTGTATCAAACATCTCAATATATATTTTAATAGAGATTTCTTAAAAGACCTCAACAATGTCAATAAAATGAATTCCTTGCTATAGTTTTATGTCTTAAATCCTTTAAAACACATGCAAGCACTGTAAATAAGTACAGCTGCATCTAACTGAGAGACTAACTAGAAAGCCTATTTGATTTTTAACTGCCCAATAACCCAAGTTTTCTAGGCAGTGTACAAATTAAAACATAAAATAAAATGCAGGTGAGATAATAACAGCAATGGACATGATAAAGCCAAAAATCAAACCAACAGCAAGGATAAACCAGTTCAAAGATCTAAAAATGCTAAAAAACCAAATCTACAAATGCCTGGTAAAATAAAATGTGCTACCATCAAAAAGGTCTCTCTCATAGCTATATCTCATATTTAGTTGGAGCACTTGCAAAAGGTCCACAGATGAAGACCTAGTGTCCACACAGACAGATATGGGAGGAGATTGACTTCAGAGTTACTGGCTACAAGTCTTTTAGGGCTTCCGAGGCGAAGATCAGCACTTTGAATTTGGCCTGGAAATGAACCGATGCATTAATACACTGGTCACCATTTTGTATCCTTCCCCAGGCCCCATGCCTAGTGTCATTCAAGGAAGTTGTGTGCATGAGGGAGGAAAGGAGGTCACCAGAAAAACTGCGGAAAAGTGGAACCATCGAGAGCCTTTGCCTCCATGAATTTGCTCAGTCCCCTCTTAAAGCCATCCAGATTGTGACTTCACAACATCCTATGGAAGCAAATTCCATAGACTGACTCTGGGATGGTGTGAAGAAGTCCTTCTCCTCTGTCCTGAATTTCCCACTAGTCAACCTGAGGTGATGGCACTGTTGGGGTCTTGTATCTAGCATCATTTTTAGTCACCAGGTTAAGATTGCCCTCTATTTCCAGGCACTTAACAGCATGTGAAGAGTTATGTCAGCTATTTTAACTAGATCTAGTTTTATTGAAATTGCTTTAGATGTTCAAACTGTTTTCAATTTGTGTATATTGGAATTTTAGACTGTTCTGAATTTGTATACTGGAGTTTTATGTTGTATTTTATTATATCTCTTTTATTGTACTTTGAGAAATTGCTGTGAGCCACCCAGAGAGCTTCAGCTATTGGGTGGTATAGATATAAAAGAAATAAATGGTATTGGGAGAGAGGGGTGAAAGTGTCTCCTTATCCATTTTCTCTACAACATATGTAATTTTGTACATCTCTATTATATCCAGCTTTGAAGATAAAGAATGGAGAGAAACTGCCTAAGTGGCCCAGCATCTGGTTTGTCCACAGAAAGTTGGAGGCACAGCCCCCAACATCCCCACTTTTAAAAAAAAGCTCAGGCAGCCAGAGATGGCAGAGACAACTGTGCTTGAAATCTTGCAAACCTGCTGCCTATTAGTAGGAAAGAGAGATGAACCGACATTCTGGAGTGGCACTGGACCACTTCTCGTGCAGCCTGGCTTCAGGTAAAAGACAGGGCTGACCAAAATGATACCAAAAGAAAAGAAAAGAGAACACATCAAAATTGATCAAAATAGCCTCTTCCTAATAATGCAAGGCTAGGAAGATTAGTGATGATGATGATGATGATGATGATGATGATGTTTAAAAATCCAGGTCATGAGACACCCTTTTTTGCCACATCATCATTTCTACACGATCGGATATCAAGTGCCATTGCAAAGTACAAGTCTGCATGTTACATTTATTTATTAGATTTAAATCCCACTTTTTTCTTATAGCAAACTCAAAGCGTCTTCCAGCATTCTCCTCGTGCTCTCAGTCTTGTCCCCACCACAATAACCCCACGAGATAAGTTGGGCTGAGAGTCTGTGACTGGCCCAGAGTCACCCACCTGGCTCCATAGCTGAATGGGGGGTCAAGAACTCCGATCGCCTGCATCCCAGGCCCGCACCATGAACCACTATACCACACTGCCTCTCACACTGAGATAAGGCAAATGTGCTGAGCACGGAACAGTAGCTGTGATCCATGCAACTGTGGATGGCACCTGGCAAATACGCTTTGCGCCCCACCTGCTGACCCACAGAGTATTTCAGAAAGTGGCCCTGGGAGATTTTCTTCCCCTCCAAGAATTCAGTAGATCACACACAGCACAACTTCCATGCAGAGTCCAGCTAGTTTGCAGAGGCATCAAGCAGCAAAAGCAGCGAGTGTTCGAAAGGCCTGGATGCAAGTGGAGAAGGGTCACAGCACAGTCTGCTTATGACAAATTGTTAGCATGTGCTGAATATATGGTGTGCCCCCCCACCACCACACTCATTCCTCCTTTCCCCAGAGAAACATACCTGGAAAAATTCTAAGCAAGAACAATTACAGTAATGAGGGGCAACAGATCAACTGAATTACTGTCCCTCACAAAGGGAAACATTCATTTCAGCAGTTCCCACAGATCTGGGTTTATCAGTCCTTTTTGTTCTGTTGAAAGGCCACTGGTGAGAGGAAGCTCTGCTGAAGGATGGAAAAATGGCAGCCGCCTGCATTGCTAGAGAAGCACTCCCTTATGTGTCGCCCCTGCTCCCCGCAGGGGCTAATATGAAGCTATCCCATCTCACTATGGTACTGCTATCTAAATGTGTATGTGTGCACATATGTACCCATATTCATAAAAAGGTAAAGGTAAAGTTTTCCCCTTGACGTTACATCCAGTCATGCCTGACTCTAGGGGGCGGTGCTCATCTCCGTTTCCTAGCCAAGGGAGCCAGCGTTTGTCCACAGACAGTCTCCGCGGTCATGTGGCCGGCATGACTAAACACCGAGGTGCATGGAACACTTTTACCTGCCCACCGAAGTGGTACCTTTTTATCTACTTGCATTTTGCATGCTTTCGAACTGCAAGGTTGGCAGGAGCTCGGATGGAGCAACAGGAACTCACCCCATTGTGCAGATTCGAAACGGCAACGTTTCAGTCAACCAGCCCAGCAGCACAGCGGTTCAAACCACTGTGCCACCTGCAGTCCCCACCCATATTCATAAGCACATGCAAATTCTATTCAAATCAACACAACCTTTTTTCCTGTTTTGGGGTGATTCACAGCTTGCTTCTGGCATGTAAAAGCCATTCAAGGGAAGGAAGAGGCAAGGGGCTGCCTCTTGCCAGCTGGGTTGCAGGCTGTGTCCACACATAACTCTCCTGCAAACCAGGATTAGAAATTGCCCACACCCACACTGTGAAGCTAGAGAAGCTGGGTTTTCCTGAGTGCAGCATGAGGGGCACCACTGCAACTACACCCAGGAACTCAAGAGAATGTAGTGGCCATAACTGTGCTCTCAAAAGATCTCTTCCAAGCCTTGAGAATATTACAAGAGCTGTGCTGGATCAGGCCTCAGTCTCTCCATCATTCAACCCTGAGTTTCAGGATTAGAAAGGGGGAAATTTCATTCACATTCTGCTTGTGGCCTTCCTGGAGGCATCTGGTTGGCCGCTGTGGGAACAGAAAGCTGAAGCAGATAGACTAGCCTTCCCTAAACTGCTGCCTTCCAGGTGTGTCGGTTTGTCTGTTTAATTTCAGTACACTTAAGAGCCAAAGCTTTCTGAGCAGTTCACAACAGCATATTTTTAAAAGAATATTAAAAATACCATTACAACTGATTGAAACATCATAAAAGTTAGTGATAGGAAATTTAAAACCAAATCAAAACAGAAAAATAAAATTAAACACTTAGAAGACCTGTTAAGCCCTGTCTAACAACCAGCAGGCCCCAGTAACTGGACAGCAAAGCCCATCATTCCAGTATCCATCTGGGCTGGGAACTGCATGTTGCATTCAAACACATTTGAAGGGCACCAGGTTGGAGAAGACCACGGTAGACCTTTAGTCTGCTCTAACATGGCTTTTCTTACCTATATTTGTAAAGAAGGCAAGCATTACAAAAATGCCACATGTCTGCAGTGCTCTCTCCCCGCAAGGTGATTAAACTAGACTGGTTCTGCCCTGGAAATTTTCACCAATCAGAAAAGTGACAGCAGTAAAATTGGTCCTGTTTTTCTGTGTGTGTGTTCACATGTGTGAGTTTGTGTTTGAACTGAATGCTTTTCGTGACCCATTTTTGGATTCTGTTCTTTTCTTTAAAAACAAATAACCAAACTAACATATTTTGTGGTTTATGTTAGTCCGTTTGCATTAAGTCAAGTATATAGAGTGGTATTGCTATTGGAATGGCCATATTTCCCCAAAATTGGGACCTCCACACAATTGCTGCCAGATGTACATACTCAAAATCTTACATCATTCAATTGGCACTGGTAAAACCTCATTTCTTCTGAGGTCAATAAAAGTTGCATTAGAATATTGCCGTTGTCTTCAGTTGGCTTAAGATGTGCTATCGAAAGCCTTGATCCTATAAAAGAAAGAAACATCCCATCAAAATGTTGTTTCCTGTTTGTACTTATTGGCATGTATTGCCAAGTGAGTGTAGACAAGCTTGTGTTGTGTCCACTGAATTCAGTGTGGCTGACTTCTGAGTAAATCTACATGTGTGGGTTGGGTGATAAGAGTGCATTGAAATAAATTTTGGTCAACACATAGGAAGAGTTGTTCCTTTTATTTTTCTGTCTCTAAGAAAAGTGGAGGAGATAAGAAGAGATGTGAGTAGTGCAGCAGGATTAGAAAAGCATTATAAAGCAAAACAAGTGTATTGATTTATTTTCATCCAGAAAGAATGTTAGCAAGTTACAGTTTGTACCATCTGAGATTCTGAGTGGAGACGGGTACACTAATCGTTGTCATAAAAGATACTTGCTCCAAAAAGCCAATTTCCCTTCTGCTTCTTTTTCCTCCATCCAATGAAATTGAGAGTGCAGGGAAAAGCCTGGGATAGATCCCTTCCTGAACTGCACCACTACAAACAGCAGTGAAGGAACTGCAGGACCTTTCAATTTGCATGATGTCAAAAATTAACTGCAAGTGGAAAGCTAGCATGTCAGAGATGACAGGCTCGTTCTTCTGCTTGACATAATTGCTTTCTATGTGCAGGGAGATACTGTTTTGATTTCAGCATTGATTTATGCTGGCCATAACAACAAAAAAAGATGCTTCTGAGATAATCATCTAAAGGTCATGCTAAGTAAATACCCTGATTCTCTTACATTTTAGGTCCCTTGTCCATTTCTTCTTGATGAATAGCACGCTCCTACAAATGTGTACTTGGATATATGCTTTATTGCAGCCTTCCCTAACCTGGGCCCCTTCAGATGTTTTGGACTACAACTCCCATCAGCCCCAGACAGTATGGCAAATGGCCAGGGACGGTGAGACCAAATATGAGGGCACCAGGTTAGTGAAGGAAGACTTGTGGAGTCCAAGAGGGCTTACTGTTTGAAATGTTATCAGATGGCACTTTAATAATCTTGGGATTATTATATTCTGGGATGATTATTAAATGACACTCAAAAATCATGTTTTGTTCTCCTTCTTGACAGCAGTTTCATGGCTTCTGAAGAACATATTGGGAGGGTCCTATACCCTCACGGGCAAGTATTTGGGAATCTGAATCCCTGCTTACTCAGCTCTGGGCATTTCTCATGCCATCTGAAGAACCTATAAACAACCATGAGTGCATCACAACCCTCCAGTTTTGCTTCTGTGTCCAACCAGCACTTTCAGCTTTTAAAACCAGGCAAATGCAGGATTTAATTGTGAAAGTGAAAGAAAGCACAAATTCTTTTTATGGATTCATGCTATTCCACAACACCACAGTGCCAACTAGAGGTTATGTAGCAGAAAGGCAGGAAATGCTCCTTGTGTAGTGCCTGGATCTCACTTCCACAACAAACCTAAAAGTAAATATAGCAGATTAACTGCTTTGTTTAGAACAAATGCTGGAGTGCTTCCAGACAAATATTTCTTTTTTAACCCTACCCCATTAATTGAATTTTCTGGGGTCCAAATTATATCATCAACCCATGTTTTCCCAAGCTGTCTTCTGCCTTTTTTCTTATCAGAAAAAATATGAAAGACAAAAAAAATGCACTTTATTGTTTTTATACTTTTTGTAAACCACCCAGAGAGCTTCAGCTATGGGCAATATACAAATGTAATTACTAATAATAATAATAAAATGGACTAACTCCACAGCATTTTGATTAAGAGGCCTCCATCTGGAACAATTATTGGAAAAGTATTGGATTTAATTATTCTTGCCTTCAGCAAAGTTAGCAAGCCTGACCTGAGGGATTCCTAGCTCACATGATGCTAGCAAGGGAATCCGTTACCTCTGACCTTTCAGACAGAGGTCCCCTTGTTGCCATTAGCATGAGAAACCCCAGGCCCTTCTACCACAACTTTTCTGTGGTAGCAGATGCAAGGGAGCCTGACAGGGAACTCCAAACAGCTTTGTGGGCCACCAGCAGGCTTCACATGGTGCACCCTGATGTAGCGCATACAGCAGTAAATGACTCAGTATGTAAAGTCAGTCACATATGAATCATCCAAAAGGAGGACAGAGGACAGTGGTTTTAAAAATATGGATACTGAATATGGCAATAGAGATGCAAATTTAAAAATAATTACTATAATGTAAATAAAAATATAATATTTCCCAAGAGCTAACTGCGGATGGGCAACAGTTCCAGTCTTGGATGGGGCACCCCTTCCAAGAGAAGGTGGAGCTCTGATGCACCTTCAAATCAAGAACTACTTCCTGTAGAAGCGGACACATGGCCACCTTGCCAAGTGTGCTTTCCCTAGGAAAAAATATACTCTACCAAGGCAGGCTTAACCAGCCATGAAAAGTAATACAAAGGAGAAACATTAGAAGAAAACAAAAAGCTACGATGCCAAGAGATGGTTCAGGACTAACAGTAAATTTGCAAATTAACCAGGTATTTTCAGAAGGACATTTATTTAGAGTAGCCAGGTCTAATGCTGCTTGGATTTGCATGCACAGACTAATCACACTGCAAAGCTGGGAGGTGGCTTTGGTGAAAAGATGCAGAGAGGATTGCATTGTCTTAATTATCAAAGATGGAAAAGCTTGAGCTTGTTTGGAGAAGAGCCACAAAATGTGTGCTGAAAGGGAATGATTTATTAGGTGGAGGGAATCAAATCTTTTAAAATGTGTATCTTGGCTAAGCATGGATAAGGGTGGAGATACCATAAGAGCTGAAGAGACATGGCTAAGAGCAGAGTACTTGTTCTTCTTTTCAAATGGGCAAGGAGGGGCACAATGTACAATAAAGAAGAAGAAATGCTGGCTTTGAAACTTTTATGCTGTTGAATAATGGCTACGGAATTCAGTGCAAATTCGAAGTTAACTGGAAGAAATTCTGCTTCTCCTGCTTTTGGACAGAACCTGTATATGCTGTATATGTTAATAAATCTCTGTCCTATCATTTCAGTATTCCAAACATATGTCCTACAAAGGCATGGAGATGGAGCAGCGCAGAGCAGCAGGGGGAACCAAGCAAAGAGATAGGGATGAGAATCTTCAGCAAAGGCTCTCTGGGACATACATAGCCTTAGCGAAGCTTTGCCCTGCTTCTGATAGCTGAAGTGCATTCTGCTGCATTACAACTGAAGGCCCTAATTCCTCCTTGCACCCAAAGAATGTCCCACTGGATTTTTGTCTAACAGAGCTTGATGATGGTTTATGGTCTGAGGCGACCAAACCAGCCAGGAGTCCAGACTGGAGAACAACACCAAGACGAAGCCAGAAGTCAAGACCAAAGAATAGCTACACATACATGTTCCTAGCCCATGAAAAGACAGGCAAGACAGGGTAGAAACAGGAAGCCATCTTATACCTTTTCTGTCCAGGAAGACCCAGTAGCCAGCCTGCATGGGCGGATGCTTCGCTGAGAAGCTGCCTCCTGCATTTTCATCATTCACCACCTAAGAGCTCATGGGTGCACTTCAGACTGCCACGCCTGTACACAAGCCCCATTGCAGCCCTTGCAATATGAGCAGCTGCAGCAGCATTTCTTAGCTGCAC
Source organism: Varanus salvator macromaculatus (assembly GCA_023646645.1). Taxonomy (NCBI): domain Eukaryota; kingdom Metazoa; phylum Chordata; class Lepidosauria; order Squamata; family Varanidae; genus Varanus; species Varanus salvator. The sequence continues at coordinate 11,547,202 of JAIXND010000786.1, forward strand.
CAATAGCCCAAATGCCCCCCACCTCCACTGTCTATCATACAGCGGCACCTGGCACAGCCTCCTGCCTTAACTGAACTCAGTGGACCATCACCCATTCCATATGTCCCTCCCCCTCCACCTGTCTGCTCACAGCAGCCCCTCCCTGGACCACCGGCAGCCACACAGCATCTTTGGAAACTACACAGGCAACTTTATTCAATAGTTCAGTTATGTACCATGTGAAGGAGTACTTCCTTTTATTTATGCAGCCCTTGCTCACACATAAGCACACATGTACCATTCAGCTGCATAGGATGATTCTGGGTTCTTGTGTTAAAGCAATGGGGGAAAAAGTCTCCGTATCTACTTTCAATATACCAGACATACTTTATACCCTTCTACCAAGTCAGCATCCCTTACTCTAAACCTAGCCCTTCTATAAGCTAAATTTTGTCAAACATTGAAAATTTTCTTCATAGGGGAGCTAATCTTGATCGATTTGGTTGCCCTTCTTCACTTCTTTTCCAGTTCAATTTCCTCCATAAGCTGACTGTTTCTACAGTCCAAGGAAGCCACCCCCAAATTCCCTCGAGCACCAGGGCTACACCTACACAAACAATAAAATAATCCAGGCTGGAATGCATCCACATTGCCCTGATTATTGTGACGCTCACCATACAGACTAAGTCTGGGAGTTTAAGTCAATAGGACCACCCCCTCTGCTTTTACAGTAGTGCTTTATGGAAATCATGTGTTTGGCACTTGGTTTAACAAACTGCAAACAAAAACACAAACAAGAAAGCAGTGGTTGCGAAGGGCTGCCGCCTCTTTCCTGGCAAGGCAGTGGTGCCTTTCACAGCTGCATGGCAGACAGACATCTAGCAAGTGAGGTACACATCTTGTAGCCGATGGGCAGTAAACATTTGGAGGGTACAATTAAAGTGGACATGCTGTAAGGGGGAGAAGTTTAACCAATTCACCTGCTTCCAGGGTGGCCACCTATGAATTGCTCAAAAAGCAGGACATGCATCATCAAAAAAGGTAACTGATTGCAGATAATTTACTTATGTTTATTTTAGTTATTTATCTATTTCTATGCCATCCATAGCTGGAGCTTGCTGGGTAGTTCCCAGCAATTCACAAACTACAAAACATAGACACAATAATAAAATACAGCATAAGCTTTCAATATACAAAATTTAAAACAGCTAAAACAGCATCTTATTTAAAAATTGGTCTGGGAGTGGAGGGGGGTCTTAACCTGGCACAGAAAAGATGACAATGTTGGTGCCATGACACCAGGGAGGAAATCATTCCAAAATTGGGGGCCACCAATGTGAAGGGCCTCTCCTTTGCTGCCACTCTCCAAATCTGTTTGAGGTAACACTTGGAAGAAGGCCTCAGACGTAGCATGCAAATTCAGATCAGGAGAAATGTTCCATCAGGTATTGTGGTCCCAAGCTGTGCAAGGTTTAAAGATTAAAACCAGCACCTTGAATTGGGCTTGGAAGTGTATAGGCAGTCAAAGCAAGAAGGCTAGAATTAGTCTTGCATGTTATAATTTCTGTATAGATGCACATTTAGAAATTGTTCTAATTTTTATAAATTACAGGACAGGATGTGGAAGTTTGTGGCTGGGAAGCCTGTTCAGATACAAACTTATGGTCCTTCATATTTAAACCAGAATTGGACTAGGAAGCTCTGCAAATAGAGGACATCTTCAAACAGGTTTTTCTGTAAATAACAGGCCACTCTGCCAGCCAGCCTCATTCTGTCTGGGCTTCTTCACTCCAGATTCTTTCCTCCCAGTGCTGATTCTCCTTAGAAAGGACTACTTAGGGCTGAAAGTCACTCAAGGTGAATGGAAAGCCAGGCTGACAGATGGTCGGAGGAGATGGATCAATTTATGAAGCTTAGGAAAGTGATTCTTGAGTTGTTATTGATCTGTTATTGTGAGTGGAGTATATTAGGCCTCATGGCTTGCCATACTTGGAAAAGAGTTTTCAAACTCTGTTAACTGGGGAATGCTGGGGAGACATAGGTCTTTTTTCCGGTTTAATATGCATAGGATTCCATCCTTAAAATGCAAAATTGCACGTGCTCATATGTACATATATGGGCAAACATTCTAATATATAAAGCTGTAAAATGTAGAGTGGTGATGGTGATGGAGAAGAACAGAAAAATAGTGGTATTGTTGTTGTTGTTGTTAGTCGCGAAGTCGAGTCCGACCCATCGCGACCCCATGGACAACATTCCTCCAGGCTCTCCTGCCCTCCACCATCCCCAGGAGTCCACTCAAGCTCACACCAACTGCTTCAGTGACTCCATCCAGCCACCTCATCCTCTACTTCACTACAAAAATGCACGGCCATCCAAAGGAGGTCCCCAGAAGAACACTAAGTCCTGAGCTACAAATTATCTAGTTGCACCACTGACTGGTAGGCTGCCAATTTTGCACCATTATTGACATTTTTACTTGTGCTTTACCCTTCCCCTCCTCAGCTGGGCATGCATTAGACAGAGCAGGTGTTCCTCCTGCATGGCTGCAGCATATCTCCAGCCCCAGTGTAATGTGCATGTATGAAACAAACCTACAATAAACTTTTATGAAGATGAAATGTGGGGGGTCTTGAATATGACTGGAGAATTTGCTGCATTACATTTAGTTCATTTGAAACACAGCATTGTGAAACAAGAGGAATGCTGGATTAGATTTTATTCTTCAATATAAAAAAAAACCCTCTCAAAGTTCAGGCTAGTGAGATAAATATTTAACACTGATGTTCAGCTGCCATCTAGTGGCAATTCAGAACACTTCTAGCAGTTTGATAATACAAGATGGCTGGATGATGGCAGCAATTTTTAGTGGTTTTTAATAAATATTAAATAATTGTAATAAATATTTCAATATTTAATATCAAATATATATTATATTTATTAATAATAAATATTTATTGTATTTTAATAAATATTAGACAAATTCAAGCAGGATAAATCAAGCAATAGTTACTGGTTATAGTGTCTAAAGGGAGCTTCCACAGTGAAAGGCAGTATGCAAAACAAGCAAACAGATAATTTTCATGTTCTACTGGTTGGTTCTGGAAACAGAATACCAGACCAGACACAGCTTTGGTCTGAGTTCAATAAGGAGTTCTGGCATGGGCACCCACTGGTTCAACCTTCCCCAATGTGTCTGTTTGGCAAGTTAAAATCAAAGTTTAACCAAGCACCTCATTCATTATGTGGAAGGCACAACCCCAAATGGTGCCAGACATATAGTATATGGGAGCAAATGCCATAGGATAGGCACAGCCACTGAGAAGATCCTATCTTTAGTGCCCACCAGCCTCAGTGAAGAGCCATTTTAAGATTCTCTTCAATAAAGGGCAGTGTCAGTGTCCAGGCAAGGGCGGCTGACTAATAGGGTAAAGGCACCAGGGCCCAAGCAAACAGGGTGTGGCAAGAGCAAGTCCAGTACACAGTTCAAGGTCAAGCAGGAAGTTGATATACTAGGCAAGTCCATAAAGATGGACAGCATAGTCCAAAGCAGCCCAAGGGTCAGAGAACTGAGGAAGGCAGACCAGTCAAGGAGAGAAGAGGTGCAAGCAGGACACTGGAGCAGTTTCAGGGCTAACAGACCAGGAAGGGCTTCACCAACATCAGGAGACCTTCATTACTAAAGCAGCTTCTGAGGGGAAGAGCTGGTTCTTATATAGCTCTTCCCCAGGGCTCCCCAGGTGGAACTCATGAGAGTCCTGGCAGCTGCAGTGGGATGAGGACAGAATCCTGCAACCACCAGAGCTGCTCTGCTGGTCCTTGGCTAGCAGAGGAGCACTGAAGCTGCCTTGGGTCTTGACAGGCAGGTTCAAATTTGTGATAGGATAACGTGCACATGTATCTGGTGGTGAAAGGAGAGTCCGATGCTGCAAAGATCTATACTCCATAGGAACCCAGAATGTAAGATCCATGAATAAAGGCAAGCTGGACCTGGTCAAACAAGAGATGACAAGACTGAACATCGACATCTTAGGAATCAGTGAACTAAAATGGACAGGAATGGGTGAATTTAATTCAGATGACCATCAGGTATACTACTGCGGGCAAGAATCCCTCAGAAGAAATGGAGTAGCCTTCATAGTCAATAAAAGAGTAGGGAAAGCAGTACTGGGATACAATCTCCAAAATGACAGAATGATCTCAGTTCGAATCCAAGGAAAACCATTCAACATCACAATAGTCCAAGTCTATGCCCCAGCCACTGGTACTGAAGAGGCTGAAGTTGACCGGTTCTATGAAGGCCTACAACACCTTCTAGAATTAACACCAAAAAATGATGTCCTTAACATCATGGGGGATTGGAATGCTAAAGTAGGAAGCCAAAGGATAAATGGAATAATAGGCAAGTTTGGCCTTGGAGTACAAAATGAAGCAGGGCACAGGCTGGTAGAATTTTGTCAAGAGAATACAATCGTCATAGTAAACACTCTTTTCCAACAACCCAAGGGACGACTCTACACATGGACATCACCAGACAGTCAACACAGAAATCAGATTGACTATGTGCTCTGCAGCCAAAGATGGAGAAGCTCTATACAGTCAGTAAAAACTAGATCAGGAGCTGACTGTGGCTCAAATCATGAGCTTCTTTTTGCAAAATTTAGGCTTAAATTGAAGAAAGTAGGGAAAAGCACTAGGCCACTCAGGTATGACCTAAATCATATTCCTGATGGATATACAGTAGAGGTGACAAATGGATTTCAGGAATTAGATCTGATAGACAGAGTGCCTTTTTATTCAGGAAATATTTTAATTGTTAATTGGTTTGATTGTATTTTAGATATGTTGTTGTTTTTAGTTTTGACCGAGAGATGGGCTAGTTTTTAATAATGTTTTAAAATTTAAGCTGCTTTCTATTATTATTTGGTTGTCTGTTTGAAATTGTGAGCCGCCCCGAGGCTTATTGCAGGGGGCGGAATATAAATCTGTAAATAAATAATAAATAAAATAAATAAACTATGGACGGAGGTTCGCAACATTGTACAAGAGGTATCAACTAAAGCCATCCCAAAGAAAAAGAAATGCAAGAAAGCAAAATGGCTGTCTGAGGAAGCTTTACAAATAGCTGAGGAAAGAAGGGGAGCGAAAGGCAAGGGAGAAAGAGAAGGATACACCCAATTGAATGCAGAATTCCAGAGAATAGCTAGAAGAGATAAGAATGCCTTCTTAAATGAACATTGCAAAGAAATGGAAGAAAACAATAGAATAGGGAGGACCAGAGATGTCTTCAAGAAAATTGGAGATAGGAAGGGAACGTTTCATGCAAAGATGGGCATGATAAAGGACCAAACTGGTAGGGACCTAACAAAGGCAGAAGAGGTGGCAAGACTACACAGAAGAACTATACAAGAAAGAGCTTAACGTCCCTGATAACCACAATGGGGTGGTCACTGACCTTGAGCCAGACATCCTGGAATGTGAAGTCAAATGGGCCTTAGGAAGTCTGAGCAACAACAAAGCTAGTGGAGGTGACAGCATTCCAGTTGAGCTATTCAAAATCTTAAAAGACAATGCAGTAAAAGTGCTACACTCAATATGCCAGCAAATTTGGAGAACTCAACAGTGGCCATAGGATTGGAAAAGGTCAGTTTACATTCCCATCCCAAAGAAAGGCAATGCCAAAGAATGTTCAAACTACCACACTATTGCACTCATTTCACATGCTAGCAAAGTGATGCTCAAAATCCTACAAGCTAGGCTCCAGCAGTATGTGGACCAAGAACTACCAGAAGTACAGGCAGGATTTCGAAGAGGGAGAGGAACTAGAGATCAAATTGCCAACATACGCTGGATCATGGAGAAAGCTACGGAGTTCCAGAAAAACATCTACTTCTGCTTCATTGACTATGCTAAAGCCTTTGATTGTGTGGATCACAACAAATTGGGGCAAGTTCTTAAAGAGCTGGGAGTACCAGACCATCTTATTTGTCTCTTGAGAAACCTATATGTGGGCCAAGAAGCAACAGTGAGAACTGTACATGGAACCACTGATTGGTTCAAAATTGAGAAAGGAGTTCGGCAAGGCTGTATACTGTCACCCTGTCTATTTAACTTATATGCAGAGCACATCATGAGAAAGGCGGGGCTAGATGAATCACTAGGTGGAATTAAGATTGCTGTGAGAAATATCAACAACCTCAGATATGCAGATGATACCACTCTAATGGCAGAAAGTGAAGAGGAACTAAAGCGCCTCTTGATGCGGGGGAAGGAGGAGAGCACAAAAGTTGGCCTGAAACTCAACATTAAGAAAACTAAGATCATGGCATCCAGTCCTCTCACTTCCTGGCAAATATGGGGAAGAACTGGAGGTAGTGACAGATTTTATTTTCCTGGGCTCCAAGATCACCGCAGATGGGAACTGCAGCCAAGAAATTAAAAGACGCTTGCTCCTGGGGAGGAGAGCTATGGCAAATCTAGATAGCATCCTAAAAAGCAGAGACATCACCCTGCCAACAAAAGTGCGTATAGTCAAGGCAATGGTTTTCCCAGTTGCAATGTATGGCTGTGAAAGCTGGACCATAAGGAAGGCTGAGCGCCAAATGATTGAGGCCTTTGAATTGTGGTGCTGGAGGAGACTCCTGCCGAGTCCCTTGGACTGCAAGGCGATCAGACTGGTCAGTCCTAGAGGAGATCAACCCTGACTGCTCTTTAGAAGGCCAGATCCTGAAGATGAAACTCAAATACTTTGGCCACCTAATGAGAAGGAAGGACTCCCTGGAGAAGAGCCTAATGCTGGGAACAATAGATGGCAAAAGAAGAAGGGGACTGCAGAGGATGAGGTGGCTGGATGGAGTCACTGAGCCGGTCGGTGTGAGCTTGAGTGGACTCTGGGGGATAGTGGAGGACAGGAAGGCCTGGAGGAATGTTGTCCATGGAGTCCTGATGGGTCGGGCACCCATCCAGATTCCAGGTTCCTATGGAGTATAGATCTTTACAGCGGATTATACATCAAGAAAAATAGCACTGTAACTAACAGCATCTTTGCTATGACTGTCCATGTCAGCAGCAGCAGGAGCATAAAATACCAGTTGTGTATAGGCAGCTTCAAAAGGAATGACAAGGGCGACTCTTGTGCAAAGCTTATTGCTATCAAAAATGACCGAAAAGTATTGTCTGTTTGTTATTGTCGTTATCGGTATTATCATTACTTAGTTAACTCAGAAATCAGTCCCCCTGAGTCCACTAGGATCAGCGTACAGCTCCCTATTAACAGAGCGCTGTTAATTAACAGAACAACTCCCTTGCTATCCTCTAGCAAGCGAATTATGATCTTCGCAACTCCCCCACCCCACCTATCTCAGAACGAACCCCAATCAGAAGCCTGCTCCCGCCTCTTCTTCTCTTAGTGATTCGTGGCAGTATCCCCCCTCCTGCTTCCGATTGGACCAGAGGAAAAAAACACTCTCACAAGGTTCACGCAAATACTGTTTCTTTGGTTGATTGGCTGTACTGCTAACCAATTACTGCATCGGGCTGCTGACAAACTCGGCTTTTGGAGACGCACAGAGCCCTCCCGCTTTTCTGCTTTTCCTGCCTGCAGAAGAGAAAGGAAACTGGGCTGCCCTGCCAAAGTCCTCGTGCATGGTGAGTATTACACGGGAATAAGCCTCACTTACTTCTGAGCCGGCAAGTCTAAGATTATCCCGAAGTTGGCTTTGGTGAGCAGGGCTGTAGCACGTTGGAAGAGGGAGAGGAAGGCTTCTGGATAACACTGCTAGAAGTAAAACTAGGCAATGTTGGCGATGGTGCGGCTGTTTCATAATTGCATGGCAGACTTGCACGTATGGGTGGGACTGCAACTCCCATCACCCCCATCTTGCGCTGTGTTGACTGGGACATGTAGTAGACCCGTTTGGATGGAGCCAGTCTGGAGAAGGCTAGCATGTAGTCATGGCACAATCTTCAAATCAGAGGTAGTATGCCAAAGTGCACTGGTCGTTGGGGAGCATGGGCAGAGGGTGCTTTGCACTCATGCCTCGCTTTTGAGTTTTCTGCGGATTGCTGGTTTGGCCACTGTGTCGATCGAACGCTGGACTAGACAAACCTTTGGTCAGATCCAGCTCAATTTTTCTCGTGTTCTTGTGTTTTAGGTGTAGTTTCCTTGGACCTTACCTGAACGTTTTGCTTTTCTATTTACCTTACGTGTTCGGGATTTTTGCAGGGAGCAGGGGAGATAGCTTTCATCTCTTTACAGCTTAGATTTGGAAAACTGCACTGCCTGATCCCTTATCAAACTATTTGTATATCTAGTCCAGTACTGTCAATGCACTGTGTGGGAAAGTGCATCCTTGCAGGATTCCTTTCTCCCCTACTAGCTTGTGCATACTCTGTCATCAAAATAGGCCCTTCTCATTCACTGCCACCAAGAGTAGTTAACCTGGAGAATACAAGGGATAAGGCCTTTTCAGTGGTGGCCTCACTCCTCTGCAGTTAGCATATATCAGGGCTTAATCAGCCCCTTCTTTGCAGGTCTTCAGGAAGGCTTTGAAGTCCCATTTGTTTTTTCCCTGCCTGTTTCATTGATGTTACCCGTTTTTATAATTTTGTAACAGTGCTTTATTGTTTGTTTATTGCCTGTTTGTACTTTATAATATATCTTGCATATATATATATATATATATATATAGTATATGTTGCATATTTGAAATAATTTTAAATAGAGTAACATTTCTTTCTTTTGTTATTTGTTTTAAGGTGTTCCGTAAATCGACTGCATGTCTGGCTTGTGGCTCTGGGATTGGCTCTTAAGATGGCTTTATTAAAGCTGTTGCCTCAAGAGCCTGAAGATGAAGGCACCCAGAGGTGCAGACTCGGCCCTGCTGCTTTTTCCTCTGTGGGTGCCACGCTGGGGTCCACCATTAGGATCATCCTGCCTGCTGGCAGTTGCCTTTGTACAGCTTGGCCAAGGCGTGATTTGGCTGATGGCTACCTGCAGCTCGATCTCAAATGCAGAACCCAGGGCTTAAGGGAGAGCCAGCTGCGAAATCTCACCGTGAGCATCGATTGCTTGAAGCTGCTGACCTGTCACAGGCTAAGGAGAGTGGTGGTCAAAGTTGTTTTTAAAAACCGTGCTTTGAAAAAATCAACTCCAGCTTCCATGTTGCAGGATATAATCAAAGAGCTACTGAGAAACACATGCATCTCTCTTCATCATGTTGTGACATTTGGCCCAGTTCTGGGCAATCCAGTGGCCTGCATTGAAATATTATCCACAGAGCCTGCCACTGTGGAAGAAGCTGGCTTGGTCACCCCTAAAACCAGTGTAATTGTTGAAGAGGCTGTCACGCTGGACTGGTACAATCGTTCAGTGGAGAACAGTGTAACACCCACAGTGGCAGGAATGGAGGATATTCGCAGCTCCCTAAAAGAGATCATTGATTTGCCATTACGCTTTCCAAAAACTTTCCAGAAGCTAGGCCTTTCTGTACCCAGAGGCATGCTTTTGGTGGGACCTCCAGGGGTGGGTAAGACCCTTTTGGTAAAAGCTGTCACCAGGGAAGTAGGTGCATGCCTGATTTGCATCAATGGCCCAGTTATCTATGGTTCCAGGCCTGGCGAAAGTGAGGAAAACCTGCGACAAGCATTTGAAGAAGCAAGAGAGCTCTCTAGGGAAGGACCAACAGTTCTTTTTATTGATGAGATTGATTCCTTGTGCCCGAAACGGGGACATTCATGCAACACGCCAGAAAATCGTCTGGTGGCTCAGTTGCTAACTCTTATAGATGGCATTGGTGGAGAAAATGACATGGTGATAGTAGCAGCAACCAACAGGCCTGATGCACTTGACCCTGCGCTAAGGAGACCAGGCAGACTTGACCGTGAGGTGATTTAATTTTCTGTCTCTTAATTTTACATCTAACGAGGCTCAAATGCCTCACTTTTGTCAGGAGAAAGAGGGAAAAACAGGTGGCGCAGTGGTTTAAACTGCTGAGCTATGGGGCTGGTTAATTGAAGGTCACCAGTTCGAATCTGCACAATGGGGTGAGTTCCCATTGCTCTGTCCCAGCTCCTGCCAACCTTGCAGTTTGAAAGCATGCAAATGCAAATAGATAAAAAGGAACCACTTCGGTGGGCAGGTAACAGCGTTCTGTGCACTTTGGTGTGTAGCCATGCCGGCCGCATGACCACGGAGACTGTCTGCAGACAAACGCTGGCTCCCTCAGCTAGGAAACGGAGATGAGCACCGCTCCCTAGAGTCATGTTAGTGTTGGCAATGTTGTGGCTTTCCTCAAAGGTTCATGCTTTTGCAAATCGTGGAGCTGCAGGCCTTGGGAGGGATTTCCTTGTTACTTTGTCCATGCCTAGAAGTCCAGTTCAAGAGTTTCTTTCGCTTGAGAGTCACAACAGTTAAACAAGTGTGAAACCTGTTCTAATTTTGCAGTATAAGACCTTCTCCAGAGTAGTTATTGTGACTGGCATGCTGGAGAAATAAGTTGTGCTGGTTCAGAGCACAAGGCCTGTCTCCTCCTGTGATCTGTTTCCATCAGTGGCCAACCAGACATGCAAGACCACAAGCAAAACAGCAGATCAGTAGCGCTTTCCTGCTTTCCTTTGTGGTAATTGGAATTCAAGGGAATGCCACTCCTGATCCAGGAGGTTATGTACAGTCATCATGGATTTCTCTGCTCTCCTTTTCAAGCCACCTAAGGTAGCGAAGAGCCTAATGCTTGGAGAAGAGCCTGATGCTGGGCACAATAGATGGCAAAAGAAGAAGGGGACAGCAGAGAATGAGGTGGCTAGATGGAGTCACTGAAGCAGTTGCTATGAGCTTGAGTGGACTCCGGGGGATGGTGGAGGACAGGAAGGCCTGGAGGAATGTTGTCCATGGGGTCACGATGGGTCGGACACGACTTCGCGACTAACAACAACAACAAAGGTAGTGGTATTAGCAAAGCAACCATAGCTCAGTAGTAGGGCATGTATCTGACATATAGGAAGTCCATGGTTCAGTCACTGACATCTTTGGTTTAAAGACAAAATCTTGTCCATTGTTGTTCATACTGCACAATCATATTTTAGAGCCATACAGACTAACTTGAAATGTTGTGGCTGGGTGTGGAGTAAGTAAAAGTTTGAATTCTAAAGATAAAAGATTTGCCAAAGTTCTTTCCTGGTACCAAATTGTATAGAGATGTGCAATGAGTGTAAGGCCTGACAGTCAAACTTGATATGAAACCATGTTGTATTAAGAATATTAGCATGTAATATCTCCTGATAAACCAGCCTTTTGTGCAAGGAAAAGAGCAATCAATTCTTTTGCCACCACCATCACAAAAAATTGTTTGATCCACTTAAATGGGATCAAAGAATTTACAGACCATCCATAAACCGAAGTGGCCTGTAATAAATTGCTCAAAAATGTGTATTTGATTGCAACATCACAGTTAACAATAGATAAAGCACCAAATAAATGTACGGTAATTTTTGGCAGTTGTGGTGTGGGCTGTTGTTTTTTCCTTAAAAAAATGCAATGATTCTAATATGCTATGCAGTCCCCACTCTGTACAAGATCTTCATCTTACAGTGACTATGTGGATTGTTTTAAGTTCTATGGAGATCAGCTTTCTTGGAAGTTATTCCTTTTGTGCAGAAAATGTGGGAGAAAGGTATTCTGAATATGCTGAGAGACGCCCAGCACTGAGTCCTGACAGTCAGAATAAGCCTTAGTAAGACCTTGTTCAGATGTAAAGCCCAACTTGCCTAGGGTGGAAGGAAGCAAGCAATTACATGTCGTCAGGATACCCACATTTCTATTCTTTGTTTCTTTGTTTGAGGTGATCATAGGGACACCAACCCTTAAACAGAGGAAATCTATTCTGCAGTTGATCACTGACAGCATGCCTCTATCAAATGATGTAAATTTGCCAGAACTTGCAGAAAGAACAACTGGATATGTTGGAGCTGACCTCACAGCACTTTGCCGAGAGGCTGCAATGCAGGCTGTGTTTCGTGTCAATTCGGTAATAATCCATTTCACACTCTACCCTGCAACTCTTGCCCTGTGTTGTTTCTTTTCCCACCCAGACTTTTCTGCTTTGTGCCTAACGACTTGGCATCTTTATCCTACTGGCTTTACACCAGTCCATCTATATGGTCGCACAATGCTTCAGCATTCACATTTAATCTGGGGGAAGTGAACAGTCCCCAGTTGTGGAGACTATTTGGAAGTAAATCTGATCAGTGGAAACAGGGTTAGCATCACCTTACTGCCTTTTGCTTTCTGCCATATCAGTAAATGGATGCACTGAAGTGCACTTCTACAAGCAGAAAAAAATCTGATCCAATGTAATACTGGGTGTCCCAGTTTTCTCTGACAGGGATTCTCTGGGAAGAGTCACAGCACATCTTTCTATCCACAGAAACACAGAGCACCCTCCTCTCACTCAGTTGCCTTTGGTATACAGGTCCTTGCTCAACTACCACCTTCCACTCATAATAATAGGCATGTTGCTAATAATCCTCATAGGCAGCCTATCAGGAGACACACATCCCAGTTGCTTTATCAGACTATTCTATAGCTATGTTATGCCAGCAGACATATAGATCTCTATAAAACTTAATAATTCAGGGAACCAGATATTTATGAATTGATAGTTCATTAACAGAGTTGCTCACAACTTCAAGACCAGGTTTGCCCACCAGACTCGCCAGGGGTTGTGTAAGCCTCAAAGTGCCACAGTGCATTCCAAGTGCATGCAGTTGCTATGATGAATGTGCAACTCCTATTGAGGAGCATTGTCTAAACCCAGCCACCAGGGGATATTGGAGAGTTAAACAACCAATCCCTTAACTTACTACAAACTGTGTGTTACTAATCCTTGAAAAACCCATTGTGGCTGGGTTTGGATGACATCAGGTAACTCATCCATGCTGATGTTCACATGTTCCTAGCATACACTGAGGCTCACGGTGGGCTGAACAACCCATAGTCATCCCAGTGTATTGTGTGGCTTTAGGATTTGGGCAATAAAAGCAAACAAAACTATTCAACTTATCTATATATTTCTTCAGGATTCAGTGAACACCATTTATATGTGTGACTTCTACGAAGCATTGAGAAAGATTCAGCCGTCCTCTTTTCGAAGCGGGGTTGGGCTGATGGAGTTCAAGCCAGTCACCTGGGACCAGATTGGTGGTCTTGAAGATGTGAAATTAAAGTTACAACAGGTAAATCTTAAAGGTCAACTGCATCTGGATTAAATATAATGATGCAAGTACCACTTTACTTATCACGGTTTGTGGACTATTCTGAGAAGTAGCCCAGATGGCAGTACATTGGGATGTCCAATGTTAGCCCTGTAAGAGCAAGATAAACTGTGATAGCAGCTTGATTCAGAAATCCACTTACGCCATGGTTTAGAAATTGCAAATGAACTGTGGCAACCATGTGGCTTCTGCCTTTCCTTTTATCCTTTTCCTTGATATGCCAAGGACATGTAAAAGCCTCAGCTTTCACTTTAGAACAACCATATGTATGGATTATATCCAAATTATGGGGAACTATGGTCTGTTTATGCCATAGTTGGGTAACAGATGAGATCATGGGCCCAGGAATCAGTGTGATGGCCTGAAGATGTGTTGGATGATATGATGAAATAGCAAGAGGAATTAATGGAAATTAATATTCCTTTTTGTATGTGCAGTGCATCGAATGGCCTATAAAATTCCCAGAGGCATTTGTAAGAATGAGGCTGGCCCGTCCAAAGGGAACCCTTTTGTACGGACCATCTGGCTGCGCCAAGACCATGCTTGTCAAAGCAGCTGCCACAAGCTGCCATTGTTCCTTTCTGACTGTGAGCGGCGCTGACCTTTTCTCGCCCTATGTTGGAGACTCAGAGAAGATTTTGTCTCAGGTTTGATTTTCATCCTTATAATCAAAAGTCATTGGGACTGACATATTAACAAATGATAACTGATTCATAACAGTGTTGGTGTAATAATCCATGATCTGTTCCTGGCTTTATATCCTTGTTTGTAGTTCAAGATTAATTCAGTGTTTATTAATTTGCATTTAACAGGAAACTAATTTAACAGACCCTAGAAGGTCATCAGTTTTGGTGTGCAAGACAAGGAGAGAAATAATGCTCAGGCACAACATTTTCTGTCTAATAAAATCAGGATAATTAGACTGATGTGCATTTCAGCCAACAGGCCATTCTCACATAATATTAGCCAAGTTCTCTTGCGAACTGGTACATGCAACCTGTTTGTTTCTCCTTCTGCATGGATGGGTAGGGATCACTTTATATGACATTCAAAGCTGGTTTGGTGCTTTTAAAGCACTAAAAAGCTGGCTTGTTTGGAAGCAACTAATGAAGAACCTAGTTCAGACATGTTCATCCTTCCTGATTAGTTTTAGCCACCTACAAAAGGTGGAAAGGAATAGGCTGCATGGACTACCACACTGCTCAGTCACAGGAAGTCAGGTTTGTTGTTATGTTCAAATACAGCCTGTATCTCTATTATCATACATATGGATTCATTTTTAAGAGCTATGCCCGTGATCTTTAAATATTGCAACTTCATTCAAGGAATGTTAAATTAAAGTACCTTGTGATCTAATGCTAAATTGTGCTATTGAAACATTTTCAAGATTCTCCGAGTATCTGTAATTGGCAGAGTGGATATAGCTAAAATGTGGCTCTCTTAAGGGCAAAGAGAATTAGTCTTCATTGGAATTTTAAAAATTATTTTGACTTCATTAAAGATATGAGACAAAACATTTTTGTGGTTGAGGGGGTGCATTTGACATACATTATGTAGATAGATGTGTACATTTTCACTTTTTTATGCTTCAAGGTATTTCGTCAAGCAAGAGCAAATACTCCTGCAATAGTATTCTTAGATGAAATTGATGCTATCTTAGGTTCACGATCAGTCAGTAAAACTGGGCATGGTGTGCAGGAGAGGGTTCTTTCTGTCCTTCTGAATGAACTGGATGGTGTTGGCCTAAAGTTAACTGAGAGAAGAGGAAGCAGAACAGAACTGGAAGGTGACAGTCAAGAACAAGCTGAAAGCAATAAAGAGGTATCTATTCTGAATTTGCCTAAGAACAAAGCCATATACCAAATAGCTACCATACTCTAAACTGACACAATCTCATTATGCAATCACAATTTTTCCTTTGAGCACCAAGACCTGGGTTAAGAATTGGCTGCAAACCAGTTTGTTACACCAAGGTTTGAAAAAGATTTGCATTTCAAAGTTTATGGCATCAAGTCATGGCTAATAGATTCACCCACCATGGTTAAGGCAGTGTTCCTGTCTTTCTGTTACCAAGATAATATTGCAGGTCTTGCTGCACAACCACAAAACGCCTGTGTTAAATAAAGTATAACAATAAATGGAAGAAATGTTGTTAATGCATGGCTTTGGGTCCATGTGTTTGCTTTTCTTCCTATTATAATAAAAATGTGCTAAATGATGCAATATGCATGTTGCCAGTAACGATTAACCCAGCCTAGGTATCATTTCTGAAGAATTCCAGATATATCAGTGAATTGCTTTCTGCAGTACTGCAGTATGTCACTGCATCAGGCTTTTGTGAGTCATCCTTTTCATTGTTGACCTGATACATCAGGCATATTGGTGGCCACTTCAGCTGCTTACAATATTGGGGGGAAATTGGATATAAATTGCCTGCTGGAGTGATTATTCTTTCACCCTTTCATTTCTCTCACATTGCTAGTTGGAACTTCAGGAGGTTTTTAATAAAGATGTTGTTGTTGTTGCTGCAACAAATAGACCAGACATGTTGGACGATGCTTTAATGCGCCCTGGGAGATTAGACAAGGTCATCTATGTACCACCTCCTGATCAAAAGGTATGATGTAAATCCATAGGTGAGCTTTGAACCAAAAGAACCAGTAATTCGAGCATTCCGTTTTTAGCAAAGAACATTGTGTTATAATAGTGTGGCTCAATTTAGACATGGTCAAAAACACAATTTATAATAACCCTCATTAGGATTTCAGCTTATAGATAAGCAGTAGGCAGACTATAATTTGGAACTGCTTATTTGTTTTCTTTTCCATCTGCTTCATAAGGTCACTCTTATTTCAATGCTGCAATAGCCTTTGCGGGGCAAGGGAATTAGCGCAAGCTATAGTTTGCAAACCAGTTTTAAACCATGGTTTGAGTTCCTAGTTTTGCAGCCTTTCATAAATCATAGTGTACAAACCTACCATAGGTTAGTTTTACAAACCATTGGTGATTATGTCTGAGTACATGTAGTACTGTCCACATTCACACCTAAAGCCAAACCAATATTTAACACTACAAACATGCCCCTTTCTTTTGCATTCTACAACAGGGAAAGCTTTCTGTTTTGAAAATCTGCACTGAAAGAATTCCTATCGATTCTGATGTATGCTTAGAGGATATAGCAACAAAAGCTAATCTGTTCTCTGGAGCTGATCTTGAAAATCTCTGTAAAGAGGTAAGGCTTTTGTTGTTACTTTTTCATTAACGGGTTTAAGATTTAAGATAAACATGGGAGAATTTTCCACAATGTTTTTCCCAATTAATATTGAATGTTATATTTTGGAGTAAAAGATCATCACATAGTGAGTATTTTCACTAGATAGGATAAACTGTATTATTTAAATGACTCCTTTGAATAATTTAGCACATGGTATAAATTACCATATTTTTTGCTCTATAAGACGCGCCTGACCATAAGACGCACCTAGTTTTTAGAGGAGGAAAACAAGAAAAAAAATATTCTGAATCAAATGGGCACATAATCACAGGCACATTCCCCATCACTTCCCATGGGCTGCACATGTGACAGACTTACTGCACACACATATTCGCTCTATAAGACACACAGACATTTCCCCTTACTTTTGAGGGGGGGAAAAAGTGAGTCTTATAGAGCAAAAAATACGGTAAGGATGCGTAATTCCAGCTAATTCTAAGACACTCAGGAAGAAGTTATGGCAACTTCATCCCCACCCTTTCTAGCTTCAAATCAAATGCCTACATTTTTATGCATACTTCCAAGGAGCTCAGTGGGATATTCATGGGTTTCCTCTCCTCTTTGCTGCAACTTTGTGATTTAGGTAATACTAAAATATGATGAATATGAAGGTCACCCAGTGAGTTTCATGGTAGGGCTTGGATTTGATTCTGAATCTCTGTGATCCTTTTCTGACAGATAGATTACCACACCACATATCCCTCACCAGCTAAGAATCATACAACTACTTCTAGTCTAATTCTTGGGCACTTCTAGGATGTGGGAAGTAGCATTGTGAACAATAAAGGGTCACTACTATCTGTAGTGATACATGTTGGCAGGGTACCTTGGAATGGCTCCCAACCAGAGAGTTCCAGTATTCCTTTATCTTAGAAGATCCTGCAGAATCATGCCAGCGGTAGATACAATACTTTTTAGCAAGATTATTTCAGTGGAAATAATATCTTTTTCATTACATGCCCTATTGAGCTACTTAGCAAAGATTGTTGTTCCTATTTTCTACAGGAGAAGGAGAACAGGGATGAGAACCATGAATCTTCTGCATGTCTCTTCTATTGCAGGGGAAAATATCTTAGCATGTTGGGTTTCTGAAATGTGTGCACTCTGCATACCAGGGCTGTGACTGAACATCTTTCAGTCTGATGGCATAATTCCTGTCTGGAGAAGCTCTGAGGGGCTTGGAAAAGGCAAAAGAGGCTGCAGCCAAAATACAAATGCCTGTATCTTTTAGCTTAAATCACTTATTACTAGTAACTAAAATTGGTGATGCAGTTCAACCTTTCAGAATGGAGAGACCATTGCACAAAAGCTAGGAAACTATGATTGGAGGGAAGTGGCCGTCTAGGGAAATCCAGAGGGCTGGATTGGAACTTCGCCCTGTGGTTCAACTTCGCTGTTACATACGGCATCCAGCATGACCAAGAACCGTGTGTGGGTGGTGGGAGGGGGGGTGTAACTAGTGCATACTATATGATGTTACCACATTTAACTAACAGAAGGTGTTTTCACCCATCTCTAAGGCTGCTTTGTTGGCATTGCAAGAAAATAAAGTCGAAGCTACAACCGTGAAACAAAAGCATTTTGAAAAATCACTGGAGACTGTAAAGCCATCATTATCTCACACAGAGTTGGAATTTTATGAAAAAATGTTTCAAAATCGAGACTGAAAGCATGAGGAGGGCAATGAATCTACATTGGAATAATCAACTCAGGCAATTAGTTCAACTGATCCATAGAGGGAAAAAAGGGAATAACTAAACTGCCATGGCATTTACTTATTTATTTACTTACTTATTTACTGGACACATTTCTATGCTGCTTCGTCAGAACTGTTTGAAGAAGTTAATATGCATCACAAGAGTGCTCTGAGGAAATTAAGTTCCTGTGCTCTGAGGTGAAGGGATCAGTTTTTTGGTGACATTGCAGACACAAGCCAAAGTCTCTTATTGTGGTCCTAGAAGATTGTTTACCTAAAGAAAAAAGTGGGAGTCTAGGCAACTATTGCAAATCTTCTTTCATAGCAATCTTGCTTATTTGTTCGGGTATCTCTATTTATCCAATACATCTATACAATAACAATTATGTTTTAAAACACATTGCTGTACAGCTGACTCTAGAGGGCAGGCAATGCTCAGCTTAACTCTGAGTGTTGACAAGATGTAAGATGCAAGAGCTGTCCTACTGTCAGGAAACTGGATCACAGTGTTAAATGAAAAGTTGCTTGAAAAGTCTATTAATTTGAGTGTGCCTTTTACTCCCATGCATTTCATTTTGTTATACTAAAATAAAATGTTTTAGTAATTAATGAAACTGATTTCTATTAAGATAATTCATAATATGTGTCTTATTTATGATGTTTCAATCTTTTAATTATATATTTAGTCAATTTCATCAATAGGACATTGTTGGCCAGTCAGATTGTATTATTTACAGTAAATAGTCATTACAGTATGAATCACAAAATTCAATGGGTCAACAAAATATTTAATGCAAAAAGGAGTTAACATAAAATTTCAAATAAAAGTCACCACAATTAATATTGTAAAATTCCCTATTCATTTAAATTTGAACAAACAAAAAAACCTGGCAATCACCACTGACTAATGAAAATGGTTCATAGTTATATTGCTGTACATGCATAGAAAGCAACCTTTATGCATCCATGTGTGTGCCCATATCTTACATATAATTGGAGCACAATGTGTGTGTATCATACCCATGTGCATGGGTGTGCGCTTCCATATATTTTGTGCAAAACAATCCATTTTGCAGCAAAAATTAATCAGAAGGCAGATCATTTTCAGTTATAGTCTTTGACAAACAGATAACTGGATGGAATGTAATGGTGCAAATATTGGTTTATATTTGACCCCATGCAGAAAATTAACATGAATGCCAGGGAATGTGGCAGGTTGTTGAGAAAGAAAACAAGCAGGGAAAGAACAAGGTTTAGAAGAAAATGCAGAGGAGAGAGAAAGAGAAAACAGGAGTTTTTCTCCCTTTCTCACAGTCCTTGATTCCAGGAATATAATTGAATTATGCTGGTCAGCATAAAACAAGAAATGCTACTTTATATAGCACATGTCTGATTATTGAGTTTGTGGCCACTGGAACTGGTTACTAGCTTAGTTGGTTTGCAAAGGAGATTAGACAGTTTTAGGGGGATATAGCCATCAGTGGCTATTGGACTTGATGACTACACAGAACCTCCAGAATTTAGAGGCAATACATGTTTTGGAACCAGTTGCTAGGAAACATGAAAGGGCTGTTGCTCTCGTGTTTTCCAAGTGGGCTTCTTAGAGACAACTGGCTAGCTACTTTGGACTAAACAAGTATTCAGTCTGATCCAGTAGGACTCTTCTTACAGCCAATAGGTCAGTATTATATTTCCATGTCAGTATTCTATTTCATATTACAATATGTTAGATTGCATTTCAAAAAAGGAAACCTCTATAAACAAAAGGAAAGTTAGGCAATTCAGTTCTTTAGGTTATTAAAAACACTTCTATTTGGAGCTCAAATAACATACATACTGCATGTTAGGTATACACAGGGCAAAAAGAATCTCTGGCTAACAGTGAGATTAAGGAAGCTATAAGAAAGCAAGACGTGTACGTTTTTAAAGAATTGGAAGTCATATAAATGAGGATTCATAGCAAACACCAGAAATGGCTAATAAGACAAGCAAAAAGAGACGGTTTTAGGAGTATATTGCTAAATATATTAAAGCCAGTGATTAATAAAAATAAATACATCAGAATCTGGAAACCAGCTGGAGAAACGACAGATGTTTCAAAGAATTATTGAAGAAGGAAGTGGAAATGTGTATAAACAGTGAACTTTTTGCACCAGTCTTCAGTGACTGGATTCACATGACACCTCATGGAAAACTAGCCATGGTGAGATATTGTGTCTCCTGAACCAAGTCTGTTTCCCACAGGGAAGTTTAATTTGGGGGCATCAAGCCACCCTGACAACCCATGGCTTGTTCTAGGGGTTGTTATGCACACAATGGGGTGTTGTGACAGCTGAACAGAGAAAGGCATGCAAGGCATGCCTAGCGAGCCACTCAGCAATAGTGGCAAAATCCCATTGCTACTGTTGTGAGCTCACCTGTGGCCCGACCAGTGACAGCTTCTCCACTAATGTACTTTGAAGTGGACATCAATGATTCACCACTTTTTCAGCCTCAGAAACACATGCACATGTTTTTAGCATTTTTAAAAATCGGTCTTTCTCAGGTGGAAAAGCACACACTTACATAGTCTTGCCAGGTTGATGTCCTTGTAAATTTCAGCTGTTAAGAGAGCAAAATGCAAAAGTTAATATAGATGGAAATTGAAAAAAACAGGAATACATATAGGCTAATTTGGAGACAGTCAATTAAAAAATAATCAGAAAATTAGCTGGCTACCAGTGCAAGGGTGGCTACAAAGGGAAGGGCCTTTGCAGTAGTAGTACCCCAACTTTGGAATCAGTTCTCCAAAGAGGTTTGCCTGGCGCACACTCTGCTATTTTTGGTGCCAGGCAAAAACCTTTCTATTTGCCCAAAGTTTTATCCTTAAAATAATTTCTATATTTGGTATCTATTGTATTTTAATGCTACTGTGCCTTTAGATAAATCTGAATTGTAGCTGCTGTGAGGTTTTTACTGTGGGGGTTTTATTGTGTTTTATTGTTCTTGCATTATTGTATTTGTTGTTATGATTTTGTAAACCACCCCAAAAAACCATTCTGGCTAATGGGTGGTATAGAAATTTAATAATAAATAAATAAATAAATAAATATGCAAGAGAAGCGAGTGCTTTAGCAATCTAATACTCTCTGTTTGAAGTGCTGAACTCTCATTTCTCAGGGCTCTCCATAATTTCAGCTTCTCTGGGTGTCCAGCTTTTCTCAGGTAACACAATATTAACCCCATGCACTGATTTCTCACAACTCCTTTTTGGAGCAGTTGCTGTTGTGGTTACTTCCCTTACAGTTCTGCAGAGGTTGCTAAACCAAGCCAAGTGAACAGAACGATATGGGGATGCAGAAATTCAAGTTTGTTGGTGCTGGCACTCAATTTGCTCCATCCCATTCTGCCTCCTCATGGGGCACAGGGGTGCTTAAACTGTCAGGAAAATGTGTGCTTATGTTTTTACAGGAAATATATGCAAATTCATGGCTGGGCAAATTCATGAAGGGAAAATATATAGAGCGAATGTGGTGTAGTGTTTAAAAAGCACGGGACTGGAACTTGGGTGATCTGGATTCTAGTTTGCACTCAGCCATGGAGCCAACTGGTGACTTTGGACCTGTCACAAACTCAGCCCAACCTACCTCACAGGGTGGTGGTTGTGGGGTATAAATCTAATAAATACATATATGGAAGGGAGTAAATGGTTTCCCAGCCATGAAGTCTGTATAGATTTCTACTCCATTTTGTTAGCTTATATGCAGTCTTGACCTGTTAGTGGTCTTGTCTTTGGCAGCTGAAACAGACAAATGCGTTAACTAGGCAAGACTAGATAGATATATTGGAAATGCAGGTGACAGAATATTAGACCTATGCATCATGCCTAAATCCTGCTTTTCAAGAAGCTCGTCTGAGGAACCAAAATGGAGGTAGAATAAAGTATGACATGATGGCTACATCAGAAATCCGGGCTCTAGTCTCCAATTAGCCATGAAGCTCATCTGGTCACTTTAGGCCAGTCATTGACTTTCAACCTAACCTTCCCTGCAGAATTGTTGTGCGGATATAATAGTGACCCTATTTAAGCCCGCTTGGGTTCCAAGAGGAAAAAAGGTAGAAATATAATACATTTTAAAAGCTTAATATTTTAAACTGACTGAAGAAAAATTAGTAGACATAGATCGAGAGTTATATGTGTGTTCCAATGAAGATAGAAATGTTAACTGCCATTGCGCTAAACAACTAGTTGGGCTACTTCTACCCTACTGAGCATTCCCTCCCATTTCTATGCATTTTCTTCTCTAATTCTCACTCCAGAGGGCTACTTTGGCCCAGAGTGTGGCTTGCTGGAGGTTGCTGTCCTGCTGTAAACTATTTTGGAGGAAGAAAGAAGAAAAAACAAAGAAAAAGGGACACTCTCCCTTGTGCCCTGACACCATTCCTGTGAAGGGTAATGAGACACTTCTTGGGACTGTTATGAGAGGAGAGAAATGGAGGAGATGAAATGAGGAGAAAATGGGGGTTTCTGGCCTAGTCTGCTGACAGGTTAAAGGGAAGGGGAGAGAGAACAGGCAGCTACAGAAAGAGCGAAAGCTGAATTATAGGAAATTGTGAGCACAGGTGAAGATCAAAATAGAAATGTCAAAAAAGGGCATTGGTCAAATTGAAATGATTGCGGGCTGGGTGGAGGAGTGTAATGGCCCCAGGCCTTGTCTGACTAAAGGCCTGGTTCATTTCCATGGCCAAGGTACATCTGTGAGCCTTTGTCAGCCCTGCCATAATCTGCCTGGGGCTGGAGGAGCTGAGGGGATGTCAGACATCCCTTTCTCTGAGGGGTCTCTGAGCCTAGAGGGTGGTGGGCTCCAACTTGCCTTGTGGGACTAGATTAAAGCCTGGCCCATTGGGCCTCATCCAGCAACCATCAAATACCAATCATCTTTTTGTGCCAGTTGCTGGCCCAGACTGGAGAAAGTTGTTAAACCCACACACCTTCCAATGGGTCTTGTTGAAAAGGGTTTTAGAGTTTAGTCTTATAATCTCCTTCACAAAGTGGTCTAACAAAAAAGAAAAAGAAAAGAAAGAAACAAAACTTACAGTGGCTTTGTTTATTCTTTCATAAACTCTTGTCAATGTGCCGTTTTTAAGAATGGATATTTGCCTTTCCTTCAATGCCCCTATAGCAGGGAAGGGTGGATTTTAGTCTTTGCTTCCACAGAAGAATATTGGGCTCGTGGGGTAGGCTGTTTTGGATTGATTTGGAATCAGTAATGAATTTCACAAATACAGCAGATTCATGGGGAAACCGTGGCCAATGAAGTCACAACCCCCTCATTAGCCTTTGCAGCCACAAATGGAAGGCAAAAGAGACAGGATGAGGGGAGCAGGCAAACCTCTCTGCATTCTGCATATGTTGTCAGAGGGGATATGTTGGCAACATACAGGTATGTGAGGGGGTGTCACATGGAGATGGGGAGAGGCCTGTTCTCCCCTGCAGAGGAAGCAGGACGCGCTCCAATGGAGCAAAGCTCAGGGAGCCAAGGTTCAATTTGAATGCCAGGAAGCACTTCCTGACAGTTAGGACCCCGAGGGCGTGGAATGGGCTTCCATGGGAGGTCGTTGAGGCCCCATCGGTGAGGGTGTTCAAAGATAGGCTGGACATGTACATGGTGGGCATGTCATGAGCGGAGCCGGCTGGTGCCGGAGGTCAGACTAGATGGCCCAGGAGACCCCTTCTGACTCGCTCTGTTTCTATGTTTCTATGTTTCTCCTAATGAAGAAGACCAAGAAGGGAAGCTAAAGTGGGCAGGAGGGCATTTCATTACTTTTGGCATATCTATCAAATTGCCTCTTTTTCAAAATGTTGTCTAGTTCACCTATTTGCAGTGCTTTCCAGGTGAGGATGCAAACTGCACCCCCAGTCAGTTGCAGTGGTGCTGTCCAGGCAGGACTCTGGGGCAGAATTCCAGGGCCCACTCAGGAGAACAAGCAGGAGAGCCCCTAAAAAGACCAGGGCTGGCCTCCCAAACTCTAAAGCAAGAACAAAGGACTATCCAGACATTGGAAGGACTGTAGGAGCATTAATGCCAGAATATAACATTGCTTAACTGCAAACCCAGGTTCTCCCATGTGCCACTGAATAGGACCTTTCTGTACGTTCCTTTAGGGACAGAACTTCATCTTAAAAACATGTGAAACCTTTCTACAGTGTACCACTGTTGTTGTTGTAGTTGTTATGTGCCATCATGTTGTCTCTGCCATATGGTGACCCTATGAAGGAAGGTTCTCCAAAATGACTTAATGGTGACAGCCCTGTTCAGCTCTTGTAAATTTCTGGCTGTGGCTTCCTTTATGGAGTCGATCATCTTATAGTTGCACCACTGTGTGCTCTACTGGTGAAGGACAAAAGGAAAATCAAGCTGGCAAGCAAGAGATTGTACACATTATGGTTTCCTTACAGATTTCATGATTTTGCCTAATCTACACCTTTCTCACAAAGAAAATCATAAAAATGGAGTGATCTTCAGTGAATGAAGTTTAGTGAATACATTCTTGGCTTAGGATGTGGGAGGTTTAGGTTTAAACCTCTGCTGTGCCACAGTTCTTAACAGATGGACTTGGGCAATGTGTGCCAATCAGAATGAGCTCAAGTTCTTCTTGCTGAGTTTCGTGGGAGGTTTTTAATATTTAAATATATCTTATATAACCCCTCTCCCTCTATCCCATGCAGCTGATCCTCCCTTACATATGTCTGCATTTGTAACATATAACTAATAAATAGATTAGTAAAATATAAAATAACCTAATTTATAATATGAAAATATGCAACTTATATACAGTTGGTTGACCTGTGTATCAAGCATATAACCTACAAAACACTCATGAGTTATAACTAAAATTCAAACATTTGACATCTCTCTCTGCAATTTTCCAAGTGGCATCTATGTGGGTTCTAGTCCCCAGTCAGCCATGAAACTCTGGGGTCTCTTGTCTCTTGGGGAGACTATTCTGCCCTCCCTCAAGAATATTTCTAGCTAACTCTGCACTTGTTGAACTGTTGCACTAGGCAGCTGCCTGCCTGTATTCTTGGACTGAGTGACTTTGGCCAGTCCTTGTATCACTCCTTCCTGGTGGGGCTGCACGAATTGTTCCCAGGAGGTGACCTGCTTAAAAGCCATGCTCTGCAATCCAGCAAACCACCCCCATCATCGCAGGTGTAAAAAGCACTGAGTACATCTGATTTTATTCTTACATGAGGGGAAAGGCATCCTTTTCTTGGTCAGGGCACTCCTCACATTATCATCACAGGATCTTTCCAAGGCTTTCACTGAGGTGCAGATAAAACTGGGAGGGCCAGAAGGTAATTGGTTTCTTACTTTTACAAGGATAATTAAGGTGTATCCTTGGTTTCTCTTAGGACTTCCAGGGTTCTTTAAAACGTGTGTGTGGGGGGGGACCCTTTCCCAAAATTAACCCCTCTGCCCTAGGTGGCCCTTATTCCAGTACTTCCTAATCTCAATTTGTGAGTTGCATTGAATAGTGAAGGAAACGCACTCTGCACATGCTCAAGAGCAAGACATAATTGACAGGTGCACCTTGACAGTAAGCCAGGGGCTAAAAACAGAACCTTCCCTCCATAGCCTTCCCTCCTCCACCAGCAATCACGGTATCTTCCCTCCCCCTCCATATCTCCCCGCTCCCTCCCCAGCTTAGGATCAGACTGCCCCTCCACCGGGAGCAGAGGGACTGTTGCGTGGGCCCACCAGGGGGCGTCCCAGGCCCGCTACTGCTGGACGCACTAGCAGGTTAGGTCCCTGGTGCGGTTTCTGCGCAGGGTGTCTCGTCCGGGCGACGTGACTTGGGACACATCCAGCCCTTGGGCGGTAGCGGGCTATATAAAGAGCAAACTGCCTCCCGCTGAGCTCCAGCGCAGATACAGACGGCCAGTGCTGGGAGGTGCACTTGACTTACTATTTCCTAGAGAGAGGGGAAGTATGAACGGGGGTGGGGGGCTTCTTCCCTGAGTCGTACTCAGGATGCTAACTGATGGTAATTCTGAAATGTGGTTTTCCTCGCAGGTCTGCACCTGCCTGTTGCTCTGGAAAACATGGGAATCTTTCAGCACATTATGAAGCATAAGGAAGTAAGTTAGGGTTCGAATTTTTAATATTTGGTTTAAACAGATGCTGGGCAGATCAGAACTGTATGATCATCCTTTCCTCTGCCTAGGCAATGAGCGGCAAGAGAGCATCCTCAGAAAGGACAGAGATGCTTGGAGGAAAACGACCTGCAGAAAGGAATGTCACTCAGCCTCGCAATCATGCAAAGGCTGTTCTGCAAATGAGGGGCAGAGCTTAACTTTCATGTTTTGTTCCAGTATCTCCCAGGTTTGGCATGCTGCATCTTGTTAAGGAACGTCCTTACTTCCTTTTGTCTTCCAGCTAATTCCTCTGGTTACCGTTTTGAGCCTTACAGGATGTGGACTAGTATATTCTGCCATCCATGCCCTGAGAAAACCTGAAATAATGTAAGCAGCCCTTCCCTGTTACACATCTTAATATCAGCTACAGAGCTTTTGTTTTGTGGTTTTCTACTTTTTTCTTGTTTTTTTTAAATCTGTCTCCTTTTTTAAGGGGTTTAGCTAATCTATTTGAGAAGAGGAAGTTGCTTTTCTGTGGGAATGGGCATATAGGACAAGGACTAATTTGATTGTGTGCAGTATGTCTAGTCAGCTTGGTTTGAAAAGGAAGCTTTATTTTCCATGTTCTTTATTTATTTATTAGAAAAATTTCTATGCCGCCCCTTGCCAACTAGCCTCTTGCTCATTTCCAAGTGTTAATATGTTTAAAATCTTATGAATGAGAATTAACAACCAACAAATAAACAGGATAATAAATGAACAGAATTCATTTTCTGGTTTAATTTGTGAATTTGTTATTTAATTTCTGTGTTTTAATTAACTTAAGGGACACAATCCAGCCAAAGTTAAGCACTTTAAGGCTCATCTATTTCAGAGGAATTGTTGAGCACATGACTAACATGAATGAGACTTTAGAAAGTATATATATTCTAATGTACATAGATGAAATAAATGTTTAAGCAAAATGTTTCCATTAAAATGTTAAGTGTTGCCTTCATCATCAGCATCTTCACCTTTAAAATGTTTTATTCCTATATTAATATTAAAGCAGTAAGCTCCCTCAATGCTAACTTACTGTAGACTTTAATTCAAGGCAGTAGTTGCAAAGCTATGTATTTTCCAATTTTTATATATGGATCAGTTAATAGTTCACCTATATTTTCTTGGAAGTAAGATCAATTGAATTTAGGGGGGCTTACTTCCAAGTAATTCTGATTAGACCAGAAATTTAAGGTCCAGTTTTCATATAATTGAATAAACTGTTTTTCAAACTGACTTGCTGTTTGAGCAGGAAATCTGCTCAATGTTTATCTCTCTGTTATATAATAAACAAACATTGTAAATAATAAATAATAAACACAATATTTCACTTTTAGTTTTAATAAGAGTGGTGACCCAGAGCCATGGCAATATGTGAATCCCACCAAGCCTCAGAAGGTAATGAATACACTTGACCAACAAAGGAATTGCTTATAGAACAATAAATTATTTTACTGTATTACACATTTTTCTAGAAATGTTGTATTTCTGAATATTGGTTAATATATCAATAGAACTCTGGTGTGTATATAGGAGGTGATCAGAGCATTACCTTAAATATCTTTCTGCTTTGTTTGGCTATTATTCAAATCTGCATTTTAGAAATAATTCAGCTACTAATTTCATGCTCAAATGTTGATTATAGAAAGAGTCGCAAGGCATAATTTGCATATTGTTCATTAACAAAGTCCAACAGATTTGTTCATAAGATTTGTTCATATTTAAGCAAAAGGTTCTCTGAGAGCTGCAAGAAAACCAGGCAATAACAAATCAACTATAAGCATTTTCCAGGGTAGGAGTATTATTAAGACCTTTTGCATTCCTTTAAACTGAGTCATCTGCCAATATAATTTAATCACGACCTTTCCATTTATTCTAAAATGTGTCCTTTCTTTCACCATTGCAAAAGTACTGTGATGGCATACGGTTTGCAAACATTTGACTGTGCATGCCCTCTTATCTTTTAAAGGAAAATTAGGGTACAATCCAGCAAAACTCAGCTTTAGCTCTTTTGCATTAGAACAGTTTTGAATTGGTTAGAAAATGTCCATAGTGGTTAGACTATGTTGCATAGTATAAATGAATTTTTATAGGTTCCTGAGTAATGAAAAGCATAAATGTGCAAAAGAACCAATATTTGATAAGAAGTTGCTACTGATTTGGGGTGTTTGGGTTTTTTTAATATTTTGCTTTTTGTCTTTTTGTCTCAAAATGTTTTGGTAGCTGGTAACAATCAACCAGGAATGGAAGCCCATAGAAGAGTTGGAGAAAGTCCGAAAACTAATGAAGTAATGAGGTGCTGTCCCCTCCAAATGACACTCTATGAATCTAGTGGAATCATTTCTGCACAAACTAGATTTTTGAAACCAGTGTGCGGAAATGCTTCTGCTACATTTTTAGGGTCTCCCTCCAATTTTTTGGACTCTGGATGAAAACATTACTGTTTGCTTTAGAAGTTGCTCTGCTTACATCCACACAGTCCAAAAATAAAGAGCTTGGCTAATACCTGCAACAGCTACACTTGCTTTGGAGAACACAGCCTTTATCCATTTGTGAGTTGATTTTTTTTTTAATCTGAAATAATATAAGTTTTCAATATTCTTGGAATCTAAACTTAAAGTTGGTACAGTAAACAGTTCTGTTTCTGCTTAGTATGAACAAGGACCAAACTCTGAATGGCTGCAATTGTCACTCAGAGAAGGAGCGTTGAAATCAGTATTTTGTTAACTTTTTCTTCTTCAGAGAAAGAAAAATTTGCAATTCTTTCTACCTACTTTTGTTAATATTTTTTCCATTTTTATTTTTGTAAAATGCTTAAGAACTATGTTCTCCCGTTTGTTTCAAAAATGTAATGAAATAAATGTCATATACTACAAAAAAGTATCATTTGGGGAAATGCATGCTCAGATACAAGGTAAATTATATAACTTTTTACTTCTTTCAATGTTGGGAGTCATTATCCAAATGCAATATTATGGCTCAACATTTTAGAAGTGTACCAGTGTTCCTTCCTACCCTTTTCATCTGAGGAGCAGATCAAGGTAACTAAGTTATCTAATTTTTATTGCTTAGAGCCATTACAAAGGAAATCTAAGACTTCTTTGCCAGCTGTTTTTTAAAAAAGTGAGAAATAGTAATGCATGTTACTATGCAGTAATATAGTAATGCATCATAACAGTAGAAAGGGAAGATGTTGTGAATGGATGATTTATGGTTGGATTATATGTTCAGTACACTGTAAGCAATGATCCCTATAATAGCTTCAGTTGTTGTTGCTGTTAGTCGGGAAGTCATGTCCGACCCATCGCAACCCCATGGACAACATTCCTCCAGGCCTTCCTGTCCTCCATCATCCCCCAGAGTCCACTTAAGCTCACACCAACTGCTTCAGTGACTCCATCAAGCCCCCTTATTCTCTGCCATCCCCTCCTTCTTTTGCCATCTATTGTGCCCAGCATTAGGCTCTTCTCCAGGGAGTCCTTCCTTCTCATTAGGTGGCCAAAGTATTTGAGTTTCATCTTCAGTATCTGGCCTTCTAAAGAGCAGTCAGGGTTGATCTCCTCTAGGACTGACCAGTCTGATCGCTTGCAGTCCAAGGGACTCACAGAGTCTCCTCCAGCACCCCAATTCAAAGGCCTCAATCCTTTGGCACTCAGCCTTCCTTATGGTCCAGCTTTCACAGCCATACATTGCAACTGGGAAAACCATAGCCTTGACTATACGCACTTTTGTTGGCAGGGTGATGTCTCTGTTTTTTAGTATGCTGTCTAGATTTGCCATAGCTTTATTCCCCAGGAGCAAGTGTCTTTTAATTTCTTGGCTGCAGTCCCCTTCTGCGGTGATCTTGGAGCCCAGGAAAATAAAATCTGTCACTACCTCCATTTCTTCCCCATATTTGCCAGGAAGTGAGAGGACCGGATGCCATGATCTTAGTTTTCTTAATGTTGAGTTTCAAGCCAACTTTTGTGCTCTCCTCCTTCCCCCGCATCAAGAGGCGCTTTAGTTCCTCTTCACTTTCTGCCATTAGAGTGGTATCATCTGCATATCTGAGGTTGTTGATATTTCTCCCAGCAATCTTGATTCCACCTGGTGATTCATCTAGCCCCGCCTTTCTCATGATGTGCTCTGCATATAAGTTAAATAGGCAGGGCGACAGTATACAGCCTTGCTGAACTCCTTTCTCAATTTTGAACCAATCAGTGGTTCCGTGTCCGGTTCTCACTGTTGCTTCTTGACCTGCATATAGGTTTCTCAAGAGACAAATAAGATGGTCTGGTCCTCCCATCTCTTTAAGAACTTGCCACAATTTGTTGTGTGCTGCCCCCAGAGAACCCTTGGATAAAGACACCCTGAATCTGCTCCTGCCCTCAGTGACTCTGCCTTCTTTCTCATCACTGCTGCCTTGTGCTCGCTAGATAGTTGGGGAGCAAGTAGGCTGTGTGTCTGCTATTGTTGTTCTCGCCACCACTGTGGTCTGGACCAGAAGAAGAGACAGATGAACGAGCAGGTTTCAGTGCTGAAGCAGAGAAGCTAGTCTAGGGAACTGTTCCATGGTGCCACTGTTTTGTTTGTTTTATTTATTTTATTTAAGCGTTTATATACTGTTCATAATGGTGTACACTTTTGAAGCATGGGTGTTCAGGAGGTGCCCAGCCTTGCTTACCTTGACATTATGCAGGTGCACAAAGGGATTCTAGGCACACTATTCTTCAACTCAGTCCAACTAGGAGTACATAGCACATACACACCCAACCCTGACCCTTTGGAAAAAGCTGAGAACTTGCCATTCATCTGTTCTAGAGAAGGACTGAATTTAGCTCCTCTGCTTTTCTTTTGCCAGCAAGCACCAGTTGCTGGGATCCCAGATTTATTCATTTTTAATAGGGCTATGCATTTTCTGTCTTCACTAAGCATGCAAATTGTTTATCTACAACGAAAATTTCCATGGAACATTTAAATTACAGCTTAAGAAATTGGATAGTCCCAGTAATCTGAAAAAAGCTGACCCAGGAAACAAACATTTAACATGCATAACCACAGTATGCCCTATATAAATATATAGACTTTTCATTTGGTCGTATAAATGCAGTTTAACCCTTTGTTCCATCTAGCACCATCCTAACAGAAATCTCCACTCCCTGTGGCTGCTATGAACTCTGGAAGCAAAGTTGGTAATAACAGTCATGGCTGGGGATAGTTCTTGGTCATGGCAGGAAAAGAAGGGGAAAACGTTTCACATCCTCAAGTAAACCCAGGTTCAATATGAACATGTTTTACATTGGGTTTGTTTGTTTGTTTGTTTGTTTCCCAGAGGGATGGTGGAAATTATTAGCAGGTAAATTTTTGTCATCATCATCATCATCATCATCATCATCTGGTATCCCAGCATATTTGTAATTTTTCTGGGCTCTGTATTGTTTCTTTGCATGTTTTTATGTCCTTCATAGCACAATGGAATAGCCACAGATTTGAGGTTGAAACTACATATTATTTGGAATTATTTTTCTGTTCTGAATTTGATTTGGACAGCAATACTTGGTAAAAAGTATATTGTTCTCCATATCCCATGGTATCACTTTCTTGATTCAAATCACTTCCTGAAGCTGCTTAAGACCTGGTATGAGTCTTCAGAATAAACTACCTTGACTTGGGTACAGCTTATTTTGCAGTCTGAACCATGTGGTTTGTTGGAGGGAGAAACATCCAAATGGCAGTGGAGGGGGCACCTGGGCATGGACCCTGGATCTCTTTTGAGCTATGTACAATTGCTATCATCAGCCTTAAAATAAGCCTGCTTCTTCCCCCTGAACTCAATAGGCGTGCAGTTAAAAAGACAGCATAAAACTTGTTCTCTTGGCAGACTAATAGAGAGTGTAACATGTAGGCATGTTGTGACTGGAGCTGGCTGGAGCTGGGGGTGAGACTAGATGGCCTGTGAGGCCCCTTCTGACTTGCTCTGTTTCTATGTTTCTATGTAACGTGAGGACACCAGACTTTTAGACTGGTTCCTAGCCAGCTTGGGGAAAAACAAGTGGGTTTGCTTGTAAAAAAGAATTGAAAGAGCAGCAGTGTTTGAATTTGGGTCAAGGTAATATATGAGTATGTAGCCAGGGGAGGACCAGGTTCACTAGGTTTGGGTAATACTATGCATCTTGACTGGGGGCGGAGGGCACTATTTGCTGCTCTGACTCGGGAAGCAAAATGTCTTGGGGTCAACCCTGAATATGGCTATAGAGGTGGGGAAAAGGAAGCTGAGGAAGTTACATGCAGTTCAGAAACAACAGAATTACAAAGAAATCTGGATAGGAAAACATGTTAAGGATTACATCAAACTTGTATAACCTGCACATGTTTACTCAATAAGTAACTTATATTGAGTTCAATGGGATTTACTCCTAGATAATTCTATGAAGAATTATTCCTTGGTAATTGTGCTCAGTGCTGCAAGCTGACTTGTCCTCCTTTAAGTCCATTCCAATATCTGGAGTTAGGGAGAAACCTGAGAATTGATAACTCTGGCAAGTTAAAGAACAGCCAACCAAACCAAAAGTAGCCACGCTGGTCCATGAGAAATAAAAACCCAAAATCCACAATTGGGTAATCTTTGCTAGTCCCAGGCATTCCAGGCTCTCCATCTGAATTTGGGCTTGAAAGACCAAGGAAAAGGGCCAGTGCATTGAGGGTCAGTTTCCAGAAAGCACAATTTAGGCCATTGCACAGTTCTGTCCTGAATGCAAGCAATAGGTTAATTAGCTTCCCTGCTAGCAATTGAACTTAAATTATAGCAATTATTTCTAATGGTGCACATATATTTGCAATATGCATTGACCTGTGCACGTTTGCTGCTTTTTGTGTTATGGGCCCTGAGCCTTGGGTTTTCTAGGTATCTAGCACTGTCCTTGGGAACAAACAGCCAATAAGCCTGGAACTGCCAATGGATAACTATGCTATCTGGGTTTCAATGAATGAGAAGCTATGGCCTAATGCTGATTATGGAGATTGAACCCCTGGCATCACACCACAATGTAAATATCCCCTCTTTCTGCGAACTGGTGCCAGGAATGATTAAATCTGAATCCAGTTAAAGTATATTTTCCCCTTGTAAGGTAAAAGCAGAACCATTACGTAAGTTCCATGCCAGAACCACTAAAGGGTGCATTATCTGACTAATAAAAGAAGTGGTCATTGTGTTGTGCCATATGATATGTACCTGAGGCACAAACAAAATTAGTACAAAATAATGATGCTTCTGAAATTGAGAGCACTCTGCCTTGTGAGGTTTTCTTTCTCAATCATGTGCTATTTGAAAAAGCAGAAGATGGCTTTTTATCTTGGTGGGTTCATGCACACAGGTTTTATCAAAAACAAGAATGAGTCAGCACAGTTCAAGCACTCCAGATGTAAATAACTCCTCCTAATTCTGGAAAATTTTGTTTATAAGGCCATATACTTATAAACAATTTTGTAACTCATTTCAAGTGGGCTACTTATCCAAAAGTTCACATGGTATTTACTTGGTGTATGTTCACACATGTAGACAACAACATTCGGTTTATAGTCTAATGTCTGAAGTAAACTCTATGAAAAAGAGCATATACTCCTGCATGCAGGCTTTCATTTGTGACACAGCCGTATTTGTGATAGGGCTAAACTTTTCTGTACCATACTCGGGGCCCTTTGTGCCCCAGTGGGTCATTGGCAGGTGCCTGAACTTGCCTACCTTCACCCCCAGTTGAGATGAAATGACGGACAGATTCTTTACTGCTGATAGGAAAAAAGCAGAGAATCTAACATTTTCCCTTCTTGTTTCTAGCAGCTCTAAAGGCAGATTCAGGTCCATTCAGTAGCCATCACAAGACCATCAGAGCCTTATCTGAATAGCTGTAGACCTCTTTGGCTTGACCTAATAAAGGTATTAGACTAAGAAGACTTTGGCAACTTGCTTTTTTGTTGACCCTATAAGTATCTCTGAAATTGAGAGGGCAAATCTTTGTAGCTACATAACACTGTGCAACTCAGAAAAGACATGACAAAGCATTTATAAGTGTGATGAGACCTTAGGGAACAATTGTGCACGTTCATGCTATAGCAGAGAGAGCACATCTGTAAGAGCAGGGACATGGGCTTCTGCCTTGCATATCATGTCATATTGTCACTGGTGAGCACCACAACAATGGAATTGTTCCATTGCTGAATGACTACCTGAATCCACTTCCTTTTCTGGAAAGCCAAAATGGTGAGAGCAAGTATAGCAACTCAGCTGGGTTACTCGACGACTATCCATTATCCTCAGTTGATCTTTCAGTGGAAAAAAATGGATAATTTCTCTAATCAAAATACACCATTCTTTGAAGAAACCAGTGTGCAAGGATTTATTGTTGCTAAATTTGCAGGCAATATACAGGCAATTCAGCCCAGCACAGCTAAGTTGAAAGGTTTCATCCATGCTTCAGTTTCCATTCACTCATTCAAACAGGGATGTCTTGGCTTTCCCAAAAAGGTGGTAGCGATCACATGTAGCAGGATTGGTGAGCAGCATGAACATTGGCTCAGCGATGGAGCCCAAGTTTTGTGTGAGGCCGATCTCCAGCATCTCCAGGCTGTGTGTGTGTGTGTGTGTGTGTGTGTGTGGATTCTTAGCAATCACTGCTTGGATGAACCAATGGCCTCCCAAGCTCATCAAACAATGACTGCTGTGCAAACCTCATATGAGTTAGTACTTCCTCCTTATGGGGCATTATTTCCCCATACATACATAATGCAATGCAGCCATGAGCAAAGGTTCTTTGGTTGTAGCTAATTGGTTCAGAAAGAGTTGTTCACTTTGAAATACATCATTCCACTTTTATGAGACAGATGTAATATTCCCTTCAGGTTATATGTGTGAGCAGGTGTTTTAGTATAATTATAGCAAGTCCTTCCTCCGCTTTTGAAAAGGCTGCTGTAACCTAGCCAGAGTTCATTTCCTCCTTCATGTGTTGAAAGCAGCCATCAATTTGTCATTTATAGTCTAATGACTCATGAAAGTTTCGTTTGCCTACGTGCCACAGAAGAATAGATGGAGGCAACCTTTCTGTGAGTTCTTGTAATTCATGGTGGGTGTGTGCATGTGTAAATAAAAATGCAAAACATCTTATTCTGTGATTTAAAAGACAAACACTATAGTTGCAGCTATATTTTGTTGCATTTTATTCACTCTAACTTGGACCCAGCCCACATAAATGCATCAAGGGCCAATGTGGATTTGTGCGACTAGCCTCATTCCTCGGTGGGGTACCTGAACCTGACAAAACCAAAACACTTTATTGACTCTAAACTGTCTTATGCTGTGAAATGGAAAAGCTTAAGTGGGCAGCAAAAAGACAACTCCAGGACTTTGACTTATGCTCATTCATAATTGTCCTTCATTCTAGACCACTGACTCAGCCAGGCTCAGATCTAGCATTTCCACAGCTTCACCTGATGAGGATGAAAATGAGTAACAGAACTGTGCATCACCAGCACACTGATGGCAACACATGATCTAAAACTGTAGATAGTCCCCTTTGACTGTTTCATGTAGATTTTACAGACTGGGAACCAGTGTGATAGAGTGGAATGGGACACAGATTAGTTGGTTCTAGACCCCATTTGGCCATGTAGCTCAGTGGGTGACTCTGGGCCAGTCAGGGCAGCTTAGTCCACCTGCTGCTCATGGTTTGTTCTGAAGATAAAATATAGAGGAAGTGGATTAAGCTATCATGGATTTCTTGCAGGAAAATGCTTGCTTGACAAACTACACCTGCTGCGATGTTCTCTTTTGCACTAGTATTACCGGTACAGGAGTGCTGTCTTTTTTCCCCTGGCTATCCATGCTTAGTGGTATAGCTAGAGTTGGATTTGGAGGCTGAGGTTGAGGGGGGTTTCAGACAACCACCCCAAAAGTAGTAGATGATGCAGCAGGGCACAAACCTGGCATGGGCACACCAGGCTGACACCACCTACCACAGCATTGGTCTTCCTCTTCCTCCACACCTGGCAGCCAGGTGGGTAAGTGATTACAGAAGCTCATCTTGCTTTTAGTTTCAATATCTATTATCATTTTCTATAACGAGACTGGTTATTCCCCAGTAAATATGCTCAGCATAAGGACAGCAGAAGCTCCCCTGTATTCCTGGAATGAGTTGCAAGTGCGGAACTTCATATGCTTAGATTCTTTCTGTCTTCTTTTCAAATCAAAGTTGGTAGACAGGCATAGAAACAGTTGTAAGACATGGAATGGCAGCCATGATGGAAATAAGAGGAATTTTAATTGCATGTGCCATGACTTATTGCCCATTATAGATTTTTAAATCCAGAGCTTAAAATCAGCTGGGTACCATGCTTAAGTTTTAAAACACACACACACACTCCATTGCCTACAGTGTGCTGTTCTGTTAATACAGGAGGACTGTGATATATGCAGAAGCTGCTACAGGCAAAACATCTTGAAAAAGTAATTTGACCCAGGGTGGGATAGCACCTGATAAATCCGAAGCAAAACACTCCACCCAGAAGGTGCTCCCTGGCTTTCATGAGGATGCTTGCAACAATGTGACTCAAGTGACATTGTTCTAAGTCGATTCTGATTTACATTGGTTTGAAAGTTGGGCGGTTGTGGGAAGATCTTGCATCATAGCTTGAAATATAGTGGAATTTGGAAGGTACTCATTTTTAACAGTTTGTGGAATTCACTTAACAATGAAAGCTGCTCAAATACTGTTTCATCACAGTACTTGCATGTTGGTACTTTAGCAGCAGCATTTCAGGTTCTGTTTGAGATAATCTATGGAAAATGCAAACTGGTTTTGAAAACTAATCCTAGATGTATGTTACAGAGCTGTCAAGAGAGTTGTTATAGTTGAGCAGCATTTTTCAGCCTTTTATTAATGTAAAGCTCACTCCCTCTCTCTCCCCTCTTCTCTCTTTCTCTCTCTGTGTTTGTGTGTGTGTAAACACCTAAGACATTTGGCAGGATAATTTGCACAATGTGGCATATAATCAATATTTTTAAAATATTATTGATGGATGTCTGAATTATAATAGTTTTAAAGTTTTGCTCTGAAAGGCAAATGTTTCCACTGTTTCTTTCTTCCCATGATGTCTTAAATATCTTCATTGAGAAGTTTGGATCACATCAAACATTCAAGGACATTGGAAGGGTATGCATTTAGTTGGGTTGGGTGAAAACCCAGACATAGTCTTACATATTGTGTACACAATAGATATTGTGAAATTTCACAGTTCCCATTTTAAATGTCAATAGCACAACTCATGTCATTTTGGCAAACTGAAGTTTTTGTGATGGTACGTACTTTGCAGAAGAAAAATGGCTGTCTCCCCTAGCAGGTATCTGTAAATTGGAGAATGAGAACTTGTGTCTGTTGTGTATGTTTGTGCATGCTCATTCATGGAGGTAACTGTGCACGTTTGCACATGGAATGCTTTGGGTTGCCCTGCATGCAACAGGTGTGTAGAGGAGGCATATCATTGTGCTTGCTTGTATGGGATATGTTGCTTCATTTTGACCTGTTGTGCACTGCTGTGCACGTGTGGTTGTACGACCTGCATCTGTGTGCTGTGTCCCTCTGCATGTTGCTACATGTGTTTTGCTGTGACATGTCACTACATGTGGTCTTATGTGTATTTGCACATGATTGTGCATGATGTGGTACCTCTTGTCTTTATTTCTGACATTCCGCTTCATATCCGTGTGCATGTCAGCCTGCTTGCCCAAACAAGAGATGCTCTGGGCATGAATATTATGGGCACAAGTGCTTGCAAAATCTCAACTGTTACTATGGGGAAATGACTTTCAATTCAGTGATTCTTGAGAAACCACCCCTCCTGTTGCAGAATATGGAGAGGAAAGATAAAAGCCAGTAAAAACATTGTCCCTAGGATATGGTAGAGGTGATAGAAACCTGCTCCATATAAAGAATTACAAGGAATGTCACTGCAACTTATATGAATCTATGGTACAATCACAGTCCAAGTCACTAATTCCACTAGAGCAAATGGCAGTGCGCTAGGAGAAGCCGTGGGCCCTTC
Organism: Varanus salvator macromaculatus; assembly: GCA_023646645.1. Taxonomy (NCBI): domain Eukaryota; kingdom Metazoa; phylum Chordata; class Lepidosauria; order Squamata; family Varanidae; genus Varanus; species Varanus salvator. The sequence goes on from JAIXND010000786.1 coordinate 11,585,647, forward strand.
TCCATGATGTTTTAACCTGCCACTTGAGTGAAACTTTTGCTTCCAGATTAATTGCAGGATTAATTGGTTCCTGTAAGTGTGCCTGTGCACACATGTGATCATGTCTGTGCATTTTTGGGAAGTTTCTTTCTCTGCCTTTCTATATTCCCATTATAATTATCATTATTACAGTGCATTTATAACACCTTGAGGGTGGCTTCCATAGCTCCATTTGATCCTCCCAACAGCAACCCTGTGTGGTAGGCTAAGCTGAGAGTGAGTGACTGGCCCCAAGTCACCCAGTGAGCTTCACAGCTGGGTGCAAATCTTCCAGGTCACCAGTCCAGCACTCTGACTCCCACACCACACTGGTGCTGAGTGTGCGTCATTGGTTGTGGAATGGTGCAAATGCATCAAGCATCCACACCACTGTTCAAGGAGGATGGCACAGGGTGGGTTTGCACATCACAGAAGCTCAGCACACTACTGCGATGGGTTGCTCTCCTTGCAAACACATCCCTCAGTTGCTCTCTTTCTCCAGGCAGCGTTCTGGGGACACTGCCAGGAGGAAGGAGGCTGCCACAGCTCTGGCAGCCACAGCTCTTTGGCAGCCACAGCTGTGAGCTGATTTCAGCTGGCCGTGGCTGTCAGCCAGTCTCTGCTGCACAAACAGGGCCCATGCCCTGAAGCACAGCAGAGAGGGTGGGGAAGCTGATCTGAGACCCTGCCTCCAGCTCCAGAGAGACCTCCACAGCCTCTCCTGTGACTTAGCTACTGTCAGAAAGAGCTTTAAGCTAGAGCAGGCTGGAATTGGTCCCAGTTGGCTCTTTTGCCTTTGGCCCCAACCTCCACTGGAGTGCATCCCCAAAGAACATCTCCAGAATGGAATCTGGCCCTCGGGCTGAAAGAGCTTCAGCAACTCTGTTTAAATCCTATTCTTGCCTCTTTGTGGGTGTTTTCAATTGCTGCAAGCTGCTTTGGAAGCCAATCTCTGAAAAGCGGGCCATCAAAGGAGCACACATTTGCAAAGCAAAACACATACTGTGATTGGGGCATCCACTGGGATGGAACTTTTAAATGTGTCTGTCTGCCTTTGCCCTAATTTGTTAGCGGGCAGGCAAAACACCAGATCAAGCCACAAGCCTACAAAGAGCTGCATCCCTGCACACCTGCCTTGCATTGTTAGAATATGTAGCCTCAGAAGCAAAAAGCTTCATGCAGGAAGTGTCATGCTTCCTGTTGATGTAGGACTCAAGTCTTGAATTCATTGTCTCTTTTTCTGCAGGGGTAGCTATCACAGTGCAATTAGCTAGAATAAAATGGGGTTCTTACAGCCTTGACTGGCTCTGCTGTGGCTTCTCCAGACGTCAAATAGGTATGTTTTTAGAAACCTTAACCTTAACTTCAAAGGATTTCTTATACTTCTCCTCCTGAGGACACTAATGCAAGTGATCAATGGCTCCATTTGTACTTTTCCATCAAAAGAAAGCAATAATGTCTGCCCAGTTCCATTAACTATTGGATCGACTATGCATATAATCATGCATAATAGATTCTCTTTTGGTGCTACTGAGAAAATATACTGGTAATTAATTTTAAAATAATGACACCCAAATAGAAAGAGAAAGCTATTTTAAGAAGAAAAACACTTTCTACACAGAAAGCAGTACCACAGCTGCTCTGGACCATCATGCTCAACCAATGGCCATTCTGACAGGGGATAATGGAATTTGTAGTCCAACACATCCAGAAGGTGCCAGGTTACAGAAGGCAGATATGCAAGGAAGAGCAAAATTGTGTCATCTCTGTACCATTCTCCTTTCATTATATAAGCTTACTAAATGCAATTCCTACTTTATTCATTCCTTTGTGAAGGGACCATAGCTCAGTAGTAAAGCACATAGTTCAGCAGTAGTGAGGAGGGAATCCTGTTTAGACTCTGAGGTCCTGTCAATCAGAGTAAATTAAGGGTGCAGTACCTCATTCCCACGAGCCAAATTCAATCCTCCAGTGTTTGCCAGTTGGTCACACTGCTTCTTTCCAGGCTGTCAGAAGATGCCCTCCTGCTGTGAGGCTTCCCAACTTTTGTTTCCACCATTACGGAAGGATTGGTCACTGGCTGTAAGACTGCAGGGTCAACCTCTGAAGGACCCAGAATGTGGGCTGTGTAGAGTGGGAGGGGCATAGGAAGGAGGGAGGGGCAAGTAGAAAGCTGGTAGGGGGCGAGGAGAAAGGACAAAAGGGGAGTGAAGGCATTCATGAAGGTCCATGAGAAGGCAATTCAGGGAAATCAGCAATATGGTGGGGAAGAGAAAGAAGCAGACATCGCAGCTTTTGTCCAAAGAAGGATAACTTCCAGAACAGACTCACACAAAAGCCTACAGTAAGTAGGGAAACTGTTGTTTTCTAGAAGTAACACTGCGCTTTATACTGAACTGTGGCTTAAAGTTTATAGTGTCCTAGAATCATAGAAAAGTAAAGTTAGAAAAGGTCAGAGAGCCATCAGGTCCAACCCCCAGCTCAGTGCAGGACTCCAAGTTAAACCATCCCTCTCAGGTGGCTGTACTTGATATGTAATTCTGTTAGTCATTTTCTTAATAGCCTTGTTTACCCTGGATCCCAAAGTTATGTAAATACTGCTCAATATTTAATTGTTGGTCTTTAGCATGTCAACAATCTGCCCTTCCTCATTCTAGTGATAGAAACCTGAAATACTAGCAAAGCTTTAAGCTACAAGACAAGGGCCCCACCCCTTTTGCTTTGGCTCCGCCCACCATAGGAATGCAGCTCCCGAGAGCTTCTCTGAATGGAATCCAGCTCTCCTGCTAGATAAGGAGAGGGGGAACTTCAGCTGTGTGGCTTCTACATTGCCGTTGGTTGTTGTTTTTACTTGAAGTTTGGGATCCACATACTGAGCCAGATGCAGAAGGGTGAGCTAATTCCCTACTGAAGCCCATGAGAAATGCACCTGTATAACCACCGTATACACGTGCAAATCTACACCCTGGTTGTTACAAAACAGGGATTCTAACAATCAAATATAGACTGGAAAATCTGCTCAACAGTTGCCAACCTACTGCAAACCACCAGGAGATCTGCCATTTTTTGTTTTTGTCTGAATCTTAGAGGGGTGGTGGGGGGGAGTTAAACTTTCTCTGTGTGTGTCTGTCTGTCTCTCTCACACACACATCACAGTCAGAGCTGTTCAGAATTGCAGAGGCTGTTATCCAGGGCCAAAGAGAGGCATCATAAGTTTCTTTCTACCAGCTGTTTTCCTCCGCCTCCATTTTACTTTAGAATACTCTGATCCAGGGGAGTTGGATTGTCTCCCCACTACCCCATGCCTATACTGGAGTAATTTTTTTTAATGTAGCTGCTCATTATGTTTTACAGCAGGGGTGGACAAGAGAATGGAATTGACCAGGTTTGTTTTGGCCTACAACTCCCATCAGTCAGCATAGTAAGAGAGCATGAAAGATGTTGGCCAAAACTTACACATCTCTGTTTTAAAGTAATGTCTATTCTGACCCTGTGAATACCCTGCCTCCACAATCACAGACACACACACATTTCATGGTAATTTCATTCACAGAAACAAAATCTTATCTACTTTGAGCTATAGTCTGTCCTGATATATGGCAGCTTCCTTCATATCCTACAAATGGTTTTGCAGGGTTAAAATCCACAAAGCAGGGGGATTCTGTGCAGCTGTACTTGACAGAGTAGACAAGATGGAGCATGGCCCAAAGGAAGCCAAGATCAGATACAAGAACTATGGAGAACCCATGAGCAATCAGGCACCAATCAGACCTAGAGTCAGGAGAAGCAGGGTTGCAGCCTGTCATCCCGAGAGCCCAAAGGTTAAGAATGGACAAGGGACAAGGCCTGGTCCTACCATTGGAAGAGTGAGACAACCATCTCAGGAGGCAACTGATTTGGTACATCACAGATGGGCAGCAAATTTCCAGTTATTTAATTTAGGGTTTTTTCCCTGCCAGCTTGTGGAGTTTTCTGCCACATCTACCCAAAGAACTTGAGCAGCCTCGAGTAACTTGCACTTTGACTTGTGGGATGGGCTGATACCTGCTGACTCCAGGAGGGAAGTGCTGAAAAGCGCTTGTTTATCAAGAGATTGCTACTCTAGATTATCAAGGCACAAGGTTCCATGGCTTGAGACATCTACCTTCAGGGTTGCAAGATGAACTCTCATTGTCTGAGCCCCATAATACTCAGCAGTCTAAATACCTGAAGGTCTAAGATACCTAACACACAATCCTATGCATGTTTGCACAGAAAGTAGTCCTACCATTCCCAGCATTTTCCAGACTCTGTCCTGGGACTGATTCTGTTCAGTCTTTTCATCAATGACCTGAAAGAGGAGGTGACCAGTCTGCTGATCAGATTCACAGATGATACTAAAATGGGGGCAGTGGACACAACTGAGGAGCAGGTACTCTAGATCCAGAAGGATCTGGACAGACTATGGAAGTGAGCTGGGGACAACAGGATGGTGTTCAATGTGGTAAGTGCAACGTCTTGCACTTGGGGCATATGAATGGGGATCATGTTAAGTGACAAGTGACTGGAGAACAGCACTTGTGAAAGGGATCTTCTGGTACTGACTGACTGCAGCCTAAACATGAGTCAGCAATGTGATGCGGCAGTCAGGAGGGCAAATACCACCCTTGGATGCATAGCCAGAAGCGTGACTTCTAGATTGAGAGAAGTATTACTATCACTCTGTATGACTCTGGTGCACCTGCAACTGGAGTATTGTGTTCAGTTCTGGGCTCCACATTACAGGAAGGATATAGCCTGGTTGGAATTGGTTCAGCCTAGGGCCACAAGAATGGTGGCCGATTGCAGGGAAAGCCGTATGAAGTGAGACTGAGGCAACTGGGACTTTTCAGCCTGGGGAAGAGGAGACTCAGAGGGGATCTATTCGTGACATATAGGTACATGAGGGAGTGCCACACAGAGGTGGGTAGAGACCTGTTTTCCTCTGCAGAGCAGGGCAGGATGCGTTCAAATGGAGCAAAGCTCAGGGAACCAAGGTTCAATTTGGATTCCAGGAAGTACTTCCTGAAAGTTAGGACCCCTAAGGTACAGAATGGGCTTCTACAGGAGGTGGTTGAAGCCCCATTGGTGAGGGTGTTTAAGGATAGGCTGGACATGCACATGGTAGGCATGACATGAGCAGAGCCAGTTGGAGCTGGGGTCAGGCTAGATGTCCCAGGAGTCCCGTTCTGATTCACTCTATTTCTGTGCTTCTATGTCTATGCATAGGATTGTTCCCGAAGTGTTATAGTATAGACATGTTCCCAATTGGCATAGTGATTATTTCTATCTTTTCAGGCCTGCTTCATTCACTATGGCAGCCTATGAAAATGATGCATACTGCAGCCTAGAATTATACATTACTATTATATAATTATTGCATTTACAAAGGCATTAGTAGCCTTTCTCTATTTTCTATTGCCTTGGGCTTCAGCTTCTTGAGTTTCTTTCAAAGCAGTTCTGTGCAGCTCCAAATGTACGCTGTTGATACAGCACATGATAGTTGTGCATGGCTCCAATATCAGGAGGATGGTGTATCCACTCTGGGGTTTAGCCTGAAGCATGAAAGAATGATCCATGGTGCTGAACCTTGCCTATTATCCCAAATGGTGGGTTCAGCACTGTGTACAGCTCCTTGGATGTTCAGAAGACACCCGGCATGAATACACAGCTCCACTGACTTTGGAGCCACCAACCTCCACTGGAGTGGAATGACCCGCAGCACAATGCTAAAGGAAGAAACGGACATAATGGGCCCCCTGGGGAAATCTGCCCCACCAGCTTCATTAGGGGTCACTTACACTAGCACTCCATCAATTGCACAAGCACAGCAGTCCCCCTGGATTTGGTCCTTTGGTTTTTTCCACAGTAGAAATTTCCATGTAGAGGAAAGCTTTGTGCAGAGGTTCTGCACACAAGAGTTTGCTTTGTAATTTTGTTCTCTGGAAAACCTCTTTTTTTTCTTTTTTGCTTCCTGCATGGCAGATGGTTCTAACCATCTCAAAGGTTAAAGTAGAGAACAGAAAAGAGCTGTTAACATATCCACCCAATGTAATTATTCTAAACATCAGTAAAACAACGTAGATACAGGATAAATAAAACCTTGTTCAATAATTAACTACACAATACAGATAGGTAGCAACACACGGCTGTTTACTGAAGAAAATATTAAATAAAAGACTGGGGGGCAAAGAGAGAGAAAGGGAGGGAGAGTTTTTATGTTTGCTGAGGTACAATGCACCTTCATTAGGTACATAGAAGGAAACAAAGTCATCCAGGTACAGCTTCTTCAGTCTTGCCTGCTTTGCTGTAGGAAAGGACGTGCTTGGTATGATTCTGCACATGCTAGTGGCATAGGCACAGATCAAGAAAAGATGAATTAGATAGTTGGTAAAGTTCAGTGTCTGATTTGGACAGGAGTTTCTTAGGATGCTCTTCTTTTTTAAACAGACAATGGACTAAGAAATACAGTTGGAAAGCAAGGGGTAGCCATTTTGGAGGATGGAAGTTCTAGAATGAAGAAATGCTATAAAACCAATATTTTCAGAGAAGAAATTCATCTTAATAACCTTTCCCTGTAAAAGGAATTTCTGAAAGCTCCCATAATATGGTATAGAGCAAGGTCTTCTGAGGATTTTCCAGTAAGTCTCTGGGCAAGTCGCACTGTGATCCTGGCAATTTAAACATTTTAAACAGCAACCGCACAAATGCTTCCTCCCTTCCTAACTGAATCTCTGTGCAGTATCCATGTCAACATTCCCACTACAATAAATTATATTGCATTTTGTAAGCATATGTGATCTGCTGCCCAATGTCAATAGTGTTCCCTGTGCAACAGGTTCTGTGAGGTTATGAGGATTTCAAAGCAAAAACTCCCATGACAGATTTTGTACAGTGCAGGATAGGGCATTGCCCTACCTTTTGTCTTAGCTTGGCTTACTGTAAGAGCACAAGAGCTCTGCTGCATCCAGCTACAGGTCCAACTGGGCCAGCAGTAGCCAAACAGCCCCAAACAGGAAACCCACAGGACACAGTGGTAATTGCTACCAGGTATCAACACTTCCTTGGAGACTTACTCGTACTTCCTTATTTCTGTGCAATATTTGTACAACTCTTTCCAGTTATACATGTTCTCCACTAAATTATATGCCCTTCCATATTTTCCTTGGGAACTTTATCATCTTATTTGTTGACGTCCTGATGGAAGTCTTAGCAGCACTGCCCTGTCTAATCAATGTCTGCTGTGCTCGTTCGCTCTGTCTGTGAGAAGGAAAAAGGGACAAGTTGCACTGCTCTGGCATTAATATTGACTTCCTGAAATAGCCGCGTTTGTGTATGGTCCAGCTGTTGCTTAGTGGCTTTGGTGGAAAGTACTCAGCAGGAAGAAGGCCAACTATGTCCATAGCATATGTCACTCTTCCTCATCATGTGTCTTCTCTTGAAAGCACACTTGTGGCTTTAGAACTAGCTGGGGAGCACAGACAGCATTACAGCAATGATGCACTGATTCTGGCAGCTGCCGCTTCTTGAAGTGAGCACAGTGCAGCTTTTACACTAAATAAACACAGCCCTCCACAGACGTGGTCCCCCCACCTTGCGACTCTCAAGCAATTTGATTCATGTTCCAACTAGAGGCTGAGAATACACTGCACTGACTTGTTGTGGGGGCCATGCACAGGAAAAACATCATTTACAAAATGTATTTAAATGGCAGAGGGATTTATGAGGTATGAGGTCCATTGGTCAAGAGTCGGAAGTGCCTGAGATGCTGCCTTACGACAATCAAGTTTGTTGATTATCTTGGACCATTCAGCAAGGTCGAAGCTGGTCTCTTGTGGCCTACACTACGTACAGTGTCTTACCTCTACATGTAATCCCAAGCAGGAGCCAAAGTCACTCACCAACAGTTTGCACCCAGCAAGAAGACTAAAGCAGGCACATGGATCACATAGTCACAATCTCCCTTACTGCAGTGAGATGGCTCGTATTTCCACTCAGTGTCATGAGCTATAAATTTGCATCTAAAGTAGTCCCCCAAAATTCGCGGGGGTTATGTTCCTAAAGCACCCGTGAACTGTGAAAACCAGCGAATTTCGTGCTGGCTGGCCACCGAGGCAGTGCAGGCAGGGGGCATGGGCTGGGCCGGGCTGGGTGGCGGGTGCGTGCGTGTGGCAAGGCAGGGGCTCGCGCGTGCAGAGTGTTTTCTCCAAGTGAGTCCAAACTCAGAGGAAACTAACTCCTTGCAAGAAAGCCACCGCACAGTGGGGCACCAGTTTACTCGCAAGGAGATCGACTTGGACTCGCTCTGAGGAAAATCCTGTGAAAGACTGAAGCTGCGAATGCTGAACTGCAACTTCACAGGGGTTATACTGTACACCTATAAACTGGCATTTGCAAATGGTCTGTAAATCTGCCTTCTCTTGTCCTCTTTTCGGGCTTCTTTTTTGTTGACCACATGTAAGCAGCCAACTCCAGTACCTCCAGTACCATGTTTGGAAATAGGCCACAGGAGGGCTAAGCCTGTCTTGCAGGGAGATGTGCCTCACTGGAGAGCTCCACCATCGAACGATGCCATGTGGGTGAAGCTTGCCCCTGAGATGATGGCATCAACTTTCACTGCCTGGAGCAAGATGCTTCCTTGTGGGCTCAGTGGGGAAATTCAGCTGACTCTCAAGAGAATACAAGTAGTTGCCTTAAAACAAGTCTGCATTGTCTGCGCCAGCCTCGGCCAAGCATGTGCACCAATACGTCAGAGGGCCTGAGGTTTGGAAAAGCTGCTCAGAGCTGACCAGAAGAGCACCTCCAGAGTTTCAGAGAGGCAATTTTTCCCAGCCTTATCTAGAAGTTTTGAAGAGGGAGCACCTTCCACATGCAAAGCATGTGCTTTACCACTGGCCATGGAGCTTTCACAAACTCATAAAGAGGATGAGAAATCATGATGTGCTTTCGGGGCCCTGGGGGTGGATAGAAGCTGTGGGATAGCCACTCACTTTGGCAACATAGGTGTAACACTTGCTCAAGACAACTAGAATGCTGCTGTATGGTTGGAATATGTGCCCATCAGTGGGCACATATAAGTAAGTTATTTATTCTTCCTTATGATAGGACAACATTTCTATATGCAGGAACCCATCTCCCTATCACATATTCAACTTTAACCAGTAACAGGCAACAAGGTCAGTTGTGTTTCCCTTAGGGTCACACATGTTATGCTGGAAGCAGTTCTGTGTATTTCAATGCACAGCTGCCCCCAGTTAGGCAGACAGGAGACAAGGGTCTCATTTGAGCAGCAAAACAGGTGATCAAGTGGATATTACTAAGCCCACCCAACAACCTTTTTAAGGCATTTTTGACTGGCAGAGCTCAGCTCTGAAATGCAACCTTAGCTCAGGAGAAACAGCTAAGTTCCCAAAGGGAGAGAGATGGGCCAAGGGAGTTCTGTATCACAAGAGAGAGGCATTTTCACATTCAGACAGTCCAGAGACTGAACTGCAGGAGTAACAGATGGGCAAATTTGTAAAACGTCCAACAGCATCCTTTTAAGCAATGGTGGGTAATTTTGCACAAGGTGGAGGGAAAGTTTACTTTCTTCTGATGCAAAATGTCATTACCGGGCAGACAAATAGACCTATTACTACATTAGAGTCCCAGCATTTGCTCTTTTCACTGCCATGTTTTATATCTTGTGGTCTTCTCAGGAGTGTGGGAAAATGAGAGAGAGAGGAGTATTATGATCAATCCCCAGAGAGTACCTTGCTTTGAAAAGGCTGCATTATGTGCCTGATAGACACAGTGTCGCAGAAGCATCAAGAACTCTGGGAGAAATTATCGACCCAGTGAGTTGGCAATTTCAGTACATCACCATATTACCATGCTCTTGCAGCCCAGGAGTATATATGTGGTAGGTTGATTTTAAAACCCCCATGCCATTATGATGTGAGAGTTTTAAAATCAGATACAAAGTAGTGTGGAATACAAGTTAAAGGACACTGAGGAGGGATGGGCTACAGCAGAACCATGTCCCCCTGGTGGGGGCTGCAGTAATGGGAAGGGCACAGTGTATATGCAAGAAATTCAAACCTCATTTTAAATGTTATTCTCGGCAACAGTGCTATGTTTCCTTGTTCAGTATTGTTTATACCACCCTTCCTCCAAGGAGTCAGGTGGTGTGCATCCCCATGTATCCTCACAACCACCCTGTAAGGTAGGTTAAGTTGAGAGAACATGTCTGGCCCACGGTTACCTGGTCGTTTTGCATACTTTGGAACCAGAAAGGAGACCTTTGTTGTTAAACAGGCATATTGGCCTTGCATTTCCTTGTCATGGCCAAGTGCCTAAATTCCATTCTCGGGAGCAGCAAACTCTAAAAAGGAGCCAGTGCTGCAGCCCTCCACCTTCGCATAACCCTGTCATATACAGGGCGTGTGTGCATTCTCCCTGGAATTCCCCAGTTGAATACTTGCTTCCTAGCAGAGATAGGGCTACCCTGTGGTACATGACGCCATTCTTGCACATTCTCCCTTCTCACCACCATGCTCACCAGCTGCTCTTTCTGCTCCTCCTCTTTCTCTACTTCGGTCCCACTTGCTTGCTTGGCAGGCAGAGAGCCAGTAAGCAAGCAGGCCACTGCTTCTCATGCTCCTCCTCCTCCTCACCACCACCACTGTGGCCAGAATGAGAGGCAGGTGGACAAACCAGTTGCAGTGGTGAGGAGGAAGAGCAACTCCAGAGGACTCTTGTCTTGGCTGTTGTGTGTGGGTCCTCCACAGGTGTGTAGTCGTGCCTACCCTTGACACTGGTCCTGCACAGGTCCATCTGGCAGCACCTACATTTTCACAAAGGACATTCTGGAAACCTTGTCAAGTGACCCAGAAGTTACATTTGTTATAATGAGAAATACAGAGCTCTACCAGTCAGAGCAGTTTGTCAGGTCAAATCTAATCAACTAGCTTAAGATGGAAGAACTTTCACTTCACTCTTTATCTTGAGGGAATGAAGGCACCACCCGGGCACCAAATGGCCAAACCCTCTGCTCTGATTGTGCAGTGTAATTTCCAGTACAAGGTGTGTTTTTCCTGTAACAGCCTTGAGTTTCAGCAGTTGGTGAAAATCCAGGATTGCTTAACTTCTTGAACTTGAAGCAAGGAAATGAAATGAAAGTTTTTAGGAAGGAAGTGAGCTCTTTGGACGTTCGTACTTGTACATTCATGTTATGCTTAAAAATAGGACAGAATTGTCTACCCATCTCCTCTCTAGGTGGGATGCAAACATGTTTTAGAACAATGAAAACATGTACACATTGTAATTATATGTGTTTGGGTCAATAATTAAGTATTAATTATGATGGATGTGTTGAAAATGCATCAAAGTTAATGTCTCTGAAATGTAGGAGATTAAAGGTAAAACTTTAGAATTTAGAATCCTTACTTTATTTCAGAATAAAGACTATTTTATGTTCTAATTGGAACCTTACTGATAGGTTCCTAATTAAATCCTAAATCCTAATTAAATTAAATTAAATTAAATTACCTTCCTAATTAAATCCAAGTTAGGATTAAGATTGTTGTTTCTTTTGCCTTCCAACAGATTCAAGACATCTTATTGGTCAATATTAACCAAACGTTAAAACTCACAATAGAAATGAAACAGCAATTCATTCTTGGGACAACACGTTTTTGGTAAATGCTAATGATTACTGGGACATCTAGTGGCTGTCACGGGGAAAAACATGCTGTGGTTCTGGGGCTTTTACAAATTTCTGATCTTGTTCTGGAGACATGAATGTTTGCACTCTTGTGGTGCAACCCTGCACAGGCTGGATCCAGGGCCGCCATCAAGAGTTGGGCACCTCCTGAGGACCAAAACCAGCAGCAGTTTGACAAGGCATGAGAGCCAGTCGGGGGCAGCAGCTAAGCACATGGGGCTGGGCTCAGGATGCCTGGGTTGAGTCCTGACTCGGCCACGGAGCTCCCTCGGGCCAGTCGCAGGCTCTCAGCCACAGGGCTGCTCTTGTGAGGACAAGAGGAGAATTAGATAAGCCACCTGGAGTTGGGAATGTAACAGGCGTGGCCAGGCAAGGCTTGTGAGCCGCATGCAGCTCTTGTGAGTTTATTTTGCTGCTTGCCATTCACTGCTTGTTGCTGCTGCCCATGGGCACTCACCTCCAGCTCTCAAGCATCTGACATTTACCATATGTGACTTCCACTGAGCAAGCCTTGCCACCCCTGGGATAGGATAGGATACGATAGGATAGGATAGGATAGGATAGGATAGGATGTCATGTCATGTCATGTCATGTCATGTCATGTCATGTCATGTCATGTCATGTCATGTCGCAGCCTGCCTGTCATTGTTGCTGAGAATCATCTTACCCCACAAGGGACCAATCCCAAGCAGGTCTGCACCAGTGGCACCACCAGGATTGCTGGGGTACTCGCCAGATGCCCACGCTGCAGCTACAGCCTCCTGGCAAGAGCCTCTGGGGTTGTTCTGGCCCAGAAAATGGTGTTCTGGCAGGGAGAGGGAAATGCTGTGGACTCCTTACTTGCTGGTTCTCTGCCTGTCAGGGAAGGAAGCGGTAGCAGTGATAAGCAGTAGCACGAGGAGCAAAGGCAGCTGGTTGTGATGGTGGAGAGATGTGAGACCATTGAGTGAGGAGGCCCTTCTGGCGAATCTCATCCCCAAGGGCTGGCACCAGCAAGCTGCTCCCCAAGGGTGCTGGGACCAGCACACTCCCACCGCGCAGCACAGATACACAGTCCAAGGGAATCCTCCAAATGTATCCAGCATTCATCTTTAAGAGAACTGCCCAGGCCAGGGGGTTAATTTTAGGGAAACATGGTCTCCAGTAAGTGGATGCACCTTCTAGAAAAACAAATGCAGAAACAGCCTGGGCAGGTATTCCTGGTCAAGCAAGATGCTGAAGGCTAAGCTGCTGTTGCACAAATAAAACAATGACCTAAAACTGGCAGGACACTTGTCTCGTGCAGTGTGAAGAACTTCCTGGGTTTAGATTGGAAGAATTCAGTTGGAAAAAAGTAGTTTTGCTATGGTTAGTAGTTTGATTAAACTAGCCACCTGCACAGCAGCCTATTTCTTTGGGGCTGATCCTATGAACATAAATAAAAGAGCATAACTCTAACCCTAACCCTACAAAGAGAGAACGAGTTGCCATTTGGGAGGGTCCATCTAGATTGGATTGACTAGTTCAAGGAAGAGCTGGGAGGGGTTTTGTCACAAGCAGCGGTAATGCATACTCTAAAAAGTGCGTTTCAGAAGCATCTTCTGAGATGGGAACTGTAACAAACCTGGTTCCCCAGACTGCCACGCTTCCTCCCTCTTCCCCCATTTTCCCTCAATCACCAATGGATGTTATGGTTGTCAACTTTTATGCTGTTTCTCCCTCCAACTCCCATTCTAAATGAAAGCTTTTCCTAAGGCTTAGTTGCTAGCAGTACAAACTTTTAAGCCAGGTGCCAGCATGTTTCAGTCACACTTGCCACTGCATTGGAACCCCCAAATGCTTTTCTGAAGTTGAACTCGACTGAAAGAGGTTCAGTACTCAAGCCTAGGTGTTTGAATGCACATACAGTGCTGCCTCCATGACTGTACACTGTGGGTGAAGAACAGTAGCCGTGGGCAAGAGATCTTTCAAGATGGCTTGCGGAATTGTTACCATGTTTGCCCTGGTTTTTCAGAATTGGGGACATTCAGCTTTTCAAGAACCACTGCTTCATTTTCATTTTGATCTATGACCATCCTGATGAAGGGGAAGTATAAACTGAAAGAGCAGGATGGCAGCCCAAGATTGACAGGCAAATGCACAAGGATCTTCTAATTGAACTAAATGAGTTCAAATCTCCAGGGCCCAATGAACTTCATTCCAGAATCATAAAAGAGTTAGAAGAACTCTCAGAACTACTATCTATCATCTTTGAGAATTCACGGAAGACAGGAGAAGTGCCAGATGACTTCAGAGGGTGAATGTTGTCCCTATCTTCAAGAAAGGAAAAAAGAAGAACCCAGGAACTACAGACCAGTCATTCTGACCTCAATCTCTGGGAAAATTCTGAAGTAGTTTATCCAACAGTCTGCAACCACCTTGAAGACAATGCAGTAATTACTTGAAGCTCATCGATGGCATATTTTCAGACTGGAGAGAGGCGATAGTGGGGTGCCACAGGATCCTGGGATCCTCTTCAATCCATGATTTAGATGTGGAAGTACAAGGAAAATGAATTGAACGTGCAGATGACACAAAGCTGGGTGGAATAGCAAAGACAGAGATAAGATACAGGGTGGCAGAGAACAACAGAATGAAATTCAATAGGGACAAATGCCAAGTCCTCCAGGAAGGAACAAGAAACTAAACTACACGATGAGGAACACTTGACTCAACAATACTGCAAATATGAGCCACCAATGTGATGTAGCCGCAAAAAGGGCAAATGCTATTTTTGGCTGCATTCACAGAACCATCACTTCCAAAACAGGTGAAGTACTAGTTCCACTATATTCAGCACTAGTCAGACCTCACCTGGAGTAGTGTATCCAGTTCTAGGCACCTAAGTTTAAAAATATGCAGAAAAGCTAGAAAGGGTACAGAGGAGGGCAACAAGGATAATTCAGGGACTTGAGGCAAAGCCCTATAAGGAAAGATTGAGAGAACTGGGCATGTGTAGCCTTGATAAGAGAAGACTGAAAAGAGAGATGATAACAATCTACAAGTGCCTCAAAGGCTGCTACAAGAGGAAGGAAAAGATCTCTTCTTGTTCATTCCAGAGTGCAAGACACAGAATAACGGACTTAAAAGAAACCAGATTTAGACTAAACACCAGCAAGAATTTCCTCACTGTCAGGGCAGTATAACAATGGAACCTATTACTTGGAGGAGTTGTGGGTTCTCCCAAGCTGGCATTCAAGACTCATTTGGACAGTCATCTAAATGGGATGGTGTAATTTAGAGCCATGCAATAGCAGGGTATTGAATCCAATTGTCTTCTGGCCCCTTTCAACTCTACTATTCTATGATAGCACTCTGCAAGTACTTGAAAGACTGTCACAAAGAACAGTATCTCTTCTTGATTGTCCCAGAGAAAGAACAATATCTCTTCTCGATTGTCCCAGACATGCAGGTTATGGAATAACAGGCTCAGGTTACAGGAAGCCAGATTCCAGTTAGGTATCAGGTAAAAATTATTAACGATTAGAGCAGTATGACAATGGAACCAATGACCTAGGGATGTTGTGGGCTCTCCCACACTAGAGGCACTCAAGACACAACTGGACAGCCATCTGAGAGGGATGCATTAACCTGGTGTCTTGCACTGAGCAGGGAGTTAGACCTGGGGGCCTCCTGGCCCCTTCCAGCCCTACTATTGCATGATTCTGTGAATCTCTTGCCAGCCTCTGTGCCCCAACCACTGCAGTATAGGATTGAACCCTGGGCACCGTTTAGTCTTTGTACTTAGAAATTGCAAGGCATTCTACCACACAAATACATACACCACCTAATCTATGCACAGCAAGGATTCCTTTTCTAAGAGATTGATCTTTGTCTGCTTGGCATAATAGCACTTCTGGCCTTTTCCCACTGCCATCTGAGAGCAGGTAAAAAGGTATGTAGATATATTGGCATGGTTTGCGGTTGATAAAGGATGCATAGCATACCTGGAGAGGGAGGGAGAAGTTCTCTTTCGCCACCTACTCCGTTCTAATTCGATATACCAAGTAATTATTTGAACTATTTCAAGATGTAATAATTAATTTTTGACTGAACACCTACAGGACTGGAAGGACTTTTTCTGTCTAAACATGCATGAAATCACATCTTAGCTAGCGCCACTATCATTGCTACAGTTACAGAGATGGAAGTATGACCTTCTTTCTTACAGTCTGCTTATCTCTCAGATGTGCTGCTGACATAAGCTTGCCAAAGCAAAGAAAGAAAGAAAGAAAAAGGTGCTCATAGTGACACACTCGCCTATAATCCGAAGTCGGGTTCAGATGAAGGATTTGCATGAGGAAAAAAAACTTCAAAATCCAAATGCAAAGAAAAAAAGGGGGGTGTTAAGGACCAAAAAGACAAGGTATATACATAAAGGGGCAGTTTAATAACTGATTTAATAAATCCACAGTAAAGCAACACATTTGTTTCATTAAACAAATATATAGGATATAATTACAATTTTAAAACTCCCAAGTACAGTACAGATCTACCAAAAACCAAGTTTCTAATTGGGTGTACTGTAAACCCTAGCTTCATGAAATATCCATTATGAATATCCATTGTGTGCAAAAATACCTGACTTCCAGAAAGGTCATATAGAAGGGATACAGAAATTGTTCACAAACTGTGATATGGCTTTGTGTTATATTGTAATGTAGCAAACACAACAGGTTTCCAAAGATCCTAGCTCTCACCTCAGAGCTGGAAATGCAAATATACTGCTTTGTAGAATTTCCACTTCTCTTTTGGAAGAAAAAATATATATAATATAGTGCACTTTGCTCAAACTAATACTGCAATTTTGACTTAGGATGGGCACAAGGAGAGAAGTATTGGCCAGTCCCAATTACAAATGACACCAGAAATCCACCAAGTGGGCATCAGTGTAGTTTGATTTAGGTACCAACTACCAACATACATCATATGAGTTTGCTTTTCATCAAATGATAGCTTTAAAATGCAGTATTATGGCACTGTTTATATGAAATAATTGATTTTTCTTTTAAAAAGGTATGTTCTAAATAATTATCCAATATGTCTTCATATAATAATTATTTTTAAAAGCCCTCATCAGATTAAAATATTACAAAAATCACATTATGAAGGATACTGATTTCTAACTATATGTCCTAAATATCCAATTAGTCAAAATATGCTGGCAATTGGTAACACTGATATGTATTTCTGTTGTCAGTTGTGATAATCTGGAACTATCTTTTTTAGCCCTAATTACAACTGATGCAAACATTTAGGAAGAAAATGTTTCTAGCTACATTTTCAAAGTTGATTGCCTCAGATTTCATAGCTGCAGGCCAAAACTAGCAGACTTAGCTAAAAAGTATACTTAGTCAAAACTTATACAGCAAAATCTTAGTTCATGTTGGAGTTCTCTTTAGAGTAATCAAAGTGGTGTAAAAGCAAAGAAAATGAGGCCAAATCCTGGTGTTTTTGGTTCAACATTAAAATCTATGTCCAGTCTGGTTTTGGATTATCTATTATCCAAATGCAACACCGCTGTTTTATGCTGGCTTTCCTTCAGTTTCCCTCTTCTCCATGCTCAAAATGAAGAAAAACCCAATAATTTGGTGCCTGCAATGTGGTTATTAAGGCCTGCGATTCAGCACACAGATTAGAAAGGAAAATTTTACTTTTAGATCACTAGATAAGGGGGGAAAGGCAGTGGGTGTGCTCCCCTGTTTGACAGAAAGGGAGGACAGTTCACCAAATCACTAACATTTCACTAGCACACTTCAGCACATCATCATGCAAAAGCCACAAATTTATTGGAAGGAAATGCAAAGATGAAATGGAGCCCAGATTCTCTGAATTCTGAGCTTTAGGGACTGTAGTGTATCCAAAGTCTTGGTTCTTTTATTTCCAGAATGTCTATATTATGTCTACTGATTTGATCTTTACATTTGATGCAGTTTCTAGAAGGGCCCCTTCTCTTTCAGTGAAGCAAATCAATCACTTCTACAGCATATTCATTTACTAGATTTAAGAGCCAAACTAACCAAATGGTTTCTTGGAGCAGCTTAAAACATTAGATATTCAAGATGATCAGTAAAAATTGTCTCAAGAGCCAACCATATAGATTTGAAGAAATTAAATATATACTTTTTTATGGTAGAAGTCCTTTGCTGAACGTTATAAAAGACTATTGATATTTGCACATAGGGTGGATCCAGCCCCAAAGTCTCCAGTTAAACAATCAGTAGCTTGTCTTGGCTAAAGACCTTTTATAGTTTATAGTTTTAAAGCTACATTTTCCAAGACTGGTTACTGTAAAAGCTATATGTCCCAATACATATTCAAGTTTGTATGAAGGGTTTGTGTTTTCCCTGCAGCATCTTTTTAAGCAAGGTATTGAAACCTGTCTGTTTTTGTAATGGGGAAAATACTGTGTAACCAGTTCAAAGATCATTAACTTAATAGATTATGGACATGATAGACCTTGTCAACTCTATTTAGACTCAAGTAGTTAATTCCTGATGCCCTTTGGGAGGGTAGGCAAGTATTGTTAGACGGTTAACAAATGGCCACATAGAAAATATCTGCCCAACCATAATGTGATCTGTAAACAACCTGTTGGAAAAAAATACATTGGCAAGAAAACCATACCAAAAATTAACAGTGAGAGAGGAAGTGTGAGTATTCATCTTCATTATTCTAGCCCAGTGCTTTAGCCAGTTCCTCTTTCTTGTCACACTGAGGGCCAAGACAACTCCAGACCTAGAAGGATTCCCATCCTATTTGTAAATCCTGCATTTATTGCTTTGTGGTCTTTTGGCTGCATAAAAGTATAAGGCAGCAAGCCCCCTACCCCTACCAAAAGTGTGGAAAATTAGGCACTGGAGCTCTGACAGTTTGCACAAGGTTTGCTCTCTTCTCGCCTGTAACTCTGAAGTTGGATGGAGCACTGATAGACTCCAAATGTGTTCATCAACAGTCGTCTGGCCTTGGACTGGACATCCTCCCATTTTGATGAGCTACCAGGAACTAAAAAGCAAGAAAACTGTATCAAATACCATGCAGACACTACATCATCCACTGGTTTGTGGGGCTGGGAAAGACTCCCAGCCTTCTCCATCCCAGCTGTATATTCATGTGTATCCTATAAAATACATGTTTCTAGTCCCTTCAAGAGAACAGATATGCAAAATGGTACAAAGCTTTTTACAAGGCTGGAGTACAGGGGAATGACATCTGTCCCCATCCAAAGGGCCAGAGATATTTGCAACTTACAATGCTGCCCTTTCATGCAGGCTACCAAGAAGGGAAAAACAAGCTTGGGGCAGCCATTGTCCAGAGAACAATTGGCCCACTTTCTCTCTCCAGAAAAAAGCTGTTCCAGAGGCAAGAGTGGCCTGCCATGGCCCATTTTGGCTCAAGGTGTACTGTGTAGTACACCCCGTCTATCTCACTTAGAACTCCAGAAAGCAAAGATCAGCCAGGCCATAAATGCTTGCAAGAGCTTTGATAAAAACCGGCTGTTCTGTTCTGTTGTGGTTAACTTCTCTTTTCCTGCAGCTGTTCCCTGTTTGCTCACATGCATGATCTCTTAGACTTTAAGGCTTGCACAGTCTGGTACACACAGTCACCACAGCCCAGCCTAGCTTATTCGCCAGTGGGCTGCAGCCCCTGTGGGCACCAAGTTGGCAATCCAAGTGTTTGCCATGATGACTTTGTTATGTGCAGTCCTGGTGCCAGTGGGTTGTTGGAGCAGTTAACATGTGACCCAGAGCCCATGGGTTGTTTCATAGTTGTGAGTGACTTGTCAACACACAACAACATACCCTCACAGTTATTTTGAATATTCGGGCGTGCACTGGGGGTACACTGTAACTTTCATGTGACCAGAAGCTACAGTGTGCCTCCACTGCATGCTGGGATACTGAAAATGGTTGCCACTGCCACAGCGAGAGAGCCAATGTGGTGTAGTGCTTCAGAGAGTAGGACTGGGACTCGGGCAAGCTGGGCTCCAGTCCCTGCTCAGCCATGGAGCTCACTGGGTGACTTAACCTACCTCACAGGGTTGTTGTTGTTGTTGTTGTTGTTGTTGTGAGGATGAGACTGCGAGGAGCAGGAGAATTATGTAAGCTATTTTGACTTTAAAACCTTGAAAGTACAAAAGGTGGGATATGCTAAATAAGCAGTCCTGAGGGAAAATTCACCCATGGTGGCATCTCAATAAATGAAAATTGGGCCTGTGCCTTTTATTTTGGTTTATGTACAACACTTTGAAGCAAAAAATACAATATAATAAATGTAATCTATTCATAGGAGTCTATTTCATTAGCACAGCAACCTGCTATGCATAATTCCCATCTTTCTTACCTAATTGCAAGTGGACTATGGCAATTGTTTTTCCTGAAGTTAGTGACCAAACATTCAGGTTTTCCACTGAAAACACATCTTCAATTTTCATTAACTCTTCTTTAATGAGCTCCACATTCAAATGCCTTGGAACGCCTTCAAATAAAAAAAAGAACAGGTTTAACTTTTTTTAAAAGGCATGAACTAATACTGAACTTGGACTAATTTTAAAAGGTTAAAATTATAAAAAAGTTAAATAGGGCAAACACCTTCAGACAAAATGCTCTTGTCAATACTATACACATCCGAACCATTTTATGCCTAACTAACTGACAAATGTTTTCAGTTACTTGAAATGTATACATTTATTTGAAAGCAGAAGTACACTGGTTTTCAAAACGTTTGGTCTTCAGAGATCCCTTTCCATATTACTCACATCTGCTGTGGGGCAAGGGACCAACATAGGAGAGCATTCTCCTGCATCTTATATAGGACATTTTGACATCTTTGGAGTCAGACTAGTCCAAAGGACAGCAGACAGAGTCCATTCAAAAAATGTCCACAATTTTTGTTACACGAAGAAACAAGCAAGCGTATATTTTGAATTGTTTGTTGCAAAAATTACATTCAAAAGAGAAAATACAAATATAGCCAAGACAACACAAAGTCTGAAGATGGTATTATTGACATCTTTGACACGCAAGGCAACATCTAAGCCTGGACAGAAATAGCACAAGAACTGCAGAAAGCCAGTATAGCAGACCAAAATGATCTGAAACAACTCCATGTATAACACAGAACCAACATGTGATAAAACATCAATTACATAACCAGTTGGGACATGGATTTGTTGTCTAAATATACCTATTAAAACCAAATTTCAAAGCCTCAAATACCATTGGCTGAGAGCTGACAACTGTGGGCTCTCCCAGGGAAAACCTATTTCCATTTCAATTGCCAGCATAATGAAACACAAAGGCAGTTTATTTTTCATGTGAAGTACAGCTGACATCATCATTAAAGATTTTAGGTAAAACCAGTTCGGAGCTAGGCATCAGAAATTTTAGTAGCACAGCATTAAGTTCTTGAAATGACTCATTCCCAATAGTCTTCAATCACCTTATGGGAGCACCACATAAGGTAGAAAATCTTCCCAATCAAATTACTGATAAACATTTTAAAGATCTTCTAAAAATCAAGCAATTTTAATTGTGGTTTCAAATGACAATTTCAGAAAGTAAGGATTTTAACAACCATTACCTTCAAGTACAATTATGCCAGTGTCCCGTATGATCCGAAATGTTGTGAAAGCCACAAGAACTGAGAATACATATGTGCAGATAGGATCAGCAATCTTGTATTCTGGCTGAAACAAAAGAGGTTAACACCTGGTAACACAGCACCTAGAAGAAGGCCTGATTAAAATTCAGAGAATTTTGTCTAGTCTTCATTGTTAAGCAAATTGACTTAATAATTTCTGGATTAATATGTGAATCAGCTTCCAGAGTTCATACATTCCCAAACTTTGCAATGCAGTTCTTGGCTGAAACACTATGTACAACATGTTCGTATTAAGAAAAAATTTGTACAGAAATCTGCATATCGAGGCAAGTTATATAGGGAAATAAATGCTGGTGTGTGTGTGTGTGTGTGTGTTCACAGAACAATGCAGAAATTGGTTCCAGTGGACTTATGACTGAGTACACATGAAAATGTCATGGACTGGAAATTGGTTTGATTTGTCCATCCCTAGATAGGACTTACTGAATATCTGCATCCCAACGTTCACTCATGCTCATTTCCCCTCTCCAGTCCTACTGGACTTTGGGCAGAAGCATAGTTCCAATGGTAGTGTACATGTTTGTACACAGAAAGTTCCCAGTTTCAAACTCTGTCACCTTCAATTAAAGGACTGTGGGCAGGAGGACTTTAAAAGTCTTCTGCTCCCACCCTGACCATGGAGAACCATGGCCAGTCAAAGCAGATGGCCTAGATAGTTGGTGGCTGTGGCTACTGAAGGCTGCAGTGCAACAACACTGGGGCAGCAAACAATATCCCCAACCACTAGCTCCTAATTCCAATCCTACAGTTCCTTGAAGGGGCTGAAGCTTCTGTGTGTGCCCAAGGTTTTCCTGGTCCAGCAGTAGTTCTGTGCACACTGAGAGCATATTCAAGCTCATGTGGAGCTATGGATCAAATGCAGTTACAGAAATGCCATACCAAGAGTAGAGCACAGCATTCATGTGCCATTTCAGAAACAGCCCTGTTCACAGACCTTGTGAGAAGTCCTACCTTGAAACGGATTATGTATGCAGCGACCAGCACGCCAATACTCTGCACCAAGTCTCCGAGGGCATGCACAAATGCAGCTCTCACTGCCAGGCTACTGTGGCCATGACTGTGCCCAGATGTTGCAGTGGAGGAGGTGGCTGGAGGAACACAGGAAGGGGCATGCGAATGGGAGTGAAGGTGACCTGACTGGTTCAGCAGAAAGCCCATTCTGAAATGTAAAGATTAAGACATTAGTGGCCAGTATCTGATGGTTCCTTTGTGCTGGATGAACCTACCACTAGTGCACTGGGGAGTCAGCACCTCAGAAAGGAACACTGGAAGCACTTAGTGTAGTGGATAAGAGGGCTGGATCGAGATTTGGGCCAGCCTCTGTTTCTCAGCCTATCCTTTAAGAACTGCTGGCTTCCCACTGTGCTTGCAGTGGGTCCTCTGGGCAGCAAAGGATACTGCCCAGGATCATTTTTAAAAAATGAAGAAAAATACCCTTACTCATTGCCAGATCTGAACCTTAAAATTAAAACATGTTCAGTGAAATTGTAATATTTTAACACTCTTTTCTGAGCACAAAGAACAAGCCACTTATGTTAGTTGCCAGCACCTAAAATTTAATTTTCAACATACAAGCATCAGTCCAGTTGCCAACCCCAACCTAACAATGTTTTCTATACGGTCTGCATGCTGGATCTCTACAAGGATGGAATCTAGCTGAGTCTCACACCCTTAACAAAA
This sequence comes from Varanus salvator macromaculatus, assembly GCA_023646645.1. Lineage (NCBI taxonomy): Eukaryota > Metazoa > Chordata > Lepidosauria > Squamata > Varanidae > Varanus > Varanus salvator. Next base: position 11,608,748 of record JAIXND010000786.1, read on the forward strand.
GGAGACTTTTCTGACAGCAGGATGAGAGCGGCAGCAGTGACCGCACCGCCAGCATAATCTGCAACCTTGGCTCGTAAGACTCCAAATGCAGCCAGCCTGGTGGGAAGCCAAGCAAATGTGATGTCATGCAAAACCAACCCCATCAATAAGAGATTCCAAACTTTTAAAAGGAAGGAAACAGAAAACGTACATGAGGTTTACTGCCACACCAACAGCTGCTGTAATCAGCATGACATCTCCATTTATTTCATAGCCCATGTGGATGGTTCTTTGAACAGCTTCATACAAGAGGAAAACCATAAGGATATAGATCAGCAAGACACTGAACATGGCAGACAAAACCTCTGGAGTACAAGAAAGAAAAGACACTGCTGTTAACAAGGGCTTAGGTCATACAACCTATAACATCATTAAGATCAGCCCTACAGATGGGTTAGAATTGACAGTTCCATCTTTCCATGGGCCATACTAAATGGAACTGATGGAAAGCACCAGGCTGTTCTGAACCAAGTTTACGTGATCATCTGAACCAGATCTTAGTTTCCCATGTGCACGTACATCACATATTCTTCCCTCCCTTTTTGTTCTTGGGCAACTATCTGCATCTCTTTCCCACTTCCCTCCTCATCCTCCTAGGGCGACACATGTGACAGTTGTGGTGAGGCTTCTCACTACCACAAGCGTGATGTAATCACTCAATAGGAACACAACTGCCAGAACTTATGTGATCTGGCTGATTAATCACTAGAAGATGGCATCATCTGCCCAGGCTACCCTTTCATTCCTGGGTTCTCTTTAGAGTGCTGCTACTGACCTTTAAAGCTGGAAACTGCCAATGCATCTTAAAGGATCACTCCTACGTATTAATAAGAATTTGCCCTGAAATCAGAACTCAAAATCTAGACAGCTTGGCCAATTTAGAAGGATGATCAGAGTAAGTAGGTGTTCACCAACACTGCAATCCCTCCACTTGGCCCTGCCTTGTGTGCCACTGCTCCTGCCACCAAGAGCAACTCTGCCATCTGTGCGATGAGGGATGGTCACAAGGGACAGGACTGCCTATGGCACTGACTGTGACTTTTCGGTGCTCTTTTTACAAAGCAGGCCTAATCATGTTTTGTGTTCCACTAAGTTCAGTGAGATTTATTCCTTGGTAGTTGTGTTTACCATTGGAGCCCAAGGTGCAATCTCACACACAGTAACTTGAGAATAGGTCCCACTGAACTCGGTGAGGCTTACTTTTGAGAAGGACTGCACTGAACAATTGTTCTGATTAGATTTTAAACTGTGTACTTTGCTTACTGTCTTGAGCATTTTTGAAAGGCAGGATATAGGATTAATATGCTTATATACACATATTAGGTTCACTCTTGCTTTTGGCTTGTTAGCACCCTACAAACCAAAGGTGCAGGAGTCCTGTCCTCGTTTGCTTCTGGCTACCCTAGAGGTATTCCAGCCATTTTCAAGCTTTCTGATTCCAGGGGGTCTTTTCTGCACCTACTTGCATGCCAAGAAACTTATCCACCTGGGAAGGAGAACCCAAGGTACAATGCACTTCAGGACACTCTGTTCGCATGGGGCATTGGCCAGGCCCACAATGCCTCTCTGTTGTCCTACATGAGCAGGGCGTACCTGAGATCACATACCAAACAACGCCCCACAGTTGCACACTGCAGGAGAAGTTTGGCCATGGTGAACACACCTTCTAGCAAGGTCATTTGTCCACCATTCTTGACTGTATTATTAAACCAGCCCCGTTAAGCTTTTGAGGACTTCCAAGACCCCCTGGAACAGTCTGAAAGTACCTACTGAATACAGTCCCTGGATCTTTTAATTAACCACTCCACAAATAAAGCTTACTGGCTACAAGACTGGTACTTTGCAAATTGTTCACCTTTTGCTACTGTTAACACTTATAATGTGCTCCCATGTAGCCTGAAGTGCCTAATCTTGGAAGCTAAGTAAGGACAGGCCTGGCTGAAATCTGGATGGGTGACTTAATGTTGTGAACCACTCAGAGAGCTTCGACTCTGGGCAGAATAGAAGTGAAAATAATAAATAATAATAATACTGACTGGTGAAGTTGTTAGGATAGTTTGGATTGGAAGGATCTCAGTAGCTGAACTCAAACATATTCTTCAGCCATAGAAGTATATGAATCCAGTATGATTTTTCTGAAATATTCTTTCCCTACCCTTTCTCACAGCCTTCAAAGAGATTTTTTTCTTGAGTGGCCTTGGGGGAGAGGGGGAAATATATCCATAAAAATATGATAATTCTGTAAGTCCTGTGCATACTTGGCTGGAAGAAAGCCCTGCTGAACTCATTGGGACTTACTTCAGAGTAGACATGGATAGGATGGCACAGTAAAGAAAAAGCATAAGCACTTTTTCCTGGAGGCCAGTCCCACGGAATATAGTGAACGCTGCTTCCAAGTAAGCATACGTTGGATTAGATTATAGATGCATGTGGTATAAAGAAACAAGATGTACAAGCAGTACCATTAAAATGCTAGCAGAGGCCAGGGAGGGAAAAATAATGTCAAAGTATCCTTGTACTCTATCTAGGAGAAAGGTTAAATTTCATAATTTAGTCTGCCAAGCTTTCTTATTCCTAGATAGAGATATTTTCCTCCATACAAGCTGTACAGTATCCATTCATTATTAAAGCCATACTGTACAACACTGTGTAGTAGCAAATCTTCTTGGGGCTCAAACAATCAAGAGTTTGGCAGCAATGAAACTTTTCTTTCAAGAGTTTTTAATTTTGTGGAATGAGTATCCTCATGACCGAAATACAACCCACTGAGGCGAAGAGCAGTATTCAAAGGCATTTAAATACACCCTGGCGCTTAGTATTATTTGGCCATTCCCATGGAACATCAAAGAACCAAAAAAAGTTGCTGAAAAATCTAATTATAGCTTTAAAAAAGTCATGTGAATAGTGAATTGAATAATGCAGTCAAAGTCCAACCTAGCAAAGGCAAGAAGAAGCAGAGCTGGGTTAGTGGGCTTTAAAATGAAAAACAGTATTTTGCTTGCTGACTTTCTTTTCATATAGATTGAGAAATGTTTTCTAAAGGCTATTCCAACTTTAGATGAATTGTAATGGTCTCCAGGGACATGTAAACTTATTTACAGTACCCACAAGTCATGTGCACATTGGACACTCTGAAATCAATGGTACTAACTATCAGTAATTATCATTTTTATGATTATATTACATATATATGATTCTCCTCATGTTAACCTTATAATAATCTTGTAAACTTGGGGCTGAGAAAGAACTAAGCTGTAGGGAGTTTTTGACCTCATCCTGTTCTCTAAAACCATCACGTGTCAGAGGTTTGATGACTCCATTATACTGGAGCAAGCCAATCTCTGGGCTGGATTGTAACCACAGAAGGTAGTGGTGCTTGGTTTGGTCAGCACTGGTCAGATTTCACATATCAAATGGACTACTAGTCAACTGGCCATTCTGCCAATACCCTGGCTAAGGTCTTCTCATTTTTAACCAGGTTCCAGCTCCAGAACCTGAGTTGAATAATAGGCAAAGTAATTACCTGGCAAAACTGTTAGCAAGCAGCATTCCAGCTGTGATTCTTCTCTTCCTTCCATTAGGGAACCCATTCTAAATCCGTAAATTCATATTATTTAAAAGTTCTCACAAACTTCCAGTCCTTGCCATAAGATGGTACACCGTTTACAGCAGCCATCCCCAACCTGGTGCCTTCTGGGTATGCTGAACTACAGTTTTCATGGCCTAATGCATCTGGAGGACACAGGATGGGGAAGGCTGGTATAGGCATTTAATGCTAGAATTTTCTACCCTTTGACCTAAAAGATAGGCTTAACTGCTAATTGGCATGTATAGACTGGCTAGAATATTGAGAACACATGAAGTCACCTACCTAAGCGATGGAATCCAAAGGTGAATTTTTTTGTGGGTGATTTTGCAGACAGCCACAAAGCAAGCAGGGTCAAAATAATGCCACTGAGGTCAGTTAACATATGAAGCGCATCAGTCATGATTGCTAGACTATTGGCGATGTATCCACCTTAATGTAGAAGTTTAAAAGGAAGGGGAAAGTATTAGGCACATGATACCGAAGGACCTTTTCAGACACATTACACTGAGGCAAAATCAAGTGTACGCTCAACAGGGATCCGCAGCCAGTTGTGTACTACTTTTGCCACATTCAGACATCAGAAATGTACATAATAGTATATAACATAGTATATGTTCAAAGACAGGCTGGACATGCACATGGTGGGCATGTCGTGAGTGGAGCCGGCTGGTGCCGGAGGTCAGACTAGATGGCCCAGGAGGCCCCTTCTGACTCGCTCTGTTTCTATGTTTCTATAACGTTAGTATTATGAAAATCATGAAAAGGAGAAAAACAGATGCAAATACACACTCCAGAACTCCACATGACTGCACTTGGCAATTTCACGTAAAGTAGCATCTGAGACAAGACAGGCTTCCAAAGAATTTCATACTGATAAATCCGCAGGGCAGAGCAACACCCCTCAAGTTCCACCTTCAGGAACCAGCCTCCAAGTGGAACAGGCCCACTGCAATGCAGTACCCTCTCAACTCAGTCACCCTTTGGTGCAGGGTGATGAAAGCGGTTTCTGTGCCAAAGCTTGGCCTGAGCCCCAACTCAGTTGACTTTCCCCAGTAGGTTGGCCAGATGAAAAAGAGGACAGGACTTTGCACCTGTAACTGGTGCAAAAAGAGAAGGAATTTCAGCAGACTCACCTGCTTAAATTTCCCCTTTCAATGGTGCAGGAGTCCCATCCTCTTTTGTATCTGACTACCCTGTTCTTCAGCCTGGCACCCCCTAGATGGGTGGACAGCATGTACTAGCATTCTACTCTCTACTGGCCATGCTGAGTGACAACAATGGGATATGCTGTTCAACACATCTGGAGGCTGCCATGTTGGAGCAAAGGGTTTTTAAGCAACTCTACCACATTTTGAAAAGTTTGCATTAAACATAAACTTCCAAAGTTGGAAGTTTTTGTTCAAACAAGCAATCTCCTAAGGGATTTGTATCATTTTAATAAATAACTGGAGCTACCATTCTCACTGTTACAGATTATAAAAGGGATTGTGCATTTGTTGAGTTATGGCAGTGGGGTGAAAGGAGAGTGAACCCACATCCCTTAGCTTTTGTGACAACTCCCTTAGGTACTGGTTAAGGTCACATGCAAGGTGTGGCCTGAAGCTTTTATTAATGGTTCCCTTTATCTCCTTCATCACCAACCCACACATGCAAGCTTGAGCACTGCTTGAGAATAAACAAAATCCACTCAGGTAGCCTTCAAAGCAGCCTGTGCTAGAACATACAGACCTGGGTGAGTGCAGGCAGATGAGAGAACGCACATGGTGCCATACAAATCCAGAAAGCCATCATTCCTCAGAATGATGATCCACACCACGCTCTGTGCCTTTAATCCACCTCTCCGGAAGTGCCTGGCTCATGCGCCAAGCGGCCTCCTTTCTAAATGTTTCCCAACATCCTTATGTAGTGGGTGAGAGAGACAGACTTCAAATAGGCATGTTAACCTCCCACTCAATCATAAGCCTGATATCTCCTTGCTGTCTTCAATGAGCCATGAAGGACAAAGGTTTATCTCATGGGTGGCTGATCACAAGCTCCTTCAGAAGCCGCTTAGAATATTCAGAACTCAAAATAATGGGAGTGGGGGGATTGTGGGAAGGTCCTCCATTCACAGCATACTTTCTGTGGAGATAGAGAGCTCAACGGTTATGTATCTGTCCAGAAGCTTGGCAGTTGATCAGTCAACTGCTTTAGGGCCTTCTCTGGTGAGCTCAAGTGCCTGAGGGTTTCTAGACCATCAAATTTCTCTCATTTTTGCTATTGAGCAATTTTGCTTAAATTCCAGTCCCACACATGGTTCTAAAACCACCTTCAAGAATGCAAGAATGGTGCCTTATAAAGCAACCTCCCCTCGCCCCGAGTACCCCCACAATCGTGCCTCTTCCCTCTGATTTAAAAAAATATTTACAGAACAGATTAACCTTATTTATATTGAACCTTATGGGGAAATTTGCCTTGGCTCATGACCAATTTGGGTCGTGACCAGAGTCGTGAAACAGATTAAGTTCATGAGCCAAGGTACCACTGTAAATTAAATTGCCTGGAAGCAGTCCTAATATAGCACAGTTGGCCAACTCTTCAGAACAGTTCTATAATGGGAAGGCAACAAGGAAGGAAACATGACATTTTGAAATAATCCATGGTAAAAAACCTTGTCTCTCACTGCTTACGAAAAGTGAACAAGTATTGTTAATCTTATTGCATATGGGGAGCTGAGGCCTTAGTGTGTTTTAGTAAAGACAAGACGTGATCTTTCAACTGGGAGAGCTTCCTTCTTTCACACCCTGTACATGGTTTGAAGAACTTGCCTCGATCTTAAATAAAACAATGACATATTAATGGAGCTCACCAATGCAATTAGCTGTTGAATGAAGCCCACAAAACAGGAAGTTATGGCCTTTCAGACCCATAGTTTTGTTCACACGTAATGCTCAACCCATGGTTTGTTTAACCTACAGCAAAGCCATGGTTTGTTGTTCTAACCAAGGATTGTCCAGCAGATGATCAAACAAACCAGTTTGTTCTTAAACCCTTCTCCTCCACCCACTTCTTCCCTGTATCCCAAATACCTCTGTGGCACTATAATACTGGGCATGCAGGGCAGCTGGGCTTTGCTTTGGGTTTTTAATTGTTCTTGCCTGCTGCTGCTACAGCCTGGTTACTTATGGAGCTCTGAATCAACATACCCAGTAACAGGGATGATCCATTTGTGAGCATGGCATCCAGTCCATGGACTGCAGGTGACTAACTTAACTGAGGAAAAACACATATTCTGCAACAAGCAGGATATCATGTTCCCCACCATGTTAAGTCCTACTGTTCTCTGTAATGTATTTGATTGCAGAAGTTCAATATTCCATAACAATATCAATCAGCTGCTTTCCAACAGGTCCAGATTATGACACTCTAAAAAGGAAGTCCAGAGATACAGGAGTACAGGAGGAGGAGCAAGTGGGACCTGCAACAAATTGTTGCAGCATGAAGTGCTCCTTTTCCAGGCATTCCATTCAATTCCAGTTCCCTATGGGGTTTTCTATTCCCTCCTTCCTTCCAGTGCCCAAATTGAATTCTGTAGTCACTCCTTGGGGTTCCCTCAAGCCTACTGACAGCTCTGTCTTATGCACAGTAGTGCCACTTTGGATTACAATCCGCAGCTGGAATAAAGATTGGTTGTCTGTTCCATGCCTGTGAGAACTTTACATCCTATGAATACCAGGGAGACCTAGACATGCCACTATGTTCTGATGATTTTATGAACTTTAAAATAAACACACAATTATCTTTGGGACTATAAATCTTGACCTTTGTATATATGCAGGTATTATACAATCAAGTGCTATCATGTCTAAAATACCTTAGAGCTACCATGCATTCCACTAAAACTAAAACAAAACAAAAATCTCTTTTAGTATAAGAACTACCTGTTGGAGATTTTTTTCTCCCCAGAGAGTAGCCAAGTCAGTTTATTGCCACAAAAAAAAAAAACAAATCTTGCAGCCAGAATAATTAGCCTTTAAATTGTTACTTTGTATGTTTTTTTTAAAATTTACATGTTCCAGAGTAATTCCATAAATGTACACAGAATGGCTCCTGAATACAGAGTTTGCAATAAATAGGTACAAACACAATGGCCGTAATTCAACAAAAAGGAAAATCAGTTGAGACCATCCCAATTAGACCAACAGAATGGGACTAATGAAAATTAGCAGCCCACCAGCTCTCATGGGATAGACATTTGTTCTGTTGCCCTCGAGGGTGAACTGTTACGGTGTAAATTCCACATAGGTCACAAGAAAACCACTTGCTGAAGGCTGTACCTTCAGACAAAAGTCTGTAGTACTCATGGCTCAAGTTGCCATGAGACAGAGACAGACAGACAGACAGACCAATCGGCATCACTTTTTAATGGGTTACAGGGGAAACACAATTATATATATCCCAGAATATCCAACGGCTTGTGCGGTTTCATTTTTGTTTCTTTGTAAATGGAGCGCATATGAAGTAGCAGAATTAGTCAGCACAAGAGCAGTTTCCAACACTGGCACTGCACTTTTAGGCTCCTTTTCCCCTTCCTTTGTGTGCTGCTTTTGCTTACTCAAGATTTTCTCTGAAATTGCTGTCTCCCTGCAACACGATCACCCGTTGTGCATGGTCCCACTGTGTAAATAATTTAAAAGCTCCCATGCCAAGCACTGTAGCTTCACAAAGCAAGTACAAGACTTCAGCATTCTTACCTACCTACAAGCTCCCCTGTCATAAAGAGGAGATACAGTGCTGCTGCCAGGACCAGGCGCCTCTTCACCTTCCGCTGCTTCAACAGTTCCCTTTGTTTGCTGCAATTGTTGCAAGGGTCTATAGTACCAGGTCCAGTCTGGGCGCTCCGCAGAGCCATGTCCCTGTCCAGCAAGGATTCATCATCAGACTGAGGTCCCACATGAGCCCCGTTGGCAGAAGCATCAGCTGGGTCATCAGAAACGACATCTCGCAGTTTGTTCAACCTGGGGAAGTCTTCGTCACCAACCTCATCAGAAAAATCAAAGGCACTGCAGTCGTTCAAGAACAAGGAGTCGTCTTTCTTTTTCAGCACAGATTTGAGGCTGTTCCAGATGCCAGAGTGAGCCATATTAAGTTGCTGTCCAGGAGCACAGCTGGCTGCAGACCACGGGTCCTTCTCAGGCAACTTCCCCTGGCAGGTTGGAGGATTTCATGTTGCTATTTTTTCAGGTCATCTTTCATCTCGAGAAATCCAGATGTGTTCATTGGTGGAACAAAGCTACAGTATGCAAACAGATGGCGGTTAGGAAGAAAACGTTTAAAGACCTCTCTCCTCTCATTAATACCAAACCAGCTCTTTCTTGCAACCCGGAAAGCATTCTTGGCTGGCCTGAAAGGTTACAAAGTCTAAGAAGGAGCAGCTGCCTTCGCACAGATTAATCCTGTGCCTCTCCCTTTCCACCCTTCCTTCTGCCAAAATTGCCACTGTAGGCACGTGGGGGCGGAGACCTGAGTGCTTTGTTAATCACGCTCTGAAGTGCCGTGAGGGGCTAAGCATGAAATCATCACTAACAACCTAAAAACATTTCGAATGGTTCCTATCCCTCTCTTTCTTTTCAAGCCACTTGCCCAAGGCGTCAAACGTTCCAGGGGCTCATGCTCGGCCGCAGCTGGAATACAAAAGCGTTCAATCGCGAAAGCCCCTGACAAGAGAAGAAGCCGCAATTCATCCGTGCTGAACAAAGCCATGGCACGCAGCGGGGCGCGGGCATCCTTGAGGCGCAACTGCGCGCTCGCTTCTATACCACCCGGAGCGGCGGGAGGGCGAAGCAACCGCGGGAGCCATCGCGGCGCGCCCGACCAGGAACGGGGTCCCTGGCTGCACGCAGGGATGGCGAGCTACCTGCGCGCGCGAAGGAGGCGTCCGCCGCTTGCCCGGGATCCTGCCCTTCAGGTCATTCCCCCGAGCCCCTAGCCGGCGAGAACGAATGGCCAGGCGTTCCTGCGCGGCCAACGGGGGCAGAGCCCGGCTGCGAGGGGATCAGCGAAGGAGGGTGTGGGCTTCTCGGTGTAAAGATGCATTCCTGAATATTCATCAAGGCATCTCCTCCTCCTCCTCCTCCTCCGCTCTCCGGAAAGCGGCGGCGGCATTACGGAAAGGGATCTCCGCCGAGCTCTCCATCTCCGCCGCTGCCTCTTGGCCCGACGACGCGCCTGCGCCCCTGGAGAGCCAAGGCGGAGAGGCGCGGGGCTCCCAGCAGAGGCCTCCGTGAAGAATCGCTTTCGCTTTCCCCAGCCCACCCGGATCTCGCCGCCGCTCTAGCGGGCGCCCTCCTCTTGATTCTTTCCAGCAAGTCCTTCCTTTCCAACCATTTTTCTTCTTCCCCCGCGTTGGGTCGCCGTTTTGAAGCTAACCGAAGCGCTTCAGTTCCGAACGCCGCAAAAACTCCTGGCCGACCGCGTTCCCACGGCGCCAGAGTTCGGGATCACGCGGCCAGCTCGGATCCCGCGCCCACAAGCCTGCTCGAGACCAGCTGCCGCTGCACGTGCTCCCATCCTCTGGCGCTGCGGCGACGCGCCGCGCTCTCGAAAGGGCCGCACGCGCCAGGGACTTGGCGCACGCTGGGAACTGGGGGCCGTGGAGAGTTTGGGGGCCGGAGTCGCACGGCTTCCTGTGCAAGAGGAGGGCAGTTGCGTCTTTCTTCCTAATTTCCCTTTCCAGGGCATAATTTTGTCTTGTCCATTTCTCGTTTACATTTGGGCATTTATTAACTTTTTAAAAATGCCTGAGGACCTCCTACATGGCTAACTTCGCATCCTTTTTAAAAAACCTTCTAGTCAGGTCAGGCTGAGAGTGAGCCTGGTCCCAAGTCACCCCAGGAGAGTCATGGCTAGGTGGAGAGTGTGCACTCAGGTTTCCTTAGACTTAAGTCTGACACACCAACCACCACCTTTATGTTTAATTAATGCACTGTGGTTACACCCCTCCTTTCTTCCCCCAAGGAACAAAAAGTGGCTCCTCCTCCCTCTGCTCCATTTTATTTTCACAACAATCCTGTGAGGTAGGTTTGGCTGAGAGGCAGGACCTGCTCTACCTCTCGTTTTCAACTAATCCAAGTGAGGCAGTGGCCGTACTGAACCGGTGCCTGGCCAAGGTAATGGGCTGGATGAGGGCCAATAAACTGAAGCTCAATCCAGACAAGACGGAGGTCCTGTTGGTAGGTGGTTTGGGCGTCGGGGTAGGGTACCTGGACCTTGTCCTGAACGGGGCTGCACTCCCTCTTAGGGACAGGGTTTGCAGCTTGGGAGTGCTCCTCGACCCAGAGCTGTCGTTAGAAGCTCAGGTGACGGCGGTGGCAAGGAGCACTTTCCTTCAGCTTCAACTGATCCATCAGCTGCGTCCCTACCTGGAGAACGATTGCCTGGCAACAGTGACACATGCATTGATAACTTCCTGATTAGACTTCTGTAATGTGCTCTACATGGGGCTGCCCTTGAAGACGGTCCAGATACTTCAATTAGTGCAAAACAGAGCTGCCAGGTTGCTGACGGGGACTGGGCGTTGTTCTCATATAACCACAGTCCCCCATCAGTTTCACTGGCTTCCCATTGAAGTCCGGGCCCAATTCAAGGTGTTGGTTATCGCCTATAAAGCCCTGAACTGCTTGGGACCTGGTTATCTAAAGGAGCGCTTGCGTCCATATATGCCCTCCAGCCCCTTGAGATTGGCGGCAGAGGCCTTTCCCGGGAACCCTCTGTGAAAGATATTAGGAGGGCAAGCACCCGGAGGAGGGCCTTCTCTGCAGTGGCACCTCACCTATGGAATGCACGCCCCAGAGAGGTCCGCCTGGTGCTATTGTTATTTGTTTTTCGGCGCCAGACCAACACCTTTTTATTTATTATTTTAATTATTAATTATTGATTGTATTTATTGGGTTTTTATGCTTGTGCCGAGATGTTTCCAGTCTTTTAAGGTTAATTATATGATTGTTTATTTATTTTGTAAGCTGCCCCGAGGCCTTTTGCGAATGTGGCAGCATAGAAATGTTCTAAATAAATAAATAAAGTCTACCAGTGAGCTTCATGGCCAAGCGGGCACTAGAATCCAGCTGTCCAGCATCCCCATCCTACATTGTAACCACTGTGCCATATTTACTGTAGTACACATCTGTCCCCCCTTTTTTATTGTCTATTAAGGTGGCTATATACAGTTCTCCAACAGCGCTTGCAAGACTCAGCCCTGCTTAGCTTCAACAACGTGGTCACTTCATATGCCCTAGGATCTACAAATCTATGCATACTTACCTGGGAATAAGTCCCCTTTAAATCAGTAGGATTTGCTTCCTGGTATACCTTCATAAGATCAGGCTGTAAGTCTGGTATGCTTCTCTTCTAGGTATATAAAAAAAATTTGTTCACAGACTGCACCAAATACTGTATGGAATGAAGGGTGTGGGGGGGGGAGCTGAATTAGTACTTAACATGAGCCCCCTGCTCAGCCCCCAACCCCCCTTAATGCCCTGAAGCACATAAAAATAAAACAAAAGAATATGCACTAAATAGGATGTCTGAGCATATACAGCACATATTTTTCTCACCAGTGAATGAGCACAAGAAACCACAGTGTCCCTCCGCTTGCCAATTATTTTCAGGCATTGTGTGCTTTGGTGTGAGTAATTTTTTAAAAATTACCAGTCTAAGCTTTTCTTGCTATGCAGATGTTCCGTTGAGGGAAAGCACTGGCATTGTCTGCTGAATTTCTCCTTGTTTTAAGCCGCGAGAACCCTGCAGGAAGAAAAATGAGTAAGAGACAAACAGGTTAGTGGGCAGGCTTATAAACCCCTGCTACATTCCACAGTATGTCCAGCTCTCCGCATAAAAAACTTTTGAAAATTTAAAAACACTGGTACCTTCCCTTTCCTCAGTCTCGTACACACCTAACTGGGAGTAAGCACCATCAACACAGTGGGATTTGCTTCCAAGAAAACATGGATGAAGATGTCACTGTAAACATTGGAAAGATGTGGTAACTATTCTGTGGGGAGGAAGGAGTATTCCGCTCATGCCCAGACAAACTTAATAGTGTCTTCTAGTACCTTAAAGTCTAACAAGTTTCTTCATGGCATAAGCTTTCATAGATGTACAAACATTTGTTTATAAACTTGTTTGTCTTTTAAGGTGGCATAAACAGCTTTGTTGTTTTTAGTGCAATAGACTAACATGGAATACCCTATTAGAGATCACATATCCCAGATTTCAAGGCTGAGGACCTGTGATAAAAATTAAACTCTCTTTCATTTTCTAAATGAGCTGCCACTATTATTCAATTCATGCTCACAACTTGTAAAATTGATGATTAGTTTTGCTGTAAATAGTCATTTGTGATCTTAAAAGCAGATGACTCTACCAACAATTATTACTTGAAAGATTTCAGAGAGGAGATAATAGACCATATGTAAAAGTGTGTTAGTTTAATGGACAATTACATTGAGAAGATTTTAATCTCAAACTGGCACTTGACACCTGGAGACTAAAAGGGGTTTATTGAACCATCTCATCCACTAAGCCATAAAAGCTAATCTGGTGTATTGAACCCAATCAAAACTTGGAGAAGGGTAACATTTTCAGTATATTGCAGAAATAATGGATAATAATATAACATTTTCAGTATACTTGCAGAAATAATGGATAATAATATAACAATGCAACCATTTGTTCTGAGATACTTAAAAGAGAATGGAACAGAATGAGTGGCCATGCATATTTTCATAGAATCATAGAATAGTAGAGTTGGAAAGAGCCATGAAGGCCATCAACTCCAACCCCCTGCTGTTGCAGGACTCCATGTCACCATCCCACTCAGATGGGACTCAAGTGAAAATATTTTAATTATTAATAGTGAAAATTCTGGTTGTACAAAATAAGAAAAAAAGGAAGCACCAGTGCTCCAGGTTTGGATTAATGCAAGTTGGTTAACTATCAGTTCATCATTATGTATATCATTCAACTTGTTTTGGCAGCTCATCACTATCTGGGAGTGGGACGTCCTTATTTTTGCTGCAACAGGTGTGGCTGTCCTACCACACTTAGCCTTAAGTATGGTCTTCACAGTGGATACCATTGTATAACTTGTTCATTTTAATTGCTCTTTTAAGTCAATGTAGAAAATTTTTCTAGCTATAGATTTTTTAAACAGTGAAATACAACTTATGAGAGAGTATTATAATGCTATATCCTCTTTTTTACAACTTACATTTTTACAAAGTAATTTAAAAAGCAAGTTTTTAAAGCATATCATTGTAGTGTTTGAGGAAAGAATAAAGAGCATTATAGCATTGTTCCTCTACAACACTTGAATGCTAACTTTAAACAAAAATAATAATAAATCTTTTTCTAGTAAACATCAGTAGTAGCTGCATATTTTACTCTGTCCCTGTGAAATCAATGAGACTGTTCTAGAGAGTGTGCCTTATGTTCTAGTTTTAAAAAGACTACCAACTGGTGGTTTCCACCATTGTTTAGGTTACTTGCTCACTAGTACAAATTCTAAATTGTACTCCATAGAGTTTGCACTAATGATTTCACAAAGCTATCAGTAGTTTCTCATGAGAAACAAAGTCATTATCCCTTGCAGACTGTGACTTTGCTGTATTTTGTAATGTCAAAAAAGCCACAATACGTTTATACTATAGCTGCAGCTTACCTTGCAGTTAGAAACACTTCTTTGCAATGGTCCTTTGGCCATTGGTAGAAAGTGCAAATTTTACAATTCTTTTAAGAGGATTAGAAAATTAATATTCTGCGAGGGAACAGGGTGCTGACACAGCACAACAGAATCCTAAGCCTTAGCATTATAGCTGACTTGTAGACACTGTCAGATACCTTTCAATTGCTTACAGGGTGTAAATTAGCTACATTATTTCACACTGGCCTAGTTTATGTCTCAGCAGCTACATGTCCCTGCAGGGTTTCTTTTGAGTGCAAAGGAAGTGCTTATTCTATAACAGTAAGATAATGTGGTTGGGAGGTGGAGCCAAGTCCTTCCAGCATTTTACTTTCTACCTAAAATATCTTATTATGATATAACGAAATAAATAAGCAATGCCAATGAAACCTACAAAAAAAGTTTGCAAAATCTCCTCTGAGGTTTTTCAAAAGTACTTGGCATTTTCAAGCTGCTGTTGGCCTTTCTCTAATCTTGCCACTGAGACCTATGAATCCTGGTGCAGTGCCTTACCTGAGAGCAAATAAGCTCCAGGAAGAAAAATGTGGAGAGGATAAAGAAAAAAAAGATCAACATTGTTGTCTTTAGCCGTTCTGGCACCTTAGGCAAACATTGCAGCTTACTTATATTCCTTGTTTCACTAGCACAGAGGTGTAGCTGTTTAATGGAAAGCAGATTTTCTTGAAAGAATGAACCCTGCATCTCCCTTGCCTCCCCACCCACATGGAACTCAACGTGGCATGCAAAGAATTACAGTTCTTCCATCTTAGTTCTGACCCTGCTTAGACTTGCTCTGCTGCATCACGTCTTCTTCAAACCATGCATAGCCTCTGTACTTTTTGTGGTTGCTCAGAAAGGATTTGGGCAGCCTGTCATGCAATAGTGGGGTGGGGATAATTGCCTCTGCAAAATCCTTGCATTCATACTGCTCTTTTGTCATTTATGGAGACTCTTTATGAAGATCTACAGGCGTCTGTGTGTCCTATAGGCAATGCTCTATTTAAAGGCTTGTCTGAACCAAGGATGATAAGAAAAGATGCAGGGGCCTCAAAGGTGCCCATCAACAGTTGCACCTACAGTGCAGACAGGGCAGGTATGCCAGAAGTCACCTGGTCACAGCCTTTCCTACAGTGCATTGCATTTCTATTTCAAAATCTAGTAATCACTTCTATATTTAAATCTAGGTGGAAATTGTATGCATATCTGCCTCTTTGGTTTCTGCTTTGCCCCTGTATGAGTGGTCACTTTATATGCACAGAAAGCGGCAACAGGCTTATGGAAAAAATGTGTGTTTTCAGCATTACATAGTCCTGCCTTCCTGATGAGTGGCTGATGAGCATGTGCATGTCTAAGTAAGAGAGGAGTAGTCCTACAAATACAAACAAATAGAAATGCATCACTAGGTCACATTATTTCCCATCTAGCCCAGCACTGTGTACTCTCAGAAATGGAAGGTGAATCTTCATCCACTTGCACATGCAGTCGGTCCCATCAACAGGTTGGGCAAAAATAATTATTATTTGGGCAAAAATACTTATTAAAGAATGGGCTACACCTACGGGTTAACACCCTTGTACACTGCTGACAACCTCCAACTGTTTCCCACAGAGTGTCCCCCTGCTCCTTTCCTGTTCTCTGAACAGCATCATACCTGCCTACCTTCAGGCTGTACAAGTACAACTCTGTGCAAAAGATTGTTATCGTCTTTAATGTTGTTTTAGGAGGCCTGTCGCTTAAGATCAACCAAGAGGAGCACTTTCTATCAAAAGGCAATACATTTTTATCTTTGTACAAGGGCCACCCAGAATGTAGCGCGGACCTTCCTATTTTGAGTGTTGCTGTTTTTGCAAAGTTAAAATTATTAACAGCCAGAGAAAACTACCATGGTTTAGCTTCTGAGCAAAAATTAGATCCTGTATCATACTGTCGACTTTTTCACAACTGCATAGCTGACAGGTGTCAGACACGTTTGGATTGTATCACCTCCCTAGAAGTGAAAACCGCAGCAGCCTTCAGACTGGGCTTGGCTGATCTGTCAGTCATTTGCCTCTTCTGTGGAGCAACTCTGGTCAAGCAAATTACGAAGCAACCCAACCAGAAGGACACGGGAGGGTGCAGGGAGAAGGCGTTGGAAAGCTACCATTAATATGCCACTGCATTGGGCACCCAATTTACCACTGGAAAAGAAACAGCCCTGTAATGCTAACAGGGGCAAAGCTAGTAAATTGCTCTCTAAAGGGGCTTTCAAAAGCCCTGATGTTTGCTTTTGTTATGCCGCTGTTGCTAAGGAAAGCTTCCCACCCTGCCTAGCAACCAGACCCTTCCATACCAGAGAGTATAAGGCTTTGCCATAGAGGTACGCAAAAAGAGGCTGACAAACAGTCTAAACTTCCGATAAAAAATGAAAGATCAGTATCTCTATGGGCCGTGTGCCAATCTAGAGCCTTCTTGACCGCAGATTTCCGTCATTATGTAAGGCGCCTCCTGCGAGTTATTTCTACGGTCAGGTGAGCTTGTATAGCCAATCAGAGCCACAGTAAGAGCGACTGCGCAATCGTTTCCTCCAAGTCTGGTGATGAGCTCAAATTCATATTATAGACTCATACATTATATCTGAATTCCGAGCTGTCTTTGGATCCACTTTTTTTAAAAAAAGCTCTGGTTTGGTGTTGGTTTGTTTTTATTTTTCGGACATTTCCAATTTACATTTTCTTTACATTTCCTTTACATGTTTACTCCAAGTAAACTTCATCGAATTCAATGGCGCTTACTCCAAAGTGTGCCTTGTTAAATGCAGAACGTTGTCTACCAAGCGCCGGATTTGGACGGGAAGAGATCTGAGGAATTGTAAGCAGTTTGCTCTTTCTTCCAAATTAAATAAGTGTTTTCTTATTTAAACACTTTAAGAGGGGAACTTTAAGCTAGAAATCCAAGCTCAGCTCTGTCCTGCTTGATTTGAGAGGCTGTCCTATTTTATTGCTTGTATTTTACTGACATGTGTTATTTATTTTTATCTTTTAACGATTTTGTTGCAAACCAACACATGAACGTAGGAGCGATTCAGAAATGCACTGTTGGTGTGTAAACTAATGATATTTACACACCTAAATTTCAATGGCCCTTTGACCTTCCCATCTCTACTAGTATATGATTCTGTGGTTTATTGAGATGATGGCTATCTTCCTATAAATGTTATCTCCCTGTCAATCAATATATCTACAGGCACCACATGCTGTGGAACATGGGCAGGAGGTACTGTTGCATTTGTGTCCTGCTTGTGGGTTTTCTGTGGACAGGTGGTTAGCCACTGTGTGAATCCGAGCTAAATGGATCCTTGGCCCAATCCAAAGCTATTCTTATGTTCTTAACTATGAAGTTCATTGTCTCAAACTGTAATGGTGGCTTTAAAATGGCTTTTAAAAGGCTTTAAAAAGGGATTGGGCAAAATCATGAAGGAAAAGGTTGTCAGTGCCTACTAGTTCGGAGAGCCGTGTGATACCCCCGATATCGGAGGTAATATGCCAACATACACCCGTTGCTGGGGGACATGAGCAGGCTACTGTTGCACTCATGCCTGGCTTGTGGGAGCCCATGGGCAGCTGGTTGGCCCCTGAAAAGAATGCTGGACTAGGTGGACCCTGATCGGATCCAGCACAGCTCTTCATATGTTCTCATTCAGCGGTTTCTGTGGGCAGCTCACGTTCTCACGGAAGAGAGAGCAAGAAAGACACAAGATCCGAAGACACTCAGCCTATTTACGTGCTCTACACGTTTTCAATCTCTAGGGTTCTTATTGGTAGTCTATTTCCGGCCTTTACCGGAAGGCCTACTCTCCTCCCACTACGGGCCCTTTTCCTTTCCCGTGGGGATCCCAACAAGCAGGGAAAAAGCAGGACCGTCCATGTAGGCAGCGCAGCTAAGTGGCTTCCCGGCTGCGCCCCTTTCCCGTCGGCCGTCGACCACTTGGGGGAGCGCTCCGGCCGAGCTGGTGGCGTCTTCCCACCTTCCGACAGGAGCAGAGGGCGGGCGGCCTTCTTCCCGGAGGGGCGTCCGCGGCCCGCTTTCTCGTGGGGAGCGATGAGCCTGGTGGAGCCGCTCGACGGGACGGCGGGCCTGCAGACCCGAACCTTGAGCGATCCCGCCTTGGGTATGTTGAGGCTGGCAGAGGGCTGGGCTTGGGCCGGCCGGCATGCCTCCTTTGGGCGTCGCTTTCGGCAGGAGTTGTTCAGGCTGGTGAGAATATAAGAGCAGCTCTGCTGGATCAGACCGAGGTCCAGCTAGTCCAGCATTGCTTGACGCGGGAGGCAACCAGCTGTTCCCAAACGGGTCTTGAGTGCAACAGCACTCTCACCCATGTTCCCCAGTAACTGGTGTCTACAGGCGTTCTGCCTCTGATAGTAGCCACTGATAGTTTTCTCCATGAATGTGTATAATCCTTTTTATGTCATTTAAAGTTGATGGCCCTCAGCATATTTCATGGCGGTCAACTTCATTGTTAAGAATATAAGTGCTTTACTGGATCAGACTAATGGGTCCTTCTTGTCCTTCTTTCTGTTCACATAGCAGTCAAACAGCTGCCCACAGGAAACCCACAATTAGGATGTGAGCACAAAATCGCCTTCCTACCTATTTTCTCAGCAACCAGCATACAGAGGCCTATTGCCTCTATATAGCCACCAGGGCTAGATAATGTTGATGGTGTTATCTTCCAGGAATTTGTCTAATTGCATTCTAAAACTATTCCAGTTGACAACCATCTCAGTCTTGTGGAATGAATTTCACAGTTTAATTATGTGCTGTCTGAGCAAGTGTTTTCTTTTGTGTGACCAGAATCTTCCACCACTCAATTTCATAAGATAAATCCACTGCTATTTTAGGAGAGGGAGAGAAAGGTCCTCCTATTCACTTTCTCCATACTGTGCATAATTTTGTACATCCCTATCATGTCTCCCCTTATGTGCCTTTTTTCCAAGCTAAACAGCCCCAGACAGTCTCTCAGGCAATCCAGCTCTCCTGGTATTCCCCATTTTGTAACAATGCATTTGTTTTTCCCCCCTAGGTGCAGAACTTGGCCTTTGTTTCTTTTATAAATATAGTAAATTCTGTTGTTTTCAGTCCAATTAGATTATCCTTGACTATTCGCCTATCAATCTTGGACTGCCATCCTGTTCCTTCAGTTTGTACTTCCCCCTCATCAGGAAGGTCATAGATCTTTTGGGAGAAGACTGAGCCAAAGTAGAAGCTGACCACTTCTGCCTTTCTTTTCATCTCTTACCACTGTGCCACCCACACTGAGTAGCTGAACCTCAATTTCTTTCCTCTTTCTTTTACTTTGGGCATATCTGAAGAAGGTTTTTTGTTGCTTTTAGCGTCCCTCACTAGCCTCTATTCGTTTCTATCTTTAGCCATCCTGACACCTTCCCTGAAATTATGTGTTACCTGCCTGAATTCTTCCTTTGTAATCTGGCCTTTCTTCTACAAGCTTGACTGCTTATATCGCAGAGTCCCTAGACCAACTGAGGCAGCTTCCTCTGATCTGCTCAGCTAGGAGTCAGCAATCAGACTTATGTCATGTATTTAAGGTGCAGGAGAATGGCCAATAAAAATTGGCAAGCCGATTGTCAGAATGGACTTGATATTCCTTTGCTATTTGTACAGAAGGTGAGAATTTTAGCAGAACAGCTGTTTGGCTCCACTGCAGCACTGGGACGTAACAAGCTGCACCTGCCTAAATTTTTTCTCTCATACTAATAGTGAAAGTGCAAGAACGCTGTCTGACATTAGTTCAGTGTAGACAGCAGAATGGAGGTTCCAGTATATTTCTTTGATGGGAAATGTCTATAGTGGGAGTTCATTCCTATAATGTTCCATTTTGTGGTACAAACTGATTGTCATTTAAATCAGGAAGATACTTTAGAATGACATTTTATGTTTAATAATGTTGTTTGATAATGGCCCAAATGGTCAAAAGACGTTATGGAAGAATTGTTTAAGCCAGTTTTTAATAAAAGCTTAGAATGAATATATTCTTTTTTTCTCTTTTTTTTTTTTAATGGCAAGAACTGATTAGATTGGTTAAACACAGTGAATTGTTTTAGTATGATGATAAAGAACTCTAAGGCTCAGAAAGCTGCATGAGGTTTCTGATTTGAATACTCAGGGACTGACTATTCAATATTTACCAATTGTCCATTCTTATCCTCTAAATGTAATGCTCAGGGCAAAGACTGTCTTATTATTAATTTTTGTAATCTGCTGTGAAGAGATAAACAACTTCAGAATTCATCCCCATTTATAAGCATTCACACTAAGAGTATCAGACTTTTTATAGGGTATCTGAGAATTAAGTTAATTGCATGGTGCAAGCTAATATTTCTTGTAGCTGTTGATCTGTTGATCCATTTAAGCCTTTATTTATAATATTTATAAACTTGCTCTCTATTGCAGATTTTGCTGATCATTCTCCTGATGAAGGTTTAGTAGAAGACTTCACTGTTGTAGATAAGAAAGCTGTAGAACAGCTAACCAAAGGATTACTTTCTCATTATTTACCTGATCTACAACGGTCAAAACTAGCCTTAAAAGAATTAACGTACGTAAAACAAGAAAACAGCATGTGTAACTTTTTGTCTGTTATAAAAATCCTAAATGGATTGCTTATTAGTAGAATGAGTCTCCCTTTTTATTTCTGTTCAGAGGTCACCAGAAGAGCTATTTCCACACTTCCTCTCATTAATGTGGATTTGGGCATACAGCAGTATTCTGAATTTTATTCTCCACCAAATCAAGGTCTGCCCTGCTCGTGGATGTGAGTGGAGAAACACACTTGAGAAAACTTCTGTGTTCTCACTAGCAGATAGTATTAAGTTTGCACATATTCATCAACAGTAGTTAATATATGTTTGGTCAGGACTGTGAAGGGGTGATTGAATGTACTGTTTCCTATCCACTCTCTACTGCCACTTTGCATTCAGTTTAGAAAATACCCCATTCCTGGGTTGTTCAGCATGACATGCAAACCCAGAACTCTGGCTTATTGAGGGGAAAACAGTCCAGTGTTTTAACTCAACAAGAAACAGTAGTGGCAAGCAGGAGAAGGCAACATGCTCTTTCACTCTTGTGTGGTCCCAGCGAGCCATGAATAATGCATTGATTGGTGTTATATGCTAACCAAGTCAATATTGCAACATTTTTATGTTTTATGTAGTTTGATTTCAAAGTGCATGTAAACAATTATGTTGTCCTTTCAGACAGAACCAGGAAGTACTATTAGAAACTCTACAGCAAGAAATCTCAAAGTTTAAAGAATGTAGTTCTATTCTTGACATCAATGTACTGGTAAGTGTGTTCTGTCGGTTGTTTGATTAAAATGTTATATGCTTCAGTTTCTATGGGAAACACTACAAAAGGCATCTTTTCCTTGGAGAACTTCTTTGTTAAGTTGGTGAAACCCTCACCACAGGATATCCAGCCTGACATTGTTATGGGGGAAACTTAGCTTCTTATTTAGAAGTTTCATTATTTCATGTTGCATTTAGAATTGACTCCGTAAAAGCTGCAATCCTATGCACAGTTTAATTCCCATGAAAGCAAGCCCCATTGCACACTGGGGTCTTATTTTTGTGTATATTCAGTTCAGCAGTCATCCAAGATCTCTGGATGATGTGCAAAGTGAAGACAAATTAAAAATCAAAGTGATCTAAGAAGCAGCAGCAAACAGGAAAACTATAAAACCAAAACAAATTTCTTTAAAATAACAGTTAAGTGATTATAAGATATATAGGTGGGGTGCTTGTTTGAGCAGAAATGGTGATTATATGTATTAAAAAATGCAAGGGTTTCAGTATCACTCCTTGGCACTCTAGTCATTCAGAACTTGCAGAAGGGGATAGAGCCTGATAATATGTATTCTTACTTGGAAGTACTTCTCATTGAACCCGTGGTGCTTTCCACCAGGTAAGTGTACATGGGGTTACAGTGTGATGCTTGCTTCAATTTCTTCAGGTGGCTGTTTGCTTTTTCGGATATCATTTTGAAGTTAGTTATATGGGCAAATACATTTAAGCTTAATTTCATTTTTTTTCTTAAGTTTTCAGAAGCAAAACATTATCACAATAAGTTGGTAAACATTAGGAAAGAGATGATGATGCTCCACGAGAAAACATCAAAGCTGAAAGTGAGTTTCATTTCCTTTTGCTTTGCAACAGTCGAACAATTTGTGCTGCTTATTCTTGCTGATGCTTGGAGAGCTTTGCAGATTAAAACTGATCCTTCACATACTGTGTTCTTCTCTTACATTGCCATCGTATAATCTCCAGTGTCAGTCACTGTCATCTGTTCATGTTATGAAAAGCTTGTCACCACAGATTCTGCTGTGCATGTTACAAGTAGCAGATAGTAGTATCCTGCCTAGTCTTGTTAGTGTGCTCAGACTGCCCTTCTGCACTCATGGAACGTCCTTCTAAGAAAACATCAGACTTCACAGCTCAAAAGCTGTAACCTTGTTCACGCTTATTTGCAAGTGGGTTGTGCTGAACAATGTAAGATTTACTTCCAAGAGAATATGCTTAGGCTTCGGCTAAAAGAAAGTTACCAATACATGGTATCTCATTCTCTTTTCTGATGTAAAAGTTAACTTTAAATTTATGCATGGGACGAAGGGCCGGATCCAGTGGGCACTTAGGCCCCTGTCGATTCCCTTATGTAAGCACTGGATCCACTGATTCTGTTGCACAAGCAGGATCCAGTGCTTAGGCAAGGTAGATTTAGTGCTTCCTAGAGGAAGCCCTGACTCCCCTCCTCTCAGAAATTAGCATTGTGTTGGGTTGTCCCAGAAGCATTAAATACATGTTGAGTGGTGGAATGGGCAGGTTGTGAGAGAATCCGTGGGGACATATGTGAAACTGCTCCCAAACTGTAGAATGCACCCCCTCAGGAGCTCTTTGGCTTTTAATAAAAGTCCAGAGGCACATTTTTGGATTTCATAGTTCTACAGTTTTACTGTTTGATATTTTTATTGCTTTCCACTGTTCTGCCTGGATTGCTTTTAGCAAATAAGGGAGTATATAGATGAAGAGGATAATGTATACAAAATATTTGTTCAGAATCACTTCAGCATTTGTGTGTATTGCATAGAATTTCCCCTTGACCAAGCAACATCACCTGACAAATGAAGGTGTTAAGTGCTGACGGACAGGAAGCCAAAGCTGAGAAGCAAAGGGTTGACATGTTTGGACAGTTGCAGAAGTATAGAAATAGCTGAAAAAAACAAAACTAATTTTGGGCCATCCCTTAATAACTCAGTGGGGACAGCCTTCTCAGTAGCTATGGGATATTCATTTGGGGGGAAAATGGAAAGTGGAGGGACAATGAAAGTGTAAAATCGCCATACGAGGGAATGGCTGGTTCAGACACCGAATGCAAAAACTCCTGTAAGGAGAATATACTGCAGTATGCATAGCAGATCACACTTGTGTTGTACTAAAAGGCTGGTGGGAGACGAAACTTGGCACAATAGCAGCCAAAAAGTGCAGCTGCCATGCTGTCTGATACAGTTGTGTTTGTTTTTTTTTAACTTCAGAAGATAACATAGCTTTCCAAAACTTCATTATTTCAGAAAAGAGCTCTCAAGCTCCAGCAAAAGAGGCAGAAAGAAGAGCTAGAACGAGAACAGCAACGGGAGAAAGAGCTTGAAAGAGAGAAACAGTTAACTGCCAGACCAGCTAAAAGAACATGAAAGCTGAACATGTATTGGCTTGTTGAACTATTATCAGATTCCTTGGACTTACTGGGGAGACAGTGCTGGAACTCATGACCTGATGTTTGTGATTGCCAAGAAATTTATTAGCACGGTACTAATATTTCCAGGTTGCTATTAACTAATCAGGAAAGCGGTTGTGAACAAGGAGCTTTCCTTTTCAGCAGTTCAAGGTGGCTTTTTGACCAACTCTCTGCAGCCTACTATTGCTGTGTCAGATTTTCCGCCCACACACGTGTGTGTGCATGCACTCACATGCACACAAATGGGGTGAGACATCACTTTGATAGCACAGTGTCTTACATTGTCTGGCTGGCATGAATAACTCCAAGCTTGAATGTGTTTTCTTAATTGGTGTGTTCCACATCATTTGCTATATTCTAGATTTTCAAAATAAGTTGCATTCATTAATGAGTGCCAATAAATGAACCTGTGATATCTTAAATGCATGGCAAAATGTGGAAAAGTAATGAGTCAACTTCATGTTCCCAATTTTTATTGCTTTACCTTCAGTAAAATGTTTTTTGGTTCCATGTTATGTACTCAGCCATGTGAATGGGGGGAAAGGCCCAAACTACTTTAAAACAGAGTGTTATCTATGTCCAGTCTTTATTTATTTTATTTATTAAAACATTTCTATGCCGCCCCATCGCAATAAAGCCTCGGGGCAGCTTACAACAGTAATTATAAACAAAACATATAAAAATTCAATCAAATCTCCCCCTGCCCCCGGTGCATCTCGGCAAAAACCCTTTAAAATCCAACTCATAACAAAAACTATTAACAATTAAAATACGATTTAAATAAAAAGGTCTTCACCTGGCGCCGAAAAACAAATAACAATGGCGCCAGGCGGACCTCTCTGGGGAGCACATTCCATAATTGGGCGCCACCGCAGAGAAAGCCCTCCTCTGGGTACTCACCCTCCTAATCTCATTCCCGGAGGGTTCCTGGAGGAGGGCCTCTGTTGCTGATCTCAGGGGGCGGGAGGGCATATATGGGCGCAAGCGCTCCTTTAGGTATCCAGGTCCCAGGCCGTTTAGGGCTTTATAGGTCATAACCAACACCTTGAATTGGGCCTGGACTTCAGTCGGGAGCCAATGGAGCTGACGGAGAACTGGGGTTATATGAGAACAACGCCCAGTCCCCGTCAGCAACCTGGCAGCTCTATTCTGCACCAATTGAAGTATCCAGACCATCTTCAAGGGCAGCCCCACGTAGAACATGTTACAGAAATCTAATCGGGAAGTCACCAGTGCATGTGTCACTGTCGCCAGGCAGTTGTCATCTAGGAAGGGACGCAGCTGATGTATCAGCCGAAGCTGCAGGAAGGCACTCCTCGCCACCGCCATCACCTGAGCATGAAGTGACAGCTCCGGGTCAAGGAGCATTTCCAAGCTGTGGACCCTGTCCTTTAGAGGGAGTGCAACCCCATCCAGGACCAGGACCAAGTCCCCCAACCCAAGGCCCGACCTGCCCACCAACAGGACCTCCCTCTTGTCTGGATTGAGCTTCAGTTTATTGGCCCTCATCCAGCCCATTACCTCAGCCAGGCACCGGTTCAGCACAGCCACCGCCTCACCTGGATCAGTGGAGAACGAGAGGTAGAGCTGGGTATCATCCGCGTACTGATGATTCCGCAGCCCACACCTCCTGATGACCTCTCCCAGCGGTTTCATGTAGATGTTAAATAGCAAGGGGGACAAAATGGACCCCTGCGGAACTCCATGGCATAGCTGCCATGGCGCAGAGCCGTAGTCCCCCAACACCACCTTCTGAAATCGGCCATTGAGATAGGAGCGGAACCACTGCCAGGCGGTGCCTCCAACTCCCAATCCCGCTAGCCTATCCAGAAGGATACCATGGTCGATGGTATCGAAAGCCGCTGAAAGGTCCAGGAGAACCAACAGGGACGCACTCCCCCTGCCTCTCCCTGCACAGGTCATCGTATAGGGCGACCAAGGCAGATTCAGTGCCGCACCCGGGTCTGAAGCCAGACTGAAATGGGTCCAGATAATCTGTCTCATCCAAGAGTGCTTGGAGTTGTCCCGCCACCACCCGCTCTAGTACCTTGCCCAGGAACGGGATGTTGGCCACCAGTCTATAATTGGCGGCCACCTCTAGATCCAGGGATGCCTTCTTTAGGACTGGCCGGACTACCGCCTCCTTTAAAGGGGCAGGTACCTGGCCGTCTCTTAAAGAGGTGTTGACCACCTCCAGGATCCAGGGCCCAATCCCGTCCTTGGCTTTCTTGAGTAGCCAAAAAGGGCATGGATCTAGTAAGCAAGTGGTAGGGCGTACTTGTCCAAGCACCTTGTCCACATCATCAGGCCACAACAACTGAAATTCATCCAATAATTGTGGACCAGATGGCGTCGATGGCAACTCCCCACCAGAATCTGGTTCCAAAGTAGAGTCAAGCTCATGGCGTATCTGAGTGATTTTCTCCCTAAAATGCTCAGCAAACTCGTCACAGCGGGCCTTCGAGGGCGGCACCAGATCTTTCTTTGGGCCTGGATGTATTAGGCCCTGCACCACTCGAAAAAGCTCCACCAGACGGCATTGTGAGGAGGCAATGGAAACAGAGAAGAATTTCTTCTTCCCCATCCTCACCGCCACAGCACAGGCCCGATAGTGTGCTCTTAAGTGTGTTCGGTCAGATATACCTCGTGATCTCCTCCACCTACGCTCTAGACATCTCCCAACCTGCTTCATCGCCCGTAATCGGTCATATACCACAGAGATGAACGGGCTCCGCAAGGCGAGAGAGGACGCTTGGGAGCGATCGTGTCAATAGCCCTGGTCATCTCCTCATTCCACAATTCAACCAGGGCATCAACAGGATCACCAGCCTTGTCAACCAGAAAATCCCCCAGAGCTTCCAGGAATCTATCAGGATCCATCCTGCTCCGGGGGCGGACCCACACAATCAGGTCCGCACCCTTGCAGAGGAAACGGCCGCTCTCGAGCTCAAACCTCACGAGGAAGTGATCTGACCATGACAAGGGCGTCAAACATAAGTTCCTCACCCTCAGATCACCCTCTTTCTGCCCCGTCGAGAAAACCAGGTCCAGAGTGTGCCCATGTTTGTGGGTCGGGCCACTGACATGTTGAGACAGCCCCATGGCCGTCATGGAGGCCATGAAGTCCTGAGCTGCCCCAGATAGATCCGTCTCGGCATGGAGATTGAAGTCCCCCAGGACCACCATCCGGGGAGTCTTCAACACCAGGTCTGAGACGACCTCCGTCAGCTCAGGCAGGAAGTCTGTTGGGCAGAAGGGTGTGCGGTACACCAACAGAATCCTCAGTCTGTCTCGGTCGCCCAACACCAAGTGGAGGCACTCCAGCCCCGGCCTCGAGAGAACAGGAAGCCCCACAAGGGAAATGGAAGCCCAATAAACTAGAGCGACCCCCCTCCCCTCCAGGCGTGGACAGTGCTGGTCCAGATACCCGGGCAGGCACAGCTGTGAGAGGGAAACATTCCCCCCTCCACCTGCCCAGGTCTTGGTGATACAAGCCAGGTCGGCCCCCTCATCCACAATCAGGTCATGGATGAGGGCAGATTTATTATGGACTGACCTGGCATTGAGCAGCAGCACCGACAGGCCCAGGGGGCAGTTGACAAGTCTACCGGGAACCCACCGGCTGAGGGAATAACCAGAAAGAGGGACAAGTGTTAACCATCTGTCCCTCCTTCTTCTATGCTGACCTATTAGACCCCCAATGCCATAACACCCATCACTTAGTCTTAGGGTTAATAAGAGATTATCTGTAAAAATAAAACACATATGAAGAATTTTGCAAGAAAAACAATGCATATGTTTATTCCTCAGCAAAACAAAACAAAAAAACAGAGGTGTGGTGGTTTCCATGTATTTCTACAAGAAATGTATATAAATTCTAAATGCCACATCTATCATCAGATGCCAACAAAAGGCCTTTTGACAGTTATAGACAGCCTACTTATATATACTGTATATAAGTAGCTTCATTTTAACATAATAGAAAAATAAAGAGAAACCGCTCAGTGAATTGTGGTATACCAAATGTGGATCTCACAGTCCCTTGCTTGTGCTACTTAACATAATGCTCCTCCGTCACCATCTTGAGATGTGTTCCATCCTCCCCCGTCTTGGGTAGACTAATAAAGTGATCGCATCAGGCATGTGAGAGATTGGGATTCCAAGCAGCATAATAGGAGTTTGTTCTACAGGATCCTGTGTGATACATTGTAATCCCTATTTCCCTTCGGTGTAGAGTACTTAACCATAGAAGTGCATAACAGGCAGATAATAGTTCTCTAGAATACTAGCAAAACAATACTTTACTGTATTATCTAATTGTGTATTCCACTCATAAATCTGTTGTTTTCTTGACCTTGCACTCTGAATCAAATATGCTAAAGGCAGTAATCCTATACATTTTTTTTTCATCTAAAAGCCTACAATTTCCAGCATGCCCCAGGAAGTAATGCTGATTGGGGAATGCTGGGAGTTGTAGAACTTCTTTTCCTGTCTAAACTTCCATAGGGTTCTACCTAAAAGAACCAGTTTTCAAAAGCTTTTGGAACATCACCCAAGTTTTTTTTTTTTTTTTACTTTGTTTGCATTCTGAGCTTTTGCATGAAGGTATTTAATTTACTGATAAATTCATGGCTGGCAAAGAGTTGTAGGACTTTTTCTGTCTAAAATAGGATTGTCACTAACTCATGTTTATATTTGAAGTTTAAAATTCATAGTGAAACTATCTCTTCGATGTATTTGTGTGCTGATCACTAGAAGTTGCTCAGGATAACAACACACAAGAATGATGGGTGTAGCTCTGACAGTGTTTTGTATCAGCATAGGCTTGTTGAAACATGCAAGCTGGGTCTGTTATATTGGTATCTTGTTTATATTTGATACAAATGCTGAAAATGGTGTATATTTTTAAGTCCACCACCTGCTGGGGGAAGGGGAGTGCTGTTACAGAGTGATATGTTATCACTTCTTAACATAGCCAGGGCATCTTTGCCAGGCCGACATGAACTTGCGGGGAACTGGTTATTTAAAGCTGAAGCTGCTGTCCCAAGGGTCTGATTCAATCATATTAATTGCCTATATTGCAAGGGTATAATGGAGAGGAAGATCCCAAATATGAGTAACTCTTGAGTAGGAACTGAGCAATCGTCTTGAAAGAAGTTACTCTTTGTATCAGCAGCTCTGTCCATTTTTGCAACACCACTAGGAGTCATACAGGAAGGTTCTGGATATGCCCCAAAGCATTTCCTTGTGAAGGCAATCGCTGGTGCTGCTAATACTGTGTGTATATCAGGGTTTAAAATGGGTTCAGGAGTTACATTCTTTGCATTCCCCTGCAGCTACTGATTAAGAAAATTTCAAGCCTCCCCATTAATTGAGCACAACACCCCATCAAACCTGCTCAGCAATCGCTTTAACAGCCCTTTAGCTAGAGGCTCCCACGAAGGTTTGCAAGGAGATAGTTTTTGTACTAAGGCTTCATTTAGCTAATGCGGCTAAAAGCCGTTTTTGTTTTTGGTTTTGGCTTTCTTTTTGGAGAAATACAGCCTCGGTTACGGGCCATGCAAGGGCGCTGGAGGTGCGATGCACTTGCCCAGCGAGGGCGCGAGTCTTTCCACCTCTGATCAGCCGGTGTCAAAGCGGATGAGCTTAAAATGCTTGGGCGAATCAGGGCTTCCGCTGGTGCTGAAAAGGCCTTGCCTTGCATCTTTCTGGGGGTCACCGCCGAAAAGACGCGCTCCTTACTGGCCCCCTGCATCGCCTCACTTGGCGGCGAGGCTTCAGGCTGTCCGAGGTGTGGGAGGAAGCGGCCGTTCGGGCAACCTGCCCCGCAGACTGCCGAGAGCTCTGAACATTAAGCCCAGCACCTGGGCTTGGCCAGGAAGCCCGCGCCGACCCCAAAGAAGCCACTGCTTCCCGCCGCCCTGGTCCCTTCAGTCAACCTGCCCACCAGGGCCCGCGATTCCATTGCCAAGGAAAGAGATGTCGGGGTTCAACCCACCTGACCTCCATCCCCCTCCCCGCAAAATCTAGAAGCCCCAAGTCTCTGGGGGAAAGGAATAGAAGAGTGTGGGGCACGTGATGAGGAAGGACAACCAGACACGCGCTGCGAGCCAGAGCAGAAGAGCAACGCATTCTGCACGTGCTCAGGAGCCCTTCGCCCGAGTCTGGCTCGCGTGCGCGCGCCCCAGCAGGGCGCGGCCAGGAGGCGGACCCGGCGCCCGGTCGTCGCCTCGCCCGCCGCCCTCCGCGCTGATAGCGACTGCGCGGCTCTTGCGCCACGGAGGGCGGCGCGGACGGGCAGCGCGAAGCCGAGCGGTGAGTACCCTCCCCGGGCCCGGTGGGCTCCCGCCGCCCCTCCGCGCCTCCCTCGCTCCCCGCCAGGCGCTTCCGTGCTCCCGGGGCGGACACGCAACAGGTGGCGCTCCGCCCGTCCCCGCCGGGCCGCGAAGTTGCGTTTCGCACGTTAAGGGGCTTCGCAGAGTTCAAGGGGGGAGGAAGGAGACTGCGAGGCGGGGAGCGGGGGTGGGAACGTGGAGCAGGAGTTAGGGTTTCGCCTGCCCTAGGATTCAGGGCCCTATGTCACTACGAGAGTATCTCTGTGCATGTGTAGACGGCTCACTGACCTGGTTCCTGTTACTCAGTGCCAGGAAATCTTCGTTGGTCAGGCCACAGGAGGGGGGGAAAAAAGAGCCAGAGCGCTTGTCTCCTAAGGACTCTCCTTTCTTTAAAAAGGGAGGTATGGGCAAGGGAGAGGAGGATATTTGATTGGGGGGGGGGGGAATAAATAAACCTCAGTCAGAAAGATACAAGGGGGGAACAGAGGGTGAAGCACTTATTGTTAACCCCTCCCTTCCTGGGATCAGAGGGAAGAGAGCCCTTCAGAGCCCCTGCACCCTTATTTCAGAAATCGCCATGGATAGCGGGGTGGCAGGCAGCCGGCCTCCCAGAAACTGGGGACTTCAGCCCTAGCGGGCCACCCCCAAATGCTGCTTCTCTGTCTGTGCATGTTGTGGAGTCTATTTTGTGTAAGGGAACTCTGTCTTCTCACATGGCCCCTGACCTCTGAAGTGTTGTAAAGCAAAACAGATACAGTCACTGTGAGAGTCTCACTTGATCAAAAGTCTGTTTGAGCAAGCAACCTATTTTCTACAGATCACCTTTCTCTGACCCACGCAGACTGGGGGGATTCGGGGATTTGTAGTTCAAGGGAGCACTTTGGAGAAGGTTGCTCTTGTTCCTGCTTCTAACAACTGGTATAACTACTCCTGAACTGAGAGGGTCAGCTATTTGACTTCTCCCTATAAATAAATAGTGGAGTCCTGTAACAGACTTTTAGATCTGCATGGAGGGACTTCATGTCATAGGGCAGGTAACGTAGTTTCCTAAATTGCTACCCAGGAGTTTGAGAAGGTATGACCAACCAACAAGAGCCACATATTTATTTATTATATTCATATCCCACCTTTTTTCCTATCAAGGAACTCAAGGTGGCTTACATAATTCTCCTCCTCTCCATCTTAACCTCACAACAACCCTGCGAAGTAGGTTGGGTTGAGAGTCTGTGATTGGCACAGAGTCACCCAACTAGCTGTCTGGTCCAATGGGGACTAGAACCCAGATTCGGAGCATCCAGCCCCCACTCTTTTAACCACCACACCACACATAGCATCTCAGAAGCTCATGTTAGCTCTCTGCTTTCTCCCCATCATTGAGAGTGCACAGCATTCATCAAGACTGTGATAAGCAGCAGTTCAGAGCATGTAGAGCTCATTAGGATTATGTGACAGACAGCAGTTCAGCAGATGCAGCTTTTCCCCAGTTAGAGTTGACGTGATAGAAAAAGTCATGCTAAGTCAATTGAGGCCTTTTCTACACTCAATTAAAAAAAACAAAAAAACACAGTACCCTTTCCAAAAGGAAGTCAGATTTGGAATATTCAAAGCCTCATCATATTGCACATTTACCTGGATTTCAATGTGGAGAGGTCATAGCTAGTTGTAGACAGTGTGTGCATGAGGTAAAAATAAGGTTTGTTATTGCCTTAAGCAGCTTGGCCCCCGGATATTGGAGAAAGCACCTTCTCCCTTGCCTGCCCCCCTAGGCACTGATGTCACCGAATGATGGGTTCTTGGTGCTTCCGCATTGACTTGCAGACTGTTTGGAATCCGCTTGGAGCAGAGCCTTTAGTGTGTTGGCACCCTTTGTACAGAACTCCCTGCCTATGGGCAGGCTTTGGCATTGTTTTATTTTCAGCACCTGCTGAATAAATTTGACATCAGCTGTGGTCTTACTGGCATAATTTGATGTTATAGGGTTTAATACTTGTATGTCAGTTGCCGCTATTCTCTCCCCAGCTTTCACCAATCAGATATTTTATGGATGTAGAAAGGTACATACATCTTGTAAATAAATACACTTTTTAAATGTTTTGCACGCAGCTGATCCTGGCATGGCCAGTTATAAAAACACCTTTTCCGGCCACCCAGGAGAGATACTTGCAAAGTAGGCAATGCTGGTTTCATGTTGCCCTACAAACTGATGTAGGGCAGCTTTTTGTCTCATTGTGGTTTCAAACAAAAAGGTGTGATAAGGAAGTAAACCCACTAAGAACAGAACTTTGGATCATAAATGGGCTGACAATGGTTCTGTCATCTTTTGCAGCAGAAGTAGGCTGCCTGTGGAAACTTCAATGGAGTAGAACCTTATTAGAATAGGGAAGTTTGTAATATCTTCTAATTATGCTTTCTTGTTCATCCCTTGCAAATGTTTCATGTAAGTATTTTTGTAAAGCTTTCTAATTCTGCATTTTTTCTCAATGACCCTGTAAGGAAAGTTTATGGGAGGGCTTAGGAAAGGCATAGGAGGAAATGGAAGGCAGAGTCAGAAAAAGAAGACAAAATGGGAAGAGAAACTTGGCAGAGAGGAGAGTTATGCATGATCAAGAACTGGGGAAACAAGGACAGCTGCAGCTCACATATTGATCTGAAAAGACCAGTTAGTGAAGCTGTACTCTACAGTGAGTAACTAATAGCACAATGCTATGTGCTGTGGTCTCATAGAGTTCAGTAAGTCTTACACCTGGGTAAGTAGCATATAGGATTATAACTACAGAGCCATCAAAAAGGCACTGGATAAAAATCAAGTGTGTGTTTAAGGAAAGGGCCTTGGCTCACCTGGAAGGGCACATGCCGTGTGTTCAGAAGGTCCCAGTTCAGTCTCCGGCATCTCTGGTTCAAATGAAGATGATCCTTTCCTGTTTGAGCTTCTGGAGGGCTGATACCAGTCAAAGATCTCTGCCTTAGCTTGGTTTTCCACAGAGAGCTCGTCTTCATTGAATGGTCATGGGAAACTGGGGGGGGGGGGGGGGGGGCAGTGATGACACTGCACTGTAATGCATATGGTCAGAACAGTCCATCCTGGGATAGCCACACCTGTTTCCTTTCTGTTCAAAACAAGCATGGAAATAAATCTGAAGTTATATGGCATTTACTCCTAAAAGCATGTTCACGTCTTCCCGCAGAGCTTCACCATGCGATGTGTTAGCCGCTATTACGCTGCATATTTGTTGGGCATTCAGTCCTCTTCATCTCACTATTGTTCGGCATAAGGCTGCAAGAATCTGCGTGCTTGGGCTTGGTTTGGGCTGCACATAGCATCAACAGGACCTGGGAAGGCAGGATATTTGCTCTGGGGCAGCATCTTCGCTCCCCACAATTTGCATTCAAAGGTGTGGTTAGCTGACTTTTGGCCGCAGCCATTGCAGCCGTAATTCTTCTAAACTAAACGTGTCAGGGCTATGCATGGAGTGGCAGTGCATGCGCGGGCCATGATTTCCTGCATTTCACAAGCTGCCGGACAAAGTGAAGTGTGCCGTTTGCTATGGTGTGTATTACACATTGCACCATATCTCAGGGCATAGGCTCCCTTTCATTCTAGTTGCATGCTGGGAACAGCCGCATTGGCTGGATTTCTCCTAAAAGCAGCCACTTAAAGGCTATCCATAGAAATTTAAAATCCTCAGGATTCATGGGGCAATGAATTGGGGACCTGCAGTAGCATTTTGCTGTATGTAAAGTACCACCAGGCAGTTCCACAATCATATCAAAAGACTCCTAACCTGTAGCTGTCCATGAGTCTGCTGCCCCAGTCGCACGGTGTAGCTGATTATTCTGCTTGCTTTGCATGACTTTTTCAAATTGGAAGGTTTAATCATTAAGCTATATACCCTTGCAAGAAGGAAATGGATGAAAAGGCAATGGTTCATTCACAAGTTTGATACCAAGATAGCTTTATTTACAAGGCAATCAGGGAGATGTGGAGCGTTTGAGAGCTATAAATTTGTGCTGCTGCCGCCAACGTGAGAGGATAGTTCTTTTACTGCCTTTGCACTTTTACGAGCACAAAAGTTCCCTTCTATGCTTGCCCTTTGAACTATGCACCCAGCTCTAATGCAGCATTTAGGGATCACCAGCCGGGGCACCACTTCATTTATCTGCTCTGCAGCAGCTGAGCCTCCCCTGAAACAAAGCAGACACAGTTAGGATAGTATCTAGTTATAGTCCTGTTTAGAGTAGACCCATTAAAATGAATGGGACTTAAGTTAATCATGATTAATGTGTGTCTCATCCATTTGAATGGGTGCAGTTATGAAGGACTAACGATAGATAACTAACCAGTGGGTGCAATCGCAGGCTTGCTTAGACAGAAGTAAGTTGCATGATTCCATGCCAGATGAGGGATGTCAGGAACTGGATGATTTATTTCCGCCTAAGCATTCATAGGATTGCATCTTAAATTTTTATTCCTGTAGTCATGAGGGTGGAACAAATTAAGCAACTCAAAAGTTGGAAATTGAACACACGCAGAGTATTTTTTTTCCTTTTTAAGTCAGGGTTGGAATACAGTTTTTATTTGTTTGCTGTAATGTGGCAGAGTTGCAAAACATGGAGAGGAGAAACATCGCTTGTGTATTTTCATATTGAAATAGTATGTCTGTCTAAGGGCCTCACCCCACCCCTAGAACACTAGTAAATCTAGGGTCTAAAACAATCCAGACCAATTTGTTTTTGAATTATCCAGCATTATTAAGCCAATTCTCGTAAGATTCACTAACTAATAAGCTTTCTTGGCTTTTAAAGAGATTAAAATAAGTCAAGATTGATAAACACATGCACTCTCTTGAAAAGGCTGGAACAGGAAATGTACATAGTGAATCTGGTAACATACTGTGGGAGCAAAGCCAAACTGTGAACAAAAAGAGTTGAGTCATTTGTTAAATTGATCAACACAAACACCCTATTTCAAAGGACATATTGGCCTTGCAAAATTTGAATTAATGCAACCCTTCCCCTGCAGTACTATCTAAGACTGCAACTTAAGTGAAAAGGAAAAGGAGAATTTATGTAATCACATTTTTGAAAATTATGGACAGCAGTCAAATTTTCTTTTTAAAAAGCATAATATATTTCCTACACCCCATCAAGCTCTATGCAGCAGATACTTAATCCTGGATTAAGGGGATAGCATGTTAATTCATAAACAACTGGCATTTCCACCTCAGACCATTATTGATGGTCTGAGGGTTGTTTTTTGATTCTGGTACAAAAATACAAGAATGACGTAATAGCTTTGATTCATGTGTGTGGGCCCAAGAAGAATCACTATGTTTCATGCATATTTTACTCAGTTGCTTGTTATTGTGTACGATTATGTTATGAGGAAAGATTTTGATGAGATTGTGGATCCCCTCCTGGATCACACTAGCTCCTAAGAGGCAAGCAAAGGCGAGTGCTACATAGCGGATTTTGGCCTGATTGACCCTGTGACAGAGTTCATATAATCTAAACAATTTTCTCCCCCTCCCCCCACTCATAACCATTAACAGTGGGAGTATTTTTGGGTTTCTCTGTCCTTGTTAAGCCAGATCAGTGGCTGTAAGACTGGCAGTACTTAACAGCAGCAACACTATTGGGCCCTGACGGAGTTGTGGACAAAAGGGTTTTTTTGGAATCCCAAGAAAAGCGGCATGCCAGGCAGGTTTACTTACAAGGTTTACTTACAAGGAGGAAAGCTCTTTGTTGTGCTCAAAATGCTTATGAAGCGTTTCGCGGCACTTACTTACAATGCACAGCGCAAACCGGACTGCAAGGCAGGCTTCAGTCAGCTTGCATGGATGGTCAGCAAGGCTCAGTGTCCGGACAGGGTGGGCCTGGGCTACGCACTCATTGTACACTCTTCGCTGTGGATGCCATGAAGCCCTGCAACCCAAGCAGCCTGAAAGTTTTGCCCCCTAGAAAGTCCAGCTAAGCACCGTACTGATAAGCTGGGACACGGGGAGGCTGGCAGATGCCCACAGCCACATGAGCTGGCGAGGGCTTGGAATGCTAGCCAACAGCTGCTGCCTGTTTGGTGCTGAGGCCCCGAGGTGTCCTTTGTCCATCTCCTCTGCTGCGCCAGGCTTTTCGGCTGAGTCAGAAAAGTGGGGGCGGGGAGGCTTGCCCACAAAATGGAAGACATCTGCGGCCTACAGTTTGGACTTGCAATTTGTGAATAGCCTGAGGCTTGCTCATCTTTGGCACTTTGATGAATCCTTGCTAAATGATGAGTCTTTTAAAAAATTAGAATATTGCCAAGCTACAGAGTGATCAGGGATGCAGGAATATAGATGATCCTGACCTGGATCTGCAGTGAAAAGTCTTTACACTGGATTTTTTGTTTATGAATTAGCAGTCCTTTCAAAAGCTCAAAAATATCCTTTCAAAATTTTTAACATGGTGCATTTTATATTGTACTTTTAGTTTGCTGTTGTGAACAGCCCAGAGAGCTTTGGCTATTGGGCAGTATGGGATGATCGGAATCAGAATCACAGCAGCAGCTCAGTCAATTTACGGTGCAATGATACAGACCAGGAGTTCTGAACCTCAGGCTGGTGTGTCAAATCCAGCTCCCCTGGAGGACCAGTCTGGGGTCTCCAAATAAGGCCTGGCTCCTCCCATTCATCTCACCCCCATCCCCAACTCCTGATTGTCTGGCAGTTTCCCAGCTATTGGACACCCAATTTTCCCCATTGGGACATGTTTAAATGCTTCTCCTAAGGCTGTGTTACTGTCAGTAAGGAGCTTTAAGCTGCAGTTGTGCGGAGCTTGAGTGGACTCCGCGGGATGGTGGAGGACAGGAAGGCCTGGAGGGATGTTTTCCATGGGGTTGCGATGGGTCGGACACGACTTCGTGACTAACAACAAAGAGCCAGTGTGGCGTAGTGGTTAAGAGCCTGGGACTGGGACTCAGACGATCTGGGTTCTAGTCCCTGCTCAGCCATGGAGCCAGCTGGGCGACTTTGGGCCAGTCACAGACTCTCAGCCCAACCTACCTCACAGGGTTGTTGTTGTGGGGATAAGATGAAGGAGGAGATGTAAGCTGCCTTGAGCCCTTTGTAGGAAAAGGCAGGATATAAATCAAATAAATAAATAAATAACAACAAACCTTTGCTGTTGGACCAGCCCACCACTAGAACATGCCCCCAAGAGCTCCTCCAAGAAATGGAAGCACATCTCCAGCTGAAGGATGCCCAAGCCCTCTGCTGCAGATGCTTACTTGGGAGTATGCCCAGATCTGTTCAGACACATCTTGTCGCTTGAGATAAGTAAGCAAGACTCCCATTTCACATACAGAAGCCAGCTGGATAGGCCACTGAATCTTACCTCAACTCCAGGAATGGGACAGCACACAGAAGACAGCAAGCTTGCTCAGGGGCAATTCCTGGGACTCACCCAGTTCTGTACCCCAATACCTGAGCCCTGTCCCCAGGTATCTGCTGTCTGTGGCAGCCTTTGAATTCCGTGGAGCTTGCTCCGGGGTCAGCACATGCAGCACGGCAGCATTTGGCTTCCCCCAACGCACACTCTCTTCCTCAGTGTGGAAAGATCGTAAATTTGGTGAGGCGAGCTGAGGTCATAGGAGCATGAAAAAGAGCCTTGTACTGAACCAGACAGATTGTTCCTCATCTCTCCCAAATTTGTCAACCATTCCAGACAGGGCTCTTTCCCAGCCTCCCCACTCGAAGAGACCCGGGTTGAATCCTGGACCTTCTACAGGCAACACATGTATTGTGCCCACCTCCATCAGAATTGCAGTTCTCAGGCAAACATGTTACTGGAGTGCCTTTTCTGAAATGTTGTAGCTTCTCTGTACACTTCTAAAAGCAACTTCTATAAACTTGACATACCATCTCATCCTTCCTAAGAACAATGAAACATGTTTGCATTCCAGGAATCCCAACACGTTGCCAAATACTGGAAGGGAACGCAAGCATCCCTTTCAGCTGCCAGAAACTTGAAAATGCCTCCTCTCCCAGCGATTAGTCTTGTGTCTTAGCACAGGAGTGAGAAACAGATGAAAAGATTTGCTCATAGTCTGTTTAGCAAGAAAGTTTTTACTACAGCGTTTTAAAAAATCTGGGAATAGATTATTACTACATTGCATTTATATCTCACTTTTTTCTTCTTGTGAGAAATCTATTATTCCTAATGATTAGGAAAGACAGATACATAATACAAACCTCCTTTCCTTGTAATGTGTACCTGTTGGTTTGGGTGCTGTCCTTTGAAGCAGGGATGGGCAATCTTGGCTGCCAGTCCGATTTGATCCACCAGGTCAGCCCAGCTAACCTGCAAGGCCTCAGGTGAGGTCTGTTCCAAATAGAATTGGACATTTCTGAGATGGGTCAGCCAAGGAGAATCCGGAAATGCAGGCAGTCTTGATCCATGTTGACAAGCTGAGAGTGTCCAGAAAGGCAGGCAACTGTGTTGCTCCATAGCAACTCACCATTCTAGCGGTTTTCGTCTTCCTTAGGCGCAGGTATTTGGCGAAATGCTGAAGTCTTAATTGCTCATTATTCCCCACCCCACCCCGAAATAGTCTGCATTGCTGTTGTTGCTGCACAGATCCATTCCTACCTGCTAGCTACTGTGCAGACTACAGCAAAGTCCAGATGTTTGGCTCCCAGTATTCCTGACCTTTGGCCAAGCTGGCTGGTGCTGATGGGAGCTGTAGTCCAAAACATCCAGCAGGCACTAGTTTGGGGAAGGCTGCCAGAGTAAATTTCAGCACCAGCAAAGCCCGATGTTGAAACCAGTGCCTGGCTGATGCTGTGACTTGAATGCTGGACTGTGGCTGTGGCGACCCGAGTCCAAATCCTGTATCAGTCACAAACCGCGCCAGGTGACTCTGGGCTGGTGAGTAGCCTTCAGTTTAAACCCGGGACTGAAGTGCAGTGTCCGTAGGTGCAGCTGTGATCACAGACACCTCTGTGGTGCCCCCCAAGCTCCCTGGCCCTCCTGATTCTTGTTTTATTACTTAAGAATTAAGCTATAGATATTAAACAACAGGGAGGCCAGCTTGCCGTAGTCTGAAGTGTGGTCCCCCAGCTCCATCTTTATTTTGGATCAAAACAAAGATTTTTGGTCCCGATACTCTGCCTTGAGTTGATGAGCAACAGCAAGTAGCTTTCCTTTATCCTCCTCAGTTTGCCCTCTGAGAAGTTCGTGTCCTGTGGCCAGTCCCAGCTGCCACTGTAGGAACGGGCCTGGTGTTCCCATGGCAGCCATCCCCTGAGTGCGTTGATGGCGCTCTGTCAGAATCGCAAATGTGTCCACCAGCCCAGAAGTTCTGGGGACCCCCATCCTGCATCATTCTCTCAAGTTTATTGTGAAGAATGGGTTGCGAGGGCAGCAGAAGACCTGGCCTATTAGCAGTGCTCTGTAGCAAAATGTAATAAAAAGGCAACACATCTTTGCTTATTCTGTTCACAACCTCTTTTCTTATCGCTGCACAGACTGAGCTTCACCAAAGATGGCGACCATTGGAGTCATGGCATCCTGTACTGGTGTGCGTGCCTTAATGCCTTTACTTAGGCCAAGGATCCTGAAAATGAGCACAAGCCAATTCCATGCATCAGTTAGGACTGCTTCAAAGGATTACTATGAGGTGCTGGTGCTGGGCGGAGGTACCGGCGGCATCACCATGTGTGCACGGATGAAGCGGAAAGTGGGGGCCAGCAATGTGGCTGTGGTTGAGCCACAGGAGGTAATAAATGTGATGGCTTGCTAAAAAAAAAAAAAAAAAAAGAACTAGGGGGAATCAGGCAAAAACCCCTCAGTGCCTGGAAAAATAAACATTTTTTTTCCCATCTGGGGTTTTTCAGTTCTCCTCTATCCGAAGTCTCAACAACTCTAGTTATCTCACTCCAAAAAGGGAGAACATTCCAGAAGAGTTGATTCATCTGCATTGCTCTCCCACAGGCATTCGACCAAATATAATTTCATGGCATAATTTCAACCAGGAGCCTTCTTGCTGAAGGGGGCCTGTCACTTTACTAACTAAATAATGAAAGCAACATGTCTGTTGGAGAAACCATTTGCCACTTGAAGTTTGTACCATCTTTGAATGAAAAAGAATAAAATGTGATGAGTTTTAGGCAGTCAGCTGCCTGCACAGTGTTTTTTTTTCCTGTTTGGAACAAGACGTTCCAAACCCTCTGCTCCTACCATTCTGGTGGGATTGAATTGCCACTCAGCTACAGATGGATGGCACAGCTATCCCCTCCGCATGGCTACATTTGGATCTGCAGCACTTTTAGCTATTTTCTGCTGGATTCAGAACAGCAGATATGCTGGGAATGAGAGAGTTCCCATACGGCCCACTGTTCTAATCTACCGAACACTGGAGTATCCAGGAATCGGTCTGAATTAGCATCTCTCTCCAGGAGGTGGCACATCTGAACATAGTAGAGAGCTGCATTCCAGGAAGAAAGGGTGGGACCAAAATACCAGCATCATTTTGCCTGAAGTTTCCACTGTCAGTAATGAAGCCTTAGGAGAGGCAAGGGAGAGAATTGCATAAATTGGGGAAGCTCCCAACAATTGGCAGTTGGAGATAACAACAGGACCATCTGGAGAACCTTAGAGTGTTAGATTTGGCCTCCAGGTGGGGTGCATTTTGCCCATGTTCCTGATGCTCAGTACCTCACACCTCTACTGTAGAAGAGTTCTCTCTCAACAGCTTAAAGTCTGGATAGCTAAATGGATGGAGGCCATGTGTTGGTGGGGTGTGGGAAGGCCTATCAGGTGTTTGGAGGTCCCTGATAGTCCAGCACAATGCCAGTTTGATGTGTCAACTTGTGCTTTTGCTGTTCTCTTTCAGAATCACTATTATCAGCCTCTCTGGACTTTGGTTGGGGCTGGAGCAAAACAGTTAGTGTCAAGTTCACGCACAACCGCAAGTGTGGTTCCCTCAGGTGTAACGTGGATCCAGTCAAAGGTACAGAAGCTGGATCCAGACAAGAACTGCGTCTATTTGGAGAACAACCAAAAGGTGACCCACTGAAGCTTTCTAGTTTCACTTGTTCCTGAATTTACTGTCCATTTAATTTTTTTCATAACCTAGATATGTTTAACAGAATCAGAATCTGAAATTTTATCTTGAGGTTAAGTTTATCAGTTTTGAACTTGTTCATTAAGTTTCTTTGATAATTATGCATCATAATTTCCTTTCTCTGGTAAAATTTGTACTGTTTAACTTACAAAATGCATAGGATATTTTTCCCTGAGTGTTATAATGTTCTATAGTATTATACACAATACAAGTACTGTTTGTATATGAAGCAAACCAGAAAGTTCAGGCCTCATTTTTGTTAGAGGTTTTTCTAGAGGGTTAGAATAGATGACTTTTCCAATCCCTTCCAATTCTGTGATTCTAAAGGATTTAGTACCACAATAAAATGCATCACATGGGCATCACGATACTTACATCTAAACATCCCAAAATTATTTTCATAAAATATCCAGTAAAAACTTTTAGATACATGATGAGAAAATAGTTCTGCCAGTCGTAATAATAGCAACATTAATCCACTCAAAGGAGACAGTTTTCATGTTTCTGGAAGCTGAAGTTACATTTTGTACTCTTTTCCAGTCTTTGCAGTCATCTTGTTGCAACATCCTTTGCTTGTCTCCATGGTTAGCTCTACTTAAATGAGATCTTAAAATGAATGAGACTTCAGTTATGACCAGCTTAAGTCCTGTTCATTCCAATGGATCTACTCTAAGACCAAATGTGAGAGGGACTGATTCCATAAAGGAAAGGAAAGTCTTGAATTTAGAAGAGCTGCATGGAGCTGTTGTAGGGACTTGTAGGGCTTTCATTTATGGGGTTGCCATATGTTGGAGATGACTTGACAGCACATAACAACTCCAAGCAGGGCTGGCAATGCATAGAACCCAATGCTCTGGAGGAACCCCATGTGGCAGATAGACAACAATGCCCATATAAAGTATGCTTGAGCTAACTGTTCATTTCCTCACTGTATAGATATCCTACAAGTATTTGATCATTGCCCTTGGGCTCCAGCTGCATTACGAAAAGGTAATGTATTGTACTTTCAAAGGCTGTCTTTGCAGATGTAAAACAGTGACCCCAGTTCAAAGGGTTGGGCGCATTCCCTGTTGCTGGAATGCCGCACTACCTGGAATGCCCCTCTGCCATGTAGCATCACATACAGCTTTGAAAGCCTGCTCATGGAGCCTTGGGTGGTTGGGTGCCAACTTTACATAGGTCAGTCCACTGTTTGAAGAGTTCTCCTGTCCAAGTCTATTTAAAAGACAAAGACCCCTAAAAAGGGAGAGCAGGAGGGGTGGGTGGGGGGTGCCTTGAGAGCAGAGTGGACAAGCACAGAGGTCACTTGGTTGCAGCTCTTTCCTGCTGTGGTGTAATGAACTGCATTTCTATTTAAATTGCTATTGTTCTTCCTTTGTGTGCATGCTTACCGCATGTTGTTGTGCCTCTATGCTCATGGGACACACTGTTTGTGCTATGGGCTTTGACACTTCTAAAAACAAACTGAAGCGGGTGAAAATGCTAATTTTCAGTGGTCCCTCTGAAGAGAGCCATGCTCCTCACAGTAGCTGTGGGGAATGAATTTTCCCAGCAAACATATATTGATCCCCCGTGCCAAAGCATTTTGGGGTGACTTAGTCTTGAATTGGCAATTAAGCCCCAAAGACTTTCCAAAGGACCTGCCTCTGGGGGCAGTGAGAACTGCTGGAATATTCTGTTGACATGGATTAACACGGCTGCCTGAATTTCTGGAGTCTGTTTGGGGTGAGGCTATGGATATCACCATGCTATGTGTATGTACTTCAAAATCTCTCAAATCCCCTTTCCCATCCCTTCTTTTTACCTCCAACCCCCCGCCCCCCCACCAGTTCTATGAAGAGGCTTCATTGAGATTGAGAGCTGTTGAACAGAGCTCCCAGATCAGGTGGCAGGTGCTTCTCGAAATAGAGCCCTCCTCTCACAGAAAGCAGACCTGGATTGAGGCCAGGGCTTTTTTGTCTGGGCTGAGCATTCGTAAGATCCACAGTCCAACAGAGAGGGCTTTACAATACTTCAGCTCACTGATTTCCAGAGGTTTAAGTGTCCTTAATTGTGTGTTGAACTGTGAGCGTGATGGCACTGGAGGGTGCGCATTCTGTGCATGGATGCACACATAGTGATGGTGACAGATGTGCTTCCTTTATTGGCCTGCAAGGAGGTCGCTTCTGTGTGGGAACTGTGTAGCCTGTGAATTAGGCACTGCACGAGATCAGGTATCAAGCCAACAGAAGAGGCCTCCAGCAGAGTATCTGAAGAAGTGGAATGCATTCCCAGGGCCAGCTCTGGCATCTAAAACTTCTGGCAGAGAACAGAAGACCTCCTGAGTGCCGTGCTCCTCAAGAATAAGTGTGGGCAGACTTCTGGCCTGGGGGGTCTGCTGTGCTTCTTTACTAAAAAGCCGAGACCCACCAGCTGCAGAGGGGCATACGCTGAAGGATGGAGAATTCCGAGACCAGGAACTCACTTTTAAGTTTCAGGACTGGGCTGAGCTCATGGTCCTTCCACATACACACAACGGCCCTCCTCATGATTAGCCTCAGCTTTCTTCCTTTCAGCATTTGGCGAGCCTTTTGTTGCTGTTTTTGTTTAATGATCAGCAGTCAGAAATCTGTGTGGCTCTATTACAGATCACCCAGAGGGTTCAGGCCAGGAGATCCCGTTCTGCCTGGTGTGCTTTTGGCTCATAGGTGGTAGAGAAATGTACAGAATTTAGCATGTAAAAGCTGATGGTGGAGGGTTAAGGAAGTCAGAATTAGAAGTATACTAAGAAGAGTTATTTCTGTCCTAAAAACACTTTTTTTGCATTCAACAGTGGAAACAAGTTAATGGCTCCATGTAGCAGTGCTCAAATTACTGTGGGGTGAGGGGAGGAGCCTCAATGAAGTCCACACGCCACCTCCCGAGTTCCACTTCACGGAAGCTTTGGGGAGGGTCTCTGCAGAACTGCACTTCTCCTCGCCTGCTTAACAGCTGCCTGGTTGGCTGTGAGAAGGCAATTCTGCCAGGAAGCCATGGGAAGGGTGGGGGGGGGCACATACTGGGAATTTATGGCAGCCATAAGGACAACCATGATAAGCTGTGTGCAGCTTCTGGGCCACATGTTGCCCACCCCGACCTAAACCAACAAACCCACCAAGTGACATTTCACATTTGCAGAAGCGCAGACCTGGGCCTACACCCTCCCTATGCTGCCATGCCCCCTCTCTCTGCCCCCGGTGCTTTCTGCTGGCTACCAAATGAATGGTGCCTTCCATTTGTGCAGTCCCTCCTCCCATTCTGAAAGGGTGAACTATCCCCTAAATATCAGTCACTGCCAACAAGAGCTTGGGAATTTTGGTCCCATTTGGAGACACCCCTTTTCCTTTAGCCACTCCCAGCACTGGAATGTTCTC
Organism: Varanus salvator macromaculatus; assembly: GCA_023646645.1. Classification (NCBI taxonomy): domain Eukaryota; kingdom Metazoa; phylum Chordata; class Lepidosauria; order Squamata; family Varanidae; genus Varanus; species Varanus salvator. Next base: position 11,653,695 of record JAIXND010000786.1, read on the forward strand.
CATCCACCCAAGCCCTTCCCCAAGATGGAATTCAGTCCACAAGCTAAAAAGAGGTTCTGCTCCTGTTTGACTCAACGCAGCAGCTGATTGCATTACTTTCAGGGTTTTACAAATGTTACGGCATGTAAGGAACTTAGCTCAGACTGTCTTCTTGATCCCATAAAGGTCCCTGACACTTGTATTACTACAGGATACCCTCCTTTGAGACTGAGCAAGTCATAGGACAGCCCTTCCCAACCTTGCGCCTTCCAGATGTGTTGGACTATCACTCTCATGGTCCACATAGACTCATATATCTGGAGAACAGGCTGGGAGAATCTGATAGAATGTGGAGAAAGCTGTTATTCTGCACTTCCAGGATATTATAAAATGTTACACCACTTATTCTGTTCTGTTACAGGTCAAAGGCCTGCCTGATGGTTTTAAGTTTCCTAAAATAGGTTCCAATTATTCCATTCACACAGTAGAAAAAACCTGGAAAGCGCTGCAGGATTTCAAGGAAGGAAATGCCATTTTCACCTTTCCAAACACCCCTGTGAAATGTGCCGGAGCACCACAAAAAATCATGTACCTGTCAGAGGCCTACTTGAGAAAGGTATATACCTGAAATTGCCTCAAAAAGCCGATTCATGGATTTATGCTGTTAACCTGCTGAGCTGATAACAAAAGTGCTTTTCACAGGAATGATGCAATTCTTCCAAGATGTCGGGGTGAAGCAGTTTGGATTAAGTTGTCATTTGATCATTATAACTCATCCCAAGATAATGGGATGTGAGACAAGATACGATATATATTAAATGCAAGTGTTGATACACTTTCTTTGGCATTAACATTCCCTTCCCTCCCTCTACAGACAGGAAAACGCCCCAAAGCCAACATAATCTTCAACACGTCTCTTGGAGCTATTTTTGGGGTTCAGAAGTATGCAGAGGCTCTGCTAGAGATTATCAAATCAAGGGACATCACAGTTAACTACCGGTGGAACCTTGTTGAAGTCCGAGCTGATAAACAGGAAGCCATTTTTGAGAACTTGGACAAACCTGGAGAGACGAAGGTGTATCAGGTCAGCAAAAGGAGTCTTTCCATTTCCTTTGTTTATAAGGCTAATGCTGTGACAGTCCTCCATTTGCTGCTAATGGCACAGAAGAGCTATTTTGCAACTCTGTTATTCCCAGTCACTTAAGTCAATGCTCCTGCTGGGTGGAAATGATGGGAATTGCTTTCCCGCACCTCCGGTTGGAAGCCTGCAGGAGAGTTCTTCAGATTTGCACGCAAGGATTAGAATGTTCGACTCGGACTGGGCAGGCTCCAAGTTCACATCCCTACGAAGCCATGAAGCTCACCTTGGGCCATTCAGTCTCCTTTTGCCTAACCTGTTTTAGAATGTTGTGAGGATAAAATTGTATGTGTGGGGCTGGGGGGAACCTCTATGCCCCCAAGCCCACTGGAAGGAGAGAATGATGAAACGTATCTAGGAAAGTATTTAACTCCAGTAGGGGTAGCCAGCTGGTAGCCCATGTAGGACATAGGTTATCCGAACTGCTTTCCCTGCGCCAGACTGGGGACAGCTCAAAGTGAAGCAGAGTTTTTCGGTTACCTGCAGGAAGCTGATATGTCCCCCACTGGCTGCATGGAGAGTTGTGGCCCTGGGAAAATTACGCACCTCATTCTTCTTCTAGTTTATCTGTGAGGCTCCTTTCCTAACAGAAAAGCCGTTCCTTTGCTCAGAGACTAGCATCACCTCCTATAAAGGCAAAAAAGGTCCCAAAGTGTATAGCTGTTAACAGATAAATAAATCCACATTCCACCTGTTGAACTTCCAGCTCCCATTAGACCCAATTGCCATTGCAAACGGTGAGCGATAGTAAGAGTTGTAATCAGTCCATCACTTAGTTTGCATTTCACTTTTCCATGTATGGTATGCTCATAGTTAAATGGGATAAAAGTGCTTTTGTTATTCGTATGAAAGAAAAGTTGGAAAACATGCCAGGTGGATCTTGTTTTCATCATGCTTTGTTGCAAATCATTTTGAGTATAACCATGTGTGGAACAGCTGCATGCACATACAGCAAGCAGGGCTTACTACACCTCCCATCCTACTACACCTCCCTCCCTACACTGGCCACACTGACTGGGATTGATGGGAGCTGAAGATCTGGAAGGACCCAGGTTGCAGAAGGCTGAGAAAAATCTCCTGCAGAAAGAAGTCACCGTTGAGGTCTTCTGGCATCTGTGTAGGGGGTCTGCCTTGATCTCTTGTGTTCTCATTTGTGTCTGGTGTGGTGCCGTAGTGTGTGCATTTGTGAGTCCCCCCACCCACCCACGCACATGGTGTTGTGGAGGAGATGCAGTGGTGTTGCAGCCAAAAGGAAAATCCACCCCAAGCGCTCAGCCCAAGACTTTTGCCAGAATTAAAATGCTGAACAGTCCAGATACCTGCAGGCTGCGAAAGGTTGCTTCCACGGTTGTACTCACCCATGTCTGCCTTTCTCTACCCAGTACGAAATGCTTCACGTCACACCACCCATGGGGCCCCCTGATGTCCTTCTGAACAGTCCAGTTTCGGATGCAGCCGGCTGGGTTGATGTAAACAAGGGCACATTGCAGCATAACAAATATCCAAATGTGTTTGGAATTGGAGACTGCACCAACCTCCCCACCTCAAAGACAGCAGCGGCTATAGGTAAGGGGAGTTTTTGGTAGCCATCTTTGAATGCAAATTCTGCCAAGACAAAAGACTAGGTTTGAAATGGAGCTTAAGGAAGCATTTCTTCTAATCTGGGAGTGCTCTTGGAGTGGCTGAGGCATTTTTTAAAAACATTTTAACTGATTCAGATGTGAAGGGGATGTTACAGTTCCTGAAGACCTTATTCTTGTGTTTCCATCCTCCCCCAACCTGGTGCCCTCCAGATGTTGTAGACTTCAGCACCCATCAACCCCAGCCACAACAGCCATAGTGAGGAATGCTGGGTATTGTAGTCCAAGACAGCCTGCCCTAGCTCAGGACCTCAGTCAATAAATAAAAGTATATTTTACACAGAGTACTCGAGTTGGAAGGGGCCAGAAGGCCATTGGGATGAACCCCTGATGTTGCAGGACAGCAGGTTAAACCATCTCAGAAGTACATGTTAACCAAGTTTTTGTACATATTAGTTGGCTTTGCACGATCCCTTTACACTCACAGTGATATTTTTGTAAGCTGTCCTGAGGCTGCGGGAAAGGACTGCATATAAATGTTTTGATAATGATAATGATAATTTCCTTTCTGTACCGCCTCACAGCCGAAGCACTCTGGGCAGTTTGCATAGTCCATAAAAACAGATCATAAAAGTACAATAAATTTAAAATCAGGAAAAAATAAAAATGTAAACAGCTAAAAACTCTTAATAAAAACAGACAGTAACAAGGAATAACAGAGAGAGGGAGCGGGGGAAGAGTGACTCCTGGTGATCCCCCTCAAGCTGTTCGCAATACACTCCAAAACTCGACATGACCCCACTCAGCAGTTTCATGCAGATGCTGAATAGATGTTGAATGTGGCACAGAACAGCCCCCTGAGGAACTGCATGCTGGGACAGGGGAACAGGGCATAATTTCCCCTGTCAGTGCAGCTTGTTATGTGAACTCAGCCAGGCCTATGGCAACAATCCACTCCGGCCAGGCTCTCACAAGAGGTGCCGCCCAGGGTTGTTCTGCTATCCACCCACAGAATAAGTCCAAAGTCCCTCCTGTGTGAGCATGTGAACCAAGTCAGTGTGTTCCAACCCTAAACAGGAATCTTATCTTGCTTGGGATTGCTTAGAGTCTCCAGTCTTAACAGTGGAAGAAAAGAAGTGCGTTCAGCTAAGAACATAAGAAAAGCCAATGCTGGGCCAAACCAGAGGTCCATCTAGTCCAGCTGGTGGCAAACCAGCTGCCCGCAAGGTCTTTCAAGTAGTGTGGGTGCAAGGCCTCTGCCTGTCCAAGCTTCGCAGCAGCTGGTGCATGCAAGTAGGCCGTCTCAAGGCCAGTAGCCACTGACAGCCTTCTCCTCCAGGGATCTGCCCAGGTCCTCCCGATTGGTGGCCTTCACCATGACCATAAGTGTGACAACATCCAATTCAATTTGACTGGCATATAGCTCCAAATGGCAGAGGCCTCAGCCTTGAGTTTAGAAGAGGGCAGGGCTATCTTGGAGAGGTTTTCGGTGGCATGTTCATAGGGCTGCCATTAAGTCAGATACAACTTCATGGCATGTAACAACCACAACATGACCCCCAAAATGTTTGCAGTATTTGAATAATTAAAAGAGTGGGGTAGGAAGGAGAAGACATGGAAACAATGCTAGGCAATTGATTTCTTCTAAGGAAATGAATGGGATTTAAAGTGGTACAAGTCAGGAGCCTCCCGTTAGAAGGTTTTCCTAAGTATGTATGAAAGTTAATACAGGAAAATATTTTTACAGTGAATTGCATTTGCAAAGTAATTAACTGTACTCTAAGCAGACAGCTCTGAGTTAATCATAGATTCATAAGGATGTGGCAGACTTTTATTTCAGTTGCCAAAGACTACTGGCAACCCTTGATATGCAGCTGTTTACTGTATCACATGTGTACATGTGCCAGCTGAAAGATAAGTCCAACATTTAAAGCATTTAAAGCAACTCCTATCCTGGACTCCCCGTCACCTGATCTGAACTTTCAAGCAAAAAATATTCCTCACATTTACACTGAGTAGGCAGATTGCAAAATGATTTATATTAACATTCATGCCTGAGGCCATGCCTGCTATACACTCATTTGGAATTAGATTTTCCATGAAATCCCTGATTAACTGGACCAGATCTGTTACATAACAGTAAAGTAAGGCTCATAAAACTTACTTAGCCTCAGTCAGATCAGAGGTTCCTCTAGTCTAGCCCATTGCTTTCATATCCCAAGTACGCAGTAGCTTTGGTAGCTTCCTTTTCCCAGTACCAGTGTCTGCAATGTTGTTTTGTTAAAAAGTTCCAGATTAAAATCTGATATAGGCCAAAATATCTGCTCTGTCTCTAATTTGCAGTGAACTTCTTTCAACATACCTTATTGAAAACGTAGTAACAGCTTCTAAGTTTCATTAGGACATTATTACAACAAATTTTAGTTAGATCAGAGCCCTTGGTTATCATGGAAACAAATTGCTTTCACTATGTACTAGTGAAATGTACTCCTATTTCTCTTTTCCACATTTAACTTCTTTCTGTTGCAGTTCTGTGGTGCAGAGGAACACAACCTGGGGCCCTCCACGTGTTTTGGAACAGAACTTTCTTGAGCCCTGGGCAGTAGTGAAGGGTTAAGGCAGTTTTTGAGGCCAAGTTGCCTATCTCTGTTGTAGAGGTTAGCATTAAAAGTATTCCCACCTACACACAATTGATGAAAAGCAGAGGTCACAGTTATGGTCCATGAGAAATAGGAAGCAGAAGGAATTGCTTCTGACCCTTTTATAATTAAAACATAAAAAACAGGAATAAGAACTATTTCATGAACTGTAACTTAAAGCAGGAATATTTCAAAATGTTGGTGTTCTAGCATTACTATTTCAGCACTGATATAAAATGAACCTCTCCCTTCTACAGCTGGCCAGTGTGGTGTACTCGATAAGACCATTTCTTCTATAATGAAGGGCAAAACCCCAACTAAAAAGGTAACTTGATTAGTTCTCTGAATTTGTACTTAAAATGGGTACAACTCTTTTCTCTTTGGAGGCAGTTTTAAATCCAGTCATTTTGCTGTTGTAAATATCCAGCTAGCAATAGATTTAAGTTTGAATTTTTAATCTATCTTCTAAAATACACAAGTATTTTTATATGTAAACCATTTCCTGATGCTCTACAATCACAGCCCCAAAATACTGTATTCCATTTTAGGAGTGAAATTTTGTCAAGTACATGTTGAATTTGCCCCTATTTTGTCATGCCATCCGTGCTTGATCAGGATAAGTACCAAACTCTCCAGTGTTAGAAAATGTGTGCTAAATTCTCACATCTAAAATGTTCCCTTTTATGAAACATTCAGCTGTTATGCTGCCTATATATAAGAGCAGGCACCAACATCTAAATGGCCTTTGCTGAACTCACCTGAAAAATGGCTGCTATACGTGGCTTTTACCTGCCCCCGGAGGGAAAAGCACCATAGTCCTCAGAACAGGGACAAGGGGCATATAGGTATCAATGGACCACTCTGTTGCTCGCAGCCAAGGTGCAAAGATGGAAGTCAACCAGAACAGCCACAATACCCAAATAACTCAGGTTTTGATATCCAGAATGCTACAATACCACAGCAGGCAGAGGCCTAAATGTTACATCAGGTAGGCGGCCTTGGGGGATCTTTCTGGGTTGAGCGGCAGTATAGAATTAGAAATTCTAAAAGTGTGAAGAATGCTTTTCAATGTAGTTCAGAGTAGGGTTTTCTTACTTTGTGTAACATTTGTATCATCATATTTTCTAGTATGATGGATATACCTCCTGTCCCCTGATAACAAACTACAACCGAGCAATCCTAGCTGAGTTTGATTACAATGCTCAGCCTTTGGAAACATTTCCTTTTGACCAGAGCAAGGAACGGAGGCTAAGTTTTCATATGAAAGCTGATATGATGCCTTATCTTTACTGGTATGGACTACTGAAGTAAGTATGCCAATTTACTAACTTCCACTTAAGACATTTTGTGCAATACTAGCTTCATTTACTGCAAAAGGAAGGTTTGAATATTGATACTTGCCTAACTCATTTGACTAGTGAAGAAAAAATGTATAGGAAAGACTAAGTTGTGATTATATTTATGAGAGTGTTTAAAACTGTTCTTATAAGAGGAGGTTCTAAGTACACGTCTGTTGCTGCGAAAATTATCTGTAGCATTGTGAAAACTTGCCGTGCAGCTTGGAGGAAAAGCATATACCTTAAATTTGTTTAGTTTTGATGATTTAACTTGTATGCCTTTTAAGCTGTAAGCAAATTTTTCAAATTATGTGCATTTGGGCAATGCACATATACCTTCCAAAAAGAGAGGACAAGAAAAAATGACAATACAGGTTTTTCTTGACTACAAGAAAAAAAATGGAATACAGGTTATTTGAAAAGTCTTAACTTTTTCTATCCCAGTGTAATGTTTTTCCTGATTTTCTTAGGGGATTTTGGGGAGGTCCAGGTCCAATAAGAAAATTGTTACACCTAGGATTGAAGTAAATTTCTGAAGCCGCTACAAACTACATCAGGACCAACATGGATCAGAGCTTCTAAAGCTGTTTTCAGAGATTCTGCACAAAATGTCTACTGTTTTGATATCAATAAAGCAGTTCCTAAGCTGAGATGTATGCTTTACATTCAATATAAGCATAGTATTTACATAGGTTTTACTATTTTTGGCTAGGGAGTAGAAAAGCACTTCCTATTTAGCACAACAGCTGTGTTTGTAGCACTGTGCTATCTTTAGTCTGCCTATGATGTTCTACGGAGTTCTAGGTTATCTAATTTATATAGTCCCTCAGCTTTAGGAGCTGGTGCACTGGCAAAGAGTGACCTAGAATGACCCCCAGTGAACTGTTACCTCACGTTACCTTAGGCAGCCTTAAGCCCTTTCCCCATAAATCTGCAATAGAGATTGCAAAGTTCTTATATACTTGTTTTGCACAGTGAAAAGTATTCTTTAAGTGCCAAGTGGTGTCACTTAGTGTTGTATGGCACACTGCAGTGTACCAGGCAGGTTTTTGCTTTGTCTTAAGAAGCTCATCTTCTGTTTATGCCTGAATCATTGCAACAACATATTTTAGCTGAACAAAATACTGCATAAAAGTCAATTTTGCAGCCTTTTAATGACTGGGGATGGACTGAAAGATTGAAATTATATGAAACTCTCAGCACAGTGCTAGTTAACATTGCCTGGTGAGTGTGTGTGTGTGTGTGTGTGTGTGTGTGGAAAATGCCTGTTTCCTGCTTGCCCGCAATTAGGAATTTTATTTTGAGGGAGGGCCTATAGCAAAGTGGCAGAGCACCAACTAGGCTCGCAGAAGACTGATTTCTAGCATCTCCGATTAAGAGAAGCAGGAGGCAGATGAGTGAAACTAGACAATTCTGGATTAGACAGAAACCTGAGGGAAGGCAACTTCTGTCCCTAATGCAGATGAATCAAAAACCACAAAGATAACATTAAAGAGATTGACAACATACTCAATATAACTTCAAGGATGTTTAGGCAGATATGAATGAGCAGAAAACACAAATTACATCTCAGGGTTTATGGATGGTAAATGCTTTTTAATCAAGGCCACATTTTAGAGACTTATTTCAGCAAGAACAACATATTAAGAAAGGAAAAGTCTTCACAGAAGTTGGAACTTTACTGCCAAGCCAGGCATATTTTTTTTAAAAATAAGTTATTCAATCAGTGTCTTCTACTTTGTTAGAATCCTCCAGCCACTTGGTCTAACTCTGTAAAAAAAAGAAAGAAACAATACTGTGAATGACTGTTGCACATACTTTATAAATGATTTACTTGGGACAGGGTTAGATCTCTATCCTGTTCAGTTTTGTCTAGAGCTGCTGTGGCATAGGAAGCCTACCAAAAGAAAAGGAAGCAAGCTTAATTGAACATGCTAATATGAGGTTCGTCAGACTGAGATTCTATGCATTCTTACCAGAGAGCCCACTTTTGCGAAAGCGTGTATGGAATTGTGCTGCAGGTTGGTTGCAAAGATATGCAGCTCCTTTGTTAACCACTTTATATCTTGTGCAATGTTCAGACCTCCAAAACTAATTCAGGACGATGAACCAGCTCACTCCATATCCCTACGTTTGCCACCTTCTTACAGTTACCAAGAATATTCTAGGCTTTTTGGCCTTGATGTAGGCAACCTAACCTATAGTCTTTAACACTGTAATCTTAATATAGTTCCAATTTGGAAACTACAGTACTAGATCATGTACCAGTGAAAAGGCACATTAGTTGGCAACCCTACCAGGCATTGCAATTTTTAAAAAGTAACTCTGCAGAAGCTGAGCTGAAGTAATTTTGAAATATTTTATACTAGATATCTTTGAAATTTTGTCTGTAGCCATAAGAGCTGGAAAGTTCAAATTCCATAACAGAAATTTTGGTATTAACTGAATCTTTTGAATGTTGCTTTTACTCAATTCTTAAGAGATTTCTAGGCACTGTTTAAAAGGTGTTGCATGTAAAGAGAGAAGAGATTGATGGCACCCTGGGGATCATTTAGCCCATAGGTCCTTACCAGCATCTTCATCAGCTGCTCTAAGTTGTTCTGGATCTGTCCATAGACTAAATTAAAAAGCTCCTCCCTTGACTTTGCTCCATCCAGCTGAACTGAAATACAAGCAGCAGCACTTACAGATGAAAGTAGTTTTGCTGTGCTCAGCAAACTTAGTTTATGCCAGTGAGTATTTTAGCACAGAGAGCTAAATAAGCAATTCGGTTTTGAATCTGGCCAATGAGAACTAGAAAAAAAAGTAGATTTTAACAATGTAGATTTTAAAATGTAGATTATGTTGTGAGGCACCCCGAGGCTGGTTGCAATTGGGGGCGGCATATGAATGTGTTAAATAAATAAATAAATAAATAAACAAACAAATAAATAAATAAGATTAACATCACATTTAATAAGTATTTTAAAACTCTTTAATTTTTATGAAGATGGATTTATTCAATCATCTTTGGATACATTTAATCACTAAAATTCTAGGTTAGATTAACATTCAATATGAAACTGGGGTGTGCACGCTTCCCTCTGCCTTCCATGCACAAATGGAAATTTAAAGTTCCACTTTCTTAAGAGCCTCCAAATCTGGTAAAATGAAAGCTTGTTCCAATTGCAATTTGGTAACAGACCACAATACTGATCAGAGGTTACCATAAGCTTCTTATCTGCAATGTGTGAAATTGCTCCCACGCAAGTGAGCCCACCCTCACCTTCCTGACCAAGCAAAAGCAGTTGTAAGCTTTTAGCACACTTCATCCCATGCATGTTTCAGTCCAAAAACCTGCTCTGACTCTGGAGAAAAGAACCTGTGCCCAGTGCTGAGCATGAAACCAACTTCGTTTCTCCCTGCAGCCCCAGAGATCTGAAGCTGCAAAGGGGAAACAGAACCCACGCTGCAGTGGAGTTAGTAGAGGGTGGGCAGCCACTATTTCATTCATTTGCAATGCTGAGATATTGGTTCAATAGCGGAGCATCCGAAAAAGCATACACTGAAAGTACTTTTATAGAGTCATTATTCAAGAAGAGTTATAACCTGCATAAAACTAAGCATTGAACAATAACATTGCATGTTTTTAAACTATCCTGGGAAGTTCTCAATATAAAGTGGAGTATATAATTTTTCAAAGTAAAAAAAAACCAATCACCCAGCTTATTAGCATACTGGAACACCTTATTTAAAATTGATTCCTAGGACACAATTTAACTTACCAACATCAACATTAAGCTCTTCCATTAGATTCTTATGCTTGATGTACATTGGCCAGACATGACCATCAAACAATCCAGGTGGATCAGGCACGGTATAATTCCTCGAACTAGACATTGGTGAGGGGAGAAGGGAGAGTTCAATTCAAATGTGATTTCTATTCATTAAGCAAGAAGCCCACTTAAATATTTAATCACTTCAACATGACTTTTCATACGATGGGACTTCTGCAAGAATTTATTTGATGGAAAGAAGAGAAGAGGCTTACCTTCTCCTCCTCTTACATTCTTCATAGGGAATAGAAAGAAAATACCGAAAGTCAAAAACATCAATCAAGGGCCTAAAAAAATAAAAGCAGGCGGTTATATATACAGCAACACTAGAGCATCTCCCCTACATCAGCCAAAATCTAGTATTGGCAACACATATTCAGAGGCAGTGCTGACAGACCTCATCTCCATGAATTTCTAATCCTCTGTTCAAACCATCTAAGCCAGTGGTCACTTGCCAAATCCTATGGCACTGAATTCATCAACTCAGGCATTCTGTGCTAAAATTTTCTTTTATCTCCCTGAATCTATTGTCCGTTCATTTCATTGATGAGAGAGAAATTTCTCCATCTACTTTTTGCACACCATACAGAATTGTATAAACCTGTCAAGCCTATCCTCAAAGCCACTCTCCATTAACTATTTTCTTAACTGGGTCCACCCCCTTTTGGGTCGCTCTTTTCTGAATCATTTTGCAGTTTTACAATACCGTCTAAGCCTGCCTGACCAGAACTACACGCAGTATTCCAAAGGTGCCCACATCACAGAGCAAGTAAGGTACCGGCATTTTACCTGCAATTGCTAGCACTGAATTTCTTGTTCAAAGCCACCACATTTACAGAATTGGCAATCCGACTGTGTCACATAACCACAACTTGGACATTCTTTGCCTGGATTTAAGATTGTTTTGTCCTACTTTATCTATATGATATTCACTCACTTGCCAATTTAGCGCCTGTTCATCCAGTTTGGAGAAGTCCCTCAGCAGCTCTCTGCAATCTGGTTAAATTTTTTACCTTCCTAAATAATGCAGTGGTGGCCACTTTAGTATTCACCCTCAACACTGTATCTTTATGAAGAGTGTTATGAATAGCACTGGTCCACATATGAAGAGTGTTATGCATAGCTATGGCAAATGCCAGAGCTTATTTGGCATCAAACAAAACATTGTTTCTATTATTTGAACAATTTACAGGCTTCTTTCCCCCACACAAATATGCTCACCCCAAAGACAGTCTATTCCCTCTTTCTTGCTCTTCTCCTCTGGATACATGTCCAAAGTAGGTAAAAACTTAACTTTTTGTTAAGCCCTTCCCAAACGCAACGCAAAGAACAGCCTTCTTCATGCTCTTCTATATACAGAATCAGAATGCACTGGAACAAGTAAAGGTTATCTTATCACAACCAGCTCTCATGTGCCCATACAATCAAAGTGGTCCACACAACACCCAATTTGTTATCAGTCCAATACCTGCTAAGAGTAAGCAACTGTTTGCAGGTACCTGATTAGATACAGGAACAGCTTTAAGAATATTTTGACGCTTTACTTACTAGCAGAAGACACTGAAATGACCTGAGTATATAAATTAAACATCCACTTAGAAGGCATTCAGTAGATTGTACCAGTGTAGTTCAGTACCTGTAAGTATAGAGTAGGAATCCTTCTATGATAAGAATATGGATAGTGTCATCATTCTCCTCTGAATCCTCTATTGTTCTGGTATCCAGTGTGTTAATACCATGAGATCGTTCAAACTTGATTGGGTTTTTCTTCCAAGCGTTGATGGTACTCATCATTGCATCCATATCCAAAGCACTAATAACTATGATAGAAGAGCAATGAAGTTATTAGGTCCAAAGAATGACACAACTATTACCACAATGGCCACGAAGCACCCTGATTCCAAGTGACTACCAACTCACATAATTTCAACAACATAACTTCTGTTCCTCAAAACCAGTTCTAGGGGTAGAGTTACAGACTTTAAAAAATGGCTAGTTCCTTGCATGGATATAAATAGAACTTACCATCATACTGTTTAAATCCATCTTCAACCTCTATCTCATCCTGGGGCTGAAACAGAATAAAAACTGTCTGGAGAGCGGCTCACAAATTTCAATGCTCATTTTAAAAAGAGCAAGATGGGGTAAAATTGTCCATTGAAACTAACTTGCCATTAACTCTGTGAACCACCCGGAGAGCTTTGGCTAATAGGGAGTATAGAAATGAAATTGGCAGCGGCAGCAACTCCTCCTTACTCTTAAAGAGATTAAAGCTGGACCTATAATAAGCCTTGTAGTACAGAACTACAAGGCAGTAAAAAGTCACTTTCATTTTTATCTCATCACTAGCATAGATACCTAATCTACTTTCAAAACAGAAAAACACAGTGGGGTCTTATCCAGTAACTGCAGAGCAAACGCTGTGCCCCAGCCCTCCCACCACAAACTGATACACAACAAAACAAACACATTTAAAACAAGCACACGAGACTTAAAACACCAAGTAGAAATAGCATGAAACCCACTTAATTTCCAAATTAGGGAAAACAAAACTTTGATTATGTCTAGATATAATAGTCTAATTGAGTGAATTAATTTTGTACACCTGGCATCTAAAGTGAACCACATTTTAGAAAATTCTGGTCAGAGAAGGGCAAGAAAAAATGTTAATATGCTTAGACAAAAGCCTAGGAGATGACTGAACATGTCCTGCATACCATTTGTTTAAGGTAACAACTTAAACAACACAACAAGATACAACAGTAGGAAAACTATGTGATTAAACCTGGATTTTCCCCAGTAATTCCTCTGGAGTATGAAAGTGTCTGACTTTTAAAACAAAAGGAGGGCAAGAGAAACGGTGTGTTAAATCCTGTACCTGCTATTTCTTCTTCCTCAATTTAATTCTGAAATTGGAAGTGAGCTCATCCTCATCTTGAGGAGGAGATTTGTGGGAATTGTAAACAATGGATGCAGACAGTCCTTCACCTGTGGATTTCTCCTGTTAAAATTGGGTACCTTGCCTTCTTTCTCTTTGCGTGGAGCAAATTAAAACACATGGATGTGCCTCTTATCGTATGTGGTCCTGAGTCTTATTTACTTGTTTTTTAAAGTAAACATTCTGCACCATAATAAAGGTCTACACAAAGAACAATATTTGCAATTGATATGATCTATCAAGATTTTTGTATACTGTCACGATCTCGGGATGGTCTTGCAATAAAAACAGGATAAAAATGAAACATAGCACGCAGTAATAAAATCTTACATTAAAAACCTAATCAGTTTTTTAAATAATGGGTAAATTAAAAGGTTTTAGCCTGGGGCTGAAAATAATACAAAGTTGGCGCCAGGCAAGCCTCTCTGGGGAGTGCATTCCATAAATGGGGCACCACAACCAAGAAGGTCCTTCTCCAAGTACATAAACAGACATTCATTTATTTGCATGTTCTACTGTATCTGTAAAAAGAAACCAATCCTCCACTCTACCACCTATGATCACTGGGCACATTAATATCGCACAGTAAGCCTCCCTGTGAACAAGCCACAGTAGATTGGTTGGTTGGTTGGTTGGTTGAAGAGCCCACAGAATGCCTGGGAGGTTGTTCTATCCCCTCTTCTCCCTTAGCATGTATCTCAGCATCCTTCATGACAGAACCTGTCTTGTCCCTCCCTCCATGCTCTGATTGTTAGCCCCTTTCATTTGCCACCCATTTTTCAGATTCTTTTCTCAGAGCCACAGAACGGAAGGCCGGGACCCTGAACATTTTATTTGAAAATAAAAATTAAGAAGTCAGGAAACAATAATCATCCTTTCGAAATGCTATTTCAGGGTCAATGGAATGACAATGTGTCTAAGCTTGCAGAAAAGCATGCAGCTCTGTAGCCAAATGCCACAAACCATAGAACAATAGGTTCCCCAAGTTTGGATTATAAGACTACATTGGCGGCGAGAACCCCCCTAGAAAATCAGTTCTCATAGTGGTTTGATCAATAAAAATACACTATCCTGCCAGAACTGCACTGGGTTCAGACAGCATGACAGACCACCATGGCTGATAACTGATGATGCATGCCTAGGTCATTTGAACTAGAATGTTTCCCCAACTTCCCTCCCCTTCACAGCCATAAAAGCTAGAAATCTGGCTGGTCAAAAATCCTATGCTTTTGTGTTTGCATAGAATCTCAAAATATGGGGTGTCCCAAAAAAAATGGCATCATTGGCTATGTTATTAGACTATGACTGATATCAATTTTTTGGGACATCCTATATACGCATCCTTCTAAAACTATCACTTGCACATTAATCTCAATATTGTACATCTCCATGATGCTTAGATTTCAATAAGTTACTACAACAATTGGAAAAATAGGGACACTCATTTTTTTATGAGCAACTTCTGTGAGCCTTACAGAAATAAATGAGCCCTGCAGCTCTTTCTAATACAAGATGGCAGAGATTGCTGAATGCTTTACGGCCAGTTCATATTTTACAGATGGTAGCCGTGGTGCTTTAGAACTTCCAAGAACATCATTTCTGCCTGTGTTACCTCTACGCCTCACTAAGTGGAATCCAGCAGGATGCTAAGGTTAACTCAGCTTGCGAGTGATGCCACAGAAGTCCCAATTAGTCATTTGGATGTGGCTAGAAATGCATAACATTGGACACTGAATGCCCAAACATGCTTTTGAAAATGTTTTTCTTGCTGTAGAATTCCACCCTGTGGAATACCACTATTGTGACTTGTGGGACAATACAGGAGATTCTTGCCATCACTCCTACAGACACCTCTCGGAAAGACATCAGATGTTTTGGAAAGCTGAACTTTGTTTCACTAATGCTGCCATAAAGCACAACCCACATTATAAGAATTCAACCCACTTCACAGAGGCACCTTGCACAGAAAAGATCGGGTGAATTAACAGTTTGCTCAACATTTCATGACTAGATCTATGTGCCTGGATGGAACGCTTCCTCTTGCATGTTGCATTTTGTCCTATTCAGACAGCAAGTGACATGGGGATAAGTGGAAGAAGAGTAGACAAACCAAATTGCTTGCCTCACCTTAAAGAAGTCATCTTGATGTACTACACTGCAGTTGGGCAGTGCATGCATGAGTTTTCTTGTCAGGGTGGTTTTCCCACCATTGGTAACTCTGAAATAGGAATTTGGGAGGAAGGATAAAAGAAAAGTGAGCAATAGAATCCAAATCTAATATTTTCAGACTGCAGAACATTTTCCTCTGCATGGAGAACTTTTCTGAAATCCCTCTAGCTATCGTTTTCAAGATGGCAGCACTTCCTGTTGCTATATCTAAACACTGTGGCTGTAAAACAGACTGGCCACTTCCCATATACAACCCTTTTCACAAATACACATCTAACTGCTGTGCTTCTAAAAATGTTTTCCGTAAGCCATTTATAACTGCAAAGACAGGATACAAATACATTAAAAACTAGAATGAGTAAATGACTCCCCCTCCAACTGAGGTGTGAACCACACGTTTTGTTGCTGTGTGCCTGTACACACTTATGTTGTGGATGGGGGACAAAAGAGAAATTCTTCTAGAATATAGATTATGACACATTAATCTTATTCAGATATTCCAAGGGCAGTTTAGCCTTGCAGCAAGAGCAAAACCTCTTATGATACTTCAAAGATATTTATTGTAGCTTAACCCTTCATGAAACTGGAGCCCACTTCAACAAATGTATGTGGTTCCCATTTTATTGCAGATTTCATTTATGGAACAGTCAGTGAAGAACAGTGTTTGGAAGTGTCCACCTAGAATAAACTTGAGGTCAAATCCATGTACAGATATTACTAATGTTTGGACCCATCACACACATAGCCTAACTTACTTTATAATTTGCTATGCAGGTGGAAGGGGTAAGAAGAGAATTGGTACTGCCTAGCGCTCTTTAAGACCCCTGCTGAGTCAGGCCTTAGCTCCAGCAGTCCATTTGCTACAATTGTTAACCAGGTACCTCCAGGAAGCCCACAGACTGAAAATGAATCCTATGTCCCTTTCCTGCTGTTCTAAATGTTGTTAGCCGCCCTGAGGCTTGTAAGCAAGGGGGCGGCATATAAATTTGTAAAATAAATAAACAAACAACTTAAGCGGGATTCCCTGTACCTGGTATTCAGAAACATGCCACTTCTAATCCTGCAAGGAGAATACTTCCTTACATTAACATCCATAAATTTGCCTAAACCCAATCCTTCAAATGAAAGGAACCCAAACCAACTATCCTACTTTTCTTTGAGGCAGTTTACACGGTTTCCTAAGTTGTCTCCCATCCAAACCCAAGACTTAAGCTTCAAAGGACCATCTCTCCTCTTTTTTCCTTATGTCTTTGTGCTTACATAGAATCACAAAATGTATTCATCTTCTAAAACTAGCACTTGCACACTAATCTCAATATGGTACATCTCCATGATGCTTAGATTTCAATAAGTTACCACAACAATGAGGAAAAGAGTGAACTCGTTTTTTATGAGCAACTTCTGTTGCTACTTTATATCCTGCCATTTGTTCCATCTTGCAAGAAACCCAAAATGGCTCATACAGTCCTCTGTTTTATCTTCACCACTACCCTGTGAGGCAGATTAGGGTGAGAGTCAGTGCAGGGAGCTTTATGGCTGAGTGGGAACTAGAACCTGGATCTCCAATATTCCAAGCCAACTCACTAACCACTACACTACACTGGCTTGCTGAACCGATTGCACATAAACTGATCCAGAATCTTCCTTGGCTGAGCAGGGGATAAAAATACTTCAGTTAAATAAACTTTGCTGTATCATGTCCCTTCAGACAAGATTAAGAAAACATAAGGATCTAAAACAAAACAATTCCTAGATGTTCTAGAAATATTAATATGCAAATAAAATAATTATGCAATCATACTAAATACAAGCCCATCTAAAGACGTCTAAAAGCCACTCCCAGCACTTACTATATTAAGCACTATATAATTTAATTTTAAATCTTTCTATGCAGTCCTATGCAAGGAGCCTCAGTCCGGCTTACAAAGATAAGAATCAGTAACGGATAAACAAACAAATCAATAAAATACAAAGCGACACGCATCCCTTGAATACAAATTCATGCCATTCGGTCCGCATGAGCACTTGGAGATGGGCGCGGTGGGAAGCTCCAGTCCAACCCAAAACTGACGGAATGCAAACGTGTGAAGGGCCACTCGAGGAGGCGCGCCAGCCCCCGCGCCTCTCCGCCTGCCAGCGTGCAGCGACGGCTGCAGCAACAGCTGCTGCACGGAAACCCAAAGTCACCCCGGCCCCTTCCTCGCGCGCGCGCCCGAGCCGCCCCTCCCCCTCCTCACCCGCCAATTCCGATCACGACTTGCATGGTGGTGATACGCGAGCCGCGGGGCGATCGTGCGGCGGCGGCGGCGGCGGCTCTCACAGCGGACTCTCCGGGGGGCTAGAGGAGGAAGGGGAAGGAGGCACGAACGTCAGCTGGCGAGGGGCGCCATCGTCTCGGAGAAACGGCGGCAACACGGGGAGCCGTCCGCGCCTCGGCCAAGCGCTGGGCGAAAGACAGACACGCGCTCGGCGCGTTGAGCTCTCCTCCCAGGACCAGCCGAGCGCGCGTCCATTGGCCGGCCGCGTCGTCGCTGTCGCCAATCGGCTGCCCGCACACCGGCTCTATTAGCGCACCGGGCAGTGGCATCCAATAAAGGAGCAGGAACCAGGATGGGTTCGGCTCCTATTGGCCGATCGTTCTCTGACGGTAGGTCCCCGCCCCCTTTGGGGCGGCCTTCCCTTACAACCTTGTCGTGACTCTCGGGGCCCTGCTCGCTCGTGACTTGGGGAAGCGAAAGGCCGCCGAGCGCGGGCGGGCGGGGCGCGTTTATCGGAAGGCAGAGTTGTAAAAGGCGACTGCGGAGAGGACGCGAGTAAAAACCGTTCCTAAAGCAGATGCGCTTTCCAATTGCTCTTTAAGCGCATATTTTTCCCCTAATAAAATTATGTACTGCATAAAGAGTTCGGTAACAATCTACAGCGGCTTGGGTTTGTGAATTTCCATCTTTTTATTTCCAGACGGCCTGTCAATTTTTGGTTTTAGACATGCGACTAGTTCTGTATGACCTAAGAATTAATTCCATAGTTCAGGATGAGATGATATTGTAATGTGGGCTCCTTATATAACATTTGGGAATGTGATGCAGTCGTAAACTTATATCGGGGGATGGTAACAGACATTTCAAACATATTCTAAAGAAGCTTTGAGACACTGAGACTTGTGGCCTTTTTAAGGCTTAATACCGTTTATTATGGCATAAGTTTTAGTTATTTAGAGCAGACTTTCAAATGTGTTGGAATACCATTCCCAGATTCCTCCCCCGCATTTACTCATAGTCTCTTAAAAGTGCTGCAAGACTTTTCATTTTTCCACTATTCCAGAAATTAAAACACTCAGACACAAACTTAGTGATGTTTATAGTTGATTGCCACTATAAAATCTTGCTTCCTTAAGAACTAGTTGCATTTTTAAAAAAGATAGTAGGGGACATCTGGCAATAATCAAAAGACAGCAGTCAAAATATGCAGAATCTTATTAGAAAAGAACACAGCAGCTTCAAATCTTAAATTGAAAGCAAACTGGTTTTGACCCGCCTGCCATGCAGCTGCTAAAGGCACAGCAGCAGCATGAACCTGGATGTATCACAGGTATGTACATGGTTTGGTGAGGCTGTAGCGAAGTCTTGACAGATTGTTCACTAAGTTGCCCAACTCTCTTGTTGTTGTTGTTGTTGTTAGTCGCGAAGTCGAGTCCGACCCATCGCGACCCCATGGACAACATTCCTCCAGGCCCTCCTGTCCTCCACCATCCCCCGGAGTCCACTCAAGCTCACACCAACCACCTCAGTGACTCCATCCAGCCACCTCATCCTCTGCAGTCCCTTCTTCTTTTGCCATCTATTGTTCCCAGCATTAGGCTCTTCTCCAGGGAGTCCTTCCTTCTCATTAGGTGGCCAAAGTATTTGAGCTTCATCTTCACTATCTGGCCTTCTAAAGAGCAGTCAGGGTTGATCTCCTCTAGGACTGACTAATTTTGCAAAATTAGAAGTCCAAGTTCTTCTCAAGAATTGACACTTCACTTATACTATTAGTAACCCACTAAAAAAGGCATTTTGGACAATTTACTTTCACTCAACGTTCTTGAACTATATTTAATGAAAAATAATTATGCCAAGATTGACTGGAAATACCACACAACACAAGCCAATTCTTTCCCTTTTTTGCTTTCTTTTCCTTTCTTTCTCCTATCTTTCTACTTCCCCTTTTCACCCCCTTTTTCATAAAATTCATATAGGATTAAGCAATTTGCACTCAGCAAAAACATAACAAAATTGTAAAACCCAGAGATGTGAATAAAGAAAAGTATGATAGTTCAAAATAAACACATAGCAGTATTAAAGAAAGTGGTAACCTCATGCATACATATAATCTTCAAAATGAAATACTGCAATGTAAACCTAAATGATGCTGATTAATTGAATTGTAATACTATTCACAGCCCTCTTCTTAAGGAATGGGAAAACTAGTTCATATTGATTCCTCATGAACTTTGCAGCAATCATTCTGTAAATAACTACAACAGTTTTACTGGCCACCAAAACTTGACTGTCAAGGTTCAAGTCATTAATATCTTAAAGTTTTAATTAAGCCCACAAGCCCATGTACATACTTAACTGAGACTAGGATAAATTGAATTAAATGAGGCTTACTTCCAGATGAAAATACCCTTGAATGACCCCCAAGAAGCAAAACAATGCATGTGAACAGCTCCACCCAGAGGAAAACATATTGAGTGTAATTGTGATAATTGGAAGAAATTCAAGGTGAAAATTGGATAATTGTGTGCCTACATATTGAGACTGTAACAATTTTAACTATATTTTTTAGAAAGATTGGAGAGTTGAGAGAGGTAGTTAATTCGGAAGACTTGGCTTTAAATGTCTTTTAATGTTTTTTCTTTGTAGTGTGTTTTTATGCTACTTAAAATATTACCTGCTTAAAAAGAAAATGATTTAGCTATTTCATTGGAATGGTTTAGGTTAAATGTAATTTGGACTGGAAGTACAAAACAACAGGTAAAGCTATGGTGTGTTATATTCTGTTGCAGAATTTCTGAGATGTAATCCAGTTTCTTATTAGAAGTTCAGGAAAGCTTTCATAAGAATATAATACATGCTAAGACTTCTGCAATAGTGTTGGGCACCATTTTTTAAATGGAAAAGAGGGATGAGTTGGATAAATAAATGACTAGTTGAACATAAGGATAGTAAGACCTTAGTAGAGGTAGAGGTCAGACATACAGTGGCAGTTAGTATGTAGCATTAGTCATTACTTCTGTTATATTACCACTATGTTAGTAACAACATAAGTTCTTTGTAAAAAAAAAGCAACAAAAACCCACACTCATCGCTGCTGCATATCCTTGTATATATTTAACTTGTATGGCTTTTGTAACTCAAGTTCCATTTGTTATTGAATTGTTTATCAGCCCTAGCCTATATTCTGAAGTCTAGCTTTTCTGTTAGGCAAGTTACAAAGAAGCAGGGGGAACAGTTAATTTTGATAAGTGTTTAAGAAATACAGACCAAAAGTACGATGATTTTTCATTCAGATAAAGGCATCTTTCTTGGCCAGATGTTGTTGTCTCAAAATATTTTATGCTGCCTTATATTTTTTAATTCTTGTTACTCTTTTACCTATTTTTCTATTTTGTTATAAACTACACAGAGAGCTCTGGCTACAGATGATATAGAAATTAAAATAATCTATAGCAAACCTTAAATTGCTTTAATTTCTTAATCTTGAGGTTGCTACTGAGTGAGCAATGACGACATTCCTGATCTGTTTTAACTGTTGTATTGGTGACCAGCCCCAGCCGGTAAGTGTATTAATTTTATTTCAGAAATGTATATCAGAACCTAACAGCTAAGCTGCTAAGATCATGTGCCTACATTATTCAACAAGTTCATACTGTAGTCAGCCAGTTACTAATGAAACATAGAAACCTATGAGAAGCCTGCAAGCAGAGTTTGAGTACTTCCTACTCAAGCTTAGAACACAGCTGGTGTAGTTGCATGCTATGGAGGTAATGCTCTGTGTTCATGAGTTGTTGCAAACTGCCCAGAGTTGCTAAGTGGTATAGAAATAAAACAAATAATAACAAAGAGGACATACTGACTACTAACCAAGGATAATTAACTACCTTAGGATGGTTTTGTCCTGAAAGTTACATCAAAATTATAATGCGCAAATACTTATTAATTTGATTTTTATCTGTAAATAACTACTGCAGTAATCGGTATTTCAGTAACAGGATGGGTTTAATTGTGTTTTTGTAGTTAAGTAGTTGAGTAATGTGAATTGTGATGAACAGCACCTGTAGGAATGGACAGCAATGCTACCTGTTCAGGAAATGGTTTCAAGAATGGCAGAGTAGAGAAGCAGCACTGGTTGCATCAAAGTGAAGTTGCCACTACCAAGAGCTCAAATGAACATATCTATATGTCTAGTGCACATCCAAAGTTAGTTAAAAGTCAGAATAATTCACAATGAATTGTGTCATCTTTTATACATTTTATTTTTCTTGTCTCGCTTAAAGAGGAGGCATCCAAGACTTGATAGAAATACAATAGGAAAACCTATGGATTTCGTACATATTACTCATGTTGGAGCAAAAGAGGTAGCCAGTGGCTTTCTATCAGTAAGTATATCCTACCTGGGGGTAAAGCAAAGTATCTGTATGGTTGCCATGTATTGAGAATGCAAGCATGTAACTATTTTTATTTATTTAGCATTTTTATATGCTGTCCCAGTCGCATAAGCCTCAGGACGGCTTCCAACATTGATTGATTGATTGATTGATTGTATATTTTCAATTACACATATAATTCAATTGAACAGGAGACTATCTAAACTCTAGCATTCTTAGTCACTAGAATGGGGTAATCCAGCACATGCCCCACGGGCTGCATGTGGCCCCTGAACCCTTGTTCTGCAGCCCCCCTTATGCCTCCCAGTCCAGATTCTAGCAATGGCACAAGTGTGGCTGTGGCAAGCTCTCAGTGCTGGTGGGCTAGTGGCCTTGGAAGAGCTTGCTGCAGCTGACAAGCACAAGGCACCCGGGAGCTAGGTGCCTCTGCACTAGTTATCAGGAGTGGGCAGGGCATGCTGGGGAGAGTTTATCAGCTCAAGTACAAGAAGCTCAATGCACCCATTTCAAGAAGGAAGAAGGGGGAGTGTCACATGGGAGGGAGGAACAGGGAAGAAAGGATGGGCCACTCAGTGGCGTGGTCATTGTGCTTGGCTGTGGTCAGAGAAGGAACTTCTTGTAATCTCTATGGAGATCACAGGCCCACAAAGCATTCTTTTTTTATTCAATTAGTCCTAAAATCATCAATCAAAATACAGGAATATAATTCATTGTGTGGCCCCAGATTCCATCTCAAAGTCCTCATCTAGTCAATGAGGCCAAAAAGTTGGATCACCCTCCACTAGAATAACTCTTTCTCCTTGCTCAGGTTTGACTGTCACTATTAAAATACTGAACACATGGAAGCATAACACAACCAAACATTAATGCAAGCTAACTTTGCAGAGAGTTTCTGAGTTTTATCTACTTGCAGATTACATTCTAGTATGTAAAACTTTGCATTACTGAAGGGTGTCAACTGCTTCTCAGGTATTTTAGCAGCAATCCTTTGATCATTTTTCTTGGCAGTATATCCCAGTTAACACAGTTTGGACACTCCTAAGTGTGCAAATGAAACTTTAGCCATTAACAAATATCATAATCTAAATGTATACCCAGTATTGAAATTCAATTTTAAAAGACTTATTCTGATCTATATTAAGTGTAATCCTGTATGTCTCACAAGTCCCACTAAATTCAACAAAACTTATTCTAGGCAAGTGGGTATAGTAACAGTATAAATTTTCGACCCAGCTCTTTCCAGAGACATAGGTCTTTACTGCTCTTAGTGAGCCTGGTTTTTCACAATGGTGGCTGTAAATTGAACTGTATAATACAATATGCCTTTTCTATCTAGGCTGGGCAAATGCAGGAACGGATGAATTCAAAAGGAGGCTACAACAATAATCCTAAGAGTACACAGATTTAGATGTTTCAGGTGCAAATGCTGGTATGTTTTGCTTTGAAAGTGATTGGCTTTAGGAATAGAATTGACCAATTGTCTCAATTATAAATATATTTAGACTGCTCATTTCTTTGCTGTGGTGGTAAACTACTCAATCACAATGCTTGTTCTGTGAAAATCTCTTCATGCTGGAGCTCTGTTATGATGCTGTTCAGCCATTCAAACCTCCACTGGTAGATCATCTAGTACTTGTTACTGTTGTACTATAAGTGAGACTTGATAAAGTGGTTTAAATCTTAATATATGGTTTTCTCCCCTATAAGGGAACCTGCTTTGTAATTCATATGATTGAGGAGCTTGGTTGAATTTTTTTTTTTCCCAAAGAATTCCTTCCTAGGAGTCAAGTCAAAATCTGTTTTCATGGTGAATGTCTTTATGTTGATAAAGTTCTGTCCCTCATCCCTTGTTGGGACAGATTTACCTAGTGTTAAGCATTCTACATATTAAATGTTATTGAAGTTATTAGCTTTCAAACACTAATAATCGCAATTGCCTTTCCCCCCTTAACAAGTTTGGGATGGTAAGGCCTGCAATGGCTTTTGCTAATATACTGCTTGTCATATGGAATGGGAATGTAACTTTATGGTATGCGTCAGATTCTCAGTTGGCACTGACAAAGTAGTCCTGTGTCGTCACCATGTCATGTTCGCTGAAAAATGCTTGCGAGATGTGCATGGAAATGGGGGGCTTGGTAAGGATACTTAAAAATAGCTGAGTTCTTAAGTGGTCAGTTCAAGTAGGTCCAGGTGATAATCTTGCTGTGACTGGAATCTGCCAGAATTGCTACTCATGTTATTGCCAATCTAAAAGTTTAGGACAAGTACAATGCTAATATAGCCCTAGAGGCTCTTCACTACTGGGGGTTATTTGCAAGATCTGTGCATTCCCTATCTGACAATAATTTCAGAATGGGGTCTAATGTCTGCCTCAACAGATCAATTTTCTATGTTGGTACTTAGCTGAAACTATCCTAAAATTAATATCCCACTGCTTCTATTTAAGTTGTAAGAACTGAGTTACTACATGAGTCATGAGACTTCTAGAACAGAACTAAATCAAACCATTGCTATGGTGAAAGCAATCATAATGGTTTCAGCTGCATGGAATGAAAGCAGAGTCCTAATTTTAATAATCATTACCAATGTCACTTGGATGATAATTTTGTCTTCATCTAAAAAGATAATGTCATTAGTTTTACTAGAAGGACCAAACTCAAGCACCTCAGGTTTTAAAATAGTCACTTTTAATTAGTGATCTGTGTGTTTCTTTTAATCAGTCTTACTGAAATGTTCTCAAATGCATTTAAATCGTATGTGAATCGCTGGAAAGCTGTGCAAAGTTATGAGAGAATAATTTATATTTCTGCTAAGAACATTACTGTTAAGTACTTTGATAGCACAATGTTAATGTCTAGTAACTATCTTGTGCAGTACTTGTCTTATGTAGCAGTCTAGCATCTACCTATGGATCAAAAGGGTGTATAAATCTTTAAATGGTAAATGTGGCACAAATCATGCTGGTTCTTTGGTTTACATGAAATTAAATGGTATTAAATTAAATAGTAAACTAAATTAAATTGTTCCAGAAACCCAATGTTGTCTTTAATTGTAAGACTGGCTGAAATTGCCTTGGTAGTTTTACTGTATATTGTGTTGCATTTATACCCTGCTTTTACTCTTGTGAGGAATCCAAGGTGGCTTACATAGTCTTTTTCCTTTTACATTTTATCCTCATAATAATTCCATACAGCTGGTTAGGCTAAGAGTCCGTGACTAGTGCAAAGTCAGCCAGTGAAAATCATGGCTGAGTGGCAACTGGAACCCAGCTCTGAGTCCTAGTGAAACACTGTGACCACTCCACCACACTGATCTTCTAAAAAATACTGTTATACAGCTAGCTAGTTAGTTGCAGAAACTAACTAGTTCTCTGTTCTTGACAGAGAATAGGACGCACCATAGTACAGTTGAATTAACTGGTGTACTCCAGCAGAACACCTAAGTATCATATTAATTTATTAGAACATGATAGAGCACTTGGTAGCATCTGGGCAGAAGCAAGTAACTGAAGTCCCAGCAAGTCCTATACTTGACCCATGGATGTTGAAGCAGTTTCTGTAGGTCCAGAGAAGGGAAAGCAACACCAGATAGCAGAGCCAGAAATTTCTGCTACACTATTATACTGTCTCATTTCATAACTGGGCTTTGCTAACTACCTGCTCCTATCTAGCATTAAACATCTTTGATCCCTGTAGAAATGGAGTTAGGAGCGCCTATGATGCGCTGCAAAAAGTGCATACACAGATCTTCTATTAAGAGGATTCCCAGTTGTATCTCCTATTTAGCCTTGCCAGTACTTCTACACGATTGTGCAACATGAGGAAAAGCTGCTTCTGCAGGGAATGTGAGGGGTATGGATGCACCCAAGTTCAAAGCTCCCTTCTCTCTCCTCTCCCCCACTAGATTTTAAATTCATGAAATGCCAGTTTTAGAGCAATACAGAAAGATTAAATGTGCCTGACACCTTCTGGAAGAGGATTTTTGTTTTCAAATTTATATGCCACTCAATAGCCCAACAGGACTCTAAGTGGCTAACAGTATATAAATAGTAAGTACGGGGGAAGAGGGAATCAGAGTAAGCACAATCAACTTCTAAATTCAGGTCTGAAAGAGGGATGGTCTTTGCTTGGCGCTAAAATGAAAGTAGAGACAGGGCCAGGTGGACCTCTGTGGCGAAACTGTTCCAGAAGTTGGGGGCAGCCAGCGAGAAGGCCTTTCTTTTAAATGCCATCCCTTTTACCTCTCCTTGGGATCACTCTCTCAGGACCTCATTCTCACATTTCAGTGGGTGGATAGAAGTGTATTAAAAGACCGCCTTTTCCAAGTAACCATCTCCCAAGGCTTTTATGGCTTTGTACGTTAAAAGAAGTATTTTAAATTGGGCCTGTGCTTCAACTGGCAACCAATTTAATGAGCAAGAGAACTGATACCAGACACAGTCCTATTTTGGACTGGTTGAAGTCTCCTGACCATCTTGAAAGGCAGGTAGAGCATATTACAGTAATCGTCAGGATGTTACCAGCACATGTATAACCATAGCCAGGCTCTGTCTATCCAGATAAGGCTGTTGTTGTCCTATTTGCTGCAGCTGCAAAAAGGCATTTCTGGCCACCAAATCCACTTGAGACTCCAAGGAGAGTTTTGAATCAAGGACTATTCCTGCACTGTGAACCCTGTCCTTTATGGGAAGTGTGACCTCATTCAAGGCAGGACAATGGCCATCCAATCCATCAGACAGCATTAACCAACAGTACTTCTGTTTTGCCTGGGCTGAGTTTCAGCTATTGGACCTCATCCAGTTCCTTATTAAAGTCAAAGCACTGGTTCAGCTATGCCAATCTAAAGCACACAGTTTACACACTTGAGTATAG
Organism: Varanus salvator macromaculatus; assembly: GCA_023646645.1. Taxonomy (NCBI): domain Eukaryota; kingdom Metazoa; phylum Chordata; class Lepidosauria; order Squamata; family Varanidae; genus Varanus; species Varanus salvator. The sequence continues at coordinate 11,680,810 of JAIXND010000786.1, forward strand.
TTGGCATTTTTCTTCACATGCTACGCTCAGAGAAAAATGTCCCTTCCCTTACTGTTATCCCATATGAAAACTAACTTAAAGCCTATGTATTTCTGGAGGGAGGTCAGACAATCTCCCCAATAGCATTTTGCCAGTCATATTACTATACCTCTTAGCAGTGACGGTAAAAGCAGCAGTAACTGGAGTTATTACTTTTCCCATGTGAGACCAAATACTCTATACTTTGCAATTAATAGTAGCCTTTAAGAACTACACTTGGAGATTGATGTACTCAATTCCTCTTACCACATTCCAGTTTCAGTAAGATCCAAATAGATTCAAGCTTACTTCAGTCTTACACAGCAATAAGGCATGCCTGCTTCGCTGAGGTTTTGCAACAAAGCACCTTGTCTAAAGCCTGTTAAACCTCTAGCAATGGATGGCTTGTGCACACAAGGGAGGTAGCAAATTAGGTATCATACAAGCACTCCAAAGGAAAAGTTTTTATTAGGCTCGGCTGCGATGCATCTTACTACTGAGCTTGTAACAGGCAGTCGGGAGGGGGATTTTCTGAATTCTTTCAGATCTGTTGCAAGGGTAGGCGCCGCAGGTGCTCCGAGGCACTCCGTTGTTCAGGTTGCTTTGGGAGGACCAAAACAAAAACATCATTCTCCACAGGACAAGCTGCCCCAGCTCGCAGCAGCGAAACCTCCCCGTAGTCGCCAGCGCGTGCAGGCTGCCTCCTGTAAACCCCCTGCGGCGTCTTTCACGCGCTCCATCTGGGCCACCTCTGCCCCCAGGAAAATCCCGCCCAGGAAAGGCGAATCGTGTCTGCCCCGCTAGGGCTGCTGAGCAGAGTAAACGAAAGGCGTGGAGGAAGCCGGCCGCGAAGCAGCGGGGCAGGGCGCTCGGCGGGGCCGGCAGGCGAGAGGCGATCGCGCGGCCAGACGGCCCCGGCCGCTGTCTAAAGGAAGACCCGCTCCGAGCGGGGGCGGCGATCGGAAAGGAAGGAGCATGGGGGCTGCCCGGGCGCTGCGGGCCGCCATTTGGGGCCTGCTCCTCCCGTTGGTAAGAGATTGCAGGGCGCCGGAAGTGGGCCTGGGAGGCACCTGGCGTCCGGCTTTCCCTCCCCGTCGGGCAGGCCGGGGGGAAGGTCGGACGGGCGGTGAGGGGGCGAGGGCGAGCGAGAGCGCGGCCGGCGGTTGCGTCTTTGCGGAGGGCGAGGCGGGGCGGCTTCGGGCACGGGGCTCGGAAGCGGGATGCCGACTGGAGCGGAGCGGGGCGGGGCGGGGGTCGCTCTTTCAGGTGCTCTCCATCTGGTGGTTCGGCACGTTAGTGAGGGAGAGGCTACCTGGCGACGCCTGAACTTGCGTGGCAATCAGCCGAAGGAGAGACGTAAACCGCGGTGACTCTCTGGAAATGGGGAAGAGAAATGGCCGGCAGGGGCCATGGCCAGCAGGCCCAGCGAGCTCAGGGCATCTCCCTAACCGGGGCTGAGAACAAAATGTGGAATTAGATGGACCTCTTAGGATCCTAGCACAGGATGGCGGGCAGGTAGGCTGGTCTCTCTGCAGAAGCTCACCTCTCACATACCCTCTGTAGGATCGCTGCTCTTGCCAGGGAAGTAGCCCCCGCTTTTCTCGTAGGAATAACATGGCAGCAGTTTATTTGTATGCGGGAAAGTCGAGGGGAGGTGTTCAGTCTTACGGGGCACTCGGGAATAACACGGCCGTTGGAAACCAAATGGCTTTTCTGCTTTGGGCCTGCAGTTGCTACCTGGGTAGCTCGCCCTGTCCTTGGTTGTGCCTCTTGGCTGTGCTGAGAGGGTGATGTAGTCCAGGCTCTTAATGCACAAGAGGTAACGATCAGCCTTGTATTTCGGTTTCTACATCATGAATGCATTTCAAAATCTCCACTTTAGCCAAAATGTTCACTGAAAGTTGGGAGATTGTTTCTTGTTTTGGGCACAATGGGTTTCTGAGTTAAAGGCGGAATGTCTAAGCCACATTCCTCTGTGCCATACAGATAACTGGTCTTACTTTATTTTTAAGGGGTCCTTCCCCCCCCCCCCATCGCTGAATGGTTAGTAAACTTCAAAATGGAGTGCTGCCTTCTAGCTGTTGGTCATCATTCCCCAGATACATTCCTTGGGAGTAAAGATGGAGGGCAGCTGGTCGCCATCATTTCATTTTAAAGTTCTCCCACCTGCCTGAAAAAAAGTCTCCTTGCCATTGCTTGGTAAGTGGGACTATTGAACCAAACACAAATTGTTAATATGTGTGTGGATGATGGAACTGATGGCTGAAGAAAGTGCAGGAAGCAAACTAACATTGGCAAGAATCCTGGTTCTGCAAGTATTGGGACCAATGGATACAGGATGTTCTTTAGTATATCCTCCTCCCTTAAAGTATTTCATTTCACTTATTTGATTCCTGTCCTGCATGTTTGTGAACTCAAAGCAGCTTACATCATTCTCCTCCTATTCTTAATTTTATGCCCACAACAAAAACCCTATGATGTAGGTTGGGCTGAGCTTCTGTGCCATGACTTCTCTGCTGAGCAGGGACTAGAACCCAGGCTGCCTGAGTCCCAGTCCCACATTCTTAAGCGTTATACCATACTGGCTCTCATTTGTATGGTTCCTTAGTCAACTTTGTTGGCTGTTGAGGGACCAGGACAAAGTCCAAATAACAGAGCATAGTACTAATGTATCTTAGAATCTTAATTTCGTATGTCCATGAAACTGATACAGATAGGTCCTGTTGCAAATTCAGATTGATTGAAGATGATGCTAACCTTCCTTAACTTTTTGGCCAGGTTAGTAGCTGGATCATATTTTTTAGTAATTTTTAACTAGGAAGAATTTAAAAGCATTTTCAAAATCATGACATTTATTTTTGCTTTGCATTACTTATTTAAGGTATTGGATAATCCTATGTATATCTTCCCAGAAGTCCTATTAATTTTATTAAAGCCTTTAATGAGGAAAGTACTATAGGTTTTAAGTCTTATTCTTGTAACAAAGCAAGAAAACTGAGGATGGGGAACTTGTAGCTTTCCATATATCAATACACTAAAATTCACATCATCCCTGACCACTGGTTATGCTTGCTGGGTTTGATGTGATCTGATATCCAACAAAATCAGGAAGGCTGCAGTTTATCCATACCGGAAGTATAATGCTAAGATAATTGCATTCCTGTATGAGGTAGAAAAAACTATTTTGTATTGTTTTGTTTACTCTTTAGTTGCTTGTCTTGATCATAATCTTCATGGATTTCCTATGTAGGCGTTTCCTACTACCAGAATTACTAGCTTTAAACAACTATTGTTTTCATAGAATAGTAGAATTGCAAGGAGTCAGAGGGTTCAGCCCCTTGCTCAGTGCAGAAGTTAAGCCATCCCTCTCAGAGGGCTGTCTAGTTGTATCTTGGACGCCTTTCGTACAGGAGAACCCAAAACCTCCCTAGGTCATTGGTTTCATTGTTGTACTGCTCTAAACAGTCAGGGAATATTTCTTGATACATAGCTGAAATCTGGCTTCATGTAACTTGAGCCTGTTATTCAGCGTCCTGCACTCTGGGATGGTCAAGAAGAGATCCTTCCCTTCCTCTTGTGACAGCCTTTCAAGTACTTATACAGTGCTATCATCTCTTCCGTCAGACCTGTCTTCTTAAGATTAAACACACTCAGTTCTTTCAGTCTCTCCCCTTGCTTCCAGTCCCTGCATCAGCCTTGTTGTGCTCCTCTGAAGCCTTTCCAGCTTGTCTGCATCTTTCTTCAACTGTGGTGGCCAGAACTGGATGCAGTACTCCAAAGGAGGCCTAACCAGTGCTGATTAAAGGGGAACTAGGACTTCACATGATTTGGAAGTGATACTTCTATTAATGGAGCCTAAAATAGCATTTGCCTTTTTCACAGCCACATCACATTTTTGACTCATATTTAGCTTGTGATCTACAACAATTCCAAGATCCTCCTCTCTTGTAGTATTGTATAGCCAAGTATTCCCCATTTTGTAATGATGCATTTGGTTTCTTCCTAAGTGCTGAACTTGGCATTTGCCCTTGTTGAATTTCATTCAGTTGTTTTCAGCCCAGCGCTCCAAACTATCACCTTGAATCTTCTTTCTGTGTCCCAGGGTATTAGTTATCCCACCCAGTTGGGTGTCATCTGCAAATTTGATAAGTGTTGCCTGCACTTCCTTATCTGAATCATTAATATAAATTTTGAAGAGCACTGAACCTTGCAGTACCCCTGCCTGTTACCTCTCCCCAGTTTGGGAAAGTGCTATTGATGAGCACTCTTTTATTTATTATTTATTTATTTTACATATTTGTATGCCGCCCCCTTGCAAAAAGCCTCGGGGCGGCTAACAACAATAAGAAATACAATTAAAAACAATACACGATTTAAAAATTTGAATCCAATTCTGTAGCCAACTGTGGATCCACCTGAAAGTTGTTCCATATAGTGCACTTTTTAGCTAGTTTGCTAATCAGGATTTCATGTTACTTTGAATAACAATGAACTTTTATGTAACTTTGCAGATGAAGGCATCTCTGTAAGCCTCACAAGACAGGGTAGGGCTGAATAAAGCAGGTTTGCTTCTGTCAGAAAGAATCATATGAATGGTGCTTCATGTGCTTTGGTGAAAGTGGTGAACATTTATTTTGGAGTAGCAGCGTAATTTTGATATACTTTTTAAAGGATCTGTGGTAATGTGAGAAGGGCAGAAAAATAGTTAGGAAAGATGACATTGTTGGATTTAAAAACCCACTCTGGAATTTAAAGCCCACTGTGAGGAAATTTGTTATGTAATTCAAAAATTGTAGACTTGCTTGAAAAAAGAAAACCCAAAATATAACCTGGAAAATGCAGCACTGAACAAAGACTAATTATGGTGTGTGCTACATTCTGTTCCAGTTTCTCGTGCATATTAATGACCGATTGCTCAACTGTCTCCAGGTCTGGATGTACCTTTATTTTTACTGCTTAGATAGCCTGCCTTGATTTAAAGTGGAAAGACCTGCACAGCATTTCAAGTTATTATTCTTACATGAAGGCATAACTGTATATTCATAACAGCTATATTTGCAAGAACAAATTGAGGAACCTTGGCAGTTAGCAAAAACAACCTCAGAGGGAGCAATTTGGAGAAGGGTTGTTGTGGGTGGAAGACAATTAAACCCTTTTTCCTCCCATCATTTCTTCACAAATTCTCCTGTTCACACAGGGTTAATTTTGACTCCAAGAACACTCCTCACACACCTTTCTAGCAAGTTAGAAGGCTCTACTCTGGTGCTTATTCCACAATTCTAGGGTCACAGTTCCTTTCTTTGGACCCTCCTGTTGTCACTTTATTTCCCTGAAGTAACCTTCCCTGTCCTGGGAAATCTGGGAGTTGTGATCCATCACACCTGGAGGGCATACTGGGTTGGGGAAAGCTGATTGAAAGAACTATTTGCCTTGTACAACAAAGAGAAAATTCCATACATCAAGGTGATAGGGCTTAACCTGTAAAAACCGTACAGGTGGTTTGGGACTTCTACACAAATTGTTACCTTTGAGTCCAATGGTAGCATGAAGCAGGGAATCAAGAGCATGAAAGCAGCTAGTAAAAGTTGTAAGCCAAGGCTTACAGTTACACCCCTTGCAGTTTCCCAAAGCAGGGAGCAGCAGTCTAACCATAAAATAATAATAAAAGAGGTTTTAAAATCAAGCAGTCACATCACAACCAAAATGTAGTTGTCCATCTTATGGAGTGTCTGTGTGCAAATTACACAATAAATTCTTCTATATAAAGTATGGGCTGTTACGGGCTTCTTATGCCCAATGTTACAGGCTGTTTCTTCTTGTTTTAAAAATGCTTGTTGATCTTGAAATTGCTTGGGGAAATATCAGTTGGGTGAAAATATTCTGAAGCTCATTTCAACACATGGTTGTTTTCCTGGTGACAAGGTAGTTTATATAAGAAAGGATTTGTCAAGGGAATACCTGATGTCAATGCATAATTTTGAACCCTTTTGAAATGGTGCTAGTTTGTTTAAATCACCATTATTTATTCCTAATTTGCAAGTATGCTTCATTAAATAATCTTTTTAAATCACAGGTGAGTGCCCAAGAAGGAATCTTGCATGTATTTAAGAACAGTGATACTCAATTAACAAAAGACTACTGTATATATTATAATAGAAACTGGAGCACCCTTCCCAGTACCTTAAACAACATCGTAAGTAATTCTATTCCAATATTTCCTAAGAGTCAAGCAAATTTCATTTGGGGGAAATGTTGAGCCAGTTTGCTGTCCTAGACTCCTGCCTTGGTGTGATTCTGCTTAGTTATTAAGACTAGCAGGAGATGCCATTTGAAAACATTCCTGCTTGTAGAGGCCCATTTCTTAGGCAGGAAAAAGTCTTTCTTCTGTGTTACTCCTAAACTCTGAATTGCATTTCCTTTGAAATCTGCATTCTTGATCAGCAAGGGTATGGAGCAGCCAGGAAATAGGTAACTCCAGATTGGCAGGGACAGTCTGATTAGACTTGTATCCACCTGGAAGGGGAGGAACCCATCTCTGCCTTGTCTCTGCTTTCCACAGGCGAGCAGGAGCAATCAGTGACTCCTACATTTAGACTTGGGAGCAGTGACTTATCTTTTTATGTTTTGATTTTTGTTCAGATGTCTGACACAAGGCTAGGCAGGCATTTCTACTTGCTTGCGTTTCTTAGACCCTGTAATTTCTGTCTTGTAATGGCCATTGTTTCAAAAATAACCATTTTTATTTATTCAAAGCAGCCAAAAAAACCGCTTAAGTGCAGCTCTCCATTCCTGTTTCTTTCAGAACTAGGCAGGGCTAATGCTTCAGTGTTTGTTGGCAGTTATGGTGACAGAGGAACCCTACATGTCAGTACCTTGGACATAGAAACATAGAAACAGCGCGAGTCAGAAGGGGCCTCCTGGGCCATCTAGTCTGACCTCCGGCACCAGCTGGCTCCGCTCACGACATGCCCACCACGTGCATGTCCAGCCTGTCTTTGAACACCCTCACCGATGGGGCCTCAACAACCTCTCCTGGAAGCTCATTGCACACCCTCGGGGTCCTAACTGTCAGGAAGTGCTTCCTGGCATCCAAATGGAACCTGGGTTCCCTGAGCTTTGCTCCATTGGACGTGATGTGATACCCTCCATAACTCTCTCCAACAATCTTCTCAAGATAAAACAGGAAAGCAGAAAGGTTCAAGAACTCAAGGCAGATGTGATTGGATGCACTGTGTTCAGGCACAGCTCTGTATGATCAGAGATGATGATGATAGTTCTATATTGCCTAGAAGGATCTGGTCCTCGTGAACCCATTATAGAAACGTCCAGTTCTACTGGATTTCATATCCCAGGGTCCGATTCTTCACCTGGATCCACCTCTGCATCTAGAGGTTTACAGGAGACAAATTTTAGAGCAGGAATTCTCAGAAAAAGCAGAAAGTATTATTCTGCAGACATAGGCATTTCTTATGGCATATAAGTTGCTCCAAAGAGTGTATGAACATCAGCAAATGCTTTAAAGCAGGTACGGATTCCTGTTATGTCCAGTATTTCTTAACCATAACTAGTGCCCTTAAAACATGTGGGAAGCCATTCCCAAATCCACCGTTACGTATAGCATGCAGTCTTTCTCTTTCCACATATAATTAATAGAGTTCCATTATGGGATTATCCATTGATTCTGGAAGCTTTCGTGGATGTGCCATTCAAGCCCCTTCTCTTTCCATTTTTATCCAGGAATTCACAGGGAAGGGCACCTTCATATTTTCTACCAAAGAGCTATGGTAACTAGGAGTTGTGTAAGTTTGAGAAGAAATCGATCAAGCAGAGTAATGTTTCACCTTGACCAAGGATACATACCTAAGGTTACCTCTGCATTTCAGGAATAGCGCTGTCTGATATTTTGCCGATGATCATATGTATCCGTCTTAAAGTGGTACCACAGGTCTGAATGCAAAGAACATCCTGTGTATTCATTAGGTGTACATAAGAAACTAAGCATTCTGATGCTCTATTTCTCTCTTATAAGTAGGGAGAAGAGGGAAAGAAAGTTATTCTTAGCTAATGGATCTGTGAGAGTATTACTTTGGCAGTTTTGGCACAAATTGCACCCAAAGGTATAACTGCACATTCTGTCAGGAGTGCCACAACTTTAGTGGCGCTGTGAACATCCTTGCCATGAGAAGGCAGCAACATGATTGTCCCTTTATGTGTTCACCTGCCATTTCAAAATCTACACATTTGCGGCCGCAAATGCATAATTTGAATGTAGAGTCTATAGCAAGTTTGTAATAAATGCAATCTGACTTGCCCTCAAGCTACATAACTTTGGTATATCCTGTTCTGATCTGCTCCGCTTGCTTGCTGACCAGGCATGGAAAGATAGTCTTACATTACGTGACGTTCTGCTTTCCAAGATTTGGAGCAGGCATTCCCACCCATATTGTGTATGCTTTTGATCTGGACAGGAATTAATTTTCTTATTCTTGTAGTATTATTCTATAGCTGGCTAGGGATGCTGCTAGAAACCCTCTAATGTTAGCTTTCTCTTCTTTATTATTTTTATACCCTGCCTTTTCCTGCAAGTGGCCTATGTAATACTCCTTTCCATTATATCCTTGAAACAACACTGTGCATTAGATTAGGCTGAGAGGAAGTGACTAGCTGAAAATTATCCAGTCAGTTCCATGGCCAAATAGAGACTAGAAGCTGAGTCTCCCTAGTATCAGGCCAACATAATAATCACCTGTCACATTGGCTCTAATAATTGGTCAGTTAAAAGATACTTTTTTCAAGTTCTTTCTCTACTGGAGCAGCATTGGTAACTGAGACTGCTTCTTCCTTTCTGGGTAGATACAAGTCTGGTCTAATTGGCCCTGCCTTCCATGAAAGTGTGAGTTAATGTTTTCCTGTCTGCTATAAACCTTGTTGGCTAGAGCACCGTTTCATGGTAAGGTGAACTTTCTGTTGAGGGTGGAAGTCAAAACACATGGCTTTTAAAATTGTTATGTTTTTAAAGTGTTTTTAAATATTTTACAATGTAGTTGTTAAGTGCTCTATGTTGTGAATTTTTTGTAAACTGTCTTGATTGATTTCTGAAAACTGGTATACCAATACAATAAATGAATTTATAACATAGTAAATTTATGAAATGGTTGAAAATAGATGTTTTTGCTACATTGCAGAATTCTTTTGCACTTCTTGTGGTAAATATTAGAGGGTGTTTTTGTCTTTTAGGTTTATACAAAACTGGCATTCTTGACTCCTAAATTGCTTTGCAATCAGTCTGATGTTCCTCAGGCCGATATTATCAAGGACAAAGCCATTGTGGTAATGAGAGGAAACTGCACTTTTCTGGAAAAAGCAGAAATTGCGCAACATTTTCATGCTAAAATGTTGCTGATTGCCAGTGAAACTCCTATAGTAAGTTTTACTCTCCGTGGTTGTTTATGTATGGCAGTTATTTTTTATAAAATGTTGCTTTATTATTTTTCTAGCAGCTCTGTGATTTTTCACTAAGGATATTGCTAGCTCAGGGTTGGTCAACTGGCAGTTCATAAGCTAGTTTTGGTCCTTGAAAAGATTGTATCTAGTCCTTGGGTCCCTACCAAATCTTAATCAAGGTATGATAAAACATTGCTCAGCTTTACTTGTAAGTTAAAGGAAAATGTTCTTTATTTAAAGCATTTTCAATAAATACTTCAGCCCACATGGCTGCCAGAATAGTGTAGATAAGATCAGTAATGAAAGTAGCTCTCTGTGCCTTTACATCTAGTCTAAAAGACTGTAAAGGAAAAGTAGATGGGGAGGGAAAAGGAAAGCAAGCACATTCAGGAATGATTTTTGAGGTTCCAAAGTTTTTTTACTGACTGGCTTGAACTAAAACAGCTCAGGGATATTAGGAGCCAAATGGAGCTACAGAGCTGATGGAGTGACTGCAGTTTCATTTTTCCCTGTGTAAGAAGTAGAGAGATGCAACACTTTACTGTTGCATTTAAAAATCTTATATGCCTCAGCATTCCCTTTCCAGGGAAGTGTTTTTGAAGAGACATGCACAATTTATATGGCTTAACTCTTAGTTCTATATCTCACCTTCCATTAATCATAGCACACAGAGAGATGGGCACAGGGTTACCAAGTAGCCCCCTGGCTGGACACAAACAAGACCTTAACCTGCTTAGTTTCTGCATTGTTGCTGCACTGTATTATTCCAGCTAATGTTTCAGCTATTGGGAAGTTAAGAAATGTAATTAAATAAACCCCAACCTGGTGTGCTCCAAGTATTTTGAGCTCCAGCTCCTAGGCATCCTGACCATTGGCCATGCTGGCTGGGGCTGATACAACTTGACATCCAAACCATCAGGAGGGTACCTGCTTGGAAAAGGCAGCCCCAAGACCAAGGGAATGGGAACAGACTAAATAGAGCAGAAAGGAGGAATCACAGAAAAAGAGAAAACAAAACAAAACTGACCAGTGTTTGTCTAACAATGTTCCCATACCCAGGCTGTAGTCCTGTCACCACTTTCTGCAGTGGAGGTTGATGGGGTAGGCAGTGTATCCCGCTGCACCGCTGTCTGAATTTTTAAAGGAACTGTCTGTGGTACTTAAGTTATTCTGTGACAGGAGCAGGTAGGAGAGTGGGTTCAGCACCATGGATTGCTCTTTCAAAGTTTAGACTAAAGCACAGAGTGGATATATTGTCCTGCTGACATTGAAGCTACCAGCCTCCATTGCTTGCCTTGGGACTAAGCTTCATTGAACTCAGTCAAACATATTCAAAAGCATGGAGCTGTGCTGTAAACTTCACACAGTCAAGGGTGCTGATCAGAAGAAAGATTCTGTATGGGGATATTCTCTGCATATGTATGAACAAAGCATGCAAAACATGCATTGAGATGAAGAAATAACATGGTTTAATAGTCACAGTTGCTCCATTGCTTGGGAAATATGGAAAGGGTTTTAATGGAAAACTTAATTTAAATAGACTTCTTTTTTTGATGATTTAAATTAGGAGTGTGCAGCTTGTGGCCCTCCAAATATTTTGGCATTCAGCTCTAGGCAGCATAGCCAGTGCTGAGAGTTCACGGGAATTCTGAACATTTGGAGTGTCACAAGTTTTCCACTTCTTCCTTAAAACAAAATGTTGCAATTACCCCCATCTCAGCTTCTGAGTGAAAATGTGTTTAGTTTAAAATTGAAAGCAGGAGCTTTTGTTCTTCTCACTGGTGCAAAATAAGAAGAAAAGGGAGGGAGTCAAATGCAAGCCTTCAGCTTACCATGTCTCTTGCCATGACTTTGAGTGAGATTGAGGGAAGACATGCACATAAGATGTTATATTGGAAATGTCAAGTTTTTAAAAAATACACTATATTTCATTGTATTACTTTTGCCTATATTATTCTACACTGCATACTTTTTGAATTTATCTATTTAGTAAATATAAGTAAATGCCCAGTAGATTTCCAGTAGCAAGAGAATGCCTGGGAAAAGCCCCTTCTAGCAATGCTCTTGAGGGAATCTGATATAGGAGTTTTGGAAGACAAGTGAGGCACAAACTGCATGTTAAAAGGGGAACACATGGCTGCCAATTACTCATATTTCCTCCATGTTGCTCCTTGGTAATTTGTAGTTTATAGAGCTATGTGAAAGGATATTACATCACAGCACTTTTATTAACCAATTACCTGGGAGATACGTGGAAAGGTGTTAGTTTGCAGTGCCCATCTGTAGTTTGGGACATGGGGGGGGGGGCATTTTTCTCTAGGTTTTAGGTACAGAGTTCATTGATTGGACCAGAAAAACAGACACATGATGACTTTCCTTTTTCTAGCATATTCCTTTTGGTAATAAGACCCAAAGTATCAACATTCCAATTGCGCTTATAAGAAATGGGGATATAATTGATTTGAAACAGGTAAGTAATGTTCAGGATTACTTGTTTGCTTTTTATGAATAAAAATGTATGAACATCTTAGAAATGGTATGTATTGGTTTTATAGTTAGGTCCCTTCTTTCCCACCTTTTACAATTTTATCACTTGAAATCCAATCCAATACATTTTCTTATTCCTATCTTATTTAATTTCTGTACCACCCATCAACCAGAAAAGGCTTTCAGGGTGGTTCACAAAATTAAAATATACAATAATCACAGTATACAATACCAACAGCAATAAAATGAAACAAAGTCTTGTTTTAAAGATTTTAAAATTGATTTTAAATTATCAAAGCAATGAAATCTTATCTCCAAGGCAGTGCTCTGCTTTGCAGGACATTATAACTTAATTTGTAGACAAGGGATGTCTTGTCATGTTGGCCGCTGACATGTGCCATTTTTGCTTCCTGTAGGTGAAGCTCTCTGGGCAGTTCACAACATATAAGTCTCCCTTCCAGATTTCAACCAGGCCCAACCCTGCTTAGCTTCCAGGATTAGGCAGGATCTGGCACTTCAGGCTCTATGGAAGCTATACTCAAGCCATGGCTTGAAGTGTCATGTAAATCCAAGGGGTGAGGGTTAGACAACCTTGAAATACCTTAAAATCAGGGGTGATTTGGGGGTTACCTAACCCTCATACAGCCTGTGTTCATGCAATACAACAAGCCATGGGAAGCCTGGTGCTTGTGACCCCCATGCAAATACAGCAGGCCCCAGGCACAATTCGACAGCCCTAAGGGTGAATGAAGTCACAGCAGGCTGTCCTATTGTGCAAACCAGGTTAGCATCCCCTTTGTTTTGTTTTTAGTTTGGGATTTCCAGCATGGGGATTTTGTGGATTAATCTTATTTTGACATTGTCTGAAAATATCAAGTCATTTCTTCAACTTTCTGTTTTACACTAATAATTTCTGATTCCTCTGCCCCGATTTGTTCTTTAAACAAAAATGAAAAGAGAGGTGGCCTCCAAAACAGCTTCCTCCAAAACAAGCATGCTATCTAATTGAGATTTTTACAGTATGGCCAGATGGTTTGACCATATGACTGTAAAAATTCTCCTCTTGTTCGGAGACATCAGTATACGTATCTCTGAAGTCTGTTAGTCATGAGAAACAGTAGCCATGCATAGTAGTCAAGTGGAGAATTTGGCAGCTTCCTAGTTGTTGTTCAGTCATTTCTAACGTGAACATTTATAATTTTCAGACTCTGGGAAAGAATGTTAGTGTGGCACTTTATTCACCACCTGTGCCAGACTTTGACTACAGTATGGTGCTCATCTTTCTAATTGCTGTGCTCTGTGTGATACTGGGAGGCTACTGGAGTGGAATGGTGGAGCTGTAAGTCTTGATTTAATGCATCAAAAACGCCTGAATTTCTGCTGTTATGGACATCATTACACAAAACCCCCCTGCCCACAATTAATTTTAAGGTCTTTTGCACAGTCAGTCCTTAGTTATACAATAAAAAAAGGCTTCCATATAGCCTGAAGTGCCTGATGCTATGTAATTTTGGATTAGCTAAGCAGGGTCAGGCCTGGTTAGAATCTAGATGGGAAATTTGAGTGGGGGTTTGGACCAGATGGCCTTTTAGGCCTCTTCTAACTGTATGATTGGGACTGCAGGTGGCACAGTGGTTTAAACTGCTGTGCTGCTGGGCTGGTTGATCGCAAGGTTGCCAGTTCGAATCTGCACAACGGGGTGAGTTCCCGTTGCTCCGTCCCAGCTCCTGCCAACCTTGCAGTTCGAAAGCATGCAAATGATGCATATTTAAATAAATATTTAAATACATAAATAAATAAAATGCAAGTAGATAAAAAGGTACCACTTCGGTGGGCAGGTAACAGCATTCTGTGCACTTTGGTGCCTAGTCATGCTGGCCACATGCCCACGGAGACTGTCTGCGGACAAATGCTGGCTCCCTCGGCTAGGAAACGGAGATGAGCACCGCCCCTGAGAGTCAGGCATGACTGGGCGTAACGTCAAGGGGAAACCTTTACCTAACTGTATGATTCCAGTCAGTGAGACTGGATTTAAATCATGGCTTCTACATAATTTGCATGCATGCCTGCCTTACCCATAGGTGGAGTAACTTCATTAAAATATTTCCAAACTGGGTCTCTTTTACAGCATGCTGCCATTATAGGTTTTCTCTTTTACGGAAAGAATAATATGATAAACCTCAGCAGTGCTTTTTTTGTTTAAAAAAAAAAAGTGCTGGAACTCTCACTATCAGATAGCAGATCATAGACACAATAGCAGTCTGCAGGCACTATGTTAATGATGTTTGCTGCTGATCTGCTAAGCCAAAATCACTTTGTAAAATCCATTGAAAAAAAAGTGCCAGAACTCTGTTCCAGTTCATTCTATGACAAAAAAAGCCCTGAACCTCAGTCTGTACACAAAAAGATCTAAAGACTTGTGGAGTATTCTGCTCAAAAGCTTTCAGTTTCATTTTTATTGCTAGCCCCCCCCCCCCCCACACTTAGCTTCTTGTGCATATATATTTCACTCCCGATAATCTTCTGTGTTCATGGAATTTTTTGAAATTTGGCACTTAAGAGGTAAGCGACTGGTTCTGTGTACATAGATTTACAAAGGAACAATGGGATTGAGGTCTTTTTCTCAGCTCTGTATGTTTATTTTCTAACACCTTTGCTGTAGAGAAAATATGTGATCTCTGTAGACACACACAGCTGTGAGAACTCTAAAACCAAGCATCTGTGATAACTACTTCTAGTTAGAAAAAAATGCCCAATAAACTTAAGGAAACCTCTGGAGGAGTATGACATTGTGAATGGATTACTGGAATTCATTTAGCAAAAAAATTAAACACTGCATGCTTATACAGCCCCATGCTACATAATTAAAAACTAATTCTTATTTCATGATGAATAATCTTTGGACCATAATTTATCTTAAATAGAAAATTATATTTAAATAGATTTTTCCTCAAAAAGCATTTTATTAAAATGTGTGTTTCTGTGGGATAAAAATGACATGTTAAAAGTTCTAATAATAAATAATGCAAGCAATAGTGTTATATGATGCTTCCTTGAGAGAGTTCATAAAGTTCCAAACCATTTAAAATAAATATGGTTCAAAACAAAAAGGGATGCATCACTTGCTAGGTTTTGAGCTAGTCTATAATTTTCATCTACAGGAATACATTGGGGAGTAATTCAAGCACCAGACCTGAATATTCATATCAATTTTCCAGGAAATTTATTATCCTTGCAAAACTTGGTATATTTGCAGTTTCAACAATATTTTCCATGCAGTGTGCCAAAATGCTCCCATAGAGAAAGTATTACAAAATAGTTCTCATTCTAATGATCACGTCAGAGCCATAGTTATGACATTCATGTATATGTCTACAATCCTATCTATACTTACCTAGAACAGGTGTGTCTGTCTTCTGAGTAAACATACACAGAGTTGCACTTTCAGTATCGTGTCTAGTGCTACAATTATCTGTTGAATGCATCCCAAAGTTTGCACTGAATAGGCAGAAAGGTCATGTTTAACTTATCAGACGTTGTGGCCCCCTAAAATTTTCACAGGCACTTCATGACCCAATCTGTACATAGCAATGGCAAATCCTGAATTATTTATAGCATGTAGTGTGCTATCACATGCAAACTGACCCAGAAAATCCATATATATTTGCAATATTTAAAAAAAAAACCAATTATACTATAATTATAGAAGAGCCCCAGTGATACACTTGCATGTTCCTTTGGTATTTTAAGTGGAGAGATTATCTAACACCGGTCTACTACAATAATTTGAGCATATCTAATTTGATATTATTATATTATAAATAATAATTTGAGATATCTAATATATCTAATGAATATATTCAGTTTATTAACTATGATGTAGCTTTGCTGAATTTTGCTCTAGATGTCAATTAAATTTTTACCAACTGAAAAACAGTCAGTCCATTATAATGGAAACAGGTGTTGGTCAAGTATTAACCAATGTTGAAAATTATGATAGATATGGTGCAGTAAATCATCATTGGGCCATATCCATTGCTGCCCATGTACCCATAAGACTCCACTATTAGCACAAAGCCAAGTCTGCACTTCCTATTGAGAAATGAACCAAAATACTTATTTCTGGAATAGAACAAGTTTGTGAAGCTAGCAGAAGGCAGCTCCACTGACATGCCGGATTCTGGAAACAGCTTATTCCTGGGCCCGCTGTTGGAAGTGCTGGCTTCCCATTGGGGGCTAGTGTTGAGTTCTGCTGGTACAACGCAAACAGCAGAGGAGCAGCAGCATTGGATGCCGTCTATTATTTCTGGTGGTTTTCTAACTACCTATTTTTACCCACACAGTGAGAAACTAAAGTCAGCCCCCAACTCTGAAAGCAGCACATCATTAAGTAGTGTTGAAAATGTTACTTTAACTCCCGTGACTGCTGTTCTGTTTGTCTGCATCAGTTGTGTAATGTTGGTCTTGATGTACTACTTCTACAAATGGCTTGGTAAGACATTTTGATTTATCTAGCTTGATTTCCCCTTCCCCAACCTGCTATTCTCCAGGAGTATAGATCTTGCAGCTGGCTGGGAATTAAGGGGGGATGCAGTTCAACACTTCTGGAAGGCCCTGGAGAGAGCTGATCTAAGCTCTACTTTTCAGTGATTACAACTCTCCCAGCAGGCCACTCCACAGTTCAGGGGCATCTGATTTCCTAAATTCCCACCCTAAGAGAGAATTGTATCTCTTTCAACAGGCTTTCCCGGATTAGTTCTCATGTCAGTTTTATTTAAAATGTTGTCTTAGTCAAGTTTTAATCACTGTTGGTTTTAATTTCTTGTAAACTGACCAGAGCCTATGGGAATAGTGCAGTATATAAATATTAAGATAAATAAAATAAAATTGCAGAGAAAATAGGTAAATGTAACAATGTCTACCATTACAAGCTTCTTAACTAACATATAAGTCCCATAGACCCGTCATGGGCTTACATCTGACTGCACACAATTAGAATAAGGATTATTATCTAGGAGGCAGAGGTGTAAATATTCATCTTGACATGAGCCTCCTTTTTCCTTCACTGTAAGATTTGTGGCTGCATGATAACTTAACTTTGTTTTTAACCATTTCTTTCTTTCTTCTTTCCCCTTTTTTCTAGTATATGTTGTCATTTCACTTTTCTGCGTGGCCTCTGCCACAAGCCTGTTCAACTGTCTTTCTGTTCTAGTTGAAAAAATTCCTTATGGACAATGCAGGTACAGTCCATTATTCCATATGAACTTTCACAAAAACTGTGTTGCTGATTTAAAATGGGGATATTTTGCCAGGTTTAGGGGCTGAACAATCATGCTACTGAACAGTCTTGTGCTTTCTTATTTACTGTACATTTCAGTTAGCTTGATTTGGAATTGTGGGATGTGGTCGTGATTCTTCTGAAGCAGTGGTGGGCAGTTTGTGGCCCTCAAAATGCTTTGGTCTCCAATTCCCATTATTTCACACAAGCGGCTATGCAAGCTAGGCTGATGGGCATTGCAGTTTAACAGTATCTGGAGGACTGCAATATACCCACCACAGCTCATTAGCACAGTTGCCCCCGAAAGCCAAGTGGAACCTAATGAAGTATTTGTGACACTGTTGTAATATAGTGTCTGTAGTTTATTGTTGTCCTTTATTTCTAAAGCCTCTTTGGTATTTTCTGTTTCAAAGGTGCAATAAAATAAATACTGAATAAATACTTTAGCAAATCAATAAATACTAAAAGGCAGGCTCAGAGAGGTGAATCAAGAAGTTCCAGACTGGAATCTTGCCCCTCTTGTGAACTGGGCAGGCCATTCTTGCTCAGCTTCCGTTCCCCCATCTGGAATATGAGGGATAATCCCAACTTCCTTTGCAAAGGATCATTGTAAAGGTCACCACTAGATAATGCATGCGAAGTATTTGGGGCACATGAAAGCACAGTGCAAGTGTTCAGTATCATCTCAGTATCATTACTATCGGAAGCTGCCTTATACCAAGCCAAACCAGTGGAATGGCTGGACTAGTATTGCTCAGAAAGAGGTCTTTTCCAGATTAACCTGGAGGTTTTTGGCACTCAAACCTGTGATATCACAGCCTGATTATTACTGAGCTGAATGTGAAAAAAAAAATCCAGTCTGTTGTAACTGTAGTATAATGGGACATTGTGTACACACACAGACACATTCCTGCATACGTCTAAATGTATTATAACAGCAGTGTAAACATTATGTTCCCATTTCTACTCTATGCTTGGGGTTTGGGTTGTTTTCTGCATAAGCAAATGATAGAAATAGCTAGCTTATAGAAGGAAGTGGTGAAGCAGGCTTAAAATTAGGTAAGCAGTTACGCTCGTTGATGTGATTTCTCAAATGCTGTAGAATTCTATGCATAGTTGCAGTGAAGCTTATTTCTGTATAATACATTGAAGCAGGAATGCAAAAATTAAATCAGAGAGAATTCCCTTTAAGATGCCCATGAGTACATGTTTCCTTTGTGGTTTTCCGCTGAGGAACTAGGTATATAATATATGTAGTGAAGTGAAGGCCTGGAAAAACAGAAAAATTGAGGGGGGGATCCCATTTTGGGGGTGGGGGAATAAGGGAGGAAAGGGTTTGTTTGGGAAAGCCAGTAAAACCCCATTCTTTCCAGGACTTCACATCTCTGTGCATATGCTGTTTTTATAACAAATATTGATGGTACCCCTTGACTTTCAGGTTTCCATGCTGGCATCAATGCATCAAAGTAAGACTCTTTTTTCTTGCTCTATTTTGCATAGCAGCATCGGTCACTTGGGCAGTATTTCGCAATCAGGATAGGTATGTGAAGATTTAGAACTGGAATTATGATCAGTGCTAATTTTCCTTCTTTCCAGCTCTTTTTTCCCCATTAAAAATACCTAGGCCAGGATCCAAAGACTGTGCATACATGGCCCCATTGAGTTTTCTTGTGCTGGAAAAGACCACCCAGGAATTGCCCTGGGTTTCATGATGGAAGAAAAGTGTGTTATAAAAGCACTATATAAATTAACTTGATTTTCAGTCCTTCCCTTATGTTTTTCATTCTGCCCACCAGCACCCCTCCCCCCAAGAAGAACTGCTTCCAGAGTTTAGGAAACCCTCTGGCAGAGTGTTCACTGAGGCATTGTAGATTGCAGCTGTGTAAGCTGTTGTGATCAACCCCTTGTAGCATCCTACCCAAAAGGAAGGTCCATTCAGGTTTCATGATGGAACAATGAGATGTGGAGGGCGAGCAACCGGATTGCAGCGAGTGTCCTTGCCAGTGCTTAGTGCTCACTCTGCTCCTTGGTATACTGGGGAGTTGCATATCGGTAAAACAGGCTGGGCATTGACCAGCATGCAAGTGGCGTAAGACTCAAACTGAAGATGACCGAGTGTGCTGTCAAGCACATAACCATGCCTATCGCAGACAGCAAAACAAGTTTTACTTTGCTACGTTGTTGTGTCCTGAAGTAGCTATCCAGCAGAACTCTTTTGGGTGTGCAGGGTGCTTAACACACTGCCCAGCAATGCACCCCTCATCTCCTCTATATCAGCTCCTCCTTATATCGTGGCATATCATGAGCAGAACCGGCTGGACCCGGGGGCCATACTAGATGGCCCGGGAGGCCCCTCCTGACTCGCTCTGTTTCTATGTTTCTATCACACTGAGGAGAAAAATTGCTTGAGGAATGTTGTCCATGGGGTCGTGATGGGTCGGACACGACTTCGCGACTCACAACAAATGCAGCAAATATGAAGCTGTTGTTAGCACAGACTCAGTCAGAGTTTCTGGCGCCATCTGCCTGATCCATTTCAGTTGCTGTGGCTTGATGATGTGGACAAGGTGCTTGCAGCAGTGTGGCTAATCTTTGCCCTTCTTGATTTGACTTCTCAATTCTTGCCCCTTCTGTTTAAGCCAAAGGGGTCCAGGCAGTGGTAAATCCATTTCTGTGTGGAGGGTACTGGCTGCAGTAAGGGAGGCAGTAGCGTGACCACTCTTGAAATGGTACTTGACAACTACACCCCAGTGGCAAATACCCACACCCCTTTTTAGGAAAAGCACTCCAGGAGGTTACTGTTTACTTAGATGGTTTCCAGTCTGGGTATCATTCTGCTTATGGATTCAAATCAGACTTGGTCATCCTGATAGATGACCTTTATATCAAGAAAGGGATGAAGGGGTACAACCCTGTCAATTCTGCTCAATCTATCATTGCCTTTTGATACAACCAGCCATAGGAGGCACTGCAGGGTCAGTTTCCAAGAGCACTGTTGGGTGGCCATTCCTTGCATGCTTGCTTTGGGGTTTTACAGGATGCCAAATGTCCCCACTGTTCTGTAACACCTACGTGAAGCTGTGGGGAGTGGTTATTAAGGGATTTTGAACCAAATGCGCTCAGTATGCTGCTGACAAAACTCCATTTCCCTGTGACATCTGAATCAGGTGAGGTTGCACATAAGTCCTGGGTCAGGGTCTAGACTCAGTGGTGGGCTGGATGAGGGCCAGTTAACCAAAGCTGAATCCTGGCAAAATTGAAGCCGGGCAAGTGACTCCCAGTCTGAGAGATGGGCTCATTCCTGTTCTAGGTAAGATTGCACTCCCTTTGCAAGAGTGCTGATAATCCAGGGGCCCTACTAGATTCCATCATTTCAAGTGACTGCAATGACGCAGAGCTCCTTGCGCCAACTCCAGATGGTTCATAAGCTGTAGCCTCTCCTGAAGAGGGGTAGCTTGGCCATGGTGGCACAGGCACTAGCAACCTTAAGACGGGGTTTCTGCTCTGTGATGCCACCTTTAAGGGTGCTCCAGAATATGGAAGTAGTGTAGAATGAAGGGGTTTTTAGGCGCTCCCCATTTTAACATGCAACTGCTTTGCTGAGGGAACTACACTGGCTGCCTGGTTGTTACCAGACCAGGTTTAAGGTTCTGGTATTAGTGTACAATGTCCTAAACAACTTGGAAGCAGGATACTTGAGAGAATGTTTCTCCTTTATCAGTTGTGCTTGTAGGAGAACATCCCTTTAGTCATCCCTTTTGTTTCTCCTTTAAGTCATTGTGCTTGTAGGAGAACATCCCTGTAACGGTTATTCCTTGATTGAAGGCTTGATTGGTGTCCACCTAGAGAACTGTTTGTGTAGGAACTCCTTTTCTGGGGAACTCAGTGCCTCTGGTAGCCAAGCAGGCACTAGCATTGTATTGTTTTTGGTGCCTCCTGAAAACAAGAAGCCTTCCTGAACTAACTAACCAGCCACAGCTTTGTTGATCTCTTTCATCGTACATTGTTCACAGCTAATATGGAGCAGTATATAAATCTTGTAAATAAATACTGAGTCAATAATGAATCCAGGTCTTACAGTGTAATCTTCTGCATGCTTGCTCAGATGTAAGTCCCACTGTGTTCAGTGGGTCATAGCCCTAGTACATACCGATTGCAACCATAATCTAACAAATTGGGGCAATTTTGTTTCCGTATGTATATGCTTGTGTGTTCAACAGATTCATTTCTATTTTAGCTGGGCTTGGATTTTACAAGATATCTTGGGAATTGCTTTCTGCGTGAACTTGATTAAAACACTCAAAGTACCCAATTTCAAGGTAAGTTAACCAATCTGGCCAAAATGCACTAAAATGACACATTCCAGAGAAAGCAGGAGCTGTGCTGGTCTGTTGCAGAAAAAGAAAGCTTCGTTTTTGGAGCGGAAGCTTTAGTTTGCTAGAGCATGTGATACAGTAGACCTTCAGGACATAATGCTTCTTAAGTAATATAATATTTTTGCAAACACAAACACTCTGATTAATCTTTCTGTTGTACAGCTACTGTGCAGAGTTGCTTGCACAAACGCAATACATAACCACTTGCACAATGGAAAGATTAATCTGCAAACATGACTTTAGTTGAATTCTCCTCTTGTGAATAGTTCAGGACCTAATTCTACTAAAGCAGCAACATTTCATTGGCAGAATGACAATTTATGTTTTAAAATAACTTTTCTGTTGTAAAAAAAATTAGTTGCATTACATAAGCCAAATTATTTCTTTTATTGAATTCTTTGTATCTTGAACTGTCTTTTGTTTTTGTTTTTTTGGGGGGGGTATCAAAAACAAGTGGCAGTAAAACCCTTAAAAGATGTTTAGTAAATGGAAGTCCAAAAAAGAACATATCTTTCAGATTTATGATGAAACAATGCTATTAACATTATACATTTTACTTATACATTTTATAAAAATCACATGATTCTTCTTTGTTCTCTAGTCGTGTGTGCTTCTCTTAGGCCTCCTTCTTCTATATGATGTCTTTTTTGTTTTCATCACACCGTTCATTACAAAAGTAAGTATACAGTTCTGTAATATTTTTCATGAAATATACTAATGCTGTGTATGCATAAAATATATTTTCAAGCACTTTGCTCCACAACAGCTGCTATGCATATCTAGATGGAAAAAAGCCCTACAGCTCCATCCATGTACCACCAGCATGGTTATTGGGCAGTATAGAAATGACTAGCATCAGCATTCTCTGGTCACTGCTAAGAGTATTCTACAGCCTTGCATATATTCTGCCTGCTAATCTTTTATTAGATAAAGAGGCATCTATTTACAATAACATCAGAATTTGTCATATTTGGTGTTATTCCCACCCCTCTCCTCCCTGTCTCAAGGGAAGAAAGGTACTGACTGGATATATTTTTTACTTTTGTTCCTCAGTGAGAGGAAAAGGGAATTGCTCATTTCTCCAAACAAACAAAACAAAAGGAAATAGAATTGACCAAAAAAGAAGAGGTGTGTCAGCTTTCCCCAGTCTTCCAGTTGTATTAGATTGGAACTCCAATTGTCCCCAAGCAGCATTCCTAAGCAGCGGTGACCATGCTTCCTGGACAAATTACTGGTGGAGGAAGCTATCAAGGGATACTAGCCTTGCTGTCCATGTGCTACCTCCATTACCAGAGGCAGCATGCCTGCACATGCACATGCCAGTTGTTGAGCTGCTTGGGCAGGTGGAGGTCTTGGGCCCATCTTGCTACTGTATAAACGGTGTGCTAGACTGGATGGACCATTAGTCTGATCCAGCATGGCTCTTCTTATGTTCTTAAATGGTGGAGGTGTAGACCAGCACATCTGCAAGGTACCTGGTTGAAGAAAGCTGGCTTCAATATGCCGTATTTTTCGCTCTGTAAGACGCGCCTGATCATAAGACGCACCTAGTTTTTAGAGGGGGAAAACAAGAAAAAAAATATTCTGAATCAAATGGGCACATAATCACAGGTACATTCCCCATCACTTTCCCATGGGCTGCACATCTGACAGACTTACTGCACGCGCACATTCGCTCTATAAGACACACAGACATTTCCCCTTACTTTTGAGGGGGGAAAAGTGAGTCTTATAGAGCAAAAAATACGGTAAATACTGCAATGCAGGGGGCAGAGGTTGCAGTTAAATGCACTTAAAGAGGAATGTGACAAAATAGAAAGAAAGAACTGTGTGGAGCTGGGTCTGTTCAAATGTAGACGATAACCCAGTGATTAAGCCAACAAGAAATCATGAGTTAACTTTTGGATTGTTTAGCCTCCAAACAACCCAGCAGTTTTAATTTGGGCATTACGGAGGCAGGCGCCAACTGTGGATTACTGAGTCAAAGCAGAAGAGACAGGCGTACTCTTGCTTATGAATGACAACCCATCAGATTTTAGACCGATGGATTGTTGCTGCAAGCAAACCAGCTCACTGAGATGACCTACTTGAATGTTAACATTCAGAAAGCGAAATGGGAGTAGATTCAAACTTTTTCATGGCATTTTTGTAGTAAAAAGATGAGCAAGGAGTGCACTGTTACTCAGTGCAATCTTATATGTTTGAGTGGCACTGTGATGCCATCAAATTAAAATCTTGTCCATACGTTGAGCATAGAGCTCCAGCCCCATAACCTACAGAACCCTCAATTCTAGTGTTTTTCAAGCAACTTCTAAATTGTCCAAGTATAATCTAAGATAGTAATCTTTCAAAAGAAGGCAAAATTGATATGCAAATATTTGAAACTGAGATGTTTTCTTTCTACTTCTGTATCATAGAAATCTGTATTGTTGGTTGGTTTCCTGCCCTCTTTCAGTTTGCATGTATGCTTTTGAATTTTCTGAAAGTGAAATTATGTTGAATTTCCTCAGTTTGAAACTTGTTTCTAATATGCCACAAGCTCTTGGAAGAATTATAACTGCAGCAAAATTTACTCACCTATGTCTGCTGTAAACTAAAGCTGCAATCATTGACTTGGATCCAGTTAAGCTTTTTAAAAAAATTAAATCTGTACACCTTTGGACACTGTTGGATTATGAACAGATTATCTTTTCTTTTTATGCATTTCAGAGAAATATGCTAGCTAAAATACATTGTAAGAGTGTTACATTAGCTTTTGAAAATCAAATATAGATATCTGAAATAATATGCTTGCTAAAGTAATGCTTTAGTATCAAAATACTTCATAATTTCAGAATGGAGAAAGTATAATGGTTGAAGTTGCAACAGGTCCTTCAGAAAACAGCGAAAAGGTAGGCATATTCTGAAATAAATGTAACTTGTATTAATATGATGTGGGGCATTATAATTCTGAATTTTCATGGGTGTAAGTGCTACAATTAGTTTATGCTAACACACAATCCAAGCAACATACAGCATTTTTAAGACTTTTTGAGGTTCAGCTATAAGGAAGCTAAGGAAATTCCTAATGCTTTCCTATTCACATCAGTGAGACTTCCAAGTGCTGCACTTTACCGAGATTGTGCCCTGAATATTTAGGTATAACATGCATATAGCCATTTCTGTAGCTTTCTTTTAAAGTATTAAATGCTTGTTGGCTTGGGTTTGATCCTAGAGTGATGGAAACTTGGTGGAAGCCTCTGCTGAGCGGTCAGCTCCTCATGAGAACGTAAGGATTTAAGATATGTTCATGGGATTTTTAATGGCATCCTTTGAATGAAGAGTAGCCTTTGGAGTAAAAACGTCTGACTCTCTCCAAATGTTTTTCTTCAGGGCCTGGATCAAAGCAGTGCCCAACTGCTTATAAAAAGGCTGAAATTTGGTGGTGTTTTCTTGCCTCATATGGTGCATTTTCTTAGTATTGTTGGGTATAGTCTCCATCTGTCTGACATCCACATGCCCTGTCATCCTCTTGGCTTGTATGCTTGGTCATACTTTGTGCAATCAGCATCTTCGTTCCTGTTTGCTAAATTCCAATCTTTCATAATTGGAAGTTCCACAACTAGACGAGCAAATAGTTCTGAAAAAAAATTAAAACCTTTTTTCTTGAGCATCCTCTGGATTTGGACTAATGTGGGGTTTGAAAACACTGTTTTGCAGTTGCCAGTGGTTATCAGAGTGCCTAGGCTGATGTTCTCTGCAAGGATGTTATGCCAGATGCCATTTTCATTGCTTGGATATGGTGACATTGTTTTGCCGGGTAAGTGTCTTTTCCAAAAGCTAAGATGATCATGCCGTGCTCTGCACTCCTAGCTGCCAATAGACCAAACCTGGAATCATGTCATGAAAGGTATTGCATGTAATGCCTGCATTCTTTTTAAGGCAGGCACAACCGTTTCATTGCAACATATGCAGAACAGTCTTTCATATAACAGCTGTACAAATCTTTAGCAGCATCACATACTGCAAACCCATTTTGTGCCTTTAAAGAAGGTTTCCTGGATTTTATGTCAGATTCTTTCCCCCATTATGCTACTTGGAGTGCAGGAACATATGAAGTTGCCTTATACCTTGTCAGACCTTGTCTGCACTGACTGGGAACACCTCCAGAGCTTTTCTCAATCCCACCTGAAGGTGCCAAGGATTGAAATTAGGACCTCCTTCATGCAGAGCATTTGTTCTGCCACTGTACTATTGCTGTTCTACAGAGTGCAGAGACTACAGTATAGACTGATCCTAAGCATAGTCAAATGTACTATTGTTTCATATGGGATTGAAGTCTGTGTACATCTGTTTAGGTTTTCAGATTTGCAGCTCTAGCTCCTATTCATTGAATTCAGGGAGACCTATTCCCAGAATTTGAATTATGGGAATGGGTAGGGGAGGTAGGGAGGGCCCAAAATACAATCCACAAAGCCCACATCTTGGAACTAGCGTCACCTGTTTGCCATATTTGGAAACTATTATGTTTTCAGTTTGCTGATAGATGATTTAGCTCTCTCTAAGCCCCTTCTCTACAACCAAATGCTGCTCATGAGTACTAGAGTCATCCTGTTGATTCCAAAGAAATTCACTTCCTGAAATATTCAAACTAGGGAGATGCTTATAGCTCTCCTCAATCTATGTAACTTCTGTTTGTAAGCAAAATCTTTATATAGAGAACTAGTGCATACATATAATGACAAACTATGGCTTATTTAAACATGGGTCCTGGCTACACGCTAACCTGGAACTATGGGTCAGTTGTAGGTTGTTAGCCATGACAATCCATGAAAAGGACCTGTGGTGTCAACAAAGGCTAAATAAAGCATAGATTAGTGTACATGTGAACCAGGCCATGACCTTTTACCTTACATATGCTCTGTTTCATTAAGCTTTTCACAAGGGGACCTTTATGAAGGCAGGGGGCAAGGTTCCACCAAGCATCCTACAAGTCAAGCACTGTTCACAACCTAACCCAGCATTAATATGACTTGGATGGCTTCACTTTTTTCCTGCCAGACTCTTGTTCTGACCTATCTTTTTGTGTGTTTGTTTTTAGGTCTCCTGGTCGCCTACTGTCACAGATTTGATATTCAGACAAGGTCTTCGCGTGTGTATTTCATTTCCTGTATTATAGGTAAATACCCAAGTATATGAATAATTATATTTATTTTGTTTATTTATTTAAACATTTGTATACCATTCAGCAGCTGGAAAAGGCTCCTTGCATGGTTTACTGCATTAAAATATATACCAACGATCAATAAAATATAAAATCACACAAATAGTACATCAGACAAAGATGGCATTATTAGGATTAGGTAACAGGTTTGGATTGTTCTTGAATTAGTTTAACATCAAACCAAGTTACAATTTATTAAGGTTGAAAATTTGGGGGGTGAAACAGATTCCAGAATCCTGGAAGACAGCGACGAGCTCATACCTTGAACAGCAGCACGCCACACTGCAACATTTTGTTGCAGATTCTGCTTGCCTGAAACCATAACCTCAAGAGCACACCTGATAACCAATTGTATTGGATATGTATACAATCAAATCAAAAGTATCAAAATGTATAATGCTCAGCAGGTTTTCTTTTTTCTTTTTAAAAGAGTGATCTTTTTCTACAGCTTATGCAGTTGGCATGTTAGTCACCTTCTTGAGTCTGTCACTAATGAAGATGGCACAGCCAGCCCTTCTCTATCTAGTACCATGCACACTCCTCAGTTGCACACTCGTTGCCTTATACCGCAAAGAGATGAAGAAGTTCTGGAATGGCAACAACTATCAGGTAGGCAGAGGGCGTTTGGCTGGTATGAGTTTCTTACTTTTTTGATGCACTTGTGAAAAAGTGCCTGACATTCCGTGAGTATTTGCGGTTCATAGTTCTTTAAAAGTGGCCAGAGAGTATGGCTCTTGCATAATAAGAGTATTGAACCGGGGAGGGGGAAGGGTTGTTTTGCTTTTGTTCACATGGTTTTGACTTTGCTTAAATTTGAACATCCGTCCTTCTGCTGTGCTAACAATAACTTAGTAAAAATAGCACCTTGCATATTTTGTATCTCTATCTCTGCTCAGAATTTTCCTTCCGTTTAGTCAGATTTGACTGTTTTCAGTGAGAAACCTGTATCTGGTTAATACCAGGCTGCAAGGGGAGGGAGCTCACTTGACTGAATGCTCACTCATGATGCACAGAAAGAAAGCTAGCATATCAGGATGAAGATGAATAGTGGTCAGATGATACCTGTTCAGAAGGGGACTCAGCTGGAACAGCAGCCAAATCTGATGAAAGGTGCTTACCTGGACTTCTTAAGCTAAAGTTGGATCTAGGAAGAGCACCAAACTTAATGTGTTTGCAGCACTATCCAGAATCCATTGATCCTAATCTCTCTGAACCAAGGAACTGTATTAGTTCGGACCTCAAAACTTCTCAGGATTATGCTTCATTCTGACCTTCATCCCAAGTTTTCTCACATCCACACAGCAGTTCAGCGCTTCTGCAACTTCACTTGACTTACTCCACCAGAACAAAAAAAATTACCTCATTCTGAGTCCCTGGATGACCTCTTCCAGCAACTCACTCAGATTCAGATTCCTGTCCAGGAGCATTTCAGTGGCATAGCACCTGTTTTAATCAGATAAAATGAACCCTCTTACTAAAAACCTTAGTTCTCAAACCATTTAGCCATCCAGGAATCCTGGCTCGTAGCCTTTCTCCCTTCACTATTCCATTCTTTTGCTGAAGAATCCTGGTGTCCCAAATTCTTGTTACCTGGAATGTTTTCAAGGTGGAGGAAGGGACAGAGGAAAAAAGGGAAACACATAGTAGAGGAAGAGGTTGGTTTTATCTGATCCTGCTATAGAAGTTCTGCTCCTAGTGCATCCTAAGGAGCAGGCAGGAGCCTTTGAGCACTGCCAAGATAACAAGACAGACTAACTTCCTTCTGAGAGGCCAGCAGACAGGACCTGGAGGCTACCTGTGGCCCACATATGTTGCACCCAATTGAAATGTTAAATAGCATGAAGGGCAAGAATGTCTTGCCGAATCCCATAGGTGACATGAAATGGACCAAAGATAAGTTCCCCATTTCCATCTTCTGGACATGGCCCTGAAAATAGGAGTAGAAGCACCACAGCAATCCTTGAGTCTATGCCATATGATTAAGCGATGTGCTACAGCCTACAGAGACAAGACTCCCACAGCCTTCTCAGTGAGAAGTTGTCTAAAGGAATTCAACTACATTGCCTTGTTTAAAAAAAGATCACAACACTTCTCTGTTCTCGCTGTTTCTCCTTTCAGCTGATATACCTATGTTCACTCAGGAGGATGAAATTGAAGGATTATTTCTGTGTGTTCCTGAAACAATATATTTTCAATAGGTTATGGATGTGTATGTACACACACACACACACACACAGAACATTAATATGTTTCAAGCATAGCCAGTTTTAGAGGGAAGAGGCTGACTGGATTCACATGACATGGTAAGCCACCTGGCTTTATAAACTCAGGTGGTTTAGTGTGTTGTTCAAACACAGAAGCATTTCATAGGGAGGGGTTTATAAGCTTAGCTGTTGTTCTTATAAAACACCTCATAGAGCCATGACTTGTTCTAAGGTTTATAAGCCATGCTGGGTTTAAAGTGTCTTCTGAAGCCACATGACACAGCAAGCTTAGAGATGGCCAAAACTGCTACAGACCAGCTGAAGGGATATCCACTCTTGCCAAGCAGCTCTGGCAAGCACTGATGGCAGCCCCTCCGAAGTGCTCAAGTGGCATTTAGGGGCAGTCCCCTCACCCTGCCATTGATGCCAACATGGGGGGCAGGGCAGGGCAGCTGCTGCTGATCCCAGCAAAACAGACATGCTTGTCGACCCTTTTGGGCTGGCAGGGTAGAGGAGGTCACCCCAAAATGGCAGGCAGGGACAGTAGAGAAGGGGCGATTGCTCTGGCCAGCCCCTGGCTCTGCCTGCGGTTTCAGCCCAGCAGCACGGGGCAGCGGTGGGGGCATGTGTTGCTTGGCCTTTGGTAGAGGAGCCATGTCGAATGCAACTTGCCTGGCACTGTCCAGTGCTGCTGCCAAACCTGGCAGAGAGGGACTGCCAAGGAAGAACCCCAAGCCATACCATAAGCGGGGGAGAGAATGTCTAGTCGCAGGTAGCTTTGGGATATACATGTCCTATGGTTGACCCTGCTTCTGTAGTTAGAGCAGCATATTCTTCCAAAACTGGACCTTTCAGTGTGCATTTTATGCACCATTTCTATCTCCTTTGGTATTCTGTATGTATACGTTAGGATTCTCTGACTCTGGTGCATGAATGCTGAATATTGCAACTTGAAATATATTGGTTCCAAATAATGTTTTTATTCTACCAAAAGTTGCTCTAAATACTTCAGTCCATGTTCTTAACTATCAAAAGGTAATTCAAATTTCAAATAACAAGGTTCATTATTAAGAAGTACTTACATTGCCATAGCAATTATTGCAAATGCTTTTCTCAGCTAGTTCTATTTGAAGGATTAAAATTGCTCTGAACTTGGGGCCTTGGAGTGAAACGGACTTAGTTTGAAATGAAAATTCAAATTTACAATTTGGGAATTGAATGGAGTTTGGATATTTTGCATGGGTATATGACTTATTTACTCAGTATTAGGCAGCATTAAAAGAAATATCACTTCCAAATCATATGAAGTACTAGTTCCCCTTTACTCAACACTGGTTAGGCCCCATCCAGAGTATTTTTTCCAGTTCTGGGCATCACAGTGGAAGAAAGGTGTAGACAAGCTGAAAAGAGTTCAGAGGAGGGTGACAAGGATGAACCAGGGACTGGAAACAAAGCCCTTTGAGAGAACCGGACATGTTTAGGCTCAGGAAGAGAAGACTGAAGGAAGAGATATGTTCGCACTCTTCCAGTACCTGAAAGACTGTCACAAAGAGGAAGGCCAGAATCTCTTGATCATCCCAGAATGCAGGACATGGAACGACAGGTTCAAGTTACAGGAAGCCAGATTCTGGTTAGGTATCAGGAAAAATTTCCTGACTGTTGGAGCAGTATGACAATGGAACCAAAGACCTAGGGAGGTTGTGGGCTCTTCTGCATTAGATGTGCCCAAGATGCAACTGGGCAGCCATCTGAGAGGGAGGGTTTAATTGGAGTCCTGCACTGAGCAGGGATTGGACCCGAGTGCCCTCTGGCCCCTTCTGTGATAATCCGGTACTTGTTTTATACCATTTGTGTTGCATATTAAAAACAAGTGAATCTTACCTAGGGTGTTGGACTCCTAAAGGATACACTTGTTATAGGGTGTACTGAGCATTTCTAAAGTGCTGTTTCTGAATAAACCTTCCGGTTTCTGCCCCTCCCTTCAGTCATTTTAACTTTCACCTCATAAATGAATGTTATTACAATTCTTCTCTGCAGGAAGGAGCTTTATATTTGAGCAAGTGTATAATTACCTCTTCAGCATTGCATATTTCACAGTTTTTCCATGCATCAAGGCAGGTGGGGCATGGCAAGGGTGTGTGGAAACCAGAATTATCTCTCCTTTCTGCCTGAGTACAGGATCAGATCTCTGATCATGACCCTAGTTACCTTTGGCACTTGGCCTTTAGGCAGTTTGTCCTAATCTATTGTTCAGACCTTGGTAGCTGTTTTTCAGCTTCCGCTTTCATTCAGTCCAGTTTTACAGTGTCAGCAAATCATGAATCAATCCAAGAAGCCACAGGATTCTACAGCATGTGTAAATTGTGCAGTTTTGGTAGCAATTTGTTTTGCCTGATGTATATTGTTTCTGATAGTTATGGAAGGACACTGAAACCCTCTGGCATCTTTAAGTTCTAACTGACCCCCTTAGATACCTTTGAGATTTCACCAATTATTGTCCATAGGTTTTCAAGCCAGTCTTTGCAAGTATGAGAACTGGAAACAGATTTAGTAATCTGAAATAAAAACTAATATCTGGAATGTTGACTTCACCATTCGGTGACTTGTTTGCACATGAAGGTGGCAAATCCTGGTTTAATTAATCCACAATTTGCCAGGTTTCATGCTACTGCCACTTTGCATAAGCAGTCTATGATCAGCCTGCTCAGTCTTGCATACCTGTACAATGTGGAATATTCATGGGTTAAACAGCTCCTGGTTAATGTATGCTTAGTTCTTAGGTTAACTTTGTTTAACCCGCAAATAACGTTTGTGTCTGGATACACAAAATGTTTGTTTGTGTGGAGGTGGGCGTGTTAGTTGATAGAGTCAGTGGAAATTAAAATTCAGGTAAACTGTAATTTCCAACTACCGTCTTGTCCTCCTCCAGACTACCTATATTTACTTTTGTCTTACATTAGCAGCATAATTTTTACTTGGTTCTTGTCAGTCTGACAATACAGTAACAGTAGATAACAGGTCTGTGTAGAGCCATAGTCTTTTCTTTAAGTAAGATCTGTGAGATAGGCCTGTGAGATGGTTGTTGAACCATCCTCACAACAGTGCAGTGTTTCGCTTTACTTCTTTTGCCAGAGGAAATGAGAATTATCAGATGCCCCAAGCAAGGTGGGCATGGACAGGGTGAAGTACGGTGCTGGGAGGGCAGGCCAGCAAAGGAGGAGAAGGGCTAGATGTTCGATTCCTATTCCCTCTTCTAACTGCTGTGCCAGTAAAACTTCAAGTTGACTTGGTTCACTGACCATCACAAGATAAGCAGGGTACCATGGCTCTGAATGTGCTACTCCACTGCAAGGCTGCTCCACGTCCGTACCTTTAAAAAAAAAAAGTGACATGAATTACTGCACCTAGGAAAATACTTGACTCATTAAAAACACATACTTTCTTGCTGGAAGTAAACGATGCGTGGCAATATGGCCCTGAGCATTGGTGTTCTTTATTTTCAATGTGAATGGCAACTTAGATTACCCAGGTTTCACAAGCCTAGCTAGCCTTTTATTTTGTTTTAACATGCAGCTATCAACTTGGCCCCAAACTTTTTTTTTCTTTTTGGTGTTGGCTTCCTGGCAGATATGTTAATCGGATGTTTAAAAGCAATTTTGATGACATCTTTTGTAGTTCTTGTTTTTCCATTGGCATTCAGCAGACATTTGTCCATGGCAAGAAAAATAATGGACCATGCTATTAACTTTGTGGGGAGGAATGGGTTTTTGGTTCCCAGGCTCATTTCCCCCTAAATTATTACTTTTAGTTGACTTTGTGGACAGCTTTCTCTCCTTTCTTTACTCCATATTAAACAGTAAGAGGTTATTAGCATGAAGGTACAGTATGTAAATCACAAAGCAGTTATCCATCTAGATTTTGCTTTATAATACAGCCTAATACTGTGCAGCTGAGAAGTATAGAAATTTCAGTCCATCGCATTTGCAGCCTGCTTCCAAGTATGTGTGCCTCCAAGTATGTCTGTTTCTTTCCGCTGATCACCCAACTTGCTTGTATGAATCTCCCACCTTTAAAAGGTGGGGCTTATCCACACCACACACTTTTATTGTTCTTATGGCATCTTAAACTTTCATGGATCTCTCCCTGCCCAGATAGTTGACAAATTGTAGTCTGGTGAAGCAGCTGAGAAGTCTTTGTTGGAGCTTTCATGAAACGATTAACTCCCCTAATTTCTTGAAGGAACCAAAGCTCTAGCACCAAATTTCTTGAAGGGACCAAGCTCTAGCACAGCTGCTTCTTTATATAGAAACAGAGTGAGTCAGAAGGGGTCTCCCGGGCCATCTAGTCTGACCTCCGGCACCAGCCGGCTCTGCTCACGACATGCCCACCATGTGGACGTCCAGCCTATCCTTGAACACCCGCACCGATGGGGCCTCAACGACCTCCCATGGAAGCCCATTCCACGCCCTCGGGGTCCTAACTGTCAGGAAGTGCTTCCTGGCATCCAAATTGAACCTGGGTTCCCTGAGCTTTGCTCCGTTGGAGCGCGTCCTGCCTTCCTCTGCAGGGGAGAACAGGTCTCTACCCATCTCCATGTGACATCCCCTCACACACCTGTATGTTGCCAACATATCCCCTCTGAGTCTCCTCTTCTCCAGGCTGAAGAGACCCAGTTCCCTTAGTCTCGCCTCGTACCCCATCCCCTGCAAACTGGCCACCAACCTTGTGGTCCTACGCTGCACTGACACTAACCTGACTATATGCTTTCTGTATTGAGGGACCCAAAACTGAGCACAATACTCCAGTTGCAGGCGCACCAGAGTCATGTAGAGTGGTCGTAATACCTCTCTCGATCTAGAAGCCACACTTCTGGCTATGCAACCAAGGGTGGCGTTCACCCTCTTGACCACCACATCACACTGCTGACTCATGTTTAGCCTGCGGTCAACCAGTACCCCGAGGTCCCTTTCACAAGTGCTGCTCTCCAGCCACTTGTCCCCTAACCTGTACTTATGACAGCTATTCCTATGCCCCATATATTTTTCTGCATGCTGCTCTCTAAGCTTGGTTAATCTGAGGACTGTTATACAATTATCGTAAGTTGCCTGACAGCCAGAGAATTGATAACTAAAAATGTACTTCTTTTTATTTTTATGTTCAGGCTATGGATTTTGCGACCAGTGAAGAAAACCCCACAAGAGCCAATGAACAACATGGAGGACAATAACAGGGCACCTAAAATAATGTATCAAGATTTTCTACTCAAATACTAGAGACTGGTCTAATTTTTAAATGGGAATATTTCTTACAGTTTATTACAAAAATGACACTTTTTACACTTGCACATATATTTTTGTGACGAGCTGACAGTTGATACTACCGGAATACTAAAAAAAGGAAAAAGAAAACCCTGCTCATTTTTTAAAGTGCCAAACTATATTAGGTAAACCTGTGCCTTGTTTCACTTGAAAAGAGTGTTTGATTATGAGATGGAACATATTTTTACATATTGTCCACCTTGGTGCTGTGTATAAGACTTTTTGGCTAATACTTTATGAACAGTGTTCATAAAGAGTGGCATAAATTAGAAGTGTCTTGAATGGTTTTTTTTTTTTTTTTCTAGCAGTGAACAAAGAATGGTGGTTCAGTTGGACTAAACAGTGCAGATGTGGGATGGGGGTTAGCAATAGTTAATTTAGACTGTGTAGGCAATACTTCTGGGCCCATGGGCACATTTCCATTTTTTTCTGGGTTGGGAGGGCACAGCAAATCTTAATTTTTGCCATTTGCAGGGCTTCCTTGTCTTTTGCCCCTTCCCTGTGTTTCCTTTTCCCATCCTTTTCCCTAGATTTTCTTCCTCTCCCACCCCAGCATTTATTTCTCTCTCTTTCAGCCCCCATTTCTTCTTTCTTGTGTCTTCCCACTGTGTCTGCTGCCCCCTCACTGGCCTTCTCCTACTGCCATCATGCCTGGCTTACCCCTTCCCACTTCCCACCCAGCCTTCTCTTCTGTCCACCTGCCCCACGCTTCTACTCCTCTAGTTATTTTGACCCCATCCACTCACTTGTCTCTTCACAGCTTCGGCCACCTCCCTGCTTCTGCTGCCTGCCACCCAGCTGCCCCCGCCCCCCCGGCCAGCCTCTGCTTCCTCTGCAGTGTCATACTTGGCTCAGAAGCAAGGAAGCAGCAGCGCTGGGGATGAGTGTCTGGGGCAGGGAGAGAGTCCTGGAAAGTTGCTGTCCCTGATCCAAGTCCGTTTCATCCCAGCCCAGATACTGCTATAAAAGAGCAGTTGTCTGCCGCAATCGTGTGTTGGCCCTCTGAATATTCTTTTCACGTTTTATTCTTTCTATCCAGATACATGAACCGCAAAGCAGTTTAAAGGTAATAAACATAGACTAGATAAGAATCAAAATTATACTTATTCTTTTTTTTAAACACGGAGGAGTGTTTAAAACTTGATTCACATGCCAGGGATTCAGAAACATTCTCTGTGACTTTCATCCATTCTTTCAGGGCTTAAATACATGGCATATTCACTGTCAGATAATTTTTAAAAATGTAAACCAAAGGGTGAGAGGGCCCAAGCTTCCATTGTGGCTAGAGCACATAGAAAAGAAAGGTTTAATCCTTCCCTCCCCATCCACAGTTCCCATTTAAAAACACCCCCTTTATATTACAATTCCACTAGAATAAAAGCTCCCATTGACACCAACAGGAGCTTTTATTTCATCACTAACTGCAGTATGGTGCAGCGATTTTGGAGGGATAGTAGCTGAAGAGGAAGAGCTTGGTCTCCCTGGTATCCCAGAATATGTAATTAGGCTCTCACTAAGGATGCCATTAGGTTCCAAATACTAACTTTTGTCGAAGCGCTATCCCGTCTTGTAGGCAGAACTCAGTTCAGTGATACTCTTTTAAATGCTAATAAAGTGCTCTTATGTGAGTTAAAAGCCAGGCCTTTTTCTGCCTTCTCCCCTTTCATTTTGCATTTCATCAGCATTTGAAAATTAGTTATTTGAATTTGGAAAAGATTTCCTACCTATGACAGCAGTTTCAACGTCTTTATTTTGGCTCTATGAATGAAGAAAAATGCAAATGTGTGTGGCAACACATTTCTAAACCAAAGAGACTTGAAGGAAGCTGCAAAAACAGACTAAGCAATGCCTTAGTTTTGGTTCAGAGGTAACTGAAAATCATGTACATAGTAGAACATTACCTTTTGTGTACTGCAGGAAGAAATTTGAAACTTCTGCTTTTTGTTTAAACAGTCCCCCATCATGTCTGAACTCAGGAGCATGGGGTTTGTTTACCTTGGTTACTGAGAACAAGCCAAGATCTCAAACTGGGTTTGTTCCTGGATTGTTTTCACCAAGTACAGTTTAAGCACACCAGAGTTTCCCAAGTGCAGACATTGTGGGAAATTAGTTTTTGTAAGTATGAGTTGCAAAAGCTTCTGTTCTTCTTACACATATGGAAGAGGAAGAGAGAAGGAGGGGGGAATACATGAGGCCAAGCTCATGGTGGTCCATCCATGTGGCAATAATTTATGGTTTTATGTTACACCAGAATGAGATTTTATTCTACAAACTCTTTAAATGCAATATATCCCTTTCTAAAGCATAGATTCAGTATTCAGAAGTGTTCCAGGTGTTTTCCTCCTGTTGATTATAATTTAAATAACTATCTGCATATGTGGGAAGAAGTGTTTGATGAATGAAGTCTCCTGTCTGCATGTTGGCTTTCCCAGGGGATTGATCTGGCTTCTAAATCTAGGCTGAAGCCTACATGCCAGGCGCAGGCTGCACTTTTCAGACCTTCCCTCCATACCAGCGATGGGCAGAGAAGGTGCTACATCTGCAGTGCCTTAACCTACAGTCCATATTATGAACAATGTTGTTTAGATCCTCTTCTGAACCAGTTCATGAGAGAGCTTTGATTCTGTATTGAGAGGAGAAAGAAAGTGGGAAGTTACAGGTCTGCTACTCAAGTGCCACCGAAATGAATAGAAGCTTTGTGGAACAAGCTTTGTAATGTTTCCATTCTGCAGAGTTGTTTTCCACAGACTAAAGAGCTGCCATTTTAATGGACCTTTTTCATCCATTCATTCCGGTAAAGGTATGAATTGATTGGGAGATGCATATAACATGATGCTGTGAAGCAGTTTTCAGAGTGATGATGAATTAACTAAAAGGTTTACAAACCTGAGAAACTTGAAGGGTTAGTCATCAAGCGTTTTCATCCCCAAATACAAGCCATCTTTCATAGGTGATTCTTTAGCCAAGAGGAACTAATTCAGACACTGGCAAACTTCAATCTTCCACTGACTGTTGTAAACAGAATGAACCTGAGATAACTTTTCCCTTTAAACTGTTTTTCACAGATGAAGGGTAGGAACTAAATCATAGTAAAATCATATTGTTTTCCTTTGAAGAATGAATATTTGCAGTAAAAAATAGAGGAATTTTCTTAAGATGTCTTGAGAAATTTGCAATATTGTGATCCATTTCTTTATAGATCTATTTTCAACTCTGGTTTTATCAATAGAGGAGTATTTAATTCAGTGTTCTTAAATATCTAAGCCTTATTGGATTATATTCTGTAAGGAATACATTAGAAGAATTCTGTCACAGACTGCTCTTCAAACACGAAGAACGTATTGCTCAAGTTAGAATTAATATTCCAGGAGGGCTCATGTGCTATAGTTGGTTTCAGAAAGTTAAATTAACAAGTATCTGCATGGATTATTAAATATGTTAAATCTGATAGTTTATCAGTTACTTAATAGTATGTTATTAATATAGTTGAATAGGACTGATGCTGGAAATTTTTACTGAAAAGATTCAGTGTTTAAAAATTCAGTTGGCCTTCTACACATTAAAAGCCTTATTAGTAATAAAATTAATCTTATTGCATTATGGCAGCAGTCAATTCTGATAACTACCTTCTTTTCCACTTTACCTCTGAAACATTGTACACATGTTTTCTAAAAATGTTATGGTTTACAAAATTTGTATTGAATAAACCTTTCAACGATAATTTAATACTGTCCCTGGTTCTTCCTTGTCTGATGTAAACACTAAAATAAGGCCTAGTGCTTGAAGTGGTTCATAGTGCACCTTTTCAATTGCTTTTGAGGTTACAAATATCATTCAAAGTATAATTCATGGTTTAATACACTGCTGAAAGGTTTGACTTTATGTGCTAACATTTAAAATGTTCAACCT
This sequence comes from Varanus salvator macromaculatus, assembly GCA_023646645.1. Taxonomy (NCBI): domain Eukaryota; kingdom Metazoa; phylum Chordata; class Lepidosauria; order Squamata; family Varanidae; genus Varanus; species Varanus salvator. The sequence continues at coordinate 11,719,047 of JAIXND010000786.1, forward strand.
TTTAGATCTGTATTTTGGGTAGTTCTGTTTATTTTGTTGTGATTTATTTTTATCTTCTGTTTTATAAGCCACTTGAGGTTGTTAAAAAGGAGGATACATTTAAACAGACGATGAAATTGTAAAACTTTTTGTGACTGTTACAGTGCAGACTATAGGTGGTAATACCCTGAGAACAGCTATGCTGGACCAGACCAAAGGCCTGTGTAGCCCATCCCTCTGTTCACACACGAGTCAGCCACATGCTTATATGAAATCCACAAGCACCCTATGTGCCTGACCCTGCACTCTTGTGAACCAGAAGAGGCAACCTTTCTCTCTCTAGAAAGGGCAACCAAGAAGCTTCCAAGGACTCTGCTTTCTGTTTTTAACGAGTTTCCAATACATATGAGAAGTGCTCCTCGGGAGTCTCTGATGAGGGACTTCATAAAATGCTCTTTTATAATCCAAGTAAACGATGTCTAATGGATCACTGTCATCTCCATGTTAACTGACACCCTCAAAATACTCAGGAAAATACTCATACTTCGTGAAATAGGAGTTATTTTTGCAGAAACCATGTTAATTCATTTTTAGCAGCACTTATCTTTGTATATGCATGAAAATTTAATATTTCATAATGTTTACAATTTACCCAGAACACACATCCAGAGATCGGTTTAAGCTTGAAATATACTTGGGTATGAATTTACAAAACTTCACACTATGTTGCATGTGAGGTGTGCATTTTGAAATAATGGTACACACATTTACTGATGGTTGGCACAGTAATTTGAATTTTTTGGTTGGCACAGTAATTTGAATTCCTTCTCTGATGCTAATCTATGAAACATCACAAGGTGAAGCAGATGTAGGAGCATTTGACTTGGAACATTTCATTCTTTGTCTCCACCCAGGACTTCAAACATTCCAGCTTTTTACAACAATGTAGAACAACTCAAACTGGAAAAAAACACAAATTGGTTTCAATGACCTTGCAGTTCTGTGCACCAGATTTAACGTAACTATGAAGGGAAAGTATTGTGCATATATCAGCTTAAGGTCTGTGATCAAAATTCACATGGTATTTATTCCAGAGTTGTAAGGATATTAAGCCTGTTTCCTGTGAGAATAGTTACAGTGCTTTGACTATTATAAGGACAATAAGGTCAAAAATCCTATGCCTCACTACACAGCTTCTAGGGAGACAGAATTCTTCGGATTCCCAATCTGAGCCTGGAAAAGAGCTCCACAGTTGGAGCTGGGGATCCAAGGCCAGCTTCTTCTGGGATTGTGTGAACATCCCCATTTGAGAGCCAGTGTGGTGTAGTGGTTAAGAGCACGGGACTGGGACTCGGACGATCCGGGTTCTAGTCCCCGCTCAACCATGGAGCCAACTGGGTGACTGGGCCAGTTAGAGACTCAGCCCAACCTACCTCACAGGGTTGTTGTGCGGATAAGATGGAGGAGGAGATGTAAGCTGCCTTGAGCCCTTTGTAGGAAAAAGGCAGGATATAAATCGAAAAATAAAAATAAAATTTGGGGTGAAGCAGGTGTTCAGGGAGCAGAAGAGACTTGAGTCAGCAAGGTATGAAATATACTGGCAGTAGCCCAGCTTCCTTCCCTCCCCATCTGAAGCACTTCCACTAGACCAGCCAGCTGGTGTGCAACATGCAAATTGCCTGCAGAGGACACCCAGAATCTCTCACATCTGGAGGCTTACAAGCAGCCCCCCCATTCCATTTCCTGTCATCAGAGTTCCCCCATGTGAGCCACATGGGGGTCTGCCCCATAGCATATAACCTTTCATCCAAGTTAGGGGTTTCTATTGTCACGCGCTTGCAATTTATACCCCGCCCCCACCACCACCACATGCACAGATGTTCATGGAGTGGAAGTCCCATCAGCCCTAGCTAGTATGCCAGTATCCAGGGACGATGAGAGTTGCACTTAACATGTGAAAGTCTCTGTTGCATTTATATCCTGGTTTTCCTCATGAAAAAACAATTCCTAGTGGAGTTCATACACTGGTGGTTGGTCTTGGTCTGACATTGGGCTGAGTTGCGTCATATCCAGTGCTCTGTGAGGAAATCTATGGAGGGTAGTTGGCAGTGTATTGGAGAGCTCTCTTTGCATTATTAATTCTGCTTCTATAGCATCACAATAGGTGTTCGCTGAGTGGCTCACAAAACAGACACACCATTAAAATCTAGAATAACACAAATATTAAAATCCAAAACATAGCTAAAAGCCACATTAACTGATGCTATTTAAAAGAAAGGACTTTATATGGTGCCCAAGAAGTGACCACCAAGAAGATGTTTCTCATACCCCAAACGCATGTGCCTCATGGCAGTAATGCCAAAAGAAGGGCCTCTCCTAAAGGCTTACTTACCACAAGGTGCAAAAATCAGAGTTTGTCCCTTAAAATCGTAATTGTCATGGTAAGTCGGATAGCCGACCTGAAGGTACCACAGTCATACCGAGATACCTTCACACCCAAACATGGACATGACTGGACAGATTTGGTAATGATTTTCTTATAAACTGGTGATGAAGAGTGAGGGCCTAGTTTTGTATCATGTTACCAATTTTATTGACATAATTTACATCTTGGCTGGTTTATCTGTTAGCTCATCACTATTTCAGTGGTACCTTTTAATAAAATGTTTATGAAAGTTGTTGATACATTAACTGAATTGTAACCCTAACTGCATTATTGATGTCTCTGCTTCAGAACAGGAAGGGAAGCAGAGCATTGACATACCATAATCAGAATTATGTCAGCCAATAGGCGCATGGTTTTGGCCTCTCTCCAGTTTTCAGCTCATTTTAAAAGGTTTTTCTTTTAAATGAAAACCTAACAGCTAGGGCAATCATACTCCTTTTCTATAACTATTTACTAAGCCAGTGTTTGACAAAACATTAAATTCTCTTCCCCTCCCTGCCCATAAAATGAGAAGAGGAAATCCATGTGGGAAGCAGTTCTTCAGATATCCTGGTCCCAAGTCACACAGGGCTCAGTAAGCAAAAAGCAGTAACTTCGCATGCCTAATAGGTGCTCCCTGGAAGAAACAGAGCCCTGCCCATGTGGCAACTGGCCAGGCCCACTTCATGCTTTTCAGGCCATTCCGTTTACCTGCAATATAACCTTCCATCGCCAGCAAGTGAGGAGGCAGCCATGAGCTCATACTTACATGGGCAGTTTTCTGAATGAAATCTTACATATCCCTCCACTGACAATTTAGATCCACAACACTTGGAATTCACATTTTTTACTTATTGCTGTGGTTGAACTATCCCCCAATCATATTTTCATAATGTGACTGCAGAAAAGAGTTTGTGGTTCATATCACCTGTGGCCAACTGAAGAACTCATGTTTGTTTGTTTATTTATTAAAATATTTATAGGCCGCCCCATCGCACTGAAGCCTCGGGGCAGCTTACAGCAAGATTAAAATACAATAATGAAATAAACAATATTAATTTATCCCTCCCCCTCCCCTTACCCTCAGTGCATCTCGGCAAACAAAATAAACCATAACTTAAACCCTAATAAACCCCATAAATAATAAACCCAATAAATAAATCAAACCAACCACCAAAACAACAGTAATTCATCATAAACATATAAACAAATCAATCAACCCAAACCAACACTAACAATTAAAATAAGACTTAAATAAAAAGGTCTTCGCCTGGCGCCGAAAAGCATATAATGACGGCGCTAGGCGAACCTCTCCAGGGAGCGCATTCCATAATTGGGGCGCCACCGCTGAAAAAGCCCTCCTCCGGGTACTTACCCACTTCACCTCCTTCACAGGAGGCTCCCGGAGGAGGCCTGCTGTTGCAGATCTTAGAGGGCGGAAGGGCATATAAGGGCGCAGGCGGTCCATTAGGTATCTGGGTCCCAAGCCGTTTAGGGCTTTATAGGTTAATACCAAAACCTTGAATTTGGCCCGGACTTCAACTGGGAGCCAGTGGAGCTGATGGAGGACTGGGGTTATATGAGAATAACGCCCAGCTCCCGTCAGCAACCTGGCAGCTCTATTTTGAACCAGCTGAAGTATCTGGACCGTCTTCAAGTGTAGCCCCACGTAGAGAGCATTGCAGAAATCCAGTCGAGAAGTCACCAACGCGTGTGTCACTGTTGTAAGGCAGTCGTGATCCAGGAAGGGACGCAGCTGATGTACCAGACGTAAGTGAAGGAAGGCACTCCTCACCGCCGCCGTCACCTTAGGTTATTTTGCTAAGGAGTGGTTGGGGCCTAAGCCAGGTCCTCTGCAGCCACCTAATGAGCTTTCAGTAAGAAGCAGACCAAGTGAGAGAGAGATTCTGTTTCCTAGCTCTATTTTCCAAAAGATTTCCCCACAAATCATGAGGCTTCCACACCACACTATCTTTTTGTGTTACTGCACCAAATCTTTCAATCAGGGCCAGGTGAATGCTTAGCAGTTTTGTGATAATCCTTCCAATTCGGTAGTTCAGTTGTGGAAATCCAGGCAAATGCTCTAAATGATGGAGAGGCTATTTCTTCTATAAACCTGGAACTCTGAATTTTACTCCTCTTTCCCTTGATATCTGGAATTGCCAACTAGGTCAGAAGACTGACAGACAATACATGTTTCTATCACAAGCTTTTAACATTTCTATCCACTTCTGAAACACTGCAAAGCAGGGCAATTCCACTGAACATAGGATCATGCTTCTCCAATCCCTTGCATGGCATTGGTCTCTACTTTCCCATGTTATCTCACTCTTGACAGCCATCTGGCTCTATTTGCAGAATAGAGAACCCTGTGCCTCAGTACATCCCATTCTCCTTCCCACTGCTTAATTAGAATTAATTTGTCAAGATTAAGGCAGCAGGTGAAAGGCATTACACTCCATCCACAGTCTTTGGCCACTAGGTTGGCCATGTGTCCTTAATTACAGAGAATAGTCCTTTATTTGAAGGGCTGTCAGAGGACAATGCTGTGTTTGACGTAGTTCCCTTGAACTTTAAGCCCCCCCCACCCCCGGTCTCAATTCTTTATTGGGCTTCCATGAAGAGTCCTTCAAGTAGAGGATGCCATCAATAGAGGACCATCTTTTATAAGGTATGTCTGTAGACACATGGCCTGTACCAGGGTAATCTTACATACTTTCATCAACACTCAACAGAATGCCTACAACTCAGGATTTTCACCCAGGAGGAAGAGTTTTTCAGCTAATGTTGTTGTTGTTGGTTTTATTCCTAGATGTTTATGTTTATATTCTATTGGGGTATAACTGCTGTTGCAAATATTGCATATTGTTACTGAGCTGACTTTTCAAGGGCCTTTAAACAGCTGAATAAGAAAACTATTCTAGATAAAGGTACTGTACACATTGGTTTAATCAGGACAGGGATACACAGTGAGTTCAGGACATCCTTTCCCATTAACTTTCTTCTCTATTTAGATGTATAGCTTGCCCCATTCCAATTGCCTGAGTAACAAAATATATGGGGTTATATACTCAGCAAAATGGGCTGAGTGCATCTTGTCTAAACCCAGCTACATTTACTTATACCCTTTGATTGAGCTCCAAAGAAATCCTGGCATCATCCAGTAAAATGGCTTCCATATAGAAAAAAAAGGAACACGTTTTACTGGGCGGTACACATGCGTTCAATCAATTGAGGGATGTTGTTGTTGTTGTTAGTCGCGAAGTCGAGTCCAACCCATCGCGACCCCATGGACAACATTCCTCCAGGCCCTCCTGTCCTCCACCATCCCCCGGAGTCCACTCAAGCTCACACCAACCACCTCAGTGACTCCATCCAGCCACCTCATCCTCTGCCGTCCCCTTCTTCTTTTGCCATCTATTGTTCCCAGCATTAGACTCTTCTCTAGGGAGTCCTTCCTTCTCATTAGGTGGCCAAAGTATTTGAGTTTCATCTTCACTATCTGGCCTTCTAAAGAGCAGTCAGGGTTGATCTCCTCTAGGACTGACCGGTTTGATCGCCTTGCGGTCCAAGGGACTCGCAGGAGTCTCCTCCAGCACCACAACTCAAAGGCCTCAATCCTTTTGCGCTCAGCCTTCCTTATGGTCCAGCTTTCACAGCCATACATTGCAACTGGGAAAACCATTGCCTTGACTATACGCACTTTTGTTGGCAGGGTGATGTCTCTGCTTTTTAGGATGCTATCTAGATTTGCCATAGCTCTCCTCCCCAGAAGCAAGCGTCTTTTAATTTCTTGGCTGCAGTCCCCGTCTGCGGTGATCTTGGAGCCCAGGAAAATAAAATCTCTCACTACCTCCATTTCTTCCCCATCTATTTGCCAGGAAGTGAGAGGACCGGATGCCATGATCTTAGTTTTCTTAATGTTGAGTTCCAAGCCAACTTTTGCGCTCTCCCCCTTCACCCGCATCAAGAGGCTCTTTAGTTCTTCTTCACTTTCTGCCATGAGAGTGGTATCATCTGCATATCTGAGGTTGTTGATATTTCTCCCAGCAATCTTGATTCCAACTGGTGATTCATCTAGCCCCGCCTTTCTCATGATGTGCTCTGCATATAAGTTAAATTGGCAGGGCGACAGCATACAGCCTTGCCGAACTCCTTTCTCAATTTTGAACCAATCAGTGGTTCCGTGTCCGGTTCTCACTGTTGCTTCTTGACCTGCATATAGGTTTCTCAAGAGACAAATAAGATGGTCTGGTACTCCCATCTCTTTAAGAACTTGCCACAATTTGTTGTGATCCACACAATCAAATGCTTTAGCGTAGTCAATGAAGCAGAAGTAGATCTTTTTCTGGAACTCCCTGGCTTTCTCCATGATGCAGGATACAAATATTCTACTCTTTCAAAGAGCACTTGCAGAAGGCTGAAGCAGCAATGACAAAACAGGAGTGCATGTGTTGCTGGAGGGCTTATTTGGAAGCCTCTGTGGGACATCATATGTGTTTAGGATCAGGGTGGCTGCAGACCAATTTTTTAAAGGTTGGTGCACCATAAACCAGGGCATTGTGAAGAGTAATTTAACAAGATTGCAGTTGCTCATACTCACTTTCTGCGGACTCTGATTTAATGTTCCACAGTACATGCCCTCTGAGATTCGGGCTCAAATGACCATGGTGCTATAGGCATATGCCTAAAGGGTTGGTTTCATAATGCTTCATAAAACCAGCTGCTACCTTCGCTGCTTCTTAGCTGGATCTGCACAAACCTCTCTGGTGTAAAAGTGAGGCTGCAACCTTGAATGTGTTCTTGCAGGCACATCACACCACACTAGGAGCCAGCCAGCAGAAGCCACGTCGACAGTCCTCCTACACTCTGCACACACAGCTGTCGGGCTGAAAACCAAATCTGTCAGATGATATAAAACTTTGCTTTGATGGATTAAAATTAGCAGCAACCTGTGAAATGATATTAGAGCGTAATAAATAGCTAATCACATTTTAAAATGTTTTTTGGCAAACAGTTCTCTGAGTACATGGAGAACTTAATCTGTCTGAAAGGAAGTAAATGTTATTCCATTATTCTTGGTTTCAGAATTTTAAATCAGTTTTGACTTAACTTTTTGCATACTAGTCTGGGCCAGCCCAGGTGAGGTTGGCTGCTGCTGCTGCTCCCAGGTGCCATAGGAGTTCCTCCCATCAGTTTCTCCAAAGCAGCTGAAGACTGACCCTGGCACTGTCTCAGATATCACTCCGCAGTTCCTTGTTCTGAGGAAGGAGACCAAGATCTGTCTGCAAATGAAGACAGTGATGGCTACACAGGTGCCGCCAATGTGAGAGATTTGGATTCTGGGACCACAGACTACACTTCCTGGTAGATGGACCTCTGGCAAGGGATGAGTTGCACCTTACAAAGAATGGAAAGAATCTGTTTGGCCCCAGCATGAAGAAGTTTATTGGTAGGGCTTAAAAATGAATCCTAGAGGGGAAGGAGTAGTGCACTTTGAGTGCAACAACAGACAAAAGGCTTATGCAGCACAATGGAGAAAATGGCTCTGGCAGTGCCCAATAATAGTCTTCCAAAAATGTAGGAAGAAAGATAGAGTATAAAGTGTGTGTTCGATATTTTAGAATTAGTATATAGCACAATTAGAAAAAGGAACTGACAATAGACCCACCAAGATCCTACTCCCCTTTTGCAAATCTTTGGTGCAACTGCACTTGGAATTTGTATACAGTTCTGTTCCGCACACCTGGCAAAGGCCATCACTGAGCTGGAAAAGGTGCAGAGAAGGAAAACTAACATGATCAAGTGTTTAGAGCAACTTCCCTATGTGGAACACTTACAAGATTGATTAGTTTAGAGAAAAAAAGGCAAGGTAGAGGTATTCTCCCTCTCCCATAATACTAGAACCCAGGTCATCCCACAATGCTGATTGGTGGGAGATTCAGGACATATAAAAGGAAATACTTCACACAATGCATAGTTAAAATGTGAAATTCACTGCCAGACGGATGAGCACCAATTTGGATGGTTTTAAAAGGGGATTGGGCATACAAATACTTAAATAAAATAAATAAATAAATAAATAATAAATTTATGGAGGAGAAGACTATCAATGGTTGCAAATCCCGATGGCTATGTGCAACCTCCAGTATCAGATGTGGTATACCAGTGCATGTCAGTTGCTGGGGAGCTTGGGTAGGAGGGAGCTGCTGCACTGACCTGCTTGAGAGATTCTGTGGGCAACTGGTTTGCCACTGTGTGAATGGAATATCTGACGGTATGGACCTTTGGCCTGCCTGTGCATGGCTTTTCTTATATCATGGTAGGGTCGGCCATGATACAAGAATACCTTTGCATATAAAAGCAGGAAATGTGAGTCTGATCAATTAATAACATAGTATTTTCTATTTGGATCCAGATCCTTGATGACGGCAGGTGTCAGAACTGACCTGGAGCTTCTAGAGGCGGAGCATTTAGCCCCAAATCCAACTAAAGTGAATTGTTACCCATTCCCATTAAAATAAGCAGGGAATAACGAACACATTCTATTTGGTTTAAACTAGATTTATTAGAGCTGTCTGCTCTCTGAGCTACAAGCCCTTGCCTTAACACAGAAGTGGGGAACCTGTTCACTGACTGTGCTGAATGGGAGTTGTAGTCCAACACTGTGCATGTTCCCAACTTTGCCTTAATACAATGTACACTGAAATGCACGGTCCTTCGTATCTATCGCTCATGACCTGATCATTCAAACAAGATGTGATTAACATTAGAGGCATTCTTCTGCCACACAGAATTGTTTCAAACTCTGAAGCCTGTAAAGTGCTTGGTTACTCTATCAGCCTTAGTGTGAAAAAATAACTCCCCTTTTTCCTGTTTTTAAAGAAAACTCTTCAGTGCTCTTGGTCAGATTGCCCCTTGTCCCTGTAACACATTTATTTGAGAGGCTTTTCTTTGTCTGCAGTAGATTTATTTCAGTGAGATCAAGTTACGACCGGTTTAGTGAGATATCAGCCCACATGATAAGAGGCAGCTTGGTTGAGGCCAGTTTGACTAAGATCACACTGATACTTCATATCAGTTTCACGGAACAGGGCACTGTAGGCAATTGCCTGAGATTGCATACACTAATTAGCTCAGTTTTCAAATTTTCTACCTTTAGGGAATCCTTTCCTTGTTGACTTTTTCTGCTGAGGAACCTCTGTGCCTTTTGTCACTCTCCCACCCCACCTGAATCAGCTGTAGTACATACGCTGAGATACTTAAAGTCTCTTCAGTAACAGGTTTAAATCCCTAAAAGACTATAGCATATCCATTCCCCCAAGGCCTTCCCCTCAGTAAATTCCAGAAATGTTACACAGAAAGCTAGTCTAGTCTGGTCATGTGTTCTACTTTACAGAAGTTGCTCCTCCATCTGAAGAGCTAACCGGTCCAGGCAAAGACGGAAAACACAAGGAGAGCAGGCCCTTGAATTGTCCATCCACTTTGTCAGTGAGACAACTGACTGCAGCAGGCATACAAGTCATTTTTATAAATGCTTCTAAGGATGTTGTTGCTGTTGTGATTGTGGGGGTGACAATGATGGTGCTTAAAGATACTTTTCAACACCTTTGCCACATCTGCTTCCCTTTCATCTTGTGATAGAAAGGTACAGCAGCTCTCTCTCTCTTTCTCATATTCAGAGAGAGGAGAGAGGTCCTTCGACTTGCTTTTTATTTATTTACAACATTACCATAGCAACTATTAGCAAAGTTATCTGGTGGTACACAGCATATTTTAAAACATAATGTAAAAATACAACCTGAACATTAAATCAACAAACTTAAATACTTGCAGAGAAAATAATAGTGCCAAAGATCTCAAAATTACTAAAACATGTTTTCGAAACTAAAAAGCCATGGGAAATAAAAAAAAGTCTTCATCTGAGGCCATAAAGATCACAAAACAGGCACCAAGTGAAACTCTCTGTGGAAGGAATTTCACGACTAAAAGGTCTTTTGCCTAGCCACCCATGTCACCTCATTTGGTGGGGAAGAAGGCCTGTAAAAATATTTTTAGAGTCCTTTTATTTATATTTATGGAGTAGAGAAACCTTCGGGAACGCTGCTTTTAAGGCTTTAAAGGTTGATATTAGCACACCTGTTTACAGGGGCTGACTGAGTGTCCTTGTGTTGAATGCGCCCACCACTGCCTTCTGGCCGTGCATTGGAAAGTGAGTGGTAGGGAACTGTGGGTAAAGTTTGTTCATCTTTCCTGATATCGTGCGTTAGTCTTTGGGAATTATTTTGAATGAAAGAGAGTGAAAATGATGACGCAAGAATTGATTGGTACATGAGGAGGGGTGACAGCTTGTTATAAGGGCCCTGATTAAGCTCACTCCTTCAGTTAAAAAGAGGATCCTAGGTCCTCTTGGAAAGACCCTCACTGAGACCGTCCATCTGGAGAGCCACTGATAGAGGGCAGTAGTGGGAAGGATGGTCTGAAGTATCCTGTGTTTGAGGTTCACATCTTTTTGGGTATTTTGTTAAAGAATGTACCATGTTTTTCTGGAGAGTTGTGTATCTGTCTCAGTGCCAAACCCGCTGACTTCTAGTTTACATAAACTTGTTCCTCACTTGTTGACTACAAAATCTAAGAGTGACTAGCATGGGTGGAGGCCACCATAAATATCACATTGAAGTAAGACCTGTAATTCTTTGCTGCCCAGGGGGCAGTAGAAAAAGATCTAATTGATTTTTACCTCAGAGGATGAATGTTTGTGGAACATGAGGATAAATTTCTTAATGGTAAAAGCAGCCCTTAGGACTGGATGGGTTCACCCTTGCCTGACAGCTTCATGCTTTTCTGTTGGGAGTGCTGCAGCTCTGGACTTTTTGAACTGAGCAGGGGACTGGCCTCGATTGGACAAGGTCCCCTTCAGATGTATGATTCTATAGTTATATTAAGAGAAGGGTGATATTTTGACTACGAGTTAGTCCTTCAGGACTAACACATCTATTATGATCTACCCTTTTGTGGACTCTTGACAAATGGTCAGGGATGTTTGGAGCTGTAATTCAAAATGCATGGAAGGCAGCAGGTTGGTGAAGCAGGTGATCATGTTACCATGCCTGTAAAATTGCCACAGTGGCGTAACCTGCTATGGGATATATGGCAGTGGTAACACAAAAGTCAGCAAATGGTGAGTGAAGAAGTCTCAGTCCGAGAGAAGTCAGACACAGACTTCCAGATTGTATGCATTGTCTACAACTTAGAAATCTAGGAGGTGAGATGATCCACCCTGCCTGTCTTTCCTATCTTTTCCTGGATATGTTGGACCTTCTGCAGAAAAATCCCACACTCTTCCAATCACCTGCAGCCCCTCCATGACACCAAACATTTTGGGCTAGTATTCTCTCAGTTTAACCAATCTCACTGGGCTGTTGGGAGGATGAAATGGGGGAAGGTGAGTTTGTATCCCAGCCTATCTCGAAGGAAAACTGGGAAAATAATAATACATACATTTTAAAATGGAATGTTAAGAATATGTTCCATTGGACCCACCTGAGATATAATGATTCACTGCTGACAGATGTCACACTTAGAAGCAAAAGGCTGAGATGGCTAGAGAGTTAGCTTACCATTAACACTAACAATAGCAGGTAAGTATTTAACTGAGACCTCTAAACTGATCTTATTCTGTTCCTGAATTCTTATTGCAAAAGAGAGACAAAAATACTCCATCAGAAATATTTTTTGTGGTGGATAACAGATCCAGTTTTCCTAAGTGGGATTTCTAATGTCAAATATTTCATATACATTACAGAATGTGGTAGAAGCAGGCACTCTGTGCACATGTTGTCTTATAAGTGGGGTTATCGCAGAGAGTAACATGGGTGACTACTGCTCAGCTTTGGGGTGGTAGAGGACACCATCTTGTCTTCAGTGTTTAACATTTCTGTGGAGCTGCTGGGAGTGGTCCTTAGGGGGTTTGAAGCCACATACCCTCAGTATGCTGATGACATGCTGCTGTATCTCCCTGTGACAACAGAAGAGGCTGTGCAAGCAGTAGATCAGTGCTTGGATTCAGTGATGAGCTGGATGGGGGCCAATAAACTGAAGCTGTATCCTGGCAAGACAGAAGCCCTGGGGCGGTGGGGGGGGGGTGTTTCCTGAGTCTGGGAAACAGTTGTTTTGTTTATTCTGGATGGGATTGCACCCCCTCTGAAAGATTAGGTTTATAGCCTTGGGGTACTCCCAGATCCATTGCTGTTGCTGGAATCCCAAGTGACCTTGGGAGCTTGGAGTATCATTTACTGTCTTCAGTTGGTTTTCCAACTACAGACTGTCTTGGACAGCGGTAACACGGCCATGGTAATACATGCACTAGTAACCACAAAACTGGATTGCTGCAGTGCCCCCTGTGTGGGGCTACCCTTGAGGCTGGTCCGGAAGTTAGTGCCAGTGCAGAATGCGCTACTCAGCGGTCATCTGGAGTGGTATTTTGCTGAAAGAACTACACTGGCTGCATATCTAAGGTCCAAGTTTGCCAGTGTATGGAGACCCTTCTTCCTTACCAACCTACCCAGTATCTGAGATCATCAGAGGGCATTTCCTAGTGGTTCCACATGGACCTTTGGACTCTACCAGGAGAAGAGCCTCTGCTGCTTTGAAACTTTTCAGTGTTTGGAAGTTAGACATGCTCTGACATTGTGATGTTTTTGGCACCTGCTGAAGATGTCTGTATTCCAGGAAGCCTTCCTAGCTAACCAACCATGGTTGGTTGGTTGGTTAGTTATTATCATGTTTTAGATAAGTTGTCTTTACCCTTTTAGATGTTTTCTCTCTTTGTTTGCCTCTCCAGAATCTATCAAGAGTGGTATACAAATGCTGTAAATGAATGTATGTACACACAACAAACATAACTTCTGCAGATATTCCCCTGTAGCAACTAGCACCTTTGCCCTTTTAACAGGTTGAGTTCCCAGGTGCATGTTTGTCATGTCAAGGGAAGAAAAGTATTGATGATACTTAAGAGCAGGAATAAAATATTTTTTGGGTTTATATACAAAGGAGATTGCACACTGACATTTCTTTCAGATCATCTTGAGAAGAGATAAAGGAAAAACCACTTTCTATGATTTGGTTTTTCAGCTATGTACTTTTGGGAAACTCTTAGGCATTAGCTTATGTATTGAAGGTTCCTACAAAATATGCTATAGAATCTACATGTGTTACAAAGGATTCCAAATCCTCTTCTATAATGCATTTTAAGTTCAGATGTGGCACAGTTGAACTTGTTCCCAATTTGAACTGTGACCTTGAATACACCAAACACTCTCCTGCGGCTGCATGTTGCATGGGAAAATTGGCCATTACCCACAAACATGCTGTTCTACTATTGCTGTTTGTCTCATTGAGCGAGCTTCCGTGAGCAACTAAGAAAACGCTCTGTCTACACCAGCCCTGAGATGTTAAGTCACAGGAGGTTTTAATGCTGAAACTGCAGTGGCAGATTGCAATATACAACTACGAGTACAAGTTGTACTATATGTAACACTCTCCTTCTTCCTAGAGGTCAGAGCAGCTATTAAGCCTTAGTGTAGATTTGGGAGGTAAATAAGGTTGAATGACAGTGACTTGCCTAATGCCTCCAATTGCTTTAATTGAAGAGCAAGAATTTAACCCTGGTTTATTCATTCTGTCAGAAAATCTGTTCAATATACCATTTGGCCTCTTCTTATCCCCAGAATGACATGTAAGGTAAATTAGATTGAAATATAGTACCTTGCCCAAGGCACCTCAATGAACTTAATAGCCAAAGAGAAATGTGAAAGTAGATTGCTCACAACCAAACTACTCTATGATAATGCTATTTATCTGATAAGTATTTCATTTCAAAAACATTACTGTGGCCATGCTACCACTGTCCAAGACAGTCTGTAGCTGGAAAACCAACTGAAGACAGTATAGAATATGGAATAGAAACCACACAACCATTTGTTTGGATGGTATAATGTCCCCAATTACATTAATTAGTGTGGCTACATTTACAGCAGACAGTCCTCTATTTAAGGGTGGTATTTTTATTGGAAGGACTGTCTAATTCAATTCTGGCTTCTACATGAAGTAGCATTAGACGGGAAAGAAGCAACCCTGAAGCTTCCAATCAACAGTGCTTGGACTGGCTCACAGATCATGGTCTTTCCCACTATGGGAAAAATCATATTACAGCAATTATTTCTTAATGCACATCTATACCTATGAATTAGCATATGCAAATTTGTCTTTTAAAAGTGATGTTTCCTCTTTTTTTCCCAAAGTAAAAATGACCACTAGGTAGTGTAAATTGCTTGAGTTTTATGAAGGGCAGTTCATTCCTAAAAAGTATTAGCTTGAAATAATTGATATATTAAGTGGATTTTCAGTTTCACTGCAAGCTACTTTCTGTAAGAATGCTACAGGGGGTGCTTACAAAAAATACAAGTACTTCAGCACTAAGCTTTGTAATACACACAGTACTGAATGAGTGATGCAAAGGTGGGGTGCATCCTGCTCCACCCCTAATTCCATATTGTTGCGTTAGGGTCCACACCAACTATAATCTGTTCTCCAGTGTTTATACGGCAATTCCAAGACCGGTCCAAAATTTGAGGTGTTGCCTCATCACTTCCTATGCAGGGTTATATCTGAAGCTGTAACTTGTGGAAAAAGTCCCTAATCCAGGGACATCTCTGGTATCAGCAGCAGTTGAATGTATTAAACAGAGCTGAGTAAACACTTTTGCTATATTCATGACTGTTCCTTGAGTATCTGATCATTCAAGTAGCATAACATGTTATGCTGGCATGTGGGAGTAATTTCTAATACCTGTGGCTGCACAGACAAATGCAGGAACCACTACAGGTATCATTAGCTCTCTTTTAGTTCACACAGCACCTAGCAGAGGAAACAGAAAGCTAGGAATAAGATTCTAATTCTAACACATTTGTGTCATTCCTGTTAGAAACGTATGACTGTTATGATGGGGATTAGTCACAACAATAGTGTCATGTATTAGTACAACCTACCACTGGAGGGAAGATCATTGCTATTTTAGTGCTTGTGCTGTGTGAACTTGAATTTTCTCTAATCAGCAGATCAGTTACTGTGCACCTGATGGCCTATCTCATGGGAAAATTCCACTAAAGTTGTTTGTGCCTCGTTGTGCATGTGACACCCCCTGCTCCACACGTGCATGCTTTCACATTCAAGTTCCTGTACTTACAGTGTGCATCCAATTACTCCCTCAGAACTTCTTTTGGTCTGGAAGCATTAATCACCAGGACTTAGTACAACAACACCACCACCACCAAATTGGGCCATATGCATATTGATGCGTATTTTTTGTTCAAAGGCACTGATTACTGGGGTTGGATAAAAGTCAATATGTTTTGTATAAGTGGTATGCAGTAGATGTCTTGCTTTGCCAGCTCACCAGAAGGCAAACATGGTCTGCAAGAGAGGTAGTTAAAATAGGAGGATCTGCTGAAAAAAGAGCTTATTCCAAATGTTTTGCCTGCTCAAAGCATTAAAACAGGAATGTTCTGACATTAGCCAAGGTATTCCCATACTGTGCACTAGTGAGGGAAATACTACTATATTGCAATAAAGTAATTCAAATAGATCTGTGTGAACCCAAAGTCCCCACTCATGAAGGAGCCGAATTCTTTGCCTCTGCTCTGGTGCCAAGCCTCCTTCCAATCAGCCTCCACTGGATGAATAATTCTCCCGTGCCCCTGCATTTGTTGCTATTGGGTCATCCAAGCACTTCAGCTGAAGTGCCCTCAAAGGTTGCTGCTCATCGCCTTTATATAAACTGGTACTGTATGTGTGGTTGTCTCATACATGTCTCAATATTCAATACAGAAATAAAAGCTGGTCAGAAATTTTTAAAGATTACCTATCAATGTTGGTTGAAATTTTAGATTTTATGATCCTTTTATGCTCTGCTAAAAGGATTCTGCTTAGGAAGAAGAGGAACTTTACAGGGACAGTTGTCACTACATAGGTATGTACAATATATACAAAGATCTGAATGTGAGAGGTTTTGATACATTAATTTCTGAGAATAGGCATTTTATTTCTTAATCCTTTACCTGACCTCAAAAAACTTTTAGCTCTTTCTAGCTTCAGATAATGGGTTGTGTGGTAACATTTTGGTTGATATAAAACATAGCTTGATGCAAGGCTTTCTGGTACCAATAAAGATAGTGGTTCTTACAATGTTTGAGCCCTTGTATAGATTATCTAGGTAGGCACATCTGGAGTCATTTATTTCAAATATAAAACCTCAGATTCTTGAGGATATGATTCTGTATTTAAAATAAATGATCCCAAAAATGCTTCCCTTGAGAATCTCTACAGGGCAACAAAATTTGCAGTAAGTTTGGCATTTTTAGAACCAAAAGGAAAATCTTACGGTATGTTTTTACAAGCTGACTGGCCTGTACAGCACAGGTTTGTCTCTTTCTTATCTAACACAAAGTTGAAACTAATAATGTTGGATAATGCTATGTCTTATTTATGTTATTGCTACCCTCAGACACTGTAAAGGGTATAATATAAAATTTTTAAAATAAATAGTGGTTTATACTTCAGGATTAATTCCCAATTTATGAATATGATGAATTGTGGATGTCAATTGATTTCATTTAACTTCTTGATTTAATGTAATTTAATTTGTTGATTGATTGATGTTAATTTGTTGATTTAATCAATAAATACAATAATCAATAAATCAATATATACAACTGATTGACTGATTTGTGGCAGGATCGTTATGATTTGACTGAAATGTCTCCCACACCTTCAACTGTGTTGATGATGCAATATTCCAGGCTGAGATTTTGCACCGGACAATGCAGAAATCATTATTTTTTTATCTATTGCACAAAACATTCTGCTATCTCCCAAATAAGAGATATGACAATATTTGAACCACTAACCACTAAGCATAATAATAATCAATTTATTAGGACCAGCATAACTGCAGTCCTATGTGTAATTACTAGAGGTGTTTGCCAATCAAAAGATTTGATATGAAACCAGATTCAGTGCTGCAGAAAATAGTGGAATTCAGCAGTCATCCACTTGAGCAGTGGACCTGAGTCAAGATTCAGGAATACATGGATTCATGCATCCCATTGACTATCATGGGCAATCAAAGAATTACTGAAACATTTTTTGTTGGTCAATCATAGATAAAATTTGCAGATATAGTAGAGGTGTGCGTGTGTGCATGTGTGTAAGAGAGATTACATCTGCCAGTTTTCAAAAATTAAGGGCAGTTTGTGTGTTATGTACTATCTTTAAATAATGACACAGCATTTTTAAAGGCTATTTCTGAGAATGTTTTTTATTTCTTACCAGAATTGGAGGAACTTGGAGAGGTTGCTTCTGTTTTTGAGTTCATCACATATATGAATACAGGAACAAAAGAAAAGCAATGCCGGCATTTCTGTTTGAAAGCATTATTTTCTTAACTGTTCACACTACATCAAAATATGTTCTGATAAGTTTCCTGAATGGTTTATTGAGCAACACTCCAGATAAAATTTATTAATTACATGTTTATGTCACTCAAACAGCTGAAGTGCTCTTACTGATGGTATGGGAGCCTCAGAAGTCCAAATAAATGTATGGAATTCAGTCCATGGTCATTTAAAATGAAACCACAGTGTTTCCTTGACATATACTAATATCAGAGCCAATGTGTAAGGTCTGGGGTATAGGCAATGAGCAGCCTGATCAGGATACCAGGGTGGCAGCTGCAGGCACAACTTGCAAAATGTGAAGCTCTGCCTGCAACATTGTCATGTAAATCTGCAAAGCCTCCGTGCTTCTTCCCTGGTCAGAGCATTGGTGGGCCAGAACAAATGGTAAGATCTGGAATATAGATGGTGAGTAGCTACAGTCAGGATGCTGGGACCAGGGTGCAGGTGCAGGGTGTGGCTTGTACTAGATCTAGAGATCCAGAGAGACAACAAGGTTAAGGCAGAAATACAGTCTAGGAGAAGGCCAAGGGTCAGATACTGGTGAGACCGGCATGTTCAAGAACAAGGCAAGGTCAGGAAGAATGGGGTACAGGTACCTGGCAGGCTCAGGGTGGAGACAAGGATGAACAGGTGGATGCTGGGCAGGCTGGAACAAGGACTTGGAATACAGACTTGGTTCAAGGCTGGAAGTCAGACTATGCAGTAACCACCAGAACAGCTCCCTTTTGCCACAGCAAATTATGGCATTCATGCAGTGTATGGAAGCCACATACCTGTTCCCTCCAAGCACCTCCAGGTACGTTCCTGGTTCTACAGGCACTTGCAGGGTGAATCAGGCTCTGATCCTGACACAATGGCCATGTTTGATCATAATTATAAACTGCAGTTCTGGAAAATTCTGGCTTAGTATTCATAAGCAGCATCCTGGAATCTGCTGCCTAAATGCTTCTGCTTGGATCCTCCTAAAGCTAATGTAATAGAAACTACCTAGAAAACTAAGTTAGTCGTGGCTCTGAACTAGAATTCTTGGTTTGACTTTTCCCAAAAACACATACATCTGAAGCCAAGGTTTATAGTTGATTGTTTGCGAGTGAGAAGCCTGGATTCCTATTGAATACTATGGGATTTACTCGAGGTACATGGGACTGCAACCCTGATTTCTTGTCTACAGTTCTCCTTCTCAAGCAAACTGATTCTTGATCCATAAGCCAAATGACATGGATTGTCCACCATTAACAAGAGAAGAGCCAATGCCCAGGATACACATTTGCCTGCAGAAGATCGCAGGTTCAGTCCTTGATCTAGTAATGTGAAAGATCTATGCAGAATTGTTGGTCAGAGTAGACAGTACTGATCTAGACAGTCTGGCCTGGTATAAGATAGTGGCCTATGTTCCTGTTTTGCACAATACACTTTCTGTCTGTATTATTTTGATTGACAAAGGTGAGCGCTGCCACATAGAAATTAATAAACAAAGATGGGTGTGTAATTATGACATCTAATCTCATAAGCAATGTTTTTTAGAAGTGAAGGATAATCTGTATTCTAAGGGACATGTAAGAAATGAGTATGTATAAGGAAGAATAGGTACGGGTGAGAGGAAACTGCAGATGTTTGTATATGCAACAGCAAGGAGTCTATGAAATCATGTGATTGGTAATTGGTGGGGAAACCAGGTGGTAGTGCAGAATAAAGGGGAGAAGAGGAAGAGATGGAGATGGTAAAAGGCAGCTGACAGAACATGAAGCAGGGAGGTGATGCTTAAAGATACAAGTGGGGATGTTAAGGGAGGTATCAAGAGGGTGAGTGGAGGAAGAATAGTGACACTGAAGAGGGTCAGAAAAATTCATGGAGTAAGAAGGCTTTAAACTATTAGCTAAATGAAACCTCAAGATAGTATACCTCTGAACAGCAGCTTTTGAGGTACCAAAATGGGTACCAAATGTTCATGCCCTTGCTTATGAATCTTCCTGAAATACCTGGGTGGCTACTGTTGGAAGCAGGATGCTGGACTAGATGAGACTCATGTTCTTACTAGTCTGGAGGAAATAGTTAACTTAGCATCAAGGAAATAAAAAGAAAGGGAATAAAGAACACTACAAGTAATAAAAGGGCAGAGTAAAGGCATTTGGAAAAAAATGGCATTGAACAGACAGTGAGAATTCGAAACTTCAGATCAGAGGAAGAACTGGAGAACAGAGGAGGAGAATCTGAAAAGGACAGGGCAAAAATATGAAGAGGTGAAAGAAAGGCATAGCAGTAAGTGTGAAAGAATGATAAAAGATAATGGCAAGGATAATCTCAGGGATGAGAGCAGGTGGGACTGAAATTGAAGAAATCAATTAGAGCTATCAGCATAAAGGAAAACAAATTTATTTGTTTTAAAAAGTATTCCCTTTGTATAATCTTACTTATACTTTCCCCTCCCTAGCCCCCAAATTCACAGCATGGGGTACAATCCTATACATTACTCCAGTGACCTAGATCAGGACACACAGCAGAACAGCCCACTGTGACTTATCTGTGGGAGTTGTTGCATTGTGCTGGGCACCCAGGTGCTTTTCAAACAATCCTTGCCACCTGTTTTTGCACAGTGCAACAAGCCATGGCAAGCCAGGCACTTGCAAATACAACATAGCAGTCCTTAGGGATAAATTAAGCCATGCTGGGCTGTCATGATGTGCAAACAAGTCAGTGAGTTCAGTGGGGCTTACTCTCTAGTAAATATGTATAGGATCTCAGCTTAAGGGCAAAATCCTGCACATGTTTACAATGCCCAGCTTTCCCCAGCCAGCATATAATCAAAATTCCCCAGTTCTTCCTTTATCATTGTTCCGACATTGAGCCGCCTTGTTTCCTTGCCTATACTTTGTCATTACAGACAGTAGAATCCTATGGTCTCTTACCATTGCCCGAGGGATCATAGTTCCAGCTGCAAACTCAGAAGAACACTCTGACCTTGGTGGGCCTTGCAGCCAGCATAGTTTTTTCAATACTGTCTGGGCTCCAAAAATAGCTGGGGCAGTGCGGAGCAGAGGATTTGAGGGAGGAGAGGGGCAAGGCACTGAGTCTCTCAGCCCCACATGGAGGGGGGAAAATAGATGACCAAATTCAGCCTTCTAAATATCTTGGAGAGCAAGAGGAGCCAAGTTGCCATGATCTTCAGCTCTCCAGTGGATTCTCATAATTCTCCAAGTTCAGTGGGTTATGGGCAGCCACATTGGATGGTACTCCAATAAAATGCTGTTATGAATCAGGCAGCATATTTTTAGTCATTTTTAAATACAAATACAAAACTACAGACGACAAGCACCATTTTAGAAAGGATTTTATTTCTTCTCTCACACACAGAAAAAATATCTTCTATGATGCCTGTGAAAGAAATCTAAAAAGAAATACAATTAGCTTTGTGCATCAGGAATAGTTTTTACCCACATGGAGTTTAAATCAATACATCCACTGAAACTTTAGTTAATTGAAATTCTGCATAGCTAGAAGAAGAATACATTTAAAAGCCAGTCTACCTTTGCTTATCTACTCAAAATTCAGTCCCACTGTATTCAATGGGCCTTACTTTCATGTGTACATAGAAATGTGACCTGGGTCTTGATAAGAGGGATGATGAAATCAACAGCTGAGACTGAACTAGAACCAGAAAATTCCTGGTTCGATTCTTGCCTCTCCTGGGAACTCTGCAGATAGTGGTAGCAGCTCTTTCAACCTTGTTTGCTCCATCTGCAATACAGGCATCATCATTATGGTCAAACTAATTTCTGACAATTATGTAAAATATTTATAACTTCCTTTACAATGATTGCTTGTGTTGTGTTTGTATATTTTTATTTGTGCTCATCTATTATTTTTTCAATATTTTGTAACTGCCTTTACAAGACAAACCAAAACCAACAAGGCTGAATATAAATCCAATTAAAAGCCCATAATTGAAAGCAATTTAAGAACAGGATCCTCAAGATCATACTGTTTTGGGAAGACCACGGTTTGTTCTTTTCGCTTTAAATTGTAACTTTTATATGGGTTTTCACTGGTTCGACTTTATATTCGTACTTTTCGGCTTCACCTGCAAAAGCGGCTTCAGTGAATCGAAAATATACGTGCTGTAGGATAGACAGGTTCCCACTGCGAGCGGAAAAATCCCCCTCCGAGACGGTGGACGATTTGACAGCGGCGCTGCCCGCTTCCCGGCGCGGCGAGGGCAGCGAAGGCGGGAGAGCTGCCGGGCGGGGCGGCGCGAGCTGACGCGGCAACGCCGCTGCGCTCGAGCCGGGCCAGTCGCACAATTATGAGAAGGAGCCGCCAGGCCGCTCCTGCCGCCGCCGCCGCCAGCCGTCTCAGCCCCGCCGCCAGCGCTGGAGCCCCAGCCGGAGCCTACCCCGAGCCGTCCCCGCCGTGTCGGCCGCCCCCTCAGGAGCTCCCCTCAGGCGCCGCCGCCGCCGCTGCTCCTCCTCCCCTCGGCCGGCCCGTTCTTTTTCCCGCCCGGCCCCGCGCAGCTGCCGAGCTCAGCCCCGATAGATGGAGACAGGCCCCGCCACCGCCGAAGCCGAACCACGAGCAGGAGCCGCCGCAGCCACCGCCCGGCGTGACGGGAGCCAGAGCCGCCGGCGCCGAGACCCCGCTGCCTGCCTCTGAGGAGAATGGTGAGGCGTGCCGGGGACGGGAAGGGGCCGGGGGCCGGGAGACGAGCGGGAGGGACGGCGGTGGCAGCGGCAGCCTCGGTGTGCTTTTCGGCTGGAGCGTGGGCTCAGCCCCGGAGCCTGTTTGCTTTGCGGGGGCGCCTTCCCACCCCCAGGGACACCCTGGCTAGTGCGGAGTAGCCGCACACGGGCAGCCCTCGCCAGATGGCAGAACAGGGGCAAAGGTTTCCGGAAAGCGTGAGCCCCTGAACCTTGCTCTTGGAAAGTAGGCGGTTTCCTACAGTAGTATTTTCCAGAAGGCAGCCGGTTAGTCTGTTGCAGCAAGATTGTCAACAGTCTCGTGGCGCGTTGAAGACTTGCTTGTCTTATTCCAGAATAAGCGCACAATCTGATGCATGTTTACCCTGAAAAAAAAGTCCTACAATTCCCAGCATGCCCCAGCCAGCAGTGCTCTCTTGGGGATGCTGGGAGTTGTAGGACGTATTTTTCTGGCTAAACATGCATCGGATTTCTCCCAAGTTGGCCCACGTTGTTGCTGTTTTCCATATTAATGTCCTATTTGTGTCGTAGTGGTGATCATTGCAATTATATAGTGTAACAGAAGGAGGGCACAGGTAGGAGAAGGAAAGTGCGTGAGAGAAGAACGAGTCCCTGTCCCCAAGATTGCATTCTAAACCAGCTTTTTTCACCCTGGTGCCCTTCAGATGTCCAACTCAACTCCCATCAGTCCCATACAGCATGGATCATGGGTTGGAATGCTGGGAGTCTTAGTTCAGCATTTGGAGGGCACCAGGTTGGGGAGGCTGATCTAAAGAAACTGTTCAGCTAGTGCATAGCATAGCATTCACTTACTCAGGGCAGTGGGGGGATTTAAATGAAATTTACACTCCTTGGCTTCCCTCATATGTGACCCAATTATTCTGACCTCGCTCATATAGCCATTCAGATGAAGCATAGCAAAGGCTTACTGGCAAGGTAACGAAATAATGGAAATAATGTATAGGATATGTCTGTGTGTCAGGGTCTGTTAGGTCTTGGCCGTATGCCACGTAATACCAGTTGCAGGGTGTCAAGAGGGGAAGGGTTGTTTCCTTCATGTCCTGCTTCTGGACTTCCTGGAGGCAACTATGTGGGACTAGGTATAACTTTGGTCTGATTTGGCAAGGCTTTTCTTATGTTAACAAGACTCTTCCCCCTCCACCCTATTCTTATGTTAACAAGTCTCTTTCCCCCACTCCACCCTTTTGTTTTTCAAATTAAATACTATCCATACTAAAAAAGAAGCCCATAGCAGGGATATCTTAGTTCCCCATATTTGTACTCTTTACTTATCACTTGACCCTGAGGCTACTCTTTTGTATGTTAAACCCTACCAGGAATGTCTTATAAAGCAGACAAATCTGTATGAGAGGGACACCTTTCCTTCTAGTTACAAAGGGTGTAATTCGGTTCCTATCTCTTTGCATACAGGTAACAACATTTGTTGTGTCTTTAATCAGGAAGAGAAAGAAGCAACCTTTCATTTAGTCCCTGTATATCAAGTGTGGCAACCTTTTCTGTCAAGGGCCATTCATTGACAGGGAGAAAAAAATGAATTGTGTGCCACCCACAGGAAGGATGCCTGCTGAGGGCTAGCCTGATCCTTGCTTTCTAAATCAGCCTAGTTGATGCTTGAACTTTGGGTGAGAGGCTGCCTGAGTCTAGGTGAGCTTTGAGTATTTGGCTCAATCTAGCTGTTAACTAGATGTTAACTGTTAGACCGAATTCAGTCTATCTGCTATTGGTTCCACACCCTTACCATCCCCAGGTTTCTCACCTTTACCATCACAAAATTCCACAAAGTGCTTAATTTCATCCCTTTTCCACTATTACTGTGACTACCAAGCTCAAAATGTACCTGTTCAGATACTTGTAGATATTTCAGCAATTGGAGGAGGTGGGTAGAAGAGAGGACAAAAGTTTTAAACTGTATCATACAGCAGGCCTTCCCATAGAGAGGAGACAAAGCTTGCATGGAATATTATTTGATATCTCTAGCAAACAGTTTCAGGAATGACAATTAACTTTTTACAGCTGGCCAAGGATACTCTCCTGTCTCTAGAACAGACAGATCTCTAGAGCAGGCACTTCTATAATTATGCTTGCCACCCTTCCACATTTTTCCTCACACTATCGGTATCTTGTTGTATTGAAGGCAAATGGGAGGACTTCTGTGCTTTTATGATCTCTATGCATTCTCATACATCTGTTACCAGATGTTAACTTTGGGCATATGTATATAACCATGAACCCTTTATAAATGTACCTTTCTATGGGACCTTTGACTTTGGCTGTAGTGTTTTAGTAGAATGATGAGCATACACAAAGAGACATATCTTAAAAAATAAGATAATTTCACTGAACACAGCAATGAAAAATATTCACGCTAATTCTTGGGAATTAGCAAATTGGTGTTAAGACACTATCAGAACTCTAGATTATGACCTGAACAGATTAAGCAAATACAGTAAAAGTTTAGCTGGAGAATGTAAGCATCCATTCACTGGATATGAATAGTGTGAAATTAGCTCAAACGCCTGTGTCTCAATTTAACTAAGGGCTGTGATGTAGCAAAGACGAAGTCATGGACATTTATGGAGCATCTGGGTTGAACTGGGCTGCACTGTGTATCTGAATGAACTGTGAAGTTTGGGCTAACCAAATTGCAGCCCTAAAGCTGCCAGGAGAGAGGTTTGGGGATGAGAAGACATGAGCAGGGAGGAAAAAAGTGTTCATGCATACTTGTCTGCAGTGGTAGGTGGAGTGCCAAGGCTTGTCCTTGCACAGAGCCACAGCGACAAATGGGGAGTGCATGACTACATGTAACTCCAGTGCTCAGTTGCCAGTGCTTTGTGCTGTGTATGCCTGTTCTTTCCTCTGTTGGCTCTTTATTGTGTTTCATGGCAAATTGTATATCAAGTCAGCTTCTGTGGAGAATTTAGCTTGATTGCAATGAAGATGAAGAGGAAATAAGAAGAGCCCAGAAGGAAGACTGACTGAGATCTTTCTCTTTGGATGAACCAGTGAGGGATGCTTTGACTTTGAACCAAAAACTGGTTCAAGAATAGACTGAATTGCTATACATTCACAGAAGGCATATAAGAGGAAAGTTAGTATAGGAGTGGAGGAAAGACCTCGAGAAGATAAGAGAGGGCTGAAGCAGACTTTTTCTTGCATCGCATTGGATTCTTCCTAGAGATGACATTGGGATGGGGGAATTCTTGAGGTTTTAGTAAAGGAAGGAATCCTTGAAAGAGGCTGCAGACAGGCTGCAACTTCAGTTAAAGTGAGGACCTAGTCAGAACTTGTGTTCTGAGACAGGGGCCTGATGCAGGTTGACAGAATTACAGTTTCATGACTTAGCCCCTACGCCTCTGAAATCACTAATGGATACAACCAGGTCTAGCTGGGCTTATTATGTAATCAAGCAATTTCAGTAGTATAGTAGTGCCTTACTTTGGGAGCAGGGGCTAGGAACAGTGGTGGCTTGAAGCCTGAATTCTTACGGGGTGGGAGTTAAACAAAGTCCAGTGAAGACAATAAAAGAGGAGAGAAGAGTCTTGAGCTGAATCATTACTGGATTTAGACAACCAGACAAAAGGATTAGGGTGGCTCCTTTTTAAAGCTATCAATGCTCCTGAAAGGTCTAATTTGGAATGGGATAGGTTGCTGGACTCTAAAGCTGTAGTGCTCAAAATTTGGAAATTGTCTACCAATGATTATATGTCACCTGCAAGGGAAATCACTGAGTTCCTAGTAATTGTATGCATATTTATTTCTCTGAGTGCTGTGTCCAATTATGGGGCAGTTAATCAAGAACTTCTTGGTTGAGCAGTGTTGCAAAACCTGGACCTGAGTATATGACTTAATATTGCTTCCTTAATGACAAGTACACCTGCTAAATTGTTCTTTAATGTCTGTAAGCCTTGTGTAGCTCCATTCTAAACTGAATTTCTTAAAGTGAACATACAATATTCTACCAAATACCAAAGGGGGGTATGTTCTTGCACCAAGCAGCTTGGCTGTACTACCCATTAAAACCCCATTATGTAGAGCAGGTTTTTTTTCCCCCCAGCCTGGGACCTTCTTGATGTTTTGGACTACAATTCCTGGCTGGACTATGCTGGCTAGGACTCACGGAAGTTGAGCTTGGGGAAGGGTGATATACAGAGACTCGTCAAGACACCTGGCACTTCAATAGAGTTCCATTTCATGGAACTGCTTAATATGACTCCAGCTGTAGCATTTTAGTATACAGTTGGTGGGTGGGAAGAATGCTTTGGCCTACCATTTTCTGCCACATATAATGGATATCTCAAAAAAGGCAGTTCTTCCAAGTTCATAAGAACAGATATTGTGTAGAAAAGGTCTTCCATGATTTTAAATCCTTAGAGTACTGCCATCTCCTTCCCTTTGCTGAAACCTATATCTAGACATCCACATAGCATCTGCATAAACCTATATGGGAACATGCCCAAGGAATAGATCCAATAGATTTACAATCCAACAACATCTGGGAGTCCATATATTCTCTACTTTTGCTACAGATAAAACATTCCCCAGCTTCACAAATTACACATGTCCCTTCCCCCTGTTTCCCCACCCCACTAAAGCTGCTATGCTCAAGATAGGAGTGGGTTTTTAAAAAATTTAGCTGGATAAAACCTCACAGCTCAGAGGCCTCATAATTTTTAAGAGAGATATTTCCATTATTTTTGAACACTTGATCTAGGAATCATCCAAAGTTTTGTTTTAGGTTAGAGATGTAAAGATCCACAGCTTTTTAAGAGAAAAGAGCCTTTTCTCTTAATACAGTAGACTCTCAGTTAACCTGGCATCCATGGGATTTGGTGGAAGCTGGATAAATGTAGTTTCTGGTTGCTTGAGAGTTACTAAAATAGGCCTAACTAATACTATAATAAACTCTGTGTTGATATTAATATTGAAATACAGTAATTAAAAGCAAATAAAGACAAACTTCTATCTTTTGAGACTGAGCCTTAACGTCATAGATCACTGATGAACCAGCATTAAATTCCTCCATGAGCACTGCATGACTCTCACCTTTCTCAAGCCTCTTGCATATTTCCATCTTCTGCTTGAGGGTAAGCGTTTATGCTTACTTGGGACCTGTTTTGGCATACTTGGTTGGGTGAGAATCCAAAATTTGAATAACAATAAATCCCAAGAACATGGTGAATTGGCGCTGTGTGGAAGACAAACATGTGGACTTACTCACATAGGTGAGTGGCATGCCAAGTTTAAATTTACATTTCCATTGGAAATGGATTTTATTTTAATTTTTATTTAAAGTATTATTTCTTTGATTTTTTTTTTCCAGTTGCTTGACAGTGTCAGTTGCTGGAATTTCTGTTAACTAAGAGTCTACTGTACCTTGTTCCAAAATGCCTTTACTGGCAAATAAGCTTGTTTGACTGGAGCTTAATACCAAGTAATACATGCGTAGGATTGAAGTTTAAGACTGGTAGTTTTAATAAGGAAATGCTTTAATATATTAAATATTGGGTTTACTCCTAAACAAAGGCTGCTTCATTAACTTCCAGTTGCTTTCCCTATTGATTGATAATGTAGTTCCATGACATTCCTTTTGATTTTCATCTTACCAGCCTGCCAGCACTTTAAGATCATCTACAAAGGTCCTTCTCATTTTCCCATGTTTGAGGGCACTTGGGTGGGTAAATATATGATACAAGCCTTCTCTGCAGTGGCTCCATAATTTGTTAGGCCCCATTATTGCATCCTTTTAGAAGAGCCCTGAAAATGTACTACTTTGACCTTCACCTGGTTATGCTTTCCTGGACAATTCTGATTTGTGTCAGTAATTATGTTGTGAGTTTCTAGTACTGTCTAGGTCAAATGTTTTATTGTTGATGTTTGTTGTTTTTATGCATTTTTGTTGCACAGAACAAACCACAGTATGTATAATCAATGGTTGGGCTTCCTGTAACTTGTTCTTCACCTTCAGTCCTCCTACTGGCCCTCAGAAGAATCCAAAGTGCTTTTGCAGCAAACCCCGTCTTGTCTTTTTGTTCCCTGGAGTTATTTTTTTAAAATAAAAATAGTGGTTCTGAAATATCCTAAGGGAGTAAGTTTTTGTTAGGTTCCTTGTATGTTAGGTACACCAAAAAGTGAGTCAGGAAACAGTATCTCTCACTTGATAGTGTAATCCTTTCACTTTTAAGTGGTGAACTGATACTTCTTAGCATCTTCCTCCCGTTAACCACTTTCCCAAGACTAGCAAGTCCAGAAAGAGGAGGTGCTGGTTCCCCTGACTTTTTGTGGCTTTTCTGGGAGCACTAATTGCTGCAGTTAGAATTTGGGCTTCAGTGCCATTTAAGCATTAGTTGGGGGCACTCACTGATGAAGGAGGCTAAACTGTAAAGAACAAGATTGTAAAGAGCAGCATAGGCTTCTTGTTGCATTTGCTGAGCAGCAGCAACCCATGATACAATTGTCCTCCCAAGTTTGGATGATATGGCGTAGCACTATAGATTCTCAGACTGGCTGCTCACAATGGGTTGTCATGCCACATGAACCCAGAGAAAGTATGGTTTATCACATGCAGAGATGTTGTTGTTGTTGTTAGTCGCGAAGTCGAGTCCGACCCATCGCGACCCCATGGACAACATTCCTCCAGGCCCTCCTGTCCTCCACCATCCCCCGGAGTCCACTCAAGCTCACACCAACCACCTCAGTGACTCCATCCAGCCACCTCATCCTCTGCCGTCCCCTACTTCTTTTACCATCTATTGTTCCCAGCATCAGGCTCTTCTCCAGGGAGTCCTTCCTTCTCATTAGGTGGCCAAAGTATTTGAGTTTCATCTTCACTATCTGGCCTTCTAAAGAGCAGTCAGGGTTGATCTCCTCTAGGACTGACCGGTTTGATCGCCTTGCGGTCCAAGGGACTCGCAGGAGTCTTCTCCAGCACCACAACTCAAAGGCCTCAATCCTTTTGCGCTCAGCCTTCCTTATGGTCCAGCTTTCACAGCCATACATTGCAACTGGGAAAACCATAGCCTTGACTATACGCACTTTTGTTGGCAGGGTGATGTCTCTGCTTTTTAGTATGCTATCTAGATTTGCCATAGCTTTCCTCCCCAGAAGTAAGCATCTTTTAATTTCTTGGCTGCAGTCCCCATCTGCGGTGATCTTGGAGCCCAGGAAAATAAAATCTGTCACTACCTCCATTTCTTCCCCATCTATTTGCCAGGAAGTGAGAGGACCAGATGCCATGATCTTAGTTTTCTTAATGTTGAGTTTCAAGCCAACTTTTGCGCTCTCCCCCTTCACCCGCATCAAGAGGCTCTTTAGTTCCTCTTCACTTTCTGCCATGAGAGTGGTATCATCTGCATATCTGAGGTTGTTGATATTTCTCCCAGCAATCTTGATTCCAACTGGTGATTCATCTAGCCCTGCCTTTCTCATGATGTGCTCTGCATATAAGTTAAATAGGCAGGGTGACAGCATACAGCCTTGCCGAACTCCTTTCTCAATTTTGAACCAATCAGTGGTTCCGTGTCCGGTTCTCACTGTTGCTTCTTGACCTGCATATAGGTTTCTCAAGAGACAAATAAGATGGTCTGGTACTCCCATCTCTTTAAGAACTTGCCACAATTTGTTGTGATCCACACAATCAAAGGCTTTAGCATAGTCAATGAAGCAGAAGTAGATCTTTTTCTGGAACTCCCTGGCTTTCTCCATGATCCAGTGTATGTTGGCAATTTGATCTCTAGTTCCTCTCCCTCTTCGAAATCCTGCCTGTACTTCTGGTAGTTCTCGGTCCACATACTGCTGGAGCCTAGCTTGTAGGATTTTGAGCATCACTTTGCTAGCATGTGAAATGAGTGCAATGGTGCGGTAGTTTGAACATTCTTTGGCATTGTCCTTCTTGGGGATGGGAATGTAAACTGACCTTTTCCAATCCTGTGGCCACTGTTGAGTTTTCCAAATTTGCTGGCATATTGAGTGTAGCACTTTAACTGCATTGTCTTTCAGGATTTTGAATAACTCAGCTGGAATGCTGTCACCTCCACTAGCTTTGTTGTTGCTCAGACTTCCTAAGGCCCATTTGACTTCACATTCCAGGATGTCTGGCTCGAGGTCAGTGACCACCCCATCGTGGTTATCAGGGATGTTAAGCTCTTTCTTGTATAGTTCTTCTGTGTAATCTTGCCACCTCTTCTT
Source organism: Varanus salvator macromaculatus (assembly GCA_023646645.1). NCBI lineage: Eukaryota > Metazoa > Chordata > Lepidosauria > Squamata > Varanidae > Varanus > Varanus salvator. The sequence goes on from JAIXND010000786.1 coordinate 11,749,862, forward strand.
AATCTCTTCTGCCTCTGTTAGGTCCCTGCCATTTTGGTCCTTTATTATGCCCATCTTTGCATGCAATGTTCCCTTCATATCTCTAATTTTCTTGAAGAGATCTCTGGTCCTCCCTATTCTATTGTTTTCTTCTATTTCTTTGCACTGTTCATTTAGGAAGGCATTCTTATCTCTTCTAGCTGTTCTCTGGAATTCTGCATTCAATTGTTTGTATCTTTCTCTTTCTCCCTTGCCTTTCGCTTCCCTTCTTTCCTCAGCTATTTGTAAAGCTTCCTCAGACAGCCATTTTGCTTTCTTGCCTTTCTTTTTCTTTGGGATGGTTTTAGTTGCTGCCTCTTGTACAATGTTGCGAACCTCCGTCCATAGTTCTTCAGGCACTCTGTCTATCAGATCTAATTCCTTAAATCTATTTGTCACCTCTACTGTATATTCATCAGGGATATGATTTATGTCATACCTGAGTGGCCTAGTGCTTTTCCCTACTTTCTTCAACTTAAGCCTAAATTTTGCCACCAGAAGCTCATGATCTGAGCCACAGTCAGCTCCTGGTCTAGTTTTTACTGACTGTATAGAACTTCCCCATCTTTGGCTGCAGAGCACATAGTCAATCTGATTTCTGTGTTGACCGTCTGGTGATGTCCATGTGTAGAGACGTCTCTTGGGTTGTTGGAAAAGAGTGTTTGTTATGACCATCGTATTCTCCAATCCCCCATGATGATAAGGACATCATTTTTTGGAGTTAATTCTAGCAGGTGTTGTAGGCCTTCATAGAACCGGTCAACTTCAGCCTCTTCAGCACCAGTGGTTGGGGCATAGACTTGGACTATTGTGATGTTGAATGGTTTGCCTTGGATTCGAACTGAGATCATTCTGTCATTTTGGAGATTGTATCCCAGTACTGCTTTCCCTGCTCTTTTATTGACTATGAAGGCTACTCCATTTCTTCTGAGGGATTCTTGCCTGCAGTAGTATACCTGATGGTCATCTGAACTAAATTCACCCATGCCTGTCCATTTTAGTTCACTGATTCCTAAGATGTCGATGTTCAGTCTTGTCATCTCTTGTTTGACCACATCCAGCTTGCCTTGATTCATGGATCTTACATTCCAGGTTCCTATGAAGTAAAGATCTTTGCAGCATCGGACTTTCCTTTCACCTCCAGATACATCGGCAACTGAGTGTCCTTTCGGCTTTGACCCAGTCGCTTCATTCTTTCTGGCGCTACTAGTACTAGCCCTCCGCTCTTCCCCAGTAGCATATTGGACACCTTCCGACCTGAGGGGCTCATCTTCCGGTGTCATATCGTTTTACCTTTTGGTTTTCATGTCCATGGGGTTTTCATGGCAAAGATACTGGAGTGGGTTGCCATTTCCTTCTCCAGTGGATCATGTTTTGTCAGAGCTCTCTGCTATGACCTGTCCGTCTTGGGTGGCCCTGCACGGCATAGCTCATAGCTTCATTGAGCTACGCAAGCCCCTTCGCCACGACAAGGCAGTGATCCATGAAGGAGCATGCAGAGATAGATGTGCTTAAAATCACTGAAATCAATGAGATTTAGACTGCAAAGGTTAGACATGCAAAGTTATGCAGCCTTGATCTATGCAAAATCATGCTGTATAGAGTTGCAAAACAGTCTCTTCTACATTTTTCACAAATAGCCTTTTTGCTACTTAAAATATATTCTCTTAGGCTTGCATAATTTCAAGGGTTCTATGTTATATGCTAGCTGAAAATATGTGTATTTCTCCACTACATGCCAGTATCTTGTTAGTGTTATGGTTTTGGTTTTTGTTTTGCTGTTAAATGCTGTATCAGGAGTCTAATTGAAACCAGCAGCTCTAACTTTATGCAATTGCTTTTCAAGTGGTGTTTCTGATTGTTTGGTTGTAGATATACTTCATGCTTCAAACAAAACATTTAAACAGGTAATTATTAGCAGTAATTTGTAAAAATCTATTCTCACTTAAGCTTGAAAATTGAAGGTTTCATTATTAGTTAATTTCAGGCTTGTTCTATAGTTGTCAAGGACTTATATACACAATTAAAGTTCAGGGGTATTTGGGTTGTCTAAATTTTGTCAGAAGAAAGGCTACTTCAACCCTCCACACCCTTTCAGGTCATCTATATATGCTTATTCCATCCACTGGAGAAAGAGCCTATTGTTCTCATGATCACTCTCCTGGGATGAAACAGAAATGAGATGAAAACCCCCTAATTTTACCAGGCTTCACAGTCTAAATCTTCCAAATGTGTATAAGGGACTGAATTCAATAGGATTTCAAGTAAGGGTGTTTGGGATTGAAGCCCTGAACGATGCAATGCATGTAGAGATTATTATTTGAGGGTAACTAATTATGTAATCAGGAATTGTAAAGTGTTATCCTTTATTCAATTTATTAGCTATATTAAATCACCACGTGAAACTATTCAAGAAAAAAAGAGGGTATGTTTTAAATCAATTCCATTCTGTTTAGATGACTTTATGTACATGACATACATTTCTGTTACAAAGTATACTTTTAAGCTGTGTAAATGTACTTAAGTACTCAAACTCTAAAAAAACAAATACTCTTGTAGATGTTTGCAGTGATACAATACTTGGACCAGGTGCTATAGTTTACGAGTTTTACTTGATCTCTTGGCAAGAAAACATTGTAAATGCCTTGTGTGCTGAAACCTTTATAGGCTAATGCAACACAAACATTTCTAACATTGTAGAGCCAACCTACGCTGAAACAGTACTTTCAATAGCAAAACTAGGGTGATGGTATAATGTTAGCACACTGTTGTGTTAGTCTGCAAAGCTTTCAGCACACTATAGTCATTTATAAAGTTTTGTGAATGGTGAGGAATGTGAAATAAAAATATTTCTGTAGAAGCTTAATTTCCTGGACATGTTTCTTTAAGTAATAATTACAGGAAAATGAAAGATGTGGCTCAGCAAACATTAAAATCAAATCAGTAACTACCAATCTGATGGCTTTGTCTCCAGGTCAGTACAACTATTCCATCACCAAAGTTTCATCTTTTTGCATCTACAGAATTATGCTTGAGGTATCAGTGGTATAGAAACTCAAGACATTTGCAAATGTAAATTGTGCTTTAGACTTTAACTGTCCCTTGTACTAGATTTTTCTCATTGATTAGGATCTGATGACACAACCCACAGTGTGTTAACACATTATCTAAACCAATCAGTTTTCCCAGGTTTGTAAATCACTCTGGTTGCCATGATTTGTTCTAAGGGTTAATTAGCCCATCATGGTTTAATGTGTCATCTGAACCCAAACAATACAGTAAGCCTCAGTCGAGTTAAGAGAATTAAGAGTAACTTGGTTGAAGTGGCAAAAAGTGTTTCTTCTCTGGCCAAGGGGCTCTAATTGATGACAGCTTACAAAATCTGGCTGTTAAATTCCACTCTCCCTCTTGCCAGTGGCAGAAGGAGAGTGGGATTGTGTCAGTAGGAGCCCAGGTTCAGTAGGGGAAGCCATCAGGTTCTGCAGTGTGCTCCTTCACAGACCCCAGCGTCGAAAGAGGAAAATGGAGCTGGGTGGGTGGCACTGTTGCCTGCTTGTACCACTTTCCCAGGCTCAGAAATGACTTGAGAATGGGCAAAGGATAGATCCTGCTACTGCAGCAGTGGCAGGCCAGAACAAGATGCGTTGTTTGCCTTAGAGGAAGGCAAATATAGTGCCTTGGCAACCCCAGCTCCATTCCCACTTCTCCCACAAAAGGGGAAAATAGGGTGGGAGATATTCCTTCCCATTATCTGCCACATATTAGCTCCTCCTTTCCAAGCAGGAGGAGTGTGAGACAGGTGGCACTAGTTCCTGCCCTGTGCCTCCTTTCCAAACTCCAAAGAGACCCAGAGGAACAGCAAAAGGCTCAGTAATATGGGCCAGGATGGTGGTGTTGTCTGGGCCTCTTCTTAGAGAGACCCAGTGGAACATGCCTCATCCCTGCCAGTGCTTGCTGCTCAACCATGGCAAATCACACCTGAGCAATGCAGAGGCTGTCTGAGTCTGTTGCTTTCTTGCTAGCTGTAGCAACCCACAGCTGACAAGTGGGCAAGACACAGTGACGGTCTCTGCAGTCCTTCACTGTCACTGCCACAGCCGATGAGCAAGTTGCCTCTCACTGAGCTTTTGAGCCCAGTACTAGGTGGCTTTTCCCTTACTGCTAGCTACTCTGGGTTCCTCACCCATTGCTCCTGCTGATTCTGGAAAAGTAGGATGCAGGGACATTGGATAGGAAAGTATACTTTTTGCCTCTGTCATCCTGCTCTCCTCACAGCATCTGCAGTGTCTCTGGGATACTGTGGGAGAACCAAGGGGGAAGAAGCAGTGGGAAGGAGGTATGGTGTGCTTTATCATCTGTTAAGGGGAATTTTATATGCTTATGCAGGTAAAATTTTCAATGGGGCAGGATTAATGTGTTACACAAAGCCTCTTACTGCTTTCTAAGAAGTGTTGGAAATATTTTTAGACAGGACCCCTTTGTGCTTGTATAGATAGTTACTGCTATAGTGGTCTGATAAATGACAGCCTGTTTGTAATACTTTATGCAGCTGACCACCCTTACTGTAACATGCTTCCACTCTTCATACTTTTCATCAAATATACTGCATTCAACTTGTTCTTTGGCTTAGCAATAAGCCATCTTGTGTTCCTTTCACATTATGTGAATCAGTTGTGAAAAAGTTCAGGTTCTTAAAGCAACTAACCAAAGGAAGAGTTAATCAATCTGTATTTCTTGGTGGAATTACTAGTATTGGTACTGGTTATTGGTAGTTTCTGCATGTATATTTTAAAAGGCATCAGCAGATGTGATGACTGCAGCTTGCCTTGGAAGACTTACACCTTTATTAGGCATGTGATATATGACTGATTGCAGGGCTCTCTATATCACCAAATAGACTTCAATCCAAGAAATTACAAAACCCATATAACATTTCAGGAACATCCTGGTTGGTCACTGCACACTGTTTGGGCCTTGTGTGAAAAGAATGCTGCACCAAATGGAACTTGGTTCTATCTAGATTATGTTCTTAATTCTCAAGCATGTGCATTCCTTTGTGTGATTACACAGATTATACAATGGAATAGGAGAATTGGCTTGAAAACATACTTTTTGACAACTTGCTTACAAGTTGGTATACTTGGCAAATAATTGTTTGTTTTACTGTTTCCTTAATAGTGTGATGGACAGTGTAAAAAAATGAAAAAGTAAGTCTTATTAGGAGACTTTTGTGCAAGATGAATGTTTATGTACATCACTGTGAAATGTAGTTTTAATGAAGGTGAAATTTTAATGTCCTGTTGAATTTTGGTTTGATGGACCAGCACAGTTATCTGTTTTTCATTAGGGAAAAATATTAAAACCCTTTTCAAAGAACAGTTGTAGGCCATGGCAGGAGGAAAGAATGCTTAAACTTTTTGCTAGCTTTGTTAAAGTAAAATGGTTACTCTGCTTAATGATACTGATAATTTAAAGAAAGCAATATCCTTCAATAAGGGTGGAGTGTTTTATACACTTATTCTTCTAGGTTTTGGTGGTGTAGCAGTCTGCCCCTTCCCTCAGATTGAGGCAGTGAGGTAGTGATATGCTTGCAGTCATTCTTGGATGGCTTTGATTAGATGACTGAGATTAGAACTGGTTTCCTGCTCCATGTCTGATGTTCTTATCAAGTAAACCATACATCTGCTTCATTATAAAACTTTTATTCACTTATAACCGCTGTCACCATTCTTTGCTGTATGTTTTCCATTATCAGCTGCTGTCTTTCAGATTAAATGCTTGGCTCCATTTTGAGCAACTCTTTGAAAGGAATTACTGGGGAACACGAGCAGGAGGTTGCTGTTGCATTCATGTTCTACTTGTGGGTTTTCCACAGGCAGCTGCATCGGCTCACTGTGTAAACAAACTGCTGGACTAGATGGACCTTTGGTCTGATTCAGGATGGCTCTTGTAATGATGTGTTTTAATAACTAAGCAAAAAAGTGGAAATTTGCTTAAAACTACAAGGAAAGTTTGTAGCTCATATATTCAAAGAAGGTCTTTGTCTTTTGAGTTTTGCTGCTCTCTCCTAAGGTATTATGCATTTTGTTACTATCTCTACAAATTCTAACGGGATATGTATGGGAGACCTGTCAGTAAATAACACTCTGGATCAGGTGATTTCTCTTATTTTCTTCCTTCTGTTCTTCAAAAAAAATTGCTTTCCTGTTGGAGGTATCAATAACATTGGATGGATCTATGGGGAACAGGAGCGCTGGGAAGTTTACCTGCATCTGAACCAACTTTTGTCTTTGGAATGGTTAATAGGGTACATCTGTTGTGGGCCTTTTCTCTTGCATGGTTAGTGTTAAAATTACAGCAAATTATTGTGTTTACTAGCAATGTATGGCTGTGAAAGTTGGACCATAAGGAAGGCTGAGCGCCAAAGAATTGAGGCCTTTGAATTGTGGTTCTGGAGAAGACTCCTGCGAGTCCCTTGGACTGCAAGGCGATCAAACCGGTCAGTCCTAGAGGAGATCAACCCTGACTGCTCTTTAGAAGGCCAGATCCTGAAGATGAAACTCAAATACTTTGGCCATCTAATGAGAAGGAAGGACTCACTGGAGAAGAGCCTAATGCTGGGAACAATTGAGGGCAAAAGAAGAAGACAACAGCAGAGAATGAGGTGGCTAGTCACTGAAGCAGTGGGTGTAAGCTTCAGTGGACTCTGGGGGGATGGTGGTAGACAGGAAGGCCTGGAGGAATGTTGTCCATGGGGTCGCGATGGGTTGACTAACAACAACAAACAACAGTTGTGTTTACATCAGCACTAATCATAGCTAACTTTTATAAGGGTTTACAAGCTTCTGATTCTGGTTTTAAATCTTGTAAACACTAATTGTAGTTAGTAGCATGACAAAAGTAACAATATATCATATTTAATACTAATCAAGGAAGGGGAGAAATTTGAATGGGTGAGGAGAGAAGTACAACACCCTCCTAATCTATTGACCATGTATATAGATGTTCACATCTACAGACAATGCTGTAGACAATGCTGACAGAGCCATATCTTACCTATTTGCAGCAGAACTCATGAATTGCAGGAACATGTGCTGCTTGCAAGTGACTTCCAGTTTCCATCAACAACTTATAAATGCCTCATATGCTGAAAACCAGAAGCATTTTGCATGTGGTTAATTAACCCATGGATTGGTGCTGAATGCTGCCATTATATCTAAATATTATCTACATTATTCAGATAAACTAAGCTGCAATGTTAGCACTGAGTTCTCAGACACTATATTGTATTTGTTTCTTGACTAGTTTTGCATTTTTGTATTGACTAGTTTTGCATTTTTGGTTTTGCAGTTAATGAACAGGAAGAGTTCCCATTCATGCACACCCAAAGGCAGATGAGAGATGAGGATAAAGTAATTCTAGCTGTATGTTTTCATAGAACATTTGGTATGGTGTGACTTGTCTAGTTCAAGGCAAGGTAACAAGGAAAACCAGCTAGCTGTAGGAAGTGTGTAAATGCAGAATCTAGTTAATCTCTTTAGCAAACAAGCCATATAGCTTTAAGGTGTGAGTGCTTGCATGTTAAATGCTCTGTCTGCCTTGATGTTTCATCAGTTTGAAAGCCTTGTTTTGATGTTAAATTACTGAAAGTTTAGCACCTGCTTTGTTGTTTTTATTTACAGTTGTACAAATCAGCTGGCTTCAGCTGGGAGGTGCTGAGTCTTTCTGAAGTGACTGGCATACTTTTCTGCCAAGTAGCCTGTGGTCTGTGGCAGGGCTTTTAACAAGTGAATTTGTGATTAATTATTATTATTTTCATTTCTGTACCACTCCACAGCCAAAGCTCTGGGAGGTTTACACAGTCCATAAAAACATAATAAAAATATAAGAAAAATGCTAAAACACTTAAAACTAATAAAATAGATAATAGAAATAGACAATAACAAGGAATAACAAAAGTGGTTAAAGTGCTGATGGGCTTGCAAAATTAGACAGCTCTAGGTTTGTGCTGCTTTTCATGACCTTAAATGAAGTGGTGGTTGTAGTGAGATATTTCAGAATAGGGATTATTTTATAATTTGTTCACCTAATTCTTCCCTAAGTAAGTAATCTGTGAGCCATAAATTTGAGTATGAGAGAAGGTGAGAGAATTCCATCGGAGAAACTGGTTCCTGGGCCTGTACTGAATTGGTTGTCTTTCCAGTTGAATCATTCACTATGGCTTCCTAATTCACTCTCGTTTCATGTATTTAGGTTTAGGGTACAATCCTACACCTCTTTATTCAGAAAAATGTCCTGGAAGTAGTAGGACTTTATTCTGTCTGAACAGACATAGGATAGCACATTTGCATATTATATTTCTTAGATTTGTAAATCATTAAAGTTCTCTAACTACATATGCTCTTGCCCCAAAGAAGCAATTGCATACTGTTTTAATGTGGTTTATTACTTTGTGTTTACTGCCAGTCTTGTGTAATCTCTCCTTTGTGTAATACATTTCAGCCAGAACATTTCCTTTCAGTGAATATTGCCCCACTCTTCCAACAAAGCTTTCATGCTTTCCTAATTTGTCTGTTCCCCCACTATTTGGGTTTCAGTAGCCCTCATCCTACAACATTGAGTAACTAGCATTCTGCTCTATTCTGTACTGTAATTTACACATGAGAAGTTCTACCAACTTGTACTTCTAAGACATTATCACAAATTGCCTAGACGAAACATAGCCAAATTTCAGCCTCCTGCCCTATATGGTTTTTCACTGTATAAACCAAAACATGTCAATGGCACAAAGATATTCAGAACCTCTGTAGGAATTTTATTCTCAAACATAGAAACATAGAAACAGCGCGAGTCAGAAGGGGCCTCCTGGGCCTTATGCCCCAAACAAAGAAACAAAAGAGAATTCAATAAAGATAATCTTGGGCTCATTTTAAAGGTAAGATTTTTAGCTAAACCCGCAGCAAACAGTATTAAAATACACTGAGGGAAAGCATTGCTATGATTTTTTAAATTTAGGAAGGCAAACTATTGTTAAAAGGTCAAGGGGCCAAGCGTTGCTATGCAGATTTTCTCACTGTGCATGGGGAGGGGGGAGAAATTACCTGCAGCTTAGAGCTAAAGGCCATTCTTATTTTGATTGAAATCAAATAAAATTTCAGCCAGAACAAAGGTTTTTCATATGCAGCATTTTTCTTGCCTGAGGCACTTTTGTCTGGGGTCAGAAAGGACCTCAAATGCAAGCAATGCTAGTTTTCTGTTGAGGTCAGAAGATTTTAAGCACAAACTTGATAAGCTAAGGACATGCTTAAAATTGCCTCAATTTATTTAGATTGTTTAAAAGCCCTGCTGCATCAGACTGAATAGCTATCTGGTCCAGATTCCATTTCACACAGTGGCTAGATGCCAACAACGAGAATTCAAATACAAATACATGCTATGGGTTATCAGACATACTTCTCTGGTAGCAAGTGCCATTGAATTACGTATGCTGATTCCTGAGTAAATGTACACAGGAAGAGTTTATAGATTGTACAATAGACATATTTGAGGTTATTGCAATTACAAATGTATGCTGTTGTGAAAACCAGTATATTTTCTTAAAAGCCTCTGTTGGGTTTATTAAAGCAGTCAAAAATCACTAGTAAGTTGCTAAGTTACTGGGAAAAAACATAAAATGCCCGCCAGGATCAGAACCTCTCTAATGATGCCAGTCCTGAGGCCTACCACTGGCTATGTCATGCAGTTGATCACTGCTGCAGGCCCAGTATGAAATTGGACCCAGAACTCCCTGCTAGGTGTACCTGCTATGGGGATGAGTACCACCAGTGCCCCTGCAGCTCTCCAGCCCTGAAGGCACTATTCGCCAGCATCATGACAAGGGCACTCTGCATGTGACTGCCATCAAGGGAGCCAGGTCAGAATCTCTCCCCTTGCTCAACCCTCAGAGTTGCTGTCCTCAGAGCTTCCCCCCCCCCCCCGCTCCTCTGACACCCAGGCCCTAGATTAGGACTTGGCTGTGTCTCCTGGAGGGAGGGGTCACTTCACAGATCTGGTCCTTTGCATGGTGGATGACTTTGGTCTTCAAACATCCCAAGGCCCAAGGCTGATCCCATTTTTGATGCTCTGGCCCCAGGGGACTCAATGCCAGTTTCCATCCCTGTCCTGCCTGCTCTACTGTGCATGGCTCAGCAGTCTTGAAAGGCCCCCGTGGGCGCCCTGGCCACATCAAGGAGGTTAGATTCCACCTATAAAGTGCTGGATAGGTTGTTTCCCTTCCTACACCAGTATCCTAAGCCTAAGCTTCCATGGAGCATGGGTTCATTTATTTATTTATGTATTAGATTTATATTTCACCTTTTTTCCAACAAACTCATAGTGGCTTACACCATTCTTCTTTATGGATGGCCACCAATTTTGGACAACTTGAAGGGGAGATTGGGCAAATTTGTGAAGGAGAAAGCTATCAATGGGTACTAGTCCTGATGGCTATATGCTGTCCCCAGTATCAAAGATAGTATGCTAAAAGTTGTGTGCACCAGTTGCTGGGAGCACAGGCAGGAGGGTGCTGTTCAATTCATGTCCAGCTGGGCAGCCACTGTGAAAAGAATGCTTGACTAGAGACCCTTGGTCTGATCCAGCATTGTTCTTATGCTCTTAAGGCAGCAAACAATAAGTTACAGATAACATAAGAGTTATACAATACTGAATTTCATGCAGTAAAAGCACAATTAAAACCTACCTGTGCTGCAATCAAAAACCCTTCTGGTCTTCCATTCTAGGAAATTCCTTTTCCTGGATGCAAGCTGGTGAGAATCTTCCAAGATGTAAGATATTAACTTACTATATCAAAATGGGGGAAAAAAACATTTAGTTGCCTGCATTTTTTCTTCTTCCAAGGTTGCAAGATGATTAATGGGCCCTGGTCACTCAGTGAGTTAGGAATCTGAACCCAGGTCACTGTGATCCAAGCCTGATTCTTGAATCACAAGTTTAAATACTGAAATGCTTATATGCGTGACAAATGATGATGCCACTTACCTAGTCTAATGCATTGTAGGTAAAAGTTTTGCAGGCAACAGTTCAACTTCTTAAGAGCGAGGGAAAATAAATATCCTTTACCTTTGTGACCCCTGGTTCCTTCCAAGTTGGATACCTGCCCAGATGTGGGTATGACACTGCAGTAATCTGGGAAATGTGTCGAACTATTTGAAACTTCTAATACTTCCTTCCAAGTTGGGTGCCTGCCAAGAAGTGGGTATGACTCGCTGGTAATCTGGGAAATGCGCAGAACTATTAGAAATTTCTACTGCTCTCTGTTTAGCTGGATAATAGTCTTCTCTTGGCACAAATGACATAGAATGAGTGTTAGGAGGCATTCTGCAGACAGAGAACTGCCTGAGCTGCTTTATGTTTTCAGCAAATAAGCAGACAGTCTTGCATGAGACTGACGCGTTTCAGTTGAAAAGGAATATATTAAAATGTTACTGCTTTACACAGTGAAGCATGTTTTTTTTAATAATCAGATGCATATTTGTTTTAATTCTCCCCCCTCCAAAAAAAAAAAAAATCAGAAGAGAAGGGGAAGCAAAGGAATGACTCAACCTTTTAAACCAATCAGGGCTCATTTGGTGAGTCAGGAGATTTCAAAACACTGCTTATGCCTTGGAAAAGGCTTTATATTTTTGTAAATGGGAATATAATACTTTGTATGGGGATTTTTTACAGCTCGCACAGCAGTTGCGCCCCCCCCCCAAAAAAAAGGGGGAATGAAGGAAAAAGAAGAAAACACATGCCTAAAAGTGGCACCACTTGGAATTCTTTCACTGGCAAGTAAATTACAGTGGGTCAAGTCTGGATTTAAACAAATGATGAGAGGTAAATACTGATTACCTTTTTCACTGTGCTTTCATAGGAGTTCTGCAATGTAGCCCTGAGGGTTGCTGTTCTAATGCACTGCAAAATATTTGTTAAACGATTGAAGTTTCTAGCACTTAGCAAAGTTGATTTGTGATTCCTGGACTTTGGAGAGCTTGTGTTCTTAATTGTTTTTTCTACAAATCATTGAACAGTACAGTTTGCCCTTTAAATGTATGTTTTGCAGTGGTTGTATAGAGTGGTGTTGCTTCTTGCACTTTAACTACCTAGACTGTATTCTGATATTTTAGTTTAGTGGTTTAAGAAGAACTCTGTTGTTGGAGACTATATCATTTTACTTCTGAAGCAGAGTATTTGCATTGACAGTAGAATGTATACTAATTATGATGCTGTCTGCTGTCACCAGAATATGAAATGCAGCAATGCAGTTTATTTCTCCCTCCCCCAGTCTATGAATTTATAGCAAAATTCAAAGCTCTGCTCATAGAAATCTTCAATATTATATTTCAAAAGGCTATTTTAAGTGTTTATAGTTATTTTAATATAAGAGACAAGGGGCTTCTTGGGAATAATTATATAGTTCTTAAGTGGCAAGCTTGATAAGGAGTGGCTTCTGTATTTAGCTTTTGAATTATAGAGTTTTAAGCAGAGGACACCTTTGGGATATGAAAAGCCTGTATTTTTCTCATTTTATTTTAATTTCTCATGTTTCACAAATTTAGGTACTGCCTTTATTGGTCTGATCAAAGGCTCAAGCCATGTACTTTAATCAAAAGGAAATTTAGATTTTTTTCTTATTTTGGTAATATACCAAGCTGAAAGGAATCCAAACTAAAGAGTGCAAGATGGGATTGGGATTGGTTCTCAAAAGAAAAGAAGTATGGATTCAAATTTCCTATCTAAGCTTTGCTGAAGTGTTCGTGTATGCATACACACACCACATATTTTTGGTGGTATCTGGCAACTTTTTGGAAAAGAGATTTAAATATAGCTTGCTCCATGAGTTGGCTAGATAGTACTTCTTTGTCCTGCTTAAAACTCGGTAATTATAGAAATAGGTAACTTCAAAATTGCAATGAGAGCAAAAGAGCAAGACGTCTGTTGGGGTTTCTTGGAGCCAAGATGTTTAAACAACTGTAAGAAAATATATAACTTTACCTTTATCCTTCCATTATTTTCTGTATTCCAAAATAAAACTGTTTTGAAAGCATGACTGATTTGAAATCCTTTTGTTCTTTCTGTGTAAGTTGTTAGGGTTCTTTGTTTTTAAACAAAACTGGAAATTCTTAATTTAAGCATTTCTAAAAGCTTGAACAGCCAATGGAAAGCTTTTATATGTAGCTTTCTTTGAGATAACTTCCTAAATATGTTCTCCTGCATTAAAGGATATGTAAACAAATCAGTATCCAGCAGGGCACAACTTCTAGGTCAAATTACATTGTGCTAGTATAAAATACTCTAGCACATGGGTCCTCAGACTACGGCCCGGGGGCCACATCCGGCCCGCCATGTCCATCTAGACCCTCCATGCTCATGCATGTGCCCGCCACCACCCACCTCTCCCTGCATGCAGGGAGGCAGCAGTTCGCTCACTCGGAGAAAACGATCTCCAAGCTAGTGAGCCGCTGCCTTGTGCACCCACCTCGCAGTGCATGCCCGCCCCTGCCTCCCCTCGCCTCCCCTTGCTGCATGTCCTGCCCCTGCCTCAGCACGCACACCCCGAACACACCGCCCCTGCCCCCACGCCAGCCCACGTGCTCCATAGGCACCACCTTTCCAGCCTGCGCCCAGCACTGGCACCTTTCAACTGGCCCCTTGGTTAAAAAGTTTGAGGACCCCACTCTAGCACAACACCACTAGTGTTACCTGGCTCTCGGATTACATAGAGGAATTGGCATGCACATAATGTTATTGGTGTAGTGCTAGAGTAGTTTGTACCTGTGCAACTTTATTTATTTTAGTGGATGTGACCCCTTAGATATGGATTTTACATGAATTTGATTTTACAGATGGTCTTAAAGTAGAAAACCGACACTGGAGCTTCTTAAGTCAACTGTTCTCTGTGCCAGAGTAGCTTCCCATGAGGGCTTTATTACTTTTGACTTTGACATGGGATATAAAAACCACTGATGAGGAAGTCCCACTGTCAAAATTAATGCAGCTGGTATATGGTATCTTTATAATCAATTTATTTATTTATTTATTTAAATATTTATATGCCGCCCCTTGCAACAGCCAATAATTTCCATTAGCACCTTAAAGAGAACCTTGAGAACATATGATTGTCGGTGTTGGGTTGTATGGTTTGAAAAGTATTGTATAATATATTATTGTAATACATTTTATTATGAATACTAGCTCTTGAGTTTCTTTAGCCACTCATTTAGAGGTATTAAGCTGTTTGTATTTCTCATTGAAAAAGCTATATAAATATGAAGGGCAGAGCATGATGTTTCTATTTCCTTAAGCAAGGTTGCAAGCCCAAGATTGTATTTTTCACCTTCCCTCATCTTCCATATATGGTGTAAACTCCCTTTTCCCTGTCAACCTTGTCTTGACTTTCACCAAGCTGGTTGCTAGCCAGGTATAATGCTAACTATGGTTCACTATTAACCAAGGTTTCAAACTTGTTTCAGAACTTTGGTTAATAGCAAACAATGGTTATGGAATTAGGAGCAAGTAATGGGAATACATTTTTATATGTATTTATCCCCTTATCATATTGTTAATTGAGATATGTTAATTGATATAGCAGTTATTTTAAAAAAATATTGCTGCTACCAGGATGTTGTATGACAGTTTCAGAAGAGTAGTTTTCCTAGGAAAGGAGCCCTTTAAATCAAGAGGGAGAAAAATATTTGATGTTAATAGAATGGTTTTCTGGGCCATCCTTAGAGAATGGCTTTCTAGTACTTGCTTCAGTGAAGAAGTCCAGTTTGACTCAGTTTGACTAGGCGTTAGTCAGATTTGGTTGGAAAGAAATTCCTTACTGTATAATAATATAAAAGCATTGTGGAATCTCTGTTGCATATATGTGTTTGGACAGGTTAAAATGCTGTTGTTGGGAAACTACTTTGTATGTGTAAACACAAGTGTGCTGTAATATCCATCCCAGCTGCTCAGTTTCTGAAATGAGATTCATTGGCTGTAAGTGATGATAAGAAGATAAAGAGACTTCTGTTTGGAATTTTTGCCTTCCAGCTATTGTTTTAGGAGCCTGTTGCACAGTGAAGTGTTACAATCAGCTAGGCATGGGTCACAGTATAGTCCCATGATCACCTTGTGTTTGGTTAATAAAACTGAAAAACTTGTGGGAATACATGAACTTGTAAGTATATTCTTAGTAACTGCCTGAGCTGTGGAGATACTTCAAGATAGTGCTTGTGGTTTGTTTTTAAAATATGGCAGGTCAAGCTGATACATATTCCTTGGCATAGTAAACTTTAAGAAAATCCGTGAAATATAGTACTGCACTGAAATACTGCACTATTGGAGTACTTTTCATTTTAAACTTTTGTTTTGGTTGTACTTATTAGCAGGGTGTAATTTTTTTGTTTTAAGTTTGAAAAAAAGTTTGAATCAAATTTGGGTGCATATCACATGTCTGTGTTTTTAAAAGATATATTGGAAACATATTATGAAATATTGCTAACATATCAGATATCTCTGCATTTATATAGTTGCAAGTTGGCGTGAATCTAGAATAATCAAATGTTGGAGTTTTTCACTTGTAATGACAATCCATCAGTTTAATAACCAGACAGTCTGAGGATTTATCAGAAACACACAGCATACATGCCTTGTCTTTAGTGCCCATGATTTGTTTCTTCACAAGTTTTACTTTGTGGCATGAGAGCCTGAACTGCTGGGTTGGTTAGGATCTAAACAACTCAGTAGTTAATACATAGTTTGTTGTTGGGTTAACCATTGGGTTGCTTAGGAGCTGATCATGGTTATGCACTAAGTGGAAGAGGCCACATGTTCACATATCTCTGTGTCAGACTTTAGACTAATGAGTCTAAATGTAAGCCAGATTATGGTACATCTGAAATTCATGATTGTTTGAACCTACTTAGAGCAGCAAAGCAGCTTCTCATGAAATTATGAAAGGTTGTTCTTACATTAAATCCCTGAGTCCTTTTCCCTTTTGGTTTTCAAACTTTCTTTAAGGTCACAACTCACTTAGTTGCACTAGAGGCTTGGTGAGGTTTTGTGCAATGTTGTAATTGCGGTATTCAAAGAAAAATTGTATTCAGTGGGAATGACATTATACTCCACAGACACTACAGCAGATTCTATGTTGCAGGGTCAAGGAAAGCTACATGTGGTGTCTTCCATATTTATTGATTATCTAATCCCCATAGTAAAAAATGGTAAGGTGGGGCCCATTCTCCATCTTGTCATATATTTTGATGATATTTATTTCTAAGTAACAATTTAAGACAGACAGACTGAGAACATTTAATCTAGTGTTGTCTTTTTGTTCTTCTACTAATTTATTCATAATCTGATTACTGAAGGCCTCTTCATGCTTTGCCACTGAATTAAGCATTGCATTCTTGCAAGTGCATACTAATACGGTAATATACAGAGGCAACTTCAACTTTACTGACACATGGAGTAAATGAGTTGTCATTAGGCGGTATGTGCTAGCATATAACCAGGGTTGTATGTTTACCCAACACAAGGCAACTTTTTATTTAATTACTTGTAATAATTACAAATTGGTTCTCTGAATATATGCATGAAGTAATTCATAGGTTTCTGAGCAATGAAATCCTTTGCATAGTCAACTTTTTAAAAAAATTGGCTTGTGAAACATTAGTCTTGTGAATAAGACCCCCGACCCTCAGTATTCTGAGAACAGAGTTTTACACTCTGTGACATAACTCAGTATGGGTAGGATTTGATACTTACAGTGACAAAGGACTATTAAGTAGCTTTCTCCAATATGATGCCTACCAAATGTGTCCAACCACAGCTTCTATCATCCCTCTAAATTTGTCATCTGCTGCATCTGGAGGTTACCAGATTGGGTACACTACTGTAGGCATACAGTAGTATTCATGTCTCAGTGCTTTTGGATCACACATCTAGTTACATTCAGTGGAATTGTGGGTGGCCAGTCATGGTGAATATTCAGTATCAGTTCATGGCAGCAACCTAAAAGCCTCATTGATAGTCACCGCCTGTATCATTCATTTTCTATTTGTGTTCAATATTCAGAAATAGTGCACCAAAACATAATGCTTTGGTTAAATATGGCAGAACGTGCATGTGCATTTCCATTGATTCTGAAGATTTCATGTTCTGTTATAGCTAGTGAATATGCTGCTTGCTGAGGTGAAGCTTCCCCCACCCAAAAAAATCATTCCATTCAAATGCAATAATCGGACAGTCCCTATAAATTAAATTATTTTAAGGTCTGATCTCATCCTGCATTTTAGCAGCAGTGTGGTGTTGTAACCTGTTATCTCCAAAACCTTAAATTAGAGTAAACCTAGTGGTATAAGACTGATCCTCAAAGGAGTCTGGTAGTAGTTCTTCAGCATGAATTTCTGCAAAGAAAAAATAAGATGGTCCTTCGGTGTAGAGCAGGTATTTTTTTAAAATCTTGCAATTTTAATGATTTTAAATATTTTTGTGTACTTCAGTATAAGCAATTAAGATATGTTAAAAAGTAAGGTATGTAATTATTAGCCCCTATACAGAGATTTACAGATCTTTGTTAATTTTCCTTGAGTCCAAAGTTTAGAAAACTTGGTATATTGCCTACTATGGTAACTTGTTTTGCAATTAATGCTTAATAATGTATTTAAATAGTAGACGTATAATTTATCAGGCATCTCAGACTAAATAAACTAAGTTTAAAGAGCTGGTAGATATATACCTTTAGTTCATACACTGAGTTACTTCTCTTGTACATTAGATATATTGAAGGTGCTGAAGTCTATTTAATATGCGTGTGCACACTTGTCTTTTATTGCTTTTGTATTGCTACCGGACTGGCTTGAAACCAGCTATGCCATGGGCTGGGGCCAGAGTTATCTTCCACTCCTCTAAGAGCTGCTTATGCCTTGTATTGTACAAAACAACACCATTTCTCAAATTACTTCTTTTTGCTTACATAAGAACTTATACAAAGAGAAACATGAGAATTGTTCTGGAACCTATCCGTTGTAGCACTGAACAAATTCTTGATCAAGTGCTTGCAGAACAGCATTAGTAACTATTTCCTCCTCCCATTGTTCTTTTGATACAACACCATAGTATGTGTTCATATGTTCATTATATGCTCTTCCACCATGCTAGGCTTCATTTTCAGTTCTGTTGTTACCGCCCAAATGTTAAGAAGATTCAATTATGCAGATTTTGAAAATGTGTCACTCTAAACTTAGGTGATTAAAAATATAGGTTGGTGTCCACAAGTTTTTCTAGGTGTGTGGACCTTCTCTTTTTTATCTAGTTATATCAAAGACAAGGTCCATATAACCTGTCTTGTTCTTGACAACTCATGTGTTTCCTTCTATAAATCTGTAACAGTTGCAAGTATGTGCTGCTTGTCCTTAGTCATGCTCAAGCCATGGGCTGCTGATTTATTTATATTATGGTGGGGTCTTCTTACTTAGAGTTAACTGATATTCATGGTTAATCAACTTTTTAGAGTTTATGATGGAGTTATACACCTTCTGTGTCTGATTGTGATATTGGCATATGCTTAGCATTTGTTTATGAATAGGCTATTGTGAAAAGTGGTTAAATGTTATGGAACATTCACAGAGGTAATGAGAAATGCATTTCATAGAGCAGGGGCAGAAAACATGCAGCATTCCAATTGTTGGACTGTAGCTTTTATCATCCCTCATTATGGGCTATGCCTTTGGTACCAATGGCAATTGCAGTGCAACATCAGCTGGAGGGCCATATTTTCTCCACTCATGACCTAGATGGTTTAAAAGCAAGTTAATTGTTATATCTGCTAGCGTAGTCGTGTGTGTGTGTGTGTGAGAGAGAGAGAGAGAGAGAGAGCCCGCGCACGGAGGGAGCGAGAGCGAGCGCAACATTAGGCTAGCTTGTAAGCTATTTAGTAGCTGGATATGTATTGCCCTGTGTATGTTCTCCCAATGTACATGTTTATTACTACAGAAAAGTTTAATCTGAACATTTTCAGATAAGCTTACTAAATGAAACACTATACAATTGCATCTTCTTTCTTCCAAAACAAAATCCCTGCCATTACATAATACTCATTACACTGAAAAAACTTAACAAACGAACAAATAACAGCACTGTAACATTTTAGGAGAGCAACATTAATCTCTTGAAAGTGTTTGGATGCTTTTTAACACTTTGCATGTATTACTAAACTGCTGGTTTGGAAATGTTATATAAAAAGTTACTTCAACTACTCCAAAGCTATAGGATGCAAAACAAGTATATATAGTTGAAAATTTCTTGTGGCTCAGTTAAGGATGAAACCAGATATTAACTAGTTATGCTTAAGTATGGATGATCGATACAAGAGATATATAGGTAGAATGTGTTATTTTCATAGTAATGGACATTGCTTTCTTATTTTACAGTCCCAGAAATCTTGGATAGAAAATACTTTCACCAAACGGGAATGTGTGTATATTATACCAAGTTCAAAGGATCCCCACAGGTAAATTAGAAATTATGCCCTTACCATAACTGCCTGGGTCTCTCTCTCCTTGCACTCGCAGGAGAAGATGCAGCACAGACTCAGGGGTCTTAGCTAACTAACTCCAATTCAAGACTTTATCTGAAATATTAGTCTTCATATTTATTTTATCTAAAAAAATGATAAAATGACATGACCTGCCTCAGGATATTGGGCATGGGTAAAAGTAAGGTCAGGCTGTGATTGCAATACATAGTTTTGCTTCTCAGAAACAAAGACAGTTTAGAGGTGAACAAATGAGAGCAGGATGCCTTTTTGCTCCTTAGGTGGAAAGTACAGCAAGAAGGATGACACAAGTGGAATCAGATAAAACTTATCTTTAATAAGTAGTTTAACCTGTGGTATCCCAATGCTGCTTGACATGGCCTCCTGGTCCTTCTTTTTCAGATAAGGCCCTCTTCATGTGTTAGATTTTTAAGGTGTATAGCGAAGGTATTTATTTATACCTAAAATGTTAAATATGGATTAAGGAAATGAATGTCTGAAGATGTGTCTCCTGCAGATACTTTTATAAGGAGGCTATAATTTATTGCAAATTTAGGTTTGCTTCTGTGTAATACATGAAACAATCGTGTTTGCAGAAACTGTTTGCAAATTTGCAGATCATCTCCCATGAGGGCATCACATTTGTCCTCTTTGTTTTAAGTGTTTTCTTCTAATATAGTTCACGTGAAGATACAGCAATGTTGTATACAGTACATGAAAGTATGAGCAGCCATTTTACCACTTTCTGGATCATCTTTATGCAAACACAATTGCACAAATAAACAGTTACCGTGCTTTCTTCTTTACAAGCATGTCCTGAGTGTGTAAAAGGGCAATAAACAACATGGTGTGAACTACAGAAAACAGTGACACATATTTTAAGAATGATCTTAACTTGCATTTGATAATAAGGTAGGCAAAATGCCAAGTTACCTTCTTGTATTCTCAATCGCAGATGCCTTCCAGGATGTCAGATATGTCAGCAACTTGTCAGGTAAGCACATTTCTATTAAATGAAAGAATCACATCTCTCATTTTTAATCAGCATAGGTATAACATAAAGATTGTTATTCTGTAATATATCTGAAAATGACTGGAAGCAAAAGACAACTGAACTGCAGAGAAGACATAATGAAAAGATTGGATGCTTTGTATGAACTGAATCATATCTCCAGGGAAACTGGAGACAAATAGACCTTTACTGAGCTTATGAAAAAGTATACTGATCCTCAGCCTACCACTGTCATGACATTCTCTAGTCCTTGGGCATTGTCTCTCTTCTGCATGAGTGTTATACATGCTCTGTATATCTATGTGATAGTATAAGATTAACATTTAAAAACTCAGAATTATGGAATTGTAATTGCCATATATATTAAAAAAAAGAAAAAAAAGAACAGTGACTGGTTCAAAGGTTTAGCCAGAAGCAAACAGGTATTCAGAATATGCAATTATTTCTATGTCTCCTCACTTTCCTAAATTGTGATTGTTATCTGCAGATGTTGCTGTGGTCGCTTGGTACGGCAGCATGCTTGCTTTACTGCAAGTCTTGCCATGAAATATTCAGATGTAAAACTTGGTGAAAATTTTAATCAGGAGATAGAAGAATGGTCAGTAGAAAAACATACTGAGCAGAGTTCAACAGATGCTTATGGTGTCATTAACTTCCAAGGAGGTTCTCACTCCTACCGAGCTAAGGTATGTATGCACGGCCTCATTTGTCACCTAATGGGAGAATTAATTAGTACTTCTGTAATACTAGTTGTTTAAGTTGTTCTTTTAAATATTGTAAGCCGTCCTGAGATTTTTATGTAATAGGACGACATACAAAGGATTTTAATAACTAATAAATAAATAAAATAATAATATTTAAATGATATGCTCCAAGTGAAGATATTACTTATATTTGAACATGAAGGTGGTAGCATGAGAACATAAAGGTGTGAAGACAATTCCTACATGATTGAGTTGCACTTTAAATTTTAAATATATTGTGGATGCTCCAAGTTGCAAACATTGTTCATTTTATTATTGAAACCTCTTTTGCATTTAGATAATATTCACTTTTGGTCATTAATGGGATTTGATTATTACTGATGTGTCATCTTTTGAAATATGCTTACTGGCTATACTACCATTGTATCAGGTTTCTCTCCCCCTCCCCTGCATTTTTACATGGGTAATAGAGATAATTAGAAAAAAACAGTTTTGCTTAATGTATCTACCTCTGTACTCTATATTGTTACCCCTTAAAAATAGTCATCAGGTTACTCAGAATCAGGTAATGTGGGTTTGTGATGTAGTTGCTTTTTATTTATTACACTTAAATTCAGCCTTTTTTCCTTTCAAGGAACTCAAGGTGGCTTACATAATTCTCCTTCTCCTCTCAATCCTATCCTCACAACAACAGCCCTGTTGAGGTAGGTTGGGCTGAGAGTCTGACTAGCCCAATGTCACTCAGTTAATTCTGTGTCTGAGCCTAGAACCCAGATTGCCTGAGTTCCAGCCACCCACACTTAACCACTACACCTCACTGACTCTCACTAGTCACTAACCTGGATCAAACCTCATTCACATTTGACACTTTTTCGGTTTATACTTTGGAACCAGCTCATTTTTATTCCCCCTTTGCAGCACAGTGTTACTTTGCTGTGCTAAGTTTTTTTGTCAAATAATTTTGTTTCCCTTTTCATTGTAGAAAGAAGGAATGGGCTCACAGTAGTCCAGTTGAGACATCAAAGCTAAAACATTACTTGATCGTTGCAAAGTACTCTTTGCCCTTTCCTTTTTCCTTTGCTGGTTTCCAGTAGTCTTAGTTTGCTGTAATGTCCAAATAAAGCAAATTATGATTACCATTAACCTTAGTTTGCTAAAATGAAGAAACCAGCTTTCAGTGAAACAGGGCTTTTAGTAACCATATAATTGTGTTATAATAGAAACATACAGTTGAGAACGGCCTAGGAGGCCATTGGGTCCAACTGCCTGCTCAGTGCTGACTCAGGTCACCCATCCAGATTTCCACCAGGCCTGGCCCTGCTTACCTTGCAAGATTAAGCAGGATCAGACACTGCACAGTTTGCCTCTAGTTAGGACCTCCCAGCAAAATACAGCTGTCTCAAAACAGGAAAGTACAGATAGAGAAGGGACCAAGTAAGCCCACAGTAGATTGTCATAGTATGACTGTGACCTGTGAATTGAGCTTGTATACAGCTCTTCTTCCTACTGTGCGTATATTTTGTAAATATGTTCCAGCAACCTCACTAAATGCAGTTGTTTTCCCCAAGATATTTTGGTGGAGTGGAGTGATGGTGCTACATGTACTCTGGAATTTTTAGTGTCTGCAATATTTATGAATTAAATGAACTGTGTAACATTTAAATTCAACCTCTGGAAAGTCACTGTTTGGCAAATATTTAAAATCCTATGACTAGAATTGGCACGTAAGCAGGATCAACCTTGGAGGTTGGGTTGGAAGGGAGGAGAGATACTCAGTTTGGAATCAAATTTCTGTCATTAAGTCAGGATTTTGCTAATGGCCAGTATGCTAACTTTGCTAGTATCTTGTGTTATTGCTTTCTGTAGTACTGTTGTTTTGTTTAACAAAGCCAGCCTAACTGGTTGGTTTCAACATAATAAAAACTTTTAGTTGGAAAGCTTTTGTCCCAGTCAAGAAGGAGTGGGGGAACTGGGAACCAGCCCTATGTGACCTTGTGTTTTATGCAAGTCTGTTTTATGTATTCCTGAATCATGATTAAGAATGGTTAATACTTATTTTCTTGCCAGTATGTGCGACTATCATATGACACCAAACCTGAAGCCATCCTACAGCTTATGCTTAAAGAATGGCAGATGGAACTGCCAAAACTTGTTGTCTCTGTTCATGGCGGGATGCAGAAATTTGAACTTCATCCACGCATCAAACAGTTACTTGGAAAAGGCCTTATTAAAGCTGCAGTGACAACAGGAGCCTGGATTATAACTGGAGGAGTGAATACAGGTGAAATGTTCACTCTTATATACTTTTCAATTCCTATGCACTTGAGACATCTGCATTCTCTCTCAATATGATGACTTGGATGTCTGTATGATGGCATTCCCCAGGCACATGGAGATAGTAGGTATCTTTCGGCAGCAGAGGCTCTTCTCCGGGAACCCTCCGTGAAAGGTATTAGGAGGCAAAGTACCCAGAGGAGGGCTTCCTCTGCGGTGGCGCCCCATCTAGGGAATGCGCTCCCCAGAGAGGTCTGCCTGGCGCCGTTGTTATTTGTTTTTCAGCACCAGGTTAAGACCTTTTATTCCAGCGATATTTTAATAAGTTTTAATATTGTCTTTTCTATGTTTTTAACTGCAGCCAGTGTGGGTCAGGAATTTATTTATGTTATATTTTATTTTATGCTGTAAGCCGTCCTGAGGCTTTTTGTGAATAGGACGGCATATAATTTTTTAAAA
The DNA here is from genome assembly GCA_023646645.1 of Varanus salvator macromaculatus. Classification (NCBI taxonomy): domain Eukaryota; kingdom Metazoa; phylum Chordata; class Lepidosauria; order Squamata; family Varanidae; genus Varanus; species Varanus salvator. The sequence goes on from JAIXND010000786.1 coordinate 11,773,890, forward strand.
TAAATAAATAAATAAATAAATCTTCCAATATCATGATGGAGTGGAGAAAACACATCCATGATTCCAGAAACTTTATCATATATAAATTGATGCTATTAATGCAACATTCAGGATAAAACCAGAGAAAGTCTATAGCTCAGTGGCGAGTACATGCTTTCTGTTCAAAAAGTAACAGGTTCAGTTCCTAGCAAATTTAAGTAATTTGACTAAATTATTAGAGCATTTTAAATTTGATTTTAAAATTTTGTATTTTTATGATTTTTTATTGTACTGTATTTCACTGTATTCTTATTGTATTTTATCTGTTGTTGAGAACCTCCCGGAGAGTGTCAGCTATTGAGCAGTGTAGGAATATCATCATCATCATCATCATCATCATCATCATCATCATCATCATGGAAAGGTTTCTTTGAAACCCTGGAGAGCTGCAGACAATTTATATATCATTCAATCAATCAGTCAATCAATCCTTTATTTGGTCATTAACCAACCAATAAATAAAACACAAAATTACAATTAGTTAAAAATAAGAAAAATACAGTACTGATAAAATTACAATAATTAAGATAAGAAAATAAAAGCATTCTGGTAGAACATAACAACAATTTAGGGTTAATTCTACTGCACATTGTACAAATTTACCAAACAGTATTTGGCTGTAGTCAAGGAGATAAAATCAGATTGATCAGATAAAAGTAACATAAGATAAAAAGAATCGCCGTAACTGGGATATTTAGAAAGGAGTAGGAATAACAGTTCCTGGCAAGCAGCTGTACAGAGAGGGCAGTAAAGAATAACATGCTCCAACAATTCAGTTGTTTCTCCCCCACATGGACACAGTCTCTGTTCAAGGGGTATTTTTTTTCAAGGGGTATACCTCCCTTCAGTAAGGCGGGCATTGAATCTGGCTAGAGATTTTGCTACTGAGATACCTAGCTGGTTGAAGAAGGTGGGCAGAATGGTTCAGGAAGGTATTTCTGGATAAAATTTATAATCTGTCAGACAATTTGTTTAGATGATACTGAACTGGATGGACTACTGGTTTGGCTGGGTTTGCATGACAGAACTAGTCGTTGTGGGTTGTGAGCCTTGTTTGTGTCAGATGGCTTACTGCAAGTGTGGCAAAAAAGCCTGTGCCACTCTTTGCCATCTTACCACTGCTGTCTTCCTCAGCTCACCATCTTCTACCAGTGTCAAAATGGCACTTTGGATTGATTGAAACTTCATCACCACCATTTTCCCCTGGTGATTTGGAAGTACGGCAATGCAGTTACAATTTTTAAATTGCTTTTATCTTTATTTATTTATTTATTTATTTAATGATTTATATCCTGCCTTTTTCCTACAAAGGGCTCAAGGCAGCTTACATCATTCTCTTCCTCCATCTTATCCCCATAACAACAGCCCTGTGAGGTAGGTTGGGCTGAGACTCTGTGACTGGCCCAAAGTCACCCAGTTGGCTCCATGGCTGAGTGGGGACTAGAACCCAGATCCTCTGAGTCCCAGGCCCATACTCTTAACCATTACACCACACTGGCTCTTTCCCCCCAGTCCTGCTTAAGTTCATAGATTTGTTTATCTGATGTGTGTAGTCTCGTCTTGCACTTTTCTTGTTATGTTGCAGATGTCATGGAAGCACTGAAGTAGAGTAGGTAATATACCAGGAAATCAGTCAGGTGATTCATAGGTTAATCTGCACAAACTTGCAAAGGGCTGAAGAGAAAAAATAATGCCAGTAGAAAGTATAAGCTCATTTATTTATGCAATCTAGATGTACCAAGTATAAAAGAAAATATGGAAATGAAGTAATTGTTTTGAAAAGAAGCACCATAGGAGTGGGAGCAATAATGCTCTTACCATTATGCCTTGAATTGACACTTGTCAGTGTCTTCCCTCTGTCAACTCTTCCTTAGGTCTCAATAATGTTGGCAAATGCAAGTTTTTGACTCACCTTTTCAGAGCAATTACTGCTGGGGTTGCTGCACTTCAGCAAATTTGGACAAATGAGATTTTTTTAAAGACCCTTAGAAGGCAGGTGCATGGCACAGAGTGAATGCGGACGAGGCAGAAAGCGGTGGAGTTAAATGACTTTTGAATGGTAATGAAGGCCGATTTGGAATACATTGCTCAGAAAGCAATTTCATAACCTTAGTTTTTAGGATAGCAAAGTGGTGTAAGTGAAACATTTGGCTTTTACCCTGACTGATTTAGCTATTGTAGACTTTAGTCCACTAATTCAGGCCTTCTTTCTAGAATTTCCTCCCAAAGACAGTGAGTCAAACCCCACCCTTGATGGCATTTAGGTGCACAATGGAAACATGATGTTTGATTTTTAATTGTTCTTATTGGCCAAGCATGGGTTTGCTATGGGATATTGAACTGGGCCTTTGAATTCTGTAGATATGTATTACACATAAGATGTGATTATAGTAGTACAACAATATTTTTGTTCCCGAATAGGAGTTGCAAAGCATGTTGGTGATGCCCTCAAGGAACATTCTTCTCAATCATCTCGAAAGATTTGCACTATTGGTATAGCTCCTTGGGGAGTGATTGAAAATAGAAATGACCTCGTTGGAAGAGATGTAAGTTTGTCCAGTAATGCTTGTAATTGGTTATGAAAAGTCCTTCATAATTATATTACGGCTTTGATCAAAATGTTTCTGTTAAAGAATCCTATTGTGAATGGGAGGACTTTTCATTTAGTAAGATCCACTCTATGTGCTTCCATATCTGTCAATTTCCCATCCCCAAATTGGATACCTGAAAGACATTGAATCAATATGCCAATGGAATATTTTAAAATAGAAAACTAAATATTGTTCATATTCTTTCTTTTCCCCCTGCTGTGTTCATATGCTATCGTTATATAACATAGTATCACGCCTTTGAATAAAGCTCATGTTTAGTTTTCTCCTTGTAACAGTTTCTGATCTACAGGAATGAATTGCAAGTCCACAGCTGATAAACAACTCATTGGCAGTAGACAAATGCAAGACAATTTTTAAAAAAGAAGTAAATCCGATTGACATCCATCTGAACAGTATTGTTTTGCTTTATGTTTAGATTGTTGCTCCATATCAAACCCTGCTAAATCCTTTAAGTAAATTAAATGTCCTGAATAATCTTCATTCCCACTTCATACTGGTGGATGATGGAACAGTTGGAAAATATGGAGCAGAAGTAAAGTTACGACGAGAACTGGAAAAAATGATCAACTTGCAAAGGATCCATGCAAGTATGTTTAGCCCATGATTTGCAAATTATGTAGTATTCCGTTCAAAGTAAAATGAGTCTGGTTGATGAAAGGTCAGAGGGCATGGATATCATGACACAGAATGGATTTTAATATTATTTCTAACTAAATAATATTAAATAATAATAAAAATAATATTTCTAACTAAATGGAACTCATCCTTTAGGGGGAGCTCAGTCCATCGAACCACTCACCAACACCTCATTATGAACTGACACATTTTCTGTTGAGTTTGAACTCCATGAATGGGTTCAACCATTCATCTGTTACAATGCTGCACAAGGAAGAAGTGCAAGCAACTTGCATTTCCAGTTCTCTTTGCACCATATAATGTCAGGTGTCCTGTATTTTTAGAAGTAGATATAATTTTGTACGTTTAATACTTGAAATTGCATGTGAATTATGTAAAGAAATCAAGGCCTTTCTCTACTAATCTACTTATTCAGTCTCATAAGATCACTGCTAAAAGTGTCATTTGTTTGAGTTTGTGACTGGGTGGTATATATTCATGCATCTACTTGTTTTTTTTAAAAAAACTATGAGTCTGTTTAGACTGCCATTTGGCAAAGAAGACTGTTATACTGCTTACGTAGTCTGTATTTGTTATAGCCATGGTCTGTCTTTACTGTGTAAAAGTTATTGCATGTTTACAGTTTTACTGTGTTCCATTTGTATTTATGCTGACTTAGTAGGCTGCAGTTTAATTAGATCTTCAACATGCTTAAACCACATTTTAGACCTTGTGTATGATTAACTGTATTTAAAATCTGTGTTGTTCAGCATTTTAACTTGTTTGTGCATGAAAAGGAATATGTTAAGTCTAGTATTGTGTTATAAATATTAGCTTTCTGTTTAGTATGTACCTCTCTGGGTATTGGGAAAAATTAACACATTCAGTGAAGATTTGTATGTATAATTTGAGTTAAACAAATTGACCGTGAACCACAAAAAAACCCTATATTTTGATATTTCGTGTCAGTATTGCTTGACTTACACCAAAGGGCATTCCAAATCCATTTGTTTGGTAGGACTGCCCAAATTTAAGCTTTTCTCAATGTTTCTGTCATCCTACTGTTTTGTTCTGGTTCCAAGCTGAAGTCTGAAGGCCCCAGAAGAATTGATCAGGTGATCCAGTTAAAAATTTCAACAGAGGTGTACATGTTAGTGTGTGCTGATCAGAACATTTAAGAGTCTTGTAAACTCTTAAAGTCTAAAAAATGAATCTGATGAAGTAGGCTCTAGTTCATCAAAACATATTTATAATGGTTTGTTAGTCTTTAGAGTTGATTGAGGAAGAAGCAACCTATGGTCTCAAACAATCTATGGCCTGTTGTACCTGGATAGGTAATTAGGCAAATGGCACCACTTATTCATGCTACGGTGATTGTGGGAACCACACTCCTATCTGTATATCTCATTTAACCAAAAAATGTTTCCAAGGCAGTTTACAGATTTTTTAAAAAAAATGTTAAAATTCAGAATAAAACAGTCATACAGTGGGCTTGCTGAGCTGGAAGGAAGCACACATGGGCTTCTCACAGCACCAAAAATCACTGGGGGAGGGGTGGGCAGGGGTCACACCCCAGCCTTTCAGGAAGAACATCATGGCAAGGGAAAGGCCATCAGCCAGGGAGGAGCTGCAGGGACCCTCCTCTCCTTTCCCCCACTCCACTACCAGATGACCTGGTACTGCAGAACTGAAGGGAAGTGTACTCTGGCCTGTCACTCAATGCACCAAAACTTTGAGGTTCATGGTGTCTTTGTGTATATTTTGGCAATCATGTTTGGAGTACATTCTGAACCTCTGGAGTTACATTGTGAAACCTATTTCTCAAGAAGAAGGGCTGTGGAACAGAGCCTTATCAACTGATGGTAAAGTTCATGTACTAGCCAAATAGCAATGCTTTTTTAGGAAAGTGGAAACAGTACAGAAACTGCCACTAGGCACAAAATTTCAGCTTTCTGAAAACATCTGTGGTCACTAAAAATAAAGAAACACATTTCTAAGTTGTTTGGTTACTTAGGCTTGATATCATTTATGTCCTGTCTTTTTCTTAAATGGATCTTGAGAATGCATACAAAGAGTTTCTGGGCAGTCTTCCTTCTAGGAGCTGAACAGGACAAGTCTGAGTTACTGCAACATGTGCCTTTAAAACCTTCATCCTGGGAATATGCTAAATATAGGTTTGATGTGGTATGGGCAATGTCTGATGAACTTGAAACCAGAATATTGCTGCAGGAGATTTCTAAATGATTAAAGAGAGGGGTTTCCAGGCTCTGTGTTATTCACTTCCCCTACCCCCATGACCAGCAATATTAGAATAAAATATGCAAAACAGTAAAAATGCAAAATAGGAGAAATCATGCTTAATTTATGCAGGTTGCAAAATAGCTTAACATTGGAAAAAGTAAATTCTGTTCAGAGTATATAAAGTCCTGATGTTAATTCTGGTTTTTAAACTCCTTTTGAGTATAAGACATTCACCCATAACTGGATATCAAATGGAATGCATTTTGTTTATTCTTTTAAAAGACTAACCTAATGAGTAAAGAACTGCATTTTTGTAACTTGCTTTATGTAGGAATTGGTCAGGGTGTCCCTGTGGTGGCGCTTATATTTGAAGGTGGTCCCAACGTTATCCTTACAGTTCTGGAATACCTTCAGGAAAGTCCTCCTGTGCCAGTGGTGGTCTGTGAGGGGACTGGCAGAGCTGCAGACATTCTGGCTTATGTTTATAAGCAAACGGAAGAGGGAGGGTAAGCCTTTTTTAAAGCATCAGTGTAAACATATTGAGCTTCCTTTCATTGAATCAGAGCATCAGTCCATGAAGCCCAATATTATTTACTCAAATTAATAGCAGCTTGAGCAAGAGTCATTCCAGGCCTTGCTTTCTGAGATTTTTTCAACTGGTGATTGAAATTATAATAGCTTTTGCATGCAAAGCCATGTTATATAGTTCTTCACCTTGATGTGAGAAATACTTAACAGGTAGTATGAACCGAAGAGGACTTTCTTGAGAGAAATTTTGGATAGGAAGACTGACTGGTGTGTTCAACAAAAGAGGAAGTGCTGTCTCTTGTGCTTTATTTATGCTACTGATGACAGGCTTTCTGTTTTTTCCTTTGTTTTTAATCTCAGAAATATTCCTGATGGAGCAGAACCTGAAATAATTTCAACTATCAAAAAGACATTTAATTTTGGTCAGAGCGAAGCAGTTCATTTGTTCCAGACACTGTTGGAATGCATGAAAAAAAAAGAACTTGTAAGTAAATCTCTGAACATTGTAGAGAAGAGAGTAGCGTGTTTTAGGTTTCCTGAGTAATCTTCCATTAAAACACGCATTAGACCTAGACCAGTAAGATGGCTGCATTGTGTACTTTTGGATTAAGTCTTGACAAATCAGCAAATGGTAGTCTGGATTTTCATTGCTTATCAGTGTTTATTCCTGATAAACACAAACCCTGGGACTGGGTTCAAATGACATGCTACAGCTGGTCACCATACAGTAATTTGCAGTGCTTACAGGTGTCAAGTTGTATAGCCACAACATGAAATCATGTTGCATAATGCATGTGTACAATGCAAACCCAGTGGCCTTGGGTTATGGAAGGGTTATAGAGTGGTTAGTATAGGAGACGGAGTCACACACGAGCTCAAAGATCCATCCAAGTTTGTTCATGATACGACCAAACTGTGGCCTTAATCTAGTTTTCACAATCTAAGCACTGATCTAGTTTTTATGACAAAAGAAGTCATCATGGGTAACTCCATGCTGGGTATTGGGTTGTCCAAAGCCAGACTGTTTCCCACAGGATGACTTATTTTGGACTATCCAACCACCCTGGCAGCTTCTGGCTTATTCTAGGGGTTAGGGTTTTCCACCATAAAATAAAATAAAATAAAATAAAATAAAATAAAATAAAATAAAATAAAATAAAATAGTTCAGACCAAGCAATTCAAAGCTGTGTTAGTTTATTTTTATTATTTATTCATTTATTTAGGCTAGTCTTTCACAAATGTGTACTTCTGGCTGTTCAATATGGGAAGTCTCATTTGGTCAATTTCCATCTGCATTTTATTTTTTAAAGGGAGCCATAAGGAGCAGTAGATAATAAAAATGGAAATTGGCAAGATGAAATTGGAACTGACTGCCAGCTGTTAAATGGAAAGGGAAAAGTGACAAAAGGAGGTGCACCCAAAGTCAGCAGAAGGACAAGACCTTCTACTTAGTAATGTAATCCGTTGGCTTTTAAGTTTTCAACACTTAATGCTAAGAGGATCACATCAACAAAATGGGGATCTTGTCTTTTAGCACACCTTCTTTTTCTGCTTTTTTCTTTTCTTCTCACTGACAGCTAGGTACTCGGTCCCGGGCAACTGTGCACGAATTGGCCGATATGTAGTTTCACCATGTCAGTCTGTTTCCTACTGCACTTCACCATTCCCTTTGGCATCTGAAACTGACAAGGAAATTGTCCAGACAAAACTTATATTGAACAATCGCAAGAGCACACCTGCACAGTTGAAAAAGACTGACAAAAAGTATAAATTACAACGTTGCAAGTGCATGTGTGAACTGAGTTTATGACTCAAATACACTTATCCTCTCTCCTGCTCTCTTTTAACATTCTTTGTTTTAAAAGGTGTTTTCTTTCTCTCCCCCCCCCCACTTTTTAAATTTCAACTAGTGTATCTTGGAAATATAATTGCTTAGCTATCTCTGTAATTTTAAAATTATTTGAATTGGTATTGGACAGACTTATTTCCTTTATGCACCTTGATTAGAATTTGCCTTATCTTAAAATTTTGGTATTTGAATTATTATTGCTATTGTTTCTTAAATCCTTATACCACCCAATAACTAGAACTCTCTTGGCAGTTTGCAGCAGTTCATAGAACAATAGAGTAAAATGCCATTCAGAAATTCAAAAAAGCAAAAATTTAAAACCAATTTTTTATTTACATGCGCGCACACACACACACACACACACACACACTTTTCTAGAGTGTCCCATTACTGAAGTCTCAGGATGGTTTAACAATACAAAATATAAAAAAATAAAACATCATTCTAAAATTCAACGAATAATAAAATCCCAATTAAAACAGGTCTTAAAACATTGGGAAAATAAAAAGGAGTTTGCCTGGCACCTAAAAGAATAAATTGAGTAAAAAATGAATTAAAAACAGCTAAAATAAAATATGGAAGCCAGACCTGTAAACATCCTGGAATGGTAATCCCTGAAGCCTTTGAATATCCATATATGTCTTCAAATGCCTTGGCATAGAAGGCCATTTTCATCTGCTGCTGAACGAATGACAAAGTCAGTGCCCTCTGAGCTTCCCTGAGTTTGCACTTGGAAGAATTCCCTGGATGTTGACTGTAGTGTCTGGATAGATTGTGTTTGGAAGAGGTGCTCAGTCAAGTGTTCCTGCACTATGTTCTTGGAGCTTGATGTGCAATATATAATTAGATGTGGAATACATTTGTACTATTGTTGCAAATTTGTCTTGCAGTTAGGTGAATTTGGAATTCTGTATACAGTGTAGCTTAGTATTAATACATCTTAAAAGTTTTGCTATGGGTTATGTCCAAAGCAAAATACCCTCTGTTAGTAATGTTAAAACAGATGGAAAAACCTTTTTCTTAATATAATTTTCGACATAGATCACTGTGTTCCATATTGGATCTGATGAGCATCAAGATATAGATGTTGCAATCCTCACAGCACTATTAAAAGGTAAGCTGTTTATCTTGAAAGCATACTGTACTGAGGGCTGCACCATATGTTTTTGGGGTGGGGACATTAATCCCAATTCCATTGGAAAACACCCATATCCCTGCTCATGTTTTTTATTGACTGTTTCTGTCTTCTCATTCTCAGATTAATAACTCCTTTGAAAGTACCTTTTTAAAACCTTTGCATATTCTTTCCAGAAAGAGTGATCACAGCCCTCATCTGGTTGACCATGTGAATTCATATGTGGTAGACTTATAATGTAACTATGTGTGAACTTCACAAAACAGCTCTGAAATTTGGGCATTGCTTCCTGACTCAGTATTGCTCTCACTCCAAACAGACAAACACTTTTATTTTGTTTTCAGAGTGCCCTCCAATATATTTCTGGAGAGGTTGCTATTGGATAAAACTTTTTTAAGCCTTTCCTTTTAGCTTAGCTTTAAGTCATAATATTTAGCTCTTTATAAAAATGCACAAATACATATCATACAGTTGGACTTAAACCTTTGCATAAAATCAGTTGTCTTTCATTACCATCTAATATTAAATATGTTCATTTTGTGATGAGAAGCTTAACATTCAAAAACTGTTTTGTTTTGGTTTTTTTTAGGCACAAATGCTTCTGCGTTTGACCAACTTGTTCTTACCCTTGCATGGGATAGAGTTGACATTGCCAAAAATCATGTTTTTGTTTATGGGCAACAGTGGCTGGTATGTATACGTAGTAGTTGAACTACTCACATTTTATTAAGAAGCTGGTTGTATTATGCAACAGTAAACCATAGTTTAGTGTTACATGCACAAACAACAATGAGCCCATACAAAGCACCAGTTTCAGGTACTCTCCCCTATCCCACAGGAGAGAGAGGACAAGGAAACTCTTATCACTTTAGCAGATTCTTGGTTTGTTCTTATGTGCAAACCAGGGATTGTACTTTAAACTGTAGTCAGTTGCTAAAAAAACCCTGCAAAAACCACTGAAGGTTTGAAGTTGACTTCTCTAGTGATCCAGTATAGTTCATTTCAAACCATAATATGTCTGGTTTTCATGTAGTAAAAAGCTAGGAATCTGCTAAATTGGAACTATGTCATGGTTTATTCCTCCACTTGAGCATGGGAAATGGACAAGAGAAAGGGAACCTGGTGAATCATGTGGACAAATTAGCTCATGCACAATGCTAAATGGTAGCCTAAATTTTTGTGAGGGCTTACACACCAAGTTACTGTTAAGAGGATATCTTTTGTGCTCCAGTGCAGAGAGACTATTTCCTGATCTACTAAAAGCCTATGTGGTGCTTCTAATCAAGTTGAAAATATACCTTTTGGCCAAGGTGTAAGGCCAGGTCATTACCACACAACTCTGGACTCCCTTGAATGCTAACAGTTATCTGGATCCACTTCACTCTTGGTCTCTTACTTGGATCTGGCACTGTTTTTGTTGCTTTGATTGATTGATTTACAGGGAATGGGGAAATGACTCTATTAATTTTTCTGAATTTCTTGACAGCATTCAGTACTGAGTGCCTGGGGTAAGGATAATGGGCATTGCATTGGTTTTCCTCCTGACTTAATGGTTATCTTCAGAAAGTGATTCTGGGGGACTACTGTTCTTCCCCATGGCAGTTCTGTAGCACTTTGTTTGTCTCCTGTGCCATTTTAATACTTACTTACTTTATTTATTCAATTTATATACCACCCCGCTAACCATGGGCCCTCTGGGTGGCTTACAACATGCAACGAAATCCAACAACATAAAACATTGCAAACACGATATGACATTTGATACAAAGACTACAACTACTAACAACAACAAATGGAATCTGTAAATAAATTAACAAATTTAAAAACTCAAAATAGGAAAAAGTAGAAGTAATAAATACCAAATGTTTACACACATGCGCGAAATGTGGAAGAGGACTTCAGATTAAGATTGAAGTGAATGGAGAAAGGCACTCCCTCAAATAACCTAGCCCCAAACTGTTTAGGACTTTATATGTTATCATGAGCACTTTCAGTTGGACCCGGATGGCAACCAGCAGTCAGTGTACCCTGAGTAGGACTGGCATGACATGCTTACAAATGCTGGTCCTCATCAGCAAGCGTGCTGCCCAATTTTGAACCGGTCACAAGGTCTGGACCATTTTCAAAGGCAGCCCCACATAGAGTGCATTACAGTAATCTTAAGTGGGAGGTCATTGGTGCATGGATAACTGTGGCAAGACTCCATTCATCCAGCTAGGGACATACCTGATATATCAGCTGAAACCGATAAAAAGTGCTCCTGGAAACCAAGTCCACCTGGACAATAAATGACAACTTGTGATCCAGGAGTTCTCCCAAGACTGCGAACCTTATCATGTAGGCAGAATGCAGCCCTGTCCAGATAAGCTGAAAATTCCCCAGTTGAACAGATGGACCAATGGTATCTCCTGGACTGAGCTTACCTGGACTGAGCTTCAGCTTATTAGCCCACATCCAGCCCATTACCAAGCTCAGATGCTGGTTCAGCACTGTCACCACCTCAGCTGGAGATGATGAAAACAAGAGGTAGAGCTGAGTATCATCAGCATACTGATGACACTTCAGCTCAAACCTGCAGATGATCTCTCCCAGCAGTTTCATGTAGATGTTAAAAAACATGGGGGACAAAATAGAGTCCTGTGGAACTACCATGGCAGAGCAGAAGTCCCCCTGCACCACCATCTGGAGATGGTCAGCCAGGTAGGAGTGGAACCACTGCAAAGCAGTGCTCCCAACCCCAAACCTGACCAACCTCTCCAGAAGAATACCATGTCGATGGTATCGAAAGCTACTGAGATGTCTGGAAGACTCAACAGGATTGCACTCCCTCAGTCTTTCCCCCAGCAAAGGTCATTCCACAGTTTTCATTCCAAAACCAGGACTAAGCATGATTGAAAAGGGTCTAGATAGTCAGTTTCCTCCAGGAGAGCCTGGAGCTCCCCGGCAACAACCTGCTTGATCACCTTGCCCAAAAAGGGAGTGTTGGCAATTGGTCAGAAGTTGTTCACATTAACTGGGTCCAGGGTAGGTTTCTTAAGGAGTGGTGCAATAACTCTGGTTTTTAAAGCCACTCCCTCTCTAAAAGAGGCATTAACAACCTCTTGGACGTAGACTTGAACTCTTTCTATAGATTTTTCGATGAAAAGAAGGGCAAGGGTCAAGTAAGCAGGTCGTAGGCTAGATAGGCCCAAGCACCCTATCCACATCATCAGGTCACAAAAGCTGAAATTCATCCAGTAGAATGGAACAAGATGGCATGCTAGATACCTCTGCTCTTGGAACTGGAATAACTTGATGAGTCCAAGTCACTACAGATCCGAGTGGTTTATCCTCAAAGTCTTGCAGAAATTCCTCACAGCACGCCTCCAAGGGTTCCATCAAATCTTTGGGACTAGAATGTAACAAGTGCTGAACCATCCAAAAAAGCTCTGCTGGGCTCAGCAAGGGAAAGCTTTCCCCCGTTTATCTCTGAGTAGACGTGCAGGAGCTTGCCCGGCTTCCTTGTCAGTTTATTTGCTGCTTGTATTTATGAGCAGAAGATTGTTATTTAAAAGTGGCACTGAGTTATTTAGCCAAGCTTACTTACACGTAAGGTGTAAGACATAAAGAGGCATGTCTTGCTTATTTCTCAGTTTGAAAAATCGGTTAGAAACACATTTTGACTACACCTACAGATGGAGTGTGACCCATGAGATATTTGTCAGATCAGAATTCCGCCCTTGCATTGAAAGAGTTTCTCTACCTCTGCTTTAAGCCTTCTGATTTATTATTTCAACTTAGTTGTAAGCTTCTGTGGGAGCTCCCTGCACTGAATAAAGATCTAAGCACCTACAATAAATACATTAAATCAGTGTTTTATTATATTTTAAAATGACTGCTGATTTTGATTTTTCAGGAGAACTGCTTTAGCCATGCTCTCATTTTACATCAGTTTTTAAGACTATTTTTGCTATTTTGACCAGGTTAAAATATATTTCATGTTTGGAAATACTAGACTTGTATTTTGGCATTTAAAAAAGATTCATATTTGCATATATTTCATTTTAACTTAAGGAGTGTCCTGTTTCTTCAGGTTGGATCTTTGGAGCAGGCCATGTTGGATGCCCTTGTGATGGACAGAGTTGCCTTTGTGAAACTTCTTATTGAAAATGGAGTAAGCATGCACAAGTTTCTTACAATTCCCAGGCTGGAAGAACTTTACAACACTGTAAGTTGATGGGAGTTGTTGTGCAAGATTGCACTGCTTCTAAACATTTTTAATGTGAAAGAGGATGCTATATTTATAGCTTTAATCTGAAGCAAAAATACCCTTTACATTCAGAGGAAAATTCAGTTTGATTGGGGCAATAATTGTTTGGGATAAAGGTTTTGAAGGATAGCTCTTTATATCAATAACTTAAGTAACAGTAAAGAACTTGAAAGGTAAATTCTGAGCTATTCCATTATGCTGTCATAGGCACTTGGAGCATGCATTGAACATAAAAGCATTGTTTTCTTGCATTTAAGAGCTTATCTTGAACATAATGATAGAAATTACTCTTGAAATTGCAAAGTCTACGTGACACATGATTTTGGAGCAAGATTGCTTTTTTGTTGAAAACTGTTTCTTAAGTGGGGAAAAATATGTTCCTGTTCTTGGTCTCTGTGCATCACACACATGGGCTCCATGCACATGCGTGGAGTGCATTCAGGCAGATTCCAAAACTGATTAATTATTATTTGGCAGGAGCCTGGCCCCTAGGCATGCCCAGCGTGCGGGGAGGGGCTCCCACCAAGACCTCAATTCTTCGACTGCCATTGTGAGTGCATCGGGAAGTGCTTTCTCTGCTACTTACTTTGCAAATGTTGCCTCTTCAACCCTTTTCTGACCATCTATTGTCTTCAGGTTTTTCTACTTTGTTTTTTCTTCTTGTCTACTAAAAACAAACAAACAGGTATTACTTTTCCCACTTTTTCCCTGCTTTTACCAGCCCTCCTACCCTCACCTGTTCAAGAAAATGGCACTCAAGATGCCATCCTGTAACTGTGTGGATTGTGGTAGCACACTACCGCCTACTGATCATCCCTGTGCTTTTTTTGCCTGGGGGAGACATATGGCATTGATTTCTGCTACCACTGCCAGGTGTTCACTAAACAGGCGAGGAAATATCTGACTAACCACCTTAAAGTGGAACTTTGGAGCTGGGCCCTGCATGTGGGTTCCTCCATACCCTTGGTGGAACTCCCAAATGCTCCCTTGGAGAAATTATCCAAACCAGTTTTTTGATAACTCAAGGGGAAGATTATAGCATCCCCATACTCTGTTTTATTGCATGCCTCTGTGCATCTAAAATCTATGTTCTTTTCTTCCATACCAAGAAACAAGGCCCAACAAATCCAGCACTGTTTCACCTTGTACGGGATGCCAAACAGGTATGGATCTCAGTTGATAAAATACTTTCTTCTCTTCAGACACATATAAAGAAGAAACTAAATATAATTTCCCCATGTTGTATAATCATCTTATGAATAACATTTAAGGACTCATTACATTGAGCATGATGGAGAACTTGCTTCAAAGTAATTAAACTTTCCCCCCCTCTTTTCAAAATAGATCCTTTTGTTATTTTAGACCACAGTTTACAAACAAGATGTTCATTCCTTCATGCTCCAGTCAGAATACTATGCAGACCAGGACTGTGTTTTATCTATTTTACTTAGTTAAAACATTCATATCCCATCCTAATACCAAGGACTTCAAGATGATCAGTGGAACAAAGATTTGAGATGTCTTCGCCAGCCAGTCAAATCTTTGCATCTAAGCCCTTTCTCTCCTATTGGACCTGGCCTCTCCTCCTTGTGCATTTTACTTTCATGTGACAGTAGAGACAGACCCTCCTCTGTGCCTTCCTAACAATGTGCGCAGAGCTAGGAGAAGTGTTTGTGCTCTTTGAAGACCACCTGATAAAGATAGGAAGAGTTTAGAGCTCATTTGGGGAGCCTGCAGACCACATGTGCTCTTCAGTCTAATTTTATGCAGCCCTAATTTTATAGAGCTTATAGAGATGGGAAGGCATAGAAGGGAGAGCAGTTAGGACTGGGTGGCACAGAAATTAAAAGGGATGTGGTTCCTCAGAGGGAGTGAGCGAGCAATACAATCATGCAAACTTTCCCTGTTTTGACTCTGGCTCCACCCACCGCTGACCCCAATTTACGTTTTCTGTGAGTCAGTGCCCCTCCTTAGGGAAAAGTCTAGTAAAGCCCCTAGACTAGAGCCATAGAATTGGAGACTGACATTCTCAGTAGCCTCTGGCACAATTTTTTTTTTTTCCTGGGAGGAGAAGGTGCCCACACAGAACAACAGAAATAAAACCCAGGACTGTCAGCCTAGCTGTGATTATGTAGTAGAGTGCCAGAAACATAAGAGTAGTAGCAAACAAAAGAATTTACATTCTTTCTGACTCAGCTCTTATTTTGTGCGAATGATGTTTTAGAAAGCCTCTGCATGGTTTTCTGAAAGACCAAAAATTTAAATTTCAAAGTGAGCCTGGAAACTGAGCTTTGTGTAGACTACAGACACCTTAGAAGCACAGTACACCTATGGGGAAACCCACACTTTTCTTGGCTCCAAGGTAAAGAGGAGTCTTGGAGCCTCTTTTGGCACTGAACTGCCAAGGCATTGAAACAACTAAGAATTAGGCATGTGGGATATTCCATTGTTTCAGTTGGCTTGGAGTACATGATGGTGAGGATCTTTCCTGTTCTTCTAAAGTGCTACACAAGTATGAAGATGATCTTTGCTTCTTCCCAGCTGTACGAGTTTTGTCTTGTCCCCAGGGAAATCTTCCTCCAGGATACAAACTCACCTTGATTGATGTGGGACTTGTTGTTGAATATTTGATGGGAGGAACCTACAGGTGCACTTATACACGGAAACGGTTCCGAGTGATATACAACAGTCTCAGTGGCAGCAATCGGGTATGTAGTTTCTTTGAACTGAGATGATGCAAATTAATCTTATCATCTATTCAAGCAATATATTTCACGTAAAATAGCAGGAGTTAATTTCTGAGAAAACTGTTTCCCTTATGAACTTCTGTTTCTCCTAGGACTTCTTTGTATACATTATACTTTTAACTGGACCACTACTTAGTGGTTACTGCAGTACTTAGGAATATAAATACATGGTCCACCAACACATAAGTGTTTATATTTTGGATGGATTGAGCCTTAAATGAAAGCACTTCACTTACGTTATTTCAGAAGGCATGAAAATAATCTTTCAAGGTAGACCAATCGTATCATAGCATTGCAGATCAGGGCTGGGCTGAGAAATACAAAATTTACATAAAATTCTCAGTGAGTTTATAATTGACATGAGAGTTAAACTGGAGACGTTCACAGCTCATTCACTCATTTTGTTGTACTTAGTGATCCTACATTAGCTACTTATAAACCATTTTGGTTTTATAGTTCAGTTAGGAAATTATTTTGGGTCTATGGTTTTGCATAATTCAGGCAATGTACTGCAGTTGCATAAATCATATTTTTGATTACCTTTATTTTTCAGCGCTCTGGGCGAAACACTTCAGGCAGCACTCCTCAAATGCGTAAAAGCCATGAACCTTTTGGTAACAGGGTGGATAAGAAAGAGAAAATGCGGCATAATCATTTCATCAAAACTGCACAGCCTTACAAACCAAAGGTATAAGACAGATGGCAGTTTGTATTACCTGAAAGAGATATATATGGAGCAGAGGATATTTGTTGTTTCAGTGTAATACGTATTGCGATTATTTGTTTATCATGGTTTGTTTCTTCACAGAAGCATCTTAAGGAGAAGAAATTAGAGTACTATAAACAATGAAGGCAGTTCAATTTGTAGCAATTCCTTCTGTGACATGTTCAAATGAACATTTGAGAGTTGTCAATTGCTTCCTTCAGTTAACTTAATTGAAAGTCCCCTATCTCTGATTTTTGTGGCTATGCAACCTTGCAGTTTCCTCTTTTTTATATATAAAATAGGTTCTTTCTGTATGGAAAATATGTGTGAGGACTTTTGTTGTATTAAGTTAGCAGACTTTCTCCTAAGCAAAATTATCTTTCCATTGGTATAGTGTCAGTATTTTTCTTAAAGATAACATTTTGCCATGACTACCTATGGTACATTTTAATTAAAATACTTGAAGAATTTACCCTGTCCTTCAATAAAACCTCATGTTCTTTACCCTGTAATGGGGAGACAGTCATCTTTGCATGCTAGACCAGTTATTTTAATCTTTGATTAACTGAGAAAGTTTTTTCTGTAATCCTCCTTGATAGGGCAGTGAAACAATGGTCTTCAAGTACACAGTTTTCATGAGTGCAACAACGATGACTATCAAATAGCGTTCTAACATTTGCGCAACACTTTTAAATGTGCTCCCAACAAAAAGTATCTTCTTGTTTCTTATTTTGAAAGTTGATTGCCACATGCAGTTATACTGTTGTATTCATTCATTTAACTGTATATAGTGCTTTATGATCCTACCTGTTCTTTCTTCGTAAGATTCATGAATTAGTACTATTTTTATTTTTGCTTTTTAAGGCCGATACCATTACAGAAGAAGGAAAAAAGAAAAAAACCAAAGATGACATAGTAGATATTGATGATCCAGAAACAAGACGCTTTCCTTATCCTCTTAACGAACTGTTGCTATGGGCAGTGCTAATGAAGAGACAAAAAATGGCCCTCTTCTTCTGGCAGCATGGTGAAGAATCCATGGCAAAGGCTTTAGTGGCTTGCAAACTGTATCGTTCAATGGCCTACGAATCCAAACAAAGTGACCTTGTTGATGATACCTCGGAAGAACTGAAGGAGTATTCCAAGTAAACATACCATGTTATAAAATATTCCACAAGCTATTGGATAAAATGTACAAGTTGTAAGAAAATCTCAAAACCGTACATTTGATTCTTGTACATTCTCCATTGAAGAGTTCAGAATAGCTCACTTATTTAGAAATGCAGAGTCTGATAGTGAATTAATCTGCTGCTTGTTGGTTGCAAATGAACAAAAGAACTTGGAGCATAGTATAGGAATTGGAAAAGATCAGGTGGAGCTTTTATCGGTCACGAGGCTCGACATTGGTGTCTTGAGTCATCTCACTTACCTGCTATTTAGTAAACACTGTTTGTTCGCAGTAGCCAGCTAATTCTCATCTATTAACTTCCTTAAAAAGACAAAATCTTGTAAAAGCCTGAATTCTTTTTGGTTTGGTCAGGTAGCACTTCAAAGCCAAGAACAGCATTCTGCTAGATTAGATATGCTTTTCTGCTCAGGAAGAGGAATGTAGAAACATGATTTAGCAGAAGCCCAACTTCTGCCTGTTATATAGGTTTAGAAAATATCTCATCTGTCCCTACCGGTCCATCAAATATGTAATTACTTAGAAACATTCATTGGTGTTCCTCGGGCAACATAACTTGTAGGAACATCCATTCACTCTCAGGAGACCACTAGAAATGTGCATCTGCAGTGTGTATATGCATCTTCAGTACGGGTAAGTCTTGTGATTTTTCTTCCTCCCTAGTGAGTTTGGGCAGCTGGCGGTTGAGCTACTAGAACAGTCATTCCGACAAGATGAAACCATGGCTATGAAGTTGCTAACTTATGAGCTAAAAAACTGGAGCAATGCCACCTGCCTTAAACTAGCAGTGTCTTCACGTCTTCGCCCTTTTGTAGCTCACACTTGTACACAAATGCTGTTGTCTGATATGTGGATGGGGAGGCTGAACATGAGGAAGAATTCATGGTACAAGGTAAGTGGCCTTCAGATTCAGCTTTGGTGGACTTCATTGTTTTTATTATTACTACAGAAATGCTTAAATGAAGATTAAACATGCGATATTTTCTACACTGTATATTTTATTTAGGGATAAGTAAAATCAAAGCTGGAGGTGATATTTAAATGAGCAATAATCCTTCTTTTGATGCTTTATTATCTTTTTTAAAAAAGGTACAGAAATGTAGAAGGCAGAAACCAGGCAAGTAGCCCTTAATTGGAGGTGGATATCTAGATCATCATGAGAACTAATATACTACTAAAATTCAGTGGTGAAACATTAACAGACTGAAACTCTTGTAAATTGAAATGTCATTTAGTTTTTCCAGGTAGTAAAGTAAAACGTGATGTAGAAACTCTTTATATTAATATTATTGTAGCACAAGCAGAGCAAGTGAGAGGACTAAGAGAATTCAGACAAATCAGCAGGGTGTGAATGGGTGTAAGTTTTCAGAATGGCGTATGTCAAGTGAGTCATATAGCCTGGATTAACAAAAGGTGCATTTTTTTCTGAATACCTCATTGAAAATTTACCCCATGATGTCAGAGTATAATAAAGAAAATTCTGCAAATGGACAATGCTAATACAGAACATCCTTAAGTATCATTTTAAAAACTTGATGTGCTGCTGTCTGTCTTGTGTTCCAGTGCATCATCTCTTGCTTGCTTTGCTAGCCAATTAAGAGTAAAACCCATTTTACTAATTGCAGATGGGTGTGTTTTAGATTTTTAAAAAGGAATAGGAAGAATAACTCAACTTTGTTTGTTGGCTGCAGATGGTGGCCAGTACTCCTGAAAAAAAGGACCCAAGGAAAGAAATCTTTTTTGTCTACATCCTGTCCAATAATGTTTTCAAAATTGCAGATATTTTCTCCCTGAGAATAGTATGGAACATTCTGTGTGTATTGTAATAGCTAAACATAAAAATAAAAACCTAATAATTCTTCTACATGTTTTACTTGCTACCTGACATGATTTTGCTGAAAATGCAGAGGGGTTCAGGGCAGGCTTCAGCGTGCTGGGTGGTTCTGTGTTCTGTGTTTTTTTTTTAAAGTGTGCTACTAAATGGAAACACCCTTTTACAACACTCAATGGTCACATCTTTACAGGTGATACTGAGTATATTACTCCCCCCTGCCATACTAATGCTGGAATATAAAACCAAGGCAGAGATGTCCCATATTCCTCAGTCTCAAGATGCACATCAGATGACAATGGAAGATAGTGAGAACAACTTCCAAAACATAGCAGAAGAGATACCAATGGTAACTACACACCTATATTTGGATCCTGAATTAGTCACACTTCGAGTCAGATCCATTGAAATCAAAGAAAATGGTTAGATATGGTTCTGCTCTAAAAATACAATTGTTTCTTCTTTGGATCCAACCCAATGTTTTAAATAACAAACATCAATTGTATTTTTCATACATTATCTAAAAATATATATGCTTTTACTATCAGGAAGTATTTAAAGAAGTAAGGGTCTTGGACAGGAGCGAAGGAAAACATGACATGGAGACAATGCTAAAGCCCAAGCGACTTCCCATTACACGAAAGTTTTATGCCTTCTATCATGCACCAATAGTGAAATTCTGGTTTAACACGGTGAGTTGTTTTTTCAGAATAAATGACTTTTCAACTTACTTTCTTAATGCTTATTTAACACTTTGCATCCCTTTGTAGTTGGCATACCTAGGATTTCTGATGCTTTATACCTTTGTGGTTCTTGTGAAAATGGAAGCACTACCTTCAGTTCAAGAATGGATTGTCATTGCATACATCTTTACGTTAGCTATTGAGAAGATTCGTGAGGTATGTTTATATTTGCATCATTTGTGTTTTTTTCATTTGTGGGAGGAGGTTTTTAAAACTATAAGTTTGGTAAGATGAACTTTACAGCACAGAAAGGCTGTACACAGTTGCTGAGCAAGATTATGCTTTCTCACTGTGTCACCAGTTGTGTCAATCCAGGCTTTAAGCCTGCCTGACATCCAAATTTGAATATAAGGCTTGTATATGTCTTGTAAACCCAAGATGCCATAAGCATGTGTCCAACCCGTATTATTGATATCTCTTATGTCATGTGATTTGCCTGTGCGTGCTGTATGATTTGCCTATATGTATGCATATATTTATATTTATGCCGATTTTGCACAATTATGCAACTGTTACAGATGCAGAAATGACACAAGCGTGTCCAGTGAACTAGATGCAAAAGCATGTACTCACTCCACTGTACGTTGCAGTGTTCATCTGAGTGAGCCCATTCATGAATATTATGAAATTGTGTCCAGTTTAATACGCTTGGGTTGTAATTATGTACTTGTCTTTAGTACATGCAAGTTTGATATGATAATCAAATTCCAACATGATATTAGTATATATCAGAAGCATGCTTTGTTGATATATGAATGAGAATTATCCATCTGCTGTAATTCTTAAAGAGCCCTGGTTCTAGGCACAATATCTCCTAAATGACGAGTCTATTTCTGATATGGAGTATAACTAGGAGAAACATAGAAACATAGAAACAGAGCAAGTCAGAAGGGGCCTCCTGGGCCATCTAGTCTGACCCCCAGCTCTAGCTGGCTCCACTCATGGCATGCCTACCATACATAGCTGGATGCCTCAGTCTAATGGTTTATACTTTCTGTCATGTTTCTACCTGTGCTGCTGCTGCTTTTTATTATTTATAAAATTACATCTATATATCATAGTACCTTACAAACTTTCACCAAAGTCTGACAGTCTTTACCCCAAGCATCTTAGTTAAGGAAGCAACAGAGGAAGATAAGGAAACTCAAGACAAATATACAATTATTTAAACTCTGCCAATTTACAGTAGGATATTACAGTAACACTGTAGGTTCCCTGCAAACTATGATTTGTCAATCAGGAGCTTGCCATATGGACACATGTTGCTTCCTCACCCCTTTTCTGGCTCAGATTCTTCTTTCCCGCTTCCCTTTTCAGCCATTGCCATGTTTTTTCATTACATACCGTATTTTTCGCTCTATAAGATGCGCCTGACCATAAGACGCACCTAGTTTTTAGAGGAGAAAAACAAAAAAAAATTCTGAATCAAATGGGCACATCATCACAGGCACATTCCCCATCACTTCCCCATGGGCTGCACATCTGACAGACTGACTGCCCACACATATTCGCTCTATAAGACGCACAGACATTTCCCCTTACTTTTGAGGGGGAAAAAAGTGAGTCTTATAGAGCAAAAAATACGGTATATGCCAACTCAAATGATGAGGAAGGTAAATCTGCAGTTTGCAAAATCACTTTAAACCAAGGCTTTGTCTCTGACTTTTGATTTGCACTAAACATAGTTTGCATTGGTACATACGGAACTAACTGCCCTGCGACCTGCCCCTTCAGGTCTTGATATAAGATGAAGTTAACAATTGCAACTTTCTACTTTTTAATGCAGATCTTTATGTCAGAAGCTGGGAAGATTAGTCAGAAGGTTAAAGTGTGGTTCAGTGATTACTTCAATGTCAGTGATACAATCGCTATTATCACTTTCTTCATTGGTTTTGGACTAAGATTTGGAGCAGAAGGGAATGTCGATGAAAATACTTACAAAGTAAATTATATTTTTGTTGCTGGAAGACTAATTTATTGCCTGAATATAATCTTTTGGTATGTGAGATTACTGGACTTTTTGGCTGTAAACCAACATGCTGGACCTTATGTCATGATGATTGGCAAGATGGTAAGACTTTATTTTGCAAAAATGGAATTACATTTTCAATGTATCATGTTTTACTGCAAGCTTTGCAAAAGACTTAGATTTACTATATGTGAAACAGATCTTCCACAAATAAAGATGGCCAGATTTGCATTGTTGTTTCTTTTCCCCCCGTAAGATATCTGATATCCAATATTTGTGGCTTGACTGAGGACACACATGCAGTAGCTTTAGGAAGTATCAGGGGTTTAGCTTCAGTGTATGTGGTGTTAGCTGATGAGAAAAGACTATGAATGGTGGGGGTCAAATTTATGCACACACATTCCTCTCCTTAGGTTTTCTCAGCAGAAAAATTTGCTTAGGCCTTGTGCATGTGAATTTAATCCACATGACCAACACACTCCAGTCTTGGGTTGTGCAGTTCGTATGTATTTGTGCATGCACATGAAACATAACAGATGTTATGCATAAGGCATGCACAACTCACAGGAACTAGATTGTCTTCATAGGTCTGCTATTGGATGAACGGTCTGCTTAATGAGAAAATGAGCAGATTTGGAGGTATCTCTGTGAATTGTAAGTTAAATAAACTATGATTTGCCACTGTGATGTGCAAATCAGGTTAGTTATACATGTACACACACAATTTAGAGAGAGGTGTTTCAGCATCAAAGTGGGAACCCTCAAGTAGAACTTTCAGTTTAGAAGTACAATTGAAAATGATATATCCTATTAACCAAATTCTGCTTTTGCTATAAAATCAAAATAAGCCATTTTGTAGCAGACAGGGAAAAAGTACTAACAATATTCATTGTGCTCAGCTTCTGAATCACACAGTAAACACTCTACATTCTGGTGTCTTGAATGACTGAATGTCAGAAAACCTTATACATGGTTTTGAGCAAACCCAGTAGAATGAGCAGGATGTTAGAGGAAATGATCTGCTAGTCTTCAAGTGATCTTTCAACTTCCTTGACTCTAGCTCTGTTTTTAACAGGTAGCCAACATGTTTTACATTGTAGTGATCATGGCACTTGTCCTGCTCAGCTTTGGAGTCCCCAGGAAGGCAATACTTTATCCTAATGAAGAACCATCCTGGGTTCTAGCAAAAGATATTGTGTTTCAGCCTTACTGGATGATCTTTGGTGAAGTTTATGCCTATGAAATTGATGGTATGGTACCAGTGTCTTATTCTTTATCAATATGATGCAAAGCTGTGGAAAGTCAGGGTATAAACTTGATTAATAAATATAATGTGATTTTTGTTTTAAAATACGTTCCTTCTTTTATTATTCATTGTCTTAGGAATACTTGACCTAAAAGGTGGCTATAAATATTTAAAATAAATGAAAATAAATGAATAAACAGACTTCTCAGCTACTGAGCCTGGATATTTGTACACATACAGTTCAAAAGAGAAAAAGGGGTGTGGGGAAGAAATTTGAATTTAGGATACACCACTTGTGTAGCAGCTCCTATTTGTATGTGGAAACACATGTATTTCCATTTGCATATGGAAAATATATTACTGATTTTATTTTTAAAATCGCTTTCATATTTGTATCTATTTGAAAACTTCAGACTTTTAATTGGGAATGTTTATTTTCTTTTATCCTTGTAGTATGTGCAAATAATTCTGAACCTCATTCTCAAAAACTCTGTGTGACAGGATCGTGGTTGACACCTTTTCTTCAGTCTGTCTACCTTTTTGTACAGTATATTATTATGGTCAATCTTCTCATCGCTTTTTTCAAGTATGTATATATTTCATTTAATAGCATTACTAATAAATTGATCTTTAAAAAGTAGTCAGATGATAACCTCATATAACCCCAGTCCTCTGTCAGCTCCACTGGCTTCCCATTGAAGTCCGGGCCCAATTCAAGGTGCTGGTTATCACCTACAAAGCCCTGAACAGCTTAGGCCCTGGTTACCTGAAGGAGCGCCTGCGTCCATATATGCCCTCCCGCCCCTTGAGATCAGCGGCAGAGGCCCTTCTCCGGGAACCCTCCGTGAAGGATATTAGGAGGGTGAGTACTCGGAGGAGGGCTTTCTCTGCGGTGGCACCCAACCTATGGAATGCGCTCCCCAGAGAGGTCCGCCTGGCGCCGTCGTTATTTGTTTTTTGGCGCCAGACCAAGACCTTTTTATTTAAACACTATTTTAATTGCTAAGGTTTATTTATTGATTTTAAACTGACCAGGCTGTTTCCACTATTTTATGTATTTTATTTATTCTATGGTTTTTTGTTTTTGGTTTTTGGTTTTTTTTGTATTTATATGCGGGATTTTAATGATTGTAAGCCACCCCGAGGCTTATGCAAAGGGGGCGGCATATAAGCTGTCTAAATAAATGAATGAATGAATGAATGAATGAATGAATGAATGAATGAATGATTGTAGTACAGTGGAATAATTCTTTTGGTGTTTGTTTTGAAGGACTTTACCCCAATATTGAATAGATCAGGATGCAGCAACATTGTTACTCCTAAGATACTTCTCATATTAAAATGCTTCATGTCCTTTTCTTCTTTTAGTAATGTATATTTACAAGTAAAAGCCATCTCCAACATCGTATGGAAGTATCAACGTTATCATTTCGTAATGGCTTATCATGAGAAACCCATCCTGCCCCCTCCGCTTATCCTTCTTAGTCATATGGCTTCCCTGTTTTGCTGTGTATGCAAGCAAAGAAAGAAAGACAAAACTTCAGATGGGCCAAGTAAGAACCAACAAAAATATGCACTATTGTCCATTCGTTGCCTTATGTAAAATTCAAAGATGCATTATTGATCTCATGGCGTTGGGTGTAGACCTTACTAAAAATCACATCCAGTTCCCTTCAAACCACATGTCATAAGAATATTCTTCCTTGCTTATGAAAGCATGGCATGGCCTGGCTGAGGTAATATTAAAGGAAAGTAAATTGTAAACAAAGGGGTTTTTTTAGTACCATGAGAGTACCATTTGTATTTTTTTTTTGCCTCAGCCAACAAATCTTGTCTTTTCTTTTTAAAAACACTTTTGTGATGCTCTTAATTAACTTTTTAGCTATGACTTGATCCAATTAGTAAAGTTTTGGTCTTCCTCCCCATGTATGGAATGCAGCCATTACCTGGAAGTAGGGATTCGCTCTGTTGAGTGCAAGGCCTGGAATGAAGTCTTTAAACAGTAGCAACATTTACATTTTCTAGCAGCTCCTGCTAGCTGCTTGTCTATACTGCTTTCAGATATGTATGTTAACTGATGGGTGAGAGAAATGGACAAGAAAATACATTGACTTGGTTTCTCTGCAGAAGTGCTGGGCAGCTATGGATTGGAGAAGTCCCAATTTTTTGTTGTTCAAAGATTAATAGACCTAGACCTTCAGTATTTAAGAACTGCTGCTAACAGAATTCGTCCCTCATTATTTCATCTTAACTACAATAATTGCTGTAATGATAGGTTTACTCCAGCCCCCTATCTGTACACATTAACTATCCCAAATTACAGAAGAGCATTTACTCTTGCCCTTTTTAATTTGCTACCATCAGCACTTTTAAAAAGATGATCTAATAAGACCCCAGTCAATGAACAGGTATGTTCTTGTGGTGCTGGAGCAATAGAAACAGTGGAACATGTTCTCTTACGTTGCAGCTTTTATAGGGAATACAGAGATAAATTGATTAAACCTTTACTAAGACATCCTTATGGGAATAATTCTTTCACTCTGGTATATAATTGTTTAAGGGATTTTTCCTCTTATGTTACCAAACAAGTTGCCAACTTTTTATGATCGCAATGCAGATTAGAAAAGAAATGACCACTCGCTTGGGTGAAAATATTGTATAAATTGTATGTGTTTTAACTGTGTTTTAATTTTTCTGTTGCTATTCTATCTTTTTGTTGATTTTTCTGGTCTGTGACCATAAAATAAAAACTATTATCATCACTACTACATTGGTGCAGTTTACCATTATAGTGACAATCCTTAACCCTGTGTACTAGTGACAGATTTTTGGTAAGCTCCTAAAACAAGGCTTCTTTCATTCTCTTAGAACTGTTTCTAACAGAAGAGGATCAAAAGAAACTGCATGATTTTGAAGAGCTATGTGTTGAGATGTATTTCAATGAAAAAGATGACAAATTCCATTCTGGAAGTGAAGAGAGAATTAGAGTAACTTCTGAACGGTAAAAAACTATAATAAACTTTGCCTTTCTATTTAATGTAGGCAGCTTCTTAAATCCATCCATTTCTTTTAAGTTATTCAGGAGTGATTGAAAATCTTAATGAATAGTTGTTGCACATGTTTAACTCAATGTAAATGTCAGCGTAGTTAATAACAAATGATGACTGACAGAACTGCAACCAGTTTGAACAACAGTTTGTTGTAAGGATCCACTAAAATCAGCTCTTTTCAGAGTAGTCACTATTTTAGTTTGCCTGCAACAAATGCATTGTAGAGGCTGCTCATTATGATCAGCCAGAGGGCTCTAGTCTTTAGAGTGATGATGTTGGACTTCTAGTCTCACTATGCCATGAATCTTACTGGGTAACTTTGAAAACACTCAACTAACAACAGGTTTATGTGACTGTTACCCTCAAAGCTGGCTTAAATAAGCTACCATGGTTTATTGCACCCTTACTTGTAGATTGTCATGTTCCAACCCGGCAAGGGAGGATTGTTCATGTGGTTAACAAACCACCCAGCATTAACAATCTGCCCTCTGCAGGTGTAGATGATACAACTTACCTGCAGGTTTATAGAGCAGGTACCTATGGGTGCCACAAAACACAGCGACTTCTTTAAGACAACATGGATTAAAATTATTGTGTGAACCATCTGAAGTTCTCAGCCTAGGGTTATTGTGAATATAAAATGGAGAGCGGGAGAATCATGTTCACTGCCTAAGGCTCCCTGGTAGAAAGGTGGGGTATAAATGTCATTAACAAGTAGGATTGTCTGAATTGAATGAGAGTTTTGTGGCATAGGTTTTAATGGACTTGTTGTTAGTCATGAAGTCGTGTCCGACCCATCGCAACCCCATGGACAACATTCCTCCAGTCCACTCAAGCTCACACCAACTGCCTCAGTGACTCCATCTAGCCACCTCATCCTCTGCAGTCCCCTTCTTCCTTTGCCTTCTATTGTTCCCAGCATTAGGCTCTTCTCCAGGGAGTCCTTCCTTCTCATTAGGTGGCCAAAGTATTTGTG
The DNA here is from genome assembly GCA_023646645.1 of Varanus salvator macromaculatus. Taxonomy (NCBI): domain Eukaryota; kingdom Metazoa; phylum Chordata; class Lepidosauria; order Squamata; family Varanidae; genus Varanus; species Varanus salvator. The sequence continues at coordinate 11,801,613 of JAIXND010000786.1, forward strand.
ATTCATCTTCACTATCTGGCCTTCTAAAGAGCAGTCAGGGTTGATCTCCTCTAGGACTGACCGGTTTGATCGCCTTGCGGTGCAAGGGACTCTCAGGAGTCTCCTCCAGCACCACAATTCAGAGGCCTCAATTCTGTGGTGCTCAGCCATCCTTATGGTCCAGCTTTCACAGCCATACATTGCAACTGGGAAAACCATCGCCTTGATTATACGCACTTTTCTTGGCAGGGTGATGTCCCTGCTTTTTAGGATGCTGTCTAGATTTGCCATAGCTTACCTCCCCAGGAGCAAGCATCTTTTAATTTCTTGGCCGCAATCCCTGTCTGCGGTGATCTTGGAGCCCAGGAAAATAAAATATGTCACTACCTCCATTTCTTCCCCATCTATTTGCCAGGAAGTGAGAGGACCGGATGCCATGATCTTAGTTTTCTCACTGTTGAGTTTCAGGCCAACTTTTGCGCTCTCCTCCTTCACCCGCATTAAGAGGTTCTTTAGTTCCTCTTCACTTTCTGCCATGAGAGTGGTATCATCTGCATATCTGAGGTTGTTGTTATTTCTCCCAGCAATCTTAATTCCAACTGGTGATTCATCTAGCCCCGCCTTTCTCATGATGTGCTCTGCATATAAGTTATAGGCTGGGCGACAGTATACAGCCTTGCCGAACTTCTTTCTCAATTTTGAACCAATCAGTGGTTCCGTGACCTGTTCTCACTGTTGTTTCTTGACCCACATGTAGGTTTCTCAAGAGACAAATAAGATGGTCTGGTACTCCCATCTCTTTAAGAACTTGCCACAATTTGTTGTGATCCACACAATCAAAGACTTATTTATTAATGGACTACAGTACACGTTTTCAGATGGTACATTATAGTGAAGAATATTATCATCAATTGACACTCTTTTTCACACACACACAAACAGTAAAAAGGCCACAAAATGTAATAAGTCTAGATGATCTGAACAGCTAAGCAGGGCTGTCATGCACAGGTCATTTTGGAGGGCTTTCATTCATAGAGTCACCATAAGTCAGAGACAATGTGAAAGCAAATGATTTATTGTTTCTGTGTAAAGTGTAAATAAATGTAAGACAAGAACAGAGTAACTCATTCATAAAAGGTTTCATTGGTGAGAATATTCTTTTTTTCTATATTGTTAGAACTGTTGCAAATTTGTAGTGGAAGAGAAATGAGATGATCTCAGTTTGAGACCTAACACCATTTAATTAATCACGCTGGACCTGCATGTGTAATGTATAGCATGTGCTTCCTGCCATCTGAAGGTAATGCTAAACATATCTGACAAACTGGACTCTAGTTCAGAAAGCTTTTCCTGTACAAGATGACATAAATCTCCCTGTTAAAATATCTAAATTGCGTGAAAATATACACCAAGCTGAATGTGACTCAGCTGTGATTTGATGACCTATTTTTGCTGCCTGCTGCATCTTCTTAAAAAATTACCTGCTAAGAAACCTGACAGCCTACCATATGCAGCTGGAGAACTGCATTCAGCTTGGCAGGTGATTGGTTTTGCAGGCTTCTTTGGAAAATTTCCATTAGGTTGAATGAGGAGCTGTCATCTGACTTGCTTATTTGTTTTAGGGGAGATGCAACTCTGTGCACCCACCCCTCTAGACATACAAGACTACATCCTCCATAGCAGGGGTGCAGAATGCATGGTCCTGCAGATGTTGGTGGTCTGCAACGCCCAACAATAAATAAATACATACATACATACATATGCTATTGAAGGATGATGGGAATTGCAAGCCAGCATCTAGAGAACTACACTTTTGCCATTTCTGCTCATAGAAATGAGTTAGACTAAATAGTTGTCATTCTTAGAGCATGGTTTCCCTCTGGACACAGCTGCTCTTGTATTTCCTATGCAAATCCTACTGTTTCTCAATTCCTTGTCCAAAAATGACTCAAAAGTGCTTCTATTCATGTTTATGTAGTTGCCATCTCTGAATTCCACACTCCACTTAGGCCACTCATTTTCACACCTTCTCATTTGAAAGTTCCTCAAAGGTCTCCTTAACCTGGCTACACTATTCAGACAACCCACTCCTTCCTCCACACTCTTACTAAGAAACTGTTTGAACATATGGCTTCTGCAAACCTCCACCTTATCATGGAAAATGGCCTTTCTAATAGCCATTACTTGTGCCTGCCAGGTCAGTGACCTAACCACTCTTCACATTGATCCCCCCCCCCCCCGCTTCATCTCATCTCTCATAAAGACAAGCCCTGATCCCATGTTCCTCCCCAAAGTAGTCTCTCCTTTTCACATTAATGAGACTATTGTCCTCCCAGGTTTTTCCCCCAAGCTGCTTCCAACCCAGTAGAGCTAGCCCTCCATTCCTTGGATGTTTGCAGGGTACTAGCCTTTTACAAATCCAGAACTCAACCCATGAGACAATCCCAGAGGCTTTGCCTATGGAAATCCACCCCATTTCCCGTCTCCTCATACCATATTTCAAGCATATGAACTCTCTGGCCTGCAACTGTCAAGCCCAGTCAGAGCACATTCCACCAGAACAGCAGCAACTTCCACAGCTTTGTATGCAGGAGTGTCCCTTACTGATCTCTGCAGAGTGGCGACTTGGTCGAATCCATCAAAATTATTCACCATTTCTGCCTTGATGCTCATGCCAGAGAGGACTGCACCTTCAGCAAAGCCATCCTCTCTACTCTGCTGATTCTCAGTACGAGTCCCTCTCTGCAAGGGGCTGGGTTCCCACTGAATGATAATGGATCAGTTTTGGAATCTCCCTGAATGAGTTCCATATGTGCTCATAGAGACCATTTGTGTGAATGCACAGATGATCACTTGAAGAACGACAGTTACAGGTAAGCAGCCTGCCTTTCTCATGGCATATTTGGAGTCCTTTCATAACTCAGGGTTCATGAATATCAAACATTCAATGTCAAACTTTTATTTCTCCCACCCCACCCTGCTTTCTTTCTTCCTCATCAGTGTTGAGCAAATGTGCATCCAAATCAAGGAGGTTGGTGACAGAGTCAACTACATCAAACGTTCATTGCACTCTCTGGATACACAAATTGGCCACTTACAGGACCTCTCTGCTCTTACAGTGGATACTTTGAAAACTTTGACTGCACAGAAGGCTTCAGAAGCTAGCAAAGTCCACAATGAAATTACACGGGAACTGAGCATTTCAAAGCATTTGGCACAGAACCTCATTGATGATGGCCCAGTCAGATCTTCCATGTGGAGAAAACACAGTATTGGCAACATGTTTGGTTCTTCTTTTCCACAAGGAGGCCTTGAGAGTAATAATGCTGTACTGTACAACATTTCTATGCAAGATGAAAGAGATTCTGGACATAAGATGACTGGTCTCCCCAAAGGGGATGAATTCAACTTTCCAGAGGCAGGTTCCTCAGGCAGTGCCTTAGTTCCAAGAGTTCTTTCTCCCCCAGAACTTCGTCAAAGAGCACAGGGTACAGACATATCAAAATGCAGTAATAAAAATAAAAAAACAGGCAGTTCTCTAAACAGCATGCCACAACTAACATCTCAAACAGCTAAATTTTTTGTTAGCACGCCTTCTCAGCCAAACTGTAAGCACCAGATGGAAAGTACAAAAGATGGTGAAGTTATATTCATGAAGGCTGCTGAGGGAGAGAATGCTGTTGAATTTGGTGCCTTTGTGGGTAAGTATAACAAACACAAGTGTACACCACCAAACGTTGCTGCTTGTTATGATTTTCCTGCTTCTGGCTCTGTTTGTCTTGCCACTGCCTCCTACCTTTGTGTTGAAACTGAAGGATACATTAACCATGGATTTGTTGGTGATGAAAGTCGTACTCATGTTGAGAGCTGCTTGGATGAAAGGAATCGCCAGTCCTCTTCAGAGTTGTTGAAGAATGATGCCCAAAATAAATTAATACTATCATCTACTTGTGGGATTAGAAGTGACCCAAATAATGTTCTCAGTGGGACACTGAGTATTAAAGGACTCCCTAGAAGCATTCCAGAACCATCAGAAAAGAACTACCGTAGTTCCAACTTCATTGCACAGCATCAGAAATTATGGATCAAATCTAAATTACAAGGTTTGATTTATCAAGAATGGTACCTTTGGTGGATTTTGGTTGTAGGTGACCTTGTGGTGCTGTGGTGTACTTTGCCTTTTAATTTCCTCAAACTATCCAAATGGTTCTTGCTAACCAAAAGTGCAGTTTCTTTTATTGTCTGATTGTGGACAATATTTTTCAGACATACAGTTATTTGAAGATCTTTTAAAAATTAGCTATAAATTCTGCAGGTCAGTGCCTGAAATCAGTGGAATCTAGAAAAAAATTCTAAAAAGTACTGTCTTCTGATATAGTAGTCTGCACAAAAATATTGTCTATTCTTTCAAAAAACAAAATAAGAAACTTTCTAATAACAATGTGTTTGTGGTATCGAGCCTGAATAACTAAAGTTAGCTGTACTGTTAGTCTAAATACTACTGTGTCTATTATCTACCACTGTTTTGGCAAGTTTTGATATTTTGGGGAAATTGTTTATAAAACAAAGTAATTTAAATGAAACATTTGGCATTTTATACGTTCTATTTGATAGAAAGAGTTTCAGATTCTGTTTATTCAAGCAGTGTTATAAGTGAATCGGCACAAAACAGTGGCAGATTTCTGTTTGTTACAACATTGGGAAACGAGGTATACTAACGTAATGCCTGCGAATGTGATGTAAACAGTTTATAGGAAAGGGGAATTTTTTTGTTTGTGTGCTCCAGGGCTGCCAAGTGGCCATGACATTTTTTTGTCTTGCAAAATAAACAGTTATGATAACTGTAGAAATATTTGTGTTACATTCAACCTGGACAATATTACAAGTAAAATCTTTTCAGGACAGTCCTGGGCCCTATGCAAAGTTTTAAAATCAGTGACATGGTTAACATGCTATAGTAGTCAGCAGTGCATTTGACACACTTATTTGTTGGATTGTTCAGGGTGGATTATTTTCAGAGTGGTTTGTGATGACATGTGAACCCAGTAGCAAGGCTTTGTCATGGCTTGTCAGAAAAGTTTTCAGAGCCAGCTGGCAAGAATGGCAAAAAAAACAAAAACCCAGTTACTTCTTGAATGCCTTGTACTCTTGCTAGTGCTACTTCCCTAGCCATCTACCCAAACCAGTGTAGTAAAATATTTTCTCACCTGAACATTTTGTAGGCCATCCAAATATTTTTCCATATATATAAGAATTGCATCTGTTTTATACTTCCTTATAAAACTGTGCTTTCCCCCTCCCATCCGCATTATGATTTTGCTAAAGGTCACAGAGACAACATGGAATTACAGCGATTGAAAGAGCCAGTGGTTAAGAATAAAGAAAGAAGCGATAATATTGAGGTAAGAGAAAAATCACTAGAGAATTTTAGCAAGCTGTTGTATGACATTGACTTGCACTTCTATGTTGAATAGGCACATTTGTTACCACGTGGAAGAAGCATTTCAGTTGGTTTGACTGTGATGTAGTAAACAAGTGATGTGGTAAACAGTCTGAACTGCAGGCCAAACAAGCCCCAGCTCCAGAGACCCACTGAGGCTTCAGGGAGGAGGTGCAGCACACTGCAAAAATGCATCTTTTTACCTAGCGGGTCCTGGGTTTCCTCCCATGTGACTCCGATTAAAGAATCAGATAGCTAATTAGAGATCTTTTGCCGGACAGAGTCGGCAAACCTATCCTGGATGGAGAATTTGCTGTTGTGAACCTCCCAGAGAGCATCACTTGTTGGGCAGTGTAGAAATTAAATGATGATTAATGGCAAGTCCTATATGTTTCCTGCATGCTTCTATTTTCCATGGGAACAGTGCACAATGGGGAGGCACCAAGTCCATGGCCATTTTAACTTAATGATCGAACTAATTTAAATTAATGATAGAACAATCTGAGTGTATTTCTGAAGTTCCTGGTGTCATAGCCTGGATTATGAAGCTGTGTGTTATACAACCTTGTGTGTGCAGAACTACCTATATATAACAGAGGAGGGGAAGGAACCCTTGCTGAGATGATCATTCAACATGCCTATCAGAAGAAAAAGAGAGAGCTCCAGATTAGGGCTATAAACATTTCAAAATGAACATTTCATTTCATTTTGAAACATTTCAGTTTCATGTAAGAGTCCAGAGATGTCACTTGCAAGAACATTGAAGTTTGTTCTTTCTTTTTCTTCCTGAAAAGTGGCTGTAATTCTTAAATCCTTTAAAACCATTTCAGTACAAACCCAAATTTTTAAAAGTCCTGTATAATTAACTTTATGCAACAGGAAACCTTCAAAAAAGTCATTTTGGAATGCATGGAGATCACCAACGGTCAGGTAAAATGTTGACTTTTCCATTTTGGCCCTTCGCAATTACATCCATTATTATAGGTAGTAACACTTCATATGGCATTTTGGAAGAAAAGAATGTGAGCAAAATCTCTTTTAAAGTAGTGACACAAAACAAACATTTTAGTAGAGTAGTTAACAGTAACATTGTTGATCTGTTTAATATATAGGGCAGTAGTAATACAGAAGGCAACCTGAAGCATGTTAATTCATGTGGTGGCTTTACTGATTATCATAGAAGCTCATTAGCAGCACGTTCAGAGCAAAGTAAGTATCCTAAGCACCTCAATTTTTAATCTCTGAAGTTTATAAATTGCTACCAATATAAAACAAAAGTTTCTCAGAAATATTTCTAGTTATGGTTTCTCTGAGTCTTTTTGACCAAATAAAGTTTAAACTGGCTTCTTTCAAAAGGACTTTTCCCCTTCCTTCTCATTGCATGTACTGAATCTGAGTGCTTTCTCCTCCATCCTATCCTGTTGGTGACATCTTCACAGGCATTGAGACTACAGGTTGAAGGGAAAGTGTGGGATGAGAGTGCTAACACTTCCTTTCCATTGTGCCATTTTCCTGCTGAAAATTTGCCTCCCAGCTACCAAGCTGCTTTTACCCCTGATGGCTGATGCTAATTAATCTTCTCTTACCGATGCAATGAAAATAGCATGGGGGTGGAGTGGGAGATCAAGAAGCCCTTCTTGCTCTGTACCAGTTAGTACTAACCCTGGCTAGCCTAAAAGTTTGTCTGACCACAAGAAGCAACAAACCAGCAGCAAGATCCAAAAACCCAAAAACTCTTTATGGAAGCCAGCACCCAACAGAAGAGACCAGCACCAGCCATTAACAGTCCAGTTGTTAAGAGCAAACTCAGTCATTGGTCATTGTGGCCTTACATGGATCCCACCCTCTTCTCATTATTAGCTAGAGGAAGCAGGACACCTGTCCACACAGTGGGCTGTTAAGCCGAAGGTTGGGTACCAGCAATTGCTTCTCAGTAGCATCACAACTTAGAATGCTACCTCAGCTGAACTGCTTCTGTTAGGCTAGCATTACGTTCATATACACAAAAAATGTGAATTTCTGTACAATTTAAGGAGAGCTGTTTGGGTTAAGTGTTCAGCAATGTTATGAAGAGTTCAAGCACAGGAAATTGGAATTTTCTATTGGAGTCTCATTCTAATAAAATACAAACAGTAATAGCTTTTGCCTGGTATCCAAAGAAGTCCTTTAAGCATGCCCAAAGCCTTGGATGGGGAAAGTAAATCCCCACTTCTTCTTTTGAAATGGCAAATTCCAAAATACTAGTGTTTAACTTATTAAATATTAAAGGATATTGGAATTACTGTATTAGAAGCATTGATTATAAGCACATTTGTTTAAATGTAATCACTCAAAAGATTGATGATCAAATGACTAAAAAAGCTTTAATTAGCTGGCTGACCTTGATTTTTTTTTTAAGTGCATAATAGGAGCAGAACATCGATTGAAGAGTCTCATCAGGTAGATTCCAAAGCAGCCTTACTCACAGTGAGTAAAAAGTGATACTACTATGTTTAATGCAGTTTTCCTGAGTCTTAAAGAACATATTATTGCAATTCAATGCAGACTGTGCCCTGATATGGTGCTGGTCTCCAAACTAGCAGGTATTTATCCTCTTGAAGTGCCTTTAAAAATGTGCTGGACTTTTTGTCCTCTCCAGCTTAATGAGAGAACACTTTCTTTTTGTGGGGGCAGCAGATCAGTGCAAGTTAGTATTGTAATAGGTCTTTGAGGAGAAAATGGTAGCCTTATCTCTCTGGCAGCTGTTTGTACTTTCGCTTCATCACTTGACACCACCACCACATGGACCACTGCCCCATGCTATGCTTGTCCCAAACCTGTGCTTGCTTTGCTTTCACTGCACTTGGGAGACAATTCAGGTAAGCCATTTATACCACTGAAGGAGCTCTTGGTAAGACAGGACTCTGTCAGACTACTGCTGAAGTTGGAATATAGTTGTATTCTAGTCTCTTCAGTCTAGCCACTCTTGGGGGAGCAACTTGGATGCTTTCTTTTTGGCTAGTGAAACATGGCTGAAAAAGTATATTGAAGGAGTAAACTCTGTCAGTACTGTGTAGGCCTTACAAAAGTATGACATATTGTTGCTAAATCCAGCAATTGTGCTATATATTCTACAGATGCATAATTGTTTTTCTTTGCAGGATTGGTTACAAGGTAGACCTTCATTCAGCAATCAAATGTAAGTAGTCTGTGGTACTCAAACTGTCCGTGTTTCTGATTTCCTGTGCCTTATCTCCCACAACAGTGACCCTGTGATTATCCTGTAAACCACATACACTGGGAGGGAACAAAATTGTTAAGATCTTTACATTCTTCATCATGGTCTCTGTGCATCACACATGTAGGCTTTGCTGCGTAGCATAAGACCTAGATCAGAGAGAAACTTCCATAGCTCAGCATTGCGAAGTGGGTGGGAGCCCCTCTGCTGCTTCTGGGCCTAGGATAAGAGGGGAGGGCTCTCACCCACTTCAGTTTCTTTCCGACAGCACACCTTACTGCTTTGCCAGATTGGTTCAACTTCACTCACTCGAGTTTTTTCTCCTTCCATTACCTACCTTTTCTTTGCTCTTTCTGCACTCCTTTTCCCACATTTTTTTTAAAATCCTTTTTCCTTCTCTACACTTTTTCCCGCCTCGCACCTTGTAAAGACTGAGAGGAGGAGCAGAATCATGTAAACTTCCTTGAGTTCATTGGAAGGAAAAAAGGCAGGCTATAGATATAGATATGGCTTCTCCATCTGAACTCTACACAGGGTTATTCTAGGCTACACAAAGGAAAAATAACAACAAAGGGGGGATGTATGAAAATGCAGCAAGTTTCTAGAATATGTGAATAAGCGAAATGACCGCTGTATATGCTTATTATTCATGGTAATCAGAACAGTGTATCTTAAAAGGCCAGGCAAGATAGAAATATAAATAGAAATGTAAACATAGGAGGTAACTAACCCAAACCTTATTTTGGCTTTGCTCATGCAGAGTGGAGGCACATTCATAAGAAACTTTCTGCCTTTTCCTGTGAGGATTGTAGATAATATTTGAAAAGGGGGTCTTTAACAGTTCATATTACTAGTCGGGCAAAGAGACTAGAGCAGTGAGGCAGAGGGTAATAAAATACCAAAAGTGCAAACAACAGTGAAATTTTTCTTTCTTACAGGTCTTCTGAGGAGGATGCACTGAATGGTAAGTTCTTGGTAAAATAGTACATTATTGAAAGCTGCAGTGGTACCAGTAATTTAACATAAGATGTGAAAGGCCCTTGGTTGCAAGGACAGTCCCTTCATTGTATTAACTTAGGCTTTTGTATGTATTTTAGTTCTTGTAATCCTCATTATGTTTGCAATCATAAGATGACTGACGTGGGACAAACCAAACCAAATTTACTCAATTTTTTTGTCTCCTTCAGTGTTTTATGCATTATGTTAGAAGAGTTATTGTATCTAAAATGCACTTTTATGAGAAAAAATATCCACTAGTGAAACAACCTATAAAATTGTGTTACAGGAAATGTAGAATACCATTTCATCTTTCAATATTATCCTGATTTTAAAAACAGCTTTAAACATTACAGTGATGTGTGTAAAAATAATAGTGCCCTGGCTTTTTTTTTCTTTTCTTTTAAGGTATTGCTTCTCCTTTTAAACCCATCATGGATACCACATACTACTACTCAGGTCAGTAAAAAAGCTATGAGACATAATGAGATGCTATACATACGGGATGGCATATAAAAGTTTTAAATAAATGAATAATGAAATATTGAAGCACTGTTTTTGCCACAAATTGCTTTCTGTTTTTCAACAGCTGTTGAAAGAAATAACTTGATGAGATTGTCACAGAGCATCCCATTCACCCCAGTGCCTCCAAGAGGTAAGATGATTTATTTTACATTTAAAATATTGCCATTAAATCATATTCCAGAGTGATGCACAACAATATAGATAATATAATATGACACTAACATGGGGCCACCATAATAAAAGGCATCAAATAAAACTGATGAGGCAAACTGTGGAATTTATGCAAATTTAAATACGTGGGGACAATAAAAATGGCCTAGCCAGCACCAGAATTATTACATGTTGGCATCAGGCACATCTCTTCAGGAGGGCTTTTCAAAGCTGGGAAGACACCCCTGAGAAAACCTCTTTTGTATATACATGTGACACTTCTGAGAAGGAAGGCAGTTGGAAAACTTTATGATGCCTCTGGAATTGCTGTGAATCTTAAACAAGATTGATCTCTTCTTCACAAAATCTAAACAACAAGCCACTGGTACCAGAGAAATACCAGAAATAGATTAGGAAAATATATGCTGTAGCTAGCTTCTTTATAAATCTCTTACAAGCTATTTATTTGCTTGTGCCTGAGAGTCATGAGACATTCCCAAGAAAACAAACTCTAAAAGTAGCTGCATTAATTTGGAGAAAAGCATCTAGTGTTAACACCATCTAGGCTACAGTGAACTGTTTTGATACCTCTTGGGCATGTATTTGGATGTCCACTTCTGTTGGGGAGGGAGGTGCTTGTTTTTCTTCCAAGTTGACAAAGCTGAGCAGCCTACCGATCTTCCAATTATGCTTGTAAACAAGGGGAAAAGGGTCTAAATAAATCATAGTCTCTCCAAATTGCACCTTCACATGCTTGCTATAATGTCTGTGTGGAAGTTACTGCACAAGCACAGCGGTGACTCTGCAGAGAGCCTGTCTGCATCTGCCATAGCAAGCAAACACACCCTGAAGGTTTGGCCGAGGGATATGACTTCTGAGGCTGGGAGGTAAACAATAGACCCTGGCCTCAAACTCAGAGAGACTTTGTGTTTACAGTACAGATGAAATTCTTGTGAACGTTGAAGCAGAAGTTTAGAGATTCCCAGATGATTCCGCTCTATTTTGCTGCTAGTTTTGAAGAAGAATGAATGGATGAAGGAAAATCCCCCAGGCAACACAAGCCAACACTCAGTTGTACCAAATTATTAATAATCTTGTTCATTAATTCTTTTACACTTTATTAACGAGGAAAGGGGGTGTTTAAATTTCCTCTTTTTATTGGCCAGCCCAAAAAGATGTTTATCAGAATAGATTAGAAGAATGCTCCCGTGGTCCCTCAGTGGTGTCTGTCAAGATCTGAGGTATTACTTCATCCATGGAGCTAGGAATCGAAGCTCCAGCAGCCCTCCTCCTCTCAGGCAACTTGGAAAGAACCATGCCAGCTGCTGTCTGAGGATGAGAAAGGAGGTACTTGGGGGGACAAGCAGGAGAGGAGACTGGAGAGGCCAGAGTAGAAGTTATGCCAATACCTTTCCAGCCTCCCCTTGTCCCCTGAGATGCTTAACAAGACAGGTGAAAAGATCCCACCTAGTGAAGATGCCGAACTGGAGGATGGGGAGGTGGAAACCTCCTCTGCTAGTCCTTCCTTTCTGCACTGGATGACCATAAGCTTCTGAATTCTAGGGCCTGATCATTGCCAATAGGATTGCACCCTAAATCAACATTCTGCCAGGCTTAACCGATTACACACATTTTCATGTGGCAGGTGAACCAGTCACTGTGTATCGTCTTGAGGAAAGCTCTCCCAACATCTTGAACAACAGTATGTCTTCCTGGTCTCAGTTGGGTCTTTGCGCCAAAATCGAATTCTTAAGCAAAGAGGAAATGGGAGGAGGCTTGCGACGCGCCCTCAAAGTGGCCTGCACCTGGTCAGAGCACGATATTCTCAAATCAGGGCACACTTATATCATCAAGTCCTTTCTTCCTGAAGTTGTCAACACTTGGTCAAGCATTTACAAAGAAGACACAGTATTACATCTCTGTTTAAGAGTAAGTTGCATTTTTACTAATAAAGAGAAAATGTTTCAATACTCATACTGAAAATCATGGGATTGCTTCTGCTCTCTGTATTGCAACTGGCTCCGGTCTCAACTTACTGTTTTCCAGTGGGTGCCTACTGGTGGGCTTCCGGGTTTCAGATCTCACATGTGAACTGGCCCACTTGCAAGAGCCATGTAGCAATAACCACTTATTTCTGGTCTGAAAAGCAATCCTTCAATGACATACAGCTGCTTAAATGTTTAAGCGCGGTCTTTGTTTCTCACAACTTGAAAACATTTTTCTTTACCTTGCATGTAAAACCATGGGCACATTTTATGTGATATCTTGGATTAAAATTTGGTTGTGCACTCAGGAATGAAGTAAAATCACTTTTGGAATCATATCTGTCTCTAGCTTTTCTGTGACCTCTATTCCATCTTTTTCCAAAATATTGTACCCTTTTATGTTTTTTGTCATTTCTGACCGCTCCTTACATTCTGTAGTTTTCATGTTAAATATATCCCTGTCCTCAGCTCTTGAAACACCTGTCCTCAGGTTTTTCTTTTGTTTTTCCTCTTATCTGTTAGGATCCCTGAGAGACCAGTTCTCCATCCCCTGCTCCTCTCTCTCTCTCTGCACAGATAACCTCCTTGGGTTACCCATGATTTTCAGTAACCCCTGTATGCCAATGATATCCAGCTCTGTCTCTCTACCCCAGAAATGTTCTGCTTCCATCCAACTCTCACCCCAGATCTCCAAGTACCCTTTGATATTTCATTGTTAGCCTTGAGTTCAGTCTGTTCAAGACTATAGTTCTAACCTTTCCTCAGCTTCACTTTCCTCTTTAATTTAGAATGTTATCCATCTGGGGAACAGTTGTTTAACTTCTGCTTTCTTGTTATTTTGCTCCCATATTCAGTCCATTGTGATATCATATCATTTCTCTCTTAATATTACAGAAATAGCAAGAACTCTGCTCATTCCTTGGTTATACGTATGTTGTCTTGACTACAGCACATCACTGCCAAAGCCATTCACCTCATCTGTCAGGCTATGTCAAACTTGTTCTTAAACCCCTGCACTGACATCCTGTCCACTATTGGACTCTTAATGCATTCCTCATCATGCTTGCCCTCTACAGGTCCCCCCACCCCCCCAGATTTCAAAACCTGTACTTTTCCAGTAAACCTTCAGGCACAACCCCTTAGTCTCGATGTTGTTGTTGTTAGTCGCGAAGTCGTGTCCGACCCATCGCGACCCCATGGACAACATTCCTCCAGGCCTTCCTGTCCTCCACCATTCCCCGGAGTCCACTCAAGCTCACACCAACCGCCTCTGTGACTCCATCCAGCCACCTCATCCTCTGCCGTCCCCTTCTTCTTTTGCCATCTATTGTTCCCAGCAATAGATGGCAAATAGATATCGAGACCCATAGTCTCGATATGTTAACATAATTAAGCCTAACTGCTTGTAATTGCAATAATGACATTTCCTTTTCCTTCCTCTGTTGACTTGCAAAGGAACCATCTTCCCTTTCTTTGTAAAAGACTGTGTGGATGGATGGTACTGGGAAAATACAAATATAGTTACCAGTGCTCTTGCCTTTGTCAGGTGCTTGTCTTAACCACAAAGAAATTTGGCTTTCTTCTTCATAGGAAATTCAGCAGCAAAGGGCAGCACAGAAGCTCACATTTGCTTTCAATCAGATGAAGCCCAAATCTATTCCATATTCTCCCAGGTATGTATTATAACATCTTCACAATGCAGGGACAGCCACGCTGGGCCAAAACAATGGTTCGCCCGAGCACAGCTTTGTAAATATCCAGATATGGATACTTCTGCAGCCCCCAGTCGTTCTCTGTCTCCCACCGCGCCTCATGGAGGTGCTTCTCAGTGCTGTTTTTCTATTTGACAAAAATACTATGTGTTAGGATACTGAACTGGTATGGGCAGTGAGTCAACTGGGGGATTCTTGTAGCTTTAAATGGAGGCAATTCTCATGAGGCCGGACGTTCTAGGGAAGAGGCCTTTGACAGTTATTAATACTGATCAGTCCTTTGCAGTGTGAATTAGTAGCATATTGGAACAAATGCCAGACTAGATTAATTTAAAATGAAACTGTATAAACTAACAAAACTGCAGAATGGGTCATGTAAAAAAGAATATGCATCTTATTTCATTATTCTTAGACTGATACAGCATTTGGATTACCTAGATAGAAAATAAAGTTTTTCTTTATTGTGATGTGCACACAGCATTGTTCTACATACAATTTCCATATGTTGTGTAGATGGTTTTTGTGTACTGTACACCCAGAAAAAAACCCATGCATATATATAGAGGAGGCTTCCCAGCAAAGACACTTTTAAAATATCTCAAACCATTATAATGTCCGACAGTATTCCAGAGGGCTGAAGTATAAGATTTTTTGGATTTTTAAAATCTCAAGTATGTCAGAGCCAAAAACCAAATTTTGCTTTGGCAAAAATACTGCTGGGTTGGCAACACCGCCCCCTGCCCCCCTGAACTAGGTGACCAGAGAGGGATAATTATAAAGGGGAAATTGAGCCCATTTGCTTTGTAGCATTCCTTAAAATCCCCAATGGTGTGATCCCAGATCAGTGGTGGCGAACCTATGGCACACGTGCCACAGTGGGCACGCAGAGCCCTCTCTGTCGGCATGCAAGCTAAGTCGCCCCAGCAGCTGAGCATTGGACAACAGTGTACATAGGGGCCATGGAGTAGCAGCACCAGGCGATGATGTCACGAGCCATGACTCATTAGCCATGACTCATCCGAGCTTTCACATGGCCCATCAGTGTGCCGCCAACTGTGTGTGTGTGTGTGTGTGTGTGTGTGTGTGTGTGTGAGATATATTTATTTATATTTGCTTGGACTAGCTGTGAGTTGTTTTTTCTAAACTAAAACCTCAGTTTTCAGGTTTATTGTAGTGTTGGCACTTTGAGATAAGTGAGTTTTGCGTTGCAGTTTGAGCACTTGATTTCTAAAAGGTTTGCCATTACTGTCCTAGATTAACAAAAAACAAGCTCTAGTTCTTTTTTCAAGAATAAGGAATTAGTGTGGACCAAAGAAGAATTAGAGTTGGCTAATTGTGCATTCACTGGGAAGTGATGCACTGGTGTGCAAGGACAGTGCACTGTGGCTAGAGAGAGCTTATCAGCCATGAAATTTAGTAGGTCACCTTAACCTAGACCCTGTGGAGAGAAAAGAGGTATTGGGCACTGGATCATTTGCCCTTTTGATGATGGGCAATATAAAACAATAAATAACTGCTATGCTTACCTGGTCAATAAGGAAACAAACCCTAAAAAAATGGGACAGAGGAATTTGCATGAGTCCCGGCGCAAAACCTCTTAATGCTGCGATTGCTCATACCTTAATCTTGTTTTGATATGTTTCTTCATAAGGTTCTTGGAAGTATTCCTTTTATATTGCCACTCAGCTGGGCAGTGGTTTGCAGTTGAGGAATGCATGACCGGAGAGTTCAGAAAGTACAATAACAACAATGGAGATGAAATAATTCCAACTAACATGCTGGAGGAAGTCATGTTAGCCTTCAGCCACTGGACATATGAATATACTCGAGGAGAGCTGTTGGTCTTAGATCTGCAAGGTAAGTGGACTTCCTGGCAAGCAGGGATGTGAAACAGAGGGACATTGGGTTGTGGCAACTTTGAGTGCAAAGGAATGTCGTAACATTGCGCTAGAAGGCTGTAAGTTGCACAATATGGATCTTCAACAAATGCCGTTGAGTCGAGTTCTCGCTATATTATATGCTGCAGGAGAATATTTTAATGCCTTTTATTACATTTATTCCTCCTATTCCTGTATATTAAAAGAAAATAAATAATATCTCTCAAGTGTGTATATAGACTATACTATTATGGAAAATACGTTAGTGGAATATAGGTCATTAATATTCCTGCGGTACAGTGCAGAGCAGTCCATGACTCAGTGGTGGAGTGCTAGCTTGCATGCAGAAGGTCCCAACTTCAATTCCTGGCATCTCCAGGTAGGTTGGGAAAAATTTCCAGCCTGAAAATCAGGAGAGGTATTACTGCCAATCAGTGTCAAGATTACTGGGCTAGATGGATCAAAGGTCTGACACAGTATCAGTCACAGTATCATATGTTCTTGGAGGTGACTTCACAATCCTTTTCAGAGCAAGCTGCATAAATGCACAAGGTAGGAGTGAATTGCCCTCTTATAACAAATAGATTGTTATATTTGCTGTGTTCAATACTCTGTCCACAACACAGTGTGGATGGAGGTGGCCTAACTCAACATTTCTATTCCCCCCTCCCCACCAAATATATTGCTCTGCATCAGATTGAAGGGAAGTTTAAGTGACATGTGTTCTTTCACTAGTCTTTTCATGTTAGAACCACTTGTTTGGAAAAGGAAAAAGTTGTGTTCACATATCTGTGGTTGACTATGAACTGGGGAATTTTTCAAGTTTATAACTTCCTCTGTTTCTTGTAAAGGTGTTGGAGAAAATTTGACAGATCCCTCTGTGATAAAATCTGAAGAAAAAAGGTAATTAAAATAGGCAGGACAAACTTCCTTTTTAGTATGGTGAAGGAAGGAGGGAGATATGTGCATGTGTAGTGGTCATTCTGCTCTCCTTCCTAGCAGACCAGGAAAAGGGCTTTTCTAGCTTTACAGACTTTATTTACATTAAATCTGACCAGTTATGCTGGCTTTGTAGCGCAAAAGAGCAGTATTGAAGAAGTCAGAAACAAAAGAAACAAGCAAAGTTAGAATACTGATCCTTAAAGAAAAGAAGCTGATTCCAAACTACCTCTCTTTCCTTCCAAATTGAAATGAGCAAACCACACTTTCAAACAGATCCTCTTGCTTTAGGGCCAGTCACTTGGAATGTCCAGTCACAGTCTCATCACCTGTATCCTGGGTTTAATGATGCCATGTCTGCCCCCTCTATGTTAGCATGATCACTAAACTTCTCATGGTATTTGAAAATCTCTGATTCTCAGTAACTTCCCTGGCGTATCTCTGGGTGCTCTGGTGTTGGCCTTTCAGGTGCAGATTGATTATCTGAAACAGAATCCATTCCTACAGCCCTTGTAGGTTACTTTGTATATAGAAGCTTGAACTCAGTTTTTGCCCAACCCATTCATCAGAAGACAGATCTGTGATTAGATCTTTAGATTGCCTTAATTTTAAAGCAGTGGTAAATGTGGAACAGCAAACTTGAGAGGTCACCTGAGAGAGCTTCCTTCATTACCTGATAAAAAGTCTAGTTTCTTTCCCATTGGTAAGATGAAAAGAGATGCTCTTAACAAGACCACACCAGACAGACTGACCTATAAACTTTCCACACAAACTTTGCATGTTTGGCTACAGAAACTTTACATTTTATGCTTTATTTTAAAGGTCAAACGATATGGTATTTGGTCCTGCAAATCTAGGAGAAGATGCCATCAAAAATTTCAGAGCTAAGCACCACTGCAACTCATGCTGCAGGAAACTTAAGCTTCCAGGTAAACAGACACACCTGTTTAAGGGAGAAGAAATAAACTCCTTCTGGATTTAAAAATACAACTTCTGTGCATTAAAAAAACCTTCTTTCTCTCTGCTGCCTTTAACTTACTTTTTTATTTCTCAAGGGTTTCATACTTGAGTTCCACAGTTCCCTGTTGGTTACTTAGGACATGGAGTTGCTCACTTCTGTGCTCACGATAACCTAACCAAGTTGTCCTTGAAACCACATGAAATGACTCTTTCCCTCCCATACATGCTGAAAGGAGGACTGGCTCTTCCACCTTTTTCTTGACCTGAGCTCCTAGAATAAAGAGCTGTAACAGGTTGGGCAGGAAGTATTTTCTCTGGGAATACACTGTTGCAAGCAGGATAAATTAATTCCCTTACAGGTGCATTGTGACAAACGGGAAATCCCTTCTACCCTGCCATCTAAAAGTCAGTATATAAATGTTAAGAGAGCAGTCCTGTCATCCTGGGGACATACATTTTGCACAAAATGAGAAACAAAAACTGTCCATCATCAAGGCCACTATATTATTATAAATTATGATTCTGAACCTCTTAAAACTCTCTCTAGACACATACTTTGCCTATTGATGAAGTCAGGCATAAAATAGCCAGCTTAAACCCCATTGTCTTGGTTCAGACACTTGGCTTCCATCCTTAGTTCAAATGCCCCCCCCCCCCCCCACAAATTCACTCCCAGTAATGCTCATCAGGCAGCTGTGGGTCAGGCAGAAAAGCTTAGAGTTCCTGCGCCAAGAGGTTCCTGTGCAGACCTGGCTGCCCACACACTCCCTGTCCCCCTTTATTGACCACAGCTTTAGCTGGAATTCAGAGTTGTCATGCTCAAATGTACGTCCGTTCTCCTTCTCTCCCACATTCTTCTGAGGGCGCCTGTTGTTTGTTTGTAGATTTGAAACGAAATGACTACACACCCGATAAAATCCTGCTGCCGCAAGATGATTCTCCAGAACTGACCATTCAGCCTGGGAGCTGCACCAAAGAATCTGACTCAGCCGGTTCCAGTCACGTGATGCTGTGATGACAGGCACAGCACTCTGGTTGCACCCAGACATTTGCTCAAGTCACGGAGTCCCCTGGCCCTTCTCTCCCTGTGCTGTAATTGGACAGAATCCTTCATCAAAACAAAAGACTACACAAATAGGACCGAAATGTTTTGATGGCTCTGGTACAGTAAACAGGCCCATTGTAGAGGGGCCTAGCAGAATGTGGGAATCACCCATGGAGGAGCACCTGGCAGCTGGTGATTCCTTGGGCTGGTTTTTTTTTTTTTTTTTTGGAGGGAGGGCGAGGGGAGGGATAGGATTGAATGAGATTAAGTATTTATGAAATAGCTTTTTAAAGAGGCATTTTAGCAGAAGGAAAACTTCACATTTTACCTGGGTCTGTGCAGGAGATTTCCCCCTCCTCATCCTGTAGTGCAATATGCCCTTGACCAAATGACGTTTTTGGTTTTGATGGTTTTAAGGCAGATTGTGTTTGGGCCTTTTGGCAGCTGGTTTCTGTCATCTGGCTAGAGAAATGGGAGAGTCCTCCCAGCCCCCATCCCTGCACATCCCTTCTGCTTACAGATACCGAAGGATTCTTTGGCCCTTCTCAGGGTGTCTTAGATAATGCTGTCTCTGCTCAGAGCCATGTATGTTTTATGTGGCCCACTGGAATGAAGCTGCTCCTAAGGATCTGTCCGTGTTCAGTGCCAGTAAGCTGAGCCCCATAGAGCAGGAACAGCTGTTTCCAGACAAGAAGTGATGGCATGTTTCCTGTATCAGGATTCATCCTCAGAAGTGTGGAGCCAGTTCTCATGGGATGGACTGTATGTAATGAAATCCTCTTTTTTAAAAAAAACAAAAGATACATTTCAGTTTTATCAAGTCACTGTCAGATAATAGTAGAGCCACAAAAGAAGACGGCAGGGTAGGGAGGTGTCTAATCACATAGATATTTAATGTAACAAACTAGCACAGAAGTTGGTCTTGGATATGTTGCCTTGTACAATGAACAGGTGTTTGGGAAGTGCTGTTTCTTTTTACGTAGTGGCTGCTTCAGAAGTGTTGCCTTCCAAAGATCACCTAAAACCAGTATATGAATGTTGAATGTACATGTGAACATTTTAGGGTCCCTTCTGATTTTACCGCTGCCCTGCAAGAGCTGTCACAACATGGCGCCTTCCCAAGCGGTCAGGAGCCCAGTGGCACCCCCCCCCCCGGCTGTGCTACTGCTGCTGGTGTGTCCAGTGGGAGCAATGGCGGTATGGGAAGGGGCTGTAGTGCCGGCTTCTGCCTCTCCAGTGCCGTAAGTAGCCATGCCGCTGCCGTGGCTTCCACACCACCCAGAACAACATCACAAGGGCCCCTCCATTGTATTTAAAATTGTGTGAAAACACCTTTAATGTTATGCTATATACAGAACTTATTTAAAAGAAAAGAAAAGAAAATAGAGTTGGATTTACATTATGTAATGTGCGGGAGATTGCAATGCAACTTTATGCCAATAAAATGTAATTTACCTGTCCCAAATTTGTTGAATATTCAACAAGAAGAACCTGTTGTCCAACTGAAGTTTCATGCTGCAACTTTTTTGTTACGTAGGTACTAATTGTTATTTTTAATTGAAAGGCATCATAAACGCCCAGTAATTATTATTTTTTAATTCTGTAGTGTATCTTATAGATACAGACATTAAGGCACGAACACAATAGCTGTTTAAATGGTGGTTTATGTCACTGGGAGAAGAAAAGGTATAGTGCATTAAAAATATCAAACTGTATACATTTTGTATATCAATAAATCTTTAAACAATCCCAAATAAATTTATTCTTGTTTAGATGGTTGAGCTCCTTCCTTATTTTATTTGATTTTATTTGATAAGGAGTTGGGGGGGACAAATAAGGATTAATATTATCATTTGGATGCAATACTAGGTCTTAACAGTGGACTTCTCACAGAGACACGCGTGCTAAGCACCTACAACCATGCATAGCCCTGGCCAAAGCAAACAGTGCACCTGGCTGAGCATCACATCTCCTTCAATGTCAACCTCCAGCAAGTTCATCCTTAATCAACGCAGTTATCTTCCTATACAACCTATTCCATGTTTTTCCCACATATGAGAATAGTAATTAGGTTAAACCATTGAGCTGTTTGGCTGTTAATCGGAAGGTTGGCAGTTCGAATCTCCATGACAGGGTGAGCGCCTGCTGCTTTGTCTTGCCTACCTAGCAATTTGAAAGCATGCAAATGTCAGTAGATAAATGGGTACCACTTCAGTGGGAAAGGTAACAGCATTCCTTGCATCTCAGCGTTCATGCCAGTCACATGAGCACAGAAGTGTCTTCGGAAAACGCTGGCTCTTAGGCTTACAAACAGAGATGAGCATCAGCCCCAGAGTTGGACATGACTAACAGGGTAGTTGGCAAAGGGCGGCATAGAAATCTGTCAACACATATGTGCGGGGCAACCTTTATCTTTAGTAATTAGGGTGTGCAAAAGATCTGAGAAATGTATCCACCTGTAAGAGAAGAGACTGTTCAAGAAGTGTGTTTAGGTGCCATAAAGGCTCTTCAAATATTTCTGTGTTAGGTCTGTTGCTACCCAGTGATCTTCAGTTCAAAGATCCAAAGTTCAGCATATGGTTGTTAATGTTGATCGATCTATGCCAGTGCAAGAACCCAGATGAAATTGAATGTTGATAAGGGGGCTTGGTATTATACAGGACATGGAAGATACCCAGAGGAGCACAGAAGAATTGGCAAAGGTGAGGAAGGTGGACTGGCCAAAGAAAGAGAAGAGGGGACAGATGTCTTATTGCTGTTCTCTTTTCTGGTCATTCCCCCACCCAGATGGTCCCTGGTAACCATCCCAGTTAGCCCTTGGGCCTGGTGGTGCTGTTACTCAGCGCTAGGTCAGCACATAATAAAATCTCACTGATTCATGATTTAATCATGGATGAGGGTGCTGACCTGACCTGTATCAGCAAGACCTGGGTGAGAGAGTTGCAAGGGAGGGTTACTCTCCCAGCTATGTCTGCCTGGGTACTTGGAACAGCACCAGCATCGCCTGGAAGGCTGGGGAAGGGTTTACAATGGTTCACAGGGATTCTATCCCCCTCTGCAGGCTTCCTGTTCACTCGGGTCGAGGCCTTGAGTGTCTACCTGACATCGGGTGGTGGAGACAGGGATTCTGCTGGCTTAATGTCCACCCCACTACCCAGCTGACTCCCTGCCTGAGCTGACACAGGTTATCTCGGACCTGATGTTGAGGAGCCCCAGGAAGTTGGTCTTGGGTGATCTCAGCTTCCATGCTGAGGCTGCCTTACCAAGGGAGGCTCAGGACATGGCAGCATTGAGAACCATGGGGCTGTCTCAGCATGTCATCGATGTGACACATGAGAAGGGACACACTCGACCTGGTTTCTCAACTGGGCAGGATAATGGTGGTCTGATGGTTGGGGGTTTGACAGTTGCCCCTTTGTCAGGGTCAGATCACTTCCTCTTGAGGTTTGAAATATCCTCTGCAGGGGTGGAGGACCCATTAAGTTGGTCCACACCCAAAGTCTAATGTTTCTTACGGGTTTCCAGAAGCCTTTCGAGGGTTTTTCTGGCGAGTATGGTAGGTGCTCCTGTCAAAGCCCAGGTCTCTGTGGAACATGGAGATGACATGGGCAGTTCACACGATTGCCCCCAAGTGCCCTCTCCCCCTTCGCAGAGCCTGACCTGCTCCTTGGTATACATCTGAGCTGAGGGCAATGAAGCAGGAGGGGAGATGGCTAGAGCTCAGGTGGAAGAGAACTCGGGCTACATATGACCAAACGTGGCTTTGTGCTCACTATCTAGCCTATTCCATGATGGTGAAGGTGACAGACACTTTTATTCCACTTGCACCGTGTTCTCGGAGTGCCGTCCAATGGAGTTCTGGGTGGTTCGTGCCTTCTCCACTCTGGCCCCAAAAGAAATAGGATTGAACTCTTGGTACCCTGCTGAGACAAATCTGCACACCACTTTGAGGGCAGAATCACTCAGATCCACACCAAATTGGAACCCACAATTGTCCCAGTTCCATTGGCACCGTATGATCTTGTTTGCAGCCATTGCAGATGATGCGGAGTGGTGCATGGACA
Organism: Varanus salvator macromaculatus; assembly: GCA_023646645.1. Lineage (NCBI taxonomy): Eukaryota > Metazoa > Chordata > Lepidosauria > Squamata > Varanidae > Varanus > Varanus salvator. The sequence continues at coordinate 11,824,502 of JAIXND010000786.1, forward strand.
AGGCTGGCCCACTACTTGCCTGCTTGCCCCTTGTCCTTCATGGCCTCTGGGGAGATCTAGGGAAGGGGTCCATACCTTTCTCCTTGAGAGAGGGAGTGGTGCCGCCCCTTTAAAGGTGGCTGTGATAACACCAGGCTTGGACCTGGATGTTAAATAATCTGCTGGCTTTATTTTATAGCATGGACAGCCCACTTTCATTACAAAACAATCTCAAAGTGGGATTATTTAATCTTGTTCAAGGTTAGTTTCTCTACCAATACCTTCCACTTTTTAACAGTTTCACAATAAAGAGACTATATTGAAACCTATTGCATCAGAAAGCAAGTAAATATACTGAGCTTGGGTAGAACATACTAAACCAAAAGGACTATGATTTGTAACAATCATCCATTTAAAAGTTTGTTTTAATCATGATGATAATGGCATTTTAAAAGATGTTCAATTCTTGTTGTCAGCTTTTTGACCTGCTCTTAAATCTTCATAGCAGCTTGATTTGCAGACACTAACAGCTGGTAATAACAGTTATACCCTATGAAAAGCCTCACCACCTGATTGCTAAGAATCAAGTCATTCTTAAAGGTGTAGGATCAGACTGGCTTTTATTCCTAGGCATTTGCTATCTGCGCAACAAAGAATGCAGGATGGTGTGGCCCCTGCTTTAGTTTCAGTTTGTGTGTATAGACATAAATCCAAGTAAGTAACAAGATGGCTTAGAATGCAGTCTGCACCAAAGCAGGGAGCTCTGCTATGAGAGCTACTTGTGCTGTTGATCCAAAAGATCATGAGGAAATGGTATCAGCAGTGGTTTGGGTCCAAGGAATCTTTCTGCTGCTAGTCCAGATGTCCTCTATAAGGGATGACCCATCCTTGGAAAGCAACTGACTGGAATCGTCTCCAAAGGTTCTAGGGTTCTAGAACTGCTTGCCCTCGCAGTTAGAACAAGCCCATTGCCACCTGTCACCTAGCAACAAGGTAGAGTACATTTATGATGCTAAAAGAACATATATTGGAACACCTGCAAGAAGTGCAAAGAACCATCGGGAACAAGTCTGCATATTTTGGGTCCTCTGAATACAAGTAAGATGAAACAATGTGATTGCACAAGAAAAAAGGCAAGCTTCAACATGAAGAGGAGGTGGTAACTTGGCTTCCCTGCACACCCCAGTCAGAGCACCGTTTGTCTCCTTGCCAGCCAACTGATGGCTTCCAGGTCAACAAAGATGCCCGATGACTTCAATATATATTATCTTCTGTAAGTATCTGTTTTAAATTAATTACTGTTTAGTCACTTGACTTGAGGGCCTTGGTCTCTCACTAGTGGAGAGATTCCTGCATCTGTTTGGTTCCTTGGAGAACTAGGAACTGTGGAATTGGCAGGTGAAAGAATATAAAACATCCCTGATCTTTTTAAATACACTGTTTGCTCTATCTTCTGCTGATGGAGATGAAAATACTCTGGAATTTATGTTCAGGTTGGGATTGTATATTTATCACCATTTTCCTACCCAATGTTTTAGTCTCTGAATAGTTGGCCAGCAAATTCCTGTTAAATTCCAAGCAGGCATACTGGGTTTCAGTAAGTAGATGACTGTACGATTAAATCATGATGCTGTGATTGGAGTGGTGTGGGAAGCAGGATGATTTTTCTCAAGGGTAGGGCCAGTCTAAGACTGACAACTCTTATTTTAAACATGCTAGTCCACACTGTCTAACTGTTCCTGCTGCGAATGCAGGTGGTGAAACAATCTTGGTCTGTTTGCCATTAGGTGTTTCACCCCCACAATAGCCAGAGTGGGAACCCAGAGGTGGGTTTTGTGAGCTGGTGCCTCCATGGTGTCCTTGAAGTGCCCAATCCTTTTGGGAGCCCAACTCTCCTCTGGCTTTTGCCAGGCCCTGACTGCAGAAGCACCTGTTCCAAAGCTTTCCTTGCATGCGACAGCTTATGATGTTAAACCTGAACTAAAGCATCAGTTCAAAAAGTCCCTGCTGCAACATAAACACAGCTTGCTAGAAATAATTAAAGCAGCTTCTGATTAGCAGCAGGCCATTTCAGAAGCAAACTTAGCATTAAGATTTGCAGCATTTCTTTCCTCTTGCCAAGGAGGTAGGCAGATTGGAAGACCAAGAAGATCTGCAGAGCCTTCCAGGAGTTTCCTGCTGGTGCAGCTGATGTCCCTGTGAAAGCCCCATGCACTCAAGCTTCTGCCTTCCAGGTGTTTCGGACTTAAACTCCCATCATCCCCTGCCAGTGTGACCACAGATTAGGAATGCAGAAAGTTGTCACTCCAATTTCTGAAGGGGACCAGGCTGGGGAAGGCTGAGCTGTAGGCATGCCTTTGAACATGAGTGGCCGGAAATTCAGGCACAATTGCTCCTGGCAGTGATGGCACTGAAGAAGCAATCGCTTTAGCACCAGGCAGAGCCTTCCAGGAGAGCTGGTCTAACTGGTCCAGCCTGGTTAATGGAAAGATGATGGCTACTGGAAAGACGTACCTGTGGTGCACCGTGAATTGGTTACTAAGCATTCTGAAGGTTAAGTCTCCAGTTACATCAATTAATGTGTTGTGGGCATCATCTGGCTTGTTTGATGAGTTGGGTTCACATGGCTCGAGACAAAAGCATGGTACTTGGTGGAGGTGCCCATAATTTCCTGACTGCTGTTTGTTGTGGGCAAGGCTATTGAATCATCCCTGTGTTTGTCTGCATGCCGCCAGGTGTCTTTTGTACTTACGTGTCTTTGGCATCTTACAAAGTACAACAGGAAAGTGCTAATCTGTTTTCTCAAAAGAAGGCTACTGGTTGCTAAGAGGCTGACAAAAGATTATCCTTAAGTCTCATGGAAACCAACCCAGGATGGTTGCAGCAAATTTGTGTTTTTGCTTTCAGTAGGACTTGAGTAAATTTGTATCCATCCCTGGGCACCTGTGGGAAGGGAAATGAGGCCGGTATGGGGAATTGCCCTGCAGGTCCTGATAGTGGTGCAGGAAAAGTCTTTGTTAAAAGACTATTGCAATTGAAATTTTATTTATTTATTTATTTATTATTTATTTAAAACATTTCTATGCCGCCCCCATTGCAACAAAGCCTCGGGGCAGCTCCGTGGCACATTCATAATAATGGAAATTACCGTATTTTTCACTCTATAAGACGCACCTGACCATAAGACGCACCTAATTTTTAGAGGAGGAAAACAAGAAAAAAATATTCTGAATCAAATGGGCACATAATCATAGGCACATTCCCCATCACTTCCCCATGGGCTGCACATCTGACAGACTTACTACACACACATATTCGCTCTATAAGACGCACAGACATTTCCCCTTACTTTTGAGGGGGAAAAAAGTGAGTCTTATAGAGCAAAAAATACGGTATTCCATGCAAGTGAAAATTAGCTACTGCTCTCCTCTCTTGGGAAGACAGGGAATAGCTCAGGATGCGCAGTTTTAGGTTTATGAATGTGCCATGGAGCACGTTTTGTGCAGGTGTAAAAACAAATAGTTGTGCAGCAGAAGCTAAGCTGAAATGGGCTTCCATGTTTTCTTGCTTTCCTCTGGCAAAGATCTGGGAGCTGCTCACATATCAGTGATGGGTGGGTGCACCACACAGGACCCTTGGGGTTTATATCAAGGATCGTTTTCACCGCACAACACCAACAAACAGCGGCAGTTTGTGCTTTTAACTTTTGCAAGCATGAAGAAGCATAGACTTCTATGTTGTCATGTTCATTTTCAAAATGATTAATTCTTAGAAGTGATGCTGAAACACACCTGAGTTTGGAATACGGAATTCTTATTTTGCATGAGATATACTGGAGCGTAATGAAAAGTCCACCATGTTTTATGTTCTCTATGCAGGATTCCAGGAAACCCCTTATGCAGACAGACAGTTACTTAACCCTGTGAAAGTCTTCTCAGAAGTAAGTCATACTGATTTCAGTGGGAGTTACTTTCAAGTAGATTTGCACAGGATTTTAGGCACATGCTCCATCTAAACTGTGTTTGCGCATGTGTGTGTTGCCGGGTGTAAATGCAGCAATTTCCTGATAAACAACACTCTTCCTAAGGGTATGTGATTTGCCATATAGGTACCGGGCTCCTTCCAGTGTTTCAGTGCCAGCTGTGGCAGATAGGATATGGAAGATCAGAGATGTTTCTGAGCAGCTGAAGAGTGCATTTGCCTTGCTCCTGTAAAACCCTAGCAAGTTTTCACAAACTGGAGACTGGGATGAACTTCCAGATCAAAGGCCGTTGGTTCTTTACCTACCTTCTCCCTGGCACCTCTTTTCTCAAAATGATGCCCTTACAAGCACAAGACTTCAAGTGCAGTGATGGAAAGGCAGCATCGATATGCAGAACAGATTTCCTGTACCCAGTGTACATCCTTTCACCAAAGCAATGCTGTGCGCAGCAGCGCTGATTTTGTCTAGCATGGTAGATAGTTTGCATAAAGGTGTACACACAGAACCAGTTCGCATTATCTGTTGCAATAGTCATGAGCAAGCAATCATTCCGTTTCTGCTGACTGGTTTGGCTCTTGCACAGGGCAGACATGTGATGGCGGTCCCACATTACGCCCGTATGTCATTAGTGGCTTATTACTCCATTAGGAATGGGTGCATGAACTGGCCACAGGCACTCTGGAAAGAAGCCACCTGCAGCCTTGCACAATGGTTGTGATCTTTTTCAGAGCCACATCAGGGCAATGCTAGGATGCCCTGTTTTCCGAAGGCTTTCTGGAGCTACCTGGAAGCTTAGCCAGCAGTGTAGCTGGGCCAGGACCTTGGGGCCAACGCTGAAGGACCTCTGCCCAGCCCCTCCCTGGGAATGACCACCAAGAGGACAGCAAGCAGTGAAGGCAGCCAAAGCAAACGTGTTCCTTCCATGAGACTGAAATGCAAAGCTGCACATGCTGAGGGTTTAAAAAACCAGTTATGTTGTAAAACATTCTAATGTGTAGGAAACATAGAAACAATTAAAATGCATGGCGTAACTGGCTGCAGAGAGGTGACAGGAACATTAGTTGTGCTCTTTATAAAACTAGAGGAATACCCAAGGCTGTTTGAAGGGCCACTCCTTCAGGCAAGCACGGCCAGGGTTTAAAGTCATCGAACTGTAGGTGGGGAGCTGTTCCGTGTGAAGATCAATAACCATGTATGTGTTTCCTAGGAAGATACCTCTCCAGGCAATTTATCTGCCACATGGAAGCAATGGGAAAGTGTTCTGCGATGCACTCTTGGCTTACACAGGTGTAATTGTTTCAACTGCATCCTAGTGTTATTCACAGTCCTCAGCAAAGTGCCAAGGTTCTCTCCCAGAGGTGCCGAGAAAGAGATGTGAAAGCTCACAATGGAAAAAACCAATACTGCATTATGTATGATAAATGTATAATGCATAATGCATGCATTACATACACATGTAGGTATGTAATGTATGTATGCATAATGCAAGCTGTTTGTGCTGTGCCCCAGATGAAACTTGGTAATTGTTTGGCTTTGGGAACACAGCAAGGGTGTCCTTCCCTTGGAGAGTTCGATGGAGCCTATGGACGAATCCAGGGATGAAATGAATCCGCAGTACCAAGGACTGACTGGCCTGCGTAACCTAGGCAACACCTGCTATATGAACGCCGTGATGCAGTGCCTTTGCAGTGTCTCCCCGCTGGTGGAGTATTTCCTCTCCGGAAAGTATACAGCATCACTAGACAAGTAAGTTCATTGGATTTTCTCTCTCTGCACTTCACGTTTTTGACTAACAGCGCTCCTGTTACTGAATGGAGTGAAATGAAACCTTTTTCTTTTTCCTACTAGGATGTTAGCAAAGCCTTACAATATAAGCATTTATATGGGGATGGAAGCCTGAGTTAGCAAGCACTTGGATCATAGATGCTACTTAGGAGCCAGGGTTGGCTACAGCTTTCTGGTGTGTAATTTAGTGACAACTACAGGCTTGGTACTGCAATAGCACATACATTGGGTGGACCATTGGCTGTAGGAGCATTTGTCCACTGACAACCCAAAAGCATCATTGGCTTTCTGTTTTGCACATTCTAGTACATTCAGTGTTGTTTCTGAGCCATTACCTAAGGCCAACCTCGAGAAGTGGTCTCAAGCTACGCAGTGGGTCCATCCTCCTTCCAAGGCTAAGCCAGACACTTAGTGAAGGCAGTTGGTGTTACTGGCTGCCCCAGTAAGATGGCAGGCGGTAGGGGACTACTGTTGGATTTCTGTCCCCCACTGCAGCCTCTTTCATCACCACCCCATCTGGGTTAGATGATTTATGGTTAGACAGTTCAGAGAGACTGAGCCAGATACTTTGGTCCACCTGGACCAAACATGAAAAGACACTTCCACCAGTATCAGCATCAGAGAAATTTACTGTTGTTCAGTCTGTAAAAGGTGATTTTAGATAACGCCTTAAACATCCACGACTTGATACAGCTAAAATGAAACAGTGACAAGGTTAGGGTTAGGGTGATGTAGTACAATGATAGGAAAGTTGCTTGGCTTCTTGATGAAGACTAATTGCTGCACAGAGCAACTTCAGATTTGATGCAGGGCAGGACAAGGATGAGGAAGAGAAAAAAGATGGGCGAGTTCAGCCAAGCTGCTCTGAATAGTTGCGCTAATACGGGGGTGGCAGCAGGGCTGTACTCTTCGCATGCTTCTACTTGCCCTTTGGATTACCTGCTTGCTTGAAATCATCCCACACACCCTTTTTTAATCTCTAAGGGAGAATGGAGAGATCGCAACAGCCTTTGCTTACCTGATGAATGATATGTGGCTTGGGGACTTTGACTGTGTATCGCCAGAGGTGTTTAGATTGGTCATTGGCGAGCGATATCCTGCATTCATCAAGAAGACGCAGCAAGATGCTCAGGAGTTTCTGATATATGTCTTGAATGAACTGCATGAAGCTCTCAAGAAGGTCAGTGTCGCCCGCTCTGCATTTGAATGACCATTATGGTGGCAATGGACTGCATGAACAAAGTGGTGGTGGGAACGTTCCCCTTTACATACGCTGTGTTCTGCTTTTGTTAAGACTGGGGAGCACATGCACATGCGCCTGTGCGTGCTATCGTCGTCTCCAGTGTTAAGTGCGCTGCTCCACACAGTCCACTGTAAGACCCTGAAGGCCTCTTAGCCAAGGGGCCTACCATTTTCACTGGATTGGTTCCAGTGCAGCGAGACAGAAGGTGCCTTCTGATGTCATGAACAAGACCCGAGGGTTGTGTGCTTCATGTACCACAGGCCCTATGTTCACTTCTTGATTCTCAGCATGTTATACTTTGCTGTTTCATTTGAACTTGCCAAAGAACTGCAAGGTGGTGTTTGAGCTTTGGCTTGGAAGTTCTGGTATGTGGGCAGAGCAAGCCATGACTTGCCCAGTTCAGACGAAAGAGTAAACTGAGGTTCAGCAAGACAGAGGAAGCAAAAGGTAGGCCCTGCAGCACACGGGGAGAGGAAGCACGCAGCCCGAGACTGCCGAGGGCTCAATCATGTAATGGCGAGTCATGTTTTGCATTACGTCTCACAATATTGGGAAAAGGAAAAACAATGCAAAGATCTGCGGTCAGGAGCCACTTGTGGTCCAAGCATCAATGTGGCTGAGCAAATTGCCATTCCACCACTTGTGTCTTTACCCAATTCCCCTATGTTACAGTGCCACCTAGTGGCTGTACCATGTAACAGACAGAAAGCAGAGAAAGACCCACCCCTCCACAGGAAAAAAAGCACATGGAAAGAAGCCAGACTTAATCATTCAGAGAATCTGGAAATGGATGTCTTGCTACAGTTGTGGGTTAAAAGCCTCACACAGTGATGACCACAATGATGGTTGAATGTATGTTTGTTCCAAAATATCAACTCTGAGGCTGTCAATTTAATCAATCAGTGCTGAAATTTTAAAAGGGAATATAAATTGGATAATTACATTGCAAAATCAAATGGTACTGATTAACTGGGGAGTTACAAAACATAATCCAGAAGTTATAGCTGCAAATGAAAGGATGTCCTTGTTACCTGTAATAGGGCAATTCTTGCCTTTGCAGACAAGCAAGAGAAAAAGCCAGGGGACCACCTCTGCTGCTTGGGAGTCCAGGGGCTGCGCCGGCGAGTCCTCCATTATCACCCGGCTTCTCGAGGGTCATCTCAGCTACGACATCGTGTGTTTGGAATGCCAAACCACCACTTACAAAAATGAGATCTTCACTGTGTTATCTCTGCCCATCCCTTACGAAACTGAATGCTCACTAGAGGTATTGTCTTCTTACTGTTGAAGCTGCCTTGGTTTGGCTCGCCTTTTGTCTACAGCCTCGAGTAACTGTTACTCCAAGCTGATTCTTCTATGCAATGCTGATTCTGATTTAACAAATCATTTGTGAACGATCCGATTTAATTCTGAAATGAGCTGCTTTTGACTGGAGCTCAAGACCCTTGGACTTTCAGGCAGGTTCATAAACAAGGGAGGACCTGTCCAAGCTGCCCGTCGTCCTTCAGGGGCAGCTGTGAGGACAGGAACCCCCAACCTTTTAGACCAGGGACACATCTGGGGATGTGTGCCATTTGTAAAGGGTACAGAAGCCCTGCTACAGAAGCGCCACAATTCCCAGAAATCTTGGTGCTGAGAAATCCCAGTTCCAAATGTTATGAAGGGCCAAGAATGGCTGCTCTTGTGGGGCACCATTGCTGGAAGTCAGATGCAGAGGGGGAAGCTGCTGGCCAATGGAAGGCACTCCTCAAGAGAGCACCTTCTCTTGAAAGCTTGTTCAAACCAATCCAGATGCCCAAAAGCAGCCATGCAGCCCTGATGCCAGTAGCTTCAGGAACAGTGAGCATTTCTCCTTTGTTAGTCCTACGCAGTAAGACCTGAGCACCTGCATCCTGCAGAAATTCTCCAAGATATTCAGATTATGGCAAATGGTCAGTTCCCACGCCCTGGGCAGGTGCTCCCACAAAAAATCTTTATCAGGTAAAAAGGGTGGCTGCCACGGGAGGCTGATCAAGGAAGGAGTGTCAAGCACAAGGCAGGTTTCACTGCCGTATGTGCAGGTCCCTTGGCTGGTTGCCTGGATCCATCTATCACTGCTGATACCATTAATTATTAAATTTATATCCTGCCTTTTTCTTTTTTAAAGAACTCAAACACCATTCTCCTCCTCCTGCTCTCCATTTTATGCCCACATCAACAACCCTGTGAGGTAGCTTGGGCTGAGAGTCTATGACTGCCCAAACTCACCCAGTTGGCTCCATGGCTGAGTGGGGACTGGAAGCCTGGTCGCCCGAGTCCCAGTGCCGTGCTCTTAACCACTGCCCCGCACTATTATCATCTGCCTGTAGGTGTGTTTGTCTTCTCCCTACTTTCAAACTGGTGGCAATGCCTAACACTGTGGATGCTGCCCGCATGGTCCCCTTTGCGAACAGATGTAGAAACCCAGCAGCAGGAACCATGTTCAAGCCCTCTTTGGGCACAGAGTTCTTGGTCCGGGTGGCTTCAGTTGTGCACATTATCCCTGGAAATACTTTGGCCTTTACAATTTCTCGATAGGATGCTTTAAGAAACTGCCTTTCAATAATCGAACTCTCAGAACATTTGCTTCTGGATGTTTTGGATTTCAAATCCGATTAGCTCCATCCAGAAAGACCCACAATATCGGGCAGAGGATGGATTGGGGAAAGGCTGGAGTAAATCTGCAACTTTTACTGGTGACTCTGGAATAAAAGACTGCAACATCACAAGTCACAACAGTCTTGCAAGAAGGCTGCAATCTTGATGGGAAGTAGATATTTCCATCACAAGGACAAGGAGATGAAAGTGGCTGGTAGGCTCTGGAAATGCTTAAAGGGGTTTTGGGGGGCTGTCCCCCTGCAGGCTTATAGCCCTTTGCAACAATCTAATAGCCCATCTTGCCTGCTTCTCATGCTGACACATCCTTGTTCCCCAGGAATGCCTTGAATGCTTCTTTCAGCAAGATATGCTGACTTGGAACAACCAGATAAATTGCTCCTACTGTGGAACTAAGACGGATGCTGCAGTGAAAGCCAGCATAGCAAAGGCTCCAAAGACAATTATCTTCCATCTAAAGAGGTACAGGTCTTCTTAGCTATTGTTTACAAGAGGGGAGAGCAACTTGTTAACCAGATGTTTTGGCCTACAGTTCCCATGACACCTCATCGTTTGCTTTGCCAGCCAAGGCTGATGGGAATTGTGGTGAGCCACAAGTTGCCCACCCCTGATTTACAAGTTCTCTGTGCTTACCGGGAAGAGGAAGTGACAGCAGCTGCCTAAAGAAATTGTTATTTAAGGCAGAGGTAATGACCTGCAAAATAAATTAGGCAAACAATTTCTAACTAAATGCAATGATTATGTCATCAAGCAGTAACTCTGTGCTAATTTTGACCCTCAGCAATACTGCTGAAAGGGAAAGATGTATTCCAGTTGCAATATTTGATTACAAGCATCTATACTTCACTGCCTCTTGGTAGAGTTGCTTCCCACTGCATTTTGCTTTAAGGATGTCTTCACAGCAAATTCTAACTTGCAGTATTTTGTAAACAAGACAATGGCAGCATCTTCACACAGTAAGCAATCGTTTCTTCATTCTCCTAGAGAATGTATCACATGCTGTTGAGGGACAGGGTTGGCACACAGAGGCTTAGATGAAGTATATTAGGCAAAAACAAGAAAACGAATTTAGTTGGCAACAGTTTTCCATAAAATGCTCACTACTGTTCCAACATTTTTTCTGTCTTTCAAAACTCTGGGATAAGTTTTTTCACCACTGTCTTTCTATTTGGAAGCTCAAAACACAAGGTAACTCTAAATATCTTTTGTACTTCGTCCATTTACAAAGATTTTCATTTATTTTCAGGTTTGACTGTCAAGGCAGTTACAAAAAGAAATTGAAAACTGATATCTACTATCCACTAAATAACCTGGACTTGTCTCCATATATATATCCACTCTTTCGGAAAAATCCAAAATACAACTTATTTGCTGTGGTGGTAAGTAACACAGAAAATAATTCCAGTGTTAATCTTCCAGAACAGGCGTCCTTAAGCTGGCACCCTCCAGGTGGGCTGGATTGTAACTCTCGGGCAGCCTGGGAGTTGAGGAAACAAATCTCCAGCTTCTCATACAAGCCTACCTCTGCAATTTACACATGACTTGCTTGACAGGGATAGCTAGGTATACTATAAAAAAAGTTACAGATGGAAAAGTAATTGTATTTGACTGCAGGAGAATGCTTTAAATGCCCCATCAGGCGGAAAGCTCACAGTGAATAGATGGTGATTGGGTTTGGTGATCTTTACCACCAGAGGATTAAAACGGCTCCTTTTGCCTACTCACGGCAATGAAAAATGTCTTACCTTCCAAGAAAAAGCAGCAGAGATTATAGTTCTTGTGACAGGAAACTTTAAAAAAGCATGGAATAGCTGGAAGAAATTCGCCCAAAGATGACAAGCCTAGAGAAAGTGAGTGTAAGATACAAGAAAGGTGACACAAGGCCAGAAAAGAACAAGAAATTGCGTCAGTTACAGTGCCAATGGCCACAGAAATGAGACAGCTGAACAAGGCGGATGGGAAAAAAGGAGGTGGCAGAGACCTCGGGGAAGACCAGAGACAAAATCACAGAGACAAGGAAGAAGCAGGGATTTATGAATATGGAGTAAATTTGGGGATAAAGCTTGGTGGGGATGGAAAATGGATCTTGCCCAGCCCCTTAGTTACAGCTTCTCTTCAGTATCACATTTCCAGAATTTAGCAGGCATATTAATAATAAAGAACACCAATTGGTCCTGTAATCCAAATGTTAAGGCCCTAACATTTTCATTTTTTAGAACACAAGTGGTCACTTTGAAGTCGCTTAAATAATTGTCTTGTGCATCAAAAAGGGAAATTTACTTCTAAGCAGTGAGAATGAGAAAAGTGGAGTGATGCTATGAACACAGCCACCCTCTTCCACAGAACCGCAGTGGCAACTTCCAAGCAGATGGGTCAGATCAATAAAAGGCCCCCTTGGGACCTCCTTCTGTGCCTCTCCCATACTGTGGAATGCATTCTCTTTGGAATGTGTGTTCAGGAAGGTGTGTGGTCAAGATGCATTGACTGTGAAGGTGAGGCGTATCATGCTCACCGGTGCTTTTATTTAGATTTAATTGGTTTCAGTTTTTTAAAACACCTTTGTGGGTTTCACCAAGAGTCTGGAGAACCCTAAAATCAGTGAGTGTTTGAGCATGGTTGCCGTCCTCCCACAAGATCAGGCACCCTGCACAATCAGGCTTCAGGTGGCAATCATGTTCAGTTTGAACGAATTACAGCTTCCCCGTCAACACTAGAGAGCTCAAGGGAAGGAGAGGGAAGTCCCACATGCTTAGCCGGCCTGCCCTCTACATTTAGTTTCCAAATGCTTTAGGAGGATGTCCCAGGGTTACTGTGGGGATAAAATTTCAAAGTACGGGGGGCTATCTATATTACCCAAAGCAACTTGAAGGAATGTTGGGATAAAAATAGAATGAATGATATGAACAACTCTCTCTCCTGCTGTGCATTAATAAGTTGCTACTGTTGTTACAGAACCATTTTGGAGACTTAGATGGCGGCCACTACACGGCGGTCTGCAAACACACACTCACACAGAGCTGGTACAACTTTGACGACGCTCAGATCACTGAGATTCCAGATTCTTCTGTACAAACATCTGCAGCTTACCTCCTGTTTTACAGCAGTCAAACTTTCTCTGCACCTGTAAAAAACCAAAGTGCCCAGGAAACACCACGGAATATTAAGTAGGGTCCAGTGACATCACTGGCTACTTTGCATTGACCTGAGTTTTGGTTCAACATTCAAGAAGAGCTGCATTTCTTTCAGTGTATATTTTGAACGGTACTCAGTGACTTAGAAACTGATCTCTGCTCAACTTCTTCACTGAAAAGTTAGATGTTGATCATCAACACATTTTGAATAGGCTTTCACAGAATGTAGCACACCCCTAGATAAATAAATTCTTCCAGGGCATTCAAAGTTAGTGTTTTGTTGATGTTGTTATAGAATTAGAGATGCTGCAGCTCTTTATTTCTACTCTATTTCTTTATTTTCAAATTAATAGGCTGCTGAATAGTCCTCTAAAGGCTCATTAAGTGTGTAACACAGACTACTGCACAAGGGGAGGGGGGAACTCCAGGGCAGGGAAAACGAGAAGTCAGCGTATGTGACTAATGAACTGGCAAGTTCTGTTTCTGGGATGAACTGGTGTTTTCAGTCCCGGTGGCCGGCGAGAGGCAAGGGGCAAGCCCCAGGGGAGCGGCTGCAGCAGAGGCAGTCACGGAGGGGAAGGCTCGGGAGCTTTCACAGAGGCAGCCTCCTCCTGCAGGAGACGCAGGTGGGGGCTCTGAGGCATGGACTCCACAGGACCTGACTGGCTATTTTGGCAGATGGATGGCCCTCAGAATCCTAGATCACACACTGTCTAATTTGCGGCAAACACTGCTGACAGCAGCAGAGGCAAGGCACTTAAAAGTTCTAGGCCTGGTCTGAGATGCCCAACAGAGCTGCGACAGGCATTTAGAAAACGGCTCTAAAGGGGACAAATGGCTTGGGGGCACTTCAGCAGCCTTATTTATGGCTGGACCACTGACCGCTTCATCACAGGAATTGCCAGAGCCAGGACAGTGGCTTGTTCTCTCATCTCAAGCTGTACCCATTGTGAAGGTTAGGCCTAAGAATACTTCAAATCTTTCCAACTGCCAAACTCTTTGGAACTTGTTCAAGTAAGTCTAGGATCTTCATTTGTTCTCTCATTTTCTTCTCCCCACTAAAATAATCCAGAGCCAAACCTATCAGAATCCAAGACAGACATAAAAATGTTTAACAGGCCATTGTATTTCCAAATACTTGTTTCAGTAAGACTTTTTTAAATACATGAGTACATGAAACTCTTATATTAAAAAACTAAAAAGGGAAGTTTCAGTCCTGTAGAATACATTTTAAGGTGTACAGATAGACAATAGTCCAACAGAAAAATACAGCTCTGCTTTCCCCTACCTATAAGAATGAAAGCATTTAGAAAAGCAACCTTCTTCATTCTAGCAATTTTCACCAAAGGACCACATATCTTTATTATATACATAGTTTGGATGTGCAAGTCTGCAATCAATATGTACACATACATTCCTACCTGTTTACATCAGTCTAAGATATTCACAGTAGAATCAAGCTTAAGGGTTAGTGTGAAAGGGCCATAAATGTGGGAGAAAATAAAGATATGCTTTTGAGATCTAGATCATCTTAAACCCATAGGTTAATGGCTTTAAAATGGCTAAGCTAGATTTATAATTTTGGAGCATCACTAAAAAATAATTGTTTTGGAACAAATTGTTCAATATTAAGCAGCGGAGTTAACCATTTGGTTTTTAGGTTTAAGCAATAGCGGTAATAGACAGATAAGAAATGGCTGTCACCTTCCCCTTACTCAGCAAGTAACCTCACAGTCATCAAAGCTCAGCTTATAATGGTGCATTTATAAAAAGAAGCCAATACTCTTCCAACATTTCTTCATGTGGCCATATCAGGGGCTCGCTGTTCAAATGAAGTGAAAAAGAGGATATAAGCAGCTGAGGATTTTACAGAGGGTGCGGAGATCTCAGAGACTTCATGATCGTCAAATTTATACCACCGCTGTTTGGCAGCATTTTTGCAATAGGCTGTGTAGTGTCCTCCATCCAGCCCTCCGTAATGATTCTACGGAGAACAAGAATAGGGTTAGAAAACCATACTGAATTCTCCTTTGGCCTAGTTTTCAAAGGAAGCATCAAGTGCTCCATGTTCCGAAAAGAAGAAACTGGCAGTCAGAGACACTAACCACAAAGACACTTTTGCAAATAATTCCCTAGCTAATATCATCAAATATGAATGAATGGGTAAATGGAAGTTCAAAACTTGATATAGCTACTTACAGATACTGCAAACAGATTGTATCTTTTTGAGCTACTCTTTGGACCAATAACGTATTGTGCCAAATCAAGGCTTTCCAGAGGAAAATCAACTGATGACTGAAGCTTTTGCTTCCACCGTCCATCATAGGAAAACCTAGGCATGAGTGACAGGCAATAAAAGTTAGATACTTCTGGGTATCCCAAAAATGCTACAACAATGACACACAAATCTTAGGAAAGTGATAATTACTCGGAAAATGCACTATTTGGCAAAAGTGAATGTGAAGACTGTCGCTCGATGCAGTAGTTATGGCACTAAAGTGGCCTAGTGCTCTTGAAGTGTTAGCTACTCGCACGAATAGAAAGCAACAGGGCCCAGGATGCACATGCTGCACCCAGAAAAATCCGCCATTTTCAAGGGTTCCCTGGGTTTGAGAATTGTGCTGTCAGGCTTGCCATACACAGGCAAAAGGTCACAAATTGTTTCTGATCCCATCAGCAGCAAGCTTAAAGTCAAGTTACTTAAAATGCTGCAGTGCAACTTCCATGTCTATTCACATGTAGCTTTTTTAAGGACTGGAGACAGAGACTACATTTCTGAAAGTGACATTGGGAAAGGCTGTAGCTCATCTGCAGAGCATGTACTCTGGAGGAAAGGAGGCCCGGGCTGCCCCAGGCATCTTCAGATGGGGGCATGGGAAGCACTCGCCAGAAACCCAGGAGAGCTCTTGCCAGCCCACTCATTTGACCAGCTGTAAAACAGCAGACCGCGTTTAACACCTCAGTGCTTTCCTGAAGGTCCAATTATCTACTGCCTGGAACACTGCAATTTTTGAGCTTTACCTTTTCAAGTGCACTAAAAGTACAGGGGGCAACTTCCATATTTCTATTTTTTTCAAAGAATCTCTTCGTGTTTTGCAATGACTACAATAAAATCGATTATTATCTGTCAATTTTTCTTCTTTGGAGAATAATCTAAGGCATTCCTAGAGAAAAAGAAAAATAATACAAACTGAATGCAAAGATCCAGAGTAGGAGTGAGTGTTAGCGGAACCTGAATACTTCCGTTGAGATTTTCAGGAAGGAAGGCTGCCTCCTACTAGTCATGGTCAGAGTCAAGTTTCCATGGGAAAGGGGAAGCTCAACATTTTCATTAAATAAAAAATAGCTTCCAGTTATTATGACTTCAAAGGTAAGTTTGAAAATAAATGAGCTGTTCTTCAGGACAGGAAAGAAGTCAGTGTACAGAATACAACAGTCTGTGAATGCTGTCTCTTTTTATCCCCATTTTAAAAAGGCACATTTCTAAACCGTAAAAGCTGTGAAAATAGATGCCACTGTTTGTGGACAAGGACTGGTGAACTCTCCAAAGCCTGAACTGAAATTGAACAGAACTTGGAGAACATAGCTCCAAATTTTTGCCCTTCCCTAGGGCACAATGAGTAGCTGTGGCAGAAACAAGTATGCAATGATCTAGATATGTGGCTCAATTTAGTTTTCTTCATAAGGAATTCTCTATTTTTTCTTTACAAATAAAGAACTGCCCAGAGAGCTTTTGCGGTTGGGTGGTACACACAGTCATACACATAGCTGGATCAACTGTGTCATGCTTCCACTGGACTGTGAATATAGGTGAGAGATTATCTTGCTTAACCTTTAGGGAAAGCTACATACTACAAAAATGAGGAATACGAAACATGTTTAGTTCCTGCTTGCCCTAAGACACTGCTTAGACCTTACCTTGTGGGTGGGTGGGGGGGGCACACCTGATGCCATAGGACAGTGATGCCGAATCTTTGAGAGCCCAAGTGCCCAAACTGCAACTCAAAACCCACTTATTTATTGCAAAGTGTCAACACTGCAAAACCTGAAAACTGAGGTTTTAGTTTACAAAACATAATTCACAGCCAGTCCAAGCATCTCCTTGACAGCGCACTGACTGGCACGCGAAAGCTTGGACAAGTTGTGGCTAATGAGTAATGGCTCATGACGTCATCCCCTGGCACCGCTACTTCTTTCTGAGCATGCGCATGGCACCTATGTGCACTGCTATCTGATGCTTGGCTGTTGGGGCGATGTTGGGGCAACTTGGCTTGCATGCCAACCGAGAGGGCTCTGCGTGCCCGCTGTGGCATGTGTGCCATAGGTTCGCCACCATTGTCATAGGAAGAATGGAATATTATCTACTTGTATGGAAAAGAAAAATTTCCAGGGTGAAAGGAGAATCCTTATTTACAAGACTGTAGGATCTTTTGGTTTGGGCACTATTTTTTCCTATCACTGGTAGAAGGATATGGATAATCTAAAGGCTATTCTCAGCCCCTTTTCAGAAACAGTTCTTGAGCAAGAAAAGTCTCTGAACAATATTTCCTTCCATGACAAAGCAATCAGGGAAATAATA
Organism: Varanus salvator macromaculatus; assembly: GCA_023646645.1. Classification (NCBI taxonomy): domain Eukaryota; kingdom Metazoa; phylum Chordata; class Lepidosauria; order Squamata; family Varanidae; genus Varanus; species Varanus salvator. The sequence continues at coordinate 11,841,835 of JAIXND010000786.1, forward strand.
CTATTTTGAAGCAAAAAATTAAGGTTTTTTTAAATTACCAAGCAAAAACCATTCATGACACTAACCTGTAGTGTGCATTTACCAGTAGATGCAAGTGGCAAGGACAAATACATAAATGCTTCAAAAGTCCGAGACTTTTTGTGACATGTGAGACACTGCACTGTGGACTTGAACTGGCCTTGAAACAGCGCAACAATAATGGACTCGTTGAGCTGCTTGTGCTTGTGCCAGGCAAGCTCAGCTGCTTTCAAGTCATCCAGATGATCATTATTTTCTTCTTTATAACGCTTTCTATTGTCAGCCTGAAAAGGTGGGAAATTAAAAGGCTTTACAACGTATCTGAACATGTGCAGAAAGGCTGTATGTACAACATCATCATGTGCAGCTATGGAAATACAGAAGGGAAGTGATAATGCCTCACATGCGCACATCTCTAAAGACACATGAAACTTATTTTTTGAGCATTCTGGCTACATGGTCAGGGTTTTTTTTCTCTTACGGGCAGTGTTTTCAAGTCTCTTCAATTTGTCTTGGTACTTCACAAGGGCAGGGTCCAGTATTGTGCAGGGCTAGGGACAGAGGACTGGTATGAGCAGGTCAGCCCCAGTGCGGTGAAGGTCTGGAGGAGACAGACTGCAGGCGTTCTGCAGAGAATGCTTTAATTCTTGTGCAAGTTGGGCCAAACTGTCCCTCCCAGTAAACTTACAGATGAAATAAGGCCCCTGTAGGCAAGCAAAAGCTGCTGTTGCAGCTTCTAATGGTACATTCACAGGTCACCAAAACCTATGGGATACATGGCAGAAGCAGCGTGGTGGATTAGAAGGGAAGCAACCATGGCGTGATACCAACTGCCTGTCATCTGTCTGGAGCAATGGGAATTGGTGGGTGAATAACCAGTCCACTGTGGCTTATCATGACATGCAAAGCAGTCCAGAGTCTGAGGGAGCGAGCTCAGTCAACATTTTGCCTTTCTTGGCATTAACACCATTAATAGACCTTGGGCTTTCTGGAATGCTTGTTTAGCTAGTGATGTCTCTACTTCTCTGCCTGCTCAGGGAGGCCCAACTCAAAAGACTGAGAAGTGCCTGCACATACAGCAGAATGCAATAGAGTGGATTACCACCTAATTGCAGGGGGAGAGCCTATCACTGTATGCTGCCTTAGTTTAACAACTTTCAAAGTGAAAATGACACAGAAGCAAACTGCTCTCTTTGATAGGCTCATGTTCCATTTGCGGAAAATCTTTGTTTTACAGACATGCATTCAGGACTAATATTCTCTATGTGCAGTGTGAAACAACAGTACTTCTGCAACCTAATTCTACTAGTAGTGTAACCTGGCTGCTGCAATGGATCTGAGAGACCAATGGCACACTCAAATGAGGTTGTAATTGTAAACTTCCTGCCACAATTCGCTTTTTTAGCCACAGAACACAGAACTGTTATACACTGACATTCATTTGAGAATGAAATGAAGAACTAGTTTTTTTTCTCATACTCATGACATGGCCGAACAAATATTGATATGCATCAGACACAAGATGAATAATCAAGCATTGATTTACTTACTCGCTAAGAGGACATCATAGTATTTGTAAAAATAAGAGGGAAAAAAAGACTGAAGAAGCAGTTCTACAAGATATACAAGTTAATTTACATAATGAGCTCAGTAAATAAGAATAGAACGCATTTAAGTTCAAAAGGGAAGTAGCATAGTATAGTAGCATGAATTATGTCCAATGCCTTCATCAGCACAAAGGGGTTTGGCCTATTTCTCTTGCAAAAGAGCCCTCAAGGGATATGGGAACAGATATTGGCAATGGGAAGCCATCCTGGCAACTGCAACTGCAAGACCAGCTGACCCAGAGATGAGCCAGATGGTAGCCAAAACTCAGAGAAAGCAAAGTGAGGCTGTTGATGAGGAGACTTTTTTCCTGTGATCTAATAAGGGTCCCAGGATGAGCATACGTGTGGAAAAGAAGAAAAACAGTATTTCTTGTAGGCATCCTTCAACTCCATTTCAGCTCTAGAGTTAGGTTTGTATATACAAAATCCTTATTTTATTACCTTCACTTTGCCACAATTCCTACTCTATGCAGAGGGTTAGTAAGGTTTTAAGAATCTTCTGTCATGCACGATCTGCTGGTTTTGTGGCAGGTTTCAACTCTTGTTTCAAATGTTGTTTAATGAACACAGGCTATTCTGCTGGTACACATCAAAAGGTCCACCTGATCCAACATGCCATAGCCAACCCTTGCCAGCTAGATACCCAGGGGAAGCTCAGAAGCAAGGCACCCTCCAGTGTTTATTCACTGCATCTAATTATAATTATAAACAGCTATATGGGAATTTTATCTCTAACATGAATAAGTCCTTTAGATACCTAGTCTTTTTTTTAAAAAAAAAAAACATGCACATATTGTAAAAACTTATGGTACCTTGAAGACAAACAAAGCTCATAAACATAAGCTCTCATGGATTACAGCCCACTTCAGTTTCTTTGTGAATTTTCAGAAGCCATCACTCCTAATAGCAAGCTCAGCTGGTGACTGCCAAGAGGTGTACAACCAGCACAAGGTCACTGTTGTGCGGTGCAGTCCTTCTCCTGAGCAAACATGCTACTTCAGAGTTCCTTTTCTCAATGCTTTATTGTTACATAGCCTTTCTGTCAAACATCTCTGAGTTCACCCAGGGTGAAGTGTTGAACCCTCTTTGAGCCTTCGTCCCATTTATGCACTTTCTCTGGCTCAGAGGCGGGCGCTGGCACTCCTACCTCCCCCCTCCCCTGTGGGTCCAACAACCGAATCTCCCCTCTGTGCTGCCTCCTAGCAGCAACCTCCTCGGGGAGAGGCACCTCAACATCTGGCAGATGACTAACCCTAACCCTGGCACATGCACCGGGGAAGACCCTGAACCTGCCCTCCCATTCTCCCATTGGCAGATCAGAGCTCTCATCAACTTCTATTACCAGTTCCCCTTGCTGGGCTATCTCTCCATTCCCATGGGATGGCTGGTCGCCACCCCCACCCACCTGGGGCAACAGTTCTTGAACTGTAGACATTCCCTGACCTTGATCTGATACTGTCATCTGCTGACATTCCAAAGCTGTTTCATCTTCACTGCCTGAACTCCAATTCCCATCAAATCTATCAACAGACTGCAGCCCTTCTGGCTGCTTTTCCCTGTGTACACATGCACAGCTGTCACTGAGGAACACAGGTATCGGCACAGCTAGGTGAATTACCAGTTTGTTGTCTTACATGTAACATATTCAGGGGAAAAACTTACAGGGCAACCCCAAAAGCACCCCACGAAGACTGAGCATTCCCAGTGACCACAGAATGCTGAATGTCTTGGGAGGGTAAAATGAAATAGCACATTCTGGAAGACGGTTAGTCTGGTTAATAGGCATTCTGACTAGGAACACTCTAAATGACAGCATTCTGTTGAAGGCCCCATTTGTTTATGCTAAAGGACATTTCAAATCACATGGCAGGGATCTGACTCAACGTGTGCAAGCAATACTTCCTTTTGTCTGCCAAAACAGTAAGAAACACCTGCTTTACAGTTTAGAACAAGCAAATTTTCTGTTTTGCTCCTTATTGACTCTGCCTGTTGCACCTTGACATTAAAGCTTCATTCATTCATTGCATTTCTATATTGCCCAATAAACAATTTATTTTAGGTGATTTAGAAAGATTAAAATTCTGAAATGTATTATAAAAACATAATAAAAACCAGTTGCATACACAAATAAAACAATTTGAAACTTTTAACAAATAGTTACCACAACCTGCTAAAATTATATGCTGTCAAATGTCTGGGAGCCAAGGGAAGTTTTACCCATTAAAATTCTTTTTGCAGGTAAAAGTATAAATTATGCAAACAGAAGTTATTTTTTATGGAAGGGAAGAGGAGGAACAATGTGAGAAACTTTGCATCTTTCTTCTGTGATTTTACATCTCTCTTCTACTTCTCTAAATGAAAAGGTTATTAAAAAAATCAAAACTTACTTTATTTAAGTCCTCGTGGAGACCATCCATTAAAAACAGAAGCAATTCTTGAGAATCCTGTTGACTGTACCCTGCAAACTGGTCATTGATCTTTCCAATGGTAATTTTGAAGTCTTTTGGACTGATATATCTGTACTGTCCAGTCCACAGAGCTTTCATGATTATGCCAAATTCCTCAGCCACTTCACCTTTGTGCCCCAAGAAATTAGACCTGCAATTTACATAAGAGTTTAATTGCTGATGTTTAATAAACAAAGCAGAAAATGATAATCTAAATGAAAGGACTTAAATAAAAGACTGCTGTCTCTTGCATGTTCATCCTTAAAACATGTCTACACAGGTGGAATTCTACATAGTAATACATGCTGATTATATGAATATATTCTGTCTATGCTGGAAAATTCTGATTTATGTGTCCAGAGGGATACTAGATCTGGAAGATTATCTTTGACCTCTTCATGATGGGTCTCTGTCTGCTGCTGAGTCAATGTGCCCTCCAACTACCATGAAAATTACACTTCTCAATTTATCTTCCACTGATTTTATAAGGAATGAACCCCTTACCTCTCTAAATTTGCTAATATGAGGATTGCAATGTTTTCTTTGCTTGCTGGGTGCATAAAAAACAGCCTATATGTTTTAATCACTAGAGACATAACTGAGTAACAGAACCAAGTAACATTCAAACTAAAAGCAACCATTTTCTTTTTGTGAAAGCAGGGTCCTAGACATGGTCTAAGCACACAACCATGCACATGTTTAAAGCTCATGTTAATAGCCCCAGTTTCCCACTTAGCCTAGGAACTCCTAAAGCAGGATGGTAAATCAAAGAATTTTGTTGTTGTTGTTGTTGTCGCGATGGGGTCCATCGCGACCCCATGGACAACATTCCTCCAGGCCTTCCTGTCCTCCACCATCCCCCAGAGTCCAATCAAGCTCACACCAACCGCCTCAGTGACTCCATCCAGCCACCTCATCCTCTGCTGTCCCCTTCTTCTTTTGCCATCTATTGTTCCCAGCATTAGGCTCTTCTCCAGGGAGTCCTTCCTTCTCATTAGGTGGCCAAAGTATTTGAGTTTCATCTTCAGGATCTGGCCTTCTAAAGAGCAGTCAGGGTTGATCTCCTCTAGGACTGACCGGTTTGATCGCCTTGCAGTCCAAGGGACTCGCAGGAGTCTCCTCCAGCACCACAATTCAAAGGCCTCAATTCTTTGGTGCTCAGCCTTCCTTATGGTCCAACTTTCACAGCCATACATTGCAACTGGGAAAACTATACGCACTTTTGTTGGCAGGGTGATGTCTCTGCTTTTTAGGATGCTGCCAAGTGAGTATCCCCAGTTCAAGACCTGAAATCTGCTCCTGATCCACTTTCAGGGTGAGGTAAGTTGTCCATGTGGCCACTAAAGAACACTTAAAACAGTGACAGCTGGAGCTCAGGGATTTTTTTTTATCAACACTGATTTAATTGTTTTAACTAAGGGATATCTTATCACAGAACAAAACTATAAACTGATGTTTTATTGTTCTGATGTTTGTTGTTTTATAACTATTACAATTCACAGTTTTCTTCTGCGATCAGTTATGCTGCCACAGGGTACAATCCTATGCATAGTCAGAATGAAAAAGAAATCTAGCCAGCATGGCTAGCTGGGGAATGCTGGGCACTGTAAGACTGGGCACTAAGGGACACTGCATAAGATTGCCTCTAAGTAGAAAGGCACAGTATAACTATCTAAAATCAATATACTTTGCTGAAGCTGCGCAGGTTGTATTTGGTCAGTTCCTGGATGGAAGTCTCCTTGGAAACAGTATGTGTAAATCCTAAACTGAAAGATTTGAGCTAAATAAGAAAAACATCACTATTCTCTTGCAGATAATAGCTAGAAATGTTGCTATAACACTCTGATGTGGGTTAATGAAAGCAGTCTGATAAAAAAGATAAACGCTTGTTACCTGTTGATATCATCTTGATAGCCATTTCTGTTGAAATAATCTGCCAGATGCGGTGCATTACACAGGCATTGCAATATAGAGTTCATATAACAAGTATTTCCTAAATTACGAAGGCCTGTGAGAGCTGGTCCCATTCCTCCAAATACAGGGTTGAGATTACGAATCTGAGATGCTGAAAGCCTTGAGATTTCAGTTTTAGGATAACATACTGGTCTGTAAGAAGAATAGTAATATTAAGAGTGAAATGCTGTTCTATGGTTATTTTTGGAAGCCTTTTGTTCTGCCCCTGTGTTCAGTTTTCTAGGATAGTCTGTTTCCCCAGAAATCACTGTAGTAAAAGAAACAAGCTTACAGAATTCAGTAAGTATAGGACAACTGTGCTCTTTTTTATTTAATGAAGTAGTACTGACCAGTTCAAAAATGTGAGTTCAACTTTTTAAAATAACTGACTCTATAAAATTTTAATTTGAAAGATGGAAGATTATTAATTATTTTATATTCTGCCTTTCTTCCAAAAATTGTGCTCATGTTGGCCAACAATAATAAAATACAAGTTAAAAACAAAATACTAATTAAAACATCAAACAAATCCATAAAAACACAAAATATGCATGCAGTTCAGACAGTGTTAATGTATACTTTGCGTGTTTTACTTCCTTTCCAATTAAAAAGCCAGAAATGCTTAACTTTGGTAGAATCATGTCCACAAAGAAGGAAGATGCTCCAAGACTTTGTGGTACCTTTTCTGTTTCCACATAATGAAGCACTGGCAAGCTATAAGCTTTAAAACAGAAGTTTAACTTAATGCTAAAATTATAGGATTTAAAATTTTGAAAATGAAACACTATGGATAGTGTGCGTAGAGAGAGAGAGAACTTAAAAAGACAGTATTCAGTTTGTTCGTACATGTTATCACAGAAAAAAACATGCACCAGAAGTTATTGTGTAGCAAAAGATAATACAGAAAAAGATGGATAGCTGGTAAAAAAAAAAAAAAGATTACTGTTGGACAATAAGCTTGTTAAGGCCTTCTGTGCTAAGGCCTCTTTAGTCTGTTTAGAATATCCTGGCAGTGGCACAGAGTTCATATTAAGTCCCAGGAGTCTTAAAAAACATTTTTTGCTTCACATTGTGCTAATTACAAAAGAGAATTTTCAATTGCTAGATAGAAAACTATGTCCCATAAGACTCTGTGAATTTGTAGATGTATTGTAAAAACAAAAAAAAACGTACTTATTCTCACGATTAACAGTAGGAGCAACAGTGATTTTCTTTTTCTCATCTTCTTGAATGGCCTGCGTTATGTCTGGTGAGGAGTAAGAACGCTTCAGTTTGGAGGGTTCCCTGTCCCGCTGATCAACAGTCTGAGGTTTTGACTTATGAGTTGGTGGGGTAGAAGGTGGAGTGGCTGACTGAGTCATTTCTGGTGGATACATGTGCACTGCATTGGTCGGTGAATGGTAGTAACGAAAAGTCCCAGTGACTGGATCAAGGAACTTCAAGTGACATATGCACAAAGAAAAAAAAAAAAAGAAGAGTCAAGTGAGGCTTTAAAAGATCTCTTGTTCAGATTACTGCTATGCAGTGCACATGTGGCTGATTCTGAAAAAAATCCAAAAATATTAACTGGCCCAAAACAGGCCACCAAGATCATTAACAGGAACAGTCTCATAATATACAAGTGTTTTGTTATCTCCACTAGCTTCCAATTTGTTTCCAGACCCAATTCAAAGTGCTGGAATTATAATTAAAAGCCTTAAATGTCTTGGGGCACAATACCAGAAAGACCAGTTCCACCAGCATATGCCCTTCTGGACTGCCTTCTCTAGCTGCTTTTGCCAAAGGAAGTGGACTAAGGAGAATTTTTAGCAACGGTTAATCACCACTGCAGAGAGGCTTAGCTGAAGTTTATGTTGTGATCTTTTAGCCACCAGGTAAAGATCTAATTTTAAAATTAAGTGTTAATACCTTGGGAATTAAAATTCTCTTTGTTGCTCACATTATCCCTCTGCTGTTTTAACTTGGGTTTTTATTTCATGTTCACACTGTAATGCTTTTACTCACTATGAACAGATAAGACAGCATAGGCACAGTAAGTGTGTCCCTAAGTGCTAAGCATTCAGAAAATTAGAAATTATACTTACCTTGACCCATCCAGGAGGCAATCCTGGTATAATCCTCCCCATCTCCTCACTCCGTGCTCTTGTTAATGGCTCCCGCTGGGAATAAAAACAACAGCAGAGATTAAGTGAAAGACACAAAAAGTTACAATACAGCATACCTACTTTGGCTAAGATGTCACAAGTTTTCCACACATGAAAGAACATAAACTTAGAAAGATACAAGGAATTCAGGTTACCCAGTTGTAAACAATGTTATGTATTAGTACAAAACTCCATCCAGAAAGCTTTTCCTAATCAGGGCATGGGCAGCAGTGCAAAAAGGTATCTGGAAGGTGAGGTCCAGGGTGAGAAGTCCACCTCAGTTGTGGAAATGGAGAGAAATGTGAAGCTGGGCATGCTGAATGAAGTGATCTAGTTTTATCTGGAGACAACTTTCCACAGACCTTATCTTGTTAATTTTGACACTCAACTTGCAAGCGTGTGTGTGAATGTAGCAGGTAAGCCACAGTTTAAGAAAGCTATCATACCTTTTCTTGCTGCCAACTAGTCTTTGTTAGCATTAGGTATGGATGTTCAAAATCGTACAAAAGAATCCACATGCTGAGACTACTGGGAATTTGGATGTATTGCACTTTAGAACAAAAGGGTGGGAAGCTTTTATTATCCCCCAGCATGGAGGAAATAAACACATTGCACAGTGTGTTATTTCTTTAGTACATATTTGATTTCAGGATACTCAGTTAGAGAACCTTTATAATTAAATATTCTTCTACTTCTGCAAGTATTTTTAAAGCAATCCTGCTGAATGCACTGGCTTCATTTTTGCAACTTTTTAACTTTACAAAGGGAAAAGTACGTACTTTTTCAGCCCATAGATAAATTTTTTTTTTATCAAACACAGGAACTGTGGAATGAACATGAAATGACATTGATGCATCTACTGAACTTGCCAGCACAAATAGTTACATGTTCCCTAAATGCAGTTAAATGACAACAAATACCAAAACAGCAAATGTTATGACATCTGCTTTAGGTTTCAGAAGCTACACACAAACACCTCAAAATGCATTTACTTTATTTTTTTCAGACTGTTGTTCAGTTTCCTCTCTAAAGGCTTCTGGCATTTGAGATTCTACTTCTGGTTGTCCTTTGACCCCAGTTTGCTGCAAAAGATTTTGAAAAAAAACTTTGAATTTTCATATATTAATTCACCAAGTTCAACCATCTCATGTTGCCATAACATGATTAAAAATATGCAAAAGATACTGTAAAATCGCATCTTAGTCTACTTCATTTTTTGTTGTGTTTATGAATACATTTTAAGAGAACACTGCTAATATATGAGTTTTATAGTGCAAGAAGCGCAGACAACTTTTTAGGATGGATTTGCCTCTTGCCTGCACTTAGCCAAAACTGCCCCAAGGCAAGGAGAAACTGCTCCAGTGAGAATTCCAGTAAGCTGCAGTCTCATCCTTCCTCACAATAGAACTGGGAGAGAAACACAATACAATTAAATCTCTTTCTTTTTCCAACAAATTGTAGCAAGTTCCACTGTAGTCAATGAGCTTCCAATCAAACCAGCCTGCCATGTTTCAGCTCTAATGATCTTCATGTGTTTATTCAGAAGTACGCTGCAAGATACTCAGTGGGGCTTACTCCAACTACAGCATACAGATAGGATCCTCTAGTCCTGTCTCCATAACATAGGAATTGTTGGAAAATTAGGATTACTATGCTTGGTGATTGTTAGGAGTGCGTAGTTTTTATTTGTAATTACAATTTTATATAGTGAGTGAGATGTTTGGTCTGTTTGTATATCTATAATAAATGAAAAAACCCAATATATGTATTTTTGTGGTTTTGCCAGCTTGCTCCTTTTCAGGAGCATGCCTGAACAAACTGCAGGGTAGACTGCTTGCCTGTTGGCAAACTTAACTGCTCACCTTGCTGGAGACAGACTCTCCCCTCACAGGTGCATGGGACTCTTCCGTAAATTTGTGCCTTTGTGTTTCCGGTGTCCAAGTAACTTTTTCTTTTTCATTGGCAGCAATTTTGTCAGCATCCACTTTTCTTGCTTCAGGAATTTCATTTGTAATTTGACTTGTTTTTCTAATGTCTATTAACTCTCTGGATGCTTTCTCCATTTCTTGCTGTTCATCCATCCCCCTGTTGGCCTGTTCTTTGTCTCTCTTCTCCTTATCAGCTTTTATTTTTTGAAGATTTTCCCTGCTTTCCCTTTCTTTATGTTCCTCTCTTCCTCTCTGCTCCTGTACTTGCTTCTCCTGTCTCAGCCTTTCCCTCTGTTCTTCCTGTTGCTTTTCCTGCAGTTCTGTTTCTTGGTTGCTTTCTTCCAACTGAAAAACCTTTTCTGCAGGTATGTTGCTTTTCTCATCCTCTGTCAGGCTAGGTTTTGCATCCACTGCTGGTTTTGTGGAACGATCTGGAACCATTCTGTCATTTGAAATAAGCTTCCTGCCTATGGTTGGGCTTTCAGCTCTTCGTTTATTGTCACTGTCTGGAATTTTTGCAAAAGGCTTTTTTGTACGATCAATCTGGACCAATAGAAAAATAAAGAGATTAAATTATTTTGATAGATTTGCTGGCTGTGCAGTCTCAAAGATCACTTGCTGCTGATGTTCTCTACCTGCATTTCTTAGTTTAATCAACAAGTTTCAGTTGGGGTAAAGAATATGCTATAGTCATGATATAATCACATTTGGCCATGTGAAACGAACTGCACACATTCAGGGCCTGTTCTCATTACATCCAAAGATGATATAATTCTCTTGTCCCTCCAATTTTCCTTGGAGGAGAGTGTTGCATCTTCCAGCTCCTGTTTATTTGAACAGAGAAGTTCTCCCAAACCTTGGAGATGTGCTGTGCAGTACAAAAAGTGAAAGAAGACAAGAACCAAATGCCTGCTGTCAACTCTCTTTTCAGGGAGACCCTAGTGTGGGGTATGGATCTGAAATGTGAGCAGCAGCTCTTAGCCCTTTCGCATTTCAAAAGAAAGCAGCTCTCCCCAAGTCAGCCTTGACTTTGAAGTTCTCACCTCAAAGTTGCTCACTTGGCGGCCACTCCTACATCTTTTCAGTGACAGGCAAGTACCTTTTCTCACACCTTCTAAAATATTAGTTGGACATAGTGCTACTATTAATTTGCTTTGGTTTAATGTGTTATTTATTTTATTGTTTTCATTATTTACCCTTCTGAGCTGCTCTAGAAGCAGTGATGCTTAAGGGCTGCATGCAAAAGATTTACACAATCTGAAGAGAAACCAGATTACCAATTTAAATAGCCTTGGGTACTATCCTGTCACTAGCTTTTGCCTTTGTGCTTTTGTTTCAGTGGTTTTGCTATTTGTAAGCTATGGCATTTCTGCAGAATGTTGGAATACTGGATGGGTTAAACTGCTTAGATTGTACAATTTGAAACTGCCCCTAATGGAAAACCCATATTCTCCATACCTATCATCTTTGAGGTTTCCAGATGTGGCCCAAGCTGAGGTGGTTCAGCAAGTCAAGCAAGGAAATGGATAAAACCTGAAGAAACAGCCCTTGCTGTCTGTATGCCAGATGGAAACCACTGAGAAAGAAACTAGAAAGAGGCTCCAAGAAACCACAGGGCTCTAAAAGTGCAACAGCTCCTTGTCCAGGTGGACCCTGGAGTTCCTGTTACAGTTTCAAGGGGAGTCAAAACTGTGAGTGACATTGGTCCTTTTGGGGCTCCTGACAGGAACACCAGCAAAGCTGAAGAAGGGACACAAGTCCTGGCCATGCAAGCAGCATGCATGCCAAATCTTTAGTCATTTCAGCTGCGGTAAGACCTATACTAAGAGCTCATGCCTCAAGGCTCTATCTCTGAACTCAAAGAGGTGAGAAGCTGTATCCCTACAGATGGAAAGGCTGTGTTGCCAGTTCAGAGGAGCAGACTTGCCATTTTTGCAAGTACATCTGAAAACCCATTCAAGTATCACCTTTGCCAGCATGTTTTTTCCTGCTCAGATCACCTCTTACTGCACTCGAAGAGACACTTGTAACTTGACTAAGTGAACATGCTGCCTCCAGTTTGATCTTCACTTCCATTTTTCATCAACCTACAATTGGTTGGTTGCAGGTTGTTAGCATGATGTATGAACCCTGAGTTAAAGAGCCCAGCAGTTAATCCGTGTTGCTCACCTCCACTTATGCATTAATTTAGGATTTTTCATTAAGTGCAAACTGTGCCAGTAAATAAAACTGGAGCCAATTCTGAATAATTTTGTCAGTATAGAGCAAGGGTTTTTCCCACTCACCATGTGGGCAGGGTTTTTCCCTCCCTTTCTTTAGAAAGAATGCTGGAAATATATACACAAGATCAATATATCATCATGCATTTACTGTATTACAATACAGCCCTTTTCCCATCCCCTCTACAATTTCAAAAGCAGGAGGCCAGTCCAGTCTGTAGGATCACATATATGTGAAAAACCAGCATCGTTACATAGCAGTCTAGGTAGAAAACTACTTGCTCACATGTGGTATAAACTTCACTGCAGACGTGGGTTGGACTGTGGCAGATAAACCATCACTCTTAGGAATAGCAGCAACTGATCCACTAGGAGACGGTTTAAGAATCTCTGCTCCTTTTTCCTGATCATTTGCTGTCACTTCAGCTACTTCCACCACAGAAGGTTTTACATGGACAACAGGCACTGGAGGTGGAGTTGGCTCTTCCAAAGATGGGTAAGTAAAGTCCACTGAAAATACAAAGATTATGCTTAAAAATGGCAGACATTTATAAGAGAGTTAAGTGATACTATATATGTTTAAATGAATTATTACCCACACGAAGCTGTCTGCCAATTATATCTGGCAAAAGTCAGCATCAAAAGGTCTGATCTCATAGTCCTACCTTTACATGAGATTAGATGAACAAGGCCTTTGCAGTGGTGGCATGGATGTTTTTAACTACTGTGCTCATGGAGAGCCATAGCGCTTTTCGTTTATTCAAAATGTCATTTAATTTCCATACGCTAATAGCTTCGGTTTGCCTTTCAAAAATACTGTTTCAGTGCTAGCAAGCTGCTGTTTGGCTCTTTGTCTTCTGTGTGTTCTGTTATGTGTTCTGTTTTACTGTTTTTAACTTTGGAAGGGGATGACACAGAATATTTTGATTATAAACAGAAGTTCATAATACAATCAAACCATCTATAGAATCAAATATTAAAAGCTAAAGTATCAGATAAACAACAGGGATATTTGGTCTATTTATCTCAGCTTTGACTCTGTCCAAAGCCTCAAAGCAAAAAGACTTAAGGACAGATAGAAAAGATCCCAAATCAGATAGTGTGGCCAATGCTACAACTTGCAAAATTCACCAAGTGATCACCTGAACAGAATCTATACCACAAGAGCAAAATGACCTTCCAAGAAGTAGCAACTCTTTAAATCAAATTAATGATGTTCAGATTATGGTAAACCTAAGTTCTTTGCGTAGCAGGTAACAAAGCCCAGCAAAGCTCACATCCAGTTCTGGAACATGTCAATTTGAAGATGGAAAAGTGGCTTATGGCGAAGAGAAGATATTTGGCCTGGTATTTAAGATGTGTTCAGAGCCTGCAGACTTTGGATGGGCTGCTCTGAAACATGAAGGTAATATGTATGTCTGGGAATGCAGCCTGTTTCAGAATGCATCATGCTACAGATACCTACTTGAAAGTCCCAAGAACATTCTGCACAGGACTGCAGTGTTACCAAAGCTTTTTACTTTCGATTAGAAGGTACTGAATACATACAAGAGACGGAAACGGCTTCATTCTTGTTGCGCTGGGGTGGAGTTACTTTTGCATTTGTTGTATACTGGGGATAACAAAGAAGCCAGTTCTCATAACCCCCATCTAAGATCAAGGGTTCAGTCTGCAGTACAGCTTTACTTTCCCACTGGAAGTAAAAGATAAAAAGGATATTACAAGAAATAGGACTTCTAAATCACAAACCATAATGCTCAAACAGATCCTGAGGTTGTACGAAGAATTGCATGTGAATGAAAAAAGATTGTGCTTCCTAATTTAACTTCCGATCACAAGTGTGTGTGTAACAGAGCTTGTACAAAGATGATAGATAGTACAAAATAATGCCTGTATTTAGCAATTTGCTTATTATCAAGTTTATTCTAAATGATTAGAAATGATGGTTTAACATCTCAAAAATCTTGAACTGCCTGCTTGTTTTTATCCATCTACATTTTGTTTTCTTTATGAGAAAGGCTAAAAACATGACTCCTCTCTCTCTCTCTTTCTTACTAGCCTTTAAAATTATACCAATCAACTTACAGGTTAGCTTATCATGATGCTACACAGTGCCACAGACTATTCATTCTATAGCCCAGTGGGAGGCAAGAAGATCCTACATGAATAGCATAATCATGGTTTACCTTGCTTATTTAACAAAAACTACATCCTAATCTTCCACTACATTTACCGTGCCCCAGGATGATATGTAACCATGCAAAACTATCAAATAATAAATGTTGAACAAAGTTCCATTTCTGGAATACTAAGCAGAAAGGCAAGGAAACTACCTTAATGATAAGACATTACATCTCTATCAAGCCACTGTTAATGCAAATCACTTCAAACCAAGGATTTCCATTTGATTGATTGATTGATTGATTTATATCCTGCCTTTTTCCTACAAAGGGCTCAAGGCAGCTTACATCTCCTCCTCCATCTTATCCCTACAACAACAACCCTGTGAGGTCGGCTGGGCTGAGAGTCTGTGACTGGCCCAGAGTCACCCAGTTGGCTCCATGGCTGAGTGGGGACTAGAACCCAGATCCTCTGAGTCTCATTCCCATGCTCTTAACCACTATGCCACACTGGCTCTCAGTGGTTTGTGGTCAATCCTTAGTAAAGGAATAGATATGCGTGGGTAACACTTACCTAGAATTAAGACAAACATAACATCAATAAATGCTACATCTGCAATAGCCAAGCATGGACATTACAGACAGGGCTATCAGAACAGTACCTCCTGAACTACAAGTTTACAACCACTGGAATTCTCATTTATCAAGATGACTAAACAAGCGTAACCATGAACTTGCTCACCTTGAAAAGCGCATCTTTGAGGCTCCGCAGGTGTGTTCCTAACTGCAAGTCTTTTGCTGAACTAAACCAGTCAAGCAGAACAACATAGTTGGCCAGCCCCCTCTCTTTCCATGGCTGTTTAGAAGTATCTGGGAGTCTCGCTTCAATCCAGTTAGCGGTGACTCTGAAATGTGAAGCAGTCGCACAACAGCAGTAACTAAAGCATTTTCCGCTCAAAGGGTGCCCTTTGCTACTCACTAGGGGTAAGTGAATCAGTCAACTGTGTTCCAGCCTGAAATCTGGACTGCTATGGTGAGCATGTAACATAACACAAAGCATGGCTAAGTCTCTAGGCCTGACCATATCCCTCAATTGCATAATGATCGCAATGGCACACTGTTCCTGTGGTCAGATGATCCTTTCACTACTGATAGGGTCATCTGGCTGCCCCCTACTCAGGCATTCCTTATTTTTTATTCGCAAATAAATGCCAGGGTTTCAAGACCTGAACACCACATTGCAATTATTCATGTGAATAACTTGTCTGTGAGTTTGCTTAACCCTTTAAAAACCCATTAATATTAATCACCATTCTGCATTACCCCAAAGTTCCACAGGTCAATTAAACACTCTTAGCAGTTTCTTTTCTTAAGATTACAATCTCAAAGGTATACTCAAACTTTTATGATAACTGAACAAACAGGTATTCCACATTCATATTTCCTCATTCTTCTCCTGGTAAATGGTAAGCAGCTCATCAGGATCCAGTATTAGGATTCTACCAAGAAAGTTTATATCATACCCGGGACTGATAGCTTCTTCTGGAACGCTGACAGAGTTTACAATGCAGGACTCCTGGTAATCCTTCAAGCACCGGGCATCCATTATCATCAATTTGATGTTTTTGTCCATCATCATTGTAAACAATTTCTCTGCTGTGATTGTTCCTTGAGACACAAAAATTACAAAGGCAATAAAGTAGAACTCAAGTTTACAGAAAACGTTTTTTGAAAGTGACTAGATCAAAGGGATTACGTTGCATTTTTGGCTGTCTCCATGAAATAAGCTTATCAAAAAAGTATAATGCAACATTATTTTGGTGCAGTCTCTGACTTCAAACAAAAGAAAATAAGTAGTGCTTAAGTGGAGGAGGAAGTTTGCTGTTCCTTAAAGCACTTCAGCACAATGTAAATACATTTCTGAGAACTATTTTACAATGTACATGCTGGTTGCTCAAAACGAACCAGGCATTATATCCCCATTTTCAATTTCTAATGAATTCTTTTTTTAATCACTGCCATCTTAGACAAAAATTACAAGGTGAATAGAGAACTCCATCGTGTATCTAGAACTTTTATGTAGGTCATGAAAATTGGACATGCTGAATAGCATGCTGAGGAGCATTCAGGCACACAATTCAGCCCTGCTAAATTTAAATTAGGAAAGCACAGAAGGTCGCCACTGCTAATGGTAAAGCAGCTCCCAAAGAATACACACGTGAACCACCTCTCAGTGCCTTTGGTGGGCATTGTATCATACAAACAAGTGGCTTGTTTGAGGGCAACAAGCCACACTGACAATCATGGCTTGTTCTTGGGATTACTGATCCCATGGTTTGTTCTTGATGGGCTGCTAAATCATCCATATCCGTGTGTTCAACCTCTTCATGAGTTGCAAGAGACCATGAGTGAGCTGCACAGCAGGAGCAATAAAACTTGTTTCCTGCTTTTGCTGAATTGCTCAGGCCGCTGCCAGTGACCAGCCACAGATACCCAACTAGCATGGTAGAGTGACCATCACTGCTACCATGTTCCTTGCTGCAATTTTGAGCCCTTTTGTGCTCCCTACAGCTATTTCCCCCACCTTGTTTTTCAAAGATCACTTTTTGCAAGTTGACATTCAGTGACAGGCCCTTCTGTTGGGAGTGAGAAGGGTTTGCATTCCCAGGAGGAGGAACGAGGAAGAGCTTGGAATGTGGGCCAATTCCAAACATTAAGATGAGAGGAGGACTTATCTCAAGGCCAGACTCCTCAGGTGCTCTGGCAGCCTCTGAGAATAACCAAGACATGCCACTATCAGGAGGGAGCTTGGGACAGGGGAGTGTCTCAGAGACAGATGAAGTCAGCTTGACTGTGAACCCCCTGACATAACACTGGCAGAGGAGGGTCACCCAATAACAAGACTGGTGAGCAGAGAGAAGGCATGCTCATTTCCAAAAGGCCCCTCCCAAAAGAAAGGGGCCCCATCATACTCATAAGGAGAAGTCTTAGAGGTAAATACTAGGTTGGGTTCAACATACTGCTCTGTGCATGCTCAGAAATTCATCCTGGGTGATTGTGCTTCTGAAAAATCCTTCAGTCAATAAAGATGGTTTTGCAAGAAAGGTTTGTGGCTTTGAAAGTGCAAAGGAAGGAAACCTCATTCATAGCACTCTCTGAAGTGCCCTGGCAGCACAATGGAAGGGCTCTCAGAGGCTCACCAGTCCTTGTAGGGAAATAGCTGTGACAGGTGCAAAAAGGCTTCTAATCACAGCAGATACAAACACATGGCAGATTTAGCCACCAAATCTTGCTGGAAAAGTGAGGGGGCAACCCAACATCTGTTGGGCACATTGTGTGTCTGAAGAGTCAAGCTTCCATTGGTTATTTGCAAGATGCATTAGTGTGATGTGCAGACCAGCTCGGGGTGTAGCACAAGAAAGATGAAAGGGCTTCTCCTCCTTGGGTCTCATTAACATGCCTTAGGTTGTTCAAAACCCAAAATTAGGTCCTGTTGTTAGGGATAGGAAGGCTTTTTCCTTCTAGGTTCAATTGGCCAGTGATATAGGAATGGTGGGGAAGGGGTACCTTTTCCTGTAGTGGCTATGAATTCATTTGGGAATTCTAGCTCTCTGATTGGGATCTGTGTTAATAGGATGAAAGTACAAATGAAGGAAGAGTTGTCACTTACCAGTTTCAGGTGGATCCTTTCTTTCTGAAGAACTCTTCTTCTCACCATTGATCTATATATATTTAGGATTAAAATATTTTAGCACTTAGAAACAGCTATATTTATATTCTTAATTCACACTCGTATATACTGCTTTCCTAAGTAAGGATGACTCTATAGACTGCCCATCAACTGCTTGTCAGCATAAGAAAAGAACTAGTTACTGAGATGTAGTCATAGGAAGCCAAAGGAAATCAATATATTGTTGAAGTCATCAACACTGTTAAGAAAATACAAAAGTGGACTTAGAGCAGGATCGTCTGCAAAGTCAAACAATGATGTCAGAATATTGTCTGCAGAAGGAAAGCACTTGCTGCTATCTCTTTCCACAACAGATCTGAGTTTGCTTCGCTCGCTGGCATATAACCTTTTCTTAAACAGAATTTGGAAGTACATTTAAAAGAAAGAACCAAGGTCATATAAGATTCAGGCCACTGGCGGGGAGAGCCTGTGGGCCTTCAGATACTTTTGATCTCCCATTCCCAGCAAGCATGGCCAGTGTTTGGAGATGAAGAGGACTAGCCTGCAACAACTTGGGAGGTCACTGGTTCCTCACCTCTGATTTAGGCAAAGCAACTCTAACACAGCACAAGCTAACTTGCTACCACATTTGAAGTCAGATAGAATTTTTTTTTCCTGAGTTCAGATTGTTTGCCTTCACACAATTTCATATTGTTCCTCTTTGAAAATTGACGCTAGATCAGTGGCAACAATTTGAAGAGTGAGAAGTAGGGCAGTACAAAAATGAAATAACTAACTAAATAAATGGCTATGACATCAAGTTTGACAGAGTAACATATCATGCATTTATATAGGCCAAAAAAGGGGATTAAACTAATTTAAAAGAAAGTATCTGTGCCATTTTCTTCTCACAAAGCTCAGTGGTCTATTTTTAGGGGATAACAGATGTAAATCAAATTTCCTTTCAATACAGTAGCCTTCTGCAAATATTTTTATTGTATAAAATGTATATATTTTGTGGGTAAAAACTGCTCCAATTACCACTTGTTTTTTTCCTTTGAGATCTGATGAAATTTCTGGAGAAGTTTTGGCCAACAGTTTTGCATCATCTTTTGATTCCTGCTTTTTCAACTGCTGTTCTTCTAGTCTTTCTTTTTCTTCTAGTTTCTTCCGTACTTCTGCTTCCTCATATCTAATTAAACAAGGCATTTCAATTTTAGAAACTGATTTACACTTCTATTGCAAGTGACTAACAGTATTGTAGTTTTTTTTTAACTGTGGCTTTTAAATTGTACGTGAGAATTTATAATGTACAATTTACGTATGTAAATTTATTTATTTATTAAAACATTTATAGGCCGCCCCATCACAACAAAGCCTCGGGGCGGCTTACAACAGTTAAAAATACAGTGTAATAAAATACAATAAAAGCATAAAACTATAAACACTAAACACTATATCCCTCCCCCCCTCGGTGCATCTCGGCAACAAAAAAAAAAAAAAAAAAGCCAACAATTATTAACTACAACATACATACATAAATACATAACAGCAAATTATAAACACACCTAACTAACAATTAAAATATGACTTGAATAAAAAGGTCTTCGCCTGGCGCCGAAAAACAGATAACGACGGCGCCAGGAGAACCTCTCCAGGGAGTGCATTCCATAATTGGGGCGCCACTGCAGAGAAAGCCCTCCTCCGGGTGCTCACCCACTTAATTTCCCTCACAATGGGTTGAGGGAAAATGAGATTTAAGATGCATCTTATTTCTAAAGCCAATAACCATAACAAAATTGACAAAAGGATTACAAATTTTAATCATCATTTTATAAAGAGGACTAAACATAATTTATACAGGTGGCTTAATAACAGAAGTATTCAAAATAAAAAAGAAGTCATTGTGAGAGTCATATACATATTTAATAATAGGCCATAGAAGAATGCATAAGATTCTTCCTAATTTTGGCAGCAACTAAAGTGAACATATTTCAACTTTATAGACTATTCTTACATTTTTACCATCCAGTAATTGCTTGCTTTTCTGCCTAGAAAGCCCTCCTTCAGGTACTTACCCTCCTAATCTCATTCACAGAGGGTTCCTGGAGGAGGGCCTCTGTCGCTGATCTCAAGGGGCGGGAGGGCATATATGGGCGCAAGCGCTCCTTTAGGTATCCAGATCCCAGACCGTTTCACTTGCTATCATTCAAGTGAAATCTTGCTATCTAGTAAGATCACATACTGCATCTTCAACACACAGAATGGGTCCCTTAGTTTACTTAGAAAAACATCTTTTTAAGATGTCAAAATCATGATTTTTCTTTAAAATCTAAACTATGGGTAGACCCTAGAAGGCAGTTGCTAAGACACTTAGCATACCAGTACCATATAATCTACATATTAAGATATTTGCTCCAAACAACATTTGTGCTAAATATTCCTCTGAAAGGCGAAATCCACCAACACTGATACATGGCATTAATATCTACAGTGATGTAGTTGGAGTAAAAGATTATCAAAACCTTAAGATAGTTTCTATTTGGAAAGAGAAAAGGAGAACTCTTAAAATTCAAGTGGGATCTGTTACATAACGTTGCAACATACAACACTTCTGTTCAAGGGCTCACTCACGCCCTTTCCCAAGATACTCTATTATATTACATTGTTTTCCATTTTACTTATTGCCCTATGAGTCAGTCAGCACTCAGCATGCTCAATCCTCACTGGACTGAATTTGCCACTTTCCCACCTCACTCAGTGTACCTTTCCCTAAAGATTTTGTATTTTTGCACACCCTGGGGTTTCCCCAACCCTGCTCATGCTTCCTCCTTGCATGTGGACTTCCGCACATGGCAGTCTGCACTCAGGTGCGTTCAACATCAGTACATAGGAAGTTTATTCAGAAACACAGTAAAATTTAGTACCTACAGCAGTTAGGAAGTTTGTTGTTCTGATCCTCTGTAACTACAAGAGGCGTGACATGTACTATACATCTCCTGGAAAAATGCTCTTTCCCAGGCTTATCACAATTAGCACTGCATGAATATATGCTTTTCCATTTTATATACTGCCTTGTTTCTTTTAACTTTTAAGATGTTCTGGAAGCCTTTCCAGCTGAAATGTGGGCTATAAATGATTTCAACAAGTGAACAAGTAAATCTTCCTACCTAAGTGAATGGTGCAGGTTTAATTTTGCTTTTGATCTCTTGAAATCATAAAATAAAAACTGAAGTGTTAGCAGTACCATTCAGGCATTCATTTTTTTTTAAAAAACTTGTTTCAGAATACAGCTGATTGCCTACTTCTAATATAAACATAATTGATTATGGAAAGTCAAGTATATTGAATTCTGAAATAAAATTTCAATAACTGATCTGACTAATGGGAAGTCAGTACTTTTTGATCAAGACAATTAGGGAATAATTTTGTCTGTTTAATGGATTAATCAATGTAGTTTCCAAGCACTGTTCTTCTCTCTTATAGATATTTTAAATTACCAACTGCATATTAATTTTTCAATCCAACTATTAGCATACCTGAGTTTAAGACTGTCTGAAAGTCTTTCAGCTTCTTCAATAGCTTTTTTGATGTTTGTAGGCCCAAGCATTGAATGAAAGTAATCCTGAAATTACAAGAAGCATCAGGTAATTTCACTTAGTGTACCATTGCCCAATGTACACAGAAAACCCTCATTAGTCATTACAACTAGAAATATGCCAAAAAAGAATCACTGATCACTACATTCTCAATTTGAAGTGAATGTTCTCATATGCTCCTATTTCAGAGGTTACAAGAAATGAATGATTGCCTAATTTCTGAAATCAGAGCCTTCTTTTGAATTTGTCCTTAAATTTTTTCAGTAGTGGAGGAAGTGAGACAAATGCACCTCCACCATCGTCACCAGTAATAGGTTATTGCCATGAACTAGGCTGCTCAGTGTCAGGAGAGCAAGTGGGGTTTCCTGACATAGCAGAAAGTTTCCAGCTGAGTCAGGGAGGCCAGACTGGGCTGTGATGAAGAGGCTGGTAACACAAACAGGTAAGAAAATGACAAATATCCCTTGAAGCTTCTCACTTCCCCAGGACAGGCAGACCTGAAATAAAAGGGAAGAGAACCCACAGTCCTTGCCTGGGACAATCTTTTCACATCTTTCCCTCAGCAGTGGGAACAGCCTTAACACAGAGCATCTGCGGTAGGCAGGGAGTCATAACATTGGATTAAAAAGTGAGGAATTAATCAATACATAGTTTCATTGCCCAAATGCATATGACAAATATATCATCAAAATAAGACTTTTGAAGTATCACTATAGAAGGAAATTCTCAGCAGCAGAGATTTTCTTCAATTAAGTCTTAATAGTATTATCCACTTACTTATTACTTCATTTAGTTCTCTCTTATAACCTAAAAGTAATAAAAGACACTGCAAATTGTATACATACTTGTTGCTGTTTGAAATCAGGCCTCTTTTTAATAAGATTATACACAGACACATACTTCATGTAAAATACATATGCTTTCTCTTCATCTCTGTCCAACCGGGACTCCTCGGCAGCTTTGAATATCTTAATGGCACTCTGCACATAACTTGAAATTGAAGCAAAGAATTAAAAAAAATAAAGACTGTTTTAATCTTCATAAACGTAAGAACAAAACCTGCTTCTAAAAACAAAAAAATAAAAAACCCACACCTGCCTTCAAGGATGAGCATGCAAATAAGGTATTTTTCCCAGTTTAATTTTGTTATTTTGGTTTCCTGCAAGTGCTGCAAAAAGTGCTTGGGAAAAGGTTGACTACTACTTCTAAACAAACATATTTAAATATTAACAGTGCAGTTCTATGCAATTCTATGCATGTCTAATCAGAAATAAGCTTCGCTGAGGTCTATGGGGTTTTCTTCCAGATAAATGGGACTGCAGCCTAAGATAAAGATTTTTCAACAAATAGCTGGCTTTCTACCAACATCTATATATATCATAGGGAAAAAGGATGCTCAACTGCTTTGCACGATGAACGCTAAAAATCCAACCTTTTAATTGCATAGATGATGGATTATTTTCCAACATGCACTGGCCACAGTTCAATGAAGCTCAAAGCCATTTGTAAAAAATTAACAAGCATCATATTTCAACTGGGATGTAGCCACATTTCACTGGTGAAGTTAAACTAACAAATTCACAGCAATGTTATAAAAGGGTTAAGAAACAGTAATTGCTGAGCACAGCATTATAATCAATAGAGCATTGGAACATATTAACTAGAGAAGTTATGACATAATACATTTTTAAACCTGAGAATTCTTTTAACTCTGTCTGCACAGCACAGTGTCTATAAGAATATTTCTCCTTCATGGAATTAATTCTGGGAAACATCAATACAATTCTGGTGGGTATGTCAGCGACACAAATATTCATACCTCTTAGTACTGGTTTTCTCAGGCTTTACTTCTGTCTTTTTGTTAAGATCTTTCAGTGAAGTGCAGAGGTACAGGTCTTTAGGTACTGATGCCACAGCAGGCATGTTTATAGATATGTCTTTTCAAAATGACACTATATATCTTTAAATTACTGATCAACACTGGCTGTTTCCTGAAAAGTGAAGATTTGAAATAGATCTTAATAATCAACACATAGACAAATCTTCAACCATTTTCTGAATGTCTGCTTACACAAAGATGGAAAGTATTAGTACAGAAGCACATTTACTATAAATTATAATTGCAAACAGCACAAGAGAATTTACATAACCCTCATTTACGAAGTAGATTAAGCTACAGAATCAGTGACTGGCCTGAGCTTCATGGCAGAATGGGGAGTAGAACTCAGGTCCTGAGTGCCACTTCAACTGTCCAACCACTAGGCCACACTGACACAAAGGACAAACTTAGGGACCTAATTTGAATGACACAACCAACCACCATTGTTTGTGATCATAGGTGGGTTGTCATGTTCTGCAAACACAGCCTAGGCACAAAGGGTGACATAGCCCAGATGACACAATCACTGTGGGTAAGCCCCAACAGCCAGCAAGCTGCTTGGTGAGAGCAACAAAAACCTCGTGCAGCTCTTGACAAGCTGCTGCTGTGTAAGGATCTCTGAGAACAGCCTTCAAAGTGCCCAAGCAGCACTTCAGGACTGCTGTCAGAGGCTCTTCCCTGCCCATAGCAGAGCACAATGGATAATCTTGCTGGCTGCTCAAGACTAGACCTCTCAAGCTGCTGGTAAAGATGGCTGGGATCCTCTCTTCCGTGCTGAGAAGGAACATTCCCCCTTGTGTGTGCTGTAATAAATGCCTTTCAGAAAACACACTGAAACATTAAAAAGATGGATTGGCAGAAAAAGCTCTCCATAGCAATTTCTATATTTGGAGACACATTCCACTTTATTTATTATATTTATGGTCCAAATTTTTCCTTCAGGAAACTTAAAGTGGCTTACATAATCTTCCTTCTCTTATCACAGCAATCAGGTAGACTAGGCTGACTGAAAGTCACCCAGTGAGGACTAGAATCAAGTGGGGACTAGAATCAAGATCTCCTGGATCCCAGTTCAACATTGTAATTACCACACTGGCTCTCGTTATGGTCACAAGAGTGTAATGAATTGCTTTGCACTCTCATTCTCTGTCCATAATGACATGACTGTATGGACTCATGTACTCATTGATACAAGCAGGACTTTTGTTTTTATCAGATATTGCTAATCTTCAATAATAAAAGTAATACTTTTAAAAATGGCTTTTCTCTTCTCAAATTATGCCTAATGTAATTCTGTAGTTGATGTCAGCAAAGACTAATTATGAGGTGCTACTTAGATGGTGAATAAAAATTACATAACTTGTGGAAACTTGAAGAACTATTTAGAAAAGACTTAAAGTTTCCAGGTTATAAAAAACTTTTAAAAGGGTTTTTTTAAAAGTAGTAATCCATAGTGTGGAAGAAAATCAGTTAAATTCTCTTAAAGCTGACATTGTAAACAAGTCTTTAATTGAGCAATGACTGCTAGTCTTTTTCTTTGACAGGAAACTTCAAATTTAAAAGGCTAATTCAGTAATCTGGTTCAAGCACATTAACCCATGATTTATTTAACTCTTCATTAATACATGGATTGTTGCCTATCTAGGATCTATCTGAAAGATAAATAAACAATCTGGCTGGGTTCAGATGACATAGTGAGCCCTTGTGGGTGGTTGTGTTGTGTGAATTCAGACATGTTAACAATCAACAGCCCCATGAACAGAATCTCATGGCTTGTTGTTGGGCTAGCAAACCACAATTTGTTAGCATGGTTGGCTACTCAACAATATATAGTTCATTGACAAGCCATACTCACCCTGTACTCTTTCTTGTTATGTTATGTCATATGAATCCAGCCAATATTTCTCTGAATTAACAAGCACAGCAATTAGTTAACATATAAGTCCAATATCTGTGAACACTTCATACTTGGAAGCTGACTTTGAACTACAACAATACTCAACTTCATCATCTATCATTTCTTCCAAAATACATTAATTTAGTAATGAGGAATTATTTTTGTGAATCAAATATAATTATAGCTTTTTTAATTTCACAGAGAACACCTACAAGTTTACTCATGTGATGTTAGTATCTGGAAATCCCAGGAATGCTAAAAAACATAAGAGTTTTACAAATTGACTAGCATTGCACCAGTTAAGATTTTAGAGGAAATGTTAATGATCATTTCCATTTCTCAATAATAAGCTTCCATGTATGCCTCTTTGCTATTTGTATCTATTTGTATTTGGAGAGCCAGTGTGGTGTAGTGGTTAAGAGCCTGGGACTGGGACTCAAGACGATCTGGTTCTAGTCCCCGCTCGGCCATGGAGCCAACTGGGTGACTTTGGGCCAGTCACAAACTCTCAGCCCAACCTACCTCACAGGGCTGTTGTTGTGGGGATAAGATGGAGGAGGAGATGTAAGCTGCCTTGAGCCCTTTGTAGGAAAAAGGCAGGATATAAATCGAAAAATAAATAAAAATAAAATAAATCTTACTACAGAGTGTTAGCTCTATTGTGAAATGCTAAGCACAGTGTCTGCTAAGCACATTCAAACATTTCCTTTGAATGTGTAGAATCTCCAAACTCTTTTATTCACTTTCTTTATAACTTTCTGACTGCAACACACATTTCACAAAAACCAAAGCACTTTTTCCCAAAACCTGTTCATATGAACATTCCCCAATAAAAGGCATCCAAATCATGCATGTTTCCACCCCACCTTTCCCTTATGTATCTCTGCTCATGTCAAAGGAAGAAACAGTGCTCTTCCTTTGACTAAGACCCATATGCTTCTTGCAACAGCTACCAAAGTATTCTATAAATTGGTACATGTCATTCTTAAAGAACAAGAATAAATAATTTCAGTGAAATAATGGAATTTGTTCAAGATAGAGAATATCAAACTACAATTTGATGAGACTCAGTCAGTTGCAGAAATGTATTTTTCCTTGGTTTTAAAAATTTAAAAGAATTTTTGAATACATTAATGATATTGCAAGACTGTACACCATTCTCTTATATGAAGTCTGTCCTTTGAATAGGACTATCTTACAAAAATGTTTATTCCTGGAAAAATGGTCTGCCAGATCACATAATGAATAATGTCATCATTAGGAAACAACTGAACAACTAGATCCAAAACCAAAAGAAATTTTGTGATTACCTTTGGTGAGATATTGACTGTACACTCTCTCTGAAGTAAAGATATGAGGTTAGAAAATGGAATGCATATATTAACTTGATAAAAGCTATTTTCACCTAATATGACAGGATTGGGCATGAGCAAAAGTTGCCTTCAGTGCCATATTCCTGGTAGAAAGGAGGGGTATAAAAGAAATAAACATTTCTGGATAACTGAAGAATACAATTATATGTATTCCTCCCAAAATCAGCAGTTCTAATACTACCCAATTCTAACACATCTTTGTCAAACATTTCTGCAACCCTGTCCATTTTAAACTGAATTACTAAAGAGATTCTAACAACTTACGTTTATTCAGGGCCTTTTTATGCATTTTATTTATGACGTCTTTATTTATGACATCATTTATTTGTGATGACATCATTTATTTATGATGATGTGTTTATCCTTTTGGCAAGAAAGGCTCCCAAACCCAGATCAATAACTGGGTTCAGACAACATAGTAGTAGTCCATGCTCAAGGGTTGACATGGGTTAAATGAGCATTGCCACTGAAAAGTGTTGAAATATGCATTATCATGCCTAAACCCAGCTCAATAACAAGCCATGAAAAGAACTCATGTTTGTGACAGCAGTATGACCTGTTCACCATGGTTTATCTTGGCTTGATCCAGACAACATGATAACTCACATTTTAGTTACAGCCAATACTCAATCCTTGAGTGTCGGTTATTGTGTTGCCTGAACCCTGTCAATAAGACATAACACCAAGGAAAAAAAGGGATAAGAAGGGAACTAGAAAACACACATATTTAGACAATTATATGGGAGCTGGTAACAGTGATGGAATGCTGTGATGCACCTGGACATAATTGGCCTCATCACAAACAGCTGAAGTGGAAACAAGCATGCACGCATTACAATATTGCATGACAGCAAAATGCTCTTATCATTTACTTATGTTTACACATCTACTGTGACTAAACACCAAGTGATACAACAAGGATACAATTACTCTGTTCCCCAAACTGCAGCTTCCAGAACCATCTGACTGAGAAAAGCTGCTGGCAAATCCATTACCATTACAGCCACACATACAATCAAATGTCAGTGCTCAAACAGATGGGGCAAAGCATGCATGTAGCCAACCTATCACCTACCTATCTCTTAGCTGGTTTATTCATTGGCACTATTTATCTAGTTGCCACTAGATATAATTGAAAGCCCAACATATTCCTCCAACTTCACCAACTGTGAGCCTAGTAGGTGGAAACAAAGCCTCATATGTTGTTCCTGCTTGCAGAAAGTTAGGAACAGTCAAGGGACACTCTCAATGTCTCTCGCTTTCTCAAATATCCCATGGCACAATTCCTCAACTATGTACACTTATGCTTATCCCAACAACCAGTATGTGAAAGCCTGAGACAAGCCCGCCATTAAACTCAATATATAAATGGACACAGCAACTTGACTGAATTTCCACTACTATCCTTGCACAGACTGTAACAAATTAAGGTTTTGTGTACACATCATATGTGCATGCCAAAGAAAGCAGCAGCTTCTCATTATACAGATGTGTCAAAACACAAGGAATGTGATACCCAATTGCAGGACACATGCAGGATTCCTATGTGGAAGCTAACCCATGGATGAATTTCGTAATGTGTGGTTTCAAAGAAGTCTGTGAAGACAACTTCCCAGAGCCTTATCACACTCTTTTTTTCTTAAGCAGTACATTTTTTTAAAGCACAAGACGCTTCCTTTTCTTCGAGCATTAATACGTCAAGCAAAACTGCATCTAAACGACGGGCTTAGCTGCCGGTGGGTAAAACTGCTCTTGATGTATAACGTGCGCAAAAAGCCCCTGGGGATACGCCAAGGTCACATTTGAACGGGGCTGGGCATCAGGGAAAAAGACCACACGGGTTCCGCCTTCCCCTTCCCTTCCTCGCTAGGCCTCTCGTCCTGCCACGGCTGCCCACCCCGCCGCCTGCCTCACACCCCCGGCCGCCAACACGCCGCTCCCGACAGGCCCGGGGCGGCCCCCGCGGCCCCGCAGTGCCCGGCGGCGGAGCCCGACCCGCCTCTCGCCCGGAATCCCCGGCCGCGCGGCGCTCCCCCGCCAGCAGCCGACCCGGCCGCCACTTTCGGGGCCTCCAGAACTAACAGCGGAGGCCGCAGCTGCGACTCTGCCCGCGCCGCCGCCAGGCCTGCCGCGACCCGCCTCAGAGCCCCGCTCGCCGCGGCCCTCGCCACTCACCGCCTCGCAGCAGCAGCCGCCGCCTCTTCCTCCTCCTCGCGGGCCGAGGCAGGCACATGTCCCGGCGCTGAGGCAAGCGAGGGGAAGGCAAGCCGGAGCCTAGGCGGCCATCGATCGCTCCCGAGGCGGAACTGGGCTGAGGCGGCGCGGTGGGCGGGGACAGCTCCCGTCTCGGCGGCCTGCCCCGGCGAGGGGTTGGGCTGCTGCCCGAGCAGGTCGCGGCGCGGGGCGACTGGGCGGTGCTCGTGCCGGAAAGTTCCGAGGCTCGGCGAAGAAGTAAATAAGCAGACGAGCTCCCGCGTACCCACAAATCTGCGCATGCTACCGGATGCGCGCTGCAAAGTCTTTCTCTCTGTGTCGTCTAAAAGGACCCTAAAATGGGATTATGAGCAGGCGAGAGGAGGGCATTTGATGTCAGCCCCAACAAAAAAGACCCCACACAAAACCCACCCACACACTCAGGCAGGAGGATTCACGGTGAGGGCAGCAAGGGATGCTGCACATGTGGGCAAAAAGCCAGGTAGTCCAGAAATTATCATGGGCCCCGTGCTTTCATTTCAGCAAGCGCTCATATACAGGTGGCCTCCCAGAAATTCGGGGCTCTAGCCAGTGAGCTGACGCCTAACACCTCCTCTGGGGAGGAAGAGGGGCAGCAGAAGCTGGTTTGGAGGGGGGCGAAGCGACCCTGAATTGCATAAAGGGGGCGTGGATTCAGGATGACTGGTTGTTTTCCTAAAGTTGCCTTCCTTTCAGTTACAATGTATAGATGGCTTTCAACAGAGGTGGCTCTGAAACCACAAAAGCTTATTCTGACCTTCCTCATCCTGGTACCCTTTAAGTTTTGGACATCAGTTCCCATCAGCCCCATGCAGTATAGGGATTATTCACTGGAAATTGTATTGGATGATGGCAGGCATTAACAGTTAGTCTAGAATAGACTGCTCCAACCTAGTGCCCTCTGGATGT
Source organism: Varanus salvator macromaculatus (assembly GCA_023646645.1). NCBI lineage: Eukaryota > Metazoa > Chordata > Lepidosauria > Squamata > Varanidae > Varanus > Varanus salvator. The sequence goes on from JAIXND010000786.1 coordinate 11,871,830, forward strand.
TTTGGGATTCATGTCCCTTCAGCCCCAGCCAGAAATGCTGGGTGTTGTAGTCCAACAGGGTATCAGGTTGGGGCAGGCTGGTATGGGCTTTAAGGCGGGGGTGGGAAACTTGTGACCCTCCCAAAATTTTGCCCCACAACTCTCATCAGCCCAAGCCAACACAGCGAATGCTGACTATGGGAACAGTAAGCCAAAAGTTTGGGACATGCTCGCATTGCCCACCCCTGCACCTTAAGGCGCTACTAGATTCTATGCTGTTATTTCCATATGTTGGGAACCCATAAAGAAGCAGAAGCATTTTATTTCAGATGCCGTTTGTTCATCTTTTCTCCCGCGAAAGCAGAAGTGCATGGCTGCAGCTACTTCCATCACCTCCTATGGTTCAAAACTGAGAAAAAAAAGACATTCCAAGTAGCAACAGGACACGTCACTTACACTTTATGTTGCTTTATATAAAAATGGTGTTACTCTTTTATCTTCCCTTCATTTTGAAATTGAAAGTTTTGTGTGAATTAAATGCTGAACCATTAGAGGCCCATTTGCAACTCCAGCAATTAAAATAAACAGAATGTTGTAGGTGGATATTCATGACTCTACTGGTTTTATTTATACAGGCATTCTCTACCCATCATGTAGCTGCTCCATTTTACTGTTTTCTGCATTTTTTAATTAAGTCAATTTTGATCACAGCTGTAATTGTTATAATTTTACCATTTGTATAAACAACTTAGAGATTTTATTATATTAAGTGGTAAAGGTAAAGGTTTCCCCTTGACATTAAGTCCAGTCATGCCTGACTCTAGGAGGCGGTGCTCATCTCCGTCTCCTAGCCGAGGGAGCCAGCGTCTGTCCGCAGACAGTCTCCGTGGTCATGTGGCCGGCATGACTAAACACCGAAGTGCACGGAACGCTGTTACCTGCCCACTGAAGTGGTTCCTTATCTACTTGCATTTGCATGCTTTCGAACTGCAAGGTTGGCAGGAGCTGGGACGGAGCAACGGGAACTCACCCCGTGTGCAGATTTGAACCGGCGACCTTTTGATCTACCAGTCCAGCAGCACAGCAGTTTAAACCAGTGCGCCACCTGCATATTAAGTGGTACACAAGTATTAATATATACATAGCATATACTTATCCATAACAAAGTTTTTAAAATCCTATTTATTTATATCCTACTTTTACAGTTAAATAGCCATAACAAAGTAGCTTTACAATGCATATATTTAAAAATAATATCAAGATAAAAGCAAATTGAAACTCATATAAAATACATAAAACATGAGATCTACACTATCTTTGCTGGCCTGAATTCAGATGTAAAAAGAGCAACTCAGAGTTTTCCATTGATATGGTAAATGGCTGAACATTTTTAGACGGCAAATGTACCAGTTTCTCTTCCAAATCCAGTGTGACAAAATAACCAAATTTGAGCTGCTCTCAAGGAGCCAAGAAGATATTCCAATTTTGTACTCCGTACGTTCTGAAAGCTTGTCCAGTTCAGTAGTGACGCACCACTGCATAGAAAAGTTGGAGAACTGTTATCCCTAATCCATCTTTTTTTCCTGGCTGGCACAAAGCCATCAGGGCTTCTTTACGACCCCACTTTAGATTGCTCTCTACATCACTTACATGGTGATTTGTCCTATGTTATAGTATATTATGACACACCTTGGAAGGGGGGTAACCCTGATAGGCAATGTATAGACAATTTTTTTTAATGTGCACCTAAAAATGTCAAGCATAAATACAATGAAGACATGGTTGCAGTTATCTGTGGTATAGCAGGGTAAGGGTTTACAGGAATATAGTGCCAGGACTTTTTGATTGGTAAGGATGCTGACATCTACCTTGCCCTTGACTACTGTTCCAAATTTCCTGCTGCCTTTATGAACCCACCTTTTGGACATGGCTATGGAACTATGATGACAAGTACCTGAAGCTCAAGAATTGCCACCATACTAATGATGGATCTACTTATCAGAGAGGAGAGTCTCCTTGTCGAGTATACATGATAGCAAGTGCAGATTACCTTAAAATGTATGAAATAGGGTAGCTTTGAATTGCAAAGTCAGCGTGGAAACTGGATGGAGCAACAGAATCCCTAAGAGGACTATAGTGGAATTGTAAACTCAATGCACAAGCTTTGTGCTATTTTAATTGTGGGAGTCTTATCTTTGGAACTGCAGTGTAATGGAAGACAGGGTGTCCTTAACTCATTCTTTCTGTCTCCACACTACAAGGCTGCATAAGTCAAGGCCATAATCTAACCTCAAATAAAGATAACAGGACAATATTAGAAACCAGAATAGTTCTAGAGTGTAGAGGCCATTTTGTACTAAAGATTAATTTTTAAGCAGCAACTTTACTTTTGATGAAGCAGAGTTCATTCTTATAAGCTTTCTGAATAAATTAATAGTACATTTACTATTGTATTTACCTGAACAACTTTGTAAAATTAAGTATCACCACATTTATACATATACAAAACCTGAAATAAAGAGAAACTACATTCCAGTTTTATCAAATAAAATAATTCAGTCTTGCCTGTACAGGCAGACACAACACATATTACTGAATTCTTCAAGTAAGAGTATCCTTCTGATTTTTCACCCCATAGGGTAGGTTCTTACAACATGGAATATTCTAGTTCACTATAAAACAGTGATCTATTTGTAAGATTTTAGCAAATTAATGTAGACTGTGGCTGGATTCAGACAATATGATAACCTACACTCAAGAGTTTAGAATGGGTTGATTATGGGTTGTTGTTAAAACATGGGTTAACCACAAACAACCTGTGAAGAGATCTCAGAGTATGTTGTTAGATTGGGCAACTGTGGGTTGTTCATGGTTAACAAACCATGGTTTGTTATATTGGCTAGGTTTAGGAAAATACAATAACTCATGTTTGAATGACCACCCATGGTTCAATGATAACCTATACTTAACACATACTCAATCCCTGAATGTGATTATTTTGTCTAAACTGAGAGTTGTTTCCAAATGTAGTCACTTTTCACATAGACCCCATGAAATCAATGGTACTTATATTAATTATGATCAGTGGATATACTCTTAATCTGGATTCAACCCAAACTATTGTGACATGCAGTGTTATAAAATACTGGGTACTCTGCTGCCGAGTACCCAGTTAGTTGACATATCTAGATTTCACAAGCTGTATCAAATGAGATTTTTAAAATTACATACTGAGAACATATAAGCATTCTATAGAAATGAATAGTAACTTCTAAGTAGGCAAGGCTTTCGGTTATTGGTGAATTTGAAAATTGGAGAAACTGTCCTGAACACAAGTATTAAAATTCTGTCATGGGGAGGGATGGGCAATAGATGGTAGAGGCTGCCATTTTGCTCCGAAGCAATCCCAGATGCGAGAAAATATATTAAAAATATAAAATACAAACTGGGGGAGCAGAATGTGTTGACAAGCTCATATTATTACATTGTATTTGTATCCCGCCTTTCTCCTCTCGAAAGAAACCCCAGGCATTTTACATACCCTCAAAACAACCTGTGAGCTAGGTTAGGCTGACCGTAACTGGCCCAAAGTCATCCATTGATCTTCATGGTTGAGTAGGGACTAGACCTCTGATCTCCCAGGTCCCCAGTCCAACATCCTAATAACTATGCCACACATATCAAGGTGTCTGAGGGCAGGTTAGTTCCAGAGGCACCAAATTGTCTACCTGTACTTTAGGTCATAATGATTAAAGCAGCATCCTAGAATGATGCACTTACACACAGGCATGCAACAATGAATTGTTTTCATAGCAATTTAAGAATAAACCAATAAATAATCATTAAACTGCAAGCATATGCTTCTATAATATCAGCCAGCATGTTTACTTGTACGGCAGGTAACTAAATTCAATGAGACTTAATTCCTAGTAAGAATATTCATCATTGCAGCCTTTGTTGGAAATAAATCCCACTTAATTTGATGAGTATTGCTTACAAGTAAATGGATTTAGAATCAGGGTGCAGACAGATGAAGTTGTTATTTTGCTTCATTAAGTAATTCACAGTGCACATCACTACTTTCTCCTTTTAAAGTACATTGAGTTGTAAAGTTAAATGCCTGGATATTAAAAAAGATATTTGTATTAATTTACTCTATGGCAAGAGAAAGGGCTACAATGATACTGTTTAGATCTTTAAAAAAAAGTTAGCTGAGGCTGGTTTTAGTGTAATACACTTGTAGGTATTTATAATATTCAGTTAATCCTGCTTAGCAAGTTCCAGCTCTTGAGTCAATTGTTCTATTGTCAAACAGAATCTCCCTTATTATGCTGCATCAAACCAGGTTGGGCAACATGAGAACAAAATGTTAAACTCCAAGGAAAAAAAAAAGTCTTTCTGATTGAGTCCTACAAACACTCTTTGCCAAACCATCTGCAGGAGCAATGAAATGGAGGTCCCAAGAATAAACATTATGCCAAAGGTACACAGCTTCACCATTTGGCAGTTGTCTTGACTATGTCTGCCATGTTAGAAAGAGGAATCTCATCCAGAACCTGAAGTGCAATCTCTGTTCCTTCTTGGTAGCAATGTCTCATGGACCCAATAATTCTATAGCCCCGGTGATTTATCATTCATGGCTTGTCTTTTGTTTCCTTTCATGTCTCATGTGTAAAAGAAACCAATTGACAAAGAAGTCTGTAGTTCTCAACATATAGACAAGTTGTTTCCAACTTAAGGCAGCCCTCTGAATGAATGCTCTTCGTTCCTGTCCTTTACAGCCCTGCACAGCTCTTATAAATCTAAGGCCATGACTCCCTTTATGGAACCAATCTATCTTATATTTGGTTATCCTCTTCTTTTTCTGCATTTGCATTTCCTAACATTATTGTCGTCTCCAGTGAATCTTGCCTTCTCATAATGTGCCTGAAGTAGAACAGGCTCCATTTTGTCATTTTTTGCTTCCAGAGGAAGTTTTGGTTGATCTAGACCCACTTGATTGTCTTTCTCTAGCTCCAACATATATACAAAGCTCTCCTCCAGCACCAAATTTCAAATGCATATAATTTTCTTCCTGTCAGCTTTCTTTAATGTCCAGCTTTCACACCCATATATAATGATCAGGAATACAACAGTGTGGGTGATCTTGACTTTCATCTCCAATTAAATCTTTTTATGCATATTTTCTAGTTCCTTCGTTGCTGCATTTCCAAGTCTTAAGTCTTAATTTCTTGGCTGAAGGCTCCCTTTGAATTGATTGAGCCAAGATATGCAAAATCTTTCATTCTTTCATTTTTATTTCTTCAAAATAAATGAAAATGAAATAAAAAGATTCAAAATTAATTTTATTTCTTCATTATTTCTTACACATTAAAGTTGTGTAATTCTTCCGTAGTTATTTTGCTTTAATGTTCATCTGCAGTCCTGCTTTTGCACTTTGTTCTTAAACTTTCATTAGGCATCATTTCAATTCATTGCTTTCTGCCAATAACATGGTACCATCTGCATATCTTAAATTATCAATGTATCTTCTGCCAATTTTTTTCTTTCCTCTGATCCTAGTCCACCTTTCCTTATAATATTTACAGATATAATAGATATCGTAGAATATCTATATTCTATCTATAGGCTGAATAAATAGGGAGATAAAATATGCCTTTGTCTGACACCTCTGCCAATTGGAAACCATTCTGTTTCTACATTTTCTGTCCTAACAGCAGCTTCTTGTGCAATGTGATCTTGAATGCTGCTTCTTTTTCAGAATCCAGTTTTAATGTCAGCCATTCCTTGCTCCGAATGTCGCAACATGTTGAGCATCACTTTGCTTGCATGGGTAATTAGAAAAATGATCCTACAGCTGCTACATTCTTTTTCATCTCCTCTCTTGGGGATTAGAACGTATATTGAATGTTTCCAGCAAAGAATTCGCCTCAAGTCAGTCTTGTCTCCCATGTTATTTGCATGTTGGGAGTGGTTAGTAGTGCTTTTGCCCCAACATGGCACGGGGACATATATTGGGCTTGGAGATTGATTTTTGAAAATGAATTTAAAATGAATTTTGATACATCAGCTATGGTATTCCTTCTGGGTTGTGTTTAAGAGGCCCAGTGTTACAGTGGCTCCAGACTGCCCTGGATGGTTGATCCCAAGAAGAGCTAAATGAGTTCTGTTCCTTATCACCTTTGCCCTATGGGTTGCCTCAGGATCATATGTTGTCCCACATGTTCTTTAACATGTATTTGAAGCTGCTGAGAGGTATCTGGGAGAATTTGAACAAGGTAAATCTTAATCTGGACAAATGAGGTACAAGTTAGATCTGAAATTGGTCCTGAATATGATGACACTCTTGTTGGATGAACCGATTTAGTTTGGGGGTGCTTCTCGATTCATTGCTGAGAAGCAGCAGTGGTTACCTATGCATAAATTACCTCCACTATTCCAAGTTCAGAAATGTCTACTGGAGCAAACTGTGGCTAAATATATGTTGACGGAGTATAACGTATTTTACAGACAGCTTGGGAAAAACATTTTCCCTAATGCTAACTGAAGGGAATGTTCACTGATGTTGCTATTTGTGAAGGAAGGCCTAAAACCTCCCCTTCCTAAACAAGGCATTTTAAGGACAATCCTACTCCAGTATCTACCCCAGAATGATATTAGGAGACATTCCTGTCCATGGACAACCAGCTGTTAGCTCTCTTTGGATTCTAACTTCTATCCCCTGATCTTGACTCATGCTCCAACTGCCTTCTCCATACTATACCCTGGTATTTTGCTCATTAACAGTTCGGCAGCACTCTGCCCTTCCTTAGAATGTGGTGCCATCTCAATGTTCAGTGTGGAAGCTTTGCAGCAGGAAGGTGGCATGGGATACCTTCCTTTTCTAATCAAAGACTGATCAGAATCTCGGCCCAGTTCAGTAAATGTCTTCTATGCTTCTCCATTGCTGGTCAAGATTTTTACAGCACTTTGTCTTCCCTTTGTGAGCAAATACACTTATAGTGTTACATATGTGCCTTTGGGCTACTGAGCAGTATAAAAATGCAATAAATAAATACATATGTTGGCCACATATCATGGTCAATACCAAGGCTTAATGATTGAACCAGCACCCACATCCTTTGTGAGAGCATCTTGTTTCTTCCATCTCCGCCAAGGATAAAAAAATGAATCATTGAACCAGCCCATACATTTTAAATGCTAAATCTGGTAACAGCTAAACCCTCTGAAACCTTGCATCATTACTAGTAAAGATACAGGTTCTGCAATATGAAATACTTAATGAAAATTTGGTCTTCTACAGCAACTTCTGGCAGAAATGCAAGCTTTTTGATTTCAACTGACTGCTGATTTTGGAGGTGCAGTTGTAGGGAGGGAAAGGCTAGAAGTGGGCAAATCTTTCACATTTGCTAGATGTTTACTGAGTTATACAGGGGCAAGAGGAAGGGCGTGTTCTATGCAGTGATCATCCTAACCCATCCCTTCTCTGAAAACATCAGGTTAGTGGATGAATATGAAAGAAAAGTGTTGTCTGTATGAGTGCAGTGGTAACTTTATATTCAGACTTCCCTAGGACCAGAATAAACTCATTGGGATAGCTCCAATCCCATTCTAATCACACTTCCTGTTTCTTTCAAAATTGCATTTGTATCTTGCTTTTTTCCTTTTGCAGGGAATCCAAGGTGGATTACACAATTCTTCTTCATTCCTTTTTAATCTTCACAGCAATGACCCTGAGAGATAGGTTAGGCTGAGAGTGTGGCTGGTCCAAAGTCATGTGGTGAGTTTTATGGCTGAGAGGGAAATAAAACTTGGATGGATCTCACAAGCTCCTAGTCCATCACTCCAACCACTATAACCACTGGTTTTATGAACTTGAGAACAAAGAACTGATCTTTGGGCATTTACAAATGGTAATTATACACAAAACTCAGTGAACATTACAAGTCTAGCACCTCTTCCACAACTCTTGGGATGAGGATTTGTGAAAAAAGCACTGTTGATATTGCTCCTGTTACAGTGCAAGGATTTGGGACTCAAATGTGCATTTCAGTGAAGATTACATTCCACTGACTTGAAGAGGACTTTTCCCGCAAATGCCATGCATAAGATTTTACAACCTCAAGCAAGCAGTTACAATCTCTTTCACTCTGTAAAACCTCTAATATTGGAAATAACTTCCAGTCTAGTGAAGACTTTTGATTAATACAAATCAGTAAGCTATCTTTTGTTTTGCAACCTTTCCCCAGCAGTTGCCTTTACTTTTAGTTATATGCAAAAAATAATTTACTACACATTCCAAATAAGTATCAACAAATTTGTTTAATCAAATTATGAATAAATAGCATTGCTGTAAACTAACCTGATTGCAATAACTGCAAGATACGATCATAGCAAAAGCTTAGGGGTTTCCACGAAATTACTCTGAAGATAATTTAGATTGCAATTCTAGGCATGTGTAGACAGCAGTAAGTCCTACGACTCCCAGCATTCTCCAGCCAGCCATGTCAGCCGGAGAATGCTAGGATTTGTAGTTCTTTTTCTGCCTAAACATACGTAGGATCGTGTCCTTATTATACACATTCTAATACTATAATTTTATCCATCTCTACCTAGAATTCCCGTTAGGTTCAGTGGGGCTCACTTCCAGACAATTGCGGGTAGATCTGATGCTTTTTTACTATTCTACTACTCCCATTGCAAGAAGGCAACTTCAGCCTCTCATCTCAGGAGAAAAATCACCCTCCAGCTGCTAGAGTCCAGCCGTACAGATGAGAAAAACGCGCTCCCTCAGAAAAGAGGCCATTAAGTCACATAGCTAGAAGTCAAACGGCTTCCTCTCCACTTCAGGCGGGAAAAAAGATACCCACTGCTAGAACATGGCGGCTCCCTTTTTTGCCTCGACTCCCCCGCCCTTCTTCCGGCTCTGCGCCTGCGCAGTGCAACTCTCGGCCGCTTGTATCCCTCCGCCTATTTCCCCCCTCCTCTCTTTTGTCAGAGGCCGTTTGTGCAACAAAATAATCCCGCGCCCCGATGAGGGGAAAAGCTTCCCTTAGATTCGCAGATTAGGGGTGCTCAGTATCTCCAGACGAAAGGATTTCTCAGGAGAAGTGCCGCACTACACAGGCTTCCCAAGCGCCGCGCTCACTCTCCCGCTTTCTTCCCCTCCCCCGTGGGCCTCTCCTTCCTCCCTGGCCTCACCCGTCACGAGAGCGACCGCCTGTGTCCTTCCGCCAGGCGCTAGCAGGGACTTTTTTGTGGGGCTTTTGGGCGCCTATGAGAAGCGGCGGCGGCCTTGGGCGCCCCTGCTCGTCGTTCTTGTGGGCGGCGGCGGCGGCCGGGCGCGGGCGGCACGGTAAGTGAGGTCTCCTCGCCTCCTCTTCTCTTCCTTTCCCCCCACCTCCAATGGCCGGGCCGGCCAAGCTTTTCCAGGTCAGTCTCGCCTTTTTGTATAGGGCCCTTGTTACCGGATGTGGAAGTTGATCTCTTCTTCGCTGGTAAAAAATAATTCCACTTCCCCCGGAACCCGGCGCTTACCGCGGTTCCCTCCGCTCCTTCAAGCGCCCAACCCAGCCAGGATTTCCTGTCGGGGAAAAGCGGGTCCGGGAGAGGCCTTCCGGGGATCTGACGCTCGGGGGCCTCTGCCTGGGGAAACAGGGCCGGCGGGGAAGCCTCTGCCTCCGTCTGAGGAGAAGCTGAAGAGCGGGCGGGATGGGAGGGAGCCTCGCTTGGGGGGAGAGGGGCGTATGTGCGCGCACACGATTTGCGCCCCTTTTCTCCGTGTTCGAACATTCACACGTTTCTTCGAAGCCTGTGGTTCTTCTCTTTTCTCCGGAGCATGCGCCGCTCCTCCACCCGCCTACTTCCAGAGGCTTGCGGTTGTTTGGCTAATAACGCGTAAGACTACTAGGCCGCCCGGCCCTGGACGAAGGCCTCGTTTCGTGGGCTGCTATCCTAGGAAACACCGGCCGTGGGAAGCAAGCAGCACGCTGGAGAGCCTGACGCTTGTTTCTGCTAAATGAACGCCAATTTGGGAGTTTAAAAAACTAAAAGCACGGAGAAGGGCTCCTTCTGAGTAAGAGTCGGTAGGATTGGGATGTGAGCTTGCTTGAGAGTAAGGCTTGCCATCCTAAATGTAGCTGCTGTCGAGTAAGACCATTGAACCCCACGAACTAAACGTGTAGAATTGCACTGTATAGGTTGGGATTGAGTATTGGTCTGCCAAGGAATGATCTGTCGTTCTCCATGCTCGCATCGGCCAGTCCCTTGGAACAAGCCGCTCTCACTCGCACTTCTGGAATGCGCGATGCACACGCCTCATTCAATGCTTTCAGAGCCTACATGGGGTGGAAAAAGATTCTTCAGACTGCCTCTTTGGGGAATGGCTGGCATGAACAGCGTTTGATAATAAAAACATATTGTCTCACTGGAGTTTTGTTGATTAGATACCCCTTGGTTCCATGGAGCCCCTTGGAATTAATGTACCTGCTCATGTAGTGTTGGTGATGTGACTGTATAAGTACCTTATTGTTTCAAATAGGGTTTAGTTCTTTGTTTAGTTCTGGTAAGGACAAAGCATGATTTTGAGAATTCTCATCTGTAATTAACAGATTAACCCCTCCTTTCCTCATAGCAGAGGACCTTACTTAGCTCATTGGTGGAATACATGCTTTTCTGGAAAAAATAAGGTTCATTCTCTGAGCTTTCCACTTATAACAATCAGGCAGTGGCAAAGCCTTCTGTTTGTGATCCTGGAGAACTGCTTTCAATGACAGACAATATTGGGCTATATGAACAAACAGTCTGACGTGGCACATGACAATTTCTTATGCTCCTATAGAATTAGAACCTAAAAACTACCTAAAGATAACTGTATATAAAAGCCTTGTGACAGAAAATATTTACATAATATTTTATAATGCGTTTCTATCAGGTGATGGGAGTAGGAGCTCTATTTCTCAATGCTCTCTTTAACATTTAATTCTGGGATCCCTAGCTTTTTGTGTTCAGCTGTGACTAGGGATCAAAACATGTCTGCCCTCTCTTTCCTGTGTTAGTTTGATAGTTCTTTAAAAGTGTAATTTTCTCCAGTTAGGATATATAGCCTAGGTCACTGATAAGAGAATGTTATCAGAAGATACCACCATGCTAACTGCTTATCAGTATTGTTGAGCATAAATATGAAATTGAGTATTGCCTGTATACCTGCAGTCTTCCAGATATGTAGTGGATTTAAGTCTGCTGTTTGAACAGTTTGTACAGCCTTTTATACGGTAGCATGCTACAAGCTTCACTTTCAAACTAGAGTTTCTCAAGCAAGAATTTTTAGATTCTTTCAGTAATCTCACTGACTTCAACAGGATTATTGCCATAAGTTATTAGCTCAACATGAATGAAAGCCTTTTTCATCCACATCCAAACCTATTGCCTAATGGATATTTAAGGGCTAGTTCTTACTAATTACTGTATACAGGGATTGGCTTTTGGAATTGATTTCTGCAAAGGCACAAGTGTATGAACACTTTTCAGATTGTTATGCATGCAGGTACTCAAGAATATCCTATAAGCACTTCAAAATTGCCTTTTAAAAGATGCAGTTCTAAGGGTTGACATCTTACGCATGCGCACTTGGATGAATTCAAAGGGACTTAGTTCTAAGCATGAATGCATTAGGATTGAACTGTAAGGAAAGAAGTGTTCTGTTCAAATCATTATTTCCAAGTAAACAATTTTGGCACTGAAATATTAGAAATATTTGGCATGTAAAAAAGCATTCATAATCACTAAGGTTAGGTTGTTCTGGGAACAGTATGGAAAGAATTCCAGTTCTGAAGTGATGTGTCTGTTTCCATATGGTTTGTCAAATCTGTATTCTGTACTGATCACTATTATGAAAATACTATTTATGCATCATACTAAAGCATAGGTAAATGAGCCTAAGCAAACCTTGAGCTCATGAGCTCTGTCCCCATTTTTGCATAGGATAAGGAGTTTAGAAGCTACTGCTTCTCCTTAAATGCAGTTTATCATTTTGGCTCAACTGACACTAGTTGATGTTAAATATGGGCTTCTCTGAAACAAGCCAATTTGAAACAAGCTGGTTTGTTTCAATTAATCCATAGTTACTGCTAACCATGCTTTGACCATTTAGATAAAATGACAAATCATAATGAAGCAAAAGCAGAAATGAAAGTTAACAAACTTTTCTTGACCACTACAGGAGAAGTAAATGGGGACAGGAGCTTATGAACCATGGACTTGGTCAGCCAGTGTTCGTATTACTATGTGTATGTGTGTAATAGTAGTAGTAGTAGTGTCCCAAATGTATGTATTCAGAATTAGGTCATTGCTGGCTCAGTTCTTGCATATCTTAAAATAAAGCTGTTAACTTAAATTTAAGATGCTGTCTGCTTTTATTAAGGATAGTAGAGAAGCTACACAGTGCATCTGCCTCTGTGAAGTTATTCTGGTAGGTTATAACTAGCTCTGTAGTATCACTAAGTAGTTGTAATGAATACTGTCAGTTAAGCACTACAGTATTTTAATACAGTGCTGAAATGAGCAACACATTGATTACCTTAAAAGCCTTTTAAAAGTTGCATGCATTTCTACTAGTATCTAAGTACTACCGCTGTTAATGAAAAGAACTCTTCAATCTATTCTCACATCATCCTTAAAATAGGCACTTCTAAAAGCTTTCCATAGACATAAAGGTAAAGGTAAAGTTTTCCCCTTGACGTTATGTCCAGTTATGCCTGACTCTCGGGGGCGGTGCTCATCTCTGTTTCCTAGCCAAGGGAGCCAGTGTTTGTCCGCAGACAATCTCCGTGGTCATGTGGCCGGCATGACTAAACACCAAGTGCACGGAACGCTGTTACCTGCCCACCGAAGTGGTTCCTTTTTATCTACTTGCATTTGCATGCTTTCGAACTGCAAGGTTGGCAGGAGCTGGGACAGAGCACGGGACTCACCCCGTGTGCAGATTCCAACCAGCCACCTTTCGATCAACCAGCCCAGCAGCACAGTGGTTTAAACCACTGCGCCACCTGCAGTCCCCTTCCATAGACATACCATAACTTTATAAAACAGAGGCTACTTCAGGTGTGCCAAGGGCTTGGATGTGCCTTGGGTTTCAATATGTGTATCAGGACATCTGCTTTGAACAGCAGACACACATGCTAAATAGCAAGCAAGTCCACTTTTAGCAACCCATAAGGGGAATACTTACTTGCCTGGGATCCTCATAAACATTTTGTAATATCTAGACTACAGTCCAAAGATGAAAGGATCCCAAATGGGTATACATCCTGGTGGGTAACAACTAATTTAAGCTGAGAGGTCAAATAATTGTTACAGCTACATCATCAAAAGATTACTGTCAAAATATTTGTTGAAAATATATATGCAAGTATTCGTTGCACAGACACACACACACGCACATATAATTTTCTTTATAAAGTGGATGTCTGTATGCCAATCAATAAAACTGAGTCATGTATAGATAAATTGAACTTCATGCCAATTCCATAGGTACCCAGGAAAATAATGGTTTCTCTCTTTTACACCCTGTTGTCCCCAAAGATGGCAAATGCACAAAAGTCACGAGGAAGAGAACTGCGGGTGCGTGGTGATCTCCTGTGGCCTTAAGTCATGGCAGAATAAGAGCGGAATACAGGCATGAGTCCACAGTTTACCTAGTGGCCAGCTTGCTTCCCTTTATCCTACAGCCTGATGCAGGAAGGGTGATTGTTTGGAGGATGCATCCTTTGCAGTTTATGTGGCCCATGGGGGAGCTTGGTCAGGATCAGAAGGGACCGGATTCTTATGAGTCTAATGAAATCCCACTAGAGGACTGTTTAAATTGTAAAAGGACAGAGCACCTAGCAGCTTAATAATGTCCAAAGGGGGACGGATAGAATCATGGGAAGTGCACTATCAGGGAACCAGACCCTGACTTCAAGAACGCTTTACATAGTCAACATACTTCAACACCTGTGGCATACTGTGAATTACTGATCCCTGATTCTGAGTAGTTTAGCACATTATTGTGCTATAGAACAGCAGTTAAGTTTTCTCTCTTCCTCCACTATTCCTTGCTATGGGGGTGTGTAGGTGCAGGGGAGGAGCACATATTCTGATATAATGCCATCTTGATTTGTTGTAGATACCAATTACTAACTAGGCATTTAATTGCTCATATTCAGGGAATACTATCCTCTAGAGGGAGTTACTGCTGTAGAGGATTCACAGTAGCTCAACAGCAGAGCACTTGCACAGCATACAAATAGTCCTCTGTTTAATGATATTACTAGTGAGAAGGGTTTCAGGAAGCATTGCTAGTAAAGGTCTTGGAAAAGCTAATACTAGTTAAAGTAAACGCAGACCTATGGTTAAAGACCAGTTGTTCACATAAGATTATATGTATAGGATTAAAAAGTAATGGATTTTTTTTTGAGGGGGGAGCTTCTGTGCATTTTTTTTATTGGAACAACCCCCCCCCCCCACACACACACACGAGCCTTGAGCAAGCAGTCATATTGGTGCAATTTTTCTATTAATCTTTGAACATTCCAGTTCCTTGTTTGTGAGATCACCTATGCTGCTAAGATTCACAGCAATCAAGAATATTATTTCAGTACTCAAGACACTCAAAATACTTTTGGCCACTTGGAGGCAACTATAGATTGCTTGCAAACAGTTGCCTAATTTTAATCTAGGGGAAGTAATTTGGTAGTCCCAATTTTTCAGATGCTCCTGAGGCTGTTCTGTTAATCCCAGAAGTGGGATGGCACTGGCAAGGAAAATAAGGATTGGGTCTGTTTCTTGTGTTCCTTTAGTGACAAGAAGCAGTGACTTCACACTTTATTCTGATCTTTTTTGTCAAACTCAGCTTGTGAATTTCTTTGTAGTGGGGAAGTTTCAGTCTATTTTATCCCTGCAGAGTATTATGCAAGCTGGAAGTGACATGTAAGAATACTAGGTAAGAGCTTTAGTTAGTCTTTCTCATAGAAAAGTATGCAAGATGTTTAAGCAAATAGGAAAAAACTGTCCCAGTGGAACTTTCTTTCAGATTTATGTAGTCAATTCAAAAGCACCATGGAAAGAAAGGAGTTTTCCATTCTTCTGAGCTCATTAGAACTGTGGCTATTAAAAGCTAAGTGAACTGTGTGATCATCTAATAAATGGCAAATACAGCATATAGCTCATTGTCCAAAGCAAAAGGAGAAAACAACACTACTTTGAACCAAACTCTACTATTTTGAATCAAGTCCAAAAAAGCTACCAAATAAAAACAAAGTAATTCTAGTACAACTTCCATAAACAAAACAACCCAAATATTAGCCGTCCAGAGTATTAGCCTGCTGGGTATTGGACAGGGTAAAAATACCCAAATAAATAAATATTTTAAACTTATATTCAGCAGTCATCATGGGGTTTTTTTATTTTTTACTAACCAGTTGCTATGGTGTTAATACTTCAATGCTGTAAAATAATTGCTCCATGTAATTCTCCACTAGATGGCCCCATAAATACTACAGATGATTGAATGTAAAATAATCTCTAACTCCAGTAGAATCAATTAAAATGGAATCCCTGACTATTCCATACAAAGTCAGAGATCAGCTATTGATCACTGTGAGAACAGAAGCTAGAACCAAGGGCAAATTCATTCTCCTTGGATATATTCAAGGCCACTGAATGCTGAATATTTATTTAGACTTCCAGGCTAGCCCGGGTTTGGAGTCTGAATCAGTGAAATACCAGAGTTAAGCATGCCATCCAAAAAGTATGTCATCACCCACAGCAATTTACAACTGCTATCTGGGTCATCACAATACTACACAAAATGGCTGTAGCTCCTTTAACAAATGCTGCAATAAATGCTTCATTCTGTAAAGTAGTCGTTAAAGATATATTACTATGTCTTATGGAATCAAGTGGTACTGTGGGGCAGTAATGATTGCAATAGAACTCGCAGGATCAAAAACCATTCCTTTATGTAGAGGCCAAACAGTTCAGGGCTTTATGTATAAAATCAGCTTTATGCTTATAAGACAATAACAGGTGATGAAGATGTTGGAGCATTTCTGTAATATTGATTGATTGATTGATTGTATTTGTTTGCTGCCCCATAGCCAGAAGCTCACATCACTTGTGTTCCAGTTTAAATTTCTGGACAGTTTTCAAGCAGGATTTTGCTAATGTTAGCCCAGTCATGAAGATAGAAAGTAATGTGCAACAATTATCTGAATGAGAAATGAACATTTTTTGCAGAAAAAGAAATTGGTAAAAAGCCACGCCAGTCACTGGAATGACCTTAAGGTTTTGGAACATTATGAAGCTGTGAAACTGAATGACCAGGTGCCTCTGAATGCCCAGGGACAATGGGATTTCCTAAATGCTTATGTTACTAAGGGATTATCCCAATTCAGTTGGTTCAACTGGCCTTGTTTCAATTTTATTAAGTGCATGGCTGTAGTTGTACACTTCGTAGGCTTTGGATCTGATGGAAAGGCAAGTTGAATATTGCCAGCATTCTGTGTTGCTTGGCCAGTGAAAGAACAGTACTACTACTGGCATGAAATGAGACAGTTTTGCATGCTTCAGTATAAACATGTAATATGTAACTTATTAAGTCTTTACATTTTAACTCTGGTATATGAGAGTTTAAACTAGGTAGTGCTATTATTTATAACTGTTTTATATAACACTGATGCAGTTGAATCTTACACATATGTACCTGGACAGATTCGTGAAGGAGGAGGCTATCAGTGGTTACTAGCCTTGCTAGCTATGTGGGACCTCCTTTAGCAGAGGTGGCACTCCTCACCAGTTGCGGAGGAGGTCTTGCAACCATCCTGCTTGAGGAATCCTGTGGGCAACTGTTTTGCCACCATGCGTATGGAGTGCTGGACTAGATAGACTTTATTCTTTCTTTTGTTTTTTTAGGTTATTTGGATATATGTCTCTTCAATTTCAGTTGGATCTAGTCCCAGATAAGTTACATAGGTTTGGCATCCTAATGGGGAAGCTAGTTTTGATTCTTCACTCATTTATGTGTGCAATTCTCTGAGGTAAATAATTACAGTGACCATTTTGCACATGAGAAACAGAGGCTAAACAGAGCATCCAAAGAGCACCCAAATATGTATATAGCTAGCTGACCAGATTGCCAGGTTGCTCAGCCTTCCATTTGCTGTGCAGTTAGTATCACTTCATCTTCAAATCTAAACTGATTATACAGCAGCATGAGCTGTGTGACAGCCAGAATAGACATGATTTGTACTCAAACTATTACCACAATAAAATTTATTTTGCAAGAACTACAGCAGGCTGTTTTTCTAATATAGCTAAAGATTGGACGTGGGGTCCATAGTAGTCATTGTTTTGTTTAAAACACTTAAAATGCCAAAACAAAACAAAAACGGGGGGAAAGAAAAAGAAAAAATCATGCACATCAGCTTTCTTAAGAAAAACACACAAGGCCACAATAAGTAAATCATCTATAGCAACACAGTAATTAAATGCAGACAATGGCTTACAATGAAAGCTGAAAGATGAACATCCAGTAGGTGAAGAAATTCAAAGCAATTCAAAGCAAAGGGGCTATCATAATTGGCCTTGTTGTTAGTCCATTGCGACCCCATGGACAACATTCCTCCAGGCCTTCCTGTCCTCCACCATCCCCCGGAGTCCACTCACTCTCACACCGACTGCCTCAGTGACTCCATCTAGCCACCTCATCTTCTGCCGTCCCCTTCTTTTGCCATCTATTGTTCCCAGCATTAGGCTCTTCTCCAGGGAGTCCTTCCTTCTCATTAGGTGGCCAAAGTATTTGAGTTTCATCTTCACTATCTGGCCTTCTAAAGAGTAGTCAGGGTTGATCTCCTCTAGGACTGACCGATTTGATCGCCTTGCGGTCCAAGGGACTCGCAGGAGTCTCCTCCAGCACCACAACTCAGAGGCCTCAATCCTTTGGTGCTCAGCCTTCCTTATGGTCCAGCTTTCACAGCCATACATTGCAACTGGGAAAACCATAGCCTTGACTATACGCACTTTTGTTGGCAGGGTGATGTCTCTGCTTTTTAGTATGCTGTCTAGATTTGCCATAGCTCTCCTCCCCAGGAGCAAGTGTCTTTTAATTTCTTGGCTGCAGTTCCCGTCTGTGGTGATCTTGGAGCCCAGGAAAATAAAATCTGTCACTACCTCCATTTCTTCCCCATCTGTTTGCCAGGAAGTGAGAGGACTGGATGCCATGATCTTAGTTTTCTTAATGTTGAGTTTCAGGCCAACTTTTGCACTCTCCTCCTTCACCTGCATCAAGAGGCTCTTTAGTTCCTCTTTGCTTTCTGCCATGAGAGTGGTATCATCTGCATATCTGAGGTTGTTGATATTTCTCCCAGCAATCTTAATCCCAACTGGTGATTCACTAGCCCCGCCTTTCTCATGATGTGCTCTGCATATAAGTTAAATAGGCAGGGCGACAGTATACAGCCTTTCTCAATTTTGAACCAATCAGTGGTTCCGTGTCCAGTTCTCACTGTTGCTTCTTGACTCGCATATAGGTTTCTCAAGAGACAAATAAGATGGTCAGGTACTCCCATCTCTTTAAGAACTTGCCACAATTTGTTGTGTTCCACACAATCAAAGGCTTTGACCATAGAACTGGTCAACTTCAGCCTCTTCAGCACCAGTGGTTGGGTCATAGACTTGGACTATTGTGATGTTGAATGGTTTGCCTTGGATTCGAACTGAGAGCATTCTGTCATTTTGGAGATTGTATCCCAGTACTGCTTTTCTTACTCTTTTATTGTCTATGAAGGCTACTCCATTTCTTCTGAGGGATTCTTGCCTGCAGTAGTATACCTGATGGTCATCTGAATTAAATTCACCCATTCCTGTCCATTTTAGTTCACTGATTCCTAAGATGTCGATGTTCAGTCTTGTCATCTCTTGTTTGACCACATCCAGCTTGCCTTGATTCATGGATCTTACATTCCAGGTTCCTATGGAGTATAGATCTTTGCAGCATCGGACTTTCCTTTCACCACCAGATATATCTGCAACTGAGTGTCCTTTCGGCTTTGATCCAGTCACTTCATTCCTTCTGGCGCTACTAGTACTAGCCCTCTGCTCTTCCCCAGTAGCGTATTGGACACCTTCCGACCTGAAGGGCTCATCTTCCGGCGTCATATCTTTTTGCCTTTTGGTACTGTCCATGGGGTTTTCATGGCAAAGATACTGGAGTGGGTTGCCATTTCCTTCTCCAGTGGATCACGTTTTGTCAGAGCTCTCTGCTATGACCTGTCCGTCTTGGGTGGCCCTGCACAGCATAGCTCATAGCTTCACTGAGCTACGCAAGCCCCTTCGCCATGACAAGGCAGTGATCCATGAAGGAGATAATTGGCCTAACCTGACCTATTCTAGAAGGTGGAATAGGACACGTGGCATGGGGCATGATTTTCTAGCCACCAATTAAATGTTGCTGTGCCATAAAACATAACTTGCTTACTTACGATGTGAATCCAGAGTTCCTTCACTTGCCCATTGGATTGTTGAAGGAGGTGAAACATTGTAGCATATATCAGAAGTTCACCTAAAAGCCATAATTTTGCTATGCAGAAGCTGGAACCTGCTAAGGAAGAACCCTAGCCTATAAATGTTCTTAAAAACATGAAATAATATCTGGTGTCATGCCACCAAAATCCACAAAATCTGGTGTCACCAAAATCTGGTGTCATGCCACCAAAATAGCAAATGGTGAGTTTGAAAATGTAGCAAGAATGAGCACTTGTGTCGGTGTCCACCTGCTTGCTCACATCTCATCCCTGGAATTCTGGGTTTTTGGGGGAATGACCAAATCAGGTACAAATTTTATATTTTTCATCCTTTCACAATGAGGAGTTCTGGGATTGGGCATCATGTTAAAACAGAAAAACAAACAGGTGTATTGCAATGGAAAAAACACTGGTGTGGGAAACCAGTATACACACTTTTGCTGCATTTCTAACATTTCACAGTTGTTTGCAATGCATATCTCTGCAGTATTCTATTGCTTAATAGGTTTATGTACAGCTTACCATATATAAAAAAAACCTCTACATGCTTATACACTATAGTGACATTTTAAATAAACATCTAAATATATTTGAGTAGAAAAGGAGTGCAACAATAGCACTGAATAGTAGCAACAGCCATTACAGTTTTGCTCTTTTAAATTAGTTTATGTGTGTGTGTGTCTTTTTAACTTTTAAGTTTAACTTTTGTTAACCTTCCAGAGAGCTTCTGCTATTGGGAGGTGTAAAATGAAATAAATAAATACACACACACAAAACTGGACACCACAGTAAAGTTTTAGCACCTAAAATGTATGCTGAGATGACTTAAAGCAGGAGTCAGGACAATATGCATAAAAAGGCTTGAAGTATGGAACACGTGGTAGGCCTTCATCCGACCTCAATCTAGTAGAAAGCTACTACTTTGGCTATTGAATGATGTCCCATGTTGCATGCAAACTGTTGATTTAGCACACGTATGCCTCATTTTCCAAGTATTTTGAAGCAAGGCTGACACTTGATATATGTTAAATGAATTAATTCTTTCTCATCTGAAATATTTTACTAGATGTCCTTGGTAGATTTGGGAAAGAAGCTTTTAGAAGCTGCACGAGCAGGGCAAGATGATGAAGTTCGCATTTTGATGGCCAATGGTGCACCTTTTACTACAGACTGGGTAACAACTGCATCTTTTTATTTTTAATTGAATATTTGGTTTTGTACATGCATGGTTTGTTTATATACTATTTTGAGATAATCTTAAACTTACAAGTTTCAGTACAAAGTTACTGATCGGTACAAAGTTTATAATCTGTACAAAGTTACTGATTACAAATGAATTAATATCATTTGTAATCAGTATTATGTAGAGTGTATGAATTCAGTGTTTGTGACAAGAACAAGTTCTGCTTAGACTTGGTCAGGTTTCTAGGGGTTTAACAGGCATTGCCCCACAAGGGAAAGATTATAATTGTTACATATAAAGTTTTTGAGATGCTAATTTCTGCATCATCATGATCACCAGAAGCAACAACATAACATGTCAATATGCTGCACTGCACTCACTGTACCAAGTTCTGTGCTTGTATTGTGTAAGCATGAGTCTGTAGATTACATCTGTGTAAATACATTTATGTCAAGTTATAACTTAAGTTTTGCTTGAAACTTTTGATATCTCAGCTGGAGGCACTTTAGACTTATGTTCAGACTAACTTGATTGCTAATGAGTTTCTTGTTAGGATTTTGATGATATTCCACTTGCACGATATGTTGTGGTATTTTTACATTGATATATATGCTTGGAAACTCATTGGCAACTTGCTTACCTATAAAATCTTTGGCTATACTTGCACAAAATGCTAAGGCAGAATTCTGGAGAAACCTAGCTTATTGCTTATAAGCAAGCTGGTTCTTCCTTCTGGCAGAAGCAACTTCAGTAAACAGGAACTCCCCAACAGGGAAAAGTTCAGCAGAACCTGATTCCCAGCTTGTTACTCTTCTAACAAGCGAAGGATGAGAAGCTAGCTTCAAAGCCCTGTCTTCAGATTCTGGCTTGTTAAGGGAGCAACAAACCCAAGAGTTGCAGTTTGGATAGAAAGCTTTTTTTTTCCTCTGGTGATTTCCTGGTTACTGAAATGCTTCTGCTGGCGGGGGAGCCATGCAAGAACAACCCAATAACGTGTATCGGTACACTTACTCTTGCATAATAAGCCATAAATCTTTGAAAGCCTGGCTTCTTGTTTTGTGCAAACATAACTTTCTGGGATGTGAGATCATCTGCCTGCCTGTGAAATACATGTGTCAAAGTAAGGATGACCATATTTTTCTGACCATATTTACTTATATATAGCAGGCTTTTGTATATACGCTAAAGAAAACATGAATCATTAATTCAAAGCAAAAGGCACATTATCTAATTTTCCTACTGACTTCTTGATCATTTATTATTCATGAAATTGAACCTAGATAAAAAAGGTCTTTCTGTGTTCTGATGAAAAGTGGAAGTTGGCAAGAGCTGTGTGCATGTGAGCTTAATGAAAATAGCCCTGAACACAAGAGTTTGTAGAATATCTTTCCTTAAACCACTTCTACATTGTTTATAAAGATTGTTGTCGCTATGTGCCCTGAAGTTATCTCTGACTTAAAGCAACTCTGTGAATGCATTCATTTGAAAATGTATTTTCCTTCAGAACCTCTTCACTTCTAAATTCAAGGCTGTGGCTTCCTTTATGGAGTCAATCCATCTCATATTTGCTCTTCCCTTTCATCTTCTGCCTTCAACTTTCTCTACTCAAAATAAATATAGTCTTATCAGTGTCATTAATTTAGAGGGTGTGGGGGGAATTATGTCTGTGTTTTGTGTACTCTAGTAGGGAGACAGGGATAGAAGGAAAGCCTTGCACACTTTTTTGGGGGACTAACAATCCACTTAATATATTGTCTTGCAGCTGGGAACATCTCCGCTTCATTTAGCAGCACAATATGGGCACTATTCAACCACTGAAGTGTTACTTCGAGCAGGTGTAAGTCGAGATGCGAGGACCAAAGTGGACAGAACTCCATTGCATATGGCAGCTTCTGAAGGCCATGCAAGTATTGTAGAAGTTTTACTTAAGGTACATTTTAAACCCTTTTATATTAACTGCCCAAAGACGGAAATGCAACTTAAATACTAATTGGCATGAATAGAAATTGTCATTATTAGTGGCCTCTAAAGGAGTTATTTCAAAACATTGCCTAGAATTGAAAGGGCTCTTTGTGCAGCCTGGGGCTTTTCCAAACCACCTCCTTATTGCAGTCTCTTTCTCAACTACCCTAGTCTCCAAGGTGTTCTGTGGACTAGAAGCATATGATACATTGTACTGGAGGAATCTGTGGCATCACAGATGTGGATATTTTAGATTTGATAACGTACACCGTGCAAAACATGTATTGACTATTGCTTATTAGCCATTATCTGAGAAGTGAAATCAAACCTTTGACATTGAATAATAAAGTTATAATGTCTTGCTACCCAACTCTCTTCTTTCCTCAAATAACCATTGATTCTGTGATGGGTGTTAATTCACAGCATCCTTCCTTAGCCTACTTTGCAAATTAATTCTTACTATTAGTTCCTGAGAATTCACTGTGGCCTGGTAGTGTCTTCTCTTTAATACAGTTTTCACATCTGTGAAGAAGAACTATGGTATAGCAGTTAAGAGTTTGGGACTGAGAGTCAGGAGATCTGGGTCCAGTCCCACTCAGCCATGCTCTTGGGTGAATTTGGGCCAGTCACATATTCTCAGCCCAACTTATCTCACAGATGTCATGTGTGGAAACAATTGAGAGGAGGAGAATTATGTGAGCAACCTTAAGTTCCTTGAAAGGAAAAAAGGCAGGAAATAAATATAATAAATAGATAAAAATATTACTAAATACATTAAACATTTTCAGTACCTCTTCACTTGGCATTTCTTGAGAAGACATCTTACATATATTTATTGTATTTATATCCCAGCTTTTTCTACAATGAATTCAAGGTGGCTCTCTGTTTCACCCTCACATTCTAACTTCTGCAGTGCTACAAGAGAAGTTGCTTATGCTTCTTATTGATGTCTGTATTTCCTGATACCGATACGCTGTGGGTTTTGTCTCAGTTATGCTGCTGTTGTTGTACCTGTAAAATGCTATAAAATGCAAATAATGCCATGTATATTTAAGGATTTATCCAATTCATTGTGGCTAGTAGTGTGGTTAGTGACATGGTAACAGGAATGGAAGTAACTATTTGATTGACTGTGTTTCTCAGTTTTTAAAACCAGGAACAAATGTGATCTAGTTTTTTTTAATTGTAGCATGGTGCTGATGTAAATGCAAAAGACATGCTGAAGATGACTGCTCTTCACTGGGCTACAGAACACAACCACCAAGAAGTAGTGGAACTCTTAATAAAGTATGGTGCAGATGTCCATACGCAGAGTAAATTTTGCAAAACGGCATTAGACATTGCTCTAGACAATGGATATGAAGAGCTGGCAGAAATATTACAGGTAACTCAAAGAATGCTTCCTTAAAGACTGTCCTGGACCTCCATAGCTTTTCCTTTCTGTGTAGTTTTCAATAATACAGTTATTTCCTATTCCATTGTCATGGCTTCTTTATCACACTACACTCTTCCTTCTCCATTTAATAGCCTACTGCTATAGCCTACCACTTCTGTATGGTTTCTGGAAGGTACTAAAAAGAGTTCATTGAGTAGCAAAGGTTGTTATATATTAGCTGTGGTTTTTAATTGAAGCCCCTGGTTGCTATTCTTCACATAGTCTGCTTAAATTCCATTGACTTTTATGGATTTGAAGCAGCCGTGATGTGCAAAAATTGCAACTTTCACAACTATATTATATTCTAGTGAATGTAGTAAAAAACCCCTATATTAGTTAACTAGATTACAGCTTAACTGGGTTTCTGGCCCTTTTAGTTATATAACTTGATGACATTCTTCAACTGATTTATGCGAACAGCAAAGTTCCCTTTCATTTTCAAGTGTGACTGTGTGTATGCCTGTCTCAAACACTGATTCCCACTGTTTTTCTGCTAGGTCATCTCACAAGATTCCTTCTTCCCTACATAGCCCTAGCCTGACTTGTAGTGCATGCCTTCTTCACAAAGTCCTCTGAGATGATGTATTAGTTTAATTTCTGAATGTCTGATTTATCTGCTGTGAATCATACTGAGAGTTTTCTCTCTGAGTATAATGTGTTATCCCTCTAAGGACTGTGAAAAAAAGTTGTTATTGTTGTCTTTTGTTATAGATTGCAATGCAGAACCAAATCAACACAAATCCAGAAAGTCCTGACACTGTGACGATACATGCAGCAACACCACAGTTCATCATTGGACCTGGCGGGGTAGTGAACCTAACAGGTCTGGTATCTTCTCCAAATACATCAGATAGAGCAGGTATTCAGATGTACAGGGGATTGTAAATGACTCGTTCACCCAGTTAACCCCTCTAGTAAACTATTGGAAATAAAATGATGGTAAGGTTATAGCAAGTGCATTGTTCCTTTGTTGTCATTGTCGTCATCTTGTGAATATCCGATTTTTAAATAGCATTTCCGATGGCAGCAAATTACTTTCAAATTGCAGTTTTGCTTTGAAGTGATTATTTGCACATTCAGAGAAAGACAGTGAGAGTGTAGAACATTCCTGGTTATTTCAGTAAAGGCTTCAGCTTCATCTATGCAGAGAAGCATTTACCTGAAATTAAGCCTGTTATTGAAGGAGCAGAAAAGCTTGCTTGTGCAGGAGAAGTTGAGCTACATGTCTGGTTCTGGATATGAGGGCAAGATTATGTTCTTGCATATAATATTTGAAATGAATATTTGTGTAACATTCTGAATGGTGTATGGTTTGTGACTGTATTTTCTTTGTAGATGACACAGGAGTGTCTGCTGTTCAGTTTGGTAATTCCTCAACATCAGTATTAGCAACTTTGGCTGCCTTAGCAGAAGCTTCAGCTCCACTGTCCAACTCATCAGAAACACCAGGTGAAAATATTATTTGAACAGATTCATTTTTAAATAATAATATTTTTTAAAAGCAATAAGAAAATGCACTGTTTGGTAGGCTGACAGGGGTGTGATTTAAATGGGTAAGATGGTACACAGGGAAAGTTCTAGCAACACACTGTCCTCCCCATCTAAAGTTTCATTCTCCCCACCCCCATGAGATGAAAGCTTCTATCTGGTCTTTGACATTTCTGACACAAATCATGCACCAAAACTATAGAAAAGCCTTCCACTTTTTATATTCTTCAAGACCCTTGTAACACTGCTTGAATGTTTGAACACTGCTTGAATTGACTCTGTTTATGATAGTCTTTGTGCTTCAACATTTCAATGATTCGTAATGGTCTCCAGTTAAAACCAAAAAGGCAGTATAGATAGAACTCAATTAATGATACTTTAAAGAGCTAATAAGTGTCCAGGTAGAGGAAAAATAGTGCTGAGTGTTTAAGTGTTTTCTAAGGTTAAATAACTTTTGAATTGTGCAGTATAATTGAAGTGTAAGATTTTGCTATCCTATGAACAAGCTCAGTGGTTTTGGAAAACTTAATCAAAAGCATCCTTTGGTCTCAGTTGGAACCTTAGGGCCATTGATATAGTGCCAGAATTTATGAATAAAATAAGTATTTCAGCAGTCCTTCTTACAAGAGAGAGGATGCACTTTAAAAGAATGAGGTCAAGATTTCCTCCATAAATGCTCAGAATAACTTATTTAAAACTTCTGAATCTGTGTGCCCATATGCATGCATTTTGTTGTTGTTGTCCAGTTGCAAAATAGTGTCTGACTCTTCGTGACCCCATGAATAATATTCCTGCAGGTTCTCCTGTCCTCTAACATCCCCCAGAGTCCACCCAACCCCACATCCACCTCCCCAGTGACCCCATCCAGCCACCTCAACCTCTGCCGTCCCCTTCCTCTTTTGCCTTCAATCTTTCCCAGCATCAGGGTCTTTCCCAATGAGTCCTTCCTTCTCATTAGGTGGCCAAAGTATTTGAGCTGCAACTTCAGGATCTGGCCTTCTAAGGAGCATTCAGGGTTGATTTCCTATAGGATTGACTGGTTTGATCTCTTTGCAGTCCAAGGGACTCGCAGGAGTCTTCTCCAGCACCACAATTCAAAAGCATCAGTTCTTTGGCCTCAGCCTTCCTTATGGTCCAACACACACAGCCATACATTACAACTGGGAAAACCATAGCTCTGAGTATAAAAACTTTTGTTGGCAGGGTGATGTCTCTGCTTTTTAGTATGCTATCTTGATTTGCCATAGAAACATAGAAACAGAGCGAGTCAGAAGGGGCCTCCTGGGCCATCTAGTCTGACCTCCAGCACCAGCTGGCTCCGCTCACGACATGCTCACCATAGCTTTCTTAACTCAACTTGGTGTGGGTTAGGAGAAGTAACTGAGCATTAGCTGTGTCAACATTCACAAACAGATAACAGCTTAAAACAAAATAGAGTGCTTTTATTAGGAAAAAAGTAACATGCACACATGCCTTTCACACACAATACAGAAGCAGACAGAGCTATACTTAAAACAAATCTGCTAGCAGAGGCCCTGTCTCCTCATTATCTCAAAAAAGTGTTCTTATAGTCCAGATAGAAGGCAAAGCCTTCAGATTAAACTCACCAGATTAAACTTCCTTTTATAACCTTAAATCCTATGCTAGACCTGTTTACAATTTTTTTAGGAAAATCAACAGGGTCTGAATTCAAGTAGTTTAGTTCCTGTAAGTGCTAGATAGTTCATTTCCTTTATTTCTTTTTTCTTATAGAAATTTTATGAGGATTTTAAAACTAAAACTACAAACAACAATCATCGCACACACCAGATTTACTGGATCAGCCCTCTAGTACCTATCTTTTAACATTCTATAATCACACTAAAATCCATTTGTAATGACTTGAAAGCATCGGTGGATCAAAAGCAGGTCCCGTTTCTCCAGCCAATAAAATCATCATAATAACAATAATCCAAATTTAATAGCAGTCACTATCTTCCTCTTCTTTATCCATGAAATCAGTCTCATTATTTCTGCCAAGTCCTGTTTCTCTTAAGCAATGCCCAAGGGAAGTATCTCCAAATTAAATAAAATTGAAATATTCTCTTTCTCCTTCAGAGATAGATTTGATCTAAACATTCCTGGACAGTTCAAAATCCTTTCAATTTTCTAATAGTAAATAAGTTCCTCACTACCACAATTACACGTAAACATCAAAAATATCCATTTAACATCTCTACAATTGTCTTAACTACTTTACTGGTGATGAATAATACTTATAATACCTTTTAGGACATTTTTCTTTAAGCAGAATTACTAATTACTAATGTTTCATCTCACTTAGACACCAGTAAATCAAATATGGTTAGCGCCTAAGCCAGGTTTTTACAGTCTAACATATATCATCAACAACAAACACTTATTAGAAATACAGTCAGAAATATCCATTTAACAATAATACCTTTTAAACAGGATTTCATAGAGCTAAATAGCTTAACCGTTCTACATCTCATGTACGCATATCATGCTAAATGATTCACCTTTTTTTTTTTTCTGGCATAGAAAGAAAGAAATGTCCCTTATCTTCCCTTTGCACTCCTGCCAAGTTTACTCTTCCCTTTTTTTTTCTTTACCCCTCTACCAGACTGTTATTCTCCCATTAAACCACCATAATGTCTGTAATGAAGTCTTCAGTTGCAGCCACATAAACATAGCCTCTTTTAAGTGGTCTACTAAGTTGTCCTTCTCTAAGATGCCACGCAGATCCCATGAAAGTTTACTTTGTAATGTCTGTGTCTTGGGTTGTGGCCAAGCTATACGCAGAACCACTACACTTATTTTCTTTCCAGTTCCAAATTTTCCTTCTGCTTGTTGGATATTTTGCATATTCTGTTTAGGTGCGAGTTTCTTACCTAAAGCCTGGTCCATAGAAATGCTTAGTTTATCAAAGCCGCTTTTTTGTTGGATTGAAAAACAATTAAGTCGCTCTAGAACAATCTTCTGTCGCCTTATAATCGCCTGCTGAAATAATTGCACATCTATTAAAGAAGCCTGTATTTTGAAAAATGCCTGTCGAATTTCTTCCATGTTAGCAAAGGATTAGCAAGCCTTGGCAGGTGTCCAAAGATCCACAGAACGAAGAGAAAAATGGTTGCCAATTCTTGGCGGAAGTCCAAAACAGATGTATAAGAGCAAGATCCTCTATTACTCAATTCCACAGCACCATTATTCTCCCTTGGAGAGATAAAAGAAGATAAATCTTTTCCTTACTTACAAAAAGTTCTGTCTTTCTCTCCGTTATGCAATTCGCCGCTCTTCAACTCGGTGGGAGGGAAGGTTTCATTTCCCCCCCATCCAAAGGGCTTTTGTAATTAGCAAAAAAAAAAAAAAAATACAGCTTATTCCACAGTATTATTGCAGAGGAAAAAAAAAAGAAAATATGTTCCAATAGATCCGATATGTTCACAAAAGCTAAAACAAACTAAAAAAAAGTAGTATGTTGAGAATTTATGGAGGGCAGCCTTCCCTCCGGTAAACACCCAGCTGAGAAAACTTGATTTTCTCCCATTAAATGTGGAGTTGCTAGTTCCACATCGTCTGGGGGATTTGCCAAGCAATCTATCTGAGCTCCTACAGAGCTTAGAATGAGCCCCACAGCCCACAACCGGGCAATTACCAGCATGTTAACGGAGAATTGTTAATCACGTCTGTATCATTTTGACGCCATACTTCTTCCTATTTCCTTTATTTCTGATGTTCAAGAAGAGATTGCTTGTGTCGGTAACAACGGTACTGAGAAAACTGCAGCTTTGCTGAAGTACAAAAGTATTTAGGAATACACGCACAGACACACTGAGTAGGACAAAACCAAACCAGTGCGAGTGGAGCATGCGCAGTCACCATGGAGGCTGGCTTTCTACTGAAATAGGAGTAACTGGGGAAATGATGGTGAAGGAATTAGATGGGGTATCTGGAGGATGGCATGGTTGACTGAGTGGAACTGGGAGCAGGCGCCCTCCCTCCGGCAACCTTTTATTGTAGTCTCCAGAGGTAATTTCTAAAAACAAGTTCATTGATACGCTTCCTGATTATATGTTTTTTCTTAAATCATGTAACAGTTGTGGCTACAGAAGAAGTGGTGACTGCAGAATCTGTAGATGGTGCAATCCAGCAAGTGGTCAGTTCCGGAGGCCAGCAGGTCATTACCATAGTAACGGACGGCATCCAGCTTGGAAACCTCCATTCTATTCCCACTAGTGGAATGGGTCAGCCCATTATTGTGACCATGCCAGATGGGCAGCAAGGTGAGTGGGAAGCAGGAGATAAAATGAGAACTGCAAATTCACTTTTGAAAAAAAGCATATGAATACGTGTTTATACTTACATTTGGCTCAATATTCACTATATCCCACAAATGCATTTAGGGAAAAATGGAAAGGAAGAATACAGGTGCATTATTTATTTATTTTTATTTATCTATTAAAGCTTTTCTATCCCACCCCCTACAAATGTCTCAGGATGGCTTACAATACAAAGGAGTGCTATAAAGAAAGAGGCTGGAAGGAGCAACTAGCAAGAGTCTAACATTCATTTTCCAAAATAGATTAAAAGAGTTTCACACCATATAATTATATTTTGAATACATGGAAACTCTGAAGTAAGAGGCAGTTATAGCGACTCTTGAACCTTTATTCCTTTATAGCCCAGAAGTAAAGAAAAGTTTGAAGTGAGTTGTAAGAGTTAACAAATACACTCATCCCTTCACATTCATGGGGGTTAGGGGTGCAGGACTACTGCAAAATTAGTAAAACCATGAATACCTATAGTGCTTCCCCACCCAACCTTAACTGTTGAACATACATGTACTAGATTGTTCCCTCCCACACTGTGTGTGTGTCTTTGCACCCACTGGTGTAGCTGAAGTAACCGCTTTACAAATGTCTCTTTCCTTTTTCTTGATATACTGTATATACCAGCATATAAGACAACTCCCAATTTTTGCTTTGCCCTTTTTGGTTTCAAGGGTGATCGTGTATGCCTGTATAACATGTGGAACAAGCAACCAAGAATCATGTTTTAGAAAATACCCATATATATCAGGAATTTTTTAGTCTACATGTGTCATCTGCAATTTTCCGCAGTAGGCTACCCCGCCAAAAAAATCAGTTTAATGTTTGATGGCAAACTTGTAAATAATCAAAATAAACCCGTGAAAGTCGAGGTGTGACTAAACAGGTGATGTAATGGTCTCTGAGCAAGTTGTACTTTTGAAAGCCCTGGTTGCAAAGTACAGGATTTCCATGAAGGGAACATGATATACTGCCCTGGAAAGTTCCTTTTGGAGGTGACCTCTCCTTCAGGAAGCACTGAATAAGAGCGGTGGGGTGGGGGTGGGGGTGGGGGTGGGGAGAAGGTACTGGAACAATGGAAAGCTTTAACAATAGCATTCAGAGATTGATTTGCTTCCCATATATAAAAAGAAGGAAATAAACTGTTTCCTGGTATCTCTGATAGTAACTGTAGGCCTCCTATAAGGCACAGCTAGACAAAAGGAAAAGAGATGAAGCTTTTAAAGGGGAGAATTAGGGAATGAGACTTAGCTCTGCTTCCCTCCTCCTACACTTGGCAGTTATCCCCTGCAAACACGCTTCTCCACTTGCAAACCGTGCTCATTTGTTGTTTTTGAGTCTAGTCAGGAATGGAGTGGAAAGCAACTAAAAGCAGATAGTGGGAGAGGCACATGGGACAATTAGCAGGTTGTGCAAGGCCAGGCATCCGCAATGTTCCTGACCAGGGTGCCCTCCTCTGCAGCTCCATACAAATATTTCAAGATTGAAACCCTTTCATTTCTCTAGTCATATTTAACGCTGCATGAAAACATTTCCCTGCTTGCCCACTGAGACTATGCTGATTAGTAGTGACATGGATTTCATTCTTTGCTCCTGCAGCACCTGAACCTGATAGAAATGTGACACTAGCTAGAGCTAAGAGAACAGAGGTGTGGGATGGTGTGCTCCCTGACCAATTACTCCTATGTGTAAACCTCCTTCTCTGAATCTGCTTTTGGAGGTTTGACGGGTACTTAGCAGGGATGGGGCCTCTTTTGTGTTAATGCCCTGATTCTCAGTATTAGTATCTAATTGAAATGTCTTCTCTGGTGATACTGCTGGGTGCCTACCCCACTTTTAGGCACCAAGTTAACACTGTTTTATTCTCTCAAGCTTATGTTGGGCAGTAACAAGATTTTTGTCATCTGTTGTCCGCTTATTTTGTGGCTGTTAATTCTGTTACTGTCTTGTGTGTGTGTGCTTGTTTAGATTGATTTAATTTTATTTTATTTGACATTGCTTTATTTTGTAAATACCTTGATGCCCGTACAAGTGAAAAACATGGGAAACTACAGTTTATCATGACAGGATAACCACAGCTTGTTGTTGCAACCAATCTTACAAAAAGTTTTTTAACCATGGTTTATTGGAAAGCATCCAACTTCAAACCATGGGTTATTAAGCTGACTTCTTTCAGCAAAACAGAGTTACTATTAACCACAGTTTGGGCTTCAAATGTAATGCTAAACTGTAGTTAATCAACAATGGAAGCTAAAGCTTCTGATCTTCAAGAAACTTCTGAATGTGTTGGAAAAAGGCAGGACATGAGCCAGGGAAATGTTTGAGCCTGAAGGTTGCTGCCACCCATTTCCATCACTGTAAACTGTGATTTATCACAACGTCCAAACACAACCAAAATAATCTTCATATTTTGATGCAAACTTATTTTAATTGAAGTACTTACAGTACCGGCAACAGACATTGCTGAAGAAACCGTGATCAGTGAAGAACCTCCAGTCAAGAGACAGTGTATTGAGATAGTTGAAAATCGGGTGGACTCTGCAGAAATAGAAGTAAGAAATCTGTTAGCTGAGATGTTTTATGTAGATTTTCTAAACTGTTTCTTTTAGTTTATCTTTACAGTTATTTTTGTATTTCCACAAAATAAGGAATTTATCATTCCATTATACATTTGTCTGTAATATATCTGTTTACTGTGAATGAGCCATGGTATGTGGTTTGATCGATGGAAGTACAACCTCACAGTTCCTCAGTAAGAATTCAGGATTTGGTGTGAAAGGAGATCCAATATTCATGCTATTCTTATTAGCTCAGAAATGAAAAATGTTAATTACTATGCCTAAAAGTACTAAAGGTTTGGTATAAAATATGTAATAGATTTAAAGAGCTTTCTTTGAAATGTGAATAAAATTAAGATACTTTTGAACCACCTGTATTTCTGTATTGGCAGTTTTACTGCTGTTTTCAACTTTATTTTGATCACAAGGCTACCCATACTGTAGCAGTGATGGATAATATTAGGCCATTGTATTTTCAAAATTCTATTGTATAAAATACCATTTTGTGGTTTTTGAATGGCCTGGAAGACTGCATTAGTATGATTTGGTAATTAAGTTTAGATAGTGTATTGACTATGTTGTTTCTCTTCTTACTGTGGTATCATGTGAACTTTCTTTATTGTTTTAAGGTATTAGTGCAAGCTTTTCTTGCTGCACTTTTTTTTAACATGGGCAAAGTTTTATATGTGCAATTAAAAGCAAGGATTCTGTTCACAAATTAGTTTTGTTTCTTATTTGAAAACATAAGCTTCTCAGTCACAATATTTGAGTGCTTTTTAGATGCTTCATGGGCTCACAACAGTTCAACCCCTGTTCTATGGGTTGCTCAGTGTTGTACTAAGATGATGTTTACATCATGGGGTATTGTCATTAATATCATGTTGCTTTCTGACTCATATCCTCTGTCCTTTGCTATAAAATACTGTTCTGGTTTTCATTATGCTTAGAAGTTTCTCTTTTATTATTAGAATTGTAGATTGCCATCAGGTTACAAGTTGCATTGCAGGGGAAAGATAAAAAGCACCAACCTGAGTAGCTTGTAGCCTATATTTTGACAGTGGTGAAAGCAAGGGGTATAGAAAGAGGCAGGATAACTAGGAATAATTATAAGCAAAATGCTTTGTTCCATCCATGATGAAGCTGAGGGTTAAAACCACAGGCTTTCCAGAAAAGGCAGGTTTTGAAGAGGAATTTGAAGGAGGAGAGTTGGCCCCATATACTTATTTGATTATTTACTTTCAAATTCCCATAGGACCTTGGTGATTGAAAAGTGATTTAAATTGTTGAAGGCAGGAGTTCTAAGCAAGTGTGAATAGGCAGAATATCTGGGATACAAGAGACTTCAGGGCATTAGAAGTGTCATCTGTTCATAGGTTCTTAAATTCGGTAGTTTTGTGTATTGGGACACAATACAACAGGGTGATATGAAAATTGACAAGAAGAAAAGAGGAATTTGGAATAGGGAAAAGGAACTGATTCTCTAAAACTATGTGTAAGATGTACTTAGATTACATTCTTGGAAGACACCCAGAAGTAAATCTTGTTAAGATCAATGAGTTTACTTCCTAGTAGGCATGTTGCAAGCAAAAGTTGTTATCATTAATAGGAAAGAGAATGAGGGTTTTTAACTTCCTGTTTCATTTCAGCAAAACTGTATTTATAGAGGGACAGAGTCTTTTTAGTACTACCTTGCGATTAAAGTAGAAACTGTAGCTGAAATTAGTTTATTTATAAAAGCATGAACAACTTTAAAGGAAGCTTTTATTTGTATAAAGGTCAGAACAAAGCCATTTCCTAGGTAATTATTTTTAATAATGTAGAAATGCTAGCTTTTCCATCATGGAAGATGGCAGCATCTCAAAAACCTGAGCATTTGGTTGACCAAGAATGCTATCTGGGATATTCTGTGGGATGGAAATAAT
This sequence comes from Varanus salvator macromaculatus, assembly GCA_023646645.1. NCBI lineage: Eukaryota > Metazoa > Chordata > Lepidosauria > Squamata > Varanidae > Varanus > Varanus salvator. The sequence continues at coordinate 11,906,244 of JAIXND010000786.1, forward strand.
TTTCCTTGCTTTGAACTCAAGTATTCTTCTCTGTCATCAAATAAAAATGGAGGCGGTAGGTTCGATCTGCAATTGACTTGCTGAATAATTTAAAATCAAAAATTCAATCAAGACACAATCCAAGCAGTCCCCTTGGAGAAATGGATGTAAATTAAAATCCGGGGTTAAAGCTCATGATTGATATACTCTGAGTAAGAATATTAGCTGGGGAACAGAGATTATAGCAACTGATAGTCCTCTGCTGTAGAGAGATAATTTTGCCATCTGTGGGACCAGAATTAAGCCTGAAATCTTTTTCAGAGGTTAGGCTTACAGTAGTGGTTGTCTATCAGTAGGTTCTTTTCTCTCCCGCAAATATACGGTATCCTGTGCAACGATGCAGCTCACCATCTATTGAACCTTTCAGTTTAGTCCTATGCAGCTTTACCATGCCTTTCCTTGCAGTAGGCATACTTTTCTCTTTAGCTTCCAGTGGCTGCTGTCAGTCCAGTCCTAAGTCTCTGATGTCTCAGAGAAAACAAGGGCGCCAACATTAACAGCTGAGCAATGGTTCTGTGAGAAAGGGACCAGCTCCCTGGGTGATGGACTGGGGATGGCCAGGTTGTCTGGCCCATTCCTGTTGTTATAGGTCAAGATCATAAACACCATATGGCCTTGGCAGCTGCAGCTATCACCGTTAAGTTACTCTGAATTGGGAAATATAGGAGGATGCTTAGACCAAGATATAAGAATGAGAGTACTCCCGTCTGTTTTTCTAGACTGCTTCCTTGGTTTGAAACACATGAACAGAAGGATGCCTTGCCCCCATGCAAGGACATGTTTGACCTGTGGACTCAAATACCGTATTTTTTGCTCTATAAGACTCACTTTTTTCCCCCTCAAAAGTAAGGGGAAATGCCTGTGCGTCTTATAGAGCGAATGTGTGTGTGCAGTAAGTCTGTCAGATGTGGAGCCCATGGGGAAGTGATGGGGAATGTGCCTGTGATTATGTGCCTATTTGATTCAGAATATTTTTTTTTCTTGTTTTCCTCCTCTAAAAACTAGATGCATCTTATGGTCAGGTACGTCTTATAGAGCGAAAAATATGGTATGTTGTTTCCCCATAGCACAGATTAGTGATATAACTGAAAGATGGCCAAGGTTCATGCAGTCCACAGACACATACCCTTCTTTCTGATACATGTGGGGGAAATGACACTGCCAAGCGGAGCTTTACAGAAATCATGTCAGACTTTGAAGCTTTGGCGAGGAAAGGGAAGAACTTTGGGCCCCAGATAGAAAAATACTCCAAGTGAATGCCTGGTTATGAAGGTGGTATTGATGTGAGAGATTTGGATTCTGGTACCACAGGCTACACTTCCTGGAAGATGGACTGGTGGCAAAAGATGGGTTGCACTTTATAAGAACAGGAAAAAAGGTGTTTGGCCACAGCATGAAGAAGTATATCAGGAGCACTCTAAACTGAATCCTAAAGGCGAGGAACAAGTACACCTGGGTGCAACATCAGACAAAGGCTTATGCACCAGAACAGAGGGAGCATCTTGAACAGTGCAGGGAATGCTTATCAAATTTGCAGGTGACACAAAATTGGGTGGAAAAGCTAATACCCTGGAAGTCAAAAAGTCTCAAGGTGATCTTGATAGGTTTGAAAATTGGGTTAAAAAAACAGAATGAAATTCAGTAGGGACAAATGCCAGGTTTTGCACCTAGGAAAAAAGAACTAAGTGCAGTTTTACAAGATGGGGAATACTTGACTCAGCAATACTGCAAGTGAGACGGATCCTGGAATTGTAGATCACGAACTGAATTTAAGCCAACAGTGTGATGTGCCTGCAAAAAGGGCAAAGACTGCATTAATAGACGTATCACTTCCAAATCATGTGAAGTACTAGTTTCCCTTTACTCAGCATCAGTTAGGCCTTCTCTCAAATACTGTATCCAGTTCTGGGCACCACATCTTACGAAAGATGTAGACAAGCTGGAAAGGGTTCAGAGGACAGAAACGAGAATGATCCAGGGACTGGGAACAAAGCCCTGTGAGGCGAGATTGACAGAACTGGGCGTGTTTAGCTATGAGAAGAGAAGACTGAGGGGAGATATGATAGCACCCTACAAGTACCTGAAAGGCTGTCACAGAGAGAAAGGACAGGATCTCTTCTTGGTCATCCCAGAATACAGGACACAAATTAATGGGCTCAGGTTTCAGGAAGCCAGAGTCCAGGAAAAAAATTAGTGAGGGAACTTGTGGGCGCTTTCACACTAGTGGAATCCTAGATGCAGCTGGACAGCCATCTGAGAGGGATGGTTTAACTTGGTGTCCTGCAGTGAGCAGGGTGTTGGACCTGATGGCATTTTGGCCCCTTCCAACTCTACTACTCTCTCACCATTTTCCTTCTGGACAGAATGCAGAAATCAGGAAAAATACACAGCTGGTAGGTGGATAGATTGTACCCACTGAAGGCAAATTCAGCCACTCTGTACATATTTGTGTGAAGGGCCATAACAAATACCTCCAATAAGTATGTAAATAATTTCAGAGTGATTAAAGAGATGAAGTGAGAGAGCTGTGTGTTTTTGTTAGTGTGTTCTCCTGGCTCATGAAGCTTCTAGAATGCATCGTCCAGCAGGTAGTTGCATGTCTGATGTCACAGACAGGACTTGCAAGTGAAGAACCATGCCATAGACCTAATGCCTCTGAAGCTACAGTGGACCGTGAAAGCCTAATGGAAAATAACTGAGCCCCAATGGAAACTTGGCAGACTTTAGAAAGTCCTGAGAACCTTGTCTGAGCTTTACAACATGAAGCAATAGAAATATTATGTAGGTTCTTCTGACTCATGAATGACTCTTTGTTCATGCACATTGTTTGAGTGGGTTTGGAGTTCTTTGATGGAAGGTCATTGGCTCTAGACAAGTGATGCCACTTGTGCTTTGTGATAGAATACACTGGTAAATAGTTAAATGTTTTAAATTTAAAATAATTTAAATAATCTATAATTTAAATTTATAGGAGAAGAGAAAAATGGTGATCTCATCAGTCTAAAATTCCAATCCTTGCTGCTGCATGTACTCAGTTTCAGTGCACTGGTGTGGGTTGGTGGGGCTAAATAAACTGATTTGGGGGTGTGTATTTAGGCTCAAAGTTCTAGATCACTGGCTTTAATCCCCTGTTAAACATAGTGTGTAAATCCTAAAAACAGGCTGCATTTTCAAGAATAGAATTATGGCCTCTTAAGCAATGAGCAGCTACTTTGACTAGAAATACAAATGGTGCAGCCTACTCATTTCTATCCTCGCCGCCTCCCGGCCAGGTTTGCTAAACATCAACATTGCTTTTAAGTGATACTTCTTTTGACAATCACTTCTGGACAATAATATTTTGCTTAAACTAAAATACAAATGAACCTTCTAACCTGCACGCAGCAACTTTGCCAGCAGACAAACCAGGAAGAGTTCTATTAACTGTTGTTTCTGTACGTGTCTCAGTACGTCCTGAGATATTAAGCCAAAACTATGGCTTCATATACCAGATTGTTCTGACGCTGTTAACCATGGTTTCCTGGTTCAGAAGCAAAGAGAAACTATAAATGATAGAGGACTTTCTGGTTTGTTCTCTTGCTGAGGAAAGGAAGCAGTGAATGCAATATGTGGGGTTTATTAAGCAAGATATAATGATCCAGATGCAGTATATTTTAAAATATTTTTTTCTATGTAGAAGTTCCAAGTTTATGCCACCAGTTTTCTGTTTGTCTTTGTAAATTTTTGCAAATGTTAATTTGTTAAACTAGCATATTGATTTAATTTCTCACACCAAAGACATTTGACTAAATCTTTCTGTTTTATATTTAATAGGAAAGAGAAACTTTACAAAAACAGCTGGATGAGGCCAATCGAGAAGCACAGAAGTACCGCCAGCAACTTCTCAAGAAAGAGCAGGAAGCAGAAGCCTATAGGCAGAAGTTGGAGGCAATGACTCGCCTCCAGACAAACAAAGAAGCTGTTTGAATTGTTGAAGCAAGCGTTGTATAAAGCCAGTTAAGGAAACTGCAGTACAATCTGGACCTGCATGCCATATAGGCATGGACCCAGGATTATATTCTAGAGAAGATGCTACAGGTTTGAAACTGGACTTAAGCCATGAGCTCTGGTGAATTTCTTGTATCATAAAAAACCCCTCAGAATTTAGACATTTTGTGCAAAAAATATTTAAAAAGAAATACTGTAAATAGTTGTTTTTTTACAGTTCCAAAATTCGTTGCTTAATCTTTTTGAAGGGATCCACAAACATGCAAAACCAATGTTTTGTGACCTTTTTGATTTTAGTATAAAACTGCTGAAACACAGAACAGTTTTAAGGGTGATAGCTGTTGATTTAAACTGACAGTGTAAAAAATGAATTATGTGACAGAACCAATCCTGAGAGCTAGCAGCTTAGATATCTGAGTCAAATATCTTTCCTGAGTGAAAATCTTTTGTACAGCTTTAAGTAGTTGCCCAGAATCTCTGAATCCTGCCCCCCCCCTTTTTTAGGAAAAAATGTAATTTTTATATTTAATTCCTGATATATTCAAGTAGATTGACATGTATATGAAGCTGATATTTTTTAAACTTTTCAGTTTGTATATATGCTGCATGTTTTTTAATAATTTCTATATACATCTTACATAAGTATTTTTCAGGAAAGAGGAGGGAAAATTATGAAAAAAAAAGTTTAACATACAGGTCATGGGTTGTGGGGAGGGAAACAAGCTGGTGGATCATTGCTGGGCTTTTCTTTAAATTAGGAATGGCATTTCTTGGAGGAATGTAGGTTGGGAGAACTAAAAGAAAACCAAAACCAGTATTTATGTAATATATGAATAATTTGAAACTATTATGGTCGGAGCATGAAATCACATTTCTAGTGTATCTTACAAATTTGGACTACAATTCTGCAGGTGGAGATCAAGCAAAGAATGTCTCCATAAGACTCTACTCTAACTTCTCCTCCCCTATTGTGTTACCACTGTTGGAAAGACTGTTTCTTGACAGAATATTCATATTACAGGGCTATAAACAAGGTAGATGCAGTGAACACCAAAAGATAGTAGGTATGTATAATTTTGATTGATTAAAAGCAGGTACAAATAAGCTGAGCTCATAAAAACAATTGGCAGTCTATGTATACAGACAGGTAAATAGGAAACCGGCTGCTGGCGTATAGTTGTACAAATTACTGAAGAGGGTGGAAGCAATTTACAAGGATGAGGTCAGGGAAAGAAATAAACATAGTACATTCCACGTCTCAGTGAAGAACACAGAGCAGGCCTTGGCTCAAAAGCCTTGGCTCAAAGAGTACCCAAGTCACAGTCTGTGCAGCACAGCAATAACATGGTGAGATGCCGCAGGGGATATGGAGTTCAGCTGGAGTCTTTGGATGTCTCCCCTCACACTGCAGCTACTCTTCCTACAAGCTGGGGCCCTTGTTGGTTTTCCTCACATTGCTGCTCCTCATACTGCTCTCCTTCCAGAAGTGTGACTTTCATGTATGAACAATATAAAAGGTGGGAAAGTTGAATTCTCTACAATTGCCCTGAAATGAAATGAATGGAAGTAATCAAGAAGAAGATGGGCTTTGAATGGAAATCAGTTCCTCTGCTCATGTATTCCTTCTGTTTGACAACTGCTGTGATCTCTCATCTCTTATGATGTCAGTATAGTTTGGAAAGGAAAATGTTTTTGTTTGTGTTAATGTTTGTGCCCACTCAACCCATTGAGTAGTAGTCAGAATATTATTTTTCTTGTTTTTCTTCACACAACAAGCTGGAATCAAGATTGCCCTAATCATTAATTCTGGAGACAGGTTTCTGCACTTAATATCATCAGTCAAACAGCAGCCGGGGGGGGGGGGGGTTGGGGGCAGACAGAGAGGGCTAGGTTGGCTCTATTGATAGGATATGATAACATTTGGATCTTTTAAGTTACCAAAAATAAGAACCTTTGTATTTTCAGTGTATAATGCTTTCAATCTTTAAAGCATTTAATATCAGCAGATAGGAGGGCAGTCCTAAACGATCATACATATGAGTAGTTCCCAGTTGGTAGAAATATTTCTTTCATAGGATTGAGATCTTAAATCTTTAGTACATCTATGAAAAGTAGATAGGTAAGTAGCACTTGGTCCCAAACTTGGGGTTAATGGGAGACAAATGTTAAAAGATGTGCTAAGGGCCTCACGACTCAAATGTGTATTATGCACATACAGCAGAATGCAGAGTAGATGGAACGGTACCATTACAGATTGCTGGAAGCTGCTGCCATTTTTGAATGCAAGACGAAAACTATAGTGGGGAAATATCTGTTTAGAAATGTGTTTCTTCACTTGCATTCTCAAGTGGTACAGTCATCTCACTGCACGCATCAGCCCTGCCATAGTGGTGCAGAACCAAGAGACACATTCGGACATTTGCGGCTTTCAGACCTTCACTTAGACCATACTGCCTTAAGATTATGGAGTGCTACACTGCATTACACTTCAAACGACCGTGCAGCTTCTTTATTTCAGAATATATCTTGTATTTGATTTGTGCTTTGCTGTGTCCATGTTTCAGTGCTTTTATGAAAATGTATAACTTTATAAATCATCTAGATTACCTATACAAAATAATCGCCCTTAAAACTGTACTCTGGTCTACTTTTTCTATTTACAATTAAATATCTTTTCCACAAGTGCGTTGTCAGGTCACTTATTTTACAAAAATCAGTTACAGCCACACACATTTCTTTTATAATAATAATAGACACTAGAGCAGCTTTCACCAACCAACCTGCTGTTCTCCAGATGTGCTAGCCTACAATGCCCCCCATCCCCCAGTTAGCACTGGCTGGAGGACACTAGGCTAATGCATACCTTAGAGACACTTGGTAAAGCTGCAGGTGCTGTTCCCCTTCCCTCTTTTCCCACATCCTGTGGCCAGAAAAAAAATCAGTTGGGGACACAGCCAGTAGAGCTGCTGTTGGAAAGCAACTGCCATCTCAATTTACCTCAGTATTTAATGAGTGGCATGACAAAAGTGGTTAGATTTTATTTCTCCCTTTCCCACAGTATCAACATCAAGTAGCTCAAATACATTATTAGTTCAAAAAAGAAAAAAAGATGGTGCTACTTTGCACAGCTCATAATATACTGGAGTAACTGTAACAAGAGGTTATGGTCAGTTCACTATTTTTAAAGTTCTAGGCAAATCTGTGGACAGGTCTGGTGATAGTTATTCACCCTGGTAGACAAATGGGACACAGGAAGTGGCATGGTATTGAGACAGCCCATTGATCTGTCTAGATCAGTATTGTCTAGACTGACTTTCAGCAGCTTTCCAGGGTTTCAACCAGAGGTCGATGTTCAGAGGTATGACCCTAAACACCAGTTTCTAGGCAGCAATAAGGCTATTGCTTTTTGGATCCTTTTCCTGGACAGAGACATCTGGTGGAGCACAGGTGAAAGGAAGATGATGGACCACATGGTCTGACCCAGGCTGGCTCTTAGGTTCTTTATAAGACAAAGATACTTCGCTGCCTTCTGGCAAAGAGGTGGCAGTGCGAACAGGCTTGTCAGGAATGTATTGTGAGGGAGGGTTGTAGAGAACGGTTACCTAGTCAACTGTAGTTGGTGATCATATTGTATGTCTACCATACTTTGTGGGCAGTATCACATATTGAAGCTTCTTAAGTGGACAGCTAAGAACAGATGGGTTGGCAAAGAAGTGGGCCGCACAGGTACTCTTGTCAAGGAGGGGTGAGAACGCAGCTATTCCCATGGGAAATCATGTGTGGCTCACTTTGACAGGCTTGAGAGAGTGTTGCCTGTTGCTGAGAGAGGTGATGGAGAAATACTTAAATTATGCATAATCATCCCCCAAAGTGTAGGTGACTATACAGGAGGAAGCCTTTGGTAATATTTAGGTGTGAGCCCCATTGAGCTTAATGTCATATCAGCATACTTAGATTTGCACTGAAAGTAATGTAGACATGGTCTCAAACCAAGATGTCCGCATGTGCAACATGTCAGAAAGATGAACAATTTCATGGGGAAGAACAGCAATGTACCACATACCACATAACTTATTCAACAAGTAGGTGAGGGATCCTGGCCTTTTGGGCCCAAGGGCACATTTGGGAAATTTGGGCACCATCACAAAATGGCTCCCCAAAAGGGGTGTGCCTAATCGCATAATGCTAGCCATGGTGGCAACTAGTCAAGTGGAGAAAAATAGCAAGGCTAGAAGAAGGATGGAAGGGAAAGCAACATGGAAAACTGCTGCCTGACACCTCAGTCTTCCACAATCCATACGGACAGATCAGCCTTGCTGTTCCCTCTCTACACCTCTAGCCCTCTAGCCCTGCTATTTCACTATCCTTTTCTCATCATTTCTCTCCCTTCCCCATCTCTAGCTGCCTTCTTTCCTTTCTGTCCTAGCCTTGCTTTTTCTCTCTCATTCATCTCCTTTATTCGGCTGTTTCTCTCCAGTTCTAGTCTCCAGCCTTGCCATTTCTTCCTCCTGCACTTTTTAATATTTTTTAATTCTGCTAAATAATAAAAGAACAAGTGAAGGTAAAAATAGTGAGGAGGAGAATTCTATAAGTCAACCGGGGTTCTTGACAGGATAACGGGATAGAAATATAACAAAGAAATAAATACTTGTATGTTTTGTACATCTTGTTTGTAATTTTACTCAACTGTGATTGAGAATTGGTAAATCTGAGGAAGGGGGCAGAGAACACACTTCACCAGCCAGAATTTCCCCACCGCCTCCTCTTGGTCCTCTGTGCTCAAAAACAGTATTTGTTGCATTATGTTTTCTTGGATTGTGACGTCCTTGGCATTTGCTGTTCCTACACTGTTTGGTCAGTCACTACCCTTTCTGAAACAGACATAAAGCACATCCAGTCCATGAATGATTGGAAGGCTGAATCCATGACGTTTTCTACTAATTACAAATACCTATTATGTTCATATACTGAGCTGGAGCCATTCATGGCCATATGGAGTTTTCCCAAGGCATCAACTACATGGAACTTCAGAGCAATTAACCAGAAATGCTCTGTCTATTCATACAATTGCTATAAGCAAACATGCCCACCTCTTTAACTTGCAACCCATTCACTCCAAGCACAGGGTAACTATAACAAAACACATGTTTGCATCAAGTAATATTTGCCCACTCTACATTCAATCTCCTCTATCTAGTTTCCTGTCTGAACAAGACTTAGTTATATTTGTTCACTCCTGTTGCGTATTTATTGTTCCAAACTGAAATTGTAATGACCACCATTCTTTCCCATTGCTTAGTAAAACAGCAGGAGTATCCCTATCGTTTGCCAGCTTTTCAAATTACTTAAATTAGAATGTTTTTAAAACCTTTCCGAGTGCTTAATTTAGAAAAACCTTCAAGTCAAGTAATATTTATTTGCTTAAAACATGTATATGCTGCTTCATGGTGCTCACAGAATAATGGAAGCCAAACAAGAAAGATGTAGTGGCACAGTCCATCCCCAGCTGTACACACGGCTCTGTGTGAGAGCTGTAGAGAAAGCTGAGAGTTTGGGCGGTATAGAAATTAAATAAATAATCTGGGAGATCCGGGTTTTAGTCCCCACTCAGCCAGGCAAGTGCACTGGGCAACTTCCGGCCTGTCACAGACTCTCGGCTCAACTTCTCTCGAAGGGTGGTGGTAGGGATAAAAATGGAGTGAAGGAGAACTACATGAGTCACCATTTTGAAACAGAAGGAACCATATCAAGCTGTTTTATATCAGGTCAAATGATTAGTCCATTGATGATCAATCTATTAATATTGATTGTAGCAATTACATGGATTAATGATTATATAATTCCAGTGATTATGAATTATGTTGAACTTGGAGGCTTGTGTCCGCTCCTGAAATGAGGCACTCAGATTGCTGCCTCACAATGGTTATTATCTAGGCAGCCATTTTTAGACATCTGGATAAAGTTCCAAGGGTGGGGAGATAAGAAAATAGGATGCTGAGGGCAATTAACTAAGTCCTCATTCCCAGCCTACTCGTGGGATGGAGGGCTGGGCAACAAGGAGCAGCCAGAGCTGAATGGTTGGAGTGAGCCTGTCTACAGAAAAGAGAAAGTGAAGCAAACTCTGAGATTATGCCTGCAAAGCAACAAACCATGGGTTAAAATCCCCTCCTCTGTAACAACCCAGATTGCCAGGTTCAGACGCTGCAGGAGGGTTTTTTCATCGGGAAACAGTGTAGAGGTAGCAAAGTAAACATTTGTCCTTAACTAGATTGACCAGAAGGAAGGACTCCCTGGAGAGGAGCCTAATGCTGGGAACAATAGATGGCAAAAGGAGAAGGGGACGGCAGAGGATGAGGTGGCTGGAAGGAGTCGCTGAAGCAGTCGGTGTGAGCTTAGGTGGACTCCAGGGGATGGTGGAGGACAGGAAGGCCTGGAGGAGTGTTGTCCATGGGGTCGCGATGGGTTGGACGTGACTTCGCGACTAACAACAGCAACAACAAGATTGGCCTTACATGACTGATCATCTTTTGAAACGCCAGTCGCTGCAGTTGGGGCATCACCATCATTATCGCTTTCCTCCTCCTCCTCCTCCTCCTCCTCCTCAAACTGAAGAGAAGAAGGGGGAGTTGCTTGTTGCCATTTCATGGCCAGGGGGTGTTGGGGGGGGAGGGGGGAGGGGGGAGGAGGGGGGCAGGTTCATGCTCCCATTTGAGGAGCAGGGGAGAGAAGCAAGGGCTTTGGCGTCACCGGCAGGAATAGATGTACTTGTGCCTTGGACTTTGAAGCTGCAGATGAGCAAGAATCTACTTCAATTCACTTTTGATGAGAATTCATCAAAGAGAGAATGAGAGAGAGATCAAGTCTGAACATTAAACTTGAGTTGGCCATGCTCTATTTTCTAGCATGCCAGAACTTCAACTCAAACATGGAGTGGAGCTCTGCACATTTAAAAAATTATCTCATCTTCCAACCTACATTTTAACTCCATGTTGGGCAAAGAGCAGCACTGTAAAAGTTGCCTTTTCTAAAAGCCATTAATGAGACACTGCATTCTAGTTGTCCTGAGACTCTGGTGAAGGAAGGGATAGAAACACTTTTAGTGAAGTAGTCGCTTACTGTGAGTTTCAATTCCTTAACAAGAAAAGTAGCTTAAACAAGAAGCAAGTCAAAGTTAAACACTTGTCAATTCCATCAATTACTGTGCTATCCATTTTGAAGAAATAATAGACCTCAAATTTGTTTAATTGAAGTTAGGCTACATGTTACATTTCTACAGGAATAACTGACTCTAAATAGATGCAAAGCCCAGTGTCTAAATGACAGTTGTCCTACATACCACTATGATCCCAGGGTACTTCCAGATAAGGCTTTGAATGAGAAATTGCCCTGCCTCATTGACAAAATTTTGCAGGTTAACCTCATAACCTTCTCAGGTTTTCCCACGTGTATTACCATTATTTCTTATCCAATTTTAGACTTGCACAGAGTAGATCCACTGAAACAAATGGAACTTAAGTCTCATTCATTTGAACTGGTCTACTCCATAGGGCTAAGCATTGGCTACTATCCTTTATATTTCTTCCGTAAGACCAGCCTAAAACCAACTGGGAAAACTCATATTGCAAAGAGAGACAGGGCCTTCTTGAGCTTTCATTTCTCTTGTTCTCAGTGCTTCTCTTTTCAGTGTTTCCTCCTCCTCTGAATCATAGTATCACAATTGTACAATACCATTCTCTAGTGAAGCCATGGAATTCTATCAGCTGTCCATTATCAGGTATCTAAATCTGAAAATCACAGTTTGATACATATAAAGAGGTTCCTTCCTTGAGGATCTCTGTTTCAACACTCACCGTCCTTTCCCTCTCGCCCCAAATGTGTGTGCATACACATGCACATGCATATATGTATACGTGTGTGCGTTTCGGTGTAGGGTAGCAAAGAGAGACTTCCTTGTGGTATTTTCCATCTCCAGTTCTGGCATTTGTATGTGCATTCATGTAAGCAGAAATATAGACTATCTGGAACCACTGTACAGTTGTTTGGAATGTTTCAAGTTCACTGTATTAAATGTTATCAAATGTAAATACAACAGCATAGGAAAATTGTCAAATTATGAAACTCCCAGGCACCACCACAAAATGGCTGCAAAACTGGTCCATTTTGTTCATGATGATCGACTTCTAGCAGTGGCCCTCCAGTGCTTCAGACAGAAGCCTTTCTCAGACCCCGCTGGACATCCTGGGGCTGAACCTAGGATCTTCTTCAGGTGAAGCAGGTGCTTCAGCACTGATCCATGGCCCTTCCTTTATAACCATCCATCATGTTTGCCAGTGCTTAACAGGTTACCCATGGCCATGACCTCAGAAGGGCCCTGCCAGGAACACCCTCTAATTCAGCCTTCTGTCCACACAGTGGCCAACTTGCTTCCTGCAGGATCCAACAAACCCCCTCCTGCCCATGTGCCCAGGCAGCTGGGCTCCATGCCCCTCTGCCCCTGGTACTAGAGGCAGCATGTCGCCATAAGGACTTGTAGTTGCCGTTGCCCCCTCAATGCTCTTTTCTAAACATCTTCCTATTTGGTGGACAGCACTACATCTTGTGGGATTGGATTTGATAGTTTTGCTATGGCCAGTTGGATAGAATACTAAGTGCATGTTTTTCCTTATAGATAGATGAAACACCCAGAGCCTTACCTAACAGAAAAGATCAGGGAAAGAGCATGCAGTCCCCACAGGAAATAATTGTGGAATTCCAGACTGGATCAGGGCCATCAACTGGATTGGAGCCCAGACTGGATCCCCCCCCCCCGCCTTTATAAGGCAAGCTTATAAAGAGCGCACAATACAAGACACTGGTTAGCCATTAGACTTGCGCAGACACTTTCTGTGCCTCCAGAACTGTTAGGAAATATAGAGAGTTTTCTTCTTCCAATGAATATGCAAAACTGTAAAGAAAATATTCACTTCTGCTTTTTTAGGGGAGACATAGTACTAATTAGAATTATAATTATTTTCTTAGTAGTTCTTGGCTTGAAACTGTGGACTAGTACATGCATTAACTGATGAATCACATGAAGTTTCTTTGGAAAATATGCTGGAATTAGGACTCCTTGCTTAGCACTTAGCTAATGTGGCCATTTGCTTCTTTCATGCATCAAACCTTTTGCTGCCATTGCCTCTACTGCTTCTGGGTTTCTGCTTCTGGTTTCTTCGTAGAATAAAGATTGGATCCCCTAAATACTCTTTCCCCATTTTCCCTATCCCACCTTTCTGTATGTTCCTCTGCATTATAGCAGAATCATGCAACTTTCAGTCCGTCATCTCCTTGAACGCTGGACTTTCCCCAGTCAGACTTCCCACACCCTGCAATCGTGGCTGGAGAACGCAGGAGAGACCCTTAATTGTCCACAGACTGCCAGGGTGAGGAATAGTGAGGTTTCAATGAAAGCTCTGAGGGAATCCCAGGACAAGATGCCAATTTTGCATTCTTGACTTCATTACTAAAGAAGATTACGTATAAGAAGGGGGATTTTTTAAAAAGCTTTTACTGCTTGGATGTGCTGCGAAGCATAGTTCTGCAGCATGTTCTTTCTTAAAAGTCAAATGCAGAAACAGTTTGTGCAGTTCACCACTCCTAGTCTGTTCTACTTAAGCATTTGCTGTCACAGAATACGGAACTGGTCGTGAATTTAGGATTCAAGAAGGATACAGTGAGCAACTACGTAGCCAGGTAATTTCAGACTCTGGACTTAACTGTTTTATGCAGGTCTGGTTTATAAGAGTTAAGCAGGGCTGTCAAGGAAAAGGACATTTTGGGTGGCCCTCCTTCATAGGGTTGCCTGAAGTGGGAGATGACATGTAACAGCCCGAGGATACGCATTTTTGTGTTTCGGTTTTGCATGAGAAGGGATGACTCACCGGAGAAGACAATAATGCTATGGAAAGTTGAAGGCAAAAGGAGAAGAGCAACTATGATATGGATTGTTTCCACAAAGGAAACCACAGCCTTGAATATATAATAGCTTTAAGTATACATTCTGAAAAGTTGAATAGAACTTCAAAGCAAGTTGCACTTGAAAAGAAACAGGGGGCTGTTAAAAGGTAAAGGTAAAGGTTTCCCCTTGACGTTATGTCCAGTCATGCCTGACTCTCGGGGGCGGTGCTCATCTCCATTTCCTAGCCGAGGGAGCCAGCGTTTGTCCGCAGACAGTCTCCGTGGTCATGTGGCCGGAATGACTAAACACCAAGGTGCACGGAACGCTGTTACCTGCCCACCGAAGTGGTTCCTTTTTACCTACTTGCATTTGCATGCTTTTGAACTACAAGGTTGGCAGGAGCTGGGATGGAGCAACGGGAACTCACCCCGTTGTGCAGATTTGAACTGGCGACCTTTCGATCTACCAGCCCAGCAGCACAGCTGTTTAAACCACTGAGCCACCTACAGTCCCTAGGGACTGTTAGCCCAGGGTTAAAACCAGGTGCTGGAGGTCAGAGAGGCCATGCACCGCAGCGGGTGACACACATGCGTGTTGCTCTGCTCATGGACTGCACATGGGCACCACCATTGCTCATGCACACAAACGTTTGTTTTTAGAGGGCAACCTATGGGGTAGCCCTATCGCTAAGCAGAGGGAGGAGGTTGCTTCAGGTGGCAGCTGCCAGAAGGTAGCAGCAAGGTATGGAAGGAGTTTTCCTTGTAGCTCCTTCAGGCATGTTGGGGGACACAGCTGGGAGCATGTCTTTTCTCCCCTCTCTTTCCAGTAGATCTGAATCCAACATGGGAGGAACAAGTACACCTGGGCAAAGCATCAGACAAAGGCTTATGCACCACAACAGAGGGAGCATCTTGAACAGTGCCCAATATGGTCTTCCCAAGAAAGGAAGAAAACTTGAGTATAAAGCACATGGTCTTTGACGGCTATTTACCAATGTATGGGAAGCAAACAGCATGAACTTGAACTCTTAATGTGGGAGGATGAATAGAACCTGATACGTAGGTAGAACTGAAAATTGGTGGGATGCCTCCCATGACTAAAATCCAACAATTGAAAGATATAACCTGTTCAAGAACCAAAGGAACAGAAAGGAAGGCAGTTGTACGATATGCAAAAGATACATATCTCTGCAAGGCATGTGGTGGCTCAGTGGATAAGATGCTGAGCTTATCAACAGGAAGGTCATCCGTTAGGCAGTTTGAATCCCCAGTGCTGTGCAACGGAGTGATCTCCCATTACTCACCCCAGCTCCTGCCAACCTAGCAGTTTCAAAGCATGCAAATGCGAGTAGATAAATAGATACCACTTTGGTGGGAACACAGCTGTTCTGTGCACAAAAGCATTTAGTCATGCCAGCCACATGACCATGGAAGCATCTTAGAACAATGGTGGCTCTTCAGCTCGCCATGGAGATGAGCACTGTCCCTAGAGTCAGACAGGATTAGCACACATGTGCGAGCAAAACCTTTCCCTAAACCTGCATATCTCTGCACTGAAATGCAGAAGGATATCCTTAGTAGGCCCATCGAGAGCATCTGGATTCATATAAATAGAGCAAGGAATACAAGGAACACATTTCATGATACCTAGTCGGAATCTGGCTTCTTGTAACTTGAGTCTGTTATTCTGTGTCCTGCACTCTGGGATGACCCAGAGAAAGCAGGTCCTGGACTTCCTCTTCCGACAGCCTTTCAGGTACTTGTAGGGTGCTACACTAACTTCTCTTCTCGGGCTAAACATGCCCAGATTATTTGCCAGGCTTAGCTTCCTGACTTTGGATCATCTTCGTTGCCTTCCTCTGAACCCTTTCTAGCTTTTATATTTTTATATTCATATTTATATTGCAATTTATATCCTGCCTTTTTCCTACAAAGGACTCAAGGCAGCTTACATCATCTCTCCTCCTCCATCTTATCTCCACAACAACAACAGCCCTGTGAGGTAGGTTGGGCTGAGAGTCTGTGGCTGGCCCAGAGTCATCCAGTTGGCTCCATGGCGGAGCGGGGACTAGAACCC
Organism: Varanus salvator macromaculatus; assembly: GCA_023646645.1. Taxonomy (NCBI): domain Eukaryota; kingdom Metazoa; phylum Chordata; class Lepidosauria; order Squamata; family Varanidae; genus Varanus; species Varanus salvator. Next base: position 11,922,280 of record JAIXND010000786.1, read on the forward strand.
AGATCATCTGAGTCCTAGTCCCGTGCTCTTAACCACTACGCCACACTGGCTTTTCTGCATCTTTTTAAAATTTTGGTTCCCAGAACTGGACACAGTTCTCCTATACCCTGAGTAGTGTTGAGTATAGGAGAATAAGTCAGAAGGATCTTTAGAAGGCCAGATCCTGAAAATGAAACTCAAATACTTTGGCCACCTAATGAGAAAGAAGGACTCACTAGAGAAGAGCCTAATGCTGGGAACAATAGATGGCAAAAGAAGAAGGGGACTACAGAGGATGAGGTGGCTGGATGGAGTCACTGAAGCAGTGGGCGTGAGCCTAAGTGGACTCTGGGGGATGGTGGAGGACAGGAAGGCCTAGAGGAGCATTTTCCATGGGGTCAGAGATGAGTCAGAGATGACTTCACAACTAACAACAAGGTGTCATCATAGTGTGGAAGAGGGTGACTGGATGACCCATGTGCCTGCACAGGTTGCCACTCAAGTGCTGTCGATGGGTGACTGCAAGGCCTTTTCAAACTGGACTGGGACACGGCAGCGCTTGAAAAAGAGGATAATCCCCTGGTGGACCTTCCAGCAGAGGACCAGCTGCTGCAAAGAGGATGCATGGCCACCCCAGAACTGTGCGGCCTGCCCTGTGCTTCCCAAGGGGCAGGTTTCCTCTGTCCCTGAAAAGTAGGGATACAATTCCTCCACAATTCTTTGTCCCCAAATTGGCAGCAGTACAAACTGTGCATGTTGCTGCTTGCCATTGCCTGGGCATGCTTTATAGGAAAGGAACGGAGCACATAAAGAAATAAATGGCAGATTGTTGGTTCTGTCTTATAAATTGAAGTGAATGCTGCGAAAGGAAGGACTATCTGGTTAAGGTAAAGCATATATATCAGAAGTGGAGAAATCAAGAGTTGGGATTTATGATCAAGCCATATCTCTGGGTACAGTTCCCTAAATTGCAACATATTGGGATATTAAATATGGTTGTACACCCTATTGTTTTGAACATAATGCTGGGACAATAGAAAGCAATTTAAGCTGAGGGATCCCAGAATGTGCAGTGCAGCCAGGTCAGTTTGTACCCTGGACTCTAACAGGCAGGGAAGGCACCGGTCTGGGGTCATGGTTGCATTTACAAATTAAGAAACTGTCCCAGGCACCAGCACAAAATGGCTGTTGTGGGAGGCATGACAAAGGACAACTACTTGGCCCAAAGGTCTGAATGCAAAGCAAAGCCCCGTCCAATTAAACAACTCCCATGAAGCCAGTTTTCAGCACCAATAGGGACCTCATTCACAGCTGTCCTTGCAGTCTGGAAGAAAATATTTTACCGAAGAGGGAAAAAACAGGAAGGACAGGATACCTTGGTGGTCTCAGCAGCCGGACGGGGTCCTTGGCAACTGCTGCCCAGACCATTCTTACAGGGTTTTTTTTGGGGGGGGGATGTGCATGTCTATCAATCCTCCAATTCAGTAGGATCACACAATTCAGTGAGATTTCGCTTCCTGCTTCAAGTGTCCTGCACTTCAAAGGCATGCTGAAAGAGGAACAGGAGTAATTTCCTACTAACTTGCTTACGTAGGATCCCAGCGTGCCTGGCAGATAAAGAGAGTATAAAAGGGCTGCGGGATGGATGGATGGACGGACATCGACTCAGGAAAGGCAGGGTTGTCTGTGCTCTTCTTGCAGCCACCTTTGGAAGGAGCTGAGACATCAAGAGACGTCCAGAGAGACATCATGGACCACGAGGAATACAGACAGAGAGGTGAGTAAATGGACGGGAATGAAGGAGGGTTTAAGGATTGTGCCCTTCATGTTTTCTTCTTCTTTAGTCCCTGATGAACCTCTGAGCTCTGAAGGCTTTAAAATGATCAGGCAAGTCCGCAAGTAGACAAATCAACCAACAGCTCTTTGCTGGGATGGCTAAATCGAACCTCCACATTCAGAGGCAGTGTGTCTTTGAATCCTGCCTGTGAACTGCGGACCACGACAAGAAGGCTGTTGGTTTTTATGCTTTCCTTGTGAGCTCCTTAAGGTTTTCTTACATTTCTACCCTGCCTTTTGCTCAGAAGGGCACTGTGGCAAAAGGGCACTGAGGAAGAGCCAGGGAGGAGTGGCGGTGAGTTGGACTGCCACTCAGCCGTGAAGCCCCGAATGACCTTGTGCCAGTCACAGACTCCCGACCCAACCTCCTTTGCAGGGTTGTAAGCATAAAATGGAGCCATGCAAGCTGCCGTGGGTTCCTCACAGGAGGAAAAAAGGTGGGATATACATGCAACAACAATCACCTCAATTTATATGCACAACAACCCTGCAGAGTAGGTTACAAGGAGAAAGAGTGACTAGAGAAGCACATTTTGGGATGGGGAATCTAAGGTCCTTCGGACAACCATCTGCAGCCCTTGCCAGCATGACCCATGGACAGGGATGCTGGACTACAAATATTTCCTACCTCTGTACTATCTGTACCTCTGTTGGCTGTGCCTCCAATTGGGGGAGCAGAGAGAAGGAGGACTTTGATCTGCCCTCCGGTCTCCCTGCCCATTGGTCATGCTGTCAGGACCAGACTGGATAGGGATTGCAGTCCAAAATGCCCGGAGGGCTCCAAGGGAGACCGGAGCAGGTGTGTCCCCTACAGCCCAACCCTCAGCCGGTCAGCTCCAGTGGAGTGCCATGGGGCATGCAGTGTGTCTACTCAGAGCAACCCCCACTGAGATTCGTGGGGTGTGACCTCATGGAAGTGAATAGAAGCTTGCAGCCTGGTGTGCGAGTATTTATGAATTTGAAGTATTTTTATACTGCTCCCTAGCCAAAAAAAAAAAAAAAAAGCTCCCAAACCGGCTTACATCAAATCGATTAAACAGTCCCATCCCTGTCGCAGGTTTATAATCTAAAAATGCATGCCGGAGAAGACAAAGGAATGGGGAGGGAGGAGGAAAACTGCATGCTTTCTGAGAGGCATCTGCAGCAACAGACCCTCCTCGAGGGGAGCGTGCATAGGAAGGCGACCCTTCCAATGGCATCCTCGTTCGGGAGCAGACCCCCTGCACACGTGTCCCCGCAGCAGCCTCAGTCTTTCCTCCCCTGGCGGGGCTCATCGGGCTGCGGGTGGCTCTGCCTTGGCGCCGGCGCCCGACGCGGCTGCCCAAACCATCCCTTCGGCGCGGCGGCGCTGCACGTGCATGTGCAGAGCGCCCTCCCTCCCCGCACGCACAGGCGCCGCCGCCGCCTTGGAGCTGACGGCTCCCCGCTTCCTCCCCAGGGAAAGAGATGGTGGACTACATCTGCCAGTACCTGACCCATGTGCGCGAGCGGCGCGTGTCTCCCGACGTGCAGCCCGGTTACATGAGGGGGCTGCTGCCCGACGGGGCTCCTTTGGAGCCGGACAGCTGGGAGAGCATCTTCAAGGACATCGAGCGGATCATCATGCCCGGGGTAAGGACGCGAGCGGCGCGCCGCAGCGACGGGCCGAGCAGAACGGGGGCCGCAAGCACACGCACGGTGGGGGCAGAAGCGGGACCCTCGCCCCCCTCCAATCCAGTCCGATGCTGCACGTGGATGCTCTTCGCAAAAGAAAGCGCTCCTTCCTTTTTTACACTCACGTACATGGTTACAGAAGCTCATCTGTGTTGTATTTTTACTTCCAAAATAGCCACTCTTTCCCACAGCATAGCGCTTACTCCCAATGGTAAATATGTTCAACACTGGGGCATTAAAAGCAAATTCCATGTCTGTTCCAGGAGTCATGCTGGTCCTGTGATTTAAGAGAGCTTAAAGTACAAAGTGGAGCATGGGTTCCAGAGGGCGCCTGGAAAGTATTGGCTTTCTTTTGAAATGGCACCCGAAAGCAAAATGCGTTTTCATTTAACACCTGCTAAATGAAAAAAGCCATGCCATCAAAAGGTGGAACAGTAAAGACTTAGTGACAATTCAGCACTGCATTTACACACACGCACACACACACAGAGGACAAATAGGTCAGGTAATTTTGGTGCAACCCTTGGATCCCTTCACTAGAACCAATTATGATTATGATTAGATTACTTATGGCTTCCTCTTTGTGGAAGTAGCATCAGTGTGTTCCACTGAGATAAACTGCACACACATTTATCTACTAGCTGCACATGATTACACTTCCTTTGCTCTTGTCCCAGAACACAAAGATGCTGTTGCAAGATCTAAGATGTGGGCATGCAGACAGGACTGCAGTTATCCCCTTCTTGGCATGAGAAGCAGGAGGACGGGCTCTTGTGCCTTTTCATACTTGTACACAAGAGGGAAATTTAGCAGGAGTAGCAGAAATGGGGGGCATTTTGAGTCATGGTGCCCTGTCCTTGGAAGTCCCCACCGCGTGTTCAACACCTGGCAAACACTGCTTCCTTATAACTGCAGACTTTTAAATAATTTCTGGATCTGTTGTTCAGCAATACTATTTTAACTGTTGTTTAGATTGCAATCAAAAGTGTTTGGGAGATGGATGGTTTTGCTCTGCTTGACCATGTTATTTGCAAAACTCTCCTAGAAACTGGTATTTAAAAGGGCAGGCCTAGAGGTTAACGAATTAAGAAAGAAATCATAATCATTGGAAAAGAAGATAGATAGCGCTTTTCTCATTCATGTGTGGAGTGACACAGGTGCCTCGGAGGAGATGCGGAGGGATGGCAAACTGTGGCAAGTCGTTGGAGGGCAGGGCTGTGCTTCTGGTGCAAATGGAGGATGCCGTTCCTTCATCAGAGCGGCCCATCCAGTTGGCTTCTAGATGTGGAGGGGTGCAGGTCACCTTCTTGCCCTTCGTCTCAGGCAGCAAAATGTTCTGGAAGATTCTTTGGCAGCCGGGTAGTGTGCTGGAGTGGACCTGTGGGAGGCCTGGTTTTGAGTCCCCCCTTGGCCATGGAAGCTCACCCAGAGCCTCTGGACCAGTCCTTGGCTCCTGGCCCAACCTACCTCTCAAGGTTGTTGTGAGGATAAAATGGAAAGGAAGGGGAGGTAGAAATGAATGTTGCCTTGGGGTCCTTGGAGGAAGGGGAAAATACAAATAAGTTAAAAACATGCAGTGTATTTCTGTAATTGAAGTCCTGATCCTCTTGCTCCACTGTGAATCCATTTCGGCTAGATTTTACTCTGTTGTGGTACAGTCAGTCATGTTTTCGTCACCTGATTCCTTCCCTCGTTCATCCTAGGTGGTCCACTGGCAGAGTCCACATATGCACGCCTACTTCCCAGCACTCACCTCCTGGCCATCCCTGCTGGGAGACATGCTGGCAGATGCCATCAATTGCCTGGGATTCACTTGGGTAAACGATATCACTTCTCATTTCTGCTTCACTTGCCTTATGCACTGCTACCCTAGGTGTCTCTTTCCCTAAATTCAGTGGTTGTTATTCCAAGGAAAGCAAGCCTAGGATCGCAGCCTTAATATCCTTATGAATTGAATTACTTTTTCTGATACTTCGAAGAAAAGAGAGTACTTCCTTAGTAATCCCTGTACATTAATTCTGTATATAAACGGACCAACTTCCATCTCACAAAAAGTTGTAATTGTGTGTGTGCGTGTGCGCGCGTGCACATGGAAGTTACTTCTTTTCCTTGGCAGGATGGCTTCTTTTAGGTTTAAGACTCCAATATTGTTATAATCCAGTTTAGCAAGCACTAGATGGTGGTCAGGTGAAGTGTTGCACTGCTGAAAAAAGGTGTCAAACGGACTCTATCCAAATTTGTATGCAGATTTCCCAGATTCCCGTCTTGAGCCAAGACCCAAAAGGGTGAACCAGCGCACTGAAATCTGCATGCGCGACACTTTGCAATTTACAATACAGCTCTCCACTTAGAAAAAGCCACACAAACATCCACATGCAGCAGAAAAGTGAACATGGAAATGCACACAGCCCTAAAAATTACACACAGAAAAGTATTATAAAATGGGAGGGAGCTTGCAAAAATGCACATATAAACATGTGTGTGTGATGTGTGCACAGGCACACACGATTGTAAAAATCACCCTAACTGATGTGAAATGTGGCGGAAACAAACAGGTATAAAAATGAGAAACTGAGCAGAAGCTAAACTGACATATGTGCTCACATGCATTGTAAGAAGTCAGCCAAGTTCTTCCACTCCTGCTCGACTTAACATTTTTTCAGCATCCAGAGAATGGGAAGAAGACTAAACAGTTCGTGGTTGCCTAGCAATTGTGCCCCACCATATTATTTTCTTTGACTGGGCTGGGAGCTGAAGAACTTGCCCTGAGTGCATCCAGTAGCTGATTGCCTTTGGCAATGACACAGGAAGTTCTCTTATTCCAAGGTGTGGACAAATCCTGCAGCCAACTGACTGTTGCATTGCGGGGAAATTCTGATGTCTACTGAATCTAGCTAGGACTGAAACTGCACCATCAGGCGCAAACATGCAACTTCCCCCAGAAGCGTGCATATTCCCATATTAATGAAATTTGCTGCACTGCTAAGGCTCTTCCTTCCCATCATGTATTTCTTTTACCCTTGTAGGCATCCAGCCCAGCCTGCACAGAACTGGAAATGAACGTGATGGACTGGTTGGCTCAAATGATGGGTCTCCCACAGACCTTCTTGCACTACCACCCAGAGAGCAGGGGTGGAGGCATTTTGCAGGTAAACGGCCAACCCGAGGAGGTCTGTTCGTCTCAATCTGATCTTCCATGTAGTAGGATGCCTAGATGTTCATAGAACCAAATGTACCCCAGGGACTGTCCAGGGCAGTAGTTCAGTTAGGACTCCAGGGCTCAGCGAAGCGAAGAACCTCAGTCCAGGGTGAAGCCTGTCTCACCTGGGGCGCCAATCTGGCCTTCCAAGGTTCTCCCAAGCTCCCTTCCCAGGCTCCACCCTTTCTCCCAACAACCAATGATGTTGTAGCTTCCCAGTTTTCAGGCAGAGGCTTGTTGAAAGTCTGTAATCAAACTTCTCCTAAAGCTTGATTACATTTCATAAGAGCTTTAAATTATAATGTGCTGGCATTTTGGCCCACGCCTTTTCCTGTGACCCCTCCCACCCAGCATGCACCCCCTCCCACCCCAAAAGCTTCTCCAACATGATGTTCAGCCCTGTGCCTGAAAGAGCTTCAGCATCTGAGTTTAAGATACTCCCTTTAGGGAAACTAGGTAGACACTGCAATACAAAAGCTCTTGACTTGTCTTAAGCCAGCTTCTGATATAGGTATAATCGGGTTCTGCTCCACTTTTTCTTGCAGAGCACAGTTAGTGAGTCAACCTTGATTGCGTTACTGGCAGCAAGGAAGAATAAAATTCTGGAAATGAAAGTCTCCCAGCCAGATATAGATGATTCCACGCTGAACTCGCATCTTATCGCTTATGCCTCGGATCAGGTAATTTGTTGCTCGACCTAATTTTTGATGCCATGGCTGGATAGGGAACCCTCAGTTTACGTGGCTACCTGTGCTGGATGAAAGCTGAAGTCAGAGGCAGTAGCAGATACACGGGGACAGCTGTAGAGAGCTGGGTAACTAAGGCCACCTGCATTGGACCAAGGGAGCCAGAGATGGCTTTCGGACAAGGGTGAACAAAGGACGAACACGGTTCTGGTCCACCCTGCAAGACTGACATAAGGATTGCTAAAATAATACCCATGATGTATTTTAAGCATGTAGGACACTATAATTGTAGCTTTACTAAAATTATATTGTAGAAGAAGTACTAGGTAACAAAGTGGTGCAGCTTGGAGTGTTCCTGTTAGGGTGGCTATCCAGAGTTAGCCATATTTAAAATAGGCTCAGGCTCTATATCTATATCTATATCTATCTATCTATCTATATATATGAGAGTGAGAGTGAGAGTGAGAGTGAGAGTGAGAGTGAGAGAAGAGGGTGGACAGGTCTCTGAAAGTATCCTCTATTTCAAGCACTGTCCAGTCCAAGTCCAATTTAAAGAACCAGAACAAAGCAGACCAGAGGCCTTGACGTTGTGCATCAACACATATTAGCTGGCCAGTTGACTAAGCAAGGCACACAGATTGCTTGCATTCCATTTGCTCTATTTTGAGCAGCGGGTGGGGGGATGCACTTGACATCTTGAGTGTGCAGCCTTCATCCTGTTCTGTGAATCCTTGGGGATGCTGAGGAAGTCAGATGTGAATACGTTAGATAACAAAGGGAAGAAAACAGGACTTTGGGTAGAGACTGGCTGGAATTCTCTCCTGCTAGAACACTAGGAGGATGGTGTCTCAGCAGGGAACAAAGGCCAGTTGAATAAGACCTATATTGTGGCCTATCTTGGAGGAGGGACTGGATTGTTAAAGGGCTCCTGCCTGATTTTGTAACCTCAACCTACTGAAGGGCTGAGGATATGGGGATCCATCTTCTGATCCAGAAAAGCCTTACCAGGGAAAAAATGTTAAAGACGACAAAATAGTAACACAGTGTCTTTTAATTGTCAGTGCTGAGAGCACTCCATCTGGAAACACCCTAAGATTGCAGCCTAATGCAAACTTATCTGGAAATATGTAGACTTTCTTCGGCATTCACACGTAGTTAGTCTGCATGTACTTTTACTCTCCCTTCACCCCCACAAAAAAAATTGTAACAGGATTGACTAGTTTTGAGTCTTCCTGGCCTACACCCCAGTAACTGGGTCCTTGGAATCCATTGCTTGTCTTCTCAGGCCCACTCTTCTGTAGAGAAAGCAGGCTTGATTTCCCTCGTGAAGGTGAGATTTCTGCCTGTAGATGAAGATTTTTCCTTAAGAGGTGAAACCCTAAGAAAAGCCATTGAAGAGGACAGAAGCCGGGGCCTGGTGCCGATCTTTGTAAGTCTTGTTCTGTCTCTCCTTGGTTACGATGACCCATATAAGCCAGAACGTACGTCTTTCCACATAGGCCCCCACACTGAGTTGCCCAAAGATTTCTTTGTCTCAGCAGTGTAATTTAAGTCATTTGTTGCTACTATTTAGGATCTGTGACAAATTACCAGTAAAACCATATCTCCCCAAACAATGTCCCCACTTCCCAAATATTTCTGCATCTTCACAAGAACAAAACTAGAAGGCACATAACTATGTTTAGCTTAGTTTAAGCCCCTGCAGTACAGTTTTGTCTGAAATGAGTGGTTTATGTATCTTGTGTGTGAAAGATTGACTTGTGGAAGGTGCCTGTCAGGGATCAGGCATACTGAATAAAACTGCAGATTTACAAATCCCTTCCATAGCCAATTTTCTGCACTTTCTTACCTATCCTTTACAAAATTCCATCCCAATGACAGATGTGTGTATTTGTATGTGTGTGAGGTATCAACCATAAGTAAGGCCAAAGGCCTGCCACAATATTCAATACATGGCAAAGCATAGTTGGGAATAATGACCACTCACTTTTCATGGGTCAGGGAGTTCCACTGCTTTGATGTAGCAGCCAAGAACGGCTTCTCACATGTTTTCTGCCAAATGGTAAAAAGGCATGTGAACTCATATATGCTTTAAGGATCCTATTCCTAAGTTAGGATAAAAGTTATGTAAAGCTTTTAAAGGTCATGTCCAGTTGCTCATTATCTCAACCCTTGTCTGTTCCCATCTGCTTCTAGACAAAACTTTCTCATTTTGAGAGCTGACTTAACTCCTTTGATCCAACTCCTTTCAAACTTAATTCAGCAGCAGTATCAACTGCAAGGGGAATGAAACTAAAGCTGGAGGAGGAGAAATGAATCAGGGCCACTGCCATTTTCACTTTCAGAATGGAAAGATTTGTGATATAGCCCTGTTGCTGCTGCTCAGAGCCTGCCTACTCACCCCGCTTGACTTACTGCACTGAGATCAGACAGGGCTGACTAGTACAGGGCTTATGCAGCCCACAAAGCCTGGAGGATCAGACAGTGGATGCAAAGCAAACTAGGCCATACACACACGGGGGAGGTTGCCTCCACCACCCATAATGGCAGCGTATTCAGCTCTACTCCAATCCCATGTCCAGCCATTTTGCTAACTAAGAATTTTTGTCTTGACCCTTTTGAGGTTCAGCTGTACTTTCTTGACAAGTCTCGCCTCCTTGTCTAGGTTTGTGCAACTCTGGGGACAACCGGCGTCTGTGCTTTCGACAACCTTTCAGAGTTGGGTCCAATATGTAAGTCGTTGCACCGCTTCTTAAAAGTCACTTCCCCAGCCAGCATCAGCAGCAGCAAGTCCATGAACACCCAGTGCTGGGGAGTGGGGGGGGGGCATCTGAGAGGATGATAGGTTAGCTAGTGTGCGACCCCGTGCCTGATCCAGCAGGGCTCTTTGTGTGTTCTTATGCTCTGTGCCATCAAGTAGTTTCTCAGTTCAGGTCAGATATTATTACTGGGGTGCCTGAGGGGACCTGGACAAGATGGGCCCAGGGTATAGATCCTCTCCCATCTCAAAACCGTCCGGCGGAATTTATCTGCGGTGTCTGCGAGGGGCCTGCACCTTCAAGCTGCACTTCTTGTTCCTTCGCAGGTGCAAAGGAAGGACTCTGGCTTCATGTTGATGCTGCTTATGCTGGGACGGCATTTCTGTGCCCAGAATTCAGGACGTTTCTGAAAGGAGTTGAACATGCTGATTCTTTTACTTTCAATCCCTCCAAATGGATGATGGTCCATTTTGATTGCACGGCATTCTGGTGAGTGCAAGGCAGAAGTTCCCCTGGGGCTTGAATGGGTGGGATTTTAAGTCCTGGGAATTCTTTCTAACTGCCAGTGGTTGTTGTCTCCCCATTTATTTAGGGTCAAGGATAAACAGAAGCTGCAGCAGACTTTCAGTGTCAACCCCATTTACCTCCGGCATCCCAATTCAGGGTCAGCTACAGATTTCATGGTGAGTAAAGGGAAAAATAGGTACTGAAGATGAAACAAGTACGTTGGCCACCTAATGAGAAGGAACAATTTACTGGAGAAGACCCTGGTGCTGGGAACGATCGACGGCAAAAGGAGACGGGAATGGCAGAGGTTGCTGTGAATAGATGGAGTCACTGGGGTGGTGGGTGTGGCCTTGGGTGGATTCCAGGGGATGGTGGAGGATGGGAAGGCCTGGAGGAGTGTTGTCCATGGGGTTGTGATGTCCATGGGGCACGACTTTGCGACTAACAGCAGCAACAAAGGGGAAATGGCTAAATGAGGCCAGTGAAGGAAGATCCTGGTCTGCTTAACTGTTTGCAAAGCACTATTGGGGCTTGTTGCATGTTCATCTGTCTGGTCCAGTTGGGGAACAGGATGCCTGTTCTCCTTCTATCCTTTCCTCATGAGATTGCTGCAGGATGGGATACCAGCTTGCCGTAGCTTTGCAGCATCGTTAACTTCAGAGGCAAGTGGCAACACCCCACCCTCTCTTTTTCACTAAGCCACCATTGCTGTTTTATTTACAGCACTGGCAGATCCCGCTGAGCCGCAGGTTTCGCGCACTGAAGCTCTGGTTCGTCATTCGCTCATTTGGCGTGAAAAAGCTCCAAGAACATGTCAGACACGTAAGTGAATCAGGGCTGCAGATGCGGAAGTGATGCCTTGTTCATTGCCATAGTTCACCAGCACCACTTAGAGCAGTCGTGTAAATAAGGTGTTGCCCAATGTCAGGCAAAATGCGCAGCTGGGACACTGTTGGTTCAGGTCGCCACACTGGAAAGGTACAGGGTGCTTGTCGGTCACTCAGAGAGGGGAGAAACTTGCTTCCTGACCTCTGCACCACCCAACTGCCAGTGACCGAGCCCAGGGCTGGTGCCAAGCATCGGCCTGTTCGGCACCTGCTAAGGGTCCACACCCCAGCAGCATCCCTCTGAGGAGGAGCTGCTGGGGTTGCCTTCTCTTCACCCCTGCCACCTGCCAGCTTACCTGCCTCTTCCTCAGACCTGGACACCTTGCCCTGGCCTGGGCAATAGCGGTGATGGGAAGGAGAAGCAGTAGATGCTCCTGCCTACCTGCTCTTCACCTGTCTAGCGAGTGTCAGTAATGACGAGGAACAGGGTAGGGAGAAAGAGCGGCTGGTGGCCGTGAGGAAAAGTGGGCTCATGGAGGGCATCCTGCACAAAGGCCCTCAACAATTAGAGCCAGCACAGACCGGGCCTAAGGCTTTAGGTGGCAATTTTGGTACGGCCTTCCTCCTCCTGGTGCCCTCCAGGGGTTTCACAGTAGAACTCTCAGTATTGCAGAACATTCACCATGCTAGCTGGAGCTGGTAAGATATGAAATCCAAAACATTTGAGGTTTGAGAACCCTGAGCTAATGGGTGCTCCTGACCTTTTCCACCCCTTTAACATCTTATGCTAAATATGTACTGCTTTTCAAATGACCAAGGAAGTCTCTTTCCTTTTTGCAGTGAGGTTATATTTTCATTTTCATTTTCTGTGCGATGACATTTGCAATAATCTAGTAGAAATAATTGCTACCTGCCTGTTTTTGAAAACTACAGGGTACCGAAATGGCTAAATATTTTGAGTCACTAGTCAGAAGCGACCCCCTTTTTGAGATCCCTGCTAAGAGACACCTTGGACTGGTTGTGTTTCGTTTGAAGGTAAGGTGCAAGATTTCCTCTGGCATTGTATGGTTAGACCACACAATGAAGTTATGAGTCATGACCAGAGGAAGGACGCAACAATGCTATAGGCAGGTTTTGCACTAGCAGGAATCACAGCCTGGAACCAACCCCGAGCCCAATTCATAGAGAAACAGTGTGGGCAGGTGAGCACGCCACAGCGATTGTCCAGTTCAGCTCCACCTGTTGATAGTGGGGATTCTGGCCATCAGAAGGAAACAAACGGAAAGTCTATTCCAGTATCCCTAGGGGAGTGTTCTTGTTTGATGTAGGACCGCTGTATTACGTGAAAATGCGTCCATACTTAGAATGAGTCCAGACTTAGAGCAGACCCACTGAATCACTGAGATTAAGTCCAATGATTTCTGTGGGTCTAACTCTATGTATAGTTAAATCTAATCAAATCCCACTAGTTTAGTAACTTCATGTTCCAAAAGGATGGGATAATAGACATATTTCTGTTTACTTTCTCTGTCCCAGGCATTACTGTATAAGCCCTGGTCTTCTTCTATATTAGAAAATCAGGACTTATTTGTAGAACTATTCTTACAGGGATGGTACATTTTCTGGGCCCATCAAAATATAGTATGAGAATTGGATTACCATCAGTACAAGTACAAGTGAGGCCTGTTTCTTTGAAAAGTAAAGATTAATGTTTGTTGTTCTCATCAAGCATCCATGTTTTCAAAACAGGGCCCCAACTGGATGACAGAAAAGGTCTTAAAAGATCTGAACAAGTCAGGAAAGCTCTTTGTTATTCCAGCAACGATTCAGGAGAAGTTTATCATCCGTTTCACAGTGACATCTCAGTTTACAACCCGGGAGGACATCCAGCGGGACTGGACTCTCATCCAGCAGGCCTCAATGGAGGTCTTCAACCTGCATTTTGCACCACCAAAACCTCTTGCTATCTCAGAACAAGGGGCTGATGTCCCTAACATGAGAACTAGCCCAAGTCTTGAGTCAAATGGAGTTTTTTCCAGTTTTTTCTCAGAGAAAAGGGACTGCAAAATGTCTCCAAGCAAAATAACAGCGCAGCCTCGAAGACGATCACTCAATTACCCTCTGTGGTCTTCTAGCGAGTATGCGCCAGTGCCTGAAGATCCTTGCTTGGATGACTGTTTTGCAGAAGGCAACCCAAATGCAGCTAGCTACAGGTTGCCCTCAGTGCTAAGCATATCTGTTCAAAGCAAGAGAAAGACAGTCCGATCTCTCAGTGTGCCAACAGCTGACCTGTGGGAGTCAAGCCATCCAAAGGCAGGCCTAGATGGTTCTGGGAAGCATGGACCTTGCACCAAAGAGAAATTCTTTTCCAAGTTGCCCAAAGAAATATTGATGCTGAAGAAAAATGACCTCAAGAAGCACCTGAAATTTTACAGCGTCCCAAGTTTTCCTGAATGCAACATTCAGTGTGGCCTTCAGCTGCCCTGCTGTCCATTGCAAGCCATTGTCTAGAGCATCCATTGCACAAGCCTGGCCTGATACCTTCCAGTTGTATTGGGCTCAGCTGAGCACATCTGGATGCACTGGCTGGGAGATGTTGGGATTGGGGTCCAACACATCTGAAAAGTACCAGGTTGGGAAAGGTTTCTTTAACAGGCTTCCTCAAGAAGTGGGAACCAAAGCCTGCTTATTCTTATGCAGTCAAGCCAACAATGGCCCTACTGAATATCTAAAGTAGTAAGTATATCAGTTTCAGAAGACCCTGCTATTTTTTTAATGCCTGCATATTTAATAAGTTTAAAAGGTAAATAAACTATTTAATATCGGAGTCTGGAGTGTCACCTTTCGATTCAGATTCTGCCTTTCGTTTATTATTCATAGCAAATGTGTTTGACAGACTGCTAAGCCATCATACATTAACTAGGGGTCAGCATGTAGGTAGGGGTGGCCTTAATGAACTTGTATAAATCCAGCATGCGCTCCCTCACTTCAAGTTGAGAAACTGGAGCACGGCGGGCTGGTTGCACCTACAACCAAAAGAGTAAGCCAGTTGTACTTTGGCTTTTGGAAAGGAATGGCAGTATGGTTCATCCTAACCACAGGGTCAAATTGCAAAGTTGCCTCTCAAATATAATCTTACATCATGCATGGCACACGCATCCTCCTTGGGAGTGTCCTCCTTTCCTTCTCCATATGTCCTATTGCCCCCTTAAGAATCTGCAGGAGTGTTACTGTGTGGTAGGATACATAGTGCTCTGCAGTGCAGAGTCTTTTCTATCACACATTAACACTCCTGCTAATTCATAAGCACTGTGTACTCCCTGACCTGACCAGCTCATTTGCCATTCCTGCCAGGGCTCCTTTGCCCCAGCAGCTGCATCACAAGAAGAAATCCATCTTTTAAATCTTCCTTGGCATGGAGAGGTAGTAAGGAAGCCTTCTCCAATCTGGTGCCCTCCAGATGTTCTGAACTTCAACTCCCATCTGCTCTGGTCAGTACAGCCAATTGTGGGGAATCCTGGGAGCTGAAAATAAAAACAAAGGAAAGCCCTGCTGGATCAGACCCGCAGGTCCATCTAGTCCAGCATTCCATACACACAGTGGCCAGCAAACTGCCCACAGGATCCCTCAAGCGGGAAGGGTGCAAGGCCTCCTTCTGCCCCAGCTCCTCAGCAACTGGTGTATGCAGGCACGTGGCCTATGGTAAGAGAGGTAGTCCATGGCCAGCAAGGCTAGTAGCCACTGGCAGCCTCCTCCATCATGAATCTTTCCAGTCCTAATTAAGGTCAACCGATTGGCAACCATCACCACTTCCCATGGCAGTGAATTTCATAGCTTAACTATACACTGTGAGAAGACGTACTTCCCTTTATCTGTCCCAAAACTCCCATCAATCAACTTCATGGGGTGACCTTGGGTTCTAGTGTGATGGGAAAGGAAGAAAAATGTCTCTGTCTCCACTTTCTCCATACCAGGCATTATTTTAAGCACCTCTATCATGCCTCCCCTGACGCCCCTTTCATCTGAGCTGAACAGTCCCAGTTGTTGTAACTGGTCTTCATGGGGAGCTGCTCCAGACCCCTGCTCATTTCCGTTGTCCTTCTCAGAACTTTTCCTGACTCAATAATGTCCTTTTTCAGTAAAGCAACTAGAACTAGAACATTCCATGTGCAGTTGAACTAAAGATGGGTATAAGGGAAGTAAGATTTGGCAGTTCTATTTTCGATTTCATTCCTAGTCATGCCTAGGATGGAGCCCGCCTTCTTCACAGCAGTTGCACACTGGGTTGACATGTTCATGGAGCTGTCCACCACCCCCAGATCCCTTTCTTGCTTAGTCACTGCTAGCTTGGATCCCACCAGCATCTGCTTGAAGTTGGGAAGTTTCTTTTGCCCCAATATGCATTGCTCCGCACTCGCTTATTTTGAACTGCAAGTCCAAAAACTCTGGAACTTCGAGTCCCCAAACAGGGAAGGTTCATGTCCCTTCCATGGAGACAATCCCGGGTTTGGTGAGCAGCATCTCCAGGGCCTCAGGAAGCACTCCCAGAAAGACCTTAACTAGAGATCCAGAAAAGCTGTGGCTGGGTCACTCAGAGCAGCCTTCCCAGTCTGGTGTCCTCCAGATGTTTTCGACTAAAAATCCTGTCATCTCAGGCTAGCAGTCATACTGTGGGACTGATGTTCAAAACACTAGCGTATGGGAAGGCTGAGACAGACCAAGGCTGTGGATTTTCAGGTTCATACTGAGTTTATCATGAGAATTGCAGAGAGCATTGTGTTTTATTCCTCTTAATTACAAAGATTGCACCTCTCTCCAACTAAGCTACAGCCTCACTGCAGCCCTTCCCAAGTTGGTGGCCTCCAGATGTTTCGATCTTCAACTCCCACCAACCATAGTCAGCACAATAGGAATCCTTGGAGTTTCCAGCTGGACTAACTGATGGATGAATAGTTTGGCCAGTAGCCTGAGGCAGTTTCATAAGGTACTGGGAGTTTAATATTCTACCCACCAAGCAGTGAGAGGCACCAGAACTCCACCAGAAAAGCGGGCAACTGTCCTGGCTGTGTTCTTCACAGCAAAACACAAAAATGGATGGTTAATGTGTCAAGGAGCGGGAGGGTGTCCTCATTTGACTTGCAGTATTTCTCTCTCTCTTCTTTTGAATAAGTTTTATTCTTAATAAACCTAACAAAAAAGAAACTAAAAACAACATCAATCATTGAGAACATTGGACCTACTGGGTCTGCTCCCCACATTTTTTTCTTTTTATGTTAAACTATAAACATATTTAAATCTATGCATAGTCCCATTTCTCTAGCCAATGATTAAAAAGAATCCCAAGTTTGATAGAAGTCTGTACCTTCTTTCTCCTTCAGAGACAAAGTCAATCTGTCCATTTCTGCACAGTCCAAGATCGTTCTTAGAATCACTTTGTCAGTAGGTGGCTATTTGACTTACACTATTAAGAGATCAAAATAAACTAGAGATGCCCTTTGTTATTCCAGCCACAACAAGACAGATTCACCACTGACCTCATTCAATTTACAGCTCAGGAGGGCATTCCGTCCTTGCACGGATATGTAAAACTGATGCATAATACAGAAAGGTTTTGTCCAAGAGTGCTGTAGCTTCACAAAAGCGAGCAGTTCATCTGTTGCTTTACAACATTTCATAAGTTGTTCACAGAAAATGGTCAATTCATGGTCCTATTCAGAAGCCACTCTCTAAACCACCTGGCAGCATCTGGGGCGAGGGCGGCTGACTAACAGGGTAGAGGCACCGGGATCCAAGCAGATGGGGCGCCAAGAGCAAGTCCAGTACACAGTCCAAGGTCAAGCTGGACTTGAAGCCAAGTCCATACAGACAGGTAGCTAGTCCAGAGCAGGCTGAGGGTTAGAGAACCGAGGAGGCAGACCACTCAGGGAGAGAAGAGGTGCAGGAGACAGGAGTGGAGTTCTGAGTCTAGCAGACCAGGCGAGGGCGCATTCACCAACATCAGGAGAACTTCATTGCTGAGGGAGCTTCTGAGAGGAAGAGCTGGTTCTTATATAGAGTCCCAGGTGGAGCTCATGAGAGCCCTGGCAGCTGCAGTGGACGGAGGACAGAATCCTGCAACCATCAGAGCTGCTCTGCTAGCCCTTGGCCAGCAGAGGGAGCCCTGAAACTGCCTTGGATCTCAACAGTACTTCCCCCTCCCGGGAAAGGGGGTTCCATGCCCCTTCATGGCCCTGGTTTCTCTGGGTATGTTCAGTGGAAAGCCTGGGGCAACTGGAACAAGGCTGGAGCAAAACCAGAGCATGACAGAAGCAAGACTGGAGAAACTGAAACAGGATGGGAACAAGACTGAAGCAAAGCTGGGGTGACTGCAGCAAGACTGGAGCAGCATTGGAGGAGCTAGAGCAGGGCTGGGGCAACCGGAACAAGACTGGAGCAGCACTGGTTCAAGGCTGGAGCAACTGGAACAAGACTGGAGCAGCACTAGAGGAGCTGGAGCAAGGCTGGAGCAGCACTGGTTCAAGGCTAGCACAACTGGAACAAGTAGCAAGGGGCCCATGGAAATAGGCAAGATCCAGGAAGAAGAGCAGGGTCAAGAACAGAGTCCACAAACAGGAGCAACATCAAGCACGCAGATCACAATGAGGAAGGAGCACTACAGGAGACCTTCATTGCGGAGGGAGCTTCTGAGGGGAAGAGCTGGTTCTTATACAGCTCTTCCCCAGGGCTCCCCAGGTGGAACTCATGAGAGCCCTGGCAGCTGCAGGGGGCTGAGGTCAGAATCCTGCAACCACCAGAGCTGCTGTGCTGGCCCTTGGCCAGCAGAGGGAGCCCCAAGGCTGCCTCGGGTCTTGACACTACCCCAAGTGTAGGGCTTTTTCTTACACTATTTCCGAATTCTCCTTCCTATTTGAGTTTGGACTCCTAATTCAAAGAAGCAAGTTGGCCAAATCCCTCTTGGATCAGAATCTGGAACAATAAGAAAGAATTATAACAGACAGTACCAAGAAGAAGCTCTTAGCACAGGAGATTTACAAACTTAAGAGTGACTTTATATGCTGTTCTCTAAGAGAAATTGGTTCCTCCTTAAAGCACAGAAATGCACTGCATTTTTTCTACAACATACTAATAGGACTGCTTCCCTATGAGTAGATTTGTGTGAAAGCTCCAGTTCTGATGCTGAAAAACAACTCTGTGGGCTGGGCAGGATCTCGGAGGTACCTTGTGCTATACTCCATGTGCGGCCAGTGTGTACCTGGTCCCAACTGGAGGGCCTCGGAGGTTCTAGTGAAGTGCAGGGTATATACTGCAAGCTTGAAGCCTTCCTATCCCTCCTGCAAGGAGTATTCTGTTTACGTGAATGGAGGTCCAGTGCGGTGTGCACAAAGACGCACAAAGATCCCCATCACTTCAGCAGTGGGGATGCCTGCATGAGTCAGAAGCTCTGCGTTGCCCATTTGCAGGAATTTCTGATCTCTTTTAGGGGCATGAGAGAGAGAGAGGAGAGAAGATGCCATTTTGGAGCCTGGAATCCCATGCTGTGCAGAGCAAGTATAAGAAAAGAAAGAATGGGAAATTTCTGCCTAGGTGGGGAGTTTGAGTAGCTTGATTAAAGCCACAGGCTTGACTGATCATAAGCACCATTAATTTCCACAGAACTTGCTTGCAATATTGTAGACAAAAGCAGTAAGAGAGGGGTTAGTGTTCAGAGGCAGTGGAAGTAATTTTGTTCAAAAGATCCTCAGTATCATTACCAAAACATTCCTAAACAGGGGGCAAGTTGGCATTTCAGATTCTAGACACAAGGATGTGATCATTTCCAAATCAATTATTGGTAACTTCCTAAAATTACTTAAAAACATATTCTGATTGAGTTGGGTCTATTATAGTTTCAGACTGTTGTTGCATATTGAATTATAGATGTCCTGTGTCGGGGGTATGTATGTCTTTGCTTTGTCATCCAGGACATACAGGGTGTCTTTGATCACTGCTGGGTTGAATCCTTCTCTAAGCTGCACCTTTTTGTATTTAAATGTGCCTGTGGTCTCAATGGCATCCTACAACAAAGAACAACACACTGTGTTGCAAGATGCAAATTGCAATGTAATATATCTCAGGCCAGTAAGAACAGCCCCTTTCCTAGTCACTTGTAGGTGAGTAAAAATTATCTACAAGTGACTAAGCAGGACATTTTTTTCATGAGTTGGAAGAGAGTTAGGAACTTCCCTCTATGCTACCAATGAGTCACAAATAAATAACCCAGCTGTCTGTTTCAGCTGACTGCTAAACTTTTTGATGGACTAGTAACATCCGCTGACTTGTTTGAGGGCAACAAAAAAGTGTGCAACTTGTTGCTTTCTGGAAATATTCCGCAACTTGGAAAGAAGGGGCCGTTTTTCAGAGGCAGAGTATGAACAACTACGGCAAAATGCTACATCTGCAGGGCCCAAGCATTCCCACCTTTGGTATACACAAAGCTTGGCAAGCTGGGTTGCGGGTCTGGCTCGGTCTAGGTGAAGCTGTATAGGATTGCAGCCTTCGCTCCCCAGGGGGCTGCATCAGATTTCAAGTTCTGTGCATGCCTCAGTCCTGGACACTCTGAGCAAGACGACTCCATAACCCACAGGAAAAGCAGAATTCTTATGCCTAAGAAACAGATGAACCCAAAGCACCCATTCTCCCAACAGGGGAGAAACTTGGGCAAGTAGGCATACCTGAGTCCTCACAAAATGAGCTCTTGCGTAAGTGGGCAGATAATCTGCAACATGTTTGTGAAGTGTTTCCCCACTGAACTCACTGCCTTCCCTTAGTTGAATGGATGCCATTCCCATTCTGCCCTCGTGACCTGCAAGGGAGTTGTTAGGAAAATCATATGCTTCTCCAAACTATTTCCCAACAAGCTGTTGAAACAGTTTAGTGTTCATTTATTTAACAAATAAAGCACTATAGAACATATTTCAACATATAAAGGGGCAGAATCAAAAGCTGGCAATGTTATAAACAATTCTAATTTCGCTGCGCATGGTTTTGGAGGTCATGACAGATGTCCCTGGCTCTTAAATGGCTCCCCGAAGTCCAGCTTCTGAAGACAATTGTTTGACGCAACTAAGACATGCCACACATTTCTGGATCACATTGGTGTAGCTGAGTGTGCGCGTGTGTGGGAAGCTCAAACTCTCCCCTCCACAATCTAGATCCATTTCAGGACTGTGCACACTCAATTAGGCACAAAGGAGAAATATCACACTCAGCTACAGCGACGCAGTGAGGTCAGTAAGCAGCATAGTGTCCACGGAAAGGATGCTGGTAACAAATTGGGCAGGAGGCCTGCTGCAGGCCACATTTTGGCAGCACTAGAAAAATATTAACAGCCCGATTCTAGGCACATTTATTCAGAGAGATATTCTACTCTATTCCATGAGACTTACTGCCAAATAAGCCTGCATGGGTTTTGTCAAAATGAAAGAAATCCATTAGCTTCTTCTTTTTAGTTGACTTTTAAAAAGAATAAATTCAGCTGAACTGCCCATTTTATTTTAGCATATGTAATTTTACAGTATATTGAGAACTGTTTTTAAGAAACCAAGCTGTGAAAACCTGCATAGATGATTGTGAAAGTTATCATTCCAAAACAAGGGAAAGACAGTCTTTGAATAAACTCATCTGTTTCTTTTTTAAAAGAACATCTAAAAAAATTGTTAAAGTTGGTTAAGAATGCAAATTCCCATATCCATTGCAACTGGTTTCTAACTGAAGGTGCACATCCTAGAATATGCTGTTACAGGTAGATTTCATAGATAGGTCTTGAACCCCACATTTCCCACCCTGCAGCCTTTTAATCTTATCCTACATCACAATCATTTCCATCTCTCTGCATATCATCCTCCAAATCGATGGGGGGGGGGGGGAGAAGAGAGATCCATTAAAAAGGTGTTCTTGTCCTTCCACCAGCAGGCAAAGATTTTTTCAAGCAGCCCTTTTCAATCTGTTTCTTTGCTTTGCTGGTTGGGAGAATATCTATTTCTTATTGTTGTTTTAACCGATTTTTTAAATGTTTTCATCAGAGTTTGCTTGCAATCTGTATTTTATTTTTGTTAGCTGCCTTTGGCACCATTTTTGGAAGGCTAAAATTCAATCCATTCATAACAACAACAAAATATGCAAAGACTCTGGACTAATCCCAGGGGCCAGGCTCTGGCAAGGTCCCACGGGCCAGTGGATTTGAGCAGCATTGACCTAGCAGGCTGTAGGCAAAGGCACCATTGTGAGAACTTGGTTGCATAGTTTTGTTATGAGCTGACATTCTATATCCTTTGCCTTTTGCAAAGGAACACCTGGCACAGAGGGTGTTTGCTCAAAGTTTTGTGGCTTTAGTCTCCACATTTTAATATGCAGGATCAATGTAATCTTTTACAAGATTGTGCCGCTGTACACTGAAAACCAGATACCAGAGATATATAATCTACTTAAAAGAAAACAAGTTTTGAAATTGCTTATGGATAAAACAGTGAAGGTTACCATTAATTATTCCTGTCCCCTTTAGCAAAGAACCAGTTTGTAATTCGGCATCTAACTCTCCTACTTGCGTTTGTAAATCCACTGGAAGCCATGCCACACTTCCTGCATCTGCTGTAACATAATCTGAGAAGAGGATTAGCAGCCCTGGACTATCACACAGTTCAATTGCTAGCAAAGTCTTTCCCAAGGCAATTATGTGTGTTTACATCTTAAACAGAGGTGCATGAAAACAAAGAAAGCACTGTTTTAGATACAAATCATATTTACTGTATGTATAAATTCATTTTTATACTGCCCAATAGGCAAGGCTCTCTGGCAGTTGACAAAAATTAAAATTTAACAACGCATACACACACACTAATTTAAAAGAATAAAGCCATAATTGCAATTGCTATTATTCAGCACAGAAGCATAGCAGCTTATCTCTTGATGGCAATAAGATTCCATCTGCTTGGTACTTTCTCCCTTTTACCAATATCACATTTACTGAAAACATACACAATTATCCTATTAACGAAGATGCACTACTCTATTAATATAATGCCAGTCACTGATTAAGGCCTTTTCTTTTAAACATTTGCAAAACAGCATTTAGTAAAAGAATCCTTTACATACCTGCCTGGGAGTAAATCCCACCAAACTCAGTGTAACTTACTTCTGAGTAGACATGCCTTGGTCAATCAGTTTCTAGGGAATTACTCTTCTAATTCATCCAAAAGATCCTCTAGTATTACTTATTGGCAAATAAAAATTGTTAAACATGATCTTGCTGTAATGCAAGTGTCTTTCCAATAACGCGAAAAGTGTTTGCTTATGCTACAACTCCTTATTGTGTCACTTCTCATGGGAACTGTTTTCCCTTCCAGTTCTAGTACCTGCTGTGATGCTGGCTGCGCAATTTGCAGGTGGGTGCTGGGAGTCGCCTAACGCCAAGCCGTACAGGTGTCTGCAGCAGCCACGGCGATGGGAAAAAGCTCCTTCTCGCTTTCCTTCCCTCCTCCATGACACCTCAAAGCTGCCAGCTGAGGCGATGAAGTGCTTTGTTCACCACACCTGGCACTGATGCTCCATACACATTCACTTCCTGAAGAAAGCCGACCAGTTCTCATTTCTACCTGAGAACACCTATGAAACTCAAAATTTCACATGGGCCCCTGACTTAGCACATTGGTCCCTCCTAGTATGTCCTCTGGGGAGTCACAGAGCAAGACACCAGCCTGGAGGAGGCTGGAGTATAGGAGTATGTGCAAGTACACCAGCACTGCCCCTCTTGTCCTCAGGCTTCCCGTGATGAACATGGGCGTATGAAGCAGGCATCTTCTGGTATTTGCCTGAATCTGAATTGAACCCTGAGCCCCCCAGATAAGGGGGATTCCCAGTCATGTCGGGGCCTTTACTTATGTTTGGGCAAACACAAGGAAGAGCCCTCTTCCGATCGGCTCAGCACAGGGAAGTCGGGGCTTGTGTGTGTGCAGAGGCTGGGGACATGGCCAGTGTGTGCTCAGCTTTTGCCCGTTCCTAGAACTGCAGCACACAATTCAGGCCCTACCAGCTGAGCAGGTCTTTCGTGTTTATGTTCCGTCCTTGCCATCTCTCGCGCAATGGGCGATGCTCAGGGAGAAAGGGCAGCCACTACACCAACGCGGATTCTTACACTGGAGATGCCACGAAAGCTCACCCGAAGCCTACCAGGTGCAGGCCCTTTTTATCCTCCCAGGCAATTTAAGAACCCTTTTTAATGCTTTTAGACTGTTGTGCTGCTTTAATGTGCCGGGGTGTATTTATGCTTTGCTGATTTTATCTTGGTTTGATGATGCACAGTTTTATCCATTGTGTTGCTGGCATTTTATGATATTAAGCTATGTGCACCACCCAGAGAACTTGAGTGAACGAGTGGCTTTCTGCACAAGTAATTAATTAATTAATTAATTTCCCTGGCAGATTTCAGCTGCCTCATACAATGCAAGATACATCATAGGGTCTCAAAATGCACATTCGTTATTCAGAGACTTAACTTGGTCGTGTTTATTATTTACAGGAACTTGGCATGCTTTTGTGTGTTGAGCCCCTGAATCTGGGCAAAGGACAACTGGGTTTAATCCAGACTTGCAGAACTTGTGATTCCCTGAGCCAAGCACAGCTCACCTGTCAGGGACTGCCCCCTGCCACAGGGGTGACCACCCCTTGTTTCTGCAGTAGAAAGAGCAGAGTGGAAAACCCAGAACAAGACACAGGAAGCTTCTCAAGCCTCTGACTGGTCAGCAGGCAGGGTTGATACAATTATATTTGGCTTGGTAGGTGCCCAGTTGTGTGTGGGGCATCGTCTATACACTCACAGATTTAGTGGATGACCTTACCTTAGGAGTACAACAAATTTCCCTATCAGGGAAATGAAAATAAAGTGATCCTTCAAATTAGTGTTCAGAGGTTACTGCCTACAGAAATCAGTGGTTTGGTTTCCTGACATTGCTAATCCCTGGTATGGGCTATTGAATTTAGGTTGTTGTGATGTGACCATGGTTTATTCACAACAAACAATCCAGAAATAAAATGCCAATAAAATCTTTTCTAAAATTAAACAACGGTAACACAGAATTATAATTCATGGTTTGTTGCTGGGTTGTGAATGCTGGGTTGTTTAAACCATGGATTGCTGCTGCATGAAAAAACATAGCTGTTCATGGGTTGAGTTGTTTCATCAGGACACAGAGGTGATGGGCAAAGACTGCCTTCCCTGCAAAGGGTACACGCCAGCACTAAAGCACCACCAAGGCATTTGGGAATATAGGGAGGGAGTGGCCAAGGAAGAGGAAAGCAAACAACCCAGGGACTGAGAAAACAAACTACAGTTTATGATCATCTGCCAGACAATCTCAGAATATAGTGAGAAACCATGGGTTAGCTAAACTGTGGGCTACCATTATATATGCAAAAAGCCAACAGTATGACAGGAAGCCCATGAATAAATTTTAAAAGTCAGGTAACTAATCAAGGCAATTACAACTACAGTAGAACAAGGAGAAAAATAAAAGCCAGAAAAAGTCATTACCTCGGGTGTATGGCATAAATAACAAAGTACTTCCCCAATGTACTATATGACAGTGACATTGTATTTCCTACAGTCATCCCAATACTAGGAAGCAGAAAATTTGGAGCGCAATGCTAGAGTAGCACCTATAAGTAAAGGAGAAACAGGATCTGGTTTCTAATAGATACATATTGAGGGAATGCTTTTCTGAACGAGGCCTGTCTACATGTTGCATGGGACAAAGTCCTAGAACTCTGGTCTGCACCTCTTCAGAATGGAGTTCCACACTTATGAATACTCCCCTAAACAAAGTGTTCTCTGTTTGTAGTAACTTAAGAACACTAAGAAGGAAACTCTGCCAAGTCTCATTCCACAAGCTCAGTTCTGCGTAATGGCTGGAACCGCTCGTGGACTTTCTTCCAGGCCCTCCCTGAAAATTGTATTTATGCACCAATTTGATACGGACTGACAGAGCAGTCTGGAGAGTGATGCCAGAGTAAATTTGAAAAGCATATCATAACAGTCCTACGCTGATGTTTCCAAATGAAGTCCCAAAATGCAGACAGCTGCATTGACCCATGTCAATGAAGAGCATAATCTTACAGGTGTTAGAAAGGAAGAAAACGCTCTACAACTTCCAGCATGCTCATGGTGGCGTTTTCATCTCCAGGAGCAGGTTTTTTGGAAAGCCTTTAAGTCAGTCTTTCAAGGCCAAGTCACCCCAAAATATTTTGAATAGCACCAGAGAGCAATTTACTGGAGCTGGAAAAATTCCTTTCCCCCAGCAGCGTGAGAAGTGTGGTGAGGCTGAGAGAGAATGGGAAGTCTGGGGAGCTGGGCTAGCTCATGAGAGCATCACCCCTGCTAATCAAACATCCCAGCCCTGGCCTGTTCACATCACTGGGCATGGTTTGAGGGCCTGTCATGATGCGTGCCTGCAGCTCAGAATTTCCCACTGCACCGCTGGACTCAGCTCTGCTTCCAGTGGGCTCCTTCCAGAACAAGGCATGTTATGTGTTTTATAAAGTCTCTTACCTTGCATTATGCAGCTGTGTAGCCCGAGCAGGAGGACAGCACTGTGAAATAGTGGAAGAGTCGTATAGATGACATCCTCTGAAGTGATGCCACAGGTTTCAGCCAGACCACGAACTGATAATGTACGTTCATGTGTAATTGTTGCAGCTTTTGGGAGACCTACAGGAATTAAAAATGGCCAACTTCCTATCATACAAGTGTTCCTGTGAGAAGATACAGATAGTGACATCCAAAAACCAATAGGAATGGTTTTAACAAAACTTCAGAGAAGTCTTTATGCAGCAATTCATCTGCTGTACCATGAACCATGGACAAATCTCTCCACAATGTAGACAAAGACATGTACACATGTTGGTCAGGGACAAGGGTCCTAACTTAGAAAATGAGGTGGCGGGGAGGAAAACCAACTTAGAAGCTTTCATGAAATGGTTGTTTCCTCTCCGTAGAGATACGTAACTGTGCAAGTCCCCACTTATGGTCTGCAGAGTGGCAACTCAGGCACAAGTTTAGCATCTCAGTAAGAAAATAGGCCAGATCTGAGTAAACTTGGCAGAGAATCTCTGGAGGGCCACATTCAGTGGTGAGCAGGACTGAAGGCGAAAGAGGCAAATCAGCCTCTTGAATCCCCCAAAGCAGCACAGTTTAGCTTAATGATCCTACTGTGAGGCCCCTGGAGGGGCAGTTCAATCCTTCAGAATGGTGGGGGGGGGGGCTGCACAAAAGCCAGGACACCTCTAAACTACCAGAAGCTGCTGTTAAAGGGGAAGGGGCACCTTGGAGAGCCCAGACTCGGTCCCCAGGCAGGGCAGATTTGGTTTGCAAACATTCGATGCCCACTCAGTTGCTTCATACAATATGGCAGCCAGCTGTGTTTTGGCTAATGGGGCTAATCCAATAAATAAGTAAATAGCACATCCCCTTGTGGAAAATTATCCTTTTCCTCAAGATCTTCAAAATGTTACTGAATTTTTGTAGAACATCGATTCAATTTCATCATACAATATTTTTAAACCAGGCACACTTCCTTAATCAATTAACAGGTTGCTTTAAAGCCTGCTTTAAAACAATGACTATCTCATATATGCAGCTTTACTATACCTGTGGTTCCAGAGGTATAAATGTAAAGGGCAGGACTTTTAATTGTGATGTTTGATCTCCAAGACACTGGAACAGGCTCATCCGAAGCAGCATCCATTTTGTCCACAAAACTATCTACCCCTTCTGTGTCGGATGTCCTACTTAAGTAATAGACAGCCACGTCTTCTTCTTTCAAGATTGGCAATATTTCTTTAATGGCTGCTTTTAATTCTTTAAGAGAAGAAAGGAAGTGTTCTTGTAATGCTTGGATGTTGGAAGCTAAGCAAAGGCAAAAAGGCCATGCTGTGTTGGTGTCACAATTTAGATTGGTTTTCCCAACAGTGCCTTGAAGATGTTTTAGATTACAACTGCCGACATTCCTGACCCTTGGTCATGCTTGGGCTGATGGGGATCAAAGTCTAAAACATCGGAAGGGCACTAGGTTGGAGGAAGCTGGCTTAGACTAACAGGACTTTCAAAGTTGGTCCTCATTACTTTGCAGGACATTTTCCTTGTTGTGCCCTTGCTTCATCCTCATCTGCACAAGCTGGACTGCAACCACCCTGCCTACTTACTGCAAACAAGAAAGATTTGACTAGTTACATCTGGATTTTTTTTACTCTGCCCTATCCCACAGGAGATACAGAACTGAACCCATTGCACACGTCTTACCAGTATTAGTTTATGTTGCTCACAAATGCTCATCATTCCCAAGAGTTTTGCACCATTTTTCATTGCACTATACTGGAGATGTGCAACTATGCAATGGATGTCTAAACGAAAGAGCTACAACAATCTTAGGTGGAAGATGGACTTTTGAAGAAGCACAGCAGTTTCCACAGTAAAACAGCATCATACAACATCTGTTCACAACTATTTTGTAATTAAGCAAAGGACTCAAAACCAGGGGAAAGACACATTTTCCACTAAATATCTGGAAAACTACTAGCCAATACAGAATCTAACAATTAAAATTTCATAGCTCTTCTTTGTCACACTAAAAGGAGCCTTGTTCCTTATGAAAGTACACAGGTTCCCATTGTTCTCAAGTGTATCTGAGTGTGCTGAGCTATTTCCAAGAAAAGGGTGATTCAATATCCTAGGGAATTTCCTTGTTCTTTCATGCATCTTTTCTTAAACGCTCACATAACAACATGAAATTTTCCCATGTTATTTGTGTGTTCCTATTCCATCCATTCATGAAAGGCTGCCAAAAAGCCACAGTGAGCATTGTTCTCTTTTTGGAAGGCACATCCAAAACAGGAGGAACTAATTAATGATGTATTATGTCTCATATTGCATCTTGCTGACTTGCAAGAATTGGTTATCTAGAAAAATATGTCTCTCTTCAGTTGCATTTAACACCTTATCTAACTACATGTAATGGAGAATCTTGCAAGAGCAAAGAGAAGTAAACCAGCAAAATTTAAGTACCGCTGAAGCTCAAAATTAAGTGTCCTAGTCCAGACTTGTAGGTTGATAGAAGGGAGGTTAGCTTCTTCCAGCACAGCAAAGCATTTGGAACACAACATGGAACCAAAAAGATTTGTCTCAGGAACTTAAACTAAGCAATTTCACACCTCTAGTATACACATTCACCCAAAGCTGGGCCCCGTAAAGTAGCTGTGCTAGAGATTTAACTTGAAATACTCCAAGCGCTGATGGTATGCAGTTGCCTGCTTCTGTGCAGAAGACGCATGTGATAATTCTAGCATTCTGAGATGCCTTTTCCACCACATACCTCTGATGGGCTGACCCAGATCCTGCTGATTGAAATACCATTCCAAGGTATTTGTTCAACTGGCTGTTTCTCCAACTGCCCTCTATGGACCCCATGACTTCCAGAGAACACCATGACCTTAGCTTTGTTGTATTATATAGTCAGGTGTTCCTCAGGGCAATACTTGGGGAATGACCTTAGAAATCTTCTTAAGCTCAATCTAGCTTGGGATAGGAGTACAGCAACATTTGCGTATGAAAGGGTAGAGAGAGACTTTGTGGACAATTTAGGAGCATGGAAAGCTGGCGTTGTTAGACCCTTAACCATGTCATTAATATAGAGATGAAGCAATGCAGGAGCCAGGATGCAGCCTCGTCTGACTTCCGTTGTGACAAGCACATGTCCAGTGTTACATGGCTTTGAATGCCACCCTGGTCTATTCCAAGGCAACACTTCTATCTCAGTGTCCTTTGGGTTCCAGACTTAGTACTTCCACTCTCTTTCAATGCCCTCTTTAAAGTCCTGACTTCATTTCCACCCGGGCCCAGCCTGTGGTTCTTGTTGCTTCTCCAGTCCTCTGGGGAGGTCTGTCCATTTCTGGAGGGTCTAAGGCTTAGCCAGGACCTTGTGCTCTCACAGTCTAAATTGGGATTGATTCTCTTATACTCCAAGGGTGCTGGACTTAGAAGTATGACATCTACAGATTTAAAATTTCCCAGGGTACCTAATTTTATCAGCCTTCATACCTCACCACGCCCATGTGCATCTTTTGCTCTTCTATTGTTTGGTTCCTCTGTTTCAAAACAGATTTTGAAACAATAAAAAGAAAAAAAATGAAATGCTTCCAAAAAGCACTGCAATCAACAGGGGCTGTGCAGTTATTCTATCTTTCCTTCCTTCATGGATTGTCTACTGTGAGCAAAGACAGAAGAAGTGGCGGGAAAACATGGAAAGGTTACAAGCAGAAAAAAGACGAATCTGAAAGCCCCATGAAATGCTGTAAAAGGAAATTTTGTGAATAAAGCAGAAGGATCGCATAATAAAGCCCTCCTATGACTAGAGGCAAAAGTGAAATTGAATATACATAGCTCAGTTTCCTCACGCACCACGTTGTTTAAGTTGTTCTGCCTTCTGAATGATTATTGGTGGCTATTGTCTGTTTTGTTTTGTTTTTTCCCCGTTCTCCATCCAGAGAGCTCAGGGCTGCAGCCTTCCACAAGCTGGCACCCTCTAGGTGCTTTGCACGTCATCTCCCATCAGCCTCAGCCAGCATGGGCCAGAGGCATGAGTCCCGGGAGGTGTGGTGCAGAACCTTGGCAGGGCAGCAAGCGGGGAGAGGTCGGTGGAGGACCTGCCCCGGCTCCTTCCCAGCACCAGCTCCCCGTCCTCAGCGCCCGGGCGCGGCGGCCGAGCGGCAGAGGAGCAAGACCCCGCATCCCTGCCAGGCCCCGGGCCCCGCGTCGCGCCTCCGCAGCGCCGAGCGCGCCTCACCTGAGCCGGCCAGCAGCACCGCGGCGCCAAGGCGCTGCCCCGGACGGGGCGGCTGAGGCAGGCCAGCCACAGCCACACGTGGGCCGGCTCGTTGCCCAGGAGCAGGGCCACGGCGTCGCCCTGCCGCGCCCCGGTTGCCGCGCCGCTCCTCCACCTGCTCGCAGGTGTGCACCTCGTCCCCGAAGAGCAGCGGCGGCTTGCGCGGCGCCCGGCGCGCCCGCTGCACGAAGAAGCGCAGGTCCTGCAAGAGGTGCGGGCACGCCGCGCTCCCCAGCAGCAGCCCCGCCAGCGCCGCGCACAGGCCCGCGAGCATGGCGGCCCCCTCGCGCCCGCGGCCCCCGCTGCTCCGAGCCGCCCGCCGCGGCCCCGGCCTTGCGCGCCGCTCTTAATGCTTTGCCTCGCCGCCTCGCCCCGCACGACGGGCTGCCCCCTTCGCAGCGCATGGATAAAGAGTCCGGGCGCAAACCGAGCCGCTTTTAGGGCGCAGTCCTGTCAAGTGTAGACAGAAAAGAGGCCCGCAGCTCGCAGGGTGCCCCAAACGAAAACCCGCCGCCGCCCAAGCATGCCTAGGATCGCTGATCAGAGTCAGCCAGGCTGTGCGTCTGAGCCGGATTTCAGCCTGAACGTCAAGGGAGCTGTCTGTGGTGCTGAACGGTAGCGCCAAAACATCGTCAGCACCACGGACAGCTCCATAACAGTCCGGATAACGCCCGGGGCTGCTATGCTGTCCTGCTGCAGCCACCAGGCCGCGCTGCTTACTGTGTC
The DNA here is from genome assembly GCA_023646645.1 of Varanus salvator macromaculatus. Taxonomy (NCBI): domain Eukaryota; kingdom Metazoa; phylum Chordata; class Lepidosauria; order Squamata; family Varanidae; genus Varanus; species Varanus salvator. The sequence continues at coordinate 11,953,357 of JAIXND010000786.1, forward strand.
AGAAGCTTCTCCTGTCCACAGTCTCCCTCCTTAGAGGAATTCGACTGAGGGCTACACTCACGATGCCGAGCGTTCTCCGATTAGGAGCTTAGGACCAGGCTGCATGTAAAACCCTGGAGTTTGGGTCACTAGAAATGAAATAATAATAAAGTTCACGGAAAACCATGTAGGTTATGCACACAGCCTGATCCTATGTGTGTTAATGCCTAAGTTAGATTGAGCTCAATGGGGCTTACTCCTAAGAATCTGCAGCCAAAAATTGAGCAAAGGCATATAAGGATTTGTGCAAGGGCTGAAGCACCCGCTGTGGTTCCCCAGAACAGCCATTGCCTTTTCTCCAGCCCTCAGCCTCTTTCCTCCATCACGGGTGAGTTCCAAGCCTTTGTGCAACTTCTCCTCCTTTCCCAAAGATTGAAATACCTCTCCCAAGGCTTACTTGTTGGCAGTATGGAACGTTACACTGACATATGCTGGTCCTTGCAGTATTTTGCCCCCGCCCAGAGCTTCTCTGAAATAAAATTCAGGCTGAAAGAAGTGCTGCACCTCCGAACGGAAGTAATTAGCACAGTTGAATAGCTAGACTTCTAGCAGAGTTCAGAGGGGAAGGCTACTTATGCAAAACTCGGGTCAAAAATAGAACTGGGTGTAATGCGACAAGAAAGTAAATTGCCCGAAGTGCAGTAAAAAAGGTGGAAAGTTGTAAAATTCAGAAAGATGCATTTGAAATGAGTAGGGAGCAATTGCATGTCTTCCTGATGTTGTGGGAGGGGCGTAGGATCATTTGAAGTCCCAGCTCCAAGATCCCTCACTCTCAGAGCTGGGACTCCGAAGGCCAAGCCCTGTCTTGCTGCGGTGAAAGAACAGCACTGGCTATTTCCCCTGAGGCTGGAACTCAGAGGGGAGAAGAATGGGCCGGCTGGGGGATGGTGAAGAGAAGATGTGGAGGTGAGGACTTGCACCCAGTCCTATGGGCACCCTGGCCTCCTTCCCTGCCCATCCCAGGTGTTTTATGGAGAGGACTGGAGATGGCCCTCTAGATAAAAAGCAGGGTGCAAGGAGTACTGGCCACAGAGATGGCCTCCGCTGCACCTTGTTCAAGCAAAGGTGCATGTATGAGCAAAGCGGGCACGTAAGCCTCATCAACAGCCAGGGCGATAGTATTCTGCTCTCAGTCAGTCACTAGAGGGTGCAGATGCTCTATGCAAAATCCATTCTGCATTTCCATGGCTCTACAGGATGCAGCTGGCATGGGAAATGCTTAAATAGCATACCAAGCTGTCAAAAACATGCTCCCTTTTTGATGCACAACTCGGTGTGCACCCACCTGCACATGCAGCTTTTTATCACCTCCCAAACCAAAACTTTTGAGTTGGAAAAACAAATAAAGAAGTAGTCAAAGGGCGTTGCTGTTTTATGATTGTTTGCTGTCTGGTTCCGAGCTGCCTTAAGACTTGTATTTTAGAAAGGAAAGGTGGTGGGATATATATATTTAATGTTCTTTTACATTTAAATTATATTGCGGTACAAGTTCACAGATGTGAGATAATGAATATCAAGGAGAAACTTTGATAAGAACATATGCAACCAATATTATTGTTATTCCATTGCATTTATACCCTGTCTTTTTTCCTCTTGTGAGGGACCCAGGGTGACTCACTTAGCACCGTAGCTCCTCACAACAACAAGCCTGTGGGGTAGGTTGGGCTGAGATACTGTGACTGGCCCAAAATCATTCAGTGAGTGAAGACAAGACTCTCCCAGATCCCCACTCCACACTACTCTGGATTTAACAAAAAGCCAGGTGGCCAAAACTTTCCAAACGCATGCATGAGATGGTGGAGGCATATCTCTGTCGATGAGTAGGAACGGAAGGGGAACCATGTTGGGTTTCACATAGAAAAGTTTTGTTTGGCTGTGCCAAAGGCGGGCACAGAAGGGACCTACTGTGATAAAACCTCCCCAGAGTTGCTTGTCTTCTCAACCTACTGGCCCACACGTCTCTTGCTCTGATTCAGACTGTGGTCATGGTGCAAAACAGATGGATATGTATTTTCAGTTTCTATCAAATGTGTCGGCCTCTGCCTTAGTCAGTGACTACTAGCATAAGAATTATTAGTACCTGTGCAGAAATGGATAGATTGACTTTGTTGTTGAAGGAGAAAGAGGATACTGATTTCTATCGAACTTGGGACTCTTTTTATAATTGGCTGGAGAAACAGGACTTGGCATAAATTTAGAGATGTTTTTTAAACTATGATAAAATTTGAATTTGATATTAGAATGTTAAACAATATGTAGTAAGAGGTTGACCCAGTGAATCCAATGTTTACTGTCTAATGTTTGATGTTTCGTGTTTTTTGTTTGTTTTTTCTGTTAAGTTTTAGTTTTAAAACTTTAATAAAATATATATTAAAAAAAAAAGAATTATTACCCTGGGCAGCTTTGCTTCTGGGCAGGTGGGGGACCCAGAAAGGTGGGGACAGAAACACCTGTCTGCATTTGAGTGACTGATTTGGCTTTATTTATTTATTATTTATTTAAAGTATTTATATGCCGTCCTGTCATGCAAGTCTCAGGATGACTCACATAGATAAATATTATTTATCTCTATTAACTCTATTATTCTGGAGTTCCCATGTAATAATAAACAGAACATTTTTTTTTTTTTTACATCATAGGGGTTTTGTCATACTGGGGAAAAGTAATCATTATTGGAGATAAAGGGAGGAAGGAAGGAGAGAGTGTTCGGAGTTGCAAAGTAGCCAGCAAGGCATATGGAGTTCTGAATTTTGCAAACAGTTTCCGAAAGGATAATTCAGGGACTTCAAGTTGAACCTTGAAAGACGCTTGGCTGGTTCCCTCGTCCAGTGCACATATTTGTAAATGAACAGTATAAAAGCCACCACAAGTTTCGACCCAAATAAATCAAAGCTTGCCTTGCAGCTTCTGGACTCACAGTCATATCAAGCACCGTTCACAATATAGTCCATATTCCTGGTTAATTAATGGTTGTGCCAAGTTATGCTTTGGCTTGCATCAGTTTCTGTGCCTTAATTGGTTTGAATGGGAGGTTGTGCAGACCAAAGAAGGCTAAAAATATTTCATGTTATTTTTAACATGAAATTTAGAGTTTGATTTCAAGTGATTTATAGCCTCATGGAAGTCTCCCTGGAAGACTGTGGGTGAGAATACAGTCTGTCTGTGGCAGGAGCCTGAAAGGTCATTATAGCTGTGATCTCCCCATCCCACATGCCGTTCTCCAACCTCTGCAAGCATTTCTCGGCTGCCATGTGACACGTACATGCTCGCCACAAGGCACAGACGGGGGCTGGATTCCTGGCCGGGGGCCCACCACTCTGCTTCTTGGGGGAGATTGCTTCAGAGAGGCAGCTGCATTCAGAAAAGCCCAGTGATTATTCCCATTGGATAATGTGCTGGCCATGTTGGCAACATGTGCAAGGAACCCTTCCTTGCTAACGTCCTTCTCTTAGAAGCTGATGTCTGGAATAGGAACACGAGCCACAACGGGAGAGATTGGGAGGGGCAGGGAGAAGATTCTCTTTTATTTTTGATATTGTAGGAAAAGCTTTTTGCTGAAGTGTCCACTCTGTTGCATAAGGTTTCTTTTAACCTTGTTGAAAAAGGCTTATTTGTTGGAATTTTATCCTGCTCTTTATCCCAGATCCAATTGGCACGCGTGGTGCTGTGGTGGTGCCAGGCTCACGGGGCTGCAGTGCCAGCACTGTTTTATCAGCAGAAATGCTGACCTCAACTTCCACCCCCTTTGCTTCCTTGCTCTCCCTGATCTTAGCTGTGATTCTCACAGCAGGTGGGGAAAATGTATTTACCCAACAACCATGTTGCAACAAAAGTATTTTTGGGTGGCCAGATCAAAGTAGTTCCATCAGATAAAGACCTGCTACTGGTGGAGATGGAAACTGCTGATATGGCACAAGACCTGCCTTTCTGGCTTCCAGCAACGGGGCCTGTCCTGATGAGCACCTGCACTGCAACATGTACTGCCACATCACTGAGTCACTGTTTCAACCCAATGCATGTTTCATCCCTCTTCAGTGGTTTCCCCCCATCGTGATTAAAATTGCATAAGTAAATGAGCCCATTTGCTCTTCTGCCTACATCACATCCCCTTCCCTGTAGGGCTCTAAACTCCTTGCGGATTCCCTGCATTGTTTTGTTCACAAGGTTTTTATATACTGGTCCTCAGCTGCTGTTTATGACACAGTTTGCAACACTAAGTCATAAACAAATCAATTGGCAATCAATTATAAATAAAAAGCAGACATCAGATTACCCGATAACCCTATAATATCAGTAACAATTGAACTAAACACTCAAACCAGGGAGAAATGAGCCTAATAAACAGATCCCACTGAGCAGAGAAACTTGAACTTACGCTTGAGAAAACATAAACCCGGGCTGCACAGTCAGCCTCCTGGGTTCCAAGGAGCTTTCTGAGTCCTCTCCTGCGCACAGGGCTGGACCCAAAGACCTCACTGGCCCCTTCCAGCCCTACCATTATATGATTCCATTGCTTTTCCGGAACAACAATAAATAGCTCCATGAAACCTGACATTGTGCACATGATGATGTGCAGCTAGTAAGCCCTTCATCATTCTTCATCTGCTCAGCTAGGGCTGCTCCAAATTGATAGTGTTATGAGTGAGAGCAAAAATCCAGTCTGTTTTCTTTATGCTTGCAAAGATTCTTTTGAATACTCGGCAGAGCAGAAATATGAAGCCGTTGGGCAGGCTTCAAATTTCTAACCCTAACCCTCACCCTGTGTTGTTAACTGAACAGCACACATTCTAAGGGGTGGCAAAGTGTCCTCCGAGACATCCCACTTAGCATCGGTGCATGAGCACAGTCTTCCTTCAGTGCAAGCCCTGAGAGGGTGCAGCTAGCCAGTTCTGCCTGTCCGTGTCTTGTGTGCATCCCGCTTGTAGGGGAGCATTTGGCATGAATGAAACATATCCTTCTAAATGACTTCCTGACCTGCCTGTGCTATTCGGCGGTCTGCTCTGTGCTGTGCTTCGAAATAGCCGAGGGTAAGATGTCACGTATCACCATCCCTGCCAGCATGACCTGAGTTGTGTTCCCCTGCCAAGCAAGTGCGCCTTGTGGCCAGGGGTGCAGCTCAAGGGGCTCTGAAGCATGTGCTTTGCGTGCAGAACGCCCCTGGAGGACTCTTCCAGACGGGACTGGCAAGGACCCCAGATGAAACCTTGAAAAGCTGCAGCCAGATAGAGCGTGGAGCAAGAGACAGACCAACCGTTTGGCTTGAGGTAGGACAGCTGCCAACTCCTGCAAACACCACATTCCACAAGGCTGCAGTCCAAACCTTACTTAAGTATTCAAGGAGTTTCTAGCCCCCTTTTCATTGTAAAACAATCTCAAAGTGGCGTATAAGCCATAAACATTTAAGAAATACAACACTGACAAAAAATAAACTGGAGTACAGTAACAAACAGCAGAGAAGAGGGGAGAACAAGAATACTGCACTGGGAGAGAGAGTGTGGTGTATGGGTTGAAAGGTTGGATTGGGACTTTGGAGATCTGGGCTCTAATCTCCATTTGGCAGTTAATCTCCCTGGATCACTTTGGACCCATCACTGACTTTCAGCCTACCTCACTGGGTGGTTGTGAGGATAAAATGGAGAGGAGATGGAGCAGATAAGCCACCTTGGATTGCTCACAACAGGGGAAAAGGTGAAATGAAGATGCGATCACTATCACCATTGCAAACAGCAGTTGACACAAAGCAGCAAAAGGAAAGAGTGCAACATTTAATCCAATGCCCAAGTAAGCAAATACGTCTTCAGATGGTGCCAAAAGAATCTCAGGCACTGCCTGTCTTTGAGGCAAGGTGGGAGCGCCACAGGCAGTGCTGCGTCTCACACTCTGGGCAAAGCGGTGCCTTCAAGCAGTCATCTCTACTCCTTCTTATGCATGCCCCCTGAATCTTCCTCCATTAATTTTTCTGGTGCAATGAATGCCAGTTTGGTTCAACAATGGCGAATAGTGATTGATGTATTTTTGAATTCAGTTTATAAGTGAAGAAACAGAGGATGCCTTCTTTATTCAACTGGCAGATGAACAAGTAGCTCCTAAATCAAATCAAGCCAGAGATTTCCCTAAAAGCAAAAATTACAAAGCTGAGGCTGTCGTACTTGGGGCACATCATGAGAAAGCAAAACTTCCCTGGAGAAGGCAGCCATGCCAGGGAAAGTCACAGGCAGAAGAAGAAAAGGAAAGCCAAATAAGAGAAGGCTCACAAGAGCTAAGCAGGGCTGTCATGAATAGGACATTTTGGAGAGCTTTCATTCATAGGCTTGTCTTAAATTGGAGATGACTCAATGACATAACAAGAGCAGCTCTTTTCCAGTGCTTGAATTGGGAGTAAGGGGCCAACCTCAGGCAGGCAGAAAAGCTTCCAGCTCCCTTATCTTCTGAATAGCCCAAGGATTATTTTTTTTCAGAAGAACTGAGCATAAAATATGGCTAAAAAACCTGTGAGTTGTGAATGGGGACTTGCTGATTTCATAAAGGTTCTCCAATCTCCTTCTCTCCATGCCCTGAATCCAGAACTGTGCCACATCAGCATCTGTGCATAAGTTCAAAGTTCCTTTGGCTATTCATGAAAGACGGCTCACATTAAATAACTAATGAAAGCCAGTGGCAGGAATGCTCAACAGAGCAAAAAGAATTGAAGTTCAAGCAATTCCTGGAAAAGGCTAGGATTAGAAGAGTTCTCATCTCACAGGTCAGCTGTGTGGGGGCAAAGATCAGCATGATTTACACTGTTCCACATGCACCAGAAAGATGGAGCAGCTGGAGAGCAAGTAAGGAGAGTGAAGGTGCAGTTCTTTGCATGTTCAGACAGAAAAAACACCCAGCATAGTGGCTGGGAAAGCTGAGAGTAGAGGGACTCTTACCCTGACAAAACATGCATGGGATGGCACTCTAACATGCAGGACCTCAAGAGCCAACCTAGGGTGAGCCTTCATTTCTTTCTCTTCCCCTCCATCTGATGTGAACTCGGCTGCTATGAGCCTTGTGCAATCAAGGTCCTTGACCGCACATTGGGACCCACTGCCAAATCTCTGCCTCTAGGACTGGAGTTGGCAGGGCAGCGATCACAGACCCTAGTCTGCTGGGGGACACCTTTCTTGGTGGTCACCAGGCTTCCAGTCTCTTCTTATGTCTACTTCATTTCTTGCTAGTAAACAGTTCTGGCTTTGCACAAGTTGGAATAGAGCAAAGCCGTCAAGCTGTCAGAATGGAGTAAGCTGTGTCCACCTCTCTGAGTGATGCCATGGCCATGGGTACCCCCTGGGCCGCGGGTCCTTACCACCGTGCAACCCTCTGCCTCCTGAGACAGGACCCTCCCCAGTCAATTGTCTTGGACGAGGCTGCCCTGTAGCAGGAGGGAACCCGGACTCAGGCAGCCTGGGCTGTGAAGCTGTGTGCTAGCGCCTGCAGCCATCCCTCTAGGCCAGGGATCCTCAAGCTTTTCAAGCAGGGGGCCAGCTCACTGTCCCTCAGACTGTTGAGGGGGCAGACTATAGCTTGAAAAAAATATGAACGAATTCCTATGCGCACTGCACATTAAAAATTAATTAAAATTAACATAAACTAAAAATAATTAAAATTAAAATCAATTAAAATAATTAAAATTTAAAAATAATTAAAAAGTAAACAATGTTTGTTCCTCTCGCTCAAGCTGCAGCAGAAGCCCAAGATGATGCCACGCCACGCCACCCACCAAAAGGGAGAGCACGACTCAAGGGGGAGCCATGAGGCTGAGGCCTTCCCGTTCCTCGCCGCCGCCCCACTTCCGAGCTGGAGGAAGGTCCCCTCACAGGCGCTCGCCCAGCTCCAGGAGCGGGAGGCCGGAGGGGCGAGCGTGGGGTGGCTCCCCCGGCCGGGAGAGGGCCGCAAAGTGGAAGGTAAGGGCTGCTTTCTGAGGCGAGGAGAGGCGAGGGACGGGGCCGCAGCTGGCCGAGCGAGGTGCCTCCTGCCCCTCCCCACCGTGGGGGGAAGAAGCAAGGCAGCCGCTTGATGACGGCGGCTTGCCCAGAGAAGGCCGCAGTGGAGGTGCGGGAGCCACGGCCCTGCTCCCACTCCTGCTCCACCTTGGCCCCTCAGCCCCCAGGCTCAGCGAGGCAGCCATGGCTTGGCCCACAGCCCGGGGACGTGGCTCACATAGTTAAAAATAGATTTTAAAAGTTTTATTTTTCTTACCTTTTCAGTGTCTTCGTCTATCTCTCTCTTCCGCCCTCCTGTCTTCTGAATTCCTGCTCTGTTTTCAGAGTCAACGCATGCATGCAATAGGGGGGATGAGCCGGCGCATGTGCAGTTGAAGGGAGCTGTCACAATTTGGCGCATGAGCCAGCTCTCTGCTAGTCTCCGAAACTGAAAGAGTTTCAGAGAACGCCTGCGCTGCCTCAGAGCTTTCGGACTTGCTTGGAGATCGTTTTCTCTGAACAAGTCCAGAAGCTCTGAGGCGGGCTGGGTAAATGACCATGGCGGGTGGATCCGGCCTGCGGGCCGTTGTTTGAGGACCCAGGCCCTAGGCATCTGCTGTAGGCCTCACTGAAATTAACGTTAAGTAAAGCGTTTTGAAAACAAACCTGGGTACACACCCTGCGACCTGCTTAGAATTTTATGCCAAATGTCAGGAACCAAGGTTTCACGCTCTTGGTGCTTGGGCAGTGGCAGCTGGACAGACTGACAGGCATCCTCTTTATTAGCACAGAAGCTTTTTATTTAGTTTAGCTTAGTTCAGGGGTCAGCAACCCACGGCTCCAGAGCCGCATGTGGCTCTTCCATCCCTCTGCTGCGGCTCCGTCGCTCAAAATATGCGTCACAACTGCCAATGTGCGACACCTGCTGGCATGTGATTTATTGAGCTTTTTGACCCCTGGTAGGCCAACCATGGATAAATCCAAGAAAAGAAAAGTTTCAGAAGAAAACAGAACGTTTAATGGTACGTGGGCAGATTCATTTGCTTTCACTGCTGATGAGACTGGTTTACCAGTATGCTTAATATGTGGTGAGAAATTGGCAAACAACAAAAAGTCAAAAGTTGCAAGACATTTCCAGAATAAACACACAACCTTTGCTGAAAAATATCCAGATGGAGATGGGAGGGAAAAAGCCATTTCGGAACTGATGCGGAAGGTTGAGCTGAGCAAAAATCATTTCAAGAAGTGGGTTAAGTCTGCAAATTCAATTACATATGCTAGTTTTGTGGCTGCTCAGGAAATAGTCAGGCACGGGAAGCTGTTCACAGATGGAGATTATATAAAAGAATCATTCATTGATTTCATAAATGCAACACACTGTAGTTTTTTTATGCATAGCATAAAGGTAAAAAACGATATATAAAGTGTTATCTTCATTTTAGATGTCAAAAAGGTTTTGTGGCTCCTGGTGTTTTCTTTTCTGTGGGAAACGGGTCCAAATGGCTCTTTGTGTGTTTAAGGTTGCCGACCCCTGATTTAGTTGAACTGGGACATGTCTGCCGTGCAAACTAGAGTGTTGTTCTCCAAAGCCGCCTTTCAGAGGAGCGCTTTGGTGTCCTGGAGCTCAGACCCCATCTTTGCCTTGTATGCTACATGCCACTGTGTAATTGGGTTTTTTTTTTTACTCCTTTGCAGTATTTAACTGACATTTCATTTGTACCCCAACACCATGACTAGGAAAAGCAGGATAAGTCATGGAAATTATACTCTTGAAATTAATTAATGACTGAAATGGAATATTGTGAAGGATTAAAAAGAAAACACAGCTGTGGAATTGTTACTGATTTCAGGTTTTCTTGGTGCAAAATTCAGATTTTAAAAAAAGTGTAAATACTGTAATTATATAACAAATAAATGTGTATGTGCTAATTTATATATGGTCTAAAATCTCCGAAGGCCACCCCTCGGTGTAAAAAGGGGGCAAAGGGAGAGGAAGGTATTCGATTTCTGGGTGGGGGGAACGCAGGCAGAAAGATCCGAGATGAAGCCCCTGAGGCGTCTGCAGCCCCCCTGGACCAGCAGGTTGGAGGCCCCCAGAGACTGCAGGCCCCGAGTGCAGGGGCCGGGTCTCCCGCCCGGGGGGGGGGTCTCCTCGCATGCATCTTCTGCCCAAGACGCTGGCCAGGACCCCACCCCTCCCGGAGAGCCCCTCCGGCTATAAAAGGTAACGGAGGCGCCTGCCTAATTCAGGGCCCCCGTCGGGTCCCCGCCCCGCCGCCCCGGGGAGCCAATGGCGATCGCGGCGCGGCGGCGCGGCCGGGAACCCGCATAAAGGGCGCCGCGCGCGGGCTCGGCAGACATCGCCTCGGCTGCGGTCTCGCTCGGTCTGCGCGGCGGGATTTGAGCGGATCGGTCATTCCGGGCCGGCGAAGAGATGCTGCGCGTCCGCTGCCTGCGCGGAGGGAGCCGGGGGGCCGAAGCCGTGCACTACATCGGGTCCAGAGTAGGCGCGGCCCCTCCGCGGGGCGGGAGGCGGCGGGGGGCTGGAGGGGCCGGGGAGGCGGCGCGGGCGCGGGCGGCGAAGGGGCCGGCCGGGGAGCGAGGCTGCCCGGCCGCGCCGGGCTGGTCCCTGGCCGCCTCCGCCCGGGCAGCCGCGAGGGCGCCTCGACTGCACTGCCGCGCTGGAGGGTCGTACCTCTTGGGGCAGTCCCCTGCGGGTGTTCGGGACGACACTCTCCACCTTCCCTGCCGTTGGCCAAGCTGGCTGGGGACGATGGGAATTGTGGTACCTAATGTCTGGAGGGCCCCTGGATGGGGGAGGCTGGGTCATCCAACATCTGGGCGGCCGCAGGTTGGGAGAGGCTGGACCATCGAACATCTGGGCGGCCACAGGTTGGGGGAGGTCAGGCCATCAAACTCCGTGTTGTATTAGCAAAGTCCTCTTCTGTGGGCTAGCAATTCCATCGCACACAAAATGCAGCTCCTGGTCCCCCCAGCAACCTGGCCCTTCAGATGTCTTCAACTCCAACTCCCATCAGCCCCAGCCAACATGAGGCACCATCCAGGATGCTGGCAGTTGCTCTCCTAAATCCCTGGAGGGAGCCAGATTGGATGAGGCTGGTTTAAAGGTGGAATGAAGTGCTTCCTCTCACTGTTTCACTAGCTGAATCTGGGGAGATGCTCCGTATTGTGGGTGGGTGGATGAAGGGCTGTGGGTGCAGGGTGTGCTTCCTTCATGCACCCAGACATGCCACAGGGGTGCTGTTGGAGTGTGGAAACTGCATATGCAGGAACTGGGGGAGGGGGTGTATCTGCTGAGTGTGTCAGAGGGGGTCTTTATTCGCCACACTCCTATAATGCTCTATTTGCTAACTGTGCATAAATTTAAAACAGCAACACTTTACAAATATAGAACATTAAAAACAGTAAAAACATTAAAGCATTAAAAAATGGTTTGCAACACCTAAAAAGAGGGATGTGATATTTGGGATTAACCCAAACTGCATAATCCTTGTGCCAGCCTCCCCCCTCCCCCCACAATTTCCATCCTGCAGGACCCATCTAGCTTGTGGGTCTGTAACTCTGCAAAGTCATATGTTGATCTTCAAAAACAATTTTTATTTTTCTAGAACATCTCACTTGGTTTTAATAAGGGTGTGTGTGAAATGTCTAACTGGCATCTCAGAGCGGTGACCATACGGGTAGGCTGAGGGTTTGCCAGTGGCAGAAGCCATTCAGAAAATTGATATAATGCTTGGAGTATGGAGAGGTCTTGAGCCCCTCTCCGTCTTCCCTAGCCCATGTCCCTGCTCTTGAGCTTGCTGGGTGCTGAGTCTGCACGCAGCTCTCTGTGTACTTCCGGACATATGCTATGGCCAGGCCTCTCTTCTGTTTGCATGGAGAGGCTGCCTTGTCAACGGGACATAATTGTAGCCAAGTGTGGTGTTCCATAGAGCATGTGGGGAGCACATTCCTTCTCTGCTGGGCAATGAAGCTTGCCCTCACATGCCTGGAGCATTTCAGGTCCCATGGCTTGCCTTGGACATTGACATCTTTGTTTTCTTAGGCTGGCATCCAGTGAGCAAATTCTGTGTGAACTTGTCCTTATCCAGACAATGACTGCCAGGAGAAAATCAGCAAATTCACTGCATCAGGGGTTTTTGGTCAGTCACCCTCTGCCTGGGGAAAGGCTGAAGAAGGGACACCAATAATGCCTCTCAACCACTTCTGGTCTCCTGGGCTCTGCTAAGCCTCTTGTTTCCAGCTTCTCCGGCACCCTGTGCAGAGGAGTCTCTCCCCCCCACCCCCGCCTGCCTTCTGCTGAGCCAGCAGGCCTGCAGGCTCCCCCTCCATGCATATGGGGTCGGGAATGTTGATTATTAACAGGATCGGGCTTGTTTGCTCATCTGCATGCTGCTGTCTAGTCTTTCCCAACAGCTGATGTGGAACAACTGCAGGCGCCTTCTGTTCGGGGGCTTGGAATGTGGAGTTGGGGGAATTGCCCTCCTGGGCCATCCCCTTTCTGGTTAAGCCAGAACCCTTGGAACAATACCAGTTGCAGCTCAGCATTGCATGTGGGGACTGAAAGTCCCATCAGCCCCAGCCAACACAGCCAGTGCTTAGTTTAGACTGCAGGACTTTGATGTTCACTGCCACTCAAAACAAGGACTTTTTTCCAGCTGGAGAAGGTGCAAGAAGAGGCAACCTAAAGGATGAAGGACTTTATGGAGTAACTTGCCAACTGGGAAAGGTTAGAACCCCGGTTCTACTGTAGGAAGAAAAGAGTGTTGAAGAGGCATATAAAGTTAGTAGTGTATCCATGGAGAATCCTTCTGCATGCGCTCCAATGAAATCATGATGTACCAGCGCACATGGACCATGTTGGTCCCAGGATGCTAGTGGTAGATGGGTTATAAAAGCTTTTACTGTAATAAATAATAAATATAATAAATTATATTATAAATTTTAAATTATAAAAATAAATATAATAAATAATGTAGCGCTGTTGAATATTTCAATAGGACTTGTGCCCTGGAAGATTAAGCCTGCCTCAACCTCGTGTCTGCAGACACGTTGGACTACAACTCCCATCATTCCCAGCCAGCCTGGGGATGCTGGGGACTGCAGTCCAGCTCATCCACAGTGCATCAGGTTGGGAAGACTGAAGTAAACCATGTCTTGTGTTAGTTAGCAGGATCAGAAATGCCTCTTGGTATTTTCTGTTTCTTGCTACAGTTGTGGAAAGAGCTGAGAGGGAGAGGCTGCAACTTCAGGAAAGAGCAATATTTCCAAGAACTCATTAAAAAAAGCCGCAGCCTTTGCAGTGCTGTTTTTCCAAGCAGAGACATTTATTAGATACCAAGGGAGACACTCTTTATTCTCACCAGTGGGAGCTTTGGCCACTGGATAGCTAAGCCTTGTCCAGCAATTTGGCTTGCTCCCTCTACTTTGAAGGGAGTGTATATTCTTATCTTTTTCTTTTTTAATGTGAGGGCAGTATATTTTCCGCACTGCAGTGGGAGAGACAGACTCAGCTTCACGGGCAATCTTTTCTTGCGAAGTGCGCATCCTGAGCGAGATTTGCTTACAGTAGATATATTTGTTGACTAATTTGGGTGTCAGATTCTTAGTGCTGCTGGCCAGTACATGGAGTGACCCCTTTGACCCCTGGACGTGGTCCAGGGAATGCTTTCTGGTGATTGAAGGTGGCTGGCATGGCTTCCATGCCTCTGCTCTCTCTTTCTGAAAGTTGCCTTTCCCATCAAGCAGCAGGGAGGAACAGAGTCTTCTATTCCCAGTTTGGTGAGCAAAATTTTGCACTCCACAAAGCTGGGGTGGCCGCTTCTGAAGTGCACAATGAGGGGCAGTTGATTTGCCTCCAATCTGCTTGTGGCAGTTTATGTGCACAGATGGGCATTTGGAAATCCTTATTATAACTGAAGTAGAAATACAGTACAGGCAGTCCCCGCGTTATGAACGGCCAAGTTATCAACAACCTATACTTACAAACAAACTGCCATGCAGCCTATTCCTTTTTTAAATTACTGAGGAAAATCGTTATCACCAGAGGGGGCAGATGACAGGGGAGAGAAGGAGACTTGCAAAGCATGCCCTGGCTATCCAGAGAGGGAAATCTCTCCAGCATTTCCGTGCTGCAAAGAGGAGCCACTGGTGAGTTTGGGTGGGGAAGGGAAAGCTAGAGATATTTTCATTTTTCCACTTTCACGGGGGACCTGAGCCCCTAACCCCCACAAATGCAAATAGCTAGTTGCGGCATGCTGGGAGACGCATCTGAAGGAGAGGAGTTTGAGGAGGGCAGGTTTAGCTTCTTCCACTGGTGGGAGGAACCAAGCAGAGGGTGGGCTACACACATGAGTGTGTGTCTCTAGAATGGCAAGGCAGAATTCTCCATCTTTTTGGCCTAGTGCTGAGTAGAGGTGCAGCCCGTTCTTTGGGGATCTCTGAACAGGATAAAATATTCCCTAGGCCTGTTGATGGTTCTAGCCTTCAACTTGCATGACTCGCTGCTATTCTTGAGAACTGGAACAGGTGCTACGCTGGTCTCCTGCATTAAGAGTGCTTTTTGGAGCAGTACCCAGCTGTGTGGTGATGCATCTGTGCAAATAACTCCTTTTGTGCACGTAGGTTACGCCTAATAGGATTTCCCTGCTAGAAGGGGAACCATGAATCTACACATTGTCCTGCTGGTGCAAATAGAGCACCCGCATGAGGAATGAACAAGTGATTCAGGAATTTGCTCGCTGACATCCCCACATTTATTTTATTTATTTATTTATTTATTTTACAGATTTGTATGCCGCCCCCTTGCAAACTAGCCTCGGGGTGGCTAACAGCATATAAAAAGAATAAAACAATACAACAATCTAAAACTATACACAATCTAAAACTGGCCCATCTCATAGTCACAAAGTTAAAAACAATAAATAATCTGCATAACAATTTACAAAAGAATAAATTAACAATTAAAATATTTCTTAAATAAAAAGGTCTTCGCCTGGCACCGAAAAGCAAATAATGATGGCACCAGGCAAGCCTCTCTATTATTAAATAATAATATTTAATAATTTATTAAATATTTAATAATATTAAATTATTATCATTATTATTATATTAAAGAAGGAAAGTTATCTTCCTTTTCAAATATCCAAAGCTAACAAGAAGGTGAAAATACAACATTTCTTCCTAGAAGAAGTCTGCTGATGTGCTCTTGTAAGGATGGAAATTTGGGGCAGGGTTTGTTGCTGAGATCACGAGGACCAGTCACTTGGCTCTTCCCCTGGCAGAACTCCTTAAAGTTTCAAGTACTGGTGGCAAGTAGTCTGTGCTGGCTGGCACAAATATGACCTTTCCTCTGTTATTTTTGTGTTTCTGTACATGCAAGCTGACTCGAGTCTTCCCAGGATGGGTGCAGCGAACTTACCAGAGCACCCACGTGGCTGCGGCCTCCCAGACGGCCTGCGCTGTTGCTGATGACAATAACAAGGCCCTAGACCCTGTTCCCGAAGATTGCCCCGTCTGCTCCTACAACGAATGGGACCCACTTGAGGAAGTCATTGTGGGGAGAGCCGAAAATGCCTGTGTTCCTCCTTTTTCTGTTGAGGTCAAGGTAAGCCTTCCCTCTTGGTGGCAAAAGACTTCCACTGTGTTTTTGCAGCATCCCCAAACGGTGGTCCTTCACAATGCCTGTTTCCTCTTGAGACGGTATTAGAGGAGACTTAATCGCTTTTTCCCAATGTCTGTTTATTTGGGAGGGGAGCTGCATAACACAGGCATCTGCTCCTTCTACTGGTTGGGTGCAGTTGGGATTGTTTTCAGCGGTCCATTTTAAATGAGAATTGTATTGCTTGTGCAGTCGAAAAGTGTATTTAAATGTGATTCTTCATAGTGAGTAGAGATGAAAGTCCTAGTCCAACACAGTTACCATCTGCACTCCATGCTGCCTTGAAAAAATCGACTCTTTATTATTATTCAGCTAATGATACTTTGGAATACTTTGGCCACCTAATGAGAAGGAACGAGTCATTGGAGAAGACCTTGATGCTGGGAACGATTGAAGGCAAAAGGAGAAGGGGACGGCAGAGGATGAGGTGGCTGGATGGAGTCACTGGGGCAGTGGGTGTGAGCTTGAGTGGACTCTGGGGGATGGTGGAGGACAGGAAGGCCTGGAGGAATGTTGTCCATGGGGTCATGATGGGTTGGGCACGACTTTACGACTAAACAACATACAAAATGGTACTTAGAATCAGAAGTAATTCAGTGCAACATGAATAAGCAACTTTGTTCATCTTTGCCCATGTTTTGATTTCCAGGCCAATACCTATGAGAAGTATTGGGGATTTTATCAGAAGTATGGAGGACAGAATTTTCCTATGGAACATGTGAAGAAAGCTATTGCTGAAATTGAAGAGATGTGCAATATTTTGAAAATGGAAGGAGTGACTGTGAAGAGACCTGAACCCCTGGATTGGTCAACCAGATACAAAACACCAGACTTCGAATCCACTGGTACTTGTTGAACAACTTAGAACATGGGCACTGGATTTAGTATTCTTTTTGTCCTTATTATTCATGCTTATTTAAATTAGCTCCTCAATTTATACCTCTCTTTTTTAGCCGTTTGAGCTCTCATAAAGTGCAAGCCGCTGCATCGCAAACCTGACCCTTTTATACCACCCTTCCCTGAATGGCACCCCCCAAATGTGTTGGGGTGCTCTTTGGCTGGGGGATTATGGGGGCTGTAATCTACCAAAAACATACCAGATTGGGAGGGCTACTTTATTAAGAAAACCCAGTGATCCATCCGACAAAAACTATTGAGGGAAGAAGGGGATGGGTTAAAGAAACGCACATGAGAACTAGGGAAGGGGGAACTAGGGGCCAAGTCCAGAGGTGGCCTGTGATAGCCCCCTTTCCCTCGCTTGCTTCTCTGAGAGGTGAATTAGAAGCAGGAAAGGATTTTTTTAGGATTGTGGCTGGCGATGAAGATCCTGCCCTCTGACCACACACTTGGGGTTAAATTCTCATGATAAACTTCTCAGCATATACAGAAGATGATGATGATTTTTTTTTTTTAAACCCTCTCCTGATGTGACCAAGTCTTAGATTGGTCCCACACAAGGCAGGTGGTTTTACCTGGTGGGTTGGGGAGGGGAAAGTAAGGTGGATATCAGTATTAAGTCCAGATGTAGGCATACTTGCAGGAGTAGACCCATTGATTTCAGTAGAGTCTACTCTAAGTCTGTCTAAACTCGGGATCCAATCCAAGAGCTTTGTGCTGTTGTTCTTACTTGCTGTCAAGGTGTCTCCAACTTAATGCTGGGAATGAACACCCTGCAGAGTGCCCTGTCCTTGGTAGCTGCTCAGCAATGGCAAACTCAAGGGGGAGGCCTCCTTTTTTGCCCCCTTGGCCTTCCCCTTCTGCTCTTGCCTGCAACTTTTCCTAGCATGAATACCTTCTCCACTGAGTCTTGCCTTCTCAAGATGTGTCCAAAGTACAAAAGCTTCAGTTTTGTCATTTTTGCTCCCACTGATAGTGTTAATTTGGATAAATCCATCTATTTGTGGAATCTGAAAGGGACTCAGATCTAAAGCTACTCTGCTTCAAAGAAGTCCAACCATATGTCAAAAAGTGATCAAAGGTAGTCTTGAACATTGAGAAAACTGATTTTGCATAATGTTCATGGATGTGTAACTTTGAACAATGCTATCTTTTCCTGGTCTTGTTTGCAGCTTTTCAAATGCATTTCATCACCATGCCTAGGAATCTTTGCAATTTGGAATGGGATGTTAGTGATATGCCAGTGACTGAATTTAGTTTTGAGTGTTGGGACTTGGTTGTCATTCTTCTAAGCCATACAATAAACATACTTAGCCTGTCTTGTTTGCCATCAAGGAATAATGATTAGATTTAATTTCCCCCACCCCACTTCTGGTCAGTTGTTCTCAAATGGGGGTGGGGAGCTGGTATTAATAACAAAAGCAGATGAAAAGCTTAAATTTTAATAATGTTCAGTTTTAAATCAGAGTGGGGCTTCTGATGGCCCTTCAGCCCATGGTCTGCAGCCTGTCCATGGATGTGGCCCACCGTAAAGGTTCAGTTCAGCCTTCTGTAAAAATGACCCTTACTTCCCTGAGGCCTTGCTGGGTAACGGGGAAGAGGTGGGAATGGAAAGATCAGAGTGGCAAGGAAGAGGTGAAAGTGTGTGGCCGCACCAAACACTTCTGGCTCCGTATGCGGCTTCTTGCAGATTGTCTCTGTTTTTCCCTCCATCTGGTTTAAAGGGGGGGAGGGTGGATTTCTGCAATTACACTTCTTTTCATTTAAAAAACCCCTTCGTTAAACACTGTAAATGCAGTGAAATAGCCATGCATGTTAAGGTAATGAATCTCAAACATGGTGAATGTTTGCATTTAGATATGAATCCCAAAGAATTGCATCAGTGCCTGAACTATCTGTTCCCCCCTTTTCCAAGTCCATGCCAACAAATGTGGCCTTTACGAAATTTGATGGGTGTTGTCAACATTCACTAACATTTTGGACAGTCACAGTAACATATGTACTAGTGCTAACATACTGTTTCTATTAATAATGCAAATCATGATTCAGTTACAAGGATGCCATGAATGGAATAATGGGGTTGTATTGTGTGTGTTGGTTGTTTTCTGATAGGAATGTATGCAGCGATGCCAAGAGACATTTTGCTGGTCATTGGGAATGAAATAATTGAAGCTCCAATGGCTTGGCGTGCTCGTTTCTTTGAATACAGAGCATACAGGCCTATCATTAAAGAGTATTTTCGCCGTGGAGCCAAATGGACAACTGCACCAAAGCCCACGATGGCCGATGAACTTTATGACCAGGTATTATCCTTTAGGCATTTGGTATTGGACCATACTTTTTGCAGAATGAAGCCAGGTTGCACAGTAAAGCATTCTCGGGGTGAAGGGGATGGAGCAGCAGCCTCCAGACACACAAAGTCGGTGGTTATTCAGCTCTGGCACAGTGCAGAAGGACAAGGGATGCCCCTCCTTTACAGCCCAAATCTCCAACTTCTCAACAAGGTTTTACAGATGGGGAGGGAAACTCAGACTTATGCCGGCTGACTTGTCCAAGAGTTCTGAGTTCCGAGAAGAGCTGGTATTCAGACCTGAAGGATGTGGGGCAAAGTTCTCTCTCTGCTTCTGTGCACACCAGTTTTCTTTCAACAGCAACCAAAACCACATTTCTTCAGTCTCAGCTAGTAGGTCAAGTGCCATGTGAGAATGTTCCATCTTTCTTAAACCAGGACTACCCCATCCGCACTGTGGAAGACCGGCATAAGCTGGCAGCTCAGGGCAAATTTGTCACAACCGAATTTGAGCCATGCTTTGATGCCGCTGACTTCATAAGGGCTGGAAGAGACATCTTTGTTCAAAGAAGCCAGGTGAATAGATGAGTCTTTCCCTGCCCCCCCCCCCGCTGAATTTTCTACATGTATAGATCTAAGCCAGTGTTTGCTTGCTTCTTTGTTTAATTTCTTGGTAAAATTTAATTTCACCGTAGTGGAAATCACTGGAAAACCATTGGATTCTGAGGCATCTCACTGATGCATTTGTCCCTTCTGTGCCTGAAGCAACTTTTGGTTTCTCCCTCCTAGAATAATAACAACATTTAAGTATGTAACTTCTGTACAGCACAATAACCAGCATCCTCTAGGTAGTATACAGCAGTTCCTGCAATCCACAGCTGCAGCCTGCAAGGTTTCTTGTTTTTGCTTTCTCAAGGTTGGCCACCTGCTTGGTTCACTTTTCAAGATAGCACAGGCCGGGAAGAGGTCATCTAGATCAGCCTCCTACTTTGCAAATTAGGGTGCAAATTAGGGATCACAGGGTTAATTATGCTGGCCTTGGCCATCATAGACTTATTGACCGAGGCAAAGTCACAGCTGTGATCCCTGGGTCAATCAGTGTCACACACACGCCCTAGACAGAATATGAATACTGAGGGACCACCAGCAAGTTGAGTCAGAGCACAGACCTGGACCATAGAAGGTGCCACATGCAAGCCAGGCCCATGTCCCAGGGGGCACTTCCTGTAGAAAGTGTCTCCCCGCAGCTGAAGTGGCTTGAGCATAACAATCTTGCTTTGTATGCCAAATCTTGCTTGCTATTCCTCCATGCTGCCTTGATTCTATATTATTGTGTTGCTTTCTTGCTGTACTATTTTCTTTTTCTCATTTAGTGAATGCTCTTTTCTTCACCCATTTATTTGCTAATTGTTTCTGAATATCCAAACAGAACCATGGCAAAACACTCAGCCTTCCTTCCATGAGATCAGGATGGTCTACAAGGTCTCCCTCCCCTCTCCCCATTTTCTTCTTCCCAAGAACCCTGCATGGTAGGTTAGGCTTGAGAGGTGGTGATCAGAGGTGTTTATTCCATAAGTTTCAGGCCTTAATGGGCTCAAAGTTTAGCTTTAGGGTCTCAACATGACTTTAGAGTAGACACTCCAACTGCTACATTACAAAGCAAGGCTCTGTCACTCCTTCCAGCATACAAGAGGCAAAGTGCAGGGTGTGTTTAGGTAAATAAGAATCATGCCTAATCCTAATCAGGGATCTCAGAAATCTGCAACAGATTTCTGAAATCTGAGTTTGGATTTTCTGTGAGCCTGAGTGGCAGTTTCTGGAGTAGACCAGATTGTTCCTGAGTTGTGTAGACCCGTCTCAGCAGCCTGAGTGATGCTTCAGTTTCCCCACCAAGTTCTTACTCCAGCTCAGGTCAGCAAAGGCCAAAAAAAAAACGTCCCTTACCGTCACTCTCAATCCTGGCTTTGCTAATGGAGCCAGTCGTTCCATTTGTGCTTGTCTTTGCCCCTCTTACTTGATAGCTGTTGCAGGTCAGGCAACGACTGAGAGGAAAGCACTCCGTGGGCCGCCTGTTTTTCTCCATCACTCTGTGTGCAGCCTCCTGCAAAAGGCCTCGGGATAATGGCACACCCCGTCCACTGCTGGTAATATTCGGCGTATCGTGATCCTAAGCACAGAATCTAAACTGTAGCTGTGAACAAATAGCCTCCCAAATTTCCCCAACCTATTTATTGGCTGAGAAATCGGGGGCACCTTTTCACCAATTCTTTTCTAGGGGGAGGAAAGTTTGATGGCACCTTTCTGGAAGTGGACTCCCCATTAGTGAAGCTTGTAGCACAATTTCTTTCCTAATGGCCTTTGCTTTCTGCATGTCCACCATTTTACTAATGCTTTCAAGTTGACCTTTTCCTTGTGAGGTGGCCAAAGGGCCTGTGAGTTCCTTCTTTCTGTTGCATGCTTCTCAATCTCTCTGCAGCCCTTCCTCTTCTTGGCCACCTTGTAAGAAGGGCAGGCCCCCAAGCTCCAGCCAGGAGAATTTCTCTGAATTTTTTTCCTTTGAACAGTTTTTCATGAACGGCTCTCAGTGGTTCACAGAGTCAAAAAATCAACAGCACAAAATAAATGCCAAATAACAAAATCAGTAACATTAAAACTGAATGTACATAATATAGAAACAACAGCCGACTTACAACAACCACATTCAAGTTAGCCCAAAGCAGCAGAACAATGAATACAGCAGAAGTGCAAAGTAAACATTGAGTTGTAAGGAATTTTATCATTCAACTATTAGAATGTTGGGTAAATAAAAAGGTTTGCACCTAGCACTGAAAGAAATGGAGAACAGAGACCAGGCACTCCTTGATGGGGAGCTGAGTCACAGTTGGGGTGCCACAGCTGAAAAGGCCCTTCCCCTAGTTGCCACCCTCTTTATTTTCTTACAAGAGGGCTTTCTGAGAAGGACTTCAGATGATGACCTCAGGGTCCAAGTAGGAACATATGGGAGGAGGCATTCCTTTAGATACCTTGGCCCCAAGCCATGTAGGGCCTTTCTATCAAATTGAATGAGAATGGTTGAAAAAATGTTTGGGGAAAAAGGGGGTTGAAAGAGAATTCATCTCAGCACTAAGGCAAACACAGGTGCTGTTGTTTATTGTGAAGAGGCTAAACAGTTTTAGCTTTCTCTTTACTGCCCCAGGTTACTAACTACTTGGGTATCGAGTGGATGCGAAGACATCTTGCCCCAGAATACAGAGTGCACACCATCTCCTTTAAAGATCCCAATCCGATGCACATTGATGCCACTTTTAACATCATTGGTCCAGGTCTTGTGCTATCCAACCCAGACCGCCCATGCAATGAGGTAAGGAATCTTCAGGGGGTGTTTCCTTACTGAGGCCAAGGGCAACACCATGGGAAACCCACCTGGACTGGCAGTTGATTCTTGCTTGGACAGTGGCAATGGGACAGCATCTTCCACTACATCTGAAGTCTGACTCTGGTCGACAGAGCTCTGCTTCACCTTGCTGCCACCTCCCAGGATCTGGCACATAAAATGATGGTGCCAGGAGAGCCCTGATCTTCAGGCAGACAAAAGTAGGGTAATGGGGATCTATGTGCTAAGGCTCATGTGTGCAAAAATAGCTTGTGGCCTTTGGCTGTAGCCTAGTGTGTCCATGCGTGTGTGTGTGTGTGTGTACAGTTCAGGCTATTTTCATACTCCAGTCTTGAATGCTCAGCTTCTCTTCTGGTCAGTAACAAAGAGAGCTGCTCCCACCTTCTAGTGTTCTGACCAAGTACCAAGGCACTGAGAAGCAAGAACATGAGAACTTTAAATAATTGTTAGCACAATTACATACATAACGTTAAACTTAACAGTCATGTCTGCCTTCCGAGTCTTTTGCATTGATTTAGGCACTTGTCAGAAAATTTGGGCTGATGTAGCGTGTTCCTTCCAAGCCTCTGAGATGGGGGTTTCCCTCTTTGAATGCTTCCCCACATTAGACATGCTCCTGAAGGTAGCAGTCCAACTAGGCTGGAATTGTCCTTTTTGAGGTGTTAGCAATCCATGTGTAGGGAGGTTTAGGGTGTTGAAACCTGTGATTGCAAACCTTATTCTAATGTTTGCATTCTGAGTGCTGAGGGAAGTACCCCAGATGCTTTTTCTTAGTGTTTGTAATAGGTCACTAGGTTTCTTCTGATCAGCTGGTGACCAAGCCAAACCTTTAAGCCCTTGCTGTTCAAGGTTGACTTAGGCAATGAACTTTGTGCAGTAGTTGTGATGTTTTACATTTAAATCCCTTAAAACTGGTCTCTGTTTACTCCAGCTATCAGCAGGACTGGAGCAGATAGTCAGGACTAATAGAAGTGTTGATCTGTCTGCTGCTGCAGAAGGACACATGGATTTTGTTAAACCTGATCCTTCAATGTTCACACTTGTCAGGTGTCACCTGTTTTCCCATTTGTTCACTGACAAAGTCTGATGTTTAAAAACTAATGTTCTCTCCCAATTGCACGAATTCACATTTTCATGAATGTGTACTTAACACAGATGCGTAATTCCTCATTCATTAACACCTCATGAATAAATACAGTTCTCAAAAAGAGGGAGGACAGAACCTGCAGGAACCTATAGAATATACTGTGTCTTGCTGCAAATACGCACCCCTAGAAATACTTATTTTTAGGTTTTGGTGAGTCATACCTGCAAACCCAGCAGACATCAGGCAGGGGGCATAATAAGGTTTGCACCGTCTGTTCCTCAGAAAGGAAACATCCCTTGGAGCAAACTACCTGGGGAATAATAAACGTCAGAGTTCACAAAGCAGAATTACAGCGAATATTTTCAGGCAGTGGGAATAGTTGTGACTGCAGGCAGAGAATGGCGACACTTGTTGTTCCTGCTGATGTGAGCATGGAAGATGCCCCCTTGTGATGAAAACTAGGCAAGCGAGCGGCTCCTGCAAACCTCGAAATAGCTGCGAGAGCATTAAAAAAGCATATGGAAAACATACGGACTTCTTTGCATTTAACATGCAGGTTTTAAAACAGAGTACGGCTAAGGAAATCTGTCAGGATCTGTCAGGATTGTAGCAAGTGGGAAGATGTTGTGCTGTGCCCCTGCTTTGAAGGTGCTACTTGGATTGGGGTGGAGGCCCCAGTCAATGAAGGAAAAATGGTGGATGTAGTAAAAGGAGAGCACAAGTCAAGGAATGTATAAAGAGCAGCACAGATAACCTAGAGCTGATTAAGAAAGATGTGCGTGCAAATTTAAAACGTCTGCTTAGACCAGTGGTGGCGAACCTATGGCATGTGTGCCACGGCAGGCATGCAGAGCTGTGTCTGTTGGCACGTGAGCCAAGTTGCCCCAGCATCGCCCCAGCAACCGAGCACTGGATAACTGCACACAGGGGCCATGCGCATGCTCAGAAAGGAGTAGCGGCACCAGACAATGGTGTCACGAGCCTCGACTCATTAGCTGCGACTCGTGCGAGCTTTTGCATGGCCGGTCCATGCACTGCCAAGGATATATATATATTTGCTTGGACTGGCTGTGAGATGTTTTTTCTAAACTAAAACCTCAGAATCCAGGTTTTATTGCATTGTTGGCACTTTGCGATAAATAAGTGGGTTTTGGGTTGCAGTTCGGGCACTCGGACTCTAAAAAGTTCACCATCACTGGCTTAGACAATCTTTCTTCCCCATTCTCCACTCTCTCCCTCTCAGATCGATCTCTTCAGGAAGGCTGGTTGGATGGTGATTCACCCTCCCTTGCCCCTCATCCCTGACGGTATGTTTTCATTTCCATTTTGAAGATTGTTCTTCTGAATTAGAAGACCAAATTTAATTTATTAAAATTGTAATGGATAAGCTGATAGAATCTGAGCTAGCAGTGACTGAGCTAGCTCAGAAAGGGATCTTGGGGTCCCTAGCTCAGAAAGGGATGGACATTCGATGAAATGTCAGGGTCGTGCGCAGCTGCTACAGAGGAGGCAAACTCTATGCTAGGCATCCTTACGAATGGAATAGAACATAGAACTGCCGAAATCTTATATGCCTTGTACAAAACTTTGGTGAGACTGCACTTGGAATACTGTGCTGACTTCTGGTCGCCTTACCTGAAAAAGGGCTTGATCGAGTTGGAAAAAGTGCAGAGAAAGGCAATGAAAATGACCAGGGGACTGGAGCAAGTGCCTTTTGAGGAGCAGCTACAACAGCTTTGTTTAGCCTAGAAAAAAGGCGAGCAAGGGGGGCATGATAGAGGTGTTTGAAATAGACATGCGGTGGAGAAAGGGGATGGGAGACTAGAACCTGGGGTCATCTCGTGAGGCTGGTTGGTGGGAGGTTTCAGTCAGATAAAAGGAAGTAATTCTTGAGGCAGCATCTAGTTAAACTACGGAATTTGCTGCCATGGAAAGTGGTGAGGGCCAAAGGGGACTGGACAGATTCTTGAGGGAGGAGGCTATCGGTGGCCGCTAGCCTTGCTGACTGTGGTCCACCTCCTTTACCAGAGGTGACATGCCTGCATATAGCAGTTGCTGAGCAGCTTGGGCAGGAGGAGGGCTTGCACCCATCCTGCTGGAGCGATCCTGTGGGCAGCTGGTTTGCCACCATGGAGACAGAGTGCCGGATGCAGCATGGCTTTGGTCTGACCCAGCGCAGCTTTTGTTCTGTTCTCGATTGCCCAGCTGGTGGCCCTGAGTGCTGAGTATCCCATGTTCTTGCATGTAGACCACCCACTGTGGATGTCCTCCAAGTGGCTGTCCATGAATGTCCTGATGTTGGATGAAAAACGTGTGATGGTGGATGCCAGTGAAGCTCCAATCCAGAAGTTGTTTGAAAGCCTTGGTAGGACCAGTTCTTACTGCACAGGCAAAGGTTATGGGGCAGCTGTTCTCAGGGCTTCAGACCTAAAGTGGGGAAGTGGAGAGCTTGGACCTACTTTGGGAGCATCCCAGGACAGCAGTGGCAAACAGAGGCCTGGGAACTCCACTAGACCCTTAGATGGCCTCCGTACAGCATGTTTCGGCTGCACAGAGGCCCATCTTCAGAGTGAGGAACCCCCTGAGCAGGGGTGAGGAACTTCAGGCCTAAGGATGAAATTCAGCCCTCTGGCCATATCTTTATCTCCTTTCCCCTGACTACTGGGTGGTTGGTGGCTTCCTGGATTTTGTACAACTTCCCCCCATTCTAGAAGGTTGACACCTCTGTCCTAAGGCCTGGCTAGGAGCAGGAACAGCTTTGAGCAAACCTCTGCTGGAATTTTTGGCTTCACCCCTTTTGCCCCACACAGCAAAGGCCCCTGAAACCTTCTCTGAAATGGAATTCAGCCCTCAGGCTGAAAAATGCTGAACATCCCTGAGGGAGAGCAAAAGCAGCAGAGTTGCTCCCTGTCACCATGTTCCTATTTGGCGGTTGGGTGTTTTTTTCAATGACCTTTTATTTAAAAAAAAAAGTTCAAACTAGGGGCAGCAAAAAGCAGACACAAAATTACACAACGAGCTCACCAAATAAATAGATTAGAAACACAAATCTTTTTATGCAAGAAATATTTACATTAGTGAAATTTGTAAGTGCAACTGTTTTCTTACTAGAGTAAACATAATTTCAGCCCTAGTTTACTAGGAAGACCATAAATTTCAAGAAAATAAAACCATAAAAAGGAACACACACACACAGAGATGTGAATATATTAGTTATGCATAAGCGTCAACAAAAGGCAGGCCAAATCTGCATGTGTGTCTCTGTTTGGGATTAGCATCTTCATGCTCTTTATTCACATGTTGAAAGCTTCCTTCTTTAAGGCCTTGGAATTCACTGATGAGTAAAGAGAATTCCTCCCTAAATCCTGGAAGCTGCAGCCAGTCTGTGTTGACAATACTGATTTCACTCTTCTTGTGAGTGGTCTACCACACCGAATTGTGCATCTGGGCACTCTGTGTGAGTGCGAACTTCTCAGTACTTCTCGTTCTGCTTTTAACCCTGCAGGCATCTCGACCATCAAAGTGAACATCCGCCATGCCAACTCCTTGGGAGGCGGCTTCCACTGCTGGACTTGTGACGTCCGTCGTCGTGGTACCCTGAAATCTTACTTCAACTAGTGCAGAGGGATGATTTTTATTTCTTTAGAACTTGCACATGGTTTGGTTTGCATGAAATAGGGTAGGATGACCAACTTTCCACTGAAAAAGAGGGCATGAATGCATGAGCTGGGGTGCTTGGAGTGATGGCCCTTCTCCCGCTATCCACAGGACTACGTGTCTGAAGAGCCACTACACACATTGTGGGTGGGTGATCCAACAGAGACTGCTACTTGCAGGCAGCTCTGCCTAACTGTGGCTCCCTGGCGAGGGTACTCGGATGATGCAGATGCTCACATGTTCAAATAAATGTGTCTTAGGTGCACACCAGGCCGGTCCCCTGCAGAGGAAAGAACAATCTCAAGAGTGCCAAACAGCAAATACACTTTTGGTAGAATTCCAGAGTAAAGTTCCACTGAAATCAATGGGATCTAACTGCAGCTTAACTTAGCCCGGATCCAATCCTTTCTATATAGGTTTTGCATCTTAAAGCATCTTAAGGGTACCCACCAATGACAAAATGTGTGAAGCGGCTCTTACCCTGATTAGGCCAAAGTTGTAACACTTCATCAGCACACCGCGCAGGTCTTCTGGCTGGCTTTTTGAAAGACATTCTCTACATCAGAGCCTCCTCTTAATCTTCTCTCTCAGGATGTACAGAACCTGACAGTTCAGGCTGCTGAACTTCAGCTGGTGCCACCTATACATCTACCTCTGTTTGAAATTCTCTCAGAAAGGCAGCTAGAAACACTGGACCTGAGCCAAACATTAATATTTTCTTTCCAGTTGATAGTATTTGTGTGTATGTGTGCTTGTGTGTGTACCACCCTTCTTAAAAGCAAAGATAGGACTTCAAAAGGATTTTACACAGATATAGATTTTTACAAATTTTAAGTATAATGCTATTTTAATTAGTCTAACTTTTCAGCAAAAAAGGAGTGAAATGCTTGCACCATGCAATGATGTGAATGTAACAAGGTATGGGGAGAAATTAATTTGGTTTGCATTTTAAATGAACATATCTAGTTTCACACTTCAAACCAATATGCAGACTGAAACTGAATTATCCTTCTATATTTGCACTTTTCTGAATTCTACAATGGAGTTCTCCAATTAGAATGTGTATCATTTGAAACAGATAAATAATACATTGGTGAAAGTAACAGACATGTATTACCAGTGTACATAAATGCTTATGAATTGTCATGCAAACTAAACCAAAACCTTCAAGACAAACCAGATTTGAAGCTGGAGAAATGGGAAACAGAACGAAACCGCAGTTGACAGCTTTGGCCATCCTTAGCCGGACCGACACAAGGATAGGCAACCCATGGCCCTCCTCGAAGTTGCTGGTCTAGGGGACCTGTTGGGTGGGGCTGGTGGGAGCCAGAGACCAGCAACACTTGGAAGGCTGTGAGTTCCTGCCCTGTCTGTAGAGCATATATGCATGGCGAAGGACGGAGATTACAAGGAAGCCTCACTTCTGGGCTTGCTTGGCATCACAGTGCTGGGTGTTGGTGGTGGTGGAAGAGAGACCCTACCTGTGTTGGAATTCAAGGGCATAGGCTCTTCCTCCAACCATGGACAACCATCTGGTGGACCTTGGAATGGGGAGTGCCTGTCAAGAGGAGAAAGTATGAGCCAGGTTGTTCCTTGACTCCAGCTGCTGCATCAGGGGAAGGCCACTTGTGACCACTCAGATGTTTCTCAGAGCCTGTAACTCCCAGGACCCTTCATGGTTCGCTATGCTGGTATGGGGTGAGGGAAGTTGTTGGCTGAAACATTTGGAGACCTCCCCCAGCCTCTGTGTTCACATCGATGCGATGCTTTAGAGAAATGGTGCTTTAAATCTCCCAGCATCTCAGTGCTTAATGTCCATATTACAAACTGATTGACGAGGTAGCTCTAGTCTGAGAAATACTTTTATCGAATTGTGTACGCTCTGAGTATTTTATGCATCCCTTTCTTTGCTTTTTGTGTTAATTTCCTCCCATGTGTGCTGACATGATATTTTGGTTTTATGAACTCGTTTACATAAACAAAGATTTCTTATTAACAATAATCTCTAGCAGATATGCAAATGGTGGAAACTGAATAATCAACACCATCCGCAGTGTAAAATAAATTTTTAATACTGAGTTTCTCAACATGTGTTTTTATGCCAATAAAACGTGCATTTGTGACATTTTGGTATTGACTCATGTTGCATTTATGGATCATATGTGCCTTTTTGGCAGTTTCGATCCTAGTTTGTTTGGACTTCCTGGGCACATTGTTCTAATAGCATCTTATTGTAACTGCTGGTCAAGTGCAGATGGCCTTTTGTGATTCTCTACCTTATTTATTGACAGAATCTTTGGTAGATGCAGTTCTAGAGGTATCGAGGAAAACACCCCCCCACCCTCGTTTCACTGAATTTTTGCAGAGGGAGGATAGACTCTTCAGCAATGGCTTGGAGTGGGACTCACTGTGTGGGGTTACAGCACAGCTTCTTCCCCTTTCCATAAGGTATTCATAAGGTTTTTCAGATATTGTGCTGCCCAGGCTGCCCACATCTCTCCACTGCTTTGCTGTCTCCCTGGCTGCCCACACATTCTGACCTGAAGAAGAGCTGTGGGGCCTGAGTTACCTTTTGCTGCCTTCTCCTGGGTTTTAACCAAAGTGTGGGAAGCTGCAGGGGCTGCTCCCCAAGAGATTGTAGAGTGGAGGACAGGAGATTCACTCATAGGCACCCACTGCTTGGCCACCCCATAAGTCAGGGGAAAACCCTGAATCCCCACCCATCCAAATTGCTTCAACATTTTCTTATTGTAGCACGAATGGCTGTAAACAGCCCAGAGAGCTTTGGCTGTGGTGCAGCATAGACATGAAATAAGCAAAATCAAGGTGTTTGAAAGCAGTTCCTTTTCTGTCGGATGGAATGAGCCTTATCCATGAAAACAATGGTGGGCCAGCCCAGAGAGCTGGTGCCCATGGTTGCGAAAGACCCCGGGATGAAACTTTGGAGAATGCTGCCTGTCGTCATGCCTGGTGAGGAGAACGTAGAGAGGGAGAGGTCATCCCATGAAGTGCAGGGGTGGGAGATTCAGGACAGAACAAAGGAGGCACATCATCTGAGTATGGCGTTTGCTTACGCAAGGTGTGGTGGTGGCCACCAATCGGATGGCTATAGAAATGGGAGCAGATGGACAACTTCACACAAGGCAAGGTTAGCCTTTTGGTGGTTACTGGTCCTGATGGCTATATGCTACCTCTGGTATCAGAGGCAACATGCATATATGCACCTATTGCTGGGGAATATGGGCTGTTACACGTATGTCCTGCTTGCGGCCTCCCCATAGGCTGCTGGTTGGCCACTGTATGAACAGAATGTGGACTAGATGGACCCCTGGTTTGAAAGAGCATAGCTCTTAAGTCCATTGTAAACCAGCCTTCTCCAACTTGGTAGCTCCCACACGTGTTGGATTACAGCTTCCATCATCTCCAGCCAGTGTGGTCCTGGTATAGAAAACTGTGTGCATACATATCCCCATGTTTGGCTGCAGTGCTTGGTTTTGCCAGTATATCTTTCAAATATTTGCAAAGGCTTGGATGCTTTTGAGAGGGCTCGGAAAGAATGCGTGCAAATATCCCGTCATCCCTACCTGCTTTGAAGAGTTCTGTTTCTCTGTGTGTGGTGGTGGTGGGGAGGACTGCAGGGAAACAAAATTATCCCTCGCAACAGGGGGGCCCTTTGCTATTGAAATGAGTGGCTCTTTGCCTGCGCTTCTAGAAACAGTTGGATTCCCTAGCTTTCGAAAATGGATGAGCATACAAGAAGGAGCGCGGTTGGCAGCAACACTAGAGGGCGCTGTGGTGGCACTGATCGGCCTTTATTCCATTAGGGCCGTTTCAATGCATTGGATTGGCTTGGCTTGGTTTGATTGCTTTCGATTTCTGCACTGCCTTGCCTTGAAACATTAAGGGTTCAATCCTATGTACACTAAGATGGAAAGAAAATCTTGCAGAGTCCTAATAACCGGAACTCTATGCACAACTGATTGGAGATAGCTCCTAAAGAGAAGAGTGGCATCTGCTTTTGAGGATGGGCGTGCTGTATTGTCTGATTTATGGATGGCTGTGAGGTGGTGCAGAAGTGAAATGAATATGGCATCACATTTTTGATATTTGGACTGGGCAAAGTGAATAACCAAGGAGATCAAGTGCCTCTGTTTAAGAATAAACTGGGTTCTGTCCTATTTCGCATGAAAGAGCCAGTGTGGCACAGCGGTGAAGAGCGTGGGACTGGGACTCAGACGATCCGGGTTCCAGTCCCTGCTCAGCCATGGAGCCAACTGGGTGACCTTGGGCCAGGCACAGACACTCAGCCCAGCCTCCCTCACAGGGCTGTTGTTGTGGGGATAAGATGGAGGAGGAGAATAATATAAGCTGCCTTGAGCCCTTTGTAGGAAAAAGGAAGGATATAAATTGAAATAAATAAATAAACAAACAAAACAAAACATGTGTGCATGTCTGATCCCAGCTCAGGCCTTTGGTGCATCTAGTGCAGCTTGATCTAGTCTGGGTTGTTGTTGTTGTTAGTCGCGAAGTCGCATCCGACCCATCGCGACTCCATGGACAACATTCCTCCAGGCCTTCCTGTCCTCCACCATCCCCCGGAGTCCACTCAAGCTCACACCAACTGCCTCTGTGACTCCATCCAGCCACCTCATCCTCTGCCGTCCCCTTCTTTTGCCATCTATTGTTCCCAGCATTAGGCTCTTCTCCAGGGAGTCCTTCCTTCTCATTAGGTGGCCAAAGTATTTGAGTTTCATCTTCACTATCTGGCCTTCTAAAGAGCAGTCAGGGTTGATCTTCTCTAGGACTGACCGGTTTGATCGTCTTGCGGTCCAAGGGACTCGCAGGAGTCTTCTCCAGCACCACAACTCAGAGGCCTCAATCCTTTTGCGCTCGGCCTTCCTTATGGTCCAGCTTTCACAGCCATACATTGCAACTGGGAAAACCATAGCCTTGACTATACGCACTTTTGTTGGCAGGGTGATGTCTCTGCTTTTTAGTATGCTGTCTAGATTTGCCATAGCTTTCCTCCCCAGGAGCAAGCGTCTTTTAATTTCTTGGCTGCAGTCCCCGTCTGCGGTGATCTTGGAGCCCAGGAAAATAAAATCTGTCACTACCTCCATTTCTTCCCCATCTATTTGCCAGGAAGTGAGAGGACCGGATGCCATGATCTTAGTTTTCTTAATGTTGAGTTTCAAGCCAACTTTTGTACTCTCCTCCTTCACCTGCATCAAGAGGCTCTTTAGTTCCTCTTCACTTTCTGCCATGAGAGTGGTATCATCTGCATATCTGAGGTTGTTGATATTTCTCCCAGCAATCTTGATTCCAACTGGTGATTCATCTAGCCCTGCCTTTCTCATGATGTGCTCTGCATATAAGTTAATAGGCAGGGCGACAGTATACAGCCTTGCCGAACTCCTTTCTCAATTTTGAACCAATCAGTGGTTCCGTGTCCGGTTCTCACTGTTGCTTCTTGACCTGCATATAGGTTTCTCAAGAGACAAATAAGATGGTCTGGTACTCCCATCTCTTTAAGAACTTGCCACAATTTGTTGTGATCCACACAATCAAAGGCTTTAGCATAGTCAATGAAGCAGAAGTAGATGTTTTTCTGGAACTTCCTAGCTTTCTCCATGATCCAGCGTATGTTGGCAATTTGGTCTCTAGTTCCTCTCCCTCTTTGAAATCCTGCCTGTACTTCTGGTAGTTCTCGGTCCACATACTGCTGGAGCCTAGCTTGTAGGATTTTGAGCATCACTTTGCTAGCATGTGAAATGAGTGCAATGGTGCGGTAGTTTGAACATTCTTTGGCATTGCCCTTCTTGGGGATCGGAATGTAAACAGATCTTTTCCAATCCTGTGGCCACTGTTGAGTTTTCCAAATTTGCTGGCATATTGAGTGTAACACTTTAACTGCATCGTCTTTCAGGATTTTGAATAGCTCAGCTGGAATGCTGTCACCTCCACTAGCTTTGTTGTTGCTCAGACTTCCTAAGGCCCATTTGACTTCACATTCCAGGATGTCTGGCTCGAGGTCAGTGACCACCCCATCGTGCTTATCAGGGATGTTAAGCTCTTTCTTGTATAGTTCTTCTGTAATCTTGCCACCTCTTCTTAATCTCTTCTGCCTCTGTTAGGTCCCTGCCATTTTGGTCCTTTATTATGCCCATCTTTGCATGAAATGTTCCCTTCATATCTCTAATTTTTTTGAAGAGATCTCTGGTCCTCCCTATTCTATTGTTTTCTTCTATTTCTTTGCACTGTTCATTTAGGAAGGCATTCTTATCTCTTCTAGCTGTTCTCTGGAATTCTGCATTCAATTGTTTGTATCTTTCTCTTTCTCCCTTGCCTTTCGCTTCCCTTCTTTCCTCAGCTATTTGTAAAGCTTCCTCAGACAGCCATTTTGCTTTCTTGCCTTTCTTTTTCTTTGGGATGGTTTTAGTTGCTGCCTCTTGTACAATGTTGCGAACCTCCGTCCATAGTTCTTCAGGCACTCTGTCTATCAGATCTAATTCCTTAAATCTATTTGCCACCTCTACTGTATATTCATCAGGGATATGATTTATGTCATACCTGAGTGGCCTAGT
Source organism: Varanus salvator macromaculatus (assembly GCA_023646645.1). Classification (NCBI taxonomy): domain Eukaryota; kingdom Metazoa; phylum Chordata; class Lepidosauria; order Squamata; family Varanidae; genus Varanus; species Varanus salvator. The sequence continues at coordinate 11,986,932 of JAIXND010000786.1, forward strand.
GCTTTTCCCTACTTTCTTCAATTTAAGCCTAAATTTTGACACCAGAAGCTCATGGTCGGAGCCACAGTCAGCTCCTGGTCTAGTTTTTACTGACTGTATAGAACTTCTCCATCTTTGGCTGCAGAGCACATAGTCAATCTGATTTCTGTGTTGACCGTCTGGTGAAGTCCATGTGTAGAGTCGTCTCTTGGGTTGTTGGAAAAGAGTGTTTGCTATGACCATTGTATTCTCTTGACAAAATTCCACCAGCTTGTGCCCTGCTTCATTTTGTACTCCAAGGCCAAACTTGCCTGTTATTCCAGTTATCTTTTGGCTTCCTACTTTAGCATTCCAATCCCCTATGATGATAAGGACATCATTTTTTGGAGTTAATTCTAGAAGGTGTTGTAGGCCTTCATAGAACTGGTCAACTTCAGCCTCTTCAGCACCAGTGGTTGGGGCATAGACTTGGACTATTGTGATATTGAATGGTTTGCCTTGGATTCGAACTGAGATCATTCTGTCATTTTGGAGATTGTATCCCAGTACTGCTTTTCCTACTCTTTTATTGACTATGAAGGCTACTCCATTTCTTCTGAGGGATTCTTGCCCGCAGTAGTATACCTGATGGTCATCTGAACTAAATTCACCCATTCCTGTCCATTTTAGTTCACTGATTCCTAAGATGTTGATGTTCAGTCTTGTCATCTCTTGTTTGACCACATCCAGCTTGCCTTGATTCATGGATCTGACATTCCAGGTTCCTATGGAGTAAAGATCTTTGCAGCATCGGACTTTCCTTTCACCTCCAGATACATCGGCAACTGAGTGTCCTTTCAGCTTTGACCCAGTCGCTTCATTCTTTCTGGCGCTACTAGTACTAGCCCTCCGCTCTTCCCCAGTAGCATATTGGACACCTTCTGACCTGAGGGGCTCATCTTCTGGTGTCATATCGTTTTGCCTTTTGGTTTTCATGTCCATGGGGTTTTCATGGCAAAGATACTGGAGTGGGTTGCCATTTCCTTCTCCAGTGGATCACGTTTTGTCAGAGCTCTCTGCTATGACCTGTGCGTCTTGGGTGACCCTGCACGGCATAGCTCATAGCTTCATTGAGCTACGCAAGCCCCTTCGCCACGACAAGGCAGTGATCCATGAAGGAGCTAGTCTGGGTACAGAGCCTCATATCTTGGCACAGGGAAGAAAGGAATGCTGGGACTGGTACCCATTCAGCTCTGCACCTTCCCCATGGAAGAGATGCACTGGGGAACCAATCCAAGTGGGGTCGTTACTTGGAGGTCCAGCAGATGTTTAGCCTGAGCGTCTGCCATGCAGAGCAGCTCCGATTTCTTCAGGAAAGGTAGGCCAGCTGAAGTTGCTAAAATGTGTCTTTGCCAGCCTTGTCTGCGGTGAGCAAATCAACCCAACTGCTGGAAATCAACAGAAGGACCAGAAACATGTGAAGGTTTTCAAAGGACCCAATTAGAAGGCGGAATCTTCAAGACCACATGTGAAGAATCCTGGAATACACAAATTAAGATTTCACTTATATGCAAAGTGCCCTGCATGGAGGCAAGCTTCACCGTGTGCCTTCCATCCTCCTCCCCTCCCTGTTGTGTGTCATTCTCACAACTACCCTGAGAAGTAGGTTAGGCTAGCAGCGGGTGACTAGCTCAACGTCACCAAGGCAGCTTCTCGTATGTCTGAATGGGGATTTGGATTAGGTTCTCCCCAGCCCTGCTCTGACCATTACACCAGCCTGCTGGGGATGGCTTGTCTTGACTGCAGAACGCCTGCCTTGGTCCACAGTCACTTAAGGTCCCGGGAACTTTGTGCTGCAAATTGGGTTCCTATCCCTGCATGGTCAACCAAGGGGGAAATGTTGGGTTCACAAACCTTTCCTGAGCAGCACCAGTGACTCTCTCAGTCTCTGTGTGCATTTGCACTCGCACACTAGCCTTGCTCTCTTACCTTGAGGCATCTCCTGGGGAAATCGTCCTATCTTTTCTGGCTGTTTGCTAAAGGCATTCATATTGCAGTTCTTAGAACTCTCTGTGTGTGTTCCTGGGAACACAGCACTCCTGTCTGATAGTGGCAAGTAAACTTGCAACACAGATTCTATGCAAATCTCCAATCAAGGTCTCTGAGGAGAGCGACTGAAAACCCCAAGGAGCTTCATCTCACCCTGCCAGACACTTATATTTTCCCCTCTCCGTGCAGGTTGGGGAATAAAGGTCCTGGATTCAAACCTTCCCCTGGAACTTCCTCCATTTACCTAGTCAGCTTTCCCCACCTACTGAAAGGCTTTGGGCTCCAAGGCCCATCATCCCCAGCCAGCATGGCCATTGCAGTTGAACATATCTGGACAGAATGGTGGAACAGTAGAGTCGGAAGGGGCCAGTAAGGCTGTTGGGTTCTACCTCCTGCTCACTGTGGGACTCCAAGTCAAAGCATCTGTGAAGGATGGCTGTCCAGCTTCATCTTGAACGCCTCCGGGGTGGAGACCCCACCGCTTCTTGGGGCCATGAGCGACTCAGCCAAGTCACCGCATTCTGGGCAAGTGGCCATGCTGGTTTGTGCCCCCATGGCAACAGTGCATCTTTTGGGACCTTAAAGACTAAACGGTGCATTAGCTCCTGTCATCCTGGAGCTGGCCAGGGGTGGGCTGGGGGCTGCAAGCGCAGAGGCAGACGGCACCTTGGCAGGGTTTTGAGCGCTGCTCTCGTGCAGCAAACAGCATGCTGAGAAAAGCCTTTGTCCTCGTTCACATTGCAGGAAGTAACGCTGCATTTCTTAATGAAGCATATTTGTCAGTGGGGGCACCCCACTTCTTTATTTATATCCCATATCGGAAGCAATCCAAGGAGATTTGCTACTTAAACTGTCTATTGATGGCAATGGTTTTAATTTAAATTTTGTTTATTAATTTTATTAATGTACACTTTGTTGATCGTACCTATTGTGCCTTATTGTAACTTTTTAACTGTATTATTTTATTAATGTGATTACTGATTTTCATTGTAATGGCTGCCCAGAGAGTATAATACTATGAGGCAGCTTTTATACAAATGTAATAAATAAATAATAAATAATCCTTCCTTCCTAAGCTGAACCAAGACTGGCCCAAAGTCATCTTGTGAGCTTCATGACTGGGAGGGGACTAGAACCCACTTCTCCTGAGTCCAAGGCCAAAACTCTAGCCACTATACCACTCAGGCTGTTATGGGATAAACTCCCCAAAGAGGAATATCAGGCAAAACCCAGGCATTTCAGAGACCTACTCTAGCTTATTATTTCTCTTTTAAGGATACCAATGTTGATCATTGTTCTGCATATTATAAGATAAGATAAGGCTGTGCCGTTTATCATTTGCATTATAATATATGCTATTCTTTTGAATACCTGTATTATATTTTAAACAGTTCAATGGCATTTTTGGTTTTAGTTTGTAGCCCAACCACAGAAGTTCAGTTATTGGATGGATTAGAAATGTAATATATGCATACATACACACACACAATTTCTTATTGGGATCTTTCTTTGCAATGACACACAACATGTAGGTTAACCCAAGTGGTCATCCCAGAAGGCTGATTGAAGGGAAACTGAGGGCAGGGAAGAGGAAGGGGTTCCTCATCCAGCATGAAATTACACATGATGAGATTTGCTACCCCAAAGGCACAGTGATGGCCACCAATCTGGGTGACTTTAAAAGGGGATGACACATTATGGAGGAGAAAGCGGTCCATGGCTAGTGGTCCGGATGGCTATATGCTGCCTCCAGTGTCAGAGGGAATATTCCTACATGCACAAGTTGCTGGGGAACATGGGCAGCAGTGTTCTCTTGCATTCTTGTCCTGCTTGTGGGCCTTCCATTTGGGCAGCTGCTTGGCCACTGTGTGGACAGGTATCTGAGCTGTGTGCAGCTGTGGCCAGTCCCTTGTCCCCATCACTTACATTCTGCCAGGCTGAAAAAATTGGGTCCCCTTAACAAAGACATAAACTCCACAAAGTTCAGTGGAACATTCCCAAGTAAGACCCGATGCTCAGGTGGACATCAGAAATTTAAACTACAGGTGGGGGAGCTCCACCCACCAACATTCCTTGCATACTGAGAAAAAGCTCTGTGACTATTTTGCCTGATGCATTTATTTTATGAAAATAATTAATCATGTTTTTTCTGAGAATCTTTTGTATATGGAGCATTCAGTCAGGGGACCCCCAAGCTCCAATCCAAAGTGATAAAAGTTAACATTGCTGATGAGAATTAGGCTTTAAGCATCAATCAGATGATGGTCATAAATAGATACATTTTAAAAATTTAAACCATGTTTTGTGTGTGTGTGTAATATGCCAATAGTCAGATAATTTGTACTCTTTTCATTTCACAGGGGGAAAGATTGCAAACTGATTCACAAAGCGAGCTGCTAGCACTACAGCTGACCTTGAAAAAGAACCAAAATAAACCAGTTATCAACAACACAAAGCAATTTGAAATTTCAGGTTGGCCAGCTGCCTCCTTCCTTCCCAGAATGAATGAACTCAGTAGGGAATTGGTGAGCAAGTTGAAAAAAGTGGATCCCAAGCTCTTTATAAGGAGTGGAAGAAAACAGAGCCTGTTGGTTGGAGGTTCAGCACAGAGCAGCGTGTGCTGAATGGAAAAATGGCCATGTCTATGCTCAGGGGAACATGTGAATTTGGTTTATTTAAGGACCCTTCCCATTAAGGCCAGGCCACGGGGACCAGCTCAGCAAGTTGTTTTCCTGCCAAGAACCAAAAAGAACCTCAACCAACCCATACACTCTATGTGCAAACTGCTCCTGTTTACCAGGAGCTGTATTTATTTTCTGGCTCTTGCCCCCAATAAATCTCTTTCCCTCTTGTTCTCAGCTGAGGATCCATTGTTAAGATTTCATTCTGTTCATGAGAGTTGCCAAAATGGTGATGTGGTGGGCATTCCCCACCTCCAGATCTCTAAATGAACTTTCTTCAACCTGGTGCCCCCCGGAATGCAACTCCTCGAATTCCTGATCATCGGACTTGCTGGCTGGAGCTGATGGAAGCTGAAGTTGAAACTCTCTGGAGGGCCTCAGGTTGTGGAAAGCAACTCTAGGCAGGAGTGCAAAACCTCAGGATTCCCCAGAAGGCAACATCTACTCCCCCCCGCCCCAGCCCCTGCCCCCGCGGCTCTTCCCCCAAAGATTTGGTGGCTTCCCAGCTTTTGTACACCTCCCACCCCAATTCTAAGAGGCTGGGATGCCTGAAGGCACACTTGCGGGCAGCAATTGCTTTAAGCTAAGATATGCAAGCAATCTTTGCTCCCACCCAGTTTGCCTCTGGCCCTGCCCCCTTCGCCTTTTCCCCCAACCCACCGCTTGGCTCTAGCCTTGTGCCAGGATTGCAGCTCTCACGGACAGAGCAGCTGAGCTGCCTCCTCAGATCGCAGCTGATCCTGCTTGGGACTGGACCAAAAGCAACTAACTGATCGTACCTCATACAGAGTCGGGAAACCCCTGGAAGAAGCCGAGTTCATGGAGGAAAGGGCCGAACCCCACATGGCGCAAAGGCAGAGCAGGTGGTCCCTGTCGTGAGGGGTTATTCATTTTCTGCTTAAGAGGAGTCGTTATGTGTTTCGCACGTTAGTGAGGCCTGGTTTGGGAAGTAAGGCTGAACCTGAGCCTCGCAAAAGCCTTCAGGGTAGGCCCATCTAAGCGGCTCTTCCCCATACCCGTGTTGCTGGGCAGCCATTTCTCCCTTCCCCTCTTCTGTTTTCACCAGGACAGTACTGGCAGCTTGTCAGTGCAGGAAGGCAAGGATGGCCATGATCCTGCCCCGAAGGGGTGCCAGGCGGCCGCCATTTTAGTCACCCACGGGGCACGACAGCGTTGCAAGGAACTGCGGGCAGTTTTGGTGGCGCCTTCCGGACACTCGTAGGAGCAGCAGAGAACAAGGTCTGTGTTACCTTTGGGCGGCTTCCAGAAGTTCCCTGACTGCTTCTGCTGCCTTTAGGAGGCTTAGCTGGGGAAAAGCCCTACTAAACCCAGTAGTGGGACATCCTGAGTTAAAACGGGCAGGAGGTGCAAAAGGAGAGGGAACTTCTCACGGGCAGCTCATCATGTGGGTGGGCTGAGGGCTGCTTCAGGTGCTAACTTCTCTCCTGCTCAGTGGTGAGAAGGACACGAGCGAGCTTATCTTTACTTCTGCTCCACTTCCGAGAAGCAGAGAATTACTCTGAATTAAGGTTCTGCTCTGTTCATAACATTGCCTCATTAAAGTGATTTGAAATACATGTTCCCCAGACCCAACTGACCTTTCCAGTTATTTGACTGTTTTATTAATCCTGAAAGGATCAGTCCAGGGGAAACAGACCTTGACATAAAAGACAATTGCCAAAGGAAGAAGCCTGACTTTTTTTTGTTGGTGATGTTGAGAGTTTGGGAGGAGGTGGGTATATTCATTCATTCATTCATTCAAAACTTTTGTGTGCCGTCCCTTGTGCATGGCATCTCAGAAGAGCTTATAATCCTTAAACTCGAAATACAATAGAACAACATATCTATAAATAAATCACATAGTACAATAAAAATTTAAATTCAAATCAAAATTGACTGCTAAAACATTAAAATACTAATTTTTAAAATGATGATTAAATAAAAAGGTTTTGACCTGGAGCCGAAAAGAATATAAACTCGGCACCAGGTGCAACTTTCCAGGGAGTGCATTCCACAATCTGGGCACCACTGCAGAGAAAGTCCTGCTCCAAGTAGATTTTTTTTTTTTTTTTATCTTTAAAGAGGGCTCCTGGAGCAGAGCCTCTTCCGCAGCTCTTAAGGGGCATGAGGGCATATAAGGGAGGAGGCATTCCTTAAGGTAACCTGGTCCCAAGCCATTCAGGGCTTTATAGGTCAAAACCAGCATTGTCATCCAAGTTAGCTTCAGCTTTTTGGAGTCAAGTAAAGCGTATTTCTCCTTCATGGATCACTGCCTTGTCGTGGCGAAGGGGCTTGCGTAGCTCAATGAAGCTATGAGCTATGCCGTGCAGGGTCACCCAAGATGGACAGGTCATAGCAGAGAGCTCTGACAAAACGTGATCCACTGGAGAAGGAAATGGCAACCCACTCCAGTATCTTTGCCATGAAAACCCCATGGACATGAAACCAAAAGGCAAAACGATATGACACCGGAAGATGAGCCCCTCAGGTCGGAAGGTGTCCAATATGCTACTGGGGAAGAGCGGAGGGCTAGTACTAGTAGCGCCAGAAAGAATGAAGCGACTGGGTCAAAGCCGAAAGGACACTCAGTTGCCGATGTATCTGGAGGTGAAAGGAAAGTCCGATGCTGCAAAGATCTTTACTCCATAGGAACCTGGAATGTCAGATCCATGAATCAAGGCAAGCTGGATGTGGTCAAACAAGAGATGACAAGACTGAACATCGACATCTTAGGAATCAGTGAACTAAAATGGACAGGCATGGGTGAATTTAGTTCAGATGACCATCAGGTATACTACTGCGGGCAAGAATCCCTCAGAAGAAATGGAGTAGCCTTCATAGTCAATAAAAGAGTAGGGAAAGCAGTACTGGGATACAATCTCCAAAATGACAGAATGATCTCAGTTCGAATCCAAGGCAAACCATTCAACATCACAATAGTCCAAATCTATGCCCCAACCACTGGTGCTGAAGAGGCTGAAGTTGACCGGTTCTATGAAGGCCTACAACACCTGCTAGAATTAACTCCAAAAATGATGTCCTTATCATCATGGGGGATTGGAATGCTAAAGTAGGAAACCAAAAGATAACCGGAATAACAGGCAAGTTTGGCCTTGGAGTACAAAATGAAGCAGGACACAGGCTGGTAGAATTTTGTCAAGAGAATACGATGGTCATAACAAACACTCTTTTCCAACAACCGAAGAGACGTCTCTACACATGGACATCACCAGACGGTCAACACAGAAATCAGATTGACTATGTGCTCTGCAGCCAAAGATGGAGAAGTTCTATACAGTCAGTAAAACTAGACCAGGAGCTGACTGTGGCTCAGATCATGAGCTTCTGGTGGCAAAATTTAGGCTTAAGTTGAAGAAAGTAGGGAAAAGCACTAGGCCACTCAGGTATGACCTAAATCATATCCCTGATGAATATACAGTAGAGGTGACAAATAGATTTAAGGAATTAAATCTGATAGACAGAGTGCCTGAAGAACTATGGACGGAGGTTCGCAACATTGTACAAGAGGCAGCAACTAAAACCATCCCAAAGAAAAAGAAATGCAAGAAAGCAAAATGGCTGTCTGAGGAAGCTTTACAAATAGCTGAGGAAAGAAGGGAAGCGAAAGGCAAGGGAGTAAGAGAAAGATACCAACAATTGAATGCAGAATTCCAGAGAACAGCTAGAAGAGATAAGAATGCCTTCCTAAATGAACAGTGCAAAGAAATAGAAGAAAACAATAGAATAGGGAGGACCAGAGATCTCTTCAAGAAAATTAGAGATATGAAGGGAACATTTCATGCAAAGATGGGCATAATAAAGGACCAAAATGGCAGGGACCTAACAGAGGCAGAAGAGATTAAGAAGAGGTGGCAAGATTACACAGAGGAACTATACAAGAAAGAGATTAATGTTCCTGATAACCACGATGGGGTGGTCACTGACCTCGAGCCAGACATCCTGGAATGTGAAGTCAAATGGGCCTTAGGAAGTCTGAGCAACAACAAAGCTAGTGGAGGTGACAGCATTCCAGCTGAGCTATTCAAAATCCTGAAAGACGATGCAGTTAAAGTGCTACACTCAATATGCCAGCAAATTTGGAAAACTCAACAGTGGCCACAGGATTGGAAAAGGTCAGTTTACATTCCGATCCCCAAGAAGGGCAATGCCAAAGAATGTTCAAACTACCGCACCATTGCACTCATTTCACATGCTAGCAAAGTGATGCTCAAAATCCTACAAGCTAGGCTCCAGCAGTATGTGGACCGAGAACTACCAGAAGTACAGGCAGGATTTCGAAGAGGGAGAGGAACTAGAGATCAAATTGCTAACATACGCTGGATCATGGAGAAAGCCAGGGAGTTCCAGAAAAAGATCTACTTCTGCTTCATTGACTACGCTAAAGCCTTTGATTGTGTGGATCACAACAAATTGTGGCAAGTTCTTAAAGAGATGGGAGTACCAGACCATCTTATTTGTCTCTTGAGAAACCTATATGCAGGTCAAGAAGCAACAGTGAGAACCGGACACGGAACCACTGATTGGTTCAAAATTGAGAAAGGAGTTCGGCAAGGCTGTATACTGTCACCCTGCCTATTTAACTTATATGCAGAGCACATCATGAGAAAGGCAGGGCTAGATGAATCACAAGTTGGAATCAAGATTGCTGGGAGAAATATCAACAACCTCAGATATGCAGATGATACCACTCTCATGGCAGAAAGTGAAGAGGAACTAAAGAGCCTCTTGATGCGGGTAAAGGGGGAGAGCGCAAAAGTTGGCCTGAAACTCAACATTAAGAAAACTAAGATCATGGCATCTGGTCCTCTCACTTCCTGGCAAATAGATGGGGAAGAAATGGAGGTAGTGACAGATTTTATTTTCCTGGGCTCCAAGATCACTGCAGACGGGGACTGCAGCCAAGAAATTAAAAGACGCTTGCTTCTGGGGAGGAAAGCTATGGTAAATCTAGATAGCATACTAAAAAGCAGAGACATCACCCTGCCAACAAAAGTGCGTATAGTCAAGGCTATGGTTTTCCCAGTTGCAATGTATGGCTGTGAAAGCTGGACAATAAGGAAGGCTGAGCGCAAAAGGATTGAGGCCTTTGAGTTGTGGTGCTGGAGAAGACTCCTGCGAGTCCCTTGGACCGCAAGGCGATCAAACCGGTCAGTCCTAGAGGAGATCAACCCTGACTGCTCTTTAGAAGGCCAGATAGTGAAGATGAAACTCAAATACTTTGGCCACCTAATGAGAAGGAAGGACTCCCTGGAGAAGAGTCTAATGCTGGGAACAATAGAAGGCAAAAGAAGAAGGGGACGGCAGAGGATGAGGTGGCTGGATGGAGTCACTGAGGTGGTTGGTGTGAGCTTGAGTGGACTCCGGGGGATGGTGGAGGACAGGAGGGCCTGGAGGAATGTTGTCCATGGGGTCGCGATGGGTCGGACTCGACTTCGCGACTAACAACAACAACAACAAAGCGTATTTCTTGGGGTGAGGCATAATTAAGGCACAATCCTATGTGTGCCTAAATGGAAAAAAATCCTGGAACGCCCAGCATTCCCCAAGCCGCATGAGTGCCTGGGGCATGCTGGGCATTCTGAGGCTTTTTTCTCTCTGAACAAGCATCAAATTGGACCCCGAAATTATGACCCCCTGAGCACAGGACTGACAGCTGTGGAAAGAACCCAGGCTGGACTTCTCTTAGGAAGGAAAGTAGCGATTCTTTCCTGGTTTCCCCTCACTGCACTGGCTAAATGAAACAGCTGCTGATCAGATAATCTTCAGAGAGGAATTTAGTTAGTAGGATGAATGAAAAGGATAATGATGACAGCACTGGAGACAGACCCAAATAAGTGCTGGGCGGGTCCTGAAATCGAAGGGAGACTCAGTGTTGCTCCTGCTTTAAGTTTATTCATGTATTTGGAAGACTGGTCACTGTTTTTATGCTTTCATATTTTATAAGCTGGGACTGCAGGTGGCGCAGTGGTTTAAACCACTGTGCTGCTGGGCTGGTTGATCGAAAGGTCGCCGGTTCGAATCTGCACACGGGGTGAGCTCCCGTGCGCTGTCCCAGCTCCTGCCAACCTTGCAGTTCGAAAGCATGCAAATGCAAGTAGATAAAAAGTACCACTTTGGTGGGCAGGTAACAGCGTTCTGTGCACTTTGGTGTTTAGTCATGCCGGCCACATGACTACGGAGACTGTCTGCGGACAAACACTGGCTCCCTCGGCTAGGAAACGGAGATGAGCACCGCCCCCTAGAGTCAGGCATGACTGGACGTAACGTCAAGGGGAAACCTTTACCTTTACCTTTACCTTATTTTATAAGCTGCTTTCAGCCAATCTTCTTTTGGAGGGAAAAAGTGGAGCACAGTCCTCTTTTAAAAATGCACACATAAGCCTAATGAACCAGGATTTTTAGAAATATACCCCACTGATTTCAAATAGTGAGGCTATTTCCAGATAATGGATTTCTTTACACTAGGCATTTGTTATGTGCTTATGGAAGTTGTGGGACCTTTCCACAATGTTGTTGTCCTCCAGGTCCTCTCCTGTGTTCTCCAGAAGTTTCTGTGGGGCTTTTCTTAGGGTGAGGAAAATCTGCTATTAAATTTCAAACTGGAACAAATGCTTCAAAAGTTGCAAATCTACTACAGTACAGCTATTCCACAGCATAACCTTGTGGTTGATTAATATATATAATATATAGAAAAGCAGTGGAAAAACCCCTAAATAAGGATGTATTTTCCCTCCCACAATGAAAATGGAAGAGGCCTCACTACACTAGCACGTTAAACCCATCACGTAGAGAAGCCTTAAGTGGATGTAAAATTGAGGTTAGAATCCTGTACATTCTTACCTGGGAGTTAGTTTTAGTGTTACTTAACTTCTGAATATATATGAATAGGACCTAGTAGTAATGCTGTGTAAACTTCTACTCATTTTAAGACTCCATAAGCTGCAGACTGGGTGTTTTCGTTTCAACCGGCAACATTTTCTCTCCCTCCTCTTCTGTTGTTTATTTTCTTGATATGCAACTTGAAGAAGAATTCTGGTGAATGGGAATGCTTACTTACTGACTTACGATCTTTTAATTGGTCTTAGTAACAATATTGCACTGTTCTTGTTTTCATATTCTTTGTCTAAAGATTCTAAAACATGTCAACCCGCAATTTTAGAATGGGCACTTAAAGATCAGGCAGGAAAAAAGCCACTAACAGATAAGATGTGAAAATGAGACATTGGTAATGGCTGAGCACTCTCATGTCTTGGGTTCTGATATTCACTTATATTTACAAAAAGAACTCCTGGGTGGCTCTTCAGCAGCTTCAATAGAAGCAATAACAAACAAGACAAGCTATAAGACTTGGCACAAAAGGAAGGGGAAGGAGGGTGAGAACAAACCAGCACTAGTTCCTGAAGTGCCCAGTAGTGCCCAGGTGGAATGGAAAGAGTGCAGAGAGCGGAGGAGCCCATCTCTTGAGCTGACGAGTTTGGCCTGCAGCTCATCTCTCCCTCTGCTGCATCCAAGTAAAGTGGCAGCTAAAAGATGACCATTGAGGGAGATGATGAGCCAAACAGAGCTGGTCTGCTGTGCTATGTTGATGGCGTAGAAGCTGTTGTGGTTCATTTCTCTAAGCCATGGCACCAGGGAAACATTCTGTGTTCGTGGCCGAGAGAGAGGCACTCAAATGATCCATCTCAGTGCCAGCTCCAGGGTTTTGAGAACCTTTGGGCACTTCCTTCAGCACCTATACCTTCTCACTGCCAAAGCTGCAGAGGAAGATCAAATTCAGGGGTTCTTGTCAGTGGGACCCTGTTGGATGTGGGGCCTTGCCCAGGTGTTCAACCATGCCTAGCCGGAGTGCTGGTTAAGCTCCAGCACTACCCCATCCAACTTTGATTCCAAACTTTGAATCCAACTTGACACAGTTCTGATGGGTGAACTACTGTGCTAGTTGCAGCTTTTGAAGCATATCTGGGGGTTTTCTCTGAACCAGGTTCCAAACCATTCTTAATCCTCTTCTCTTTGTTTATTCATAAAGCCATGCATTCCCAACTTAAAGAGCTATTTCTTCATACAGAATAAATTCATGGAAATGGACTGCATTTAATTTCAATTCTTCTTCTTCCTCTTCTTCTTCTTGGTGTGCATGCTTCATAACAGTGGAGAATTATAGCTTGTGGGATTCAGCCCCAAAATTCATCACTGCTTTGAGGAGTCTCCTGTTCATTTTTTAAACCAAGCTTAAAAAAACCAACTTTTGCTAGAACCCCAAGATCCACAAACTGGAATCTGATGTAAGAGACATACACTTAGGGTGTGATCTTATGCATCTTTAGACAGGAAAAAAGGTCTTACAACTCCAAGCAAATTGTCTAAAGATGCATTGGATTGTGTCTTTATAATGAAATAATTCATTACAAGAATGTGGTTTTGAGAACTGAAGGTGAATGAAACTCAGAGCTCTTATGGTTCAAGTTTCTGTGTGTGAGTCTTTAATATGTACATTAATAGATTCTTGTTTCTTGTTTTCATTTTTCCTATTCACAGAAAAAGTCCCTTCTCTGCAGTCCCTCCATCCAGAGTCCCTGGTCCCACTCTCCAAGTATCCCTCCACTCTAACCCTAATTCCATTTGGGAGTTGGGGAGAGAATCAAGGTATGGATGATATAATTTTGTAACAGTTAACTATAAGGTGTGTGTATGGGGAGTGGAAATGGGAGAGCAGAATGGGGGAGGAGGGTCAGAAACATACATAGGTCTTAATGGTCTTGCAACTGGTTATTTTAAAATATGCTTGCTATTCCTTGCCATGGAATCTCCTAGATGGAGAGGGATATGTGGTGCTTTTTAATCAAATAAATAAGCTCCACCTTTTCATTCCAAGGTTCTCAGCTCAACAACAATATTTACTTGAGCAGATAATAAGCTTGCATGTACGTTCAGTTTATTACCTTTAGTGACGTGGAAAGGATTGGTTGCTTGGCAACCTTACATCATATATATATATATATATATATATATTATAGAAAAGCTCTGAGAAAAGAGGAGTGGGTGACCTACTGAATTACCTTTGACTTGGGAACTTGCTTTCCTGAAACCTCTGGTCTTTTACAGCCCTGGAGAGAAACAATCAATCTGAGTTGTTTGTTTGTTTGTTAGGTAGGTAGCTCGGCAGAATGAGATCAGAGCAGGCTTTAGGCTGACCACAAGATCTGTCAGTCTTGAGGAGCGAGCAAAAACACCCACCCACACCTGACCACACTGCATGCTCTTGAGAAAATCTATGAGGCATGATTTGAAAAGCTAGGATTAGACCAAGAGGACTTAAAAAAATGAAAACAACTTCTGAGCTACTTAGCCGAAGCAGTTCAGTTCAACTGTCCTACTCCACCGGAGAGGGTTTACATCTGTGCCTCTTGTGAGTTCTTTGATGTTCATGCTGGAAAGCCAAGCTTTTAAAATCAAGAAAGCATGGAAGAAAATGAAGGCATCGCAGCTTTGGAAAACAGCCGTGTTCTCAGAGGCCCTTGGTACAAGGTGGGGAAAAACACGTTGTGTATATTTCTTTGAATTTTGCAATAATTCTGCACAGGGACAGAAAAGAGATTGCTGTGAAAATTTCCTGGTAAAGTTGTGCTGTTGAAGTACAATCCTGTGCATGTTTACTTGGAAGTAAGTCCAACTGATTTGAATGAGGCTTACTCTCAGGTAAGTGCGTGAGATTGTAGCCACCCTCACTGAAGATAAGAAATAAAGAGTGGAGAGGAATATTTGACCAGGAATGCTTTGACTGGGAAAGATCTGGTGAAGAGGGGTCTGATTCATTTCTTTGCTGCATTTTAAACTCAAGAAAATAGTTTTTTTCCCTTGCATGTGGGACTTTGAAACGCAGGCAGCCACCCAGTTCCCCACAGTCTGGCTGTGCATACACAACCTTGAACCAACAATGGTAAACAGTGTGATTTTCTTCCTCCCCTCTCTTTTTTCCAAGGAAAACCTTAAAAACGTCACTGACCTTTAAAGGGCAATGTGCTGCCATCTCATTTTATGCAGTGTTGTATGATGCAGCAACTTTGCTGGGGTTGTGGTGAGTTTGGCTTCTTCTGAAGCTACACTTTTACATGCTTCCCCTCCCAACATGCAAACACACACAAAAAGACCTTATGTTCCTAAGCTGAAACTGGAGTTCTAACCCCAGAGTTGCTTTTAAGGGTCAAAGGGTCTTGTTAAATTGTGGTGGGAAGTCCAAGGAGCAATGAACATTGATGGGTTCTTTGTCTAGGGAGCCTGTGGCAGCAAAGTGAGACCAGAAACTTTACTCCCAGGGGCAGCCCCAGTAACTTCAGTAACATTGGCTCCAGAGTTTTCAAGACCTTGTATTAAAGAACCAGCAGCCAGAGTTTAGTAACCCCCTTGTAGGAGAGAGGGGCTCGACCTGTTTCGTTGTGGGCTCAGCTTTGTGTGCAGTCTCCCTAGTGCTATATAATATAGAACTGCCATCTGACTAGTCGTTAAAAAAATGGCCATAACATCCCCAGGAGCCCTTCGAAATCAGCACCATTCCGTGATCTTTTGCAGTTCTCTGACAGAAATACCGGATTGGCTCCTTTGGGAGCGGTGGCGTTTGACGTTGCTGCTAGATTCATTTCTGTGTTTCTTGTGTATCTAATCTAATCTGACTGATTGCTGCTTATAATGACCTTGTCCTTGATTCACCTATTAGTACGGTGGCAATTTTGAGAGCTAGTTTAAAAAAAGAAACACGTGTGTGTGGTGTGTGGGGGGGAGGGAGCAGTATGGGGGGAATGGAACCCCTCCGCAGGCTGTTTCCTATGAGTGAGAAAACTGACAAATTGCAAATTAGGACAGGTTAAAGTGTTTATATTAATCTCATCCTGTTACATGATTTAAAAAGATTAAGCTTTCAACAGTTGGGCACATGATTTCTATTTTCTTTTGTTCTAGTTTTTAAAAAATTGATTTATTGTTGAGTGAAGCGGTGAGTGGCACAGGCTTGGCTAGTTATGCAATAAAAAAACCTTATATTCCAAGTCTATCAGCTGAAATAATGTTGCATTTATGTGTGAATCATACTTGCAGGAATTAACATGGGGGTTTCCTGAAGATGGTACTAGAAACAATGTATTTTCCTCTTGGGTATCCAGGTCTTCCTCACATGGACAGTAGTACATTATGCACAGCCTGATGAGGTAGATAATAATGTCATGGGTTAAAAGATGATAGTGGTGCTCCGCAGCTTGTCAAGAAGCATTCCCTTTAAACTCTTTGGTCCATTTCACATGAACACCACATGGTTTAGGCCATTGTGCATGGTGGGTACCACTTGCCTCATTCTCTGCTCAAGTATTGAGCAGATTGTCTGCACCTGGGCAGCACAGCTCCTTTGATGGGGAAACACTAGACAAATAAATAGGCAGTGGTTTCTGATGTCCAATCAGCCTCACACGGGGTCATTAGGAAAGCCATGCCTGGCATGTGCCACGGCTTCGCAAGGTCTCCATGATGTTCATGCAGATTGGGTCATTGCGAAAACATGTTTCAGATCAGAGCACAGGAAGACTTTGGCAAGCCAAGCTTCTTTGCCCATGGCCTGCCATCTAACAGAGGTGTAAGTGGGGATCCAGGAGATCTCGGTTCCAGTCCCCACTCAGGCATGAAGCTCCAGTCACTGATTCTCAGCTTAACCAGCCTCATGGGGCTGCTGAGAAGATGGCAAGGAAGAGAATCCTGTATGCCTCCTTGGTCTCCTCAAAGGAAAGAAGGTGGAAAGCATATTACATGCATACATGAAAGCGGCAGATCTCCCTGGAGCAGGGGCATCTTGCCCAGCTTACTTGTGGGCTTGCTGTTAATTTTGCTGCCTGGACACCAACCCAGGTGGGCAACAGGCCTTCCATCTGTCCTGTCCAGACTCAGACAGGGGAACTTTTGGGAGAGCTGATTTTGCAAGAAGACACATGAGCACTGTGTGTGTGTGTGTGTGCGCGCGCGCGCCAGTGTAATTCCCATCAAGACTGAGGGTGGAGCAGGACTGGGAGGCACAACTCACCCTGCGCTGCATCTATAAATCCCTAGCTCCATGGGCTTCCTGGGGGAGAAGGCTGCCACCTGAAACCAGAGCCAGCTGAACTGCATTTTCATAAGTACTGAGGGAACCTGTTGATTGTTTAGATAAGGAGTTTAGTGATTAACCTACTGGAATATCTGATTTTTGAAGAATAGCAAGCAAATGTAGCCCTGTCTCCACAGCTTACTGGAGATGTAATAGCTTCAGTGCTGAGCTTTGGCCTTTCAGGACATCTTTTCAAGCTTCCACTCTTCCCATGCACATTTTTCTGCCAGGATCGAGGCCTTAGAACTTACTGGGTGATGAGCCAATAAAATCGCTTGGGGTCTGTCTCTTGGTCGCACTACCATTTGGCAGAATATTGGGATGATATTAGGATTTGGCTTTAAATGCAGATTAATGTCCTGTGTTGTGTGTCCCCCCACCCCCGGGGTCAGGGAGCACCATTTTGGATTTTCAGCTCAGGGCAGTGAACCAGTGCATTCAGTCCCAATCAGCACACCACTTCTGTCCTTGTGTTCACTCCAAATTTAGTACCTCATTAAATGGGTTTGAATCTCCTTAGCCAATGTTTCACAACACATTCCCTCTGGGCTACTGTCCAGCTCCTTCTTTGTTGCTTTATCAAGGGTTTTAATCTTTTGGGTTGGCTTGATTTTTAATGTGTTTAAGCAAACATGCCCCTATTAACATAGTTTCACGAAACATAACCTGCTGTGCTTCTTGCAGAGTTTCATAAGGGCCGAGCTGGTATGTGCTACTTCCGCTGGCTCCGGACACAGTGCTGAACCAGAGTTTAGTGTCACTGCAGTGAGCCTGCCAGAGCCTTGGGCACGGGTGTTGCACCTCCTCCATTAGTGTGGCTGCAAGGAAGAGACTGGAAGCAGGATTTATTTATTATTTATTTATTTTACACATTTATATGCCGCCCCCAATTGCAACCAGCCTCGGGGCGGGTCACGACACCAACAATACATCATTTAAGGATGGGCCCTGTGGCTTGGCAGCTCGAGGCAATGGCCGCAGGCAGCCTGTGCAGGACAGGAGGAGAGAGCTGGGCTGATGCACCACTGCCAGCTGACTGGCTTGCTGCCTTCGTGGGTGGCTGTCTCAGGGCTGGTGCTGAGGGAGTCCCAATGCCCACCAGGTCCACTTGTGTGCTTGGGATGGGCTGCCTTGGGTGCCCTTTAAAAAGGACCAGAAGGTACGGCACGAATCCAACGATCTCGTCCTCTTGGAAAGGGCTTGGTGAGCCCCCAGATGTGTCCTGGCTGGCACATCCTAGTTGTGGGGTGAGCTGAGTAGTGGCTGGCCATGGAGATGGCCACAGGCAGAGTCTGGAAGGGGGCTCACCTTTCCCTCTCCTCTACCAACAGGATGTGTTGATTCAGAGGTCTGTGGGGAAGATGCAGTTCTGGGAGTAGGAATCGGGTCTGTGCTGGAACTGAATCAGAAAGCAAGCAGAGCTGACTTTGATTTCTGCAGGAAATCTTACAGGATGAATGGCAGCACAATGCACAGAAGAGTGAACAAACTTTTGTCACGTTTGATGGAAAGCAACGCTGGGCCACTGGGGTGCAGGGAAGAGTGGGCGGAGGGGCAAGGAGCAATCCTATGCAAGTTAGGGCAGAACAGGGCCTGAAGCTCCCAGTTTTCCTCAGCCAGCAAGAACACCCAGAAGTTGAGGACTTTCCTCTGTCGAAACATGCCCTGAATTATGCCTAAGGTGGGCTGGATGTTACCAAGCTGACACTGCGGATGTTACCAAGCTGACACTGCGTATCCACAGTTTGACCATTTAGCACTTAAAGGCCTACAATAAGATACTTCAGTTACCTTTACTGAAATAGTTCTAGTTGTTTAAACTAGTTTAACTTTTTGGATATTGGAATTTTATGCTGCGTTATAGTGTATATGTATTGTATTGTCATCTATTTTTATTATACCTGCATTGATTAATTGTTTAAGCGCCCAGCGAGCTTGGCACCTTGGGCAGTGCAGGAATGAAGATGTGATGAAGACAGTGGAGACAGTAGCAGCACAGCACCCAAATTTGCTGCCTGGGTGTGTGAGCGCAGCTTCAGCTCTAGATATTCTGTACTGCATGACATTTCATAGCTTGCCGGTCAGCTGCCTATTTATAATAGTAAGTGCAGTGACTTGTTCCTTGAATTGTCACACACGAGGGCTGCACAGCCCTTGTGAGATGCTCTTTCCACAGATGGAACCCCGGAATAAGCCCTCTTTTTGTGGCAGTTAAACGTCACTCTGCACTAATTGAACTTGACAGTCGAGATTAATGATGGTTAAATGGCCAGCAGACCTTTATCATCGGATGATTGTCTCCGTGGCAAGCTGCTGCGAACAATTACAGGAAGCAATTCTTGCATTGACTCCATTGTCCTGACGTAATTGTGCGTGGCTTTCCTTTTGAGAGTGTAACTAATCTGAAAATGCTTTGGCAGCTCCTGAAAGTGCAAGTCAGATGGCTGAGTCTGGGCACATGCACAGGGCAGCTGCAAAGAGGAAGAGAGGCAGGGCACCCAGATGCCTTCGCTCCCCCATTCCCCTCCCATTCGCACAAGGGATCCTTGGCTCAGCATGACGCTCTCCCAAGCCAGCCACAGTGCCGAAGCAGCAGCGGGAACATCCGGGCAGATGAAGGGCCTTCTTGGACTAGATCTTGTGGCCAAGCAGCTTCTCCTTGGAGCACAACGTCTGTGTCCCCCCAGTAGTGCCCCTGGGGCAAGATGCCCCCCCCCGCACTGCCCAGGCTGCGTTTCCTCCTTTTGCGCTCTTGTCATTGCTGCTGCTGGCTCAACGGGCAGAGAGCCAGTGGGCCGGGGATGCTGCTCCTTCTCACCACCAGGATGGGCCCAGGACGGCAGGCAGGCAAGTGAGCAGGTTGCAGTGATGAAGAGGGACAGGACGTCCCAGAGCCTCTTGTCAGTGCGGCCAATCAGGAGTGTGTCAGATGCCTGGCCTTGCCTACAGATTCCTGTGCACCTTTAATGGGAAAACTCCATTGCAAATCCAGAGTATGGTGGACTTTGTTGGATGTGCCGCTTTAACCAGTGGTTAAGGGTGCTGGACGGGGACTAAGGAGACCTGGGTTCCAGTCCCACACTCAGCCATGAAAACCATAGGGTGACTTTGGACTAGTCACTGACTCATAGCCTTACAAGGTGGTTGTTGTGAGTATAAACTGGAGAGGAGGAAAACGTGAAGCTGCCTTGGGTTCCTTGCAGTGGAAGAAAGGTGGGATGTACATGTAGTGTAATAGAATAGAACTTTGGTATGCATATTGGCCTGGAATTGTGAAATAAGCAACAGTAGGAACAAGTGTGCCCCCAAATTCACCTCTCAGCTACACACCTCTAGTTCTGCAGGTTTGCAAATAGGCGTGGGTTGACCCCAAACTTACTCATACCCATTTATCAATAATGAACATGATCATGATCATTGGCAATGGTCAGCACTGATAATTATACCTAAATAGACCCATTGAAATTATTGGGGCTTAAGTTAGTCATAAAGTTATTGACTATGACACGTTTGGTGTTGGTGGCTGTAGAGGACACTTGAAATGTTGCTTGGAAAACAGAACAACAAGCTTCATTAGAAAATGTCCTTTTGTTTATCTGCTTCTCCAAAATTGTTAGGAATTCTCCAGTCTACCATTACATTTGGACCCACTGGGAGAGACTGGAGTGGGCAGAGAAGAGTACCCAGACAGTTCACCCGAGCCATGGGACCTCCTTCTCCTGACACAGGGGTTGCGGGGATCTTTGCTCTTTGAGAAGACCCTGAGTTCTGGAGAGGACAAACATCAATAATATTGGCCAGAAGTGGAGCTGGTGGGAACCTGTCACAGGTAGGATTCCCTTATTGGCCACTGAAGAATCCTAGCATAATGGTAGTGACTAACCCAGGAGAGGATAACATCACAATGCATGGCATCACGACGCCTCCCAAGCATACCTTATTACAAAAGATTTTCATTTCTGCATCAGAGAACAGAATGCCCACATTGTAAACCAAGTGCAGTTGTGAGAACAATGAAAATTGTCCATGTGAGCTTGGTCATGCAGTCAGCTGGAATGGAAGGATTTGAGTACAGGCATAGCATATCAATTTTAGCCAATTAATTAAGCAATTAATTAATTCTATACTGCCCAACAGCTGAAGCTCTTTACTTGATTATGTACAGTTCATTCAGACTGAATAGGTGCACCCTAGCTCAGTTTTCCCACACTGTGCACTTTCCAGATGAGTTTGACTCCAGTATCTATCATCCTCATCCAGCAGGGATAGCCAGCAGACTATCACAGGTAAGCGACTGCAGGTCTTTCAGCTCCAGAAAAGACTGCATAAAATGTTTCAAATGCACTGTTGTTTCCACAAAAAGGGAATACACGCGAGGATCTTTGATTAAGCTTTTGCAAAATGAAATGTTCTCATAGGATTCCTTTATAATAGCTTCCTTGTGTACATAAGTACTTATCTGGTTTATTTGGACTACGTTGCTTAATGCTGCAAAGATAGTGGGGTTAGCAGAAGTAATGAAAATGTTCTGTGCTTCGTGTGCTTCAACATGACATAATGTGCGCGCATTGGGATTATTCATGTGTGTAATGTTCTTGCTGGTTTCAGTGCGTTCCATGTTCTGGCACAGATGGAGGTGCGATTCAGTCAGTTACCTCGTCTCTCCTGGTCTCCTGGTCTGTACAAGCATGTTGTGAGCTTAGACGTTCCTCTAGTTTACAGTACTTGCCTTGTGGCAAAATGGAAGGGACTTTATGGTTTGCTGGAAGCCATGCGCATGGATCGTGGCACCCACAGGCGGCTGCCCCCTGCCCGGAATGTCCGATCCCCTCTGAGCGTAGCTGGGGGAGAACAGATTTTCCTGGCAACACCATTAGGGTTGTGCTGCATTGCAAAATATATTGAATGGGCAATCACAGCTCATTTGCTCCTCGGAGAGATGAAACAGGTCAGAGTATTTGTTTGCATGTATTGATCAGCCCAGCTGCCTGCACTTTGGGCTTTTGGGGATGTGGCTTCGTGGCTTGCCTCGGGGGCGCCTTCAGAATTCATCAGGCGGAACCCAGCAGGGCCTATCTTTGACCTGGCCCTTGGCCTCCATGCCTCCCTTTTAATTTCCCACAGTGCCGCAGAATGGGGTACATCAGGGCCATTGGAGCAAATTG
Source organism: Varanus salvator macromaculatus (assembly GCA_023646645.1). Classification (NCBI taxonomy): domain Eukaryota; kingdom Metazoa; phylum Chordata; class Lepidosauria; order Squamata; family Varanidae; genus Varanus; species Varanus salvator. Next base: position 12,008,927 of record JAIXND010000786.1, read on the forward strand.
GAATGGAGGCTCCGTGCTGCCTGGAATTCATCACAGTGCTGCTTATGTCCGGCTGCCCGAGGATGGGATCCTGCGCAGATGTGGCTGGGCACCTGCTCCGGCAGGGGTTTGCTGCCTCTTGCTGTGGCTCAGGCTGCAGTGGTGCTGAGGAGGAGGTGCCACTGGGTCTGGGTCCCTGACTGGCAAGCAAGCCAGTGGTAGCAAGGATGGAGAACAGAGGAAGGAGGAAGAGGCGCAGCAGCGGGTGGCCACGGTGGTGAGCTGGATTCACTGACCGGGGGGCAGGCCTTGGGAGTGGCTTGCCCAGGAGCCCTCAAAAGCTGGAGCTGGGGCTCTTGCCCCCACCACAAGGCAAGCCCCTGTGGCTCGCCAGAGCTAGAGCTAGGGGCCAGAGGCCCCTCAAATCAGCCTGTGGCTGTGGAGGCTCAGGACCTTGCTGGGACTCAGGCATGGTTTGGGGGTCTTTTCCTTGGATTCCCCCCAGGCACAGAAGGGCGAAGGGTGCACAGCACCTCTTCTTGCCATTTGGCAGCCCATGGAAAGCCTCTGGGGCAGGCAGGGCCTCTTCCCAGGTTGCTTTCACCCTACCCGGTGCCCAAAGCAAGGCCTCCGTCTGGCGGCGCTTCAGGCTCTTATCTCTGGCTCAGGCCACTGACCTTCGGGAGCCTGTGCTTAGAACAGGTCAGACGGCGATTCCTACCATGTCCTGGCAGCGCAGGGTTGGTGGCAGTTGAGCTGGGCGCTCCCAGGGCAGTGGGGAAGGCTGCTCTGGGAGATCTTCTCCTGCTCCTGAAACTTATTCTGAGCAACAGCTCTTGCTTTCGAAACAGCGAGGGGACAATGCGATTACAGCGAGCCAAAGGCAAGGGGAGGCATCTGTGAAGTACTCAGTGGCATGTGTGCCACATTTGCTTTGTCCCTTCTCCCCTGGACTAGATCAGAATGGCCCAAGCCAGAGCCTGTGCTTATGTTGGGGTGAGTGGAGGAACGGAAGTCACTGGGGTTGGCCCGCTTCCGTATGAATTCCTTCACTACGCTGTGTGTGCCAGGGGCCTGAGCCGGTCGTGCTGGACCCAGGGAGGGGCAGCTGCCTCCCCGCTCCACTGGGTCCCTCTCACCTGGGTGCTCTTTCCATTTGCCCGCTTGCTGAGGGATGGGCAGGTGGAGAGGTAGCCAGCGGATGCGGGTAACTCAAGCAGCCTCCATGCAGATTCATGCCAAGGCACCATGGGTGTGCTTTGGAAGCAGCGATGCCCACCAGCCACAAGCAGGTTGCCGAGTTGACCCATGTCAGCGAAGGGTGCCAGGTACAAAAGCATCCTAAGCTCCCAGCATCCCTGGTCAGCAATGCTCAGGAGTCTCAAGATGGCCTCCACCCCGCCAATACTTTGCATTAGGACAGTGACCATCTACAGCTGCTGGGAAAATGCATAGCCCACCAAGTACTATGAGAAAGCCTGAGAGCCGACGGCCAGCCCCAGAGCGAGGGAGGTGGGCCAGTAACACGAAGACTTATCCTACAGCTGGATCTGGGATTCCATTTAGTATTTTTGCTTATCTCCCGTAACTCCCATTATTCTGATTTCTTATGCAGTGAACCTGTAACTGGATCCAGTTGGCTTCCCATGTCTCTGCGTTGAGAACTCCTAGGCTGAGTTTATTCTTTAGGTTGTTCCTTTTTTGTTCCCATTTCCGTGTCTGTTTCTGTGTCCTAGTCTGCCTGCTACGGTATTTCATCATATTCCACATTTGGCAGTATTTGGTCATTGGCAATCAGTAGGTTGACCATTTTTGTATTGCCAGAAGAGAGGAAATGCATCAGCAAAAAAGGGGCCACGGGTTTGTGGAGAAATATGCATAGACGGACATTTGGAAATGAAGCCTCCAAACTAAGGAGACATGCAGTTCACCACACTGGGGTAGGTTATCTTTAAGCTGGACTTGAAGGCCTTTCAAACAGAGGATGCATCCAAATAGAGAGCCATCTTCTGCAAAGCAGGACACAAAGCCAGACTGTCAAGCCGCAATATTTAGTCTTACGTTTATTATGTATCATAGGTTGGACCCAGATTTTGGAGAATCTTCCCACCTGCTCCTCCCACAGAAAGCCCTTCTCTCCCCCTGAAGATGCCACACAGAAGGTCAGGGGGCCCTGGGGATGGCATGATGAGGGGAGAAGGGGGATCCCACAAAATCAGGCAGAGGCTGCTTTTGTGAGCAGTGGCCTGCCATGAGTCAAAAGCAGTTCTCGGACTCAAGCCTACGAGTTTTTCTTTTCTTGCTTTTCCTTCTCTGTGCATGTTCAGACATCTCAACAGTCAGTCCTGACAATCGTAGCTGGGCTCACAGTTGGCTGGGGAGGCCCCCTCCCATCTTCAGTTCTGCCACAAATATCTCATGGGATGTTGTGGGAAGGAATGGCTTGTTCCCTTGCTCCCTGTGGCCGCCACAAGCCTCTTGGGGCCTGCAGTGGGGTTTTCCCCTTTCCTTTGTGGAATGGGCAAAAATGGCTGTCAAGGCCAGCTTTTCTAATGCCCGTTTTGACAGCAGCAAGCAGGGTGATTGGCAGCATGTTGGAGGGATGCCTGTGGTTGCCAGAAATTATGTAAAGCGACTGTTCAGTCCCTTTAAAATGTTGGCCACAGCTTTTGCAGGTCTCATAGTTTTAAAGCCTTACTGGGGGCAATGCCTGGGGAGGTGGCCACTGCCAAGAGAAAGCAGGTACCAAACCTGGACATTGTGGGAAGATGCTCTAAATCCATTTCCCTTCCCTTCCCTTCCCTGTCAGAAGACAAGCTGTCAAGAAAGACCAAAGGCACAAGGGAACTTTAGCTGGGAAAAGGGGCTTGTGGGGGATTAAAACCCCCTTTGCATCAAAATCCTTGGATCCCCACCCTTTTCTTCCCATTGGTATGCATATTTTGTTCTTTGTCCCAGGACTCTAGGTGCAAATATGCTATCCTCTTTCAAGGGACACACTCAAAAGTCTGGGTCCTTTTAAAAAAAGGGGGAGGGGGTTGGACTGGGACATGTGTTTGCATCCAAAGGATAAATCTTCTAGAAACTTTCTGGGCAATGCCCAGACCTAACTGCAACTAAAATGATAACTAATATAAGCACCTTTTGCACAGTGTGTGCAAAAATAAAATAATAAAAAGCTCAGCCACTGTGGGGTACGTTGAAGGGGCTTCTCACAGCTGTCAAAATGGATAAAACAAAAACTGTCTGGCAGCTGGCATTTGCGATAAAAGAAAAGGGGAAGGTGGGGGGAGCCATGGGAAACCCAAAATGGATTCTGGGAACAGGAAATGGGGGAAGCCAGTGCTGACTGACCCCAGGGGCCACTTTGACACTTTGCGGGGCTGGCATCATTGCTTGCCTCATAGCTCCATGGTGAGAGTAGTGAGGGGTTTTGTGGCTCTTGCTCTCTGTTCACTAGCCCGTTACCCCACCCATGAAGGGGTTGGTCATCTGGGTTTGGATGACAGAACAACTCACTGTGGGCAGAAACCCTCTGCAGCAACCCATAGTTTGCTAGGGTGGCTTCATGCTGACACACGGCCTGTCCGGGGGCGGGGGGGAGCACCCTAGCAAAGCCAGATGGACTATCATGTTGTGCAAACTCAATCTTAAGTGGAGTATATAGAACTCCTTTTCTTGCCACTTGCTGGAGAGATGGCATAGCAAGAGTTGAAGGGTCATCTGGTGAGTGTCATGGCAGAGTGGAGACCTGCAGCTGGATTTCCTCAGTCCTAGTTCATCTCTTACCACGCAGCCTCTCACTGATACTTGGTATTATGACCCTCAGTATCTGAAAAACTCGGTACTATCACAGCAAAGACTGGAGGAGGGTCAAGAAACTGAAGCTGAGTCTTGGCCACAGAAAAGCCCCCTGGATGAACGGTCCCCGAACGCAGGAGAAAGGCTCCTTGCCTAACTTGGATGGGGTTGCACTCCCTTTGAAAGGTCTGCAAGTAGTCCCAGATGGAGTCTCATGCACCTGCGGCAGCTCAGGGTGCCTCTCACCACCTTGGACTGGGCCGTGGGCTCTCCTGGGCAGAAACGGCCTGCCCACCGTGATGCCGGCACTAGTGATCTCCAGACCACATTCCTGCACTGGGCTCCACATGAGGCTGCCCTGGAGACTTCTCTGGAGGAGAACACAGAATGCAGCAGCTCTGCTGTTGGCAGGATCGGTCCCTTTCCAGAAGGCTGCTCCTTTCCTGAAGGAACTGTTTGGGCTGCCAGTTTGCTACTGGGCTGGCTTAAGGGTCTGAGACTGCTGTACCGGAGAGCACCTTCTCCCCTGCCCAGTCACAGATCATCCGAGGACATCCTCCTGGTGGTTCAACATGGACCTGTGGCCTGAGTGGAGCCCACCCAGAGAAGAGAAGATCCACTTCTTCTGCACTTTGCAGGCCAGGTAGTCTCAGAGGCTGCGCTGTTTCCAGAGTCTCCTGAAATAACCAGCCATGATCTTTGAATCCATATTGTTTTCACGTGTTGTTTTCTCTTTTATCTGCTTTATTGTTCACTTCCCCTGACTCTCCATACCAGAACATGGCGCAGTATTTCTGCCTCTTAAGTAAGTAAATAAATAAATACATAAATAACTTCTATGTGGGGAGCGAGGCTGTAAATTGTCTTTGTTACTTGAAGAAGCCAAGTGTCTTCACTTGTTCTGGAAGGGTTTGTGCCACTTGCTTTGTACGTGCAGAAACTGTGTGCGCAGCAGAATGTAAACAGCAGAGAGTAGATCAAGAAATATACTCGGTTTGAATACATTTGATAATCGGGCTGTTAATACCAGAAAGTGAACATTCTTACGCCAGGCCTGGCTGAAGGCCATCTACATCAAAGCACTTCCACTTTTTAAAAAAGCTTTGCACCCTTGCAAACACTTGCATCCTTTTCTGCAAAGTCTGTCCAACGTGCGCATGATGAGTTACGTAACCCATTGTTGTTCAGTTTGCTAATGCGTTTCCTTAAACTTGAGTAACGGCAGAAATGACTGTCACATGCTGTACAAGGTTACCTCTAGAACACTGAACGCAGTCAGAGCGGACCTCAGTCGGAAGGGTCCACTGTTTGATGAGCTGGCCAGTCCGAGAGGCAGTTAATCACGATATCTATTGTTGGTTTTGTTGTAGATATGAGACTCAAGCGCTGTGCAAAGAAAAACGCTGCGTTTGTGCTATGGAACCTCTAGATGGCGTTGGGGTATAACAGAACAGTATAAATGTACACATGAAAAAATGCGATTTTTCACTTTCACAACTAAGGGCACAGTGCGATCCCGCCCACCCTCTCCCCCAGGGCAGAGCGTGTGGCACAACAGCAAAGGTTGCTGCTGCTGCTGCTCTATGCCACACATTGTAACTAGATGGCTGCTGCTGGCTGCCTGGATTACACACCACGAAGGACGCTGGGATTCCAAGAGGAATCAACATAAACCTCTCCCTTTCTTATCCCCCAGCATTCTGCTTTTCTGCTGTGGAAAAGCAGCCAGTGCATTTCTTTCTGTGCTGGGTGCAAAACTCTCCATTCAGACTCTGAATATTCCCCCCTCCCCACCCAAACTTCAGGAGGCCATCGGGTTGCGCCTGAAATGCTGCATTTCCCCTGCTGTTAAAAAAGTACCCTCAGTAAAATGCTTGCTAGGCAGCAAAGCAATACTGGAGGTTCCTGACACTGTCTGAAGAACCTGCAAGTAAGCAAGCAATACACAACAAATGCCTCGTGTAGAAAAGAACCCAAGTCTGGCTTAACATCAAAGAACCACAAGGGAGCACAAGCACAGCATGAGGCTGCGGGTGGCCATTCAAGAATCAGCATGCAGATCGCAGACAGTGGGCAACGCACAGGTCACCTGTCCAGCCTTTATGGTGCTGAGTTTCTGTTTCAATTACAGTTATTTCAAAGTTGACACCTCGATCACTAAATTAGCACAGTGGTATGCTAATTTTAGTAATTTTAGACCCTGGACCAAATGCTTTTGTGGGGTCCCCTTTAGAACACTGTGCAAGTTGTTTCAGTTGTAAAGTTCACAACTCACATTTCTCTCCCTTTCCTGAACTGAGCACATGCAGTTTTGTATTTTAATCTCACATCAATAAAACGGGCATGACTAAGGAAACAAAATGGAGTTTGCTTCTAATACTCCCTATTTAGTCATTCTAGGGTTTTTTGGGCTATGGAGCCTTTGACTTTGGCCTCAGGGTCCAGCCCTACATGCACCACGGAATTAATCTATGCAAATGTGATGCAAACGGGTGTGCTCTTAGTTTTGGGTGGGTTATTTTATCCTCAAACAATGACCCTGTGCAGTAGGTTAGACTGAGAATGAGTGATTCGCTCAGAGTCACTGGTGAGCTTGATGACTTAGAACCGGTTCTTGCAAGTTTCCCGTTCAAAACTCGACTACTGCACCATACTGGCTCTCAGACATCCCTCAATTTGGGGATCTAGTTGTGGCCTGCTGGCTACTTTGTACCACTCCCATCATCCCTTTACCTAACCATATAGGCTAGGTTGACGGTAGCTGTAGTCCAGGCATCTAGAGACCTACAAATTGCCCATACATAACTGTTTCTGAGGAGAGTGCTTCCCAATGCTGGCAGCTCCAGGTTATGGCCCATCTTCCTCTCCTCACACCATCCACCCTGCAAAGGCCCAGAAGTTCCACTGACTTGCAGTTGATTAGGGTGGAAAACACAAGGCTGCCACCACAAGAATGTAACAGCTGCCTTCTTTTCGTTTACCATAAAGCCCAGAATTTCATCCAGCTTCTGGCACATCACTGAAAGCAAAGGTGGTTGCTTCCTAGAGCTGGCTGGTTGGTGTGGGGAGGCATGTGAGGGGGGGAGGGTCCTGTGGGGGTCTGCAGTCTGGCAAGTAGCCTAGGATGGTAGGAGCTGATGCCAACCTGGTATTACTGCACATGGGAGGCTCTGAAGACAAACTCTTACCATCGAACCCAGAACTTTTGCATAGGTCTGCTCTGCAGTTTGAAGGATAAGGAAATTCTCCTTTTCAGTGAGAGTGCAGTGAGAGTATGTTAACTCACATTTTTCTCCTCCTAGTTTGCAGATATAGGGGAGCTTTTTTCAGATTCGCACAGAATCAGCTTGTGTGTGCTGCTTTTTGTGTTTTCCATGTGTATGTTTATTTGGAACCCAATATCTAAGCCCTTTGGCCCAGGAGTCCCTTGAAATAGTGAACAAAGTGAAGGGCCTCAACCCTCACATTTTTCCTTTCGTTTGGTAGATTATTAGGCAGTAGGGTATGTGCTTTGTGGCTTTTTGGCAGACAGTTACAAGCATGTTGCATTAGTTGCATAACCTCCTTGCATCTAGAAAGGTATAACCAAAACCCATTTTGCTTTTGAAGACAACATGAGGCTGCTGCTGTGCTGAATCTTGTTCTGGTATAAGAAAAGGAGACGACAAGGTGTGCATATTAACACGCTGCCATCTGCTCCCAAGTTTTCTGGTTTCCAGCCCATGCAGCTTAGTGTCTTTCCTGCTGCCTTTTCCAGTGATGATGGAGGTGCTTGCTTTCTTTTCAAAAAGTTGACGGTGGAGTTCTCAGGATAAAATTATGTGTGATTCTGTTGTGTACAGAAGTTTGTGCTGGTGTTTTTATAAAATGCAGCTGTGGAGACTATAATCTGTAATGCAAGGCCAGCAGGTGAGACAGAAACTTCTTAGGCCTGTCCCCTTCAATGATATTCTACAGAATAGAATAGCATAGAACAGAACAGAACAGAACAGAATAGAATGAAATGTTCCAAGTAATTTATACTAACCAACATCCTAACATCCTTATAAATGGAATCCTGATTGATAGTTTCCAAATCAAAAAGGGGACACATTATCCATTATCCCCATTCTATACATCTGTGTACTGGAAGTCCTAGCTATGAAAATAAGACATGATTCTGCTATAGAAGGCCTAAAACTAGATGAAGAAGAATATGAAATGAAAAGTTATGCACATGATATAGCATTGACTATTTTAGATCTACATTTATCCTTATAATATATAATAAATAAAATTGAAAAATTGATTTTACTGTGGTTACAAAATGAACAAAAAGAAAACAAAAATCATATTGAAGTTTTCAACAAAACAACAAGAAGAATGCATTAATAAAATTTCAGGATGTGAAATAACCTCCAGTCTGGTTAAGTACTTAGAAATAAATGTGACTAGACATAATGATACACGATCCCAAGGTAATTATAAAACAACCTGTACAAAGATCCAAAAGGACTTACAAAAATGTTCTAAATTAAAAATTTCATGGTTGGGAAGAATCTCTCTAAGAAAAATGAATGTATTTCCCAAGTTGAACTTCCTATTTCAGATGTTACCAATTCAACGCAGAGAAAATTCCTTCAAGACTGGCTAAGACAATTAAATGTTTTTATTTGGAATGGGAAAACACCAAGGATTAGATTTAAAGTCCCATAGGTGAAAAAGAAGAGAGGAGGCCTTGCAGTACCAAATTTTAAGTTATATTACTACATGGCTGGCCTATTTTGGATTACAGCAGTTCCTGAAGAAGAAATATACAACCAGTTATGAGCTAAAGAATCCATCGAAAAAGCTTTGACACTTAATAGGCACATAATTAGAGATTGCCTAATAAAAATCTGGTATTCTATGGGAAGAAGAATTAGTCCTCCAATTTTGCCTTTACTGTCTCCAATAGAAGCACATTATGGAAAAAAATTAAGGAAAAATAATAGTCTTTTGACATATGGAGACGTGGTTGATCAACAAGGACGAATTACCCTTTGGCAAGAATTAAAAGAAGGAAAAAACATAGGCTGGCTTCTCTCCCACCAACTGAAAAAGCAAATTTAATCAGAAAAAGGCAGAATAAGAAATCTGATGGATTTTGGAATGATAATCAAATATCAAAAAGACCATCTCCTCAGAGGAATCTACAAACAGCTGCTTCAATATGACACAGAGACTCAACAAGTTAAAATATGCATGAAGAGCTGGATGCAGAATCTTGAAGAAATATCGTTCCAGAAATGGGAAATCCTATGGATGAAGGATATAAAATTCACTGCCAATCAAGCATTAAGAGAAAATGGATATAAGGTGTACTTTCAGTGGTATATTACCCCAAAAGATATACAGAAAATGGACAAGAATTACAATGGGAAATGTTGGAAACATAAAAAGGTAGATGGGGCTTTTTATTAGATGTGGTGGACATGCAATAGAATCAAAAGATTTTGGAAGCAGATACATGTAGAAATGCAGAAAATGCTTAAAACTGACTTTCCTATGAATGCTAAGATGGTACTGGGCATTGTACCGGAGACTCTTTCAAAGATCAGCTAGAGTTATTTAAATATATGATAACAGTGGCAAGAGTATGGAGAAGAGGAGACTCAGAGGAGACTCAGAGGAGATCTGTTGGCGACATACAGGTGTGTGAGGGGATGTCACATGCAGATGGGTAGAGACCTGTTCTCCCCTGCAGAGGAAGGCAGGATGCGCTCCAACGGAGCCAAGCTCAGGGAACTAAGGTTCCATTTGGATGCTAGGAAGCACTTCCTGACAGTCAGGACCCCGAGGGTGTGGAATGGGCTTCCATGAAAGGTCATTGAGGTCCCATCGGTGCGGGGGTTCAAGGATAGGCTGGACGTGCACATGGTGGGCATGTTGTGAGCGGAGCCGGCTAGTGCCGGAGGTCAGACTAGATGGCCCAGGAGACCCCTTCTGACTCGCTCTGTTTCTATGTTTCTATGAGTAACAATTGCTTCAAAGTGTCAGAGACTGGAAAAAAGAAGCTATCTGACAATTCAACAATGGTGAAACTAACCAGCTATATTAATAGAAGACCAGCTAAAGAATTCATTGAAAGATGGAAAGCTTATTACGAGCAGTTTAACTAATACTAAAGCAAATAGAATTCTTGCAAATGTCAGTGATTTTCACTTTAATACTAACACTGTGATATAATTAACAATTTTATAAACTAGATGAATCTGATTAAAAATTAAATGATTTAAATGTGACCATAGCAGACAGAAACGTTTGCCTTTTTTTGATTATGCTCAGATACTGAAATTACATGCTATATTTGTGCAATTTCCCTTGGCATCCTTTCCCCCACATATTTCCTTTCTTCTTTTCTGATGCACTTTGTAAAAATAAATAAAATTGAATAAATAAATAAATAAATGAACGAACGAAATACCCCAGCTCCTCCTTTCATTTGCAGGGGGAAAGATCGGCAAGTCTTCTTACGATGACACATTTTTAGTAGAAACTCCTTCCTCTCAGGAGATTATAAAACTTCTGTGGCTATACTGTTGAACAAATTAAAGCTCGCGGAAGGGAAAGAATCGCACATGCGTGTAGGCTGGCCCTGAAGATGCTGGCTCCATGTCCTCTCTCCTCTCTCCCTCCCTGGTGCCCAACAGTGGAGTTGCTGGCATTTGCATGGCCTGGCGCATACTTTGCTCGCCACCTCGTGCTCGCTCACCTGCACCCCCCACCCCACCACACACACACATTCGCCTAAGGTTACATCCTGGCAAACCAGCCTAGCCCAAGTCACATGTTTTTGACTGGTTCCTTTCCTCGTATTGAGCCTGGAGATTGGCAGAGCTTGTAGCAGCCAACTGACAATATCTATGAAATTAATCTTTTCCCTTAGCCAGGCAATAAGCGCAGGCTTCTCTAGCAATTCAAGCAGCAGCTCTGGCCGAGGAGTTCTTTATCCTAGAAAGAGTCATGGAGCAGCTTCGCTTCTCACAGTAGCTCTGTGAGGCGGCATCTGTGAAACTTCTGACTTGCTCAAATCTTCCAGATTATCACGTCATCATGTTGGCTTTACAGCGGTTTAGGGTCTGAAACATTTGTATAACAGGGAGCTGAACAGGTGCAGTCCATGGATTGGAGGCTTTTCCATATGTTTTAGGCTCTGTCAGATAATGATTGTAAAATACATTGCTGCTTTCTTGGTCTCCTTCTGTTTCACTACCAATGATAGGCCACTAAAGGACCTGTGCTTGGGAGGTGGGTGGACGTTTTTTCTTTTTCTAGTTTGCTGGCTCTTGGTTTTCTTTCTCATTATACTTGTCCTCTTTCTCTCTCTCTCTGTACGTGTGTGTGTGTGTGTACGTGTACATGTGTAGATATGTACACACACACACACAGGACATCTTATTTTCCATGTATGTATCACCAAATATGGCAACGTGCATTCATCTATGCTAAAACGTAAACTCGCTAAGCGCATGGATCATGAAAACGGTACAGTTAAACCTTGCGAAAATCTAGTTTAGCTTCAGAAGTGCAAGCTTGGCTGCAGTGTTGAGGGCTCCCCTTTCAGAATAAGAGCATCTGGCTTGCAAGAACCAAACTGGGGCTGAAGAATGTCTCAGGAGTGCAACAGAGTGTGCCCACACTCATGCACGGCCGGCCCTAGGAGGATCTGAAGCATCCCTTAAGGAGCGTCTCTTGTGAAAAGGCAGAACTGTTGGTCCCTAGTAAGTCCTCCCACACTCCACATGTCTTCTGAACTAGGAAGCTAATGCCTCGGGCCGACTTGCAGCCTCTCCCAGTATTGCCTTCCAATGCAGCCGAATTATACAGGTCACTGGGAAAGTGCTTGCTTGCTTGCTGATTTATCCTGTCTTTTTCCTACAAAGGGCTCAAGGCAACTTGCATCATTCTCCTCCTCCATCTTATCCCCACAACGACAACCCTGTGAGGTAGGCTGGGCTGAGAGTCTCTGACTGGCCCAACGTCACCCCGATTTGGCTCCATGGCTGAGCGGGGACTGGAACCCGGATCGCCTGAGTCCCAGCTCTGTGCTCTTAACCACTATACCACACTGGCTCTCTTTTCACATGTGCTTGGGCACTTTTAAAGACATTCATCCTGTGTGCTGTTTGACACTCCAACAGTCAGTGCTTTGGATTGGTGCGCTGCTGCTACCTGCTGTGTGTGATCAAGCAGCCTCTCGCTAGGACACACTCTTGCTGGTTTTTAAATAGGTGACCGGCGTTCACGGAAATCCGCTGAAAGCACAATCCTGTGCACATTCGGACCAAAAAAGTGCCTGTGGGGGGTTGTAGCCCCTTTTTCTCTCTAAATGTACACAGAATTGTGCCCTCGGGACTGTACATGCAGCCTGTAAGGTAGTAGCAGTACTTTCCAGGGCTCAGAAGGTATAGAACACCCCTTCCCAACCTGGTGCCTGCCAGATGCTTTGGACTGCAATTAGTGGCGCAATCCATTTTGGGGATGATGGGAGTTGTAGTCCAGATGTGGGAATGCTGGTGGTGTCATCCATTATACCTGTGGTTTAGGGTAGCCAGGTTTCTGGTTTTACAGAGGACAGTAGCTGAAGGGCTGTCAATGGAGGGTTCTTTATTTGAAGGGCTAAGTTGTCTGCATCAAAGACACAAGAACCAAGAAAAGAGCAAGCAAGGGTCTTCCCAGAAGTTGCCTGGCAAGAATTAGTACTCAGAAAGCAGAGTAAAGAAGCAGGTGACCTGGTCACATTTTTGCCACTATGGAGGTAGAGACTGAAGGCATATTGAAGTTTTAATACTTTCTAAATCTACATCTTTACAGCTGTATGCATTTATGATCCCATTTATCATATGTTTTGGCTGTGAGGAACTTGGAGCAGCTCCAGAAATTCACTTCCTCCTCCTCTCCATATTGTTCTCACAACAACCCTTTAAGGTAGGTTAGGGTGAGAGCTGATTACTGGCCCAAAGTCACCCAGTGAGTTCCATGCCTGAGTGAGGACTAGAACCCAAATCTCCCGAGTTCCATTCAAACACACTAACCACTGCATTGCACAGTGCAATAGAGTATGTTAGCATGTGCATATTTTCCACAACTGTATTTCTAGCATGTGCATATTTTCCACAACTATTTCTAGCATGTGCATATTTTCCACAACTGTATTTCTTAATTTGCCCTGTTTTTTAGCCCTGCATTCCCTTACTGTTGGTGATATTTAAGCAGCCATTCTGCTTGAGATCCTTCTGGATCCCAAGATAGGACAGAAATCATGCCAGTAAGTCCAGGTAATGAGATTGGATATAATTAACTCCCTTTCAGTATATAGCAAATTCAACTTTATGTATCTGTAAAGTTCAGACATAATTTCTAGACCTAGCATGTTCCCTTTACAAGTTCTTTTTGATCTGCGTGGACTGATTTGTAACCTCCCCCCCCCCCCCACTTCTCCCTCTTGGCTGTTTTCTTGAGTACCTGCACTTTGTCCCCAGAGAAAACTGCCTGAGCTCCTTTGGACTTCTTAACTCTGTCGGAAAAACAACTCCTCCTCCTCCTCCTCCTCCTCCTTCACAGTCCTTGGGGAAAAGATCTATGATTGATAATATGTTTCTGGAATAATGTAAAGACTACAGCTTTTTAAATGTTTAGTTGCTAACTTCTGTGCTTTCTGGTAGCCTCCATGTGAATTGCAGTGCCAGGATTCCTTTGTTTCCTACAGGCAAAGGCCTGTCTTGTCTTTTGCAGGCACATTAGCTGAGGACCAAAATGTCCTGTGCACATTCAAATGGAAAAAACCCTACAGCTGCCAGCACTGCACAGCCAACCAAGCTGGCTAGGGAATGCTGGGAGCTATACGGCTTTTTCTGTCTAATTGTGCATAGGATTGCATCTTCATTAAGGCATGTAGGATACCGCAAGGCTGCAGTGGTCCTCACGTGTATTAAGGAATAATCTCCAGTGGGGATTCCTTCTGTGCATGCTGAAGATAGGATTGTGTAGGATGTCCCAAACCCAGAACTCAAGAGAGCAAAGCCTTAGAGTCCCAGGACAGCATTTGTGGTGACCAGCTGGCCCCAAAAAGAAGAGCATGCATCCACAAATCAAAAGATGTCCTACAGATTAAACTCTGAGACTCATAGGTGGATCCCCTGGGGAAGTGGTGGCCTCTCCAGCCCTGGAGATATTCAAGGCCAGTCTGGACAGGGATGCTTGAAATCAGATTCCTCCACTAGGCAGGGGGTTGGACTCTGATAATATCTGCTTAATAGCTCCTACTTCTAGGGTTCAATGGGTTGGTGTGAACTTTAAATTTGGCTGCAGCCCGGCTGAACAGATCCAGGGTTTCAGGAGGGTCCCCTCATCTTGCCCTGGGACTTGGCTTCTGCTCTGCCTTGTCCATTGTTGACCACGATGGCTGTGGGCACCTCAACGGGCTCCTCTGTCTCTGCACAGAAACTTTTTCACATCACTGCTGCCAGCTCTTCTTCTGGGCACCGCCTGGCAGCTTGCCAGACAGACAGCGGCTGAGCAAGCCGGCAGTGGCTTCTGCTGCTGCTCTTTCACACCGCCATAGTCGCTGGGGGACAAGGGGTTGCCCCCACTGGGACCCCTCTGGGAGGTGGGTCCTTGCAGATGTTCCACCATGCAAACGGCTGTCACTGGCCCTGACCACTGCCAGAAAAAACAGCCCACTCTCACCCCTCCTGCGGTGGTGCTACAAAGACGCTTGAAGCAGTCTCCTTCCAGTCTACATCCGCTTTGTAGCTACTTATCAATCAATCAGTTCATTCTCATTGTTGCATTAATCTGTGATTTTGAAAAATCCTCATGAAAATCTGCCTATGACACCCCTATAATTCCTACTCCCCTCAAAATACTTTTTAAATCGATTGCATATAGGCTGTTTATTTATCTATTTAGCTGGCATCCGGAATACTCAAGAAGAGCAACAGCTGGTGGAGAATCAAAAGCCTTAATGTCAGCTCATAACTGAATCCAGAAAGATTTAGTTCTGCAAGAATTCTTTCAATGGTGCTACTATTCCTGACTTGATGAATCGACAACCATCAATGGGCAAGGAATGGTAGGTGTTGTAGTCCTACACCTCCAGAGGGCACCAGACTGGGGAAGTCAGTAGTAATTATTTCCAATAACATTATTCCCAGTTAGGGGAATTACCCCCCCCCCACACACACACACGCACACGCTTCCTTGGGGTAGTCATTCAACATCCAACCATCAGCTGCTTGGAGTAGACCAGTCCTGGGGGCAGATGAGTGGGAGAAATATTGCCACCTGAGCATGCTGTTGCATTTTAAAAACTGCCTCTCCGTCTTTTGTCGAATGTGTGGTTTGACAGCTATGCAGTTTTACAAAATACTGGATTAGTGTGAGCTGTGGCATGAAACTTGAGAGGTCAGGGTTCCTGTAAAGTTCTCTTTCTCTTGTCACTGCACAAACCAGTCAAGTAGCTTTGGGGGAATCGGCCGTCATAGACTGGGAGCGAGAGACGAAATCTGATGTGCGTGTCTGTTCAGCACGTGCCTCCCATGGCTGAATGCGGCTTGAACATGGTGGATTCCACCCCAAACCTTCTAGTCTTCCTAACCCAGCCATTATATCCTGACAATGAATTCAGCTCTCCAACTGCCTTTCCAGGTGTTTGATTTATTTATGCATTGATAGAATTTTTATCCCACCCTTTAGCCAAAAATGTTGCTAAGGTAACTTACAACGCTACATGGTAAGGGAGTCGCCAGGTGGCAGGTGTGCCGTCCAAAGGACATGACGCCATGTGAACGGAGTGCGGGACTGGATGGACCATCGGTCTGATCCAGCAGGGCTTTTTGTATGTTCTGCTGTTCTTGGATGGAAAGGAGATTGAGTGGGAGAAGGAAAACAACGGTAAAATCAGGCACTGGACCCTGAGTTGCAATTTCAGCAGGTCAGTGGCACAGCGGGAATGTTGCTGCTGTCTCCTTTCTCCCTTTCAGCAGTGACAGTTGGTAGCAGGCGGGAAAGTAGCTCTCAGCGGAAGCAGCAGCCAGGGATTGGAGGGTGCCTGAAGGTTGCCTCTTTCATCCAAAATTGCAAAATCCGTGTCCAAGAGGGACATGTCAGCAGGCTGTGGAAAACCCAAGGACTGGAGAACTATACACAATTGGGTGAAAAATTGCCTGGAGGGGAGAAGGCTTTTAAAACAGCCCAGTGAGAGCTGAGTGTGCTCACTGGTCACAGAATGATGGGTGGCAGTAGGGAGAACAGGGAACGCCAGGCAGCCCTCCCGAAGTGGGGCTGGCTGGCTGACTACAGTCTCACTGCAACATTGTTGAGCCTCTGTGACTACAGTGCAGCTTTCAGTGGTTTTTTTTCCAACTTGTTAAAGGCTATAGAAGGAGTTATATTCATGCTTCAGGCTTCTCACCACCCCAGTCACTGGCTGCTGTTTCTTCTCGGCCTCTCCTTCATCACTGCTACCATGCAGAAGCCCAGAGCCATTGAGCAAGTAGCCAATGGATTCCGACAGTCCCCTCCTTGCTCCCGCTATTGTCCAGGCAACACGCATGGTGCAATGAGGAGAAACCCAGGTTATCTCTTGTCTGTGGGCACCTGCCAAGATGCAGGGCTTTGGCAGATGCCCAACTGTGCCGAACTTTGATGCCAGACAGATATCAATGGTACACCACAGTTTTTTCAGCTCTGGCTATCAAAGATGTTCTAAAGCTAGAGAGCTGGGGGTGGGGGCTGATGGACTGACTTCAGTTAGTAATGACACCATGTATCTCAATCACACCTAGAGGGAAATTGTGGCTATGGTAAGTAACCTAGAGTGGTCTGGTGCGAGCTGAATTTGTAGCGGTTTTTACGCAGGGCCTGGACGAGGTGGAGGAGGAAAGGCGGGCGGCGGCTGCGATCTTCCAGACTTACCTGTTTGTTTGTTTGCTTGCTTTCTCTACTGCCCAGTGGCCGGAGTTCTCTGGACTGGGTGTGAGATGTGTGAAAAGACAACCCTAATGACCTCCACTGTCGCTTATTTGCTTATTCTTAGCTGCAAAATAGAACTTTCTGTTAAAGTTGCTGCACCTCTTCTTTGGTGAAAGAGCAAATGTTTAAATGCTCTTTTACTACAAATAGCACTATTTGCTTCCCGTTCTTTCAACACTTTGTTTTATTGTTCCTTTCCTTAAATGCATGCTTTTGTTGCTTTGATTTAATGAGTTTTCCTGCTCACCCCAAACACAACTTTGTCTGTGCTTGTGTATACTATAATTATGCAGGTTCTTCCAGGAAATGTAACCACCAGTACCTATCACTAATCAAAACATTATGGTAGGTGGTAATTATCCCCAATGAAGCTGTGAAAATGGAGAAAGGTTAAATGTAGAGGACATTTCTAACCACTTCGAAATGGTACATGATATATCACCATTTTTTCTTCTACTTCTACTCTTGTGGAAATACAGCTGTGAAAATTTCCCCAAACATGGAGTCTTTGGTATTGCAGTCATTTCCTATAGATTACCTTATTGATTTCTCCCGCTAACTTATTAGTAGCAGAAACAAAATGTACCACTTCACAACCCAGCTATTTTGCAACTCCCATTGTGAAGCCCCGTTGTGTTATCTGCATTGGTGCCTTTAGGACTGCAGCTTAATTGATTCTCCAGTAATACATTTCACACAATCCATTTCATTAGAGAGGAATCCTTTTGGATGTGTGTGCGTTAATACTGCAGAGGTTTAGGGGCTGAGGTACAAAGCCTTTTTCATGTCAGGGCTCAAGTTCCATTCTGGAGACGCTCTGGGGAGCTAAATTCCAACTGTGGGCAGGGTCAAGCGCAAAACAGGGTGGGGACGAAGGCAAAGTGGCTGGGCCCAAATACCGATAATACCTGCTTGTTTTTCCTTAAAAATCGTAGTGCCATTAACTGAGTCATAGGAGAGGCATTTATTTATTTATTTACATATTTATATGCCACCCCCTTGCAAAGAAGCCTCGCAAAGAAGCCTTTAAAACTTAGAGTGAGAAAGGCCTCGTTCAAAAGCTAGCAAACCTAAGCCTCTGCACTTGTTGGAAAAGGGCTGGAGGAAGGAGGCTGGAAGGGGCAAATATCAGAGGGACTCAGTGGAAACCCAGGTGGGTAGACTTAGTCCTGCAGCCCAGTCTTACTTGGCCTGCCTTTGCCCTATCCTGTTGCCCTTGCAACAGCGAAACTTGGAAAAAGGTGCCACCTGCTAAAATAGGAGGGGCTTTTTTTTTAGCCTGAGAGGGAGGCGGTTTCTTTCCTGTCTGTGCATCATAGCTGAGGAAGGAAGCATTAATTCTCCTCCTCCTTGGCTCCCCTAAAATTGTACATACTTGGAAAAAACCTCCTTATGGAGTCAAGGGGAGGCTCCCCCCAAGTATAATTGTAAGGGGGGAACCCTTTGTGTGTATTATGAACAAGAGTGGATGCAAAGTTGCCCATGGGGACGCTGCGAGAGTGTGGATGGATAGCTACAGCCTGTGTGTGCAGATGGCTTTGGTTCCACTTGCATTGGCCTTGGCATCCCACCCAGCCCTGGTGTGTGGCCTGTGAAAGGTTGCCCACGAGGGAGCAGCTTTAAAAATCTCCCCCTGCTCTTGTTTTAAAGGAAGCCTTGGCTAGAGGAGGCTGGAAGGGGATGGGCATTTTTGAAAAGAGGAGGCAGGGGGCTACAAGGCCTAACACAGCCTCCCCCAGGCTAGTGCCTTCCAGATGTTCTGGCCCACAACTTCCTCCATGCTGGACCACTGGCCGTGCTGTCTGAGCCTGATGCAGCTTGCGGCCCAAAATATCTGGGAGGCTGGGTTCAAAATTCTGGCAAGAATTTGCTTCTTTTTAGGTTTCTTGGTTGAAGAACCACTCTGGTTCCTACATTGCCCGACTACTGAAGCTCTCTGGGTAACTTTCGGCATTTTACAAACAGGACCATGATACAATTCAAACAACCATCTTTTTTCATAATACAAAATTTTAAAATAGCTTTAATTCCTAAGCCATTTAGAAGCAAGAGTATTTAATATAGACTTTAAATGCCTCTGCATAGAGCGCTATCTGAACCTGGAGCTGAAAACATGACAAAGTTGGTGCCAGGCCAGCCTCAGTGTGGAGATCGTTCCACAACTGGGAGATGGGGGCGCCACTGAGAAGTTGCTTTTCCTTGTTGCCACCATCTGGAACTCCTCCAGAGGTGGTACTTGGAGGAAGTCCTTGGATGTTGTTATTAATATCAGCCTGTATAGATGCTTTTAAAGACAGAAGGGGGCTGATAAAGACAGCACTAGTTCTGGTATTGTACTCTGTTACCTCTTGTTATCTCTTGTACCAACTTCAGGATTGTAAACTCTTCTGGACAAGGAATATGCCTCTTTATTTGTAAAGTGACGGGGATGTTGATAATGCTATGTAAATACATTCAAATACAGCAAAGGAAGCTTTGTTAGAACTCACTTAGAACTCACTAAATCTTAAACCTTTGAGAAGCCATGCCTAGGCAACACACGGGTCTGTATCCCATAGCTAACACCATGCAGTCTCTGTGTGTGTCCACAAATATAGTATAACTGACCATGAGGACAGCTAGAAGAGTTATTCAGCTAGGTAAGTCTCTGAACTGCCTTGCATTTCCTTTATGGCCTCAGTCCCCAACCTTTTCGGCACCAGGGACCAGTTTTGTGGAAGACAATTTTTCCATGGACTGGCGGGGGATGATTTTGGGATTATTCCAGGGCATTACATTTATTGTGCACTTTATTTCTATTATTATTGCATTGTAATATATAATGAAATAACTATACAACTCACCATAATGTAGCAGCAGTGGGAGCCCTGAAATGCCACCAGATGCAGCTTAATTGTCACTTGCCCGTCACTGATAGGGTTTGGATGAGTCTGCAAGCAACTGATTGATTATGGTTTCTGTGCAGACAAACCTCTCTGCTAATGATAATCTGTATTTGCAGCTGCTCCCCAGCAGTAGCATCACTGCCTCAGCTCCACCTCAGATCATCAGGCATTAGATTCTCATAAGGCGCCCACAACCTAGATCCTTCGCATGCGCAGCTTACAGTAGTGCTCCTATGAGAATCTGTCTGATGATCTGAGGTGGCGCGCAGGCAGTGATGCCAGTGCTGTGGAGCAGCTGCAAATACAAATGACGTTTTGCTCACTCTCCCACCACTCAACTCCTGCTGTGCGGCCCAGTTACTGACAGGGTACCCCCGTTTTAGAGCACACCCACAAAATACTATTTTCTTATGCACCTATTCTAAACTGTTTTGGATGTTCTTGAATATGGGTAAGAAGGTATTGTTTTGTTTTTCATTGTGTTTTATTTGGAACTGGAAAAGTGCACAAATATTATGGAATTTACTTCTGAGCAAACAGGCTGTAAATGTACAATCGATCATACATATGCTTTCATGTGATTAAGTCCCACTGAAATCAGAGGATATAAATGTGTTTAGGATTATTATATAAAATTACCAATGAACTACAACAACGGGGTTCAAAAGCCAGACACTGGCATGTTTACATAGCAATTCAGTCCTGAGGAGCTCAGCGGGAGCTGGGAGAGGTAGGTAATTTACTTCAACTTTCGACAACTAGCATAATTCTAGATGTTTTGGATTGCCAACTCCCAACAATTCCAGACCCTGCGGGTCAGGACTAGGATTTTCATCCTTCCAGAACTGACCGCTGGGCTGAAGTCTCCAGCAGATGATTAACACCAATTCTGGAGTATGGACTTTGTAGTCCAAACCCTCTGAAGGGAACACCAGGTGGTGGGGAAAGGGCTTTTACTCCCAAGTCAGTGCTGCAGCTGAAGCATTCAGAGATCTTGAATTAAAGATTCTTCAATGGCGTGATGGCGGCACCCAAGTCGGCTTTTTAGCAGGGTCAGTCTGCATTTAAAAAAAAGCTTTACTGTTGCTTTTTTCTAACTGCTTTTAGATGTTATATTGCGGGGTGGTCATGACTTTTTCTGGTGCTCTGGCCCTATTGGACGAAGCAGGGCAAACCGGTCCAGAGAACTGCGGCCACGGGGCAGTAGAGAGAGAAAGCAAGCAAGCAAGCAAGCAAACAGGTAAGTCCAGAAGATCGCGGCCGCCGCCCGCCTTTCCTCCTCCACCTCGTCCAGGCCCTGCGTAAAAACCGCTGCAAATTCAGCTCGCGCCGGACCACCCTCGGCGGCGGCGGCGGCGCCTCGTCCTCGCCCTCGCTTCTGCCCATGCGCCGGCCCAGGCCGGGCGAGAGAGCGAGCGAAGCGCCGCAGCCAGTTTGAAGTTCGCTCCTTCGCCGCCTGCCGGGCGCGCCGCGCCGGATTGGCTCCGCGGCCGCATTTGCATTGACGCCACGAAGGGCTGGAGGTCAGCGCCGGCGGGGCTTTTATTGGTTGCGCCGCCGCCTTCGCCGCTCCTGCGCCTGCTGGGGCTGTCAAACTCCGGGGCAGATCGCTCGGCCGCCTGCCCGCCCTGCCCGACCCCCGGGCCGCTCCGCTCCGCTCCGCTTCGCCTCGCCTCGCCTCGCCTCGCTTCTGGCCGCGCGGAGGGGGCCGGGGAGGAGGCGCTCGTGCCAGCCGGGCAGCCTCGCTGGCGGGCTGGCTCGCTCCTGGCCGCTGGGGAAGGGAGGAAGGCGAGGCGAGCCGGGGAGCAGGCGAGCGCTGGCGGCGGGGCTGCGGAACCGCGGCTGCCAAGATTGCGCCCGGAGCGACGCGGGGGAAGAAGAAGAGGAGAAAGAAGAGGAAAAAAGGCGACTCCGCCGCGGAAGGAGGCGAGCAGCGCCGAGTCGGCGATCGCCGCCCAGCGCCTGGGATTTAGTCTTTCTTTTCTTTTGCGAGGAAACCCCTCTCTCGCCATTTTAATTCATCCCACGCAGGTCGGACCCCCCCGCCCGCTTTGCTCCGCCGGCACCCCTTCCTGGGATTAAATTTGGCCTCGCTGCGGTGCGAAGACACCAGCGCCATCCTCCTCGAAGCAGTTCAAAATATAGTATAGAGGCGGCGGCACCCACCGACAGGAAGATCTCGGGCTTTTCCTCTGGATCCTTTTAAACTTCTCTCGGTTGGTTGCGATCTTTGCGGCTCTTCCGGAGGTGGAGGGTGCGGGGGGGGGGAGGCGAGAAAATAAGCGATCTTTTTTCCTCGACTCGCTCTTTTTGGCCTCCGCGGCGCATCTCAGATGCGCCTGCGACCTTCTTGATCCTCTTTGACTCCATGCTGGCGTTTCGGGTGATGCGCTCCGTTTGAAAGCTCTGCTTTTTTTCTCTCCTCTCCCTCTTCCTCCTCCTCCTCCTCTCGGTGACTGGATGAGGGAAGGCCTTTTGCTGGAGAAAGGATCTTCTTTTTTCTCAGACCTCCCAGAACGGAGAAGGTGGAAGGGAAGAAGCCCTCTGGAAGATTCTGAGTTAAAAAGTAACGTGTGAATGCCCGCAACCTGCAGGCTTGCAACTGCAGCTGTTGGGAAGGAGGTGCTGGAAGAGGAGAAGGCGTTGTCGGCTTGCCAAGAATATGAATTGGACAGGCGCTTGATGAGGCTCGCGCCGTAGCACCGGTGGGGGGCCTTGTCCCCCTCCCAGCCTGCCCAGGAAACCTAGTTTGGATTTGCTACAGTGGAAGGAGCCTTCTATACATGTGGGAGGACTTGGAGAGGAAGGAGGTTTGGTCTGTAGAAGGCTTGGGGTCCACAGGCCAAGGACACCCACTTGGTCCTTCTTTTTAATTTATAATAATAGCAAAGGCATCTGGAAAGAACAATTCCTCTCCCAGCCCCCAAGTTTGGAATTGGATTTGAAAAACTATGTACCGTCAAAAAAAGTTCATGGCTCTGAGCTTTGCATAGTTCAAGAAGATTTGGCAGGAGGGCCAGGTTTATCCCCTGCTGCTCACCTTCCAGGTGGCATTTGTGTAAGTGTGTGATTCTCACAAGTATGGAATTGTTTTAACTCTTCATCCTCAGTTTAGCTCTCCCTTTGGTCCACCTCACCTCATCTGGAGCTCTTTAACCCACTCTGTCAAGTGAGAAAACTTGCGGGGGTGGGGGTTGAAAGAAGAAGACAACAAGGGCACCCCTCCACCTGCAGGCAGATCATGCTTTGGATTTGGGGGTTATCCCTAAGGAACAGCTGACAATATGGACTGGGGCAATCCAGAAGCAGATACAATCAATTAGCAAAGAGACATCAACGAACCCAAGTGGACAGAGGAGCAGCAAGCACTACCTTGAGCACTAGTAGCTTTAAAAGCAACCATGGGCTGTGCTCCTAGCATTCACATATCTGACAGCAGGGTGGTTTATCACAGTAACAAAGAGCTGGAGGACTCGAACTCGTCACAGCAACAGCAAGGCAACCCCGTCCCCAGATTATTCATTAAATCTTCCAACACTTCCACGTACAAATTGAGGACTAATCCCTGTAAGAAAGGTGCACAGGACAACATGGAGGGAGAGTCTCGAACCAACAGATCCAGTGTTAAGGTAAAGGAAAAAAAACAACACGAGTTATTTGAGATGTTGGAGGTTGGTTGGCTGGTGGGAGAGCAGAGAGGTGGTGGAACTGTATCAGTGTGAGGGTTACTTTTTTGCTTATTGACATATCAAACAAGACACTGGCCCTTGTAAGTTGATTTTGGACTGTCTGGTTAGTGACCTGTTAATCTGGAACCAGCGACTTTCATGGGAGAGTTATTTTTTGACCTCTTTATTTGTAGACTTCTTTTCTCCTTTTTCCTCCCTCTCTTGCTTTTATAGACCCAGAATTAGGCGAGGAAGTGTATGTGTTGATTCATATTGCTTGGACCTCTTTGGCCTGTTCATATCTTATCAGCCTTGCTGGAATATGAAAGGATACTGACTGATTCATAAGTGCCCAGTGACAGAGCTAAGTAACTACGTGGTATTTCCCCCTGCCTCCTTTCTGGGTTGCTGAATTTCTGTGTGTAGAAACAAAAGTTTATTTTGAAACCTCTTCTAATCAGAAACAGAATGAACAGAAATGTTGACTGAGGCTTTGATTTTTGTGTACACCCACAGAGATTTTGGCCTTCTCAACTTTGCAAGGATCTGTGCATGTTCATATATACTTTGAGAATAAGGCCAGAAGGAAGATATTTGTGGATTAAAACTAGATTTGCTATAATGGGGTGGGGATTCTAGAAATACAGCTTTGGCAATTTCTAGTGTGTGGCTCTGAGCGAGAAAAATCTAGTTGGGTTGCAATCGATTTGTGTGCAGCTCTTGTTCCAGGTAATGGACTGTGTATAATTTCCAGGCATATGTGTTCAGGATGAGGGTAAGCAAAACCAGGAAGGTCATCCCACAAGAACCAGAAGGTGAACTGCTAGGGTTATTGACGCAGCTGAGAAAGCAATTTTTAAAAGGGTCAACGTGTACATAGTGATTCTGGTCTCATATGAGAAACAGCAGTCCAGTTAACCTGGAGTGCTGGAGACATAAAATGGAGTTTACTACAACCTGAAGTATTGATTTCAGTACAATTTCATGACTTGTAGTTCCTTTTTTACTTTATTTATAGCTCATCTCTTAAGTAAGAAATTTAGGGTTGTATAGTGAGGTGGCGGCGGCAGCTCTGTGCCTGTTTCATCTCGTATGATTCACTCTGCAGAATTTGAACTCCTTGGTCCAAATTTGGTATTTCGTATGTTGCACTAACCTGTCTTGCATTGTGTGGTTGATAATGTACACATTAGCTCACTTTCAACTTCTTCAGTACAACTTGAATGGCATTTTAATTGCCTGTTTGTCCTAAAGCTGTACGTTTCTTTCCCTCCATCTTCTTTTGAGTTCCAACTTCAGGGTATTCTGCAGAAAGGCATCACTGCAATGAAATCATCGGGTTAGGGAATGTACAGGAATTATGCACTTCCTAGACCTACTTTCAAGGAAGTAAGGGAGAAAGTGAGCTTAAGCTCTGAGACCCCAGTGTGGCACTTGCGTTGCCCTTGCACCATCTTCATTTGTGAAGCAGGAGTCGGGAGGAAGGGATAAGACACTCTTTTCCAGCATTGCACTTACCATTAGAATTGTAATGCCACTACTTAATTTATAGCACAACAACCTTCCCCCCAAGAACAGCTATTGGGAAATTGAATGGAGGTTGGCCTGTATTACTTATAGTTGGGGCCTAACCACTCTTCTGTGGTTTCATTTAAATCAGCGTGGGTTTGTTGTGAGTTGCAAGTAAGGCTGTGACAATCTGTCTATGTATAAACACAGTTGGGCCTGATTTTGAGAAAATGTGTAGGTTTGGGCTACACACCTGTTTTGGACTCAGACGCTAAGTCAGTCAGCCACAAGTTGGCTCCAGATATGCCTTTCTATAACCAGTGTGGGCATGAAAGAGTCAATAATTTATGTTGCTTACTCTACTTCTTATTTTATAAAGAAGGGAATAAAGCAGTTCTTAGGCCTGTGAGATTGTTAACGATTTGTGTGGTGTCTTTTCATGGGTTTACATTTCTAAGATGTTGCTTAAGTGATTAGAACTAGGGATTCTTGGCAGACATGGCATTTGGTTGTGGGTTAGTGCCTTTAGAAAATAATTTGCTCCAAAATTCTAGGACTGTATTCAATACACTTTCAAATAGATATGAAGACAGAATAAAACACAGGTGATTTTGTTGAAGGGAGCAGTGAATGACATTAAAGACTTGCAGTTAAATGAGGGATGAGTGAGTTGGTATACTATAAATACAATAGAGAACAATTTTATTTGATTTATATGAAAGCTTACGTGAAAGAGAAGCAATTTGGATATGCTAAAATGCTGAAATGTGTTTTTGGTTTGTTTCAGGCTTGGGGGTTTGTGTACTGAAACACAAAGTTTTAAAGATAAATGTTATTAATAATCAGACTAAAATCTGTGACATCTTTAAGTGCAGCACATCAAATTCCTGCACTCATTTAGAAATCCTGCAGTGAGATTAACTGGAAATGCCAGTTAATTTCAATCTGGTTCCAAGTATTATACCATTCCTTCTTGGATTTAAGGCATCTGGATTAGGAAGGCCACTTATGCATTGCTGAAGGCACATTAATGAACCTCCTAACAAGAGGACACAGATTTGAATAAATTTTGCAAATGCTGATTGGTAGCTATAGAATGTATACTTAGAAATGACGACTATGATTTAAATGGACAATAATACATCTCATTCTCTCAACTGTGTTTGCACCATCTGCTCTTCAGGTAACTTTTGCTTCCTTTTTTGTATGATTCCTCATCTTTAAACAAGGCTTGAACTGGGCAGCCCTTCAGATCCTGGAAAGTCCTCCCATGGCTCTTCAGCCAGGAGGCTGTCCCAAGAAACTCAGGACATGCGTCTCCTCTAGTCTGAACGGATTGCTGGTAACTTGGGTAGCTTCCGGCTTGTTCATTACCCTGTTAGCTAGCCGTTTCTTTCCGAATGTTAGGATGATAACAGACTCTGTTCACTTAAGGAAAGATTGGCTAAGAGATCCAGGGTTAGCTTGACGAAATTTCATCTGCATGGGACCGAAACAGTGGCCCAAGAAAGAGGGGACAAAGTACTTTTGGCTGCTGCCATCACACACAACAGAAGGAGCCATCTTAGGCCGAGCTTCTCCGTCAAGTGGTCAGTCCGTGTCCAGCCTGTGGGCACTTGGGACTGTGTGTGGGGCTGCCATGATGCAGTGCTTTTCCCTGCCCAACAAACCAAGGGATCCCTTTGTGTGGAAACAGATTGTGTCAGGGAGAAGGCTTTGGTTAGTTTTCTATACGTACAGATTTATTTATTGGGCTGGAGAAGGAAAAGCACTTCATCGTGTGACCGGCCTCCTGTAGTGCATTTGAGGAACAGGGTTGCAGTGTTGATGAAAGCCCAGATTTAAGAGCCATGGCCTCCCATCGGAGAAATGAAGAATGCCGTTAATATGGCCCCTCATACAACTTTTAAGTGGAGGGAAGGACAGAGAGGGAGGGAGAGGGAGGAGATGTAAAAATCTGGCTGACAAATTGGGGGCACCTTATCAAATCCAATGGGTTCATATGTCTTCTTAGAAGTAAGTCATATTGTTCAGTGGGATTTACCCTCAGGCAGGTACTATAGGCCTAAATGTCAAAATGTTGGAGCTCTGGAAAATGTATCTTTTTATATGTAAACTTGAGTCCTTGGACAATAAATGAGGCCACATGTTTGTTTGTTTGCTTTTGCTTGAGAACAAGGTAGCAAATCCTTATGAAAATGTGGGGTTTCAGTTTGTTTGTTTGCACTTTGAAAAATATCTATAGATCAAGCTAGTGTGCAACGTTGTATAAAATAAAATCTTGTTTTTATTTTATGCCTTTAAAATCATATTTAGGCCTCCTTTAAAGGCAAATGCTTTCTAAGGTGTTAGACTGGTTTGAAGGCCATACAAAAGTATGCAAATAGAGAGGTACAAAGATTATGAGAAAACCAGCAGAAACAAAACCTTCAGAGTTTTTTGAAGACCTGCAAAGAGGGGGCAAAGGCCTTCTCCCATGGATTCTCCAGCCTGAATGCCTTTGTGGTCAGCTTTTCCTGCAGATGAGAGAAAAAATATTTTGTATATCATGTTTACAGAAGTGTGGCAGCTTGGCTGTAGGCACAACTGAAAGGAACTGCTGTTAGGTGCTGCATAACAGCTACGGTATATGGATATGAACGGCCTGCTGCCCAAATGTGTGTGTGTGTGGGGGGGGGTCTTGTTATTATAACTTTACATTTACATCCCACCTCTTTCCTCTTTTCAGGAATTTAAGGCAGCTCACACAGTTCCTCTGCTCTTCATTTTATCCTCACAGCAGCCCTGTGAGGTAGGTTAGGCTGAGAGTCATGACTGGTCCAAGATCATCCAGTGAGCTGCACAGCCGAGTGGGGACGAAAACGCAGCTCTGACTCCCAACCCAACACTCTGAACACTTTGTTGGATGGGATGCAGTTTCAGGTATCGAGGTGCAGTCCACCGGAAGGTGCCCATCTTTGTATCTTCCCATTTAATTCATGGGGAACAGTGTTATTAGAATAACTATGCTCTGCCTTGGGCATTAAGACTTACCTTAGAGGCCCTGTTTGTAATTTGGCTAGTGAGATGTGTTTGTTTGGCAAAGAAACTGGTTGCCGTTTTGGTGGTGACTCTTGGATTGTACAATTCTCTTGTACAATTCCCTTGATGGTTTTTCTTTCCCCGTGTGTGTTTTTTATAAAAAGCAATTTATTCTGGTTTGCTTTCTTGCAAGCAGTGTTAAAATGAATGATCTGTTTAAATGGTAGTGCGTTGCCATTCGCTAAGAAAGCATTTTGTTTTGTTTGAAATGGACTATTAGTTTGAAACTATTTTATAGTTATATTTTGCATCTGGTTTTATTGTATTTAGCTTAATTGTATTTTTATATGAGGGGGTGTGTGTGTGTAATTTGTTGTTGTGAGCTGCCTTGTTAGGGCTCAAAGGCAGCCTATAAAAACTTTTATAAAGACAAAACTATAAAACTATAAATAATTCCACCACTCCGTCATTAAGGGGAGGCTCAGCCCAGGATGCTCCATATGGGCTAACTGGTAGCTGCCCAGTGTTTCGGCAGGAGATGAAACCCAGAGATGTCAAGAATGACATTTTGAATCTTCTCCCCATAATGCATGGGCTTTATTGCTAGTCTGTGGCTCTTGCCCAGTGTGGGAAGATGGGGAATAGCAATCCTATCTTGACTTCTCCTGTCTTTCCCATCCCCACATGATTAGGCAAGGTTGTGGAGATTCAGATCAGTCCAGGAATCATGATTTTCTTCACGGTTGTGTCATCCATTCCTGGGATCCCTGGAAGGGGCCAGGTGACTATTGCAGTATGAGAGTAGCCAATGGGTTGCCTAAAATAGAAAGCATCCGTTGTCTTTGTAGCAGACTTCTGTGCCTCCAAGACCACATGCACAGATCAACATTGAGTTAGTGTGGTGTAGAGGTTAGAGCATTGGGCTGGTTCTCAGAAGATCTGCGTTCTAGTCCCCATTTATCCCAGAAATGCACTGAGTGACTGTGAACCAATTGTGATCCTCAGCCCAAACCAGCCTACCTCTGTGAGGGTAAAATGGAAGAAAGGTGCATGCTTGCCTGCTTGGGTTACTTGCTTGCAAGAAGAAAAAGGTGGGGTAGAAATAGCATAATATAATCATATGTGATGTACAATTCTTCCTTTATTTGTATGTACCTTTCTCTGTTGATATCGCTGTACCATTCTTCCCAAACCTGATGCTCTCCAGATGTGTTGGACTGCAACACTGATAATGCCCAGCCTGCATGGCCAGTGGTAAAGTCTCTTCCATTACCTGTAAGGCAGATGTCCTCCTTGAGAAGAAGTTGAGGTTGTCTCCCAAACCCTGGGAACCAATAGGATTGTCCAAGCTTCACCTACTTAGAACCTCCCCGTTCAGCCTCTGGCTACACTCTGTTCCCATGTGCTTATTTTGTTTATTGAGTGGAACCTAAGATAGTTGTGAATCTCCTGCTCTTTCCTTTAAGTCTCTTGTTGGTATTGGTGAAAGAAACACTCTTTTTAAGGTATTGAACTGATAAAAGGTTGTAGAAAAAGCAAGTTTGTTTGTTTGTTTATTAAATTTCTAACCTGCCCCATTAACCATAGGGCTCCCTGGGGCAGGTTAGAAATTTAATAATGCACAATGAAATACAAAATAGAATAAAATACAGATTAAAATACAATATAAAACAAAACATTACAAATAAAAACCCTTTAAAACAAATATAAGATACACAACAGTAGCAATATACCCGCAGTTAAAATACTACTTAAAACAAGTTAACAATTAAAATACTGATAAAATAAAAAGGGTTTTGCCTGATGTCTAACAGAATGTAGAGGAGGCGCTAGGTGGACTTCTCTGGGGAGCATGTTCCAGAGTCAGGGTGCCACCACAGAAAAGGCCCCTCTCCTTGTTGTCACGCTCCTTATTTTCTGAGGTGGGGGTTCATTCAGAAAGGCTCAGATGCAGATCTAAGGAGCCGGCTAGGTTCACACAGGAAGAGGTGCTCCTATAGATAACTTGACCCCACCTCTACTGGGAGCCAGAGAAGATGGTAGAGGATGGGCTTCATATGACTTTATATGATCGTGTCTGCCAGTCATTAACAATCTGACCGCCCTGTTGTGGACCAGTTGAAGTTTCCAGACAGTCTTCAAGGGAAGCCCCAGGTAGAGTGGCTTGTACTAATCCAGGTGAGAGGTTACTAGTGTGTAGATAACAGTTGCCAGGTCCTGTCTGTTTAGCTATGGCTGCATCTGGTGTATCAGCTTAAGCTGGAAGAAGGCGCTCATAGCTACCAAATCCACCTAGAATTCTGGGAAAATTCAGAGTCCAGAAGGACCCCCAAGCTGAGAACCCTGCCCTTTAGGGGGAGTACAACCACATCCAGGACAAGCTAGACGCCGTCCATCTGAATAGACACACTCCCCACCAACAGTATCCACCATCTTATCTGGATTAAGCTTCAGTTTATTAGCCCTCATCCAGTCCATTACCAAGGCCAGACCCCGATTCAGAACATCCACCGCCACGCCTGCGTCCAATGAACAAGAAAGGCAGAGCTGAGTTGCACTGTAGTCACAAGTTGTGGTGGGGGGTGCATGTGTGTGTATGAGACTTCTTCTGTCTTTGCCAGGATATACAAGGGGTCTTCGAAAAGTTTCCACACTTTTATATTTTATAAATACATATATTTTTGCTGATGGCATTAAAAGGTAGGTACGCCGCTGGGAAACATGCATTGCAAGGGAAAGTGACTGTGTAGAAAAGTGATGTAATTTGCTTTTGAAATTCTGAATAAATAGAGTTTTAAATGTGCAGAAACTTTTTGAAGAACCCTCATCATTTAACTTGGATTTTTATCCAGCAAGAGTGTTTTCTCCTGCCTTCACATGCAGGTGGAGAGGGAGGATAAAAGATCACGCTCTACAAAAATATACTAGGTGAATCCATTGTATTGATCCAGCGCACCTTGGTTTTCTTGATGCCAAGGGCTGTGGTCGTGTGGGTGATGGCATGTATGGATGTTCCACTGACCTTGGTCGAATTTTAGCGTATTAATAGAACCACGCCACTCATAATGCCAAGTCATGGTGCTTTTAAAAGTGGACAAACTGGTATGCTAACTGAAGCCATGAAAGAGGAAGAATAGATAACATGCAGTGAACCATATGTTTAGACATATCTTGTACTTATTAATTTTATTTATTTATTTATAACTTTTATAGGCCGTCCCTTATGCTTGGCATCTCAGGACGGCTTACAATCGTTAAAACAAACCACAATAAAATGACCATCTTAGTATAATAAATAACAATTAACCAAAAAATATAATTAAATAAGTTAATTATATGTGTATCTTTTGTCAAGTAATCCATTTTTGGCCAGTTGCTGTGGTAAGTGTGCTTAAAATGCAGATGTAGCTGACATTCAACCATATTTCATGCAGCCATATATTCTTATTTTTCAAAAGGCTGATAATATTCACTGTTCTAATACCCAGGCCTATTTTTTTAAAAAAAAAACAAGGTTAGCAAGAAGTTTATATGATCTGGCCCATCAGTCACTCCCACTTATTTTAATGCACAGGAAGAATGTGCTAAGTTGCAAAATGTACAATTAATTTCTAGAACTGCTTACAAGAAAATGTCATGATAGCCACTACATTTAGCATTAGACAAATTAACAGTATTTTGAGAATGTCTGGAGTATTTCTCAGTATTTCCAGAATTTCAGATAACAAATAGGACAACCTTCATCCATGGAGTGGAGGATTGATGCAGTGTGTGCTTGTCTGGAATGGAAAATAAGCTTTGAAAGACTTGGTCTAGTGTAGTTGATGTTAGCACGTAAACCAGCTGACCTCTGGCCAAGTTGGCTCTTGAGATGAAGAAAGCATAAACTGTCAGGGAGATGCGAGAATGTTTCCACGCAGCATGACCTGGGTGGTTCATTGCCTGGGTGTGTATAGAGCAGGCTTATGGCAAGATCCACCATTGTTCCAACTATCCCAGTACTTCCATTGTCAACCAGCAGTGGACGGGGCTAATGGTAGCTGAAGGCCAAACACCTCCCTAGAGGAAGGTGTTCCTTCTGCCTGCCTGGTTCTTTTACCATGAGAAGAAGAACAGCTGCTTGACCCATTCATTGGCTTTTCCACAAGTTGCCAGTTTGTTTTTCCGGCAGTGCTCTTAAGTGCTAGGTGGACTGTTGCCCCAAAGCATTGTAGGAACATTAAAACAGTGAGTTGTTCTGCAGATGACATGCTACTAAACCCATGTCTGAGGGAGTGGTTGGGCAGGGTGGGAGAACACCACCCAAGGGCAGCTGGCCTTGATCCCCCTGAAACCTGAAGCCAGTGCTGGTTTGAGACAGAGGTTTTTCCCAACTCTGCCACACTGGATCCGCCTGAACTGCTATGTGGGAAGACTGGGGATTGAGCTTGAGACCTCCTGGTTTCAGCATAGGTCTTAACTTTGCTGAGTTATGACTGTTGGTATCACCATTCTCTGGTTTTCCTCAAGCGCAGCACAAAAGAGGGGCCTGAGACTGAAAGGCAGAAATGATCTGAATTTGAATGCTTCAGTTGGCTAACAGAAAGGTAGGGATGCTTCTAAAATGTTACCTGATGTAGCTGTGCATGATGCACATAGCAACTGGTCCACGGACGGCGCATTCCTGCGTGCTTTTACTCCTCCTGAGCAATCTGGAGCAAGGATATGAACCCAGGCAGAGTGCTTTTGGCATTCAAATGTGCCATAGATGTACTAAGCGCTGTTTTTATTATTTGCAAAATGTATTGATGCTCCTGACGACAAACAGTGACTCTGGACTCTCCTTTGAACTGATCGTGTTTGGCTTTGAAACAGGTTGTGGCAGGAGAAGCTCTTTAGCAGATGCATTCCCACATGCACAGTTTCTATTTCCACACAATCTATCCACCCTTCTGTTTATTGTGTTTTTTCCCTTGCCGTCTATAGTAGTTGCTCTGAACCCTCTTCGCCCTTTCCCTCCCGTTTCCAGTGACGTCAATCCACTTGCACAGAGATTTGGCTTCCCACAGTGAGACATTCTAAATGTTCTGCATTCGCTACTGCTGCCTGACTTTTAGGCCAAAACGTTTTGTTAGAAGAGATGCCTACTCTTTATTGCATATTTGGTTGACCATGGCCCAGAGGGTTTCTCTTCCCCTCCCCCTTTATTGAGATGAACATTTTTTTTAAAGACTTAACCAAAGGACTAAGCGATGCCATATGGCTTGAGTTAGATTAAGACTGTAATTGTCAAACTAGGAGCTGTGAGTGACCTTTAGTGCATTGAGAGAAAGAGCAATTTACAAAACAGAGGCTCCTGTTGAGCCCAGGGAACTCACCCAATAGGACGGCTGTCTGCTGTGTTTCTAGTTCCATTTGGCTAATTTTATCTTTGCTAAGTAAGTTGAAATACGAACAAGCCTCACAAAACCAGTCAGGAAGTCTTCCATTAACTCTAGTTTCTCATTTTGTCTGAACTGGGAAACTATGATCAACAGATTTTGAACAAACCAAGATGGATAATTTCAGAGTGCAGTTTAAAATCCTGACTTGTTCGGAAGTGGCTAGTCATAGTTTCTTGGTTTAGACAAAACAGGAAGCAATAATTAATGGAAGAGCTCTTTCACTCTTCACCTGCTTGCAAGAAGGTAGGGGTGAAGAAATTGCTCATTTGTTCAAACTCAGCCAGTGCGTGACTTACGTATTTGGGTCATATGATATATTTTGCAAAAACATTTCCACTACTAGGAATATATGGTTTCATATAATGAATTAATAATACGGAAAATGACATCTTAATACGGAAAATGACATAAGTTGGACATCTTAACTTGGATTAATTGTTGGGGGAAAACAAACCAACATCCATGTTGGAGAGCTAGTCACCAATATTACAGTCTCAATGCAACAGCCTGAGTACCAGCGACAGCTGTATGGAGTAAAACCGCTTCCATTGTGCCATTGCCTGTACCAGTTTACCCTCCCTCCTTGCAGCCTCTTTTAAATCTGGAAAAAGACACCCAGAGACCCGCTTACAGCCTCCCTCAGTGCCTGCAGAAGGTTAACAATGCAAAAGTGGAGGAAAGTTGGCACAAATAATGGAAAATACTGCCCCCACCCCACCCCAAGCAGGGAGCTGCAGTAGCATGCTCTTGAATAGCAGCTCAGCCCTGTGCATCTTGACCAAGGCACCTACTGCAGGTGCCACATCCTGCAAGCATCCGGTGCTGAGGAACCCTTTTCAGGCTTTTGGTTTTTTGTCGCTTCAGAAAGCAAACCACCCCTTCCCAACATCTCTGGAGGGCACCAAGTTAGGGAAGCCCAGCAGCACGGCTGACTCTCACTGTTTGATTTTGGTGGTGGTGGACAGCCGATGGACGAGTTGCCCTTGCTTTCTTGGGATTATTTTATAATTAGAAGTAGATAATACATTGAATGACTGTGGTGGGATTTATTTTGTTTGCTTATTTAATGCTATGCGTTGTTGTGTGTTGCCACCTCAGATGTATGCAGAGCCTCTCAGTGCCCCACCCTTGGCAGCCCTGCTCAGCTCTTGTAAACTCAACGCTGTGGCTTCCCTGATAGAATCAAGCCATCTCATATTTGGTCATTGTCTTTTCCTGCCTTCAATTTCCTAGCATTATTGTTGTCCCTTCTCATGATGCACCCAAATTACAAATCGTGGGGGTGACAGACTAATCTTTGCTTCCAGGACAAGTTCTGGCTAGATTTGATCTAGACTCCACTTTTGCATCGTCGGTCTGTTGGTCCAGGGTATTTGCAAAGTTCCCCTCCAGCGTGATGTTTTGAACATTGGATAAGTGTGCATCAGACTGAATGTTAACCAAGCAATGCTGGATATTTTTACTCAGTAGTAAACCCCACTGAACTTAATGGGATTCACTTCTATGAAATTGTGTCAGTAGGACTGCATTCTAAATTAGAAATTACTTGTAGGTTAGTACAGGCAGTATTTAATGGTAGATCTCTTTTAAATGTAGACATTTAAAGCTTGTTTGAAAGTTGCCTTTTGCTTCTGTTAAATACACTATTTGAACGTGCAATCATAATTTTATGTATCTGCTTGCATACGTGTGTGTGCTCAGGGAAGTATTTTGGTGGGAAGATGGTCAATTCCTTTGAAGTTCCAGATCTGAAAAACAAAAATGCTGCTTATTTCTCTGGAAGTACTGTAGAAGCTGGAAACTGAAGCACACCTTTTAGGAGCAAGTGCTGTTGAATACTAGGTGTCTTACTTGTGAAGAAACATACTTCATGCAATTCACTCCACAACTCCACCCTGTCATAAATATGTTTATTTGTAACTAAAGCTGCATGCAGCCTTCTCGTGTCCAATGCTTTCCAGATAGGTTGGAATACAGAGTTCATCAGCCCCAATAAGTATCATCAATGGGAATTGTAGTCTCTCACACCTGAAGAACATCATCTTGAGGAAGGCTGTTTGTTACACCAAGGATTGTCCCAAGGAACTAATGAAACATACTCTTAGTAAGCATAAATAGCTTCACCACTTACGCTGCAGTTCACTTAAAAGCATATTTTATGACCTCATTTAAGCTGAAACATTTCTGATTTAAAGTAATTTCCCTTGGCCTTGAGTAATTACTATAGAATCGGGTCCATTTCTAGCAACATGAATGAAGCAAATAGGGCTACGTTTTTATTCTAAATATACTGTATAACCTGCAATGTTCCATGTAAATTTTGAGATTGGCTCTGTAGAAGAAAATAAATAGTTTTGGGGCGGGAGCATGTGTATGTGGGAGAAATAGCAATTAGAAAAAAGTTTGTATTGGGTTTTCCATCCTTTTCTGGAATGTAAATATAACACACAAGGAGAATAATTTAAAAATACTTGGCCATCAGAGGGATACGCTGCTATAATTTTGTCTGTGTGTATAGAAGTGCATTATAGGGAGCTGTGTGTGTGTGTTTTAAATGTAAGCTGTGTATAAAATCTGTCAGTTATGATTGCATGTTAAAGTTTCCTGAATGAATTGCCTTCAGTACTTGCAAGGCTTAAACTATCCATTAACTTTGTTGGGATTCTGCCAGCAAAGACTTCGCCCTGTGACATCACCAGTTCTTCTCATTCTCTCTCTCTCTTATTCTCTCTCTCTCTTATTCTCTCTCGTGTGTGTGTGTGTGTGTGTGTGTGTGTGTGTGTTTTCATGGTGTACTAAAATCTGCTTGGTAAAGAATATAGAAAAGCATCTCTTTTTTTTCCCAAAGGGGAAACTCAAGTAAATACTGTGTGTGGTTTAACTCAATATGCCTTAATAGCATTAATGTGATGGGCAGCTACTCAAATGCTAATAAGTTGTTAGCTAAATGGTGGCAGAAGGTATGCTGTAAACATGGGTTATGCTTTATTGGGTCCATAAATGCCAGCTTTTGATGTCATTTTTTGTGGTGCCATGTTTGGGCTCTCCTTTTAGCTTTGTAGTTGCTCTTCTAGGATTTCTCCCCTTCTCTGAGAGTGGCAGGACTTTGGGACCTTTAATTCACCATCCTCTCTCTCCATCTCTCCCCCCAACATTTCTGCAGTTACAGAGGAACTCCGTCAGAGAAGAATAGTATATTGCAGGAATCCCTTAACTCTTTGATCCCTGGGTACATTTAGGAATGTGAGAAACTTCTGTAGGCACCACTAGAAAATAGCTGATCAGTGAATTGATGCTTTGGCATCTACCTATCTCATCTATGGGTCTTAGACTACAGTCTGTTCGGCAAAACTTTCTATTGGACGCTACAAGCTCTCTTAAGGGACTGTCTAATTTAGCTAATTGCTGGCAGTGCAATATAGCTAATACCGCTGTTAGGCATATATTTTGGCAATGAGCAGTCATTGCTATTATAAAGGTAAATTTTGTAGTGGAACAGTCTTTAAAAAATATATATGCTCCTTTAGGTTATTTACCAGGTTGATGGAGGTTAACCAATGGAAGGGAAAAGGATTTTTGAACCCTTTTGACAACTAAAAGACTGATATTACAGCATTGGAAAGAAAAATATTCACCTTCTACAATGCAATGGATTTTGATATATGCTATCAATATATGAATGAGTGGCATATCAAATGGATATGTATTTGGATATTTGGTCCACTTTTTTTTGAAGCCTAAGTATCATTGTTAGAAATGTGCATATTAAAAAGCAAAGGCTTTTTTTAAAGGCACCATTTTGGGGATCCCTTTGAAGGTGCCACTGGAGGTGTAGATCTTTGGGGTACTGGTTGCTGCTCTTGCAGCGGTCCTCCTTTCTGCCTGGAAATGATGATGATGGATCTAGAGGAAGAGGACTTTTTGTGGGGAGGGGATCACAGGTCCCCTAAACACCTTCCCCCACCTTTCCTATTTCTTTTAGTATCTCTTCTCCTCATGTTTGTGAAATGCAAAGGTGGACAAGCCTTTGTGATGTTATTATACAGGACTGACCTATTTCAAGGTGCGTTCCTCACTGAAGTGACAAATCAGAGATGCGTGTATAGTTTGGCAATCTAAACACTGCATAGCATAGATATGCGAAAGAGAGGGCTTCTTGCTGTAGGTAATTTTCTTGTAGGTACATTTTTAAATTTCATTCGTTTGTTGGCTACTTGTTTGGTTTCATTCATTTTCATATCTGGTTCAAGTTTAGTTCACTGGGTTTTGCTTTCCATGATATTCATGGGGAGACCCTGCCAATCTTCATTTAAATGGCATTGTTTTTCATACAAGCTGGACGAAACTGTTCAGTGCTCTACTTCAGTTTGAGACATCAGACAAACCTACTTTCCTACGAATAGAAGAAGCTGCCTTGGACTGAATCAAACAATTGGTTCACCTAGCCCAGCACGTCAACATTGACTGGGTTTATTTAGCATGATAACCCGCACACAAGAATTGAAGTGTTTTGTCGGCACCCAGCTAAGATAACGGACCAACCTAACCCCAAAGCATGAGTTGATGATGCAGCTGGGTTCAGGCAGCACGAGAACCCCTGTTTCAGCAACACTCCACATGCCAGCAACAACCCACGCTCAGTCCCTTGTCAATCCCCTAATTTCAGGCAAATCCCTTTGACCATTGCTTAACCCCTCTCCCCACCCTGCGCCTGCATTCCGTGTGACTTGTACATGTTGATCCAGCAGTGCTCTGAATGAAGCCAATGAGAAATGATAGGTTTTTCATTCATTAGAGTGCCCGATTGCTTCTGTAACTAAAACAAACGAAGGAAATGAAGCTTGTATTAATTCTTTTAATCGGGCTGGGAAAAACAGAGTCTGTTGGCCACATGAGGTCCTCCAGCCATTGTTGTGCCACTGAAATTTAGAGACAGAGCAGTGGCTAAGAAGCCATGATTTGGCTGTGAAACAAGGCAGTTAGAAGGTGCTGAAAAGATGGAAGGCGCCAACAGCTGTCAGTTCAACACTTAAAACAAGAGGATTTCATTGATGGGAAGATCTTGTCTCCTACCTTTGAGTGCACACTCTCTTGCTGCTTTATCTCTTTCACTGGTGCTTGTCACTTGACAGCTAGGCAATCAGTCCTTGATGCACAAATTTGCCTATGAGCAGTCTGTTTCATATTGTACTTCAATAGTCCCTTTGGCAGGAAAAACAGACAAGCCCACTGACTGGCAAGACTTCTCATATTGGAGAGCCATAAGGGTACTCCTGAACGCTTGTAAAAGACTGACAGTAATAATAATATAATAAGAAAATAAGAAACAGAATTGTGAATTATCCTGGAGTAAAAAGAAACAAACCAATCTCAGCTGCTCCTTTCTGAAGCTGAGGAAGACAGAACACGAACACATAGAAACATAGAAACAGAGCGAGTCAGAAGGGGCCTCCCGGGCCATCTAGTCTGACCTCCGGCACCAGCTGGCTCTGCTCACGACATGCCCACCATGTGCACGTCCAGCCCATCCTTGAACACCCACACTGATGGGGCCTCAACGACCTCCCGTGGAAGCCCATTCCATGCCCTCGGGGTCCTAACTGTCAGGAAGGGCTTCCTGGCATCCAAATGGAACCTGGGTTCCCTGAGCTTTGCTCCATTGGAGCGCGTCCTGCCTTCCTCTGCAGGGGAGAACAGGTCTCTCCCCATCTCCATGTGACATCCCCTCACACACCTGTATGTCGCCAACATATCCCCTCTGAGTCTCCTCTTCTCCAGGCTGAAGAGACCCAGGTCCCTCAGTCTCGCCTCGTACCCCATCCCCTGCAAACCGGCCACCAACCTTTTGGCCCTACGCTGCACTGACTCTAACCTGGCTATATCCTTTTTGTAATGAGGGGCCCAAAACTGAGCACAATACTCCAGTTGCAGGCACACCAGAGTCATATAGAGTGGTAGTAATACCTCTCTTGATCTAGAAGCCACACTTCTGGCTATGCAACCAAGGGTGGTGTTCGCCCTCTTGACCACCACATCACACTGCTGACTCATGTTAAGCCTGAGGTCAACCAGTACCCCAAGGTCCCTTTCACAAGTGCTGCTCTCCAGCCACTTGTCCCCTAACCTGTACTTATGACAGCTATTCCTATGCCCCAAGTGCAAGACCTTGCACTTCTCCACATTGAACGCCATCCTGTTGTCTCCTGCCCACTTCCATAGTCTGTCCAGATCCTTTTGGATCTGGAGTACCTGCTTCTCAGTTGTGGCCACTGCTCCAGTTTTAGTGTCGTCTGCGAATTTGATAAGCAGACTGTTCACCCCTTCTTCCATGTCATTAATGAAAAGATTAAACAGAATCGGCCCCAGGACAGAGCCCTGGGGGACCCTGCTTGTCACTGGCTGCCATCCCGATGATTCCCCGCTAATGGTTACCTTCTGCTTTCGGTCAGTCAGCCATGCCCTAATCCACCAGACAGTGCTTTGGTGTATCCCAAAACTCCTCACTTTCTCCACCAGGATATCATGGGGCACTTTGTCAAAGGCCTTGCTGAAATCCAGGTATACCACATCCACTGCATCCCCTCCGTCTAGCCATCTCGAAACCTTGTCATAGAATTCCACAAGGTTTGTCTGGCAGGACCTGTTTTTGCGGAAGCCGTGTTGTGTGGCTGTCAGCCTCCCTTCCCTATCTAGCATCACTAGATCTCTCTGTATTATGAGCCTTTCCATTGTTTTTCCTACAATGGACATAAGGCTAACAGGTCTATAATTCCCCATGTCCCTTCTACTATCCTTTTTGAAAATTGACGATACCTCAATTTTCATGGTGCTAAACACATGAGATAGTAGTCAGAGTGGGAGGAGGAGAGAAGGCTACTGGCTGGAGGACCAAGGGAGAAGGAAGGAAGAGCAATTCCTAGTAGCTTATTCCCAGGTGGTTTAGCATGTTCTGTGAATGTTGCCATTGGGACAAACCTAGAGATTGTTTAGATTTGGATCATTTCCCCAAATGTCAAGAGAAGCTACTGGCACAAATCTCTTGGGTTGCAGTGTATAATATCTAAGTAGCTTGACTTCCCCAAGATATTAAAATGTCCCCCCTTTATGTGTGTATTCAGCCAAACAGGCGACTGAAATGATTAAGGCGCCATTGGTTAGGCTTTAATGTTGGTGTTGGTCTTCAATGTCTCAGACAGAGTTAAGCCCTTTGTAGTTCATGGTCTGGATATTTTGGCTGAATAAATTCCAGTGAGGCTGCTGCATCATATCTTTTGTTTAACTGGAGAGTTCAAAGATTGAACCTGGCCTTTCAAAGCACGTCCTTTTCAGTGGAGCTATGGGCTCTGTGTCCATGCAGAGCTTCCTTGTGTGGTCCTGCCTTTGACCACAAGACCAGTGCTGGTGTGGAAACTCTACACCACTCTCACTTTCACCATTGCTCTGCATTGTAGCTTGGTTTGGGAAGGTGGGGGGTTGCCATGTGGAGACAGCTGGGGGCTGGGTAATGTGAAACTGTCGTGAGCTAGGCATCCCTTCCCAAACGAGGCAAGCACTTCAATAGTTATTAAAAGAGTCTTTATTCCGTACAGCTACAAGGTATTCACAAACTCTGAAACTTGCAGTCCAGGTAGAAAGTTGACCTCTCACTATGACCCTATTCACCCAAAGCTTTGCTGTTGAACTCTTTGGGGCCACTCTCTGGAGGGGGGTGTGCTATGGAAGTGGGCATCCCGTTGAGTTTCTAATTGGTCAGGCCAGCGATGTCTCTTGTGCATCCATGTCTCTTGGGGTGTCAAGTTCTCCTCCCGAGAATCCTTCCCCAGCCTGTTCTCCGTCGGCTTCTTTCCCACAATCAGGCATGGGAGGGGGCTCGTGGTTGTCCTTGAAGAGCTTTGATCCAGCGCTGTCTTGGGCTGGCTCACCGGGAGGAGTTGAGCATCTGAAGCCGCACTAGTCTCAACAACTCCGATATCAGAGTGAGAACTCTGAGCCACGGCTGGGTCAACAATCCACTCCCGCTCCTTCGAGTCTAAGCCTGTAGTCTAAGTCTATTCCCACCAGAGCCCTCCATCTCTCGTGCGCACCTGGGAATCTTATCTTAGTGCATGTGCACAACAGGAACAGACTTGGAAAAGCATAGACACAACTGTCTATGTCAGTTGAGAATGAGGCTCCCTGGAATGGACATTGACTGATTTATTATACCTCTAGGTTCTCTGTTCAATTTGGGGGAATGAAAATTTCAAACTCCGAGAGTAATAAATTATGGGCGATATGAACCTTTGCTGAATTGGACGTAATTAAATAGCATCGTCTGAAGTGTACATCCCCCCAGTTCTTGCTGCTCTGCTGAGGGTTGAACTTTTGGCCTTCAGTTATGCGCCTTGTCTCTCTCTTCTCCTCCTCCTCTCTGTTAAAATCTACAGGTATGTTTCCATTATGTGAAAGTGTAGTATTTTCTAAATCAGAAGCTTTAAGCTTCATCACCTGCACCTTCTGCTTGTAACTGTATTTTTTCTACTGAGTTCTATGACATTTGTTTATTAACTTTTTTAACCTGCTGAATAAGTAATCTCTAGGCAAATTACAGTTAAAAGACTAAAATGCAATTAAACAATTAAAGATATAAAATCACAATATAAACATTTAAAAGAATCCCATGCAGAATACTGCAAAGCAATAAACAGCACAGA
This sequence comes from Varanus salvator macromaculatus, assembly GCA_023646645.1. NCBI lineage: Eukaryota > Metazoa > Chordata > Lepidosauria > Squamata > Varanidae > Varanus > Varanus salvator. The sequence continues at coordinate 12,050,902 of JAIXND010000786.1, forward strand.
ACTTGCCAAAACAACCGTAGTAGCCCAGAACTAGATCGCTAACATGCTTGGGAGGAAAGGTCTTTGCCTGGCGCTGAGAAGATAGCGATGCAAGTGCCAAGGGAATCTCTTTAGGAAATTTATTCCTCAAGTGGGGTGCCACAACTGAGCAGGCTCTCTCTCTTGTAGCCAGTGATCCAGCTTCCTTTAGCAGGGGCAACTAGAAAAGAGCCTCGGAACAAAAAATAAGGATTTAAGCCATTGCATTTGGAAGGAATTATTCCTTCGGGTTCTCTGGCCGAAGCCATTCCGAGCCTTAAAGATCAAGAACACTTTGAACTGAGCTTGGAAACAGACTGGAAACCAGTGCAGCTGATGATGCAGTAATGATCCTATTGTCCGATTCCTGTTTGTAAGGCAGCAGATCTGTTTGCAACTGACCAATGTTTCTGAACCATCATCGAAGGCTGCCGCATGTGCTGTGCATTGCAGCAATCCAACTGGGGGGTTACCAAAGCGTGGATGACTGTTGTCAGGCTGCATCTATCCAGGTAAGTTGTGGTTGGTGAATCAAAGGTGCCCGTCAGCCTCAGATGGCAATAATGGATTCAGGAGCAGGACTGATCATTTTGGGGTGGGGCAGTGCCCTCCAGGACAGGTTGGAATGAGTAGACAGACCACCTGTTAACAGGACCTCTTGTCCAGATTGAGCTTTGTTGGTCCTTATCCAGTTCACCCCCCTGCTCAGGCAGTGAAGCTGGACACCTGCTGCTTGGGTTTGATGAAAAGTAGAAATAGAGCTGGTGTCATTGCCGTACTAATATCAAGTCCACACCCCTGGATAGTCTCCTCAGACTATTTCCTGTAGAAGTTAAATGGCGTGGAATAGAAGACCGAGCCCTGTGGAACCCCTTGACATAAACAGTGCCCCCACCGTCAAATCCAGACAGCCCCTCTAGAAGGATGCCATGGTCAGTGGTACTGAAAGCTGTTGAAAGGTCCAGGAGAAGCAACAGGCTCCCTGCCTCTTTCTTGGCAAAGCGTATTCCACAGAGAAACCAAGGCAATTTCTGTTCCAAAACTGAACTTAAAATTGGGCAAAACAGGCCTGGAAAGTTGGGTTCATCCAAACATCCCTGGAGTTGATCAGCAACTGTGTGGTTGAGCACCTTGCTCAAGGGGAGATGTTAGCAACCAGCCTATAGCTGCTTTCTACTGTTGGGTCTGTGTTACATTCCATCAATAGCAGCTTGATTACTGACTTTAGTTATTGTTAGTATTGCTATGATGTGACCTTTTAAGGAGTTAAGTACCACCCTCTGAAAGATCAGAAGTTTTCAGTTCTGGTTATGATTAAGCTTGTTTCAACCAAACACAATAAACTATGGTTAACTTTGACTATGGCTTATTGAAACAAATTAAGTTCAAATCATGGTTTATGCAGGTGGCTTTTTCCAATAAATTGTAGTTGAGCTTCATCACAGTCTGTGGGCCAGATGCACAGCTGAACTGCATTTAATCAGAAATAGAAGTGAAAGCTACAGATCTCCTTGTGGCTGTGCTACGAATTGGGGAAGTATGTGAGCCTTCTGTTTATCATGACTTCCGAACGGATAGGTTATTTTTTATGTTGGATTGTGTTTGCTGGATTCTCAGTGCAGAGAACAAGTACCGAAATGACTTGTAAATTATCTCAGTAAAAAGACACAGTTTTAGTCATATTTAAATGTGGCAAGAAATGATTTTTCTGTTACAGAGCATAAGTGTGTCTAACTTGGGGCCAGTTCCCAGTTGGTCACCTGTTCTCTCTGTCGCATGTGGATGGCTGGCTGAATGCATGGTGCATCTCAGGAACCCCTTGTCATGAAGGAACCCTCTTCAGTGGAGGAACTGGACCTTCCAGAGACAAGGAGCATTGAGTGGGTGCCAGGAGCCCAGGAGGAGTCCAGGCCCTTGTGGGAAATAGCTGTGCTTGCAAGAGGAGGAATATAGAGATGCAGCGCCCATGTAATGACCCTGACCACTAGTCCACCTAGCCCACTGTTCTTGACACTGTCTGGCAGCAATTGCTCTCCAGGGTTTCAGAGTTTTTCTAGCCCTACCTGAAGATGCCAGCGATTGAGTCTGCATGCAGACTTTAACACTGAGGCAGAGCCTGGAAGGAACGTGGTCTCTGAGACAGAGGCTGAGTGACCACTCAGCCCTGGGAATGGCAGTGTCGCAAGAAGCAGATCAGAACAGGTCCTGTGAGGAGTCCCCGTTTGCAAAGGAAGGCCCTTCATGGGCAAAGAACTCCTTTTGAATAGGGCTTTCCTTCTCAGGGAGGCGTCTTCCAGTTTTAGGTGGCACTTTGGAAATTCTGGCTTGTAGGCTTCAGTCCTAGGCAGGGATGGCTGCTGGACCAACAACTTCATTCTGTCTCCCAGTACCTTGGAACATACCTTTTCTGACCTTGCCTTTTCTTAGGGCTGATCTCTTGTGCCGCTGACACCTGGGCTTCTGTATGATTCTGTCCTTTCGGATTGTGCTTGACCTGGACTGTCTGCCTGTGCCTGATTTTGGCTTGGCCTCATGCCTTGCTTTTGGACGGCCCTTCTGAACTGGCAGCACTGTATTTCTCATCGTTGCCTGACTTCTGACATTGCTGGATGGATTTGCCCTTTGGTTTGCCCCAGGACTGAGCTTGACCCAGACCTGACTGGACATGCCTGTGTGTGTGAAGGCCGACATGCGTGGGGTCCCATTTGCAGTGTGTACAGTGGAGCAAAGCGAATATGGCCTGCTTTTCCTATGCCTTCTCTCCCTCTGCAGACTGACTTTGCTCAGTCCAGGGAGTGTATGAACCAGCCCTCTGTGTGACTCAACTTTTCATCTAACAGACTGTGCAGGGGCTGGCAGGCCAGCAAGCCGTGTGAAAGAGATAGCTTGAAATAACCAGTGAAAACGATGGTTGCTTACTAAAGCTCCCATTCCAAAGATAGGTGATGGTATTCAAGTTGTGGGGGAAGCAACGCGATCGCAGCGTGATCAAGGCCACAGTGGGCAAACATTAGCTTGGGGTTACTGCTAACTTGTATATTTTAGCTTTATGAACTTGCAGTCCACTGTGTATATCAGTTTATGGATGTGGCAGGGGTTGGGAATTAAGTTACCCAACCTTGGTGCCCTCCAGAAGTTGTAGGCTTCAGCTCTGATCAGCCCAAGCCAGGATGGCCATGGGTCAGGGGTTCTGGGAGCTGTAGTCTAAAATATCTGGAAAGCATTGGGTTGGGACAGCCCGGCATTTAAGTAGATCTGTTGAGCATCCGAAATCTAAGCTATTTGGAAAGTGGGTGGAGAATGTTAAGCCATTTGTTATTTTGATCTAAAATCAAAGTTCTCCAAGCCATGCTTTGGTGCCTGCTACAGACCTACCTCTGTATCAAGGTTGCTTGGCTGTGCTTCCTTGGTTAGTTTGGCTTTTAGTGTAGGTTTTAAATATTTTAAGGCACAGTTCAATGCATATTTAGACATGCGTCTACCAGCGTTCTCCTGCCAGCCATGTTAACTGAGGAATGCTGGGAGATGTAGGACTATTCCTCTCTCTAAACATTCAAAGAATTGCACTCCTAAACATTTTAACCTGATGAGTTTTTGTATTTTTTAATCTCCGATTCTGTATGGCTAAAGGATGATTTTAGATAGGGTAAACAGTACAGTAACTGGATTACACAAACAATAAATAAGGACATGACTAATTACATCAATCCATTTAGAGCTTGCAGGTGGTAAGCTTGAGATATTCCTGGAATTTGCTTGCTCCTTTGAAGCAGACCAGATGTACTATAGATGCAATAGACTAAGTGGGCCCATCTAAATATTATGGACCTGGCCTTCTGCCCTTGCTTGGTTAAACAGTGTAGCACCTTTTGCCTGTGGAATCCACTCCCCCATCCAGATCGCTGTCCTTGGAGATGCTGAGCTGGAGAGCTTCCCGGTCTGGATTCAGGTACGGCTGCCTGCAGTCCTGACCTGGCCCCAGCCATGGCCCCTTGACTGTGCCAGCAGCCACATTGCTGACCCGTTCCTTATGCAGAATGAGCATACACTTAGGAAAGGATTATAAGTGTCTCGTGTCAAAACATGCAGCACCTCAGCCTTGAAATCACATCATTTTTAATGCAGATTTCACTGTTCCCAAAGCCAGTCTGTGTAAGGAAAATGCAGATTTTCCGAGGAAAGAAAAGTTGGATGGTGTCCTGTACTCCCCCTCTTTTTCTTAACACTCACTTTTATATTGATCTTTGAGCCCCTTCATTCCCTTCACTTCCAGAAACTGCCTTTCCCTTCATTTATCTATTCATTGCAGCCAAGCTTATCTTCTCAGTTTATTGACTATGATAATTTGTAATGTTATATCTGCCGGTAAGCAAAAATAACCAAGAAAACATTTTCAGACAATTTTAAATTCTTGCCTAAAGTGACATTTTAGAAAAGTTTAAAAGCAACAGAGAGAATAAATATTTGGATCTCCCTTTTTAAAAATAAAATAATACAGTGATGCGTTATACAAGACTGGCCTTGTATAAACCCGCATCCCTTCCAAATGTGCCAGCAGTCCTTCAGTGGCAGGTCAGCCAATTGGGACTGACTTGTTAGCCCCTTGTACTGTGCCCTCCATTACCATCTTCTGCTTGGGTCCATGGAGGAGTCCAATTCTGGATTATAGATCAAGACCTCTAAGAACTGTTTCCGTCAGCAGATGCCAGCTAGACAGGTGGTCGTAGTTGGCTACACCTGTGGTGACATCATGTACTGCATTTCCATTTAAATTAGGATAGGTATTTCTAAATTTGCACCTACACATAAAACGCCAGTATGGCCTCCTTTTTCTTTTCTGCCCTTTCTGGCAATTCATGCCATGTCTCCGTCTCCACCTCTACAGGGAGGAGGCTGAATCCTCAGAAATTACATGGAGCTTGAGACCTTGCCGAATCGTGTTCAGGCTGCATATGTGTGTGTGTGAGGGAGGCCCGTATGCCTCCTGAAAAGGCTGTCCTGTGGTGTCTTCTGGAGCAGCCTATGAGCCGTTGCTTGGGGTGTGGGGTGCAGGAATCGGTGAATGTCACCTTCTCACTGTTTGGGGCATTCTGTGCTCTCCCTTGCTCAGAGATTGCTCATAGCCCGGAGCAGACCGTATCCACACATGTATTCAGAAACATAGTTTTGAAAGATGCTGGAGAAAGCTGGCTGTTCCCCAAAGGTAACATCACATTCTTTGATGTAATCCAACCCCTGCTTAAGGTCCAACCCCTATTCCATAACCAGCCCAAATGGGGATGGTTATTGGTTTGGTTTACAGACCACCCAGAATCCATGGACTGTTAAGATTAGGGGTTATTTTTTAACCTTGGCAACAACCACCCTTATTGGATTGGTTTATACAACAACCTACAAGTGGGAGTTGGGTTCTGGAACAGGCACCTGAAAATGGTTGAGCAAACTCACCGACTGTGTGCTGAAGGACTTTCTTTTGTTGCTGCTGCCCATGTGTCTTGTTGCAAACTCAGAACAGGAACATACTGTTTTTCTTTTAAGAAAGAAAGACAGAAAGAAACCCAAATAGTCTACAGGTTAGATTTTTCTTTCCATAACAGTGTGTGTCTTTTATGTACAAGTCTTCCCCTCAGTGTAGGCAGCAAGAAGTGACATTAAACATGACTTTTATTTTGCGTTAGGCAGCTGCTTTTGACAGATTTCACAAGGATATTTTAATGATATCCTTGTTTGCAGCCACATTGGTGGCAACGCTGGTGAGATATATGCCCATTCTGCCAGCTTGTCTGTTTATTTGTCCCTTTTATCTGTTGGAGGAAGGAAAAATGGGCAACCGGCTGTGACCCATAGTCTCCCCATATCATACTAGCAAAATTATATAGCGTTGGTTGTGTCGGTACTTCAGCAAGTCACGTGTGTGCGTTTGTGTGTGTAATGCAACATTGTCTTCCCATTGAGAATACTATGAATCATATCCTGTGAATCACAAACCTCTTGTTTGAGTCAATTAAGCTACAGTTTAATATTTTGCACGTGTTACATGCTCTGTATTTCACAATATCATTTTGTTGCTGATGGCCTGTGAAACATGGAGGGCAACGGATATGGGCACCCATTGCGCCGGTGCTGAGGCACTGCAGTGTATACTTTGATGGGGTGTGTGTATGTGTGGTGTTGGCAGCATGTGTGCATGAATGCTCTGGTGTCTGCTCTGTGTAAGGGTGTGCACAGGAAGGTTCTTTGGGGAGAGGAACCTCCCAATATAAAGATGGCCATCTTCCTTTGGAGACGCACCAAGACCCAAGTGCGCTTGCCTGAAATGATGCCTGGAGCTTGAGGAAGAATTTTATGGACCCTCGGATGTGCTGGAGGCACCGATTTCAGTGGATGGAAATGCCGAGCAGTCAGTTCCAGATAGCCCAGGCATACAGAGGCTCAAGTTTGGGTTTCCCAGTCGAGCCCTCTAGAGTCTGAAGAGGACTGTGCGCATTTTCCCACAGCTGCAGGTCATTTGCGGTTCAGGGTGCTGGTGCCGCAGTTTTCCCCATTCTGAAAGGTCGAGACACTTCTCCTCGGGCTTTGTTACATCAGGAAGACTCCTGAGCTAAAATGGGCTGGGTTTTTTTTGTACATTGACCTCACCCACCCCAGAAGCCCCCAGAATCATCTCTAAAATTGAATTCAGCTCCTGTGTTCTTAACACAAGCTTCTTGCAGGCATAGCAGTGCGAAGGGATTGGCGCCAACTGAGGCTTGTTTCCCTCACTCAGGCCAGATATTGGCGTGCAGGATGCTTTGGCAGCTGCCGGGACCCTTCGGAGTCGTCTTCTAGTCTGGGCCTGATAGCAGCCATTTCAATTTCCTATAATTCCTCAGACTGATCCTTTGTTAAGGGCATTGCTACAAATTTAAAATGGTGGCCTTTAGTCTCACATTCGTCATTCCTCATTGCAGCTCTACCAGGTAAAGCTTGGAGACAACAGCTGACATAAGAGACTAACTATCACAGGCTGTATTTAGAAGGAGCCTAGCAAAACCTGCCTTATTCGTTTACACATGGGCTGAAGAAAATGTCAAGGAAGCTGCTGCAGCAGTGCTTCTCCATTCCTGCTGAAATGCTTAATTTAACACAAGCCATGTTTTGTAACCTAAATCCAAGCCATGGTCCCAGCGACTGGTGTGCAGTCAGTTACTCAGCTAAGGGTTAGATAGTCTAACTAATGCTTAACTAGTCACGGTGCTTAACCAGGATGAAGAACAAAACATGGCTAAACATGGTGCTTGCATAGGAAATGGAGCAATGACAGAAACTGTATAGCATCTCTTTCCTGGAGAGAAAAAGACACAGGGCTATAATGCAGTATTCAGTGTGTCAGCTCAGAAGTAAGTCCTGTGGAGTTCAGTGGGGCTTTCTCCTAGGTAAACAAGGGGAAGTTGCAGCCTTAGTATCTGGATGGACACTTTGGAAGGAGAGAGTCATGGATCCAGGACTGTGATCCAGCAATTTGTCATGAAGCCAACGGAGTGAGTTGCATATTTCAGTGAAGAGTTGTATCTCTAGGGCATTCTATCCCTTTCAAAGTAGCTTGGGTAATTGTGTTTTATGTCTGCAGAAACATTTTGTCTCCAGAAATCAGGATGCTCTTACTAGCTCAACCATGCTCAGGGGAAAGAACAACAACCACCCAACAACATAACATTAAGGATAGGAATTTCAGCTTTTGAATGACGTTATAATAGTCAAGGCCGCTCAATGGCTTGCCTGCTCAGCAAAAGATAACAAGTTGTAGTGCAAGGACTGCATGGATTTGTTTGCAAATCCACGGCTTGTTTAGTCTAAATTTAAAAGAGAGCTTTCTGTTTGTTACTGATCTGACATTGTCTCATGGCCAGCAGTGCAATCTTTTAGATAGATACTCAAAAGTAACTTACTTTGAGTTCAGTGGGACTTACAAGTAAACTAGTATAGGGTTGCAACCAAAGGGGGTAAAGCTCAGAAGGAGGAAAGTAAGAATTTACGGCAATATAAGAACCTTGTTCGATCAAACCGATGGCCTATCTAGTCTCACATAGCTTTTGTTTAACCATTCTAAATAAATTGGCATTGTTAGCAAAGTTGGCCACCTCACCCTAATTCCAGATCATTTCTGAACATGTTCAAAGCACTGGATCCAAACTTCCCATGCAGATCCTTGCAAGAGCCCACCTTTTACCTCTTTCAGTAGTGAGAGAATCTCATTTATTCCTGTCCTCTGCTTGCTGATCTTTAATCAGTTACCAGTCCATAGGAAGGCATCTTCTCTTATCTCATGACTAGTTTGCTCAGGAAACTTTGCTGGGCATCTTTGGGTACTTCCAGACAGGTCCTACAGTTAGAATGCCTTGGCTGCTCTTCTGCCTTTTTCTCTTTCATATAAAATTCTGATTCCAGGGTGATTCCACAATAAACACTTCATCTGTGAAGGGAGTGCCTCTTCCCTTACATGCCCTCACGTCCCTTAAGATCTGCGGAAGAGGCTCTGCTCCAGGAGCCCTCTTTAAAGAAGATAAAAAGAACATCTACCTGGAGCAGGGCCTTCTCTGCAGTGGCGCCCAGATTGTGGAATGCTCTCCTTGGACAGGTGCACCTGGTGCCGAGTTTATATTCTTTTCAGTGCCAGGTTAAAACCTTTTTATTTAATTGCTATTTTAAAAACTAATATTGTATCATTAACAGTTGCTCTTTTTTCATTTTTTTGTTTTTATATAATATTTTATTGAATTTGTTATTTATAAAGATTATCTTACTGTTTTTAATTGTATATATTGTGAGCCATCTCGAGATGCCAAGGCATGTGGTGATGGCATACAAAAGTTTTAAATAAATAAATAAATCTGGGAGTGCCCTTTATCAAATTTAAAAGTCCAAGTAGGGAATGTCTACCTAATTACCCCATCCACATGTTTGTTGATGGTGTTCAGCAAAGGCAGGTTCAACCTTACCTTAAGCACATGGCTTGCATTGTTCAGGATATGAAACCTTTTCTTCAGCAAGACTTGAATGGAATGGAGCATTTTGCGAAACTGTGTGCTTCTATGACTACAGAAGCACTCCTCAGTGCAACATATTGTTGCTCCTCCTCCTCCTCCTCCTCCTCCTCCTCGCAAAGTCATGTCTGACCCATTGAGACCCCATGGACAACATTCCTCCAGGCCCTCCTGTCCTCCACCATCCCCTGGAGTCCACTCAAGCTCACACCAACCGCCTCTGTGACTCCATCCAGCCACCTCATCCTCTGCCGTCCCCTACTTCTTTTACCATCTATTGTTCCCAGCATCAGGCTCTTCTCCAGGGAGTCCTTCCTTCTCATTAGGTGGCCAAAGTATTTGAGTTTCATCTTCATGCAGGTCTTACTTACAGATAATAGCGAAAAGATATACATGTACACAATTGTTCACTTTTTGTCCTGTTTGCTTGCACTGATGCCTGAAGAGGGAAAGGATTTGGCTCTGAGCTTTGTGACATATGGGAAGGGGAAACTGGAGGCCTTGGAAGATCCTGCTCTCCTTCAGCTAGGGTGGCCATGTGTCCAGTTTTATTTTTTAATAGACGAAACAGTCCTCTATCAGAAAATATTCTCTGTTTGAAGGACTGTCCAGTCCAAGCCTAAGTCTGCCTGAAGATAAAGGACAGGAGAACAGCAGGGCCTTGAGGTTGCCCCTTAAGGAGTAGTGCAAGCTCTCAGGTCACTTGGTTGCAACATTTCTGTGTCCGATTTCTCTTTGAAATGCTGGTGATTGTTTTTCACCTATACATCAATGCATGCATTTTTATGCAAACATTTCTCCCCTTGTGCTGATGTGTTATCCTAATAGTGAAGGGACTCCCTTTGCCTGATGAAGGATGGGTTTGGCTTCCCTCCATGTCCCTCCTTAAACTAGTCCCTTACAAAATTTAGTCCTTGGTCTGGTAGACATGGAAAGAAGGAGCAGAGAGCTGAAGCGGTTTCACTTTTCAGTTTCTTAAGATCATTAAATATCATTTGTGACGTTCATTGCTAGATGTGTTTATAAAATTTAAGTAGACCAGGCTCCTGCCCCAAAGATGTTACCAGGCAGTAGTTATAGCACAATATATCTGAGGACATCAGGTTGGGGAAGGTAGGGTGTGGGAATGGGAGGACTATATAGAATTTAGGAAGAACAGCGTAAGAACCTGTGTGGTGCAGTGGTTAAGAGTGTGGGACTGGGACTCAGGCGATCTGGGTTCTAGTCCCCGCTCGGCCATGGAGCCAACTGGGTGACTTTGGGCCAGTCACAGACTCTCAGCCCAACCTCCACCACAGGGTTGTTGTTGTGGGGATAAGATGGAGGAGCAGATGTAAGCTGCCTTGAGCCCTTGGTAGGAAAAAGGCAGGATACACATACATACATACATACTGAATCTGTCCATTTGGTTGAGTACTGTTGACACTGAACCCAGGTGCTATCCCAGGATCCAGGTTGCATTCCTTCCTAACCCTTCCTAGAGACACCAGGAATCTGCCTTTGCACCTTTGTATGATCGACATGTTCTCTGCCCAGAGCAGTTACTTAGGAGTAGTCTGGCTTATTTAGTAGCCAGGTAGTGGAAAGAAGGGAGACGTGAGACTCACTTTTTAAGAGGAGAAGGGAATTAGTTAATGAAAGATCAGATCTCAATTTATTTTGTATTCAGAAATGCTAATAACTCCAGACAGCCAAGATCCAGCAGTTTCTATCCATTATGTCATCAAACTCCAAAGTCAAGTTAAGGTTGTCACCTTTTCATGCACAGAATCGCCGTGTCTTTTATCTTTTACTAATGGATAACATTCAACAGTGGAAGGTTGTTTTCACCTCTGCCACTCCATGCTGGAAAAAACTCCACTGTTGATTTTTGCCTGTTACACAGCTGTTGGAACACAAAGCTTCTGCAGCAACCTTGCTTCAGATGCACAAGATTGTACCAGCAAGGTAGGTGTGGCAATGGAAGCAGAGATATTCTGCTGTCATGTTTTGGAGTTATTTGACCAAGCCCTCTTCTTGTACACTCTCTCTTCCATCATGCACTATGATCCCCTTCCTTGCTTTCAGTTTAATGGCAAACCCTAGTTAACTTGCTCTGAAATGTGGCAAACTCTGGTCTGCCCACAAATCAGGATTTCAGGGCAGTTCAAACCCTGGGTCTCAACCCTGGTTTGCAAACAGGGTAACTTTGCACAAGGCGCTGGTGCTGGTGTAGTGGCAGAGCACTGTCATGTCTTATTTGACATCAGGGTTTTTAAAAACAAGTTTCCTTAATTTTGAAGGAAAAGAAAACAAATGAGTGCTTTATACAACCGTCATTCCAAATGAATTTTGCAATCCCTTCCTCCATTGGTTCCTGAGTTTTCTCTCCTTGGAACAAGGAGGCATTGATTGCCCTGTGGGATTAATTTTGGCCCTCGTGCCTGTTTAGAAAGGATGAACTGTAGACTTTTCTCTGCAATTGTAAAGCCTCATGTAGATCCGTAGAGAGTGAAGGAGCGTAAGCAGAATAACCCAAGTAAGATTCTGGCAGTTTGAGGTTTTCCTCCTGCTTTTTTCAGGGAGGGCTTGTGGTTCCTGTGTTCAAACTGTGAAAGGGGAGAGTTTGTTGTTACAGTGATTTCTGGCTAATCATAAATGTGCAAGTCCTTGTTAAAGTCAGCTTGGCAATTTCTGCATGCTTGATCAGAGTAGAAAAATCATGGAAAGACATTTAACTGTTTTAATCTCTCTCTCTTTCCCCCTCTCTCTTTTTTCTATTTCATTACCAAAATCATTACAAAACCTCCATTTTTAGAAGCAGGAGAGTCAGAGAATGCTTCTTTTGGGACCACATCTATCCAGATGCAAGGGTTTGAAGTTTCCCAAGTGGATAGCTTCATTCTTCCTCAAAAGGGTCCTACAGTGCATTTTTATTTGTAGGGACAAGTCTCCAATGCTGCCGCCTCGTTTCCAATCTGGTCATCACACATTTATTTTATTTATTTTTTATTTATTAAAATATGTGTAGGCCGCCCCATCGCACTGAAGCCTCGGGGCGGCTTACAACAAGATTAAAATACAATTGTTATATAAACAATATTAATTTATCCCTCCCCCTCCCCTTGCCCTCGGTGCGTCTCGGCAAACATTCAAGGGTAGCAAGAAGCAGTGGGGCTGCAAGCAAAGCAGGATTAAAAGCTATGCTAAAATGGCCATAGAGGAGAGTACTGGCCAAGCTGGAAGCTTTGCTAAACCACAGATGGGGGAATCCTTATACAGAGATGTTGCCATAAGGTGCTGCTTGCACTGGGCTGATTTAAAAATCCCTCAGCTTTTTTAGCTGGCTTGTTGTTATGTGATGAAGATCTGGGCCTGTACATTTCTTCTCCTTTCTTCTTGGCTTTTGTTAGTTGATGTTTAGTCCAGAGTGGGGATGGGAGAGAATGTAAGATAATGGGGAAGGTTTGCATTTAATGCTAAAACGTGGTCTTTTTTAAAAAATAAATGTTATTGTTTTCACTTCAGTCTAACTTTAAAAACAACGATTATTTAAGACATCGGATATACTGGGTTAACACCTTCCTCATTTTAACAGTCAATAGTCATATTCAAATCTACGCATAGTCCCTGTTTCTCTAGCTGCTAATAGAACGAATTCCAAGTTTGGTAGAGATATATGTCCTCCTCCTTCAGAGACAAGACTGCTAAAACATGGCCTTATGCAACACGTATAAGCGAAGGGGAACAAGAACAAAACTTAGGGCTCATCTACCGCACCTGCTTTTCCTACCTCCTACATGACTAGGAGGAAGAATAAACTTGGATTCACTTTCATTTTGCTTGCCTTCAGGCTTATGCAAAACAGGAAATATGGCTTCAAAGAAATTATTCAGTTGCTAAACAAGCCAGTTTCTGGCTTGTTCAGAAGACCTAATGATGAGCTCGTAATTGGCTTAAGTAGAAGAGAATTGTGGTTCTTCTTATTGTGCAGTGGGTGGAGTGGGGCGTGTCTGAACCTGAGGTTTGCACAGGTTCCTTCTTTCTTCTGCACATACTTATTTTTAACTATGTTTGGCATTAGTTTATTTTATGTATTTAATTGTTACATTTCATAGGAACTATTAGCCAAACCATTAGTCTGGGCAATTATAGGAAACAACTTGAAACATAATATCAAATCATAGGTTTCAAGCAGAATAAAACCAAATATGTAGCCAAATAATTGTTCTAGTGGTTTAAACAGTTTATATTTTGCATTTTGGAATTTTATGATGTATTACAGTTTTGGTTTATTTTGTATGATTTCATGTGCGTTATGAATTGCTGTGAACCACCCAAAGAGCTTTGACTATTGGGATCTTTATTTTAAAATTTTAATTTAATTTAATTTGAAGATTAAATATTTATCAAATTAAGATAAAAGCAAACTTTGCACTGAAAGTCTTAAAAGTGCCCTAAAACAGGTTTTTTTTTTTTTTTTTTAAATTGAAAGGCTGAAAAGCCAGGGGAAATACTAAGGTTTCACCTGGTGCCAAAAAGACCACTAACTTTACTGTTGTGCCTATTTTTGTGGGAGCTTCAGCTATTGGTCAGTAGAGAAATGAAAATGTTACTAATTCCAATAGTATAGCCTGTGTGAGGAGGTCATTTAAAACTAAGGTGCCATCGCTGAATTGTTAGTGGAAAGCCACCTCACCTCTTTCGAGGGGCACCTGGAAAACAGGCTCTAAGAACAGGTTTCAGGTCTGGGCAGGTATACATGGAAGGAGAAAATCCGTCAGATATCCTAGCCTCAAGTTGTTTGGGGCTTAGTGATTGAATCCTAGCACCCTGAATTTGGTCTAGAAATGGATTGACTGAGCAGATCATAAAGTACTAGCATAATGTGTACATAGTGGCCAGCACCTGTTAACAATCTTGTTTGGGCCAGCTGAAGTTTGCAGGCTGTTTGCAAAGGTGGCCTCGCTCAGAACACATTGCAGGAGTCTAAACAGGAGATTGCCAGAGCATGGATAAGTGTAGCTAGGCTGGCTGTGCAGATAGGACTGTAGTTATCAGTCTGAGCTGATAAAAAGCGCTCTGTGCCCTTGAGGGCACCTGTGTCTCCAAGGACAGCACTGGATCTAAAGGCATCCTTAGACTATGAATCTGCTCTTTTAGGATGGGTGTAGCCCCCAGTGGAAGATGTTCAATGTCTTGTGTGGATATGATCGATGCATTCAGTATATCTTTCTGCCCAAGGAAGTTGCTAGTTGGCTTCAGATGACCAAAGATGACAGCAGTGCACTAGGATGAAGGTTTTGCTAAATAAACAAAGTCCTAAATAACTGGATGAGGATATTCAATGGAGAACCTTCCCCATTATCAACTCGCCAGGTCACCGAGGTTATCAGATGGGATGCTTATTGCCTGATAGGTTCTATGGCAAAGGCATCTTTATTTCAAGAAGACTTCCTTGATCGACCAGCCATGGTGTTCTTGATGTGCTGCTTAAACAAAACTTCTAGTATGTTTCATTTTTACATGTTTTAATAGGATGCTTCTATTCTTTTTTATTGTTCCCTGTTCCAGAATCTGTTTAAATGTGAAATGGTATATAAGTGTTGTCATTAAATGAATAAACTGTTGAGGGTTGCTTTCGATGACTTCAATGTTGTTGTTTTTTTAAAGGTTTAATTGGAAAGTGAAGTTGCTGCAGTGGTTGTCAGGTTTCTCCTTGCTCAAACAAAGGTGGCTGCTACGCATCTGAAGAAGCTGGTTTTAGTTAACTGAAAGCTTCCTTCATGTCCAGGCAGGGATCTCAACAAGACTCCCAGTTTCACGGAGGGGAAAGAACAGTTGCTCCTCATAAGTCAACAGCCCTGACAGCGGGCACAGGGTTTTCTGGCCCCGGTGAAATGAATTAAATGGCTGCAGGTTGAATGTGTGTGTTTGTGCGTGCGGCTGAGTTTTGTAGGAGCCTGTCTAGCTTACTGTGTGTCAATCCCATGTAGATCTAACAAAAAATGACGTTGTGTAACCAGATCCTGGTTTCTGATGAGTCACTTGGCTGGGTAGAAAGCCAAGAGACATACCTTTCCGCGACATGAAAAGCCAGAGATAATTCTGGGGCGAAAAGGGAGCAATTGTTGCCCTGATGTGCAGTAACTATGGTAGTCCAAGAAGTTTTGTAAATTGTGTGCTGTGATCCTGAGTTCTTGGCCTGATGTCATCCCGCAATACGTCAATTGTTCATCAGACCCTAAAGCATGAGAAGAAATGTGTTATATTTCTAAAGGCTTTTTTTTTTTTAATGACAAAGAGAGCTTCCTTGAGTTAAGGATTTTTGGATGCCTCAAAGAGTAAAAATGTATCTAGGGATTATTTGAGAATCTAGTCAAATATCTTTCTGGGTGTTAACCTGCACTTTCTTTTAAATTGCAGGCTTAAAATTAAACACTCTGATGGGTTCTTGTCATGGGTTGCAAAGCATGTCTGTTTAATTGTGAGGACAATCAACATAACTGGACTCACTTGGTGATAACTGTTTCGTGTCTCAATGTTTTCTTGTAGCTACTACAGACAATGGCTTGACTGTCTGAATTTCTAGTATAGCAGGGTACAATTGACCTCTTGAAATTTTCTGCCATGCTTGTGTGCAGAGAAATTGGAGAGACGATTTCACATTTTTCAGAGTGCAGCTCACCATCAATAGTGGTCAGAGCGCGGCTTCTTTCCCTCAACCCGTGGTTTTGCACTGACAACATTATGGTGGCTTTTCTGAGCTTCCCTTGCTGTTGGGTAGCTAAGGGTGCTCTCTGTGTTATGCCTTTCCATCGCACATCTTTCTCTCAATTTCCCTGGCTGCTCATACATCATGATTGGAAAAATTCCTGTGAGGAAGAAGTTAACTCCTACCTTTCTCTGAAGTGCGGGAAGCCAGGGAGGCTGCTAACCGAGAGGGGGTGGGGGGATGGTTGTACAATGAAAGACAGGATATTTACCTACATTCCTTGTTTATCCTACAAGTGAAGGAGGAAACCTGCCCATACGAATGTTTCAGAGGTCCCCATCCTGCTTGAGCGAACACGTGGGC
Source organism: Varanus salvator macromaculatus (assembly GCA_023646645.1). Taxonomy (NCBI): domain Eukaryota; kingdom Metazoa; phylum Chordata; class Lepidosauria; order Squamata; family Varanidae; genus Varanus; species Varanus salvator. Next base: position 12,067,000 of record JAIXND010000786.1, read on the forward strand.
AGCTGGTTCACCACTGTGCCACTGGTTTACTGCATGCTGTGGGTATGGAGCGCTGGGCTAAGTGGACCTTGGCCTGATCCAGCATGGCTTTTCTTATATTCTTTGAAGCTTAAAAAACAGTTTATTTTACTATCAAATTAAATGGGAATGGTTGAGGGGAAATGTGGAAGAAAATGTTGGCACATCATAGGAAACTGTTGTCACGTCAGACCATTGATATCTCTAGCTCAGCATTGTCAGTACTGATAGGCAGCGCTGTCTCTCCCTGCAGGCTTTCCGGTGGGATATTTCCTAGCCCAGACTGCAGATGATGGGGAACTGTCAAGAACTGAACTGGGGCCCTTCTGCATAGAGAACATGGTACTCTACCACTGAGCTATGCCACTCCCGATCATGAGCATGAGAGGGAATACAAAACAAATGACAAGCGAGATCCCATGTCTGGGGTGTGGTACAGACCTTGGGGTATAGTCCACCTGGCAATGCTCAGTGCCTTCTTTCCTCCACTCCCACAGAAAATTTCGTATTGGAACCATTTGAACATCACACCAAATAATGGTTAAATATGTCAACAAGCAGTGATGACTGCAGGTTTTGGAAAGCCTTTGGGGAAGATGCCCTTAATGGGATTCTCTGCCAGGCTCACCAGCTGCTGTTGGTCCTTCTCTCACTGCCACCAAATAATGCTTGGCAAAGCTTGCGTCACAAGCACAAGGCTGGAGCACCTGCTGCTTGAGCGGACCCCACTGGTCCCTGCTTCTTTCAGGGTCTTTAGTGAAGTCAACGGAGCCTTCTGGCCAGAGTGAGATGCTTTTGCTTTGAAGCAAGATCATAATGTACATCAGAAGGACACTCATCTCCATCAAAAGCTGGAAGGGAATTCTACTTTTTCATTAGTTTTAGTGGCACTCTGTAACAAAACTGGGCTGTTGTGAGGGTAAAATTGAGAAGAGGAAATTATGTAAGCCTTCTGGAGCTCCTTGGACAGAAAAACGGTGGGATATAAATAACATAAATAAGATATTTTGGATCTCTTTCCCTAGCTACAGGTTTCTGTGTTCAGTGTATCATTGGATCTGGGCATTACACTGAGTGGTGCAGGTAGAATATATTATATTAGGAAGAATCTTTCATTCTGCAAAGGAAGGGCAATAGAAATTCTGTAATATGTATTTTAAAAATTTGCACGTTACTGAAATTTTGAACAGGTACATTTTGGAAGGTTAAATGAAATCAGAACACTTTGGCATTTAATATATGAAAACACCAGTCATTATCAGAAGTGGCTGTTTTGTGCATTGCTTGTCTTTCCTTTTTACAGCAACACATTCTAAAATAGCAGTTTATGAAAAGGAACAACTCAGCCCTTATTTCTTAGTTCAGTCCATGTAAAATTGTTCTGATTGAGACATTCCTTAATTAGAACAAATTTTATGTGAATTGGACTCAATAAACTGAAACATGTCATTGGGTTGGATCCAGATTTATGGCTAACTTGGCTAACTTAAGTCCCATTGATTTCAGTGTGTCTGCCCTAACTATGACTAAACCTGGATGTATCCCAATAATATACTGAGAGTTTATTTCCAAGCTAGTTCATTTTTAAAAAATTGACTCCAACATTCTAATCATCAGGAAGGAGGCTAGCTAGATAAACACAAGCTTTATAAAAAACCCCCAAGCAGAATTGCTTGCTGTAAATGCCAGGCTATGGAAGCACATATGTCAGCTTGCTGATGAATAGAGCCCTTGCACTGGGCCGTGTCCAGCTGAAAATATTTGAGGTTTTGAAAGCTGTCCAAGTCTTGGAAGGGGTTTAGATCTTAGTTCACTGGCAGACTGACCTATGCTGAGAAGGGAGGAGGTGATGGGGCATAGTAGGACCCAATGCTTCACATAATCTGTCTCCTTCCATTTCAGTCTTGAGGCTTTTAAAATGTTGTTTCGTCAGCAATGTACTTTCTCTAAAACGCTTCTGTTGTGTTTGGAAATCCAAGCAGAATGGAATTCTGAAATCTCTATAAATTTATGCAGTTTTACTTAACTTGAATGAGTGTATATATAAAATATCATATGCACCATTTGCTGGCACTGTTTTGCATAATTAGCAGGATGTGTACTCAGACAAAAGTCTCACTGAGTTCAAAATGGGACTTACTTCCCAAAAGCAGTCTCACTCTGCTTATGAAAGTCGAAGAACTATCATTCTAGTTTGTTAGTTAAATCTTATTCAGGGTATCTTTGGTTTCTGATGTTTCTGTCAGCATTGATTACCCAGTTTCAAGCACAGCTTTGTGAAGGCTAGAAACCTGCTTTGAACCCCAGACCGCTAAAAAACACAGTGTGGTTTGGCATTATGTCTGAATGCAGCAAGTCAGCCTGCTGTTTTGTGTCAGAGCAGCAGTGAGCCTCAGACTCTTGGGTTCCTCTCCTTCCTCCCTCCTGTGCATAGGAGGGGAGAAGGTTAGAAGCTTCTCAGTTTGGCTGGTGGAAAGTCCTGGTTTGTTATTGCCAGCAAGCTGGGACCCAAACCACACCAAAAGCTCTAATGTCCTCGTGTCACACAGGGATGAGGGAAGGAGTATGTGCTATTGCTCATGGACATTATCACCATGTATGATGATGCTGTTTGTTTCTTTTATTTATTTCATTTGTACACTGCCCAATAGCTGAAGCTCCCTGGAGAATTCACCACAATTCATAAAAAATACAAAACCCACAGTACAGTAAAAAGAGCATAAAATTTCCAAGTTACACAAACATGAAAGCAATGTAAGCCTCTAAAACCTTTTTCTTTAATACGACTAGACCAAGATCAAAGCACCTGGCCCCTCCATGCCATTAAATGCCATCAGATTCCTTAAGGAACGGTACAGTCTTAACCTGGCACTGCAGAGATAGCAGAGGTGGCTCCAGGCGAGCCTCCATGAGGAGGTAATGGCACAATTGGGGGGTTTCACTGGGAAGTCCCTTCTCTTTCTTGCTACAGCTCAGCCTTCCGTAGAGAAAGACCTCAGATATTGATCATCGCATCTGGGTAGCGTCAGTTTGAACGAGGTGCTCCCTCAAGTGGTCCCAAGCCATGCAAGGCAAACCGTATTTTGCCATAAAGATGGATTTCCATCATCCTTGGGGAAATGGGCAGTATGCCCAGTAGTGTTTTCTGACCTCGCCACTCCCCCTGAGCTTCCATAAAGTCTTGGTCTACACTAGCCCTGGTGACATGTGAACAAGTTCCATCACATTTTGCAGTTACATGTTGGGAACCAAGGAAGTAGCCTCATACCGAGTCAGACCACTGCTCCATCTTAACTCATTAGTGCCTGCTGTGGCTGGCAGTGCTTCTCCAGGGTCTCTGGCAAGGGCTCCTACTACCTTCTACCTGTCCCACCTGGAGATGCCAAGAACTGAATGTGGGAACTGCTGTGTGCGAGGCATGTGTATTGACCCTGATTGTCCCATTCCCAAAGGGGTTTCATGTATATATTTATATGCAAATATTTATTGAGCTGATCTCAGCCATTCTTTCAGGCAACTTGCTTGCAGACAATCACACGAACTGCATCTGGTCCAGGTCGTGAGATCTTAGATGAACAAATTAGGTGAGGGACCCCCTTGGGCAAACCCGTGTGTTCCCATGGCCTCCAAGCAAACTGTTCCAGGAGCAATTTCATGGGTGCAAAATGTCACCTTGGAACTGGTTCAGCCAAGAGAGCTTGGATTGCTGGGAAAGATTCCTGAAAGCTTAGAGAACGTTTATTTTAGGCCTAAGATGGTAAGTTATAACGGTAAAAATAGTGAGACTGTGTGTGTGTGTGTGTGTGTGTGTATTTTTAACAGCAGTTCTAGCACTGATACTATAGATGCTTCTGCGACTCAGCAAGAGCAAAATATTTATTGAATCAATACAAAATCTGAGGATGATTGGATAGGATGAAAAATATTTAGGGAAAAATATAAGGATCATTGCCTTGCCTTCTGTCTTCAGCATCCAGGTAGGTGTGATTGTCTTTCTGTAGCCAAAATGGCACTGTCCAACAAATGGGTGTGTTTGTGTGTGTTTGATATCTGGCTTAGAAGAAACTGGAGGTTTGCAGAAATAAATCAAACAAAAACTATCAAGGAACCTCCCCCACCCCCATAGATTGAACATGCTCATTAAACATGGAATGCTGTCTGACTGCTGAGAGGAAAAGATCAACAGAAAAAAGAGTGCAAGGAAATGGAATGGAGCACCCCGCAAGAGCACCGATAATTTTTCTACTGGGACAGTCTAATATTGACTCATGTACACACTGTTTTAATTTCAGGCCCCTCTGGTTCCCATTCAGTTTCCAAAAAAACAAAACAAAACAACCCCCCCCCCCCAACAAAACAAAACAAAAACCATGCTGTGGTGGCAGAAAAGGTTATAATATTTCAGGTCACTGATTTTGGTGGGGGAGGATAGGACATTGTTGAATTACAAAAATAATAACAATTAACACAATTGCCAGAAACAAGATCTCCTTGATGCAGAGTTTTCTGCTTGGAGTGTGAGTGTGAGTGTGTTGGGTGCAGCTTGCTCTCTTATTCTGTTCCATGTATCAGTTTGGCTGAGCTCCAGTGTGTGTGTGTGTGGGAGAAAGAGAGGAGAAAGAGAAGGGAAACATTTGTGGCTAGAAGTAAAGATAAATTGAAATTGAATCATAATCAGCAAATGAAGAATGAAGACAGCTGGAAGAATTGCTGAATGATAACTTCCTTTGATGTAGCTCTAATTGCTTAGCGAGCCAATCTTCTGCCAGGAAAGAGAGAATTTTAACTATGATCATGTAGGTAAATGGTAAAATGCTCCTTAACGTTTGACAGGATGACTCAGCTTACCAAATTGTCATGTGTACACAATGGCCGGGTTCAGAGAACATGACAAGCTGGGCTGGGCTGGGCTGGTTTTTTAACCAATGTCAGTATAGTGTCCAAACCCAGTCATAGTATTTCACCATGGTAAGTTTGGTCTTTAGAAACCATGATAAGAAACAATAGTTTGTTGTGTTGTCTGAACCCAGGAAAGTGGTTCCCATGATCTTGGTATGCAGTTACCACAGAGTCCCTTGGACTGCTATCTGCTCAGACACTAGACTTTCCTCCAAGTACCAACTCTTAAGGAAGCATGGAGGGTGGCAACAAGGGGAAGGGCTTTTTTCTGTGGTGGCCCCTGTCTATGGCAAACCCTCCCCACTGAGGCCTGGATGCTGCTGAATTTCTCATCCTTTTGGTGCCAGGTTGAGATGGCTGCCTTCTTTGAGGTCTTTGAAGACTTACTTGGCCACCCAAGGGCTTGAGCCGGATTACCCATCCCAGGCGTTTTGCAGTCATTCTTTGCTATTGCCTGTTTTAGCTCTTTTAAACTTTTTTTGATGTTTTAATTGCATTTTTATTGTCTGCTTTTTATGAATTGTGGCAAACCACCCAGAGGGCTTTGACCTTGAGGTGGTACAGAAATGAAATTAACAGCCACAAGAACAACTACCACTACATTCTTCCTGCTGTAAAATAACTTATCCAAAGTGGCCTGAAGTTTCAGAAGCTATATTTGGGAAATCGTGACATTGTCTAAAGCAGCAGTGGTTGAGCAGGTAATGAACTCATGCTCAGTGCGTTGTGTGAACAATCTGAAGAGCTCCTTGGAGCTTCTGTCCTTCACCTCTTGCTTTGGCCCAGACTGGTGGCGGTGGTGAGAGAAAAGAACAATGCATGCTTGCAGCTACTTAGAAACATAGAAACAGCGCGAGTCAGAAGGGGTCTCCCGGGCCATCTAGTCTGACCCCCGGCTCCAGGCGGCTCCGCTCTTGACATGCCTACCATGTGCATGTCCAGCCTATCCTTGAACACCCGCACCGATGGGGCTTCCTAGCATTGCAAATAGTAGTCATGCTGAGAGGAGAAATGATGAGCAAAAGCATCTGGGGGCAAGGATGATGAGAAGGTAGACTGCATGAAAGAGGAGGCCTGCCCAGTGACCTTCAGCCCCTTCCCCAAGTTCGTTCCCTACAGTTCCCAGCATTCCTGAACAATGGTCATGCTGGCTGCAGCTGATGAAAGTTGAATTTCCCAAGCTGGGAAGGCTGATCTGGAGACTCATCAGCCAAGCAGTCCAGCTGATAGGTAAGGAGCCATGGAATCCTGACTTACCTTTATGTGCAACACAGCTACTGTTGCAGTTACCATTCCATCATTGGAATCATTGATTTTAGGGCGGGGGGTTCATTGGGAAATTGTCCCACAAAGACCGCACTGGACTGAATCGATGCAACACTTGCACTGCCTGTGTTTAGTTCAGTGGTGCACACCCAAGGAAGCTTCCTGCTGGATTGTGCCAGAGAACTGGTAACAGGGAGAGATTTAGGCTGATTTAAAAAGGAACCAGTTAACTGCTTTGAAACTGTGAAATTAAATTCTGAACCCACTTATTTATCATAATTAACTGTGTTGTGTCAGTAGGAATGTGTGTGAACAATTATTCAGCTGGGTCTTTGGCATATAAGCTGGGCTGTTGCTGATGAGCATGGCTTAATTGGATGGTGTAGTTCATTTCTTTTATTGCATGTTTTTAATTTATTCATTTTGATCCTATGTTTTAATTAAGGTTTTGTTTTTTTAGTCAGGATTTTATTGTGTGTTGCTTGAAGTGCCATGTTTTTTGGGGGGGGGAAGGGAGGATTTTAATTCATTTATTAATGAAATTGAATTGAATGGCATGTCTTAGCTTTCATACTGGAACTGCAGGGGCAGTCTAAGACAGTGTGACCAAAGCTGGTACCATCCAGTTTGGCTCTAGGCCTCCCCAGGAGGGATCGCCATTGTAGCCCGATACATCTGGGGCAACCAGGTTGGTCCACAATCTCAGGAAATGTGCTTTAAAAACACAACACAAAAACAAAAGATGTTATAATGTGAGAGTGGCAAAGACTTCCTTGAGGGTCAAGGAGCAAGGACCCTGCTCTGTGGCCTTTGGCATCAGATAATTTGTTGGGTTTCTAAGAACAGTGGGAATTCTTGGCTTTGTTGATAAAAAGGATGCTACTGACGGGCAAGATTCTTTGAATGACCGCCTTGAACCATTTCCATCATTAATAGGGAGTGTTGTTGGTAAACTCTAGGCAAGGGTGGCAGAAGGTAGATGGGGATTTGCTGGTGCATCCATGCAGCAGATCAGCCAAGGCGTCCTCCCCATTATTTAACTTTAGCAGCTAAATAGGAGGTCTAAATAAGCTTGCAGAAATCCCTAGCATGTAATAACTCAGATGTAGGCTTCTATTTGTGGCAGTGCACGGCTCCTGAGTTTTGGTAAGGTGGTTCTGCCCTATTTTGTGGACCTTGGGTTTCTAATAAATAGCAAAGTAGACCCTGAAGCACTGAAGCCTGCATCCCCTGCTTGCTTATGTGTTTACTGGAATGCCTATGGTCTGTTGATGTGTATTACATTTAGAAAGCAGGAGTGCATGTACAGAATTTATCTGCTAGAGATGTTTGTTTGCAAGGGGGTGGCATACAAATTTGTTAAACAAACAAATAAATAAATAAGAATCAGTCTCTGTCACTTTTAGATGCATGCTCAGCTTCTGCTTTAATTTGAAATACAAACATTTGCATCGAAGTACATACCTAAATATGTCCATATTTCCTTTCCAAAAATGTAATTTCAAATATATTTTGGTATGCATGGACATAGTGTGCTGAGAACTGTGTCAGGACATTTAGAAAGTGTTAGATAACTTAAATTCTAGTCTGTGCATTTAGTCTTGGTGGTGCTTGTCAGGGTTAATTCATATTGAAATTCCCAGACATCAGATTCCTCAAGCATCCCTATTCTTCCATAGCTAACCTGTCAGGTGACCTTTCTTAAATGTTTGCTAGGAGAGTCTTGAGGGATCAATCAAACAACTACTTAGTTTAGGATTCTTGCAAAGAATGCCAGCAACCAGCATTCTTAATTTGGTCTACCAGTGTTCCACTGGTGTGTCAAAGTTTAAGCTCAGGCTTCCGTAACAGATGTGCTGGACTACAGCTTCAGTGATCCCTGGCTGCTGTGTCCTTTGATCGTTTCCCAAACATGGAAAGGGAACATAAGAAGTGGCCATCTTTTCAGGCTTGTGTGCTAAGCTGTCCCTGTCCATATCCCCCATTTTCTACAACTTCTACTAAGTGCAGGACCCCTGGCCTCCTTTTCCCTCTGATCTGCATCGCTCTCTTACGCATGGTAGCCTTGCAAAGAGCCATCCCAAGGTATTTTGCTGCCTGAGACAAAATAGCAAAAGCGCATGTTCTTCCCTTGTTTCATATATAGAAGCTGCCCAGATTGGCACATGACCCTTACGTCAGCACTGGCATCAGACTCACATTTCCACTGTGCATGAGAGCGGCCGTGCTAGTTTAGATGGGCTCTTGCCCATCCAAATCTGTCCTGCAACACCTCCTTGCCTCTCCCGTGTTCACCCTCCACCGCCAACAGCAGTGCTGGCTGCAGAAAAAAGCTGCTCTGTGGTAGCTGCTGAGTCACAAAGGAAGTGTCAGAAACCCATGCTGCGTCTCCTCCTTGCTCTGCCGTCACTCCTCTCAGTTGGCATGCAGAGGGGCTCAGGTTCACCTGTCCCAACATTTCTGATGCTGACTTCATGACACAGGATGGACATGTGCCACAGCAGCCTCCTCCATCACAAAAATAGTGGGGCTGTATTCAGTGTTCTGCAGGTGGCGCAGTGGTTTAAACCGCTGTGCTGCTGGGCTGGTTGATCAAAAGATCGCCGTTCGAATCGGCACAACGGGGTGAGTTCCCGTTGCTCCGTCCCAGCTCCTGCCGACCTTGCAGCTCGAAAGCATGCAAATGCAAGTAGATAAAAAGGAACCACTTCGGTGGGCAGGTAACAGCATTCCGTGCACTTCGGTGTTTAGTCATGCCAGCCACATGACCACGGAGACTGTCTGCGGACAAACGCTGGCTCCCTTGGCTGGGAAACGGAGATGAGCACCGCCCCCTAGAGTCAGGCATGACTGGACGTAACATCAAGGGGAAACCTTTACCTTTACCTTTATTCAGTGTTAGTCCTACTTAGAGAAGACCCATCAAAATCAATGGGGCTTAAGTTAGGCTTGCATTGGATATAACTCAATGTGAGAAGTGACCCGGTATGCAGTTCTGCAGCCTTCATAGCTACTCAGGTTTTGTTGATGCTGTTCCAAATCCTGTTGCAATTTTCTTCTTTTGCCTTTCTGTAAAATTGTTAGTGATAATTGAAATAATTAATCTCAAAGGTAATACGCTGAGTTGTATTACGTGCTTCTGCTCAGCAGCTGGCACTGAGCAGATGCTGGGCACAAATGTCAAAATTCCTTTTCCGATCTGGATGGCTTTCTGGCTCCCTTCAGGGGGTCTAAGGCAATCAGCGCAGGGGAACGGCTGTGCCTCTTTCCCCCCTGTCTGCTGCACCCCAGGCAACTGGGAAAGATACCGCCAAACAGGCACTAAAAATGTTGGAATGGAACATGTTGGCGGCCCCTCCCGCAGGCTTTTTCATAGGAAGAAAAGCTTTTTCATGCATATGCATAATATTTGGTTCCAAGAGGGAAAGCGTTTGTGCGGAATAACTTCTTGGGATATCAGCATGATCAGTGTTACAATTGGATGAAAAACATGACTCAAGGGGAAAAAGGATGCTCTGTACTGGATGAAGGGTCTGTCCAAGACAACTTTGGAGCTGGTTTATATGGGCAGGATTAGTTAGGCGACAGCCGCTGAGAGTATATCAACCCACTGTTAGTTTTGCCTTGAAACAAGGGATGGAGGTAAAATTTGCTCATTTCATGTTTTAATGGAAATACACCTAATTTCACAAACTTGAACCAGTACACAAATAAAAAATCCATTATCCTTTTGCACTTATCCAAACTTTGCAACAGGGTTCTCTGAATAGGAAGATAAAAATGCCTACAGAGAGGTGTGCACACAACTATGCATATATTAGTGATAGTAATATTAACATGTATTGTATCAGGAAAAGTACTTGCAAAAATTTAAGATCGCTTCCAGAATTGCTGTCAAGAGGGTCAAATTTAGTTTGCATGCAAGATTATTTTGTTGTTTTGGTGCTCTGTAATAGCTCCAGCTGCTGTGCTGTTTGAGATAGATAGATGATTGATAGATATATCATTTTGAAGGGATATCCCACTATTTGGGGTTGGAAAGGGAAGCTAATAAGGTTACATGTAGCCCATGACTGCATGTTGACAACCCCTGCCTATAAAAAATACCCTGAAGAGATAATTGTTTTATCTGGGGGTGGAGTGGCATTGAAAGGGTAGGGCATGTGGCCACCCAGTGTATTGATGATAATTCATCCCTCTCTTGCTATAGGTGGTAGCCAAAGTTCACATTAAAAAACTCAGCCATCAAAGCATACATAGCTGGCCATCACCAACGGTAATGGCCATCCTCAAAAAACAAAACAAAAGAAAAAACCCACCTTTAATAAGGTTTTGCTCAATCTGAAAGACTGATGAAGTGACCTGGCATATTTTTTGCTACCTGGACACAGGTTGGCAAATATTTTTGAAGAAGGTAGGGAGGATTTTGTCTCATCCCTGATGCCAGTAAAGAATCTTGCAGCATCTTGAAGACAAATGGGTTTGGATTATTCCAGGCAGATACAGGGTTGGTGTCAGTACCTGACATTCTTGGAGAGCTTTCTGGTTGAAGATTCCATTAAGGAATTTACTCTGGCAGGACTTGATGTGGTGGTTCCAAGTTTTGGGTGGCTAAAAGTGATGCTCAAAATCCTACAAGCTAGGCTCCAGCAGTATGTGGACCGAGAACTACCAGAAGTACAGGCAGGATTTCGAAGAGGGAGAGGAACTAGAGATCAAATTGCCAACATACGCTGGATCATGGAGAAAGCTAGGGAGTTCCAGAAAAACATCTACTTCTGCTTCATTGACTACGCTAAAGCCTTTGATTGTGTGGATCACAACAAATTGTGGCAAGTTCTTGCCACAATGGGAATACCTGACCATCTTATTTGTCTCTTGAGAAACCTATATGCAAGTCAAGAAGCAACAGTGAGAACTGGACACAGAACCACTGATTGGTTCAAATGTGAGAAAGGAGTTCGGCAAGGCTGTATACTGTCGCCCTGCCTATTTAACTTATATGCAGAGCACATCATGAGAAAGGCAGGGCTAGATGAATCACCAGTTGGAATCAAGATTGCTGGGAGAAATATCAACAACCTCAGATATGCAGATGATACCACTCTCATGGCAGAAAGTGAAGAGGAACTAAAGAGCCTCTTGATGCGGGTGAAGGAGGAGAGTGCAAAAGTTGGCCTGAAACTCAACATTAAGAAATCTAAGATCATGGCATCCAGTCCTCTCACTTCCTGGCAAATAGATGGGGAAGAAATGGAGGTAGTGACAGATTTTATTTTCCTGGGCTTCAAGATCACTGCAGACGGGGACTGCAGCCAAGAAATTAAAAGACGCTTGCTCCTGGGGAGGAGAGCTATGGCAAATCTAGACAGCATCCTAAAAAGCAGAGACATCACCCTGCCAACAGAAGTGTGTATAGTCAAGGCTATGGTTTTCCCAGTTGCAATGTATGGCTGTGAAAGCTGGACCATAAGGATGGCTGAGCGCTGAAGGATTGAGGCCTGGAGGAGACTCCTGTGAGTCCCTTGGACCGCAAGGCGATCAAACTGGTCAGTCTTAGAGGAGATCAACCCTGACTGCTCTTTAGAAGGCCAGATCCTGAAGATGAAACTCAAATACTTTGGCCACCTAATGAGAAGGAAGGACTCCCTGGAGAAGAGCCTGATGCTGGGAACAATAGATGGCAAAAGAAGAAGGGGACTGCAGAGGATGAGGTGGCTGGATGGAGTCACAGAGGCGGTTGGTGTGAGCTTGAGTGGACTCCGGGGGATGGTGGAGGACAGGAGGGCCTGGAGGAATGTTGTCCATGGGGTTGCGATGGGTCGGACACGACTTTGCGACTAACAACAACAAAGAGCCTCTTGTTTATTCTGACCATGAGGGTCTGTACATCCTTTTTATCTTCCCTGGGTAGAGCAAATCCTTGAGGGCCCATGTAGTGCAATGATGAGACTGCCAGACAGGGACCACAGAGATCCAGGTTCTAGTTTACTTTTGACTGTGAGACTCGCTTGGTGGCTTTGGGCTACCCACTGACTCTCAGACTAACCTACCTCAGAGAGTTGTGAAAATGAAATGGAGTGGAGGAGCATGTAATTCACCTGGGGTACCTGCAAGAGGAAAAAAATGTGATTTATCTATGCAAGAAATAAATAATAGATATTTTTGTAATACGCAGGATATTGAGATGCGGTCTCCAGTGGCTGAAATTGCAAGTTGTATATCTCATAAATTATGTTGTTATTATTATAGCTGTATTTCACTGGTTTGCCTAACAACTCAACTCAGAATAGCTTTTTTCCTGGCAGTGACTACATGATACTAAGTGTATCCTCTCTTTGTTGAATCTGGTCAGGGAAAGGTTTTCCCCTGGAAAACTGAGTGGTATTAATACAAGTGTAACATGTAGCACAGTCAGATTCCTTGGGCTGCACCTGCAGTTATGAGCCAATCTGAAACAATGTTAGGATTTTCTTTCTTCTTGGAGGGCCACTGCTTATGTTATGTTCTGTAATAGTTGGTGTACAATATATGGCCGTTGCGTTACACAACAAGAAACTTCATTTTTAATTTACTTTAATTTATTTACAAAATTTGTATACCACTCCAGTTCTAAACAGGTTCCTGAGTGGTGAACTTTGAAAGGATAAAAAGAATAAAACACTGTATTAAAACAGTGTACAGCAGTATCTTAATAATAAAAAACCAGAATAGCAGTCAAAACAGTGTCTCGTCAATCAAGGAAGGTTTTTTGAAATTAAACTCACTCTCAGCCTGAACACCTCACAGGATTGTTGTGAGGATAAAATGGAGAAGAGAAGGGAAATGTATGTAATCTTGGATTCCTTGCAATAGGAAAAAAGGTGAGATATAAATGTAATGTTGTCGTAATAACGACCATTCACGACAGCAGCCGCTGTTGGTCTCACCTCTCCGTCTCTGTTGCCGTGCCCACTTTTCATGAATGTTTTCCGTTTCTGACGTCTCCTGGGGTGGGTAATGAGTACTTGTTTTAGTCACCGAGAGTCTCTGCATACCACTTTGAAGTTGTGCTCACCTCATTTCCGGTGTTCAACTGGGAGGAAAGAATACACTTAAATAGATACTTTTCTCCTGCAGTGTAAAGCATGCAAATGCACGTTTCATTTTTAACATGCAAATGCAAGTTCAGAAATTTGCAAAGCTTTTGGAACACATGCACTCCTGTTTGTGTTCAGAAGTTCGGATGGGATATGTTAGCATGCTTTGGGAACATAACCGAGATTCTCGTGGATTCCCAGTGACACGAACGGTGCACAAGCACGTGCCGGACAGCCTATCCGTGCTGCATCCGTGTTGCATCCGTGCCTTTTCTTCCCATGCCGGGAACTCCATGATGGACATTCCTGCTCCTGGGAGAACCAGGACCCCGTTGAGTGGTTTCTGTCAGGAGCAGTTGCCAGCCAGCCTGAGACTAAAATAATCTCATAAAGATAACAGAAGCAAATTTGTCTTTGACGCTGTGCATGCAGTTAAGCAGTCATTTCCCCTCAACCCTCACATTAAAGGAGCAGAGACCAGGGGCCTGATAAAAGTTGGAATGTGCTCACAGAACCAGTGTGACTGATTTTTGGAGGAGGGCGAGCAAAGAAGAGGAAAATCTGCCCCCTGTGTTTGTAAGGGCTTCCAGATCATCAGCTGTATTTGAGCCAGTGTGGGGCAGTATTTCAAGCGTTGGACTGGACTTTGGAGATTTGGCTTCTGCCATGGAGCTCACTGGGTGCCTTGGAGCCGATTATTCAACCTTGTGTTCTGAGGAGCTCCAACATATCCCAAAAGCTTATCAGGGAATGAGGATAACCTTGGTGAACAATGGTGGATAAGCTTCTCTGGAAGACAGCTTTCCCACCATTGCTCATCTTTCCTGAAACATTTGCAACACCCCGGATAATAAACTTGAGGAATAGGAAGTTCATTGGAGAGAAAACAGTCTTTGATATATGTTGATATACACCATGTAAACAATCTTGTGATTTTATTATAATTAGACAGTATATACGAAATTTTAAATGCATTAAAAAAATAAGAAATAACTCTGAGGGATAGTTCAGACAATTGTATTTTGGCTTAATAAACAGAGATATACATCAGTCCAAGGCGGCAAATTAGCCAGGATGTCTTTGGTTAACTATTTTCCCCATTGTGTCCAAATACCATCAGAATAAACCAGGATATTTCAGTTATGATGGGAAGTTGGTTTAATATTCTGGCTTGCTTTGAAGGTGTGAGCAATCATGTCCTGTTTTGGAAAAAAGGGAATCCATGGTTAATTGAATACTTGAAGGTTGGTGCCAAAGTGGACTCTACATGGGGACTGAGTGGGGACTGGAATGTGGCGTCTCACCCTATAACCACCATATGACACTGGCTCTCATTTATTTAAATAGATAGCTAACATCAGGATTTTCTCCAGTGTTACCCAGCTCCTTTGAATTCTGATGCCAAAGCAGATGTGTTATTCGATCCTGTCCTTCCAACTGTGTAGCCATCGCTGTTGTTAACCGTGATTCCAAATGAGCTGGCCTGCCACTCCGCGTGGTCACACTTCATATAAGAAAAAGCTATAGCCCTGTTCTTGGGTGGTGTCATGTCCTCACGGGAAGACTCCTTCTTGGAGGAAGAGAGGAAGTCCAGGAACAACCAGAGATGCCCAGTTGACCAGCAGGTGACTCTCGCAAGGGCATCCTCTTGGCGGAGGCAGAGAAACTCCCAAGTACTCAGGAGAGATGCTGCTACCTGAGGAGGAGGAGACGTGGAAGGAATGCTGGACTGAGCCAGCAGCCTCCCTGCAAGCAAAGGGCTGCTTCTGTATAGGAGGCTTGCTCATCATGAGGACCTTTGCATGGGCTCCTCTCGGAGGCTGAGATGTGGCCCTCATAGTCCCTGCATAGAAGCAGCTCTGCAAGGTTGAAGGAGTTGCTCACACTGTGTCAGCCAGACCGTCCGGAGGTCCTTCTGACGCTTCTCCTCTCAGCTCCTTCTTTGCTGTGTTGCTGGCTCCATATGTTTGGGGGCCTTTGGGCAAGGCACCCTCAGTGGCCTCCTTCCTCAGAGTGTGCTTTCTCATGGCTCCTTCTTCCTTGTGGGACAGTGGAGAACCAGGGAGCAGGTAGACCGCAGTGTGTCCTCCTCTCATGGCCACTGTCTTGGCAGACTGAGAGGCAGGGGAACAAGACTCTGACTGGTAAAGAGGAAAAGCACCGCCAGCGAGCTTTGGTCCTTGGGTTCCTACTGTTCTATGAGACCTTGTGAGCTGAGGACTCTTGCTCTTGACACCAGCCATTTCTCTGATCAGTCCAAAGTTCTCATCTACTCCATCCTCATCTACTCTTGCCAACAGGGCAAAAGTGTAGGGAGGCAGGGGTTTTTCTTCCACCCATCCATGGATGAAGGGTAGTAATTCCAATTCCTTGCAATGGGTGGTAAGCCTTTAGATCTACACCTGAGCCCATCTAAAAGTTTGCAGGGGCCATGGACTGGAAGGCCATTGTGGCCAGCAGATCCACAGCCTCTCCTGCTATGGCATTCTCTGTGTCCTTACCCTATTTTTTCTGAGGTTGGGCTTCTGAGCTTGTGATAAGGACCCACCAGAGAGGTTTCTGTGGTGCCTGTGAAGTGCCTGCAGCAGGTGGGAATGGGAATCTGCTGTTGGATCTCTTCTGAAGTAAGATGTCTGTCTCCAGCCTTGCAGGGAAAGATGAACTCTATCCTGTGATCCTAAAATGTTGTCTAAGGGGCCATAGAACATGCCTTCACTACAGTTTTATGTATTTTGGCCTGAAGGGCTGGGAGTTGGAGTTCAAAACATCTGGAAGGTATCAGGTTGGGAAAAGCTGCTCTAGGTGGACAGACACTGGTAAGATTGCTTGTGAGGTTTGGTTTTTGCAAGTTCCTGTGAGCATCCAGATTAACGGACTGGAATGTAACTATCCAGTTATTTCATGCTTCTCTGACCATTATATTGCAGTTCTCAGCAGCTTAATCCTATGAAAATACACATTTTCAATAGTGTTTTGAGAGCAGTTAAAAAGGATTATTGTAGGAAGGGAATTATGGGTAACGACATGTAAAAGTGACACAGACAAGAAACAGACGGCTTGGACATTTTTAAGAATGGGTTTCCAAGCTCTCACATACATTGTAGCACCACATTTTGGAGCTCTTGTGGCAATACATTTTCTTTTGCCGATTGGGCTGCAGGAAAATATTAGATTTTTGGGTGGGTCTCCATTTTGTTACAGTTCACATAATTCCAGTATAGTTTAATATATTTTATAGTATCTGTATTGTTCAGTGTTTCTGTTCCGGCAAGCTTCTCTTGAAAGCAGCCGAAGGGCATTTCTACAGTTCAACTATATTGGGAAACGAACAGCTAGCAAAATCTCCCAATACTGTTGTTTATCCAGGGACAGACGCTTCTAAAGATCAAGATGGTGAATTATTAATATTAGCCAAAGGAGATTGATATTATGCTAATGGGTTTTTCTCACTTCTTTTTTGATAATGAAATGCTGTGTGAGCATGTGCTAAGTAGCTTTCTGAATGCCCCACATGTGCCAATGAGATTTCCAAGAATGCTCTGTTTCTTGGCTCGAAGCTGGCTGCTCTTTGAAAGAGCTAGCGGATGTGAGCAGATGGAGATGGCTGCAGATTGTGGGCTTTCCCTGAATAGTCAGGTCCATGAATTCAGCATGGAAGAGAGAAACCTTTTACTGATGCTTTTTTACCTGTCTGCCCGCAAATCGCTTTCACGACCGAGACCAGAGTTTCTGCACCTAATCTTTTGAATTTTACTGTCATAGTAACCTAGGTTAGGGCAGTTAGATGTAAACCAGGACATGATTATATTGCATCTATGTCTTGCCTTTTATCCTCTTGCAAAGGAAGGCAGTTTACATTGTCCTCCTTGCAAGAACAACCCTGTGGGGTAGGTTAGGTTGAGAGTAGATGACTCATGGCTGAGTGAGGACTTGAACCTGGATCTTGAATTTCAGGAGAAACTTGTTTTGCAGTAGTTTGGAAGAAGCTTGCCTCTTGCTTGGGAACAGCAGCAGAAGATCTGGAGATCTGGGTTCTAGTCCCCAATTCATTCATAAAGCTCAGTAAGTGACTTGGAGTAATACATATCCTAGCCCTACCTCACAGGGTTGTTGTGAGGATAAAACAGGAGGAGGAGGACCATGTAAGCTGCCTTGGGTTCCTTACGAGAAAGAAAAAGGCAGGATATAAATGTAGCAAAGTGTATTTGGTTGCTTTATCTTACACTCTAGGTAGCCATCACCACCCTGGATGCTTGGCCTGCAACCCCCATTATTTTCAGACATGCTACTTTTTCAGTAGAAGGGAACAGGGGTCAAAGCCAAAATGCAGATGCAAAATACATAAACAATCCAGCTTATTTCAGTTCAGTATTTACTGCCAGAAATTAGGCCTTAGGAGAGGTGTCTCTACATTTCAGAATTGGGAGAGAACTGTGAAAAAGCTAGCAAAGCACCCAGTGATCGAAAGGGAGGATTTGGCCTGCAGCCCTGAGGTTCTGCACCCCCAGTATAGTTTTTCCAGGTAACAACCAGTGCTTTGAATTGTGCCTCGAAACAAGCTGGTTTCTAGTGCAGATTGAATAATAATGGGATTTGCCTTTCAGCAGTAGAGACTGGCAGCTCCAGTGCAAATGGGGTGCTGTATCCCCAGGGATTCAGCCTGCCCTTTTAAGGAACTAGCCATAGTCCTGCCCTCTGCCCCCAGATAGGTTTGGCACCACAGACAGCGCCTGCAATGTTCCAGCTGAAACCTGAACTGAAGCATCAGGCTGCTCCTTTTAAGTCATGAGCAAGGAACTGGTCTCCTTCCAGCAATCCACTTTGGGGAGTCCAGAGAAAGTTAGACACCTAAATTTGAGCTTTTTTAAATCATCAGAGAATGCCTTCCGCACTACTTTTTTGGCTGAGGGAATATCTCCTGCGCTGCACAAAACTCTGGGATATGATGCTCAGTTCAGTCTGGAGCATGGATTGGGCTGTCTCACAGCCAGCTTTTTGCCAACTTGAAGTAGATTTTAAGACTCACTGAATACAGTGGTACTTCGGCTCATGAACGCCTCAGTTCATGACCAAATCGGGTCGTGAACAGAAATTTCATAAAAATTTTGCCCTGGGTTGCAAATTCTGCATCAGGTGACAATCACCTGTGGTCATGGTCATTCGTGGTCATTCTGTGGGGCGGGGGGGGGGGGGAGAAAGTGAGGTTGCAAGGCAGGTATTCTGTCCAGTTTCGTTTTGAACTTTATAATAGTCATGGTAAAGTGCTGAGTGGGTTTTAAAGTAATTGCCCCATATTTTTCGTTATCATGTGATGCTCAAAACTGTTTGCTTGTAATATTTTGCTATGTTTACTTTCTCATCTTAAGATGTGTGGATGGTCAGAAGAAGGATTTCAGCTCTCACATTTTACACATCTGAGGTTTGTTCACTTGCTAGATGATCATGAGTATTAATTTTATTTCTATACCAAGAAAGCTTTCTGGGCAATGATTCACAG
This sequence comes from Varanus salvator macromaculatus, assembly GCA_023646645.1. Lineage (NCBI taxonomy): Eukaryota > Metazoa > Chordata > Lepidosauria > Squamata > Varanidae > Varanus > Varanus salvator. Next base: position 12,085,759 of record JAIXND010000786.1, read on the forward strand.
CATTCCGCAATACAGTGCGCTTTGTTTCGTTGGTGGCCTAACAGGTCATGAAATACTCTTTTCCATCTTTATAACAACCAAGAAAATTTTGCATGCTGCTGAGAGATTTTTGTGAATAACAATAATAACAATAATAATAATAACAACAATAGTAATAGTAATAGTAATAATAATAATAATAAATAATAATATTTTACACAAGGAATCACTTGGCTCTTCCAATTCGTTTAAATCAGGACTGAGCAGAAAGTAAATTTCCTATTGCTTTGCATTTCAGCTCCTAGCATTCCTGCTGTTCTCCGTGCTGATGGGCTTATGAGAGTTGAAATCCCAAATATCTGGAAATTTACCTTCTGCCCACCCATTACCTAAAGTATAATTTGAAAATACCTTTCTTTAAAACAGACAAATGGCAAAAACCAATGGGACTGCAACTAAATGTTACAGTGCGATGTTTTCCTCTTTAAGCAGCCAGCCTATGGTGCCAGGTCCTCATCAAAGTGTTTGGGCATCTCTCCCCTCTCATCCTCGGGTTGTCTGTATCTTTCTGCAAAAACATGGCAAGCCAGCTGCTATTTCTCTCTTGGGTACCATTTTGGATCCACAAAGATCCATGCTTGGCGAACTGAGATTGCTGTTGATATATGGCAGCCCTCTAGATGTTTTGGACTATACCTCTCAGGATTCCAGGCCACTGGCCATTGTGGCTGAGGCTGATAGGACCTGAAGTCCATAAAATCCAGAAGGATGGACTAGACTGGTATCAGTGATGGTGCCAGGTTTCTGAGGGCCCTTGGGCAGGCCATGCGCAAGGAATGGCGCCCAGTGAGGCTGCCGTCGCGTCATCGTCATCGTCATCACCAGCAGCTGTTGCTCCCCAACCTCTTTTCCATCACAGCCACCATTGGCTCACTTGATGAGCAGAGAACCAGTGAGCATGTTGGTGGTGGGCATCTTCTCTTCTTGCTTCTCGCTACCACTGTTGTTCAGGCCAGGTTGGAGAAGAAGGGCTTCAGCAGTGGAGAGAGAAGAATTCTTGAAGCTCTGGCCAGTGGGCCCCAGCTCAGTTGTGGGGCTCTTGGCAGGTGGGGCTGCCCTTAGAATGGTTGCTGTATGGGATATGCTCTTGAAGTGAGGGTTGTTAATTTCTACCCATTCATAGCCTGGCTCCCTATCCTATCAGAGCCATTATTTCTGTTTTGTGAAGACCAGGAGTCCATTCAGATGTATTCCTGGAAGCGATTCTTCCCTGAGCAAGGAAGAACAGTGTTGTCAAGGCATCGCTGGGGGAATGTATATCGCAGCCACTCATTTTGTGCTTGCTTTTTGTGAACAAAAAGACAAGTTTGGCCTCTTCAGCTGCCTTCTTGGAAGCAAACTGCAAAATGTACTGTAGAAGGAGAGACGGCTTGTTGCTCTTCCTCGTGTTGTGGTTGGTTGATCGGAACTCATCCATTTACTGTTTTGCTGTATTAATCTCAACCCAGTTGTTCAAAAGCAGAACTAGGAAATCAGAGGCAATAATGGTAAATGGGGGCGGTGGGGGGAGATCTCAGTAGCTTTCAGGTAGGTGGCAAAGTGGTGAATTTGGGGTTTCTAGTTGTACAGAGACTAGAGATGAGTAATGTACAGAGCCTCTGGTATTTAACAGAAGAAAATATATTAAGTGAACGGGGGTTTATGAGAATGAGCCAAGGAGAATGAGCCATAATCCTTGGAAAGGGCCCAACGCTCAGTGACAGAACACATGCTTGACATGTGTAAGGTGATAGGTTGAATCCAAGAGCTACTTGTTAAAACGGGGGTGGGGAATGGGAACTGGGTGGGAGGGGGAGGCCAGATGACCTGGCACTGTGTCCTCCAAGGGTGGATGACCTCTGGGGATGAATCCACATCTCTTCATGACACCTGGTCCCTGGCCAAAACACTGGCTGGAGCTGGCACTTCAGCCAGGCCCCCGGCTGACCCTGGCTGGGGAGGGCTTGCATTCAGCCATCTGCAACCCTGCCTGGATGACTCCACAGCTAGCACTGCACCACCCTTGGGGCTGCTGTGGGATTTCCCCCTGGGGAGGAAGTGAGGCAGCTCAAGAGAACCCAAGCGGTTATCTCCCATCAGCAAAGGCACTGTAGGAATTCCCCTGAGCGTGTCAGTCACTCTCTCACTTGGGAGGTCACTCTTCTTGATAGCCAACAGAGGATGGGAATTCAGGAAGAGGGCGATACTTTGCTTAGTCCTGCAGAGCAGGCGTTCCTTCGGAAGTCAAATTATTTATTTTTATCAGCATTTTCTAATATATTTTACTTACCTTAGGCCAATTTTGGTCAGGTAGGAATTATATAGTGGGATACATTTCCTTCCTTTAAAAAAAACTTGTCCTGCCCTAGTGTGTCCAATTTGGCCACTGGACTGGTGGTTCCTCATCCCTTAATGAAAGGATGTCCTATAAAGAGTGGGAAAGGCTGGAATCCTTAGCATTTCACTTCTGTTTGATAGAAAACACTGAATTAGATGGAGCAAAGGTCTAGTTGAATAAAAAGCACCTTAGTAAGTTTGTTTATGGTGAGGGTGTTCAAGGATATGCTAGACATGCACATGGTAGGCATGTCATGAGTGGAGCTGGCTGGAGCTGGGGGGCAGACTGGACTCCTGACTCGCTCTGCTTCTATGTGTAGGGCAGGCTGATGCTCTCCAGATGTTTTGGACTATAACTCATGTACACCAGCTAGAATGCTCAGTGGCTGGGGGTTCTGGGAGTTGTAGTCCAAATCATCTGAAGGGCATTAGATAGAAACAAACCAAGGAAGGAATCTTGGACATCTTGGCAAGGAAGCGAGGCCTGCAGACTCCATGAGACCTGCTTTTGAGCAAACACAAGTTCGGGTTTCAACTGCTGAGCTGTTTGCACGGAATTCTTCTAATACACTTGCTGCAGAAATGTTGACATTAAATTTAGTTATACTGACTCAAGAATGCTGGTGGATGTAGGTTTTTTTCTGTCTAACCAAGCGTAGGATCGCACCCTTACTGTCTTAGCACAAGACCATATGAAATAGCGTGGAATCGAGATACTGCATGCAAGACGAATCCAGGAAAAAGGCATGACTTGGATAAAAGCAATATTTAAAAGCCTTTAGAAAAAGCCCAAAGATGAGCAAAACTAAATCCACAAAGACCAGGAGGATGATCCAGTTCCCTGCATTTTCTTTTTCCTGTTGCTCTGCGCATTGGAACATGATAGCACTGACTTCATCCTTCACTATTAGCCCCTGGGTAGAGCAGGATGTGTTCTGTATTGCCTGTTGGGGAAGGAATGGATCTGGCCATTGTTTACAAAGGGGAAAAAGCTGCTTTGTTTCATGAAGGGAATACAGGCATCAATTTTCCCTGAGGCCAAAAATCAAGCCCAGCAAGCTCCACTCAAATGGAACGGCTGTGGCTATGCAGATTTCTTAACTGAAGAATTAATATTTCCTTCTACTGTCCAGATGTGCCCCAGAACATTGGCATTTCCAGAGTTTTGAAATTTTGAACTTCCCTCATCACAGTAAAGGCCTTGACCAATCCAGAAAGTATTTGGCACAGTCTTGTGTCAGTTCACACATTACAACTGGCCTCATCCTTCTAATTGTCCTTTCAGCTCCAACTAGAAGTGTTATTCGTGTGAGCCAAGAACGGAGTGCAAATGGATAGTACAGAAGCAGCTTCAACAATTAAGAAAGCTCCCCAGTGTACTTTCTTGATCAGTCTACCCATAAAAGTTTACAGTCCTTGTCTTTTTGCCACAAAGCTGCAAGCTAAAAAGGAATAAGGATTCTGAACAGGAAAGCTCCTTTTATGTCAGCAAAGCTCCCTTCCTATTCTTACATACGATGTGACAGCTTTTGCTTGAAAACGCCAGGGCTTCATTCCTGCTTCCCCATCCCCCTTTAACACTGAGAATTGTTTTTCCATACATCATGGAAAGGATTCCTCTTTTTTTAAATGGATGATGTTTTTGTCGAAACAATTGGGCAATGTTCTTGTGGCAGTGCCAGCTGCAATACCACAGGAAGAGCTGTGTCCGCTGGAAATATCACCAGAAGCTCAGAACCCACTGCAGTTTCTAAAAACATGAAACGGTCTTGAAATCAAGCTGAATATTTCACTGCCTGTTCCAATGGCTTATTTGGGGGTAGGGTGGGGGTCTCCTTTCGCTTTGCAGTTTTAGGGGAGGGTTTGTTCCTTAACCAACAGAGCCTTTTAATTTATCACCAAGCTCTGCTTTTCCTCCAATTACTTTTTCTTTCCAAGATTCACAGTGATTTAAATTGGAGGTGCAGGACCTCATTTCCAGGAGCTAAATGCTGCCTTCCTAAGTTCCCCAGATAGCTGCATCCCATTTCCCTGGCCCCTGTTCATATGGTAGTTTTCCTAGCTTTTGTGCTGGTTTCCCCCTTTTTAGAGGTTAGTTAATGGTAGGAAGAGCTTTAAGCATCAGTATACTGATTGCTTGATATTTTGGCCCTGCCCCATTTGCCTTTGTCCCCTCCTCTTTTGCTTCTGAATCTACCCACAAGTGGAATGTGGCTTTTGAGAGCTTTTCTGGAATCAAATTAGGTAGAAAGATGCTCGGTGCTAGTGCTAGATAGTGGGTAAAAGGATTCCCCTTGCTAGTAGGAATCCTTCTCTCATTTGTGGGGTAGACAGGGTGCTAGGGGATCAGGACAAGGTTTCCTGTGCAACAGCTGGCTGGCCTACCCAAACTGAGTTCTGGCTCCCATGTGGATGGAACCATGCATCCCCTCTAAATTGCCGTATGAACTTTTAAACAGCTATCCATGAAACTGGGCCTATTTTGAAGACAGGGTTCAGCGCCTTAAGGTTTAGAGGAAAATCCAGAGTCAATAAACCATCCCACTGGCACAGGAGTCACTAGCCTCTGCTGGTGCTAACCATTTCCTTGCGATGCCACAAGGGGACTGCAGTGATGGATGGAAGTAGGCTAGAAGCAGAGGACTTGGATTCTCCACAACTACTGCAGCCAAGAAATTCAGAGAAGGCTGAGACTTGGAAGGGCAATAATGAATTAGTAGAGATCATTAAGGGTAAGGACATTTACTGGAGACCAAGCTCAAGATCATCCACACCATTGTATTCCCAGTCACAATGTACAGGTATGAAAGTTGGACAGTGAAGAAAACTGATAGGACGAAAATTGATGTGTTTGAAACATGGTACTGATGGAGAGCTTTGTGCATACCCTGGAGCTACAGAAAGACAATCAAGTGGGTCCTGGATCCAATTAAGCCAGAAGTTGCCCTAGAAACAAAAATGACAAAACTAAGGCTATTGTGCATTCTGAGAAGGCAAGACTCCCCAGAGAAGACTGTCATACTAGGGAAAGTTGAAGGCAGAAGATGAAGGGGAAGACCAACTATGAGATGAATTAACTCCATAAAGGAAGCTGGAGTCTTGAACCTGGAGGAGCTGAACAGAGCACTTATGGACAGAACATTTTGGAAGCCTTTTGTTCATAGGGTCAGCATCAGTCAGAGATGACTTGATGGCACATAACAACAACACATATGAGATGACACGTATTGGGAACACCACTGCTTCCTCAGCGACTTCTCATGGTCCTGCAGTGCTTTTTGGCAGGAGAAGAGGAGCACCTCACATCAAAAACTCAATCAACCCTGGTGTATGGCTAGCAAGGGCGTTGCAACCGAGTCTGGGGACATGACTGCAGATCCAACTGTGGGACATCCCTGGGAAGGAATCACCCACAGGGAAGAGCAGGAGGCTGGCGTAATGGCGCTGCTGCTGCAACGAGATTTCCCTTGCTCTCCATTACTTCTGAAGCTCTCAATGCCCTTCTTCACACTTGGCCACCCCAAGAGCACTCCATGCATCCATAAGTTCCTTGACATCCTACACCAATCTTCCCCAGCCTGATGCCATCCTGATGTTTTAGACTGCCTTGCCCAGCCTTCGTGGCCATTAGCTGTCCTATCTGGGGCTGATGGGAGTTGAAGTCTAAAACATCTGGAAGACACTGGGTTGCGGAAGACTGTCCTACATAGGTCCTCACTGGAACAGAGACTCTCTGGGCTGTTGGTCAGGAAAATCCTGCCCATGAAAGCACCAGCTTTCTTTCTCATGACTTGTTGTTGTTGTTAATTATATAATTTAATTCCAATGAGGAGTTGATAGTGTTTATTGCTGCCAGAAGAACAGAGAGCCTCAGGGGTAATTACATCCCAGGTGGTACTCTAGGCCATCAGAGGGCAGGTGAAACAGTTTCTAAACAGCCCTTAATAGATACAAAGCCTTTTGTTTTGGGCAATAGAAGCAATGTGGCTGATATTTGCCTGGAACCGTTCAGGCTCCAGCTCCTTGGGGTTAATCTGTTGGCAGCTGTGGAGCCAGGGCCAAAGTGAGCGGGCCATGCCTCTTCTCTTCAGATGCTCCCGTTCTCTCCTTTTGCCTTCCTGCCCACTTGGCTTCTCATAGAGGAACAGATCGCTCTTTCCAAAGGTCTAAGCTGACCACTTGCAGAGAGGTTTACATGCCCATGGGAGATCCCAGGTCAGGATCCACCTTGGGCTCAAGCCCTGACGCTGCATCTGCTTAGCTCCATTGGTAGGGAAGTGAGACATTTCTTCTTTTGCATGATGGGCCTTTGAAATACATCATAAGCTGGGGACTGTGCCGGTGTGTTGCGTTCATTGCTGGCTGGAGGCCACCATTATGTTGTATTCACTTAGCGACACGAAAGTAAAGCTTCCTTTGTTTTGTTCTGCCTGATGCTTACCGGAACAAGCACTTGCACTGATTTGAGGAATCTGCAGAGCTCTGTTGAGGCAGACTGGACTTTTAATTTTTAACCCAACCTCTGGGGCAGTCAGAAGTCCTCTCTATATCTGCTTGTATTCCCATCTGGTTCCACTCTCAGCTGTTTGCTTTCTGCGTGCAATTTTATCTGGCCAACACCAATTTTACTGGAGCAGCAGTCGGACCCAACAAAGCAACTAGGAGGCTTTTAATCGACTCTATTCCATTTTGGCTGATCAGGTTTTCCTTTCTTTGCACTCATTTCCCCGCTTGCTCTCTATTTTGATGTTAAATTGATCTTAGATCAGCTCCCCTTAAGAAATGAACTGCCCTCAACAAATTAGCTGCTTATCCATTATTACGAATAGCTAAATACTATGGATTTTGTCTGAGTAGATCTGGATTAATTATGTTAAATTAGCTATAGTGAAATCTTGCCAGATTTCTGCACCTAAAATGGTGGAGTTTGCAGATGGGAAGAATCCTTTCAGCTCAATTCATTTATCCCCTTCATAATTCCTTGTGACTGCAAGCCAATTCTTTTTCTCCCTCACACCCCCAGCCCATTACTTACATAAAGCCAGCCAATATCACATTTCTCTGGGCAGGCTCATAGCATATGATGGTAAAATACAATTTAAAAATGCAATATCATAAAATAACATTTTGAGTCAGAAAAATTCCAACAAGCAAAGAAGCAGATACACAAGAGATATATAGCATGTAAAATGGTTTACAACCCGAAAAACCCAGATCACCAGATTCCATTTAGACCCCAATTTGGAAAACAGAGATTTGCCTCACATCGATTTGAGGGCTGCCCAGTTTGACTAAAGGTCCAAAACAAGTCTTGGTGTGGAGTTGTGGAATTTTACCAGTGATCATGCTCTGGTCCCCATCCCCTTATCCACAGAAGAGGTTGCTAAGTAAAGAGTTCAGGGAGAAGTAAAGCACCATGAGGCATCTGTGTCCTCTGGACCCAGTTCCCTGGGAAGACCCAAGGGACTTGCCACCCTCCGTCCAGAGCAGGTTGTGTTGTGTCTTCAGACTGAGAGGACTCCAGCTCTGAAGATAGCAACACATCGCAGCCATCCTCGTGTTGTCGCATTCCAAGGCTGCTAAAACAAATCAGACCCCTTTAAGAGAAAAGGCCTACATCCATGTAGAAGTAGAGCTAATCAGCCTAAAGAAGGGCAGTTTCTATTTCTGGCTCAGCTGCAATGTGCCAACAGTTGAAACAACATACAGGTGAGCTTGTCTGGCTCTGGGGCCCATTTGGAACTGTTCGTGGGGCTGTTGTGTTCCTGAACCTGCCTGCCTGGTAGAGGCTGCCTTGCCCTAGCCCTTAGTTTAAAAAAATCCAACAGTCCAAGACTGAGTCCATCATGAACACACCCTGCTTCAGGACCACCAGCACACAGTGGCACTATGCCCTTGCCAAGCCACAGGTGGAACAAAATGTATTGGAGATCAGTGAGTGTCTATAACGTTTTGTCTGTGCAACAGAATCACATGGTGTTTGTACACATGGTTTCCTTTTATTAGTTTCACCTGAATAGGTGCAGGAACTTTGTGGGAAAGCATCCTGTAGGAGAACTGGGATTCCAGATCATACTCAGACTTGGCCATCGTCTCTTTTGTTGGTTTCTGAAAGGTCTAAAATTAAGAAGTGTAGAAAAACATTCTCAGTGTTTGTGGCCTTCCTACCACCTCTGTTTTGGACACTGGAGTGCTGTGATGGACAGTCTTGCTCTGACAGCTCCTGTGGAGGCATACACAGAAATACGAACCCAAATGTACAACGAAAGCAACGTTTTTAAAAAAATACTGCTTTGACTTCCCAAGTGCTTGATTTACATCCCTGAGTGGTCAAACCAAAATGTTTTAATAATAATTCTGATGAACCAACTGCTCTGAGAGAGTAATTCTTCTTGTGTAGACAACATTTATATTATTCTGCAGAGAAGAGAATCACCTGCAGTGAAATGCTTGCCAAGCCCAATTGCTTCATTTTCTTAGTCATTTTATAATCAAAATAATGAGCCCTCTTAATAACGCAAGTGAATCATGTTAAAGGTGAACAGGAGCAACAATTTATAGCTACAGTAAATCAACAACTTAAGCTGCTCCTTAGAACAACTGATGTGAAGTACACATCAGAAAAAGGCTTTGGGGTAGTATAATAAACAGTCTATTAAATCTGACCTTTGTTTTGCTAGATGTTAAATTAGGAATCCTTCCCTGCTCCCCAGTCCAAGAAGCTGATGTTGAAATCATTCAGTAGGAAGGTTGATGATATTGGTCCTAGCATAGCCCTCCCCAGACTGGGGCCCTCTAGATTTGTTGGGCTACAACCAAGATCACTGCAGATGGGGACTGCAGCCAAGAAATTAAAAGATGCTTGCTCCTGGGGAGGAGAGCTATGGCCAATCTAGATAGCATACTAAAAAGCAGAGACATCACCCTGCCAACAAAAGTGCGTATAGTCAAGTTGCAATGTATGACTGTGAAAGCTGGACCATAAGGAAGGCTGAGCGCCGAAGGATTGAGGCCTTTGAGTTGTGGTGCTGGAGGAGACTCCTGCGAGTCCCTTGGACCGCAAGGTGATCAAACCGGTCAGTCCTAGAGGAGATCAACCCTGACTGCTCTTCAGAAGGCCAGATCCTGAAGATGAAACTCAAATCCTTTGGCCACCTAATGAGAAGGAAGGACTCCCTGGAGAAGAGCCTAATGCTGGGAACAATAGATGGCAAAAGAAGAAGGGGACGGGAGAGGATGAGGTGGCTGGATGGAGTCACTGAAGCAGTTGGCATGAGCTTGAGTGGACTCCGGGAGATGGTGGAGGACAGGAAGGCCTGGAGGAATGTTGTCCATGGGGTCGCGATGGGTCGGACACAACTTCGTGACTAACAACAACAACAACAAACTGCAATGACTCTCTGCCATGCTGCCTGGGGACAATGGTACCTGTAGTCAAATGTCCATGGAGGACCTGTTGAGGAAAGACTTGCTTCTGTTCTTAGATGATCTTGATGAGGGTAGTAGTGAGATTGGGAGCAGTGCATTAAGTACCCCAACTGGGGCATTGATTTATCCCAATTGCTAAACTGCCACTGTTAAGTTTAGTTTTGCGCTTAGGATGGTTGGACGTAGTAATGGCACTGCGGCTGTAGCAGGTAGAGGGCAATGACAGAAAGAACAAGAAATGCAAAAACATCTCAACATTCTTGAGTGGAGGACAGAGGCTGGGATGAATCTACGCATGCAGCAAAGTGGTAGAACGGACTGTACCCCTGCAGAGGGAAGGGATGGAGTCATATTTGCAAGGTACCCCAACTTGGGGAAAGAGATCTCCCTCCCATGTAGAGCAAGGGGGCAGTTGGGCTTCAACCTTTCTTCCTGAGATGCTAGGTTGCTACTTGCAAGAATCTGGACCTTCTCTTGGGGAATATTTAAGCAAACAAATTTCCCTAACTAGAGCCTGAAGTGGTATGTTCTACTTTACCCTCTACATGCTACCACTTTCTGCTCCATTGGAATAATTCAACATTATGGGTTATTTTGCCCCTTTTCCATTTCCTACAAGCTGGCTTGCCAACCTGCTTTTCAGTCAAAGCGAGGTTATAAGGCGTCTTTTGTTGTTGTGACTCTACCAAAGGAGAAAAGAGACACTCTATGTAATGCCAGTACCAACCCACGAGGTCTCATTCCCCCACTTGCTGGCTCCTCTGAGTCAGGAGCTTAAATAAGCTAAATGTGCAGCTTCCAGTAGAGCACATTTTGCATCCAGAATCTTGCTTGTGCTCACTCACTGAGTCCAATGTTGCTTACTCCCAGGTGAGAAGGATTTAGGATCGCAGCTTAAGACTCAGTGGATGAATGCCTTTTCTGGATTAGTTCTCACCACCACCACCACCACCACCACCACGGAGTCTTCCAAGATTTATTGTGTCTATTAACCGGGCCAAATGAAGGAGGCAAAGTAAGGTCAGGGAGAACAGATTTTTAGAGAGAGCAAGTCTTTGATATCTGTGCATCTTTTCCTGTCCAGTAAGTGTTTGCAGCAGCCAGCAATTATTGGCTTAGGTCAGACACCAGTGAGGACCGCGAGTGTGTCAAGAGAAACTTGTGAAGGTTTTTCTCAGGCAAACTGAAGGAGAAAAGCATCCTGTATCACCCAGAATTCCCTAGCCAGCATCACTGGTAGCTGTAGGACTTTGTTCCTATCTAAACATTTGCAGAATTTTGCCTAAGACTTCTGGGAACTCCAGAAGGAGTTCATAGGCTAATGGTTTAGTGTTTCTCTCCATTCTGTCCCATCTCTGCATTGGCTTGAACTGGATCACTGAGTTACTTGAGAGTCCAGCTACCAGTCAAAAGCTACTGTACAGCTTTCCCATCTTTCCTTCCTTAATGGAAATTCTGTGGTAAGAAAAGAGGTAGAAGAAATGGTAGGACAACACAGGAAGGTTATAAATGGAAGAGTAAAATGTCTTGATCATAAAATTTTGTGAGCAGGGCAGGTTGATTACATGATACCACGATTTGTTTTGATTTATTTTAAATGAAACATTTTAACTTTCAGTGCATGGCATATTTTAACTTCTTTTGTACCTTCCAGAATTATTATTTTGTTAAATATGGTTCAGCTGATTCCATACATTTGTGTGTGCTTTGAATGAGTTGTCACAGCCAATTTTCTCTTACGGCTCACTTTTACACCTGCTGCTTTGAAAAAGCTTTTGCATTGTGAGAATCTTAAAAATAAAATAAATTCTCCACCCCCACTTTCACACTGCTTGTTGGTGGTGTTGGTGTCAGTGGTGTCAGTGTTGATCTATGTCTGTTCCATTTCTGCAGATTTATTTCGTGCCGTTTTTTCAGCATCTACCTTGTTACTATGACAATTGCAAAACATACAGTGAATAACAATAAAGAATTGTGAAATGTGCAAGATGCGTTTCACTCGTTTAAAAGGTCGATGTACTTGCATAAGGGGAAAAAGAAAAGACAAGGTGTGTAGGGGAGAAACTTGCTTCCCTCAGATTCTTCTCTGAAACATTACTTTTCTGTGAAATTTTTGGTGAATCCTCATTTGAAACTAGAATATGTGACTGCACTTTCCACACCCATCTCATATTTCCCTTGATCTCCTCTCCCTGTGGTTGGAATTTAGATGGTAAGTTCTTGAAGGCAGAGGCCTTGACTGGTCTTGTGTTTGAAGGGTTGTCAAGTCCAAGCTTGGTTTGAAGATTAAGGATCTTAAGATGCAGAGAGAGCAGAAGCCTTGAAGTTAAGCACATCACGCCAGATCTGACCAAGGTCCATCTAGTCCAGCATTCTGTTCACACAGTGATCAAAACTAGCTGCTCGTAGAAGACCCACAAGGAGGACATGAATGCAGTGGTCCAACTTGCCCATCATCAGTTATCGCTTGGACAGTTAACTGAGCAAGCACACAGGTCACCTGGATGCAGTCTTTCCCGCTCTGGTGAGAAGGAAAGAGGGGGAAAAGTGTCCACTTTTCATTTGAATACAAACCACATCCGTGTGTGCTTCTTCTACATGCAATGAAACACAATGCTCCGCCTGTTTTCATACTTATCTGAATTTTGCCCTGCAGTTCTTCCATTTTTTTTAAAGCTTACAAAAATGAGGTCAATAGCAAAGGTTATATACAAACTTGTCTACATCAGAGGAAGTAGAATATAAAAAGGCATATATTTAGGAAAACTGGTTGCAAAAATTGGGTACTTTAAAAGCAAAAGCATTAAAACCTATGAATTTTCCTGTGTGTGAAGATGTGTGCATGTTTGTATCAAGTTTAACAAAAATATTTGCAAGCAGATGTGGAAACAGGAAGGTGTGCTTGAAAAAGTACAAATGTTGCAGAAAATGAAACCATTCTATCCATCTCTAATTGCATTTCTTTATAAATCGGGTTAAGAAACGTGTGGCTCTTCCAGTGTTGCTGGACTGCAATTACCAGCAGCCCCACCCAGCCTGGCCAATAATGAAGATTGATGGGAGTTGAAGTCCAGTAACATCTTGAGGATGGCATGCTCCACACCCCCAATTAGAACCTTAATAATTAATGTGTATCTATTTTATTTATTTATTTGGAGAATTTATATGCCACCCCATTCGCGTAACCATATCTCTGCCCTCGTTCACCGTTTATGTGTTTGTTTCCTTAGGTTGCTCTAGAGGGTCTTTTTCCCATTAGTAACTCCAGTGCCTGAAAAGATGATTAATAAGGCAAGATGATGCCTTTCTTGGTTGACTTCAGAATAGGTGGGATCCTTGCATCTGTGGAATAGATGCAAGGATCCATCTTTCTACCGTTTCCTTTGCTTCTCCTGACTGCACTGTGCTTTCCACGCATCTAGGAATTCCAATGCATTCTTTCTTGCTCTCTTGGGGTGATGTCACTGTTCATATACTGGCAGAGATGAGAGGAATTGGTGCTGCTCAGAGTTTCCTACAGAAAGTAGTAAATGAATCCATCCTTTCCAAGAACACCGTAGTCAAATTTTTGAGGGCATGCAAAGGCAGAATTGCTTGCATTACGAATCCAAGATCCACAGCCCTCTGTAATATTCCATGACTTGGAGTGGGAGAGGAGGTATTAAATTATATTCCCCAAAGGAGCACATTCTTGGCTTGAAACACATTGGAATAATGGCCTGTGTTGCTAGTTTTACACTTTTGCATCTGGCTCTAGTTTTTGCTTGTTGATTTGTGACAGGTCACTTATTTATTTTATTTATTTATTTAGGGAACTCTATGCCGCCCCATTCGCCGAAGCCTTGGGGCGGCTTACAACCAAATAAATAATATAACAATATAAAACAATATAATATAATAATATAATATAATATAAATTTAAGTCACCCTGGCCAAAGCATAAAATAAATAAAAACATTAACAGTTAAAATAACATTTGAATAAAAAGGTCTTCGCCTGGCGCTGAAAAGCAAATAACGACGGCGCCAGGCGGACCTCTCTGGGGAGCGCATTCCATAGGTTGGGTGCCACCGCAGAGAAAGCCCTCCTCCGAGTACTCACCCTCCTAATATCCTTCACGGAGGGTTCCCGGAGAAGGGCCTCTCCCGCTGATCTCAAGGGGCAGGTGGGCATATATGGGCGCAAGCGCTCCTTCAGGTAACCAGGACCCAAGCCGTTAAGGGTCCTGGTTACCTGGGTCATAACCAACTCCTTGAATTGGGCCCGGACTTGAATGGGAAGCCAGTGTAGCTGACGGAGAACTGGAGTCAAGTGAACATAACGCCCAGTCCCCATCAGCAGCCTGGCAGCTCTATTTTGGATCAATTGAAGTATCCGGACCGTCTTCAAGGGCAGCCCCACGTAGAGTGCGTTACAGATGTCAAGTCGGGAAGTCACCGATGCATGGGTCACTGTCGCCAGGCAGTCATTGTCCAGGTAGGGGCGCAGCTGGTGGATCACCCGAAACTGATAAAAAGCGCTCCTTGCCACTGCTGTCACCTGAGCTTCCAGTGAAAGCTCTGAGTCGAGGAGCACTCCCAAGCTGCGGACCTTGTCCCTAAGAGGGAGTGCTACCCCATTCAGGACTAAGTTCAATTCCCCTTCCCCAAAACCCGATCTGCCAACCAACAAGACCTCTGTCTTGTCTGGATTGAGCTTCAGTTTTTTGGCCCTCATCCAGCCCATTACCTTGGCCAGGCACCGGTTCAGTACAGCCACTGCCTCACCTGGATTGGTGGAGAACGAGAGGTAGAGCTGGGTATCATGGTTCTGCAGCCCACACTTCCTGATGACCTCTCCCAGTAGTTTCATGTAGACGTTAAATAGCAAAGGGGACAAAATGGATCCCTGCGGTACTCCATGGCATAGCTGCCTTGGTGCAGAGCCATAGTCCCCTAGCACCACCTTCTGGAATCGGCCATTGAGATAGGAGTGGAACCACTGCAGAGCAGTGCCTCCAACCCCCAGTCCCGCTAGCCTATCCAGAAGGATATCATGGTCGATGGTATTGAAAGCCGCTGAGAGGTCCAGGAGAACCAACAGGGATGCACCCCCCCTGTCTTTCTCCCTGCACAGGTCATCGTACAGGGCGACCAAGGCAGATTCAGTACTGTACCTGGGTCTGAAGCTGGACTGAAATGGGTCCAGATAATCAGTTTCATTCAAGAGTGCTTGGAGTTGTCCCGCCACCACCCGCTTCAGCACCTTGCCCAGAAACGGGATGTTGGCCACCTGTCTATAATTAGTGGCCATCTCTGGATCCAATGACGCCTTCTTCAGGACCGGTCGGACTACCGCCTCCTTTAAAGGGGCAGGTACCCGACCTTCCCTCAGAGAAGTGTTAACCACTTCCATGATCCAGGTCTCAATCCTGTGCTTGGCGTTGTTAATTAGCCAAGATGGGCAAGGGTCCAATAGGCAGGTGGTGGGACGTACTTGTTCAAGCACCTTGTCCACATCATCAGGCCGCAATAACTGAAATTTATCCATTAATTTTGGACCAGACGGCGACATTGGCTTCTCCCCAGAAGCCTCTGAATCACTAGTGGAGTCCAGCTCGTGACGAATCTGAGCGATTTTCTCCCTGAAATGCTGGGCAAAGTCATCACAGCAGGCCTTCGAGGGCGGCACCAGATCTTTCTTGGGGCCAGGATGGATTAGCCCTTGTACCACCCGAAAAAGCTCCGCCGGATGGCATTTAGAGGAGGCAATGGAAGTGGAAAAGAATTTCTTTTTTGCTGCCTTCACCGCCACAGCATAGGCCCGATAATGGGCTCTTAAGTGTGTTCGGTCAGATTCATCCCATGATCTCCTCCACCTACGCTCTAGACGTCTCCCAGCCTGCTTCATTGCCCGCAATTCAGATGTATACCAAGGGGAAGAATGGGCTCTGCCTGGTGAGAGAGGACGCTTAGGAGGGATCGTGTCAATAGCCCTGGTCATTTCCCCATTCCATAGCACTTTTTAGACTCCCACACTGTTAAACTCACAGCTGCATTGCCCTTGGGTTTTCCAGGGGTGGGTGCCTGATGGGCATAAGTAGAGATGATTACACTTGGCGACAAGAAGGGCGGAACTAGAGCAGAGGAGAAAATGCTGCTGCTCCCATTTCACCCTTCCTTGTCACATCAAAGGTGATGTACTCCTAGGAGCATTGTCCCAGCTTCAGCCACTGAGAGGAGGCGAGAGTGTGGCACTGCTTGGAGCAATGACATTGTGCCCAGCTAGATATGATGAAGAAGGGATGGAGGAAAGGACTAGAGGGAGGATGCAGTGGTAGCTCTGTTCTTCTCCTGCATAACTTCTACAAAGGCCCTGAGGATGCTTTTCAGATGGGTAACTGGCTAGGATTAACATCCGGGTACCAATAAAACTGGTGTGGGTGATCATTGCTTTTCTCAAAGCAGTTCGTTTGGCACTTGCCCATGTTGATGGATTACATAAGTTCTGACATGCTTTCTGCAAGCCAAGGTGACCGCAGCCCATTTCAATGTAGTCCTGCTGAACACAGTGGGCTGGATCCATGCACATACTTAAGAGTAATCAGTGGAACTTTAGTTACCCATGACCAGCAGCCCGGTTTTGGTGGGTCTGCTCTGACGGATGACTAAGGCGAAGAGCTGCCGCTTTTTCCATCCATGGAACTTAGTTGCTCCCACCCTTACTTTTCAACTTATATGCGGCTTTCTTGCCTTTAGCATCCAAGGTGGCTTACCAGCATGGCCATAAACATATAATCAAATAATTTAAAGCATATATAAAATTAAGGGAAAAAAATAAGGGTGCCAGCCAATGCCCCTTGCTTCAGGTACAGGTAACACTCCAAAATTGCAGGCTTTCGTGCGCCTAAGACAAGGAGCAAGGGATGCCTGCAGTGCAGCGATCTTGGC
Organism: Varanus salvator macromaculatus; assembly: GCA_023646645.1. Lineage (NCBI taxonomy): Eukaryota > Metazoa > Chordata > Lepidosauria > Squamata > Varanidae > Varanus > Varanus salvator. Next base: position 12,102,471 of record JAIXND010000786.1, read on the forward strand.
TCCTGCAGTCTGTTATGGGCTGCATGCCTGTGGTGGGTGGGGATGAGATTTGACGTCTGAAGTGGCTGGAGCCAAAAGTGACAGGACCATCCTGTCGTCTCTGGTTCTGACACCCCCCATCTCCCCCCATCTCCCCCCCCTCTTTTCCTCTCTGCAGAGCTACCCAGAGGGCTTAGGGGACTTGGTGCAGTTCTGATTTGGGGGCCTGGCCTCTGGCCCCTCCAAGGACCTGTGTGCATATGGGGCTGTGCAGTGGGGTGTGCCAGGGCGAGGGCAAATGCCAAGGCAGGAAAAAGCATTGAGGCAAGGTGATGGTTGTGACTGGGGAAAATGGCCCCAGTTGTTCCTCTCTGGGCAGCCTTGCCTACCTCCCCCACCCCCCACCATGGGGCTGCTGGGAGCGGGACACTTTGCTCTTGCCAAAGCCCCCAATTGCAGAAGACTTTTAAAATGAGGACAAGAACTGCAAATTGCCCACCCTCATGATAAAGAAATCTTTATTTTGTGAGCCATTTTCACCCATCGAAAGCTGTACTTCACTATTTCCACTCAGTTCTACAATGCCCTTGAGATGTGTCTCCTTTACAAAGAAATTCTAGCATTTAATTCTCTGCATTTGGGTATAAGAGCTTTTATCCCATGATGACGTCAATGGAGAAGAAATAAATTGGCCTCCAAATCTGCTATAAAAAGATTATGCAAATACAGCCATAATAAGCCTGTGTGTGCGTGTGCGCTTGTGTGTTCGCGGATGCACGTGCGTGTGTATCTATGAGTATCAAAGCAATGTTAAAGCAATGAAAAGGGCTACAAAAACCTTGACAGTCCATTTTAAAGTGAAATGTATGTCCTTAATTTAGACTTGTTAATTTTGGGTGCTTTTTTTTTTAAAGCTGTAAGGGTTTGAGTGCATCATCAGCCACATCATCCGTTGTCGTGAACTGCCCAGAAAGCTTCAGCTTCGAGGATGTATAGAAATATGGTAATAATATAATAATAATCAAGGGTATTGATGCAGAACTGTTATCTCTCTTGATTGAACAATGTTTAGTTATAAAGAGAAGGTTTGGGCAGTTTTTTAAAGCATAGTTTTGCGAGATACCTATGCTGTGAGCACTTTTTCATCCAACAGTTGAACTAAATGCCCAAGTACAAAATGCACATGTGTAGATCCAAGCCTTATAGCAGTGGTGGTGAACCTATGGCACGCGTGTTGCAGGGGGCACACAGAGCCCTCTCTGTCAGCATGTGAGCCAAGTCGCCCCAGCATCGCCCCAGCAGCCGAGCATCGGATAACAGTGCACATAGGGGCCATGCGCATGCTCGGAAAGGAGTAGTGGTGCTAGGTGATGACATCAGAAGCCGTGACTCGTCCGAGCTTTCTCATGGCCGGTGCCAGTTCAGGAACAATTTTACCATTGAGGAATTCCTTGCCAGGTCATGGTTCTCAAGGCCTGAGGATTCTGATGTGTATAAATCATGACATTTTCTTCCAAAATCTACATGCTGGGGGACTAGGAAGGATTGAGTCATGACTTGGGGGAACAATTGCATTGTTATTATTAAATCTGCAACACAGATCTTGAGGTAAGTGGGCGTGGCAGGAAGGAAGATCTGGATTTAGTGGGATATCTCTAGTCCCCATAGCAGAACTTTAGGGTGCACTAGGCATGTTTAGACAGAAACATGCCTAAATTCCACCTTTAATGTCTCTCTTGTTCTAAATTATACTGCTGTCAGAAAGAAAACTTGGGACTACCAGGCATGGATTGTTTATGTAAAAGGGACTATGAGGTTCATTCAGTTCCAATATGAACGATTTACTTAACTTCATTCAGTCATTGCTGATATGCCAAGCCAATTCCTGGGCCTCAGGTTCTTTCATGCCAACTGCGTGACCTTTGCATTGGGCTCTGGGAGGGGTTCCAGTAAATAGTAACGCAAACCCCACAACTCTGGAGTCTGCCCACTCCTGCAGTAATCAAGAGGTACGGTTTAGAACCACAACGTTGGCAAGCCCTAGATCTCCTGCCACTTTGGTGTGGACGCCACCATTTGTCTCAAAGCAGTTCGATTGGCGCTTGCCCGTGATGATCATCAGCTGGATTTCGTAAAATCCTGATGCGCTTTCTGCAAGCCAAGGTGACCCCAGTCCATGTCCACATAGTCATGCTGAACAAAATGGACTGAGGCTGTACTCATACTTAAGAGTTGCTGCTTTTCCACCCTTATTTTTTCAACTTAGATCCTGCTTTCCTACCTTTAGCAATTCAAGGTGACTTACCAGCATGGCCATAATCAAATAATTTAAAGCATATATAAAATTAAGGAAAAAATCTTTAAGTGTGCATCCAATAACACTCCAAACTTGGAGGCTTACATGCATTCAAGTCAAGGGGAGAGGTGCACCTGCGGTGATCTTTGCCACAGACTGTGGATTTTATCCCGACAGTCATTTATGGTAGTCTAGATTAAGAGCCAGGAAGGAAGGAGGCTGATGGGAAATGACATGAGCTGACAGCCCCAGCTCCTTCCTTTTCTCCTGTTCTGCCACTCCAAGGCCCACAGGCTTCTGGTGCAGTTCTTCCCACGCCACCTGTGCAGCGGGGACGGGGCCTCGGAGTCCCACCTCTGAGTCAGCCGAACCTTGGAGCTCAGACTGAATGAATCTTAGGGCTCCACCGACCATGTTGGGAGACCCAAGGTTTGCACTCTATGTGGATCTGGACTGGCACCCTCTCTCTCTCCGCAAATACGGGCACACACGCCATGGAACAGCTGGGCAGGTGCAGGTATGCTTTAATTCCACCAGGTATTTCAACTTAAACTTATTTTTCTGCCAAATGACAGTCAAAGCAGCTTTTAACTAGACAAATAACACAGCATATTAAAATAAGCAATACTACAAGACTTATATGCTTTTTGTGTTTCTCTTTCTCTGTGTATGCATGGAAAAATATTTGTGAGCACTGACTCCAGGGTGAAGAAGCCAATTAATGTCAACATCCCAAGTAGTACCTGAATTATGCGTAAATCAAGTCAAGAAGTGGCAGCAAATAATTATCCTATCCTATTACAGGAAAGCATTTCTAACAAATGCTAACGAAATGGAGCTGCTCCAATAAATCTGCCAAATTGGACTCTCCTAGAAGAGAAATGTTTGTAGTGGCTGATCTGTCATTGCTGAGGCTGTTTTGCTTTTAGGTGACGCTTGAAAAATTATAAGTGCACACCTGGGAAATGTAGATCGTAAAAATGTGGTGTGTGAACATAGCATGCACGAGTTGGAAAACATGCGTAGTGTGCTGGGACTCTTCTTTCGAGGCGAGATGCAGCTGCCCCGTTCCCAGCGCTCAGCCTGGGCCGGACATTGCACTGACCCCTGCTGGAGCCTGATCTTTGGAGCATCACTGTTAACATTTCTCCTAGTGCCCCTGATGTGGCATCGCTCCATTGCATTGTGGGAAAGTGTTTTAATAAATAAATATAAGTGTTTTAATAAATCAATCAATCAATCAATCAAATGCTGGCTTCCTGCAGCAGCTCGCAGTGCCGCTGCTGTTTTCTGCTGCCATTGCCACCACAGCAGGACTTTATTGACAAGGGAGGCTCAGTCTTGGAACCAGGCATGCTCACTGGAAACTTAGGATGGGCTACAGATCCAGATTTATTGTAACCTTGTGTTTGAAACCGAACCCAGTATTAATTCCAGAAGGACTCTGTTACCGTCTGAGCTGTTTCACACTGCCCCCGTTGAGTGGTTTCTGCTCGAGACAAGGCTAGGGTCGCCATGTGTCTTACCCCGCAGAGGACTGTCCTGTGATTAAAGGTCTGTCAGAACACAGTTGTGTATTCTCCTCTAGTGTGGTTTGTTTTGCATTGCACAATAAACATTAATAAAATGTATTTGAAGGCATTGTCCAGTTGGAGGGCTGTCCAGTCCAGTCCTAATGTGAAAGATAAAGAACCCCAAGAACTGCGAGCACCAGGGTCCTTGGTTTTGCCCACCGGTGCTTAGCACTTAGGCAGCAGACCCAGGGGGGTGTCAGCTCACCTCATTTACACCGCAGAGAGATGGCCTGTATTTTTTCTTTAATGGATGGTAATGATATCTACATTTGCATTGATGCATATAAATGAACATATGCAAATGTTCTGTGAATCTTTGTTCTCCTGATAAAAACATTCCTCTGTTTTGGTAGAGCCTGAGGTTTTCATGCCCTTCCTCTGTTAATGGAAGAGGCATGTGAAATTGAATTGTTGTACAGATTGAACCATAATTGTATATGTTCCACTCTTATATCTCTTTTGCAGTCAAATATTCTTCATGTTGAGCCTCTAACAGATAATGTTCTGTATGTTGGAAGAGTGTGTGTGTGAGAGAAAGGATAGGGAGAATCCCAAATTCACTCCCGTATTGCCTTGTGGCAAATCTTTTTGGTGAAGAATACATCCCCCAATCCAAGTTTGAGGGGAAGCTGAGCAAAATGCAAGCTTAAATTCCCACAATGCCCTGTTGTGATGCTAGTGGGGCATTGTGGGAATTGAAATGGTGTCTAGCTCAGTAGCTTAGTGTTCTTTGGAGCACCGGACTGCTGTGCATGCATGTGCGTGCACATGTACATGTGTGTAGAATTAATAGGTGTGCTCAGTCATGACAGCTACCCAAAGATGCCAGATTCTGAAGCCAGCCATAGCAAAACCAAGCAGAAGGTTCCCAGGATTGTGTAGTGGTTAAGAACACAGGACTGGGACGCAGGCAATCCAGGTTCTAGTCTCTGCTTAGCCATAGAGCCGACTGGTTAACTTTGAGCCAGACAGATTTTCAGCCCAACCAAACTCACAGGGCTGTTGTCATGAGGCTAAGAATGAGAGGAGGAGTAGAATTATGTAAACTGCCTTGAGTTCCAGAAAGGAAAAAAGGCAGGATATAAATATGATAAACAGACAAACATGAAGCAGGAACAATGGTTAATTAATGGTTAATTTGATGATTCTGAAAATGATGTAAGCCCCCCAAAATGGTTCTATTTTGTATTGAAAGCTATAAGCCAAAATGTTGGATGCATCGCCATCCTGTTGTTTTGAGCCAGGATGTGCTGTGCAGAATTGAACCCTCTTTGGCCTGCCAACATTTGAACAGGAGCACCAACTGAAACTCATCAGAATGCTTGGATGCAACCTGCACTGCAGGTGTGGGAAAACCTCAGAACCTTTGCCAGAAGGACCAATTTCATTTCCGAGTCCAGACCGGCTTGGTGAACAGGATGCAATAACTGGATTATCTTATATGGCAAGAAGAACAATTGTCTGCTTATCTGGGAGCTAATGAAAACAATAAGAGTATTAAAATGTCAAATCAAATTTTATATTTTGGATACAAATTGACCTAACTTGTACTTCCCAAACCAATATGTGAAATCAGATGCAATCATGCTTTAGGTTTTGTACTTTTCTAAATATTGTGATGAAACATTGCAATCCAAAATGGGAGCAAACATTTATATAGGAAAATAAATATAGCATTTAGGAAAAATGTGCAGCTCTTTACCAAAAAAAATACGCAAGCTGATGTAGATACGGGATCGACAAAAGTGTGATTTAAACAGTGTGAATGTTGTAGAAACTAAAATAAGTCCATTCATTGTTATGATATTCCCTGTTTATTTATTTATATTTTAATTTGCCCAATAAGCCACATTCTCTGGGCTGATTGCAAACAGCTAAGGACTGAAAGGCCATGAAACTGTCATATATATCAGTATATAGCACTACAATAACTCCCAATTTTTGCCTTGCTATTTCCAATTTCAAGGGTCATCTTATACACTAAGTGAAAAATTTTCATCATGTAGTGGGGGGCTCCCGTATCTGCAGGGGAATAGGCTGTAAGCCCCCCCGCCCCCCAGCAGATGCTGAAAGTGGAAAATCTGTGACTATCCCAAGGGACTTCGTTACGGGACACCACGCTCTTTGTCTTGGTACTACCCAGCCTCACTGGTGCTTTCTTTCTCAGCTCTGTGTGTGTGTGTGTGTGTGTGTGTGTGTGTGTGTGTGAAGACTCTAGAGACATTCGTGTTTTTTCTAGAATCAGTGGTTCTTTTTCCTAGAGATATTCACCTTTTTTCTAGAGACGTTTGTTGTTTTCTCTAGAGATATATCTGTATATAACAATGTATAAGAGGACCCTTGAAACTGGAAATTAGGGCTCGTCTTCTATGCCTGACATATGACAAACACCAGAAAAACAGCCCAAAATATCAACCCGGTCTTATATGCAAGTTGCCTTATATGCTGGTATATACGATAGTTAAAAATATGAAATATAATAATCTTTCTAGTCATGTTGTAGTTTCCCTAGTTACCTAATAATCATTTAGCCAATTTTCTTTCTATCATCTTTATTCCTTATTATCATTTTCCATAGGAAAAATAACAATGTCTTCTAATAGAAATATCTGCTTTTCTGGTAAAAATGAAATTACAATCACCCAACTTTTTCGACCATAGCAGAGAGATGAGTTCTTTAAGGCATACATTCTCGATGGATGACTTTGACGCTTATTTTTATTATACAAAAGCAACAAAAGGAAATGACATAGATTGATAAAAAATGGACAGGACCATAACAGGAGCTTTCTTCACGCTGAATACACCATTCATTTCCACGAAAAGATCAGTGCTTTTTCTCTTCCACCCCACTCCTTTTTTAAAAAAAGAGGCTTCTAATTTAAGGCCTGGCTGGGCCAGATGTCACAATCTCGGTGGAAACAAAGATTGCCACTGTGACGAAGTGGCACGGGCAACACACCCCTCTTTGTGGAGGGGGCCATGGTAGGTGCAGCTATTCTGGTCTTTGGAGCCTCTCCCACCCCAGTTCCTTTTAAGTTGGAAAAGTTTTCTTTTTCCCACAGGCATTGGCTTCTGAAACTGAAGTGCTGCAGTGGGCGTGCAAACGCAGGAGTGCAACGGGTGTGTTGTGGGGCTTCGCAAACTATTCTGTTGCCTGAGCAGAAAATAATATGGCCGTGGCTTCTGTGGATTACCTGCACTGTGGCCGCACCGGCAGTGAGATCGTGTCACCGGCCAGTTTATTTATTTAAAGCTTTTCTACCCCATCCTTTACCAAGGTCTCAGGATGGAAATACAACAGTAAAACAGCAAAAGTAGCCTCAGTTAACAGCCCAGATCAAACTACTATTAAAACTAACGCAACTCTTAACATATTGGGAAAATAAGGTTTTGGCCTGATGCCAAAAAGAATAATGTGTCGGTGCCAGGTGCACCTCTCTGGGGAGCATGTTCCAAAGTCGGGGCACCACCACTGAAAAGGCCCTTCTCTGGGTAGCCATTTTCCTGATCTCCTTCAAAGAGGGCTCCCAAAGGAGGACCTCCGACCCAGATCTTAGCAGGCGGGCAGGTATATAAGGAAGGAGACGCTCCTTCAGATAGGTTAGGACAGCCGTTTAGCTTAGGAAAGGAAGGGTGGCCGCTTGGTGCATACACCCCCTGCCCCCCCACACACACATGCACCAGCAGCTCCCATTGCATCCCCTTTCCCACCCTCTGTCAGGGGATGTTCAGCCCCTCACTCTGCTGCACTTGGTAGGGCCAGGCAGGAGACGCCATCACGTTGCACCCCAGCCTCTAATGCGAGTTGCATCGTTTTACTTGTTTGGGCAATGCAGAGGGGATGATAGTAGTCAGTAATGGGAGAGTATATAAAAGCTTTAAATAAATAAAATAAATACACTCTTTTTTAGGAAGGGGGTTGGGGAGAGAAAGTAAGGAAAGGAGAGAGGAAGAAAGAGAGAGAGAAAGTGCAAGAGTGGACAAGTAGGCACAGGATAAAAATATCACGAGTGGATTTCACGTTGCAAATAAGAACAAAATGTTAATATTTTGTATCTTGCTTTACTGTGAAAAAATTCAAAACCATTTACCATTAAGAAAGGAAACTAAAATAGGATATCAGATAAGTTAAAAATGACAAATCATTAACAATCACATTGCTGCAAGTAGCATATTAACAAAAACCCATATAAAACTAAACACACCAGGTAGTATTTGCAGTTTGAAACAATTATTCATTGAACACTACCTGGAATATCTTTAGTAAATATATGTAGTAAATCTTTACTAAAAGCAAGTCCAGGGTTTGAATTTCAGTTGAAGGTGACTGCTTTAAAGTAGGGATAGGCTGAAGATAGACAGCGATTTGCCAGGGGAGTACTGCTTGGTTCCCGATTGATTAATGGAAGCAATTTGCACCAGCACAGCAGTGAATAAATCCCTTTATGTGGGCAGGAGACGGAGACCATTGAGATGTATGGAACATGGGATGCAGTACATAACAGGCTCCACCCCATGCTTCCCACACTGGCAGCCGAATCTTGCTCGGAAGGGCAGCTTTCACCTCTCAGCTATGAGCTCGTTGGGTGGAGCTTGGAAAAGCGCAAGGACCTTGGCCAGTTCTCCCATCCTCCAGTCCAGAATGCAGGCATGATGGTGGCCAACCTTACAAGGCTGTGGTAAGGGGTTAGTGAAAGTGTAAAGGATACATTCTGAATCCTTTGAAAGGCTGCTATAAATCTTGGGTGGAGGTGTTAATACAGTAAGACTACCATATAAATCCCCCTGCTAAAAACGGCAGTTTCTGTTATACACAAGAGATAAAAAAGGGAAAAGCTGGCCATTTACAACCTGTGCCCGTGGGCAGCAATGCTCTGATAATTTTCCTGGTATCTGCTAACTAAACAAACAAACAAACACATTTTCTTACCAGCAGCTGGAATTCTGTGATTCTGAAAGCAGTTTTCAGGGATTTGTTTTGCATGTTGGGGCTTAGACATCACCTCTGTGTCGTACTTGGCCTTCAGGAAGGTCGCTTGTGCTTTGACTTGCCTTGTGGCAGATGTTCTGCAGGGGTGCCCGGCAGATTTTCTCAATTTGCCAAATATGCCCACCTCTAAAAAGGGTAGTTTACTCCTGATTTGCACATTTACTGCATGCTTATAGGGTGACATAAGCACTTTCATCTGGCTTTCAGTGTTGAGTATGGAAACATGCTGCAGTGGCCATTTTAGGTGGTGATGTGGGTTCCAAGAGGAATCTGGAGTATGGAACAGGAAGGGGGCATCCTCTAGCCAAGCAGCGTGTTTTGGTCTGCTCAGAGAATCTATGGTGGCAAAGGGCAGAGCTGTCCTCCCCAAGCTGACATCCTGCAGATATGTTGGGCTGTAACTCCCGTGCTGGCAGAGGATAATGGGAGATGTACTCCAACACATCTGGGAAGGCTCTGTGTGGAGGAAGCTGCTGGAGAGGTTGACTTTCCACACAAAATGCGGCAAAGACTCTCTCTGCCTTACTGTAGTTTCAGTCCATTGGGAAACTGTTTACCCTTTGGCTTTCTGCACACTGACATCTGCTCACCAAGCAGTGTCGTCACATTTCCTGTTTTCTGGGGCGGGGGAGCTCCCCCACCTTCTGCTGGGCTACACTGCATGGAGGTTCACAAGGCCAGATGCATTTAGAAGGCAGGATATGTGGTTAAAAGCAGCATCGCTAAGTAAATATAGTAGGTGTTCAGTGGTGAACTTGCTAGTTGTCTGCTCACCATGGGATTAAACTGACGGTTTAAGCACTGAATGGAGTCCTCTCTCACTCCTCCCTCCCCCCTATCTAATCCACATTTGTGTCATTGGGTTTTGTTTTTAAAGGTGACATTTTGTCATCTTTTCCCTGGTATTTCACTTACACTGAGAAATAGGCCATCAATGTATCTCCACCTCCACCAGTTTTGGACCTACGGAAAGTATTCTTAAAATAGTGCTCCCACATTTATTTGCAATTATATTTTTATGATATTTTGTGGCTGTAAGTTTTTTTTAGTTTTGTGCAAAACATGAAATGGACAACGCTAACCCAACAGAAGCAATCAATGTAGTTCCTCCCAAAGAAATAAAATTTTGTAATAAAAGAAACCACTGGATAGACCTTAGCTGACTTTCTCCTGCAGCTTTGTGAATAACAGAGATCTGATGTTATCCTGCACATTTTAAATTCTGATTAAATGCACACATATGCATGCATAATAGTTTGGATCCGGACTGTAATTTTGGAGTAATTCCACTGAACTGAATAGGACCTCAGTTAATCATGACTTAATTTCAGTGATTTTGACGGGTCCACTTTAAGCATTCAATCCTATGTGTTCCCCACCTCCCCTCCGCCCAGTTTTATATCCTACCTTTCTGGCTGTAACAGTGATCTTAAGATAGCTTACAGTGAGGAAAAAGTCAAACAATCACAAATCCAAGTAAAAGCACTGAAATTACACCAAGAAGTATAAAAATGCAAGAATAAATATATCCAGCGCCAAAGGGCTATGGTATTTTGTTTTAACCAGTGTGCATATCCAATAATGAATTGTACGCATTTGAATAAGCTTGGAAATTTAATTGAGGAGCCTCCAAGCTTGCCTTGGTTTGACTTGGAATAAGCAGTTTCCTTCCTAGAACTGGGAAGCTTTCCTTCCACTCGATTTACCAGGCTCCCACAAACTTTGGGTAATGTCGTTTTCCCAAGGGCTATTGCGGTGTCAGCAACTGTAAGGAAAACAGCATTTACCAAAAGCTTCTTTGGCCTTGCCAGTCATGAGAAAGGGAGGGGAGACGATTTCTCCTTTTACTCCTGTTGGCTGCCGCTGGAGCGCCTTTGGTAAGCAGAGCTGGAGGAGATCAGTGGGTGAGAGTTGGTTAGGTTGGACTAGTGCTTGCAGGGTGCGGAGAACACTTTTCCTTCTGGGTTTTAGTTGGAACCAGAGAAGCATTCAAGGTGATCAGTTTGCACCTCATCGTTGAGAACCTCAGTTAGTGGATGGTCACTCAGTGACTTACCTCTCTGGGCAGATTCCTGCTGCATCTGCATCACTTGATGACTGTAACTCAACCAGTGACTTGCTAGTGTTCAAGGCAGTCCTGGGCATTCACTGTTCTTTTAGAGACCTATGATTGGCTCCCCCCTCTCTTTTGCTCTTAGCACAAAGTGGCCACAGTGTGTGTTGGGGAGGGGTTAGCTATTCCCTTCCCCTCCCCTGGAAGCCCTGCTGTGAAGAAACGGCTTTCCCCACAAATCACGGTGTGGCACTGGGCAACGGGGTTGGGATTCTGGAGTAGCTAAAGAGAGTCAGACGCAGAGATCCCCTTAATCGTCGGTGTGTTGCCCCTCCCAGAAAAGCAGACCATACATAGAACTGATTCATATAGTGATTATTCATTATTACTGTTGTTGTTATTCTTATAGCAATGACGCGCTGGAAAACACATACACCCAAGCAAACCACTTTTCATTTGGTCTCCAAAACGGAGAACAAACAGACAGAGTGAAACAGCTAACCACATAATTGTGCATGTGGGAAGAAGAGTTGTCCTTACAGAGGCAGAGGTATAAACTCATGGAACAGAGCAAATGACGCCTCTTTTGTGATTTGATTGGATTAAGAGAAGCCTTTAAATGAAAGACACAATCATGCACATGGTAGGCATGGCCTGAGTGGAGAAGGCTACAGCCCAGGAGTCAGACTAGATGGCCTGGGAGGTCCCTTCTGACTCGCTCTATGTTTCTATGTCTACCTCTCTCCTTTCTCCTGCTCCCCAAGGTAGCTGTGATAACATGATAGTGTCATCTCTTTATGTCACAAATAAATAATAAAATCTGATCTGCCAGACCAGTGGGAAGACCAGATACAGGGCCAGCCAGTCATAGGACCTGGAATCAGTGGGCCATTCCTGGGACCCACTGCTTCTGCTTTTGCTGCCCCTGCTTAACTCTTTCCTCCTGGCCAACATTCCAAAGAGTAGTGAATGTCTGGATCTAGCCAGTATTCCAATTTTTCAAAATGTCTCTGATGAATCACTATTTTGCAGGAATTAGGGGAAAATTTAAAGGATGGCTGCACACAGTTGGCCAGTGCTACTTGGAATATTGTCCCCACAGCCGGATAGATGAGCCGGCTAATAGAACCTGCCATCCCCCCAAGGGATCTTGTGTCTAGGGCTTCCTCAAAACTGGAGCCAGCCCTGATGGAGTTTGATCGGAAAGCATGCTATAGACAATGGAAAGGTTTCACCATCGGTCTTGTGAAATCAAGCTTGCTCAACATATTTACTATAAACTCATGGTTGTTTGAATCCTGAATTTAGTATGTGTGCAGCTGAGCTATTTGCACCCTTTCTGTGATGTTGCTCATATTTTCTGGTTTGTCTAGGTGCGAATGGTAATTCCAGGGCTATGGTCTGAACATCCATGATGCAGCAACCTTGCTGAAACCGGGCAAGGTGGGGATGGATGGCATTTCTATTGAAAGTATGCTTTATTTGTAAATATGCATCTATAATCTAAACATTAGCCCATGCAAGTTTTAAGCAGGGTTGTGTCCTTTCTTTCCACAGTGGACGTCTTCATTTGTGGCCACCCTAGGTATGCAGGCAAATGTTGAAGGACCACACATCTTGGGTGTCTTTTTGAAGGGGTCGTAGCAATCAACATTTGAAAAATGCTTTCTGTTAGTAGTGCTGGCAAGAGGGAGCAACTCCGTTGTTTTCAAATCCCTGTCTTTCCCAAGGGGAGTTTCCCCAGGGAACCCCAAGTATGCTGTGAGCCTCGGGGAGCCCAGATCCATCTATCTTCCTCCTTGGATTGGCTTCCAAATGCGGGAAAATGAACTCCTTGCATTGTGTTTGTTAAGCCTCGTGAGCCTCAGTAGATCCTCCTCTTGATCAAATTATTATTAAATAAATGTAGTTCCTTGGAATGTGTGAACGGTTTGCATCTACATCTGCTAGGGCTTCTAGGGTGGCTTTGCAGGTGACAATATAGGGCAGAATGTCTAAGCAGCTACTAATGCTCACCAAGGAAGAGGCAATGTATCCTCAGAGAAGAGGACACAGATTTGAATGAAATGTGCACATGCTGATTTGGACATAATTTGGAAGCCTGGAAGCAATTTCATAGTGCCAAAGACTGTCCAGGTGATGTGCTTGCCTTCCTGCATAGTCTGCTGTCCAGGTGCTAACCGTAGATAGGTCAGAGCAATACAACAGTGGACCAGCTGCCTAGACAGGTGCTGGGCTCTCCCACACTAGAGGCATTCAAAAAGAAACTGGACAGTCATCTGCATGGGATGGTGTAATGTGATGTCCTGCAACAGCAGCGAGCTGGACCTTTCTTGACCCTTTCCAACTCTACTATTCTATGATTCTAGATGGCCCCAGATCTTCCCATGCATTAGAGTTCTGTCTAACTTGGATCTGGACAGGGGAGTCCTTCATAGGGGTGTAGCAGAGGGGTGAATTCCATTTTGGAGATGATATCTAGGGCCAGAATCCAGTGGTGAGTGAGGCAGAAGGCAAAAGAAATGGGCAAGAGCAAACCCTATCAGCTGAGGTTATCTTACAGTTGCTGCCACAGTGACTTTTGGAATGGGGAACAGAATGCATACAAGATGGGAAAGCACTACCTGATAGTTGTTTGGGGAATAGGAGATGGGCCAGAGGAAGGCCGGATTTGGCTCTGACACCCCCAAAAAGGATGCCTTTCAAACAAAGGACTATCCTCTGGGAGCATGTGAAATAGACTGCCCTCTGGGAAAGGGCTTGCATCCCATGTGTCCTAAATAGCAGATGCTGGGAATGGCCTCTGCTGGGAAGTGTCTACCAGGCTGGCCAGACAAGGACTCTCACGTGGCAGAAGGCAGCCTAAGTACCAACCACTTATTCAGTGATGTGATAAAAGCAACATAAAGACAGAGGTGCTTTCTTCCTGTTTACAATCCAAGGTGCCTTCCCCAGCCTGGTTCTTTCAGATGTTTTGAACTAAAACCCTTATTATCCCTCACCACTTGCCGTGCTGCCTGAGGATGTTGGGATTTGTAGTCCAAAACATTTTGAGGTCACAGTGCTGGGGAAGGCGATCTAAGGCCTGGTTAGCACATGCAGTGCGGGTGGTTGACTCCTGAGATGTTATAGATGTTCCCATCATCCAATGCTATCTTGGGCCATAAATTCCACGCAAGAAGAGAATTAGCCCTTTGGGAAGACAGTTTCTCGTTAGATAGTGGGCAGCCTCTTCCCCTTCACAGGCTACGTTCCTGTGGGGATAATTTGCAAGGCTAGCAGGGCCAGAAGTGCACGGTTTAAAAACAATCCCAAGTTGCTTGTCTCTTTTTTTGTTTAAGAATCGTAAGAGAGAAAGCAAGAGCCAAAAAAACAGGTCTTTCTTTCTCTTTGTCACACAAACCATTAATTCACACATATACATACAGCATGTACGCTGCATGCATAAATCCCACAAATTTACACACATGCACACAAATACTTGGAACTCTTTCTGGCCCCTTCTCCACTATGCACACACGTACACGCCCTTTGAAAGTGCAGATCCAGCTGAATCCATCGTTTCAAATCAGGCTTTTCTCGATGCTCAGGCAGAGAGAAGTCACTCCACCCTGCCGAAGTGAGGAGGACTTTTCCTAACTCCTTTTAAAATTTTATTACCGTATTTTTTGCTCTATAAGACTCACTTTTCCCCCTCAAAAGTAAGGGGAAATGTCTGTGTGTCTTATAGAGCGAATATGTGTGCGCAGTAAGTCTGTCAGATGTGCAGCCCATGGGGAAGTGATGGGGAATGTGCCTGTGATTATGTGCCCATTGGATTCAGAATATTTTTTTTTCTTGTTTTCCTCCTCTAAAAACTAGGTGCGTCTTATGGTCAGGCGCGTCTTATAGAGCAAAAAATACGGTAATTCTTCAGGGAAATGTAATGTTAGAATCACGCATACATAACATGTAAATGGAGGAATAGAAATAATTTATTGGTAATCAAATCTGAGTACTAGGAACAAGGTCTCTCAAGGAACATGTCTGTAGAGGGATCCATTGGTCAGGGAAGACTTAGAAGGAGCCATGGGCAACAGGTAGCCCAGGACCATGACTTGCCCAATCATGTTTCAGATCCTTTTCACTGTTGTTTCAATTTGAAGGGGTGTGTGTGTGTGTGTGTGTGTTGTGGGACACTCAAAATGTGCTATCCAAATTAGGGTTGTTGGAGAACTCTGCAACACATTTAAATGAATTCTGTGAATCTGACCTGTGGGTTCCATAGCAGAGTAACTTTTAGGTTTTTTTCCCCATGAATTTGCAGTTGTGCAAATAGAACAAAATTATCATGTGCATCTCAAAAACAAAACAAAAAAGTGAAACTGACAATGAGTGGATGATGGAATTAAAAATATCTAACCATCTACAATTTGCAAAATATTCATAGAGCAAATTCAACATAATGTATCCATCTCTGTTTTCTACTACCTCAAGCTTCATCTCCACCTCATTGTGATGCAGAAGTCAAACTTTGATCCACGCTTTGATCGGAAGTATTAGAGGAATGAGCTGAGTTTGACAGTGAAAGAATGAAAAAGTTTTTAAGTGCTAAGAAGAATTCGTGCTAGAAGGGAGAGAGAAGCCGATTCCCTTGGTCTGGTCAGTGCCTGGGCATTGGCCAGCCACAGAACTGCAAGAGCAGCCCTGCTGGGTCAAACCAAAGCCCCGTGCTGTCACTTGTATGTATTTTAAATAGTATATTTATTTGTATAAATATTGTATGTATTGTATGTATGATATACTTGTATGTGCCATAGTCCAACTTGTTTGGTTCAAGCATCTGGTATTCAGAGGTACACTGGCTTTGAATAAGGAGGTTCTGTGACGCTATCCTGACTTGTGGCTGTGGTTGGATCCATTTTCTGAGCTCCCTCTGTAGTGGAGAAGGTATAGTTAGATCCACGCTATTCATGCTGGAGGGCAGAGTGTGGTAGACAGAATATTCTGTAAATGGCAGTCTGCCTCAAAGGATCGCCCATGGTGATTCGGGCAAACACTGATATATGTGGAAGCTGGGTCCTCACACAGCTTTCTTCCTTCTGCAAAAGCATCGGTGTGCAAGAGGCACAGTGTTGTTTGATGTCTGAGTACTTCGTGACTGTATCGTTAATATGCATGTGGAGTGGATTACTGAGAAAATCCTGCCGGGATCTTTTAAGTGTGTATGGCGCTTTGGGTTGGAGCCTGAGGCCTTTCCCACATGTTCTGTATGCACTGTGGCCTTCATGTGATGCTCCCTCACTGGCATAAGCACAGGCCCCTGGGAAACACGTCCTGATGCGACACAGGCATGTTTTCCTTTCCAGTGCTGTATGTTGCTGGAGGGGACCAATGCTGAAAAGCAGCCTTCCCACATGCAGAGTCAGTAGGGTATGCTTGCTGCTGCTGCTGCTGCTGCAGACTGAAGAGCTGAGCTGAATGGAGCATCAGGAAACAATTTCACATACCTCTGCATGGAGCACCACCTGCCGTCCTCTTGTTCTGAATTACAAAGCCCGGCGTTCCTGAATATCTGGCAGGTTGTTTGCATCCAAAACATCTGAGCTCCCCAGTTTGGGGAAGACTGATGTGGCATATCAGACATGCAGGCCAGACTTCCCCGAGCTGGCTTCCTCCAGATGTGTTGGACTACCATTCCCATTGTTCTTGCTGGCTGGGGATGATGAAAGTTATGTTCCAACATGTTGGGAGGACACCGGATTGGAGAGGCTGATGGAGAGGGGCCATCATTGTCGATAAGTATAAATTAGAAAACCCACGGACTTCAGCAACATTTATTTATTAAATAGGAGGGTTGCCAGCCGGCTCTTTGTAGGAAATGTTTTCCTTCCTGGTGGTTTGTTTATCCAAAATGAGAACTCCCAGGAGGAAGCAGATCTTCTGAGAACTCAGTTGCCATAGAGTCTGGCTGGTGCTTCTGCGATGTTCCCTGATCACGAAGGAGCACAAGGACGCAGGCCCAGGGCGAGTCTCCGTTGATAAGCAAGAGGTCCTGGCAACTTCATGTGACCGCTTGAACTATCTGTTTGGAGCCCAACCCTCTTTTTGAGATACTATGTAACTGACTAGCCAAATGCAGCATCCATTATTGAGAAAATTACATGATTAATATTTTAATATTTAACATATTTTTAATCTTGTCCTCAATCTTCCTGATTACACTAACAGAAAAGTACCATAACAGCTTAAAAGAAATGAATGGATGTTTGGCTTTCACTGATTTAAAATTATCCCACCAGTTTATTCCTTTATTTATTTCATTTCTATACCGTCCAGCAGCCAACGATACCCTCTGGGCAGTTCACAATGTTAACATATACAACAAAGACAATAATCAGCAATATTTAATAATCAATAGCATATAAAATCATTATGTACTTCACTGAAGAAATAATACTTCAGATAAATGACAACATTAAACTCACAGCAACTACTATCAGATCAGTCTGGAGGTGTAACAGCAATACCAGATAAAAATAGGAGAATAAAAAATTAACTGTAAAAGTACTGGGTAAATAAAAAGGTTTTTACCCGATGCCAAAAGGAATACGCAGTATGTGCCAGACACACTTCTTTGGGGAGCTGCTTTCACAATTGAGGTGCCACAACCAAAAAGGCCCTTCCCCTAGTAGCCACCTGCCTTGCTTCCTTAAGAGGGGCTCTCAGAAGGACCTCAGATGATGACCTTAAGGCCTGGGTGGGCACATATGGGAAGAGGTGTTCCCTCAGGCAGCCTGGCCCCAACCCTTTAGGGCTTTAAATCTTAGTGTTAGCACTTTGAATCAGGCCCTGACTTCAACTGGTAATCAGTGCAATTGAAAGACTGGCATGATATGTTCTTTTCAGGCAGTCCCCATTAGCAGCCTAACTATTTAATCTATTACAGATTTAGTTGAACAATTTACTTGTTTTAAATCCATCAGACTTTGTTGTTGTTAGTTGCCAAGTCGTGTCTGAGCCATCGGGACTCCATGGACAACATTCCTCCAGGCCTTCCTGTCCTCCACCATCCCCCGGAGTCCACCTAAGCTCACACCAACTGCCTCAGTGACTCCATCCAGCCACCTCATCCTCTGCCGTCCCCTTCTTCTTTTGCCATCTATTGTTCCCAGCATTAGACTCTTCTCCAGGGAGTCCTTCCTTCTCATTAGGTGGCCAAAGTATTTGAGTTTCATCTTAAGGTGATCTATTCTACCTTAGCCTAAGAGTAAACTTCCTAACAAATCACAGATGAAAGAGAAATAATTCCTTAGATGAGAACTTTTTATTAAAACACTGCATAGGCTGTGTTTGAAAAATGCAGGATTCTTGCTGTACAAAGAAAATAATAGAATAGTGTGCTGCTTTTAAAAATACTGTTTTTCTGGATAACAAATATTTGGTCTGTAGAAAGAACATGGAGCTGTCAGAAGGGGAGGATAAGTCAATGCACCCAATAGTCTGAGCACCACACTCTAGTTTCCACCTTGAACATCTTTCTCACTTAAAATCTATATCTTCCTCTTCTTCCCTGTATGTGAACTTCAGTTGAACTTGAGTTTGGTGAAGGGTGATCACTTACCCTTTGCCAACTGGGACAAACAAGGGTGTGGATCGGCATAAAATTGGCTTGTGACCATTTATGTATGTATGTGCAAATCTAGAAATAATGACTATCATTTGGGTGGACGGCAGCTGGGTGTCTTTTGTGCCTGCTCGGCTGTCCTCCAGCTAAGGAAATGCCAAGGGTCCTGCTTCTGGGTTTTTTAGTGTTCTCCGTCTTTATGCCAAACTTTGACTGCAGAGCCCCTCAAAGAGAGGGCTCTGCTTTGTAATATAAGATATGTGGCCACAGTATTTTTTACGGAGAATACTTATAATGCATCTTAGTATTGTATGCATTCTTTTTGCCATTTCTAATTCACCCAACCAGTGAATTCACTTCTTACTGGGCAGATTAAAAATATTATAAATGTGAAAATATTTAGGGGAAAGAGAACTGTAATAAAAGAGGAGTGATCAGCATTTTTCAATTCGAGGCAGGAATGCCATGCTCTAATGAAGGACCTGTTACACATTTGGAAACAGAATGGCTTCTACGAGTATGGAGAAGAGTTAGACAGGAGGGATAAACAGTAAGGTAAAGAAATAGGTGAGAAAAACAGCACAATACAGTGTAAGTGGGAGAGAAACAGCGTGGCTAGGAACTAGGAAGAGAAAGGAAGAAGGCCAGGATGGCAAGGAAAGGGACTGGGTGGAGAGAAATAGTATATATTGTGATAGGTGATTAACTTCTGAGAATTGGGTCAGAACATTATTTATTTAATTGATTGATTCCATTTCTGTGCCGCCCCATAACCCGAAAGTTCGGGACATATGCAATTGTGTGGCTAACTCATCCTGTATTGTGTACCACCTAGAGGAACTGTTGGCACAAAGACAATGCATGACATAGTTCGATAATAGTGGTCAGCCTTATGCTCTCACTGGGAGAGGTGGAGGGGAAGTGAAAGCTTTACAGTTGACGCAAATGTTGGCCAACTGGTGGTGTACAAATCCAGCTTTTGCACATTTCCAGGAGGACTGGCCGAAATCCAGCTCCTGCGAGCAAGCTCCATACGCATGCAAATGGCACAAGGTTCCACCTCAGGCTTGCCTCTTAAGCCCAGGGTGGACACAGATGGCTTTTTACCTAGGACTGTCCTCCATTTGAAGGGTTGGCCAGTGAAGGTTTTATGTAGTACACTGTCTTCTTTTGCCCTCTTTTCAGTGGTTCTTCACTGGATACCCTAGCAAAGCTACAGATGTCTGCCTGGCTTCCTCCCTTGATGAAACCAATCTGGCGGTGGTGGTGGTGGGGTGTTACTTCTCTGAAAAGAAGAGCCTCATACAAATTGTCCCCTCATGCTTTCTGATATTGGTAAAATGTGCAGAAAAAGCAAAGTGTCTAAGTGAAAGAAGGGCCGGTGCTTGTCGTGCTGGAGGACATACATCTGTAGATCAGAGCTGCCTGTGTAGAAATCCAGCTTTAAGTAATAACTGACAGCATTTGGCATGAGCAGTTCAAGAGCGTGTACCTTTGTCCCTTTTAATCTGGTGAGCAAAAGGAAAAACAACTTCGGGACTCCTTGTTCCCGTGTCATTCCTCCTCCTGATTACCAGCGGCTTCAAATTGCAGAAGGAGCTTGGGCAATGACCCAGCCTGTGCCTTTCTTTTACACTGCTGCATATCAAAAGAAAGCTGTAAACCCATTAAATGCACTAAATGTGTTAGTGCTTCCTACCCATGTCTGTAAATGAGGTGAGGAGCCAGCTCCAAGAACTGTAAAATTGTTTGTTGCTACTAATGTGTAGCAGTCGTGATGGAGTTTAGTGGCAAGTCAGAACCAGCGGGTTACTTTGACCGATGCTTTAGATCGGGGGTCTTCAAGCTTTTTCAACAGGGGGCTAGTTGAAAGGTGCCGGCGGTGGGTGCGAGCCACCAAGGCGGTGCCAGCAGGGGGCGCGGGCCAGTGAGGGGGCGGAGGGGGCACATGCGGCGAGGCAGTGGCTTGCTCACACGGTGATCGTTTTCTCCAAGCGAGTCCAAAACGATCTCCGCGCGAGCAAGCTGCTGCCTCGCAGCACGCCCGTGCACGCACGTGATGAATCCAGAACCTCTGAGGCGGGCTGGATAAATGGGCATGGTGGGCCGGATCCAGCCCGCGGGCTGTAGTTTGAGCTTTAGATGATGGCGATTAAAATAATGGTAAATAATAGTGTAATGGACTCTGCTGTGTGAGCCTGTGCATGCGCATGATCATGGCACTGTTAGATGCTTGGGAAGGCAAAGAGAATAGCTCGGATCTGGGCATCTTTAAGCATCCTTTGGGTCAAGAGGACAAAGGGACAGCCCTGTCCTTAGCAGAAGGGCACATGGGCTGCGTGCACAAGTTCCCAGGTTAAGGCAGGTGCGTCAGCAGTTAAGGAGATCTCCCTGGGAAAAGCCCGAGGCTTTGGCTCAACCCATCGCCCACCAAGTTTTTTAGACTGCAACTCCTGCAGTGCCTTAAAAGAACACAAGTAGCTACATGCTGCTTATTAAAAACAATGAGTTCAATCCTTCGATTTTTCCTCTTTTTGGTCTATGACTTCCATCATCTCCCCTCCAGTTGGCCATACTGGCTAGGGCTACTGAAAGTTGTAGCCCAAAATATTAGGAGGGTCACAAGTTTATTATTTATTTATTAGATTTTTATCCTGCCCCATTAGCCATAAATGTATTGGACTTTGATCCTATCCTTGTAGGTAGAGTCTAAGAGCTGCTCTTAGGCTCCACCTACATCCAACTTGTCTGGCATGATGCCCTTCATGTGATTTAAGCGACAAATCCAGCCCAGGTCAGCATGGTCAGTGGTGGGGGATGATAGGAGTTGTAAATGATAGGAGTTGGCAGGAGAGCTGATGATGTGAAATTTCAACTTGATGAGTCTTGGCCAAGAAGAGCAGAGTCTCCTGGTTGCTCCATTGGCAAGCAAGCTTTGAAGGTTTTCTAGGTATCCCCACATTCTTGCTCTGGGTTCTTGGTGGCAACTGATTCCAGCAGTCCATCCCTTTGGCCAGGGCTGGGAATTGGTGGCAAACTGGGCCAGATCAGGGTCCTGGCTCAAGACCAAGAGTCATAACACCGGTGCTGTGATGACATCTGCACCCGCTTTTGTTGCCACAGTGAGCAGCCAAAGGAAGGAGGGCATTTCCGTTGTTGTGAAAGGTGGGCAAAGTGGGTGGTGTAAATCTACCACTGCTGCTTCACATTCAGTTTCAGGTGAGGGCAAGTAAGTTCTTAAAATGCATTCCTTGCTTTAGTTATGCCCCTCACTATAAATTCAGGGTGAAAATGGTCTCTTTGAAGATTGGCTTTGAAGCAGGAGCTCTGAAGCCCCAAGTCTGACCCTGGGATCTTTCCCAGAATTCTTTGTGGTACAAGAAGAGACTCTTGTGGTCTCTTCCCACAAGATCACCATGGTCTGTCTCCCCCACAATGGGGCACAGCTGGCTTTTCTCTCCTTCCCCGGCCCTCTGCTTGCTCAGTATCCTGTGAACAAGTGTATGCAAGAAACTGCTCTGTGGGAAGTGAAACCTTTAGCAGGCTTCCCCCCTCCCCTCACCCCTTGGTTGCTCGTGCTCCAGCAGAGTGACACAGAATGACTCACAGCAAGGACCAGAAACCTGAAGTGAAGCTTTCATGGGTTATGCCAGGTCAGTGTCTGCTTTGTTTGCCCTTTGATTCCGATCAGTCACACTTCTTTGGCCCTGACTATTTTAGGAATTCTTTCCAGTGTCGGTGTTGTTGTTTTTAACTTAGCAAATAGCTTATCTCTCGATATTTGAAAGTGGTGGAGGGGAGGTGGAATGACATGCTATAGGTCACAGTGAAGGCTTACCATTATCACCATCGTCTTCTTCATCAGTGCCTGTGTGGGTGTAGTGGTGAAAGTGTTGGGCTCTGGAGATCTGGATTCTAGACCTGACTTGCTGGGGCTCTTTGAGCCAGTCACTGATTCTCAGACTCTACCTTGCAGGTCTATTGTAACCTTCTGTGTAAGAGGAAGAAAGGCGAAATATCAGTGTACATACACTGCAAGATTTTTTTAAAAATAGTTTTACAGGCCAGGGAAAAAAACCTGTGCATCTCTCTCTCCCAGGCTCTGCAGTAGCTGGTGCTATCCATTAGGACTGGTAGGGTCTGATAAGAGCCAGGGTTGGGCAGGGACCCCGAAGACCCAGGCTCGGTCCCCACTGGGCCACGAAGCTCCATGGACAACTCAAAGCCAGTAGTTGACCCTCGGCCTAATCTAAAGCACAGAGTTGCTAAAATGATAAGTGAAAAGGGGAACTACTGGGTAGACCACCTTGGGTTCCTCACAAAACAAAACAGTGAGATACAAATGTCATAATAATTATAATAATGGTGCTGGTGATGATGATGCATTTATTATTGTAATAAAACCATCTAAAGTTTTATAGCCACTGTACCTAGACTTGAATCAACATGGTTTCCGGCCAAAGGTGTATGTTCTAAGAGACAGAATGCAAAAGAGGGAGAAGAGTGGGAGAGAGGAGGGAAACTGACCAGTTCAGTCATTAATTCTTCATAATTCTATAAATAGGTAGTGGCCAGGTGAAATAGCCACTGTGGACGATGGTTCTGGGAAAGTGCTGACAGCCTGAGAGGAACAAACTGTGCCAGCTCCAAGTTTAGGAGAAGGAACCTCCAGGGAACAAGTCCTCCATGCTTCCCACACCCTTCTTGCCATGCTCACCCTCTGGACTCAGTCCAGATCTCTGCCAGAGGGAAAGGCCAGGTGAGGTGAGCAGACGGCAGGGGCAGCAGCAGCTGCTGCTGCTCCGGGCTCCTTGTCACCTGCCTGATCGTGCTCTCCCTGGGCTGGAACAAGGGAGTTCTGGTGGTGCAATCCCGGCAGTGTTGACTCAGAGGGCCAGCTGTACAGAAAGCAGATAACTATGTGGCGCTCGGCTGTGTCCTCATGTCTGGGTCCCTGTGCTGAAGAACATGACCTTCAGCTGACCTGGCCAGCCAGGGAACTCTCTGTGGAGTGAAAGATACTCCTCCTCCGCGGGTTGCAGTAGTAGCGTGCATTGCTGGAGCCCTCTCCAAAGACCCTTTGGGGACCTCAAAGGCTAGTATATTTATTAGGGCAAGTGACCCATGCAGGCTGCTCGGAATCCCTGTCAAAATGCTTCGGGTAAGGCCCATCACCCAAGACTTCCTTCTGAGATAAGTGGAGAGGCCCTCTCGTGGATGGGTAGTTGGTTATGGAGCAGGGAGCAAAGAACTGGAATGACTTGATGGTGCTCCCAATGGAAGGATGCCAGAAGTGTGTCCCCGGAGGGTTGTGTGTTGGGGCAAGTGCTTTTTAACTTGTTAGCGAGTGATCACAGCACGTAAATGGTGGGATTTCCGCCTACCAAATCCCGTGATGGCCTCCAATGCAGGTAACTTGGGAGCTGAGTGGAGGCTGCTGGTCACGTTGTACGGATGCTGCTTACTCCGCCGGAGGCAGCATGAACTGGAGATCCCACCAAAAACGCCCCGGTGGAGACATATGGCAGGGAATACCTTCCTTGGATGGTAGGTCACCCTGCGCTGGTTCTTGGCTCTGCATGCCCTGCCGTGTGCTCTCAGCCTTGGTGAGGAACAGACAAATCAGACTGTTGAATGCAGACCTGGGGTGGCCAGCTTCCATTTGTGGTTTGCTGTGAATACTTGCAAATGCTCTCAGTGTAGTTTACCAATCATAAAATCAAGCAGCAGCAGCAGCAAAACAGGAAGAATAATAGTGTCCCAATAATACAATGTTAAACATTAACAGCATTTAAAATATTAGACATTGATAACTCAGGGGTAAAATTATGTTGTTGCTGGATTATTAAAGAATGAATACCTGCTTAAAGAAGAAGGTCTTAACCTGGCCTCTAAATATATACAGCGAAGCACTGAAGATGGTAGATGCGGGGGCCACCACAAAGAAGGCTCTTTCCTTGATAGTCACGTTACCCAGTGAAGAGTCTCTGAGGATGATATTAGCAGTTGGGCAGAACCATTGGTTGGTCTGGGCTTTTGTTTTTACTTTATACTGTCTTTTTGAACTTTTAAATAGTATTTTATTGTGTTGTATTTTATTGTCTTAATTATTCTGAACCATTTGGAGAGCTTTAGCTATTGGGCAGCATAATAGTATAATGTTCAAAAATAGTGGGAAAAGTTCTTCTTCGGATGGATTGTCTCTAAACATTGCCTTTAAACATGGATTGTCTTGTTTAAAGGAGGTGGTAGTCTGGCCAGTCCTAAAGAAGGCATCCCTGAATCCAGAGGTGGCCGCCAATTATAGACCGGTGGCCAACATCCCGTTTTTGGGCAAGGTGCTAGAGCGGGTGGTGGCGGGACAACTCCAAGCACTCTTGGATGAAACTGATTTTCTGGACCCATTTCAGTCTGGCTTCAGACCCGGGTGCGGCACTGAATCTGCCTTGGTCGCCCTGTGCGATGACCTGTGCAGGGAGAGAGACAGGGGGAGTGCGTCCCTGTTGGTTCTCCTGGACCTCTCAGCGGCTTTCAATACCATCAACCATGGTATCCTTCTGGATAGGCTAGCGGGACTGGGGGTTGGAGGCACTGCTCTGCAGTGGTTCCACTCCTATCTTAATGGCTGACTCCAGAAGGTGGTGCTGGGGGACTATGGCTCTGCGCCAAGGCAGCTATGCCATGGAGTACTGCAGGGATCCATTTTGTCCCCCTTGCTATTCAACATCTACATGAAACCGCTGGGAGAGGTCATCAGGAGGTGTGGGCTGCGGAATCATCAGTATGCGGATGATACCCAGCTCTACCTCTCATTCTCCACCGATCCAGGTGAGGCAGTGGCTGTGCTGAACTGGTGCCTGGCTGAGGTAATGGGCTGGATGAGGGCCAATAAACTGAAGCTCAATCCAGACAAGACGGAGGTCCTGTTGGTGGGTGGGTCGGGCTTCGGGGTGGGGGACCTGGGCCTTGTCCTAAATGGGGTTGCACTCCCTCTGAGGGACAGGGTCCACAGCTTGGGAGTGCTCCTTGACCCTGAGCTGTCATTAGAAGCTCAGGTGACGATGGTGGCAAGGAGCGCTTTCCATCAGCTCCGGCTGATCCATCAGCTGAGTCCATTTCTGGAGAATGACTGCCTGGCGACAGTGACCCATGCGTCGGTAACTTCCCGACTAGATTTCTGTAATGCGCTCTACGTGGGGCTACCCTTGAAGACAGTCCAGATACTTCAATTGGTGCAAAATAGAGCTGCCAGGCTGCTGATGGGGACTGGGCGTTGTTCTCATATAACCCCAGTTCTCCGTCAGCTTCACTGGCTCCCGATTGAAGTCCAGGCTCAATTCAAGGTGCTGGTTATGACCTATAAAGCCCTAAATGGCCTGGGACCTGGATACCTAAAGGAGCGCTTGCGCCCAAATAATTCCCCCCCTCCCCCTGAGATCAGTGGGAGAGGCCCTTCTCCGGGAATCCTCCGTGAGTGAGATTAGGAGGGTGAGCACCCGGAGGAGGGCTTTCTCTGTGGTGGCACCCCACCTATGAAATGCGCTCCCCAGAGAGGTCTGCCTGGCGCCGTCATTATTTGCTTTTTGGCACCAGGTGAAGGCCTTTTTATTCAAAAGTTATTTTAATTGCTAATTTATTATTATTGTATTTATAATATTTTAATATATAACCGAGATGGGCCAGTTTTAAATGTATTATATATTGTATTGTATTTTATCTTGTATATGTTGTAAGCCGCCCCGAGGCTTTGTTGCAATGGGGGCGGCATAGAAATGTTTTAAATGAATGAATGAATGAATGAATGAATGAATGAAATAGACCAGGGGTGCCCAACCCACTGCGCATGGGCTGCATGTGGCCCAGGGTGGCCATGAATGTGGCCCAACCCAAAATCATAAACTCACTTAAAACATTATGAGATTATTTTGCATTTTTGGGGTAAATTGATTGTGTTGTTCTCAAGTGTGAACTTTGTAGACAACAACACTGTGTTGCAATGCCATGTAAAATAAACATGCGCATGCTATTTGTACACATGTGTGGTTTCCAGTGCGATATTTTCCAAGCACAGACAGTCGAATTGACACCATCAGACATTACAAATGCTCATGGTGACCTGGCAAGTGAAATGCCGATATTATCATTTTATTATTAATAATAAATATATTAATTATTTATTAATATTATTAATATTTCAACCTACCATTGCAAACAAGGGATAACACAAAAATTATGTATAGATCTTTTTTTGCTCATCAGCTTTCGTTAGTGTTTATGTAGTTAATGTGTGGCCCAAGACCATTTTTCTTCTTCCAGTGTGGCCCAGAGAAACCAAAAGTTGGGCACCCCTGCCCTAAACCATTTAGGGTTTTAAAGATCAGGCAGCAACACTTTGCATCCAGCATGGAAACTGACCGACACCCTGTGCAAGGGACTCGCCTGGAGTAATATGTTCAGAGCGCAGTGCCTGGCCTCGCATATTGCACCCTGCAATGCTCCGGGCAGGAGTTTTCATGGATAGCCGGCAGCCAGGCTATCGGTCCATGGCCCTCATAGCTGGCATCTCAGCTGAAGCAGAGAAAAGGCGCTTCGTGCCACCGAAGCCAGAAGGGGACCCGAGCTGGATCTGTAAGCACCCGAGATTCTGGACTTGCTCTTTCCAAGAGAGGCAACCCCAGTCAGAGCAGGTTGAGCGCGCCTGACTGGACAGATGAGCCACCCACCAGGGGAACCCCTGTCTTGCTTGGATTGAGTCTGGCTATTTGGCACCTCAGTCGGAGAAAGGTAGCTGTCTTAGGTGGCAGGTGCTGGGGCGGCGGGGGGGGAGCCCTTCTCCGTTCCTCCTGGACGCCCCCCCAGCTGTTTCCCTCTGATGGAGGGCAGTTCTGTGTGTGCCGTACGGCCTGGTCTCCCCTGCCCTCTGCCCCATCCAGACAACCGCCGTCGTGGCTTGGCTTGCGCCGTATGAACAAAGCATGGTCACATAGACTACTTGGCGAGGTCCTTCTGCGCATAGCAGGCCACACGAATAAAAATGCTTGGAGACTCTCTTGGGATTGGGAACATGGCCGTGCAGAACCAGGATTTCGGAAGAACGGGCAGTGTGCATAAAAGCTTTTGTCAGTGAATGTGTTAGTCTTTAATGTGCCATGAGAGTCCTTGTTATTTTTGCCTTAACCGGCGTGCACAGCAATCATTCTGGTAACTGAGATGCATGCGTAAGCCTCGCTTATGCAATCCATGCTTTCTCTGCCTTTTTGCTGACTTGGCTAATTCGATAACCGAGCTGTTCCATTTTCTAGTCTTTTTTAGAATTGCAAAACCGATGTCACTGAGGTTGGGGCATGTCTTCTGTTGTCTTCTCTCCAAGTCGTGCACACAACATTATTGACTAACTTGGCACCCTCATGCCAGGCAGCCTTGACAAAAGATACTTTTCAGATTCGTAAAGTCAACAAATGCCATGTTTCTGCATGAACGGAATGTGTCCTTGGGGAATGCTTTGGGGTCTGCCTTACACTGAGAACCTCACGGTGAATCAGGAAATAATGGCATAAGTAGATGCAAGGAAAAATACTTCAAGTCACAATACTTGGAAGGTTTCAGACAGCTGATGTGATTGTAACTGTAGCAACCAGAAAACTCCTGAGAGTAAAATTTCTTACAGAGTTACCTAGGCAGCTTGTAGGGTGGCTGTTTGTACATCTTCAGAAAGAGAAAGGAAAAAGGTTATGGATTTGCAAAGAATTTGTATATGCCCATTTAATTTAAATGCACAGTAAACATGCACAGCTCTGGATATCTCCTACTCTTTCCTTGACTTTTACTAACTCTCCCTCCTGATCCTGTTTCTTTTTTGAGATTTAGTTTAAGTTTAAAATTAAATGGGTGATTTCCAGAGTAATAAATGAAAGGGCATCTGAGGAGTCTTGAGGAGTCTTGAGTTCCAAGCAGTAGAGCTGGTAGAAAAACTGTAATTTTCAAAGGCCTTTATGTGGCCTGTGGGAGAGGCTGTTGGCTCTTTAAAATTATTCACTGGAAGACATTCTGGATGGCAGAGGATTAAATCTGGTCATAAAGTGTGGTTTTATTGTGAAGAATAACATTGTAAAAATGCTGCTTTCATAGTCATCAGAATCTCTTCATTACAAATGTATGTTCAACTATAGTCTTCTGTTCACTGGCGCATCAAAATACTTTCCTACAATTTTATTTCAAAATTGAGCAAAGAGGGGATTTTTCTTAGCTAAGCCATGCCAAAGTTTATTCCTTGTGGGCACAGCACATGGCATAATAGAAAGACCCTAATTCCAATTTCCCCAACCTGCTGCCCTCAGTTTGGATGAGCTGGACCAGAGCAGTCTTGGGGAACCTCTGGTCTGATGCCAAATTCCTCTCTCCCAAGGCTGCACCCCGGACGGTCCCTTCCTCGGATGCCCCCTCATTCTCTAACCAGCCACCATTAGATGAGTCCTGCTTGCTGTGCAGTCCCCCTTCCTCCCCCCCCCATTAAAAAAAGTCAAAATGCCTCTCCTAAGATTATATTTGTTGGCTCTCAGAACTTCGAACTACAAAATGCTGGTGTGTTTTCAGAGGTGGTGTTAAGAAGTGGTCCACTAGGGCAGAGTCCCAAATCTTTCATCTGGAACCCCCAAACTCTGGGACACCATCTGCCCCACCACCTTGTTTTCCGTGGACACTTGCTCAAATAAAGCTTGCAAGGGTGCTGGATGTTTCTATTACACCCCAAACTTGGATAACACTTCCATATGTAACTATGATCCATTTCAAATGGTGAGATTTTTCTTTTTCTAATGTCCCCTTGAAAATGTGTGCATGCATTTTTATATGCATTTTTTTTACAGTAGTGCATTTCAACCTCACCTTTCTTCCCCTTGCAAGAAACCCAAAGCCGCTTTCTACTCCATTTTTATCCTCACAGCAGCAACCCTGTGATGCTGAGAGTGCGTGACTGGCCCAGAGTTGCCCTGTGAGCTCCATGCCCTGAGAGTGGGGGCAAGAGCCCGGATCTCCCTGGTCCCTAATCCAGCACTCTCAGTACCAGGCCACGCTGATTGAGCAATTTCCCCAGTGCGATGCATTTTTATGTGCATCACAAATGTGCACATTTTTGTGTGCTCTTTCTTCTAATATGTACACTTTCCATCAGAGAGCCGTGTCCCAAAATTTGGAGAACAGTGAAGTTTGAAGGCTCACTGGATTTTGGTTTGCACATTGATTTGAAAGTTTGTAAATTTGTATTTAACTAAGAATTTAACAAATTTCTACATCCATAGATGTTGTTGGGGCATTTAAAAAAAAATGCTAATATCCGGAAGGCAGTGGGTGCTGCTGAAGATGCAGTTACTGGCCTGGCAAGTTTAGGTGATTAGTACCTGTCCTGCTTTCAGGACGGAATGGAAAATGGAAATCCATTGGCTAATGAGTAGCCTTGTCAGTGCTGAGCTGATTACAGATTTCTGCAGGCAGCCTCCAGAGAGTCTGACACATGGAGCCTGCCATCTCTTGAAAGTATGGGGCAAACCAGACTCCCCTTTTTCTTGCCAGGAAGTGGTGGCCATTTGCCTGCCTGCAGATGCAGCATAGAAACACCTGACATTGTCCTGTTTCTGTTCCTAGGCAGTGGGGACAGATGTGCCCTTCGGCCCTATGAGACTCCATCAAGATCAACTTCAGGTAAGCCACGATGCCAACTCCACGTTTTGGACTTGTCAAAACAAAACTGCCTTTTTCTTTTCTTCTGCTATTCATTAATACAAAAAAAACAGGCAAATGCAGCATGTGTGTGGATTTTATGCCACCTGTGGGCTCATTCCCTGCTCTTTGATGCTCATCACAGTGTATCATAAAGACAAAAATGTAATGCAATGCTCTAATGCCAGCATGCACAGATCAGTAAGCCTTAAAGCAATCCTGAAAGGGAGTCAAGGTTGCCTAGTAGTTAGTATGCTCCACTAAATTCAGGGAGTCCCAAGTTCAAGTCCTCCACAGCTATGAAATTCACTGGGTGGCCAGTTGTTCTTTTGGGGCAATGTAACTGGAAGAGTTGTTCTGAGGATAAAAAGGGCAGGGGAAGGAAGCTTGAGTTCCACCCTGAGGTCCATGGAGAAGGAATATGAGAACATAAGAGGAGCCATGCTGGATCAGACTAAGGACCCACACAGTGGCCAGCCAATAACAGGAACCAGCAAGGGGGACACAAATGCTTATGCCCCAGCTTCCCACTCCTTTGCTCCAGCGACTGGTGTGCATAGCTATACGGTCTATATTTGCCTAGGTGCACCAGTTGGGATACAATTGTTTATAAATCAGTCTGTGAAGTAAAATCACATATGCCTGCAGTTGGGTTCACAGAGCTGAGACCTTGGAGTTTCCAGCATGGAATCCATTTTGAAAATGAATTTCTGGGAAATTGCATTTCTACCATAGATTTTGATTTTCTGGTTAGCATTAGCTGGGGTTTGAACCAGGAAACATTGCTTCATGTGTGAGCTGGCAGAACAGCAATGAAGTATTCTTGGGCTCTGGGCTTAGCCCTGCCCAACCCGTCCATTGGGCTTTCCTAGACAGGAAGTGCTATAAAAGGCTTCCTGTTTGGGCTGGGACCTTCTGTCAAGTCCGCCAAGCAAGCTAGGTGCAGATTGTGGGGTGGGGTGCAGTGGGGTGTGGAGCCGAGGCAAAGTGGCTTGAGGAGGACTACCCAAAGCTGAGGTCTGAATAAACATTTGGATCAGAGGGAATTCTGTTGGGCACATGCTTGTGCCTTGGCCTCTTCTTACATCACCTGACATGGTGTCAGACACCTTGAAAGAATTGCTTGCCATGACACAGTTTTCAGCTCCAGAAAAGCTTTAGCTTCACAGATCCCTCCCAAATCTCCAAACATGTTTCCCCCAAAACAACAGAGTTAATGAGAGGGACTGTTTTCATCAGAAAGTCCAAAGGCTTGGGAATAATGTATCAGATGCTAGAAGTGACTTTGGGCACAAAAAGGAAGAGCATTTCAGAGAAAGAATTCTGTTTGGCATTCAGTTTTGGCCTGCACTTTCCCCTGAAGTAGCCTGACAGGTTCCACATTCACTACTTGGCTGCCAAATCTGAGGCTCGGAGGGCATCTCTCCCATACTAACTGAGATCTGCAGATCAGGCCTTCCTTGCTGGCCTATCACCTGCACAGGTATGCCTGACAGCAACCAGGGAGAGGGGCTTTTCTGTTGTGACTTCCCTTGGAAGGCTCTCCCCACTGCAGTGCAATAGGCGGCTTCTTTTATGGTGTTTCAGAACCTATTACAACCTTACCTGTACGTTCAGACATTTGCTTATTCTAATATCTAGACCAGTAGATTGCCGTTGCTGCCACCTTTATCTTCCACTTTATTCTAATTGCTGCTTTAATACATTTTGCACGCTCCTTGTGATTTGATAACCATGAGCAGGGTATAAATATTTTAAACAGGCAAACACATTTGGTCTTCTGTCCTGCTCCTTGATTCAGAAGATTGCAAAGCAGCAATCATGTTTCTGATGCTTGAATTTGCCGTAAATTGGTCCCATTAATATAGCTGCAAATACAAGACAAGTCTGGATGAGTTTTTCTTTAACAGAGTTTTGTCTTCAGGGGGAGTTGTTAAATAAATCCCCAGTCAGTCAGTCAGTCAGTCAGTCTCTCTCTGTCTCTGTCTCTCTCTCTCTCTCTCATATACAGATATGCACTAGGTGTAAGATTTATTGGCAGGCATTCCTGCAAACTTAATCCAAAGAGTTTGTGGTGCTGGAATGTCTGGAATTGCTTAGAAGTATGAACTAAAGTTGGGTGTTGAGAGGAGGGAAAATACAGAGTCACGGTACTGACATTTTATAGAGAAAAGAGCGGAGAGCAAGTGCAGGGGCACTTCCTGACTGCCGGGCCGTCAGGTTTCGGGATCTCAGCAGGTTATCCTTGAAGAGGTTATATATTTAGCCAGTCCAGGATGATTTCCTCTGACAGACGGCTGCTCTCCAAGGGTCTGGCAGAGACAGGGCCAGTTTCAAGGTGCTGCAAGCCGCCCCCTCCCCCTCCCCACCTTTGTATTTGTCAGCTGCGCATTGGCGTGGGCAGGGCAGGGCAGGCAGACTTGCCCATTGCCCCTTCCTGAAAGTGAGGCCCTTTGGACAAGCCGACCGTGGAAGCTTCCATATGCACCACAGGTGGCAAACACGGAGGAAGGTGACGGTCACAGCAAAGCGTCAGCAGTACCGCCAGCAGTCTCCCTAGCCGCCTCACCCAGTGCCTTGCCCTGAGGAAGGGGCCCTCGCCAGGCCTGGGGCCCTCCAGAGAGCCCCTCTGCTGCCTTCCCTGCGTGTGCTCCAGGGGCAGGCTGAGCAGCAGTGAGGAACGCCTGGCCAGGACGGAAGCCCTTTGCGTGGTGGATGGGCTGGTGGCGCTGCATCCCCTGCCTTTGCTGCCTTAGCCATGCAGAACACGGACGCCCGTGGAGGGACAGAGCGTGGCACACAGTCGCAGAAGAGCACACACTGTATGGCTGCTGCCTCCTCGGAATTGGCACTGCCAGGGATTTATTTTTATTTATTTTATTTAAATATTTTTATGCCGCCCCTTGCAGCAGCCTCGGGGCGGCTCACAACACTAAACAAATATATTATCAAAAACATATACCATATTTAAAAAACTGGCCCATCTCAGGTTATCATATAAAAACATACAACAAAATATAAATAAGAAATTTAAATTAATACATAAATTAAACATAAATTAAACAGACATTAACTATTAAAATATTGTCTAAATAAAAAGGTCTTCGCCTGGCGCCGAAAAGCAAATAACGACGGCGCCAGGCGAGCCTCTCTGGGGAGCGCATTCCATAGATGGGGCGCCACCGCCGAGAAGGCCCTCCTCCGGGTACTCACCCTCCTAACCTCACGCACGGAGGGTTCCCGGAGGAGAGCCTCTGCCGCTGATCGTAGGGGGCGGGAGGGCATATATGGTCGCAGGCGCTCCTTTAGGTAGCCAGGGCCCAAGCCGTTTAGGGCCTTATAGGTAAGGACCAACACCTTGAATTGGGCCCAGACTTCAATGGGAAGCCAGTGGAGCTGACGGAGAACTGGGGTGATGTGAGAACCATGCCCAGTCCCCGTCAGTACCCTGGCAGCTCTATTTTGCACCAGTTGAAGTATCCGGACCGTCTTCAAGGGAAGCCCCACGTAGAGCGCGTTACAATAATCCAACCGGGAAGTCACCAACGCATGTGTCACTGTCGTCAGGCAATCGAGTTCCAGGAAGGGACGCAGCTGATGTATCAGTCGAAGCTGTTGGAAGGCGCTCCTCGCCACTGCTGACACTTGAGCAGTCAAGGTCAGCTCTGGGTCGAGGAGCACTCCCAAGCTGCGGACCCTGTCTTTCAGAGGGAGTGCAACCCCATTCAAGACTAGGGTCAGGTCCCCTACACTGTAGCCCGACCCACCTACCAACAGGACCTCCATCTTGTCTGGATTGAGCCTCAGTTTATTGGCCCTCATCCAGCCCATTACCTCGGCCAGGCACCGGTTCAGCACAGCCACCGCCTCACCTGGATCGGTGGAAAACAAGAGGTAGAGCTGGGTATCATCCGCATACTGATGATTCCGCAGCCCACACCTCCTGATGACCTCCCCCAGCGGTTTCATGTAGATGTTAAAAAGCATGGGGGACAAAATGGAGCCCTGCGGAACCCCATGGCATAACTGCCATGGCGCAGAGCCATAGTCCCCCAGCACCACCTTCTGGTATCGGCCATTGAGATAGGAGTGGAACCACTGCAAAGCAGTGCCTCCAACCCCCAATCCCGCCAGCCTCTCCAGAAGGATACCATGGTCGATGGTATCGAAAGCCGCTGAGATGTCAAGGAGGACTAACAGGGACGCACTCCCCCTGTCCCTCTCCCTGCATAGGTCATCGTACAGGGCGACCAAGGCGGATTCAGTGCCGAAGCCGGGTCTGAAGCCGGACTGAAATGGGTCCAGATAATCAGTTTCCTCCAAGAGTGCCTGGAGTTGTCCCGCCACCACCCGCTCCAGCACCTTACCCAGAAACGGGATGTTGGCCACCGGTCTGTAATTGGCGACCACCTCTGGATCCAGGGAAGCCTTCTTTAGGACTGGCCGGACTACCGCCTCCTTTAAGGGGGCCGGCACCCGGCCGTCTCTCAAAGAGGCGTTGACCACCTCCAAGATCCAGGGCTCAATCCCGTCCTTGGCGCTCTTTAATAGCCAAGATGGGCACGGGTCCAGTAAACAGGTGGTTGAGCGTACCGATCCAAGCACCTTGTCCACATCATCGGGCCTCAAAAACTGAAATTCATCCAATAACGAGGGACAAGCCGGCATGGTTGGTCCCTCCCCAAAAGAATCAGTACCAAAAGTGGAGTCCAGCTCGTGACGAATCAGAGCAACTTTCTCCTGGAAATGCGTGGCGAACTCGTCACAGCGGGCTTTCGAGGGTGGCACCAGATCTTTACCGGGGCCCGGTTTTGTCAACCCCTGCACCACCCGAAAAATCTCCGCCGGACGGCATTGCGAGGAGGCAATGGACGCGGAGAAGAATCGCTTCTTCGCCGCCCTCACCGCCACAGCATAGGCTCGATAGTGTGCTCTAAGATGTGTTCGGTCGGACTCATCACGTGATTTCCTCCACCTGCGCTCTAGCCGTCTCCCAACCCGCTTCATCGCCCGTAATTCCAATGTATACCAGGGAGACGAACGGGCTCTGCCAGGTTGGAGAGGGCGCTTGGGAGCGATCATGTCGATGGCCCTGGCCATCTCCCCATTCCATGTTTCGACCAGGGCCTCCACAGGAGCGCCAGCCTTGTCAGCCGGAAAATCCCCCAGAGCCCTCAGGAATCCGTCCTGATCCATCCGGCTCCGGGGGCGGACCATCACAATCTGGTCCGCACCCTTACAGAGGGAGAGGCCACTCTCGAGCTCAAACCTCACGAGGAAATGATCTGACCATGACAAGGGTGTCAAATATACATTCTTCACCCTCAGGTCACCCTCTTCCTCCCCCGTCGAGAAAACCAGGTCCAAAGTGTGTCCACGTTCATGGGTCGGGCCGGTGACATGTTGAGACAGCCCCATGGCCGTCATGGCAGCCATGAAGTCCTGAGCCGCCCCAGAAAGGTCAGTCTCGGCATGGAGATTGAAGTTCCCCAGGATCAACATCCTGGGGGTCTTCAACACCAGGTCTGAGACGACTTCTGTCAGTTCAGGCAGGGAGTCTGTTGGGCAGAAGGGTGCTCGGTACACCAACAGAATCCCCAATCTGTCTCGATCACCCAACACCAAATGGAGACACTCCAGCCCCGGTCTCGAAGGGACAGGAAGCCCCGTGAGGGAAAAAGCAGCCCGATAAACTAAAGCGACCCCCCCTCCCCTCCCCTCCAGGCGTGGTTGGTGCTGCACAAGGTACCCGGGCGGGCAAAGCTCCGAGAGGGAGACATCTCCCCCCTCGCCTGCCCAGGTCTCAGTGATACAAGCCAGGTCGGCCCTCTCATCGACTATCAAGTCGAAGATAGTATTAGCCTTATTATGGACCGACCTGGCATTAAGTAGCAGCACCGTTAGGCCTGTGGGGCAGCTGACAAGACTCCCTGGTACCCGCCGGTTGGGGGAATAACCAGAAGGAGGGACAGATGTTAACCATCTGTCACGCCTTCTCCTAGGCGGCAACGTTAGACCCCCATTGCGACCATAACGACCATTGCCCGTCACCACCCCGATGGCGGCGCCCCCGCACTCCCCAGGTACCATCTAAACAACTTACCTGAGATGGGCCGCTAAAATAATTAAAATATAAACTTTAAAAACCCCACCCACTTACCCTTCAGCCTCATGGCCAAGGAAAATGTCAACACAGCCGGAGCCAAGCCAAGGTCCAAGGTTCCCGGCCAGCCCAGCCCCCAAGGCCCCAACGGCCCTAACGGCGGCGACACCGCCCTTAGGCCGTTGCCCTTCGGCCGCCGGCCCGAGGCCGCCGGCCCCGGGCGGGACCGTGGCCTTAAAGGCCCCGTGGCCTCCGCTTCCGGCCCCAGCTGCCGGCCCCGGTTCGCCCCGGCCCGCCCACCTCGGCGTGAATCTGGAACCTTCCATATGCACAGCACGTGCTCTTTTGTGTGTGCACCCAGTGGCACGGCAACTGGTTCTCTGTGGTGCCATCTCGTCCCGCATGGGGGTACACGCGAGTAATACAAAAAAGGTGAGGGGCACCACATAGGCCGTTTCCGTCACATCAGCCCTGTATGGGAAGGAGAACCACACCATCTGCTTCACCCATGCGCCCCTTCCCTTGCAGAGGGTCACCTCCCCACAGTTGCCTGGAGGGCCCCCTCAGCTTCTGTGGGGGGGGGGGGAGCCCATCCCTGCAGTTCCCTGCCAGCTGTCACCCCTTGGGGAAACACCTCCTTCTGCTCTGGACCTTCCAGCCTGCAAAGGGAGCATGGTTACTGCTGGGTGAACTGTTAACCTTGAGAACAGCTCTGTGGGAATTAAACTTGTTCAAGTGGCACCAGATAAGCAACCATCTATTTATTTTTTCCTTGATAACAACTTTATCTCACTGTGTAGTGCAAAGTCAATCAGACCAAGTGGGTAATGATAACAAAATGCTGGTGGACACTCATTCAGGGTAGATCTGGGAGAACTTGGGTTGTTTCACAGTAGATTTGCAAAGATTTCTGCCACCCAGGGATTTAAGAACAGTGACAGCAAAATGCTCCCCCCCCCACACACACACACACAACACACTCACTCTAAACCCTATCTCTAAATTTTGCTGCTGAAATTTTACTCTTTTGGTATCCAGGAGTGGATTTTTGTGTATAAGAACTATGAACTCCTTTAGTTCTCAGTTCTCATGCTAACAACAACAACAGCGACTTCTATTTTACTGGATTCTCAGTGTGTGTCTTTTGCACCAGGCTTTGGCAGGTGAATCTTGGTGTTTTAGGGAAAATCAAAGTCAATCCCACAAGCCCAAATCCTGCTGTAGTTAAGGTATCAGTTGAGATCAAGAGAGCAATCCTATGGGCAAGTTTCCCAGGGAAAACAGGGTGAATCAGAACAGCCCTTCTGAGGTCAGAGATAGCAGGCCAGCCTCAAAGAGGGTGTTGGAGATCCAATGCCCAGCGCTGACCCCTTGCAGCCAACTTGGAGCAAAGCACACTGGGTACACATCCAAGACAGAAAACTGGCCCTGGACAGAAGGAAAGTGGGGTGTTTTGGTGTGGGAAGGAGATTTATCCTGATCCTGCTTTGGCCTCCTTCCCACTCATCCCAAAAGGGACAATATTGGCGATCCCACAATGAGGAGGCAAAAATGGCCTTTGTCCACCCTCCTGCTCTGATGGCTTCATCCTGGCAGGGCATGAGGATCTCAGAAACCTCAGCATCTCAGCAGGCTTCAGGCAGAAAGGTGCAGTCCACAGGACTGAACCCTACGGCATCCAAATGCGACTGTCCCGGGGCTTCTTCCTTACTCCTAAACCCCAGCGGCCTCACCTGACATTCTAACTTCCTCGAACCCCAGTGTACAATCTCAAGAGAGAATCCCAGTGCTTTTATATTCTTCTTTATTGCCCTAGCTAATCAAAGCAGTACATTTTCTTCCCTTATTTTCCCCTAATAAATAACTTACAATAGTTGCTGATGCCAAAGGGAACAAGGTGGGTTGGGTGGTGACAGGGAGAGACCTTTTTAGTTGTGCTGCCCATCTGTGAGTTGGCTTCCAGAGAGGCTGGTCTGGTGCCTGCATTGTGGTCTTTTGGGCGGCAGGTAAAGCCCTTTTAAATCTCATAAGCACTGTAAGAATTATTTTTGGCACTTCTTGGTCTTTGTGCATTTCTCCTGATGCTGTGTGTCTGCATTTTTCCTTTCGTTGTTTTGCTGCACTGTTTTTAACCTTGGATGTTGGTTTCATGATGTACTGTCACTATCATCATTGATTGTTTTCCATTGTATGTTTTTTAATTTACCTGTTTGCTTACTAGAGAACTCTGTTGTTACTATGCACACTATAAGCATAAGAAATAAATACATTTTAACCCCATCCTTCTTCATCGGTACACTTCACAACTTGTTTTGTCTCTGCTGTTTCTGCACTGTAACTGGGAAATCCTGTTTCACCATAGTCTGCATATCTTACCAACTCTGGGGCTTTAGCTCCTGTGGGAAAGCAGTAAAGTGAAATATTGAGCGTATCCAAGAAGCACAGGTGTCTTTATACCCTCCTATTGCTCAGTTTGATATATGCAGATATAATTTTGTGTGCATTTTAAATTAAATGTTTTCCCATTTGTGTGTGTGTTGTTTTCTTTGAGCTAGGTACTTTTAGTGTTTGCCAAAGAAGACAACCAGAGTAATGGCTTTTGCTGGGCCTGTGAAAAAGCCGGATTTCGGTGTAACATTGCCCGGACCCCTGAATCTGCTCTCGAATGCTTTCTGGATAAGCACCACGAAATCATCATAATTGATCACAGGCATTCGAGACACTTTGATGCAGAAGCACTGTGCAGGTGAGGTGCTAGGCCCTCTTGGGCGCTCCAGAGCATTGTGGGCTTTTCTGGAATGGCAGGTGTCTTGCAGTCCCAGCCACTCACTGTGTGGGCCACAGAACCTGCAGGGTGAGGCTCAGTGCTAAGGCTGGGGCTGCATAGCACTTTTGCACAGAAACTTACAGATCTGCAGGGGCTTTTCCGTTTGGGTGAAACGTTTCATGATTTCAAAGCTTCAGGGGTGCTGCGTTTTTGATACCTAGAGGAAAAGCTGTCGCCTGCAGGGAGCTATAGAAGGGAAGAGCACATGGCTTGCATGGGGAGGATCCCAGATCTGGTTCCAGGCATCACCAGGTAGGGCAGGAAAACTCCTGCCTGAACCCCACCTAGAATGCTGCTGCCAGTCTGTGTTGACAGTGCTAGGATAGACGGACAAAGGTTTCATGCAACTTTCGATGTTCCTGCTTAACCCGAAATAAGGATTCAGGACATGAAGGAAGAAAGAGGGCTGATTCTTTTTCGAAGGCTTTAGTGGTGTGAGCATATAATTTCTCTAGCTTTGCCAAGGTCTGGGAGGTTGGCGTGGACGTCTTTCTCAGGCAGCCCCTCAGCGGTGCAGTGACCTCTCTGCTGGATTCAGCCTGGTCATCCTTTCAGCACTAGGCTCTTTCTTCTGAGGCATTGAGATATCCTGGGATATTTCATGGCTTGAGGGAAGTGCCCCTCCCAGCTGTTCATGTCTGCCCTGTTTCCTATATTGTCCTAGCTGTTTTAAAATTGAATTCAAAATTGTAAATGATTGAATTTTGAAATTTTTATGGTCTTTTACATTGCTGTTGAACGGTTGCAAACTTCCCAGACAGCTTTGGCTGTTGGCTGGTATAGAAACAACAACAACAGCAGCAGCACCACCAGCACCATGGGGAGCAGGGCAAAGCTTTGATCTTTTCTCAGTGACCCTCAGTGTTGTTTGTCATCCCATGGACGCTCCAGTGCCTTTGTTTTTTAATTTTTCAGGTGTCATCAAGGCGTTTTTTTTGGTTTATCTGATAATTTATTACAAGCAGACAGTTTTTGTGTCTCTGCATGTCACATAGTAAACCTATAAAGGTTGGCACTGCCCAATAGGTCGCTTGTTTGTCAATCAACTCAAATTGAGCAGCCAGAATTAATTAACTGTGCGTCTGTGGAAGTACCGAGAAGATGGAGCCCAGCAGTGAAACTGAGTGGACTGTTCTGGTCCTGGGCAAAACAGATGCCTGTGGCTGCCAGCCCCTTTGGCTGTGCACCTCCAAAAGGAAGGTTGTGATGGGCTTGGCTTGCTGCCACTTTCCCACACTGAGAGAAAGCTCCATATTGAAGTGGTGGCTGGTGAAACACTTGTGCTTGCCTTCCAGGTATTGCTTGGAGGCCCTCTAGGTTCTAGGGCACAGAATTTTGACCTGTGGCATGGTACAAACCTCACCATCACTGCTGTAAAGAGAGTTACATTTATAGACAATGCACATGGTGTCGGCTGCAGCAGGTGGTGGTGTGACAGAATGATAAACAGGAAGGTCAAAAGCACATTAAATCCTTTTGCAGAATTTCCTGATATATTTGCAGAAATTCCCGATAGTGACAATCACAGTATTCATGTTGATGGGTAATTCCTGCAAGCACGGAGACAAGTCTTTTCTGTTTCCCTCCTCTTCGGAGAGGGTGAGGTAGAAGATTGCTTTGACTCTCTGATTGCATCCAGCAAGTACAGAGCTAAAGCAGTTGGCTGGATTTTGCAAATGTGTCGAGCTGCGAGGAGGCAAGGATCCCACCTTCTAGCATTGCAGCTCCAGTGCTGCGAGGGAGCACTTGGGCCCTGTTGGTTCCTTACTGTGGAGCAGGGGACAAGTGAGGCAGTGAGACTCTGCTTTGGGGGAAGCTGCCTCCAGTTCTTGATCAAAACAAGCCAATAAATTCCCCCACATTTCATAAACTGCTGTGGCCGTTCTGCTCACCAATTAGTCTTTATTTTTTATTTAAATATCTGTGAATGCCAACAAAATCAAAACTGGCACATGTATTTCAATATGTATTACAGAATACCTCACTGTCTTGAAAGGGATCTAAGTCTTGAAAGGCAGCTTAGAAAATTGATAACTAATAAAAATAACTACTAAAATAATGGATGAACAGATCTATTAATCAATAATGCAAAATAAAATAGAACTTATTAACTTATGTTGATTTTTCCTAAAGGTCCATTAGAACAACAAAGCTGTCAGAAAACACTGTTATTATCGGTGTCGTGAGGAGGTAAATAAGAAATAACATCATATTCTTTGTAAAATAATATGTGGATACAAAGTACTTGATCACCCAGAAATAATGACTTGTTCTGTATTATTTTTCCTGACATTTGTGGGCTTAGTAGGCCCTGAACTTCAGTTTTTGAGGTATGAGTTTGTCTTTGATAGGCAAATAATGCAAAAGTGGGATTATTCTGGAAATGGTTTTAAAATGCCTCATTCTGTGATGTGTGTGCGACTGTGGAGCCACGGAAGGGCAGCATAATGGGCAGTGGGAGTGGGGAGTCAACAGGAGAAATATTCTGGGCTGGGCTAGGTACCGAACCCTTGCCCTCACTTTTCTCCTCCTGCCTGTAAGGTGCCGAAGAGTGTCCAGCAATGCTGTGCCTCTGAGCACATGCAGAATGTCTTTCCCTTCTAGCCTAGCCAGTGGCAGCTGCCGTCTCCCAGAGAATTCAGGAGAAGGGCTTATAGCAGAGGTAGCATCATTCTGCAGGCCTGCACGTCCCTTTGCACATCTCTTTCGGAAAATTACACGTCGTTCCTTGACTGTACGATCGTTCCCTCTCTCTCCAAGAAATCTACACCAGCTTGTCCGTCCTTCCCTGCAACACCTCCTTTTCACAACTCAGTCTTTTAAGCAGTGTAGTTTTATTTTCTTTAGCTGTTACCTTAAGCAGCCTTTTTTTTCTTTCTGGCATGGAAAGGGAGAGTTACAGGGAGAAACCAGTTGCAAGTAGAGGTGGAGAAAGTCTGGAGCAATGGAGGGTGGGAGGAAGCAGCTCAGGTACCATATAGCTGAGGGATTTAAAATTCCCTTCTGCCTTCTCCCATCCCATCATTCTGTGCACAGAAGAAGTCTTACTAGGCTTTGAAAATACAGGAAACATAGACACAATCTACTGGGGGTGGGAATAAAGTGGCAGGTATTTGGGAGGAATTATATGTACTCTCAGGGTGAGTGTGGAAACCAAACTGCGAAGGTTCTTGAGCAGCTGCTTCTGAGTTTCCAGAACAAGGCAGTGTGGGGAATGGAAGTCCATGAAACTGCACAGGGAAGCAGTTTTGTGTATGAAGTGCAATACTGAGCAGCACCAGAGAGTGGCTGGAAGTGGTGCCCCCAGCTCTCCTCCCATCCCATACTCCGCCTTCCAATCAGCTCTGCATTGTTCCTGGGTTGGAAGGGAGAGGAGAAGGAAGAAATCCTTGCTGGTGCCATTCAGAACTAGAGAACAGGCTGTCTTCCAAGACTCTGTTTCAGGTCTTTCTGCAGCTAATTTAGCTCCTCTTTGCAAAAGAACCCTCCGCAGGCATCTTGCTCTGAGGACCAAAGGGTTTCTCACCCTTGGCCAGTGGTTGGCAAGTAGGTCTCTTACAGGCCGAAGATAGGTACCATGGGTAGTACGTGGATTTATGGCTACATTTGTAATATTGTTATTTGGTCTACATTGGGCATACAGCCGGGAAGCAGGATATACATTTTTAGATTTAAAAAAAAAATGCAATTCCCATGGAAGCTTGTGTGACTGTTGCTGGCTTACAGCCATGCTGAGTATCTCAAACACCCTGTTTAGAAAGTGTCCTTCGACAGCACTTCCACAGCTAAGCAATGTAGACTGCAGATGTTGAGAGAATCAAGCAGGGAAAAATAATTTCTGACGTCTTGCCATTCTTCCTTTTTTGTTTTTAAGGCATGCAGATCGGGAGGAATCTTCAATACTACCCTTCATTTCTGCTGGCTTCACAAGGGTAGGTGGTATTTACTTATCTTGGTCCATCCACCTCAGAACCTGAAATATATTCCATGAATGCCACCATTCACACATGAATGCTGACAAACACGGATTGGGTTTGCACGTGTCTGAAAGCAGATATATGTTTTACTGCTATTTGGACATGCAGTGAGTGTTGAGAATCACATCTAGATGACAGACCCAACTTTATCAGAGCTGTGTCAGTTTCATTCATCAGTCAATTCCATTCTTTTTCCACGTCAACATGCAATTTCTTTTTAAAAGGGTCTGAGGAACTCCCCTATGACAACAGGGTCCCAATGTTTAGTACCGTTTAGTTGGGAAAAAGGTGAGTAGAGGTGTACAAAATTACGTGTTGCCTCTTTGCCCTTCTTTTGTAATGCTAGAACCAAGTGGGGGCCATGCCATGAGGCTGATCAGTGGTAGGTTCAGACCTTGTGTGTACCAGGTGCTGGGGAATTTGGGCAGGAGGATACTTTCCCATGTCCTGTTAGTAAAATTCCCAGAGGCAGCAGCTTGGCCACCGTGTGAACAGAATGCTGGACAAGATGGACCTTCCGTCTGATTTAGTGTGGCTGTTCTTACATTCTTAACAAATGAACCAGCAAACACAGCATGATGGTCTTTTCCCACACCGTTCACATTTTTAGAGAAATCCAGCTCCTCTTACATCTGGATTCTAATACACATTTATATCCATTTTAACCATTTTCATATGTATTATGGTATATCTCTGGGGCCAGCTGGACAAAAATTACAGAAAAGCAGAAATCAAAGGACTGAATTGCAATCTGCATATTAGCCCAGGAAGCGTGAATCCCAGGGGACTGCCTGAAATACAGGGTGAAAGAAACTTGACTATCTGTAGTAGGAGCATCGGCTGTTGCATCTGGGTGTGTGCGTACATACTAAAAGAATGTGTCTCAGTTGGCATTCCACACTATGATCAGCGAGTCACCTACCTGTCTTTGTCATGTAACTGTTCCTAGTTAAAATGATATCTGGGAAGGGTCGTGGGGAGAATGCCATTCCTCATAGGATTCTTAATATATATATATATTTAAGTCGCACTTCCATTTTGAGCTGTTTTGCTTTATGCTCTTTTAATAGTACATTTATGTGATTTCATAGCTTTACAAAAAATAAATTAATTCTAAATCACCCAGTAAAAGGTGGCTTAAAAGTATAAAAGGTAGGTAGATGGGCAGGGAGAGAGGGAGGGAAGGTAATTTGTTGTTTAAAGTGCCCAGTTCGTACGCAGAAGATTCAGTCCCCAGCATCTCTGAGTAGGGCTGGAAAGCGCCTGCCTGAAACGCTGGAGAGTTGCAGCCAGTTTGTGTCGACAGTGCTGGACTAGGGAGGTCAGTGGCCTGGCAGTGTAAGGGTTAGATGGGTAGATGTATTCACAGGTGATCAAATAACAGAGATATTCTGCCTTTTCTTTTAACAGAGATATGTTGAAAATTCCAACATCATGGCTTGCTACAATGAATTAATCCAGCTGGAGTTTGGAGAAGTGCAGGCACAATTTAAATTAAGGTAATTATACTTACCCAGAATATAACTAGCATTAAAATGCCAATCATTATCAACACAGGAAGGAATGATAACTTCTAGAGGGGATTGTTTGAAACGCTGCGTTCAAAGAATGTGTGGAAGTGTTAGGTGGTCAGTT
Source organism: Varanus salvator macromaculatus (assembly GCA_023646645.1). NCBI lineage: Eukaryota > Metazoa > Chordata > Lepidosauria > Squamata > Varanidae > Varanus > Varanus salvator. The sequence goes on from JAIXND010000786.1 coordinate 12,147,229, forward strand.
TTTATGTTCATTTATTCATTCCATTCTATTCATTTTCTTCCCTTCTTAAAAATCCCAGAGCAGGTAACAGCTGTTAAAAGCTCAACAATAAAACTGCAATAAAATACTGCAAATAGTCCGTGGTGAGATTGATAGCTGCAACTAACCATTCATAGATACCTGGTTTTACGGGGCGCTTGAAATATCAACAGAGTGGCTGGCAGGCCCTGGAGGAAGGTATTCCATCTCCAGAAACCAACCACATTAAATGCAAGACTTGAAATGGGACTGACAGCAGCGATAGCATTTCAGAATCTGTTTCCCTCAACCACTGAACCTCGAGTCGTCTCCCAGATTTTGTACAACCGTGGCTCCCATTCAGCATGGCCGAAATCCCCCTATGACTTGGGGAATGGCAGTAAATTCCCATAACTTGGTATTCCCTTTGATCTGGGACCCACTTTTGCCATCAGCCTTGCGCACCCCTGGAATATGGTCTAGAGGGTTTCTCTGAAATGCGACTCTGCCCTCGGGCTGAAGGAGATTTCCCAGCCGTGATGTAGCACAGTGGAGGACCAGAGTCCCCGCTCCTTGTAATTCTGGCAACCATATTAGCAACGGGCAAAAGGGGCTGCAGCTTCTTCTGCAACTCTTGCAAGAAGCAAGTGCCCCTCACCAAGTATCAATTGCCATATTCTTCACGTTGTGGACCAGGAGTCTCCAAACTCTTGCGGGCAGTGAGCAGATTTGAGAATCTGGGAAACTGCTGTGGGTGCCACCACAAAATGGCTCCCAAGAGGGGTGTGGCTACTTGCATTATGGCTGCTGTGGGGGCCTTACTAAAGAGATCAAGGGGCATGTGGTGGGGGGAGCAATGAATAGTGAGGCTAGTAGATGGTAGGGAAAGACCAAGGCTAGAGGCTGGTACAGGGGGAGAAACAGGAAAGCGAGAAGGTGGGGAAAGAAACAGTGAAGCTAACAGATGGGAGGAAAGGCGAAACAGCAAAGTAGAGGGCAGAGGCTTGAGACTAGAAAAGGAGAGAAAGAAGACTATCCTAACATTTGCCACATGCTTTATTTTTAAATAAAGAGGTCCGCCTGGCACCGTTGTTATTTGTTTTTTGGCACCAGGCCAAGACCTTTTTATTTAAACGTTATTTTAATTAATTGTTAAATTATTTATTGGTTACGCTTATTGCCTGGATGTGTCCAGTTTTTATATTTTTGTATTGTTATTTATTTGTTGGAAGCCGCCCCGAGGCTTATGCGAATGGAGCGGCATACAAGTATTCCAAATAAAAATAAAATAAATGAATAAAATTAAAAATGAAGCAAAAGAAATGAACATATTAAAAAGGGGGCATGAGTTGGAGAACTTTATGTGTGGCCCCTGCAGATTCCCTGAGTACAAGATCCGGTTGCATATCTGCTGAGCAGGCAAAACTGGGCCCACAGGCTCGCTAGTAGATCCGAAGCAGCGGTCTCCAAACAGCCCAGCCCAGCCCAGCCTCTCTGCCGCCTCTCCCTTCATCTGCTCTCTGCTACTAAAGTATAGATCATCCTCACAGGGCGGGTGTCCCTGTCCCTGCACGTGGTGGCCAGGGATACTCTGCAGGGATGAGGACATTCACCCTGCCCTTTGTGAGCATCCTCTGGTGCCTCTCTCAGCCTCTTGGCTAAGGTCCATTTTGGAGAAATTCTTGGAGCCTTCATGCCAATGGCTTATGAGGCTGCAGGCAAACGGAGGGGCCCAAAGGTAGGACGAGGCCAATCATGTCGCAGAATAATCACCGTGGACTCTTCTGCGCTAACATCTTCCTTCCAACAGCTTCCCTAAATTAGTGCCTTGCACATGTTTTGAAGGACAGCTGCCAGGGTCCCTGACTGTCGGCCATTCTGTGGGAGTTGAAGGGTACCAGTTTGGGGAAGGCTGAAAGTACTCATTGTGATCTCAGTTCTTCAAAGGCTGTTGCTTATGTGGCCAGAGAGCAGCACCTGTGAACCAGAGAGTGGGCATCAAGCAAACTGAGGGTTTCAGAAGCAACAACTGGGGGAGAACCTTTCAAGCTGCCAGTGAAGACTGAGCATGCTTAGTGAGGCATGGAGTGGTCACTGGGTGTTGGATGTGGAGAACTGGAGATGGAAGGGGCAAAGGAAGAGGGGGCTGGAATCCTGAGCGGGGAAGATCCACAAGCCAAACTTTTGTTGCCGGGCCCGCATGTTGGCAAGGGGCGGCATAGAAATCTGTCAAATAAAAATCTGTCAAATGTTCCGTTTATTTATAGTTCTAGAAATGGCAGATTGTGCAACTCATACCTAGTAAGTCGCTCCATTTCCCCCTTTTATTTTCAGGGCTTGTAATTCAATATTTGCAGCACTAGAGAAAAGTCAAGAAGCCGTTGAGATTACAAGTGAAGATCATGTGATACAGGTTTGTTCTGGTCTGAGTGTTATTTGACTGTCGGTGCATTCTGGAGGGAATGAGGAACCTGTTGGCCTCCTGATTTTGGTGGAATGCAATTCCCATCCTCCCTAGCCACTGGACATGTAGGCTGGGGCTGATGGCAGTTGTAAGTCAGAACATCTCAAGATCCACTGTTCCACACCCCCGGTTTTGGGCAGTTTGGTTATGGTTCAGTTTTGTATGATGTGTGTGGGCTTGCCTGTGTCTACTAGGTAAAGACTGAAGCAATTGTGAATCAGAATCTATTCCTGCTTCTGAACATATTTTCCTCTGTATTTCTGAAGAAAAAAGTCATTTTAGGGTGCAATTCTATGCCTGTAGATTGAAAAGTGTTAAAAGTCCTAGATCTCTCCAGCCTGTCATGCATAGAAGTGACATAGAATTTGCATTTTGGATGTAAATAAGTGAATACAGAATTTATGTTCACCGACTTGCTTAGATAAAAAAGTAAGTATTTTTGTATTTAACCCAAAGTCACAAAGACAAAATCAATGTTTGTTTATTTATTGATTCATTTTTAATGTATGTACTGTGCATCAGCTACAAAGACACTTTGGGCCGTTCACACTAGACAACAATCTATTATTCTGAGATTATTCTAACAACAATGTATAATAGTCAATAATATATAAAATCAAACAGAAATAATACATTGAACAAAACATGTACTGGAGGTCTAACAGCAGTACCAGATAAAATACAATAGAACAGATGAGAATATAGCTTCCAAATCACATGAGCTACTGGTTCACTAGTTAGACCCCATCTCAAGTTCCTTGTCTAGTTGTGGGCACCACACTTCAAGAAAAATGCAGACAAACTGGAAACAGTTTAGAGGAGGGCAAAAAGATGGTCAGAGGACTGGAAACAAAGGAGAGCTAGAAAGAACTGGGTGTGTTTAACCTTAAGAAAAGACTGAGGGATGGTATGATGACACTACAAATACTTGAAAGGCCAGGATCTCTTCTTAATCATCTCGGAATGCAGGGCACGGAATAATGGGCTCGAGTTGCAGGAAGCCAGATTCCAGTTAGGTATTGGGAAAAATTTCCTGGCTGCTAGAGCAGTACCGCAGTGGAACCAATGACTTGAGGAGGTTGTGGGCTCTCCTGCACTAGAGGCGCTCTAGAGGCAGTTGGACAGCCATGTGTCAGGGATGTGTTAGGCAGGTGGGTTGATTTCTACATCACCCAACAGCCAGAGCTCTGGGCAATTCACAACCGCGCGGCATGGCTGTGCATGCTAGGGAAGGGGGCAGGTCTCTCCTTGAGGAGGAGCCACTGTAGCTGGACACAAATAGAGGGGTGTTCAGGATGCCCTTCTTTTGCCCTGCCCTGCACGTCCAGTGGGCAGTAGGACCATGAATCTGCCCCTGGCAGATGCAATTGTGCTTGAACTTGCCCTAACCCTAACCCTTACAGGCCCCTTCCAGCACTGACTCTATGATTCCCTGGAAACAGCCGGCTTCTGATGAAGCATGAGCAGGCTTCCATCAGAGATATCCGAATTTCACATCTTTTCGGAGGAGGTTGGCTCAATATTTTCACAGATCTATTGAATTTCCTTATGTAGTTCATTGTGTATTTGGAGTAGGGGTAAAATTTTAAAGCAATGATTTTAGGAGTAGTACAGGAGAAAATATTTCTGTATGAGTTTCACAGCAAGATTTGAATTAGATGCATGTGCCTAACCTCTCTAGGTTTTCCTTAGTTTACTGGAGTACCTTTTTTTAAATTTCACAGTATGTAAATCCTGCGTTTGAGACCATGATGGGCTATCAAAAAGGTGAATTAATAGGAAAGGAACTAACAGAAGTGCCTACCAATGAAAAAAAAGCTGATTTCCTTGACACTATTAATTCTTGCATCAAGATAGAAAAGGTAAGTATTGGTCTAATTTTGTAAGTGTATTAACATTAAGAGTGCCCCAACATGTAGTGGTGGGCTTGAACTTAATCAATTTCTCACAAAGCTAACTCTGAGGTTGTTGCATGTGGTCTCTTAGTATAGCCTACTTTGCAAGACTGTTGTGGATAAAATGAAGTTATTGCACATGCATGTACTCAAAGTTGCCCTGAGTTCATTGAAGGATGGGAGGACAGGATTTCTGACTAAATTATCATCATCATCATTTTCATCATATAATGCATCTGCAATTAACTAAATGTTGACCAGGTATTAGAGGGCAAGCTAGTTCCTTTCTGGAGGCTTATACTTTTAATAAGCATAAAGCAAAAGAAATTGAGGAAGAGAAAGGAGAGAAGAACAAGTAAGCTTAGAGTAAACAAGCAAAAATTCACATATTTAATTTTCTAGTGACCAGCAACAATGGCCAAAGAGCAGGAATGACCGAATCTGTCATTCTTGTATTTTCCCCTGTCTCAATTTATAAGATTTCACATTTTTTATGAAGACATTTGTGGCAGTTGACAAATCCTTACCAAAATAAAAAAATTTTTGGCCTTCTGCACTGGCCAAATTGAGTAGGTATAGCAGGTATAAAAGGAAGGAGTGTGTTGTACCTGCCATGTAGCAGTTAAAGATGAAAAACCTGTCAGGAGAGAAAAAGAGGTGGTGACTCTAATTTGGCACCATAAAATGATTGAGTACATAGGAATTCAGACCTAACCTTTAAAAAAATAAATGCTCAAATCCTGGGGCTTGGGTAATGTTCCAGTTTCTCCCACATTTTAAATCTCAAGTTCTTTCCATCCTATTCATGAATGAATTGCAAATTTTGGTAAGCTATGTATGTTTAAAATATGATATATTTCATCTACCTATCTAGATACATATGTATTTAAAAATGAACTGAATGCAATTCTTCCCCATCCCTACTGACCTTTGGCTCCACTGCCCTGACGGAGTCAAGTTTTGTTTCTATGTTCTCTGCTGCGAGTCCTTGCATTTCTGTGGCTTTGGGGCCCGTTCTGTTTTCAGACGCTTTTCTCTGCACATGTGTGTGGCACATCTGAGGCTTATTTTATAAGGCACAGTGCCATAAAATGCTGCATTTGCGATTCACATCTGACTCGGCACGCATGCTCTCCTGCAAAACAGCTCATCTGAAATGGCACTTGGGGCTGATTCACCGATCACCTTCCCAGTGAAGGAGAAGTGCCCTCGGAGCACGGCTTGAGCTGCTAGGGAAGAGGGCAGCCCTGCCCTTGGGGCTGAGCCGCTGTTGTTGGACATAGCCTGACGGGGTGTTCAGGATGCACTCATCTTACCGCCTTCAAAGGAGAGAACGAACCCAGACTCTGGCAGGAGCAGTGCTGAGCTTCGGTTTGAGAGCAGCAACACATTGCTGTATCTGGCAGCACTGGACTGGCAGAGGCCGGCTCACATCCCCTTCCTCTCAAGTGCCGGGCGAGAGAGGCTTCCCAGCCTCTCTGACTTGTCTTCCTGTCGTGGCTGCTGGTGGAAGGGGGCCCACATCAGGCCCCAGAACAGGTTGCTGTGGCTGTTCCCCCCCTTGTTTGTTTGTTTGTTTATAACTTTGTACCCCACCCTGTACATAAAAGTCTCAGGATGGTCCAACAACAAAGGCACAGCATAATATCTATGATAAAAGCCCGACTAAAATAAAAATTAAGTCTTAATGGGAAAACAAAAAGGGCTTGGCCTGGTGCTGAGAAGAAAGTGTCGGTGCCAGGCACACCTCTCTGGGGAGCATGATCCCCAGCCAGGGTGCCCCCGCAGAGAAGGCCCTTCCCCGGGCAGCCACTCTCCTGATCTCTTCCAGAGAGGGCTCCCAAAGAAGGGCCTCCGACCCAGCTCTTAAGGGGCGGGCAGGCACATAGGGAAGGGGACACTCCTTCAGAGCTGCTTCCTCCCAAGCAGACCTGGACAGTGCCCTTCTCACTAGCAGGCTTTCTCATCTTGATGCTGACAAGCCAGGCTGGTTTTAAAGTGCAAATGAAGTGTATTGCAGAAGTCGAGGAGAGAAGAAGCAGGTGACGTGAGAGTACTGGCCATTTGAGAAAGGCGGCTTGAAGAAGCTGATTCCAGACTAAGACTCTCTCCTCCCTACCAAGTGAAAGGAGCAAACCTTGCCTTCGGGGTGGATTTTCCTGCTTTGCTGCCAGTCACTCGCAGTGCCTGACGCCTCGCCTGCTTCTTCCAAAGTGCAGCGATCCAATGTTCTTACCTCAGAATCCATGTCAGAACTGGAAGAAGAGGGAGGAGTGGCTTTTTTGGCCAGAACGCCAAGGGCAGTGGACTGAGCCGTAAGCCACAGGTCTGCTAAGAAAAAGTCTGTTCTGGTGAGAAAATCCACTGAACAGGTGAAGTGAGATGGGGTGAACGTCACACAACGGCCCCTTATCCTGGGGGAAGACAGACCAATTGAGTCAGGCTTGGCACCCCCACGAGCAGCAGGAACTGCCCTGAGGGTGGAACTGCCTCCCTTTGCTTGGGAAGAAAAGAGAGGGATTCAGCTGGGGACCAGCATCTTCGCTTTCGCTGTATTTTTCTAACTCATGGTATCCTCGCCTTGCTGGTGTCCTTTGTTAATGATGCCTGCACTACCTCTCTTTTGTATCACGAAGCCAGCCTAGCTGGCTGGTTTTTACATAATCAAGACAGACCCTAAAAGCCCCGAGCCCTGCTCTGCCTGGAAATGGTGTGTGGAGGACTGACCTGTGGCATTCAGAAGGTCCACCCTCTGCACCTGAGGCCACACCGTGGGATTAGTAACGCTGGGTCCACCTCCTTCACACCAGCACGCTCACCCAGCTTTCCGGTAGTAATTGGGACTTGGCATTCCAGCTCCTCGTTATCACTGCACCTCCGGCAGCTCGGCAGCTGAGTGCTTTCTGTTTCTAACGCCAGCAAACGGGCATTGTGGCCACTAATGGAAAGAAGGCTCAGCTCTCCGATCTGACCAGCAAGGGATGCAGTGAGGGCCAGACACCGCTCTGCTGACTTTCCAAGGGTCGGTGTTACTGTATTCTGATGAGGAGGACAGCAAGGAAGTGGCAGTGGAAGGGCAGGAGGATCAGAGCAGGGCAGGAGCCTTTGAATCTCCATCAAGGTCCCTCCCGGCCTGCAGTTTCCCAGGCTTTGGAAGAGATGGGGGAGGAGGAAGAGCAGTCGCCTTGCTTGGTCCCTGACAAAGGGTTGGGAGTGATGAGGGGCCCAGCTGGAGGGTTGTGCAGGTCTCACTGGCTGGCCCTCCATCAGCAGGAGCCACCCTGAGGGTGGATCCTGCAGGGTTAATAAAGCAGGGAGCTTGCAGTCTGGGCTCAACTCTCGCTCTTTACATCAGCAGGTTATTGTTCAGCTGCTAGAGGGCTTTTAGAGGTGTATTGTTAGCTGAGAGGTGCCAATAGAGATCTGCACTGCAGAGGACAGCCTGGTGCTTCGGGGGCCTAGAGCAAGACAGGAAGGTTCGGGCCCATGCTCAGAATAGTCCCTCTCCAGCCACGTTCACACAAATGGAAAGCAAACGTCCGCAGTGGGGTCTGTTCGCGTGAGGACAGCCTTGGCCTGCCTCGGGCAGTGAAGAAGGTTGCAGGAGCCACGTCACTGCCGTGGCCCTTACAGAAGGGGAAGCAGGCGGGTGGTCACCACAAAGATGTGTATGTCACAGGCTGCAAGCAGCCTGTGTGATTCAGGTGAGAAGAATGGATGATGATGATGGATGCTCGATTAAGAGGTGCCAGGTTGTTGACACAGCATTTGATGAGGATGCTACGGTGAATCACAAGCACTGCGCACATCCAGGCATTAATGCGTCCAGGAGTCGATACAGCGAGGGATGAGTCATGGTGTGTGTGTGTGTGAGAGAGAGAGAGAGAGAGTGACAAAGCTCTGATCTGGAAAGGAAATGCTTTGGTTGCCATTTGCATTTGGCCGTGAACATGAGTGGCACAGCTCCCATGCAGGAGTGTGTTCAGGTGTGTCAGAGGAACAAGGGCTAAAATTAGTTGTTTTTGCACTAACTGAAAGTGTATTTGAAATTGTCCTCTCTATTTTATTTTACCTACTTATGTGATGTGTAGGCTGCCCCATAACAACAAGAACAGCAGCAAAGCAGCCTCTGGGAGGTGTGCAAGATATAACAACAACCAATTTGTAATACAGACCGCATATAATAAGATAAAATATAGCATTCGGATAACAATTGATAATTGGAAGCAACAGATCCCAGCAAACATGGAGAGCCAGGGATGAAAATCAGTAAAGCTAAAACAAGGTGAAATGCTACCATGTTATTGAAAGGCTTGGAAAACAACACACTTTTTACTGGCCAGAAGGACGCCGAAGGACACATCAGGCAGGCCTCCCTTGTGGGCTTCCGGCACAGTTGCAGGCCCACTGTCGAAAAGACACATTCACTCATGCCGCACCCACCTTGCGCAGAATGGATGGCCTGAGAGGAGGTGCCTGGCACGCCGCGAGCCACCAAGCCCCAGCACGTCTGGGGGGAAATTTTGTCCCAGTCTCGGTTGCATGTTCATCCAACCTTTTTTCCTCTTGCGAGGAAACCAGATGGTGCGGTGTGTGATTGCAGTGAAGCATCCATTAACCTGCACTTCATCTGATCTGCTGGAACGTGTCCTTCTAAAGGGAGAGTGCGAGGCATGGCTTGTGCCCTTATAAAAATAACCCTGAAAAAGCGTATGTGGGAGAGATTCTGCTTCCTCTGAAAAGCAGGGGCAAAATGTTTGCCTGAGCAGAATTCTTTGAAATGGACTGCTTCTTCCAGTGAATGGCGTGGCATCACGTGTAGTCAAGGAGGATCTGGGCCCAGGTGACAATCTTACATAATGGTCTTTGAAGTCTGGAATGCATATGACAACAAAGGAGAGGCGCTGCTGTCATTATTAATATTGTTATTATTAATAATATAATATACAAATATAAAATAGCTAAATGCTATTTATATTAAAATATATAATACAACAGCTACAACATGAGTACAGACCATCAAAGCAACTGCTGCATAGAAAGCCCATCATGTTCCTTTAAATGCGTGGAAGTAGGGGAAATTCTTGACCTGGCACCAGGAAGAGGACCATGTGGGCACTAGGCAGGGCTCTACGGGAGAGCATTGCACAGCTCCAGGGCCACCCCTGAAAAGCCCCTGCCCTCGTTGCCGTCTTCTGTGAGGCTTCCTTGCAGGATGCTCTCGGAGGAAGGTCTCGGAGGCTGATCATGGTGTGTGGGTGAGATAATGAGAATGAACAAATGTATCCCGCTTACGTATCGATATCCTGGATCCTTTGCTTAATAACCTGGTTTGCTTGGGCACTAATCATGCATAAGTAACTGCCGAGGAAAAGCCTCAAGCACGGCTTCTTGTCCCAGCAGTTCTGGGGCCACTAGGACTTCTGCCTCTCCCAAGGCAAAATAAGTGCAAGGAGAATGGAATTGGCAGAATGCAGAAGGATACTATGAACCCAAGAGGTGACGTGTTTTAAGACGTCTCTTTAAGGCGTCACAGAGACATCTCTGTGCTGTTATGCAGAATGTTGTTCTTACTTGATCTTGAATCCCACCCGCAGGAATGGCAAGGAACATACTACACCAAAAAGAAAAACGGGGAAAGCATACAGCAAAATGTGAAGATAATACCTGTCATTGGACAGGGAGGGTAAGCCTTGAAATCACTCTGTGCTGTCAGTACATGACTTAGGATCAATTCTGCATTTAAAAGGAAACTGAGCCATGTATATGGAGAGTTGCCCGCAGTTCTTTCTTCTGAAATAAATGAAAGTCGTCATGATGAACGGGGCCTCCACAGACTGGGTGAGGTTTTCTACTCTCTTCCCAAGGCTCTGGCACCTGCTTTCCTGCCCTTGCTGCCCCTCTGTTCTTAATCCCCCTGCTTTCCTTTTCTAATCAAACCACAGTCCCACAGAGATCCAAGCAGGTGGCCGTGTCTGCATCGTTAAAGCATAGCGCATAACCTGCAGCCCTTGCGCTACATGTGGCCCAACCCTTGGCCTCTACAGATGATCGGTTGAGATCTCTGGCAGAAGCGACCTGTCTCTTCCTGCCAATCCACTGAGGGAGAGAAAGCAGGAAGAGAGAACAGGGAATGGGAAAATTGGTGGCCCACCGACTTTTGGCTGTGTGCTGGCCCTGTTCTCGGCTGGCGTGTGGCCCCCGAGAAATTTGCTGGGAGGGAATGCAGCCCATGAGAAAAAGAGGCAGCTGATATCTGATATACAGTAATAGAGACCTCAGTTCTCCAGACAGTTCTCCCCTAAAGTTCTCCGTCTTTATTGAGCCAGAAGAGCACCAACCATGTGGAAGAGGGAGGCTCACGATTCTCAGAAGTGCCAAAAGTCTTTCTAACAACAAATCCGTGGGGCAGGCAAGGGGCAAAACTCCAGAACTGCACATTGAGGACTGACTGAGTATGCTGTGTCAGCTCAGAGAGGCTAACCAGCCATTGGAGGAACACTGGGGACCCGGTCAGAAAGGAAACGGAATGGCGTGTCTGGAATCCTGGCTGGAAGGACTCCGTACCGCAGCACTTCGTTGCAGGCGCCCCTGGTTTTGTCTTAACTTCATTCTACTTCCCTTGAAATAAGTAGGATGTTCTTTTTCTTCGATGTGCAGAACACTTATGAGCCCTTCAGAAATCTTCCTCTTTTTTCTTTGTTTACAGGACACATCATCCTGTCTCAGAAAGACTTTAGAGATGAGGGACTTAGCTGAAGCAGACACAGAACCGAGGAAGTAGGGTGGCCACACAGAAATGGTCAAAATAGAGAAAACATGTCACCAAAAGTGCAGTAGGGAGGGATCGCAATTTGCAAAAAATCTCCACATCCCAATTGACGAAATGAGATAAAAATTTAGAGTTGACTATTATAATGTCAATAGAAATGCAGAACGCGGCACCTTGGTGCCAGATGCTACCGGTTCTGGGCATCAGTTTTTGCTGTCCTGCTTCGTTAAACCGGAATTGGTCAGGGCAGCCCTTCCAAGAGAGGAATGTCTTCTGCAAAAGCAAATACAAGGCCATCCAACTAGGAAGCGGCCTTGCAGCATGTCAGAGCTTTGATCCCTCTGGCCCAGTGTGGTCGGTGCTGATTAGTGCCTCCATTCCAGCAACATTTTTCCCAACATACTTGGCCTGCTTCTGCCGGCAAAGCGTGTGCTCTGCCATTGAGCCTTGGCCCCTTCCCTGCACAAGCAGCCCAGGCAGCCGAGGAGGGGCGCCCTGAGCAGCAGCGGCCCCCCAGCGGCTGGGCAGACTAGCTTGCCTTGCTACCAAAGCTCCTTTGGCCAGGGGTGTCAAGGGCCAGACTGTGGACCTGTGACAAGGCATGAGCCTGTGTTGGCCCTCCTCCTGAATTATGCCAGAGGTCAGCCGCAGAAGGCTTCCTTGATCGATGGCGGCCTCCCAGTTGCCAATCCGTAAATAAAAGAAGGGTGTTTCATCAGCATCAGGTTTATTAATAGCCTGCAGACTTTGGCACAGCATTTTGCAAGATCCAAAGGGCAGGTTTTCACACATGAAGCCAAAAAAATTTGCAAAAAAAAATAAAAAATGACGGCTGGCTCAGGAATTCCTTGGAAGAGACCCTTTTGCTGTGCTGGATCCTCCTGGAATGAAGGCTGGGAAGGGAACAGCAGCAAAAGGAACAGATGGCGGCATCTCCCTCTGGCAGGCAGAGTCGGAAAGCAGGGCTGGCTTCAGCAGTAGGCACGCTGGTCCACCCAGTAGCCCCGGGACGTTCTGCCCCTCTTCACCCCTGCAGCTTGCATGCTCCCCAGCCTCTCGTCCGGGCTGAGACGATGCGGGAGAGCAGTGGCGGATGCCCCGGCCTCGTTGCTGGCACTGCCTGTCATGCAAGCAAGCGGCTACAATGATGAGGAGGCAGATGGGGGGCAAGAGCAGCAGGTGACATGGCAGTGGGAAGGCAGGGGCTGAAGGTGCTCCCACTGGGGGTGTCTGGTGCAAGGGGCCAGCCCAGGGTGAGAGACACAAATGGAATGCTTGTGCAACCTGTTGAACTCACAGTGCCCAGCTGCATATTATTTAGGAATTAGGAAAAGAGATCCCACCCTAGCAGAATCAAAGCTGAACTTGGTGCAGACAAAAATACGTTATGGTGCATTGTTTTGCTTTGTTTTCCTGCAGAAGAATTAGACACTATGTGTCGCTTAGTAGACCCTGCAATGACAACAACAAGGTAGGCAGAAAAAAGTGCATGCAATGTACACAGAAGGGGGGTGCGTTCCAGGGTGAACCTCACGTTCTGGCTAATTTTGTGTTTTGCTTCCATTGGTTTGCAGGCTGAAAGGGTTTGCGAACGTGTCCAAGCTGAATCCCAAACAGGTAGGATACTGCAGACCTGTAGGAGCAAAGCTGCTCATATTTGAAGAATAATTCAACTTACTGCCATCTGACATGTATCAGTGATTGTGTTTTACAATGCGTATCCCTCGTATCAGATGCTAGAAATACAATTATTCTTGGTCAGGGTGGGTAACTCCAGGGATCGGCTGGACACATTGCCTAGCCCCCCGTTCCTGCCTGCCCTGCTGCCATACCACAAACAGTCGCCTCATCGTTTCCTTTTATGTTGCCGCAGAGCAGAAATGTGCCAGTTTTCCCCCTGTAAAGGGGGCTTCCCCCCCCCCCATTCTGGCACCCTGCTGGGGCAAGCGGAGGCTGCAAAGGGCTTGGTGTGGTGAACCTGCACATAGCTCACAAGTGGTGTACAAAGTTGCCCAACCCTGCATGTATTTCACAAAAATAATTAAACATGAAATGGAAATAGAAGCTCAGATTTTTTTAAAAAAATAGAAAAGCATTTCAACTTCCATCACTGGCAAGGTGACCAAGAGGTGCCAAATGCTGGGTGTAATTGCTCGACTTGTTTCATCCCAAGATTCAAAGCACCTTTCACGTGCACTCGCTCGTTCACAAACAGCCATGGTTCACGGTGGGTTGCCGTGTTGTGCAGACCTAGTGCACATGCCTGGTTTTCACCACCGAGCCACCTTGAGAACCCATGGCTTGTTTTAGGGTAGTTGAGACCCCTGGTGGTTTGCTGGGTGACTGTGCTGTGGGTTGTCAGGAGTGGCTGCCGGAGCAGCGAAGGCCAAGGCAGCGGCCCAGCAAATGGAGTGCTGCTCCGTTGGAAGACGGAGGGGGAATGAGGAGGGAGACAGGCGGGTGCTCCCTGTTGTCGCCTCGCTCCCCCAACAGGCAGCCAACCCACTTCATGTATTCGCAGGGTGGCTTAGCGCCCTGTGCAAACTGTCCCGTGCGGTCACTCTTTTTCGTTGTCTCTTTCCCTTTTGCACCCCCCCCACACAAACATGCATACATACACATGCACACATGCATGTGCACACACAGTCCGTCACCGTGATCTTTACAACAGCCCTGTAGAGCAGTCCAGTATGCCCAGATTGCAGATACAGGCAAAGAAAATAGCGGTTTGTCGTGAGGCTGAGAAACTGCTGTACGTACTGCCTGATTTGTTGATTGCTAGTTCCTTCATTTTAATTGAGAATGGTTTGGGCATGTGGTTTGCAAAATGCTTTTAATTGAGATGCTTTATATACTCTTTTTAAATGCCCGAACCACAAACACTTTGTATTGTATGTAGTAAACTGCTTTGTGGCATCTTTTTCAGATAGAATCAAGTGGTCTATAAATTGATGAAATAAACACAGAAATATGCCGAGTCAGATCACCTGTCCTGCATGTTTGCTCTGACTGTTCAGAGGCTGAACATGGTCCCCGCCCCCTGCTTTTAATCTGGTGCTCCTGCATGCAAAGCACTCGGCCATGGTGGTCTCTCCTTTTTGGTTTCTGCAGAGGTCAGACTCTAACATTTTCCTTCACTAGGACTCAGAGCTCTTACGCCACAAGTGCTTTGAGCAATATTTTGTAAAGTTCATACCCAAGACCGCTAGATGCCGCGTTACAATGCCAGTTCACATGCTACGCACGTGAAGTGGGCATCATACTATTCCTGAGGATGGAGGCTGTGCCCTCCACACCTGCCATCGCACACGCCCCTGTTCTGACCGCCAGATGCCCACATGTTAGCACATCATCTGCAGGGAAGAGGTGCATGCATGAGTTTGCATAGATACCCGGCCAATACCTATGTGTGAACTTGCAGATAGATAACACACCTGTGGATATGTGCAAAGGCTCTCCAGTGTAGCCATCCAGGGTAACTTGGCAGGGTTAGAATGCATGCCCGATTCCGGGAGTGGGGCCGGGGGGGGGGCACTCTCCAATAATCCTGGCATGCCTCCTTCTTTCTTACCGCATTTCTTAGGAAGCAGTGACAAGAAGACCACAGTGAAAAGCCCAGATTACGCAGTGCAAGAGAAAGCAATAATATTTGCATAGCAATAAAGTGGTATTCTGGCAGGGAGACTAAATAAATGGAAAGCTCTCTGCCCCAGGCAGCTGTGTTTCAAAGCTGGCAACCTTGAATATTTAATAGGTATGTAGGAGAAGGCGATGCTGATTTCATTTTCTGTTCCTAAGGAGCAGTTGTGGATGCAGCTGCCTCACTCTGGATTTTAATATGTCAAGGGCAGTGTCTGAGTTTTATCCTGGCTGGAATGAGGCTGTGCTCATGGCAGTTGAGGGTGATGGTAGTTGTACTCCAGCAGATAAGGACAGAACCAGGCCAGGGCAGATGGCACATAAAGAGCACCAAAGCAATCAAAATAGGCAGTCGACGGCAATGCAACATTCAGAGTGGCCAGAACAATCAGCTTTGCAGGCCAAGGCCTGTTCGAGTACAAAAATATTGTGGAAACAGGATTGGCCAGCTCCCCTTGGCAAGAAGTTCCAAAGCCTTAGTGCAGCCACCAAGAAGGCTCTGTGGCTTGTGAAAAGGGGAGCATGGTTTCTTGCAGGTGTAACAACAACCCAACACCCTTGTCTCTACAGATATCCAGAGTTGCAGGCACAAGGACAGGAGGAAAGGCTCCCTAGACGTCAGGTCAACCACCTCTCGGGGCAGTGATGGTATGTTGTCTTATTCTCCATCTGCATGCCCCAGCCATTCCTGTTTGAAGGAGCTGACAGTGTCACCTGGAGAGAGGAAGGGGCTGCACAGGGATGTGTGAGGAGTCTGCGGGGGTGGGGTGAAAATCTGGTGGATGTGATTCAGCCAGGTGTCTCCTGAATTTTGGCTTGTTAGCGCTGCAGTGGTGCAAGTCAAGCCCACTTGTGAACTTTTGTCTGTAGGACTTTCATAATCTGCATATCTTAATTGTTAGTAGAATTTGTGCAAATAAACATCCCAAAACCACATGCCTTAGTGTAATTTGTACAGAATCAGCCAGTTTGCACCCAATGTAATTTGCACAAATTGCGAATTGCACTTATCAAATGGCAGCCAGTGGTGGCTAGAGTGTTGGACAAGGATGCAGGAGATCCAGGTTCTAGTCCCCTCTTGGCTCTCTGGGTGACTTTGGACCGTCACTGATTCTCAGCCTAACCTGCCTTGTGAGGATAAGATTGAGAGGAGGAGGAGGAAGAGGAGGAGGATTATGCTAGCCTCCCTCAGTGCATTGAAGGAAAAAAGGCAGGAATGAATCTAATTAAATAATAGTCATTCTGATAGACCAAGGATGCTTCCAACCCTTCTTCCTGCCTCATTCATGGAATTTTAGAGGGGAACAAGCAACATCTTCCAATGATAGCCCTTCCATCTTTTCCTACCTCTTCTGTCTCCTTCCTTACCAGAAAAAAAATCCTTTAAAAAGAAAAGATAGAGTAGCTGCCCTCCATCTGGGAATTCCATCCACTGATTTCATTCAATTTTCTCCCACTTAGGCAGTTCACAAAGAAGGCATTCATCTATGGCTAGGATACATTCCATGACTATCGAAGCACCGATTACTAAGGTAAGATGTCACTGTTTGACTTCATTTTGATCCAGTCCCAGTGATTTTCTAAGGGGTTCCAGTGTCCCGTTGTAAAGCTACCATGCTCTTTCGTGGTTCTCACTCGTGTGCATGTGCCTGCAAAGGAGAGTGTCTCATTTATTGTGCCAAATGGCTTGATCTTAGGTCACTGACATCACTACTTCAGTATCCGTACCTTGTAGACTATCAACTAGTTCTGATGTAATAGGGAGCTATGGTTTCTCACAATGGGAGCAAGACCACAGGATCTTTAGGTTTGCTTGTTCCCCCTTCCTCTTCTCTCTCCTCTTTCATATGTCAGAGAAGACTGGAAATACCTGCTTTTGATTTTAAATCAACCACAGTTCCATGTGATGTTCAAGCTAAGTAAACTGTGGTCAGTCACAAACACTGAGTTTAATCTACCTCCCTGGGTTGTTGTAAGGATAAATGGGAGAGAGAACCATGCACCTCACCTTGAGTTTCCTATGTAAGATATACATGGAGTAGATGATGATGATGATGTTAAACCAGCTTTCCCCAACCTGGGACTCGCCAGGTGAGTTTGGACTACAACTCCCAGCATCCCCTGGGAGTTATAGTCCAGCATGTCTAGGAAGAAACAGGTTGTGGAGAGCTGTGCTAAACTGACCAGTCAGCGGCCTTAGTTTGACAGAACACCAAACATGGAACCAAACCACAGATTTTCTGTGCTCATTCCCTTCCTTTTCTCTGGCACAACCATGAGGAGGAGACCAAACGCTTTTTGCTTCCATTTTGAGTTAACTGAAGTTTGGGATTCCATCCTAACCCTAAGCCATGATTAATCTTAATAATGGTTTGATGAAATATGCTAGCTTCATAAACAAAGGTTTGGGATATTTTCTTGTTGTGGTAAACTACAGTTAAGACTAACCACGGTCTGCCCAGTTCTGATATCATGCTAAACTGTGGTTAAACGAAAATGGAGAAAATAAAGTTTCTGATTGTGCCTTAACAGGGCCAGAAGAGGAAAGGGCAAGGCAGAGTGGTTGAGTCTAAGGCACCATGGTTTAGCATTATGTCCAAATGACATTGCCATAGACAGCAATGAGCTCTACTTAGTACAGATCTGAATAATGCAGTTTCTTCTGTTCCTGAGGTTTTGATAATAAACTACACTTCAATTTCTGGAATTACTCCTTGGAACGTATTAGCTCTGAGTGTATATTCATGTTCCACACATCTTCAGATGGAACACTCCTGCATGGGTAGTGATGGAGAGCATGTTTGGAGGCAGGCAAAAATCCCAGATCATTCTCATGCTGGGTGAACTTAGAGTTCAACAAGGTGGTTGAGAGCTGGAGGGGTTCTTTCAACCCAATAGCCCAGTTCCCGTTGTGCTTAAGAATGCAGCCAGGAGAAATGTAGCTGTGTCCTTGGGGACATTCCTGGGAAGAAACAGTTAGAATGTACAGGTTTCTCTCTTTCAATCTAGGTAATAAATATTATCAACGCTGCACAAGAAAGTAGTCCGATGCCGGTCGCTGAAGCATTAGACAGAGTCCTTGAGATCCTGCGTACCACAGAGTTATACTCTCCACAGCTTGGGACGAAGGATGAAGACCCGCATACAAATGACCTTGTGGGAGGCTTGATGACGGTAGGTTTGATCACAAAATTTTAGAGTTGAAAGGAAGCTTGGCAGTTAATCTTCCCCATGGTCTCCAACACAGTTGGCCTCCAACACATGCAACCGTTGCAACACCACCCGTGAGACCCCCCAAAGCATCCACTAAGCTCTTGACTCCACGCCCCCTTCAAAATAAAATACATTGAGAAGTATTTCAGCTGTACGTTCTTACTCCTTTTTTGAACCTGCTGCCAGTCAGCTGTCCAGTGGGCAGAAAAAGACCAGACGAGTTGCCTTCCGGCCCCATCCAGTTTTCTTCCACATCTGCAGATGTCTCCAACCTTTATTGCTATGTCCTTTACATTCCTAGCCTTCTTTCCTTCTCTCTGTAGCCCTAGGTTTGCTTTTTCACCCTGTATCTTGCTGTTTCTCTCTACTTCCAGCATCTAGACTTGGTATTTCTAGTGCCACCTTTTTTGCTTTGCTCTTTCCCTGCCAGTGCTTGTTCCTTTCTCTCCCATCCCAGTTCCTTCTTGTTCTACACACACACACACACAACACATGTACACACACGTGTGCACGCACACACAGACAGCATTTTTTCCAGGAGCAGAGGAGGATGTAGGAGTGCCGGGTGGGGAATGGAGCAGCTGACAGTGGATTTCAAGTAGGGAAAACGAATTTATTTATTTGTTTGTTTTTTATCCCACCCCATTAGCCATAAGGCTCCCAGGGGAGGTTACTAGTAAAAATACTTGTAAAAAATACGTCTTTACTTTTGCTGCTGGATGCAATTTCTTTTGTTTGGGACTGGAGAAAGTCCGTGCGTGGATGCATGCATGGAATGAACAGAGCAATCCTCTGAAGGATTCCCACTGAATTTCACGTAAGCATGCATAAGCCTACAGCCTGAAATTGGTATTGTATTAGGGTTTGTATTGTATGGTTTCGATATCAAGCAATCAAATCTGTGGATTGGCTTTGGGGTTCAGCCCTTAGCTCTGGTTTTACTCAGTTTCTTGAGGAGTTACTTGCCTTCTGACTGACCATGTTTCCATGACAGCTGTTACATGACTAGCCCTAGCCTTCAGCTAGCCTGTGGCCCCCCAGCTTCTGTCTACCCGTAAATCAACAGAACACCATCATGCTTTCTTCAGGGCCAGTGAAACATGGTCTGATAGACTTTGGAGTCCTGCTATTTCCAGCTGTGGGTTCTGCATAATCTTTGCTGCTTTGCATTGCAGCCACTTTCTTGAACATCTGGAACATAACATATTTTTTAAAAGTCTCAATCATCCTCCATTTAACATTCTAATCCTTTCTTAAACAGGATGGTCTACGAAGATTATCAGGGAACGAGTATATCTTATCAGCAAAACGTAAGTATACAGTTTGTTCACCTGACCTTCTACTATTTAAGTATGGATAATTAGAGATGATTAGAAAAAGAGCTTATGTAAAATTTTGTGCAGTTATCACAATACATAACAGTCAAGAACCAGATAACGTTGGTACAAAGAACCTATGGATACATTCAGTTTGAAAAAAGGTCCTGATAAATCGCTGATGCTTTTATTAACTGAACCATTTGACATTTTCTAAGCTTTGTGTAGAGATGAGAGGATAAGACAGTCCCTTCCTGCAAGCATGCAGTCTAATAGGCATGATACAAAAGGAAAGAGAGCTGGGGAGGGAAAAGGAAGATAAACAAAAGCAGGCAAAATTTGTGGAGTTAGTGTGAGCATTGCATTACTTTTTATTTATATTCTGCCCTTTCTCCTCTTGTGAGGTGGCTTACATAGCTCCATTTCCTCTGCACAGCAGCCTTGTGAGAGAGGTTGGGTTGAATGGCAGTGACTGGCCCAAAGTCACCCAGTGAGCTCCACGGCCAAGTGGGGACTCAAACCCAGATCTCCTTGGTCCCTGGTCCAGCCCATGAACAGCCACCCCTTCCTGGTTCTCCCTGCAGCAGCCGTTGATCCAGACCGGTGGGCCTCCCGGCCTTTTGCATTTTATAAGGCAGGCGGGTGGAGCCTCTTTTAGTCCAGGGACCAAATTCAGCTTGGGTGGCCCTCCTGGAAGCCATATTCCAGTGGTGGGCTGGGCCCAAGGCAGTCAGAGCAGGGCCAAAATGCTAGCAGATTTTATCTTAAAGAACTCACCACCAGTAACTGAAACTAACTTAGGACATGCCTTTCAGGATGGGAAGGAAGCACAAAAGCCAAGAAACTACCAACATGAGTGGGAAGGGCCATGTCCAAATGTGGAACTCCAGAGGCCGGGTTACAACTCTGCCCCTAGTTTATAAAGATAGAACCCGGCAGCCAATAGCTCTACGGAGATGGAGAAAGCTGGAGCGTGTTTCCCTTCAACTCTAGCCCCTAGACAGTGGGCTGTTCAAGTGGCCTGTTCTTTCTAGCAAGGAGGGAAGTGGGTGATTGGTTCCTGGGGCAATGAGGGGGAATACAAGCAGCTTTACTGCCCCAGGTGGGTCCAGGCTGAGCGGAGTCTTACTGGATGTGGTTGCTGCCGGCAGGGTGTGCAGCTGCTAGCCTGGCCTGGTTGCTTGGCCAGTGGCAGATTGCGTTTCTAATTATGCTCTCTGCGTGCCTTTCTTTTCTAGAAACCCATCAGGTTCCAGGAAGTCTAATCTCACCCATCTCCCTTAATGACATACCGCCAAGGATAGCACAAGCAATGGAGAATGAAGAATGCTGGGACTTCAACATCTTCGAACTGGAAGCAGCGACCCATAAAAGGTTGGTTAGGAAGAAGCAACAACACAAAGGACGGCACCTGTGAAAAGCAGCCAAGAGTTGCATGACAAAGAGTTTTTATTCCATCTTTCCTCCCGAAGACTTGTCTTCCTCTCAGCTTCCTTGCGAGGAGGATTGGGTTGGGAGAGGGCAGCAGGCTGAAGAGGAGATGCCAATTACCTTTATGACCCTTTGTGAACAAAACGTGAATATTAGGAGAAGTAATTCTAAACTGGGTTATTAACTGTAAATAAGTGATCCAGAACAAACAAAACAACGGATCTTTGGAGTGTTTCAAAAGTCCCGGTTAGTGATGTGATTGTCCACCTGTGCAGAATCCTGTGCTCCAGCTGGTGTCTCCCGATCTTATCCAAACTGGTGATAAGAATAATACGCTCAATAACGTACAGTGAGTGTTTAAGACAACAGGATAACCTATATTCAAGGAATGACTATGGGTTCAGTGTAGGTAGTCACTGAACCATGGGTTATTGATGGAACATGGGGTAACTTGTGGTCTGAACCTAACCATTGACAGCAACCCATGGTTTGTTACTGGATTGAGAATTGTGCATTGTCTTTGGTTAAAAATGGTTTGTTAGCCAAACTAACCACATTTCAACAACAGCCCACAGTTCAAAAACAACCCTTCATTGTGGCCTATTGGGCTGTTTGAACCCTCTGTGTTGCCCTATACACCTACCACCTGAAGGAGGCATTCTCACTCTCCCTACTGGTAGAACAGGTCTTGGCCCAGGGCTGACATTGCAGTAGCCAAAGTTTACATTCAGGGTACCAGTAGCAAATGCTTCTTTTACGCTTTCATTTGCAAATGCTTTTCTTGTTGCAAACCAATTAAATTTTATCTCAAGTTTTTTTTTTTTTTTGTTGTTTTAGTCAGTTTCTAAGTCTTAATGGCTCAAGATTAGGTTATGTGAATGTTATCTGAAGGAGCGCCTTCAGTTGTGATCCACTCTGTATGCTAAGATCCGCCTCAGTGTTCTGCTTCAGGGATCAAGTGTCAACCTTAAGCCTGATTAGATGGTATGCAGAAGGCGCACACACTTCCAGTGGTGGCCCCACAACTGTGAATGTGAACATCCCTTCCCGTTGGCATTTAAGCAGGCCTAACCACTGCTTTTCATTAAAACCATGCATTGTTTGTGTGTCAGAGAAGCTGTTCAGAGTAACCTAAATATTTTGATGGTTCTGCTGCACCTTACTTCTCTTTGCACATTGCTTTGCAAACCCTAACCCTAAAAATAGCCTTAAAATTCTAGAAAGACAGCCAGCCAGCCAGCCAGCCAGCATTTAAAACAAGGGTGCGATAAGAGTGTGGTGTCATTTGTAAGTTGTTGTAGTTTTGCTTCCATTGCAGTCACTTTGGAGGAAAAACTAATTGCTTTCTGTTCCCCTCCAGGCCTTTAGTTTATCTTGGTCTGAAAATGTTTGCCCGCTTTCGGATCTGCGAGTTCCTTAATTGCTCAGAGTCGACTCTGCGATCATGGTTGCAGGTCATTGAAGCCAATTACCACTCATCCAACTCCTATCATAACTCAACCCACTCTGCTGATGTGCTGCACGCCACAGCCTATTTCCTTTCTAAAGAAAGGGTAAAAGTAAGTTCAGCTTCACAGGGAAAGAAGGGTGCATTTGTCCATCTCCATGCAGTTGTCCATGTGTCCATGCACACTGGCGGCGTCTCTTCGGACAGGCCGGGACTGGGTTCACACACCATGATAAGCATGGTGCCTTCTCAGCCGGGGGTGGCTTGGACCCAGTGGCAGGGGTCCCAGACCATGCGCAAATCACTTGGGCCGGGTTCCACGTGCTGGGAG
Organism: Varanus salvator macromaculatus; assembly: GCA_023646645.1. Lineage (NCBI taxonomy): Eukaryota > Metazoa > Chordata > Lepidosauria > Squamata > Varanidae > Varanus > Varanus salvator. The sequence goes on from JAIXND010000786.1 coordinate 12,169,734, forward strand.
AGTGCCACATGGAATGGCCTGAAGCCTACGGTGCTTTGCCATTCATTCCAGAACTGGTGCAAGACCAGCCTAGGATCCTAACCTCTCCTCCAGACCATCATTTCTCCTCCTTTTTTCTCAGCAAACTCTGGATCCCATTGATGAAGTTGCTGCACTAATTGCTGCCACCGTGCACGACGTGGATCACCCGGGGAGAACAAATTCCTTCCTGTGCAATGCAGGGAGTGAGCTTGCCATTTTGTACAACGACATTGCGGTGTTGGAGAGCCATCATGCGGCCTTGGCCTTCCAGATTACCACCCGGGATGATAAATGCAATATTTTTAAAAACATGGAGAGGTAATTTTTAAAAAATAGCGATATCTGCCGTGGTGAAACTACGTTCTCTACAACTCTTAAAGGAATTAAGAAAAATGATGCGTGGAAATAATAGTAGTGAGAGAGTTTTACAGTCTGCGGGTGTGATATTCTAAGGCTTGATTCAAATGGAGAGAAAAGACATGGACTTTTGGGGATTGCACCACTTCCTAATGGCGGTAACTATGATTTGGCAACGGGAGACCACGATTTGTGAATCTGTGCTTAGCCCAAAGGCTGAGCAATACAAGCAGGAGGCCCCTGGCAAAACAGCCGAAGTGGGTAGAAAGTAGATTCTTAAATGTTTTGGTCATCAGCTTCCAGCATTCCTGATCACTGGCCATGCTGGCCAGGCCTTCTGGGAGTTGAAGTCCCACACATTTGGGGATCTGCCTTCCTCCCACCTCTGTTCTATTGTGTTCCCCCATTTGCCAGTGCTCTCGCTCCCTTCGGATTCTTCCATCCTCTCCCAGCTTTAATAAATTAGCTGCAAATCTAAGCAGGAGAGAAATCAAACAAAATTGTTAATTAATCAGAAGGGGGCAATTTTAAATGCTCAAAGCAAATTTTAATTGGTAATGCTCATGGCTGCTTGCTGTTCTGAGTCTATTTTGGTTCTGCTGGGCTTTAGCAGTAGAGAAGGCAGGCCTGACTTCTAGCGAAGAGTTGCAGCATTCATTTATCAAATTTTCATACTCGCATCAATTTCACAACAGCAAAAAAACAAACAAAATCTATCTGCAAGTTGACATAATGTATACATCTATTTATGCTCACATCTGCTGCCCAGTTTTTTTTCCTAACGGCAGAGGGATTAATAAACTGAATGTTATTTAAATCATTGACAGTAGTAAAAAAATGAAAAGAAAGTAGTGCTTTCCTTTCCCGGTTTTTTATCAGCCGCTCCACTGCACTCAGCCAGCCTTGGGAGAGTCGTTCCACGTGTTTTCCTCTTTCCCTTCTGTGCACAGGAATGAATACCGAACACTCCGGCAAGCCATTATCGACATGGTCCTGGCCACAGAAATGACCAAGCATTTTGAGCATGTCAACAAGTTTGTCAACAGCATCAACAAGCCATTGGCTGCCCTTGAAGAGAATGGGGTAAGAGGTCCTCCGAGGAAGCAGAAGGGAAATGAAAGCAGTGGACGGATGTTAATTGCTTATTTAGGAAGTAATCACCTTTAATATGTCAGGTTTGCAGGCTTTTGATCCAGGAGTAAAATTTAGCAGTGCAGTATTTCCCCACACTTGTTTTCAACCATTTGATTAAAAAGTAACAGCTTTCAAAGAAGTGTTCGGAGGAAAAGAAAAATTCAGGTAGATTCTGCTGGGTGGGATTCAGTGGGCCTTACTTACCTTTCTTACAAGGTGGCCAACGAGTGGGTGCCAGTGTCCTGCTTTTCGCTGTACACTCCTCCCTCTGGCAGCCTGTGGGCTCCCCGCTTTTTAATTAAAGCTCAAGGGAAGGCATCAAAGGGAATTCCTGTCCTGGGGTCTTTTTCTGATCAGGATGTGTCGGCATCCAGGGAGTCTGCAGAGCAGGGGAAGGATGTTCAACAGACAGACTGAGCTCACCCAGTCACCTCCCTCGCCGTAACGATAAGCCCAGCTCAAGAACACCACCAGAAATGGTGGCCGAGCCTCTGCCACAGACGGCACTTCACAAACAGGCTGCCGTCCCCAGGAATGGTGAGCCCCGTTCTGAGAGACTTCAGGGGACTTCCTCCTCCTCTGGAAAAAATGATGAAATAATGTTTCCCACTTCTTTGCTGGCAAACAGGGTGGAAAATTTAGAGAGGGCATTTGCACACAGCTGTAGAACAAAGCCGTAGGGAAACCTGCCCGTAAACCTGGAAGAGCCTCCGATTCCAGCCCACGCACTTGAGCGGTGCAGTGTAGGTTCTCGGCATGGAAAGCAGGCTCCAGGTCCTCCTTGGCCACGGGAACTACAGTCGCTTTGAGCCAGACAGCTCTCCTTAGCCAAAGCTCCGGCCTCCCTACGTAAAGTGGCTCAACGCGCTGGTCTGCTGAGGGCTCTCCCGTTTTCACCGCGAGAGACTTCTCAGCAAAGCGGCTTTTTTGAGCTTCTGTGAGTGTTGGTGGGGAGCAGCAAACACTGAAGGCGAGCTTTGATCCTCCTGTCTTGGTGTGTGGTGATCCTAATCAGAATCAGGGCCATGCACACTTACTGTAGTGTAACAATAAAAGGAAATAAAGTTACACACTGTGCAAGGAATGTAATGAGTAATTTGACCCTGATGGTGCAGAACGCTAGGTCTTTTCCTACAATTTTGTTGTCCATTCACATGTATATCATTCTGTCTCCCCACAAGCAACTGAGAAAATAATTTTAACATCTGGGCTTTCTGAGAACAAGGGTTTGGCACCTCCCAACCAGTCACTTGCCAGGTTCTGATTGGTTTTTGTTGCAGTTTGACCCTTCGGCCCCCTGGGAAAGACATTTTCGCTCCTAGTGGTGAAAGAGCTACTGAAAGAGACAAGAGCGCTGGAAACTGAGGGTCTGGCTTTGCTGCCTGGCCCTGTATTGTGTTGTTTATTTTTGCATAGTGGGCCGAAGGCTTCCTCCAAGTTTGCAGCCCTTTGTACCAATCTGTGCGGGAGGTGGCTGTTTTTGCATTCTTGACAAAGGGTTGCTTTGAGTTTCCCTTGAATTTTTTCAATGCATTTATTCAATGCAAAATTGGAGCAGGCCCAAGTATTTTGAAGGGAGCAAAACAAAAGCTGAAGTACCAGCTCTTTTGGCCATCCCAGCAGTTGGTCCATGACGAACAATGGGGATCCCATGGAGACACCATTGGAATATATGATCAAATGGCAGTGCTGAGCGGAAGGCAGGACTTTCGATTCCAGCCTGCGTGTCTGGGCTTGGCCAGGATCAAAAGCTTTTACAAATCACCTAATTACCGAAGAATAGCTGTCTTCTCGACTTATTGGTGCTGTTTGAGATCATACTTTCCCCACTTCTGCATGCATAGGGGAGAGCAGAGAAGAAGCCATCCACGTTTAATCATTCCAATTTACGGTAAAAAAATGCATGGGTAAAAGTAGCTCTGGAGGGATATTCAGCTGCTTTTAACACTCTTAAGCATCTGTTCGCATATGTTGGGGAAGGCTGTGACACCTCGCCTTAAATGACTGAGAGATTTATCGCAGCACAAACTACCCTACAGTGTCAGACACACGCACGCACGCAAGTATAGAGAAAACGCATTGTAAACAATGAGCCCAAAACAACCAGTGTGGTGTCATGGTGAAGAGCACGGGCCTGGGACTCAGGTGATCTGGGCTCCAGTCCCCTCTCAGCCATGGAGCCCACTGGGTGACTTTGGGCCAGTCACAGACACTCAGCCCAGCCTACCTCACAGGGCTGTTGTTGTGGGGATAAGATGGAGGAGGAGAATGATGGCAGCTGCCTTGAGCCCTTTGTAGAAAAAAGGCAGGATATAAATTGGAAAAAAAAATCCCAACCTGAAATGTGAGAGGTGCCATCTGTGACATTTCTGTGCACACTTTGCATTACCCAACCTTTTGATACCATGTTTCCAGCTTCCTGTACCACCTGCACCTGTATACATAGGCACGGGCTCATACTCCTGAACCGGCTCATACTCCTTTGAATCCTAAAGCTGGGGTGTCTGGCCATTTTCTCAGATCAGGAAATCTGGAGTGAACCAAGGGCATCCCCAACAGCCCAGCGAAGAAGGGACACCCCCACTCCAAGAAAGGGGCCCCATTGTGGAACTGCTGTTACCATGAAGCAGTTTCTCCTAATGAACAACCTAAACCTGGCCTCTTGTAATTTAATACCCAGTCCAGCCCTCTTGGGTAGTCCTCTTCATGCTAGTTTATTTTACCTCGAATTAAAGCTAGCAAAACAAAGGCAAGAAAAAGAAGGACATAATTAGCGAGAAATCAAGAGCACTAAAGAAACAAGATATTTCACTAATTATAGTTCTTGTTTCATAAGCATATTGGTTATAGTAAAATGCATAAGTAGGAGCTCAGCATCTGATAAAAGAATCAAAACATGTTTTATGCAGCATGTAAAAGGAGTGTGTGTGAGTCTGGGTTATTCTGTGTGTGTACAATTGTATTGGTCAGAAAAATTATAGGGAACTGTATTTGGTTGGAATTTAACCAAGAGTGTGAAAGGCATCCACGTAGGAACCAGGGTGCCATCACATCTTTCTTAAAGTCTTCTTCTAAGTGAGCTTCAGCTATTGGTGGTATATATGTAAAAAAGAAATCCATGAAAAAGCCACAGCCCTTTTGGTGTTTGGAGAGAGCCATCTTATTACTGTCTTGGTCTTCATGCTTCCAGCTAACGGCCTTCCTTGTTTTCCATATTAGTGATTGCCTTTGCTGCTTCCCTCTGGACCATTCCAATTTCTCTATGCCCTTCATAAAGAGAAGCAAGCACAGTATTCCAGGGAAGGCCTGACCAGTGTGTCAGTCTGATTAAGCCATTAGGAATCTGTTAACTAAAGGTACAGATAACCTGGAAGGGTAAATGCTCACCCCTATAGCGTGGTGGATTGAGGACCTAACACGTTCAGTGTTTGAACAGATGGCGTACAGAAGCAACTCTCCAATGGACACATACATAGAGATTTGGTTGGCCTTCACTGGAGCTTATGCATAGTTAATCTGTTCAAGTCTACTGTGCTTGGTTTCCCGCTTATTTTCCTTTTAATGGTTTTGTTTTGCTGAAACTTACAGCTGGCTGGGGGACGCTGGGAGTTGTAGGACTTTTATTGTATAAATATGCATAATACCACACTCTAAAGGGCATCAAGTTTCTTTGTGTTCATGCATTTTAAAAAAATGTATTAAATTTACACGAATAACAAAAGGATGTGACTTCTCTCATGTTAAACCTAGCACATTGATCATGCTTGATATTCTGTGCATTATATTTTTGCTGTTCTTGTCTCGGTGATGATGTAAACTTTAATTTGATAAGGGTGCAAATGGAGATGGCGATTCGGTAAAAAATGTCCTCACGTCCCCTGAAAATCGAATCCTGATCAAGCGGATGCTAATTAAGTGTGCTGATGTTTCCAACCCATGTCGGCCTCTGGAGCAGTGCATCGAGTGGGCCGGGCGCATCTCTGAGGAATATTTCGCACAGGTGGGTAAGATGTGGCAGGCTGGAGAAATTTCAGCTCAGCTTTCATATTTGATTTTTCCTAGGAGGAGAAAGGTATGTGAAGATGGGTCCTGTCTCTCCCCCACACCTTCTTTCAAAGCACGGATGTTGAACCTCAGGGCTGCAGACCAAAACTAGTGCCCAAGGTGGTCACGTCTCCTCCTTATCTGACACTTTGGGTATTTTGCTGAGTGCCCTTTGCTTTGGCCTTGCCCACCTCTGAGGACTGTGTGACGGTGGCCACATCCTCTTGTGTCTCCAGCATCGCTCACTAATGGAATGCAGCTGCCGAGAGCAATACCAAAATCAAACTCAGCCCTCCAGCAGAAAGAGGTTCAAGTCCACTGTCTTAAAGGATTGAGTAAGAAATGTAAGGGGAAGGGCATGATAGACAGATGTAATGTCTAATTAAATTTTACGATTATTCCATTAGACAAATGTTAAACATGCGCTTGGCATTTTCCATTTTTAACAGTTAGTGGCCCTTTCAAGTTCTCAGGCAGAGACAGGAAGGAAAGTCAGGTCAGTGCTGGAGTCAGCTGGGGGAGCCACTTCATGCCGGCCATAGTGGCAGAAAGGCCTGCTGCCCTATAGGTGCTCTGGACGTGGCCAGCGTAGGATTTTGTGGGGATTTTTGCCCCCGCTCCCTGCTTCTGTGAGTAAGGAACAGCTGTCAAATGTAGAGAAACAGGCTCTCTTGCATGTCAAGCTCTATTGGAGAAAGAGCCATTATGGGATACTGCCACTTGGGAAGCGAAATCTATCAAATGCACTAAAGGAAAAAAGAATAGCAGTTAAAGAAATTAGAAGACATTCTTCTGCCTGCAGTTTGCTCCAAATGTAATCATGACTGGAGCTTTTAGCCATCAGTTGTCAATTCTCTGTGAATTTTTAAAAGTCTGCTATTCCGCATGTGTTTTAAAGATAGAGTTGCACGAATGATTTGGCCTCCATGCATCACTTCAGGTGCCATTATGAATAGCTGAGAGCTCATTAACAATAACAGACAATTATTTTCTTTGCAGACAGATGAGGAGAAACGACAAGGCTTGCCTGTGGTGATGCCAGTTTTTGACAGAAATACTTGTAGCATTCCTAAATCTCAAATATCGTTCATCGATTATTTCATCACTGACATGTTTGATGCTTGGGACGGTGAGCGATCTCTTCTCTTCTTATAGTGGCTCAAATATATTTGAGGGGATTGCAAGAGCAGTGCCAGACAGTGATGTGAGCTTTCTGGACATTTTTAATTGGAATTGTTTCCCATGCAAATAAATTAATAAGCATAAAGCGATTTGTTTTGGAATTTTTTATGCTTACTTTGGACAATATACAAATGCTCCAGAGAGATGCAACACAGTTTATTTTACTTGTATTAAGTAAAATAACAAAGCTTTTTAAAAACCCACTCCATGTTCATTTTGCCTCAATAAATCTCAGTAAGGCATTTGATCTGAAATATTTGGAGATAAAATTAAAGCATGCTGAAGGCTTAATCCTCTTGGATCCTTATCAATTGCAGCCTTGATGATTAGAAGCCCCCAAACTTGGAGGCTTCTGATCATCCAACACAGGGCAGAATGAGCAGCCTTCTCCTGCCCTGCATTTTTCTTTGATGTGCATCCTTACCCGTCTAGCAACAGCACTTCAAAAGGAGAGGGAAGGAGGCTGGAAGGGCCTCCGCATAGCCCATAGCCTGGCTCTCTAATCTCCTCTTCTCCCTGTCCGCCAAAAGACGCTCCTTTCCCCCTTCCCAAGGCCGCGGTGCTGAGCTTGAGAGTCCGCTTGGTGCAGTTACTCCAGCGACTGGGAAGGGTCAGAGGGAGGAGGTTGGATCCTCAACTCCTGCTCCAAAGGTGGAGTGCTGTCTCCAGACCTGAAGGGGAGAACTCCCTGTATCCTAAGGACCCTGGGATGATGTTTAAGAGTCATAAGAAAGCATCCTCAATGAGATGTAGATGCTGTAGTACAGTGGAGAATTTTATTGGGACATTTGTGAAAATTTAAAGGCAATCACAACCCAGTACCCCTTCCACTGTAATCCTGAGCATGCCTACTCAGAAATAAGTTTCTTTGTGGTCAATGGGTCTTACGCTGGGGTAATTGAATATAGGATTGCAGCCTCCCATCTTCCATATTTTCAGAGACTGGACCCATGAGTTTTAGGAGAGGGAAAGAACCTTCCCAGAGCTTTCCAAAGAACCACTAGCCTGGTGGGTGCCATCTTAGAGTTTTCAGAATGCCCCGTGCTGAAAAATGACTTCTTGTTGTTTTACTAAACTCCCATGTCTGTTTGCTTGGGAGTGTAAAACAAACTTGCTTCCTTTCTTCTCCAGCATTTGCAGACCTGCCGAATCTGATGCAGCATCTGGACAACAACTTTAAGTACTGGAAGGGGTTGGATGACAGGAAGCTACGGACCCTCCGACCGCCACTCGAATAGTGGCCAGGCCTCTCCATGTGTACGTCATTCATCTGGAAGTGCAATCTTTCAAACTTGTACTTGATCGTGCATTTTCAGATTTGTTGGGGTCTCTTCAGTATTACAGTAGGGCTTTCCTGTACCCATCCGTGGGCAGCTTGGATGTTCAAGAGAGTCTTAAGGTCGGCAGTGAAATCTTGGCTTCCTGCCTTCTGGGGGACACAGCCTCGAGTAAGCCCTTCACGTTGATTTACACTGGATTGCTGCAGTGCCTCTGCTAAGGGCGGGCCATTTTTGTTCCAGTTGTCCTGTTTTTGGCATCATCTTCACGCCAAGAACATGAAGCTCGAAGATTTCATCATGAAAGAAAAGATGCTGGGCCACAGATCTTCAGCTCTGCTGGTGAAGACGAGAATCCTGGAGAGTCGGGATGACTCATAACAATTCTGAGGATACATTTTAATGAGCACTTAAAACACACACACCATTACATTGAACAATCAGATCTTTGACGTGCAAACCCTTAACAAAGGAATGAGTGGTTTTGTTTTGTTTCAGTTTTTTGATCTTCTGAAAACTGGACATAGCTCTATTTTTTCACATCACAGAAGGTGCAATCATTCACTTCTGAGCACTACTGAGAGTAAGTTCTCTTTAAAAGAAATTTAGTAGCAAATGCAAACAGACAAACCCAACCTGCAAATTTTTGAAGTTGATCATTAGGCATCTCTGATTAAAATATGTTTTATTTATTTTGTTAGATGTTCAATATTTTCTATGAATTTATAAAGACTTTAAAAGCCAAAGCCAACTTTAGATGCATTGCAGAGTTACATGATTCATATTCGTTATGCATTTTATTTTCATAATGCAAAAATGCCATACAATGAGGACACCTTTTTATTGCACTGTAAGGATAGATGTGTATGTTGGAATATTGTTCAATTTTATGTTAATTAAAATAAGTTTTTATCAAAACTCTTGTTGGTGTACCATATAGAGAAATGAAATTGATGTTTTGCACTAATGCCACAGTTGACCTATGATCTAAAGTGCATTGGCTTGCATCAGTATAGGGATGTTTTTTGGGGGTTTTCCCCCATTTATATCCTGCCTTTTTCCTACAAAGGGCTCAAGGCAGCTTACATCATTCTCCTCCTCCATCTTATCCCCACAACAACAACCCTGTGAGGTAGGCTGGGCTGAGAGTCCGTGACTGGCCCAAAGTCACCCAGTTGGCTCCATGGCCGAGCGGGGACTAGAACCCCGATCGCCTGAATCCCAGTCCCATGCTCTTAACCTCGACACCACAAAATAGACTCAGTGAGTCTGGATTTTGAAGACTCTGACCAATGGATTCCACGGTGGCCCAGCTTTTCCTGAGTTGTGCAGGCTTGCGTACATTTTTTAAATGCTGTACTTTTACACAAATTTAGTTACAGAGAAATACAAAAACATAAAAAGAACACCAGCCAAAAATGCACACTTCCTTCCATGGGTAAGGCATGAAAATACACAGTTTTTGTATTTTGGGGTGATTTGTTTATTCTTGGGAGTGTGAATTTGCGTAAGTGTGAATTTGCAGACATTCTTACGAAAACATCTGTGCACAAACTTTCCATCTGTGAGGGACGATGGAACAACAGGTGCCTGACAATTTGCAAAACGTAGACAGAATGAATTTTGCCGTGTCCGCGTGTCTCTGATCAGTAACACTGCTTGGTACCGCCTTGCATGTGGCTCCTGAGTATGTGGCTGATGGGGAGCTTGGCAAGTGGCATGAAGGTTGGCCAAGGCAGAACTGCCACCACGTCACCTGTGCTCTTTCAAAGGCAGAGTTTTCCGAGGGCGCAAGCCACCCTCCCGGGCATTGTGATTCTATTTTTGTGTGGATCACATTCTGCATCCTCAATGCAGCAAATAAAAAAGGCCCATTTATATGCAAACTGTATAGTATAGTAAAGAGGTGTTCACATATTCTTGAATCCGTAGAAATCCCAAATTAGTGGATAGCATAAAAGGAGCAGGTGTAGCGGTTCCAGAAGCCACACATTCTCTGCCCCTAATGGGATGCTTATACCATGTTTCCCTAAAAATAAGACACTGTCTTTTTTTCTTTTTCTTTGTAGGCTCACAAAAACACACTAGGTTTTATTTTTTTATTTTATTTTTTAATGTGTACAACATTATTCCACACTGATGTCCAACAGCATGACAGGACAGGAGCCGGTGGTATAGAGGAAGCATCGGCTTATGCAGCTCAGCTCCCTCCACAGGGAGCGGAGGGAGCAGAGCTTCATAAGCATGTTTCCTCCACACCGTGCATTAAGTTAAAGTTAAGTTTAAAAAATAAAGTTTAAAAAGGCTCTTTATGTTCCCCACTGGCCCTGGGAATAAACACAGCTAGGTCTTATTTTCGGGGTAGGTCTTATATTTTAGCAAGTACCAAAAATAGTACTAGGTCTTATTTTCGGGGAAACACAGTAGCAATTGAAGAAGTCCATATATAAGTTCGAGATTGCCAACGAAAAGTCCATTTCAGCCATGCGTGCTCCATGCCAACGACGGTTTCTTCTTCCTGCGCCTCTCAGCCTTGCCCACTCTCAGATCTGGTGAATGACAGCTCCTGGAATCTCCCAGCCAGCTTGGACACTGAGTCAAACAGTGAACTGATTATCATGGCTTGCTGTACGTTCACAATATGAGCATTTATTGCAAGATATTCCAGGGTGCCAAGACTTGCCCATTGTAAGGTCAGAGTTTAAGTGCGGCATATATATATCACTGCATTAGTTGTTCAGATATTTCAGTGTGTTAGCATGAGCTTCCGTAAGGTTACAAGCCACTTCATCAAATGGTATAAGCAGAACTGAAAAGACAGTTGTAAGAGGTAGATCGGCAGCAAACATTCTCTTCTCTTAAGCCAACAGTGACAAACCGCAGGGTGTACTAAAGGTGTAAGCGCACACATGTTTAGACAGTTGTACAATTCCCAGCGTTCCATACCCAACATATGCTCTTAAAAAGTCTTTAGAATTTGCACAGAGAAAACGGGCCTTTGGAGCCAGGAGCCCTGCACTGACACAAACGTCCTTATCTCTTGTTCTGCAGTCTCACCTTCCAACTAAGCCCCTCATTTCAATTTCTTTAGAAATTTCACACATTATCAGATACTGTTCCCCAACCTGCATTCCATGAGAATGATGGGACTTGTAGTCCAAATTCATCAAGAGGATGTCAAGTTACAGAAGCCTATCTCAGGACAAGTAATCCTTTTTTAAAAAAATTTAGTACATTTCTAATCCAAAGCGAATGTCCTCTAGGCAGATTGTAGGGCGCTTAAAATGCCCTTTTAGATGCTCCGATGTCAGCACTGTGACTGAGAGATCCTGTGGCTCTCTGGATGCTTCTGATGGCCAAGGGCTTATGCCATAAACTAGTTACACTCCTAATTTGATAGTGCACAAAAAAGAGCACTTTTCATACTCAAAATGCCAAGTTCAGGGAGCCAAGGTTCAATTTGGATGCCAGGAAGCACTTCCTGACAGTTAGGACCCCGAGGGTGTGGAATGGGCTTCCACGGGAGGTGGTTGAAGCCCCACTGGTGAGGGTGTTCAAGGATAGGCTGGACATCCACATGGTGGGCATGTTGTGAGTGGAGTCAGCTGGAGCTGGGGGTCAGACTAGATGGCCCAGGAGGTCCCTTCTGGCTTGCTCTGTTTCTTTGTTGTGAGCTGTCCAGAGACTCAGTGTGATTGGATGGCCTAAAAATATCCCAAATAAATAAACAAATGATCCTAAATTTTACAATTCACTAATCTGAAAGATGGTAAGTTTTTTGTGCTGAGGGATTTAACAAACTATCAGTAACAAATGTCATTTATGTCAATTGTATGCCCTTGTTCATATGTATACACAGGACAAACAACATTTAACGTCATAGACTGGTGGAATTATGATCAGAAGGGAAATGCATGAAGACCCATTGTCTTCTCATTTGACGGGGGATACAATATGTTTGGAGACTGAAGGCAGCGGCGAGGAATGGGTGGCTCTTCAGGTGTGGTGATTTAAAGCCAGTGGGGAGGGATTAAGGGAGTTGCAATTCCTTCTGCAGGATCCCCTCCCTGATTTAAAGGCATATCTATCTTTGTTTGTTTAGATTCTGCTTTTCCCTGCAATAAACTCCTGACAGACCTATCTCCCCTCCATTTTATCCTCACAACTACCCTGTGGGGCAGGTTAAGCAGCCTGTGATTGGCCCCACATCACCCAGTGAGCTTCATGGCTGAGTGGGGAGAATCCAGCACGGTGCTAAGCTCCATGTTTCAACTTACATCAACTCTGGAAGGACACATTTCCCTTTCCCCAGAGAGAGACATCTTAGATTTCTGCACCACCAATGGTTAACCTTAGTGGATTGAATGAGAAATTTGATTTATCAGCATAAGCTCTGAGCCATGATGTCTGTTTCTACTTTGAATTATTGATGGCTATTGATACTTACATTGTTCCTTTAAGAAATGTGTGGTTCTTTTAGGGTCTGGCTGAAGGCTCACCCAGATTTCCTTTCTGTTTTCCCTGGAAGTAAAAACAGACAGTTTGGTTTTAACAGTTGCAGAAGCACAGTCCTGAACAAGTAAGTGAAATTTTAATTCTAACACACTTTTCTTTGATGTTATGTTGTGGGCTATCAAACTGTTGAGTGTATCTATAAATATAAATTCTTAGCAAGTAATTAGTGGTGCTGCAAGTTTCGAAGATTGAACCAACTCTGTAACTGTTTGGAGTGTATTAGTGCTAACTAATCATTCAGCTTCACCGATCATGAGCTTCTCGTTGCAAAATTTAGGTTTAAATTGAAGAAAGTAGGGAAAAGCCCTAGGCCACTCAGGTATGACCTAAATCATATCCCTGATGAATATACAGTGGAGGTGACAAATAGATTTAAGGAATTAGATCTGATAGACAGAGTGCCTGAAGAACTATGGACGGAGGTTCGCAACATTGTACAAGAGGCAGCAGCTAAAACCATCCCAAAGAAAAAGAAATGCAAGAAAGCAAAATGGCTGTCTGAGGAAGCTTTACAAATAGCTGAGGAAAGAAGGGAAGCGAAAGGCAAGGGAGAAAGGGAAAGATACACACAATTGAATGCAGAATTCCAAAGAATAGCTAGAAGAGATAAAAAATGCCTTCTTAAATGAACAGTGCAAAGGCCAGATCAGAGAGGTCAGCTGGGTGCGAAGGGTCCATCATGCGTCAGCCTTTGACCTGAACGACACGCACGTCAATGGGGCAGACAGCCCTGCCTGTTTGGGGTGGGGATGGGCAAACTTGCCCCCTGCATTGAGGGGCACGGGGAATAGGCCCCCATGCACAGACCTCTTTGTAGGCATGTATGGGATATGCAGCTGGGGATAAAGGTACACCGAAGCAGCTCACAGACCAAGATAGGGGAGTGGTTTACTACAGAAAAAAGACCCCCCCCACCCCACACACACACACACTGCCTGCCTGTGTGTTCACACAGGGAGATTCCTTGGGATTGTAAGCGAAGTGTTTAGGACCAAATTGTTAGAAAACTCTTCCCACCAGGGCCGTCTTAACAGCATTATGGACCCCGGGCAAAGCAGTGTACTGGGGCCCCTGCGACAACTACTGTTAATTTTGGAAGTTTTCCTATTTTCCAAGGATTAACATACACAGATTAGTATGGGGCCCATGGGCAAGTGCCCATCAGGCCCATGCATTGAGATGGCCCTGATTCCCACATGGTGGCAGTGCCCTGCATTGTGGACATGCCATGCATTCAGTGGCTCATGTTTCACAGCATGCTGGCTGGGGAGGATGGGAGTTGGGAGTCTGGCTACTCCTGAAAGGCCCCCTTCAGTTTAAATCATGGCTTAAGCGTATAAGCCAAGATCAAAGCACCATTTCAGATCCTGCTTTTTCCCCATAAAACTTAGTTATAATTAGCCACCATTCCTTCGTTGGATGTAAACCGTGGTTATTTTAAACTACGAATAGGATACTGATTTGCTGCTGTTGCACACTAGAGGGGACAGCTGGAGCAGGCATGTTCTTGCAATGCTAAGCTGTGTCTTATCATTCTAATGAATTATTCTCCATCCCATTTGGAACATTTTTATATGATCTCATTCTCTATCAAAATTTGGCCATACTTGGTTTCATTTATGTTTTTTTAAAGAAAAATTAACTTCCAGCACAAACTTGGAACTATTTTCCCCTTCTCATTATAATGAAATAAAGCATTGTCCCTAGTCTTATTTAATAGAGTAGTTCAAATCTCTCTGCAGTCAGTCCTAAAGAAAATGCAACTTTAAATGTTTCATGATTGACGGCATTTTATAGCCTGCAAGAGCATGGCTGGAACTCATTCAGCAGATGCTTCATTGAAATGAATGGAAATGGTCCCTTTGCTTTCCATAACTTCCCTTGGTTTCCTCAAGTTTTGTGCAGAAAAATATTCCTGCGCAGCTTATGCCTCAATTTCACACACACACACACACCCCTTGTGTGTGATGGAGATGAAAACAAATCATAGCACTGGAAAAAAATAAACTCACAAAGATGTTTGCAACAGTTAAATTCCTTTGCAACTCGAACAGAATACGTTAGTAGATGGCAGGCTAGGTTTTTTAAAAAATAATGTATATTTTAAGAAGTGTCAAAAGCTTTAGCCAATTCATGGCTTGTTTTTAAAATGCTCACCCTATTCCATAGAGATCTGAAATTAAACCTTTTCTTGTAAAAATAAACCATGTTTCTCTCCTGTTTCTTTATACTCAAATGTCACTGTCCCCTAACCTCTGACCTAAATTGGCATTTTATTAATGTTTATTTTTCCTTAATCCTCATTCCTTGAGCAAGAAATGCACAGGCAGTGCTGCTGAATGCGTCAGGCACCCTTTGCACTTGGGCGTGTTGTGAGAAACCCAAAAACTTCCCATCTTTCTAAAAGTTCATGTATATTAATAGCACTAAGATGTACATGTTTCCACAGGAGCAGAGAAATGCAGGCTGCCTGCAGCAGAGTATCTTTCTGCTCCTAAATTATCGCCTTCTGTCACTCCGATCCCTGGGGGCTGCCTCCGCCCAGACGGGGCCCAGCTTGTCAGAGCGCCACCCCCTTTTCCCCAGCCACCAGGCGCTCGGTGCTGTCCTGGCTTTTGTGCAAGTCTTCCTCATCCTGAGAGGTTGCTGGACCTTCTCAGGCCTCTTGGCAGAAAGCACCAGTAGGTCTTTTTGGCCACTGCTCCTGCTTCCCTGGAAGACTCCTGCGAGTCCCTTGGACCGCAAGGTGATCAAACCAGTCAGTCCTAGAGGAGATCAACCCTGACTGCTCTTTAGAAGGCCAGATCCTGAAGCTGAAGCTCAAATATGTTGGCCACCTAATGAGAAGGAAGGACTCCCTGGAGAAGAGCCTAATGCTGGGAACAATAGATGGCAAAAGAAGAAGGGGATGGCAGAGGATGAGGTGGCTGGATGGAGTCACGGGGCAGTTGAATTGTGGTGCTGGAGGAGACTCCTGTGAGTCCCTTGGACCGCAAGGTGATCAAACCGGTCAGTCCTAGAGGAGATCAACCCTGACTGCTCTTTAGAAGGCCAGATCCTGAAGATGAAACTCAAATACTTTGGCCACCTAATGAGAAGGAAGGACTCCCTGGAGAAGAGCCTGATGCTGGGAACAATAGATGGCAAAAGAAGAAGGGGACGGCAGAGGATGAGGTGGCTGGATGGAGTCACTGAAGCAGTTGGTGTGAGCGTGAGTGGATTCCGGGGGATGGTGGAGGACAGGAAGGCCTGGAGGAATGTTGTCCATGGGGTCGCGATGGGTTGGACACGACTTCATGACTACAACAACCTGCTTCCCTGGAAGGGGATTCTCCCCCATCTGAAAGGGTCCCTTCGCACCTGCTGCAGATCGACAATGTCCTTAATTTGCCCCCAGTGTGCCCTGGCAATGCCCCGTCTTGACCCTGCCTCTGGCGGGTTGGTGCTGGTGCACCTATCTGCCCCCCCTCATTAGAGGGACCATCGGGGCATATGCGGGGCTGGCATCAAGGGCCCCCACATCATCAGGAACCCATGGACTGGAGTGTTGCTCAGGGGAGCACAACCTGCTGTCTTCCAAACACTTTGGACCACAGCTTCCATAATCCCTGACCACATGCAGTGCTGCCCGTGGTTTATGGGAGTTGTAGTCCAAAACATCTAGAGGGCACCAGGGGGCTCACCCCTGGGCAGGGCCACCCTCAAGGGCTGGCGTGCTGAGGCCCCCTCCAAGGGCCCGCACCCCTTGCCAGCAGGGGCCCCTGGCAAGAGTCCCTTGGAAAGGCTGCTCTCCATCATTGCAGCCGGCTTGTTCCCGGTGAGGGCTGGGCCGTGGGCAGCCGGTCCAGGGTACGAGCTCAAGCTGAGCCCGGAACTTACTATGGGCCAGAGGCTGGGGCAAGTCAGCAGGTCCAGTTCGAAGAGAGAGCAGTCCGATCTTGCACACGCACACAGAGAGGGTGGGGGTCAGTTTGCTGGAGAGACGCTGTGCGGGTTGTAGCAGGATGGAGTGAGGCAGGGTCTACCCAGGAAAGAAGGGCACAGGCTGGAGCGAGGCAGGAGCAAACTGGAGCAATGCATAGCGATACCAGGGCCCAAGCTCAAGGAGTCACCAGGGCAACTTGTGTTGCTGTGGCAAGGAGCCTTTTCCGCTGGCCTTCAGGGCCTCCAGCTGCACTGCGAAATTGCTCCGTAGGTGTTCCTGGTTCTGTGAGCACTTGCAGGGCCACTCGGGCCCTGATCCTGATACCCGAGCCCTTGCTCTGGCCAGGCAGGGATGATGCTGAGAAGGCGCAGTAGATGCCACCTCAGCCTTCCTGCTCACTGTCTCTGCCTATCCATCAAGTGCAGAGGCAAGGCTGGGAAAGAGGGTTGTCGTGGAACTATGGATTGCTGTTGAAATATAGGTTCCGGTATGGTCTGAATCCAGCTGTGCTAACAAGCCATGGCTTGTTAAGCATGAACAACTTCCAAAGCAAATCCATCTTTGTTAACTGTGGGTTGTTCACCATGGTTTATCTTGACTGGGTTCAGAGTATGTGATAACACAACTCAACCCATGCACAACCCATGCTCAACCCATGAGTGTAGGTTTTGTTGTCTGGACCAAGTCGCCGAGCAGAGGTGCGGCTCAGGGTGTGTTCCCTAAGGATCCTTGACTGAGCAGGTTGCCCATCAGCAGAGGGCCTCCTGCCACAATCCATGGGAATTGGCTGCCCTCCTGAAGAACATCAGATTCCTCCTTTAGTCCACTTGTGCTTTGTCTTGATTTTGCTGTTGTAGGTCAAATGTTTGTGATTTGTCTTTCTACTGCTAAGCAATGAAAGCTTTTGTCATGACAATTTGGGGTAGTGCTGTCCTTTCTGCTGCTGGAGAGACGTGAGGCTGTTGCTTCAGGTTTTAGTAATTACTTTTATTTTAAAATGAGCAAGGATGCAATGCAAGTGAGGGGGCTTCAGCTGCTTATTCATCTGTTAAATCTGCATTTGGGGGAAAGCAATATTTCTGAAGGAATAGGCATTGTTTTCTTTGCAGCAAGGATCTTCGTGGGATATTTCTCTCGTGTGGAAAGATAAAAAGGAGAAAGCCCTTTTCAAATGGTCCTCGTCCTGCAGTTTTAGACCTGCAGTTTTAGACCTTTCTAAAATGGTCCTGCAGTTTTAGAGGCATCCATGCATTCTTGATTTATCGGGGAAATACTGTTCATCTTAAAGTGTTCAACCAAGCAATTGGCTAGCCAGCCTAACTCTGCTTTTTAATTGTCTGATTATCCCACTTTTAAAAATCTAACTTATTCATCTGACCTCATGTACTGGCCAAACAATGCTCTTGTCTTCCATCAAGCCAGGGTCATGTGAAAAAATGCTTCTCTGGAAATTGGCCAGCCTGTGGGCCTCGGCCTCTGATGGTCTTTGAGCTAGTCAGAAAGGGATGTCTCCAGCCGCCCGGGCCAGCTCCACAATCTCGGGGACCAAAGGGCACCTCGCAATCTTCCTGCTCCCCCACTGGGAAGGGGCAGGGTGCACGGCCCTCTTGGAGAGGCAGCGCGAGGACGGTGGCACCTCTGGGCTGCTGAGCCCTTTGCTGATTGAAGCAGAGATGCTGTGGCTGCAGATAATCCTGAGCATTTGCTCGTTGGAACAGTGGTGCCGATCCCTTTGCTGCTGGGCAGGCGGTGAGCCCTTCGCGCACCGGTGTGCGGGCCATGGGCCCTTGGCCAGCAGCAGTGCTGCTCTTGCGGGGGTTTGCCCACCACTGGCATTGGGACCCCAGCCTTGGTGCCAACTTGAGGCAACAAGGGGGCCCAGGGCTCTCGCAGGATTCCTTTGCGAGGTCTGACATTGTTCTCCTGAGCAAGAGGAGGAAGCAAACTCGTCATATAGAAGCACATCACATCTATCTGTGGGAAAGGACAATCAGTCGAATGAATGAATGAATGAATGAATGAATGAATGAATGAATGGCACGTCTCATGGAGTCATTGCTAAGGGTACCCTTGTGTGCTGACAGCCCATGCTACCAATGTGCCCTTGGCTTGATGCAACTTGGAAGAATTGGAGATGGGTATTTAGACTTCCGGTCTCCAAGCCACAATCCAACAGGATTACATGCACTTAAGTCCATTCAAATGAGTGGGCATACGCAAGCTTGAATGCACAAAGGATGCAATCCATTGCATGTTCAAACAGAAAAAATAGCTGGCTGGCTGCCCCAGCCAGCTATTCATAGAGCATGCTGGGAATTGTAGGACTTTTACCACTTTCAATTTTCCCTTGAAGCTCTACTGTGCTGAGTAAGACCATTGCTCCAGTGAACTCACTCATTTCTCTCCTGCTCTGTGGTGCTTCCGTGACTCATGCAGCCTTTTTCCTCTATCCTGTACTTGAGATTCTATTGAAAAACTTTTCCAAATTTTGTGACGCACTTTTCTGGATTGAAAGAAATAATATGGTCTTGATACATTAGGGGAACTCAAATTTCTGGAAAGTTTAAAAGGGCAATGCTACCAGGTTTATTTCCCTTTGAAACATTTCTTGAGCAGAAAACTGCAGAACCTAGAAAAGTAGAAATTTTTAAAAATTACTTCATTCAGATTGACACAAGCACCCAAGGAACACAGAGCAGTTCAGTTTGCTTAGAAATGGTGGACTGATGGAGATAGTGGAACCATCCCTGTTGCTCTGCCTTTGCATTCGTCCTGGTTCCCCCACCAGGTAGTCAGGTTTTATTATCTGGATTTTTGTACTCCAAATTCTGCTTCACTATGTGCTCTTGCTCTTGCTCTTGCTCTTGCTCTTGCTCGCGCTCTCTCTCTCTCTCTCTCTCTCTGCGTGTGTGTGTGTGTTGTGTGGTGTGTGTGTTGAATCAAACCAATGATTCAACATTAGCGGGAGACAGCCTCAGCCTCTGCTTGCAAGGCTAGAAAAAATGTAAATAGAATTCTGAATGCCTGTTTGGTTACTGCTGTTTAGCTTTTTCAAAGAATGTTGATTCAGTTGGTGGGCGGCGGAATAAGGGCCCCCCGGATCCTGCCGAGAGCTGGCTTCTGTGTGCAGCTGGAGACCAACTTGCCCCTTGCTCCTCCTCTGAGCCCAGTGGGCACTCGCTCAGGCCTTACGCAACTTTGGTGGCAGATGCGGGCTCCAGAGCAGTCAGGCTGCCTCCTGCACTTGGCTCAGCCTGGCACAGATCCCGCAGCTCTCAGCACTGTGTCTATACATGCCATGTAGCACGTTCCCCTTGTTGATGCTTCCTTGAACGGAACATACGAGTTCCAGCACGTCCCGTGATTTACTGCAGTTGTGCTTTAACAAGTGACCTCTTCTATCCAGAAGTCAGTCCCCTGGAATTGAGTTGGGTGTTCTCCCAGGAGTATCTGCACAGAAGGGCAGCACCTGGTGTTACACCAGGTAACCATTCACCTGGCCAGGAGGGGACTTGGGGAGCCATTCACCTGGCCAGGAGGGACTTGCCCTGCAGGCTGCCTCGAGAGGTTTGAGATCTTCTGCTGGGGCTCGATGCACGTGGCCGGAGAGAACAAGCCCTGGTTCTGCATTCGCACAAACACACACAACACCAGGAGGAAAGACGAGTCTATTTGTCAGAAAAATATAGAGCAAGCGCAAGCGTTTGACTTGATGTTGCCGAGACAGCAAATTTTCCTGTCGCAATCTTTCTTTGTATTTCTAAAGCTTTTGTGTAGCACTTGAGTGTCCACACCATGTGTGTCTCTTTTCTAAGCCCTGATCCTTATACTCTTTCTCTCAGTACATATCCTTACTGGAAAGATGAGTTTCCCAGACTTATGTTAATTGTTGGAAGGGTGCGTGATTGCTTCTTGATGACCTTAATGAAGAGAAACTCTCAATGTTTCTCTGGGTAAGAGGCAAGTCCCTGTTTGTGTTTGCTAGGTGCTGTGGAGGAGGTAATGTTTAGGTGTCTCAGAAAATCCTCGTTTTGCCTGATCTCTTTATGAGGGAAATGACAGACCTTTTCTGCACAAGAATTCCAGTATTCATCCTTCTCTCACACTGGTTGTTCCAGAATACGAGGTTCTTCTTCCGAATTCAAGCCTACCCAAGGTGGCCCATGGCCTAAAAGCTCATTCTGGCTTGGGAGCTTAATGTTGTGGCGCTAATATTGATATATACATGCATTACAATAGTATTCAAATGCAAAATAGAGAGGGGGACTTAAGCCAGCTTTGTAAAGTGCTGTTTGCAGTCAATCTTTTTCCATGTATTGTATTTCTATAGTGCCCAGTTCCTAGGTAGTTGCAGGGGTTAAAAACCTTAAAGTACATTATTTATTAATTAAACTTATATTCCACATCACTAGTCCCACAGGACTCCCTAAACAGATTACAGCAAAACAATGAAAAGTAAATAAAAACATGATATAGTTGTAAAATGACAACAATATGTGACAATGTACAGTAACAGTATAAATCTGAGAGTTAAGGGGTGATAGGTTAAAACAATACAAGTTAAAACAGTAAAACTGTATAAAAATGAATACCTTTACAATTCTAGAAAATAAAATCAATTGTTAACATGTCTGGAGGATAAACTTGTTTTTGCCTGGCGCCAAAAGGATTGTAATGAAGGTGCCAGGCAAGCGGCCCTTGGGAGGCTATTCCACAGGTGGGGTGCAACCACCAAGAAGGCCCTGCTTCTGCTCGTCCTTGTCCTTCCCTTCTTGGAGGAGGGCTCTCTCAGGAGGGCCTCCAAACCTGATCTTATAAAAGCCTTATATACACAGACATATTAATATGCAGCACAGAGAGATACAAATACCTAAAGACAATTTTTAAACCATCAGCAACTCAAACAAATGAAGACTTAATTAAAACCTTATCATAGGCTACCAAATGCCTGAGAGAACAAGGAGGCCTTACTCTGGCACCAAAGAGATAACCGTGTCAGTTACAATTCATTTCATCACTGGAGGGTCACCCCCAGCGCGGCCCTCTTCCTTGTTGCTTCCTTCCAAGGCTATGTACCTACAGTTCCCATAACCTCCAGCCTTTTCTTACCCAGCCTGGAGATGCCTGGGATTTAAATAGGGACACTGCTAAGCATGTGGCCACCACAGAGGCGAAGAGGCTACCAATGGATGTCCCAGGAAGAAATATGACAGGCAGAGCTGTGTAAACTAGGATGGTCAGTGGACAGATTTCCAGATGTGTTGGACTTCACCTTCCAGATGCCCCTGCCAGCATGGAAACGGCCAGGAATGTTGAGAACGGAAGTTCAAAACATCTGCAGGTCCCTTTTCTTGCTATTCTTGATGGAATCCATCAGTACTGGAAATACTTAGGATTCCATCCATTGTAAAGAGATGGAGCTGCCTGATTCCTTAACAGTGCCATTTTGTGTATTGCATTATATGGGACTTCTTCGGATCAGTATATATCGAATTGTAGCTGAAATCGTTTTTCCCCATCTTCCAGGCTGTAAATGAGAACACCACAAATGAGGGGGGAAATTAAGAAAAGCAGGATTTTGGCACACAGCTGGTATGTGTGTATCAATCCCCCCCCCCACACACACACACAACACATACACACATCAAGTAAAGGTAATGGTAAAGACATGAACATATCCTTCAAGCCTTATTTTATGTGAAAAACCTGCTCCAGAATAAGATGGCCACTTGGGGATGGACAATATGTGGGCTGTCTACTTGCACACTATCTAAGGTGGCACAGATTTCTATAAAATATACATGTGCTAATTTACAGGCAGATAAACCAATTTAGAACTTATTTTAAATAGAAATGCAATAGATCTTTTCATAGTAGGAGCCAGTTGTATCTTTATGTCTGCCCAGAGTTTTTCTGAGCAACACTTCATTCATTCATTCATTCATTCAAGATATTTCTATGCCGTCCTTTGCGAGAGCCTCAGGTTTATGTGCTCATTGTTTCCCACTCGTGACTATTTTAGAAGAAAAATCTTCGGTGGGGTCATGACCCTCCAGTTTCACTTTTCTCTTTAAAGAGTACTTTTGGAAACTTTTGTAGAGCAGGGGAAAGGTGTGATAGCTTGTAAAAGCAGATGAAATTTCTTTTTTAACTGGTGTATTTGCATGACCCACAGTGCCACCTACAGGTCACATCATAGAAAAGCAGTATAATGCTCAGATCTCTATTCTGTCATGAAAGTGAGAGCAGATAATAAGCTGATAACTTGTATTAACTGCCTTGTATCTAAAAACCCCTCCTCATGCTGTCTCAGTGCTATTGATTTATAGGCCATTTCAAGGCCTTTTTTCTCCCCCTTAGATATGAACCAGACGTCTCTTCAACGGAGGACTGTCTGCCTCCGAAAGAGGGAGCGCAGGGCCCCACTAACAAGATGACCAAGTGACACGCTTCTCCTCTCATTATTTTGAATCATGATTCCTCTATCGGGGAAGCCATGAAATGATCAGCCAGAGCAAAGGGTGTGGAGTCTGGGAAGCAGCATGACCAGATGTGGCAGTACATCCATCCCAGGTGTCAGTCTGAGCCAAACCTGGAGTACTCATGGACGCACTGACCTGCTGCCATCGGAGCCTTCAGCCTCCATGGACCAAACAGCAAGGCCTTGATTGTGTTTGCAAAATGTGTGTGGGTCCTTTCCTTTTCCTTCCCCCTGCCCCATCCCCTTTTTCCTTTTTTGGTCAGGGTTGTTTTTCTAAGAGATTCTCCATTAGTGTAAATTTGTTGAACAAAAAAAGACTTGGAAAGGAAAAAAGGATTATTACTGAGTAATCCCAACTGATTCATCCGCTTGGGTGGGTGGAAGAAAGGACAAGGACAGAGAGGAATACAGCCAAAGCAAAACCATTTCACGCAAAATATGCTTTGAACCACATCAGAGCAAAGCCCTCCGCTAATTAAACATCTCTGACATATTGATGCCAACTCGGTAAACATTTGCAACCTGGATCATACCTTGTGGGGACGCCTGAGAGCTGAAAGCCAAACACTGGCCATGCAGCACCGGCTCCTCAGACTCTCCCACCCAGAAGGAACTTTTCAAGGCCAGTTCAAAGATACACAGCGCATCACTTGGGGCTTCACTTCTGGATGATTTCTGTGTATGAACCAACCGGCCACCTTTTTCAAAAGCTTTGGATATGAAGTTACCTGCAACTGCCGTGGGTAGAGATGGAATGTGAAGCACATCACACTCCCCACCCTTCCCCAGATGATGGAGAAACATATTGTAAGATCAGCAGCCTGCTTCTGGTCTGCTCAGGAGGGCTGGACACACCACACCTGGGGCGCAAATTCAGCCCTCCTGAGGGTCCAGTAAGTCCCCATGGAGGTTCCCCAAAGGCAATTTACCTGCTCCTGACTCTGCCGCTTTCTCCCACTACTGGCCATTGGTTGGTTCCTTGGCTTTTGCGTAGTTACTCCCTCTTTCTAAAAGGCTCAAATCCCTCTTTAAGGCTTAGTTCCTGGCTGAATGATCTCTCAGATAAAATATGGTGGCATTCGGGTCACTGGCCCTTTTGGCCACATTCTGCCCATCACTGGAATGTGGCCCCTGAGGGCCCAGTTTTGCCCCCTTCATGCAGGGATATGAGCTCTGGATCTAAGAAGTGTCTTCATGTTCCCTGGATAATGAAGAACATCTTTCGAAATAGCAGTAATTCCCCAGGTATGCTGACTATATGGAGAGGGGGCACCCTGGTATTTGTGTCCTGAGCTCACTGACATCAGAACCGAACATTGTCCTTTGGGATTACTCCAAGGACCAGCTCACTGAGTCCGCTCAACCAAGGGCCACTATTTCAGGGAGCTGGATGGGTGCAACTCTTCTGTTGTACCGGGACAGATCATCACAAGATAAAGGAGCTGCTGTTTCTCCACCAGACACCAGGTTGTTTTATGGCATTTGTAACTAGCACAGGATGCAAGGACCCGGAGATACTGGTCCTATAGTGCCATTGCCATGTGGCAAACTGGTAGCTGCATCACAAGATAGGCATATCGTGCCCAGTTTCCACATGGAGGCAAAGAGAGGAGAGAGTTAGAGGAGGGAAGAGCCAAAGGCTCCCCCTCTTGGGTACAGAGAAGCGTCTCCTCCATGGCCCAGGTGGGGTAGAATAAGGGCATTTGGCTCAGCAGGAATGGCCTTGGAAAGCAGTCTGAGCAGCGTCCTCTGCCTCTCCGGAACATCCCTGGCAATGCTCAGCCATGGGACAGAGCAGGGTTCCTTCTCAGACACACTTTCAGCTCTTGCTGAATCACACCGCTAACAGAAAGGGCAACTTTTATCGCCCTCTTCCCAGGAGCAACCAAAGCTTGGACTGGGAACGCTGGAGCCTCATTGCGTGATAGGCAACCAAAACTGAGTCCTGCTGACACGAGTTTCTCTGGCCAGGATCTGGGCACACCCACCTGGGCAGGAAGAGCGGCCAACCACTTCCTGTTGGGCTGTGACGTGGTCTAAGCGACGATGGCTTTCCAGGCACTAATGCATCTCTTAGCTTTGATAGCTTTCTGTCATTTAGCTTTGATCATGCTTCATGGGTTACACATGTTAGTGATCCGCAGTGCACTGGTTGATGTGGAAAGTGTTCCCCGAGGGTAGAAACTCTGTGGGCACTGTTCCACTGGGTTTCCTGGGGTCCAATGCGGCTTCTTTATATAGTTGCCTTTTAACTTGTTTACTTTGGCATTGCAATACCCATGCATGCTTTAAACCTTTTCCAAGGACTGTATCTAGTTTAGGTTTAATGATGGATTTGAACCACGCTAGCAGATTGTAAGCATCAAGTCTTGGGAGATGAGTATGATGGGAGAGCGATGATTGCTTGCAACATGTGGCTTTTGTTAAGTCATGATGAGCCAAGAGGGTGTTAAGTTAGGCTTTCTTCAGGAGCCCTTTCCCATATGAAGGATTAGTTCTAAGAATACTTAGAGGATTGATTGAGGGCTTTGAAGGACTGGATAGTACGATGTTTCTTAGGCATCCCATGTATGGGAATGGGAGATCAGCAAACTTCTCCTTATGAGGGACAGCGCATTTCCAAGGACAAAGGTCATGCTTCTTCAGGACCAGGGTGCAAAACTTTCAGTCCTCAAACTTTATGGAAACCTTGAAGGAAAACAGGCTGGATTTCATCAGAGAATGGCCATTTTCCAAGGAGCATCTATATTAATATCAAACTTAGATGCTGAGCTACAATATGGCTAGGTAGGCGAAAGAGTGCTTTGGAGAAACAAGAAGGGGTTGTTAGTGTGCTTGAGAGACACCCTCATATCTGCAGAAGTAGGAAGTCTCTTAAGGGGAAAAGCCAAAATTGTTCAATGAGGGCTGGACAGGCAGAGTGGGCAGAGTATCAAGTGCCTGCGGTGGAGAAGAAACAGAAGGCTGGTGAGGGAGAGTGGAATGGAGTATTTTGAAGAAGGCATGATAGACTGGCCGGCTGGAAGACTGAATAGGAGGACTCCAGACTGCAACTTTTTATTGCAGGTCCCATGTTGCATTTTCAAAACCTTGTATCTGGGGTTTGAACCTGCAGGACCAGATTGTGTTGAATGGATGAAGTTGCATGAAGGCAGAAAAGTCTTAACAGCTTGACGATGCAGCCAGTTGTTAGGATGGATGGTTGGGTGGGTTTTCCATCGCTGGAGCTGACCAAACAGACGTTTCTTGGAGATGCTGTGGCCCTGTATTTCCTGCACTAAGTGTGGGTTGCCTTCCAACTCTATGATTCTATATAAACAGAGGGATTTTGCATTTAATATGCATGCCATACCTGTGAAGCTAGACTGGGATGCCATTCAAGAAATTACCAATTGCTTGAATGGCTCATATAAAACCAACAGCAGGACCAGGGACCACAGCGTGGGTCAGGACCCTGGTGGGGGACTTTAACCCTCTGCCCCCACTGTAATTTAGATAAACAGCCGTGCTCTCACTGTTGGCACTGGAAGAGAACCTTCTGTTTGAGCCAGCGGAAGCTTTCCTCTTAATACAAATAGGAAGTGCAGGCATGGGACCCAGTCTGGACTTGGGGCATGGGAGGGGGCAAAATTAAAGCCCCCCGTCCCTTGCCAGGGTCCTGAGCCGGATTAGCCTTGCTATTTATGTGTGGTTCATGCCATTGCTAATGGAGTGAATAGCATCATGTCCTGGTTTGGCTCTCCCCAAACTGGATGCACTGGGTAGACTACGTAGGGCTTGTCTCTGCCTTGAGACACCCCTTGTTCTTCTACCATTTAATTTAGAAGCACCAGCAGTGCTTGGGGTGGTTTGAAAACTTCTGCGTGAAAACCTTCTGCGTGGAAGCCCAGTGCCTAAACCACAAGGCTATCCTGCCACCTAGTGCCCTGCCTGGGGTAGGAGTATTCCCAGCACTTGTGACCCTGAACGTGGGCAAGCAAATTCTGCTTAGAGAAGCAGAACCATCAGACAACATGGTCAATTAAAGCAATTAGTTTGGTGCTTAACTTCTAGCCAAGGAGAGTTTTTAAAGTCTGGGTGATAAATTACAGTCCACACCATTCATGATAAAGGAGTTTGGTCTTTTTTGCAATGAAGATGTAAGCCTTCTCTTGAGGACAAGACAACCCATCCTTTTGCACTGAGAAGAAATAAGGGACTACATCCACCAGATTCTTGGTTTTTAATGGAACTGATGCTCAATCTACAATGCATCTACAAGATGGATGCAAACTTTACATGAGCGCTTGCTTGGACATGTGCCCTCTGCAATCAGGGAAACTTTAGACATGTAAAAAAAAAAGGTTATTGAGTTTGCAGAATTATTTTGCTCTGGAGGATTCATAAGCCAATATTTATTCCATTACCGCCCAATAGCCAGACAGCAAGTAGGAGGTGTACACATATTTACATACGAACAATCTCCACAGTGCTTTTTTCGGGTATTTTGTTTTAAACAGCAATCTTAATCTTCTCAAATGAGATAATTTTAACAATTTAATTTGGATGTTAAGAAATGGTTTGATCCATGGCTTCTGGATTGAGCATGGGAGATGAAACTCACTAAGCATGTCTCTTGAGGTCATACCTGGCTGGGGATTATGGGCATTGCAGTGCTGGTGGCTGGTCCCTCCATGGTCAGTGGAGTGGGCTCCAGCCTGAACTTTCAGGGGGCTGTCCAAGGGGCCAAACCTACCCCCAGGATAGACTGGACACCATGGGCACACCGCCTCACTGACTTTAGAGCCATGAGCCACTGCTAGGGAGCTGTTGCCCGGACCACCTGGAGCTTATTGCAAGGTTAGGGAAGCTTGTTGTATATATTTAATCAATTCTAGATGAATGACATGCTCCTGAGCACTTTTCATCCCCACTCACAGTCCCCAAATTCTATTTTGTGCAGCTGCTGTTGCTTTTCCTCTGCACATTCACTCCTGCCCTGCCTCGGCACAGGCTGGGGAGAGCAGATACCATGTCAGGACTTGGGGGGTCAAGGATGTCTAGCCCTGCCTTTTCCCCTCCAGACAATAGACTGGGGCAGTAGTTTTGTGATCGCCTTGACTGAGAAAGTCAGCTCACTGGAACCATGCGGCACTTACTCGTTTTCCACTACAGAAGTTCACTCTTTGGGTAGGTTCGCCTCTTCTGTTTCTTCCAGGAGTCCTGTGCCTTCCAAAGGCTTGTTGGCTGGCAGAAATGGAGCAGGGGATGCCTTTGCAAGGAAAAAGCTGTCCCTCTTGCACTTCTGTCTCTCAAAGCTGCTTTTTAAAGTAAAGGTGGAGAACAAGATGGATGGCTGTGCTCCTCTACTGGCCACGACACGCAATCTGCACATGGCTTAGTCATATTTCCACAATCTCTTCATTTTCTCATTTGGGTAATTAATTCCATTAAAACTAAGTGCACTTGAATATCAAGCGCACTGCTCGGATGGCCCACTTTATTTTCTAGGTGAATCTTAGTCCCTGCCTTTTCTTCAGAAGTGGTTGTGTGGCTTCACTCTTGGTGTTGTTGGGAAATTCAGACAAATCCTAGTAGAAAAAGGTTGCTTATATGTGCCTTTGTGTTACGTGCTATCATGCACAGACTGGGGAAAACTCCAGTCAGTTGCTTAACAGATCAGAAAGGACTGGAAGTTGGCGTGTGTTGCTTTTTTTTTTTTTTAAGCAATTTTTTTGTCCTGCTGTTTGTCTGCCCGTCCAGCAAAAGGTCTACAGAAACTTGACTGGTACGATTCCACCTCTTGCAGCAAGATGCCGCATTTCTATGCAAATTCAAACACCGCCCTCTAATGGCCATCCATGGTCTCAGCACCCGACGTTACAAATACAGGCTAGAAAGTCACATAGCCAAATCCTGAAAAATAAGGAATGCCCGGAGGCAGTAAAGCGAGGCCTGCAGGGTTCCTGGGCTGCAGTTTTCACCACTCTCTTGGACGGCTCTCCTAAACTCACGAGATTGTACCAATCTGGAACAACATATCCCAAAATGGGTCGGTGCTCATCACCATGGGAGCAGAATCAAAACATTTGGAGTGCTGTTGATCTCATTTTTCTATACAACAGCTTCACCTTAGAGAGTCCTGGTGGTGACTGTAGATTTTTTTTAAAATTTAACACGTCCTCACCCTGCAATCTGGCTGTAAATAAAAAATTACAACCGACACTGACGCAACTTGCTGGACTTGAGGGTGAGCTCCAGGGATGGACACTAAACGGGGGCTGCTTCCTTTTGAGGAAAGCGGCTGGAGACTTACAGCACGATGTGGGTCTTTCTGAGCATCCGTATGAATCACGGGGGAGCAGGCGAGCTCTCAGGCTGTGCTAATCCAGTCAGAAGCAAGCAGCATTCAAGTGTGGGCCCCACAGAGGCTCTGGTGGGTTTTCCCAGCCTGCTGCCTGACTCAGGCCTTGGTCTCCTCCTTGGGGCACAGTTTTAAGCAGCTCTTCCAGCTCCCACAAGGTGCGTGAGGCTTGCCTTAGCAGCCACCACCACCCCTTTGGCCAGTGGCAAAGCCTTTGTCCATCAAAAGCCACTGGACAAGCATCTTCAGCCAGAGTTAGAAAGCCCTGCTGAGCATCCGTGCCCACTGGCAGGCCACTAAGTTAAACAAAGGAGAGTTGCCTGCACTTGACATCCCAGAATAGTGTTTCTGTTTAAGCATGCCATGCCTCAAGGTAGGGTGTGGTGAGCAAAGTTCTGACAAAGGAAGGGTTAGATTTGGCAAGTGGTTGGTATCAACTGTGGAGAGTTCCAATAGCTGCAGCAACTGTATTTGATAAAAGACTCTGAAAGCTTTCACCACTGAACATGGTGAGCATCTTTCGGTCCAAAGGCCAAATTCCATCATGGAAAAGGTGTCTGGAGCTGCATCACCATGGGGGGTGCAGCTGAAATTAAAGGAGGCAGAGCCCAGGCCAAAGAAGTGAGGCCAAATACAAAACCAGCCATCCAGCCAACCAGTACGCAGTGGTACCTCGGCTCACGAATGCCTTGGTTCATGACCAAATTGGGTTGCAAACAGAAAATTCATGAAAATTTTGACTTGGGTTGCGAACTTCGCATTGGGTGGCGACCAAGATCGCGGCCATCTCCCCCCTCCCCCACGAGTGGGAAGATGGCTGAAATCGCACCCATCTCTCCCTCCCACAGCACGCCCGTTCGTGCCCGTCTCTCTCTCCCCCAGTGTGCCAGGATGACGGGGGCAATTTTGGTCGTGCTGGAGGGGGGGGGAGATGGCCACGCTTCTGCTCAGGGTGGGGAGGGGGAGATTGCTGCGATCTTTGTTGTTCTATCACTTTGCTTCAGTTTTTTCTGACTAAAAAAAACAAACCGGTTACAGAACGGACTAACCTTATTTACACTGAACCTTATGGGGAAATTTAACTTGGCTCATGACCAATTTGGGTCATGACCAGAGTCCTGCAATGGATTAAGTTCATGAGCCAAGGTACCAGTGTATAATAGCTTTAAAATCTTATGGGCAGCTGCTATGCCTTAGAGGAGGCATTTCAACCTTTAGAATGTGGGAGGAAGCTACACAAACCCCTGGAAACGAGGACCAGGTCTAAGGGGAGGGAGTGCAGCCCGTTGGGGGCATCAAGATAACCACATTGTCCCCCCACCCCATTTACGCATACTTATGAAAATACAGTGACATCTGATTTTCATTTTTCACGCAAGTGACTCAGTACTTCCTCCTTCCTCTATAAATATTGATAAGCTGCAGTCGGCTTGGAATGGCCCGCAGAGCTGCTGTCTTGGCAAACCAAGCAAGGGCTGGCTAAGCCAAGCCAAGCACAGGTGCAGTTTCCCCTGGGCAGAGGTGGATCTTGCATGGAATACGAGTGGCAGGTGCATCCTTCTTCCAAGGGTTCCTGGGCCAGCCGCCCATCTACCCACACAGGCTGCAACAGAGTGGGCAGTCTTTCAGGGTTATCGATCAGGCAGATGCACCAAGCAAGGTCTCACCTTGACTGCTAGCTGTTTCATCCCATGCTTTCCCGGTATCTTGGTTTATCTGCGTTGGAAATTCTGAACCCCTTCATGCAGTAATCTTTATCTAGGCTTGGACAAATCTGTCCATTTTGATTTCGTGCAGTTTCTCATGTTTTTCTTCCATTTGTTCTGTCCTGTTTCTGCATTGCAGGTTTTAAAAGGTCTACGCAAGAATCCATATATCTTTTTGTGCATGTTTTCCCTAATATTTCCATTTTTGTACACAATTTTGCTCTATGTATAGGCCCTTCAAATGCCTTGGACCATAATCCCCTAGCCAGCATAGCCAGGGGTGAGGAATGCTGGGAGGGACAGTGCAGCAACATCTGGAGGGACCCAAGTTGCCTTGCATAATGCTTGCTTAGTACTTTCCCCTCCATTATAGGCATTTTTGAAGATGACTGTATATTAACCATTTACACAGAATCTTGAGGGGACTGCAGGTGGCGCAGTGGTTTAAACTGCTGTGCTGCTGGGCTGGTTGATCGAAAGGTCGCCAGTTCGAATGTGCACAACGGGGTGAGCTCCCGTGCTCTGTCCCAGCTCCTGCCAACCTTGCAGTTCGAAAGCATGCAAATGCAAGTAGATAAAAAGGCACCACTTCGGTGGGCAGGTAACAGCGGTCTATGCACTTCGGTGTGTAGTCATGCCGGCCACATGACCACGGAGACTGTCTGCGGACAGACGCTGGCTCCCTCGGCTAGGAGACGGAGATGAGCACCGCCCCCTAGAGTCAGGCATGACTGGATGTAATGTCAAGGGGAAACCTTTACCTTTACCTTAAACCTTTCATTTATAGTCAAGTCAGCTGGCTTTATTTGCTGGCAAGTTGTAGCCTGGCAGAAATGTTGGTGCCCAGCTACGCGTATCCCTGTTGCCCCTTCTTTATTCCATCCCTACATGGAAATAGGAGCCAGGTAGGAGCCTAGCTTCCCTGGAAGGCCTTTGGGTGCATCGTTTGACAGTTCGTCTCCAGTTGCTCAATGTTCTTCTGTCGGATTCCTGCTTTATCTCATCTGCATGGTGATATTTGTAATCTGACTAGCCTTGCTTTGAATTTTTGTTGCAAGCCTACGTAAGTTATTTTGGTACAGAAAAGTGGGAAGTATCTCCAGATCTCAGTACAGACATATACGTAAAGCATCCCTCACTTTAAGGGTGTTATGTGCAAGTCAGGACTGCTAAGCCGCGCGACCCTTAATAAAAATTGGCATATGCGGGCAGCGCGATGCCATTCCGAACCCTGAGTCTGCCTGGCTCTCCTAGCGCAAAACAGGGGCACACGAAGTCCTGGAAGCGACCGTGGAACGTATAGAGGTGCTGCGTGAGGTCGGTGTTGAAAAACGACAGCGTCCCTTGGTCGTAGTCCAGCAGAAGGCCAATTCTTTGGGGAGGGACGGTAATCTTGATGTCAGGTGTCCTCCCGTCATTCAGAAATTCGTAGGTGTGCCTGTGTGAGAGAGAATCCCTTGAAATTCAGAGCCCTTATAAGCGCAATTGCACTGAAACAAGCCGGAGGGGCTGTACCTGGACGAGGTGACCGTGTGTCTCATGCACCAGGAGGAGTGGCTTGTGCCCAGGCAGCTGTCTCTCGGCACGTTTTCCAAAGCCACGCCGACACTGTATTCCATGCTTTCGCTGACATCCACCTCCCAGTAATGTTTTCCTCGGAACGGTATTGGGTTTCCCAGGATGGCGATGGACCTGGCCAAAGGAAACGAGTGCGTATTAGTTCTACGAGGCAGGTGAGCCGATGGTTCTGGCAGACCACCGATGAACTCAGTAGGACGGCTAGCCCATCTTTTATGGCGCCCCTTCTCACCCTGAATATCTGGAGCTGGCTAACCCGTAAGGCTGTTGGAGATATAGGGGCACATAGACTGGAATATGTAAGGCAACAGCAGGGGGCTGGACTTGATGGCCTTCATGGCCCCTTCCAGCTCTTCTCTTCTGTGATTCTGTGAGGCCCTGACTGCTCTCATATGTACAAGCCCTTTATATTCGTGAGGCATCTTGTCGCTCTTCTGCCCTGTGATGTGCCCATTCTCAGAAATCCACATGGCAAAACTGTCACGAGCTCAGGAGCTTCCTATTAATTTGTCTGTCCGTTGTCCCGATGGCAGAGCAGCTGTAAAGGGAGCAGATTCGCGGGCGCTCTCTGAGCATTGCCCTGAACTGTCAGCCGCGTGCTGCACAGGGGAAGGACATCTGGCGAACCTTTCTGTCGGACTACGTGTCTGCTAGCGTTGCTATAGCAATGGTGACAACTTTTAGAATTAAGTGGGGAGGGAGGGAAACACCCACCCACTTTCTCTAGAATCTGATGACGTACATAAAGATGACAGATTGCTCTTAGGCATCACTAGGAGCAACTGGAGCTACGATGCAGCTTTCAAACCCCGTGGCCGCAGGCTGGAGCTGTGCTGGAGCCTAATGAGGAACCCACCCCCCTTTTCTACATTTTGGACTCTCTAAATGCCACAAGAGGGAAAATGAGCATCAAATGCAAAATTATGCTAAGTGTCCAGCATGTGATTATAAAATTAGAGACAGCAGCGGAGGCTTCTGTTTTATAGAACTTAGCAGGAACCAGTGGAAGACGGCATTGCACCAAAAGGCACAATATGATTAATACAGAAATCCAAGGCTGCTAAAAAAGCAGGTGTGATCCTCTTGGCAACCCTTCAACAATTTCCTTTCAGAGTAATTGCCAACTCCCCGCCTCTTGCTCTCTCTCACACAAACCCCCTTTCTGCAACTTCTCCAGCGCTCAGATCATCTTTTAAGATGAGGTGACTGGAACTGCACACCGTTTTCTGAAGAATGACTGCACCAAATGTGTGCATAAAAGTAATTATAACATGAGCAGTTTAATTTTTTATTCCTTCCCTAATGAGCCCTAGCATGGATTTGCCCTTTTCATAAAAGCCTCACACTGGGTTGATGTTTTCATCAAACAAATTAATTCTTTGGAATAGTCAGTTGACCTCTCTGCAATGGGTCAGAGACTTAGAAAATGATTTTCTGGTAAGTGAATCTGTTTGAATGATTAATCCGTCAATACAGAAATCAGTGATCTCTTTGCAACAAGCTTGGAATGGTGCTTTATGGGTACTTGATCAACTTTACCTAATAACATGGTCTTGACCATCCAACCCATACTCTGAATATGGTCAAAGGATGGATTTCCCCCCTACTGTTTCATGTAGTCCCTATGGCTGAATTGGGGATTCTTAATTTACTAGACTTTCAGACATGAACCTTAAATCCTGTTCATTTATCTATTTGCTGAAAATGTCCTTTGAAGGAAGGCCTTTTTGAAGTCTTTCTGCCTTCTTGGAGTCACCGCTCCTTAATATAGAATAAATCAAAAGATGGGCACATATTTGATGTCTGGCTTCCCGTGAAAGTAAGATATTCATAAGAATAAAAAGTGCGCATCAGAAGAACTATTATGTTTTCATTACCGGTTATTACAATTACTATGAATTACGAATATCTTTATGCCACTTCCATCTACAAGTATCAGGATGGTGCACAAACATGTAACAAAAGGATTAAAACAGTGAGCCGTGTGCTTCTGACTCCCCGATTCTCTTCTGCACTGCTAATTCCATCCTCTGCACAACAGCAATCGATCGCTTCTGGGCAACCCAGACAAAGCAGAGACCTTTCTTCCTGGAAGGAGGCAGGTCAGCAGAGTTTGCATGAAGGGCCTCCACTGACCAGCCTCCTTCCGGAAACAAGTGATTCCCTTGGGAAGTGTCAGATCTTCCAAGCGTATCGTTCTGTTCACACACTGCAATCGGCAAGAACCTTCCATCACTCGCGGAAGGGAACTGGCGGGGTGGAGTGCCGTCAGCAGGGGAGAGATGCTCTCTTGGACTCTGCCCAATTAAGCATCCACGATGAAGCTGCTGCCGCCTCACTTCTTCTTCTTCAGCACTGAGCAAGTGACAGCCATTTTAAATCCCAAGGAGGACATAAACCCCATGGAAGCCGTTGTGCGGCCAGATTTCAGGTGTGTGCGTGGGAGCCCACTCAGCTGGGTGAGTCTCATCATTCCAAAGATGAGATTGTTTTTAAAATGGATCAAAGCCCAGCTGTGATTCACGGTCCTGACATGAACTCCACAGGAATTCACGGTGCGGGAGGTTAGCCCAAGGGCAGGTGAAGGGGCCAGTCCACTGGCCGGCCGTGGGAACAGTGGGGAGTGCAGGCCAAGGGAGGAGACTCTGAAATGGGTAGGTTTTCCAGTGGGAAACTCCTGCCTCCTGAAGAGGTGGACCCAGTCACTGGACAACATCGTTGGAGGGAGGTCCAGTTAGGGTGTGGGTCGACATGCAAAAGGGTTCCTAAAGAGAGTTTCAAGTGATGCATGGCAGAAACTGTTCAACATGTCACTCTGTGTATGCTCAGAGTCTTGAATGTAATAATAAAAGATAATTAGCAAAGAAACACTTGTGGGGAGAAGCATGGCTCACGGGGAAGCACCCGTGAAATCATATTGTAAAGCAGGGTGTACAGATCCTATACCTTGTAAAACTGTTTTCAGAGAAGGACAAATCATTTCTTGAAATCTCAGTTTTGTGGCACATAATTGTCAGTCCATCTTCCAGGACGAGCAGGGAGGGGTGGGAGGTTTCTTCGTTCAGCGTAAAGGCAGTGCCTGTGAGGAGACAGAGCGTTGTAACCGGCGGTCGCCATAACCCGCAGATGCAAGGCGTCCCAGTGCAAAACCGCCATTCTCTCCTTTGCACACACGCCCTTGTGGAGGAGCGGGAGCTGCTTCCTGGTGGCGCAGTCTTGGGGACATCGAGGGCCGGGGGCTTGGTTTTTCTCAGCCCTAACTGGGGATGTGCGAGCTGTCTGGTTCGGGGTGGGAATGCATTGGATTTCCTCAGCTCGGCTCCCTGCACTGGCCTGCTTTCCCTCTTCCCTAATTCCAACTAGTGCCAAGTGTTTGTGTGGGCGTCTGCCGGGACATGAGCTCAGGCCGAGTTCTTCTTCCACACATGTGACTTTGCATATTTTGTGCATAGATTTATACAGTGCTTTTTTTTGTAAAAAAAAAAAAAAAGGTGCCGGAACTCAGGTCTTGGGGTCACACTTTTACACAATGGTCCCTGCCCGCAGTAAGCACTCGGCGCACGACCACACGACCGATCCCAAGCCGAGCAGCGCCCTCACAATCAGCACCGACAATCAGCGCTGACACACAAGCAGCCCACAGGCACTATGTTAATGATTTTTGCTGCTGATCTGCTACGCCCAACAGGGCAATTCACAATCACTTGGAAAAATCCATCAAAAGAGGGTGCCGGAACGCTGTTCTGGTGCGTTCTATGACAAAAAAAGCCCTGGATTTATGTGCCTCGCATGAAGAAGCCGCTAGCATTGCAGCTCAGCTCACTTGCTGGATGGGGCTGAGTATGGCAGAGAGTCCAGTGAGTCCAAGAGGGCCGGATTCCAGCCTGGTCTTCGCATGCCTGGCCCTGGCCCTCCCCTCCATTGGGCCAGCGGTGCGTTACGAAGGCCTCTCCCAGCCGAATACTCCGTACATTCTAGTATTGGCCCTAGCGGAGTGGCCACTTGGGCCAAGCAAGCTGGAGGTGTCAGGCAGCGGCTTCTTGCCTGGCCTCCCCCTGAGCCGCTCCCCTCTTGCTGGGCAAGTGCCTGCTGGCAGAGCGGCTTGCTTCTTGCTGAGGCCTCAGCCTGCCTTTGCCCAATGCAACACCACAGGCAGTGCCGCTGCCCAGGCTAGCAGGGAGGAGGCCAGGCTGGTGAGGGATGCAGGCTGCCCCACGAGGCCTCTGGGCAAGGCTCTCCCATGGTGTGGCCTTTGCAGCAGCTTTATGACTGAAGCATTGTTGTGGGGAGGCGGGGGACAGCCCCACACCCCACACCACACACACACACACCATCTCCCTTCCCCCAGCCAGGCCCTCGGGCAGCGCTCCTGAATCGCCTGGCACGGACTGTCCAGAAAGAGACAGTGGCCAAGTGCAGCAGGCTCCGGGGACACTCTGCAGCAGACGGGGGTCACCCCCAGCACGGCAGGCTGCGCTTAGCAAGCGTGCGGGCCAATGCCTTGGCATGACTACCTGTGCTAAGGACGGCGACAGGATCGCTCTTTTCGCTGGGCCCCCCCATGTTGACGGCCCTCACCGAGATGAGGTAGTGGTGCCTTGGCTCCAGCGGGATCAGTGTTTCACAGTTCGGAATCCCAACAATAGACCTGGAAGAAAAGGAAGAGGCCTCTTGAGAACCGAGCCACCGTTGCCAAAGAATCAGCAGATGAATGGCAGTCTTGTTCGAGCCTCTAAGGGCACAGTCCTGTGTGAGTTAGACATATGTTGGGGATGTACATGACATACATCAGCCTTTTCTTCTGTCTGAATGCACATAGGATTGCATCCTGAAAGACTGGAGAAGAAATGCCCCTCTCCCAATCCACTGTTTTATATGTGAGCAGGTGGGACACAAGAATGGACTCTCTGTTGCACCCAGTTCGTCCTTATGATCCAACAGTTTCCGTGAGGCCTATGCCTCGATTCCCCCTGCTGTTTGCAAAAGGTTTGAGATGCTGCTGATGAATCTGTAGCCTTCACTAGAAGTACCCACAGAACCATCTGACCACACTTATTTGAACTTCTTTTGCACTGCTTCATATCCTAAAAGTCTCCAGTGGTTTAACTTAAAAAACATGCCGTGCAGTTCAGAAACACTAAAGCCGTCACGGCATCATGGTCCATCACAAACCAGGGAAAAGCCTGGGGAAACAGATTGTCTTCAAGAGCTGTGAAATCACAGTTTCTGCTTCTCAGACCATACCTGGAGGAGCATTCCAGAGAGAGGGCCCCACTACCTGCTTGTGCTGCATTACCTGGGGACACACAGTTGGCCAGGGGTCTCCTTGGAGGCACTTAGGGGCTGATTTGGCATATATAGGGGAAGACAGTTGACTTCCCTAAGTCATTGTTGGAATACAACTCCCATCATACCCAGCCAATGGCCTGGCCAGGTGGGTGATGAAAGTAGCAGTCCAACACCAGGTTATCCCAGGTTAGGCAAAGCTGCCATATAACAGAATTAATAAAATGCAGTCACAACAAACAAACCACAAGACTAAAACGGCAAGAACAACCAGCAATTTTGAAACACAATAAGGAAATACTGCCAACACTGAGAAGAAACCAAAGCAAAACCCCAGTGACAGGAGAATAAAAAAGGATTCTCATTTAAACCAGCAACAAGGAAATTAGCTATTACACATTAAGAAGCCAATTGAAATGGCAGCTCTTCCATTTCCGGCAAAAGACGCACGGGAAACATGCCCGCCCTCGAGGTTCCTCAGTCATTTGGGCATTTTGCAAGTGGCAACAAGGCTCCAGAGGGAGGCAGCTTACTCAGTAATCATGTCCCCATTCTCTCCATCTGTCAGTCTGGACAATTCAGCAGTATAGGAGTCGACAGGATTGGTGTTCCCACATTCCCAGCACCAGCGCCGCATGCTCACAGCTCTGGAGCTCCTTCCTTTTGATGACTGGTGGCAAAGGAGCTGAGGACAGAGACGAGAGAGGCCCTGCTGAGCGTCTCTTGACGAGATCTGCCATACAGTGGCGGGGTTCACACGCCGCAACCACCCGCCCTGCATGGATGGATGCAAGCCACCAGCTTGCATGGTGCAGCTTTTGCTGCAGATGCTCACGTGGCCTCTATGCCCGTGTGGCTTCCACCTTTCTCTCTCGGGCCCCCCCCAAACCCACAATCCAGTCCCTTCTTGTGTGGCCGGAGCAGCTTCCGGGGCGCTGTGGCAGTTCTGCAGAAACCCCCCTGCCGGATTCAGACAGCCCCTCTTCTCCATGTCCCGTTACTCCACTCACTCCCACACATGGACTCGAGAAAAATGCAGCACAGAAATGTGGCATCTTATCTCTCACGTGATGCAGGGATGGAAGTTCCTGGGTTTTCCTTGGAAAGACAATAGTTAGTGGGAGATGTTGAAGTCTGAGGAGGGTATGGAAAAGGTCGCTTTACAGGCCTAGTCTGTCCCATGGACACCTGATCGGCTGCCTCTGTTTAAAATATTTGTAAAGTGCTTGACTCTCCTGGAGAGTACACTCTCTGTATAATCTGCCTACCTAGGGGCACACGATCCAGCCAGAGTGAAGCACTTTAAAGTCCCGTTGGTCCTGAGATGGGACAGGCCAACACAATCTGTACTACGGCTCTAGCCATCAAGGGTGCATTCCAAGGCCCTGACGCTCTCCGCATGTGGGTGCTTCCAAACTCAGGGGGTGAGATGCGTTCCATGCATGGCGGGAGGTGTAGCATCAGCAGCACCAGCACCTATGCTGTTTCCACGTCCCACGCTGGCCCTGCAGTTCATCTAGTCAGTTTCCAGCCAGTCCAACACCATGATATGAGGCAGGTGTAGCTCCAGCACTTGCTTTTGCCCCACGTCTTGGCCCTGCAGTTCATCTAGTCAGTTTCCAGCCAGCCAGATAACACACTGAGGCAGGATGGAAGACGGCCCGAGGGACTGCTTAGACCTGGCTTTGAGGCTCTGAATAATCTTACAGCCCTCAGACAATGTCGGAGGCCGTAAGTTTGCACCCTAAGTTATTTATATCTGTACCCCATCTTTTCTTTAGGCAGACAGGCAGGCTTACAGAACCTTCCTCTTCCACTTTATCCTCACAACAACCCTGATATTCAGGTTCCATGGGATTTCCCATCCCGAACATGTACAGGATTGCAGCTGAATGGTACAGTCCTACAACTGCTCAGTAGCAAATCTCGCGAAATTCAGCGGGGCACCAGGACTGCGTCCAGAATGGCTCTTCTTGCAGCTGACCATGCTTAGCCTTGTCTGAAGTGCACACCACTTCTCTAGGCTTTCTAGAGTTCAAAACCCAGTAAAAGGATCCTGTTTAAAAATGGACAACATTCAGCAGCTGGAATGCCATGTACCTGTCATGTAAACAGCTCTTTCACTCGCTGGACCAACTCCTGCTTTGTTTAATGCTTTCACCCAAAATTCATACTGTGCATTAGGCACCAGATTAGCAACTGTACAGTAGGTCTCTTTCACATTTGTCATAAATTCTGTAACAGGAAAAGACAAGGCTTAGGGAGTTATTTTAAATTGCCATTTTCTGATACACGCTCCTTAATGCAGTAACTTTAATATTAGGTGCATCCATTTCTGTTTTGGATGCAGGATATTTTCCGCAACATCTGAAGGCTTGGATTGATTCAAAATTAATCAGCAAGAAGGGAACAAAACAAGACAATCACACAAACAAAAATCTCAACCCCAAAGCAAAATGTACCACAATGTTTCTCTTGGCTTTTAAAACATCGTTGTGGCTACTTTTCCATGTCTTGTGACGACTAACAAGGTTTCGCTTACTCAAAGGTCCGATGACCATCTCTTGTTTTTCTTCTGTGCCTTTGGTAGGCATTGCACCCCTGCTAAATAGGCTTGTGTCATTTTCTGTCACCCATCAGTCTCAATTGGCATGGCACTTCTGCACAGTACAAAAGGCAGGTTTCCCGTCTGTAATTTGATACAGGGGAGAGGAGGGAAGTAATGGGTCGATGTTGTTTCCGTCATCTGTTGCTGCTGCCATCACTGCCTTTATATCCGAGAGCCAGTGTGGTGTGGGGGTGAGAATGTCGAGGGAGCGACCCAGGAGGTCCAGGTTCAAGTCTCTACTCAACCACCAGCTCACCAGGTGGCGTGGGGCCAGGCACAGACTCTCACCCCAGCCTACCTCACAGGGTGGCTGTTGTGAGGATGAAAATGGAACTCTGTATGTTGCCCAGGCTCCCTCACAAGAAGAAAAAAGCAGGAAACAAATGCAATGCAATTACCATCATGATCTCAACTTGTTTTATTTCCTTCTGCAAGGAAGCCCAGGTGGCTTATATAGTCCTCCTTCTCTACATTTTACTCTTACAACAAGCCTTTGAGGTAGGTTAGGTGGAGAGTCTGCAACTAGTCCAAGGTCACCCAGTGGCTGAGATGTGCGTTCTAGTTCAACACTGTAACCGCCACCCCAGCCTGGCTTAATAGTGGATCTAGATCAGGGACCACAGACTTTACGAAGAGGGCAGCTTTTGAGGGAGAAGGGGACAGAAGTCAGAGATTGCATCCCAAAGTAGAGGTGCGGAGCCTCCATTCTGCAGACAAGTCTGGACCCCTGTGGTTTTGTGGGGGGCGGGGGCGGGGGGCTGATTCACATTCACTAGAATGTGAATCAGTCCCTGGAGCTGAAGGAGGTGCCACAGCCCGTCTCAGAGGGAACTCAGAGAGGGCATTTTAGCATCAGGGCTAGCAAGGGAGAAGGCTGGGCAACTCAGGGATCAGGAAGTGGACTTTGGAAGGCTGAGGGTGGTGGAACAAACAAGGGTTACAGGCAGGGATCAGCTGCTTATCCATCACCACAGATAAGTCAACACGTTGCCTGACGGGAGGGCTAACACATGTGCACATGCTCACTTCACTCATAAATGCAAATTTAGAGTTCGTGACTGCAGTTTATAGAGGATGGAAGTACAACTCCCCATGATGGGCAAGACCGTGCTCCCCGCTCCGTTTGCTGCTCGTGCCCCTGCTCTCTTGGGTTTTGGGGTTCACTGTCTTTACACCAAGCTTGGACTGGTCAGCCCTCCAAAGAGAGGACCGTGCTCTTTAAAGTAGGACACACTGCCACCCTTGCAGGGATGTTTCGGTATATAACAGCAGTGGGATACAGGTGGAAAGGTTATGCTGAAGCTGGAAAAAGCATGTTGACAAATGATCGGTATTCCTGAGAACTAATAATCTGATCTGGCTTGCATAGCATGTTTTTAAAAGAAACTCGTGAGCTGTTTTCTGAAAAGATAATTAAAGCTGTTGCTTATAATCACCTCCACACTAAAGCCCTGTGTGGATTAATGAGCAGCGTAGTGACATCTGTACATGTGGCCTGGTTTCTAGTACAGTCTTTACTCAACACATTCCAACAAAGCTACCTGGGAACCACGCTTTTTGCTTGCTTGTAACTGGCTCTAGAGGTGAGCCTAATTCTGGCTTCCTTATGGAGCAGATCATCCATCATTTGGAAAGCTGCAGCCTTGTTCAGGAGGCTCCAGCCGTCACAGCTTCATGCAGTGTCCAATCACGCTCAAAGGCAAGACAGTTAGGTCCAGCGGAGTCCCTGTGTGCAGCCTCCCAAATTCTCTTTGGGCTTCCCATGAGCTTACCGTCTTGCTCCTCTTTTGTCGTGTCATTGCTCACTCGCTTGTAGTACAGCTGGTAACTTTCAACAAGATCTCCTGAAAAGAAACTCCAGCACACCCTCACGGATGTACCGGTGGCTGAGCTGGAATCCTGGGAGTTCATCACCGGTGCACACGGAGGCAAAGAACCTGGAAAAAGGAAAGGGTGGAAGGGAGAACATCAGTGTACATGTTTTGCATGGTGGGTGTAAAGATCAAGCAATAGTTGTTCTTTAACCTCGCGCCACAGCAGAAGTTGCTCTGCACCAGGACAGACTGTAAGTCCAGCTAGCCCAGGACTGGCTCCCTAAGGAGCCAGGAAATTTTGTCCTGTTCTTCAAAACCTGTTGGATGTTGCATGGCAGGAATTCATGCAGCTGAAGCCAAATGTGGGTGAACT
The DNA here is from genome assembly GCA_023646645.1 of Varanus salvator macromaculatus. NCBI lineage: Eukaryota > Metazoa > Chordata > Lepidosauria > Squamata > Varanidae > Varanus > Varanus salvator. Next base: position 12,212,378 of record JAIXND010000786.1, read on the forward strand.
TACAGACGTGATTCTTACTTTGGTTCAGCATGCAACAGGGGAACTAAAAACATTTGCATCGAACTGTTCTCCTTCCCCAGCTTATGAACGGGGGAGAGAGTAGGAAGGGGACACCACCTCAGGGATCCAGAGCAGTGCTGGCGAGGGCGTGTGGCCAGGGCAACATCCGGAAGTCTGGAGAGAGTGAGCATGGGAGGTCTGCATTTGTCACGTGCGTTGGACTTTCCTAGCCCTGGCCTGTTGAACCGTCCATCCACCCTTTGCAGATTGACGGCTGTCTTCATCGCATCATCCACTCGTGGACCAAATCAGATTTTTCTCAGTTTCCCAAATGTGCATTCACACTGGAAAGTGCACACTTGCACAATTGCGTGCTTCCAAAATCTCCCCAAGTAAGTAAACTCTTCCGTCATGTACATATGCACACTACAGGGCTTTTCTACGTGAGGCTGTTAAGCTGCTGCAAACCTGCGATCCCATTTCTGTTCCTGCTTTTCCACTATGTAACCTCTAAGTAGTGCTGTGGTCCAGCAGAATGGAGCAATCACACAAGGGGAAAAAGTTTGCTTTCGCTTTAAGAAATAAACACTACACTTTCCCTGCTCACAGAAAGTGCTCTGTAGACATAGAAGTGAAACTGGAATGTTGTGTTACTTGTGTAGAATCAGGAAACAATCCTAAGCAGGGAATGGTAAGTGCACGATAAATGCCATCTGTGAAAAAGCTCTTACTCAGGGGAAAATGTATATTTTGGAATGGTCTTTCTTTTCCTTTTGCTTTTTGCATTTTTGTGCAACTTAGCTTGTGTACAAAAAACAATCCACAAGACTATGGAATCTACCTAATTCAGAAAAAGCCGGCCCACCGTGGAATGTCTGGTTCTGATTCCCAGAAATCCAATCTCATTTCAAGCTGCCCCTGGTCTATGCAGACTCGTGGCAGGATGGCATTTCCTGTCCCCTGCTACCTGACCCTGCTCTAACTGGATCGAACTTGGGCCCTTCTGCCCGCAATATTTGCTCTAGGACTGAGCGATGGCAGTGCTCATTGCTTCAGCACAACTAAATGGGCATGGTATTAAAATGCAGATTCCTCACAGCATTTAACATTGCGGTATATTATCCAAGACTGTCCTCTGCAAGTCAGCCCCATTCTGTGAGGTCCTTCCCAGTGATTAAATATGTCCTATTTGCAACTCATGGCTATTTTATTGCTTCCCATTGAGCGTGGCTGCAGGACTACTGATGAATAGCCTCTTAATAACCTCCTTTAATAGCCTCTTTTAATTGTCCCAGTCCGTTTTCTGTTCTAGTGTGCTGGGAGGAGCTTTCATGATGGGTTTCTTTGCATTATTTTTCCTCTTTCCAATTTTAAAGCAGAATATGCCCGTGTGTTTCTATACAAAAAGAAAAAAAAGAAAAAAGATCCCACTCCACTCCTAGAAAAGGCACAAGAGCCTGGAAAAATAATCTCTCTCAGTCGTGCTTTGCCTGTAAGTGCTGCGAGTGTGTTTGTTTGAATGCAGCAACGTAGGATCCCGTATGGATTCTGGGGAAGCACTGGGCTGCAACTACCCAGTAAGGCTGGCGCCTGGATTCTCCACCAGAAGTGGGTGAACCAGGCATGGGAATTGGGGGTGCCGAACATGGGGGCCACCATCCCCTTCAGCTGTGCCACCCTTTTTCCAATGCGACCAGATTTCCACCAGCCTCTCACTCGTGAAGGGGAAGAGCCGAGGCAGGAGCTGCCTCCCAAGCAAGCCAGCAGCATCTGTGCAGAGAAAGAGGAGGAGGAGGAGCAAGAGCAGCGGGTGATAACAGAGCAGAGAAGGTCGTTGCCCTGGGGGAGGGTTGCCACTGAGCCTGCCTTGGCCAGCAGTCCTTGAAACCCCGCGGCCATCACTAGTGGCAAATCTTGGGGTGCAGAGCCTCACCCTGAGTTTCAGGAGCAAACGTGCTTTTTGTTGTTGCCATTGCTGCATTTCTGTCCTGCCCTTTTGCCTCTTGCAAGCCACCCAAAGTGGCCAGCACGGTCCTCTGCCTCTTCTCCTCCATTTTATCCTCTGAAGTGGGTCGGGCTGAGAGGCAGTGACTGGCCCAGTGAGCTTTGGGACAGGTGGGGACCAGCACCTAGGGTTCCTGAATCCCAGTCCCTCTCTGTAACAGCTCCGCCACACTGGTCCCAGTGGTTTGACCCCATGCACACCCTGCTTCCACTTATAAACAGGTTGGACCTGCGACAAAATGTTGCAGCATGAAGTGCTTCAATTTGGGGATGACCAAAAGGTATCCTCTCCCTTCACCTGCTTTCCATCCACACTGCCACCCTCTGCAACAGTCAGGCAACACTCTTTCGCCACCAAGCATGCTCGGTCCTCCTTGGGCTGTTCCAGGTGCCTGTGGGGTTTTTCCTCCTCCTCGGAAGTTGGTTGGTGTATCTGCAAAGCTCAGAGTACCTCTGAGCCTGCCGAGACCTCACTCTGGCTAGTCAGCTTGGCTACGTCAGTGATGCCACGCACAGCCTGAGCATCAGAAACGAGGGAATCCCTGGGATGAAGTCTCCAGTGCCCTTTGACCAAAAAAATCTCCTTTAACGCTGGAATGCAGCTGTGGATAATCGAATGGCTGAGGAAGTAGAGAGGGTATTCTATTCTAACACTGAAATCCTAAACACCTCCACTCAGAAGTAACCCCTGGTGGAGGAAAAGGTCCCTCGTTACCTGATTATTCCACAGTTGAAACCAGAAACAATATCATGACAATACCTGGGAGAGCATCCACAGAGTCCATCAGTTCTTGAATATCCGAGACATTGATGGTCCGGGCTTTGAAGTCTGTTGGTATCGAGAGGTCTATCTCCACATCCTTTTCCAGGAAAGTGCCCAGTCTGTCAGTGCCACAAAAATCAGTGTTAGGCAGCCATCCCAAGAGCTTAGCTGCATGTTAGCTCTGATGCATTTGGGGGATGGGTTGAAATTAAAATATAATAAATACTAGAGACAGGATCAAGAAGTGCAGGGGAGAGATGAACATCCAAAATTTAATACATCTGGATGTCTGAGGGAGGAAAAGATAAAAAAAATGCATTGTTCAGCCTTACCTACTCTTTGTAGCCGTTGCAGTCTGTTGGGAAAAGAGAGAAGCAAGTTTCAGTGACAGGGATGGGATGCACATCTCAGTGCTCCAGTGGCTTTGTAAAGAAAAGAAAAGCTGCTTTGGGATGTTTGGGAACTGAATGTAGGATTTTTTTCAGCCCTGGTTCTGTATTTTTCTAGTGCTGTTTTCTGCATGTTTGCAAAAGTCATTGCTACGGCATCCAGTGAAGCTTGCTCCCAGGTAGCCCTGCAAAGGTTTGCAGTCTAAATCTGCGTACTGGTGGCTGCCTTTGATAAAAATGGCAGGATGGGGAAAAATAAATGTAGAGAGGAGAAGCAATGACAGGGCTGAAGCAGGGCTTAACCCTTTTCCTGCCTCAGCTCCCGCATCTGCCATGAAGTTCACAATATGCCTCTTCTAAGTCTTGCAGGGGAGAAAGCCACATGGGAAGAGCCTGGAGCAGGTGCCTGTGCTTCTGCCTCCAGGCCGTGTGGCATAGATTGGTGTGCAGGGCTGGAGAAAGTGTTGGGACTGCAAACCCCATCAGCCTTAGCCCGCATGGCCAAAGGCCTGAGCTGTAACATCTGGAGGCCCACAGAAGTGCCATGGTATAATTATCAGATGGGATGTCCTTTTAAACTGGTTATCTATCTGCAAATCTAAGAGAACGTTTTCTCTGGATCAGTACAATGTTCTGCCTTCTAAATGTCTAGATGGTAGACATAATAAAATTCCAGGTGATAACAGATGTTGCCCTTAGAAGAATGAAAAGGCAAATTCTGTTCTGCATATTTTCTTCAATTATTATTATTTCTTCAATTATTATAATTAGGCCTGATCTTGCCTAATCTTGGAAGCTAAGCAGGATCTAGTTGAACTCTTGAAAGGTAACTTAATGTTGTAAACTGTCCAGAAAGCTTTGACTATGGGCAGTTTAGAAATTTAATGTAATAATTATAGTTAGCTGGCTTGTTCAAAAAACTAGAGTTTATTTTAGGTAACAATTCCTGCTTTGCATACATTGATTATTTGGATATCTGCTAAAGCAGCTGAATTCAAACTGGATGAAGGCTGAATTTTAACGCATTCTTCCTCCCAGGGATGGCGAGGGGGAGGGGGAGCTGGAACATTCGGGGCGAGCGTGTTGCATGGGCTTGCTTCCATTTGCCCTTAATTATGGTTTAGGTTAAGTAGTAATGCAGCCCCAGCATGAATTTGCAGTGTCTTATCCTGCAAGGGCATCTGAGCCAAGTGTATTTTAGAAAACTATCTCCTTTATCAAAAGTTTAACAGAACACTCAATCTCACAATTAATCTTATTTAATAATTGGTTTTTATTGTACCTTTAATTAGCAAACCACTTTGTGGGTCCTGGAGACAGAAAAGTGACATAAAAATAACACATGTGATCTAAATTATCTCCAGATTGTTTCCTGACCCTTATTTGCACAGAACATCTGGCTTGGAGTTTGAAGACTAAATATGCATTTCATCCATGATTATTTGAACTATAGATGATCTCACCTTTATCGCATCCACTTTATTTTCATGCTGATCAAGATCCTCAATGGTTTCTGTCAGCTCTTTACAGGTGTCTAGATTTTCTCCGCAGCTGACCAGTTGTTCATACAGCGCCTCCAGTTTCTCCTTCTTTTCTTCTCCCAAAGCCTGCATGTTTTCTTCATACCTTTGCTCAAGAGTCTGCATCAAGTCACTGTAATGCTTCTCAAAGTTCTGCTCCTGCCTGGCAAAATCCTCCTGATGGAAAGCATTTTAGGTTCACTGAACTTTCTTAGAGTTTCTGCCACCAAAACTCAAGGAAGATCCATGGAAAGTTCTGATGGGAGGTATTTGCACAATGGAAACTTTTGTTCATTTGAAATTGATTGACCCACCATCACTTCCCCTAAAGGACTGTAGGACTTGTGTTTCTGTAAGTGTGCCCAGCCTTAAGCCCAGAAATTAGAAAGTGCAAGTAACAGAAAAGCAAGATGATGTTCCATGTTGGCCTAAGATCAGGACCTGTTTCTTAATGGCACGAGAGGACAACCTTCCATCTATTGAGGAGCCCAGCCAGCCTGCAGAATGCTGAGCACCATCTCCTGGCTCCTGCATCTCCCAGAGGCAGGAAGGGGAATGCCTTTGCTATCTCTGATCAGAGATGGAGATGACATGGGATGGGCCTGTGAGCAGCCCTGTGCCTGACTCAACAGACATTTGCAAGACCCCATCCTGAATATGCCTGCTTCTGCCCCTTCCCATACCATTTGGACCCCTGATGGTGCCCATTTCTAGTCACACTCTGAAATGAGGATGTATTAACCATTTAGGCTAATGGTGGCAGACTTTCCCGTCCTCTCAGTGATGGATTAAATGATCTAGGTATCTGTGTATAAATCGGGGGAAGACAATAAACAAGGCAGATGACCAGGGCAGAACTGTGTTTTGGGCTTCCGCCAGCACCTTAGGCTATTGATAAATTCCCTCATGATCTGATATGTAGCTGCGAATTTTGTCGAGGGTCTGAGGGGCTCCATGGCAATTCTCCATTAGGATCATTCTGTCTTACCTCTACAGTGATAAAAATTTCCTCCAAGTGACTGGAAAAGCTCTCCAGGTGGGCAATCTCGTCTTCCAGTTTGCAGATGTTTTTCTGAAACGCATCCTATCAAAAACAACAACCACAGAAGCCATGCAACAGCAAGCAGCTGCAGCATGCGAGGGACCTCCCACCCCTTGCCTGGATGGATTCCCATTGTTCTTACCTTCGCAATTTCAACCACACCGGCCAGAGGCATGACCTCATGCTCATCATGTTCGCGGCAGTGCTTGTCAAGCGCTCTGATTGGAACGCAGCATGTAATGCAGTACATATCTGTATCGTTGAGGGGATTTTTGTCATAATCCGTGATGGCCTCACTGGCACCATGAGCCTTTTCACTGCCTCCTCTTGCATCACCCAAGGGTTGATCCTTAGCATCCATGTCCGGGATTGCTTGCATCTCTGTGCTTCGGGCCCTCCTGCTTTCCACAGCCAGATCTCGTCTTCGAAAGGGTTCTTCTGAAAAGATTTCAAAATCTTCACATGAGTCATAAAGTTCCAGGTGATAAAATCTGGGGCTTCCCGTTTGTCTCTCTTCCGATAGCGGGTCCATCGTCGAACTCAAAATACCGGATGCTAGTCTTAAGCTGCAGTGGAAGTGAAAGTTGTTGCGAGATCTTCAGGACACGTAAAGGAAGGATTGTATAGCCCTGAGAATATATATGGAGGGAGGGAACAGAAGTGTAGCCATGTTAATCTGGCATAGATAAAACTGTACCTGCAGCAGCTGGAAATTAAAGCATGATCCTATCTATGCATCTGTCTGCTTCAAACTTACAGCCTAGTGATGTACAAAATACAAACCACAAAAATGTTAAAGAAAGAACTGAGAACCAGTATCTCACATACGAAATGAGTGGCCCTCAGTAGTCCTGTTCCTCCATGAATTTCTTGGATCCCCCTTTAAAGCCATCAGATTCCATATTTCAGCTATTTGCAGTATTTCCTTTTCTCAGCCCTAAACCTGTCACCGGTCAGGGCTGGGGGAGGGTTCCTGGGTTCTGCTATTATGGAAGAGGGAGGAAACCTTCCCCCATCCAGATTCTCTGAACAGGTTGTAATTTGGGACACCAGAGACATCTCTATGTTGCAGTCACCCTTCCAGACGTCACTGTGCTCCACTTATGAGCAGAAAGGAGCCCTGCTGGATCTGAGCGTGGGCTCTTCTAATCTGGGTGCGGCTCGCAGTGGTCAAGCAGCTGTATAGAGGGAATCCCGGAGCTGGGCCTGGGGCAACCATACCCTCCCACCCATGTTTCCGGCAACTGGGGATTCCTCCTGTGCTTCCCTGCCACTGCTTCTTCTGCACAAGAAGGAAGGCAGAGTAGCTGCACTTCGTGCATTGTGGCACTTCTGCTCACTCTGGGAAGCTTCCATCGGGAGTCACCCACAGTGGCTTTCCAGCAAAAAAATCTCCTGACCTCAGGCCTAAAAGCCATTAAAAGCCAAACCTTCTGTTTTACAAATGTAAATTCAAGTTGTAAACATGAATGCAATGTTTCAAAACCTGAGCAGAAAAGTGGTCTCATTTTTCTCTAAGCTGTTTTGGTCTAAATGTATCAGTTATTTATGCCTTAATCAACTTTTTTTCTAGCTTATATGGTGCATGCTCACTTTTACTGACAGAGATGTAGCACGCATAAGTAATCGAGTGTCAGTAGTCCACACATGGATTATAAATGCAGAATATTGCGATTAGAAACTTGCCTTCTGGGTTAAGGATCCATTCTTTCTTCTTATGGCCCAATGGCAGTAAATCCCATGCCTGTTTTTCCTAACAGGCCTTAGTTTTCAGATGATGGCAGATCCCTGCCAGCTTTGTACAACTGCAGCTACAGACGTATTGCTGTAACTCGAGTTGGCTGCTTCTTCCTGAGAGTGGCATGCCAGCCATGAGCAAGGGGGACAAATATAGATAGGCATCCGCTGTCCTTTCACTGAAAGCTACTCAAGTGTCATGGAGAGAAGGTCAGCTCAAAAAGCTGCCAAGAAAAGTTGGTGTTTAAAAACCTGGGATCCCGTGAGACCATTTCACAGCACCATCTCACCCGCTCCCCCATAACTTTAAAAAAAGAGATTTTCTTGTCCATATTCACAACTGACAGGCTGCAAATATAGAAACATAGAAACAGAGCAAGTCAGAAGGGGTCTCTCGGGCCATCTAGTCTGACCTCCGGCACCAGGCGGCTCCGCTCACGACATGCTCACCATGTGGACGTCCAGCCTATCCTTGAACACCCGCACCGATGGGACCTCAATGACCTCTCATGGAAGTCCATTCCACACCCTTGGGGTCCTAACTGTCAGGAAGTGCTTCCTGGCATCCAAATGGAACCTTGGCTCCCTGAGCTTTGCTCCATTGCAGCACGTCCTGCTTTCCTCTGCAGGGGAGAGCAGGTCTCTACCCATCTCCATGTGACATCCCCTCACACACCTGTATGTCACCAACATATCCCCTCTGAGTCTCCTCTTCTCCAGGCTGAAGAGACCCAGTTCCCTCAGTCTTGCCTCATATGGCATCCCCTGCAAACTGGCCACCAACCTTGTGGTCCTACGCTGCACTGACACTAACCTGACTATATGCTTTCTGTATTGAGGGGCCCAAAACTGAGCACAATACTCCAGTTGCAGGTGCACCAGAGTCATATAGAGTGGTAGTAATACCTCTCTTGATCTAGAAGCCACGCTTCTGGCTATGCAACCAAGGGTGGCATTCGCCCTCTTGACCACCGCATCACACTGCTGACTCATGTTAAGCCTGAGGTCAACCAGTACCCCAAGGTCCCTTTCACAAGTGCTGCTCTCCAGCCACTTGTCACCTAACCTGTACTTATGACAGCTATTCCTACGCCCCAAGTGCAAGACCTTGCACTTATCCACATTGAACTCCATCCTGTTGTCTCCTGCCCACTTCCATAGTCTGTCCAGATCCTTGGGTTGAAAAAACATCGTTGTGCCAGAAAGAATATTGTTGTGCCAGAAAGACCAAAAGTTTGTACATTGTTTTAAAATGAAAGACTGTGCTTCATGTGTCAGCTACAAAGAAACAAAAGATTACAGAATCCAAACGTTCCTCTCCATCCAGAAATTGTATCATTTTGCCTTCTGGCTTGGTTTCTGAGTAGCATTAAAGATCCATGCTTTAGATTCTGAGGCTATAAAATGGTTGTTGCAATACAAAGGCTGAACGTTTGGATTAGAAATTAGCTGAGATTTTCCAGCTTGGAAGGAGATTTCTCACTGTATGCAAAGTTCAGGTTTAAAATGTTCTTTATGTAAATGCATGTAGCTGGGGTCAATTGTGTGGTCCAGATTGGTTTAAGTATTCCTATTTTATGAACCAGGTGTCAGTTTCCATCAAAAATATGGCTGAATATTGTTGATATTCTCTAAGCAGGGCCATTGGCCAATCACCGAGTCAAGCTGAAAGCAAGAGTGTGTGAGATTCTAGTCCCTAAGAGGGAAATGTATGTTTCCTGGTGTGTTGATGTAGTTTAATGAAGTTAGTTCAGACAAGGCTGAGTCTGGCTCAAGAAGGCCCTTAATCAGGAACAAAACTGTGAGCAAAGCCCCAAGCTATGACTTCCTTGCTCTGATCCGAACGATCAGAAAGTGTGTGAAACCTCTCCTTCCCACATCCGACCCACTGTGGTGAACATGAGCCAGAACTGGGAAGTAAGGAAATGTGTGCAACACGAAACTGGGCTATCTGAATGAGCATCTCCTGCGTGAAAGAATGCAGGCAGATTTTCCTGCTAGAATTGGAAACACCAGTTTTTATCTGTTGCCTATGATAAGGACTCCTCTGGGTCTCGTTTCCTTTTTGAACCTTTACATGCACAACTGCCTTCCTGGGAACTGTGCCCCTTATTACCAGGGAAAATAAGGCTTAAGAACTCACGCAGTGACTTGCCTTTCAGCTCAATAGGCATTCCACAGAGGTCAGCCCACCTGGCCGGACCACCAAATACCTGATGCGTGGCCTGCAGACTGAATGCCAGTGGAGGTTTGGAGGAGGTTGCCCACCCCTCCATGCCTGAAGGGAGCTGTTATAGAAGAAAAGTTAGAGAATTCTAAGATTGGCTCCATCACCACATGAACTCTATTGGAGGAGACCCGCGGACAGGATCAGGCCCTTTGTCTGGCCCAGAAGACGATGATGGTGAGACAGCTGGGGAGGCAGGGCTGGAAGACGTTTCAAGAAGAAAAGGACCTGTTTGGGGCTTGGCCTGAAGAGGATGCCACTGTGGACCAACAAATTGGGCCTGTGGGCCAACGTAGGACTTGAAATCCTGGTTCTGGTAGAGCCCAGAACCAGAGACTGACAATGAAACTTCCACTTTGCATTCCATTTGGGGACTGTGTTACACTTACGAGGGAGGGGGCAAACCTGGAGCAATGCGACTTGGGCTCCTTCTGCTGCATGTCTCAGGGACGCAGGTAGAAATCTTTTGAGGGGAGCCGGTGTAGGAACTCCTGGGGCAAGGACATAACCCCTTAACACTCCTAACAGAGCTGGTCCAGGGAAGCTTTAACTTGACTAGGTATTGGATCTGCTTTACAGCTTCCAGCTATTCCTTAGCTATCTACCGCACCAGCGTCAGTGGGCATCAGCTGCCAGTGTGAATGGATGGTGTTGCTTTGACTACATATGCGCAAGTACAAGAAAAGCTGAACTGGTGTTAGAAGGAATAACTGAAGTATGATTGCAATGTGTAATGGGATTGTTATATAGAAATATCCTTTTCAGAATTCGGTACGTTGATTAGAACTTTCTCTTTGAGAAGAAAAAACATCTGAGTGTTTTGGGGTGCTTCCAGATGCATGGTTCCATGTCCTAGAAGTCAAGGCTTTGAGCAACTGTTTCTTTTCCTAAGCCAAGTTCCGCAGCAAGGAAAGAGATGGAAAGAGCAGTGGGAAAACACAGGAAGATGATGCGTGCGGGATGCTGAGCTCTGGATGCCCTGGAATGGCCTGTGACTGAAGCAGGACAATGAAAGCACAGATTCTCTTGGACAGTCAGAAAGGCCTTGGCTGCCTCCATTTTTTGAGTCCCTTCCTATATATTAAATGGCGAAGACCTGCCAACACATGGTTACAAAAATGCTTCGGTTCAACAGATTCATGCTTTGACCACAAAAATGACACAATGCAACAATTTGCAATAATTTTGTTTTATATAAAGAAGTGCTTTTTGAGCTTGTCTGTGCAAATTCACCAGTTTTTGGAGCAACTTATTTTTCTTCCTGTGTCACAGTTGATGTTACGCAAGGCCATTCCAAGCATCTTGATCTGACTTTCAGCATCCCGTAGGCGGAAGCCCTCCAGGAATGTGGATCTGGGCCAGAGGGTTTTTCCCCGCGCTGTGACAGGCTCTGGTCGTCCAGAAGCCCCTTCAGGCACAGGGCTTCCTTTCTCCTTTCTTACGTTCTTGCCTACCCAGCTTGAAAAGACCGACACCAGCCCCGGCCCGGCTGCCAGGCTCCTCGGGATGCTCGTCATGTGTTTGCAAGATCACGGGATCCGGTTTTCACGTTGCCTCCCTCCTCCTTTGAAAAGGGAGGAGAAGCGCCATCCGCTTCCTGGGACCGACAACAGAAGCCAAGCCAGGCTGAAGCGCAGGGTGAGTCTCCTCCCTCCTCAAGCCGATCAGCCAACCAGAGGGCGGGGGGAGAGACGAGGAAAGCCACACGTCCCCCGCCCCCGCCCCCGCCCCCGCCCGCCTGGGCCACTTTCTCTTTCGCTCGGAAGACAAAGTTTGCGGGAGTTCTAGAACGTTGGGGTGCCTTTGAAGTTCAAAGCACGGCGCGGCCCGGGGGAGAAGCGCCGGCCCCGTTCCCGCCTCTGCCTGCAGGCTAAGTGCCAGGTCAGGAGCGGCGGTCGCGCCATGGACGCGGAGGAGGCGCAGCCGGACAGCCTGGACGGGTGGGTGGCCATCAGGGAGAACCTCTTCGGCCAGCCCGAGCCGCCGCACAAGCTGCGCTTCCTCGTCGCTTGGAACGCCATCGAGAGCAAGTTCGCCCTGACCTGCCACAATCGGACCTTGCAAGAGCAGGCGGGAGACGCGGAGGGGGACGGCGGCGAGCAGCGGTTGAGCTGGGCCGGCCAGTACTCTCCGCAGGCCTTGCAGGGCATCCACCGGCAGCTGGCGGCCTTCAGCCCGCCGCTCGAGCCCTACTTCCCCGAGCTGCCGCCGGCGCTGACCGGCCCCAGCGGCCTGTGGGCGTTGCTGTTTCCCCGCTGCCCCGTGCTGGAAGAGGCCGAGCTGGAGGCGCTGTGCCGCCGTCTGGAGAGCTACCTGGGCTGGGCGTTGGAGGTGTGCGGCCGGAAAGTGCTGCTCGACACCCTCTTCACTCAGGATCAGGAAGAAGAGGACGAGTATTTCGAAAACCTGCACGAGTTTCGGAGGAAAGCGCTGAAGGCGCGGCTGGCCTGCGCCAAGGAGGCCTTGCGGAGGGTACAGCCGGCAGGGACCCCTTCGTGGGGGGCGGGGCGGCGCGGCGCGGCGGGCGGGCAGCTGTCAAAACCGCTCTCCCGAGTTGCTCGAGCAAGGGCTTTTCCCCCTCGCACGGGCTCAGTGCAAGGGCACCCCCGTATCCCCGGGGAGTCGCTGAACCCCAGTCAAAGCCCAGCATAAGGATGGTTTCTTTGTCCTGCTTTCCGGAATCTCTGCCCTGTCCTTTTAAACCTGAGGGACTAATAGATATGTTGGGATTGCAGCTCCCATCATCCCTTGCCACTGCTTCTGCTGGTGAGGGTTTATAGGAATCATAGAATAGTAGTTGGAAGGGACCATGAAGGCCATCGAGCACGTTACACCATCCCGCTCAGATGGCTGCCCAGTTTCTCGTGAGAGCCCACCACCACTCTAGGCAGCTGGTTCCACTGCCGTATTGCTCTGACAGTGAGGAAGCTTTTCCTGATGTCCAGCCTGAATCTGGGTTGTCACAACTTGAATGGATTATTCCGTGTCCTACACTTGGGTATCAGCAAGAAGAAATCTTGACCTTCTTTGTGAAAGCCTTTGAGGTACTCATAGAGGGATGTCATGTCCCCCCATCAATTGTCTCTTCTCAAGGCTGAACATGCCCAGTTCTCTCAGTCTTTCCTCATAGGGCAGTGTTTCCAAACCCTGGATCATTTTTGTTGCCCTTCTCTGGACCTTTCTAATTTACCTGCATCTTACTTAAATCTTGGTGCCCAGAATTGGACACAGTATTCCAGGTGAGGTCTGACTAGTGAGGAGTATAGAGGAACTACTACTTCTTGTGATTTGGAAGTAATACTTCTGCTAATGCATCCCAAAATAGCATTTGCCCTTTAGGCAGCTGCATCACATTGTTGGCTCATAGTTAGCCTGTTGTCCACAATTACTCCAAGGTCTTTTTCAGTGCTGTTGAGCCACGTATTCCCCATCTTGTATCGATGCACTTGGTTTCTTTTTCCTACGTGAAGGACTTGGCACTTGTCCTTATCGAATCTCATTCTGCTGTTTTCAGCCCAGCATTTCAGCTTATCAGTATCGCCCAGAATCTTCATTCTGTCTTCTAGGGTGTTTGCTATTCCACCCAGTTTTGTATCGTCTGCAAATTCGATTATCTTTGTACTTCCTCATCTAAATCATTAATAAAGATGTTGAGGAGCACTGGGCCCAGGACTGAACCCTGTGGCACCCCATTAGTTACCTCCATCCAATTTGATAAGGTGCCATTGATGAGAACTCTGTGTCCCATTTAGCAGTCACTTTTGGATCCACCTAATAGTTTTTCCATTTAGTCCAGTTTTTGCTAATTTGCTTATCAGAATGTCGTGTGGCACTATGTCAAAAGCTTTGCTAAAGTCTAGATTATGTCCACAGTGTTCCCTTTGTCTATTGGGGAGGTTACCCAGTCAAAAAATGAGATTAAATTAGTCTGACAGGATTTATTTTTGATAAATCTATGCTGGCTTCTATTAATCACTGCATTTTCTTCAAGATGCCTGCAAATGGATTTTAGAAACAGAAACAGAGTGAGTCATAAGGGGTCTCCTGGGCCATCTAGTCTGACTCCCAACTCCAGGCAGTTCCACTCATGACATGCCTACCATGTGCATGTCCAGCCTATCCTTGAACACCCTCACCAGTGGGGCTTCAACCACCTCCCATGGAAGCCCATTCCATACCCTCGGGGTCCTAACTGTCAGGAAGTACTTCCTGGCATCCACCCTAAATCTTGGTTCCCTGAACTTTGCGCCATTGGAAAGTGTCTTGCCCTCCACTGCAGGGGAAAAAGTGGCCCCTCACGTACCTGTATGTTGCTAACAGATCCCTTCTGAGTCTCCTCCTCTCAAGGCCGAAAAGACCCAGCTCCCTCTGCCTCTCCTCATATGGCTTCCCCTGCAAACCAGCCACCATCCTAGTAACCCTTCACTGCACTGATTCCAACCTTGCTATATCCCTCTTGTAACAAGGGGCCCAGAATTGAACACAAGACTCCAGCTGCGGGCACACCAGAGTCGTATAGAGTGTCAATAATACCTCTCTTGATCTGGAAGCCACGCTTCTGGCTATGCATCCAAGTGTTTGGATTATTTGAAGATAGGGACAACATTAGCCCTTCTCCAGTCGTCTGGCACTTCTCCTGTTTTCCAAGGTTTATCAGAGACAATAGCCAGTGGTTCTGAGAGTTCCTCCACTAGCTCTTTTATGACTCTGGGATGGAGTTCATCAGGCCCTGGAGATTTGAACATGTTTATTCCAACTAGGAACATCTAATTATGTGTCTGTTTCCAGCTAATTTGAATATTTGAAGGGCTGGTTATGATTTGGAAAGCCTCATCGCGACTCAAGACCAACTTTTTAAAAAGGTCACAGTCTCCCATATGAACCAGCACAGACGTTAGGGCCTTCAGAGGGGTCCTTTTCTCAGTTTCACCATAAGCAGAGGGACACTGGATGGGGATGTGAGACTGGGCCTTCTTAGTGGTGGGTCGCAGGCTGTAGAGCACTCTGCCGCGGGATGCTAGCCTAGCTCCATCTCTGCTGCTTTCCAGTGGCCACTGAAGACAATTTTATGTCAACCATCTTTAAACTGGGTTTGCTGAAGTAGGTTTCAACAGTGGGTTGTTTATTTTCTGCTATGCTTATGTTGCTCTTGTTAGCCCCCTTGGACACTTTAATTGAAAGGCGAGTCATAAGTTTAATAAATAGAACAAAAACGTTATCTTTGTGGTATTTTTCGGTGTCCTTGTAGTGGTGTTTGGTATTTTACCCTCATTGATCCATTGATTTGCTGCTTTTGAGTTGACCTTATTTGTGATGTTATCCTAAGTCAGCTGGAAAGTGATTTGCCATAGAGGAACTTAGAACTCTTAAAAAATTTCCCCTACTGTGCCAGTTGTGCCCTGTCTGTCTTGTGAAGAGCAGAACCCCTTGTTAATTATCACGCTTTATTACATTTGTAGGTTCTCCACCAGCATGAAGATGCTGACAAGTTGGTAGCCTTAATGGAGCTCTACGAGGAGGAAGATGAAGCTTATTGGGAGCTGGTCACTGTGGCAACTGGATTCTATCAATATTTATTGCAGCCGTTTAGAGATATGCGAGAACTGGCAACATTATACAGACTGGAGATCTTGGTGGGTTTCTCTTTCCAGCAGTTTTAGTTTCGGCTGGAAAATTCTTCAAAGTGTGTCCATAAATGAAGTGTTGAATGATGGTCATAAGAACTTGGATTTTTTTTCCTGGGGGAAAAAATAGCTAGCCCTTCCTCCTTGCCTCTCTCCCTGTTGCTTGGCCCAGAACTTGGGAGATCGGGGTTCTCGTCCTAACTCAGCCATGAAGTTCACTGGGAGACTTTTAGATAATCACCGTCTCTCAGCCTAACCTACCCCACAGGGCTGTTGGGAGGAAAAATGGGGAGAAGGACAGTCATGCAGGCCACCGTGAGTTCCATGCAGAAAAATGATGGGTTGCAAATGTATAATAATACCTCTCAGAAGGCCTCTTGGAAGATGTTTGGTGTCCATGGCCCTCTGTGACTTTGTAGCCTCTGGTCTGAGCAATGCGTAGAGCTAACCCTTTGCAATCAGTGGTCGTAGGTGAGTCATGACTAATGTCATTCTTCATGATTTCAGTGAGTCGGATATTTTTATTCTTACTATCATTACTTTTTCTGTAGCACCCAATATAGATCGTCCACTGCTGATTGGTATTTCAGAATGTCAGGCAGCACTGAATACCAGAAATTTTCAGTTAAAAGTCCTGGTGAACATAGGACAGTTTTAAAACCCCTTGTAAAAGGCACCACAGACAGGGCCAGCCGTATCTTAGGAATGGATTGCACAGCGTGTGGGCCACCCCCTGCCTACTGCTTACCCAGTTTGCTGACTTTGAGGAGCTGTTTCCTAAGCACAGTGCAGGATACTGAGCGCAATGGGCCACTTCAGGGTTACAGAGTTAGTACAAGCAGCACCACAGATTACATTTAAAGGTGTAATCCTGAGCCCCTTTTCACTTGGTAGGGCTCTAATATTCAGACAGAGGGAGCCAATAGACTGTTTTCAACTTTCTCCATCTCATTCATAATTCTGTAAATCTGCCCTCTGGGGGCTGCTTCCTGCCATTTCACCTCGAGATGCAAAATTGACTCCTGCCTGCTATTCCCACGTTTCACCCTTCCCTTCTGCACACATCTCTGTAGTTCTGCAAGAGGCAGAAGAGGGTGCTGTGATCCTGGAACTGTGGATTTGTGCCTGGAGGCCTGGGCACCCCAGCGGTTGGGTCCCCAGCTTCAAGCACCCAAAGTGTTCATGTATTTATGAGCAGAAAATGCAAGAGGCGAATTGGCTCCGGGAAGCATTTTCCAGGACACAGAACTGAGCACAGCTGCAAGGAATCTTGTTCCTCACAGCATGGCTGCTGTTGCCTCTAGACAATGAGCGTCTGCGCATCAACCCCCCTGGGCATGCCTTTCGCACTGTTTCCGAATGCCTTGTTTAACTCTGACATCAGATGGATTCTCTCGGCAGAAATCCTTGCAGGCTGACCGGCTGGGCCCCAGAAGGAAAGAAGCCTTGCAGAAGGAGGCTGGGGAGTGGACGGAGCAGGTCGAAGATGCTGTGTGCTCCATTCAGGACATCACCGTCAGTTACTTCAAGGAAACGGTGATGGCGCTAGCAGGTGAGCGTCTCTCCGAGGTGGCATCACCTTGAGACGTGTTGAGCCAGCTCCCTCAGATGCACATTTTAGGGTGTGGCGGCCCTCCAGGTGACTGGCCTTACAGCTCCTATTTGCCATAGCCAGCGCGGCCAGTGCCAAGGGCTGTTGAGCATTATAGGCCAAACTGTCTGGAGGCCCACCAGTTACCTGCCTCTGTTCTAAGGTATTAGGTGGGAGACGGATGCACTTGATTTGGGGTGGTGGGGACGCGATTGGGAAAGGCCATCGTGTGCAGAACCTTGTCATTTCACTCCGGCTGGCTCAGCAAAGCATCCCAGTGGATGGCACCTCCTGGTAGTTCATGGGCGAAGGTCTTTGCTTGGTCTGGCTATTTCGCCTCTGTCCCCAGGTAGCCCCAGTGCCTGCGCCTTGGGGGTGAGTGTAACTCCCCATCCAACTTCCCTGCAGTGGGTAGTTATTAGTGGAGCTGCCAGAGTTGCCGAAGACTGTTCTCATTTTCTTATCACTTGGTACCACGACCGGGCCCGCTTCAAATGCCACTTGGCCTTTGCTTCCTCACGTTTTTGAGGCTCAAGGCTGTTGTTAGCAACAGATAGCTTTGTCTCTCCCTCTCTTCCCTCCCCTCATTTGTTTGATTGTGTCTTTGCTTTGTGACTGCCCAACAGCAATGCAGAAGCAGATGGAGAAAGACCGAAAGCGCTTTGGCCAGGCTGCCTGGGCATCTGCTTCTCCCAGATTAGAGAACCTGAAGTACCTGTTAGCAAAAGAGACCCTCCAGTACATGAGAGCCAAGGAGCTTTGCCTGAAACATAAGAGAGCCGACATCCAGAAGCAGGTAACATGTCACTATCCATGTTCTCTCCCTTGGCTCATCTCAAAATGAATTTCGCCCAATCCAAGCAGCAGTGACCAGAAGTGATGCTATTGAAGTTGATTTTAATGCGCTCAAGCCCCCTGCCCTTAGTTTAGAAGTGCAATTTCAGAACACCATGCTGGACTGGAGCCCAACAGCTCCTATTCACGGCCTAACACAGAACGAAGCCCATCAGCTTAAGTAGGGCCACCTCCTTGAGCCTCTTTGAACTCAGCAGGCTTCACAGATGTAAAAGCATTCATAGGATCGGACTAATTGGCTACAATCCTTGCTGCTCCTTCCAAGGAAAAGCTGCATGGGTGGAGGCGGTAAATGGACAGAAGGGAAGCTTTTGGTTTCTCTTGGCATCGCTGGATGTGACCAGGATCTTGGACCTGGCGATTCGGAAGGGCTTGCACGGGTTTTGCTGTGGGATCGAACAGACTCCAACAGCCTCTGGGGAGAGGCGCCAGTGTCAGCAGGAGTGCATGATGGTCTGCATGCAGGCAAGTGCAATCCCAGTTAAACATCTCCAGGTTTTAACTGGTATCTCCCGTTTGGTTTAAAGACCAGACAGACCACCGAGTCCACCTTGGAGGGATTAATGCTGCAGTCCTGCTAGTGGCTCTTTTGCAGGAACAGAAGCTGCCTTGGGTTGAGTCAGGCTACACTGTTTGTTTGGGGACCGCCCTCTAGGGGACCAAGGCCTTTCCCATGACTGGCCACCCAGTCTTCTCCCTCCTCTTCTATTAAGTTGGAGCGATGCAAGTGCTTGAACTGGGGACCTTCCGCACGGGAAGGCCAAGTTCTCAACTAAGCAGCAGCCCTATCCTAAATTCATCACTCCTGTACAGGAAACAGCCCCACCAAATCAGCCATCCTTGAAGTGCTGCCCTTGATGTTTTGGACTTCAACCCCAGCTGGTGTGTCTTATGGGCAAAGGTAACAGATGCTGTCATCCAAAGCATCTTTCCCCTGAAAAAGTCCACCACAAATGCTTGGGCTTTTTGAAATTGCCCGCTGATGGGAAAAGTCCATGCACAGCGCACCCTTCTGCCTCTTCATTGTGGCCTCAAAGATGCTTCTGTCTTTGTTTGGGAAACCCACAGATGGAGACACTTGACAAGCAAGAGAAGAACATGGCTTGTGTTGAGGAACTGGAAATAGAATATTATGAAACCCAGCTGGAGCTGTACGAGGTGCAGTTTGAGATACTGAAGAATGAAGAAATGCTGCTTATTACACAGTTGGAGACCTTAAGGAGGCGAATGAAAGGTAAGGGAGCGGGGTGACTTCTAGTACAGATGGACGGCCCAGTCAGCATTCCAAGAACAGAGTGCATTCTGATGCCGAAGACCACATTCCCTTGAGGTTAATCTCTTGCAAGACTGCATGCCAGCAGCAGGCAGGACCACAGTCCAGCCCAGGCAGAGGCACCTCTCTCTCTCTCTCTCTCTCTCTTGCTTTTTCGTCCTCTCTGCCACCTGTGTTTTTTCCTCTATGTCATCATGTGCATAGACACAGCCTAACAAAAATTTTGCTCTTCTCTCCTTACTTGTGGCCTTGTGAATCTTGTATTCGTTATGCAAATACCTAGCAAATCCATTAAAAAGCATATCTGTCTCCCTTTTCTCTTCTCTTGAGCAAGCTGAATAAACCGCATTTAAATTTCCAGAGCTTTATTTTCAAAGTTATCAACTCATTCGGCTCTTTAGTTCACCTGCCACTCCTGGGATTCAGAGCGGATGCTCCTGCAGCTGGAATGGGGAGGGCCATACTGGTAGAGGGAATGCTCCCATCGTCATCTTGCTTCCCCACCCAAAACACAATTATTGTTGCATGCTTTTTTCAACTAAATGCTGTATTTTGTCTTAGAGATTCAGGATGAAGTCATTTACTATGATACATGTGAAAATCCTGATGAGTTAAAAGCTGCTGAGCAGGCCCTGGAAGAAGCCCACATGCCTTCTTCTGAATTGGCTCAGTTGAGACAGAAGATGCAGCAGCTGGAGACAAAGCGGGGGATTATCTGCTCCAGGAGAGCATATCTCAGGAACAAAAAAGTAAATGTCCCAGAAAATTCCCAGTGTGCTTTTGACATAGAGTAGAGCTGTGTGTTCCAGTACCCACACAGCAAACTGGTGAAAGGAAGCATGGGCCACAGAGTTCACAATCCTGAATAGCTCGGTGTTGTTTTAAAACGCACAAACAAATTTCTAGTCCTTGCTGCTGTGGAAGTGTTTTGGCACAAAGTTTAGGTTCCTGAGAATCTTCTGTATTCTGGTCCCCGTAGCTGCAAATGTATTTAGGCATTTCCTGATAAAACGCATAAGTTAGAGGGAGTGGCAGCATAAGATTTTTTTGGTGCATGATTCCAGGGTGTCGGGTCATGATAAAGGTATTTAACCTTTTGCATGATGTGGAGAAAGCAGATAGGGATGCATTTGTCACCTCCTTTCATAAAAGAAGGACAACTTTGCCCACCATAGAGCTAAATGATGGAGCTGGTTTTCACAATCTGTAATGATGGCCACCAAGCTCGTTGGCGCCAGAGGGGCTTAGATGGTCTCCTGCTGAATCAGGCAGTGTGCCCTGCGGCCCTTGCTGGCAGCATGAGAGGGAGGGGTGCCCTTTCTCGCTTGCGGTCCTCCCTCTGGGGCCTGGGTTGGCAGGGAGCCACAGGTAAGCAGCATGGCGAGTGCGTAAGACCGTGCCTTTGCAGCCGCCACAGGACAGCTTGCAAGCTCTGCCAATACCAACACAGGACAGCTGTGTAGTGCAAGAGGTGTGCCCCCTGCCCCCCGTGTGAGCAACGTGTGCTTGAGAGCTCAGCACCAGCCCAGCACTTCCCAGCCCAGCGCCCTCCTTATGTTTTGGGCCTGAGACCTACTGCATGCAAAGCAACATGCTGTCCCACTGCAATTAGTCGCTTTCCCAGAATCCTTCTGGGAGAAATCAGTGGAGAGGAGCTCCTTGGCATGAGTTGGTTCTCAAAAGGTTTCCGGAGGCAGGTTTCCCTCTTGCTGGATGTGTCTTTTTGAGCTGTGCTTGAACACACCGTACCGCTTCTTGGACATCTCTCCCTGTGGAGGGGAGAAGTGACAGCGATGCTTGTGCTGCATCCTTTTCTCCTAGGACCAGTGCGAGGAAAGCCGTCAGCTCCGGCTCCAGCAGGCGCAGGAGAGCAGCCGGCATTTCCAGCAGCATCACAGCATTCAGATCGTAAGTATTACGTGAGTCGCAAGTCAGGCGAAGCTGTAACCAGCAGAGAGGGAAGCGGCCGAGGGAGCTGGGGGTGGGTTGGGGGTGGGGGGCTTGACCCAGTGCAAGTGCAGGAAAAGTGATGGATTAAGTTGCTTGAGAATCTTTTTCCTGAAAAGAAACCGACAGAGAGGCTCCAGCCTTTATGGTAAGGAAGGCACATGTAGAATCATGCACTTAGTGCCAGCCTCTGCTTGCTGCCTCCACGGGAGGCTTGGGGAGAACAAGAAGGGGCTTTTCAAGGGTGCCTCCCCCAGCAATGGAGCTGCCCGCCCCCCGCCCCCCACTGAGGTGCCTGCTTCAGCATCAGGTTAAGACTGCCCTCTATGGCGGGACATTTTAATTAGTCTTATATTATACTGGGGCATTATGTCAACTGCTTAACAGGGGTTGTGATTTAATTTGTGTAAGCTAGTGTTGGTTTGTAAAATTTTATTGTACTTTTACGATGTTTGGATTGCTGTTCTGTATTTTATATTGTATTTTGTCTGCTGTTATAAAGCGTCTGGAGATCTTCAGCCAGCAGGCAGTGCAGAAATATAATTAAGAAGCATAATGACAACAACAACAGCTTCTCCAAACCAGCAAGATGATTTTCACACATGGTGGGTGGGGCTTCTGTGTCTTGCCCTCCCCCCTGGGCTGGCAAAACCAGAATAACACATGCAAAATAGTTTTTAAGGAAGGGTTGATTTGCATACTTTGGTTGGGTTGCAGAATTCAGCTTTCCGGAATTGGGATTCTTTACCCAGCAAATGGCAGAACGCCCTAACCTGCATGCTTCTGGGAGCCGAGCTCCAGTGCATCGAGTGGGGCTTGGTCCCAGTGGGTGTGCATAGGGCCACCTTCGTGCTGCTGATGCCATCTATAGCTAAGGCACGAGACCGTTTCTTGCGTAACTGCTTGCGTGCCTATCCTGCCTCACCTTCCCTGGGGAACTCACGGCAAAGCAGACGTACTGCCCAGGTGGCTGTCTGGGCTCAGGCAGCTTTCAGAAGATTTGCTGCCCCGTGTGCCTTCTAGTCACTGCCCGGGCCTTGCATTTCAGCAGTGGGCTGGTCGCCACACAGGAGAAGGCCCCGCTGCTGCAAGGCTGGCGGTGTGGGGTGTTCTGCCCTCCCTGGCATGCAGCAGGGACACACAGTGGGCTGCTGCAGGGCGAGGGGAGCGCTCTGTCCCTCTGTTGCCAGCCCCCTGCAGACTAATCCAGCTCTTTTGCAGAACAGTAACTTCTGTTTTAATACCCTGTAAACTTTCTTCCATTTCCTTTTGAGAACTGTAGGCTAATCAAGAGTCCTCTGGCATTTATGGCCATTTTACAGAAAACGGGGCTGACAACAAGTAAGCGTTCCACGGTTGGCCAGCAAGGCCCTGAACGAACCTGGCTTTGCAGAGTGGCTTTCCCCACATCCTGCTAGCCGAAGGGAGAAACAAGGAGTTTTAGGGTGCAGTTAGAATCCAAGCCCCATGCTTGTTATCTCGATCAACTCTGACACCAGAGGTCTTTGGTTATCTTGGAAAGAGATTGTGGACCTAATATATGAGCATGTCCATTTGTGTTGGTGTTCAAATGCAGAAAAGGGACAAGAGGAAAGATGAGGAGAAAAAGAAGAAAGCTTGGATAAAGCAGGAGAGAGAGAAAACCCTGGAGAGGCTAAAAACGTTCAAAGAAGTGAGTTTTGCAAATTGTGGCGCTTCCATGCACCCTTGGGCAGCCCTGGCCGGGTGGGGCATAGATGGCACAACTGTGGGGAAAAGATGGAGCCCCACGGCAGGTGTAGCACATCCACAAAGCAGCCTTCTGTGCAAGCTGCCCCCTCCGGGTCGTAGGATGCAACTGGCACAAAGGGTGGGAATTGTGCCTGTTTGTGGTCCACACAGGTAAAGGTGCTGGGTTGGGGGGGCTTTTGTCCATCATGAGGACTAGAATGGCCTGGGTTCAGATTACAGAATATTTCTTGAGAGCAGCCTCATGGCCAACACTTGAGCTCCTCGGAGGGAGAGTGATATTACTGTGCTATGCGATCGTGTTTCATCAAGCCCTCCTGAGAGCTGGGCAGTAAGAGGTCTAAGGTGGCACGCAGCCTCCCAGCCCTTCCGGTCTCTGCTTGCCAGAGGAAACTAGTGTGGCGACCCTTCTGTTGTTTCGGGTGGGACCCACTGGTCCTAAAAGCTCCCGGACTGTTGTTTTTGAAATGTGCTGGCTTTTCATCCTGCAGAAATGTCCAGCTCAGCTTGTGGTGAAAACGCCCCGTTCCCAGCCCTTGAACTCCAGACAGCCCCAGGGAGGGGCTCAGCGATCCCCAGCAGCCCCACAGCCTCGGCCGATCAGCAGGGTGGCCGCCGCAAAGCAGCTGAGGGCCTCCCGCCCGTCACCGGCCAAGGACTCCAAGGCCCCTCGGCAGAAGCGCTCAAAAGATATCCCCATCCAGATATTTGCACCGCCAGGTGGTCCAGAAGAGCACAAGATGTGTGAGGGGGTGCCGCCACCTCCACCGCCGCCGCCGCCTCCACCGCCACCGCCCCCTCCACCGCCACCGCCTAGCATGCAGCCTGCCTGTTTAAGGGTGGGGCAAAGCAAAGAGAAGCCTTTGGCCCTTGTGTGCGGGGACCCTCCAAGGGGAAGCGCTTCCACAGAAAAGGCGGAGTGCCCACCCAGGTGCTCCACCAATACCTACACAGGTAAGGGGGCTTCTTCCTCTTCTTAGTAAGACCGCATTTGCACAGCACCAACAATGCCGTGTTAATGGTGTCGCCGACATCGGCACCAAGCAGCCTCCTTGGCTTCACGGGCCTGTGGCAGCTGCCATGCTGGCCAGGGGCTGCTGGCAGTGGCTTGGAGGCCCTGGAACTTGGCTCGCATCGGCACAAATCCCAGGCAGGAGGAGAGCAAGGCAGCAGCACGTGAGCGATGCCCGCCCATGCAGGACGGTCGCACGCTGGACAGGCTCCCTGCAGACTGAGAAGTGGATGCAGGAGATGGGCTCCGCGGATGCCAGGGCACCGGTCCCTCTAGCAGTGGCTCTCCGGGCCCTCAGAGGCTCCCGGTCTTTCTGGGGAGGCTGGGAATTGAACCAGAGATCATCTGTGTGCCAAGCAGTCTCTCCCACTGAGCTCCAGTGCTTGGGGCAGGGGATTCCCACTCACCACCATCCTCAAATTAGTACGGTGCAGGGCTAGCGGAACTGGCAAGGAGTAGTCAAGCAAGGGATGCACCTCTCTCTTCTGCTTTTCCCATCACGCTGTTCCCAGGAAGTAGTCCGCCCTCCCTCTGGGCCGGGCACACGCCTCTTGTGCCCAGGGCTTCAGCAAGTGCAGGGCTCATGCCAAGGTGGCGCTGTGGGCCGCAGAGGTGGCATATTGTGGCACTGGTCTCTTTTATCAAAGGGACGCTGGGGTCCTGACGGAGCGAATTGTGTGCTACCACCATAGTTCCGTGTGTGTTAAGCACCGTTCAGAATTGTCCTAGAGCAGTGGTGGTGAACCGATGGCACGTGTGCCGCAGCGGCCACGTGGAGCCCTCTCTGTCGGCACACGAGCCACGTCACCCCAGCATCGCCTCAGCAGCGGAGCATCAGATAACAGTGCACATAGGGGCCATGCGCAAGCTTGGAGAGCAGCAGCGCCACCAGGCGATGACATCACGAGCCGTGTCTCATTAGCTGCGACTCGTCTGAGCTTTCTCATGGCTGGTCAGTGCAATGCCAAGGATGGATGGATGGATATTTGCTTGGACTGGCTGTGAGTTGCTTTTTCTAAACTAAAACCTCAGTTTTCAGGTTTTATTACAGTGTTGGCACTTTGTGATAAATAAGTGGGCTTTGGGTTGCAGTTTTGGCACTCGGTCTCGAAAAGGTTTGCCATCACTGGGCAAGGGTTAGAAAAATGAGGTGTCCTGATATGATTTTGATGGTTGGAATGTGTTTAGAATGGGCAGAAATGCTGAGCTGTGCAGGAAAACCTACTCAAAGGAGGCTTTTTCAAAATCTCCCTCTTTTCAATGGAACTTTCCCCTTTTATTAGGGTTAGGGGTGTGCACCAGGGTAGGGTTAAGGTTAGGAAAACGAGGTGCCCTGGCATGATTTCGATGGTTGGAATGTGTTTAGAATGGCCAGAAATTATGAGCTGTGCAGATAAACCTACTCAAGGAAGGCTTTTTCAAAATTGGCCTCTTTTCAATGGAATTTTCGCCCTATATTAGGGTTAGGAGTGTGCACCAGGGTAGGGTTTGGGTTAGAAAAACGTGGGCTCTTGGTATGCTTTTGATGGTTGGAATGTGTTTGGAATGGGCTGAAATGATGAGCTGTGCAAGGAGCTGCGCCACGTCGCCCCCGCATCGCCCCAGCAGCCGAGCGATGGATAGCAGCGCACTTGCAGCCATGCACATGCTCGGAAAGGAGTAATGGTGCCAGGCGATGATGTCACCAGCCGCAACTCGTTAGCCACGATTCCTCCAGGCTTGTACATGGCTAGTCCTTGCACTGCCAAGGACATATACATATATTTGCTTGGACTGGATGTGAGGTATTTGTTTTAAGCTAAAACCTCAGTTTTCAGGTTTTATTGTATTTTTGGCACTTTGCAGTAAATACATGGGTTTTGGGTTGCACTTCGGGCACTTGGTCTCTAAAAGGTTCGCCATCCCTGTCCAGAGCAAACTTTTCACTTGTGTGCTCACCTGGGGACAATTCGCATTCCCCCAAGGTGAGAGACACATGGTAAGAAGAGGTGCACCCCAGCTGACTCTTAAATGAAGGTCCTCTCTAAGGCAGCAGATCTCCAAGGTGCAGCAAAGCCTGCCAATGGTTTGCTCATTGGTCTTCCAGGGAGCCCCAGATGGTTCTGGAGGTGCATAAAATGTGAACTGAGAAAAGCTGGGTTTCTGGGGTAACTAACTCTTCCCATCGCAGCTCACCCTGTGCACTGAGCACACAAACAGTCTTGTGCCAACTGAAGGGAGAACAGAAGGCTGCTTTTTTCCCTGTGCTGGCAGAACCAACAGCTCTTGTTTGCACTGGTAGCTTCATCTGGGGCATAGCAAACACGCCAAGGGAGAGGCCAGTTCTGCGGTCGAGCTGTCGGCAGCCGTGCAGTGAATGTGGCTTTCTGCAGCTCGATGGCCAGCTCTGTTTAAGGGGTGAAATGCAAAACGGCACAACAGTTGCAGGCAAACCCATGTTGGCCCTGTAAGACGTTTGCAGCAATTCACCTCTTGATAAGGAACATTGTGCAAATCAGTTGTGGCTCTTTGTGTGGTTTTCCCCCAAGTGGCTGCCTCTTCAAATCCCAAAAGGAGCGTCTGCTTGGCATCTCCTGCATGCTCAGTCTTGCTGGTCCTCAAACATGTGAGTAGTGGTCAGAAGGGAGAACGGAGTAGGCAGCCTGCTCTCAATCTGTTGACCGTGTGCATGGTGACTTCAGACCAATGCTCTCCGAGATGAGGTCTTTTTTCCTGGCATAATAGCTGTTTCTCCATTAGCTCACTTCCCTTTTCATATGTAAGCAGAACATCCATTTGTCACCTGCTCCATTTTAAGGATTTTTTTTTCAAGCAGACCTGCAAAGCTTTGGGTTGTGGGGCAGGGGGAACTGAGGCCTGCAGAAAGATAACTTTATAAAGGGAGGGGAAGTGGAAGAGGGTTTATCAGGCTTCCTTCATCCCCATGCTTAGTTCCAAAAGGAGAGAAATTTACTACTCTTCCCAGCATATTCTAGCTTAAAGTGCTTCCTGCCAGGCAGAATGGTGGGAAGCAATTGCAGAAAAGCCAGAAAACCACCAAAGTGGCTGGGGGGGAGTGGGGAGGATGTGGGGGGGCAGCACTGGACACCCAGGAGGGCCAAGGTTCACAGTTCCTACTGCAGCCATGCGTGTCCAGTCCAGCAAATGCCCTGGTGGTGGTTCTGGCTGCTTCAGAGCTCAGCTGTTGCTTTCATTTCGGATCTTGGCTTCTTCACCAGCCTCCTCCAATCATGCAGTACCCATGGAGTAAGGAGATGCATCAGTGTCTGCTTGCCTTGCCCTTTCATCTCCGTGCTGGTGTGCACTGGGCTTACTCACGGATGGCAGTGGACAGGCTGATGGGGTGGGGGAGGCAAACATCTTGCCTTCGCCTCACTTCCTAAATCTGGAACCTGCACTCACTTGGCAGGGAGGAGTGGATTTTTCTGAATCCGTCATGATCCTAATATTAATTAGCTGAAGGAGATGGAGGTAAAGCCCTCTAGTGGGAAAGAAACACCATCTCCTGCTGATCTTGGAAGCTATGGGCCAGCATATGATTCTGTATTCTGGACAAGAATAGGACCAACTGCTCAGATGCAGCCAGTCCCCCAGGTTCGCATGGGAGCTTCCACCCATTCCTTTCTTTGCCCCTCTGGCTCCTTGGCCTGCGAATGACAACTTGATTTACTGCACTGCAGGAACCATGGATGAGGTGCTGGCTTCACTCAAGCGGGGTGAAACCCTTCTCCGGAAAGTGGAGCTGCCCTCTCGGGAGGTGTCTTCCAGCTTGTCCCTCAACGACAGCATCCTAGCCGCCATCAGGCAAGGAGTCAAGCTGAGGAAAGTCAGCCAGAAGCCCAGGCCGGAGGTCGAGAAAGGCAGCAGTAGCGAGCTGCAGAGGAGTATCGAGGCTGCGATCCAGAGGATCAAGAAAGTGTCGGCGGACTCAGAAGAGGATGAAAACAATGACTGCAACAGTGGAGAGTGGAATAGTTAAAGCAGCTGTGGCTTGCAAACTACTCTGAGGTGCCCCAGAAGCATAGCTGGGGTCCTTCAGTGGGAAAAGTGACGGCAAGCAGCCTCCTTCTGGTCAGGCTTCCCTGAGATGCAGCCTGCCAGGCAGGCATCCTGTGTAGGGAGAGGGTACCACTGCCCCTTGCAGTGTGCTGGAGTCCTGGGGCAGGTGAGTCCACATGGAAAAGGTGTTCCACTGGAATGGCAAGGTGCAAACACCCCTGAAGTAATAGATTCAGGGAACCCATTCACGGACATGAACGGTCATGCTTCTGTTGTATTTTGCACATTTTTAGGAAGAGTCTTGTGATCTCTTAGGAAATAAAGGATCATGTCCACCGAGCACAAGGATTAAAACTCCCCCCACTCCAATATTCCGTCCTGAAATCATTATTTTATTGCACTCTGCAGGATGTGAATCAAACAAGAGAACTGTTCTAATTGGATGCTTTTTAAGGATGTAGAATTTCCCTTGAAAGATGGACAGCTGCGAAGGAGATTGGGGAAAGTGTGATATGTTTTTAAAAGCTGTTGAAATGCTAAGCACTGCTGCAAGATGCTTCAGAAGGGTTCCCTTTTGGCAGCTTGTTAAGGTGATAATAAGTATCACAGCAGTGAAATATCTACGCTGCCTCTCCAGATGTGTGGGAATACCAGTTCCATCAGTCCCAGAGCTGTAGATGAGAGCCATAGTCCACCACCCCTGGAAGGCACCAGTTGCAGAAAGCTGAGCTGCACTTCGAGGATGGCCTGCCTGCGGAAACAGCTCTTGCTGAAAGGAGTATTTTACTAACTGTTTCAAACAAGAGTTGCTTAAATCAAAATGATTTCTCTTGACAATACTGTATAAACTCAAAACAGTTTTGATGAGTCTCACTGTCCTTTGACTTAGCAAGGTATTTCAAAGGTTGTGCGGTATTTAGCAGCATCCAAGATATGGAGTGTTGCTAATCTGCATTAGTTTTATGCACTTTCCCCCTTTTATGCAAAAGTCCCATGGTCTGTCAACCATCCCTTTGGCAAGCTTCATCAGGGAGGGATCAGTACAAGATCTGGGGTGCCCTTCGGCTTGCCCAGCCCTTTGCTAAAGCGGGGGGCATGTGGCGGGGCGGTACGACCACGAATGAATCTCTCACCTAAGGTTGAGCTGTGCTAGTACCTCTCTCTGCAGGAGGAATATGGGAAGCCACCTTCTGCTGCATTAGACCCTTGGCCATCTAACCCAGTATTGCCCACATGGGCTGGCAGCAGCCCTGCAGGGGTGCAGGCAAGATTCCCTCCTAGCCCACCTGGAGAAGCTGCAGGTTAAACCCAGGACCTTCTGTGTCAATGCAGCTGCTGTGTGACAGAACTGTGGTCCTTCTCCTGGGTTGCAGTGGCAACCTGAAGGCCCTGCTGCCACTCCTGTGGAATGTGGCCTCATGGGGTCGGAAGGGGCCCAGGGGGATGGGATGGGAGCCTGCTCCCTCAGCTGCTGATCCACCTGCCCAGGTAACCCGACTCTTTCCCGGAAGGTGCAAATCTCACCCGTTGCTGCTGCCTGTTGCAGGTCTTGTCTCAGTTTTTATTCTATGGCAGCATTTTCCCTGCCAAACAGGAAGATGCCTGGCAAACTGGGAGCCAGCCACGGGCCCTTGGTACCCCGACGGCACTCACCTGCTGCCACATTCTGTCTCGGTCTCCATGGCTGCATCACAGCCAGGTAGACTAAGCGGATAAACAACTTGCCTGCTTTTCAGTGTTGGGCAGACTTGAGAGAAGTCCTTTCAAATCTCGTATCAACCCTCATTCATAAACAACCCAAAAACCTCATGGCAAATGTCTAATTCTGTCATTTCTTTCTTCTGGCAAAGGGGTGAGAGCTCATAATGAAAACTTCTGACCTTACTAGTGTGCCAAGAAAGAAAGAGGTATAAAGAAAGAGGTATCCTTTCTCTTGGAGCATTCTGAGGTACCACACTTAGCCTTTCTAGCATCTCTGCTGTTTCCCATCTGCTTGAAAGTTTCAATTTTAGTGGTTATGAGAAGGCTTCAAGCTAATTTGCTGTTCTTTTTAATTAACAGGATTTTTAATTTAACTGTAACCCAATAGATGAAGGCTTCAAGGGCAAGCTTTTTCTTGCATTATTTTATCCCTTCACAATATCTTATAGTTCAATGAGCAGCATTTTTTTCTTTGGCATCTTCCTTGCCTAGTATGAACAATAAAGTTACATCCTTTTACAAAGGGATGGAGAACACGTGGTCCTCTGGATAATGTTGGACTCCAGCTCCCATCAGTTCTAACCATCATGGTCAGGGATACTGGGTATTGGAGTCCAACACGTTCTCCATACTTGTTTAAAAGTCTTACAAGGCTCTAAAATGGCCTTATGTTACTGTCTTTTGTGAGTATGTAACCGATCTTGGCAATGTAATTTGAAAGGAAGTATCCTTCTAGATTTCTTCAGAAATTAATACAAGTCCTTTCCCCATTCAGCACTATAATGCTGCACAAATTCCCTTTCTAAACTTAACAAAATATCATATTTAGATGAGCACTTTATTTTTTTTAAATCCAGATATGGTGGTGGTTGTTTCTATCCATCGAATGCTTTCCTATGTTGTCCATAATAAAGTGCCATATCTGAAAATCCAGGAAAACCTTCGTTTCTGATTTGCTATTTTTTCAGGGTACTCCCCCATCTTGTTGATTTGTTTCAGGTTGGTGGCCTCGGAAAGCCACCTCTTCCCCACACTGGGCTGTCACCCAGAACTTGGCCGGCCTCATCTTTTTTTAAAAATGAAGCTCTTAATGGTGTGGCCCTGCACATGTCAACCCAGTACCAAAGTAGCTTGCAAGGGTTGTTTCTCCTTTCTATCCTCACAACGACCCTAATATATCATGAGGCTGATGCACTGATGACAAAAAGTGGCAGATTGTTTCACGGAAACCCATAAAAGCAAAATGAGATGGCACACACAGAACAAACAGTTGCATTGCCACCACTGGCAAACCCCACACATAAGTGCCAGTTTAATCTTAGATGAGGATAACTGACAGGCCAGAGATGGGAAAAGGGGAATTTCATTTGAGCAACGGACAGAAAGCTGTTCCTTATCTTTAGACAGTGCACCACAATCCACCTGGATACACATTTCACAACGTAAATATTTGCTCCAGAAAAGCAATTAAATTGAAGCTGGATGTCCAATTAAACAGAGAAACCTAAACTGGATTCCAGATCAGGAGTATTTCAGGGACACAGATAGATGTTTGCAAGTTAGCCCCAGATTATTACTTTATTTCATGCATTTCTATCTCACTTTTGATCCCCAGAATTGGGTCCCAAAGCAGCCTATCAATAAGAGCACCAACAAAGTAAAGTTAAATCTATAGTGTGGGATGTTGGAGAAATCAGCGATGGCTTTAAGTTCAAATTTCTGGGACTTTAACCTGTGGATTCTGCAACAGTCCAGCTAAAACCTCATGTGGAGCATTATAGTAGCATTAGCCTAAAGATGAATGTTATATTAAAAGCAGGAGCTGTCACCCATTTCCTGAAAGCAAAAGGGCAGGGAATTCCTCAGGAAAAGTGCGCTTACATCCAGGCTGTTCAGAGAGGCATCGGCCAAACTGCCAGGTGGCACGGGAACCCACAGCAGCCTCCTTCCGGGGGATGAAAGGGCTTGGCTGTGGGAAGAGCCAGCCCACTGGCTCCCCCACTGAGCCTTGTTGCAGCGTGGCTCGCTGGCAGTAGGGCAGATCTGCCCAGACTGCAGGGGACGCAGGCGCCAGTGGGTTCTGGGAAGGACCTGGCCTGCCAAAACCCAGAAGCTGGCCACCCCTGAGCTCCACCAGCTGGAAACAGCTGTTCGGGATTCCAGACACAAGTCTCTTCCGGCCACATCGAGAGCAGCCAGGAACTGAACCCAGGACTCTCAGCTGGAAAAGCAGGTGCTCCTCTAAGGTGATGCTGAATAGCCAAATCACAGGAATTACTGAAATGTTTCTGAAATACAAGTTAAGAGGCTATTTGAAGGAGACTGCTAGAAGGAGGGAGTGTGTGTGGGGGGGTGGGGGGAGAGAGAGGGAGCGAGAGAGAGAGAGACAGCCAGCCAGCCAGCCAGCCAGCCAGCATCCCTTTCCGGACCATCTGTTCAGTCAAGTTGTCCAAGATATTTCCCAATCACAGCACTGAAGCCAAAAGAGGAGTCACTCAAACTGAGCAGTTCCTTGCAGGTGTGGAAGCTGGATGGAACCCGTGGCTCACCCCTGGTAGCAAGCCTTCCTCAATCCCATCAGGAGAGGGAGTGCTTCACACATGCAAAGAAATAGGCTTCTAAAGGCCTGGGTTCAAATTCCAGCCTGAGCCCTAGTACTCGGGGCCCCTTTGTCTTAGGCCTGGGGGCAGGTGGTCCCCGGGCAATGGACAGTACTCTGGTGGGAACAAAGGTGGCAGGTGCCATCGCCACACCGTGCTAATGCCAGGGGGTCCTTCTGAACACGCTGAGCTCCAGGAGGAGTCCCTCGCCTTCATCTCTCGCTGCCTTTGCCAGCCCGTCCATCCACCCCGTTGCTGCAGCTGTCTTTGCTGGCACGGGCCTCCCTCTCCTGCTTGCAAAGGTCCCTCAAGTCCCACGGGAATAACAGCACTCAGCAGCAGCCATCCAGGCCCAGGCCCAATCGTTTCGCTGCCCGAAGCTCAGTCGCGGTACCGCACGGCTAAGATCCTCAGCGGAGGCCCTTCTCCCTGAGCCCCCCCATAAGGCGTGAGGGGGAGGGCCCTCCCCACATTGCCCCCCACCTGTGGAACGCTCTTCCCAAGGAGGTGCACCTGGCACCTTCACTGCGTTACCCTTTCGCTAACCCTTTTCACTGCCAGGTTAAAGGTGTTTTCATTCAACACTTGTTCTTAGGAGCTACTCTGGTTTTATCCTGTTATTATTTACTGCCTGCTTGTTACATTTTTCTGCTGTGTATATTACATAACCTTGGATTTTATTCTGCATATTTTATTGTTTTAATTTTTGTTTATGTTGGTGGTCCATGGTTTTTATTGCAAGCCACCCAGAGAACCTCCAGGCGATAGGGCAGCATATAAATATAATAAAACCATAAATGAAGCATCTACCTAACCAGGCAGGGCTGTTGGATGCCATTTTCATTGTATCTGAAGGATCTGAATTATCATTTTCTTTTTTTTATGATTATAAGCCATCCTTGGGGTACAACTCAAAAAAAAAAAAAAAAAAAGTTGATGGGCAAAGCCAGCCAAATTATTTTGGCCCACGGCACAAAAAAATCTCAGAAACATTTCTGTGAATTCCTTTCAGTAAAAATGCAATGATAACACATCCGACATCAGATTTGCTTCCTTAAATCTGCTGCTTGAGGCATTCAGCTCAGCCTCCTGGCCCTCAAGAACAGGTTGCGTGTTGTGCCAGAAGGCCCAGAGTAGCATTAATGGGTGGGAATGGCACGGAAGGGATCCAGGCTAAAGAGGAGCCTTCTTAACCGTGGAACAGACTGTCTGGGAAGGCGGTGTGCTCTCTTCACGAGATACGTTTAGCCATAGCCTGGATGCCACCTAACAGTGATGCTACAGCTGCATCCGGTATTGCAGACTCTGCAACAAGCTGGTGTGTTTGCCTAATGACGTCCAAACTGCCTTCAACTCCAAAATGCAGAGCTGATTTTAATTCTGTGAATGCGTGCGATTCACAGGGTAAAAACAGCCCCATTACCATGGAGTGGGAAGCACAAATGATTCACAGGTCGGCAAGGGACAAAACAGGATCACCCAGACCAGCCAGGCAGCCACAGGAAAATCTGCGAAGCAGGAGGAAGGGCGTTTGAGCTTGTCAGTCAGGGAACCAACAGTCCCTGCCTTGTTACGCACTTACAGCTGGAACTTACTCTCATCCACTGGCCCCTTTCCCAGGCTCAAGTACCAAGGTAGCAACATCTGTTACATGTCCCTCATGTTGTTCTTCACACCTACCTCTCTCTTGATCAGCCAATTAAAAAGCATCAGGTTGCGCAGGCGAGAAGCACTTCCAGAAGAGCAACTCCAAAGTTGTTTCCTGGAGGGTTTTGTTTTTAAACAAACCACTAAACAGAAGAACAATTCTATATGCATGTACCTGGAAGTAAGATTCATTAAGTTTGATAGGATTTACTTCTGAGTAAACATGGGTAGGACTGTACTGTTGAAGTTACTTTAACATTATCTGGAAAAAATGGACATGACTCAGTTGATAACTGACCATATATATATATATATATGTATGTATGTATTAAAGGTTTGCTTTTTAGTACAGTAGTTGTTCTTTTAGAGGGACTTTTTCCTCATGGGAAGAAGCTCAGTTCATGCAGCTTGGTCCCATGCATGCTTAGTCAAGGACAAGGCCTACTCAAGGTGCAACAAGGGCTTACGCAAGGACAAGTTCTCAGCAAGGCTGTAGTGGCAATTTGCAAGTGAATATGGGATTCAGGCTTCCCCCAGAAGAGACAGTGGCAGGAACTAAACCTGCATTAACTACTGTAGTCAGTGGTTAATCCACCTTTTAAACAATCTTTCATCAATGTTTAACTTGCTTGTTTTTGCTTCTATAATATATCCAGAGATTTTCTTTCTGTTATAATGTGATGGCTTAGGGTTATAATTAATAAAACCAAGTCGAACTGTTTGGCATGTTGCCAGAGCTTCAAGAAAGTACGTGCCTTTTTGAAAACTTATAACTTAACAAAACACCATCATGTTCTTAAGACACCTATCATCAATTTCTTTTTTTAGTTTTGAAGGACAGGAGCAGATCTGAATGAAATACGTGTCCAGATATATTGTGTAGGTCATAAAATGTGTGTCCCACCTGGTTGTGAAGCCCCATAAAACAAGCATGCCTCATTAAGGGCATGCGCATATTTGAGAGTGCAAGGATCGGGGCCTGCGTTCTCTTCTGCTTTGACTTCCAAGATGTATATAAAAGTAAAGCATTTTGACAAACTTCCCTGAGCTGTCTTTGTTTCGAGTGGGCGATGAGGCAAACTATAATTAGGAGCCCGTTTCAGAAATGTTCCTGTAGGCCCACCATCGCGGAGCCCGCATGGTATCCATAGCAACAGCAGTTGCCTGGGCTCCTCCAGCAGAGCCATCCCGCTGGAACGCCAGTGCCATTTAACACCCCCCCCCCATCTCCTTGGCACAGGGACACTTGGAGGAAAGAACCCTTGGCAGCAGGGGAGAGCGAGCTCGAGAGGAGCAGAGCCCCCTCTACCCACGAGTGCCTTCTGGGGTGCTGGTTGGGCAACTGCTCCTATGGCTGAACTTGCCAGGAGTGGAGCAAAGGAGGATGAAGAGTGGTGTGGGGTCTGCGGACCCCGAGGGAACCAGGAGCTGAGGCTGTACCTGGGCTGTGGCCAGCAAGGATGGCTTCCAACCACATTACAGTTTAAGATGCTCGGCTTAGCCACAGCGGCACAGGTAACCTCAGCATTGGGTTGCTTTCACATGCTCCGCACAAGGGCCCCTTTGGCTTCATCTGGAAGCTGTGGCTGGTGCAGGAGCGAGGCCGGCCTTCGTCTCCAAGTGGCGCTTCTGGCTGAAAGAATGGCGCCTGCTGCCAGTCCACTACTGGGCCGAGTTCAAGGTGCTGTTCTTAACACGCAAAGACCTAAGCGAGTCAGCCCTGCTGTCCCTGTCCGGCCTCTGTGATCCTAAAGAGGGACCCACATGTTCCCAAGGGGCGCTCACAGCAGAGCACTTGGTGCTCGGAACACTTTGCCAGCGGATGTCAGGCCAGCCTCCCCAGCGCTCGGGCACTTGGACGTCGTCTTCAGAAATAACTTCTTTATACTGGCTTTCCCCCCTCAGGCTTGACCCAGCCAGCGGTGAGTTGCAGCTTGCAGAAGAGCACGTGGCTTTATTGCTGATTAATTTGCAACGTGCTGCGTTCTTGTTCTATTTACGGCTGCCTTAATGGCTGTGTTTATCACCACTTTGATACCTGCCCCAGGCAGAGTTTCCAGACCAAGCCCAAGCAGCCCCTCCTTGATGTTACTAAGGCCGGCGGCCCTGTGGCTAAGGGGCTGGTCATACGATGCACGAAGACGGCATCCTAGCGGGGCAAGGCCAAGCTGAAGCCTCCGACTGCAATTCCCTCTGCCCTCCAAGCATGCCCATGAGCTTAATGTACACAAACGGAAATAGAGCACCGTCCTAGCATGCCTAGATGCCATGCCGACCGGAGCACATGCCTTCCAGGGATCTGGAGGGCTCCAGGGTTGAGGAAGGCTGCATGACTGGGTTGGAGTAGAACTAGAGCGAGGCGCCCCCGCTTTGCCACGAACAACAAGCCTCTTGCAACCCAACCCACCTCACGGGGAGGTTCTGAAGATAAAGGGTGGAAGAACCAAGCATGTTCTCCTGAGCGCCTTGGAGGAAGGGCAGGGGGGAAAATGAAACAGAAACATCCGGCACTCACCTCTGAAACTGCCCCCTGCCTTCTGACAATTCTTCTGCAGACATCATTAGATTAAGTGGGATTCCATCTTCAGCAGCAATGTACCTGCCACTCCTTTGAACTCTTCAGCCAGAGATGGGCAATTTTTGGGCCAGTGGCCACATTCGGCCATTCGAGAAACTACGGGCACCATCACAAAATGGCTGCCATGAGAGGTGCGGCTAGTTACAAAAGACAGGTAAACAGCCTAAAAGACACAGCATAGGAATGTTCTGAGCCCCAACACTTGAACAACAACTTTGAACCCAGTTTTCTGCCCCTCAGAAGGACTCCAAGTCCCATCCAGAGGCATTTATGGGCAATTAATTTAACCATGGCTGAATGCCCTCACTTGCTTCGAAGCTGTTGCTGCTGCTGCTGTTATTCACTCCAGCAACATTTCTAGACTGTCCAAAAACCAAAACTGTCTGGAGAATTTACAGCAAATTATAAGCACAGAGACAATGGTAAAAATAGTTACAATAAAAACAAATAGAAAAAAATGCAGTGTAAAATTCCAGTATACAAAAGTTAATACAGTTTGAACAATCAGAACAATTTCTTTAAAAATTAGAGCTGCTAAAACAGTCAGAAGGACACTCAGGCAGACACATCTAAGATTTTCTGAGGCACATCAAAGCCTGTGAGCTCCACATTTCCCAATTCCAGTGTGGTCCAGGCAGTGCACCATTTGTCTTTTAATGGGATGCCGCACAACAGGGATGGAGAACGTGCAGCACCTTGCCAAAGCCCAGTCAACGCTCTCTCCCACAGTTATTTCCTAACCCACAGAAGGCACCATTTACTGCAGCTAATATCTTCCATGACATATTGCAGGAGTCTCACTTATTTAAGATGTGCCCTGCATCAAGGCAGATATTCAAATCCAGTTTGGATATTTTATTTTAAAACGGGGGGAAATCCAAGTTTGAACACAAACAAGAACTGAAAGTTTATCCAACCAGGAGAAAACCAAGACACAAGTTTTTGTTTTGTTTTGCTTGTTTTTTTTAAACTTAAAACTATATATATTTTACATAGACAATTCTATAATACAATAAAATCAGATAAAAATCACAAAAGTCTCTTAAAGAAAAAATTACATTTTGCTTTGTCAAATATATAAAACCCCATCATATTTAGTGCTACCAGAAGATATTTATTTTCTAATTATTTTCTATTAATATTCCAAATATTAACATTTGCTCAATATTCAGTAACATGGAAGAGGGGTGGAAACTGAAAAATACTTGCTCACAGCAGACAAGTAACAAAGTAAGACAATTTCACACCAGTCAACCAGCAATGATTTGTTCAGGTTGATTGACTGTATTTTATATCTGAATAAAAATATACATTTTAAGCTGCTGCAGTATTTTCCCACACTCTCAAAATTAGTTAATTTATCATTCATTAAAACTTACTTAGAAAAGTAAGCGCACCTTGCAAATTTATTACAAAAGGTGCATCATATTTTAAAACATTTAAAATTATCACACTTAAAATACTTTTCTATTTTGTGGACTATGGGAGAGGGATTTATTTCAGTGTTTTGACAATGGTGTGCTCTACATGAAAATGAAGTTTTGGAGTATACCAAAGGACTAAAATAAAATTCTAGATAATGCATTTTCAGCATGACTAAATTAAAATGCTAGATGCTGCTTTTTCAGCATTGTTGACTTTCCCTCACTCCAAGACACGCATGCACATATGTACACACGTATGTACGCACACATGCACACTTGTAGCCATTGTGTAAGTCATAGGAAACCAGTTCGTTGCTTTTGAGGCAAGGCAGGCAATATTTTTTTGTCAACTGCCAGATGGTTAAACAAAGTTATTACTAACCAGTGACAGAAAACAAAATGCAGGGGAGCACTTCCCTGCAAGCATTCAGAGGATGCGTGCCGTCAAAAGCTGCAGCTTGCATGGCAGTTCCTGAAGTCGAGGCCAGAGCCCACACGCTGGCAGCCCCCTCAAGGCCAGGCTGTTGGACCCCTTCCAGCCTGAAGGGCGAACGCCATTTCAGAGAAGCTTCTGGGTGGTGGGGCAAAGGGAGAAGAAAGCCAGGGCCAAGATGCCAGTGCGATTTACGTGTAGCTTCAAACTCTTATTGTCAGTAGCTGGCGGGAGGCATTTCAACTTTCTAGAATGGTGAAAAAGCTGCACAGAGTTTGGGAAAACACTAAACTATCGGTGACTTGGAGGGGAGGGGTAATAGAAGGGGTTTTGCCAAACCGGCACTGGAGGCTGGACATCCAACAGCTCTGCCTAAGGCAATCCAAATCCAGGGAGCTGAAGCATGCCGATTCTATATTAAATTATGGCTTTATAATTGTTCCCATCAACTACAACCCCCACGTTATTTCTAAGAAATTCTGCTTTGGATCAGAGCCAAACATCTCAGTCCTTTAAGATAAGGATGACGACAGCTGTGGTTACCCTTGCAGGAATTAATCTAATCTCTGTCAAGTGCATATAGGAAGCTTTCCAAAATCCCAGGCAGATGAGACAGGCTACCCAAAATAAATGCTGGAACATACTGCACGGCCACCTTGTATTTATGGCTGCAACCCTTTCCCCACAACAGTGTCCTGGAACAACTCAACTTTGCCAGGAACAAAGATGGCAGCTACAGTCCACTTGCATGCTGCCTACCACCAGATTAAGTCCCCTCAGCCTCCACCATCAGCACTTGGAGGAAATCTAGTCAATTAAATGGCTGCCGAACAGACAAGCTGCTGCATCAGGCAGCCCCTGGATTCAGACCCAGATCAACACAGACAAGGTGTGCCCTGTTGCAGTCGCCTATCTGCAATATGCAGACCAGTTTTCCCTGGGTTTTATTCACCAGGTTAAGCAACACGCTTTAAATTATTTAGTATGTGCAGAACTTCGAAAGCTGCCATGGCTTGGACCACTGATCCATCTGGCCCAGTATTCTTCGACATCAACGGACAGCAGGGCTTCAGGTGGGTTCTCTTCTAACCCTGCTTGGAGGTACCAGGGATCGAACTGGGGCGAAAGCAGGTGGCCCCAGCTACCCAGTTCCCTGTGCAAAACTGGTCCCAGCACTGCAGACAGTTCTCTTGTGAACTGCAGCCAAAATTCTCATCATCCACTAATTCCCCCTGTGCACAGACCACTAGATAAGAAGAGGAAGAGTTCTTATTTAGGGGTGAAGAGGGCCACAGACGGGTGGCTTTCACTTCTTGCCCTGCCGCAGCGATTCGTGTTTTGGTCCTCCGGCTAAGGCCATAAGCACACTTTGTGCAAGTGTCACTGAGTTAAGGGGAACCTGCAGCCCTGTACACCAAGTAAACAGGGCAACCTGCACATGCAGACAAATCACACAGCATAGTGTGGTCGGGACAGGACCATGTCCAACCACAGCTGTGACATTCCTCATACGCAGTCCCTGTATTTCACTCCTCTCCTGTGTTAAGTTCACTGACCCACAGCATTAGCAGCAACAGAAGAAGCAGAACGTTCTGCCCAATGCGCACACATCTTCCATGTGTGCAAAGCTGTGGGGGGAAAGGTTTTTTCAAAATAGAGCTCCACCAGCCACTTGCAGTCTGAGATGGTATAACATTGGAGAGACAGTATTGCAGAGTGGTTACAGTGTTGGACTGGGACTGAGGAGACCCAGCTTCTAGTCCTCACTTGACCATGAAGCTCACTGGGTGATTCTGGACCAGTCACTGGCTCTCAGCCTCACTCACTTCACAGCGTTATTGTGGCAATAAAAGGGGGAAGCACAGACTGTATCTGCCTCCTTAGACAAAAGAGGGAGTATAAATAAAACAGGTAATAATTACAATCTCAAGAATTCACTAGCATGTGATTCATCTGCATGTATAGATTGATTGGCTCAAATTCCTAAAGACCAGGGAGGTAACTGATCAAAGCAATACAAGGAACCAATCCAGTAAAAAAAAGAAATAAAAAGGAGGCGGAACAGTTTGCAAATATGCATATAAACATTTTTGGATGTATAGGCACCTTGATGTTTTTCAAGCTGATTCTTGCCACTTTATTGATCACAGTAAAGTGTCCAACTGGATAGATACTCTATAAATTCCTCAGAAGAACTGAGCAGCCTAGGTGCTAGTTCTCTCTCTACTGACAGAATATACCAAGATATTTACGCTAAGCACTTGGTTAATGTTCTTTAACGGATGCCTTATTGTACCATTGACACTCAACTTATTACTACCAAATACACAATACAATGTTTAAAGTTAATCTTTTAAGTTAGTTTCTCAAAACTGCAAGCATTAACCGTTCCTATTAGCCTGCTTGCACTCACACCCACAATAGGTATATATAAACTAAAATTCCAGAACCACAAAAGTTCCCCCACCTTGTCACCTAGAAATAGTATCTCTACTTTGCAGCAGGTGACCCAGTGAAAGGCTATTTACACACCTGAGTGTAAGACCTGTGATTTCAACAACCCATCCCATATTTTACATCCTAAAGTGAATACAAATGACAACAAAAGCCTAAAACTGCTTAACATTGGAAAATGCCGTTACATGTATGACTCCGGTAACCAGATCATACAGGAAGTTCTAAGATGGTCCAAGAGAAGAATTGTTTCATTTGAGCGTGTCAAATTGCCTATTGAAAATATTTCTTTGGCTCCAGTTTGGTGTACTTTGTAAGGAGTTCACTCAGATTTTTTAAAAAAGTGTACCCAGTAATTTTTAAGCAAGAGAAAAAGGGAGAGATTGAGATTTGAACAGCTTGTTCATTTAAAACAGTTCAGTCAAATTTAGAAAAGTTCCATGAAATAGCAAAAGCGCAAGAACAAAAGGCCAGAGTTCTCCAAAGGAGGCATAACCAGGGACAAGATGCGCAGATGTTTATGAGATAACAAAGCCACCATTGGGGTGCTCATCTTCCCAGATCCAAACATATGTATGTGTGTGCTCCAGTACACATAAGGAGCTCCCCAAGACAGTGCACTTTGCCTATTTGAAGGAGCTACTCTGTGGAAGCATCTATTTGCACATGTAAAACGGCTCCAGCCATTTAAACGAAGGGAAGCACTTAAGCAGGGAGATACCCTATGTGTGAGCTTCCGCCTATCCACCCTTCTGCTCTCATTCCCCCTCCCCACCCTTGCCTTCCTTTCTCTTTCCACATTTCTCCATGTTGCTACTTCGTCCTCTTTGCCCTTCTTGTGAAGAAAGCTGCCAAAAGGTAAGACAAAGGTTCTGCCCCAGCCTGTGCCAGCCAAGGGCAGCGTCATCATTACGGAGGACATTAACTTGGTCATGGCTGGGCCGTGAGTATTAGGTCCAGAGTCATGCTACATTAGAACGTGGACACAATTGCACACTTTTTAAAAGACAAGGGGCACATCCATTCAGTTATTGTGGCTCAAACACAATCTGACCACATCAGATCACTTCGGCGTTCTGTCCAGCACACGAAGCACAGTAATGAAAGGTACTTCCTGGCTGGTCTCTCCATTTAGCTCATCAAAGTTTACTCTCACCAGCATTTCTAGGATCTCAAGGAGAGAATTTCCCATCCCCTCATCCCTTGCACTGGAAATCCCAGGGGCTGAACCCGAGAACTGTTGCAAGCGAAGCAGGTAGGTGCTTCACCACCGATGGCCCATACAACTTTGGCCTTCTCTAACGAATAGCCACCCCACAGGGATCTTACAACTGCTATTAGGACGGACCCGTATCCGGGAATGAAAGCACAGACAGGTCATCAGTCAGTGGGATCAGCACACGGCCCTCCTCACGGGAGTCCAGGTACTGGATTTCACCACGTAAGACCAGATCAGCAGACGGCAAATTGAGAAAGGGGTTTTGGGGGGGATAAAAATGTGGACTGTTAAAAGGGGTCTCCCCAACAAAGACAAGACAAGACAAGACAGGACAGTAAGGCAGCCTTGGTGTTATTTATGGTGGCTATAAGTTTGTACAGCATTCATATGCATTTTAAAATGTCAAGGCAGTTGCTACCTGCAAATACCTGTTTCTGTATTTCAGTGGCAGAAGTGAAGCACATGGCAGAGGCGGGGCAGGTATCTCAGCCCTGACCCACATGGCCCCTGTTTTCCTTCACATGGCTTCAGCTCAGCCCAGCATGGCTGGCTCACCTGACCGGTGAAAAAAGAGAGGCAGGCAGGCAGGCAGGCAGGCACCAGCGCTGCTTCTCCAGCCACCTCTGAGCCAAGTGGCACTCAGACACCAGCCAGGACGCTGTAAAGTGGGCCAGGACAGGAGAGCTGTTGTGTGGAGGAGCTCCAAGTGGCAACCGTTTCAGATTAAAGGCACGGAGGGCAGGATGTTTCGAGAGACAAGGATGGGAGAGACTTAGCAGGTCAAAAAAGATGCAGGTCAAGGCTATCTGAAATCTACATGGGAGCCCTCCATCCCTACACAGATCCTGGTTTTTAGCACCTCCATTCTCTCTCCTAGGCCTCTTGGGAGCGTTTGCTGTCCATCTCTCCTCTCTAGGCCTTGCTTTCTTCTCTTGGCCTGCTGCCTTCGTATGCCCCTGCCAGATTCCCCAGGCCAACTGGACAGTCCGGATCCAGTCTAGAATCTGAGCAGCTCATCCAGTCACAGCAAGACACTCTTCTTTCTGCGTCACATCAAGCAGCAGCTCATCCAGTCACAGCAAGAGCTTCCATCCCTGCCACCCCGTTCAGGTTCCAGTAAAGATGCATGCACACACAACTGCAAAATGGAGGCGACTCATTTGCTAGTGGATAAGGCAAAATTAATGTATTTAGTGACTAAGAAAGTGTAGCGAGCATCTGTGGAAACAGATTAAAGCTTCTGCTTCACTGGTTCTCCTCGTAAGAATCGATGCTGTCACTGAAACCTTTAATTCTCGTCTTTTATACCTTACAAGATGAAAGAATAGGACAGCCACGAGCCACCTGTGGCTTAAAGAGAGTGATTTATGTTAGGTTGTGCTTTTCAATTAAAGGATTACTATGATCATGA
Organism: Varanus salvator macromaculatus; assembly: GCA_023646645.1. Taxonomy (NCBI): domain Eukaryota; kingdom Metazoa; phylum Chordata; class Lepidosauria; order Squamata; family Varanidae; genus Varanus; species Varanus salvator. The sequence continues at coordinate 12,255,556 of JAIXND010000786.1, forward strand.
ACAAAGAATGAATTCCACACCTAAGGAATCGTATGTGCACACATGCACACATATGGGGTGGGGGGGGGAGAGCGCGCGTGCGAGCGAGCTATAAACAAAGAGGTCGACTCCCAGAGGCACCAGGGACATAATGCACAGGACAGCAAATGGAAGGGAAACCAGTTCACAAGGAGGTAGGGTGTGCTCTTTGCACACAGGTGCCCCCACAGCTGTGCATGAAGGGCAGAAGACCTGGATCCAGAAACTGGGCAATACTAAAAACAAGCTATTGTTGCTACGACTGAGAGGTGATATTTGAAAAGCCACTTTGACAGAGCTCAGTGTAAGGCTTGGTCTGAGACAGCCTCCTGCCCTGTGACCATTTTTTCCTGCTGTTCTGAATGCAGGATCATGGGACGAGCAGTTGACTTTTCACCCCATTAAGACCGTGATCAGCCTTGGTGCATCTAGATTTAGGGAGCAGAGCTTGTTGGACAGAGCAGGATCCTTCTAACTAGCTTAGCACCCCAACACTTCCCATCTTGGGTGATGCTGCCTATGCTGAGGCCATCCTGTGTGATTCCAGGATGGACACCGCCCGACTTGCCTGAAGTGGTACTCAGTTTCTGAAACACCTGGAGGCAGCCCTAGTTCCAAAATCCCAGTTAGAGCTGGCAATGCCACCCCCAACAACCCCTTGCCTGACCTTCACTTCCCATCCTGACCTGCTGGCCATTCTGATTTCCACCTTCATCCTGCACTTATATTTAGGATACCTATTATAAATTTGGCATCCCAAATTGTTATTTCTTAAACTTTGGGCAGCAGTCAAAACAATATCTATCTATCTGTCCTGTTATCTCACCTCGCATGTCAATTTGTTATGTTTATTGTAACAGATGGTTGGTAACATAGTAATTGCTTCACACACACACACACACACACACACACACACACGGTGTATCTCTCCTGCATGTAAAAACTGTGCTCTGTCTTCCTTTGATAGATTGCTGCTGCTCAAAATTTGTTAACCCTTTGCTCTGGGAGCTGATCTGGGAGCTGTGCCCATTTTCAGAGCTTAGGATGGCTACTGCAGATCATACGCATTTTTAAAAACCCTCATAGGATAAATTATTGATTACTTTTGCATAAAGTACACAACCATTTTATCTGAAGGTAAAGGAACCACTGGAAACATTGCAATCGATACACTGGTTTTTAAAGTGTACGCTACTGAGCATGGCAAATCCTGAATGAAAAGGCCCTACAGGTATACAAAGACCATTTGGAGCATCTTGGAACAAAACATCCGTGTTTCATTCCTATGGCTAAGAGCACCTGGGCTGCAGTCTGGCCTCCCTGTTTGCCAAAGGCTGCTCCCAGGTGCACGTTATCAAGCCTTCTGAGACACTACAGGAATCTCATATCATCCTCACGGCAGTCTGCTCCAACCACCCAAAAAGGGAATAAAACCGCATGTGGCTCAATAATCAAGATTAGGAAAAGACGTGTTTCCCCCGTTTCTATGGTTGCAGCAGCCCTTAAAAAATTCCCTGTAACAACAGCTGAGCAGCAATTTTTGGAAAGAAAAAAAAAGAGAGGAAGGGGAAGATGTTAAAGCCTTAATTCTATGTACAGATCGCATTGCAAAGAAAGAGAATACTTGCTTTTTCTGACACAGACACTGATAATCAAATCACACACACACACACACTAAAGGTTAGTCTGGGGTGGGGAGATGTTGTTATTCTCTAATTGTCAACCCCTAGTTTAGACAGTCCTTGCCGGAAATCATGTAATTCATCAATCTTTCCATCTAGTACGTCTAAAAAAGTCTGTAACTCAGTCTTAAGGTTGTTTTGTCTGTGTTTGCTCTCTTCAACCTCTATCCTCAGAGCTCTGACTTTCTCCTCAAGGTCTTTATTCCTCTTCTCGGCAGCCTTAAAAAGAAAGTTGCAGAAAAGAAGACTTTTTAACAATAATGTCTACAAGAATACGCACACACACACACACACACACACACACACTACTCTACATTTCCATTATTACTAGCACATCTTCCAGCAAATTTTGTCAAGGGAAATGCTATTTTAATCTGACAAGTATGGAAAAGGATATAGATTTAGCAGAAGAGACTCTTGGAATTCAGCTGTGTCAGTCTGGGCTGCATTTTACATTTGGATGGAAGTTATACACTTTGTTCTCCATGAATTACTGCCGTTTATTGCCTTTTCAGAATGTGTAGTTATCGCCATCTCCGGTGGATTAGAACCTGCTTCTCCAGTCCTCAAACTTAGCTTGACAGAACAGTGTCCCAGAAGTAATCCTGCTTTACTCTGGGAATCTATTTAGCTGGAATATGACTTCCTTCGACATGACTCCATTAATCCATGTCCTGCACTCCGGGATGATTGGGAAGAAATTCTGTCCTTCTTTGTGACAGCCTTTCAGGTACTAGTAGGATGCTATCATATCCCCCTTCTTTTCTCATGGCTAGAACTTTTTCAATCTTTCCTCACAGGGCTTTCTTTCTAGTCCCTGGATCATCCTTGTTTCCCTCCTCTGAACCCTTTCCAGCGTGTCTGCACCTTTCTTCCAGTGTGGTGTCCAGAACTGGACACAGGACTCCAGATGGGACCTAACTGGTGTTGAGTAAAGGAGAACTAGTAGTTCATGTGATTCGGAAGTAATATTTCTATTAATGCAGCCTAAAATAGCATTTTCCCTTTTTGCAGCCACATCACATTGTTGACTCATACTTAGTTTGTGATCTACAACAATCCCAAGATCCTTCTCACTTGCAGTGTTGTTGAGCCAAAAAACAATGCATTTGGTTTCTTTTTCCTGGGTGCAGCACTTGGCATTTGTTCTGATTGAATTCCATGCTGTTGCTTTCAGCTTAGCACTTCTTTCTGACTTCCAGGATATTAGCTATCCCACCCATTCCTGCTCACATTCCCTGCCTGACATTCCAACCAAACAGCACTCCATTCTTTTCCATCCCATGGCCTGTTTCTTCTTCTTTTCTGACAGTCACTGTTTTTTATGGTTCCTGAGCATATTCAAGTCCTCACTGAGCTATACCACTTGTATGTTTGTTTGAAAGCTTTCTCCCCTTCCTTTTTGCTCTTAAAGACTTCAGGTAAGTTGGCTGCGTTTGGAGTTCTTCAGAGCATACCAATACCTCCCTCCTGTTTCTTAGCAGCCCAGTTGTGGCTACAAAATCACGGGCAGTTCCAGCTGAGTTCATTATTGGAGAGAGCAATGCATTAAACAGCTGACCAGTTTTCTGCCTGGTAATGCTATCCAGAATCTGTGACCAGCAGCGACTGCTTCAGTGTGCCTCAGAACAGGATCAGTCCTGCACAAGGAGACCATTATATCGAGTCCTTCTTATACAGATGGCTTCCCATGAGTAGAAAAGGAGCTTTAATGCCTTTTGCCTGTTTTGAGATTATCTCAATGGGAGTGACTGAACAATGAATGTGACTCGCATTTGTAAACGGAAGGAAAATGCTGCAGTTACCCTCCTATTGCTTTGATTCTCAGTGTGAGCAAATTTCATTATCTTCACTGAGTAGGTATATTTCATGCTAATACACACGGATACCTGCAATTTCTGAGACACTGTTTCACATTCTGTCATGAGCTGCGGTATGATTTCACCCTGTTTCCGAAGATCCTCTAATTCCTAGAGAAAGCAAGAGAAAAATACATAGGTTACATGTGCCAATAAGGCAATTAAATAAAAGAGCACATTCAAGGGGCACAGGCTAACCTGCAGGAACTGATTTTGGACAACATGATCATGTTAGATTAGTGGCAGTGGTGGAGATGAACGAAACCATATTTGCACTGCCACAGGGAAGTAAGAGTTCCCTCACCAAATTATAAGGTTGTGCTGTTGTCTGCTTTGTTTTCATATTGTTTTCTGATTGGTTTTTATTGTAAGCTCCCCAGAGAGCCCTTTGGGCTACAGGGCAGCATATAACTACAGTAAATGAATCAATGAATAAATAAATATCTCAGAGTTATACCTGTCTTTTTTCTGTGCTTCATCCCAGCCCTGGCAGAATCCAGCTCTGAGAATCAATGCCAGTTTTTGCTAGTTTTTGCTTTATTAAGTCATCAGAATATACAGGTACACCTACACATAAAAACTCTTATATTGCACAGGAGAGAAATGTATTGAAATATTAACAGAAAACATATACTATAAGGGAAGGCTCTGAACCCAAACAGGAAGGCCAGTTGATGGTCCTTCTCTAGACAGTAGCCTAGGCAAGTGATACAGACCTGACCAAGAGTTGGCAGAATTCTCTACATCTAACACTCTTATATCCATCAGAAAGAGGCCATCAGGACCGCCAGTTCTGATGGTGTCCTTCCCCTGTCTGGAATCCAGTCCATACCCACTTCCACAATACATGATCAGCACTATCCAGGAGGACAGAACCAGCCAACGGTTTGCTGGAGAAGAACTCCGGGGCTGTCAGGGGTGGACCTCCTGCTACCGCAAGCAGAAGTCTCTGGTCTGAGGAGCAGTGCGACTGCATTTTAAAATATGCCCTTCCCTCTTGCCTTCTTCTGGCTTTTTAGTGCTTCTCAAAGTGCACAGATTTCAAAAGTGTCCCTTTCACGGTGTCCCACATGTGAGCAGCCCTCACGCCGGCCTGTCCTGCAACCCAAGATGCCTGAGTTGTTTTGCACTAATCAGAGGTCTGGTAATGTACAAGCCAGTCAGAAGGCAAAGCAGGGCAGCCCCTTCACAGCAAGCAGGGATGAAACGTGTAATATTAATGAGTCCATTTTCTGGCTGAGTTGGAATCTTGAAAGTTACAAAATGCATCTCATTATGAATGCTATTACCCGTAGAAAGGGTTGAGAAGAAAGCACGGCATTTCTCTTTGAGGCATGCTGCCGAAAGACATTTGGAACTGTGCATCAAAATCCATCACCCAGAACTATTTCCATGCACTTGAAGCTCTTTTAACAGGCCTGACTGTTAAGAGCCTTAGCCGTGTCATCCTTGAAAAGAGCTTTGGCTTCTGTGCTGTTAGCATCAGTCCAAGTCAGTGCAGGATATTAAAGGCAAGATCAAACAGGCACACGGGTCCATCTGCAGCTGTAGTGATAAAATGAACTCTCCCTCCTGATTTCCAAGAGGAAACTGGCAAGGCCAAATCTTGGTTTGCTCATCAAATATAGTCTTTGGGCATACATGTGCCCTCCTTTCCCCATCTCTAGTTTGCAGTAACTGCAATTTACTAACACATCCATTGGGGAAGTATGTTTACAACATGACGTCCACTCCCAGTTCAGGGACCAACACCACCAGTTTGCCTCCTCTGGATGTCACTAATACTAGAGCTTTTTATTTTCCCACTATTGTAATGCTCAGTTGGTTTTAACTGGGGGTTTTATCTTGACTTGCCAGATGCTGTGTTTGTTTTATTTTATTTGCTCTTTCTTACAAGCCATCCCGAGATGTCATGAATGGGGTAGAAGAACATTAAATAAATGAATAAAGAAATAAACAGAGTTCCCGCATCCCAGGAAGCAAAGGAAGGAAAGTGCAGTCTGCAGAAGATGGAGAAAGGGGTGGAACACTGTGCAAGCCCAAGTCCATTCACACACTGCAAACCATGGTTTGGCCACAACATCTCAGCTTGGCCAAAGGTATATTTGTTCATGGTATGCATCTTGCTGCCCCATGAGGATGATTCTCTGAGTAGCAAAGCTATAAATACACGATTGAGCGGAGGGGACAGAAACAAGCTGAGGACAAGTCAAGCCCATGGCCCATTTGGATGCTTCCTCGCATCTCCAGGGAATTAAGTGATGCCCATTGCCCTCTGGGGAAGCAGGAGGAGCAAAGGACACAGGAGAAGGTCAAGCAAACGTCACAGGTTGCTCCACATGGATTGTCCCCAGCAGGAGAAAATGGGTGAAGCTGCCATTCCACCAGCCCCCCTGAAAATTCATTTCTCCCTTGCCATCCAACTCCCAACCCTATTTCCTTGAGAATGGAAGGAAAGGCCTGTAGGAAGGAAGACTGCAGGCCTGTAGACTGTAGGGGCTGTTTGACTGCTAGTTCTTTTGGGGAGAGGCATAAACATACTTCAAAAATAAAATATATCATATAAATCAATTGAAAGACCAGTCTTAAAAATTCCAGAGCCAGGAAAAAATCCGTTAACCCCCTTTGTCCTCTCCCACCACAAACTGCCTTCAAAGGCCCAGGGGAATGAGAAGAGCCATCACCTGGCACTGGAGGTATATGCCAGCGTGCTCCTTTCAGGAAAGCCTTTTACAGTCTGGGTGCTACAGTTGAGTTCCCCTCTCAAGCAGCTACTTGCTGGATCTCAAGGCTCCACGGCATGGCAGCCTTCCCCAGCCATGTGCCTTGTAGATCATAGAATCATAGAATTACTATGATTTGGAAGGGGCCAAGAAAGCCATCGGGCCAAACCTCTGCTCAGTGCAGGAGTTCAAGTCACACCATCCCACTCAGATGAATGTCCAGTTTCTCCTTGAATGTCTCCAGTGTGGGAGAGCCCACCACTCTCCTGGCAGCTGGTTCCACTGTCATATTGCTGTGACAGTGAGGAAACTTTTCCTGATATCAGTGTTTCCAAACTCTGATTCAGTTTTGTTGCTCTCTTCTGAACCCTTTCTAATTTTTCTGCATGTTTCCTAAATTGTGGTGCCCAGAACTGGACACAGAATTCCAGATGAAGTCTGACTAGTGAGGAGTATAGAGGACTACAACTTCTTGTGATTTGGAAGTAATACTTCTGTTAATGCATCCCAAAATAGCATTTGCCCTTTTTGCAGCTGCATCACATTATTGGCTCATATTAACCAACAATTATTGCTCTATTATTGTTGTCCACAATAATTCAATGTCTTTTTCTTTTATCAGTTCTGTTGAGCCACGTATTCCCCATCTTATATCAATGCATTTGGTTTCTTTTTCCTACGTGGAGGACTTGGCACTTGTCCTTATTGAATCTCGTTCTGTTGCTTTCAGCCCAGTATTCAAGTTTATCAAGATTGCCCTGAATCTTCAGATGCCTTGGCCTTCAAGTCTCATCGTCCCCAGCAAGCACAGCCATTGGCTGAATAAGCCAAAATCTTTTTTTTTTTTTGAATAAGTTTTATTCTAAATAAACCTAATACAAAGAAAAACTAAAAAACAACATCAATCATCGGAAACATCGGACCTATTGGGTCAGCCCCCCACATTTTTTCTTTTTATGTTAACTATGAACATATTTAAATCTATGTGAAGCCCTGTTTCTCTAGCCAATAATAAAAAGAATCCCAAGTCTGATAGAATGAATAAGCCAAAATCAATGCTTGTTTTCTGATCCTGGCTTATCTGAATAAAGTACAATTAAACCGCTGCAAAGTGGCTAAGTCTCCCCAACGGAAAATCCTCTGCACCGTCCCCTGGATGACAAGCTCTCAGGACACCGGGCCGGGAAGTGGGGTGGGGTGGAAGTCCACATCCATTGCAAGGCACCAGGCATCATTCCTGCCGAGCCCTGTGGTCCCCCAAGCAAGCCTTCCCCAGGCTGATGCTCCCCAAGTGCTGGGTGGGCTGAGCCAGGGCGACTCCATCCGCTCACACTCTCTGCCGAACATACCAGCTCCTTGTCTTGAAGCTCCGTCTCCAGCTCCTGGAGGCGCCTGCTCAGCTGCACGTTCCGCTCTCGCTCCTGATTTATTTCATTGCATTGTTCTTCCAGTTCCTCAATCTTCAAAAGGAAAATGCAGACTGCTTATGCTGCCGTTCCACCACTGGCACTTGACTCTAAGGAAATGTCTACAGCGTGTTAGCATGGCCGAATTCGCGTGGCGCAGCAGCCTAGAACCCCGCTACCTCCCACGTTAAAGCAGTGGTTCGAGGCTGCACAACTCCTTGGCTTGTTCCAAAGATCAGCATGAGAAGGAACCTCTTCCAGCACAGGGCCTGACTCTCTGGGAGACCCTCCTGGGGGCCCCAATCCTGGGGGTGGGTAGGGCTGAAGGTCGAAAGGGCAGAGCCAAAAGTACCAGCATACTGCAGTTTAAGTGTAAGCCGTCCAGAGACAACAGTGTTGGACGGCCTATAAATGTCCTAGATAGATAGATAGATAGATAGATAGATAGATAGAGAAAAGGCTGTGCCTTCTAGGGAATTCCAGAGGGCTGGATTTTCCCCCAGGCCTGAGCTCCTGTACTCCTCAACAAAAACTTCCTGGTCTGGATGAAAGAAATGGGAGACTGCAGTTCACAGGAGAAGGCATGGTTCATCTGCTTGCTTGGACAAAGGGGCCACAAGCAACTGCGGCTTATTTCTGATTCATATCATGTCAGTAAGGAACCCAGGGCAGCTTTTATACTCCTCTTCTCCACTCTGTCCTCACAACAACCCTGTGAGGTAGGCAAGGCTGACAGGTCCAAAGTCACCTGGCGAAGCTTCATGACCCAGAGGGGAGTAGAACCCAGCTCTCCCAAGCCCCAGACATGCTAAACACGTCTCCTCACTGGCTTATCATCTGAACACGGCCACTGAGTTCACAGCGCAAGAGCAAAAAACCCACAACTGTTACCATGTGTGAACTCACACACACACACAAACTCCAGTAGTGTTATTGTTACAAGTAGCACTGATGGAAACCTGATTTCGCTCTGCCGGGATCCATAGGCCAATTAAAAGCTTATGTTGGGCTACCTTATTATTTCAGATACAAATATCTTATTATTTTAGCGATACTCACAACTATTTTCAGGTTGATTCTATGGCATATAAAGTTCCCACCTCTTCATTATTCTTCCCTGGCATTTACAATCAGCACATCTAATGTGGGGAAGCAAACTGCTTCTTCTTAGTGGTTAGTGCGAATTGTCACTGTACAAAGTGCAAAGAAGCAAGATGCCACAACAGGGCAAAACCAGGTTGTTCCTTAGTCTAGACTTCTGGGGGTTGGTAGCTCCATTAAGTTCATGTTGCAAGCCATCCAGGGAGGCTCCGTTTTATGGTGGTCTAGAAGTTGTATACATTGGGTGGTACAGAAAGATAGTTAACAGCAGATCTTGCTGTATGATATATATTTGCTATTTTCCAAGGTCCAACAAGTGTTTTCAGATATTCCAGGAATAAACTTAAAGAAAAGACCAATTCATTTGCTACCAGAAGAACATGGGTAGTCTTTGCAGTGTCTTTCCAACACACCATCCCAATAATGCAGCAGATTCAGAGCTTACAGGGTCAAAGCACTGTGGCTCTTCACCATCTGGCATTCCCCTTTTCTTGCCTCATCAATTCTCCCTGAGCTAAGCTGCAATGAGTGGTAAACAAGACAGATTTTCCTAGCAATAATTGAATGCAAATAGTTGTGTAGAGGCTTGGTTTTCAATAGGAAATAGCCAGTGTAGTGTAGTGATTAAGAGCATGGGACCGGGACTCAGGTGATCCAGGTTCAAGTCCCCGCTCAGCCATGGAGCCAAATGGGTGACTTTGGGCCAGTCACAGACTCTCAGCCCAACCTACCTCACAGGGCTGTTGTTGTGGGGATAAGATGGAGGAGGAGAACGATGTAAGCTGCCTTGAGCCCTTTGTAGGAAAAAGGCAGGATATAAATCAAAATATAAACAAACAAAAAAACAAAGAGCCATTAGCTCTTAAAAGACCTATGGAACTCTGTTCTCTCTCTCACACTTTTGGACTGTTCTAAAAGCTATGAGGATGGTCAAGATGAGGCCTGCAATTCAAAAGGCACTACCGCACTAATCCTGGTATCATGCTGAGTCCAGCATCACGTGGACAGCAGCAATGACATTGTTGCTCACCCAGGGAATGCTGCTTGCCTGGAAGGGACACATTCCCACATGGGACCACTTTGGGCCAACACCTGCAGTTTCTACATCCAAGCATAATTTGAAGCGGTGTGGGAAGAAGCCATGGCCAAGCGGTCCCCACGCTGCTACAGAGGTGCATGATGCAGCCACAAGGACGCATGAAGCCACAAGGACGCATGGCGAGGGTGTCAGGCCGGGAGTTGGGAGACCCATTCTCTAGTCCCCACTCGGCCACAAGGCTCACTGGGCAACTTCAGGACCGTCAAGGACTCGCAGCCTAGCCTACTTCACAGGTGGTGTTGTGTGGATAAAAAGAGGAGAAGGACTGCGTAAGCCGCCTTGGGCTCCTCACCAGAGAAAAGCAGTGGATGAAATGGCAATAATCCCAGGCTGATCCAGGGACAGTCAACTTAGATTGACTTTGCAATGCAAAGGGGAGAGGAGCAGCCCAGGTCAAGGGTGCTCTTCTGTTATTTCGGGGTTTGTAACTTTTAAAGGAAAATAGCAAATAGCCTTGGATGCCTCTAATACATTGCACAGAATGCATGCAAACCATAACATAACATGTCAAAGGTCCTCTACTTGAACAGTTGGGTGAACAGGACAATGGACATTTTAACCTACCAGTTCTGTATTAGCAGCACACTGAATATTCAAGTTTGCAAAGCCAAAACAAAACATCTGTAGACAGGATGTTACTGGGTGTAAAATAGTTCAGGTTTCTTGCACACAGAAAGAGTGCGTGCGCATGTGTGTGGGGCACTAGGCGATTTCGATTCTCCCCATTCTCTTTTGGTCCTTTTTCTCCTACATCCATCCTTTATTATAGTTGTTTGTGCTTTGCAACAGAAAGCAAAAACACAGCAGAAAGGGGACTGGAGCAGAAGAGCACCAAAGTGAATGAAGTTGCAAGCAGAAGAGGACATTCACCTCACTATAGTGAATCCTTTGTCACATTATGGGAACATTTTTCTTCTTCTTCTGAGAAGTCAACTTTATAATATAGGTCACTTCTAAGGGTAGAGTCGAAGGCCACTGTGAATATCTATTATCCAAATGGTGTTTTCCTTTTTTAAGCAAGGGACGATATTGGGCTACTGGCTCAGTTCACACAATATGACAACCAAGCGAGAGTTGTTGAGTCGTAGAGTTCCAGCCATGTTAACCATGGTTTGGTAAAACTGGCAATATGTGTGCAACCACAATCCATATGCAGCAGTTACAACCCATGTTTAGGTGAATTACCTGGAAGAACTGCTGCATTTTCCCAGAAAGACAATTGGTGACTTTGAAAAAAAGATGAACAGGTCTAAGAACAGTTACCACCTACTTCCCATCAGACTCCCTGTGGGAATCAGGAAATACCCAACATGTTTATTCTTTTTCTAATAAAAAATTTGAATAGCAAGGTCATAAACTGATGCATCAAGTTGTTATATTCAGTACCTTACTCCTGAGCTGATCATTCTCTTCTTTGCAAATGGAAAACTGCTTTTTCCAGTGTTCAATGCTAGCCGCAGATTCCTGGAGTGCAGAGGTCAGTCTGGCGTTGCTTTCCCTAAGCGACTGCAATTCTGTTTCCCATTTCTTTACATTGGAGGAACTTGAAGGGGAAAAAAGATCACAAGGGACTTTGAGATTTCTCAGCACTAGTGTCATTTTTCTGTACACCTAGTAAGAGAAACAACACCAAATGTTGCAGTGTAGAACCAGAATTCTTTAACTGTATCAAAATAATTAAATCCAGGGTATGGGCAACTTCTGGCTTCCAGAGGTAGTTAAACTGCAACTCTCCTTATTCCTTATTCCTGGCTATGTGGGCTGATGCATACTGCAGTCCACAAACATCTGGAAGGCCAGATGTTGTCCACTGTAGCACTGACTGAACTGGATGTGGGGACTGGCTCTTAATATGTATAATCCTGATTAACAAAAGTGGATTAAGCAGTTTGCCAAGAAATGGAGTACAGGCTCTACACCACCCAAGGTCTTCTAAGGCATAAATTACCTGTACATATACCCTGCTGGGTCTTTAAAACTCCTTCATGGCCTGGTTTTGTCATTGCTGCAAATTGCAGTTATGTGAATTTCCAAAACACAGGCTCTGGAGCTGGCATTTTGCTCTGCAGGTGCCGTTCCAATTGTGTGCCTCCTCCTTGCAATGTCCCCTTTCTCCAGAACCTCTCCTGGGGCCCATGAGACCCCTTTGAGAACAGCATTACAGAAGTGGGGCTGCAGCTGAAGAGAGGAACTGGCAGACGCTGGAGAACCACAACAGAAAATGCTTCCTGCTTATGCCACGGGCCACCTACTGCAACAGGTTGAAGGATGTGTGTGTTGTTTTATTTGTCATTTTTTGGATAGGTCATGACAACCTGAGCTTACAATTTTCAGTTTTTAAAGAAGGTTAGTTCCTGCTTGTGATTTCAAATATTTGAGCCAGAGCTGTAGAGGGATCATGGTGAGTTTGCACAGCCAGAGCATGCAGGAAGAAGGCCTGGGCTTTATTCTCTTGTTTTTGGGTATGAAGCCTCTCTCTTGGGAGACTGAAAGTTAGGTTTTTTTATTATCTATTAGTGTCCAAGAACAATATCTGCATTGCTTTAAATGCTTCCAGCAGGACAAATATGCCTTATAGCAGTGATGGTGAAACTTTTAGAGACCAAGTGCCCAAACTGCAACCCAAAACCCACTTATTTATTGCAAAGTGCCAACGCTATAATAAAATCTGAAAGGTGAGGTTTTAATTTAGAAAAAACACCTCACAGTCAGTCCAAGCATATATATATATATCTTTGGCAGCACAAGGACTGGCCATGCGAAAGCTCGGACATGTTGCAGCTAATGAGTTGTGGCTTATGACATAATCAACTTTCTAATCATGCGCATGGCCCCGATGTGTGCAGTTATCCGATAATTGGCAGCTAGGGCAATGCTGGGGTGACTTGACTCGCGTGCCAACAAAGAAGGATCTGTGTGCCCGCTATAGCACGCATGCCATAGGTCCGCCACCACTGGCCGAACCCTACCCTGGTGCACTCCCCTAACCCTAACATAGGGGCAAAGTTCCATTGAAAAGGGCGATTTTGAAAAGGCCTTCCCTGAGGAGCTTTTTCTGAGCTGTTCATCATTTTTGCCCATTCTAAATGCATTCCAACCGTCAAAACCATGCCAGGACACCTAGTTTTCCTAACCCTAACCCTGCCCTGGTGCATACCCCTAACCTCATTATAGGGCGAAAGTTCCATTGAAAAGAGGGCGATTTTGAAAAAGCCTTCCTTGAGTAGCTTTTCCTGCACACCTCGTCATATCTACCCATTCTAAACACATTCCAACCATTGAAATCATACCAGGACACCTCGTTTTTGTAACCCTAACCCTACCCTGGTGCACATCCTTAACCCTGGTATAGGGCTAAAGTTCCATTGAAAATAATGAGATTTTGAAAAAGCCTTCCTTAAGTAGATTTTTCTGCACAGCTCATCATTTCTGCCCCTTCTAAATGCATTCCAACCATCAAAATCATGCCAGAACACTTTGTTTTTCTAACCATAAACCAGTGATGGTGTACCTTTTAGAAACCAAGTGCCCAAACTGCAATCCAAAATTCACGTATTTATTGCAAAGTGCCTAAAATAAAACCTGAAAACTGATGTTTTAGTTTAGAGAAAACAAATCACAGCCTGTCCAAGCAAAAATACATACACTGACCAGCCATGCGAAAGTTTGGACAAGTCGTGGCTTGTGACCTCATTGCCTGGCACCACTACACCTTTCGGAGCATGCGCATGGCCCCTATGTGTGCTATCTGATGCTCGGCTGCTGGAGTGATGCTATGGCACATGTGCCATAGGTTCACCACCACTGCCTTATACAGTAGAAGTTCTTCAATCAGTTTTAAATAGTGACATGGTGACAGGATTTGTTTCTTAGCAAAAATAAACCCCTGTAAATGAACTTCTTTTTGTTATGTTGGATTTATATCTTGTCTTTTTTCCTCTTGGGGCTTACACAGCTCCATTTTTATCCTCCATCCTTTGCTTTGAGATCAGGGGACTGGGGACGTGCAGCAGGGCAAGCACTAGAAGCTGGGACTTCAAGAGGGCCAACTTGAGGCCCCACCGGTGCAGGTGTTCAAGGACAGGCTGGACATGCACTTGGTGGGCCTGTCATGGGCGGAGCCAGCTGGAGTCGGAGGTCAGACTAGATGGCCCGGGAGACCCCTTCTGACTCGCTCTGTTTCTATGTCTCTAACTTTGCCCAACTGAAGGCCAGACTGGGGAAAGTCTCCTGGGATAGGTTACTGGAAGGTAAGCAAGTTGAGGAGGGGTGGAGGTCACTCAAAAGGGAGGTTTTGGAGGCGCAAGCCTTGACGATACCTCTAGTTAGTAAGGTGGGAAGGTGGAGGAGAGTGCCGCCATGGATGCGAAAGGAGGTGGTTAGAGGGATTAGACGAAAGAGGAACCTCTGTAGGAAATGGGTACTGGGGCAAATAGACAAAAGGGTATACCTGGAGGAGGAGGCCCGTTCCAGAAGGATTCTTTGCAAGGCTAAGGCTGATTACGAGCTGAGACTTGCCAAGAATATCAAGAGCAACAAAAAGGGCTTCTTTCAGCATGTAAATAGGAAAAGGAAGGGGAGACAAGTGGTGGGACCACTAAATAAGGAGGAAGGAGATCCAGTGACTGAAATGTGGGAACAGGCACAGATGCTAAATGACTATTTTGCCTCTGTGTTCTCCCCAAAGCAGGATGGGGGAGATCCGCATAGGAGATTAGATGAGGCTGGGGACTTAGGGGCACAGATAAGAGTCACCCCCCTTGAAGTTGAGGGGCTCCACAGGGCATTGGACATTACAAAGGTGCCAGCCCCTGATGGGTTACACCCGAGAGTACTTAGAGAGATGGCAGGGGTTCTCTCACACCCGCTGGCCTCCATTTTTGAGACCTCGTGGAGAACGGGTGAAGTTCCCGAGGACTGGAGGGTGGCATCGGTGGTCCCAATTTTCAAAAAGGGTAGTAGAAAGGACATGGGAAATTATAGACAGGTTAGCCTTACGTCCATTGTAGGAAAAACAATGGAAAGGCTCATAATAGAGAGAGATCTAGTGATGCTAGATAGGGAAGGGAGGCTGACAGCCACACAACACGGCTTCCGCAAAAACAGGTCCTGCCTGACAAACCTTGTGGAATTCTATGACAAGGTTTCGAGATGGCTAGATGGAGGGGATGCAGTGGATGTGGTATACCTGGATTTCAGCAAGGCCTTTGCCAAAGTGCCCCATGATATCCTGCTGGAGAAACTGAGGAGTTTTGGGATACACCAAAGCACTGTCCGGTGGATTAGGGCATGGTTGACTGACCGAAAGCAGAAGGTAACCATTAGTGGGGAATCATCGGGATGGCGGCCAGTGACAAGTGGGGTCCCCCAGGGTTCTGTCCTGGGGCCGATCCTGTTTAATCTTTTCACTAACAACATGGAAGAAGGGGTGAACAGTCTGCTGATCAAATTTGCAGACAACACTAAAACTGGAGCACTGGCCACAACTGAGGAGCAGGTACTCCAGATCCAAAAGGATCTGGACAGACTATGGAAGTGGGCAGGAGACAACAGGATGGCGTTCAATGTGGATAAGTGCAAGGCCTTGCACTTGGGGCATAGGAATAGCTGTCATAAGTACAGGTTAGGGGACAAGTGGCTGGAGAGCAGCACTTGTGAAAGGGACCTCGGGATATTGGTTGACCGCAGGCTAAACAAGAGTCAGCAGTGTGATGCGGTGGTCAAGAGGGCGAACGCCACCCTTGGTTGCAAAGCCAGAAGTGTGGCTTCTAGATCAAGAGAAGTCTTACTACCACTCTATACAACTCTGGTGTGCCCGCAACTGGAGTATTGTGCTCAGTTTTGGGTCCCTCGTTACAGAAGGGATACTGCACTAGAGTCAGGCAGCGCAGGGCCACAAGGTTGGTGGCCGGTTTGCAGGGGATGCCGTAGGAGGCGAGACTAAGGGAACTGGGTCTCTTCAGCCTGGAGAAGAGGAGACTCAGAGGGGATATGTTGGTGACATACAGGTATGTGAGGGGATGTCACATGGAGATGGGTAGAGACCTGTTCTCCCCTGCAGAGGAAGGCAGGATGCGTTCCAATGGAGCAAAGCTCAGGGAGCCAAGGATCCATTTGGATGACAGGAAGCACTTCCTGACAGTTAGGATCCCGAGGGCGTGGAATGGGCTTCCACGGGAGGTCCTTGAGGCCCCATCGGTGTGGGTGTTCAAGGATAGGCTGGACGTGCACATGGTGGGCATGTCATGAGCAGAGCTGGCTGGTGCCAGAGGTCAGACTAGATGGCCAGGGAGACCCCTTCTGACTCGCTCTGTTTCTATGTTTCTATCCTCACAACAAGAAGAACCCTATTGGTTTTTTGGTTGGGCTGAGAGTCTGTGACTAGCCAAAATTCTCCTAGTGAGCTTCATGGCCAAGTGGAGAATAAAATCTGGATCTGCTGGGTCCCCAGTCCCAAATTTTAACCTTTACACCACACTGACTCTCCATCTAAGATGGTAATGCTTTTGTGTACCATCACACGAAAGCATTACCTAGTTTTCTTTATAAATCTACTTGTGAGTAACAACAGGCCAGCTAGTCCTGCTGAGGCTGTAGCCAACTGTCAAATGCCAAATGCCATCAATGAGGTACGTTCAGGATTTGTTCATTTAGTTTGACTACCAAGGGCAGCTTGCCTTTTGGGCTAGCAAAAACTGGATACACAACTAGTACAGAACCACCTTGCTCCATTCCACTTTTTCATGCCACATACTGGGAAAAAGCATTCAGTGGGCGAAGCCACTTCTTCCTGCACATGGAGGAATCACCTGCTGGAATGTTCCCCGATATAACCAACTCCCTGCATATGGAGCACTAGCATGTCAGGAAAAGCAGCCCAGAGCTGCCAGCTAAATACGACCCTTTTCCTTCCCTCTTCCACAGAGCAGCATTCAAACCCACCATCCTTCAGCAGCTACAAAGCAGTGGGAAGAACGGTGGGAAAAGCAGCACTGTCCTTCTGGCCAAGGAGCTATTGCATTTCTGCTCCCGGGTTCGTTGGCGTGTGTGTGCGTGCACACACATGCGCGGAGGTGAGTCCAGAACGGCACTTCCCTTTGTTCCACTGCCACGGACACGACAGTCAGAATCCACTTATCTTTGCAAACAGCTCTGGGGGTAGAAATGCTGTGGACCAGGGTGGGCAACTCTGGGAAGTCCAGGGACCATCTTTGCCTCCCCTCCCCTCCAGCTGTCGAAAATGGGAGGAGGTAATTTAAAAACAACAACAAAATCGCATCTGGAGCTCTTATGAGCCATCAAAAGGGTCAAAATATTGCAAAGTTGAACCCTTTGGGCACTCTGTAATGTGTGTTCTACTGTCCTACCCCAAAATGTTTTTTTTAATTGGGGGGTTCCCTGAATTGCAGGTGGTGCTAGCGGAGGCCCATGGGCCACGTGGTACCACCCCTGCTGTAATTAAGCAGTTAAGGAAACACGGCAGCCCTCAGGCAGAGGTTGTGGGAGGGATGCCCGTTTGTTCTCAGGCAGAACAGGAGTCCTGTTGAGGCTGTAGCAGATGCCAGATGCCGTCCGTGAGCCATGCTTAGGATTGGTCTTGGGGAAGAGGAGATTATGTGGGTGCCAGGAATACTGTGGGTGCAGGAGCTGAAGGGAACATGGAAGGACATTGGGGGCGGCAGCTGGGAATTAACCTGCTGACCACTGGAAGGGTAGAGGGGATTACCTGAGGGAAATGGATTTAGGAGATTAGGAGGTGTAATCCCACTCTGTCCAGACTTCAGTCCACTGTGAATTTCTGTTTCACCGTTTCTTCAACAAACACTGTTCGTTGTTATCCAGAATAAGCGTGTGGCGTGGTGCTTAGAGGGTTGGCCTGGGGATCTGGAAGGCTTTGCTTCCCCTCAGCCATGAAGCTCACTGGGTATCTTTGGGCCAGCCAGGGACTCTCAGCCTAACCTCCCTCACCAAGTTGCTTCTGGGAGATACTTCAAAGCAGAAGAGAACTGCCGAAGCAGCAAGAGGAAAAGGCAGGGCAGAAAAGCAATCCCCCCGCCCCTCCGCCTCCCCATGCACAGCCAGCCAGCAGAACTCCATGCAAACAAATCTGTTAGCTGCCCTGGAGCATTTTAAAAACTTTTTGTTGAAAAAGTGATAGGAAAAGATCCCAAATGAATGAATAAATGATCTACCACTTGTGTAGGTCTGATATGAAAACAAAGCTTCTGAGTCTGCCAGATGTTGAACACCAGCATATTTTTAAAAACAAAAAGGAATGGTAAACAATTCAAACAGCAGTTCCTCAGGGCTCTGCTAACTACACGGACATGCTTGAAGGGAACGTGGAATAGGCAGCTGCTTTTATTGGCACCCCAGTTGAAAGGCATTTGCTTTAGAGCACAATTTGAAATTAAAATTCACTGGATGTTGTGGTTTGCTTGTTTTATACAGAGCATGGCACCAATTAATCTTGGGGGCAGGATTTGCTCTTGCCTGCTTCTTGCTACCCAACACGGGATGAGAACCTGCCACTGTGGCAAAGAGCACAGGCATTCTGATGTAGGAATACCGGAATGCAAGATTAGAAGCACCTGCCAAAGGCACACACCAAATCCCGCTTCTCTCTCTTTCCAACGGTACAGTAGCCTGAACTGTTGCGTAGGCAGCTAGTGCAGCACCACAAGAAGGAAGAGCCACAGAATGGGGCCTGTGGAAAAAGCCATCATGAACTGGGACAGAAGTGTTGTGTCTTGTTGCAAGTCCACTTGTGCGTGTTTGTGCAACAACCATGCGGTCGCAAAAGCGGCTTCACCTTTGTGCTAGGGCGAGCTTCAGTTTGTCGTTCTCTGTTCGGAGCTGCGCATCCGAGGGGCCGCCGTGTGAAGCCTTCTCGTCGTCTGTGCCGTTCACACTGGATGCCCGAGTAGAGCAGGGGGTCTCCCGCCCCGATTCCTGTGGGGCACATTCCCCAGAGCAAGAGAATGGTCAGGACAAGCCCACCTCCGTATGCGGCAGCACAGCAAAGGTGCTCGCCCTCAATTATCCAGGTGGCCCAGCAAAAGACTGCTGTCCACAGAACATTACCATGCGCACGATCCAGAAGGCAGGTCTATACATACTGCTCTCTTGGCAAAATGGTTCTTGGCCTGTGTTACTTCAGCTTTGAATATCAGAGGATGGGGAAAGTTGCTGTAAACATTGCCCTGCACACAAACACCAGGATCAGGAGAAGCCTAGGCTAGAACTGTTCTCGAAGGAAAGCTACATGTCCTGCAAGGCGGGGTGAGCATGTGTCTTAAGGATTTAACCTTCAGACATATGAGGGTAGAGCCAAAAAGCCAGGAATTACCTTCTGGAGGGTGGGCCCCTGGTCACACAGGCTTCCCCTGCGAGGTGAATGCTCTAAGAACCCCTCTGCATCAGTGAACCCAGCTGGGTCGCTGTGGGAGGTGGTCTTTAGCTTCAATGGGATATTTTTGGAGACTCTTTCAACATGGCTCCCTATCTCATGATGGCTGATTTACACAAACAACAACCCTTGTGTCCCACCCTCCCTATTCACTTGATCTCACCCTGTGGGACTAATTTTTGTTTCTCCAGATGAAAAAAGTCCTCAAAGGGAAATGTTTTGCCAATTTGAAAGAGGCAAAAGAAAAAATGGCAGAAGCACTAAAAGGCATCAAACTCAAAGAGTTCAAAACCTGCATGAACAGTGGAAAAACGGTCTCGAAAGGTGCATTGCATCAAATGGAGAGTACTTTGAAGGTGACTGAAGTTTGAACATGTAAAAATAATACATGATTTTTATAAATAAATTCCTGTGGGTTTTTTGGGTCCCCCCTTGTATGCTCCCCTACCTACGGTCAGGAATGGTATAGTTAGGAAGCAGTTTTATAACGCGGTCTGCTGTCAATAATATAAATAAATAAGTTGTATGTACTTGTCTTTTGTTTAGTGAACAAAGTATTGCACAAGTAAATAGTCCCCAGCCATGTTTGTACAAGATTGCTGACGAATTTTGGTTTACTGTGAGTGAGATGTGAAAACACAGATACACCCAGTCTGCTTCTGCTTGGCTTCTCCTGCTCACATGAACTGGTAAACAAATTAGAAATGGTTCACTCTGTGTGTCATCTGAGCCTGGGATCCCAGCTTCTTGCTCCCAGAACAGCCAGGATCAAGCGTGGGGGCAACAGGCCCAAACTCTGGGTTTGAATGTCACATGAAACAAACTGGATTGGGCAAGCAGGCCGTGTGCATCGCTTTACTGTTCTGTGCAAGTGGAGCCTCTCCAAAGGCAATGAGAAAGCATAACAAGCATAACAAAATAACTCCTATTAAATTACTCTTTATTTGCTAACAATAAAAGTATAGTTGGGCTTTGATAGCATTTCAAAAGTGTTTAATCACTTGTTTTGCAAATGGCTCTTTTCTTTAGAAATCTACTTTTCAAATCTGTCATCCCTTCTCCTTGGATTGATTGCAAATCAATAACTTACCTGGGAATGGTTACTGGAAGTTTCAATTTTTTCTTGTGATCGGTCTCTGGCTAGTCTGGCAGCTTCTTTCACCTCCTGAAATTTCTCAGCAAACTAAGCAGGCACACATAGAAAAAGCTACATTAGTGCAGCCCCCCAAAATATCTTACTCCAATTTATTTTTCAGTTAATAAACATTAATGAGAAGGGAAAAGCAATAATGAGCTTTGGGTATCCCCTTGGAAACATCCAAATCAATCAGAAATTGTGAGGAGGGAGGAAAAAAAACCCATAAACTTTGTTTCTACTTAGCAGTACTGACAGAAGACTACATATTAGCAGTACACACTGGTCTGGTTTACATGTAACACTAAATGATTTTATTCAACTCATGGCTTGTTGTTTTACCCAGGGTTTGCCCAGTAGATGACCAGATTCTTTCTCGCTATCTCTTTACTTTGACAAAAGAACCCATGAATAACCCACAGTTCTGGGTTCAGACATAATGGCAAGATCATGTGTAAAACATTGCCTTTCCTGCTTTTCTATGACATAACCTATAGGTGGCACTGTAGAGTAGCGGAATAGTGCTAATTCACAAGTTAAAACAGTGTTTTCTTTAGAGTTCACTAATAATATAGAATATTCCCCGCTTACAGGGAAAAAAATCTTGTAGAGAAAGAGAAGCAAAAGTGGAGAGTAAGACCATCGCTTATAAACAACTGTAAACAGTGAATGTTGAGCACAAAATAAATGCTTCATGATGAAAAGCTGAATGTTAAAAGGATGGAACCAAACAGCGTGAAGGAAATCGATCAGTATTAAAATCAATGCTTTTAGGAAGCTGCACCTCTGCTCAATTATGAAATGCTAACCGTGCTCCACTCTCTGGCCACTTCCTGATCTAAATCATCCCCGACCCAATTAGAGGCAATTAGCCCTAGAGGCAGCAGGGGGAGAAAAATACAGATAAATGAGGAAAAGGGGAAAATTGCTATTTCAGGTAAGTGGGCATATTCACCAATCCAACTCTTCCCTCTCTGTAGGGTTTACTCCTAATTTCTCTATCAAAACATCCATTTAATCAAAGGAAAATGGCTGTCAGGAAGCAGCTTGAAAGCCAGATAATGACAAATATTCATTTGAGAACACGTTTCTGTGGAGGGAAAGACCTAATAAATTCCTGCAACTGGCTATGAATGTAATTTGTTTGTCAGCCTTATACTAACCTATGGCCTCAGACAGCATTAAAATAATGGATCGGTTGCTATCACACATTGAACTTTTATTCTGGGAGTTAGGGCATGACATGGATGCAAATATTCTGTGTCAGTATCACTGGCCTGCCATACGGCAGACCACAGCCTAGCCTTCCCCAATCTGATACACTGCAGACCTGCAGGTCATGGACCTTGCTAGCTGGGGATGATGGGAGTTTTAGTTAACACAGCTGGAGGGTGCCGAGCTAACTATGGACAACCTAGAAAATAGGCATTATCTTAAGGACACACACTTGTCAACCAATGCAAAATAATATATTACCACAGATAAATCTTAAACCAGCAGTGCTTAGGCTCCCAAATTCCTAGACTAATTCTTTCCTGCCCATGCTGCACTTACTAAATGCAAACTGAGTTTTCCCCTTCCGTCCAAACTCAACATTTTTGGTAAGTGCTTTACAGATCTTGACATTGAGGCTCGCTATTCAGTGGTATCGAAAGCTGCTGAGAGGCCCAGGAGAACTAGCGGGGACACGCTTCCTCCGTCTCTCTCCCAGCAAAGGTCATCCCAAGGCAGTCTCCATCCCATAACCAGGCCTAAATCCAGGCTGGCGTGGATCAAGACGGCCCATCTCCTGCAAGAGTGCCCGGAGCTGTCCAGCCACCATCGCTCGAGCACCTTGCCCAAGAAAGGGGTGGTGGGCTGCAGGCTGACAGTTGTTAACATGCTTCGGACCTAGAGAGAATATCCTTCAATATCTGAGTGGAAAGAGTTTTCCTCAGTAATGAGAGGATAAATAATGAGAGGATTTCACAAGGAGGCTCTTGCCACCCGCACATCACCAAAAAGGGCCCAAAACTCCATGGCAGCAAAACTGCAGCATAGTTGGTCCTGCTATTGTTCCTCACTCCTGTGAAGCTGTAATTGGGCTCAGGGCCACAGGCCTCTGTGAGGGACGGATGAAGCCTCCCCAACCTCCAGGGTTCCCCGAAATCCCATCCCCCTGGGGATGGCAGCGGGGTAGGTAAAGGAGAAGGCCTCCTTTGATTCCAGTGGAGACCAGACAAGATAGGATGGGATGATGCAGCGCAAACAGCTCAGGAACATCAAACTGAGAAGCAACCTAGCACAAAATAACACGTACTTGGAAACGCTCCAGGATCCACTTAGAACTATTTCTCAACATTGCTTTATTACAGCTTTTGAAAGGAACAAGAACCCCATTCGGATTTTACCTACTTTGTTTGTTCAAGGAAAAAAGGGGTGCGCGCTGCAGAAAAGAATTGGGTGGGGACTTTCATACCTGCAATTCACACGAAACTGGTTGGGAGGTGGGGAAAGCCGGCTCTGCTCTCAGGCAAGGGCAAAACTGTTGCTCCAGGCCAGGGAGCAACAGATTATTCAAAACATAGGTTGAAAGAATGTTACATTTCAGGCTGAACTTGTTGGTAAACAGCCAGCGCAGTACCAGGGAAATGACTGTCGCAGGATCTACGCAACAGGTGGCAAAGACCAGCTTTGCTTTTCTGGAAAGCATTAAAAATGTTTAACATGGATTTCAGTCAGCAGCGAAACAGGCAACCAGAACAAACACTAAAACACAGAAAATCTCTCTGCCCACTAAAGTGCCCAGGATTATGCAGGGGAGGGAAGAACCATGGATTCCTTTGTGAGGCTTTCTGTTTATATCCTGCCCCAGACTGAAAGCATATTTTTGAAAAGTGGCTCATAAGTTTAGAATTCAAGTACATCTTGCAAGCAACAAATGAAGTGAAGAACATCACAGGCAGAAGCAGAAATGAACATTTGGCCTGTTAAGCAGTGGAAGAAACACACACAAGAGACAAAAAGAGCATTCTCTCAGCATGAGGAGAGTCTTGAATGCCCTCTAAAAATGCATCCTAAACAGTGAGCATGAAAGGATAATTCCTGCGGGAAGGACAGGAGGAGTACCATTTTGGTGCCACCACACATGAAGGAGGGACAAAGAGCCGGGTCTCCAAAGAAAACCGCAGGCGATCCTAAATGCGTACTGGAGCAGGTGTCTGATTCAGGGAGAGGGATCTTCACATGGCACGAATTCTCTGGGACTATATCAGTCCCTGAGCAAGATTCAGCTGCTTGGCCGAAATGCCGGAGGGGGCGAATCAAAGCCCTGCCCTACAGCAAGTCAGGCATCCAGTGGCAGAACATCTGCTTGACTTAAACTTAATCAGCAGCATCTGGGCTCATCAGGATCAGGTACCAGGAGATAAGAAATGTCTTTGCCACAGCAGCTGCAGGCCTGCTATCCATATAGGGTCAACGCTCATCTATGGAACAGCCAATATGGACCAGGGCTGGCACAATATGGACCACCTGAGCATCCTTGGGTAGCAGCCAAGCCTCTCTAGCAGCATCTGCCTTGGGATTCCCTCAGTTCCCCTCACCCTGCACAGCCAGGAACTTGGAGCATACCTGGCAGATACGTCAAGCTGCCATGTCTTTCCCAGCCATTCTCCAGATGTTACATCACCTCAAGGAACTGCTGGAATTAAGTGGTGCTCTCCACCCACCTGGGTCCTGCCAGATCAAGCACATCTGCCAGGGTTCTTCCAAAGAGAAGGGGGCCCAAAGCCTGAAGCTGGCCTGCAACAGACGATGGACAAAGGCAGCTTCCTAGAGGGGAAGATCTCAGAGGTCGGCCTCATGCTTCACTTGCCACAGGGCAGCTGCCAATATCTCCCCACACACAGACACACAATATGGCCCCACAGGCCCTTGGTTCTACAGCTACTGCTGGTGAGTGGGAGGAAAGTTCCGTGGTGCTTCCAGGCAGTCCAAGGACTGCTCCAAGATACGAGGGGGAAGGACTTCTAGGCGGGGAGCCATCCTCAGCTGCATCTCGTGACAAACCCAACAGTAGAAATCCTTGTCCCCTCACCTGTCTTCCCAAAGCTGCAGTCCCATGAATATGAGACAGGGAAAGGGGCCTACAGCTCCCCACATGACCCAGCCAGGCAGCTGGCGTCAGGGCCTGTTTCTTCTCGACATCCACAGGATTGCGTTCTAGCAAAGACGGCAGTGACTGAAATTGGAAAGCTGGCACGCCATCACTGACCCTATAGCAGTCCCCTGATCATAAGCAAATGTCAGCAGCATCACTCTCTTATGACACACACATGGCTCGTGCATTTTAGCAACTGAACTATGAGGTCTGAGCTACAACTCTAGTTGAATCCCTCCTCTGCAACCTGTGCAAACCAGTCTCAACCACTTCTCCTTTTCTGCAATATGGGATGCTACTACCAACCTACCTAACTGGTAGGAAAGGTGGATTTCTGGGTAATTTGTAGTAGGTCAGAAAGGATCGGACTCTCAATTGCTTAATACAAGGAACGATCCTCCAAATTACACTGCTGAAATCAAGACAGCTTGGCTAGGTGACAATAGACTGAAGTATGTGAATTCACTCTTGTCCAGGTACTCTGCACAAATCCTTGTGCTCAGGATCCGTTAGTTCTAACTGCATGCCTTCTGCAGCGGGCTCTGCTTGGTGAGTCTCAGGGTTCTAGTGAAAAAACAAAAGTTATCCCAGAAGTCTGAACACTTCCCACAGCACCGAGGGTTACAAACAAGGCAACGTGAACAAAGCATGCTGAATATCTGAATACAAAGGCTAAATCATCGACTGCAATTTGCACTGGTTGCATTAACTAGCGTTGTGACAGCATGCTGGGAAAGGTTACAGCTCTGAGGCACAGCACAGGCTTTGCATGCAGACGTTTCCACTTCAATCCCTGACTCCTGCACAAAGGGCTGCAAACCCTGGAGCTCTGCAGAGCCGTGGCTGGGCAGTCTCAGCAATACTGGACCAGACGGGCCCACGGGCTGACCTCACATCAGGCAGGCTCCTACTCTCCCCTGTCACCATGAACAGTATTTCAGCAGCTGCTGCTTCATGAAAATCATACCTATTTCACATGGAGAGTATCAAGAATCAGGTGTGCGCCATCTTTTCATTCAACTGTCCAATGCAGCCGGTTATTTGCCGCTTGTTGCTTGTTCCTGCATCTAAGATCTCCTGGCCTTCAAGGTTAGGAACACAAGACTGGCCAGGAACTTTTGGAATGTTCAAGGGTGGAAGGTTCAAGAGGTTGGTGCCTTGAAAGAATGACAGCTATGTGGCCAGATAAGGGCCCCCTTTAGAAGCAGAAAACACTCCGTTGGCCTGGCAAGAGGGCTACTTCAACAAATAGAGAGCATATTGTGCCAAGTGTTTGTCATTCATTACCAGTTACCGCTGTTTTATGAAGTTCTCTAGCAGGGAGCCAGGGAAAGTAATAAATTTTCTACAGCATGCAGGCTGCTTCCAGAGAAGGCTTTTCAGAGGCAACTGCTTGGCCTCGTTCATGGAATTTTACCAGGGCCTGGGAGGGCCCTGACGTAATCCTCCCATGCTTCCTCACTGCTGCTGCTTCTTTTCTTACCATGGAAAATTTGTTCGGAAACAAAAGACAACATGCTTTACTGCAGGGGTGAGAACCTCATTCAGCTGGAGACAAATTCAATTTCAGAGAATCCCTCTGAGGGGTGGGTGGAGTCGGGACAAAAATATCATAATATTTTATCTTAAAGTTCTTACTGCCAGCAACTAAACCTCAGTGGGGCCGTTTCAGTATTTTAGAAAGGGGGAAAGAAAGGCAGGAGATGATTGGAGGAAAGGGGGAAGGGACAGGACAGGGGACGTGGCCAGAAAGTTGGAATGGATCCTAAGTGAGTTTGTACAGGCCCTTGGAACTAACGGTCAACACTCCTGGTTGATTTTAAGGAGGATGAGCCGAACTGCTCCTGTGCTCATCACTTCCCTCCTCCTCCCTTCCTTCCTTCCTTCCTTCCTTCCTTCCTTCCTTAGAACTGCAAGGAAGCGTTTTGCACTAGCTGATGCTCGTTGCATCAGCCAGGCCGTGCTTTGATCGAGTCCCTTGTGGGCTGCCACGTGCCGCACATGGGGCCTGCCTTTAAGAACAAGAACAAGTTTGAAAATGGGCTGTTTGCCCCCATTATGCCTCTGGCTCACCGGCTGCACTGGCTCCTGGTTCATGTCCAGGGCAGGTCTTCACCCTTAAAGGCCTGGGGTCAGGTTGCCTGGAAGAACCCTTTCTCTCTTAGGGACCACCCCAGACCTCAGCATCTTCCTCAGAGCCCTGCTGGGTGAAATGGGCACCACGCAGGGAGGGGGGCCGTGCACAGCTTGCCAGCGCCATCCCCGTGGTCTTTCAGGCATCGGGCGAAGGCCCTTCTGCTCAGCCAGAAAGCTTGGGGAAGCCCCTGGTCACCCCTGAGCAGGTGTTTGTGAGCCCTTCATCATCCAAAAGAAGAGCTTGGGAGCTGGGATTATGCAAGTTTGGGGTTCGTTATCATGTTTAGCGGCTAACCAAACCTTTTCTTCACAGCTAGTGGAACTATACATCTTTATATCTGCTTTGAAACCAGAGCCAGTCCCCTCAAGGCTTTCAAAGTGCACCACAGTATAAAGAAGATTTTTAAAATCCAGCTGACGTTTTGATACATGGCTACTGCTCTGGTCAGCCTAGGCTGACCCGGAGTGGCCCACTCAGCCAGTCCATGCTGAATCCATCTTACCCAGGACCGAGGGAGAGAGAGAGACCTCCCTTTCGCAGCCAGCTGCAGGTCACCCGATGCGGAGGACATGCCATGGGCAAAGTGGGACCTCGAGGAACCAGGGATACGGCTTGGGTGAGGCGGTATTTTCCCTTTCTGCCTGCCGGCTGCAACTGATTGCCAGCTTGTTGTGGTGTGCTGAGAATGTGACCAGCCTCTTTGCCATTCTGTACCTTATCCTGAATCCTTAACCTTTTTCAAACCCCGTTTTCATCAAAACCCAGACTGTGTGCTTTGGAAGTGAACAGAGCAAGGCTCCTCGGAGGCGAGCCACACTGTGTGGGCTATGCTAACACCATTTCAATGCCCGGGCTGCCTGCATCTTATTGTTTATTGTTTATTATTTATTATTTGCATTTATATACCACCCTAGTAGCCCAGAGGTTGGTACATAAAGAGCCTAGGAGCCAAGTACAACCTGGAGTCTAGCTGTGCTCGCCTAAGGATGCAAGTGGGCAGCACGGATGCTCACGTAACGGGACCCCGAAGGGAGGCTTGGGCTGGTGGTGACTTTCAGTGTTAGCACTAGGGCTCATCCTCTTGGGCAGGGTTACCTGCAGGAGCCACCACTGCCAAAAGCCACCGCTGCAGGTCTTGCCACTCCACCACCTTCGACGGGCAGCTTGGCCTCCCCATGTCCTTGCACAGAGATGCTGTGAGCTTCCCCATCCTATGGGCCTGGCTGCCACTGCAGGCTGCAGAAGCAAGGGAACAAGCAGCACACGGATGGGATGGGATGGGATGGGATGGGATGGGATGGGATGGGATGGGAAGGGAAGGGGAAATGCGGAGCAGAGTGTTTTCAGCAGTAGCCTTGTTTTTAGATTCACATCGCATGTGGTCCCAAGGCAGCGATAAAAAGGTAGGCCACCCCATGCAATTGAAAGCTGTCACAGATTCTTTTCTAGCTTAAAGGTTTAACACCTCCCACCAACTCTGGCCCACTCATTAATTAAGGGAGATTAATCACCTGTGCGAAGACAAGTTGCTCTCAAGAAAAAGTGGAAGGCATATCTCCAGGCATATAATTTTGTGCGTGTGGAAAGAGACTCCCACAATAGCTTTCTCTTTATGCTGCTGAGTCACTGAGTTTATTGTGGAAGAAAATAAGAAATTCAGACTCAGTTACCTTTGTTAGCTGCTGTTCAGAAGAGAAGCCCAGACCAAACACAGTATTTGCTCGGCTATCCGCCCACTGGCCAAACTTCTGTGATGTCTTCGTGAAGGTCATATTAGGTGTGATTGTGCTATTTATAATCACCTGAAAACAAAGCAAAACACACAAACATACACAAATAAGGAATATACAACTTGAAAATGTATAGAAGAAACATCAGTTTAGAGAGTAGCTAGTTCTGCGGTAGAAGTATTTGTGTGTTTTTATTTCCTTCATTTGTGTACTGCCTAATACCCTAAATAGCCAAAGCTCTCTGGGCAGTTCACAACAATTCATGCAATACTCTAAAAAGATATAAAATCCAGATACAATAAGAACACTGTGAAGTTTCAATACAAAATTTAAAACAGGATTTGAAGCAGAGAAACCGTGTGGCGTGGAGGTGAGAAGGCTGGGCTGGGATTTGGGAGATCCAGGTTCTAGTCCCTACTCAGTCATGAAGCAAACTGGGCAATGTTGGGCCAGTCACTCACTTTCAAGGGAGCCTACCTCACAAGGTTGTTGTGAGGATGAAACGGAGAGAAGGAGGACTAAGCCATCTTGGGATCCTCCCAGGAGGGGAAAGAGGTGAGTAACAAAACAAAAACAAAAGCAATACTAAAAGAGCCTTAATGCAACTATACCAGACAGACAGGCAAAATACAGCAGATGCCGCCTCAGGCCATTCAAAATCATACATGCCATTAAATGTCAGATTCTAGTCAATGAGGAAAGTGATCCACACTCATTAAGGGTGATCAGTGATCTGCAGGAAGCTGGGAATTGTAGACCTTTTTTTTTTTGTCTAACATGCCTTTTGTCTCGTTTTGTTTTGTTTTTTTATTCCCCTCTAGGCCAAGTATTAATGCCATGCATGTGAAGTAACTCACATGGGTAAAGAAGAATGATTTTAACAATATATGCAGTAGGTTTATTGAACATGTATTAATAAAAGGAGAGGGCAATAAACCCCCGATGGAGGTTCTGCAATTTTGGATAGAAAGGGGAATCTTGGAAAGAGTGGAAAACGGAAGGAAAAAATATACTAGGCAGTCCCTGTGCAGGGGTGCACTAAGGGTGACTTCTGTTTTTTAAATTTTATTTTGTGTATTGTGTGTCTTTTTCTTTATTATATGGTTTTGGTTTTGGTTTTTGTATTTGTATCTTATAAAAAATAACAAAAAAGTAATGGACATGACTAAACTCTTTAAGTACAGCAGCTCAAAGCAGAGCACTGCATGGTATGTTGAAGACCCCCAATTCCACCCCTGCTACCGCTGGAAACAAGGGTCACGTAGCCACTGAGGTGAAAGATCTCCTCCTAAAACCTGGAAGAGCAGCTGCCATGAGAATATTCCTGGAGCAGGCAGCCAGGTGTGTTCCAGATGTTCTGGGCTACAAGTCCTATAAGCCCCAGCCAGTGCCACCAACGATCAGGGAATACAGGAGCTATTTAAAGTTTAAGGAGGGTGCTTAGCTCTGGAGGAGACAATACAGGGCAAGATGGACAGATAATATGAGCTGATGTACAACAACCTGCAACTTTACATGATCTCTCTCCCTGTATATGTACCTGAAAAGGTGCAGGTTCAAGTCTCCAAACCCTCAAAAATAGAACACTCAAATATTATAGTAGCAATGATAAAATGCCATTGCAGTTAAAAAGAGAGGCCTAATGCGCACGCACTCGTTATGAGTGTGGCTAGACAACCCTGACTGCTCTTCAGAAGGCCAGATCCTGAAGATGAAACTCAAATACTTTGGCCACCTAATGAGAAGGAAGGACTCTCTGGAGAAGAGTCTAATGCTGGGAACAATAGATGGCAAAAGAAGAAGGGGACGGCAGAGGATGAGGTGGCTGGATGGAGTCACTGAGGCGGTTGGCGTGAGCTTGAGTGGACTTCGGGGGATGGTGGAGGACAGGAAGGCCTGGAGGAAGGTTGTCCATGGGGTCGCGAAGGGTCGGACACGACTTTGTGACTAACAACAACAAAGATTATAAATTAAACAGCCAATGGAAGGAGCTAAGAATTCTTCCTCCAGCTCCTCTTCCCACTTCAGCGAAGGTTCGGGTTTTGATGCTGGGCGATTTCAAGTACAGCTTTTCCATGCAATCACCTCATTTCATTCCAGGAAATTCATGGGTGGGATCAAGACGTTGCTGTCATCTACTTGTAGCCCCCCCCCCCCTTTCCATGACTCCTTCCACCTTTTTCCTTGCTGCAGAAAATCCACCAAAGAAGACAAGACCAAGCAACTGGATGGTGCGTGACATACCCAAGTGGGTCAGAATGGACCATCAGGAGTACTTGCATCGCAGCTGGACACCAATGGGGTCTGGAAGGCATCAACAGAGGGCATATCCTGGCAGCTGCCATGACCCATGTATCCCAGCTGGGTCCCACCAGCGCTGATGTGTGTCCTGAGCTTTTCCCCACAGTGACAATCTCTTGCAGCGTTCTGAGTGCCCAAAGGAGCATCACTCTGGGGCACTGTGGGAAATGCAGAATGGAAGCCCAGCAATGCACCTGCTGGGTGAACCCAGAATGCAGATGGATTAGAAGACCAAGAGCCTCCTCAGGCTGGATCTGCCTCTGTGGAGGAATCAGGCAGACAGGTGGGTAGAAGAGGCCTCCCTCTTTTCCAACAGAAAACATGCATGA
Source organism: Varanus salvator macromaculatus (assembly GCA_023646645.1). Classification (NCBI taxonomy): domain Eukaryota; kingdom Metazoa; phylum Chordata; class Lepidosauria; order Squamata; family Varanidae; genus Varanus; species Varanus salvator. The sequence goes on from JAIXND010000786.1 coordinate 12,286,626, forward strand.
CTAGTAAGGAACTGCAGTGCCGGCTGATGCTTGTTAAGTGCATTGGGAAGAGTTTCCTTTGAGGCTGCCAAGATGTAAGAGAAGCATGAACAGAGGCTGGTGGTCTGTGATTGAAACAAAGCTGCAATTAAGACAAACTGCTGGGAATCCACCTTGAACCTGAATGGAGGTAGACACCATTCTGTCAATCATGTTCCTAGCAAAAGAACGCCCATTTCTGCAGCAAGAAAGCAAGGGAAGGTTGAGGACCAGAAGAGACATGAGCCAGAATTCTTCACACACGCCCAATGCCACAGGTGGCAAGGACAGAGGTAGTGGCTCCTGGAATAACTCACTTGTAAAAGAATGAGCAACGAGGGCCCCGAGGCCTTGCCAGAAAAGAGGTGCAGGCTATCGCTGCCTGCCAGTCAGGATGGCTGTGTGCTTCCTCCGATATCAGAGGACAGCAGTTCCTGGGGAACAGGCACAGCAAGTTCCTGGCGTCCTGCTTGCCAGCTTCCAATGGAGGCACCTGCTTGGCCACTGTGCACCCAGAATGCTGGACCTGGAAGGCCTTCAGTCTGGCCCCGCAGGGCTCATCCTGCGCTCTCTTTTCTGCACTGAAGAAGCCGGCTATGTGTAGGCTACATGTCGCACCCCTGACCTGGAGTCTACGCCCTGCTCCAAAGACCGTTCCACCAAAACAATGTGCCACTGAATCTCAGCAAACTTATTCTTAAAGTTGTAGTCGGAAGCCGGGGCCTTTTAGGCCACTGTTGCAGTGAAGCAGCTGCAAGGGGTCGAAATGGGTGCCCGGCAGTTGTGCATTCCAGCCTTAGAGGCTCAGCCAACTTTTCCAGACTTCCAAGCCATCGAAACAGGGTTGCTTGCTGGAGCTGGAAGGATACAAGCAGAGTTCTGTTTAGAAAATACAACACTGCCTTATGCAGAGCCTAGGCCTTTCGAGCCCATGATGCGTTGGGGTCCAGTGAACTAGCAGGGCATGGTTGTCACCCAAGCACAGGGCAGCCTCTTCTCTCCCTGTCATCCCTTGGCCAGGAAGAAGCCCTGCAGAGCCCTGCAAGGGAGCTGCAGAGCATTGTGGCTCATAAGCCTGCGCTGCAGCCATGATGCTTGGAAACTGACGCAGCAGCAGAGGGTCAACCGACACCACGGAGTCCAGCTTTCCTCCAGGGTCTGGGGCAGAAGTCTTTCCCACGCCTTCACCTCCAGGTCTATTTCAACTACAGATACTGAGAACGGTTTCTTCTCTTTGTTGTTCCTTCTCAACATCCCTTTAAAATTCTGGAGTGCAGAAAGCATTTTTAAACATCGTACACAGAAGTCTCTGAAGCTGACAAAGTATTAGACACAGGTGGATCAAGATGTTCAAAAAAGCAGGGAGACGGATCACCCATTATTCATCTCTCCAACCCAGCAAAGTGCAACCTGAAGCCCAAACAGCCTGCAGATCTCCTCTTAGACTCCCATTTAAGTTCAAAGGGACTAGTGGTGGCCTCCAAATATTTTTGACTACAGCCACCAGCCACAGTCAACATGGCTAATGGCTGGGGATTATGGGAGTTACAGCCAGTTTCTTCTCCCTTTCTTTACTCAAATGGAATGCCTTGCCTGACCATGCATCCCCTGGTCAACCTTCCCCTTAAAGGTGGCAGAAATAAGACTGGACAGAGAGCCTCCACGTATGAGCTCTGTCAAAATAGGTGCTTTATTCATTGCTGAAACAGGTGCCGATAGACCTCTTCCAGATTAAACTGCAGGGAGGTATTCCGGGAAGATTCAGTCATCTGCAAGCCCACGCTGTCGATGACAGCAGAGTGGAATCCCTCCACTGCACACCCACTCAGGGGCTTAATACGCTTGATAAATCAGGCCATTGTTCTGTGAGCTTATTGGATTTCTACTTCCTTTGCCTGTTCCCTGGATTAGTCATTGATTAAGTTATTGCTCTGAGAGTTCTGTGCACCAACTGTAGGGAAATGGTGAGCAAGGTTTTTTCTTTTTCTCTTTTGCCTTAGAACCAGCTATGAATGGACAATCAATGCAAAACAATGCAAATTGAATGGACATTCAATGCAAAACATGGACAATCATCCCCCAATAGTCGCAGAGTTGGTCTGCACATAGCAGACTCCTCCAGCCACACATGTTGGGCGACAACTCCCAGCCAGACACCATCTTGCCTGCTCTTTGTAGCATGGCAAGACAACGCATGAAAAACCCACAGTTCCAGGCTGCATGTAAAGAAAACCCTGGCCTTCCTTGGGAAAGGAAGCTCACCACTCACATTTGTGAGGCCCTAGGCTGACTGCTACCCTCAGGACAGGGGCTGATAAGAAGAAGATAATGGCAGCAGCCTTCTCAGAAGTTTTCTGCAAAAATCCCTGACAGAATGTGTGACACGCTTTATTCAAAACTAAGTAGCTATGAAGCAGGGCGTATATTTGTGAGAAGATCCAGACATTACAGAATTACAGTTTATATCCCACTTTTCTGTCGGTGTTAATACCTAAAGAAGCTTGTTAACAGAAAAGATACAACCCCTGAGAACATCTTTCAGTTAAAAGGTAAGAGAAAAATACAGCACGAGCGTTTAGGGCATAACCCACAGCAGAAAGCACTTTTGTTCCGTGCCCCACACCTGCGGCACTCCAGCGCAGCTTTAGAGAGAAAGCTTCCTTCTGAGGAGATACCCCTGCAGACCTGATTACTGCAGCCAGCTTCTATTAAGTCAAACAAAGGGTCCATCTAGCCTGGCACCGCCCAGAACTCTCAGGTGCCTGAGAAAGGACCTGGACCAGACTGGAAACCTTCAGCCATGCTTTGCTCCTGAAGGGCTTCTCTGCCCCCCGTCAGGTCTCCATAATAGTTATTCATTAGTGTGCAAACAGAGGGTGCAAAAAGCATCTGACCACCCAGGATGTCCTACTAGCCTCAACTAAAAGTCAGTCTAGCACCCCAAGGTGTTAACACTGACCTGCTTTGCACGTGGTGACGGCCAGTGCTTTGGGTTATTGAATAGTGGACTGTCATTGCCTGCAAACCCAGAACTATCGATGTGTTGTTAGCCACAAACAACCCATCAAGTGAACACAGGTTTTGTGGTAGGGTTGTAAACCATGGGCGGCTGTTACATGCAAACTGGGAACTGAGCATTATTCATGGGCTGCTTCACTCGTCTACAGAGAGAACAGGCAAAAGCTGCGTTGCTCACTTTCCTATCCCACCAAAAAAAAAAAATCGGCTTCTCTGCTACAATGCCAGAAAGACATTTGCGATACGGGAAAGAAGAGGGCAAAGGGGACAGAAGCCAAACCCATCCTTTGCTCGCTCGGCTGGCAAACCATGGGTGAATTCTGGGTAAGGCAACAAGTTATGGGTTAATTAAGCCCTGCTTTGTCATTATGTACGAACAGGTCCACTGGGTCCTGCTGTTCAGGACCTCTTGCAACCTTTCCAAGCCTGCTCTGTAACCATCTTCTTTGGGATTAATTCAAAGCTCCAACACTGCAGATGAACAAGAGCCTGAGATGACCACTCAAATGACTAAGGTGTGCCACTGTTATGATCACCCGTTAACTGTGAGAAACCAACACACACAGTGTGTCCTTTTAAAAAACGAAATCTAAGGCGTAGTCAGTCATATTTTATGCCTGTTCTATGCTAGATTTTGTGTGCTGCGCTGCTTAACTGTGTTTTAACATTTGGTTCTGACTGCAATTGTCATCTACCTGGACCCTCTTTAGTGGTCCTCCTCTGGCAGCCCCCACCAGAAGAAGTGAGGCAAAGATCTACTATGCCTTTTCTGTCATGGAGCTTGCTTCCAGATGAGCTGCCCAGTGGGGCATCAGGAGAAGACCTGGCTTTCCTGAGCACTTTCAGCTTTCAGGGTGTTGTTTTAGGGTGCAATCCCATGCATTTGAGGAGACAGAAAATGTTCAGAATTCCCATTTGGGACATGCTGGGAATTGCAGGCCCCCTTTAAGCCTAGAATTGCACAGAAGTGCAGTGTAAATGTATCTCATATTTTCAAATGCTTTGTTTTGGTTGTCACTTCATTTTTAAACATCTACATAGTGTTTTGTAGCTTAATTGTTGTGAAAGGCCCAGGGAGCTTCAGCTATTGGATGATATAGACATGAAATAAATAAATGCATTCTAAGCTGCCCTGGGGAATTCTCTGTTGAGGGAAGAGCGCACTGGAAAGTCACAGAAATAAGTAGGCAATGCAAGACTTCCCATTACATGTCAGCAGAAGAATAGAAGGTGCTCCTTTACCCTGAACCCAAACACTGTTTCCACCTGCCACCCTATTGGCTCTCCAATGTTTCTCACAGAAGCTAGTAGCAAACAGAGACTGAACCTGGGCTTTTCTATTCTGAAATGCTCAGCTTCCATAACTGCAGCCAGCTCTCACCAACAGCTAAATAATTTCCCTAAGGTTACCTCTGAAACAAAACAAGCTCCTACTTGCAGTCAGTTTTCACAGAGCTTCCCCACCCTATGACACCTTATGACTTTTCTTTTCCCCAGTTTATAAGGTGAACAGTGTGGTAGCAAAGAAAGGCAGACATGGAGAGAAAGAAGCTCAGATAAAGTGCAGAAAGGCAAGGTTTTTGCCTTTTGCCATCTTGAGATTGTAACCTGTCCAGGATGAGCAGGTTCTGCTGGGGCACCAAGATAACAGAGCTGGTCTGGTTGCCACTCCAGCCTGAACAAGAAGGCTGGCTTAGAAGAGGATGAGTGACAGCTTACTTTGCTAAAGCCGGGATGCTGGGATTCGAGGCGGGGCCGTCTTCACAGCATGATGGGCCCCGGGCAAAGCAGTGTACTGGGGCCCCTACGACAACTACGACTACTGCTAATTTTTTCCAATTTTCCAAGGGTTAACACACACAGATTAGTATGGGGCCCAGGGACAAGTGCCCATCAGGCCCATGCGTTCAGATGGCTCTGATTTGAGGCAGGCCAGAACCCCTGCAGTAATGAAACAAGGGCATTCTGTATATGCTCAAAGATACCCTCTTGCTGACTGCAATTCATGTTCAGTGTTATCCTCAAAGACCAGCGCCATGAGCTGTTCTCAGTTGCAGATGCCTGCAAGTTTCTAGGCTACAGTATGAGTCTGATGGAGTTTGCTGCAGCCTAACTTGGTACCCTTGAGGCATGTTAGACCACACCTCCCATCAGCCCCAGCAAGAATGAACAATGGCCACAAATGCCAGAGGCTGTAGTCCACAACCTGTGGAGGATAGCAGCCTGAGGAACGGCACTGCAGTCTGCGAGGCATGATGCCCTACAAAAGAACCAAAGGATGAATGATCGTTCTTGGTATTCCAGAAACTTTTTCAAAACGCTGCTCTTTGAAGTTTGTTCTCAGCACAATAGGTAACAATTGCACAAACTATCATCATACTTAGTATTTATATAAGGATCCCAAGTGCTTAGTGAATGACATGCATTATTTTCCATGGGGAAAAGCAGACCTGTTTTTCACAACCCAAGGCCTGTGAAAGGGAAGACTTGCACTTTGAAAAACAGCCGCTCCTCTGGGAAGCGCAGGCTCCTTCAGAAGAGTGGGTCACCAGAGAACAGCACAACCCCCCGGGCCCATTCTGCCCCCATTTTTATGGCATTTCCACCCCCTGAGATATTTTGCAGCAAAGAGGTAGCAGCTTGCAGTATTTCAGCAAAAAGGCGTCAAAGGGGACATGAAGTGCACATCTGCTGAGCTGGATTTTATCACTCACATGGCCAAACTTGCTGAGACACTGGCCTGGAGCGCCAGGGCACTGTGGGAGTTAACGCGCTGGGCTGGGAGTCCGGAGAGCCAGGCTCTCGCATTGCGTGCGTGAGGAAGAGGATCATGCTTGCCACCCTGGAGTCCTCAGAGGAAAAGCAGGCTATGGACGCAACCCGGAGGATGAGGACATTGCAATGGCTGTGTTTTTGGGAAAGCTCCCATGGGTGCCAATCAAAGCTTCCCTTGAAGGTTCAAGAGAAGGTGTTTTTGTGAGGCTTGTGGCAGGTAGGAAAGATAAGGGCTCAGCTCCCCCTTCTAGCCCTGCACAGACAGAGGCTGGTTCCACAGTCCTTCCCAGGAAGAACAGCTCTAGCTGTGTCCCATTATTTTTCTAAGAATATTTATAATCATATCTGTAATTATTATTATATTGCATTAATATTTTTTCCTTTTACAAGGAACCCAAGGGGGCTTAGCAAGGTTTCTCTCCTCTCCATTTTATCTTGCCTGGCCCACATTCACCCAGTGACTAGAACCCCAGATCCAGCACTCAGAGCTGTACCCTGGCTCTCCTCTAGGAAGTAGCTGCTCTCATTAGGCAACTGTTGACCCTATTAATCATGGATGACTGCTAATTAGGATCAGGTCACGCCCATGCGCATCGGATTCTGCATTCATGCACCTAACACCATCGAGTGCTCTTTTAGCCTCACTGTGTACTATCACCTCGCCCCCTTCTCTCTGCATTCAAGATTTATCTACTGCATTTTTTTGATCAAGGAGGCTTTAGCTCAATGAAGGTTATGCAAAAGTACATTTCTTAAGCCTTTCCACAGAACACTTTCTCATCCTGGACAGCACACCTGTGTGGCTTCCCTGCTGAATACCAAGGCCAGGGCATCTCCTGCTCCTCTTCCTCAACACCACTGCCGCCATCAATGTCTGGGCCAGAGCGAGAGGCAGGTGGACAAACAGTGGCAAAGAGGTGGCGCAACTCCAGGGGGTGCTTGCCAGTGGGAGCCCCAGGCAAGTGCTCAGCTCTTCCTGCCCTTGCAGATGGTCTTGGCTTAAGGTTACTCAAGAAATAGAGGCAAGACTTAAATTCAGGGCGTCCCAGCTTGCATCTCAATCTTTTCTCCCCACTACTGCTCCATCCTTTGGCCACATTCACCAGCACTTTGCTCTCACTTCTTGTCCATTTTCGGGTTTCCACGGTTGCTTCTTGATACAATCGAGAGACATAGCAGATCCCACTGGAGGACTGCTCAGCCACTGGAAGTTTTGCTCTCCTCCCGCTTCTGCGTCCCTCCCTCACATGCATGCCTCAAGACACCCACCGGTGGATACATTCCCAGTGCTACCTATTCCTCAGAGAAGGGCTTCCAGGTTCAGATCAGAAGGATGTTAGCACGTCTCTCTGACATTTGCCGCAGCAGTGCTTGCAGGCACCTGGCTGCAAACGCAGCAACTGCACAAGCACACAATGCAGAGGTGCTCCAGCTTGTCTATCCTGCTTCTCCCCACTGCTGGGTTTGGAAGGCTGTCAGCACTGCAGAAAACACTCTTTGCAAGCCCAGACTGAAACTTGAGGTCCTCCAGCTAGAAGGACCAGGCAGCAGATGATTCAAAACACCCTCTGGCAGTGACCTTGTCACTTGCAATGTGCAATACTGGCCTAACCGGAGAAATATCTTGCCTGAGTATAGGGCAGCTCAGATGTTCCAGTAAAATAATGACAGCTAGTCCACTTTTCCTTCCTGCTGTGTCCAAGAATGCCATAATGAGGGGTTGCTCTTAGTGTTTCAAGTTTTTGCTTAATTGCAATTAGATTGTATCCGTTTCTCCTTCAACTTTCCCCAGTCTTCCTTCTGTGCTTGTTTACCGACATGCTCGTTTCTCCAGGGGTCTGCAGGTATTTAATGACATGATGGGGCCTTTGTGTCAGCTGCCCTTTTTGCACATTTAGTTTGCACTGCATTTATTCTAGTTATTAAATTGCTTTTAAAGTGTTTGTGTATTGCAGGGATGCCTGTGTTGTTTTTATTGTATTTGTGCATTGTGTTTTCTGAACTATTGTGAACCACCCAAACAGCTTCGATTATTGGGCAATAGAGAAATCAATGCAATAATAATTCTCTAAACTAAACTCAGTCTTCCTCAACCTGGTGCCTTTCACATGTGTCAGACCGCAGCTCCCATCCTCCCCAGCCATCATGGTCAATGGGCAATTACATGGGCTTTCAGGGGGGGAAAAGTAGACTGGATTTTTATCTATGCAAATGTGGCTAATTTTCATTGGGTTATTTGCATCAAAAACGTTCAGTTCGTACCAGAAAAACCACTAGAGAGTTATCTAATGTAGCTTGCTTTCTAAATACAAGTAAAACAATAAATGGAGATAAAAAGGCATGCTGTTTCATCCCATCCCGGTATATGACCAGAAATATTTTTCAAATATAAGTAAATGTAATTCAAATTAAATTTTGCATACAGACATTTTTATTGGAATTATTGTACAAAAGTTAGGAAAATAGTATGTATTTCTCTTAAATTGTTTAAGCTTAAAAAAGAAGGAAAAGTACTGAAAACTTCTGAGATTCAGCCTTCCCCAGCCGAGTGTCCTACGGGATTACAGCTAGGGGTTTCAGAGAAATCCGCAATGGACTCCAATGAGTTAGAATTTCTAGGAATCTGACCTGAGGATTCTGCAGTGGGCCAACTTTTCCTAAATCACACAGACCAGTCGACCAATTTTTTAAAAACTACATAATTTTAGCTTACACATTTAGCTTTGAACAACTATATAAAACAGACAAAAAGCACAATCCCCCATAGACTAAAGTGTTAAAATATGAATTTCACAGATTTGCATATTTTGGGGGATCTGTGTATTTTTGGAAGTGAAAATTTGTACCACTATAAACTTATGTAAATGCATACAAATGGATTTTTGCAAAATCCAATTCCAGCCATGAAGGAAGGGCACCAAATGATCTGCAAAACATGGGTGGAACAGATTTTACAGCATTCCAACTACAACTCCCAGCATCCTTCTGCCATCATGGCTTACTAGGAGTCTTGGGAGTTGTAGTCAGACACATCTGGCGGACTGAAGGCTGGAGAAGACCAATAGGATTTAGCAAGGATATAGTTTACTTACGTCTTGGGAGATAGCACTCTGCAAAAGATATGAATTACATGGTGTCCGCTTGATGATGGCTATTCGAGTGGATGGGGAATATGCTTCTACATCAAGGAGGCCACAAGTACCTAAAGACAGCAAAACAATCTACTTTCTTTGGCCACCTACAATACCACTAAGCATCATCACTGGGTGGGCAGAGCCGTGAGCACCTGGCCATTCAGGGTGCTCCTGTGCATGGCATGGGAGGTTAGCGGGTGAAACCTCTGTTGTTGCTGTAGCACTGTGGCTGGAGAAGCTGCACTTCTCCCTGGAGGAAAGCACAGTGTCGGAAAGACGAGTGAACCTTGCTGAGATCAGCAGCCAGCCAGCTGGGCAGATGGCAGATACAGGAAGAAGACAAATCAGTTTTTAAGACAGGAATGCAAGCCCTGGCATGCAATGCTTGTATATGAACCAATGATTATCCCCCCTTATTTGCTCCTCAAAGCTACTAAAAATCATATCATCAAGTAATTCCATAGCCTAATTTTCAGTTAATATCATTATAATCTAACAGGTGTATTTTTAGCACGATGAGAACAAGTTCTGCTGCCTGCCTGCTCTTGCCAGTCGCAGCTTTGCTTCTCTGCATCAGCACAGAGTGAAAACGGGGATTTTTATCCTGTAAGAGCCCTTCAGCAGCATAAGAGCAAAGCAATTGATAGTGGCATATGCGGCATACGTGAAAGGTACCACAGGACTCTCGCTGTTGCTGTAACAGTCCATCAAGGTCTCTCTAGAAATTCAGCTGGACACAGGGACCAGGAAGAGAGAGTCAGAAGGGCGCCACTGGGCAACCCAACCTGGCTTGGCACTGTAGCTCCTGCAACGCAACCCAGGCGTGTTTCCCATCACTAAGCATTCTTGTATGCAAGCCAAGGATACCCCTTGGGATCTGGTGCAACATGCTTTAGGTACAAGGGCTCTTTAAGGGCCCTGCCTGCAGTGGGGACTGGGAATCTTCAGGGCAGTTTGGTGAAGATTCCCAAACTGGTGAGCTCAGCTGAAAATCTGCAAAGCAGCGGTGGGGTGTGTGTGTGTGGGTGGGTGGGGCCGGATATACGAAGACAGAGTGTCAGGCAGTTGATACTGACGCTGAAATCTGCATTTAAGTTTCCTGTGGAAGTTGCAATTGAGAGCAAAGCCCGATTTGCTATTGAGAATGGAGTGCAAGCTTGCAAAACGTCCTTTATGTGAAGTTTAAAAAGAGACTGCCAAGGCTTCGGGTGATTTACAAACCCAGGTTTCTTGTCTGGCATTCTTTGTGGGACACGTGTTTTGATTATCGCAGAATGGATGTGTGCAGACCCCAGATATAAAGTGTTCAGCAGTAATTGCCTGTTCAGTGCTAGAGATGGAGTAGGGAAGGACTACGTTGCTGCTGCTGTTTGCTCCCTTGGAGGGGTTCCCTCTTCTGCTTATGACGCTGTATTCATGGAGCTATGTGGCACTAGCCTTGAGAAGAGTGTGTGGCGTTTCATCCAACTGCCTTGATTCTGTGGGAATTTATGTTTAGTCCTACTTTGAAAAGTTTGCTTATTGCCAAACACTTGCCCATCTGATGCACTGGATGAACAGAGCCATTGTCTGCTAAAAGATAAACGATTTGGGTAAGGATGCTATCGATTCTCAGTAGATTGTGCAGAGGTGCCCATCGTGTCTGTGCACAGTCCCCAAGCCTTAGTGCAATGGCTCCACTGGGGGAATTGCTGGGGGTTTCTAGATATTATACATGGGTGGAAATTCCCCATTACCTGGCAGAAACCAGTTCAGATATACAACATTTCAAGTTAACTCTAAGGTAGGCTTGCAAATGGTCACGCTTGCTTCTAGTTCACCTGGTACAATAGCTTTAGTTAACTGGGGAGTTAACTAAACACCCAAGCCGATGCCCACCTATCAACGTGGATATTAATGGGCAAGCATTATTTCTTCCTCCTCCTTGGCCGGCAGTCCTTGCAGCCTCCCTTGGCAGGCTGTCCCTCCTGGTTGCAGTGCTGTACCCCTCGTGACACAGGCCGGTCTGCAAATGACACGGATCCCTCGGCTGCCAGAGCTTCAGCGGCTGGGCAGCTGAGGACACGGGCTGCAACAGCATCATGTGGGCATGCTGACCCTCCAATGGCAGAGCGGTGGCAAGGGTGGGGGATCGGGGCAGAGGGAGGATTGGCTGATGCCGCTGCCACTCTCCTGCTGCACTGCCTCCCGCGACTCGTTGTGCAGGGCGCCCCTGGGCAGCCAGGGTGTCCCCCAGAAGGAGGGAAATGGGGGGAACTGCAGCAGGGGAACTGGGTGGGAGAAAGCGTTAAAACATCTCCAATATTTGATGCAATGGACTGAGAGGAAATCATGCAAGAGAATGCTAAGAATACATTTTCATTGCTGAAATACTAAAACAAACTTGAGACTAAATTAAAATCATTACTACCTCCCAACAGTTTTATGAGAATTGCTGACAAATCTTATAGCTTGGAAAACAAAGACTGCAGTGGGCTTAACAGCATAGAATGGCATATCCACGGCTCTGCAGACCTTCCTGGGAACAAAGCAATCAAAGGCCAAACACCGCCTGTCCTTTGTCTCTATGAAATAGCATGACGGTAACATGCACAGCCCAGCCTCCAGCTCTTCGCTACCATACGGACCTACACTATTAACACAGGGCCTGCCATTCCGTCTGCCTCACGAAATATCTGGGGGGAGAATATTGAAGCAAATTGCTGTAAATGTTTCCTACGATTTGGGGCAAATAATAACCTCAAGCAATTAGTCCAGTTTCCTTGCAGAACCCTTGCAAGCCCCAGATGCTGTAGAGCACTGATAATCTATACATTTATCCCACAAGGATCATACCTTTTGTCTCGCCGTAGCCTGGGAAGAAGGGGAAGGGAGGATATAAAGGATTCTTGTACCAGAAGTACAATTTTGGCTTTTCAAAGAATGCTTCCAATTGCTCCTGTAAGGTTCTTCATATGCTAAGTATGTACCCGTTAGAACTATCCTGCAAGAATAAACATCAAAATTCAAGCCAGGCCTTCTGTGCTGTGCTGCTGAGGGCACATATTTGGACATGCCGAATGTTTTATGCAAAAGTAATTTGACAGAATCACCGCACACTTGCTACAATCCACGCCCACGAGGATTTGTGCCAGGAATTGCGGACAGAAGACCCGAAAGGCAGAATAGCAAGCGTGGCCACCTTTTGTGCAATGACGTTTAACCAAGCCTTGGTCCTGCTGAATCACGGTCTAAGCAAAAAGCATATGAGTGGACCAAGATAACAAAGACTGGAATATGACATCAAGGCACTTAAGGCCATTTTAAGCACCAAGATACTTAAAACGCATCTGCTGGCCATTCTGCTTTGCGTGACACTTTTGGAAGGGATCACATCTTTTGTTATATCGTAGCTGGTATTGAAACAGGTTTTTTTTTTTAACAAGAAGGGGGAAATGTTAAGGGCACCTTCATGTTCTTGATAACAGTACTGCAACAGTATAAAGAAGGACTGATACCAGGATAAGAAAATGCCGTTCATCAGCCATATAACAGGAGCGAAACATTTAAATACAAGTCAAACAGCCTCAGAACAAATATAACCTATGGAAGCCCCTTGAGTTACCAAAAAGAATGCAGACGAATTGCTCCCCTGCACCCCGCCGTAACCACCCTCAAATTCACGCAGACTTAACTGACGCAGTAATATTTTCCTAAGCTGATAATAGCTCTGGTCTGCCCTGGCACAAGACCCACTAAAGCAGAGCAACAAGTTTTTTTTTATCTCGCGTTGCCTTTCAAGCTGAGGAAGTTTCTGCTTCATTGCAAGCACCTGGTTTCGCTGACAGATCGGCTGATCTTACATGACTGCCTTAGCAAATACGCTACAACGTGTTTCATTGCTGGGGTTTGCACAAGGAGAAGATCCTGCATCTCAAACTCCTCCAAAGCGCTTCTCGCTGTTTGGTTCAACTTGTGTGCTTCATTAGATCTGACTCTAAAGAGAGGCCTAGTCATGCATAAGAAGAAGTCACTATGGGGGGTTTCCTTGTAGGGATTTTTGCTGGGTGGTGGCTGTAGCTCCTAGATACATGCAAACCCCCTGGGGGTGGCTTGTTAGTGTGGTTGACAAGCCACCCAGAACCCACAAGCTTATTTTTTTTCTTTCCCTTTTTGGAGTTTGTGGGGGAGACTTAAACCAGCCGCTCTCTCTCTCTCAGCTGAAGCTACCTTGAAAGGATGCACAGAGCTGAAGCTGCAATCAACCAAAACCACAACCCTATCAATTAGGAAGGCTGTTCTTTTAATTGAAAAAAAATGAATACAGGTGCTTATGTTGTTGTTGTTAGTCGCGAAGTCATGTCCGACCCATCGCGACCCCATGGACAACATTCCTCCAGGCCTTCCTGTCCTCCACCATCCCCCGGAGTCCACTCAAGCTCACACCAACTTATAAGAACAGCCAATGGTAATGACATGAACACAGAATGATGGGCTCAGGTTACAGGAAGCCAGGTTTTGGCGAGGTATCAGGAAGGACTTCCTGAATGTGAGAGCAGTACAGGAATGGAACTCATGACCCTGGGAGGTGGTGGGCTCTCCCACATTGGAGCTGTTCAGGAGGCAACTGGACAGCCATCGGAGAGCAAGGGTGCAACTTGGTGTCTTGCAGGGGGTTAAGCCCCTTCCAACTCTGCTATCCTGTGATTCTCTGATTGTCTTAAAAGTGACTTTCGCTTTCTAAAAAGTATGGGCAGAATGCTTCTTCTAAGATGAATCTAGCATGCATCATCAAATTAAAAGATTTTACCCATATATAAATGTAAACCGACCAACTGAAGCATGCACAAACGGCTTACGTTTTGCTTTGGTTTTCAAATTTCCCAAAAAGGAAGATCAGATCACTCACCACCCCAGGAGCAAGTTTGTTCTGAAAACTCTGGCAGGATAAAACCATGGAGGAGGGGAGCACAGGGCCAGCTGCAGGATTTCGAGGGCCTTGGGAGGAGGAACAGCCTCAGGGAGCCTGCCATCTCCCTGCCACTGCCACTGGCTGTGATCGCTCCCCATCCTCTCTCTCAGCCTGGGTACCACGTGGCTGCTTGACAGGGACAAGGTGGAGCGCAAGCTGCCAGTGGCGTCTTTTGCTTCCACTTCTGCCTCTGGCCACCACTGATGTCTGGGCCGGAAGGAGAGGTTGGTAAACAAGTAGGGTTGAAATGGCTGCGCAGAGGAGCAAGTCCAGGGACTCCGGCCAGCAGATGCCTGCAGGGGTGAGGGCCCTCAGAAGCTGCTTAAAATGCCCACCCTTGATGCTTCTAGGGAGGAGGCAAAGGTAGCAGTGAAGGCAGAATCTCTTAGTTATTCAAGGTGGAGGAGAAGCCTGGACAGAAAGTCAGTGGGTATCACTTGATACACTCTAGCCTGTTCGTCCTTCCCTTGCTCTGTCCTTAAACTCCCACCAATCAGCTTCATGGGATGACCCCGGGTTTGAGTGTTACAGGATAGGGAGAAAAAAACTCTCCCTCGCCACTTTCTCCATACCAGGCATTATTTTAAACACCTCTATCCTGACTCCCCTTCCCCATCTTTTTTTCAAGCCAGTGAAGCATCTCCCAACCACGGCATTATTGTTATTATAATTATCTACCAGTGGTTAGGGATGCGGGGGCACAGTGGTTTAAACTGCTGAGCTGCTGGGCTGGTTGATCGAAAGGTGGCCGGTTGGAATCTGCACACGGGGTGAGTTCCCGTTGCTCCGTCCCAGCTCCTGCCAACCTTGCAGTTCAAAAGCATGTAAATGCAAGTAGATGAAAAGGTACCACTTCGGTGGGCAGGTAACAGCGTTCCGTGTACTTCGGTGTTTAGTCATGCCGGCCACATGACCACGGAGACTGTCTGGGGACAAACACTGGCTCCCTCGGCCAGGAAACGGAGATGAGCACCGCCCCCGAGAGTCAGGCATGACTGGACTTTAATGTCATGGGGAAACCTTGACCTTTTTTTACCAGTGGTTATCTGGATGATTTGCACTACTGCCGCTGCCTAGCAAAAAGCTTTCCTCACCCTGCTCTGTCCTGAATGACATGTTCAGCCGTAACACCAGGAGGAGGCAGGCACACCGGGGGTGGGTTGCTCTGAGATGGCTCTGCAGGGCTTGGCTGTGAACCCGGGAGCTGCACGCTGGATCCATCTGGCTGAGCATCCTGCTGCCATGTTGGCTGACCTGCTGCCCAGGACCCTGTGCTGCTGGCGTACCCGCCTCTGGGACTGGCAGCCCTCAGGCCTGCCAGCCACGGACAGCCTTCTCCTCTGAAGTTGTCTAAGCTCCCTTTAGCCTCTTCCAACTTACGGGCATAAGTGAGCTTCCTACATCTGCCGGGTCAGGTCCAGGGTCCACCCCCTCCAGCATTCTGTTCACAACCCGCTGCTGATGGGAAACTCACAGGCAGGACATGGGTGCTCATCCCCCTCCCACTTACACAGCCCCACCCAGGTGTCCCAGCAACTGGCACATGAGCTCTGATACTGGAAGGAGGCTCTACTGATCACACATGTCTGGGCTCAGCTCAAGCACACACGCTCCATTCCTTAAAATTTGCACAGGTTTGCCTGTGCCAGTATGTTGCGCCTGCTCCAGCTGGTGGAGCTTAGGGTTCTCATAATCCTGCGAGCTCGGAGTCTCGCACAGGTCATGCGTGGCTAGTAGAATCCACGTCATTCCCTCTTGCCTGCACTGGCACTCTTACTTTGGTTGTTGCTTTGTTACGGTTGTGTACATTTTCTGAATTCCTCCAAACTAACTTTGGAGATCCACTGCAAAACAAAAAATCCACGGCAGGCTTTAACCTGGCCTAAATCAAGGCCAGACAAATGTCTCCCAACCCCATCATGAAGCGGCAGAAAGCACAAGGGCCGTGAACACACACATCCTGGGGCAGCAGTGGCAGCAGCTGCAAAGGGACAGGAAGCATGTGCTGCCAGCTCGGCGAACACAGATGCTGGGAAGTCACAGGAGCCTCGGACTTCACGCCTGCCAGTAAGTGGGGAGCGATGCTTCGGGATCCCCACAGCTGCAGGACACCACTGCGGAAACACCACGGCAGAAAGCCCTTCTGCAGCTGGAGGCCACGCGAGTTCCATTAGGCCCTACTTCAGAAACGTAAATGCGCCTCCCCAACCTTTCATTGTGCTTGCTGCAACCAGACCCAGTAATTTACTGGTGTGCGGTTAGTGCTGTGATTAGCAAGCTGGCATCCACTGAAGTATTTCATGCTACTGCAAGTCAGGTGACTCTCCGCAGTGCAATGCCAAAGGATGGGACAGTTTGATGCTCACTCTAATATAAAAACAAAATTCCAAAGGGTTTCTTCTGTACTTGGATAGCAATTGAGCTGATACAAAGATGGGGACAGGGAGCCCAGCCTATGTCCATGTTCACCTGCAGTGTGCAGAAAACGGAGCAGAGTTCTGATTGTCCTGCCCTTAAAAGGGACACCACATAGCTGGAAAAGGCACAGTACACAGTAGCCAAAATGATCAGGAGGTTGCAGGCTGAAGCATTTGTCCTATTTTCTAAATGAAAGGATGACGACCAAGGGAAGGCATGGTATGTATGCACAGTGGGGGGAAAGGATCGTTCATCCTCTCAGAACAAGAGAACTCAGGGTCATCTGAACAAATTCGTTCACAATAGATTGCAAAGAGAACAAAAGGCGTTACGCAACGCATAACTGGCATGGACTGGATAAATACCAAAACACTGAAACTCCATCCAGACAAGTCAGATGTGTGCCTGGTTTGCATTGAACAACAACTCAGAGAATGGACTGAGTATGGCTAGTCGCTGCATTGTGTGTTGTTGCTAGGAGAGAAGTGTGTCCCATGCTCCAGCTATGGGTTGTCAAGTACAAACAATCCAAGAAGAGAACACATGCTTCATTGTTGGGTTGTGAACTTCGGCCTGTCCGTTGTTAACAACTATAGTTACACCACTGTGCATGATTCGCACTAGCATTACTTTTTATTTCTTACACGCAATGACATCTCACGGTTCAGTAACAACCCAAAATTCAACCTGTACTCTGGGTTGTTGCTGTGTGGACACCAGATTGCACTGTTGCCTGGGCAGATGAGCCACTTGGTGTTGTTCCAGAGAGGACTGAACTCCTGCTTGAAGATCAGGCCCCTCACCTGGGGCTACTCAGTGATCCACTTTTGCCACCTCCGTGGCTTTAGGAGCCAGGACCACCCCTGCACAAGGCCTGCCTGGGTTCAATCAGCCATTCCCTAATAACCTGTTGGGATGGCTGCAGCTGCCTCACACCAAGGGCTCCCACCGCAAACAGTCTGCAAACGCAGGTCATTTCAGAATAGGGACATTTCTATTGGAAGCCTCACCAGGTCATCGCGAGAAGCCCACGACAGCAGTGATCACGCTGCAATGGATGACCTGTATATACTGTAGTCTTCTCCTCAGAAGTTCAGGATTAAACTCTACTGCACAAATAAGGGGGCAGATTCAGGTTCAGGCACTAGCACAGCTGTACGCTTGCTCAACCTGGGACCCTCCAGATGTTTTGGGCTACAACTCCCAGCATGGTGGTAGGGGAATGATGGAAGCTGTCGTTCCAACATATTTGACGGCACCAGATGGGTGACAGCTATGCTAGAGAAATTTCTTGGGAACCACCACTCTCCCTACACCTTGACCAGCAGTTCGGGAGCAATTCTGAATCACGACTACATAGGAAGCACTGGGGTCACTAACAAATCATGACTGGTGGCAAGAGCAACAGAGGCATCCCAACGTCTTTGTCTGCAGGTTTCCAACATACAAACCACTTGACCTGCACGGTCTCGGCACAATCGATGCCTCGTACCGCAAGTGATGAAATGTGGAAAAGGCAACATTAGAGTTGCTTTTTGGACCAAAGCCACACATTGTTGAACACTCGGATATGTTTTAATGAACATATGCTTTTAAATCATCTACTCATTCCTTGGAATTTAAGGCTTGGCCAACATAAACAGATTTTCGTGCACTTTTGACAGCTAAAAGAGCAATACAACAACACCGGAGAGATAAAAGCTCACCTTCTCTAACACACTGGACTGAAGGCTCGGAGTACTTGAGCGGGTAATGTAAGGACACCATTCTCAAAGGGGCATATATATGGATATTTGATTTGTCTTTTGTTGAAGCTTATATATAGCTAACACACATCGATTTATGCAAGTAGTTGGAGAAGTACATATCAGTATTTATTAGTTTCAAGCTTGCTTTCTTGTTTCTGTTTCTTTGTTTCGGGGAAATTCCGAATAAACAATTAGAGGAAAGAATCCCTCTTTTGATCCACTTCCCTGGCTTGCCTGGAGAGTCTCGGATGACAGGTGCCTCCCACTCTCCTCTTCCACCTTTGCATGGTGCAACCTGGCTGCCCCAAAGCAGGAGGCGGGTATTTGCATTCCATTACGGCCAATCACAGATGAGCTGGGATGGAACAAGGAAATCTGCTTGACATGCCACAATGTATGCATTACAATTACTGACAGCCCAACTTTTAGGATACAACCGTCTGAGGCAGCTTCCAAGCAAGACTTAAAGCAGAGTTGCTGAACCTCAGGTCTAGGAAGCCAAACTCAGTCCTCCTGGAGCTCCAGATGAACCTCTGGGGTTCTCAGAATCACTACACTGCCTTCACTTTCCCCCCAACCACTGATGGACTCGTGGATTTCTTTATTCCTTCCTTCCTTCCTTTATTTCTTTAAAGTTTTTATATGCCATCCCATTACTAAAAAGTCTCTGGCCAGCTTAAAAAGAACAAAAAATCAAAGAGCAAAGAAACCGTAACAACAACACACAACACACTGCATCCGATAATGATAAAAGCAAGGATAAAACCAATTAATCATTAAAACACTGGGAAGATAAAAAGGTCTTCACCTGATGCTGAAAAGAACAGAGCGACAGTGCCAGGCGAACCTCCCCGGGGAGCGTGTTCCACAGTCGGGGCGCCACCACTGAGAAGGCCCTTCTCCGAATACCCATGTTCCTGATTTGCTTCAAAGAGGGCTCCCGGAGAAAGAGCTCTGCCTCTGATCGCAAGGGGCGGGCCGCCACATTGACGCCAGCACTGGTGCAGCTTTTCCCATGTTGTAAAAGGCGGACGTGCCTCTACAAGGCTTATCTGCCACAGGAAGAGCTGAAAGCGAAAGATGCCAGCAGCTTTGGTGTGTGTGTTCCTGCTTTTGCCTGGGGCCTCTTCCACCCCTGGAATGGAGCCCGGAAAACCTCTCCAAAATGGAATGCAGCCCTTTGGCCTTAAAACAGGTGAATAACATCTCACTTGCTTATTCATAAGGATCCTTCCCACACGGCAGCTTGTGGCACACTTTCTAGTCCTTATTTTATTTAAAATTATTGTTGGGCCATCTTGAAGGGCAAAACCCTTACACAGTGGGAGGAAGGGAAGGGGACCCTTGCGTCCTCCCTCTTCCGGGGTCCTTCCCACTCTTCCTTGAAGAGTGATGGTCAGCAAGTGAGTGGGAAGAAAGAGCACATGGTCTGTGTCTTTACTGTACTTCCACACCACCTTTCTGAAAAGCTGGCATAGTAACGTGGTTTAGAAAAATGCTGCGAAATAAAAGCTAGAATCTAATAAGAACATAGTAAACATTTGCAGCGACCAACGTATTGCTTATAGAGTCAAGTCTAAAAGAAGTAGCTTGATGCCCTTCCTGAACGCCGAGCAGGTGGGACCAGGCACAGCTGCAAGGGGAGCATGGCCAGAGCTTGGGAGCAAGCCTTTCACTGCGGTCCTGGGAAGTGCGCTGCTGCCCGCGAGGGGGTCTCCTGCTGATCCGAATAGCTGAGCAGGGTGGTACTTCAGAGGAAAGAGAGCATCCAGCCCAGTGCATGCCTCCCTTGACACGTGGGGGTGGACACGTCAGGAAACACGCAGCGCAAAGGACACCCTCGTGCTCGCTTTGCGTCACGTATCTTGAATAAATTGCATGCGTAGATATGAGCAGCAAATGGCAATCTGTCTTCTCTGTGATGCTTCGGGGTTAATCTGCTCGAGCCCAGTGATTTGGCTCTTCTGTTGCTTTCTTTGGGAGATAACTTGATTTAAGGAAACAGAAAGTGTCTTTAACCTGCCCTGTCCTTCAGACTTTCCCAAAGGGAAAGGAAAGTAACAGCTTGTGCTGTTTCCAGTCTACGTCCTTTTAGGTCACCCTTGTTCTGAAAGTATCATAATGTAGGTCGGTTTTAATGAGCTGCCTGGTGTATGGTTTTCCCCATGCACCATGCAATAATTTTCATCGTGCCCTGGTTCCCCACCCGCCTCCCCACAATCTCCCCATTTTTAACCTACAACACCCTTGTTTTTTCCACTGGCAAGGTGGAATGCTGATCAGTGCGAGGCCACGGAGGCGCGCTTGCAAAGCGTGTACCCCAGAGCCAGCGTGGCGTGGCCGTGGCCTGGCCGTGAGCGTGCCGGACTGAGCCTCGGGAAATCCAGGTTCTCGCCCCCTTGACCATGAAGCTCAGGGGGTGACGGCGGGCCAGGCCCTGGTACTCGGGCTAGCCAACCTCGCAGGGCTGTTGTGAGGAGAAAATGGAGAAGAGGATGAACATTTCGGCCACCTCGGGTTCCTCGCAAGATGGGAAAGAGTAGAAAATAAAGGTCGCAATAAACAAACAAAACCACTCTCAGGGAAATATCGAGGACGGCAGCCTGTTTTCCCTGCAAGGCAGGTGCATCCACATCTTTTGGTTCAGGGGCTGGATTCCCCCATAGACCAGTCCGGTGGTCCGGGAGTCCCAGGGTGAGCCCCGCCCCCAAGGCTCCTCCCTCGTCATCCAGCCCCGCCCCCAACCAGCTTGCTGCCCCTGGTGTGGCGAAAGGGTCACTGGGGGGGGGGCTTCCCCATCCCCACTTTATGAGGGTGGTGAAACTCTGTACCAGAACCCAGCTGGGGAGAGAGGGGGCAGAGCCCCACTTGCTGTGTGCTACGATCCAATGGAAATCAGTGCCCCAAACGCCAGTGATTCTTTTTTAAAACTAAGACGATAAGCTGCCGTCCCCTAATGAGGCCCTGAGCAGCACATCCAGGTTGAGGGGGCAAAAAAGGTGCACCTGCAGCCAAGACAAGGTGGCCCTTTGAGGCAGCCCTCAAAGGCCTGGGATCTACCTTTCCTGCAGGTAGACGCCCATGCATGCAGCACAGTACATACTGCAGGGGACGAGCTGGCCGGGAATGATGGAAGTTGTGGTCCAACACCTGCAGGGAGTGCCAGGTGAGGAAGGCTGACCTATTTCTTCTCGGGTGTCTTGATCTGAGTTTCAGCACCACCTCCATGCAGCAAGGATGCTCATTAGGAAGAGAATGAAATTAATTTCTCAGGAACAGCGGACACTTACTCTGTACACATAATTTTCTTTTTACTTATTTGACTTTGCCTTATGGCTAGAATTCACCTGCCAAATACATCACCTGGATAGCGAAAATATCACTGCAAAACTGAATATCTAAATCCTGCTAATATAGACAGGATTTAAATATTCAGATGCGACATCTCCCACTCTTCTAAAATGCACAACAGAAATTATGCCAACATACACAGCCCCTGATTGCACATTCACAAGATGAATACCTTCCACACTAAGCTACTTGCGTTTCTTTTCCAATACAGGCTCCACCAGAAAGACTTTGAGCCAAGATCCCACCCCACCAAGTACTACTTAATTCAAGCCGGGGCCTCTTAACCTGGGGAGCCTTCCCCCGTCTGGTGCCTTCCAGAGGAGTGGGCCAACCCATCGCACTAGCTGTGCTGCCCGGGACTGACCGTCACCCAAGGCTTCTGGAGAACTCCAGGGGCGAGAACAAACCTGCCCCAGGAAACCGTGCCAGCGACACAGACTCCTGCTGCTGCACTGCCAAACTGCGGCTGAGCAACATGCAAGTAGCCAGTCTGAGAAGTGTTTGGGGATCGGGATGGTTTGCACCAAGCGCAGTTTGGCCAGGCTGGGAGAAGCCGCAAACCCTGCTTGCCCAAGAGCCCAGCCAAGCTCACAGCAACATTCAGCATGTCTCAGCCCCCCCACCCTTCCCAGAGAGGCCCTTAGAGCCACCAGTGAGAAGGGTCTCCCACTGGAGTCAGCTTTCCATGCCCCAAAAAATTATTTCCTGTGGGGGAAGGGAGGGAGAAAACCCTACATTGCCAAAATGTTCCTCTGTACTGTCTCCGCTTGGACACCGTTGAGTGACCGCTGCCACGGACTCCGGTGTTCAAACAGAGTCAATTGTAGGCCCCACTGGGACTTTTGTAGCACACAAAAGCAATGGCTTCCTGCAAGCCAAAGCCACACTTCTTAAACTTTTCATCACGCTCTTCCTGCAGAAATCTCGGAATGGCTTCTATGAAACCCTTAACGGTCTTTCCCAAAGGCAGCCATCTCTCCTCAGCTTCAGCATAGCACAGGGGGAAGTGCACCCTGGCTCTACATTTGGCTCCCTTTAGCCGCCCTCTCAGCTGCCTTTTAGCTGCCAAGTGTCCTCAACAAAGATGTGCAGGCATTCGACATTCAAACATCCAGCCTGACTTCCCAGCCACTATGAGGTTCATGAAACATGAGCAAATCTAGTGATGAATTAAAAGGGAGGAAAACAGGTCTGGGGCCCATTCATACCCGTTTCCAAGCATGCCAGAGGTATCTGTGCCGACCTCCTACCTTGGCTCCATCCACACTGATTATTCGATAGCTGTTTCTTGTGCTGTCATAGAAGTAGGAAACAGTTACAGCCTGCTTGCTCGCAGGAACCCAGTTCTTCTTGGTGGCACGGTCAATTTGGAAGACATGCGCTCTGGTGGTGAAGATGGGCTGCTCTCTGGAATAGGGAGGGACAGGAGAAATGGGATGCATCATGAGTTTGAGAAAGATGGAGATGCCGTGCAGTTATGTCCTTGATCAAAGAATATTGATCAAGTCAAGGCCGATGCTAAAACAGTTCAGGATGAGAACTTGGAGATTCCACAGCGGGACAGTGAAGAAGCCAACGTTAACCACTCGAGTCTGTTCTCTTGCATTTGTTCTGGGCCATAACATCTGATATTTTAGCACCGTCCAGCCAGGAGTGCTGGGACCTGCCCAGAACTACTACTACAGAGACTGTTTGCTTTTTAAAAATCCTCACAGTACAAACAGCCAGACACCAAAGACTGTGGTTTTGGAGGCCAGCTCTTTTTCCTACAGGCATTGCCTCTTCTGGTGATTCTAAGATGCTTATGCGATACCTTTCCCTCCCATTTTGCTTTTTACTCACTAAGAAATTCCTGCAATGTTCAAGCTTCCCGTGTTCAAGCTCTTCCTTCTCCATTAATTTACCTGTGCATGGATCCCTGCACAGACATTGCCACTGGAACTTGCACTACAAAAGACCCCGAGAATCCCAGAATGCACAGAATTAGTGAAGGTTGTTTCTGTGCTAACAGGGCCCTTCAAGAGGTGCACACCTGGAACATGGCCAAACGCCCATGTCTACCCACAGCAGAGAAATGGATCACCTCCCCAGCCTCTTCACCCAGAAAAGGGTGCCCACTCTTACTTATCTTCTCACTCCCAAGTTAAAGTTTTGCCCTCCCGCTCCCTGAGATCGGCAGCAGAGGCCCGCCTCCGGGAACCCTCTGTGAAAGACATTAGGAGGCAAAGTACCTGAAGGAGGGCCTTCTCTGCGGTGGCGCCCCGTCTGTGGAATGCGCTCCCCAGAAAGGTCCTCCTGGCCCCGTCGTTACTTGTTTTTCGGTGCCAGGCTAGGACCATTTTATTTCAACAATATTTTAATAACTTTTAATATTAGCTATATATGTTTTAATCTGCAGCCAGGGTGGATCTGGAATTTATTTGTATTATGTTTTATTCTATTCTTCTTATTTATTTATGAAAGCCGTCCTGAGGCTCTGCGAAAGGACAGCATATAAATATTCTAAATAAATAAAAGAAGGCCAGAAGAGGCCTTCGGCACCACACTGGGGCTGCCTCTTTGTGGATTTGCATGCAGAGGCGGTAATTGGCAAGCACCAGATAAACAGGCAACCAGTGGCGTTATGGTTCGAGCCTGTTAGGTCCAAACTAAATCTTTTGCCACTCACGCATGGCGGACCGATACATCACTGTTTTCCCTACTCTCCTGCAAGCATCTGTGATTCTGCTTTGGATCAGAACTGCGGGACTTCAGGAAAAGAGATGTTAGTGTTTCCTCTCGCACCCATTTTGGTCCCCAAACTACACCGCCCCCAACAGGGAGGATTTTCAAAAGTCTTCATGAATTCTTGTGCGGACGTTCCCCCCAGTTTACAAGCCCCCCCCCCGCCCCCCAATATATACACGTGTGCGGAATTGCCGCTTTACATCCCAGAACCTCTCACCCACCCAGGCGCCACAACCAACATCCAGGGCTCCCTCCAAGTACCATCTCTGGGGGAAGCTTGGAGGGTGGCGACCTGGTGGGGGGAGTTTCTCAGTGGTGTCCCCCACAACTACAGAATTGTCTTTACTTATTTATTTATTTAAAACTTTTGCAGACAGTCCCATTACTGCAGTCTCGGGATGGTTTAACAATACAAAATGTAAAAAATAAAAACAAAATAAAAAATAAAACGCAGCGTCCCGAAATCTTTTCACAGAGCTCTCTCTGGCACCAACTTTGTCATCCATCTGGCGCCAGGTTAAGACGGCTGAGGCATCTAAACGCATTCAGAGGCAAGGGGAGCACTTATGCCAGTGGTATCCTATATTGCTTTAGCTGCTAAATTGTTTTTAGATGTTGTGATTTGAAAGTGTCATGGTGTTTTGTTGTATTGTTTTGTTTTATGAAACCAACCAGAGAACTTCAGCTTGTGGGTGGTACAGAAATGAAATAAGTGTATTGTTATTACGATTATTTCTGGACTCTCAAGTGAATGTGCTTCATTTTTAGGACAAAACATTGGAGTGAGGAAGAGGTAAACACCTTCTCTCAGCACTGCCCGTCCCTTTGAGAGACAACGGCAATGTTAAAAGATCTTAGGATCGCTGATAGGGTGCAGGTGAAAATGCACCATGCCCAGGTTTTGGTCAATTTAATGGCAAATTGCATTTTTCTAGGTAACTAAAAATTACTTTGCGCATATCTCCAAGGAGACCAGTAAAGGTTAATAATTCAGACTCAAGAAGAAATGTATTATTAGCCTACGACATCACACCAGTGTCTAACCAGGTGGCTCTGTTGAAAGGGATGCAGGGCAAGATTCAGGTAGAATGTGGACTATTGCATGCTTTGAAGAAATGCCTTGACGGCATTCTCAGATGGAAATTGCATGTGCAAAATCCAAGTTTTACCTAGAGCTGCAGAATGTGTGCTTCTTTACTGCAAAGCTTCACTGAGCAGGAGTTACCTTAACCCAGAATAAGATTATCGGAATCTACCGTTTAGGGAAACAAAGTCCTGCTTCCACAAAAAGTTACAAAAATTTTTCCCAACAACTCTTGCAAGTTTCCCTTTTTGTTAACAACAGCACAGTGCCCAAAAGAATACACAGCTATGTTAGCAAGAGAAGAGTAGCGTGATTGTTTTAAACAATTCATTTATCTGAAATATTTATATATTATTATATAAGATTGAGAAGTTAATCCCAAAGCAGTTAATAGACAGATATTAAATATTTGTAAAAATACACTGCAGTGGTGGCTCGGCTCACAAATGCCTCAGTTCATGACCAAATTGAGTCACGAACAAAAATTTTAGAAAAATTTTCACTCAGGCCGTGAGCTCCGCCTCGGGTAACGATCACGATTGTGCCTGTCTCCACCCCTGAAGCGCACCCGCGATCACGCCCATCTCCCCCCCAGCACGCCCGTGATCGTGTCTGTCTCCCCCTCCAATCGTGCCCATGATAGTGCCCGTGCTCATGCAAGGAACACGGGTGTGATCGCAGTCATGCTGGGGTGGGAGGAGATGGCCGCGATCTTTGTTGTTCTTTGTCACTTTGCTTCAAATTTTTGTGATTAAAAAAAAATAGTTACAGAACAGATTAACCTTATTTGCATTGAACCTTATGAGGAAATTCAACTTGGCTCATGATCAATTTGGGTCACGACCAGAGTCGTGGAACGGATTAAATTCGTGAGCCAAGGTACCACTGTATTAGTAACAATTCCAATTACAATAATATGAAGCCATGCAAGGGATGGTAAGATGGAGCAGCAATTAATTAACTACAATTAAATATGAGCCAGTTTGTCCCCCAGCTGCCCAAATGAGAGGCATTAGGGCAACCTTTTCTCGGTGAGTGTCCCTTGGGGACAAGTGGGTCTACTCATTTACATTCAGGCTTGGGCAAAAGGCAGCAGGCAGGCACCCACCCAGAGAAAACATGCAGTCCCCAAATCCCCGGTCCCTCCCATCATCCAGCTGCAATGCCAGATCTCTCTCTCTTTCACCGATCACACTTCGACTTCTCAACTGTCCCAGCCAAGAGAAAGGGGCGTGGACTGCAACAAGTAGCCACCAGCCATCAAAGGATGCTCAATGCTAATTCAAGCAAACAGGTTCCATCGATCAACACCTGCAGAGGGAAAATCTTTCATGATGCAGAAAACTCTTGTCCTGCAGTAATTCTCACATGCATGATTCCTCTCCCCTTAAATGTACTGCCGCATCCCTGCTCCCGGAGGCAACCGGGAGTGTTTCACTGCCAGCCATTCCACCTGAAGACGGGCCCTGGCGTTAACTTAGGCAGACGGAATTGCTGCACGTTCTTTTTTCCGAGTCAGAAAATTCTAAGAGCCAGAAATCAATCCATCTCTGACACACATGCTTGCAAATCCACTCTAATGATGACAGTTTAGGGCACAATCCTTATGTAAGTTTAGACAGAAAAAAGCCCACCTTCCCCACCTGTTTGGAGCATGCTGGGACGGATGGGCCTTTTTTTTTTTGTCTAAAATGCTAGAAATTATACTTTTAGGCAGTCATGGATACAGGCAGTTCTTATATGCAAAGGATCTTTGGAAAAGCAAGGGTGTGTCGCTGGTTTTTGAAAAATCCTCCCATGACCTGTGCCAGCTGTAACATCTCAGCTCTGGCCTTCAGAGGTACAATCTCTTTGAACAAGGAAGGTCCATTTAGCTACCACAGCAGAAAGTTGTTACTGTGGAAAATGTTAAGCTTGTTATTGTAGGTAACAATGGCCTGTGCCAGTCTGCAGTTTTCCTAGACCAGCCTTTGCTAATTCATCCACCACTCCCAAGCAATCTACATATCCCTGCGAGTGGGGCAAAGGGAGAGGGAAAACCGCACCGGAGGAGTAAGTCAGCTCGAACATATGAAATCGCGACACTCTGCCATTTGTTCTACCCACAATTGTGCCAAAATTGGATCTGAAGCTTTTGACACTTCCTCTCCACACTCTCTTCCTTCTCCTGAGCATCAGTTACTAGGGGTGACAGCCGCAGAATGAATCCAAGAAGCCAGCCACAAGGAGGCCTGACAAGAAATCCTTCCCCAGCATCCAAAGGCTTAAATTTGCTCCGGAGGCATTAAGAAGCATTGCAGAGGGACGGAAGTGGCACCTTCACAGTGGAGATGCCGGCAATGCTTCCTGCAGTGGGGCTTCCTAAAGCGCCAGCAAGGAGCCCACATTTTCAAGGGACAGTATGTTGCATGCGCCACCGAGGCGACAGGCACCTTGCACGTTCCAGCAGTGCAGGGCAACCGCTGATGAAGGCTGGAGGGGGAAAGCGCGACAGGCTGTGCTGTGCCAGGAGGTTCGGCTTGCAACTTGAAGACACACTGCTAGACTAGAATGGACTTCAGGACTCCTCTACCCGAGACACACAACCCAGCGCTTTACAGAGCTGCCTTCTGTTTATTTTCTGGGAGGATTAGCACGTCCTTCACACTGGCACAGTCTTCCTGACGGTCTTCCTATCATTTCCTTTTCATAGCACAGGGAGGCACTGTGGCATAAAACAGAACTATCATAATACACTAGACTTCTGTAACCAATTGCGGAGTCTTCTAGGAAAGCATCCCACTTTCCTCACTTTTCAAAAGTCTGCGAAAAGGTTGGCAAAGTTGGGAGAGGCCCTGGAGGAGGAGGACGGTGAAAAGGCCCTGCAAACTTCCAATCATGAGCACACAACAAATGTGTCACATAAAAACAACTTGGGTGCAATTCAGCATGACGGCTGAATTTTTCAGCTCACATTCAAATTGGCCAGTTCTAACATTGGTTTAATTTTTCTTCTGCCTTAGTTCGTTATCAGCACACAGAAAGTGCTTATAAACACTTGAAGCTGCTTAATACCAGCTCAGACCAGTCGCCTGAGATTGGAAGAGGCTTTCCTGGGCTTCAGACAGTCTATCGTAGCCTTTTGTGGAAATGCCAGGAAATGAACCTGGGTACTTTTCTTTCAAGGTCAGTCCTTCACCACTGAGCCACAACTTCATTCTTGTCTTTAGCAATGGAGATAGGCTGCCTTTTAGCACTGTCTGTTGATTGTAAAGATTTTTTAATTAATCACACACACACAACTCAAACTCTCAATTCACAGCAACTAAAAACACGCTAAGTGACAACACCTCAATTAGTTTATCCTAAGCATCTAGAACTTCTTGTTCTTCTGACTAAAACAAAAATATGAATGGGGCTCTTTGTTCCATTTCATTTAAATATTGAGCCTAATAAGGGAAGACAGGTAGGCCAATCAAGGCTTTTAGATTGCCAGCAACCAGCACTGCTGGGAATGTGAATAATGTCAGTTAAGGATTGACAAATGGAACTGATAGACCAATTGTATTTTAGCATCCTTGGACAGCTTGCAAATCACACGGCCATATGGCAATTATTTCCACTCTGTTGCAAATATATTTAACACATGCCACCCCACAAAAGGGTGAGGGGGGTTGTGTTGTTCCTCTAAGTTAGAATCTAGGGTATCCGCAGCACTGTCAAGTAGTGATCAACAAATCGAGCATGGCACATTTTCTCCAGAATGCGAGCTCGGTATTAATCCCAGAGCCTGAGGGGAACACAGCTATCGATCTGGCCGGCTGCATGATGGGCTGCTCCGGCACTGTTACAGCGACGGGAGAATGTCTCGGAGCAAGGCTGTGCAGCCGCCGCCTGCCACTTGGCCAGACGCTGCCTGGTGGCTCCAGTCCCCAATGGGCTAGAAGACACTTCAGTCCTCTGGGGGAGCAGCCCGTCCAGTGGGTCGCGGCTCGTGCTCTCAGCTGCACGCCAGTTTCTCCTGCAGAGCAGCAAAGGCCTTGGCAGCGGAAACTCTGGCA
The DNA here is from genome assembly GCA_023646645.1 of Varanus salvator macromaculatus. NCBI lineage: Eukaryota > Metazoa > Chordata > Lepidosauria > Squamata > Varanidae > Varanus > Varanus salvator. The sequence continues at coordinate 12,315,890 of JAIXND010000786.1, forward strand.
GAATCATGAAGATAAACGCACCCTTGGAAACCTGATGAGGTAGCAAAGCAGGTGCCAGAGAAGCAGAAAACAGGAGTGGGGATAAGATCAAGCACCGAACCCTTGTGCTTTGCTCCAAATGAGCGGCTTTTCATTTTAAAAAGTGGCGGAAATGTGCATTTGTGCCTCCCATGCAGCTTCTGTCTAAGAGCAGGTGGCAAAGGGGCTTTCCTTTTTTTGTTTAGGATGACATGATAAAAGGATCACTGTTCATGGTGTGTGCATTCACCCAGTGTCATTTTGTAATGCTTTGAAAACACAACAAAACAGCCCCCTCCCCCTGCTAGCCAAATCTATTTGATCAGAGAAGAACGTAAGAGGTGAAGACTTGATATGTTACAACTGGACGTCACAGCCTGTTTTACTTTCAGGAAAAACAAGTCTAGTTACAACCATGCATCATTTCTTTGGGGCTGCAGAGATGTGAAAGCCCAGGGAAAAACGGGGAGAAAAACTCCTGGGAAAATTCAGTGCGGTGGGGTGGGGTATCTCCTAAAATCCTTTTTCTTCACTTTTCTAGTGGAAAAGATGGAATTTCAGGTAGCACCATTCAGAATTCTTACGAAGTATTTTCTCTTACTTCTGGACTAAATGAAGTGCTTTTTAGCACCAGCTTTTACTCATGCAAAAAGAATAGTGCAAAGATTTCTATGGACAACTATCTACAGCATTAAAGAATGAGAATTCCAGAATATATGAGAGAGCTCAAAAATGTCAATGTTATGTTTAACTTGATATTGAAATATCCTGCTGGTCTTTATTACTGCAGTTGTTTTTATCTTTCTAAAACATACTTTGCTTACAACAAATCTGCAGCTTGATTTTAATGCTACTTTGCAAAACTTACCCTAAAAGGAGGCTTATATGTTTTAAAATAATATAAAATTACCTAATTCATAGCAAATAAAACATGCTTATTTCTGTGCATAAATCAAGATCAGGGGACTAAAGTGGTCACACATTCAGAAGTAATAAATCTTCTGAATCTCCCTAAATATAGCCATGCTCTAATATTAGCTGCATTCTATGTTTTACCTTCTGTGTTGCAACAAGAAAGATTTCAGGGTGTTCCTTCTGCTACACATTTACGCCCTTTTGCAGTTGGAGAGGCTGAGACTGTTACACATGCATCATTCTGCCCCTTTTACGCAGAGATCAGAATGGGGTTGTTTAAGGAAATCCCTGAATGAGACTACAGGAATTAAACATCCAGTTAACAACCCATCAGACGGAGGTTTTGCAAAAACCAAGAATGCAATGCATTTCAGTTGCACTCATGTGGATCAATGCCCATAATAAAGCTTTGATCTTCAATGCAAACCTTTAATACTTTGGGTGCAACCTTATATACATGTATCTAGGTGGTAAGCGCCACAAAACATAATGACCTGCTCTGCACATCACAACAGCCCTCCACGGGTCGCCCGCCAGGCTGAGCTGTCGTGTCAACCAAGGCCAGCACGCTTTCTACAGTGGGGCTCAGTTTGCATGAGCCGTTCCCCTGACACCTCAGGGCTTCTTTTAGGCTGGTCATGGGGTCCTTGCCACAGCATCCGAACACAGTGGGGTGATTTTGCGGTGGCCTGTGGGGAACAGCCGGAGCGCCACCCAGCCAGAGCAGTAAAAGCGGCTCCCACTCCTCACACCCCTCCAGCCTACACTCCCGGCGACCGCCGGCCTGTCCACCGATGCCCGAACTGCACCTCAGAGACCTGTCACTTGTTCACCGCTTTTCTAAAATGCATTTTGGTGCTTTGGGAGCACTCGGGGGGGAATGCCGGGTGTTCTTCCTGTCTTTCACACTTAGTGAAGAGCACAGACTGGCCTTGCCAATTCCTTCGCACATTTCAGCTGTCAGAAGCGCTGAAGTGAGGGCACCAAAGGGTGAGGGGGGAGCATGTAGCTTCCACTTGGCAAAGCAATCTTCCCACTCCTACATACTGAACTAGCACTTTGGTGTCCTCACAGTTTTTTAGAGTAGTTGCTGTGGGTTGGGTTTTTTTTAAATTGGAAGGGGGTGTTATTGGTGGTGGTTAAATTGTCGGGAAGACTCGCAGAAGTCTTCTGGGAAGTAAATGGAGGGAAAATTTGCCCCGGCAAGGCGTGAGGGAAGGGGGCCCATAATTCCCCTCTCTGGTCCTGCTGAAGGCTGGGCAGGAGTCGGAAGCAGGAGGACTGGCAAGTGAAGGGAAGTGGAATGGGCAGGGCAGGGCCAGACCGACTGGTCAGTCGACCCTGCGCTCCTTCCCACTCGTGGAGCCTGCGGCTGGGGATAAAATACTTAATAGGATGACCTTCTTTGCATAGTCCTGAAGCACCGGTTTTCCTTTTAATGGTGGTGCACGAGGAATGGCCTCCAAAAGGGGGGTCTCAATTGAAGTGAGAGGGGGCCAGAATGGGGAGACCATATGGGCTCTGCCGCAAGGGTGCTTGGGATACATGCCAGAAGGACTGAGGGGGGAGAAGAGAGTCATTCTGGCTAATGGGCAGGTAGACATTTAATAGGCAAATAAATAAGAGCAAGAACAAACCACAGCAAGTCCCTCCAGTTAGCAAACAACCTACCCATGGTGCTTGCTTTGCAGGGTGACTTAGCCCATTGAGTCTTAATTCTGAATGAAGCCAGATGCAAGCCATGGCTTGTTCTTGGTTTACAGTCCTGACTTCTTTAGGAGCAATAACTGGGTTTGGATGTTATATGAAGCAAACCATGCCTTGTTTGTTCACCCACTCACATGAACAGAAGGAGCAAAGGAGTAACTAGAATGCATGAGCCCATAAGCTGCTCGCTCACAGTAAGCCAGTTTAAACCAGGAATCCTGGCTTATCGTTACGCACAAATGCAGCCATGGTCTCAATGCAATATTGTAAATAGGTGGGAGCATTTGCTGATTTTTCTATCATTTCAAGATGATACAAAATCTAAAATTTTATCCTAGAAAGGTGTACTGAGCAGTATACAACTCCCCTCCACAAGCTGTCAGAAGGAATGAAAAAGGGTCGCCTAACAACTTGAATGCAGCCCATTTGCCCCTCCCAAAGTTCTAAACCTTCCCCCCCAATATTTCTAAGTCATCCCTGGGGAGTCACAGGGCCCCTGCCAAGGCCCACTGGGCTGCATCGTGCCATCTATTTGCAACTTGCTAGTCTCTGTTCAGTGAAAGGGCTGCACCATCCTTATATACTTTCTTAATTGAAAGTGTAAGTACTAAGGCAATGTTGGCCTAAGAACATGGGAAGATGCCCAAAATGCCAATTAGCACATCTTGTATCACCATGGCAACCTCCACACAAGGAATATACAGAACTGCAATGTTATTTTTTTAAATCTGTTCAGATATGCACATACCCTTTTTTACTCAACGTGAAGGATTCTCATTCTCCCATCCACCTCCTCACATTCCAACACCCACCCGAGTCAACAGTCCTAAGACGACGACAGTGACGGTGACAAGGCAGCTCCTCAGGTGTTGCCCAGATGGGCTCCCAAGAGGACTGCTTTGGCCAACCCGCTCAGTTCACGTCCAATGCACTAGACTGCCACCCGTAAGGGCAGCTGCTGGACGCAGCCCCACAATTGCGGGGACTTCACTAAACTCCCATTTGCTTCTGCAAGCAGGATGGCCTTCATCCTCGCCTAACAGCTGTCATGTCTCAAGGCAGGTGCTCGGAACAAGACGGGGCTGGAGCACATTCGTTCTCGGATTCTGGGATTTTTAACTGGTTCACACGCTCCTCAGACTGAAGCTGCATCAATGTACATCGTCTGAAGACTGAACCCGCTGCAGACAGGCTGGCTGCATCTTGTTCAGTCTTCTCTGAAAAACAGAGTTCACTGGAACAGCCAGTGGGGAGTGATGGTTAAGGGTTTGGACTGGGACTTGGAGACTTGGGTTCTGCCCCCACTCAGGCATGAAGCTCGATGGGGGGGGGGGGGCTTTGGGCCAGTCAGACTCTCAGCCTAACCTACCTCACAAGGTTGTTGTGAGGATAAACGAAGAGGAAAACCTTGTAAGATCACTTAGTTTCTTTGCAAGAGAAAGCATGATGGGATATCAACACAATATAGCAGCAGCAACAAATATTAAATTCTCCCTGTAGGCAGCCCCACACAACTCTGACCGGATACCTCCTTGTCATATCACATGGCTGCTTTGCCTGCTTCTCTGGACAACACTTTGAATGTTAATAAAAAGAGGAGGAGGAGGAATGAAAAGTCAATTTGAGAAATGCACTTTAAGATTAAAGAGCCAGGCCATCTGAATGGAATAAGGAAGTCAAAGAAATCCACTACGGATTAAAATGAGTTTGGATTTCTGAGGATCCAGCCTGCAAATGCCAAGTAGGCCGGCTTTGTTCAAGGTGCATGGATTAGCTTTACGTTTTTGGGACGCAGATGGGGATTTTGGGATGTTAGCACAGTGGAAGAAATTCTTGCCTATTCCAAAAATACCTTGTTCGTGCCAAAATTCTGTCAATGAGCTTCATGGGATGGGGCAAAGCGAGCCAGCCTTGCACTGGTGACAGCTTGGAAGCTGCTCTTTCAGATCGTGTGTCCATTCAACGCCAACCTGTGCTAACAAGAAGGAAACCGGGCACGCCACCTGGCCTGGAGCGCACGCCGTCCTCAGCCCCAGGACATCTCTGCAGGCAGAGGCCGAGGAAGCCAGAGAGCGTGGCTGTCTCAGGCTGCAGCAGGCCAGGGATCATGCGCAGAGGCCACCTCTGAGCATCCTTGGCCGAGTTAATGCGCAATACAAAGCCTGCTTCACACAGCAGTCAACAGCCACAGCTCCGGCTCAAAAGAGTGTATTAGGAAGGACAGAAAGTACCGTATTTTTCGCTCTATAAGACGCACCTGACCATAAGACGCACCTAGTTTTTAGAGGAGGAAAACAAGAAAAAAAATATTCTGAATCAAATGGGCACATAATCACAGGCACATTCCCCGTCACTTCCCCATGGGCTGCACATCTGACAGACTAACTGCACACACATATTCGCTCTATAAGACGCACAGACATTTCCCCTTATTTTTGAGGGGGGAAAAAGTGAGTCTTATAGAGCAAAAAATACGGTAAATATCAAGATTACGGGCAGACAGTTGAGATGAATTTTGCTTTGTTTAAAGCTGCTTGTTAAAGGCTGCACCTCTTTCTCTTTTCTTCCTCCTCACCCTTCAGAGTTTAGCAATGTAGAGAAGAATATGTGGAATTTAAATGGAAACCTTAGAGAACAGTGTGTGACAGAGAGGATGGGCAGGGGAGGTGGTGAGAATAAATTATGCAGCTACTCCTGCCAGCAACCATCGGGTCGCAAAGCCTAATTAAACAGTCCCAAGAAACGCCTCCCTTGCTGAAGGCAAGCAGGGTCCTGAATGCTTGGAGGGAGCTGCATGGAGCCACCTCGAGGCTCATGATGGAGGAACGGTGAGATAGAAATATAATAAATAAAATAGAGAATCCTCTGCAGCAACCTTCCACCACTGGCTGCACTGGCTGAGAATGATAGGAATTGAATTCCCAACAACAGAAGGCAGCAGAATTGACTACCCAGCGCACACGTCTAGCAAATGAGGCTCAAACAAGGAAAATCCCAGTGAAAACTGCACCGTAGCCGCAAGGCTAGTGGCTGGCATCCAGCGCTGGGCAAACCACTCCTCCCTCGGCCTCTGCTCTTTCCCGTCTCCACCCTCTCGGAGGATTTGTAGCTCGATGATGCGGCGGCTGCATTGCACGCAGAAGGTCTTGGGTTCACTCCCTGGCCTCTCCAGGTAGGGAAGGAACAGTCTCGCCTGGAAGCCTAAAAGGAGAGCCCTGGCTGCCAGGCCATGTGGAAAACCCTGGACCAGCTGGACACAGCTGTGACCCGGGATAAAGCAGCTCCCTTTGTTCCACCCCAGGCCCATATGCAGAAAATGTAAGGCAAAAAAGAACAGAACAGAACAGTTCCCCCCCAAATTCCATACCATGCGTGTCTGCATTTGTCTGAGCTGTTGTTCCGCAATGCATCCTATTAGATGAGCTAGTACTTAGCATATGAGTGTGTATAACTTATTCTTCTGAGCAAATTCTGACAGGCCCTGGTGCTCCGTTGCCCATGAAGAAGCAGGAACAGCAGCCCCTTCCTGGGCACAAGGCAGCTGGCTTCTGGCTGGGACTGGACCAGGCAGGGTTTCTTTGCCCTCTGTACTAGCCTCCTTCAATAAGAAGCGAGAGGGAAAGTGGAAGAAAGACCGATTACTGTGAGGTTTCACTGAGGAGCACGAGAAGAGAGCTGCTGGATCCAAGCGCGAGTGTGTCCAGTGCAGCGTTGTGCTCACAGAGTGACCAGGCCAGAGCACCTTCCTGCCCAGCCTTCTTCGAAGACCCTCAGCCACCCTGCATTGAAGCAGACTCTTCAGCTAATTGCTCTGAATCAGATCTTCTCCACTGGAGAAGGAACCAAAAGCAGTGAATGAAGCTGAAGGTGCTACAATTACTTTGGCAAAAGAAAATTAAACAGTTGATGGAAAGATACAGCAGCTCTCTCTCGGTATACACCCTAAAAACAGTGCATTCTCTCAGATGTAGTTATTCTTGGTTAAATATAGCAAACATGCGACCATCTGTACATTTTTGCAAGTATTCCAATAAAATAAAGTTCCATAAAGCTTTGAATGTGTTTGAATGTAATATTTAAACTGTTCCATGGTTAATTTAATGTTCCCCAAGCAAATACTTCTGTTCAAATATTTAGTAACTCTTGGGAAAACTTTTGATATAGATATATTGCACATAAAATTGGCATGGTTTATATTTTTAGCTCCATTTTCTAAATATGAGACATTTTGTGTACTTATGGAAGAAGAATGTGTACCGGGGAGTAAAAATGAGTTCAACAAACATGCTAGATCAGATAACGTTACTTCAGGCACTGGAAGTCTTTCTGAACATTTCCCAGTTTCCTAGAAAATGTGCGCCATTGCTCATATGTGGAGATGGATCTCCTGTGCCGGGTTTCCACAAGGAAGATGGGTCACAGTGGTAGGTGTGAAAGGATGATTTGAAACAAGGGAGTAAAGAGATTTAAAAAGGTAACAAAGAAAATTACTTAGCCCAAAGGAGGGGAGGGGCCAACACCACAAGGTGTGGGGAAACAGGAACGTAGGCAGGAGGGCCAAATACTTCCTGATTGTTTATTGACCAGCTGGGCAGAACAAAATGACCCTATTGTAGCCCACCGGGGGCAGGGCTGGACTGGGAAGAAGGGCCGGTGTTGGGGCAGCACGGAGCAGGTGGGCGGAAAGTGTAACTCTCAGTACCCTATTAGCCAATTAGGGGAAAGGAGGAGGGAACAAGCGGCCGGGAGCAGGGTTCAAAAGGGGTGTGTGAACATGTGCTCAGGTGAACAGGAAAATGGGAAGGAAACCATTCCTTTCTGTTCCCTTCATTGCAATAAAGTTTTAAAAAGAACTCTCTGCATGCCTGGAATAGTTTTCTCTTCCGACGGAAAGGGAAGAGTGATTGGAACAGCAGTTCGGAGCAGAGCGCAGGCTCCGACTTTCCCCCAGGTTTCTGGCCAGTGGCTGGCAGTTCAAACCACCCGGAGGGCAGCTGCACTCAGTTACAAGGCAGGGCTGGGAAAGAACTTGGGGAGTTCAGAGGACAATGAGGCTCGGGCAGGATCCTGCTGGCAAGGATCTCTGAAGTCATACACCTGGAGCTCTTGGGAAAGCGCTGCCTAGCATGTAAATGGATTTGCATGCCAATGTGGGGCGCAAGGAAGGGGAGATACACACTGCATAAGTGGCAGGAGGAGCAAGCTGGAAACGTTGAAAGGAGTCGCTGGGGCTCCAATGCTCAACGCCCAGCTGTACAGGGCGGTGGTGCGGGATGCAGAAGGGAAGTCTAGGCGGCCTTGAGGGCACTGCAAGAGCATCTGAGCTGTGCAGACAACAGGAGATTCTAACTGAGCTTGGCAGGCGCTCCAGTATCTTTCTGCAAAGGATGCAGTCCTAGGCATGTCTAGACAGCAAAGGCCCTGCAACGTCCAGCGTTCCCCAGCCAGCCATGGGATGTGCAGCCGTTTTTCCTGACTAAATGTGCACAGGATTTTTCTTGGTACAATTAAAATGAAATAGAGGAATGAATTCCTGTCACCTACAGAGCTTTGGCTATGGAGCAGTAGAGGAATAAATGAAATCCCACCAGCAAAGAACAACATACCTCAATCAGAGGTAATCCCCTGAGCTGTTTGTAGGGTACCCCATACTCCTCATCACAAAGGTAAGGAGTAAATCTTTTCAGCTCTTTGACCAGTGGAGGACGCTACAATTTCTGCTCACAATCAGCTTCATATATAGGAAAGATACTCTATGGGCACCATCCAGTGTGGCTGTCCATAACCTTCTGAGCTTGGAGGGCTATGGGAATCCAATGAAGTGCCAAGGAATCCTTACCTCTGTGCTCCCCACAGCCTGCAAAAGGCAGAAATGGTTGCTTCAGCTATGCCTTTTGCCCCTGCTTGTGAGGAAGAGACAGCGGCACTGTGGGGACTCTTTGAGGAAAGCTGTGCCTTACTTCTCTCCTGGAAGGCTTCCAGTCTCATCCAACAAAGCTACCCCAAAGCTGTTGTAGCAGTGACGTGAGCAAACTATATAGCTTCAAATAACTATTGCAGCCCAATCCTAGGCATGTTTCCTCAAAAACAGGTGTTACTTTTTTGTTTATAAATGGCATTGGTTTCCAAGTGTAAGAGTACCACCTAAAAGTGAAAAGAGAACAATCGGACATGCTGTGACTTTGTAATTTGCGTACGGCTCCCTTTAAACCACAGTTTATTATTGTTTTGTACAAACCGTGCAAGATGTGGTAACCTTAGCTGCGGTCTGTTTGAAACAAGGTAACTTCAAGCCGTAGATGATGAAGCTGTTTCTAACCACAACTAGCATTAGCTGCAGTTGGTCAGATTCATAATGCCAAACTGCATTTTATTCAAAAAAAAGAGGAAGCAAAAGGTTCTGATTTCCCTGAGCTGTGAGAGAAGGCAGGAGGGGTTGGCTCTATGAGCCAGAGGTTTCTTGCAGCTCATTCTTGTCATGATAAACCCTGATTTATCATGATGTCTGAAACAGATCAATATGTTTATTCAGGAACTGAACCATGAGCAAAGAAAAGGCATACCGGAAAACAGGCCAGTGCGAGGCAAATGGTATCCATTCATTCTTGCTCATTATGCTTGCTCTGCTTTCCGAGATGCCGTCCTGTGCAAGTTTCTTCTTGTTCATCTTCTCAGACATTTGCCTAGTTGCTTAGGCAAGAAAGAATTGACACCAGTGGCCAAACAAGGACACACCTGCACAGAAGGTAGAGCGTTGCCCTTTCTCAGGGCATCCGCGAACAGCTGACGCAGGTGCTGGTAGGCGGGCAAACATGTTGTGGGTAGTATCTTTCCTGCACAAATCTGCAAAGCTGTACAACACAGCTAGCATTTCCCACTCTATTTTTAAATAAGACACTTCCCACCCACCCCTAACAGGCTTGTCACCTACACAGTGGTGAGTTGCGTTCCCTCTGAGTCATGCGTGCAATCAGTGATGTGATCCGGCAATTGATCTTATATAAACCTCTGAAATTGCATTCCCAAGAACTATAACTTAGTACTTCCCCTTCCAACAAATCCAGAGATTACAACTGATGATTCAAGTACTGCTGAAACACTCCGATTTCAGCAAATCCAAGCCTGCCTCAACCATACTTGTATCATCAATTGTAAGAATGGTAAGTTATGCTATTTTGTTGATTAGCTTATTGTTTGTTTATATGTTGCTCTTAAATTGTTGTTTGCCGTTAAGTTTACACATCTCTGTGGTTAAAGTCAACACACAGAACGAGCTTGGGATTTCCTATTGCTCTGCATAGTAAAATTGTGGGAACATTTCATAATTCTGTTAATGTCCATGGTGGTAATAAATAACAGTGTTGCTGTTATATAGCATCTCAGAGCAGCTTTCTCCATCCCGGTGCCCCCTACATGGACATGAACTCCCAACAGCCCCATCCAGAATGGCCAATAGTGAGGAATGCTGGGAGCTGGAGTCCAAAACATCTGAAGGGCCCCAGGTTTGAGAGGGCGGTCTCTCCAGTAGTTGGACTATAACACCCATCATCCCTCACCCTTGCCTATCCTGACTAGGGTTGATGGGAGTTGCCATCCAGCAACATCTGGAGGGCCAGATATTCCCCACGCCTGCCTTCGAGTGCCCACGGAACTTCCCCTGCATGAACCAGAGAGTGGTGGCCCCCTACCTCTCTGGAGTTCCCTTCCTAGAGAAGTGTCCATGGGCTCCCACTGGAGACCCTGCAGCAGGCCTTAACAAGCAAAACTAATCATGCCTTGCCAGCCTGCTAGGGAGCAGCGCAGGTGGGAGCCCAGCCCTTCTGAGAGCACTAGGTCGAGGAAGGCTGCTCCAGCTGCTGCTGCTGCTGCTTCCAGAATTTAATTTTCCTTCTATCATGTTTAATGTTGATGTTATTGTTTGCTATGCTGCAATACTTTGTTCTCTGTTGAATGCTCTGTGAGGGTTTATTCTGAAAGGCACGGATATAAATATACAAAATAAATATATTTAAAATTACACCCATTGCATGTTAAATATATAACATAAATGAGTTTTCAATCAACCCTGCAACAGAACACATGGTGTAGATGAAGAGCTGAAGCAGAGAAAATAGAGGTCTGCCTGAGGCAAGATCTGAAGTGTTTACTCCATCCACAGCTCACATTCTTAGCCAGGAGGCTATGGGAGCCCTCTGCAGAGTTAGACACACAAGAAAGCAAAGGCTCGCCCCAAGGAACATACAATCAACACTGACATCAGCCAAGAGAAGGAAGAAAACAGGGAGGGAAATAACCAGAGAGGCCAAGATAACACGGAAGAGGCTTTAGGCGCCAACCCCCTGCACGCTTCTAGAAAAGCAGCGTCTCACTGAAATCAATGGGCCATAACTCTGGGGAAGCATGCATAAGCTTGCGCTCCCGGTCAGAGAGGAGAAAAAGCAAACTGTCTTTGCAACATCCATTTGGTTCCCCTGTACCACAGCAGACCACCCACCATTCCCACCATGGGCTCTGAGCACCGTGCTTCAGTAACCTTCCGTGGCATTAACGGCCTCTCTCTTTGCTTGTGCATTAAGAATTCTTTTCCCCAAACACTCCAGCTAAAAGCCTTCTGTCCTAGTTGGAGGTCTGCGCCACTTGTCCTGCCACATTCAGAAATTTAATTACACACAGACTGAACTATTTTAGGGCAAAAGTGTTTGACTATTTGAGAGCTACAAATTATAAGGTTCCCCCACCTCCGCCACTCTAAGCGCAATTAGAATTCACCAAAGTAATTCCAAGATGCTCTTTAAGGGAAGTTGCTTGGGGTATTTTTAAAGTAAAAGAAAAAAAAGGGGGGGGGAATAAAGGGAACAATCAGCATAAACATATTAGGTAGTACTAGGGATGGCATGAAAAACAGATTCCATCAATTTATGTAGGGACCGTCTAGAACAAAACCCTCACAATTAGCACATGCATCTATCGTAACACCAGCTGCTTCTAAATGCTTGCATAAACAAACACAGTTTCAAGGTTTGGGCAGTTTGTTTCAGATACTGCAATGATATTCCAAGTCATTTTAAAACAAAGAGAGGAAGACCCAAATCATCAGCTGCTATTCTTCAAGCCAGATGTGCAGAATGTGTGACCTGAAGAGGTGCAGACAATGCATTGTCAGGGATGGAGACATGAATATTGTAAGCCGTCCTGAGATTTTTATATAATAGGATGGCATGCAAAAGCTTTTAATAATAATAAATAATGAGGCCCTGGAGAACTGGGCCCCCATAAGTTCCCACCTCTGTGGCCAACAGCTGGGGGTGAAAGGAGGGCCACAGGGCCCTGGCTTCTGAGCTCGGATTGCAAAACAGAACAGGGCGCTGTGGAGCATTCAGTGGAGCACGCAGAGCATGTCAGGACACAGCGCATTCCTCCCACACTCAGGCATGTTAAGCTGTTTGGTGCCAGAGGATCTCTCATGGCTCCCGCGAAGGAGCTGTTGCAATTACATTGTAAAGATGCTTCCTGTTTGTCACATAGCACATCCCCACCTTCCACATGCAAACCATTCTTTGTTCTTTGTTTGGGATCAATACCATTGCAAAACATGGTTTCTGCAATACAAGTTAGGAATGCATTGCAAATATCAACATTCAGCCCTGCCCCACCACAAAGCCAACCACAATAACTAATAAACCATTTAAAATGCAGTTTGAACTGGCGTAAAACCAGCCAGTCAATTTTAATTAATAGTCTTAATTAAAAGGCAGTTGAAACCAAGTCAGGGTACTCCCAGATGAAAGTTTATTGTGCAATTCCACTGCCTCGCTAATGAAATTTTATGAGGGTCCTGATGATGTGTCTTCAGTCAGTAGCACCCCACCCCCAAATGTTCCCATCGATTCTTCCATCTTTTTATTTATTTTTATTTATTTAAATATTTATATGCCGCCCCTTGCAGCAGCCTCTTTAATTCTTATCAGAAAAAAACAATTAAAGGACTAAATAGCTGCCCAGTGGCTTTTGATTTTTTAGTGAATACATGCTGAATCTTCAAATCCTTTGAAAGGCTATAGTTGATGGGACCAACCATTCTGGAGGATGCTGTGCAATTAGGGGCCACTACGAAAAAGGCTGTGTCCCTACACTCTTTCAACAAGGGGATTTTCAAATGCAGGGCACTTTGGAAGGGGGAGAATAAACCCTCTTGGTCCACTTTCATTGTCTTCCTGCTTCCAAAATATTTGAGGAAGCAGTGCTTGTGTAAGGCACCCCGCATGGCATTCACCTTCTCTTCTTGCCCCTTCTTGCTCTTAGCTCCTTATTTGTCCAGAACGATGCCATGGGAAGCCAAATACTCTGTGATTGGCATTTATGCACATGCTTCATCAATTCAGTGCTGTGAGATTCCAAACTTGGAGCTGCATAAGTAGACACAGAAATGTGCATCACAGAAGAACCCTCGAAGGATGATTACTCCCTGCAGAGAGCTGCATGAGAACACTGAGGTGGGTGCCAGAACTACAGCATAACAGATAAAAAGCTTGGCTGATCAAATCCTGTGCTTGTTTAATTGTCCTTCCAATTATGCGGCTCTATGATTTTTTAAAAGCTGCTTCTCCAATAAACTGCCCTTCTCTTCCAATGCTCATCCCTTTAGGGTGAGCCGAGTCCTTCTGAGAAGTTGGAGGGACATGCGGCCCCACGGCTCAAGGCTTGCCACTGCGCCATGGACACACATTCCTGCCCTGCCGGCCGCACTCCCTGCGGCTGGGTTTTGGGGCAGGGCTCTGCTGGCTCCCGCTCCCTGCCAGTCTCACAAGGTGGGGCTTCACTGCACTGCCGAGGCAGGCCGGCCTCAGGCCATCAGAACGAAAGCACGACCAAGGCGCAGAAGCAGCCCTGGCCCACGCCCCTTTCCTCCAACCAGAAATATGTGTTGATTTCCTGGCGTTGGGGTGTATCCCTCCATTCTAAAAGATCAAAATGTCTCTCCTAAGGTTTGGTTATGGCAGTAAGAACTCTAAACCAAATTATGCTGGCATTTGGGGGGATTTTGGCCACACCCATTTGGCCCTTGGACCTGCCCACCACTGGGATGTGGCCCCAATGAGCTTCTCCAAAATAGAATTCAGGCCTCGGGCTGCTGGGGGCTCCACACCCCTGCGATATCCCTTGTTCCTTCTTGGCCGTCTAATGTGTAGGAAGCTGGACTTGCCAAGTTCTTCATAAAGGCATGCTGCTTGAGCACCTGGCCTTCTGCCTATTTCATGCAATTGCCTTTTAAAAACTGTTTTCAGGAGTTGCCATCACTTGGCTTAAAAACAACAACTTGAAAACAGAAATAACTGTTTTCTAACCGTAGGCTGACTGTGGTGTTCCAGCTAAGAGGTGAAGAGAAATATTCAGTAAAACACTTTTCTAGAAAGGCAACCCTGCCTAAGTTATAAAGCATTGCAACAGTTCGTTAAAATTAATTTTAGTGTTTTACAGCAACTGCTAGCCAAACTGCTTTTGTAATTAGCAAACGTGCCTGAAGTGTTGATGATTAAAATCTATTTTCCTCCCACTTCTAATGCATTTAGTGCTTTAAAAATATTTGACACTATATGACTGGCATTTTGGGGCTGAGTATTTCATGTCTGAGCAGGTCTCTGGTAAAGTATACTCTGGGGTGACAGACCAACAGCATTGCTCTGATGGAGACACTATTTTAGTTTCCCACAATGCCCTGGAGTGACACTGGGTAAGGGGCGCTCAGATCAGTGTGCCTCAAGGCAGCATCAAAGAGAAACCTTGATAGAATACCATGGTCCTGACTGTTCCTCAAGGATTCTGCATATTATTTATATCCCTCCTTTCTTCCTGGTTACACAGTCCTCCTCTCTGTTTTTTCCTCTGAGCTTCATGGAGACTAGGACTCGGATCTCCCACGTCCAGCACCTGAACCACTATGCCACCCTGGCCGTCACTTGGCATCGGTGCCATCACGCAGTAGTTGACCAGTCAAAGTCCAACCAATTCTACTTCACACTCCCCCAACCTTACAGGCTACAAGCAGGATGGCGAGAGTGTGGGCTATTTCCGCTTCGCACTAGCTCAGCACCATGGACAGGGGCTGCAACTCCATGACAGAGTGCCTGTCACTCTTCAAGAACAATCGGAAGTTCGGAGATGACCCATCGTCAGCCTCGGATGTGGGCAGCTCCAGGAACACCAATGATGGGTATCTTCCAACAGAAGACCAGGATAATAGAGGTGGATGGAGAAGCTGGCAAGACATCAGAGGCTCAGAGGTGAAGGCAATGTCAGGAGCAAGCATGTTCGGATACCCTCCAGGCACAGCAGGTCAGAGGCAAAGGTGAAGGAGAAATGGGCAAGGGTCAGGTACCAGGCAAGGGGGCAGGACCAGAGGAGAAGGCAGAGCCAGGAGCACAGAGAATCGTGTTGCTTTGGCAAACCTGGGCTGGACTGGAGAGCCTTTCACAGGCCCTCCTGAAGCTCCTAGTTGGTCTGCATGACCGCACTGGCCCTGATCCTGAAAGCACCAGAAGCTTGGACACCAATCCTGCATGTGGCCGAGGCCGCCTTCTCTATCAGGCCATCAGGGGCGCTGCATCTCTTTGCTATTCTTGACAGTGGGTTATGTTGTCCCCAGACTCGCAAATACAAGGTTTCCTATGTTTCTTCCCTTTTCACACACCACACAGCAAATACCACAGCAAATACCACACAGTGTATGATTTCTGCAACATACACCCAGCAGCAAATTGCACCCCATGATGTACATGGTGCTCCTGTACCGTAAGCCTGTTTACATTTTTTTTGGTCATATTCACACTTTATATATTTAGGTGCATGCTTGGAATTCTTTTTGTTGCAGTCTGAAGGTGACAGTCTAGAAGCTGTTAAAGATTAGAGAGTGTACACCATCCTCAGCACATGGGTTCTACTAAATCACACGGGACTTACTCTCAAATCAATATGATTAGGTTCACAACATTTCTAAAGAACTCAGGCTAAAAATACTGAGTGACCGAGACAGAAATTCAAAGCCTGAATCTGGCTGCTTATGCAAATAGAGACTCTTCCTACAAACAGCCTGAATGTAGAAATCAATGGGATTCAGCTAATGGAAGCAGAAAGAACTTGGAAGTAAATCCCTACCTTTCAAGCCACTTTAAATACTTGGAAGGCTAAGTAACTTGATGACATTCCACATCAGAGACTTTGTCAAGTGATATTTAGCCATTCATATGATGGACAAGTCAAAGTCAAAGATTTCCTGTCCACCTTGAGCCATATTTATTCAGACAGATTAATATTAGTAAAATAAGAAGGGTATTTGGCCTAATAGCGTATATTTTAATTGCACATGCACATTAAAGGATACTTTTCATTCATATTGTTGAGGACATCTAAAAAGCTTCTAAGATTCATTTTGGAGTGCAATAATTTACCAATCAAAGGCACCTTGGGCTAGAAGGGGGAAAAGACTTACTTTGAAATAGCCACACTGAAATAAACAGGATTGATCTGGAGAAAATAATTCCACGTGCTTCCAAAAAGACAATCCAGACAAGTCTAAGGTCCATTGCAATCTAACCAGGTTTACTGGTACAGAAGCTCTCACAGGCACTGAAGAGACACCTGTAATTCTTTGAGGTGATTGGCAGTATGAATACATTTTACCCGTGCAGGGAATCCTAAGTACAGAATGTCAATTCTTGACATCTCTACTTAGGAGCATAGAAAGTTACATGATATCCGGCTCAAACTAGCTTTCTACTTAGCTTTATTTACTGTCTTTATTCTGACCAGCTGGCCTCAAAGATTCATTTAATTGGAGATGCTGGAGCTGGGATTTCTGCAAACAAACAATGACTGTGGTAGGGGAAGATCAGGGTTTGCCCAAGATCCCATCAGAGCAGACACTTAGGTTAGATAGACAAATAGTTTGACCTGGTATAAGCAGCTTCCTGTGCTCTGAACCCAGCCTGTGCATATACTAGGATTCTGTAGGAAAGCAGAAAAACTCAAAATCTGGTATTGGGTGGGAAAGCCAGAGCCTAAAGAATCTCAGATTTCGTTATTTTAAAACGTGAAGCAAGCTACTAGCCCTCATGAGTAGGTTTCATGACTACAAATAGATACTTCAAAGCATGAGACCAGCACTTGCTCCAGACTTAGAATCCCAAGAACTGTCCTGTGGTTGGGGGGGATCAAAGGTTATGGCCCCACATCACCTCTTGGCCCTCTGAAACCAGTATAAAGTCCACAAAGTAGTAAACATTGAATAATAGTGCAAAAGGCCCCCACAAATTTGACTGGCATGCATTATAGAGACAGGTTGCAGAGCTCAACTTTTCCTGGCTTAGGAGCTGGATTGTCCAGGCACTGAATTTAGGTGTTTGTTTTTAAGTGAAGTGAGATAGTGCTGGCATGGCCACTTCCACGAAACTGTCTTGAGAGCTGCTCTCATGCCTTCATGTCACTTATTTCTCTTGAAATGCACATTCCAGGATGCAGCGCTCTCTTCTCCTTTCATCGCTGGAGCCATGCCTTAACTAGTCACACCTTCCTTTACACAACCCCTGCCACAGAGCGATGATGGCCAAGATGCCCTTTATCCGCGAGACCACGGGAATCCCCCCCGCTGGCCCCGTCCCGCCTGCTGTCCTTGGCTCTGTCCTGATTCAAGGCCAGAATGAGCTGCCTTGATGCCCACGGCAGCCTGCACCCCCCCCCCCATCATGAACGAACACAGCACTTGGGGGTTTCACCAGAACAAAACTGCAGGAATCCCTGTGCAGGGCCTGAAGGGCTGTGGTGGTTAAGCAGCCGTCCCAGCCTGGGGGCCAAAAACGATCATACTCCCAGCCAGCAAAGCCCACGGCTGCAATGAGCTGCAGTCCCACATCCCTGGAGAGCACCAGGCTCCGTCTGCACTCGGCCATCAAGCTCACCGGGCAACCCTGGTTACTCACTGACCTCGTCTGCACCGCATGCAGGGCTCACTGTGGGTTATTTAAGCACTGGGTTAGTTTATTCGGGTTTGTCTGGCATGCCAGCACCCCGCCGGGGACTGAATGCTCAGAACGCAGCCGCATGCGCCTGGCATGGGCCATGCTTTGATGCGCGTTAAACAGCCCTGCATCCGGAGAGAATCAGCCTCTCGGCTTACAATACTGCACAGGGCTACTGGAGATAAAAAACATGAGGGATGGAACATGTGCATGTTCAGGAGGGAACCCTGAATTTCCCGGGGGGAAGGAGAGCTAGAAATGTATTGCTATCATTAAAATGACAACAGACCTCTAAGGGCACTGCAGCTGAAACGCAAGCTCTCATCTCGTGCATGCACACCTGATTCTTTTCCTCTCACCTGGGTCCTGGGCAAATGGAATGTGCTTTACTGTGTTTGGCTGCAGAAAGAAGATACGATAATTCCAGGCTGCCTGGCTTGCTGCTCTCACCAAGCCTCGAAGCAATTCTGGCTTTTTTACTGCTTTGAAAACATGCCTAATTATTCCAAGTGAAAAAGCAAACACATTAGATAACCTCTGATGCCAGCCAGCTGCATGCCCCTCTCCAGCTTGTGCCCAGGGCAAGTGGCTCTATTGACCTACCCTAGTTATATTATTTCTGATATATATCTGAAAAGACCAGCTTCAGAGAAAGGAATGTTACCAGGCTTCAATGAACCCTGACCAGAAGGACAGCCTGGATTTCCCATACCTTAGATTTTTCTAAAGTTCAGGAACAGCTCAGTCTGCAGAAGGCAGCTAGCAAAACTCTTTGCAGCATGCAGGTAAGAATGAACATGAAGATTTTAAATGAAGATGAAGATTTTAAAAGAAAAGCACTGCTGTCACTTTGTGTGTGATTTGCAACCTCTTTGCCCTGCAGCAAACTTCACCAGCCTGGTGCCCCCTTCCCCAAATAGCCAATTGCCCTTTGGCTGGGGATGATGGGAGTTCCAGTCCAGCACTCATCCAGAAGGCAGCAGATCAGAGCAGGCTGTCTTAGAGGAGAGCCAGTGGCTCGCTGCATGCCTCTGGCCAAAGCACCCCCTGCGGTCAAGTCCTGTGCTGTTCCTTGCTTTGGTGCGGCCCCTAGCAGAGGGCAACTCTCCCATTCCAAAGTTCTGCAGTGAGTCTCTTCCACACGAGCTGAGCCCACACTGATCATCCCTTTGGGCACCAAGTGTGTACGCCTGGAGCTTGCACAACCCAGCCTGCCAGTGCCGGAACAGCATCCCTGTGAGGCTAGTGATCCTTCTTGCTACTCCAGAGAAAATTTCCGCTACTGATGCCACTACATCAAGCTGCTTTTAAAAGCCAATCCACAGCGGCAAATGGAGAGACTGGGAAATCCACCTATAAAACAGACTGCACGTGCTCACAGTCAAGCTGGCCAAAAATCTGACACCAGGCTCAGATTTACTGTTTTTCCTCATGGTCAGGTCTCCCCTCTCAGTGACAAAACCTTTAAGATACTAGCACTGTCAAGAGATCCCGTTACCATGGAAAGCAGCCATCCTCCAGGTGCTCACTTGAAGGGAAGTTCAATAGAAATCAAGTGAAGCTCATTTCCTGGTGAGAGAGTCCAGTCCGTGCCCAGGCTGCAAGGCAGCCCCTTTGATGCCAATCAATATGGTTACTGTCTCGCAGATGAGTTTCTGCACCGGGTTCAACACACCTCCCAACAAAATGGAATACATGACTACAAACTTCAAGAGGGCCACTCATTGGGTGCCTGTAGCAAGCAAAAGTCACCTCCTAGCAACCACAGTGAAGAAGTTTGTGACATGGAAGCGTGTTGGTTTACCCTTCTCTCTTCCAAGCTCCAAGCAAGCCGGGAATGAAACACAAACAGATATGCTTGCAAGCAGGCTGATCAAAATTGCTGCAAGTTACTAACTTTTCCAAAACTTATCGGCAATAGTACTTAATGCAGAGTCAAACTTTAGCTTGGGGCAGCAAGATCTGAACTTCTGGGGCAGCACTGAAGCAGCATGTGCTTGGGATGGCGAGGGGCTCAGATCCTTGGCAATACCAGAGAACACTGTGGGAGCGGCTGGCAGGCTCAGCTGCTTCAGTGCAAAGCAGAGAACCTGGAGTGCACCTCGCCGAGGGCATCTTGTGGCTCAGAATCATACCATGCCCAGCACTTTTTCAACACCCTGTGTGGGATTTGGGAGGAGCATCGCTGGGATTATGCAGCACAACCAACCCAGAGAGGCGCAGGGGGCGTGGGTGGGGAGGGAACCTTGCCCATCTAGTCCCACAGCTGCGAGATGTGGCCGCAGCATGTTCCCCACTGTGGTGCATAGCCCATCCTGTGCCTGTCTATTCGGAAGTAAATCCACTATTGCATTAAGTGGGGCTTATCTCAGACGTGCAGCAGGAATAGTGACCATAGAGAAGGCCTGCTAACAGTTCAAGGGGCCTGAGTCCCAAGTACAGGATTCCTGTTTTAGGATGTAATCCTGCACATGCTTGCAAAGGAAAAAGTCCCACAATCCCTGGCATTCTCCGACCAGCATGGCTGGCTGGGGAATGATGGAAGCTGTCACCGTTTTTCCTGTCTCGACATGTATAGGATTGCAGTGCTAAATTGTAAGCTAGGAGAAAGATGTAGTTTGAAAGAGAGCGAATGAGAGAGACATACCAAGAAACGGGCAGAGTTAACATTGCTGCAGCTGGGCAGTGTGCTGTTAATGATTAGAACGGCCTTCCCCAACTTGATACCCCCTCAGATGTTTTGGACTTCAACACCCATCAGTCCCAGCCAGGATGGACAAGGGGAAGGAATGCTGAGCATTTTAGTCCAAATGATTAGGGGGAGCCTGAGATAGAGGGTTAGTTTAGGATTGGGGGACCCAGAATTAAATCCCCACTTGGTGAACAAACTGAGTTCGTCCATCACCAACTCTTAATCTAGTTGGCTTAGGGATGGGAGGACCCTTTGGCTCTCGGGATGTTGTTGGACTGTAACTCCCATCATTCCTGAGCATCAACCATATTCGGGGGGGAGAGGCACCCCCACAACAGATTCCCTACCCCCTGGAAGAGAACTTAGCAACAAAGACACACGAAATCAGCAGCACTAGCAAGCAATTCCAGGCACCCACGTCAGGTCCCTAGGACCCAGGAGGCCTTACGCTCGTGTGAGCGAGCACAGGATCGGGTTGTCCCCGGGAGGGACTAACTCCCACCAACCGAACAGGACTTGCCTTGCGAAGCACAGTACTTCGAGGCTGCAAGCGCGCACCAACTCGCAAGTAAGCCCGCCGCCACCCAGGTCGGAGGCGCCCTTCGCCTCCGAGGGGCGAGCGCGCACTGCGCCGCTCCGATCGTGCGCTCGGAAACCCCGGGAGAGCGCGGCGAAGTCGAAGTCCCCGCCGCCTCCTGCCGGGCTCCTTCCCGCGAGCCCCGCGCCGCCCCACGCCGCGTCCCCCGCCGCCAGAGCGCCGCCCGCCCGCGCAGACCTACCCCATCTCTCGGCACTTCTCGCCCGCCGCGCAGCCCGGCGGCGACAGCGCGCTGGCCGGAGGGGTCTCTCCGCCCCCTCGGTCGCCGGGCGGCAGCGCAGGGCGCGTCCCGACTTCGCACATTGGGCCGGCCCGGGAAAACTCCCTCCGCGGCTCCGAGGGGCGGCGATAGAGAGGCGCGCCGCTCGGCGGCCGTGGAGGGCGCGAGAAGCCGCCGCCGCCGCGCCGACCCTTGCGCGCCACGCAGCCGCCTTCCCGCTTCGCTGGCCGCCCGGTCTTTACATAAGCGGCTCCCGCGCGGCGCCGGGCGGAGAGAGGGCGAGGCGGCCGGAGGCGGGCGCGCGTCCTCCGGGGCGCCGCTCGGACGGACCAGGCGGCGGCGGCGGCGGCGGCGGAGGCTCGCAGGGCCACCTGCTCTCCCGCAGCCGCCTCCCACTCGCGGGGCGGAGAAGCCACTCGCACGCGGCGGCGGCGGCGGCTCTTCCCTGCGAACCCGGAGCTGCGAAGGGGCGGGGCGGGGCGGGCGGGCGCCAATCAGCGGGGCCGCGGCTTCCTCCCTGCGCTCGCTTACCGCTTGCGCGCGATCCTGTGCCCTGTCGCTCCGTCCCGCCGAGTGCCTGAAAGCGCCGGAAGGGCGCCCAAAAGTAGGGGACCCCCCCTTTTAAAGTAAATTTGCAAAGTGCTATTTCACTATTTGTTTAAAAAGGGGGGGGGAGGGGCGAGCAGGCATCCCCGCGACCCCGAGAGGCTAAGACGGGCTTTTGCTCGCGTTGTGTTCAGTCCACGAGACTTTGCTCCAATGGGAATACGGAAAGCTGCCCTCCCAGCTCGGCAGGATTTGCTTCTTGGGGGGGCGGGAGGGGGCTGCGCTAGCCTGATAAGAAACTGGGGGTGGGAAAAAGAAGAGGCAGTGGCATGTAGCAGTTAGAGTGCCAGATTAGGACTGGGGATGCCTGGAATGAAGTCGCTGTGCATCCACGAAGCGGGCCAGATTACCTGGGGCCAGTCACTCACGCACTAGCCTACCTCTCAGGGTTGTTGTGAGGATAAAATCAGAGAGGGGAGAGCAGAAGTACCCTGTTAGTCTGAGAGGGAGTGACTGGCCCAAAGCAACCCAGTGAGCTTCATGGCACAGTGGGGACTAGAGCCCAGATCTCCCAAGTCCCAGGGATGGGAATACGGGGGCTTCAGCACTTTTCAGTTAACACCCCCATCTTGCCCCCTCGCCACATTCGCCCATGTGATCATAGACAGGGTTACTTAGGGATGCTTCCAGACATCGTGTAATCCCATAGAATTTCATGGAGGCCCAGATGACATCAACTTCCCTTTGTAGCTACTTCTATCAGAAAGCAAGCTTCTAGATAGAGGGCTCCTAGCATTACTGATGAGAAACCATTGAGCAGCTCTTTCATCTTGTGTATTTGTTTAATGGATTTTCTGCAGTAAGAAAGAAGTGGTGAGGGTGACAAGCAGCAGACAAGCATGTCTGAACAGCCCACCTCATAAGGCACTAAAAGTTCCTGTGTGCATGTGTGTATTTATTGAGACAGTTTGGAGAAGAGGCATGCAAATTTAGCCCAGCCTCCTCAAAGTGACAGGCTCCTTATATTTGTACAGGGATTTTCCCTTTGAAAAATGCCCCAAAATGTAAATAATATGTGTAAGGCATACTTTAAACTTTACAGCGTAAAACAAAGTTATGTTGGGTTGGAATCCTGTACTCACTTACCTGGGAATACACCCGTCATACACAGGGTCAGGGAAACATGTATAGGATCGCTCTCCATGGATGAAGTTCTGTGGTTCATAGGACAATGTAAAAGAAGAGCACCTCAGCTATCGGAATGTAGAGAAATGGAATAAATATATCAAGTACCATTTTAATATGTGCTTAATATCATTTGCTTAATTTACAAATGTCTAGCTTTAACTGTTTTAGATGTTCTTGGTTTACTGCTGAAAGGTTGCATTGTTTTAAATTGCACACCACCTTGATGGCTTTTAGCAGAGCAAGTGGCTTATAACTAACCAGATAATGCCTCATGCATACACAAACGACTGACTAGTTCTTAAATGTGGGCCTTTCCATGCCTTGGGATTTTGTTTGGGCCCTGTGATTTAGGGGTCTCTGCTCTATTCCCAACTTCTATTCACAATATGCTTGCTACCTGGCATGAACTAAAACTATTTAATGCAAGTGAACTAATATTAGTTGCATTTGCTTTATGGCAATCCTTTGACTGGCTGAGCATGATCCTCATGCAGCTCCCTTCTGATGCAACCCCCCATATACTCTCATAAAAGTAGGCCCAGTATTTTAGTCTTAGTCAGCTCTTATACACTGATTTCTTACTTCTTTAAAAAGACATGAGCTATAGGTGACTAATTTACCCTTTTTAACTTTAGTATAAATTAAGAAAATAGTAAATGCACTGATGGAAAAAACTCAGTGGTGCTATCAGGCTAGGAATTAAGAATATAGGTTTACAAGCCCATAGAATAAGCTGTCTGTGGGGTGGAGGGAACACAGCAGAGCCGGCTTATTACAACTTGGTGTAGACAAATATACCGTCATCTGATGAGTCCCATGCAAAACTATTGTCTAGATCAGGGATCTTACGCTCACCACACCACTGCATCCCGCAGCACCATTCCAAGCACCCACCAAGCTGCCCTGCCCTGCCCTGCCCTTCCCAAATGTAATTTAAATTAATACATTTTCTTCCTGGCTGCTCGGATTGCTGTTTCCATTTGTGCTCAAAACAATTCAAAGGAAGCATTTGGTGTTATAAGGTTCAGACCCCTCCTCTGCTCTGTACTCAGCCTTTTGGGCAGCTTACTTATCCTTTGCAACAGACATGTTGAAGTTGCACCAAGAACAGTTTACCAAAGGTGCCCATGGCCCCAGAAAACTGACCTACCCCTGACCTAGAGTCTAACAGTAAGTAAGGGCACCAGGGAACAAACTGGCAGCCAACATGAAAGGAATGGGAGCAACGATGCCTCAAGAAATCTGCCAACTGTGCAGAATAAGCCTGAAATTCCATCTGGGTAGCAAGTGGAGCTCTAGCAGTTTAATGTCACCAGAGCCCTGAGATGGAATTTCATCAGCCCTGTTATGTATCATGCTAAGAAGTTTCAAGGATTACTATTAACTGCAACATTGAGACAGGCTTTCCGGAATATCCCATGCAAATTTTGAAAAGCCATCCAAGATAAGCAGCCGTACCATTTTGACATTTGAGATGAGTGTAGCCCAAAGGAATTTTCTTTCATAAGGATTGCTAGATCCTCAACACTCTAATGTAATGTAGTTCCACAGCTTTAACATTGTATTTTTGAACACTCAAGCCACTAAACTTGTTTGAAGGAGATTTGAAGGCCACAGTCCTCAAACTGTATTTCACTGCAGTAGTCCTGAAGGAGTCAAGGACAACGTGGAGTCTTTACTTTTTTAGATTCTTGCATCCTGTATAAAAGGCCTTATTCCTATGACTTGCCAGTGATGATATTTTAGGGTGGCCAGGCACAAAAGAAGATAGCATTTTTGCACCTTGAATACCTTTAAGGTGTGTTAAAAAAGAAATTCCAGCAGGCATAGTCACACAAACAAGCTACACCTGCTCAAGTCCCCTCTTATATACACCTGTACAGGAGCTCTGTCCTCCATCCTGCATGACTATATGTACAAACCTGATTGTAATCAACACTTTCCAGTTAGGAACTGTAAGCCTAGCCTTTCTATGATGGTTTGTCTGCAAATGGCTATAGGTCACAGTAGTGCTGGTGACTTTGGCACAGCTTCAGAGGGGTAGGCAATATACTAGACCTAACTGATTTTGACTGTGCTGCAATGTAGGTTTATCAGAACAGCAGAATAGTAGATTTGGCCCTTGGAGTGGATGTCCCAGATCCACAAACATATGAGCTGTACTGAATGATAAAATGATCTGTATTGGGTTGAAAGCCAGGGCAAAAAATCCAAAGCAACAAGATAGTGTGTATATGAAGGAAATTCTGTGCAATTTCAGAGGAAAACAGCATCACTTTCATGCTAATTAAGCCACAGAATCATTTTGTTCTACAAAATATTTTTCTCACATATCAATTTGCATGTAGTTTGGGTGGTTTTTTTTAATTCTCAGTCTCTTGTCACCATCTGTAGCTCAAATCCCCATGCCTTAAATTGCAGGCATCTGTTTAAAATATTCATTTTTTCAGTGGCATGGGAGATTCATAATCCAAACTCATCTAATAAATGTGGGGCTATGTTTCAAAGCAACCAGAGACAGATTGCCATTTTAAATGCTGCCTTTTTCAACTTCAGTGGACATTGTCCTGCATGTGTCTAATATAAATTGAAAAGTCAAACAATACCCCAGAGGGAATGCTACTATGTTGTGTCAAGTGAAGAAATCATCTTACGGGAGAGACTGGTGAGTTCTGTCGGTGAGCTCTTTATCCAGCATAGCTTTTATTCTGCATTTTAATTGAGCTAGCCATGATGCTGAACTGCACTCTCAAAATAGTTTCAGCACCATGGATAGCTATTTTAGAGCCCAGAGCAGCCACTGCAATGGATATGGCACCCTACTGATCAGCCCTCCCCGTCTTTAGACTTTTGTACCCCTGGTGGGCCATTTCCATCCACTAGCATTTGATGGCTGATGGCTGGAGGATGCAACTCATCCACCTGGGTGGGAGATGAAATATTTTGACTTTGAACGATGACTGCTGAGAGACAGGGTAAGGATTAAGCTATATATTATGTTATTAAGGCATCTCTTCTTTTAATTGATGACATTAAAAAAGCAACCATAGGGTTCTGATACATATTGGGGATCCATTGCAGTTTTTGATGCAAAATGATCCATCACAAGCTACTACTTGTCCCCAAGGAACAAGGAACTTGTTCCAGGAAACAGCATCTTTTGGAACCAAAAGCATTAGGGGAGTTGGCAGGAAATACTTGCAGGGTCAGGAACACACTCTGAATTGGGATCCTGCAGGTATTTTTTCCCTCAAATAAGAGCAGCCAGTTTAAACATGATTTTTAAGAAGCATGAATGATACACTGTATATTTGGCTGCAAGGTAGAATCTTGCTGGGGTGGGACAGGAGGGCCTGGAAATTTTGCAGGCAGGTGACCAGTGCTGATCTGAAAGCTGTAAGGTTATTTGCTTGTTCATACTTGCTTGTTCAAGAAGAAGTGTGTGTAAATAAACAGACATTACACACTACCGTTATGACTCCAGTCCTTTCCCTTTATAGGAAAACTTTTATCTGTGAAGACAGCTGCTGGAATTGCCACTTC
Organism: Varanus salvator macromaculatus; assembly: GCA_023646645.1. Lineage (NCBI taxonomy): Eukaryota > Metazoa > Chordata > Lepidosauria > Squamata > Varanidae > Varanus > Varanus salvator. The sequence continues at coordinate 12,342,328 of JAIXND010000786.1, forward strand.
AGGAAGTGGGGAGTACAGAATGATACCTTTAATTTGTAGGAAATATTCATGCTGTAACAATCGTCAGTTTCCAGGGGGCCAATTTTTTTTCTTGCTTCTCAGCTTGCAAACCCTAAGTATAGTCGGTTTATCAAAAACCTCTCTTTGCCACCTGCAACCTGCTGAAGTGAAACCCTGTTCGGGTTTGTTGTTCATGGGGCCAGCCCAAGAGCCTTTGCTGCTAGAGGCCAAAGATAGCATGGCGCCTTTCCCTGTGCTATGTGCAAACTCCCTTCTCGGGGGAGTTGAATCTCATTTCAGCACTGGTGCTGTGACAGCATTCCTCTACTACACCTGAGGGCAGCAGGCCAGCTTGGCACGCAATGGTACTCAAGTGTAGACAGAAATAAAGTCCTGCAAAACCTAATATTGCTCAGCTGGTATGCTGCAAGTAGCACAGTGCCAGGGCCTCTCAAAAATGTGCAGCCAGCCCTGAGAACAACCCTGTCATGTAGTCTATGTTGAAAGGTGGCAACTGGCCCAGACTGAGCTTTATGAGTGGGGGTTTTAACTTGCATTTTTCCAACCACATCTCCTTCAATACTTACATCACACTGGCTCCCAAAGTAGAACATTGCAGCCTTTGAAGAAGGCAATTTGGGGTGGATTGGATTCACATAATACCACACTATGGTTATATGAATCAAAGGCCATCCAAAGGTACCTTCGATCATATCTCGACACAACTCCCACCCTGTGACCTGCTGAGCCTAGCATCTAGGGCATGCACTTGCCTTCTTTTTTCTTTTCATCTGCTTTCGTGTAGTATCTTTTTGATTTTAAAACAACAGGCAGGGATTGACTTATTTCTGATGCTTGTAAGCCACTCCGAAAGCCTTGGCTGAAGAGCAGCAGAAATATGCTTGGAATGAACGGGCCATGTGCACATGTGCTTCCTTCCTCCCCTAATCCCACCCACTCCTTAATAAATGCGTTATTTCCTCATTTTCCTGTTGCATCTGCGCTGGCGTGGGTTTGCATGAACTTGCTATCTTGGGCAAATCGTGGTCTCCAGTCCTTTCTGGCAGGGCATGTGCATCGCTTGCTGTGGGCTCAGACAGGACAACTGTAGAGTTTGCTGAGAAATAAGATCAATCGGGGCCCCATTTAATGCAGGAAATTCATCATCCAAAAAGAGGACAAAAGCAGGCACAGATCTGCAAAGAATGTCCCTGTTCTAATTTGTAAGTATGGATACACATTTAGAAATAGTTCTCTGATTACAAAAGGTGGGACATCTCAACATAGGGATGAAGCCTGTGGCCTGGAGAGCAGCCTGAGCAGGAATGCAGGTCACGTGGAAAGGCAGTGCACTTCCCTACACAGGAGGGCTGTGATCAGGGGAGTTGCGTATCTGTGCAGTTGGCTGTCCCAGTGTGACGTCCTGCTGGGAAATTTTCAGGCCCCTTTTGTTCCTTCAAGGTTCGTTAACATTCCAGTGGAGTAGGATGGGGCAGCTCTCCGAAGAGCAGACGACCCTCTGTAAAGTAGGACAAATGGCTACCCTGAATTGTGTTTGGTCAGCAGGTGTGCCGCACAAATAATTCCTCATTCTCATAGTAGCCAGTCAGACTCTGCTAAAACTAACAGAATGCTATGAACATAGGAAGCTATGCTATACCAAGCCAGTCCTTGGGCCTTCTTGGCTTAGTTTTGTCTAAGGCCCAGAAGCAGCAGCTTGACCTCAAGATAAACTGCAGGTCCCATAATCCTTGGTCCCAAAAGCCTTTACCATTGGCCATGCTGGTTGGGACTCATGGGCACTGCACTTCAAAACATCCTGACTGGACCCTGGCTACCTACCCTGATCTGCACTGGCTGACAATGGCTTTTCCAGGTTTCAGACGGGTCCCTCCCAGCTCTGCTTGAAGATCCCAGACTGACCCAGGGACAAATGAATGTGTTTCGCCACCTAACTACAGTCCTTTTCAATACTTTAATGTTCTGACTCAAGCATCTTTGGTTTGCCTGGCAAAATACAGATACAATATATAACTTGCTATCTTATTGACTTGCCAACTAAAGCTGTATCTGTTTTGTCAAATAGTTTTTAATCCCAAATCACAACTGTAAACAAAAACAAACAGCAATATTCTAAATCAGTCTTTAAAGTTCAAGGAAACTAGTATATCACCTTAGATGGTCACAATGTGGGGTTTTTTTTACTGTATTGCTCCTATGAAAATAATGCCTGTGTCATTAGAATTTGCTTTAGGTTGAGTTGTATGGATTTTGTTCTTTTAGTAGGAGAATAACTTTCACCCAAGTCTTTAAATATGTTCATGTCCATCTGGTATGTGCCTGGCTCATCCTTCCTGTTGCTTCGTCCATCTGTCTAAAATTTACTTCCAAACTGCCACATGACTTCCTCCCCGCAACTAAAGCCTATATGCAAAAGATTAGACAAATCTTTGGTAGAATCTGGAGATATATCTGGGGTCAGATCCAGATTTTAAAAGACCCTTGTCAAAGTGTCTTCTAGCCCCTAGAAGGCCTGCTTTGGTGGTTGGTAGCAGCAGACAGCAGCAGTAGCAGTGCTGCAGGGAAGCCAACATCAATGTCTCTGGTTGTCATCCTGGGGCATTTTGGAAAATATAAATGGTGGCTTCAAGATGAAGCTGCTTACACTGGAGAGCCGGTGTAGTGTTTAAGAGTACAAAGGTGGGACGGAGGAGTTCTGGGTTATAGTCACTGCTTATTTTTGGAGCTAACTGGGTGACTTTGAGCTGGCCACAGCCTCTCAGCCCAGCCTACCTCACCAGGTTGTTGTTGTGAGGATAAGAACTGATAGGAAGGGGTGAACTATATAAACTGCCTTGAATTTCTTCAAAGGAAAAAGACACAGAGTATAATATAACAAATAAATACACAAAAAACCTTTTAAAGTGGTAACTTTAAATTCGTTTAAATATAGGTGTTAGAAGTTGGTTCCCTTGGAATCCTGGGACCCCTGAAGTTGCCCAGATGAGCACTCCTTACCCAGGAGCACTTAGATAATTTTAGATCCTGGACTAAGAAGAACCTAAGAAGGGTATGGCTCGTCAGAATAGTGTGCATTGCTTCTAATGGTCTCGCTGGGGGCAGGGTTCATTAAATGGCAATGTAGAAACTCTTCAAAATGCCGCCAGTCCAGTCATGTTTGGTGGCTCTCTTGCTTATTCTGCTGAGTGAGTTTCTGCTGCACTAATGGCAGCACTGCTAACCAGATTTTATTTAATATATTTATGTGCTACCCAGTACCCAAAGATCTCCGAGATGGTCACAAAAGTAAAAAATCTAAAAACATATCATCGAATAGAAAACCTTTGACAGTTTAAGAAAAAAAGAGTGTTAGATTTGATGGTCCATTCCATCTCAACTATTATTTTAGCATGTGAAAATGTCAGATTGCCAAATTATCTGTGAATATTTAGGAACTTCCATACACTATTGAAGTACTTTTCTTGGCAGACCAGTGTAACCAATGAATTTGTTCAACTTTGCAACCCTAGTTTCTCTATTTGGGCACAGAGTGATGTGTGCCTATGCCACACATCCATACATGTGAGTGGTGTTCCTTGGCTGCGACGTATATATTCCTGATAATACGCACTTTTCTTAACAGTGACCTTTAAATGTTAACTGCCTGTTTTTAAAAAAAGGAAAGAAAGAGAGAAAAGGTGTTCTATATTGGAAAATAAAATGCAATAAAGTATCTGCTTGGAGAACAGTTTTGTTTCTCTCTTGCTGTGTAGGAGGGGTTTGCTAAATCACAAACTAAAATGCAGTCTACAATATGCTACCACTCTATAGCATCTGTTCTAAAATCCAAATAAGAACTTCAGAAATTAATGGAGGTACCCCCTGCTTTGTGTACTGTACACAGCTTTCAGAGTTTTAATTTTATGTTATTTAACCTCGTATTAATAAATTTTAAGCATAAGCCAGAGCATTGGGGGAGGGGGGGAATGAGTCTGAGAAGAAATTCTGGGATTCCTGTGACTCAAAAGCAACCATCTTTAAGAAGAAAACTACCCTATTGTTCCTCTGCCCAATCTACTCCTCTGGCTATGTAATCAGCCTGTTGCCACTCTGTACCAGCTGTGACTGCACCATTCAACCATTCTCACAGCAGAGATGCCACAGGAGGCTGCCCCTTGTTTCTCTGCATGAGTCAAGGAGTTGGAGCTTGCTTTGGCTTTTTCAGAATTTGAAAGTAATTTTGTTTTGTTTTGGAACATGAGACTGCAGTATGTTTCCAGTTATAAACAAAAAGCAGAGCTGTCACAAGTTTAGAAAACACTGCTTCATATCATGAAATGCTGACATTGTGATGTACACAATATATGAGAGCAAGAGTATATCCATGCAGAACAACCTTACCCATGAGTATGTGGAGCAAGGTAACATTGATGTTAAATTCTCCTGCACAGGCAAAGCATAAAACTATGTGTGGGGTGGGGAGAATGCCAGCAAAACAAAACCCTGCACAACCAGTGCAAGGAGAGGGGTGTGGGAACAGGTAACACTGGGGCGGAAGGAGTGCAATCCTATCCTCGCTCAGGGATTACTCCCATCCCCAGCAAGATAGCAAGAAATACTCTGGAAGCATTCTTTTTTTTGTTGTTTCAAAAACGTCTCTTCTTTAATAATAAAAAACCCCTACTTTTTAAAACACAGGCGGTTAACATTTAAAGGTCACCGTTAAGAGGAGTGCTCTTCTAGCAGGCATCGTACTGGCAATTCAGTCTTTGGGGTAACTGGGAATTGTGCCTTCTGTTCTAAGCAAGCTTTTCTAACACTCCTATCCCTACATATTATGCAGATGAATAAGGATTATTGACTCTAGTGAGCTCTAATTGGGATTGTGTTGTAAAAGCTTTTCCTTACAGAAATAGGGCTAAGTGAATAGCTTCTTTCATAGCCAAGACATCCCTGGGCTTAGCCCCAGAACTGCTTGTCAATCTTGTTACAGTAGTTCTAGATGACCCCAGAACTGTGCTGGGCCAATTATAAGCAGATGGTTATTGCACAGTGAAGGAAAAAGACTCTGCACATGTTCATCAGATTCTAAAGTCCTTTTCAAACCTTTTGGTGTATTAAACTGGTGCTGGCAGTGGTCATGGTTATTCTGTGCAGAACACAGCATGTCCAGAAGTACACTTTCATAGGTTTTAAATGAGTGGAGAGGCAAGAAGTAGAGCTGCAACTTGCAACTGCTCAGAGCAGACAGGATACAGAGCATCTCTGTACCTAATAGGATCCAAATATCATAGAGACTACTCAGCAGCAGCTGGCCAACATCAGTGGAGCCTCCTGAACCACTGAGACCAGTGGCAGAACTATGCTAGTTTGGTATTTAATAAACTCATGACTTGAGTTGAATGAGCTGCAAGTACTGATTTTGATAGTTGGACTGCAATTCTGTATACAATTACTTGAGCATAAGGTCCATTGAACTAAACAGGCCTTACTGTCAAGTAGACATGCTTACAGGATCATGTTGTAATTTATTGTGTGAATTTTAATCCAACCCTGGTAGTGAGGTTCTTTCCTGACACCCATGTTTCCTCAACAACAACGTTGCATTTTGATACTTAGGAAGAGCCTTCACCTCAAGGAGCAACAGTACTGCATGTTGACATTTCTGACTTTATTTAAATTGGAATGCCATGCATGCTTAGGCTGAGAAAAAGGCCCTTAACTCCCAGTATGCCCCAGCAACTCATGCCCAGTTTGCACAGAAAGCCGCCTTTATACCAATTTTCTGTCACCCATTACTCAAATTAAAGCCATGATACACAAGACCATAAAACACAACACTAAAAGCACAAGTTTAAAACTGCAGCAGAACAACCATCAAATTGAACTTAGCAGCGGTGCAAAACATTTTGAATGCAGCACCAGACACTGGCTTCGCTCCTCAGCAAGCAGCAATATCAAAATTGGGACTGATTTCTTATTGTTTGTGCGGCCAAGCCCACGAATAGTGATGAGAGCCTTCTCTGCCCTGTCCCATCAACGAGTGTATCAATATTTAGGTATAAGCGCTTCGCCCAGGCAGCTGCAATAATGCACTTCGGCATTTTGTGTGTGTGGAGGAGCAACGTACCCCCACAAGCCCAGCAGAGAGGCCGCTCACCCTCCCCTGTTCCACCCGAGGCAGCAGCTATTTTATGCATTTGTGACTGCTTGGTTGGGGCAGAGGCCCCAGAGGGCGACAGTCCACCCGGGGGGCTCCGGGATGCACTGGCTCTTTTCCCGCAGGGTCCCTCCACTTGCTGCCCCGCCTTGTATCGTCCCGCCGGAGCCCTTTCCCGAAATCGAGCCCCCTCCCGTGCTTCCCTTTTCACCCTTCAGAAACGGGCTCACGCAGAGGGACCACCGGCACATGCTAAAGTGTGTTTTTAAAACCCCGCGGGCCTGAGCCCCGCTTTCTCAGCACTCCGCACCACCCCAGGAAACCCCCTCGACGACCCCCGCCTCCAGCTCCGCAGTGGCGGTTCCCCACGCTCTGGCTTCGGTATTTCATTATAGCTTGACGGGCCGAGCCCTTTCACGGGGCCAAGGGCTTTCCTTGCCTCGTCAGCAACGGGGCTGTATTTTGCGTGCAGGCCCCCGCCTCAGGCGGCGGCGGCGGCGGCAGCAACGCTGCTACCTCGGTGATTATCTGGAGGCCGCCAGCCCGCCGGCCTCTCCGCCGCGGGCTCCGCAAAGGGAGCAAGGCCCTCCTCGTCGCGCCTGAGGCGGCGGCATTACACTTAGATCCTGACTGAATGATGGACAGGGAGGCCGCCGCGCCATCCCGTCACTAAGCAGCGCGGCGTCTCGCTCAATAGCATTTGCGTCTATTACTGTTTGACGGAGGCCGCCTTTGGCTCCAGCGACGGGGGAGGGGCGAAACACGCCCCGCGCATGCGCGACCTTCTCCGAGGTAAAATGGACGAGACCAACCTTCATGAATGGCTTGAAGCCCCGCCCACCGAGCGAGACCGGATTATGTGGGCGGGGCGGGGGCTCAACCGGAAGTAGGAAGTTACCGGACGCGGTAGAATTGGAGGGCGCGTATCTTCTGTTGAGGGTGAGGGGCGCTTATTTTCCTCACTTCATCGAGGGCTGGGGTGGCAGGTCGCGTGGCCCTACGGCTCCCTCCCGGTGCCTGTAGGGCTTCGAAGCCGCAGTCTCCGGTTTAATTTGAGCCGGATTTTCAGGGTGGGACTGCTTGTTTTTCTCTGCCATCCACAGGCTCATGGTAAGGTGGTTGAAAATGAGAAGAGTGCCTCTGAGCTTGGTAGGAGGACCTGTGGCTCATTTACATGCATATGTTATAAGGAGAGATTAGGGGGTCCTCCTGTTCTAATAGGGATTTTCTTCTCCTAAACCTTTTCACTCCCCCTACCCTCCCACACACATTAGATCCACGACTTTTATGACAGGTTCTAGAATAAGATCTGTACATGTTGCTTGGTAGAAATGAATACTTGCTTAAAAGTACAGGTGGGCAAATTTCAGGGCTGAGGCCCTTCTCCCAGAGCTTTGTGCATAAGCCATACACTGTAAACTAAAGAATTCTGAGCCCAGGATGTGCCAGGACTGAGTAAGTGGGAATTCTACATGTAAATCCACCCCTGGCTTAACAAAGCTGTCTTCATTTCAACAACATAGGTAGGGGAAGATAGAATAAATTTATGGGCCACTATTTGCAAAAGTTTGAAATCTTCTGCAAAGCAATAGAACATAAAGCAGTAGGTCCAAATCTTTTTCACCACTCCTGGAAAAGACCCTAATAGTAAATGCATTATCCAGGAGTATCAGTGAGTTGAGAGCTGCAGCGACCTTCATGAGTCTCCCACTGCTCTTTGACCCCCCCCCCCCCGTTACATCTGATTGTCTGATGTTCATAGGATGCTGGATCCATGGTGCAATCTTAAACATGTTTATTCGGAGTTGAATGTGTTCATTATTACGTAATCCAAGGTAAGTGTGCATAAAATTATGGTCCAAGAGGGTCAGGAACTGGTCCAGCAATGCAGTCATTATTCCTTGTGATAAACTAGAACCAGACCATCTCAGTGATGTGAGTTGGGGTTTGGCTGTTACAGTTCTGGTGAAAGCGGAGCATTTTGTTCCTGCTCAGAAGTTATAGTTCTCTGGCAGCCTTGATATTCATGCTAGTTTCTGATTTTGTGCCCTGACAAACCATTCTCAGGTTGGCTAAAAACACTGGTACTGGAGATGGACTTTCAGATAGTGGGATTCCCAGTGCACACTCGCATAAGACTGCAAGATTAATGGGAATTACTTCTGAGCAGACATACTTAATTCATGCTTTTAATTCTCACTTCTAATCTGGCATACCTCAGTGTAGTACTAATATGAATACTTAAAGCAAATATTCATTTTTATTTTATTATTATATTAATGGCTTATGACAGGGGTGTCCAACCTGCTGCCCATGCGCTGCATGCAGCCCAGGATGGCTATGAAAGCGGCCCAACACAAAATCGTAAACTTACTTAAAACATTATGAAATTATTTTGCAATTTTTTGGTAAATTGATTGTGTAGATCTCAAATGTGAACTTTGTAGATCAAGTTGTGTTGCAATGCTATGTAAAATAAACATGTGCATGCTATTTGTACACATGTGTGGCTTCCAGTGCATTATTTTCCAAGCACAAACAGTCGAATTGACACCATCAGACATTACATGTGCTCGTGGTGACTTGGCAAGTGAAATGCAGCTATTATCAATAATATTTCAACCTACCATTGCAAACAAAGGATATATAAATATATATGCTCATCAGCTTTTGTTAGTGTTTGTGTGTCTCATGTGCAGCCCAAGACAATTTTCTTCTTCCAGTGTGGCCCAGAGAGGCCAAAAGGTTGGACACCCCTGGCTTATGTATTTGCTCAAGTTTTTGGCTCTTATATTACTGGGTTCTGCAAAGTTCCATTTTGTCTCCCATTCTCTTTAGCATCTATCTCTCTGAAGCTGATAGGAGAGGACAAGAAAAGGTTTGAAGTGTCATCACTAGGGTTGCAGCGGGACTCCGTTTGTCCACACCATTTGAGTTAGGTGAAGTTGTTTCTGTGCCTGAAATCTATAATGTGCTGCAAGAGGGCCAATAAACTGAAGCCAAATCATGACAAGACAGGTGCATTGTGGGTAGGTGATTGTCATGTTCAAGAATGAGGCATACATGCAACCAGATAAGGTTGCATGGATAGGTACATAGATGGTTGCATGGATAGGTAGGTTGGGCACTCCTTGACCCAGGATTTTCACATGAAACCCAGGGATGACCATGGTACTGAGTACCTTTCAATAGCTGGTTCATTGGCTTCAAACATGCTTTGCAAAAAGATACTCTGGCCACAGTGTTCAGTGCTTTGGTAATATCCCAGTAGGATTACTGTTTCATGTTGTATATGGCTGTCCTTGATAACAACTTGGAAGCTAGTGTAGAATATGGCTTTTGGAATGCTAACAGGTACAGCTATATGGGAGTATATTAGAACAACCCTTAAAGATGGGTTAACATTGGCTTCCTGGCCACTTCTGATTCACTTCATGTGTTGATGCTTATCTTTCCAACACAGGACAGTTTGGGATCCAAATACCTCTATACTAACCTGCCTGCATTTTAAGATTTCCAGTGGAATAAGTTTGTTGTACAGGAATGAAGTAAAAGGCTTTCCCATTGTTGGAAAGAAGCTGGACAGGCACTGATAGCACTATCCTCTTGTTGCCAGATTAAAAATTACTTGCCTGTGTGTTTTAAAGTTGCATAATGCCCAGTCTGTTTTGCTGTTTTTATTCCCCCGATTTATTTTTGTTACAATGTTGTTTCATTCTGTTGTATTTGTGGCAAAGTCTGCCACCTAAGTTTCTATTCCAATGAAGAGTGGTTTAAAATGTTTAATAAATGATGCTGTGTACCTTTTTTACTCTTCAAAATTTAATGTGACATGTTTGATTTTTGTACTAGCTGTAGCTATTTGCCACCTAACCACCCTTTCAGTTTGAAGCTGGGATAGTTAAAGAATGGTAAAATAGTGGATTATTACATTCATTTGGGGCAGCAGTACTTCTTTACAAGTTAAATTCCAGCTTATTCTTTTAAATCATTATGTGGCAGATAGAATCCCTCAAGTGGGATGCAGAGTTGGTTCTTGGCTTGCTTATTCTTTAATTAAGGAAATGCATCCAGAAGCACTTTCCTATCTACATGGTTCTGTAAGATAGCAATGATTTGGAAGGTATGATCCCTGAAGTTGAGTGGGGATTGTTATGATTATTCTGTAGGTGGAGGGTTTTATCTCCCAAGGCATTTGCAGGCACAAGAAAAAAATGCAGTGATGTAACCAAGTGTGTCTTGAAAAATGGAACACATAGCACAAAATCATAAGAGCAGTAGAAGGGGCCAGTATAGCCATCAGGTCCAGCTCCCTGCTCAGTGAAGTTAAAGCGCACACAGCTCCTCACCAGAACCCCATCAGCTGCGAAATTGACCAGCTCCCACTGCTGAGGGAACAGGGTTGGCTTTATCCACTTGTCGGGGCTGGGGCTCTCATCTCAGATGAGTGAGGAAGGAGGTTGAATAGCTGACTTACCACTCATGGTGGGGTAGAAGATAAAACATTTGTTATGTTATACTGTTTACTCAGTTTTGAATATCTAGATTATCAATGGCTTTAGTCCATGGGTAATATAGGTACGTGAGTTCAAACTTGTCAAAACAGCTTTTTATATCTGCAGATTACAAAATGGCTTCCACAAGTGAAATTCTTCAGAGTTATGAGGACATGTTTGCTCATAGATATACTTCAGAAGACAAGGAATATCAGAAGTATGTCCAACGCCCTGCAGATCCACCTCCCATACTAGAAGGCTGGTCAAACAGGTCTGGTAGCAACTTTCCTCTTACACATTTTGCTTGCCTATGGCGAGTCGTTAGATTGCATTATGGAGCCATAAACCAATGCAAACAGGCAAAAGCCAACTCACTTAATGTATTTATTAAATAATTGTTATTGTGATCACATGCTTGTTAGCGTATGACTGTTTTAATTACAGACATCCATAGTTGAGAACAGAACACACAAATGGAAGGTTGAGCATGAGGAGGCATGCTCAAAGCAAGGCCAAGTTGCTTCGAAATCATAACAATCAGATAAGAGCCTAGATCAGTGCTTTTTACGTATTGGCGCAGTGAGAAACTGTCCAGGTTCTTTGCCCATTTTATTCTTTAAGCACAGAAGTATAAGTGTTAAATAGAAGAATTACGTATTGGCGCAGTGCTTCTGTCCAAGTCCCTGAAGGATGAGTTCTTGCAAAACAACAGAACTGTTGTTGGTGCTTCCCCATTATGAAGAGACTTAGTTACTGACAGCAAGAGCAGCAAGTTAAAGCACGTTGGCATTTTGTCTTTGGTGCAGGGCACCACTGGAAGTTGGCCCCCAAAAGCGTCTCCAAAATATGATTCGGACCTTGGTCCGAAAGGAGTTTTACACCCCAATAAATCGGACTAGTTTCTAGGAATAATCTAATGGTGGCCATATAAAGTGCTTGCTCACAAGTCACTTATTCTTGTTCATGTTGCTGAAAACAGCAAATGATAGGGTGTGACAAGATTACTGCTTCGATCCTAGAAAGGCTGCACTTGCAGTATGGAACCAATGCCTGTCTCATTCTGCCATATTCAAGCCATCTTGCAAATCCAGCTCATCAGCAAATTTAACCCAGTATCTTCCATACATATTTAACTTAAAATATTTTTCTACCTTTTAAGTGAACCCACCATATCTGAAATCCTTCAGAAGTATGAGCAGATGTTTGTACATCGATTTACTTCCAAAGATGAGGACTATATGAAATACATTCAGCGCCCAGCAGATGCTCCTCCCTTAATAGAAGAATGGAGAAACAGATCTGGTGGCAACCAGCGACACAGAGAGAGGTACTATTTTTATTTGAGAAGCCTTGGTTTCACTGACAAAAATTTTAAAAAGATTTTGCTAGTAAATGGATGTTCGTTGACTCGGTGTATTGCGCTGGGTAGAGCCAGTCTGTGGAAGAGATCTTAGGTGACAGGCTGAGATCATTCAGATCTTCTCTGCAAACAGGCCTCTTGGTTGGCTAAGTAGCTGAAAGTACTGTTCTGCACAGCACACATGATTTCTTGGTTGGCAGCTGAGGCCAGATAAAATGCCTTATGGAGCCATCTGGCTGCTGATGCTCCGAGTGTGTTCCCAGAGTAATTTTTTCTCCGGGGGAAAAAATAGGGCTTTGCTTCAGTGACACTGCCAATAGTTTTGCATTCTGTGTAGGTCTGAGGCAAAGTGCTCTTTATGCCAAAAGGAATGAACTGTAACTCTAGGAAGAATTGCTCATGGGAGCTACTGCTTGGTCATGAAATGATTTTTCCTGCAACAGAGAAAAGAGATCCAGGCTTTTCCTAATAAGCCAAATAGACTGCCTTCTGTGGTATGATTATTAACAAACAAACAAAGAAGACTGTGCCAAGCAGCAAGCTAAACATTTTTCCTAATTGTCTACAAAGAATATCATTTGCATTCTTAGATAACATTTGACATACTCTGTATAGCTTGATCTGCATTTCTTGTGATTCGTTATGATTGTTGATTATACATCATCCTCCACTACTAAGCTCTTGGGATTTTATATCTACCAAAAATATTCTGAGTTGTCCTTCCTTCCAGGCTATACAAACTGCCCTTTCTTAGTTTGAACTTAATCTTGGCTGCTGGCACTTGGGGAATAGAAAGGACAATATGCAGTAGATTGCATTTGGTATCACTTGTACTGGATTTCCAAGTATTTAGGTCATGTGAGTGAGAAGGTATATAGATAAGTTAAGCTTGAATGTTCAATTCCAAAATCAGAATTTTTTACATGAATGAAGGTACTGTATATGGACTCAAATGCTACTGAATTTCCTGACAGTTGGGTGAGACTCATATAATGCTCATCTTTGGAGCAAACTTGGATTTGTTTCAAGTTTGAAGTAGATTGCAGGCTTTGGGGCATACAGGGTCTGCCTCTAACCTATAACATTTCTGCACATGCCCTGCATTGGTTGGTTTAACCCTTTTCTTGCAGAAGGAAATGTGATGGTGTCACTTTAACCCTTTAGGGAAAGGTTGGTATTACTTTCCTAGGTGACTGAATTTATTGTCATAGTGCTCTATGGTTTTTTTCCCTGATGTCCAGATGGAATCTAGCTTCCTGTAACCTGAGTCCATTATTCTGTGAACTGCACTCTGGGATGATTGAGATGAAATCCTGAGGCTCCCCTCACTTCCTTTTCCTCAGCAGTTGTTCAGAGTGTCAGCCAGGAGCTTTCTCGCCTTAGTCAAGCTCACCTGGTGTCCTTGGCCTGTTATTTCATGGCTTCCCTCCCTTTCAGGAATATTGTTCAGGCCTACACAGTGTGGGATAGTGGACAGGATGCTAGACTAAGGCAGAGTCGTCCTGGGTTCTAATTCTCTAATACTTTGGCCCAGTCATGGACTGTGAGCCTAACCTGCCTCATAAGGCTGTTGAAAGGATAAGATGGAGGGAGAACGTCATGTATGCTACCTTGGGCTCCCTGGAGTAAAGGCAGAATAAAAATGCTAACATAAGGGGAGATCTCATTGGCCAAATGTAGCATAGCAGTTGTAAAGAACCACTCACCCCTTTTGCTGTTTGCCTGGGATGGCAAGGCCAGGGCAGAATGGAGCCATACACCGGGCGCATGGTTTGGTACAGCCTTCCTCACCTCCTGGTATCCTGGACTGTGGTTCCCAGTGGGCCTGATGCAAGGATTACTAAGAGGCAGGGTAGGTTGATTTCAAGTAATAATTTATGTTAATGAACAAGAGGAAAATGCCCATTCTAAACTGCATTTCCCATTAATCCGATTACAGAGGTTTCCTAACAAAGCTTCTTAAGCCTGGCTCCCTCCAGATGGCCATGCTGGCTGGGAGTGATGGGAGTTGCAGTCCAACGCATCTGGAGGGCACCAGGGTTGACAAGGCTGTCCTCAGCCAATAGTGCAAACCAGTTGCATGTAAATATTCATTTCTGAGACATGATTGAGTCAGTTTTCTTCATTTATATAGAAAAGCCTCTTTCAGCTCTGTGTGTGGTAGAGAGCATTGATTTAAGTTTGAAATTAAGTGTCAGGGCTAACAGGCTTATACTGATTTATATCACATCAAGTTAATTTTTGAAGAGAAACTTAGTTTTGTACCAATTTTTAGCCTTGATTTAGATGAACCATTTTCTTTGTAGGATTTTTTAAAATGTCTCCTTTTTAAGCCATCCTGCTGAGATGATGGTCTTTGAAAACCTGTTATATCCATGCAATTTTCTCCACTGCAGATTCAGAGACAGCAGACAATTTACAGGCAGAGGAAACAGATATGACCATCAGGGAGGCTCTAGATCCAGTCATTGGCAAGAAAGAGGCTGGGGGAACACCTCCCAACACCACAGACACGGACAGCCTTCCTACTTCCAGCATGGACACGGACCACAATATGGTTCCCATTTTCAGGGCTCACAGTATGGCTATTATTAGTGTGGCAAGGTGCATTGAGTGACTGTATAATAACCGGCTTTCAATCTGTCCGATGTAAACTTTTCCTCTATTCAATGTTAGATTTTTATGTTATGCAGGAAGAATGTGTTTTGTGTGTGTTTTTTTTTAAATACATCTTGATATATTTCTGTAGTGTATGTTTATTGAAAGGAGTCATGAGATGGTGAAATTAAAATACCAAATGGAAACTTGCTACCTCGCATTCCTTTGCAGCTCTAGCATTCCTTTGCAGCTCACTTGTACATGGCCAGAGGAAGGAAGAACTATGCTTTGTACAAGAAGTGGCCGTAACCCTCAGCAAAGCCCAGCTGTCCTTCCTGAAATTCTGTCCCACACCATTGTGTTGCTAAACAGTAGATGAATGATAAACATCAGTATTAGGTCATGAAAGAAATGCAGGTTGCATTTTCAGTTGTATTTTGTTATACTGCTTATACATAGGCTCATGGCTTTCCAGCTTAATTCTGAAGCTTTTTAAAATCCTTGTGGCATTGTTGGTTTTACTTAGTTAAATTCACAAATAACTGAGTTAAACTGTTAAGGGGTAAATAATAATAAAAATGCAATATTTACTTTGTCCTTTTAATGCAAGATTCAGTATAATTAAATAGTGTCCTCTAAATGGCATCTTGTTCCTTCTATCTGGCTCCTTACTAAATCGGTCATCATGATGTACAGTGTGGGCTGATCTCATGATATTCTGGATTTATTTATGAATGTCTCTGGTCTAAGGGGGACATGAAAGTGTTCTGTTTAGATTCACAAATAAAAGCAGAATTCAGAGTGGGTTCTCATGAATCCTTCTCCCTATCCTTCCTGGGTAGATTTTTTCCACCCTCCACTACTTGTCTGTTACCTTCCACATGGCGTTTGACTCTTAACTCTCACCAACAGCAGCCAATGGCCAAGGATGAAGTTCCCTCACAATATGGGCAGGCACAGATTTTGCACTGCTATCATAAAGGGATGTTTTAAAAAATCCTAGAGCCAGTAAGCACTGCAGCTGCATGAACTCACAGGCCACGGAAAACCTAAAAAAGCATCAATCAGTAAAGCGGTCCTGTCAATTATCAATTACCTTTACACAATAAAACAAAACATTTGTTCAGCTTAAAGATAAAACTCTAATTATTTATGTACAGCAAATACAGCCCACCCTCCCCAGCCAAAGTCCAAGGCTAGCCAAGTTACTTGGGCCAGGAAATCTCATAAGCGGCTCTGCCTGGGAGTAAAACCACGTCTCTGCCCTTTCATGACACTCAAATTGAGCTGCTTGAGGTGGCCACCTCACTGCTGGTGAGGTTGACCTAGATGGAAGAAGCTTGATTGACAAAAGACAGTTTACTGAAGTCTGAAATGCTAATCCTTACCTGCCATGGAATCAAATGGGGTTCTAGAAAAGCTTGTTTTGTCGTTTCATCTGATAAGCTCATTTGTGTGGGAAAAAGAAGGCCTTTTAATGCCATTTCCTTAAGATCCTCAGCAGGGTACATAAACAGCTCTGCTTGCCATGCGATGAATGCCAAGACTCACATGGGGAAGCCACGTCATGACAGGAGGAAAAAAAAGGCTTTCATCAGTCACACCTCTTTAGCCAGCACAGAAAATGAGAAACACAAAAAGGGTGACTAGAAGTTTCAGCGGTGAGTTGGGATACTATTTTTGAGAAACACAAAGGAGCACTTGCAAGAGGCAGAAACCGAGATGTCCTGTTTTTTTAAGAACTCATCCTTCATTTTACCCAACTGTCCTTAATATTTTAGGCCCCCATCAATTATTTCTGGAGAAGTAGCTAATATTGTCTATAGTGGTGAGAAGAACAGAGGTGGTCAGTATGAGGGTGTAAGCTTTCGTAGATGAAAGTCCACCTATGAAGCGTTAATCTAACTTGGCAACCATATCTGGAATGAGGGGAAGGGAAGTCAAACAGCAACCAATTACAAAAAATTACTTGTGACACTGTCCATGCAAGAAAGTTGTGCAGCTGATGAAGTGGATGTCAGTCCACAAAATCTTTTGCAACAGTTACGGTGTTGGTCTGCCACATGCTTTGCTGTTTTCAATAATGTAGTTCTGATTTTCAACCTTCCCCCTGTCCAAACCTGATTTGTTATTTCAAGTGTGGGTATCTGTGTATGAAAGGATATTTTTAGCAATAATGTCTAAGTAAAAGGGAGATCAGAACAAAGAAAAAGAATTCTGGAACAAATTCAAATTCTAGAGGATTGTCATAAAAAACCGATAAATCAATTTTAACTGAACTCAGACAATTAAGAAATCAAATAGATATAACAATAACAAAGACAGAGGAGATACAAAAGAAGTTGAGATTTTTTAAAACAAAAACACTGTACATGCAAATAAACCTAGAAGATACTGTTTTAAGAAAGAAATGGAAAGAAGATCTGTAACGGGTGAAAAAAGTCAATGGAATAACATATGTTGAAAAGGAAATTCATGACCAATTTACTAGGTTTTTTCAAATTTGTATTTTAAAAAATGACCGCAGAAGATGGAAAGGACCAGTATATAAAGAAACATGTCTTGAGAAATTCACCCCTGAGCAGAGGAAAATACTGACTGACACTATTACCTTTCAAGAACTATCGCAAGCTATTAGAAAATTTTAAAAAGATAAAGCACCTGACCCTGATAGATTTATTGCTATGTATTGCAAGTGCTTAGTGGAAAAATTAATATTACCACTTCAACAAGTAATGAATTTCAACAATGAAATTAAAGAAGAGAGAATATTACCACTAACATGGTAGGAAGTTCATATATCATTGATACATAAAGAAGCTAATGATCCTATGTTGCCACATTCTTACTGACCTATCTCATTATTAAATGTGGACTACAAACTTTTTATTTCAACAATGGCAGAGAGACTAAGAAAATGTATAGAAAAGATTCATACAGATCAGACTGGATTTGTCCCAAAAAGATATATGAAAGATAATATACGTTTTGTGATTGATGCAATTGAATGGGTTAACAAGAAAAAGAAAGCTGCATTTATTTTTTTAGATACAGAGAAAGCTTTTGATAATCTGTCTTGACCCTTTTCAATGAAAACTCTCCAGTGTATAGACTGTAGTTCAAGCTTTCTGAATTGGATTCAAGCAATTTATACTAAACAACATGCTAAGATTTTAATTAATGGCATATTAACTGACAGTTTTCAAATGGAGAAGTGCATATGCCAGGGATGCCCTTTATTGCATCTTTTATTTATTTATCTTGTACTGGAAATTTTAGCAAAAGAGATAAGACAAGACCAGACCCAAAAATCAAAAGCTTTAAAACAGGTGGAGAGGAATACAAAATGAAATGTTATGCTGATAGTCTTGACTATTCTAAATCCACATCAGTCTATTCAGTAATATTATAAAGCAAATTGAAAAAATTGGACTCTATTCAGGCTATAAGATCAATGAGAGAAAACAAAAAATATGCTAAAATTTGCGACAAAGTAGGAAGAAGAAAGTATAAAAAAAGATTTCAGGATGTGATATAATCTGAAACCCAGTTAAATATTCAGGGATAAATATCATGGGACATAATAACACACTATTTCAAGATAATTATCAAATAACATAGATGAAGATCCAAAAAGATTTACAGAAATGGACTAAACAACACAAATCATTTTGGGGAAGAATTTCCATTATAAAAATGAATGTACTACCTAAAATGAACTTTCTATTTCAGAATGATACCAATTGCTATGCCAGGAAAAACTCTCCAAGATTGGCAAAGACAACTAAATGTCTTTATTTGGAATGGCAAAAAGCTGAGGATTAGATATAAAATCCGTCAGGATGAAAAGTAGGCCTTGCAGTGCCTAATTTAAAGCTATTCTCCTATGCAGCTGGCCTGGTTTGTTTTGCAGATTGGATTATAAATGCTAATGATAGGCGAGTGAGGGTAGAAATAGTAGATCTTGAAGAGGGATGCATGACTTCCTATGGGTTAAAGAGTCGCTTAGAAAGGCCTGACGACAAATAACAACCATGCATTAAGAGATGGCCTAATACAAATTTGGTATTCCATGAGGAAAGAAAATAGTCCTCCAATCCCTCTCGTGATGTCCCCAATTGAAGCATTGGGAAAATACTTAAGGGAAAATAATGATTTTATAAGTTATGGAGATATGATTGATCAACAAGGAGGAGTTAAATCTTGGCAACAACTAAAAGATGAAGGGGAAACTATACAGTGGTTTGCTTATCACCAACTGATTTCAAGATTGAAAAAGGAAATACAATCAGGGAAAGGTTCTTTAAGAGATTTGACATTTTTTGAAAAGTCGATTAAACAACGGAATGATCATCTATTTGGATGACCTTACAGTGACTCACTTCCTGGCAAATAGATGGGGAAGAAATGGAGGTAGTGAGATTTTATTTCCCTGGGCTCCAAGATCATCGCAGATGGGGACTGCAGCCAAGAAATTAAAAGACGCTTGCTCCTGGGGAGGAAAGCTATGGCAAATCTAGACAGCATTGTAAAAAGCAGAGACATCACTCTGCTAACAAAAGTGCGTATAGTCAAGGCTATGGTTTTCCCAGTTGCGATGTGTGGCTGTGAAAGCTGGACCATAAGGAAGGCTGAGCGCAAAAGGATTGAGGCCTTTGAACTGTGGTGCTGGAGGAGACTCCTGCGAGTCCCTCCTGCGATCAAACCAGTCAGTCCTAGAGGAGATCAACTCTGACTGCTCTTTAGAAGGCCAGATCCTGAAGATGAAACTCAAATACCTTGGCCACCTAATGAGAAGGAAGGACTCCCTGCAGAAGAGTCTAATGCTGGGAACAATAGATGGCAAAAGAAGAAGGGGACTGCAGAGGATGAGGTGGCTAGATGGAGTCACTGAAGCAGTTGGCGTGAGCTTGAGTGGACTCCGGGAGATGGTGGAGGACAGGAAGGCCTGGAGGAATGTTGTCCATGGGTAGGACACGACTTTGCGACTAACAACAGTGACTATAGCCTGACACTGAAAATCAACAAGTGTGAATACCAGTTTGTATCTGTCCACTCCTGGGAGTTCTACAAACCCACCCCAGGCAATGGCTTCACTGTAAAAGCAACCAAAATGGCACAGAAGAGTGTGGAAACTTTCCAGTCCTCTGATGCTCTTCATCGGGTGCTAAATGAAGTAGGCTGAGGGTAGTGGTGGGGAGAGGAAACAAGGGCTGAATTGGTGTAGCCATTAAGTTTGTCTTTAGTCTTCAGACACAGAGCACAGTCCAACTGGGATGCTGGTAGCCCTCCAAACTTGATCGCCTCCGGATTCCTCTGACCGCTAAACATTTAGACCACCAACTTTGAGTGGGAGGGAAGTAGCCCAAGGCTCCACCAGGATACTTTGTGTGGTGGCAGCTCCTATCTCCTCCCCTTCCCTGGAATACCCACTCAAGCCCTTCTCTGAGGTTGTGTTTGCAACCTTGGAGAAGCGGTCAACATGGCTCTTTTTACATTGGCTGCAAGGAGTAGAGAGGGTGTTCTGAGCTTGGAACCCCAGTTTCACCCGAGACAGAAATATTCTATATTCATCTAGGACCTGCCTAGCAGCCATGCTGTTACTTTTAAGGAGACAAACACCTAGGATGTTGGGACAAAGAAGCACATCGTAGATGATTCCCTAGTTTATAGAATATAAAACCTAGCAATTATGTGGATCTGTCTTCACCTTCTGCAGCAACACAGTCCCATCTGCCTTTTCCAGGCCATAGCAAGTGAAAAGACATATTCTAATCTCCACAGCTTCATGCTCAATAGAGCTCTACTGGAGTGGGGAAAACGGGTCATCTTGCCTAGTAATCTGTTGCCATTCTAATAGTGGCTGATCTGGGATGTTTACATCAGGATATGCTGGGAACAGCCTTCCTTGTCTTCTGTCTCTGAGCAGGGTGTATCATAGAATTATAGACTTGGAAGGAGTTTAGAAGTCCACTGGGTCCAACACCCAGCACAATGCAGGGCTCAAGTCTCCCATCCAGATTCCAACCAGGCCTGTCCCTTCTTGATTTCCATGGGAGATCTCACATAGTTAGCACTGTTGATAGTTACTGGAGTAAATTGTGGGGTTCAAATTGCTCAGATAAAATGTGTCATGGACAGAACTATATTTAGTGAATCCCCCTCCGTACCACTTACCACATCCAAACACCTCTCCCTTTTATTGTTTACTTTTATTATATATGCTTTGCACTGTTTGAAGTTTTTATCTTGCATGTTGCCTTGAGAGAATTCTACCCTTAAAGGCAGCCTAAAATTCATTTCCAGCGACAGTCTTTCTCCAAAGTCAGCTGCCCACGGCCACAGTTCTGCTCTGCTTAATGGTAAGACTGCCTAATCCCAACCAGGCCTGCCTGCCTGCCCTTCCTCCCTTCTCCATAACGATCTGCCTGCAAGTTTCTTAATACAGCAGTCCCAGCAGCAAGACCTTCCCACCCACTGCCTTAAGTCAAGCCTGTGATCACACATATTAGCAGAATGTATGCGTCTCTGTCGTCACTATCAAGGTCATGAACTTCCAGTCTGTAAGAATATTTGTCATGAGCCTGTAAGATAGCCTGTTCACCACCACTTTCCCCTGGGCCAAACTTATCTGTCAGAGGAAAGAAAGGATACAGATAAACACATTTTGAAGGTCATCCATTTCTATTTGTCAGATTAATAGCATGTTGAGAGATCTGTCAAAAGGTTTCTTGCAGCTTCCTCTGGAGATGTTTTATTGCTGGATATTTCAAAGGGCTTTCCAAAGAAAGGTTAACTTACCCTTTGTTCTTCCAGAAATTCTAAACCTTGGATGGGACAGGGTTAAATGTGTGGAGCAAATTCCCAGACTCCAGAATATTTATCACCTGAAATACTAAATTTTCATCCAAGAAAGCCAGTACATTGGCTCAGCCCCTTCAAGGCTCACACCTCCCCATCAGAGTGGCTAGGCATGCTGACCGGCCGGCCCAGTGAGCTTCATGGCTGAAGAGGAATATCTTGGAAGCCATGTCTTTTCCTTCAACTGCCCAGTTCAAATCCGACAGTTCTGGTATTACCCTGCCACCAATTTCTTAGTGAAAGAATAGATATGGAAGCATGAAATATTATTTTTTAAATTTGAAAGAGAGGATCTTGTGACTCGTGGGGGAGACACAGAAATGTTTTTCTTCACATGCCTGGCATTGGCCTTGCTGACTGGCTTTATATAATTATATGCAAATGAGTGCTAAATTAAGAACTTCATGCAGAGCACTTCCGCACAAGCTGCCTTCTAGAAGGCAGTGCTGGTTTGAAGGCTGTGCAACTAACCTGCCTGTGTTTGTAACCACGTTCGATGTATTTTGTATGCACCAAACATCTGGGAAACAGAGTGGCATGTTCTGGCCTAAGGATCTTTTTTATTCAAAACACAAACTATTTCCTTCTGTTGATATAACAGGCTTCGGTGCAGACAAAAATTAGGAAAGAAATACACTGAAATTTCTACCTTTATCACATAGCATGTCTTCTTGCCCTCCCCATTTTCAAAATAATGAGCTTCAGCTGGGTTGTGTCTCTTTTCCACCACAAACAAACAAACATTTGTAAAGATAATCTGAAAGTTGAATTCTGTAGCCTGCATCACTTAGGCAAATTAAGAAAAGCAAATACAAGTCACCTAATCTGCTGCATTCTTGATACTGATGTGCCATTCTATGTGACCCTCTTTATTCAATAATGAAGGGGCTGCCTTAGAAGATGGTCCAGATACGTCAGCTGGTTCAGAAAATTGCTGCCAGGATGTTAATGAGGACTGGCAAGTACTCTCATATAAAGCCGGTCCGCTATCTGGCTGCCAACTGAAGTCTGGGCCCAATTTAGGGTGCTGATGATGACCCACAAAGCCCTAAACGGCTTGGGTCCAGCTTACCTGAAGGAGCGCCTTCTTCCCTATGAGCCTGCCTGACCCTTGAGATGTGAGGCACAGGTCCTGCTCTGAGAGCCCTCTTGAAGGAGATCAGGAGAGTGGCTACCTGGGGGAGGGTCTTCTCTGCGTTGGCACCCCAACTATGGAATACGCCCCCCAGAGAGATTCACCTGGCTTTATTCCTTTGGGCAGCAGGCAAAAGCCTTTTTATTGTCCCATCATTTTAATATTTAGATGATTTTAATTGGGATTTTATTAAATTAAGTATCTTATACTTAATAATATCTTATTATTATCTTAAGTTGTTGGAGGCTGTGCTGTTTTGTTTTTTCTTACTCGTTTTTCATTGTAAGCTGTATCGAGACACCAGTGGTGGATGGGTTAGAAAAGCTTTTAATAAAGAATTATTCCTGTTTCCCACACATGCATGGGGCAGTTTATTCAGCCACCAATTTGCTTCTGTTTCTTTCTCTTTTTTACGCAGACTTTGCCCTCGCCTGTATGCAGCCAAGTGGGAGAGTCACCTCTGGCAGGGCTAAGGGGGGACCAGCTGCCCAGCCCTCTTCTCTTGCCTGCAGGGGAGCTGCCCCCTTATCTGGGGCGATGAGCTTCAGGCCTGGAGGCTGAACACCCCCCAGACTGAAAGAGGTGCTGGAACACTGCAAGAGCAGGAAGCATTGTATGTTTTCGATGCTAAAAAAAATCTTTGAGTTATATTACTCTTTTTTTATCCTTTTATCTTCTTTGCTGCTCTGGGCAGACTTAGGCCAGAAAGGCAGCTTATCTTGAAAACCTTTTGGGACACCAAAGCAAGATCTAAGTATTCTAAACAAGATAAAGTAAATAAGGACTAGACATTTAGTTTGAGAAAAGAATACTGAAGATCCAAGAATGCTGAATCATTTATTTACTGCATGTATTTGTCATTTTTCTCTGGCAAATCCGCAGCAGGTTCACAGCCCTGAATTTCTTTCCCCATCCAGCTCCATCTTTCTGCTTCACATGGATTTCACATGACCCCAAAAGTCTCCATGGTGAGAAATTTAACATTTCAAAAGAAGCAGATTCTCTGTTTCAAGAGATTTAAATGGATTTAGGAAGCTGCATGAAGGTCATTCAACAGCTGACCAAAGCCCTTAAGCTAAGACATGAACTTTCTACTATGAGACCATCAGAATAAGCAGAGAAACAGATTTAAAGGCAATGCATTGTGTTCCAGAAATGTGCAAGAGACCAGGGTGGAAAAAGGCCAACTCGTGTTTGCACCACTTCACTGATTCATTTGTGAAGCAGATATTGTTGGTTAACTGAGGAGCAGGCAAGGGGGAGCAAGGCATAAATTGGCTGGGTAAGAGGCCAGGTAAGAGCAGAGGCATCAAGACATGGAACACCTTGGCCTGGGAATGTCATGCAACAGGGTATGTGACTGACCATGTTCCCAAGTCAAGGAAGTAGCATGAGCAATAAGGCAGATGAAATTGAGCGCAGGTAAAAGAAAACCCTATTTCAGAGCCAAAGCAGTCGATGAACAGTTGACATGGAAGGATTGGCACCGTTGCTTTCCTTGGCACAAACCCAGTCCAGACCGCATGTGTCTGTCATGAAGGTTCTTGAGGGAGAGCAGGCCTTCTTCTCACTCTCTTTCCATGGTTCTGGAGTCAACGCCACCCTTCACAAGATGGCGTGGGAGCAAGAGGGAGGAGCGGCCCAGAACAGGCTTCACTCACATCCAGTGCAAGCCTTCTGCCGGGGGAGGGGGAGGCCACCCCCTCAGCCCAAGAAAGCCCCAGTGGGGGTGTCTGGAGCCAAGGCAGCTGCTGCCCAGAAAACAGTCGGGGCTGCTGACACAGGACACTCCGACGGCCTCACGCAGGCTGCCCTAGGACCTTCTTCAGAACTGTACTGCACTTTCTATTCATTTGTGGCTGAGCTATGCTGATGTTTCCTGCTGCAAATCTGCACACTACGAAGGCACGTGGGTGCCCTTAGCGGTGCAAAAGATGTACACTGCAGACCCTGTGTGTACTCGCTGCTGCTTATCCAGGGCAAACGCAATTGCTGCATAATGCTCAAAGGGGCTCTAATGATCCTTCACCCAGGAAATCTGTTATGTGGTAGGAAGCCATGGACAGTCCTGAGTAGATCACAATCCTGCAAAGCACAGTCTTGCATAAGACCATGAAAAGATTACATGACGCACAGAATTCAGGTGCTTGAGAATCCAAGCTTTTTTCTCTCTTCTTTTTTCTTTGAAGGCAAGTTCCTAGCCCCTAGAACTACAAAGATAGGGTTTGGGTTTGTGCTAGGGCATCTGTAGAAATGTCAGAGATCTGAGGGGCTGCTGAATAAGCTTCCAAAAGAAGGGGGCCGGTTTCAATGCCTCCCGTAGTCCATTCATTGCTCCCGTCAGCAAAACCAGGTTCAGTGATACAAAAAGGGGTACTATTTAGGTCTTGCATTTGTAACCTTTGCCTAGTACTCCATGCATGGCTTCCATACATGGCTGTCCTCTTCCCTCCCAGAGGAGGAGGCAGGCTGCTTCAGGGCAAGGGAAGAACATTATTGCTTCTCAACAAGCCAGGGCTACTACTCTGCATCAAGACAGATTCTGGAGGGGGGAAAGTAACACGATAAATCAGGTGAAAGCATAGAAACAGGGGAACAGCATACACTGAAAGCAGGGGGACAGTAAAATTGTGGCTGGTCAGCAAGGAAGGATTCTTGGAACAAAGATATTTTCATCAAGCACTGAAAATAACACAGCTCCGGAACCTGCCTGCCCTCCAGAGGCAGGGAGTTCCCGGAATTGGGGGTGCCACACCGAAGGCTCTTCTTGGGGGGCGGGGAGCTCCAATCAGGTCAGAAGTCATGCTGGAACCTCTGGGAGAAAGTCCTCTGATGACCAAACAGGCCAGAGAGCAAGAGGGAGCTCTTTTGGGTATTCTGGTCCCAGATTCTTTAGGGTTTTGTACACTGGTCCCGGAACCTGGCCCAGGAGGCCAGTGAAATTCCTTCAACGAAGGAACTGCGTGCTGGAAGGGGCTGCAGCTGGCAAGGGCCGAGCCGCTTCTGGACTAGGCTGCAGGGCAGCCCTGCATGGCATGCGCTGCTGTCATCCGGCCCCGAGGCTGCTGCTGGTGCCTGCATCATGGAGAGCGAGGGGAGGCTGCAGCTGGCAAGCCCAGTGGAGGTGGCTAAAGGTGCCCCTGGATTTCTGAGAGTGCCGGAAAAGCATGAAAAACAAGATGCCAGAATATGGGGGTGGGGGGGGTGGGATGTGGTTTAAAATCATATGAGTGATTTTTTTCC
Organism: Varanus salvator macromaculatus; assembly: GCA_023646645.1. Lineage (NCBI taxonomy): Eukaryota > Metazoa > Chordata > Lepidosauria > Squamata > Varanidae > Varanus > Varanus salvator. Next base: position 12,368,181 of record JAIXND010000786.1, read on the forward strand.
CCCAATCTTGTATTGGGTTTTATTTGGGAGCACCACTGGACTTATGTCATAGTCTTATTTGGAAGTTTCTCTCCTCAGTCTAAAAGAAACCCTGGGTTTTTTAAATGGCTTCTTTGGCTGAAGTTATTTTTGCTATCATGGCTTGAAAACTTTTCTACAGTCATGACACCAAAAACATAATTGATATTTTTTTAAAGGACAGAAAGACAGATACACTCAAGAATGGAGAAGGAGCATCTGGATCAGACCTTGGCTTCAAAGAACTTCCTGCCTCAAACAGTACGATGTGGTATCCCAAAAAGAGTTCACTTTACACAGCATCCCTGCTCGTCTCCAAAGCAGCTCATGCGGCCACCACTGCATGCTGCCAGTGCTTGTGGAGGCCGCACAATTTTGTAACAGCAAATGACTTCTGATAAGAGCTACAATTCAGCACAATGGGGATTTGCAGGCGCTTTCACCTCACTTTGCATTCACGTTTGCCCCCTCACCTCTTTGCTTGGCTGGTCCAGCAGAGGGACTCAGCCAGCATCTCACAGTAATTACAGGGCGTTAGTTTTGCCTGACTGAAAAGAGAGAACAGTTTCCCCCTCCACCCACGTACACACGCGCGCTGGGGGAAATGACTAGAGCTTGGCAAATACCAAGAGCTTTTGATGAATCTAATGGATCTAATTAGATTTTGGGAGAGGGGAGAGATTGTAGGAACTGAAACTTGAGTGCATCTTATCTGTCCTAAAGAGATGGCAAGTCAGGTGACTGTTCCTTGAAGAGGGATGCAAGTTGCTTCTGCTTGGGTTCATCCGGTAACTCCATCGGATGCATGATGTGTAACACGCGGCACGGCTTTTAAAAATTATTATTTCTTATACGCTGTTCCTAGTTGGGGCTCCTAGTTGTCTCTGTTCAAGGTCTCTAGGCTGGCTGTATTTGCACTGGATTCACTGTAGAAACCATGTGCCATCAAGAGCTCTTCCTTGGGGCGCATGACTCATGCAACAGAAGTTTTACTATTTCTCTTTGACTTTGGTTGCTCCAGGATCTGATGTAGTCTGTATTTAAAAAGGGAGTTGGGTGAGACTTGCTGCACTGTGTGTGTGCATTTCCTTCTCGCTCTCTCTCTCTGTACACACACACACACACACACACACACGTTTTGTTCAAATTCACAACACCTCTTGAGCACAGGAGAATGTGATTCTAAGCTACAAAGCATGTATGAACATGAAAAAATTGTGCCAGCCTGTGCAATGTTGCACAAATTATAATCATGTAGCACTGTGTGGTTCTACTTTTTCCTGTCAAAAAGCCCTCCCACCAAAGGTGTGTGGCAAGCACAAAGAATACCAAGTATCATCCAAACAGAGTATGGAATGCACAGATGTTTCCCAGAAGGGTGGCAGCTCTGGAAACAGCCCAAAGCTGGGCTAACCAGAGCTGGGTGCATCTGAGGAGAGGTGCCAGCAATGGCACTGAAGCGTTCGTAATTTTGGGGAAGGGGCTGCTTGATGGGGAAGCACAAACTCTGCAAGCAGAAGGCCCCAGGACATCTCTGACCAGAGCCAGGTAGGAAGCCCTGGAAAGCCAGTGCCACCGGGGTGGGGAATCACTTTTTGCCCCGAGGGCCATGCTGGCACCCTAGACAAGGACTTCTTCTCCACGGCCAGGTTGTTTTGCTTTCTTCCCTGTGCGTGGAGGAAAGGACAAGTTCTTCCTCGGTGCACAGAAAAGGCCATGGAGAAAAAGTCTCTTCCTACATCACTGAGTAGCGGTACCATTCTCTGAAGGGCCAGGCTTTGCGAGGGACCTTCATTGAACCATGCTGGGAAGCCGCATAGGCTGAAGTCCTCCAGCAGTGCGGTGGACAATACTGGACCGATGCTCCAACCGGGTTGTTTTCACATTTCCCACCTTCTCCCTCTCGTGGTACATAAACCTTTGTTTCCTGCAGGAGAGCTCAGGAAGCTTTTCAAGGGCACAGATGTCTCTTAGCTGTCCAGAAGGGATCAGAGCTGCTTAAGTTCCCCTACATACCCTAATAGGATCTTCCATCCCACAAATTGCCTGCCCATATGTATAAAAGCCTTAAGGTCTTAACAGAACTGTGTGTTTAAAAAATAAATGTGGCATCTTGATCAAAATGTTCTCAGTAGTTGGAGGGGAGCGGGGAGAGCCAACACTCCAGAAAGACCCATTAATTGCCTATTTGTTGGGAGTATTTGCACAGCATTCTGGTTCGGCAAAAGAGAACTGTCGCAGACATTACCCTCCAAAAATGGGAAAGAAAATAGGAAATGTACAAAAGCAATCTGCTACATGTTCCCATGAATACTGGGACGGACGTGGTCACTGAAAACCCGAGGATAATATCATCCCCATCACAGATCCTGTCGTTCCTGTTTTGACACAAGCGCCTGAGCTGAAAGCCAGCTGCCAGGAGACATTTCAGTGTGCTCCCGACATGTACTTTGCAAGCATCCCCTTGGTGGAGCACAGACACTATGACATGTAGCAACTACTGCAAAATTACCTCAAACGAGCCAACCAGAATTGCTAAGAGCTTGGAGAACAGAGTGCTAGGGAGGAATCTGCAAAGCCTAATTTAAGCTCAGCCGGGTCTTCACGTCCTTTTTTTTTAAATTATGGATAACTCTGCCTATCTTACTGTGCCAGATATCTGGCACTTTGGGGGACTCAAAACAGCAACCTCTTTCTTTTCCTGTCGGGCTTAAGAAACCAAACTCATGGAGATCATGTCCTACTTTGGTCAGATACTCTGACAGGCTACCAGGGTGGTGATGGTGTGGAGAACTGGCTTTCAGGTCAAGGTTGTTACTCCTAAACTAAGCCTCACAAAAGATAAATTCATTTTTAAGAACTAGCCTTTGGACAGCCCAAGATACCCCTGGTAGAGTACCGGTTGAGATGGCCAACCGCTTCGCTGCATGAGCAACTGCTTCGCGGGACTGGCTCCTTTCAGTGAGCCTTTGCTGGGCCGGGTAACTGCCTGGCATCTTTGCACCAGGTGCAACTGGATCATTCAATCACTCCCTGATTATCATCCATCCTCAGAGGAGGCTACTCATGGGCTACTGCTCCGCCCTTGCTTCAGCCCAACCTCCACGGGGGGTGGGGGTGGGGGGGAGCGTGTTTTGTCCCACCAGAATCAATCACTTCCAGATGAAGAGACTCAGCTAAGTTCTACCCTGCTCCCACAGCGCAAATAACCAGAATGGCAAATCATTCAGAGACTGGGCTCCTTTAAGGACTGGCAGCTGTTCCTTTCATACACCCTAGAAAACAGTTTCTCATATAACAGTGAAGTGCCCTTCCAGCTTAGTGGAGGAAAAATTAGGCTTTCTACAGGAAATGCTGGGTTACTGTATAAAACAAATGCAAAATGTTATGTGGGTCAAGGCAAAGGTCAATGAGGTTCTTTAAATGGTTTTTACTCTGCTGTCTCAGATGTGCCAAGGAAGCTCCTCTCCACCCACCCTTTCTGATGGTGTATCACCAACTGCCCCAAGTAGAGACAGGATGTCCGGTTGCATTTCTTTTGTTTATTTTAAGTATTTAGAAGGGGGGTGGGGCAGGATGGGACATGTGCTCTACTTTCCAAATATGGTCTTCTATTTGAAAGGTTGTCCAAGTCCAAGCTTGGTTCAAAGATGAAGAAACCAAGGAAAAGAAGCAGGGCCCCAGCAGCAGCCAGAGTAGTCCAACAGACCATACAATCACAGCCTTACTGCCTTCTGTTCAAATTATGGTAATTATTGCTAATGGATATGCAGACAAATAAATTGAGCATATGCAAATTGCCCAAAGAGAAGAGGCAGAGATATGTGAAATGTACAATTGGCTACCCTCTTTACATCCTGCCTTTCTGGCTGACACTAAGCAAAAATTAAACATAAAGACGTTGCTCCCTAGACAAGACCGAGCAGGCAAGGGAGTGAGGCCATTCCATGCATGTCTGCAGCTCTGCCTACCCTGCCACCCAGTGCAGTGTGCCCTGAACGCTCCAGCCAGCTCTGAGGTCATGTATCCTAATCATGGCATGGCATTTTCTGAATGGGCAAAAAGAGGGGTCTGCTGCTGGGTAAGGCGGTTAGGCAGCTGACACACAGCAGAGTTCCAGCTCTGTTTCGGAGGCGACGGCCTGGGCAAGCCATTGCACCCGCTGTTATGCGTCATCGGCTCCGAACAAAGCTTGATGCAGAATGGGCTGCCTCGACATTCTGGATTAATAGGCATGCCCAAATTAACGTGCCACACTGAATTAAGGCGCTGTGTCGACTGGAAGTGCTTAGCAAATCGCAGGAGCTGTATCTTATATTCCAGCATGACTGCCCCAACAAGTTCATCCTTGCTCTAGCGGCAGGCGGTCTTGTGATTTCACCGTGCTTCTCAGTTTATAAGGCACTTCACTGTTGGTCTCCCTGGTCTGCAAAAGTTCTGCAGACGTGCACAGTCAATGCCAAAGGCTGCCATGTGGACTGCTCCACTCCACGCCTCTGACTGGCCAGCTGTACCCTTCCCCCTCCTGCTTCTCCCACCCTTAACAGTCGACCAGCCTTCCTGACCGGGAGCCACTTTGCTTCCAGAGGGCCAGCCATATCAGTGCGTTGCAGCAAAACTGGCACTTCGCCCTTGCCTCTCAGGCTCGGGGTGGACCTGCTCGCCACGGAAGTTCTGCCCATGCTGAAACGTGAGGCCACAATGCGCTGTCCCTCCTGCATACTGTGCGACATACAGATGAAGATCTGATCAGGGTCCTCTCTCTCCCCCTCCCCTTTCTGAGGACCACTGTCTCACTCCTCCACAGGACAGAGGTAGAACATGAGGAGCATTTTCGTCCTCATCTGCTCATTGTTCCCCCGTGTACTGCCTGGAAGCTTAGAGTGTCCTATGAGAAACGTGGGATTAACACTAAAACTCTCCAATAAATGCAGTGTGCCCGTAGTTTGCAAGTCTGTCTACGTATGAGGCTTCCCTTTCCAGAAATACACTATGCTATATAGATGCACTGTGCTGTGTAAAGTACACCGTGAAGTTTGTTTTGCCACAAGTTCAATACACTGGGGAAGGTACTGTTTTCCCCTGGAGCGCTACGCTATTTGCAAGCAATCCAAAGTACATTTGCACCGAGTGCTCCCGTCTCACACTGAGGACTCATTACCTTCAATAGCGATTTCTGCACAGCAACTACATTAATAGGAAAGCCACCACAAGCTACAATGAGATGCAGCCTGCAATAACCTTGGGGAAATTGTCTGGTGCAGAAAGATTCCCCTCATCTCCTAATTGCCAGTTGGAATGGGAATGTCTGTGTGTTCTCTAGGACCACTTTATTCTCTAAACAATGATTTGGGGGCCAGCAGTATCTTTGTTTTCACAGACATAGACTTCCTCACAGTCAATCAGGATCTATGATAAGCTATTGCTGTTATACAGGGATTTTATTCAAGGTATCTCTTAGGGTGAAATCCCATGCATGGGTGGCTGGGAAATGTAGGACTTTCTTCTGTCTAAACATGCATAGGATTGCACCATTGGCTACCTTCAAGACCAGTCTTCCCAAGGTGCCTAACTATTCAAAACAATAGATTCAGTACCAAATTACAGAAGCTACTTAATTGTAATGCAGGGGGTTGGACTCAATGGCCTTCACGGCCCCTTCCAACCTTACTATTCTATGATTCTATGTAATAATTTTAAAATAGTTAAAATGCCAAACATTTACAGAAGTAAAAACTAATATTTGTTTCAATTAAAAGCCATGTACGTGGGTTTTAAAAACCATTGTAAAAGCAGTTACAGTTTAAGCCAGACGTGTTATCTCCTGGGAAGAAATTCTGTAACAGAGGATTAGGTTACCACAGGCTTTTTGTCTAGTTCCCATCAACCTTATTGATCTTAGTGGCAGGCCGATAAGTAGGGCCTCTGAACATCACCTTAAATTTTATTTTGCATTAAAACGTGTAGATACGATGAAGTGTATGCACTGGAAAGGGGTGAAATATTAATATTAAGAATAGCAACAGAAACACACATAATTTAAAGGCAAGAGAGAAACACTACCTGAAAAAGGTGTATCTTCCTCTCGTTAAAATGTGGCCAAGTGCCGACAATCCTCCAGAGGCTTAACTGCATCATGCAGGCCGTGAGCTGGCCACTTCCGAGCTGCAAGAAGGGTCTGAGAGCATTCACGACTTTCAAATGTCCTTGTGCACTAAACAGCCTTGCAGGAGGAGTAACCTGATTTGAGAAGCAAGGTGACTAAGCTAAAATGGAGCATCTGTATTCGATTCAGCAAAAATTAACTGAATCAAATGTACTCAATGGGCCCCAGGTGAAACACAACTGCTGATGCCTTTCAGTCAGTAGCAGGCTCAGTACTGGATTTTTGAGGAAAATGAAGCAGCATCAAGTTATTGGGGTCAGAAATGCTATTTCTCTCTCTCTCTCTCTCTCTCTCTCTCTCTCTCTCTCTCTCTCTCTCTCTCTCTCTCTCTCTCTCACACACACACACACACGCGGACACGAAGGCCCATCAAGGATTAACTAAGCTGCTGCCTGACAATTCTCTTGGGTGAAAGAAGTGCCCCTTGGTAGTCATACTGCAATGTTCCGTGTAGCAGGATGTAACTTGGTGGGCTGCTGAGACCTGAAATGTACTCTGGAGTCTGAGCTGTCAGAAGCATTAGAAGTACTGAGAGGTGCACTTTGTTAAAGGGCAAATGCTAGCATGGAGTCACAAAACCCCAGCTTGGTTCTGAAAGGCAGAGCAAGTCATTCTTCCATTTATGATGCATAAAGCAAAATAAGTTCTTCTAAAGCTGCATGCTACCAGAAGGACCTTAACGGAAAGCCAGCTTCAAGATGACATTAGACAGTTAAGTGTGGGGAGAAATAAAGGGCCAAGGACCGCCAGATGTATCCCATTACCTCCTGATGCTCTCACAGATATGCAGGGCCACCTGAAGGAAGATTGCTGATTTTAACAGGCAGGGAAGACGGGCCCCCACCAGTCCTCTTCCCTGGAAGTATGAGGATTAGGCACCATGCACATTTACTAAGAGAAGAGTTTCTGTGGCCCTTTAAAAAAGGAATCACAGGACAATGTGCAGGTAGCAAAAGTAGCCAGAATATGCAATTGTACCTGGTTTTTCACTAGCCTGTGCACTTGTAGCCTGCCAAATGTTTGGGCCTTCAGCTCCTATGATCCTTCAACACTGGCTATGCTGGCTAGGGTTCAGGGGCCAAAGCATCTGTAGGGTCACAAGTTCCCCTCCCACACTTTAATTAAGTTTCAGTCAGAAGGTGGTACTAGCAGCTCTTATATGTGACTTCCTTCTCTGAACACCTTCAAAGTGCCACATCTCCTTTGTTTTGCTTTAGAGCCCCTCTCTGGACTCATCCCTTCAACAAAAACTTTGCATGCATGCATGCATACCACAGTTGCCATTTAAATTGGAAATAAATAAAGATATTAAAAGGTTCTTGACAGACAGTCATATAAAACAAGGCAGAAGAGTAAATGTTTATTTTCTTAATGATTCCTTCACACATTTAAAGCCACAGAGTGTTCTTGCAAAAAGTTATTTGTTGATCAAAGCTGTTTTCCAAAAGCACATTCACCAAGAATGACTCTCTGAGCATGCAGAGTGGTTCATTGAACCCAATCTGGTATTCACTTCTAGAAACTCTCCTTCTGAGTACATTTGAGTCCCATCTTTTCAGGAGGGGCTTTTTCATAGAATCACAGAATAGTAGAGTTGAAAGGGGCCAAGTAGGCCATCACGTTCAACTCCCTGCTGTTGCAAGTCGCCAGGTTAAACCATCTTTCAGGTGACTGACGATTTTCCTTTTTGAAAATGAGCACACCTTGTTTCTGCACACTGATCCTCTAACTTTTATTATTTTATAACTTTTATTTTATTAATTGCTTAATTGTGAGCCGCCTAGAGAAACTATAGCTCAATAGGCACCAAATTTTTTAAATAAAACAAATAAATAATTGGGTGACCCTCTTCTGCTGAGGTCATGCCATGGGGTTGGGAGTCATGCTGACTTCATCTGTCTCTGAGACACTCCCCTGTCCCAAGCCCCCTCCCGATAGCGGCATGTCTTGGTTATTCGCAGGGGCTGCCAGAGCACCTGAGGAGTCTGGCCTTGAGATAAGTCCTCCTCTTCTCTCATCTTAATGTTTGGAAGTGGCCCACATTCCAAGCTCTTCCCCTGTTCCTCCTCCAGATCAACCTGCCCTAGAAATACAGGCCAAGAGCAGCTGCCCCTCTCACTCCCAACAGGTACAAGCCCTACTGTTGTGGCAGTGCCATGAAGTCACATCAACACAAGTCTGTCACTCAAGTGATGTCTCGGCAAAGTATTATAAATGTGTAAGACTGCCAAGGGGCATTGCTGCTACACACAGCAATGTTTAAGGCTGTTGTAGGAAGGTTTGAGCATGGATAGAGAGAGTGGATTTGGGTAGGTTGTGGTTGTGAACTGATTATTGGAAATGTGGAATTGCAAGTTAGATTTGGTATTGGCCTGAAGCACACTTTCCTGAGAGCAAGTCCCCTTGAATACTGGGGGACTGAACTTTGAGTAAACATGCACAGGGTTGTACTGAAAAGCTTCCTAGCACATGGAACAATATTAAACCATTATGGCCAATGGGATGTGGAGGGAGACAAACTGCTTCCTTGCCCTAGGCCCCGTGGTTTCCAAGATGGAAGATTCTAAACCTCCTCCTGCTGCCAGCATTTTCTTGAATGAAGCCCCTGAAGCTTTGCTCATACAAAGCACAGGAGCAAAAGCCCTCCAGTCTGATGGCTACACAGGAAGTCCTGGTGGTGGCCCTTGGTTACTGTGGTCACATCTGACAAACGACAGGCTAGATGTGTTCCCAGTGAATTAAGAGGGAGGTTCTAACAGACGCCATCAGCCTGACAGCCAGTCAGACCGACTTTATTTTAAAATAAGTGGCTCAGCACCTAAGGTGCCCTTGCCACAATCAAAGCAGAAAGCAGAACATGATGAGAGAGCAATGATGGAGAAGGGTTTAAGCTCTAAAACTCAGTCAGAAAACGTTAATTCCAAAGCAGACCTGGGACATGCTTGGGCAGAATGTAGCAAAGTCAGAATTCAGACCATCCTCAGAAAGCTTCCCTAACTTGAGGGGAGTGGTGAGAGACTGACAGAGTAGTTTTCTCAATGTAACAGGAGTGGACAAGATACCAGTAAAGTCTCCTTCATATAAAGATATCAAATATATTATGCCAATTGACAAGCAGCTCAGATTTGAGTACAACAGGGTGAAGAAATTTGTTATCAACATGGAAACAAGAGAGATCTTTGAAATGTCATCCAGGCAGTGGGACTAATTATAGTTTTGAGAAAGGTGAAATCAGTGGCCTGGCTGTACACGCTTGGCTCACAGTTGCCTTTGGTCAAATAGGGGTTTGCAAGGTTACTAATACATGACAAATGATTACAAAATCTGTTTACTGTGGACTCCAATGGGATGAATATACATACACCACTTGTGTCCATCACTGTTGCTCTGAAAAAAGCTACCACAGATTCCCAGCCAGTCTAGGTGTGTTAAAAATGTGACTGGGAGGACCTCAAACAGCAATCCAAGTTACACCATAATGTCTTATGAAAGGAGTCTTCCAGTCTCTTTTGAGGCTTTTCCAATGAAATTATACTATTTGTACATGGCATTAGGATGTCACTGTGACCATACCTCACTGTATGGTTTAAATTAATTCTTGCAGTGGCCTGTGAAAGCATGGATAGATTCCTTGCTACCTTTTATGTGTTCTTATGTGCATAAGCTTACTTGTTCTTCACATCTTGGAGAAAGACTTGCTTAGATGGCTTGTTTACTGCTTCAGCTGAAAGCTTCTCTTCTTAGCTTCTCTAAAACGCCCTCTGGAGTCAGTGGTGCCAATATTTTCACTACTTTTTCTCGAGATTTACCTCCCTGTTTTAATACCAAAGCAAAGAATTTTAGAGAGTTTCTCACGTCAAATCATCCACAGTTACCGAGTTATACTGAAATTAGAACAATAATGAGAGAGAAATCTGCTCAAAACTACTATCTTTTAGAATACAGAAATATTTGTATTTGTAGTACTCCAAGAGATTCATCAAAATATTTAAGGAAACCTGATACTATACAGCTAATAACATACCAGATGACAAAAAATAAAGTTACATCACTTTACAAAAACCCTTGTGCTTTGATGAACTGACAGAGAATATATAAAGCTACTATGACTCTTTACATCCTGATGAAGTGATAGCAATTCTGTTATAAGTTATTTCCCAAGCAGTCTTTTATTGCTAGTTTACAGGCAGAAGTGATCAGAGAATAAACTGAACGCCCCAATTTTTCACACTCAATCCACCCATATGGATAAGGGAGAGGGCCCTGTCCTGCCTGTGTCCCACTGAGGGTGCAAGTATTTGTGATGGAGATGAGAGGCAGCCTCAAGGACTAGACCAGCTTATGGGACACCTTGCCTCAAGGAGCCCAGATAACCTCCTCTGTGTTTCTCCTTCTTTCTTTCTGTAGTATTTCTTCAGGCATTGCACTGGAGTGTACTTGATGTTTTATTTAAGGGCTATATTTTATGTATGATTCCTGCCTCTGTTGAGTTTTACTGAATGTACTGTTTGCATGATATTGTGATTTAAGTAGCAATATGCTGTCCTGGGTGATGCAACAAGTCAGAGAAGGGCAGGATGGAAATTGTTAAATGAAAACATTAAATAACATTGTTAAATGCAAATATTAAACAACAATAACATCACAGCAGTGTTATAGCACCACCCTGTAATCTTTCATTGAGATTTATACAGGATGAACTCTTACATCTTCCCCTCCTTCATTCTGCCCTGAGGCGTGTAAAAACACCCAGTCACTTCTAGTTCTTCAAGATGAGCTTTTGCAGGGCAATGGAACAAGGATTTTCTCTGTGCCAGTTTTCATTTCAGTTGGATTAAAAGGGTTCACTGCTATCCATCATGCTGGTAAAATAAAGGTTGGTAAAGTGACTTCTTGCCACTTATCTGTGTGGTGTGGCAGTTAGAGAGCTGGGCTGGGATTCAGGAGATCTGGGTTCTAGTCCCCACTCAGCCATGAAACTCGCTGGATGACTTTACGTTGCTGACTCTTGGTCTAGCCTACCACATAGGGTTGTTATGAGGAGAACATGAAAAGGAGAAGAATCTTATAAGCTGCCTTGGGATCCTTGCAAGATGAAAATAGGCAGGGTATAAATGCAATATAGTAATAATGATCAGCAGGAAAAGTTTCAAGAGCCCAAGATGAACTCCAGCAACACAGCAAGAGGAATTAAGAGACAGTACCTTCTCCAATACAACCTCACTCTTCTTAACTTCAAGGACCTTAGAGAGGTAGCGGCAGAGCTCTGCATTGGCCTCCCCTTCAGATGGGGGTGCAGCAATTGCCACACCCACGGCCTCTGTAGTCAGATCTGTAACGAGCAGTCCAGGGTTTTTATCTTCAAGGTATTTGTGGTGCTCTTTGTTAAGCTCCAGCTGTGAAACACTTCTCTCAAAACTCCTGTTAAGATCTCCATACAGCTGACATATATACAGAACAGCAGAGTGGGTGCAGAGCTCAGTGGTGGAGTACATGCCTTGCATACAGATGGTCCCAGGGTCAGTCCTCTGCATGTTTCTGTTAAGCTATAGAAACTTCCACTTGCTGGTGGAGTGCTGCTGCCAGTTTGTGCTGACAATACTAGGCTACATGGGCCTAACTCACTATAAGGCAGTTTCCAAACTGAAAACCGGCTGAAGGATATACCACTGAGCTCCTGCTAGTGCTACTGATGTTGTGCTATTGGAAACCAATGCTTGTGCAATGCCAGCAGTGTCTGCTAACACAACAAGTTGGGGTGAGGTGCTATCCATATGATCATAACAACTGATTTGACTTCTCTTTTTCATTTAGTTCAGGTGAAGTGGGCTGGTTGATCGAAAGGTCGCCGGTTCGAATCTGCACACGGGGTGAGCTCCCGTGCTCCGTCCCAGCTCCTGCCAACCTTGCAGTTCGAAAGCATGCAAATGCAAGTAGATAGAAAGGTACCACTTCGGTGGGCAGGTAACAGCGTTCCGTGCACTTCGGTGTTTAGTCATGCCGGCCACATGACCACGGAGACTGTCTGCGGACAAACGCTGGCTCCCTCGGCCAGGAAACGGAGATGAGCACCGCCCCCTAGAGTCAGGCATGACTGGACGTAACGTCAAGGGGAAACCTTTACCTTTACCTTTACCTTAATGAACTGGACTCCTGTTCATAAACTGAAGCTCAAACTAAATAAAACAGAAATGCTCTTTGGCAGGTGGATTTCCAGCAAGTGGCATTTGCTCTGCTTTGTACTCCTCCAAAGCAGCAGGTCTGCAGTACAGAGGTACATTATGGACAACCTTTGAAGCATCTCAGTGGCACAGATGGACTTTTACATGTTTGGGCTGGTGGGCCCGCTGCATCCCCACCTGGACAGCAATTGCTGGACTTCTGTTTTCTATATTCTGGTAACCTTAAGATTAGATTATTGCAGTTTTGTACATGGAGCCTCTTCTGAAGATGGTAAAGAATACCAGTTAGTTCAGAATGTGCCTACCAGATTATTGAGACTGGATGGTACAATCATACTAGACTGGTGCACCAGACCCTTGTCAGTTCCCAGGTGTTGATTTTGATTTTTAAAGCTCTTTATGGCTTGGATACCTGAACCATCAACTTCCTCTGCAAGCACCTGCTCATAAGTTTAAGATCACCACAGGCTCTAATTCAGATGCCCCGCCACCTAAAGCACCTTGGCTAGTGGGGAAAAAGCTTTCATGTTATCCTGCTGCTAGATGAAGACTGCTTCCCCCTAAGCTTTTCAGTTTTTTTAAACCTTGGTTTACATCTTATTTTTTTTCCTGCTGCTTTTATGGAGGAGACCCTGCAGAGCACTTTTGAATCCTTCTGGCAAAATAGCATAATCCTAGTGTAATACTTCCCCTCTTGTTAGCAATGAAGGGTTGTTTTTTTTTGAAAAAGATTCTCAACATACCTGTTATAGCATTTTGCTTAGATCCAGGTTTGGCATGTATAGAGATGGTAACAGAACCACTTTTATCAGTTGCCACAGGGCCTGAAGGAACAGGTTTTACAGCTTCCTTAATCTGTGCCTTCCCCTTAAAACAGATCCAAGAAATAAACATTATCCATCAAAAAGTAGAGAGAGCTATACTGAAATGTAGAAAAACAAGTTACTAACTCTTGAATAGAAATATTTCCAAAAAAATAAAAAATAAAGGGAACTTTTTATTTGCCAGATGGACTTTCCACAACAGCTAAGACAGGCAAAAGAATTTACTGATATGGATAAAACAAATAGGTTTAGATATTCAACACTCAGATAATAAGCATCATGTGCTTTAGAACATGCATTAACTGCATCAGTATTAGCAATCCTTAGAGCAATGTAAGTCATCATTCCCACAGTGCACATGGGGTGCCGTGTCAGAGAACAACAAAGTAAGCCATTGAGAAGATATGAGACATACCCTGGGACATGGACACTTTGTCACTGATCTGTCTGTGAACATTTATGAAGGGAAAAAACCTCAAAGGGTGGCTCCAGTGTGATCCTTGGGACTCTGTCACACCCAGGGTGACAGATGTGCTTAGCATATCCAAACAAGAAAACGTGTACTACTGTCAACTAACACAGTTGTGAATAATCATTCTATTATCGTCCAATCATTTGAGCTTAGACCAGAAACAAACATGGGCTGGACTTCTCCCATTCTTTGTCCTAGGGATTACATTTCCCCTGTATACTTATGTTTCTCTATAGGTACATCTAACAACTGAGGTTAACAGACTCTAGTGAACCAAGTCTTCTGGCAAAGAGTTTCCTAATTCCCTGAACATTCCCTCTCCCCTATCACGTATAGTGGTGTCACTGTCTAATTAGATTTTTTAATTCAGGATGCAATTTGCAACTAACTAAGCCTAATTGAACACAATGGGTCTTATTTCTCAGTAGACATGTACAAGAGACTACTGTCAGCTTTTGGTTGGCATTACGAAATAAAACTGAAGCTGCTTCAATTTTAAACTGTATCTTACAACTAGTAGCTAATGAGTAATCGTAATGACCCTGTTATGGAAAGGCCTTATTATTATATGTATATACTGTCTTTTTTAGCTCTTGCAAGGTACCCAAAGTGGCTTACAGTTTTCCTCTGCATTTTATCTTCATAACAACAACCCTGTGGAATAGGTTCGGCTGAAAGTTAAGGACTGGCCGACTGAGCCTAGAACGCGGATCTCCCAAGCCTGGGTCCTATACTCTAATCATTACACCAGATCCCAGTAGAATACTCCAGCCGCCACCCATACACTGGCCCTCGAAATAAAATATACACCACGTATCCAGAACGTTATTTATAGAAGAAATGAGTAAAGTGGCTCCCATTTTTCGTGGCACCACACCGCCTGAGCTGGCACTCGTTCCCAACGAGGGGCTCATCCCTCGCGCCTGAACGCTGGACACTCGCCCTCCCCCGACTACAATGCTCGAGGGGAGGGAGGGAGGGAGGCAGGGCTGCTTCCGCCAGGCGGCCTGCCCGCCGCCGCGCTGCGCGCACTATGCGCGCATGGAGGGCAAGGCCCTGCGGGAAAAGCCGGGCAGGGCGCACAGCAAGCGCAGGCGCTCCCTGCGTTAAGGGCAGGCCAGCGCAAGGGCAACTCTGCTCGGAGGCGCGGAGCGCGGCCGCCGGCATACCGACCTTCCGAGGCATGGCCCCGCCACCGCCGCTCCGCCCCCTCGCAACTGCGGCGGCCCAGGCGGGCGGCCACCGCCGCGCAGCCCGACGGATCGCGGGAAGGGTCAGCGCCAGCATCGCACAACCGGACTTCCGGCACAACCGCGGCTGCTTCTCATAGACGTAGAAAGGTTAGAGTGGCACTCACGATCCCAGTGCCGCGCTCTCTGAGCGACAGCGGCCCTGAAGAAAGCTACGGAGAACTCAGGGAGTTTGTTACAGCACTGATGTGGGCACCAGCCCGCGCCGATTCCTCATCCCTGTTTTAACATTGCCCCTTAGGAAAAGGTTTTTAAACATCGTACCCTGCCCCAGCACGAGACTGATGGTTCCAATGGCTGTGGGGCACTGTATCCGCTCCGATTTTTAGCCTGAACTATTTTGGGAATGGGGTTCAGCACTGTGAATCGCTCCTTAAACGCTCCAGCTCAAAGCCGGAGCGGAAACACTGCCCCACAGGCACTGGATCCACCAGCCTCCCTTGCCATGCATGTCAATGGAGCTCCAAGTTTGTGTAATTGAGCAATGGACTTCGGCCTGGTAGTGTGGTGGGAGCATTTGAAGTAAATTGATGTTTGATACATATGAGGGAGTGAGAACGATTTTGGTTTGAAAACATGAAGCAGCCTCTGTTCCATCTTTAAACTGCAGCATTAATAACAAAGACCACAAGGCTGTAATCAGCTGCGGTTACAGGCCATTTTCCTGAAACCTTGAATCAAATGGAATGTAGATGTCTTGCTATTTGTTTGCAGGGCTATTTTACACATTATCTAAGATTCTCCCTTTCCCACCTAAAACACTTAAAACTACAATCCTCATTTGAAAATGCATTAATTCCTTTATTTGCTACTACATGTTTAAGGGTTGACTGTGCTGTTTTTTTTATGGGCAGCTAAAAAGATTTCAAAATAGCTTCCAGGCAAGGCATTCTTTACAAGACCATGATCTATTTATTAACTGTGGGCACAATCTTACCCATGCTTAGTTGGAAGAAAGTGGTAGAACTTTCATCTAGCAGGATCTGGGAGAGGCCACCACCTCCTCTCAGTCAATAGTCTTCCTCACTTCTTTGAACAATAGCTCTGAATGTATCCAGAGCTAAACACTTAATGTGTTATGCATATTCAACTTGATTTTATTTTAAATCAGAATTTCCTTTCAAAAATGACAATATATGTCAAAGAAAAGACATAACAAAGATGATTGTGGGAGATATAACATTGTCCTTTTCCTCAAAAAGGGAAAAAATGAGGAATTTGGGAACAGAGATTTCTCAAGAACTATTCCTACCACACTAACCTGATTTCATGCTGTAATTGAGCAACCAGGTGGACATTATATCTTGACTTCAACACAGCTTTGACAAAATGTCTTTGAAATCCTGATTAGCAAACTAGCTAAATGCTGAATGGAAGAATTATCAAATTGATCCACAGTTGGCTATGAATTGGACTTGGAATGAGTGCTTATGAGTGGCTCCTGTTCAGACTGAGAGGTAACAGGTACCACAGGGTTCAGTCCTAGGCCTAGTGCTTTTCAACATTTTTATTAATAATTTGGATGAAGTGGTGCAGGGAATGCTTGTAAGATTTTCAGATAACCCAAAATTGGGTGGGATAGCTAATACCCTGGAAGACAGAAATAAAATTAAAAGTGATCTTGATAGGCCCGAGCGCCAGGCTGAAAACAGACTGACATTTAATAGGGACAAATGCCAATTTTGGCACCTGGGGGTGGGGGGGATTGTTACAAGAGAGACAACAAGTGAGAAGGAACTTGAAATTCTGTAGATCGCAAGCTGAGTATGAGTCAACAATGCGATGTGGCTGCAAATAAGGAGTTTTCTATTTTGGACTGTATTAATAGAAGTGTCACTTCCAAATAACATAAATTACTAGTTCCCCTCTATTCTGAACTGGTTAGCCCACAGCTTGAATACTGCATCCAGTTCTGGGTATCACAGTTTAAGAGATATGCAAACTGGTCAAGGCTCAGAGGAGGCAACAAAGGTGATTAGGGGACTGGATACAAAGTCCTATGAAGAGAGACTGGAAGAAATGAGTATGTTTAGTCCTGGGAAGAGAAGTCTGAGGGGAGATCAATAGCAATCTTCAAATACGTGAAAGGTTGTCACAGAGAAGGGCCAGGATCTCTTAATCATTTTAGAGTACAGGACACAGAATAATGGTCTCAAGTAAATTAGAAGAGGCCAGATTCCACCTGAGCATCAGGAAAAACCTCCTATTACAGCAATATGACAATGGAACCAATTACCCAAGGAAGTTGTGGGCTGACCCACATGGGAAACATTCAAGATGCTGATAGAAAGCCGTATCTTAGAAATGCTTTAACTTGGAGTTTTGCATTGAGCAGATTGTTGGACCCAATGACCTTATTAATCCCTTCCAGCTCCACTGTACTTCTGGATCTACTCAAATTCTGAATTATCTGCACAAATCCATATAGGATTATTGGTTTCCTTTTTGTGAAAGCTGCCACTTGCAATTGGAGATTTGCTGCTTAAGTGAAAATCACCATCCACTGGCTCCTACTGCAGGCTTCAGTAAAAATATTTAGAATCAGAATTCCAGCATGGTAATACTAAAGTTGCTATTAAGGGCAGTGTAAATGACTCCAAAAGGCTTCTATAGAATGAGCAGAACTGAAAGAGGTACAGAGCATCACAGAAGGGGCTTCCATGACAACTAGTGCGGTTATAGCAAACTTTGCTTTTAAACCTCCTATACTCAATGTTTATACAGCATTTTTGCCTATCCAGCACAAAGCACTTAAGTTATCTGGTAAGATTCTTAATACTGACTCATATCTTGCAAGGTCATAGTATTTCCCACCTAAGTGGTTTAAAGTTTTAAGACTGCAGAGAGACACATGAAAAAAAGCCATCCCAATTCATAGCTCAGTCTTGCTTTGCAATCCTGCAACAATCCTTTCCCTTCAGAATGAATCACTGGGGCTGAGTAGAAATGTACAGAATTGTGGTTTCAGCCACTGTGCTACACCAGCTCACAACACCAGTTGCCATACAAGAAAATAAAGTCTTCTTAGGCCGTTGGCAATAATTTCCATAACAACTACAAATCTATGAATAGGCTACTGTAAACATTAATTGCGATTAGTGAATATTCTTATATACTTATCATAGTATATTTGAATATGCATGTAACTGTGTCGATGTAAATCTGAAGTATTCAAGGTTTAACTCAAGTATTCAGAACTAGACAAGGGTTCTTCCACTCTTCACTTTATAGTTTAAGAATAGCTTCATACAACTGACTGCTGAGTAACTTTTTTTCCAGTACACAACAAAGCTGATTAAGTTTATATACACTGTATTGAGTATAATCACTGATACAATTTGTATCGACCTTAATGCTTTTTTTTGTCATAATTTCACTTTTAGTTTGAAAGAATGTAAGCTCAGTTTAATGAGTTGTTTTGTACAGGACAGTCATACTTTCCACAGATATTACCATCTGCAACAAGTATATTTTGTGGAGTGGATAAAGGATATGAATACTCTGCTCCAGCTTCCAGGTTATGGTAGCACACTCAAAGTGATCAAGTTAAATACTTATGTACAGGTAAGAATATTTTAGTTCAAAAATTTGGCTGCATACTGCCACTGGAAGTAGTGAATACTAGTTTTTAGTACCTTCCATGTACAATACTTCAGTTTCATACCATGACTGAAATTATATATTTACAAAACTTCACAGTATTCATTATCTCCCATCTGTCTTTTCTTAGGAAAATCAATCCCACATTTTGCTTCATTTCCATTATATGAAGTTACGTATAAAATATTATTTCTGGTATCTGTCCATCTTCTATCGAAGTACCATTGTTGTTACCCGGAGAACTAAAAAAGAAAAAGCATGTTTTGCTTGAAGCAGGAGATTCATGGATTACTTTCTTCAATCCCTTGGTGCCATAATGAGAATCAGGGCCCTAAATATAAAAACAAACAGTTATTTTTACTCCTCAGCAATACTTTGTGCAGTAAGCAGTAAACATCAAATGTTCTCTAGGTGTAAAGGCTCCCCCACACATGCATACTAGTCATGTCCAACTCAGTGGCCCATCTCCATTTGTAAGCGGAAGTGCCAGCATTGCCCAAAGATGCTTTCGTCGTCATGTGCCAAGGAGCACAGAATGATGTTACCTTTCCCACCAAAGTGGTACCTATTTACCTATCTACTCACATTTGCATGTTTTTTGAATTGCTAGGTAGTAAGAGCTGAGACAAAACAGCGGGCACTCACCCTGTCCTGCAGAATGTGAACTGCTGACCTTCCAATCAACAGCCCAGCAGCTCAACAGTTTAACCTGCTGTGCCACCCACATCCCTGGAATGTTCTCTAAGCTATGGTAAATGCACAGAAAAAAATTGCAATGGCATATAGATCATGATATTAAGAATGTAGTTGCTGGATTCTATAAATACATATTATTAGCACATACTAAAAAGCCTTTAAATCAGTGCCCATAAATTATAAAACAAAACACTGGTAGGAATTTAAGGAATTTAGGAAGCATAAAAATTAAGAATTTAAGAACCATAAAAATTAAAAACTACACAATTTAAAATGCTAAATTAAAAAAAACACACACAAAACAAATTTTCACTCTTTGGACTTCACTCTTTTGGCTTTTTCAATCATAATTTTCAATAGAGCAGATTCTGGTTTTTGCTCAATGGGAGAAAACCCTTTTGCATGTGTCTGCCAGAAGGGACTCTTTGGGTAATGGCTCTCTTAAAAGGGTCTCTCCTGCTGTTCTCTACTACCCAGGCAGGCTTATTATGAGACAGGTCGTTTCTCAGACGCTCAGCTCGTAAGCCATTTTGCATTTTAAGGGTTAAAAACCAAACACCTCAAACTGAGCCCGGGAAGCAATTAGCAACTGGTCCATGTCTTTCAAGAGAGGTCAACATCATCCTGATACTGTATACTAGTTAGCAGCTGAGTATTTGCATCAGTTGTAGGCTTTGGACTCCATGCAGAGTGCATTTGCAAAGCAAGAATATACGTGCCAGTTCAAGTTGCTTCTATTTAGAGTATCTACAAAATAAAATTCTTACTTTTAGGGTTGCACAAGCAGTATAACACACAGTTGGCAGAATCTCTATGGGTTCTTTGAACATAACTCTGAAGGTACTGGCAGTTCCATCACAGCTAAATCCAGTGTCATTTTGTCCTAGTGTCTGGTTTTTCTCATATTCTATTATCTGTAGCAAGAATCAAAGAATCATAGAAAGAAACCTTTAATTTAGAAACCAATTTGCAGACATTTTATTGAAAAGATCATAGCTGAATTTGTGTCAATGAAAACTGTTCAGATCTTCTAGGTCCTGGCTCAAATGGAAACACCACAAAGTTGCACAGCCCATGCTGAAATTGCAGCTTTACACGTCACCTTTGATTAACATGCAATCTCATTAGCGTATCCAGGCTTGTTTCTTAACAAGAGATCAATACTGGCTCCGAGATTTTTCCTGGGCCATGCTTACAACCAGGGCTTTTTTTGTCATAGAATGCACTGGAACGGTGTTCCGGCACCTTTTTTTGACAGATTTTTCCATGTGATTGTGAATCGCCCTGTTGGGCGTAGCAGGTCGGCAGCAAAAAGCATTAAAATAGTGCCTGTGGGCTGCGTGTGTCCACGCTGCTTGTGAGGGTGCTGCTCGGATCGGGACGCTGCTCAGCTTGGGATTGGTTGTGTGGTCACGCGCTGAGTGTTTACTGCCGGTGGCGACCATTCCAGTGACTGGCTACATGCAAAAGGTAAATAAGTTCTTTATTTCAAAAAAAAGTTGAATTGAAAATCTTTTTTAGTGTAAAAGTGGGACCCCAAGAGGTGAGTTTTGGCACCTTTTTTTTTACAAAAAAACACTGCTTACAACCAATTTGAGAAGCTTTTCTTTAGGTGCCCCACCATCATAAGTAAGGCAGACATCAATCAGAGAAACAGCCTCTTCAGGAAGGGTACCCTTTTTATAGCTGACTTCAAGCTCTCTACACATCACCTTGCAAATTTAATGAATATGTAAATAAGCAAAGAAGTTCAGATTCTAATATAGAAATTAATTTCCTTCAAGAGAAAAAATAGCTACTGGATGCAGAGCTTTAAACAAATCTGTACTGCAGAAGTGCGTGCTGGGAAAATCTGGCATTTCGCAACTCATGTTTTGGAACAAAGATAAACAACCTTAAGCATCAACACAAAATGCCTCAAGTGGATTAAAATCAAACTATTATGCAACTGACGTAATTGTGGGCACATTTTGAAATTTAAATTGGAAGCATATTAATTTCCTGTTCAGCAATTTAAAATATATTTCTTGGTCACCTTTCAGGACAGAACTCACTTAATTGCTACAATACAGTATGTTCTACTTTATTAATCACTTATGAAGAAGTCTAAATGGGACACTCACATTTTAGGCTCTAAAAATCATGACATATTCCAAAGGAGTATTTCATACTTAACGTACATTTGTTTTCTAAGTTCTCCAGGAAAAGGTTTCTTATTACAATATTTTTATGTGAGTCTTTTCATAAGTAGGTATTTTTCTTTAGAACCCTCATGATACTCTTAATACCAAATACTTCAAAATATTCAAAACACTCAAATGATTTTCTATGACCTTGATTTTTTCCCCAGCTTGAATACTCCAGAAATACTAAAATAACCATCTCTGAGCAGCAATGTTTGTGGGGAGAGGGAAAGTGAGCAGAATTCTACAAATGTCCTAGGTGAGATCTGGCACATGTGAGTTGACAGCCTACTGCGTATGGCCTCACAGAAAAACTCTACCTCATCACCCCTTTGATCTAACATCCTGAAATAATGCAAGGATATCTACTAAGTAGAACATCTGTGGTCAATTTGGTTAAATTAGTGAATGATTTAACATGTTGATGTCTAAGGTAAATATGTTGCTCATTAGACACTTAGGGAATGGTTACCTGTATATTTACTTGGTAATCGGTGGGGCCATGAATAGATCCATACAATCCAAATCCCACAATTGAAATTCTTCTGTTGACTGTGAACCTTGAAAAATAAACACTGAAGTCAATGTATATTAAGTGTAGAGAGAAAAAAATGATTGACCAATTTAAGATTTCTGAAAAATTGACATTCTTGTTTTTTAAAAAATAAATACTGATTAAGGAATAAGGTTTAAGATTAGAGATGATTTAGAATTTTCTTGAAGAAAATTACAGTTTCTTCAAGAGCTTAAAATGACATTGTCAAACAAGATTACCTTTACTTAAGGGAATGTTTTATCTCCTACCAGCTTTACCAAACACCAAGATCTCTAGAAGGCTAAACTGTGGCTATTCTTTGTCTGATGGCAAGGACAAGGAATAGGCACCCCTCTGTAGTGCTCCCGTGCCGTTTTGAATTCCCTCCGAGAAAAGCTTTTACTAGGTCAGTTCTATCCCCTAGTCAACATCTTTAATTTCTAGCATGTGTTCAGAGAACAACAAAATTGGACTGCTGTTGTTTAATCAGAACCTGCTTCTGGTAAGTTTACTAGCTTTAAGGGATGTGGAGATAATTGCGAGTTTTTAAAATTCTGCTTGGCATTATGTGTAAACTGCAATACTCTTTCATACCCTTGAATTATTCTTTTATACAGTATTATTTGAATCCCATCATCTTTAGAACAAATCTTCACATTTATACACAAGAAGGCAGGTAGTTGATGGGTCTTATGCTGCAAAAGAATCTAGACCATAATGTGCTAAACACTGGCAAGATCTTTAAGCAGCTGTCTCTGGGAAAGCAGTTATATATTTTTCAGAAAACACCCAGGCCAGGATTCAAACAGTTGCATGAGTCCTGTGCCCCCAAGGAAAGCTGTGAATTGTTTGCTGAAGAGCAGCCACCCATGTTACAAGACAAGCTGTTTTTGAAACTGAGGCTACTTTCAGAAGCAGTTTTGACATGGTTGGGGCGGGGTGCTGTGCAACCCATACCACTGGTTCACGGATGGGAAGGTATTAGGAGGGCAAGGGCTTCTTTGCTAAATGTATGGCTCCATGCTTACTTGGTTTGCATATTCTCACCATTTGATTACAGCTGTTCTGCCAAGCTGGATTATGGTCTCACTGCCTTTTAGTTTTACTGAAGCTTGATGTACTGTTTATTATTTTATATTTTAATAATCTGCCTTCTTGGAATCCATCAGGTGAAATAAAATCACTGAAACAAGCAAGATGTCGGGGTCAGTTCCTAACTGAGAAAAAATATTCTGGAAAGTTTCTCCCAACTGTGATAGCCAAATCACATGATGTCCTCTGAAAATGGGTGACCAATACCTGATCCGGTCACTTGTTCCACTGTAACCCCAGCGACTCTCCACTTGCTGGAATCTATTTATGCTACACTCCTTTCCTCTAAGACAGCATCTTGGTCGGTCAATATAGTCAACTCTAGGTTTAGGGTTGACTGTAAAATGCAGAAAGAGATTTACTACTTCCCGATCTGACAAAATTCCAGACTGAGCAGGACCTGGAAAAAAAGGCAGGGAAACTGAGCTGAACATATTCCAGACTAGAAAGCCAACCGAACAATTTCCCTGAGGCAACTTTTAATTTACAGGACCCCACTGTAATCCAGAGTACAATTCAATCTGGATTCACTAATCTGGGCAGTAAAAGGGAAAAGCCTACAATTTTCAAAAGAAAGCTGATGAGTAAAAAATGTCACTGCTATTAAGGGGTATAATTCAGACAGTCCAACAGAACTGGTTTGTGGAATATGCTAGTTACTTGTTACCATAAGGCACAAGACTGTTTAAGAGGAAAAGAAATAAAACCAGCTGGGATAAAAACAGTTAAACTGCTTTCCCCAGTTAGGCAGAAACATCCATAGAGACCCACTAGGCACATAAATAAAAAGGTAAAGGTTTCCCCATGACAAAGCCCAGTCATGTCTGATTCTTGGGGGTGGTGCTCATCTCCGTTTCCTAGTCGAGAGAGCCAAAGAACGCATTTGCCAAAGAACATATTGAGAAATGCAGAAAAGCTACTTACCTGTTCATAAAAAAGAACATAGGATTGGATCCTAAAAACACACATTTGCCGCCATGTCCAAAATGGAATGTAAATTTTTATTTTTTTACAACAATGAAGCAAGCCATAATGTTACCTGCTGCAAACTCTTCAATTGTCATCAGTGGAAAACGGATTAAGGAGAGGGCTTTTCCAAGTACTTTTTGCTTATTTACAGATGTGACTGGTAACTGCTGCCTTTGACATTCTGCTTCAGCCCAGCGAACAACAGCTCCAAAAAGTCTGCTCTCTCGAATACTAAGTGTGTCTCTTTCCAATACGGCACACAGTGTATCTAAAAAATGTTATTAGCAAATATTGTCGTCATCTATTTCATTCCTACACTGCCCCAACAGCTGAAGCTGCCTGGGCAGTTTACACAGTCCATAAAAACAAATGATAAAAATACAATAAAAATATCAGAAAAATATTTTAAAGTTTTAAACAGCCAAAAACAGGTAACAAAAACAGACAAGAAGGAAGAATGAAACACCTGATGATCTCCCTCAAGCCCATGGGTGGCAAACTGAGCACTCCTCACTCCCATTGGGAGGCTCTCTAACTACAATGGGTGTTCCCCATTGGCCACAGCAAGAGAATGGATGGGGTTCTATGGAGCTGTCACCTACCCAGTCATGCTATAAGGGAGGGTTTAAAGCAGCTCCCAGGCAGTGTGTGTTCCCCAATTTGCCAGTTAAACAGCTCACAATTTGCCAGGTCTATCACTGCAATCCTATGCACACTTCTTTGGGGGTTAACTGAAAAGAAATTCAGTGGGAATGCCTTCTGAGTAAAAATTGCATTATATCAGGGTACAAAATTTATTAATAATTAGTCCCTCTTAAAATGGTTAATCAGACTAATTTATAATTAATAATTTTAGGTTAATTTTAGACTGATCTTAGGAGCTATCTTATTGATGTTTATACACAAAAGATGTGGATCTTTTGGGATCTACAAGTATGAAGGACAATCAAAACAAACTCCATCAGACCAGCTGACAGCTTAGTCCAGGAGCAGGGCAACCTGTGATCTTTCAAATGCTGGATTTTGACTCCTATCAGCTCCAGCCAGCATGGCCAATGAAGGGTCGGGGATAATGAAAGCAGTGGTCCACCAACATCTGGAATGCTAGAGGTTCCCCACACCTTATCTCAGCCTCTTCTGAGGAAGTTATTTGAGTAACCCTGCCTGCCAGGCCTTTTCAATTGTGGCATCTCATTTGTGGGATGTGTTGCCTGGAGGGTAAATACAGTTAGTTTACTTTCAATGTATTATCTATTTAAAAAATTTTATATGCCGTCCCAATACTAAAAGTCTCTGGATGGCTTACCCCATACCTTGTCTACTCCCTCCAGTGAAACCTTAAAAGTTTACGGGTAACTTACCTATATCAATATCTGTGAAGCCTTCTGCACTTATTGCATCCATAGTACTTTTGTCTATTGTGTCAAGACAGAGGCTAGCTAACTGTGGTTCATCAAATAAACGAGCCTATCCAAAGAATTTTCTGAGTTATTACACAAATTCAGTATTGTAAGACAGACATGTCAATGAATAGAAACGGTTTCCATAATGAAATATATTTTTAGTTAAACAACCCTAAGTTAATATTACTGCTTTTTAATATGCAAGTGTTCTGTATACCCCTTCCAATCCCTCCCAACCTAGACCTGTGTCAATCTAACCAATCTAGTCAAGCTTTCCACTTAAGCTAGATCTGAATCCAGAATGGTATTGGTTTCATACCTTGGTAAACAATTAGCCTGAACAGCCTTATCTGTGGTTAATGTTATTATTTATGAGACTACCACTGTTAAGGTAGAAGAAGAAAATTCCCCACAGAGAAGAAAAGGCACAATTCCATACCTTTATCACGGTTTCTTAACTGCTGTAGGGATAACATAAACCCTGGATGTACAATAAATTGCTATGCATGCTTATGCCACTAATGGAACTTACTCTGCACAGGGTTGCAACCTTATTGGGTAAATAAGCATCAATCTCTAGGATTAACGTTATCAACTCCCAACATGCTCAGAGGTGGCTGGATTTGATTTTTAAATATTAGAGGTTGATAATTCCAGAGGTGTATTTCCATAACTTCTATGAAGGTATATCTGAGAGTACAGCACATTTTAAGCACCACTTTTGGCTACCTCATGCCATATGTCTAAAGTATCCCTTAATGTGGGACATATTTGTTTACCTAAAAAGTGTTATATTAATTCTGCTTTGGTGATCTTGGTCAAACCTCCCAATTAAATGTAAGAACAACTACAACTTGAGCCAAAGAGCCAGTAAATTGTCACACATGTGAAAGGACAAGAAAGTTTGCTAGGCCATGGCTTGTACCAGATCCTCCAACCCATATGGAATTGAATAGCCCAAGTTTAAGCAAGATCTTTTGTAGACAATGGAGGAATTGTTTGTATTTTAACTCCTATTCTGGGCATCATTCACACCTACATCAAAAAGAACTGCTGCAAGATATCAATTCACACACACACACAGGCTAGAGCCACACAATTAGGCAGCTATATGGCACTTCTAATTAGCTCATTAAATATACATCTTGATCTACAGCAGTTCAGCAATAAGACAGTTACCTGAGTAAGCAGCATAAAGGCATTATCTGCTCGAAGATGCTTAGTGAGAAATTCGACACAATGAGCTTCTAGAGCTGGGACAGCATACTTCTTTGCTGTATAGAGAGTGGTCATAACTGTTTCAGGACCAATCTGAACTTCATCTGAATACAAAAACCTAGAAATGAAAGACAAGAGTTAAATGGGTTATGTGATGCATACTCCTTCCCTCATTCCCTTGAATAGCAGACTGAAGTAGCTGAGTTCCTATTTGTTTAGCAATGAACAGGTCCACCCAAAAATATATCAATGACTTCTACATACCTGGGAAATGTCTCAGGTACTCAGAAACATGTAAGCTTATGAATTAAAAGAAAATGAGGTGTGCATCTTTTCCTCTCCTATGCAGCTATGTAAAGCTCACACTTGGGAGTAGCAGCCCCTTGGCACTATAGATCACAGCCTAGGAAGGCTGAGGGGATGGGGAGCCCATAAGGTGTCATATATTATGCTCTTCCTGCTCTTGAAATTGAACACCTTCCACCTGCTCTAAATAGCACAATAAGATCTGTTGCAGGTCTCATTTGTTAAACTCCATTGAATAGGAATACACAATAAAATCTAAACCAAGTGTACCACTGCAATTTACTGTGATTCTAACATAATTTCAAAAACATGCACACAGTCTAGCCACAAGATATTGCTGATGACTTAAAGCCACCAAAACAAGAAAGGTCACCTTTTCAAAATGACTGCGCACTACTTCATTCAGTAGTTGGCATAAAACAAAGACAGAACTATTTGTGTAAACAGCTGTGTTTCTGCAGAAAACTAGCAAAACAATTAGGCTCAAAAGCCTCAACACTTTTAATTTTCTTCTGGGGACAGAAGTTTGATGTACAAAGGATATTATACAGTAAATTAGAACATTAAGAAAACATGCTGACCCCAGCCCAAATTATAAACTTGAAATTGTGGACTGAGGCCAATTTATTTATTTATTTGGGTTAACAGGGAAAAATAGTAAAGCAGAGCGCCTTGGCTTAAGGTGTGATGAACAACAAGAGCAAGCAGCCTATTAAAATACTGAAACAAAATGGCTACTTACAATCCAGTGCAGAAAACCTGAATGCAAAAGAAGTCCTAACTAGACTATTCTATTACATCCAATGAAATCAAACTGTCCGAAACCTTTATGTAAATATAAATAATAAATATAAATAATGATATTGTAGAATACTAATATTTAGATTGCACTTTATTCTCAGAATTCTAGTCAAGTATTTTACAAGCACATAATGTTAGTTCTGAGGAAAGAAATTCTTGGAGATGAACTCTAATGAACAGAGCAAGATTTACCATCTCATTCCCTTAATCAACCAGACTATTCTCCCCTAGCCTATCCATTATCCAGATCCTCTTGCATCTTATTTCCCTCCCATTCAAGTCAACAAACCAACCAGCAGCTTTAGGTGCCGTTTCAGAAGCTTCTTTGGAAGAAGCAAGCCCAACTCAAAAATTCTTTGCTACACTTGACAGCAGTCAAGACTGCAGTTCTAAAGACTCTTATTTGCATGTAATCCCTGTTAAATACATGCTCATATTAACATAAACAGCAATAGGCTGCAAGCCTCAAGTACTTTTCATTCTGCTAAAGAACTGCTGGTTCTCAGCATGTGCAACGCAAGTTTACCTCAAATAATTGCAGAGAAGCTTGAG
Organism: Varanus salvator macromaculatus; assembly: GCA_023646645.1. Classification (NCBI taxonomy): domain Eukaryota; kingdom Metazoa; phylum Chordata; class Lepidosauria; order Squamata; family Varanidae; genus Varanus; species Varanus salvator. Next base: position 12,396,448 of record JAIXND010000786.1, read on the forward strand.
CACATGCAAAAAATGAGCAGTGTTCCCATCCTGAAAGGTCAGGCACTGCCTTCAGGTACAAAAACAAAACAAGGGATGCTACAAGGAATCCTAGAAGTCTGGCTCAGAGGATCTTTACTGTTGCCCAGATATAAAGTAAGTATTTTTCACCTCAGGCTCTGGATTGCATTCTCCAGATTGTATGAAGCAGAGCTGTCCCCTCCACACCCAAGTCCATGTTCTATTCCAAATACCTAGCATTAGAGTTATTGGACCACTCTATCCTCCAATAACTGGTCTGAATGAAGACTCAGGCACTGCATCTAGACAATTTCCTCTGCCTTATCAAACAGTATCACAAGAATGCAATTCTATTCTTGCACAGGGCAGATGCCAAGGAGATGGACAACAGCTGCTTAACACCAGCAAATCTACTGAAGTCTGCCCTACAGGAAAAAAGACTCCATCAGCCAAGTAATCTCAGGGAGTGCATTTAACAGATTTGAAACAGATTACAGCATTCCACCAATACCTGGAAGCAGCAAGCTCACGGTTGCTGCTCTGGGTACAGGAGCAAGCCTACAAGCCATCCCAATTCATGGCGAACGCAGTTATACCACACATTATTGCATTTACAACGTATACTTTATTCTAAAAACTTCTTCTTGTGAGAAGTATAAATCAATCAGCATTTACACATTTCACCCACACTGCTTTGTACCAGGGTTTAAGGCTACATTCTGTTAATTCACTGGAGCATGATTTCCCCCACCCTATAAATGAGTAGTAAGCAAAAATGCCTTTCGAATACAGCAGGGGGGTTGTGGCCTATCAAAAGTTTCAGCTTACAGTTCTGATCATCCATTACAATTGGCTATGCTGGTTACAGCCAATGGGAGTGGGCAGCCCAATCGCCAGGAGGGCCTTAAGTTACCTTCCTCTGAATTACCCCATTGCGGCTCATCATATTACCATCTCATTTCTAGAACTGTGCCTCTATGCCAAGGGAGCAGCATCCCTGTCCCAAAGAGCCACAGGCTCCTCCAGGGTGCAAATCTGGAAGAATCCCACCCCCCGGTTATTGCTCAACACCAGACCTCTCCAATGAGGAGAAAGGCTAAAATGGGCAGAGCAAAGATGTCCGTGGGCGTGTCACCCGTAACACTGCTCTGCACCCCTGCTCTATGCTTTCATTGTTGGCTGTAGCACTTCCCTTCTCATGAGGCCTTTCAGATTTTCCCCCTAATGCAACATGTCTGACCTTTGTTACATTTTGTTTTAATTGCAGATAGTATCTAAAAAGGTATTATATTATAATATCACTTTTGTGTTCTCAAAAACTGCTTTCAATACATGCTGGAAAACCAATTATAACTATCCCAAATACTATTTTAATAACTAGGGTGGTTCTTTCCATACTTCCTGGACTCTAAAAACAGTAGACCACCTTTGGAGATAGCATGGGGAGGGAATAAGGGATCCAGTGTGGTATAGTGCTTAAGAACGCAAGACTGGATTCTGGAGATCTGGGCTCTAGACCCTGCTAAGCCATGGAGTTAACTGGGTGACTTTGAGCCAGTCTCAGTCCAAGCCACCTCACAGGGTTGTTGTTAGGATAAGACTGAGGAGAATTATGTAAGCCACCTTGAGCTAATTGGAAGGAAAAAAGGCAGGATATAAATATAATAAACAAATAAAGTGAGTTACTGCTGCCCCCCCCCCAGGAATGCTGGTGATGTGTCAGCCTTTCCTCACAAAGAGGAAGAAACTTTTAGAGAACCAGTAAGTTTGGAGGGAGGTGTGGGGGCCATTCCGCTTTTCCATGAGCTTTTTCCACCTTCCATGCTCAGAGTTATGGGCAGCCACATTGGATGACATGCTACCTTGATTATATATATCAAATCAAAATTTATACCACAGGTCTGAAGGTCACATTCCCCATGATATGACATATTTAACATTGCATTTATTTGTAATTGGCTTTTTATAGAATGCAGCCTCCCTCAGCCTGGCATCCTTCAGATGTGTTTTGAGGTCATGGGCAGTGCGGATGATGGAAGCTGTATTCCAAAGCATCAGACTGGGGAAGGCTTGGAAGGAAATTACATTCCCTATGAAATTAGCATGATGTTTAACCATTCTCATCAGACTCATCCCCTCTTTAATCAACCTACCTAATCACTAATGTCAAAGGAGACCAGTCTCCTGATGGTTCAGCAGGACTGGACTGGAATCTGCAAGGATAAAGGCCTTCACAGTAGGGCAGCTCCATTTCCATGGAACTCCCAGCATCTAGAGGTCAGAGAGGCTATTACACTGTGTTGCTTTTGGCTCCTACTGGACATACCTTTATCTCATGAAGCCTTCCCTGTTTGATGGACCATGTTTTTAATGTGATCCTGTATCGACTGCACTGTTTTTATGTTTTGAGTTTTTCATTGTTCATCGTCACATCCTACACATCTATGGAACTGTACACAACCAGTGGAAAGAAATACATAATAGATAGCCACCCTTCGCCTGAAGGGCAGAAGGAATGACGGACCTTGTGGAGCGGTGTACAAACGCTGTGCAGAAACGTGGGGCAGTATAAAAGCGTTACAAACACTCAACTGTCCCCCGCAGGTTAAAAAAAGTAAAGGCCCTGCCTTCCCCACCCCGGCCCTCCTCTTCCTCCCTCCGACAGACCTGAGGAGGGCCAGGAATGCGGCGGGCTCCACGTCGGGGAGCTCGATCTCGGCCGAAGTGGTGGCCATCCCGCCGTTGAACATGGCGTCGAAGACGGCGCTGCCGGCGGCCAACACGAACCGGTGCGCGGGGATGCGCTGCTGGCCGGGCCCGGGCGCGCCTCCTCCGGTTCGAGGGCTGCCTTTGCCCACCACGAAACGGACGTCGCTGAGTAGCTCGTTGGCGAAGAGGAAGGCGAAGCGCTCCCGCAGCGACCGCTTCGTGGCCTGCCAGTTGTACACGGGCTCCCGCTGCACTACCACGGGAGCGGCCGCGGCTGCCGGGGACGCCGCCAGCCCGGCTCCGGCCACCCCCTCGGACGCAGCGGCTGCCGCCTCAGGGCCGCCCGCGGCCGCCATGGCGAATCCGTCTCAGGCAGGCGCGGGCGCAGGCGCACTTTCGCCCTGTCGACACAATGGGCGGGCGCTTCCCGAAACGCTTCTGCGCAAGCGCCACGTGCGGAACGCCGGGCAATCCCCCTGAGGCGTTTGCTTTGCCTTCTCCGCCTTGAGAGCTTGCCCCGCCCACAGCGCGAGCGTCGCGTACGTAGTAGAGCTACAGAGCTACTAGAAATTAGAGAACCACTCCATTGTAGGAATAGGTCATTTCCTGGATCGCATTAAGAAATGTAGAAAATGCGCTGCAGAGCCAAGAGCGACTCGGAGAAATCGTAATTACAGCAAAGCTGGAAGAGAGCCAGTGTGGTGTAGTGGTTAAGAGCATGGGACTGAAAGTCAGACGATCTGGGTTCTAGTCCCCGCTCGGCCATGGAGCCAATTGGGTGACTTTGGGCCAGTCACAGACTCTCAGTCCAGCCTACCTCTCAGGGTTGTTGTTGTGAGGATAAAATGGAGGAGGAGAATGATGTAAGCTGCCTTGAGTCCTTTGTAGGAAAAAGGCAGGATATAAATTGAAAGAAAAAAAAAAGCTGTATCGTAGTCGTAGCTGCGAGTGGGCACCGACCTGGGTTTATCGTAGCTGCGAGGGGGCACCAACCTGTCATCCTCCGAATAAAAGATGGAAAATAGGCGTTCCGCTCTTTCTCGTTATGTGGCTGCTGTGAAAAATGCAGACTTCGTGCCTGATCAGGAAAGAAATGGGAAATAATACTGCCAAGATCATGCTGCCCTTATATAGATCTATGATGTTGCGGCACTTAAAATAGAGTGCACAGCTCGGCCCGCTGCTCATGAAAAGGGGCATTATCGAGTTGGAAAATGTGCAGAGAAGGGAAACTAAAAGGATCGAGGGCTTGCAGCAACTTCCCAATACGGAGCAGCTACAGTAACTGGAATTGCCTAGATTGGAAAGAATGCAACCAAGAAGAGAGATAACAGAGGTGCATAGAAGTATTATACATGATGCAGAGAAAGAGGAAGGGGAGACTTTCCCCTTCTTCCATAATGCAAGATCCCACTGGATTCCATGAAGCTGCTTGGTGGGAGAGTCAGGAATAAAAGGGAGGGGTTCACCCAGTGCAGAGTTACAACTATGGAATTCAATGCCACAAGGAGTAGTGATGCCGACTAGCTGGGGGTTTGGGTAAATCCATGAAGGAGAAGGCTATTGATGGCTACTAGTCCTGCTAGCTATAAGCCACTTTCAACATCAGAGTCAACATACCTAGCTCACCTGTTTATTTATTTAATTCGTTTTCATTTAATTCATTTTCATACTGGGCTATTAATATTAGCCCAGAGAACCTTGCTAATATTAAACAAAAGTTTAGGACACACACACATACTCAAATTAAAAATAACAATTCAACACAAAAGCATAGTGGCAGGATAGAATAAAATGGAATATATAACAAGGTTAAAAAGTTAGATTGTTTAAAAGTTGGCAAAATAAAGTGTCTTTACCTGTCACTGAAAATAATACAGAGTGGGCACCAGGCACACCTCTTTGGGGAACTTATTCCAAAACCAGGAGTGCCCTCCTTCTGGCTTCCACCTACCTCACTTCCTTTGGAGGGGGCTCCTGGAGAAGGGCCCCTGAAGGCCACCTCAGGTTATGGGTAGGTACATATGCAAGGAGGCAATCCTTCAGATAGCCTGGCCTGAGGCTGTTAAGAGCTTTGGATGTTAGTGCTGGCACTCTGAAATGGACCTGGGCTTCAACCAGGGGCAAGTGTAGCTGGAAGAGGACTAGTGTAATGTCTAGTGAGCCAGTCCCCATAAACAGTCTTGCCCCTTGTTTTGGATCCGTTGCTGGGGAACATGTATAGGAAGGTGCTTTGCACTCATGTACCTTTCCAATGGGCAGCTGGTTGGCCACTGTGTGAACAGAATGCTGCGTGAGACGGATCCGGGTCTGATCCAGTATGGCTCCTCTGATATTCTCCCAGGCTGGGCATTTATTTTCGCTTCTAAGCATATAAAAAAAACAGTCCTTCCCACGGGTTCCAATTCCAGTTGAAATACAGACCTTTCTCCCTGTATAAGATGTAGAGGGCCAACAAATACTTTGTTGTATTTTTATATATTTTTTTATATGTTGTGAGCGGCCCCAAGGCTTTGTTGCGATGGGGCGGCATAGAAATGTTTTAATAAATAAACAAAATATAATCCATTGCAAAATAGGGAACACCTGTCAGAGCAGTCTCCTTGCCCAGCATATCTAAGCATTTGCTACTGGGAAGGAATATAGTTTCCCCTCTGTTTTGCATTGTTCCAAGATAATGCAGAGGATCTACTCTAAAAAGTAAAGGCAAAATTTAAATGCCTGGTGCCACCTTAGAAACACCATTTTCTCTGTCACCAAGATAGCCAGGAGCTTGTTGTTTTTTTAAAGGGAAGTTGCTTGTTCAAATCTTTTTGTTTCCAACTTGCACCCCTAGTTTACTTTCTGTGGATGGCGCTTCTAGCTGGCATCGGAAACGAGGGGAAGGCTATCTCTGCCCTGCGATTTGCCCAGCTGGGTGCAGGGAAGCTGGGCCATCCTCTGCAGGCCCGTTGTCATCTCTGGGCAGTTCCAGGGCTCCACCTGGTGGCCGGAATGGCCCAGCTGCCATAGTTACTGCAGGACGGGCCAGGCCCTGCTAGAGCATTCAGCCTCCTGATGAGCCCAGCGGCAGACCCAGGAGCACAGCTATGCAAAGGCAAGCTCTTCCCTCCAGTGGCATCCCTGGTAACATTTGTCTGCTTGCATCCTGTCATGTGCTCCAGCGGCGGTATGGTGCCAGTTCCTGCCTCCCCTTGCCGCTGCACCTCCTCTCTTGGCCTGGGGAGAGGAATCCCCACGTTGTGAACAATCTAACAATCTACAACTCAACGTACTGCTACGTAGGCCTGCAGAAAAGCAATGGCAACGCAAATCCATTATGTTGTTAGGACACGGTAATTATTTTGTTGTCAAAGCTCTTACAGTATACAAGCATTTTTAAAAAGTTATTGTGTTGTCTCTTGCTCTGAGCAAGGAATGGTCCAGCAATAACATGGGCAGTGGAGCTGAGCCTCCTTCGGTCTGAGGAATGAAATACCAGTAGATTTTATCTTCTAGTTCTTATTGGCAGTAATGAAGTTTAGGGGATGACATTCTGCCATTGGGAATGAGGGACGAACTGCACAAAACCCAGGCAGCTATCCAAAGATCAGTGACCAGGCAGGCTGGATTTGGCCCATGGGTGAGATGTCTGACACCTTGGATTAGAGAGCAGGCTGCTATGGCCCCATCCAGCCATGAGGTGGCAAATGAATACAGGTATATAGTTCTTAAGTAAAAAACCCTTCAGGACCAGTCCAGCGGTGTCTCTTCAATGGGGACCAAAAAGTCCTCTCCAGGAAATCCACCAGGAGGATAAGAAGCTGGGAGAGGTGTTCTTTCCCCGCATCTTTGCCCATCTCAGAGAAGTGCTTGGGCTTTGCAGGAATACAGCATAGCACTATTGTCTTTCAGCAGGAGGGGCCAGTACGTTCTCTGCGACCCTCACAGTAGTTCCCCCATGTATTGTTCCTCTTGTGAAATATTCTGGAGGTAGCTTGGCCAATGAAGACCAATTACTTCCTGGTGGAGATGAAAACTGAAGGGCCTGGTTTGTTAATACCCTTCTACACAACTGCCTGTCTTTGGCCTTCCCTTGGGGTGTGGCTGCAGAGAAGGCCCTGGTGAGACCTGCCCTTCCAAATGGACCACAGCCAACTGGTACCGAGGGGTATACTGCTTCTGAACAGGGAAGGTTAATTTGTGACTAAAAGCTACTGATATCAGGTGGACTCCGAGCATAAGGGTGTTAACAATAAGATGGTAAGGTGAATTAATTCACTTAGTGGGAATGTGCTGACCCAGACTTGGTGTATTTGGATGCCTTCCTGCTCATTCTGCCGACTGGGACCCTGGACTCCAGTCCCACAGTCCTGCCTGGATGGTGCCACTGGCTGATAGACCTGCTCGCCCTGAAGAAGCTGTTCTTCCTTGCCCCAAAAGGACGGCCATGAAAAGCATGTCACCAATGTTTGAATGTTCTGAGAACTCATTCCCATTCTTCCTGGCTACAGGTGTTTCCTCTTCACCAAAGAGAAAAATCCAAGCTTGGTTTTCCATGTGGCAAGCAATAATTTATTGTGAACCTTTTCAAGGGGGGTGATTTCTCAGACTCTCCAGACACATGTGCTGTATTAGCCTTCTCCAGCCTGGTGCCCTGCAGAAAGGCCGGACTGCAACTCCTATAATACCTGGGGGAAGGCTGGCATGTGTGTATCCTGGCAATGCCAATTTTCAGATTGGATGCTTAGTTTGTAAGTAGCAAATCGTTCAACGGAGGTTCAAATGCAGCTCAAACATCCTACAGGAAGCAAAAGTTCTGCAAACAGAATGCCATATTAAGGCACTGCTGTGGCAAAACCTTTTCTGTAGGCTGCAGAAGTTTTTCCTGCTAGACTAGTTGCTTTGTCTTAGACTAATCTACCTTGCAGTGTTGACGGATAAAATCAGGGGGACGTCAGCTGAAGGGGTAAGACTGGTGGTAGAGAATTAGGTTGTTCTTTTAAGTAGCCAACTGACGAGCAAGGGGTATGTGCATGATGGGAGGGGTAATGAGTCTGGTCTTTTCCTCCTCTTGAACAATAGCACACAACTTAGTCCACTGGGGTTTGCTGCTGAGGAGACAGAGCAGGGCTCATGTGCAGACTGAATGGCCTAGGAGAAACCGGGACCATCATCTACTGTTATCATGGAATCATAGTAGAGTTGGAAGGGGTCAAGAAGACCATCGGGTCCAACCCGCTGCTGTTGCAGGACACCACGTTACACCATCCTACTCAGATGGCTGTCCAGGAATGTCTCTCTCTAGGCAGCTGGTTCCACTGTTGTACTGCTCTGACAATGAGGAGGCTTTTCCTGATGTCCAGCTTGAATCTGGGTTTTCGCAACTTGAACGGATTATTCCTTCTATGTACCCACACCCCAAGGGAAGGCCAAAGATAGGCACTTGCATAGAATGGCACCTGGCATCAGCAAGAAGAGATCTTGACCTTCCTCTTTGTGACAGCCTTTGAGGTACTTATAGAGGGTTATCATGACCCTCTCAGTCTTCTCAAGGCTGAACATGCCCAGTTCCCCCAGTCTCTCCTCACAGGGCAGTGTTTCCAGACCCTGGATCATTTTTGTTGCCCTCCGCTGGACCCTTTCTAATTTACCTGCATCTTTCCTAAATCTTGGTGCCCAGAACTGGTCACAGTATTCCAGATGAGCAAGGAATATAGTGCGGAATATAAAGGTAAAGGTAAAGGTTTCCCCTTGACGTTACATCCAGTCATGCCTGACTCTAGGGGGCGGTGCTCATCTCCGTTTCCTGGCCGAGGGAGCCAGCGTTTGTCCGCAGACAGTCTCCGTGGTCATGTGGCCGGCATGACTAAACACCGAAGTGCACGGAACGCTGGTACCTTTTCATCTACTTGCATTTGCATGCTTTCGAACTGCAAGGTTGGCAGGAGCTGGGACGGAGCACGGGAGCTCACCCCATGTGCAGATTCGAACCAGCGACCTTTCAATCAACCAGCCCAGCAGCACAGCGGTTTAAACCACTGCGCCACCTGCAGTCCCTCACATTATGTCTTGTGATTTGGAAGTAACACTTCTGTTAATGCATCCCAAAATAGCATTTGCCCTTTTGGAGGCTGCATCGCATTATTGACTCATGTTTAGCATATCGTCCACAATTACTCCGAGATCTTTTCCTTTTTCAGTTCTGTTGAGCCACGTATTCCCCATCTTGTATCGATGCACTTGGTTTCTTTTTCCTATGTGAAGGACTTGGCACTTGTCCTTATCGAATCTCGTTCTGTTGCTTTCAGCCCAGTGTTCAAGTTTATCAAGATCTCCCTGGATCTTCATGCTAGGTGTTTGCTACTCCACCCACTTTTAAATCGTCTGCAAATTTGATTATCTTTGTACTTCCACATCTAAATCATTAATAAAGATGTTGAGGAGCACTGGGCCCAGGACTGAACCCTGTGGCACCCCATTAGTTACCTCCCTCCAGTTTGGGAAGGTGCCATCGATGAGAACTCTTTGTGTCCGATTTGGCAGCCAATTTTGGATCCACCTAATAGTTTTTCCATCTAGTCCAGTTTTTGCTAATTTGCTTATCAGAATGTCGTGTGGCACTATGTTGAAAGCTTTGCAAAATATAGATAGATAAAGTCCACAGTGTTCTCTTTGTCCAGTTGGAAGGTTACCCAGTCAAAAAATGAGATTAAATTAGTCTGACAGGATTTTTGATAAATCCATGCTGGCTTCAAGATGCTTGCAGATGGATTTTTTTTAATAATTTGCTCCAGAACTTTTCCAGGGATTGATGTCAGACTCACTGGTCTGTAGTTCCCAGGTTCATCTTTCCCCCTTTTTGAAGATAGGGACAACATTAGCCCTTCTCCAGTCGTCTGGCACTTCTCCCGTTTTCCAAGATTTAGCAGCGATAATAGCCTGTGGCTCTGAGAGTTCCTCCACTAGCTCTTTTATGACTCTGGATGGAGTTCATCGGGCCCTGGAGATTTGAAAATGTTTATTCCATCTAGGTATTCCTTGACCATTTGTCTGTCAATCATGGGCTATCAAAGACCCCAAACCAAGTGAGAATAGTGGAGATGTGAGCCAGGTCTTTCTCTTGTCGCACAGATGAATCCGCAGAAGCAAGCTGCTTCCAAACACAAGCAGGAACAGGCTGCATACTAGAGATGTCGTTTTGCAAGAAAAGGCTTTCTCTGCAATTCAAAACAGTGTGTCTCAGAAGTGATTCCATTCCCATGGCGATGGTGTCTGATGCACTATGTCCGGGTGCAGAACTTTGTGGACTGGGGCCAAATCCAACTCTTCTGGAGTCCTAATCTACCTTCAAGTGTTCCCAGAAGGACAATGCCATGGCACTGAAAAAGATTTTGCTCCCTTGCCCTACTATAATCTAATTCAGGATGCAATCATGGGCATTTTTAGATAACAACAACCCTGCAACTTCCAGCCTGCCCCCGGCAGCCATGCATTTGCTGTCTAAACCTGTCAGGACACTCATGCACCATTAAACTGCAAAGCTGAAACAGACAATAAAGTAATGCCATGTTAATTTTTTCCCACAAGTACTTGACCTGAAAGGTTTGGGAAAAAAAGAAGAAGTAAAGCACATATGTAGATTGTTTTATTTCAATACTTATAAGAACTTAAAGAAAAAAGCAGACACATTCCTGACTTTGTTTTTCCCTTCAAATTTAAACAAACAAAGGTACTGAAAACTGTTGACAGTGGTTTAGCAGCACAAATGTTAACATGTGGTGATCTACAGCTTGGAAAGCTGCAAAGCTTGCTTGATACTGTACTTGCAATTGGCATCTGTTCATTGTCATGAAAGGACTTATGAAATGGAAAAATAAACACTGAAAATAAAGCACCAGAAAAAGTTGTCTGGAAAAAAATCCTGTGGATTATTTCTCTGCCCCATATCACTGTCACATGCAGTGCCAGGAACACATGTCCAATGGCACACGGCTGTATGCCACAGGAAATACGCAGCAGGCAGCCCAACTAAATCAATACACACAGAGAGGGTGCAACATGCAGAAGGGTCCCCATGGGAAGAACCATCCTACGGCAAGGGCGCAGGACCTGTGGCCCAGGGCACAAGGCCCGCCCCTGGGTCCCCACTTTCCTCCGCTGCTGACTTGATGGCTCCCTGCTTATGTGTGCCCCTGAAATGCCTCTCTGGAGATTTAGTTACCTGGAGATTGAAGCTACAAATGCTGGCATTTTTTGCCCCGCTCATTTATCTGGCCTGCACCCTTGTCCTTGGAATTCAGTTTAAAGAAAGTTAAAACATACAGCAGCAAGAACAAAATAATAATAATCAAATCAACCACAAGAATAAATAGATTTTTTTAAAAAAATCATACAATGCTACAATTACCAAATGTCCATAAGGTAGACCTGCATATTCCTCTAGGAAGTAAATTGTAAAGCTGCAGGACCACCACCAAATAGTCCCTGTGCTTGATACCCACCAAGCATCTAGTTCTCCCTGGCAGGCCATATCCTTGTGCTCATCTTCCTGGCTGATGTGCTCATGCTCTTGAGAAGGAGCAACAGTAACCTTCATGCCTCGTGTTCTCTCTGCCTGGAAGTTAATTGGGTCAGCACAGGTAAGCAAAGAGGGAGAGAAGCAAGAACAGAAAGAGGGCGGGAGAATAGGATATATTGCATTCCTCCAATCATTTCGGATGGCAACTCCTATCATCCCCAACTACTAGCCATGTGGGCTAGGACTGATTGCATTGTAGTTCAGCATAACTGAAGGCTGGGGAAAGCTGGCTACTGACAGCATCTTGCCAAAGCTCAAGCCAGTTAGCTATTCGCCAACCCAAGATAACATTTCCTGCTTCTGATGCAGTGTGCTTTAATTCAGAGGCTGATACCAACCCAAGGATGCGAACCTGTAGTATGGCTGTCGTACATGGTGGGAGCTGCCACACTGCCTAGGGGATTCAGAACGCAAGAACGTAAGCCATGCCCTGCAGGATCAGACCAAGGGTCCATCCAGCCCAGCACTCCGTGCACACAGTGCCAAGCACTGCAGCAGGATGGGTGCAAGACCTCCCCCTGCCCAAGCTCCACAGCAGCTGGGTAATTCAACACGACTGGAGGCTGCCACGCCAGGGAGGGCTGTCCTGTGGCCTTTCTATGCGCACAATCACCGACCTGGCCACACACACCATTGAACTCCAGGGGCCTTACTTCTGCCTAGGCACGTGCAGGAAATCTGTCTGGGGATGATGGTTGGGAGTCTCTTATGGCTGGTCTCAATTGGTGGCAGCAATCCCAGGGCCACATTCCGAGGCTGGGTGCACGTGGGAAAAGGGTGGGTCCATTTTTTAACAAAGCTTCTTGGAGCTTGAGAGGCAACCCTGTGTCTACGGGAAAGAGCAAAGCAAAAACTGCCCGTTTCCCACGTCTCCCAACATGTTCGGTTCGGGGAAGAGAGGGGCGCGGAGTTCGTTGCGGGCTTTCTCCGGCAAACGCGCGCCCGTTTCGCCAAGACTCCCTGCCTCGAACCGAGCCCCGGCAGGCGCGCGTCAGCTTTCTAGGAAGGACCGGAGGGCGCGCACGGCAACCGGCGCTGGGCGCGCAGGGCCCTCGGCCTCCCAGCCCGCCTCCGGGGGCTGCAGGGCAGGCAGGGCAGGGGCACGGCGGCGGCGGCGCGTCCCGCCTCCCGGCCGCGGGTCCCGGTCCCGGTCCCGGCCGCGGCCGCCTTCTCGACGGCGGGCGAGAGCGCAGGCGGACAGGCGTGGCCGCGCAAGGCGGACGGGACCCCGGGGCCGCGCGATCCCAGGCGGGCAGCGGCCCTGGCGCGGCGCGGCGCGGCGCGGCGGCTCCGGTCCCGTCCCGTCCCGTCTGCGCCGCGCCGCGCTGCGCTCCGTGGCGCGGGCGGCGAGCCCCGCCTGGGCGGACTCAGCCGTGCCGGGGGGGGGGCGCCGAATGGGCCGTCCGCGCGGGAGGGGGGCGAGAAGGGCAGGCGAGGCGAGGCGAGGCGAGGCGAGGCGGGCGGCGCCGGCCAGGGGCGGAAAGCCCGGCGCGCGGGCGAGGCGGGGACGCGCCCTCGGCGGGAAGGGAGCGGGCGAGCGAGCGCGCCGCCCGCCCGCCGCGGGGATGAGCGCCTCGGCGGCCACCGGCGTCTTCGTCTTGTCGCTCTCCGCCATCCCCGTCACGTACCTCTTCAACGCGTTGGCCGCCACCGGCAGGTGAGCGAGAGCACCGTCCGCCCATCCGCGCGCGCAGGGGCGGAGCGCGCTTTCGCCCGCACGGAGGGCGCGACGCGCGCCCCGCTGCCTGTCGTGCGTGCACGTGTGAACGCTGTTCGCGCGGGACGGGGGGCGGGGAGGGCGATGGGGCCACTGGATAGCTGCACGCGCGCGCGCGCGCACACAATCCCCTATCCCCGCGAGGGTGCATAAAGGGTTGGCAGTGTGCGATTCGGGGGATGTGCGTGTCGGGGCTTCGCTCTGCCCGTTCGGTTTCCGCCAGAAAGGCAGAGCGCATCTGCCTAACCCGGACCGGGTGGCGGGGAGGCGCCTGTGGGCGAGACCCACTGGCAATGCCCGCGTGTTGCAGACGTGGAGGGCCTGGGCGAGGGGCCAGCGCGTGGCTCATCAGTGCAGGCAGAAGAGACCAGCCTGTCCAGACGGGGCTGGAGGTAGCCTTGCCCGGAACCCGGGCAGCTGCGGCCAGCAGTGCCTGCAGCACTGGGCTAGATGGACGCACGCCTGACTCCTTGGAAGGCAGGCCCTGTGTTCTTATATTAACCTCCTGAACTAACTCAGTGAGCTGGGAGGGCTTACGCTCTCTCAGTTGTGCCCTGCTGAGTAATGGGTACAGCACTAGCCTCGGCTCCAGGGTTAGCGTTAATGTTGCCAGGGAAGGGGAGTGGCAGTGGTCTACAGGAAGACGGCTTCCCATTCGGGGCCTCTTCTTCGGGCAGCTGTGGATCTTGAGTGGTCGGACCTTGTGCTGGGTGCCCTGGACAGATAAGGATTCTTCTGGGGAACCATCCACCCCACTGCCCATCAGATTCTGTGCCTGAGCTGATGGAGGTGGTCTTGCACTTGGTGATGAAGGCCCAGGATGATGATTCCGGGGCGGGGGGGTTGATTTAAATCACTAGTTAGTAAGACTAGATTGAAATCATGGCTTTGCAAGCGTACCTGCCTTACCTGTAGGTAGAGGAACTTCAGTAAAATATTCCCAAACTGGATCTCTTTTATAGCCTCCTGCCATTATAGGTTTTCTTCTACGGGAGTGGGGGGGTGGGGGGTGAGAATATTTATTTATGTAGAATATTTATATGCCATCCTTTCACAGAGCCTCAGAATGGCTTACATAAATAAATAATGGTAAACTATGATAATACTATGATAAACCCCAGGCTGTACAAAAAAACATGGAAAGACTGTTGGAATAGTCCGCTTAAAAGGTTTCACCTTCATTTCTACTGCTTGCTCCTCCCTCTTCACACTTAGCTTCTTGTGCAGATCTATTCCACTCCCAACATCCTTCTATTCATTGATTTTTTTTTGAAATGTAGCACTTCAGCTGTAAGGGGTTGATTCTGTGTATGTAGATCTGCAAAGGAACAATGGGATTAAGGGTTTTTCCCCCCTCAACTCTGTATGTTTGTTTTATAACTGTCTTGCTGTAAAGAAGAGGCATGTGATCTCTGCAGGCAAAATTCACAGTTTTGAGTACTGTAAAGCCAAGCATCTTGTGATAATCTCTTTTAGATAGAAAAATGGCCGAATGATCTTACGGAAACCTCAGGAAGAGCATGACATTGTGAATGGATTAATGGAATTAATTTACCAAAAAATTAAAAATTACATGAGTACTAGCTCATGCTACTTAATTAAAAACTAATCCTTATTTCATGATGACTAACCTTTGGACTATAATGTATCTTACATAGAAAACTAAAAATCCAATTTAAATAAAAAAATCCAATTTAAATAAAAAAAGTTTTGTTTTTTTTTAAATCATTGATTTTTATCCACCCTGGTTCTGGGGGGATATTAACTTTTGCTGGAGCTGCTGTATCCAGAGCAGCTCAGGACTTCATGGCTGCCATGACACCCATGGGGCTGTCTCAACAAAGGACACACCCTTGATCTGGTTTTCTCAACAGGGCAGCAGGGCGGTGATCTGGAAGTGGGGGAATGAACACCAACCCCCTTGTCATGGTCAGATCACTTTCTGCCCAGGCTTGGACTTTCAGCTCCTTTTCCTCTCCACAAGGGTGGGGGATCTTTTAAAATGTTCTGCCCAAGAGGCTAATGGATCCAGGTGGTTCCAGTGGAGGATTTCTGACGGATGGCTGGCGCTCCTGCCGAAGCCCAGGTCACTCTGTGGAATGCAGAGGTGGCTTGGGTGGGTGATACGATCACTCCCAAGTCCCTCTTCCCTCTAGCAGGGCCTGGCCAACTGCTCGGTACCCACCTGAGTTGAGGGCAGCGAAGCAGGAGTGCAGGTGCAGGTGCAGGAAATCTTGTGCTGAGTCGGCTCAAATGTGGGTCAGAGTTCGACCTCGAGCCTACGCTGTGGCGGTGAGGGTGGCAAAGAGGCCGTTCCTTCCCACCAGCATTGCATCGCCTCAGTGTGGTCTAGCAGAGCTTTTCTAAGTGGCTCATAGCCTATTATATCCCGGCCCAGAAAAAGAAATTGTGGAGCCCTCGGTAGCTCACTTGGAAGGTGATGTGCATGGCCCTTGGAAGATAAAGGCGCTCAGGTTCATCATGAATTGGACGCCGCGATTGATGCGGCTCCACCAGCAGAGGCATCTGGAGCACCGTCTGATCCAGTTGTATTGGTACCTGATCCAGTTCCCAAGGAAGCGGATGAGATACTTGGTCATGCCTGCCCATCACATGGTGCTCAGCCCTTCCCGCTCATGGCTCGTTAGAGCAACGGAGGAAGGGATTTCTACTTGGCCCCAGCCTCCGTGAGAGGGGGAGCAGCGCAAGAGGCTTTCATTGAGCGCTCTGGAAAAAGCTTAACCCAGAGGATGTACAGGCCTGTGGGCATGGTGGCTGAGTGGGTGAAGCGGCACAGTATAGATTGCCTAGATCCATTTCAATCAGGTGTCAAGCCTGGTTTTGGAGTGGAAACTCTTTTGGTCCCCCTATGGAATAACCTTTGCGTGGAGGAAGATGGGGAGAGTGTGACCCTGTTGATTCTGCTGGACGTCTCGGAGACTTTCGTAGCCCTCAGACGTGGTATCTTCTGGGCAGGCTGTCTGGGCTAGGAGTGGCAGGCGCTGAAGCGCTGTGGTTCCCCTCCTGCTTAACCAGCCAGTTCTGCCGGGAGAAGACGGCTCTGTGCCGTGGCAGTGATGCTGCGGGTACCGCAGGGCTCCGAAATAGCTCCTGTGCTGCTTTACCTCTGCATGGAACCAATGGGTGAGGTGAACCAGAAGTACGGGCTGAGGTGTCACCAATATGCAGATGGCACTCAGCTGCACCTCTCCTTTTCACCAAGCCCAAGTCAGGCAGTGGCCTCCCCAGATCGGTGTCTGAGCATGGCAGTAGCCTGGATGAGGGCCAACGAACTGAGGCTCAGTCCAGACAAGACGGGGTTGCTGTTAGCGGGTGGTCCATCCATCCAGTTGGGGGATGTTCAACCCGTTCTGGATGGGGTTGCACTCCCCTAAAGGACAAGGTTCGCACTTTGGAGATGCTTCAGGAGTTGTCACTTGAGGCACAAGTGGACTTGTGCATGGAACACCTCTTATTGGCTTAAACTGCTATACCAGCTCCGACCCTTTCTGGACAGAGAGCGCCTAGCTACATTTATCCATGCCCTGGTAACCTCTTGCTTGGATGGCTGTAACATTCTGCACTTGGCGCTGCCTTTGAAAATGGTCCAGAACTGGTCCAGAACCTGTTCCAAAAGAAGGCAGCTAGACTGTCATGGGGACTGGCTCATGAGAACGCATTGCACAGCCCCCTTCCGACTAAACTGGTTGAACTCCGGGCCTGATTCAGAATGCTAGTACTAACATTCAGATCCCTAACTGGCTGAGGGCCAGGTGAGCTGAAGGATCACCTCATCTCATAGGTACTTTTCTGGACCCTGAGATCATCACTGGGGTTCTTTCTCTGGGAGCCCCTTCCAAAGGAAGAGGCAGGTGGCTACCAAGAGGAGGGCCTTTTCGGTTGTGGCATCCTGATTTTGGAATAAGCTCCACAAAGAGGTGCACTTTTCGGTGCCCGGTGAAGAACTTTTTATTTTCCCAGTATTACAGTAGCTTAATTTTCAAACTTTGTTTTTATATATTCCATTTTATTTTGTCCCGCTGCCAACTTGGTTTGTAATTCTTTAAATTAATGTGTATATCTTTTTAATATTTGCTTAATTTTAACTCTTGGTTAAGTGCTCAGAGCGCCTCAGATATTGGGAAGTATTATTTTAATATTTGTATCATTTTTGTATTTTTGTATTTTAACTTGCGTTGTAAGCCACCCCAAGGCTTTGTTGCGATGGGGCGGCCTATAAATGTTTTAATAAATAAATAAGTAAATAAGTAAATTAATAAATAAGATTGTGTTATGTGGCAGCCATGGCGTGCTGACGTGTGCTGACGTGGGAGAGGAGCAAGTGGAGGGGTTCTGTATCATCTGCTTATGATGTGCAAGCACATCCGGGGCCCTGCCATGCTTGTGGCAGAAAGGGGCACGCAGCCTGCGCCACTCCATAATTTGGGTGCAAACTTTAAAGTGGCTTCAGTTTGCGTTTAGGTTTCCTTGCACCTGCTCTGATAGAGGCAGTAACTAACACGCAAGCATGGAAAGAGGATCATGGGCACCACCCAGATCTCATATACACTGGGCAGGGCAAACTCTGCTTTTGTGCCGAGCCAGCCCTAGCTCCTTACATGATAGATGGTTGTCACCTTCACCTGCTCCTCAGATAGTCTGTGGGTGTTCTAGCTTAAAAGTGTAATGGGGGAACAGACTCTGACCCTCATGTGTTCACAGCAAAAGTACTTTTTGTTCCCTTTCTTGCTGTTAATGCAGTTTTGAATGCATGGAATCCAATTTTTAATTAAGTTGCCAGCCAAAGGAGAAGATACATTTTCACATTATGAGAATTTTAGCGGGCTTCTGTTTTGCAGTTTTCAGCTTGAAATTTGTTGTTGCCATAGGGTCGCATCCAGACTTAGTCATAATTTGAGTAGACCCACAGGAAACAATGGGATTAAAGTTAGGCAACTTTGGTCCCATTGATTTCACTGAGTTTGTCCTAAGCATGACTAAATCTAGATCCAGCCCATTGTTTTATACCAGCATCTGATGTAGGTGAACGAGGGAGATCCCACTTCAGATTCGTTGCTGCATCCTTGTCAACAGAACATAATTGTCATCACTGATATGCAGCGCTTCAGGTAAGTTCCACTAGGTAGGACGGTTTTAATAACCCCCATATTATAGATGCACAGCCGAGAGATACTCTTGGTTGGCTGGCCTGTGATGGTTGCTTACATGTTCATGGGTTACATGAGATCTATGTCTGTGACTTCCTTGCTTTTTTCTGAATAAATGTTGCACAAGGGATCACATTTTAGCTACTATAACTTCAGAAGCTGCAAATCGCTCATGAATCCCGGCCAAGAATGGTCAGACTTAAGCGGAAATGCTCTAAAAATGCTTTTCTTGCCTCTGCAAAGTCAACTTGAAAACTTGCGCTGGCCGATCAGTTTCAATTTTTTTTCCTGCTTTTTATGCCACATGAAAAGAATACACACATGCACAGAAACTGCACACCTTCTTTGTGTATGGCAATACCCCTTATTGCAAAACATTACAAACTGCTGAGAAAAGCCGCATCTCATGAAATGTGGTCTTTATAATTAAAATAAGGATGGTAAATCTGCCTGTTAAGTGTTGAACCTGCTCATTCCACTTAGGATTTTTTAAAAAAATACTTAGTAGGATAACAATCTTACAAATAAATAAATAATACCCAGATTTTAAAAAGGATTACAGCTGTTGACCTGTTTTTCCCATATAAAAATGTAGCATTGCAGATTTAATTGGAATATCCTCACCAAACACAGTTGGAGCTTCTGTCTGAGTAAATATGCACGGGTTTGAGCAGCCAGCTTGAAATCCTGTACACACAGTCCTAAACACACGGGGCATTCCTAAGTAAATCCCACGAAGTATATGTCTACTCAGAAATAAGACTGGGACTGTGCTGTAAACATGCGTGTCATGTTTACAGTGCTTCAGAAGTAAGGAGTACCCGATCTTACACCTTTGTCTATCTGGCACATTTTACTTCATTTGTGCAGGAAAACCTCTTGGATGGGGCAGTGTATCCTTGGTGGCTGTTGTGGGTTACGCGATAGAGATGCTGAGCATGGGAAATGCTCCGTTCCAGTGCCGTGTGAGGAAGGGATCTCGGAAGACCCGGGTGGGCAGCCGCAGAGAGAGAGAAAACGGGAAGCTGGTCCTTTTGTTGCTTGCATAAGCCCTGGTGGTATTTTTAGAACTGTACTGTGGTGCCTGCAAGGGACATTGTGTGGAGAGAGAGGCATAACAATAGCTTGCAGCTGCCTTCTCAGGAAGAACTGCCAGCAGCCTCAGTTTTCAAAGGTCAAGTGCCAGGGCCGAGGGCCCTGCTGAAGTCAGATGCCTTCTGGCCTGGGAGCCAGTGGCCCTCGACCCCAGATCTGGCTGCTGGCTGGCAGGGAGCTGGCTGTGGTGCTGCTGCCAGCGCTGGCATCCTTGGGCACCTGCCAGGGCCCACAGCCCAAGAGGGGCCGCCCTGTGGATCTTCAGAGTCGCCTGGCCTTGTTCCCTTTCCATCTTGCTGTGTGCTCAGGCAGCCTCTCCTGGTTGAACAGTGGCCGGGAGTGGCTCCTCTCCACTTACCTGGCGTTTTCATGTGGGGCCATGGTGTGGTTTGGTGCAGCAGGACAGTCGCAAGGAGGTGGATCTGTCACCAGGTCTGACCCCAACGCTGGCTGGCTATGGGTGCTCAGTGGTGTGCAAAACCTCTTTTTCCTCTGTCCACTGAGTCTCTGAAAGTTCAGTCCTGGCAAGGTTCTGGAGCGCAGCCATAGCGACTCATCACACCCTTTCCCACCCTGGCATTGTCCAGATGTGCTGGGCTACAACTCCCAGTATCCCCAACCCCAGCCATGGTGGGTGGTGCTGTAGCTTGTAGTCCACTACTGGAGGAATTTGGCTGAAGAACGCCGACGTCCAGTGAGACCCAAGTGCGGAAATGAGGATTGCCTCTGTCACATTTTTACTCCTTCCTCCAAGGGGCTCAGGGCACCATATATAAAATGGGCATCGCTCCCATTTTATTCTCACAACAGCTCTGTAAGGTAGGCCAGATGAAGAGATGGTCCAGTGGACTTCCTGGTGGAGGGAGGGAGGGTTGAACCTGGTGTTCCCGACGGCAGCACCTCCCCACCCTCCACTGCACTGACTTCCAGTGTGTCCTGAATAATAAACCAAGGCAGCCCTGATCATGCTGTCTCCTCTTGTTGCTGTTGCCATTGGAAGGGGAAGGCCAGTTCCAGGCTGCTTGGTGCAGGGGAGCAAAACCAACTTACCCATACAATTCTTTAAGGTGGAATCTTTCTTTCCAAATAAAAATCTGCCAACTCTGTGCTAGCATGAGTTGCTTTCCAGAAATGTGCGCCTGTGGTTGTTGAAGCAAGAGAAGCATGCTCAGCTCAAACAGCTTTATCAGTAGTTCGGAAAACAAGGCTGTCGGAAGTAGATTTTTTCTCCTTCCTAACACGCTTTTGAACTGCAGAAAACTTAATAAGGGCCAAGAAAAAGTTAATGGATGCCAGAGCTTTGCACTGAGCATGAGAGCAGAACAGGTATGAGACTTGAGAGGCAAGTGCTTGGTAGCCACCTTTGGAAGGCTGAGCTCATTATGGGTGCGCTCAGGAAATGGCTTCCATGGAGGGGGCAGCCTTCCCCATTCACGAAGAGGCTACCATGGCAAGCAGCACCGGTTAGGAAACACTCGTTTCTTGGAAGGCGAGCGGATGAGCCCGAAAGAAAAGCAACTTGCCCAAGAGTCAAGGGAGAGGTCAGGTTTGAGCTCCCGCAACTGTAGTGCAGCTTGGGGAGCAATTGTTTGCGTGTTGAGACGGAAAAAAAGACCTACGTCTTGTGCATGCCCCAGTCACTCTGGCTGCATGGAGCTCACCTTTTTCCCCATTTAAACTTTCATAGAATTGCACACTACCGTTTTCTTCCTCTCCTTTCAGCCCTTCCTGCATCTCATTTCTCCTTCCTGTCCCCTTTTCCAGCTGTCCAGTGATCACAGGGGTTGCTTTGTCCATCCACTGAGCTGCAGTGAAACCTCCTTGGTGCAGCTGCATGTAGCACATCGTGCAACGCTCTGGTTGTGGCACCCATAAAGTGTATTGGAGATTTGGAAAAGTGCAGAGAACGGTGGCTACAAGGCTTAGGGGCTGGAGCACTTGACCCTCGAGGCAAGGGTATATCAATTGAGACTGTTTGGTTTAGAAAGCAAGCAAGTAGGGGGAGACCTGATGGAGGTGTGCAGAATTATGCATGGTGAGGAGACATTTTACTCCTTCTGCCATGATGCTAGAACCCAAGGGGTCTTCTCACAAAGTTGGTTGGTGGGCGATTCAGGACAGAGAACAAGAAGGATTTGCTTCCCGCAATGCAGAGTTAAGCTGTGGAATTCACTATCACGAGATAAAGTGATGGGTGCCAAGTTGGATGCTTTAAAAGGGGGCAGGGCAAATTCAAGGGGGAGAAGGCTACCCATGTCCGTTAGTCTTGGCATATCCACCTCTGGCATCACAGTCGGTACACATATGGGCAGCTTGGGTGGGAGAGCGCCTATGACCTGCCCGTGGGATCCTGGGGGCAGCTGGTTAGCCACGCTGGGAACAGAAGGCCGCACTGCATGGACCGTTGGTCTGATCCGGCGTGGCTCTGCCAGCGTTTTTAACCCCTGGCTCACTATCTGAAATTTAACAACGCTAAAAAACAGCAGTTCACCTCTCCGTGCCCCCCCCTTTTGTGGGAGTTATTTTTTGCTAAGAATCAAGGAAGTGACATGCACAGTATGTTTCCTAATGAGTTTGAACAATACCTTTTGCCCACTCAGCTACAGAATCATAATCTGAGTTTGCAAAGGGAAAAGTCAAGCAAGCCTACAATGCAGCGAGATATTTTTCTGCGCTAAAAGGATGCAAACCAGAGTGGTGTGGAGGGCAGAGTGCTGGCATGGGGCTCGGGCGGGGCTGGTTCCATTCCCCACTTGGTCATAACTCTGAATGACCCGGGGCCAGTCATAGACTTGGCCTAACCTACCTCACAGGGGTGTCATGAGGATAAAATGGAGAGGAGAATCATGTAAGCTACTCTGGGTTCCTTGCAAGAGAGAATAAGATGGGAGATAGATGCAGTGTAAGGATGCTGATGATACTCCAAGGGCAAATTTGGTGCATGCTCTGAAGGGGAGTTGCAGGGAAGCTTGTTCATTGTTAGCAGGTGTGTCGTGTGTGGAGGAAGCACCACCAGGCTTCCAACAGTCAGATCGGTTTTATTTGCAGAAAGCGAAAGGCCACGGAGATCACCTCTCCCAGTCTCTTTCAATATCTCTCTCTTTTCCCCTTTCGGTTTTGACTGCCGCAGCTCCTGGGTCGTGGTAGGGATTGGACTGTTGATTCTGCTCCTGGTGGGCCTCGCTGCTCGGTTCTTGGTGAAAAGAAAGCCACCACGAGACCCTCTCTTTTATGGTATGTATTGCTGGGCAGCAGCACGTTAAATAGGAGCATCTCCTGTATAATATTGTATGGGTGTTAAAGTGGTTCATCTCTGACGTAATGGGAGTCCGTGGTTTCGTACGACATCCATCTACTCAACTTGGTGCCCTCCAGCTGTTTTGAATTTCAGCTCCCATAATTCACCATGGTAGCCAGGAATTATGGGTCCATGGTGGCCAGGAATTATGGGGAAGTCTGCATACAGGCTGTGGTGAGTCATGCACTTATGTGCTCTCCATCCTTCTTTGTGTCCCTGAGCAGGAGTTTGAAAAGTTCCTGCTTTAAATGTTAAAAGAATCACAACTTCCTCTGATGTTAAAACTTGAGGGATGTTGGTTTCTTTAAACTATGGTTCCTCTGGGGAGCACCCATGACATTATGCAAGGTAGCTCCACAGGAAGCAGCCCTGGCACACGCAATGGTCCCCAAAGAGTTTCACCCCTAAAGCAAGATCCATACCCAGCAGCCTAATCCATCCTTCCCCAATACAGTGCCCTCCACATGGTTTGACGACGACAACCAGCACTGCTGACCATTGGTCATGTTGCATAGGACTGATGGGAGTTGAAGTCCAGTGAGCACCTGGCTGTTGGGGTGGGGGCGGGGGCTGGTCTAGTTACTGCACTTCATCAACCTTTAAGAGTAGAGTGAAGCATTAGTTCAAAAAACCCATTCTTAATTAGGTGTGTATTAACGTCTACTCCTCCTTTTCTTCTTGTACCATCACAGTTTATACCGTGTTTGCTTTCACCAGCATTGTGAATTTGATCATTGGGCTCGAACACGATGGAGTGATAGATGGATTCATGACCCATTATTTGAAAGAGGTAGAGGACCTCTGCTTCTCCCCTCCCTCCCAGCTCCTTTCCCTCCTGTATCCTGCCTTTTATTATGGGACATCTGAGGGCTGGGCTCCTTTGTTGTAAGCTGCAGTGGGGGTGGCTTTGGCCTGAAGAGCAGATTCATCAAGGCTGGGGAAATGGGTGGAGGACAGGGAAAGAGGAGCCCCTGAAGCAGTGGGAGACAGACGTGTCCGTATTTGCTGATGTCGCTTCCTCCCACCAGGCAATGCTGTCCAGGATATTGACTCCTTGGACTCAGCCATTCAGTGGAGCAGATGGCAAAAAACAGCATAACTATGTGTCCAAATAGCATTTTTGGGCAGGATCCTAAATCCATTAAAGTGATTGGCACATTATTGCCTCAAAGGAGCGGGAGGATTCCTTTGAGCTCATCCAAATCTTGCTGCGTTCGCTTGCAAGTACTCATAATGGACTTGTATGGAGTGAAGGTGAAATTGCGTTTCAGCTCGAGGAAAGAAACTTGCACCAAGAGTACCATTTTGCTGCACTAGGCAGCCATGTTCCATCTGTTTCCATAGAGTTTTGCACAAACAAGGCAATGCGCAAGGCAAATACCAAAATGCTGCACGGATGCCTGGTGTGTTAGGATTTAATAACTTTACATGTCATATTTGGTATGAACTCCGATAGCAATTTTGGTGAATTGAAACTGGAGATGCAATCAGAAGGCATGTTTACCTCTGGAGTGAATGGATGTTACCGGGTTTGTTTTTACACACGTGATTCTTATTCCAGTGTTTCTGATCTGATTTTGTGATCCAGTGTGAAAATGCACTTACTTTCCTTAGGGAGAGCCCTACCTGAACACTGCGTACGGCCACATGATCTGCTATTGGGATGGTTCCGTCCATTATTTGATGTATCTCTTGATGGTGGCAGCTATTGCATGGGAGTAAGTTGGTTCAACTCTTGTCTGGGGAGAGGACTTGCTTGATCTTTCCCACTTTAGGAAACATCAGCTCAAAATAGTCTTGCAGATCAACTGGAAATAACAATGCCTTTGACTTTTGCTTTGTTTGCCTTTTTTCCCTCTGTTGGAAATTTGTATACCCTGCTTGTCTACTAAAAGAAACTGATTTACAACTAAATAAAATCACATTATCACAACAAAAATAGACTGGCAAATTACAAAAACAAAACACAAAACCAGCAAGGAGAAAACTCCTGCACAGCTTAAAGCAGCAGAAACCTGCTCTAATTGCCAAAAAAGCAAGGAGGGCAGAAATAGTTCTGGTTCCCCCTCAGCTATTTGTTCTCATGTTCATGGCACTTTTTTTTTCAAGCCCTGAGGTGACGCTGACTCGGGGAACCGCGATTTCATGAACTGGCACCCCTAAACTGTTGGGGACTGTTGGGTTTCCCAGCAACACCCGAGTGTCCTTGTTCTAGCTGCCAACATTGCTGGCATACCTGTAAGGAAAAGCTTGGCCGGTGGGTATATACTACGGAGTGGACAGATGCTGTGCGATTCATGACGACGGCCTCAGCATCTCTGGCCTTTTTGTGTTCTAGACTTAGAACAAAACGGTCCCCAACTGCTGAACTCTGGTGGTGGAGCAGAAACTCAGCACAAAAGCATCGTCACTTAAGATCTACAGCTGGACACAACAACAAAATCAATAAACACTACAGTGGACCCTTTGTTCTCATTCGGGATTGTTTGTGGTCATCAACCCATGGTTAGCCGGCTCAGCCATGCTTGTATGATGCAACAACCCAGAATTCTGCAACCCATACATATTATTATTATTATTATTTGACAAATTTCTATGCCACCCCCTTGCCAACTAGCCTCTTGCCAACATAATATGCAAAGCAGAATGGTATGATGTATCTCCAGGAATGTATAGTTAGTAATTCTGCATTCTGTATTTCCACTGCAGGGAAAGTTACCGGACTATTGGGCTATACTGGCTGGGATCCATTGTGATGAGTATTGTAGTCTTTGTGCCAGGAAATATTGTGGGTAAGAAAATGTCACTTCACCAGCTTTGCTTCACTTAACCAGCAGAAATTTGACTTGTTTTCAGGCTCTTGCATTTGGTGCAATAATAATGATGATTTAGAACACAAGTTAAATGAAATACATTGTTGCATAACTGAAAACCTCTTTGGAAGTTTCAGTAAACAAAAGAAAGCAGACTTAAGCCATAGTTTTTACTCTGAAGCTTGAAGTACACATGGATTTGTATTGTTTGCCTTTTAGGAGGAAAATCACAAATAGTCCCTTTGTTTTTCCCTTTTGTTTTTGAGTGCTTAACCCTCTAAGAAAATTCACTTAGGGCTGGTTCAGATGTTTGTAAATTGCTCCTCACAGAAAGAACTTTGCCCTCCTGGGACTTCCGCCCTTGGGAAGGAGTAACACCTACCCAGGGTCATCCACGGGTACAAATCGCTCCTGCATTGGGAAGAGTGTTCTGTGTAGGCAATGACTTTAAAAGGCTGCAAGGTAGAAAATTGTATCAGGTGAGGGAAAATACACAGTGTAGATGGGCAAACCTGCAAGCAGGTTTGAATTATGGATAGGTGGTTTTGTGATGCCTGTGGTTTTAATTTCCAAGAAATGCCCAGAGAGCTTTGACTCTTGGACGTGTTTAAGTATAGTATAGTATAGTATAGTATAGTATAGTATAGTATAGTATAGTATAGTATAAATGACTGCAAATGAAAACAAGCACCAAGTACTAGACCAGTTAAAGGTAAAGGTAAAGGTTTCCCCTTGATGGTAAGTCCAGTCATGCCTGACTCCAGGGGGCGGTGCTCATCTCCGTTTCCTAGCCGAGGGAGCCAGCGTCTGTCCGCAGACAGTCTCCGTGGTCATGTGGCCAGCATGACTAAACACTGAAGTGCACGGAAGGCTGTTACCTGCCCACCAAAGTCGTACCTTTTTATCTACTTGCATTTGCATGCTTTCGAACTGCAAGGTGGGCAGGAGCTGGGACAGAGCAACGGGAACTCACCCCATTGTGCAGATTCCAACCAGCGACCTTTCGATCAACCAGCCCAGCAGCACAGCGGTTTAAACCACTGCGCCACCTGCAGTCCCCACTAGACCAGTTAGTGCTGACCAAATAGTAGTCCAATATAGAAATAAGTATTGGTCTGCTGCAGCCAAGGGGGATTTGTGGAGGAACAGGCTGCCAGCGGTTACTAGTCCTCATGGCTATACGCTACTTCAAGTCTCAGAAGCAGTATGCCCAAGTCCACCAGTTGCTGGGGATCATGGGCAGGAGGGTACTCTTGCATTCCTGTCCTGTGTATGGGTTACTTATTGGCAGCTGGTTGGCTATGGTGGGAGCAGAGTGCCGATCCAGCTGGAACCTTCTAAGGACTTTCTTAACCCAGATGGCAGCCTGTCTCCTTCCCAGTTGAATAATAACACCACAAATGAGTTTCCTCTCCAGGCTCTACCACTTGAAAAAGATACGGCTGGTATTTCGTGGCAATGTTGTCTACTGCCTTGTTCACTAAGCAGACCTGTCAATATTTCAAACAGCTATTATGTTGAGAATTTGACAATCTCTGAAGCTATTTAAATGATTACTTAGTTAAAAGAGAGATGAGTGAGCAAGTTATTGAGCAATCCTGTCTGGTTATACTTGGAATTAAGTCCTGTTAAGTTCAGTGGGCTTACTCCCAGGTAAATGGATCTACATAATTGTAGCTCTTAAGCCTGAGGCTGCAATTATACCTGTGTTGTCCTGGGAGTAAATCCCACTCGACTTGGCTGGATTTACTTCTGAGGAGGCCTGCAGAGGATCATGCTGTAAAATGCTTTACTTAGATGACAGCCTGGACCTTATTATGTTGTTGTTATTCATAATAGGAAAATACGGAACGAGAGTTTGTGCTGCATCGTTGTTAAGTATGCCATACATTTGTCTCCCAATATGGGCTGGATTCAAAATCTATAATCAGCCTTCTGCAATGGGTGATTCTCCAGCCAAGGTAATAGTTTAATCTGCATTATTAAGGAAATGCATGGAAGGGGGTGTTGTTGGGTTTCAAAAGAGCATTTGTTGTCTGGCTCAAAAATAGCTCAATGGAAGCCAGAATATGGGTAGGCAACTTGCAATGCTCCAGAGGGGTGTGTGTTTGTAAAACATTGTTTATTTGTTTGTTCATTTAAGTTTTATACCACCCAATAGCTGAGGCTGGCTGAGTCCTTAACAGAAGTTAAAATTAAGCAAAAGTTTTAAAAGACAAACTAACTAACATTGATTTAAAGCAACAAAACCATAACAGCGACTGCAATTT
This sequence comes from Varanus salvator macromaculatus, assembly GCA_023646645.1. NCBI lineage: Eukaryota > Metazoa > Chordata > Lepidosauria > Squamata > Varanidae > Varanus > Varanus salvator. The sequence continues at coordinate 12,424,078 of JAIXND010000786.1, forward strand.
AATCAGCCTAGAAGCATAGCCTTGGTACAGAATAAAGTGCAATATATAAAAACAAAGTCAAAAAGTTAAATGGCTAAAATGCTGGGAAAATAAAACGGCCTTCACCTGGCACGGAAAAGAACACACAGAGGCACCAGGCACACTTCTTTGGGCTCTTTTCATCCCTGGGGTGGTTCCAGTCTTCCATCAGCCCCGGCCAGTAGGGCCAATGTGTTGGGTGACCCCTTGTACCTTGCGCTGTCTCTGCGTCCTCATTTCCAAGCGATGCTGAATTCAGAGTAGCCTGCCCCATATGCTATGGGGAGGCCCCTTTTCCAAATGCCATCTGGCATCTAAAGAACTGGCCAGCTGAGAAAGAGAAGAGGCATGAAAGTCCTTTCTCATTCCAACTGGACTGCTGGTGGCAACTTGGGAAGTGCAGATTGAAGGAAACGGAGTTGGGTGTTGTTGACCTGCCTGGGAGGCCTGCAGTGCAGATCACGCTAAAAACACTTACTAAAATATTTACAACACACTAAAATGCTGCATAAAAATATCTCTCTTCAGGTGGAGGAAAATGCAGTCAATTAGCAGTTGCAAAATAAAGCACAGCCTACACAGTGTGAGCCCAGATTTTGTTCATTTTAAACACGTGGGCCTGGGTGTTTCAGAGAGAAGTTGCGCAGAAGTTTCCTTTTGTGTTTAAACGTGTCATTTTAATTCACCTTGGAGTGTGACCACTTCACCAATTATAGCTAATCCATATGGCACACCCACTTCCTTTGCATTTGAAAATGTAGCACTTTATTTTAATAACAATAAATAGGTTGCATTTGATCATGTGTTAGTCAAGGGCTGCTATTTCTTTTCTTTTCTTTTCTTTTCTTTTCTTTTCTTTTCTTTTCTTTTCTTTCTTTTCTTTTCTTTTCTTTTCTTTTCTTTTAAATTGTTGGTTTTAAAAAGTTTAACCCAGTTTAAAAGTTTGCATTTTCTGTAGGAAAGTAAAGCAGTTTCGTAGTATTATAAATTGTGAGAATGCTTGCCACCAAATAAGGGCTGTTGAACTGTTGAGAAACCTAACCAGGGAAGAAGTGGGAAAGAAATTACGGAATCAAGATGTTCCCTCTTGCCACTCACAACCTTTTGGCTCATAGTTCTCTCTCTCTCTCTCTCCCCCTCTCCCCCCCCTCCAGCTTGAGGTGAACATTGCTTGCATTTGGTGTTGTACAAAAGCTTAGGCCATAACTGATTAACCTTTAAGCTGTTACAAGGCCCTCCCTTTGACAAAGTGTTTGAGTAGCACTTTGGTGCATGAATACACCAGCAGTTTCAGTTCAAGAGTTGCAGGTGCAGAAGACATGGATTCAGCTTTGCAGATGACAGTGACCTAGAATTCCAGTTTAACAGGCCTTCCAGTTTTGTTCTGAATTCCTGAGTTTGGATAAGCAAAGACAAAAAGTTATTCTATACACATCCTTCTCTCAGGACATAAGATAAACTTCTGGCTGTGGTTGGGGGGGAGGGATAAATTATTTTAATATTTGTATTCTTTTTGTATTTTAACCTATGTTGTAAGCCGCCCCGAGGCTTTGTTGCGATGGGGCGGCCTGTAAATGTTTCAATAAATAAATAAATAAATACTGGATGGAGTTGCACTCTGCAGCTTGCGGGGTGCTTCTGGACGCAGGACTATCACTAAAGCCCAGGTGGCCTCACTGGCCAGGGGCACCTTCCTTCAGCTGCGGCAAATAGACCATCTTCACCCATACCTGGTTGGATAGAGCCTTGCCACCGTTGCGCATGTACTGGTAGCACCCAGACTAGATTGCTGCAATGTGCTTAATGTGGGGCTGCCTTTGAAGACAGTCCAGCAAATTCAACTGGTCCAAAATCGGGCGGCATGATTAGTAGCGGGAGTCAGTTTGTGTACCTGCATAACACCGATGTTGCGCAAACTGCATTGGTTGCCAGTTGTAGCCCGGGCCCAATTTAAAGTATGCATTTCGATGTATAAAGCCCTAAATGGCTCAGGACATGACTACCTACAGGACTGTCTCCTCCCACCCATTAAGGTCTGTGTAGGAGGACATTCTGAAAGAACCATCCCATAAGGAGGTGCAGGGGCAATGAACAGGAGAAGGCCTTCTCAATGGTTGCCCCTCAGTTATGGAATAGACCCCCCAACTAAATTTGCCTGGCATTAACATTGTTATCATTTTGGCATCAGGTTCTCTGAGTATTTTAACTGATTTGAGAACTGTTACTTATGCTGATACATTGTTGTCCTGCTTGCCTTATATAATTATGTTACTGTTGAAATTAGCATGATTTTATTGTATTTTATTATCATTTGTTTTATAGTTGTTTTTAGCATTTGTTATTATCAATTTATTGTAAGCCACCTAGAGAATCCATTGTGACTAGTGGGTGGCATATACATTTAAAAATAAACAAATGGCTTAGGAAACCAAGCCATTAAAAAAATGGTAACTTTTTTCCTAAAAAAAATTGGGAAGTGAGATAGACATGCGTGTGTACTCGGGCATGCATGTGCATGTGCATGCGCATTACACATTGCTCAGGTGAGCTGCCACATTTAAGAAGGCCGTTGGAACCATCCTTGGATGGTGGGAGCACTTGTTACACGCCTTCATCTGAAGACCCTAAGGCAGGAGTTCCGGAACCCATGGTTCTTTAAGTGCTGACCAGTCATGTGCTTCCTGGGGCTGATGGGAGCTGGAGTTAGCCCACATCTGTGTCAAAGGCATGGAGATGTGTGTGTGACAGAAGCAGCAGCTGTGTTGCCTCAGACTTGCCTTATGAAGGAAACTAGTAAAGGAAGGCCTCCCCGCTGTTTACAAGGGCCTCCTCTCACGTTCTCCTTCTGAAGGCATTGGTGCATGTTTTGGTGTAGTTCTGATTCTCTGGGCTCTCTGCAAGCACATCCAAGTTATAAACAAATGTTATGCTCACATAGCTGTCCCCTCCAAAATGTCCGTCCCCCCCGGCCCAGTCAGTGTTGGTGCTCCCTTCCCCCACCCTTGGCTGGCAAGAGATTTTATATTTCCATGGTCGTCTTTTCTCAAAAGAGCCACTCTGGCCCCTCAGCGCCCACTTGACGTCTCCTGAGAAATTGTGCAACTGCCCAAACCGCTCACAGAGATAATGGTGTGACACATCAGCAGGAGGAAGGAAGTTTTGCTGGTATTTGATCGCCTTTATTACCTGGGAGCTGACCAAGAATCCAAGATGGTGTTCCAGGATAGACTGTGTTGGTTACACGGTGGCTTGAACACAGATGAAGGCTAATCGGCTGAAGTTACCTCAGGAAAGATGCTTGGGGCACATTGGCATCTGCGGACACCGCTTTCCTATCCCTGAGTCAGGAACTCTTATTTCCAGCCCTTAATAGTGTTTAGTATTGCTTGATTTAATTTCAACTTGGAAGTGTTGTGGAAAGTGCAAATCTTTCCTGTCAACACCTGTAACTTTACTGTGTGTTGTTGCTGAACTTAAGTAGATTTTCTCCTAACAGTATCATTTCATGTCAGGAGATTATGATGAGAGGAAATCCATATTTATAAGAATGGTTTTCCTTTTGCATAGCTCGTGTCCTGTTGTTGAAAGCTAAAATAACTGAGCAGTGAAATCACTTGGGTTGGCTTTGTCCCAGGAACTCTACACACTATTCCCAAGCAGGTAGCTGTTTTCTGTTTGTTGAGAAGGAAGCAATTTCTGCAAAATATCCACTTAGCTCAGAATAGTTCTGCTCTTGACAAACATGAGCTTATGTTTTAATAAATTGAGTGCCCTTACATCAACAGCGTAGCTGCTATTTAGCTCTTTGATTTGTTCCGAACTCTGCATACATTTATCTTGTCCTAATCCATATACTAATGCCGTAAGGTCAGTATCCTCATCCCCATATTTCAGGTGAGGCCCAAAGCCAAGGAAATAGCTCGCCTGGCATGTCCATGGTACAGGCAAAATTCAGGCAGGTCTGTGAGCCATCATTGGTCTGTGGTTGGTTCTGAGGCAAGTGAGAGTTTGATGTTCCCCGTCTGCTCTGGATGGGGGGCTGCAAGCTTTTTACAGGTGCCTGCAGCAGGGTTAGAGAGGGGCCCTGGTGCAGAATCCACCCGAAGACTCTCTCCCATGTCAGTGCCCCTGCAGCAGAATCCTTCCCTGGAGATGGTGGCAGGGGGAATTAGCACAGGGATACGCACCAGAAAGTCCCCCGCTCGTGTGAGTTCGGGAACTGCTGTTTTAAGCCTGGATTTTAAGTATTCCACAGCACCATTAGGAACACTGTGGGAAATTATACTGGCAATTCTCCCAGGCCCCCATCAGGGGCTGCCATTTAACTCTCCACTGCCACTTATTGCTAACTTGGAGTGCAGAAAGAGCCCCTGGACCTGTTGCAGAGAGACCCACGTGGGGTCAGCAGTGGGCTGTGCTTGCCCGCTGGAGCTCCAGAAGCTGCTCAGGCCAAGGGTGCTGTATGCGAATTCTGGGCCCGGTCAAGCTTGGCCCCTCAGATGGCAGGCTGCGGGGCGCCCGTCTTCCTGGCCAGGCCTGCTCCTCCGCCCCTCGCTGGCCAAGAGGGCAGGGCCGTCCTCCTGCCGTGCCTCTGTCCAGCTGTCCCTGCTGTGTCACCTTGCCCACACGCCCCAGGCCTGCTCTCCATTTGGGCATAGCTGCCCATGGCTCTGACTGGGCCCCCTTTCACCCTCTCCCGTGGTTTGTGGCACCGGCAGAAATGTATGTTCAATGACAGACATTCAGGGACACGCCTTGTAGCAAGCGTCTTCATATTTTCACTGTGTAAGTCTTTTGCGGATGGCTGTCCCAGGGTGCTCCCAGGCAGAGAGCTTGTGGCGCTCTCATTCTGCATCTACATCTTTCCGTCTTAATGGATTTTTTTCCTGGAAAGGCTACAAAGGGAAGAAGACATCATCTGAACAGGGCATGGTGCAGGGACCGTATTAGACCTGTCTTGAAAGCCCTGTGCGGCCTGCCGGTTGCTCTTCTCATGCACTTCGCAGGTTTGGCGTTCATCTTCAGAAGCCCCCAGTGGCCATCTAAGGAGCCTCATGTCCCACTAGGAACCTGGCTGGGCATTAAGAGCCATGGGAGAAAGGCTTTAGCGAGTGTATTACCTCCCGGGGCCCATTTGCAGGCAAGCCGCACCTGCTGATGCGATAGCATTCCCCTCTTCCGGCAGAGAAAGCCTGGGCTGGCCAGCCTGCATCTCCCTCTGCATGGAGAAAGTGACTTTGGCTTCTCAGGGGTAGAGAAGGGCTTTTATCTCCGAATGCACTGCTTTTTTCTAGTGCTGACCCATCAGAAAATTCCACTTTTAATTCCCTGCTGAAGATCGGGTGTGGCACCTGGGAGAGAAGTTGGCGAGCCAGATTGAGAACTTTTAAAAATAATGTTATATTGGAGAACAGCAAAGACTCTTGTGACACCTTGAAGGCTAATTTATTTGTTATGCTGCAAACTTCTATTATAGCATGAGTGTACTCTAGTCTAAGAAAGCTTATGCTATAATAACCTTGTCAGGCTGATACTATCAGACTAAGGGTATTTCTACATGAAGCATTGATTGTGCACTTGTTCTTCTTTATTCACAGTTGCTTAAAAGTTTGATTGTGCTTCCATGCCTAACCTGCATGTTTTGTACAACAGTGAAAATGCAACATTAATTCTTAAAGTGAAAAGCAGTGTAGTGTCCTCTTGTGCATTTGTGCTATTCCATGGCACCATCCTGCCACCTAGACGTTATGTAGAAGAAAAACAGACAAGGAAATGCTCCTTATGAAGTGCTTAGATCTCAGTGCTGTGATGAAACTAGAAGAGACAGAACGAATTAATAGCCTATTAAACTGCGAAGCCCTTAAAGCATCACGAATAAAGAATAATGTTTTGTGTAGAAAAAAATGTTAAATTGGTCCTGGAAAAGCTAAACAAAACAGGAGTCTTACAGCACTGTAACAGTCTAACAAAGTTATTATGGCACATGCCATAATAAGCTAAAGTACGTTTGTGTAGAAAAATTCTAATGTAGCTGTGCTCTGGGAATTGTGTTGCAGGCAATCCAAGAAGTGCAACAAAGGAATCTTCTGAGAAGGCCTGTGGACCTGCTGCTGGCTGCATACTTCATCTTTGCAACCGCATTTTGCCTGTTTAGAGGCATGGTAAGATATACCATGTGTTTACTTTGCAATGGATGAAGTTGGTAACAAATCATATACAAATATGGAGAAATGGAATTTTATGGTCGTGGAAACTGTGGAATCAGAGGCTGCCCTGTCAAAGGCTGTAATTGTTCCACTCCTTCCAGGCAGACCAAGACGGTGGCTGTCCAACTACAAGCTTTAAGGTTACGCAAGTGGATCAGACCAGTTTGAAAGGGCAGTAGCCAAAGGAACAACCATAGTTATGGTACTGGCTATTAAGGAACTGCAGCCTATTCATGAGAAGTTGATTTCGAACTGCAAACCCCTTTTCCACTCCAAACTGCGATAACCCACACATGCCTCAAAGGTGGGTCCTCTTGCCTCAGAGCCAGTGGCTTGGAGGGCTTGACATGGTCTGCCTGCTCTGGCTACGGAAGGACTCTGGGGTTAGTGACGGCTGATCTGCCCTCTTCCTCCTTAGCAGGCTCCCCTGCCTTCACACAAAGGCGAGTGACTCTTAACTGTGCCCTGTCTTGTCTCCTGGCATCCCAGCCACAAATTCTGGCTGCCTTTTCTCCTCCAGGCCGGAAATGGTTCCCACGTGTCTTGAAGGCCATTTTGCAGAGGGAATGGGCCCAGTTCCTACAGCCCACTACCCTCATTTCTTTGTCCATAAAGTTCTGGTTGTGGGTCCAGCAAATCCAGAGATCCTGAAGAGAAGAGCAGGATACATGGCGGATTCAGAGGCAGCCTTCTTAGTCTGGGCAGCCAAAACAAAGAAGGGCAGTGCAGCTACTTAAAAGCTAACATATGTACTAGGGATGAGCCAGAGCTCTATCTGGACACATGTCTGCATCATGGCCCAACCTGCAGTTGGCCATCGCCTGCGGCCCTCCACCCTGCCTTCCCACCACCTTCCAAATGTAGGCAGGGGATAGCTGGGGAGGGGCTTTCCAGCTGCAGGGCCTCTATCTGCAGACCACCCTCCCCTGGGAGGCTGACCTGCACCAGTTCTGTGCAGATCTATAAAGGAGGTATCACTGGGTGCTTGTGATCCTTCCCTCATGGAAGACTGCAGGACCCTCGTCATCCTCTGGGCCTCTCCTGTGTTTTCCAGCCATCCCTGCAGCTTTTTAAGAGGGCAGGAATAATGCAGTGTTTTCCTGGATACCGCACTATTCACTAGAAAGGCCTTGCGCGTGCTCCCATTTCTACTGTAGTGCCTTCTCGTGTACTGGAGCATGCAGAAACAGATGAAGACGGGGAAAGGCTGCACAGGAAAGGGGGTGTGATCCTCGTGCAAGGAATGGGGGAGGAGCAGTCTTGTGGGAGGTTAAATGCCTCCTGTAGAAAGCCCTGTGGCCCCTTTGGGGGCAGTGTGTGACTGGCCACCTTGAGAGAGCGTGAGGTGCTTGCAGCTACCTAGGGGGTCACAGCAGAGGCAAGATCCCAGCCAGGGACTTCTTGATCTGCAGCTCAGCCTCTGCGGCCATTTATGCTGCACCTGCTTTTTGTTTAAATAAGGTTTGGTTTCTCTTCAGGTAGCCTTAGACTGTCCCATGGAACTCTGCCGACTTTACAGCCAGCTCCATGAGCCGTACATCAAGGATCCATCAGCCTATCCCAAACTTCAGGTAAACCGAGGCACTGCACAGCAGCTTTCCACAACAGAGTGCCTTTGGGTTGTGTCAGACTGCAACTCCCATCATTCTCAGTCAGCATGGTCATTTGGAACCCCACTGCACAGATGGGGCAGGCTGCAGTACCCTGTGACTTGGGCAAGACGTGACATGAATCCAGAAGAGAAGGCAGCGATTTAGTTAGTAAGCTAGTTTCTGTACCACCCAACAGCTGAAGCTCTCTTGTGGGATCGGATTTCTTTCTGAAGTCCTGTTTTTCGCTGCTTCTGTTTCTGTTTTTCTCTCTAAACTTGAGACTTCAGCTTCCATGGTCGAACCCTCCTTAGCGAGATCCTGCCTCTGTAGGGAAAGGCTGGGCTGGCTGGCTTATTTGGCATCGGCGAGCACCAAGTCGGAGGGAAATGAGCTAAGCACTGTCGAGCCTGGCTTCTCTTTCCAACACAGTTGTGTTTTTACTATTTGTAATTTATACCCTGCATATTCAGCAAATGATTCTCAAGGTGGCTTGCATGGTACAAAAGCAAGCTCACAGACCAGCGGTAGTCCTTCCCCCTCTGGATGGTAGGAGCAGAGGCTGCTGCAGTCCCAAAGCCACTGGGAAGTCGGTGCATTTAATATCTTGGCAGCTTTCCAATCTTTCTGTGTTTTTATTTCATGTTATACCACCGTAACTTTTGGCTTTTATTCCAGAGCAAGCAGGACATTTCAGGGTAAATGCTGGGTGCTGCGTGCTCTTTCTAGCAGGGGGAGGGGAACTAGCAGCCAGTTCTTTCTGGCGGGAAATGGGAATCCAAGTTCCTTGCAGCTGCTGTGTCACCAGCTGGTGGGTAGAACCAGGCTGGTCTCCCTTTGACCAGGATCTTCTTTCTGGAGGTGAGGAGAGGCCGGAGCCCACCTCCCTTCAACACTGCAATTCCAGATAATGCTGACAAGTGGGCAGGGCGGCGGTAGCCCATCCCTTGAGGTTTCCAGCATCTAGTACTGGGACATGGAAGCTAGTCATCACTAGGAGATTGGCCCAGTCCTGTGGGGTTGTCCAAGCAATGGTGTTGACCAGACCCCTTGGTTTTTGTTTTTCAAACCACCGGCTTTTATTTAGAGGTCAGTCTCTGGCTTCTCACCGAGAAGGCAATCATGTGAGGGAAGGTCAAAGGCAGAAAGCAAAAGGGAAGTCCAAACATTTGGTGAGTCAAATACATACAGGAAGTTAAAGTCTAGAACTTGGCTGAAGCGAGCTGGGCTGGCAGGACATTTTGGAGAACTTTCTGTCATGGGGGCTCCGTAAGTTGGAGACAACTTGATGGCACATAGCAACAACTAGGGACTTCTGGGGCATTTATTGTGCATGGATAATTCCCTACCAACGGTTACTCATTTTTTTTTTGTTAAAGTGAAAGGAACCACTCCGCCCCCCCCCCCTTGTGTGGTATCACGATGCTGCCTGTAGGTCATGTAGCAGAAAATCAGGAAAGGCCCCTAGCATAGTTCTTGGCTCTCAGTTCTGCGACAAAACCAAAGTATACACAGTGGATTAACATCCAATAGGCAGCCTCATGCAGAAAGATGCAGTAGCTCTGGGATCAAATGGCATAGAAACAGAGGAAGGGCTAATGCATGAGCTAGTCTGGAAAGTACAGATCTTTCAGCTTCTTCTCTGGTGTACAGATGCTGGTGTACATGTTCTACTCCGTGCCGTACTACATAATCTCGGTCTACAGTTTGCTTGTGCCTGGATGCTCTTGGATGCCTGATCTAACCGTTATACATGCTGGCGGACTAGCCCAGGTATTCCCAAAGTTTTTCATTTGTTTACCGTTGGGGCTTGAGGGGAGGTAGGGTTAACCTATTCCCTGCACCAATTCCACATTGTAGGAGAGGAAATGGTACCAGCATCAATGCGCAGAGCTAACCAGATGCTTCCTCTCCAGTGGCTAATGGTAGCAGCTCTGCAGTGTGTCTGTGTCAGAGAAGGAGAGGAAGGTGCAGAGGGGCTAATCTCACAAAAGCCTCCTCGCGGGCACAGCCAACTGGTTCTGTTTTTTCTTAAAGTGCAGAATTTCATGGTAGCTGTGAACACTGTTGAAGCTTTCCTCTTGTCCGCCCTGCCCTTCTATGTGACAAGCTGTCCCCTGGGTATACCTGCCTCTTGTCTCTCTGCCCAGCCACCTCTTCTGTCCAGTTTTCCTCCTCCTCTCCCTTGTCCCCATTTCTGTCCCTCTCTGTGGGTATGTACACCTTTTTTTGGAAATGAGGAGAAAAGACTGCTGTGGTAGAAACCGGCAAGTGTGGCTTTTTGAAAGGAAGCGTGCAAGGACTGTGCCACCAAAATAAAAAACAAGGGAAAACCAGCTGTGTTCCTACCGTGCCAGTGACTCAGGGGCTGCCAAATGGTGCCACACAGATTCTCCCTTCAGACACATTACAGCAGCCATCAGAACCCTGCCCCCACATGGCCTCAGGGTCCTGGGAACAGGGTTCACACCCATGGTTCTGCAAAAACATCAGGCAGATTCAGAAAGTGGCGGCGGCTACCCATGGCTGCCAGCCTTGCTGGCTGTGCGCTCCTTCCTTCACCATGAGTTACGGAGGAGCTCCAGCAGGCAGAACTCTTGCACCCATCCTGCTTGCGGGGAATCCTGCCAGTAGCAGGTATGTCATCATGTGAAAGGAGTGCTGGACTGGATGGACCCTTGGTCTGAAAATCTAACAGATTTTCTTCATTGTGCAAATGTGCTGGCAAAGGAGGCGAATTCACACCTGAAGGAACATGATGACGTGCTGAGGCAGCTTGTAGAATCACAAAAGCAGGGCAAGGCAACAGCACCTGAAGACTCGTTTTGATCAAGCCTGGGAGACAGAGGTTTGCATTAGGAAGGAAGGAAAGGCCCCAGCCACTTTTAGCAAAAAAGCTATCAGGCAAAAGACACTCAGATGTCTTTAACACAGTAGGCATCTCCTGCATGAAGGAAGTGTGTACAGAGATTGTCACATGCAGCAAGCATCCTCATGTGCACTGCTGCAGCCATGCAGCACCTATGCACCTATGGCAAGCGCAGGTTTCTCATTAATAGCTTGTGGCAGAATTTAACTCTCCCTTCAACTGAGTGGAAGCATAAGTATACAAGAGAGTAGCTGGGAGTTGAAAGTTACTCTGCCTTGAGCCCTAGAAGCCCATTCAGAAGCAAAGGCTGACATCCTCACCCTTTCAGTAGCCACAGAGTCACAGAAGGCAAACCATGTTGCTCATGCATGACCAATCCATGACTTACTGCCCACACCTTTCCTTTATAAACTGCAGCGTTTACTTTCCTCGCTCCCTAAGTTCTTCATGCAAGATGTCCAGGCCTTGCATTTGTCGGCTATCTTTCAATGCATATGGAACACTGACCCCTCTCTCCTGAGTCCCTTAACATTCCCTGGAGAATATTTAGAGAAAGACAACTTGGACGTGGTGCCATCACACTCACAGCCTTCCTACTCACACTCTGTGTCACTTCTGCGCTTGCATGCCCGTGTGCAAGGGGAATCCGAATGCGTTGTGGTTGTCGCATCGCATGTTGGCGCAAATCTGCCATCGCCACAGTCATGGAGAGAAGGGTTCCACTGCTGTTTTTGTTTCTTACTTTGGAGACATTATTTACATCCCATCTTTTAAAGATTAATTTCTCCCACAAGGTGACTTTCAAAGGGGGAGAACAACGAGGCAGTTTAACATGAAAACATTTCCAAATGCCAGGCCACAAGCCAAACCAAAGACGCCCTCTTTTGTGGACCAAAAAGTTCATCTAAAACTGGGAATTATGGGGGCTTCTAAACACTGCAGGAGAACTTCCACAACTGTGAAGCCATCACCAAGAAAACTCCACCGTGGTCCCATTCAGCTAATCTTTACTGATCAGAGACCATTATGCAGGGGCCGAGACGCTAAAGCTGGGGATGGCCCTGGGCACTGGTTCTTAAGGCCACATGTCCTTGATCACAGACACACATTTCACATGACATATGGATTGCGGGATCTCTTTTCTAGCCATGCTGTCCTCTTCTGACCTCTCTCCATTGCTGTGCCTTTATGAACCAAAGCCAATACTGGCCACTTCCAGCTCACTGGACAAACCTATCTTTTGCTCAGTTGTGAAGGCCCTGCGAAGTCTGATGGCACGATCCCGCTCGCCTACAGACAGGCATTCAGGTCCATAACACTTGGGCACGAGACTGTTAAAAGACAAATGAACTGTCACTTGAAATAGAGGATAACAGATGGGAGACAAAACAGACATGGCACAATCCTGAGTGCTCCACTATTGCTTCTATCTTTAAATGTTTGTTTATGCTAAAAATATTCTTTGGCTCAGCAATCTCTTCTCTGTGCATAACCTTAGATGTAAATTTACTCTGCGCTCCAGAATGGTCTCGGGAATATGCACAAAAGCCTTCTTGAAGAGGGGGGGTGGGGTGGGGTGGGGACAAAACTCTGCAGCCCTGTCCTGAAGAGACAATAATCCCCTATTGTAATAATGATAAAAAAATATTTTTTATTGTCATGTTGGAAATACAGCAGGCCAGCTCCTGAGCACTGTGGGAACACATTTTTCAGCATTGTGCCAAGGCTGTATGTAATAGGAAGCCTGTTTGCCCTAATAGTATGTCAGGAGGAGATTCTGAGAACACGAACCATTTCCAGTATTCGGGTTCTCCAAACAGAAGAATCGAATGTTGCAAGTATTTGCTCCACTCAGGCTATGATCACTGCTGCATTTAACAAAGATCACGATGACCGTGCTTCTAATCCAAATCCTGTTGTTCAGTCAGCTAAGCGTATTTCCATATTCTGTGCTTGTGCACCACCCTGCTTTTGCCTGCTGTGCAGGTGGACAGGAAACAAAGGACCACGCTGCCTATTGGTTTCCCCATCTCCCCCACACACTCTCACTGGAAGTTCTCTGCCTAGCCAGCTTTCATTTCTTCAACAACCAACTTTTTTATGCCTGTCTTTGTAGCCTTGAGGGCAGGAAACTTGTTTTTTTTTAATGGAAATTTGAAGTTCCCAGGATGCCGAATACTTCATCCAGAGCCAGATTCTGTAACTGGGCTGCGCAGAATAAATACACACTGCCTTGTTCTTTGGCTAATTGATTTTACTGCATCTTAGTATTTTATTATAAACATTGAATCTGCCTTGTACAAAAGATCCAGATTTTCCAATGTGCTAATCCTGGAGCAGGGACAGGGTACCTGTGGTCCTTCAGTTGTTGTTGGACTACAGCTCCCATTGCCATGACCACAGGCCATGCTGACCGGGGCCGATGGAAGCTGGAAACCTAGCAGTATCTTGGAGGGCCACAGTTTCTCCATAAGCTGTTCTAAAGATAGGTAGAAAATGATGTTTCAGGAAAAAGTGATTCACTATATGTAGATCTACAACTTTAAGTCAACTTTCTGACCAGTTAAAGAGTAGTGCCGATGAGTCACGCACAGCAGTGTCTGATGGAAATACTTTGAGCCTTTAATTTTCCCATGGAAAACTTCCATTTCATAGATTGAAAAAATGACGTCTGCCAATTGTACAGACAATATTAGGTGAGCTTGCAACTTCAATTAATCCTTTTCAGGTGATTATTTTAGCAAATACGTGAAAGAATAAGCGAATCACTACAATGAATGGAAATACACTGCAATACCCATATAATGGAATTAATAAATAGTTGTAGTAAAACTGAAGATGCTCCTACAACCTGAATTCTGTTGAAATAGATGAAATGTATTGAATTTATTTATATAGGTCAGAATTTCTGAAGAACCACAAGTTGCCGCTCCTTTCTAGGACATCAGAATATTTTTTGGATGCAAACTGAAATTATTCATATGTAAATGAGCCTAATTTGCCCTGGACAAGTTTTGCCATTCAAATTGCATTTTTCCTATGCAAACTTTCCTGGAAAATGCATCCCACTGGTTATGCAGTCAGTTTTTAAAAAAATGCAAATTATTTTTTAGTGTAAGTACATACAACCACAACTGATGGTGGGAGCCAGCTTAAAAGGTGCATTCCCACCAGAGAGAGGGAGTGTGTGTGTTTGCTTCTGTGTCTGTGTGTTACAGGAGAGACAAGATTGATGAGTTTAGATATGTGAATTCTAAACTGTATCTTATATTTACACCTCTCCTTCTGCTATCTAGGCCCAGTTTTCACACATTGGTGCTTCTCTTCATGCTAGAACTCCATACGTCTACCGAGTCCCCGAAGAAGGGAAGATGTGGTTCCTGATACTCAACATAACATACGGAGTCCTGCCCCAGCTTTTGGCTTATAGGTGTGTCTGCAGTCCAGAGTTTTTCCTGAAGGCAAAGCCCGAAGAGAAAGCTGAATAGGGTGATTGCAGCTACGTGCTTAAATTGGTGTAACTGGACTCGCATTGCAAACTCTGTGCAGCTCAATTGCGAAGAAGTGTCACAAGCGGGTGTTATATATCATTGCTGAAAATAAAGACTACTTCTGTCTTTCATAGCACTTATGGGAGCTTGCTTTCACAGCATTACGGGTAACTGTAAGTACACGACATGGTCCTTGATTAGAACTACAGCAAGTTAAAATCACAAGAATTTTTGATTTTCACTGCTAGTTTGGTGCAGGCTATTACAGAGCAGAATCTGATTTCGTCTGAAAGTTCACCGTCTCTGTTTGTATTTTAATACATTTAGAGTATCGTCAGCCAAGGGCTTGTGCACAACACATGGCAGTAGAACTGATCTTGCTATGAAACTGTACCAGATGCCCCACACAATGGAAATTCTGTGGTTTGGATTAAGCTTTTTCATACTGAGGAGACAGGAGTTGAATTCAGTAAAGTTTAAATTAACCATGACTAGCTGGTCTTTGACCGAAATAAAGTCAGTCAGTCAGTCAGTCGGTCTATCTATCCATGACTAAATTAATTAATTCACATTGATTAATAGGTCCATTTTAGTATGAATAAACCTTGATCTTACATGGCATTTGCAGGATTTCTGCAGTCTCACCTTGGGGCACTTAGCTCAGTTCTGGATACAAATGGTCCAGCCTCAATTTTTCTCAGGTTTTTCTAGGTAGGTTTGGAAAAACTGCAGCCTGAAATGCCTGTTATCGTGCTGGCTGGCCCAGTGATCTGTCCTGGGATCAGACAGCTTCCTGTGATGGTTGTCCATGTCCCTTGTCCCCCTCAATCAAAGAGCAGTGCTCTCTTTCCTTCACCTTTCCTTGTACAAACACAGCAATCTATCAAGTCCAGAAGAGATCACTGTGGAACAGTTATATTAAATTGCTTTATTCAAAGCAGCCTCCTCCCACTGCAGCCCTCCAAATGTTCCCCAGGCTGTAGAAGACTGATTTAAAGTATTTTAAAGTGATCATTCCTGGCTGAGAGCACAAATGAGCAGATTCAGATTCAAGACATGGCCACTGCAGTAGCAAGCTGAGAGCAGACTTGCAAAGCTGCTTTGACTCCACAAGGCACTTACAAATCCAACAGAAGAATGACAAATGTACACCATCCACCCAACTAGCTTTGCACCACAAGGACTAGATTCTTACAGAGGGGTGCTGTGGCCACCATGGCCACGATACCCCTTCCTTACCATGTATGAGATCTGGACGTGTCCCTCTGCTTCTTGTGCTTCTAAGTTTCTCCTTCCCGCCCTTTGTTATTTGCTCCTGCCACACTTGTTTGCAAGCTGATCAGGGCAGAGATCTATTTTTTACTTATGTTCCTCTATAAAGCAGCATTAATTCATGTGAATGACTAATAAGCCTGGAGAGTTGGCTGAGTAGTAGCAGGTGCTGTGCTGGTAAAAATGTCTCTTAATCCATTTTCCCCCCACACCAGATATTTTTTGTTATGTCTACCATGTCTCCTCTTACTCACCATATTCCTAAGCTAATGAATTCCAGATGTTGTAGCCTTTCCTTTTAAGTGGGTTGGTGCAGCCCCTTAACCACCTGTTGAAAAGGGAATTTCAGCAGGTTTCAGTAGTAAATTTCAAAATGGAGGCACTCATCATGACATTGCCCATAGACATGCCCCCAAGGACAGTCTAGAAATCCAGGCAGCTGTTTTGTCGCTTATCAACACGAAACAGCTCCAGTAGTTTCCAGATGCACCACAAACAGGTCTTCTGTAAGCTAATGCTCTTTTTTGCCCATCCAAGCTCAAACCACCCTGAAACATTTTGCATTATAACAGGAACTACATATTGTTGCCAGAAGAATTCAACTGTGAAGATTAAAAGCAAAGCTTAAATGTAATATGGCAGTATGGGGATGATGGTGGTGGTAGTTGGCTACAAAAGTGTAGGCATTCCACCTCTGATCCAGTTCCTTGAGCTTGTCATGTGGATGCACGCACTGTGACTATGGCAAGGTGTTACACGGTTGTAGTTTGATGCTTGGGCCCTGTCTAGTCCAGACCCCATTACAAAATAGCTGCTCCCAGTTCTAGCTTCCTAATCATTTCCTTGTGAGACTCAGCTTTTCTCACCCTTCCAGTGACTCTAGTTAACATTCTTTCTGTCACTGATTTCCTGTAACCAAGGGGAGGGATTGCTGGGCTCCTGCTTACATTAGGAGTTTGTTCGCTTTTTATTTATCAAGTTGCCAAGTAGAGCAGTTTGTTATATCTGATTCACACACAGTAACAGTGTGTGTAGTTCTTTTCACACATTTCGTAAGCATGCAGTCTCGTGTCATGCCATGCACAAAACTTGAACGCAACAGTCTCTTTTTAAGACTGATCCACTGTGCATCCCCAAACATGTATTACTTACCAGCAAACATTTGAGCAATTTTATATCACAGCTTGTATATAATTAGTTATGGAATACAGTAAATATAGCTGGATACAATGCACTGAAATAAAGCTTAATACTTGTATGGGAATTTTTAAAGTCCTACCACCCCATAAAAGAAACATTAGACAGTGCTTTTTCCCCCATGCTGGCAAGAGAAATTATCATACCTTGGTGAGAAAGTGCACCATTAGAAGGTCCCAGTTTCAAGCTAGTTTAAAAGATCAGAACCTGCCAGAAACCTCCTACTCAACAGAGCAGATTAATACTGAGCTAAATGGACAAATGTTCCAGTCTTGTATAAGCCTTCCTAAACAGAACTTAAATTTCTGTAAGGAAATACTATGCGTCATATAAGGAAGGCTTGCTCAGTGAGTTCCTGTATAGGAGCAACAGATGAGGAGAAATACATATATTTCAAGCTTCGCATTCGCTTTTATACCGAGCTCCTAGCAATCTCTTCTCTTGACCAAAATCACATCTATTTAGTTAACTTCAAGAATACTATAGCATCAAGCATTTCCAGACCATTCAGTATGACCCAGATGTAAGGTTCTTTCATACCAGCACTTTGCCAACTGTGTTCCATGGATCTCTGGCATTGATTTGAAACATATCAGAGAATCCTCTAGAATGCTGGTAGCAGCAGTCAATCCTTGCTCAAGACTAAACTTTGCCCATCACTAAACTTTCTCTGCTTCTCCTCTAATGAGCAGCCTGTAGATGAGGAATTTGGTGTATTGTGGGGGTCTGCCTGGTTCAACGGAGTGACAGTGAAGCCCCAGACACTTGGCCAGTTCCTGGTGGGACCTGAATGCACTTCTGAATGTGATCCACACGAGCGCAATGCGTATGGTTCTGTGGCAGAGGCTTGGGGGTTTCCTGACACACAGGTCAATTCAGAAAATGCTCCTTGGAAAGGGACATGTTAGCAAATGCTTCATACATTCCTATTTCTTTAAAGATGTCTGCCCAAAAATGGATGGGTGACGGCAGTGGAGTTAAACAGGTAAGGCTACAAAACCAAGAGCAACACTTGTACAAGTTATTAGAGAATCTATAGTACCGGTATGTTTTTCCCCACTGCTTTATCCTACTCAGAATGTGGGGTGGGGGGGGGGCACACAAAGGGTTATGTGACAAATAAGATTTTTTATGGCCTTTGGGCCTGGTTCTTAAAATTTTGGATGTAACCGGAGTGTCAAAGGTAAGAAAAGCAATGGGACAGAAACAACAAAGCTTCCCCTGCATTGGTGTTCTATTATAACCAACTCAGTGTTAACAGAATGCTTTGCTTTAATACTCGAGTTACATGAATACCTCACATTTACACGTATGAAGCCAAATACGACGCTAACTTAGCTGCTTACAACCTCAAACCTTACTCCCGATACACATTCCAATAAATTTATTCTGTAAAAACAATAGTTTTTTTGTTTTTTGATTTTTTTTCCTGTTTTTTTGTACAGTAAACTTTTCAACTACAAACCTTGAGTACGCGAAAGATGTTCCAAGGACAAGCATAACAAGGATTGATAAAACCGGACTAAACCCATATGTTTTCACAATAAAAGCTGGCATTAAAAAATAAATAAAATTCTCTATTCTCACAATAGCAACAATAATGTACACAGAATAATGGATGTTGGAATGCTTACTTGCTAGTCTAGATCTAGTTTTGAAAATAGAAAAAAAAACCCAAAAATGATGACAGGATCTTTTTTTTCCCCTTTTTCGTTTTAAGCCTTTTGGGTTTTTGTTTTTAATTGGATGTTTTGGGTTTGTTTCCCATAGGACTTTTGTATCACAATTAAGCTTAAAAATGGAAGGCTTCCAAAAAATATGTTAAGCTCAAATTTGTATTGGCATTTGAAAAAAAGCTCCTTGTATTCATCTAAAGAAACACAAAAGACTTTCACTAACTCCACATATAGGAACTAAGTCAGAGAAATTTACGTTACATCATGATTTTGAGAAGTATTAAGAGTATAGCTAGCTAGGTATTTCTAATAAGGAAAGGTATTTTCTTACAATATTGACTTTTTGAGTATGATCGTAACTCAAGTACATTTTGTCAGGTTTAAAACCAGAGATGGCCACCTTTAATATTCCAGGAGGGGAGTAATTTCATCTCAGTTGTTAAGAGTGTATGTACAGAAGGAATGGGGTGGAGTACACTGATTTCGCTTCCCCACGGTCTTGACATCATGAACGGGCAGGCTCCATATTAATGTTGGTGCCATCTTGACTTAAGGGCTTCACAGTTATGGAGCTCAGATGCTGTGTTACATACAAATATGTACATTTACATGCTTGTATAAAATCCAGAAGGGAGGGTATCTTCTATGTCTAGTAACTTGAAAATATTTTTCTTTTCCCTACAAATGAACTGGTGAGCAAATTTTCCCCCATACCTTGGCTGCAATTTGAGCGGCTGGGGGCACAAGGAGCCACGTGGAATCGGTCAGGAAACCAGATCTAGCTTGCGGGCTGCCACCTGGCCATCCCTGTTTTTAAACCAAGTTTAAAAATACACAAGGAAGAATGGATAAGGAGTAATTTAAAAAGTAATGGTTTGTAAGCAGAATAGAGATTCTTGTGATTATTTATGAGGGAGCACTTGTTTCCAAGCATTTGATCTTTATTCTTCTTAAAAGAAAGGCAGCTTTCAAGAAATGATTTAAAATTTGGAGGATTTGCCCATTCTTTTTGGGAAAAAAAAAAGGTATCTAAAGATGGGCATGTTTAGATATTGGCAATGTTGCACATCACACATGCTGGAAAAGAGCATTGTTGTGCGATTAAATAAAAGGATGTTCAGAAGAGGGAGCCCGTGGGGGCAGGGGGTTAACAATGAAGTTGAAAGTCATTGCTGAGAACAGGATGGGAAGGAATGTGACTAAATGTGCATACAAACAGATATGCTGCTGATGAACAGATGTGCTGACTTCTATCAAATCCAAGAATATTAGACAACCAAACATGTAACCTTCTTGTGTCTTCCCTTAATATGCAGCAGTCAATATGTTGGTTAAGTCTGAGGAGAAACAGAAACAAAATGGAAATTTAAAAAGAGTCAAAGGATTCAATTAATGTTAATGTCAACATGTCTGAAGTGTGGGCATGATTCAGGCACCAAAAGTACCTTGATATTCTACTGATTTCAACCAGACATACTTAAAGTGTTAAAGAAAAAAATAAAAAATAGTACAGGAATATTTTATCATTTAGTGATGACCATTCAAGGGCCACCATTATGTATGAAATGCAGGCAGCAAGTGCAGAGAGCTAAGGAAGCGTACTAGTTAAGAGTGAGGGACTGAGGCTCAGCCAATCTGGGTTCCAGTCCCCACTCAGCCGTGGAGCCAACTGGGCCAGAGACTCTCAGCCCAACCCATCTCACAGGGTCATTGTGGGGATAAGATTGAGAGCAGGAGGAGAAGACTGATGCAAGCTGCTTTGAGTTCTTTGCAAGGAAAAAAGGTGGGATATAAATCTAATAAATAAATTAATAAATAAGATGAGATCTGCATGTAGAAGCAGCAGCTTTCCATGGATCAGAACCAGCATACAGTGCAAATTAAAGAGAACGCACTGCACTTCCATCTGCAATACATTTCTAATTGAATTCTCTTTTTGTCCCTCAAATGTTTGGAGGATTCTAGGACAGGAAAAATGTTTATCTGTTTGATGTACAGAAAAATACTTTGACTTCACTTCCCATGACATTATTATCTTTTTTTTCCACATCGAACCATCAATTGCAGCGATGAACACACGAAGAGAGTATTTCTGGCTTAAATGTTAGCAAGTCATAGGAAGCTTTGGAGGAAAGGCCCATGTTCAGAACTGACCCTAGTTCCAAAGATCTGAGATCAGTCCGAAGCACAAGGATGCCACACGACTCCAGATGTCCTGTGCTTATGTCAACAGCTATCATTCATTAACTGTTACCTGGTGCCATCACTGTTCATTTGTTCAGGGGTGGGCAACTTGTCATCATCCCCCAGTGTTGGACTACAACTCCCATCAGCCCTAGCTACCACAACCAACGGTGACAGACTATGGGAGTTTCAGTTCAACATTTTGTAGAGGGTCAGAAATTCATTCATTCACATATTTATATGTGCCTATAACTGCCAAAGGCCTTCCTGGATGGTTTACAAGTAATAGCACATCCAAACCTATTAAAACAACCAAGGCCTGTTCATACCATATGACATGCCTTACCCCTTCACTAGTTTTCTGCAAGTCTGAAGAGGTGTTTCTTGTGTCATTGCCTGCTTCTCCAGCATCGGAGCTGCTCTTATTTTCTTCCTCTTTGCAGTCCTTGTCATCTTCATCTCCGGGAGATTTCCGTGACTGCTTGGAAGATTTCTAAGTACATCCATCAAGGAAAAATAAAAACAAAACAGACCCCTGCTTTTAAAAGGTATTGTGTTGGGTGTGAGAAAATCAGAAGCCTTGTTCGGGGAGGGGGGATATGGGTGAAGCATTAATACTCTTGATGCGTTTTCCACTTAGAAATGCTAAGATAATGCCACCTGAGCACAACGGTGTTGTCAATTCCCTATAGATGAAATAGAGGCTTTCAAAAATGGGCATGCAAGGGATCAACAGGGCTGGAAACAGCCCATGAGAATTGTGAAGTGGCCAGGTCTGGTTTTTGCTAGAAGAAATGAGCAAATGTGCTATGTTCAATGGAGGCAAAAGTACACCTTCAAAGTTTTGAGGAAGAAGAAGAGGAAGGGTGAGACAATGGGCAGGAAAAAGGACAACATGAGAGGTTTGTCCAGTCCAGTCCAGTTCAGCCTAACCGTAATTCAACCCAACCCAAGGAAGGCTCATACCTGTTCACTTTTTAAAAAGGAAAGAAGTGAAATGTGAAGTAGAAGAACGGGTAGGATAGCCAGGTCATAGCCTGCTGATTTCTGTTATACTTTTGGATCTGCAGCTGAATCGAAGACAAGGCAAAGGTTGCTTACTTATAACCAATGTTCTCCAAGGTGTCACCTCTGCACTCACACATATGGGCTCTGTGCCTGCACAGGCCCTGCTGTCGGATAGATGAGAGAGAGATTCCCTAGCTAGGCATTTTTGGCAAGAGCCCCTCCCCCTTCCTCCAATGCTATACAAAGGTGGGACTCCCACCATTTTCTCCAGTTCTTGTGAGACTGTCGGCCGGCCCTCAGAACCAGAGTGTCGCTGTTAAGGTAAGTGTTCTTTCCATGAGACACCGATGAGGGGCCAGTGGGAGGGTTCTGTCAATGCGCAGATGACCACTTGAAGAATGTTGGTTACAGGTAAACAATCTTACTTTCTTCTTCATGGTCTCTGTGCATCACAGAGCAATTAACTAGCTTACTATGGGAGGTGTTGTCATTGCAGAGCTGCTGCTGACAAGATCGTCCGTCTGAAGGATCAGTCTTTTCGTGCTTGAACACTGAGTCAGTAGTGCCAGATAAATGTAGATGGATCGGACCATGTTGCTGCTTTCCACAGGTCCTCCACCAGGTGCCTGCATGTATCACTGTTGATGTTGCCATTGCTCTGGTTGAATGCACTTTTGGCTGTTGTGGAAGTTCCAGTCTGGCTAGTTGGTAGCCTGGATTGATGGTCTCCACTATCCGGTGGGCCAGTCTTTGAAGTGTTATTGGGTTTTCTTTAGAGTGTCCCACATATGAAACAATTAGTGGGGGCAGGGGTATGGAGTGACAGTTGGAAGGGTAACAACAGGAGAGTTCTGAAGTAAAGTTTGACAGAATATATGTACATAAATAAAAGATTTGGAATAGGAATAGAAATATTTCTGAAATGAGAAGATAAAGATATTGAAGTAGAGATGAAGGGAAAAGTTCTAAGTCGTGAGGGGAACTAGGGAGTGAACAAATCCAAGGCGGTGGTCAAAAATAAATGAAAGAAAATGGCGGGAGCCCTGCCTTTCTCCACTGGGGGAAAGGGGTGGAGCTCCTGCCAAAAACACCCAGCTAGGGAATCTCCCTCTATCTATCTGACAACAGGTCCCACGCAGGCACCATATGTAGCCCCGTATGTGTGATGGACAGAGACCACAAAGAAGAACTTCCCTTGTAATCACAGCAGCGAGGACTGTATTTGCACAGCACTGGAGGAGTGAGGAAATCCCAATGGAAGAATCGATATTAAAGAAGATATTGGACTGTGCAGAAATGGATAGATTGACTTTGTCTCTCAAGGAGAAAGAAGAAACATATTATTACCAAACGTGGGACTTCTATTATCAATGGCTAGAGAAGCGTGATTACACTTAGGGCTGAAATATACAGTAATTGTAGAGAGAATAAGATAATAACCCAGTAGGTCTGATGTCTTTTGAATGATTATTTGTTTTATTTGGAGCAAAAATAATAAAAAAATTAAAATGAGAAGAACTTCCCTTGTTTCGCCCCTGCCCTTGCCTTTTGCACTCTTCTTCCCACTCTGTTGTAATGAGCAAACATATGGAGCAGGGAATCGGTAAAAGGACTGGGATGGCAGTGTAGGGAAAGAGGGGAAATTAGTGGATTTAAAGGTGTGGGTGCAACTTCCAGGGTGCTCCCAGGCATCCCTGTTATTTTGGTTGGACCAGTTGATTTTTAGACCAACACCCTGCCTTCCCATTGCCATGTTCCAAGTGACTAACCAAATCATTATTGCACAAAATGCTTACACAAATTCAGTATTATCAAATTTGTTCAAAGAAGCAACCAAGGAGTAAAGCTAAAGCTCCCATGTGTGAAAAGAGCACTGCATGGACAGTGGAATTAGGTGTGGAAGAACCACGTCATACAAATGCATGTGTAAACCAATCATCCTTGCAAAAATGTGTTGCGTTAGGTGGGCTTTTCTTCTTTGTGGCTGGCATAACGGCCGGAGATTGTCATCCTAAATTTGAACTCCTGCATGGATTTCCCAGCAGTGCACAGTCCACGATGCAGCAGTGGTGAAACCTCATGACTCTTCTGGGTGTGTAAATTCAGGCAGTGCTGGCATTAGGAAGTAATTGTTTATATGCATGAAATGTTTCGTAACCCTCCGTAACTTAATGCAAGAGGTTATAGGACGCACTTTGTAGATTGTGATAATTATAGATAAATGAGGATGCTAACAAATTACCTTTGAAGTGTATGATTTTTTCCGTTTTGAGCCTGCTTTTTCATTCTTTCTTTTGCCTTTTCCATCCTCTTCTACCCTATCGCCTTCCTCCTCACTGCTGGCGTCTGCTGTATTCCCTCCTTCTCCCTCAGTTTCTGATGAGCTCTGTTGCTGAATTGCCTTTAGAATAAAACAGATAATTAAAACTCACTTAGATTTTGTAATTTTTCAGTGTGAGAAATTTATCAGAGGCTATCCAAACATGTACCAGTCGTTTTGCAGAGTTTCTAAGTAGAACTGTATGTACTCTAGTACATAATGTTAACATGTGTTTATAAAAATCTGCAGACATAATCTAAATTCTGGAATATGTAAAGCTGAATACTTCAACCTGTATAAATTTTACAAACTGATCTTAGCATCTGTTATAGGTACATAATGCAGTTTGTGATGCTTATATAATTTAATCTCATTTTTCTAGACAACAGCAAGGATGTTGAACTCCTGCCCCATTTAACATCTAATTACCCATCTCTTCGAGATTTCAGCATTGGTTGCCACAAACTTTCAGATATAGTTTTACAGCCAAATGGACTAGAAACTTGTCATCTTTTTTTTTAACAATGAAAGCTCCAGTTGTCAAGAATTGGCATTTTGTCCCCACTACCACGTTCAGTTTTTCCTGCTCTCCCAGGTATGTGTGGCATTCTCTCAACCCTGCTTATAAACCATCTGCAGTAATGTCTTAGATTTCAAGGTATGTTCTTAGCCCCAACACTAAAAGGACCAGTTATGGAAATTGGACCAGCACCCAATCATGACCAGAAAACATGGACAACCTCTTAGGACCCAGTTTAACCATCACGGATCTGGCACACACTAATGGACAACCAGTGGCATTGTTCACATATGATGTTTACTGTTAACATCTGGATCCTAGTACATTAATCCTTAAGGTAAGTCAATCCTGGCAGAGATATAAACGGCACATGGAGGAATGGAGGGGAAGCCACACTTACCTGGTATCCTGTAAACTTGACACCAGGATTGTTTTCTATTTCCCACAGCCCTTCATTAAATCCTTTTCGTTTGTTTGATTTTCCAAACTTGTCTTTATATTCTTTGTAGGGAAAGAGGTCTTTAGGCCCCAAAAATGCACTGTGTTTTAACAAAGGCAACAGTCAGACAGACATTCCATTTATGTTCCATCTAAAGCAGCCAAAATATCATGTTCCTTGAAATGGTAGTTGCAACCCATGGAAACTAGTTGTGGTTCATTTTAGACATTGCATGCGATTTGTGGCAACCTTTTTTCAGAACCTAACCATTGTTTGAACTTGCAAACATTCTGATCAATAGTGGCTTAGAACTGTTTGTCAACATTCATTTTGACAGCACCTGTGACTGGTTTATCAAGCCAAACATCTCAGTGAAGCAGTCCAAACTGGAACACTGGTGAGATGGGTGCAGAGGGTTTTAATACTTTGCTGCCCACTATAATTCCAGTCTACATTGCCTGGCTTTCCCACACCCTGCCTGTTGGGTAAATTTAAAGAAAACTCCCATTCATTTTTTTTTCTTTCTAATGCAAATAGCAGGTGTGGCCTTTGAATCCCTGTTTATAACCACTTTGGGGAGCAAACTATTGAGGCTTCTCAAATCGGGATCTGGGCCCCACCTGCAAGTCATTCACACAATTACTAATTGTGCAAATGGTGTCCTTCTGGTTGGACCCTGAGGCTAAGAGAGCTGCTGAAGTCAACCCACTGATGTGGCCCATTGCTGTACTGGGATGGTATGAGATGGAATGTCTAGGGGTGAGTGCTTGGGGCGCTCCTCTCACAAGCAGTTCCTGTTACAAGAGATGAGTTCCCAAATAATTTCCACAGAGCTCAGACATAATTTCAGCTCAGAGGTTCACAAACCACGGCGTTAACGTGAGGTTCTGAGTATTTACCTACGTCTGTACATTAACTCCTGTTTTGTCAATAGAATATTGTATTCTTTCCTCTCTGGTGCCTGCCAGATTACAGTTGCTAGCATTTTGATCTTTGGACATGCTGGCTGGGGCTGCTGGTACTTGAAGTCTAAAACATCTGGAAAGCATCAGGTTGGAAAATGCTGCTGTATTGTGACAATGTTATCTATCATGACTTCTATACAGATGCCTTTAAAGATGATTTGATGATCCTTCTTCTTGCTGGGTCTTTTAATGGTATTTTAAGCTATTTTAAATTAATTTTAAATCCTTTTGACATTGCTTTATGTTATTGTATAGTTTTGTGTCATGCATTGTTGTAAACTGCCCAGAGGGCTTCAGCTATGGGACAGTATAGAAATGAAACTAATGATGATGATATTTTCCTGTGTTATTAGCAGTGTTGATGCCAATCAACACTAATCCAGCCACTTGGCATGCAGACATGCATTCTTATCACCCTAACAGAGATAGTAAGTGTATGTGTGTTACTCTTTTCTGTTTCTATCTCTATGGTAAGGACAATCTGCAATATTGCTGTGGTTTCACATTTAGGCAAATCTGCCCTCCTGTGGTAAAACCATAGATTGCAGCTGCACTATGAGGGCTCACCACGTAAGTTTGCACTGGTGATGTTTTTTAGCTACTGAATTGTTACAGATTTGTCTGATATTCTAAACCCCCTTTACCCTTTTCCTGCGCTTACTTAATGATGAGTGAAATACCATCCGCACATATTCACAGGTATTCTTGCCTTCATAACGGTTATGTGATAGAGGGAAGTGATTCCCACTTTCTCTCTAAAATGGTGCAGCCTAAGGCGGACACGCCGTTTTGCAGGATATGTCTGTCAGCTATAACACTCTTTAACTCCATCCTTCCACGTGGATTCCCAGCCACGTTTTAGCTGGTACAGCCACACATGCACAGTATTTCTGAACACTGGAGTGCTGTGAATGAGCTGTGTGCTTTCGCATGCAGCCTATTTGTTGCCTCTTGGCTCTTCCTGCTAGGGAGAGAGGCGGTTTAGTCTCTCAACAAACCAATGAGATTGCTTCATGTATTGCTTGGGCAGTCCATCTTGGCTTGATGCTCCCTTGAAGAACCATGATTGTAAACCGTGTTTGTTCCTAGCTTAGAAATGGTGGCTTGTTCAGAACCAATAAGCCAGGATCCTGGATGAAGGCTGAGGTAACAAATATCTGGTTTGCTTGTGCTAGTTGGTAGAACCAAGCGAGGACAAGCGAGCTGTGTGAATGAGAGCAACGCTTGTTCATGGTAAGCTAGCATTCCCTAGAATCCTGGCCTACCATTCCATGCAACATGGCCTATGAGAATTTCTACCTATTCTGGTTAAATGAGGTATTAGGATGGTACTTTATCTTTTTAGGAGGGACAGTTGGGAAATGTAAACAGAAACAGTCCCGCTTCTGATATGGCAGTTAATCAGAATGATGTTAATTAGTCCATGCTGCAACACATATCTGGTGAATGATGCTTGTTCTCTTGGTGGATTAGAAGCTGTCCAGGCCAATGAATCTGCAAGCACAGGACTCTGCAGAGGTTTCTCCAGGGAAATGGTGGCTGTTTCAGGAGTAATCGAGCGATAGGGAGAATTCTGAGTATAATCAATGTCCTAGGAGGTTGATGGAGTTCTGAAGATTCTATCTCCCAACCACTTGTTCTGTTTCTGGCAGGTCATTCTTATATTAGACTAACTATTGGTCACACCAGAATGTATTTATTTGGTTTCTTCCATTACTTTTGCTTTTATTTTACACTAGCCAATGCACCTGGCTTCATATGGATTGGAATAAACCTTAATCTGAAGCAGCAATGCCTTCAAGTAAACTTAAGCAGCTGTCAAGAGTTGGTCACATTGTGCCCACCCCATCTCAATGAAAGCACCGATGGCAACCATCTCTAGTCATGCCCCCTGCTGTGATTTACCCCTATAGCTCTCTGAGGTGATTGGCTACTCCATTACCCCAAGGGAGGGTGGCCCACTGCAGAAAGGAAGGGTCTCACTAGGCCTCTGGAGTTCCCCTCTTGGCCTTTGGATTCCCCTCTCCTCAGACTCTATGGGTGATATGCTGGTTACAGAGGTCTGCCCAGTGACTGAAGATGTTAAAATGGATGCATTTTAAAAAGCAAAGTGATCCCAAGGTGCACATATTCTTAGTATACATGCTAAGTAACAGCTGTCCATTTTTCACACCTGTGGCACTGACAGATGACTGGAGCGACTGACACATGGCTCCTTTTATTGTTTATTACAGATAGCAAAATTGTGCTCGGTTACTATAGAAATGACAAGGGGAAAAATAAGGGAACAGTAATTACAGCCTCCCCTGCTATTGGGAGAGAGTCCACATTATATTGATTAAGAAAGGCTCTTGAGAGGTCAGTTAAGAGATTGCTCATCACTAACTCCACCCTCCCACCTACACACTCAGCAGCAAGCAAGCAAGCTAACAGACTATCGCTGCAAGTGCATTCTCCTACAGAATGGAATGGAATAGAAGAACTGCAAATCAGGTCTGATTGAACATGGGAAGACAACACAGAAGAAACCGAACGCAAAGCATGTGGCAGCAACAACCTGGGATTCTCCATCAATAGTGACAGAGCAATAGATGATTCCAGAGAAAAGAACTAGGGAAGAAGTAAATGAGGAAAGGGTTAATTTTAATGGTTGGTATGGGAACTATGGTGGAGTGGTGGACTGGAAGAGACTGGGATTCAAATCTCCACTCAAGTATAAAAAGTCATTCGGTGACTTTGGGTGAGACAGAATGGCAACAAGTTGTGAAGGTTAAAGGGGGAGGTGGAACCATGGATGCCTCCTTGAGTTTCTTGGAGGATGAGTGGGAATATAAAATATTCAATCAATATTCCAGCAGAGGATGGAGTGGAGTGTTTTCGGATCCATATCCTCTTCACAAGCAGCACTTCTCGTGAAGAAGCCCACTCCAGGACATATGAAAGGAAAGAGTTTTGTGGACATAAGAACCACGTGCATAACATTCAGCTTCACACAGAGTTCAAGGATGTTCGTTCACTTACGTTTCGTGAGTCCCAAAAAAGAAGATGGGGAACTTATTTGCTGGAGGCTTCACAGCTCCCTCAGGGAGTTCATCGATCTGTTGGACAGAAACAGATGTTGGCCATCACAATTGCCCAATGGGTTTGATGGTGAAAAGGAAGAGCCAGAATGTTTGAAATTTGCGGCACGATGGGCAATGCGGTCAGACACATTAGTGTTCCCTACGTGACAGTGTGCAAAAGGAAATCCATATAACCAACATGTGATAGAAGCCTAAGAAATCCCGCCTACAGAAATTTTCTTTAGCCTGCCTCATAGCACACACACTAATTGCCTTCACAAGGAAAAGGCCAAATCTCTTGAAAATTTAAAAGAAGCCCCTCCCTGTCTGGTTACCTAAAGGAAATTAGGGTTGCTGCTATTCACAGAATATCTGTTCTTTTAAATATTTGCCACATTTCATCTGTCCCTTTGTCCAGGGAACTCAAGGCGGCGTATTGTCCCCACCACACACACACACACACACACACACACTGTATTCCCACGACAATCCTGTGAATTAGGGCTGAGGAAGAGTGACTATAGCTAGACCACTCTTTGATTTTCATGGGTGGGTAGAAATTGGAATCAAAATCCTCCACAATATTCCCCTTGACAAAAATAAAGAAACGGGTCTCCACATCAAAAGAAGCCAGTGTGACATAGAGGTCAGAGTGAAGGAGAACCGGTTGAACGCCCATTCATTCTCAAAATTTACTGGGTGAGCCTATGCCAGGTGGTCTTCCAGGTGAATGCACTTCAGTGTTGTTGCAAGAATAAAGGAGAGGCATGTATATTTCAGATAACAATAGAGCAGATAAAAATCAAATAAATAGAGGAAGATAGGAAAAGACTAGGAACTGGTAAACTAATTGTTATCTATTTGCACAGTTGATTGAATTGGTTACAAATCATGCAGTTAAGAGGGGAAAGGGAAATTACCAAGATCAGGTGTTCTTATGAGCATTTTGTAACTAACAGCAAGCAGTAATTAGTAGTACCTTTCCTGCTTCTGCTTACCAGCATGGCAGGTAGGAGGGTGATAAGAAGTAAAACTTCACAACATGACCATAGTGGATATCACAAAACCATACTTTCTAAACTATTGCTGAAAGAAATACCACAGCAACGTATTGAAAAATCCTACATCCCAAGAAGATCACATTTTGCAAAATTAATTCAATTGATACAATTATCAAAGCTGTAAGCTTTTCATCAACAGAGTAATCAATAAACAGGACAGTCCTAAATATCTGTTTTTGTAAGTCCTACTGAGGTTAATGGACTTGACTCCCTGTGCATTTTACCTAGTATCAATGTGCATTTACTTGTGAGTAATTTTCCTTCTAGCCTAGAATCACATTGCTCACCTGTATCTGATTAACTGGAAGGGACCAATTTTATTAAACAAGAGCAAAAGTGTACTAAGCTAGTTTTTTCTAGTATACTGCTGTAATAAGGCATTTTAAAGAATATATTATTAAAGATCATGCCATGAGTGGTAACTTTCATTATGACATTGTAAATTATCCTGGTCTTCCTCCAACAACTCAAAATGTATCTATATTAAGTTTTTCGTAATATGCAAATCCACTTAAATTCAATGGATTACATAATCAGTTAATCAGGTAAAAGGCTGATTAATCAAGCAAAAATACTTAAGTCCTAAGCTCCAAAATATCATAATCTCCATATTTTAATTTGGTTGTAATTGGTTTGAGATTTAAGAGAAAGGGAGAGGTTTGTCCCAAATTTGATATCATTATGGCCCGGAGAAAGGAGTTTTTGTCCCAGAACGCCTTCAAGTGGGGCCTGTTGTTTCCCATTTAGGAGGAACACGGCTGCCCGTCATTTCTTCTAATCATGTCATCCAAACAGTCCCCAGCCTCATTTCCGTTTTCCTTTTTCCAAATGATATGCAACATTCAGTGGCGATTAAGCACGGGAAAGTGGGGAGAAGGTAAAAAGACAGTTGGTGCTTCTGGGTTCCCTCCCTCTTGTTTCTCAGTGGCCCGGCATTGTCGCCGCTTCCACTGGCACCCAGCACTTGGGTCTGCTGTCAGAGGGGGTGATGTGAGATACCTGCCAAGAGTGGTCACGCACAGGTGGGTGGAGGCAAGGGGTGGGGCAACTGGGGTCGTGGAAGGCTGCTGCAGTGACGCCAAGCCCATTCCAGTCCCTCAAGCAGGAATGGGCAGCTTCTGGAGTTCCAAGGGCCGTTTTCACTCCGGGGCTTCCCTGGGTCATCTTCATTCCTGTGTGGGCCTCTTGCTACAGGAGGCCCCCATGAAGTCTGTGGGTATCACCCCCCAAAAGGAAAGGCAAAACAAATAAAATCTGGCAGCAAACAATTCCGTAGTATATTTTAGGGGCCTATATTTTAAAAAATGGGGGGGGGGAAGGGGAGTTGCTAGAGATCACGCTGGCCCATGAACCACGCAGGGCTTGACTGCACTCTGGGACTCACCCTCTTGGGATACCCATAGTGTCACACCAGCCAAGAGCTGAATTGAACCTCATACACAGGCCCATCTCATGGCAAGAGTTGCTTACTGCAATTTAATCCTGACTATATATACTCATTAGCAGGCTCCAAACCTTGCTGAGAATTCCGCCTCTCTTGAAGCACATGTGCTCTGTGAATGAATTCAGGCAGGGACATCTGCCTGGTTCACCACTGGAAATTTGTCCATGCAGAAAGAAGCAACCACATAATTCTAGGGCATGAGGTCCATCCACATTCCCCTTGGCGACCCTGGGAAGCCTCTGACCATGCCCAGAAAGCTAATACCTCTTACAGTGACCCAGACATTTAAACTGCTCTCATTTTACATTCTGCTTTTAAATACTGAACTGCTGCTAAATATTATGCCTCCTCTTTTCTTACAGTATTTTATTTTATATGTTGATACACATTTTGACTGTAAACCCCTCTGAAATCAGAACTGGAGGAAGGCAGATCTTTCAATGTTTTAAATAAACAAACAAATAAAAGGTCCTTTCACAGCTTTGGGGATTTAGGGACGAGTCTTCTCTTCAATTGTGTCTTGTTTACCCTAGGAACCAGTAGTGAGGCGCTGCAACTATGTATAAGTTTGAGGAAAATAATGCTGTTGCAACCACCTGCATGACATTCTCTCTCACATTTATGCTATTATTTGCTTTAAAAAGCATATAATTGTTTTAAATACATGCGGCTATACTGCCATAAAGTAATATAAAATTGATATATACATGTGTGTGTGTGTGGGGGGGGGTTTGCGCACAGACGCGCTCACTAACACACATCAGTACACTGATTCCATCTGGATCTGTCCAGCGTATCTCTCTATTGTAGCTGACTTCATGTCAGTTGATACATATGCTGCCTCTCAGCTTTTGAGAGGAAGCGTTGGATTAAAATGTATTATCTATCAATCAATGGTATCATGTAATGGGACCTCCACATCTATTAATTCACCCTCACACGTGCTTGGACAATGTGCCTGTTTCCAAGACTTAAATTGGGATTCTGAACAATCCTATGGTCGCCCTGAAGACGTGGTGGAGGTGGTGGTGTGTCTGCGTGGTGTGTGGTGCGGGGAGGACTGCACCTTACAGGATTAATTGGGGAAACCACAATGCTCTAAAAATGGCTCTATTCAGCCGTTCTCCTTCATGCAGCCGAGGAACTGGCAGGTACGGCCATGCTCTCGTCCTCATGCGAATGTTGAATGTGCGAGGGGGACTGGCGGAGTGCAGCTGAAGTCCCTTTTGTATGCGTGTGGTCTGCGCTTCACCGAGCGAGCGAGTGACATGACTGAGGGGGTGTCGGTGCTGGAGCCCTCACAGCAAATCTACCTGCTTTGAATAAAAACCCCACGACCCCATCTTATCTGAGTGCTGACACCACTAACTACCTGTTATTTCGCTAGCTGAATTACTTCAGCGTTGGCAGAAACCTGCTGTTATTTTCCACTCAGAAACAGCTAGAAGAGCAGCCATTATGGCAGACTGCCCCCCCCCCACCTCAGCTGCTAAAATCAGTGGCAAACCAGCCCCCCCAACACCACTTTTGTTACAGCTCTGGTCTCCTGAGCTGGGTTGGCTATTTCTCTCAGTGTCAGAAAGACCCTAAGGGGAATAAAAAAAGAAACCAGGAACAAAAGGGATGAAAGCAGCAGCGCCTGCTTGTCGCCCTCTCAGCTAATGACAGAAGCGCCCCCCCCTGCCGCCGCCTTCTCTCAAGACAGCCCGCACGGCTCGTTCGGATCGCTTCTGGAGAGAAACAGCTTCTGAGGCGCTGGCTGTAAGAATAACCCACAGACAGGAGATTTTGTATTAAGCAGCAAAATTGACTTTGTCCGCCCTCCTCACGGCACAGCAACCTGCTGTGTACAGATATAATATTCATGCTGACAACACAGCGCACAGCCATTTCCATGATGTCTCTCCGAGCAGATGCAGAGAACTGTGAAGAAACCAGAACACGCACAACCGTTCTGCAGCCCCTCTCACGAGAGAAGGAGAGCCATTACGCCTTCAGCAGGGTCAAATTCTCCCTCCTCTCTGCTGCTTCAGCCCACGACTATTTGATGCCTGAGGTGCAAACTACAAGCAATGCCCACCCCATGACAAAAATATAAAATGTAATTAAAATGTGTTGGTCTTTAACAATGTCCCCGTTTTTGTCTGAAGCGGAGCCCAGATTGTATTTATTTTCTGTCATAAGCGGTCTATCCCACTTTGCCTAATGACAGGCCATGTTCCCCTGGCTGCTGCTGCTTCCTCTCCTATGGGGTATAATCTATCCAGATGAGAGACCGGCTTCCCCTCACCATCTATTTTGCCTCCCCTCATCACCACAGGAGGTATTAGACTAGCAATGGAAAACTAGTATAATGGGAAGGGCCATAGCTGTGAGGCAGATCACGTATTTTGCATGCAACATGCCCCAGTGTGAATCTCTGGGGTCTACAGGTCAGGCTGGGAAAGACCCTAAGCAGTCAGCCTCTGCCACTCAGTGTAGGCAGTACTGAGCTATTAGACTGATGGTTGGACTTGAGAGGGTTCAGGCAACCCTTGAATGTGGTTATTGATGGAACAAGAGATAATCTCTGGGTTGACACAACACAATAAGCCATTATACTACATAAGCCAGATGTCTTGTCATGTTTTCTGAAACCAGCAGCATAGTTTAACCATACTGGCTGCGTTCAGACACAATGCCTTACTGTGTTTTGCAAACCCAGCTGTGCTAACAACTCATTTTATTTTTATTTTATTTATTAAAACATTGATAGGCCGCCCCATCGCAACAAAGCCTCGGGGCGGCTTACAACATAGGTTAAAATACAAAAATACAAACAACCCATGAAGAGAACCTATGGTCTCTTGTTGTGAACTGTGGGTTGTTCACCTTGGTCTAGCTTGGCTGGGTTCAAACAGCATAACTATTTCAACAACCCACAGTTTAATGACAGACCACCCTCAGTCCATACTCAAGCCTTACTGTGCTGACTGAATTTAGTACAAGGCAGCTTCATGCAGGCCAGGCTTGGAATATTGATCAGCAGCCAGAAAATTATAGGAGAGCACATGTTTAAGTTTCATACTACACAAATGTTTGTCCTGCTCTGATCTGAGTAGTGCCTTCCCACAAAAGGTGAAGCCATCAAAGCCAAATGTGTGTACTGGGGGGAGGGGGGCATGTAGCAGGTAAGCAGAAAGATACTGTCAAATATACAATATTCAAATCCCAAAGTGCTCTAGTTTTCAGGAAACTATTTTGAAATAAAAGATATTTTGAAACTCATGTTAACATATTTGATTTCTAAATATTCCCCATGTACCCAATAATCTTCACATATATCAGAATTCTTATTCTGTGTATACCAATAAAAACAATGCTGATTCTCCTGTATTTCAGTATTAACTAAAATACCATGGTGCATAAAATAGCCATGATTGTGAGGAAATTACAATTATAAACATGGTTGCCTTTCCATGTTTTCTGCATGTAGGGGGTGTGACGGAGAGAAATAGGACTGTGGCTTCCGCGTATCTGCCCCTAGTGAAAAGAGTTCCTTTTTCAGTGCAAGACTCTCCTTTCAGACCCTGTGCCCACTGCACAGACACTGAGACATTAGACTCAGGATGAGACTAGCGAGCGTGGCCTCCTTCCCTCTTCCAAGTGTTCCCTAAACGTGTGGAGGCAGCCATCTTTGAAGTGCCCGGACCCCCGTGTAAAATTCTGTGAATGAGGCAAAGCGATGACAACATTAAATTCTTGTCTGGAAGCACTCCAGGAATGAAAATGAAGCACCACAGCTTACTGAAGAAGCAGAGCAAGGTATTTTTGAGCGATTCGTTAGCCCTTCAATCTCTCTCACTATGCCAGCTAAAAGAACAGAAGGGGAAAGGAAAAATGGCAGCAGCTGATTCTGTGTAGACAGCTAAAAGCTTAATCAGATCACTTGAAAAAATCCCTGATCCTTGTTGAGGTTGGACTGGACACTGCAGAAACGGTGGCAGGCAGAAAAGGCCTCCAAATTCAAAGTGAGCAGTGGGGATTTGCAACAAAATTGTGGCCTATCCCATCTCCTTCAAGGAATGCTTGTCCTTCAGAGCTCTGGCCAGTGTGTAGAATAGCTTACCATCCACAAAGGATACCATTTTTCCTTCCCATCTTCCTGAAACCAGCTCCCATTGTACTATTCAGTGCTAAAGGGCTGGTTGGCAGCCTTGGACCACACACTATAGTGCTCCATCAGCTACTTCCAGACAGAGGTCTCTTAGCACAACTGGTTGTGTACTTTTTCTATTTTTCCCACAATGAAAGATTTCCCCCCCACTCTGGTAAGAAAAAAAAGATAAAGAAAATGGTGGCAAGACATAGGAATGGTACAAATGGAAGATGATCACATCTGGATGTCCTGTAAAATTCCCTAAATGATTAACTTCATAGTGCGCATCCACCCAATTAAGAGTTGCAAGCAAGACAGTCAGTTCCTTCTCATTGTCAGTGTCCGTTTTCTTTCAGTAATGGGCGCCTTGATGAGCACCATGAGCCTCGGATGCACTAGGTGATTCCCGGAGCCTGAACACTGGGATGCTCATGCATTCTAGTTCTGAGACCGGTAGCTGAAGAGCAGCAAGTAAGGAATCCCTTTCAGTTTGAGGGACAAATTTCATGGCCACATTCTGCTGGGGGCTGGGGACAAAGGCAACAAGGCTGGGGACAAAAATACAAAAAATACCAGCCTATAGTCGCTTTAAGTGTTTTTTGCCAGCAATGAAACCTTAGGAAAGGCATTTCAGCCTTTTAGAACGGGGGGAAAGTGCACACAAGACAATGAACCCGCAACTATTCAGCAGCCTGGGACACAGGCAGTTACCATTTGGCTTCCAGGGCTGAGGCTCCCCACCTTGGGCAAACAGATTAAGAAATTGCTTCAGCTGCTACTCAGCACCCACCAGCCATGGCTCACTTCTGGGGTCCAAGCACTTGCAACGCCCCTGCAGAGGCCTCACAAGTCCACACCCCCCGTTGGTTGTTATGTGTTTGCAAGTCATTTCTGGCTTATGGTGACCCTGTGAATGAAAAAGTCCATTGCTCCAGCTCCATTGCACTCTTCTAAGAGCAAGCCTGGGAACTGCTTCGTGGATTCAGCCCATCTCATTCTTGGTCTCCTCTTTCACCCTCTGTCTTTGACTTTCCCTAACACCATCACCTTTGCTACTAATTCTTGCATTCTTATAATGTGTTCGAAGTAGAACATGTACACTCTAGTCTTGAAACTGACGGTCCAGAGTTGGAATATTCAGCACCCAAATAGAACGACAATTTCCAGAGTTCAACTGGGAACCCAGTAGCTGCTTGAACCATCTCCAAAGATACTCAATGTTTGTAGCATATGCTAAGCTGCTAAGGTGACCAGATGTCTGACTGTATCTGCTTGTGGAAAACAACTTCTTGCTTTGGAGTAAACAATAGCCATTCCTTCAATGTTCTGTCATGGTTTATTTCTCAACTGTTTTATTTCCTTTCTGAAATGCTTCACTCAGGTGGTGTTTGTTTTGTTTCGTACAGTATCATCTACAAACTGTCAATGATACTGCAGCTCAATGAACACGAGTGCTAGCTTTTTTCCCCTGCTGCTTAAAACACAGGGCTTCAAATGCATTCACTTACTCCACAAATGCTGATGCATACACATTTCCTTCCCAGCCATTTTATTTAGAAGGATGAGGGAAGATGTAAAAGCTTAAGAAGACAGGATTATTCTGTTTGCAAAGATGAGGGGAAAAAAGTGGCAGTGCTATATGAGAAAGAGGAATCACTCAGAAGAAAAAGAAAAGACTGCAGATTTGCAAAGACAGCAGAGTGGTAAATTTAAAAAATGACTAGAAAAATAAGTGAAGGAAGCAATTAGTACCAACTGAAGATTTCAGCTTCCCTTTTGCTGCTGCTGCATACTTAGAACGACAGCTCATTTTCATCCAATAGGCATCACTCAGAAGTTCACCTAAAAGACAGTTTCTGCACATACCTGTCTTTGTGCAATAAGCCCTTGGAGATGGGAGTAAGGATTGCACAGCTAAGCAAGGAACTAGCCAAATATTTACTATTTTATTGACTGTTTAGATGCATGTACCATTTTTCTTCCAAAACATTCATGCCGTAATCCCTTGGTGGTACTGAGAGATGATCCCTGACCCAAAGGCAGCCAATAACTTGCATCAATAAGTGAATGGCACCTGCTCTCTCTCTCTCTCTCTCTCTCTCTCTCTCTCTCTCTCTCTCTCTCTCTCACACACACACACACACACACAAAGTTTTAGTCCAACACACTAAGTACTATATCAGACAAACTACTGTATTAGTAGAGAGTGCAGTGAAATGTGATTATAGGTGATTTTAAAACCAATAATGATGTACAAAAACTGTAGTTTGGGGCAGGGAAATGATACATCAGAGCAATGTTCTAGTTTGGATGGGACAGAATCAGACTCACTGTAATTGTAGTTGATTATTTTTGTAAGCCACCGTAGGCATGAAAGGCAGGATGGAAATCAAATAAACAAGTAAATGCATTTTTAATAAGCACAAATGAAAGCTAGTTGGGAGTGGAAAAATGCTGGTGGGAAACTTGGATGATTGCACAGGAGAGCAAAATTCCTTCCTGAGCTTTATAGTACCTGTGAAGGAGCAGGACCTTGGGAAGATGAGAAAAGCTGCACATGCTAAAATTCCCTCTTAAGATACAAGCACTTCTCTTTGTCTATATTCTATATCTTTTGTTAGAATCACAGTTCTGAGCTGTTTAAACGTGTACCTCTATATTTTAACATATCACTGCCTGCAAAACAAAAATTAAATAGATTCAGGGCAATTTTTAAAATTCTTTGAATGAAGATAGGATCTGTGAAGATTGCAGCATCATATGAAACAAAGCACCCTATTTGAAAGAAACAGGCCCTTCATCATAAGGATAGGCACTGGGAGCCTGTGCTTATACTTAGGATGTCCAACTCAAAAGCACAATCCTATGCACGATTTCTATTGAGGATAAGCTGGACATGCACATGGTAAGCACGTCATGAGTGGAGTCGGGGGTCAGGCTAGATGGCTCGGGAGACCCCTTCTGAGTCGCTCTGTTTCCATGTTTAGACAGATAAAAGGACCTGTACTCCAGGCAAGCCCTGGTCAGTGTTACTAGCCACAGAGATGGTGGGAGTTGTAGGAAGTTCTTCTGTCTAAACATGTACAGGATTGCAAGTACAAAGACGCTTTGCGAAGACTTAGAAATGAAATATAGAACCAGAGGAGCCCATGGGATGCATCCATGCTGGGGGGGGGGGGGGGCGGCGGCGGCAGAGGGGGCAGTGAATGCCCGAAGCATGTTGCTAGTGGGCAGCCTTTAAACCGATTAAATAAATAAATAAATAAATAAAACAAGAAATGGCCAGCTCTACCCTTTCTCTTCCCTGGCTGCTCGGGCACAAATATGGAAAACAGATCATGTCAGGGTGACACGTGTGTGTTGCTTCACTTCAGAGTGAAGATGGTAGATCGAGCACGAGCATTCCTGCCTAGCGAGAGCGGAGGCACGGATACATTCTGAAGTGGCACAGCCCAACAAGAGGCACAGACAGTGGCAGCAGTACCACAAATACACATCTGGGATTCTGTTTGAGCTCTGAGTTCCAGCCAGCAGCTACAAGAGAAGCAGCATGGCCAGGGAAGCAACAGAGATCTCTGCCAAATGAGAAAGCAAAAGGCAGACCTGATTTAAAGCTTGCCTCTGGCAAGTAGCAACCGCCCACATGACCATGTGGGGTAGAACTGCTTGCCGAGACTCCACAATGCGGCCCTGTTTATCACTTAACCTCAAGGTGGGTGTCTGTTATTTCTTGCAAAATTAGGGGATCCAGACTACAAGATACATTTGCTGTGCACAGAATGGGAAATCCACAGATTTTGAGCAGCCTAACAACCCTAACCAGATTCCTTCAGATCTCTTGCAGCTGGAACCTGCAAAATTAGGTTCCACTCTTACTTGGATGGCTGTCTCCAGAAGGTGGTACATGGGGAATATTGCTCAGCCCCTTGGATTCTCCAGCAGGGAGTTCCTCAGGCATCTGTTCTGCCCCTCATGCTATGCAACATCTACATGAAAGCACGGAGGGGGTCATCTGGAGTTCTGGAGTGTGTTGCCATCAGTCTGGTGGCGACAGGTGGCTTTTTTTTCCTTTTCATTGTCAGCAGGTGAGGCTGGGAATGTGCTAAACCAGTGCCTATGATAATGGCCTGGATGGGGGCTAGCAAACAGAAACTCAGTCCAGACATGACAGAGATTCATGCTGTTGGTGAATGATTCCTTTGACTGGATGTGGGGTGCTCAACTGTTCTAGATGGGGCCACACTCCCCCTTAAGGAGCAGGTTCGTAGCTTGAGGGTGCGCCTTGATCCATCTCTGTCACCTGAGGCTCAGGAGGGACTGACGACTTCTACCAGCTTTGGCTGGTGGCCCACCTGCGCCTCTACTGGATGGGGATGGGCTAGATTCAGTAAATGGTGCAAACTGGTATCCCGCAACAGCAGGGGGTTGCACCTGACGGCCTTCATGGCCCCTTCCAACTCTGCTGTTCGATGATTCTATGATCTATGCTCTGCTAATCTCTAAATTAGATTACTGAAATGCATTTTGAGTGGAGCTGCCCTTGAAGATGGTTCAGAAGCTGCAGCTGGTGCGGAATGCAGCAGCCAGATTAGTAACGGGGACCCAGAGGTCCAAACATGCCAGACCAGTTGCAGCCTGCCTGCACTGACTGCCTCTCTGCTTTCGGAACCAATTCAGAGTGCTATATAGCCCTATAAAGCCCCGCATGGCTTGGGGCTGCAATACCTGTTGGAATACCTCTCCCAGCCCTGATATACCTGGACACTACACTCAGCCTCTAAGGCATTCCTCTGGGAGCCAACCCTTCAAGAGGCTTGGAAGGTGGACAAGTGGGGGGAGGGCCTTTTTGGTGGTAGCCCTCCCCCCATCTTTGGGACAACCTCCCTGCTGTGGCCAGCCTGGTGCCAAATCTGGCATCTTTTCAGCACCAGGTTAAGTCAGCCCTCTTTAAAGAGCCCTTTAAAGACCTCCCTGGTCATTTAGCCATCTGACACAATTAGCCAGGTGACCTCCTTTTACTCTTGGCCACGTCAATTAACTTTTAATTCTTAATGTTTTTAATCTTTAAATTTTATTGTTTTTATACTTTAATGCAAACTGATCAGAGAGCTTCAGCTATGGGTGGTATAGAAATGAAATAAATCAATAATAATAATACAGTATCAAAAATTACAACAGAACACAATCTTTAAAAATAGCAGTAAGAGAAGCCCCCAGTGAAGTCTCCCCTCAATTATCTATATATTGAACAAGCTTTCATAATTTAACTGTTCTGTGCATCATTCTTCCAGTGATCCAACTCTGTCTGTCAGCAAAATTACTTGTGGAAAGTTGATGGAGTATAATATGGGTCTTCCCCTCCGAGGGAACGGTTCACTGCTCATATGCCCCATTGTTAGATTCATTCCACCAACAGACGGAAATATGGCTTTTTAGGGAGGCGTTTAAAACTAGCTATTTGAAGTTCACCTGTTTTATTTGTTTTCCTGCTGGAGTTGGGGAATACTTTCTGGGATCTGTTGTTCTCTTGTTTTTTCAGCTTGTGGTTTATTGATTCCCCCCCCCCCCCGCGCTGTCTTTTTAAAACTCTGTACTGACATTTAGGACATTTTGCTGTCCTCAATTTTTGTTTGCTGCTTTGAAATTTGAGAAAAGTGGAATACATATTTTAAATTAAGTAAAATGCAACCATAGAGTAGTCCCATCACATCTTTCTTTCTGTCTTTCTTTTTCTTTCATTAGCACCATTCTTTTGAATATAAGGATTACACTTTCTTTTTCTCTCCTTTTCACTCTCTCACAGTTTCTTGTTTTAGTCTTGCATTAAACACTAGGTCTCCTAGATCAATCAGCTGAAGAATGGGTTGATTAATCAATGGGGCTAAATTATAATCAGTGGAGCTACAAGGTACCATATTTGCACATAGAATCTTTTGTTCAGTTCTGGTCACCTTATCTGAAAAAGGAAATTACTGAGTTGGGAAAAGTACAGAGAAGGGCAACAAAAATGAACAGGGGGCTGGAGTAGCTCCCCTATGAGGAGCAGCTGCAACAACTGGGGCTGTTTGTTTGGGAAAAACGGCAAATAAGGAGAGACATGATGGAGCTGTTTAAAATAACACATGAAGTGGACAAAGTGGAGAGGGGGAGATTTAAACAGTAAACCCTCAGGTCATTCCATGAAGGTGATTGGAGGTTTAGGACAGATGAAAAGAGGTACTTCTTCACACAACGTATACATAAAACTATGGAATTTGCTGCCAAGAGAAGTAGAGCCACCCATTTGGAAGGATTGAAAAGAGGATAGGGAAGATTTAAAGAGGAGGAGGCTATCAGTGGCTACTAGCCTTGCCGGCCATGTGCTACCTCCTTTACCAGAGGTGGCATGCCTGCATGCACCTGTTGCTGAGGAGCTTGGCTTGCACTCATCCTGCTTGGACTAAATGGCCAGATCCAGCATGGCTTTTGTCTGATCCGGCATGGCTTTTCTTATGCTCTTATGTTTCTTGGTTCTGTTGTGCAATTGTAATGTGGAATGAAAAAAAGCACAAATGATGTCTTTTTAATCTAATAAAATATAGCATCTTTTGCTTATTAAATGGCAACAGACTCTCCTTTCTGTGATGCAACTATGTGGAAGTCAAAGATATAGACAGACAGACAGACAGACAGACAGACACGATTGATTAATGCATTAATTGGTTTAAGAAGCAGATGATTAGCTAACTGCAAATTCTCTATTTCAAGCATGGGCAACAAGAAATTCTGGGCCCAGTCTCAAAAACCCTCTACAAGTGAGTTGCCCAGACTTCTGGCAAGGGAGGTCTGCCTCATCCAGCTGCCCAATGGGAGGCAAGGAGTTTTCCGACAAAGAACTGTGCAGGGCAAACAGCTGGACAGAACCAGGAACAACTGCCCTGCAAGCCAGAACTTGCCCCTTGGGCAGTGCCTACCCACAAAGGCAGAGAGAGGAATGTGAACTTTCAGAACTCCAGATATAAAACCCAGTGGGCAACTTCTGTGTGTCAGCTCAGTACAGAAGAGTTTATACTAACTTCTAGAAAGAATGTTCAGCTCTGAGTAGTGTTGTATGCAATATATTTCTTGGATAAAATAAGGG
The DNA here is from genome assembly GCA_023646645.1 of Varanus salvator macromaculatus. NCBI lineage: Eukaryota > Metazoa > Chordata > Lepidosauria > Squamata > Varanidae > Varanus > Varanus salvator. The sequence continues at coordinate 12,466,657 of JAIXND010000786.1, forward strand.
AAATATGAAAATATTTTTTGCTGTGAGCAACGGAAGGAAAAGCCAATGGTAACATCCAAGCCGACTCAAGTCAGAGACCTCTGGAATGGAATAAGTAGGAATAGCAGTCATACTGCAAGGTTTACCACAAAGTTATTTTTTGGTTAGCAAAAGTGGTGGTGTTGACCACTTGCAAACCTGGAGCCGTCCTTCATACCACAGATGGACATTTTCTTAAGCTTGGTAGGGTAATAAGCTTTTAACACCCCACTGCTTAGGGGACGGGTCATTAAAACTCTCTTCCTGCACTTATCCTGCCAGTTTTTGAGGTCTGGGTGGCTCTCATTACCTCACTCTCCATTTTTCCTCCAGCTCCCATCATGCCTGCTAATGACATCTCTAGACATGCATTGCAGGGAGAGAGGCTGGAGAATACTCTTCAGGAATCTATAGTAAAGATCCACACACCTGACACTTACTCTATCATCATGCATTACTGCCCAAGAAAATCATTCCTCTGTTTTGTTTTTTTACAAAAGTAGAAAACTAGAATCCTTTGTTTTAGAACACCAGGTTGCTCATATCCGACTGCCCTCAGTGTACTATAAACCAAGGGTAGACAGAAGGTAGATTACGATGTTCTGAACATAAACTCCCAGAAGCCCTTGCCAGCATGAGCAATGATCAGGAATGCTGGGAGAGGAAGTCCAAAACATCTGGAGATCTACTTTCTGCCCAGACCTCTCTGTTATAAACTACCTACTGTGGGTCTCTGACTACAATGCCACAGCAGTGCCAACAGTACTAAGCTAAAATCCAGTCTTCCCTGTATCTCCATTTCTCCTTTAATTTGATACATCACAACTGAGCAAACCCAGCAACATAAAAAATAGGTCCTGTGGGCAATCCAAGCTTTCATCTACATCCCCTTGCATATCTGCTTTGCATGCTTTACAAAGAATGTTTATCCTAGCCACTCCCATGGTGTCTTGGATCAACTCCTGAGCTTCCTGTGTGGATGCCGTCTCTTTCTGAACTGTGGTGCTGAATGGTTTATTGCCACTGTAACATGTCCTGCCCACATTGAACATTTCAAGACAGGTGTGTGACCAAAGAGGGAAACCAGAGGTGCTGTTCTTTCCTTGCGTGGGATAAGGAGAAAGGAGGCCAAAGCGGACCCAGGAGTGGGGAAATTAACTAGATTGGGTCACCAATGCCCCACGAAGCAGCCAATTTGACTTAAAGAGCAAAGGCAGCAAGAAGGAAGGACATACACACAGGGGACAATCTGCACTAGCCTTTCTGTGTGCTACCAAGTTATCTATGCTCCAGTCTAATAGCATTAGAACTCAATGCTAGTGGGAGTGGCTTTCAAGTTATACAATCAATTTCAAAGCGTTTGACTCCCGCCTTCTCCTCTCTGCCATGTTCTCTTCTTCATCTGGCCCTTGACAGGCGATGAGATCTATGATGTTTGTGCAGGAGATCATCTTTGTGCACCAACGCAATTGCATAGCTGTGATAACCACACATGTTTTTAAGTCTGTATTTTTACACAGCCAAGAAGGTGCACATGCATTTACTAGACTGAGGGTGCTTTCCATCAAAAGGCGTTGAGCAGATTTTCTATTTTTTTAAAAAAAGATTTTCATCTGGGAAAAAAAAGCCAACAAAGCAGACAACATCTTTGGGAAACTGTCTCCCTCAATAAAATTTTATGAAGAGGCAAGGCTATTGCACATCAAAACCCTTGTTTGGAAGCACTCATAAAAAACAAAAAAATTGAAATGGCACTATGCTTTTTCAACCTCCTTCTTCCCTGCCCTGCACTTTTCTTGCAATAATTTTGATGGAACTCACAACATGGGAGTGGGATGAGCTTAGATGCACAACTGCACAGATGTGAATGATCACAAATTTATTTTTGAACCTGTACCCCTGTAGTGCTGCTAAAGCATGCTTACAATAACAGAATTTAAAAAGCAGCAGCAGTCAATGGAAACATGACTTCCCACTATACTGTGACTTGTGGCATGCGCTCACACTGTAAACACACATGATAAACAACCAGTGATCTTCCAAAATGCTGCTTATTCTCCTACAACCACAATAGAACGTGCTGGTGTGACACTGGATTGCATTAGAAGCACAGTGGATCCTGCTCTGTATTCATTAGCATGTGCCCACAGAGTAGGAGCTATGTCTGAAAAAATAAAGAGTGGTATATTGGTGCCTCATTCAGGAGAGCAGCTTGCACATAGATCATTGCAGAGTATGAACCAGACTTCATGGGCCTCGCTATCTCCCTAGGCAATCTAAAAATGTGTCCTGGAACCTCCCACTTCCCCGCCCGGCTGGCCTCCTGCAGTCGCCCATTGAAGAGGAAGGTCATTAGAGACAGGCTGTTGCTTTTGCTATGATGTCCCGCTCTGAGGAACCTCGTGATTCCCTAAACAGTTTGAAAACCGCTGCTCTAGATGGGTCTGGATATAGGTTTCAGTGGGCAGCACAGCATTCACCACCCCCTCCCCACCCCTCCTCATGTGCAACAATTGGGACTTCCACTGGCTCTTCCCTTCACAGCCCCAGCACCAAAAGAAGGGGCCAAAGGAAGCGTGGGAGAATCATGTTCTTCTCTCAGTGGAACTGGGAGGTCACCATCCTAGAGGCTTCTTCACTGGCCCAAGGGCGATTTCTCAATGGGAAGTATGCTTGGACCGGTGCAGCACAAGGAAGTTACTCTCTGCTCCTTCCCCTCCAGCAAGAGTCTCTGAGCAGAGCTCCTGTTTCACAAAGAAGCAACCACTTAAAAGGTCAAGGAGTTGCAAATTCCGTCTCAGCCACAATGAGATTCTCACAGCACCTTGTGCTGGACACACCTGCCCCACCTATTTCTGTTGTCCAGTTCCTTGCAAAGCCCAGCTTTGCGGGGGTGGGGGGGCGGTCCAGTAAATGAAACCTGGAGGTTGGATTCCTCCACTGCAAGGGGCTCCACTGCAAATAACAGAATGTGGACCAGGAAGTGGGAAAGGGGCAGCTTTCTGGCAAGGTATCATTGCAACCTCTCGGGCCCTCAGTTTGGCAGCCTGGCAGCCTGTTGGAACACCTACCTATTAAAGCAAATGGTTGTGACTATGCAAATCACAGGCTTCCTGTCCCATCCACCTGGCTTGGAATCTTCCTGTGCTCACTTTAATTTAAAGTGAACCTGTGCTTCCCAGGTGAGGTAGGTGAGGTGAGATGGGGGAGTAGTGAGGAATGTCACCCAACTGCAAACTGGGGGCAAGGCAGTTACTACCTGAAATGACAATCCCCACCAGTCCCAAATTCACGCAGAAAGACGCATTTATTTATTAGAAAAATTTCTATGCCGCCCCTTGCCAGCTAGCCTCGGGGCGGCTCACAGCAAGCCTCGGGGCGGCGTTCTTTACATAAGGTGGGTTTTGTGGTTTCGTTGCCCTTTCCACTGTAGGACTGGGCGGTTGACGTTGGTATGTGAAAGCAGTTTCACCTGCAAAGAATGGGGAAGTGCCAAAGCACAACCTAAGGGATGGGAGAGATGGCTAACCGTCGCATGATGAGGATGGCCATTCCAGAGTTTACCCCGCCCATGAGCATTTACAGGAAGATGGAAGCAAGGACAACTGAAGCCTGGGGATGAGCCACAGTCTCCAGATCACCAGCTTTCATTTAAAAAGCAAGGCTCTAACCCTTGTAAAGCCTGAGAAATGATACAAAATGTGCCAGCAACATTCCATCTATTCCCTTGTGCTTGTCTTTCAGTGCTTTAGCCATTCAATGAAGTAACAGCACTGGTTAACATACCTATGACCTGGGTGTGTTAACCCTTCTGAGTGTGTTGACACTTGGGATCTTTCCTTTTTAGGAAGCAACTGTAGCTGCTTTAGAAATCAAGGTGTTCCCTGTGGCTGAGACTGGGCAATAGTCTGTCTACCAAAATAAACAAACAAAAAACAGGTAGCAGCGAATAAAGTTTTGGGTAATTCCAAATGCGGTTTTATTGGAATTCATGATGGTTCTTGAACATAATGCTCATCTGCATGAGTGGTGCTCAATTCCTAGGATCCCCTGCTAGGTTGTCAGGCTTGTAAATGTCATGGGATGTGACATGAAGCAACAAAGAGCACACACAAGGAAAGCACACAGGTCTGTCGGAGCAGTGCACACTATGCACATGAATTACAACTATAAACAGCTGTGCAGTTGTGCATGCAGGCTGGACAAATTCCTAAGATACCCGCACATTAACTGGTGACAGCAGGAGTACAGCTCAACGCACTTGTGCTGCGTTGTGTGGCACGGGCAAAATGTTAGTGCTTCAGCGGATCTGATCAGTACTGGGCCTTCTGCCAAGTGACAGGCAGGTACCAACCATGTTAACCTTTAACACTTGCCCTGAATCTAGAGCTCACTGTCTTTCTCTTATGTTTTGTTTTTATTCATGATATGCATGCTATGAGTTACTCAATGTCTCCAAGTAAGGGAACTTTCTCATTGAGTTAGTCACAGAAGAAATGGACCATGTTCACGGATAGCTACTATAGACAAACCGTAATAAAAGCCAAATGCTCTTATTTTATTTTATTTATTTGGGATGTTTCTAACCCGTCCAATCACCATGCATCTCTGGATGGCTTACAAACAAGCATTCTTCTGCAGAATGCATGTCATTCCTATTCCAGAGCATATGGGACTTAAAACCAAAACCAAACTCTATCAATATTTGTAGGACACAATGAAATATGTCACTTGCCTGCTGAGGAATTCTTGATTGAAATGAATGGTAACTCTGTATTGCATTCATTTAACATTTATTTTGACTATATCCTTAGGGCTCAGGGGAGAATCAGGCAGAAAGAGAGAACTTTAAGAATTATTAATTAGGAGAAAGCTGAAGGAAGAAGGGGATGGCAGAACTGCCTTCAAGTTGAAGAAGGTAATACTTGGCATTCCAGAGAGCACTGTTAAGATTATTTGAAAGAGCTTCACGTACGGGCATATGCCCTTGTCAGCTCACCATCAGCACCCTGACCTCTCATGAGCAGGACACACATGGATTGCTACCCTGGAGACTACAATTTCTGAGCAGGTTGGAAAACAAGGGGAGGGAATTGGTGACAGCCACAAATAACATTCGAATCGTAAGCCAAGCCAACAGTTAAGGACTCCTATGTTCATACATTACATTAATGCAATCTTTGCAATGCTGTTCATACAGACAAGGACATTTCACTTCAGACCAAGGCCAACGTCATCCATTCTGTTGTATTTCTTTTCATTATGTACGGGTGTGAAAGCTGCACAACGAAAAAAGCTGACAAGAACAAAATAGATCTGCTCAAATCAAAGGCCTTTGCCAACACCCAGGACCAACAGAAAGACAAACAAGTAGGTCCTAGAATCCAGAACTTGCCCTGGAAGCAATAATAATGAAACTGAGTCTGTCATGCTTTGGACACATCATGGGAAGGCAAGGCTCACTGGAAAGGACAATAATGCTAGGGAAAGTTAAAGGCAGAAGGGGAGGAAGACCGAATGTGGATTGATTCCATAAAGGAAGAAAAAGACTGGCAAGAACAGGGCATTCTGGAGAGCGCTCATACATAGCATCACTGTAAATCAGATATTATTTGATGGCTGCAATAAATTCATTATCCTTTCAAGTGCATGCTAAAGGACCATTTATTTGTTTATGCTGACCACATAATGGCTCCAAACTATGGAGGTAGGAAGGGGATTTATCACAGAGGAGAGCCTGCTCTTGATGTTCTCCTGGAAGCCATGGGAGTCCCATGGAAGTTCAATTCTTTCAAGAAAAGAATTCTTTTTCTGGTCTGACATCCTTGTTCCAACCACCATTTAACCTGAGGATTCCTCTAGCCATCATGGGCAACATTTAGTAGCTATTTATTTGTACCCTGGCTTATAGAGCCAATCAAAATTGATCAGAACTATACATCATTACTTTAAAATCCAATATAATTGTAACAATTACAGAAAAATCCCAGCATCAAACTCATTTATAGGCTAAAAGGGTCCTGGCAGAAGGAAAGCAGAGAGAGAAAAGAAGAGCAAACAGGAATCTCCAACTGTTTATGCTGATGAGACAGCATGAGCCAGAGCCTAGCAAAGGTAGTGGCATCCATTGTGAAACTTGCCCACTTCTGCTTGTTCTCACACACATGATCTGCTTGATTTTTACACACATGCCAGTTTTTAAACAGGATCCAATAAATTATAGGCAGGTTAGTTTAATGTCTATTCTAAGTAACTTGGTTGAAAGTACTCATAAAGATTAGCAAGTATATAGAAGGCCAAACCCTTCTTTGGGTTGGGAGGAGGGAAAGGTTTCCACAAAGCTCAGGCATTTCTCCCCAATCTTTTAGAGTTCTTTGAGAGTGTCAATAAACATTTGGATTATTCAGAGGTGGACAGGGATGATCCAGGAGACATTGTTTATTTGCACCTCCAAAAGGCTTTTGCCGGAGCCCTTCACCAAAGACTTCTGAACAAACCTAGCAGTCATGCAATCAGAAGAGGCCCTGTAATAGCTCAGCTTGATCGATCGATCGATTTCCATCCTGCCCCTTAGCTCTAATGGCTCCTTGTAACTGGATAAATAACCGAGAGTATAAATGGTAAATTCTCCCAGTAAAGATGTGCAAACCATGGAGACCCCAAGGCACACTAACTACTTTTTTTAGGACCAGTACTTTTCAGTTTATTCATAAATGATTTGCAATGAGGAGTGTCCCAGTGAGGTGGCCAAGTTTGTGGGTGACATCTAATTATTCAGCATGGTTAAAACAAAAAGAGATTGTGAGAAGTTCTCCAGTCAGACGTGGAGAAACTGGAAATGTGCTTCAGCGAAGGCACATGTGAAGTGATCCACACTGAAGCAAAGAATCCTGACTTCACATCTGCCCTGGCGGTATCTGAGCTAGCAGTGTTTGACCACTAAAGAGATCTTGGGGTTGCGGTGGGCAGCTTGATGTGTGTAGACTCAGTGTGCAGGTGCTGCGGAAATGGTAAACGAGAAAAGGAATTAAAACTAAAACTGCCAATATCGCATTCCTCTCAAACAAATCGGTGGTGTGACCACACTAGGAATTCTGCTCAGTTCTGGCCACGGCACATAAAAAGAATATCGTAAAGTTGGTGAAAGTTCAAAAACGGGTGGGGAAGTAAAATTAAGAACCTGGAGCCTCTTCCTTATGAAGAAAGATTGCAACACTTGGGGCTATTTATTTGGAAAAGAAGTGGGCAAGAGAAGACATGAGAGGTATGGAAAAAGTGATAGAGAGACCTTTCTCCCCATCTTATAATACTGGAGCCCAATGGAATCATTCCATGAGGTTAATTGATAGGATACTCCAGGCAGATAACAGACTTTCCTCATATAGTTAACTTTGGAATCATTTCCACAAGATGTATGAAGTCTACCAATTTGGAGGACAATTGGACAAATTCAACTGCAATTGGACAAATTCATTGAGAAGGCTATGCATAGCTACTAGTCTGGAGGCCTATACGCGACCTCCAGGTCACAGGTGCCATGCCTGTATACAGGTGCTGTGGAACACGAGGAGGAGAATGCTGTGGCCCTAAATTCCTGCTTGTGGGTTTTCCATGGGCAGCTGGCTGGCCACTGTGGGATCAGACTGCAGGACTACGTGGATCCTGGTCTGATCCAGCCAGGCTCTTGTGATGGTTTCACATTTCCAATGATGGCTTGATTATTTGGCTGGTTATTAAAAGGCACATTGCTTTTCTGGGCTTCAGTCCAGGAAACAGCTTTGCAAGAGCCCTGCTTGCTTTAATATGCTTAAGCAGTTGTACTGAACTCCTGTGCTGTAATAAACCAAAGAACAATGCATCAAGGGACAGTCCCACTACAGCTGCACATGTCCACAGGCATGCCGTAACTGTGAGGAGTACTGGACAAACAGAATGGTGAGGAGACTGGAGATTTCAAGCTCCTTGGGGGCGGGGATCTAACTGCTGCCTGGGTAGCTCTGCAAGGTGCTGTGTACAATGCACTGGATAAAGCCGGGGCGCTGAACCTGCTGCATCTTCTTTCACCACTGAGAAAACCCACTGGGACACTGCTGAGTTTTACTGCACTGGCGAGGGAAAACACCCCTTATCATCAGTTTCTGATTAAAAAAACCAATGAAAGGAAAGGTCCAAGGCAGAAACACCAGAGTTTCTTGCCAGCATCAGCCCTAATATTGGCAAGGGGATCTCTGTAACAGAAAAGTTTCCCTTGCTAGTACTAGCAAGAGAAATTCAAGCAGGAGTGAGTCTGCGAGTGAAAATAACATCTTCAGAACATTAAAAACGGATGCCTGAATTTCATTGTTTTCCTCCACAGCAGCACATAAAACACAACCAAAATACAACACCAAATACACATTACAGTAAAAACATCGTAACAATTAGAAAACAAAATGTTTGTAACCAGAGGCTAAGAGTGGCATAACAATCATGTTGGGGAACCACAGCCTTGAGGGTTAAATCTGGCCCACCAGGACTTTCCAGATGCCCATGTCCCCGTCTCCTAAACTCCCACCCCTTTTCCTCACCACTGATCATTTGGTGGGTTGTTTCTGCTCTTGTGCATGTCTTCACTCTAAAAAGTTGCAGTGCCTTTCCTAAGGCTTGGTTATTGGTCGAAAGAGCTTTAAAATACAGTTTGCTTGTGGAGCTGTATTGAATCGTGGGCTCCAGTCCTGTGGCTCCCAAGAACTCCTCTTAAATTGAACTTGGCCCTCAGAGTGCAAGGGCTTTCTCATTTTGGCGCTGCATCAATAGCAACACGTCTCCATCATGTAAACTGGGAAGGGCAGATTGATGCTGTTAGTCAGAGACTCACCTAAGGTAACTTAGTGAGTTCACAGCCACACTAAGAAGTGAGGCTGGCCTTCATGGATCAGAGCATAATAATAAAGTGGAAGGGCTCAGCTAGATCAAACCAAGGGCCCATAGGCCAGTATTCTGCTACCAGGCCTGCAAAAAGCTGGAAAACCAAGTCCAGCTGGTATTTTAATTGTTAACTTTATAGTTTGGTTTGATTGTATTTTAGATATGTTGTTGTTTTTAGTTTTGACCGAGAGATGGGCTAGTTTTTAATAATGTTTTAAAATTTAAGCTGCTTTCTATTATTATTTGGTTGTCTGTTTGAAATTGTGAGCCGCTCCGAGGCTTTTGCAGGGGGCGGAATATAAATCTGTAAGTAAGTAAGTAAGTAAGTAAGTAAGTAAGTAAGTAAGTAAATAAATAAATGTCTGCATACAGTGGCCTTCCTCTGTGGTTTGCCTGCAGAAACATGTATTCCTATGCAAGTATTTGCTTCTTTGTAAAACCAACAGAAGCGTGGGACAAGGACAAAAAAAGTTTGCTCCCTGATCACTGTTCTCTTTAGTCTCCCCACATTGGAGAGATAACAGCTAGGCCGGGAACGCTTTATTCTGAATTTACGGTAATCCAATAATGTGGATTACTTCATAATGTGGTGAACCAGCCCTGCTACTGTGGCCCTTCCGTTTCTCCTGCTCAGTAGGGCCCTGAAGGCCGCTTCCAAAGTCCTGCTCTGGTGGTTCCACTGCATGGGGGGCGGAGGGGCTCTTCTCCACACACGGCCCCTCCCACCCTCTCCACGAGGCAGGACAAATCCCCTGCTCAGGGGGAGACTGAGTGGGTTGAAGAGCCTCCCGATGGGAGGGCCTCTGCTGGCAGTGCCTCCCTTTGCCATGGGAGAGGGGCAAGCTGGGATAATTGAAGGAGGGACCACCAGACATCTTCCACTGAGAATCCAGGATCAGGTGGGCATGCCCTCTGGAGAGAGCCACCCACCCAGTCTCTTGGCTTGGGAGAAGGCTCACGGCAAGAAATGGCACGGAGGGGATCCTGGAAGAGGCCACCCGCCTGGCTGTGTACCCCCCCCCACCTCTCACTCGGGAAAGGCCCCCTGGGTGAGGCCAGATACATAGCCCCTCCAGAGAAGTGCCACCCCTTGAGTGATCCTTCCTCAAAGTGCAGCAGTGCCCGCTGCATAGACAGTCCTGAGAACTGCCACACAGCGCCGCCTCCTCTGGAGAAGGGCAGGGCAGGCAGAGGCCAGAGCTGGTGGCCGTGATGGAGCGCACACACCCTCACCCAGGGGAGCCTGTTGTGCCATCACTGAGGCTTCCGGGTGCTGTGTGCCCGATTTTCCAGGATTCCACATGTTGCAAGAACTGTGTGCACAGAGACGCTCCCTGCTGAAGAGGTGACCCTCCAGATCCAGCAGAGTGACAACAAGAGTGAGAAGGGACTGAGTGAGCATGCCTGTCTTTGCACAACACAGAAGAACCCTTCAGAGGATCTAAAGTCTGGACGCATGATGTCCTGGCTATTAGCCAAGGCTGGTCCGCTTTTTTTACTACCTGGGATGGAGCAACAATTGAACCTCCCTCCATGTCGCCCACCACAAGTCAAACTGCGTAGTACTCAAGGCCTGTCGCGTTATTTTGGGACCTGAGAGAAAATCCCACAAGTAGCTCTTCTTCTCCCAGGAAGTAAAACTACAACAAACTTAAATGAAATAATGAATGATGTTTACATCCTTCGAGGACTTGGGTGAGCTGCTACTTTAATAGTAGGACTTGCCCTGTTCACTAGGGAAGGGGTCAACACTCCACGGGGGGCGCATGCTTCCCATAAAGCCAGGCTGTTGAACCCCTTTCAGAACAAGGCCAAATTCAATTTCACAGACACTCTCGGGGGCTGCATGCCAGTGGAGCACGGGAAGGCAGAAATACAGCAACATACTTTGGCTTGATATTTTTCCTGTCCCTTAGCCTTAGGGGAAGCATTTCCTCTTTTTCAGAATGGCAGTGCTGGGGCAGAGGAGCCACAAAAATCCGGGAAACCACCAGCTGATGGGCAGTTGGAGGTAAATGAGCCAGGACTAGGGAAGGAGGAGGTGGGTTGCTAGGGAGCCCTGGTGGGCTTGATTGGGCTCCTGGAAGCCTGGATTTGGCCAGTGGTTGAAGAAAGTCAGAGGTTTTATCCCTCGCATCTTCATTTAAGAGGTCTTAGGTGACACCGATGGAGGGTCCCTAACGTGACAGCTATGCTGACCTTTTCTTTTTATGGATTTTCTGCAGAAAGAAAAAAAATCTGAGAAATGGTAGGAAAACCCAGTGATGAATGACAGGCATCATCTGAACCCCTTGTAAAACTGCCTGAAGGAGAGCCAGGCAATGACATGATGAAACCTCATCTGGAGGCGCCCACAGTGCATGAAGACCTCTACCAGGTATCATGCCAAGCCAATCACAGCAGACGATACTTGGCTAGAGGGTGTGACTCGGAATAAGGGAGCTTCATAGATCTGTCACACTCTTGGCTCCAGCCCAGCTAAAGTTAAGCACAGCATAAGCCCCACTGTAACTAGCAGAGCAAATTCAAATCCCTGCTAAGCCATAATATCCATTGGATGACCATGAGTTGGCTGGGGGTGGGGAGGAAGCAAAACTGCATTGGCCTCTTGCATTTAGCGTGAGATTGCGTAGCTCATTTAGCCACTGCACTGCTAGTCTTCAAGGGCTTGCGTTCCATCGGCAGTCTAGACGGCACAAAAGCGATGGCCACAACCACAAACAGTCCATTAGCACAAGTCGGAACAGAGGGGAGATCTGCGAATGTTATGGTCTTCAGCATTCCTGCTGGCTGGCCATGGTAGTAGAATCTTCCAGTCCAAAAACACCTGGAGATCTACCTTCTGTATCAACATATTTGTGAAACCTGATATGCCATTGTGAAGCACAGAGCTTCAACTGCCAGCCAATAAACATTTCTATTTTACTTCTGATATTACAACATTGGGACTCTGCCTACATTGGGACTCTGCTATCTTTTATCTTTCCAGCATCTATCTTTTCTTAACCTTTGATTAATATCATATCCAGCATGAAGAAGACAACAGTGCTGGCTCCTGCCGTTACAGTGGTCATACATCCTTTTTTACAGAGGGCAGCCCCTTATTTGAAGCGCTACCAGAGGACTGATCTTGATTTAAAGGTGTCTTCAGTTTGAAGAACTGTTCTGTCCAAGGTTTTAAGAGTAAAGTCTCTTTAAACATAAAGAACCCTGAGAGCAGAAATGGAGAAGTCACCCATCTGTGGGTAACACCTGGAAAGCAGTCTGAGCAAGCAGACATATGGGTCACCTGGTCAAAACTGATTTCTAATTAAGGTGTAACAACATATGCCAATTTTGTACCAACTGGTTCCCTCTTGGATGGAGATGCTTTTCCTTTTTTTTTTTTTTTTGAGCCATTAATGGCCACCCTACTCACTCCTTCTGCATCAATGTTTATGTTCCTGCCAGCTGCCCCACCCCAGCTCCTAGAACTCTGGGGCTGGTACTTCTTGAGAAGCATATCCTATAGGGAATCACAAAGCTGGAGTTAAGCCTTTTAATCCCATTCTCCCCCCGCTTGGGGAGGGCCTCTCTCCCCAGTAAATTCCTGCTCAGAATGTTACTTTTTCTGCTCTAACATAGTTACTCTGATGGCCTCTAGCAATCTTACACGCTCTGGAGAAAAGGTAAGCAGATTCAGGAAATATGTTCTCATAAATATCCTCAGAGACCATTTAGTTTTAAGTTCCCAACACAACAGGGCTGCAGCCTGGGTCCTGCTAAGATTCCCCCCTTCTCTCCATGTCTGAGTTGTGTCAGCAAGATTACTGAATCATGTATCTTCAGGAGTAGCTTGGTTCTTCTGTTCCTTGCATATTGTCTCGTGGATACAATGATCATACTGGCCAGGGATCCATAAAACATCATTTGAAAGTTTCAGTTGAATTTTCTCCACACTAGCTGTTATTCATCCTACTTAAGGACAAGTGTGGCCAAGCTCTGTTCAGCTTCATTGGCTATTTGAAGATTTGGAAGGTTGTTCTACAAGTTCTGACTCCTGTCTCCATCACTTCCTGTTCTAGATAACAACCCTTTGGCCATTGTAATCCTAGTGAATAGTTGTATTCATTGGGACTGTATTTTTAATACAGCATGTATCTTCCTTGTGCTCTAAACACAGAGCCTTGTTTTGTAGTAGGTTTTCAGTCATAAACAAAATTATATCTGACTCTCTGAGTAATATTAATAGGCCCAAGAAAAATTTCCTTACAATCTCCAGGTTTAGAAATCATCAGAACAGGTTGCCAGTGTGGAATACAGAGAAATAGATACCATAGGAACAAGAGTAGTGGAGTAATCCCATGATTTTGGCAGCTTCTAAATTTAAAAAAAGGAGCTACATTGGGACAATTCTTCTTGGCTCAAAGTTCATCTGCTGATTCCTTAATCTGGATTCCTTTATTTTCTTACTAATTCTCCTTAGTACTGGCAAGCTAACTACTAGACTTTCGAGACTAACCGGTAGATTTTCCCTGCCATATTTGAATCACTGCAATCATAAATAAAGTTATTTCAACAGGCTTTGGTGTGTCTCTGCTTGATTAGATTATTGCCCATGTATAGTTTGGTTAGTCAAAGCACAGTAAAGTTTTTTTTACAGTCCAAGTAGCTATATGTTCTTCTCTCTTCCCTCGAAATCAAGGAGACACAAAGGGCCCAAGTTTGGCTAGATTGTACCATGGATACATAAGGATTTAAGAATAAAATCCAGGCGGAAGAAGAGCAAAGGCCAATTTATTGCAGCTTTCCATTCCTACAGTGGTCTGGGGGACACCAAGAATTAGGCAATAGCACCAATGCCCATCTCTCGTCCAGCGAATGGAATACTCCTTCAGGTACGAGAAGGAACAGACAACCCTCATGAGGAGTAGCCACTGATAGCCTTACTTTCTATGAGTTTATCTACTTCTTTTTAAAGCTACTCCTTGTGGTGGCCACCACTACATCCTGCAGCAGCAAATTTTGAAGCTTAACTATGTGCTATGTAAAGGACCTCCTTTTCCTCTGTCCTGAATCTTCCACCATTCAATTTAATGGCCTGACCCACAGTTCTAATTCCAGGGGAGGGGAAAAAAATGTCCCCCGATCCACCATGCTTAATTTGATACATCTCTAACCTGCCTCTCTTTATTTGCATTTTAAAAGCTAAATAGTCTCAGCTGTGATAATCTTTCCTTTCACTATGGTTACTCCAACCATTGATCATTTTGGTTACGCTTTTCTACACCTTTTCCAGCTCGACAATACTGACCAGAATGGCATGGATTTGCCTTTGAAATAGCAGCCAAGTGAGTTCATTGTTTCATTCATTGGTCCATCATAACCCCAATATCATTTGCTTGGTCAGTCATGGCTACCTCAGAACCCGTCAGGATAGACATGAAGTTATTTTTTGGCCCCACTTCCTTCGCTCTACTGACCTGTGTTTGACATTTTAATGCCTCAGTCTGGAGAGATCCTTTGGAGCTCTTTACGATCTCCTTTTTGTTTGAACCACCCCAAATAAGTTTATGTCATGATCAGTAAATATGGCAATATCACTGCTCATTCCAAATCCAGTTCATTTATTCACTATTTAAGCACTGGTCTCAATACAAAGCCACTGTTCACCAGTGTTCACACAGGGTCTCCACCGTTCACCTCCAACCATAGTGAGAATTTACCATTTATCACTACTCTGTTTTCTGTTCTTTAACCAGGTACTGATCCTAAAGAAATGGACTTCTCTTATTCCATGACTACCAACTATATTCAGGAGTCTTTGGTGAGGAACTTTGTAAAAAAAACCATTTGGAAGTTCAAGTAAACAATGTCCACTGGACCAACTCCGCCCATATGTTTTATTTTATCAGATTTATATCCCACTTTTTTCTTTTAAAGAACTCACAGTGGTTTACATCATTTTACGCTAAAGTATTAAAACCAACCTTTCTGACCTCCTATGACCAAATAACCTTTTCCCTTTTTTAATGGATCAGAAACATATGTGAGAAATATTGCATAAGTTCAAACAGCATTTACGGTGGAGAAACTGAGGAGTTTTGGGATACACCAAAGCACAGTCTGGTGGATTAGGGCATGGTTGACCGACTGAAAGCAGAAGGTAACCATTAGCGGGGAATCATCGGGATGGCGGCCAGTGACAAGCAGGGTCCCCCAGGGCTCTGTCCTGGGGCCGATCCTGTTTGATCTTTTCATTATTTTATTTACTTATTTAAAACATTTGTATGCCGCCCCCATTGCAACAAAGCCTTGGGGCGGCTCACAACATAACAAATACAAAAACATTAATGACATGGAAGAAGGGGTGAACAGTCTGCTGATCAAATTCGCTGACGACACTAAAACTGGAGCAGTGGCCACAACTGAGGAGCAGGTACTCCAGATCCAAAAGGATCTGGACAGACTATGGAAGTGGGCAGGAGACAACAGGATGGCGTTCAATGTGGATATGTGCAAGGTCTTGCACTTGGGACATAGGAATAGCTGTCATAAGTACAGGTTAGGGGACAAGTGGCTGGAGAGCAGCACTTGTGAAAGGGACCTCGGGGTACTGGTTGACCGCAGGCTAAACATGAGTCAGCAGTGTGATGCGGTGGTCAAGAGGGCGAATGCCACCCTTGGTTGCATAGCCAGAAGTGTGGCTTCTAGATCAAGAGAGGTATTACTACCACTCTACATGACTCTGGTGCGCCTGCAACTGGAGTATTGTGCTCAGTTTTGGGCCCCTCATTACAGAAAGGATATAGTCAGGTTAGTGTCAGTGCAGCGTAGGACCACAAGGTTGGTGGCCAGTTTGCAGGGGATGCCATATGAGGCAAGACTGAGGGAACTGGGTCTCTTCAGCCTGGAGAAGAGGAGACTCAGAGGGGATATGTTGGTGACATACAGGTGTGTGAGGGGATGTCACATGGAGATGGGTAGAGACCTGCTCTCCCCTGCAGAGGAAGGCAGGACGTGCTGCAATGGAGCAAAGCTCAGGGAGCCAAGGTTCCATTTGGATGCCAGGAAGCACTTCCTGACAGTTAGGACCCCGAGGGTGTGGAATGGGCTTCCATGAGAGGTCATTAAGGTCCCATCGGTGCGGATGTTCAAGGATAGGCTGGACGTCCACATGGTGAGCATGTCGTGAGTGGAGCCGGCTGGTGCCGGAGGTCAGACTAGATGGCCTGGGCGGCCCCTTCTGACTCGCTCTGTTTCTATGTTTCTATGAATCCCACCACACAATGGTGTGTTGCGATGAAGAAGTCAGTCCTCCTAACCCAACATGAGTTTAAAATTTTCTCCCTTTCTTCTATGGCAGAGTTGTGGAATCTTTGGCCTTCCACTTGTTGTTGGACTGCAAATTCTGTCAAATTCTATCCTTGACCATTAGCCTGCCAGCATGGCTAATGGTCAAGGAAATTGGTTGCATTAGTCCAGCAACATCAGCTGGGCCACCGCTTGAGCTGAGACGCTAGATAAGGACAATGGATACCAATGTGCTAAATAACTTACTCTTAGCTCTTTTGGTGTGCATATATTAGTTGCACACTCGGGAGGGCTCTAGTAGATCATTACCAAACCATTTAAAATCCATTTTTCTTTTTGCAAAAACTATGTGGCACAGACTGTATGTATTCTCCTGTTATATGGCTTAATTTGCTTAAGATGTTTCAGGATGGAAGGTTCTGCTTCTGCTCAGGGTGCTCAAATCAGATAGGCCTTCGGTCCATCTCATTCCTAGCCACATGAGATAAAAATTAATAGGACGTATATGATGTAATAAAGTCCAGACAGTAATTAGGAAGCTGCTGTCAGACCATTTGGTCTCCTATCCCACTGTCTCTGGGGTCTTTTCTATCCCTTGCTACCTGACCCTTTTAACTGGAGAGACCAGGGACTGGGATTGGCACCTTCTCCATGTAAGACAGGCACTCTGCTGCCAAGCTATGTAAAAGGTAAAGGTAAAGGTTTCCCCTTGACATTAAGTCCAGTCATGCCTGACTCTAGGGGGCGGTGCTCATCTCCGTTTCCTAGCCGAGGGAGCCAGCGTGTGTCCGCAGACAGTCTCCGTGGTCATGTGGCCGGAATGACTAAACACCGAAGTGCACGGAACGCTGTTACCTGCCCACCGAAGTGCAATGCAAGTTTTACCTACTTGCATTTGCATGCTTTCGAACTGCAAGGTTGGCAGGAGCTGGGACGGAGCAACAGGAACTCACCCCATTGTGCAGATTCGAACCGGCAACCTTTTGATCAACCAGCCCAGCAGCACAGCGGTTTAAACCACTGCGCCACCTGCCCTAATTGGAAAAGCCGGCTGACTGGGAAATCGTGCTGGTGGACAGAGGATGAAGGCCTTTACTATGGGGTCTGGGCACTTTTGGGGAGGGTGGGACGGTCTTTTCTCTCTGTTTTGCGACACTCACCGACACTGTTATCTCAATAAAGTAATCTGTAATTAAATGGCAGGTGCTTCAATTTTTCAGAAGACAGTTGGTACATGATCAAATGCCATTCTTTCTTTTATACGATCAAAGGCAAAAAGTAGATATTCTGTTTGAGGAATGGAAGTGGGCCCAAAATATATTTTGGATTTCCTGTCCTCTGGGTTTATGGATACTGAATGCAGGCATGGTTGCATTGTTAACCCCGTGGGCCTATGAGGCTGGACAGTGCATTCTGAACATGCAATTAGCACTGATTTCCACTCACAAGCAGGGGCCACATATGCCCTCCTATAGCCACTTCTCAAGGGTTGCCAACTGTCCAGAAAAGCACAGGTATGAACCCAGGCCTGGCCTGGCCTTTAACTGCAGCACAATCTGCAGAGAAGCTTTTCCCGATTGTTGGAGGTGGAGCTGCTCCAAAACAGCGTGTCTGTATGGACTGGGTGAAAAGTTGGCAGCCCCTAGCCTCTGTCCACTCACAGTTCCATGCAGGAGAGATATTAAGGGCAAGATTAAAAGTCAACTTCAGGTGCACAGCAAACCCAGGACTGCCTGATCAAATTATGGTGAAAAGGTACGGGAGGGGGGGCGTCTTAATGAAATGCACACAGAAGACCCTCTGATTTCTCCTAATTTCGATCAAATGACGCCCACTGTAACCTTCCCAAAACGGCGGCTGGGCAGGGGACCACCGGCCGGCTCGCCTCAAGTCAAGCACTGCCACGGTGCCAGGTCGGGCCCCCACGCCCTGGCCACAGTTGTGCAGGTACCAGACGGCCACTCCGTGCCTGTTCGCATTTCTGCATGTACCTTCCTAAACTTAGGCCACAATCCCGAGCTTGCAGAAGCACTACTCCCGGGCATGTGGAGCCGAGCGGCAGGAGTATAAGCGTTCCCCCCGCTGGTCAATGTTTTCCTTTCTTGTAAGTGACATTGCCTACTTTCGCCTGTACGGCGTAAAGCCGTAATTTATTAGGGGCCAGGGAACGCCACCATTTTCCCTCCCCTGCCCCCACCCCGCTCTTTCTGCTGCCTGCAAACGAGCAAGGGGGCGGGGTGGCGGTAGTGATGGCTCTCAGTAGTGAGTTTAGAGGAGCGCGGGGCGGCGGGGGGGCAAGAAGGGAGTATAATACACCAGCACCATTGTCATTCAACAGCACTCCCTGCCTCCTCCCCCTTAATAGCAATACTTCAGGTACAAGCACCGCTCCTACCACCATCTTTCCCCGTTCGCGCGACCAAGGGGTGTGTGTGGGGGGGTCGCCTGCTGATAAAAGATGAAGACCAGAGATCGAGGAGGAGGGGGAACGCGATCCGATGGGGAAAGTAGCAGAAAGGGATCCCCCTCCCTGGCTTCGTCCCCCTGAGGAGGGTGGAGGTGGGGGCGGAATAAAGGATGGAGATTTTTTTTTGCAACCCCCCCTCTCCCCAAATGCAATGGCTCCATCACGCCCCTGGAAAGAGAAAGGGGAAGCGGCGGCGGCAGCCAACCTTGTTTTGGGGGTGGGGGTGGAAGACAAGACGGGTGGGGGATGGAGAGCAGCGGCGAAGGGATGGGCCCCGCGGGAGAGGCTGGGCCGGCGGAGGTGGGGGAGGTTTGCCGGGATCGAGGCCCACGAATCGCTCCCCCCGCCTCGCCCGGTTCCCTGCCCTCCCTCCCGCCTCCCCACCCCCACGGGCAGTACTCACCCTGGCCGGCCAGTGCGGGTAGCCTTTCATTTTGGCGAACACCAGATCTCCGGCTTTGTATTCTCGGGGCCTTGGACGAGCCATCGAGTCCAGCCCTCCCCTCCCCGTCTCCAAGTCCGAGGCAACCCCCAGCACCGCGGCCAGGCCTTCCCCTTATGCCCCCGATCCTGCAAACTCTGGGGAGGGAAGGAGAGGGAGGGGTGGGTGAGAAAGAGGAGAGGATGCGATCGCCGCGCCTCCCCGCCTCCCGAAAGCGAAAAGGGGGGGGGAGAGCACGAATTATAAAGCGATCGGTTCCGGAGAGAAGGACCGGGCCCCGGGCACCGCGGCAGCAGAAGCAGCGACGGCGGCAGGAGGAGGAGAAGGAGGTGGAGGAAAGAAGAGGGGCGCCCGTGTGAGTGTGTGTGAGTGTGTGTGTGTGTGCGCGCGCAAAGGGGGGAGGGGGCGGCCCTGGACTGAGCAGCAGCAGCAGCAGCAGCGCCCGAGAATCGAGGGATCCGGCAGGCTGGCGGGGCTAAGAAAGGCTGGGGGGTATTTGGGAGGGGGATCCAGGGGAGGCGGAGATCCCCCTCCCCCAGCCCTGGCTTGGTAACAATGTTGCCAGAAGAAGAATGCAGCCAGAGCCGCCGCCGCCGCCGCCGCCGCCTCCCGCCGCGCCGAGCTCGCTACATCCCCGACCTCGGCGCGCTGCTGGTGCAGCGGCGAAAAAAATATGGATCCTTCTCTTCCAAAATTATTCGGGCAGCGACCGAAAACAGGATCTGCCCCGCTCCACACACGCCCTGTCTCCCTCCCTCCCTCACTCTTTCTTTCTCTTTTTTAAATTGCTTGCTGCCTACTTTCCCTTCCTGTTATTTTCTAGGTACGCGGATCGGTTTCTATGAAAACAGAAACGGCGCACGCGAGAGAGGAGCGCCGGGAAGGTCGTTCCCCCCGCGCGCGCACACGCACACAAAGACGCGGCGCGGGGAGAAGGGGCGGGAGACGGTCGGCTCGCCTTTCCCCGGACGCGGACGCGGAACAGCGCGATCCGAGGTGCAGCGTTGCTGGATCTCGCCGTTTAATAAAATGCCTTGGTTTTTTTTTTTTTTTTAATTTTATTGCAGGCAAAAGAAAAATGCCGCTTTTCCTGCCTGGACGCACAAAGGAAGTCACAGAGAGAGAAAAAATAAAATAACGCGGTGTCCCTGTTAACAACAGGCGACCTGAATATTGGCAGAAATTGGCCATTGTTCTGTTCCAAAATGGGAAATGGGGGAGAGAGCAGAGAACTACTAGGCCCCTCTGAATTCTCGGGCGGAGAGAGGCTGTTCTCTGTGAAAGGCCTAATAAACTTGCAGCCTCAAGAACCTCATTGGACGGAGGATGTAAGAGAGAAAGGCACAAACCCACCAGCCCGATTTCCCTCCCTCCTTCCTTCCTTTAAAGGTCTGGACAGATTTCATCCTCTTGTCCTTCTTCTTTTGCTAGAAA
Source organism: Varanus salvator macromaculatus (assembly GCA_023646645.1). Lineage (NCBI taxonomy): Eukaryota > Metazoa > Chordata > Lepidosauria > Squamata > Varanidae > Varanus > Varanus salvator. The sequence continues at coordinate 12,487,218 of JAIXND010000786.1, forward strand.
AGAAGGATGGAAAGCCTTGGGGAGAAAATGGAAAGGCCTGGGCAGAGTTTTTTCTGGATGGACATTTCAAAAAAGGGGTAAGGAGTAACACACACAGTCTCATCCACACACCTACCCGAAACATTTGTTGTTTGGATTCTTTGGCCTCTGCTTTGGCAGCCAGGGGTGCAGAATACTTGGGGAGCAGGGAAATGTGGCTTTCAGTTGCTAACATCCTGTAACACTAAGACAGTGTAGATGAGGAGCATTTGGTATTTTAATAGTTATGTATATTCTGTAAGATGCATTAAAATAAATTGATGCCGTTCAAGGTCAATCTTCACTTTCCGCAGGTTCAGAGAACCTCTGCCTACATGCATCGATACTGCAGCTCTTCGTGCATCCGAAGGAAGGGATGCTGGGTACATACACAGGGATGCTTTGAAACATTTTCCCCTAAGGCCATTTTTTTAAATTAAAAAATACTGCCTCTCAGGCTTGGGGGAAATCTCAACCCCAGATCAGCCCAGAATTAAAGGCCAGACTCAGACTCAGTAGATAGCTGGCAAAGCACTTCACACAGGCATAATTTTAAGCCTGTGGGCTTGTGTACCTCACTTCTAATGCCTTCCAGTTGTTTTGGACTTCAGCTCTCATCAGCTACTACTAGCTTGGCTAGTGGTAGGGGATAATGGGGGTTGTATTCCAAAACTTCTGGAGGGCACCATCTTGGAGAAGGCTGATTTAATGCTTTTGTGTCTTTGTACTCTTTTGTTTCCCCTCAAAGAATCCTGGGAATGTGTTTGTCAAGGGTGTTCCTGTTACAGGTCTTTTGCACTGCCCCTAGAACTACAGTTCCCAGGATTCCCTGGGGACAGGAAATGCTTTCATCAGTTTCATGCTACAATTGTAAACAGATTTATTAGGCACTAAGTCCCTTTGAAGACGGTGGATCTTACTTCTTAGTAAACATGTTGCAAAGCTGTGGGGCACACAGGCCTCAAAAGAGAACTGATGGTCTGGGCATTTTTCCTGAGACTTCAAGTGACCTGAAATTGACAGGTGGCAGGCAATTCTGTATTCATCTTTATTCCTCACCTTTGAAATGGAACTCCTAGCAGCAAAGTTTCCAAATGCTGCTATGGAGATGAGTGAGAGGTAGCTGTTTTTGCATACACATTTAATGCTTTTCACAATATTTGAGTTGCTGAAGTAAAAGGATATTATTAATCACATTTTCCTAGACTGAACTTGCTTGGGACAGGCGAATCTGGCCCTATCTCCCCACCCCCACCAAAACTATGGAATTTCCTACAGAGATGGGATGAATCTGGTAGTTGATACGTAATCTGGTGTCTAAAAGGCAAGGGAGAAATATGTTGTCACATCTGTTTAGGGAGCTGACACCCAACAAGTCCTGCTTCTGTGTTGTACTCTTGTAGACTGGGGTGGTCCAGCGGGTTGTACCAACTCAGATGGTATGTGGAGGAAACCACTTTTGGATTCCCCCACCATGTGCAAATCAGGGACTGGACTGGGCTGGAATCTTTCTCCCCAGTATGCCAAGGTTGTGATGCTTTCCGTTTACAGAATCATATAATACTCAAGCTATTACATTGGAAGGGACCAATAAAGCCATTGCAGCCAGTCCCCCTGCTCAATGCAAGATCCCTTTCTTTGCCTAAGTTCTATTTTTCTTTTAAAGTGTTGGACAATGTTAGTATCTCTTACCTGAAACCAGCGCTGCAGGGTAAGGTCTTTATGGATGAGAGATCTGAAGTAAGCTTCTCACTTGCAGACATGTTGGTCTATATTGTGATGGGAATCACAGTCCAGCGCAACTGGAAGGCTCCAGGCTGGGGAGGCTGGTCCTAGGCATGGGGAAGGTGTTCTCTAAGACTATCCAGTTAGACAGGATCAACTTGGGTTAGTCCCAGATGGCCTGAAGCATCACACTTGCCATTCCATTCTGTACATGAGAGTCGACGGGAATGTCCCACTGAAAAACAAAGGAAGCATGTTTTTGTCTTCTGAATTATTCTTTTTCTCAGAATAATTCAAATCTGTAGAGATTTGATTAATTGATTTTGACTCGTTTGACTTAATTAACTCAAGCTCATACAATGAATCAGCTAAGGGCTTCACTGCACGTTGAGCTGAATGTGTTGCTCCAGCTCCCTTTTCATTCTTAATTCATTGCAGGCATGAGGAAGGAAAGATCTTTGTTGGAAATTATAATTATTACTATTACTAATAATTTCTGTGGTGGCCCACAGCCAATGTTGTCTGAGTGCTTTACAGTAATGCATAAAACAGACAATAAAATGCAACAACAATATTTATTTATTATATTTATATCCCACCTTTCTTCCACTGTTGAACTCAAGGTAGCCACAGGCGGCGGTCTCCCCTCCACATTCAAGCCAGCCTCAGACTTGCTTAGCTTCAACAGGGTGGATGCCATATGTGCTCGCAGACCATAGTCTGGCCTATCACATATAAAAGGCCATAAAATGCAATGTGCGTGGAGGGAAGGGGTATCTCCTCCTCCCCTGTAATATCTGAAATGAACATCTAGGATCCTTAGGGGACGAAGTTCCCCTTGGCACAAAGGGACCGTTTCCCCCGCTAAGTGGACTAGCCACTTTGGCAGGCACACAATATTGTAGACTGCATTTGTGGGGGAAGAGGTGGCCCTCCCCCTTCCCGTGTATTCGTGGTAAGAATTGTCCTATTGCATCAGTAATTAATTACAGTAGAAAGGGTGGCATGGTTACACACGACACATCAGATGAGATGTGTATTTTGGCCCTGAGATTTCTTCAGTTTGAGAACCTCGATATCCACAGCTGCAAAGTTTTATCAGGGTGTGTAACCATGTGTCGTCCAGACACTTAAGACTACGACTCCAATAATTCTCAGCGTTGGCCATGCGGAGGTGACCAAGACATGAAGTTTAGGTCTGGATGTGTGCAGTTGCGAAGTCAGACAGTCACTGCAATCCGGAGCCCTCCGAGTGCCTCCAAGAAGGTTGTGGGGACGGCAACATGGGAGAGGCCTTCTCTTTGGTGGCCCCGCCAGTCACTCTGAGAGCCTCTCCCGGGTGAGGCCAACACTGCAGCTTTCCAGTACCAGCTTAAGACTTTCTTCTACTCTCAAACATTTGACAACTTATGGTAACATATGATTTTATTGTTGGTTGTGCAAAATTGTTTCATATTTTTGTATGTAGATTATTTTGCTTTACTGTTTACTTGTGTATTACATTTATACACTTTTTTCTTTTGCAAGGAACTTAAGGTGGCATCTTTCTATTTTACCCACACCTCTGAGGTAGATTAAACTGAGTCAGGGTCTGGCCGATGTCATCCAACTTGCCATAAATTGCTCAGAGAGCTTTGGCTAATGGACAGTATAGAAATATAAATAATTTCTTCATTATTAGATTTTTATCCCACCCCATTAGCCATAATGAGATGAGATGTGGGGGCAGACAAATGGGTGGAGGAATATGTTAGGCTGTGGCGTACGTTCAATTCTTGATGCTTGCAGTAACTGGGGCCCGGAGCAGATTCAGCTTCTTGCTGAGCTCTTGAACAGGCAACCAATCATTCCTGCCACAGCTGGCTCTGTGGGGAGCCGGTGTGGAGCAGGGGTCAAGCGTGCTGGATTGGGACTCAGGTGATGGGGGTTCTATTCCCCACTTGCCATGAAAGCACCTGGGTGACTTCAGGCCAGGAACAGTCTGTCAGCCTAACCTACCTCACAGGGTTGTTGCTGTTGTGAGGGTATTTATTATTTATTATTTATTTATTTTACACATTTGTATGCCGCCCCCTCACAAAAAAGCCTTGGGGCGGCTAACAACAATAAATAAATACAATTAAAAATGATACACTATTTAAAAACTGGCCCATCTCAAAGTCAAACTATAAAAAATACAAATATATAAATATAACAAGAATAAATTAATAAATTAAAATAGCTCTTAAATACAAAGGTCTTCGCCTGATGCCGAAAAGCAAATAATGACGGCGCCAGGCAAGCCTCTCTGGGGAGCGCATTGATACCTTGTCTGCTCAGACATAACCCATTCCTTTAAACTGTGATTCTCTTGGACTGGACTGGCAGACACGTGTTGCATAAAGCAAGGGTAAAATGGAACATAGGAGAATTTTGTAAAGTGCCTTAGGTTTCTTGCAAAAGGAAAATGGCAGAATATAATTGCAATGTATTATTATCATCATTATCATTATTATCATCATTATCAGGGCTTTTTTTGTCATAGAACGCACCGGAACGGCGTTCTGGCACCTTTTTTTCCAATGGATTTTACGAAGTGATTTTGAATCGCCTGTCGGCGTAGCAGGTCAGCAGCAAACGTCTTTAACATAGTGCCTGTGGGCTGCTCTTGTGTCCGCACTGCCTGGCTCGGGACGCTGCTCGGCTTGGGATCGGTGTGTGTGGTCGAGCGCTGAGTGCTTACCACCGGCGGTGACGTGAGTTCCGGCACCTTTTTTTTTTTTTTTTTTACAAAAAAAGCACTGATGATGATGACGATGATGATGACGACGACGACTACTACTACCACCAGTGCTTTTTTTGTCATAGAACTCACCAGAACAGAGTTCCAGCACCTTTTTCGACAGATTTTCCAAGTTTTAAAAGTAACTTTTGAAAATGTGATGTTTGGTCAATGTGGATTTGAATTGCCCTGTCGAGCGTAGCAGGTCGGTGGCAAAATCATTAAAACGGTGCGTGTGGGCTGCTTGTGTGTCGAATCTGGTGCATGCGTACTTCGTCTGCGCTGGTTGTGATGGTGCTGCTCAGCTTGTGATTGGTCGTGTGGTTGCGCGCTGAGTGGTTACTGCGGGTGGCAACCGTTATGTTTCGTTACACAACTGACGTGTGGGTGTGTGTACAGTGATTGACTACGTGCGAAAGGTAAATAATTTCATGAGTTCCAGCACCATTTTTCTTACAAAAAAAGCACTGATTATTACTACTACTACTGCTACATTGCATTTATATTCCATGTTTTTTCCTCTGTTAGGAAGCTGAGATAGCTTATATGACTCCATCTGATCCTCACTACTAACAACCCTGTGAGATCGGTTAGGCTGAGAGGCACTGATTGGCCCCAAGTCATCCAGTGAGCTTCACGACTGAGAGGGGACTCAAGCACGGATCTCCTGGGTGCAGAGCCCAACACTGGTTCTCATGTAATCGTAATAATACAATAACTGCTTGGTAACATCAAGAGCAGGAATGGGGGCTACGTGGTCCTTCAGGTGTTGCTGGACTGCAATTCCCATCATCCCTCACTATTGTCTAGGCTGGCTAGGGCCAGTGGGCACAGAAGCCTTGGTTGGCAACTAAGAGGGTCATGTGTTCTTTACAGAGGACGGTCTTCTGTTTTTACTGTATTCCAATCTATTGTTTCATTGTTTTAATCCATTTTAAAAGCCTCTGTAAACCATCCTGAGGAACCGCCTCAAACAAACAAACAAACAAACATTTGACAGGCTGCTGGAGGACAGCCTATGTTGGAAGAGCTGCCTAGTTTATGTCCAGCTTGAAGATGAAGCCTCAGATTGAGAAGGCCAAGCACAGGGGTCTGGAAGCTGCCCATCGTCTTCGACAGCAGACAGAGCAGCACACCGGCGGTGCTCTTCCCTACCACAGGGAGCTGTACTGTGATTTTATTTACATAGCTGCCATGATTTCTAAACTACATTTACACCACAGTGCAAATACTGCCCAAAGCAATCCCCTTTCTTGCATTTCCCCAACTAGCCTAACTTTCAGCTCATTTTAAACTAAACTAGAGTATCCTAGTTTAAATTAAGTGAGGGGTGTTGGGAAAATTTGGATAAATCCTGCCTGAAAAGCATTACTTCTGTGTGCTTTTTGCATTGTGGGATCAAATCCTGTCTTCCTTCTCAAGACCAAGCTGTCACTGTTTAAAATGGCATTCCCCTGCTCCTTTCTCTCACCTTTAGCTGTGGGCTACAGCAGACAAGCCATTTTGTCCAAATTTACATTGTATACCCTCACAATGATTAAATAGTCATTGTTGGAATTCAGTTTACAAGGAAGTATCTTTTGATAGCCCAGAGGCTCCATGTGCCCTGGCCAATTCAGAATGTCTAGAGTCTAGATAAGAGTCTTGAGTTCATGCATAGTTTCAGTAGCTTGAATTTACATGTCTGAGCAGACCTGGAGATGGGTTCAAGCTAACTAAAGTGAACTAAAGTGTCAATACAGGCAATTAGAAATATTGTAATCTCATTGTTACTGTGTGATTGACTGACATTTCTTAATCTGTTCTGTATGTGATGACCTCAGAATCTTATTGTAATCTCTGCGTTCTGTCATCAATTGCCCTGTACCTGTGTACCTATAAATGCCCTGCAATGGTATTGAAGCTTTGCAGCAGAGTTCACCTCTGCCTGCCTGGTAATGCATGCATTATCGTGAGCACCGCGGGAACCTTGGGGGTAAATACAATAAAGCCTCAGATGGTCCAGACGCTTGGTCTTTCCCACGAACCCGAGTTTTATTCCCTCTTCTCAAATTGAGATTCCGGGATTCTGACGGGGGTTTGAGGGGTTAGCAGCCACATGCTACCCCCAGACTGCACTTAGTTCAATTGGTGCATCTGACTCTAAACACAGAATTCATCTTTTGGTACATAATAGCAAACAGGTACCTGGAAAACAGGTACCTGGAAACTTCGGGCAGTTCTAGAGATTCTCTATAAGGCCCAGGGGTGACACCTGTCTTGTTACCTTCAGAGAAAAGTGGCAGCTGCCTATCAGGTGTCTTTCCAAATTTCCCACAATGCCCCGAAAGTAACTCTGTATCAGCTACCCCAAAGGATTCTGGGAAATTCAAAAAACAGCCCACAGCTGCCTGACACTGCCAGGCTGAGTAGGGACAGCAAAGTAGTAGGGAAGGGAACCTATAGGGGATAATTTCCTGAAAGCCCCTTCACATATGAAGCCAGGAATACCACAAGTTAAACCTGAATGCTGTCGATGGTGGTGAGCTGGTTGCAGGTTGGGGGTCCACACGTGGACGATTTTCATGAAGCAGTCTTATGCAGAAATAGCTGAGGGGAGAGCCCTTTGGGTCCCATGCTGTCCTCTACATCCACACAGTGGCAGAGAAAGCAAACTGCATCGGATGTGCGTGACTGTCTTTTCTTTTGGTGAAATATTCATATATCAAGATATGTCACCAGAAGCCATAGATAGATATGCATGAGAAATGCAGTGGGAGTTGACAGGGAAAAAAACCTGAGAAATGTGGACAAGATTTATGACTTCTTCCCCATTGTGGTTTTCTTTCATAAATATTGGATTCCTGTCACATGCCCAGTGGTGCATCCATCAAAAATGCTTTTTGAAATAGCATTTTAAAAGGTCCAAGGCTGGAAAGAGAGAACAGAATAAGAAACATTATAGCTCTCCTTCTGCTTTTCTTATCCCAGTGATCCTATCTGGAAGTAAATGCAAAATGATCCACATTTATCTGCTTTGTTTTGTTTTGTTCTCCAACTTTATGTATTTTGTAGGGCTCTAAGCTATGTGTCCCAGTGTTGTTCTTCAGAAATTGTGCTTGGTTGCTTTTACCAGAAAACATCCAAAAAAATGCTGAAATTTTAGTCCAAGCTTAAGTAAGCAGAAACCTATCAGTTTAAGTCTACCAGATTCAGCATATTAAAAAACAACAGCAGCAACAACCGGTACTGCAACAAAATGTTGCAGTATATTCTCACCTACTAGGGTGGGAGAGGAGCTAACTGGGCATTCCATTCCAGCTGATGCTACCCTTCCCTCCGTGGAGGGATCCCGTCAGGGTAGCTCAAGATTGGAGGTAAGTAGTCAGGGTCCCAGGTGGTCTGAAATGAACAAGGGTACACCTGTTAAGGAAACTATGATAACGTGGGCACAAAACTTTGGATATAGTATTGAATTAGAAAAATGGCAAAAGCTGTGGGAAAGAAATATTAAGGTAACATTAGCAACTTCATATAAAGAAAACCTGTATAAAGTGTTTTATAGATGGTATTTGTCGCCAAATAGACTAGCCAAGATGTTTCCAAATATGTCAAATGGATGTTGGAAATGTAAACATAAATTAGGTACCTTCTATCATATGTGGTGGACTTGCAATAAAGCAAAAAAGTATTGGATTAAAATACATAAATAGCTTGAGGAGATGTTACAAAAATCTCTAGCTTTTAAACCTGAAGTTTTCTTATTAGGCATTATACCTGATGATATTAGTAAACAGGCAATGTACTTGACTTTACATGTAATTACTGCGGCGAGGATCGCATTTGCCCAACACCCACCGATGAACTGATCCTAAAAAAGATCCTGTACTGTGCGGAAATGGACAGATTGACTTTGTCACAGAAGGAGAAAGAAGATACTGACTTCTATCAAACTTGGGACTCTTTATTGTTGGCTAGAGAAACGGGGCTTCACATAGATTTAAATATGTTCATAAGTTAACATAAAAAGAAAAAATGTGGGGGGCTCACCCAATAGGTCCGATGTTTCCGATGATTGATGTTGTTTTCAGTTTTTCTTTGTATTAGGTTTATTTAGAATAAAACTCATTCAAGGAAAAATGAAGGGTGCACCTGTTCAGGGCAACGTTGAGCAAATGAAGCACAACCTCCTGCAGCCTAGCAACATGCCTTCTCCAGACTGATGCTCGCTTGACCAGAGGTTGTCAAGCTCTGGTTTGGGGACTGGTGCTCGTCCGCAGGAGCTTTCCTGCTGGTCTGGGGGGGGGGGGCTGCATCCCACTCACCGTCGACCTGCACGAGGGCTAGCTGTGCTCCATCACCTCTTAGTGGTCGGTGGGCTTAATTTTAAACTTCATGTTTAAAAATTAAACTTCATGAGTTTGCGGGAGTGTGTCAGCTCCACCAGGGAGGCTGGGGAGGGGGGAGCCGGCTGGGAGCCATGTCGTGCCGATTTTGGTATTTTGTTCTTTTGTTGGCATTTTTTGTTGCTGGGTTTCAGGCTGTTTTGGAGACATTTTTTTTTTTTTTTTTTTGGAATCGTCTTTGGAAACTAATACACAGAATACTGTATGATGTATATGATGCTTTTTGTTTCTGCCTCAGCGGTCCTGTTTTTGCCGGTCCTCAGCTGTGGAAAGGTGGAAAACCACTGCTCCAGACTCCCATCATCTCTTACCATTTGCCATACTGGCCAGGGATGATGAAAATTGTAGTCTAAAACCTGGGGGGGGATCCATTTTGAGGAAGACTTCCCTCCACACCCGTCTTCAATCTATTTTTCAACCTAATCAACATTTGCTTGCTGTTCAACACTTCGCATGTCCTCATGGGCCTGCACTTTTCGTTGTGTGGAGTGCGGGGGAAGGTTGTTCCCTTTCTCATGGTTCAAATTATTTTCTGTTTCTCTACAGCTCACAATATAGACCAGTAGCCCTGCCTTGGCTTCAGCCCGGTCAGCATTCAACCGTCAGAGTTCACTGTTCGAGGAAATAACGTTACTATGCTTGCAGAATGATTTGGTTGTTAACTTGTCCAATGAGTGGGAATTGCTTTCATTTGTTTTGTACTGAGATGAATGAACGATGAATGCATGCAGTGCCTCGGGGCATTTTGCAATGAAAAAGAACTTGCGCGCAGGACAAATCTCTCCTGTAAATATGCATGGGGTTGCCGTCTTAAACCATGTTTCACGTGCAGGTTAGCCTGCTAGGGAGCTGCCGCGGCAGGTGCTTGTGTGCCTCCAGCTTCAGAGCCCTGCAGACTTAGCACCAGGGAGCTGGAGGGAACGGCGCTGGGGTGCCAATGGGACGGGGGCAGCTCTGCCTGAGGGGGTGCTCCAGGGACGGTGCAGACTAGCTCCACACGTGCCGTGCAGCGGGAAAGACGCTGAACCCTCCAAGTTCACCCCACTCAACAAGACACCTGAGCCAGAAACACCTGTCAGGTAAGGCAGCAATCTGGCGGTTTGTAACCCTGCTGTGGCACACACTCTCTCTCTCCCCCTCTCTCTCCTCCCCTCTCTCCCTCTCCCTCTCTCTCTCTCTCTCTCTCTCTCTCTCTCTCTCTCTCTCTGTGTGTCTGTGTGTGTATATATATATATATATATATATATTTGATTCATATCCTGCCTTTATCCTACAAAGGGCTCAAGGCAGCTGACATCATTCTCATCCTCCATCTTATCCCCACAACAACAACCCTGTGAGGTAGGTTGGGCTGAGAGTCTGTGACTGGCCCAAAGTCACCCAGTTGGCTCCATGGCTGAGTGGGGACTGGAACCCAGATCTCCTGAGTCCCAGTCCCATGCTCTTAACCACTGCTCCACACTGGCTCTCAGCTTTTGATGTTGTTTTGGTTCGGGTGTGTTACCGCAAAGATGGATGAAAGGTAGATCCCCAGATGGATTTTGGGACTTCTGCTTCCATCATCCCCTGCCATCATGGGCAGTGGTCTGGAAAGCTGGAAGCTGAAGTCTAAAACATCTGGCAATGCACTTCTTGCACATCTGTATATTACAGGAAATAAAGAGAGTAAAGTAGAGGTGGGTGCTCCTAGGAAAGATGTGGCCAGTTGCAGGGTACGTCCCCCTCAAACGTGAACCTGGCACAGCCGCAGCTCTTCTGGGCAAGGGCCCTCGGCACGCTTTGGACTGCAACTCCCAGCATTCCTGGCCATTGAGCAGGCTGGCTGGGCTGATGGTGGGGAAGGCTGCTCCACTGGATTCACTGACCTGCAAGCCATGCCGCCCGGATGGTTCATCCCCACATGGGGCAGCCATACGTGCTTTGCGGTGCCAGCCCAGGGCTCGGAAATCCTTTACCCGCTTTTGGAATATGACTACTTATGGGGTGCGGGGCAGGCCTACTCAGAAGAGCTTTCCCTTGATGCGCAAGGCCCAAGAGTTGGTCAGAGAGGGACCGTGTCCTGCGCTGGTCTCTGCTCAGGTGTGCAGTTGGGGACGGACTGTTATGTGTTTCAGTCATTATTTATGGGGTGTATTTGTGTGCTACCCCATAGCATGAGGGCTCTCTGGGCGGCTCACAGGAGAGCAGCTACTTAGTTGTTATTTATTTATGAAAAGCTTTTCTATCCTGTCCTTTCAGCTACTTCTGGAAAAGTCCATCAGCTACTAAATGGAAAAGCCCACAATAAATAACTAGAAAATATAAAATATTGCACCTGTTGGATATTTTAATAGAGTGGACACTTGTGCGACATCAAAATGACATATTTGCATGGCATGGCATTGGCTTATGCTACATTGGAGGTGCAGGTGCAAATTTAGAAGCAATTTATATAATTTAAATGCAAATACGATGCAGATTGTGACCAGGTGAGCTGTGTGCATGTGAGTTGGCTGTCCAGGTGCTCCCTACTTGGTCCAGGATAGTCCTTCAAATAGAGGGTGCATTCGAACAGTGGCTTGTCCTCTGCTCTCTATCAAATAGGAGACACGGGGCCACCTTAGATCTTTCAAACTGCAATTCTGTGGACATCTTTTTGTTGCAGGGACACCCAATACCCTTACTTGGTATTCACCCAGCATGGCTTTGCCTGTGATGCGCCTGTTTATTTCTTTGCTTCTAATTTAATTAAGCATATAAATCCCAGCCTATCAAAAAGTGAAGAGAACCAACCTTTGCTGAACACACTTCAAAGGATTACCACAACAAAAATAACCCCTCTCCACAACATGTGGCACCAAGGTATGTTGCATGTCACTGAGAGGCACATCTGTGCACATGTATGCATGTATGCACACAATATATAGGATGATTAGCACTGGAAATCTGGAGTCATGGGGAATATTAGGAGGGCCATGGGACGAAACTGGCCATGGGACATACAAACCAATGCATTTGTTATACCCAGTTTTGTTCTTCTCCACTCAAACTAGTCTCAAATTGCGATTTGTAATTTTATGGCGAAGAGAAATGTGAAAAGTAGGGAGCGATTTGAAGAGCCAATTCTGCCTTGAAATTGCCAGGGGTTGGATTCGGGTTAGTCAGGAACTGCCTAAAACATTTTTGGCCTTAGGTGAAGAACAAGATAGTGCCTTTTTTCCTCCATGAACAAAACCTAGCTGGACAGGCAGATGCTCTGCCTTCCGTGCTGATGGAGGGAACATGCATTTTGATGCCCTGCAGTAAGTTCTGTGAACATGGATTTTGCAGGTTTCTAGCACGTTGAGGGGGAAGTTGACCAAAGTTGGAACACATTGGCCAGTCTCCTGTGAAGAGAGGCGGCAAGATCTGGGTGTGCTTAATTGTGGGTTGCGGGACAGCTTCGCAAGGGGACAGGCCAATTTCCTGGAGAAGAAAGGCATCGATGGCTGTAGAACTGACGGCTCCGCGCCACGGGCAGCGTCTGGGCCGCTGGGATGGCGATCTGGGTGGCGGGGAGGGCGAGCTGCGTGCGGGCACCGTTGGTGGGTCTCCTGCGGGCAGCCGGGGAGCTGCCGCACGAGCAGGATGCTGCGTGAGAGGCCCGCTCGCTCTTCGTGACCTGTGCACATTGCCGAAGAGCTTCGTGTTGTGCCGCACCGCTCCCAGCAGAGGCTGCTGTCTGCCGACAAGTATATCCTGTTGCGGCGGCGGTCCTGGGAGCTCAAGCCATTTTTCCAAGTTCCTTCTTTGCCAGCCGAGAGCTCAAGCCATTCTCCAGAGGGAAAAGTGAAATACATGACTTTATACATGAGAGTCCCTTAAAGATTTCTTCAAAGAGAAAAAACTGGGAAGGGGGAGAAGAAAGCTCTCACAGATCTAGATAATGCCTTGTTTCTGTTACATTTTTATCTTGTGCATTTCATCTGTTTTGTATTGTGTCATTTGTTCAGTTCCAGGTAATTTGAAATCTGTACACAGGGAATTCTGTATACAGATATGGAACATTCTTTGAATACTCTAGCCTCTGAGATCAACTTCTTAGACGCAACACAGAAAGCTTCACTTATGGGTAGTATAGATATGGAATTAACTTATTAATGTAACCATTTTTCTTGTTGTTGTTGTTAGTCGCGAAGTCGTGTCCGACCCATCGCAACCCCATGGACAACATTCCTCCAGGCCCTCCTGTCCTCCACCATCCCCCGGAGTCCACTCAAGCTCACACCAACTGCCTCAGTGACTCCATCCAGCCACCTCATCCTCTGCCATCCCCTTCTTCTTTTGCCATCTATTGTTCCCAGCATTAGGCTCTTCTCTAGGGAGTCCTTCCTTCTCATTAGGTGGCCAAAGTATTTGAGTTTCATCTTCACTATCTGGCCTTCTAAAGAGCAGTCAGGGTTGATCTCCTCTAGGACTGACCGGTTTGATCGCCTTGCGGTCCAAGGGACTCGCAGGAGTCTTCTCCAGCACCACAACTCAAAGGCCTCAATCCTTTTGCGCTTGGCCTTCCTTATTGTCCAGCTTTCACAGCCATGCATTGCAACTGGGAAAACCATAGCCTTGACTATACGCACTTTTGTTGGCAGGGTGATGTCTCTGCTTTTTAGTATGCTATCTAGATTTGCCATAGCTTTCCTCCCCAGGAGCAAGCGTCTTTTAATTTCTTGGCTGCAGTCCCCGTCTGCGGTGATCTTGGTGCCCAGGAAAATAAAATCTGTCACTACCTCCATTTCTTCCCCATCTATTTGCCAGGAAGTGAGAGGACCGGATGCCATGATCTTAGTTTTCTTAATGTTGAGTTTCAAGCCAACTTTTGCGCTCTCCTCCTTCACCAGCATCAAGAGGCTCTTTAGTTCCTCTTCACTTTCTGCCATGAGAGTGGTATCATCTGCATATCTGAGGTTGTTGATATTTCTCCCAGCAATCTTGATTCCAACTGGTGATTCATCTAGCCCTGCCTTTCTCATGATGTGCTCTGCGTATAAGTTAAATAGGCAGGGCGACAGTATACAGCCTTGCCGAACTCCTTTCTCAATTTTGAACCAATCAGTGATTCCGTGTCCGGTTCTCACTGTTGCTTCTTGACCTGCATATAGGTTTCTCAAGAGACAAATAAGATGGTCTGGTACTCCCATCTCTGTCAGAACTTGCCACAATTTGTTGTGATCCACACAATCAAAGGCTTTAGCGTAGTCAATGAAGCAGAAGTAGATTTTTTTCTGGAACTCCCTAGCTTTCTCCATGATCCAGCGTATGTTGGCAATTTGATCTCTAGTTCCTCTCCCTCTTCGAAATCCTGCCTGTACTTCTGGTAGTTCTCGGTCCACATACTGCTGGAGCCTAGCTTGTAGGATTTTGAGCATCACTTTGCTAGCATGTGAAATGAGTGCAATGGTGCGGTAGTTTGAACATTCTTTGGCATTGCCCTTCTTGGGGATCGGAATGTAAACTGACCTTTTCCAATCCTGTGGCCACTGTTGAGTTTTCCAAATTTGCTGGCATATTGAGTGTAGCACTTTAACTGCATCGTCTTTCAGGATTTTGAATAGCTCAGCTGGAATGCTGTCAACTCCACTAGCTTTGTTGTTGCTCAGACTTCCTAAGGCCCATTTGACTTCACATTCCAGGATGTCTGGCTCGAGGTCAGTGACCACCCCATCGTGCTTATCAGGGATGTTAAGCTCTTTCTTGTATAGTTCTTCTGTGTAATCTTGCCACCTCTTCTTAATCTCTTCTGCCTCTGTTAGGTCCCTGCCATTTTGGTCCTTTATCATGTCCATCTTTGCATGAAATGTTCCCTTCATATCTCCAATTTTCTTGAAAAGATCTCTGGTCCTCCCTATTCTATTATTTTCTTCTATTTCTTTGCACTGTTCATTTAGGAAGGCATTCTTATCTCTTCTAGCTGTTCTCTGGAATTCTGCATTCAATTGTTTGTATCTTTCTCTTTCTCCCTTGCCTTTCACTTCCCTTCTTTCCTCAGCTATTTGTAAAGCGTCCTCAGACAGCCATTTTGCTTTCTTGCATTTCTTTTTCTTTGGGATGGTTTTAGTTGCTGCCTCTTGTACAATGTTGCGAACCTCCGTCCATAGTTCTTCAGGCACTCTGTCTATCAGATCTAATTCCTTAAATCTATTTGTCACCTCTACTGTATATTCATCAGGGATATGATTTATGTCATACCTGAGTGGCCTAGTGCTTTTCCCTACTTTCTTCAACTTAAGCCTAAATTTTGCCACCAGAAGCTCATGATCTGAGCCACAGTCAGCTCCTGGTCTAGTTTTTACTGACTGTATAGAACTTCTCCATCTTTGGCTGCAGAGCACATAGTCAATCTGATTTCTGTGTTGACCGTCTGGTGATGTCCATGTGTAGAATCGTCTCTTGGGTTGTTGGAAAAGAGTGTTTGCTATGACCACCATGTTCTCTTGACAAAATTCTACCAGCCTGTGTCCTGCTTCATTTTGTACTCCAAGGCCAAACTTGCCTGTTGTTCCGGTTATCTTTTGGCTTCCTACTTTAGCATTCCAATCCCCTATGATGATAAGGACATCATTTTTTGGAGTTAATTCTAGAAGGTGTTGTAGGCCTTCATAGAACTGGTCAACTTCAGCCTCTTCAGCACCAGTGGTTGGGGCATAGACTTGGACTATTGTGATGTTGAATGGTTTGCCTTGGATTCGAACTGAGATCATTCTGTCATTTTGGAGACTGTATCCCAGTACTGCTTTTCCTACTCTTTTATTGACTATGAAGGCTACTCCATTTCTTCTGAGGGATTCTTGCCCGCAGTAGTATACCTGATGATCATCTGAATTAAATTCACCCATTCCTGTCCATTTTAGTTCACTGATTCCTAAGATGTCGATGTTCAGTCTTGTCATCTCTTGTTTGACCACATCCAGCTTGCCTTGATTCATGGATCTTACATTCCAGGTTCCTATGGAGTAAAGATCTTTGCAGCATCGGACTCTCCTTTCACCTCCAGATACATCGGCAACTGAGTGTCCTTTCAGCTTTGACCCAGTCGCTTCATTCTTTCTGGCGCTACTAGTACTAGCCCTCCGCTCTTCCCCAGTAGCATATTGGACACCTTCCGACCTGAGGGGCTCATCTTCCGGTGTCATATCGTTTTGCCTTTTGGTTTTCATGTCCATGGGGTTTTCATGGCAAAGATACTGGAGTGGGTTGCCATTTCCTTCTCCAGTGGATCACGTTTTGTCAGAGCTCTCTGCTATGACCTGTGCGTCTTGGGTGACCCTGCACGGCATAGCTCATAGCTTCATTGAGCTACGCAAGCCCCTTCGCCATGACAAGGCAGTGATCCATGAAGGAGACCATTTTTCTAGCTGACAAAAAAAATCCACTAGTGTTGTGTTTCCTGCAGAACAAAGTGAAGACTCAACCCCAGCCACATCCCAGTGCAACAACTAAGGCAGGATGTTCTTTTGCGTCCTCAAAGAGAATGTTTGTTTTGATAAAAGTCACCTTCTTCCGGAATGAATTGAATAGGTATGACCAACTGAAAATGCCCTAATGCGCTTTCTGTCCCCACGTCAGGGACACCCTCTCTGATGCAGAAAGCCCTCTGGCCGCAGTAGTCACAGCAGCAGTGGTGGCCACGGCTACCACCAGGAGCCTTACTTTTTAGCAAAACTTTGCAGTGAATCTTGGAACTCTAAGGAGATTGTTGCTTTGCTGAACAGAAGTGGTACAGACAAAGGGCTTGTATGACAGGAGGAGGCTCTACCCTGTCCTGCTTCTTGCCAGCCCTTGCTCTAGGCAGGGGCTTGCATCAGCTTTTTCCTGCTCCTAAGGAGACCAGCATGAGGCTCACCAGGCACTTCCTTAGCTCAGCTCCACAAAGGCCTCAGTTTTCCAGGTCTGGACATGTCCAGGTCTGGGCAGTTGCATTTTAATGTTTTACAAGACTCCTTAGAGCATTCCTTCAGAGCATGGTGGAAATTTTTACATTGGAGTTCTTACTGCACAAAATAAGGGTTGAGTATGGATTGTCACTGAATCATGGGTTGTGGTCAAATTATGGGTTGTAGTTATGTATGAACCCAACACTGTTGTTTATTACAGGTTGTTAACCATGAAGAACCCAGAGTTTAGAATCGAATAACAAACCATGGGTTCTCTTCCTGTGTTCATGGCTAACAACTCATAGTTAAACCATAGGGTAGGGTTTTCATATAACAACAATTCACACTTTAATAACAATCCATGATTCAGCAGCAATCTATGATTCATTAACAACTCAGGTTTGGTTTGTCATTAAGTGCAAATAGGGGATTAGGCCAGCTTTCTTAGTATTTGGGCTAGGGTACCACTTTTATTTTATTTATTTGAAACATTTTTATCCTGTCTGTCCTAATAAAATGTCTCGGGATGGCTTACAATAATTAAAATAGTAATAAACAATACAATAATTAAAACAATAAATAACAAGCAAAACATAGAACAAACACTTCCATAAACTGAAGAAAGAAAGAGTGAATAATCAAATCTTAAAACATCTAAAATCATTAATAATTAAAATGATGGTTAAATAAAAAGCACTTTACCTGGTGCTGAAAAGAGTATAAAGTCGGCGCCAGGCAGACCTCTCTGGGGAGCGCATTCCATAATCTGTGCGCCACTGCAGAGAAGGCCCTCCTCCGGGTGGACACCCTCCTTACCTCCTTCAAAGAGTGTTCCTGGAGCATATGCATCACTGAAGAAAAGAAGTTAATAAAAAGTTATAATAGAAAGTTATGCACCAATTTGCATAACTTTTGCATATGCCAACTTATAGCTCTTAGATACAAATTTAGAAATAGTGACTAGCCCTTAAATAGGCTGTTCAGAAGAGTGTATGCAATGGTGCAGCCCTGTATTTTGAGACCCTGGAGTGAGGGACCTTCTTGGCCTCCCCTCTGGATGGCCAGGGAAGGACTTGAGTTGTGGAGCACAACTCACATGCTCCCAACTGTCAGGCCACCCTTTAAAAACATTTGTGCATTTTGGCCAAGTTAGAGCAACAGTGAGAGAACGGCTACACTGTTCTGCCAAAATGCAAATTCTTGTGCAGTTTTGCATTTTCAGCTCACTTTAGTCAGTCACCTGCTGCCCTCAGGGTGGCCTTTTGGGTCCCCGATGGGCTAGAGGGCTGTGGTCCTTGGCCACAAGGTCTGCTGCCCAAGTGCCATTAAACTCAGGCTGCCCTTCAGGCTGCACACACCTGACTGTCATCTTCAAGGCTGCTTTGAGTCTCCCTTCTTCGACATTAAGCCAGATGTAGTCCGGACAACATATCAAATAGAAGGCATGTTCAAATAGAGGACAGGGACTATAAAGTAGGACACCTGGCAACCCTGCCTTCTTATGAATGGATTTTTTCAGCATGCCTGAATCTGCCCATGTCTGGGCAGGAAGAAGCATCAAATCTGCTTCCAGCTGCTGTATTTACAGCTACATAATGGCACACAAAAGCACACCAGCTCTCTGGCACCCCTGTGGTCTTTTTTGTTTTTGGATCTGCTGGTGGGGGGAAAATTGAAACTACAAAAACACACTTTGCAGAGGTACACAGCAAGGAGGGGAAAGAAAAGCTCCTTTCTTTGTTTCCAGAATCAAGCAAAATTCCCACCTGGGAGACAAGGTAGTTGTTGTAAGACAGGCAGGCTTAGAGGCTGTACCCAGCTGGGTACATGCTAGACAAGAGTTCCAGAGATAGAAAACAGTTGCTTGGCTGGCTGTCACTCGCTCAGTCTCTCTCTCTCTACACACACACACCATGGATTGCTGCTCTGGCCTGGGCTTTAAAATGACCGAGGCTGTGAACTGATTCACAAACGAGAAGCAAGCCATGGCTCAAAAAAGAAGACAGAGATTCGAATCGAGCCTGCATATTTATTTATTTATATATTTATTATTTAAAATGCTTGTAAATGAGAAAGTCTTCCTCCAAGATTGTGCTGGAGGGTTTCGAATATTAATGAAAAAGTGCTGATAAAATCACGAGTTCATGCTCAAAAGGTGTGCACCAGCAATGCTCTCACCTCAAAACCCTCAAATGCTTGTGTAAATGACACGTCCTTTTAAATGTGAAAAAGTAACTTTAATTCACATTTTAATCTACTTGTGCCTCCCCGGCATAAGACAGATGTGCACATTTGGAAATCACAGCAGGATAGAGCCGGAAGGGGCCAATAACGCTTGCATTGGAGTCAATGCAACACTCCGCGCCTAAGTATCCTGAGCAGACGGCCGCCCGGCTCCGTCCCAGTACAGGGTGGGCTGCCGCCACCCTCGGTCATGGGTTCCATTGTCATGGTGCTCCAGCAGTCTGCAAGCTTTTCCCGATGTTCGTCTGGAATCCCGAGTTCATCACCCCATGCCCTGCGTTCTGCAATGGTTGAGCAGAGATCCTGGCCTGCCGAGGGCGGCGCTTATTCAAGTGGAGTTACGTGGCACCTCTCCATTGTGCAGAAGACTTTGTCCAGGTGAACTGCACGCCTGCTGCTCAGTCTGTTATCCTCCAGCTTAGGGTTTTATAACTTCAAACTGAGCTTTGATGGAAGAGTCCTTCAAATATAAGGCAGTAAAGCAGGGATGTGTGGCTATCCAGTGTGGAGAGCAATCAGTAAAATGATACTTTTGCCATCTCTGATCGCTGAGTTCCAATAATTGATATATATGTTTACGACTTTTTATCCTGCATTCTATTCAGTTGGCCAGAGATCCATCTAGCCCAGCATTGTGTTTTCCACGATGGTAGAGCAGATGCCTTGAAGAAGCGGAAGGCAAGAACCTTCTGCCAGTTTGCTCGCCAGCAGCTGGCACTGAGTGGGACACTGCTTCTCAAACGTGGAGAGCCGCCCCCTTCCACCGTAGCATCTCCGCTGCCCACCCTCCCACCCAGTCTTCTGTTTCCCTGGATGCTTGGCAGGATACACAGTGGTCAGGATCTGGGCTGCTCTGAGGTTTCATCTGATGACCAGCACCAGAATGCCCTGTCCCAGACCCTGCTGGAGCTCTCAGAGCCGGGAACCCTGGTGGAAGATGCCGAAGCAAGCTCTTCCCTCCAGAGGCAGCCTCAGCGGCACAGGCTCTCCTGTTTACTGTAGTGCCCACATCTTGCCTCACCCAGATCCGCCTCACTGTCCCATCTCAACAGTGCAGGTCTTTCTGCTAGCTGTGGTGAGGTTAGGCTCCTGCACCTTGCCCGACCAATGGCGTCCGGTTCCTTCTGTGTCCTGCCTGCCTGCTTATCCTGCCTTAAGGTACCCACCCTCTGTTTGTTCTCCTGGTTCTTGACCCTTGGCTTGCTCATGACCAGGTCCTTGCCCTGGTTCCTTCCCCTGGACTGCTCTGGCACTTGGACTTTGCTATTGGATTTGACCCCTGGACTTTGGCCTCTGTCTTGCTTCAAGTTCTGTTGCCCTGGTCCAGGTGCTTCTATCTTGTCTCCTGCTGCTCGTGTCCTGGTGCAGTACTTTAAAGTATTTTTACAGCCTGTTACAACATCAGGAAAGCAAAAGAACCATAGGAGCCAAAAGCATGTGCTAAACTTCAAGGGTAGCATTAATTTTAGAACAAAAGAACAGCAAAGGCATCACACAGCCAGAAAAGACCAACAGAAAATCTTTACTGCCCCGCTAAGGCATCGCAAAGCAGGAGCCCACCTCACC
The DNA here is from genome assembly GCA_023646645.1 of Varanus salvator macromaculatus. Taxonomy (NCBI): domain Eukaryota; kingdom Metazoa; phylum Chordata; class Lepidosauria; order Squamata; family Varanidae; genus Varanus; species Varanus salvator. The sequence continues at coordinate 12,507,806 of JAIXND010000786.1, forward strand.
ATTCCTTGGGAGGGAAGCCCATAATATAGAAGCGGGACAAGAATCTGGAAGAACAGGGGTCTTGAACGTGGCTTTCCACAATTAGTATCTGGACGGTAGACTGAATGGGAACCCAAGTCATCTGCTCACAGTTCTTTCCATTATGGGGGAATGAGTTAAAAAGACAAAACTGAACATAGACAGAGTATTTTTTAACAGGGTTGGAAGTTTTATTATTGTTAATTCTCCGGAAAGTAGAAGAACTTTAAAAAACATGCAGTGGTGACTGGGGCCAGAGGGAACCCAAGTTAGTTTTGTGCCGCACAACTGGAGTGACATGTGTGGCCACCTAGGCAGATGAGGAGCCCAGGATCTACAGTTACTTTGCTGCATCACTGCTTATAGGTCATCCAATCGATCTTCCCCATTGCAGTGAAAAGTATTGTATTTCTATTTAAATCATGCCTTTATTTGAAGTTTGCATCTCTGCTGATACATCTGGCTGTGCAAACCTGCATCTTCTTCTCTGGGGGATGCATTTTCTCTTCTGAGGGGCAGCGGGAAGCACATTCTGGTTGATATTCTAACTAGCAGCTCCCAGAAAAAGAGACAGCCATTTTCCCACAGGAATCTAGCTGAAATATGCTGAGAACAGGGCAGGGCCATTTGGGGAGCAGGAGAAACCTTCCATCTGTGGAGTCACGCACTTGAAAAGCATTTCCACTATTCAGCACTCGGAAGGGCCCGTCTGCACCCCAGCTGTCACAGTGCCACAGCGACCCACAAGACTACTTACAAACCATGAGCGTGAGTCATTTAGGAGTGTGCAGGTGTGCAACTCCTACTTTTCAGCACATTTCAGTGTATCGTGTACCAGCAGCCACTGTCAGCAGCATGCACAGACGGTTCCGACAGATGTTCCTGATGCTTTAGATGGTAGCTCTTGTGGTATTGTTGAAATAAGGATTTTGCCTTCAATTTTCTGAATTTGCTTTTCGTTTTTATGTTATCTTGGCTGGGGGAGGAAAAGTTCAACGCTTCCCTTCCTGGGGAAGCATGGCCCACATGGAAATTTAAATGTAAATAATACCATGATGTGACTGCATGCCACACAAATGCAGTAACAGCCAGTAAGGTCCTTAGTTTTATATTTTGGATGAATGGATCTAATCCACACCTGTCTATACATTACCGCCTTGGATACACACCAGGAGTAAGTGCTACAGAACTCTTATTGCTCTGAAAGGCCATAGCTCCATGATATAATTTTACATTATGCATGCAGAAGGACCACACATTCCCTGGACCCCCCCCCCCCCCGCCCCAGATATGCCCAAGTAGTCCTGTCTGAACCCTGGAAAGCAGCTGCTAGTTAATCTTGAGAAACACACAAATATGATCACAAACTATGCTTATCTAGAGCACATTCCCCTGCATGTTTGGTCAGATTAGAGACCTGGAGTCCCCAGTATGCCCCAGACAACTGTGCTTTTCTGTGGCCAGTGGGGCTTCTTTTGATGGGGTGGAGGGGATGTAGTTCTACCAATATGGCAGGCTCCTACGTACTGCCTTGAAAAAGGAAATGCGTCACCAAAAAAAAAAAAAAAGGACAAGATTTTTCAAAGAGTTATTTATAGGTATAGATGTGCATTTAGAAATAATAATTGCATTTTGAAGAGGGGCATAGTGCGTCTCATCATTGGGTGATGGGAGGTCACCAGTGCCTCGTGGGCGGCTGCTGTCCACATAGCAGGCTAGGCTTGCACTGAATGAGGACCTGTCCCCGCACAGGCCAGGACATGCAGCCACCCCACCTTCAGAAAAACTTGCGATCATTTAAAATTAAGAGTTAGGCAAAGTTAAGAATGTGAAGTCCCCTTTATTTCATTGAAAAAACAGGTGAGCAAAGTCTTGACTTTCAGACCAATACCAACAGTTGTTAAAAGAGCTAATTTGGATTGGGTCCCCAAATGCAAACATAAGAAGCATCTCTTTGTATTTCTCGTGTCCAGTGATCTAACCCAGCTGTAACATTTTATTTCAGGGCAGCTACTAATGTAATTAATTCAAAACATAATTCAAAACATAATTTAATTGATACAGTTTAGTGAAAACAAGTAGCATCCTTGTGAAGCAGAAAAGGTTGGTTAGGACTGCCTGCTGCACATACGTGACGGGAGCCCTGCTTTGGAGCGGAGAGAGTCCGGCATCTTCTGTGCACCCCTCTCTTCTCCCTCACATTCCAAGCCAACAGTGTCCTGTTGAAACAGACAAGCAGGCATGGAATAATGCTTCTGCTTGAGCATGTGCCTGCATGTTAATCTGTGTGCGTGACAGCAGACATTGCTTAATAGACCATAACATGAAGGGACAATCAATTGGGAGCAAACGGAGAATCGTATCGCGCACATTTACTGTGTCTGTCCACACGATGGGCAGGCACCTGAGCTGTGATCCTGCTAGCATACGTGGAGGAGTGTTGTGTGGGAAGGTGTTGGAGGTGGAAGGAGTTTAAGGAGTTTTGCATCCTAGTTTAAGGGCCTGCTGTTAACTATATTCCAGATTAAGGGAGCAATTCTGTGCATGTTGAGAAGTAAACAGCCCTGCAACTCCAGCCATATCCCAACCAGCCATTTTAGGACTGATGGGGCTTCATTTTTTTCTAAATACATAGTGCTTTGTGACCTAAATTAGGAAAATAAAAATAGGAAAAGTGCCATATTTTATGGTGAAATATTTGTTGTTACTGCACTGGAAATCCAGAATTGCGCCAATCAGGGAATGGGGTGAGAAAATCGACCTTCTCTCCAAATGAGTCCCATCACAACTCCCATTTATCCACAGTCACACAAAGTCCCTGGGGAACAAAGTTATGGTCTAACACATCAGTGGGGCTCGATTGCCCCACAAAAGGGTTTCGAGATCTGTTGAGCTTTAGCCACTATGGAAATGTACAAGGCAGCAAAAGAGCACACATTAAAGATGGTCTTTACATGCAGAGTATCATGATCCACTGCAAAACTGGTGAAGGCCAACAAAAAAGCACACGTGACAAAACCCTTTCAGATGATTTATTAATCTTTTGCATTTCACTATTTATCCAAAGTTGCTCAACGTTTTTACTTGTGGGCATCAAACTTCAGCTCCTGGAACACAGGGCAATATGAGGAAGGGGTGCAGGAGGCCTAAAGAGGAGGAAGAAGTGGTAGGAAGGCAGGAATGGGAGAATACAATACTGTCTGCATTGTATTGGAAAATGGGGTCGACACCTTTTGCACAGCTGGACACGGAGATAACAAAATGCACCCCTGGAAGTTACCCACCCCTGACATACTGAAACCAAAATGTGCCCCCCCCAAAAAAAACAAACGTATCCTTAAGCTGTAGGCTTTCTAAGCAAAAAGAGCCCTCAACATAATTGATCTCTTCACTGATTAATCAATTAAACTTGTGGCTGATTGATCAGTCAGGTAGCCTGATTAGCAGTCTGTTTGCTTATCTTTCATAAAAGCTTTCCTCTTTGGCAACAGGATAACCCGAGAGGATAAGGCAAGAAAAGAAATTAGCACGGATTGTATACCTGTTCTACCAGTGCCCTCTGGAGTCCATAGTCTATTGTTTGCACGAACACCAAACTCCCCCCCCCCACACCCCACCAACAAAAAAGTAAAGAGGGGGAAGCTTCTGTCTCTTTTTGGCTTGCTTCACTTGGAGAGACTTCTTGTATCACGAACTGAGCACTTTTATCTCTCTGCCTTGGGATTCTTCCTTTGATGTGTGAGCACAAAGCGGTGCACCCTTTCTCGTTATGAATTAGTTACATTTCTCACTTCCAGTTGAGAAATACCAGTGGCTTAGCTAGTATAATTACAGATAACTTTAAAGGTGACATTAGACTATTATGTGGAATCAGTAACCCAACACACAGATTATCACTTGGAAGAAACAACAAAAGTGAAGATGACGGCACCCACCCACCCAAAGTTATTAATTTTCAGAAAGCATTTTTGGATTACAGTAAAACCAAACAGGATGTTGTGGCCTTTCGAAGCTATCAGAACTTCAGCTCCAATTTCAGTTGTGTGTGCGCTTATTAATTCCACACACATTCGTATACCTTTCGTGATTTCATGCATTGGGATGATCAACTTGCTTCATCAAAACATAACACCAGTGAAGGGGCTCTTTTCCTGAATGCCACAGCTGTTCCTGCCTTCAGTATCGCATGGCTTCCCTGTCCCATCTGCAGTGTCCAAGAAGAGGAGGGCTACGCAGGCCGGCCCATGTCATGCGCTCGGGACTCTGTTTCCATCGGCTCCACGCACAGGCCTTCCTTCCCATGGTAGAGGGTGGCTCGTCTGCCTGGGTGGCTAGGCATCACCTTGCCCAGGTGGGGCTGCACTTGCCCAGGGCTTTGCTATTTGGGGCGGGGGCAAGCCCCTCGAGCCCCTATTGTCATTCATGGCACAGAGTGCCTCTCCTCAGTTCGGGCTGGTTCCCCAGCTGCAATCCGTGGTGCCCAGCGACCTCCAGCTCTGACCTCTGCAGGGTGCCATGGATGGGCTAGATGCCCAAGTGGTATCTGTTGTCTCAGAATACAGCTGCTGGGCTGCCAGCTGGGTATTAGAGGTGTGCACTTCATTCATTCATTCATTCATTCATTCATTTGTATTCAGCCTTTTTTCCCTTTCAAGGCAGCTCACATCATTCTCCTTCTCCTCTTAATCTTCACAACAACCCTGTGAGGTGGGCTAGGCTGAGAGGCAGTGACTGGCCCAAAGTCATCCAGTGGATTTCATGGCCAAGTGGGGACCAGAAGCACGATCTCCTGAGCCCCAGCCCCACACCCAACCACAGCCCCACACTGGCTCACCTGGGCTGCTTTCTAGGCCGAACTGAACTAAGATTTTAGGCTTTAAAGTCTTCACAGCTCTGGACAAAACCCGGTGGATCATCCATTTCCACAGGGATTGGCCTGGACATTAGCTAGGAATGACAAGGACCATTTCCCTTTCTTCCATCTTTTTCGTTTTCTTTTTAAGGCCCAGTTGTTTCCAACCACATGCAGATTTCAGTAAGCGCCGATCAAGTCAGCGGAGCCATTCTGCCTTTCCACTAGCCACAGGTGCTCCCGGCACGGAGACGGCCACACTGCACCCGCCTGCCATAGAGCTATTAAGGATGAGAAAAGGCGCAGGAGCGGTCCCAATTTATTACCCCAGGCATGGCTGAACGCACAGGGGTGCGGACTCGGACTTTTAAGAACTAAGCACTCCGAGCTCTCTGGATGGATGGCTCTGCGTCAGTTTCATTTAGTCCCACCTTCAATATTAAAAATCTGTCTGATTGACATCGGCCTCAAATGCTGGATTTGATTGACTCCAGGTCTGATCCAGCAGGGCAGCTCAGCCTCTTAAGTGCCTTCAAAGCAATGATGCCTTGGCACCTCTGGAATGCTAATTTGGCAAAGGGATTTCCCCGGGAAGGGGCTGGGGGTTGGTAAGAGCAACTCAGAAGCATTCTGGTACATTTTTTATTAACACATAGAAAATTCTGGAGAAATACAAAATGGTATTACTTCGGGAGAACAGTGGAAAAAAACCTGAAGGAGTTAGGCATTATAACTTTCATTTACGGCACAATTTTTTTCCTTGCTTTTTTTTTTTTTAATGAAAACAAAATCTTAAAGGTTGAGCAAGCACACTTCTACAACAGTACCAACAACAACAAAAAGGAACTTGAAATAAATGGAAAATTATGTTGTGGCTGCAGTGCCATGTGCAGCTACACTGACTTCAAGAAGAAGTTGCGCAGAGCCGAGACAAAAGCCCATTGCTTTTACTTTCAGCCACCAGGTGACCAGAAGGCAGATTGTCCCAGCAGCCTTCAGGTCCAAAACGGTGCCCAGAGAAGGTTCCAACATGAAAATATACAGTATATTCAGCTGGGAAAAGGTAAAACTGTTCACATTTCTCTTACAAAATAAGCATCAAATACAAGTGTTTTCCAGACAACAGTTCTACAATCACATCCATGTAGTTTAGAAAAAAAAAAAAAGGCTATCATTTCATGTTTGTCTACTGATTTTGTCAAACCCTTTTCTAGTGCTCCAAGCATGATTGATACTGCAACATGCCACTGTGGCCAGTCACTCTTCCTGTCTTTTTTGGGACTGGTTCACAAGATGGGAGTCTCGGATGTGGCAAGGGCAGAACACTGGCCAAAGCACCTGTCCCTGCACAATGCGTGGCCCACTGAGCCCAGTGCGGCCCCTCCAGTGCTGGCAGTCCGGAGCCGGCGTCTTCGGGCCACTCCTGTGGCCAGCAAATGGCCCGGCAGGGCTAAAGCTTGGCCTGTCCCCATCGGCGGTGGAGCTTCCTGGGCCCTTCAGTGCTGGGTCCTCGCCCTGCCACAGTGACCGGGGGCTGGGAGGGGATAAGCACTTCTCCCACCGCTTCAGCTGGACCAGCCCTGTGGCAGCCCCAGGCAGCAGCAGAAGCACACTCACTGAGTCCCTGGTCGGGGGATGATGGCAGCAACTGGTGGTGCAGCCAGTGGTGGAGGCATCCTTTGCTGTTAGCTGGAGGAGCCACGCTTAGTCTTCCCACATGGTTTGCGCTCACCTTCGAGAAAGCCCCAGGCCCTCTCTTCCCTTTGACCCACTCGTTGCATCGTCAATCCAAAACAGAAACCAGTCAGCTGAGCTTTCTTCCGTCACCGAGCCCCCTCTCCGCACCATCATCCCATCCCCTGGGGTGGCTTTGCTCATGATAAGCCTCTCCTCTTACAGGACGTGAGGACCCAGACTTTCAGGGGTCGGTGTGAACAGACAGCATTCACTTCTCCTCCTCTTTTACCTGTTTGCAGCCAATTCCACAGTTACGGGAGAAGAGGAGGACCTGATGCAGCAAGTCATCACAACCCCAATCCCCCCCTCCCTTGCCAGCCTTCTTGGCTCGTGTCCCATTGCCTTCGCATAAATGGCTCGTGTCCCAATTGGCCCGTGTCCCAGTGCCTTCGCATTGGCAGCCCCAGTGCCTTCGCACACATACTGGGGCTGCTGCAAAGGCTGCAGCACCCAGGCTACCAGGTGTTCACCCCTTCGCATCCAGGGTGACCTGGGGATGCAAGGAAGTTCTGCCGGCAGCGTGGACCATCCTTTCCTCCCTCTGCCTCTCTCATTCCCCTGCCTGTGGAATCCAGATACTGATCCTGCGTTCTCTTAAAGAGCTTGTCGTCAGTTTTCTGAGAAGTCCTCTCCCTCCGTCTCCAGGCTGCCATGCAGCTTCAGGCACGGGAAGTGCAGATTCCTGATGGCTCTGCACATGGCAGACTCGCTGCTGAAGACCAGCTCTGCTTGGAAATCAGACAACTCATTCACCATCCCAAGAAATGAACTCGGGTTGATTTGAGCCCAAATTCCAGCGCATTAAACCGTGGCCATCAACAGGTGCACATCACCCCAGCACATGCACACACTTCATTTCAATTTGCTTTGTGAACATAGGCAACTTTGCTACAAACATTTTCGCATTGGCTAAATTAAGGGCTGAGATAGGTGGGTAACTTTTCCTATTCGCCCTACACAAGATTGTAATCTAAGAACAAAGAAGACTAAAATGCAGCTAAGTGGCACCCGGGGGGTAGGGCGGGGGGGTGGGGGGGCGTGTCAGTGGCAGGGAGTCCTAAACTACGAATCACTCTATGGTTTGTATATACTTGTACAAAGATGTGCATTTGGCATCATGCTTGGGTATCACAAAGGATCAACATTTCACTGGAAAACCAAACCAAACTTTGACCCTAATGGTTTAGCCAATGAAAAAAGAAGCGTTTCTTTTCCTCAGCTACTCAAAATGATTCCAACAAAGACACTGGCACACCACATACACAAACATAGCAATGCTCTGATGTGAATACAAATTAAATATTATAAATCTTTTTTTAAATAAGACCAATCTCATTAAGTGCATAGAACATAATGCAGAATACTGGTACGTACAGCGAACATTATTATTATTTATACCAAGCGATGCTTTAATATAAAAGAGAGTGTCAGCAGAGCCATTTGATGCTAATGTTGCAACAAAGACCAGGATTTTCCCCTCTGGGATAAACAGCAACAACCAAAACAATGCGTATCAGTTTATTAATAATTCCCATCTCCCCTGACCCACCAGCCTTAGTTGCTTCCTGTCAAACAATGAAAAATGCTGAATATTCCTCCTCAGAATTTCAATTTTTTAAATGTAGCAATCCAAAAGTACAGTAAAAATACACACTGCCTTTTTAAAAAAAGTTTTGCATGTGGTTCAAAGATCTTTGGAAGCATCTTATGACTCATTAGCCTCTCTAGGTTACATAATAGCACATTTCAGAGGCTCCCAAAATTAACTTGAGTCCTTTAAAAATTATGATCACCACTGCCACGACAAGGAGAACATTCTCTGTTCTTTCAGTCTACTCCTCAGAGCTCATCTTCTCTTTACCTTTTTCAGGTATGGGATCATGCAGGGGCTCTGAGGCAGATCCACAGACTGCTGAGGGGGCTCCGTAGCTGTGTTCACAGATCCATCTTGCTGCAAACCCAGTATTCATCTGGACAAAAACATTTACCTGCCCTATTTCTTTCTAAAGAAAGGGGACCCTGTATACCCTACCCCTCAAAAATAATGGATCATCCACAGTGAAATGAAACCCTGTGCTATATCTTCAAGCAACATTTCTACTAGCATTGAGAACTCCAAAACTGAATGCTACATGTCTCTGAATCTATATTTTGGTTTCTGGCATTCAATAATAAATTATGTGGGGGGAACCCCACATTTCTTTAATACTGTAAAATCAGTCTGAGGGCAGAGGACCCACGCTGCTGTTGAAAATGGCATCCATGAGTTTGGTTTGTCCTCCTTGTTTGTTTTAATATTTGGCTGCCACTGGCAGAGTTGGGGAAATGCAACAGAATATGATAAAGGTATCGCTCAAGTTGCATTATGCATTTCAGAAAGCAAAGGGGCAAACTTATGAGGGGGATGCCATTGATGATGGAGGCTTCATGTTTCTTGTAAAGGTGGTTCCATATTTACACTGTACTCAAAAGAGGGACATGACAGTGTCCGACCCTTGCACTCCATAATCAGCCCAACAGTCGTTACTGTATCACCCAGACATGTACATTTAACATGTAAACAAAACAAAACATTGAAATAGCATTTTCACTGTGTCTAAGATTGCAAACTATCAGGAGCACCTTTAGCTTATAAAGTCATCTTGTTTTTCTTTCAGTGTTAAAGCAAAGATCAACATCTAAATGTGAAACCCATTTTTTTTTAATTTACTCTTTGCTAAGTGAAAAAAAGCATGTGTAAACAGAAGTAGAATCCGTCTCCATATTTTTATGAGTGCCATACAATGCATAGAGGAAGCAGAAAGCAAGCGAGAGATATCTCATTCTAATACTTAAAAAAAAGAAAGGACTTGAAATGATGAATATTGAAAATTGCTCTGGAACAGAAAGATGCAAATTGAGCAGAATGTAAATTGCTCTGGAACAGTGAGATGTCACTGGGAGATGTTTGTTGACCTGATCAAACTCTTGTGTAAATTGGGATTTTGACTGTGCCGGTTTCTGCTCCGAACTGAAGAAAACATGGTGTTGCAGCCTGGGACTTTGCATTTGTGGAGTTGTCGGAGGTGCACAGTTTTGTAATGGGCCCTAAAAGTCCCTTTATTACTGTAGCTTTTTTGGCATAAGTGACAGGTTATTGGGAAACTGGAAGGTATGCTTGAGAAACTTAGATAAGGGTTGTCCATTAGAGAACAATCCTGATAAAGTTCTTCACTGGGTATCAAACATGGGCTTTCACAGCTTTCATCACTGTCCTCCAAAGCCTCTAGACCACCTTCATTGCCTCCATCAGAATCCCAAGAAGAATGGGCACTGCTCTCTGACTTGACACTTGAAGTAGTGCTTAAATCCAGAACAGCTCCATCGTTTGCTGGGTCATAGCTATACCTTTCAGGACAAGGCTCTCTGATCTTGCTCATTGGGAAAACCAGGCTGCCAGTTCGGTTTATGCCTTTAAAGATGACAGACGTCTGTTGCCCAACAGGTCCTTTCAAAGAGTCATCTGGGTGACACTCTTTAGCCATGTCTTTCAGAATGTGCATTGCATTGAAATGGTTCTTCTCAGTTTCCAAGGGATCTTTGGTTAAAAGCTTATGGTGAAGGTTCAGATTGGAGCTATGTCTAGAGAAAGGAGAATGACAGTCAGGGATTCTGACACACTGCTTCTGTGTTTATTGGGAACGGAATTGACAATGGCTGTGTACAAGCTCTTAATGCAGCCTTTCCCCACTTGATCCTCTCCACCTGTGTTGGGTTACACTTCCCGGCATACCCCAGCGAGTCACACCACTGAATCCTTTTCACTGGAGAGATGCCAAAGACTGAAACTGGACCCCTCTGTACAAAACCGTGTGTTCTCCCAGTGAGCCTCAGCCTCAACACCTGGGAGAAAGCCAGCCTGGGGCAAAGACTTTCTAGGTGCAGCCCTGAGCTTGATACCTATTCGAGTAGGATACCACTACCAACACCACTACTGGCCTGTAGCCAACTGGGCTGGTGGTGGCCAACAGTCACACACAATGGCCAGCATCTCCCTCCAACATAAGATATCTGAGCTGGTTGTTTATGTTCCTGGTTTGAGAACTCTGACGTTATAGTATTAGTGGCATATCTGTTTTACCAACAGATAATTTACCTTCTTCTGAATAATTTTCAAAAAGGGTAGTAGAAGGGACATGGGGAATTATAGACCTGTTAGCCTTACGTCCATTGTAGGAAAAACAATGGAAAGGCTCATAATAGAGAGAGATCTAGTGATGCTAGATAGGGAAGGGAGGCTGACAGCCACACAACATGGCTTCCGCAAAAACAGGTCCTGCCAGACAAACCTTGTGGAATTACATGACAAGGTTTTGAGGTGGTTAGATGGAGGGGACGCAGTGGATGTGGTTTATCTGGATTTCAGCAAGGCCTTTCACAAACTGCCCCATGATATCCTGGTGGAGAAACTGAGGAATTTTGGGATACACCAAAGCACTGTCCGATGGATTAGGGCATGGTTGACTGACCGAAAGCAGAAGGTAACCATTAGTGGGGAATCATCGGGATGGTGGCCAGTGAGAAAGGGGGTCCCCCAGGGCTCTGTCCTGGGGCCGATCCTGTTTAATCTTTTCATTAATGACATGGAAGAAGGGGTGATGATGGAAGACATGGAAGAAGTCTGCTGATCAAATTCGCAGACGACACTAAAACTGGAGCAGTGGCCACAACTGAGGAGCAGGTACTCCAGATCCAAAAGGATCTGGACAGACTATGGAAGTGGGCAGGAGACAACAGGATGGTGTTCAATGTGGATAAGCGCAAGGCCTTGCACTTGGAGCATAGGAATAGCTGTCATAAGTACAGGTTAGGGGACAAGTGGCTGGAGAGCAGCACTTGTGAAAGGGACCTCGGGGTACTGGTTGACTGCAGGCTAAACATGACCCAGCAGTGTGATGCGGTGGTCAAGAGGGTGAATGCCACCCTTGGTTGCATAGCCAGAAGTGTGGCTTCTAAATCAAGAGAGGTATTACTACCACTCCATACGACTCTGGTGCGCCTGCAACGGGAGTATTGTGCTCAGTTTTGGGCCCCTCATTACAGAAAGGATATAGTCAGGTTAGTGTCAGTACAGCGTAGGGCCACAAGGTTGGTGGCCGGTTTGCAGGGGATGGGGTATGAGGCGAGACTGAGGGTCTCTTCAGCCTGGAGAAGAGGAGACTCAGAGGGGATATGTTGGCGACATACAGGTATGTGAGGGGGTGTCACATGGAGATGGGTAGAGACCTGTTCTCCCCTGCAGAGGAAGGCAGGACGCGCTCCAATGGAGCAAAGCTCAGGGAGCCAAGGTTCAATTTGGATGCCAGGAAGCACTTCCTGACAGTCAGGACCCTGAGGGTGTGGAATGGGCTTCCACGAGAGGTCGTTGAGGCCCCGTCAGTGCAGGTGTTCAAGGATAGGTTGGACGTGTACATGGTGGGCATGTCATGAGCGGAGCTGGCTGGTGCCAGAGGTCAGACTAGATGGCCCGGGAGGCCCCTTCTGACTCACTCTGTTTCTATGTTACTTATTTGCCAGGGCATCCAGATGAAGGATTGGCAATACATTGTCTACCAGATAAATTCCTACATACTAGAGCTAATATTGGCTAATATTTTCTATTTGCAATGTGCAAAAGAGTTAACTGGCTGACTATGCACAAGAAATTGTATGTTGTGTGTTTTGTTCTGTTATGTATTTACAGTATTTTTAAACAATTTCACATCCAAACAGATTCTGGAACAGTGAAGTTAAACCCAATGAAGAAATAAAAACAATGCATCAAATGCATTTTAAAACAGAATCACATTGATACCATGGCTTGCCATTAACACTAAGAAAAGGCTTCCCGGAATAAGACTGTCTTTAGCAAGTGCCAAAACCAGCCCAGCAATGCTGCCTGCGTCACTGAAGCTCTTCTCCTGGTGGACTCCAGTCATGTCACAGGTCCAGGTTGAACCCCCAGGAGACCGTCCTCTAGTGACACACGTGACGAGGCAGGATGGCACAGGAGGAAAAGCAAGTTGTTCGCTCTGGCCTCAAGTTGTTTAGAATTTTGCACACTAGTACTAAAACGCTGAACCTCAAAACCTTGTGTTTTAACTTATGACTGCAATAAAGGGCACACCTAGGTGTATGTGAGAGACACACATGCGTGTCTACACCTGCATACGCTCCTGCAGATTTTCCTGAAAAATATAAGGAGAGCTATGAAAATACATGGTAAGCACAAGACCATGTACTCTCCGTGTAGGAAAAAATAGACTCCTAGAAAGAACAAGGAATCAGCCAGTGTAGTCTCCCAGCCATGACGGCTGGAGCTTCATTTAATGCTGCCTTGGCCAGGGTAAAACTATTTTGTTCAATGGATTTTTATTAGATCATGTTCGGATAAGGTATGGGGCATGACAGAGGAAGATATGATTGGAGGGGAGGAGAATATACTGTACCATTCTGTAAAACAGATTTTAAACAGATTTGCATTTCAAATTAGTCCTGTTATATGACTTCAGAAAAAGAGTTCTCTCTCTCTCTCTCTCTTTCTCGCATGCGCACACCCACATACACACACAGAGAGGTTCTGTTTGTCATTTTCTTACCTGTCTCGGCTTCTACGAGAAGGAAATGCAGCATTGCAACCCTCCACGGTGCAAATATGCATTTCTTTTAGGTGCACATTTTTAAAATGCATTTTTACACTGTAAGGGTTTTTAAAGGTCTTCTTACAGATGCCACAGTGGAAGCGACTGTCTTCCCGTGGAAGCCCCAGTGCATGTTGACTGGCATGATCCAGATCCTTAAAAGCTTCACAACCAGGAATGGCCACGCTGCTAGTGGACAGAGTGCCGACAACCCCCCCGCTCAGCAAGTGGTGGTGCATTTCACTGCAGTCAGGCAGAGGCATGTTGGAATCCAACTGCCCTTTAGCATAGCCACGGGGTCCGATCATCGCTTTGATCACGTCACTGGGCTGGTTTGGATCTTTGCCTGCATTTTCACAAGAAACGGTTTTGAGCAACTGGCTTTGTTCTGGCTTATCCTTTTTCTCGGGCCGATGCAATTCATCCACTTTGGTGCGCACATTACTTGGCTCGCTAGATTCAAAATATTTTGGCCCTCCAACCTCAGAGATGGATCTCCACGATGGACCTGAAGGGGACTGGTTTTCCATCAGGTAGTTTGGTTTTTTTCCTACCCTAGATGCACACATCTTAAAGTGCCCTTCACTTACCGCCTGGGGAGGCATGTCATCTTCTGAACTGGCCACTTCATGAATTCCACCAGATGTTTCAGCAGCTTCCTTCTCTATCTTGATGGGCATGCTAGACTTACGGGATTTTTTCTTGGGCAGTGCATCGAAAGGTGAATCATTAGATACCAGGGGTTCAGGTACTGATGAGGAAAGTAGAGGTAGAGAAGGAAGCGTACCTGGCGTGTTTGCAAGCTCAGCAGGAGTGACGGGGCTGCGATAGAATGGAAGAACTGGCTGCACTGTTTTCAAGTTTGGAAAGAGGACGCCATGTTGCCCAGGACCGTGAAAACTTGGCTGCACCTTTGCATCGCTGCAGGAGTTCCCATAGCTGGGGAGAGATCTGTTGTCTGGAGATAAAATGGCAAAGTCTGTCCGTTTGCTCTCTTCCAGTCCAGTGATGGTCATCCCATTTCTAAGGTCTTTGTCTCGATTATTTCGGTTCATGGGCATGTGAAGCCGTGGATTGGGATTGGCGCTGTGACGATTTCGGCTGCGTAGGGAGCTAAACACCATGTTGCAGCCTTCAATGGTACATTTGTGCTTGATTTTCAGGTGGACAGCATTGTAGTGGATCTTGAGAGTTCCCTTGTCATAAAATGTCTTTTCACATGCTGTGCAAAAAACCCGTCCTTTCCGTGTCCCGGTCCCATTTTTGTCGATAGATTTAATTTTACTCTCTGGAGATACCTGGCCCATTTCGAGCTTTTCTACCATGTTTGGGGAATTCAAATCACGTGGTGAAGTGTTGTCCTCTGGTTTCAAAGTGATCCCTGGGTTGGCTGCAGCCTTCTCATTTTCAGCCTGAAATGCAGAACTGGATGTCAAGAAGCTGTTTTCAGGAAACGGCAAGCGTGCATCCAGCTTCAGCTCATCGCCGTGGCCTCGCGGCTGCTCTGCTGGCAGCCGCTCTGGGGGTGAGCCTATCAACGGTGGGGGCATGGGGCTGAAAAACTGGAAAGGCAGCATAAACGCCATATTGTTGACCACATTCTCAAAGTGATGGATGTTGACGGGGCTCATTTTGTCTAAGGGAGCAGAAAGGTTTGGATTCCTCTGATTGCAGCTTTCGATAAATGCCCTGATGTCCATATTGGTTCCAGGGGCAGGGGTCGCAATGGATTGTCCCTCTTTCTCTTGGATTGCCATCAGCTCCACAATGGACTTCGTTTCACCAAAACGCATAAACTGTTGCAAAGTTGCCAGCTCTTCTTCGCTCGACATGATACTCCAGTGGTCCAGAACCTTTCCCGAAGCATCCTGGAAAACAAGGCAAAACCTCACGGTAGCGCAAAGGACAAAGACCGGCGCACTTGCACTGGCATCAGATTTGGATGGATGCTCTCCCAGAGCTCTCGCTAATGGACAGGCTGGACCACGACTCCCACCTGCAGCCAGCGAGGCCAGAGCGTAAGATGGCAGTTGGAGTCCAGCACCTTTGGCGGCTGCTGGGCTGGGGAGGCTGTTTTGGTGGCTTATACATTCAACTTGCATTCTGGGCTGTCCCGAGGCGTTTTGCTGCCTGAGGGATGGACAAGAGGGTGCCACCCAGCACATGGGCAGAAGCCAACCAGCCTGGCAACTGAATCTTTCTTCGGTGCTGGCTGCATTGGCACACCTGAGGGCAGCTGTAGTGCAGAGGGCACAGGGCAGACTGTGGGGTAGCCATACAGCGCTGCCCCTCAGCAACCTGCCCCCATGCTCTTGCCTGTGCCTTGTGCAGGGCCTGCTGCCAGGCATAGCCCGCCCGGTCTCCTGGTCAAATGGGAGACAGGATGGCCACGGCTCACCCTGGCCACTCAGTGTGGCGTTCTGCTTCCTCCGCCTGCTGAGGAACACGCTTGGAAGCCTGCTTGCCGGCACAGGGGAAGCGGGATGGGCAGGCGATTTGAAGAGCTATGCCTGGGGGTTGGGCTTCCTCAGCCCAGCCCACTTCGCACCCTTTTGCAGAAGGGAAGCTGTGCTAGTCGACTGCAGCAAAATACAGCAGATGAGCCATCTGGCACCTCATGACATATTTTCCCTTTGTGCATTAGGGTTTACTTCATCAAGCTTCCTTGCCATGTCTAATTTGGAATACTTTCCGGGGGTATTTCTGCGTGAACATGTGAAAGCGGCTTTCTCAGCACACCACCATACCCAAGTTCAGGGGCAGGTGGATGTCACACTCATGGGACCTCTTCTGAATTTTATCAGAACTCCAAGCTCCATAACTAGAGTTCAGTTCCCATGTGCCATCATAAAGCTGTCCCATCAGGCTGCATCAGAGGGAGAGAAGGCTGCGCAGGGCTATTCCATCAGCTTGGCTGAGAGGCTAGCTGGGTCTTCTCTCTTCTTCCTCATCTGTTTCCTAGCAGTAGCCATTTTATCAGGCTACCTGAACTGTTTCCATTCCAAGCGGTTATTAGACAAACTGTAGCATTCATTTACACGTTATTTTTACGTTGATATTTTATGTTATATTTGCTCCCCTCGAGGAACCCTGAGCAGCTTTTATATCTTCCTGCTCCTCTTCATTTTATCCTCACAAAACAAGCCGTGACTGGCCCTTAGTCATTCTGCAAAGTGTCATGGCAGAGTGGGGACTGCAACTTGTCTTTCCTGAGTCCCGTTCCATACTCTCACCACTAGGACACACTGAATCTGCTGCTTTTCCCTCCACCTTCCTCATCACTGTTTTCTTTTGTGCCATCACTTTCAGATGGTAAGCCTGAGGCAGGGACAGACCCCTTTCCCCCTCTCTGTTGTTAAGACCTGCAAGGTGATCCATTCATTATTCCGCAGCCTCCTGGCTTTCTGGACTCCCTGATCTGGTGGAGGAGGAGTTACATCGTGGGGTCTTCCCTTGGGCTATGGCTGCAGTGTGGGGAGCTAGGAAGGCTGGCTGCACAGTGAAAGAGGACCCTCACACATGCCTGGCAACCTCAAATATGACAACAGCTCCCAAACTCCACCCATGATAATCCCCCCAAACCTTCCTCTTCCCTGAACAAGCCATTTCTTGGTTTCTTTGAAGGCCATTTCTGGTCCAGCACATTGATTTTCTATCAAACTGAACACGAACAGTCATCAATGTTGAACACATTTTTGGCACAGGTTTAGTTTCAGGAAGCCCAGAGGGAGAAGCGGGAGAGAAAATATGAGCATCCAATTCAAGACCGAATGCCATCTTTCCGCGGGGGCTGATTCAGCTAAGCAGGCTCCAGTTGACAATGGCTATGTTAGCTTTCTGAGATCAAGGCTTTTTCCCCAGCCCAAACTACCCAATTGGTACCACTGAGAGGAGAGACTTATTGGTGGCCTTCTGGTACATTACCCTTGGGCTTTCAACCATCCCATAACATTAGGGGTTTTTTTTTGTAAGGCACATGATTTCAAAGAATTCTGCCACTGCCCCACACAAATTAAGAGATGCATTTCATGTAAGTATAGCATGAAGAGATGGAGCAATGAGGAGGTTTAGCTCCACATCTAAGTCAGGTATTCTTTCACTGCAAGTTTAATAATCTTCCAAGCTACTCAGATCAGAGAACAAATGAACCCGAATCGATCTTTCACCAGTGTTCACACAGCGCAGCTGTAATTACACTAGAGTGTTGGAGTTCTTTCAAATTCCAGCCATACCAAACTTTTCCCAATAACTACAATAAATATTTTATCATAGAACATATATTTGATGGCCTACTGGGAGTTTGCCCTGGCCATGCAAGACTTTCCTAAGATGATGGTGAACGTTATCATCATCAATTTTTCATGCAAAAGAGGTTCAAGGTAATTGAGCCTATATCTATTTTTTTAACCTAACACTAAAAAGCAAGATTATTAAGTGCCATTAAATGTTTATTTCTGTCATGATGTAAATCATAACATTATTTTAAAAGAACAGAGGCTGAGGAGGAAGGAGGGCTGCCTGCATATACCCAGGCTAACTTCTGCCTGGGTCAAGCCCACAATGGAATCACTCAGACAGACAAACACATCTTGCAAATATCAGTATGGCCTTGTCCTTTTGGTAGCAAAGCTCTGCCAAGGTGGGCTGAGTTGCTGGGATGGCAGTGGAATGTTCACAAACACTCCAGTTGTCAGAGTGTTTGCATCACAGCTCCCACGGAAGGGGAGAAAGTTGCCAGTTTGGCTGGGATGAGCTAGTCGGTAACTTGGCTGCAGGTTTCTTCTTCAAAATACATTGCAATCAAACCATCTCCTCACATTATTTCCCACTTTTGGGGTACGGTCACACTTCTAGCAGGAGGGCATAATGCCATTGGCCATGCCCACATGGTTCAATGATGCAAGAGTTGCCAGATCTACATGCCATTTCCGAAGGAACTGGCAACTCATAGTGGTTGAGCTTAATTAGCTGCCCCTTCCCCAAACGAGGCCATTTGGACTTGGCCCAACTGCTGCCCTCTCTTTTTCTCCTTTCCCCTGGGCTTCCTGATTCAGTGACAGGGCACCATCTTCTCCATAGCGAAGCCAGTGCATGAGCGCAGGCCGAGGGCTAGTGTGAGGCATCGTGCCCGCTTTGACCACATGGTGTGTCTCTGGTCCATCTCCCGCCTGGAACCAAACCAAACCAAACCAAACAACCCAGCAGGGCTGATCGTCACCCCAGCGGCTCAGGCAATCAGGCTTAGAAAAACAGGGCAGAGGGTCCGGTCTACGTCAGCAGCCTGGGTGCAGGCTGGCGGGGCTCAAACGCTTTGCTCTTTGCTGTGGTCTCAGTTTGAATTGTGCCCCTTCTCACTGGCTACTCTTTTTAAAGTTTCCACGTGAGCTCCGGCTACATGGCAAGTTGGGCCCGTGGCCTAGAGAGGAGAGGAACAGGCACACTGGCGAATGGTGGCTCCCATATTCAGCTTCCACATTACCTGTAGGAAAAGGCTCTGAGCTGAGGAAAACGCTCAGGGTTGGGGGAGGAGCCGTGGCCGTGGCAGCCATGCCAACATCCTCGGGGATGGGCCACAAAAGCCTCAGTAGGCCGGAGAGCTGCAAGCCCACCATGTTCTCCATTACTTGAGCCCCTCCCAGTTGTAGCAGGGTTGGCCCTACCACTGGAGCGGTGGAGGTGTGATGGTGCAATTGTTGTAGGACAGAGGGATGTGTGCCAGGTGGCCTGCTCAGTGCCCCCTAATTTAGCCAACTGTCCTTTCAGTGTAGGGGTGGATGCTGCCCCATGGCCAGTGGTGAAGTAAGAGCCGGCTCTTAGTCCAGTTGGCTTCTGCACATGAAGTGGGGTCCCATTTTACTTTCACCTCAAGTTGTGGGACGTCTGGGGCTGGTCCTCAGCTGTACCTTTGCCTTTGGGCTGCTTGCTGGCTGTTGGATGACTTTTATGCTGCTCTTTTAGAGTGCAGCGTTCTGACGTTCCATTGATTAAAAAATGATAATTCAGTAGAGGTTCAGTTGTGAGCTCAGGTTGTGCTGAACTCTCACTGCAGCAAGCGAATGCCCTTCCCAGGCCTGGAAGTGGGGCTTGGCCTAGAAGGGCAAAAGTCGAGAGCCCAGAAGCTCAAAGGGCCCATCTGCACCCTGAGCCTTCTTATTTATTTATTTTTATTTATTTAAATATTTATATGCCGCCCCTTGCAGCAGTGAGTGCTGCCACCCTCCTTGCCCATCTGGCGGGTTCCTCTTGCAAGAAGCCCAGGTGGCTTAGGTACTCCCACTCCTCTCCATGGTATCCTCATAAGAAGCCAGTGAGGTAGGTTAGGCTGAGAGTCAGTGACTGGCCCAGGGTCACCCAGTGACTTTCAAGTGGGGGAGAGAGCCTGCATCTCCAGGGTCCCATTCCAGCTCTCCAACCACGGCACTACACTGGGTCCCAATGTTTTTAGTTGTTCTCTCTTCTACAATGTTTGCCATTTTTGCAAGCTAAGGGTGGGGTCTAGAAATACTTTAAACAGAATGAAATATTACATTTTAAAATGAAATTCTGAAGCAGGAACTGCCAGCAGAATAGAGTCTCCCACTGTGAAGGAAGAAGAAGAAACAGGGCAAGTTCAAGGCAAAGGGTCATAGGGCAGCGCATACAAACAGGCTGACTGGGCTGGCAGCTGAATGTCCCACTGGCAATGGCGATGGGGCGGCACCGTCTGTAAAACCTGCAGGTGGCAGGCTATTGTGGAGGGCACAGGGCAGGCTGCGTGGCCCACAGGCCCCTCCTCTAACACCTGGCTGCCACCTCCCAGCATTTGCTGCCTCATGTGGCCTTCCTACTCTGCATCATGTCAGGGCTACCACTAGCTAGGAAACTGGCCTCCAAGGAGCAACCCAGAATGGAAAAGCTTCCTTGCTTCTCCTGTGACACTCAGGGGGTTAATTGGCGAGTCTTCCTAGGCAAGACTGAAAATATTCTACTCCTTGCCTTGCCCTTAACTTTGAGGACTTGGGGTGACTCAGAGCAGAGCCTGAGCAGAGAGGAAGCAACCAATGGGCAATCCTTCAGGAATCCTTCTGATGAATACATGGCATTTTTCCTACTCTTCCTTCAAGGAACTCAGTGTTGTGCGGCTGCTAGTTCTTCCCCATTTTGTCCTCAGAGAACCCTGTAGTGTTACTTAGACTGAGATAATGTGATTAGCATTGGGGTCAGTGGCTGGTTTGAGCCTGGGACCTTCTATAGTTCATGGGCTTCCTCAGCAAACAATGCAATATAGCAAAATTAAATACTAATGCCATATGGTCAAATTCAGCCAAGATTACAATATTGTACCATATTATTCCACCATCTGCTTTTCAAAGCTATAAGGCAACCAGTAGCAAAGTACTGTGCCTTCCAACAGGAGTTCTTCTCTTTTGCATTTTAACCAGTCGGTCAAGCATGCCTTCCTCTAAGACACTCTTCTATCCACCACTCACTCCATGCTCTGTTCTTTTCCCACCGACATTCAACCTTGAATGGCTGCTGAGGGTGCTTAGCCCTCACTGGGCCAGGCTTCCTCCTTTGGCTTGCTTTTTTAATCTTTGGCTTTCCTTCTGCAAACCTCTGGGTTCCCCCAAGCATGCCGATGTCTCAGTTCTCATTGGCCATTTGCTGTCTCCATTTCTCTTGGCACTCACCTGTTGGCTATTAGAGGGATGTTGGATCAGGAAGAACAGTCCTACCTGCAAGACGTATCCACGTATGTAGTCTTGAAGTGTCCAGTCCAGAGCGTGGAGGATGTGTATGACTTCTTCTTGCTTCA
Source organism: Varanus salvator macromaculatus (assembly GCA_023646645.1). Taxonomy (NCBI): domain Eukaryota; kingdom Metazoa; phylum Chordata; class Lepidosauria; order Squamata; family Varanidae; genus Varanus; species Varanus salvator. The sequence continues at coordinate 12,528,867 of JAIXND010000786.1, forward strand.
GGACACTGAAAAGCCGATCTAAGAGAATTTTCAGGCGGACAGGAATTGCCTGAGTTCCATACAGCATGAGGCTGCTGATATCAAAGACGACGTTAGACTGGACTATCTCCACTTGGCTCGTTGGGTACAAGTTTGGAGCCCTTAGCTTACTTAAAGCTGAAAAAAAGAAAACAAAACGTGAGTTACAACATATACATAACTCGGTATGAAACAATTGGAAAAAACAAACAGGACAGGACAGGACAGGTCATTGAAATTTCAGGGAATATCGCTACTCATTCCATATACTAAGCAATGTTCGAAGAGGCTGCAGCTTTAAGAGCTGTTCTAACAACAGTGGTTTTCTTTTCCTTCAGATCCGTCAAACTGGGACTATCACAGTGTGTACTTCCATTAGCTTATATAGACTCCAAGCCACCTGTCAGCAAATATATACATAGTAAAACTACCATAAAAACACAGTAAAACAAATATGACACTGACATTCATTTGCAGCTGCCTAGAGTGTCTCTATAGGGAATGGCTGTTTATTAGTTGTATCATCATCATCACATTTGCACTGATATCCCAATTTTTCTCCTTTTACAATGAACCCAAGGTAGTTTACAAAGTTCTCCTCTTCTCCATTTTACCCTTCAACAACCCTGTGAGGTAGGTTAAGCTGAGAGCTACTGAGTGGCCCCAAATCACCCTGTGAGCTTTGGGGATGAGTGGAGACTAAAACCCAGATCTCCCAAGTCCTAGACTAGCACAATGACTATGGCCATCAGTGTTGGAGATTTATTATTAGCAATTTCATGATCTCTGTATTAATAATGGATAGCTTGTAGCTAGACGAGCATTGCAAGACATTTGGTTTATTACCGTGGGCGACCCATCCGTGCCGACACTGGTCACATTGTCGCTGGTTTATTTTTCCAGGTTTAAAACGCTGACAGCTACAGTTTGCCAGAGTGCACCTGATAGCCTGAAAGATCAAGGAACAGTTTAAAACATTCAGAGGTTAGTAAATTCCTTGTCCTGCAGGAGAAAAGAACGTGTGCAGGAAACAGATCATTTGTGCATTAAAATGATTAAAATGAAGAATTAGGAATACTCATATACACATATATACAGATCAATCTAGTTTTAATGTAAGTCCAGACTAGGGATGTATGAAAACTATAAAATCTGTTCTATCATGGTTTGTATGGGGCTTTTCATTTCATCGTCTGCTCATGGATGGAACTGTTTTTTGCACAAATATATTTGTATACATTTGCACAAATTTGCACTCCGAAAACACAGTCCCCCTGCCATGCATATTTTCATGCTTTAGCCAATGCAGGAAATGCACATTTTTGGTTAGTGTTTTGTATTTGGGAAGATTTTTTCTCATTTTACTTGTGCAAAATTACAGAGCTTTTTTTAATGGCCTGTTAGTCTGCAGAATCCATACAGCTTAAGGAAGCTGGTTGACTGCAGACGTGTGTGTATAACTTACTTTGTTTACAGCATTCTTATACCCCTTTTCCTACCTAAACATATTCTAGAGTGGTGAACAATCCAAACTTAAAACAGATAAAAGAATAAAAACAATGCATTAAAATCATGTACATTGTTGATTGACGAAACATTCATCTTACATGCCATATCATATGGTTGTGATGGGGCGGCATATAAATGTTTTAATAAATAAATAAAAATAAATCAATGTAACTCTTACAGTCTCAAATAAATTTCCTAACCTCTCTCCCTTTCATTTTCAAATTCTCCATAAATATTCTTCCCATTTTTAAGTGTTGTTTTTAAAGGAGTGTATGCCAACTTGTGCAAATTAGGTTTTGCTCAAAGCCTTTCATTGTGCACAAACTACTCCAGGGCCATGTGGTTGTTGGGTGCGCACCAGACTAAATTTCATTAGTAATTGTAAAAAATGCAGAAATAAAAAGCATTATATATATAATATAGTATTTTGTGTATTTGTTTTTAAATTTAATCCCCAAAAATGAAAAGTCTCTAAAATATCCAGAAACCAAGCAGTGAAATGCTAATAGAAGAATAAAATATTGAAATTAGATGCAATCAAATACAACCAAAATTTTTAGAGAGCAATATTTAATTCAAATTCATGTTTGAGGACCCCAAATTTCTCGCGTGACATCTAAGATGCAAGACTTTACCAATTCTTTACAGTTTTTGTTTTTGATATTTGAAGGGCAACTAAATAAGATGTTTGAAGCAGTGATTTATCATTTTTGTCATTTGTCATTTGAATTTTCTGACTTTTGATTTGGTTATGTAAAAAAACCTCACGTGGCTTGTCAATAAGATTGCTGCGCTTAGAACGCAAATGATGAGCAAGTTTTGAAGGTTTCATTGCATCATTTGACAAAATTTCAGAACGTACCACACCCAAGGGACATGGCGATTGCTCACTACCAGGGGCTACAGTGAAGCCAAGTTTCAAACTGTCCTGATCATAATGCCTAACAAAGTTTCCTTTTCTTTCTTTTTTTGGTTTCTGTTGCACCTACTGGAGTATCAACACATTCCGTTTTCACTGTTTCTTTTAAACTTGAAACACTCATACTCAGCTTACTTTCGGTATTGTCAATACTTTTCTTTTGACTATTGTTTTTGCTTTTGAAGCAGGTTAAAATGTTTTGTTGCTTTTTTCTTCCCATTTTATAAGGTTTGAAATTACAGCACAATGACATGAGAAATAACTTGCCTTAAAAATACCAAAAGGAAGGTATTTGCAAACAATATGCATGTGTTGTCGACAGGTGGACAGGACGGATACCTACCAAGTATAATTTATAAGTACCAAGTGAGTAATTTGCACCTGTTTGATGACACGCATCATATGCAAGCCAGCGGGGAGTTAACATGTACACACCGCACTGCTACCTAAACTCTGTCCCAGACAGCGTTGCGCTGAATGACATCATACTATAAGGTATATCCAAAAAAAAAACTTAACTTGAACTTTAAAGCCTGAAATCACACAATTGTATAGATCATATTATTTATTTATTTAAAAAATTTCTGTGCCGTCCCATTGCTAAAAGTCTCTGGATGGCTTACAAAGGACATCATCATAGACCATATTACCCCTGGTATTTAACTATTTAATACGATTGTGATATTTTGGACTTTAAAGTTTCGGAACGTTTCTGGCTCTTTCTCAGATTGGCAGGATCTATGATATACACTGAAGCCTAGTGGTTAGAGCCAGTGTAGCATAACGGCTCACCCACAGGGCTGGGACGCAGGAGCTCGTGGTTCTAGCCTCCCTGCTCAGCCATGAAGCTCACCAGGTAACTTTGTCCCAGCCAGGAACTCTTAGCCTAACTTACCTCACAGGGTTGTGAGGATATGAATGGGAAAAGGAGGCCGATTCTGTAATTTGCCTTGTGTTCTTTGCAGGAAAAAGATGATGAGGTCTAAATAAACAAACAAATAAGCTACATGAGAAAAACCAGAAGATTTGCTGAAGTAGGGTGGATGATCAGCTCCACTGGTACTAATACCTGGTCTGCCATTCATGCGTCCGGCCACTCCGGAGCTGGGGTGGGCAACGGGGTGTCCACAGGCCCCAGCATGCCCTCAGCTTCCTTTGTGGCACATTCCACACTGTGGTGGCTCCCAATTTTTGTTTTGTTTTGTTTTTGTTTAGGTTAACGCATTTTCTTATTGGCAACTTCAAAGCAAAGTGAGAGCCTCCAGTCACTCTGTTTTCCTTCCCTATTCTGCCCCCTGGGCTATTCAGTGGGGATGAGAGACATATTTAGGAAAGGAAGACGGGAGGTAGCCATGACAGCCATTTTGTGGTCGTGCCCAAGACAGTTTCTCAAAGGGCCAAAGGTCTACCTGCCCAGATCTCAAGGGAGAGAAGGAGAGAGTGTTGCATCAAAGGGAATATGGATTAATAAAATCAAACAGGTCCCATGTAGCAGGTTGAAATAAAAGGCCAGTCTAAAAGTGTAAAGATTAGGACCACAGTGAAAAATATAATAAAAATAAAGTTACATCCTTGAGGAAAAAATTGTAAGCTTGTGGTGGTAGGAAACACACCCGAGTGCATACCATAAATCAAGCAATGAAAATTACTTTGCTTTAATGTAGATAGTCGGTTAGCAAAGCTGTCTGCACATTTTAAGAGAGCTGCAGAAAGCCATAAATTTCCTTTTATAAAGTTGTTTCAAACAGTGGAGTATGTGAGTGGTGTAGTGGTTAAGAGCAAGGGACTGGGACTCAGAGGATCTGGGTTCTAGTCCCTGCTCAGCCATGGAACCAACTGGGTGACTTTGGGCCAGTCACAGACTCTCAGCCCAACCTACCTCACAGGGTTGTTGTTGTGGGGATAAGACTGAGAGCAGGAGGAGGAGAATTATGTAAGAGGCTTGGAGTTCTTTTTTTAAAAGGGAAGAAGTGGAATATATATCAAATAAATAAATAATAAAATGCGAAATGGCTGCTGAGTTGCTCCAAGGCCTTGCCAAATATAACTGGAGCTCAATTGTATTACCTTGCTGGGCATCTAAAGATGCTGCATATTCCACAGACTGAATTGTGCCCAGTCCCATCAGGTCAGAGTTGGAGCAGCACTCTATATACAGGAAAGTCCACAAAGAGACTCTCAAGGCAACCCAGCAAGGACTGAAAGGAGGAGTCGGAGAAGGAGTTGTAATGTCAACACACACGCCAGTGTCTGGGTGAGTCGCCATTTTCCCTCTTCTGGACAAGCAGGGCACCAGCGGGCGTGAATGCGGCAGTCCCTCCTGCCCATGGTCCCCAGCACCTGGTCGACACAGGCACAGTGCCTCTGAGGCTTGGGGCGGCAAGCAGGCCTCAGGGCTCCTCGGCAGTGACAGCCATCTCTGGCATCCTTTCTGAAAGCCACTACAGCTTGTGGGAGCAGGTCCCATAGCGCGATGACGCACTGTGTGAAGAAGTCCTTGTTATCAACACCAGGGGCCATACTCCACTGAGATCTGGCCTTTTTTCCTCCGCAAGGAACCCAAACTGGCTTACACTTGCCTCCTCCCAAGTTTATCCTCACAAGAACCCTGTGAGGTAGGTCAGGCTGAGAGTCTGTGACTGGCTCGCAGTCACCCAGCGGGCTCCGTGGCTGAGTGGGGGCTGCACTCCCACTGCTCTGGCTTTTGTTTTCTGTGTCCCACATCTGCCAGCACTCGACCCCAAGGGATGCCCCTGCACATTTGCCGCACGCTGCAAAGGATTCTGGGTCTTGTCCGAGGCTGCATGCTCATAGTCACAGAGGCCACTGGGCCGGCCTGTCTTGTTTCTCACTTACTGTGTGCAGGGCCTGCCGAAAAGCTTCCCGATACTCCCCAGGGGCCCACAGTCTACGCCAGAGGGCAGAGAAATGAAAGGTGAGGCAAGGTGAGGGAAAGTAACCTGCTATCACTAATCTCCTTTGGCATCTCCCCAGTGAAGCCTCATCTGATCCAAGTTTCTGATCCAAGCATGCACCTACCCCAGATTTCAGCTCAAGCAGTGAGACCCAGCTGCAAGTTAAGGTAGCCATGAGGGGCCTGTTCTACAAGAGCCAGAACTCTATTTGGAAGGCAGTCCAGACCATCCTCTGTCTGAAGGTGCTGTCAAACCCAAGTCCATCATATAGACAAAGATCCATCAGAAGGAAGAGCTGGGTCTTGAGGCCACCTGACAGCAGATTCCATGGCAGCCCTACAGGTTACCTCATCACAGCTCCTCATTTAAACTATATTATATTTCTATTTAAATTAGAGTCATTGGCAGCATCCAATGGGGTGCTTATGTCTCCATCAATTTCTCTTATGCCTTGCCAATTCCCATCTACCAGCACAGCACAGAAGTTGCAGAACAATGATTCAGTGCTTCTGGGTCAACTGGAAATGAGCAATATGCTCACACGAGGGGGCTCATACAAATGACCCTCTGCTTGCCCAACATAATTGGCAGGGTGCAAGAGAACTGGAGAGTGCTTAGCACTCTGTTGGACTCTACTACAAATTTGTAAATTCCTTCCATACATATGTTAGCATGTGCAGCTTTTATGTAGACATGTATCCTCTTTGGCCTTCCTAGTCTCTTCTGGCCTTCCTCTTTTTTGGCAATGCATAAGGGACAACCTGTTTCAAGATACAATTCATTCTGTAAGGAAGACTGTTTCCACAAGAAGCAGAGCCTTTCTGGTTGTAGCCCCAGAGATCTCAAAGGCTAATTGTTTATCTCCTTTTAATGTCATTCCAAAAACATGTGAAGGCTGACTGAAGATGTTGTTTTTTTGTTTAGTCACTAAGTCATGTCTGACCCTCTATGACCCCATGGACAACATTCCTCCAGGCTCTCCTGGCCTCCACCATCCCTTGTAGTCCAAGCCCACACCGACCACCCCAGTGACCCCATCTAGCCACTCCAACCTCTGCTGTCCCCTTCTCCTTTTGCCTTCAATCGTTCCCAGCATTAGGGTCATCTCCAATGAGTCCCTTCTTCTCATTAGGTGGCCAAAGTATTTGAGTTTCATCATCAGTATCTGACTTTCTAAAGTCAGGGTTGACTTCCTTTAAGATTGTCTGATTTGATTTCTTTGCAGTCCAAGGGGCTTTCAGGAGTCTTCCCCAGCACCACAATTCAAAGGCATCAATTCTTCAGCGTCCAGTTTTCCTTATGATCCAACATTACAACTGGGAAAACTATAGCTTTGACTATATGAACTTTTGTCAGCAGGGTGATGTCTCTGCTTTTTAGTATACTGTCTAGATTTGCCATAGCTTTCCACCCCAGGAGCAAACGTCTTTTAATTTCTTGGCTGCAGTCCCCATCTGTGATGATCTTGGAGCCCAAGAAAATAAAATATGTTCCTACCTCCATTTCTTCCCCATCTATTTGCCAGGAAGTGATAGGACCGGATGCCATGATCTTAGTTTTCTTAATGTTGAGTTTCAGGCCAACTTTTGCGCTCTCCTCCTTCACCCGCATCAAGAGGCTCTTTAGTTCCTCTTCACTTTCTGCCATTAGAGGGGTATCGTCTGTGTATCTGAGGTTGTCCAATACCGAGCCTAATTATGGGATATTCATTTGGTGATTTTTCCTGTTCTAACCATGGCTGGAGGCTTTTCTGCCTGTGTACAAAACTCTATTGTTCAAGGGTTCCCTATCTGCAAGGTTTTATAGCATCTGCTTGCTGTTTTATTGTAGATGCTTACTGTCTGTCTGTCTGTCTGTCTGTCACATTTTTTATACTGCCTTTGTAGCTGAAACTCTCTGTTGCATACTATATTTGTTGATTTCTACATGCATTTTATGAACTGCCAAATATAAGTTACTTTGAGTACCACTGGTAGGCAAACTCATGGCTGCTAATGATGAGGATGAGGCAGCAGAAGCAACACCAACAACACTGCCTTCGCTGGGGGAGTGCCCCCTTTATTATTGAGTGGCTGCTCTGTGCTATTCTTGTTTGTTTCTACTGATGTTATTAGGTTGACTTCAGTTGTTCTAAGGGTTGTTTTTGCTTTTGTTTTTGAAATACTGATCTCAATTGTTTTTACTGAACTGTTTGATTGCATTGTACTTTAGTAGCAGATAGTGTTGAAAAATGGAATATGTGTTTACATAAAACATAATATTTGACATGTTAAAGCTTTATTGCACTATTACCGTATTTTTTGCTCTATAAGACTCACTTTTTCCCCCTCAAAAGTAAGGGGAAATGTCTGTGCGTCTTATAGAGCGAATATTTGTGTGCAGTAAGTCTGTCAGATGTGCAGCCCATGGGAAGTGATGGGGAATGTGCCTGTGATGATGTGCCCATTTGATTCAGAATATTTTTTTTCTTGTTTTCCTCCTCTAAAAACTAGATGCGTCTTATGGTCAGGCACGTCTTATAGAGCGAAAAATACGGTATATTATCATGTTTATATTTTTATATTTTATGCACTGCTCTGGGCAGGCTTGTTCTGGAAAGTCAGCTTATACATACTTCCATAACCAAACAATAAAATAAAATTTTAAAAACTGGCTGTAGTGAAGGCAAACACTCACCCCCTAGAGGGTGGATAGGTGAGTAGTGCAGGAGGGTGAGATAGCTTTATTAGGACTAAATGAAATGTGACCAAGCAGTGAGCAAGTCTGGCAGTTCAGCAAGACTCTTCAGAGCATCTCTGAGCTTGATGATAAACAGAAAGACAGATGTAAAGGACTACTGGCTTTTATCTTATCGGATGCAGAACAGCTATCACTGCAAGCCAAGGTTATTTTGCTCCAGGTCTGATGCAGTGTACCTTTCCCCATTCCACCGCAAGGCTCCTGCAGCCCGCAGCCTGCAACTGTCCCTCGCACCGACTGCCCACCTCTGTCTGGTTGAGCATCCTGCCTAAAGAAGACCACCGATGGATGCAAGCCCCCAACCCCCTTGTGATGCTTAGTGGTCCCGGTAAAGGCTTTATACTCCTACTGATTTTGGAGAGTTCCTATCTCATGGAGCAACATGGCTGCTTTTAATAATTTTTTAGAGTGCATGGAGAAGAGGATCTAAACCACTTGGCAATACACAAGTGTGTACACACACAGGCAGGTGCATACAGAGGGAACGGGAAAGAGCTTTCATAATGATGAAAGTTTTGCTAGGATAGGAATGGCATATGGACATTTTACTCAGTTTCTCATTTTCCCGCCCATACGTTTGTTTCAGCCCATATCTGCATCAGTTTGCAAGCTCAGCCAAATGAGTCCGCACCACAATTCACACACACTTTTTTGTGCAAAATGTGTCCTGCGGGTTTTGATCCATTTCCCCTAACATGTTCATTGTTTACAGGCAATCCTTCCCTAACGTAATCTAATTTTGCACATAATTTCTAGTAATGTAACTTCATATTTATTTATTTAATTTCTGTACCGCCCGTTAACTAAGATGGTTCTTTTTGAGCACTTTTATTTAATATGAGCATTTTTCCAAAGCTCTGAAAGGTGCAGATTTTGACAGGCAACTGCATTCCACATACAAAATGGTAGGAGTTGGGTAACAGTAGAAAAATTCAGAGTGAATGAATTTTGCTCCCATCCCCATATGGAAATACTTTGGATTTTTAAAATAATGCTTTTTCTAAGTGGTCAGAAAATCCTTGACAATCCTTAAAATATCCCAGTGAATTGGGCCGGTACCACTATTGTCACTGGGAAGCAGAGCAATGTAACCAAATAAATTGCACATGCCAGTTTTCTACCTCAGTTGTTTTCTCTGCATTGGATTTTAGATTTCAACCTCTGGAGGGCAGGGACCACCTTCAAATAGCACTAATGAGGTTTTATCTGTAAACAAATAGATAAATAAGCAATACATTTCTAACCAGCAAGTTTCTACCAACATCAGCCTTTTATCAGAGACTTTCCAGCTCACAACTCAACTTTTGGGAAATCTTCATTAGAGATTTTATTGATTTATTAAAAGTTTATATATGCTGTTCCAATACTAAGTCTCTGGACAGCTTACAAAAAACCAAACCCCAAAATATTACGCCTTCCTTTATGTAACACTTTCATATTCCACACGTTTCTGTGCCCCAAAATGGTGCTCAAGGTAACTGAGCATAAAACCAGTGAAAAACATGACAAACACAAATAACCAAAAAACACAAAACAAAAGAAGAAATAAATAAACGGGGCTTATCGTATTAACAGCACCCGGCTGAGATAGGAGTATTTGGAACAACTTCTCAGACAGGCAACCTCCACTAGTTTTGCCCTGGCCATCATTAAACTGACACAGAAGCAGCTTTGCAGCCAGCACTGGATGGTGGTAATGAGGCGATCGGCCTTGGGTTCAAGCCTAAGAAGCAGAATGCTTGGCAGATTGGTGGGATGCGCAGCGAAAAAAAAAGGCCTTTATCAGGGCCCATCAGTTTCTGGATTAAGTAAAATTCTTCGCCGAGTGCAATTTAGGCCAAATTCTTTCCTCTGTGCACATGACAGGGAAGAGAGAGTGATTAACAGCTGGGCTAAGGCTGCCGTGCTTGGTACCAGCCAGGCTGTAAACAAGCCAGCCGAGTCGCCCCTTGCTCCCTCCTCACGCCCCAGGAATCTCTTGCGCCTGTGGATTTCAACTCTCTCCTTATGCTTTTCTAAAATCTCAATCTTTTATTCTGAAAAAGGCCTGAAATTTCTTCTCCTCCCCCATTTTTTATCGGAGGGAATATTTTTGCCCTGAGAAATGGCTAAGCGCGGAGTGAACACAAGACGTTTTGCTGCCGGAAGCAAAGGAGGTGCCCTCTTTGTGCAGGAGCTGCCCAGACAGGCAGGTGGCTCTTCCTGCAGCGCCGGTGCCCCGACCGTCATCTTCCAGGGTCCAGCAACACAGCAGCATGCACTCAGGGAACGTGCCGGGGGTGTGCACATGGCTCTCTCTTCCAACAGGGGGAAGACCCAGAGGGACCATGTCCCCCATGTCTTAAGTCTCTGATTCTGGACACCCTGGGCTAGAATAATCCACGAGAAAAGAGATATACCGTACCCTTAGCAGCAGGGACACACACAACCATGCCTCCTCCTGGCCTATTTTCTGGTTCATCTTCCAGGAAGGTCTTTGCCCTGGCGCATTTGGTCGCCATGCTCACCTCTGGGCACTGCCTTATTAGAACCTCGTCAGTGTCACCTGCTGCACTCACAGCTCTCCCGCATTCAGCCACTTCCCTGATCTGTAGCACTTAAACCTCTGGCTGCAGAGGGAGGACAGATCCTGTCTCCAGAACATATGCATGTGAATTAGTGTAGCTTCTTATGCATTGCCAGAATGGAAGGCATACCTCACCAGCAAAAGTGGGCCAAGTGGACACAGATTTCCATAAAAGTCACAAAGCTCGTTTATAGGAATTGAGATCTATTTAGAACTTAGTATTGTAATTTCAGTGGAGATACAATCCTTCTCACCAGAGTGGAGAAAACAATGGAGGGGCGACCAGTGTCCTGGCTGCACAGCCTGCCATCAGGTCCTACCTCCTTTAAGGCCACTGCTCTCCATTTTTAAGCCTTTTGACTGGATTGTTGCACAAGATTCGGACTGGGCAATCCTTCAAGGAGCAGCGCAGAAAGCCGCCAGGTTTGGAGTCAAATTTCTGGCCCATTGTGGCTGGCCCAGTATAGTCGACATTGACTGGAAGGGGCTCTCTGGGGTAACAGGAATATTTTCAGCCCTACCTGGAGAACCCAACAATTGAGCGGGGCCCTTCCACAAGCGAAGTTTCTGTTCTCCTACAGTGTCCCAGCCCCTTTCAAACAGAGGACACCTTCCAGAGAGGACTGTCCTTTGTGAAGCAGAATACGTGGCCATCCTAACGTGAATGCACGTGCATGATGGCAGCTCCAGACTGCATGCCACACGCTCCTGCGGCCGAGGCAGTCGCCCAGCCCAGAAGGAAAGGTCTTGGCTCGGGAGATAACCATGGCTGATCTGACTGAAAACAAGCTTTGCACCTCCTTCCCTTCCCTTCCCTCCCCTTCCCTTCCCTCCCCTTCCCTCTCACACTGCAGTGCAAAACTTCTGGGGTTTCTTAAGACATCATACAGCTGAAAGGGAAGGGGAAGTGTGATATTCTTGTTTTAATCAGAGATTAAATCACAGTTTCCACAGTTCAGGTGTAACATGGAAATGTAGTTTAACTGATCACAGATTCTTAATGTTGTGGAGAGTGAGATGAGGGAGGAAAGTGGTGGAGGAAGGCTAGAGCTCGGTCCAAGTATGAATAGGTCCATAGTTAGTTAATAATACAAGGATAACATTTTATCATGTGCTAATTTTTTTTAAATATGTATTTTAGCCAAATGAACAAATTTGATCTTGGCTTTTAAATCAGTTGAGACCAGTTTTTCACAGAATAATGAATACAATGAATGAAGAAAGCGATGCCTTGAGCAACATGACAGGGTCAGGTGCAGTTGGATGATGCCAGTAACCGCTACTACAAAATAGTCAGTGTTATAAGCATTTCCCATTTTCATCACTGAAAAAGTATGTGGCCATGACCTTGAGAACCAGTTGACCCTCCTTAAAAATGCACACATCTTTCTCTTTCCCTCCACCTTAATTCCCTTGTTTGTTTTTCATGGGTTGGATCTGACTTTAGTCATATTGAGAGTAGTCCATGGAAGTCAATGTGTCTTAAGTTAGTCATGACTAACACAAGTCCCACTGAGTTCCTTGGGTTTGCTCTAGACATGGCTAAATCCAGATGAAGCCTGATCAGAGCAATGAGTCCATCCAGTTCAATACTCAGTTCACACAGAGACCAACTAGATGCCTGTGAGAAATTCTGATTTGTGTGTGTGTGTGTGTGATATATTGGATATTTTCTTCTAAACTCCCTGTGAGGGAGAAACCAGCACAGGTGGGATACTAAAGCATCAGATCAATACAGACATAAATGTGTCTACCTGAGCACCTATATTTGGGCTGAATGAAATTCCATTTTTTAAAAGTTGCATCATTACAGTTTGCAGCTTCAGTTCTGGCATTGTGATCTTATATGCATCTACCTATCTTCTCAGAAGTATTCCTGTTGACCTCAAGTTGATCAATTGATACTAGCCCTCCTGGTCACAGGTTACACACTGTATTGGAGACAGTATGACCCTCATTACCAGTTGCTGGGGAACATGGGTCAGATGATGCTGTTGCGCTCATGTCCTTCCCACAGGCACCTGATCAGCCACTGTGTGGCAGAATGCTGGACTAGCTAGGCCTATGCTCCGATCTAGCAGGAATCCGCGTTTTAATACTTCCAGATAAGTGTGTACAGAGTTGCAGCCTGGCTTAGCTGGAGCCAGACCACTGGTCCATTTAGTTCAGTCCTGACTACCCTGACTGGCTGTGATGCACCAGGGCTTCGGACAGAAGTCTTTCCCAGCACCACTGGGAGAGGCCAGGAACTGGATCTGGAACCTTGTGCAGGCAAAGCATGCGTTCTATCACTGAACAACAGCCTTTTGCGAAAAACCAAGTATGGAAAAAGGCTAAACTGAGGTGGATCATGCAACTTTGTATGGCTCCATAAATCTGAAACATAACTGTGCAGAATATGTGCACAAGATGTTATCTACCGCATTAGAGGCTGCAATTGTTTTGGCAATGTCGTATTACCATAGGCAATTACACAATTTAAACAGAACAAAGAAATCTTCTCTTGAGGATGAGTAGCACAGATTTTAATAACTAGCTTTAATAATGAAATGTGATATTGATTTCCAAGCAGATAGAATTCTTTACTTAGGACTAGAAACCTTGGGAAGGAAAATAGTATTTAAAAGCAAAACCTGCATTTCTGGAGATAATATTTGTAGCTCTCTCTTTGAAAGACTGTCTAATTAGAACAGGGTGGGCAACTTCAGAGGGTTGGGGGTCAGCTTCGAGGAAGTCCATATATACCCCACCAAAATTAGTGCCACCAAATTGCTACTGAATTTCAAAAGCAAGTCAGCAGTGAGAGAAAACTGCATTCCCTTGTTTTAATGCAAAATCATGCTCCAGAAGACTGGTGTCACAGCAGTGGTGCTTTGGGAGTGACTGAGGTTAAAGGAAAAGGCCTGGGGAGGCCTTGCGAGTGGCCCGTGTTACGTCTGGGAACAAGAAACTTCCCCACTACTCTTTAACGTGCGTTGTTAATAATTCTATAGCATCTACAATCACTGTTGCGACATGCCTTCAAGACATCTCTGACTTGTGGTGACCCTAGGAATGAGAGCCCTGTCCTGTCCTTGGCAGCATGGTTCAGCTTTTGTAAGCTCAAGGTTGTGGCTTCCTTCTTGGAACCGATTCATCTCCTAGTTGGCCTTCCTCATCTTCTTCTGCCTTTTCCTAGCATTACTGCTTTCTCCGCTGAGTCTCGCCTCCTGTTATATTTTAGTGGTGAAGAATATTCGAAGCCAAACATGTTTTAGGCTGGGCTGGGCAACTTGTGGCTTTCCAGATGTTTTGGCCTACAGCTCCCATCACCCTTATCAGTGGTTATGCTGGCTAGGGCCAATGAGAGATACTGGCTGATACACAGATTCATGGAATAGTAGAGTTGGAAGGAACCAGAGGGCTATTGGGCCCAACCTGCTGCTCAGTGCAGGACACCAGGTCAAACCAGCCCTCTCAGATGGCTGTCCAGTTGCATCTTGAATGCCTCCACTGTGGGAAAGCCCACAACCTCTCAGGGTCATTGGTTCCATCGTCCTACTGCTCTAACATCTGGGGAGCCACAAGTTGCCCAGCCCTGATCTAGATTTAGACACGAATTTTGAGTTAGTTACCTGAACAAGTGGAAACAGAAGCCTGGGAGACAAAACAGCAGCAAAAAGCTCCCCAAAGCCCACCCAATCCTCCTTACATCTCCCATCACATCTCTCAGTGTCATTGAGAGAACAGGCAGAGAAATACAAGCCTTAAGTGAGTCCAGTGAATCCAGGAGAGAAGGAAAAACCAGGGTAGGTGCTCACCTGCCATAACAATCTATACTTGGGAGTTTCAGGGAAGAAAGACTCTCTATAGCACCACTTCAGTGCAGAAGAAAGCTATATCAGAAGGTGCCGTGGCTAGTGCTGGAGGAAGGGCCTGGCCCCTTGAGCCACGACACCCTCAATGTCAAAGAGGCAATAGAACAGTTAAAGAGTCCTGAGTGGCCCCATGAATCTGAGAAAGGTCACCCTGTTGGGACAGTGGGATCATTTTCTGGCAAGCACCCAGCCTGCCATGCTCTTGATCTGAGCTGGACTCTGGCACACAAAGGGCAACACACATGTGGGGAAGTTTAAAATGGGCAGCCAGCTGCAACCCTAAACATAGATGCCAAATTGGATGCTTTGGTGTTTAAAGAGAAAGATCCAGAAATTGGAAAGGTCATGTGGATGTGGCTTGTCAAGAGTTACCACCTTAAAGGCCTTCCTGTTGATGGTGAGATTTCTGTGCTTCTAAGTGCAATCTTTAAATCAGCAGATGCCAGTCTGATGTCCATGCACGACCGAGGTTACCCTCTCTTTGGTGATGCATAACTTGCCCTCCTAACTGGTGTGCGTGTGAGGGTCCTCCACCCACATGTGGGATTTGAAGCTGCGCTTGCACTAAGATCCATTACAGACAAATGCCTCTCCATTTCCCTCATGTGTGTTCTCAACAGCCATGTGTTAATTAACAGAAATAGCATGAGTGAGAGTCAAAAGCAATGCTCTGTGTGTTTAGACACAAATAACCTACAACATTCAGCATTCCCTAGACCGCTGCACCAGCGAGGGAATCCTGGAAGTGGCTGGGTTTTGTTTTGTTTTTTGTTTTTTCTGTCAAAACCTGTTCTGGATTGCACTTAAGGGTTACTTAGGAAAGTACACCGAGTTTTACTTGAGGACTTAAGTGCCACTAATGATGAATTTCTAAATATCTGAGAGCCGAATGGACACATTTTACCAAACATAACAGTCTATTCATAGAATATAGAATCATGGAATGGTAGGGTTGGAAGGGGCCAAGAAGAACATCAGGTCCAACCCGCTGCTGTTGCAGGGCGCCAATTTACCCCATCCCACCATATTATGATGAATGCCGGACATTTGGTCTGTTGATATTCATACTGGACAATCACAGACTAAAGGCACAATCCTATGCGAATTAAAACAGAAAGAAAGCCAGCAGCTGGCAAGGGCATGCCTGGAGTTAAAAGCCTTTTTTTCTTGTCTAAACATGCATAGGATCGCACTCTAACTGTGAATTCTCTGAAGTCGACTTTTCAGACATACTCACATGAATATTGGCATTCACATATAAATCACTAATATCACCATTGCTGCTTTGCATAAAATTAGCTCAGGATTGTCAACGTTGACACTTGAATGGCCACCCAAATGTTAAATGCTAACATATACAAAAAAAGGATTTGAAAAGGAAAACCCAGAACTGATCAGGATATGCAGAAGTCTTTGCAAACATGCCAACTATTAACAAGTTTATATCTTAGCAATGGACATGTTACAAATCAATATCCTAAAGCCATAAGACAGTTGCCCCACTAAGAGGGGCAGTTCGACCTAGCAATTGGAGCATGCAATTCAAGGGCAGAATGAGGAGCAATAGGTTGGAAAGCTAACCTTTAGTTAGAGCAGCACCATTTTTCTGGCCAAACTCTGTGTATGCAGACTGGCATTTTCTCTGGCTGCCATGGGAAAGTATCTGCCACTGGCAAGAGTATCTTTCGTTACAAGAGTATCTTTCGTTATCTGTTGAACTGAAACAGTGATGCAGTGGCTGGCATTGACAGTTCATTGTTCAGCCACTGCATAAGATTTTCAGCTGACCAAATCCCTTTGGAAGCTGGCAAGAGGACTTGAGCTTGTCCCCAGTACCTGGCAATGTGGGATTTACTGCTCTTGAATATTGAGGTTCCACTGAAGTATCAGTCGCCATCAGACTACTCTTCTTAGTATGAATAGAACTACCCACTGATCTCAGTAGGGCATTACCAGCATAACTGCTTGTTAAGGTTTCCTGCAAAGTTGGACTTAGCAGTTGAAGGAAGAATGCCATTAATATCAGTTTATAGATTCTTTTTAACCTGTGAACTGACTAAACCCTTTCCCATAGCACCGGTTGGAGCTACACTGCAAGCAGTTAACCCAAAAGGAGTAAGTGAGCTGAATTTAGGGGAATGAAATGATTTACTAATTTACTAACTGGATCGGGTGACAAGGATGTGGCTGTTGCAGAACGCACAGAAGCAACAACATGATTCCCAGGTGTATTCTTCAACTTAACTCAGCGGTCTGCTTTCCCTTCATAGGTGCTTAAAAGGGGGAACTGCCTGTCACCAACCAGAAAACACAAATTCAGCCTCCGCAGGTGGGTGCACCTCCTACCATCTGTGGGGACTGCGGCCCCAAAGCTACAGCAAGACAAGAGGCTCGCACGGTCCCATTGTGCAGACCTGATATTTGCGGACTTTTGTTCCACCCGGCTGTCCATGTGTCAAGAACAGGACCCTGCACTCTAATTTTCCTCAGTTGATTAATTATTATTTTTAAAGCCAGTCAATGGATAGCAAGGAACACTCATTTTCCCCACCCCACCCACAATTTTCATCTTTACAATTAAAGGCGATTAGCTGGCATTCCCTTTAACCGTCAAAGGCGCACAGTGGCAGAGCTGTAGCCACAAAAGAGGCGCAGCAAATGAGAAGAACATGTTACTACACTGCATTTGAGAAAGTTTGGCTCCAAGCTATGCACTGATTAATATCAGATCTCCTCCTTTACTTGCCTCTTGACAATCTTGTCACATCTGTCTGACAAATCCTTACAAGCTTATCCAAACCAAGGCAGCCCCAGTCATGCTTGGGGACTCGCTGGAAGGAAGCGGCAACACCAGCCGCGCACTGATGTGCCATCAGTGAAACTAATGAAGCTGACTTCAGTTGCAGGCTCCCGGAACAGTAAAAGGGAGCACGACGTGCCTCGAGCTTTCGCAACACAGTGCAGGGTTGCTCACCGGAAGATAAGACAAACAATCACCTCCCAAGGTTCAAGGAGCCAAGGAACTGCCTGATCAAAAATGCTTTTTAAAATACTTCGGCAGCAAGCACAACCAGGCTGCACAGTTTAAAAACAAAGCAAAATGGGGTACAGTCTCCTGTCTTTTTCACGCTTTGAAAGGAAGAATTTCTTTCCATATCTTAATCGTTAATGCTTAATTTGGGTGCTATTAAGCAGGAACATTCATTTTAATTTCTCCATAATTAGAAAATAATTAATTCTAGCACCCCAAGTAAATTGGCATGGAGCATTTGTCTGTAAAATTAAAAAACTGGCTTTTCCTCTGGAGTGTATTTTTAATATTTCTAAAGCAGGCAAAGTTATCTCAGGATGTTTGTGTTTTTAAAAGAAATCTTTTTATTTGGTCAACAATCTGTCAACTCCTTCACTTTTTTAAAGGAGCAATGCAGTATAGTTCGTTCTCCCCCCCCCCCCCCATGGAAGAATGTGGGTGGCGGTAAGAGATTTGATCTGTTAATGTAGCAGGAAAGTAAAATTAACTGTTTCTTTAGCTTGGCCAGCAAAATATTAGTATTCAATTGACATTTTAACATTAAGGGATGAAACTACAAAAGACAGAAAGCTCTAACGATAGATCAGCATTATTATTCTGAGATACAACAATTTAGTTTTCTCAAGTCTTCTTGCATTTTCAAAGCACAAACAAACCACACAACTACAACTCCTAGGGACAGAATCTCCTGAGAATTAGGGTGAGAAGCCTCTTTTACATGACATATTCTGGTTGGCAAATGAACTATGACTCTGAAGGGCACACACCATTCCAGAGCTAATTTCAAAAGATTCTTCTACAAAATTGCATTGCCTGCTCTCTTGTGCATTTTCGGCATCTCTCTAATAATAATGTATTTGCTTAGAGCACTTGACTCAAAATACACCGAAGTCACAAATCATGAATCTGATAGCTATTAATGTACATACAGGACCGGTGCGATTAAACATTGTCAGATCGTCAGTAATTTATGGAACGCTGCTGCTTCAAACTGGGAGGAGAAGAAGAATACGTGGTTTGATTTGGCTTGATCACAAACACTTCCTAATAACTTACAACATCCCTTTACAGTGCATTTCATCTAGAAGGCCAGATTTTATATATATGCAAGGTTGGCAGCCCAAAACAAACTTGCTGAGAAGTGTATCTTATTGCAGTCAGTGCTGGCTTTCTGAGCAACGCTGCATAAGGACAGGCTGTTACAAATCATTCCAAAATGCACCGCAAACAGTTAAATAGGAACCTGAGCGGGCAGCACTAGGCTTCCTCTTGAAACCTTATTGTTTGCCATCCCAGGACTAGAGCTTGTCAAGAAGGGAATCTAAAATCAAAATCCATGCACAAACTACAAAAGAACTTTCCTTACCTCCGACATTCTTATGGAGCATATGTTTCGAGAGCTATAAAACAGTTTCCCATCCCCTCCACCGTGAGTTGTGCAAAGAACCACCAGGAAACATTCCTGTCTGTACAAGTAGGGAAGGCAGAATCATCACACGCCTTGGTCTTTACCCTCGTCTGAAGGCAATGCACCTCTGCGCCTGATGTACGCTCACACTGAGCACAGGGGAGTGCGAGCAGAGCCCTCCCCCTCTTGGAGAGCTCCTCCAGAACCTCACAGCCCGAAGTTGTGGGACTGCCGCTCGCTCCCACCTCTCCAGGATGCTCCCACCTCAGCACTCCGGACGGGAGTGTTTTGGCTTGCCCCTGCAGTCACAGGGCAGAGCCCCCCACAGCTGGCTCGGAGAGGGCATGACACTCATCTTTCACAGAGGCTTGATCAAAAGAAGCCAGGGCGACCTGAGGCTCTCCTGATGCAGCATGGGGAGAGGCGCTACCTCTGCTCCAGCAGCAACTAACAAAGGCATTAAATCAATGCAGCTCACCCAAGGCCTGTATTACCCACTTTTGGTGCACGTCTCTGTCCCCCCACCCCCATGTGAAACGCTTGCTAGAAACACAGCTCTGAAGTTTTTCTTTTCCCCTAATGTTTGGGGGGCAAGGGCACACGTGTGTGTGTGTAATTGCCCTACTTGAGGGGTGTGTGTGTGTGTGTTTAAGCATACACATGCTTTCTGAGCCCCTACTGGTATCAGAAGGCTTTGAAAAGGTTCAAGAAGTGGGGAAAGTGTTCTTTAAAAAAACAGATTTCAGAAACAAATTGAATCGATTTTTAAAAATTACGGGAGAGAGGGAAAGCAAGGAAGAGTTAGACACTAAAAGGAGGCAGCAACTAACGATCCTAATGGATACACGCCACACATGCAAATACGTATCATAAGCCAGGGCTGGAAATTACTTCATAGGCTGCAGAACCAGCATCTGTTTGCAAAAGCTGGAACCTTGCTAGTTAAACCTGAGAACCCGTGTTCAATTGCCAGTGCAGTTAAAGAATTCCTGTGATCCTAAAGGGGTGCTTGGCTTCCCTCTCCTTGACTCGAGCGAGAGTCTGATCTGCATGTGGCTTTAAAAGGCAAGGAGGGCTGTAGCTCAGGGACTGGGCAAATGCCTCACGGCACCAAGTCCTCAGTCCAGTCAGACTCATTGCCAGACTGGGAAACCTCACACCCGGAACCTGGAGAATGACTTCCAGAACCAGTCAGGTAGCTACCACAGAGTGAAACAGACCTGCTCTCCAGTTCTGACTAACGTCCTTGGAGGGCTGGTGTCAAGGCTCGGGGTGGCTGCACACCTGCTGAGGGCCTGTACCCCAACAGGTGCCCTCCAGCAGTGGAGTTCCTCTTTGTTATCGCAGAATCACAGAATAGTAGAGTTGGAAGGGGCTCTGGAAGCCATCAATTCCAGCCCCTTGCTGTTGCAGGACACCCCGTTATACCATCCCACTCAGATGGCTGTCCAGATTCTTTTTGAACATCTCTAGTGTGGGAGAGCCCACCACCTCTCTCCATCATTGCACTCTGCATGCTCACCTGCCTCTTGTTGTGGTCCAGGTGGTGGGAGGGGAGGGCCATGGCCTAGCAAGCAGGCAAGCAGAAGCAAAGACGAAGACCAGGGCGAGAGCAACGACAGCTGGTAGTGGGAGGGTGGATTGCCTGTGGAAGGGCCCCTTTGGGTGTCCTTCTCAAGGGCTGTCCAGAGCCATGAGCGGGCACTGGTCTGCCGTCTTCCTCTGATCTGATGGGCTCTGGACAGGAAAGCAGCTCATCACAGAGGCAGCACTGCTCCAGGGGCTGCCACTTCCCAGTGTTCTCTCTCTCTGCACATGCGCGATGCCTTAGTAATACTAAGAAATGGGATCCAGGAGAAGGTCATGCAGACGAAGGGCTGAACCTGGTTCAGGGCAGAGTGGCCCCCATGGGTCTGTATCCAACATCCACCCTGTCACCTGAATGGTGAAGCCGGAGCTTTCCCCAGAAGCAACAGTGACAAAGTCGAGGCTGCTGCACTTTGGGTGCAACATGAGAAGGTAAAACTCCCTGGAGGAGACAACCGTGCCAGGGAAAGTTGCAGGCAGAAGGAGGAGAGGAAGACCAACCTCTGGGAGATGGATTGACCCCGTAAAGGAAGCCACAGCCGTGCACCCCGAAGAGCTGAGCAGGGCTGCCATGGAGGGAACATTTTGGAGAACTATCATGCATAGGGTGTCTGTGCATCAGAGATTACTTGCCAACAAGAACAACGTTTGATTGTGTCTTTTCCGAGGAGGACTAACATTGGATGGGATCAACTGAATTTATCACCTGATAGAGTCAATTGGCTGCAATCAGCAACGTGTTTGCATATATGTGTGTCTGATCCAGAACCTGCTTTGTTGCCATTCATTCATATGGAGTTGTTATTATCCTTATTATTGGCTTACACTTATACCCAGCCCTTCTTCCTCTTGCAATGAACTCAAGGCAGCTTACCAGGTTCTCCTCTCCAGTTTTTCCTCGCAACAACAGCAACCCTATGAGGTAGGTTAGGCTGGGTGTCCATGACTGTCCCAAAGTGATCCCATGAGCTTCATGGCTGAGAAGGGACTGGAATGCAGATCTCGCAAGTTGCAGTCCAAAACTCATTTGGGAATGCCTTTGCTATGGGAGGGTGGGGTGAAAGGTGGCCATCCTTTAAAATGGCTGCTCTGCAGAAGCCATGGTGTCACTGCAAAACATGCAGCCTTCCTTCCTGTGCCCCATTTCCCATGCCCATGATACCGATGGGTTTTTCTTTAGCGGCAGATTATTAGCAAGCCTATCCAGAATGTGGTGAACATCAGATGGAGTTTGTGCCAGCACTGAACTGATCCATAGGTCTAACACTGTCAGGGCCCCGCTGCCTCCTCTGTGCTTGGGTCATTCGCCTAAAATCATCATGTTCATTCAAGGGCTGGGTATGTGCCATATTCTAGACATTAATTTTGCACGAGGAGCAAAAGGTTGATCTAGTGGTACCAGTAAATAAATGATGGCAACAAAACCCATCTGCTCTTGCACTAGCATCACAAGAAGAGTTCAGCCAGGCCTGCTCCTCAAAGCATCTTGCAGATTTCTTGAAGGAGGGAGCCCAGGACATGGGTGCTGCCGCTCTGTCTCAGGCTTGCAATCCCTCCTAGGCTGTGGCATATGAAGTAACCGAGCTATCTAGTTATCTGCAGATTTATTAATGGCACTTGGGAACAAAAGAGACAAGAGCAACACTTGATCAAGAGTTGCTTAATCCCAGTCACCCACACCATGGTGAACCATTCTGTATTTCTAACTACATCATTATAATGTAGTATGCATTATATGCACATTTTATGTAAGTTGTTTTCCACTTCTGAGCCTTGTGGGAGTTAGGGCTCTCCTCTCCTCCCTCTCTCTCTCTCCTCTCCTCCCTCTCTCCTCTCTCCTCTCCTCTCCTCTCTTGTTGCTAAAGGGTTGTCCACTATTTTGAAAATGTCCCCTTGAACAGTCCCCATCCAGTTTAGAGAAAGAGAACTGTCTGAAGGCAGAGCTGTGCTTTGCAGTGGACTTCCGTGGCCAGTTGTGAATCACCAGAAGAGAGCAGATGCAACGTAGTAGAAAGACAGGATGTTTTGCCATGATGCGGGTGACCTGTGTGTAGGCAACTTGCTTTGCTATCCCTTCTCACGTTTCATCAGGTCTGTACTGGACATGGACGGGGCAGTCCTCCAAAGAGAGGCTGTCTTCAAACAGTCTTCTGTCCCAGAGCACACATGGCTACATCAGGCCGATACTGCGGTAAGGAGCTGGCATCGCTATCCCGCACCTGGTCAGCTACAGCTGCCCAGGGCACCCACACTGGACGGCGAGCTGGGAACCTCCCTCTCCTTCTCCCACACTGCCCTGCAGTGAAACTGCACCTAGTGCTCTGGAGCACGGTGAGAAATTAAACGGCAGCTCCCAGCCATCTTCGTAATGTTGGCGCCATCACCACTGCCAAGAAGGCCTGCGGGTACCTGCCAGTGTACGACAGTTTGGCCTTCCTTAGATCTGCGGGGGCCAAACTGTTACAGTCAGAACCAGCACCTTGAATTCCACGGATGAGCATCTAGAGGAAAACTGATGACCACACATATGGAGTCTCCCTGCCACAGCTGGCACAGATAAGGGCACAGGGAATGATGAAACCATGCACTACAGCAATTCTGTACAAAAATCAGACATAACTGGCCATAGGGAAAGTGTTAAATCCAATAAACAAACATACCCAGTAGAAAACCCAGGAGAATTTTTCAAACACTCGAGGCACAATCCTACTCATGTCTCAACAGGTGGGTGGAGAGTCCTGCAACCCCAAAGCGTCCTCCAGCCAGTCTACCAGGAGTTGGTAGGACTTCAGTTCTGTCAAAACATGCACAGGGTTGTGCCGAAGTGGATTTCTAAATGGATGTAGCATCTTCCCTATGGCCAGTTAATTATAATACTTTTATAGACTTTTCATAGTATGGGATAGCGTTTCTTTTTCTAATTTGTTTGTAAGGCACATTTTATACTAACAAAATGAAACAGAAAAAGATCTCTAGTGACTCACAGATCAAGGGAGGGATTTTTTTCTTTTTAAGGCATTTTCTCAATTCAGTCAGTTCTGTAATGTAAATAATATGCATAGGTGAGAAATTCATATATTTGTTTGCATTAAATGTCTTTTTAATTTATTTGCTGCACTGATCTGTCGCCTTTCTGTCAAAGCATTCCTGATGGGTTGCATTTTATAAGAATGGTTTGCAGTTTAAGACACAGCACAAATGGAAATGGCACCAAACTCAGGTATCTAAACTTTCACATTGTTGTGATAATGATATTCCATAAGAAGCAGATGAAATGTTCGTTGCATGAGATGGTTCTGGGAGCAGAGGAACTACACGGATGTTGGGGCTTCCAACATCTGTTGCTTTATAGAGGGCACTCCTCTATTTGACTGACTGCCCAAGTCTGGTTTAGAGACAGGGAACCATAAAGAACAGGGAGAGCGGAGGGGAGGGTGGGCTTGAATTTTCCCATCCCATTAGCACTGACACAACACACAGCTCAGACTGCTCACAGCCTTCCCCATGAGGGAGAGACACTTTTCTATTTCAATTATTTTAAGCATTTCTAAATTTGCATCAATACCTATCAATTAGCACATACAGTTTAAAGTATGTTATATTAGCTTATATTATTAAGTCAAAGTCAGAGCAGGATTGGTGCCAGATGCCACCAAAACCAATGGCAGAAGTTAATTCTGTTTCAGTGTAGCTTCACATGTGGAGTCTAGATGGAGTTGTTGGGGTTGCAAAGAAACCAGCAGGAAAAGAACATACTAACATGTAGGGAGATGGAAAGAAAGAGCAGCAGGGAGAAGAACTCACTGCCTCTCAATGTTCTCCTGCTCCACCATCCCCCTTTTCATAAAGCACTGAATATTTTTTTTTTTCTTGGAGCCAAATTTTTCCCCAAGATACAGATGGAGAACTCCTACTGAACTCAACAAGAATTTTAGATGAGCACCTTAAGGCAACAGTGGACAATAAAGACAGATATATTCCCAAGGAATGAAAACAGAAGAAGGTATTTTTTGGAGAAGACGACACCTGATAATCTTAAATTAGAGGTGGAGATATTATGTTTAGTGTGCTTTAGTATTGTTATAAGTATATGCACAGTAGATGTTATAATAACCAAAACAACCAATAACAAAAGCTGCCAATGTATATGGCACCTTTCAAATTAGCTAATGTAAAGGAAGAGGCACATCTCTATTCCAATAGTTTATAATCTCCAATAGAGAGCCAGTGTGGCGTAGTGGTTAAGAGCGTGGGACTGAGAGGATCCGGGTTCTAGTCCCCGCTCAGCCATGGAGCCCACTGGGTGACTTTGGGCCAGTCACACACTCTCAGCCCAACCTACCTCACAGGGTTGTTGTTGTGGGGATAAGATGGAGGAGGAGATGTAAGCTGCCTTGAGCCCTTTGTAGGAAAAAGGCAGGATATAAATCGCAATATGAATGAATGAATGAATGAATGAATAATCGATGACTAGACCTGGATATTCCCATCACTCCATCTGACATGCTGAAGGCCTGCATTTACAATGTCAGTGTCTTCTTTTGAAGTCCCATTCCTTGGGGACCTTACTGGTCGAGAATGCATGATTCTCCCTGTATGTGCCTGGCAATCCTCTGTGGCCCCCTGGGACAAATGGAAAGCTATTCACAATTGTTGTTGTCGTCGTCATCATCATCATCATCATCATCATCACTACATTTTCATACTGCCCATAGCTGAAGCTCTCTGGGTGGTTTACAACAATAATCACAGAATCAGTCATACACTCAAGTCACCCGTCCTGACCCTGCTTAGCTTCCAAGGTTAGGCAGGATCAGGCATGTGGAAATGAGAGAGACAGAGCCTTCTGAGTGGTGGCACCCTGGTTATAGAATGCCCTATCCCTGAAGGTCTGGCTGTTGCTGACACTGATCCTATTTCCACATTTCTCTGCAATGCTTGGGATATTCAACCCCCAAATTGCCAAGGAGTGAAGTGACAAAGGTTTAATGATTTGGTTATAGGTAATAAGAATTCTACCTATTCTACCTTCTGGACTAACAGAAAGACGAACAAGTGTGTCCTGGATCAAATCAAGCCAGAGCTTTTCTAGAAGCAAAAATGGCAAAGCAGAAGCTGTCCTACCTTCAGGCATATTATGAGAAGGCAAGGCTCCCTGGAGAGAGAAAGTCGATGGCAGAAGAGGAAAGGGAGGACCAACTATGAGATGGGTTGACCCCATAAAGGAAGCCGCAGCCTTGAAGAGTAGAATGGAGCTGTCAGGGATAGGACATTTGGAGGGCTTTTATTCCTAGGGTCACCATATGCTGAAGACAACTTGGCAGCTCATAGCAAGAGCAACAAGAAGAATTCCATGCTAGAATATTGGCCTGTTTTGGTCCCACTGCTTCTGTCTTTGGACCAGTCTCTGAAAAGATTCTCTGCCCATTGGCCCTTGGGACAAGAATCAGTTCCTAGTCGGACGAGCTTCTGTACATGGGGATGAAGTTGGGGCAGCTGGATGGCCACCGTGGGAAGCTGGGAACTTTGGTCTGGGCCAGTTTGGTTTTCCTATTTTTCAAAGTAATACTCTGCAAGCAAATTGTGCTGAGAGATTGTCCCCTCCTTATGCTCAGGAGTTTATAGAGCTCCTTGTTGGCTGTGTATTGAGGTATGCATTCATCACAATGTTTTGAATTTGGTCAGCTCCCACGTCCTAAACTACTAGTTCACATCATGGCAGATTACTTTCTTTCAAGTGCATCTTCTTGAGTTGCTGCCTTTACCAAATACTTGAAATTTTAAAAAATCAAATGTGTCCTTACAGATTTCTTCAAGAGGAAAGGTCCCTGAGAACATTTTCTGGGTCCAGTAAAATGCGGCACTGCTCTGGAATGATCCCTCCTTGCAACATTTGCTGTTGCAAACTTATTAAAATCACACTCACGAGGCTTGTGTAAATAACAAAGAAAATTTCTTTAACTCAGTGCAACAGTTCGATATTTCTGTTAGATATTTTAAATAAAAACAAACTTATTTTTCATGCAAAGTATCCCCCAGTTTGGCTCTATCACAGAACAAATTTTGGATCATTTTACTTGTTTATGTTGGTATTGCCAAGTTACCTATAAATTGTTCTAAATTCTCCCAGTCAGTGATTAGCTATGCATTGAAAATTAGGGAATGTCTCATCTCAGTAGCAGTAAGTTTCACAGACTGTCTAGAAAATATTTTGACTTTTCCCCTACTGGATTAGCTTCACCACACCAGAACACATGAGGCTGCCTCACACAGAATGAAACTATTTTCTGTTTGTCATGTATTCATACTAGAAAGAGCCAGGGAGGTATATTTTGTTAAAACCATTGTGAAAGCAATTTGCAGGTTTAGTGGATTACATCATCTGTTCATTGATGGAACTGCAATATTTTTAGGGATATATGAACATTTTGTGTCTGTTTGCAAATGCACATTTGTGCTAATACAGGCTTGCTCTAAGCCCATTTGCACAAATCCACTCCAAAAGTTAACAACTAGAGCACATGTCCACCAAATCCATGCAGATCAGAAAGAGCCAGTCCAGAATGGATTAGCAGAAATCAATATTCATGTGAATCCATTGCAGCTTTCTCAGACATCCCTAAGAATGGCTGCAGGTTCTCAGAGGAGACGTTCACATCAGCTACTGGCTGATTAATTTATGAGCTTTTTTTCAAACTAGCAATGCTAGGGATCGAATGCGAAGCATCCCACATTTAAAGCATGCACACAGATCTCCAATCTCTCTTGAAGCCTGTTGGAGACCCACTACCTGCATTTTAGGGAAAGCAAATGTTTCCCATATGAGTTATATACACAGTAATGCTCTCTGCCAGGTACATGTTCCAGATTGCCACACATTAGAAATAATCTTGATCTCTTACATTTGTTTCCTACTGACAACAGGAAAGGAAAGGTTAGGGCTATACCAAATGACCACCAAGTGAGTCTTTAGGTTTGGAGGAGAAGTTTCCAAAGGAGCATTCTCTGAAATCTCCCCCCATACCTATTTTTTACATAATCTTTCACTGATTTCCTGCAAGGCACAGTTTCTTGCTAATGCTGCAGTCTAGGCAAGTCGGGATCATGATGCTGGAGTGAATACCATAGCACTACACAGGTCATCAGATTTAACAATATGATGGAAAAAAATCATGAAGTCAACAAGGAGTGAGGGTAATGCTCCACCGCCTGTTCCAAATTGGTTTCCTGATGATGCCACATCACTTATCAGGTTTAGTTATGTCACAATGTCACAAAGTCAACTGTGAGTGACAGTAGAAACATTACCCTTGCTCTGAATAGGCATCAGCCAGGGACTCATTTTGTGAACCACCCTGACTCCTTTTCTGAACTCCTAATCATCAGAAGACATGTGCAAGCATTAATCACAAGAATTCCCTCTTTCAGCTCATCCATGGAAAAACATGTTGAAAGGTATCCTAAAGACCAGTTCATAAGAATGCCGAGTCTGTATTTGCTGCTTGAAATCCCTGTAGCTGTTAACTACCTTCCTATGGCGAGCTATATATGTATTTTTGCATGCACCACGAAAGGACTGGAATTATTTCTGTGATCATAAGAAGAAAGCTTAATCTTGGGCATCCCGGCAGCCTGTATACAGATGAAGAATTGACACAGACAGAAATCCTAGCCAATTCAATTCAGGATCCTTTAAAAAAAATTATATTTATTAGGTTAATATCCAACCTTCTTTCCATTTGCAAGGAACCCAGGGCAGCTTACTTAGTCTTCCTCCTCTCCATTTATATCTTCATAACAACCCTGTGAGGTAGGCAAGGCTGAGTCACTGACTGGACTAAAGTCACCCAATGAGCTTCATGGTCCCCTTTCAGCTTCCAGTATACTTCGAATAGTTCTAGCTAGTCTTGCACTGGCTAGATCAGGGCAAAGCATCTCTGGGGAGGAAGCAGCCCAGAAGTGGGTCTGATGGCTGTGTGAATTGGTTATATGAGACCCTGACAAGTTCAGTGCTAGCAAAAATGGCACAGGCCCAGCTGTAATATTGAAGCAGCAGATGCTTAACCAGCAGTCATGTTGTTTCATATTCATTTGCACAACCCACGGCATTTCCTGGAGATTTCCATGAGTTTTATTGCAAGCCCGCAGTTCGGAAGTTCTTTCATCCTGGTGGCAGAACAAGCTGAATGAGTAATATCTCATCAATGCGAGGTGACAATCTCCCCTTTGTTTTCCCAGGGAGTGTTTAAGGCTGCCATGGTGGTGACTAAACGTGTGTCAGTAGCAAGCTCGTACAGAGACGAAAACAGTATTCGGCTTACTTTAGAAAGCCTTCGCATATCATAAAATCCCGTTCAATTATTTCTTTCTAGCTGCCAAGAAAGCAACAATGCATCAAGTCAGTGGTTCCTTTCTAGGAGGCGTGAGCCAGATTTCATGAGGCAGAAGAGTTAAAAATGGAAAGATTTGCTCAAAGGGCGCGATGTGCTGGAAGCCTCCACTGGAGTCCTCTAAGCAGGGCTGGGGCCAAGGCAAGCATGGGTGGCCCAGGCCCAGTACCCCAGTGCGGAGTCACTGGCAAAAGCCAGCTTGTGCCTGGGCCAAGCCCCGGTTCAGCTGCAGTCCCCTGATGACAACCTCTTTAACCTGCCCACAGATAGGAGCTGGACCACTGCAAAGCTGCCAGTGTGGAAAGCCATGGAGAGGCCAAGAAGAAATAAGCCACTCCCACATCCCTGCCCTGGAGAAGGCCACCTGTCCGGATGAGCAAGGCCAGTTCTGCCTCGACCCAGACTGGGATGGATTCAGTCAATCAGTCTCGTCCAAGAGCACTTCCAGCTGGGATGCCCCAACCTCTCAAGCACCTTCCCCAGGAAGGGGATATTGACTGGACAAAAGCTGGCATGGATCTCTGGTTTGAGGGATGGTTTCCCCCAGAAGTGGCCATCCCCGCTGACTCCTTCATACCATGATGCGGCATTCTCATGGCCCCTGATCGAGAAGCCATGCAGGCTGGTTGGGAGAGCATGTGGTGAGTCATACAGATGCGAGCATCTTCCCCACATGCTCCAGCTGCAAAACCCGAAACTAATCCCATGTACAGGAAAAAAAGACGGCCCTGGTTTCCTCAACAGACACTGCATCAGCAGTGGCATGGAAGTCAGCATGAAGGTGCATGTTTCTTCAAAGAGCCTCACAAACTCATCACAGCAGGACTCCAAATATCGCATTCATGGGAGAGATGCCGAGAGCCACTGAACCAGTTGGAAAAGCTCAGCAGAAAGCTCCTTGAGGACACAATAAAGGCAGAAGACAAAGATTTTCTTGCAACCTTTGCCATCACACAGTAATTGCAATTACGTGCTCTTTTCTATTCTTCCCCAAAACACCATGTCCACTGATCTCTCTCTCTGGCTGTAATCCTTCTGCACTTCTCATTTATAATTATTCTTATTTCAAGCAATTATGAGTGGCATTCTCTGACTCAATCTGTTCTCAAAGCCATGCCACAAACAGCTTGGACCAGAAAGATATCAACTAGTTTGCATGTCTATGCATCTTGGCCGGGTGGCTACTACAGATCAGTTTTGCTACACTGCTTTCTGTTTCAGATCCAGACTATCTTTCAAAAACTGCAACATCCCAAATTCTTGACAGTTGGAAGCTTGACTAAGGATGAACTGATCCGTAATTTCCAGAGAGGCAAAACTCAAAACAACCATCCTCTTTCAGAGGATCGAGCCCAGAATCAGTGCTAGGCTAACTCTACTTCCCTTCGGTTACAAGCCCTTCTTGCCACCAAAGCACAACGTGAAGATGGAAATGCCAGGCTAGGCTCAACTTCTTATAGCAGCAGGAGAGAGCGGCTCTTGTCCTCGTATCCCAGTTGTGGGCCTCCTATGAGCATCGAGTTGGCCACTGTGGCCCAATACCAGTGGCCTCCTTTCCTATGCAGCAGGACCCCCGTGTCTGCCGGGGATGAGTTCCAAGCACCCATCTTGGAGGCCTGAAACTGCGGATAGTAATGAACACCATACACTGTACAGCCAGCCCTCCACATTCATGGGGTTAGTGGCTTTCCCTGCAAAAGTGGAAAAATCAGAGATACCTCTCAGAAAAAACTGCAAATATCTCCAGGGACTCTCTTTGGGGATGCCACACTCTTTGTCCTGGTACTAGCTAGCCTCACCCACGTGTTTGGTCCCTCAGTGGGTGTGAAGGCTCTAGAGATATTTGCAGGTGTTTTTTTCCTGGAGATATTCATGGTTTTCTACCAGAGATAATTGTGGTTCTTCCACTTTTGCAAGGGTCCTGCACCCCTAACCCACATGAATGAGGAGGGCCATGACCAACTGCAGTTAAGTGAAACCGCGGTAAATGAGAAACAGATACGGGGTCCTACTGTACTCTCAATTCATTGGATCCAGTTCTGTGCTTCCTGCTTTCCTCGTTCATACTACTTGCTCTCTGGCAAGACTGCCTGTGCTTTGGTCTTAGATGCTGGGTGTCCTTGTGCTGTATCGCGATGGTGCCCTGCAGCACCAGGGGGTTGGACCCGATGGCCTTCGTGGCCCCTTCAAGGTCTGCTGTTTTATGATGCTATGATTTCCTTCCCACCCAGCTCAAGGCCCACACTTGACTGATCCCTGCGATTGTTTTCACAGTCCAAGCCAGCTTTCCTATTGGGCTGAGAGAGGCAGCTGCTTTTGAGAGTCACAAAAGGGCAACAAATATTTACTTATTTGCTTATTGATATACTTGATTGATTGATATAATACTTATTTGTATTATTGTATATTGCATTTGAAGAGTAAATTTAACAGGAAGTCAGAACCAAAGGACAAGCCAGAAGGCATGACTGAGGAGCAAATCAGTCGTCTCATCTTGACTTCCTTTTAGTTTGGCTTTGACTTGTCGTCATTCCTGAAGGCAAACCGGAAGGTAGGAATGAAGGGCAGCCAAAGGATACAGGGATGTGCCTGTGCTCGGGAAGGCTTTGTTGCTCAAGCAAGGCTCAAGTGTAAGCCTTCCTGCCTGGGAGCATCCACGGTCCAGTCTGGGCAGGCGGAGTCCATTCTGAGCATTAAGGGGAAGCTGAGCCTCTGCAGGAAGCAGTTCAGGGGCTTATTGCATGGGGCAGCTGCACTCACTTGCCAGTAGCTCCTGATGGCCACCATCCTGGCACAATCCAGATATCCACTCAAGAGGGCGAGCTGCTTCCATGATCAAACTCATGGCTGGTGGCTAAGTTGGTAACAGAGGAGTGCGGGCAGCTCATGCTCTTCTACAGCCACTTCACACATGCACTGATGGCTCCAGTGCTCCATTGTTACTAATTCTCTGTGTTCTGGACTGCTTCCTGTGGGTCCCAAAGAAAGCTAAAGCAAAGAGATAACACTTTTTGGGGGGGGGGGAAGAGTTGACCTGGCAGCCCTAGTCACACGGCATTCCTGAAATTCCCCAACTTCTGCTTAGGAAGAGCATTCCTTTGAAAAGTAGTATCAGCACCCAAGGCTCCTGAAAAGCCAGTGCTGCAGGCACAAAAGCCCTGACAGGATATGATAGATGGTTCCTTGACTTGTATCCTGATAAAGGGACACATTCCTACACTCACATCTTTCTTCACTACGTCACTCACTAATCTGAAGCTCAGGGCAAAAAAGAAGGTGCCACACAGCAGCCCAGGTCTTGGTTCCACTTTAAACTTCACACGCTACGACAGGTGTATACCTAAAGGCTCTGATGCATCCTCTAGGTGTACTCTCAGTGCCAAGAGTACACTCAGTCAGGGAGCCAAGATCAGATGACGTAGCAGCAGACCCTGCTTGGCCTTGCCCAATGTAGGAAAGACCCACATCTTTCAACAGCTAGCATTATGCAGGCTTGATATCAGACCGAAATTGTGTAATACCATATAGCTGTAAATTTCTTGATTGCAGACCGTATGACAACTGCAAGATGAAGCTGTGAGCTGCCTCAGTCGATCCGCATGGAGCAGAGAGGAAGGTTGTAACACGTCCAGCTTATTGAAAAATAGCCTTCCTTTTTGCTTTTAGAACAAATCGTAAAAGAATAATGTTGACCTCAAATGTGCTCTTTTCCTTTATTGGAATTATGAATATGTCTTTGCTGCCTGCAATCATGAATGTATAGTTTTTAAAAGCTTGAAGTTTTCAAAATATGTTTTAAAGAGCTTCTCCTATTGATAAGCTACGTAAAATGTACTTTCAGGCTGTTATTTACCTAACCAGCCCACGAAAAGAGCTCTCCTGCACACAAATACAGCTGCCCAACAACCTAATATATAACTCCCAGTGAAATGCGGAATTACAGTAAATAATCGCAAAAACACCACCACTCATGCCTCTGACCATGAATCTAAAAATCAGGGATGTGAAATAAAGAAAGGGCAATCCTATGTCATTCCCACTTACTCCCTAGTAAAAGGGTTTTGGGTTTCGGGTCACATGCTGGCTCAGTCCTTATGTGGCTCTCTCTTGACATTCCTGGGATTGCCTCCATTTTAGTTTTGCAAAGTGCACGGCCGAGCTACGGGGGAGCGGAGATCACCATGCAGTTGCTGAGGCTCTGAACACCACGGGCTTCCCGGCTGCCCCGGGAGTCTTCTTTCCCTACTTTTCCTCTGCCTGTCTCCACTAAGATG
The DNA here is from genome assembly GCA_023646645.1 of Varanus salvator macromaculatus. Lineage (NCBI taxonomy): Eukaryota > Metazoa > Chordata > Lepidosauria > Squamata > Varanidae > Varanus > Varanus salvator. Next base: position 12,562,080 of record JAIXND010000786.1, read on the forward strand.
TGAGCAGTGACTGGAGCTGGCGGGCGCAGACATGCCTCATCTGCGACTAGGACAGTCTCATGCACATCACCCCAGAAAAGAAACGCGTCGCCAAAGGAGAGGACAAAAGTTTCAGCAAAATTTGCACATGCAAATGTAGATTTGTTGAAATGAGTTGAGAAAGGATGACTATAACAGAAATAAAAATGCCATATGGAACTCGCCATCCTGTGTCCAAATGACTCAGGTGTCTGGTCCATCCACTGCACTGGCCTGCCTGCTGACGGGCAGCTCCAGAGCTCCTGCTTTCCCTCCTTAATCCTTTTATCTTTAATGGAACTTGGACTGGAGAGCCCTACAAACAGCAGATGCCTTCAAGGGAAGGACTGTGCTCTGCAAAGCAAAACACCTGGTCACCCTACTGCACACTGACGGCTCCAACTCCACAAAAGGAAGGGCTCACTACCCTAGTAAATTTTGAAGTCCAGGGACTTCCTGCTACAGTCCCCAAAGCCTCACCCCCAGAAAGAGGCCAGAAATGCAGGCAGCTGAGCTGTTCCCTACCAGCAGGCAGCCAGCGTGGCGGAGTGGTGGCAGTGCTCAGGAGATCCGGGTGGAAGTCCTGGGTGACTTTGGGCCAGTCATGGACTCTCAGCCTAACCTACCTCACAGGGTCCTTGTGGGGATACAATGGAGAGGAGGGGTTTTATATTAGCTGCCCCGGTTTTCTTGCAAGATGTAATGCAACTATATAAACGCATAAAATAAACAAACCTGTTTTAGCAGCCTGGACCTCCACCAGCAGCAGGTCTCTTGCACAGTGAATGGATCTCAGTGACCAACTGAACTAGTCACCCAGACTTGCAAATAAAATGCATGATTTGCATGATAACAAGAAACAAACTATTGTCTCAAATAAATAGTTCCCCCAGATATTACTCAGATTATTAACTTTGTATGGGTACAAATGATGGACAACGAAGAAAGCTGACAGGAAAAAATGGACGCGTTTGAAATGTGGTGCTGGAGGAGAGCTTAGCAAACACCCTGAACGGACAACCAGAAAGACAACCAAGTGGGTTCTTGAGCGGGCAAAACTCCCTGGATAAGACCATCACGCGAGGGAAAGCTGCAGACCCAAGGAGGAGGGGAAGACCAAATGCGAGCTGGATTGGTTCCACAAAGGAAGCCACAGCCTGGAATGGTCAAGGGCTGAGCCGGGCTCTCAAGAATAGGGTATTTTGGAGGGCTTTCATTCAGAGGGTCACCGTGTGTTGGAGACATCGGGATGGCCCACTACGACGTGGCACAGACTGCAGCTGAGTCCAGAGGGAACCGGGGGGCCTTGGAAAGAGGGTTCCACTTGCAGCCGGCCTTCCTGCTCACCGAAAAGCAGTGCTGCTGAATCGCATCTCCTTGATAACTGCCTGGGCACCAGCTTCTGTCACCAGCCAGGGAACACCAGGTATTGGCATCACCTCTGCAACTCACATAACCTTCCCCGACCCGGTGCCCTCGAGATGTATTAGACAGACTACAATGCCCACTGTGGGAAAGATGGCTGCTGTGGTCCACCACATCTGGAGCGGATCAGATTGGACAAGGCTGTTGCATGACCTCCATCCCAGGAAAGATTCCAGCTGGTAGAAAACATTTTTCTGGATCTGTCAAACCATCTCTCACCACTCGCCTTTCCTTCACATGCCTTGTCTTTCGGGGCTAAAGGACTCGAGAGCAGCAGCCAGCTGGACGCATTCTTGCCAGTGAGCTTCCGCCACACTGAACTTGTCAGCTCTTGGCTGCTTTTGTCACCGGGTGGGATGATGGGTGAGGTGAAGAACTCTGGATGCGCGTGTTTTTCCCTCCTTGCCAAACTGAGTTGTAAAAGCATTTTACAGAAGCAACAGCTTTTACACAAATCCAGTGTTAGAAGCAACTTGAGAGACTATAGGCAGGGGTGGAGGAAGAAGCCTCAAAATTCTTCCACAAATGAGTTGCCTTTCTTAAAAATTGTGTAGTGTTGTACATTTTTAAAAGATTGATATAAGCCATCTTCTCCAAAGTGTTTGGTTTACACTTGCTTACTCACCACTGAGTAAGTGGTGCTTCTGTGTTTGGTGGGAGAAATAGGAGATGTTTCGGCACATTTCACTGTGAGCGCGCGTTTGATGTAAATAAGCTATTGCAGAGTCCATGTGAGAAAAATGTAATTATTTAGCCCTGCTTTAATATAATTAGCAAGTACGGCACACAGCAGAGCTGTTTGCAGCTGAATATGCAGGTAGCTTTACATATCAATTAAGAAGTTACATCATGACTAGTCAGTCACAATTAGGAAAATGGAAACAGCAGACGACGAACGCTGGATGACATCAGCAGCAAATCAGTGCAGTTCAAAGCGAAAATGGTGCTAGTCGTGGGATTTGGCATTCCCCAACTGGCATTCCCCAACCCGGGGAATTGGGTTTGGCATTCCCCAACCTGGACATCTGCGTGCGAATTGCAGAGCAGCACGTGTGCCCTCCATTCTAGCTGTGAACCCTCAGCTAAGCTTTGAAAGGGGCTCGAAAACTCAGAAAGTCAACGTGTGACCAGGCAAACGCCAGCCACCAAAGGTTTCCCATTGCCCCACAGCAGGACAGGCCCCACCATTAGGTGGGATGAGAAAGCCGCCTCAGGCCATGGATGGCAGTCAGAGAGCAGTGGTGAGGTGGTGGAGGAGAGGGCTATGAACCGGGTGGCCACATATCCACCCGGTTCATAGCCCTCTCTTTCATAGAATCATAGAGTCATAGAATAGAAGAGTTGGAAGGGGCCATGGAGGCCATCGGATCCAACCCCCTCCTGTTGCAGGACGCCAAGTTACACCATCCCACTCAGCTGGCTGTCCAGTTCCTTTTTGAATGTCTCTAGTGTGGGAGAGCCCAGCACCTCTCTAGGCAGCTGGTTCCACTGCCGTATTGCTCTGACCACGAGGAAACTTTTCCTGATGTCCAGCCTGAATCTGGGTTGCCGCAGCTTGAATTGATTATTCTGTGTCCTACATTCTGGCATTAGCAAGAAGAGATCTTGACCTGTACAGTTTTAGTAGAATTTGTATATTTGCCTTTCCTTCAAGGAAAGGCAGGGGCCCAGCAATGGTATGGGTAACCTTTTCTGGGCAATCACATCAGATCTCCAGACCCATTAGATACCCAGACCGGTGCTTGTTCCAGCCTCTGTGACATCAGGGAGTTCAGCCATTCACTTTGTCACCAGTGTAGCAGCAACATCCCTTAGCATGATACAATATGGATTAGTGATGCTACAGTAGGGAAAGGCAGTAAGGAATAGCTTTGTAGATAAAGTGGATATTTAAAGTTGGCTTGAAACAGAGAAGGGGGGGAGGGAGGGGGGGAGAGAGAGAGAGAGAGAGAGAGAGAGAGAGAGAGAGAGAGATCAAGGCAGTTCCAGGCACCGAGAGCATCACAGCACAGGGTGTAAAGGGGAAGAGTGGGAGTAAACATCGGGATAATAACTTAATCTTCAGGCCAGCAAAGATAGCTTTGCAATCTAGTCCTTGAGAAAGACATTCTACTGAAGCAAACTCATCTGCACAAGAAACATACCTTCCTGGTCAGCCTGGAAGCCAGAGACCAGGTGCAAAAACAGCTGTCTTCCTTAGAGCTGTCAGCACAAGCAGGTAAAACACCTGGGCTCATACCTGTACGATGCATTTCTGTTCAAGTACCAAAAGCAATTCCAGGGAACCGGCAAAAGCCAGAGCTTTCATCTCAGACCTGGTGGTCTTATACGAAACCTACCCACCGTAGGCCACATCAGTGTGTTCTTGATGATCAGCTTGAAAGGGCTTGTTTTCCAGCCCTCACCCGCTGCCACCCTGGAGAACAGCGAACACACAGCCGTCCAAGGTAATTCGGAGGCTTCCTGTGATTCCGCTTGCAGCAGCCGGTGTGATGGAGCAGAGATGAGAAAATACACAGTGGGATGACATCGCTGTGGGGGGGACATGATCCGACGCATTGCAGAAAAGGAAAGGAAAGCCGGACACAGGGATGCCATTTTGGCAGCAACCTTGTGTCCCCCAAGCTACAGGACGAGCCCTGTCATTAGGCAGGTTGGGGATGCTGGGAGATGGTGGCTCAGGTTGGGGCAGATGGCTGCATGGCTTAGGAAGCACACCCTGCTCTAGCAGGATGCCTCCTGGTACAGCGGAGCATGCTGTCCCGTTACCAGACAGAAGAAAGATTCAGTTGCCAGCCCTGGTAGCTTTTGTACATAGCCTGGGAGGCGCATCTTGTTCTTTGCCCCAGGCAGCGAAATGTGCCAGGGAAGGCCCACCGGGCACCCCGGACCCACCCAAGTCCTGCCTGTGCTTGGGTGCAAATGTGGGGAAACCAGGCCAGCACTGGATTTCGGTTAAGGAAGGCCAAAGCTTCACATCTTCTCTTGACCTTGGAGCTCCCAGAGGAGCCCCGGGCGAGCCGGTTGCTCAGAAAGCCTTTTGCCGAGGATGGGGAGTGCTGTGCCAGTCTCAGACGACATCTATCTATTCACCAGGAATACCAGCCTTTGAGCTGATGGGCGGTGTAAATATATAATAAATGAATAAATATTAGAAAGAATTACAGGAAGAGTCACAGGGGATGTTCTTTAAATGAACTGGAGCGTGTTCTTAGCAATTTCACATGGAAGGTATGAAGGGCAGGGCTTTGAACCTTACTGTGCATCTAGGAAAGGCGCAGAAGATCAGTTGCGAGGGTCAGATCCAGTCTACACAGTTCCTGCCCCACATGCTGGAGTTCTCTAAATTACTGCACACCTTCTCCTGACTGCTGTTCAGTGATTAATTGGCTTTTTCAATTTTTTCCCATTCTAAAGGGCTGGGATACCTCTCCCAAGCCTTAGTTACTGGCTGTCAGGGGTTTAAGCTAAAATTCTTCTGGCGTTTGGGCTCCACCCTTTCTGCACGGGACAGTGGCCCCAGGGAGCTTCTCTGAAGCCGCTCTGGCCCTTGGGCTGCAAGGGGTCTGCCCTGATGCAGGTAGCTCAGGGCTTCCTTCTGCTGAAATCAGTCAGCACCCACGCCCATCTTTCAGGTCAACCTCCACACAGGGATGCCACGAGGGCACCAAGGAACGATCCATGCCATCCATGCTGCCCAAGCCCCTCGCCAGAGAGGGAAGGCATGTATAATAAATAACATCACATGTCACTCCTGGGTGGGCATCTCTCCATTGGCATTAATGGGGAAGGCAGCCCCATGCAAGAATCTCCTTTATGAATGGCGAAGCTTTGAGCTGGGGGCAGGACCTAGGGTGGCCGCTCAGGTATCACCAAAAAGGGAAATGCGTTACCAAAAAGAGTCAAAAAGGACATGGATTTGCATGAAAATTGCAAGTGCAGATTTATATGTATGGATGCAGGAGATGCAGGAAAAAAATAGTGTAACTTAAATAGAAATGTAGCAGAGATCTTACTTTACATGGAAGATTGGCCATGTGACTTCTGCCTTTTTTTTGGTCTGCTGCCCAGGGACTAACTCTCCCAGCTTCTTCAGGTCTTTATTTCAAACAGGTTTGGACTGGACAGCCCTTCAAACACAGGTCTATTCTGTGACAACTCTTCAAATAGAGGACTGCCCACACTAAAGTAGGGCGCACGGTCACCCTATGGTTGCAAAAGGCCATTGCCTTTAGATCATTCACTGACATCACCAGAAACACACACACAAACCCAGTTGGTAAAACTGCACGGAGCTTTTGTGTTTAAAAATCAGGAAAGGAAGACGTGCTCAGCTGAGTGGGGTGATTTAAGGCTACCGGCGGAGACCTGCCAATGCAGTTTTTACAAACCAAATGACAGAACCCTTTCGGTGCAGCGCACTCAATAATTTAGGCCCAGACGGTGACTAGTCCTGCCCGGGCATGTGTGAAGGAGGGTGCAGCAGGGCCAGGCACGGCAAGGACCCTCCGGGTGGCCATGAGCAGGCGCAGAGAGGACGCAGAGGGCTTGCTGAAGCAGATGCGGAAGTGGGGCACGGTCGCCTTCCACGGCCCTGCAGATGGGGTCATGGTCAGCGGGGCTCGGCCGACCCAGCTGACCTCTTTTACCAGGAGGGTCCTCTATGGAAGGGCCTGCCAGAAAAGCACCCCCTGTCTCAAGCCACCCTCTGTTCAAAGCCTATCTCCTCCGGTTCAGGCAAACATCAGAAGCAAACTCGAGCCTGGTTAGCTCCTGAGCCGCAAACAGCACTGGCAGCGCACCGGTCACCGTCTTTCTCACAGCGCAATCGCATTTCTCTCAAAACATTTCTAGAGTATTTGGTCTTCAGCGGGTGGTGCGCAAGGTGGCCTTTCTCTGCCCGCCCGCCTGCCCTCGCCCTCCTAGACCATTCTTGCCACCGGCACTCTTCCCCTCACTGCCTTCTGCCTCGATGTGGTGAGAAAGAGGGAGGGAGAGCGAGGTCAGGAGGGAGTGAGAATGCTGAGGAGCCGAGCCGAGCCGAGCCCACTTCCCCCAATGGCCATTTCGCTTCAGGGGACGGTGCCAGTGTGGTGCTGGTTTCAGGAGTCCGACCCTTTGGCGGTGGCGAGGACAATTGTTACAGGAACTTATTGTTTTATTTTTTGCTTTATTAATGCACTGTTTATCCTATTGTATTTTATTGCAAATCACCCAGAGAGCCCTCTCGGCTATGGAGCAGTAAATAAATGGAATGAATGACCTGTATTTATGCGCCTGCATTTGCCCATTTTATGCAAGCTGCCATCCTCCTCAGTCCTTCCTTTGGCCAATCTGTGAATGGGCACCCTACAAGGGGTGTGGGGAGGGGGTATGATGCATGCTTTAGTCCGATGCATCTGGAGGGCATCAGCTTCAGGGAAGGCTAGTTAGTTTGTTTGTTTATTTATTTATTTAAAGTTTTTATATGCCATTCTATTACTAAAAGTCTCTGAACAGCTTACAAGGAACAAAGAAACCAAAGAACAAAGAAACCATAACAACAACAACAACACACAACACACAGCATCCAATAAATAATGATAAAAACAAGGATAAATCAATTAATTGTTAAAATACTGGGGAAATAAAACCACCTTAGTTTATATTTTAAAATAGGAAAATATTTTTTTAAAAATTATTTCCTAAATGAACTCTGGGAACCATCTCCATGAATGTATTTCTGAAAGTATTAGTACAGCTGCTATTATTTGAAACGTGTGTCATAGCTGAGAAAAAGACAAGTATCACTCGCTGGCACAGCAACGATACAGACTTCACCAGGTACAGCAGCACAGGATATAAGTGGTGGGCTATGAGATTTATTATGGGGTGTCTCAGTGTTTACATTCATGTGTCCTTGGGCTGCAATGCCCACATAAGGTGCCCACTTACACAGTGCCAAAAAGGACGGTGTCCAAAAAGAGGACAGTGATGTTCACAGCAGTTGTACCTGCTAACACATAGGGGCAGATATAGATGTAGAACTGACTGCTACCACCTAAACAAAAGTGCATTCTATAGGGCACGGAAAGACTTCCAGCTCCACATGCAAAGTGCCACTATCATAATAACTTTGCACAATTCTACCCATGGAATTTGGAATTTGCCATGTTGCAGAGCTGGGAAATTTACAGAAAAACAACATCCAGAATGATCAGGGGTCTGGAGGCACTGCATTACATCACAAAATTACATTGGGGCTCTTTAGCTTGGGAAAAGGGTGAGTAAGGAGTGACATGAAAGAATTATATAAAACCAGTTATGGTCTGAAGACCACATACCCTGCTAGAACAATTTCATTTATTGAAAATAAAACTACCAATCTTATTACTCCCATTATACAAATCTATGGTGCAACTACACTTAGAAGAAAGGCCACAGAAACCATCACTATACATAGAAACGTAGAAATAGAGTGAGTCAGAAGGGATCTCCTGGGCCATCTGGTCTGACCCCCGGCTCCAGCCTGCTCCACTCATGACATGCCCACCATGTTGCTTGTCCAGCCTATTCGTAAACACCCGTTGGGGCTTCAACCGCCTCCCGTGGAAGCCCCTTCCATACCCTCGGGGTCCTAATGGTCAGGAAGTATTTCCTGGCATCCAAATTTGGTTCCTTGAGCTTGGCAAAGGACATTGTTGTGTTGGAAAATGTGCAAAGACATGCACTGAAAATGCTCCAGGGGCCGGAGCAACTCCTTTGTGAGGGAAACTTACAACATCTGGGATTGTTTAGCTTAGAAGAAAAGGGAGAAGTGATAGAAGTGTACAAAGTTCTGCCTGGTGTGGCGAGAAGGAGGCATCTTTCCCTCCCCTCTCTCATATCTCATGAGTCTGATAGGTGGCAGATTGGGAATAGATAAAAGCAAGGGCTTCTTCACACCTAGTTAAACTATGGAATTTGCTTCCACAACTTGAAATGATGACCCGGAAGTTAAATGGCTTTACACATTGGGGATTGGACACATTCATGGAGGAGAAGGCTATCAGTGGCTACTAGTCCTGATGGCCTTGTGCTACCTTGAGAAGCAGAGGCGCTGTTGCCAGGGAAGATGGACGGGGAATCCCGTTGCACTCATGTCCCGTCTGTGGGATCCAGCGGGCAACTGGTTGGCCACAATGAGAACGAATGCTGCACCAGGCAGACATGTCAGGAGCGCGCTGCTGCTGGTGGAGCTGTTCATGAAGAAAGGAGACAAGGAGACACTGTTCTCCTTCTCTAGTAGCATTGCATGCATCTGACGGGTGGAAGACTCACAATGGAGGAAAGGAAATCCTTTTTCACATATTGGCTAGGAAAGCTTCTGAATTCACTGCTGCTGGATGCCATCCTGGCCACCAACCTGGATGGCTCTCTGTGTCTAGTAGTCACAAGGTTTACGTCCAGGATCAAAGGAAACATGGGGGGGGGGGGCGGGCAGAGATGCCACTGTGCTTGGTGTCCGGCTTGGGACTCGCCACAGGTATCTGCTCTGCCACTGTGGGATGGGCACGTTATGCTCGAAGTGCCTTTGCTCTGGTCTAATAAGGCTGTTTTTCTGTTTTTTAACTTCTGATATCTGGAAGAAGGGGCTGAAATCTGAAGAATGACAAAGGCTCAGAAACCTTTACTGCAGAAGGCTGCTGGACTGGGCCTTTGAATTCTACCACTTTAAAGAAAAGGAAGGCAGGAAAAGGTCTGGAAATTCCACCTGGATGCTATCAGTCTTGTCCAAGTAAACAAGACTGACATGAGTGCTAGCCTGCTGGCTGGTACAGGTTAGGAAGGGTCACGGAGGCAAAACGATGACCCAGCCTGCCTCTAGATACACATGTTCTGGAATCTGTCACACAAGAGCAGGCACAAACGTGGATTTCAGCAAGAAGGTCTTCATCTTTCTTGGATTCGAAGGGGTGTGTGTGTGTGTGTGTGCGTGCACGCACTGGCGTTACTGCATATGCAGGGAAAATTGCATTAGGAGAACCATAACCAACACAATAAACACAGTAATAAATATATAAACATAACAGAATTATTACAATAATCCCTAAAGAAAAGGGATGATTAAAAATAGCCGAGCATCGAGTGCTGTACTGGACCAACAGATGTAGGGCAAATACAGAAAACTGCCTCAGAAATGTGCTGGAGGAATTTCTGGAGGAAGGAGCCGGGCTGCATTATTTGATCCCATCCCTGAATTTACATTCCAGGGGTCCCGACTGCATAGATGCCCTGCACATCAGCAGTTGCCCCAACTTCCGTGCCCACACTCACTCTGCACATGTGGAGAGTCCAGATGAAGTCCACTGAAATAAATGGCGTCTACGAATATGTTACTCATACCAGACCTAAGTCCTATTAGGTCTGCTCTAAATACGGCTAACTTTGGATCTGCTGAGTTTGCAAGCACTTCCATTCTGCAGAAGACTCTGAAGTGAAGGTGCCCAAACGATTCGTTAAGCAAACCTGACAGGGTGGCCATGTGGCCTCTTCTATGAAGGGGAGTCCTCTAATTGAAGAGCTGTCTTGTCTATTTCCTAGATCACAGGCCCAGGCAGCAAGGTCATGGGATGTGGTCTATCATGCTCTGGTGAGATACGCCTGCACTTCTAGTTGTATTGTATTAACTATTTCTCAGTTTCTCATCTAACTGTCTATTCACTAGAAACGTTTACGCAAACCATCACCCTCTTTTTCTGATGATTCACCATTTGGCCACCCTAAAATCTGGCCTTTGATAACAAAAAACTGTTGTGGTAATTCTTTGTCCACCCACGTGAAAAACTGCTTGGAGAACTCAGCGCTGTGATATGAAATTTAAAACCTGCTTTGTTGTCCATTTTAAAAAAAGAATAACCTTTTCCCAGCTGATGTTTTGTGTGTTTCCATCTCAGAATGCCGGCTCTCCAAGCAAGCCTGGATCTGGGTGGGGGGAAGGCAAGGGGGCAGTTTCCCCCACCAGCAGGCAATTTTTATGTTATATTTGTGATTGTGTGCAAATCACCTGCTGGGGTCATCAGGAAGGATTTTCAGATGTGAATTTGGACTACATGGACGAACATTTAAAGCAACTTTAAATGAAAGCAGAGCAATAATACTATTCCCCTAACCATTTTTGAAGAGCCGTCTTTCAGAGCTGCAAGAGCTGTTCTGATTTTAGCGGCAGATCCTGGATTTCAGTTCTTCAGAACAAAAAGCTTCAGAGAAGCATGCGACGCCTGAAGTTACGAGCAGAGCTGGAGAAACCCGCCCTGGAACCGCTTCACCCACACGCTGCTGATCTCACGATGGACGCTTTTTCTTATGTCAGAAAGACTGATTAAGATAAAGGGATATAGTCCCCCCAACACACCTCATAATTAAAAAAAAAAAAAAAAAGCTTTGTGCCTGAGGAGCAAACTCTCCTTTCATTTAGAACCATTTTGTGCCACAATTTTGCTCTAGAACGGGAGAAACTAGTTCAGTACTGAGGGTCACACTGGAAATAAATCATAAGCCGGAGGCTTTTGCTACAATGCCATTAAACAAAAAATCCTGGAAATAACTGACATACTTTGCACTGTGTTTCCAGTAATGTAACTGATATCAAAGTACAACCAGCAACAGCATTGCTCTCATCACAAAATGTCACCCTAGATAAGACAAAAGCAGAAAGCAAACATTGAGAATGCAGCCTTACAGGCCATGTGGAAACGCCACCAGGATCTTAAACGCACGCCTAGCAGCTGCATCTTTTTTGCTGTTGCTTTTCATCCTTTAGAGGAGGTGTTGGGGCCCTGTGCCCTGATCAGGACCTAGGCATGGTGGGAAGCAGGACTTTCCCCTCCTGCTCTTGGTGGCCAGGGGGGCGGGGGGAGCAAGAGAGAGCGAGCTGCTAGAGGCAGATCTCCAAGAGCAGGCCTCTGCTTTGTTTAAGCCTTTGATTGTGTGGATCACAACAAATTGTGGCAAGTTCTTAAAGAGATGGGAGTACCAGACCATCTTATTTGTCTCTTGAGAAACCTATATGCAGGTCAAGAAGCAACAATGAGAACCGGACACGGAACCACTGATTGGTTCAAAATTGAGAAAGGAGTTCGGCAAGGCTGTATACTGTCGCCCTGCCTATTTAACTTATATGCAGAGCACATCATGAGAAAGGCAGGGCTAGATGAATCACCAGTTGGAATCAAGATTGCTGGGAGAAATATCAACAACCTCAGATATGCAGATGATACCACTCTCATGGCAGAAAGTGAAGAGGAACTAAAGAGCCTCTTGATGCGGGTAAAGGGGGAGAGCGCAAAAGTTGGCTTGGAACTCAACATTAAGAAAACTAAGATCATGGCATCTGGTCCTCTCACTTCCTGGCAAATAGATGGGGAAGAAATGGAGGTAGTGACAGATTTTATTTTCCTGGGCTCCAAGATCACTGCAGACGGGGACTGCAGCCAAGACATTAAAAGACGCTTGCTTCTGGGGAGGAAAGCTATGGTAAATCTAGATAGCATACTAAAAAGCAGAGACATCACCCTGCCAACAAAAGTGCGTATAGTCAAGGCTATGGTTTTCCCAGTTGCAATGTATGGCTGTGAAAGCTGGACCATAAGGAAGGCTGAGTGCAAAAGGATTGAGGCCTTTGAGTTGTGGTGCTGGAGAAGACTCCTGCGAGTCCCTTGGACCGCAAGGCGATCAAACCAGTCAGTCCTAGAGGAGATCAACCCTGACTGCTCTTTAGAAGGCCAGATAGTGAAGATGAATCACAAATACTTTGGCCACCTAATGAGAAGGAAGGACTCCCTGGAGAAGAGTCTAATGCTGGGAACAATAGAAGGCAAAAGAAGAAGGGGACGGCAGAGGATGAGGTGGCTGCATGGAGTCACTGAGGTGGTTGGTGTGAGCTTGAGTGGACTCCGGGGGATGGTGGAGGACAGGAGGGCCTGGAGGAATGTTGTCCATGGGGTCGCGATGGGTCGGACTCGACTTCGCGACTAACAACAACAACAATGCCGCCCCATTCGCCGAAGCCTCAGGCGGCTTTAGCCCTGAGGCTGGCCATGCTGGGTTGAGTTCTGCCCGATCAGCTCCCTGGGGCATCATGCTGGGCCGGCCGCAGCTTATTCTCCAGAGCCAAGCAGCGCTTCCCACGCTTTGGGAGCAAAGCTGCGCTGTGCACGGAGGTGCTGAGAGCCACTCAAGGGGGGAAAGAACTGGACGAAGGGAGGGAGACGGAGCTGAGGGTGAGAGTGAGAAGGCCAAGCCTTGCCCAGGGAGGCTGTAGCTCTTCTACCATTTTCACAGAGTGACTCTTTCCAGTACTCCTGGGGTCCTTCGGAAGCCCCTCCAAGACTGAGGCCCACATGCCAGCTATTCCCTACATCTCACCTTCTCCTGCCTGGTGCCCTTGAGATGCATTTGGATAATGCTCCCGGAAGGCGGGGAAAAGGTGCCCCAGGTCTCCCTCTGGCAACTGGTTCTTCCCCACTTCCCTACCACAGAGTGTTGCTTCTATCCAGACCCGAATCACAACGCTCATCCAGGCTGCTGCGGAATTGTCCATTTTTATCCACTTCATCTACTTTTGTTACAAAGAGTCCAGTCAGATTTGTATGAAGCATTTTGTGCATGAAAAAACAAACAAGCACAGAAACAAACAAGCACGTCTCCAGAGCCTTTGGCTCGCCTCCCATCATGCCCTTTCTTCACCCCTCTGCAGCTTTCCTGGTTCCTTGCGTGGCACCCTTCCTCAGCCCAGTCCAGCTCCCCGTCCCCCTCACATTGCTGCGATGCCTGTGCGGTTGCCTGCCCCGTGTCCCTCCTCCGCCTCCGCCCCACGACCCGACTCCTGCTGGGCCCCTCCTCCTCGCCACTTCCCTGATGCGTTCAGACACAGGGAGAGGCTGTGCAGTCACTGTGAGGCCTGGCAGAAATGTCAGCCGCGATCGCAACATGCCCCGACTCCGTTCTGCTTGCACCATAAATTATGTCAGCTGCAAAAAGAGAGCAGGAACAGGGGGAGGAAGGGGGGAAATTCCTTTCAGGTGGCAAAGGGAGGGTTTCAAAAACATGGAGGGGTGCCAGGCAGCCTACCAGAGTGGTGCTAGGCACCAAAAAAGTCTAGAACTCAGACTCAGAGGATGGGAAAAAAGCACACAAATATGCATAGGTTAATTAAGGAAACATGATGAATGTACCTTTAAAGGTCCCTAAGAACAACACATTTTGCGAAAAGGGAGTATGGGCAGGGGAGAGGAGGATGTTTGAGTTCGGGTGGGGGGAAACCCTCAGGCAGAAGGATTCAAAGGTGGTAGGCAGGTGACGCACATGTGGCCAAGAGGGAAACTCCACCAGGGGGATCAAATGCAAGATTATGCTGTGTTCATAATGCACAGCATTATACACATTTATTTCAGCAAGGCGCACAGGCTGGCTAGCAATAGTCAACGTCCCAGAAAAACAGAAATAAAAACAGCAAGAACACATTGAGGAAGAAGAGTGACCTCTTCGACCACACGGTGACTTTGTGTAGGTGGTAGTCGTGGGACCTTTGGACGCTTCCCTCCACTTGGCTGCCCTCTCACCACTGAAATCACGAGGCAGCATGCCTGGCCCTTCGGTTGTGGCCCATCAACCTCTCTCAAGCTCTGTGTGTCCTCCGCCAGTCGTTTGGAATCATGAACTACTCAGGGGTCCACACAGAGTCCTTTCTCCAAGGAGTATACACAGGAAGAGTGCCACCGCCATTCCCCATGGACATCTTTCTTGGGGACAACTTAATGTGCACTTTCAGATGAAGGCCCAAAGTGCCACCACAAGTACTCTTCCATTCTTACGTACTTGTAAAATCATGGGGTGGGCAGCTTGTGAGCCCTCTAGTCCAAACCCCCGTGTAGGACAGGAAATCAAGCAGTGGGTGGCCATGCAGCATCCACCTGACTCTCCCCAGGGAGGGAGCACCTGCCCGGCTCTCCAGGTACTTGGTTCCAACAGTGAACGGCGCTTTCAATTAGGAAGCTTCTCTGTGGTTCAACCAAATGATGCTCCGGGGATGGAACTATGAGATCAAATCCTGCCCTCTCAGGTGGCAGGAAACTCTTCACCCATATTATTATTTCTCCTTAAGGAGGTATAAACTCTGTAACATTATTAGCAAACTGATATAGTAGATAATTCAGGCAACTGCCTTTGAGTGTCTGATTTGATTAATGGGTGTTTCAAAGCACTTTTGGTGTCTTGTAGGGTCAGTGCCCCCTAGTCCAGCCAGAAGCAAACTGAGGAAGCAGCCTGAGGCTGTTTGGGATAAACTTTGTGCTTCTGGAAGACCAGGCTTCCAGTCCGGAATTACTTGCAGGGCCCTTATTCTTCCTGAATTTCCAAGTGGCAGCCATAATCTGGAGAGTTATGGATACAGTAATCCACACTCTGCTAACCTGAGTGTTCTTCGTGTGGGACGGCCCTTAGGAAAAGTGAGTCAGAAAGAGAAGAGGCTTCTTCAGTTTGGCTCAGCCGTGATGATAACAAACTAGCGTGCTTGGAAGCAGTTATGGCCTATAAATCTATTCAGCATGTTAGGATTCTGTCAAGAGATAGGGGATAAGTTCATTCCATTTGCATTTTAATGCCGACTTACCTCCTTTTGCACTTTTGAACCATTACTCAAACAGAAAGTCAGCAATTCTTTGAAATCTGCACTTCTCTGAATTTTGCAGTGGTATTTTTTTGGTCAAAAATGCATACACAAATTTGTATATTAGGGTAAAATGCATACAAAAATGTCTATAAACATTGAAAATATGTTATATGAAGAAAGGGACAGATTACAAAAATTGTCTGCTTTGCAAAATCCCATATGCAAATGTACCTATTAACAGTAATGCACAAAAATGCTTATAAATTTTTCTCGCAAACTTTAACAAAATCTCTAGAATTTTAGGATGAACCAATTTAAGATTGAAAAAATAAAAATAGAGAGAGAATTGTCCATCCCTTCTTGAGACTGTTTGGATTGAAAGAAAACTCCAGCACAGTCTAAATTTGAGACTAGAAGCTAGTGTGGTATAGCAGTTAAGAGTGTGGGACTGGGACTCAGACGATCTGGGATCTGGTCCTGCCTGGCCACAGAACCAACTGGGTAACTTTGGGTCAGTCATAGACTCTCAGTCCAACCTGCCTCACATGGCTGTTGTTGCTGGGATAAGATTGAGCAGGCGGAGAATGATGCAAGCCACGTTGAGTTCATAGGGAAACAGTGGCAAGCAAAGATAGTAAGCGGATAGATAGATAGATTCTGAGCCTGTGTCCTGCTCGCAACGTGGTCTGCAGTGCTGACAGACCACCCCTGTGCTGGAAACATGGCATGGGTGGTGCCTGACAGAAAGCCAAATGCTGGGTATGGGGGCAGACGCAATTGGGTGGCCGCATGGACTTTGTGAATGGCTGCCATGCACCAGCCTTGCTTCCAACTCAAGATATTATCAGTTTCGAAAGACTGTTATGTGACGCTCCCATATGGGGGGAAACCTTCGTAACGGGGGGTCAACTTGCTCCATCCAGGTTAGGCATCAATGGCTCTCTGCCCCAGCTGAAGGAATCTGCTCGTGGTTTGCTCATTACTGAATATTTACTCCTTGATAAATGGGTTGCCTACAAGAGTGGTGAGCAGAATGTGTTTCAGGCAGTATTCTTGACCATGGACTTCTGAGAACTGAAACCCAAAACATCTGGAGCACTATCGTCTGCTCATTCCTGATTTATAACACATTTCCAATATAATGCAGTTTATTCCAACAACCTACTTCTCAACCTACTGACCAAAGGTAAGGGAATTTTATGGACCTGCAACTGCCTGAAATCACATGCTTTACGGTCTTTGATCGATCTTACAGTTGTGCTGTGACCTGGTGTGTACTTATGGGGATGGTGCCCCATGGCCTGTGCACTATAGGAGAGAGCTTAGCGGAGCAACAGGGGGTCCCAGACTTGCCAGAGCAGCCCAGACTATGTGGCATTCCTCTGTAAACTAGCAGAGCTTTGATTCTTGAGTTGCACCTCTTGTCTGCACCTTTGGGGCAAGATACTTCCCTTCTTTTCCATAGGTAAGCTTGGTAAAAGGTAATAATACAGACGGCATCACAACTCATCCCATGGGGAATGGGGACACTGTCACCTGCATTAATCTCGAGATGTTTTGAGATCAGATGGCAGTAAGTTGCCTAGGGAGTATGAAGCTATTAATTTACTAGCCCTTTTTTCATTAGAGCACTGAGAGCTGAGTATTAAACTCTCCTGCTCATCACATAACAAGAGGAACAGAACACTTGGATGTTTATACTACAAGTGGAAACAAATTGAACTTTGCAGAAAGGTGGGGCATCTCCAATTGTAGTTACATTTCTGGGCAGAAACAGACGCAGTGCTAGGCAAGGAGCCCTGAATCTGTCAGGGCTTGAGTCCCAAGCCTTTCATTTAGGAGAAACATCAAAACATAGAAACAGAGCGAGTCAGAAGGGGTCACCTGGACCATCTAGACTGACCTGCGGCTCCAGCCGGCTCCGCTTACGACATGCCCACCATGTGCATGTCCAGCCTATCCTTGAGCACCCTCACCGGTGGGGCCTCAACGACCTCCCGTGGAAGCCCATTCCATACCCTCGGGGTCTTAACTGTCCGGAAGTGCTTCCTGGCATCTAATGGAACCTGGGTTCCCTGAGGAGACCATGTGCCCCCACCCAGCTGTCTATGGGTCCTGGCTGAAAAGAAAGATCGGTGCTGCATCTGAATTCCCTGGACAAGCTGCCTTTTCTGCTCACGTGAGCCTCATCTTCTGGTGCCACAGTCCCTTGAATTTTTCAGCCTGAGGTTTTTTCCTGAAATCAAATCCCTTCCTCTCCTGCTTTTTACAAAAGCAGGTATATACTTTGGAGACAAAATCTTTTAAACACACACACACACACACACACACACACAGAGGGAGGGAGGGAGGGAGTGCACGTGCTTGAAATATACACAAATCCACATATAGAAATGTGTGTTACTTTTTCTTTTCAGTGCTGGGCATCCTGATGGGCTGACATGACATCAGCAATGTCCCCTCCCTGCCCCAGGATCTGCTCCTTGAGATGGCTTTGGGTGACACCTGGATCTGGTCTCAGGATTTGGAGCATGCAACAGACTCCTACGTGTTCCCATGTGTGTGTGTTTTTAACCATATAAAAGTGCGGCCTCATATATCGCCACCTCCCTCCCTGTGGTTGGCTGGGCAACAGTCATATACAGCATCAGTTAATGAACAGTCAGATTAAATGCAACCTCTATTATTCAGTTGAGGAAAAAGCTGAGGCATGTGTTTTGCGAGGGATTAGATCTGAACACACCACACACGGCTCTGATTCGAAGGCAGTGTTGCATAGTAGCAAAATTAGCTCTTCGTCTCCACTGCACCGCCTCCATTTTCATGCCAGGGCTTTGATGTGATTTGAGAGAAGGATTAGGAACCTGGCATGCTAATAGTAATTAGCTTTTACTCTGCTCTTAGGCAGCTAAGAATATGACAGTAACCTTTGTGCACCTTTGATCCAAAGGAAGGGAAGAACAAGATAACAAAGGAAGAAATCAAAACCAGACATCCAAATCTATTTTGCAGCCGAGTGTTTTGCAGGTTCTGGTCACTCACTCAGCGCAGCATCAGTTCTGGAGGGGACCCACATCAGGAGGCTTCCAACTTTGTGTTTCCTGGCATAATCTTAGCTGAAAATCTTGCAAAACTTCTCTGGAGACTGCCACCACTTACAGCAAGATTGCAAAATGTGGCTTATAATGTGGTATATTTGCCTCCTCATCTATCCTTATGCCCTCAGAGAAAGTAAATGGGGAACCAAATACTCTGTGCAGGCCTATGCAAGATCTACACTGAATATATATAACAATTCTCCACCCAGGCAATCCAAATTCCATGCTGGATTCAATGCCTTATCTACACTGTGCAAACTGAGCACATTTGCAAAGCTTCCCGTCACTTACACAATTTACTCCTGGTGTGTTCATTCTAGGAAAGCGGACAATGCAGGCCAATGAATCTGCCTTCCCCTGACTACTGTAAATTGCATTTAGTTTCACACGCTCCTTCTGCTTCTTGCCATTGAAGCAGGTGCCGCTCACACACTTTCAAGCATCACTTCAAATTCATAAGGACTAGAAACTTGCCTTAAAAAAATGAAAAGCAGTCAAAGTTGGAGATTCTCCAACAGCTAAATCAAGCAGGCAAAATATTGTATGTTTTTCAGAACTGCAACACAAACACAGCCCTGTGTGTTTTTGCACTCAAGAGTCAACCATCTTTGATAAAGGCAGAACCATGTTGTTGTTATGATTATGATAATTACCGTATTTTTTGCTCTATAAGACTCACTTTTTTCCTCCTCAAAAGTAAGAGGAAATGTCTGCGCGTCTTATAGAGTGAATACGTGTGTGCAGTAAGTCTGTCAGATGTGCAGCCCATGGGGAAGTGATGGGGAATGTGCCTGTGATTATGTGCACATTTGATTCAGAATATTTTTTTTCTTGTTTTCCTTCTCTAAAAACTAGGTGCGTCTTATGGTCAGGTGCGTCTTATAGAGCGAAAAATACGGTACATTATTCTGCCTTTCCCCCTCTTATGCTACCTGTGCCCTTGTGGGTGAGATTGGTGGTCTAGTCTTGGGCTCGAGCCCAAACTCTGTGATCCAGGCTAAGCGGTCTCCTAGAAATGTCCAGTTTCCAAGGGCCTCTGGCATCTTAGACTCTGGGAGCCTCTGGTTCAGAGGAAGGTTCTCAGGCCAGGACCTTCAAGTGCTAAAGTTTTGCAACCCTACCAAAAAGCAGGGAAACAGTGCATCTGGGTGGCAGAGCTTTTAAAGATAGCATTGAAAACTATTTTTATTATTTGTTAGTAAAAATAATTTAGAGAAAATAAGGGTGTCAGCCCACCTCAAGACATACCTAGGAATGTATGACTCAGTGAAATCTAAGATTTCTGAAGTTCTCTGAATTCTGCCTCATAGTTTGTTCTGACTTTAGTCCCCATTCGATTGTGAACTTTGTTTTTTCCTGTTTTCATCAAAATTTGTGCACATTTTCCGCATAGACACACTACATCAGTTGTGTGCATCTTTTAAATGTGTGTATTCTCTCATTATTAAACTGCATTTTAATGCACTTTTTTCAAATGTACACACACCATCACACACATTTTGGGGGGTCCGTGACTCACATTGCAGTCTCGGAAATGTACTGACTTCAGCTGCAGATTGTTTCTGAGACTGTGTTGGTTCTTGGAAATGGCGATGAGACAAACTTATGGAGCACAAGGCAGTCAGCAGGCACATGGCCTTGACAATTTCTCCAGTGGGATCAGGTGAGCTCAGATTTCCTTGAGTCTCACCTGTGGATTCTGCAATGAACTGACTTAAAAAAAAAAAAATCCTGTGAATTCTGCAGAATGGCAGTGTTTTTTTAAAACTTCGAGAGGGGGGGATTTGCACAAATGTGCATTTCTGCTAAGGCACACCAACACTGGTGTGCATTTGCAAAGGAATAAAATTCTCCAACAAAAATCTGGTTCCATCAATGAGTGGAAGAAAAGACACTGCGGAATCAGTGAGAGGAAGATGCGGCGGACTGAACCAAATCCCCACTTGCTTGCCCTGCAGATGCTTCAGCTTGCTTTGTCGCCAGTGCGTCCCCCTCCCCACTTCCAGTAAGAGGAGAAGCGACAGCAGTGTCTGCCCACTTTGCCCTCTCCTTCTGGGCAGCTGTGCGAATGGGGCCCAGGGGAAAGGGCCAGTGAATGGGATGACACGGCAACCCTGTTCCAGAGCACCCTGCCCAAAGCATCTCCCCACATGGACTGAGGGGGGCAGCGCTGTCTGGAAAGGCCACTTCCATGGGTGCAGCAGCACACGGGGCAATGGGCCAGGCCCCACGCACCCGCCCCATGAGGCAGCCGCTGCTTTCCTGGGCGATCCAAACAAGCTTAGCCCTCCGACAGTGACTTGAGATGCAGAGAGCTCCATCAAGTCTCTGTTGGCACACATCTCGTAGCCAACACATGCTTTGGCTCAAGTCCTTGCAGTTGGCAACATCAGCTCATGTGCGGTGGGTGTGTTCCCATACGGTGAAACAGCACATAATGAAGGCTCAACCTTCCCTCCCATGGGGGGGGGGCAGGATCCAAAGGAAACAATGCGCTTGGTGTTTATAAACTCACAAGAGTGACAGGGAGGACTTAAGCGATCTCTTGCTACCTGCAGGGCCTTATTAAGAACGATCTTTGCTAATGCCATCAGTTGCTCTGCGCCAAGACTGTGCATCCCATCTATCCATTAAAGCTGAGAAGAGATAACATTTTTATGCCGCCCCATCGCAACAAAGCCTCGGGGCGGCTTACAACATACTAAATAATACAAAAAAATTCAATGAAAAATGTATGTGTTGTGAGCCATCCCGAGATGCCGAGGCATGTGGTGACGGCATACAAAAGCCTTAAATAAATAAATACATACATACATACTGTCCTTTGCAGGTTCAAGTAGGTAGATGATTCATTGGAAGGTTTCGTTTGTTAACTGATGGAGAAGAACCTGGGCTGAAATTTTGTTTAGTAGGACTCAGAGAAACTTTTAAAAAGCAACAACAAGAATTGCTAACTTATCTCAGTAATCCTTACAATAAAAGACATGTGAAATAAACATACATGCAACACAATTCTATGTGTGTGTGTATTCTGAAGTAAGTCCCATTGAGTCCCATGTGGCTTATCTTCTGGGAGGCGAGAGTATGGTCACAACCTGATTTTTCAGAACAGTTTCCGATTTGTGAGAAAGTTGCGCTCGGTATAACAAGGCCTTCTCGGGGCTGGCACCCAAGTTGCGGCACACGCTCTCAGGAGCGCTTGCAAGCCGTAGTCACACCATCGCTTCAGGCACCAGCAGAAATCCCATTTGCTTCAGGGGTCGGACAGCCGTGACACGGAGTGCCTTTCTGACATAAGACAGGTGCCGCTGTTCGGGTCCATCTGTGTCGGTTTCATGGCAGAGTCAGCCCTACCGTTGCGCTGAGTGAGGCGGCCTTCTCGGGAGGCAGATGCTGGTGGAGTGGAGACTGGCAGCCAAATGTTGGAAGACGGTGCTGTGCCTGCCGGTTTGCCCTGGGCGTTCTGGACCGCTCCTTCAGATGGAGCAGCAGCTGCTGTCTGACCTCCAGAACTGACATTAGATTCAGTTGCTCATCTGGTCATTCACTGTGCATGGAACTATACTTCTTGTTCCTTGCCTCAGGCAGCAAAATGTTTCAGGTCTGCCCTGTTTAATAGTTTTGATGGTTGTGTGGTCAGGTCATTTTAAAGAGTGTGATACTAGATGACAAGAAGATGTGATATTGCAAGGTGTGATACTAGATGACAAGTATGAAAGCGAAGCACATGAAGGATTTGTTTGGGGGCTTCTTCACATCACAACACAGTGATGCACACTCTGGACACCCCAACGGTGGTTGAGACTGCTACTTATTTTCCCACCTTGGATTTAGACCCCACCTTCTTCCTCCCATGGCGAACCCATGGCATAGTCCTCCTGTTCTTCATTTTATCCTCACAACAACCCTGTGAGAAAGGTTAGGGTGCGAATCCATCACAGGCCCAAAGGCACCCAGTGAGTTTCACGGCTTCATGGAAACTAGAACCTGGATCTCCAGAGTCCCAGTCCAACACTCTCACCATTACATCACATTTAGCATTCCATGAAAAATGCTGTGCATAGACATGGTTACCTTATAAAACCTACAAGTACTACTCTGCATTTTCCTGCTTCTAAGAGATGAAGGATATGGGTAACCAGCAAGTGGGAACTAGAGTCCCGGGGAATAAATCTGATCTTCTAATCTGATCATGGGATTTCTTGGCCAGGAGAGCCGCAAGGCAGGCAACTTGTGGCCCTCCTGGCCGAGAAATCCCATGATCTCTCACTGTGCTGGCGAGGGCTGATGGGAGAAGTGTATCACAACCTTGGGAGAGTCACTCGTTGTTGCCTAGGAGATACTTCTAGAGAAGTGTGTAGAATTTGACGGCAGGGTGAAAACCCAAAGGATTTTTATGGTCTGCCCCCAGATCCTAGTTCATTAACCCTACATTGGAGCTGGTTCACTGTGGTGTGAGTTGAGCCAGTTTGAAGGGTTGGATCACAGTTTGTACATTTTTTTTTCAAGTGCTAATGAAATCTGTGCAAAAAAGCACCAGGAAAACCATGCACTTGTAGTGTTGTTTGTGCAAAATCAGCTTTCACAATGTTTGCACAAACGGATTCTGATTCTGCACAAATTGCACTAGAGTCACATAGCTTTCAGGTGCTTATTTGTACAAATGTCATTAATAACTGAAAAAAATCCACATGGCCCAATTAATGGTATTGGAAGCAGGCAGGAAATGTGTCAAGATCAAACCACAAACTTTCCCCTGATTCAGTCCGCCCCTAGGCAGTTCTGTCTCTTCTTCCTGCCACTGCTGCCACAGCCAGCATAAGAGATGTGGAGAAAGTGGATTCTATGGCAACAAAGCTGCTTCAAGAGGCGAGGCCCGGAACATCTGCCCACTCTACTTCTTGTCCGTCTCCCAGGAAAACATAAGAGCGCTCCACTGTTTAGACATTCAGCGTCAGCAGCCAGCTGTGCATTTGCTGGATTGTACCCAGTGGTGAGGGGCAGTCTGCCACACACAAATTTTTCTCGTTGCCCTAGACAACTGGCAGCCTAAACAATCCCCCCTTTTTAAATGCTGGGGTGCACTTCCCCATGGCAGTCTTCCCCTACCTACAAAACAGTCCCGGAAAAGCATGGCCGAGAGATTCTGCCAACTGCATAAGCCTGCAGAGGAGGCAAGGACCATGCTGATCCGTGTGCATGCTCAGCCCCTCTCACAAGTCCCAGCTCAGGCAACTGTTCAAAGTGATAAATAAGGCTGTATCCGTTTGGGTGGGGACCGGGCACGTCTGGGCAAGGCGTGTGCGTGTCACAGTCATCTCTTCCAGCTCATCATGGGGTATCATTAGTCTGCCCAAGCGTGCCATTTGCTCTTGACAGAATGCTCTCTGCTGGCCAGGGCAGCCTCCCACCGTTCTGCCTTCACCTTCTCCTGCCTGATTTCCCCATGCTGCTGGGCCTAGCTGCTCCAGGTGGCAGGCCTCTGAGCTGTGGGCTTTGCAGCTGTTGAGATGACAACTCCTATCAGCAACTCCTTAATGAAGGAGAGTTACCATGACTAATGGCTCTTATAGGCATCCCCTATCCCACTGCTCGCTCGTTCACTCTCTCTCTCTCTCTCTCTCTCTCTCTCTCTCTCGCTCTCTCACTCACACACACACACACACACACACACGTGTGTTCTTTCAGGATCTCTGGAAAGGATGCAGCTATGTTCCACAGGGAGGATGATCCTCACCATCATGGACAGGCTAAAGGTCCATCTGGCTCTGCTATCTGCCTTCAGTAGTGGCCGGGCAGCCGGTCACATTTGTGGACTCTTTCCAGCAAGATACAAGTCTTTTGGGGAGGATGGGGAAGAGCACAGGTTTTGTATGCAAAATACTGAGTGTTGTCATCCAACACATCTCAAGGGTCCCAGGTCAGGGAAGGCTGGTTGCCACTGAAAGGTACTGGACCTCCAGGGATGCAGGCAGGTGTCTTTCCCAGCCTTACCTGGAGATGCTAGGGATTGAAGGTGGACTATGCCATGAAAAGCACATGTCTAGCAACAACCTCTTGCTCTTCCCCACTTCCCTACAGAGCGGTGGTCAGCTCCTTTGCTCCACTAGGGATAGATGAACCTGTTAATTGTGATTTCTCTCAGTTTCTTATTTTTCCAAGTCTAATTTCAATTCCTCTCACACTAAGAAAATTTATCCAGTTTTAAATTTGGCTAATCTCAAACTGTGAGAATATGTTTACACATTTCCATAAAAATGTGCAAGCATTTTTGTGCACATCAATATACAATTTGCAAGTCATTTCCCTAACCTACTGCCTTTTTGAACATTATTCCTCCTAATATAGACATTTTGTCCATTCTTTTGAACTCCATTGCAAAATTTGGAGAAGCATGAATTACCAGGAGTATTAAGTTTAGGTTTGCATAGTAGTCCAAAAGTGCAAAATTAGGTAAATTCGAAACTGCAAAATTAGATAAGCTTGCCTTAAAAAGCAAGCTAAACCAATTTCTCTTCCCTCATAGGGTTGTTGGAAGGATAAAATGGAAAAGTGGAGGATTAGGTAAGCCACCTTGGATTCCTTGTAGGGGAAAGGTGGGATATAAACATAGTAATTAGGTTAACAGTTGTTGCAAGATCCAAAAAATAAGATGACAAACTTAAAATGGTTGTATCTACAGGCTATTAAAAAAAAATATATCCAAGGGCTCTGTATGTTCACTGTGCAATACGAAATCCTGTTGTACATCTTTCAAAACATGTATGTGGTTCATTAGAACATGTTTTTAAACAATGTTCTTTAGAAAAATTAGATTCATCATTGACCTAGTATTAATGCCAAATGTTAATAAATCCAAATTAAACATGCAGTTTTCTTGGCTATGTATAAAACCGGAAGCTGTATGGGGCATAAGTAATCAGTGTCAGAAATGTAATATCCGGAAATAGGGTACCAGGTGTTCCAATAATGAAGAATGAAGTCTCATTATGCTCAATGGGTGTGCACTTGGAACTATCCTGACATCCAGGGAGGAACTGAGTTGGATGCCACTCAGAAGGAACATGCTAATGGTAGTTTACACATATGATTTGGGTTAGCACAAAGCTCTTGGAGGTGCACATGAGGTCAAATCCTTATTTGATTCTACATACATGAGTTGTTTACTGGCCTGCAGGGTGGGGGGAATGGCAGCGCTTGTCTTGCACCCAGACAAGGAGCAGGGCAATACCAGTTTAGAGGCCGGGCCGCTACCACAGAACAGTGGTATGACTTTCCGGTGGTCCAAAACTTATTGTGAGAGGCACTCTTCCAGTTCTGTTCTTATTTCTGTGCACATTGTGCATGATTGGCATGAAAGTGCTGTGCTTGAAAGAGTCTAGTGCTGGATGCAATTCTGTGGCATCTCTGGGTTTATAATTTGAGATGGCTGAAAGCTTTGGTGACCATGCATTGGCTGAATTTATTTATTATATTTATATTCCACTTTTTTCTTACAAACTCAAGGCAGCTTACATCTGTGACTGGCCCAAAGTCTCCCAGTTGGCTGCATGCCTGAGTAGGGACTAGAGTCCAGGTTGCCTGAGTCCCAGTCCCTCACTCTTAGCCACTAAGCCACACTGGCTCTCATTTCTTAGACAGATTTTGGCTATTATTGGCATGGTATCAGCACACTTAACACTGTCTGTTATTGACACATTTTGGTGCCTTATAGAGGAAGCTTTCTTGGATGTGTGGTAGGGATGTAGGAGTCAGTTGAATCTAGCTTATTTGTGTTTTGTGGATTCTCGGATGCCTTGCAGTGCACCGTCCATGCGATGATGGAGTTGGACTTTATTTTAAACAGGATGTCATTCTACTTGCACCAGCTCTTCTTAGCATATTAGTGAAAGTGCCAATGTGCCCTTGTGGATGTTGATTAATTAATCTGGCCTGCAAGTCTGCATTAAACAGAAAAGTCAGTCTTCTGTGCGATTCATAGGCTGGATTCCTAAAAGTCTGAACTCACTGGAATCCGTTGCAGATCTCCGACATCTGGGTGGCCAAAAGATCATTGTTGTACATTCTCAGTTCCTTATCAATGTAAAAAGACCTTGACTATGATTGACCTGCATGTTTGGCAGAGTTTTGTACTGGAACAAAACATTGTGTTCAACATAATGAAATACCAGTTCACAGTGGAGACACCACTGGAGGCTTGTAGTATTTGGGGTGGTCCAAACACAGAATTCCATCCTCATTTTTTTCATATGCTGAATAGTCTTGCCCTGCTTGGCAGGGTCTTCCAACAAAGTATTTCACCATACATGAGGATGTGATGAGTTACAAGATGGCTGACTGGGGAAACCCAAAGCCCCCATATTGGTGGTGCCATAAGTGGGTCACTTCACTTTTGCTCCATAGGGAGGCAAGCCAGGAGTGAGATTAATATCAATCAGCCTTCTCTATCTGGTGTCCTACAGATGTGCTGGAATTACAACTCTCATGAGTCCCAGCCAGCATGGCTTAATGGGACAGGGTGTAGAAGTGTGCCGAGTTGTTTACCTTTAACCACAAAGTGCATGATTTTATGCTTAACTGCTCCACTAACACAGACACAACCTGGGCTACAATTTAGAATCAGTGAAGAGTCTCACTGCTTCATAGGGACAGAGGACTGAGCAAGCAGACGCAATGGTCACCTGGACACCATCTTCCTCACTCTGGTGAAATGGATTGCTTGTTAATGTAAATTATAGTCATTTCCTCTTAATCTGAGCATAAGGAAACATTATGCAAATCTGTACCCTCTACTCTTCTCTTCCTTCCTCCTTTTTGTTTTTGTTTCGGGCAAAGTGCCAAGCCCATTGCCTGAATAAAAAGTGCTTTAAGCGTCTGAGAAGAAAGGTCAGCTGCACATAAGAAATAAGAAATAAGAGATAAGAGGAAAAATAGGCATCTGGTGCGGCGGTTGTTCTGCAACGCATTGCTCTGCTCTCAGGCTGCAGTTCTACACCGGGGCACCCAGGCAGAAGCCCCATGGAGCTGGGGCTCTCCTCTGAGTAAGGATGCTCTGGATTGGGGCACAGAGGGGCTGGCTGCCATTCTGCATGCAGCTCTCCTGACATACCCCTCTTTGCGCCCACCTGATGGTTGTCGCTCTCACAGCAGATGGAGAGGAAGGGTCAAGACCTCTACACTGTATGTATACATTTCAGTCTCCCATTTTTTCCTTTGGCAGGTCTCATCCTGTCACTTGGAATGTAGCACAAGGGGCCTTGACGAAATTGGGAAAGCACGCGGAGATAAAGATCACTCTTCGATGAATCCAGACACTTCCTGCCACTTCACAGATGCCACAGGGCTGCAAGCCACCCTCTGAGGGAGTGTGGGGAGATGATTCACCTGGAAGAAGGAGGGCCAGCCCCTGCCAGATGTGTAGGAGACTGCCTGGGACCCACACGCTAACACTGCCTCAATTGTACCGAGCATATGCCTTCAGTCACGGGTGAAAAATGCAGGCGCAGCACATGCCAGAAGTCTTTCAAGCATGGCCCACCAGTCAGCCCGGAGCTTAATGCGTCGATCCATCCAGCCAGCAGATGTGTGTCACCACCGTGCAAGTTGGGGCTGGTTGGGAAACCATTTAAAAGAGAGCGAGAGAGAGAGGGAGACAGCCAGAGCGCCAGTGACCTAACCCAGTCTTTTCAGATCTGCACAGAACGCCACATTGTTGTCTGTCACTCTGGACACGTAAAGCAGAGGAGCTTAGCTGGCGCTGGCGCTGAGCAGGAGCAAACCTGATGCATGATCTGTGGGGTTTCTTGGAGGAGGATAATGACAGGAATTCTGATCAAAGCAAAATCTGATCAAAGGAAAGCCAGGACTTTAGGTGTGTGTGTGTGTGTGTGTGTGTGTGTGTGTATATGGGGAGAGAGAGAGAGAGGGAGAGAATTTACAGTTTTATGCCAATACCATGGAAGTTTTTCATCTATTTAAGTTCAGGGCAATTCTCCAAAGAACAGATGCACAGCACACTGATTTCTGCTGTACCACCAGGTACTTGGTATTGCTACTGTGTAAGAGAAGATAGCCTTTACTCCCATGAAGGAGCTGCCGGTGCCGGCTAGGGTCTGGTGGTACAAGCTTGGAAGTTCCTGAATCATTTCAGTGTCTCTGGGCTGCACATCTGTGTATACACTCCAGCCCCAAACCCTCCTCACAGCTAAAAGGTGAAGGGATAGAGAAATCAATTGGAAATAAGCGTTAAAAGAATGCCGCCGCCAAAGCCTCCTGCACTGGAGAATCAGCCCTGCACTATGTACCGGTTCAAGTCCACTCCACTGCTGTCGCCAGCATCTGCGGTTTGAAGCAGGGCATTCAGACAGAATCAATAAGAGATACAAAAAGCTCTCTTTGGCCAAATGCATCGCCTTACAAAAGAAGAGAAAGAGAAACCTCCCCCTTCCCTCACCTAGAATTTACTTGAGGCAGAGCACAGCTTTTGTTAAGTGTCCTCATCCACGAAAAGCATCCCTGTCTTGGGAGAAAAACCGATGGCAAACAACGATATCCATTGTCCATGGCGATAGCTGCCTTCACCTCCTGCCTGTAGCAAATACACACCTGTTCCATTTAGGTCCCAGAGGCTACAAAGGGCAAATTTACCTCAAGCAGCATTGATGATAAAAGTCCGAACTCTAATCATAATTAAGTGACTCTTGCTACTTCAAGAAAAGCATCATCTGGTTCCTTGGAGCAGGATGAATGCAAGCAGGTTGTAAAAGCATCTCTCCTTCCCCCATTAAAACCAAACAACGTTTCACAAGAAACACACATTTCTCGCCATCTGCAAGAAGACTGGGAAACCCCTTTCTTCACTTGTTCTTCTTATTTAGAAACATTATGCTTTATCCCTGTCTGTGGTAGGACCTAGCTGGGACTATTTTGTGAGTCACCGTATCCACATATATGGCACGTCTTCAGGAGCCAAGGCAGCAGCAGGGTATTGCCCAGTCTATGGTCTATAGCCCTGTCAACAGTCACATGCAATCAAAGATTAAGGATTCAATCAACCTTAAGCAACCTTGAGCCCTGCTGAATACAGTCCAGTTTCTTCTGTGTAAACCTGCATAGGCTTGCACTGTCCATGCTCTGACACTACCACTATCAAACCTTTCCAACTATGAAAATAAAAGACAGAGCGTGGCAGCAGCTTTAGAGACCAACCAATTCATCATGCCACAAGGTTTTGTGGGCTAAAGTCCACTCCATCAGTTATACAACATGCTGTCACTGAGACTGTTTCACAAGTGGGCAAAGACAGAATTGATCATTGACTTGATCCGATCAATCATCACAGCTCTCCACAACTTCTTAGCTATGGTGACCTGCACTGCTTTTGAGCAACCCAATCAAGCCTCCACCACTTCTCGTCTTAAGCAACAGGCCATGGGCTCCGGGTGGTTTGTTAATGACCCCAGCAAGCCACCTTTGCTGGGTCTGGACAACATAAGAAGCCATGCCTGGCAAGGCTACATAAGTAAACCAGCTGGTATGTAACTGCCACACACCTGTAACTTGTAACTACACTGTGATTGTGAAAACTGCACATTTGCACGCTCAGATTCAGTCACAGTCAAATGTTCCTTTTTGTCTAATTATTAAGTCTAATAAAAAGTAATACACTGATGGAGATTTGGGGCTTTTTATTATCCTCAACATAAGAATCTTTGCTTTTTGGTTGCATGACATCTATCAAATACACTCGGTCAAATACTCCTGCCTACCAACTATCCAGTATTGTCAACTACTACTGTATGTCTGTGATCAAATATAGCCTAATTTCCTAATTTCCCAGTTATGGAATACTAAATATCACTCTATGCTTGCCACTGTTTATGCACAAATACCAAATTCTGAAGGTAATTTTCAAATATTGGATGAATATTCTGCAAATATTTAAGCAGACATCACATTTTTGGAAATGAATTTTGAAAAGAATTTGGGAGAGTGAGTTTTCTTCCAGCTCTCATTCTGGTCCTGCATGCTAGTGAGCACTGCATTTTTTTTACCTCAGGCAGTGAATGCTAAACTGAAGGGTGTGCCCCGACTCTCCACCTGAATTACAAGAAAGAGATTTGCCAGTTCCTTGGATCTCTAGACACATGCATAGGTGGGTCTCTGGAGATGTGTTGAGTTCTGCAATGCAAAGCAAAGCAAAGCAAAGCAAAGCAAAGCAAAGCACTAACTCCCAGTCTCTGAGTGTGAAGGGTCCTTACTGTGCATCCAACATCCTGAAGAAAAATCAAAGACCAGTCCTTCAGACAAGGAATTTATTTATTTGGGTTTATGAAGAAGCACAGTTGCATGCAAGGACTCAAGCCTAAACATAAGCTCTTCCCTGGTGTATTCATGCACCACATGCTCAGATTTGTCCTCAGAAACAATTAAATTATCATAGTTTCCCTCCCAGTGCTACCTGGGGAGAAACGTATGTATTGTCATGGAATGTTAAGATGCATCACCTGCTTTGCCAGGGACAGTCCTGGGGAGCGGCCTGTCACTCTGGATTACAGCACATACTTTGCGTGCAGAAAGTGATAGGAGCCGTTCCCCAAATTTCCGGGGAGGGTCGGAAGCAACTCCCTCCCACCTGAAACACTGAGAGCCTCTGCCATGCCAGCTGGTGTGGATCAGGTGTGGTACACAGGCCAGAGACCTGACTCACAATAGGGCGTCTCCTCTGTTTCTGGCTCCACCTACGTATACCTGCAAAGCGGTAGCGCCATAAGGACAGGACTTTAGGGGAGAGTTCATGGCCGCCTGGTACACGTGGGACATTTTGGTGCTCCTCCCTACCATTATTGGCTCCTGGAATGCACAAAATGGGTTCACTGGGGTGGGGCATGGCTTTCCTGAGATATTGGTACCTTCTCTTTTAGGTTACTTTCTTTGGCATCCAACTTTTATCAGCGGCACTGCGCTGTACATTGTTTTAAATGTTTGCTTGGAACACAGTATATCTATTCTTTAAACCAGTGGTCCTCAAACCCACCTTTGATCCTTATCTTGCAAGATGCGGACCGATTTTCAAGCTTGTTTTGCAGAGGTGCACAACTACCAAGCCTCACCAAAGCACTTCTTTGGAGACCGTTTCTCCTGTCTCACAAACAACTCCCTTTGTATAGAGAATCAAGTTCATGAGTACAGAAAAGTGGCAGGTGGGAATCAGACAAAATTATGATGACCAGGGTGACCTCAATGCAAAAACACAGGAAATCAGTTTTTGGATCTCATGGGAGAGCCATTGCAAAAGCAGGCGCTGAGCAATAAGGATCGCCATAATAATATCCAGAAACGCACAGAAGAGCATCCAAATGCCATCTTTTTCACAGAGCATCTCTGGAGCCCCCTCGATTGAGAACGATTCAGAAGTGACTGTGAGAAGCAGCACAACCAAAAAATGCAGCTTACACTTCTCTGCTCACAAGGAAGAAGGTTTGGCTTGCTCAGGAATACTTGCCCAAGCCCATAACTGCCCCTCAAAGAGAGGGATTAAACAATATGTACACATAACAAAAGAGGAGTGCAACACTGCTGCTATCTCTCTGCTGTTCTGGCTGGGCTGCCAGGCTCTGGGAGGGCTTGGCCAGGTGTCCTCTGACCCTCCCCATTGGTCTGGCTGCTCTGCTATTTTGATACTGTGCTGTGAGCCACACAGAGAGCCTCTGCTATGGGGTGGCACACAAATGCAACAGACAGGCAGACCGACCTAGCATTGCTCTATTTGTGTCTGCAGTATCTCCAGGGGCAGGCAGATGTGCGCCAAGGCCGTTTGGCACTTGTTTTTAATTAGCACGTACATTTCAGGCTTTAAATACAGATCAATAAGATGAACACAGACCAACCAACCTGAAATAATAAGTGGCTTAAAGATGGGAACGTAAAGGAGCTGAAGGATGCCAGTCCATCCCCCACTGTATCAAAAGAGACCACGCTGAGCTGTGACAGGCAGAGGGCAGAAGAGTGGGGACCCAAGAAATGATACTTGGGCACTGCAAGGGGCACAAAAGCACCGCAAGAGAACATGCCTCACCCCCCATGAGCAGAGGCGGCTTGTCAACGGGTGACAATATGCTCTTCATGCAGGACAGTCTTGCATTGTAGGAACCCGCGAGGAATCTGCTTTGGGGTGGGAATCTGGCAGATTCCTTCAGCTCTGCTCCATGGACTTTGGTCCACTTTCTCATGGCTGCTAGTCCAACTTGGGCTATCCATACCTGTCAGAGTGCCTCTCCTGTCCGTGATCTACCTGGACACTATGTTCAGCCTCCAGGGCCTTCCTCTGAGTGCCAACTCTGAGGGAGGCTTGGAGGATGGCCACAAGGGGGAGGGCCTTCTCTGTGGTGGCTCCCCATCTTTGGAACAACCTCCCTGCTGTGCTCTGTCTGGCATCAAACTTGCCATCTTTTGGCAGCTGATCAAGAAAGCCTTCCATGCAGGGGCTTTTAATGATCTTCTCAGTTATCCAGGGGCCTGAGGGAAAATCCAAGTGATTTTCCTTCTTTGCTGGGTCTTTTTCCTGTATTTCAAAGCTATTTTAATTGATTGCAAATTCATTTTAACATTGCTGTTTTATGTATTGCATTTTATAATGTTGTTTTATACATTGTTGTAAACTGCCAGGAGGGTGGTTTCGGCTATGGGGTGGTATTATAGTAATAATTACTTGGTGCTGAGCATTCCTACAGGTGCCCACCAGGAACTGAGCCCTGCACAGACACTATGCAAATGTGTCCCTCTTCCTTGCGCAGGATTTGTGGCCTTTGTGTTGCAAGCGGTACGGAGGAAGGTTGCCTGTTGTGCAGGCGTTTGCAGACTCCAGACGCAGTGGGAAGGCCAAGAACCTGAAGAAGGATAAGACATTGCCCAGCCATGACTTGCAGCTGGACTGCAGAGTGAGCGGACACCCAAGTCAGTCTTTTCCACTAAGGTGAGATGCATTGTAGTTCTATTCACATTTATTTATTTATCTACCATATTTTTATCCCAGCTCTCACCCACTGTGGAACTCAAGGTAGCCACACGTGGTTCCCAGGCAGTCTCCCCTCCAAGCTCAGGCCAGCCCCAGATCTGCTTAGCTTCAACATGGTGGATGCCTCACGTGCCCTCAACCCACACTGGAACACTTACATTACAGCTATCATGTTTAATCTGCTCATAGACGTTTGCAGATCTGTGTCCCCTTCTCAGGTGGTGCTTAGGTGGCTGCCCTGCACTTCCAGGGCAAACCCTGTAGAAGGTACTGGAGTAATCTCTCTTCTATTGCCAACCTTTTCGCTATGTTTAGTACACCGTATTCTAATAATTATACACAGTTCAAACTGGCCTGCACCCAGTTATTAACTTTTACAGGAACAGGGAGTTATTTTTAAGCAGGATATAGAATAATGATGGGGCAAGCTCTCCAGGCAGCACGCCAACGCGGCCACTCTCGCTTTTCAGCACTGCGCCAAATAACCAACAGCCCTGCGACTGCCATCTCCCTGCTCCTGCCATGGCTCTGCAAATAGACGACCTGCCTTTTCAAAGCAGGGGCATTTTATGAATCGAGTAGCAGCGGAAGGATCGCTCCCTCCCTCGTTCCAGTGCAAGATATAACACAAGTGTGGAAGTTCTTTAACTCCTTTCCCCCTGGGACAAATACCAGGTCCTCCACCTAGGAAAAAGAGCATTGGTACAAGATGGAGAACACATGGCTCAGCGGTGCTGAAAAAGAAAAAGACCCTGGAGTGATTGTGGACTGCAGGCTAATATGAGCCAACAATGCAATGCAGCCACAATAAAGGCAAATGCTATTTTGGGATTCACTAG
This sequence comes from Varanus salvator macromaculatus, assembly GCA_023646645.1. NCBI lineage: Eukaryota > Metazoa > Chordata > Lepidosauria > Squamata > Varanidae > Varanus > Varanus salvator. The sequence goes on from JAIXND010000786.1 coordinate 12,596,106, forward strand.
CAGAAGTATCGCATCCATCATGAGAAGGAATAGTTTAGCTGTGCTCTATACCAGTCAGACCTCACCTGTAATTCTGTGCCCAGTTCTGGACACCAAAACTTAAGAAAGATGCAGAAAAATTAGAAAGAGTTCAGAGGAAGGCAACAAAAATGATCCTGGGTCTGGAAACACTTTCCTATGAGGAGAGACTGAGAGTAACAGATACGTTCAGCCTTGAGAAGAGAAGGATGGGGGCAGGATGGGGGTATGATATCCCTCAATAAGTACTTCAGAGGCTGCCATAAAGGGAAAGGTCATGATTGCTTCTCACTGATACCGGAGAATAATCAATTCAAGTTGCAACAACCCAGATTCTGGCTGGACATCAGGAAGAGCTTCCTCACTGTCAGAGCAATACGGCAGTGGAACCAGCTGCCCAGAGAGGAGGTGGGCTCTCCCACACTGGAGACATTCAGGAAGAAACTGGACAGCCGTCTGAGTGGGATGGTGTGAACTGGTGTCCCGCAACAGCGGGGGGGTTGGCCCTGATGGCCTCCTTGGCCCCTTTCAACTGTGCTATGTTCTGTGATTTATCACACTGTGCTAGGTTTGCACACAACTAAGAACCAACCCCCCAACCCCTCCCCACACTTTTATTTTCATTTCTCTTAGCTTCATATATTCACATCCATCTGTCTCTTTCAGGACTTTCCCTACCATTAAACCGAGTGAAGATTGTTAATTTGACTGATTATTGGAGTATTTTGACTCATGGGGAGCAGCGCTTGCAGGATTTTCAGGCTCAGGTGGTAGAAGGACATGGTTGTTATGAACCAGAGATGGTGCTGGGGGTGGACCCACTGAGGCTGGAGACCCTGATCTTTCATCGCTTTTGCCCACATGTGCTCCACCTCCTTCTGCCCACCCTTTCCAAATTTTTCTGCCTGAGCCTTTTTTCCTGAAGTCAAATGCCTTCCTCACCTCTGTCTATACCTCTTTTTTAAAAAGCAAACAAACAGGGGTGTCTTTAGGAAACATGCTCCCTTAAAGATTGACAGGCATGCATACAGACTTGCGCGCGCACACACACACACACACACACACACACAGGCTTTATACAAAGTAGCACTGCAAATTTGCACTTTCTGGTTGTTTTTGTTCTCTTTGCCTGAGCCCTGGATCTCTCTGGACCTTGCACCAGCACAGCTATGAGCCCAGGGAAGGGCATTCACTGCTCCATCACGGGCAGCAAAATGCCTCCATGGACCAGCAGCCTCTGGATTAAGAGGAACATCCATCATGAGAGCAGGAAATTCAGACCTTGCACCAAACTGGAGCTTGCCAGCAAATCACAAACTGTGCGCTCCATCCCTGGCAGCCTTCAGATCTGACCATTGCAATGTGCCGCGTGTGTGGGGCTGCTTTGGTGTGCCTGCTGCAGGCATCTCATGGTGCGGCTGTTGGACTCACCAAGATGGGCCCCTGGAAATAGCTCAGAATTGCTTAAGCAGCCGCACTGGCTCCTGCCCAAGCACAATGCAAGATGGAGGCCGCGAGAGCAAAAGACAGGCTCCACTGCATCAGACCATCTAGTCCAGTGCTCTGTTCCCACAGTGGCCAGCCACCTCCCACGGGAATTTAGAGCCACGGCCCCTTCCTGCCACGTAGCCACACTGCATCTCGCGACGAGACAAGGCAAAGAGCCATCAGGTCTGGTAGCTGTTGATGGCCTGACCTCCACAGACCTCCATTTCCCTTTGAAGCCATGGAGTGGACCATATGGAGAGCTTTGGGGTGGAAGAACCTGCTGGAAAAGCAGAGGGGACTGCCTCCCTTCAGCACGAATGTGTCTGAATGCACAAGCTCAGGCTTTTACAAGCAAAACAGTCCCAGCTGGCCAAATCTGTCAATTTCCGTGACTTCCATATAAGAATTTTAAAATCTTGCAATTGCCATGAAAGTAGATAACCTCGTGAATTCTCACTCACATTCTCATCAGACTAAAATAATTATCCATCCCATTACAGGATCCTCTTCAGAGAGGATGGCCTGAGTTTGCGGTCTTTTCTGCGCCAGGAGGAGAGCCTTTTAAACAGGTCAAGCCCAAGACATTTTGCAGTCGAGGTGCAACGGCAAATGGCACTCACGCCCATCCCGCAGTTAAGAGGTTGAAGACCCATGGCTGGCCAAGATCGTTTTGGCGGCAGAAGCAGAAAATTCCTTAAGTGCCTCTTCTTGGGAGTAAAAACTGTAATAATAAATAATCATCGAATTTGCTGCCCTTTCGTGACAGTCAGAACCATCCACCTAATCCAGCTGCCTTACCTAATTTGCCAGACTTTTTAACTAGTGAAGGGGTTGTTTGGCTGCTGGCAATTTTACTGTTTGCATCCCCTGCACCAGTTTTAATTTGATTGTATTGTTTTTATTAGCACATCATATGTCTAATGATCATATTGGAACGGCAGCATATGGCTCTATTAAGTCAGTCAGTCAGTCAGTCAGTCAGTCAGTCAGTCAGTCAGAGTGGCTTGCTGGGGGAAGGTTAAACCTGGTGCTCCAAGCTCCATGCCAAAGAGCATCAGCAAAAGCAGATTAGGGCGATGGATGCATGTCAGGATCTGTTTCACTTGTTTTCCCACTTTTCCAAAGTTAGGTTGCTTCTGTCCCCTTTCATCATCAATTCACTTGTTTTACGTCTCCAGGAACTTGCCCATTTCTTAAAATGTATGTATTTTGTATGCATTCCCAAACTACACACGTTTTTGCAAGCAATTTCCCCAGAGACGATCCATCTGTTGCACACCTTTCTTCAATATGCCATCTTTGTGTGCACCGCTCTCTAGGCATTCTTGTAGGCACGTTTATGGGCAAATTTGAGAACCAGCTTCAGAAGAATGCAGTGATCAACATTTAATCCTGCACCAGTTTGTGTAGAGGCACGAGCAGTGCAAATATGGCGAGTCTGCACAGGAAAGCAAAGCGGACAGATTGCCCCTCATCCTCGTGCCCCTCAAGAATGCTTTGCACAGGCCCTGCTTCATTTCAGTAACACCATTCCCTCAAAGCCTTGAGACATGGGACCAGGAAAGCAACAGCCAACTGTATCAACGTGCACGATCTCTCCTGTCGCACTGTATGAACAAGCCTGACAATAACCACAGGAAGAAGTAGCATGTTTCTATCATGCAGAGACTGCTGGTGATGGCGGGGGGCAGGGGGGAGACATCAAATTATGGTATCAGAAAAGCCTTTAAGTTTTCTTGCTTTGAACTGCTTGGCAAAAGCCCGGTTCCATCAGTGTTCCTAGTGAGCTGCATCTGGTGTTTCAGATCAAACGCTGCATATAATCCAGATGTGCAAGCTGTCACTCGGGGAGTAAACATTGGATGATGGACAGCGTGTTAACAAGAGCTTCGTACCTCCTGAAAGTTACCAGGAGGCGAGGCGAGGCAATACCAGTGTGCCCTCACTACTAGGAAATCGCTCGTGGCCAAATTGGTGAGGATTTGTTGAGTTTTGCTGGTGTTTACCTTGTTAGAGCCCTTGGTTCTACTCGCTGATTCTACTCGCTCATTCGTTGGCCACAAAAAGCCATTCATCTGGATGTGTTGGAAGAATCTTAGAGATGCTTAGCCATGGCCTGTGTTCTGTGCATAACGCCATTCCATGATAAAAGCAGAAGTTGAAAGCAGATGCAGAACCCAGTGACCTGAGAATTGGAGGGCGCGCTCTCTCTAAAGCGAGTTACTAGTACCTATGGGGCAAAGATGCACTTGAAATCATGCCTGCCCGCTGGCCTCTCAGAGGCTAGAGTAATGGCTGAATGAGATCCCCAGTGTCTTCATGCCCCTCCCCCAAGAACAGTGAGGCAGCGTTATGCAGTTTGCGATAGGCGATCCCGCACGCAGTTATGCAAACCGTCCGGCGGGAGCCCCTTACCAAGATCACCCTGCACTCGCTCCTCCTTTCCACCATTGCAGCTGCCTTGCTCCTGGGCCCTCGCCATGGCCCTGGCCATGGGGGTGGCGAGGAAGAGGAGCAGAAATGCCCTGGCCGCCCCACCCGCTGGCTCGCTGCCTGTCAAGCAGCAAGGGCCTGCTGTGATGGGGAAGAGCCGCTGGAGGGCCGCAGGCAGCTGGTGACCACGGAGCTGAGAAGGGGAGCCATTGAGTCTCTTGCCCAGAGGGTGCTGGTGTTCTGCCCCAGCACAACCAGGGAACCTCGAAACGGTCAGGCCTGTGGGTCAGTCCTGTCATCCCACGCAGGACCTCTACAGCTAGACCACCCCCAGTGGATGGCCCTGCCGCCTCCCTGCGGAGACTCCCAGTAATGAAAGCCACTCACCTCCTTTGTGATTGGTCTCTCAGTCAAATTCTTCCTACCATTAAGAACTCTTTCTATGATCCAAGCAAAATCTCCCCTTGTGAAGCTTAAGCCCATGAGATCTAGTCCTGCCCTGTGGGGCAGCAGGGAACAGTTCATGCCCCTCTTGTTTTTCCACCCTTCATGCATTTGCCCTCTGGGCCTGTCTTGAGGTATCACTCCATGTTGTACATTGCTGTGCCATCTGCTATGTGGCACTGGATGGCACTGGTGAAGAAGGAGAAATCTCGGCTCAGGATTAGCATGCTACGCATTACAGGAGAACTCGATCAGGAAGCTGTTTGGGATGCAGCTCCATGTGGAGTTCCAGGCTTGGAGCTCTCCTATAAAATGCCATTAGAGGTCTGCTTGGAAAGTGAGGTGCTGCTGAAACGGAGATGCTAGAGCTGGAACACAAATTAGATCCTGCAGAAGGGTGCGGAGCATCAGAGCAGTAAAATTAACTATAATACAGCAGAACCATTCCAAACACGCCTCAAGTGGTAGGCATGTAATTAATGTGGAGTCTCACTTAGTTACTTTAAGAACGCCTATGAAGTGTGCCTGATTAGACACTGAGTTGTCCCAAAAGACGGCAGAGTACAGCACGCAAAGCACAAACTACCTGGCGGCCAAGGAAGACCTCCTTCGTCACATCCTTCGTCCTGCGTGCATGATCCTTGTGATCAGCAGAGTGCAGTTGGATCAGGACTGTGGCACCGTGGAAGGCCTGCTCTGCCTTCACCGTGGCCCCGTCCCAGTTGGAAGCTGGATGTCCCTAAAGCTCCCCCCACTGAGCCACGCTGCAGATCCTGTCTGGCGCAGCCCGGGCAAGCAGAAGGCCTGCGCCTCATACCGAAATGGTGTCAGCTGGCAGCAGGCAAGCCTGGACCAGAGCCCCAAAGCCAGGGCGCGGCCACTGAAAAGGCCCCATCCTGGCTCGTGCTGCAGCTTAACTCTGATGGCAGGGATTGTGGGGCCAAAGATTTAAGGCAGTTATGCTTATTTTGGGAAGGCAGGGCTTTTACATGGCTTTCAAGGGGTGGATTGTAACCACGTTGAGGCGCACACATGCTTGCCGTCACTCGATGCATAGGTCTGCACTATAGCAGCGCATCCAGAGCAGCCACTGATTTTGCCAGAGTAGCAAATGGCAGCCACTTGCGGGATCGGGACCCTGGCATGACCAGGGGTGTTGGCAGGGGCCATTGGATCGAGCCTCCTCTTATCCTCTGAGCAGGCCAGCTGCTGAGAACTAAGCCTGTTGCCCCCACCCAGCCCTTTCCTTAATCACCCCGGGCTCTGCTTCTTAGCCACACCGGAGCATGGCGGACCTCAGGAACTGCCATCGGTATGAAAAATACAGGGACTGCTCCAAGAGGATCCCTTGACAACATTCCTACCCAGATCACTCCCCTGCACATGATGCCTTCCCTCCCTGCAACCCAAGATGCCATTCCTAAAACTTAAAAGTAAAGGGTAATGGATAAACAAACACAAGAGTGCTCATGGTTGCGCTCCCTGGAGTGCATGGTGATGTGGTCTATTCAAGTGCTGTGCACATGCAGTGCTTGGGAGGTGGCGTCATGCTTCTCCAGCTGCCTTCCTGTGCACATCTGGGCAGAGGAAAGCCCCAGAATCCCCACCATTCCCCAGCCAGTCAAGCTGCCCTGGCATGCACTGGACTGCACCCTGTAAATTCAGCCTTTCCTAATGACCTACTACAGCCTTCCCCAGCTTGGTGCCCTTCAGGTGTGCTGCCTACAATGCCCATCATCCCCAGAGAGATGGCTAGGGAGGTGTAATCCAACACATCTTTAAGCCACCCAGTCAGGGATGGCTGATCTAATTATAATCTAATTTGTCATGCATCTAGCTTTGTCCTGTTAGTATAGACCTGTTTTGATGTATTATTAAATTATTATTATTATTATTATTTATTAAACACTGCTTGGATAATTATGTGCTGTTGCTGAATTGTTTTTTGTAGAAGTAAGCAAAGATCAGGCTTTGGGGGTTTTCCCCCTTTGTTTCACTATAGCCCTAAAATCTACCAGCTATAACTTTTTGCAAAAGGCAGTGACTTATAATTCAAGAATTCTGAACCCAGAATTTGTCCTGAGTACTGGAACAGCCTGCAGCTCACAGTCCATCAGCACTCCAGCTTAAATGAAAGGCGTCCATTTCAGTGAGGTATAATTTAGGATGCTAAATTTAGGCTAAATTTTTAGCAATTTTTTGGCTGCTATCGTGAATCTGTTGCAAGTCAGAATTCTTGGATGATCTACTGTAGATCACCCAGAGACCTACTGGTAGCCTTCTGCTTACCTAAGATTGATTGCACTGTTCTGTAATAGAGATATCATGCATAAATCACTTTTCCATTCTTGATTGCTGTGTTGTTAATGCGTTTTGTCAGGTGGATGCAGGCCTGCCTTGAAAGAAATATATAGAAAGGGGATATATAAATATAATCAACAGTGGACCCAGGAGCAAACGTGCTGCATATTTGCCTGGAGAATTCCCAGGTCCGATCCCTGACAGTTCCAGTCAAAAGGACTGGGAGGCCGGCAAGCCTCTTGCCTAAAGATGGGTCCAGGTGGGATGCCCCCAGCACTGCCAATTGAAAGAAATTCTGCCTTTTCTCCCGTAACATTTTTTTTCTTTGGAAAAAAATAGTGGTTAAAATGCTATATGCAACATCCCCATTACCAACACAGAGTTCCGACAGCCTGGTGGTCTGGTGGTGAGAGTGCTAGGCTAGGACTTGGGAGATGCTGGTTCTAGTCCCCAGTTGGGCATGAAACTGATGGGGTGACTTTAGGCAAGACGTAGACTTGTAGCCTCACAGGGTGGTTGTGACACAAAATGGGGACAAGGAGGAAGGGAACTGATTAGCTGCCTTGATTTTCTTGCAAGACGGAAAAGGTTGGATATACATATGACACATGTAATAAAGAGGATGGCCAAGAGGGAAAGGCACTCCTACTTTGGAATCAGCTCCCCAAAGAGCTGCCACCTGGCACCCTCTCTCTACTCTTTTTGGTACTAGGCACAAACCTTTTTATTTGCCCATTACTTTACTACTCAAAATAATGTTAAAAGAATTTTGTATTTTTATTTAAATGATAATGATAATATTCTAGGGCTACTATTCCACTGAATTAATCTGAATTGTGGCAGCTATGGGGTTTTACTGTATTTTATTGCTGCTATTTTACTGACATATTATGTATTAATACTACTGGTTTTCTTGTATATGTTGTTGTTACGACTTTGTAAACCACCCAGAGAAGCCATTCTGGCTAATGGGCCTTGTAGAAATTAATTAATTAATGACGTATACATAACCACTTACTCATGCACACACAAAGTAAAAAGAAAAATGCAGGGCACAGGAAGAACATTTCTCTGCCCACAAAATGATCACCAAGTAGCAACTGAGGGACAAGATCTCTATGAAAGATCAAATGACGCTTTTAATTGCATCCACGCTATTGAGCATGTCATGACTTGAAGTAGGGCTGCATTGTTTATCAGCCCATGTCATTTTCCCAGAGACAAGATCAGCCTGCAAACCACAAGGCCACCTGGCTTTAGCATGTCTTGAAAAGAGAAACAGGGTGACAGGGTGGGGTCGGGGGAGAATTCACACCAAACATTTGGAAAGCAGATGAGCAATTTGGAGTCTTAGTCCTCCTGCGGAAATCTGATCTCCCATCCCATCCCATCCTGTGCCTATGCACGAGCCCTGGGGGTAGAAAGAGAAAATAAAAAATAGTCGATTTGTTAAAAATGAAGAAGCAGCATAATTCAAAGAAGGTCCACCACCTGCCTGGTTGCTGTACTGCTTTGTTCTATGAAGTGCCGTTGAAGGAAAGTGGTACTGCTCATGTGTCACTTGTGATGTCCCACTCAGCTAGCAGAGTCTCCTCTGACCTGGTGCTGTCCAGGTGCATTGGACTACGACTTCCAGCCAGTGCCAGGCAGCCTGAGCTAGGGATCTGCTACCTCAGGGAAGCTGACATTTTTCAACCTGGTGAAATTTTCTCTGATGAAAATAAAGGCTGCATGGATTTCATTTACTGCAGGCACAAACAAGCTGATCAATTGTCATTAGAAATTGATGGCGAAGTTCTGTGGATGTCAGAAACATCTCTGCAGCTTATTCTCCACTGGCTGCCACTGTGGTTATAAATATTCTTTTAAGGACATGTTTCTTTCTTAAGTACTTTCTCAAGTAGCTGAGAGCAAGAAATGGAAGAAATGGAGCTTCAACCCAGCTGAACGTTACCTGAATTTCAGCCAGTTCTGATAGCGTTGTGTTCCTCCGCTAAGGAGTGGCACTTTGAGAGAACATCTGTAGTAACAAAGGAACAACAACAAGGCTGTCCCATGCCTGAGGAACAAGCACCCTTCTACTTCGGCAAATTTAAGACAGCTCTGTTAGCCGAGACAGGTTAAATTCTTGGAGGCTGCGCTCCTCTCGCACAGGACCCATCCGTCTTCGTCTTCATCTTTGTCTTCTGCATTTAGAGCGTTGACAACGCAAGCTTGGCATCTTCATACAACATTTTCAGCCTGGGTCTATGCCTGATACCCGTTTTTAACCTTAGCCCTTTTGAATGTTTGCAACCTCTTCTCATTGCTGGGAATCCGGGATTTTAATTGCCCTTCCCTGTCCTGGCACAGCATCACTCTGTGGCTTTGTGGGAAAATTGAATGGCTGTTGTCCTGGTCCAGCTGGAGGAGAGGGCTGGCGAAGCCCTCCAGGAAAGGGCTGTCGGTGTTTCACATGCATTTCCTCCGCAATTTGTTTGCTGCACTCTGTAATGGGGGCTGACCTTGTATAAAACACAGGGCTATGCCCATCCGCACGAAGCTGGGCTGTTTGGTAGAAAGAAATATAGAAATCGCAACTTTCCATTCACCGTATGGAAAGATGCAAGAAAAACCCAACATCTCTGCATGTAACCAGCTCATGATAGTGGCTGTTCCTGCTCTAAAATCACAAAACAGTCTGCAAAGGAAAACACACAGAATGGCAAATGTTACCAAATGTTACCAGTTACCAGAATGTGGGAGAAGAGAGTAGTTCCATTCCTTGGATGACTCATTGTTGACTTGGCCTGTCAGCAATGTAAGTTTTCCAGAAAATTTGGAAAAGAATCATTTTCATGAAAGTTTTTCCAATGCAAATTAGGTTCGTTTGTACAGGACATTTTCCAGTGTGCATGAAACAATGTTCTGATTTGCTGAAGGAGGACTGGCCAAGCTTTAGACGCTTCAGCCTAGCAATCTCTTCATCCTCCAAAGCTGGTGGCAGGCTGCAAGTTCCCCACCCTTTCCTTACAGAAAGGGCTAAGTTAGCCTATTTATTCTGCTGGCCTTTAGTAAACAAAGCGTCTTCTAAAGGTAGTCCAGGTAATTTGTTTGAATACACCAGAAGTATTTGCCCTGAAATATTTTTGAGGAAAAATTAAGCACACCTACGGTACAGACAGACACGCTTATTCATGCTTATTCACAAGTATCTGGAGCATGATGAGAGAATAAGAAAGACCATCTGATCCGCTTGCACACCAGGAAATACCAGGCACGATGGCAGGTGGGTGGGTGGAAAAATAACAATACTTTTTAAAAAGAGTGATGATCTTAGCAGATGCATTCTGAATCAGGCAGAGGACCCGTGTGGGCTACCGAGTAGGCTCCTCAATCTGGATAGGCCTGAGACGCTGTTCCTGGGTAATTCTGACCAGCAGGAGGGTGTTCCTCCTGTCCTGGATGGAGTTGCAGGTTTGTAGTTTGGAGCCATCTCTGGTGCCTGAGGATCCTGTGTCTTCAGAGTCTTTTAACTGCTTTGATCAGTCACCCACCCACCATCCAGGGCAGAGATAACCCAGTTTCAGTAGTTATGTTCTGGCAACCTCCAAGTTGGATTACTGTAGTGCTTGTTACGTGGGGCCACCCTCAAAGACTGTTCTGGAGATCTGACTTGTGAAATATGCAAGCAGCAGGGGAAGAACAAAGACCAGAAGGTCTGAGCATATTACAGTAATTCAGACCATCTTGCCCTGACTACCTGCATGTTTCTGAGCACATTTATTCATTCATTCATTCATATAAGCACATTGGTTCAATGGACTAGTTATTACCTACAAAGTCTTACACAGCCTAAGGCCACAAAGACCTGACGGAATGCCTCTTCCAAACAGGATCTACCAGACACTGAGATCAACATTAGAGGGCTACTTACTATTTATTTAAAGTTTTTATATACTGTTCTAGAGTAGGTACTCTCAGAATGGTTTACCATTATTTAAAATCATATCAAGCATAAAACTATTAGCATGTCCACAATAATCATAACAATTTGCATATAATTTATTATTATTTATGCATGTATTTGTCAGCTGCCTATAACTGCTAAGGCCTTCCTAAGTGGCTAATATAACAACAACAATTAAACTAATAATAATAATAATAATAATAATACAGAACACCGTAACAACTGATCCACAGCAAGCCAATCATCAAATGAATAAAGACCAGTATAAAATCAGAATCTATTCAGCAATTATAATATCAGGAGAATAAGAAGGTTGCAACCTGATGCCAAAATTTATAAAGGGTTGGCACCAGGTGGACCAGCTTGGGAAGCTGGTTCCATAGTCGGGCACAGCAGCTGGGAAGGCTGTTCCCCTCGTGGCCACCTTCCTTAATCATTTAAAGGTAGCATCGGGTCATCGTCCTTTGAGTGTCTCCTCCGAGGAGGCAGCAAAGGACAGAGCTTTCTTAGCGATGGTGCCCCGATTATTGAATGCTGAGGCCTGCTTAGCACCAACAGTCAACCTTTTTGTACCAGTTAAGTCTGTGACTGCCATCTTCTCCCAAACATTTGCTGACAAATGATGAGACATCATATGACAGTTGTTTCCATCAGCTCTAGTGCCTTGCCATAAATGTTTTAGCTATCTAAATAGTTTTAAATTGTGTGTGTTAGTGAGCTATACTATATTGTTATTATCTTACATTATGATGCATGCTTTTTGTGAGCTCCCCTGACAGTTTTGGTTATTGAGCATGAGAGAAATGAAAATAATCATAAGCATAATAACAGGTTGATTTGTTGGATGTCGTTAGCCAAGAATCTAATTTGAATAGGGTGGGGGGAAGCAGGGCTGGCTTGCCTTTATGATTAGGAAGGAAAAAATAGCATGCCAGACCAGCAAGGGATGCTGACATATTTTCGGGCACATGGCTCTGCGAACGAATGTACTTTATCAATTTATTAATTTCCTGTTTCGGGGACCTCTACTAAAATCATGACACCCATTGTTGATGTAACACATGGAGAGCCAAGCCGAGATCTTGGCTCCAGGCTACCTGCAAATGCCCCGACTTGTCAGAGCGCACAGTGGCTTTTGTAAGAAAGTGCCCACAGTAATGTTTGGGTGTTCCTGTACTGAAAATGCTGCTGGATGCTGCTGCCGCTGTTGCTACAAAACACTGCAAATGTTTTGTGAGCTGTAGGCAATGGGCACACAACCTGGGCATTCATAGCCAGTCCTCAGCCTGTTTTCTCAGAAGTCAGGGGAGTCGGTGGGATTCTCATTCCCTAAGCTCACGGGCTTAGAAATGGCTAGTAGTTCCAGATGAAGGAGGGATGGTCGATTTGATTACACCTGTATCCAACTTTTCCTAAAAAGAATTCAAGGTGATATTATACATGGGCTTTCCTCTTCTCCATTTTCCCTCACAATATCCCTGTAAGGTAGGTTAAACAGAGATGGCAACTGATCTGAGGTAAGCCTGTGAGCCGCGAAATGGAGTGGGGATTGGAACCTGTGTCTCCCCTTCTGTCTGATATCATAACTACTACAAAATGGAGCACCATTCCATGCTTCCGAACTTCACATTCACAAAACAGGCATAGGACTGAGCCTTAACTGCTTTATTATCAGGGTTATCTAAGACAGCCATGCTAGGGAGGTACGATTCGAGTTGCTGAAGGCACCAGGCTGGGAGAAAGATTGTATTAAGCTTCTCTCTCCCATCATACTCCACTTGTGCTTTGGAATCCAAGGCAGGAGACACTGCTGCCACAATTTAAGAGAATCTTTTGAAAGTACTGGAGGTGAGGGGAAATCGATAACACTCCAGCCCTGCGTTGTGTAGAAGAAACATAGAAACATCACTGCTGCTTCGTGCATTAAAGTTTCAGCAGTCTGGAGAATTTTGTTTCCTGCACTCTCTCTAGTTCTGAAGGTGATAGGGGGTCCTGGGAAGATCTTGGAATGCATAACTATGCACACACAGACACACCCGCCACACACACAACAGTTAAAGCAGAACTGAAGTGGAGCTGGCTCCATTCTATGGCTGTGCAGGGTGCCACACTATGCAGGCTTAGATGGGAAAGGCCCTGTGGCTCCCAGCTTCCCTAGCCACCCGCACTAGGCAAGGAGCTCTCAGGCTGCAGGACTCATTTCTGCCCAAGCCTCCACTGGGTTGCGTCCTTAATCAACTATTGCTGTTTTGAAGTGTCCCTTTAAAGGTGTGATTAGACTTGCGGTCTCGGCCTCGAGGGCCACCCTGTGTCCTCTTCTGCGCCTGCTCAGGCCAAGGCCTCCGTAAGGTTCTGCATGGGGCCAACCCCACCTCACCCCATCCTCTTTGGGTGGAATTTTACCTGGTTTGGATGGGGGGGGCGCTCCCACAATGCTCAGCATCGTGCACCAGCCCTGTTCCCAATCCCACATGAGTGCTGGCTGGGGAATGCTTGGCCCTCTTTTCGGCCTCGTCCTCCACAGGAGGGCATCCTTTGTGGCCCAGATGCCCGGACTGTGCAAAGAAAATTGTGTGCACGCCTGCTGGCGTGGGGAGACACCGATTCACCTCCAGATGCTCACCGGTCCAGGGCAGGGATCAGCCTCCCGGGCCTCCCGACAGTAAATCGTAGCTGCTGTGCTTTTCGTATTTCTGGCAGCAGCCACAGCGAACCCCACGCCCTGGGAGGGTGGATAAATCAGCCGCTGCGGTGGCAGCTGCCTTGCAGAGCCTGGTACAGCCCCACCGTCTGCCCACACCCACAGCTCCTGCCAGGTGGCTCAAAGAGCAGCCCCTTCTTGAGCTGGAAAGTGATCCTGAGGTCACGATCTCTCGCTCGTGCTCTTGCGCGTATTAGATATAATAAACACTGGCAGCGCCCCGGTATCTCTCCTTGACATGGCTGTATTGTGGTGCAGGCAAGATTCTCTGGAAAGCAAATAGAAATGAAAGCGATTGCAGCTGCCACTAAAACATGCTTCCTTGGGAGTAATCACTTTTGAGTAGAGCATCGTGCTCTTGCCAAGCCCTGACTGAGACTTTCTCCCTGGTGTGGATGCAAGGGTAGCAAACAAAGGCAGCTCTGAAGCTACACACAGGCAGTGCTGTCAGGGCAGGAGGCAGGGGCAGAAGACATGGGCCCCACTGGGCAGACTGAGCAGAGCCCCCCCCCGCCCCAGTGCAGCAGGCTAGCTTGCTGCGAAAGGGGGTGGGGGAGTGCAAACCAGAGCTTTGGACGCAATGGGACACGCACTGGGGGAAATAAATATCCACAGGATTGCCCCAAAGCAGCACCCTGACCTAAATATATGGCTTCCAGTTTCCAGTTGCCGATTTATTCACGCAAGCGCTGCTAGCAGTACAGCCCTGCACTGTTTGCCTTAGAAGAACGTTGCGCTGTTTTCAGCCGGGTTTATTCCCAGCTGAGCAGTTTGGGTCTGGTCACTGTTTACTGGAGGAGCTGCTTGGGAGCAACATCAAAGTGGCTTAGAGTTCTATGGCAAAAGAAAAGGGGGCTTCATTTGTTTGAAATACGTAAAGGCTACCTTTAAGCGTGAACGTTCGCTGAAGGAAGCTAATAATGATTATAGTAGTAATAATAAAACTTTCTACAATGTGATGCCCTCCAGGTGTTTTGAATGACAGGTCCCAGGATTTCTGCCCACTGATCATGCTGGCTGCGGCTGATGATCCCAGGGCTGGAGCGGCTCCCCTAGGAGGAAAAGGTCCAACATCTGGGATGATTTAACTCAGCAATAAGGCGAGTCGGGGGAGACATGACAGAGGTGTACAAAATTATGCATGGTATGGAGAAAGTTGAGAGGGAGGCATCTCTCTCTCTCTCTCTCTCACACACACACACACACACACAACTAGAAGTGAGTGGGGGGTCCTCCCATGAAGCTGAGGAAGATTCAGGACTGACAAAACGGTCTTCTGCACATTGCACATAGTTACACTATAAGACGCGCTTCCAGGTGTACCGCTTTAAAAGGGGATTGGACAGCTTCAAGGAGAAGTCTGTCACTGGGCACTAGGCCTGCTGGCTGTATGCCCCTGCCAGTCTCTGAGCCAGAGTGCCTGTGTATGCTAGCTGCTGGGGAACATGGGCAGGAGAGTGCTGTGATGCCCATATGCCCCTTGCAGGTGGGCTGTTGTGTTAGCTGGACTAGTCCAATTAGCCCAGCATGGCTCTTCTTACCTTCTCAGGGCTTCCAGCACATCTGGAGGGCCCCAGTAATGCAAAAGTGAAACCAGCATTAGCCAAGAGTACAGCTAAGAGCCCAACCAGAGCTCTGCGGCTCACCAGTTCTGACAGCGCAAAACCGTGCTATCAATGCAGGCGGCTCTGGTGCCTTTCTGTTTAGAAACTGGCCACTGGCAGTGATCTGAGATCCAGATGTTATATTTTGTTGCTGGGTGAGCAGGCTCCGGCTTTGCTGGAATGGTGCCATAACCAGAAGCTTTGATAACAGAGCCAACTGGCAGGCTTCCAGAACTTAATTTGTTTAGAACGATGTGCTTTCCGAAGGAGGAGTGGGAATCCCAGTGCGCAGAAGATGGGCCTGGAAGTGAGATCCCACCCAATATTAGGACAGAAATAGAATGGGAGGGGGTGACTTCTCTCTCCTGGCCCTGCCAGGGTGTCTCCAACAACGGCCCTGACATGCCGAAACAAGCAAGCTGTGCTTTTCTTGGCTTGGGGACAAATGATGGGGAAAGGCTTATCCACGTCATGAATACATGTCGGGCTCCAATTAAAGCACATGAGCAGGGCTAGGAAGAGATGCAGCAACCATCCAAAAGGGTATTTAGATACCTGCAGGGGTACTGAAAGGGTACTGAACTTTAGACTTATGGGCCAAATCCAGTTGTTAGGAATTTCAGACCCTTTTCCCCAACCACCAAATGTTGGGTGGTTCGTCTGTTTCGGTGGAGTTTTTCCTCCAGTCCAGGTTGAAATGCCTATCCCAGTTACCCACAGTAAGAGCATCAAATGACATTATTCTGGCGTTTTGCCCCACCCTTTTTGCTTTTTGTCCCACCCACCACTGGAATGTGGCCCTGAAAATTTCTCCGAAATAGAATTCGGCCCTTAAACTAAAACAAGTTTGATACCTCTCATTTATTTGCTTGTCCTGCACAACCACATTCAGTGTTTCAGAAACATGTATTTCACCATTACTACAAGAAAAATCTAGATGCAACACTAAGAAGGCAGTAGGGTGGCAGTATTTATTTATGTATTTAGACAGGTTTTCTGTAGCTGCAATGGTTATGTAGCGAAGACAATTTCAGGAAGCTGCACTGTTTCCAAACTATAAAATGTGTAAGAACGTAACCTGTTCTGTGCCCTGCTCTCTACACACCATTTCAGAAACTGGGAGTGGAGCAAAGCGCTAAAGAACTTGCCAGCACTCAGCTTGCCTTTCCCTTTCAGTCTAATTATTGCATCACTCCTTTAGAGTAATCTGGTTTGTTGTTTTGGAAGTATTCCACTTACAAAAGCTCCCGTTTTGTGCCAAAGGTTAAGGCAGTTATTAAATTCTAAAGAGCAAACTGTTTGCCTTAAGGTTATCTCCTTTTGCATTCTGATTCACTACACGACACTCCATGTGCTGATTTTTAATCAACATTTTGTTCTCTCTGCATGGAATTCAAGCTGAGTTTGTGGACAGAGCAGTGCCTCGAAGGAAGCTGTTGCACGCAGAGCCCGGCCCGTGGTCCTTCCGCCCCAGTATTGTCAACACTGTCTGATGAGGACCCTGCAGAGGTTCAGAGGAGGGATCTTACCAGCCGCAGCCAGAGATGGCACCTTCTGCATGCCAGCACATGCCACAAGCAAAAACTTCATGCAACACAAGAGCCTCACGTTTGCAGGAGAAGCATTACAAGAGCGAGCTGAGCAAAGAATGCCCAGTCCCTGACTTGGACAAGGTGCTTCAGTTAGGAATAGGAGCACTAGGATTATTCCAGCTTGCCGAAATTCCCCAAAACCAAATTCCGTTCAGTTCACACCCATTTTTGTTTTTTCCTTTTCTTCAAAAGGGAAAACGCTTTTCTGTGTGCATCTTCCAAACATGCACAGTCTCTCCCTCCCATTTTTTAAAATGAAGATTTTTTGAAACAGCCACAGATTTTCCTAACAGCCACAAATTGAGGAATATGTGTACAGTTTCAGAAAAGCTGTGCTCTGGTCACCTTTTGGGGGCAAGCTGAGCCAGTTTGGATGCTTTGCAAAGGGGAACAAAACTCTCAAGCATCATTACTCTGACAATTCCACACTGAGGCCTATCCTGGCTGCAGCTGTCCCTTCTCCCTGTAGATGTCAACAAAAGTCTGTAAGCCCAAACTGGGAGTGCCAATGAAAGCAACAAATACTGAGATCACTCTGTCACATGGTGGAGACAGTTTCTATGGAAGCCCGAGAGCTCTCAGACCTGTCAAGTCCCTGTTGAAAACTCCGATTTATTTGAGATTATTTTTATTTAAAATTGGTTTTCCAGCTGGCTGGGAGCACTTCCAGTGGAGCACCGCTCTCCAGCCCTCCACCCAGGGTTTGCATTCCTCAGCGACAGGCTTTGGAAGTGCAGATAGAGAGCAGCTGGAAGCTCACACTGCTCTCTGAAATTTGCCCAACCTCAGCAAGACAGGCAGAGCATGCCTGGGAAGGACCTGGAGAAGCAGGATGGAGAAGGAAGGAGCCAAGAGTTTGGAGGGCACGGTGATGAACGAATGAGAGAAGGGCTGGGTCTAAGGCATGTGCCTGTGCATTATTTATTTAATACATTTATATCCTGCCTTATTTCCTGGCACAGAACCCAAGTTGGAGGTGAGTGCCACGGCCAAGTGGGGGCTAGAACCCGGCTCTCCTGCATCCCAGTCCTGTGCTCTTGACCATCAACCCACCCTGGGTCTCCCGTGAGTGAGGCTCACTTCCTATCCCTGTCATGAATACAGGACTGGAGGCACATTCCTCAAGCGTCACCTGGCTTTCAGCCTCAACGACATGCCTCTTTGTAAAATGGGCATGATTGGCTGTCCCTGATACGGCAGTCATTTGCGATGGCACCATGACACTGTCTCCAAATTCCAGATGCACTTGCCAGCCCAAAAAGGCTGAAGATGGCGGTCAAATATTTTAATTGTAACCCCAAATACTTACTTGGGACCAACCCCATTCAACTCAGTGAGCATGCACACACAAGATCATGCAGCTGGGGCAGAAACAAGCTCCCCCTTCTGGGCACCTGCTCCTTTAAAAGACCATCATTTCTCATCAACACTCAGGGGAGGGGCTTTCTCCCCTTTTATGGCACATTGGCCTTATTTTGCCTTTGGGACAAATATTGGAGGCTTGTTTGGGGAAACGGGCACATTGCTGTGTGTAGAAAAGCACTACAATTCTTCCAGTCTCACCCTTCCCTCGTTGGATCTTGATTCTAGAGAATGTTGTTCTAGTTTGTTTATATGCTGCGTCTTTCCACAAATACAGGGGTTGCAACCAGACTAAGTTGCAACACTTGTATTTGAGATTGAGATGGGCTAGTTTTTAACATTGTGTGTTTTATTGGACTGTTTTATTGATGCTGTTTTATGTGATGATTTATTGTTAGCCGCCCCGAGGCTTGTTGCAGGGGGCGGCATATAAATCTGTGAAATAAATAAATAAATAAATAAATGAGTGAATTCCACTCAGACACACTGCAATAAATAAGGCTTGAGTCAACATTGACTTCAATGGGAACTAAGTGCAGCTCACTTTCTTCAGATCCAACGCATTGCAATCAAAGCAGGCTGCAAAAAATCAAGGAACACCCATCTCATGGATGTGTCTGCCCGCATTCACAAGAACATAGAATGCCAGCACAGAGCTTCATATTCATCCACTCCATGGGAACACAAATCCAGATGGGACAAACATTACGCAGGTTAAGCTGTTATTTTTTTTTCCTTTTCCTTTAGCCAAAATGGTCCTTGTGCCCCTTTGTCTTGTCCCTCACTCTGCTCTTTGATTTTTATTTTCTTTCGTAGCCTTTTTAAGATTAAAAATGTGTTCCAATGCAAGGGTGGCACACTGCAAAGTGAAGCGTTGCCCTCTAGTGCCATTGTTATTTTGAGTTCAGACTCTCACCTCTACCTTGTACTCAGGTTTCCTGGGAAATTTACTTTTCTTTTCATCTAAGCGGTTTGCCTTCTAGGAAATAGCGCTTTGTGCCATGGCAGGCGTTTTATGACTGGGCAAGTCTTCCGTGGCAGCCATTTTGTGAAAGCGCCCATGCCAGCTGCAAAATCCGCACTAAAAAATCGCAGAAACCTGCAAGTTTCTCTGCTCGGACTGGCAGCAGCTCTGCAGCTGGGCTTGGCCATCCCCTCCTACCTGATCTCTCAATTGGAAATGCCATGACGGAACTTCCCACCTCCTGCCTCTGAAGCAGCTGCTCCCTCCCTGCTACTTCCCAGAACCCCCAGATTCTCAGCACAGGAGAGCCCAGGCGCGGCCTCAACACATGGCGCCTGAACGGGCAGAGAGCGCCTCCTTTCCAGGTCCCAGCCAAGGCGCGAATAGCAATGAACTAGGCTCCCCTTTGAAAAGAGGGCTGCAGGCTGAACAGGGAAGAGGGGAAGCCCATGTGTTCAGGTGGCTAATTCAATAGACCCTCAAACTCCAGAGCATGGATGGGGTTTGTTTTTTGTTTTGGAAGCCAGGGGTCAGAACAGCTGTGAGCCAGATCAGGGATCACTGGAAATCCCATTCTTGCACCTCCAACCTTTTTTCATGTTGACTCTACAGTAGGTATGGGGCAACCAGGCTAGATCAGAATAGTAGCATGGGAGGTGGTGTTTAAGGGCTGGATTGGGACTCTGCACTTACTCTAGAGTAAATGTTTTTAAAAAGACATGGCAGATTCAAAGTAATGCCTGTTTGGCCCTGCAAAAAGCAAAGAGGATCCCCATGTGATTTTAAAAATGCTTCTGCTCTCACTGAAGGCCATCCTTCAAAGCAACTGGGACACTTACCAGCTGAAGCACACAGCAAATGAAGTGTACCCTTAGAGCAACCTCCTCTCCTGCAAGCAAGCAATTCCACTTTTTGCAAGCACAGTCAGTTTCTTTTGAGTTTCTAGGGACGGGCTCAAGAAGAGAAGAAAAGGATCAAACACTTTGGGCAAGCCAGGGGCACTTGACTTAAAACATTCCTCTTTCTTTTTGTACAACCTTTGACAAAGCAGAACCATTTGTGTCTATGGTCTATTATACTGGTAGTACCGAGTCCAGTGACGGAGCCAAGCTGGCACACACTCATCCATACGCAGTAGTGGCTGCATTTTGTGGAGGTTTCCCTTTCGACCAGAAAAGCAAGGCTTGGCCAACCAGAGGAGGTAGTTCAGTTCAGACTTCGGATGCTCCGTGGCATTCACAACCTGAACAACAAAGTCTCTGTGCAGTCTTGTGCCAGCTGCTCTGCATGTTATTGGAATTTCCCCTACAATTAATGAGGAGCGTGGAAGGATATTCCTGACCAACTAAGGGCACAGTCCTGTGCAATCATACAACTCCAAGCCTACCCCAACCTGACACCCTCCAAAGATATCAGACTATAACTCCCATCCTCCCCAGTAAGTCAGCAATATGCTGCTGGGCTTCACGGGAGGTATAAGCAACACAACTGTAGTCTGGCAGGCAACAGTTTGGGGAAGACCTGCTATGAAAACCGATGTGTGTCCAGAGACAGCCGTAATCTCAATAGATGCACTTCAGAGCCCCATTGAGAAAGCAGGCCAATGAATAAACTGTTAAGCACCATTTACAGGAGATGGCCCCATATTATGGCCCCACATTTGCTGCATAGACCAAGCAATGCCATGGGGCAAAGAAGGAAGGCGACCCCATGCTTGACCCACGACCGCAGCAACCTGTCGAATTTCTGCAGCCACAACTACACCCTGCAGCCGGCTCATTCATTCCATGCAGCCCGAGAGACTATGGCTTTAAACCACAAGCAATTTATCTGCTAAACCTCCGTGTCAAAGGCACAAAGGGCTTAAAACAAGTAAGAGCAACAGCCACACCATCACTTCATCTGTGCTGGTAACACTACCTAGCTCCTTATTCTGGAAGTAAGCACTCACAAACATGCTTAAAACATGTTGCTTTTTGACAGCGAAATCCTGAACAGAACCAAAAAAAGACCCCTGAACTTTTGTCCCCATTCCATGTAAAATCTCTTTACTTCCTTCCCTGTCGAAAGCTGAAACACCCACATCATCTTTTTCTCTCTCGTCCTTTCCTTTCTTTTAAAGAGTTGTCCAAAGTCTTGTCTTTCCTCCCCTCTCTCCAGAATCTATGGCTGAAACAAGCAGAGGACTACTGCTGTTAGAACGAGTCTGAGATAGGAGTAAAAGCTGAGTGAAAGCTGATAGCAGAAACAGTTTCTGCATATATTAGTTCTCCCACTCAGCAGACACCCCCCCACCCCCTCAAGCGTTTCATACTTTTCCCAGGAAGCAAGCACCCCTCCCGGCTTTAGCCTTGTGGCTTAAATTAGTGGAGTGAGAAAGTACTCACAGTTTCCTCCTCTGGTGCAGGCCCTTGGGAGGACATGGTGTGGCTCTGTTGCAGGCTGCAGATCCCTCTGTGCATCCCAAAGACCCAGAAAAGGACCACACAGGAAGCTCTTGCTGGGGATGATGCTTCTGTTCGGCACCTGCTTCACAAGGCAGGGGGGAGGTGACACACTGATTGTCACCTGCTTGCTTGTCCCTTTTCCAGGACAGGTGTGTGAATAGGCCAGTCCCCTCCTTAGACTCATCTCACCTGTGACCTCATTGGGTGGGAAGGCAACCAGCACAAGGCACACATTTGGGATTTAAAAGGAAATTAAGATGCAACATGATCCATTTGGAAGGGTCTCTCTTGTTATCAGGAGAGGATTCCTTGCTAGTGGCAAAAGGCTAACTACCCAAATGTGCTGCTTTTCAGTGCTTTTGAGTCTCACAAGATGGGTGAGGTTGAGGGCTCCTGGCTTCTTTGTCCAAAATCAGCCAGAAAGCATAATGATCCAGGTAGGATTTGAACCCAGAACCCCACAGGGTCACATCTACTATTTAATGATTTTTCTTCTGCCTGCATCCTACCACAGTTCTCCACAGAAAGGGTACTTTGGAGTTAAACTGTATATTACTGTGTCGTTCAATCCCTAAACTCTAAAAAGAAAGAATCATGGAATCCATAAAGTTGGAATGGGCCAGAAGGTTCTCGGGTTCCTTGCAAGCCCTGCTGCTGCGAGACACTAAGTTACACCATCCCATTCAGATGACTGTCCAAATGATTTTTGATTGTCTCCTGTAAGGAAGAGCCCACAACTCCCCCAGGTGTCATTTCCGTACTGCTCTGACAGTGAAGAAGGTCTTCCTGGTGGGCCCTGGCATTTCTATACGGACCTCAGCGCCACTGTGCCAGCTTGCTGCTGCCCCGGGGTCCTTTGGCTGCCCCCACCGCAGAAGCAGGGCCCTCACCCGCCACGCAAACTGAAATGCAGGGCAGAATCTTATAAGGTGTAGATAAAGATTCTAGGAGGAATTCTGACCCTCTGTTTGGAGGGTTCGCGGCTCAAAGGAGTGGAAGTGATGCCTCTCTGTGCGCAAATTTCGACTTAAGAACCGTGTCCTGAGAAACTTTTTGCCGGGGGTACGTACTCCCTCGAAGTAGTATAATCCGAAGTGTTTGAAGACTTGTGGTGCTGGTGGGAGGGAGAGGAAAGGAGCATGGCTGAAGAAGCGGTTGCTGCTTGCACCAAAGGAAGCTTCACCTGCTCTCAGCCTCAGAAAATGACTGTTCCCTCTCCTGCTGGAGTCACTGCTGACGAAAGGGTCCCTTTTGGCCGGACTCCCTGCCTCGCCTCTGTCTTCGAGATGCTGGCTTTTTGTGCTCTTAAACTGGGAGCCTGGTGTATCTCAGATTCCTCTGGAAACAAACCACTTTCATGTGGGTTCAGAAGGATGGTTTTGTATTTTGGGGCCCACACTCTACCTCTACTTTGTACTTTCATTGCTGGGCCAGTTACTTTTCCTTTAATTTCTGCAGCCTCTTCAGAGAAACAGGCGTTGCCATGGCCACCGGGGCAGCCATCTTATGAGTGGACACGCCCCCAGGAGCCATTCTGGGAGGGTGCTTGGCACTCCCAAGCTTCCAGTTGTGGCTGCTAAGCCAGAAAGGGCGAGGGCCCGTGACACGCCTTCCGTGCATGCCGCTGGAGCGAAAGCAGGACAATTCACATCCAGCCCGCCTGTTCTGCTTCTGCGACATCCCCTTCTCTTCTCCGCATCTTCCCCTCTGCTCAGCAGCTCCCAGGACCAGGACAGATGGCTCTTCTCAGAGGGCTGAACTAATTGCTTGCAGAACTCTCCCCCCCTCTCCCACCTCTTCCATCATTTGACCTGTTCTGGCTCCCTCCTTTCATTCACCGCCCCCCACCACCACCGCCCAACTCATCACACCAGCATGAAGTTTGCCAATAGGCGGCCTCTCCAAGCAGTGCTGGATCCTGGTTTTTGAGGACTGGTGGGCAAAGGCCCTTGTTCACCGCCGTTGTCCCCAGCTGCTCTTGCTGCTGCTCCTCTCGCTCCTCCCTGGCCCCACTGGCCCCCCCGTTCTCCTCCTCACAACCACCATTGTTCTGCCAGGGAAAGAGGCAAGTGGACAAGCGGGCTGCTGCAGGCACCAGGAGGAGCAAGCCCACAGGCCCTTGGCAGTAGGCACCCAGCGATGCGCGTCTCTGATGCTAGTCTTACCTCCCGTAAAGCAGCTTTCAATATTAACATAATTTCCAGAGGAAAAAACCTGTAAGGTCCCTTGCTGCAAGAACAACAAAAACTCTTTGCTATATTAACCGATTTCATTCCCGTGCTTTCAATTAATCATTACCAATCATTTTAGTGCCTTCCCTCCTGTGTTTTGTGCTTTGCAAAAGCTGCCTGTGAGACAGAAAATAACAGCAACTGCAAAATTTGCTGCGTATTCTGCAAATGATCTCGACAGAAACATCTTGTTGGTTTGCAATGGCAATATAAGTGTTGCTAGTTTTATTCTAAACCTGCCTAGACTCTGCAATGGAGGAAATTATATAAATCCCTAAATAAAAGAAAATGTCCCCATGTCCAAATCCTTGTCATATTGCTAATAAGAATAGTTGGACATGCTGTTCATTCGCATTTGATCTGTGAGTTCACTGAGGACCAGAAACCTTTCTATTTTGCTTACAGAACATTAGATGCCATGTACACTGATGGTGGGACATAAATAAAGCGATTATAACCCTTAATTATTTGAGCCACAGTCATGTATTGAGCCACAGTGATGAGCTGATTCTTCATACGTTTTATCTGAACTAATAACCCCAAGTTTTAGGTGTGCTTTTCAAAAGTGTAACGTCTAACATGGCAGCAGGACTTCTCAGCTGACATATCTCATCCCCCTCTACCACTTATCCACATGTTCTTTCCCTTTGAATATTGCTTTAATAAGAGCTTAAGCACTGAAAATTACACGTTGCTGTTAGCTGTAGGGAAGGTATTAGGAAGTATTTTCACAGATTAAAGAAGATGAGGAGGAGGAGGAGGAGGAGGAATCGAGCAAAAGCATCCGTCAGCCCGATTAGGGAGAGGCCCCGCGGTCTGAGACCAGAGAATCACACTTCAGTAACCTTTTGGAACTCTTTTGAGGGTCGCCCTGCCAAACTCAGCTGTATGGCAGACTGTATGGCAGTCAGAAGGGTTCCGCACTTGACAACACTTGGGATTAATGGGCAGGACAAGAGGTGATAGAGTCAGAGAGCAGTTGGCTCATTAAACTGAAAGGTGGCTATCAGGCCAGAACAATTAATAACCGGAAAGCTTTTGCAGACAAACTGCTTCCTCGTTTAACAGTGCATGTACTGAAGCAGCGGTAGCAATGGCACCAAGGCACTCCAGACACCTTTCTGGGCATCCACCCAGGTGATCTCCTTACTGATGGGTCAAAACTTCAGGAAACAGATCTCAGTTCTACATTAGGAGGCACCTCCTAAGGGTAAGAGTTCCTTAGCTTGCCTTGGGCTGTGGTGGGCTCTCCTTCCTTGGGGGTAGTTACACAGAATCTGGACGGCCTGCCGATCATGCTTTGGCTGTACCTGGCATTGCAGATCCTAGCCTGCGGAGGGGCTTGGGCTAGAATACCGCTAGAATCCCTGCGGACACTATCATGCTATGAGAAAGAATGGCTTCCAGAAGAAAGCCTGTGAGAATGACATCTGGACAAAGTTGAAGTCCACTGCTTCTTAGAAATTAAGCAATATGCTGATGACACCCTGCTCTACATGCTGTTCTCATCTAACCCAGGTTTCCATCTTGAATCACTGCCTGAGCTCAGTAATGGACTGGGCGAGGGTTGGGGTCAGGGTCAATAAACTGAAGCTCAATCCAGATAAGATGGAGGTGGTGCTGGTGGATGGTCCGTCTCCCAGAGGGTGGGCCTTCGACCTGTCCTGGATGAGGTTGCATGCTCCTTGAAGGACAGCGTCCATAGCTTGGGAGTGCTTCTGGATCCAAAACTATTACTTGAGTCTCAGGTGGACTTGGTGGCCAGGAGCACCTTCTTTCAGATATGTTCAATTTACCAACTGTAGCCCTACCTGGACAGGCAGAGCCTAGCCACAGTAACACACGCTCTGGTAACCTCTCAACTTGACTATTGCAATGAGTTCTACGTGGGGCTGCCCTTGAAGATGGTCCAGAAACTTCAACTGGTACAAAATAAGGTGGTGTGACTGCTGGCACAAGCTGGTCCACATTCCCATATCACTCTGATATTATATCGGTTGCATTGGTTTACCAGTTGAGCTCCAGGCCCAATTTAAGGTGCTTGTGCTAACATATAAAGCCCTAAATAGCTTGAGTCCAGGATACCTGAAGGATTGCCTGCTCCCGTATGTACCTACCTAGTCCCTAAGATCGGGTGAGGAGGCCCTTCTGAGAGAGCCATCCTCTAAGGAGGTAGGAGGGTGGCAGATAGAAGAGGGGCCTTCCCAGTGGCTGTACCCTGTTTATTGAACGGTCTTCCAAGGGCAGTTTGCCTGCTGCCATCATTGCACTCTTCTCCACGCCTGGTGAAAATGATCCTATTCTCCAGACAATTTAGTAACTGACTTTAAAAATGTGATTGTGCATTGTGCAATTTTAATAGTATTGTTTTAATCTATTTATATCCGATCCCTCAGTGGCACGTTGTTGATTGTTTTAATTGTATATGTTTTTATTGTACTTTTGTAATCTGCTTAGAAAGTCCTAGGATTAATTCCATGTGGAATATAAAGTTAATTAATTAATTAATTAATTAATATGTCTTAGCATAATTTAAAAAATAAATTATACATTACTTTGGTTTTTAGAAATACATAATGTTAAAACAAACAAAGGACGCTGAAGTGTGGGCCCACCTGAGCTTAGCATAAGAACCTGTTTTGGTGCCGTTTCAGTGCAACTCGCCCTAATCCCAGGAAGGATCTACCCACCTGGGGTCAATAAGAGCTTCCAGCATGAGAGTAGTGAGAATAGGATAGCATCTTCATACACACAGAAATAAATTACCAAGAAAGAAGACTAAAGAGGGCACCAGTCTGCATAAAATGCCCGTATACTAATTTATAGGCACAGTTGCACATTTAAGCATAATTACTAGAATTTAAATTACACCGTTCCTTTTACCAGATGGGACCAGGTGGCCTTTGTGTCTGCTGCCCAGGTGTAAACTGTTGACGGACAGCCAGCTTTAAGGCCCCAGCTCTTGCTTCCTATGGTTCTTTTTCTTAACCCAGACTTGGCTGGACACCCCTTCTTTCAGAAGGTAGTTTCAAGAGCAGGGCTGCCGCTGAGAGCCCTTCGGAGAACAGTCTTTGTGAACTGCCTTCTATAAACATAGCCACTTTAGGGTGATGTGTCCATGCACATGTCGACATTAAACACTGCTACATAACTCCCAGCATGCCCCACTTGCAAACTGTCCCCATGTGGGTCCTGGGTCTCTGTGGGAATGCTGGGGTCCACCAGGGCTGACTCTGCTTACTATGGCGCCTCTTGTTTAAAAAGCATTTTAGGGTACCGTCCTATTCTTGGTTAGAAAAAAAGCCCTACAATTTCTTGCATTTGCTAGCACTGCTAGTTGGAAGTGCTGAGAGTTGTATAGGATTGTACTCTTGGTATGGGCTGGTTCATACACTCAGTTCCTGACATGCTAAATAATAATCCAGTTTTTGTGAATGAGTAATATTTTCACACCTCCCCTCCCCATGTCCTCAGCACTTACATTGGTTTCATTAAACCACAGTTTTCCAAAATGGGAAACTGGCTTAACATCAGTTTACTAAGTAGGAATTTAATGAGTCTAAACTGTCTTTCAAATTGTAGCTTAAGGAGCTGGTTACTAAACTGGAGTTAAACTCTATTTAATAGAGAGAGGACATCCTTCCAGTTTGGTTACTCAGGTATGTTGTGCGACCGCTTTGTCTTGCACCGCTGCTGTGGTTCTGGAATAGGCCTGGGTGAAGCAGGAGCGAAGAACCTCTTTCCGCCCAAGGGCTAACTTCCATTTTGGAGAAGTTCTCGGGGGCTTCATTCCAGGGGAGGCAAACGCAGCAGGGTCAGGTGCTTCAAGTACCAGCAGATTTTGGCTTATGGTCCTTACAGCCAGTAAATCAGTCATAGAAGGGGCTTTCAGCCCTTCAGAATGTGGGGGAAATGCACCAAAGCCAGGAAAATACCAATGTTTGGAGAAAGGGGGAGGCCAGTGGAATAGGCCATTTATTTATTTATTTATTTATTTTTCAATTTATATCCTGCCTTTTTCCTACAAGGGCTCAAGGCAGCTTACATCTCCTCCTCCATCTTATCCGCACAACAACCCTGTGAGGTAGGTTGGGCTGAGGCTCTGACTGGCCCAAAGTCACCCAGTTGGCTCCATGGCTGAGCGGGGACTAGAACCCAGATCGCCTGAGTCCCAGTCCCATGCTCTTAACCACAACACCACACTGGCTCTCTTTGAAAGGTTTCAGAGGACCAGACTGGGACCCTCTGAGGGCTCAAGAGTTGGCATGTTCCGTTTTAGTTCTGTGTGACAGCTGAGAAGCTTTGGATCCCTGAAGGCTACGATCGGAAAATGTTGAAGAAAGTGGCAACTGCGCCCGTCTACTTTGCCTGTTTCCTTTGGATAAATGCTTTGGGCTGCAGACTTGTGCGCATCTTCTTTATTTATTTGAAACGTTTGTATCCTGTCCGCATCTTGGCAACAGGGCCAGCGCCAAGAACTGCCATAGTTGGGCGTCTTTCAATGGCCTGCACTCCAGCAGGGACACGCAGACAAGGGTCCCATGGACTTGTTCCTCTGCTGCACCACGTCAGTCTGCTCGTTCACCTGTCCCTCTCTCTGGCCTGAATAACTGTGGTGGTAAGAGAGCTGCTTTGGCTAAGGGGTAGGATTGAAATCAATCAATCAATCAATCAATCAATCAATCAAATAAATAATAGGGAGGGTGGATGCTGCAGACGTCTTGCTCACTGGCTCTCTGCCGGTCAAGCAAGCAGGTGGTGGTGAGGACGGACCATGATGAGGAAGACAAGGGCAGCCGGTGCCAATGGCAGTGAGAACGTGGACCTGCTGGGAGGGGGCCCACTGGGGGTGCCTTGTCCAAGGGCCCGTTATTGCCTAGAGCCAACACTGCTTGACAGTACAGCGCATCACACTCAGTGAGATTTACTTCTGAGCAAACCAGCCGAGGGATGCACTGTAGGTCGCTGCTGTGAGAGGGAGAAAAAGGCGGCGTTGCAGGAGCAGGCGAAGGAAGGGATTCCATACGTCTGCTGCATGGGAGTGCCATAAAAAAACAAGACGGAACCTAGAATTTGGAGTTGCTGGTACAGGAATCCTGGATGCATCATATGACCACACCAAAGAATGAATCATATTTACATAAAAATCACAGTGGTGGTGCAGTGTAGAAAGGAAGCTGTGATCAATTAACATGATTAGAGCAATGCATGGTATGTTGTTAATTATAAGAAGGGCCTGGGAATATTTTTTATCAGTTTTGGAAGATCAGTATCTGGGAAGGGACGGCTCTCTCTTTGCCTGGCGCAGGAAGGAAAGGCATGTGAAAGCTGAGTGCTGCCAAAGGGACATGGAATGCCAGCGATGAGATGCTCGTCTTCGTGGCTGTGGAGAACCACCTGATGATGTGTGGCAGGTCCTCGCAGATTCAGTTGGCAGTGGCGAGGCGGTGCGGCTGGCACATACCACCCCAGAGCAACGGTTCCACAGGTTCAGCCCCGGTTCCTGCTTCCTTCTCTATGTTGCCATGAAGAGGGCTGGTGTCAAGTGTGGGCACAGCAGAGCCCTTGCCAAGGGGCCACACCTCAGCATGCGCCCAATGACAAGCGCACCTCGGACTTGCACCTTTGGCTCCGCTGTCTCTTTCCCCTCCCGATGGCAATCTCCACATGAGAAGAAGTTGTGGCCCTTCTTGCTAACTGTCTCTCTTCCGGTCAAGCAATCCTGTGGGACTTCCTGGCCATGACGGGGTCCTTGGCAGTTGCCCAGCCCTACCTACCCCTGATGCCAGCCCTGGCTGGCACATCCTACCTGGGACCCAAAATGGCGTGCAAGTGTGTTGTGATCCTTATGTACCTTTTACCAGCCACAGATATTTGATTGGCAGTGTGTAGCTTTTCTCCAGGCAGTGAACCAAGCGAGTAAGAGCAGGGCTATAATTTGCAATGATCCCCCCCACCCCACCCCACCCTCAAATAAAATGGAGTGGGAGACATGGAGGTTCTCACTCAGGAGAAACCACTGTGTAATTCCAAAGAATGCAAATGCTTTCTGCTTTCTGGGGGTCAGTGGATCTCCACATTTTGCGGCCTCTGAAATAGAGTTTCGGAACGGCCATTCTGAGCTCATTTCTGTCGAGAGAAGTTGCCACACCTTTTGGGTGACAAGACGCTCTGCTCAGAACACTTCCCAGGGTGCTGTTAGCGCTTGCTTTATATCCTAAAGGAACATGAGTCAATCAATAATTAAACCACAGAGCATTAGTGTTGACATAGCAACAGGTTCCAAAGAGGCGTCTCTCTCTTCCCCAGCCCTTTTCCCCACTCCTCCATTCCAAGTTCCTCTAACCACAAGTGGAGACAGGATATTGGGTAAGCTGGGTTGTGGCTGCTGGGCCAAGCAGTGGACAATGGTGTGTTCAAACCTTCAGAGCAGGAATGGGACATCTTTGGCCTTCCAGGGGCTGTTGGACTGCTGATCATCTCCCAATTTTGGCTGATGGGAGCTGCATTCCAATAACATTGTGGGGCGGGGGGGGGAGGCGGGAATCATACATTCCCCACCTTATTTTAGGGGCATGTCTTTATTTCCGACTACTGCAGGTTCAACAGGTGTTCTCTCTCCAGAGGGAGCTATGAAGAAGCCACTCTTAACTGGAGCTAGAGAAAAATGTCCCATCCAGTCACTGCCTCCTTCTCAAGTGGTCAATTTGATGGGTGCACTTCGGCAAGTGTGAGGTGCAGCCAGTGCTTTTTTTGTAAAAAAAAAAAAAAAAAAAAGTGCCGGAACTCACGTCTTGGGGTCACACTTTTACACAATGGTCGCCGCCAGCAGTAAGCACTCACGCGACCGTGGGCTGAACAAGCCACTTCCATGGGCCACCTGAGGTCCAGACTGGAGGGTGCCCTCCTGTGCTTTAGAGGCATGAACAAGCCCTGTGCCACTCTCTGAAAATCACCTTGGTTGTGTAAACAAAAGGGTGGTGGTGAGCGAGGGCAAATGGGCAGCCGAATGCTCTTGTGTCCTCTTGTAACAGGGCAAAATGGTGGAGGTGGTGGACCAAAGGAGGGAAGGCTGCGGCTTTCCAGGTGATGCTGGACTACAGTTCTCATCTTCCCCCTCCATTAGCAAACTTGTCTCAAACTAACGGAACCCAGCTACATCTGGATGGCCACAAGCAAACCGCCCCTGCTGCAGAGTCTCTCCATTGGCTGGGCTCTAACATTTCAGACTGCGGGGGGGGGGGGGGTTGTGTGTGCACGTGCAAGAAAGTGAATGCATGGCTGTTCCCTTGCATCATTCTCAAGCTCAGAGTACAGCAGAAGCGCCTGCAGCCTCCCCGACACACACCCTCAGACATTGCTGGGCTATCATCTCCATCAGCCCCAACCAGCCTACCCACTGGCAAAGTAAGATGGGAGTAGCAATTCCCCATATCTGAAGGGCTGCAAGTTCCCCAGCACGGGGCAAGATCTTCTCAGTGTGGCCTGCCCCCATTACGGTTCTCTCTGGGAGTGAAATGATTTCACCTCCTGCAAAGGAAATGCCGCCCCGGGAAGGCAGCAGGCGCTCCCCAGAGACTGGCCTTCTGGATGCAGCTGGCAAGGCCCAAGCCGCCAGGATGGGGGAAGGTGAGGAGGCGGCCCTCGTCCACAGACAAGCGGGCTGGGAGCAGACCCGGGCAGAGCAGGCGGGCTGTCCTGGCAGGGAGACTGCGAGGCATGGAAAGCAGAGAGTAGGGGAGGCGGCTGTTTATTGGAGAAGAGGTCTGGGCCCCACCGGGGCGGGAGACGGAAATGCCGAATGGGAAAAGCTTCAGGAGGAGAAGAGGAGAGACCAGGGCAGCACCGACACACAAGCAGCCCGCAGGCACTATGTTAATGATTTTTGCTGCCGATCTGCTACGCCCAACAGGGCGATTCACAATCACTTGGAAAAATCTGTCAAAAAAGGTGCTGGAACGCTGTTCTGGTGCGTTCTATGACAAAAAAAGCCCTGGGTTCAGGCAGAGGGCCAGTGTCAAGGGTAGACCTGGTGGGCTCCCCACCAAAGTCTCCTGCTCCAGTAGGAACCCACAGACAAGGGCCCCTGGGACTGATTCTTCACTTCACCCTTGTGACCTGCTTGTCTACCCGCTCTCGCTCTGGTCCAGGTTTTGTGTGGTGTCAGAAGGAGCTGCAACAGGAGATGTCATGGCCTTCTCGCTCCCAGATGCACGGATGGTCAAGTGAGCAAGAGGTAGCCATTGAGAAAGAGGTTGGGGCACTGTAGCAACCAGAGGCCATGGTGTCCAGGGGGCAGACTCCCTGGAAGGTGCCGTGCCTCAGGCCCTCAAAAACCTGGAGGTGGGTGCTCTGGCGGCAGCACTATTCCCTTTTGGAATTATGTCACGCTATTGCCCGAGGTTGTCAACACATGTTGGAGTTCTTGAAGGTCAAATCCCTGAAACTCAGGTCAACCCTAAATTAGCAGCAAGTCTAAGTGTAAATCCTAATTCAAATCCTGATTTCAGTTGCTGGCATAAGCCCTGCATTTGCAGCTTGCTGTTTGTGTGGCAGTGGGAAAGGTGCCCCTTCCCTTCTTTTACTCCTGCACTTAGAGCACTTCTGGCAATGTTTCACATGCTGCTGGTTTGCTCTTCAGTTTATTCTGTGGGAGTGCGGTGTCCTCTAAGCACGGGACAAGTCCAGTCCAGCAGATGAGCTTTATGGGCTTGCTCTGCCTACAGTTTGTGCAACCTTGATATGTAGAACCTTATTTTTTCTGATGGTTATCTCTCAGCATGCTATGCACAATAGCTTGGAGGTGCCATGATTCCCCCCGCAGGTCTTTGATGTGCCAGGACTTGTATTGCTGCATATATTAGCTATGGAAGAAGAATAGAATCACTCCAGACTGGGGAAGTAGAACCACCTGATGGCCAGTATTGGCTTAGATACGGCTGCAGGTTTTCATGCCCAGTTCAAGGCATACCTGCTGAGAAAAGTAACTTGCCCGGGAACCTAAGTATTAGACTGAGGGAAAGCGGCCTGAGTTCTTTTATGGACACTTCGTTAAGATGCAAGCACTGAACAGGGTTACTTCCCTCCTTCAGTTCCCTTGCCAACCTCATCCTGGAGTAATTGCCTCCCCCCACCCAATTCTCTGCCAAAGGTCATGCCCTTTGCAGAAAAAGTCTTTATGCTTAAATCTGAGTGTTTGCATGCATATTACAGTGCATCAGAAGGAGACATGGTTAGAACCTCATTAGAAAAGTCCTTATCAAGTTCACAGCTCTGAACTGCCAAGGACTTCAGATATAGATCCAGGCATCCGGTGCAGGAAGCTATTACCACTTGCCAGTACTATTCTCACTCCCTGAGGCCATGATAAATGCCTCTGACAGTTCAAGGTGAAGTACTAGCAACCTCTCCCCTGAAGCAAAACTATGTGACCCAGAACATCAGTGCAATCCATGTGCAGAGAGCGAGAGATCCCTCAGCAGTTCCTTCTCCAATGTAAGGACTTCCACTGAGAATCCCTGTAGAACTGGAACCTTCTACAGGTCCAGGAACCTGAGGACCCGACCACATTAGATGCTACCTCACAGCCTAAAGAGCAGAAGAAGCTGACCATGACTTAAAATGGTCATCCCCAACTCACGGGCCTCAGCCAAGACCAAAAGTAATACCCCTGTGGTTGTGAAGCGAGGATCGACATTGGTGGCATCTCGGTATCGGGTAGTGATCCAAGCACCTGCCAATAATCTCAAACCAGGACCAGAATGAAAGAAATCAGCTTCTCTGTGCAGTGTCTTTTATGCAGCTTGTCCCATACCCCTTAACCTCAGCTGTGACCTTCTTGCACTTCTCCTCAACAGAATTCAAGCAGATTCCATGGCCAGACTAGTCAGCTTCTGTACAGGGCATGGGAGGAGGCTCCATCTCGTCCTTCACTTCAGGCAGCAAAATGGGCCAGCCTTGCGAACTGCAGATGTTCCTCTTCACCATATTTTGCATCTCTTGGGCAGGGGGAGAACCTTCCCCCTCCTGCAGCCACGTGCTTTCCAACATCTGCTTCCCAGTTTCACTGGGAAGCAAATAATTAACTCACTCTGCTTTTGACCTGCCCCTGAAACTTTCCCACCCAGCAATTAAAGCCTGCCCTCCCCATGCCATGTTCGGTGTATTAATTGCCAGAATCAAACTAATAATCCTTTGAATGGCACTAATCAAATGATGAATGACTTGGAACACAAATTAAATACTCTGGGCTGATTAATCCGCAGTTGCCTCTGGCTTTTCTATTGCTGCTGCCAGTCCTTGAAGCACATAAACCTCCAACATTTGACAGAGAAGAAAAAAGTGGGTGCTTTCGGTTCAGCAGATGGAAAAGGCGAAAAAAAGAATTCACATGAGGGCAGTGAACACTCTCTATTAGCAAGCCGTGGTCTTGGAAGTCTGGTGATACGTCTGGTCAAAGGAATCTGGAAAGATTATCATCTGCAAAGCATTTCTTTTCCTATGAACCCCAAGAAGGCTTTCATGCTGAGAAGTCACAAAAGCCAGCCCTCTGATGAAGTTGGGGCTAGGCTATGGAAATGAATGTCATACATCAGTTTGCTGTCGGCTTTCATGCCACCTTAAGCACAATGCCTTCTCCAAGCTCAAAAGGAACCCTGGGAGCTGCAGTTTGGAATGGGTGCTGCTTAGGATTCTCCTACAGCCGAATCAGGTGTGACATAATTTATCAGCCGAAATGGTGCTTCAGATTTAGTTTGAGGAGATGGTGGTGAGGAAGGGCAGGTAACTAAGAGTGTTAGAAGAAGTGGCTGAACAAGGGAGAGTGACTCCGGAAAGCAAAATTCTTAGTGAACTTTACTGGATCATGGACAAAGAGTGTGTACTCAGCTAGGTGTGTACACCAGCAGAGCACAACAATCCAGGAATGAGACCATTACTACTACAGAATATGCTGACGATACATGTGTTCCCACAGATCAGAAACCTAGGCTAAAAGCAGTTTTAGGTCTCACCTGGCTGGCTGTGAGGCAGCATCCCCATTAACAGCTTGGGATGCACTGGAGAGCTGTGGGTTCAGAGGGCACAAGTGGAGGGGAGGAGCACTTGTGGCTCCTGCACTGCTTGTGCTGCCTGCACCTCCAGAGCTTTTCTCCCATTGGATACTGAGTGAGTGAGTGCCCGTGGTGATGCAAAGCCCCCGTCAGGGAATAAACGGTGGGTGCCAGCCAGCAGCTCCAGAAGAGCGGCTCCACTGGGCCCATCAGTCTGCACAGGCTTTGCTCCAGGCCGTCTCAGAAGTCCCAGGAGGGTCTCTTTCAGCGCTGGATGGTCAATGGGAGTGGGTGGAAGCTGCAGCTCAGCTCTGCAGGGCGTACTTTGTGTCTTGGAGGTTTGCTGGGGGGCGGGGTGAGGTGCATCCCTTGTTTGGAGTGTCCTCTATTTGAAAGACTGTCCTGTCCAAGCACAGCTGAAATATAATGAACCGTAAAAGGGGGTTGCCCATCTGGCCACGGTCTTCCTCATTATGGGCTTGGATTTCTACTGAAAGAATAAATGTTTCTACATTTGCATGATAGATGTAAAGTCCCATATTTATGTCCTTATTATATTTATATCTGACTATTTTCCTTTGCAAAGAACTCAAGGCGGCTTATATAAATCTCTTTGTCCTCTCAGTGTGACCCTCATGACAGTAATCTGTGAGGCAGCCCAGGCTGAGGGTCTGAGACTGGCCCAAAGTCACCCAGGTAGTTGCACCTCATATGCAGATAGAGACTTCAAATCCGTGTCCCGTATGTTGGTGATGAATTTCACCCTGGGGTGAAATAAATGGCCACCATCATTTCATTGCAAACTTTAAGCATGTTTCCACTGAAGAACCCCAATAAGTCTACAAAGAACCCTTGATTCCCCAAGAACACAGTTTTAAAACAACTGGTGTGAAATGGGTGGGTGCGGGAGGTGGAGGAGGAAAACTTGCCTAGAAGTTTGGTTTCTTAAATCTTTGTGCAGGTCTTTAAAACTTGCCTGAAGTTGAAAATGCAATTAAGAGCTCTTGCTATTGCATTTCTAGTGACATCCTTTGCCATTGATCATTCTGGCCAAGACAAGGGCTGAGACAGCCATCAGAGAAGCACATCATTCTCTGCCTCCACTAACGTGTCACCCAGGGAAATTCTTTGCCCAGTATTCCGTCATGCAGATGGATCATAATTTGCACAAGGCTCTTCAGGCAATGAACCCCTTTTGCCTTCTCTTCCTAGTGGTAGAACAGAGTTGATAAAACAATTTTGCACAGAATTCACAAGCCAATGTATAATTTCTATCCTTCTGCTATTAATATTCCATTTGTATGCTGCTCTTTGGCCAACGTTTCTCTAAGTAGCCCACATAAATTGAAAACAAGTCTGTGGCCATATTTTTCAGCGCAGAAAGTTCAGGTGGACGCCTGCAGGCACAGAATTTCCAGATGCATTCAGAGTCCGGGCTCACTTTGGCTACGATCCTCTGTGCCTGGTTTGTTTTTGCACTCAGGCTTGTGAGATAGCAATGCTGCAACGAAGGCAGATGCCACGACTGGCAGAAATTCCCTTATTGAAGCCTAAGAGTACAAGTGTTGCAGTAGCCAGTGTGGCTGTCCAGAACCTGCCAAACTCAGAGGATTACAGGCACCCAAGGAGGTTGGGAGAAGCACAGTGGTGAAAATGGCGAACACGCTTCCCCCACCCTGCAGAAGACAGAGCAGGCCAGTCTGAGCTGTGCGTGTCTTGCCCCAGCTCACAAGGAGGTGAGGTTGCGATGCCCCCGAGATATGCTGCTTTCCAGCAGACCCTCCCTCCCTCCCTCCCTCCCAGCGCTGGTTCAGAAGTCAGTCTCACATGTGCAGAGCTGCACTTGGTGCAAGAAGGAGCCATGCTGTATATGAGGGCAGAGTTCCAGTTCTGAAATCAGAATGCAATTCCAAGCTTGGAGCTGGAAGTCCAACCTGTCCCAATCCACCCGGACAGCGTCTTGTGGCCATCAAATTGCCCCCTCAGCCATTTGCGTCCAATCAGGTCTAGCTTATTAGTGCTGCAGGGAGGGGCAATGTGGTTACAGTGCGAAGGGAGGGGCAAGAGGATGGCAGGCTGTGTGCATGTGTGTGTACTCACACGTGTGTGCGCACACACAGAAAAGGTGCAGGGAGAGTCCTATGTTTGTATATACAGGGTGTATATATGTTTACGCATTGGGGTATATGTTCCTGTCAACATATTTGTGGGGGGAAGTGTATATGTCTTAACTGTGTTGTCTGTTCTGCTTCCAGTTGGTTTAATTGCTTTTCACTGAGTTTTAATGTGTTTGCTTATTATTTTTATCATGTTTATGTGGAATTGTAAACTGCCTTAAGTGCCAATTTGGTAGCGGGGTGCAAATCGATCGCATGTACATGCTTCTCTCTGTCGACATGTACATGCATGTTTCAGAGTGGAGTGGGGAAAGCGCACGTGTGAAGGGTGTCCCTGCTCATGCCCACCACAGCCTAGTCAGGAGCTGCCTCTGCAGCCTTTGGGCTGTGCCCACTGGCAGGGAGCTCCTCACTTACCTGGGCGCAACATTTTGCTCCCGCTTCTGCAGGATTTGAGGGCAACACTTTTGAAATGCCAACTATGAGATGGCTCGACTCCATACAGGAAGCCACAGAGCTGAGCAGGGCTGTCACGGAGAGGACATCTTGGAGAGCTTTCTTTGATTCACTATTGACCTGATGACACATAACAACAACAGCAACAGCTTATGAAGTGGGCTCAAGGAATGTCTATCAAAGTTTTCTTTCCTTTTTGCTGCAATATGTCCATTAGGAGAGCAATATTTCAAACCACTTTCACACAACTGACTCAACCCGGGATGTGCTTTTGTGCATTTAAGGTCCTGCTCATGCAAGGAATCCAAGTTCTGCCGAATTTGGGGTGGGTGAATCTTTTCCTCTTTCTCACACTCCCCGCCTGCTCCCACTCAGCAGGGCTCCATTTTGAGGGGACTGGAAAAATGGTTTCTGATAGGAAAAAAGCCCTGGCAGATGGCTGCCTGATCTGTATTAAATGGGGAAAAGCTGTTTTGCTTGTTGAATGAGGCATTAGCTAGAAATCAGGAGATAAGGCTGGTGATGGTGACCTACAGGATACTACATTTATCTTAATAGCTGGAGGTGTTAATTCAACATGCATTTGTTAAAGAACTTGGCAATCATTGCTTTTTAGGGGAACAACATCTCTCACTGAAGCACGCTACAAATTTTCAATCAGGAAGCAACAACTCCGACTTGAGGTAAAGAAAAACTTGGAAATTGGAAGCTGATGATATGCAAATAGCAGTAACCTCTGGAAAAAGGAATCTGGATCATTCTGGCCAAAAGTTTTCATTTAGATCACATTTATTCCACATTATGGCTGCACTACGGTTGTGGTGTAGCTCAGAATTTTTAGCCGGCATGAGCCTGATCACCACATCTGGCTCTTGTAGTTGTTGTGACTGTGTTAAGGTTGTTGGAGGCTTGGGAATGAAGGGCTATGATGTGTGGTGAGCCCACATTGGAGCGAATTGCCTTCACACCCTTTGAAAAGTAGTGACGAGGTAAACATCCTTTAAGTCCTCAGCAAAAACATTTCCAACGTGGTAACCCTCAGAAAATGGTTCTGCAACACCTGGCGAACAGGGGGAGGGGGCACGGCCATCTGAGGAACCCCTGAGGGCCGGATTGGGCCCTCAAGAGACCCCAACATGGCCTCTTGGTCTGAGGCCTTCCCCATCCCTGATGCAACACCCAGCACCGGGTTCAAAGTCCCAGCTTTCAGAGAAAGGGCTGTCCTATCTAAAGTAACACCCCTGATGTGGTGAGATTTCTGCTCCTGGTTTTAAATTTCTCACCATGTCCAGAAGTGTCCAGCAGCTCCCCTGGCATGAGAAACCCCGACAAGGAGCCATCAGCTTGCAACTGAGTCAAGCCCCTGGGACCGGTGCCGTGTGTCCCGCATTTGAGTGGGTACCATCTGCCTGTCTGTGTGTCAATTTGGATATTTGGTCTGCTTTTGAAGTCTATGTATAATTGCTAGGAAGTTATTTATTTATTATTTCATTCTATACTGCCCAATAGCCAAAGGCTCTCTGGGCAGTCAACAAAGCTAAACTTATATGCATTCCATATGTGTTACTTGCTATGGGTATTTACAAAGCCATATTAAAACGGCATTTTAAAAATAAAGTTAAAAAGATTGCAGGTGCCGGCAGATATCACACTGAGGGCTCTCCAGATGCCACGAGCCCCCCCGGAGAGGGCTCCTAGCCCTCAGTACCCAAAGGCAAGGCACGGCTCTTCCCTCCCTCCCACTTTCATTGCCTTTCCCTGGCCGAAAAGAGGCAAAAGAAGCTGTAATGAAGACAGCCATGCCTCGCCTCGCCTCGGCGCGCTCCCTGTAAAGTTGCATCAAGAAGGCAGGGCCACAGCATGGGAAGAGCCTTGTCCTGAAGCACTTGGACCACACCATTAACCCGAGGCAGCATGTGAGTGTGCTTATTGCTTGAATCCTATTCCATGTAAATCAAACATCGCACCCCCCCCCTTTGCAGAAGCACATTTTAAGCCTGCTCAGTAGACCTTACTAGAAGAAATAGAAAAATAATCCATGAGCTCAATTAATTAGGCATGAAGCTTGCCCTAGAGTTGGCCCTCACAGAGTTGCATTTTAAGAAATACACAACAGGGAGGGGATGCCATCATGTCTTGTGAGGGTGGGTTTAACCCTTCATACCCCATGGGCAGTTCCAGTTGGGACCATGACATGGCCTAAGGGTTGTAGCCATCCTTTATTTATTTATTTGTTTGTTTGTTTGTTTGTTTGTTTAATATTTATATGCCGCCCCTTGCAGCAGCCTCGGGGTGGCTCACAATATTAAACAAATATATTATTAAAAACATATACCATATTTAAAAACCATAAATATGGTTTTTTAAATATACCATATTTAAATATACCATATTTCCCAAAGACATAGTCCTAATATGGCCAGCCCTGCTCCAGCCCAGGCTGACTATCTTTTCGTATTAAATGTCAATTATTTACAAAGCACTGAATTAAGCTCAGGTCTAGTATGACCCTGAGGCAGCTTCCTGGCATTCTTCAGTGAAGCTTTTGGGCCGTGTTCCTAAGAATTTTAGCCTTAGGATCAGATGCATAAAAGAATTAGACAATGAAAACAGAGGCAACACTAGTTAGACCCTGAAGGGCTAGAGGAATGTTTCTTAAAATATATTTCCCCCTTTTGTTATGTTACAAAAATTAATATTGCTATCCTCTCTTCCTGTCCCCTCCACTGCCAAATTTGAATAGAAACAAACTCTAAAGTTATATTAATGGGCAGAAAACCAATCCAGTTGGTAGGGCAGAATTTTGTAGGGCAAAAGCACTCTACAAAACTCTAGGACAACCCATCTTCTACTTCAATATGGGCTGCAATGGTGTATCTGTTACAAAATGAGTAAAATTAACATTTTGTCTAAACGTATAATTTGGAAAAGCATGCCCTTTATTATATACATTGATTAAAGAGAGTAACAATACAGTTTCCTAATCTAGTCCTATTAGAGAACAGCTGGATAAATCTCAGTGCATCACAGACAAATTATTACCAAATGTTCCCATTCCAGAACTTTCAATCTGAAAGCCATATTGGTCGATTACCTGCGATCACCAATTTGTACTTTGATTAGGATAGCTCCTAAGATGAAGTGCCCTTCCCTGATCAGTAATTGATTCCCCGGACAGTAATTGATTCTAAACCTTAAGATGTCTTCCTTATGGTTCGAGTGCAGGGCCCTGCTTGAAGATACTTTTCCAAATTATATCTCATTACATTAGCCTTGTCTTTTCATGGACCTCTGCTTAACTGGGCACGGTCTGATTCTTTTCTTTGTCATCTGACTTTCTGACTGGTTACTGATCTCCTTTGATATACTGTACATGACATCCTAACAAAACCAAGGCTTTAATCAAAATGATGAGGATTTCAAGTATGTGCCACTATCAAAAGGCTAACACACACCAGATGTGGGTTCTTGCAGGTCAGATGGAATGGATGGATTTAAGACACTCCAGTGCGGCTGATGTGGACCTTATTAACCCTTATTTCAAAAGTCAGTCTGCACATTTGCATAATGCCGTTGTGTTACAAAGAGTGTGCTTGTGCATATAAATGTCCTACAGAGGCACCATTACCATAATTAGGGCTGCCAGGGATGAGGTGACAAAGATGGTGACCAAGTCCTATGAGGAAAAGCTGAAGAGGTATGTATTTTAGTCTGGAGCAGAGGCGATGAAGAAGCAGTACAGCAGGCGGATTCAAATATCTGAAGGACTATCCTATAGGAGTGGGAAGGACATGCCATTTCAAATGTTTCAGACCTCAGGTCCCAGTAGTCCCTGCCATCAAGGCCAATGTTCAAGAAATGATGTCCAGAACATCTGGAGATCTACTTTCTGCCCAAGCCTCACAGAGATGATGAGGCAAATTTGTGTTCCATTGTTCCTATGGACCTCATGGTCCTATGAGGTCCATAGGACCTCAACATGTTGGTTCCAACTCCAGAAAAATGAATCATGGCAAATGTTAGGATGAAAGGAGGGACTTCCTGGCAGCTTGAGCTGCTTGATCATAGAGGAGGTGGTGGACCCTCCAATATTCAGGCAGACGATGGATGGCAACCTGTCACACTCCTCCTCTCCTTCTGATTCTGACTCTTCTGGAGAGCAGCCAGTGGCTCTTGAGAACATGTGCCCAACCAGCCATCTTCCTCTCTGCCAGCACTGGACCCTACTGGGGCCTGTGCCTGAAGCACATGGCTGGCCACACCTGTCCTTGATGTCTGCTCCAGTCTTAGGCCCTTTCCAAATCCCATGACTGGATTTTGCCTGGAGACAGAATGTGTGACCTTCTGCATGTGATGAGTGTGCCCCACCATTGGTGCTGAGCTGGGGCAGGACCTCGGGGCAGAAGCCCAGGGCCTGTTGTCCAGGGCCCCATATGACTGCAGAGGGCAGCAGAGGATGACAGCAGCAGGGCGCAGACCCAGGGATAGCAGCTGGGTCAGGGAGGGCTGGGCGTCCTTGCCTTTGTAAAGGCATTTTATACTGCAGTGCCCATATATGAGCGGGATGGGCTTGATAAAACAAACTACAGCCTTCAGTTGAGAAGGGCTGAGCAGGGCTGTCACAAATAGGGCATTCTGATTCCTAGGGTCACATAAATCGGAGATGACTTATTTTATTTATTTAAAACATTTGTATGCCGACCCCATTGCAACAAAGCCTCGGGGCGGCTCACTTGGTGGCACATCACAACAACAAGCAGTGGGATATGGCTGGGCAGGTATGTGGTTGGTCACAAGGGCTTATTTTATTATTTTTATCCTAAAAATATCCTTTTTATCCTTTTAACACAATACAATGATGTGGTAGTTCTCAAGTAAATCAGGGTAGCAGAAGCAAGCTTCATGCAGTCTTGATGATGGTATGATGTCAATAAATTTCAAATGCAAAACAGAACAATATGTTTGTTTATGTATTTATCAGAATGGTGAGCCGTTTTTTGTTTTTTTGCAGGTTTGCCTGGTATCATTGCTTCTATCTGGTTGATCTTAGAGTACGAACATGTGGTCTTCAGTGTCGATATACCAGTGTCTGATGAATGGCAAACAAACAGCATGAACTCGAACTCTTAATACAGGAGGTGAGTAAGACCTGATAGGCATAACTGGAACTTGGTGGGACGACTCCCAAGACCGTAATTCAACAACTGAAGAATACAACCTGATCTTCTTGAACAGAAAAGGGAGCAGAATCACACAATATGTGAAAGGTACTAATCTCTGCACAGAAATACAGGAGGATGAGATTAGTAGCCCCATCAAGAGCACCTGGAGTAATAGAAATGGAACGAAAAAAGCAAAAACAAAATAAAAGGAACACAGTGGTTGGAGTGTGTTACCGACCATCCAGTCAAGGAGAAGACAAGGATGAAATTTTGAAAAGCAAATTCAAGGAGGTGTGATATCATCATTATGGGGGCTTCAAGTTCCCTGATACCTGTTGTGAGACAAATTTGGCCAGACATAAGCCCCTACTGGAATTCTGCCATGATTCTAAAGGAAGCAAAAGCCAAACGTGTATGCTGGGGTTTAGGAAAGCCAATTTTAATAAACTCCAAACAATGATAAGTGAAGTCCCGTGGCAAGTGACTCTAATGAGTAAAGGAGTCCAAGATGGGTGGGAATTTAAAAAAAGGAAATTCTAAAGGCATAATTACAAACAATTCCAACAAGGATAAGGGGTAGAGGGCAAGAGAAAAAGCCCATGTGGCTTCATAAAAAGATGAGAGATTATCTGAAAACAAAAAAGGACATGTCTACGAAGAGGAAGGCCAGGCTAAAAAGGAAGAATACAGGCAGGTAGAATGGAATTTCTGAGATGGTGTCTGGAAGGCTAAAGCTAGGAATAAACTGACACTAGTGAGGGATGTTAAAAGCAACTACAACAAAAAGAACCTTCTTTAGACATGTCCAAGTAAAAGAGAGAGGAAGGAAATGGGGGTTTGAGTACTCGATAGCAAAATGATAACAGCTGACAAAGAAAAGGCAGAAGAGTCTTACTTTGGCTCAGTCTTTCTTTTCCCAAAAGATCTATGACCTTCCTGATGAAGGAGAAGTACAAGCTGAAGGAGAAGGATGGCAGCTCAAGATTGATAGACAAGGATCACCCAATTGGGTTGAATGAGTTCATATCTCCAGAGTCCAATGAACTCACACTAGCGTCATAAATTAGTTGGTGGAACCATTGTCTATTATCTTTGAGAAACCATGGAGGATGGGGAAGTGCCAGGCGA
The DNA here is from genome assembly GCA_023646645.1 of Varanus salvator macromaculatus. Classification (NCBI taxonomy): domain Eukaryota; kingdom Metazoa; phylum Chordata; class Lepidosauria; order Squamata; family Varanidae; genus Varanus; species Varanus salvator. The sequence goes on from JAIXND010000786.1 coordinate 12,639,554, forward strand.
ACGGAAAAGGGCTAATGCTATCACCATCTGAAAGGAAGGAAGGAAGGAAGGAAGGAAGGAAGGAAGGAAGGAAGGAAAGAGCCAGCCAGCCAGCCAGCCAACTCTGGGAACTCTAGACCAGTCAGTCTGACATCAATTCTGGAGCAGTTTGTGAAGCTGTCATATGTCCACAGGATGGTGTCCTGCACCGAGCAGGGAATTGGAACTGATGGATCTCTGGCCCCTTCCATTTCTAATATTCTATGATTCTATGATTATCTGATGAAAACATGTAAGGGTTTAAATATATTAAAAACAGGTGTATTGTAAATAAAAGAATAATAAAATAAATTTGGGTGTTCTTTTACTGCCACTAAAATGTTATGGTCTGTGTTTGTGGTGGAAAGGTACATTTTACATATGTTTTTAGTTTCTGTTCATTGTTAAGGCATATTTTGAAACCATTCCTCCTCTTTCCCATTCATATATTATGTTCAGTTCATGAAAATCAATTCAGCTGCAAAGTTCAGGTTGTGTTTCCTCATGTAACCTGTCATTAGATGCACTCTAACTGGTATAGCAGTTGCCAATCAATATTCCCACATTCCTCAGATTATATAACTTTCTACTTATAATGTTACAGATCTTTTGGTTCTGAAATTCAATATTAAAAACCTGATACTCTTGACTAATAAGAGACTAGGGATTTTGTCCTTCAGGGAGGCTGGATGGACTCCTTAAGTTTTAAGTGGAAGATTAAGTCTGCAACTAGAGAGATCTAAACTAAACTTGGAAGCCCCTTTTCAGGCAAAACTTTTTTAATTCTTGCAGGCAACCAAAGGGAAGCTGATCGGATGAGCAAACGGAGAGTCGTTAGGCAGAGTAAGGTGGCTGCCTGAGGCAACTGATTTGGGGCTCATAAAGAACCGCAGTGTTAGCTGTTTAATTCATGATGCTTAATGCAGTAAAATGTTGTGTTGCATTTTTACTCACGGGAGTGGGACAGGCACATTGGGAATTTTCTCCCCAAGCGCAATATACTGATAGTGGGTCATTATACTTCACTGCGCACGAGGGCAGCAGACGAGAGTGTGCCTGGAGGGAGGTGTCCGGGCCGTGTGGCACATGGTGCTCCCTCTCGCATCCTGGCCCCAAACAGAGCCGGCGTCTTTCTGCCGGAGAGGACAAGTCAATTTTGCAGAAGCTCTCAGCGGCCGTATTCCATTAGGTGGGGCCGAATGAAGAAGAGGTGGGGCAAATGGCAAAGCAGTGGGGCAAAAATTCCAACAATACTCAGATATTGTACTCTAAACTCTTACTAGCAACAGCTAAGCCTTTCAAGGAGTACTTCAACATTTTAGAATGGGGGGAAAGTGTGCAATAGCTGTGAGACCACAGAAGAACTGGTGGCTGAGGCACAGGCGTGGGGTCTGGAGAAGGCGTGTGGCGCTGTGGAGAGCACTGGAGGGCCAAACTTGAACCCCCAGGAGGGCCCAGTGTGGCCCCAGGCCTGGGCTCCCCCCAGTCCTGGTCTAATGGTTGGGCCACACCTGGCTAGCAAAAGACACCATCTAAGTGTCCTGAACAGCAATGGCAGTGCAATGAATCCGTCAGTGAGGATTCAGCTTCCTCGGCAGATGGAAAGATAAATAGATTTGTGTAGGTGTGTATTCACCTTTTTCAGTTTCTATTTTCTTTCAGCCCTGTCCTGTAGGATTCGACTAATGAAAATGTATCAGAAGTTTTACTTAAGAAGGACGCACAAAATTTTGCTTGGAGCAAAACTATCAATGGTCCTTTCTAATTAAACATGTATTTAATTTATTTGGTGTTGGTTGTCTGCTTACAGAAGCAATTCCGCAAATGATACAGTTTAGGAAAGGGACGGGAGGGTGTGGTAGTTAGCCTAAATTTATTTGATCCAGGGTGTATTTAAAAGGTATGTGTAGGCTGTTACCTTCGGGCAGTGGCTCTCAGACTTCTCACATTCTGCCTATACCAATACTTCTCTTTGTGACAGATCAGAGAAGTATCTTATCTCTACGTGGGGCTACCCTTGAAAATGGTCTGGATACTTCAACTGGTGCAAAACAGAGCTGCCAGGGTGCTGACGGGGACTGGGCATGGTTCTCATATCACCCCAGTTCTCCGTCAGCTTCACTGGCTCCCCACTGAAGTCCGGGCCCAATTCAAGGTGTTGGTTCTTACCTGTAAAGCCCTTAACGGCTTGGGTTCTGGTTACCTAAAGGAGCGCCTGCGACCATATATGCCCTCCCGGCCCCTACGATCGGCAGCTGAGGCCCTCCTCCGGGAACCCTCTGTGAGGGAAGTGAGGAGGGTGAGTACCCAGAGGAGGGCTTTCTCTGCGGTGGCGCCCCACCTATGGAATGCGCTCCCCAGAGAGGCTCGCCTGGCGCCGTCGTTATTTGCTTTTCAGCACCAGGCGAAGACCTTTTTATTTAAGAAATATTTTAATTGTTGAATTATTAATTTTGTTATTATTATATTTATGTGTTTTTAAATTTTGACCTTGAGATGGGCCAGTTTTAATATTGTGTACTGGTTTTAGATTGTTTTTGTTATGCTGTTAGCCGCCCCGAGGCTTGTTTGCAAGGGGGCAGCATACAAATATGTTAATAAATAATAAATAAATAAGCAGGTTACAGTTGTGGGATCCATTTCTAAGAGGATGTTTGCTTTGGAGGGGAGGGGAAATTTCAGGAATTTTGCCTTTTTCTTTTTCTCACTGTCACATCAAGGTCTTCTTGGGGAAATCCACTAGTGTGGTGGGTTTGAGTTTCTTACTGGAAAACCATTTAAGTCTTTGATGATGTCCTAGTATGCTTTTGTGCATCAGCCATTGATTCTTAAGAAAAAACAAAAAACATTGGAGTGAATCTGTGGGAGAATAGGAACGAAAGTGCGTTCAAGGGATTCACAAAGCGCCCCTAGGACAAAAACCATCTTCTCTTCTGCTTAGACTATCAAGAAACCAAAAATGACTTCTAGCCAAAGTATACATGGTCTTTACAGATATAGCCCTAGTGCTGCTTTTCCACAGGAAAATATATATACAGGAAAAATCCTTTAAAACACATTGGTCCAGGGTCTTATGTCACAGGGTTTTAAAAAATAATAATAAGCCAAATCCATTTGCTTTCAAGTTGTTACATGCAAAACTGGATTATTATATGTAACACTGATGTGCAATATTTTAATTCCTTATATTATTCAATCAAAATTAAGTAAAATACAGATTATACAGTGTGGGTATGTGAGGGAGGGAGGGAGGGAGGGAGGGAGAGTGATGTATTTATCTATAATTTATCTAAGGGATATCTTAGACCTGGGAACCAAATCCAGATCCTGATCCCAGCTTTTGTGCAGTTTTTCATCATTCCAAAAGGCTGAAATGTTTGTTTAAAGACGTACCTACTGGTGGTGAGTGGTTTCGATGAAATATGCTGGTGCCTCGGTCATGCTGGCCCTGCCCTCTTCACATCTGGCTCCCCTTTCCACTGAAATGTAACCACCACAACTACCACCCAGCTTCTCCAAAATGAAATTTGGCCCTTGGGCTGAAAGGGAAAAAGCTCTGCTTCAGAAGTATTGTTTTCTCATATACAAATTTATCTGATTGATTAATCAACCCATTGACCAGATACTGCAATCCTACACATGCCTTACTCCCTGAGTAAGTCCCTCTGAGCTCCTTGGGTATAGCATTGGGGCGCACAGGTCTGCCGCCTAAGACTCATCTGATGAACCAGCAAAGGTTTCTTGAATTAGGTGATAGCCAAATATCTATTTACCTCCCTCCCTCCCTCAAATGGTGCATTGCTCTGCATTTGTTTCAACTGAAGTGTGGTGTGCATGTTTCTCTCCTGCCCCTGGGTTAGCCACGCAGCACTGCTATGACATGTGTCGGTCTGACCAAGAGTGCGCTGGCCCAGAGTCACCAGCCCCATTGAGCATCAGGGCTGAGGGGGCTGCTGAACCCGGGCCTCCCCAGGTCTGGCCTCACTCTCTGACCCAGCATTCTCCAAAGTGGTATGCTCTAGTGGTGCTGCTGGGAAGGATGGGAGTCACAGTTCAACACATATCATTTATAATTTTTCGACACTGTCCAATACTGGAGCTTTCTGGGCAATTCATCAAACAAGACTTAAAACCATAAAATACAATAGCATCATGAAACCTTTAGTGAAACATTTTAAACATTTTAAAAGTAAAAAGGAATTCAAGTGAAGTTAGGGAAACAAACCAAAAAGCAACAGAAGCAGAAGGATCTTAAAGCATGTTTATTCTTCCCAGGAATATGTGCATCAACAAAACACAAATTCACCAGGATTTTCTTAATTCATTCTGTAAGTTCATTCTGATCTGAGGTCATTTTGAGCTTTGTCTTTTCCTATGAAAATCTGTGTGCATTTCCACGCATATTTTCCCAAGTGTATATAGCAGTGGTGCACATCTTTGAAATGTATTGCTGAAAACAGCTTTGCCAGTGTTTTTTTTTTTCAAGAGTTTAGACTTCTGCACATTTTTAAAATAAATATTTGCTCTCAGATAGATAGATAGATAGATAGATAGATAGATAGATACATGCCTGTGCTGGGGTCTGCTTATCAAATTGCGAGCTCAGAAATACATAAACTTCAAATGCAGCTTGTGTCCTAGTCCATGCTTAGGCCAGAAGAAACAACTTCAGTAAATCATGTTCAAAAATAAACAGGAACAAGTTCTCATGCATCCCAAATCGTCCCAACAACCATGTGAGGGGGGGCCACCTTTTGGGAGCACCAGGTTAGGCAAGGCTGCACCGTGATCAACCAATCCCTCCCCACTCCAACAAATACCTGAGGAATTTGCGGCTGCCTGAAGGCAACAGAAAATCCTTTCACCATCATGAAGAGTGAAGATTTCCTGGAAACCGTGGGCATGCTTGTCTGGTGTTAATTTTGCTTGAACACAGAGGCATGCCTAGATCCTTGCATGGGCTTTGGTAGGGACGCTCTGATGCATCAGTGTTTGCTGTTAAATGTTAGTGACACACCAGCTTAGTCCCCCCAGTGAAGGGCTTAATGACCAGGTCTGTATATCAGTGGGAATTATCATTTTTATTATGTGGAATATCCTTTTCCCTTCCCTCTCAGCGAAAGGATCCCTGTCACAGAGTCACGCGAAGTGTAAGGTGTTGAGGAACTGGCTAGTTTCCCTTGTCATCCCAATGCCTGGTGCCTTCGCAAAAGAATTGATACATTCTGACGCTTGAGGCCTGGAGCGAACGCTAAAGCCCAGGACATCTGTGAGCATGTTAAGAGAGCCTGAAGCAGCAGCAGCAGCAAGCAGGTAAGGCTGGAATTACGGGCTGCCTTCCATTCCACTGTCACACCGAGTCTTCCTAATGCGGTGCTCCCGGAACACTGATAGGGTCTGACTGCCACCTGCGCGGGGGGTGCCCTTGGCGCGGGGAGCAGGTCGCGCGGCTGCAGGACGAGCTGCCTATACCGCGGATACCGTCAGTGAGCCCGCCTCTTTAGCAGCCATAAAGGAGCTTAAACTGTGCGTCGCCTTACATTAAATCACGGGCTGGGGCTATGAATGGGTTGCCCCGTTCATTAGCTGTTGCATTTCATCGGAGACGTGGAACAGCTCTGGAATCCTTTTAAGTCAGGGGAAGGCCCAGGCATGGAACACCATGACCGCAATCATGCACAGTGCCTTCTGCTTATGCTCACGGTATGCATCCTTGTACACGGAGAACCCATCCATCCATCCATCCATCCATCCATCCATCCATCCATCCATCCATTATATTTGATTTCTATACCCAAAGCTCTCTGGGCAGTTTAAAATGCAGCATAAAATTTGTTCTTCCTCCCTGTATGAACCATTCTGGTTCATGCTAAAGGCAGCAGGCTAACTGCTTTGGATCAGTGCTCAGAACAAATCTGACCAGCCTTTGCTTGATGCATTTCCCGATGGCAAGTGGCCATTGCTTCTGGTATGTTTTGGTGCAAAGAGCCAGCATGGAGGTCCAGCATCCTGCACAGCTGGAGAACTGGATGGGAACTCAAGAGATCCAGATTCTAGTTCCTGCTCAGCCATGAAGCTTCCTGGGTAACTCTGGGCCAGCCAGAGAACCTTGGCCTGGCCTACCTCACAGGGTTGTTGTTGGAAGGATAAAATGAAGAGGATGACCATACAAACCACATTGGAGTCATTGCAAAAAGAGAACAGGCAGGATATGCACATGATAATAGAGGAACAAACCAGATTCTTGTCACAAAATAGAGTCCTTTCTCTCCCCGTATGTGAATCTATCAGGCTGGATCCTGGCTCCACAGCAGTGTAGGTTTAAGTGCGTGCTGCTCCCCTTTGCCACCTGTTTCCCTTTCCAACCTTTGCCATTCCTGCCCATTCACCTGAGGACAGGAAGTCTCAGTGTTGCCCAAGCGAGTTCAAAGTAAAGGTTAAAAAAATCACACCATTGATTTTTGCAAGAAAATTGGGGAAATCAGTGGGGCAATTTTCACATGCAAATGTTGACCTAGCATGTGTAGGTTAGCATCCACATGATCCAGCACGCTTACCTGGGGCTTGCGCAGCAGGAAGGCAGATCAGAGTCGGTCCGTTGCTTGATTCTGACTTCTGAGTGTCACATCCTGCAGATGGGCCTGCACTAGGGATGGGTGAGGATTTCCTTCCAGTTCCGTCGGTGTTAGCACTTGTGTGCCACGCACAGCCCTGGACACGGAGTGCATTTTTCAGCCAAAGCTCACATATTCCTGAGCTTGCAGTAGCATTAAAATGTGCTCCTTAAAAATATGCATTTTGGACTAAAAAAATCCTGCTTAATAGGGGCAAGTGTGTATTTAGGTGAATGCAAATGTGAGTGATCAGTACATGGCTACTAGCCTTGCTGGCCATGGGCTACCTCGCTCACCAGAGGTGGCATGCATGCCTGCATACATCAGTTGCTGAGGAGCTGGGCAGGGGGAGGTCTTGCACCCGTCCTGCACTAGGGATCCTGTGGGCAGCTGGCTTGCCACCGTGTGCATGCAGTGCTGGACTAGACCCACAGACCCCCCCCAGTGAAAAGTCTGTGACTGGGTTCATACCACGCAATAAGCCATGGTGGCTTATAAACCATGGGTGGCTTGACGTATCATCTGAACCCAGCCAGAGTGGTTAACAAGTCATGCTGCTGAGTTCAGACATCACAAGCCAGCCCTGGCTTATAAGACAGTGTGGTTTATTGTTTGGTATAAATCCAGTCTCTCTGTCTCTTTCTATGGATGTGACTTTAAGGTATGCTGTCTCCAAAGATTTCCCTAACTGAAAAGACTTCTGAGGGCCACGTCGACTCATATTATATTGTTTTATTCTGTCCTTATTTATTATTGTGAGCCACCCCCGAGGCTTCGGCGAATGGGGCGGCATAGCAGCCTTCTAAATAATAAATAAATAATATAAATGATCCGGTCTTCTGCAATGCAGCTTCGCGGGCTTTGTGGCTCACCACAGCATGAGTGGTAAGGTGCGTGGAGTCTGGTGGATTCTTGGCCAACCCCGGTGGCAGTAATCCTTCCATTACCAGATCTTTGCCCCGTTGCAACATAGACCAGCCTCTGCTCCGCTCAAAGGGAAACCGGAGCAGCCTCAGCAAAGGCTTGCCCTGTTGCCTTTCGCATTTCTTTCCTTGCTCGTCACCATGCCCTTTGCTGCCCCAAGCCCTGCAGGCATCACGCCCCTTGCAATGGCGTTTGCATCGCTTCTTGTCCTGCACATCTCAGAGACACACAAGTGTCACGGGTTGCAGGAAGCACCTCTGTGCTCTGGCAGCACCTAACCACCAATACCTCGTGTGTCGCCATTGATTTTCTACCTGGGGGACATGGAAGAAATTGTACAAAGAGCATGAGTAAAAATGCACCGGATAACACATCAGGCTTCTCCTGCTGCCACACACAAAGGCTCAGTGCAGAATACTGATCCAGGCACCAGAGAACAACCGCCGTTTACAAAGGCAGGCCGTACTGTATGAAGCAGCTGCATCATTACGAGAGCCACCTCAGGGAATGAAACCTGGAATGTTTAGATGCAAGCAGAGGGCAGAAGCACTCTCAGCCTTTTCTCTGAAGTTCACCCAGCTAGAGGAGAGGTATTGATTTTCACCCCGGTTGGCCCCTTTTCAAAAGTTATTTCATGTTGGAAAGAAATGCATGAGTTTAGCAAGAAAAGGGGAACGGTATTGTATCCTAATGCTTTCTTTAGGATAACACCATGTTATGCTCATAACCTTGTTTAACTATTATGGGCACAATCCACCCGGATGTTTTCCTGGACCATCTCCGCAGGAACAAACGCAACCATGGCAGAAAAACTTCCCAGTGAGCTGTGCCTGATAAATAGCGGCCGTCGCACATGCACAGTACTTAAACACGCACCCAGAAGCTGCGAACTCGCACTCTTGGCTTGGCACCTGTGAAACTGGGAGTGGAGGCAGTGTAGTGAGGAAGTCCCTTCGTATTTCAGGAATGATCTTTTAGCTATTACGTTGCTAGAGCGACTAGATCTACGGGGGCCGTCAGTTTCTATTAGCAGCATTGCCCAAGCGGGGACACCGAGACCACAGTGTTGGTCCTGAACTGAATTCAGAGCTCGGATGAAAGCTTTCAGAGAAGACTTTGCTGAGGCTTCAGTGCTGTGATGCCTTGATGGAATTGGGGTGGGGAGTCAACTGGCACCTGGTAGTCAGCAGTGCGGAACTTTTCCACCCTTCTGCTCACAGGTGACACCAAAAACATTTAAAGGGGCAGCTCCTGGAAATGGTTTGTATTACTGTCTTCATTCTGGGCAGTTTACAGAACAAACCTTAATGCCCTGAAGTGTGATAAAACAGAACATCAAACCATAAGTTGAAAACAGAATAAAACCAACACTATTTTGAATGAAACACAGTAGCCTCCTTTCCATTTTGCTGCTCACAAATACTCAGTGATGTGTTCAAGTTCTCCAAGTTTAACATCAAGTCTCAAGTCTTTACTTTCAAGTCCAAGCTGAGTCTCAAGTCATTGCAAGCAATTTTTAAGTCTCAAGAGCCAACTTTAACAGAAAAAAGGAAGGTGGTGTGCCTGGGGGGCGGGGGGGGGGCAGAGAGCTGTAAACCACCCCCCCATGCCAAAAGGAAGAGCTGAAGCCTTCCCTTCCCCCATTGTAACCCCCTCCTCCTGCCCCCATCCCTTGTCCCTCCTCACCACCTCCCTCCCTTGTGCCCAGAGGAAGAGTCTTGTCTTGCCCCATGCCTGCCTTCCAGCCCATCACAGGGGCCTTCTAGCAAGATCACCCCAGGATATCCCCAGAAATCTCGAGTTGAGTCAAGACACTTGCTCATTGCTTCCAAGATGAGTCTGAGTTGACTCTCTGACATGACTTAAACTTGGAAATGAGTAGCTCAACTCAACTCCCCAATACCGCAAATACAAAAGTGAGGGTGTGTGTACTAGTGGGCCTTATTGTTAAATGGGGCATTGAGTTTAGGTCTCCCTAATCTAAATCCCATAGTTTTCTTCCCAGTTTTTCACACCCTGATTCCTTTCAGATGCCTTGACTTAAAACTCTCATCATCCCATTGGTCAAGCTGCGTGGAAAAGATCAGAGCTGGAAAGAGCCAGACTGGAGAAGGCTGGCCATCTGCTCTGCTGGACAGACTCTCTGAACTGCTTTGTACATAAGCAGAAGCCACCATATGTGAATTTCCCCGTGGAGCTTCTTGTCTTGGTGGTGGCCACCATTTTGAATATTCAAGCTGCAGTGGAGGCCCACCATAGCCTCATAGATTTAGAGTTACTGGTGGCTTGTCAAGCACCAGAACAGCCCATGAATTCTTGGAGTGTCTGTAATGAGAAGCCATGGGATGCCCCCATCATGGGGAAATGCACCCATGGAGAGCCCTTGTTACATGCAAACTGGGCCTCTTCACAAAATCACGACAACCCATGGACTCTGCGTCCATTCTGACTTTACATGATATGGTTGGCTGCACCAGCAAGGGTAATTGTCCAAGTTGGTTTCTCATCTGTTTTGCACAAGATGAAATCCACCATGGCTTACCATGGCTTACCAGGTAGCAGGGCATATTTGAGCGCTAGACACAATGACAATCAATCACAAGCTGGGCAACCACAAGTGCCGTACAAATGCGGTATCTGCAACAGTCCCCTGGAGGAAGGCTAACTCAGGTGAACCAGCTTGACTTTCTGTGTTTCCATCCCTATCTGCTTCAAAGAATCCAGGGAGCCAACATGAAAACAAGACTGGATCAAAGGATTTGTCCACAATATATTAAATAATGTTAACCTTCTTGGCCTTACAGTATCCAACATAAGCAACTGGCGTTTTGAATGGAAACAAAATTGAGGAATTCCAGTGCGGCTTCAGTTGCCCTGTAGCAGCAGGGAGCAGAAGAAGCACAAGCCTGCTTCAGCCAACAGCCAGAGGAAGCAATGTTGCTGAGAGGTTTGGAGAACATGAGTGATTTCCCCCAGTGTTGTGTCAGAGTCACGGCCACAGGGCTACATCTGTTTTGGAGGTGTTTGTGAGATATTTAGCATAATTCCATGGTGGGGGAGAAACACTTCTGTATGTTAAATTTTAAATGCATAATAATAATTATTGGATTTTTTTTTTCTTTTGGGCAAGCCACCCTAAGGGATAGAGCCAAAGATCTATATTAGAAAGTAGACGATCAACAAACCAACCATAGGTCCATGAGAAGGCAGGTCTCAAGACAATGGATGATTCTGTTGAGGTGAGACCACTATGGAAAAAGCCATGCTCCACATATTCATCAGTGCTCAGCATAATTCTATGATGGCAGCCTAAAGAACTTATTTGAAAGCAAGTGTTGCTGGAATACAACTCACATTATCCCTCACTATTGGCTATGCTTGATGGGAATTCAGCATTTCTATGTCCACCTGTTTCCCAGTCTACATCTGAAGGAACTGTCTTGCCAACTCCCTGTGTACCTTAATAATGCCTGGGTTCAGATGATATAATAATCTCACTCAAGGGTTGAGTGTGGGTTGTGGTTGAAAGGTGGGTTATCCTATTGTGTGAACCCACCTATCAGGCCATGGCTTGTTTGCTTGAACAGGCTATGAAGGTTTGCTTGGGTTGTGAACTGTGGGCTGTTCCCCAAGGTTTGTTGTCTTGGCTGGATGCAGACAAGTGGATTTCAACCACCCATATTCTTATACAACACATTTACTTTGAGGAAAAAGCCTTCGACCCAGTGGGGCTGACTCCTTGTATACCTGTTTATCTTTCATGTGGAGAGAATTCTAAGCAGCCATTACCTCTCAGTCTTAGGGGACTGGTTGGCTCACATGGGGTCTGATGATCATGTTTATTCCGCAGAATATAGAATTCCGCCCTTCCACTGCCCCAGCACCCATTATATCAGCTCCAGACATTTCTGCCTCGGCTGGCTGTGCCAAATGCAGGATTAGATACACTGGAAGACAGTAATAGATTCAGAAGCTAGAAGGAAACTAAGCAAGTAGCCAGAGAAACTTGGGGCAAGATAATTAACATTTTATAGTTTTACTTTCCAAATGGAAGCAAATACAAACATCAGATGCCTGCTTGGACCTGGTGGAGACTTGCCCAGCTTGAAGGCGAGAGGGAGAATATGCTTGATGGAGAGCCAAAAGAACTTTTGATTGTCCACCAGTATTAAAGAGGTCACTTGGTCTGGAAAGGACAAGGGTATATTTCTCAGGTATCTTTATTGCTTACTGAGCAGCACTTTCCATTCTCCAGAAGTGCTTCTTGGAGGGCGGGTGTGCAGGTCCTTGGAAAAAGTCCACAATCTGAGAATTACAAATACAAATGAAATGTAATGTTCAAGCTATGGGGAATTTGGTTTAATAAGGCAGATGCTACTCTGTCATCCATTCTTTTTCTCAGTCCAGAGGGGATGAAGTCAACCCAAGGCTGGAGCCAGGCAAGAGCTGTCAAGAGAGCTGTGTGATGTTCACACATTCCCCACACCACATCTTAAAGAGGTCTCTTCACCAGTTGTTATGCCCCAAGGGACAGTCCTACACAGCACAGTTAGCTGATGGTGAGTAGGACCTACTTCTGAGTAGACACGCCTAGGATCAGGCTGTTCTCTAGAATCTCAGATTGTATCCTGGCCAGCCCTCACTTCTCCACCACAGGGACAGGAGGGCTCCTAGGCAGAGTGATGCTGATGTATTGCACATGGCCTTCGTGTCTGCGCTGTCTCTGGTCACCAGGTCTTTGCAGAGTTTCCAGGCACAGCCTAGCCTAACAAAACATGTTAGACCAGAGCAAACAAGGCATCGATCCCCCTCAAAGAGAGGCTCATTTAAATCAGGGATGTCAACCCTTGTCTAGCCTGGGATTCCAGTTTGAAGCGCCTGTGGGAGGCTGGATGGAGCTGCAGGCAACCGGGGCCTCCTTTCACTTGGACCTCTTGCTACAGTCACGGAGGTTTGGAAGAGGCGGTTTGACCTTTTGGAATGGGGAAATGTTGCACTGAAGCAATTCTAGGAATCTCCAAGTGATCACTGGACAAGGGAAGGAGGATGAACCCTGGAGAGCCCAGACTAGGGCCCAGTGGCACCCCTGGCTTGATGTTTCACACCCCCTCAAGTGCAGGGACTATGAATGCACACAGCAGGGAGCAGAATAAACCACACACTTGACCTCAGAGGGGTACCAAACCTTAGGCTGGTTTTAATGCAACAAAAACGGTGTTTTAAGTAAACTGGATGCTACAGTGACTTTCCATCAAGGGTTTATCTAAACAGCCCAGCTGTTTGAGGTGTAATATGGCAAACACTTCTCTTAGAGATGTGTTTTGGTGATGCCCATGGGCTGCTTCTTTTTGGGAGAAGGCAATAACTTGGATAATTTTGTGATGGAAAGCACTGCAATAAGCAAGGATATGCATTTCTCCTTAACTGTTTGCCTGCCTCTTGAAATTTAATGCAAGCTCAATGCAAATGAATTTCTTTGGCTAAAATTACAGCACTGGAAGGACAAATGGCCACTCGCAATAACACACTGAGCTGAGGACCACATTGCCTAAAAGCACCCATTCAAACCCATGGATTTTTGAATGGGTGCTTTTAGGCACAATATATGCATGTACATGGATATCTGGTTCCCTTTGTTGCAGGTGCTTACAAAAGCATCTTCAGCACTGTGCCACTGCACCAGTTACCTACGCTGATGGCTTTGTCACAAGACTAAATCCAGTCCTAGCAGAGGGAGGTCTACTGAGAGTCAGTGTGGCACAGTGGTTAGAGTGTTGTGAGACTTGGAAGATCTCGGTTCTAGTCCACTCAGCCATGAAGCTCCCTGCGTGACTGGGCCAGTCATGAACTTTCAGGCCAATCTACCTTAGAGGGCTGTTGTTGTGAGGATAAAATGGAGAGTAGGACAACCCGGTGAGCCTCCTTGGGCTCTGCATGAGGAAGGAAGGAAGGTGAGGTTGAAATGTAATGTAGTATTGACAACATCAATAATGTATTGATTCAGATTTCCTCCTTTAGAAAGAAAACAATAGGAAGTGTAGAACTTGAGATAGCTCAACAGAAGCTAAATGTTCTGATCTATCTTAAAATGCAAATCACGTAAATACTCATGATTTCTCTTGGTTTGTGTTTACTCTTGTGCACAATAGGTTTGGCTTCAGCTGACCGGGGGAGGTTGAACACGTGCTAGAGAAACTTCTTAAATCCCACCTTCTGATTGCTGAAGTCTTGTTAAGGGTCTCCCCACTGGGTTTGGACCATTTCCAGCAACAATCCGAGTATTTCCAAGCATATCTCCTTAACGGTAAAAACTAGGACAGTGTTTCCTAAACTCGTGATGTCTGGATTAAACTTGGAATGAGCCACAATTCACTTTTATGTTCAAAAGATGCGTCTCTCTTTCTCTCTCCTTCCTATATTCAAGCTGTGAGTTCTGCTGCTTGGGTAGCCCACATTGGTACCACCCGCACATGAAAAGGGAACTGCCCCCCTCTTGGGGGGTACCCCAAGTTTGCAGAAGTATGAAAAATGTTTAGAGGGGAAAATCCTAAAGAGCTGACAAGGAGCCTGTTTTGTGGCCACGGATTATTATTACATTACGTTTCTATGCTGCCCGTAGCTGAAGCTCTCTGGCAGTTCACAACATGTTAAGCCACCCATCCAGAATTCAGCCAGGCCTGATCCTGCTTAGCTTCTAGGATTAGGCTCTTCAGGCTATATGGAAACCAACTATCATGAATACTGACTGGATGGAACCAGGAGAAAATGTTGTGGCATATTCTGAAAGAAGGCGTCATTGCACGGCAGTGGAAGGAACAGCTCATCATGACAGTCCCCAGAGCCACATCCCCACGGGGCAGGGGGGGGGGGTGGGAAGGCAAAACTTACAGCCGCTGGGCTGCTCCATATCAACAAATCAATTCTAGAAGTGTTGCTCTCTCCAAAGAAGTTTTGTTTTGTTTTTTATAAAGATTAAGACTGACTTCCTTGCATAAGACCAGGCCCCTGCAAAACACTTTGCACTGCAAGAAAGACTATTTACAACTCCATATTTCCTTCCTCTGCTCTCCTCTCCATAGCCAAAGCTCTCTGGATAGTATACAACAATGCCTAAACCAATAAAATACAAATCTCATAAAAAGAAAGCATCACAATATATTTTAAAAAGCTACAATATGCAATAAAACTGCCTTGTAAAAGGAACAACCAAATCACCTTGGATAGGTGAGCCCCTTGAGCCCCTGGGTGGCTGAGCACAGCTTTAAACGCTGCAGCATGAGGGCCTATTAACCCAGTGCTAGGTGGGCCACAGAATGGGGCCGACCTCAAAGGAAACTGCCCCTTGTTGCCACCGGCGCTGGAAGGAAGACCTTGGAGGCTGAGCATCAAGTCCAAGCAGCCTGCAGCTGGGAGGGGGGTTCCACCAGGTGTGGCAGTCCCAAGCTGGGAAAGGTTCTGTATTGCTGCTGGGGAAATTCCTCCTGCCCCCACACCTGCACCCCAGCTATGGGGAGGTTTGCGGCCATGCTCAGAGTTCTGACCAGGTTGCTGATGGCACCTGGAAAGTGCCAGCCCGGTGCCCCTGCTCCACCGTGCCCGCAAAGCACAAACCACAGGTCTAAATCTAATGATGGCCTTCAGGCGTACATGAATCGGCTGCACCTCAGCCCTGACTGGAACACGAGTCCCTTGTGAGGCTGAAAACAAGTAAAAGAAAACCCAGCGATCCTTAGCGAAGCGAGGCAGCTGGAGAGCAACTTCCAGAGAGCACACCTGGGGCTCACCAGTCAATACAAAAAGCCAAACGGGATGGTGCTGAGGATCAATGGTGCTGAGGATTCACAGTGGGCTCAGAATAAGCCTCCATTTATTTACCAGTCAGACTTTTTGCCAAAAAGTTACCTGGAACTCAATATATTGATCTAAGTCATGCTTCAATAAATGTTCAACTTGGTTTGAATGGATGAGTGCGTTTTACATTTCTGTCTGCAGTTTACTAGCAGGCAAGCTTCTAATCCCTACGGAGATGCTATTAGACATTGGTTGACCTGAAATTCACATGAGCTGGCTCAGATTCCATGCTTGGTCTGCCCTACATGACTTGTCTTAATTTACATGCTGTTTTTAAACCAAAGCCTCACATTGATGCAACTTTGGCACTCAAGAATGTATTGCTAAGTCAACTGATGGTTTGGTAATGATGGTCTTGACAAAAGAGCCAATCTTAATGGACGTGTCATTAAGAAAAGCACTGATGGCCGCAGTCTGTCCTTAGGGGAATCTGTTGTTAATCCCACCCTATTGGCAGGAAACTTGTCTTGTTGCCTGACACCCAATATGAAATGCTTGCCACTTATGGTAACGCCAGTGCTAAAACTGATTTGCTTCCAAAAATTTCTCTTTTGTGGGCTCGGAGAGTGGATGCCTCTCAAATATTTTCAATATTCAAAAAATATTTGATGTTCTGCCTCAACATTAACAGCCAAGGATGTTGAAGTGGTAGTCGAAGAACTGAAAACTTCTGAGGACTGTCAGTGTCTTTGACAGTGTACAGCGGGTGACAGGGAGTCGCTGTAAATACTCCATAGGGCTTGATGGAAGGCTTCTATTAGAGTGCATGTTAATAATAGCACTTCATTGTTCCAATCAGAAGGGGCTCTGACTGAGCTGTTCTTATTCTGGGACCCATGAGAAAGGAGGCTTGGACAGGTCATGTTCTAGGAAGGGAAAGCTGGAAGAAAGGGAGTTCTGGGATAATGCCAGTCCAATGTGGAAGTACTGATTAGGACTTGAGAGGGACCGGGATGCTGCGGGGACACACCTGGTAGTGATGGGGTAAGGAAGGCCGAACTTTACAGAAAACTCTTTTAGGGTGTAATCCAGCGGGGATTCCTGTGTCCTCTGCACTCAGGGGGTTACAGGCATCCTATGCGGAGTGGAAAGCATCCGAGGGCCATGGTCACCTTTGCTCTACTAGCACCCTGCAAAGCATTTTAAATGACCAATTTAGGCAGTCCTACATGTGGTGCCTTGGAGTGGGAGGGAAGAAGGCTGAGGTTCCACCAGGAAATAGCATCAGGGTGACGCGGGTCTCTACCCCTCCCTGTCCCCTGGAATGCCTCCTCCATCTCCTGACCTCAGAAATACCCTTCTTCTTCTTAGTATTTCTACACTACCCATAGCCAAAGCTCTCTGGGAGGTTTATAAACGGTATAAAAACAGTAAAATACAGTAGATATTTGACACAGTTCTTTCCATGCTGATGATGGAGTGGAAGAAACTCCAAGCCATCTTCTGACCTTGTAGCTGGCCCTCTGAAAGATCCTACAGCTGCCTAGACTATGTCTGGAGGTCATAGGACTGTGCTATTATGTTATCAATAGGTCTGTTCCACATTTTCTTCTCAGAGCAAGTCAGGCAAAACAGGAACTGCATCCCCACCCAAAACCAAGAAACAATAAGACAACCAGGGTAAGTTAGGTGGCAAAGCTGAATAATATCCAGAAGGACGGATTGCATTCCTTTATGGGTCCAGAACACAAGCATCATTGTGCTAATTTCTTGGCCTCGGAAGCCTTCCCAAGGCAGTGTGCAAGAATCAAACATAAAACTGATACAATATTAGGACCAAAAAGCACAGCATAACAACAAGAGCTAGGAGCATGCCCTCTGGGGAAGGGCCTTCACGGTTGTGGCACTGCAGTTGTGGAATCAGTTCCCCAGAGAGGCGCGCCTGGTGACCAGTCTCTGTTCCTTTTGGCACCTAGCATAAAGCTTTTTATTTACCCAATATTTTAACAGTTAAATTTTATTCTCATTTTTACCATTTTTCACTGCACCTCTAAATGAGACTGAGCTGCAATGGTGGTGGGAAGGATCATTGTATTATATTTTATTGCATTATGTTGTTAATTGGATTAATGTGTTTTTATTAAGTGTGTGTGTGTCTATATGGTATTTTTTATTTGTAAACCTCCCAGGGAGCCTCTCAGCTGATGGGTGATAAAGAAATGCAATAATCAATAAATTATACTGGCAATACAAAGCAACAACAAAACCAGCAATGGAAATTGTAACACCTGCAATCACATCAGAGGAAGGGCAGAGCAAGGTCATGTTATTAAGGCCTTTTAAAAAACATGTCATGATGGAGCATGGCAGAACCCCAAGGGTCACTGTGGGGCCACAGCAGAAAAGATTCTCTCTTGTATAGCCACCCACCTGGCTGTTCTCACAGGTGGGTGAATCAGAAGGGCCTCTCTTGCTGATCTCACAGTGGGGCAAGCTGAAAGGGCTGAAGATGGCCTTTCAAGTAATTTGGACCCAATTAAGCAATACAAGAGAACAAAATCAAGTTGGACGATCACATCATTCAGAACCAGAAACAACCAAATGCACTTTGATAGCATATGGAAAGGCATAAGATTAATACACAGAATCACTGATGTTCCCTTGCACTTATCAGTTCAAGCTTTCACACCCAATGACTATATTGAGTACTGCAGTCTTCACCTGCAACTCTAACAACAAATTCATGGTCTAGAAAACCTGCATCCTAAATATATGATAAAGCAAAATATATACTTTTTAAAGACTCACCCATTCAGGAAAAAAATCATGTTATCTCACCAAACCAAAAATACACCAGCCAAAGGATATGCATATCTGTATTCTGTCGAATTGAGGAAGGCCTTGGGCTTCACTTTGAATATACAGTTCTGAGAAAGACAAAAGACTGTGGTCCTGCAAACAAATTCATAAAAAGAAAGTTATCATTTTAAAACAATTTAAAAATACAGAAACTTCAGCTTTTTCTTCTGCCAGCTTTGCTAGTGTGGCTACTTATGCATTAGAAGAAAATAAAAGAAAGGCATCACTGAAGAACACAAAAGAGGACACACCCTTGCCTAAAATACACACCTGCTGGTTTATAGCTGCAAAAGCAAGTTAGGCAATAATTGCTATTATTTCAGTACAATTACAATCAATCTTACCAAGGTGTGGAGGTCTGTCACCAAGCGACCCAAACTCAGTCAGCTGACACATGAAAACCATGTATGCCCACTGCCCCCCCATGTTTGTATGTATGTATATTTATTTCTTTACAGCCAATCTCAGCATTACACAGCCCTTCAAACAGAGGACTGTTCTGTGTGAAGTGAAAACAACAAGCCCAGAACAAACTAACAACTTTATTCTGGCAAAACAGCTTTTTCAGACACTGTCCACCGGTCCATGAATACTTACCCTAGCAAAGTGAGCATGTTTTATTTTATTTATTTCATTGCTATAAAAGATGTACAGAGCTGCCCCTCTGGAAAAGGTGACTCTGATAAGCAGGACACACGGCCAGCCTAAGTGGTTGCTGTTGAAGAATCTCATTCTTATACTGCCTGATAGCCATTCTTCAGACAAAGTCGTTTCTGCCTCTTCTTTCTTGGACACCCTTGGAGATGAGCATTCATCTGTAACTTGTTTTGTTTTAGGGGAAAAAAGAGAACAGGTACTAATGTCGAATAACTTTAGGATATTGTGCTTGGTGCTTAAATGGGGTGGCACTCTCTCAAATAGCTGAAGACAAGAAATCTCACCACCGTGAGTTTTACTGTTTGGAAAGGGCTGAGCACCCGGCACATGGCACATGACTGGCTCTTTAACAGCAGTTGGAACAGGCCTTCTGTCATTTCCCCCTATTACAGTCTGTCTCCCATCCAGATCATGGGAGGTCACTGCCCCCTGTGGCCCAGAGTTAGCATCACAGTCGTTAGTCAACGTGTGCAGCACAGGAGACTGCCAATGAAAGCTGTGCTCCTTACCTGGGAGATGCGTAGTCCCATTTCCTTCTGAGTCAATAGGCCAGGCCTGGACGGTAGCATCCGAAGGTCAGAGGAGGCATTCACACTGGATGGAGATAAGCGGGCATTTAAGCTGCTGGACTAGAGTGTGCTCCTGAGCAGAACTTGCTTAGAACTGAGCTGTGTTTCAAATTCAACACTCTTCAGTGAGCTTGCCAGAGGACTGTGCCTTTTTTTAAAGACACACACACAAAGTCTACCCTTCACTGGCTTGCAGCAGCAGGAAACAGTGCATAACCCTGAGGTACACACAGCAGCTGGGACCACTGTGTAGGATTATTAAGATACTTGCCAAACAGCTAGAAAGCCGCAATTTGGACAATGTGTGATTGAAGATGTCCTCATGGTTAGAAGGCTGGAAACAGGACATCTGATGCTCTTTTGTCTGTTTCTTGACATTACGCTTCTCCTGCAGACTGGAAGATCACTGCAGCGAGTGCCCATGTGTCCTACTTTACAGAGGACAACCCTTTACTTAAGGAGTAGGGGGCCTCTAAGTCAGTGTTAGCTTGTGAAGTGGCTGGGGGATTTTCCCAAAGGTTTTTCTTCCTCTGGACTAGGAGAAAGAAATGTGGTACAAGCCAGGGATGTGGCCAGTGGTGGTCAAGCAATAGCAGATCGAGCCGGTGCCTTTTCCACATGGTCCTGTTGTCTACGCTGCCACATAAGCACTGGTACCCATCACAGCTAGTGCTGAGCAGGAATGGTGTGGAACAGGGCTAAGCTCCTGCTGGAACTCCACCAGCAAGATCCAGGTGTGCTCATCCACAGAGCTTATACTCATGTTAACATATCTCTCAGAACTGTTGAAGGAAAACTGGAGAAGCATGCATGCATTCCACTCTGAGCTCTCTTGAGGAAGGGATACAAGCAGAATGAATTAAGGTTGCAGTTCTGCGTACACTTAAATGGGAGAACCCCCCCCCCCCATTAAATTAAGTGGGATTTACTTCTGGGAAACATGCATAGGATAGTGCTTTAAGTCCTGCATACGTATAAATTCTCTCTTAATCATTTGAAAGCAAAATTATGCTGCCATATTCAGTGTATCCAATGACATCATCATTGTTTGTATATAAGATGCTCCAGGTTTCTCTTGCTTTTGCTAACATGGCTTGCCCTTTTTGGAAGCCTATTTAGGCAGTTTCTTTCCCAGAAGGTTTACATGTTTGTGTAGTTATGTTCATCGAAGATTCAGCAAAGGTATATTTAAATAAAGTTAGTTTTCCACATTCTTCTACATCTGCATTCTGCTTCTCATCTTCATTTTGTGGGTGTGATTTAAAATAAACAAACAAACTAGATTTTGCAAGTGAGGGCTTTGGAAGCCTGTTTTTGTGAACCTCTGTGAACTAGAGTTTTTGTGGAGCATTTCCATGTTTAACATCTGTGACCCATCATACTTTCCTGTTGCCTCACCAACCAGCAGACCTATCGTGTGATGATTCCCAGATGTACAACCTGGGCAGTTCCCCAAAGGCCTCTTGGGTTTCACTGAAAGCAAAACAGCATCTCTGCCATAAAACATTTGTTAAGACTGAGAGACGGGAATATTCACCGATGCCAAGGAAGATGCACCGAGGTTTTGCAGCAGATGGCGATGCTGGGACTCAGCTCCTTTTCAGAAGCAAGAGAGGGAGAAATGTGTGTGTGTGTGTGTGATGGAGCCACGATGGCTTTCTTATCGCGAATGGAACATAGGCCAGAAAGATCAATTTGTCTCTTTATCACCAGACCAGGATGCCAAATCTAGGAAACTAAAAAGAATACACATGTTGCAGGCAGGAAGCCAATATCAAGGAAATTATATTTTTTTCCAAGTGAAAAAAATTACAATCCACTCTAATTTTATAAATAGATCACCAGATAAGGCCATTTTCCTTTTTGGCTAGGATAACCAAAAGTTTCACTGGGTTCTGCTCCTATGCCTTTATCAGCTGCTTGATCTTCAGGCGATGGTGCTTCTTTCCATAACATTAAAAGCTTTATTGGCCTGGTGTGGGGGATGCATGGATCTCTAGATGTTGTTGGCCTTCCTCCTTTTAAAATAAATTATACCTTAAGCAACCTTTATGACTGTAAGCTGTCCCGAGGCTTCTGGAAAGGACGGGATAAAAATGTTTTAAATAAATAAGTAAATAAATCGTATGGTGATAAGGGCCTTTTCAGTGGCTGCCCAAGGGATGGAAACACCTTGCAGGGGAGGCTAAGTGGACCCCCTTCTGTTCCCCTTCTGCTGTTTTTGTTCAGGCAGGAGTCTGGTCTGGTGCTGAAAGGCATCTTCACTGGTTGGTGCCATTTAATTCTTTTAGGAGAACATGAGTGCAGCAGCACCTCCGACCCACGTCACCCAACAAATGTAAACACATACATAACAACTAGGATGCTGAGGCACCCTGCCACTGATACTGGAGGTGCAGGCAGGCAGGCCCAGTACAGATTACCTACCCAGGTACCCATACAGCATCGGCAGCAAATGGTACAGAAGCCCTTTCCACTCCTAAAGCTGCCAGCACTAACCTGTGTGGTCACCATTGCATGAATGCCCCCTGTTGCTCATGTGGAAACGCACAGCATCCCTGCTGGTTGTAAAAGGGGTGTGCCTGCCACACAAGTGAGGCTGTAATCTGATCCAGGTGTGCAGACTCGTTTTCTCACAGATCATGCATGCAACTTGCTCATCGAGCACATGCTATGGGCGACGAGTGCATTAAAGCAACACATGTTATTCAAAAGTTGAAGAAATGGGTGGTGGTAGGAAAGCTGCTCTTTTCTGGGTCTAGAAAAGTTGATGCTGAAAGCAGAGTTGCTTGAAACCGATGCTTTAAATTAAAGGCAATCTTTGATGCACTCAGCAGCTATACAGTCTTTGAGGTTCGGCCACTAGATGGGAGTAGACAGCTAGTTTCATCTGGTACCAAAACCAGGTAGACAACTGCATTTGTGATTATTTGTTAGTGTTTTCCACCCTTTCTGTAACGAGATCCAGGCAGACTTTTAGCCTTCCAACAACCCAAAGGGGTAGGTTTGGCTGTGAGATTTTCACTGATCCAGGCCAGCTCCATGTTTCCAACTTTTTAACCATGAACAGTACAAGGGAGGAAATTCAATTGTGTTTCTTCAGTGTTTACATGGAAAAAATAATGCCGACAACCAACTGTTCAGTTGTTTATGCTAGAGACTATATAAACAGAATACTTTGGGCACACCATGAGGCAAGGCACACTGGAGAAGATCATCATGCTAGGGAGAGCGGAAGGCAGAAGAAGGAAAACCTAATATGAGATGCCATAAAGGAAGTCACAGCCTTGAAGTCTGAAGAGCTCGTCATTCATTCATAAGGTTGCATAAGTCAGAAGAAATCAACGGCACATAACAATAAATATAAAATGTGCATGTAATCACTAGATTCTGTTGCTGGCGATTTTTGACTTATTGCTTTACAGTTTTTTTTTTTTAAATTAGGAATCGCCTTGGACAAGGAATTGGAATGGTGGAATATAAATTCATTTGATTAAAACTAAACAAGTACAACCAACCACCACAACTCTCAACTTTGGGCTAGTCACAGACACTGAGCCCTACCTACCACACAGGGTCCTTGTGGGGATAAGATTGAGAGCAGGAGGAAGAGAATAAGTTCTTGAAAAAGAAAAAAGAAAAAGGTGGGATAGAACTCTAACAAACTTTGGAACAAAATGCTTGGGGTGGCATTTGGAGGATAATTGTCGTGATTACGTTGTTGCAGAGGCCCACTTCTCGTGCAGCCTAGAAAGTGGAAACACATGGCGACATCACTGATATTCCAACAAGAAAAAAGTATAGAAGGCAACAGAGGAAGCCCACATGGCTCCACAAAGAGCTAAGTGACAACCTGAAAGAAAAACAGAACATGTGCAGGAGGTGAAGGCAGGGCCAAGCCACAAAGAATATAAATGAATAGCAAGGAATTGCAGGGATGGCGTCAGGAAGAACAAGAAAGAACAAGAATGCCTTCTTCAGCTACATCCAAAACAAAAGACACATAAAAGACAAGGGTGTCCAGCTAGTTAAAGTGGATGGCAGAATGATCACAAATGACAGGAAAAAGGTAGAGGTGCTCACTTCCTATTTTGCCTCAGTCTTCTCCCACAAGAAAATCTACAACCAAGAGGAAGTACTAACTGGAAGTGACAGATGGCAGCCCAAGATAGACAGACAAATGTTCAAGAAAAACCTAGATGGAGTAAACACATTCAAATTGCCAGGGCCTGATGAACATCCCAGAGTCATAAAAGAGCTAGCGGAGGAACTCTCAGAATTACTGGCTATTATCTCTGATAAATCTTGGAGAAGGACTACTGTTGTGTCCCCATCTTCAAAAGGGGGGAAAACATGAACCTGGGAACTTCATACCAGTTAGTCTGACATCAATCACTGGAAAAATTCTGGAGCAAATTATTTAAAAATCACTCTGCAAGTACCTCGAAGAAAATGCAGTAAGCAGTAAAAGTCAACATGGATGTATCAAAAATAAATCCTGTCAGATTAATTTAATCTCATTTTTTGCCTGGGTAACCTCCCAAATGGACAAAGGGAACACTGTGGACATTAGCTACCTTGACTTTAGCAAAGCTTTCAACATAGTGCGCCACAACATTCTGATAAGCAAATTAGCAAAAACTGGACTAGATGGAAAAACTATTAGGTGGACCCAAAATTGGCTGCTATACAGGACACAAAGAGTGCTCATCAATGGCACCTTCTCAAATAGGATGGAGATAACTAGTGTTCAGTCCTGGGCTTTCAACATCTTTATTAATGCTTTAGATGAGGAACTACAAGGAAAGATAATCAAATTTGCAGGCAATATACAACTGGGTGGAATAGTGAACACCCTAGAAAACAGAATTAGGATCCAGGGTGATCTTGATAAACTTGAACACTGGGCTGAAAACAACAGAATGAGATTCAATAGGGACAAGTGCCGAGCCCTCTACCTAGGAAAAAGAAACCAAATGGAAGGAAGGAAAAAGAAACCCCATTGGTACAAGAGGGGACTAAGTGGCTCAACAGAATTGAAAAAGATGTGGAATTATTGTGGACAGCAGGCTAAATATGAGTCAACAATGTGTAAGGTTAGGTAAAGGTTTCCCCTTGACATTAAGTCCAGTCATGCCTGACTCTCGGGGGCGGTGCTCATCTCCGTTTCCTAGCCGAGGGAGCCAGCATGTGTCCGCAGACAGTCTCCGTGGTCATGTGGCCGGCATGACTAAACACTGAAGTGCATGGACCGCTGTTACCTGCCCACCGAAGTGGTTCCTTTTTATCTACTTGCATTTGCATGCTTTCGAACTGCAAGGTTGGCAGGAGCTGGGACGGAGCACGGGAGCTCACCCCGTGTGCAGATTTGAACCAGCAACCTTTCGATCAACCAGCCCAGCAGCACAGCGGTTTAAACCACTGCGCCACCTGCAGTCCCTACAATGTGATGCAGCTGCAAAAAGGGCAAATGCTATTTTGGGATGCATTAACAGAAGTATTACTTCCAAATAATGAGAAGTAGTATTTCCTCTATACTCCTCACTAGTCAGACCTCATCTGACTAGTGTCAGGTTCTGGGCACCAAGATTTAAGAAAGGTGCAGAAAAATTAGAAAGGGTCCAGAGGAGGTCAACAAAAATGATCCAGGGTTTGGAAACACTGCCCTGTGAGGAGAGACTGAGAACTGGGCATGTTCAGCTTTGAGAATAGAAGACTGAGGGGGGACATGGTATCCCTCTAGGAGTACCTCAAAGGGTGTCACAAAGAGGAAGGTCAAGATCTCTTCTCACTGATGCCAGAATGTATGACACGGAATAATCCATTCAAGTTGTTACAACCCAGATTCTGGCTGGACATCAGGAAAAGCTTCCTCCCGTCAGAGCAATAGCACAGTGGAACCAGCTGCCCAGAGAGGAGGTGGGCTCTCCCACACTGGAGACATTCAGAAAGAAACTGGACAGCCATCTGAGTGGGATGGTGTGAATTGGTGTCCTGCAACAGCAGTGAGCTGGACCTTTCTTGACGCTTTCCAACTCTACTATTCTGTGATATAACGCTGAGAGCCAAGGTTGATGGTGACACCGTCTTGATGGAACACACGCACGCAAACTCAAGTGAAACGAGCCTTAGATATTACTTGCGAATTGCAATTGAGGCGTCCTTGTATTCGGCTGCCCCCGTGGCTGTTGTCTACCCGAATTGTACAGCAGCGATGAATTCCAACGCACTGGAATGCCGCTCCCCCGCTCCACAACCCCCGCAATGGCAACCCCCGCGCCAGCCATCTGCCTTCGCGCTCAGCAGCCACGCAGGAGTCTTTCCCGTACCCGCGTCTCCCCACCTCCCCCTTCCGACGTGCTCCATCCCCTTCCCGCCGTCTCCAAGCGATAACGGAACGTGGGCGTCCCCGAGTGTCTCCCTGTTTGCATAGCTTCCTCTTATCGACCAATCGCTGGGCGAGCTCCCGTTCGCCGCGATTTGCATAGACGGCCCGTCTGGCCAATGGGCCGGCGGGCGTGGAGCATGTTTGGAATGCGAGGGCTCTTCCATCTGCCCTCCCGGGTGCCGCTGGAGACTGGAGGGCGGCCGGCTGGCTCGCTGGTTGGCCGGGCATCGGGCGCAGAAAGCGGGCTCCGGCGAGCCCGGCGCGGGCCTGGCATCGGCCCGGGAAACGCCCACTGGGTTCTTTTGCCTGGGGGCTTCGGGGCGAAGCTGTCGCGGCGCCCGAGGCGGAGGAAGCATGTCGGTGGCGGGGCTGAAGAAGCAGTTCCATAAGGCCAGCCAGGTAAGGGCAAACGTGGGTGTTCTGCCTGCAGCCTCCGCGTCGAATCTGGAGGGGTCGCTTGCTGCAGTTCTTTGGAGGAGTGGGCGGGGGGGGGTTAATTGGGACTGCCTCGCCTCGTTGGAGGATCCCTCAGGCCCTGATCCCGCTACATTCCTCGGTGTGGAATCGACTGCCGACTGGGTATTTTTGCTCAGTTATCCTGGCTGAAATGTCCTCATGCCTTGTACGCCTCAGTTCTGCCTCGTTCTCGAAGGGGGGGGGGTGTCGAAGGGTTAACCTTGACCTTCTTCTGAGCCCTTTCACACGTTACGTGGAAGCAAACCTGGATTTGCAACTACGTTTGCTGGAGGGAATCCCGGATTCGTGTCCCTCTAATCCCGTGTGTATTTGGAAACGCTGGCTAGTCACGTGTTTTAAACATTCCGTCAGGGATGCCTTAAAATGTAGTCTATGAACAGGCCCTGGTGGGCGAAGGAATTCCCACGTTTTATCTGAGGCGATCTTGTTGCAGCTTTCCTAGAGAAGGCGAAAAACGCCTCTGCTCTATGCAGTTTACATCTCTGGTGGCTCCTCTCAGGGTTCAGTGTTGTCAGGGAATCAACTGTATCCTAAGTGTGTTTACTCTGAAGTAAGTTAGGTGATGGAACTTGGCAAAGTGTATGCATAGGACTCCAGCCAGTATCAGTTTATTCTATTTCCTTTTGAAAGATTCTTTCCATTTTAGCCAGGTATAGGCTGATGTTTGTTGTCCCCTTGCAAGACCAAGCTTCTTTTGTTTTCCATGTATTAGCAGTCTTATTCATTTGAATGCAGTTTAGCATAAGATGTGTCCCTTTATACACACATTTGATGGGTCTATCCAGGCTAAAGCATGAAAAACAAAATGTATTGGGAAAATTGGCTTTGTGCCCACTGTGTGGATCCCTTGTGTGGCTCATCTATCTCATCCTCCAGCAACGCAGTGTGACTTGTAGGAGATTGTGAACTGTGTGTTATTTATGCTGCTTGGCATGAGAATGTATTATGTCTTGGGTTTTGTAGTCCGTTGATGTCTGCCTTCAGCAGAAGTACCATGTTCCATAGAATCTTAGGAACTGGCCTGAGTCCATCTGATCCAGTATGGTCAACACTGGCTGGCAACAGTTATCCGGGTTTCAGGAAAGAATTTTCACAGTCCTGTGCGGACCTGTTGGTAGCTGAAGTGGGTTCTCCTGCATGCTTGCATGAGTTCTGCCACAGAACGATGGCCTTTGATTTTGACAGAACTCATTAGCCTCTATTATCCCATAAGTGAATTGAATTTGTTCTTATTCCTCTAGAGATGATATTTTTTTCCTTTTTCATTGCACCATTTCATTGCTACATTGTCCTCTTGTTCCACATGGGAACCAGGTGACGACTCCTCCCCAGTGTTTACCCGTTTCCAAAGAGAAGCGTCATTCCCCACCATATTCTCAAACATAATGGTACTCTTGAATTGATTGCAATATTCTGTAATGTACATTGTTTCAGAGCTTTCTGTTTTCTGATGATGGAAAGATGCTTAGCAAACCTGAGCTTGTAAGTGGCCAGCTGAGTTGCCCTCATTTAAGTTATTACATCGATAGCCCACCTTTCTTTCAAGGGGGCATATGTGAGTCTTTCCCCCCTTCTCCCTCTGTCTTCTTCACAACATGAGATAGGCTTGGTTGAGAGTGTGGTTGGATGAAGATCATCTAGCTTCATGGGAATTTGTATTGTATTTTGATTTCTGATAGTGCTGTATTGGATTTTAATCTATGGAAAATTTGATAAAAGGCAGTCAATAAAATAATTTAAATTAAATAAATAGTGTTCAGTTTCTATAAGTAAGTTGTAGAAACCTGCTTTTCCCAAACCACCAGATGGAAGTTGTTTTAGACTTGTAGGATTCCTCTTTAGAGATATTGCTTCCTCCACTGTAGATTGTGCAATCTGTGCAAGGCAGCTGCTTGTTCCTTATTTCTGATGCAGGAAAACAAAAGAGCCATTCTTCATCAACGTAGAGGTAACCGTAAGGCAAGCAGTGCAAAGCACTGAACACAGAGTAACACTGCAGCGCATCCTGAATGCATTCAAACATCTTCTGTGGGCTGCAGTTCGTTGGTTTGGGAGCAGGCTGTAGACCGCCAAGACGCAACAGGGAGCTGAGGAGGGAGGATTGGGACTGAAATATGGGTGAATATGGATGGCACTGGCCATCAAATCCAAAGGAGGGCAGACTCACATGAAGGCCAGTAGCCATTCAAAAAAGTTTGTCTGAAGGGATGGCTGGAAAGGAGGCGCACACAGGAAGGTGACTCATTAGGCAGGTGACTTTGGAGGAGGGAAGCAGGCGTTCTGGAAGAAAGAAGCAGGACTGGTAGATGGAGAGGGAGAAGGCCATCCTGTGGAGCTGCTCTAACAAAGCCAGCAGAGACAGAAGCTTGGTCTGGATTCGTGTATAGTTGGCCCATCAGAAGGTGCATTAATGAGCTGCTTGGGAATTGGGAATGTGATGGTACCTGGAATGATGAGGTCCCTGCCAACACCCTGAAACCTGGGCCGGCTCCAGATTTCTGAGCATCCTTGGACAACCCACCTCCAGTAGGCCACCTTGCTCAGTGACTCTACCATGGTCACCTGGTGCTTCTTGTTCTTCTCCCATCATTGCTACAACCTATTGACATGGCAGGCAGAGAGCTGCCAAGCGAGTGTTTGCTCTTCTCTTTTTGTCACCATCATCTTCTGGGCTAGAGAAGGGGCCAGTGAAGAAGCAGGGCGCAGTGGTGAAGCTGACAGGCAAACCGGGTGGCTTCTGCCAATGGGCCCCTGCTGGCCATGGCTGAGGTCCAAGTATGCCTGCACTTGGAGTTCTCCCTGGCTGAGGGACCCCAGGGCAAGACACACCTGGAAGCCTCCCCCTTTGAGCATCTGTGGAGCTTAACCATTGCAGAAGCCAAAACATAGAGAAATGCAACCCCTCTGAGCAGCTGGGTTTTGCTGGAAGGACACTCAAGAGGAGGCAGAGGGCTCCCCCACCTGTTCTGTGATCAGAGATGCTTCTTCCTCCTTGCCCCACATCCCTCTTTAACAGCCAAGTGGGTTGACCACTTGGCTGCTGTGTGGGGCAGGTTTGGGTGCCAGCCACAGACAGTTTATTCTGTGGTGAGTGCTGCATTCACTGTTAATAATATTAGGAGTGCGAATAATGATGTTTCAAATGCTGCTGGATCACAGAAATGTGTTTAGCACTTGTAAGAAGCACCAACAAGATATGCAACGCGCTGTGCATGTATCCCAACAGCCCTATTAAGTGGGGATGTTTGAAGGATCCGATCTGGGGGTGAAAATGTGATGGATTTTCTTTGATTCTGTTCCATCCTCTGTGGGTGTTGGCTTGATCTGACACAAGTCAAGTGAGCATTTGAACTTCCATTTTAAAGCAGGTGGTGATTTGGGTTTTTTTAAGCTGGGGAAATTTACAAAAATTGGGGCTCTGCTCTGCAAATCACATAATTTGCAGAAATTGTGGAGTGGAGGCTTGGATTTTGCACGAATCAGAAACTCAGAAGAGGCAAGGGGGAAGTGAACATATGCACAGCAAGAAGAGGTGCTTCCATACTTCTTGTGTTAAATGCTACAACAAAAACAAGAGCAACTGTTGAGTTGGCCCTGATTTTGGCAAATTGCAATTTACAGAGATTTCACTAGAGATAAGCTCTTCTTGACCCCATGTTTCCAGAAATAGATACAGCAATTTGGTGGAGGCAGAACCTGCCCTTTCTCCAGCTTGACATGCCTTGGACCATTGGATCAGAAATGTATTGAAATTCCTTGCGCTCAAACTAAACAGGTTTTCCAGTGTCGTGCATCCTGTAAGATAGGTGCAATTATCCCCATATTGGGGATGGGACTTTGTGATAGACTGTGTAGCTTACCTAAGGCTGCCTAGCTAACAAATCTGTGACTGAAGGAAGATTTAAAGTAATTGTGACTGCTTTACTCTCAGGAATCATTATACAATGACAAGGTGGTAAATCACATGGAAAACGGTAGTAAAATGGACTGTACCATAGCAGGCTGTGGGTGTTTGCTGACGGGGAGAATCACAGATTTAAACGATTCTTTAATTGGTGAAATTATAGCAGAAGAGCACACTTGGCAAGGTTTGTATTGACATGCAGGGATGGCGTTTGGTGACTTGGGGGAGCCCTTAAAGTTTGCTTCCTTTGCCTGCGGTCTAAGGCGGAGCATTGCCCTTTGCCCTCTCATTCTCGCTGCTTAGGTAGACCAGAACTTCCATTAAGCACCGGGCAAAGGAAGTGCTTGGAAGAATGTGTCTTCGCAATTGTGACAAGATGAACCCCAGTGAAATGTAAGGAGGACATGACCTAAGGAGGTTTATGCCAGTTTAAACTGCAGAAAGGCTTGCAACTCCCCGCATGCCCTAATCCTTTTCTTCTGTCTAAACTTGCATAGGATTGTGGCCTTCTTGTTGAGGAACCTCAGCAGGAATGACGTGCCTACCTTGCTTCTGGTTTGTGAGGGGTGGATACGGAGTCAGGGCTACTGTTGGCAGAGAGAGTGCCAGGCAGAAAAAGGAGGGATGGGAGAAAAGAGACGGGATTAAATTCTTTCTGAAAAGAGCGTGAGGGAAGATTACAGAAGCTGGCGTGCTTCCCAGGACTGGGTGAGTCTGATGGGAATTGTGCTCGTGCTGGAGGTGTATTTCAGAAATGAGGTTCACCAAAGCCATGCAGAACCCCAAGGCGAGGAAAGAACAACGTGGGATAAAAGCATTTGGATGCAATTAAACAGATGCACAGAACTGAAAATGTTGCAAGCTAAGCATTGACGTTATGCAAAAGTATGAAAACAGCACGTGCTGCTTAGCTGTTTCCAAGGCTTCTGAAAAGAGGAATCGTCCTGCTGTGCCTTCTAGTTGGGGTCTGAAGTGGTGCTTAGCCTTGGGAGAGTTCAGCACAGCTGTTGAGCTGTCCTTTGACAAGGGAGTGCCGAGTGTTCCTGTTGCTCCTGTCTGTCTTGCCCTTCAAGTTGGCTTGAATGTGGGCTATGGTGTAGTTGGCAGAGTCCGCTTGTGCTCAAGCCTGGTGAGACCATCTGTGAAGAGGAGGGAAAAGGAAGGAAATGGTTGGAAGGCGGCCACGGCACAGATGAAGGCCACGGGAGGTCAACGCTTTCCATGCACCATGCCTGAAGGACGGCAGGAAGTTTTTCCTCTGGTGACATGCCATGCATCCAAGGAGGCTTATAGCTGGCTCTGCCATTGGCCACTCTCATGTGGCCGTCTCATGTGCCTTTTAAGTGTCACGAAAGGGCAGCACATTGGTGGTTGTCATTGGTTGTTGCCATCACTGTTGTCATCTGCATCAGTGTTATCATTTGCCAGGGAGGGGACAAAGTGGTTTTGGGATGCTCTGGCTCAGGTGACAACATAACTTGACTGGCCTTGCTTACTGTGCACCTTGACTTGGAGCAGATCTAATGACACAGTTTGGTCTCCCAAGATCACCTTGTCCTTCTCTTCTGCAGAAGAGAAGGACAAGACTGGCGCATGCTCAGGATCAAAGAAAGGGTGGAGCAAGCTCCATAAAATGTTTCATGAGCTTCTTAAATGCCACTGGTTCAGCAGCTCCATGAAGGAGTTCCGTCATCTACCCTTGCACCTTAGCACATGCCGTAGCCCTTGGACATCCTTCTCACTGCTCCAGGTGGAGTCCCCTCTTTCGCTCTCCATTTCTTGTTGGAAGATTACCTGGCTGGTGCTCCAGGCCTCTTGCCCAATATGTATATTTCTGTATATCATTTAAATATGTATACACATTTATGGCTATTTTTGCACTAATTCAAGCTCCAGACACCCTTCAAGGTTAGCGCCACACAGACTGCATTGTAGTAGTTTAGCAGTGATGCAACCAAAGCATGAATACCTGTTTTGGCTCCCCTCCCACACTTTTTTCCATCTTCTGACCTTCTGCTGTTCCTCCAGGCTCTCCCCACCTGCATGAAATTAGGGCAAGTATAAATCCCCCACCATGACTTATGGCTCTGGTTACTTGCTTGGGAATATGAGAATGGGGCTGTCCATCCCCGGCGGATCCAGTGGCTAGCTGGCTGTGTTGGGGTTGCTGGATCATGAGCCACATGGTCCTGCCTCGAGCAACGTCTTGCCTTTACTCTTGCATACTAGCATTGTACAAGAGGACTGTGTGTTTTGTGTGCCTACATGTGGTTTAAAATGTTACAGGGAAATTAAATTAGGAAGCAGCAAAATGCAATTTAGGGAGAATTTAATGCACCCAGACTGGTGACTGTGGTTAAGATGTCTCTGTATCTTTTTGAATCATACTTAATGTGTGTATAATGATCCCAGATCATGGCAAGCACAGAAACTTTGATGGCCTCTGTATAGATTCCTGAGGCAAAATACCCATCAGTCCTGATATATTCTGTGGTTTGAGGGCAAAAGAGTTTTTCTTGCTAATTATTAATATAGGGTTGTTTCTCATTAAAAATGCTATATGAAGTTTTCCTTTTGATCAATACTTCATCATTATACCCCTATGCTATTGCCTGGTTTCTCTCACTCAAGTTAGCTTCCAAGTTTTTGTCAAGGTTTGCATTAACTAAAAACGGTTTAAAGGGAAGGTGGCCAGCTCCTTGCGAGCAAGGACAGCGGCGTTCCTTCTCCTTGTCTAACTCAGGGGTGCAGAACCCCTTTCCACCAAGGGCCAACTTCCATTTGGTAGAAGGGGCTCTCAGGGAGCACATTCCAGTGTTGGCAGGGTAGAATATGCACGTGCATTTTATTTTCAGATAAGGTAATATTTAATACATAGTAAACAATGTATTCAACACTTTAAATACAATATACAATGTTTGGTACCTGAAATAAGCAATTGCATAGTAAATAATGCAACTCAAGATTATCCTTCAGTAAATAGCATTTCATCCCCTTCATAGAAACAGAAACAGAGCGAGTCAGAAGGGGTCTCCCGGGCCATCTAGTCTGACCCCCGGCTCTAGCTGGCTCCGCTCACGACATGCCCACCATGTGGACGTCCAGCCTATCCTTGAACACCCTCACTGATAGGACCTCAACCACCTCCTGTGGAAGCCCATTCCCTTACCCTTGGGGTCCTAACTTCCTGGCATCCAAGTTGAACCTTGGTTCCTTAAGCTTGGCTCCTTTGGAGTGTGTCCTGCCTTCCTCTGCAGGGGAGAACAGGTCTCTACCCATCTCCATGTGACATCCCCTCACATACCAGTATGTCGCCAACATATCCCCTCTGAGTCTCCTCTTCTCCAGGCTGAAGAGACCCAGTTCCCTCAGTCTCGCCCCATACCCCATCCCTGCAAACCGGCCACCAACCTTGTGGCCCTACACTGCACTGACTCCAACCTGACTATATCCTTTCTGTAATGAGGGGCCCAAAACTGAGCACAATACTCCAGTTGTGGGTGCACCAGAGTCGTATGGAGTGGTAGTAATACCTCTCTCAATCTAGAAGCCATGCTTCTGACTATGCAACCAAGGGTGGTGTTTTTCATATTGAAACCATAATTTAAAGGGCTGCATATTAAGAAGTCAGACCAATTTTTCCTAAAGTTTAATTTTACTCTTTCCCCACTCTCATCAAATTAACAAATTCTGTTAGCTTAGCCACTGTGGCCACCTGCAATATTTTCTGTCTCTATGATGGTAGGAAACTCTGATAATTTCCAGCACTTAGCTATTATTAGCTTAGCTACTGTCAGTAGATTCTGTACTAACTCCAAGTCTTTGATCTTCATGGCCTCTTTAAGATACCCTAATAACATTATTGATGAGCCATCTGGGATAGTTTCATTAATACGTGCCGGAGTCGTCTTCCTCACCAGCACCCAGAATGACAGCATCCCTGGGCAATCCCACCATATATGACTCCACTTTTCCAACATACATTAGAACCCATATTTAGATATATCTTGTACAATTTCCTTCAGGTCAGATATCACCCATAAATTTATTTATAATACTTCTCTCTCATATTAGTGCCAAGCTATTGCTGCTTCTAGAATACAAATGCATTACCATTTATTCCTCGAATAACCTAATTGTTAATGCCAGCTCATTTAAAAACAATTCCCTAGCCCTCCAGCAATATGTCATAAATGCTAGAAGCCCTTTCGAGGTTTTCTCTGAAATTAATTTCTTTTCAGTTCTGCCCTGGTTAAAAATATTTTAGCTTAAAGTTCTTCTGGCCAATAGTTGACTCTTAGAAGAGGATTTTTTTACTTTTCAAATGGATGAAAAACAGCACAAAAGCCAGGAAACCACCAAATACTCCTTGGCTGGGGAAAGGGAGTGGAGCAAGAAGAAGGGGGCAAGGCTGGCAGGGGAGACCCAGGTGGGCTGGATTTGGCCTGTAGTAAAGCACCACTAAGGGAGAATTCAAGAGGATCTACTGAAAAGCCCCAGGTATCAAGCTAGCAATTCTTCCTGCATGGATAAGACAATGCTTTCCTTGTGAGTCACTTCCAAAGTGTAGCTCCCCCGCCAGTAAGCAATGTGAGTGGGGCCTGCATGGGATGCCTCTGGTCAGAACGTGTATTCCAGATGTGTGGCGTTTTATCCAGTTCCAAATCCAGCAAAGGGAAAGTCAGCGTGAAGGAGCATCACTAAGGTGAGCTAGTGCCAATCTTACAAAAATGGTTGTGTTGCAAGTCATTTAGATGGTGGTGTGCAGTGCTTGGTAAATTGTTGTCCTGGAATCTGCATGGAAATGAATAAGGATAGCCCCTCCTTGCAGCTAGGCTCAATTAATCCTGGCCTAAACTGACTTGGTGAAACATAAAAGGCCGTGTAATCTGGATTTTTGAAGTGTTGCTTTTGCTCTTGGTGTGAACACCCCCAACAACATGTGCCTATTAAACCAGGGCAATTAAGCAGTGATGCATAAGCCTCCTGCAGGAAAGGTCCACCCATAGGGGCCGTTTGAGAAGTTTTGACCCCCTGCTAGTTCACAAACAAGCGAGGAGGCGGTGGGTTAATGCTGCATAAACATTCATTTGCCGCTCCGGAGAAGCAGCTGTTGGGGATGATGGTAGATAGAGTGCCAAAGGTGGTGCTGGTGCTATAGGTCAGAGGCTATAGTTTAGGAACAGCCCATTTATATAGATATATAGATATATGAATGAGAGAACTTACTACATATTTCTTTCATTACATACACTTATATATAGAACATTACATATTTCTTTCATTTCAAATATATCCTGTGTATTTTCCTGCAAGGCCCATGTTATATAGTCCTTTTTCTCTTCCTCTTTTTCTCTTCACAGCAACCGTGCAAGGCAGCTTAGGCTGAGAGTCGGTGCTGGGCCCAAAGTCATGCACTGGGTTTCACGGCTGACTGGGGATGGGAACTTGGATTTCCCAGTCTAGTGCTCTCACCACTACAACGTACTGGCACCACACAGATGTGGATTCGGCAACATGTGGGCAACCCATGCAACTAGGCTTGAGCTGGTGCTGAAAAGACAGTAGTGTTGGCACCAAGGGAGTTGGGGAATGGCACCAGCAGCTTCTGGGATTGCAGGAACAACTTCAAAGAGGGATTTAAGGGGGCATTTCAGGGGAAGAGGCGGAGGCTGGGTTAGCTAGGATACAAGCTCCAGCCCCCTCCCCTCCTGTCCCCAGCTGGCTTTGCCTTGGATCCCCTTAAGTGCTGGGCTTCAGGCTTTAGCTGAAATACTGAGCATTTTCCCTGTGCCAGTATTCCTCACAACAACCAGGTTTTATTATTATCTGCATATTGCAGGAGCAGGCTGAAACTGAGAGATACTGGCTTGCCTACTACATTCCTGCTGAGTTTGCTGATGACTGGGGACTGCAGCCATTACTATACCAATAGCAAACTTTAATGAAATCTGAGCCATATTTTTCTAAAATAATAATTGGCTTAAGCAACCTCTTTCTTTTCCTTTCTTCCTCTCTTTCAGCTTCTTACAACTGATTTTTTTCTCCCTTCAGATAGCTCAATTTTTAGTTTGAAAAGCACAGCCAGCCAAGTCTAGAGATGTCTACTTCTACACCTTTTTTTCTGTAGAGCCATCCAATTGCAGATTAAATGCTGGCTTCATTTTCAAACTTGGCTTCCAAGCAGCTGTCAGAGTTATCTAATCAACAAGCACCTTTTGACCAGCGAATGCACCATGGGGCAACCAGCCTTTGAGGAGTAATGCTATGCTGTTGTTAAGACGGTGAGCAATGCTGCAACTCTCCAGGTACGCACACCTTGGATGTGTCTGGCCCTCTCTGAAATGGCTGATTTTCTTTGACTCCATAAAGGCATTAACATTTGATCGTGAGAATAGAGAACAGCCATGCAGCAGTTCACCTAGCGCAGCCTTCGCACAGCTGTCCGCAGGATCCCATGGATCCCGCACAGCTGGACTGCAGCAGCGTCTTCTCACTAATGCCTGCCAGCAACTAACTGCTGTAGAGAGAGAAACTGCCTCTAATCTGGAGGTGGCATGTCGCCGTCAGGACTCGTAGCCAGTGATAGCCTTCTGCATGAGTATCTGACTAGCCATCCTACATTCCTTGAACTTGCTGAGTCCAAAAGATGAGCACTTTTGTAACAGTGGGGCTTTTAATAATGTCCAAACTGGAGTGACTCAGTTATGCAAATGGTCACTCTCTAGAGAGTATAGCAGGAGTGGTGGGGTAGGTGGAATATGTTTGTGGTTACCTGGAAATAGGAGCTGCAGGTAGGCGTTCTTTGGCCTTTGTTTCTGGAGTTTCTAGAGACTGCACCCTCTGCTTGCCAGGAAGGCCAGATGGTAAAGGGATGACCAAGATGGCACCATCTGGCGGCCAGAGAAAAAACCCTGTGCAGCATTTGTTTTATCTCCTCCGCTCACCTTCTACTGGAAAGGACACTTGCCTCCAGCTGCTGGTGCTCTGGACCTCCAGAGCTGAAGGCAAGCCCAGCCTGGCCTCACTGATCAGCCAGGGGACTACGGGCTGCTAGGTGGTGCATCTGTGAGCCGGTTTGGATGTAACAACCTGAAGTATGAGTTCTGTCTGGCTTGTTGCATTGTGGGTTGTTGAATCATGGGTCATCATTACACATGAGCCTTGTATGATGGTTGCATGGTTACCTGCACTATGGTTTCAGTATGGGTATGAGCAACTCTATGTTTCTGTAGCGGAGCCGGCTGGAGCCGGGGATCAGACTAGATGGCCTGGGAGACCCCTTCTGACTCGCTCCCTTTCTATGTTTCTAACTCAGAGTTCACAGCCAAGAACAAACCATGGGTTCTGTTTCTGAGTTGTATATTCAACATCAACACATTGTTGTTACGTGCAAACCACTGAGATTTTTTTCTTTTTGTACTTGATATTGCTGCCTGTGTTTGTAAGCCATCTTGAGACTAATCTGATGTGAAAGCAGGTCATAAACCCTAAATAATAAATAGTAATGAATGGTTGAGTGTAAATACTGCTGGTAAATCTCTGGAAGAAAGTTTTGTCTGTGCGCAACCTTACGCCCAAAGCAGCAGCTGGCCCAGGCTCTTAACAGGAGCACTGAAATGCAACTCAGACCCTTGCATTGGATCAAAACCCAATTGACTGTTCACCGGCTTCCCAAATCTTACTACATGAGGCCGGTGACCACACTGACCTATTGGTTTCTTCCTCCAACAATAATACCTTCCTCAGTGAAAGTTAGTGATCACTGATATTGAAGAGACTCTGTTGTTGTTGTATTTCACCCTCCTCTCTCATTTATTTATACATTCCCATCATGAAACTCTTATTTTGGGCAAGCCTGAGGTTCACAGGTGCTCACCCATCGAGACATCCGCTAAACCCAGTCTTGCTCAGCTCCAAAAAGCTAGCCACTTTGCATGCCTCCAGACCATGCCTGAACCTGAAATTCTGACAACATCAATTCTGTTGATTAGAAATGACAGACTAATGACTACTTGAAAGGTTGGGTGATTTTCTGCATGTACAATATGCCATTTTGTATATTGCTCAATGGTAATTGAGTGAGTGGCTTCGTCCAGGCGACACAGTACAGATTGTCAGGGACATCTTGAAGGTTCTGGAGGACAAAGTCCTTTTTTGTTGAATGAGAAGAATGGCTTTGGCAGACAAGTTTTATGAAAAGACGCGCATTCGTGGTGTGACGTGGCACTGCCTGGTGGAATCTGACTCTCTCCAGGAAAAGTGCTAAATCATTTTAGAGCCACACAATCTTTCTTGATTCACTTGTAGACAAAAGGACCTTTTGTCTGTCTTCCTCTCTCATCTGCCATCCTGCTTCTTACTGCCCCAGCATTAAGCAAGAGTCAGGCGCTGTGCTGGCTGTCAGAATGGAAGTGCCAAAGGGTCCTTCGAAAGAGGAGCCCTTCCGCATGGGAATCGGTTTTCTGTAAGCATCCCCAGAAACAACTGGAGCGAGGTTCCAGTGTGCCGGGTGCAGTGGATGTGGCCACTCCTTCCAGACAGAGCATCAGTGTCATGATTGGCGCCATCCTTCGAGCCTAGGCATGGTTGGGCATTTGATGAGGGCCCACACCTCAGTCAGGGGGTCACTGAGAAGAAGCCCCTGCTCTTGCTTTTCCTCCTCACCAGCTGCTTGTGGAGCTTCCTTTCAGTCTGGCTTAGACAAGGGAGGCGGTGAGAAGGGGCAGCAGCAGGTGCCATGGCCTGCTTGTGTTCTGCCTGTCAAAGAAATGGGCATTTACAGGAAACAGGCATGGTGATAAGGAGGAATGAGGCGCGTAGCAGTTCATGACAATGGCAGTGAGAGGGTGGACTTACTGAAGGAGCAGCCCATTGAGGATAACTTGCCCCGGGACCCTTAAAAACCTGAGGCTAGCACTGATTTGACCTCCACAAAGGAGCCTAACGGATCTCCTCTAGGAAGGTGTTCCAGAACTGTGGTGCCACCACCGAGAAGACTCTGCTGTTCGTGCATATGTACTTCATGGCACCTCAAGTCTCCAAAGAAGTTCCTTCAAAAGACACGGGAGTTTTCCTGTTTAATAATGATACAAGGAAAATAGAAGTTGTTTGAGCTATTTTGTTCAAGGGCTTCATGTATCAATATGTGGAAATGCATCTGTCTTTTTAGAACAGTTTCACAAATCTTCAAGAAACATTGGAAGGAGAAGAGGCAAAAAGTGGTGATACACTTTTTGTCTGTTAGGTTTCTTCAGTTATCATAGAAACAAAGCGTCCACACTTCAAGTGTTATTGCCCTGTAGGAAAGCCATCTTTTTCTTGAACAAACAGTTCTGCAAAATTATTATTAAAATGCCAGTCGTTTATATAGTCAGCAAGTAGAAAGTAGGCGTGTATATTGAAGTCTCTAGTTCATGTATCAATGGCAGCATGGGAAAATATTTTAACAATCAAAGGCCAGCAAGGTCACAGAATGGATTGCTTGCTACAGCTGAAGTTAAAGCTCTCAGTGTGGAAAGTAAGATTTATTGCAAGCTTTTGCCTTGAAAACAAAAGAAATAAGAACATATCCTTCCAAGTCTTGCTTTTCCTTTCTTTTATTATCTGCTTTTCAAAGGAATGCCAGCATTTTTTTTTTCTTCCTTGCAACGTTTTTGCTAGAGTTCTTCATGTGATGCCTTCTTTTCTTTTCCCATCTCAAGGTAGATAAATTATAAACAAATATAACCCCAGCTCCTTCTTTGGTTGAATGCCACAAAGGCAGGTCAATAAACAGCCATGGCAAACAGCTTTCACAAGAGTGCAGCTATGAATAGTTCTATTTTTATAGCTTGGCAACGGGGAAAGACGCACTTGTAAAGGAGACAGGCAAAATACAAGAAGGAGGGGGGGATGTTGCGAATATTTGCTTTTGTTGTTAACATTTTTATGTAATTAGCTTAACATTGAGGGCTTGTGCCTGGTCTGTACCACTTTCCAGGGGCGTATGTGTTGGAGTACCTTCCCCATATCCCAACCCAGCACATATCCTCATGCGTAGAAAGCTGTCTGGTCAGGGAAAGGGGCTTTCTCCAGAGGTTGCATCCCATAACTGCCTTAGCCTGCATGGGCGAGGGTGAAAAATGATGGGAATTATAGGCCACAACTTCTGGAGGGCTACAGTTTGTCCACCACTGTTTTAAATCTTGCTTTCTTTCTGACATGTTTCATTATTTATTTGACAGGTTTCTATGCCACTGTTGGTACTGAGAACCATCTCTAGTGTTAACTTTCTTTGTGTGGGATATTGTCTTTTTCTCCCTCACCCCAACTCTGGTATGGAAGTGTGTTCGATTGGGTGAGAGTCCAGTTGCAAATAGAACTGTGGTTAACAAGCCATGGTTTGCCAGTGCAGCTGGGTTCACACAACATGAGAGCCCTTGTTTCAATAACAACCCACAGTTCAGTGACAAGTTACACTCAGCTCTTGAGTGTGGGTTCTCATGTTATCTGAGCACAATAATAATCTCTCTCCTGTTGCTGTAATACATGCTCAGGATGTATTTTCCAATCCCTTGAAAAGTAGTCCAACCTTGAATCTTCTAAAATTTCAATTTTGTGGGGAGTGGGATATCTTTTCTTCTAATGGGGCTTTTTGTGCAATAGTGAGGTGACCTTGTTTTTGTCGCAGCTCTTCAGTGAAAAGATCAGTGGAGCTGAAGGAACCAAGCTAGATGAAGATTTTCAAGAGATGGAAAGGGTAAGAGTCTCTGTATGTTCTCCAAGCCCCTGAACGTAAGTTGCGCACTCTTCAGCTTCTTTTGCATGACTGAATCCAGAGTGATGCATTTCTAACAGAGCTGTATTTACATGATTACTCTAATTATATGGAACATTAGCTCCAAGATTAGCATGTAGTATGTTTCTCCTACTCCACAGGGCTCAGGTTGTGGTGTAGGTCATTCCCATGTTAGTGTTCACCAAGTTCAGTGAGATCGGGTTCTATCTAGTGTGGCTACCTGAAACCCTCTGGACTTGGAGAATTTCATGCACCGACTCCGGGGCAGGAGGGACAAGGAAGCAAGGGCTGTGTCCATGATGCCTCTGCCCTGCAACAGACATAGGTGGCCTTGTGCCTGTGCTTGCAAGGAGGATGGGCTGAAGCACCGCCAGGATTCCCTGTGCCTGGTGGAGCCTCTCTCCTCCCTGTGCTGGACCAGAAAGCACAGAAGGTCCCACGCCAGCTGCGAGGGCGAAGGGAGGCGCCTGTGCATGGGGCCGTGGCTTCAGCCTCGGGATGCATTTGCACAGTTGTAGCTGGCAACCCCGACCCTGTCCTAGACAATGGCTGGCAACCCCAAGCGCATGTTCTTCATTGCTTTTTATTTACTTCTTCTATGCTGCTTAGGGTAATAAAATTCCTTACTACTAGATAATAAATCAATATTAAAATTGCCATTAAAATACATTAATAAAAATACCAATTACTGTAATAGCCCAGAGCAATACAAGGAATGGGAAGATGGAACAACACGATTAATTACAATGAATTACAAGCCAGGGAACCTCTGGCTGAGCAGCCGCATCTTCACAAGGTACTTGAAATGTGCTGCAGGCATGTTCAGAGGAGAGCAACGGGGGCCACGTGAGCTTAATTGCCGCATGCCCAGAGCTCTGTCTGTTCCATCATAAGTTGGGAGTACATGAGGGCAGAGAGAAGCAGTTGCTGGTTTTCTTACACAAGGCCCTCCTCTTAGGCATCTGTTCTTGTAACCTGGCACCCTTTTCGTGGTGGCTCCACTGGAGCACCTTCCTTGGAGAAGTTCCTCTGGCTTCCTTTCTACTTTCTTTTAGGTGAACCAACAAGATTAAACTTTTTAATCAGTTTTTCTTTGGATAAAAATGAAAGGCGGGTTTACATGTAATTCTGCTCTTGGGTTTTTAAAATTCTTTACAGTTTGTGATCCTATTGAATGTGTTAGCTTTTTGCTCTGATATGATCTATGTGGCTCTTTTCATTTTCAAAATGTCTGCATTTTTAATATTTTAGGGATTAATTTTATATTGCATACAATTTCTTTGTTGTGTCTGGAAAATATTTGTTTTGAAAGGCGGCACGGAAGTCTCTTTTATTCCGTATTATGCTATTCACGCATGAATTACATTTCTACATTGCCCAATAGCTGAACCACAAATAAATAACATTAATGAAGGAGCTACATGCACAAGTGTCGATCTGGTCATGTTCTTACTCTGTTATCCACCCACTCGCAACCCAACACCGATGTTCCGGGACTTTTTAAAATGTTACCTAGTTGGTAGCACAGCTTCCATGGCCGCATCTTCACAAACTGTGTAGGCTTTTGTGCACCCTCTGTAAGGCTTGGAGAACGAGCAAGTCCAGTATTTGCATGAAGGACCTTGTTATGTTTTCCTTGCAGAAAATTGATGTCACCAACAAAGCTGTGGCGGAACTTCTGTCAAAAGCCACGGAATATCTCCAACCTAATCCAGGTAAACAAAGAAACTGATTAACTCCTTCGGAAGCAATACCCATCCACAGTGTGTAGAGCTAGCTTCATTTCTGAGCAATGACATTGGTTTGGATCCAGATGTAGTATTGTTTCACATGGACCAATTGAAATCAATGGGATTTATGCTAGCCATCCTTAACAAAATCTCATCCATCTCAGTGAGTCTGCCCTAAGCCTCACTGTGTCCACATTTAATCTCTGGATGTGCGTGGTTCTCTTTGTCAGTTTATTGACAGTTGGCCAGGGGCTTCAAGAGCACTTCTTTTGTCCCAGTACCAAATTCCTTCAGGAGACGCTTCCAGGGGCTACATTTGAAGCATCGGTGGGCCAAATGCAAATGGGGAAGCCTGCTCTATCTTAAAGCTCTTACAGTCTGTCACTGTGCTTCAGGAATAGCATTTCTTTCTTTTAGTATAGGAGGAGAAACAGATAAAAGCAAAGAAACCACATGTTTGGGGGCAGGGGGTAGTGTGAAGAGGAGGGCCAATGGGCATCTGGGGGACTTCTGAGCATAGATTTGGCCACTGTGCCTGCCTTCTCCTTTTTAGTCCCTCTACCGTGATGGGATCTAGCTGATGGAGGAGGAAATGGCATTTTTCAGTATTTTTGTACGAACAGTGAGTATAAAGCACAGTTGTATGAGATGCCACTTGTAGCAACATCTAAATATAGCTAAAT
Organism: Varanus salvator macromaculatus; assembly: GCA_023646645.1. NCBI lineage: Eukaryota > Metazoa > Chordata > Lepidosauria > Squamata > Varanidae > Varanus > Varanus salvator. Next base: position 12,682,948 of record JAIXND010000786.1, read on the forward strand.
ATAGGGATGTACTGATTTGGCTAAACCCATTCCATCTGTGTTTTACAGATTCTCAGGTATTTCTTGTTCTACTGACTGCCCATGAATGGAATCAGGTTTAGGGTTTCCCAGTCCACTTGTGTATGTATGCATTACTGCTAATGCGAAACAGGGGGCGTGCACACTTGCAGTAATGCAAATTAACACCCCAGGCCTGCAGAATCACCACGGTGGGACAGGATCCAACAGCTGTGAAAATGTGAATCATTTGATACCAGCTGTGAAGCAGCTTTCATTTTTCCACATGACCCAAGCAGCAGCCTTTCTGAAAGGAAAATTAAATAAAAAAAACTTTCACAGATATGTCAGGCAGTTGGATTGGCTCACTTCTTCAACCAATGTTTGTCTTGTAATGCTTTTGAGGGGAAATCATGAAGACCCCTCTGTTGGACAGGCAGGCGGATCCAACAGCTTCCTTTATCTGTGAAGCATGTTTTTTCTGCTTGAGACAGGAATTTGAAATGGTTCCGCAGTGATTTTCCTCCCTTTGTTTGCTTGACTACACAGCTGGTGCTGGTGGAATTATGCACATCTGTTTTGCGAAACAGCACTAGAGCCATCTGAAATTCAGTGTTAGTTTTCAGTGACCGTCTTTTCCTGAAAGAGTGAATCTAATACAATGACAGATCTTGGAATTTCTGTGGAGAAGAACATGGGTTATGTGGGGCACTCAGGTTCATTACGCACAATTTCAAGACATTGCCTTCATCTGCTCCTTTGATGTTTAAGATCTTAGCAGCGCCCTCCACACATCCAGGGATCTTTTCTTAGCCGTAGATCGTAGCAGTGCACCCACGTGTGTGTCTCTGTGTGTTCCCTCCAACCAACCTAGGAAATACTCAGATTGTGGCCTCAATTTTTTACCAAAGGCACCACCTAAGTGTAATCTCTGGTTTTGTTCACACAAGGACTGTCATGTTTTTCTTCAGTTCTGCTCTCTGCCTACCAAGGAATGGTGGTGCTTCATCCAAAGCCAGAGGTGGTCCCTGGTTTCTGTCAATCTTTGTGTTTTCAGAAGTGGAGATTGGCAGTTGCCCCTCATTCCTACCTTGCATTGCTTGGTGCAATCTAATACCTGCAACACCTATTACTGAGTCATTCCTTCAGGCTGTGGATCTCATTTTGAGATGATGTCCGTCTGTTGCAACACATGGCCTGTTTCCTTCTCCATCTCCTGACCTTTGCATCACCTCCCCTTGATGAAGAGTCCTGTGGCTTTTTGGTTGGCCCTATTAAAAGTCTTTCCCAATGATTAACTTTGAATAATTTTTCCCTCATGGACCAGTGCAGCTTTTTCTCCCTTTGCATGCACATATTACTAAATGCAGAGATTTGCAAGAAGTTGAATTTTGCACTCAGTACCACATTCTGCAGCCCCACAGAATTGCTGCAAACATACAGCTTTGCTTACCACGTGCAAACAGTAGCCATAGTGCCCTGCTCTAAGATCTGAAGATAGTAAGCATGTAATGATAAACAGTTCCTCAGTGTTCCTCTCTCGCCCTCCTTCTTTAAGCCTACAGAGCTAGACTGGGCATGCTGAACACTGTGTCCAAGATCCGAGGACAGGTTAAAACCACGGGGTACCCACAGACAGAAGGCCTCCTTGGGGACTGCATGCTGCGATATGGGAGAGATCTCGGAGAGGACTCCACATTTGGTGAGATCATGTGACTACGCAAGGATGCAATTTTTCCAGCCTCTGCATGTGGCATGGCAGGGGTTTCATAAATCAAATGAGTCCCTGCCCCAAGGAGTTCACAGTGGAGGAAGTAACATTAAGAAGAGAATGTGGGACTATGGGGGTTGCAGGCCAACAACCTGGAGGGCCCAGGTTGGCGAAGGCTGATGAAAGTCTGTCTTAAAATTCCAGGAAGATGCTGCAGTTTACATTTCTTTGCAGCCTGCAAATTGCGGAGGCTGGACTGGAGAAGTGCTTGGTATGAGAGGCAGCAGGACAAATGGAGCAGCTGCCCTTATCCCCAAGAGGGAAGTGTGAACCTGCAAACTGAGCATGCGCTTCCTAGCTTGTTGGGATAGGGTTTATATTTCTGCTAGTAGCTGGTGGTGATGCCTAGATGTGACTTCTTCCCTAACAAGGACCGGCGCTGATCGATGCAGGCGAGAGCATGAAGCAGATGGCTGAAGTGAAAGACTCCCTGGACATCAGCGTCAAGCAGAACTTCATCGACCCTCTACAGCTGCTGCAGGACAAAGACCTGAAAGAGATCGGGGTGAGTTTGTGCCAGGTGGAATGCTTGCCAAGGGCTGCACCGTGTCACCCACTGAGAAACAAACGCCATCATTTCTCAAACCTTCTCCTCTTCGCACATTCCTTTCCTTTCTGCTGCAGTCCCATTTCTTCGCAGTGCTGGGATTGCCTGGACTCATAGTCCCTAAAAGCATCTTAGCTGTTCTCAGTGACTGGATATCCCCGCTTCTCCCAGTCCTTCAAGAAAATTAGCCTCTACAGGAGAGAGAATAAGTGTGGAGAAAGATGCATTTGTTCTTCTTGCTGCAATACCATCCCACTTTCTCGGCATCTCTCTCCAGGGCAACCATAATGTTCAAAGTGTGTTCAGATGACAGTAATGAAAGATGGGCTTAGCCTTAATGATTCTCTCCTACAGTAAGCAAGACATTTCTTTCTCTCTAGCCTTTTGAAGAGAGAAGGGCACGGGGAGAGGGGGTGCCACCAAAAGGCTTACGGGACAGAAGTCTTCAGGCTCTTTGACCATCCGTCAGTCAAGAAGTCCACCGGTGCTGAGGGGAGCCGAGCATGTGTCCCATAGCTTTCCTACTGGTTCCAGTTGCTTGTGAAGATAAAACATGGAAAATTCCACTGGCCTTGAGTTTCTTCTTAGAATTTATTTTACTTATTTAGGACACAATTTTATGTATGTTTAGTCAGAAAAAAGCCTTTGCCAGTTGCAGCATTCCCCAGCTGGCCATGCTGGGAGTTGTTGGAGTTATTAAAAACATGCATAATAGACATTAAATGAAAAAAAATGAAAACAGTGCTGAATAAAGCCCACAAAAAGAATAGAACCACTCCAGTGTTATAAAACCAGATCAAAACCAGAAATGAAAGCACAGAAAGCTGTTCTTCAGATGCCTGGGAGAAGGTGCAAGGGTCTTTCTGGCACCAGGATGAACACAGTGTAGGTGCCAGGCCAGCCTTTCCAGGGAGAGCACCTGAAAGGCCCCCAGCCCTGCCTCATTCAGCAGAGCAGGATATAGCTGGGTTAATGAGTCTTCCACAAACAGGTAGAAGTGACAAGCGTGATCTCCAGCTCCTTGGCAGCCTAGGCAGATAAAAGCAATAGAAGAACGGGGATTGTGGGTATCTCTTGGGGTGGGGGGAAGTGTCTCCTTTGGCTTTTTCATTGGTCTTGTAACTTCTTGAGAGAAGAATTACCCTTGGGATCTTCTGGTCCAGTTCCTCTCTTTAGATGGATGGCATCAGGTTGTTGACCTACGAAGAAGGCCTCAGGGCCTTCTGGGAGTTTCTGCAGTCAGCACTGCTTGGCATCTCAGGCCCTTTTATTTACATTGTGGTCCATGTTCTCTTGCTCAGTTGACTTGATGGCTGTATCCAAATCTCAAAATCAGTAAGAAATGTTTGTGCGGTGAACACAGAAAGATAAGGTAAATGGGGTGAGCTTTCTTAAACTTTGGATCTACTACTGATGAGTTCTTGTCATTCTCTATCCTGCGTGCCAGATGCAACTTGCCAACTATGGCTGAATGTCAGTCCTTGGCAGCTGCACATCTTAATGGTGTCTAGGTTTGGCCCAGTTGCTTTTACACCATTACATTATTTTTTGGATGGAGTACAATGGAGTACTCCATTTTTGGAAGGAGTATTGAGGTTGGTCACAGACCCTGTCTATTGGTGGAAAAAATATGATAACAGAGTTTTACACAAGAATACTATAGGGGGTTTCTTTAAAAACACACACACTTAAAAATTAGTATTTTCAACTTCAGTCAAAGTCAAAGCACAAACTTTTTGAAAAATGTGCACTTTTCCTATTTAAATGAACCAAAAAATGGGTTGCAGACAAGAACAGGAGTAAGCCAAACCTAGCTTTGAAGTGAATTTCAAAGAATGTTAGTGAGCTCAAGCATCCTTTGTCCTCCAGTCTCTATGCTTTGGCAGAGATGTGCATCTAAATTTGTACATTCTATTTTTTTTCTTTACATCGAGCAAATTCTTCAGCATGTAAGAATCTATCGCCGAGTAATATTTGGCACGTTCACAGATGTTGGATATTTATTTTTTTGGCTGACATAATTCCATCTGACTCTCCCTGGGTACATCAGTCAATTTAAGTCACACTTGCAGACCTTCTCTCTCTTCATCTGGGAATTCTTGCAGTTGATGTAATCACTGAGTGTCTTCTTTCTTTCTTTTCCTCTTTAAACAGCACCATCTGAAGAAACTAGAAGGCCGCCGTTTAGATTACGATTACAAAAAGAAGCGTCTAGGGAAGATACCAGATGAGGAGGTTAAACAAGCTGTGGAAAAGTTTGAAGAGTCAAAAGAATTGGCAGAGAGAAGCATGTTCAACTTTTTAGAGAATGACGTAAGCCCCTCCTGCTCCTTTCAGGCACTCTGTGTGTGCCTGTGTGTTTATGTAAACATTTCTATAGTGCTTAATATTTTTAAAAACTTCCAAGTGGATAATGTTAACATAGATAAAATGATTTTAAGATATACAATAAATAAAAGCACTTCAGCAAGAATGATATTAAATGCTCAGTGACAATCCATTGCGGGTTTGGGGGAACCTGCATGGAGAAATGTCTTTCCAGCAGCGTGTGAAAGTTTTCAGAGTTTCCGCATCTTGAGCCAGCCATGCCAAGAGTGCTCCAGGGCATGCATTGCTGTCACATGGTGATGTTCTGTTGGTCATGGATGACCAGCAAGGCCTCTCTGGAAGGTGGGGGTGTATATAGGAGAGGGCAGGCTGTAGTCCTCGTGGCCCCGAGCTATTTGGGGATTGATATTTTCAAATCAGAACCATGAATGTGGCTTGGTAGCTACTGCTTGTGTTAGGTGTGGTTTGCAGTGTTGCGACCAGGAATTTTGAAGGCTAGACCTGTTTCCCAATTCTCTTAGCACTACCTCATCTCCACGCAGGCATTGCTGCTCATAGTGTTTTCGCAGCTCATGTGAATGGCTAGTCTGGGTTTGAAGGAGCCTTCGACCAAGAGTGCCAGGGTGCCTTGGGCTTCCCTTTCGTTTTCCCACAATGCCTCTGATGTAGAATTGTTGCAGTGCATGGTAGGAAATGAAAAAGGCAGGCAGTTCGCAGGATATCCTAGGGTAGCAATAAGCTCGGAAGCCGGGCCCTCGGGGGTCCCAGGGCTCCACAGAGGCTGCAAGAGGCCATGTGTGGGCCAGGCCTGGCTAGGGTGCAAAATGTTTCTCCCTCACCAGTGGAATTTCATTGTCAAGCTTGCTGTAGAGCATCAAGCCGTGCAGGGAATCGGAGAAGCTGCTCTATATCTCCTTGTTTGTTATACTGACTTAAAATATCTATTGCTCATTTCCAGAAAAAGCTCAAAGTAGGCCAGAGTGTAAAACAACAAAACCAACTTGCGTAAGAAAACTGGCAAGAACCACTGAACAATCAGATACCTTGTTTAAGATTTCATTTTCCACCTTCCAGTACTTGTAATTGCTCCACACCAAAAGGGAAAAGATTAGAAACATAGAAACAGACCACATCAGAAGGTGCCTCCCAGGCCATCTAGTCTGTCCCCTGGCTCCTGACATGCCTAGTGTTGCTGATGTATGTTGCTCTGTGCTGTCAAGTCGTCTCTGACTTTTGGCGCCTCTGAATGAAAACCCTCTAGAATATGCTGTCCTGGGCAGCCTACTTTTCTAAATCCAAGGCCGAGGCTTCCTTTATGCTTCATCACATGCTTCATCTTCCCTTCTTTTTCTGCCTTTGGCTTTTCTTAGCAAGATTGTCTGCTCATTATGTGTCCAAAGTATAACAGCCTCCATTTTGACGTTTTTGCTTCTGGGCAAAGTTCTGGCTTGAAGTGCCAGGCAAAGGGCCATTTTATTTTTCCATGCATTTTAGTCTTTCATTTTCTGTCATATTGAATATGTTACTGTATTTTAAACCTTTGCATTGCTAAATTTTACTTCAGGTTTTATTTTCATTTAATATTGTATTTTGTGCTCTGCTTTGTTGTGGAACACTGAAAGAGCTTTGATGGTATAGAAATTATACACCCCTTTTGAGTTGTTCCTATATTCTCCAAAGGTGCAATAGAAAGGAAATACCTTAGGCCTTTTCCCCCACCACCCTCAGACTGTTCAACTCATCCCCATTTTAGGCTTTCAATGACTGTTTTAAGTCAGAGTTGTACAGTTCATCATTTTGTTGCTTATATTGCTTCAGAAATGCTGCCACCTATTGATAGAGGGGAGTATTTCCACAGAATGCAAATATGTGAGTTATTAAATTATAATTAAAAATATCAAAGCCCATTTGTGGATTTCTCCGGTACAAGATAAGATTCAGTATCTGTATTATGTGCAGCTCAGAGTGCTGGTGCATTTGGCTTGCTATTGTTGACACGAACTCTCAGCCACTCTCGGGGGACCTTCCACTGAGCTTCCACACTGCCCCAGAGTGATCCTGTGTGATGTTCAGGCAGTTCTCATGTGTAGCCGCTGCACCAATCCATCCTCTCTCCTTGAGGCTCTGCTTGAGAACAAGTGGTTCAGAGAACCAGGAAGATCTTGGTTAAGGTCTTACCTCTGCTTTGAATTCACAACAAGCTGCTATCTATATTTATTTGAATTGCAGTCTCTTTGTAAACTGCTCTATTTCTAAGCAGATCCTGAAAGAGTGAACAGTAAAAAAAAGGTTAACACCTCTGAAAACATAAATGAAAACAATAGATTAAAATTAAGATAGCATAGCTGGTCAATAAGAACGTTTTTTCAGAACAAAACAACAGTGTTTGTGCTTGCCTGACATGTGGAGGCTGGGAAGTCCATCAAAATGGGCTCCCCACACCTAAAGCTCTTCTCCTGGTGGACTCCAGTTGGGTCCATGTGGAACCAACTCGGAGGATGTCCCTGATGGCTTCAGTGACAGCACATGGCGGTAGGGAGAAGGTGCTGTCTCAGGCCTGAGTCTCGGGTCTGTGAAATGGGATGATACATTATAAGGCTGTTGGGAAAATTATAGGGATAATGTGTTTGGGGCATTTGGACCATTTCAAAGAGAGCTGTGTAAATGTTTGCTATGGTGCTGCTACTGATAAATAGCTTAGATATGTGGATGAAAAGTTCTCTTTGCTCTCAGATTCAGCATCAGTCCTGTAAGTGCAGCAGTTACAAATACAGTAAGTAAAGCAACAAGGATAGTACGTTGTTAGAGATACCCTTTAAAGTCATCCTCATAAGGGAGGGCTATTTTGAGGCACTGTTTTATCAATAATTTGATTTTTCAAAACAAACAAATCAGGTGAGAAAATCAGTAACAAAATCCTCCCATGGAAAGAGAAAACTAGCGCTGGGGTTATTTCAAGGGGCTATTCAAGGAGGGCCCCAGTCCAGATCAGTGGGGAGCTTGGAAGGAGGAAGAGCTCGATTTCGAGCAGGAGTGTCAGGCCAGGTATCACTTTGGAGAAGCTCTTGGACCATATTCCAGTGGTGGGAAGAGCTGAAGGCACATCAGATTTATCCCAAAACACCAGCTTAAAGTGCTTACTGCCAAAGTCTTAGGAGCGGCATTCAGCCTTCTGTGATGTGGGAAAAAGCTATGAGAGCACCAAACACTTGCTGGTCGCATGAAAGCATGTGGGGCCAAGGGAACCACAGAGAGCCTGATTTGGACCTTGGACATAGAAACAGAAACAGAGTGAGTCAGAAGGGGCCTCCCGGGACATCTAGTCTGACCTCCGGCACCAGCTGGCTCCGCTCACGACATGCCCACCATGTGCACATCCAGCCTATCCTTGAACACCCGCACTGATGGGGCCTCAACTACCTCTCGTGGAAGCCCATTCCATGCCCTCGGGGTCCTGACTGTCAGGAAGTGCTTCCTGGCATCCAAATGGATTCTTGGTTCCCTGAGCTTTGCTCCATTGGAGTGCATCCTGCCTTCCTCTGCAGGGGAGAACAGGTCTCTACCCATCTCCATGTGACATCTCCTCGCATACCTGTATGTCGCCAACAGATCCCCTCTGAGTCTTCTCCAAGAGACCCAGTTCCCTCAGTCTCGCCTCATACGGCATCCCCTGCAAACCGGCCACCAACCGGCCACCAACCTGAGGTTCTGCATCCCTGATTTAATGGCACAGGCCCCTTAAAATGGTTAATAGCATTTTGCGCATCCATGTTGCAGTTCGCTCTTGCTCGTTCTCTCTCTCTCTCTCTCTCTCTCTCTCTCTCTCTCTCACACACACACACACACACACACACACACACACACACACTGGGAGAGGGGAGCTGTATTCGGACAGCACAACAAGCCATGTTGTTCTATTTCAGCATGGAGCATCTGGCCTTTAGAAACCACAAGAAGAAACAATAGTGTGTTCTGTGGTTCCTCCATAGCACCATAGCTGGTTATGTTGTCCCAACCCAGGATCATGTACTCAGCCACCACCCAATCCCCAAGAAAAAGCAGCAGCTGCTCCAGCCATCTGGTCTCTCACTGTGGAGCGATGAGGAAGAGCCAGGCAACATTGGCAGGGAGTGATGTATCTTTGGATTGAATTTCAGGCACAGTGGCTTATGGGATACATGCCAGCAGAGGGAGGATGGAGTGGGAGGAAGAACATGTAAACCATTTGAAGGTCATGGTATCAAAAAGCATAAACCTTGGTATCTACACAATTTAGGTAGGACAATTTGCATAATCATTCTGTCATTGTTATTCTCTCCAAGTTCTTTTTGTTTTGTTTTGGATTTCCTCCTCTTAGGTAGAGCAAGTTAGCCAGTTGCTGGTCTTAGTAGAAGCTGCACTGGACTATCACAAGCAGTCCACAGCCATTTTAGAGGACCTGCAAAGCAAGCTACAAAACCGGTGAGAATAATTCCAGTTTGCTTATGATGTTTAAGCCACTTCTTATTTCCAAACAGTGAAGGCTTTGAGAAGTGCTGGCTCCTGTTAGGCTGCTGTAGTGCATGAAACCTGGATGGGAACCTTTTGATGTACTCAGTAGTCTTTGGGAGACTGCCTTCATCCATATATCCCATAGGATATATAAGCCACCCCGAGGCTCATGCGATGGGGCGGCATGTAAGTTGTCTAAATAAAATAAAATAATAAATAAATAAATAGGGGCAGCCCTAACCTTAGGTAGAAAGGAGTGGTTACTTTGGGCAGGTGTTCATGCCTGTCACCAAAGGAGGGCAATACATAGAGACATGATTTCATGTCATTTCTTACATTTTTATTCTGCCCAACAGCCAATGCTTCCTGGATGGTTCACTGCAATAGAAGAAAGCATACTAATACAACAGTTGCAATACGTAGATAACTACAATAAGAAACAAGCACAACGGATCATTTCACAAATACTAGCATTGTAACAGTTCATGTCAGTTACAGCCACAACCTGGTGCTTTTCTGCATGAGGCACTGACTGCGTACTCATGATCCCTCACTCACGGAAGCTTTACGTGTTTTGTGATCCTCCCTGTGCCTCTCTGGCCATTTCTACAGCTTTTAAAGACTGAACATAATGCAATATTTTCCTAGATGCCATCCATGTACAGCTTCATGTAAAGTCTAATTCCACTGCATACCATGTTGTCGCCTCATGTTATGCCATGCTTTATTGAAAAGTTGAAACACCTCTTAGAAGCACTTTTATCAGAGTTGAAACAGAGCTTTACAAAGGTGATTTCAAAAGGTGCCTCTTTTGAGGAGCACATCTCAGAACCTCAGGAAGATGCTGATAGAAAACTTTGGCTAAGGTAAAGGTAAAGGAGTCCTTGCAGATTTTACTCAGCTTAGCCAGTGGCTAATAGTGGTGGTCCTCATCTGTTTCTAAGGCCGTGAACCAATGCTGTTTGAAGACAATTCCGTGGTCACGTGGCCAGCATGACGTCACGGAACGCTGTTACCTTCCCACCAAGGTGGTACCTATTTAACTACTCGCATTACATGCATTCGAGCTGCTAGGTTGGCTGGGAGCTAAGGGCAAACGATGGGAGTTCACTCCATCTGGCAGAGGCTGGGGTGCCCACCGTTTCTGGCTGACAGTTCCAGCGTCGTTAAGCTGCTGTACCACCACTCCCCCCCTTTGGCTTATGTGGCCTTCTAGAAATGCAATAAATAAATATATCCCCCTTAATCCTCACAGTACTGACTGACTCCAGTCCTGATGGTGCAGAGGGCTCCGAATTCAGTATTCTAGTTAGCAATTCATTTCATTATTTCCAAGTCTGCAGGGTTTGGGGAATCAGGGCTAGTTGCCTTAAGGCTCTGCCTTACACAGATCTAACATAGCTGACTGGGGCAGGTTGGCAGTTGTAGGCCTTGTAATCCCACATAGGATCGCACCTTTGGTAGCTTAAGATATTTGTAGGGGTAGAAAATGTGGCTTTTGCAGCTTGCAGAATCACAGTGCCTAACCCTTCTTCTTCCCTGTTTCAGGATAAACATAGCGTCAAGTCGTCCTAGACTTGAATACAAGCCAAAGCCTGTGCTAAGGGCACCTCTTGAAATAAGCAACGGTCAACAGCACAATGGAATTTCATTCAGTCCATCAGTAAAATCATCAGGTAGGAGTATGTATCGGAGACCGGCATTTTGCCAGAGTTCTGTTCAGGGCACACGCGTGATTTTGTAGAGGGCTGGATAGGGTTGGCTCTCTGGAAGACTGGTGTCTTTGCCTTCGTTCTGGGTTCAGATGCACATCCCCATTCCTGTGGAGTGAAGGATTGGGGTGCCCCACTGTGCATTGCTAAAATAATACCGAGTGCAAATTTAGACGCCATTATGGGAATTGAGAGAGAAACACGTTGTATTTTGCTATATTTTGTCTGTTCAGTCCACTGCAAAGGGACTCACCATGGAGGGACAGCTCTGTATATGGCTCTTTATCTGCTTTAAGACCTTAACAGCAGAAACAAGAATGTTAAAAATAACATTGACTGTTTACTGAAGAATTAGCCACAGTTTCAAGTAGAATATAAACAAATATGAAGGATGAGATCTCTGGGTCTGGCAAGGTAGGCAGCCACACTCATTACACGTGTGTTTCTCTTAGCCAAGTTGCCTAAAAATTTGTGCAAAGCCAACATTATTCATAAGCATTTCCCTTGGGAGTAAGCATGGATGTTTCCATGTCTCACAGCTGGGAATAAGCCTGGTTAGTATAGCATTGAATTTTAGGTGGTTCCCTGGAGTTCAGCTGATGATTCATGTGGGTACTTAAAGATTTGTTTAATACTTAAAGTACTTGCTGAATATTTAAAGAGACTCTCTCTTCTTGAGAGAGAACAAGCAACATTTATGGATGTCGATTTCAAAAAGAGGATGGTTACCCATCAGCAAACTCAGTCCATGAAAACATGGAGCTATAGTCAAGATTTTCTTGGAGGCTTGCCTTCCAAACTCTTGAGGGTGGCTTAAAGTTGGAACCATGGTTTCACTCATATATCTTAAAAAGTTCACCTATGGAAGGTGTAATGATGGCTGAGTTTCAGCAGATTCCCTATCCCATGTGCTTCTACAGGTGTCAGAGACTCGGACATGCATAAGAACATAAGAGCAATACTGGATAGACCAAGGGTCGGTCTAAGCCAGTGTTCTGTCAGCCCAGCAGCCAAGCTGCACATGGAAAACTCATAAGCAGGGCACGAGTTCAAGAGCAGCTGTCCCCCATGCCAGGTGTCACAGCAGTATAGGTAGGCGTATTGCAAGATCCTGCATACTGACTCACGGGCAGGCTCATCTGAGCTATGAACGTTCTGCTGTATCTCCATAATCTCCACATCTCCATGTAAGCCGTCCTGAGGCCTTTGTGACAGGATGGCATATGAATGAATGAATGGAATGATGAAATACTTTATGCAGAGATGCAGCACAAGTTCCTACAAGGGAGGCTGATTAGTAGTAAAGACCTGGGAGAGCTGGGTGCTAGTCCTTACTCAGTCATGACACTCATGGGGAGCCAGGCAGAGCGTCTCAACCCAACCTACTCATGCGGGGGGGAGGGGAGTTTGCTCTGAGGATAAAAACACAGTGCAGGAGAACTATAGAAGCCACCTTGGGTTCCTCACACATGAAAAGGGCCAGAATATAAATGTGGTATAACAGCGACAATACAAACCTGGAAAGGGCAGGCTAGAAGTCAAACAATTCTCCCATGTAACTCTGGGCAGGTTCTTCATTGCACATGGACCAGCCTTGCTGCCAAGCACTGTATGACTTTGAGCCGGAAAACGAAGGTGAGCTTGGCTTCAAGGAAGGGGACATCATCACGCTGACCAACCAGATCGATGAGAACTGGTACGAAGGCATGTTGAGCGGTGAATCGGGCTTCTTCCCCATCAATTACGTTGAAGTGGTGGTGCCTCTACCTCAGTGAGCATGTCGTGTCATTTTCACCACCAATGCCATTTTGGGGCCAAGGCAGTGTCTTCTTCACCCAAAGTGGTCTTTCATTTGTACGCTGCTCTGAAAGCCTTGCTTCTTTAGACCAACTGACTGACTTTTTGGTATGCGTCTTTTACAAATGTATTTATTTTGTATCCATCTAGTTTGTACATATATACAAATATATTATATACGAAGCCCTTCCCTTTTGTTAAATGAAATTACACAAAACTCTATCTATGGCCTGGCCTTGCCTTGTGCCTTGAAAATTTCTGTGTAAGGTGTTTACTGATAGTTCAAGCTGTGGTTCCCAAAAGTGCAGTTATTTGCTTCTCTGGTATCAGAAAGCCCTTCGGCCTGTGGTTAATTTTGCTCATGCACACGTTTTTAAGCTGTTGTGGGTGAAGCTAATTGTCAATGAGCCACGTTTGTTACGTTTAACATAACTGTGAAAAGCTAATCTCTGTTGCACACTGTACCCTGACAAAGAGCAGAATGGTAGTCTCTTAAAAGATATTCTTGTACTAAGTCAATGTTACAGTCAAATTCCTTCTCCTTGCTGACCAAATGTAATAAAGGATGTTGTGGGAAACATGCCACCTTCCCCATGTCTTGTGATTACTAACTCTTCAAAGAATTGAGTACCCAGCAGCGTCTTAGCAGCAGGCCGATGATCGCAAGAGGGCAGTTAGCCGAGGTGTCAGCTGAGTGAATGCCATTTGCCAGAACGTGTTGGTCCAGCTTACCAAATGCACGTCCTAAGCTGCTCCTCAGCAAGCTCACCTGTATGCAGCAAGGAGCCTCTGAACTCTCGTCAGGAGCTGCTGTGGCCTGGTGCGTACCTGGGTGTCATCTCCTCTTCTCCTTTAGTTGCAACTAATGTAGCCACAGCTGGAGAGGTAAGGCAATGCACTAGATTTCTGAAGAATGGGGGGGGGGGGGGCGTTTTCCAAAGGGAGGGTTCTCACCCTGCATGCTGCCATGGGCATTCAAGATCATGCAATTATTTATGAAGCACCAGCATGGTTTCCTTTCTTTGTTACAAGAGACCTGTTTGTTAAAGATTATTCCATCATGCTGTGGCACTTTGACACAGCACACTTCTCGTTTACTCTCTGCTTTTAGAGTGTATCAAATACTGTGTCTAAGATACTGGAAGGGACATAGTGTAACCAGAGCTTGTAGGTCTGGAAACAACCATGAGTTGTGGGGAACTGGCGGCTGTAGTTGCGCTATTGGTCTGTTGTGCAAGAACAGTGAGCGGAAGTACAGAGGACACCTCCCTTAGATGGATTGCTCTCTCCAAATTGAATGTCGAGGGTACCTAGTAGAACCAAATGTAGTACACAGGTGAGATTCAAACTGTAGGAGAACATGGTTTGATGTGCTGAGATTTTGCTCCTCCTCTGGATAATTTTCTGATTCCTTTTAAATTTTAGAAGTCTTCAGTTTGAGAATGGAGAATAGTTCTGCTCTAAAGGGTGACTTATTTAATCATGATGTTTAATCCTGCTGGCCACCTACTCAAGCATTTTATTTCCAAGCATTGCCTGCCCACAAGCACAGCAAATGGCTATTCCTTGTTTGCTGTGGACATCCAGTTACACAAAGGTCCTCAATTTTGGTGAGGGTGAGTGTGGAGATAAGGAATTTTGAGAGAGTTTTAAGCGCTCTCCCAAAATGGCTGCTGTGCAGAACTCGCCATTTACGGAAAGGCTGCCACGGTGAATATGGTTGACAACTAACTCTGCATCTACAAAAAGGTGACTTGCTCAAATTGTACAATCTTTAGTGGAATCTGTGTAGATGTCTATAATGTATTCTTTTATGGCATTCCTCTATTCTGTTGCTGGCTTTATAGTGGAAGTGTACACTGTCCAGGCAGCCTATGTAAGGCTATAGGTGAAAATATTTTAATATACAGTGTGTAGTTAAACTATGTGATTCTTTGCCATGGGAAGTGGTGATGGCTGCCAAGCTGGATGCCTTGAGAAAGGGATTGGTCAGATCCATGAGGGAGGAGGCTGTCACTTGCTTGGGCAGGAGGAGGTCTTGCACCCTCCTGCTTGAAGGATTCCATGGGCCGCTGGTTTGCCACTGTGTGTATGGAGTGCGGGACTAGATGGATCTTTGGTCTGATCCAGCATAGCTTTTCTTACGTTCTTAAAAAAATAACCAGGAAGGTCAGGGAGCCTGGCTAGCACCAAGCTGGAGATGCCAGATGTGCAACTTCTGCCCATGGATGCGCTATTTATTTGCAACCACCAATAGATTTTGTAAACAAGGAAATGTGTAACTTACAAGACATTATACCGCACAAGCTACTGCAGAGAACCATAGTAGTCTTGTTTAGATAAGCTCAATGCATTTTTATAATTAAGAAATCCTGTTCCAACAAAAGGGAAAGGAAGTCTACAATTTGCTTTAAATACAGCACAGTAGAAAACCTGGAAGGACATCTCCTCCAGCTCTTTTAGTTGCTTGGAGTTATTTGAAATAAAAACACTGTGTAACACCAAAACCCAACAGAATTGCTTTAGAATACCACAAAGAGAAATTGTACGACAGCAGATACCTTTAATAGAATGCAAGTGATTCACCAGATTGGTTTTCTTTATAAATTCATGCAAGACTAGAAATAGTTCGTTCTCACTTACACGTGAGGAACTGCTACAATGAAATATTTAGGTCTGATAAAATATCAAGAGGCCAAGCCTGATACTAATAATTTAGAATTCACTATTTAAAATATCTCGGGTTAAATAAATCTGACTGGATGGAACCCTTGCAGAAAAAGTTGAGGCTTGATGCATGAGGTACCCACTGTTTCATCTTTAACAAATACAAGTGCCCTACATCCACCCTGAGCTTCAAATCCAACACTCCTGCCCTTCCCAGATATGGTGAGAGAAGACTGTGGAGAAGTATCGGCTTTAAAGCAGAAACCTCTGGCATTTCTTGCTTCCCATCTGCATCCTACTGAAGGCTGTCTGCTGATGTAGAATGATAGATGGGGTGAAGAAAGGTTCAAATATCTCCCTTAAAAGGCCACTTCCCTAAGTAAGACTACCGGAATGTGACATTGCCGCAAGGAAGAAAAAAGGCAGGATTCACTGTTGAATGCAGCTAACTAAGCATACACTGGGGATGCTTCCCGGTTTCCATGGAGGACTGGAAGAATGTCCACTGGCCATAGCCACAAGCATAAGGTTACCCTGTTAGCCACTTCACACATGCATCAATAGAGCGTGCCCAGGGGTGCAGAGGGGAGGCTCTTTGTAGAAAATCAGCTCTCCTGACTTGCTCTTTGGATGAGGCCATTTCTAGGCGCTCGGAGAAAAAGCTCTAAAAGCCTCTTTATTCAGCAGACCCTTGCTGTACTATATTCATACTGTACTCTGCAGTACAATGCATTTTACCATTGCCTTAAGTTGACAAGATCTGGCTTTCCTTGTTTTGCTGGGCCATATTAAAAAGAGGAACTGCAAAGTGTACAGAAGACATAACCTGCCATCTTTTGATGTCCTGCTCGGAACAGGGTTCTGCTCAAGGCAAGAACAAGCCAGAGAGCAGCTTCCACCATCTTGAGGATCTATGCTCAAGGGGTTCAATATGGTTTTCCTGCCAAAAGCTTACATCTTCCAAAAGACTTCTTGCTTGGTCATAGCACCAACAATTTGCTTGAAGAAGTTTCTGCAGACTATCACCACCCTCTTAGCTACATTATGGGACAGCTGTGGCTTTCATTTTTCTGCAGAGAGAGGTGAACAGTTTAGATACAGCTTCTTTGACAGCATGTGTAAGAGCAGAAAAGTCTCCCGTGTTAAATTGTTCTGCCAAGATATTTTGCACTTCACAAAGAATTTTATGACACACAAGCTGTGGAGGCTGTCAACCAATCCTGTTGGGCCAAAAATTATAGAGTACACAGTGACTGGAGATTATGGGAATTATAGTCCAACTTCTGTGGGCTTAAGGCTGGAAAAGGCTGCGTACACCTTTGAATAATGTGCTCAAAATTTGCTTGTAGTTGTGGATCGGGAAAGATGATGACCACTCAGGACAAGATGTCTTTCTTCTGACTTGGCCATCATTTATTATGTTCATCTATTCCAGTGTTCTGGCCAACCAGCTGCCCACAGAAAAACCACAAGCGAGACCTGAGTGCATACACTCTCCCACCCAAGTTCCCCAGCAACTGGTGCACATACGCATACTGCTTCTGATACTGGAGGCAACATATAGCAATCAGGACTAGTAGCCAAGCAAACTGATGTTTGGGGAATCCTTTTTTTTTTAAAAGCTGTAATTTCCATTGGTTAAAGGAGTAGTTATAACAAACTAAAATGGCATCCCCTTGTTCCTATAACAAGCAAAATGAAAACCCCTTAAAAAGAAAGAAGAAAACACAGAAAACCAAAGATGAGGCAGTTCTCCTCCATCCTCAAATGGACCCTCTTCAAGACAGCCATGCACCATCTAAAAACAAGACATTTTCTTTCCCAAAACATTTGTTTTTGTAGCATTCAGATATATGCGGTTCTAATAACAAGCGATTTGCTCAATCTACTACAGTTTCTTAAACTGAGTGATAGGCTACCATTCTATATGAAAGAGTGGAAGTTTCCAAGGAACACAGTTTGAAACCACCTACCTACCATTTTCATTTCATTCCATTTCTGAATGATGGAGACTCATTAACTGTGGAAATTTCCCATCTACTTGTTTAAGAGTCACTAACTTCAGCTTGTGAGAAGTGCATTGCTAAGCTAGGTTTACAATGCAGCTAGCCAAAGCCAGAAAGTAGGGACAGATCCTCACTTATCACATACTTAAACTATGGAATTCACAAGCTGTACGGAAAGCACCCAGTTTAGCTGGATTTAAAGGTAATTGGACAAATTCATGGAGATTAAGGCTATCAGTGGCTACTCATCTTGATGGCATTATGCTACCTCCAGTAATACAAGCGGTATTCCTATATACCTCAGTTCCTGGGAAGAAAGATGGCTGCTGAGGCATTCTTGTCCTGACTGGTGGTTTCTCCACAGGTACTTGGCTCACCACTATGTGAACAGATTGCTGGACTAGATGGACCTTGGTCTAATCTAGCATACTCTTATTTTTTTATGAGGGTCACTCTTCACTATCTTTTGTTTACAAGACTCATGATACCAGCCAAAATAATCTTTCCCACCTTCTTTTTGTCTTGTAGGGGGGAAACACCTGTGTTTTGAATAATACTGGACCTCAGTTGTCTTGTGGGGAGAAAGATGTTCCACCCAGCCAAATATGAATGCCAATACTTGGCATTTTTCTCTTTCAGCACTTGGGAGCTCAGTGAAGAAACCAACCTGGCTATGAAGCGTCATTTCTCCTCCTTCAGCAGTGTCTTCTATTTCTCCCTCTCCTTCTCCTCTATCCACATAGGTGATTTTGGCTTCTGCAATTTCCTGCAAGTAGAAGGACCCCACCATAGAAACAGGGTAGAAGATGTAAACTGAAGAATATGTAGTAGTAGTAAGAATTGAGTTTGTCAAATACTTACTTCACCATCAACGCTGAGGAGTGCAAAACCAATGCTCTCCCCTACTCTTGGTGACTTCTGCGATTTCCAGACAACACCAGAACCTGTGCTTGAACCTTCTCTTGCACTCCAAACCTTCAAGAGAAAGAAATATACAATTTAAAACAAACTAGGGTGTTTTAGAAGGTGGAAAAGAAACACATTTAGGCAACTAAATATGCACTGGAACGTCACCCTTCAAGCAGAAGTCAACCTGCAATATCAACCCTAGGTTGAAAAGTTCATGACGGCTCTACGAATGTTACTGTGCAAGTACTCTCATGGATAAAATGTAGATGTGTTAAAGGGAATGTAACCTAAGATACCAAGGAATGATGCATCTTTGTATTAATGTCCACATCAGCAATAGCAAAACTACATCGACAAGTACGTGCAAATTAAATTGTGCACTAAAATGAAACCAATCCACAGATCTATGCCAATACAGAGATAGACCTTAAGAATTTATCTTAAGTTTAGCAAGGTTATTGTCAATAGAATTTATATTGGCCTGGAGGTACCAGCAAATACAGATGCTACAGATGAGAGGAATTACCACAGTCGTCTGGCACACAACAGGTTCCAATGAACTTTATATAGGAATCATGGTGATGATTGGAACACATGTCCTCATCCTGGACTACATCTGGTGATTACAACGGAATAAACAAGACTAAGAAATTGGGTACAAAAACACTCCAGTGTCATTGTTGGCACAGGCTCACTTTTAGTGCACCAACAAGAATTAGGATATATGACCAACATAAATGTTTAAATTGGTGTCTCTCAAAGTCTACCGAAGTTAGTAACTCAAACGGGCTTTTTCTAGGAAGGTATTTCTGGTGCCAAATTATTCAGGAGCTTTACCACTCAAAAGTTTGGCAATAGGCAAAGACTGGGAACAGAAAGTTTAAAGTACTTTTGCCACAATGACCTGAAATAATTCTGTCCTTTCTTCCTCAATTCAGGTTGACCCCTTATGCCAGGAACATCTCCTTGAGACCACCTCCCTTGCTTCCTTGAATGCCCTCCTCAAAACAGTTGTTTTGCAAGTAGGCTCTGTATTACTCTGGGAGGACCTGTTCTTTGTGAAGTGCCATGAAGAAAGATGATGCTGTGCAGGATTATTTTAAGCAAGCGGAACACGTTTTGGGGAGGGTGCATCTTCTATGCTCTCAGTTACTTCTACTGGTTTCAGATCATGGGTACTTAGTGTCTTTTGCAGTAATTCTTTTAATGGGAAACTAGAGCAGACACCGATCTTTTGATTGGAAAAGGGAAGAGAAGCAGATTGTTCACTTACTGTAACTACTTGACCACCCTGAAGAGTAAATCGAGCAGGAAACTGGTACATTATGTCGGCTTCATTTTTGTGCTGTCGTCTTACTGTCCAACCACTCAGCGACTGATCCTACAACCAAAGCAGTGATTGTAGACCAATGGCTTTCAAGGACTTTCTAGCATTCCACATTGACTCTTCTACCAAAGAACCCTAGTACATTTTAAAGCTTCTGGGGCACATTTTAGGCTCCTGAAGTAGGCATTGGCCACGTCTCATGGTCCTTATTTTTGTCCCATAAGCACTGAATGTGCAAGCTAGAAGACAATCAATACTCTCTTGAGACTGCACACTGCAGATAAAGTTCAGTGGTGGAGAACAAGCTGTCTTTTGGGGATGCTCATCCATCATCATCATCATCATCATCATCATCCATCTCACACAGGAATCCTAGATACTGAAACTAGTATTAATGGGGAAGAAGCAACAAGTGTGATGCTCATCCTTTCTCTGAGGTCCCTGTTATTTTCCAGGGTGGATTCTCATCACAAATACTAGTCTAAATCCCCAAGGACATGGGGAAAGAGAGCAGAAGGGACTGCAGAATAAAAAGGGGAAAGAAACAGAAGGAGTGGTGACCGGAAGTCAAGCAAGTCAAGAAAGTAATAGAAACAGTGCGAGTCAGAAGGGCCCTCCCAGGCCATCTAGGCTGACCCCCGGCTCCGCTCACGACATGCCCACCACATGCACATCCAGCCTCTCCTTGAACACCCGCACCGATGGGGCCTCAACCGCCTCCCGTGGAAGCCCGTTCCCCTTTCTCTCCACAAAATCATCCATTTGCAATGCTGGTTTCCAGAGGAGAATTGGCATTCAGGTTTTTGCTGATAATGCTAAACAGGGCTGTACATTAGTCCATGATTTAAAGCATTTTAAAATACCTCATGAGAATTGTTCTTAATTTTGATGAATTTCCCATCTGGGTCAATATCTTCAATTGAGATACTTCCTGAAGATGATGCACGCTGGACCACTTTGAAACATGTGTTGTGGGCTTGTCTGCTTGCTAATGACCGCTTCCTTTTCTTTCCTTGCAAGAAGAGACGGTGGCCCTCAGTAACTGTTTCCCGTATTCCACCACTTTCCGGGGAGGGTCTGGACAGTTTTAAACTGCAGAACAAGTAACCTTTCAAACAGGTGGTCAATTCTGTGTGCTGGCAAAATCCACTCTCAGCTGTCACTGTTGGCCCTTTGCTATGGTGAACACAGCATGGCACAATGCTGTGTCATTTGAGACTTGGGCCGGTTACTAGGGTTGAAACTACCTATTAAGTTTGGCGTGCAAATCCCCATGATTGGCTGTTGGCATTTTTGAAAGGGCAGGTAATTTTCATAGATAATTACTGCTTAATGAGTTTGGTACATACCAAGGACAGGGTTGTTATTTTTGGCAACAATAGCCCTGTGATGCCAAAGCTAAACCATAGCTCTGCCTCAAGAAAACTTAGCTAGTTTTGTAAGAGAGAAAATGTCACAAGCTGAGAATCCTCCTTCAAGCATACAAGTGGCACAGACTGTTTTGCTTGGAAAGCATTCCTTAGTGTCCCAAAAGCACAAATAATTCAGAATGAATCTCTGAGCATGCACGGAGCGATTTGTTGAACCTAATCTAGCATTCACCTCCAGGAAATCTCTTATGAACATGCCTGGACTCCATCCCTTCGGGGGGGGGGGGGCTTCAGAAAGTGAGCGCGCCTGCTCTCCATGCACCGATCCTCTAATTGGGCCACCTTCCTCTGCTGATGCCATGTCATGGGGTCAAGAGTCAGCGCTGTCTGGTCTGTGCCTGAGAAACACTCATTTTCAGATTCACCTCCCACTGGCTGTCTATCTTGGTCATTCCGAGGAGCTGTCTGACCTTGAGGTAAGAGCATCCACCTCCCTCATCTCAGTGTCTCGGCATGGCCCATTCTCCCCAACTCTCCTTTAATCTGCTTCACATTCTGATTCTTTTGAAAACCAGCCAGCAGTCCTTGAGAACGTGTGTACAAAGCAGCCATCCTTTCCAATCCCAAGAGTAGGGGTGGGGATTGCGAGCCCAGGGGCCAAAATTGGCCCAAGCTGCTACGGATGGCCATGCACCCTTCTCCTGGGCATAACCCCTTCCCTGCTACCATCAACTGTTTGGTAGTTTTCCAGCTTTCATAGTTTTCATGTGTTTCCCCTGTCCCTGTTTATCAGAAACTGAATTTGGTCCTCAGGCCAAAAGAGATTCCCCACCCCTGTGGTAGAGGAAGGTTCTTTCACCCATTTTCCTAGCAGTTTTTGGTGTGGCTCCACGGCAGCATGCATCTTTAATGTTCAATTCCATAGATTTATCCATCAGCTGTACTGGTTTCTTGCCCTCCCTCTATTAAAAGATGCTCAAAAGATAAGTTTCCAAACTTACCGCTCTTCTTCTCCTTCCAGCATTGCCCGATAGGCACTGATCTCCAGATCCAGAGCCAACTTCACATCCAACAGATGTTCGTACTCGTCCAGCTGCGCCTGCATCTGCTGCTGCATCTTTGCCATTTCCCTCTGCTTTTCAGCTACACGTCTCTTTGACAAGCCACGTTCATGGGCAATCGTCTCTTGCAGATCCCTGATTCTGGCCTCCAGTTCTCTTATCCTGGCTTCCAATGCCCCATTCTTGGATTTGACAGAAATGGATTCATGTCAGGCATGTGAGTTTGATTTCTTTTTTTAAGTTGAGAGCCATTTGAACTAATGGGCAGTATAGTACTTAATTAATAGTAGCATACTATTCTGTAAGGGATGTGGGTGGCACAGTGGCCACCCTTGTTTTAGTGGATTAAGAGCAATCAGATCCCTCTCAAGTATATCTCGCTTTACCTGATTTGGGCTACCCTGTTTACCTGTGACATCAGAGAATCAACCCTCATTTTGGTTTCTTTCAGCTCCTCCAGGGCAGAATTTGCAAGATCACCGTTTTTCACAGCAGAAAGATGAACATTTTCAATCTGTGGAAACAGGTTGATAATTTAGCATAAAGCAGTGAGGTCATTTTTGAGAATTCAGAATAGCCAGCATGTTTACTATAGTAATATTCACATATCTGTGAGTACATCTGTTTGTCGGCCCATTCAACCTGGACTACCCCCTGGCATGGGCAGGCGCGCAGAATTAACAACACAGTCCTACAGAGACCTACTAGGAAGTAAGTCCGAAATCCAGTGGGAGCTGCTTCCACATAAATTGCTGGAAACCTCGCTGGAGCATGCTGCTGGTTGTATGCGTGCCCCGGGCTTCCACTGGCACCTTGCTGGCCACTGTACAGACAGTGCTGGCCTTGAGGGGCCGATGGTTTGATCCAGCAGGGCTCTTCTTACAGTCACTGTAACTGCAGCCTAAGGTTCACTGTTACTTAGCAACCGCCCAGTAGGTCCACCATCTTACTAACGCTCCCCAATTTGCCTGTTAAACATGTCAAGCTCTACATGATATTACACATCCATGAGAACAATGGAGACCTCAAACAAAGTGTTGCAGTGCATCCCCAGTCTTTTATAGGAATTCTCCTATTCAGGATTCCGGCAAAGCTAGAAAGAAGTCACACAGCAGTATCTGGAGCTTGCAGAGAGCACTTTTCAGTTGCCACCTTCCTGAAACCTTCCTCTGCTGTGTGCTGGAGATCAGGTTAGTTTCTAGCTCTGAACCGATATGCTTTACTGTCACAAGTTTGAGGAGGAGATAGAGAAGCATGGTTGGCTCGGGGATGCTGGAAGCTGTGGTCCCACACATCTGGAAGGAACCAAGTTGGGGAGGGTTGCTATGAGCAGTCAGAGGTTCAACCAAGTTAACTCCATTTCCTTTTCCTCCATTCTTCTCTCCCCCTCACCAGGTGACACCTTCAACATCCCATGGCTAAGCCACAAGTTTACTTGCTGGACCCGAGTGCCCTTGCCAACATCCAGGTTCCTTTAGACCAGGGTGAGGAACCTCAAAGGTGGGAGAAAAATCTGGCCTTCTGGTGTTCTTCTAATGGCGCCACCCCTTTCTCCACAATCTGATGGCTTGGCATTTTCTTTTTCGTACGACTTCCTTCTATTCTAAAAGGTGAAAATGCATCTCCCAAGGCTTAGTTACTGGCAGTAAGAACTGTAAAGGAAACTGCTGCTGGCTGGGTGGTTCTGGTTTGGCTCCCTTTATCTTTAGCTCCTCCCACCACTAGTACGTGGCTCCCAGGGCTTCTCCGATATTCATTTCAGCCCTCTGACTGGGACAGTTTTCCTACCCCAGCTTCAGAACACCCTTCCCCTTTCCCCCTGCAAAAACAAGAGTGAGCAGTGCCCACAGAAGTAAAAAGAAGGCATCCGTGACTTTAGTACAGCTGTGGACAGGCAGTATTTCTGCCCTTGCTCCCTACTGGAAACAGAGTCAGGCCAGCTCACTCACTCTGGCCTGGAAGTTTCGTTCCATTTGATCTTTATACTCCTGAATCCGTTGTTCATGCTCCTTTCTGAACTCTTGGAGAGCGCTCAACAATTTCGTCTCAAATTCCTGCTGACGGCCGGACTCTATTTCTTGAATCCTACTCTCATAGAATTGCTTCTTCCTCTTAAGCTCCTAAGAGGAAAAGGAAAGTGCAAAAGAAAAATACAATGTGCAGGATGCATTTATTAGGCTTAGGGTATTTGGAAGAACAGTACATTTCAGTCTACCAGAAAAAATAAAATAAAATGGAGTACTTTTGCCACCAGAGGTACCACCCAGGCATACAGAGCATGCCACATTTCTAACATGAGAGAGGCAGTTCTAATGGCCACTTGTGACCAATGGTAAGACATCAGCAGAAGTTAAAATAGTGCACAGTAGCCTGAAGTCATCCAGAATGTCACTGTCACAGATTAAGGAGAAAATGCAGAAAAGCAAGCCCTTCTCTCCATGCCCCTCCCCCTGCACACTTTCCCAGTTTTTAAATGGTGTCATTTAGTCTTTAGTGAAACTCTTCCCCAGAATACCTACTTAATGTCTCTCTTCTCTCCTCAAACCTTTTAGCTCTTCCCTGAAGCTCACATTTAGGAACGAACGATCTATCTATCTATCTATCTATCTATCTATCTATCTATCTATCTATCTATCTAACAAATTTGTATGCCGCCCCCTTGCAAACAAGCCTTGGGGCAGCTAACAACATATAAAAATACAATTTAAAAACAATACACAATTTAAAACTGTATTTACTCATATGAAATTATCTGGACAAAATAAGCAAAAGCCTTGCCATAATATGACTGAAAAAAGCCTGACACTTAAAAAAGTATTTAGAGTTAAGATGGGATTCCTGATCTGATCAGAATCCAGGTTACAGGTCTTGCTTCCCACCAACACCTTAGAAATGCTAATGTCCCCATCCTGGAAGGACTTCCTTTGGAGATACACTCTTAGATATGTTGTTTACCTGTCCTGAAGATTCCTCTTCACTTTGTGTTGTCTGAATCCCTACTGTTTTACTCTAATGTGTTTCTAGCATTCTGTGTCCTTGATACCAACCCCTCCTCCAAAATGTGTATGTAACTGATAGGTTATAAGGCATCTTGTACAGACTCCATCTTTGTCGTCCTTTTCAGTGGCTGCCCACATGTCGCATGTCTTTCCTGTATGTCTGAATAAACTGTAAATGTGTCCTTTGGCTGTACACCCCTAGCATGCCTGTTCTCCCCATTTTCTCCTGCCAGAATCCTCAAGGGCAGAATCCTGCAGCCTATGAACAGCATCTGGGAGCTCATAGGATTCTTCAGAGTAGGAGTGCCCCACCCCCCTTTGCAGCCAGCACAGAAAGAGCTGCACTGGCTGTCCCCACATCTCACAGGCCACCGCTGAGCCTTGCAGGGGGAAGAAGTGGGTGTGTGGTGGAAGGCCCCAAGTGGGGGAGGCAGGCAGGGGCTGCGGATTTTCACCCATTCCAACCAGTGCTACAGCTTCCTTCTCTCCCCATCACTGGCCCTAAAACTAAATGGGCCAAACTTCATTTCAATGTCTTATAAGAAGCTTACAAGAAGAAAAATTTGATTTGAAAAAGGGAAATCCTTACAGATTAACCAGAAGCATGAACAGAACATAAACAGAGACTGTGTCGTGTAGTGGTTAAGAGGGTGGGAATGGCACTCAGGAGATGTGGGTTCTAGTCCCTGCTCAGTCATGGAGCTCATTGGGTGACTTTGGATCAGTCACAAACTCTCCAGCCCAACCTACTTCACAGGGTTGTTGTTGTGAGGATAAGATTGAGAGGAGGGGGAGAATTATGGCAGAAAAGAGGCAGGATATAAATATAAAGAAATCAATAAATAAAACAACAAGCTGTATAAATCAATTCAGCAAACTGTATAAATCAATAAATAAAACAACAATCTCTCCAGAGTTCTAAATGGGAAAGAATTTATATATTTTCTAGATTCTGAGAAAGATGTAGCCATGCAGGCACGCTACAGAAAGGCCCAGTCACAGAGCGCGCTGAGGCAGGGAAGCCACAATTTCAAATGCCTTATTACATTTTCATCATCAGGGCCTCTGTTACAAAATACTGCAGAGCAGATGTTCATCTGCAGATCTCAAAATCAGAGACATACGAGAAAAGAAACACCTGAAGTTTTAAGTTTTTTCTTTTGCAGAATAAGCTAACCCAGTTAAAAAGCATAGCAAGAAGTAAACATTTTAAATAAACAGGCTCAGTTGGAATTTAGGAAGCGTATCATGGCGGATACGTACATTTTCATGGAGGTTCTTCAGAAATGTCACTTGATCTTGCAAAGTTTTCATTCCAGTTTCCAGATCTGCCCTCCTCAACCTCTCGTTGTGAAGCTGGTTTTTGGAATCATCTGCCATACCCTTGAGCTAGGACAGAAAAAACAGTTTCACTGTTAGTAAACAGCATCAGCAAATTTAGCAAACATTTTTCAAGATACCAAACCTTTAAAAGCTGCACTTAAGCTCCACCCATTATTTATAGTGAGCAGTAAACCAAAAGGGAAACTGCGATTAGTCAGCACATGCAATGGAGTCCAAGACCCAGCCTTCCTTGGACTCACATATCTATTGCAAACATATAGGCAAGCTTTTAGTATTTCGCTCATCATGGGTTCTACATTGTACTTTTTTCTGTATATTATTATTTCTACCCTTAAAATGATGCTGTTCCTCTAATCCAAAAGCTATACGTGCTACCAGAAAAAAGGCTGAAACTCTGAAGCCCAAGACAATCCAGTGCAGTGCAGACTAATAGCCGCACTGCTCATGGATGGACTGAACATGTGTCTCTAATAATGTGTGGATTTCTGCTGATGCACACCAAGCCTTAGAGCTGTAACTTCCAAAGGATGTTCCAGGAAATGCCAGGTCTCCTCAAGCAATTTATGCTGATGGACAAGCTGTACTGAAACAAAACTTAGTTAGCTCTACCACTCCTTCCAATTGTTGTAAATATGTATTCCAGAACATGCTGTCAGCTCACATGGGATATATTCAAAGTAGCCAAACAGGCCTGTCCAATGCCTTGTGTGAACTGAACAAAAGTACATATTCCATTATTTAACTGTTTTGATCACCTTTAATTGTTACTATAATGCACATTTGTTCTTTTTGCTAGACAATTGTTCCTAGCAAAAAGAACAAAAGGGGCAGACTGCAGTTCTGAGGTCACAGATCAAGAGAGCAGAGTTTCAGTGAGCCAAAAGCGTCCTGGAGAGCAATGTTGCATGTCTCGAGATCCAATATGTGCAGTGGATGTAACTGTTAATGAATATCAAACCTCACTATGCAGTGAACCCTTGATCTTCTCACCTCACCGAGAAGTGAAAAGAGCGTAACAAAAACAGTGAAAACACAACTGTTGACTTGCATTCCTGACATATCAAGGACAGCTTGCATAGTTTCAGCAGACACCTAAGATTACTGTGAAACGCCTTACAGAGTTGTTTCGATCCGTTGATTCTTGGAGTTCATTCTCCAAGCTGCGTTGCCTGCTCAGTGATGTCATCAGTTCAGCCTGTTTGGAGACGAGCTGTGCATCAAGATCCTTTGCACGAGCCACGGCCAAGCTTAAATCAGTTTCTTTTTTAGCATCCCTGTGAACAAGCAAGTTGTAAAGAAGAAAGCCTTACAACTTCCATTTTTTAAAGCACTCAACTCTGTTTTAGGATTTTAAAACAGAAGTTAGATCCATTAGAAAAGAAGGGTGAGCTTGGACTCTAATAGTAACTATTTGGGCATCATAAAGTAACCAGATATACTCCTCTTCAAGGCAGATCATGACCCTGGTTGGTTGTCACAGTGGTATCCAATGGCAAGCAGTGGGTTAATTGCAGGATTGTTAACTACTATGCTACTTTAACTACTACTGTGTTAACTACTACTACATAGTAGATTGTTAACTACTACTATGCTACATGTGGGATTGCTTAATGAGCACACAACCTCAAGTGTCCCTGTTCGGATATCCCAGTATCAACCCTTGAATGCTGCACTTCAGGGTTGCTTAGGGAAACAATGTAGTGAACATCCCCATAATTAAGGGCTAATTAACCCACGATTTGCCTCCAGATACATCCAAATAGGGTCAAATAATGTCTTCATTTTAGAATATATTCATATCGAAAAAGTCAGAGGCTAAAACAGACAGGATTAACTGGGACAAAGCAGAGGTAATTACCAATTTTTAACAGGCTGGCATTTTTGTACCTTCAATAGGAAGATTTGATCCACAAAGATTTGCATACATTGAAGGTTTCCACAGCATTATTATTAACTAATGATTTATTCAAATAAAGTTCCTGTTTGAAAATAAATAAAAGCAGGCTAAGCCAGATTTTCCTGGACAATTGGCAACCTGTTTGCATTTTTAACACTAAGGCATTTAATATTTATTGCATGGTTATTCTTTGCTTTGTGTTTTTTCACCTTTTTCATGAGCTGCTTGGTATGCTTATTGGTAGAAGAATGAGATATAAATATTCAATAACCATCCTCTGGTAACTCTCCCAAACAGTTCATTATGCATCTGTTTAAATAATACACATGCACATATCAAATTCAATTCTATATTTGTTTTGCAGTGTGTATGTTTTAAAGTGCACTGATCTGAAATAATCGTTCACAAGACAAGATGAATGGGTTGGGGTTTGGGAAAGCCGCCCCGAGGCTTGTTGCAAAGGAGGCAGCATAAAAATGCTTTAAATAAACAAACAAACAAACTGTTCCTTAGTTTATTATTGTATTTTTCATTGGCATGGATGGAGAGGGGCACTTGTAGGATGTGCCACCTCAGGTCCCCATATAAACTAACCAGCTTTAAGGTCGATGCAACTTTGCTTTGGGCTTAATGGGTGCCATTCACTGCTTACTAATGCCCTGTAGTATTGTCTCAAAAATGTAACCAGCGCCACTATCATCTGTATGTTTTAGTCAGACATAAGCCCCACTGACTCCAGTTAGTGCATACAGAGCTGGTGTGGTGTAGTGGTTAAGGACACAGATATGGGACTCAGGCAATCAGGGCTCTAGTCCTCATTCAGCCATGGAGCCAAGTGGACTCAGACTCAGTCCAGCCTGCCTCACAGGGTTGTTGTTGTGGGGATAAGGCTGAGAGCAGGAGGAAAATGACGTAAACCGCTTTGGCTTACAAGCAAAATGTGGGATATACAATATAAGCTGCTTTGGCTTAAGAAAACAATGGGATATAACTCAAATAAATAAATGCAGAGTTGCAGCCCAAATGTTTGAAGCTTTCAGGAAGTTCTCCTGTGATCAGAAAGCCTCGCAGGTCCTCATAAGAGATACATCCAACTTTAGTAAAGCACATTTCCCAGTTCCATTAGAGAAAATACGAACCCCAATATTGTCTGAATTATGTGTACAAAGATAGTTTTGGCCATTGCCTAGACTTTGAGGATCTGCTAGGCCTCCAGCTGGCAGTCCAGAGGCAAAGCCTCAAGGAAACCGTTTGTATCCATGGCAACCCCTACGCCACCCACCCCAGAACTGAACCATTCCAGAATATCTTCACAGAAAAGCACCATGGAATCTCGGGGGAACAGAGCAGCTGCCAGGACTGGATACAAGACTATCCTGGCGTGACAGTCCATGGTCAAATGTGCATACCTATTCATGTTTTATCTACAGTTAATTAAATCCATTGACAGCAGCTTCAGAACTGTTGAGAGGGAGTGTATCTTCACTATTGCATTAAAAAATACATATACACACTTCCTTTCCACTAAAAATCATGTTTTAGGGCAGTTGTCAAACAAAAATATAGGCATTTAACATAAATAACCTGCTGGGTTATCAGTTCGGGAAAAAAATCAACTGTCGAAGCCTTGTTCAGCAAACAAAGCCACCTAACAACCAAAAGCCCACTTGAATGAACAATGTGGCTGGCTTGTTTGCTGGCAGGGCAGCCAGAGAGTATCAAGGCCTGGGAGCAACTCTTGAGAAGGCCTTTGCCTGAGTTCCTACTAAATCTGCCTCTGATGATGGTGGGACAGAAGAAAAGGCATCTCCCAAGGATCTTGGTTACTTATATCTATTCCACAGAATTCATGGCTGCACACACCGTTCATGCTTCCGCCTCTGTCCCCAGAACAAAAGCTGTGAGATAATGGCTGACAGATAATGGCCCCTCTCCAGTCCTAGCCCGACATGCTTAACCACACCACCACTGCGAGGGCACTAGTGGGATTTGCTGCCACAAGGCAGCTTTAAAAGGGATTAGACCAGTCCACCAACAAGTCCTGTCAATGTCTCTTAGCCAGGGCTCCTCCATGTTGAAAGGCAGCATCACTAAGTGCCATGGCCTTTGAACAACGGAATGGCTACGGATTTCACGTCCTGCTGGCCAGCTTCTCAATGGCTGATAAACCTTCGATCAGGTCAAAATTTATAGTTCTTAGGCTCTCCAGCATTCTTTGGACCTTTAATAATACCAAAATAGACTTCTAGAAATCTTTTACAGTGTCAACAAGCATGTGGACTGGGGCAATCCAGTAGATACTGTTTACTTGGACTTCCAAAAGGGTATTGACAAGGTCCCTTACCAAAGATACCTGAGCAAACTTGGCACTTGTGGAATGAGGGGGTGGTGGTTCTCTTGTGGATCACTAACTGGCAAAGAATAGAAAGCCAAAAGTGAGAATAAATGGTGACTTCTCTCAACAGAGGGATGTAACAAGTGGGGTCCCACAAGGTTCTGTACTAGGACCAATGCTTTTCAATCCATTCGTAAATGATCTGGAATTAGGAATAAGCGGTGAAGTGGTCAAGTTTGTTGATGACACCAAACCATTTAGGGTGGTTAAAACCAAAAAGGGCTTGAGAGAAGCTCTAAAGGAAGCTCTCTAAGCTGGGAAGATGGGCATCAAAATGGCAAATGCAGTTTGATGTAAGCAAGTGCTAAGTAATGCACATTGGGTCAAAATTTCCAATATTATAGAAGCATAGAAACAGCAAGTCAGAAGGAGCCTCCTGGGCCAACTAGTCTAACCCCCGGCTCCAGGCGGCTCCGCTCATAACGTGCCTACCATGTGCATATCCAGGCTGTCCTTGAACATCCTCCCAATGGGGCCTCCACCACCTCCTGTGGAAGCCCGTTCCATACCTTGTTATACAGTGGTACCTTGGTTCATGAACTTAATCCATTCCATGACTCTGGTCGTGACCCAAATTGGTAGAGAGCCAAGTCAAATTTCCCCATAAAGTTCAATGTAAATAAGGTTAATCAGTTCTGTAAATTTTTTTTAATCACAAAAATGTGAAACAAAGTAACAAAGAACAACAAAGTACAGTACACTAACTTACGAGGTGGGGGGGAGCTTATTGTTTGGAGGGAGAGTCCCCCTCCGTAAGGACATCGGGGAGATCTCCTTCAGGGGTTTCCTCTCTTCGTCTCTTAGCTGCAGGGTCAATTTTGGCAAAAAATCTGCACATTCTGTTCACCTTCATTACTGCTCTGCATGTTCTTTTTACCATCATCCTTGCTCTGCACTTTCTTTGAAGGCGTTATTATTATTGAATAATACTTTACAATACTGTATGTGCTAAAAAGCTTCACAGCAGGTGACCAGAGTCTGCAAGTCTGCAACCGCCAGCAGGAAAGATGGGTGCGATCAGGATCGTGCTTGTGCGGGGAAGATGGCCACAATCACGATTGTGTTTGTGCAGGAACATGGCCGTGATCGTGGTCGCCACCCAAGGGAAAATTTTTCCAAAATTGTTGTTCGTGAACCAATTTGGTCGTGAACTGAGGTGTTCATGAACCGAGGTACCACTGTACAAGTGCTGATGGGATTTCAGCTCTCAGTAACTGATCAAGAACGGGATCTTGAGCTCGTGATGCAGAGCTCAATGTGACTGCCTTGTCTTGGTTCTCATACCATATTTTACCCATGGTATGGACTACTGAATTCTAGACTGATGTGATGTGAAAACTAACCTCACTAACAAACCATGGTGTGTCAACCATGAACAACCCAGAAACACAGAAACAGAGCAAGCCAGAAGGGGTCTCCCAGGCCATCTAGTCTGACCCCCAGCTCTAGCCAGCTCTGCTCATGACTTGCCCATGACAGAAGAGAACCCATGGTTTGTAGCTTTTCCAGGATACAGAGATGGCAAACAACAGCTGTATCCCAGCCATCCATAAGACCAGCTACACTATGTGTTAGTACTCCTGTGCTGCAAAGGGGTTTGCCATACAGGGCAGGAGCAGATAAAGGATGGGGGGAAAAGCAACCCAGGGATCGAGAAAACAAGTCACAACCTGTGCAATCGTCCGCTAGGCAAAGGGCAGCTGAGATGACTCAACAGCCGACTGGCTGTCAGGGAAGAACAGGAGATATCGGACGATGCTTGCAGCATGTTCACCATTTATGCTTTTACTCAGCAACCCACAAACAACTCCTTTGTAGGTGCTGAGCATGTTGTCCAAATCCATGGGTTGCTTGGTTCCTAAACAACCCAGTGATCCAGATGCAGGGAACACGCCAGCAACCTATCCAGCAAAGAAGGGCGATCATGTATTGCTGAAGAGGCAGGAAGCACATCTCTCCTGCTCATCTTCAACAAACCTATGGGCTCATATGTTGTGCAAACTGGATAGGGGTAACCATGGGTTAGCCTCACAATCAGTTCATTCCCTCCAGTATAATCAAATAGCAATTACTATTTAAATTGGCTCTCATTTTTTAATCAACAAGGTTACAAAGAAGAAGAAAGTATTATTCAACATTTGTTTCTGTTGGAAAGCCAACCATAAAAACAATTCAACCAATTGCTCTGATTGCTGGCAAATACTTTATAACTTTTATGGAGCGAAGCCCATGAAGCATCAAACCTGCATTTTTTCAAGAACATCCAAACCACACAAGCATTTCCTGCGAATTGTTAAAAAACAAAACCAGACATTTCTAATTCAAAGGTGCTTCAGTTTCCTTCCCTAAATCTGAATGCCCTTATTTGCAAGATTTTCAGACCTGCCAAGTCAGAAGCTTTATAAACATGCCATGAGTTACTCAAAGCACAAAAGGAGCCGTTTTGAGCTTTGCTTCTGGGACAGAAACCAAAGAAACAGGAGAACAGCCCACAAGAATTCACAGCAGCTGAAGAGAGATTTAGGCTGCAATCGTACACACACTAAACAGGGAGTAGGTCCCACTGAACTCATTGGGGTTTGCCACTTCTGAGTAAATATGCACGAGATCGAGATCGCACCATTAGCAAAAAAACTGCAGGGACTATGAGTGCATTACAATGGCTGTTTTTTGGAAAGCTTTTGAGAGAAGTAGTTTAGGGCGCATTCGGCTGACACTGAGTTAACTGCCATTCCTTAAGGTCAATGCACCTGCAGAGACTGTCAATGGCTCCTAAAAAACTCCCCATTTCCTCCTGCCTTCAAACATTATTTCTGATTTTAGAAATCAAACTCTTGAAAAACATGACAGTGCCAAGTTTTCTTTCTTTAACAATAGCAGCAACAAAATGACTCTTCCTTGCCAAAATTATACTAATGAAATGAACAAAGCTGGGCATGGCAGGGGGAACTATGACATGAGGACTTGCATTGAGTAACAACTTTGCTCAGGTCCTGTACTCAAGCTGTATCAGCACATCTGGAGAATGCCACGTGGGGCAAGGCTGTATCGCATCACATAAATAATCACAAAAAATGGATTTTGAAATTAATGGCAGCTCTTTGGCCCTAGGCCCTGTTGCTGAATCTCAGGGTCCCAGTAATTTTTGTCTGGTTCTCTTGGCTTCTAAACAAGGGCGGTGTTAGGTACAGAAAAAATCTGGAATTCAGGTCTGTGGAACAAAAAAGGGCACATATTTGCCTATGTTACTTTGCATATGTTCTAAAATCTATCTGAACGTGTATCTTTACAGGACCCTGTTCCTAAGGACATCCCGTTTATAAAAAGGGATACATGGCAAGAGGAGGGCATGTGACTTGAGAAAGAAAACCTCAGACAGAAAGATTAAAGGGGCGGGGGCAAGAGGAGGTGGGCCCATGTGGGCAGAAGGCAGCTCATCCCGTGGATCAGGTGCCACGGGGATAAGCGGGGCCCCTTTATTTCAGCAAGTGCCCATGGACCGCGGAGTGCGGGGCTGGCAGCCTTCCAGAGATGGCCAGCCCTGGGCTGCCCATCCTCGCCTGCTCCGATCCGAGTGTCCACCACCCCTCGCAAACGCTGCGCCCGCGAGCCACGGCGGCTGGGCCTCCGGGAGCCCGAGCCCGAGCCCGAGCCCGAGCCCCGTCCATCAGAGCCGCGCGCGCCTCTAGCAGGCTGCTGCCGACGGAGCCGGAAGGCCCGGCCCGGCCCGGCCCGGCGCCAGCGCCACTTGCCTGGCCAGCAGCTGCTGGTGCTCCTCGCGCAGCGCCTCGAGCGCCACCTGGAGGGCGGCCCGCTGCAGCGCTTGCTGCTGCAGCTCCCCGCGCAGCTCGGCGAGCTCGCCCTCGTAGCTGCGCCGCAGGATGCGCGCGTCGCGGCCATCGCTGTCCTCGTACTGGGCCAGGCGGCGGTGCAGCGCTGCCTTGGAGGCCTCCAGAGCCCGCACGCGCTGGATGTAGGAGGCCAGGCGGTCGTTGAGCTGGCGCAGCTCCTCCTTCTCCTGCAGGCGGCTCCGACGGCTCGGGCTGCGCAGAAGCCAAGGGGAGTCGAGCGCCCCCAAGGCCAGGCCGCTGTCTCCCGGCGTAGAAAACCTGTTCGCGGCCATCGCGGGCGGCGAAGCGTGGGGGAAGGCGCGGCGCCCGGCGCTCGCAGAGCCCCCTCTGGCGCCGCCCGCAAGCCTCGCCCCGGTGGCAGCGGCTCCCTCCGGGGGAGCGGGGGAAGACGCCGGTCGGGCGGCCATCGCCTCGTCCCTGCCCTGCTTGGCGGCAGGCGAGATCCAGGAGGGCGCGCACGACGGATGCTTATTGCGGCTTCGGAATCAGCAGCCGCGTCCGTAGCGGCTGCGGACAAAACCCCCTGTTCGTAGCAAAGGGAGGCGGAGGATGGGTCCTTTTAAGGGGCCCGAAGCCGCGTCCGAAGGAGGCTGTGCCGAGGCCTGGAAACAAGGGAGCGGCCAGAAGGACATCTTCAGTGTCTCCTCTTGTAAGGGGCATCCGAGCAGTTCGCAGCGGTCGCGGGAGGCGCGCTGCCCCGTGGCCGCAGCAAACCATTCCAGCTTCCATTAGCGGTCTAAGGAGTTCCACTTGGCATTCAGACTTTTTCCTCCCAATAGATGCGCAGAGGGAGCCGGAGTGGAGAGGAGGCTTCTGTTTACTTGTTTGGGCACTCTTATTTTCTCTGGGTTCTAGGTTGGTGCTTTAAAAGTACTCGGCTTTTCCCTGTCATCATCATCATCATTACTATTTTAAGAGCAGAAAGTCTGCGCTCACTCCAGAGTGATTTGGCAATGGCGTGTCCTCTTCCAAAGGGCTGTCAGCTGAAGCTGTCCCTTTAAGGGCCACTGCATCCTATTATCAGGTGATTCTACTTTAACTCCATGCCAGGACAAACGTCACCTGCAGATTTTAAATATCAAATGCTTCTCTGTGTTGTGTATGAAACAATAGATAAGGCAGCTGCTTGCTTTGACTTTTCTGGCCTATTGGCAACTGTTAGCCTTCCCCAGCCGCCTCTTTTCTGCCTCCTGGAAACGCTTTCCTCTTACAGCTGTGCCCTCAATAAGCCAATAAGAGATAGGAAGCCCAAATAAACAAGCATAAAAAACAAACTCTGAAGTTATTTGAATGATGGCACTTTTGGTAATTTGGTAAATACTAATTTATTTGGTGGTATATCTAGCTGTGGATCAGGCTATGAGATTTGCTTTCTGTGTTGGTTCTCTAATTCAGGGGTGGGAGTCCCATTTAAGGCTTCCCAAGATGGCCTTGATCCCTTTCCTCTTCTCAGATGTTTCAATGCTTCCGCTAAGGCTTATAAGGCAGTAAAAACTTCATACTGGTATTTTGGCTGCACCCCTTTTGCACCCCATCCTTGGAGAGTCTCCAAAACTGATTTTGTCCTTCTGGCTGAAATAAATTCCCTGCTCCTGATTTAAGTTTATAACATTCATATCCTGCTCCACATTCAGACAGACACTCAGTTCAACAGCTGGGCTCTTGGTTTGATTGCAAGGAACAAAACTAATCCCTCTTCCCTCACCACATATTTCTTCACTTAAGGACCAGGGTGAAAGTAAATGGACATAGATAAATCTTTTGCTGGACTTTAGCTGTGATCTTGCAGCCCTGCCTTTCTCTCTCCTGCTCTCCTTTAGCCTCACCTCTTCATTCCCCTTCTCGTATTTGGCTGTGCTCTTATAAAGAAACAGGTCTGAGTATCTTATATAATAAAACAGTGGTCTCCAACCAGGTCCCCTCCAGACACAGCCAGCTGTTGGCCATGTTGATTGGGAATTGTGGGAACTGCAGTCCAGCACATCTGGAAGAGACCTGGTTGGGGAAGGGTATAATCAAGGAACCCCAGGCATGTATGTGCAGGGTGCCTTTATCAAAGGCAATTGTTCCAGGCTGCCTCTACAAGCTGAAGAATAAGGATAGCTAAGATGCTGAAATGATGGTACATGGGTTAACTAGTAGTGGTTAAGAGCGTGGGACTGGGACTCAGACGATCTGGGTTCTAGTCCCCGCTCGGCCATGGAGCCAACTGGGTGACTTGGGCCAGTCACAGACTCTCAGCCCAACCTACCTCACAGGGTTGTTGTTGTGGGGATAAAATGGAGGAGAATGATGTAAGCTGCCTTGAGCCCTTTGTAGGAAAAAGGCAGGATATAAATCCAAAAACAAATAAATAAATAAAAAATCTTCCCATTATTTTAAATGAAAAAAATCACTACTTTGAATGAATAAAACATTACTATTAAAATACTTCTTGGCCACCAGATCCCTCTCAGGGAAGTGTACAACAGTATATGCAATATAATAAAAATCAAAAACAATCACAATAAAACCAATAATATAAATATTAACAGCTGCCAAAACCAAGTATGTTCTCAGGGTCTTCTTAAATGCCTGTGATGACAGAACGTGATGACAGAACATGATAACCCCGATGGCATCTTGTATGGCCAACGTGACTGATGTCACCGGTGGGCAAATAAGAAGGCCCTCTCTTGCTGATCTGAAAGTGGAGCAGATATAGATGAAGGCAATCTTTTGAGTAATTTGGTCCCAAACCATGTACAGGACATGGCTTACTGTGGTTAATATTAAAGTTGTTCACTCTCCACAGGCTGGAGGAAGGTGGAGTGGAAACTCGGCATGCAGAAGGCCCCTTGCTCAGCATCTGTCAATCAGTCCCAGCAGAAGATGGATGCAAAATTGGCTTCCATACCATAATACAAGCTTGACTTTTGTATTCAAAGTTCACAAAGAAGAACACAATGGTGCTTTGGGGCTTTTGTTTTCAAAGTGCAAAAAGGCTTTGCACCTGCTCAGCCTTCCAGTACTTGGCGTGGGCACCCTCTTGTCCCCTCAGCTGCAGGACTTAATGAGTAGCTGTTTCCCAGAGGGCCAGATTTACAGCTGGCCATGAGTGAGTGGGTGGGTCGAGCCAGAGCAATGACGGAAGTTTTCTGCAGAGTTGCTGCGGCTGCAGGATATGGCTTCAAAGTCAGTGCATTGTTTCCATGACGATCACAATGCTACAGATCGTGGCACCTGCTGCACCCGTGTTTTGGGAAACAGAAGGATTCCGAGGAACATCCAGGGCTTATTCCCACACACTATAGATTTGGGATAATAGACAACATTTATCCCAGGTAAAAGGGCCCCATTCCATCTCATTCATTTCAATGGGCCTACTCTGCCTAGAACTAAACCTGGATCCTGCCAAAGCACTGCAGCATTTATGGTGCAACTCGGCTTGTTTCTTTGGAAGTGGATCCTATCAAGATTCGTGGGGCTTGATTCCAAGTAATTGTGCATGGATGGATTGTAGCCTTTGTTGATTTAGCTTTTAGTTTTAACCCAGGAGTTTTTCCTGGTCAATCCCTAACCATACCTTGCATTTGTATAGCGCTTTAAGTACTCGTAGGGTATACCATTTCTAGTTGTTTTCATTTTCACATGCATTTTTGTGAAAATGCATTTTGTTTACCCATCATTTTAATAATTAATTTTAATAAAGTAATAATTTTATACAGTTACATTTTCTTTTTCCCTCCTTTTTCTCTTTAGTTTTGAATTGTTACTGTTATTTCTGAGTTGTCATTATTGTATGTTACTATTGAATGTTTAAATTGTATTTTATATTATTATTTTTTGTAAACAGTCCTGAGGCTTCAAAAAGGATGGGATAGAAATGTGTAAATTAAAATTTTTAAGTTGCTTTCTTTGCAAGTTGTAAACCTTTTCCAGCCACAGGGCCAAAGTCCTCTTTTTGTGTGTGTCTGGGGGGGCGAGGAGCTCTCAGGGGGCTGACGTCCAGGGGTTTGTTAGGCTAAAATAGGGGACAAGAATGAAATTTTTGAACTCCTTGGAAGGAGTAGAACAAAGAAAGCCCAATATGTTTAAATACAAGCTACATATAAAAGTGACAGGTGGTCAGAGCTGGTCCAAGCAGTTTTCCTGTCCTGACCACCTGCCTTTTTTATAAGTACATGTGTTTAAAATGTTGGGCAGAACGACCAATAGAGCTCCCCAAAATCAGTCCAATTATTTCAGGCTCTTAGGCAGGAAATCCCCTATTTGTCTCCCCCCCCCCCGATTCTCAGTTGTAAAATAACAAGAAATAATGAATTTAAGAACTTTGTGGCTTTTCATAACCCTCAGAATTGGCTGTTTGAGACGGCTGCCTCACTGTGCCTTATGTGGGGGTTGGCCCTACAGCCGGCAGGGCAGCGTTAGGCATTCCCTCCAGAAGAAAAGTTATGGGGGAAAATGCTACCTCTAAGACACTGCACACACAGGTGTCATCTATAAGCAGTTTTTCTCCAGTGCAGCTTTATGTTATTAATTAATCTGCCAAAACACCTGCAGTGGATTAAGTGAGCAGCAGCTTTACCTAAAAGCACAGTAAGATAAAGGCTGGAGGGTAACACAGGCTCCACTCCCGCGAAAATGTTTAGGACCCAGGCCATGAAGGTGTGGAGTGTTGGCACTTTATTATTATTAGCAGAGATACAGATCTTTTTGCCTGTTCCCTTGGAGCTGCCATCTGCAGAGGGATGACTCTCACTGCAATTCCTTGTTGAAAATGTTTAATTCCCCATTGTGATGCTCTGTATTTGGGGCTGTTTGGTCTTGAAAAGGCAATCGAGACCTGCTTCTGCTTTACACAAGGTAACTTGTGTATCTGGCAGATAACTGCATTTTTTTTTATGGATCGGAAGAGCTGCCTGGAACTGGGGCTCTCCCTGGGCTGTGAGCTGCCCTGGGTCCCTTGCAAGAGGGAAAAAATGGATTATAAATGCTATGTGCTAACAAGAAGGCAGCTATGAGGAGACCTACATTTGATAATTACCAGACCTTGGATGCCTACCACGTGCCACCCCTCCGTTTAGGGTGCAATCCTGTGCATGTCACGCTGGGGGAAAAGGGAGCATCGGGCATTGTAGGGCTTTCCGCTGCCGAACCGCGCAAGGGCACCCTGACGTAGCCTCCTTTCTCTCCTATGGGACAATCCACTAGGGGGCGCTCCGTTCCCAGCTATAGGAGAGTTGCGAGCTGCTCCTCAACAGGTTGGAAACGGCGCGAGCACTTTTCAACAGATCTTTTCACTGGGTTATGTTTAGTTCCTCGGTGCGTATTTTAAACTTCGGTGCGGCACCGAAGGAATAACAAGACATTTTCGCCCTCTGTTGATCCTGCGGCTGCTCCAAGCTTTCTTTGGCTCTTTGACTTGTATCTGCTAGTCAAAGGGGGTCACATTCCCCCAAGGAGGTGGGTTCATGTAGGCTAGGAAAGCGGTGTTTGAGAGGTTTATTGTATCCCATTTTTGCGTGGATTTGCACCTTGAAAAAGCGGAGTGTGCCTAGAGAGCCATGGGTGTGTGTATCCCGTCCTCGCCCCAGGAAAGCCAAGATTTAAGATCTGGCTGAAGAGGCTCCACTCGCGTTTCTGCCCGCCCGTCTTTGACACGGAAGAGAGGGAAACTCGGCCTTTCCCCACGGACTCTCATCCCGGGAAGCAGGTAAGGAACACGGTTCTGCAACGGCGTTGTTCCTCCCGCCAAACCGATCCTTTCCCAGCCCGAGGAGGACGCAATGGTTCTTGACAGGACTCTCGGGCTCCGTCGTTCACACGTGTGGCTTTCGTACTAGTTTTTTTTTTTTTTCTTAACGTG
Source organism: Varanus salvator macromaculatus (assembly GCA_023646645.1). Lineage (NCBI taxonomy): Eukaryota > Metazoa > Chordata > Lepidosauria > Squamata > Varanidae > Varanus > Varanus salvator. The sequence goes on from JAIXND010000786.1 coordinate 12,723,265, forward strand.
GTGTGTGATGCGATGGAAAGTCTACCAGAAGGATATTCGATTCGATCCGATCCCCCTAGCAGGTTCCTCCGAGCATTCACACACGTGGACGAGAGAGGCTGGCTTGTTTTCTCAGTGTGTCTGGCATGGAAAAGCGTCACTGCTGTACCCACCTACTCGGAGTAAGTTCTACTGGACTCAGCGGAACTTACTTCTGAGTAGACGTCCCTCGGATAGTGCTGATAGCCATTTGATGCAATGCGGTAGCCATGTGTTCATCCTACGGCGAGTGGAAGACCCACCGAAAAGGAGCGGCTTTGAGTCCTTTAAGCTCTGCTCGCGTGGGACCCATGTGGAATAACGCCATCAGTTCCCCAGATGCTGCGCTTCGACTTAGTGACATTGGCAGGGGGAACCGGCCAGTTCTGATACCTTCCTATTGCGCTAACGGATCCAGTTAGCATTTATTTATTTAAAACTTTATATGCCGTCCTCTATGCATGACATCTCGGGACGGCTTGCAACCTTATGTTGCACGTACAGCCTGCCTTTTCCCTCTTGGCAAGGAACTCAAGGCGGCTAGCGCTCCCTCCGCGTCAGTGTTGTCCCCACGACAACCCTGTGAGCAGGGTGGCTGAGAGTGGTTGGCCAAGGTCGCCAGCGCGGGACCAGGGCCCGCACTGCCCGGGTCGTGGTTCCCCCACTCGAGCCGCCGTGCGTGCGAGCCAGCCGCTCCCCCTCCGTGGTCCCTGATGCTGAACATGTCAAGTGACCCCGCGAGCTGCTGCGGCTGGAGAAACCGAAGCGCTGGCCGCGCTGTTCCATCTGGGGCGGTTCATTCACAAAAGTCAGTGTTGGGTTGCTGTTGGCGCCGTCCAGTCGCTATCCACGTCGGAGCAAAGCGGCCCCTGCAATCGGGCATGACGCGTGTTGCCCGATGCACCCAGGCGTGATCTGTGAATGCAGACGAGCGCGGGAGGGAGGCCCTTCGCGAGGGTGGCGGCTCTTGGTGTGCGTTTTGGGGAGGCCCCTGCGGAGCCGCATTGTAGCCGAAGGCTGCCCGCTCCGAACCGAAGCGCAGAGGCGGTTGCCGTCGCAGGAGGGGAGGCAGGAAATGTGCGAAACCGGGTTTGCGGCTCGGCTCCTCTCGCCCTTCAGTCCCGCTGCATCCAGTGCCGCTTACTCCCAGGCAAGGGAAACGGCCCCCCTCGCGCACGACCTATTGCTCCTTACTCCCATGTCTCATCTTTCCTCTGAGGAGCCCGAGGTAGCATGCAGAGCCGCCTCCTGGCTCATCCTCACGACAGCCCTGCGAGGCAGGTCGGGAGGAGAGGCCGTGACTGGCCCAGGGGCACGCAGTGGGCCTCATGCCTGGGTGGGAGTAGAACCTCGCTCTCCCGAGGCTCAGTACAAGGCTGCAACTACTACCCCACGCTGCCTCCTCTCGTGGAGCAATGGCCTCCATTGAATAGGGGGCTTGCATTCAGGTAGACACGGGCCTGCTGGCCGTCAAGTCGTCGCTTGTAGCGCGTGTGGGAGAACGAAAGGCACTCTGCACGCGTTCAGAGGCGCACACGCCTCTCTTCACGCGCTCACAAGTCGCTGCAGCTCAGTCGCGGAGAGCCGCCCGCGGTCGAGGCTGCGCCGCGAAGGCGCACCTGCGCGGCGGCGGGCGCGGGGGCGCGGAGGCGCTGCGAGGGGCGCGTACGTGCTGCGCCGCTCGCCGGTCCCCGCGGAGGCGGCGCTGGCGCTTCTGCCGCCGCGGCGTCCTCCGAGGGCCTCGGCTAAGTAGGGCTGGCGGGGCGGTGGGCTGGAGGGAGAGCCAGCCGGAGGGCCAGCCAGCCAGCCAGCCAGCGCGCTCAAGGGCGGGCGCTGCCTCGCCTGCCAGCTCCGCGTTGCAAGCATGCGGCGACGTCTCTGGTGCTTTGACAGCAGCAGCAGCGCAGCGGGAGGAGGAGGAGGAGGAGGAGAGGCTCCGCTTTGCCGCCGGCCCGGCCCGGCCCACGCTTGCTCCCTGCGCGAGGAGGCACAAGGCGGACGAGCCGGAGAGAGCGGCGGCGGCGCCGCCGCGCGAGGTGGGTGAGGGCGCCGGAGTTCGCCAGGCCGAGCGCCGCGGGAGCGCGCGTGCGGCCGCGCCGGGGGCAGGCTGGCCGCGCTGGAGGCGCGCTCGATGCGCGGGCCCGCGGGCGGGCGCCCCGAGCGCAGCCTTGGGCGCCCCGAGCGCAGCCTTGGGCTCCGGGCGCCGCCGCCCCTGCCCCTGAGAGCCCCGTGGCAGCGCCGCGGCCCCGCGCGCCCCCCGCGCGGCAGACGCCTTGCAGCAGCTTTTGCCTCGCCGGGAGCAGGTCTGGGCGAAGCGGAGCCTGTGGCCCCGTGCCCTGGCGGGCATCCTTTGCACCTGCCCGGGGAACAACCCGGAGCTTGGGTTCAGTGGGGCGACTGCTTTATGGATGGCTGTGCTCTGGGTTAACTATGGGTTGTTACCACAAACAACCCAGGAGGAGAGCCCATGGTTCACGGATGGGTTGTGAACTCAGGACTGGGCACTGGGTACCAATTCGTAGTTCAACTGTGTGTCAGGGTTTCATGTATCCGCAACCTACAGTGACCACCCAGACTGTGGGTATCGGAGGCAACAAGGAAGGCCGTGGCAGGTGGGTTGCAGGTGAAGTCAGCATTCCTGCCAGTCTAAAAGAGTCGCCTGCCTGTGCCCCTGGCCTTGCCACCTCACCTCACGGAGCGAGAGGCACTCATAACTCGTGGGCACAGCATTCAACTCAAGGTCTGAGTAATCTGTTAGAGTGTTGAAATAATGGTGTGTCTGCACATGTGCAGAGGGCAGTCAGCTTTGAACACCTTCCCGTGGAGATGCAAGGAACTGGGTTTCTGGGAAGAGATGTGTCTGACCTAGGATCGGAGCGGAGGGCAGCTGCCCCTGCCTGGCTTTTATCCCAGACCAGGGCTAGAGAAGTGGGACCTTGCAGCTGCCGATGAACTGCGCCACATGAGCTGCAGCCGTGGGGAGTCCGTCCCTCCACTGGCCATCCCTGGGGATTCTCGCCTGCCCTCCCCCAGCTCTTCAGCAGGTGAAGTGATGCATTTGTAGAAATGAATGGAGGGGAGTCCCAGCCGGAGCAGTAGCTCTGCTGTGCCTGGATGGGGAGTCCTCGGTCTCTGGCTGCCAACTGTTGCTGCTGAGGGCACCAGGTGGGGAAAGGCGGCAGCTGAAGGCTGACTCAGTCTAGTGCCTGAATTTGCCTTGCCTTGCCTTGCCTTGCCTTCCCCTCTGTGCCGTGCCTTTTGAAGTATAAGCCTACGGGCAGGGGCTGCGGTGCTTCTTACTGTCTCCGGAGCCTTTTTGGCTGAAAGGCAAGATCAATATACAGCAATAAATGAACAAAAACCTGTGTAAATGGTCTCAGCCTACATGGAAGCAGTGCTTGAGGTATTAACCATCATGGTGATTGCAGTGCACTTTGCATCTAAACATTACCTGAACATGAGAGCCAGTGCAGTGCAGTGCAGTGGTTAAGAGCACTGGACTGGGACTCAGTCCCCACTCAGCCATGGAGCCACCTGGCTGACCTTGGACTGGTCACAGACTCTCAGCCCAGCCTCCCTCCCAGGGCTGTTGTTGAGGGGATATGATTGAGAGCAGCAGCAGCAGCAGGGGGAGGATGTAAGCCACTATCAGTTCATAGGAAGAAAGTGAGGTATAAATCTAATAAATAAACAAACATATGTTTCCAAGTATGTTATTTGGAAAAATAACATAGCACTGGTATCGATGTGCAGTTATGTATGCAGGACAAGATCAGCGCAGAGTGTCTTTCCAGGGCTCGGATGCACACAGGAACAGGTCTGTGGCTGGCACGTGTGTGTCAGAGGGGCCCTGTCTGAGGAACAGGTGTTGCCTCTACTTTGCGGGAAAGGGAGTCTTCGGAGGGATAATCTAGCAGGCTTGTTTTACTGTACTCAAGCTTCCATCTAATCCAACACTGACTAGTTTTAATCTGGGTGCTTTTCTTATTTATTCTTTTATGTTTGTTGTTTTTTGCTTTTGTATCTGCTTTCCAAGAATGAGCTCAGCGTGTCATGCATGGTGCCTGTGAAGCAAGTGGGGCTGAGAGAGCGAGCGCGGGAGGGAGTAAGCGTGCACCCAGAACCATGCAAGGATTAGAATTGGGGTGACCCATTCTCAGCCCGGCACTCTCAATCACTACATGAGCTGGCAGGAGTGATGCATGTTGCAGTTCCAGCACAGCTGGAGAATTGGGGCAGGTTGTGTTACATCATACCGGCTTTTGCCTGTTACAGGCATGTTGAACCTCTTTCACTCCAAGGGTCAAGCTCTGCCCCCGAGAAGCTCTCTGGGGCCGCCCTCCAGCAGCCAAAGGCAAAGAAGGCGGGGTGAAAATGCCGGCATCTGTTAGTTGCAAGCTCATACTGCCAGTAACTGAGGCTTAGGAGAGGCATTTCAACCTTTCAGAAAGGAGAAAACTATACAAGCTGAGAAAGAACTGTAGTTGGTGGTTGTGGGCCAGAGTGGGGGCAGTGGTGGAGTGCTGTGGCCATCTGAGGAACTTGGGGCAGGGGGGTCTCAGGTTCAACCCCCTCAATATTTTCAGATGTTGTGCTCTATTGACATGTTGGAAGAAACCTGACCTGCGTTATCATGAAACTTGAAAATACAGGAAGCTAAACTAGAAATGGGGGAAGGATACTCCTTGGGAGGGTGCTTGGTCAGCTCTGCCACTGCTCGGAATGCTGCTACTGCCCTCCAGGGCCTGTTGGAGGGGACCTTCGAAAGGGCGCTTTGCCCAGGGTGTCCACAAACCTGAAACTGGCCCTGTTTTTCCTACCTTGGAAAATACTAGAAACTCTATGGACTTAAGAAGATCAGTGGTTGGTATCATCTAAAACTCGTCTTTTATTACAATAATATTGTGGGTGGGTGGGTGCGTGGGGGAAACACCTAAGAGATATTTCACAGAAAGGAACAACCAAACTTTCAATTTGTTTGAAATTAAAGAGTTTATTCCCTCCACCAGTAATTTCTGCCCTCTACACAGAAACTATTAATTGTGCTCCACTTCTACTATCTGAGGCAGCATACCACACCTCCCCTGAGCAAAGCTCACAAGCGTTGCTGCTTTTCTGCCATAGGACTGCATATCCAACATAGTTTGGAAGTGGATTCTGAAACCCAGGAGTTATGTTCTTTTGCTGGGAAGCTGGGCAAAATGTGTTGAAATAGCTCAGCAGATTTGATTTCTCCTTGGCTCCTGTATGCATATGGTAATGGCAGAAGGGAAATGGTGGGGAAGGTTGCCGACTTGATAAACGGACTCGTCAGCAAGAGAAAAACGGAGTTCTTGCTTCCCCGGCCAGCTCCCCCACCCTCTTGCCCTAATTGGAAGCACCTCACCCTTCATGCTGTGCTCATGTTGTTCTCTGCAAGGCGGCTTTCCTGGCCAGCACAAACCTTGGCTGTTTAGGTTGTGCTGTTTCCAAAGCCTAGCTTGGACCTGCTGCCCAGTTTGTTTTAGTCATTCTGGTTCTGGCGGGGTGCACTGGACTTTTATATACATGCATGCATGCGCATTATATATATCTGTCTGTGAAACCTTCTCACTATTTTTTCTTAAAGGTGCAAGAGGATGGCCAGTGCAAAACTCACAGGGCCCTTGTGGGAAGTCACCTGGCTCACTGTCATCTGTGCACATCTTCAGGTAGGCAAGGGTGTTGCAGACTCGGCCGAGGCCGGTAGGGCAGATGCTTGACTGACATTCTGAAAAACCAGGCAGTTGTGAGAAGGGTGAGCGTGCGCCTGTTGAAGGTGCTAGAATGAGTGCCAGCTGTGTAGCATAGCGGTGTTTGTGTCCCCCTTTTTGAAGTAGTTGCCACGCCCAGTGCCAAGAGGTGGCCAGGAGAGAAGCGTGCCCTTGATGGATTGCTGGACCTGGGCTAGCTTTCTCCATTAGGGACTTAAATGGAGATTGTGTTTAGGCAGGAGTGTATACAGTGGTACCTTGGCTCACAAACTTAATCCGTTCCACAACTCTGGTCGTGAGCCAAATTGGTTGTGACCCAAGTCAAATTTCCCCATAAGGTTCAATATAAATAAGGTTAATCTGTTCTGTAACTATTTTTTTTAATCAGAAAAGTTTGAAACAAAGTGACAAAGAACAACCCAGTGACAAAGTTCTGTACTGTACAGTGGAGAACACTAACCTAGGTGTGGGGGAGGTTATTGTTTGGAGGGAGATTCCCTTCCGTAAGGACATCGGGGAGATCTCCTTCAGGGGTTTCCTCTCTTCTTTGTCTCTTAGCCGCAGGGTCAATTTTAGTGAAAAATCTGTCTATAGTCACTTGTTTCTTCCTGCTTGCATAATCCTCCAGAAATGAGAGACCACATTATCGTTTATCAGATTCAACACCTGTTCATTACAGTTATGTTGGGGTGGTGCTTCTCAAAGAAATCCTGGCACGGGCGCGCTCCTGCAGGAAAGACGGGCGCAATCTCGGCCATCCCCCCCCCCCTTCAAGCAGCACAATTGCGGCCACTCCTCCTGCAGGAAAGACTGTCCCGTAGGAGCGTTCCTGTGATCACGCACGTCTTCCCTGCACGAACGCAGCTGCGATTGTCGCCATCTCCCCACTTGCGGGGCGGGGGGTGGAGATGGCCGCGATCTTGGTTGCCACCCAATGTGGAGTTCGTGACCCAAGTCAAAATTTTCATGAAATTTTTGCTCATGACCCGATTTGGTTGTGAACCAAGGCGTTCGTGAGTCGAGGCACCACTGCACTTTGCATGGTGAAAGTACTAACCACAAATACCTCTTTGGCTTTAAAAACGGGGGAAATTCAGGTAGCAGATCCTGTGAAAAGCTTTGGTTAATAACCTACAGAGCTGCTGCAAGTCACTAAATTTATTTGATTTATGTAATAAATAATCATACCTCACCATTCCTCAAAGATACCAGGGCTGCTAAAAACCTATATTAAATATAATAAATCACTTTAAATCATGACTCTAAAACCACAAAACTGAAACACAATAAGATCATTGGGAAAATCAATAACAACCACAACCATAACAATAAAAGAGCACTTTCCTATAGCCACAAATTCTACATAATTAAACGGGTCTTTAACTGGTGCTTGAATAACAACATCATGGGAAACAGAAGTGTCTTCCAAAAGGGCGTTCCAAAGGTCCTTACCACCAAAAAGGCCGTGTGTCAGGAGACCATACGCAAAGCCTCCTCAGCTTAAATCCTGCGTATGGCAAAGGTGTGTTCTCCTGAGCCACTTGGGGCTCAGTGCCTGCTAGTAGAGACATCTTAGTTCCTTGCACTGTGGAGAATTAAAATGGCGCTAGACCAAGCCCCCCAACACCACTTGAAATGCTGCCACTGGTGCCCATCACCACCAGGTAAACTCACTTTGACCCGCTGACAAATAAGGGGGCCCGACAAGCGTTGTTTGCCCAGGGCTCCTTCAGATGAACACACAGATGTTAATAATTTGTTGCACATGAATGGTGTAAACAGAGTCGAAGCTTAGAAGGAGGCTTTTCTAATGCCAAATTGGATCACATTAGTTTAAATCCTAGACTGGATTACAAGAACCATGAGCCAGAGGAGAAGAGCTGTGAATAGGTGACTGACCTCCTTGTTTGTTCAAGAGCTTGCAGAAAGACACCTTTGTGTTTAGCTCGACTTTTCTACTGTGACACTGGAATGTGAGGTGTAAAACGGCATCCGGTGAGCATAGCATGTCCATTGCTTCCAATGCAATACGGAGTTAAATCTCTGGCCTTGTGTTGCCCTTTGGGGCATCTAAATATCCCACCCAACACAGAGGCACTATCAAGATAGGGCTGTCAAGATAGGGCTGCCCCTAGTCAACCTTCTTCCCTGTTCATTCTCTTGCTTGTGCTCCAGGTACGAGGAGCATCTTTCAACCTCAGGGCCAAATTCCACTTTGGAGCAGTTCTTTGGGGCCACATTCCAGTAGTGAGCAAGGCTGCAGGCAGAATGAGTGGGACCGGATCCAGAACAGGTGGGGCAGAAGCATCAGTGTAATTCGGCTTAAGCTTTCAGTGACTGGGCTCAGCCAGCTTAATCCACACGCAGCGGCTGTGTATGGGTTGAGTGTGTGAGTTGTTGCTGGACTGAAGTTGGAATGTGGTTTCTGAAGTACTGGCTTTCCTGTTGTCTGAAACCAGCTAACTCACAAGCAGGAAATCCATGAAAAGCTCCAAGATTTGTTGTTGGGGTGTGAATGGTGGCCTGTTCACTAGGGTTTGCTTATCAAGCCGGGGTTCAGTGAACATGTCAGTCCACACTTCAGCAACTGTTCATAATCCAGCAACAGCCCAAGCACAACCCATACTCAACCCCTGAGCATTGCCAGTAACTACCGTGCTTTGCAGAAGTCTTCACTCATCCCTTTTGACTTTTCCATGTTCTGTTGTGTGACAACTCGGAATTGAGATGGATGACTTAGCCTTGTTACCAATTGATGTACACAAGATACTCAGTGATGCGAAGGCGCAAAACATTGTCATCGCAGCACAGCAGTTAAGCAACCAAAAGCAAACGGGGACCCTGAAGTCAATACTTGGCAGACGTCTTCTTGGGTGGGGCTCTGTCAGCTCCGCACATCTGGACTCTGCCAATGTTCCTGGCAGAACTGCTGCAGCTCTGTGCCTCTATCACATTGAATGGGGGCCATTGGTGAACAGCGACTTCCATGTCTTTCCACCGAGCCTCAATCAGATTGAAGCCTGGGCTTTGACTGGGCTATTCCAGGCTCCTTTTCTAAGCCGCTCCAGTGTTGCTCTGGCTGTGTGTTTTGGTCATCATCCTGCTGGAGGGTGGATGGCTGCTCCCTTTCCAGGTCCCTCGCAGGCTGAGGCAGGGTTTCCTGTAGAATTGCCCTGTATCAGGCTGCATCCATCTTGCCTGCAACCCTAACCCAGTCCTTGCCAAGACAAAGCATTCCCACAACATGATGCAGTCAGCACCTTGCTTCACTGTGGGGATAGCGTTGTCAAGGCACAGATCACACTGGCACTGTGTATTACACATAGCATTTTGCAACTAGGCCAAAAAGGTCAATGTTGGTCCCATCAAACCAGGGATCCCTTTTGTCACATGCCTTCCTGCAAGGTTCAGCTGGGCTTTGATTGGGGTGTGCTTGAGCGCAGCTTTCTTTTCACCACTTTTCCATAAAGCACAGCTTTGTGGAGTGTCCAGGTGACAGCTGCCCCACCGACAGTGCGGAGCCTCTTGTGCTGCATGCAGTGGCAACGGTGCCAATTACATCCATTTCACTTCCAAGCTGTAACACAGGCAAATGTGGAAAAGCCAAGCGGGGAGGTGGAGACACCTGCAAGGCAGCGCAAAGCTTGGGAGAGGGCATTCCAGCCTCTTAGAAGGGGGGGCAACTCCCCAAAAGCTGTGAATCCACCAGACAAGCGGTGGTTGGGGGCAAGAGCGGGATTGGGGCAGGGAGCGTAGCCCTCTGAGGAACCATTGGTGCCTGGATTAGTAGCCCCGAAGGACTGTGTTCAGCCCACAGGCCTGTGGTGACCTTCCATGTTCTACCGTAAGGGCTAGAAAATGCATCAGAAGGGTAAGCCACCACCACTAAAAAGAAAAACAAAACTTTGGACATGCTATTTTTTATAAATTCTGAGGTGGAATGGCAGTTTTGGATTAAAGCTGCAGAGAAGTGTAGATTTCGAAGGCTAGATTAGAAACCTCCCCAAAAGGATTTGCCAAGCACACACTCCAATGAAAAATCTGGTGTTGTCTTTGACAGCATTACCGCAAAGCTTATGCAAGTTCCTGCAGTTACTTCATGACTAATGGCAGCTTTTTAATTACTGTTTTCGAGATCCAAACAGCTGTTGTCCCCAGTTTTGCTGGGCGGGTGTTGGGGGGGGGGAGCGTGGGTTGGAAAGAACAAAGGCCCGCCGAAAGCCAAATGTTGCTTTTAAAATTCATTTCATGTTTATGTAATATTTTCTAGTTGCTGTGTTTTTTTTTATAAATCCACCAAAAATCATGACTGTGGGAATAGGTCACCGCAATGAAAATAATGCTTCAAAGTTGTATTATTTAAGATACTTGTGGGTCAGTGTTCCAATGTTCAATGCAATAAATAATACATAACATTTACTACATAATATTAAAAGTAAAGATTGCTGGCTTTGGCCATAAGGGGAAAAAACCAAGTTCATCTTAAGTTAAGGTGCAATCCAGTGGAGATAGGATTGAGTGAGCTGTTGAAGACGGTCTTATCTTAAAGATCTTTGCCTCCCCACATCTCTTGCTCTGCTCTTGTTTTTGCTGGACTTCATTTCAGAGGGACATTTGCTGGCTGCCTTGCCCCCCATCTTCCCCACCAAAGTCACTTCCTCAAACTCAGAACAGCCAGTACATTTCTTTCTGTGCAAGCTGGTCAGGGAGTGAAGAAAGAGGACTGGAGCCTTGATTCCCAGCTCTGAGACTGAAATGTCTCTGACCTCAGATCTGGGAATCTGAGCTACCTGCTGGGACCCCTCAGGCAGCATCTGTGGGCGATAGTATCATTCCCTCCACACTTTCATTAGGAGCACTAAAATATATGGGAGAGAGTTCAGCACATCTCATGTGCATTGAGATCCTCTGCATGATTGGAGTAGATCTGGATTTAATTGTTTGGATATGCCACTGATTTGGATATGCTATCACTCACTAGTGCAATGTAAGACTATCCCACTGAGTTTCCTCTTGGAAGGAACCAGGGCCATATCCTCAAAGCATAGCTGTGAGGATAAAATAGAGAGAAGGAGAGCAGCCCCATGAGATGGGTTACCTGAGAGCTGCTGCCTGGCCCAAAGTACCCAGTGAGCCTCATGGCCAGGTGGGGGCTAGGCCCTAGATCTCTGGTGTCTTCATCCAGGAATCTAAGCACTATACCATACTAGCTCTCTACCCATATTGGCTTCCTACTTAAAGATTGTTTTAAAATATGGTAAATTGTATATAAATCTATTATTAAATAAGAAAGATCTACTTTCTGGCTGTGGAATTGCCTTTACTATAGATCAGGAATGGACAACACATGGATACAGGCTGCATGACCCCCCCCCCCCCCCCCGGCATTCTCTGCACTGGCAAATTTTCTGAAGGCAGTGGCAAAAGAAAAGAAAAGAAAAGAAAAGAAAAGAAAAGAAAAGAAAGAAAAGAAAAGAAAAGACAAGACTCTGATTTTGCTTCCAAACAAGACATGTGGGGAGCATGCCCCTTGGTTGGAAGCAGAATCATATGTGCTCATTGCATGCCTAGTTTCTAAAGCAAAAGTGATGCATTTGTACCTACACACTGCAAAGTTTTGGGGGCAAAGGTAATCCTGCGGCCTCCAGAAATCTCCAGCCCGAGTATAGAAGGGAGGTCATTAGTACAGCTGATTTTTTTTTCACTTTTTAAATTATTTTTACCCCCTTTTTATTTTTTAAATACAGAAGAAGAAAAAAACCATAAATACAACACAATACAACAATAATATACAACATACAATAACTCAATAATTAGAAAAATAAATGATAAAGTGCCCCCACCACTCTGGAGACCAATACTACTTCCACTTAATTCATATATTATAACAATAATATGTAATATACTTCAGTTATAGCCATATCCCCTCCAGAAATTCATATAATCTTGATTAGATTTGTAACCTTTGCCTTCTATCAGTACTGCTTTTACAAAATCTTCCCAAATCTCCTTATATTTATTTGCTTTCATTAACCCTTTTTGAATTTTTATTTCTGTCATCAGTTTATCATTAATTACCATATTCCATATTTCATTATACCATTCATGCTTTTGCAAAGCCCAATTCTGTTTCCACTGATTTTTTTTTTCACTTGAAAAGTAACCCTTTCAAGGGAAAGCTCTTTTGGCTTCTGTGTATAGTTGTTTGATCATCTGTGTGTTTACAAAAGGGGCTATCATTTAAGTCCCTTGTGTGTTGCACACACTAATCCGTCATTTAGGAAAAGGATGCATGTCAGGAATAATGCCAGCCAACAGTTATGGCTATGGAACATCCCGGTCCTATGCCACTTGGGCTTGTGAGTCATCAGTGGGATTTTGGGCCAGGGCGCATGCCCCATTGCTATCAGTGTCATGTACCGGTTAGCATGTTGGACTGGACCCTGCAGACCCCAGTTCTAATACCTAGTCAGCTCACTGGATGACTTCAGGCCAGTCACTTTTCGCTCAACCTACCTCACAGGGTTCTTGTGGACTGAAAATAGAGGAAGGGTGGGGACTTCTTGCAGGAGGAAAAAGGAAAGAGATAAATATGATAAACAAAGTGGCTGAGATATATGCAAATGCAGCAACAGGTAATTTCCGTATCAGTGTACCTGCCACATAGTACACGAGGAGAAATGCACTCATAATAATTTGTTGAAATGACACAAGCAAAAGAACATTGGTACAAATTGAGAGGCGCTGCTGCATTCAACTTTATATTTAATTTTGCCAGAGAGATCGTAGTGAAACAATATTTAAAGGCTTGTCAGCATCTACAGAAGAATGTGTTTTCCAGAAATGGTCGAAATGTTAATGGTTTTGGACTGCCTAGAAACGCAGCGAATGCAAGCCTGCACAGCTGAAGTGCTGAACCACCGTGTTCAAAGCACTCTTAGCGCAATGCAGTGCCACAGTGCCGCTATGTGCGAACTGCCGCCATCATTGTCAATGTGGGCGATCCCCATTGCGAGATTGTGCTGCTTTGCAGGACTCAGTAAGGGGAGCAGTTGTTTATGGGCGGAAATCAGGCTGTACTTCTTTTTGCGGTGCCAAAAATCTGGATGGTTAGGAGGAGTGATTTAGGATGTTTTCTTCTGTCACTACATATAAACTTGTAAGATGTAGAGCAGCAGTGTCGGCCAAAGTTCCTCACTTCAGAGGCACACCCAGAACTCCTCTCTCTCTCTCTCAGTTCCAAGATGTGCACAGATTTTGCCTCCCATTTCTGCAGGTTCCAGTAGTCCTAGAAGCTGCATCCCCCACAGGTCTATAAGTGGAGACTAGCAAGTTGGCACAAACTGCTACCATTCTGAATTTCATTGGCTAGGAACCGTTGATCTGCCCCTCCATATGGGCTAGATCTCAGGCAGCAAGGTCCTCTTGGTGGCCATGGTCAGAGAGCCACGGCCTTTCCTTCCCCTGGGCCTTGGAGGGCACAGAAAGCTTCCTCGCACTGGGTCATGCCACCTGTCCGTCCAGCTTAGCCTTTCCTAACCTGCTGCTCTCCTGGGGGTTTGGACTACAGCTTGCATCGTTTACGACTGTTATCCATGCTGGCTGGGGCTGATGGGAGATGGAGTCCAAGCCATTTGGAAGGTGCCAAGTTGAGAAAAGTTATTCTAGTCCCTCTAGAGCAGCAGTTCCCAAGGGGTTTTTTTTGGTCACAGAACCTTTCTGAAGATATTTTCCCCCACAAAACCCCAACTCTATCCCTGATTTTTGCTAAACATTGTGAACCCACAGTGTTCTTCCTGCTTTCATCTGCTCCTATTGCCTAATGTAGTAGGTTTGGAAATAAAGAGAAAGCATTTTAAATTGTTTATAACAAATGAATAAAATGATGATCCCAAATGAACTCTTTCCATTATTCCCAGCACGATGCAATAGAGTCCTAGGAACCAAATGACGTGATGCATTTCCTCGTATATTGTTTGGGCGCCAACGCGCAATCGAATAGTTGGCCTGATGTGGCTTCATTTTAAAATAAGTTTTAAATTAGGTTTTTGAGATTTTTCATGGAACCCCTAAGAGGCTTTTGCAGAACCCTAGGATTGTCTAGAGGACCAGCAGGAGCCTTTTCCCCTTGTGTGAACCTCCGTTCTTTAAAGCAGGGATCACTGGTGCAAAGGCCCTGTGACCTTGCCCTTAAAGAGAGGCTAAGCTGCTAGCAGCTGTACGGATCTAGTTCTAACAATTTTCACTCCCAGGAGCACGCCGTGCATAATGCCAGTGGGTTTTCATTGCCTTGTCAAGACCGGACCATCCCCAAAGTCCTTTGCATTAGAACAGCGAACATTATACTGTTGCTGGGAAATTCTATTTATTTATTTAGAATTTTTGCATGCTGTCCCATCACATGAGCCTCGGGACGGCTTACATACAATAAATAAACATAATACAAATAGTGCAAATAAAATCCAGATTCCCTCCCATCTCTGCATTCTTGTTAGGATTGCAGCTAGTTTTGGGGGGGAAGGCAGGAAAGTCTGAGGAGGAAGTGGGATGGCAGATTACATCAGAGTCCTTACTCTCAACGCCGTGCTGGTATAGTGACCCTGCAAGCCCAGTGGAGTGTGCATGTGCCGGTACACGCATGTGCATGGCGTGCACGGCTCCTGACCCTGGCTGTTTAGCACTGCATCTGTCCTGGTGCGCATCCCTGGTTCTGCCTTGCCGAGGACACAGAAAAGTTGTGTGATGTGGGACACAATTATTTCTATTAGTTTTAGGTCAGCTGGTGTGCTTGTGTGTGTGTGTTGGGGGCAGGGGAGGTAATGACCTGCAGGCTTTGCCTCTCCCTTCCTCCTTCACCAGGGGTGGCAGCCAGCCTTTGGGTGGTGTTGCTGCAAGGTGACAGTCTATTTATTTATTTTCTATCCCGTCCCCTACAGAACGTCTCGGGGTGGCTTACAACAGCATCCAACCATTAATACACTAACACCCCAGTTAAAATAAATTAAACATTAAAATAACAGGACAATAATAAGGGTTTTTCAGTCTGATGCTGCAATTCTGGAAGTGAGGATGTGGGGCACTTGGCAGTTCCAGGATGACTGTCCCTGCATAGGACACTTTCTCTTGACAGAAAGAGAAAGCTGTCACTTTCTTGGATCGCCTGGAAGTTGTCAACTAATTGGACTCGACTAATTCACAAGCCAGCATTTAGCAGGGGCTGCTCCTCTGTGTAGGTTACTTATTGGTTCCGAAGCAAGGGATGTCTTTCTTCCTAGAGAAAGACCCGTGCACGAACGGTGATTGCTTTCTGCTTTCTTTTATTGCTTTAATGAAGAATAGAGTTGGGCTGACGCTTATCACAGGAATATGCAGGTAAGCCAAGGTCTAGGACAGGCGGCCGTCTTGGGGCTCCGCTCTGTCGTAAATGCTTCTTGGCTTGCCCCTTAGAGGAGCCTTCACAAGGTTCCAGAAACCTTGGCTCAGATCCACTTGGCGGATTCAACTTAAAATCAACTGGCTTCCAGAAATACTTTTATTGTTCTGAGGTTTTTGAAGTAGTTATTTTGCTAGTGTTGTGAATTGTCCGGGTCATGCTCCTGCCACTAGGAGGTGAGAGGCTAATGTGAATAACACCCACCTCGGATGCATTGAGATGGATTTTCCCAGACTTTGCCCCGGCAACAGTGCTTTGCATTCCTTTTCCAGTTGTGGATACTCCGTTACTGGTGCAACACTCAGCCACAGCTGCAAGAGGTTAAGTGTGCTCCATGGTCTTGGAATATATGCAGCAGAGACAAGAGTGACCGTTCCAGGAGGACGGGTGGGATGCTAGATGGGGGAAGGGTGCATCAATTCAGTTGTCAGGTTAATACAATATCCTAATGTATATAGGATATGGTTATTAAAGATCGTGAAGTGTTCATTTTTTGTTAGCTGCAATCCCTCACCTTCATAAAACTTAATGTTGCTTTTCTGAATGTGGTTGCTGGCATCTGCTGTGGGTGTTAGTGCATTAAAGCTTTTGCCATTGGAACATGTGTTAGTCATTAGACTGCCACAAGACTTGTGGTTGTCCTAGCAAACATTAAAGTACCTAAAATGGTACCAACTCCAAATCCTTCTCCATTGGCCAAAAAGCTCCTGGGAACAGACTTATTATTATGGCATTAAATTATACTCCACCTTCCTCCTCTTGCATGGAACTCGAGGTTCTCTTCCTTGTAATATTATTTAACAAGTCTGTACGTGCTGGCAGGAGGAACCAAGGGAAGAGATTTATCTTGGAAGAAGATTCTGTAGCACGAGGGCCAAAAAACAGAACAAAACAAAAAAACCACCCTGTGCATTTCCTTCAGTGCAGAAAAGGACAGCGAGCAACATGATGATAAACAGAAACCATCTCATCCCACCCTAAGTTGGAGCCACTTCCAAAACTTGCTAGGAACATCAGAGGAAGCAGTTATGCAAATGAAGAAACATCAGCATACCTGCATAGCTATTTTTATTTGATTTTGACATGGTGTGCTAGAGGCAAGGAGTCAGTGCAACACGCCGCCACTACTGCTTCTCCCTGCATGCGGCAGGTGGGAGAGGAAGGGGATTCCCAGCATATTGGGGTTGGTGGGCACAACCAACGGGTGCTTTCACAAAATGGCAGCCGTGGTGTGCAAAGGGTCGGCTTGTCCTTTCATCAAATAACGCATTTCGCAGAGGGCAAATCAGTGAGAATCAAAATAAAGCAACTTGCCTAAAAACATAACAACACAGAGGTGGTGCCTGAGCGCCCAATGCAAAACTATTCTCTTACACTCAAAGAAGAAGGGTGCAGGAGGCTAACCCTTAGCATTGCAGAAATCCAGTGTCCCAGTGAAAAACATAATTATACAAAATCTTCAGTAATAAAATAAAAATAAGGAGGGGCCAGGAGCTGGCAGCTGTCAAGCGAGGTTCCTGGGGGCACCATGTTGGAGAAGTTTCTTCAAATAGCCTTGGGGGTACAGCAATCTGGCTAAATAAAGGACTAAAACAATCCCAGATGCTGCCCCATTGTGTGACTTCGTGTTGTGTGGAAAACAATATTTCACTAAAAGGAAGCTGAAAATGCAATTTCAATGCCACAAGTTAGTTTTGATGTCTTTCCTTTACCTTGCCAGTGGGAATAGCCTTGAAAATGAGAGAGCAATTAGATTACTAGGGAAATGTATTTGTTTAGCATTGTGAATATCATAGTTTTTAAATGTCCTGTTAGTTTACTTTGTTTGTAAATCACAACTTCTAAAGTCATATCGATATCTACCCTGTATATGTTAAAGCACCAAACATTTTTTGACTTGAAAAGCTATGTATTGGGAAGTGGATGACTATATATATATATATATATATATATATATATATATATATGGGAAGCAAGTGCGTTACTCATTTAACACACGTCTTCAAAACTTTTATACTGCTTTGGCATGCACAGTGCACAAAGTGGTGTACAAGGAAAACAATAAAAATACAGACCATAAAAACATGCAATGGAAGGCAAGATCAATGCCTTGATCTTAAAAATACGCCAGGGCAGCCATAAAGTGCAAAGGACAAACAGAATATGATGTAATTTTATTGATATTTTAAATCTGCCCATTGATGGAGGTTGTCTGGGTGTATCACAAAAACTAAAACAGGAGTGTCATACCAATTTCTGCTTGGATGATGCATGGTCTGGGAACCATATTCCAGTGATGGGCAGTGCCAAAGACTAAAGAGACTGGGGGCAGGGGTTCCAGTATACTTTGCTTAAAGCTCTTATTGCCAGCAACTGAGCCTGGAGGGAGGCTGGACATGTTTACATTTCTGAGTGGGGAAAAGGCTTCACAACAGCTGGGAAACCTCCAAACAATTCTGGCTGGAGGAAAGAGTCTGGGAAAGGAGACACAGCTGCCTGGGAGTCTTTGCTGGTCTGCACTTGGACCCTGGGTCTGAGTTCTGGAAGCCTGCACTAAAGGAAAAGAACACAATGTAACGCAAGCAACAACCCAGGAAAAGGGAGAAGCAATGTGGTGTAGTGGTGAGAGTCTTGGGCTGGGCCTGGGGGAACCAATTCCACTAGACCAGGATCCGCAACCTTTAACACTCAAAGAGCCATTTGGACCCGTTTCCCACACAAAAGAAAACACCGGGAGCCGCAAAACCCTTTTGACACCTAAAATGAAAACAACACTGCATATATCGTTTTTTACCTTTATGCTATGTATATCTTCATTATGATTTAGCTGCAGCTCTTGTTCAGTCACTAAAAACTGTTATTTTTAATCTTCCATTATAAACTAGTAGGACTCCTTTCATATATTTTGAATAGGAGAACAACTTCCTGCAGAGTCAACGTCAGTGCTAAAGGGCTGCATTCATTAAACAGCAAACCCCATAAGTTTGTCAGCAGTAAAAGCAAATGTTGGTTTTCTTCAGAAACTTTTCTTCGATTTATCCATGGTTGGCCTACCGGGGGAAGTCGCAGATATAGGTGTGTTTAGTGACTGATTAGCAGATAAACAGTCAAGTGCTGTGAATCTGCCAGGCAACATGGAGTCAGTACTGTGTGGCTGAGTGGGCCACTCCAGGATGACCATAATGGTAGACTTGTCCAGTTCAAGTCTAGTTGGAAGGTGAAAGAACTTGAAGAAGGTGCCTTGAAGCTGTTTATCAACCTTGTAGCACTTGGACTGCACATTGGAGAGGAACACAAATGTCCTAGTCACAGTCTTGAACTATGCGGAGATGTCTCAAATTTAATTTAAATCATGGCAATTACATCTAAATTTGCATCTCTACATATAATATAGCATTTTCAGATTTAATGCTAAGCTCTGCACTCTTCTTTTTGTGATATATTAGCCTTTTTTGAGAGATGGGTGATGCACAGATGCCCAGTCTGCTTGGGAGCCCATGCAGACCCCTGCCACTAATATTGCTGCCATTATTAGACAAATAACAGTGAGCCAATCAGAAGCATTTTGTTCTGCTCTCCTTATCCTGATAGGCTCTTCATCAGGTTGGGTAAAATCAGGCCTGACTGACCGTCTAATTCTGCAGAGTTGTCCACAACCCAGTTTTCCTCAACCCAATTCCCTCCAGATGTTTTGGACTACAGCTGTTTTCATTCCTGACCATTGACTGTGCTGGCTGAGGTTGATGGGTCTTGTAGTCTAAACTATCTCAAGATGATTTACCAGGTTAGGAAAAGATGCTTTCAGAGAATTCAGAGGGGGTCATTCCCTTGACTGAGTGGAGCTTGTAGCTCTCATGCCCTGCAGTTGGCTCCATTCTGAATTACAGTGACCATGTGTGTAGGGATAAAAGCACTGGGACCTAGTGTTGTAATATTTGGGATAGTTGTTCAAATTTAAATGTGTGTTTATTTTTCAGAGAAAAAGTCTATTGGGGTCAGGAGAAGGACATCGCTCTCTGTTTCTTCTTTTCACTTGGCTTGCTAGAGGTGAATCCAAGTGGATTTTTCCCTTCCTTTTAGCCCTAACTAGCCAGTTGTGTTTCCTCTTCATGTGGCATTTTATCTGTTCTCTGCTGTAAAATGCTAGGAAAAACAGCAGATGGTATTTAAAGCTGTTTCTACTTCTATGAATTTTTCTGAGAAATTGCTTTTGGTTCTTCTCTTGCCTCTCTTGGAGAAGGAAAAAAAGAGATATCCAGAAAGATAATTTGCCTCCTGCATATAAGTCTTGCAGAATCGGATACAATTACCATTTGCTCATGTCAGTTTTTATTGTGTGTCACTGAAGAACGTTTTATCAGGTGTTCCAAACTATATCTCTTGGCAGACATTGCCTTAAACTTCTGCAGAGGGAAACATCAAAAACTAGTCCAAGAGTATGTACAGTTGTTCTTCTTGGAGGCTGGGGAGCATCTGAAGCAGAAGATGGAAACTCATTAAAAAAACACAAAAACAGCCACCCTGCATCTTTTTGCCATGAAAACTCTTCGTAAAAATTGCCTTGAATGTGTGGACGTATTTTTATCTTTGGTAAATGAAAGTACTGAGGATAAAGCCACAGGTGCATGCATGGAGATGTGAGGGCTGCTGGCCACTTGGGGCATCTTGTTTGTGGGTGTGAGTGTTTGACATCGTAGTGATGGGAAGTAGATGGACAACGTGTTGTGTCTTTGTTGGTCTCTTGCTCTGTAAAGGGCAGTGTGTCAGTATGTCTTTTCCTTCATAGCGCCTTGATATCGCATCATGCATGCTCAGCGACAAACACAACTAGTTCCCTCCCCCGAAAAGATTTTAGAAACAGTGACAAGTGCATTAGATTCATAAGTATGGGATATATTTTTTCATGTGAATATGTATGATTAGGCACGTCCAGTTTTGAAAGCTCAAGATACTTGCTATTGCAAGAGAATATTATTGCTGGAGCAGCAGAAAGAGAAGAAAAGTTAGGGAAAAGCAGCAACTGAACATGAAAGCCACAGAAGGAAATGGTAGAGTCAGAAAAGGTGCAGAAGCGCCTGCAATGATCCTGAGGCTGCAGCGACTCTTCCATGACGAAAATGTCCGAAATTATGCATGCTTTGGAGAAAGTGGATAGGGAGACATTTCAGCCCATGAAACTGATTGGTAGGAGATCCAGGACAAATAGGAGAAATGGTACTTCACACAGCACAGAGTTAAACTATGGGATTTGCTGCCACTAGATGCAGTGATGGCCATCAATGTGGTCGACTTTAACTGTGTTTGTTCATGGAGGGCGAGGCTGCTAGTCTCACTATCAACCAGTATCGGAGGCAGCATGTGCTTCAATTTCTGGGGAACATGAACCGGGGCGCCCACACCCTCCTTGCAGCAGCGGGTTGGCTGCTGTGGGAACAGAATTCTTGGCTGGATCCAGCATGGGCTTTTTATGTTTTTATATTCTTGAGCTTTATCACTTTACAGTCAAGTGTTCATGTCTTTGCAACAGTGATTTAGATCTTTAATGTCTATATGTCTGGATGGGCAAAAAAAAAAAAAAGATTAAGCCAGATGGTGGATAATACTGCTTGTACATCTGCTGCCCTGCAAACCGTGCATTTCCATGCAAGTGCTTCAAGGGACACCATGTGTGCGAAGGCACACAAAAATATAAATGTTGACTGTTTCCCTTCTTTATTGCTTGTGGGGTTTTGCAGGAAAGGGAAACATTGGATTTTCCTGCATAGTTTATGCAGGTCCCTCTTCCTTTCTGTTCTCTTTTTCTCTTTCCCCCTGCAGAGGAAGGCAGGACGCGCTCCAATGGAGCAAAGCTCAGGGAGCCAAGGCTCCATTTGGATGCCAGGAAGCACTTCCTGACAGTTGGGACCCCGAGGGCGTGGAATGGGCTTCCATGGGAGGTCGTTGAGGCCCCATCGGTGAGGGTGTTCAAAGACAGGCTGGACATGCACATGGTGGGCATGTCGTGAGTGGAGCCGGCTGGTGCCAGAGGTCAGACTAGATGGCCTGGGAGGCCCCTTCTGACTCGCTCTGTTTCTATGTTTCTATGCATTTCTTTTTGGTAGCATTCCTCCAACAGTCTTTCCCCTGTTCGAGCAATGACTTTACATGGGGATTGAGAGAGAGAGAGAGACAGACCCACACATAGAGAGATTGCATCATTTCTCCCTGTACTGAAATGCAGGACTGACCATGCAGGTGTCATATTTTTAAAAGTTCAGATAGTGTACCATCATGTTTATCTAGTTGATTTTGTTTATTTTAATTTATTTAGTTTTGTTTATGTTTATTTAATGAGATTTTTTTTTTAGTTGCCAAGATGCACCGTGGGGGGGGGGGAGGGATAAATTCATATGTTTTATTATTCACTGTATTTTAATTATGTTGTTAGCTGCCCCAAGGCTTTGTTGCAATGGGGCGGCCTATAAATGAAAATAAATAAATAAATATCTCCTCAACACTGAATTTCACTACACCTCTGGTTCAAAGAACTCTTGAGAAGGGGAGCAGAGGACGAGGTTGGGGGAAACGATGGAAGAAACTCTTCAAGTTCAGAAAAGGGAGAACTAGCAATCTGCCTTGCTTCTTGGGCACATATGCTAATGCTACATTATCCTGCTGAAATGTACTCATTCAGTTGTTGTGGCTTCTCTCTCCATGTCACCAAGGCTATCTATGCAGTAAGGTTTTAATGCTATTTGTTACAGTAGCACAAGGAAATCTGTTTTTCTGTTGCTGGGGCCAAAGAGGTAGGCTGGTCATGTGAAACAGTAACTTTGCACATTGTATTTGTTTGTGGATTGAATTCAAATCTGCTAAAAGGGTGCTTTGGTCCAGCGCCTTGAACTAGCCAAGTGGATGACTGGAGTTTGGCTGTACTGGAGCTGCAAAATGCCGAATTTGTGAATGGTGGCAATGTGGGTTAGCTAAAGTAATCGGCTCGCAGAGCGGAGGGATGGGAAGATTTCCAAGTGATAATTTAAAAGCTCCCAAATCACGATTCTTTCACTTCACATGTGGTTTTTAATGCTGTGCTACTTAGGAATGACAGCACTGTGAGAGTCGTCCTTGCCATAGTCTTAGCTTGTAGCTGCCTGAATGGTAAGCACTGTGAAATATCTTGGAGGTAGATTCTTATCTATAATCAGGTGAAGAACTCCTGAGCAACACTGGGGTTTTAGAATGACCATGTTCAAGACTAAACCCCTAAAATTGCAGGCATAATTATTACATGTCTCTACCTGTTTGAACAGCTGCTGCTGAAAGAACTCAAGGATCAGAATGATGCTTCAGGCTGATACTGTTTGAACATCTTGAATGTTTGCTCTGATTTGTGGCTTCAAACTGAGCAGTCGCAAGTTTTGTAAAAAGACCAGGCAGCTTGTTTATGAAGCATATCAGCACCTTACAGCAATTGCCAGCCTTCCTATTTGCATTCTGCCAAAATGTGAAGTTTTGCTGCTAACCTGTGCATATGAATTTGTGCATACCACAGCAATGAATATGCCTGAAATGCATATACCGTATTTTTTGCTCTATAAGACTCACTTTTTCCCCCCTCAAAAGTAAGGGGAAATGTCTGTGCGTCTTATAGAGCGAATGTGTGTGTGCAGTAAGTCTGTCAGATGTGCAGCCCATGGGCAAGTGATGGGGAATGTGCCTGTGATGATGTGCCCATTTGAGTCAGAATATTTTTTTCCTTGTTTTTCTCCTCTAAAAACTAGGTGCGTCTTATGGTCAGGTGCGTCTTATAGAGCGAAAAATACAGTATATGGAAATACGACTTATTTTCAATTGTCCAGTGGCACATTATCCAAATAACTGTCCATTTGAAGGAGGCTTTTCTGTGGTACCTGTTCAAACGTTGGAAGTCCTCAATCGCTTGCATTATAGAAGTGGTGTGCTCTGCAGTCTTATAGTATCACTATCTTAGTTGTCAAGAACGTGTTCAGGATCCATTCATGCTGACTGTTCATTAATTGGCATGAAGCAGGTAAATATTTGAAAAGAATGTGCACATCAGCAAATTATTCTAGTACAAAGTTTATTGGTATAATGACCTCCTCCTTAAAAAAAGCAAATACTGAATATTGCCAAGAGCTATATTTAAAGAGTAGCTGTATTGCACTGCCAGCGGATAATTGAATTAGAGAGTGTTGCGGTGAGCAACAGAAAGAAAACATTTTTTCAATGAATAGGATGTAGTCAACGATCCATAGATGGAGCAGGCGTGGAAACCAAAGCGATGGCCAGTTGATTAGGCTGAATGGGACACTCCTGTTCCCTATTCCATGCTTGTTTAAAACACTGTATATCATGCTCATTCACCAATAGCAAGTATTTATAGATGTGGGTTGTAGGCTGCTTTGCCCGACCAAATGGGTGCTTGGTTTAGTCCAGCATGTGGCTATTCTCACATAAACCGAATGCAAAGGCAGTCCCAACACATATGGGAGGATTACCTCTGTGTGTCATGCGAAGTTTTGTTATATACCATGACATGCACATGGTGGGCATGTCGTGAGTGGAGCCGGCTGGTGCCGGAGGTCAGACTAGATGGCCCAGGAGGCCCCTTCTGACTCGCTCTGTTTCTGTGTTTCTATGTTTTCAAGAATTTTGCTGTCCCCAGGAAATAAGGTGACCATTATTCACTTATAACCATTAATTAACCACAACACCCAGCCATAATGTATAATAAAAATTGCAACATTACATTGCAAGTTCAATAATTAGTAGTTCATTTAAGGCATAATGCAGGTATACAACACAGCTTAATTAACATACAGCAAATAGGTCAACATTATACCCACTTTAAGCAATTGATTTAGCAATTTGTATTAAGAGAGCTAATAATAAAACACCAAGTTCAAATGTTAACTAGAAGCAAAACAATTACCCCACCCCTGCACTGGCAGCTGCTCCTAATCAAGCCAGGCAACCCAACATTATGCAAACACAGCTAAAGATATTTATGATTCAGTGCAATCCTCTGCACATTTAGGCATATAAGTCCTACAAGTCCCAGCATTCCCCAGCCAGAACTTAAACGTGCATGAGATTGTGTCCTGAGTTACTCTAAAATACAGTGCGTGTTTGTATGCGTGGATTGTTGTCCACAGTGCTCTGACTTATGCACAGATCCTCAAAAGCTTTTCATTTTACTGCTTCAGTAAAACACACATGATTTTTTTCTCCCAGTTACATATGTACTTTTACCTGTATGGAAGGATTTCCCACATTCTGTTACAGTTCTTTTGATCCAGGCTGTTCTGGGCTCTCCTCTTCCTTCTTTCCCACTGAGCCAGGAAACTCTTTGGAGATGCAGATCCTCAGACTCTTACCTGTTGCCCTTGCAACAGAATCTTTATGCAGGACAACTTGTTTGCAAAGGAATTTGAATACATGGATGAAGAATGAGAGCAGGCTGAATGGTAGAGATGGCATGGGTTGAATGACAGAACACATGATTTGGGTATCTTCAGTTCCAGGGGCATTGGTAACAGCAGGGCTGAAGACAACTCCAGGCAGAAGCACTGGAGAGGTGTAGAGAAGGTAGAACTAAGCTAGGTCAACCAGATATAAGCAAACTTTATTTCAATGAATGAATTCCAATGGACAGAGCAATCCTATGGCCTCCGGGTGTGTCTAGAAGGCCATAAAGGTAAAGGTTTCCCCTTGACGTTATGTCCAGTCATGCCTGACTCTAGGGGGCGGTGCTCATCTCCGTTTCCTAGCCGAGGGAGCCAGCGATTGTCTGCAGACAGTCTCTGTAGTCATGTGGCCGGCATGGCTAAACACCGAAGTGCACGGAACGCTGTTACCTGCCCACCGAAGTGGTACCTTTCTATCTACTTGCATTTTCATGCTTTCGAACTGCAAGGTTGGCAGGAGCTGGGATGGAGCAACAGGAACTCACCCCATTGTGCAGATTCGAACCGGCAACCTTTCGATCAACCAGCCCAGCAGCACAGCGGTTTAAACCACTGCGCCACCTGCAGTCCCTTCTAGAAGGACATAGGATGATCTAAATTCCCAAACTGGATGTTGGAAGAAGCTGCAATTCCAGAGCTAGGGATCTACAGTTGTATTACTCTCTTCCCCTTGTAGCCACCACAGAAAGAAGCATGCTGGCTGCTTCTCCACACTTGGATGAGCAACCTCAGAAAAAGTGTAAAGAGGGCTTTTCTGGGTGTGGGAAGGATAGAAGGGCTCCTCCAGGTTATACCATCTGCTGACAGTGCTCCAGCCTTCAAAGTGTTGCACTGGGATTGGCTGCCTCTCTGGTTTCGCAGGGTGGGAGGAGTGGGGAGGTGAAGGCTTGCATCTCCTACCCTGCATAGGAATACCTGTAATCCTCCAGATCTGGAGGTTAATGGGCATCCCCGTTGTATAGCACTCTGTGTTGCTATTTTATTTCTTATTAAACTGTCATGTAGGAACCTTGTTTAAAAGAGTAGAATTTTTGTTTTTGAAATGCAACTTTTCCAGCAGTAGCACCCTCTCTGTAAGCTTTCAATGGCAGTAGCAAAACCTGGCTGCCTAATTTTGTATCCCAGGTGTCCAATTAATATATCCATTTTAGCTACTTAAAGATTTTATATTTTTTATTATATAAGTTAGTTCCAGAGTCATGTTTCAACCATAGCAAGCTTTATGCAAGCTTTATTGTTAGGAATGAAATTTAAGCTTTATTAGGATTAAGCATTTAATAGTATAATTTGCTGCATGTGTTGCCTATACAAAGTGCTATGAATAGATCCTCTGTATATAAAAGGTATTTGATATTTTATACCAACTTAAACTCAGTATGTTATCTTTAACCAAAGGAAATTATAAAAGAGCTTTTTTTTCCAAAGGCCTCATTCCCCCCCTTCCTTCTGTCTACTTAATATCTTAAATTTAAAAAAAAAAAAATCAGAAATGAGGTTTGAGATTGGGCTATTGAACTTAAAACAATTTAAAAAAAAGAAATAAAGTTTTCCCCATCCCTTCTTACTGTTCCTTCAAATACAGTCCCAATAATAGTATGTGGTTGCCTGTGCTTTATAATTATGACAGCAAAATATTGGCAAGGCAAGTACACGAATATTTATTTTAACGGGGCACATTATTTAGTGTCTGTAGACCGTAACTGCATTGAAGATTTATGTACACGCAGGGCCCTTTCAAGTGCTAATAGGGCTTTTTGCATGTAAAGTTCATGAAAGTTAGTGAAGGGAAAAAGCCCTCCATACTTCACTTGTTCAAGAAAAGGAGAATACTTATTAAGACTGAGTGATGGTTAGCTTCAGCCCGAATCTGCGAGAAACAAAAACGCTGCATTAAAGATCCTCGTATTCCGCTAAACTGCATAAAAGGAGTTTTGCTAATGCAACTAATAAAGAAGGTTTGCCTTCAGATTTCCATTGCTTGCACATGAGCTGGCCTGTTTTTCAAAATGCCGACAGTGAGGCTGGTGATGGACAGCTGGGCGCGTCTTCAAAATGCAGAACTGGGCGCATTTGAACCATGGTGCATTGCGAATATCCTGGACTGCCAGGAAGAGGAATAAGTGAGACGCAGCAAATCAAGCCAGAGTTTCCCTGGAGGACAAAAGGACATGGCTGGAGCTGTCATACTTGAGGCGCATCATGAGAAGGCGATGCTCCCTGGAGAGGGCAGTCATGCCAGAGAAAGTTGAAGGCAGAAGAAGATGGGAAAGACCCAATGACTCCATTAGGGAAGCCACAACCTTGAAATTGCAAG
Source organism: Varanus salvator macromaculatus (assembly GCA_023646645.1). Lineage (NCBI taxonomy): Eukaryota > Metazoa > Chordata > Lepidosauria > Squamata > Varanidae > Varanus > Varanus salvator. The sequence goes on from JAIXND010000786.1 coordinate 12,750,229, forward strand.
AGCTGAACAGCTGTCATAGACGAGGCATTTTAGAGGATTTTCATTCATAGGGTTGCCAAAACTCAGAGACAACCTGATGGCACATAAGGACAATAAGTGCTTAGTTAGTGACTGAGAGCGGGGTCATTTTAGGCTTAGGTCTTGCATATAGCAGCTAATGCAATGGGATCTTTTGGTGCTGGCTGCAGGTTTTGGATTGCCCTTGGGCAAGCAAGACATGTGCAACTGGCTTCTCCCTCAGCGGGTCTACCGATTTACCACCATTGCCACTGGCTGCTTCTGCTCGGCATCTCCTCGTCTTCACCGCCGCCGCTTGCCTGCTTGGCAGGTGGAGAGCCAGGGCCTGGGGCAGCTGCTCGCTGGCACTGCTGAGCGAGAGGAAGGTGGACAGGTTGGAGCAGGTTGCCGAGGGGAAAAGGAGTTAGTATGAGTTAGATAAAATAGTAAGTGGGCCTACATTCATGTGGGTTGGAGCAGACTTCAGTTTGGTACAGCAAACCCCACAAGCAAATTTATGCAGCTGAACAGCTGTGTCTGCTCCATCTGTGTAGGACTGTGCCATCTAGCCGTATTGCATCCCATAGACCTTGAAGGACAGGTCTGTGTGTTCCATTCCACCAAGGAGGGACTGCACCACATCACTGGAAAGGGGGCATGCAAATTACCATCTTTTAGTCTAATCTCTGATTTCCAGCTGCATGTGCTACAAAGCTATAGGAAGTCTGTCCCTGGTGGGTGCAGACATTCCTGCAGGGTTCAAGCATTTGTACACTGAAGAATTAATGAATGTGTTAAAAATAACAAGATAGCTCCAGGATGCAAGCCCTCGGGTCACCTTCGTATGCATGCCAAAATTCAGGTGCTTCCTCTTTAAGTATTAGAGATACACCCACAAACTTTCATAATAGGATTATAATTAAATCACAGCGAAGGGAGTTGGATAACAAAACCCTGACATTACCATGAAATACAGCACTTCGGTTGCAACTAGGCATGGAAAGTCTGACTTCACCATGTCCTTTTACTCTGTGTGTGTGCGCAGCTTGAAGTACCTAAGGACCACAGACCTTGTCTTCCCTTGTCTTCTTAAATGCACAGCTACCTTCCCATTAGCCTCCTGCGCATTCCCTTCATTGTAGTTTTATTACGGAACAGGAATCCTCTTAAAAAACCTGGATCCTTGTCTGATTCTAGCAGGTGTTTGGCAGCAAAAGCTCTGGAGTCTGTGTGCACAGCTTGTGGATGAGGAATTCAGGCCCGGAGGCCAACTTAAAACCCTTGCATATGAAAAGCACGTTATGATGTCGGTTCAAATTAGATCACCGTTGATGTAGGTGTGGGGGGGCACGAATGGGTAAAGATCTCTCTGAATGAAACTGAATACAAATAATCGTAGTAGCACAACATTCAATAATTTAAATTAAAAGGAAATTCTGAGTCATCGCTCCCTTTTACCAGACTTTCTTGAGACTACTCACTGTAAATAAAGGCTACAGAGATAATCATCTCTCTCAGGAAATATGAGATTTGCCAGTGCATAGCACTATGTAACAGCAAAGTATTCTTAGTAAAGAAACTATGGATTTGGAAAAACTATTGAATTATACCTCCTTGGGGGGAAGGTGTATGCATTTTATTAAGTCACTCAGTGGTCCCTATAAATGAACTGGCGGGGTCCTGGACAGTGCAGAAGCAAGCGTAATTCTGCTGAAGTATTTGCATATGTGAGAGAGCACGCACGAAGAAGCCCTTCCTGGTTTGCTTCTTTTCACGTTATTTGTTGTGCCTTCCTCCTTGAGGCACATCAAGTTGTTTCCTCAGGAACCTTGGCATGGCCCCTGTGTGTGAAGCTTTTGCACACTGGGAGGTGTTCTAAAGGGTGTTAAGGAAGCCTGTAGGGATGAGCTTGCACAGGTTCGTTTTCTGGCACATATGATGCAAAACAGCCGCCCTGCGTAGAGGCAACAGGTTGGTCTCGTGCCCAGTTTGGCTTTCAAGGGTTTCCAGCCTAAGCCCTCTCCATCTCCACGCACAAGTGGCCACCGAAAGGCCCAGGGTGCAGAGAAAGCACAAACCGGCTGGCGCTAATTTGCATATTCTGTGACACACACACTCCAAGGTCCCTCTGGCTGTGCGTGACTTGCTTGTGAAAAGCGGTGTATGGACCAGGGGAGGAAGGCTGCTGATTTCAGAAGAAAAGCTCAGACAGAAAGGTTTTGCGGGCTGGGGGAGGTGAGGCAGAAGTGGACAGAGAGCCAGCTCATCTGGGGATCAAATGCAGCAGTGGCCATCGGGGCTCCCCGACCTTTATTTTAGCAAGAGCCCTTGGATAGCAGGGTGGCCAGAGATGCCCTCCCTGAGATTCAGGCTCTGGATGAAAAATTTGGGACTAGACTTTGTGGGCTTCTTCCTAACACCACTTCTGGAGCATGGAGTTTGCAGAAATTTGAGCTCTTCCAGGGATCTTTAAATATTTATATTCTGTTGTACTTAGCCTCGAGCACCTTGGGCAGTAAGGTGCAAATTAAGTTTCATAAGCAAACAGTTTCATAAATAAATCTAATTTACTACTGTCGGAGATGCAAAGCATGACTGGATTCCTGTTCTGGCTTGATTAAGCAAGGGAAAAATTGCTTGCTTATTAGAGATTAGATTTAGCAAAAACCTTTTGGAAACGTACCTTCAGTTGTTTCCATACAGATTCATAAGGACCAAACAATCCCGCCCACCCTGCAGACATTGTCAAGACTGTAAGAAATGGTCATGGAGCTGAACTGATAAACGACGGCAGGAATGCGCTGCCAATAATTCTGAGGGGGCCTGGTTTATGAGCAGAAATTTGCCAATTATTAGGTTACTGTATAAATAATATCAAGGTGGTTTCTGTTTGTAGAAGGGCTGAACATATGGCGCTGGGAAGAGTTCAGGTACCTCTGTCTGTGTCTCGCTGAGATTTGGGGGTGGAAGCATGCATTAATGAAATGGCATTCTCGCTCTCATTTCCAGATGTTAGATGAGGGGTTTCCTCCCTCCCGCGACATCATTGACCCAATTAAGAGGGAAACTCTTGCTCAGGAGCAGCCCACTTAGAGGCAAAATATTGGCGTTTACCCCCGTTGCAGTGCAGCAGGCAAATGCGTCCAGCCACACTCTGGGGGGGTCACCACTTGCCACAGGCACCCGGGGAGGATGGTGGTGGGAACCTTCTGCGGAGGCAAGTGGCCAGAAGTGAAAAGGCTGAGCAACCTCCTCCCCTTGCCATTAATTCCAGTTTTAATGGGCTTTTGTTTAAAAAGCAAACTACCACCAACACTCCCTGCTGGGGGACCAATGCTGCAATTAGGGATCATGAGTGCTTTGGCCCGGGATGCTGTGCTGCTCCTTTTTCATAGAAGAAAAAGCATATCAAACTGCAGAGCTGAGGGGGAAGGGTAGACTGAGGAGCAATGTATACTGGAATAGTATCAATTCATCCCGTAGACTAGACCATGGGCAGGTAAACCTCAGGCCTGAAGGATCTATTTCACATATGGGTGTGTTTTCTTAAAGCCCCGAGGTCCACCAAGTGGAGCCTGGAACAAAAATACATGGCAACGGATTCTGAACCCTGGAATCTCATAATACTTTTAAAAAATCCACTCATTAGAACCCATGATTGTTCTTGAATTAAAGCTCTAGGTTATTTTTCCCACAACACTTCCAGGTCCAAATCTCTGAGAACAACTCAGGGATGGGGCATCTCTGCATTGTTTAGCACATCAGAAGTAGGCAAGCAATGAGAAGCCAACTTGCGCCCAAACAATCCATAGTTTGTTAACAGTGGGCTGTCAATTGCGTGAGAACCAGATCAATGCTTAGAAATAGCCAGAGGAAGGAAATGTAGAACTATAGGGCTCATATGTCTTATGCAGCTCAGGGATGGGGTTAAGGGAGATTTGGAAAACTAAACAGAATTTTGGCTCCTTAGTATTTAGCATACATTTTAAATCTGTTAGCCAAACTGTATCTTGAGAGCACAATTACTTGCTGATAAATATCCAAAATGTTTAATCACTGGGATAATTGTCCTTTAAAGCACTTACAGAAAGCCATAAGAATAAGGTTTATTTGATCTGCAGCCCACAGCTCACATCTTGCCAAAGAAAATGTGTTTATATTTAATCAGAAGAATTTAAGGAGGGGAAGACTGGATTTTATAAGAGTCTGGGACACTGACAACTTCATATTTTTGAAAATCAAATGATTGTTTTTTGCTGTTTTGCTTTAAAAAGAGACAGCTCTGTCTGCCACCCTTTCCCCATGCACACTGCAAGAAAGCCAAGCAGGACCAAGGTGTGGTCGTTGTTTTGCCAAAGCGGGGCGGTGGGGGCGGGTGTTGCCTTGAGCTTGGGGTAATGATGCCGTGGCTGCCCAGATGTTGCTGGACTAGGCTCTCATCCTAGAGCACTGGTCATGATCTCTGGGCCGATGGGAGCTGGAGCCTAACATCACCTGAAGGACCACAGGTTCCCCTTTAGCACCACCCTTGTTTACTCCATTGTAAGTGAATGTAGCTGCACTTCTTCATCTTTTCCATTCTAATGACCTTATCTTCCTGCATAAAGGTCAGGAAGCAATTGTGGAAGCGATTCTTCTTAAGCAATTATGTTCCTCTGTAAATTCATGTTTAGCATATACTTGTCTCAGAAGAAGCAGTTAAACAGCAGTGAGATGATAAAATTTGGGAGACCTTAGGATGATTTGCATGATGGCCACATGCCAGAACAGGTTATTTAAGCCAAAGCAGGTTGCGCTGTATGCTGAATGTCCATTAGAAGCACCATGGGTAGGCACTGTGGCTTATAATGTCGTGCAAACCCAACAGGGGTAAAATGGCCCATGGGTTAATCCACCCTTCCCAGGTTCTCATACCATGGGAAACCCAGTGCCAGTAAAGTCCAGTAAGCCAGGATTCCTGACTTTTAGGAGTGCCACATAGCATCATGGTTTTTGTTTATTTCATACGTCCTTCAAACTTCTGATCAACTTCCAACCAAGAGTAATTGCCTTTATTTTTTCTGGCAAATCCTCTCTCCCCCCCCCCCCCCTCTCTCATCTGCTGCACATGGCATACATGCTCCACGCTGTGTAATTGTATTTTTATTCTTTCATTAAAAGGCTGTTTTACTGCAGATAATTGCAAGCGTATGAGTGACAGACTAAGAATTATAATTAACAATTTTCTGCATTTCTTTAATGATCTTCTAATATTAAGAAAGTTCTTTTTGTTGCTGTTTCAAAATGAAATAATTTCATGATAGAGTGAATGGCTGTGCACTGTTTAGCAGCCTGTTCAACTTAGCAGTCATAACATCTAGGAACAGGGGTGAGAAGTTTGGACTTTAACATAGTTAAAGTTGTAAAACCACCCAGAGAACTTCAGCTGTGGTTGGTATAGAAATGATAGCAACAGCAACAATTTATATTACAAATAATAAACTTCTATCCAGATCTTGATGCCGGATGATGGGAGAAGGAAGTGCTGCGAAAACTCTTCCTAGACAGCACAAAAAGCCTTCACAGTTTTATCCTTGCTTGCCCTGTTCTTGAGAGGCATCAAAGCAAGCAAAAGCCACAAGTTACGTGTAACAAGAATCCATACCTAGATCTCTAATTTTAATATAATGGATCTCTTGTTATTGTATAAGGAACATGGGGATTTCTCTGTTTAGTAGCCCAAGAAGAATGAAAATGTTGCAAAATTGCTGTAGCTTTTATTTTATTATTATTATATTGCTACCCCACCTCTTTCCTGCAAGGAGCCCAAGATGGCTCCTCTTCCCCATTCTATCCTCACGACAACCCTGTGAGGCAGATTAAGCTGCAACTCAGTAACTGGCCCCAAGTCACCCGGTGGACTTCACAGGGAGTGGGGACTAGAACCTGGATCTTCTGAGTTGCAGTCCAAAATTATACTGGATTCCACATTTGTTAGTTCAGCTTGAAGGCCGGACTACTTCCCATCACTGCTTTCTGCTTTCATCCTGCCCTCTCCACCATGGGTTGCCAGCCATTTTGGTTTAATGGACACTTTGGAATTTTGGAGGGGTGTCGTGGGGGGGTCCCACAAAATGGTTGCCGTGGTGGGCACGGCCAGTCACAGACTCCTCTTTCCTAGAAGGCAAGCTGGTGAAATGAAACACAGCAAGGGGCGGGATCGGCCCTCCAAAACAAAACCATTTTGTTGAACCCAAATAAAGATGGTTCTGGGGGATGCCCCCCTTTTTGTGCAGCATGTCAGCTTCCTACTTCAAAAGAGAGAGTTTGAAATAGTTGTGTACTGTTTCCTCACTGTAGGACTCGAACTTGCCTCATCTTCATCTCTATACTAATTCCAGCTTCATTCATCACTGCACTCATGCTATAACTCCCTTTTCTGCCATCTGCTATTTTAACTTGACCCCCGTTCATTTGTCTGGATAACAGATCCAGAATTCATATCAAGCTGGAACTGACGCATATTAGCTGGAATCAATCATACAACAGCTTTAGGCAACAGCTGCGGTTCCTGTAGTTCACCGATGGTGCTCCAGCATTTCTCACAGCAAACCTGCTGTGTTGACAATGGGTATGCTTTTTTTAATGCCTGTCCGTGTGCACCAGAAAGCTGGGAGCATATCTCCATTCCTTAGGCTGTGTGTGAAGCCCAAGTGCCTGTCATTCACATGTTGCGTGTGTCTGTGTGCCACAGGCTCAGTGACTTCGCTAGGAATCCACATGTGCTTTTCTCCACATGGGTGCATGTTGTCAGTGCATTTCAAGTAACTTTCCTGCAAATAGAAACAGAGCAAGTCAGAAGGGTCTCCAGGGCCATCTAGTCTGACCCCGGCTCCAGCCAGCTCCACTCATAACATGCCTAACACGTGCATGTCCAGCCTATTCTCGAACACCCTCACGAGTGGGGCCTCAACGACCTCCCGTGGAAGCCCATTCTATACCCTTGGGGTCCTAACTGTCAGGAAGTACTTCCTGCCATCCAAATTGAACCTTGGTTCCCTGATCTTTGCTCCACTGGAACATGTCCTGCCTTCCTCTGCAGGGGAGAACAGGTCTCTACCCACCTCCATGGGACACCCCTCACATACCTGTATGTCGCCCACAGATCCCCTCGGAGTCTCCTCTTCCCCAGGCTGAAAAGACCCAGTTCCCTCAGTCTCACAGATGGATGCTCAAAGCTGGGGAGAATTCTGATTTGAATTGAGCCTGAGCCAGGGACTTGCTCGGTGGCCCAAGACAAGCTGCTCTTGCTCCTCCACCACACCCTGATCTGCAACTTTACTCCCTGGCAGTGAGTGCTGCTAGAAACGGAATCAAAATAATTAAGGGGACTGCAAAACAGGAGGGAGGTGTTGACACAGTTCAAGGCATCCAAAGTCTGCAGAAGTACAACAAAATGCTTAAAAGACTTAAGGGGGCAAAATGAGGCCCAGTGAGGACTGAACTGGCTAATGGTTGGAAGAGCAAAATGGCTTGAGCCTTGGACTGCTTATAATATTCTAGAAGAGGGTTTGTCTATCTGGGATCCTGGAATAGTTGCAGGCCTGCCATGGGGGCTTGTATTCTGCCAGGACCCAGTGGGGCTGTCGGCAAACTGCATGGCCTAGGCATGTGCAAAAGCAGCTGCCATCCAGAGTCCAGAGAGACGATGTGACCCGAGGCAAGTCGGGCCAACTGCGGGGGCACAAGAGGAGGAGGTGGACTTCACAGAGAGCGGTGCGGCGTGATGCGAGGAGTCTCTGTGTGCGGGACGATCACTGCGGGGCTTTGCCTGCCTTCCCCCCACGTGCAGGCTGTGCCTCTGGCGCAGGGAGTTGGGCTGGGCGGCCTGATTCCTGGCACCCATTTAGAGGGTCGGCATCAGCCAGAGACGACTTGACGATGCAGCACGTCAAGAACAATACCTTAATTTCTAACCACACAGAGTTGGCGTCCCTGCTCTGGTAGCTGTGAAAGGATCCACCAGGAGAGGGGTTGTTTACAGATCCTAACTAAAATTAACTGCAGCGGATTTTTACTCAAATATTTGGCTGTTGCACCTGCACATTAGAGTCTGGCTTTCTGCTCTAGTTTGTGGCTGCAGCCAGTCTATTCATGGTTCTGCATGGATTGCTCCATGGGTGTTTTTTGATACGAGTTCAGAAGGACTTTGTGTCAACTGGCTGTGCCAAATAGAAAAACAATTCCTTTTGGATTGTGAAGGGGGTCCAGATGACTTTGCCTGAAATCAGAAAGCCACTTCACTTGGCATAAACCTCTTCGTCCATTGGCCGCTGGGGTTTGGTGGGATTAGGGCTGCCCTTCTGAGAGCCCCGAGCCCTAGAAAGGGCCATTGAAGATGACTGCAGGGCCAATTCTGCAGCAGATGTTTCAGGAATGCAGCTCCATTTTAGAGCCCCTTAATTGCTCAGGCTCTAATTTTAGAGTCGCATTCGAGTGCCCATAGACTTAAATAGATTTAAGTTTGAGCTCATTGCTGGAGTGCCTTTTGCAGGGTTTCTCAAGCCTTGTTTCAAACAGAGCCCATGGCAGCTTCGTAGATACCGACTCGCTGTTGGGTGCGGCAGCCTTCTTATGGATCCTCTCATTGTTAATTCACTCTTAGGCAGCATGTGTGTCACTCTTTGCTCAGATCTGTTATTTCAGGAAACCAGTTCTCTTTAGCCTGCATGAATATTCAGTGTGCTTGGGCTCTGAGAACTAGCGGGGGCTTTCTCTGCAGCAGCGACCCCTTTCCCCATGGACTCTCTCCCTTCTGAGGTCCCTCAGATCTGGGGTGCTTCAGACATTCACTGAAAATGTTTGCTTTGGCTTCCCCCAGCCATGAGCTAAGCTTGTGCCAACCGCAAGGTGCCATTGTGCTCATGTGATCTTTTTGCTCTGTTTGTTTTTGTTCTTTTGTAAACCACTCCCGAAATTGTTTCAGATGAGAAGCAGTATATAAATAGTACTGCTTCTCAATAGTATTTATAAACTACAAATAAGGACAGGAGAGAATTGGGCACCTCTCCATTGAGCCATGGCAGGCTCTCCAATTGCTGCAGCCCTTCCGAGATCGGTGGGGTGCGGTGAGGTGGGGAGGAAGAGAATGTGCCATGAGAGGTGCATGTGAGAGTTTCACTTCAGTTTGTGAAACACGAGAGCTCACATTTTGGGGAGCGATGCTCACATATTCCCAAGCATGCAGTCATGTTTGCAAAATATGCGTCTTAGAAAACTCTGCAACTTGGAATCTACATGCATTTTCATGCCTTAGTTAGTGGGGGGCAGTGTGCAGTCGGATGTACGCTTTAAAAAGTTGTATATGTAAATACACACCTTTCCCATTCAGACGATAAGAAAAAGCTTGCATTTGGGAAGAAGAATGAGGCAGACCAAGCTGCAGGCTCGTGATGGCAACTCATGCTCTGGTAACCTCCCGATTGGACCTTGGACAGTGATGTGGGACTGCCCTTGAAGACAGTCCGGATACTTCACTTGGTCCAGAATAGAGCAGCCAGGCTGTTAACAGGGACTGATAGATATGCTCTAATAACTCCAGTCGTTTGCTGCCTGCACTGGCTTCCAATTGAAGTGCGGCCCCAATTTAAGGTGTTGATAAAGCCCTAAATTGTTTAGGACTTGGGCATTTGACCGAATATCTGCTTCCATATATTCTTGACCACCCCCTAAGTTCTGGGTTGGAGGTCTTTCTTTGGGAGGCCTCTTTGAAGGAGATCAGGAGAGTGGCTACCCGGAGAAGGGCCTTTTCTGCAGGGGCACCCTGGCTGGGGAACATGCTCCCCAGAGAGGTGTGCCTGGCACCAACACTTGATTCATTTTGGTATCAGGCCAACCCCTTTTTCTTTCCCCAATATGATGGGTTTCTATTTGTTATTTGTTGTTGATGCTGTGCTTCGTTCTTGTACCACCATCCTGAGACTCTGGTGAAGGAAGGGATAGAAATTTTTTTAATAAATAAATACTAAAATAAAAAAAAAAAACCTTGGTGAGATTAGGTTTCACAGTTGTACATAACACAGTCCTAGTTGTACGTAACTCTCAAGAACAAACAAGTCTGTTGGTACAGGTTGCTTGTATCAGTCCTAGTTGACGCTTCTTGCCAATGGGAGCAAGCAAGGAACTGTTTGTCTGTGCTTTGTTGAAGCTTCTGTCTGTGCTGATTTTGCGCCTGCCTTGCCTTCCAAGCAAGCCTAACAGCTGAGAACAAACCCTGGTTTATGATTCTAGCTTGTAAGAAAACGAACAAATAAGGGATCCCGGCTCAGATGTAACACTGAACAAGCAGAGACCACTAAAGATACTGCTTTCTCAGGCAGGCCGGTAAATGTCCCCTTGAGCCCAGAGTCAAATGCAAAGAAACCAAGGCCAACAAAGTTGGTTTGGTGCCAGAAGCAGAAAATCACACACACAACTCCTTCGTCCTTGGCACTAAAAAGAGAATCACTAACTTCAGTTCATTGATTTCAGTGGGTTTACCATAAGTAGACTAAGTCTGGACCCAGTCCAATAATATGTTAATAACTCTCAATTTGCTCCCTTTTCACAATTCTAAACTTCTGCTGGAGGCAGCCATCTCACTCTGCCTAATGGAAGGGCTGCCTGCGTGCCCAAATCATAGACAGGGGCTTCCTGCTTTGTTTAGTCCTGCTGCTGCCACGAGGAGGCAAGTGCGAGCATCGTTCAGGCCAGCGGGCTTCTCTCTCCCGATGACACAGCCTTCTGGCTTACCACTAGTTTGAACTGGGCCCTTGTCTCTGCTGCTGAAGCCACCTGTGGGGCAGTCACAGGGGGACTGGGGCAGCATTTTCCTTCTTGCAGTGGCAAGCCAGATGCCTCTGAGAAGTCCACAAGCTGGACACTGAAGGCAAGAGGCATCTCCTGTTCTTGCAGCTGCTATGCACAAGTGTATTTTGTGAGTGGAAGCGGGAAAAATGGACATGGGGAGCGCTTCTTTTGGCTTCCGTCCTTCCATTTTCATTTCCTGAATTAGCATGCAAGCCAGACTCCAGTCATCCTTGGGTATCTGCACGGAATGTTGTGTTGTGGTCTCCCAAATTGCAACATACATTCCAAAACGTGTATCACGATACTTGTGAAAAATTATACAAAAATAGATTGTATAATGTATACATTGAGGAATCTGCAAACATGATTCGGTCAATCTCTGTATAAAATACATATATTAGGAGAAAAGTTCACAAAAATACAGAAGCTGTTTCAAGAAGATCTTAGAAAATTTGCAGACAGATGCAGAAGCAGGACAGGAGAGAGACTGAAGAATGGTAAAATAAGAAACTGAGAGAGAGCCAAAGTGGTAGATGCAAGTTTTATAAAGTTGGGAAGCTGAATGGTGGTTTGTTTACGGCTGTTGAGATGTTCAAGGAGAGATTTGCATGGGGATTTTCTGGCTGGTCCTCTTAGCTGTTACATAACACCAGCTCTGTGGTTCTTATTATATCTGCCTACCAGCTGACTTAAGGCACAAAGTTTAGGCCTTTCTTCTCTCTAAACTTAGGATTGTGCCTGTAAGGTGAGACAGTTTCTTATAGCCTTGAATTAGAATTCTTGAAAATGTGAAAACTGACCTTTTCAGCAGTTATATTTGTCCTTCAGGCAGGAAGCAAGCCATGACAATCTATCAGACTGCTTAAGGCATTTTAACTGTACAGAATCTATCAAGACGTGCCCTTTGGTAGCATCTGACTGGGCTTGCAATACAAATTAATCTGACAAACATGTATTTGCAAGCAAAATGTGACTGAAGGATTGCCAAAGCTCATAAATCCCACAGACACCTATCCCTTTCTTCTAATCCACATGGGAACAAATGATACTGCCAAACAGAGCTACCAAGAGATCACATCAGATTTTGAAGCTCTGGGAAGGAAACTCAAGAACTTTGGGGCCCAGATCGTCTTCTCATCTGTCCTCCCAGTTCTTGGAAGAGGAATAGAAAGGGAAAGAAAATATTCCAGGTGAGCTGCAAAGGTGGTGCCAACGAGAGATTTGGGCTGGGAGCAAAGACTATGCTATTTGGATGGCAGACAGTTGGCAAGGACGGGTCGCACAGCACCAGAGCTGGAAAGACTTTCATCAGGAAGGCATTGAACTGAGTCTTACTGAGAAGGGAGATCTGGTCTTGTGGATGATGGCATATGCAGCAAAGCACTGAAAAGAGCTCTACTCGCACCCCAAAATAGTCATCTCAATACTGTAAGGATGGTGTCAGACCATAAGGCTTATACACTAATGCCCATAGTGTGGGAAACAGACAGGGTGATCTTGAACACCAAATACATGCAGGAAAATACAGCTTGATAGGTACTTCTGAAACTTGGTGGGATGACTCCTGTGACTGGAATATAGTAACTGAAGGGTATTACTCATTCAAAAAGAGCAGAAGAAAGAGGAAAGGAGGTGGAGTTGCAGTGTATATTAAAAATACATATCCTTGCACAGAAATTTAGGAAGATGAGCCTGGTAGCCCCATCAAGAGTATTTGAGCGCGTCAAGGAGTAAAAGTAACATGATGGTTGGCGTCTACCACCATCCACAAAAGGAGAAGGGGCGGCAGAGGATGAGGCGGCTGGATGGAGTCACTGGGGCAGTGGGTGTGGGCTTGGGTGGACCCTGGGGATGGTGGAGGACTGGAGGCCTGGAGGAGTGTTGTCCATGGGGTTGCGATGGGTCGGACACGACTTCACAACTAGCAACAACAATGTATGGCTGTGAGAGTTGGACCATAAGGAAGGCTGAGAGCTGAAGAATCGAGGCCTTTGGATTGTGGTGCTGGAGGAGACTCCTGCGAGTCCTTTGGACTGCAAGGCGATCCAACCGGTCAGTCCTAGAGGAGATCAACCCTGACTGCTCTTTGGAAGGCCAGATCCTGAAGATGAAACTCAAATACTTTGGCCACCTAATGAGAAGGAAGGACTCCCTGGAGAAGAGCCTGATGCTGGGAACAATAGATGGCAAAAGAAGAAGGGGGCGGCAGAGGATGAGGTGGCTGGATGGAGTCACTGGGGCAGTGGGTGTGCGCTTGAGTGGACTCCAGGGGATGGTGGAGGACAGGAAGGCCTGGAGGAATGTTGTCCATGGGGCCGCGATGGGTCAGACACGACTTTGCAACTAACAACAAACAACAAAAACCATCCACTCAGTCAAAGAGAAAATGAGAATGACACTTTGCTAAGCATTTTAAATATGGTATATGTTTTTAATAATATATTTGTTTAATATTGTGAGCCGCCCCGAGGCTGCTGCAAGGGGCGGCATATAAATATTTAAATAAAATAAATAAATAAATAAATAAATAAAATTGCCAGTATTTCAAGGAAGTCCAATGTGGTAGTAACCACGTCAATTATTTGGGAGACAAATTCTGCCAAAAGTGCCCCCTCCGAGAAATTCTTGCCATGCATGCCAGGTAACTTCTCTCTACAGACAATGGAGGAAGGAACTAGAAGGTCAGCTGTCCTCAACTTAATACTGACTAATAGGGATGAGTTAGTGGATAAAGCGGAAGTTACAGGAACCGTGGGGGAAAGTGACCACAACTTACCTGAGTTCTTGATTTCAAAGGAAGCAAAAATGGAATGTGGCCATGCATGTACCCTGGGTTTTGTGAAAGCTGATTTTAATATGCTCAGGACAGTGATAAGTAAGGTCGCATGGCAAGTGAACTAAAGGAAAAGAAGGAGTCCAAGATGGGTGGGAATTTTTTAAAAAAGGAAATTTTAGAGGTACAATTACAAACAGCTGCAACAAAAAAGAGAATGGACAACCGAAGAAACCAATGTGGCTCCGCGAAAAATATTGTGAGCAGAACTAAAAACAAAAAGGGGCATGCATAGGAAATGGAGGGAAGGCCACGTGACTAAAGAAGACTAAAGAGAGGTGGCACAGAAGTGCAGGAATGATATCGGGAAGGTTAAAGCTCAAAATGAGCTGAGGCTAGCAAGGGATGCCAAGAACAACAAAAAAGCTTTTTCCAGGTATGTTTACAGTAAACAACAGAGAAATGAAATGGTGGTTGAACTTCTGAATGGGGAGGGCAAATTGGTAACAGATGCTGAAGAAAATGCTGAAGTGCTTGGTTTCTGCTTTGGCTCAGTCTTTTCCTGAAAGCAGGTCTACGATCCCCCTGGCAGAAATGAAGTACAAATGGGAAGGGGCAGGTCTGAAGCCTGAAATTAATAAACAAATGGTCAAGGAACACCTAATTTATTTGGATGAGTTCAAATCTCCAGGGGCCAATGAACTCCATCCTAGAGTCATAAAGGAGCTGGCAGAAGAGCTCTCAGAACCACTGTCTATTATCTTTGAGAAATCATGGCGGGGAGGGGAAGTGCCAGGACTGGAGAAATGGCTAATGTTATCCCCATCGTCAAGAAAGGAAAAAAGGGGAACCTGGGAACTGCAGACAAGTCAGTCTGACATCAGTCCCTGGGAATATCTGGAGCAGTTAGTGAAGGAGTCCATCTGTAAGCACCTTGAAGACAATGGTGTAATTACTAGAAGCCAGCACTGATTTATGAAGAACAAGACATGCCAGACTAATCTGGTCTCATTTTTTGACTGGGTAACTTCTCTTGTGGACTGTGGGAATGCTGTGACTATGATATGCACTGATTTCAGCAAAGCACAAAAAGCACCCATGGCATTCTGATCAGCGGACTGGCTCACAGTGGGCTTGATGGAACAAAGGAACAATAGGAACAAAGGATCAAGGATCAATAGCTGCCTTCAGAACCAGACGCAGAGGCCACCCTCTCAGGTTGGGGAGAGGTACCCACTGGGGTACTGCTGTGCTCAGACCTGGGCCCAGCACTCTTAGTGACTTGGATGAAGAGGTGCAGCAAAGGTTGATCAAATTTGCAGGTGGCACAAAAGAGCTAATACCCTGGATGGCAGAAACAACATTCAAAGTCATTTTGATAGGCTGGAGCGGTGGGCTGAAAGCAACAGAATAGAATTCATCAGGGAATTTTCTGATGAAAATCAGTTCTACTAGAACAAGTTCTACTCCTAGGAAAAGGAAACCAAAGGCACAGTTACAAGATGGGAGATACTTGCTCAACAACACTACAAGTTAAAAGGATCTTGGGGTTGCTGTTGATCACAAGTTGAAGAGGAGGTGCCTGGAAAAAACCCTAATGCTATATTGGGCTGCATTAATAGAAATACAGCTTCCAGTTCAGGGGAGGCACCGGTTCCTCTCCGTTCGGCATGACTTAGGCTCCATCTGGAGCACTTTTGCACTTCAAGAAAGATGCAGACAAACTGGGAGAAGTTCAGAGGAGGGCAACAAAGGTGATCTGGGGGCTGGAAACAAAGCCCATGAGGAGAGGTGGAAAGATCTGGGCCTGTCCAGCCTCTAGAAGAGAAGACTGAGGGGGGTTAGGATTCCACCTACAAGTACTTGAAAGGCTGCCAGGATCTCAGAGGGACAGGCTCTCTTCTCAATCATCCCAGAGTGCAGGACATGGAATAACAGGCCCAAATTGCAGGAAGCCAATTCCGGCTAGAGATCCGGAAAAATTTCCTGCGTGTTTGAACAGTGTAGCAGTGCAGTCACTTCTGTGGGCAGGTTGTGGGCACTCCCACACTGGAGGCATTCAGGAGGCAGCTGGGCATCCTTCTGCCCAGGATGCTTCAACGTGTGGTCCTGCATTGGGCAGGGAGTTGGACTCAATAGCCTTATGGGCCCCTTCCAACTCTACTATTCCATGATTCTGTGAAAAAAAAACGAAGAGGTTTTCTGTTTTTAACGTGTTTCTTATTTTTAAAAATGTAGTTGTTATTCTTATCTGTTTTCTCCTTTTCAACAATGCTGGTGTTGGTTTTCATTATTCAGTCTTACTGCGCTGCATCTTCTAAAGACACCAGCTGCCTTGTTTGATCACGTCACCTTAAGCATTGTTTTCTCAGTACACAGCAGATGCAGCGAGGAGAATTCTTTTTCCGAATCTACTCACACTCTTAATTTCCCCAACAAGTATTTTTTTTCCTGAAGTATCTCTCTAAACCCCTGGACTGAAACAGTCAGAGGCAAGTCTCTGGATGATTGGGCAGGCACTATGTGTGTATGAACCTATGTGTGTATGAGAGCCAGTGTGGCATAGTGGTTAAGAGCCTGGGACTGGGACTCAGAGGATCTGGGTTCTAGTCCCCGCTCGGCCATGGAGCCCACTGGGTGACTCTGGGCCAGTCACAGACTCTCAGCCCAACCTACCTCACAGGGTTGTTGTTGTGGGGATAAGATGGAGGAGGAGATGTAAGCTGCCTTGAGCCCTTTGTAGGAAAAAGGCAGGATATAAATCCAAAAATAACTAACTAACTAACTAACTAACCCTGGCTCTTCTCCTGGAATTCTGTAGGCCTCTTCCTAGCTGTTTAGATTAATTTATTTTAAGATGAGCTTTTAGCCGCCTCAGTGACGGAAGCATAAGGACAACGATTTGACAATGCTCTACGGCAGCCGCTCAGTACAAAGTAAAAAACTCAGACCAATTACTGCATCGGTCTTGGGGGATTAGCAAACAAGAAGCCACTTGCTTTAATGTTCTCTAGCCACATGTTCAACTGCTAATCTCCAGCGTTTAGCTTTGCAGTGACTTTGCAGGTATCCTGTGCCCCCGTGTGCCATCACCCCTCTGACTTTGCGGCTGCAGTATGATTGCTACCTTAGCAGGGACTGCTGTTTTGATCTGTATAAGGCAAGTACATTGCAACGGCTGTGTGCAAACCATTATCGCAGTGTAACAGCATCTCGACCAGTAATTTGTTGGCTCAGCAAGTCTTCACAGCACCCAGCCATTAGAGCGCCTCTGTTCCCCTTTGGCCTGTTTGAAGGCATGTTACACGAGGGCCTCCCGTGTTGTGCTCGAAGCGCTACATTCCAGTGCTGCTGCTGCGGTTTTCTGGGATTGAGTGAAGGTGGTAGGAGCCAAGCATGGTCTGGATCCAGCGCTGCCTGAACTGGTTGACTTTGGGCAAGTTGTCTGGCGCCCTTGAACTGCAGTGAACCAAAGTAGGAATTGGGCAAAACAAGACAGGACCTTAGAAAACCTGAGGCTACATCTTAACAGCTTTCCTGGGAAAAGTGCCATGCACTAATTATTTTATGCTATAACAATTTTCCAAATGCTGTCTTGGACCATGCTATGTCCAGACATCAGCTTTGCCCAAGGCTAGAGAGCTAATTATTTCAGCTTTGTTGACAATGGTGATTTATTACCATTAATTTCGCTTATGTCCCACACCTCTTCCATGGGGCTTGGGGGAACTTAACAGTGGTTTCCTTCTCCCTTAACACGCCTGGGGGATGAGCTATGGATGGAAGGCTTGCCTGGCCCAAGTTCATCCAGGGGGCTTCCTGGGTGAACAGGGAAATCCAGAAGCTGCCTTTTATTGAATCAGACAATTAAGCCATTGAACTTAATGTCGTTTAGCTCAGTGTGCCTCTTTTCAGGCTTCTGGCCAGCTCTGGTTTGTGGGAGTCCTCTTGGAAGGCAGAGACTTGGGATTCTTTTGCAAATGTTTAGCATGGCTAGTATTTTTTTAATTGAAATTGCCTTTGGATGTTTCGATTGCTTTAAATCTTGTGTATTGACGTGTTATGTGGCATTTCATTATTTGTGGTTTGTAGCTTTATGATACAGACAATGGAGTGATATAGAAAGAAAACACCACCACCCAACTCCGCAAGCGATGTGGGGAACCAAAGGACCCCCTCTACCCCATCCCGAATCTTCCCATGGCTTTTGTCTATTCTTCCTTATCCCATGGTCACTAGACCAGCCGTTGTGAAGGACCAGAAGGCATGTTGTTAGAGTGCCTCTCTGGCCACCAGAAGCCCTTTTCTCCTGGGGTTGACTCAAGAGTTCTTAGGAAGAAGATGTAGCTGCAGCCATCGAGTAACTGCTGGATCAGGAACGGCCTGTATATAAGCTCAGTCTTTTTCCAGAACTTCACTGGGTTATCAGCTTTGGCTGAGCGCCTCCTCCCCTGTGTGCTGAGGGCTAGCAGCAACTCTCCAGGCACCCCAGCCCTACCTGGGACCTTTGGCCTGCAAAGCACTGAGCTGTGATCCCCCCTTGGGCCCCTCTAATCTAAGTCCAGCATGTTTTGCCACTCCCCAGCGGCTGAAGAGCCTAACCTCAAAGCTGTGAATAGATGCATCTGCTTATTTGCCATGTTTGTATTGAGTCCACACCTGAAGGAATCCTGGCGTACCCTGTGCAAGCCCCTGGGGAACATTGCTATTCCAACCCAGACTCTTTGGTTCTCTTAAAAACGTCATACATGCTCCCACTGGAAGTTCTGCATGAGGAGAAACCCCAAATTCAATTATAAACTGTCTACTTGATGTGAAGTTCAGGTCCTGAGTGAGCTCTGCTCCAATTATTGCTTCAAATTAGTTTAAGTTTCTCCACTTCTTAACCTCTGGGGGCATTAAATCCCAAAGCTGATGCTTTGCTGCTGCATTTCAGATTAGAAGAGATCATCTAGTTATTTATATATCAATATGAAACAATTAGGATCCAGCTGCCCAGAGAAGCTAGTCGAAGGCATGTTGTGAAACACGGGTGGCCTTTGGAATAACCTTTCATTTTAGGATTACGAAAGCAGTGGCAGTTTGAAACGTACCTGTTCTTGTCAGCATAATTGGGCAGCTTGGATGAACAATCATTTTAATGGCTGGATGGAGGCGATAATATCATTAGTGAGTCCCAAGGAGTGTGTTTGATTTAGAACTTACCTTATCCATTGCTGACCTCATTTGCATGGAAAGCAACGCCGTCCCATTTTATGGATTTTTGAACTGTTACATGTGGAACTATGGGTTTGTGGAATTAAGATGGGTTAATTATCTTAAGGAGCGCCGGCACCCTCATGTGCCTACCCGGCCACTGAGAGCTCTGCCGGGGGCCCTCCTGTGTGAGCCACCCCTTGAGGAGGCGAGAGGGATGGCCGCTGGGGGAGGGCCTTCTCTGCAGCTGCTCCCTGTATCTGGAATGCTCTTCCCTAGGAGATTCACCTGGTGCCTTCCTTATACTCTTTTCGATGCCAGGAGAAGAACTTCCTTTAAAAAAAATTTAAAAAAATTGTTATAGTTAATGCCACTCAACCTTCTGTTTCGTGTTTTTATCTGTCTTTTATTAACATTGTATTTTAATACATTGTAATTCGTTTTTATTGTGTTTTATCTTATGACTGTGAGCTGCACAGAGGTGCTGTGACACAATTGGATGGCATACACATGTTTTAAATAAATAACTAAATAAATATAGTTTGTTAACCGTGAGCAGCACCCGTGCTCCTGTTATATGCATATAGCTTGAAAATCTCATTGACTCCTAACAATATGCCAACTTTATTCTTGGAATCTTGCACAAATCAGGTTGATGTGCAGATGTGACTCCATATGAGGGTTGCTGTCTACTCATCTATTGAACTTAATTGGGAATCTGAAATGCAGAGAATGCCTTAGAAGGACGTCTGGAGTTCTCAGATTTGAGAAACGCTGAGTGAGGCCCTGCCTGGATTCCCTCACATATTCTGGTGCGGCATAATCGTTATTTTCAGTGAAGCCAGATGTGAACCAGACCAGGTTAACCCTTTCTTCCCCTTCCCACAAAAACTGGCTCCACCCATCTATAGCCTCAGGCTCCAGTGAATGCGATGGCGACACCTCATTTTCCTTGTTTCCCGTCAGGGTAAGTCAGAGATGAATGTTAAGCAGACTTGGTGGCAATTACTAGAGAAAGGAAAAATGTGCGCATTTATGCTACCAATGATCAGAAACACTTTTGCTTAGAAATTCGTCTGCAGATATTCCCAAAAGCAAAGCCAAGCCGCGGTTCAGTTTGCAGCGTCCAACATGGGCATGCATGCTTGGTTCTCTTCAGTTCCCATGATGTACATTGCCTTGCGAATAGCCTTCAAGACACTCTTGTGTCTGGACACAGAATTTGGAGTGGATCTTGGATGCCTGCGAAAGCCACAGTGCTTCACATCTGTCGAGAACCAGCATCTTCAAATGTTCATATGCACCATGACACATGGCTGCGGTGTGGTTCACATTCGGCAGTGATGCGCATGTGAGATGCAACTAGTGCAAATACTGAAAGTCGCAAGAGCAGAACTGATGGTGATTTCATTAAGATCTTTGCTTTGGGGCTGTGGCTTTTGGCATCAGAGTCCCTGTGGACACCCACATTATTCCTCTAACAATTCAGCATCTAGAAGGTCAGGGCAGGGCGCTGAGTCAGATTAGGAGTGGCTGTGTGGGAGCCAGACATGGGGTGGGGGAGACAGGACGGGTGAGGTATGAGGAGCAGAGCAGAATGTCCAGGCGATAAACAGGGCAACTGTCCAGCGTCCAGCTTTTCCTCCAGTGCTGCGTTGAGGGGGCAGGCCCATGCTTGTAGCTGAGGTCTTCCAGGAAGCGCCTGGGTCGTCTGGGGTTGCCGAGCCGGGCAGCCAAGCAGAACTCTGGGGGTGGAGTGACTGAATGCCCTGAAGGGTTGGGCCTGCGAGCTGCAACGTGGCTGAGCCAAGCACATAAGCCTAGATATTATTCTTTCACAAGCCAGCATGTTTAGGGTATCTTCGCCTGGGATGGGGGTGGGCTTAAGATGTGTGGAACCCAAACAGCTTTCTATTCCCCAGGTACCTTTCCCAAATTCTTGCCTTTCACACTGATCTCCACAACTTTTGTGGAAAGAGCTTTGTTGTAGGGGCACCGACTTGCCATCTCTAAAATAAAAGTGAAGTGGAGTGGAGTCGTTGTGACTGGAGAAACTAAATAAGAGAAATCAATGGGTCAAGTTTTTTCCTAGTGCACAGATGGCAATGGCTTCACCTGCTGCCTTTGTTTGTAACGCAGCTGCTAAAGCCTTATGAGGAGCTGCCTTAATGTCAAGGCAATGACTTGAAGAGACTCAGAAGCCAGGAGTGGGGATAATGGCGTGAAGAGCAACTGAGAAGCAGGACCAAGCCCAAAGGCAGAACTGGAGGAGAAGCCATGAATCAGAGTCAAAACCCCTCAGAACTGAAGCTCTTGGGCACATCATGAGAAGGCAAAATTCCCTGAGGAGGCAGTCATACTAGGGGGCGTCAAAGGCGGAAGAAGGGGAAGCCCAGCTCTGGGATGGATGGGCTCCATAAAGGAGGCTGCAGTCTTGAATTTACAGGAGCTGAGCAGGGCTGCACAGACTGGGCGTTTCGCTGGGCTGTCATTCACATCAGAGGGCAAACCAAGAGGCAGAGAGAACAAGTCAGATGCTGGGTGCAAAGAAACAGCAGGGAGCAGCATCCCTTCTGCTGAGGTGAAGCTGCAAGCCAGTTTGGTCAGATGAGGCCCATCCAGTTCTAGAATGCTCTTCTCCAGGGAGTTGCAGTTCTGTGACACAGGCAGGACTGGGAAAGGATCTGGAATGATGTTTGCAGAGAGACTGGCTCACAACAGGAAGCCGGGCTCAGGTGTTCTGGATGCATTTAACCCAGTTAGGCAAACAGTCCATTTCTAACCCAGTACTTTTGGCTGTGACTCCACTGAATTTGAACATTCTGGGGATGTCAAACATGCGCTATACCACCGAGCTGTGGCATGGAGTCTCTGTCCACCAGAAAAGTAAAACCATGAAATTGGTGTAGTTCTATGCACATCTCAGGGCAGTACATCATATCAAAGATATGCTGTCTTAGTAAAAGCATAACTTTTGCAAGTAATAATAAAATCATGACTGTTGCAAACATACTGTACCATACACACAGTAAATTATTCAAGTGACAAGACAATTGCTAGAGTTAAAATCTATTATGCAGCTTTTCAGACTTTTGGGGCACCATCCCATGTAGTGCCTGTAACACTCTGAACCCTCTGGGTTTGGGAATCCAATGGCGAATGAGAGGAACATGGACGAGAGGCTGTGTCTGTGCTTTTCTCACCCTCTGGAATGCTTGGAAGGCTGGTTCTGGCTGCCTAAAGGTACAATCCGAGGTCACTTCAGACAGCAGAAAGGCCTCCGACCACCAGCATCACCCAGCTAGTGTGGAGGGCTGAGGCCCCACTGGGATTTCCTGATGGAGCCTCAGTCCTCTGCCCCCTGCCCCTGGGGTCCCCCCCCCGCCCCGTTCTGCTTCCCCATCACACCTACACACTGTGGAGCTGCAGCTGGCATGGGAGGAACTCTGCTAATTGCAAGAAAAGGAAGAGGGTGCTCTGGATTTGGAGCCCAGCTCCCACTTTGGACCACTTTCCTGAGGTTGGGCATTATTGGGAATGAAAGAGGCAGTTGTTCCTGGTGTGCATTTCAGGGGCAGGGAGACTGGATGACAAGCCTTTTCCCCCTTAGGCATTTCATCTTAAGGTTTTATTACTTTCACTGCTGCTGTTTTCAGTGTTTATCAGATACCCTGCATTTAATGTTTTTGAACTGGCTTTATTGTCTGAGCCTTCCCGAATGAAAATAAGTAACACTTGACATCTGTCTTTGCCCTTAAAGCCCATTTGCAATGGGCAAAAATATCTCCACACATGCTTTTGAGATGTTTCTGATTTGTATTAAGAAGATATTGATATAATTCAATGGGTGAGAACAGCCTTGAGATATCATGTCATTGTTTATATGGATACAGAAGCAACTGAGATTTTTATATCTTTTGGCATTTTATAAATGCAAAAGCTTTGTAAGTTTTCATACATTTGCACTAAATGCTGCACTGTCTAATTTATGCCATGCTATCAGATCAAATGTATGGCAAACGTTATTGTATGCATTTTTCAAGGAAAGCTTGCACAGTGATGTCAAACCTTACAGAGAATGTTTGATATTACATACAGGGAATTGCGTTCTGTGAATCAAAAGGAAAATTTCTGTGTTCAGACAAAATGAGAGTACTCGTGAATGTTTGTCGGTTACTGCTGTATCTTTGCACTTGCCTAGAATGATATTCCACTCTTAGTAGTATTTAGGAGGCTGCTGCTATTATAAAATTCAATCTTTGCTCTCTCTTCCCAAATTTTATAGGGTGCTTAATATTCAGGCCAGTAAAGATTGCAAAACTCTTTCCATTCTAACAGTTAACCTCTTGGGTTGAAATTTTCCGTAGTTCTGGACTGAATTCAGATTACTGCAAGAGAGTTCTGTCCAGAGCTTTTAAAACTAGTGGGATTTTGGCTGGATGGGCTGTGCATTGCTTGCGCCCATAGCGAGGAGGGCTGCTGTTTTGCTCAGCAACAGATAACTTTTCTCATCTTGAAGTCAGTAAAGCTCTGTTTTCTTTTCAGTGCTCCGCTTCTCTGCTTTAAACATTATCACGGTTTACAGAACATCGCAGCTTTATTGCAGTGCCCTGAAAGTTTTTAATGTGGTTCAGTGAAAAGAAATGTAAGCACTTTAAAAAGGGTCTCATTCCATATTGGCCTTTAATGTGATGCTGTGATGTTGCAGAGAAACCTGGCATGCTCCCTGCTGCTTGGCATCTCCGCAGCTGCTGGGGCATTAACCCCGGCACCCCCCTCCCCACCCGCAATGCTGCGGTCCTGAGCTGAACACCCACCCCACCCCACCCCACCACAGTCCAGCATGGCTTTCTATGTGTTCCATGTGCTTTATGGATCACCATTTTGCAAAAGAGGTTGCAGGTGCAGGGAGTGGGTAGCAATCCAGCATATTCTTTCTTCCCCATAAAAAGAGGCCATAGCTCCCTTTCTTGCTAGACTGGGGGTCCAGCACTTACTAGAGTACAAACAAAGAGAGAAAAAGATGCAGCTGCTATCTGCATCTTTGAGGTAATTTCTGTTTTGGCCCCTAGACTGCCCAGGTCTTCGTGTGTTTGTAAATTGAAGTAACTTTCCATGGGCGTGTGGTCATGAACCAGACCTGTTGGTGGACTGTACCATGTCATATTGCAGAAAGCTTAGACCGGAGGTGGGAGGGGCTCACATATTTGAATGTAGCCTCCAGAGTTACCGCTGCCCTCGCCCCAAACCAGTGAATCTCCCCTCCAAAAGCAGAGAATTTTTCTCCTCCCTCTCAGCATTTGCTCCTTGTCCTCTTTCATGGCAGACTTGCTTGATGGGCGGATGATGCCAGGGCTCCTGCTCTCGCTCCTCCTCTTCCTCGCCACCGTCATCTGGTTCAGAGGGAGCAGCAGACGGATGTGCCCATTACAGTGGGGGAGCGGAGGAGTCCGCCCAGGGGACTCTGGGCCAGTGTGCAGGTGCAGGCCCTGGTCAGGCATTTCAGACACTTGGACTGGCATTTCTTTCCCTGGTCACACGCAGTCATGGGGCACCCAGGTATGTCCATATGCTGCTGAATATTGTGGACTTCTCTTCCTTCAGGAGCTGTAACATGATCTCATTCAATCTCTTACAGACGGGGGCAGAACAGCCCCAGGGAGTGTACTTCTTGCCTGAGTTTGCCCTTTCTCCGCAAGGAAGTTTCTTGGAAGACACTGCGGGAGAACAGTTCCTTACCTACCGCTATGATGATCAGGTTTGTCTGGTGAATATGAAAATGATGGCGTTCCTTTCATCTTTTCAGGGAGATACGGGGACATTGGCAGTCACAAAGCAGACCAGTTTCTGATGTCTGTTGCAATAATTTTTTAAAGGGAACAGACTTAATTTTGTTTTTGCTGTAATACACACCCCCACAACACACTTACAAGCTTTGTTCTCTACATAAAAAGAAAGGTACTTAAAGAAATTTTACAAAAAAGCTAAATAATAATAATAATAATAATAATACAGTCAAGCAGCACTTACAATACCAAACTCAAACCTTGGTTGGTGTTCCTAGAGAGAGCCTTTCTTCCAAACCAGGTAATGCAAACTTACCTAATTTTGCAGTTCAACTCACTTTGCAAGCCAAAATTTGCAAATCATAACAAAATTGCCAAATCAAAACAAAATGGGCAAATCATAACTTCTCTAAATGTTACAATAAACTTTTCCAGTTTTGTTTACACTGCACAAATAAACGAGTATATTAAAAGTGCACAGACAACTGTTATATTAGTGAATATGTTAAAATGCAGTATAATAGAAAAATGGCTTATGCATAGAAAATTGAATACAAAATGTTTACATTTTATTAACGAATTTTCATGTAAATTAAAAAAAACACATACCACAAAATTCAGGATGCACTGACTGGAAATGTGAGAACCAGAGAGAAAGTATAATTGACAGCTCTCTCTATTCCTACCCTCATGTGCGGCTACGGCAAAGAAGAACAGAACTGGGACTTATGAAAACAGATGTGAGCCGAAATCTTGCTAACCATTCCCGCCTGTATTCTAAGTGTTCTTCTAACTGCACGAGGCCCTGGTGCAGCCCCGTGACCAATGCTGCTTTAATGGAAAACAGCAACAAGATGCAAGATTCCCGACTGCACAAACACTTAGTTTCCACTTCACCTTATTTTACAACTGCACAAAATGTGTCCAGCAGCACATTAGAATAAACCTGGAACCCTTCGCATAACATCCATTTGGCATAACATCTGAGCCAGCCCCTGAAGTTGCACAGCAGAATACTCCGTAGCTGTCAAAAGTACATAGAAACAGAAGCTGCCATAAACAGAGCCAGGCCATCGGCCCCTTTGCCCAGTTTTCCCCAAGTGGTTGGCCAGGGCTTTCCCGGGTTTCAGGCAGACGTCTCTCCGAGCCTGCCTGGGGAAGCCGAGCATCACACTTGGGACCTTCGGCGTGCAGAGCAGGCGCTCTGCCGCTGAGCTGCGCCCCTCCCTTTGGTAAAGAGGCGTCCTGCTCAGAGGCCACCCTGGCCTAGGCAAAGCTGTCTCGCCGGAGAGCTCTGCTCAGCGCAGATGGTGCGAAATAAATGTTTTTTAAAATCATCTCTGCCCCGCCAGCTGGAATTGTATTTTGTTCAGCCAGATACCCTAAACAGGAGAGTATTTGTTGAAGTATTAAGATAAAGATAGGTAAAATTAGACAAAATCTGGAGGATGGAGGATGAACTTGAGCCTCTGAAGAGAGGGCCATTTTACTAATCCCCCCTCCCAGAATTTATTTATTTATTGTCATGCTTCTATCCTGTCTTTTTTTTTTCTCCAAAGAACCCAAGGCAGCCTGTATCAGTCCTGCTCTCATGTTATCCCCACAGAAGCCCTGTGAGTTATGTTAGACCAAAAAGACGTGACTGGTCCAAAGCTTGATGACTGGGTGGCAACTAGAACCAAATCTCCCAGGTTCTGGTCCAGCACTCTAACCACTACACCACACTGTTTCTCCTTGGAAGGACACTGCATTGAGGGTATCTCAGGAAGGAAAGTGTGACTAGGCTACCAGGAAGGAAGTTCCTCCATGCAGTCTCTGCTAACCTACCTCCTTCCAGAAACGAGTGTTTCTCATTGTTTCAGGCTTCCCTAGGAAGTACTGGATCTCCCTTGCGTGAGGCAGGTTTTGCTTGTGCAGTGCAGTTGGTGCAACCCACTGGTTGTGCAACAGCAGAGGTGAATTGGTGGGGGTGTCAGGGCCCCACTGTAAACTGTCCAAAGCCCCCACACAAACCTAGCGAGAAGTTCCCAGTCTCTGAAAAATTACCCCCTACTTTCACCACACTTTTGTGAAATTCAACAGGAGGGAATTTCACCCTGTTCTGGTAAAACCCCACATCTAATCTTTTTTTTTTTTTTTTGGAAAATCACCATAGGTAGACAGTGAAGGGAGAAAAAGAGCAGTTTTACTCGCATGATGAGGTAGGAAAGCAAAGTATTTTGGTTACCCCTGGAGGTAATTCAGGTGTGACCTAAACACCTGGAAAAGCAATAATTTACCAAGCAGTAAAACACAGCTGCGAAATGGGCCCCACTTATGATAAACTTGTTAAAAGGGAAAGTGATTGGGCTTTGATCAAAAGAGCTTTCACGGAATGGAGCAATATTTGGATGGCAAGGAAATGCAGCCCAACTGGCTCGGATGTGTTTCGGAGACTGCCCAGCATGTGCTAATGCTGAAAGGAGATGGGAGATCCAGGTCCCTTTGCCGCTGACACTCATCAAGGTGATGGGACATTTTCCCATGTCCTTTATTTAAGAGCAAGCCTTAAAATACCCAAGGAGCAAAGCCAGCATTCCAGGGAGGTGCTCGATCACGTTCCCCTGTGTCTCAGGAAAGCACAGCACAGAACTGTTTCTGGGCCTTTGGCAGCCTAGGTGAGATGTGACAAGTCCTTTCTCCTCCTCTATACAAAAGCTGAACCTTCTACTAGACCTGGTCTCCTCAGCTCTTCCTTCTGGCCTGTCATCATTACTGTTCAACATTTACTTCCTTCATTCTGAAATTTTAAACCCATTTCTCCAGAGAGTGATTTTGTTTGAGGACAGGAGAAGGCAGGACAACTTCTTCATCTTGTAATCTGGGCATTCATTCCACAGCTGGTATGTAACCTTGTTTGAAATAATGCTGCTACTTAGACATCTTTGAAAATGCCTTTGCTATCTTGAAAAGACTTTCTGTTAATTTGAAACGGGAGACAAGTAAAATACTAACGGGAACAACTTGTCCTCTGTTCTGTTACAGCAATGCTGTGTATGGATTCGTGTTCACCCCTCATAGTTCATTATGTTCTGTTTTGGTCTGACGAGGGTGAGCTGCCCTAGATTTTTCAACCATGCTGTATAAACCCCTTATGTGCAGTCCGGCTTCTAGATATTAAGGAAATACAAGGAGACCAGAAGGCTTGCAGTTCTACACACTCATGTATTATCAGATAACTGGAAGAAAAGGAACTGCGATTTCCCAAGCCAGTATTCCTACAGGGTGCACTAGACTACATTTAATCTAGCAATACCATTATTAAATGTTAGTCTAGTGCACTGGTTGGTGCTGGACTTGTACCAAGAAGAGCTGAGTTCAAGTCTCCACTCTGCTATTGTGCACATGCCTTATTCCGGGGATGCAGAACGTCAGGCCTAGGAAGTAAACCTGGTCTTCTTGTGGCTCCAGTTCGGACCTCTGGCGAGAGCCGGAAGGCCTTACCTGGCCCGCTTTCCGGAACCCTGACCATGGGGCAACTGGGGCTTTTGTGCAGGCCCCCCCAGTCAGGAAGGCCGAAATGGCTCTCCTAAAGCGCAATTTCCATCAGTAAATGCTTTGCACACACTTGGGCGCCACAAAGCATGTCTCTTACCTTTGGCTGTGCCCGCCACTGGAGTGTGGCCCCAAAGTTGAATTTGGCTCTTGGGTAGAAAGGGATTCTGCTCCTCTGCTTTACACATTTGTTTGAATGTGCAGGGTCATTGGAGTGTGGGTACTTTCCTCCCTGAACTTGTATTTATCATGCAAGTTCCCAGCATTATGTCAGACAGTCCATAATTAATATAGGGAATATTAGATAATCGGTTGCTGGAGTTCAAATTTAACTTACTGCAAAATTGATTTTGCTGTGATATATGAATACTCTGTCTTGCAGAAATTCTTGGCCAGAAACAAAGATTTTCCCTCTTATCCAAAATAATATGGGAGGATATTCAAATGTTTGGATCAGTTCTTGGATACCTTGGAAATAGCTCTCCCTCCCTCCTGTTGCTTTTCTTTATCATCTTTTGATTTTTTCTTCTGCTGTTTTAGCTGCCACAAGTCCCCCCGCCCCCCATTCTTTTTTTCCAGATATTAATAGTGTTGGAAAATGTAAATGCTCTTGTTTTCTTGAGTCTCAAAGTACTGCTTCCAAGTAATAAAATTGTTCCAGATGACAGACCACCAACAAGGACACCAGTGTTGAGTAAGATTTGGAGAGAACTCCTCTGTTTCTTCTCCATGATTTACAAAATCTATAGCAGTCTTCCCCAACCTGGCACCTTCCTGATGTGCTTGACTACAGCCCCTATCAAACCCAGCCAGAAGGCTACAAGTTGTTTTGACTGGGGATAATGGGCTTTGTAGGTCAGTGTATTGGAGGACATCAGGTTGGGGAAGACTAATCCACAACAAAGATAGAATCTTGCCTTTGATCCGTCAACTGGGTGATGAACCATGAGGTACGTCATGAGCTCACCTGTTAAGCTCTGCACAAGGAGATAATGATTTTGTTTGTTTGTTTGTTTGTTTCCTGGAGATTAATGGGAATACATCTCTCTGGTGGAACTCCTCCTCCATACATGAAAGAGACTCGCATGGTGGAGACACACACTGTACCTACAACCTGGAGTGTTCTCACCTTTATTCGGCATTCTTGGCTTCCCCTTTCAACAGATGAATTTCCTGGCATATGAAAGCAGGGGCTATCTGCTTTGGTTGGTACCCAGGATGGGTCCTTCATGGAAAAAGTATTTGGCTTTTTTCAGGGTCCCTCCCCCTTTTTCTGAATATATTGCATCAAAATAGTATTGTCTCGTGCACGACTTTTTCCGTGTTTGATTTATATTCACTTTGGTGCTACATTAACTGCTCCTAATCAATGGTGTAGTCCTCACAAACTTTGGGTGCTTCTATCAAGACAGAAAACACGGACACTTGAGCAATGGCTTCTGACTGTTACTGCCAGGAGCTCTCTGTCTGCAAGCCCTCTTGGTTTGCGCTGCCGGTGGCAGCCGGGCTTGCTGGATCAGAGGACAGGCTGGCCCCATCCTGCACCTTTCAGTATTTACGTGTTAGGTGCTGTCCTTTCAAGGGACCGATGCCTGAATCGTGTTCCTCTTCATTCTGCATGCTTGGCTTCTTGTGGCATTTATTTTTTTCGTCTTGATTTGTTAGCTGCCTTGGAAGTCCCCCTGTGGGGATAGAAGATATATCATCCAAATGTGTTTGCGTGTGCAGTGCCAATTAGAACAGTCTTACAAATAAGTCCTCACACGTAATTGGCCGATGGCTTTAAAAGAAATTGAACAAGCCTTGCTTATATTTTACTTAAATTTCTAATTTATGGCAACTGGATGGTCCGAAGAACGGTGGTGGTATTTTTCTTCTTGGTCAAGGAAGTGGCTATTCACAAACTGGAATTAGAACCCCACTTAAAAGCAAGCCATTTGTGTGCCTTTCCACTGATATCCTGCGGATTTTCAGCATGGGCTTAATGTTATCCAACACCAGTCAAAATGATCGCTGGGGAAAATAAGACGCAAGTTAAATTCTGCATAGGGGAGAATGGATATTGGCTTGGAACAATGCCTTTATAGTCATGTGTAGGCTCACGTCCTCAATCCTGAGTCAGAGAAGGCTCTCTTGTTGAAGGCTTAGAATGAGATTTCCAAAGTTCTCAATTCTGCACTGAATTCTACGTACATCCTTCCATTTTTAGTTACAAAACTTCTCATTACTTTGGAGGAATTCAAGCTCAGGGCCACATTACATGCACTTAACGTATTTACCAAGTGCGTGAAGTCCTTAATCTCAGTGCAGCAGTTGGATGCTACTTTCTTGTTAGTGGTTCCTTACACAGCTTTGGTGCTCTAGTCTGATGGCACATATTCATGTTGGAATCCGACTTGAGCAAGGTCATCAAGAGAAGCTGGGTAGAGTCAGCATATTTTGTGTCTCGGGACATGTTCATGTGAACATGTCTGTCACTGGATTGCAGTACCACCGAAGGGTTGTATGTCTGAATGAGCATATGCTGATAACTTTTCATAATCTTATGCAACTCAAAAGCAATGTTTTATTATGACAATGTATTCATAACTTTGTGTTTACATACACAGCACTTAGTTACTCCATTTTCTACCCCTTTTCTCATTCCTTTGTGCATCATGAGTGAATATTTCCTAGTTATGTGTGTTGGGAAAATTTGGATAAATCCTGGCAGGAAAATGTTGCTTATATGTGTCTTTGTGTTATAGAACCAAACCTGCACTCTTTCTCAAAAGCATCGGCTTTCCAAGCCAAGTCACTGTTTAATATTTCTCTTCCTTAAGAAAATGGCACTCCCCCCCCCCATCCCCTTTCATTCTTCTTCTCCCTTCAAGCTGTAAG
The DNA here is from genome assembly GCA_023646645.1 of Varanus salvator macromaculatus. NCBI lineage: Eukaryota > Metazoa > Chordata > Lepidosauria > Squamata > Varanidae > Varanus > Varanus salvator. The sequence continues at coordinate 12,781,222 of JAIXND010000786.1, forward strand.
CCAGAACAGACAGGCCATTCAGTCAAATACACAATCACTGCTACAATGTTGCTGCATAGTCCCTGCAGAAATTCACAGTTCACCAAGAAGTATTTAGCTAGCTAGCCCAGAGTGCTTCCGGAGCTGTAGCCAATCAGAAAGGTGTGGGCTCAGGGTCTGAGTCTTCTTGATAAAAGAATGTAACAGATGAGCTTATGAGTTCATGAATGGATTCTAAGAGCTGGTTTTCCTATCCCTGCTCCATATCTGGTATCCAACTTACCAGAGTTTGACTTTGGACAGAATAGGATATTATGGGTCCAACCCAGGAAGTCTTTAATTATGGCAAATGAGAAATGATGAGGAAGGGAGTGATACACATATTAATTTATTAATTTATTATTAGATTTATATTCTGTTTCCCCCCCTATGGGTTACAAAATTCTTCTTCTCTCAGTCTTATCCTTATACCAACAACCCTGTGAGGTAGGCCGGGCTGAAAGTCAGTGGCTGCCCCAAAGTCACGCAGTTGGCTCCGTGGCTGAGCGGGGACTTAGAACCCAGGTTGCCTGCATTCCAGTCCTGTGCTTTTAGCCACTATGTCACACAGGCTCTCAAGGCATCCAGTACTTTGTGGCTCAGGGAAGGTTTGAAGGTGTATTGCCCTGGTCAAGGTCCAGCGTGCCAGCTGCTATATCACATTGGTGAATAGCTGGTGTTTGAATGCCGGTCTGGCCTCTACATTTATGTTCAGTAAAAGATTCAGTGTTGGTCCAAGTTAAGCCATTTAAAAGTGACATGAATCAGCCCACTTGCAGCCTAATCTGAATTACCTTTACTCAGGGGTCTGTTGTGTCCAGTTGGATTTCTAAGTATGTTTGCTTCGGGCATTCAGTGTGGAGGCTCCTCTTCCGGCCCATGGAGGCTGCTTGCACCACTCAGGTGCTCTCTGTCTTCTGAAGACGCAGCCCCGGGAACATGTCTGCTGTGCTCTCTGTACAGCTGCTCTTCCTAGCAATGGTTTAGTCTAAATGGGGGGAGGACAATGCATGATGCTTGAAGGGGGAGGCCCAACAGGTGTGGGAAGCAGAGGCTGCGCTTCTCAGTGCTGGCCCTTGAGGCTTCAGACGGCATTTTGAAGGCTACAGTCTTAAGTGCTGCCTAAAAGTGTAGAAGGTCTATGAGAGTCACTTCAAAGCAAACGCTTGCTGTGCGTATCTTGCATTTTGTGTGCTCAACTGGCTCCTATGGACACGATCCAGCCAAAGTTCTTAAATCCCATTAATTGTGATATTGATTTATTTTGAAGATGTCCTGCCCTTCAGTCAAAAGATCCTCAAGGCAACCGGCAATGGATCGTAACAAAACAATATATAAACTGAAGCTAGAAGTCATTGTCTGTATTTTCCTCCAGTTTTGCACTGTTTGCATGGATCATATCCTGAAATAAGTAAATATAATTGTGAGTATTTTTAAGGGGAAATGTTTTTCCTGTCCCCTAATGATCTGTAAAAAATAAAACTAGAAATTATATAAAGCCACTTACTTGTTTTACATTATAACAGAAATGTTAAAACTATATGAACAAATGAAGAGAAGAGATTCGTTCTTTAATCAGCTGAAATGTGCTTTTGATTTGTGGCTGTGTTGGTGGAGCAGGAAGGCCAGGAAATGTTACTTGCTCTATGAAGTCAGTCTTGTGTCATAGGCAGATATGGAATAACTCAAAACTGATGACCGTGGTTCAAAACAGGGTGTTTCCCCCCCCCCCTCTACTTTTGCTTGGGCTTCTCAGTAGGCTGAGTCTCTGTCAACCAGTTCTGGGCACTGTGACTCACACTTGCTCCAGCAATCAAAGCAACGCAAATACTTTGAAGGTCCTTGAATGGTGGAGTGGCCGAGGGAGCAGAAATCTAATTTAAACAATTGCCAGTTTTACCAGAAAATTTTGCAGTATAAATTTATTTAGATTAATGTAAGGCTCAAGCACCATCGGCTGGCGGGGAGATGTTTGCCTCAATGTCATGAATTGGGGGAATGTAAGAGCTGAAATTTTAGGGAAAAGAGTCAATGAGAATGCTTAACCTTCCCAACCCTTCATGACTTTCTCCCAAACTTCCCGCCTCCCTCACTGTGCCTTCCCCCTGCAGTCAGGCCATGATACTAGAAGTGCGCTTGGCTTGGAAAAATGTCCATGGGGGGGGGGGGTTGGGGATGTTTGCATGTGCAGAAGGTTCAGCTCCTCTCACCCAGATGTCCATTTGGCTCTTGACCAAATACATGACCAGGGAAGATCTGGGTTTCATGCATCCATCTTGTGTGGCATCTGGAGCTTCACCCTTGTAAGTAACAACAATACATAATCAGTAAAACGTATCATTTCATACAAACAATACAAACTTGGATCAATGTTTAGTTGCTATGAAGCCAAATCTGCCAGTGCCAAACAGAGACCTTTCATGCAAAATAAAAACACTGCTGACTGTTGACCTTTACTTGCTAATTTAGCTAGTTAAGGGAGCGAATCCTATATCCTTCCATTTAGTTCTTATTGATTTGTGCACCTACTACCTATGTACCTTGTAAGCAAGCATCACCGTACACCTGAGGTAATTAATGTTAAACTTGCAGCATCATATTTATTGAATTCTTTCCTGCAGTGTTTGCCATGAGAAGGAAGAGGCTCCTCTTTTCCCTCAGGTCCTGAGGCAGAGGCATCTGTGAATACAGCAAAGGTGGAGCTGGGATGAAGCTTGAGAGAGGAAAGTCAGGGACCTGGATGTGTCCATCAAGAGACACAGAAGGTCTGTGATTGGCACAGGCATTGGGTGCAACCTCCTTTTCTTCATCATGGGGACATTTGATCTCATCAAGAGATAAAAGTAACCTAATCGCATTTGACTATTTGAAATGCACCAATGGAGAAATAGATACTTAGAAGACTAGATCTTAGAAGAGTAGGCCCACATTCAGGAAGGACATGCTCTTATCTCTGGCCAGCTTTTGATTCTGGTGAAACTGCTGCTTGCAGAAAGCCCAGTCTCGGTGTGATTTTGGAAGAGGTAATTGGAAACACACTGCTGGCTAAGCTGTCAAGCTCTTCTTTTGCTGGGACTTGTTGACTCTCTTTTAGTTTACCTCTTGAAATCTAGTTTAGAGGTCTTGGAGCTCTGTCATGCTTTTTGTTGCCATCAGGCAAACCTGACTGACCTCAGGTCCCAGCACCTGCATCTCCCCTCTGCATTTTTAAAAATTTGCTATAAGAAACCTTGGAGCAGCAGCAGCAGCAGATGCAGTTACGGGGTGAAGTGTGAAGGGATGTTTGGTCTGCTTTCTTCTTGAGTAATAAATAAGAACCCTGTCAGGGTAAATAAATTCCCTGCATATTTAGATAGTAGAAGGAATAAACAAATTCTTTGTGTAAAAAGCAAGTCTTCTGATATTACAATTCATATCGGCTCTAGAGAGAGATCTTAATGCAGCATGTAGACTAAATCTTCTTATGAGTGCTTCTTTTGTTATTTATTTTTTATTTGATTTGCATGCCACCCTGTTAGCCATAAGGCTCTCTGGGCAGCTCAGAAGGTATGCACAAGATGATAAAAGCTCCTGACTGCACAGGGGACGCCACTTTTGCTCCCAGAGTAGTGTGAGTGTCCATGTGGACAAAATTCTTTATTCTTGCTTTGAATCTGCAGTTATCCTTTCTGTCTTAAGTGTGGAGAATAAATTTATGGCACGTGTTATGTGCCATGATGACTTCTCTAATATAGATAAGTCCATGAAGCTAAAGTAAGTCTTGTTCAATTTGTAACTGCAGCTAAGGAGGCAGGAAAAAGTACGACTTTTCTACATTGCATTCTTCCATCATTTTTTAGTAATTAGAGAAGTTATTGTACAATCATAATAAATACTTGCCTGAGTCTCCAGTGGGACTGTCCTTTGCTTAAAGTTGTGGAATAGCAGAATGCTTATGTATTGGCTGGACTGAACTACCACCTGGAATTTAGGAAGGGCATGCTAATATTGCAATCATAGTGAAGTGAGCAATATTATATTGGTGTTTGGTACCATAACGTTAAGGAAACCTGTGAGCAACAACTGTGAAGAGGAAGAAATTTCAAGGGAAGCTGCAGTACAGAGCAGAAAGTTCTAAACTTTGTTCAGCATCAAGGTAATGCAGAGTCGAACCATTCTATCTTGTAGGGAAGGGGAGTTATATATGCACAGGAACCCTTTGGAACTGATCTTAATGCCTGAGTTTTCTACCTAGGAATTGGCGCCTGAGTACAAATGCATCATATAAAATTACTTTGACTTGAGGACCAGTAGCAGTTTCATGGCTGGTAAATTTCAAAGCTGGATCCTGTCAGAATGGCGGTGGGGTGAAGCACAGCAGTGTGTGTAGCTAGCTGCAGAAGCAAAATCCTGAAGCTATTCCAGAGCCATCAGAGAGAGAACATGATCTGGGCGCCTCTGTAGGAGTCTTGTGCCGCGCTGGTCTACTATGATGAGGAGGCTTAAAGGCCAGTGTGGCTGCTTTCTTGCAGTAGCATCCCTTGGCAAGGCCAGGGTGGTGCTGGGGCAGGCGGGATCCCTCGCCTGACGTTCCCAGTGTCTCATTTTTCAGGACCTACTGTGTACTTAACTATCCACACCAAGAAGGAAGGCTAGAGTTGTGAAGGTGGAATTCTGGAGCAAAGGCCTTGGATGATGTGTGGAAATATTCTTTCCAAAGGCAACTTGAATGTAGAATAACGCTTTATGAAAGTACTGCAAGTGATTCAATTATGTGATGAACCAGTGGAGTGGTCAGAGAATATCGAAGTCCTCGGAACTTTGGAATCTGATTAGATTCTTGTGGCATTATTTCAAGCGGCAGGGACGATACGGTGGTAAATGGCCCGATTGCTAACCTGTGTGATAGAGTATTGAGTTTCTTACAACAAATTAGTAAGCTAAAACCACCCCTTCCTCTCAGGCTAACTAATTTGATTTTCCTTTTGCTGCAGGCAGGCATGCAGTAAGGTCATTCTCTCTTTACAGGCGGCCATATGGACTTTAGAAAATTGAAAACATTTGGAACTTTTTTATTTAAAGGAAGAGCTCCTCGTCTATTAGATTTGATCTTCTGCCTCTTGGGACTAAAAGGTCTCTGTTAAATCATATCCTGTTAAGTAGAACTTTTCATGCTTGTCACATGCTTAGAAGTGGGGTTTTTTTTTTAAGATAGCTCTGAAACATTTATTCTGCATTGTGATGGTGGTCCATTCTGCTTCGCCATGGTTAAAAACTGAATTCAGAATTAGATGAACCTTTCATTTCATCCTGTAGGGTGCAATCATTTATGTTAACCACACATATATAGATGAAAAAATGGGTTAGCCAATTTAATTAGAAATAAGGTTCCTTTAGAGACAGCTAACAAGCCAATTATTTGTTTGTTTGTTTGTTTGTTTCATTTTCATACTGCCCTATAGCCCTGAAGGTCTCTCTGGGCAGTGAACATGTAGAGGATGAGTTTAAAACATATAACAGTAAAATATATAACAGAACTTGGTAGAACACAGATATCTTTGCTTCCCCTCCCCGCCACTATAGGTGCACCCCGCCCCAACACACACAAGCTTGGGACCCAAACATGCACTGAGCTGGTGCTGAATGGGCACTAAATGGACAATGCCCATTGGCACTGTTCTTCAGCAGCCACCCAAGGCCTCTGCTCAGCGGGTCAGGCCCTTAAGTGGGCTGTGTGCTGTGGAAGGCCTGCCTCTACTCTGCAGGTATCGAGGCTTGTTTGTTTCATTACACAATAAGCTAGCAGACTTGAACTTATTTGTGCATTCAGGTTTCCAGTTGTGCATCCAATATTTGTGAATTCAGGTTTCCAGTGCTTGAGTTCATGGGTGGCTGAGGCTTCCAGAAACATCTCCTCTAAGCTGGCTCTATCTGATGGCACATCTCCTTGGTTCCATCCCATGAAATTTCTGCCATCGGCTTGATTCCAGTGTTGCCCATGGAAACCCTTTGTGTTAAGCAAAATATTTAAAAGGAACCTCCAGGACACAGGCAGAGTACTCCTGAGTGCTGGATGCTGATGGCTTTGCTTGTAAATTTTTTGGTGGCCATAGGCTGGCCCCAGTTGGAAACGGAACACTAGACTATATGGAAGTGAGTGAGTCGACCAGGGCCACAGACTGAGAGGGAAGCTCCACGCTTCTTAGCTCCTCTTGATCCTCACTCATTCCTTTTACCTCCAAAGGACTGCGCACATACTTCTCCCAAACCTATTTTCATTCCAATCAATCCTCCTTCAATAAGTTTATGTCAAATATGAATGCAGCTTCTGGTGACCAGAATAGGTTTTTCAAAATCCCCATGTTCTTCCCTCATTTGGCCTGCACAGGCAGCCCAGTCCTGTCTTATTTCTGCCTCCAGCATAAGGGTCAGGAGAAATGCAAAGCAGACATGCAAGGTGGCTGCTTCCAACCGGCATGTACTGAAGAGCGTGCTCTCTGGCGTATTTCCGCCACGCAGCCACAGGTGTCACTGCATGAGGCCAGGGCAAACAGCTCTGCCTCCTTTTGCACTGTGCCTCCTGCTCTTGGTAGAGCAGCCTTGTTGGGTCACTGGGCATATCTGGAATTCTGAGTCAGTGCCACAAGGATTCTCACAAAACGGTGGCCACGGCGGCTCAGCAAAGTCACGTGCTGCTTGGTCTTGGCTTTTGCTTTGTCCAGTTCATGCATTGCCGTTTTAATGCGAGACTTGCTGACTTCACAGCCCTTGCTGACTTAAACTTACCAAAATGTACTTTTTGAAGGAGACAAAACAAAGGCTTGGTGGAGATGGCAGCTTGTAAGCCAGCAATTTTTCTTAGCTGTTCTGCTCTTCTTAGCATGAGGGATTGAATGAATTTCGTTGATGGCAGCATGGGAACAATAACAAGCAACTGTGTGTTGTGGTTAAGCAGAGCTCATGAAAGCCCCTGCGTTGCTTCCACTCCTCTTGGAGCCTGCTGACATTGGGGTTATTCATCACCTCCTGTGACTGGGTGCACCAGTTTAGAAGAAAACTGTGAAAGTTTCCAGGAAAACACATGGGTAGGTCTGTACTTGCCAAGGAGATAGTAGTCAGGTGTTGTCCTTAGCAGATCTAGAAATGCAAATTGAAAACTATAAAACTGTTTCTGAAAGTTCAGAAAAGACCAATAGCACAGCTTTAATTCAACTCGAAGCCTCTGTCTGGGTTGACGGACACCAGCCTGCAGTCAGGAAAGCGGTAGATGAATTGGGTTTCCCATGTTATGATTTAATTTAAAGCTAACTTATAGATTGTTGACAACATAGTTCATAGTTTAAAAAAGAGGTATTAAGTGTAGGGTGTAAGTTTTCTGTATTTCCTACCACTCAGAAAAAGACACCATTAATTCTGACATCTGTTTTTAACACTTTCCCTCACATTTTTGGATGTCTGCCTGGCCAGTGCTGGAAAGTGACTAAGAGATCAGGCAAAGATGGCCTAAGGGTCTGTTCCCAGCTGGTACGACATCTGGAATGTTATATATTGTGGATAAATTCAGAGTTATAGTTTAATAAGATTGGTATTCAAGCAGTCGGCCTACAGCAGAGGAAAAGACAGCAAAACCGACAATATACACTGTGAACACAGCTATATGGAGGTGTCCAAGATATCATTTGCAGAAGCTTTTCCTTTCCATTTGGCTGGTCCACCTTTTCTTCCATATAAATTTTCATCTCTTACTGATTTGGAGCTTTACAAGATAGACAGTGAAGTCATATTTGTAATAGATCCAGGCTCTTATCTTTCTGGGAAATGTTAGGATATGTCTGGGATCCCTCTCCCACCCCCACCCCACCCCACTCCTTTTCTTGACTTTGAGAGAAGTAATATTTGGAAAATGTTGTTTGATTTGTAATGATGCATTGTCTTCAGATTCCCATTTTTCATTATAGGTTCTTTCCATTGCTTTACCGAAAGAAGTAGTTATGCATCCAATAATGTTCTGATCATATTATGTTGTATAGTATCATAGTATCTAATCTCCATACACTTGATTCACTGTCCAACACACTTTCCCATCTCTCTGAAGCTTTATTAAAAAATGACTGACGTTCCCTCACTCTTATCAAATCCTTGTTTTACCAGTTCTGTACGCGTAACCCTGCACTCTATTGCACCAAAGCTAAAACCATCTGGAAGAGAACCACAATGCAATAAATAGGTGTATTACAGCAGTTCCTGGAAAAGAATCATAATACAATAAAACACCAAAACATCTTTACAAATTGCAACATTTAACCACATTTTAAGAGATGAACCAATATTCCATGTGAACTAGACCAGTTAAAATTATTGGACATGGATCTATCCATCAAGGTATTAAACATCCCTGTAACTTTAAATATCTTGGCATAACCAGGAGTCAGAAGGATAGGAAAGTTGGTGCCAGGGCAGCCTCAGTGGGGGACGACTTCCTTAGTGGGGTGGCACTCGGCAGGGGGCCTTGGTGTTCCAGGAGATGGTGGCTGGAAGAGGTGATCCACCAACTCCTACCAAGCAATCATTTACATGTAGCAGCCCATCAGCTGCTATTGCGGTTCTCGATCTTCCTTTGTCAGCAGCGTAATTTGGGTCCTCTTGTCTCTGAAAGTGGTACAGAACTTAGGCAATGATTATTACAAGGTGTGTCACCGCCACGTAAAATATCCTGCTCTGGATTCCATTTTATGGTGAAGCTGGTTGGCCTTCTCTGCCGCAGCCTTGCAGCTATGGAATTCTCTTCCAAAGGAAAGTTCATAATGCCTTTTGCTTTGGGCTTTTCCCCAGATAAGGAAATCCTATTTATTCCAGTATGCCTTTGAAATCAGGATAGCTTTATCCCATGCTCTGTGCTTATTTTGCTGTGGTCTCTCTCATCTGGTTTTAGCAAAGTATTTTTGTAATGGGAAAGATCCAGAGGTGCCCAGACACTAGTGCTGTGAACATTGTGCCTGTGGAAGCAGGAAATGTGTTCTGCTAGGAAGCCCTCCCGCCACTGCTCAGGAGTTGGGGCTTCATGTCAAATGATGCTAGCGCATGGGCACTCTTGGAGCCATGGGCACTTTTTGAAACTGGAGGGGGAGTGTGGGGATTGCGCCCATTCTTCTCAAAAAAGAGCCTGCACGAGATGTGGGAACAGGTTCTGGGCCAAAAGAGGGGCAGGGGCTAAAATCTGCAGCTGGGATGCCGCGACTGCTGAACCCAGAGATGAGTCACTGAGAATCAGTCTCAGTGGGGAGAGGGGAGGGGAGGGGAGGGGGGGACTTCAGTTTGGAACCCACTGGTTGGTTACTTATTTATTTCATTATTTGTAGCACGGTTGTCTGCTGCCCCATAGTCAGAGGTTCCCTGGGCAGCTCACAGCACTATATCTATATCTATCTATCTATCTGTCTATATATATATATATATATATATATATACACACACACACAAATACAAATACAAATAAATAACAATAACAAACAATACACCATGATAGAATTAAAATGCAACCATATAAATAGGAATAGGAAGAGAATAAGCACAATATAACCAATAACAAACAGGAAAATGATAAAAAACAATAAACCAGGAGCAAACCAATAATCCAATCTAAAAGCAGATACTGAATACAAGAAAAGTCCTAACTTGGTGCCGAAAGCGAGATAAAGTGGGTCCCAGTCACACCTCCCTTGAAGGGAATTCCAGAGGCGAGGTGTGATGGCCAAGAGGGCCCTTTTCCTCGCCAATTCCCCGCTCACCTCATGTGGGGGGGGGGGGGAGATTGGAGAAAGAAGACCTCCATTGATGACCTGAGAGGTCTGGAAGGGATGTATGGAGTGGGTTCCTCTAGATATGCCAGTCCCGAGCCATTTAAGGCTTTGTGTGTTAGCGTGAGAGCTTTGAATTGGGCCCGGGCCATGACAGGTGGCCAGTGCAATTGGCGGAGGACCAACTCAATCTGTTCTCTAGGGCTGGTCCATCTAATCATCCAGCCCTTCTCTCTAAGGACCAGTCTGCTCGCTTGGCTTGTTTCTTTTGTTCTCAGCTTCTGCAACTCTCTTCAAAAGCCAGCCTTGGTTAGCATGAATATAATGCAGCCTTTTCCTTTGTTCTGGTCTGCATGGAAGAAGGTGCTAAAGGGCAGCCTTAAGAGTGGGGTGTGTGTGTGTGTGTGTTGCACTTTGCATTTCTAAACAGCTGTGAAGAGGGAACAGGGAAGTGCAAATAATTTCGAATAAATAATGCCATAAGTAAACCTGAATTCCTTCAGACGGAACGACACACTGTTGTAAATGTGCAGTTAGTGCCAACATGTGTTCCCATGGCAATGGAAAACTTGTGCAGCATGATGCTGTTGCCTCTTTTACTACTCCTTGTGGAGGGTGCCAATGACTGAGCGCCAGGTACCGTCCTTTATTCAACTGTGCTAGGGAGACACAGCGAGGGAGCACCCACATGCCTCTTACGGCACATGTGTTGGGCCTTGTGCTCCTTGCCCAGAGGCGGCCTGCTTCCCGATCCTTGCATGTCACATCCTCTTCAAACTGTAGAAACTTCCTGCTTCCTGCTGCTTTTTCCCATTTGGCAGAAGTCCTTTTTTTTTGTAATTGTGTGAAGCTTGTGAAAAAGACTGATATTGCAAAGAAATAAATTGACCTAATAAAAAGATATGTCTTTTTGCACCTCAGTTTAATAAATGTTCATTCATAAATCTGCACCAATCTGCAATTATTTTTAAAAAATGGAAATCCATGTTGTCTCTTGAACATAGGTTTGGAATCATTTTTATTTAAGGTATCTTTTATATACATTTGCTTTTCTTTGCTGATCTGCATATTAGTTTAGGAAGTGCAAATCGGGTCACTTTGCATTTTCTCTTACAGATCTTGGGTGAAATAACGCTGATATAAATTTTGATTGATCTCCAAAAGAGCCTATATGAAAGACAAATTATCTCCTTTGTAGCGCTTCTAATCCAAACTTCAGCTATAAAGTCTTTCAGAACAGCTTACACAGATAAGAAACGAGCAGTCCCTCTCCTAGGCTTACAATCTAAACGAAATGGCAGAAATGGAAAGAGAACTGGCAACAGGGAGGAAAAAAGCCAAGTGAGGCACAGATTCTTAGTTGCAAAATCATAGAATCATATAGAACCATAGAATAGTAGAGATGGAGGGGGCCCTGGAGGCCATCAAGACCAACCGCTTGCTGTTGCAGGACACCCCGTTACACCATCCCACGCAGATGGCTGTCCAGCTTCTTTCTGAATGTCTCCAGTGCGGGAGGGCCCACCAGTTCTCTAGGCAGCTGAAGTTCAGCAGTTCAGGGGCATTGTAGAAAGGCTGTTGCTCCCCTGCCCTGCCCTCCCCTCAGTAAGAGCCATAACTTGGTGCAGCTGTGCAACTGCCGCTGCTTCTCCTTCCAAGTACCATATGCTATGGCGTTGTGGGTGGCAAAGATGGTGTATTTCTTTGCCACAAGGTAGACCAATGATGCTTTTCCATACTATCCTTGGCTGCAGTATGCTTCTGGACCACCTGGCAAACCGACAGTTACCAATAAACAATCCGTCCTTCTAACTTTGCATATACACATATAATTTAGCACATGGGCATTTTGTATTTTTGTCATGTTGTGATGGCACGTTTCCTTGTTTTTGGTCATTCTTCAGGCACCACCCTAGTTCAAAGGGCTTACTTCTGGATAAGTGGGTATATAGCTTGCATCCCAAGAGACAAATCTTTCTTCCATTTTTCTGGCTCTTTCTGCCTTCATCCACTTCAGCACCTCTTTCCTCAGATATTTTGCACAACCTTATTAACTCCAGGCTCTTTTGTGGCTGGATTCTAGCAGCTCTCAAGTTACCCAGTTAGAGTTTTCCTTTCTTCTGCCAGCAAGTTGTTTTTTTGAAGTAACTTGCACTATTTGGGATACGTCTAAGTGAGGCAGATTTAGAAATAACAAAATGTCTGCATAAAGCAAAACATTATTTTAAGCAACAACGTTAGGTTACCGGACTGCCAGACTCTTATATACAGATGCTTTGGACATAAGTAATGTATTCATGGACTACATGTAGACAGCTGTCAGAAGTATAAACTTGAAAATAACTCATCCAGTTGAAAAGAATGATGAAACAATAATAGAAGCAGGCCAGATCCTTTGCTGCTATTATATACATTCTTAAATGCATGCTATGATTTAAGCCATTAGGCAGAGACAGCCCGTGAAATGGTGTACATAGCAGAAAATCCAAATGGCCCACACCTCCATGGTTTTCACATGTAATTTAAAATAATGAATTATCTATTTGCCAAGTTCTGGACCTCAAGGGCAGAAATAACCACTGGTCTGTCACAAATACTCCCTTCTTGGCGAAATGCTTGGGTGGGTGCGATGAGTCTGCTGACCAGGATCCAATTCAGTGCTGCTTTCACACAGACACTGCCTTCGTCACCAGTTGGATGCATAACTGGAGGGAGGTTAGTGGAAGTGGGACCCCATAAGTGCCCCAAACAGAGCATGTCCCTTGGAAGAAGAGAAAAGCTTGACTCTGCCCAGTCCTCATCTAAGAATAGTTCGGCCAGGAGAGCTGCCACAGTGTCCTGCTGCCGGTGTGCACAGGTCTGACCCTGTGCTGTGCTCGTGAGTAGCGTTCCTGCCCAGGCCTGCATTATCTGTGTTGTTTAGTTTATGGGAATTAAATTAAAGTATGTGGAGGAGCCATTCCTTTTTCCTTTTTGGGCACTAATAACGCTAAACACATACTCAGAGGAGCAGTTTCAGACTTAAAATGAAGGATGTGCTTGATTCTCGGCTGGAATTTAATAATCGTGTTATAACAGCTGTACAACCCACCAGAGAGGACCTGTGGTTAGTGTCAACACCTTATCTATTAAAGACCATTTTGTATAAGAATGTATAACAAATTCTGCTGTAGATATAAATACCACTGCCAGAAGCACGACACTTTTTCTAGTGCCATATCGAAGTCTTTATTACAAACTCACTAGGAAGGGAATATCACACCTGGGAGGAGTGGAGCTTAACTTTCTCCAAAAATTGAAGTCATTGTTGCTTGCTTCTCTTTGCACATGCACTTATGTATATAAAGGTGCAGATTTCTTGATTCACCGACTCATGTTGGTCCATTCAGGCTAATGTGTATGCAGCGTCAAAAGGCACAAATTCATGTGAGATAATGACATTTGGAGAAAAAGGGCTTGTTTGAATAAGTACAGTAGAGTTGCTATGAGGAAGCAGTCCTGTTTTACGGCCTTCCTGGAGAAGCAGAAGTTTCCAGCTATATTATGCCATGCACTCTCTCTTTCTCCTCCTCCAAAGAATCCTGAGAGCTTAGATTCCCCGCGTGCCACTGCGAATCCCCCTCCACTTTCTGTTTCAGTTATTAGTTATGAATAGGAAGGAGAAGGACTTCCAATTTGTTGTATGTTCGGTCCCAGAGCAGGATGGCCATGTGTCTTTCTGCCTTAAAGTCCTCTTTTGAAAGGCTGGCAGAGGGCAGTCCTCCATTTTGAAGGGGTGTCCCTTGCATGCTCAGTTTAAATATAAAGAACATGATGGGAATTGCAGTCCAACACATCTGGAGGGCACTAGGTTGGGGAGGACGACTGCAGAATGGACTGAATTTATGACATAATCCTAAATGTGTCTATTCAAAAGGATGCTCATTGAGTGACTCTCAGATAAATTACTGTCCTGCATAAATAATATATAGCAGGAAAGAGAGGCACTGTGGTGTAGTCACTGGAGTGATGGGCTAGGATAGAAGAGTGCAAAAACCCACCAAGGAATCCTGGGCCAATCGTGCCTTCTCCGTCCAACTTACCGCACAAAGTTGTGAGGACAGAATATTCCAGGAATGCCAAGTCTCAGCCAGAGGAGCCAAATCCAGGCCACCTGGGGTCCTCGGGTGTTCCCAGGTGATCAAACCCCTGCCCCTCACCCCTTTCCCCCCAACCAGTAACAACCATGTGGCTGCTTTCCCAGTGTCTGTGCAATTTCCCCCCATTCTGAGGAGCTGAAATGCCTTTCTAAAGTTTCGCTGTTGGCAGGAAGAGTGTTCTACTCTGGGCTGAATTTTGAACTGCCCCCCTTGCTTCTGCATCCAGCCTTTTTGCCTTCACCTTCACTCCCCGGGGCTGAGCTCACGAAGAGCCGCTCCCAGAATGAATCCATCCCTGAAAGAGGGTCCATGAGCCACGGTGTGTCCCTTGGAGGAAACAAGCAGTAGAAATACAATGAATACCAATAGTATTTGGCCCTAAGAATTTCAGAAACAAAATTCAGATTGGCTAGAAGCTGTGGCAGAGCCCAGCCCAGCCCTGGATATTAAGTCATTTGGAGAGGCACTGTGTATACCACGACTGAACAGTAATAACTGTTACAGCTGAACTCAGATAAGAGTTTGCCAGTCCTAAAATAGAGGGCTGAAATGTTGGCCTGCCGCTGCTGCCGTTTTCCTTTTCCTCTGTGATGTTAGCAGAGAAATATGCATTGATGAGCATATACATCACAGGCACACAGTGCATCATTGCACGCTTACTGACCTCGGGACCCCGTAGTGCAACCTTCCAGTGCAGCTTTTTGTCTTGTCCTTATCTGGTAATCCTCACTAATCACGTCATTGCACTTTTATTCCGAAGAATTGGCAAGAGCGGCCACCCAGTGGCTTAGCAGTGAGGAGGGAGTACCAACACCATGCGCCAAGGGTTAAACGTGCAAGGCTATTTTCAGATAGCTTCAATGATTCCATTTGAAGGTATCATTATGCAGTTCTGCAAAACAGGAAATTCATTTGATAGGCATGCCAGGTTGCAAGCGGCAGATTTCCCTTGCCCTGGGGTGGGAGCTATGTGGACTAAATGGTCTTACGGGGATCCTGTTTAGGTGGCAATTCATGTTGTTATCATATCAATTCATTCGTGACACAATAAGCAGTGATACCCCTCTTGCCCTGCCTCTGCATTTCCAGATCCCATAATTTAACAGTGGTTCTACATCTGCATGCCAGATATGTTAGACTGAACCTCATTCTTAAAAAAAGCAACCTGTCCACCCTGATTTTGTAAAGAATGACATAGTCCAAACATGCAGTTTTGCACTTTAAATTCAGTTAAATTATGGCACCAGGATGACTATAGAAATAAAATGGGTTTTTTTGTCTTCTCCCTTGATGATAGACATATTGGCTTTTGTTTTGGAAGAGGAAACTGCATTTTTAAAGTGTAATGAAGACAAAGTGCATAAGGGACCACATTTCCGGTTAGTCCCAACTACCTGGCGTTGTTCAACATAGGAAAGGCTGCAGCCACCACTGGCCTGCACTGGAGCAGAGCTTATGCCAGCCCTGTCTGCTGCCTCCATTCCCTGCTGCTTCCGGAGGGCCATCTGGGGCCCCGGTGGACCGCAGGGTCTTGGGTTTTCATTGTGCACCTTCGCCGCCACTGCTGAACTGGCCACACGGAGGCAGCTGTGGCTTCCCCCTCCCCTTCCCCCTCCACACCCCTCGGGCTGCAGCCAGAGGAATGCGAGGAGGCAGTGCAGCGCGAGCAGAAGGAAGAGTCAGGCAGAAGACTCGACAGGGAGAGGACGGGCACAAATGGATTGCCACGAGCTGGCAGTAGATTTGAAAACCCTGGGGGCATTTGGGGGTGGCACTATTATTATTAAATTGGGTTTATATTTATATTTTATTGATTTAATGCATTTCTACCCTGTCCTGTACGCAAATCTCAGGACGGCCTTTTTTCCTCTTGCAAAGAACCCAAGGCAGCTTACAGAATTCTCCTTCACTCCATTTTCATCCTCCCAACAATGACTCTGTGAGGTAGCCTGTGCTAAGAGTCTGTGACTGGCCCAAAGCCACCCAGTCGGTTCCTCGGCCGGGTGGGGACTAGAATGCCAGTCACCTGAGTCCCAGTCATGTGCTCTTAACCACCACACCACACTGGCTTTCCTATTACCTTTGTGTAAATGCATGTGTTGGAGTACAACACACTTTAGAGTCTCTGAGGTAGTGTAGACCTTAGTTCTTGGTATGGTTATTTGAGGAGAAATTAGGACTTAACTTAGAAATTTTTGTTTTAGGACCTGACATGTCAGGAAGTACAATGGTGCAATTTCAATAAGCAATCAAAAATAAACTTTGCAAGAAGGAGGTGCCATAGTAACTTGGGAAATAAGTATTTAGAATAAAAACCAGGATGTGTTTAACTGTTCTGGCACTGCCATGTTAATAAGATTAAAGGCTTATTGATATGTTATTGGAGCAGAATTAATGCATTCACACCCAGACTTGTGCTAGATCTCAGCATGAAAATATACATATCAATTTAAGAAGAATAAGTAAATGTTAAGCTGCCAGAAAACAGTAACATGAAAGCTGAGAGTACACATGGCAGTCCTGGATTTGGGATTTCTTTTTTTAGAAACCAGGCCAAAGCAGGGTAAACATTCCAGGGGGCCAAATTCTGTGCAATGGTGGCTGTGTGGTATTTTTTCCTGTACTGGGGATGGGGAGGGGGTTAAAATGGGAATTAGCATTGGAGGGTAAAATAAGGAGTGGGGGATTAGCAGAGGAGGTGGAACCCTGCAGCTGAATGTGTGAAGTGACTCAGTGCAGAAGCCCTGCTTTTGAGTAGATGCGTGACCTGTGTTGGCATGTTTACATTTGCAGCGGATGCATAACGCTGCAGGCGAATGATTCAGAACCCACCGTCTTCATAAGCTAATTCTGCAGCGATTGCTGATGTGCCTTGGATGCTCTCTGAAAGGGTAGCATTCCTTCTGCTAGAACAGCGATTTGGCACTGTGTTTTCTCCTTTGGCGGGTGCTTAAGTTGCTTGCGCTTAAGTTGGCCATAAAACAGCCTGTGGAGCTGGTTTGCAATCAGCTGTCTGTTGGCATCCAGTTCTAGGCAACCTTTTTCCTTTGATTCTTCCCTGAGATTTTTTTTGTTGGCTGTTACAATATTGTACGCACATTGTACGGGTGTGTACATTTTCCTTGTATGCACTGTCTGAAAACAGCCCATTGCACGAGCAACAAAGGGTTCTCCTACAACAAGACTCGAGAG
The DNA here is from genome assembly GCA_023646645.1 of Varanus salvator macromaculatus. NCBI lineage: Eukaryota > Metazoa > Chordata > Lepidosauria > Squamata > Varanidae > Varanus > Varanus salvator. The sequence continues at coordinate 12,798,347 of JAIXND010000786.1, forward strand.
CGGCAATTAAAAGCCATTTTAATGGACAGACAAGTGTCTATTGTGTTGGTGCCATCTGGGATGCAAGAGGACTCTCTTAGGGAAATGGAAATCAACTAGATTTTCATGATCCTCCCGCCCCCAAATTCTGGTCCACTAGCCACGTGCTATCTCCAACTTGCCATATCGTTGAGCCAACTTGTGGACTTCCGCCTTTGATCATAAATTCATATGATTGTAATTTGCACTTTTTAAGATGTTAATGAAATTTGTGCAAACAAGCACCGGCAAACCCCCCATGCTCTACAATGATTTGTGCAAAACGAGCTAATTCTGCCCGAGTTGCACCAGAACCACAAGGTTTTAGAATGCTTATTAGTACAAAGTTTATTAGTAGTTAAAAGCAAATGTGCAGGTCACAGTCTGGCTGAGAGATGGAAGTCTGTGGGGAAAAGAAACTTGTACCTGCTGCGCTCAGACAAGAGTAATTTCTCTATTTTTCCTATTTGGTACTTCTTAGATGCCTTGCTTTAAAAAGGAAGAAAGAATGCTACCCATAGGGTTTCATTGGTTCTCACAATCTCACCTGTGATTCTGCAGGTGCATGTGATAAATGTGTGATATAAATATAACATATTACCATTAAAAAAATCCGATGTCACCTTTTATATTCATTAAAATGAACACACTCTTATTTCAAGTCATTGTTTTCTTTTTTGTTTGGCAGTAGCAGTAGAGCCTAGTTAATATAGTTTGATAGGAAACTGACTGAAAACTAACAGAGCTTAAAGAAGAAGCAAGAGAAAACAGATTCTTTTTTTCTGGCTGTATTTGGTTGGGGATGAATGAATCTATCAGTTTCATTTTTCTCTTACTTCCTCATTCTTCCAGTTTTAAATTCATTTTAGAGAATTTCTCCAATATTTTATTTATTTATCTAGAATTTTTTGTATGGCGTCCCATTCGCATGAGCCTCAGGATGGCTTACATACAATAAATAAATACAATACAATGCAAATAGTGCACATAAAATCCAGAATCTCCCTGGCTGCAAATTAAAAATCTATAGATGATATTAAAAATTGTTAAAATATTGTTTAAATAAAAAGGTCTTAGCCTGGTGCCGAAAAACAAATAATGGCTTCTCCATAATGTTGCAATTTTTGCTTAACAAAAAGGGTTTCCATGAAAATTCATGAACATTCTTTGTGTGTACATTTCTGCTAATGCATGGATTGTCGCCCAGTAGACAAATTCATGTAAAGCAATTTACTAACATGCTTTTGGACAGCATACCTTGATACACATTTATTTATTATTATTATTATACCCTGCCTTTTTCTTTTTTTAAAGAACTCAAAAGTGACTTACATCATTCTCCTTCTCCTGCTTGCAATCTTATCCCCACAACAACCACCCTGTGAGGTAGGTTGGGCTGAGAGTCTGTGACTGGCCCAAGGTCACCCAGTTGGCTCCATGGCGGAGCGGGGACTCGAACCCGGATCGTCTGAGTCCCAGCTCTGTGCTCTTAACCACTACGCCACACTGGGTCACATTTCTGTATATTTGTTTTAAATTGGAGAACTCTATTGCAAAATTTGGAGAAAGGTGAATTTTGAAGAACTGAGCTTTGCTTTGTGTATAGTTAAAAAGTGTGAAATTAAGTGTGTTGGTTTTACAGTGTGCCATCTATTACTAAATTTGCTTCTCCAGTGAGGCCTGGACTAGAAAAGTGATCCTGCCTTTCAAGCCTTTTTGAACTTTAACCAGAACTTGAAGCAACTGTGAGAAAACTTAATGCAGGAACAGATACCTGCCTACATAGCTATGCACTGAGTGCACACGTCAAACCACTTTTGCTCAGCTGGAAAGGCCTGCAGCTGGATGGGTGGCCACATATGGCCCCTTTTTCATATGAAAAAGGGGACATTCCCTGGAAGCCCTCCTTACTGCTCCCGCAAGTGTGGAGAGATACCAGGAGCAGGCCAGCCAATGGCCTCAGTGACCCAGCAGGTTTGTGGAGGAGAAGGGCTCTCTCCATTGTCCGAGGCTTTGTGCACCAGCAACAGAACCTCCGACCGGGCTTGGTAGTGACTAGGCAGTCAGTGCCACTCCCTTGGCAAAGGAGTTGCATGGCAAAGAGGGGTGGCATCCGGACAGTGGCCCAGGCGCTACATTCTCCCAGTGCTCCAGCTTCCAGATCAGTCGAAAGGGCAGCCCCATGTAGACTATGGCAATTGTATGTAACCTTCTGCTCTCTTACGCCATTTTGTGTTAAACATGGAAGCCTGATAGGACAGAGTAGAAAGTCTGATGTGAGCTGGTATACCTTGCAATGTCGAAGACATCTGGAATGAATCCACATGACTCTGGATTCCAGTGAATTTCACCTGTGGATTCCATAGTGGACTAACATCTTCTAAGGCACATAGATCTGCAATCTCACAGGCCACTGGTTTTATGTTCTGGCACTGTGTGCAAATTGAGTCATGCAAATATGAATGTTAGTGGAAAATATGCTAAAATTAGCATGTGCAGGCATGCGTGTGCGCACACACGCAGGGAGCTCTATGCATTCTGATTTTCCTGCATCTTCTGCCTTCCACATGGAACTTGTGTTATTGAATTTTAAAACCATGCTGCATTTTGCCTGAAGGACAGGATAAAGGGATATGTTTCAGTTAGCTCTGTGCGGTCCACACAACGATCGCTCTTATCAGCACTGCAACATTGCGGTGACCCAGAAAGTAGACTCAGTGCATGGATCTGCTACTCCTCCTCAACAGAAAGACCTTTCAGCAAATCACTCTTGAGAGAATCATATACAAGAAAATATTTATACGTAGGCTGGTGATTAATGTTTCACAACTGATAAAAGTTACATTGTTTAAATGACTTTATAAATCACCCTGTCTGTAGGATCATTTCCTGTAATCTGTCATTATATTTCAAATGTATAATTGTGAGAGACAGAAAATTGGCACCCACCACAACATTGCTGCAAGGAGCCCGGCTTCTCTTTCGTGGTCATCGAAGCGGGTCACGTGGGGAAATTGATTTGGCTGAACAACATCTCTGTTGCCCTGCAGGACGTTCTTTCGTTTTGGTTCCAAACCTCGGATGGCTCATTTGTTCCGCTTGCCCTTTGCTCATGAACCTTTTCCCGGTGTCTTTATGCTCCTGAGAGCCAAAGTGCCTGCGCGAAGGACTGCACTGCCGTTGCCCAAGCAAGTGAAGATCCTGAGATCTTTCCAGGGGGCAGGGACCTTCCCATGGAGCACTCTTTCCATGCAATTACATGGGGATTCCTGGCAGCCTGAAGAAGAGGACAGCCATGGTAGCTCCAGGCTCTGGGCTCCAGTCTGCCAAGACGCATCCACCATCAGAGCTGCTTGGAGGAAAGAAGCGATATAAACATAACCAATTAAACCCAATTAACAGGGTTTACTCACTCACCTCATTTCTTGGGGGCTCAGCCTCCTGGTCCCATGAGGCCTTGCCCGGCTCCCACGAGAGACATCTTAGGCACCTGTGCCTTCGAACGGAGGCCAGGTTGTGACCCATGGGCTTATGGGCAAGGTCAGACTAGATGGCCCAGAGGCTCCTTCTGACTCGCTCTGTTTCTGCATTTGCTCACCCCTTCCCCAGGGCACTCGATGCTTCAAGTAAGAGTGCGTTAGAAAGCCCCGCCATGCATTCTGGGTGCTATGGGCCAGGGATGGTGGGAGACTCCCTGCTTTGCCCGCCCGTGGGAACAGCAGGGTGTCGCTCTCTAATCAGCTCCCAGTGGAAAAATGCTTCCCGGTTCACTGCCTGGACTGACATAATACGAACCCTTGTTCCTGGCTTTGGCCCGACGTGGGGGCTCTTTCAGTGCCACATGCTTTTCCTGGAAGCGTCCTTATCAGCAGGCCCCATTTTTGTTAATATTTGTGCTCTTTATATCCCGCAGAACAGAAAGTTCCCCAGATTGTTCACGACAGAATTCCATGTATATCACAGTTACTGCAACAAATGAACCAGTCTGAGCACAAAGCAAAGGAACAAGAGCAAAAAACTGAGCTCAAACCATCAGTGGTTTTTCTGCTAGTCCTTTGCAGAGCAGTGCTCCATGTAGGTGTGCCTGAATTCAGTTGCCCTTTGAGGCTGTTGCATGCCATCAAGTCGTCCTCGACCTATGGCGGCCCCATCTGCAAAATGTCCTGTCCAAGACAGCTCCATTCTGCTCTTCCAAGGTCAAGAGTCTGGCTTCCTTTATGGATTTGACCCAATGTTCCTTGTTCCCAGGTAAATATGTATTGAATACGGCCTTTGAAACCAGGAATTCTAGAAATGAGGATTTGCCCACTTTGACAACTGATGTAGTCATGTTGGCTATTTATTTTTAATCTCAACTCTGACGGTGGCTGATTATTCTCTTTGAACCCTTATGGGATTACTGTTGCCCTTTCTGCAGGTCAGCATATCTATTGCTATTTATATTTTCATTGTATTATTCAATTTGTGTTCTAATCTTTTTCTTAATTAAATTGTATGTCACCTGCCGGATAGGGTAATAGGCAACAAATAAATGGCTGATGGATGCTCTTTACAATGGCATATAGTTCATTTCTGGAAGGACAATAGGATTCAAGTTGTCACATTGAATATAGGTCCATGTCTCTGTGGACTTCCCATCTTCCCACCAGAATGGATAGCACCAGGCAGGATGCCAATTCTCTTGCCTGACTCAGATGTCCGTTTCTACTGGCTGGCTAAGCAAGTCATAACACTGGATCCAAAAATATCCCATGGAGACTGAGATGCTTCTCCATCCACATGAACAGATAGCATACCTGAACTGTAGGCCTCTGGCCAAATTTTGGGACACCTCCATGTCTCCGTTATCCTCTGCTTTTCCTACCATCGAGCCCCATGAAGATTTCTGGAGAACTTGCTGGCACAGGGCTGTGATGTTAGTACTGCTATGTCATTGTTTGTACATGGGGAAACATCTTTTCCTTAAAAGAAATGGGAGAATTTTCAGAAAAGTATAAAAAGGGACTTGTACTTTTTGCAGCAGAAAAAAATGCACATGAACATCCTATTCTGGAATAGGTTTTTTGCTAGTTGTAAATTCTGGACAAGGAAACCAGCTGCCAGGACTATTTTTAGTATTCCTATATGTTGCCCATTGAAATCTTGGAAAATTCCTTCAGAAGACTGGATGGATTGGCCACTTTTTCTCTTTTCACAGCCTTTTAGAATAGATAGTTTTTTACTTTTATTTATTTTTTCATCCATGTATTTAAAACATTTGTATGCCGCCCAATTGGGCCACAGCTCCCTTTTGTTTTATGGAATTTGATTTAATACCTGACAATGAAGCTTTCCGGCTGCAGATGTTCAGATAGTATTTTGGACAGCTTATTTAACAGCTTATTCCATTGCAATGCAAATGCCCCTCGGTGGTTTCCTGTTATCCCTTGAGATCATGTTGGATACCCTCCCGCCCCCATCCCCTTCTGTAGCAGTCCATGCGGCAGACTTGACTACATCCTCCTCTCTTTTCCCTGCTTGCTCCTGCCTCTTTTTCTCTTCCTTGTGCTGAATTTTAGGCTGCAAACTCCTTGGAACGAGACCTGTCTATGTCTTCTATTAATGCAACACGACGATGCGAAGAATAATAAATCATGTGGTGAGCAGAACCGCCCACAGGAATTCCACCATAGAATCGGTAGCCCCTTGCAGCAGGCAGCTGCCACCCCCCACTCCACCCGCACCCCACGACCCTGTGTATTGTTCACCCTGTAGCACAGCCAGAGCTGGCTGCAGCCCCTGGCAAAGCTCCACAGGGGCACACAAAAGGCCTTGTTCAAGTCCCCAGTTCAAGATAAGCGAGGATGCATTTACTAAAGGAAGTTCAGGGGAGGAAAATGGCCTGCCCCTCCCTCTGCCACACCGCTGTGTGACCTATCCCAGGTTGTTCAGGGGGGTCTCCTGAAGCCCCAGGGTTTTGCTTTGCTTCGCTTTTTTGGGGTGGGGGAAGGAGCTGCAGGTGGCTGGTTTGCTGATGGTAGGACTGAAGGAGTCATGCAGGTGCAAGGCATCTCCAGCGCTTACACGGTAGCCCAGCATCACGGGCTACCATGGCCAGTAATGTGGCAGAAGTGATATAGTGACATTAAAACACAAGAAGCTGAGCCAACTTGCCTTACAACCAGTTGCCATAGTAATGAATTTATTGTACTTATTTCTCACCTCCTTGTCTGGTAAATAACCCAAAGCAGGTTGTGCCCCCCCCTCCGTTTTATCTCACAACAAGAGAGATAAAGAGTCTCTCTTGAGAGACTGAGAGTGAGTGAATGGCCCAGAGTTGCCCACTGAGCTTCACGGCTGAGCTCAGACCTCTCAAGTCCCAGACTAGTACACTAATCTGTGCACCGTATGGATGTATATCATTCGATCCCTTCATTGCACAGGAGTTGCCACTGAATGTGTGGACTCTGCAGTATTTGAAGTGGGATTCATTCATACATGCAAGCCATCAGTTTGATGTTCCTGTCATTAAAGGGTGAGTAACATGGATGCAAAAAGATCTCAAGATGGCTTTTTTGGGCAATTTCGAAGGCAGGTACAGTTCCACCATTGAGCTCAGGAATAAACAGCCTGGTTCCCTTCAAAATGTTTGGATAGGAAAAGTGCTACATTCATTGAATTCCTATTTTAATGTGAATTCACCTCTCAGTTCACATCTCTCAGAACCAAATGCAATTGTGAACTTGGTTTGCAGTCATGTATCTGCAGATTTTCAAGTTTGTGATATGTTTTGCAAAACCAAGTGTGTTTCTAAACATGCACAAATATGAAAAATATGCCTGGGAAAATGTGTTCATTTTAAACATGCACACAAGTACATGGATGCATGTGTACAAAAATGTGGACAGTTGAAAATATGCACCAAAATTCACAAAAGAAATATGTATGAATTTCTGTGAAGTAAAATAAAGGCTTGTGATCCAATGTGGAACTGGAATGGAAGGAACTAGTGCTAGAAGAATGACAATCTGGATGAGTTCAAGATTCAAAGACACACCTATCCCTAGTTTTGGACTATAGTCCCTACAGTTCCTAACCACTGGCCATGTTGGCTGATGGAAATTGTAATCCAAAGCATCTGGACATGTGTTCAGGGTTGCTTCTCCCTTTGAATAGCTTGGTAGATTGGCAGCACAATCCTAAATTCATTTACTCTGAAGCAACTCCCATGGAATTCAGTAAGTCTTACTCCTGTGTAGGTTATGCTGAAAATAGCAGGACAGAATGTTATTTAGAGCCCGCAAAACAATGTACAATTGTTCTTCAGCTAGTAAATTTTCAGTAGATAAAAACAATGGTTCTGGATGAAATCTAGTTGCAAAGAATCTGATTTGCCTTAGAGGACGATCAAAGTTGTCATTTGTGCCGCCGAGGCTTTCTTCATAATCATTTGACTAAACCAGGACCCACACTGTTGACTTAAACTCCAGCCAGTCCAAATGATTTGTCCCATGGGAAAAGAGTTAAAAGTAGTTTGAGCTGGCCTGGTAATTTACTAGCAAAACAATATTTGATTTACTAGCTGTCAGCTTTCATCAAATCTACATATTATATTTGCCTATGCTGTGAAACCAAATTCAAATAAGGGCAAGAAAAATCAGCAAAGTGGGTATGACTCGAATTGGGAAGAATCTGGAAGTTCACAGTTAGGAATTAAATCAATAACAAGTTACACTTAAACACAGAAGAGTAATATTTTGTTTAGGGATCGTGCATGAGAACTGCTTGCTAATTTGCTTTTTTAAGGCTTTTGTTGGTTTAAGTCCATGTTTCCTGAACTCAGGATACCTGGGGCACAGTTGACCTCTCCCCTAAATCTGAAAGCACATGTCACTTTTTACATTCAAGAAGATACATGTGTGTTTGTTTCAGTCTGCTTCCAGAGCAGATGGGCATCTGTACTCCTGTCTAGTTGGCAAGAAAGAGGGAGACGCTGGTCTGTGGTTTCTCGAAGATCATTTAGGGTGCAATCTGATGCATCTTCAGACAGGAAAAAAACCTACAACTCCCAGTATTCCTACCTAGCCAGCATGCTGGGAGTTGCATAGCTGTTGTTTCTAAATTGTTGTACCCAAAATCATCTTTTCTTTTTAGGTAATTCAATTGTAATGGTTGATCACTTTCTGTATTTTAGCAATGTTTTATTTTGTTTATGGTTCTTTTGTTAGCTGCTTTGGGCACTTCTTTTTTGAGAGGGGAAGGCAGGAAATTCTTTTCTTACAAATGAATAAACAACTTCGCTTACAAAACACAGTGGGCTAGACCAAAGCTGTTTTAAGTGCACGCAAGGATTTGCATATGTCCAGGAACATCTTTAACTTCCCCGTTTCTCCTTTTGATCAGCACAATCCTGTATCCATGGCATGAAGTATTTGTTGCTCCAGATGTGCATTGGCATGAGATGCCTTTCTGGGCACACGGATGCTGGGTGGAAGGCCTGGTGTTCCCCTCGCACCTGATGCCAGCGACAGGAAGCACCTCATTTAGCTGAGTTTTTATGCATCTGACAGGCTTATGCTCCTGCTACCTATATAATCCTGCAAGGGTCAGAAACATAATCCTATAGAAAATACAGATGTTTAGGTGTTCCCTATGTGCAGCTGTATCTCACAGCATCAGTACCACTTAATCCAAACCACTTAAGGTCAGTATCAAATCTCTTTGTCAACATACTTTATTTTCTGAAAGCAAAATTGAGGTATCCAGAAAGTTTGCCATGGCTCTGCTGCAGGCCTGCTATGGAAAAGCCATTACTGCTTATGAAGAGAAATCTACCGCAAACTTTGAATGAGACGGGCCAGCGGCACTTAGGCCTTTCGTGGGTTGCTGGAGCTTGGCCTGACGATTTCTGAATGGCCCCAAGCGAGAACCCTTCACTCTGTGAGGGTCCATTTTTGCACCGCCGTTGCCACCAGCTGCTCCTGCTTCTCAGCCTCCTTCTCAGCACTCGCCCCACTTTCCAGCTTGGGGGGCTGGGGCCCGCCGGCAGCTGCTGCCCCTTCTCCCCACTGCAGCTGCCTGGGCCATGAGAGGGGCAGGTGAACAGGCAGTTGCCACGGTGAAGCAGAGAAGCACATCCACGGGACTCTTGTCAAGGTGCCCCCACTGCAGTGTGGGTCCTCAGCACGTTTCCCTCAGACTGAGGGAACTGGGTCTCTTCAGCCTGGAGAAGAGGAGACTCAGAGGGGATCTGTTGGCGACATACAGGTGTGTGAGGGGGTGTCACATGGAGATGGGTAGAGACCTGCTCTCCCCTGCAGAGGAAGGCAGGACGCGCTCCAACGGAGCAAAGCTCAGGGAGCCAAGGATCCATTGGGATGCCAGGAAGCACTTCCTGACAGTTAGGACCCCGAGGGCATGGAATGGGCTTCCATGAGAGGTCATTGAGGTCCCATTGGTGCGGGTGTTCAAGAATAGGCTGGACGTGCACATGGTGGGCATGTCGTGAGCGGAGCCGGCTGGTGCCGGAGGTCAGACTAGATGGCCCGGGAGGCCCCTTCTGACTCACTCTGTTTCTATGTTTCTATGTTTACCCATGACACCCACTCTGAGTAGATCTACAGAAATCTGTAGGGCTTGGTGAGTCATACCAGTGTAAGTCCCACAGGGTTCAGTTTGTCAATTCTGGTATGACTCTTGGTCTAAGCCAGATTTACCACCTGAGAGAAAATAAGGCGTTTCTTTTCTAACTAAACTTCTGCACACTGCACTCCAATTTATTGAATAGAAAAGGTATTTTTTATTATGTGGGATTCATTGCTTCCTTAAGCCCTTCTTAGTCCTATTGGAGATACTCTGAGAACCATGAGATGGAGGTTGGGCAGTGCCCCTCCCCTTTTCCGAAATTGGGTTGTCAGTAGGAATGGGGGGAGCAGCCCTTTTGCTAGCCTATTCATAAGTCAGTCCTGACCTGTTTCTGCATCAACATGTGAATGAAACCTGCACACATAAAAAACCTACATAACTGAATTAACCATTTAATTTTGTATATATTTTACCCTAACATACATATTTATCCTAACATAAGGTTTTTAAAAGCACATTTTAATCTAAAACACATGCCTGTGTGCATTTTGGTACATTGTTAAGCCAAGAATGGTATCACAAAATTTGGAGCAGTAAGAATACTGAAAGATAACATCACTTAGCTATGAGTCCAGGCATTGCAAATTGGGTCAGTTGCCTTAAAAGTGTGGATCTAGAAAAATTGTTGGGTATCTCTAACTGATAACACATCTCTTTGTCACAGCAATCTCTCTGCAGAGACTCCTCCTGTGGGGGCAATTAATTTGTTTGCCTTGTAGTGGGAATCAGTCACACATAATAGAGAAAGAGGGGAGTCTCCTGTCAAGAAATTGACTGGAAGGAAGGAAGGTGGAGGCAATGAATCATACAGAGAGACAACAGGCAGCCTCGGCTCTGCGTGGCCATGTACCATAGTTTGAACAACGTGGAGCTCTCTTTGTTGCATTTAATTTTATGGTATCCTAGGATTGATTTCATGACATACTATTTGGAAATTACTGGTTTCCATGACACCACCATCATGGTGCATACGAAGTCACTACCATCACGTGGCATCATAAACAGCTCTTACTAAACCAAACCCTTTCAAGTGAGAACGTTATAGATCAGAGGAGAGAGCATTTTCCAGGGTCTTATGTTCATAATTGAATTTAGAAGTCTCAAAGGAGATGAATCTGAAGTTACAGAACAAGAGAAAAAGAGGTATTGCAACCACTTTTTTTTCCAGCTGTAAATATATCACTTCTCTGCCTTGTGCCCTTGATGACATAATAATTTACTTTGGAACAGGCACCCCTGTTTATTAGCACCAGACTAGGAATCTTCCCAGGGTAAATAACCAGTTAACAGGATTTGAATGAAACACGTCTTTTCCTGGACTGCAGAGTTACTTTTCTTTCTGTCATGTTTCCAGACCTCAAGAATCGCCCCATCGGATGAAGATAAAGAAGGGGGCTGGGATGCTTGGGGTGCCTGGAGTGATTGCTCACGAACATGTGGAGGTGGAGCATCCTATTCTCTGCGGAGATGCTTGAATGGCAGGTGGGTCATTTCTAGTGCACCGAATAAAGCCACCCATTATACAGAACTGGGGTGGGTGATTACTTGGTGCCTACAAGCGAAATCACTTAAGCCTGGGATCTTGCATTAAAATCTATTTCGGTCAAGGGGCATTTCAGTAGATGCAAGCAGGAGTTTATAATGTGCTGGAAGACCAAATGAAGGGCCACTGCAGGGGTGCAGAACCTCTTTCGGCCCGAGGGGATGAATTCCATGCTGCAGAAGCTCTCAGGGCTGCAGTCCAATAGCGGGTTGGGCCAAAGGCAAAGGGGATGTGGCTGAAATGGAAACACATTTTTGCATAAGGCTGCAGCCCTTTGTGTGTTGTTACATAAAAGTGGCCTATAGCCCCAGCATCCCTCAGCCAGCCTGACGTGGGGGGGAGTTGGAGAAATTTCTTCAGTTTTAACATGTGCAGACCCTAAAGCTCTTACTGCTAGTAAGCAAGCCTTAGGAGAGGCGGTTCAACCTTTTAGGATGGGGAAAATTGAATCATTTCTGGGAACGCTCATGACCGTCAATGGTCTGGGGAAAGGGAGTGGGACTAGGGAAAGGAGGTGCCCATCTGGGGAATCCCTGGAGGTCCATACTGGGATGCCCAGTCTGCACCTCTGGACTACTGGCTTGGCAGCCCGCTCTCATGAATTCTCCAAAATACTGCCCTTTGCGTCTACTGAAAGGGCCAAAGTACACCTTATCCAGTGCAGCCCCATGTCATAATAACCAACGGAGCCACTGGCTCCCTCATCTGAAACAGAACATCATCTCTGAGTTGCTAACAGAGACATCAGAGAAATACACAGTGGGCTCAAAATGGTTTGGGCATCAGTCTGATCCACAGATTCCACATTAGACTGGTTTTTCCAACTGAAAGGATTCTGCAGTCTTACAGATTTTTTTTTTTTATTCTACAGTTTTATGCAAAATTATCCATAGGAAAATATGGCAAATAAAAAGGGCCCCATGGACTAGGAGTGTAAATGTGCATTTGCAGTAGTGCACATTTGCACAAATGCGTGTTAATGCCTGTACACAAAATCTGATTTCCTAAGTGAAGGAAAAACAGAAAGAAAGGTGCCAGACAAGCCGAGAAAGGCTGCTGAAATGCACTTTAGAAGTCCATATATCCATGTATGCAGACACATGGAGACTTGGCAGCAGAAAGGGAAACAGGGCTACTTCACCTTTTCCTTGTTTTCACCCTAAAACTACTCCCTCCCAGCTGCTTGTCTGCCTGCCAGTGTCCCAGAACTATTTCACCTTGCAAAGAAGAGACTTGGATAAAGCAGGAGCAAGTCAGAGAGAAAGTCACTACCACAAAGGGATTAAGCACCTTCCCTTTGCTGCTGCAAATTGTCCTTTCTGTGTGATTTGCAGTGGTGAAAATGCTCTCAGGTTAACATTACACACGGTGCAGAATATGGCATGGTTTGGCCCTACAGTTGCTCTTGAGAATTTTCAGGGGAAGCTTGGCCACGCCTTTCAGCATCGACATCTTCAGCAGCCCACATCTCTGAGACTTGAGCTGCTGCCCTTGCGCAGATGAGTGTGGTAGTCAGAGGTGAACCAAAGGAGAGGAAGGGGGAGACAGGCTGCCTTGTCCTTCCAGTCACAAGCTGCCCTCCTTCCCGACTTCTTGTTGCTGGTGCAAAGCCTCTGACCCCTGCTTTCCTTAAGTTGGACCTTGCCAATGAGTTTGGTAGGGTTTAGAGAGCTCCACTGTTAACCATGCGAATCACTTGTCAGAACAGCTTCTGGTAAACCCTATAATCCTGTGTGCATAACATTTCAAAAACCTTTTTATTTGGCCAATATTTTAACGCATAATTTAATTTATTTTAAATGATGCTCAGTGTGGAATAGTTAATTTATCTTATTTTATTGTAGTCTGAAATAATGTTGTAAGCCGTCCAGAGCTGACAGTAATGGACGGCATACAAAATTTTTAAATAAATAAATTAAATAAATAAAAATGTCTCCGTAGTTTGAGATGGTGCACAGATGTAAGACTAAAAGTAAGAGCTCTCACTGCTTCATCAGGCAGCCCTGTTAACCTATCCATCTTTGAAACAGCATTAAGTATGAGAAACAGTGGTGCATGTTCTGTCCTGGAGGGAATAATTTATGGGAAGGGCTAGTCTTTTAACATTGCTTCTGCTCAATGACTGCATTCAAACCATATTTTTCCCCTTGCCAGGAACTGTGAAGGCAGGAATATTCGGTATAAAACCTGCAGCAATAATGTAAGTGCGATCCATCATTTTCCTTTCTTCTCTCACTTTCGCAAATCGGCAGCTGTAAAGTTGCAGGCATCCTTCCACTTTTGTAACAAGAAAAAGACTGGCCTGCTCCTAGTGTTCGTTTTTGCCCAGTGCTGATGCCTAATTATGTGTGTGCCACTCCTAAACATGAATGCAGCACGGAGGCAAACTGCTTAAACGAACGGGAAAGAAAGCCCATTGTACTTCGGTGAGCTTTCACCTAGTGGGTCAGTGGTTCTGATGAAGAGCTAAATTTGTGCTTCTGCCACTGGTCCAGGACCATTCCCTTCTTGGCAAAGAGCAAGCGGACTGCCCGCTCCCTCTTAAGGACACCGGGCAGCTGAACTGCCCTTGAGCCTTAGCTGGACAGTGGCCGGACGGGGCACCTCTTCCGATGTACCTGAAAGCCGGGGCCAGTTCCGAGGACACAGGACAGCCCCTGCTGCACACTGAGCCCCTTCCTCCAGTAGAGGAGAGCCGGTGACGGATCCAGGAGGGGTGGCCAGCATGTGCCGCCTCCCGATCCTTTCACACGGGCTCTCTGGGGTGGCTGTGGCTCTCTGCCACCCGACTGGACTGGGCCAGCCTGCCATGTTACGTGAGCCCATTCGGACTGAAGGGCGCTTGCTGATTGGAGGATGGTTTGGGACAGAGAAAAGGAACTTCTTCCCACAGAATATGGTAAAACTATGGGACTCACTGCCAGGGGAAATGGTGATAGCTGCCAATCGGTGGCTACTAGCCTTGCTGGCCATGGGCTACCTCCTTTACCAGAGGCCACATGCCTGCATACACCAGTTGCTAAGGAGCTAGGCAGGGGGAGACCTTGCACCCATCCGTCTTGAGGGATCCTGTGGGCAGCTGATCTGATCCAGCATGAGTTTTCTTAAGTTCTTATGTTCTTATAACTTGGGCTAAATTATGCATTAACATATATGAAAAGTACCTTTTGTGAAAAGCAGAAAACACAGGGGCAACTACATTCCCATATCCTCATTTCCTGAAAGATGACATTTGCTTATACGGTGCCTTGAAATCCTGACATGAAGAAGAACCGTAGGTACATAACAAGCATAGACATGGCAGACATACACAAATCGCTGTGGCTTGGCATGGTGGTGTTGCCATTCCTGGAGCACAGTGGAGCTGAACGGAAGAACCTTGGTGAAAGAGGACAGCTCCTTCCCCAAGGTGTCTTGCAATCCATGTTTCTGTAGCACAGGCAATAACAGCGAGAGAGGAACTGTGTGCAGGGTCTGAAATACTGGCAGGGGCAAAAGCCACACGCTGGGATGCGGGGGAGGGATGTTGTGAGGGAAAGTGCCTGGCAGATGAGCGGGAAGGCTTTGCTTTCCTTCTGCCCCTCCTCTGAACGCAGTCCCTGCCCGATGTGTTCGGGACTGGCAGGGGGCTGCATCTGTGCTTGGTCGCCCTGTGAGGTGGGCCAGCAGAGCTGGGGACTGTAGCAAGTTCCCTGGCAGAAAAGTGCCCTCAGGAACTGGCACGACTGTCCATCCAGACTAGCCTCTGGCTGTCCTGAACAGGAAGTTCTGTCATGGCTCTCTGTGCAGGCTGCAGTTTTGCCTGGAGAATGTTAGTCGTTCCTGGCTGCTACTTTCCTTGACTTATGGTGTATTCCCTGCTCTGGACTCCTCGCGTATTCCCTGGTTTGACCAGTTGGCTTGGATGCCTGGCAGGGTTCCTGGTTCCCAGCTCTTAGCTCACACATGACAATTGCTCGTGGCTCATCCCGGACAGGCGCTTGCAAGGGAGAGGGGCCGTGCTGTCGCCTGCCAATGGCGCACTGAGCTAGCCAGTTCCTTCAATTAGCAGCTACTCATACCGTGTCTTAGGCACCCCAGAGGATTAGCCTCGTGATGCATCCCTGTCACGTGCACCACTCCTGTTTTTTTCCATTTCGCTTTACGGCTGTGGCTTTCATATCAACAGCTTCATGTATTCTTCCATAGTCGTGTCAGCAGCTACAGGGAATCCATGCACTTTGCTACTCATCCTGGAACAAAGCATGTTCTTACGATGCAGTGACTGCATGTTTTTTGGCAGAGGTCGGGACATGATCCATGTGCAGCTCATAAAACAGATCTTCTTGTTTGGAGCAAAAATGTCTGGTAATGGCTCTGCAGATTGTCTCCCACGTCTTTCACCAGAATGGTTGCTTTTGTGCATTTTGTGTTCGACTTGGTGCAGCACTTCGCTGATGCATGTTGCTGTGGAGCAGCATGTAGCCAAAAAGCACATTGTCGGAATCGGAGACCAAGCCAAGAACAGGTCCAAAGCCAGAATCAGGAATGTGTGCTGGACTGGAGCCTGAGAAACAAGATTGTGCCACAGCTAGAGTGAGACTGTGAGACTGCGAGGGCAAGTCTAAGCCAGATAGGAAACGAAGCATAAGACCAGATGCAACAATGGAAGCCCGTGGGTGGGGTCCGGAGTCATGGAAGGTTCCAGGGGGTAAAACTAGATAGAGCACGAGAGGCAGGCCCTGCAGTCCAGCAGGAGCATCTTGTGGCAGCTTCTCCCCAGTGCTTTTTCCTGGAAGCAATTGCACGTCCTCACCCAGGATCACTGCCCAGAAGGGCAGCTCTACCAAGAGACTGAAAGGGCAGCATAGGGAATGCTGGACCTTTGCTTCTTATACCATTGCTACTTTAATACAGATGTTCTGCATACAGCAGAATGTTTGTGCTTTTGAACAGGGAACTGTATAATCCACACATTTCTTGTTACATGGATTTGTTGTCTGTTGGATAACATGCCATCAAGTTCCCTCTAACTCATGGAGACCCCATGAATGGATGGATGCTCTCTTAACTGCCCTGGCTTGGCAGCTTTGCTCAGCTCCTGTAAGCTCACAGCTGTGGCTTCCTTTATAGAATCAATCTGCCTCATAGGCCATCTTGCTTTTCTCCTTCCATCCTCAAATTTTCCTAGCATGTCTTCTTCAGTGAGTCTTGCCTTCTCATGATGTGCCTGAAGTACAACTGGTTTAGCAGTTGCCTGGTGACACCAGGGAACAATCAGGGTTCACCTAGTCCTGGAATAGCTCCCTAGATGAGGGGCCACCACTGACGTTTTGTCAGTGAAAATGTATCTCCTTAAGGCATTAAACTGAAGCATCTGCGATGGTTAACAGCTGACATTTCTGCAGGCCTAATTTATAATCTGAGCTGGAAGTTCCTCCTCGGGGAAAGAAGTTAGTGATCGGCAGCTCTGGCCCTATTGGAACTGTTCAATCCTTAGCAATCCTCTTTTGGATAAGAAGCAAACTTGGACCATTTGGCAAACTACTTGCCCCAGTCCCTCCTGCCCTTGCTTGGCCCTGCGCCTCACACTCAGTCACCTGATTTTGAAACATTGCCTGCCATACTGGCTTTGCTTACTTTTGGCCTCCAAAACCCTTACCGCCCATGCCACAAATAGTGTAGACGAGCTGACTGAAAACAGGCTGGGTGTAAAAACATGCTCTCTTCACTCTCCGCTTCTCATCAACGCTGTCCCTCAGGGCCTTCATGTGGTATATACACATATAGACAAGAATCTGTACATGCATGTAGGACTTTGCAGATTCTGTACTTTCAAAAAAGTCTGTCTGAGTGCAACTCAGATTCTGTGATGGGAAACTGAATTCCTCATTCTGCAATCAGTTTACATTGGTATAAACTGACACCTCTTTGATCAGATATGTGGCACTGGGGGAGGTTGTACGATCACTCTTTCTGTTGCCTATCTTGATTTCCAAATCAAAGCTGTTTTTTTCTTATCTGGTGGCATCCAGTGTGGACAAAGTATAAGGAAAGATTCTGACTGGGAAAACAGCATCAGGAAAAAAGGGTTGATACACTCTGCTCTAGGTCACGTGTGCCCACTGAGGTGAAGTTATTCTGTTAAAAAAAGAGAGAAAACGTTATGAAAACTAGTCATGAATCTCCTGTGTGATGTGTAGTTTGGCCTGGAAGACTGGGCCTTAGGCAGCAACTCGACTGGATTCTGAGATTGCCCCAAGTAATGGCGCTTCATTTCAAAATGTCTTGCCAAAGCAGAGCATGGCTGCTGTGGTCTTTATTACATTACTTTCTCATATCTGATGATGAGATGCAGAAAGAGAGACCTGAGGACTGGAAATGCATTTCTAAAAAAGTAAGATTTCTCAGAGAGTTAAGGTCTGTGTCCTGTAGCTTTTCTCCCCTGCATGGAATCGTGGTACATACAAACCTGACTGTAAATGCAAGCCGTGCTCCCTGGATTTCCTAGCAGTTTGCTGTCCCAAAATGTGCCTGGAGTGGACTTCAGTGAGAGGTTCCACCTGGGCTCCACTTGCCTTGGCTCACTTTAATCTCTCCTCGGACAAGCCTGCTTCTCACCCACTTTTATACGGATGGTTGGCGCCAACTGGGTTCTCCAGCAAAACAGCACACAACTTGTAAAAAGGCCTTGAACTGCTACAAGGTTTTCCCTTACCTTTCCTTAGATGAGTTTTGTAATGCTTGGGCCACATTATGGAGCAAACTGCTGGCACAAGTCAGTGGAATAAACCTTTGGTGTGTCACCTCCAACATATGACAAAACTTGGATATTGGATATAACTCATAATTGCTCCTTCTTCCACAAATAAGACTTCATCTGTTGTGTCTCACTTCATCTGGCATCACAGTTGGTGAAATATGTATAAAGCTGATCTGTCTTGTGCTCCTAGGCAGAAATTATGGCAGCACACAAACCATCACATGCACTCAACACATTCCTTAATGCCCTAGGATCCCAAGCTGTGATGTTTCTGTGGATTTCTTGGTGGTGGTGGATGCACAGGGCAGAAGAAACCAGAATTTGGCACCCACTGGGCCCTTTGGCTTGATTGCCATAGCACCTGGGATGGTGGGGCAGACGGCCTCCAAGGAGTTCAGAGCTGCAAAGGAAAGACTCAGGTTCTCAGTCCCAAGCGTCCATTGTCTAATATCACTGCAGCTTACCAGAAAAGGTAGCTAGTGTGGAACAAGAAACCACTCACCACCAAGTCCAGGGGCATCACAAGACCTAAAAACATGGCTGGAAGATAAGCCATGCTAGTGAGGAGGAGGAGGACACCAGTGGAACACTTTTATCATGAAGAAGGGGCAGCAGTATGTCCCAAGGAGCCAGAGTTTCCGGAGCGGTTGCCCCATCAGACCAACGGCATGTGTGGTTTTATTTATTATTTATACACGCGTCTGCAGCTGGGCAACTTGGGCAAGAGCATTCTGCTCCATCGTTGACCTGCTTCTGGGTTTCCTCTGGGCATGTGGTTGGCCACTGAACTTCCTGCTTGGTTGTCTTGAAGCAGATGAAGAACCAAATGCTAGATTAGACAAGCAGTGGTCCAAAGCAGCAAGGTTCTTGCACTCTTATCCCTGGTAAGATTCCTGAGTGAGAAACCATAGAAAGGACAATGGGATCAATAGTTAAGACTGGCACAGACAGGGAGCCTGGGGGCTTGAGTGGAGGCTTCAAGAAGTTCCCTAGACATGTGCACCGCTATCAAAGGCTGAGTCTGACTATTGGTCAGTCTTGCCAAGGACAATTTCTCTGTTGACTGGCCACAATTCTCCAGAGATGCAGACACACATCTTTGCTTGGAAAGATTGCCCACATGCTCCCTGCTGAGTTGAAACTCAGAAAACTGACTATCCATGGTCAGTTCTTGGTCCCCCAGCTTAGAACTGCCTCAGCTCAGTTGCCTGCCCCTCTCCAGGGTTTCAGGCAAGGGTCTTCCCAGCCCTCATGGAGATGCTGGGGATTGAACCAGGGATCCAGCAGTGAGCTACATCCTTTCCAGTGGCCAGCAGAGGGCACTCTGGAAGCACCATGGAGGGGGCAACCTTTGTATATAGGCTAATTTTCTCCTTGCTGCCACTGCCAGAGAAGGCTACAAAATTAAAAAGCATTTAGCAAAATGTAAGTGCTTTGAGATTGCATTCATAAAGTCTGGTGCGCTCATTTTCGAAGGCAAGAAAGCAGACTCAGCAGCCAAGTACAGAAAAACAGGAAAAATGTGACTGTTCCGCATGCACATTTTTTATACGAAACCAGACTACAGATTTAAGGCTTTAAGTATTTAAAGAATTCTTTGCAATGCTCCCCTCTTCCCCTTGATGGAATCTGTGCTCTTCTTTGCAATGGTTCGGATTCTGATTTCTAGATGAGAACCCGGTGGGAGAAGAGTACATGTTGTGTTCCTTTTTTTGGAACCAGCCTTGCATGGGTTGGAATGGTCCTTAGTTGGATACAATGAAGCCTTCAAGCAACCGTACAAAGCTGTCAGTGTTCAATGAAACCAAGCCCAGTGGCCCTCCAAGACACGACCACTGCTGTAGTGCCACCATAACCCCGTGGGAGGACACTGGCTGCTGTATTTCCCTGGGGGCTACCCAGCAGGAGGGGGACTGGGACAGGAGCATGACCTTGTCCTTTGGCTTCCTAATCTTCCCTGGCTTCCAATAGTATCGACTGCCCGTTAAGGAAGGCTCCCCTAGTGGCTGAAGAGGTCACTGCAGGCTTCAACCACAAGAAGACATTGGAATTAATGTGCTTTAAAACCAAATGCTCCTAGAGTGATATACGCGAAGGTTCCTGGTGTCTAGGACCCATGATCTTGGCGCTGTGGTGTGGAGACACAGGCAGAGAGAAAAACATCCATTGTACTATTATGGAGAGTAGCTTGCTCTCTGTCTGGTGTGTCCCATCCGTAGGCCTCTCGCAGTGCTAAAAAGAGGAATGGGCAGATCAGTCTATTGCTGGTCCGTGTCCTATTCCTGCGTTTTCACCTACAATGTCCCTATCTGTTTCTAGATCAGTTTGGGATTTAAAGAAGTGTACAATTCATATTTAAACAATATTTTAAATATGTTTTCTCTCGGTGCACAGTTTCCTAATTGTATTCAGATACTTTGGTTATTGTTCTGAGAGCTGTGCAAAAGGCCTTAGGGTCTGATCCAGGATGAGTGAATCTGGCCAGTCTGTGTCAGGCCCCCCGACTCAAAATGATGCAGGATTCTGCGGCAGCTTAAAGGGGGTGCCCAGCCTCGCTGTGTCGGGGGGTCCTCCGGGAGTTTGGAGGTGTGCTGCAGCCACTTTCACCAAATGCCTGAAGAGAAGGCCAGGGCTTGCCACTTATGAAAGGCCTTCCATGGTTGCATGTCCAGTCACAAAAGGCTTGTTTCCTAGAGGTAAACCGACAAGACTGAAAGAAAAGTAACACACTGAAGACACTAAGTACATGGCAAATGTGCACTACCAGCTCCAAGACACAAAGGCTCCCTCTAGAGCCCTGGCAAAAATTATTTTATTTTATTTTATTTTATTTTATTTTATTTAAAACTTTTATATACCGTCCCCTCACAAACGTCTCGGGATTGTTTACGACACTCTGATAAAATAGAATAAAAGAAAAGTAAGGGTAAAAGATATCACAGCATCCAGTATTTGGTGTAAAACTATAAATTAAAACAATTTAACAATTAAAATATTGGGAGAAGAAAAAGGTTTTCGACTGGTGCCAAAAGGGAAGAAGTGTTGGCGCCAGGCGAACATCTTTGATAAGCGTATTTGCAGCATGCCAGTAAACAAAACGAAACCCCAAACCAAACAAACAAAAAACTTTTGCTTTGATTTTTAAACGTCTTAAGAAATAAAATAAGAAGCACTAGTAGCAGGGAGCCTGGTGGACCCCAAGAGAAGAAACGATAGGTTCCTTGGTCTCCGTGGGCACCAGGTTTCACCTTCACTTTTCCGTTGTTGCCCAGACCGCTTTTAATGGCGGTTTTTCTGGGGCTTGTGGTTTCCATGTGCTACACAGACATGTATCCCAACCTACAGCTAGGAGTGGTTTTAAAACTGTAAAACTGATTTGCATAGTTCCTCTTGACTTCTTTTCCCCTTCCATGTCTCTTTTCCGCCTTCATTCGCTCCTCTTTCCTCACACAGGAAATTTCTTTATGGAATTTGCATGCTGGAAAAACCAAAAACAAGCACCAATAAATACCACCATAACCTCCTACCCTGGTCTTTCTCCTCCTCCATGTTTTTGGTTTTTTTTTTTTTAAAGAATTTGGTTGGGGGAGCAACCAAATTTTATTACTGTACTTAGATGGAGTTTGAAGTCGCAAATTGGGTGTGATTTATTTTTCGACCTCTGCTGCTGTGCACAATTGAACTGCCATAATTGCCGCCACATTGTGGACTACGCACTCAAAGGACAGAGCACATGTGACATTTCTGAACTCCTCCTGCTTCTCATACAATTCAGACCTTGCGCATCTATGTGTGGCACTTGATTGCATCACTGCCATGGCGGTTACTGCACTGGGCTCTTTAGTGCCTGCTCCCAGAGCAGTGATCACATTTTGAAAAAATACTGGGATGGGGCTTAACTTGCAGACAAAAGTGTTCTAGTGTAATTCTTTCCCTTGTGCGACAAGTCATCTTAGCTTGGCAAATTGCCAAAGTACTTTTGCAGCAGAAACGACTATTTTAAAGTGTATGCGTGGGAGGGAACCCTCTGCTATTTACCTTTGAACACGAGTCCTCAAGTTCCCCCAACATCTTCAGAAGTTTGGAGGTTTCATCAGCGGAGTTTTTCTTTTTTAAACTCCACTTTCACTCCCAGCTCTTTTTTTTTTTTTTGGCAGCCGCAGGAGGAGGGGAATCTTAGAGAACTTTCTGCTTGAAAGAGAACTTGTTTGCTCTAATTCAAACAAGAAAACAATAATATTAAAACCAAACATATACAGCAGGTAAGCCATGATGTAAATGGTACCAAGAAGCAATAATGCAGGGCATTGGGGCAGGGGAGGAAGAGAACAAGCCAGAAAACCAATCAAGAGCCATTAAAAACTTGAGAAATAAGATAGATTTTGCCAGTTGCCTAAAAGAATACATTGCAGGCACATGTAACTCAAGAAGAGGGACCAATATGTGAATTGGTTTATCTGTTAAAGATTATTATTTTTATTATTATTATTATTATTAAAGCGCCCAACAGCTACAGCTTTCTGGGCAGTGTACAACAATTCATAAAGTACAGTGAAATGCAGTCATATGTTAAAAACAGTTGAAGGTCATAACATTTCACAGCAGAGATTTAAAAACTGAATTTTTAAGCAATGTAAACAACAAAAATAAGTTAATTCAACTAGGCTTGTTAAACATCTCATGTGCTATTCAAAAATATTCAGTGCCTTGGCATGGGGGACACTTTGAAGGCAAAAAGACCGCACAGTTGTCACTGGGCAGGCCTCAGTGGGGAGAGCATTAGGCGATAGGGGGCTACCACAGAGAAGGCTCTTAGCCAGTGGTGGCGAACTTTTGGCATGTGTGCCACAGCAGGCACGCGAGCCAAGTCGCCCCAGCATCGCCCCAGCAGCCAAACATCGGATAACAGCGCACATAGGGGCCATGCGCACGCTCGGAAAGGAGTAGCAACACCAGGCGATGACGTCACAAGCCATGACTCATTAGCGGTGTCTCGTCCGAGCTTTCACATGGCCAGTCAGTGCACTGCCAAGGATATATATATGTTTGTATCATTGAAAGCTCTGTTATTGTGTTGTTCTTTTAAGACAAAAGATACTAATGTACGAGTTGTTTTTTCTAAACTAAAGCCCCAGTATTCAGGTTTTATTGCAGTGTTAAATACGTGGGTTGCGATAAATATGTGGGTTTTGAGTTACAGTTTGGGCATCCGGTCTCTAAAAGGTTCGCCATCAGTGCTCTTAGCTGAACCACCTTCAGGGATGGCCTTTGGAGGAAGGCCTCTGACGTGGGACATAGTGTCCAGGTAGATTGTGGTTGGGAGAGGAGCAATTCCAAGGGTGCCATTAGGTTATAAAAAGCCTAAAACTCTGTGCTTCCTCATAGCAACATTTTTGTCAAGAGCATTTATTTTTAAGAGTCAACATTTTGTTTGCAAAGGCAGAGCTCCACAGGCGTTTTTTAAGAATTGTTCAGCATGATCAACTTGAGTTGCAATGGCATGTTGTTTTGCTGAATTTATTCTCTGTACTGGCAGTTTTGCTCCGTAAGATGTTACTCCTCGAAAATCCAAGTGGAGAATTTGGATGAAGCCCAGCTTTAATATGGATATCATTTTAATTAAAAGAACAAGAATAGGTTTACCATGAAAATTGATTTCATCTGCATTTGCAAGTATGTAATAGTAAAGTTCAGTAGAGTCAAGCAGAATAAGTAGGTCCCAGAATAATAATAATGATATTTCAATCATAAAATGAATTTGCGGTTACTAACCAAAGTATTTTCTGGGGTTATTAGCCAATGCTGTTCACCTGCTTGCTTTTAAAATAAAAATATATGTATTCTTTAAGATGTTTTTATGGGCATCTCAGTGAAATAGCTATATAAGCTATTCCTTATATAGTGCCCAATGAGATTTTTCAATCATTTTAAGCCCTGTGTTTTATATTTCCATTTCTATATATACTGTTACATTCTAAGACTATGATGTGCAGAATATGGAAGTGTTTAAGATAATCCTTATGGGTCCTATTCATAGACACCCCCCTTATTTAGGCCATTTCCACATAAATCTTACGTTCCTCTGTGCCAGGAAGACAGCTGTGCTTTTGCCAATATGTTTTGGCCTCTGTTTAGCAAAAAATTTTCTCTCTGTGTGTAATCTCTTTCTCCCTTTGAATACATATCTTTATTTATGTAAAAATAAACATGCTTTTTTCATATTTAAAGCCCTCAGGCATTAATTGCATCCTCATATTTAAACAATGCTGCAATGTGATGGGATGGGCGCAACTTTTGTGGTTGGTTTGTTTCTTTTATAAAGAAATCAACAAACTTTGCAAATTTCCTCAGAAACAGGATAGGAAGCACTTGAGAAAGGCAGAATGAGAGAGAATACGAAACTGCCAGTTTCATCGATCACCCATAATGCAGTGGCATTCAATTTCAGCCAACACTGCAACCTAGGACTAACCTAGGAGAGCCAGTGTGGTGCAGTGGTTAAGAGCATGGGACTGGGACTCAGGCGATCCGGGTTCGAGTCCCCGCTCAGCCATGGAGCCCACTGGGTGACTTTGGGCCAGTCAGAGCCTCAGCCCAACCTACCTCACAGGGTTGTTCTGGGGATAAGATGGAGGAGGAGATGTAAGCTGCCTTGAGCCCTTTGTAGGAAAAGGCAGGATATAAATTGAAAAATAAATAAAATAAAATAAATAAACCTTTAATTGTTTTTATTGGGGCTGTAGCCTGATTTAAAGCCACGGGCAGAGTATTCCTGTAGCCAGATTTTGAGGTGCCACAGAATGTTGCCAATCCCTTCCTCAGAGGCTGAAAACAGAGCCTGACCGCCTTTCTCCTCAGCCCTGCTCAGCCGCTGCAGGAAGCTTTGTGGACAGCAATTCTCCTGAGTCAGAGAGAAAGCGAGGGGAGAAGGGCAGCTGGGGATCCACTGGATCCAGAGGCTTTCAGGGCTGTCTCTGTCCCTGGTGACACCTGGTGGTTCTGGGGCCTGTCCAGCAAGCATGGCTGCGAAGGAGGGAGGTAAGGAGGTAAAGCTCTGGCATCCCTCCAGCCATGTGGGGATCTTGCCCAGTTCTCAAAGCCTTCCATCTGAGGAGCGGAGATTCTTCAGGACCATGTTCCCAAAGATTGGATTGTGTGAACCTGAATTGATTGGGTTGACGTAAACTCACCTGCGGCTCTTCCTGAGCCAAGAAACTTTCTTGGAGTTGCATGCCGAGTAGTCTCAGGACTACCTAATCTGCTTTGGTGCCTGGTGCCCCTCTCATTCCACATGGCAGCTGAGCCTGACTGGAGTATCCTCCACACCAGCTGAGGGCACAGCTAAGGCAGAGGACACATTGCACTCTCCCCAGCGACTGGCCAGCCCTGCCCAGCCCTGCAGCTGGAGCCTGAGGCCACAGCTTCACTTGGGTCTCCCCAAACTGCCTGATGAGCTTGTTTCGCCTCTGCACGCCTCACAGAGTCTCAGGTTCTTTGTTGTATTTAGTCAACATCTCTGTACCTTCAAATTGAACCAATTGGTTGGGGTCCTACTCTCTAGAGTAACAAAAAACAAAAACAAAAAACCAACAAAAAACCAGCATTTCCTCCAGTATTTCATATATCTGAAGATGGCACTCAAATTGCCGCACAACCCTCTCTTTCCTAACAAAACAAGCCCGACTCCTTCAAGTGCTCCTCACAGGACTGTATCTCCAGGTCTCTGACTTCTTGTCTGGCTGGTCATCTGGGGACACTCACCCATCATTCCATGCTAACCCCAACATACATTTATCTATGTATGGATGTATTGCCTGCTACATCAACCCAGAGGCCCTCTGAGCAGCTCGCAGTCCGGATCTAACATAAGAGAAGAAGAGGCACCTTTACAAATTCCCACCCGGGTGATGCTGCTCGAAGCTGTATTGCCCTTCTCTTGCCATGTCTCTTGATAAATGTGCAAGCAGTTTAATCTTGGAAGTAGTCCACTCAGAAGTAAATCCAGTTGAGTTTAAATATGGCTGAAGATGCTATGTAGGTATAAATGTGAGCCTTAATCAAAGAAAGAGGTGTTTCATTGAGAAATAAGTTGCTGTTTTCCTTGTTTGTTTCAGGACTGCCCTTCAGATGCTGGTGATTTTCGGGCACAGCAATGCTCAGCCTACAATGATGTCAAGTATCAAGGGCATTTTTATGAATGGATCCCTGTCTATGATGATTCCAGCTCTCCTTGTGCCCTGAAATGCCAAGCTTTGGGGAAACCCTTGATAGTGGAGCTTGCTCCCAAAGTTCTGGATGGTACTCGGTGCAATGCCAAATCCCTGGATATGTGCATCAGTGGGATATGTCAGGTATGTCAGCTTTTGTAGATCTGACTCACTGGTCTTTGTGTGACTTAAAATGTAGCCTTTCCCCAGAAATATTTTCAAATGTGTGCATTTTTTCTGACATCACAAATTCAGGAATCTGTACATCAGTGCAACTGCAAACTGAGTTCCTGCCTGCGTTTGGTTTTGTGGGTTGCAAACTAGGTAATCTCACATTAAAATGTGAATCCAATCAATTTCTTAGCAATGTTATTGTTGTTTTGATGGTATGATACTGTAAGTTCACTGCTCTGAAACTTTGTAGAAAACAGTATTGAAAGGGGCATAGAAATGACGTGGGTAAGTCACAAATTGTCCTTCCATTGTAGCATTTCTCAAAATTTGATTGCATGTAAGAACGACACCTGTGGAACAAACAGCTTGAATGCTGACACCTGTTATCATCGTCATCAGGTCTATAATCATGTCATATTTCAACTAATCCAGTATAAATTGCAGCAGATAGAGCAAGTTTAAAAGTGCTGAAAATTGTCACATTTGCACGTTTTACTCAAGCTGCGTATTATATATATATATATATATATATATATATATATATATATATGGCAAGCCACCAACAGGGTCAATTCTCAGGATCTATTTAGCAACATAGCAGTGCAGTTCAGAGGTTTCACAAAGCCAATCAAGGTCAGGGCAAAATAGGGCATCTTTACTTGTCCCAGGAATTCCATTCTTCCCATCTGGATTTGGGTCTGAAAGTTCTGCCAAACATCCCGCCTGAGCCAAAGCATGAGATGCAGGACTCTGATTTGGCCTATCTTCCACAGCTGAATATTATATTATATTATATTATATTATATTATTGACACCTTGCCTTTTTCCTGCAAAGAATCCAAGGCGGCTTATATAATCCTCCTCTCCTCATAAGAGCCCTGTGAGGTAGGTTAAACTGAGAGTCTGTGGTTGGCCCAAAACCAGCCAGGGAACTTCACAATATCGTGAGAGGGACAAGACCCAGATTCTGGAGCCCGGTGGGCATTCCAGTCTCTGTGCCCGCCTGGCTGCCTAGACTAGCTCCTCAGGCCATTTTCTGTGGAAAGGCTCCTACAGGGAGGACCCCTCTAGGGACTGTCCTAAAGTGTGTTGCCAGCCACAGAGAGGGAGGTCCAGGGTGCCTATGGGGGTGAGGTTTCTCTCCAGGATCTAGTGTCCAAAATCTGCCCTCCTGTTTTTAACCAAGCACGGCAGAAAGGAGAGTTTTCTGGGAACAACATTTTTCTGTCCTGAAGAGTTTCCGTGTCTCGCTTCTTTGGTGGAACGATAAACTTGTTTGGGCTTATGGTGCACGCAGGTCTGTTTTGGTCTTTTCTCAAACCCTTCAGCTGATTCTGCTTGAAGAATTATGTTGCCGTTCATTCTCGGCTTCTTGCTATTATGACTGCAAAGGCTGGAAGCCAGTTCCTAGAGTTGCAGCGATGGAAGCTTTACTAAAACTTGAGCCTTGATGTCGGACAGCCAAGATTTGATGGGAAGGTGCCGGGGGGTGAAGCCGGGACTTTCCGGATTGTCAGGGCTCCCACCCTGGGGCCAGATCTGCCAAGCAGCAGCACAAGTGCCAGAATCCGGCCCCGGGACAGGCCCTGCTGTGTCAGCCCGTCAGCTCAGGCGGTGGCCCTGGGACAAGGCTCCGGGCCAGAGGCCTCCCCTTCAGAGCCTTGTGCGGAAAGGGTGGCACCCGCTGGGGGGATTCTGCCGGACTGCAAACTGGGAGTCCATGGCGGCAAGTTGCTCCCTTGGAGCCTTCTCTCCTGCCGCTGTGCCCTGCTGTGCCCTGTGGGCCTCCTGGGAGGACGGGGCAGGCTTGGCCGCTGAGGTCGGGTCTCTCTGCTCTGCTGTTGGATCCAGTCGGTTATGACAATCCCGGCTCTGCTGATGGGCACCTGCCAGATCATCTCCAGTTGTGGCAATATTAAGAGCAGGCCTACTGGCCTCCATAGAGTGGTCCTCAGGTTAAAAAACCTACAACAACTGAACATCTGAGGATTTTGGATAATGCTATTTTATTCAGATTTAGGCCCATACGTAAAGACTAGCTAAATTCAGCTTCTTGGATTACAAGGATATTCAGACTTGGCATTGCTTATGCAAAGTCAGCAATGAATCAGCCCTGGAATGCAAAATGCTCTACTCGTCCTGCAGATAGATGCAAAACTGGAGTTGGGAGGGCGGGGGAAGAAACTCACACCTAGAGTTTGCCAGTCTCAATAGTGCCCCATTAACCACGGGGACTTTCCCCTCTCCCACTTGGTTTTGATCCAGGAATGATTTTACACAGAATGTGTATGGTTTTGCCATTAGTCTCCTCTCTGCAGAGCAGCTACTGCTGAATTAAATGCTCGAACGTGCACAACTCAAGAAACACTTGACACGGTTGATGAGCAGAGGAGGTGTGTTCTCAGGGAAAAAGTGAGACATTTGGCAAAAGCCGCACAACAGGATTACGACAACCTTACTATGCATTGCGTTAGGCTTTATGTGCTTTTAATGTCTCCTCCACTTCTACCTACCAATCATTCCAGCACGTAGTAGTTCAGGCACCTCTGTTAAAAGCCAAAGCATCGCACCAAAAAGAGAGCCCCCTTTCCCTCCCTCTGTTTTCCTTCTCTCATTTATCGAATGGGGAAAATGTCTGAACTGGCAGTTGGCAAATGCTGGTTTCTTCATGTTTGCTACTGTATTTATAGCTTCTTTTCCAGCTAAAAGAGGGCAAAGTATTCCCCGTCACACGGACCAGTGCATAAATCCGGCCTCTGCTCTCTTGACTCGCCTGGAAAAGGCAGAATGCAGTATTTGGCGCGTAAGCACTGGGATTCTTGTAGCAGGTTCCCAGAGACAGTCGGTGGCTAGCAAGGGGTTTCTTGCCCAAAGTGGAAGGAGCAGAGAACCTCCTTAGTAAAGCCAAGCAATCTCGCCGGTTTGTGCATGATTGTACAAGGAGGGAACTTTCTGGGTAAAGAGTATGACCCGTTGTTGCTGTGTGACACCCCTTCCGGAGGGTGTGTGTTAGGGACTGTGGTGGATGATTGGCCTTCCACCAGAGTGGCCAGCGGCTCCTGTTGCTCAGGGACTGAGCTGTCCAGAGTGTGGTCTGTGCCACAGATATGACTTGAGGCTTAGATCACAAGTTGCAGCTCTGGCGTGTTTGGGTTGCAAGGACACCGTGGCCTTTTCCACTCCTGCCGGAGACATCCCAGTTCTCCATGAACACAGCTGTGATCCTCACAGTGGCTGGGGACTGGATGTTCCCAGCAAGAAAATGTTTCCATGCTGTAGAGATTTTTTAATGTCTTTTTTGTTAATTCACTGGATCTACTTTTGCTTTCGTAGCAAAATCTATACAACGTGCCATTCTTTTCTTGCTTTTCAGCTACATAGCCTTTAAGTGGCACTTAAATAACAAAATACGCAAGCAGGAAAACACACCTTCTTTCGCTTTCAGAAATAGTACTGTATTTTGTCTCCTCCAAAAAACAAGCAGGAAAGTGCTCTTAAAAACAGAAGTGAAGCTGGAGGATCACAGCATCACCAGGAGAATCCAGAAGTCGCCTTGAATAAGGAAAAATGACAGCACAGTAAACCTTTCATGTAGAGAAGTAACTAATGCAAAGCGTTTTGGTGTGGCTGGATCCTGCATGGCAATTGACCCATTAGCTTTCCAGAAGGCCTGCTTCTGTTGGCTTGCCACTGGTTTGTGGACACAGTTCCGCACAGCTGCATGCATTTTTAGACTTTGAGGGTGTGGTGACGGGGACTGCTATGATCACTGTCATTTCAAAATGTATCACTACATCATTGATGGAACCAACTTAAAAAGCATCTCTCATGACTTTATGGAACCTAACTAATGAATGTTGAATTATTGGAAATGTCAGCCCTCTTACCAGTAATAATTTAATAGTAGCATTTGGAAGCTTTCCCAGAATTTGACAGGTTTACTTTCCCCGGTTGAGAGAGAGGCATTCAACCATCAATATTATCATCTTTCCTGCAAAGCAAAGAACAAACCAAAACAAAAACATGCCCACCAGCAGCTGTCACAGAGAGCCAGTGAGTAAAAGTGGAGAGCCATCGGAGTAATGGCTTGAAAGTTCAGTTCTGCCGAGTCCCTGACATTTCCTTGGCTCCGGCCGCTGTACGCTTGGCTAAGGTTTTCAAGTTAACTCATCTAAATAAACATGTCATCCTGGCGATGAGGATATCTTTGCCTCCATGCCTGGGAGCAAGAAACTCTTTGCTGCAGAGGAAAAAGGACTTGCATGCCTCTTCCCCAGCGGCTGCTGTTTTTGCTCATTCCTTGTCTCAGAATCGTTGGCAAGCCACGCAGTGACCTATCAAGACTTTTAACGCAAGCATGATTTCACTTCCATCTGTTTTCATAACACTGAGGATCTTCGGTAGGCTTGCCATGCATCACTCGTTCTCCCTCCCGCTTTCCACGCTGGTTCTAATAGAATGTCTTTTTTTGGGCACCGTGCATAATTTTTTGGCACCCGCTACCAGAACTTCTCTTTTCACTCAGTCATTTGAATCTCACTTCACACACGGATTCAAAGCAAACAAGGTCCTTATCGGAGGAAATAAAGGACTATGGATACTCTGATCTTGCTACTGAGGGAGCACAGTCCTGAAGGGGGTTATAGAGCAGGAGAACGTTTCTGGGAAAGTTATTTTGGTGGCCCCTTGAGAGAGTGGAGGCTCACAGCAGCCAGACCACTCAGTCATGGCTTTGTCTGCCACCGCCTGGTTCCTGTTACCAAATAAAATACTTGGAGTTCCTATGTTAAAACAGGCCTAAGTTTGGGAAAACTCTTCTGACAGAAAGATAACTAAAGCATCCTGTTTGTTCATGAGCGGTCCAATCTGGATCTGAACTGGGCAGGTCAGTAGGGGAAAAGGAACCTGAACAGTGGCTGGAAGGCTTATGTGCTTGGGACTGCAAGACCTGCCTCTCCCACCTTCCATTTCCCAGATGCAATGGACTTCCTCTAAGAGCCACCTGTGTGGGAGATGTGGGTGGTGGCAACAAGGAAGTTGGCCTTCACAGCGGTGGCCCCTGGTTATGGAACAAGCTCCCTGCTGAAGGCTGGCTGGTGCCAACTTGATTATTCTCCCGATGCCAGGCTGATCATGCCCTATGTGCCGAGGCATTTAGTAGCATTTAATGGCATTTGGGGGCCTTTGTCTGCAGTCCTTTCATTTTTTTGAACATAATGAATGTATTTAATTGTTTGATGGGTGTTTACTTTCTGTTTTTACATTTTATATTGAATGTTTATTGCAATAGGCATTTCATGGCTTTTTATGAACTGTTCACCATACAGAGATCGTCAGCTTTTGGGTAGTATAGACATTATTATTTATTATTATTATTTAAACAACTTATATGCCGCCCCATCGCATGAGCCTCGGGGTGACTTACAATCATAACATCCTGCATAAAATACAAGATAAAAAAAAATAAAAAAAATTATCAAATACATAAAAAACATAAAATAAAATAGTGGACACAGCCTGGTCAATTTAAAATCAACAAATAAACCATTAACAGTTAAAATAGCATTTAAATAAAAAGGTCTTGGCCTGGTGCCAAAAAACAAATAAGGACGGCACCAGGCGGACCTCACTGGGGACATGAGGAGGAGGAGGAGGAGGAGGAGCAGTCAGTCACTAATCAGAACTATATCTTAGCCCGTTTCTCAGCATGCATATCCTGGATGCCCTTTGTGCATCTCTCTCTCTCTTCTTTCTCCTTTGGTTACGTTCGTTTACTTAGATAGAACTATCATTCTTACCTTCTCAATTAAAACGACAACACACCTCCACTTCGCTTCAGCTGGCTTTACATATATAAATGGGTGCCTCATATACAGAATGGGAAAATATTGTGCTTCCCCAACCCCAAGGTGTCTGGGGGGGGGGGGGTCAGTGTCAAACGCAAACACAATTCTTCATTTTGCACTCTCAAGCAAAATGGCTGTGTGTGAAAATCCATGCAGCTTGTTGCGATATTTTGCACTGCAATGCGAGAGTCTGAAAAAGGCTCTTCCTTGGATATGCAGCGCATCACTGTTTTGCCTTATTCACTGCAAGCAGCTGTTGTTACCCTGTTATTTTCCTGTTGCTCTGCAGCATTTGGGCCCCTGCTTATGTCCCCTAACTTGTAAGGCAAGTCCTGCTCCCAGCATGCATTTCCTCTCCCAGCTGGCAGAGAGAAGGACTCCTTTGTGACATATATGTTGGTCATGGATCCATTTTCTTGTAAGCCATGTGTGTTTAGTTGGGAAGGCATTCAAAAATCATAACATTCCATTATGTTTGGGTACAACAAAATGTTTCTTGGAATCATAGAATAGTAGAGTTGGAAGGGGCCAGGAAGGTCATCAAGTCCAGCCCCCAAATATCTTCAGATATTTTAATGGAACCCTGTTCTGGTTGAGCTAAACTACTCCTTATATGGACCTAATTTCTAGAATATATCTTACCCAACAAAATTATGCCCTTGACATTCCCATTATTTTGATAGGATGGATTATGCATCTGTGTAATTCCATTTTGGAAGTTGATGGAACTTGAAAAGGGTTTAGCTTTGTCTGGACATTTGCTTTCTCGAAAGAAAGCAAACACTGTTTGCTTGGACTTCCAAAAGGCTTTTGACAAAGGCCTCATCAAAGACTTGTGAGCGATTTAGTCATGGAATAAAAGTAAAATATAGTGATTGACTCAAAAACAGAAAGGAGAAAATAGGAAGACATAGTAAACTCTCCCAGTGGGTCTCTCAGGACTCTGTATGCACGATCTGGAACGAGATATATAAATGATCTGGACATGCGCAGTGAGGTGCCAAGATCGCTGAGGACATGTGATTATTTATGGCAGTTAAAACAAAAAAGGGATTGTGGAAAAGCTCAGAAACCTCTCCGAAGCAGGAAAATGGGCATCGAACGGCAAATGTGGCCCAGAGGGAGCAAGGCCAAAGCGGTGCATGTTGGGGCAAGCAATTCCAACTTCACAGCTGCACCCATGGGATTTCAGCTAGAAGAAATCGACCAGGAAAGGAATCTTGGATGTCTTGCAGTAGGCAGCTCAATGAAAACGTCCAGCCAGTGTGCGGCTACCGAGAAACAGTCAAATTCCATGTTAGGCATAATCAGGAAAGGAATCAAAATAACACTACCAGTTTCATACCTTTCCTTGTACAAATCGATGGTGCGACCACACTTGGAACACTGTGACCTGTGCTTGGATCTTCAGATACCTGAGCTTGCCTGCCTCGCTCTCATCTCGGAGGTCCCAAAACTGCTACTTAGGGCTTTCTAAGAGTCTTATAACAACCCCCTCCCCCCCAGAGGTGCCCCCCCCCGCTCCTTTGCAGCTTGCTTGCTCACTTGCCTTGGTCTGGTCCAGGCAGCCATAGAAGTGTGATAGCGGAGGTGGAGATGTTGCTGCCCGCTGCTTGCTCATGGGCGGTTTACCTGCCAAGCAAGCAAGAGGCATTAACATTGAGGGAGAGGACAAAGACTTGGTGCCAAAGGCAGGCTCCCGGAGAAGCGGTACTCATCCCAGGTGTCTCTCCCAACTCCGCCCCAAACACAATAATAAAAAATCTGGAATGAATACTGTCGCAGGTGAACTACTTTCCAATATGGCAACACAGTTAAAATATAACACAGTCGATATATTTTCGGACTGCCTGCAGGGATGCAGCAGTGGAAGAAGACGGGTGGCAAGGGAATCTGGGAGTTACAGGAGCAAATACACGGTGGGGCATCCTTACGTCTTGGAAAAGCTTCCTAAGGCGGGGTGTATAAATACAAAGGATAGAATAGGAAATACAAAGGATACCTTTTGTGTAAGATGATATCAATGCATCCATCCTTGCATTGGGAAGAGCGCCACTGAAATGGATGAAAACGGAGTGCATTATGCGGAGTATAAAGAATGTGAGCAGTGATTGTTCTTGTTTTTTAAGTTTGGGAATGGGTTGCTATGCTTTTGGCCAGCTTTCACTGCAAGCGGGAACAGTGTGCATCAATGAGACTGATTCCATTTAGAACCACGTGTGTGGCCCCTGCTTCAGGGAACTCGCCACCCCTGCAAATGCTTCCGAAACCTCAGGTTTCAGGCGTGCGGTTCAGATGGGCCGCATGAAGGGTGTAAACGGCAAGCATTACGTGCACAACTGGAAAAGCAGGTGATAATATAACTGGTCCCTTTTGTTAAGTATTTGTATAAGTTTAAAAAAGGGGAAAGGGAAAATAAGCCATGCCACAGGAGAACCCAGCCCAGCACCTTCTTGCCAATGAATGGTTTGTGTTCCGTATATTTTTTGGATCTGTAACAGTGTCACACTCGCACCCTCCTCTCATGGGTGGTCTGCAATCCTGAGCTGTCCCTCCATGCTTCAGTACATTAGTTAATGAGAATTTAATATTTCTAAAGCCCTCTGTTGTATGTGATTGGAAGGTGCTTTACAGAATGGGGGAGTATTCTTCAGTTATTGGTTCTGGCAAGTATTAAACGTGCACAAATTATATGGGAAAGGATTTGTTTCTAAGAAGCAGTGAGTGATGTTATATGGAATATCTGCTTTACCCCTGGGTTTCTTCGTAGCTTAATGCTCTTTTCACTGCATCATGGATAGTGGCTTGTGGCAGAGGAACTTGGTGGGTCTCCTTCGATGGGTCTCCTCACCACCGTCGTCTCTGTCACTACTTAGCACCGCAAAGCAGCAGACTTCAGGACAAAGGTGTGCCAATCAACCCACTTTCCATTGCAATGAACAGCAAACGAAATCCATTATAATTGGTAAAATTTCACTTCGTCCTCCAAAGCAGGGATTAACATGAGTATCAAAGGCCTGTTAGGTGCAGCACTAGGACCCACTTTAAAAGGGCAAATATCCCAAATCCGGCAAACCTCAGGAAATGGTGTCCGAGCTGTCAGAAGCTCGGTTCCCCCTTCGTACTTTCAAAGCAACGGAACGTCGCTTGGCCGTCCTCTCCTGACGCTGCATCATGGGGCCGAGAGGTGTACCAGCTCCTGGAGCCCCTGTCTCACAACTGCCTGTGCCATTCCCAACGTGTCTAGTGCTGTGGAACTCAGTGTCGATGGGGCAGGGGGAGAATGTGACCTGCCAAGGCTTCACAGCGGGGTTCACTTCTCCTGCAGAAATGCAAGTCGCTTGGAAGTCAGTGTCTCGGAATAACTGTTTTGATGACGGGCCTTGGACTGCCCTGACATCAAAGGGAAGAGGGAAGATGCCCCTCCCTATCTAGGATGGGGTGATTCCTGGGGGTGAAACCTTGAGGTTGTATCCTGGTACCACTCCTAGGGGAGCGGATGGGCCATGCAGATGGTCCATGCTGGGGCAGGATAGACCCATGCTTTGGCAAAAAAACTCTGCTTCCCTGCAGAAGGGCCACCCAACACATGGACTGGGCATGGATTATATAGCAGGTTGGCAGGCCCATGACATGACAAACCATAAGCTGTAACTGGTAACTTTGTGGCTAAAAGCAGAATATTCGCTCAGCATATTTCTGGAGTCGCTACCCAGTTTGGCTCTCCAGGCATCAGTCAGACAACTTCCTCCCCCCTCCCCCCCCCCCCATGAAAGAGAAATGTATTCATGTCCCAACTCTTCAGGAAAGTTCAGATTTGGATCTTGTCTGGCTCAGGAATGCCCTGCAGTGCTTTGTCCTCGTCCGAACCAGCCCAGCCTGATCTAGGAATCGCCTGCCTGGGAAGCACCGCGCTCCTCCTGAGCCATTTCCTGGGATAACACCTGGAGTTGACGCTTGCAGCTCTTGGTTGCGCATTTCAACTGCTTGGAAGTTCAGCAACCAATTGGCTCTGGCTCCAGGAGCCACACTGCTCCTGGCCGAAAGGATCTGCACTGCCTTGCACTGAAGCCTTTCCGGAGCGGGGCTTTGGCTCCCAGAAGGCAGGAGCACTCTAGGTTAGCCAATGCCATATGCCCAGGAAGAGCCCCACCTTGGGAGACTGTCGTAGGCCCATCCCTGCATGGGGCAGAGGTTGAGCCACCAGAAACTTTGCTACCTCAAGAGGCAGGACAGTAGGACTCTCGTGTGAAGAAGTGTGTGAGCAGAAGGGAGGATTCCTCAAGAGGAAGTCTCCTCATGAGTAGGATTCTTGCTAGAGGGCCCTAATGAGCTACAGCTGAGCCCTTGGTGGGGTTGAGCAGGCTCAGGTGATAAAAACCTTCACTCCTGCTTTGGTGCCTTGGCTGCAGTGCCGGTCTTTCAGCTCCGGTGCCTTGGCTTGTGATGGCTCCTCTGTGCTGCTGGCCTTTGGAGTCCTGCTGGACTCTCTTTCTGGACCGTGTAAGTAGTTGGCTACTGCACCATGCTTTGGCTTGACTGCTCCTGCCTTAGCCTTTCCCCCACTGGACTTGTGCCTGACCAGCTGCCTGTTTGTCAATGCGCACTAAGGCTGCGTCTGACTCAGCCGAAACAGGGCAGTTGTCAAGTTTCTAGTTCAAGAAGCTTTGTTTAGATTTTAAAGCCCTATTTGGTTTGTGCCCTAATTTATGAAAGAATGTCTCCTCCCTTCATCTTTCATGGCTGCCTGCTCTGGGTGTCCCTGGTGCCTGAAATGTGCCAGGTGGTTCCTCGGGGGACAAGTTGTTTATGCATGTGTCTCAGTCCCCTTGCATTACTTAAGATGATAAGACCCAAGAAATGCTTTTTCGGAGGACTTTTGCTATTCTGTAAATTTCTATTGATGCATGCTTATTGTAAGAGACATTTGTGAAAGAGGGTCTGTTGGGTGCTGCGCATGTGAATGCTGAAGGGAGCTTAATACCTAATTTAAGAGTAGCCATTCTGAAATGCTTTAAATGAGTTATTTGGCAAGGAAAAGTAGGCAGGAAAAGTAGAATATAAATTAAATAAATGAAAGCACACCAGAAAATAACACACTCCCTCGCTTCTGCTGCCATGCACCTAGTTACACAAACCAGCCCTGCCTTGAATGCATCGCATTAAGTTGTTGCCAGTGGAGCAAGATGTGAGCAACGGATGGGCTGGCTTAATGAATTAAGATGCTCCACAACATCGAAGGCACTCCAGAGCCCCTCGTATTGCTGCCCCCCCCCACACCACCACCACCACCACCACCCACACGTTCTTATGTGCTATTGTCAGAGCTGAAGAATGTCAGACAGTAAGTGGCCTCTATAATGAGGAGGTCAAAAGACATGCCAGGAGTAGATCAGACTCCTGGTACTTCGAAAGCCAAGAGCTTCAGGCCGAAGGAAGCGTAAGCATGTGCCCTGGCCTTAGTTCATGCTGGGTGCTTGGACAGCCTCAACACTGGTGCTTGTGAACTTGCAGCATGACTTAAACTGCGCACACACACACACACACACACACACACACACACATGAGCCTTCCATGGTTGTGTCTTGCAAGGGTGGGTGGGTCCTGGTGTGCAGGCTGTTTACAGGCAAAGCTTGTCTGGCGGCATCACTCTGCTCACAGGTGAATGTTAAAATCACTGCTCTCTTGCTCTGAAGAGGAATTTCCAAATTTTCATTGATTTTGTTTTGTTTGTGTGTCTTTTTAAAGTTCTTCAGCTGTTTCAGCTGAAAAGAACATTCCCTGCCTACAATGCACATGTGCAAAGTGTCTTGCACTCAAGGCATATTTAGATGGAAAATGTGATGAGTTGATTATGAGTTAAGGTTAGAAGAGATTAGTATTGAAAAACTTATCTAAATCACCAAAATAAGATTATTTGTAATTAAACTGGGGCTACAATAATAACTTATTTATCCTAACCTTGAAGTTATTTAATCTAAAAATAACATGAACAATTCTGCTTTGAGTGAACTGGCAAGATGGATAAAATAGACTCTTCATGATTACTCTTGCTTAAATCCAACAATTCACTAATGTGATTAACATCAAAAGTCAAAGGTTGTTGAAAAGAGAGGTTTGGTTTGTGGATAGCTACATTTTAAAAGAAATGAAAATACCTGTTTAGCCGGTCTCTTAGGAACAATGTAAATACAGAATCACACAAAAAACAGGACTGCTATAAAAGAGTAAAATAAGAATTATTAGTAGAATAACAGCAAAGCAACTATATTTTGGCCATGTACAAAAATTAAATGCAGAAGTGGCAGGGGTAATCCCCATACTTATTAACTTTAAAAGAATTCAGGAATGCATTTGTAAATGTACCAAAAACCATGGCCTTATTTACTTAATTAAATTAATTAAAATCAGTTTAATTGACTAATTCTTCTGGTTAATCCATCAACAGCTGTAAAGAAAAATACAGGGTACCACCCTATGGCTGTTCAGACAGAACAAAATCCAACAATTCCCAGAATGCTCCAGTCAGCAAGGCTGGCTGGCAATGTCCCGGGAGTAATAGGATGTTTCTTCCTGCCAAACAGACATGGGACTGCATGCTTAGTTTTATTGCTCGTACACATGGAGTCTTGATGACTTGCTCCTCTTAAAAAGGCCTTCCTTCTGTGATCGAGAGAAGGGAGAAGACCTATTCCAAAACGTTTCCTGCTACAACACACACAAACATCTAAAAGCCAAGTCAACTCTCCCTCTGTGCTGCCGCTTACAAGCTGCGATTTTGCTCAAGTGCAAATTGAACTGGTCCAGCAACAGTTTGGCCCATAATTCAGAATGGGGAAATCCCATGCAGGTCAATCGAAGTTCTCTCCTTTCCCCTCTGCTGCTGCTCAGCTGCCCTGGAGGGAAACGGATCCGCCTCTTCAGGAAAGCCCTATGTTTGCACGTAATGTGTGATTTGCCATCAGGGCAACAGCTGCCTTGCTCTGGGTTGTGGCCAGCGGACTGCAGTTCTCTAGGGGGCCGAGGGATCCAAGGGACCAGTATCAAGCTGGGCACCTGAGCAGGGACTGACCATCCCTGGTTGCCTCCAGACTAGCAGTCGGGAAGCTCCTTCTTGTTACAGCACGGGGGGAGGGGGAGGAGGAGGAGGAGGAAGGGAGACCTGACAATCCTGAGGAATGAAAGGGGAGACACATTGCCACCGAGACTGCCTAGTCTCCTGCCAGCATGGGGGAGGGGCTTACAAGCATGCTGCTGTGGCAACCCCAAGATCCGTTTTGACAGACTGTCATGCACCCCATAATATATGCAGCGTATATCTGGGGAATAGAGGCATAACCAGACACAGGAGCACCCCTACTCCACCACGGAGCAACACTGCTCCGGTTTGCACATCCAGACTGCTGAGATTCTGCAGGGATGGCTGGAGTCCAGAGGAGGCTGCTGGGTCTGTGCATGGGCTGAGGGAGGGTTTCCCTCTTGGTACGCCTCCCAGAGCACTCTGCTCGCTTCCCGGTCCTTGTCCTTCTCAGCTTTCTCTTTCCCCGCCCCCAACACACTCTTCTAGTGATACTTCAGTTCTGCCATCTGCTTAAGAAATGAACATTCTTGAATGTGGCCAGTTCTGCATTAACCTTCACAGATCGAAATGAAACATCCTGTGTTCATGGTTTTCATTTAAATCTAATTCCTCGGCTGACTCCAAATGAGAGCAAAGGAGAACTCGAGAAACAGCTGTGGAAACTTTTTGGGTGATTTCTGGATTTACATTTTTTGAAATATTTATGAGGTTCCATAACCAGGTCTAGCATATCAGGAATAATTTAGCTCCCCACCCACCGCTCAGCTCTCTGAACTGTTTTCTGTTCCCCACTGGTCCCAGCATTCAGCCTCTGTCACTACGGAGGGATTCCTTTTTCTTTGCTCACTTGCTTGCTTCCTAAAAGCAGGAGTGAGTGTAAATCTAGCTTTTAATATTGTTTTCATATGCATATACTGTAATGTTCCCTGGTGACACAGATGTATGCATGTTCTCCTACATGGGAGGGCATCCTTTGAGGAACGGCCTTTACAATGATGCTTCCAAAGGGCCCGGAAAGTAGACAGGCTTCCCATATATAACTGCAGGAATTGGCAATTGCGTTCTTCTTTCTAACATCACCCAGGGTGAGAGTGCTGTGTGATCTGGCAGTGTGCCCCAGATTATACTTGCTCATTACATCTCTCTCCTAGTCTTCCTCTATTGAACTTGGGCTCGTGTATACAGCTTTTTCTCCTCTTGTTTACCCTCACCTGGGGCGCTTGTGGACGAGACTTCCCTTAGTCCCTCTCCCTGCCTCATCCACTGAGTGGCTTCCCTACCCAACTTCTTTCTTACTCTGTACAAAGTCCATCAAGGAGAAAAAGATGAAGTCACTGAGCTGTGCTTTATAACTGATAGCACTCGGCATCCTCTGGCTGGGAGCATCCTCAAATAGGTTAGGTTCTTGGTCACTCACTCAGGTCTATGGCTATGTGGGAGGAGGCAGCCGTCTCGCTAGTTCAGCCAAGTCCTCGAAGCATAGAATTGGAAGGGATCTCAAGGGCCATCCAGTCCAACTCCCTGCTGATGCAGGCAACTGGAAGGCTACAGAATCCTGCCTTCTGCCTAAGGACTTCTGAAGGCGTAGGAGTAACCATGCTGGAACAGCTTGCGCCATTCTGCTTCCTCCTATTTGGTTGAAATTCCCTTTCCTGTAATTTGAAATATTCTTGTCAATTAGATTTCTAAGTTAGCTAAGAATTTTCCAACAGCTGTCACAGTAAACACAAAGCTTGTCCTTCAGCTCATTAAAACAGAGGTAGAACCACTAGTGCAGAGATGTTGGGGCAGATCACAGGTGCAGAATAATTTGGGCCACCTCTGGGTATGGCTTCCACTGGGTTCACCAAGAGAAGCTTGGCTGCCACCAGCCTAGGAAATGTCTGTATAGAAGTGACAAAACCAACCGGGCACCATGGAGACCCAGTGCAGCGTAATGGCTAAGACTGAGCTGTGTCTAAACACAATGGAAGTCTCCAAATGCAGTTCAAATGTCACCTCAGCTCTGGATTAACCTGGAGGCCCCAATCAAGCCACCTTCCCTTGGCCACCCCCATGCAATATACAGGGTGCCAATACTGACTTGCAATGGGGTAGGAATTTAATTCAGTTAATCTCTGGGGTGGCACACTGCAGTGGTGGGTGGGGCCAGAGGCCCCAAATATCTGCTTGTTTGTTCATTCATTCATATTGCGATTTATATCCTGCCTTTTTCCTACAAAGGGCTCAAGGCAGCTTACATCTCCTCCTCCATCTTATCCCCACAACAACAGCCCTGTGAGGTAGGTTGGGCTGAGAGTCCGTGACTGGCCCAAAGTCACCCAGTGGGCTCCATGGCCGAGCGGGGACTAGAACCCAGATCCTCTGAGTCCCAGTCCCAGGCTCTTAACCACTACGCCACACCGGCTCTTGTTAGAGCTTAAGGCTCTTGTTACCAATAGTTAAGCTTTAGGAGAGGCATTTCCAGCTTCTGGAATGTGGCGAAGACTGCACATGTGCTGAAGCCATCGAGCTGTTGTACGGTGGGGAACAGTGTACACGGCCAGCGGAAGGGGACAAGTTTCAGCTGGGGGGTTCCAGGAAGGCACGTTTTGGCCCCTGCATCTGCAGCTGTCCACCCATGCCAGTTGGGGTGGTTGTAAGGATGGCAGCCAGATGAGGCATGTGCAGCTGCAAATGTCCCAGTTGAATGTCTGCCTTAACCCACCTGGGGAAGTCACAAAACCTCTGTGGGGAGAAAAGGGGGCAGCTTTACATGGGGATATTTGCCAGTCTTCTGGGACATTATGGACATCTGGGCATTTGTCAAACTGCTTCCATAGTGCGACAAAACAGGCAATTGCTTGTGAGAAGGACTAAGGTTGTAGCTACTTCCTGTGTGTCACTGGCATGGGAATTAACCGCATATTAAAACATCACTAACATGCAGATTTAAGTAACTGTCACATAATACTATTTCTTATGAAGTTAAGCATATTCTTTAAAACTCAAACATGAACACACACATTTTCCAGATGTTTAATCAATGTATCTATTGTGCACAATTTATTAGAAAGACCATTTCCCCTAAATCTGTATGTTAATTTCTAGCTTTCATTTAAATGCCACAACTTCACTGATGCACTTGAAATGTTTATTGTTTTGTGTTTACTATAATCAGACCATTACAACATTTTTATTACTACTTACAGTTACAATGTAGGAGTTTCATTTGTTTGTTTGTTTAAATAACTCAGTACAGTCCCAGTTCTTCCATTACTCCTTCATACTGTCATTTGTTTCAGCAATCTTTTTTTTTTGCACACATACAAAAATCACCTACTTATAATTATTTCTGAATATGCCCTAAAAGCTTGCAGATGTTTTCCCAATCTGCCTGTAATATTTATAGTTGATCCCTTTGCTCAGTAAATAGCCAACAATATGGGCTAGATTAACTTGAACAAATGCCTTAATCACTAAAATCTTTAGTCCTTTATGGCTGCCTGACATGGAGTGTGAGGCAAAGTGAGGCAATTCACTAGAACGAGCGATTGGCCTGCTCCCCCCAGCTCTCGAAATGGAGCGGTTTTAATGGATAATTACGCTCACATCCCATTTTAAACTCATGACAAATTTCTGTTAACCATTTCTCTGAAGTGTGGCTGCTGGCCAGAATGCTCAAAGCCACCTGTGTGAAGCTGAGGCAGCCTGGCACTGGTGGTGCCTGTCCCACACGCCCTTCCTCGGCTGCCATGTTTTCACTGGCCTCCGGGTTCACATACTTTGGATCTCCATCATGGGATAAGTTCAGCACGCTTTCTCTTTCCCACTCAAACCTGCTGAGGTCCCACTGTTTGTCCTGATATAACCATGCCCTCCAGTCCAGGTAAAATCCAGTCCCCCTTTCAATATCATTAACCTTTCCAAAAGGTAAATATTCTGTGACCCCAGGCGCTGGTAATTCATCTGTTTGTGCACTGCTTTCTCACCAGACTATAATATGTAAACATGTTCATTTTTTTTTCAAAATTTTACATTTTAGAAAGTTTTCAGATCATTCTGAGGGGGTTTCTTTTTTTTTTTTTTTGCTTGTTTTAAAATTGTTGCAGGTTTTTACAATAACATTTATGCTGAAAAGTAGTTCATAAATTTGCAAATACAATAAATAAGTTTACTAATTTATCAAAGGAACTGAATATATGATATTTCAAAACACAGTATAATGTAAGCAATTGCAGATACTAGTAATGATCAATACATAATGAACAGCATCAATCAATCTCAGAAG
Source organism: Varanus salvator macromaculatus (assembly GCA_023646645.1). Lineage (NCBI taxonomy): Eukaryota > Metazoa > Chordata > Lepidosauria > Squamata > Varanidae > Varanus > Varanus salvator. The sequence goes on from JAIXND010000786.1 coordinate 12,841,852, forward strand.
AACTGAATGTTATATCTAGATGCCAGGGAATAATTGAGGTGATGAGGTTCATTATTTCTTATATGGAAGTGTATTTGCCTGTAGCTTTAAGTTTTAGACAGATGCTTTGTGACTGATGCAGTAAGGTTTTTGGCTGCTACAGGACTTGGTAAATAAAACATTTAGAATGCATCCCTGTTGGTTTTGACAGCTCATACAATTTAAAGCAGATGAGTAATGGCTATTGCTCCTTCTCCTTATAGGGATCAATTGATTTAACCCAGCCATCATTTCAAGCCTCAAAACCAGAAAGTGATGTTTCGTGAAGGTAGCGCGTTAGCTCTGGCAAACGTATGTCCTGCTTTCGGATAGTACATTTTTTCACATTGAGGCTGAGTTGAAAGACACCCTGAGCCTTGGCACCCTGATGGCAGGACCGAGGATTTGGGGCAGGAAGCATTTTGGGGATCTTTGCATGGTGGGGTGGAGGAGACTTCCAACCGGGGTGAAGCGAAGTGATTGCAGCCGTGGCTGCGGTGGCGCCTTTTACCCACAACAGGGCAGAGTGAGGGATGGAAGCATGGGCTTCACTCCGATTTGGCTTCAAATCCTGTTGGCTGGGAGGCATCATCATGAAGCCATACCAGAGTGAGGGCAGGAGATGGTGGGAAAAGGCAAGGAGTGATACATTGCGTGGTGTTTCCTTCAGATGGGATCCAAATATGATTATTCTCTCTTGCCCTCATAAGCGCTCCTGATGCCACACAAATGTTGAAATGGGCTATCCGAGGATATTCGGAGGATATTGTCCTTCTGCATGTTGGTTACTCTGTTCCTGCTGACTCTTCTGTGTATCATTCTGTATTGTCATGAAAAGTAAAGTTTACGACTATAACTATTAATGTAACTCACTATAACTGCTGCGTATAGTGATGTTGTAGATGTTTGCCAGAGCCCAGCTTGGAAATGAACCACTGGAGTCCTTAAAAGGGCACTTCCAAAGAGAAGCAAGTATTTACCCTTACTCTCCCCACCCCACCAATTTATGCAGTGTGAGGGTGGCTAACAACTCATGGTCTGTTGTTAATCACCGTGTACCATGGCCTGATTTACATAGTTACTTGTGTCAGGTGCAGCTTCTTGTGACATCTGAACCTGGCAATGGTGGGAGATTGTTGGCAGCTGCAGAACCTTGCAACGGACTATAGGCTACAGGTGGCTTGTTAATTACCCTAGTCACTTATACTGACCAAATGTAGATGTCTTGACAAACTGTTTTTAGGGCAGAGCAGCTTAACATGGCAAGCAAACACTAAATCTAAAAGCTGCTTTCTCTGAAGTCAAGATTCAAAGCAATATATATCCAGGTAATGGCTTTGCATAATAAAACCTCAAACGGCTAACTCTGAACAAGCCCAGTTCCTTGATTGCTGTGGAGTTGGTGTGGGCTAACAATGTAATGTTTGGCAATTCACAAGATAAATCTTGTAGTTGGAATTTGCAAAGTTTTGGTCAGTAAAGCTGGCATGCAAAACTGAATGTAGCTTCATAAAAGAATAAAATTCAACCTGTAGTTATCTTGCAGAGCTAGAACAAAGCTGTTTCTACCCACCCACCCCAAACTGGAAATATGACTGCTTGCTTCTGGATGTCTGTGCGCTCAATTAATTCCTGATCGCTTCAGCACCAGATGATTAATTTCTGCTAATGTTAAAAGTGTGAGGGAATTTATTAATCTCTGGTTGCATTTAGCAGGACCACTTGTAGCCTGCCACACTGCACCTTGGCTCTTTTCTTGATCTGCCAGATTTTGTTGTGCTCCTATATGGGCACCAGTTTTGATGTTGAGTGGGGGTGAACAAAATAATTTGAATAAGAGTGCTAAATGTTGTCCACTCTTTCTCCCTGCAATAGAACTTCAGAGCCAGCTTGGCGATCGCAACCATGCTTTCAAAGTAGATGAGTGCTGTTCTTGATCCCTTGGGATTTAATAAGATTTATGGCTGCTTCAGAATAAATGAAGATGTTGTGATAAAATTGGTATCAGTCATAGGAGTGTAAGCAAACTTACATATCTAGGGGTGGGCTGTTTGGGGTTTTTTTTTTTTCTTCAGTCTAATGCCTGCTATTCTGCATACCACAAGCCAAGACAACTCTTATTGTGAGTTATTTATTGTTGTTGTAAGCTGTCCTGGGGCATCTCAAAGGACAGGGTATAAATATTAATAAAAAATAAACAAACTCTGTCCATTTCCCTGAGCAAAGAATGCCTAAGATGTTGTGCAGTGTGTGAAGCAGAAAACCTAAATTACGCTTCCTTACCTAGTGAGGATAAAATGCACCACAATCCATTAGATAATAAAGGAGGAGTTAACATAGGGTAAATGATGCAAGGAAGAGTGGTGGAAAAATGAAAGTGGAAACAGGTTGTTTGCTTGTTTGTTTATACACATTTATAAGCCACCTGTAACTGCCAAGATTTTCCTAGATGGCTTACAATACATTAAGCATATTAAAACATAATAAAACACATTAAAAACCTATTTGAACACTAACAAATTAAAACATCTATAGTAGCAGTACGAAAAGGGGCCACAGCATTCAGGGGCTAAGCGTTAAACATTTTTCTAAAAAGGTATGTCTTTGCCTGGCACCGAAAAGAAAGATGGCACCAGGCGAATTTCCCCAGGGAGGGAGTTCCAGAGATGGGGAGCACAGCAGAAAAGGCCCTTTGCCTGGTTGCCACCCTCACCTCTCTGAGGGATTACCCTCACAGAAGGGCCTCCTGAGCTGATCTGAAGGGGTGGTAGGTTTATGAGTAGATGGATGTAGATAGTATATGACTGTGACTTTGTTGACTTCATCTGATGGGTTTTCCTATTTTATTTCTTTCGCAATCTACCATTTTCCTTTTTACTTCTGCCCCAATCCCCTTAATTCTGACTGGTTTATCTTTTTGCCAAATCTATGAATGCTGACCAGGTGTCAAAAAGACTCATTTAATAAAATTCATAGGGCTGGTTGTAGAATAACTAAGCCAGTTTGAGGAGAGACCAACTTGAAATTAATGCAACTTAAATTCGTTTGGACCAATTTGAGCCCCTTTGATTTCTGTGGGTCCACCATATGCGTTCATCACTCTGGATGCAACCTGTAATTCCTTTTAAATGAGGATGGCACATTAGGGGAGAACTGAACTGATGGGAAGTATATTGAAGGGGAGGCAGAGGCTGAAAAGTTAAGTGGGGATGAAAAAATATTTTTATGATACACTGTTTAAAAGCAACTTGTTATGTTGGCAAGCTGGGACTAAATTTAGTAAAGTTTAGATGTGATCCATGAACCATTTGCTCCCCTTTAAAGTCCCCCCAGAGTCATTGCCTGGGGTGGGCTGCTTTGCCCTGGGAAACAACAGCGATAGCTGCACTCCGGCCGGGGCCCATGGGAGGCTGCTTCTCAGGATCTCTGGCACAGCAGCTCCCATTAACCAGTGCAATGAGTGGGTCATTCAGATATGGTGCGCGGAAGATGCATTGTGGAAAGCTTAACCCGGTATTTGGAAATCAGTGTATAGATAAACAAAAGCGTAACATTTTCTTCTCACTCACACAGTGGGATTACATTGCTCTGTATAATGTACGGTGGGAAAAATGCCATCTCCCCTTGTTTCTTTCACATGCTAATATTATCCATAGGAGGTCAAAACAGGAGAAGCAAGTTATGGGATTGGGACGAATCCTGAACCCAGCCCTGCCTAACGAAGGAGAGGGCTGGGAGGCTGAGGTTGCTGCCAGCTGAAAAGTCCTCCCTGTTGCCAGTTCTCTCTAGTGACCCTGGAGAATTTCATTCCATTCATGCATGGATATGAGCAGGCTAGCTTTGAACATCTCAGATCCATATGTGAATGAGAACACAGTTCTGCTTTGGTGGTAGTCTGGCAGAATGCTTCTTGGAACAAATATAAAATAAAATATTAACATTAATAGTCTTTATATTGAACATGTATTTATTGCTTTGTCTATTCTGTTTCACACAGTTCTGTATTTTTTATTGTCTCAGTCTACCATGGGAGCATTCTGTAGTTAAAAGTGGCCTAGAAATACTTTAAGTAAATAGTATTAGAAAGAAGCACACACAAGGACATGTGCATATTAGAAGGATGTGTATAAAACATAAGATAAAAGGAAACTGCTTGCAAAAATTGTATTAGGGCAGTGTGCATGCAATATTCTATACTGATGTTAGGAAACTGTCAACCGATGTGGAAACCAGACAGAATAAAATTAAGATGTGAAGATGAGAATCAGCAATTGACCTATTGTCTGTCCCTTACTGCCTTGAGTATTTTAGTAGCACTGCCCATTTCCAGCAATAGGCTCACCTCTGTTTTATTGCATGGAGGACCCTTTAAGAAATCAAGGAAGGCGCATGAGTGCATTTTGCAGGCGAGCTCAGAGCTATCAAATCTTCGATTCCTCTTGTACCTGGGGTAGCATCCCCATAAGCCCACCGCCATGGCCACTCATGCAGGGGGGCTCTGCTCAGCCCAAGCAGAATGCTCCTTTCCAGGATTGGCAGTTCAGTGGGCCTCCCAGAAGGGGTTCTGCTAACCTGTCCCCATCCAGAAACATGGGTGGTGTGCACTCATTCTGGGGGCTATTTTTGAAGTGCTGTGAGAGAGGTGGCTCCTCCAAGGGCAACAGAACCAGCGGAGGAAGGGGGTCCCACTGGACTCAAGCCCTCGCACGCATGCCATTGTGTGAAGGCAACAAAAACTTTTATAACAGCCTTTGCTTCGAATTGCTTGATGCAATTCCCATACACTGTCTGAATCTTTACACGATCCCAAACAGAAGGAATGAATGAAATTATTTTGGTAACACTGCCATTGAGAGATCTGTTGATATCTCAGGCACTATCTAACATCAAAGGCTTTGCTGGTGAATTAGCCACTTGGGCTTCCAAAAATGCCTTAGTCCTGGATGTTTGGTTGCCGGTCTCACTGTTGGCCAGCTGTGGCCCTTTTTTGGGAATTCATACAAATGGTGGAATGGACAACCAGGTTGGGCTCTCGGCTGGTCCTGTCCTTCATGTGTGAGCATTTTAAGCCATGTCTGTGTGCAGCCTGTCTGTCCACCCCGTTGTGTGGTCCAGCAACCTGTTTTCCACAGCTGGATCAGATCCAGGTTTAAGAGGGTCCTGGACCACGGTCCTTTCAGTAGCCACCTCATGCACCTGGCTGGCCTATCTGGTAGAGCTGCAGCACACCGGACACTCGGGGCTAGCCAGCACTGCAATTTCCCACAGCTAGAGCCCGTCATCCAGCTGACTGGTAGCATTTCATGTGTTGGTGGGGGGGGGTGGAATAAAAGGGGCAGGGGTCAGTGATTATCTATCAGAGCTCTAGAACCCCAGGCATTGCTCCAAACTGGCAGGGCTCCCTGCCAGTCCTGTTGCAGGGTACCAAGCTGTACATATGGCAGTGTGTGTGTGTGTGTGTGTGTTCATGAGGTCTCTGCAGGTATGATGCTTGAACTTGGTGAGGTTTGGCAGGGCCAGCCAGCACAACCTGGATTAGCCGCCTCCATCCATTCACACAACTCCTGAATGTCACTAGCCATTCCTCTACACTTGCTGAGACAACGTTATCCAGAAGGTTCCGCCATCTTTCTCCTTGAAAACACTGTCCCTGTGCGATGCGACCTTTTCTTCTTCTTTTGTAGCCAGTTTGGAGAGAAGTTGTTTTGATGCCATGGGAAAGGGCTGTGTTTCTTTTTCTAGCAGGAAAAATAGGAAAGTGATATTTTGAAAACCCTCTTTACAGATACCTCTCTTTTTGGCAACGGGCTTTCCAGACTCCTCAGCAAGACTCTTAGAAAGTGTGAGAAGGTCTGCAGAAGAAACAGTTTATAAAATTGTCTTCCAAAGAATCCTGATGCCAAACATAACGCAGCCACTTTCTTGTCTCTTTTCTTCACACCTGTGTGTGTGTGGAAGGATGCATTTAAAAATATGGGGAGAGACATCCACTAAGGCCTGAACATGCAACAGTTTGTGTGGCTGGTTTCAAAGCAGTATCTTAGAACCTGTTAGCAAAGTTCAGGGGCAAGTGAGGAGAAGCTAAAACAAATTGGCATGTTAAAAGCTAATTGGCTGCGGAATAATTAAAAGGAAATGTGTAGTAGTATACAGGCTTTGGTTTTAGACTCCATGGTCTAAATACACAAATACTTGCATGCTCTTGCATCAAAGAAGTAAGTAAATAGAAGCCCTTCCTGATGGCTACTTCAGGCACATCATGAGAAGGCAAGAGTCACTAGAGAAGACAGTGGTGATAGGAGAAGCTGAAGGAGGAAGGCCAAATATGAGATGGAGAACTTCAAAGGAAGCCATAGCCTGAGTTAACGAGAACTGACTGGGGCTGTAAAGCACAGGACAACGTGGAAGGCATTCATTCATAGGGTTGCTGCAAGCTGCAAGTGACTTGACAGCGAACAACACAGACAGTGTTCCTCTGTTGGGAACATGAGCAGGATAGTGCTATTATACTCATGTCCTACTTGTGGCAGGACTGCTTAAGACTTTGGTCCAATCCTGCACTGCTCCTTTTATGACCTTATGCCTAATCATCTGATCCTGCTGTGCAAAGTGATCCGAGCAGGATCTAGATAGGAAGTGCTATTACTGCATGCCAGTGTCTTTCTTGGCCTTCACTCCTGAGAGGCCCTGCGGAGGTCGAAAAAGGCTCGCAGTCCGGAATTGGGTGGCGACATCAGTGCTGCACTGCATCTTGGCTGCTTTCTGGCCTTCACTCCTCCCTTTGTTGCTGCTCTGCTGCTTGCACAGCGTTTGAGGAGGGTCCTAGAGGAGGTGGTCCCTTCTGCTTTCTCCTCCTAACAACCATTGTTTTTGTCCTCGGATGGCGCAGTCAAGCAGGCTGGAGCTCTGCAGGTCCCATCCGCCAAGCGCCCAACGCTGCCGCTTTTTGCAGTTCCTTGCGGTGCAGCAAGTGCTGCTGAGCCGGTTCAGAGCAGGGACCTCCTCTGTGGCGAAGAGAAATGGCTAACATGCGGAAGTGGCACAGTGGGCTGTGGCAGTGCAGAACTGGAGGACAGGCGATGTCTGAGGAATGAACTAGTGATTTGTAAAGGAATTTATCTGCATTGTTAATGCGCTGATAGTTTTGTGCCAACCATTTAGAGTTCTAATGATATGATGTTAAACATAAACATACACATACTAGTGTAATAATATCTATTATATTAAATAATACATTTCCAGACAGTTAACAAGGGAGACTAGAAGACAGCCATCAGATCATGCAAAATGATACAAAAACCATTCATAAAAGCACAATGGCTCATGCATTTAGCAGAGATATACTACTCTGCATGCTGCATTTTGTTTAATTAATTTATCCTGTTTGGTATCTGGAAAAAAAATCAGTGAAACAGTGAAATAATTGCTACCTTAAGGTTTTCCAAAAATGCAAAAGCAGGTGAGTTCATACCTGGGAAGGGACTTGTTTGTGGTATGATAGTAATATGCAGCCAGCCAAAAGTTCTTAGTTCTTGATCTGGAGCCAGGATCCTCCTTGGATGGTTATCCTGATGTTTTTCTTGCATCTGAAGCAAGGAGGTGGTGAAAAGCAAGTCCTAAACAACCCAGTTAACAGATATCCTGAGTTGCACTGGGGGAAATGGTATTTAGCTTAGAGGAAATTCCCATATTCCTTATGCAGGGATACCAAAATGGGGTTGATGGCTTTAGCCCGAAATGAAATCAATCGTGGAATAGTTGCTGTAAGCCACCTGCTTAGATGTTGCGAAGCCAGGAGGCATCCATGGGAGAACTGGCCAGCTGATAGCATCCGAAGTTGCTGCTGCTGCGTTAACAAAATGCTGTGGCCTGTGGTGGTTTTGCTGCCCTCTTGATGCTGATGTTGGTCTTGGCAGGTGGTGGGCTGTGATCGTCAACTCGGGAGTCAAGCCCAGGAAGACAACTGCGGTGTCTGTGCAGGGGATGGTTCGACATGCCGGCTAGTGAGAGGACAAGCCAAGACACATGTTTCCTCTGAAAGAAGTAAGTTGCTTACAAAGGAAGTACTTATCTCGGATTTCTGCTCATCCCTGCCCCAACTCTTGTCTGTCAACAAGACTGGATTTGTTAGGGATTTGTTGATTTAGCCCTCCTCTTCCTTCGCTCATCCAAGGAATTTAAGGTGAAGCTTGTGCAGGAATACTCTTGTGAAATATTACCCATAGGGGAAAGCATTACAAGAATTCAAAGTCTGTAGGTTAAGATAAAAAATTCAATTTAGTTTATCATGACCAGCCATCAAGATGGATATCTTAGTAGTTGGATTATATAAGCCTGTGTTTGCATGTGTGGGATCAATTTCATTTTTTAAATTTCAGCTTTCTAATTAAACTCACACAGGTATTCTATGAACCTGTAGTATATGGATCCTGATTGCAGAGAATCCAAAGACCCCCTATTCTAGCCTTGCGAAAATAAGACTTGGAATTGCAGGCAACTTACCTTCATTCTGTCTTTCTCTGCTGTTGCCATGCCCCACCCCTCAAGAAAGTCTAAGCTTTTCTTGTATTGTTGTGCACTCTCAAGGAAATGGAGAAACTGTTAGTCAGCATTCCATGCCCACTGAGCATGTTCAGTCTTCATTGGAGTGTCCCCCCCCCCCCCAATAAAACTTGCACTTTTACAAACTCTCAAGTGCCCCTGAGCACCTTCTTCCTGTGCTGTTTTGTCTGTGCAAACAACAACTTGAGACAGGTTGTTAGTCTTTCTCACTGGGCAAAAGGAACATCTGGGAATACTTGCCCAGACCAGGAAGACTACAATATCTGTAAGAGTTCAGAAACCAAGCCCATTGCTGAAACATCTTTATGTACCACATAACCTTTGAGCCTGCTGTTTGGTTTTCTTTTTCCTCCTGCAATCATGGAAAGATGGAAGACTGAAGGAAAAGTGCAGGGAAGAACAATTTAAAATAAAACATGCTGTGGCATCAAGACACACATCCAGATCAAAGAACCACAGTGTTTTGGAAGGGAGAAACGTTTTGAGTGTGCGGTTGGGTTTTGGTGTCTGGAGCTCAGGTCCCACCTTCCTGCTGTATTCAGTTCATGCTCTTGAGTCAGTCACCTTTCCATCACCATCAATCTGTTTCCAGACATGGTCAACCAAAAGTGCCTCTAGGAAGTGGGACATGAACATTTATTTATTTATTTATTTATTTATTTATTTATTTATTTATTATGTAACGCTTTTAGTGCCCGTCCACCACTGATGTCCCAGGACAGCTTGCAACAAAAGCAATGGATTGAATGAAATAAATAAGCAATAAATAAAGCACAGCACAGCATCCGACATCTCAATATGATAAACCCAGATTAAAACCTATTAAACATTAAAATAATGGGGAAATAAAAAGGGTTTTCACCTGATAACTGAAAAGAAAGTGTTGGCACCAGGCGAACCTCTCTGGGGAGTGTATTCCATAGATGGGGTGCCACCGCAAAGAAGGCCCTTCTCCAGGTAGTCACCCTCCCGATCTCCTTCAAGGAGGGCTCCTGGAGCAGAACCTCCGCCTCACATCTTAAGGGGCGGTCAGGCACATAGGGAAGGAGGCGCTCCTTCAGGTATCCAGGACCCAAGCTGTTTAGCACTCTATAGGTCATCACCAGCAGCTTGAATTGGGCCCAGACTTCAATTGGCAGCCGGTGTAAACGATAGAGGACTGGCATTATGCCAATGGTCCCTCATTTGACCCCAGCAACTGATGTCCGCATGGTGTGCTGCTTCTAAACACTGAGTTCCATTTAGCTATCATGGATTATAGGGAGGGCTTCCTTGGGCAGAACTGGGTGCAGCATGTGGGAGAAGGTTTAGGTAATGGGGTTGAGGGAGCTGCAGAAAGTGTTGCTCACCAGCTGGATGACTTGCAGTTTAGGCGGCACCATGATGTAATTTATTTTCTTTCTTCATCAAAAGCTTTTGTATGCTGTCCTATTACACAAGATCTCAGGACGGCTTACAATATTTAGTTTCAATAAATAATAAAACAGAACAAAACAAATCATGAAACAGAGCGACTAAACTTAAAAACTATTAGAGTTTAAAATACTGTTTAAATAAAACGGTTTTGGCCAGGTGCCAAAAAGAGTATAAGCTCGGCACCCGGCAGACCTCTCTGGGAGCGCATTCCAGAGTCTGGGCGCCACCACAGAGAAGGCTCTGCTCCGAGTTGATGACCTTTTCACCTCTCTTAGAGGGGGTTCCCGGAGCAGGGCTTCCCCCATAGATCTTAAGGGGCAGGAGGGCATATGAGGAAGCTGATCCATTTATTGCCAGGATAGCCATCTGCCAGGCATTATCTTTCAACGTATCCCCTTTGTTGGGATCTGCAAATTGACCTGATAGAAGGCAGCCTGATCTACCTGCAAGCACTTGATGGATTGGTAGCTGCAGGTACTTCTAGGACTAGGAGCAGGCCAGTCTTGCAGACTAGCAGGGAGCCCCAGGAGGCTCTGAGAGGCTTCGCAGGCCTGCTCAGCTTTGCTGGATCAGCGGAGTGTTTATGGGGGCTGCTTTGTCTTGCCAACTTGCTCTCTGCCACTGGTCTTGCAAGCCCTTTGCTCATGTCTTGGCTCACACCTGCACCTGACTTTGCCTGCATGTCTGGCACTGCCGCATCTTGCCGGGAGCCCAATCCTTGACTGGGCAAGTATGGGTTGCCCTTATGCCTCCATCCACCACAGCCTGCATTTCCAGCTGTGGATTCCTGGTGCAGACACCTTTCACCCATGCATAAAACGATGCTGACCCAACCTTGCAAGGCCGTTGCTAGGTTTACTGAGATCATGATGATGATCATCATCATTCAGCCTAGTTTCCCCTATGTAGTTCACACGCATGATCATCATCATTTTCCAGTTTTGTGGATGCATTTGTGAACGTTTCCAGATTAAATCAAAACTCCCCACAGCACATGCCTGTTAGCCATTCATGTCCCGAAGGAAGAGGAGGACAGATTGGTAGCCTGCAGTTGCAGGGATGGACTTTTCAGCCTCAGTGTATCCCTCGTGCCTGTACAGATGGAGAATTCCATTTCCCTCTTAGTTGCAAAGGTAAGAAGGATAAACAAGGCTGCTTAGGAGACCTGAACCTTTGAAGCGAAGTACAGCAAATGCTTTTGCTGGATCTCCATAATTTATTCTGGCTGCGTTTGTTCTGTTCAGCAGGCAGATTGTTTGGAGGAGAGAGAGAATGCAGGCGGCCCCTTAAGATTACAGGGGTGAAGACTTATGAAAGACCAGAACGGGGCAGGCATGTTCTGATATAAGGCCAGAGGGTATTGGGACTCCTGCTGTGATGTAAAAGAAGTTGAAGCTTAGCCCCAGAGAAAACTCACCAAGAGGAGAGTTCAGCTCCTTGTTCATTTCTGAGCACTCAGAGTTTATTGAGACATTGAATTCTTGCCAGGGAGGTGGGTCAAATGCTTCAAACATAGTTTAAGGAACAATCAACTTTATTGAGGGCCTGATCCCCTCCAAATCATTGTGCAAAATGGCCGTTGTAGACTCCCCCTCCCTTCTTGATGTGCTTTGGATCAAAGCTGTACTTACATGGTTTTCTCATCATTCCATTTCAGTGGGATTTTGGAGATGGAATCTTGCCGAAGCCTCTCATTTTATTATTTGGGTGTAAAGGTGTGACTCTCTGACACACACAAGCATTTTGGTGCCTGCGGTTGTATTTTAGATTCATTGTTTTTGTCACTGACTAGTTGCAGTGCATCGTCTAAAACACACAGAGATACCCCTTTTTTCAATTGCTCTTGTAGCATATGGACATTGTTTAATGGTCCCCAAGGTGAGAAGGAATAGGAAAACATGGTTTCTCTTAGTGATACCATATAAGTGCAGGCGTGTAGAATATTTGAAGCTCTAGAGGAAGTCTTGCCAGACGTGTTGAGTGGGGGGCAATAAGCAGGGCCCCCTGGCATCGCTACGAAGCTGAACCGGAGCTCACGCGGTGACAATTTCTCTTCTGCACGTGGGGCAGCTTCTGGAAATGGCACTTGCTCAGTGACCTTGCATTCTAGATCTCTGAAATTTAGATCAGAGATTTCATTTAAGTGGGGGTGGACAATACGAGACATGAGCATGCATCCATGGGCCATTTTTGTGGCTCCGGTCACCCCAACACTCCCACAGATGATTTCTGCTGCGTAAATTTCCTGGTGCAGTAGCAAAAAGCAACCCATTTTCTTCTGTGTTAATGTCAACAAGCCAGTATTTGCTTCTGATATCCAGCAGTGTGGAAGCAAAACATTAGGTCACTTGAACAGAAGGTGGGGGGAGGGGGGCTGCCGCTTTTTCACTTGCTCAAGCACCTCGCCCGGGAGGTTGATGCTAGTCACTGGCTTATGATCATTCAGCTCTTATGGGTCCAAGGATTCCCCGCTCTCCCCTCTCATAAGGAAAGTGTAACCTCTTGGACTCAGCCAGGTTTTTCCCTGCTCCTTGGTGTGATCAGTCATGAAGGGCAGGGGCCATGCAAACGGGACTGGTCAAATTTACTCAAACGCCTCGTCCAAAGCCTTAGGCTGTCCTGATGCAGCCCTTAATCAAGGAAAGTAAGGTGCAGACTTACTTAGTCTTACAGCTTCCAGTATTCCTCACCCAGCTTGTCCATAAGACTTTCTGTCCTGTGTAAACATGCATAGGATTTTGCCTTTATTTGAATAATTCTGGGATGCGATGGGATCATAATAGGTGATACCTGAAGTTAAGGGTGTAGTTGTATGGTGGGCACTGCTTTGGTTTTGATGCTGTACTGAAATAGGAACTGCGAAAGATAATTAACAGTGAGTGGTTGCTTTGGATTATTGCTTTCTAGGAGACGCACCCTCCCCTCCCACACACACAAACACTTCTTATAGCATCTCGAAAGGGCATGTGAACTGGAACAGATATTACAGTCACATGTAGAGTCAAACTAGTTTCACAAAGGTTTACAAACCACGGCAGTTAAGTATACTCAGTCCTCATTTTTCTTGACTGTTTTGCAGAAGTCATGAGTTTCAACTCTCTAAAAGAAGCAGCTCTGATCATAGGAAGCAAACTGTCAGCATAACACTTGTTAAAACAGGCAAAGGCATCAGAAAGACATCAAGCAAAAACATGAACAAATCTCACCTTTCTGGGAAAATGATCAAACATTTGACAGATGATGTTCAAACAGAAAGCGTAGTGAGTTGGAAAACTTGCCATGCTCCAGGGAACGTGGAATATCTTAGGTGTTTTATATATGGAACTCCCATTAGCATAAATATCAGTTCTGTCTCCTGAAAAGCTTTAGGGTTGAACTCCATCATCCCCCCTTTTTTCAGGTCCTTTTGTCTCTTGCCTCTGTTTTTACTGATGGGCAAAACATGATGTGAAAAGATTCTGTTTCAGATGCTGACAAGAACAGCATGGACCCTTGCAAAGTTATGCCTGTAGTTTTGGAACTGATTTCGGTGCTTTTGTACAGGTTTAATGCATGGCAGATATTTGACAATGGAGCACGAAGGGATGTGAACAGGATTCTCACTTGCCCGTAGCACAAATGTGGGCATTGTTCGCATCCTTTCATGTTCCTGTCAGGTATCCCCTATCCTGTGGATAAATGAGGGTACTGTTCACATTCCTTCATGCTCCTGATCTGTCTCGATATCCAGAGCTTTAAATTCGCTTCAGGTTCCAGGGAAGTGCATGATAGGTTGTGAGCATCTGATACAGGGGAATATCTGAGCACCCCTATTTAGCAGATGCTTGGGTGCAATTGCTCAGCAGAGCTGTTCCAAACAGGACATCCCTTTGCAAATAGAGCACAGAGGTGGCCATCTGTCTTTCATTCATACTTCCTCTCTCCACACCTCTGGGCCTCGTGCAAAGGCTGGAGATCTGGAAGCAAAGTGGAAGAGAGCCACTGTCATTCGTACTTCTGCTCCACTTACTTTTCTGAAGGAAGTTTTAAGTGTAAGGCAGAAAATACAGAAGCAAGACACTGTGGTATGATGGGTCATAGGAAGAAACCCAAGTTCAAATTCCTGCTTTAAAAAACAAAACAAAAGCTATTCAATAACATTAAATATTTTAAAATATATAAGGCATATAATAATCCAACCAGACTCAGACAGAACTGTAAATTAAATCTAGCATTTATACAATTTTATAATTAAATTCTACTGCTAACTGGCACTTATTTCTTTGTTTATTGCATCACTTTAAAGACTTACTTTTGAATATTCTGTTGAGTTTTTTCTTTCAGTTCCAATGCTGAAAGTATGTATCCCAACACTTTATATGCATGAAATGATGGAACTCATGCAGGGGCTTCTAGGAACCCAATAATAAAAGAAATGCCACAAATATCTCACAGAATCTGTTGAATTTCATACCATGTTCCAGGGATATCCATATATCCATAGAAGCCCCAAAATCCTAGAATTGGGTCCGAGTGGTAAGAAGGCCACTTTGTAGATGACACCAAATTATTATTCAAGGTAGTAAACCACAAAGAGATTTCAAAGTGCTCCAAATATATATCTCCAAACTAGACAGTAAAATGTCAAGTGCAACTCAGTGTAAGTGTAAACTGAGACACACTGGGGCAGAACCCCCTAAGCACATACATACTGGAAGTATTAGCAGCAATTGTGGGGAAAAGGCCAGTTCAATGTTAGAGTGCATATGGAAAGAAATTTAAAGATATCCTGCCAGTATCATAATGCATTTGTACAGCTCTGTGGAGTAGCTGCAGTTGAAATATAGTGCGTAGTTTTGATCAACTCAGAAAGGATAAGATAGAGATGAAAGTAATGAAGAGGAAAGACAGAGAACTGGGCATGTTCAACCTTGTGAAGAGAAGACTTGAGTGCAAAAATTGTATCCCTCTATAAGTACCTCAAAGGCTGTCACAAAGAGGAAGGCCAAGATCTCCTCTTACTGATGCCAGAGTGTAGGACATGGAATAATCAGTTCACGTTCCGACAACCCAGATTCAGGTTGGACATCAGGAAAAGCTTCCTCACTGTCAGAGCAATATGACAGTGGAACCAGCTGCCCAGAGAGGAGGTGGGCTCCCCCAAACTGGAGACATTCAGGAAGAAACTGGACAGCCGTCTGAGTGGGATGGTGTGAACTGGTGTCCCGCAACAGCAGGGGCTTGGACCCAATGGCCTTCATGGCCCCTTCCAACTCTACTATTCTAAGAAAAAGGACAACCATAGCAATAAAAGGACAACTCTCCTATGAGGAATGGACACAACACTTGCAAAATTTTAATTTAGGAGAAAAATTTGAATAAGCAGGGATATGGCAGAGGTGTGTAAAATTATGCATGGTGTGGGGAAAGTAGAGGAGGGGAAATTTCTCTGGTTGTCTCATAACTCTAGAACCCATGGTCCTCAAGTGCAGCTGAAGGGTGGTAAATGCAGGATGGTCTTCCTTACACAATGCATAGCTAAATTATGCGGTTTGCAAGCAGAAGATGGCCACCAAAATGAATGGCTTTGAATGAGTCTTAAGGTACTGGATGCAAATGTGTACTAATCCTGATGGATCACCATGTATGAGTGTGGAAGTTGGACAGTAAAGAAAGCTGAAAGGAACAAAATTGGTGCATTTGAAAAATGATGCTGGAGAAGAAAATATCACAAATATTCTGCACTGACAGAAAGATGAATGAGTGGGTTCTAGATCAAATGAAACCAGAACTTGTCCTGGAAGCAAAAATGATGAAATATGCCATCAAGTCATTTGTAACTTATGGCAGCCCTATGGATGAATGCCCTTCAAAATGTCTGGTTTTTGGCAACCCTGCTCAGCTCTTGTTAACATAAGCCTGTGGCTTCCTTTATGGACTTGATCCATCTCATATGTGGTGGTCCTCCTCCTCTTCTGCCTTTGACTATCCCCAGCATGATTGTCTTCTCCAGGGAGTCTTGCTGCCTCATGATGTGCCTGATGCAGGAGAGCCTCCATTGTCATGACAGTCCTGGAAGGAAAAATAATGCAAACACCTGTATTTCAAAATGTGCCACTACACCACATGCTGCAATTTACCTACGAACAGATTAACCCTCCTGGGTCCAATAATGAGCCAGATGCAAAATGCTGCAGTTGGCAGTTAAAAGTGGGTCATGGATGGAGAACTGTCAGTGGCTGCTGGCTTTCAGTAGTCACATGTTGACGAGCAGTGCACTTCTTAGGAAGTTAGTAAGTCTCCCTCTTTTATACAGGAAAACATGTGAAATTGTTTCAAGCAGCTATTCTAAAGTCAATGCATTTTCTTAAAGGTTCCAGGAGAATCCTCTGGAGTCTTGCCTCAAGCCATTCAAGCATTCGTGACAGACTGTTGATGCCCCAGTAAGAACAATAAGGGCTGTAATAATGTCACATTCTGCTGTGGGCGGAAAATCCTGCTTACATCTCTGTGGTCCCATCTGAGCCCCTTTCGCAGCATTTTGAACATTTTGTTTGGAAGATATCACTTTTGATCAGAATAAACTACAAACTCTGCTATTTCTTTCTGTTGAATGATGTGGCACCAGACTAAGATGGATTTTATCTATCTAATGAACCATAAGTCCTTTTTTATTTCCTGGGATCTGTCTTGCTGCTTTCAGAATTTAACATTTTAATTCCCCCACCCCCATGCTTTGGCATTTAGTAACTTTTAACTCTTTGGAGCTATGGCACATTTTCAAAATTTTTCACTATTTATGACTTAAGATGCCAGGGCAAACAGCATGTTTTAAGGAAAGGAGGTTGCTTAATTCTGAAGCAGATAGTTTACAGTATGAAACACTTGTCCCAACCATTCCCTAGTGCAGGGATGGGGAATATGGGGCTCTTTAGATTTGGACTACAAGTCCCATATCTCTCATCCTTGACTCTGCTGGCTGGGGTCAATGGGAGTTGCAGTCTAGTGACATCTCGATGGTCCTGTATCTCCATACCTGCCCCAACACATATATTAAAGCACACTTTGTAAGCAGGGAGAGGTGATAACAAAGGGGAAAGGCCGACTACCCTTGGTCACATTTTCCTGAAATCATTCCCAGTGCCTGCATCGTGGCTAATTCTGTTCAGCGGCATGTGGTTCAAAGTAGAGACAAGATGTATGAGTCCAGGAGAAGGTGCAAAACAACATTCCACTTTGTAAGTTACTCTCCTCTTGCAGTTGCATCCACGTGTCTGGGAGTTGTTCAACACTAGGGGTGGGCAGAAAGTAGATCTCCAGATGCTTTGGACATCAACTCCCAGCATTCCTGTCCATTGGCCATATTGGCAGGGGACTTCTGGGAGTTGAAGTCCAAAACTTCTGGTAATGTATGTTCTGCTCTCCTCTGATCTGCATATTAATAGTAAGGATGCTGTTAGGGGCAGGGTTGGGACATCAAACCAGTTTCTGTTGGACTTTGAGCCGTGCTTTGTCTTTATGTTCTGATCTGGTTCAGGCAGTCATACAGATGCCATAAAACCTGCTTTGTCTTTGTTTCACAGATGGTTAGGCACCTTTTCTCCCACTGTCCAATAAGTGATGGAATCAGATTTTACAGAAACTCATTTGTGCGCATTTGCACAAGTTCGATGTTGCACTAATTTGGCATTGCATGAATCCACACCCTCCAAAATGTGTCACACCCCCTCACCACCTTAACCTTGCTCTTCTGGAATTCTGGTTGTTTGCCAGTGTCTTCTGAGAGTGTGGTGCCTAAAACGACATACAGTGCTCCAGATACAGTCTGACTAGTATAGAAAAGAGTGGAACTGTTATTGCTCATTGCGTCCTAGACACATGTGTTACTGCAGGAAATGAGAGGCACATTCAAGTGCTTCAGTGCTGATGAATAAGGCAGGGACAGGCAGAAGGTACGTTTCCAGCAATATTCAAAAAGCTGAGAGTTGAATCTCAAAACATCTGGAGATCTGCCTTCTGCTGACCCTGAAGTTAGGGATTCATTGACTGTTGCTCCCATTTGTCATGAACGCTGGAGACAAGCAAAAGTCTGGAGCTGAAGATGGTATGAGGATATTGTAAAGTGTTCAGTAACAGAGCTAGAAAATTTACAAGGACGGGTAGTGCAAGTTATCAGAAGTTTGGAGAACCCTCCATAGGAGAAAGCATTTGAGGCTTTTGAATTTAGATGAAAAGAAATGATGGATGGCAGGAGAAGGCACCTGATAGCTGTCTATAGAATTATGCCTAGTGTGGAGAAATTGGATAGATGTTTATACTTATCAGTAGTTATTAGTCATGATGGCCAAATGGGACTTGCCTATCACAGCTGGTAGACTGCCGAATAGCACCCCGCAGGGGACTGCATGCTTCCCGGCCTCTAAGGTCATTATGCTGCAGAATTGCGAGAGTGGAGCTGTAGAAAAAGATTCAGTTTGAAAGCAAGCTAAAGTGGTTCTTCCAAACCTCTGCCATAACTTGCGGTGGAAAGTTGTTGGTAAACTGCCACCATGCTACCAAATTTTGGTGCTGTTCCACTGGCAGGAATGTAGTTGGGTTGTGGGGGGGGGGGGAGCGGGGTGAAGATTCCCAAGTTTATCCATGCCTAGACTAAATGGACTCTTGTTCTGATGCAGCAGGGCTCTGAATAGAAATACGCTAAATATCTGGAAATTATAGCATAGAGTAGCTGGCTCCCTCTAAAATGTCATAGGAATTTAGCAGTGCTTGCTTTCTTTTTTTTAAACAGCCTAGGTCTTACTGATTTAATAGAATTGTGTGGCTTAACAACCCCCTGTGCACTGGTGTGTAAAAATATAAGGGTTTTTGTTTCAGTCAGTGTATGGATTGTACACTTGACAATTGGAGACCTTTTAAATCTACAGACTTGGTGGCAGACTACGGTTCATGCTGAGTCTCTGTTGTGCTTATTAATGTCTTTGCATGAAAAACAGCCAAAATGTTCCTTAGAAGCAGCTTCCAAGCTTCACAAACAACATGAGAGCAGCCGTGATGGAAGTGACCAGTGATCCATTGCGTCTTCGTCCAGCAGTGGCGATCTAGATGCACTTGGGCACTTAGTACTGGGGCAGGAATGAGAGACCTGCTTTGTTGTCAGTTCCCAGTGCTCGGCACGCAGCAGCACGCTTCTGCTGGGCCTGCACGTCCCACTTGCCTGGTGTTTCTCATAGCCACTGATAGACCACTCCTCCATTATTTTTGCCGAATATCCCTTGAAGCCACCCAAGCCACTGGCTGGCTCACCACATCTTGTGGCAGCAAATTCCATAATTTAATTTTGTGTTGCATGTAGGGACAAGCTGAAACTTCTCAGATTTTTTTCTGATTCACATCTTCCCCAAAAGAGCATCTTTTCAATGAATGTTCGCCTGATATTCTCTGCACTTAGGGTGGGGAGTTGCCACCCCCCCACACACACATGCTGCAGAATCATTGGCAGAAAGCGTGATCTACAGACAGATGCTATGGTTTTTATCCAATGTTCTACTATGCTCGTGTATTTATGGTTTTAAGTTTTGTTTTGTGAACCTCCCAGAGAGCTTTGGTTAATGGATGACATAGAAATGCAATAAATAAATGAAGAAAGCCCCTACTGTTTCCAGCAATGATTTGCTCCTTTGGCAGTTTCCTCACTCTGCCTAATGGTAGGGGCAGCCTGGCTCTTGGCTAAACTAGAGGCGGTGTGGGGAGAAATTATGTTTCTGTTAAAGGTGGTCTTTGAACGTAATTGCAGCTGTGATTAGAGCATGTGAGAGTGTTTAGTCCTTCCTACTTAAACCCACTTTTTAAAATTAGCCCATATTTTCCACCTGGAAATTACATTCCTACCCACAGGAGAAACATTCTCCCTCTGTGGAGAAAAGCAGTAGGGTCTGAGGAATATTGCAAAACTTTCTGGAGAAGGGTTAGGCTGCCTTTTCCTCCATCATCATGGCATAATTGTAGTTAATTATGTTTTGGAGTTCAGGAGATTCTTCGCATGTCCCCAACTTTTCATGCCATGCTGCTCAATGAGAAAAAGGCCAAAGAGCACTGCTTTCTGGACTCAAAGGATCACCGGATCCCAAGACTAGATGCTCTAGGCAGGCCAGTTAGCAGAGCACTAGTAGGAGAGTGATGTTGCGCTCACACACCCAGTTCACACACAGCTGCAATTTCTGGGCTGTTTAACCTAGAAGTTGTCTTGGCTGAGCAGGAGTGAGCAAGCATGCTGCACCCATATGTTTACCGCCTTGGCTCTGAATCACCTAGATCAATCAACCCTGGGTGGTGGTGGTGGTGGTTATAAAATCAAAGCCAAGGAAGTCTGGGTTGTTCAGGGGTTAAACAACCTAGAGATAGCTCAACCATTCCCCATGGTTTATTTTTGGACTGACTCTGGCTTCTTGGACCCCTAACCTGCCCATCCCGCCTGAGTTCCTGGGCTCAGATGTCAAAATAGTTCACGGGTTATTTGGGTAAGCTCACTGAACTCAAGAACTGGCTGCGATGTGCGAACCTGCCCAAGTCCTGCTTGTGGACTTTCCATTGGCATCTAGGTGGTCTCTGTGCACACAGAATGTTGGACTAGGTAGGTGCTTGGTCTGATCCAGCATAGCTGCTCTCTTACAGGGGCCTCTTCCCCACACGTTCAGTGCTCCTAAGCTCTCTGGCTTGGTGTCAGCACCCAGTAGCTGCCTGGGGCAAATGCTGAAGCCCCCGAAGGCCACCTCAGCTCCTGTGGCGTTTGTGAGGGCCTGCACGGAGCCAGAGCTGCTTTCACTTCTGACGCCTCTGGAATTTGGAAACATGGACCATGATCCAGTAATTTAGCTTGTTCAAATCCCATTGAAGCACACACATTGTTCATGAACACTTGATTTCTCACTTGATTCTCACTCATTAAATCGAACTGATTTAATGGAGCGAGAGTAGATGTGGCAGTTCAGAAGGGTGTTTTGGATCCCTTTTAGCAAGGGGGGGGGGTGTTAAGGAGAAACTGGGTAGGGACAGAAGAAAAGAGGTGCTCATAGTAGAGAGAATCATAGCTGTCTGCTGAGAGGAGTATTGTAAGGATTACTGAGATCAGTGTGTGACGCACATGGCACACTGGAACAGTGCTCTGTAATGGCCAAGAAGTAGTCATATTTGTGCGTATAAATGGTGTGAGGCATGGATATTAGCAGCACTGCCACCTCTGCATGAACCTGTTTGTTGTGTTCCAAAACCAGGGGATGGGGCCTTCGTGGCAGCAGTGCCTTTGTGGGAACTCTGCTTGAGAATGATCTGGATGGATTTGAAGCAGGCAGGCAAGACCAGGATTTTGAATCCAGTTTAACAACCTGCTCCCTTTGCAAGTGATTACATGTATTTTCCTTGTTTTTATAGCTATGTGGCTGCTTCCGTTTTATTAGCATGGTGTTCTTGTTGTTGCAAACCATTTTTGAAGGTTGTGGTTTGAAGGAGAGAGCCGCTGTGGTGTCACAATTAGAATGTGGAACTGGGGCTCGGGAGATCCAGTGCTCCTCCCCACTCAGCCAGGAGGGCACCAGCCACCGACTTTCTGCAGAGTGTTGGGTCGCCTTGGGCCAGGCACTGACTCTCAAACTACATCATGGGGTTGTTGTGAAGATAAATTGGAGACGGGTAGGCTTGGATTCCTTGCAAGGGGAAAAGGGTATAGACATCCCCCCACCTCAATCAATCTGTGTGTGTGTGTCTCTCTCTCTCTCTCTCTCTCTCTCTCTCTCTCTCTCTCTCACACACACACACACACACACACACAGAGGTGTTGCTGTGTCCATGTTACTCCTGGGTCTTGAGTCATTCTTTAAAAATGGTAATAGTGAGCATACATAACAAGGTGTGGGCATTTTGAAGGACTTTCCCCCTTCCTAACTTGCACTTCTCTAGATTGCAATAATTTAGGATTTAGTGTTAGGGGGTTGATTTGTTTCTTGCAAATCCTGCTGCTTATTAAAGTCATGACCTGCTGCAGGAAATGAAGTGTGGGCAACTCCAACGGAGCGGCTGCAGTGCGCTTGAGCAATGGAGGTTCTGTGTGGCGCAACCTTTAAACCTGTTCAATTAGGAAACAAAACCAGGACAACAAGACATAAATTCAATGGCTAATGTACTACATTAGTTAATAGAAAATAATTGTCCAATCGCTGGATGGATTTACAAGTCCATATGTAGCTTAATGGTAGCATAGTTCAGAAAGCAGACCCGGGCTTAAGTGCTTAGTAACATGTGCTTGTGTGTTTTAAAAAGGTAAAAAATGTTTTCTGAACTGCACTCAGTGAAGGTTCATTTAAAAAAAAAAAAGTGTAGTTATGAAATGTGGTAATTCCCTTGTAAGATGTAATTTCTGAAATGGTGCCTTTAATTTTCCTAGGAGAGGAAACCATGATTGCCATTCCACATGGGAGTCACAGCGCAAGAATTTCTGTGAAGGGACCAGCACACCTTGGTATGAACACCTTTATGCACTTTTAACAGAGGGGCTGGGGCAAGAAAACATTTAGTCTAATGCTCCCAAGTCTTTGGGAATGTGGTGTACATGGAGATCAGAATCCTTTGTCTGTGCCTGATTAGCAAAACTTAATTTAGGCAAGAGCTAGAATGTTACAAGAAATGTGCTTTTTGCCACTGAAAACCATATCCCGGCATCTTCTCCACTTCTCTTGCATAGTAACACCCAGTGCTTTTTTTGTAAGAAAAACGGTGCCGGAACTCATGAAATTATTTACCTTTCGCACATAGTCAGTCATGGTACACACACACACACACACACACACACGTGTCAGTTGTGTAACGAAACATAACAGTCACCCCCCGCAGTAAGAACTCAGCACGCAACCACACGATGGATCACCAGCCGAGCAGCGCCATCGCAACCAGTGTGGATGAAGTACACATGCACCGGATTCAACACACAAGCAGCCTGCATGTGCCGTTTTAATGATTTTGCCACCGACCTGCTACGCTCGACAGGGCGATTCGAATCCATGTGGACCAAACATCAAAGTTTCAAAAGTTACTTTTAAAACTTGGAAAATCTGTCAAAAAAAGGTGGCGGAATTCCGTTCTGGTGCGTTTTATGACAAAGGAAGCACTAGTAACACCAAGCAGGACAACACAGGTACAACGCAGGTCCCCGGCTGCCATTGGTCAGGGGCGCTTCAAGCTGGACTCCTGCAATGCTCACAGGGCTGGATGCAAAGGCCTTCATGGCCTCTTCCGGCTTTAGGATTCTCTGCATGAGAGAATCAGTGGGGTCAAATCGCCACCTAGCTGGTTGATCTTGGGCTTGTCACTATCCCTCAGCCGAGCTGTTTCACAGAATTGTTGTGAGTATAAAATGGAAATGGGAGGTTACACTGTGCTGCTCGCAAGGAAGGACATTAAAAACCGTGCCCCTCTGTAAACGGGCCAGTGTTGCCACCTGGTGTCCCCCACAAAGGACCTCCCACGTAGGGATGTGTGAGGAATCTATCTGGGAGTGGGAATCCATTGGATTCCCTGGCCGTGGCTCTCGGGACTCCGTCTGCTTTGTCATGGCCATGAGTCTTCCTGGTGAGCACCCACTGTCGGCATGGCACTCGCCAGGAAGCAAGCCCCAAATGCCTGCCTGAAAGGCACCCCCTTCCGTATCGCATGCAGCGCCCTTCGTTCGTGCCCTGACACAGAAGGAGGTTATCAGTAGCACAACCTTCCTCCTGAGAGCATCTGCGTGCTACCTCTGGGCTCAGTTTGCTTTCTAAGACTAGGCTGGGTACAAGAGAAAATCTGTGCATGCCAGAAGGATGGATTCTGCTCAGCTTTGTCACAGTTCTCAGACACTAAACGTTTGTTTGTTTGTTTGTTTGTTTGGATGTATATACCACCCTAGTAGCCCAGAGGGCTCTCTGGGTGGTTTACTAACATTAAAACCTACCCATCCTAAATAAACAAATAAATAAATAGGCTATACCACGTCAGTATAAAATAACATAGTTAAAATGAAATAAATATAGCATTAAAATTAACTAACTTTAAAATACTGGTTAAATAAAAAGGTCTTGACCTGGCGCCGAAAAGCATATAATGATGCACCAGGTCGACCTCTCTAGGGAGCGCATTCCATAGTTGGGACACCACCGCAGAGAAGGCCCTGCTCCGGGTACTCTGTCTCCTGACCTCTTTCAAAGAGGGTTCCCAGAGGAGGGCCTCTGCTGCCAATCTCAGGGGGTAGGAGGGCATGTAGGGAAAAAGGCGCTCCTTTAGGTATCCTGGTCCCAAGCCGTTTGAAAGAAGGAAGGCAAAACTGGGAGTAGGGAGAAAAGCGGGCAAGCAGAGAGAGATGAATTGTAGGCGATGGAAAGAGCTGTGTGCTTGCAATTTACTCAGGGCTTGGGGTGCTCCTTTTGTGGAGCAACACCCAGGGAAGTGTTGGAATTGCAGGCTGCCTCTGTGGCTTCCATATCTGTACGTTTTTATTCACTTGGTTTTCATGCGCTGTCAGATGGGGTGGCTCTTACTGCCACAAACCCTTCAGTGGAGATTTGAACTGGTTTTGTGTGGGGTGGTAGTTAAAGTGAAGGGGGAGGGGTGTTAGAAAACATGATAGGCTTTCCAGAAGCTGTTTCGATAAGGGCTTTAGAATCCAAAATAAGCCAGAGCATTCTGAAAATAATCCTCCTGCTGTAGAAGCAACAAAACCAGAAGCTAATATTTTTACAGGTGGCTAATGCTAGATAACCAAGTTCATGAACTTGCATCGGGGTCTAGCTGGAAGTGAACTGGAGTTGGTCAGGGGAGCACGAGAGAGATATGGAAGCTTGCATTTAAAACTTTCAGCCATACATTTGAATTCTGGTTTATACTTTATGGGTATGAAGAAGAAAACACATGGTTTACCATTTGAGAGAACGAAAATAGGTGAGCTTCCTAACCAGGGCTCATGTTCCCTATCTGGGAATTGTCTGAAGGGAAAAGCTCATGCAGGGAGGTTTTTTGGCGCAGGTAGTTTTCCCTGCGTCCACCAACTTCCAAACACAGGACATTTCAGGCAAGCACCAGTTTCGTGCTTAAAGCAGGACTGAATATGTCAGCGCTGCCTCTTTTCGTGCAACTGGGAACCATCACTTTGGCAGAGCAGCTCCCTTATATTCCTGGACCTCAGCTGTGTGTTCCCACATTCAAGCCTTCTTTTCTCGTGGGCTTTTGAATGTCATGGGATTCCGTTCTTTTAAAAAAAGAAATCCATTCTTTGGCCTCCATAAATGTTTCGATCACTGAGGTCATTGTGGGGCTGAAAGTGCTGCTACTCCAAACTTGGATTCCAGCAAAAGTTGTGGCTCTGAGCAGGGCCACTCAGCCCCTGTGGGCAGATCATTTTTGGCACTCAGATCAGGAAATGGCGAAAAGTCCTCCTATGTCCCCCCAAGTTTTTAAAAGAGTCTGTGTCTGCGTCTGGCACAAAAGCGTCTTTGCTTGCCCATTTTTAAATTGGGATCTTGCCATAAAATACAGCATGGGAAAAGGTGGCAAATGGTAGTTGGGGCAATATCACTCTGCCACGTGTGTGGACAGTAGAAGGGCCCCCGGTGCAAAACCTCTCCCTACATGGGCCAAAGACACTTCTATTCATCCTCACCCCTTCAGCCCTGCTGTGGAGACCAAATTGCGGGTGCCATAAACCTGTTAAGAGTGCAGCCTCTCATAAAGCTGACGCAGTTCTTAGCTGGGGTCATTTTAAGTCAAATGTTTACCAGCTGCAATGAAGATGCCTGCTTAGCCTTGTTCCACTTAGGTTGTAACTTCATCCATATGCCGGCTTTTCTGGTCTTTAGGATAAACCTGCTCTCAAAATGAAATAGACTTTTCAAGCCATCACTTGCTGAATATACCCAGAACACTGCTCGCTGGTATTTCCAGATGGCTGCCAGTTAGTTTGCAAAATATTACTTTGCCCTTTGAAGAAGTAGCTATAAAAATATTACACATGCAAGGCACTTTGTGTTCACTCCATAGGGAAGCAGCTAGTGACAGGCAGTGGCTTAAGGCAGGTGAGAATATACGGGAGCTGGGCCTACAGGTAGCCTTGGTGCAAATCTTTATCTCCCTGTGATGCAATTTCTTGGAAAAAATGAGTAGCTGGGCTTAAGCTCCCCTGCTGAAAAGACGGGCTGCCTTTGCATTGCTGTTAATAGAGAATTGCTTGAGGTGACTGGCCTCCAATCCATCACTGACATTCACTGATGAAGTTCCAGCAACGGGTTGTGAGTGTCTCTCTCCACGCTTGCCAGTATTTAAAAGCAAGAAAGAGTCCGGTGGCACCATAAAGGCGAACACACTCATTCTGGCACAAGCATGTGTGAACACCATCCCCCTCGTCAGAAACCCAGGCCTGATGCACGTGTCCCTGCACAGAACAAAGGTGCTAGTCAAGATTGTCCTCTGTTTTGGCTGCAACCGACTACCACTCATGACTAGCATAAGCTGCACTCATTCGCCGTGTATACCCTGAGTAGGAATAGCATGAGAAACCATCCTTAGGGGGCAATCCTACACCTGCTCAGTCAAAAAGCCCTACAACTCCCAGAATTCCCCAGCCAGAATGGAATGCGAGTTGGGGACTCTCTTGCTTGACTCTCCCATCAGCCACTGGTGGCCTTACATAACCTGCTAGCCACTCACTGCTGCCTGCAATGTATCAGTATAAGCTGCGATGCCAGCTTACTTTACAGGAGGCTGCTGGTGTTATTTATAGAAGAGCAGATTCTTTTTAAACTCTCCTAAGCATTCTAAATCCTGTTTAAACGGGGCATGCAGTTTTCGAAGGAAATGTGACAAATTATTTCCTCTCCTTTTAACAAATGAGTTTGGGTACACTTCTGTCTAGACACAGTGGACCAATTATATCTTTCTTCCAAGCCCAATGCTTTCATTGGAATTAGACCAAGGATAAATTTGGTCTAACGTCCTTTATCCAGAGAAAGATATTGCTGTTTCTCATTCAGCTCTTGCACTATCTACTCCTTTTAAGAGCCGGAGAATGTTACTCCTCAAGATAGTTCACGATGCTGCCGCAACCCATTAGTGGAACTTTTGCAAGGCGCTGTGGCAGGCAAACCACAAGACTGGCACAATTTTACTGATAGCAAAGGCTGCTCACCGTTCGTAAGGAATAATTCCATCAGCTTGAGGATATCAAAGTTGCCCTTTTGTGCATCACAACCACTCCCTTTACTGATTGTCTTGCTTTGCTGAGTGCATTCACATGCTGCATTTCTAGTTCTAATCTAAACCATGTTGCGAAGGGTCAGGGATGAAGCTGGGGCTTTGCACGCTCCTTTCTGCTTTCCCCTCCCTTGCTCTGTCCTCTCCCTATGCAAGGCTTAATAACTTGCAGTTTTGATCAAACCACAGTTTGCTGTTACACCTGGAATGGAAAGATGTCACCATGGTTTTCCTACCAGATTGCAGTGAGCTGTGGCCATCAGTGTGGGCTGCTGTGAGCAAATGTTTGGTCTCGGAGTCCTGGACTTGACCAAAGAATGTTAATGGACTGGCAATTTTTCAGATCACATGGCATGGTGGCCTATGGGGTAAATAACCCAAGGGATGTCAGACCTGAATGGGAGAGAATATTCTTTAGCCTCCTACAGTCGGGTCTGTCACAGGTCATTTAGCCTGTCATAAGAACCCCAGACTACTGGGTTTTTAGGGGTTGCACCATGCAGCAGTTTCCCAAGTGATAAGCCACGGGGTTAATTCCTGGGTGGTTTAACCCCTAAACAGTCCAGTAGTCTGTTTTTTCATGACATGCTAAGAAACCTGTAGTGGAGCTGATTAGTTATGGGTTATGGGTTGCATCTTGGGTTGACTTGCTGCATGTCCAAGACGGTGGAGGGGACGTCCCATGCTGTGCTTACATTTCAGCCAGCCTAAAAGAACAGCCCCTAAAAGTTCCCTAGGTAAAGGACGAAGATGAGAGCAGAAAACTGTGGAGTCACCTGGAAGAATATCCTGCATGATTTGTTGCATAAGCAGGAATTTTTCCTGTTATTGGCGTAAAAGACGGGACCCTGATAGCAACACATACTTCACAGTCTCTGTGTAACATGACTGTGCTGGTTTTTTTTTAAATCTGAACGCAAGAATAATGCGAGAACTGATTCCAGGGTTGGAGGTCATTGTGTTCTGCACATTGTGCTTTGGGTCAGGCATGCATGGTAGACTGAGATTTGTTGACTACTTTTTCGGTGGGGGCAAATTTCTCTCTAATTTGAGTAATCAGTACTTTGCAGAAATTTGGGCAGCCTTTGGAATTGAAGGTGTGCCTTTCCCACATCAGTCGCATAGGGGCCTGCCTTGACAAAACAAGAGCAACAGCCTTGCCCGGATTCTGCGCGTTTTAGGTTGCACTGTGTCTTTCTCTGTGGGCAAAGTGACAGCTTGGTGGCCGAGGTGTCTGCGTTCCTGGCTTGTCAACAGCTACACCTAAGGCTCCCACCACTTTCTGTCGTATAAGAACTGCCTGTTACTTATTACTCTACAAATCTTTTCAGCTCTCTCAAAAGATCAAAACAGGTCTATTCAATGCACTAAAGGCAAATTGCTAGCTATTCAGAAAATTTTTCTTGAGCTTGCTTGATGGGTTGCCCACCAGACCGGAATTTGAGTTCATGAATATCAGCAGAGTTCTTATTGACCAGCCTTTGACCAATCCAAAAGTGAAGTAATAATTTTTAGAAGTCTCCAGAGTAGGTGGAAAACTTAGCACAGATCCCTGCCAGGAAAATGCCTTGAATTTTGGAGAACCAACCTAGAACTGGGTGCCATCTTTCAAGGGCTAATATGAATCATCTGTACAATGTGTGTGTGATACATTAACTCTTGTTAATTAATATGCATAGATTAAAGCATTCACTTTTCTATAACTGGGTGGGGCTTCCTGAACTGCTTCAAAACAAGATGGGGAGCTTGTTGCAGCCTTGTGTGGGTGGGGTGGGGGGCTCACCTTCACTGCCATCCCTGAGGTGTTCCGGGGCCTTCTGCCTCCTCCAGGGGGAGGAGTCCCTTCTCTGCTGCAGCTCATGGCCATGGGCCAGTGGCTCAGAGCGGTCTTTCCCTCCTGGTGCTCAGTTAAGGTGATGCATAAGAGGCACCCAACCTTTCACAAGACATCTAGGTCTTCTGGCAGGTGATATCTCAGTTTTTGAGGTGGAGAGCCATGCTCCCACTTTTCTGTGTGTGCAGGAGGTGTGACAGGTGAGTATAGCTGCTGTTGGAGCCATCAGGGTATTGTGTAGGGGGCAGACTTCCTTCTCAATCCCAGGCACCCCTGGGATGGAGAGTTGGGGAAGAACTAGGTCAGCTGCCAGAGGGGCTTTGGCCTCCAGAGCAACCCTAAACCCAGGCTGCGGCCTTTATATTTCACTGATCTTTGGGCATCTTGAGTGTCTTCACCAAATGTAGACACCAGCCTAGTTCCACAAAGGATTCTTAGCCTACACTAGATTCCTTTCACAAAGGATTCTTGGCTTGCACTAGGTTCTGAGGCAAATTCCATCAACTTTGTGCTGTGTGACCTCCAGTCTTGGGCTGCAACTCCTAGGCCACCAAGCCGTGGATGGGTTGGTGTGTTATCCATTATTTGACAGTAATTCACAGATCTGATGCATCCCACCAGTGTAAGTACCCCCACACATACACACATCCTCTTTGCCCCTTCTAACTGGTGAGAACAGGATCTGTTTCAATTATGTTTGGCAGGGGGAGTAGGAAGAGATCTACAAGCTAAACGGAACTCTTTGCTCCATGGGTGCGAGCAACATACTTTACCTTTCTTAATGCCTTTTTTATTGTAAGCCCCTGCAAGATAATTAATTTCCCCCTTATCTGCTGGCCACAAACTGACACTCAATCTGCTTTTATTTCTAGCACATGAAAATACATTTTGGCTTCTATGAGAGATACACAGTGTGGCAATTCATTCTCTTTCCAGAGGATTAGATTAAATGGCAATTCTGGTTAATCCCCTGTCATCTGGCAGCTGTTGTTACTGCTGAAAAATACTGCATGCACAACTGTCTGCCTTCTTATGTCTCTGTGTGTATCCATTCATACAACCTGTGTTTTTGTGAGCCAATAATAGGAGTCTTCTGTTCTACAAACATTAATCATGAGCGGTGTGTGTATTTCCTCACTCCCCAATTTCAGTGATTGAATCAAAGACACTGCAGGGAGACAATGGAGAACACAGTTTTGGTGCCTCTGGAACATTCGTCATTGAAAACACGACTGTTGAATTTCAGAAGGGCTTGGAAAGAGAAACTATAAAAATCCCAGGTCCTCTTGGTGCAGACTTCATTATCAAGGTAAGATGTGTACATTTAGCTTTATGTCCTTCTTTCCCCAGACTAGAAAGCTTGACAATTGGCTGGCTGAAGAACAAGAAAGGATAGAAAACACCCAACTGAATTAGGATTTACAAAGTCTCGGGTGCTTCGGCCCACTGAGCAAGTGGGACAAAGTCCGGCTGCATCCCAGGCTGAAGAACCTCAGTCTGGCTCCACAAGGGTGGAGACTGGTGGCTTCTGTCAGTGAGCCAAGCTGTGCAGATGGGCATGAATGCAGCAGGTCTTGGAGTGAACCCTGGCTTATCTGGTGCTCTGGTGTCACCTGTGTCCTGGAGGGCCAGGAGGATTCTGGGTGGTTTGCCTTCATTTATGTATGTATTAGCCACCCATCAGCCAGCAATAGCAGCCATCTTTTCCTGCTTCTATGGCCTAAACTTAGATTGGATACTTCTGGGAGAAGGGACTTGCCTGCTTGCGGTTTCTGTTTCGCTGCGTCTGTTACAATATTTAGTGCACCCGCAGCGTATTCAAGGATGCTGCCACAACACCAGCACAGGGATGGGAGACCTCTTTGGGACACCCTTTAACTTGCCCCACAACAGATTCCGGGAAAATGTTCCCCTCCCATCACTCCAAATACATACATTCATTCCAGCTTCAGTGGTTACTAGTTTTTTTCCAGCTGCAATTCACGTTTGTTGCTAGTTGTGACATCATGTCCAACCCTTCACGACCCCATGGACAACATTTTCCAGGCCCTCCTGTCCTCCATCATCCCCCAGAGTCCACTTAGGCTCACGCTGACTGCTTCAGTGACCCCATCCAGCCACCTCATCCTCTGCCGCCCCTTCTTCTTTTGCCCTCAATTGCTCCCAGCATCAGGCTCTTCTCCAGGGAGTCCTTCCTTCTCATTAGATGGCCAAAGTATTTGAGTTCAATCTTCAGGATCTGGTTGTTATCTTTTAAATCCCTAAAGGATGTTAAGGAATGAGATCCCAGTAAGTGGCCTGAGCAGAAGCGGTTCTTCGCCTGCCTCCACATATGTGGTGCCCTTTGTCCCAAGCTGTCAATGAGGGAAAAGGTTCCGCCCTACCAGGGAGGCAGTCCTTCAGAAAAGAAACCTGTTCCATTCAGGTGGCTTACAGGGATATTGCCCCTTGACATCTTTTAGAGGTATTTGCTTATTTACTATATATTCCACCTTTTTTAACATGGAACCTCAGTCATCTTACAGACCCCTTCTCCTTTCCACTTTGTCCTCACAACAACCCTGCAAGCACTTTGGGCTGAGAGTCAGTGACTGGCCCAAAGTCACCTGGTCACATTCACAGCCAAGTAGGGACTGGAAGGGGGAAGCCCCGAGTCCCAGTGCAGTGCTCTAACCAGTAGGCCATGCTGGCTTTCACTGTATCAGCAACGTATAGTGACGTGCAGATGGTGAGAGGAAGGGAAAGGCCACCCTCTCTAGCACTGCCCAGATCATGGAAGTCCATGGCAACCCTCAGTGCTGGTTCTGCCTTGTGTGCTTCTGAAGTCAGCCTTCCTTGCTTCTCAGCCACACTGATGGCAGAAGCGACAGCCACGCGGCAGTGCAGACAGCAAAGGCAAAGGGAGGCAGTGCTTGGCTTGAGGAGGAGACAAGACCCCAGGTCTCACTTCAAGAAATCAGTTAGGCACCATTTACAAAACAAAGCAATGGGATGGGCTGCCTTTTATCTCAGAGAATGACACACTTTGCATACCGGGCCAGGAAGGGAGAGCTCAGGCAAGCAGCCAAACAGTGGCACAGAACGCATGAGGGTGGCAGGAGAGTACAGGCACCATGCAGGAGAATCAAGGGGAGGAGACAAGACTCGGAACAGACACACCTGAAGAGCCCAAACTGACATTTGGGGTGCAGACTGTTGCCTGTCGAGGCAGAAAAAAGCACTCTGAGCCCCAGCACTCCCCAGCCAGCCATTTTTAAAAAATATTTTTGGTCTAAGTATGCCTCAGGTTGAACTCTAAACATGAAAATTGGGTGCTCCTTAGATGTTTATCAGCTTCTAATTATTTAGCTCCAACAAAACAGGAGAGGTGAAAGCTGGATAGGGAAGGAAGCTGACAGGAAGAAAATGATGCTTTCGAAACATGGTGTTGGTGGAGAATACCCTGGACTGCTGGAAAGATGAACGGGATCCGTCAAGCCAGAGCTTTCCTCAGAAGCACAAAGGGAAAAACTGAAGATGTCATACTCCAGGCGTATCATGAGAAAGCAAGACTCTCTGGAGAAGACAATAATGCTAGGGAACATCAAAGGCAGAAGCAGAGGAAGCAGGCCAAAGACGACATGGACAAACTCCGTAAAGGAAGCCAGATAAACTAGAGTCCTTTTTTTCTTATTTCAGATATGTACAGCAGCATAGTAGTAATTTAGCCTTTTGTAGTTTGGAAGAAAGAAAGAGTGCCTGCTGCTTTGAGAGTCTCTTTGCAAAATGTCTAAAAGATTGTGATGATACAATCTTTCATATGGATTGTGTGTAGATGCTGTGCCCAGGTGGAATGGCGCTCTTTAATCCTGCCCTAATACCAGGAAAACAGATTTACTAGTTAAGAGGAATGTCTGCAGCTTGCCAGGATTTTAAACTCCTAATATTCTTACAGATTATACACCTCCTGTTATCCCCAAGATGCTAAGCCACATCGCAAATGCTTCCCTAGCAGTCACTTACGTCCTGGAGTGCAAAAGGGGAAGCCATTGTTCAGCACAATTTACTACCCATGGTAGTCCAAATATGCAAGTGGGGGAACCTGATAGCTAGTTTAAATTGCTGAGGGAGTTTGGTTTGGCAAGATGGGGAGAGGTTTTGCACAGGCCCCGCTCCATTTTAAACTAATTCATTCAGGATTTAAGATCTAGTGATTTCAGTGGGACTCACTCCCAACTGAATGTGCATTAGGATCATGGCTTAAAACCCATTTGTTGAAAGAGGCGATCTGTAGGGTGCAATCGTATGCTTGTTTAGGCAAGAAAGAAAGATGCTCAGACTGGGGAATGCTGGGAGTTGTGGGACATTGTGTGGTTCAAGCATCTATAGGATTCTGTTGACCCCCCCTCCCCCCCCCACCACCCACACACACTCACACTCATATGAACCCACAGTGTGGCATAGATAGAATATTAAAATGTGATTAAGAACATTTTATTGGAACTGCCAGTCTAATAAACATAAGCCGGAGCGCCTTGATAGCTGAGCACAAGAGCAACTTACTTCCCCAGAGTCTCCTCAGGTGGAGAATCAAGACTCTTTCCAGCCCTTGAAAGCCAGGAGAAGGCGCTTGGTGGGCTGTCCGGGGTGCGGACGAAGGGCAACCTCTGCTCCTTCTCGCCTGGGGCACCGGAAGCCCTGCAGGGCAACTCCGGATGGCCCAAGCAGAGGGCCACGGCCATACGAGAGCAGACACGCAGCCAGTGCATGGGCTCACTTTTCTCCTGCCCTGCTTTAAGGGGTGACCTAATAGATGGGGGAACGACAGACCTAAGGTCCCCTAGGAAGCTGTGAGTTGTGGCAGTGCCCTTCTTGGGTATACTCGGCGAGTGTGTTGGAGGACCTGCTGTGCCCCTTTCACTCATCTCTGGAATGGGTGCCCAGTGCAGGACCATAACCTCAGGGCTGCCCAATCCATATGGCCGCCTCTTCCCCACATGGCTTGGGTGCCCGTGCAGGGGGCACAGGGGGCGCCTGCTCCATCCTCCGGACCACTTGCATTGCGAAAGGGAAGGGGCCTGTGTCATCTCTTCCACCACCCAACGAGTAAGAATGCCAGTGGGAAGCTGTGAATTAGGTCAGTGTTGTTGGCAGGAAGATGACAAATGCTCAAGCACCAGAAATGTGTGTTACTCTGTGGTACTCCAGCTTTTCCGCTTGCGTAATTTTATTTCCCCCGTCCCTTTTGTCGTGTGGCTTTCTGCGCTGCGTGTTGTGCATGACTTGTGCTGTGGCAGGCCATGGAGCGCTGGCACGCTGTGTACAAATGTACGCTAATGGAACTCTCTTTAGGCCAGGTATACTGTTCCCAAAGACAGTGTGGTGCAGTTCTTTTTCTATCAACCCATCAGTCATCAATGGAGGCAGACGGAGTTCTTCCCTTGTACTGTGACATGTGGAGGAGGTGAGTAATGGATGTGGCTTGGGAGATCTGTACAGCTGTGGATTTTAAGTGGCGGATTTACAGTGTTCTAACTGTGAGGGGTTTTTTTTCTTTTTTTAATGCTATAAATTTGTAGTGTGTTGTAACAGTGGGTTCTTCCCTCTTTGCATTTTTAAAAAATGTGTAGAGAGCCAACATTTGCAGCTCATTAAGTCCTTATGGATACACTAGTGCTACATTTTGGGGTAGTCGTTGTCAAAATTCAAATTGCAAGCATCCTCTACAAACTTAAAATGCAGCTGAAATTTGGGAAGGAATAATAAGAATTTATCTTTATGGAGAGGTAAGCATCTTAGAGTATTGCAGCAAAAACAGCAAAGAGACAATCAGGTTTATTCTGCTCTTATCCTTTGCGGATGTTATCCGTTTGCCAGAATGAATTCACAAGTATTTATGATGCCACAAGACTCTGCATGGCATTTAATTGCTTATAGTGCGTTTCATCATATAAGCTTTTCAGCACTTTGAAACTGTCCCGAATGGGCAGTTACTGTTACCATCCCTTATTACATCTGGGGGTGCTGAGGAGGGGACAGCGCTGGGTGGACAGCGCCGAAGTGACCAGCCTGAGGTCACTTTGGATGGAACTTTGCCACACTGCAGGTTGTGATGTGCTTGCAAGCCACCTTTCATCATTGTGGCTCTCTTGCTGTACCTGGAGTTTCCATCAGATCCGTTTCTCTTGTGAAACGGCGAATCTGAGGCGAATCAGCAAGTCAGGAGCTTTCAAGGTGGGTAGCTGAGGTCAGGCCGTGTCTTCCCTGGGTTCTGGGTATTTTTACTGGTAGGATTTCATTATAGTCAAAGACATTCACTGAGTTCACACAGTACACCTGACCATGTGCTAATAATCTAGGGCTGGCTTGTTGTGTTCCCTGAACCCAATCAGAATGGGTAACAAGCCATGTTGCTAGGTTCAGACAACACGACAAGAAACCCCTTGTTTACAAGCCCTTCTCCCTCCCACCTGCTGGTGCAGCAGCGCACTCGCTCTGCCGGTTTAGCCCACGGTGAAGCTTCATCTTGCTGTGAGAGGGGAGACCAAAACCCGAAGGAACTTGGTTCAGCATTCACTTCTGGACTCTTGTTCCGTTTCCGCCTGGCTTGAATATTTTCAGTGTGGGGTTGTGGGATCATTGTCAGCTTCCATTTGCCTTCTTTCAACAGCTTATAAATGACTTGGATATATTTGGAGGTGATTGTTTTAAAAACAAAATGGGAGGAGGAAATATGGCAAGATTAACTGCACCGTCATTCCCCATTTGGTGTTCTTCGACGTGCCCGTTCATGTTCTTTGCGGTGGACCATAAGGGAATTCAGAAAACCTGTGCGCCCCATAAAATGCAGCTGTATTTAAATAAGCAGTCGAAGTGTTGAATATTTAAGATTTTATGTTTCAACTTGCTTTTGTTTTTCTTTTCGCACCAAGTTTTTTGCTGGCTCAGCAGAGCTGGCTTGTGTAGTCACATCAATGGCTCAGTGCTCAGCTCTTCTTTTCTAGTATTTATTTCCCTATGCGATGATAGTTTGGCTTAGCTAGGAGACCAGTAATTGACCACTTTGATGTTGAGTTTTAGATCTCTTCTGTAGATAAGGCTTGATTTCTTGACTCCATTTTGTCTGCTTGCTTTCTTAAGAACCCATACAAAACATTCCCACCTTGCCTTCCAAGTGAAGGAGTCAGTTCCCGTGAATCAGCTTCTCCCTTTCCTCCTACCCTCGAGCCAAGAGACAGACTCAGAGATGCAATTTACACCAGTGACTTTTTTCAGGGTTCCTTTCTTCCCTTTCCCATCTCCCTTTGCTCTGTTATGAGGAATCTTGCTAAAAATATTTGTGGCTTTTGTAACGTTTAAACTCAGCAGCATTTTTGGATCACTTCCTCCTGGCTTCCTGACTGAATTGTTTCTGGTGCTGCTCTTGGAGCCACAGAATGCATACCTTGCCTAACGGTGCCATAGAACTCGATTCGGGGATACAGGCATGAAGATCATGGGCATTCCCAAAATTTGACAGCTCCACTTTCTTTGCATTTTCCCTGCTGTCAGGACTGTGTTTGCAGGCAGGTCTACTATTCCGAAAGGATTCTACTCCTGCATTATCACTCGCCTGGAGGCCAAAGAGGGTGGGGGGAATTACAAGGAATGAGCCATAACAGTAGACTGGAATGTCTCAGATGATACTACGAATGTGCAAAGATTTTATTCAGTCTGCGTGTTGAAATAAGGCAACTCTGATTCACTCTGTTATCCTCACTTTTTGAATTTATCCAAAATTTGGCAATCCAGTTCCTGCTTCCAAAACATTAAACAAAAATTGCTGAGGTTAACATGTATTTTAAAAACCCTGTATTTTAACATGAAAGGCTTATACCAATATGTCTCTTAGGATTAATGCATACAAAATCTGCATTTTGCAGAAAAGCATAGTTTAAAACATGCAGCTTTGTGCAGTCTTTTTTTTTAAAAGGAAAAGGAAAATTGTGAAGACAGATGAGGAAATGGGATGGAGCACACTTTTGGATGAATACATACAAAATTGCCAAGTACAGGAGCAGACAGACCCAGTATCCCAGTGTTTTCTATAATCGGATAGCTGAGAGTACTGTCAGTAGAACTTGAGAACTCTGTGGGTTAGGCTAAAAGGTAACAGTGTGTATGGATAGGGAAGGGATCGTCTCCCCTTGCTTCTTTGGTGCCGCCCATGCATTGTGTTGCAAATGAGCAACTGATTGTTGCACTGAAATAGCATGGTACCCAAGTACCCTTTTAATGACCTCGAATCTTCTAAGAGAGAATGTTTCACTTGCTGTCCAAATCTGACTCTTCTCCATCCTTTCCAGCTTTTGGTTTGCCAACAAGCCTCTAAGGCAGCTGATCATAAAAGAAAATTGCTCATTATTGTTATGTTTGCATCCTGCCGTTTGTCCTCTTACAAGGAACCCAAAGCAGCTCGCATGGTCCCCCTCCTCTTCTCCATTTTATCTGTGAAGTTGGTTAGGTGGACAAGCAGGGGCTGGCCCAAAATCATCCACTGAGCCCATGCAGGAGTAGAACCCAGACCCCCAAATTCCCAGGGCAACCCTTGAACCACCCAAAATGCCCAAAGAATGACATGGCTGAGATCCAAAGTTGCTCCTCCGTTCACAGGGGGAGGGGTAATTCCTTCTGCTTGGTGGCATTATCCCCCATATCCTGCTCTATTCTCAGTGGTTCTGCCAACCAACAAGAGCAGATTTTCAGTTGCTGCTGGGGGCAGGGGTGTTGCAGAAGGGAAAGCTTAGAAAGCCCTATTCTAATTTTTGTTAGATGGGGGATACAAGGAGATCCAAGCCAATGTTAATTGTAATTGTGAGCCATCCAGAGGTTCTGTGGCACAACTGGGCAGCATACAAATGTTTCAAACAAACAAATAAATAAGATGGTGTAAACAATAAGCAAGCCAACAAACGCACAAAGCCATGGTGTCTGATCAAAGCACGAGGGGCAATTATGTGCAACCTCCTCTCTCGGGCCCTTTGATGTGACTACCTGCTCTTCCATGCACTGCTCCTTAAAGGCCATGCAGAGATCGCAAAAGGGGAGCGCCTCAGGGCTTGTAAATCCGTTCAGCTCTAGTAAAAGGTGTTTGGTCTTTGCAGCATGGAGTGATGCATGTACACGCTGTAGTTAGCATACGTGGGATCCATATAGGCAACAGTTTTAATGCTGCCCTGCTTGTTGGCTGAGAGACCTCTTGATGAAATGGAGTCCTCCAGAGTCATAGGGCTCAGCTGCTAAGACTTGGCTGTGGAATGTTTATGACTGTTCCAAGGTTTGTGAAGTTGTCATTGGTGGGAGAGGCTTTGGGACCCATGGGGCTTGTGCTGTGGGTGAAATCTTAGTTGACTGCATGCATGAATGCCGCGTGCACATGGAAATACTTGGGAGTGTTTTTCGCAAATGGTACATTTTATGTGGATCTCACCTGGGAAAGGTATGAATGGGGCCTGCGTGGGAGAGTGGAGGAGGGACAGACACAGAACAGGGACTGCACCACATAACTGGGGGATGGATGACTGTTTCCACTTGTTAACATTCTCCCCAACGCCCCCACATAGGTTACCAGTTGAACTCTGCAGAATGTCTGGATATCCGTTCGAAGCGAGTTGTGCCGGATCAGTACTGCCATTACTATCCTGAAAATAAGAAGCCCAAGCCCAAGCTGAAGGAATGCAATATGGATCCGTGTCCTTCCAGGTTTGTATTACAAGGGTATGCAGGGTGTTGGTATTTAGGGCACGGAGGCCTGGCTAAATCCCTTTTATTTATAACTGGCAAGACGACAGTCATTGCGGTAGCAACAGAGGGCAGCAACTGAGCGTTGTGAATTGCAGAGCCCCGCCACACTCCCGTGGCACCCTCCCACCTTCATCCCACAGAGGAGTTGGCCTGCTGCTCCTATAAACCCCCAGTCTTTATGGGAATTGTACTGCAACACCTCTGGGAAGAACCATGTGGGGGAAGGCTGCACTGTGGGGTCCCCTATTAGTGGGACTGGGTCACAGGTGTCAGAGGTAGACTGGTCCTTTTGGGATTTCCCCAAGCCTGTCACCTGAAGTGTGAGCTGTGCCTTATCCATACTCCCATGGTCACTCACCCTGTGGGACTCCCATCACCAAGGGACAGAACAGGGGACGCACCCCAGAAGGTGGCGCTTTTATTATTTCGTGACGCACTCCAGCTCCTCTCAAGACACTCTAGCATGCCCCCAGTGTTCCGTTTCAGAACCACTGGCCTGCCTTATGCCAGGGTTTCCTATTCATTGCTTTCCGTTTGATCTGCTAGGCTTTAATTTTTTGTGAGGCGTATGGGATTCAATAAAAGAAGCCAGTGCGATGCAGAGGAAAGATGCTTGTGGTGCAAAGACCACATGGACCTGCTGCCAAGTTCCTAAAGGCTGCAGTAGCATACACAGACCATATTGAATTGCAGAATGACATTTAAGGCATGCGAGCTGTTGGACGTCTGGTGCTGTTTCCTGGCTCTGCTCAAGTATCTTAAAATAACACCACAGTATCTAGCCCAGAACCTCACATTAAAATGCCAGCTGGCAGGGTCGGAGAGATATCCAAGAAGAAGAAGAAGAAAGGAAATGGTTTGGGTAGATTTCATTTCCTAGAACTAAACTGTCCTGTTTCCTTTAATCCCAGCTGAGATGCTCCAAACTTGCTAGATCTGCTCTGGCAAAGTTTGGCAAAATTTGAATACAGATCATAAAGGTTACAGAATCCTTTGGAAGTATGATGGGGGCTTTTGGGGGAGTATGAAGCATGCAAGACTGGCAGTTCCCACTAATAGTAGCACAATAAAAAGTGCTCGGGTGGTACAGAGTAGATGTTCTGCTTTGCTATCACGCCTTTTTGTAGGTGTCAGGGCCAAGCCAGGGATGCCTGTGAGCATGCCCACATCAGTCGCTGGAAGTGCAGCTTGTAGTGTTTCAGGCCAAGCACCTATCCTAGTGACCAGGCGGGGTGCAAAGCCTGCCCCTTCGATTTCATCCCAGGGCTGCCCAGAGCGTTTGGACATCCCTGTTTCCGTCTGTGCTCAAAGAAGGGTCTGAGACCTACGTGTCTGTACAGGCCTGGCAGTATGACGGACTCATATTGCAACATGTGTATGTGAAAGATTTGTGCAGGGATACGTGGGAAAGTTGTCTGGCTTGCATTTCAGTCGCATTTCATTTACCTAGTTCAGGCTGTCTGAACACAAACACATACCAGGAACCAGTGGGAAATAGGTGCTTTTCCAAAGTTTAGTTCACACACAAAACATGCATACCTTTGGGAAAGAGTGTACCAAAAACATATATTCAGAACTAATAATATTTGGGGAAATGAGCACAAAAGACTTCCGTGATGGGGGGAATGCTTGAAAAACGTGTTCCTTTGAAAAAGTGAATACAAACATGGGAGGAAATTGTGCAAAACCATATATTTTAAAAATGTATAAACTAAGGAATTTTTTTGGGCAGACTAACAAAATACAGTCAGATGCAGAAATGGGAAAAACCGTAGCAGTAGGAAAGATCCTGCATCCAGTAGAAAATTGTGCTTGATAGATAAGTCCGTCCCTACCACTGTTAAAGAAAGAGAGGTCAGGTGTCTGCCCCAAGAACTTACTATCGGAAAATTGCTCCAAATGAGACAAACAAGGGAAGGTGAGAAAAAATAAAAGGGATGATACAGGAAGACGTGATTTATTTCAGTTACGCGTTCCCAGGCTTAGTTGCAGGAAAGACTATTTGGGTGCTAAGGTTGTTCATGGGGAAAATGTGCATTTTGAGGAAGGAACAGCAGTGGCCTCGCAGTGGCCCCAGGGCCACGGGGAAGGTGGACAGCTTCGTGAGGGAGCTGGTCGCAGCCTCAGTCCACAGAGGCCCTGGTGGTGGATATGAAGCATCCACATTCCTTTGCAGGGTATGGGCAGCTGATAAGTGTGTTGAAGGGCAGCTCGACTCTTACTAGAAACCTGTTGCAGGCTGCCGTTTTTAGACACCAGGCGGAGAACTGTGCTGGCCTGTTTCAGGCCAGGCTATGCTTGATGCTGGTTGTACAGCATGTAGCTGAGGGTGGTCTTTCTTCCTCTGTATTAGCATGCCCTGACCCGAGTCAGACGGAGGCCTCAGTGCTCTGTGGGAGGAGCGAGAACCCACCTCCCAATTGTTTCCTGAAATCTCTTGCCCCACACACTGCTTCACGGGGGCTTACCAAGGAGAGAAAAACCTCAGTTGAGTCTAATGAATAGCTTTCCCTTTTTTAACCCCCACACAGGAGGGGATGAGATTTCAGGGGTGGGGAGAATCTCCAGGGGAAATGGAGCACCATGGCCCTTATCCGGATCAGACCTGCCTGTGCTTCCATGAGAGTAAAAAGTACGGCAAGCCTCAGCTGCACACGACATGGTTCAAATAACCTTTTGTTTCCCAAAACTCTGGTGGGGGCAGGAGGGGGAGTGTGTGTGTAAGTGAATTTGTATAACATGGAGGAAAATAATTATCTGGTGTCTGGGAAATAACTTTGCAACTGCTTCTTTACTCACAGCGATGGGTTTAAAGAGATCATGCCGTACGATCACTTCCAGCCACTTCCTCGGTACGTATGACATCCATGCAAGGTGGGTGGCAGCGGCTGTGACAAGCACGCCATTCACTGCAAGGTGCAGTGTGTCTCGTGTCGTGTCCCTGGCATCTCCAGGCAGGGCTGGAAAAGCCCCTGCCTGAAGCCTGGGGGTGGAGGCAGGGGCTCTTCCAGCCAGAGTTAAACTACAGGGCTAGATGGACCCCCATCTGACTCATATAAGGTGGCTTCCCATGTCCCTGAAGTGTAGTTGATTGGTTCTAAAACTATGTAATCCTTTAGTGTGTTATATATCACATTGATCATTCCTTTAGGTTAAGCTAACGAAAGGAGCGCCACAGATGAGCACATTAATCAGGGGCGATGGAGAAATCATTAGCCCTATGCTCTGTGTTGGCTGGTTTTGATCATGTTAGTTTGGTTTAAATGTCAACACTCGATGTACCGTAAGCTTCACATTTGGTTTGTGTATAATGTGATTAATTTACTCTGAGTGGAGAGTTATGTGAATTATTTCAGGCAAGGAGCGCTCTTGACTCGCCTCCTGAAACTTGGGGAGCAGCTATTTAACTTTCCCCTTTGGATTTATAAGTTTCTGCTCCATCTGCTCTATGTTTGACTTCTTTACAGTACCTCTGCTGCTCCCAACAAAGGTCTTTAAGTGGGAGACTCTTGCTGATTTCAACTCATGCAGTGGGTGTAATTGGCTTGCCTCTATTTTCCTGAGCCGTTACCAATTGTAATATTAAAAAATGCTTTAGACTGGAATGTTAAATATTTGCTTCTTCCTTTGATTTGCCAGCAGAAAAAATATGTTGATTAAAAATGGGCTGTGGCATGCAGTATATTTTCATTTCTTTTGGTCAACATCCAGATGAGTCTCCATGTTGGGAATAAAACATGCATTTTGCTATGTTTCCATAGCAGTACCAGCATCTCTTGGATTGCAGATTCAAGGGTCAGGAAGCTACTGTTTAGATATCTAATTACTGGCACTTGTAGCCTGCTCTTCCTTCGAGCAGGAGAACATTATCCTGTTTTATCCCCACAACAGCTCTTAGCCAGGGGTGTTGAATCTCTTTCAGTCAAAGGCCCAATTCCGTGTTGGAGAAATTCTCAGGAGCTACATTCTAGTGGTGAGACGGGCCAGAGTACCAAACA
The DNA here is from genome assembly GCA_023646645.1 of Varanus salvator macromaculatus. NCBI lineage: Eukaryota > Metazoa > Chordata > Lepidosauria > Squamata > Varanidae > Varanus > Varanus salvator. The sequence continues at coordinate 12,884,686 of JAIXND010000786.1, forward strand.
GACCAGCATGTTTGGACTTACCATTAGTCCTGATAACCAAGCCTTAGGAGAGGTATTTGAGCCTCTACAAGTGTGCGTGTGCATGTGTGTGCATGGGCACATGTGCAAGAAAATGGTCAGAAGCCAGAAAACCACCAACCCGTTTGGCAGGGAAAGGGGTGGGATTCGGGGAAGGGAAATCCCAGAGTAGGCCTGAGGCTCTGCAGTTGTACTTTAGGTCGATCCCAAGATCAACTGATGAACTTACGAAAGAAGTGGCAAGTTTAATCTGGTTTCTGCCCATCTAATCACTGCAGCACATGGCTGGACAGTGAAATACTGGTTCCATGATGCAGAATTAGACCGCTAGGATTAGACAGGAGGAGGACGGGGAATGCAGATTTGTCTGTTTCGTGTATCCATTCCTGAATGTGTGAATTCAGATCTGCAACGGGGTGATGGGGTTGCGATGGGACGGCCTAGAAATGTTTTAATTAATTAATTAATTAATTCCAGGTGTGTTTGCACCACTTTTTCCAAAGCACTTAACATAAGTGCCCAAAACCAAATGCAGTGCCATAAAAACAAAAATTGGAATGAAAACCTTTGAGATCCAACCCTTCAAACATTCATAAAAAGCTATTGGAATTGAAGCAGAGTATGAGAGTCCACACTGCCCATCAAGGCTAGAGCTACTCCCATATCTTTTTGGAGGAAATTCTACAACTTGTCTAAGGATTGTAGTGGGCCAGATCCCAGACTCTCTGCCTAAGAAACATCTCCACTCCTGAATCCACAGAAATATCCTTAGAAGGGAATCTTCCTCTAGAGAGTAGGAAGAAGGGGAGGCAGGCTGACTAGAGGGCAAACCTTGGAGTTGCCATTCAGCCTATGAGCAGATCTGAAGAAGCTCGGCTCTGCTCATGAACTCACGGCTGTGATTCTCCCTCCCACTGGAAGTGGCAAATACAGTTGGAAGCAATTCATTAGCAGCAGATTTGGACTCGGGTGTCTTGCTTTAGCTCAATATGATCACATCTCAAGGCATAGAAGCCTTCACAAAATGGATTATGAGAAAGCTAAACTTATAGAAATGCAATTTTGAAACACTAAAAAACTGAAATTCCTTGGGCCTCTTTCAGTTCTGAGCAAGTACGCTATGGCTAGAGTGAGAGGCAGCTGAGGAAGCAAGGTGGCACTGGTGAACAGGTGAAAGTCCAGGTGGTTCTTGTCAGTGTACCCTGGCCAGGGTGTGGCCCCTCTGCAGGCCCTGTCCTGGGCCCCTACCTTGAGTTCTGTTTCCATAATCTTGGGGTGCTTCCAGAAGGACACCTCCTAGTCTTGCCAGTCAAAACACATGATCTGGTGATCATGGAGACATGAGGATATGACGGCTTTGTTTCTCCACCGCCACACACTGCATGATTTGCCCAATTACCAGTGAAATATGTGATGGCCAAGGGCTCAAAGCGCTCTGGGTTCTGGGTTGATTTTGAAGCCCCCTCCTGACAAGCCACCTTTGCCAGGTTGGAGTGACACTGCACTGGAAGCTGTGCTGCATGTGGGGAATGAGGCAAAGAGGCAAGGCAGGCCAAGAGAACGGTTGGGTGGGGTTGTGGTAAGAAAAGTGATGGAAAAAGCAGTGGGGAAAGCACAGAAGAAAATGGAGATTGCTGGACGCCCTGGAAAACTCTCTATTTGAGGCAGACCATTGTATACTGAAAGTCTGGTCTGGAAGGACCCCTGGATTCCAAGTCTTCAGTGGTCCTTCTCCAGCAAGAAAATTTTCTCCAGAATCTTTTCCCATAGGCTCTAAAATTTTGAGACTCTGTGCAGCTGAATCTGGTTTGAAGTCGTCATACAAGGGAATGTAATTGGAGGGCTTTGAAGGAACCTATTAGTCATGCAGTCTGCAGATTATCCTGTTTTCCATAAGGATTTCAAAGGGATGGATTTGTGGGAACTCACAGAGTCATCTGATAAAGCAGCGTGACATTCTGGGGTTCAACAAGGGGAGCAGGTGTGGCTCAGTGGCAGAGCACCTGCTTAGCACGCAGAGGGCCCCAGGGGCGTCCTTGGCGTTTCCAGGTAGGGTAGGAAGGATCCAGACTGAAACCTGAGAGAGTTGCTTCCTGTCAGTGTCAAGGACACTGGGCTCGATGGGCCAAGGATTTGACGTAGGATAAGACAGCTTCCAGTGCTGCTAATAGGTTTGCTTACTGGCATCATAGTTTGCATCTAGAACCTTGACAAAATTTGGGCTCGCTCATCTTGTTGTGTTTCCCCACCCCCCATCCTCTCATCCAGCTGGGAACACAACCCATGGACTGCGTGTTCGGTTTCATGTGGAGGCGGAATTCAGAGGAGGAGTTTTGTGTGTGTGGAGGAGACCATGCATGGAGAAATCTTGCAAGTGGAAGAGTGGAAATGCATGTATGCCCCCAAACCCAAGATCATGCAAGCGTGCAACCTCTACCATTGCCCCAAATGGGTTGCTCTGGAGTGGTCACAGGTAAGTTAGCAACTCGTGTCATGGAAAATGCCTCTATCCTCAGAATACACAAATATTATAAGGATATATCGGGATTAGTTTTGGGAGTTGTGCATGTGGTTCCACCCTCTTGCCCATGCAGCGAAAGGTGAAGGATTTTGGGAGGTGCAACTCTGATGCACTTTATCTGGAGGGCCACAGGTTGCCTTCTAGAGCATTATCAAGGTGGAACAAACATTCATGCACCCTGCAGAGCACTTTACAGTGTTGCTTGGAGTTCAAGATATTGGGCAAACATGCCAAAGAGTAGAAGTTGCCGCACGAAGGTGGTGGCAGTGTTCTCCAGTGAATGCACAGTGAGATTTCACCAGGTATGTCTACTGTATGTCTACAGCACCAGCCACTTTTCTGTTGAAAAAAATATCCAAGTAGTGGCAGGAAAGCCTCTGGGGAATAACCCGTGTCTGTACCTTTACTTCTGTTTCATCCGTTCATCAGTGAGAGGCACAAGGCTGATTAATCTGCTGGAGATTCAGTGACATGTTTGGTAGCCCTAACTTTTTGCCCTGCCGTATTGCTTCCTTTTAGTGCACTGTGACATGTGGCCGAGGGTTGCGTTACCGAGTGGTGCTGTGCATTGATCACCGGGGTCAGCACACAGGTGGCTGCAATCCTCAGTTCAAGCTGCACATCAAGGAAGAGTGCCTTGTGCCAGTCCCGTGTTACAAGCTCAAAGGTACCTGGAATTGTGGTTAAAGGTAATGGGTGGGAGGTCATGGATCTGATGCCAGGCATCTTCCCTAAACAAAAAGACTTCCTCGGTTGGTGGCAGGACTCCTTGCATTGGTGGAAAGGAAATCTTGGATCCGACTACCAACTGGGTGGAAAAGCACCTAGGTACTTGGGGATATTTTTCTGTGTTCAGTCCTTTCTCTGTGTTCCTCCTGCAACCCATTTCTATGGCTCTGTTGGGCCATCTTGAACATCAGATTCAAGGATTCTGCACATGCAAATCCTTGAATCTGTATTCTCAGTATGAGAAGTGCTCAGGAATGCCCTTCAAATTTCCCATAGACCTGTGAGTCCCAACCTTGGGTGTGTGTATCCCCAGGAGTATACACCAGGGCACTTGGAAGAGTGCAAAACATTTTTTTGGTGTTTTGAATGTGAATATATGTGCACTGTTCGTTTGCCTTATTATCCCTTTGCCTTTTAATCCCATTATTGGCCTGCCTATTTACAGTTGCATCATATAAACTTGAAATAGCAGCAACTATATCAATCATCATCATTGTCTACAGAGCAGTTTACCAACTTTCAAGAAGTGTTTACATCAGATCTCAGTATAAGCTTGGGCCCTTCAGAGGCTTCATACTGCCGGCCAATCAAAGGGCAGACTCTGCTGTTTCACCCTGCCTTTCTTCCTTTCTGTACCGAGCCCTGATGCTGAATGAGCACCACAGTCCCAGGCAGTCTAACAGAACAAGGTTCCATTCCCAAGCAGGTCCTGCAGTACCGGCAGATAATAGGGAGCTCAGAGTTCCGAACCTCAGAGTCCTGGCAGATAAACGTGGTTATGGCTGAGGTTTTGTTGGTCCTTCCAGGTAAAGTGAGGTTCCGAGTTCAAGGTGCAGAGTTCCTGAAGGGGGCGGGGGGTGACTAATCATGACCAATGCCGGTGCATTTATTTACATATTTCATTTTTATACCAAGCAATAGCCGAGGTTCTCTGGGCAGTTAACAAAAGTGAAAAACACACAAACGACAAAAATTGACATGTAACAACAAAACCACCGCAGTTTCAACTGAATCAGCATAAAGGCATAGCAGCAGGTACAGAATAAAATGCAATATTAAAACTAAAGTTAAAAGGTTAAGCTTTTAACATGCTGGTAAAATAAAAGATTTTCACTGGGCACCAAAACAAAATAAGGAAAAAGGAAAAAGGAGGCACCAGACACGTGTCTTTGGGGAGCACATTCCATAGCTGGGATGGCACAACCAAACAAGCCCTTCTCCTAGTAGCTCCTACTTCACTTCCTTGGAGGGGGCTGCTGAAAAGGACCCCTGAAGATTGCCTCTGGGTCCAGGTAGGTATATATGCGAGGAGGTGATCCTTCAGATAACCTGGCCCCAAGCTGTTAAGGCTTTGCATGTTAGTGCTAGCACTTTGAATTGGGCCCAGACTTCAACCGGCAGTCAGTACAGCTTGAGAAGGATGGGCATAATGTATTTTCAGAAGCCAGACCCCCATTAACAGCCTGGTTGCCCTGTTCTTAAAGTTTCTTAAAGTCCTGATCACTTAAAGTTTCTGGACCATTTTTAAAGGCAGCCCCATGTACAGCGCATTGCAGTAATCCAAGCAAGAGGTTACCAGGGCATGGATAAATGTAGCTAGGCGCGCTCTGTCCAGAAAGGGTTGGAGCTGGTATATCAGTTTAAGCCGACAAAAGGTGTTCCATGCACAAGTCCACTTGTGCCTCAAGTGACAACTCCTGAAGCACCTCCAAAGTGCGAACCTCGTCCTTTAGGGGAGTGCAACCCCATCCAGAACAGGTTGAACATCCCCCAACTGGACGGATGGACCACCCGCTAACAGCAACCCCGTCTTGTCTGGACTGAGCCTCAGTTCGTTGGCCCTCATCCAGGCTACTGCCATGCTCAGACACCGATCTGGGGAGGCCACTGCCTGACTTGGGCTTGGTGAAAAGGAGAGGTGCAGCTGAGTGCCATCTGCATATTGGTGACACCTCAGCCCGTACTTCTGGTTCACCTCACCCAGTGGTTCCATGCAGAGGTAAAGCAGCACAGGAGCTATTTCGGAGCCCTGCGGTACCCGCAGCATCACTGCCACGGCACAGAGCCGTCTTCTCCCGGCAGAACTGGCTGGTTAAGCAGGAGGGGAACCACAGCGCTGCAGTGCTTCCCACTCCTAGCCCAGACAGCCTGTCCAGAAGGATAAAGCTGTTGATGGTACTGAAAGCCACTGAAAAGTCCAGGAGCATCAAAACAGTCACACTCCTCATTTTTCTCCCAGCAAAGATTATCCCACAGGGGGACCAAGGGACTTTCTCTTCCAAGCTTGAACCCTGACAAATGGATCCAGGCAATCCATTTCATTCCACCTGCTCAAGCACCTTGCCCACGAAGGGGATTGTGGACACTGGCCCATAGCTATTAGCATCCTCTCGCTCTAGGTCAGGCTTTTTCAGGAGTGCGGTGCAAAGGCAGCCTCTTGTAAAGAGGGTGGCACCACTCCCTGTCTCAAGGCCGTTTGGACCTTACATCCTTTTGGACCCACGCAGAAGAAATCCCTTCCCTGGTTCTTGTAATCAGCCCTGAAGGACAAGGGTTGAGCATACAGGTGGTGGACCAGACTTGACCAAGCACCATGTTCACACCCTCAGGCTTCAATAACTGAAGTTCACCCAAGAGCACTGGAGCAGATTATGCTCTGGTGTCTGTTGCTGGAACTGCATTAATGCTGGTGTCCATTTCCCTTTCGCAGAGAAAAATCCGATTGAAGCAAGGCTCCCTCGGTTCAAGCAAGCACATGAGATGGAGGAGACCAGGGCAGTCTCTGAAGAACCAACGTGAGTTGCCATCTCTCTTTCTCTCTGCCTCTCTCAGAGCATAACAGTGTTCCCTAACCTGGTGCTTTTTGGACTACAACTACCACCATCCTTGAGTATGGACCACGTCTTCAAGGGGTGGTGGGAATTGCAGTCGAATGCATCTGGAGGACACCAGGTTGGAGAAGGGTACAGCGTAGACTGTTGATGCATTTTCCTGACTCTGCAGAGACTGCTATCCCCTGCCAAGTCATCTGGCATTTGCATTTTATTGGGCTAGATCTGTCTCTGCATTTCAGTTCTCGGGTTCTTCCAAGCATTTCTTCTTGAGTGATACAAAGGCAGCTAGAGCCAGAAAGCTTTGGAATTTCACGTTTCAGTAGGTCCGATCAAGGTTTCCCAATGATGCAATTGCCTGCACTCCACCAGAGAGTGGCTTGGGTGAATTGAGTTCCAGAATGGCTCATAAAATGCCAGCCCCAGCATCCTCGTAGTGATGCATGCAAGCAAGAAGCATGACAGTGCCTGACGTCTGCGATTATTCCCGTATGATCAAGATACTCTCAGTTTCTCCCTCCTCCTCCCCTTAGTAGGTTGACTGCTTTAGAATTGATGGGACGTTTCAGTGGTCAGGTATCATATCCCTTGGACAAGGACGCTATGCCAGGGATTCTTTTGTCTAACTTTGGCTACTATACCAGCTATACTCATATTTGGGAATGTTGGCTAGCCAAAGTGACACATGGATTAGTTACATCCAGATTAGGTTACTACAGTGCTTTTACATAACTCTGCCTTTCATTGGCAAAGACCTACCTAGAACATTACTGAGTGGTTTTTTGTAGGAGTGTCTTACAACAGTTGTGGCTGCTTTCCATTGTTTCAGGCATGATCGTTTCAAACTGTTGGTGACTCTCTTTAAAGCTCTAAATGGCCCAGAATCTCTTAAGGACCAGCTCATCCCATATCAGGCTCCGTCCTCCCTAACTTCTGTTGGGGAGCCTTGTCTTTGTATCTCAGCAGTGGTTAAGCAAGGACTGGTCAAAAAGCAAGAGCAGCCCTTCTCTATGGCTGCATCTAAGCTGTGGAAATCCATTTGACTCCTCCTCTCCCTACTTGCCACCAGCCAACCAAGACACACCTTTCCCATGCAGGTTGAGGTTGAAGTTTTAGTGGCTGCATATCTTGCTCTTCATACACCAGTTGCATCCTCATTTTTAAATTACAGGTCTTTGGGGTAGTTTTGTATTGTTTCTTCTGGATTCCTTGTTGAAAAATTTGTTGCAAGCTGCTCTTCCACTCCTTACTGGAAAAGTGCAGGTTCAGACATAATGCAAATCCGTGGTTTGGAATTTGACGTGTCTTGTGCTCCTGAGGCTCAGCATCACACTGAGAAGGAATCAGGTGTCAGATGTGAGGTGACCCATGACACATCATGAGGATCCCTCAGCATCTTGTTCTGTACTTTCCAGGCCTGACAACGTTGCCTTCCCATCGGATGTCAGGAAGTACTTCCTGACATTTAGGACCCCTAGGGTATGGAATGGGCTTCCACGGGAGATGGTTGAAGCCCCATCGGTGAGGGTGTTCAAGGATAGGCTGGACATGCACATGGGAGGCATGTCATGATCGGAGCTAGCTGGCACTGGGGGTCAGACTAGATGGCCCAGGAGGCCCCTTCTGACTCGCTCTGTTTCTGTGTTCTATGTTTCCATCTCTGACTCTCCTGAAACTTCTCCTATCCATCAGTCCTACAATGACAAGGCATCACAGAAACAGCAATGGGCACTTTCAGAATTATAGTCAACATTCAGCAGACCTGGAACTGCTGAAACTTAGTACAAACTTAGTACCATCCTTTGCTGGGACAAAAACTTTATCTAGCTCAGCTAACCAAACATAACAGGAATTATCCATAGTCCTGATCACCTGATTGTGCCATGGCAAAACCAATGGCAAGCTCTCTTGCTCTTTCCTATCCTGCTGTATTGTGATCTGACCCATTTAATTGGGACTATTTTACTCTGATGTATGCCTCCTATACTTGCCTGGCACAGCTGACCTGTTCCCTTTTGGGAAGCCCCAGCAACCAAGGCAGCTCTGTAAGATGGGCCTAGCATCCCCCTGGGCTTCAGTCCCTCTTCCTGGGATCCCCCTACAAGAAGGAGTATGAAACATGTTGTTCCTGCTCTTGATTAACCACAGGTTAATTGCATTGTCCCAATTGCATTAGGTTGCTGCATTGTCCCAACACACTCAATTATCTTCAAAAGTTTCATCATCTGAATTTTGCAATGGAGTTTTCTAGTAAAAATGCAAATATTGTAAAAATAATATTCAAAAACACATTACATGTAGGGTATTACCTGAAAAAATACTAGGCAAAATTGTATACTATAAGTATTGGGTCAAATATGTAGAAAAACCTTTCATGTGAACTTTTTTAAAAATCAGTGTTTGAGATAAACTAAGTTAACGACGCTGGGTGAATTGAGCTTTGGAAAAGTTAGAAGCTCAGAGAAATAGAAATTTCTGTCGGCGGGGAATCACAGACTTGGGACAACTGGCCACATGATATTCCTCGGCACACCCACACAACATTTGTACCGAGTTATTTGCACTCTTTAAAGTAGAACTGCCAGAAAACTCAAATGAGGTCAGTATTCCTTCTCTAAACATTTAGTGAGGTCGGTTCTTTCTACACATTTAGAACACTGAAACCAAGAGGTATAGGATGTGGCTTGATGTCACTTGTATTTTTCTTCCTCTGTCCAGTTGATCTTGGCATGTGAGTGTAATCAGGTGGAGACCAGCGTCTGGCTCAAACCTGAAACCGCCTTCTAAGCAGGTGCTCTTGATTCTGCTCATGTGTGCTGCTTGCTGTTGAAAAGCAGACCCACATGAAGCTGCTGCAGTGGAATTCACTTGCAGATTCGACACACTTAGGTTCAGCAGAGACTAGGAGTGGTTTGGTCACTAGAGAAAGAAATTGGCTCTCTCTAGATCAGAAATCTCTCCAAGTTCGCGTCTTACCGCGCGCTGTGATGGTAGTCTCTCTCTCTCTCTCTCTCTCTCTCTCTCTCTCTCTCTCTCTCTCTCTCTCTCTCTCTCTGCTGGCACCAGTGGGATTGGCAGGGCTGATCCCAGTGTGTGGGGGCCCCCATTGCTTCCTCCCACCTGTTACAATTCGTTATGAGTCCTTGCCGAGCACCGCAATCAGATGTACTCTCTGCATTGCAGGGCACTTAGTGTTGCTTTTGGCCCTTCTACTCAGTTCGGGTTCTGCTTCCAGCCTTCCTGGGCTTTCAACCTGCATTTTTTCATGTTCTTCTGATCAATCGCAACCATTTTAAAAATAAATAAACAAAAGTATATACCTTTGTTAGACTTGTATAAAAACAAAATCCACGACATGATGAATATTTCAAACCCTGATTCGTTTTTGGGTTTTGTTTTTTAAGTTTCAGCTGTCCATTGGATCCTCAGCCTTAGTTTTAGTTCATAACGAATAAGGAAAAAGTAAACCCAGCTGTGTTTCGAAAGCCCTCTGACAAAGGCATGCCAAGATAAATCCTTCTGCCCTGTGGTCAAGTGGGGCATGAATTGCACAGGACGGGTGTTCAAAAATCTGTTTAAAATACTTTTAATTAGAAAAATAGCTCTTGTTTTTTGTGTTAAGACTGTTTGCAAAGCTAAGCCAGGAAACATGGAGGGTTAACCTTTTAGGTTTTTACCGGTAGAATGTGACAATAGTGGAAACACTTCATTTTTATAAATGTTTCTCACTAGAGCCTTCTTTATTTACAGGGTGATTTTCAGTAAGCTCTCCATAAAAAGACTCTACATCCCATTTTCTTTTAATAAGCTTAAAGAAATAGAGCCCCCCTCCCTTTTTTTTTTTTTTGCTTGATATAGCTTGGAGAAACAGGCCATGTAAGGCAGAGGAGAAGGAGCTGAGTTTTATTTCTTTGAACCCCCAGGGGACCCAAATCTTTCCAGAAGAGCTCGGTTGTGGCTCAGAGGGATGCTGATGGAGCACTCCAGCCCTCTTGCGCTTCTCTCTTGCCTCTGAGCTTAGCAGCAATCTTCACAGCAGCTGGCGAGAAGTGAATTTCCCCAACAGCAATATATTGATTCTGATGCAATGTAAAGTTTTTTATAATGATTTGGTCCTAAATTGGCATTTAAGTCCTGCTCAGTTTATAAAAGATCTACTGCTCTTAAAACTGGTTTCTTGAGATGGATCAACACAGGTGCCTGAATTTTGGGAGTAGCAGGGGCATGGCTATGAGGGCTGTCATGATGAGTACCTGCCTTTCTAAAGCCAGTAAAATCACTCACCCCACTCCAAGCAGTTGTGTAAGTTTAGGAAACACTGAAAGGTGTATCATGGAAAAGACAAACATATGAAAAAGTCTTGATGGAACAGGTCAGAAGAAATGCAGTACAAAATGACAGGAATAGTGTCAGGATGTCAGTTTGGGATGTGCATCCTGTGACACACCAGTGAGTCAGGCATTACAATGCTGTAGCTCAGCCCAGGATTTCATATTCACATTTAATTTTAAAAAGAAAAGAAAATTTTCTCTGGTGGTGCTATAAAGTCCCAGACACTAAAAATGCTGCAGGAAAACCTCAATTATAATATAACCTCAATTATAATAAAACCTCATTTTTTTTCCTGCTGTCTCAAGGAAAAAATGTTTAGAATTCTCTGATTTTTCTTTGCAAATGATTTTTCCCCCTCTGTGGTTCAGACATTCAAACAAAAACTGCTCAGCTTCAAAAGAATTCATCATACAGTATTTCTGGATTCCCTGATGTGTTCAGCCAGGCTGTACATGGAGCGAATTCTGAATTGCTGGTATGCTGCTGTCAACACATCCTTTTTTCCCTTTAGCATTATAAAATGTCGGTGTTGCTGCAGGCATTGCAAAACACAATTCAGAGCGCAGCCCCATAGCCTTCTGGTGAAGACGCTGGCAGAATCCCCGCCCTGCAGGGATCCCCGCCACTGAGGGAACTGTGCCGGATGCCTCTCCAAGGGAGGGAATGTGCCGGGGGGGGGGGGCGAGGGTGTACCAAGGGGCAGGAAGGGGAGGCAGCTGGCACCAAGGGCTTGCATCAATTCCTATTGCTGTCCCAGCTGCCTCCTTGCTTCCTTTCTAGCACTTTATCCAAATGGCCAAAAACGTCCATCTAGGAAAAAACCCAGCATGAGTCTTGGTGGAGGTGGAGTCCGTGCCTTGGTGCCTTGCTCAGTACATCAGTTGCCCCCGAACCGCTGAGTTCAGAGTGTATAGCTATTGAGGAAGGGGCTGAGGATGGTACCCTCCATGCAGAAGGCAGGAGGATATTATTTTAGGGTTAGATGAGCAACAGTTTCCAAAGGCTTCTTTATCTATCAACTGATGTATTGAAAACATGTGTAGATCATTCCATAACTTAAAGTTCTCGGGACAGCTTAGAATAAATAAGCACCGAACTATTTAAGTGCAAGGGAACATATAAGATGGATGGCTGAATGCAGTTGTTTCTTTTCTCTTCCCTTGGTGTTACCTCTTCTCCACACCCCAAGGCACCCAGTATCCACAAGGGCCTTTATACCCAGTGCTTATGAGGGTCCTCTTTAGCTGAGGTCTTTTCATTTCGTTTGCCTGTATTATGTTTCTCTACTGTCCAATAGCCAAAGCTCTCTGGGAGGTTTAGAAAAATTTAAACCCATCAAAATACATTTTACATCCCATAGTACCGTTTACACAATGCACACATATCTAAATGATTTTAACAATCAACAAAAGAAAACCAGGACCCAAGACTTTATCATATGCTGCCAAATGTGCAAAGACAGAGGAAGGTCTTACTCGGACCTGAAATGATAGCAAATGCCTTAGTGGCGAGATAGTCCATAACTAGAATAGCCGCCTCCTCTCTCCCTTGTTGCCTTACTTCTGCATCTGAAGGAAGGCCTAAGATGAAGCAGATGATGAAACAGGAGAAAGCAGGTTCTTCCAAGAGAAGTGCTCCATGAGGTCTGGTGGTCTGAAGCCATGTAAGTCTCCATATGTCAAAACTAACACCTTGAATCAGGCTCAGAAACATACAAGTGGCTATCGCAGTTGGGTCAGAATCCGTGTTAACAGTTCATAACTGCTTCCCCTGCTATCGCTCCAACCATTGCATGTTACACAAGCTGCAACTTCTGGACATGCACATGGTGGGCATGTCATGAGCGGAGCCGGCTGGTGCCAGAGGTCAGACTAGATGGCCCGGGAGGCCCCTTCTGACTCGCTCTGTTTCTATGTTTCTAGGTTTCTGAACTTTCTTGAAAAGTAGCCCTACATTCAAGCCACTGTGATAATCTGCTTTGGAGATTGCCAGGCAAAAAATACTGAAACCAGGCTATGCTTGCGCAGATGGGACTGGAGCCGGTCAGGCTGCTGAGGCCACCTGGGCCTCAAGTGACACAGCTGGTTCCAGGAGAACCCTGCAGCTATGAGACTGCAGCTTCAAGCTCATGCAGTCAGAAGAACCAGCCACTAAAGCATTGCAGCCCCATTGGGATTGGATGTCACTTTATTAGTCCTCAGCCAGTCCAGTACTGCCGGACTGATCTAGCTCTGATCTAGCCAGGCTCTGATCTAGCACATCTGAAGCCTCACCCGATGAAGATGAAAATGAGAAATAGATCTGCCTGTCATCAGCAGACTGATGGCCATGCATTCCAAACTCTGGATGACTGCAGTCAACCATTTCATGCAGACCTTAAAAAGGATGGGGGACACAGCTGGCTCAGCCATCCCAGAAGGATACTATGGTTAATGGAATCAAAGGGCACTGAGAAGGTCAAGCGGAATCAACCAAGTCACGTTCCCCTTGTCCCTCTTCCAGCCCAGGTCATTGTGCAGGATGACCAGTGCTCTTTCCCTACCAGACCCAGTTTGAGCCATGATCAAAATGGATCCAGATAATTTGGCCTTACCTTATCAGACTTCACTGAATGTAGTGAGGCCATTCCCAACTCTGTGGGTCAGTAGTTCACATGCAACACATGACCTTCACCTGCCCACTGCAGAAAGCAATCTCTGCAGCAGTGTCCATGAGAGGCTTCCATCATACAAGTCAAGCCACGTGACTTCCAGCTGTTCACAGAAACTTTGATGCAAGTGCCATTGAAAGGAATGATGGATGGTGTCCTCTTGAAAATAGCTTTCTCTTTTATCTAAACCTACAGTTATCTGCATATTTTGGATGTTTTCCCAGCCTTTGTGAGATAACTACACTATATATACTTTAATGGGTTAATTGAGTTTGGCTGTGATAGCTCTCCTTTTTTGAAATATAATCACTATTTGTCAAAGCCTTTTGCGAACTTCTTGAGCGTACTGGGGAAGGGAACGATGATGTGGCAGACTTTTATGTTTCAACAAGTTAGGTCAGAAGGTTTCCTTCTCGGCTTTCAAGCACAACCCTGGGTTTGCCTGATCCACCACAGCCATCTTGTCGTGTATGCTTCTACCCAGTTTTTGAGGGGTAACCTTATGATCTTTCCAGACAAGATCTGCCTGAGAGCTGAAGCTCCATGGCTTTGGTTTCCAATCTCCGGCTTCTCCAAGTGCAGCTAAGCAAGAATCCTGTCCAAAAGCTGCTGCCAGTCAGTCTTGACAGGACTAAGCTAGATGGCTGAAGGATCCGATGCAGTATAAGGCAACCTCCTTTGTTCTCTGTGAAATTCTGCAACTCCATTCTTGCTTTGTAACACTCAAGTGGGGCAGGACTTGCCTGCAGGGGAAAATTTGTGAATGGATAGGCTTATTTCTGACCCCTTTCCTGCCCCAAATACTCAGGAAATCCTTTCCCCATTATTTTGAGTTGGTTGAGAGGCAGGTTTCCCCCACCAACCAGGCTCTTGGCATTGATGTCAATTTTAGCTGGAGATAAAAGCAGTCCTAGCTGAGGTCATTGGCAGAGTACTGAGAGGAGGAGAAGCAGGGTATCCACCATCTTGCCTGCTTGCTTGTGCTTACTGCAAAGTTCCCCCATGTCGTGAGGCTGGCGCTCCTTCCCAACAAAAGCAATCACTCCAGCAGATACTACAAACGTCTTTATTCCAAAAAGCAGAATACAGAATAGAAGTAGGAAAGTTGACCTCTCGCTCTGACGAACTTTACCCCACGCTTTGCTTATGAACCCTCCGTGGCCGCACCCCCTGGAGGCAGGGCACAGTGAACTCTCTCTTGTCATCGTTCAGCTAATCATGATTCCATTTGTCCCAGTCTGCGTGTGCACCTGTGAGAACGAGCATCCTCAAATTCCGCTTGCTCCTTATCAGTTTGGTTCTCACACTCTATATCAGAGTTTGTTCCCATGTTTCCTCCCCTCAGCTGCCCTGTTCCTGCACCTCCGCCTCATCTCCTTCTGGCTATCCTAGTCACAACATCTGTGAGAGTGGAGTGGGAATGTTGTTCTACTGGAACTAGAAAGAAACCTTCACTGATGCTCTGGTTCTCACAAGAATGTCCATTCCCTTGTGCGTGCATTAGAGACTCTTCTGAGTGCGCGCGCACAATGCCCCATCTGTCATGGTCCATGACATGGTTCATGTGTTAATAGATCAGGGAAAGGGTTCGGTTCAAGAAGAGTATCATGAGATTCCCACCTCCCTGGGAGCTCATTCTCCAGGAAGACCCATGGTGCCATCATGTTGCACATTCTTCCAAGTCGTTACAGCCTGAGGCCGCTGAACCACTCCAGGTCACGTTAAGGGCAGTAACCTGTGTCAGTAGGGAAGCGTGACTAATCAGCTCAAAGGAAGCCAAAACCATACTTAAGGTTCAGTCAAAGTCTGCAACTCGTTGGAGCAACGTATAGGCAAGTTTGTACGGATTCCAGCCCTGGCATCACTCTGAGCTGTCTGTGGTCCTGCGGCTCTTATATTGCCCCCAATTGAGCTTTCTCTTGTGATTTTCCAAAGCTCAGGCTTTAGTGAGTTCCAAAGCTGGGGAACCATCACAAAGAGCATCTCCTCATGGACCCTTTATTGAGATTTGGCGCATGGTTATTATATGTTCAATGATTCTCTTGCTTAATTTGAGAGAACACACCAAACTACTGGGAGGGTCAATCTCAAGCTTAGCACAGGCATTTATCTTTAAAAGCCACTCCTTGGTGTGATAAAACTCCCAATCCAAGCTTCTTGCATTGCTGGTGAGATGAATAATAATGAAAGATTATTATCACTCTTCATATGGTAAATTGAATTTATGTGCATGATGGATTAGCAAGGGGAATTGATTTTCAGCTTCTGTTACATTAGCGTTGTAATTGCAGGGCCATAAGCTTTCTGGCTGTGCTTTGTTGATCTGCCATCTGTTGCATTTGCTTCGAGCTTTCCTACTGTGAGTGGCACTTCATCTGGGGAGGGACCATCACTCACTGGAAGAGTAACTGCTGTACTGCAGACAGTCCTTGGATCAATCCCTAACTTCTCCAGTAAAAGGATCTCCTGCAGCTAATCAGAGTAGATGGACTTAGTCGTGGTGTAGCCAATTTATTATGTTTAGGATTATAATATATTGTAAGCCTTCCTGAGATGACAGTAATGGACGGCCTATAAATTTCCTAAATAAATAAAATAAATAGATAATCCTGGGTTAGACAGTCTGACCTAGTATAATGCAGTCGCAAGAACCCTTAAAAGTTTCATTGATGTAGCAGTATGGTTGTATGCAGAATTCTATCTATTGTAGCTACCACCTGGACCTCACCTGTCTGTTAAAATTCCAGGGCTACCCATGTATAGGCTAGTGCAATTTTCCACTTTCACAGGAAGAGTAAAAATTGCCCTGCTCCCCACCCCCATTGATTCAAATAAATGAAGGGAAATATTTATTTTTATTTATTTATTTATTTATTTAAAAATTTGTATGCCGCCCCTTGCAGCAAGCTAATGTTGTGTGCTTCAGCAGCATGGTCCAGATTCTTACCCTGTGGTTTAATTGCAGGTTTGTCCCTGAGCCATGGTCCCCTTGCAGTGCTTCTTGTGGCCGTGGTGTTCAGGTGCGTGATGTGAAGTGCCGTATTTATCTCGCATTTACTCAGACTGAGGTGGAGCTCCCTGATGAAGAGTGTGAAGAGCCCAAACCAGCAGCTGAACGTACTTGTCACATGGAGTCCTGTGACGGTGATCCTTTCCCGTTCATCCCAGAATATGCACCCTCTGAAGATCCTGACATTGAGGCTGATATAATCTATGACTGGGAATACATCGGGTTTACCCCGTGCTCAGCTACATGTATTGGAGGTAAACAGTTAACGTCAAAGGTTTTTCAGGCATTAAGAACAACCTTGCAAATTGTAAGCCATTTAACAACTAGTCAATCTGTAAACTAGATCAAAGAATGATAGAACGAGTTATCTGCAAATGTAGGCTTCATTCTTCCAATCTTCCACCTGCTACTGGAGGCTTCAGACCTGAAGGGTGGTGCCATAGCTCAATGGTGCAGCACATGCTTTGCATTCAGAAGGAATTTGGTGTTTTAAACCCTGATCTTAGAGCACAATCCTGGGCATGCTTAGGTGGAAAAAGGACTAACAATACCCAGAATTCCCCAACCAGCTTTTTTCTGTATAAGCATGTTCAGGATTGAAACTTTTGGTGTGAGGGTATGGCCATCAGTATGTTGTGAAATGCACAGCTAAGACTTCCTTTTCCCACCCCACCACCATAAACTGGCATCTTTGTGGACTGTGGAACCATTTTGGATCCCAAGTTCCAATACTAGGAAGCTGGTGGCTGCAACCTCGGTGAAGTTCCAGGTTTTACCCCAAATGCTTAAGGAGCTAACCATGATGCCAAGCCTGGGGGGCAGGAGAAGGGCTCAGCACCATGGATAGCTCAGAAAAAGTTTGCTGTGGAGCCTAGAGTGGACACGCAGTGCCAATTACTTTGGAGCTGGCAGCCTTCTCTGCTGTTCCATTGAGAGGAGGTTCTGGTTCTAGGTCAACACCTTCATACTCAGTTGAAGCACACGCATGTGGTCTGGATGGATAAGGGGTTCTACCTGTTTTTTTCCCATTCCTGGGTGCACAGGCTTGGCATGCTTTGAAACACTGGGAAAAATTAGTATTGCATATCAAGTACTGTGCTAGAAGCCAGGATGACTTGTGCTGTGTGGCTCAGTATTTTGAAACACCCTTATAACAGAGTCAGGATCTCCATATTTCAGAAATATTTTACATAAATAGCATTCCCCAGTTGACTGAGTTCATGAACAAGGATGTCATTCATTTTAAATTACTGCTTGGAGGCAAGCACTTAATCCCCACCCCCCTGCAAATTACTTGCTAGCCTTAGCAGTAGTTGATATTATTGACTATTAAATTGGGCTTACTGATAAATGCACCTTTCCCTTTCCAGTGTCAATTTTCTTTAACTTTCTATTAATAAAATAACCAGCAAAATGAGGCATCAATTGAGTGTAATTGCTTATTGGATAGAGACACTGTCTCTGAGAACTATAACTTCACCATTATATTTTTCAGTATTTGTGGTAGTATAAATTGAAACCAGCAAAGCCTGTCATGGGCTCTTAGATTATGATGATACATCTTGACGTCCTTGGAGAAAAAGCTGCTCCATTTGGGTTCATTGGCTAAACTACAGCATCATGCACAAGTGCCATGCCACAGTTAAGCACTTCTGAATCTGATTGACTCTGATGTGTTTTGAAAGGTTTTTCCCCTGTGAAGCTTCCGTGGCCAATCGGAGCTCCTAACGCTGCCCCAGGCAATTGCCATTCCATGCTCCTCTGTTGGAGCAGGACTTAATTATGGCACTGCTAAGCCTACACTCCTGCCTAATGACCCTTCTGCTCTTCTGCTTCATCTTAGCAACTCAAACATCCCTTAGCCTGCCCTGAGGCAGAGTGAGGCAGTCGCCTCAGGCAGCAGATGAGGGAGGTGGCAGCAAGCTGCTGCAAGTGGAAGCTGTGCTCCTCCAGACTAGCCTGCTGCTTCCAGGCAGGATGCAGGGAGTTGCCCCATTGCCAGAGTTGGAAAAGCTTCAACGGCCTTTGCACCTGGAATGGGAGAGGGTGGGGTGGCCCCGTCCCGGGGACGCGAAGGGCTGCACATGTCCTCTGTTGCATCACGTTGGCAAAAAGGCTGCTTAGCAGTGCTCTGTAGCCACAGTATAAGTGTAGATCCTGGATGTATAGGAGGGCACCTTCCAGAAAGCCCTGCTGTACCTCTTCGCTTGTGGATCTCTTCTCTTTTCTTCCCCTCTTCCTCTACATTCCTGACAGTTTAGAGGAAGAATGAAACGTTTGTTTTCCAACCCTGATGATGATGATGATGATGATGATGATGATGATGAAAATCTGAGCATGTATGGTTCTGCATTGAAAACTCACTGAACTCAAAATACCATTATGACTTCAGGAATAAAATGGAGTTGGCTTCTTCTCTGGTGCCAGAAAAAATTGCATGGAAATTAACATCATTTTGTTGCAGGGGGGATTATTTATTTCATTTCTGTACCACTCAACAGCTGAAGTTCTCCAGGTGGCTTACACAGTCCATTAAAACTAATGATAAAAATGCAATTAAAATATCAGAAAATTAGAAAAGTATTTAAAAGCTTAAAACAGCTAAAATAGACAATAAAAACAGACAATAGCAAGGAATAACAAAAGCAATACATTTAAACATGAAAATAATAAAAGGCACATCTGTAACTCTATAGCTGCCCAGCTGGCCATACCCTGATGATAGAAGGTTTTGCAAAGCAAGTTGCAGGAAGGAATTGGAGGCGAGCAGTAGCATCTCAGAGGGTCTCGGGACCCCCATGAGTGCTCCGTACTGATTCCAGGCTTGTGGCAGCTGCCTCAATCATTTGCCCCACGCTCAAGCCGGGGGCCCCAGACTTTGGCCTAAAGACCCAGCCTAGGTGCACCTCTGCACTGTGTCTTAGGGCCAGATCAGGCACTTTTATAATTGCTTTCTAAGTAACCATGCCTGTTTTTGTTTTAATTAATACTAAACATCTGTGTGAGGGTGATTTTCACTGGGACTGTGCCACAGGGAGGTTTAATCCCTTTCTCCCCAGTTGCAGTCCTAATAAATATTTGGATGTTTGTTTGCACAGTGTAGCAATAATGATTGTTAGAAAAAGTTTCCCATTGGCACCAGTGGGAGCTTTTTCTAGCAGTCATTACCTTACAAGGGGAAGATTTTTGTCAAGAGCCTCCTCTTGCGCATCACCCAAACCAAGATGTGCTTGTTAACCACACAATTCAACTAACTAACCTAACCTGAATTGCCCATTCCTAGCAAAACTTTTGTTGCTACAGCTCTGACAAAGGATTCCTTCTTCATTATATCGAAAGGACTCCAAAGTCCTTCTCCCTTTGGGTTGGAATCCAAGCATGCACTCTGCCCTGGAGGAAGTGTGGCATGTCACAGTAGATGCAATCAGAGTAGGGCGGCACAACTTCCAGGACTTACTGGCCTGCATCCCCCACCCCCCGCCAAATCCAGGAGGGAGCAGAACACCCCCCTCCCACCGAGGGGAGCCCACACCTTGTTTAAAAGCAGGGGGTCACATCGATTTCCTAGCGTGCAATGCCACTCAACAGCAAGGTGAACCTGCATTGCTCTCAGGGAGATTTAGGAAGACAGACAGAAGCAGGAAACCTGCTTGGATTCTGCAGGGCAATGGTCCCCGGGGCAGTACCTGTGAGCACCTTCACTGACGTTTAGGGAGGGCCTGCTAACATGGTTCTGGTGAGTGCCCACCCAAGTTTTTATTATTCCTTCTGCAATTTTAAATCATTGTTATGCTACATGGATTTGTATATATCCACAGCACTGAATCCATGTGAAATGTATACAACTTTCTAACAATTACACATAAGCTCTGACAGAATTGGTTGTACTCTCTAAATAGGTACTTGTTTGAAGGTAGACTCTGTGTGCCACTTGTCCAAATATGGTAAGTGTTGCAGCATGTAGACATCATTTTGTGGTGGTGCCAAAGCAGTTTCTCAAATTCCCAAAGGATCGCAGGGGTCCTTGTTGGGGACCCTTGCTTTGGGGGACAGTTCCTATACTTCTAAAGAGAGTACAGAACCCCTTGTATGCCATGCATAATGTTCCCAATGTGTGTGGCTGAAACCTGCAGCTGAGGGCCATGTGTGTAGAAGAGCAGTCCCTTTAAGTGTGGCTCTGCTTGGACCACGAACAAAGCTGAAGAGTGGAACTCCATTTGTGCAGGATCCTTTCTGCTTCAGCATCTATTTCCTGGGGAATGTGGGGTGGGGGGATGACTAAATGAACTCGGAGCTGCATAAATTTTAAACAAACAAAACAGAAAAGCAGCTCTGAGTTGCCACTGTGATCTTCTGAGACAATGAAGACGTCTATCTTCCCCAAGCTGCTTTTTAAAGCCTCTGCAGGGACTCATATAGTGCTCTGTTCTTTGCTTCCTTCCTTGAAGGTTTATTAAGTGGGGATTCCAGGGAAGAGAACGTAAGACATGTGAAGCATGTAGCATGTCCCTGAATTATAGCCGCTTGATGGATGTCATTGGCTTGCTCTGAGCGTAGTGTTGAGAGTATTGTGTTGCTTTCAAGAGAGGTTGCTCTAGCATTGGTGGCATAACATGAAATGCAGTTGATCTGTTAATGAACAAGATATCCCTGCCAAATCTCCTTCCCAGAGTTATGTCTCGCATGCCAGGGGTATGCGATGTCCAGCTATGATGTAATGTGATTGTGAATGATTGGGGACAGATGGAAGTGGTTGTGATTCTGTTATAAAAAGCACTTGTCACTCATATCTGGGAACAAAAGCCCTTCACCCACGTCCTACCCAATTACCTGTACACCATAAAATGCACACTCTGGCCTGGTAGGAGGGCAGGAGGCAGGGATGCTTTCCAGTCCTGAGCATTTCCACCAACTCAGCTAAAAATAAAAATGGCCCTTTTTAGTAACCAACAGAGTGTTGAGAGAACCCTTCATGATGAATTAGGAGAAGATATATTTATGGTAAAAATTGTTTAGCCATTGTACAGGTGAAAAAATGGAATGGAATAAAACTCAAGGCTTCCATATATTTAACACAAATAACAAGGCTCTGGATTTTTATTAGGAAATGCAGTGAAAGTATGAAGGTGCTGGAAACCTTGCAAATCTTTTAACAAAAGAGAAATA
Organism: Varanus salvator macromaculatus; assembly: GCA_023646645.1. Taxonomy (NCBI): domain Eukaryota; kingdom Metazoa; phylum Chordata; class Lepidosauria; order Squamata; family Varanidae; genus Varanus; species Varanus salvator. The sequence goes on from JAIXND010000786.1 coordinate 12,905,943, forward strand.
TTAAGCTGTCTTGAAATCAGATTTGTAGCCCCTCTGAAGCCACAAGGGGAAAATGCATTTGGAAGGAAGGAAACAGATTCCCTGAACTATGACCGTTTTCGGTCTTGCATATCACATTAGCTTTTTCCCCCTCCACACAGAACCCATGAAACCTCCATAACAGAATGAACTTCAGTGCATTTCATTCAGTATGACAGTGGTAATGACTTCGTGTTTTATGGCACTCTGTGTGCCTGAGAATTCCAAGGCAACTTTACAACCCGTAGTATGAACTGTGCCCTTTGGTTGCTGGCAACTTTCCCAATGCAGAGGCACAAGAGCACTCCCAATTTTTGTGGCTGGAACCTGCAGCTGAGGGCCATGTGTGCAGCAGACCCATCAGGTTAAGTGTGACTCTGCTTGGACAACCAATAAAGCAAAAGATTGGAGCTCGGTTCTGGAAATAAAATAAAGCAAAATTGTTTTATATTAAAACATATATTTAGCATACCATAAAAGTATTAACACATTAGAAAAATAAAACTAGGGTGAAGACCAATGTAAAGGTCAACAGCAGTGCAAAGATCTTAATCGAGTTCATGGGCGATTCTTCAGCAATGAGGAAGACGGGGAGAAAGTCAAAGACGAGGATACACGAGAAGAATGTGAACAAATGTTTAGCTTTCCTTTAGTGTGTAATGTGGACTTAAGGATGAGCTTGACCTCTTGCAGTAGCCACCTGATGAGCTCTCGTTTGAAATAAATAATGAAATACCATTGCTAGGGGCTGTAGAACTGCCAGGGCGAAAGGGATGTTAAAACTTTTCCCTGTGAGCTGATTTCCTAATAAAAAATCTACCACAAGCTCACCTGCTTTCCCTTACGTTCAAGAAAAACAGGGTTGGGAGTCCCATGTTGATTGTGACACCGCCGTGTTAGAAAATGTGTTACACACACCCCTCTTTCAAGAGTACCTTCAGGAGCTGTTGCCCATAGAACGGTGCTTACAGCACTAAGCTTATTTGAAGGAGAAATGTTCAGGGTTTAATATGTTGTGTGAACTTAGCCATTGGTAGATTATAGCAATTCTGTTACAAACAAGGTCATTCACTTTTCAGTAGCAACACAGACAATTCATTTTGAATTTTAAAATATGTCCACGGTGGATGTAAAAGAGATGATCTGTGCTAGACCTTTTGTAAATATGTGTTGCTTTTTGATTCACTTTTGTTTGCATTTCTATTTTGCATTGCAATATTTCAGAGTACTGTTTTTGTAATACCTTTTGTGCTAACAACAGATAGATTTCTTCCATTCCTGTTCCCATGGAATCGCTTGGTCAGGACAAGTATGTGGGAGTTTTAACTATTTAAATCATGGTCTGATACTGGGTGCTTTAGGACTATAACTTTTCTACAGTTCTTACTTTTTAAAAGGATAAAAGTACTTTTTAAAAGTATAAAAGTTTTATATGCTTATAACCCAGGGACTCAGGAAGCCATTGCAGCATGTCTACATGAGCAGACAAAGCAAACCGTCAATGACAGCCTGTGTGACATCTCAAAGAAGCCTCCGCCAATGAGCCGTGTGTGCAACACAAGACTTTGTCCTCCAAGGTACGGCTCTGCCTTGCGGAAGAGGGTTCACCTGCTTGCAAAGCATCTCTTCATCTGTGGCTGGCAACCTGGGCTAACCTTGGTGAAGGGAAAGGAGACAAAGTCTGCAGAGGTTTTCTCTCCACAAGATTGCAAAAACAGCCAAGACCACTACTTAAAACTTTCTGCATTTTCGTATGCCTTGCTCAATACTTCCACACCCTGTTATGACTGAGAAACTGAATGAAAGGAAAAACCATACACCTGGAGCTTGACTTGGTTCTCAGGGTCTTCTGTTGACTTCTGTGGGACATAATATTGCCCTAAGGTGGCCTTCCCAAATTGGTGGCCTTCATTTGGAGCGTGACTTCCAGAATTCCCATCCAGCAGGGCCACTGGCTGGGAATTCTGAGTGTTGCAGTCCAAAAGTTTCTGGAAGGCACACGGTTGGGAAAGCCTGCTCTAACACAGGATTCTGATGGCTGGGAAGCTGGGAAGCCATTCCCCAAAGGTGAGGACTTTGGGGAATGGATTAGCACTTCCCTCTGCAGTTCTTCCCTTCATCCCAACCTGATTATTTATTTATTTATATTGCAATTTATATCCTGCCTTTTTCCTATAAAGGGCCCAAGGCAGCTTACATCATCTCTCCGCCTCCATCATATCCCCACAACAACAACCCTGTGAGGTAGGTTGGGCTGAGAGTCTGTGACTGGCCCAAAGTCACCCAGTGGGCTCCATGGCTGAGTGAGGACTAGAACCCAGATCGTCTGAGTCCCAGTCCCACGCTCTTAACCACTGCTCCACACTGGCTCTCAATGATGAGAATTAGCAGTGAATTAAATAGTCAAGATATTCAGTTTTTGCCGTGTTGTTACATATGCAACTTTTTACTATGCCTGTTGTGCTGTTAGTGGAACAATGCTCGAAGCTGCCCCTTCTGTCTTCTCCTGTCCGGTGCTGATTGCCACGTGCCTGTAGACTGCAGGGCTGAGTTTTAGAGTGCTGTTTTCAACATCTCTCGAAACAGGTGGCATGTGGGGCCCTGGAGACAGTGTGCTGCCACTTGCGGTGTTGGCATCCAGACGAGAGAAGTGCTCTGCCAGCAGCCTGGAGGGTCTGTTGTTGAGTCCGAAGACTGCAAAGAGCAAAAGCCACATGCTTTGCAAGCTTGCAACCAGATCGACTGCCCCCCAATCTGGCATGTCGAGGAATGGCAACCGGTATGATGAGCAGCTTAACAATAAATGTGTGTGTGCGGAAGAGCTTCAGGTCCCTGTGAGAGTTGGCTGGTCCTGTTCCCTCCTCGCTACTCCGAATGACTGGGCATGGTCAGCCGGAAGGGCTAGAGAGGGCACAGCAAGGGGAGATTGCTGCTGCGGTTCAACATAGTTCTCTGATACACTGGGCAAAGGACTCCCTTGTTTTTTGTCCGATGATCAAACATCTGGGAATTCTTCTTGACATTCCTCAAGAATTCCTTCCCCTAGAGGGAGGGAAGGCTGAGATTGCACTTCATACCAGGAAAGCTATTTAAACCAGCACAATCCCTTGTGACACTAGACAGCCTTCCCCAGTATCTGGACTCCTATCAGTCTCAGCTAGCATGGCCACTGGGTGGGGTTGCTGGGAGCTGTAGGACAGAGCGCACCTTTCAAGCAAACCCTCGTCCTTTCTGTTGCAACAATATCATATTTGTATCAGTAGTACAAAAAGATATTGCTTAAAAGCAGCTGTCCCAACCATGCACCCTCCAGATGTGGTGGACTACAGCTTCTATCATCCCCAGACTACTGGGTGCAGGTGATGGAAGTTACAGTCCCCCTTGTCAGGAAGGTACCAGATTGGAGTAAATTGTGGACAAGCATTGGATTCAAGCATTTTTTTAAAAATAATAGCAATGTGGAAGAGAGTCCAGTCCTCTAACCTCCATGTACAGTGTGAGATGGTACAGTCTCCTCAATGGTTTCATGTCCTAGACCTCAGTTACTCTGAAGACCAGTGTGTATCAAGCAGTAAAAACATAGCTGTGACCGAAAGCATTTGAGGACCATGTGCCTCCACCCTCACCACCGAGGTGCTTTTGAAATGTCGGCTCACAAACAGTGCCACAAATTTGACTAAAAGTCTGTGCCTAACCAAGATTTCTGCTCATCATTTCTTCCCTCTCCTTAGTGCTCCCAGACATGCGGTGGAGGCACCCAGAATCGTGTTGTGATTTGCCAGCAGTTGTTAATGGATGGAAGTATTCTGAAACTCTCTGATGAGGAGTGCCTTGAGCCTCGATTGTCCATTCACAAACCCTGTGCTAGAACAGATTGTCCTCCGCAGCTGGTCCTGGGGGAATGGTCTACAGTGAGTAGCTTAAAATAAGAGTGCATATTATATTGGATATCTTTGTACCTGCCTATTACCCCCTGACCAAGCTTGGATTTCCATCTGATGCATCCCTCTCTTAATTATCATGGTGCATCCTGGGAGTGTGAGGAACATGGCCATTTGGTGGTGTACCTCGTCTGTTCTTCCTCAACTCATACGCCAACCTCTCCAACTTGGTGTTCCCCAGTTATTTTGGATGACAGCTTCCAGCATCCCTGACCATTGGCAATACTCTGGCCGGGGCTGATGGGAGTTGAAGTCCAAAACATCTGGGGGACATCAGATTGAGGAAGACTACAATACATGAATTGAAATACAGTAATATGCCTATATTCCTGCTTTTCAAAATGTAGTGCAGTTCTTCAATGAAACATGGATATAAACATAAGTGATAGACTGGGGAAAACCAGGATCACAGAGATTGGATACTGCCGAAAACAACTTGAAGAGCTGCAGTACACTAGGAAAAACTGCTTGCAAAAATTGTGTATTAGCAACCTTCCGTCGAACAGCACATCTGTTTGGAGAACTGCCCATGAAATGCAGTGCAGGCATTCATGAGACTTTAAAAAAACATAATCCAATGCAGAAAGAGGACCAAATATAAGGCTGGGGAAATTAAGCACCCAGAGGAACAAACACTGACAGGATGTGTTCATTTGGAGTGCTTTGTGAAAGAGTGAGGAACAGACCTGTTCTGTTTCAGGTTAGCAGGATACCAAAATCGCATTGACCATGTACTACCTTTTGCAGTGTTCTGTAAGTTGTGGTGTTGGGACACAGAGACGGAAATCTACCTGCCAAAAGCTCACAGCCAAAGGCCAACACGTAGCATTAAATGGATCCGCATGTAGCAGTTTCCCAGCTTACCCGCTTGTCAGGCCATGTCACAAGAATGCCTGCAAAAGTAAGTGAAACTTTTCCGGCTTGCCAAAGAGAAAGGGGTCCAGAATTATTACTGCCAGGACTGGGACCGATCGCAACCTAAAAAGCTGCAATGCATCTCTTTCGGTTTGGGAATTTGACGGCCTGCAGAATGCTTAGTACACAATAATCACATTTGTATGATGCTTCCGACAATTACGTACAGAACTAAATACACGGTTGCTATAGCTTGCGTAAATGCCCTGTTTCTGCTTGTCAGGGGAAGGGCAACAAGCGATACGAAGCACTGCCGTTATATTGTTGGATGAATGGAAATCATATTCATCCGTTCGTTCAGCTTTGTCACATATTTTAAATGTCTTTAGCAGAAGGATTAAACATTTCTTTTGAATACAGAGATCTTTAGCATACTGATTTCTTCACCAGTTTCTGCACCAACGTTCTGCACTCCCACAGAAGCATAAAATGCACCGAGCCCACAATTGCCTGGATACTTCCTGGAACTCTTCTTTTTAAATGCCATTATTTTTGTTTGCTTTTGTTTGGAGATCAGCAGTTTTTTTAAGAACACTTGATATGGTGACTTAATTATTAATTTGTCCATCTCACAGGAACCTCATCGATATCACCTTTATTCATTTCTGCTTTCCAGTCTTCTTTCCTGAGAAGGTCCATTCATGGGCAGATACCTGTCCTACAGCATCCATGGCGAGGCCAGAGGCAAAACATGCGCTCACCCCGTGGCAATATCTTTGCCCCTTGGACTTTGCAGGTGGCAGTGCGAGAGCCACAGAAGCTGCTCACTCTCAGTCAGTGAGGAAGGATGCCCACTTGGGTTCCAGCTTGACCCTTGAAGGAGCTATCCAAGGCGCTCGGCCTATTTCGGAGTTGGTGTTCAGCACCATGGATAGTTTCTCCAAGACTGGGCTGGGACCCTGACCGGATGCATCCCCCTGCTGGCACGGGAGCCAGCAGCCTCCATGGCTGGGGCTGGGTCAAGTCGAGACCGTAGAGCACTGTCATACTGGGTCAGAGAAGGTTGCTGGTGCATTCAGATCAGCTGCAGCCTTTCATGTTCGGAATTCCTCTTCTCCTTGGGTCGATGGGCCCCTTTCGCCTTACTTCCTCTCCTGCTTGGTACCTCCAAGCTCTGCCCTTTGCAGAGACTGCATCTCCAGGTGCAATCGCAGGCCTGGCTGCCTTAGGCCTTGGCACCCTTTTGTGGCTGGGGCCAAGCGCCAGCCCAGGGCCGGCTCCCTTAAGCTTCCAGGCCACGTGTTCTCCTGCCACTGTTACTTCCACCACACACCCTCCCCCAACTCCCTGGGCCGTGCTCTTCCCTTTGAACTCCTTGGTCCGCTGACCTTGTGCCTTTCATCGTCTTTCCCTTGACTTTGAAACCCGCATTCTTGAACCCAGGGCCATGGGCCATGTCCAGCATCGCTAGGTCCCAGTGGCCCTACAGGTTCCCCAGATGGCCCCAGCCTCCTTTCCCTGGCCTTTCCCAGCTTTTGTCCACCCCCCATTCTAAAGGATGAAATGCCTCTCCTTAATGCTGAGGTGCTGGCAAGAGGAGCTTTGCACAGAAACAGGCTGCTATTGGGTGGGGACACCACTTTCCCCCCCTTCAGCTTTGCCCCCTAACCCTGTGAAACGCAGTCACTGAGAACTGGGAGCAGCCCATGGGCTGTAAGAGGTTCAACACCTCCAGCTCGAAGCCCTTCCAGCCCAACACAGCTCTTTTGTTACTTTTATTTATTCTGTTTAACATTATTTTTAGGCTACCTCTCAAGACAGAACCCTTTCAAAGTGGCCTGCAAGAGAAAATGCATGGGAGTACACAAATAGCTAAGGGAGAGAAAGACTCTCACAGTATAAAATACTGTAAAGACATATTACTCCAAGAAAACCAGCTTACACATTAGGGGAAGACCAGCAAGAAGGGGTCTTCCAGACAACTAGCACAGAAGGTGCCTGATAAACCCCTCAGAGGTGAGGGGACATGAGCCTGGCATGAGCCTGGCCTAGCAATGGATGGGTGAGAAGGGCTTCTTTTGATGACCCTAAAGTGCAGCAGGCTGGTGTGGGAGAAGGCAGCACTTCAAGTAACTTGAGCCCAAATTGTTTGTGCCGTTAAAGATTAAAATCAGCACTTGTAATTGGACTCAAGAACACACTACTTTTCCTACTGTCAGTTCTCATCCTGTGGCACCTTCCTCTCCCTGAGCTCTTTTGTCAAGCTCTCAGCATCTCTATTGTCTCTGTAGCCCAACCACTGCTAATGTTCCCTGGATGCAAGAATGTTAATGTGATCTTCAGTGTCAGCTTTCATATGCAAAGATTTTGCAGGCAGCTTTTGACAGTATCTGACTTTAGACATGTAGCAGCAGTCAGTATTTGGCAGTTGATTTGCAAAAGAATGCAGTAAATTTCACATTAATGTCATTCATTTAGCCAGTCAAAATATACAGCTTAAATTTGGCTGTCACCCTTCAGTTCCAAAATGTGGACATTGAATTGTTGAGATTGGATTCTTCTGTTTGAATTTGCTGGATTTCAAAATTCTGCAGCATTTCGTTTGAGCTCAGCATCATTTACCAAATGTTTGTCCCTTAACTGTATGCTCAAGTCTCTAGTATAGCCAAGACTTAGCTATGACTCCCTTTTGTTTGCATTTGTAATGGGTTTGCAGCTGTAGAATGCATGAAAGGCCTATTGCATGAATCTATGAATCCATGCATGAAAATGAATCTGTTATTCTTTTTCATCAGAGTTTGGGACCCACAAGAGAAGAGGCAGTTGAGCAGACTTAGACTGCAGTAAATTAGGTCCAAGTAGGTGATCTGAAAGTTAGGAGAGATAAACCAGGATATGGCAAAGTCACGTCACCTTGGCATGGACTGTGCCAGCTGAGCTATAGAAAGCTGCTGTCTCAGTAAAAGGCTCCTTGCAAAGAGTGCCAAGACCCCCCTTCTCCTGCTGCCCCCAGAAAAGTCATCTGCAATCCCTCATGGGCCCGTGGCTGATTTGTCAGTCATTTATCTTGTATGGCTGTGGAACTAGAGTGCTGCAGGGAACTTCATCTCTGTAGGCTATGGATGATAGGAAAGTCACATCCTCAAGCCAGGAGGCTCTCCCTGAGTGGGCTAACCTGTGATTTAACAAAAATGAAATTGCAGAATCCTCGTTGGGGTGATATTGGGGTCTGGATGATGAGAAACCCAGGTGCTGTTCCCTCCGGCACCAGCAGACATCATGAAGCGCAAAGTGCAAGCGAGTCGCTTCAGACCTAAGCCCTGCTAAGGATACTTTCCCCGTGGTGCTGAAGCAACGAGAAGCCTATTATCGGTATGGAGCTGGCATACGAGGAGATGCATGGACACGTGAGCCTGGACGTTCCTGGTTCAGCCCTAATGTGTAGAATTTTATTCTTTAAAAATGGCTTGTAGCCCAGGTTTTTTTTTTAAACACACCCAGAGAGCCCAAGGCAGCAAACAGTGTATGGTTAAAATGGTGTTAAGAGACATAGAAACATAGAAACATAGAAACAGAGCGAGTCAGAAGGGGCCTCCTGGGCCATCTAGTCTTGCGCATATTTGCACTATGCATCAGTGGGGGTGTGCACTAGCACTGTTGGAGAACTGTGCATTGGCACTAATGCGCATTAGCTCAGGTAGAATGAAAAGATCCAGTTCCATCCTTGGGCAACTGGTGGAACAAAAAAAAAAAAAATGCAGGTTTAACAAAGCCCATACTGGCCTACTCCTCTCCTCTCCGTCTGCCATGCTGGCAGCATGTTGGGCCACGAGGACCAGGGGACCCCAGGAGGCCTTTCGCCACATCCTCCAGGACCTCCTGGGAGACTGCTGCCCAATGGAGCAGAGCAGTGGGAGGAAGCAGGAGAGGGAGAAGACCTCCCTCCTGCCATTTCCATGTATTAGTAAGGAAGGGGGTGATTTGGAAGACCTGGGCCTGCAGGGCGGCTCTGCAGGCAGGAGGAAGCTGGCGAAAGTGGGTCCAGGGCAAGCCGGAAGTGCTTCACCAGTTCAGCTCTCATCCCGTGCTGTCAGGAGTCTTGAAGTGGAGGCCTGCAGCTAGATGAGGGGGTTACTTTTTAGAGTGCCCTTAAGAGGGGTCGGTGTGCATGTGGAATAATGGCCAATTAGGCGTCTGCCTGGCCTTTTAAGCAAACAGATCCTGGCTGCGGTCCTGAATGTGATCACTTTGGCAGCAGCAGAGCCTGCGGAGGTCAGTGGGGCTGTGCCAGCGCAAGCATGTTTAGCATCGCAGCCTCCGTGTCTGCTTGAGAAAGGATACGCAAGTGCCAGTCCCTTGCATGTTGTACATGCCTGATTCCCCAGTCTAAACCCGTGTATTCTTCTTGCTTTATAAGGGGCAAGCGAACGCTAATGTTAACAACTTCGTATTACAGGCAGCTTGACCAAAAACACACCCTACCCAGTGGACAGATTCCAAAAACCATCTGAGCATGGCCAGTTGGGTTTCTCTTGCTCGCTTGCTTTTCTTCCCTGTGTGAAGCACAGTCCTTCATGTCGTAGAACAGCCTGCTTTCAAAGCCCCTCTGCCCCAATTCCAAAAGTATGTTGGACCGACTGTGCACCCCATGGGGAACTGCAGCCCGTCCTGGTGACCCCCCCCCCCCCCTTTTACAGTGCTGTCGTTAAATGATGGAGCTCCTTCCTGCACTGTGCTTGTGAGGCCCACTAGCTCGGCGGGCCGTTTAAAACATTTAGCAAAAAGTGGTGGAGAAAATAGGCAGCTCCTGACTGTGATGGCTAAACGGAGTCCCCAGATTGACTCTCTGGATACCAGTCTCAGACACATCCCGGGTGGCCCCTGCTGGAAATTGCTGCTACAGCAAATGCCGCGGGCTCCCAGCCTGGTGCAGCTGGATGCTGCCGCCGTTTGCTCTCTCCTTGTGGGTATTGCATGAACAGAGCCAGCTGGAGCCGGGAGTCAGACTAGATGGCCCAGAAGAGGCCCCTTCTGACTCCCTTTCTTTCTACGCTTCCTCCTCCTCTTTCTAAATATTGATATTCTGCCTATTCCCAGTACATCATTTGTTATTTTCATGAGCTTGCTCCGTGGATGCTTTACATCCTGGACAAACATTTAAACATTCTTCACTCGACGCACACAAAACATGGGGAAGCGTACCTGCTTTTCACTTGTGGCATTGTGTGGCCTGTATTGCATGAGCCACTCTTCCTGACCTGAAGCCTTCCAGATGTTTTGCACCACATTTCCCAGGATTCCTTACTATTAGTCCTGTTGGCAGAGGTCGATGGGAGTTGGGGTCCGAAATGTCTGGAAGGCACCAGAATGGAGAAGGCTGGAATATATTGGCCTGTTGAGCATGACTGAGGATCCCCCTGTGTGCATACATGTATGAGGCACTGTGTGTGTGTGTGTGTGTGTGTGTGTGTGTGTATGAGAGAGAGAGAGAGAGAGAGAATATCTAGCTTTTGAACAGAAGTTTCACCCTTACAGCATGAAAATGGTAGAGATGGTTTTCGAATTGGTTTATCAGGCCTGTAGATCAGAATGTTATCATAAAGAGAGAGGCCGTGGGGGACACTGGCCTTGCAACAGGTATGGGGCTTGAATGCATGCCATTCTTTAAATTAATGGCCTTCTTTGGCTGCTTGGCTGCATATCTTAGCTCTGCATGAAAAGCGACGCACCAAACAAAATAGCAGCTTGAGTAATTATTGGTTCATACATAATACGAAACTTTTTTTCTTGGACCTCATTGCCAATGAACATGCCAAAATTCTGAGGTACAAAACAGCACTTGAAATAAAGCTCCATGGACTTAAAGGAATGTCCTTGGCACAGCATTTAATAAAATATTTTTGTGCTGCATATCTATCTGAATTTAATTAATTGTGGATATTTGCGTGGTAGTGTGTCCGGTCTGCAAATTGCTTGGTGGAGAGTGATGTTAAAGAAATCGTGTCAACCTCTGCTGTTGTAAGGAAGAAACACAAAAGGGTTTGGGAAAATGTTTTGTAAATGGAAGGTGGCTTAAATAGTGATAATCTTGGTTCAGTTTAGGATTTAGATGAATTACCACTTCAGAGCCATTCTGGACAATCAGCAGAATTATATGGTGTGCCGCTTATATAGCATCTTAAACTGCAAGGTAAAAACTCATAACTGAACATTTCTCCCACATATAAATCCTTGCATGCAGAAAATTAGATCTTCAAGGGGGAGTACTATAATCTCGTAAGATGTACACCACTTCACTCTGTGACACCCCAGTTCGGCTCTGAATTTAGATTTGGATAGGCATCTGGAAGAAGGAAAGGAAAACATAAGAGAATTCTCATACTCTCACCAAAACTTTCCAGACAGTGATAATTTGAATGTTGCATCAATGTGAAATGCTTCTGAATGTAAGAGGAGTGGCAAAACACATTATTCTGAAACATGCATGTCCACCAACTCTGACTTGTTAAATCTGGCAGGACAGATGCTTGTCTGCTCTGCACACATTAGACTTTACATACAGTCAATGCTGTTTTTTGAGCACATGCACATCTGTATAGGAAGATGGTACTGTGTGAAAGTGGGCATAAAGCATTTTTCATGGAGTGAGTCCAGTGTTGCACTATTGGCAACACAACATTGGTTTTTAAAGGAATTGGAGAGAGAGAGAGATGAGTAGAAAGATAGAGGAGAGCGAAAATATGTCTAGACTACAGATTTATATCAGCAGTTTGCTAGTTTGACATGGCTTCCCATCCCCTCCCTGTCTCCAAATCCTGGGAATGTGCGGTTTAGGACAAGTGCAAGGAATCCTGCTAGAAATCAAATTCTTGTCCTCCCTGCCACCCACCCATCACAGCAATTCCCAGGATTCCATTGGGTGGAAAAATGATTACTAAGCCATTATTCCTGCAGTATAAAAAGCAATATGCCCAGAGAGGGACAGAGAGAATATATGAGAGCAGACACCTTAATAGACATGACCTTCCTGTGTCTTCAATCTGAGATGCCAGAGAGCTGCTGCAGTCAACAGTACTGAACTAGATGGTTAATAGCTTGACTTGGTGTATGACCCTTTCCTATGTCCCTAACGGCATTCCTCAGGCCTTTGTGCCACCACTGTGAAGGCCCTGTTACAGGTCACTTTCAGCAACACCTCCACTGGGGGAGACAAGCAAAGCAAGCCTCTACCAAAGATCTTAATAGGTAATTCTGCTGTGGCAAATTGAGATGCTCTGGACATGAACTTGCTGTCCTTGAGTTCCCAAAATGTAACAAGTATCTCCCCCCGCTACCCACCTTAATCTCCTCACTCTTTCTCTCAAACTTGTCACCTATTCAGACAGAATAGGCTCAGTTCTGATTTTCTGAATGCGGAGTAATCCAGACATTCTTTAAAATAAGGAGCAGGTAGGAAAAATCATGGAAATCTTGCCAATTAGATGCATATATTCATAGCCATGCATGGCCTGTATTCTTTGCTGGGATAGTTTAGTGTGAACCCAAGAAAGCTCAAAAATATTTCAGTTTTAAAGTCACACTTATGCTACATATATACTGGGCTTTTTGGAAATGAATAACTTAAATACTGACTCATTTTCATTAAAACAAATATTTTGAACTGCATCTTTATTAAAATAAATCAAATTTATAAAAATTAACTCACCAACTTATTTGTTGTTCAGAAATGAAACTACTGATGTAGGAGCCACGCAATTATCCATGTGGGTATCCTTATTGTTCATAATTAATAAGCCAAGATGTTAATTCACCAATGAATATGGAAACCTGGCCATAGAATTGGTTATAGATGATTGCTTGGCATTCATCCATAGACCTTTTACATTTCTTTACAAAGAAAAAGAAAAAACACAGGAAAAGCAAAATATGCTTCTGACAGCATTGGGACAAGATTGTTTACCTTTACTGATAAATGAGCAGAATGGAGGATCAGCATTTGCAAACAGTTTAGATGTGATTTTAAAACAGTATATAAAAACATGGCAATCTTCTAAGTTGTCACCCACACGATTGCATTCCCAAGGACTATGCATGGGTGTGAAAGAGGGCAGTGAAGAAAACTGATAGGAAGAAGTGATGCATTTCTTTGTGGTGCTGGAGGAGAGCTTTACAAATGCCTTGGACCCAACGGGAAGATGAACAAGTGGGTTCTGCTAGAGCAAGCCATAACTTTCCCCAGAAGCAAAAATGATGAAACTAAGGCTGCTGCACTTTGGGTATATCATGAGGAAGCACGACTTACTGGAGAAGGCAATCAAGCCAGGGGAAGTCAAAGGCAGAAGAGGAAGGTCCGCTGCGGATTGATCCCATAAAGGACGCCGCAGTGTTAAGTTTACAAGAGCTGAGCAGGGCTGTGAAGGACGGGCCTTTTGGAGGGCTTTCATTTATAGGGTTGCCATAAGTTGGAGACAACTTGAGAGCACAGAATAACAACCACCTTCTGGGTGATGTTTATATTATACCCTTCTGGACATAACAGACGTATCCTGAGTGGAAAGGATAGGATGCCGCACCTGGCTAAATCAGTTTTGCTTTAGCCCATCGATAAAATGTGGTACAGTGTTTGTATTCAGTGATGTTTCCATATCCCCAGACTCACAAGGGCAGAGACTTGGAGTGGTGGGCATTCCTTCAATTAGGCTGCCTAATAGTCAGGACTACATCACTAACTAACCTGAAAGGGATGTGGCACGTTGTGGGCAGCATGAAAGAGGGGCATGAGATCACCTGGGCCAGAGAGCATCTTCCCTTTCCCCTGCATTTAAGGTTCCAGGTGAGGAGGTAAACAAAAGTGAGCTCCAACTGTCTTTCCCAGCTGGCTTTGCCCAGCTTTATATGCCTTGCTGCCTGTTCTTCTGTCTCTGTGCTACCTGGGTGCTCAATTTTTTCTCAAGTTCCGCAGCTCCTGAACACTCCCCCATGTGTGTTTCTGGTTAATAGCCGTACTGGTGGTTACCCATCTCTACACGTCCGCATTCACTCTTGGAGCTGTATTGCCAAGTCTGTTAAGAATGGTGGCCTTTGTAGGAGTGGTGTTGGTTGCTAGTCATACAACTAGGTCTGAGATGAGATTAAGGACAGATGTGACAGCTGCTGGTGTCACAAAGGCACCCCTCTCTTTACACTAGGTGAAAATAGTGATACTCTCACTTTAGAATGCAGATTGGGGATCATGTGTTGGAATTCGCTGCTTAAGAAAAACACTTCGGTGCAGATAAAAGCTAGTCTATCCGGGAAATAAATAAATCATTCTAGCTATTTCTAGGTTACTGTTTTCAGTCCAAGGTGAATAAGATAATTTAAGGCCTTCCAATGCAAGTCTACCTTTGAGCTAAGATTTGATTCCCCTTGTAATCACGGAGACTTTTGGGATGTTGGCGTGCCAAGCCCAGCACTTGTCAAGACAAACACTGATGTGAAGCACATCAGGGTAAATGTTGTTTCCAGCTCTTAAAGAAAATTAAAACAGGTGATAGGAAAAGAAGCAGTAGCCCATATGTTCATTTTTTCAGTATGATTTCCTCGTTTCAGAGGTCAAGCAAGAAATGAAGCCTAAGCCTTTTGGAAAGCATGCTTCCCCTGGACCGCAGATTCTCAGTATCCACAGAGTGTACATACAGACAAGGCAAGAGAAACGCATTAATTTTACTATTGGGAGCCGAGCTTATCTACTTCCAAAAACATCTGTTGTCATCAAATGCCCAGTCCGGAGGTTCCAAAAGTCTCTGATCCAATGGGAGAAAGATGGGCAGCGCCTCCAAATCTCAAAGCGTCTTGGAGTCACAAAATCAGGATCACTCAAGCTGAATAGCCTTGAGACTTCTGACATAGGTGTGTACAAGTGCGTTGCTGGCTCGGCTCAGGAGACCTTTGTTCTGAAGCTCATTGGCACGGACAACCGGCTGATTGAACCGCCCACTTTCCAGAAGCAGATGGGGGCAAGTGGCAGCTCCGAACACAACGAGGCCAACAGTTTGGGGGCAAAGTGGCATAAGGTGAGCCTGATGTGGAAACTGTGGAGCCGGAAGGCAGAGCAGTATCTTGGTGATGGGCAAGTGAATGACCAGCCCTTTTTGCGACATCTGGAAACCCAGATGAGAAATTCGGCTGCAGAATTTGGCTCTCGCACATTCACAAATAAGCACCTTGAAGCAGTCATTCTGCCTGGTGCTTACAGTATGGATACAATTCATTTTGAGGAACTAATCAAGAATCTGAGCCATCTTGTTGAAGCTGGAGAAGTCGATGATGAATTGGCCTCTCAGCTCGTCTATCAGCTGATTGCGGAGTTATCCAAGCCCCCACAGTCAGCTTCAGAAAAACTGAAGGAGGCAGAAGATGAAAAGCTACCTTCTAGGAAACCTGGCAAGTCTCCAGACATCTCTGATAATCTTAGCACAAAACCCCATGGCAATGCAGTGATAAGTCAGAAGGGTCCAGTGATCATAAGGCAAAAAGAAGGGCCACGGGTTTATTCTAACAAAACAGTGACTGTACGAGTTGGAAGTACATTTTTCTTAACAAAGGATGTCTGCATTATACATTTGCTTTGTGAAACTGTTGGGGTTAGCAGTCCTAAATATACTTGGACAAAAGATGGAATGGAGTTAAAGTCCTCTGAGAAGTAAGTAAAATGAAATCTTTTTCCTCTTCTGTGTTTTTATGAATGAGTCATGTCATAGTCCTGTCAAATATTTATGGTCAAATTGTACATGAAAATCTCTTTATTTGCCTAGTTACAGAATTAGCATTATGATTTTAGACATAAAGGACTTTTAAATGAATAGCAATGTGCATGCGGCCCATTTTTCATTGCCTTCCGTACTTATTCATCAGCCTCTTGATCTTTTTCCTTTATCTCTCCTTTCTGTTTCCATAAATCTTTCTCTGTTTTCTCTGTCTGTCTGTCTTTGAAGGACAGGTTAAGCCCTACTGCTACAATCTACGTTTCATTTGACCACAACCCAATTTTGGCATCACAGATTAAAAGAAATGAGCTTATCTTCATAGTAACATTGACAAATATTCCTCTGAGTCTAGCACCATGTGGGATCAGCTGAGCTGATGGAAGGGACTCCCCTCCCTCCCTTGGCTACCCATCGGGTCCCCTGAAAGCAGAGAGTCGAGAGACTGTGCTGAAAGGGGCGAACCGGGGCAGGGGGCCATCCACAAAGGTCCCTTGCTTTTGTGGGAAGCAGATTCCGCATCCAACCAATTACATCTCTCTGCTTTCCCTCCT
The DNA here is from genome assembly GCA_023646645.1 of Varanus salvator macromaculatus. Taxonomy (NCBI): domain Eukaryota; kingdom Metazoa; phylum Chordata; class Lepidosauria; order Squamata; family Varanidae; genus Varanus; species Varanus salvator. Next base: position 12,922,056 of record JAIXND010000786.1, read on the forward strand.
GCCCTGTTTTAAAGCATATCAGGATGTGGCAAGGCAAAGGATCTAAAATGGTAGACCAATCCTAGCCTAGGATGGCCACTACCGAATGGCCAAAAGAGAAACATGCTTCACCCGAAAACGAAAGGGGACATTTTCATAAAATTTGCCTGGGCTTATATTATAGATGCTGGCTGAGAAGTAACTATAATTTAAATGAAATACAGAACATCTCACTCTAGTGTGGAAGGCTGTGGCATGTGGCTGCACTAGCTTGTCCCAGAAAGTTTGAGTAAATGCTCTTTAGATGAGCTTAATTGTGCTGATGTTGTTGAGCTTAGGTGGAAGATCCCTTGCTGTTTTCTCTGGGAGTGTTGGAACAATGTGTTTTGCTTCTTCCTGGCTAAACCAGGTTTGTTTTGTAAACATTTCCACAGAGTGGTTTTGGAAGACAGTGGCAAAATCCATATTTTGAACCTAACCAGGAAAGAAATGGGTGTGTACCATTGCATCGTGGAGAATGACTTTGGTTCCGACATGGAAACATCGACGCTGTTTTATGCAGGTGGTGTTTAATGCTGTTATTTTGCAGCTTCCTTCATCACAAACAACTTCTCCCTTTCTTTTCTCTTTCAAGTGTGAAACTAAAAGGAAATTGAGGAGGGGGTAGTTATAACACTATGAGCATCTTGCACAAATATCTGCTTTGTAGTGGATACACACACAAACATACATGTACCCACATCAGTCAGTTTTTTCCCTTAATGGTCTCTAAGTATTGCTTACTTATTACGCAACCAGAGATATATAGTGAAATCAGTGGTGTGGGATCCTCTGTTCAAGGATTAGAATTGTGTAATTACATGGAACTTCAAAATTTGGCAGCTGTGAATGGGTTGCAGACCCTTGGATAAGATCATGGATAATCTTACAGCATCCAATGAAGTATATAACATATTGCCAGGTAGAGTGGAATTAAGGCTGAATTCACCCAAACCACCATAACTGAGATGTAAGCAATGTGAATGCAAATTCAGCTCCCCAAATAGCAGTGACTGATAGTTGCTGGGAGAAGTATCTGGTGAGGAAAGTGGCTTGCGTTAAAGGAGGAAGAAGAGGCCGAGTTAGGAGTGAGCAAACGAGGACAGGGGCAACTCCTGCTAGTTGTAACCCCACTCATTTCTCTGCATTGTCTCATGCTGATATTCTGTTGCTTGGTCACAATGGAGAGTGACAGAAGCTGCCTATCCAGAGTTATCGATTTCTCCCATCCTTTCTTTGCAGAAGCTCCTACTATACTTTCCTCCATAAGCAACATCTCAGATGTCAAGCTTTGGAACCTTTCTGTGCCGGTTGGGGGGACAATCCTGGCGAGAAGGGGAGCAAACATCCTGCTGGGATGCCCAGCGAAAGGTAAGCAGAGAAATCCCAGGAGCACCACCGCTCCCAACCCCCGTGCAGCACTCTGCTGGAAAGCTCATCTGAAGTCTTGGGGAACATTTTCAAGGCAAGAGGGGAAAGAAGCGAGTGGTGAAAGCAACAGGACATTAATCTAAGAACATGCATTTTTCTTATGCGTGTTGCCCACGTGCACCCTGCATCTCCCCGCTTCCTTTCACCTCCGCTATGCACACACAGACAGAGGCGGGGGGAGAGAGGCGTGTGGCTTCCGAGGAGTCTTGCAGGGGGCCATCTGCGGCCGACCACAATGTTTAACGGCCCCAGAGCTGCAGAGGATCTTAGAATGCGGGCTTCACAGCCAGCAGCTCCGCTTCCCAGCAATTCAGCAGCTTGGCTGACATCCTTTCTCCCTGCTCAGTGGACGAGTGGCCTTGGCACTGAGGGCTGCCAGAAACCCCCGGCACACAATGCACTTGCCTCTTGCTGCCAGTGAGATGTGGCTTCGGTGAGGGGGTTGGGTGGATGAAATGCCAGGCCACAGGATCTGTGATCTGCCAGTGCAGCACCTCTCCAGAGTGAGGCAGGCTGTGAGCAGAAGCTGTGCTCCTTCGAGTTGTTTAGCAAAGTGCCCGTTTATGAAGGGTGGGGTGTGTGGGGGGGGCAAATGGGGAGGATTCCTTGGGAACTTTCTTTGTCCTTCTGAATTCAGAAACTGAGAGCAGGTTTCATGTCCCTAAACAAGGGGCTTTCCATTGTCCCATAGCAGGAGATAACACAATTCTTATCTCCCTCTCAAAGTGGGAAATGACATGTAGGTTTGGCCATGATCCAGATTTCATCTTGCAAAGAGGTCAAACTGTCCATCTCCAGGAACTTATCCCTTTCTGTCAAGACTTAGGAATCATAGCATTCTCTCCTTCCAGAAACCCATATGGAATCCTACCACCTGTTTTTCTGAAAGGCAATGAAAAACTTTCTTTTTCACAGGAGGAAAGTGCAGTAGGAGCTTCTGCAAAATCTTTTTAAAATTACGACTGCATTTATGTTGTTGTTTCAATCTTGCTTAAAGTTTTTGCTTTGTCTGTTTGCATTTTGTTCCCACTTTGGCCTTTTTTTAAATGAAATGTGCGGTATACATTATGAAGGTATATAAACTTCACCTTGGATTCTGCTTCTTGAAGTACCGAGCTTAAGAATGGTCTTTTGAAGATAGACTTTATTTAATGAAAAGTACGGTCCCATGGTTCATTCTTGCTCCCTTGGCTGTTACAAGCAAGTCCAAGAGGAGCATGCAAACTTCTTGGGACTGCCATTGCTTATCAGTGGCCACTTCCAGAATCTCGTGGACGCTTGGAATTGCTTTCCAGGTAGCTCACAGGAGCTGCTTGTAGGTGGAAGGCCTCTAGAACACACCTCGAGGGGGCAGCACACCTCTTGGAGTTATGAACGCGTGGACTAGTGTTTCTGAGCCACTGAAAGGGTTCTGTAAGGCTAACTTCCACCAGCCCATATGGAAGCAGTGGGCATGGGACCAAGCAGCCAGAGTGACAGTCCATCCATCCCTGTTCTTGATGACTTACAGCCCATGCAAATATGCCCTTGCAATATGTACACAGGCCTTGTGCCGCATGCCGTATGCTCCAGCCGGGATGGGGTGTGCCTGGCACGCTCATGTTCCATAATATGAAAGAAGGACTCAGTTTGACCTGAGTACGTCTTCCTGGGAAGAACCAGGAAATGTGTGAGGGCAGCAGCCACCACTCCAGGCCTGAGGAGAGAGAGGGCATGCCTGAGGCAGCTCAGTGGAAAGGCTTTGTTGAAATCTAACTCAGACTTACTTGGAAGGCAGAGCCTGCAGGGTGCAGTCCACCAGCTCTGAGACTGTGCAGAACCTACGCAAAACCTGTGTGGCTGGGCCCTTAACCCAGCAGGACTCCACTGAATTGTCCACCGGGGGCAAGGGGCAGAGTTTGTGTGTGAGAAACACCAACATGGCCAATGCTGCCCAGTCTCCAGGAAGTGATTTAAGCATGGTGGGAATAGACTTTGGAAGTCAGATCCAGCCCTGGGGACACAGAGGAGAACTTAGCCAATCTCCCCTGGACTCCAAACACCATATTCCTTCCCCAAGTGTGTATGTTTGCCAGCCGCTGGCAGAGGTCAGTGTTGTGTGTCACGCTTAATCAAAATCAGCTTGTGTGTGTACAAACCCATTTCTTAGTCATACTTGGAAAGGATCGGAACTCCGAGTGATTGAAAATAAATTGTTGAAACGAGCCGGCAGTGCCGTTTCCATTTTTATTACTTTTGGGAGGGGAATTTGTATTTTTCCTTACATTGCTACCAAAAAAGAACGAACGAAAAAAACTCAGTCTACTACATCTCAAAGACCAAAAATAATGTCAGAAATATATGGATGCTAATAGTTCTACAAATAGCTTTTGAAAATAGTGGCGCCAGACCGACGGATATTGGGACATGTGGCTCAGTTGTTCTCTGTCCGTACCAAGGGCACGGCTCTGGTGAAGTCATGTTTTCCAGCTGTACTTTGGCAACTGCATGTGGAGCAGCAACCTGCCTTAGTCACACAGTTAGTGTTAAATATTGCTCGCTTTTGCAATCTTAGTGTCACTTTGCTATTGGCACAAAGGACTTGCTGCTCCAGAATCTTTTAATAGCTGCATCTGCTATTCGGGGGACTGGGTCTATTACAACTGACTGGCACTAGACTCTCCTCCCACCTCTCTTCTCTATTTGTTTGCAATGTGTTGCTTCATTTTATTTTTGACAACTGGAGATGCAAAATCAAGGTTCCTTTGCTACGAGATTATCAGCGCTTGCCTTTAACCAAACTGGTCTGGAATTTCACACATCACAGAAGTTGACCAAGCTGGTTCCAGTGTGGAATCTTTGAGGGCTTATTTTTAGACAGGTACAAGGAAATACCAGTGGGAAATGCCTTGGGGAAATGCTGTCTCTCAGGATTTTTGCCTGGTGAGATGTTTGGGAGGAACGGCATCATGCAGATCCAATCTGACTGTCCACCCTTTCCCCACTTGCTATTTTGTGAAATCCATCATGCATTTACAGTTAGGGCAATCGGATCCAATCACACCTCATTTGGCCACTTTGGAAGGTGATTCCTTAAGTAATAATAATTTTTAAAAATACAGCTGGAAACAAGGAAAAACAAAAGGAAATTTGCATTGGAAAGAATGTAATCCAGCATTCTAGGTGCTGTTCATTTTCAGTACCATTTGCTAACTTCTTCCACTGGAGGACTTGAGGACCTGTAGCCCTCCTGATGTTGAGGAATGAGAACTCCTGTTCCCATTCAATTCACCAGGCTATCCAGGGCTGATGGAGACTGGAGTTTAGCAACATCTGGAATGCCACAGTCTCTTCAGCCATGGTCTACTAGCAGGAAACCCTGCTACATCAAATTTTTTTTTTAGCCCTGGGGTGTTTTAGATAGTGTTAATAATCTATCTTATTTAATTATATGTGTAACTTCTGTGTACGGTAATATTTTAATTGTATGCATGTCTAATATGGCAAGGTGCCTTGAGTCTTACTGTAGTTGGAATACATTGAAAGATGGCAGTGATGAGACCCACACTGAAAAAGCTCTCCCTACATCCCACTATAGTGGATAAGCACCAACTGGTCTCCAGTGTCCTATTTTTAGGCAAGCTATTAGAGCATGCCATGGGCTCCCAGTCCCAGAGTTTCCTGGATGACACCTCTCTTGATCTGGCAGCCACGCCTCTGGCCGTGCACGCAGGGGTGGCATTCACCTTCTTATCTGCAAACCGGGGGCAAAATCTGCCCTTTGGTGGCCCCCACAGAACGATATCCCTTCCCCACTCCAGCTCCTTACCAGCAACCACTAATCTTTTGGCAGTTTCCTGGCTTTTATGCAGCTTGCCCCTATTCCGAAAGGCCGGAATGCATCCCCAAAGCTAGTTGCAGACAAAAGCCTTAAGTGGCAATATGCTAGTATGCTTTCTCCCCACGCGTCTTCGTTTTGGCTTTGTCCACCACTCAGATACAGCCTCTGAGAGCTGCTCTGGACTGGAACTCAGCCTGGCAGGGGAGAGAGCGTCTTCGTCTTGCTCTGTATCCCCATGGCTGGGAGCTTTTTAGTCAACATGCTTACTATGAATGCAGTCAAACCCTCCTGTTTTCCTGGTGGATCACACTGCTTTTTTCAAAAGCAAGCAAACATCCAAAATGCAGGGAGCCTAGATTTTCACACACAGCAGAGAGTGAAACACCAGTGAAACAAACACTGAAACAATTACTAGAAATTAAGACACTTCTATTGTTATGGGTGTTCTTCGCCACCTACTGGTAAAAAAGGAAAAAATGTATTAATATCAAATTTTGCATGTGACATTTTATTATATTTCTAAATTTTTCAAGTTCTGACATTTCCTGAAATGTTCCCAAATCTCATTTTCCATTTTTCCTGTTTTTAGAGCACAATCTGTTGAGATCATTTTCTGTACAGCCAAGTTCGTTGTTTACTTTTCGTTCGGTTGCGCCTTGGTGGTTGTGGCAACCACGCGTGCAGTGTGCTGCTGCTTTTCGTACTCTTACCTGTTACCACGTGTCCTAAGAGCAGGAGCAGAAGAGCTAGACAGTACCTTCCCCGAAGAGCAGCACACGGGCGCTCAGCGGCCCCTGAAAGCAAAGTGCACCCAGTTCCTAGCTTACGTGATATACCACCCAGATAGCTTTGGCTGTGAGATGGTATGCAAATGAAATTAATAAATAATAATAATAATTATTATTATTATATAAATAAATAATAAAGGACTCTGGTGCACCCACAACTGGAGTTGTGGAAGGCTATAGCCAGGTTAGAGTCAGTGCAGCGTAGGGCCACAAGGATGGTAGCCGGACTGCAGGGGATGCCGTATGAGGCAAGACTGAGGGAACTGGGTCTCCGAGGGGATATGTTGGCAACATCCAGGTACATGAGGGGGTGTCACATGGAGATGGGTAGAGACCTGCTCTCCCCTGCAGAGGAAGGCAGGATGTGCTCCAACGGAGCCAAGCTCAGAGAGCCAAGGTTCCATTTGGATGCCAGGAAGCACTTCCTCACAGTCAGGACCCCGAGGGTGTGGAATGGGCTTCCACGGGAGGTCGTTGAGGCCCCATCGGTGCAGGTGTTCAAGGATAGGCTGGACGTGCACATGGTGGGCATGTCGTGAGCGGAGGTGGCTGGAGCCAAGAGTCAGACTAGATGGCCCGAGAGACCCCTTCTGACTCGCTCTGTTTCCATGTTTCTAAATGCACAGTGCATTAAAATGCCTCAGTCCTAAGTATTTATGATTGAGGAGTTTATCATTGATCTTAGCAGTACTCTTAGCTATACTCTTTAGCCCCAATTCCATGCATGTCTACTCAATGGGAGCTCAGTTATATATGCAATAGGATTCAACCATGCAGTTTCAAGTAGTGCTACACAGGAGAAAAATCTTCCTTAAAAAAGGCTGATATATAGTACAGCAGCACAGCCTGCATGTAGATGAGATGTTTCTATTTCTTGCCAACATGTGCACTGCAGGAAGTCCCATATACTTATGCTTAAAAACAAATTTATTCAACCTTAAAAGGTTATGTATGAAAAATTGTTGGCCTAGTACTTTCCATTAAAGTATTTCCTATCCCAAAATATCCTAGAATTTATGGAATAATTTGTTTTACCCAATTAGGAGTGACTTTAAGTGAAACTGTGGTATTTTGTGTTTAGAGAACATTATCTTTTACAGTATGGTGTAGTAGCTAAGATGCGGTTTCAGGAGATCTGGGTTTGAGTCCCCACTCAGTCCTGGAGCTAATATGGTGACTTTGCACTAGTCATGGATTTGCAGGCTAGCCTACCTCATAGGGTTGTTGTTGTGAGGACAGAATGGAGAGGAGGAGAACCTTGTAAGTTGCTTTGCAAGATCAGCGTAACAACAACAACAACAACAACAACAAGGGCTCTGGCACCTTAAGAAGGTCTCCAGAAGATGGTAGCATCTCCCAATTTGGACCCTCCAGATGTGTTGGATGGCACTTCCCTAATTCCAAGCCAGTATGGCCTCTGGGTAGGAATTATTGGGATAACCTTTTAACACATCTGGGGCTCACTAGAGTGGGGAGGGCATGAGTGGAAAAAGTCATCCATCAGGAGCTCTGGGTGGACCAATGCCACAGAGGTCTTCAAAAGTCAGCATCACCTCTTTGAACTGAACTTGAAAATAGACCAGGAATGAAGCCAGATGCTTCAGTGGACATCCTGAGAATGTCGGAATCCAAAGCCTGTACAAATCACTATGCTGAAGACATTGGGTTTATTATGCATGCAGGATTGCAACTCTTTTAATTAACAGCGCTAATATTTTTGTTATTGCTGTGGTGGTTTCCTGCCTGATTTCAGCCTTAAGTGGTAATTTCATCAAGTTCAGCATTGCTCCCTTGACCTCTGTGTAATGAGTTGGTCTTCAAAAGTACCTCTTGCAAATATAGCGCATATGAAAAAAAATCTAGCTGCGAATATTATGAGAAAGTGTCAAAACTCTGGCTGAAAGTAATTGGGCTGGAACTGAAAAGGGACTCTGTCTTGGAACAAGGTCTCTTCCTGATTTCAAGAGGTCTTCTCTGAGTTGGGAGAAGCGACTTCTCTGCAGCTTAAATTACTAGTTCTTTATAACAAGTTGTTGACTTGCTCTACAGCTTAAAAAACAAAGCAAAACAGAAAATAGAGTTCTGAGTTGAAAACAGTAAGTCCTAATTGGTGGTGACCCTGTTGGAGTGCTTTTCTTTCTGCTCCTATTTGATGGACACATTGATTTTCAATAAAAATAGCTAGCTCCAAAAATTAAGTCTGGTTTACATTACACTAAGGAGAAAAACAGAGGTGTGGAGAGAAAAGTGCTAAGCTTCTGACTGAGATGCTAAACTTCCTCTCTCAAGGATCATTCCACATCATGAAGAAATCACTGAAAAGCAATTTTGCAAATGACCTGAGAAGAACAGTGTACAACCTGGCTTAATGATTAGCAGTTCTACGGGGAGGGACTTTCGCTTTGCATGGTGAAGGTCCCGGTTCGGTCCCTGAAGCCTCCACTTAAAGGTCAGCTGATGGAAGGGATGGAAAAAGCCTCAAGTGGAGCAATGGGGAAAACTGCCAAGCTCGGTTTTGTCAAGGCTCTCGTCTTCTCACTGCCAAGCTCCACCCTGACTCCATGTGAGCTGGGCTGGGGGCTGTTGCACAGAAATGTGTACACAGTCTTGTCTGTGGGTTTCCGTCGTCTGCTTAGAGTTTGCATTTTTCAGCTGCTTGCCTTTTTCTACGCATGCTCCCATTGAATAAGAGCTCAGTTCTATAGGCATGCCTACAAACCTCGCAACTTGGAGGCTTCCAATCATTCCACTGGGTATGATCAGTTGCAAAGAAACTGTTTGGAAGTCTGTATTCTGTGACTGAGAAGGCCAGAAACTGAAGATGAAACTCAAATACTTTGGCCACCTAACGAGAAGGAAGGACTCCCTGGAGAAGAGCCTAATGCTGGGAACAATTGATGGCAAAAGAAGAAGGGGACAGCAGAGGATGAGGTGGCCAGAGGGAGTCACTGGGGCAGTTGGTGTGAGCTTGCATGGACTCCAAGGGATGGTGGAGGCAGGAGAGCCTGGAGGAATGTTGTCCATGGAGTCGTGATGAGTCAGGCGTGACTTTGCAACTAACAACAGCAATTCTGTGACTGAGAAGCTCCAAGTGTCTGCTGTTGGCTTCTGGGGGAATGGATACCGGCTGGATGGAACATGCTCGCCTTCCCTTTGTGAAGAATCCAGGCGGGGGCAGCACATGCATGGAAGGCAAGGTGCAGAGGAGAGGTGGACCCATCTTGCACTGATGGTGGCATTGGGCCGGGCATGTCAACCCATGAGACTTACAGTCACAGCACCCACCCGCCTTCCCACCCTTTCTCGCTTCAGGCTGCAGCCTGGGATTAGCTGATGGTTGATGGCCTGTGTGGGAAACAGCATGCTGGTCAAGCGGGAGAGCTATACTTTGTAAAGGGTGTGTGCTTCCACTGCCCTGCACGATAGAGCTGGTTTGTGTTGTGAGCAGCAGGTGCCGGGGCAGCTGCCTTCGACAGCTTGGCCGCAATTGGCCAAAGATATGGACAGGTGGGAGTGGAACAAGTACCTGGAAGTACACGGAAGGGGATGGAGGGTTCCCGAGCCTTGCAAGCCAGGGCTCTGGAGCCAGGGAGTGGGCAAAGCGTGCATGCCCTCTTGCAGTCAGCTCGTTTCACCTACTGCGGTGCAGGAAGGATGACTGCGGAAGACCTCCCTCAACACCTGAAGAATGGTGGCCATCGGCCATTGCACCGGTAGCCCCCAGCCAGGAGCTGGTGAGTCTCAGCCTGCCTGTAAGCAGGTGTGACCCACCTGGTGGCTCCAGAGAGTAATATACAAATGCCCTGCTTGTGGGAATGTTGCAGATCGTGAACGGGAATTAATGCAGTGCGGTCTTAGTTGCGCTACACTCTTGCATCCCACTACTTTATTCCAATGTGCGTATATGAAAGAACTGCTCCCCGATGTTCCAATCCCAATTATATCTATAAAATAAGGAAAAGAAAGGGTGTGAACCTTTTATCAGCTCTCTTTTCCAAAGCAAACGACATGTAAAAGATTGCCCTGTGGCTTCCTATCATTTGGGGAAATTAGGAAGCAACACTAATTTTCTCCCTGCACACTTTTTGGTATCCTTGCACACTTATTGTAAAATGGGCTTTGAGGACAAGTTGTCGTCGCTGGACCTGCTGGATAAGGTCCTTTAGATATCATCATGTGTGGATATTTCCTTTATAACAATGAACATTAGCTTGGCTTAGTGTTGTCCCTCCATAAGGTATCTTACATGTCCTTCAGCATCTCAGAAAGACATGTAGACTGAGCTTGGGAGATAATTAATTGGACCAATATTCCTTAAAAGGGTGGTGTGATCATGTTCATTTTGAATTCTAAATATTCCACCTCATCCCTCCCATTTCACAACCACTTTTCCCAAATGTGGGGCACTGATTTATTCAATTCCTTCCTGTATCTTCCTTGCCACCCCATCCCCAGGGCTTCCTCAACCTGTGATCACATGGTTTAAAAAGGAACGCTTTCCAGGGAATGTTTCCACCGTTGCGAATGGTGCCTTACTCCTGAGGAATGTTTCAGGGGAAGACACGGGGACGTATACGTGCACGGCCACCAACGCGCTCGGACAGGCTGCAGCCACAACCGTCCTTCAGCTGGCTGGCAAGTACCACCTCAGGACTGGGGCTGCCGGCGGGCAGGTCCCATGCTCCCCTCTGCCTGGCCAGGCGCCTGCTGAGCCCCGGTGCCGAAGGCCTCATTGAAACCGCTTCCTCTCTACTGGCAAAAGGATTGCTGCATTTTCAGCCCTCTCCCGCAGCTGCTCGGAGGCCATTTCGGTCTAACGAGGTGGTGGGGTGGTGGACATGCTGGGCAGGGGCTGCTCATCATGGCGGAGCTGTACAGCCGCCAAGTGAGTTCAGCGATTCAGGCAGCTGGTTGCCCATAGCAACAGGCTCGTTCCAGCAGTTTTCGTTCCCTTCAGCACAGGGCATCTTTTGGTAAAGTTAGCAGGTTGTAATTGCCCTTCCCAGCCCAAGCCACCCCGCAAAAGTGGCATCACAGCAGAGAACCACATGGTGCGGCTGTGAGGACTGCAGCCACGTCTGAGAAGACGGGCTGGTGCTTACCTCCCCTGGCGCCGCTCACGCCGCCAGACGGAGCGGGGAGGCGAGTAGCTGGCACTGCCTGCGAGAGCAGACGGGCCTCCCCAGGGCCCCTGCAGGCCTGGAGCAAGCCTTGCAAGAAGTCATGCTCTGAGGCATTTTGGGGGAACAGCCTGGGTAACATACCATAGCCGTGCTCAGCGTTGCCCTTTCCGCCCACTTGGCTCTGGGAATGAAAGCCAGCATAAAAATACGGGCAACCATCCAAAGAGCAGTTCAAGAGTGTTCCAGCAGAAGCCTGCCTGGTTAGGGAGAAGATCCCATAGCATTTACTCCTGGGAAAAACTGGCATGCAAAGCTTCACTCTCTCCCCTTTCTTCTCAGGACAAAGGTTTCCAGAGCCTAACAACGGATCGTTCAGCAACCGAAGGAGAAAGCGTGTCCTCATGGCCTCTGGAATTGGCACCAATGTTAGTGTGGTGTCTGGGGATCTGTTACGGATAGGTATGGCTCAGTGTATCTTTACCTGCTGCTGGGGCACCATTTGAGTAGGTAGGGGCAGGCCCCTGCACCTGGCTGCCTCCCACCCATGTGGCCATCTGCATGCACGCTGCTTTCCGGGAGCTCTTGCCACGCACCTCCCACTTTCTGACTGAAACCTATGCTGAACCCATAGCTTCATAGGAAGCTGCATATATATTTAATGTATATTCATTATGTATTACTATAAAGACAATATATTTTGTGAACTCTTCTTGAGGCATCTTTTGATTCAAAATCTTTAACTAATTAACCAGATGGTGCCAGCAATTAACAAGTTTTGATCCCCTAACAGGATGCGCCACTTAATCTGAGCTTATTTGTTTAAAAAATGTTTTTAATGCAAGCTTTTATAAAACCTACAGATGGATTTTCCCTTTTCTCTCAGACAGACAAGAGAAGCCCATTTTAAAGAGAATGTCTGCTATGATACACAGTTGCATAATCTCCAGTTACATTTTGTTTCAGCGCTACCGTTTTACAGTGTTGTCCTACATATGGATCCTATCTAATGCACCCCAACATGTCACAGGCATGTCCTGTTGAGGCTTCCTCTAAGTGGGCAAAGGATTGTAGCACTAATTCATCAAGCCATAAAATGAGTAATTAGTTGACAGTACCATCAATTCTCTGCATGTCTGTTGTTGTTGTTGTTGTTAGTCGCAAAGTCGTGTCCGACCCATTGCGACCCCATGGACAACATTCCTCCCAGAAGTAAATCCCACTGAACTCAATAGAAGTGACTCCCAGGTAATTGCAAATAGGTCTACAACTTATGATTGCAATCTTACTACCCTTTACCTGGAAGTAAACCTCATCAAATTGAATGTGTCTTGCTTCTGGGTAGACATTCATAATAGTTAAATCATCACCTTCATCTTCTCCATCATCTAAGAGTCCTTGTAATTTAGCTTTTATCCTGCAGACAGTTTTTCCCTTCCTTTCTTAATCTGCAGTATTTATATACTTCCTAATAACCGAGTTTCTCTGGTTAGGAAAAATCAACATGAAGTTTCAAGCGGAGCAAAACTTACATGTTGAAAATTTGGGAGTGATCGCATTGGTATGGCTAGATTAAGGGTTTACCTACAGTATAAATAACAGTACAACAAGCTCATGTGTGTGGTGTGAACTTATTGTACTGTTATTTACAGGTAGCAGCTTCCCATTCTCAGATGTGGCTGGAGATCCACAATGTGAGCAAATGGCCCCAGAAATGTGGTGATGAGGATCCTGATCAATTGACAAACACGCATCTGTGAGACAGTGTGTGGCTAAGTAGCCCCTCCCAAAACTGCGTGCAGAAGAATAACAGAAACGTGTAATTGTATAGATACTTGAAGAACAAAACCTTAATGTTATAGGGAAACAAGCTAAAAATGTCCTTGCTTTCTAGGATGTCCTTCGCATCCAAGCGCAAAGAACATAATTCATTGGTTCTTCAAAAATCAACCAATTGAAGAACTTAAAGGTCTCTGCCACCGGATCCTGGTTCGGGGACGCATCTTAGAGGTGCACAGAATCTCCAGCCAGTTTGCTGGGCCATACAAATGTTGGACATCATCGAGTGCCAAGCCCTTGTCTGTCTGGGTAAATGTCAAGGAGGAAGGTTTGTTGAAAATTCACGACACAATTCTTAATGTTATTTCTCCTTTAAGTGACTTGAGCGTTTTTCCTTCCGAATCAATACTGAAGGCCTTTACATGTGACTCAGGCCACCTTTGGAGGCTCTTTGGGCAATTTGGGAGCTGTCCTGGGCACACCAGAAAATGCTTTGCATGCTTTGGCTCCCCCTTTTCTAGGAGGGGAAGAGAGGATTACTCAGATGTTAGAGGCAGAGAACATGTGGACGGTCCCAGGGTCAGTGGATCACACTTTTTGGACTCCTGGCACAGTGGGAAATCAAGAAATTGCTGTGGGCACCACCATGAAACGCAGAAGCAGCGGGTCACCACCTTGGCCCATCGTGCTAATAAATATTATACTGCGCCTTATTGAACAAAATCTGTCTTCATGTCTGTGATGCTGCAGCAGTTCACTAATAAGACACTACCTAATTCGGAAAATGCTGGCACTGGAATGCAGCTTTTGGTAATATTCAGCAGTCGCTTCATTTGGGGAGGCATTTATCCCATTTTGTCCTGAAGCAGTCATTAATATTTACTGGAATGCACACTTTTTAAAATTGTTTATCTCCTTCATAGGAATTAACAAATGATCTCTTTAAATGGATTTTCTGCACATTTTTGAATGCTAAAGGCTAATATGACAATGTTGGAATGATAAACACTCATGTCCTACAATGCAATGGGTGAAGGACCTTACAGAACTTTCAGTATTTGACTGGGTGGCATTTAATGCCACCTTTAAGATACCCGTAGAAGATTTGCTCTGCTTTTGTTGAAGCCTCTCTCTAACTCCTAGAAAAGTTAGAGAGAATGTCTGCATTCCATGCGGATTCATTGCTAGGGATATATACAAATACATGCATTTGAAAATGAAATGAAATGAAATGATTTTGCCTGTGCCCCTGGGGACCTCTTTGTGGGCACATTTGGAGGCACCCCATGGGGGACCTCTGCTGTAGCATCTCCAGAGGTCCAAATAGCAGTTGACAAGATCTCTGCCTGACACTGGAGAGATGTACGGAAATAAAACTGCTGGGACTGGTTTCTGATGGATTGACAAAGCTGCCTGTGATGTTGGGGGCATGGCTGTGGGCATGGTCATACACACTTCAGAGCTGACTACTGCATGTAGGGCAAGCTGTTTGGAAGCACCTCCTCTCACAGCAAGTTGCTCCACCCAAGAAGGCAGGCTAGAATCAGCAACTGTGCAGGCTTAGATGGTGCCCCACTGGCCCCTGGCATCATCTGGTGCTGCAAGCTGCCATTTGCGGGGCTACCTCAGGCACCTGCAGAGTGCAAGGGCACTTTCCTGGCTCCTGGCACTGCCCATCTGAGGGCAGCATGCAGCAGTTCCACCTTTTCCTCCTGAATTGGAAGAGCTGGTAGGAATACACAGGGGGGTTGTAAGCTGAAGATGGCACCCAGGCTCCCCTCCTCTTTAAAACTCCGCAAGGAGGCAGGCCAAGTGCACAATAAAAGCCTTGTTTGGTAGCATCCCCGGTCACCAGCTCTACTCTCTGTGGCACTGAAGGTAAGGAACAGGGACTGAGCTGCTAGGAAAACCTTCTGAAGTCTTGCAGCAGGTGGCAAAAGATGCACATGGTGCTCAAGCCACGAGCCAGGTAAGAAGCAGCATCAAACCTGCTGTTCTGTGCTTCTTCAAAGGGCTCTCCCAGTCCTGGGAAGTGTATGTGTGTAGGAGGTTTGTTATGCACTGTGAATGTTTAAAATATTGCCAAAGAGGTGGGTTTTGCATGATGGGTGCTTGGTGCAGGGGAGAAGCACTGCCATGCCATGTCTTCATGGCCAAATAAATAATGCAGCCTTTCAGGTGCACTTGCACTTAGTAAATTTGAACCTTTTCTGCTTTGAAAAGGGCACTTTTATATTATTTTAAGAAAGCCAGAAGTAATAAGGAAACACGGAAAACTCAATAAGTTAAAGAATTCATTATGTGCCATAGGAAAGAGACTGTAGACACAGCTGGGAGCGATCAATTATTCCTGGATATTGCAGGACCAATCCTGCCCCCCATTCAAAAGCAAAACCAAAAAAGCACAGCCTCATGACATCCAAGATTGCTTAAAAACCTGTCAACATCACAGAGGACTTCATCTTTCAAATTATGTCTGCGAGGGCCCAGGATGGATCATTTTGAATTGTAGTCTCAATAATAAAAGGAAGCCCTTTATGCTAGAGACTGTAGTTGTCAGAGTTTTTTTCAGGTGTGGTGAGAAGTGAGTGTTTTTCCACTCTGTTTCAGCAATAAGGAGTCAACCCAACCAGAGTTTCTGTGTTGATGCTGGGAGGTTATGGGATGTGCTAGCTGCAGGAGATGCCCCCTGTGCTGTAGCGCTGGATGATGGCAGGATAAGGCCCCACAATGTCCCTGCCTGGCCCATGCCAGTGCTCTGCAGGGCCCAATTGCTATGGATGCCGCTCATCTACGGCCCTGCTCTGGCTCTGTGGCTGTCGATCGAGAGCAGCATTCAGTGGACTGGACTTGGCCAAAGACCTGACCCAGCATATGACCGAGCCCAATATCCTGAAGCTGAAGAGCTGCTTGAGAGGCAACCCCTAGTGTTCCGTTTTGTTTACTGGTTGCTTTCTCCCACTACCCACTTTTTAGCGAACTATGGATGGGAGTTTGGCGAGTGGAGCCCGTGTTCCGCTACTTGTGGGAAGTCAGGCACCAAGTTCCGGAGGCTGCTCTGCGTGAGCCTGAAGGGGCAAAGGGTGAACAAGTCGTTGTGCAAAGGGATTCCAAAGCCCCTTGTGAATTACCAGCCTTGCAACATCCTCGATTGTCCTGCCAGGTATTTATGTTCAGTTGCTGGGTTATTTCAGTATTTACACGGCTGTGTTTTACAAAATGCCCTCTTTTCAAATCATTTTCATTTCTTGTCCCTTCACCCTGAAATGGTAGTTCGTGTTGCAGCCTATAGAAAAGTGATAGAGGATGCTTCAGAATAAGTGCTAAGAGGCGGGGGCACGGGGGTGTTGCAAAGCATACCCAGCCCACAATGGAATCTGAGGGGTACAATTATGTAAAGATGGAAGAGGCAATTTCGGCTTTGTGAACGGAGGTGCTTCTTCTGTTCCAAGATGTGGTCTTCCAGACCTGGCTGTGCCCATTTTAATTGTGGAGGACAATGAATAAGAAAGCTCTGCCTTTCCAGGGCATGTAGTGGGGGACTGCCAGTGATGCTACAGCCGGCTTCTCCCAGCCAATCTTCAAAGCAATTTTTCAATTCTTTTTAAACAAAGCTTGCAGGCGTATTTTTAAATAGGGCAAATGGTAAATGCATAAGTGAATGAACAACTGTGGCACTTGTCATAAATTTAAAAAGGAAAAGGGAGCCAGCAAAACCGAGGTAACTGAGAGGGAGGGGGAAGCACTGATGGCTGGACCAGCATTTGGTTTTCTGATGATACGTCCATCTGCCACGCAAGCTGTGAAGCCTGGAAGAAGCCAGGCATGCACCGCAGGTGGAAAGGGAGAGAGCCCATCTTTTCTCCCTCAAATGTTTCCCTCAGAGCCCCAAGCCAAGCCAAATCTTTGCATGTCATTTCCAGTTGGTATCTCAAAGTCCTGGAGAAACTTTAAAGCAGGCTCAGTTCAGTTGGGTTCTGGCTGCTTACATACCACACTAAAGACTGAACTAGATGTATAAAGACATGTCTTTAAAACGCACATCAGTTCTTTGGTGTTTTGTTTTTAATTAATAGCAGGCATGTGCAAGAAAGAAGGCTTAGCATCGTCCTCCCCTGCTGCTGGGCCAAGAACCAGCACCTCACTGTAGCTGATGGGCTGATATTAATCAACCCCAGAAGGAAAGTTTTCATTGATACCTACCTTGGTTGGACCCAAGGCTGCTCTAGTCAATGGGCAGGCAAACCGGGGGAGTTCGCAATGAACACGGCATGATCATTACACCATTTCTCCCCAGCTTCTGCTACCAGCAGCTGTATTACTTATAAAAGTGGAAATGTCTTTTTTTTAAGTGTCTGCTTCCAGACACACAACTCCTGATGTGCCCATCAAAATACCTAGTGCAGCTAATGCATGATTTCCTCTTTAATAGTTTTTTTAAGGTGAGATTTTTTTTAAAAAAAGGAAGAAGCAGTGGGGAAGCTGGGAGGAAGACAGCAGCAGCCAGACTTCCCGACCCCCTACTACACCTCCATGAAGGGGGCACAACAAAAGGCACCCAAAGCTTCCAAAATGGCTAGTAGCCATTAGTGGACTGAATGCACTGCAGCGAGAGGGCAGGGATATGGCTATCTATTTCTTGGTCCCCCAACATGTGGATTTCTTTTAAGGCTCAAGTTCTTTCTTCCCCAGTAAGGAATTTTCGTGCGTGTTGATAAATGCTAATCAAAAATGAATGGCAGCAAAATTCTCACCCCAGGCACTGGCCCTATTCAGTTGATTCTGCAATGGCCCCAGGGAGAGGATCATGTTGTACCAGCCAGCAATGAAGCCAGTAAGGATGGAGAGCCAGAGGGAGTGGACAACCTTATCTGAGCATCAACATGGCTGACTATGTGGGGATTTCAGCTAGGCTTTAAGGAACAAATGCACTCAAGCCCTGGACCTCCGTAGACAAATCTGGCCATTCCGGTTTCCTCCATGTTCATTTAGAAATGTTAGAGAGAGGTTTCTTTTTCTGGCCCAAACATGGGCAAGATTGCAAAGCATGTGACGCATGTACAATAAAGTCCACGGGAGCATTCAGCATCACTTTTAGCCCAAGTGCTAGTGCTGTGGTGTACATCCAGCCACGGATTCCTGCTCTGCTCATGAGGAGCTGACAGAAAGCCTAGCTGGGCTTCAGTCAAAGGACTGTCTCATCCATCGTGCTAGGACAAAGGAAGAGCCTGGATGGATGCAAGCGAGGGCGCGTCTAGTCCAGCATTCTGCTCACACAGTGGCCAACCAGCAGCCCAGGGAAAACCCAGAAGCGGGTCAGGAGTGCAGCTGCAGCCTCCCACCCATGTTCCCCAGCAACTGGCGATCAGAGACATGCTGCCTGACACTGGAGGCAGCATCCCTAGATAGACCTGCCCTCCGTGAATTTGTCCTCTTTCTGAAAGGGGCAGCCTCTCTGGGTTTAAGGCAACCTCCTTGACGATTGAAGGAGCAGCCATTGCACCTGCTATAGGCAGGCATTGCCACATCGGAAGTTGCAAGCATTTGTCTGCTTTTCAAATGAAAGCACATGCTCTGGATGGGGAGTTGCCTTGGTGCTTTGCTGTAGTAAAAGCGTCTTCTCTCCTCAGGTGGGCTGCAACAGCCTGGTCTGCATGCTCTGCTTCATGTGGCAGTGGGTTTCGCCAGCGCCAGAGACTGTGCAAGCAACCCAAGGCTAACGGCACCACCATCACGGTGCCTCTGGGGACCTGTGCACCCAAGGAGCGCCCTTTGGAAAGGAAGCCCTGCGTGGGGCATTCGTGCACAGAATGGATCATTCATCCGTGGGGTCAGGTAGCGTGATTAATGGGGGGGCTCGTCTCTTATTTGCGCCTGTGCTGTTCTCCCTGTGCAACCTCCACGGGGTTTTCTGCAGACTCCTCAATGCCTGCCGCCTGCCCAGCAGCACAGCATGAGCAGCCCTGCTATTCTGCTGTGATGTGCCGCCGTCTCTGAAAGGAAGCCCTCCAGAATGTTCTGGTCATGACATCCCTGCTCAACTAGTCCAAATTCAAGGCTGTGGCTTCCTTTACGGAGCCCATCCATCTCCTATTTGATCTTCCAAGTGCCCACTACTCACATTCATGTCTTACCTTTCTATCAAGAGCCTTGGGGTTGCATACAATCTTCACAACAACCCTGTGAGGTGGGTAAGCAACCATTTCAGGTGTACTAAAAACCTGCCCCCTTTGCACACAGTGCCTGTAGTAAATGCCAGGATTGTCTCCTCTCAGCTGTATCCCACATTGCAAGTATCTCACTCTGCCCCATAGACATCATTAGAGTCTCTTCATAGAGAATTAGCTCCTATGTCAGGCAGATGGGCAGCTGTGCCCAGGCTTCTGCACGGAAATAGGCAATAGGGATTAACATGACCGCTCCTGGAATCTGCACTACACGTGGGAGCTGGACAGAGATGGGCCATGTGCTTCTAATATCTTCACAGGTCTGGATTCTTTGCATTTGCCTGGTGCAGATTTTGCCTTGTAAGGCTGCCTGTTGACTTTCTTTTCAGTGCACTGGCCCCTGCAGGGGCAGTGGGATGGGCCTTCAGCACCGCTTTGTTCAGTGTCAGCATCAGAATGGATCTGCGGTATCGAACTCGCTGTGTGATAAGCAGAAAAGGTACTGTTGCCAGCAGAGAGGCTTGTCTTTGACTGTTTCAAAACATCTGTGTCAGCTGACATCATGCCATGCATTTCGTGCCACTTCAGTCCTTTAGAGGAGGAGCTTTGCCACATGCTCCATTCCAGATTTGGAGATGCTGAGGGTCCACTGAGCAGTGGCCTTGTAGACCAGCCTTCCCCAATCTGGTGCCCTCCAGTTGTTTTGCCTTCAGCTCCATCAGCCCCACCACACACAGCTAACCAGCAGGAATGCTGCTGAGAGGGTCGTCTGCTACTGGAGGGCCCCCGGCTGGGAGGGAGTGCCTGCCCCACTTGCCCAAAGGAAATTGCTTCCAGGACAAACCCCCCTGACTTCAGCAATGGGTTGACAGGCGGAAATGAACAGATGACTTTTCCTTCTTGAATGGAAACAATGGCAGGGAAAATAAAGATAGCAGCCTTGCTTTTAAAGACTGCTGCTTCTCTACCAGGTGCTATGCACAATCCTGAAAGCATTTCCTTGAAAAGAATTCAAGCTTATTTGTATAAAGCCTGATTCTTTATAAATGTGTCAAGATGCATTTGGTGACCCAAAGAAGAAAAACCGAGTGGCCTTTGTGTAGGCCAGTGTTCATGCCAGGCGCTTTTCTGGCCCAGTGAAGGACTGTTCCATGTAACTCCGGTTCTTCCTCTAATTATGGACCCTGAGAAACTTGATGGCAGGGGGCGGGAGGGGAACAAGATATGGGACTGAGAAGAGGGAAGAGAAGGATTGCAGGCATGGCCTTCATTGGCTGAGCAGCTACACCCTTCCACCTGGGCAACCATGGGAGAGAATAGGTCAGGTGGCCCTACCTCAAGCCAGGTGCTTGCCAGGTGACTGACTGAGGTCTGCTTGGAGAATGAGGAGGAAAGACTTGGCAAGCTCCGGGCAGGTTTTGGGCAGAGTGGAACTCCTTGGCCAATGGGCTGGAGAGAGGAGGTCCATCCCCACAGCTGACAGACTTCTGCGCGGCCACAGTGGCTTCGTTTTGAATCGTAGTGCAGACCCTGGGTGTAGACCTTGGGAAGGGTAATTTGACCAGCTGTGGCTTTTGTTGACAGCACTTCTGCAGCAGGGAGACTTGGCAGCCTTTGGAGTGCAGTGAAGGCCAAGAAGTTGAGGGGGTGGTTGTGGGGCTGACAGTCACATACTGACTTGATCTACACACCTGCTACTCGTGGCCATGAGCTCCTATTATGCTTTGATGCAACTGTGTCCAAGAGAACATCTTCTGAAGAAATATATCTCAAATCACGCCCCGATTTTGCTCTTTCTCCCCCTTTCTGCAGACCATCCATAAGAAGAAACTGTTCTTCAGACAAATGTGATGTGTACTGGCAGACGGGTCCCTGGCGACCGTGCACCATGGATTGTGGGAGCGGTTTCCAGTCACGCCCAGTCAGCTGCATGCACAGGAGAAGTAAAAGACCTGTGGCAGATCAGTCCTGTGCTTGGAGGAAGAAACCGGTGGCCTGGCAGCACTGCAATGTCACTTCCTGTGACAGTATGTAAACGTTTGTTTCCTTTTTGAACTTGCTGGTCCGCTTGAGGCAAATTTAGAGAGTGGTGCTGAACTCTAGTACTAGAATGAACTTCATAAGCCATCAACAAAATCCTTCCTCTCAGATAATTACTCTGACGTTTGCCCCAGTTCAGCAAGTAGTTTGATCTGAAGAATTAAAAGCAGCCAACCAACAAAGGACTCCCAAGTTAGACTCAGAGAGTGGACTGGACCGATACTTATTTTATGCAACTTGTTCATGAATGAGTCTCCAAGCAGCCTGCAGCTTTCTCTACAATAGTTTGTGAAAGAGACAAGATGCAAGGAGAGAGGTTAGCACTGTATTTAGGTCATATATTTGCCTTGCCCGAAATGAGATGTTGGGCTAGGACATCCGCCTCGAAGCATCACTTATTCTGATCTGTGGTGATGTAACTGTCCTTTTTCACTCTTGTCAAATTTCAATGTATTTTTCAGAAGGCGAGTGCAAGGACACAACTCACTACTGTACATTTGTAAAGCAACTAAAATTATGCTTGATAGACCTCTACAAACAAAGGTGTTGTCAGTCCTGTGGAGAAGGGCATTCCTCCATGGAAAGTTCATGATGCTGCAGTGAAGATGCCCTGAGAAGAGGAGAGAGCTTTGATTCAGCCCAGTCTCTCTTACAGTACAGCCAGCCAACAAAGAACTCACAGGGTTGAGGAAAAGAACATTATATGGATATTCAGGGCAGGAAATTTCTTCCCTCCTGGTCTCTGCCTCTCCTCCCCTGCAGCCTTCCTAGCTTTTGTTCTAAGATTTGAGGGAAAATATCATTGTGGCTGATTATCTGTAAAATATTACAGCTTTAATGGGATTGAGGGTGGAGGGAGCAGATTCATTGGCTCCGAGCAGCACGCCCTGCATTACAAAGACAATTGAAGTCTAGCATGCATGACCTTTGGGGGGTGGCTGCTTTCTGGAATGCAGCAACTTGCAGGCTTCCTAGCTTGATCCACTTTAAAACCGTTCCCAAAACATATGGAAACAGCAGCCTGTATTTATAATTTCCCCCAAGTGGCTGCATTTCCTTAACATTTTGACAAAAAGGACATTATCACAGGCATGTTTTATTGAGATTAGCTGTCAGATGGATCACAAGTTCATTTTCCTTCCTCTGTTTAAGTGCTAGCAGTAAAAGGCAACATACCTGCCCTTGCGATTTTCAGACTGCCATGAAATCATTTTTGAATCAATGAGGCGTCATTGCGGGGGGGGGGGGGTCCCACACCTCTGCGTTACTCTTGTTGGAATGTGATCAAAGCTGGGGCATAATTACTCAAATATAAAATTGGATTCGAGGTTTCTACACAGGAGCTTGGAATTTGGGTTTTATATTTGAGAACTGTTCTCTTCTTCTTGGTCAGATGGGAATGAGAACAGATCTCTGGCCAAAAGTATCTGTCAGGCTGGATTGCCCTTGAAGAAATGTTCTATATTTTTCCAGTCACTGGAAGGGAAACTCACCCCACCAAACAAACATAAAGAGCTGCTATGTATCGAGACGGACATATGTTAAGTATCAGTTTCATTTGGTTTTCATCCATCCTGACTATTATGCTTTTAGAGTTATTGTATGCTATTCAGTTCTCAGAACTACAACCTCAAGTAGTTCATTTCTGCCATACAAATTGTGCATGTAAAATCTAGCAGAAAAGGTTGGGTTGTGATTGATGAAAAGTACAAATATTAAAAACAAAGGTGACCACATTTGAAATAAGATGTGCAGTTCGGGTCACCAGGTTTCAAAAAGAAAATAACTAGAATTTGAAACGGTACTGTAAAGAACAATCAAAATGATCTAGAAGTTCACAGTTTCCCCATGAAGGGAAGGCTCTTTGAGATCCTTTAGAAAATCGTAGCAGAGGGGCACAATTAGATTTTTAGACTGAGGGAAGTTGTTATTTTTAATCCCACTTGCTTAATAATTGAATTTAGGCTTACCAAGTAGAATTGACAGGACAGGACAGAAAAGGCCTTCACATGGTACATGATAACCTGTGGAATTTGTTGGCCCAAGAAGTGCCACTGACTCGGATGGCTAAGAGAAAGCTGCCTTGCAGAGAATCAATCATTGCTTCATATAACTAGGTATTGTTTGCACCAGCCATTTCCATCCTGGTACCCTCCAGATGTTTTGGATTTCAACCAATGCTGTAGAATTTTTAGGGTCTTCCAGGCAAAACACCTTCTTGGGCTTTCTTCCACGCTGAGTCTACTATCCCACCACACCTGCAGCTATTGCTCCTTATCCTTTCTCCTCACCAGTTGATTTCTTGACAGGCAGAGAGCTGACGAACAAGAAGGGCACCACCGACTTTCTGAGATGTAGGCAAAGATATAGCTTGCAATCATGAGGAAGAAGAACAAGTCCAGGGGGATCTTGAAAGTAGGGCTTCTGCTGGGATGTGGGCCTTGGCAAGTGCCCAGTCATACTTAATGTTGATGACAGCTGTGACTTCAGCTCCTATCAGCCCAAGACATCATGGCCATTGATGAAGAATATTAGGAAGTGTAGTCCAAAATAACTGGAAGGTGCACCAGGTTGGGGAAGGCTGGTCTACCCTGATGAACAGTGGCTTTTCAGAGATTCAGGCAAGTGCCTTTCCTAGCCATGCCTAGAGATGTATGGATTCAGTCTGGGGCCTTCTGCATGTAATGTGGGTTCTAGAGTCCTTTGCAAGGGATTGGAGAAATTAATGACCCATCAGTTGGGAATATTACCATGACACTCTATAGAAATCTCTGCCTCTGAATACTAGATGAGGTAGACAGACAACAGGCACAGCCTACTGCTTTTGTGACCTGCTGAGATTATTTTTGGGGGTATCTACCTGCTCACTTTAGAAACAGAACCCCAGATGAACAAAATGGTATTTCTATTATTAATGACAGAGCAGAGAATATTCTAAAAAAATCTGCTTTTCATTGGCAACTCCTGTACATAGGCCAACAGCCATATTTTGTTAAATGGGACAATCTAGTATAAGTAATGCCTAAGTTTTTGTTCCTGTCCAGACTATATTACAAAAAGATTAGAGCACCATGCTTATGGGGTTTGTCTCAAAGGCAAACGAGTGCTACGGCACAAACAGCTTTTTATATGTCCTTAGCTGACTGCAAAGAAGGGATATAACCTAGTATGGAATTTAAATTAGGCATATTAGGCCAGTTAATTGTCAACATAATCAAGGGACAATATTTTTCTAGGTGAAGGAACTGGGTATTTGAATGCTCATTTTGGGGGAAAAGATTAAAATAGCTCCCTGCAACTAGAAAAACACAATGTGTGGAGAAAGCAAGGTTAGACCTCCTCACTGTTTGTTTGTTTTTTACATGCAGAGAGTTTGTAACAAAGGAGAAGCTCTTTTTTTTTTTTTTAAAGTTGCACTCCATGATAGAAGCTGAAGTGGTACAGCAAGGGAACATCATGGCTTGATCCTGTTTGAATATATAAACCTCCTATCTTAAGACACACCGATGTTAATGGGAGAGGCCAGCCTGTGCTTAATTTTCTTACATTCAGTTCATTAGGCTTTAAAGCAATTAACTTTGGCTGAATCATTGCCCAAGATTTTATTCGTATGTCTTTGTTTGTTTATACTGTTTTTAAATTAAAACATATGTAATATACTTTTGTATATATTTATTACCTGATCTAAAAGTGCAATATTTTTGTACAGTGTGTAATAAAGTTTTTGGAACATATTTCCCCTTATTCCTAGAATGGATCAATGCTTTTATTTTTAGTATTTGACCAAAAATAATTTGACCCAATTCTTTTTTGCTAGAGAATCATATCTTACCAAAGGCTGCATCTTATCATTCAATTGCCTAAACTCGTATCTATAGTCTCCTTTTCAGCTGCATCCCAGCTCTGGCTCCATCTCAAGCGGCTATCCAAGTGAGGGGCAGCTGAGTGTGTGCACTTGGCTCCACTGGTGAACACTGAAACTGGTATGAGGTGAGGCAATACAGAAGGTCTATCAATGGCTTTAAGGATTATGGAAATCTGTATCTGAGAGCGCTCTCTCTCTCTCTCTCTCACACACACACACACACACACACACACACACACACGTGTTGGAAGAACTGGACTTCTGTTGATTGAAAAGTTTTGCTCCTAGTCTAGCTACAGTCTTAAACATATTTCAAGAAACAAATATAAGCAATATGACTTGCATGCTTTTAATTTAATTGCCCCCATCCATTTTTTAGAGCATTACATTTATATAGAACAAAAAGAACAAATGGACTCTTAATTTCTGTTACTCTTGAAGAATAATGAAAACACCATGTGGGAGTGATATGAAACAACCATTCCCAGAAGTTCTTTCTTGTCCCTTTTTTGGATGATTTATTCTTTTGCTATCATTCAGTTCTTGATTTCAGTCTTTAAGTTGGTGATTTGGGGATACAGTGCAAGGCATGGTATGACACCTCAGTTATTAAATAGCCTCCCTATAATAATGAATAAAGTAACAGACAATCAGTGATGCACTCAATCACCTGACAGTGATGAGAATCATTCACTGGAGCAATTGCTCACCATTTCACGAACTTAGCACTGTCCAAACCCAAGGCTTGATTAACAGTCAAATCAATGCTGCACTTGTACTCTGAAATACAGATTTATCACTTACTCTGTTTAATGTCTTCTAATAATTTTCAAAGTGAAATTGATTCAAATAATCTAAAAACCCCCCAGCTGATGTCAAGTATGATGAAGGTCAAAAGTAAGGCGGTGATCATATGCAACTTCCTGGGTAGGAAGCCCCATTGATAGTGGAATAATAAACCTACCAATAGTTGTCTTGCGCATTTCATGGAAATCAACACAGCAAGTGAGTCCCAGGGAGAAGAACATCTCTGCTCTACCTTTACCTTGCAGGCGAGCAGGACCAGGAGTCATCTGATACAAGCAGTAGCGCCTTGTATTCTGGGTGGTGCTGTGAGGGCACTACCATCTGTTTATAAAACTGATTTTATTATTACATACCACTCAAACCCATGATACTTGAAAAGCAGTATACAAATATATGTGTGTGTGTGTGTGTGTGTTTTAATGAAGTAACAAATATACCTAAGTTTGATGGCTTTCAGAAGGGCACGTGTCATGGCTAGAGCTGGATTAGTCTCACACACTGGTTTACAAGACAATGTACCCTGACTCCCAGACCATCCTTTGCCGAGCTGCGCTAGGCCAACTTATGTGATACAAAAATATACTTTTAATGTAGAATTAATTGGATGCAATTCCAAAGGACCAGTACCTGGTAATACATGTTGATTGTCTTAAAGACAAGAGCAGAAACTGTCGAAGAAAAATATGGAAGTGCCTTCAGTAGAAAAATCCAGTATAAAGAAAAATAGGTCTGTTCTGATCACCTGATTCTTCCCTGGGACATCAGCTGAACATGAAGGAACTGATATATTGCTGTTTGGTAAGGCTGTGAAGAATGTACATGCCCATGAAAAAGGGGCTACCCCATCAGCCATCAGATTTACTATAAATGTATTTGGTGGAAAGAGGTACTTTGCTTCTGGGCATAATCAAAAAGCTGGCCTGGCTGGATGGTAACAGGACAAAACTAGAAATGTTTGCATCATTTAACAGTCATGGATCTATGGCATTTTCTGTGTAGCCAGTTCCTAATATGTAGCAAGTACATACAAGTGGCATGTTCACTGGAATTTAGACTGTATATTGAGCCTGAAAAAAAAAAAGCTGAAAGACTGGGTTATAATCCCCCTCATGACTACTGCTTAAAATATTGTATGTTTTCTAAGATGCTATGGGCTGTTTGAAAAGAGAGCTAGAAAATTATTTGGCTCTAAAGTTTACTTAGTTTCATAAAATGAGGAATCCTCTTTCTATACTGGTCAAAACAGACATGTTAGAGATGCATTTTCAAGTTAGAGAAGTTGGGTATCTCAATTTAGGTATTACATCTTGATTGTAAATATTTGAACTAGTACAATGCCAAGTTTTGTGAAAATGCTCTGTGCAGCAGTAAACACAGTAATCTTTAGTTACCTTATACAAAACTAGGCTAATAGTTGATTTAGTCATTTCTGCTAATACCTAGTAGTAACTACCCAGTAATTCAGGCGGAGCTTCACAAGATTTAACATCTGAATCCTACTAAAGGGTTCAAGATCTCTGAACTGGATTAGGAATTAACCTGGGAACTTTTATATTTTAAAAAGGTCTTCTTAGCTATGACCCTTTTTCTGCACATATTCTAAGAAAGTAGGCTGGGAGGAATTTGTTTGCTGTATTTAAGAAGAGTACACAATTATACAGATGTAATAGAATTCAGCAGTGCATATATTAAAATAAATCGTACAATTATTGTCAGAAAGTTACTATCTTGATAAAATGAACAGGCACCTCAAGATGTAGTTAGGGAAAAAAGTTTTCACAAAAAATAATGATCTGTATTTTACTAATCAGAGTTTTATCACCCAAAAAATCTCAGTGTGCTTATTTAGAATGTATAGAGTTATTGTCTGCCCATTGCATGATGATTTTTCAGCATGCTTATGAGCAAACTATGAGACTTAAGAGTTACGATATAACTGCTATTTCTCTTGGAACATGATTACCATTTGTGTGGGCAATGTTATTGACATCTGGTGTAACTCTGCGGAAAAATTTGTGACCACAAGAATCAGTGCTGACAAAGACATATCCCGGAGGAGATGGGTACGTTGCTGGACAGATCTGCTGTTTCTTTGGAGTATATTCGGTACGGTAAATGGTTCCATCTTCAAAAGGCACTGAACTAGATAGAGCCATCTTTAAAGGCTTGCAGCTCTGAGCTGGGACAATATCATGTGGTATATAATGAGCTCTGAAGGTGGTCATGCCATCAAATTTCCCAGAAGGCTTTGGAACTTCTGGAGATCTTTTGACAATCTCTGGCCGACAGGTATCCCAAGCTTGGAAGGCATCTCTCATGGTTGTGCTCCCTTGGAAGGGAGCGTTATTTCTCTTGCTCCTTTCTACAGGTCTCATGAGGACAACTGGACTGACATCATGTGGAATATAATCCAGGTGGCTTGTAGAGTTTAAATCCATGCTGCCCGTGGGTGGAACATATTCTTTTGTTTTGCGGACTTCTGGTAAGGAGATTGCCCATGGCTGAAAACGATCACGGAATTCTGTGCTTCCGTCAAAATGAGCCTTTGGCTCCACTCTAGACTTTTCAGGTTTGAAACTTTTGGGCTGTTCACCAATAAGCCCTCTAAAATCACGCCGGTGGGTTGTGATGTCTTCAAAGGGTTGGCTATTTGGTTTGTATTCTTCTTTTGTCATTTTTGCTTTTGGTTCCAGTTGGTGAGGAACATAATCACTGCGATGACTTGTAACACTGATAAAAGGTTGATCTGAGAGTTTGGTCACAGCAGTGGGTTTAAAACTTTTCCGAAGTGTGAGCTCCTTAGGGAAAAAGGCATCTTGGAAAGTAGTGGTGTTTCCAAACTTTTCCATGGGAGGATGGTAGGTGTTCTCCACTTTATTTGGCTCCTTTTTTTGCACCTCCCAGGCCCTATAGTCAGCTTTAAGACAAAAACAATATTTACTACCAAAATCTGACAGGATTGCGAATTTCTTGCATTGCTGACTTGACGATGGATTAATTGCCACCTACATGAGCTGTGTGTCCGGCCTGCCACCAAAGCTGTTACTAATGATGGGTACAACCTACAGGGTTGTATATATTTGCTTTCAACCACTGTGGGCCAGAAACAGCTAGGTAAGGGCATACTCCCACTAAAACTGTTACTGTTTCATAGCATTTTCTGGCTTCCCTCAATCCTGGGGACTGTAGTTTGCTGCAGGTGCTCAGATTTCTTTGTTAAAGATCTCTAATGCCTTTAAAATACACATATACACAATTGCAATTCCCCAGGTTCACTGAGAAGAGGGAATGAGTTTTATAGGTGTTTATATTAGAAATCATAAACACTTTTACCAGGAATTAAGATCCATTGAATTCACTGGGATGTAAGAATAAATATGCTTACAGTGGGTGGCAACATATATGTGCATTTTTGTTGTTGTTAGTCGCGAAGTCGTGTCCGACCCATTGCGACCCCATGGACAACCTTCCTCCAGGCCTTCCTGTCCTCCACCATCCCCCGGAATCCACTCATGCTCACACCAACTGCCTCAGTGACTCCATCCAGCCACCTCATCCTCTGCCGTCCCCTTCTTCTTTTGCCATCTATTGTTCCCAGCATTAGACTCTTCTCCAGGGAGTCCTTCCTTCTCATTAGGTGGCCAAAGTATTTGAGTTTCATTACACCATGTGAAAGACTAGGTTTTTTGTTTCAGAGTCCATCAGGGATGCTAACTGACAATGTGCACATTCTTAGAGGACCTAACTTAACAAAAGAGTCCACTGCGAACAAACTCCTTCACAATCCCTGGACAGCACTGCAAAAGCCAAGCCAACAATTACCTCTACAGTGTTGCAATTTGGGTCATCACCATCCTGATTCTTTTTGTAAAATTAGCACATGATTTTACCTCGGTAAGTGGGTATGGTATTCAGTTTGCCTCCACTAATATATTTCCTTTCTACAGGTTTTACTAAGATCACTGGTTCTATTTTGTGAGCATTATAATCTCTTCTGTAAGTGGTTGCCAGTTCAATATCTCCAGCTATCGGTTTGTATTCTTCTTGCAACCGAACAGGCCGCTTTGCCACATCATAAGGAAGGTAGTCAGACCTGGAGGGAGGGAAGCAAAAAGCACTGAAACTAAATAGCCAACAGTTGCGACAATAATGGACAAAACTTGAAGATATTAAAGAATAATATTGAAGATATTAAAGAATAAACTCTTTGAAAAAGTTTGAACTTTTATTCTTTGAATAATGGATGGAGAGCCAAATACTATAGTTAGGGCTGCAAAATTGAATTTATCTTTCAATTAAAATCTCTGGATTTATTAAAATGGTGGCCCCAGTTAATAGCTATTAGGGAACAATCTAATTACAACACCTAAAACCATCCAAACTTGGAAGTATACTGGCATCTTATTCTGGGTAGCAGAACTGCAGAGATGAATCCTGTCTGAGCACTCCTCCTGCCCTGCACTTTGTGGGGTGTCCTGAAGTGGGAGGGAACAAAGCGTGGCCAGAATGCATCACATTTTAGCCGTGCGAGTTTCCAATCCTGAATACTCCCCAACTCTTTCAAAGTTACTCCTACAAGCTTGGGGAAGCAACCAGAGCAGTTCTTTCTACACCAGCTGTGTGAGAAAGATGGGGACAGACACCCAGGTCCCCAGCTGGGCTTGGAGCAACATTCCAGCCTCACAGCTGGGGATCCCAGCAATCCTATGGCCATCTAGATACTGTCTGGTGGACATGTGAAAACTGTGGATGGCAGGTGCCATCTTGGAAGTGGCAATCCCCATAATGTTTTTCTAACTCTGCTGCATTAAGTTACATCCAGGCATTTGTAAATACAATGTTTTGCTTCTTCCAAGTTTTTGTTTATGCATGTCGAGGCAGATTTGCTGTACAAACAATTGATTATTATTTCTTTAACTGGAATAACCTCATACAGTACAAGTCAAATTATTCACTGTTCATTTAATACCACTCGGTCACATGCTAAATCTCACTAACGCTCCCCTCTGTCCCATTCATGTCCTCGTCATGATTTCTTGGGGTTGCAACTTCTATCATCTGCTGTGAAACATTTACTTGAAAGTTGTGATGCCTTCCATTTTCCCTCCATGGCTTTGATATTCCTGCTTGGGCTTGAGGATCTGGGTAGGAGGAACACTACCATGCAGAGGATATTTGTCCACGTATTCTGTCATGAGACTCGACTCTCCCCCATAGTCATAAATCCTGGTGGGATTATGGGGGCAACGGTGGCGCCTGGAATTTAGCAACAGACAAATAAAGAAAACATTAGCTAAAGATGGGACAGGCACAAACTAGGGCTGGAGGAGTAGAATTACAATCACCCCTAACCCTGAAACTTTCAAGCCTGTACAAACTTTTAACAGAAAGCAGTATGTTATTGTTAGCACAAAAAGTCATACATAAAGAAACTGCAAGTTACATTGCGCTTATGTCCACATGCTTGTTTCACATCCCTTTTTTCTCATTCCAAAATTCAAGTTTCTAAACAAGCTGTATTTAGCAAGCCTTGTGACAAGAAGTGCCTTGCTGTCCTGCATACCCAGTGCTGCCATGCAGTAGGTAAAAATATGCAGTACAAGATTATTCGCAGTGGTGGCAGCTCACCAAAGCTCAGGCAGATGCCTTTTCCAGTGCTGCTATGTGAGATGTTTTTAATTAAAAAAATTTCAAATACAGAACAATGCCAACTGTCTTTAGTATGAAGGGCCATGTGCTCCACCATTCAAGTACAGCCCTATCAGAGAACAATGTTAGCTATGAGATATTGCCCTTAGATTTACCTACTTGGTATGTGGCGACTTGCCTGTCTTCATCATATCTACATACCTTTTCTCCATATACACTTTTCCTACTATTGATGGGTTATCTCAAACAGTTCTTGCAGATCTTCTGGAAACACATTAATGCTTTGCACTCTACTCAGATCTCTTTTAGCATCACATATACCTTCATTCCTTAGATCTGATTCTCATAAATGAGGCAGGAGGGGCAAGTAAAGGACTATCTTTACCGTCAATGACAGAAAACATGTATTGTACAAGAATGTGAAAACTTAAATTGTGAGGGACTGTCTATTAATGGATAAAAATAGCTTCCACCCTCTAAGGGGAACAAAACTGTTTCGATTGGCCCTGGTTTTCACTGGAGAGGCTTCTTCAAAATCCCCATGTTTCATGACTTCAATCAAAGCAGCGGCCAGCATTGGCAGTATCTCCTGTTGTGACACCTCCTCAAGCAGGACAGTAATGTGACAATGTGAACCAGCGCACTCCTACTGACAGGCAATAAATTATCATCTTGCATGGCACCACCAAGGCAAGTCCCTTGAATGGAAGGGTGTATCCACCGTCAGTAAAGCTGCTCATTTCTGTGAGGCAATTTTTTAACAAGCTCGGCATCTCACTGTTGAACTAAAGCTCAACATTACAGGATAGCTCTTTCCAGTTTCTCTCCAGACACATACTGAATAGATGGAGGGGAGAGGAATCACTGTTATGGGCCCTGCTCCTGACTGCATTTTCAGAAGGTGATCAGAGACGGCTACACACATGGACAACTGTCCTTGCCCACTTCCAGATGACTGAAAATTAAGGTTCCAGATTGTGTGCACAGAGCCTACATATACATAGTTGTACAGAAGTAGCTTCCCATTCATACATTCCTCCAAGTGCACATAATTTGAAGGAAGTGCTTGCGTGCTTGGACATATGTTCAATATATACGTGATGGAAAGATGAGAAAAGAGCTAGTGGTAGAATAGAATAGGTGGTAGAATTCTGGACTGTGACATGTCAGACTGAGAATGGGTTGTCAATGAACACTCCCTTACTTGACCGGGTCCTGCACATCAGCTAGAGGTACTCTTTCGCCTATGCTGCATTAACCATTTCTCAAGCTTATATGCAGAGTTTACTTGGGGAAGATTCAAAATGTAGTCCTTCCACTTTCCTCTGAAATGGTCCAATCCAAAATTGTGCTACCTCATTCACTCTAAGACAGGAGTAAATAAACTGGTGTCCTCCAGATGTTTTAGACTATAACTCCTATCATCTCTGACCATAAGCCACATTGGCTGGAGCTGCTGGATCACATCAGGCTGCCTGTCCTTGCTGTAAGTCCCAGGTGAGCTACTTTGACTTAGGATGGTACAATTTCATGTAGCCTCGTAGGCTATAAGCTACACTGATAGAAAGCAACAAAAAGCAAAAACAGAGCCTTGTTGCTTCCTCCAATACATTTCAGCCAATACATTTTATAAAGATTTGTTCTTTAGGACAACAATGCCCACCTGGGAATATAGATTGCTGGCAGCTTATTAAACCAATTCTTTAATAATTTTTTAATCATCACTGAAAAGGCTTCTGTGCTTGTGAAAAATGCTTACATTTGGACATAGCGTTTTGGAAGCATGTTTACTTCTCCAATGCACTTCAGTTTCCTAAGGCTAACAAGCAAAAACAAACAAAAACAAACAAACCCTAACAGGATAGAGTAAAATTTACGGCTACCAAAACCTCTCTTAAGGAAGTTCAGTAAAGCTTCTAAAAAGAGAAATGACATCAATAAAAGTAACCTGTCAATAAGTATTTATTTTTCTGTGTGAATGAACAAAAATGACTCATCAGAGAACAGTGTGTCGCTGGTATGATTTCTGACAGATTATAAACTGTATTTGTCTCCAAATGAAATCCTTGAAATATGAACATTATTATCATGGATGATGTAGATTTTAGATGGTTTTAAAACATAGTATCCCATTCAAAAAAAATCCTTGGCCAGAAGGGACAACCTGAGTGGAGCTAGGATAAGCGAATGTTAGGGTAAAGGGAAACTTGAGCCATCTCCTTCCTTCTTGAAAGAAAAGGCTGTATTAATATTATATTTCTATCCTACTTGTCCTGCAGGAAACTCAGGACAGAGTACCTGGTCTGAACCGTTAACCATTTATCTTCAAAGGGGTACTGTGTGAGGGAGGTCAGGTTGACACAGAGTTAACAGGGACTTGAATCTGATTCTTCAAGTCTGGGTCCAAAACTCTACCCTATTCATCAAGCAGACTCTGGCCTTATATATAGAACGCTCTCAGAAAAGCTGGCCAGGAAGAAGAGACAAGTTAGGCAGGCTGTAGATGTTAGTGTTGAGGAGGCAAGGGAGGAGAACCCCCGTTTTTCTCACTTAGACCATTTCTCTTTGCCTTCATGGGACAGGAGTTCAGCCATCCTGGCCACATCCACATGATGAAGGTTCAGGGCACAATTCGGCAGTCAGCATCTTGTGCACCGATGATCTTTTCAACTTACCTACCACCATATTTATCTATAGTTACATTTAAGGAAGCATCTTAAAAGGTTGCTATATACCTAAAAGTTTAAGTACCTGCGATCAAAATGGTCTCACCTTCTTTTCTGGTTGCTTGTGCCTCTGCAGTTGTCAAGGAATGATATATTGTTTGAGATGCGATGAATTGTGACATCACATGTAAGTCAACTAGTCATCATCCTCCCTGCTTCTCTCTCTCTCTTTCTCCCTGTTTCTCCTCCTCTTTCTCTCTTTCTCTTTTATACATATCCTGCCAAACATATCTCTGAAAATAATTTTAGAAGTCTAAATCTCATCTTTACATTCCATTTCCAAGAACTTATTTTTCTCCCCACCAATCTAAAATTTTAGAGCCATCTAAAAATGACAGTTGAACTCTTATATTTATCTTTTTTTTCCTGTAATGTATAACACCAGTATAAACAACAGAGGATAATCCCAGAAAAAAACATCTCTTATTTCAATGTGTGACTAGTATTTCAGCTTTTAAAAATAAGTATTATATTTAGACCTAATGCAGGATCAAACACACTCATTTCTTTCAGATAACAAGACAAAGAGCATTTCTACAGTGGTAAAGAGATGACATTCTATTTTGCTTTTCAAAATTCAAACTGTTGAATTTGACTACTTTGGATGCACCTTGGCAAGTGTAGTGTATAAGAAATTTTTGTTACTGCAGTAGTAACTTTTCAGAACATAGTGGCAAGCCTGCTTTTAATAGCTCAAGGGTGGAATCTCATGGCTTCCCTACATTGTCTGGTTCAGGGCAGGGCGACAGGGTCAGTTGGAATCAGAGAGCCTGTGGAACTGCCACGGAAAGAACCATGCTCGCTGTCCCTCTGAGAGCAGAAGTCAGCCTCAGAGAGGGCTAAAGGGGCACCCAAGTGGGGGGAGAGCAGGGCAGAGGATGTCGCCTCAGCCTCCTTCCCTGCTGCTCTGCAGCATATCATTTAGGCCACTGGTTTTCAACCACTGGTCCGTGGACTGGCACCATGCCATGGAGATTTCCTGCCAGTCCATTGGGGGGGCACATCCTGCTCAACAGCAGGAGGGCTGTCTGTACTCCACCGCCTATTCCTCAGTTGGCACTGCATTTGCCGGGGGGGGGGGGGCAGTATGTGTGTGCCGGTGCCATGGGGTGTGGGGATGGCCAGGGAAGGGAGAGCCGGCTTGGTAGGAGCTGAATGGGAGCCACGCTGCACAGATTTCAGTATTTTGTTCCTTTGTTGGCATTTTCTGCTGCTCAGATTCTGGCTGTTTCAGAGAATTTTCCTTTTCTTTTTTTGGTATTGTCTTTGGAAACTAATACACAGGATATTGTAAGATGTGTATGGTGCTTTTTGTTTCTGCCTCAGTGGTCCCCGAGGTGGTTTTCCTGTTTTCACTGGGTCCCCAGCTGTGGAAAGGTTGAAAACCATTGATCTAGGTGGCCCAAAGCATTTGTCTAGATAAAAAAAAAAAAACTGGATGCAAATTCTGGAGCTGCAGAAAATGCTGCTGCTGGGCCTTGCACCCTACATTGTATGTTAAGTAAGCCACTGGCATTGTTTTTGCATAGAATTATATACATCTACCGCTTGAAGACTTACCTAAAGTAGTCATAGGCAACTTTGTCAATAAACCCACAGCTGTTACTATACTCTGCTATCTGTTTTTTAAATTTATGTTAGCGTAACGAGAACTGGCTGAGGAGGGACAAAGCTCACACAATGCTTTTAATCATTTACATCTAGTTTGTAAGTTACAGTTTATTGCCTGAGTCTTATCTGTGTGTTAAATTTTAATTTAATTTGCTTCTTAATTTGTGAATGTTATTAGGCATATCTAAACTACAAAATGATAGCAATTTCATACCAGGATTAGTTTCATGACTTCCTCACTAGGAATTCTGGGAACTGATGTTAGAAGAGAGCACTGAGCCTCTGCTACAGATGTGCAGCCCAGCCATCTGTACAGATGCACTCAGAACTATAATTCTAGATGAACAGTGCAGTCCGATACATGTTTACTCAGATGTTTCACAGAATTCAAGGATGCCTATTCCCAAGTATGCACTAGAAAACTATGTTAGCCCAAGTCTAAAGTACGAAAATGCTTGGGCACCAATGGAAATGATGGGAGCTGGGTGCATTATTCAGCATACTGTATATGCCATATAAATGCAAGTTTTTGGTCACAGTGAACTGCTGAACTTAGGCAATCACAGACTGTAAAAATGGAATTTTTCACAGAGAAAACAACGATGTACCTTATATCCACACTGGTATTCAAGTAAATGCTAATGTTTATGAGGTAAAGGAATACAGTCCTCTTAGTCCTTATAAAATTATCCCATAGAGATCAATGAGACTAACCATGCTCAGATAATTGCTGTGTTTAGGAAATGCAACAGAAGCAGAATCCCTACTACCTAAAGAAAAAGAAAAAAATCCATTGAATATTTTTCATGTCGTTTCTTTTCCTCTTAGTAACCCTAATGTGTATGTGGCTGTACTCCCCAGGTAACAAGACCCAAGAGACAAGTCTTCCCACTGAAACAAATAGCGCTGTTGCCAAAGCAGAGCAAATTCAATTCACTGCCTAAATCAATATCTACTTGAGTTTTATTAACCACAAAATAGTTGGCAATGTTTGCTTTGCAAACCATTTGTTTGTAGGCACGTTTCACAGGAATTTTATTATATGGTGTTTCATAGAAATGTATTTGCTTGGCCTGAAGCTCCCCTGCCTCTTCCAGTGTTATGTCATCCAATATTTATACTGGCCAGGATCCAAAGAACTGCTTAAGTTCACACTGAAATGTTTTACCTTTTTAAAACAAAACAAAACAAAAAAACAGATGACTCCACCCCATATACAAAACTGCTTTTGAAATTCCTGCTTGGTTTTAAAAGCAGCCAACTGTGTGACATGGAAGGCTGGTGCTAGGGAAAAGACAAGTTTAAATCCCTCTTAGGCTCATGGAATTAGTTTCATGTTATTCAGGTTCCTGGCCACTGGTTCCTAAGTCAGTATCCATTGGAAAGATAATCTTACCTCAAAATGAAAACATAAGAATATTTCCTAAAAATTTGTCAATAGAAGCTAAAGATAGTGGATCAAAAGATAGTTAAAAAAGATTTGTAGAGCCAGTTTTTAAAAGTAAGGATGTTGGAACAGATATGTTTGCAACTCATTTTGCAAGGGTAAAATTCAAGGAATGCATTACTTTATACACTCAAAAATGTTGACTCTGAGAACTTGTAACAGTTATATATAATAACTCTCAAAGCCAAGAATAAACTTTAATAGTTCTTAGGACCAAGCTAGGTATAGCTATATTTGCATTTAATTTACACTTAGCAATATACAAATAGCAAATACTGAGAGGTTGGTAATAATTATGGAAATTGCAATAGGTGGAGAGGAGAGTTTAACCCTTTCTAGTTCTATGAAGTCCCCTGTCATTGGAGCCAAAGATGATTTCATTCCAATGCAAGTAGCAGCTTGAGATGAGGGATCATCAGTACTGAAGTTATGGGCAGAAAGCATTCAATCCCTCCTTGCCATTCACTGTGATCTTAGTAGTTACGCATCATCCCACAATGACTAATACTAGCATTGTCTGAAAAGTACTTATTGAGTGCATCAACATGTTTAATAGTACATCTATGAGCCAAATATTTGTAGCTGGCACTGGAAAATGCCAGCAGTCTACATGCTTTCAAAGGAACCAACTGCTTTTGTTTGAAGAAATGCTGCCACAGCAGAAAGAAACAACCCTAGGGTAGTGAGGCAAGCAGAGATGCAACAGGCACCTTTCCTCTAAGACTAAGTAGTTCTGTGATGTTTGGGTCAGGAGTGATTGAGTGAACTAATTACACTGAATATGCAGAAGAACTGCATCAGTAGCTGCTGATCAAGAAAAAAAAGCAGGCACACAATAACGTAGTAGGCAACCTTTAGTTTACTTAACCTAACTCAAACGGCTCACAGGGAGTTTTCTCATACCATCACCAGTGTGCAAATAACACAGCATTGGAAAAGTCTGAAGGAATGGGCGGGGGGGGCACAATATGATATATTCATGAGAAATGCAATATTAAGTAGTCCATTTTTATTTCCATCCCTTCCTGCTGCAGCATAAAAGGGGTTACAGCAGCATACAAGTGTCTCTCTTTCCTTCTACCTATTTTATCTTCACAGGGTAGCTGCCACCAGGAGACTGGACTGAGAGGATATGACCAGCCTAAGGTTGAGACTGGGGGCAGGGGTGGAGAAAAGAAGGATTTGAAGTAAGGCATGGCTGTTGACACGTTGTAGTCTTTATTTAGAGCTTTATTAGGAACTACCCTTTGTGCTCCATGGTGGTGAAACACCATTGATAACTCATAACAGCCAAATGAAAGATGCAATAGAAAGGGAGTTTCACTAACATGGGAGAAATAGATCCTTCTGGTTTCTCCCCAGTCCTAGTCCAGGCACTCTTTGAACAATTAGATAAAGAAACCCATGGTGTTGGCACTATAGTATACCCCTGTCATGTGTGAAGGGCACCATGTTGTTTGTATGAAGAATCTGCTGTTTCACAGGGTGGATTAAATTATTCTATTTAATTGTATTTGAATAATTATTAAAATTATTCTATTTTCAGATTTGTGTAAATATAAGCTTCCAAGTGATAAAGCTCTCAAACCTTTATTTCAAAGCACGGTTAGTTAAATTTGTGTGTTCACTGACAAGTGTACAGGTATACAGAGAATACATTTATGGAAAGCCATATGACACTAACAATAAAACCCCAGCCCTTGATGTG
The DNA here is from genome assembly GCA_023646645.1 of Varanus salvator macromaculatus. NCBI lineage: Eukaryota > Metazoa > Chordata > Lepidosauria > Squamata > Varanidae > Varanus > Varanus salvator. The sequence goes on from JAIXND010000786.1 coordinate 12,961,032, forward strand.
CAAATGTTGCCTCTTGCTCGTGTACTTGAGAACTGGGAGAAATCTGGCTCTGTTCTACAATATTGTTCAGATATATACGTGTGCTGTATGTTTATATGCTTGCATGTAAATGGTTTTTATATAATGCACAAGACTGTTTTTAGAGATGTTTGTATTCTTGCAAACCTTCCAGAAAGCTTTCGCTATTATACTAAATTACAGATATACTATATGAAGCAAAAAGGCACCTGACGTCAGAGAGGGACCTCGCCGTGCCCCCCGCCACCGTCTCGCTCTTACCCGCAAGTGCAAATCTGACACAGGCACTGAGGCGGCTTCATCCTCACGTACGTCCTCGGCGGCTCCCCGACGCCTCTCCCTCGTCCTCTCTCTTCCTCCGCTCCGGGTATCCAAGGAAGCACCTCGTCGCCTAGCAACCCACTCAGCGTCCACGCGCACACCGGCAGCTTCCTCCCGGCTTCCGTAATCGCGCGTTCTGCGAAGGCGGAGCTAAACCCCCTCCTGCAGGCCAGCCTCTTCGCCCCGCCCCGCCCCTTAAACCTCGTGGTGCGGAAGAGACGGACTTCCGGTTGTAACAGCTCCCCCCTCGTGCCGGTTCGGCGCTGCGCTCTGCGAGGTCTCGTCGGTGGAGGCGGCGGGCGGTGGCCGCGTGAGGTCGGGGCGCCTGTGCGTTCGTGGGTGGGGGTCCAGTGTGGGCGGGAAGGCTGGTTCAGGCCCGGAGACGGTAGCAAGTTGAGGTGCCTGCCGGCCCGGCTCTCGCCGAGAAGCTCTCTGGGTGACCCTTGGTCAAGTCACCGCCTCTTAGCCTGATCTTAGCCTCCCGCATTGGGTTGCCGTGAGGGTAAAAGGACGGAGAGAACAATGAGATCCTGAAATCTTTGGAAGAAAGGAACTGAGGAGGAAGAAAGTGTGAGCTGCTTGGGTTCCTTGACAGAGGGGGAAAAGGAGAGCTTCCAGACAGGAGCTGAGGAGGCGAGGGCTCTAGTCCTCATCTGGCTGTGAAACTCTCAGCATGTGGTCAGCCACAGGCTCTCAGCCTAATTTACCTTGCAGGATCGTTGTGAGGATAAAGTGGGGAGAAAGATCAAATCAGCTTCCTTAGGCTTCTCGGAGGAAAGAAGGGAGTTATTTTAGGGTTCTTAACATAGACACTGAATTGTCAAGGAATTTTCTCCCAGCCCATAAAGTGAGTCACCAGCTCTGCATCAGCTGAAACTGACCACAAGGTTAACCCTGATGTGAATTAGAATAGTAACTATGGTATGCTTACATGCACTTTTAGTTTGAAAATTAACAACTCTTCACTGGGAGTATATGTGATCCCTATGGTTTATCTGGAGTTCTTGGGTGGGGCTTAGGGCACCTCAGTGATAACCAGTCCTCTGCTGATTATGAGAGCCTCTGGAATGGGCCTCCAAGGCAGCTCTTGATATAGCTCAATATGAAAATTAGCAAATTGTGCAGCTCAGGCTAATTTTTGCTTGATGGGGGCAAGTCATGCTGATGACCCCAAAATGACACTACACTGCTAATAATCACTATTAAAGGGTCTGGCTTGGGAAGCTGATCACTTTGATTTCTCTGGGCATTGTATGTGGCAAAAGGAAATGTATTTGGCTTTTTCTATGCCTGTTTGTAGGACTGAGGTCCATGTGTGTTTTGCTTATGAAGCAGTTCTTAGCCTGGTGGTCATGTAACAATTGGCTTGGGCTGCTGCTGGCATGGCTAGGGACATTCATTCTGGGGTCGAGCCAGCACCATTCCCTGAGATCATGGGTACTCCTCAGGTCACTGTGGCTTAGTTAGGAGGAGGACTAGAATTAAACATCCTATCAGGAACTAATATTTTTGCTTATACTGCCATGGTCAGCTGCATTAAGTCTGTCCTAATGCTTCTGTACAAACTTACAGCTTTTTGAAAGATTTGTACCTTGATTTTTCAGTGTGAAATCCTCCTTACAGCCAAGCATCCAGTCATGGTTCTTACTAGTGTGAATAAGACAATTGGACTTCAGAGAAATACTGCTTACATCAGGAATATTTGTATACTAGCTCATGTGGACCATGGTAAGAGAGGCACCTATTCTAAGTACAGCAACTGTTTCTTAAGAATGGAAGAGTCACTGAAATCGTTTTTGCTTGATGCATTGGTGGCTATAAAGGCTGCCTGCTATTCTGTTGCCTTTCTGTATATTGAGTGTGTTGTATTGTTTGCTACATGGTACAAAAGAAGAATCCTGTGTGTTTTATAGAGTAGATGGTCATGGAAATAATTTTGCTTATATTGGCTTGTTTTTATTATAATCCCTTTTCTGGGTGTATTGCTTTGTCTTTCTGTTTTCCCATAGGCAAGACAACTTTAGCTGACTGTCTTATTTCTAGCAATGGAATAATCTCTAGCAGACTGGCAGGAAAGGTACAGTTTGAACATTTTTATTCAGAATTCGCTATCCATATTTACTCAAGTCTCTCAGAATGCAGATTCAGTTCATGCCTTCCCTCTTCCTTCTCATCATACAGCTGAGATATTTGGATAGCCGAGAAGATGAACAAATTCGAGGCATTACAATGAAATCAAGTGCAATTTCATTGCTGTTTGGGAAAGGTAAAGTAGTTAACACATTCTGTGTATACAGTTAGACAGTTGAATATTGTATTATCACAAAATACAGTACTTACATAAGGGCCAAAATTTTGAATGATGGAAAATAAAATACTGATTATTTTCTGTTGATCCACATATTGTAAAGACCAGTTCACAGGTAATGTGAACTCATGGTCAGGTGCAGGGCTGGGGAACGGATGAGCCATGTGTGTCCCACCAAGGCCGGCTTGCCATGGGTTGCCCTGAATTGCTAATGCGCACTCTGTCGCCTACTGATGATGATGCAGGGAGGCTCTGCTGGGAAATGTGTGTGCAGGGATGATTCTTACCATGTACTGTTTTACCCAGCAGGAAGGAATTTCACTGGGTTTATGAGAACAAGTATCTGTGTACATAGTGTCCCCCCACAAACTCACCTGTTCCTATTCAGAAATGGCACATGGGCACATGCCTGCCCAATTTCCAGTAGAATTGAGAGTGCTGGAAAAGGGGGCACCAGGGGGGAGAACACAGGATCCCACAGGTTGCCACTTAATGCCAGATCATGATTTCTTGCAAATATAGGCAAATGTACCTCTAAAGTGCTTGCTTTTTAATAATGCTTTCTTTGGTTCTAGATAACCAGGAGTATCTCATCAATCTAATAGACTCCCCTGGCCATGTGGACTTCTCATCAGAAGTATCCACAGCTGTCAGAATCTGTGACGGCTGCATCATTGTGGTAGATGCTGTGGAAGGAGTCTGCCCACAGGTGATGTAAACAGTTATCTTGGCTGAGGGAGGAAAAAAAACACTAAAATGTTCTAACTTGATAGTACCGCTTCCAATCGGAACACAGAAGGAGAAACCTATTTTCAGACTTACTGTTGAAAACACAGTGAGTGTCATGTATCAGATCTCAGATGATTATGCTGCCAGGATGAATCTGAAATACATAGGGGAAAAGCATTTTGTACATCCAGTGTCTGTCAGTATATCTTCAGAAGGAAAATTCTTAGATCTGACTTTAATTAAGATTTGCAACATGGAATGACCCTCACATTTATTTATTTATTTATTTATTTATTTATTTATTTTATTTATTTATTTTTTATTTATTTATTTTATAGCATTTGTATGGATTTATTTATTTATTTATTTCAAGCATTTGTATCCCGTCCTTCCGACAAGTGCTCAGGACGGCTTGCAAAATATAAAATCTGAATAATACAATAATAAAACCACAATTATTAAAAACATATAAAACTGAACATCATAAACTAAAAAGAAAAGGAAGGGAAAAATAGAAAATAGAATTCAATCCCAGTGGGTGACCATCATGCGTAAGACCAAACTGTGTGTCTGCAATGGCAGGAAATTGCATGCAAGAATTGGAGGGGTGGAGGAGAGGTGCGTACAAGTGTTCTTTAATTATATGTTCACAGTAGGTGAGAGTTAATCACCAAGTCATATTCACAGAAGCCATTAAGTGTTCCATGCATTACATCACTGTGCATGCTTCCCTTTGTACTAGACTCATGCAGTTTTGCGACAAGCTTGGCTTGAAAACATACGTCCAGTCCTGGTGATTAATAAAATAGATCGTCTCATACTAGAACTCAAGTTTACACCTCAAGAAGCCTATTCTCACCTTAAGAATATCTTGGAGCAGGTATGAAAGATTTCTGATTGACTGGCTATCTGTAGTCAGCAGGAATGTTGGCATGTGTAGAATGGTGAAAGCCACCAGTTTGTGTGGATCTTTTTGGACCACTGGTAGCACGCTCTATGTCTGACTTTTGTTATTAGGAATAGATTGAAAGCAAGAGGGCTTCTGAGAAGATGGCCTGCCTGGCTTGGCTTGGAGTTGTGATTTCGATAGTTCACTTGCTGTTTAAGAGTGTCTTTCATGGTTATATTTTTATATTATGTGTGTGTGTTTTAGAAATCTTACCTTAAGCTGCCTTTAGTGCCTGAAAGATGGGATATAATAATGGACATAAACGAAATGAATTTGTCTCTAGGTGAATGCAATCACGGCAACTCTCTTCACTTCTAAAGTCCTAGAAGAAAGGGCTGAGAAAGAAATAGAGACTCAGTCAACTTCTGATTCTGCTCATGGAGACCAAGTATATGACTGGAGTGCAGGTTTGGAGTTCACGGATGATTCTCACCTTTACTTTTCACCTGATCAGGGAAACGTCGTATTTGCCAGTGCAATTGATGGCTGGGGATTTGGGTGAGTTGATAGATACCTGTGAATAGTTTGATCAAAATTTGTATTGTTTAATGCACATATCGATCTGTTCAGCATCTGAGAAACCAGCACATGCCAGTGAAAAGTACTGCAGTTCATATTTATTTATTTTTATTTACTTTTGGATGTATATCCTGCCTTTTTCCTACAAAGGGCTCAAGGCAGCTTACATCATTCTCCTCCTCCATCTTATCCCCACAACAACAGCCCTGTGAGGTAGGCTGGGCTGAGAGTCTGTGACTGGCCCAAAGCCACCCAGTTGGCTCCATGGCCGAGCGGGGACTCGAACCCAGGTCGTCTGAGTCCCAGTCCCAGCTCTTAACCACTACACCACCGCATATGTTGATGCGGATGTCCTCAAGCTTGATTTGATGAGATGAGCCTACCCTAAAGGGGTATATGTTTTTTGGAAGGATGTAGTTGTGATAATAAGAAAGACAAGCATTTCTGCTATGCAGTTATAATGAAGACCTTATAAACCAGGAAAAATGAAACAACAAGAATTCTGGCAGTTAACTTTTTGTGAATAGCCAGAATAGCAATAGCATATGAACTTTTAAAAAGATGTTTTATTCAGCCAGGATTTGGTTAAGAGGAGATTGAAATACATTGCTGATGGTAAAAAGTATTTTTAGTTGATCTGGAAAAGGCAGGCAAATAAGAAATGCATATACAAACAATAGGAATCTTTTTGTAGCCTTCTGAAATACAGGACCTAAATGAAACCAGTGAGTTGCTATTTCCTGGCTTTCATTAGGCTCCTGCTATACAGAAGTTCAACTGTATACAAGTCTCTAAAAAGTCTCATGGAGCTCACTGGATAAAGGTTTGGGGCCTTAGAGAGTGGTGCTTATCTTACAGCACAATCCTATGGCTTCCTGGCATATGGTCTGGAAGGTCACAGAACTGTGCCAGCTGCCCCTGCAAGGATGCAGGTGGGTCTCATAGAGGGCAAAAGGAGGTTACTGAGGGCTCCTTATTCCCATCTCTCTCCCCCGCTTCCTAGCACTATATTTAGAAGGCTAATTGCTATCACAACAACATGTCATTAGTGTGGTTACTCATATATGCAAACTGGATTCCATCAGTTTGGGGTGGCCTTCGGGGGCTCTTGCCCCATCCAGTCCCCTAGGTTTACCACATAGCAGGCAGCGTTATTATGTTTTTAGATCTCTACTGGGGCAAATATAGCTGGCCAGCATCCATTTCCCATAATTCCTTTAGGCTGTATTGTTTCAGGACATAAAAGCACTCTGGACAGGAGAAGGTGGTGAGCCTGCACTCTCAGCTGACACTTTGCACTAGAACTTGTATTTAAAAACGGGGGAGAAGGTGATGTTGGCACCTGGTGCCATGTCAGTCTTGATGGTGCCTCCTGGAGCCCTTGGGCAACCGGCATTTGCCTACCTATTTCAGTAGCTGATGCCTCTGTGCACTGATCAGACAAGGAGCAGGTGTATGTGAACCAGCCCATATTCCACACAAACGGGTTAAGAATCTGCAGCACACAAGTTGACATTCCTTCTTCCACTAAACTGAATGTGAGGCTTGGTGCTTGAAATAATGTCGTCTTGCACATTATGCAAACATCTGTTTCACAGGCGTAGGAAATAGCTGTACATGTCAAATGTAGTGTGATTACCATGTAAGTTGCCAGAAATGCTCATTCCGACCACTGTTTTTATTGATGCATGCCTGTGCTAACCTCTTGTTTCTTTGTTTCCTAGCATAGAACATTTTGCTAAGCTATATAGCCAGAAGCTTGGAATTAAATCCTCAGTTCTGATGAAGACCCTGTGGGGGGATTACTATTTAAATACAAAAGCCAAGAAAATCATGAAAGTTGATCAGGTACTACTATTAGTGTCTAACCCTAATCCTGTTTTTGCTACTCCTTTTTTCCTATCCCCCCCCCCCAAAATGCTCAAGCTATTGCCTGTACAGAATTTATACTTTTCTGGGAGGGGCCTAACTGGTGATGATCAAAAGCATGTTTGAAATTTGTCACCAGTGTGCAGATTGATGATATGGCGGGGCAGGAGCAATATTCCCTTTCTGTGTTGCACTTGTGGTTAAAGATTTGGACCAGCAATGCTGATTACTCGGCTGGCTCATGTCATCTTTGATATGTGGGTGAAGAAGGAATATTCTATTCCCTTTCAGCAGAAATTTGGGGTGGTTAACATCAGCCCTCTGATTGCTGGGCAGGGACAGAAGTACGCCCACCTCTGTGCAGGCACATCACCGATGCATATGTGAATTTGAAGCTGATGGCTTTTCCGTATTGGTCCAAATGAAGCCGTTGACAGACTTGAGTCACATTTTCCAACTCTGTAAACTGGCTGCTGGAGCATGAAGAGCAGTGGCCTATATGCAGGACATTATTCTCATATAATGCTGGTCCTCTACCAGCTCCACTGGCTTCCAGTTGAAGTCTGGGCCCAATTCAAGGTGCTGGTTTTGACCTATAAAGCCCTAAACAGCTTGGGACCAGGATACCTGAAGGAGCGTCTCCTTCCTTATATGCCCTCACACCCCTTAAGATCTGCAGGAGAGGCCCTGCTCCAGGAACCCTCCCTGAAAGAGGTAAAGAGGGTGTCTACTCAGAGTAGGGCCTTCTCAGCAGTGGCGCCCAGACTATGGAATGCGCTCCTCAGAGAGGTTTGCCCGGTGCCGAGTTTATATTCTTTTCGCGCCAGGTGAAAACCTTTTTATTCGAATATTGTTTTAGAATTAGTGATTTTAGAAGCTAGAGGTCACTTTTTAATTTTATCTGATTGTATTTTTTCTTACTTTTTATCATTCCTATTTATTTTTATATACTGATGTTTTATTGTTGTTTTAATGTTGCAAGCTGTCCTGAGATGTTGTTGTAAAGGATGGCCTATAAATGTTTTAAATAAATAAAATACTGCTCTGACCAGATAGGAAAAAAGCTATTCCTAGCATTTATCCTTCTTCTGGATGACCCAGAGGCTTTACAGTGTCTGCCAGTCACAGAGCAGGATGGAGCTCATGCTTTTCCTCTTCTTCAAATAAGGAGATCTGAGACCTGCGACGTATTTCATGGCAGCTCAGCCAGGCTAGTTTCCCTTTGTGGTAGTTTTTTTAAAATTTATTTGCAACTTGCCTGTCATGTGAAAAGAGTATCTAGTGTATCTTACAGCACCTTCCCCACCATGCCTGCTGCATCCTAGATCTTTTGGACTTCAACACCCATGAACCCCAGTCGTCATGGCCACTTGTCAGGCATGCCGGGATCTGTTGTTGCAAGCATTTGGCAGGGACCACATTGGGGATGGTGTCCTTCAGTATGGATGGAGGGATGTGGGCCATTCTCCTAGCTTGTTCTGCCGTACTTGTAGACAAAGCCTTAGTGTCAGCTGCCAGTGTTTATGCAAAGCTGGAGTCCCATCCAGTTCACTGCAGCCACACCATTTGTGCTTGCGAGGGCAGATTGCGTTCCTTGGACGTAGAGCCGTGGGATCCCTCTGCAGACTTCCAGTGCCCCGTAGTGGTTTGATGAAGACTGGGAAGTAAGGTGCTGTGAGGATCTTATAGTGCTTCTTCCACATGCAGGTGCTACAGACCTAAAGGATATGCTATGTTTAACTGCTGCTTTCTTCCAGTTGAAAGGAAAGAAGCCTTTGTTTGTGCAATTGGTGCTGGAAAACATATGGAGCCTTTATGAAGCTATTATGAAAAGGTAAAAGGAAAACATTTCTTGCTTGATGGCAACAGTTAGGGAACCTTGTAGCCTTACACTTCTTTTGGGCAGGCTGTGAATTGTTTGTTTGTTTGTTTGTTATGCTCTGATATCAGAGTGTTGCAATCTGATAGCTGTAATTCTGGGTATTATGTGGGTGGTTGATCAGAAAAGCTAACCTCCAGGTTTCTTATTGTTGACAATAATGGAAAAGTATGTCCAAATATATCCTTTCCATTTTTGTTTTCCTGCTGAAACTGGTATGTTGCAATATTCTCAGTTGATTAGGCGCACCATCCTAATTCCATGCATATGCTTTTCTTTTTATTTTAGAGACAAGGAGAAAATAGATAAAATAGTTTCCTCTCTGGGACTGAAAATTGGTGCTCGCGAATTGCGCCACGCAGATACGAAGGTTCAACTTAATGCCATTTGTAGTCAGTGGCTACCAGTATCCGAGTCAGTTCTTTGTATCCTTAAGGAAAAAGCTGTTTACTATTTACTTAAAAGACTATAATATTTCTTCAAATTAGAAAATAACCCACCATTCATGGGAAAGGGTAGGTTTAGGGGAGTGTTATTCCTACCTATTTCAGTACTCTGGTAGCAAAACATGCTGTTGAATTTATGCAGTAATTGAAGGGGCTGGGCATGAGGGAAGGGGAGTTGAAGCAGTAGAATTCAGAGCGATGCAAACCTAACCACAACTGGATAGGTTTCAGCTGTTTCTATTGATGTAAGCAGCCCAGGCAGCTTCAACTATAGGGTGATATAGAAATGAAATAAATTATCATTGCTTTGCCCAATTTCCTGGGTTACCCAGTGTTTCCAGGTATCCCTCTCCCAAGCCATTTAGCGTCTGCATTCCCTAGCAAGCATTAGCTTTGGGGAAATGTGTGTGCATTGAATGCGTACGTATATACTCGCAGCCTGCTAAAACAGAAAGACCTGGATCTCTTGCTGTTCCTGGAGACTGGTCTGTGATATCTGTTCAACCCCCAATCTGTATCTTCTCCTTTAAACTATATGTGAAACTGTAGGAAACTTCTGTTTGTTTCCTTAGCACTATGCTTTAGCCATGGTCTGCACTAAGCTCCCTAGTCCTCTTGATATCTCTGCTGAAAGAGTGGAAAAGTTGATGTCTGTTGGAGCGAAAACGTTTGACTCTCTACCCGAAGAAACACAAGACCTGAAAGCTGGTGAGTAACTTTTCCACTCTCTCTGTAAGACGATCCTAAAGTTCTCTTCAAATAAGCTTATTCTACAATGGTTAGTGGGAGAAGGGAGAGATATTTGCTATGATAAATTGTCCCATCCTGGTGCTGCACAATGTCTTAAAACATTTATTGTGAAATCTGGGCAGAATTCAGCTTTTTCAGCTTGAAACCAAAGGGAGACTTACAAAACATCTTACATAAGGGTTAGGGTTTCCCTCCTGGATCCACTTACTAACTTGTCATTTTGACAAATGCGTATAAAGCTAGAGACTTTCACCAAATCTTGGAAAGACCTGTAACTCTTTCGTTTTATGTTTGCTCAGCGTTTATGAAATGCAGCAGTGAAGAAACTGCCCCAGTCATTGTCTTTGTTTCCAAAATGTTTGCAGTTGACGCTAAGACATTGCCACAGAACAAGCCAAGGTGAGAAAATGGTGCCATTTGATCTCCTTCTGCTCCAATGGCATTAGACGCGATGCAGATCTAGATTCCTTTTGCTTTGGGCCTCATAAAATTATTTGCCCTTCTGTAAAACTAGGTCAACTAGTTACAAGAGCTGGTTGGTAAACATGAAGCAGGCTCTTGTGTTGCACTAGGTCTTAAACAATTTCTGTGCTTTGTCACAATGTGATTAATGTAGAACCATTATGGGTGGTATCTGACAATCGTCTCACTGAAAACAGGGCACACTAGTGGGAACAGTGACTACCTCAATGGGAGAATAGCACTGGCTAGCTAAAATTACTGCTTCTGCAGTGGGACAAAGTCAGCTGATCTTTCTGAGACCTCCTCTGTCTTGTTCCATTTTGGAAATTGTAATTTCATGTACAGAAGGATACTCATTCTTTCAAGCTTTGGACATCAGCCTTATGTTCCCCTGTTGTCTTGCTGATGACTTCATAGGGTTTTTTCAGCTGCTGCCATTTTCGCTTATTGCTCCCCACCTCCTTCCGTCCTTTACCCAGTAAGTTTAGGAGCGTGTTTCAGGCTAGTACAGTCCCTCCTGTGTAGAAAGCCAGTCACTGCTGCAAAGGCTCCCATGCTCAAGTTGTCTGAATTTCCTTGTGCTGCGTGCAGATTTTCAAGCGCAATTACTGTATTTTTCACCCTATAAGACGCACCTAGTTTTTAGAGGAGGGATTCATGGAAAGCTTCCTGATAATTACAGGCACATTCTCCATCACTTCCCCATGGGCTTCATTAAAAGACGGGTTGCCATTTGAAAACACACACCGACCTGTGATTAACAGCTCTCACCTGCGCCGGAGGAGGGGGCAGAGCAGGGCGCGCCGAGCACATGCCGGCCAGGTGTGGTGCAGCCGGGCCGGCAGCGTGCCAGCGGTGGTCTTCCGAGTGGTCTTCCCGGATGGTGGTGGTGAGCAGTCCGTCTCTCCGTGTGTGCGGCTGGCGGGTTAAAGCCTGCGGCTCCTCCTCCTCCGCACCGCTCTCCCTGAGCGGCACAGCTCTCACCTGCGCTGGAGGGGTGAGGCGGAGCAGTGCGCGCTGAGCGCATGCCGGCCAGGTGGTGCCACGTGGTGTAGGTGGCCGGCAGCATCCCAGGAGTCGGGCACACAAACATTCGCTCTATAAGACGCACAGACATTTCCCCTTACTTTTGAGGGGGAGGAAGTGCATCTTATAGACCGAAAAATACGGTATTTCTTTGAGCGCAGGAGGAACATGTGGGCCTGAGAGTATTTCTTAAACTTGCTGAGTTAGGAAGTGACCTGATCAGGAATGGAGGATATTCTCATTGGGGGAGTGTTGCAAGGGAAGGGATAAAGGAAGGCTTTGAAAGAGGCTCTGTTGTCCTAGTCCACTTCTTCAGGTCTGCATGCCTCACCTCCCAGCCATGAGAAAAATGGATTTAATGCTCAATAGTTTAAGCATGCATTGTGAACTATCCTGCATAGATCTGTCCCGTTTCACCAGTGGATCCGCTAGTGAATGAGCACACTCTAGATTGTGCCATTTGTGGTGTCTCGGTCCTGAAGGACTGAACTGTGGTGGCAGTGGTGCGCCTCCAACAAGCATGATTGCCATCGCTTATTTTGGAGGTGCTTTGATTTCTGGCCTGAAGATGTGCTGTGTATTTGGATCACTAGATGGTGCTAGTCAACTGTCTGTAAGTTCATGTTGATAGGAAGAGAGGGAGAGGCAGGGTTGCACAATTTGCAAGCCAGCATTGTGAGCTGGGGATTTTGTGTCTTGGCTAATTCACATTGCTTTTCCTGTATATGACACAGTAGACTAAATGAATGCAAGGTAATTGAATGGGATCCTTACTTTCTGTGCTTGCGTTCTGTCTTGGAAATTAAGTGGTTGCATGACCTAGGATTGCTTTCAAACTGGCATGTCATCTGGCTGAGCAGTATAGGAAAGCCAAAAGCACAGCAAATCTTTTGAACCTCTGCAAAGGATCACAAGACAGCACTTGCTTTTTTCTAGAGGATGTTTAGCAATTTAAGTGTCAGTGCCCTTCTGAAATTTATTAGCCTTTTTTTCATAATCTTCTTTTCTACCCCCAAGTATGTGCTTCTAGTTAGAGATCCTGATCTCATAAAGCTGGATAGATGTGGACAAGTTACACAATCCTTTTATGTTCAATGCACAGAACTGGGATCTGTTTCAGCCCTCGTTCTTAGCATTTAGAGTGCTCCGGGTGCTTGAATGGAATTTGCATCCTTAAATGTGGAGGTACATTCATGGGCATCTCTGGTAGAAATGGTTAGGAGACCATGAAGCCGAGGTGTTGGGTCCTGCCAAGTGTGCTCCAGTCCAAGTTGCAAAATGATTGCAGTATTTAATACTGCAGTTTGGTATCATTTTAAACAATTGCATCATGAAATCGTGATTATAACACAAGTCACTTTTTTCCTGAAGAGGTATTTAACATTGTTTTCTCTAAGCCAGCTATTGCTAACCAGAAGGTCTTTAATTTTAATAACTGCTTGTTATCTCACTTCCCACTAAGTTAAAAATTTAGATTGCCTTGATTCATTGGGGAACTTAAGAATGTGTTTTAACTCTCATCTCTTGAAATCAGTGCTACCTATAAGTGTCCAAGTTTGGTGAGCGCCTCGATAATAATTTAAGCATAAATGCGGGTTGCAGCAGCTTTTTGACTTCAGAGCATTGCTGGGGGTGGTGGGGAGTGCCTGTGAACAAGTCACACGTAGCTCACTTCATGCCACTCACTATTGCTGTGCAGCATAGAAATGTAGTAGCCACAGGAGTCCCCTCGAACGATCGTGATTTGTAGTCATTGCTAGAATTATATTCTTGTGTAAAATTCTCCTAGTGGGCAGAGGCTCATGAACCTGGGGCAAGCAGCCTTGTTCCTAGCACATGGGATACCTCCAACTCTTAAGGACAGCTGTATAGAAGGAAGGCTTAGGTTGTGCTCCAAAGTAGCCTTGCTCAGCTGGGTGACTTCTGGATGTGTTGAGCTACAGCACAGGTGGCATCAAACATGGGGTACAGTTCCTGTTCTGAACTGTACAGTCCCTGTTCTGAAACCTTCTGATGCTACTCTCTCGATCAGGTTTCATACTTCAGTTTCACATTTTCTTACTGGGAAGAAATAGTTTGCAAAGCACCTTGAGATTCCGGGATAAAAAGTATTTGTTGATAAATGGTGGTGTTTGTAAAAGGTGGCAGACACTTTCTTTCTGTGCTGAAGGGATCTTTTGCTCACCATCATGAGTGCTTAATAGCATGCGTGTTGCTGCCTTACCCTGGGCTGTCATACGTCTGTGTGGTGCATGTAACATTAGTGGTGCTTCTGTTTTACAGTGGCATTAGTGGACGATGGGCACCCTTTGCCATAGTTTGGCCTGGGCCCCTGGAAAGTCAGGGTGGTCTCATATGAGACAGAGTTCAGTAGAAATGAGCTGGTTTTAAGTCGTTACCTTGTCATGGGAGTGCAGCAGAGATGTGGTCTGTAGCCAAGAAAGCAAATCAGAGTGGAAAAGTGAGAAGCTAGGACTGGCTTTGTAGGGAAAGAAGATGGGTAAGTTATGCAGAGAAGGCTGTGTTCTCACAGTCTGGTGGTTGCCAGGATGGTCAGGCTAGGAGCTGTGCAGAGGTGAGAACGGTGTCTCCAATAGATATGTCACCCAGGTGTCCTGCAGGCAAAACAGATTGTTCTGTTTGCTGCCATGGTCTTGCAGGCCCTTTGGCTGATCAACAGATAGAAGAGGTGGCTGCTGGCATGTTGCAGATCTCCATAACCCAGTGAACCCAACTAACAGATTGTGATGTGGCACCCTGGTGATGTCTGTTCTATTTTATTGCTTTTAATTTTTATATACCGCCCTACTCTCAAAGGCTCGGAGCGCTGAAAATCCAAAGTTATTAAAATTGACTAAAATCAGCATATTAAATAAAGCTGATATGAGAACTAATCTGGGAAGGCCTGTTGGAAGATATACTCTAATTCCCTCTTAAAGGTTTGAAATTGGGAAATCAGATGCACCTCTCCTGGCAGACCCTTGCATAGGATAGGGGCAACCACTGAGGAGGTCCTCCGGGTGTTGACATTCATCTTACGGAAGCAGACTCAGGAGATTATCCCAGAGGATCTTAGTGGGTGAGGCGGAATGTATGGGCAAAGGTGCTCCTGACGGTATTTTGGACCCAATCCATAAAGGGCTTTAAAGGCAATTAAATGGAGTTTGCTGGTGGCTGGATAGGACAGCCTCCCAATATGTGTTTCTAGATGTCAAGCTTTTGTACAAGCCCACACAACAGTCGCAGACGTCTGTCGCTGAAGGGAGGGGAAGAAAAAAAATTATACAAATCATCCCATTATCCAGCTTCCTAGGGGCAAGTAAGAATTGCCTGTAGGCAAGTAATTATGAAGAGACTGTGATACACTATTGCTGAATGTTTTATGGTCTAGATGAGGAATGGTTTGGTACTTCTGAATACCCATGGAAACCCCATGCATAACCAAGTTACAGCTTGCCTTTCTCCCAAGTCAGATCAGCCGCTTGCCTTCACCATCTGTGACAAGTAAATATTACTGTTTATTGATAGTATACTATCAATACCCATGGCACTCAGCAGAGAAGTAAGGTGACAAACGCTTTTCACTCTTACTATTCGCAGTGCCCAGAGTAACTTTACACTCTAAAAAAAAAAAAATCCCATGAAGGGAAGCAGGGAGGCAAAAAATGCAAATGCTGTTCCAGGTGCTTAGTTTCAGCTTCTGTAAGGGATGATGATTCTGCAGTTACCTCAGCAGCTTCACAAAAAAAGATGACAAGGCAGAGAAATGGGTACAGAAGCTGGCTGCTTGTGAAGAAGCGGGTGTACGTTTCAATTCATATTAGGAATATGAATAAGGATAGATTTTCTCTTGGTTATGAGGCTGCTCAAGTTTTTCTGAGGTTGCAGTGCCTTAGGAAACAGAACTGTTGTAGTAGATGTACATGACCATTCCTGCCTAGCCAGGTATCAGCCTCTGAGAGTGATTATTGGGAGGGGGGGTTAATTACCATTAAATTGGCCCCTATGCTACTTCCAGCTAGATTACATGCATCCATTTCTGTCATGTAACTGAGATTTTGGGGTAGTTCAAAATTTTGAATACTGTTAGCCCGAAGAACAACTGTAGCATCTCTCTCTACTAAGCCTTCAGGGGTACGATTCTAAATGCTTAATTTGCAAACATCACATTTATAATAAAAGAGAGCTTAAAATCATCCACAATTTTAATCACTGTGTTCCTTTCATAACACTTTAAGAAAGCTTTGAGTTTTTGTGACTCATTTAACCTATACATTCCTTTTCTGCATCTTACTGTAAGACCTTCCAAAAGGCCCTGTTGAGTTGTCTTGACCATCTGAGATACTGTACAGCTAAAACCTGCATGGTGATGATTCCCCCCTACACACTTTTGCCTGTAGCTCATTCTTGAATTTCTGGAGGAAGGTCAAAGCAGTTATTTTTTTAAAAGGGCTTTTGTTCTGGCTGAAATGAATAGATGAGCTACTTGACTGGCTACTGGAATTGGTTTTATAGTTCTCAGCTCTTCCTGTTGTGATGTTTTATGTCTGGCTTTGTTACAACATAAAGAATGGCTTTGTAAGCCACTTCTGGATACATTTCCAAAAAGTAAGTAATAGAATTATCCTTAGAATTTCACAATAAGTTTTATTTCTCTCTTCCATCTGCCTAAAAGCCTTCTTTTCCAAGAAAACCTTGTCATAAAATTGCCATTTTCTCTATCGATTCTGCAAGAGAGTTCCTTCTGTTTTCTGTTAGCAGCTTAAGCCCAGAGGCTAGAATAAGTCCCATCCCTCAGCACTTTTATGTTCTCCTGTTCCCTAAAGGGTGTATTTTTAAGTGTTGTAAACAATACTGTTAACCATGTCAATAAGCAACACCATTAGCCATGTCAACTAACAGCTTTCCAAATGGGTTTCATCAAATGAAAGTGAATTATCCTCCCCCCCCCCACTTTTTTTTGGTAGACCCCAATGATCTCTGTGCAGTTTTCTGAATAAATACCAACAGGCTCTCTTGTTAAAGAACTCTGTGCATTGTAGTGCAGTCAAGTCTCTTGGCTGTGAATAGTGTAACACTAATGGTTTCTGTTGACCCTGTTGAGCTCCATCTATTAATGGGCAAGGACAATGTTTGATGGTATATCCTGTCAGAATTGTAGGCTAGTGTTTATGAAGAGCACCTGCTTACGGAATTAACAACACAAAATTGGGTCTCTGAAGAGGAAGGGAATGATTCATTAGGGTTGCTTTGAAGTGTGGTCTTTGTTTGCAAGGAAGACAATCTACATATGTATCCAGACAAAATGTGTGGAATCAATTTCATGCAGGAAGTGGTCTCAGATCATCCACTGGATAGTAATTGTAAAAGAAATATTTTTGAGTAGTTCACAGTGTTTCTTTTTGTTTTAAGAACACATACAGGGGGTTTCTGTCTTACACAGTAATTATACACTAAAGCAGACTATAACATCTTCCTTTTTTTAAATTTGAGATTCCAATAAGCTGTTAAAGCAATTAAACTAATGATTGATATCATGAAGTAGGAACAGCTTGTTGGTGTGATGTCCAGTTAGTGGATTGTTATCCTATTCCTGCATGTGTGTTCTGCCTGCAGCTGGTCACAACTTTCTGGCATGTACTAAATAAATAAACAAGCACTCTATTTTAATATATGACAAATGGAAGGCCACTTAACGGTTTGGAAATGCTATTGTACCCTACAATAGCCAAAACTCTTTCATAGTGTTACTGCCTTGCTTAGGATACAAGGCAAAACTTCTACTCTGTTTTGAGTGCAAATGTAAGCCAGTCACAGGACTGTTGACATGATGAATTTATTGAAATGCCAGTAAACATAAACTGGAGTCTTCCTGGGTGGCTTCTTTAATACTGCCTCACAGGACTACCTGAATATTTTTGGTAGCTGTTCTTGAGAAATTGAAAATATGCCATGAGCTTGCTGAAATTAATTTTTCCAAAAACTGATGCTGTTTCTACTGGTATGTAGGCCTCTGTCACAAGAAGAAATGGCCCAAAGGCGCGAACTTGTAAGGCAACGGCATGCCGAGAAACTGGTGGCTAGTCGGGGGCAAGCGTCAGCACAGGAGGGGATAGGAGGCAAGCCAGTGGACCAGGCTCTAGAAACAGGAGAGACTGGAGGTAAGCAAAGGAATAGGTAAGTGAACACAGGAACCTGTTTGGTTCGTCTTCAGTCTAGATGTCAAGTGCCAAGGGGAGAGCTCGTCACAGGGGATCCTTTCTAATGTCTGAGAAACTGTGTTCTTGGCAAACAGGCAGATGTCAGTGGCGGTGTCAGGGGTGCAATCCCCTTTCTTCCTGCTTGTGTTGGATATCACACAGTGAATCTTCCGAGCAGTTGTCTAGTATCTTGCCATTCTGTATCTTGCAGAATAGTAGAAAGGTAATCATCCTTGGCATTCATTTCAGATTACTTGTAAGGAATGCCCCGCTGTCATCTGCTTGTGGTTTGGATCACCTTCCTTTCTTCATTGATCGCAGGCTGTCTTCTGCGGGGGGAGGGTTTGAAAGGGGACTCTAAAGGGTATCTTCTGTTTGAGGTAATGAGATGAGTTGCTGTTAAGTGGGTTGTGCAACGAGATGGAATGTCTCCACGAAACCTTAGCCTGAGTGAGGTGGAATGGAAATGTCCCAGGAAGAGTTCTAGAAGTAGTTGAGGGAAATTGGTACAGCTTGTCCAGACTGAGTGTGCTTCTTGATGACATTTGTGGCAAGGAAAGAAAGATGTTGCAATAGGAGCAGAATTCTTCATTCTTTGGAAAAGCTGCAGGAGTCAGTCGTGTGGGGTTTGTCTCTGCTTTTGTTTTTGTATCAGTCTTAATTTAGATTGGGAGCCGGAGGCAAGAAATGAACACCCTGTATACTTGTTGTAGTGCAAGTGAAGCTGAATAGGTAACCTTAGCAGGTGGAAACCAGTTCTTTCTTTCCGTTTGTTTCTACTCCATTGTGGAACAAGCATCAACTGCTCCTACTCTTAGCTGACTGTGTGCAGTTGACTTTTAGCACTTTGCTTGTTCAGCCCTAGATGAGTTTTAGTAATGACATGCCAGCAGCCGAATCTTGCCCATGACAGGAGTTGGCATGGGCAGGCTGTGTCCTCTTTTCAGCAATGCTCTGGAGTGGTTGTGAGGATATGCCCCTTTTGCATTAAGGAATAAACAGTGAACTATGTTTGGCAGTGCGTTCATCCTCTCCATCTAACATTTATTTCCAAATGTTGGATTAATTTTTCTCTCATGCCACATGCAGTGTGACTTGGTTTATACTGCATTATATTATATTTGTGCCATGAGAGCTATGAGACTTGCATAGTATTACAGGCCCAAGCCATGTAAAATGAACTCACATGCTGGACTCATTTCTCTGTACTGACCTAGGTAAATGTAGACTAGAGTTTGTGGGAAGCACTGTTATGATGTCCTTGCCATGGTTATATTACCGTACGAATCAGAGTGATGGAAAACACTCTGTTT
Source organism: Varanus salvator macromaculatus (assembly GCA_023646645.1). NCBI lineage: Eukaryota > Metazoa > Chordata > Lepidosauria > Squamata > Varanidae > Varanus > Varanus salvator. Next base: position 12,979,821 of record JAIXND010000786.1, read on the forward strand.
GGTCTGTTCCAGAAACTTAGGCCTCAAGGGGCACCTTCTGGCATGGGAAAGCACTTGTAGATCCAACTATGCAGACTTTTTTTTTTAAAAATCCAGCAAGTAATTGCTGTTGGACATCAGTGGTATTTGCAGGGGGCCAGGGGTTGTTTGTTTTAGTCATGTGTATTGTTGTGACTTGCCTGGAGCACAGGATGAAGCAACTCAGAAACATATAAACAGCATTTTATCCCTCTCAACGTTTTATTAGGGGAGGATCAGCTACCTGCCACTCAAATGGAGGCTGTGAACCTGGCATCTGTGCAACAGGAACCTGAAAATAAGGAGGCATTTGTTGCTTTTGCGAGGGTGTTCAGTGGAGTTGTGAAAAAGGGACAAAAGCTCTTTGTTCTTGGGCCAAAATATGATCCTGCTGAATCCTTACACAAGGTACACCAAAGTTTTTCCCTAACATGGTTAACCGAACCTTTTCTCCAAATTGTTGCCTATTAAAGATTTTAAAAAGCCTCGAGGGCGCAATCTTATACATGTTTGAACAAAAAGCTGACAACTCCCAGCATGCCCCAGCTGGACTTCTTTCTATTTACGCATGCATAGGGTCATGTTCTGAGGATACCACCACACATTTGAAAAGTTGTATTGTTTTCAGCTAATGTAAGGCTAACTGAGCTTTTGTGAACCAGATAATAGAAAGTTGTTTCAAAGCAAAGATGTTCAGAGAGATGAGCAGCCCCAACAGCAATCCCAAGCCAGTTCCTTACAACTTGCATCCTAACCCACATTTATGAAAGGCTAGGTCCACAGTATTCCATCTGTCTTCCCCGAAAAGCCAGGGTTCCACGAGAATCATCCCAGGGGTCCTGGGAGAAGCATCCAAGGCTTTGCTGCTGTGATTACAGTGAAATCAAATTGCATTGAAATGAGTTGTACTCAAACTCTGGGGTCTTCCTTCCAGGGCGTGTGAAGGGAGGGCTTTCTCAGGTGTGGGTCCCCAGTATTATTACTACTGCGGTTACACTTTGATACTGTGCCACAGCCCATTGGGCTCTGTGGGTGGTTTACAGAATCAAAAATATACATAGAAACAAAAACAAAAACGAAAGCAAAATAACCTCACTGCAACCCAGCTGGCACAAGTTTGTCATCTTTTCTGTACCAGGCGAAGGCTGCCCTCTTTTCGGAGGCTTTTAACAACTTACTCGTCCACCCAGTGACTTGTCAGGTGCTTTGTAGAGTCGCTCTCTTTTCTCTCTCTCTCGGTTATTCCTTGTTATTGACTGTCCTTAAGCAGTTTAAAGCTGTTTATTTTTTCTGATTTTCTGATATTTTTATTGTACTTTCCCCATCTCTTTTTATGAATAGTGTAAACTGCCCAGAGAGCTTTTACATACATATATACTTTTAAAAGGCAGATTAATTTGTTTTAAAGCCAAAGCATTTTCATTCGAGTAGAGTCAGGTTGCAGGGAATTCTCCTTGCTCAGGCTTGATAAAATGGAGGCAGAACCAGAAATGCACTTTCGATTGTCATCAATCACACCATGATCTTCTTCATGGCAAAAAAATGGAGCATCCAATCATTAAAATGAAGCATAATTTTTCATATTTGCTAGTGATGTTATATTGAAATTTAGCTTGTGTTCAGTAAGTTCAGTATTTCATGGCTAAGTAATAAATTGGGTTTTTAAAGTATTTATAAATAGCTTCTGTTTACATTATATGGAATATATTATGGCAACAGTAATTGTAGCATTTTGTTCAAATAAAATGTGTTACCTGAAGCGTATTTGCTAATGAGTTCTGCACTTGTATTTCACATTGGCAAGTGTGCTTCCATTATCTCAAGTTTGAAGGCCACTGGCCTAGGCTAAGAGCAGGAATGAGAAAGTAAACACACGCATGCACCCAGAAATGATTCCTGTGCAGCTGGAGTCAGCAGTCAGATTTACAGGAGTGATGGTGGTGGGCCAAACCCCTTTCAGCTCCCATTTCCCTCTGGGTTGGCAACCAGAATGAAGCCAGTTGTGTCACTCCTGCTGAGCCTTCAGCTATTGATCACTCTGGAGCTTGTTGACTTGTGGCATCTGTCCCTTGAAAAACGCCTCTCCTTTCTGGCTATTAAGTTTCTCTGCTTGGGGCAAATGTAAATGCTCCAAGCTATGTTCTCTTCTTGCCTTAACATACTTTTGTGGAAGCTTCTGGTCACAAAGTAAGCAAAAATAAAATAAGTAATCCGGGAATTTACAGGACTCCATTTTCTTTACTGCTTGTAATCTTGCAGTGAATTTTTCTTTCTGCTGCTGCTTGGAATGAAACCTCAGAAAACCTTCTTCTTTGTTCACAGTTCTTATGTTTTTATTTTTTGAAAAAGTGTCCAGGAGCAGGGACTATTAGTAACTTTTCTCTCTCTCCTGTTTCCTTGCTGCAGCTTCCTCAAGGATGTTCAGCTGCAGATGACCTCCCATCAGTACCCCATTTGACCTGCTGTACTGCGAAAGATCTCTACTTATTGATGGGAAGAGAACTAGAGGAGCTGCAGGAGGTGCCTTCGGGGAACGTGCTAGGTGGGTGTGCTTTAACTTTTTCACTCTGCCCTGCAGTGCTGTCGCAGGCAAAAGACGCATTTCTCTGATTGTCCTTGCAGTTAGATTAATTGTAAGCAGTAGGTTCATTGTTGATTTGGAACAATTCATTTCTGCACTGCTCTTCAGCCTGGAAGACTCCAGGGGTGGTTATAAAGATCTTTGACTACTGGGGAGTGTAATAATAACAGTGTAATAAATAAGTTCTTATAAAATACAGTGAGACAATGTATGGTAAATATACACAGCAATCCAAAGCAGGAGTTAAGCATCTTCATTAGCAAAGGGAAGCTGCATCTTTTCATATGATAGGGTAACTAGTACAGAATCAAAGTGACCCTGTGGGTCATCCAACTGTATGAAAGTGTCTTACATCAAGATAGGCCATTGGTCCCTGTGGCCCAATTCTCTCCATTGATGACCAGTGGTTTTCCAAGGGCTTAGTTGAATCTTGGACCCTTGGCACAGAAAGTTTATGCTTTCCCGTTGAGCAGTGCATGCGGAAATAAACCAGGTTCAGTCCCGTGGCAACTTCCATCAAAGGTGACTGGCGCATCAAGGCTTTTTGCCTGAGTCTGTGGAAAGCCAGCACCAGTCAGAGAACACCATACTGGATTAGACAGACCAGGGCTCACTGACAGCTCACTGTAAGGCCATTTCATACATGTAGTGGCTACTCTGCATAATCGGTCTCCTAAGAAGGAATGTACACAAGGAATTCTTCTGAATTTTCCAAGGTGAAAAAGAAGGCTTGTGATGCGGTTAAAGAACTCAATCTTCACCTGTATAAGTGCAGTGGGTAGAGATCACATTTATGAAGTATTTAACTGGCACTTCAACATCCTATGGTACATGTGTTTCATTCCAGCTAGAATTCATGCTTGCTTAAAAGCACCCATGGTGAACAAGTTTCTGTGCCTGAACTGTTCTGGGTTCATTCGTATAAACAGTAACCACTGATTAAAAAGTTCTCCAAATTGATTACATTTTTAGTATATGCATAGAAAGTGGTAAGACTCAGATGGGTAGCAGTTTTTGATGTATTTATAATAGACTAGTCCTTTTCATCACTGGCATTAATATTGTATATTTCAAGAACTAGATCTTTATCTCTTCATAAAAGATGTGGGAAAATCAATTTACTTTCCAAATCTTTGTTTACCATGGAAACTTAAAACCCCTTCCAGATGCCCTTCCCTTACTTGATTTTAAAATGCCTCAGAAACCATGTGATTCTCATTTCTTTTCATCAGCATTGGAAAAATGATCAATATCAGCATAATTCTATTTTATCAAAACTGGTTTTGATTAGGAATTTTGTTATAACCTTTGTTGCATGTTTTAATTATTGCCTGTATCCTGGCATCTTACATATGTAGATGTCATACCGCCTTAGATCTGAAATTTATTTTTGTGAAATCCAAGAAATGTCTGAAGAATCCATTTACTTTCCAAAAGGCTAGAATTTTAAAGATACTACAGTAAAATGCTATACATGCCTCTGAAATAAGCCCTGTTGAGCACAATGGTACATTCTCCTTGCTAAATATATATATATATATATATATATATATATAGAAACAGAGCGAGTCAGAAGGGGCCTCCCAGGCCATCTAGTCTGACCCCTGGCTCCAGCCGGCCCTGCTTATGACATGCCCATCATATGCATGTCTAGCCTATCTTTGAACACCTGCACCGATGGGGCCTCAACCTCCTGCTTCCATACCCTCAGGGTCCTGACTGTCAGGAAGTGCTTCCTGGCATCTAGATGGAACCTTGGTGCCCTGAGCTTTGCTCTGTTGGAGCACATCCTGCCTTCAAGTTACCATATATAGGTTACCATAGCCTTCATGTGGGGGTGGGAGTGCAGGAGAAAGAGAGAGAGGGACAGGCCGACTATCTATTCAGGGGAATATAAAATATGTAGAGCTTTTTCTTTAATTATGTATTTGTGTTGTCCTGAAATAAAGAGGTCAATTAATTATGCCTCAGAATAGCCCCTTAAAAAAAACTATCTAAAGACAGTGTGGGTGGGTGGGTGGATTGCAGCCCTGGGCCTAACAAGATGCTGTCCTAGAAATCTTAGCTGGATTTCCAGTCTCTCTCAAATGTTAGCCACTAATCCATGGGACTAATCCTTTCCCTCGCAGCATCACCCCCACCCCCACCCCCACCCCCCAGAAAGGGAAAACTGGGTATGTAGCAAGTACACGCAAGTTTTTCCCTAAAACAGGTAAGCAACAGTTTGGGAGAGATTTTCATCTGGAAAGGAGCACTGGAGGAAAGGACGGAGCCCCTGTCATGCCACACCGTAAGCCCTTCCCACATTCTGCTTGGCTGTCTCTTCATCAGTGTTGTGCTCTTATTTAAAAAGACAGGTGATCAGATCATAAATCTTTCTTTCCTCTAGTCAGGCTCTGCATATCTAAGACATATGGAGGGATAAATGATTGTTTCAAGATTTTTTTCTTGAGATGAGGCTTTCAGCTAAAAGATAAAAGTGAATCAGTGGGTGGGTGGATTATTCCCGCTCAGCAATTATGACTGGGAGTCCAGGCAGGCCACACATGCAATTGTATCCATATATCCCTGTAATATAAGCCATAGCACTGAATTTGGCTGTGTATTTTTCATTTAAACTATTGGTATATTTTAATCTGTTTGAATAATTATTAGATCACCACAGTTATTTGTTACAAGCAAAAGAGAATTGAACAAGCTTAGCTAACCACATTGTATAGAATCGTTCTTAACATGGATCATCAAAATACAAACTTTATTGACTTGGCTGTAATTAAGTCCAGATTTAGTTTATGTTTGTCCTTCCATTATGATGTTAATTGAGAGCTACATGGTGTGATGGATTTGATTAGCTAATCTTTTATCAGCAAACTTCTGCCCATTGGTAGAAGGGCTTGGGGGCCTCACCTGTGTGAAGCTGCTCTCCTAGTTCCATTGTGAATTAGTCTGGCTTTGGTTTAGTTGGCACAGAAAGGCAGAATCAGGGTGGCAGTTCTCTTTAAAAAAGGGAAAACTTCCCTATGCTTAAAAAAAAGAACAACTCCTTACTAGTAGATAAGTAGTCCAGAAGGGACAGAGGTATAAGCTAGTTTTTGAATTAGTTTTTTTAAACCGTAAAATTAGTTTTTTTCCTTAATGGAGCAGAGGAAGAAAGGTTATTTAAAGTTAGCTCCCACCGGCTGCCCAGCATTCTACCACCTCATCCTCCTCATGGTGGGCATGTTGTGAGTGGAGCTGGCTGGAGCTGGGGGTCAGACTAGATGGCCCGGGAGACCCCTTCTGACGTGCTCTGTTTCTATGTTTTTCTGTGTTTCCTGTGTGTGTAGACCACACCTGAAAGGACCTTCTTGTTGCTTTCAGCTGTCAAAGAATATAGGGGGTTTTGTAAATTTCCACCTGCAGATGTCATAACTACTATTAAAATATCTTTATTTAACATGTCCAACAAGTACATAATTCTTCTACACTGCTCAGTGCTTTCTAGAAACAAGCATTAATAGTCTAAATCCCAACAGTGGTTACTTGATGGGCTTACTGTTTTTCGTTCTGGTGGATTTTAAACAGGTTTTAAGCAAATTAGAAGCTGCAGGCTCCCAAAAGAGTCAGAGAGATTAAGCTGGTGCTTAACAGCTCTCAGGGCTAGTTCACACATGCAGCAGTTAAATACAGATGTGATTGCTGACCGGAGCTGATTCATGTTTTACCTTTTCCCCATAAGTCCACATAAGTGATCAAAGGTGGCTTTGTTTGCTGATGATGCTGATGCTTTTGAATGTATGAATCCATTCTGTGTGGATGCATCATTTCAGTCATCAAGTTTTAAGCTTTTTCAGGAAACACTGGAAACTAGGCCATTGAAAAAGGCAAATGCCATTCTGTTGGCAGTTCTTGGTTCAGGGTAAGGATGCCAGCCACCTCTGCCCACGGTATATGTGTGCGTTACATAGTTTTCTGAATATAACCCATCTGCCAATGATGATTTTTTCAAGATGAGTGAACGCTGGGAAACATAATGCAGATTTGGTATCAGATTTTTAAAAGAAACATTTGTTTTTCCTTATGCATAATTGTTTTCATAGCTAAGGGATCCAAAGCTGTTGCAGATTTTGATTCCTTTCTCTTAACGACATGTTGTAACCTTTCAGTGGCATTTGTGTACAAAAACCAGCATTGCACTTCTCCCTATTCCAGAAAGTATCCTTGTTTTTTAAAGCAACAGTTGCTACCAGCAAAGATTCCCCAACCTGAAAGTCTAGGCCAGCCTTTGCCCGCTGCCATTCAGCTGTGTAGAACTACAGCTCCCATCATGCCTGACCCACACAGAAGGGCATTGCTTGGTTGGTTGTATGGGGTTTTTGGCAATGCTTCGGTGGGCAGGTAACAGCGTTCCATGCACTTCAGTGTTTAGTCATGCCGGCCACATGACCACGGAGACTGTCTGCGGACAAACGCTGGCTCCCTCGGCTAAGAAACGGAGATGAGCACCCCCCCCTAGAGTCAGGCATGACTGGACGTAACGTCAAGGGGAAACCTTTACCTTTACCTTTACCTTTAATCCTTTACATTGGGGGTAGACCCCCAAGCACCCTCTAGATGTTCTAAACTACAGTTCCCATAAGCTCCAGGAAGCATGGTCCATGGTTTGAAATTGTGGGAGTTACAGTCCAGAGGACATTGTGTTATCACCCCACCAGTGTATGTTCCCCTAAATATTTTACAGGTGCCTTTCACACTTAATCTGTGTTGGACAAAATAGTCAACGGTTATTTTTTTAACAGCAGAAGAGAAACAGTTAGCATTGATACGAGTATAGTGAATACAGCACACTTTCACATGATCTTTACATAAACCATGAAAGATAACTCAGTGTTGTTCTCAGACTGTGGGGGAACTGAGCCTGATAGAAGCTTCTCAAAGCCTTCCTAGTTAAGTTTCTCAGTTTATAACAAAGTCTTCCTGCAGGTTTCTCAGTTTAGAACATTTGTCTCTTGCTACTACACTTCACAAGAATTTTAGTATTGATGCAAAGTATATAGATTAACCAATAAATAGCAAAATATTCTGTATGCTGGGTGACACATATGGATAAGGGCTTTGTGTACTGCAAGGATTTCCTGGGAGTCTAGTACTTCTGTGTATGCTGTATACATATACACATTGCAACCTCTGTTATTAGAGAGGGCTGGGTGACCCAGGACCAGAATTTTTTCTTTCCGGGCAGCAATGTGTCCATATGTAACTATATCTGCATGGGAGTAAAGTATTCCCCCATTCCTTGATTTGGGAGCCTGTTTCACTATTTGTAGCTGCATCCTATGATCTGCTGCAAGAACATAGGAAAGAACCCTGTTGGATTGGACCAAAAGTCCTTTTAGTTTCCTGTATCCTGTTTTCCACAGGTGCAAACTAGATCCTTCCAGGAGGTCCACAAGTTAGAAGGAAGTAGCGCCCCTCTGTGGTTGCCCAGCATTCATCTCGCAGCATGCCTTATTCGCCTATTTCCTATAGGCATTTCCTGTAGTCACAGTAACTAGACCTATCCTCTGTGAATTTGGGGCTCCAGTGTGTGACAACTTTGCGAACGAGTTTGTGTCTTTAAAATAACACAGGAAGCCTAGGTCTTGTGTTTGTAGAAAACTCTTGAAAATATACAGATGCCTGTTAAGGGGTTTTTAAACTTCCATTAATGAGGATGGACTAATATATCTTTTCTTTTCACATGCATATCTGCCTTGGACAGCTCCTTTCCCTTGCCCCATTGCATCTTTACTCTATTAGTTGCCTCCTCTCTTGCCCTTTCCCACCAGCTCCTGCCAAAATAATCATTGCAACATTTGGGAAAAACTTTGAAGAAATCAGAATAAATCTTGCAGTTCAACTACATTTAGGGGGGAATGACATAATACTGAATAAAAATATGGCATAGATATGGGAGTTGTTCTTGGGACATAAAATACATTCTCTGATTTGGGCAAACCCTTTGTATTCTTCATAAAGGATTAAGGCCATCTCTGGACACTACAGGATTATTATGTTTCCATATCTTTGAAAGGTTTGCCAGAATAATTTCCAGATAAATTATATGGCTCTCATGGCACTCAGTTTGAGATCTAGCAATCCTAGAGGAATTATAAAACATGCTTACAAATCAGAGCTTGGCTAGTATGGACATGACCAAAGGTTGTTTGCTGTTGACTTTCCTAATAAGTATCTGCTTCTAGAAATATTGAGGGTCTATTGTGTACAAGTATGTAGCCCTGACTGCATTGAATATCGAGCATTTTCTTGCCTTTCCCCATTCGGTTGCTGCCTGGCACCTTCTGATGGGCTCTTCTCAGTATTCCTTGTTCCTTCCTTGTGATGGGGTGGACAGCTTCTTCCAGTTGTTGTTTCCTTTTAAAGCTTCCTCCTGTATAAGAGAGCTCAGTTGGATGTTTGCTGTATTTAACAGTTTAGCGGTAACTCTCACTATGTCTGCATTTTCATTTAAAAAACAGCTAAAATACTGGATGCCATGAATATAGCATTTCCCAAACATTTTAAGCTTTTTTTTTATTTAGAACTTTTGTATGCCATCCCCCATGCAAGGCATCTCAGGGCGGCTCACAATCAATAAAGCTTGATTGTTGCTTTGGCACCACTGAAACAGGGAAATGCGCACAGCTAGCAGATCAGTTGCACATTCACACAATAGCTGCTTTTGTATGTTTTGTACACTCTTGATCATGGCAACACCCTCTAAAACAGCCATCTAATACACCTGTCTGCTTGGCAGTTGGAACTCTATAAAGGGGAAGCTTTGGGGGCACCTCTAGTAAAGCTGTTAGAGAATCAGGGTGTCATCAGACCAACAATGGCCTTCCAGGATTTCAGGAAGAATTTCAGAGATCTTTTTAAGCATAGATTCCTAGCCTGGGATCTTTTGTATGCCAAGGTGCTCTGCTGTGGGCCTATTTCAAGGCATTCTCAGAGAAGAATGAACTGTTCAGACCGCATCCTTCCTTAGCAGGCCAAGTGGCAATTTTCTGGTGTTGGTTAAATGTTGCAAGGTGACATATGTCAATATGCTAGCACATGTATTTGCTCATTTGTAAATCCAAAAAACAGCTTTTTATCCAGAAATAAATACTACAGGAAAAAAAACCACCCTTATACATTTTACTGAGGAGGCTAGAATTGTTTATTAGATTCTCTTGCCAATGTGGATTTCTTTTTTGCAGGCAGTCTATTGTTTTCTTATAATAGGATGAACCTTCAGTGTAACATTTCCAAAACTGGGTGCCCTTCAAATGCACTGGAACTGCAACGCCTCTCATTCCCAGCCAGCATGCCTTAAATATTCTCCACTCCATGGAAAGAGCATCTGTAAACATGAAAAGCATTTTAAAATGGCTTTGTCAGGCAAATACCAACCAGGGAGTGTTGCCGCCTTCCACAAGGAGTTGAGGAACTGTGCTGTTTGCCACAGCATCCTTTCTTAATTATTATTTCTATGCAAATGCTTGCGCCAATTTCACACTGTCTGTCTCAGTAGTTTGATTCTTACAAGTAGCCAGCCTGTAGCCACGCCAGCTACACAAAGCACCTCCGCTCAGCCCTTGCCGTTGAACGCAGGAGGGCAGCCTTTCTCTCAGTACTGTGCTCACCAAGGGAGAATGGCTTTGGAAACAAAGGAGGCTCAAATATTCTGTCTGTGACTCTGCTAAAGGAGAATAATTCTCATAGTAATTGGCTAAGAAATGGGGAGAGATCAATCAAACCTCACTGTTCTTGTCATTCCATTATCAACATACTTAAAGGTTCATAATTGCTTTGCTGCTGTTGAATATCACAGTTATCGGCCCAATCCGTCTATCCTTTGTTCCATTTTGTCTTCCCTTCTCAATTGTGATCTGCATTTAAGTGCAACCGGGTTGTACAGCAGAAGAAGAATACAAAATTTCCCTGTGAAAAGAGCTTCCCCTTTGGGGTGGGTGACACCATGGGCATTTCTGTATGCCGTTTGAATTGCTGAGCTCTGTGCAGTTTCAGTGCTACCAGGGAAGCTTTTACACTTGATTGTATTGCTTGTTTGGTATTGTAGCAAGGTATATAACAACTCTCAAAACGGTTATATCCAGTGAATCTGGATATAGAGGATGACTGTGTCTTTCAAATGACACTTCTCTCCTGCCTTTCTTCAGTAGAACTCAAAGTGGCATCTCTAGAATGCTCTGGTGGCTTAACACCCAGGCCCAGACAGGCTTGACTTCAGCAAGATTACTGTATTCTCTCCCTACAAACTATATTAACCAGCATGGCTGACTAGTGAATGCCAGGAGCAGTTGTCCAAGACATCTGGAAGGCACCACATTGGAGAAGGCTGGTACAAACATGGCAGTCTTACTAGAAGTCTGCTAGACCAGACTGTGGTCCACCTAGTCAGCATCCTGTTCCTAACAGTGGGCAGCTAGAGGCACTCAGGTTGTCCTCTGCACTGCTCATTTAGAACTTGGAGGTGAGCTGCTGCTGTCATGGCTAACTGTTGTCCGTAGGCCTATCCCTGTGAATCTGTCCAGTTGTGGAGCTTCCAGTGTGGTACATGTAGGTACCAGCATATCTATGGATAGCTCTCTTGGTGGCCGGCAGGCTCCATGCCCTTTCTCATTTTTATGTTACTTCTTGACATCTTATTCTTAATTTTTATCTAGGAGGGTAGTTTGCTGCAGATGCTGCCCTCCAGCACCATCTTTATTTGTGTTCATAAGGATGTTTTGGAGCTCAAAAGTGTGCTTTCCTTTGTACTTGGGCAAGTTACCGTATTTTATGCTCTATAAGACTCACTTTTCCCCCCTCAAAAGTAAGGGGAAATGTCTGTGCGTCTTATAGAGCGAATATGTATGTGCAGTAAGTCTGTCAGATGTGCAGCCCATGGGGAAGTGATGGGGAATGTGCCTGTCATTATGTGCCCATTTGATTCAGAATTTTTTTTTTCTTGTTTTCCTCCTCTAAAAACTAGGTGCGTCTTATGGTCAGGCGCGTCTTAGAGCGAAAAATACGGTATCTATTTTTATTCTTATAAGTACGACTCCTTTATAATGCGTGCTTTGTGACTCCATACCCAGACTCTTTATGAATGAGCAAGCCCCCCACCCCACCCCATGGCAACTGTTCTAGGAGAAATTCCATAATATTCTCTCAATTTCCTAAATGCCCACTGCCCAAAAGGTTTGGAGACCCCTTTAATAATCCATCGTTTCTTAGACAGCTAAGCTAGTGACCAGCTCTGCAGATTATGGTAGTGAATTCTGTAAGTTAATTACATGTTCGGTGCTTTGTTTGGCCCAAGGAGGCTCATTTTTAAAGTAATAGTAACTGGAATATGAATAACTTAAGGGAGTGTGTCAGGACCTAAATTTTCTTTACTTAGAAAAAAATGTAAAATATTATGATTGTGCCTTTTAATTTTCATAGCTGCAGGCAATGTCTTCAGTTGTCATCTCGTTCCACAGAAGACCTAGCAATTTTACCACTGAAATGAAGTAATAAGTATTTTATTACTTTCTGATAGTACCTAATTTCTGTGTGTTACTTAGTGGCTTAATAGAGGTAGATGTGAATTGTGAGAGCTCCTGAAAGTTACTGAAGTAAAACATCCCCCCCACCCCACCCCGGCAGCCTACTTGTTCTGTATATCTGTCATAGTGTTGTATATTGTTAGAACAACCTAATTTTATATTTTTGAATTTGTTCAGTTATTCAAGAAGGGTGAGTTGGAGAGAATTAGAGTAATGCTGAATGCCCTGTTTAAAAAGGCACAAACTTTTTTGTTTGTCTTAAGGCTAGGTATTTGATTACCTTTTATGTTATATTGATCCTGATTTACTAAATGAAATCCAACCTGGAAGAGAGTGTCTCTCTGCTCAATCCAGAAAAATGGCAACCGCTGCCATGTTTCTCGATTTTATTGCTCTTTGAATGCTTAACAGGAATTCTCTGCCAAGGCAGTCCAAATCTTGCAAGCCTCCCATTGATTCTGTACCCTGAACAAATTACCCAATCAGCAAAATACATACATAAATAAATGTCATTTCACTATTTATGGGAGTGGAACCACAGAAGACAATATAATCCCGCCTTTTCTCCTTAGAAAACTTTATCCAACCATCCTTTGACTTCTGAGTTCTCAACAGGTAATTGCCGTCACACATTCCACCTTATTTTCACAACCATGAGGCTTAGAAACTTCATTTTGTCTTTATGGAAGCTAGCGAGTTGCACTCTCCACCCAACACTCTTTTCTGCAATTCTTCCACGCTTGTACAGAAAATGTAGCACCTGGCTTTAACCTGGGGGAGAAATAATTATGTCGATCTCTCTGCTCTATCTGCCAGCCCATTCTTGAGATTGTAATATGTTCCCCCTTTGGTTTTCCCCTTTGGTTAGCATGCCATATGTCACAAACTGCATTTCAGGCTTTCCTAAGTTTTGGAATGGGAGTGCTGTGCACAATGGTGTCCTGCACTTCAGGAAACACAATTCCTGCACGTTTGGGGAAGGAATGTTGAATTCATTCCTTGGATCTCGCCCCATGTATGCTGCTCAGAAGAACTGATAGTTAGAATGCTGGTCCATTGGTATTTATTCCCAAGAAGCTTCTCCAGCCTGGGGTCTGTCTTGGACATCCCACTTTGTAAACCATTAAGCAAGGTTTCCCCAAGGGCAGTCATCTGATGGACCCGGGGAGAAATGGAGCATTCTTTTGGCATTTTGTGCTGTCTTTGAAACACATAAATATGGCTAGTGCTGGATTCAGGCGAGACATCATTTACTGGCATCCTCCTATATGACCCTGCAAAAATAGGTGAGTAGACAGCTAAAGTAGTCCAGCTTTAAGCTCTTCCAAGATTTATAAGGTTGAAAACTGCCCGGTCTGTCATTTACTATGAAGTTTCAGGTGCTGTGGGGACTGCAGGAGCAGCAAGAGTAGTTGAAGAAAAAAAATGTCATGCTGGTCCATGAGGGAAAAAAATCCAAAATCCAGAGTTGGGCAATGTCTTCATTAGGACCAACTGACTTTCAAAAAACATGTTAGCTTTTATACTAAGAAGTACAAAAAACAAGAGAGGGGAGTGCAAAAACTAACCAGGTCACGTGAAGAACTCATGACCCTAACAACTGGTTTATATTTGGACTTTTCTGTTTCTTCCCTACTCCCCTGCTTTTTGAGCCATCTAGCTTGCCAAAGTGTTCTGGAGAATCTGAAAGCTTTACATATTTCTGGGACTTTGATTGGCTCTACTAAAAAAAACAGCTCCGTCATCATTTGCTTCTGAAAGTCAGAACATACAGAACCTTGCTAGTGATGTCCCTTTTGAAGTTCATGCCTTGCTAGTATTTGGAGTATACTTGTTCACTTACATGGACCCATCAGTGACCGGTGGATACAGTTAAGTGTTAGTCAGAGGTTTTTTCTAATGGAAGTTCGCTAATACTCCACTTAAATAACTTAGATGGTTAAATGATTAAAATATTTGTTAGGCACGTGGTTGGTTCACTGACAATATTCATATTGCTTGTTAAACTAATTACATTTTTCAGTTTCCTGCTGTGTAGACACATTTAAGGCTTTTCCTTCATCCCCTGCCTGGCTTCATCCCCTGGAACAGTACCTGACCTCATGTTGTGCGTCTGAGAGACAGCCTGACCTCCAGGCCATGCTCCTGGCTCAGGGGCAGAGTCTTGGCATCCCCAGTTGCTTGGTCGCCTGTTAAGGCCCCTTCCCAAGAAAGACTGATGCTTGACCTTTCTCAGTCATATTTTGGGTACCATAGGTAAACATTTCATCCAAGGTGTAGTTAGCCTTTTTTAAAACTGCAGGGACAGGGCTGAGAAAAGAAAGATTTATAACTGATCATATGAATGGGCAAATCTTCCGTGTATCATCTCTACTAGTGATGTGCATATGTTCTACTTGGAAAAAGACTGGATGTGGTGTGTGTTTGCCATTTTTTAATTTTGCAATTACTAACAAAATGAGCTACCCTTTATGGCATGGATGCATGGCTTCAAGCTTGCAAGATTATTTTGTTTTTCACTAACCAGAGCCAAGTGCACATTAATAGCTTAGGTGGGTGGCTGTATGCTAAAGATTCAGCGAGAGTTCCCTTGCATGCTCAGCCCAGAGCATGATGATCAGTCACAGAACCAAACTCACAAGTCCTTTCACATAAAGATCCACTCCTAGGTGCTCTGTTCGATTGTTGTTTTTCTGTGTCAAAATTTGCAGGAAACCCTTTTAGTTCCCATTATTAGACATTTGGAGTTGGATACCTATTCCCTGTAGTTCTTCCAGAGGTCTGCCATGTCTTCACTCACCTAAGTTGTGCAGGACACTCAGGTCCCACCCCTACCAGGTATACCTGCTGTGAAATCTTAGAAACCCTGGGAGGGGCAGATCTCGAGAGTCATTCATTGCTCATCCCCCCCCCCCCACAAGACTTCAAGGCTAGTTATGCATAGTGGGAGGGTGTTTGCAGAATGTTTAGTTTTTGTGCACTTCTTGGTGCAGAATCTAACAGCTTTTTTTATAGTACGTAGTGCACTTATTTTTCATACATGGTGCTTTGAAAACTTATTGGAGATCAGGGGGAGTATAAGGAAAAGACCTGCAAAATGGCATAGTTCTTCCAGTAAATGTTATGTGCCATTCTTCAATTTTATTGTGGATTAAAGGCCCCTAAACCATTTTTCTTTACTCTTTATTTACAATTTTAAGAAATGAATTAGGGTCCACTTGCATCTCTTAAGCCTAATCCAACATAGAGCTGTTCCTTATTCCCTTCTCCCCACAAAAACTATTCCTCTTATCACTGGTTTAGTGCTGACTGTTGTAATACTAGCATCCCTAGTAGATGTGCACAAGAGTCTTGTCAAAAGTCTGGTATTTTAATCAGCTGCAATGACAAGAGTGTGTTAAAGTGTGTTAATGTGATGACAGTCGCTCTATTTTTAGTATTTTCTACTGTCTGTAATTGGTAGAAAGAATGTTTAGGTATCTGTTCTCAGGGCAAAAGTAGCACTGGGTAGACTGTACTGAGAATACACATGTCCCTTTGTACTTCCATGGAGTAGTTTGGATGTTCTACCAAAACATCAGTGAAAAGCATTGATTCACTGACAGCATCTCTCTAGCCATTTCTGGAAGCCATTCTGTAGACCCTGTCTACATTTACGGAAGGACAGAGAGCTGGAACGAGTTGAGCTGTGCCACCTCAGACTGCAGGTTGGGAAAGCACATCGAGCATGCATGGGCGCACACAGAAATGTCAAAAAGCAGCAAACGTTTCTCTGCCAAGTGGTACAGGTAGCGACATTGTTCACGGAAGTGCCCCCTTTTAAACTTACGACAATGTTTCCTTGAGCAGAGCATTCAGGAATGGCATTTACCACCTGGCATGGCACCTCCACTCAGCCACTGCAGAATTACCGTATTTTTCGCTCTATAAGACGCGCCTGACCATAAGACGCACCTAGTTTTTAGAGGAGGAAAACAAGAAAAAAAAATATTCTGAATCGAATGGGCACCTAACCACAGGCACCTTCCCCATCACTTCCCCATGGGCTGCACATCCGGCAGACTCACTGCACACACACATTCGCTCTATAAGACGCACAGACATTTCCCCTTACTTTTGAGGGGGGGAAAAGTGAGTCTTATAGAGCAAAAAATACGGTATATTGGTTCATGAGTAAGAGAAGCATTTCTGGCATGTTAAAAGCTTTGAATTATTTGATAACAAAAGTTGTTGATATTTGTACTGGTGTTAGGCCAGATAACACATCCAGGCAAACGTATGACCTTCAGAAGCAGCATAAATTCTGTTCACTAAGCCTGTACATAAATTCTTTGATGCGGGAAATGATGTATACTGGTTATGGACTACTAATTTTCATAAATCAATTTGTGGCAGCTGCCTTACGTATGGTTAAAGATGCCAGGGTTTGGTATAGATGTACATTTTCCCAGTAATGCAAGCATATTTAAGAGACCGGGCAGCCTTCTCAAGCCTAGTGTGCTCTAGATGTATCAGACGACAACTCCCGCCAGCCCCAGTGTGGACCATGCTGCCTGTGGCTGATTGACTAATCTGTGGTATTACATCAATATTACGATTCATTATAAACAGGTTTCCAGGGTTGGAAAGTTGCCACTAATATTGGAGCAGATGTATCATTAAATCCTGGTTGACAACGAAAAAAACATGAAGGAGAAGCCTCTGAAAAGGGAGCCCACAAGCTCACCGCGGCATTCCCGGTTAAGTGTCTAAACTGTGCTTAAATAACCAGGCAGTGCCATGTCCGCAGCGGTCCCAGGTTATATTGGCGATTTTCTCTGACGTGCTCATTTTCTGATCTACATTTGGAAGTAACGTCCACCGTGCCCACACATGCTTCTTTTTAAACTTGTCAGCGTTAAAATAAGCAAGTAAAAGTCTAATCTCAAGAATCCGCAGACTGCAAGGCACTTGGTTTTCCTTGTTAACTGAAGTCCCAAAGGCTGAAGTGACCTCAAAGCTGATGTGGTTTTGGCCACATTGCCCCATTTAAAGGAAGCAGTTGGCAGCAGGCAGTGTTTTGAAAAGCTGTCATCCCCTTTGGCTTGTGTCTGGTTGCCACAAGCATTTCAATGGCATGATGTGGCTGGGTCCCACCTCCCCGGAGCATCGCCTGACTTTGATCAGAGAGTTGGAGGACAACTCAGGGCAATACTTCAAAAAGTAGCAAGCAACACGATTGCAGAAAACAGGCTTCCATCATTTTGCTTTCCCTATCCACAGGTTTACTTAAAAAAAAAAAAAAGCTTTTAAAAAATCAGTGCAAATGAAGACCTGCATAAAGTATCTCTTTCAGTACAATAACATGCAGTAAAAACAAACATACCATTGCATTAATACTGCAAGAGCTTTCTGCAGGCATTCAGGTTTGTATATTTTTACAGGTGCTGACCAAGAGACTGCTGTAGAATATATGTGTTTAATGCTGAAAAATAACACCCTCTTTTCCGAACTCTCCATTCTCACTTTTAGATCACAGTAGACATTTACCAAAATTTAGAACACTTCTTTATTCCCCAATTAAAAAAAAAAAAAATCATCACATAGCTAATCCATTGCTTTGCCATCCTGCAGTGCTGACTCTAGGTTTTGGGGAGTCCTTCAGCAAGATGCCCACAATAAGCCCTGCCTTGCCTGCTTGTAACTGCCTCTTTGTCTCTGAATCTAACTCTCTCCCTTGGAGAGGAAGCGAGAGAGAGAGAGAGAGAGAGAGAGAGAGAGAGAGAGAGAGAGAGAGCGCAGGTGAGTAAGTGAGTTGTAGCAACTGGTTGTCCTTTGGCTTGCTTTCCTTCATATGCTATGGAACTGAGAGACAGTAGGTCATGAGTCCTCAAACTATGGCCCACGGGACAGATCCGGCCTGCCATGCCCATTTATCCGGGGTGCACACTTGGTGCCTCACTGGCGGTGACTTGCTCACTCGGAGATGGTTTTGGACTCGCTGGGAGATGTCCGAGCAAGTGAACCACCACCGTGTGTGCCCCACGCTGCCTCACCAGCCCGTGCGCCCAGGCACCCTCACCTCACCAGCCCACGCCGATCACCACCGCCTTTCCACTGGCCCCCTATTGAAAAAGTCTGAGGACCCCTGGAGTAGGTGAACAAATTGCAGTTGCAAGGAAAGGAACTACAGGGCCAGGAGCTAGCACTGTTAGCAGTGGGGTCCCTGTTGGGCACAGGCCTGGCCAGGTGCCCAACAATGCTCATCCTTAACACGGACCATCGGTGTGGTGACATAGGCTCAGACACTCCCTTCTCCCAGGTGTCCTGCCAGGTCCTGCTTTGTGGGAGCCATAGCGTGTATGGAGCAGGCAAACCATGGCTACCACCAGCTGTATTTTTTTTCCCTCTCCAAGTGCCCTGCAATTAAATACTTGTGCTTTGTATTTTGTGGTATTAGATCTCTCAGCAGTACATTTTAATGTATGCTTAATAAAAGAAATAAATTAAAATATTTCCTTCATGCTTTATTATGTGGGTAACATTGCAAAAGTGTTTTATTGGTGGTTCTGGCCTGGGTGCAAGTCAGAAAGCTGGTTTTGTTTTGCGAAGAGTTAAGTGAAAGAAGAAGTTAGTCTAATAACATCATGTTTGCTCAGATTTGGTGCGCTGGAAAATGTTAACTAAGTTTCAGCAAGCACTGCTAGGGTTAGAGTTTTAGAACAGGGTAGGGTTGTATATAGAACGAATCCTATAAACTTATTTGTGGTCAAACCCAATTGATGTTATAGTATTTAATTCTGTACTACCATTAGGCCTCATGTTATTAAAACTCCATTCTCAGGGCCTTGCTTTCTCTTGCCTTACTTCTCATGGTCATTGGCTTAGCTGCTCTGACATCACTGAAGGGGTTTTCCAGGTTTGTCCCATATCAGGCAGCTAGGCACTTAGAGGGTTAATTTACTTGAAAATAAAGTCAATTAAGATGTTGCTACCTAAATTCTGGGACCTCTGACATTTATTATTCCAGAAATAATTGTGTGGTTACTTCACCCTCAAGCTGCATCCCTTTATTAACCTGTTCTGGCATGTTTATGAATGGGCAGATTATGTAATCATTGAAGTCGTATCCATTTTCCAGCTTTGAGCCTCACTTGCATGGTTCAAACACAGTGGGAACCCAGTTGCTCTCTCTAAAGATCTTGATGGAGCATGAGCTGATTCAGGTTGTTGTTATGGATCAGCTAGAGCTGACTGGGGTGCCTGAAGTCCTGCAGCAGTGTTCATTTCTAATACTTCATGCTGTATTAAACCATGAGGTGTGTGGCATCCTTCAGATCACTAGTCTGAAGAATGGCACCAGGCAAACATCATGCTTACATAGAGACTAATTAAGTCCAGACTTAATTCGTTACTGGATCCCTGGTAACAGCCATGAGATCCAAGCCTACTCACAGCTTTTTCTGAATGCGACATGTGAGTAGAAATGGCGGTAGATGTCATCCAGGGGACATCTAAGTTTTCATTCTGTAGAGGAATTTGTCCAAACCAGGTCTGAAACACTGTCTTGAGCGATGCTGCTTACGCTTGTCATCTCTCTTCCTCACATAGTTCAAATCCTTGGGTACAAATGGTTGCAGAAAGGAGAAAGCTTCCAGAGTAAAAATGCGCCATAGTTGGTGACCTTGTTGCAGCAGATGGGGATCTGTTGCTGGGTCGCGCGCCGGTTGATCTGTAGTGTGTTTGCATTCCCTCTTCACTCCTCCCTATTAGGCTGTTCGGTCCACCAAGCACGTACGGGCGCCCTGACTCTCCATTTGCTTCTGCGTCCCCGAACCACTGTTTTGCCCCACATGGCTCTGGGCGGTGGAGCACAAGGTGCTAGTAGAAATCAAAACAGCATACAAGCCTGAGGTCTGTCTGCCCCACCTCTGCAAATGGATCTTCTCGATACGGCGTCTGTGCTTTTATTTTTATCATCACATCTTTTTTCCTGTGGAGCTTGCTGGAGAAGAATCGGTGCAATACCTGTACACACTCTAGACTGCTGTTGTGTTTTTATCTTTGCTTTTGTTTAAAAGCTGTGGTATCTTAGGCATTACAACTTAGGATCGTATTTTAAAAGTAGTCCAACACAGTGTGCACTTCGAAGACAAGTGAAGAGAGGGGAACCGGCCGTTTGCAGCCTTACAGGATGGAGAAGCAAATGACGGACTTTCCTGTTGTTGAGAAAGGCAGCTGACATGTGGCTTCCAGGGTTTCTGCTTTGTCTTGGAGATGCTGCCTGGCCGCTGTTTGCTTGTGGCTGACACATGACACTGCTCAAGCAAGGATCTTCGCTTAGTCAGCAGAAATATTAGCCAGACACGTCTGGCTTCTGAGGAGCCCTTGGTGGCAGCAAGGCCCTGAAACAAATTGGCGTGTATGAGCAACTGTGCGAGGCGTTTGTGCCATATGCCGCATGGGAAGAGAGAGGGAAGAACTCACTAACAAACGTTAGAGTGACTACTAGAAAGAGGGCTTGGTATAGCAAGTTTTTCCTGAGGACTTTCTGAAGTCACAGGTCGGCGTGGGTGCAGAATCTCTATCTGAGGGACCTGGGGAGGCCAGATGTGGCCCCTCAGGGCTGGAGGTCTACACTCTTGCTATAGGTGTTCATGCTGGTGGTGCCATGAGATTTGGCTGAGGAAGTTGACTGCAAGCAGTTATTCCTGAGAACTACTTAAATGTTTTGCATAAACTAGGCAATGTGGCTAATAGGAATGATGGGAGTTGTAGTCCAAAATATCCAGAAGGTAACAGGCTGGGAAAAGCTGGAATATATCCTTAATTAGGCCAGTATACCAGACTGTCTTGTCAAAGGTGGAAATCTTCAACTTTAACACGGGGTATGTTATTTCCTGGGACCGCTTAACCTGGCTTTTCTGTCCTTGATATGCCTTCTGCCTTGCTTAAATTTGAATCTGGTGAGTACAGACTGTTTTTCTTGGTATATTTTTATATCCACTGGCATTTCAACTTGTCAGTCTATCCCTCCTCTTGCCATCTCCTCCTTTTTGAAAGAGGTGATGCTGCTTTTTCGTTTTCTGGTTTTGATGCCGGCAGCATGCAAACTGCTGAAAAACCACCCCCCACTTTCACGTGAGTGGGGTGGCCCTTGCAGAGCATGGCAGTGCAGCCTCCTCAGAAGGTGCTGGACAATCTGTAAATGACAGAGTAGAAATATGTTGTATTGCCTCCAGCACATGAAGAGGTAATTCATGCCTCTTATATAAAGCTGTCTGCAGTTTGTCTCCAACCAATAGCATTCAAAGAATCCTCGAGTGTGAGTTTTGTTTTTAAATAAAACATTAGGGAGAATCAATAACTCTCTGCTGAAAAATGTTTACGTGGCTTGCAGCACATTCTAAAGCATGCAAGTAAATAACTGTTTGTTCAGAAAGAAGTCTTACTTTGATGGGGGGTTTTTTCCTACATAGCTAGTTAGAGAGCGCTGCTTTATAAGCACGTGATTCTTCCTGATTTAATTTGTACTCTGCCTCTCAGCCCTCCAAAAAGTGCAGGACCGCCTTGCAGATAAGTTCCCTGGGGGGGCAGCAGCTACTCATGCTCAGCTCCACTCTCCCACGTGCTTTATCCCTCGTCTCTTCACCAGATGGGTCTCATTTTACCATCGAGTGACGAAGCTCACACGCACAGCAGCTGTAGGGGCTGCGTTCTCAAGGTCAGAAGATCTTACAGGTCACAAATGATGCCAGAGTTTGCTTCAATGCCATGGTGTGGCATCGGCTTCCTTTAAGGCAGCCGTTAGGAAAATGCTCTTTCTTACAGGCAACATTGGAGCACAGGGGATTCTGGGCATTGTGTGTTTCCCCCCTGCAGCAACAACTTCACGAGCTCTGGTAGTCTGTGTGGATAGTCCTGGATTGTGTTGGTTTTTTCACTTCGGTAAGCATTTGGCAGCCGTGGAAATTAAGTCACTTTCTTGAGGTACCTTATATACCATATCAAATGGGTACCCCATGTCTTTTTCTTCTGAGCACAGGACATGGTTTAGCTTCAGGTTGTTTCATATAACCACTACTTAGTTTTGTTTTGTGTTTTTAATTCATGAGGACTTTCCTGTCCTAGATGATGAGCTATCCTTTCAAAGGCCTGGTTGGAGTTTTCTTTAGATTAAAGAAGGTGCCCTGAGGGAGAGCTTGGCAATCTCAGGATTACTTCCATTTCCACATTTCTTTTGAGGGAATGTTACAAAAGAACACCTCACCTTCTGTAAATCTCAGCCTGTGTTGTGTGTTGAGCATTGCATCTTTCTTTATTTTTAAAAATTGCTTGTTTGCCTGAAGTTCAGGCAAAACTGAATATTTGGGGCTCACATGTTGCCTCCTCTATACGCACCACTCAGTTCAGAAAGATGTCGATGAATGTTTGAAAGAGATCAAATGTTTGTTCAAATGTGGGCGAGTTGTTAGAAAGGAAATGGCTGGTGAGCCTGAAGCCTACTTCCTGTTCTGCCATGAGTGGAATCCGAGGGATAGAGTAGAAAGCAAATCAGCCCCAGATTCAGCCAGAATAAAAAACAAAGAGTAGTTTTTGTTGAAATAATTCAAGCCAATAAACTTTGGTTTGGAAGAGGTTCTTGCATTAAAATTAGAAAGCATGACACACAAGCCTTTATTAATAACATCTTAGAATGGTAATGACAAGCATATTTGAACCATTCCCATTGTTCTGTTTCTGCCATCTGTTCACACACCCACAGCAGCAAGGCTTTTAAATCTAAAAATCGAAAAAAGTCTACTTTAAGATCTGTTCTTCCTATAGCTGATGGCCTGGAAGTCCAAGTTCTTTTTCTAATTTGCACTTTGGTTTATTTTACACCTTTTTAAAATAGCTTAATTTCAGCTAAAATTGTCATTTTGTAGGTTGCACTTCGTACCATCCAATTATTACTGGTATTTTAGACTGGATAGCAATGTCAATGCATGACAATAACTGTTATAAACTCATTTGGAAGACAATGTGTGTTGTAAGAAACTGTTTATGAAAGAAAGCCCTAGGCTTTGGGAATAATAGGTTCAGGTCTTACTAAATTCAGTTTTAATTAGTTAATTGTATGTTTTGCAAGTAAAAAGAATGATTGGTTATAAAATCCAGGCAGGGCAGTTTCACTGAATCTTATCCTAAAACTTAATGTTTCTGTGTGTATAGTCAGGGATGTCACTAGAGCTGGGTAATGAACCCTTTTTTTTGACATGGTGGGGAGAAAGAGGTTTTGTACTTTCTACAACAGTTGATTATACTCTCGTTTCTCTTCAGATCATTTAAATCTTTTGCCTTTTACAACAGTTGATTGAAGTTAGTTTCTTACATTCTGTATAAACTGGATAGCATCATTTATGCATAATGACAAAAGAGTATGGGTTGTCCTTGACTTGGGTGACATGTGTGGACCCAGTACAATAGTTTAGTGCAGGGGTCCTCAAACTTTTTAACGAGGCGAGGCAGGGGCAGGCACGCGCCGTGAGGTGAGCGCATGAGGCAGTGGCTTGCTCGCTTGGAGATAAGTTTCTCAAAGCGAGCAAACAGCTGCCTCCCCATGCGCGGGGCAAGGTGGGCGGCTGCGGGTGCATGTGCGGGCACGGGTGTGTCCGGCGGGTCCAAATGGGCATGGCAGGCTGGATAAAATGGGCATGGCAGGCCAGATCTGGCCCCCGGACCGTAGTTTGAGACCCCATGGTTTAGTATGACTTGTTAAGCATGAACAATCCAGGAAGAGAACCCATGTTTGGTTGGTGCATTGCGAACACTGGTTTCCTTGTGATTAACAACCCCCAGTTAAACCATAAGAACTCTAAACCATAATGTAGAGTTCTTGCATAATTACAATTCAGCCAGAACTCACAATTCAATGATAACTCACATGGTGCTGTACTCAGGGTGGTTGTTACGTGTGGATCAGGTCAATGAGAATACAGGCAGTCCCCAGGTTATGTATGTCCAGGTTACGAACAACCTGTACCTACAAATGCGCAAACTGCTATAAACCCTTTATGAATTTCTCTAGTGAAAATCCATGGCTATCTCTAGTGAATAGCTATGACCATCTCTAGGGAACTGTGGACACTGAAGACGCTTCACCAAATGTGTTGTGTAGTTCTCTATTCAAAGCTTTTTTCAAGTTAGTCATTGCTATCTCTAGGGAACTACATGATACTTTTTGGCAACACGTCTCACTGGCCATGTAGTTCTCTAGAGATACAGTATTTACATCTTTTGGTTCCAGGGCATCCAGACCCTGGACTCCAGTGGTAACCCCCCCCCACCCCCACCCCACTCCTGCAGCGTAATCAAACTCTGACTCTCCAGTACTAGGTCCATCTCTATCATCATCAGTTAGAGTTAATGTTACCACAAGAATGTCCTAAATGTTTTAAGAACTGTTTCTTTTATTTGTTTTTACAATACTGTGTACTGCATACATATGAACATACACACAGATTCTCTCTCTCTCTTTCCCCCTCCCTCTGTCCAGTACTTTGAGTCACTTTGTTTTTACTGCATTGTTATTAACGCTGTTGTATTGCGTTCAAGATGTTTTAGTGAATATGGAAGTGTTAAGTGTTTTATATGCACAGAAAGGTAAAACATATACATATACTAAGACAAACTTTTTGCTTACTCATGTGATCTGACTTAACATACAAATTCAACCTAAGGACATTCTCATGAACAGAGCTTCTTGGGTCAGGGTGATGTGATATGATGAAGTGGCTTTCATATTTATATAGATTTTAGCATGATTTGATTAATTTCTGAATCTCCAAACTATGTCATTTCCCTGAAACAGAAAGAAATGGTCTGTTCCTGCAGGCATTTTCCAATACAAAGCTGCCACTTTGAAGTAGTAAGCATAGTTGTTAAAAATCCATTTTCTCTCACTTAGAAATTGAGGGGAAGATGAGGACCTAAAATCTGCCTGTTTTCAGAGTATACTAGGGCAAGATGTAAGCCACTCACCCTTCCCTAAAACAATTGGTACTTTTTTTTCTATCGAGTGAAAAGAGAAACTATGGTCATATACTTGAACATTTATATATACATCGCACACGCGCGCACACCCCTAATCTTAAAACAAGCCAGTTTCTTTTGAAAATTAATTGTAATTAATGTTTGAAAAGATTATGTATAAAATACTAACTTTCTCTTAAAATAGCAATTACAATTGAACCTCATCATAAACATGCTGAACACTTAGATTTTCATAAAAATGAAGTTATCTCCTACTCAAATGTAGTCATTTTTTCAGTTTTTCATCTCATGAAAATGGTTCTGCCCAGCTTAACCACTTGTTGCTTGAAAGTTCTGGGCTTTCCGTTTCTCTGGCTAAAGACACGTGTAAGAAATATGGGCCAATGATAGGACTGTTCCATATACTATCCATGTATGTTGGAAAGAATGTGTGATTGTGCAGGTCAGTGAAGGAATGGTTCTGGTATATACACTAGAAAGATAAAAGAAATTGGATAGACTTTCTACTTAGTATGCAGAACCTTCAAGTCATAGTGGGCAACATGAATATTCTGCGCATTTATTGGTGAATATATTGCGCCCTGGTGAAGAATATGCTTACTGAATGGACAAAGTGTGAAATATCTTGGTGGCTGAATGTTCTGACTTCATTTGCAGATGAGGCATATAAACTGGGCAATAGGTAAAATATTCTGTAAACTCTTTCGTGTGAGCACATTTTCCATGCTGTCCATGGAAAGTAAAAAATGCTTGGCTTTTATATACATTCTCCATCCAGCTTGCAGTTACCACAGTACAAAAATTCTGCACTGATAAATATTTCTTACATTGAACTGAAATGCTTAGTTCATGTTTGCATAGCACATTAAAGTGTATTGATGCTGATTGAAATTCCCCTGCTCCAGATTTTATATACAGCATAAGGTGCACCATCCAATAACTGAATCCATTTATTTGAAAAATTAATATAATAGGAATAATTTGTAGAATGTACAAGTCCTTAGAAAAGTACTTTTACACAAGGCATGAATAGATTGATATTAAGATCGAGGTTTACCTTCTAAACCAATGTCTCATTTCCAACTGGAAATGTTGGTGAGCTATCTAAGATTCATCTTAGATTACTGTATTTTTTGCTCTATAAGACTCACTTTTCCCCCCCTCAAAAGTCTGTGCGTCTTATAGAGCAAATATGTGTGTGCAGTAAGTCTGTTAGATGTGCAGCCCATGGGGAAGTGATGGGGAATGTGCCTGTGATTATGTGCCCATTTGATTCAGAATATTTTTTTTCTTGTTTTCCTCCTCTAAAAACTAGGTACAGTAACTTTATTTATTTAAGCATCGATTTTTAAATGTATATACTGCAACCTATAGCCCAATTTAGGGCTTTCTGGGCAATGAACATTATGTTAAAATGTGTAATACAGTAAAAGAGTTCAATTAATTATCCAGTTCCCCAGCTCCTCATCCCAACATCTGATGATCAGACTTGCGCTGGTCCTGAACATAGACACCCTATTTAGGCATCACGGAAGTAGCTTTTGATTAACCTGTGCCCCATGGACAGGTTCATTTGACTTGGTGGCCTCCAGGTCTCTCTGTGGTACTAATCATTCTCACCTGTAGTGAAGGTGTCTACATGAGACAGTGTCTGCAGTTTTGATACGCTTATCCTAAACCTAAATCGGTACGTCTATTGAACGTGTGGCTGATTGTCTTTCCCAGCTTGCCTTTTGTCCTTCGTAACCAGTGTATTGTAGAGGCTGAGTACAGTCTGTCTAGCAATTCTCCAATTTGAATCCAAGCCACGGCTTTGATTTTAATTTTGATACGTGATATAATTTGTCAGCTTGTCTTGCAAGCAGCAGTTCTGAAGGACAGCCTGTACAGTTCTGAAATTTAAAACATTCTAAATCTTAGCTCACCTTTCTGCTTCTCTTCCTGCACTTACCGTATTTTTCGCTCTATAAGACGCACCTGACCATAAGATGCACCTAGTTTTTAGAGGAGGAAAACAAGGAAAAAAATATTCTGACTCAAATGGGCACATCATCACAGGCACATTCCCCATCACTTCCCATGGGCTGCACGTCTGACAGACTTACTGCACACACACATTCGCTCTATAAGACGCACAGACATTTCCCCTTACTTTTGAGGGGGGGGGAGTGAGTCTTATCGAGCAAAAAATACGGTACTTACTCCATTCCCCACCCCACCCCCACTTCCTTTTGGTCTTTACTTTCCTTTAAAATATGTGTTTGAAAAGAAGTGGGGAAGGGAATAATGGCTGTGTGGCTGCTGTGGCTGCCTGGATCTGGAAGACCAATTACCTGTTGAAGACCAAGTTTTCTCCCTATTTATTTTCCAGTATTTTTGCCCTGCTTTTCAGCCGGAAGGTATTTGCCACAACCATTTACAAAGGTAATGACACAGGAATCTTAAAATTCCAGTGCACACAAAAAATGGCAGGTGCAGCAGTTCACACAAAGTTGTACCCAGTCCTGACCTAGCTCTGGCTGTGTCCACCCGAGTCCCTGTGGTCGGCACTGGAGCAGGGTGACGGTGAGAGCTGGAGCCTGAGCTGCAGCAGGAAGAAGGTTCTTCCCTGGCGGAAGATTCTCTTGCTGCTATCAGGGAGATCCAACCAGAAGCTTCGTACTTTTCTGCCAATCTCAAGAGCTAGTGCTGTGTGCTTACAACCCTGACATCCAGGTTCAGATTGTTTCACACACCTCTTCAATCGGGATTGTGAGACTCTCGACCATAATTATTACCATTATTATGATTATTTATTGGATTTCTGTACCACCCCCTAGCCAAAGCAGTATGTTCCATGATCAAGTCCTAGAGTCCTTGGCAATAGATTTAGGAAATTCATTCCATTAAAAATGAGCACAGAGAAGCACATGCAGGAATTTAAAGTCAGCTGTGAGGCAAATGACCATAGGGCAGCCTTCCCTAATCTGGCAGATGCCGCTACTCATTTCCATGCTGGCCATAGTAGTGGAAGTTGCAGGCTAATAATTCGTACTGCAGCAGCTTGGGAAGCCTCCCCTTGGACATGGGTCTTTGGTTGCAAGATTGCAACAAAACTGCGCCTGCCAGACCTAAGGGGCTACAGCAGCAGTGTCAGCTCTTTTCTGTGGGGGAGAGGATTTTTGTCAAGAGGAGGAGGGGAGACAGCAAGCCGAAGGGAAAGGGAAAGAAGGAGATGCCCTGAAAAGAGAATGCATCCTGCCATGGCCTTGCTCTTTCAAAATTCCATTCAGTTTAAAAAAAGGGTGGGGTGAGAGAGAGGTTGCGGGGAGGTACTGATTTAGTGTTTCTCAGGAATTAAGAGCAAACTCTTAAATGCTGTCAGCCCAAAATAGCTTTTAAATAAAGCAATAAAACAGTAAGATTTTTTAATTTTGGCCTCACAGTGCTGGAGGCGACCACAAGTAGAAACAAATATGATGCAAGCTCAGAGACATTTCCTCTAAACCATGATTACAACCACCACCTACACACACACACACACACACACACACAAATATATGGGGGGCGGGGAGAGAGAGAGATTTTTCCTTTGGAGATTTGGCAGTAGTTCACCCCTTTCAGCTGCAAATCAAAGATGGAACAACAATCTGGAAGTCTGTGGCTTAACATGCATTTATTTGAAAAATGCAGTTTTTAACTCATTCTACCTTGGGTATTTCCAAAGAGATACATGCATTGAATGCTATACAGTTGTAAACAAGTGGATCCATAGTGTTACTGCTGGCAGGTTAGAGACCGCAGCATCCTAATCTGGTAAATTACTTAGTGTAAACTTGTGGATGGCGATTATCTTGGTTGCCCGTGGCAAGTATGAGTTGCTTCTCAGTAATATGGCTGTGGAGTCTCTCAGCATTTTTTCTTTTATGGATGTTATAAATAGCTAAACTTGGACAGGTGGGCAAGTAACATTTGGGGACTTACTTGGTAGGCTGTCTTAGGTTATTGGGAGAACTAGAGTATTTAGCACTCTCAGTATAGCAACGTCTTTCATTCTTAGTTTTCCTTGCTCTGTTGCATTTTCTTGTAACTAAGAATATTGCCTGGTTGATTAAACCTTTGTTACTTGTGTTCATTCTAATCATTCACTTGAGATATTAAGGGAACCATTGCATGCATGTTGAGGCAGAAAAAGGTTCTGCAACTCCCAGCATTCCCCAGCTAGCCATGCTGGCAAGAGCATGCTGGGATTGCATAAACTTCCCTATGAGGAAAAAAAAATGTGTGCTACATGTCCAAAAGTAGCCAGATTGTAATATCTCTTTGGTGCTCTTCAAAGCCCAAGTGCCCCTACCAATCAGAATCTAGGGCAAAGATGAGCAGGTATTTTATTTAAGTCCTATTTTAACTGTTAATGTTGGTTTTTGGTTGAGGTTTTCTGTTGTTGGTTTAGAAGTTATGTATGTTGTGGTTTGTGTTGGTTAGCAGTAATATTTTAGGTGGTTTTTTGTTTATATGGGTGGGATTGGATATTTAATTTATTTATATTTAGTGGCCGAGATGCACCGGGGGGGGGGGGATAAATTATTTCAATATTTGTATTATTTTTGTATTTTAACCTATGTTGTAAGCCGCCCCGAGGCTTTGTTGCGATGGGGCGGCCTATAAATGTTTTAATAAATAATAAATAAGGTAAAGGTGTGTGGGGCAAGTGGAGGACTTGGCTCATTTCTGAATGGATCCATTAAATTATGTTGGCCAAAATGCTTTGAAAAGGTCTGCAGTCTTGGACACAATGGAAAAGGGGATGCAAATAGGTTTCCAGATGGGGGAAGGGCAGGGTCGGATCGAGGCCTGCCCTATCGGTATCCCCGGGTACGTCCCTCCTACTTGGTCTAGCAGAACGTCGGCTGCTGTTCACTCTTACGCGAACCGGAATGCTGCCGCAGTGTGGGCGAGGTCTGCATGCGGTTTCCTCTAATGTTGGAAGAGCCTGGCCTTTGTCTGCAGGGGCCCCACTGAGAATCCAGGTATTGGCTTCACAGAGCCGTTTTGCAGCTCTGTCGCTCTCCCTGTGCCCTCACGTGTCATGCCTTCATTATTATGGGCAGATCATTGTGGGGTTTTTATGATGCCCAAGTTCAAACGTGCTATGCACAGTTTTAGAATTTTGTCTTTGGGGTTTGCTTTTTGACATGGTGTTTCAATGTATTTTAGGAATAGGAGGATTGCAAGAATTTGTACTGAAGTCAGCAACACTCTCCTCATCCCCAGCTTGCCCACCCTTCCTTCCACTCAGCTTTGAAGCAACACCCATTGTACGAGTTGCTGTTGAACCAAAGCACCCAAGTAAGAGTTCTCTCTCTGTTTCTTAAATCAACTCTCGATATTTTCTGCATTCATTAAATGAAGTGTACTTTTGAAAACCATAGGGGTGGTCAGCAGCAGCAGTAAATGAACTGAAGCAAATACTGGCTGGGGCGTGGGAACCATCTGCATAACTGCATTCGGACATAGCGCACACATTCTGAAGGAAGGGCAGTGAATGTGACATGTAGCTCTTGTTTTGCTCATTTACACTGTGTTTCTTCATATGTATATTTATAGTCTCACTGCTGCAGACTGGGCCTTGCTTGTCGGGAGAGAATTATGCCCCTTTGCTAGTGGTTTAAAAAGAAAAAAGAAAAGCGAAATCCCCCCTCATCCCTCTCATGCCATGTGTCTTTCTAAGTAAAATGTTACTTTTCCCGACTGTCTAACCATTCTTTGTACGCAAAGTATTTCTCTCCAGCCTGCAGTCTCTTCTTCCTGGTCTCTGCTTATATGTAGTTTTATATGTAGTTAAGTTTTTTGGCAGCATTTCATTTGAACATGTCTTTGTCTTCCCAGGTGAGATGCCACAGCTGGTCAAAGGTATGAAGCTTTTAAACCAAGCTGATCCTTGTGTACAGGTTTTGATCCAGGAGACAGGGGAGCACGTGTTAATTACAGCAGGAGAAGTCCATCTTCAGCGCTGTTTGGATGACTTGAAAATGAGGTTGGTTTCAGGGGAGGCAGCAAGAGAGAAGGGGGGGAAATGTGCAAGGTTTCATGATGTGATGCAGCATTTGCAAGACTACTAAATTTGTAGGTGCAGTTTAACATATGGAAAAGGTCAAAGACTGCCTCACTCAGTCCTTATTTCACTCTTTCTGGTACACCAATAAATATTTCTAATAGCTATGAAATCAGCTAAATTTGGAATGCCACCGACAGTTCCATTCCTACATGGTTCATGCTTTCAGCAAGATCACTCCTTCCTTTGCATTGATTTGCGGTACGGATATGTGCATTCCTGGGAGAAAGCCACCTTGATGGCCCATTTAAGAGATGAAAGGTAAGGGAGAGAACCTTATTAAAAACTAACAAATGGCACATGCATTTTTAGCAGCGTGGTTGGCTACAGCTGCACAGCATATGTGCACCGCATACACATGAAGTACAATATGTACGTGTAGTTGTAGTACATGACTGTACTGCAGGCGTAGCTGATATAAGGCAAGATGAAGCCACTTCCCCAGGCAGCAGTTTCTAGCCTTTATTAAGGACAATAGCATGGGAGGCAGACAAACTGGAACCGAGGGCACAGTCTATCGGGACACTGTCCTGTGTAAGCCTAACTGAAACTCATGGAAGTTGTACAAGAGCATAGTTCCTGTTCATTTCAAGAAGACACATGCAGGAGAGCTTCTGGTGCATGGTGTCCTTCGTTAATCAGCGTGTGTATAGTGGGTTGCTCTTTAGACATTCTTTACCAGACTTCCAAATGTCTTTTGGTGAAGGCTGAGAGACAGAAGAATGTTTGACCAAGATGGCATGGCGTCACAGCTGTGAATGAACAGGCGCGCGCTGGCTCCTGCCCACCTGCTTCCACCAAACTAAACAACCAGGAGATGCCCTGTCTGGAAGTCCTGACTTGGCACTGTGGGTTGTCTTCCCCCAGCAACCCAGAATACCCAGCATGGATACCTTGATCCGCAATAGTTCCTCCTGGCTGCAGGGGAAGCAATCGGGTGGCGAGAAGCAGCACGCTTGGCCAGTCCTGCTTCACGCGAAGTGACAAACGGTTTGGGAGAAAACCCAGCCGAACCCGGGTTATTGCGATGGCCGTGCTGG
This sequence comes from Varanus salvator macromaculatus, assembly GCA_023646645.1. Classification (NCBI taxonomy): domain Eukaryota; kingdom Metazoa; phylum Chordata; class Lepidosauria; order Squamata; family Varanidae; genus Varanus; species Varanus salvator. Next base: position 13,012,125 of record JAIXND010000786.1, read on the forward strand.
GCCTCTGCGTGCGCACCATCTGTTAGCAATCAAACAGATTTGCTCACATAGAGGTGTTGCCAGCAAAGGAAGTTTCCTTATGTGAAGTGAGCACCTTCATTTGGTAAACCCGGCTGTGTTGCTTCCCCTGCTCCTTGTCCCAGATGTGAGTGTGAAAGTAGACTTGGTTGAAATAGTATATTTTCACAACACCCAGACTTTTTTTTGTTAATGTCTGTTACTGTCTCGGTGGTTTTCCCAAAAGAAATCAAGGGTTAAACTGAGCTTGCCCTCACATTTTAATTATAAAACATTATGTATGTTTTCCCAAATCATTTGGTTACAGCAATTATCCATCTAGAATCCTCTTCTTAAAACCTCCTTAAGAGCCAATTTTATCAAATGCTTATGATTGCTCTTGTAAAGCTTGAACATTTATGCAAACTTGTGTGCCAAATTTAGCTTGTCATCTGTATAGTCTTCAGTCCCTGCCAAGATCTTCCCTGTCCCAATGAAGGTGAACTCACTTGTTCAGCTCAAGTGATACATCATACTTGCCTCTTGATGGGGGTCTGACCTACCTACACAGTTGTGATAATAAAATAAGAGGCTTTCGTATACCACACTCGGTTCCTTAGACGCTGGCTGAGTTACACGTATGAATGCTTCTCTGCCATCCCATTGTTTTTCTTTAGTTCCGATTAAAATGCAAGATACAGACGAGCGGCCTAGTTGCACTGTGGCAGCAAGAGAGCCACAACTGTAAGGGGACCCTGTTCCATTCCTGATTTCCCTGACAGGGTCTGATTTTCCAACCAATGCAAACAATGTGGTTAGCCAGTGGGCATGATAATATGAGCAGCACCTCCTCCTTGCTGCTCTTGCTGAATAATTGCTTCATACCACAGGAAGCAGAGGTCTGTGATGATAATGTGAAAGGGTGATGTGGGCATCAAGCGATAGCTGCTGTTTATTCACTATTGGAATCTTTGAACCCTGCCTCTTCTCTGCTTTCTGGCCTAACGTTAGTGTTTTGGCTTTCTGTAGGTTTGCCAAGGTAGAAATTAGTGTATCAAAACCGATTATTCCGTTCCGAGAAACCATCACAAGGCCACCCAAAGTTGACAGGGTGAATGAAGAAATAGGAAAGCAGCAGAAAGTCGCTGTCATACACCAGAGTAAGGAGGAGCAGAATAAAATCCCTGAAGGTGTGCAGGTTGATTCAGATGGGCTCATAACAATAACAACACCAAACAAATATGCTACCCTTTGTGTCCGAGCCACACCACTTCCTGAAGAGGTAACTCAGCTTCTTGAGAAGAACAGTGACTTAATTCGAACCATAGAAAGGTTCGCCTCCTATTTCAATGAAGGTAAGAAAACTCAGGAGGTGAATAAGAAGACCCTTGACCAGATACAGGAGTTTAAACAAAAACTAGAACAAAACCTGCAGGGTTGGAAATGGAGAAATGCTGTTGATGGGATCTGGTCCTTTGGCCCCCGAAAATGTGGACCTAACATTTTGCTGAACAGATCTGAGGGCTACAAGAGATCTGTGTGGCAGTGCCTGGAAGGCGGCAAACCAACAAAAGAAGGAGGCCTGTATCGGGATTTTGATAACAGCATAATCAGTGGATTTCAGCTGGCTACACTTTCAGGACCGATGTGTGAAGAACCACTTATGGGCGTCTGCTTTTCTGTGGAGAAATGGGATATGAGCAAATTTGAAGAGCAAATGTCACTTAATAAGCAGGACTTGGAGCACAGGAATGCTCAAGAAGAGACAATGGGAATGGAGGGAGCGGCCCCTGTACTGAGGGTCAAAAATACAGAATTGGTTTCTGAAAATGAGCTCCAAGAAAGTGGTCGAGCCAATCTCAAATCATCCAGTAAGTGCAAAGGAGAGACCTTGCTTGCAGACTGTTATGGCCCTTTCTCTGGGCAGCTGATTGCCACCATGAAGGAAGCATGTCGTTACGCCATGCAAGCAAAGCCGCAGAGGCTCATGGCTGCCATGTACACCTGTGAAATTATGGCAACAGCAGACGTACTAGGTAAGAACAAAATCAGCAGCTTGTATAAATACCCCATCTGTCCAGAAACTGTGTCTCTGGCTGGAACACTGAGCTTAAATAATTTTGTTTTTCTAGAAAATTATTTTTCTTTCTGTGGCCTCCCACATGGGAATGTCTGGTTGAATCAGTAGTATTTCCCCCATTCTTGGTCTATCTGCATTTATTAGTTACCATATTTTTCGCTCTATAAGATGCACCTGACCATCAGACGCACCTAGTTTTTAGAGGAGGAAAACAAGAAAAAAAATATTCTGAACCAAATGGGCGCATGATCACAGGCACATTCCCCGTCACTTCCCCATGGGCTGCACGTCTGACAGACTTAATGCGCACACATATTTGCTCTATAAGGCGCACAGACATTTCCCCTTACTTTTGAGGGGGGAAAAAGTGAGTCTTACAGAGCAAAAAATACAATATTTGAAATAACAACTCCTGTATAATACCTTCTGTTCATGCTTTAAGTTCTTCTAAAGGTTAAGAGCAATGTGATACTGAGAGACCATCTAGCTTGTAAGCCTATTTTGCACCTGAAAATAGTAGACAGTGAAGAGAAAGAGTCCATGCAGGGTGAGATCATGGTTACAAATCACACATAGCAGTGAGAATCAACTGCAGTGTTACTGTAGGGATAGTTCCAACAATTATGTGATGAATGGAACATAGTCCAGCTTTGAGCCAAGCCCCTCTTCCCAATTCACTTCCTCCAAATCTCATCACTTTCTTTTTTCTTTTGCATTACACTGCTTTGTTTTTGAATTGTCTGATGACTAATTTCGGATTTGCCTTTGATTTTTAAATTCTAAGATACCTGAGGTTTTCCCACGTTTTATGGTAGCTAATGACTTTGTTTCCTGAAGCTTTCTTTGTCTCTCTCGTTGTGTTGAACTAGTTCTCCTAATTCAGTAATTATCTGAATGGATGAAAAAGATGTGATAAACTCAGAAAGCTCATTGAACCTCTGTGCCTTTGCAGGTCGTGTGTATGCCGTCCTGTCCAAGAGAGAAGGCCGGGTCTTGCAAGAGGAGATGAAAGAAGGTACAGATGTGTTTATTATCAAGGCAGTGCTGCCCGTAGCAGAGAGCTTTGGCTTCGCTGATGAAATCAGGAAGAGAACGAGTGGCCTGGCCAGCCCACAGCTGGTGTTCAGCCACTGGGAGGTAAAACTTCTCTTCACTCTCGTCTGCCTTGGCGTACAATTCCTTGTAGATGCTGCGGAAAAGAGTAATAAAGTGAAGGGAAGAGATTAAATTATGGTCAAAGCTTACTGAACTTTTATTTTGCTCTTTGTAAAACAAGCATATGAGCACATTGGTGTCAGGATGCTTTGTTTTATCTGAGACGTGCTTCAGAATACTGATGTCCTGTTACAGCAGGTCTTAGGTGGTTTATAATATCAGAAGAGCTCTGCTGATGAGCGCAGCAATGTTTCCAACAGTGTCAGCCACATAACATGGGAAAATATGGTTCATAGAACCATGCATGGCGTTGGGAACAGTGCATAGAGATCCCTATGGCAGTAGATTCAAGACAGACAAAAGGAAATGTTTCTTCCCACAACACAGTTATTAGCTTACAGAGCCACAAGAAGTGGTTGTGGTTCTTTAGTGTAGACCCCTTTAAAATGACAAACCCAAGGGTGTTTATAGGTTTTATCAACAGTTGTTGATCATATAGTGAAACAGAATCATTTTCAGAGGAAGCATTGCGAGATGTTCACCAGGGCTGTTGACTTCATTTATGCCTTCTTTGTGAGCTTTCTGGAAGCATTTGTCTAGGTATTGAGAGAGAAGGTGCCGGACTGAACCACTGACTTCATCCAGCAGAGCTGCCTTTACTTTCTTTAGCCAACAAATTAACTAAACAACATAGAGGAAATCACTAGTTCTTGTTTTTCTTTGTGGTGGGGTTGGTGCTTGGTGAAAATATCTTTTTATGAACTATTATTTTTAGGAGCTTGGATCTGTTTGAAATGCTGAAATAGATGCCATGGACCAAACATTATTTATGTTTTCAGAGGTTCTTTGCAGGTTGACAGCAGCAATAAAATGAATGGCTTGCCCTCCCCCAGTTTCCTATCTCCTGTCCGTTCTTCTTGAACTGTGCTTTCCTCAAACCATGTAATTTACAGTCAAGAGCTTTTGAGGGGAACATGCTTTAAAGAATATAAAGGAGAATACAATTACATCCTTCTTTACATTGGTTGCTAGTCTGCAATCTGTTCCCTTTTTTCAGAGACCTGTGTAAGAAAAATACAGACTCGGGTACAAAATGCTCTTTGTAATCCTTGTTGTTCAGGGCTTCTTGTAGGTTAACAGATTTGCCACCTACCAAACATGTATTTTTGACTGGGTAACTTCCCAAATGGACAGAGGGAACACTATGGACATAATCATCTACCTTAACTAGCAAAGCTTTTAATGTAGTGCCCCACAACAGTCTGATAAGAAAATTAGTAAAAACTGGACTAAATAGAAAAACCTATTAGGAGTATCCAGAATTGGCTGGTAAATCATACACAAAGAGTGCTCATAGAAATGTAGAAACAGAGCAAGTCAGAAAGGGCCTCCTGGGCCATCTAGTCTGACCCCCGGCTCCAGCCAGCTCCACTCATGGCCTGCCTACCTTCTCAAACTGGAGGGAGGTAGCTAGTGGGGTGCCGCAGAGTTCTGTCCTAGTCCCAGAGCTCTTCAACATCTTTATTAATGATTTAGATGAGGAAAGACAAGGAAAGATAATCAGATTCGCAGACAATAGAAAACTGGGTGGAATAGTTTATACTCTCTCTATATGTATACTCTTTGCTGTAAGAACTCATAACTATTATCAAGGTACCCCATGTGTTTGAATGAGTGTAGTCCATCCTTGCCAAAGCCAGCAGCTTCCATTTGGGTTGGACTGCAGCTCCCATCATCCCCACCTTGCTTGCTAGAGTTGCACCCCATATGTGTGAACAAGACCAGATTAAACAAAGAAGTGAGGGCCAACTAAACATCAGCTGAACTATGCATAGCTGAGCTGTGTGTGATTCTCTCCCTTACCCTTCTGCAAGTGTGCATGGCCTTGATTTGGATCGGGACCACAGTATTGCAGGAGAGGAGGGTTTAAATTTCTCCTTTTCTCTTGTGATTCAAGAATCTCACCACCTACAAGGGAGCTCAGAGAATATGTCTTGATCTTTTTTCCCTTTGTAAAGCCTCCCCCATGTGTGGAATTTCTGGATGAAAGTGACAGTGGAGGATGGCACTTAAACCCCAAGTACCATAATCTGGTTGAACTCAAGGCCGTGACTCCTGCAGGAGAATAGGGGAGGAACCGTTGTGCATCGCTCAGCTACACGTGATTAAAGGAAGGTTTAGTTTGGCCCTCAGACAGCTCTTCTGAGCTCCTTGGGGGAAAGATAGGATACAAATGTGATTGATGATTGATTAATACTGGTTTAAAAGTTCACTGTCTCAGCCTTATCTATCTCTTTGACAACACACATCTCTTGAGGCAGGTTTTGTTTCCAAAACAGCTGAATTAGAAACAGATATCCTTTTAATACAGAGGTGCAATCTAGTTTGCTCTGGATAGAGAGTACTTTTGACTCATCGTGTTTCCTGCTGTAAATATTGGAAGCTAGTAAAAGGATTTTTAAGTGAAAGATGACACGCGGCACCAGGCTGGAGGACAACCATTTTTTCCTTCCAGATTTCCAAGATCAACAGAAAAAAGGCTCTCTGAGTGTTTCTTTAAAAGCAACTGAGTCTTATAGATCTGGTCCACTTACGCCACAGTCAGTCCTTCAGAGAAGCCAACAGAGAAAGAAAATTGAAACTCCACTCCAGCTGTATGGGCTTCTTTCTGAAGCTTTCATTGAGTAGCTTCTCCAAATGCCATCATGCGTTCAGCAGCAGCCCTGCCGTGCTTCTGAGCCCCACAAGCGAAGACAAAGTCTGGTACCAAACACTGATCTCTGGTAAAAGCACCTGCCTTCCCTCACCAGGAATTCTGATGATTCTCCCTGCACTCCATTGCTGGCAAGTTTCATCCTCCATCCGCCAATAGGCCATAGCTCGATTCTGGGGAGGCTGCTAACCATGCCAGTGGGGCTACTTACCTGCTGTAGCTTTTATTCTGTGCTTTATAGGAGCTCTCTGTGGTGCTTCATAGTGATGAATCTGTTTGTGGGGGTGGAGTTAAGCACCAGCCCAGCCGTCAGCATGTAAGCAAGCAAGCAAGCAAGGTGTGAGTCTTGAGCCTGATCCTTCCAGGGACAGCCACACTTTTGATGACAGCTGTGCAGAAATTTTCCCTTCTGAAAAAAGGACCGTAGAGTTCAGCCATTTTTTTTAAAAAAAATTCATTTAGGGACCTGTTAAGCAGAAATTCTTGCTGTTGGTTTTTGCTCACTATTTTTTCCAAATAGTATTCAAAGCAAGCATTTCCTCTCTCTTTCCAAATCTGCTTTTAGCAGATGGTTGACAATTACAGTTCTAGTTTTCCCATCTCTTTTTTTCTCTCTCTCCTTCCAGTAATGCGGCTCTCTGTACAATTCTTCTTTTTCTAAGGTAATTTCAGATGATCCATTCTGGGTACCAACCACGGAGGAGGAATATTTGCACTTTGGGGAAAAGGCAGACTCTGAGAACCAGGCCCGCAAGTACATGAATGCTGTGAGGAAGCGGAAGGGGCTTTATGTGGAAGAGAAGATTGTGGAGCATGCTGAGAAGCAAAGGACTCTCAGCAGAAACAAATAGCTGCTTCTGCTTCTCAGATAAGTGCAGGCAGATTATCTTTTATCCTGAAGATCCCAAAAAGTCACCTTGGATGTTCTGTGCTGTGTGAGTTTTCTTACCGTCACTTATCTGTGGCTCGAGTTTTAATAAACCTAAGCCTTTTCAAACAGTTTTTTATTATACGCTGTTGCACCCTTCATGTTATATGGGAGGATTTCAAGCTTCCTGCCTCGTGGAAAGTCATTTCACTCCAGCTGATCTTCCGAGAAATGCTTGCAGGTTTTCTGCAGAATCCCTGCCTGCTGCTGGAAAGTCTGGCATGGTGGGGCTGCAGCGATCACTTGAATGCATTTGATTAGGGCACCCCATGTTGAAGCATTACTTGAAAATGTGCTGCTGATCATTCAGCAGTTTAATGTTCTTAGACATAAATTCTTTTTAAAAACTGTGGGTGGCAAATGCCATCCTAAGAAGCATTTTCCCTCCTCAAGAAGGGAAGAGGGGAATGCCTCCTAAAGTGGTGCTTGCTGCACATCTACATAATCTGCATAATCTGAAAAAAAAGCCTGCAAGAATTTACTTCAGAACTGCTGTTTCATCTCATGTGCAAACTTATACAAGCTTAATTTACCAAGACACAAACCCCCAAAACCCTTTTGGGGCACTTTTAGAATTTGAGGAGAGTTGCCAGTGCCACAGGGGCAAGCCTTACCCATTCATGGAACAGCCAGCATGGTAGACCACAAAACATGAATTTCCCGGAAGGCAAACTGGTGGGACTAAAAAAGTAACCTGCCCAAGAAACTTCTGAACTCAAGAATGACATGAGCGGGCAGCACTCCATTTTGAATCATGTTGTCCTTGTCCTTGCAGTTGCTTCTTAAAATTAAAGAAAAACAATATTTTAAAATATAACAAAAATCAGGAGATGCAAGTGCTAAGAGAAGTGTGTTTGAATCCACTGGGGGCCACAGAGACCACCATAGGACATCTCACAGTTTCTAGTTAATCAACTAACAGTTCAGCCCTATGCAAGTTTATAGGGAAATCAGGGGAACTCGTTTTCTCGTGTGCACAGGATTGTAACCTAATTTAACTAGGTCACAACTCCAGTCCTAAGCAGGTCTTCGGTGTTGTCCTCAGTGAACTGAGACTGCCCCCTAAAATGCATCCAGTGCTAACAGTAAGCAGGGTACATTTTCCCTTTACAGAAATGAGTAACAGAGCATTATTCTCTAATTTAATACCTTGTGCTCCCTTTGTGTAACTTAGTTTCTTGCAACCACTTTTCGTGCACATCTGACACAGTGCAACTTCATGCATGATGAAAACCTCTGCAGTTATACTGACTGCATGATAAATAAATGCCAGAATTGTTCTCAGATAAATTGCTTGGGAAGCAAACTGTTCTTCAACAAGTTTATCTTCCTTCTCACAAGTTATCATGGACTCAATTTGGCAAAATATTTTGAAAATGCATACTGAAAATGAGATCAGCAGCAGCTTATATGACTGTTTTTCTCCTAGGACTAAAAATGCAGCTGTCCTGTGGCATTGGATCTAATAATCCTATGGTCATTTACAACTGCAATATTTTAATTAGTTTACACAAGATACTATCAAGATGACTAATGGAATAATATTGCTTCTGCAGCCATTAAGCAGCCTTGAAGAAATTGGGAGAAATGCTTTCTCTGCCAGGTTTTACACTGATTGTCATAGCAACTGTTAAGTGGCAACTAATTTTGAATGTTGGGGCCCTGCCTGCATCTTCAAAGTTAAAGAACAAAATTAAGCTTATCTATATTCTCTCATGGAGGTGATGCACTATTCACACAGGGTGGATATACTCTTAATAGGTAAAGATCCTATTAATGACAACTGACTGTTTTGCTGGGGGGCAAATTCAGTTCCAAAAAGATCCAGCCGATGATGAGCGGCCCTGCGAATGCCCTGGTTCTCAGTGCACTGATTGCAGAATCCACACAGAAGAGGTGGCTGCACTGAACCTGCTCCTGCTCCTGCTTGTTTTGAGTGTTTCATACAGCACCTTCTGTGTACATGGGACTTCAGACGGAAGCAGGTTCGCAGGCCTTTGCACTCAGGACAAGCTTTCACTGTGCCTCTGCAGTCTAGCAGTGAAACAGCAGGAGAGGGGATGGGGAATCTGGACCGAGGAAAGAGAAACATGGACTTGAACTTAGCCATATCTAGTCCCGGCGTGTGACTGGAGGGTAAAAGTATCACCCATACTCACTGTATTATTGTCAATGTACAGTAAAAAGTAAAGGAAAAGGTTCCCGCACGCTTGTGTGCTAGTCATATCTGACCCTGGGCAGTGCTCGTCTCCGTTTGTAAGCCAAAGAGCCAGCGTTGTCGGGAGACGCTTCTGTGGTCATGTGGCCAGCATGACCAAATGCCAAGGCACCTGGAACGCTGTTACCTTTCCCACCAAACTGGTATCTGTTTATCTACTCACATTTGCATGCTTTTGAATTGCTAAGTAGGCAAGAGCTGGGACAGAGCAGGCGCTCACCCCATCACGCGGATTCGAACTGCCAACCTTCCGATCGGTAGCTCGGCAGTTCGACCCACTGCACCGCCTGCGTCAGCTTACGGTACATTAATTCTTTTTGCCGAAGAGCATTTATAATGAACAGAGTCCAAACTTGGCTTTTAATTGGATACGCGCACAATTCTTCTGACCGGACGTCAGTGGAGTCAGGTGCTTTGTGCTGCGCTTCAGCGCATTGCATTGCAGAGAGGTTAGTTCCATGTGAGGCGCCCGACTCTTCAAAAAGGTCTGTTCAGGTATTCTTCCCCCACCCCCAGATCTGTAAGAATGTAGCAGGTCCTGCTTGCGTGTCTTCAAGTGTATTTTTAGTGTTGCGAGTGATAGAAACGTTGAATTGAAAGCTTAGATTTGCTACAGCAAAATGGGCTAAGAGGAAACCATTGGAGGCCACTAGGCCAAACTGAAAGAATTTGCCAGGTGGAGGTAAGACTGAAGGAAGTGGCCAGTGTCAGAGTTTGGTCCCATGGGGTGGGGCATTTGCAAAGTCTCAAACCCAGTAGGGGCTGCACTGGCCCCTGGAGCCCCCTGCCACCCATGCTGTGGCTGCGTGCTCACCTGCCGCCTTGAGTCAGCTGAGCAGTGGCGAGTGCCGAGGAAGAGCGCTAGCTTCCTTTCGCCTTGCCCTCTTCTCCTGGGTCAGAGGGCCTCGCGAAGCAAATGGGCACAGCAGCAGCACTCAGGAGATGGGATTGCTCAGCGTAGGATGCTCCCAGAGGATGTCCTTGCTCACAAAAGCTTGAGCCAGCACTACTGCCAGCAATCTCATCTGCACATCGGGGTCGAGGTCTTCACCCTCTACCTGCCCTCTCCATTTCAGGGTTGCCTCCTGAGAAAAGTGGCTGTTGCTTGCCGAGGTGAGGTGCGCATGACTGCCACAGCTCCGTCTGTTGCAGTTTCTCACTCAAGAAAAACACCTGGAATTATTTGAAGCAGATTTGAGTAGGTACACCCTGGTGACACCTGCTTTCTGTGATGCGGGAAGAGCATTTTACCTCCCAGGATTCTCAAACTGCAGCGATGGGGGCGGAGGGAATGTCTCTGTTCCAAAAATGACATGTTCTGTTTTTTCCACTCAAGTGCTATAAAGGTATGACAGTATTCTTCAAAGTATTACCCTAAACTTGAGGATAAGCGGCTAGTGCATGGGTCCTCAAACTACGGCCCGCGGGACGAATCCGGCCCTCCAAGGCCATCCATCTGGCCCACGCCGCCGTTCGCTGCCCACTCACACTTGCTGCAGGGGCAGGGAGGCGGCGGCTCGCTCGCTCGGAGATGGTTTTGGACTCACTGGGAGATCTCGGAGCGAGTGAGCAAGCGAGCCACTGCCGCACGTGCCAGATGCCGCCTTGCGCACACCCAGTGGCACTTCACCGGCCCACGCCCCCAGGCACGCCCACCTCACCGGCCCTCGACGGTCACCGCAGCCTTTCAGCTGGCCCCCCATTGAAAAAGTTCGAGGACCGCTGGGCTGGTGAAACAAGGCATGAACAGTTTTGAATGGGGCGTGTTCAGCCAATTTGACCCTGAACTGCTGGCTTCTTTTGCTCAATTTAATCCTTGATGTAAATGATCGCAAGCAGTTTAAAATAACAGCAGCAACATAGACACCTTTTCTTTCCTTACTTTCTGCTCTTTTCTTATGTAAACAGCACTGCAAGATTCTAAATTGAATGGTCTGTTAAAGTGTAGCCTAACAGCCATTTGTTCCATCAACAAATTCAATGGTCTACTTTTGCTTTGTAGCAAACAGAAGTAAGAGATCTAGTCATAGAAAATACAGACAGTTCCAAGACTGTTCCAATTACTGCTCTGTTGTTAAACATGCTTAGTCCCCACACCCCCCCTGGAAAGGGTGCATTTTAATAAATGTGAAGTTTTTGCCTTGCTGAAATCTGTACCTTTTCTTTATAGAATGCAGTGTGCCAGTATTAAAAAGCCAGCTCCAGTGTAAAGCGGGCCTGGTTCTCACAGGCAGTATTAATAGTTGTAAACCTATTTCTGGACTCTTCAGACTACAAGTTCAGAGAATCCTGGTTCACAGGATTGAGTGCTCCTGGAGAGGGGAGGGGAGGGGAGATCTGGCATTTTGAGAAGGCTCAAACTGCGTGTGATGCTAACCATGTCACTAACCACATCTTTTTAAAAACCAGCCATAAAGTAATAGGCACAGTAGGGACCATTTTTGTCGGAATCACAGCAGCAAATCTTCCCTTCCTACCTACTTGTGGTTCTGACAAAAATTGCATTGGACTCCTGCTGTCACATTTTAAAAATAAACCTAGTTTCAATTGGCTTTCTAAATGAACAAGGAAATGCAATATTTTTCTTCTTTAGCAAATATGGGTCTATATTTAATGTTGTATCTTGTATGGCCCAATTCAGTGCATTCCAGATGATCTGGGTCAGAAGTGGATAGGGGTCAGGTGGCCACCACCTGCACCAAATTAGTAACTGGTGGCAGAAGTCATGGCCGCTTATCGGGAAGATAAGGCTTCTGGGGAGTGTGATCTTCTTTCCGAGCAGAACTGCACTTTTGGGAGAGTGATTCTGCTTGTACTTACGTGCCGTCAAGTTGTCTCTGACTTCTGGTGACCTTATGAATAGAAGTCCCCCTGGATGTCCTTTCCATGCAGCCCTGCTTGGCTGTTCTAAATGCACGGCTGTGGCTTTCTTTATGGAGTCGCTCTGTCTCTTATACTTGGTATTCCCTTATAAATCAATGTAATTTTTGGCAGTGCCTCAGTAAATTTGACTGCACCTGGGGAACATGGCAGGGATGCGAGAACACCCAGGAGGCTTACCTGTGTGCTGCCCATCCCTGATCTGAAAGGACATGCCCATCATTTTGTGCAGGGTCCTGCCATTCAAGTATTTTCACCACAGTTCTGCAGCGAAAGTGTTGGAGAGCATGGCTTGGTCAGAAGTTTGCCAGTGTTCAAAAAATAAAAAATAATTTAAAAAGGCTTCACTGCATTTCTGGGCAGTGCTAGTTTTAGTCAATAAAGCCATCTTGAGATTGCAGTGTCTTATGAACTGCTTGGTCCTGAGTGCACCTGCCTGTGCGTATAGTTCCAGGAAGGCCGATTTGGATCTCCCCACTGAGGGAGAGACAAGAGGCATAACTGAGTGCAGAGTCTTCTCTGTGCTGGCTCTGGAAAGATCCAAGATGCCTTCCCTAGTGAGCTGAGGCACTAAGACCATCCTATTTTAGTTGCCCAGGCCTGTTAATTTCAGGACATGGTGCCTTCCTTCCGCTTCCAGTGTGGTGGGGGTTCTGCTGATAACAGCTTTAGGAGTTTTAGTGTTGGGTTCACTTCATTGATTTTAAATGTGGTGTTGCTTATGGTATTTTTATTGGAAGGCAAAATTTCATTAAGCAGCCCGTATACCTTCCCTTCTTCAAGTCAGGCTACCCAGCTATCTCTCCAGAAGGGATGCTGGAGAAATTCTTTTGTGCCACAGTTTTATGTGAACGAGCTGAATTTGGACTTCTCAGACTAATGTATGGATCAGAATACCATTTTCTCTTGGATTGTGAACTTCTTCAAAGTTTGCAGTGTAGTTCTTAGCATGCACCATGCATAGAAATATGCATATGGAGAAAACTGGGTACAAATGTTCATTTATTGGGGGAAAGTTTGCTATAAGGGTAAAACTCTAAATTTTGGTCAAGAAGAGGGCTTTGCCTTGGGAAATAGCTTGAGATATCAAGAAGGTCCTGAAAATACCCAGAGGCCAGAATTTCCCCTGTGCTTTGCCCACCCACCATAGAAGGTTCCCGCTCGCTCGCGTGCCGTTAAATGGCCTCTCTGAGCCGTGACTCTGCTTCGGAAGAGCATGCTTTTCTCATCTCTTGGACTTGCCAAGAGAGAGAGTGTAAAAGAACGAAAGGGAGTGGAATACCCCAGCCTCTCCTGTCTCTGCCAAAAATGATGTCATCTCTGTCTCTCCATTCCTTGCTAAATTGCTTAGTCTGCAGCCTCTCCTGCTCATGGAAATGAAATCGGGATTTTAATGAAGGGAGGGAGCAGGTCCAATCTTTTAATTGCCTGTCAAGACTCATGGGAAAAGGGTGTTTTAATGCCTGATAACAGTACTGCATGTGCAAGTTTTCCTGTGAACACTCTCCTGTGGCAGGGGGTAATCCTGGCTTGTGAATTTGCTTTAGCCTGTCCTCTGGTATTCAGTTGCCAGGATTTCCTGCGGAGGAAAACTTGGCACGATTGAAAGGGTTCATCTTGGAGTAAAATTAGCCCTAACTGAGCCTTCACTTGCACATTCTCTCTCCATGATGCAATCAATTTGCGCAGAACATCAAGGCTATATTTTATAGCAATATTTCTGATGTATGATCCTTATTATTGCTATCATCACAACTATTATCAGTATATCTAACAGGACAGCAACACAATGGTACTGCTGTTCTCAGCACTGGTAACTGTTACCAGAAAAGTGTCTTGCTTTTTTCAAGATAGGAAATGGCAGAAGGCTTCTCTCTCCCTGCCGCCCAGCGATATTGTCCCTCCCTGGCAACATGTCCTTTTTTTCATGGCTGCAGGATAACTTTTGAATTTCCCAGTTGCATGTAACCTGCTCTAGGAGCCATTTTGTCTGAGGAAGACGAGGATAAACACACTCTAGATAGACCTGGGATTAGGAGTAAGCATAGCCGAATTTGATTCTTAAGCGGACAAAATATCCTAGTTTAAAGCTGGTTTACACTCCTGGCTTGCTGGCTGTATGTAACCATAATCGCAGGCTTATGCATCCTATGAAGCACTACTCCCTTCCTAGTTTGCTTATCTAATTGTGCAGACAGGCTGCATGCATGAGACCACTGCTCATTTGTGTTCTGGGTTAGGATTCCCATCATATTATTTTTAGTATGGTTTGGGAAAACTTTACTGTGTTGCAGCATGTTTATGGTGCTGAACCATGGGTGACAGTTTTTAGAACAGCCTGCAACATGGTGGAAACATGGGAGCCTTCTTTGGCGTTCTAAGAGGGCAGCGTAGAGCAGCCACCTCGCCCTGTAACCGAACACACCCATGGCTTTTGCAAGTCCGTTGAGGCCTCGTGTAAAATTGCAAGCTCTCATCTTTTCTCTTGCATTCCAGCAATCAAATGTTGTCACATTAACACAGCAGTCCTGCTGTGTCTGGCAGGGAAAATGCCATGGTACACAAAACACCAACTCCAGAACTCTGGTGAGCTTGTGCCATGTTTTAAACACTTTTCCTTCATTCTGGGGATGCGCTGAAGGAGCAAGAGGATCCTGTGGATCCAAAGCCTTTCCCAACACAGTCTCTCTCTCTCTTCCTCTCTCCATCCCTCCCCCATGAACGTCTTTGCAATGGGAAGGGAGGGGTGTTTGCTCATTTGGTTTCAGATTTCTAAAAAAAGAGGGAGCTTGAAAACACTTTTAGTAAGACCCTCCATTTCAGCTTACATCATTGCAACACTTGCAAAACATATGGATTTGGGTTTTTTAATTCCTTTTCTTAATTGTGGTTTTACTGTATTTTGATTTGTTGGAAGCTGCTCTAGGGGAGCCAGTTTGGCTGAAAAGCAGGGTTAAAAATGCAAGAGAGAAATAATATTAAAAACTCTCTGGAGGCCAGTGTTTGGAACCAATTTGTTTTGACTCCAGTTCAGTCCTAGTATTATTTCCGAATAATCTTATTTTAAAGAGAGTGTCCCTGGAAAACGAAGAGTAGTAGACACATATTTAGCTCTTAGACATAATTGCAGCTAGTGCGGGTTTCCTTTACCGTTTGCTGTGGGTTTTGCATTTAGGCTGGTTGGATTTTCTCTTCCCTCTTAATGCCCCGCCTTTCCCCTGGAGCAGACAAATATACAGCATGAGCTCATCCTATTGTCACAGTAATGTGTCTTTGGGGATTTTAACCTTGTTCACATTAAGATGACATCATCTCTTCTACAGCCTGCAAATTGCAGGCGGTGAGTCTTTTGGCTTCGTCCATAAAACCTGCAGTGGCAACTTCTGCAGCCAAGGCTTCTGATAACAGGCAGCCCACTTAATTCCCTTTGCTTTTCTTTAACTTAATTTTTTGAATGCACATAAGTATACATGTGTGGCCTGGTATTTTGAAAGCCACCATTGCAAGTTTGGGAAGACTTCAGTTTAGCCATTTTTATGAATTGGAATATGTGTTGCTTTTGGATTTTGCTTCTGCATATTGTATACCAAGGGTTGCTTTATTTTCTCCTACAGCTTATCTTTGTTCTAAAGCATTGCCTTGCAGGTTGGAGGCAGGCAACAGTTCTCTGAAGTTAATGGGGTGGCCACCGTTTGAATAGAGCACCTCATTTGGATGCCGGACGTTCCAGGCTCAGCCTGTAGCATCTCCTGTCAAAAAACATCCGAAAGCATGCCGTAGGAGAGCCCGCCCCCCCAAAAAAAGGAGGACCAAAAAACAAAAATGGATATATGCATAATATTTGCATATGTTCATAAGTTTAAGAAACCTAAATAGAGAGACAGCATATCTCCTCTGACGGGGAAGGCTGTAGGCAGGTGCCTGGCTTGCTCTGCTGTCCATTTACTGACTCCTGGTGGGGCACTTCAAGGCCCTTCTTTAAGCTGGACTGGACTGGGCAGCCTTTCAAATGGAGGACTGTCTGCTGCGAAATAGAGCGTGTGGTCACCCCATCCGGAAGAGCTGCTGCCAGCCAAGAGCACAGTTCCAGGCTGAAAGGGCTCCTGGCCCAACCTGGTCTAGGGCGCTTTCCTTCGCCGTAATGGGGCGATGATGAATTCATGCCACTTCGTGCTCCTCGTTGTTGTCTTTGGGTCAGCAGGCCCTGCCCTGCTTCTGGCACTTGCAAAACGTAGTTGACCGTACTTGGATGTCAGGCAGAGGAAACAGTGGTGGTTTTACCATACCATGCTCAGTGCTTAAAATGATGGATTGCCTGTCTCTCATCAGTTTATATGCCCCATGGCATTTTCTCTTCTTCCCTCCTCCACCCACACCTCCCCCCCCCCGGCCACACACACAAAGTACTACAGTGTCCTTGTGCTACCTGCCCCAACACAAACAGCTTTTAAAGCTCAGGTTTAATGTCAGATGGGAAGCTCCTGTTAAGGAGGAGAAAAAGGAAGTCCGTTGGGCTCTGCATGAGCCTTTCCATACGGCTGGAGGTGATTAACTGGATTGTAGCAATTGTGTCTAATTCAGAACAATGCACGTCTATGGAATCAAGCTAGCTTGGGTTTAATTCCCAGCGGTGTGCCTGTTAGCTCTTGTAGCTTATTTAATGGATGTCCTGCCTTTGAAAGACTGTCCCATTTCTGGATTGATTGATTGATTATGAATTGCTTACATTAAAAAGAATTCCTAAGTGCTGTACAAAATAAGTCTTCCTGCCAGACCAGTGTTCCCTTTCCGGGAATGCCTGCTAGTGGCATGGAAAACCCGGACTGGTTGGTGCTCACCTCCTGGGCAGTGCCAGAGTGTCAGAGGTAGGCCTGTCCACCAACGTCCATGCGGGCTAGTTAAAGCCCATACAATCCAGAACTTGTGCTGGTGCACAAGCATCCTCAAATGCGAAGGAGAACAACTTTCTTGGCATCTCACCTCCACTTGCAAAGATTGACGCAATACCAACATGCACATTTCGGATGCTGCGAATTCCTGCCCGTTTCTGCCTCCCTGCTGCTCTCCTGCCCTGCCCCAGAGCCACTGCAGCGTGGGCAGGGTGGGCTCCTGCCGAGGCCCCACCCAGAGGGGCTTCCACGCTGACCTCAGCCCTGCCGCCATTGTTCTTGCCACGGCTGCCGGTTCAGTGGCCCTCCTCTGAGCAAGCGAGCAAACGCAAGGGGAGAAACAGCAGTGCTGGCTCAGCGCCATGGCTTGGGCCCAAAGAAGCAGTGGAGCCGACTGGAGTCTGTTTTGGGTAAGGATGCACTAAGGGACTCACCCTGCCCAGCTCCCAGGCCACCCAAAGGCTGGCACTGTCTGAGGTGCTGCTGCCCCTGGCAGTCCCTGGGACCTTTTCTACCCTTCCCGGTGGTAGAACCGAGACTGTTGCAGCAAGCAAGTAATGCTTCTCCCCTTGCATCTTCAGCTTGACGGGTTCCCCACGGCCAGCCCAGCATGGCCCAGTTGGGTTCACAGCTTCCCAAGCTATCCAGCTTCCATCCCACCCTCGCTTTCTGCTTAACGGTGAAGATCAGTATTTCCATGGGAACCAGAGCACAGAAGATGACTGAACAAGGGGAAGCCTTGGCATGGGACGCTGATGCTGAAGAAGCCTGGGATGGGGGAAGAAAAACTCATGGCCACTCTGCCTTCCTACAGGAGCACTTCCCATGTGATGGTTTAGGAGTTCAGCTAAGATGCTCTGGAACGCATTTTCCATGCCATAGTCATGGCGTTTGTCCAGGTTGGATTGCTGTAAGGTGCTCTGCCCTTGAAGACAGTCCGGGAAATTCAACCGGTATGGAGCACGGCAGCATGGGGGAAGTACGTGCTCGGATCAGATTTCAGTCTTTGCATTAGGTACAATTGGCTGCTTGTTTATTTCTGGACCCAATTTAAGCTGCTGTTTTTGGCCTCTGCAGCCGTAAATGGTTTTGGACCATGTTAGCTGAAGGAGCGGTTGTACCTACCGGACTTCGTCCATTAAGATCAGAAGCATTTTCTCTCTTTGGCTCACCAACACGAGCTGTTAGGTTGGTGGGTGCTCAGGAGAGGACTTCCTCCCCATACCTCTCCAACTCCCTCCCAGCATGATAGCTGTGGCATTCTTGCTTTGGGATTTTAAGGAAACTGCAAACAGAAGGCATGAGTATTTCATACAATGTTTGCCTGAATTGTGCTGTACTTGCAAAAAAATGTTTTTGTTACGTGTTTTGAGATTTATAGGGGGAAGGTGGGGGCAGAGAGATACATGTTGAAATTGTATTATGTGTTTCATAGTTTTGTAAATTGCCTTTTGGGGGCAATGAGAGAACATGAAAACCTTCTAACATGTGCAGGCAAGCCAAGTGGCTGTCATTTGTTCTCCAGTGGAGGGCCTTACCTTGCCTGCAGAAAAGCCCATGGTGGATATTTCCAATTAAAAGAAAATTTGTGGGGGAACAGCTGCCTTACCTAAGCCCCTCAATGCCCTGACAACGTTATAGGCTCAGTTCATATATTGCCTTGTTTAGGTGCCCACTGACCACATCGATATGCAATATATTTGAATTGTGGGGTGTTAACTGTCATTTGAAAGCTCTTTTTTCCTTCCCCAAAAAGCCATGCAGAATGCCGTGAGTGACCGTTGCGCTTGTTTTTTACCTTTCCGTTTATTCTTCAGTGTCTCCACAAGCAGAGCACAAGGTGCACATCAAGATGTTGACCTGCTATCTACTGGTTAGAAATCGTAGGCTTGCCACATCTGCTTCCAGTTGTCTTGACTAAAAATACAATAACGGCATTGAGTTAATGCCTCTTCTATCAGATATTTGATAGTCTAACATGAACACTTCATGTTTTTGGGTGGAATTTTTAGCTGTCCTGTCTTTCACTAGAAATGGTGCTAGTTCAGGCAGGAGTTAAACAAGCAGCAGCATCTTTGGCAAGTGAGGGGGGGGCGTGTGTGCAAACCGGTCTCTCGCACCACAGCTGAGCGGCCGGCTTTGCATGCAGCAGTTCTTAAATTCAGTCCCTGGTAACTCCAGTTGAATCCGGGATGGGGAAATCTGCGGCCCCCCAGGTGTTGCTGGGCTAACTCTCGCTTGGGCCTCGATAGCTGAACCCGGTAGCTGCAGCCAATGGGAGTCAGCACACCACTGTGCCTGAAGAGGTGAGTGAGGCATCCTGCCACCCCTTTGCACCTGCTGTGCCTGAGAGGGATCTGCATGATGCCGGGGGTGGCGCCAGCAGAGGCACATGTGCTTAGAGGCCCCGCAACCCGAGGGATGCATGCAGCACTGCTTGGGCTGAGCATCTTGGAGCGAGGAGCCCAGGGCAGCCCTCCAGGCGTCCTCCAGTGGCCAGGGCCCTTTGCTGATCATGGATCATTTGGGGACTTCCTGGCTTTGATGCAGCGTTCCCCCCAATTCCAAATGGTTGAAATGCTTCTAAGGCAGAAAGAGTTTTAAGCTAAAACATGGTGGCTTTTTTGGTGCTGCCTTTTGTCCTGCCCATCACTGGGATGCAGCCTCAGAGAGAGGTACCTTGGCCCCCAAGCCATGAGAGCAGGCACAGAAGAGTTCCTTTCATGCTTGATGCTGGGGCAGGGCCGGCCCCACTCCCTGCCATTGCCTGGACTCCCGCAGAAGCCGGGCAGATCTGGTTTCACGCTTTAGAAGCCCAGTCCTGCCCCCCGTGGGCTACATGGTGAGGAGAATTCCTATGGGCGAATTTCTGTACTGCCCAACAGCTGAAGCTCCCTGGGTACTTCACTGCAGTTTCTGAGGGCAATGGCAGAACCAGAGCAGTGTAGTGGCTCACAGCATGGGACTTGGACTCGGGTGATCGGGGCTTTGGTCCCCACTCAGCCAGAGGATCACAGGGTGACGCTGGGCCAGTCACAGACTCTCAGCCTGACCTTCCTCACGGGGTGTTTGTTGTGAGGATAAGAGCGGGACAGGGAGAAAGAGAATCATGTACGTTTCCTTGAGGTTCTTGGAAGAAAGAAAGGTGGGATACAATATATAATTAATAAAACATCCCCTTTCCAGTGTAAAAAATGTCAAGCTGCTTAACCAGCTAAAAACAACATCAGTAAAAAATGCTAGTGATGTTTAAAAGACCAACAGCATAAATGCGGAGAAAATGTAAGTAGAGAGGACTTAGGGAATGGAGACACTTTAAGAACCCACTCTACACAAATGGGAAAAATTGTGGGTGTGCACCTATAGATATGAGGTGTGGGGGCAAGCCATGTGCAAGCACATCTCGCAGACAGCTGCCCACATCCTCAAGCTGCCTTTGTACCCTGTCAGGTATGTTACGCGGACCCTGCAGCAAACCTGCCTTTGCTGCTGTCTCATTTCTAAAATGAACTCTTAAAGGTCAGAAGGGGAAGGCTGAGCCGAGCCGAGCACTGCGGAGGAAGCCTGTGCAAGGAAGAGCCGCACGCAGGGCGAGGGGCCCCAAGTGAAGTGTGGCAGAGCTGCGCGCAAAGAAAGCAGCTCAAGGGGCGAAGCAGGATGGGCACATCCGTCAACAGCAGTATTTTTATCACTTGGCCCTTGTGCTTGGATACAGTAAGTTACCTTTGCGCGCTATTGCAGTTTTGCAATAGCTATTGCTATTTTCTTCGTTTTACACTGAACAGGGTGCGAGGAAAGAAGGATTTCTTTTCTTTAAAAAAAATAACAGCAAATACAGCTCTCCCCGCAATACTCCCCGCATGCGATTTATATGCACAAGAAGGAAGGAAATGGAGGCAGAACTTAAAGACTCAGATGCAGCAAGAGAAGACAGGGTGTTTCATTTAACTGCGTTGGGTCTCTTTGCCCTGCCCCAGCCCTTCTGTTCATCAAGCAATTGCTATATGTGACACGCTTCAGCCGCCCTGCTTTAAATCACAAGCACTCTGACTACGAATTGACTAGCAAGAGGATGTCGGTTGCTGCTTTCCTCTGGTGACCACATCACAGGTGCACCTGCAGTGAGAAGCAGGGAGGGTTGCTTCTGTGAAAAACTCTGTAAACAGCTATTAGCCAGAGCCAGAAAGAGCCTTGACTCTGCCTGCCTGCCTGCCTGCCTCCTTAGCACAGTTAGATGAGGGCGATAAGCGTCCTCTGCCGCGCATTGCTGGGGGTTGATTCCAGTTGAACTGCAGGAGCTGCATACATATTGCTGCTTGTAAATTGGAGGACCACCTTGCCGGATCAGACTGAAAGCGAAGGTCGGTCCTAGCTTTCTCTTTTCCACAGGACCTGCAGGCTAGCCGAGATTCAGTTTGCCGCTTCCTCAGGGGAGTGCATGCCTTTGTCGGCTCTGCTGTGTAATCACGCTGGCATCCGTGTGGATTTGGCAGGCTCCTCATCTGTGGAATCCGCCCAAGCTAAACGTGCGTTACGCTGGTTTGCAAGCACCTCCACACTCCCCGAAGCAGGCGGAGGACCCTCTGGCACTTCTGAGGTGCCCCGGGGGCTGCGCCCTCTTCCCCCAGCCACACCCCCCCCCTCTCCCCGATGGCCAACCTTCTGATGATTTTCCACTTGTTGAATGTTTCCCTCATTCTTGGAAAGCCTCTCCCAAGGCGTTACTTACAAGCATTCAAAGGACTTTCCGTGAAACGCATCGTCATTTTGGCCTCACCCACCATTTGGATGTAGGTCCTGAGTGCGTCTCTGGAAATGGGCCTGGCCTTGGGCTGAAAGGGGTCCCCCACCTCTGCCCCAAAGAGAAGTGCCATCCCCACACTCAGCGCCCTTTTCGTTAATCCAGCCTCTTGAAAAGCTGCTGCTTCAGACTTTCGCATGCCATGCTTTGGACGGCTTCCTGTGACACAGAGGTGCCTAGTCCTTTCCCAGGAGCCTCCAAGGACCTCGTGCTCTGCCAGGCTGCTGCAGGCAGGGTCGGGGTGGGGGAGCAGCAGTGGCAATTTGGGTCTCCCTATCCTGTGTTTTGGGGACTGCAGGTGGCACAGTGGTTTAAACTGCTGTGCTGCTGGGCTGGTTGATCGAAAGGTCGCCGGTTCGAATCTGCACACGGGGTGAGCTCCCGTGCGCCGTCCCAGCTCCTGCCAACCTTGCAGTTCGAAAGCATGCAAATGCAAGTAGATGAAAAGGTACCACTTCGATGGGCAGGTAACAGCGTTCCGTGCACTTCGGTGTTTAGTCATGCCGGCCACATGACCACGGAGACTGTCAGCGGACACATGCTGGCTCCCTCGGCTAGGAAACAGAGATGAGCACCGCCCCCGAGAGTCAGGCATGACTGGACGTAATGTCAAGGGGAAACCTTTGCCTTTTTATCTTATGTTTATTTTTCCCTCTGGACCTGGGAGTTCAAGGCTGGAGTACTCTTAGATGGCAGGGATCCTGGCCTCTCCCTCCCTTTCCCACCACTGGAATGTCCTCTTTTTGACTTTGGGAAGCAAGTTCTTTCTGCGGTGGCAGGAAGGGGAGACGAGAAGATAGAATCCCTGTCTAAAGTTGTAAGGGCATCCATGGTCAGGAGCACAACTCCAACATGTCCTTTGCCCTTGGGATTCTCTGGCAGGAATGATTGATTAGACTTCTAAGCCTTCAGATAACACAAACTATCTGCACATTCTATAATGCATTAAAAACACAAACTGGTGAATTAAAATAAGAAAATAACGGCAAAATAAGATCAGCAACAAGTGAAACAAAAAATGTAGATAAAGCAAACAGTAATTGAAGGTGCAGTGACTGAAAAGCACTAAGAGCTTTTTAGACCAAACCATTGATAGCCTTTTATTTTAACCACAGTAAAAGATGAAAAAGAGCTAGGATAACACCAAGTTTAACATCATTATAGCCTGCACATTGAGATCCATTTTAACCTGGTGCCAAAATTCCTAAGGGTAACTGGCAGGTGACAACCTATAGTTTATTTTCAGGGATGTTCTCAATTCAATTAACTCAGTGTACCCAAGACATTACATGCTCCTAAGCAAGCTCCTTGCTTTGGTCTCCTGATGCTTGTTTTGAATTGGACCAGTTGTACTTCTCCAGGTTATATATAGCCCAAACCAGAATCTACACAGATGTGCTTGGGGAGGAAGAGAATCTGAAGCAAAGTAAATCAATAAGCAACACAGATGACACCTGGGAGCTGTGAACTGGGCAATCTCTAGAATGAGGCAGCTGTTAGCCTAGGAGAGGAACCTTGTCTCTCTCAATGAGATGTGACAGCTAACGGGATTTGGGACCAGCCAACAGCTGGCACAGCCCAAGGCCGACCAGGCGTCTTGGATCAGGGAAAAGCTAGTCAAATACCGTCCACCGCTTTGTCTTGTCAGCTAGCGGAAGTCCTGAGCAGTGGAAGAGTCTTGGATTGGTGGGCTTGGCACAATCAAGGAGTAGTACAAGAAAGGCAGCTGCCCTGCTGGAGTGCTGCCAACATGCGTGGACAGCCGGGGAGGGAGTGAAAGGTAGGCTGAGCTCTGCTGGGTAAACAGCACTGAATCATTCAGCAAGGGCAGCCTTTGAAGAGGAGGGGCTCGCCCAGCCACAGCCCCTAGAGAGCTCCACCATTCGTCAGCCAGGCTGCTCTGTACCAAGGAAGCTTTTCCAGCAGTCTTCCTTTTGATCAGAAGCAGGTATTTTGGAAAGTGTGTGTGTGTGAAGTAGGGCACCTCACACCCCTGAAATATCTTAGATTTCAGTACATCACAAACACAGCCAAACATTCCAAATGCAGACCAAGAGCAACCACTACAAAAGAGATGAAGACACTAAAATTTTCCCATAGCTGATGGAAGATGTAACTCCAGGCCAGGTGTCTGCATGGCGTCTTCAGTGTCTGTGAAGCATTTGCTTCCCAAATAAAAGTGCGGGATAAAAGAGGGAGGAGGCATGTTCTAAAGATCAAGGTGCGTATCTGCTCAGAATGCACCCCTTCCAGTGCAGGGGACCACTTCGATGGAGCCCCATGTTCTCTGCACTGTTGCTGTACTGTCTCTGCTGTCTGGTAGCGTCACTCTTCCTTGGAGATCAAATGGGTGTTGGTGACCCTGCAAAGCCCACCTACTGGGAGAAAGAGTGGACTCTTTCAAAACGACTTCTGCTGTGCCACATAGCAGAGGATGAGAAAGGAGATGGCACGCCTAGAAGCATCCTGAAGTGATAATAAAATCAGTGCCCTCACAGAATAGTATAATTTTAGGGCGGATTATCTATCCCAGATTATGTATGTTTGACCTTTCCTTCTTTGAAATTTAAAATTGTATTTTAAGGGTTTAAATTATTATTTTAATATTTATATGGAAGCCAATTAGGGATTTTTAAAAATATTTAGCTGTATAGCCTTAAGAAATGGTGCCTGAGTTTGCTTCTCTCTTTCTCTTTCCTCCTCATTCTCTTTTCCTTTTGTGTCATGTCTTTTTACAAGGATGGGGATTCATAGTTCTATCAATCTAGACACCCCCACCCTGTTTTTTTTTGTCTGAAAAGCAGGGGGAGAAGTGAAGGAAGATCTCTGCTGGCTCATGAAGCAGCCTGCCACTCTGTCAAACAACTCACAAATGGCAAAGAAGCTTCTGCATAGGAGTTGCTTTCATGACTCCTTTTATTCCTCTGTTCTCCAAACTACTAGCATGAAATTAAAGGATCACCAAGTTGGAAGGGATCTTGGAGGTTATGCAGTTTGCAGCTTGTCCCTGGTGCTCAGTGCAGAAATCTTGCAAAGAGGGCATAGCTGAGCTTTAAATACCTCCTGTGAAGATAACCCACAACACTCCCCACGGCAATCTATTCCCCTGATTTATCTGTTGTTTAATCTACATGCAAATTATGCAGATCTAATCTATTAAACCTAATCCTAATTCACTGATTAAGATATAATTTAACCAGATGACAAACCCTGCTCACAACTGCTATGGGAGAGTTCAAGCAGCAGCAAAAGGAGGGCTTGATCTTCATGAGCAGTAGCAGCAACAGCAGCCTGGGAAAATGCTAATGCAGTTCCCAGATGGATTCTTGGCTGCATTTTTCAGTGGGTGCCAATAGCTCAACTTAGCCCACAAATGGAGTACTGTGTCCAGTTCTGGGCCTCACATTACAAGAGAGACATGGCAAGGGCAGCGCAGGGTCACAAGGATGGTGGCCAGATTGCGGGCATGTCGCATGAGCCGAGACCGAGCGAACCAGGGCTTTTCAGTTTGAAGAAGAGGCGATTCAGCAGGGATCAGACTTACAGGTATGTGAAGGGGTGACACATGGTAGAGGGGCATGGCCCCTCTTGTTCTCTCTTGTGGTGGAGAGAAGGACACAGTCCAGTGAGGAAACTGGTTTTAGGCTGGATGTCAGGAAGATGGTTAGGACACCAAGGATATGGAATGGGCTTCCATGGGAAGTGGTGGAGGCCCCATCAGTGAGGGCATTCAAGGAAAGATTGGACAGAAAAAATCTGTTGTTTAGTATACGAGTGGAGCTGGCTTGTGCCGGGGTCAGACTAGGTGGCCCAGGAGGCCCCTTCTGACTTGCTGTTTCTATGGCCAAGAAACCACAGCCCACTGGACGGGGCAGTCCAGGGTATTTGCAAAGTCAGACCCCAAGTTTAGATAGGCTGACATGCATCGTCTTGCTCAAACTTTTTGTCAGTCAAATTGGAACAGACAGAGAGCAACACCAAGAGATATTTTGAAAGGACAGAATTACTGGGAGTGTCAGCAGCAAGACGCAAACTGCATCCCCCAAGTGACTTGCAGTTTGCAAAAGCTTCAAGAAATCCTCCCCCCCACCCCCACCCCCACCTCATTACTGGTGCATCTCCTGGATTTGGCTAAGGCTGGAAAATATTGAGCAATCCTTGCACAGACATCTGTCCTTACAAAAATACTTATTCTTGCTAACAAACAGAAATAATTTCTAGGGGAGAAAAATACCAAATAGGAGATGAATAGATTCCCTAGAGAAGGAGGAGCTGGTCACTTTTGCATCACTAAAAAAGAGGACATGTTTAGAAACCGCCCCCCCCCCCCCACACACACACAAAACCCCAGATTTGAATAAAATTGGACCTTCCGTATTTGTGTTTTTCATTTTTATCCCAGTCTTCAACACAAAAAGGCTTCCAGAAGGTAAGAAATAAGATGGTCACCACCTGCAGCTTGCAGTCTGAACGACCATGGCACAAACCACAAGGCCCTTGGGAGGCAGCGAGATCCACTTAGCTCTGTGGCTGCTTCCTTTTCAGTGCCTGCTCAGAACTCTTTTATTCACCTGAGTCTTTGCACAAATATTCCAGAAATCTCCTTTTTATGCTGTGTCGGTTGGTGTATGTTTTGATACTGTGTTTGTGTGTACTGAATTCTAAGGTATTTGAGGGGTGCCAGGTGGACAGTCCAGTCCAAGTCTAGCTTTAAGATTAAGGAGCTGGGAACTCTAAGGAGCTGGGAGACCGTGGGCCCTGAAGGGCGGCGTGTCACAGATGTTCCCACCATAGTGAAATGTGCTGTATTTCCACTGCATTATAGCCATTCCTTTTAAAGGGGCATCTATAAATACAAATTGTATGCCAATACGGGTCCTCTTTTTTCCTGCAGTATTTCTTGGTTTTGCACTGCGTCACGGCATCCTGGGTATTGCATTCTGCTGTTTTCTAGGTCTGCTCCATATAAGCCACCACAAACACATTGGAGAAATGATGGGCTAGAAAAGTCTTGTGTTAATCCAACGAATAAATACATAGACTGTAACAATCATTTGTTACTGAGCGTGAGCTACAAAGAAAGTGCAGAGAGGTGCCAGCAGAGGGCATCCCGTCCTCATTAACAAACTGAAGAAACTCCAATCAAGACAATGGAACTGACAAATGGATGTAGGTGAGCAGATTCCTTTCTTTGCTGTATTATCAAAGGCTGGTCCACAAACATTAAATAATAATCGGTTATGCAGACTCATGCAGTGAACGTGTGAAGTGAAAGATAACAAAAAGTGCCCAGCATCTATTTGTAACACATGAAAGGAAACACAGATGGGCCAGTTTTACAAGGCAGTAGTGTGTGTTTCCTCCGAATGACGCTTCAGCCAGTGCAGAAGCTGAATGCTGCGATGCAGGTATAGTTTGGTTTCAATAGTGTCATGGTTAAATGCATGATTAGATTTACCTGCAGTTTGCTTCCTAGCATTCCCCAGCCAGTCTTGGTAACTGTAGGATGTTTTTCTGTCTAAACACACAGAAGATTCCACCCTTTGGGGAATTTACAGAGCAATTGGATGCTTTCTGACTCAGAAGTGAGTCCCACAGAGTTGAATGGCACTTATTCCCCAGTGTAAAGTTTCAGGATCTAGAATGCAATGCAGGAATGAGAAATCACTTAAAGTATAGCTTTATTTTCAGAAATGTCTAAGAATCTTGCACAACGACCCACTTGTCTCTGGAGCTGCCCAGCTCAAAGCTAATTCTCAAATTACCAATCCTAACCCTAACTCCTTCAGAATAAGGAAATGTCACTAAATTATGAACTCATATAATTTATTTATTTATTTACTTATTTATTTAAGATATTTGTATGCTGTTCTTTGCGAGATCCTCAGGACACAAATAAAATTCCAAAATACATAACAATATAATATAAATAAATTGACGATCCACTCTGGCTGCAATTAAAATATGGTAATAAAATTCAATATTAAAACTTATTAAAATATTGATTAAATAAAAAGGTCTTAACCTGGCACCAAAAAACATATAATGATGGCACCAGGCGGACCTCTCTGGGGAGCGCATTCCACAGACGGGGCACCACCTCAGAGAAGGCCCTCCTCCGGGTACTCTGTCTCCTAATATCTTTCACGGAGGGTTCCTGGAGGAGGGCTTCTGCTGCCGATCTCAGGGGGTGGGAGGGCAAATAGGGAAGAAGGCGTTCCTTTAGGTATCCTGGTCCCAAGCCGTTTAGGGCTTTATAGGTAAAAACCAACACCTTGAATTGAGCCCGGACTTCGATGCACCCAGTGAGTGTGTATATCGGGGGTGGAGAAACCCAGGCACAGGATCCAAATACAGCCTGCTTGGGACCCCCATCTGGCCCTCTGGGGTTCCCCTATATGGGCAGGCACCCTCTGGATCTTAGCCTTTTGCCCCAACCACCAATTGTGCTGTGGGGTCAGCTTTCTCCACATTCTACAAGATTGAATTGCCTGTTCTGTGCTTAAGTTGCTGGCAGTAAGAGATTCAAGTTAAAATATGCTGGTACTCTTTGTATTTTGCCCCCTTCTTTAGCCCTGGGCTGCAGCCACCACTGGTCTTTGGCCCCTGGGCTGAAAGACTTTCCACACCTTGGTGCAGAGCATCGCAGCTTTAATCAATGAACCAATGAAACCTGCCAATGAGTAAAACTACCCCACAACCGGATCAATGGATGTTCTTATCCAGCCCACATTTGATATGCTCACCTGTCATCCTTTTTTCCCCTTTTGTTATTTATTTGTGGTTTAACAGATGGGAAAAATCAACCAGCCTCTGTGAAGTTGTCCTACCTGGCATCCCGATCGCGTTTTCTTATTTGCCAAAGAATGGGAGCAACCAGAAGCGGCAATTTGCAAGCTCTGAGAAAGCAGCACTCATTCCAAGAAGAACACCACAAGCCATTTGCTTACAGCTGAATCATGCATCACTCCTGTTGGCGCCACCTTAAAACATAATTGCCGCGATGAAAATGTCTCCCACAGGTTGCTTCCCTTCCCTCCCGCTTTTAGCCATGCACTATTTGATCGAAAAGAAATTGCTTCAACACTCAAGAAACTGTTCGAGAAATTCTCATGGGCGGGGTTCAGGGTTCTTGTGCTTCTTCGGTTTACGCAGTGGCCAAGGCTCGTGGTTGGGAGTCCTTTCTTTCCTTGCACGGTCATCGCTCTGTCAGCCGGCTATGGGCCAAGTCCCCCCACCCCCAGCTCCTCACATTTCAGTTCGAGCCCAGGAGGAGACATCGACATCGTGGGACATTCTGAGATCTAGAAATGCAGGCAGGCAGAGTGGTGGAGAGTAAGTTTGTGGCAGTGCAAATAATGACCCCCTAGGAGGAGTTGTGCTGCAACTCTGAGGTCTGCCCTACATGAGGGGCTTAGCCTGCCACTTTACCAAGCCTCCTCCTCCCATTGTCGTTGTGGAAGGAAAAGTGTGTCCTTTGCACATTTTTCCCTAGAGGTTTCTCTTTCTATGTATGGTACAACCAACCACAGATTGATGCTGTGGTACAGGTACACTAGAATAGACCTTGGGCTTCTCATGAGATTTTTGTTTCAGTGTGTTGAGGTTTAAAATGCAATGCCAGTGTTTCCTTGCGTTAAAAGGTCTGCTCAAAAGGAACACACGGGAAAAGCTCTGGAGGGCAAAAGCACTTTGGAAAGGTCCCACAAACTTCCGGGAGCACAGGAAATGTGTTGAGAATTTCTTCTCCCTGAGATGCACTGAAATCCCCCCCCCCCCGTTTCTGCCTGCAAATAAGATGGAGAATGTGGGGAGACATTTGCACACTGCTAAACTTGAGCAGGCATTGGCTTGGGTGTGAGCAAAAGGCCTTTTTCAAAAGGGCATGTGCAGCTACTTGGGGAGCAGGCAGGAAAGATGCTTTGGCTCCTCTGCTTGTGCCAGTCCCTTGTCTGACGTGTGCATGGAGAGGGAGAGGAGCTTGGCTGTAGCCTGTGGATATTAATCCCCTGTTGCCCCCCTCCCCCCAAAATCTCAGAACTGCCATCATCTATGCTGTTATACATTCTTGTATGCTTTAAAAATAGTTCACACACTTAAACCAGTAGTATTTAATTGACTCTTTTGTTTGTCAGAAAGTCTGCAGCAGGTTTCTTGTTTCCCCAATGGGGTGGTGCTGATATGCTTTGTACATCACCCTCGGAAACAATGGAAAAGTAACAGGGGAAAGAGAATGAGAGACAGAGAGCCACTGTACTGTGGTGACCATCAGCCCCTGCACATGAAGAGTTGCGCTCATCGTATGTGGAGCAGCAGGAATGGCAGCACCTCCCCATCCTCCAACTCTACTGCTGCTCGATGGACAACTCTGACCAGAAGGAGGATGGGAAAGGTGACTCAGTTTCCTCCTCTCCCTGCCCACTGGGATGCTCCTGCCCAAGATCATTGTCCTGCCTGAGAGAAGAGCTAGCATGGGCCTTTGCAGCATGACTGTGAGAGGGATGGCGATCTGAGTCCTGATTCCACGCTCTCCCCAGAATATCCTATGGCCCCTGCGATACTGCCTAGGCACCACAGGATTGCTCCCTGCCCCGGTTCATGCAGCCCACACTGCCAGCAGTCAGCACAGGGCTGCAGAAATCTATCTGCCCTGGGCAAGTGGAGCCTCTCTGTTCGGGGGTTGCCAGGTGCTGGGGAGGGGGGTGGCGTTCTCCGGGAAATCTGGCAATGTACGTTTTCCTGGAGCAACTGCCTGTCACCCAGGAAGGCTGATGCTATCCCAGAGACAGGATGTCAGGGCAAAAGGGCATGCACGGAATTACATAAGGCCAAATGAAAGCTGTGGCTGTATCATTCATGCTTACTCAGTGTGTGGCAATGAGTCAGGCTGACTTTAGGGGATGTTGTGGATCCTTGTTACTCTCGTTGGGTTGTGTCCAGTGATCCTGCTGACTGTTCAGATCTCTTGCTTGGTGAATTAACTCTTGCTCCAGATACGGGCATCCCTGCTGAACTGCAGGGGGCTGTGGGTTGGGGGTCTCTTTGTGTGTGTGTGTCTGGAAGCTGAGGAGCCACAGTAACCTTGAGACATGTGGGTGTTCAAAGGGAGCTACTGAATTGCTTAGGAATCAAAGCACAGATAGCAGCTGGGCACTGGGAAACCTGCCTGGTTCTGCTCCAGGTGCTTGCAGTACATTCCACAAACGTAAATTAACCAGGGACATGGGCTTCTTCTGGCGTCTGTTATGCATCCCTTCCAAGCACCCACAATTGTGCCAGGGATGAATGAAATGGGGAGCTAGGGGCCAAAACCTGGCTTGGGCAGAGTTCAACTACCTGTGTGGCATTAAGGACAGAATAGCAATGGAGCAGGAAGGGGACTCTAAGGCCATCGAGTCCAGTCCCCCAGTCCGCTCCCGCATGGGGCCACCCCTCCAGATGCAGGAGCTTGGCACGGGTGACTTGGCACGCTAGCTCAAAGTATAGTTGGCTATGCAAGCATACGTTGCATTGGCAGGCTGCCCAAATAGTGATCCATTTTAGGATGGGGTCCAAAAGAACTGGGAAGAATTCATTTGTGGTATCTCTGACAGGGGTGTTGAACCTCAAGCCTACAGCTAAATCTGGCCGACATTCTGGGTTTCCCCAAGCGGCTGGGTCCCCTTCTGTAGGCCCTGCCTGCTTTTCCTGGCCACATTTTCCAGACACTTTTATTTATTTTTATTTCGTTTATTTAAAGCTTTTATATACTGTCCCACACTAAAAAGTTCCAGGCTGGTAGTACAATGAAATAAAAGTACAGCATTAGAGGGCAAAATTCAAATAAAACCCCATCTTAAAACACATTAACACTTAAATTTGATTGATCAATATTTTAACATCAACCAATTTTAATTGTATATGATTTATTTAATTTATTTTAAATATGTCAGTTTTATGCTCAGTTCATGGAATAGCTAATTTATTTTGTTTAGGATTTAGAATAATTCTGTAAGCCGTCCAGAGACGACAGTGATGGACGGGCTATAGATTTCCTACATACATACATACATACATACATACATACATAGATGGGAAAATAAAAAGGGTTTGGCTTGGCACTGAAATGAAAAAAGTGTTGGTGCAAGCTCACCTCTCTAGAAAATTTCTTCCATGACCGGGGTGCCACTGCAGAGAAGGCCCTTCTCTGGGTAGCCATTCTTCTGATCTTCAAAGAGGGCTCCCAAGGAAGGACCTGCATCTGAGATCTTACGGGGTGTGAAGGTACATATGGAAAGAGGCGCTCTTTTAAATATCCAGGTCCTAGGTTGTTTAGGGCTCTATAAGTCATCACCAGCATCTTAAATTGGAAGCCGTGCAGCTCCTGCAGTCCACCTTCAAGCACTCTCATGGAACAGCCCACCGCTGAAAGCAATCTGTCCATGGCTTTTCAAGTGTAAATACAGGTGGTGGTGGTGGTGGTGGGGATCTACTGCAAGAGGCAGGGAGCCTTTCTTACCCTCATGTGGTCCCAGCCTATATCACCCCCCTCCATCCACACCAAATGCTTCCACTGAAAATAAGGCTTTCGTGGGCAGTCAAGTAGAGGACATTCTTCTGTTGGAGAAGACACCTTCTTGAAGGCCTACTTACTCAGGGCCTCTTGCTCCTGCAGATGTGATTGTCTGGCCTGAAATAGCGGAGCAGGGCATCCTCCTTCTTTCTCAGGTGCAGACACAGGTGTGCAGTTGGCAGGGAAACCTGTGCACTGCTTGAAAGAGCATTTGTGGTCAGGGTGACGGGACCTGTAGTGCAAAGCATCTGGAGGGAACCAGGTAGTGGAAAGCTGATGCAAAGACCAGAGTCTGGGGCTCTGTTCAGCCGGATTCCTGCCATGAGCAGGCCCTGCTGGCAGCAGGCGTCTGATGTTCTCGGATTCTGTGATTCAGGGAGAGAGCTGCTCTCCAAAGGTCCATTCAATATCATGTTCAGTGGTTGTTTCCTACCTGCTTTTGGAGAGCTAGTGGCATTGCTACATACCAGGAGTAACTCTTCCTCTTGATTGGATCCTGTGAGTTAAATATAAAAGGTGTGCCTATTTTAATTCCTCCAGGTCTCCTGGGATTTTTCTTACAGCTGCTGCTGTCATTGGCTCAGTGGCAGAATTCAAATGCCTGAATTCGTCCATATTTGCAAATATAGAAGGAGAATAATAAAAAGAGAGCTAATAATGCATCCTCCTTGACTTGCTTAAAGGGTTTGCAAATTCTTTTTCATCCCAGTCTCCTGTGAGATCCGAGCACTGATTGAAAGTTTATGGTCTATAGAGCTCCTTTTCTTTCACAAAAATAAAATTAAAATTAAAAAAGAGAGATTGAATTACAGGGAGTTGAATTACAGCTGAGACACCTGCTCCATTTATAACCTTTTATCAAGGCCTTATGCCCCACTGCAGTTATAAACACTCGCTCTCTTTCTGTGTGTGTACAACTCTGTCCAGCAATTAGTTTGCTGATGGATGGTGTTTTCCTGAATAAGCTACTGTGATTGATGGTATGTTTTAAATTTCCCAGAAGTCCCAAGAAAAGCCACCCAATATTCCCTTTGCTTTCTTGCCTGGGCCATGTTTGTATGCTAAATAGATTCCTCAACACAGAGAGATCCTGCACTACAACCCATGCTCGAGGGTGGTTGTGGAACCATGGGTTGTTGCTGAAAGATGGATTGCTGTGCTTTCTGAACCCAGCTGTGTTAACAAGACATGGCCCATTATTGGGCTGTGACGCATGGGCTCACCATAGCTCAACTAGGTTCAGACAAGGTGACTCATGCGTCAGTGAGGATTCCCCGTTCAGCAACAACCCACATTCGGCCTTTGAGTAGGAGTTGTTGTATCATCTGAACCCTGCCACACAGAGGAGGACAGGACGCTGGTTCACACGGAGACAGACCTTGGGCCATTTAGCTTTGTGTTGTCAGCACTGGTTGGCAGCAGCACTGCAGGGCTTTGGGCAGGGATCCACTGCACATCATCCGGAGAATGTCGAGGACAGACTGATCCACCTTCTGCCCACTTTGCAACCAGTGCTGCTGGTGGCAGCTGCTGCTTCAAAGCGGGGCAGTCTAGTGGCCCCTTCCAGATCCTTGGGGGAAGTGCCCTCTCGGCCAAAGGTATTAGGAAGGTATCCTCTTTATGAGGGCCTCAGACCAGAGAGAGGAGTTACCAAGCGCCAGGGAAACTAGTTGCGCCGTGGGCACACAGAAGATCATAATTAACTCAGAGGCTTTTTAAAGGGGGAAAGTATGTTTAGATAGGATGAAATCATCTTGCAAGGGCACCAGAGGCCAGAACAGAGTGTGATTAGAGTCCAGCTCAGCGAGCGTGCCTGGTGCTAGCGGGAGGTCTTAAAGCAGCTTCCCTCAGTCTGGTGCACTCCCGATGTTTGGGGCTGCAGCTCCAGTCACCCTGACCATGGACATTCTTGTTGGGGCCGATGGGAGTTGTGGTGTGAAACACCTGGAGGGCAGTCAGTTTGGGAAAGGCTGTCTTAGGGGCATAGTAGGTATGATTTTTTCCTTTGCTTTATGTATATCCTGCCATTTCTCCAAAGAAAAGGAAGTGGTTTATACAATTCCCCTCCTTTCCATTTTATCTTCACAACAACCTTGCAAGGTAGGTTCAGTTGAGGGCCACTCAGTGGCCCAAAGTCACCTGGTGGCTGAGTAGGGACCAGAATCTGGATCTTCCAAGTTCCGGTCTAACTCTCTAACCATGATGCCACATTGGCCCATGGACAGCATTTCTATCTGTTCCTAAATCTGCCCTGTTCACTCACACTTCCCCAACCCAAAATGTGCCAGAATGTTTGCTTATTGTTGGTGCAGCTATTTAAAATATTTCTTAACTGCCTTTCAGAGCAGGAGCCCTCTCAAGTTGGCATATGACAATAAACAACATAACAAAAATGATGTGGCCTTAAAAAACAATAACCAAGCAACAAAACAGTAAGAGTGTAGCAACAGCAACAACGACAGCAAATGTATCAGGGGAAGGCCAAGATAAAAGAGTATATTTTCAGGGCCTTCTTAAAAGCTTTCAATGATGGGGGCTGTGTGCCCCCAAAGGCAACTTATCCCAGGGATGTGGGGCCACTGCAGGAAAGGTCCTTTCACATGTGGTCGGCCTCCTGACAGCTGTCACACATGAGCAGGAGAGGAAGGTCATTTTTACTGATCTTAAAAGTATGGGCCGGCTGATACAGTCATAGGCACCAAAGAAATTTGATCCCAAATACTTTCAGTCTTCACAGCTCAAAACCAACCCTTTAAATCAGAGGCAGAAAAACACAGGTAATCCATGAAGAAGGATGCGGTGGCGCAGTGGTTTAAACTGCTGTGCTGCTGGGCTGGTTGATCGGAAGGTTGCCGGTTCGAATCTGCACAATGGGGTGAGTTCCCGTTGCTCCATCCCAGCTCCTGCCCACCTTGCAGTTCGAAAGCATGCAAATGCAAGTAGATAAAAAGGTACCACTTCGGTGGGCAGGTAACAGCGTTCCGTGCACTTCGGTGTGTAGCCATGCCGGCCGCATGACCACAGAGACTGTCTGCGGACAAACGCTGGCTCCCTCGGCTAGGAGACGGAGATGAGCACCGCCCCGGAGAGTCAGGCATGACTGGACGTAACGTCAAGGGGAACCCTTTACCTTAATCCATGAAGCCAGTGCAGCAGAGGAGTCAAATGATCAAATTGCCTTGTCCCCAAGACAGGGGCCCGCATCCTGCACCATCTGAAGTTTCCAAACTGCCTTAAATGACAGCCTCATGTGCAGTGCAGTACAGTAATCCAGCCTGATCTTCACAGATGCATTGGACTACAACTTCCACTATCCCCAGTCAATGACCATGCCAATGGTGGGAGCTGTAGTCCAACCCACCTGGAGGGCTGCTTTAACTATTTTACCATTTCATGTCTGATTTGGCCTTTGTTTGCTTGATGGTTTCTCGTGATATCATATGCCTGTCCTGAAGGAAAACGCTTTGGTTAGGCATGAAGATTGAGTCTGATCAGCTACGCTGGGAGAAAAGATGTGCTACTATTAGGATACTCCGAATGCCACGCGTGTGCACATGTTGCCCCTGCCAATATTTTTCCAGCAAGCTGAGAATGCCGGAGATTTGAGCCATCCTGCCAGTTCACCTTGTATGCCAGGCAAACTTGATAGGAAATGGGAGATCCTACACAAACCAGTTTGAGGCCTAACTGGCCTTCACAATGAGGGCGGCCAATACCACTTCTCTTGCACCTCTGTGCAAACACCAGGGATAAGTGCTTTGCTATGCAAAAAACTAAATCTGGACAATTTCTTGTTTCCAAACAGCAGTTTATTATTATGAAGCTAAAATGAGTAAGCCCTGGCTCCACAGCTTTGTTGCCGCAATTTAAGATCAAGCTTTTATGATTCAGACTGTTGCACTGACAAAGCCAGGCTGAGAAATTACATCTCCATTTGTGTAAGGAGCGTTCTCTCACTCGCGCGCTCTCTCTCTCTCTGTCTCTCTCTCTCCTGAATTTGTTGCCATCATAAATTTTACCCATGAACAGTCAGCTTAACATCACAATCCTCTTCTGGAAAGTGCTGGTGCTGTTTTCTAGAATGCTCTACTCTCCTCCTCCATAAGTAAAAGAAACGGAAACTCTTCTGTTTCCTCACCGAGTGAGATCCATCTGCCCTTTAACCCTGGAGTAGACAAAGCTTAAGTCAATGTTTATGGAATCCATCCCTCGCTTTCCTCTATCTCCCCTGCTCCCTCCGCCTCTCCTCTCTCTCAGACCATCCCCGCTTGCTACAGCCTCGCTGTTGTTATGACTTCTGTGCTGCACTCCCTCACCTTGGCTCGTGGTGGGGAAAGACAAGATTGGGCTTGTTTTCCAAACTCTGATACAAGCAAGCGGCCTTGCACCAGATCGGTCTGCCAGGCCAACTGGAGCAGTAGCATCTGCTCCAGCCTTCCTCAACCTAGTGCCCTCTGGAAGTGCCAGATTTCTGACCGTAGGACATGATGGTTGAGGATGGTGGGAGTTGAAGTTCAAATCACCAGCCCCATAATCACATAGTTATTTGCACTGTCATTAAGATTTGCTGGGGGAGGGTGTTATGATAACAACATGCTCTTTGCTGTTTTAATTCTTTTGCATTTTAAATAAAGCAAAGCTCAAAAGGCAGCTGGGGAGACAGCACTTACTGGTCTCCTCCAGGGCCTTTGCACATTGGACAGGCCACTGGAAAGAGACTGAGCGTTAAGAAGCGCCTGAGCAGAATGCAGCCTGCATTTTTGGGTTACATTTCCACCAGTAAAGAGCATGTACCCTGGTCCTCCGTGGTCCCACAAAGGGCCGTGCCTCTTTCACAGCTCCTCCTGCATCCCTCAAACACTGACTGTTTGGTCATTTCCCAGCCTTTCGTCCAGATTTTCCACCCTGATCCCAAGTGGGGATGCGTCTCCCAAGGCTCAGGCCCGGCCAGTAGGAGCTTTCAGCGACAATGATTTGCATGCCCCCTTTCAGGTCAGCCAAACCTCAAAAGGATGTGCCCCTTGGCAGGTCTCTGAAAAGCATTCGGCCCTTGGGCTTTTCTGAAGATGAAAGTCAGGCCTTCCACAGAGGGTCCCACAGGGAATATCCCCACAGGGAGCAAAACCCCCCACCCCGACTTCGGGTTAGTTCCCTGTACTGTATTGTCAGGAAGCTGCATTTACTCCACAGATGAAAAATCTTCCATCTGCTCGGGCTTCCAGGCATGTCTGCATGCACTCCAAAGGCCCTTCCAGTGAAGGGCCTTTCCCAAGCCAGCATCCACTGTAAACATGCAAGAGAAAAGGGAGTGCTTGTTGGTGAGAAAGGGGGTAAAACGGTGCCATGCGCTGTACATACATGCAACCCATGACTGGGCAATTTCCCGTTTGCATGGCATGAATCATCGTCCCTTCTCTCACTGTAACTCTGTGGCCACAACCTCCAGAGATGATTGTTCAAGTTTTGAGAAGTGAAAAGTCAATGACAAAAGCGCTTTGGCATTTGATTGTGTTTGCCGTTGCAGAATAAACAGAATTCCTACTGGCAAAGCCTCCAGAAAAAAGCTGTTTCAAGAAGAGTGTCCTCTCTCCCTCCCTCCTCCCTCCCTCCCAGCTCCTGTGCCATTGGCAGCAACCTGCCCTGTAGAAATTAAACGGGTTAAACTTTCCCTGTCACATCTCTTTCCAAGGCACAAGGAGCTTCTCCAGGTTCATTTCCTTGTGACGAGCTGCTCTCAAAGCCCCGAGAAGGCACATGCCGCCGCCGCCGCTCTTCTTTTCAGCATGGCAACACATAACAGACTCCAATTTTCTATATATTTATTCATGTTACAATTGTGCGTTTTTGATTACAATTTTAAATCTAATCCTTTTGATTTAAAAAATGGCATTAGTGTGTTTCTAGGCTTTTGCAATCCTGCTAACTTTTGCCATGCTTTGATTCTGCTTTATTCCTGAGGGTTTTCTACTATTATGCTGAGCTTTGTTATTGTATTTTACATTATGAAATTCTGTTTTGTGAGCAGTCCAGGGAGCTCTGGCTACTGAGAATTACTGAAATGTATTTAAAAAAATAAATAAATCAGGGTTTGCTGTAGCTCCCATTGATGAAAGACTAATGGACATGATTGCATGCTGCCGCACTCGTCCTTCTTCTGATGCTTTAATTATAAGCCAGGTATCCCACACGTGTTGCTCGGCACCTGTATGGGGTCCCAGGCCCATGGGGCACACATTGGCATAAGCTAATTCATATTTAATTTTATACTGCCCAATAGCCAAAGCTGTCTCTCTATAACACATATAAGGAAGTACTTTTTCACACTGTTAAAATTGCATAGTTTCGTATAGTCAAAATTGTGGCATTTGCTACCTGCAAGAGGTGCTGACGGTGACTAATTTGACGAAGTTTTCAGAGAAGATCGGAGAAAAAGGCTATCCATGGCTACTCGTTGTGCTGGCTACATATTGCCGCCTTGACCTGTATCAGTGTCTGTATGGCGGCTGTGTGGGGAGTCCTTGTCCACGTGTCCCGCTTATGGGTTTCCCACAAGCATCTGGCAGGCTGCTCTGTGAACTAAAGGGGCTCGTGGTCTGACTGAAACCGTGATGTCTGTACCGGTGCCTGTCATCCTTTGAGGCTGCTTTTCCTGTCCATGCCTTCAGATTTTCCCCTGACCTTACAGGGCAAGGTGAAGGGGGAAGAACCCGCCAAAGGTTCCTCATGTGATTTAACCATAATTGGGGCCTGCAGTTACAGAAACATACTCAGCATTATAATTTATTTCTGGCTCTGCATTTGAAACACAAATCATGAGAAATCTGTTCCTGTTTATATCGTGCATCGAGTGGCCCAGCCCTCCCCTCTGTCTAGCGGCCTGCCAGGAGGCAAGATCGGCACGCTCCGTGTGTCAGTTCAGGGGCATGCGTTGCTCCCGCGCACCAGCTTGCTTTGGCCTCGCCCAGAGGCTCGGCAAGCGCAATCCACTTGCCACTTGCTCAGGGCCTTGTCATCCATGCCATGCTCATTTGTCCTAGGACCGAGTCCTGGCACACCGAGCAAACCAGAGTTCATTCTGCATTGGCCCTTGTCATGAATTAAGCATGGTTGTGACAGCTCACCATCACAGTAAATTGGAAGCACCACAATCAAGATGAAATCCAGGGCCTGGGCTCCTGTGGCTGTCACCTCTCTGGGCTCTATTGAGTGCAGATGTCAATAGGTGATTAATTGAATTAACTTTAACAGATTAAATGCGCATGAAAGTAAGGATGACTAAGCCCAGTGCACAAATTCTCCAGAAGAGCCTCAGTCCATGGAATGCTCCTACCTGCAGATCCTCCAGGCCCTCTGCACTATCCAAATTTCAACCCCAGTTTGTGAGCTTCTCCTTTAAAGCAGGCATTTCACCTTTTATCTGTTGACCATTAATATTACAGCTGCCTTTTCAGCTCTCTCAACAATTTTAAAATGCTTAATGTTTCGATACTTGCAGCACTGTGTCTTGATTGTCTGGCTTGTCATCTTATTTGTTCATTGTTTCTATGCCTGAAAACCACCCCAAGGGCATCTGCCAGTTACGTGGTAGACAAATCAAACAAGGACATGAAACTCGGGAAAAATGTGGCTACCACAACATGCTGACAAAAAAAAGAACAAATGCATCACCAAAGAGCAAATGCAACAGTTTTGCATATTTGCATATGCTAATTTATATGTAAGATGCAAATGTATAATTTCAATTGAAATACTGTGCATCTTAGCTGTGACCCTCCTTCATGGATCACTGCCTTGTCGTGGCGAAGGGGCTTGCGTAGCTCAATGAAGCTATGAGCTATGCCGTGCAGGGTCACCCAAGACGGACAGGTCATAGCAGAGAGCTCTGACAAAACGTGATCCACTGGAGAAGGAAATGGCAACCCACTCCAGTATCTTTGCCATGAAAACCCCATGGACATGAAAACCAAAAGGCAAAACGATATGACACCGGAAGATGAGCCCCTCAGGTCGGAAGGTGTCCAATATGCTACTGGGGAAGAGCGGAGGGCTAGTACTAGTAGCGCCAGAAAGAATGAAGCGACTGGGTCAAAGCCGAAACGACACTCAGTTGCCGATGTATCTGGAGGTGAAAGGAAAGTCCGATGCTGCAAAGATCTTTACTCCATAGGAACCTGGAATGTAAGATCCATGAATCAAGGCAAGCTGGATGTGGTCAAACAAGAGATGACAAGACTGAACATCGACATCTTAGGAATCAGTGAACTAAAATGGACAGGCATGGGTGAATTTAGTTCAGATGACCATCAGGTATACTACTGCGGGCAAGAATCCCTCAGAAGAAATGGAGTAGCCTTCATAGTCAATAAAAGAGCAGGGAAAGCAGTACTGGGATACAATCTCCAAAATGACAGAATGATCTCAGTTCGAATCCAAGGCAAACCATTCAACATCACAATAGTCCAAGTCTATGCCCCAACCACTGGTGCTGAAGAGGCTGAAGTTGACCGGTTCTATGAAGGCCTACAACACCTGCTAGAATTAACTCCAAAAAATGATGTCCTTATCATCATGGGGGATTGGAATGCTAAAGTAGGAAACCAAAAGATAACCGGAATAACAGGCAAGTTTGGCCTTGGAATACAAAATGAAGCAGGGCATAGGCTGGTAGAATTTTGTCAAGAGAATACGATGGTCATAACAAACACTCTTTTCCAACAACCCAAGAGACGTCTCTACACATGGACATCACCAGACGGTCAACACAGAAATCAGATTGACTATGTGCTCTGCAGCCAAAGATGGAGAAGTTCTATACAGTCAGTAAAAACTAGACCAGGAGCTGACTGTGGCTCCGATCATGAGCTTCTCATTGCAAAATTTAGGCTTAAGTTGAAGAAAGTAGGGAAAAGCACTAGGCCACTCAGGTATGACCTAAATCATATCCCTGATGAATATACAGTAGAGGAGACAAATAGATTTAAGGAGTTAGATCTGACAGACAGAGTGCCTGAAGAACTATGGATGGAGGTTCACAACATTGTATAAGAGGCAGCAACTAAAACCATCCCAAAGAAAAAGAAATGCAAGAAAGCAAAATGGCTGACTGAGGAAGCTTTACAAATAGCTGAGGAAAGAAGGGAAGCAAAAGGCAAGGGAGAAAGAGAAAGAAACAAACAATTGAATGCAGAATTCCAGAGAATAGCTAGAAGAGATAAGAATGCCTTCTTAAATGAACAGTGCAAAGAAATAGAAGAAAATAATAGAATAGGGAGGACCAGAGATCTTTTCAAGAAAATTGGAGATATGAAGGGAACATTTCATGCAAAGATGGACATGATAAAGGACCAAAATGGCAGGGACCTAACAGAGGCAGAAGAGATTAAGAAGAGGTGGCAAGATTACACAGAAGAACAATACAAGAAAGAACTTAACGTCCCTGATAACCATGATGGGGTGGTCACTGACCTTGAGCCAGACATCCTGGAATGTGAAGTCAAATGGGCCTTAGGTAGTCTGAGCAACAACAAAGCTAGTGGAGGCGACACTATTCCAGCTGAGCTATTCAAAATCCTAAAAGACAATGCAGTAAAAGTGCTACACTCAATATGCCAGTAAATTTGGAAAACTCAACAGTGGCCACAGGATTGGAAAAGGTCAGTTTACATTCCGATCCCAAAGAAGGGCAATGCCAAAGAATGTTCATACTACCGCACCATTGCACTCATTGCACATGCTAGCAAAGTGATGCTCAAAATCCTACAAGCTAGGCTCCAGCAGTATGCGGACCGAGAACTACCAGAAGTACAGGCAGGATTTCGAAGAGGGAGAGGAACTAAAGATCAAATTGCCAACATATGCTGGATCATGGAGAAAGCTAGGAAGTTCCAGAAAAACATCTACTTCTGCTTCATTGACTATGCTAAAGCCTTTGATTGTGTGGATCACAACAAATTGTGGCAAGTTCTTACAGAGATGGGAGTACCAGACCATCTTATTTGTCTCTTGAGAAACCTATATGCAGGTCAAGAAGCAACAGTGAGAACCGGACATGGAACCACTGATTGGTTCAAAATTGAGAAAGGAGTTCTGCAAGGCTGTATACTGTCACCCTGCCTATTTAACTTATATGCAGGGCACATCATGAGAAAGGCAGGGCTAGATGAATCACCAGTTGGAATCAGGATTGCTGGGAGAAATATCAACAACCTCAGATATGCAGATGATACCACTCTCATGGCAGAAAGTGAAGAGGAACTAAAGAGCCTCTTGATGCAGGTGAGGGGGGAAAGTGCAAAAGTTGGCCTGAGATTCAACATTAAGAAAACTAAGATCATGGCATCCGGTCCTCTCACTTCCTGGCAAACAGATGGGGAAGAAATGGAGGTAGTGACAGAATTTATTTTTCTGGGCTCCAAGATCACCCCAGATGGGGACTGCAGCCAAGAAATTAAAAGACGCTTGCTCCTGGGGAGGAGAGCTATGGCAAATCTAGACAGCATACTAAAAAGCAGAGACATCACCCTGCCAACAAAAGTGCGTATAGTCAAGGCTATGGTTTTCCCAGTTGCAATGTATGGCTGTGAAAGCTGGACCATAAGGAAGGCTGAGCGCCGAAGGATTGAGGCCTTTGAGTTGTGGTGCTGGAGGAGACTCCTGCGAGTCCCTTGGACCGCAAGGCGATCAAACCGGTCAGTCCTAGAGGAGATCAACCCTGACTGCTCTTTAGAAGATCCTGCGCTTTGCCAGATCCTGAAGATGAAACTCAAATCCTTTGGCCACCTAATGAGAAGGAAGGACTCCCTGGAGAAGAGCCTAATGCTGGGAACAATAGATGGCAAAAGAAGAAGGGGACGGCAGAGGATGAGGTGGCTGGATGGGGTCACTGAAGCAGTTGGTGTGAGCTTCGGTGGACTCCGGGGGATGGTGGAGGACAGAAAGGCCTGGATGAATGTTGTCCATGGGGTCATAATAGGTCGGACACAACTTCGCGACTAACAACAACAGCTATGACCAGGTGTCTTGTTCAGCCTGCCCTCTAGTTGCTGCTGCTGGGCAACTCCAAGGCCCAGCTCATCCTTCTGTGGTCCGTGATCTTCGAAGCAGGCTTGGACCGGGCAGCCCTAGAAATGGAAGAATGTTCTCTGCAAAGCAGGACGTCCGTTTCCATTTGCGATGGACCAGGTGCACAGCCTGCGATTTCCCCTGAAGTTCATGGAGTTTGCTGAAGCGCAAGCATCAGAAGGTGGCTCCTGCAGAGCAGACGTTGCCTCAACTTCCCTCTGGCCTAGACTATGGCAACCTGCCCTTGCTTGCTCTCTCACTTTTCATTTCTCCACTGCCCAATAGCTGAAGTTCGCAGCGCTCCTCCCACCCCACGTTCAACGCTATTCCAGGTTTGTTTCAATAGGATTCGACTCAAGTGTTCCTGCATATCAAACAAAGGTCAAATTACTTACCTTCATGGCATTTACCTTAAATGGGAAAATTCAACCTGCACTTTAAATCTTTCCCATAGAAATCATTAGGAAAAACAAATATTTAATTTTTACTTGTTTTATGTCTACAATGACTGAGATCAGATGTCATGATAAGGGTTGAGTTGGGTTGTGGTTGAACTGTGGGTGGTTATTGAAACATGGGTTATTTCTTGTCTGAACCAGGCTGGGATAACAAGCCACGGTGACCAGCCCACAGCTTGCGATCCAGCAACAAACAGTGAGTTCTCTTCGTAGTATCTTGGGGTTACCATGGCTTGTTAGGGCACTTGGCCTAAACCTATTCCAACAACAACGTATGGCTGAATGTCAACCAACAGGACTTGTACTCCACCCTTGGGTGTAGGTTATCATGTTGTTGGAACATAGGACGTAAGTGCATGTGTGTGCGTGTTGGGGAATTAAATGTAGTAAGAGTTTTATAAATGTTTGGAAGAAGTCAAACTGGTTAGTAATATATCACAAGCACAAAATTAGCTTTTCAGAAGTCACTTTCAGGAAATTGTGTGATACATTTTTGTAATTTACAAAAGTAACACAATTCCATCCACTTCCTACAGAGAAACAACAACCACAGCAGCTGGAAAGACAATATTAAAGGACCATTTTAAAGACAAAGGCTGGCTGTTACAAAGGCTAGCTTTGATCTTAGAGCAGCTAACACATTTTAACATTTATCTGCATGAACATTAACATATCTGATGGCCAGAGGTTTTGTTAAGGTGATTTCCAAACTGGGCCCCGACTGATAGAGCTCCAAGCAAGACTCTGTTGGTGCTTTTCCAAAAACACCCTGTAGTAGTTGCTGCAGGTTTGACTTAAAGTTTAGGGAAATGCATTCAGAAAGGCCTTTGCAAAATTGCTGCAGTCTCTACTTTCTTCCATTTATCTCCTTTCAACACTGAACTTCTGGCGTCCCCAGAGACCCACTGCCAGTCCGCATAGAGTGGGCAGTGGACAGGATAGACCAGTAATCTGACTTGGAGTAAGCGTGGCCTGGCCTTGTGTCTCTAACAGAAGCTTTGCATATGGGGCTAGCAAGTTATTTCGCTGCCTGGACTAAGGTGGACATGTCCCCCCACCCTCCATAGGACACAGACCTGTGTAAAAGTGTCACACAGTCATTTATAAGAACAGGTGCAGCATTAGAATCTAGTACTGCCATTTAAATTGAAATAAGATGGAGGAGGAGAATGATGTCAGGTGCCTTGAGCCCTTTGTAGGAAAAAGGCAGGATATAAATCGGAATATAT
This sequence comes from Varanus salvator macromaculatus, assembly GCA_023646645.1. Taxonomy (NCBI): domain Eukaryota; kingdom Metazoa; phylum Chordata; class Lepidosauria; order Squamata; family Varanidae; genus Varanus; species Varanus salvator. The sequence continues at coordinate 13,057,086 of JAIXND010000786.1, forward strand.
ATATATATATATATAAAATATATCTTTCCATAAAGGGGAATAGGGATATGTGGGTTGTCAGGACCCCATTCTGTTTCTTGCAGTGCCAGATGTCCTTCATTCCATCATCCATTCATTGATCCTTTTTTTCAAAAACCAGAATTTCATTCTACTTGCACTAATTCACATTAACACTAATTAGCTAATTTTCATTAGCAGGTGCACATCAGTGCTAAGGTACATTAGCAAAAACCCCTCCCCTGCAAGGTGGGAGACTGGTGTGTGAGTCCACAGAATCCACAAGCCAGAAAAAGCCAGTGGGCCATGGAATCCGCAGGCCGAATTCACAGCAATCCGAACATGTTTGATTCTGTTGCACATTTCTCTGACATATTTATTTATTTTATTTGCATTCTGCCTTTCTACCAAAGCTGTGGCCCATGGGGAGTCTGCCTTATTACTGCTGCTGTGACTCCTAAGCCACTTTCTCATCGTTGCCACTGCTTGCTTGACTGATGCTCACGGAGGGAGCAATTAGGCCGTGGTGCCTAATGCTACCTTTCCCACCACTGCTGTTGGCTGGACCACAGCAAGTAAATAAATGAGTTGAAAGGGGAAGGAGGAAGAGCAACCCCAGTGGGGTCTTATCATTGGCTCCCTGCTGGTAAATAAAGCACTGGCCCATGCAGGTCCTTCAACGACGGAGGTGCATTCCGCACTAACTCCGGTTTCTGGAGCGGCCTTCAGGAGAGGCCCCCACAGGGTGCTGTGGAATAAGCCAGCCTTGAAGTCGCTCGTGCCTGTGCCGTTGTGGCCAGTCCAGGAGTGGCTGTAGCTGGTGAAGCACCTGAAAATAGTAAGGAACCCCAAGCCACTGCAGCTTTGAGATTCCAGCAGCAGCGAGGGGTCTAGGAGAACCTCCAGACTTTGGACTTGGTCTTTTGGGAGGAGTACAACCTATCCAGAACAGGTGGTGAGACTCCCCCAGACCTGGAAACCACATCCCCACAGAACTTCTGTTTTCCAGGATTCCGCTTCAGTGGATTGACCTCCATCCAGCCCACCCCTGAGTTCAGACACTACACTGATGGACAGCCTCTCCTGATTCCAAAGACCCAAAATATTAGTAGCCCAACGGCCTTAGCATTTCAACCTTCTAGGACAGGGAGAAGTCTTCTCAAGTGCTAGGAAAGCACCAAACAACTAGCAATGAGCAGAAAGGTGGCATGCCAAGTAGTCACTGGGAAAACTTGGAGGCCTGTATTGGGACCCTCAGTGGATAAGGTCTGCCCCCAGTTCTCCAGCACCTTATTTCTGCTCTCCAGTCTCCGACTCTGCCACCTGAGTTGGCCACCTCATTAGTAAGGCTGGCCCTTGCATAACATGGTGTGCTTGGGGTGTGGGGCGTGGGATTAAGGGCTACACCACAGGCTGACCAGGGAACCACTGGGGACCCAGTTCAGCTCCAGTTGCTCATGCAAACCTGCCTGCACCAGTCCAGTGATGGAAACATTTCAGCTGCTTCTGGGCACTGACGCCTGCAGCTCGCCTGTTCATCATTTCTATGTTGCTCTTGTGACTGTGAATTTCTGCTTATTGCTCCAAAAAGCAGGGAGTGAAGGGAGGAAGATTGCTAAGAGCTGAAACTGCTAAAAGAATAAGTCACTCTCTCTGCAAGGAGACTGTGTATGAAACATTTTCTTCAAAGCAAGAATATACATTTCTCCTTAGAGTTTAAAGATATGCAAAACAGACAGGCTTTTTGAAAAGAAGAAAGCTTACTGCAAAATTTCCCCAAGCCAATCAGCTAAAAAAGGCAGGTGAAGGGTGTCCACCTGTTTGCCTGAACTGTGGAGATGATGCTTGTTAAGAATGCAGTGGATTGGAACCCCATAAAACATCCTGAGGAAATCGGACCAGGTTGCGACTACTGTAAACAATTACCTGTGACTGAGTTACGGCTGCACACAGAGGCAGAGGAGCGGATGCATGTCCATTCTCTCCCTGTAAAAATGCCAAGCTAGAAATCTGTGGGTGCATTTCCTTAAAATAAGGGTAATGTGGAAGCCAGCTAGTAGATCAGCACCACAGACAGAGAAATGCCTGCCTGCCTGCCTGCCTGCCTGCCTTCCTTCCTTCCTTCCTTCCTTCCTTCCTTCCTTCCTTCCTTTCTGGGTAAATGTGTGTGGGCTGGAACTGAGTGGCAAGGCCACTCAGTAAGTCTCTCTTAATGCAGGGCTGTAGGGTTCCTGACTTTAATCTTGCCCTATGGGCCTCACATGGAGTCTTGAAGTCAAGCCTTCCTCTCGGGTGGATTCCTCCTGGGAGGAGGTCAGCAGTAGACTTGGCCGGTGCTGGCAAGAGCAGAGCAACAGTTTTATGGCTGAGAGGCTGAACTGAACAATTGTGCAGTACAACGTTCAAATCTGCCCGTTGTTTTCCCAGGACTGAGTCTGTGCAGTGGTGGGGGAGCGGTTCTGGAACTTTAAAGCAGAAGTCGGCTGTACTCAGCGCTGATTGGTTGCCCCCTATGGCATCATCAGGAAAACTCCTGCCTTTGCATCGTCACAAGCATCCTTCCCCCTTTAAAACTGAAATTTTAAATTAGTAGAATGATGGATGAGTCAATATGTGTCAATAGCCACAAGCTTTTGCTGAAGGGCAGTTCACAAATAAAGACAGAAATGAAGATGAACCCAGCAAATGGAGGTTTGGCATGCAGTTGATGTATTGGTAAAGGTAAGCAGGTTTGGGCCTGATCCAGCCCTTGAGTGGCAAACCACTGGGAGACCCACATGAAGAGGAGACTGCAACTACATTAAATGAATATTTTAAAGTTTAAGAAGTCTAGCAACCCATCTGAAGCCCTGTGATTGATGGGTAAGCAACCCTTCCGTTTGCTGGTCTGTGCACCCGCCATTTCAGCTGCAAAGCTGGGTGAGAAGCAGATTCGCACTGCAGCTGAAGCATGAGCTCCGCTTGTATATTCTGAGGGTCCTCAGCTTTGGAGTTTCCTTGAACTGGAACCAGCTGAGGATACGTCAGTAACCATCTTCTTAGCTGGTGTGAGGGAGCTGCCTTATACAGCATTAGGCCAGTGGCCCATCCAGCTTGGTCTCATTCCCACTAAATAGCAGGTGCTCTCTGGAGTTGAGGATCTTTCCCATGCTGACCCTGGGATGCTGGGGATTGAACCGGGAGCGTTCTCCATGCAAAGCACGCAGCCCACCTCTGGACTACAGCCCTTCCTATTCTTGGCTGTTTCCCTGATGTGCATCATCTGTGGGAGAGAATTATTATGCATAATGCATTTCTATAGTGCATTTCAAATAGTTTGCAACCATTATCTTAGTCATTGTTATAGCAGCCCTGTCTCATTAACCTTTCATATTATCACGTTACAAATCCGAGGGAGAGCGGACTGACTCTGAGAAAATGGTGACTTGTGTAAGGTTGCTTCCAATCCAGTCCCTCAAAGAAAGTTCAGTGTGTCTAGGATTGCAGCATTAGTGAATTCTGACCAAGATGGAAGTTGAAGCAGGACCTTAGCAGGTCAAGTTCCCAATATTTTATTGACTATTCCTTTGCCAGCAAGGAAGACGAAATATATTGCCTTGTCAAGCAAACAGTCACACCCTGAAAACGAACTGGTTTATAGGAATATCAGAAGCTGTCTTGTACTGAGTCAGGGCATGGATCCCCCTAGGCCTATACAGTCAGCACTGACGGGCAGCAGCTGTCCAGAAATGTTTCCAGACCCGTCTGGAGAAACTGGGCATCAAACTTTGGACTTTCACAATGCGAAGTCCATGCTCTACCACAGAGTTATGGTCCTTTCCCAGTCTGATCACAACCTTCTTTATTCACAAGTGAATATCTTTGATTTCAGGTCAGTAATAGAAGGAAGGAAAAAAACAGCACCTTGTACAAAGTGCAAAGCATTTTTATCAGACCTAGTAATGGAGCAAACAGGCAAGAAGCCATGGTCCATATGAAGCGAAAAACTAAAGTAAAAAATGCATCATTGAAACTCCTACCTTTTTGATGTGAGGGGGTGGGAGAATAGAGTGCCCCTCTTGCCATGCTGCATCCTCAGTCTCCTTGTTGACTCCATGGAGGTGCTTTTCACAAACTACATCAGGGGAGAAAACATTTTAACTCATATTCTGTTTTAATGCGATGTTTATTCTTTGTACAGTTCATTGCACCATAATCTATTTATATCACTATGGTAAGTAAGTGAATAAACCTCCCAGATCCCAGGACGTTTCAGCATGAGGTACAGTATTTCTGTATTTCAGTACATTTCTATACTGGAGTTCACCACAGTTAAAACCATTTAAAAACACCTTAAAATAACACATGAAATTTAAAAGTTTAAAATGACTGTATAAAATAGAAGTAAAAGGCAAAATAAAACCTAGCAGCAGAACAAATATTTAAAATGCAGTAAAGGTGCAGTTCGAGGCCCATGGTCTCAGTGCAAGCAGGACTCTGAACTACATGCAACTTGTACTTGGAATGAGGTGAAATGATGGTGCCATTCTTCTTGTGGGGTATTTTATCTAGAGGAGGGGGAAGGGAAGGGAAGGGAAGGGAAGGGAAGGGGGCTAGGATGCTGATAGGCATCTCCCCTCTCCCCCTCCCCCAGCATGCTGCTCTCTCCCCTACCCCTTGGGATGCAGTTACAATGTTGGTGCAGACAGTTGCAAGGGGGTGGGCGGGGTGGGCTTGACCTTTGGGGCCATGTTCTTAGACTGCACAATCTCAAAACTGGGGCTCTAGATATTCCATGGCCCCTGATATCATCTGGGAGGTCATGGGATATCCAGAGGCCATGCAGTTACACCCTGAAGGATGATAAAAAAAGATTAGAAGACTAATATTTCTGGGCAAATAAGCTCTTCACCTGGTGCTGGAAAGGAAGCATGGCAGGGGGCTTCTCCAGGAAGATCTCTCCTCCACTCAGTTTCCACAACAGAAGGGCTCTTCCTAGGAGCTGCCTACCTGCCATCCTTCAGCAGGGGCCCTTGCAGAAAGACCACTGGGGACGATCCAGGGCCAGGCAGGTGTGTATGGGAGGAGACCACACTGCAGGTACCTTGGCCCCAAGCCATTTGGGGCTTTGGATATTCGCACCAGCTCTTTGGCTCAGTCTGCAAATGGACTGGCAGCCAGTTATGGAAAAGCACTGGCCTAATAGGTTCACACTGGCCAGTTCCCAGTGGCCATCTCACTGCCCTCTCTTGGACGCCCTGAAGTTTCTCCACCAGTCCGTCAGGTTCACATGTTTGAAGAAGAAACTTGATTGTTTAATGTATTCACTACTTTGTGAGCATTTACTGCATCAGCCCTCCACCTTTGCCTGAAAAGCTCAAGGTGGCCAAGCCCTGTGTGAAGCGAGGGATGAATGGCCCCAAGTCAGCCCAACAGTCTTTGTAGTCTCAGCCATGGCTCCCTCACCACTACACTGTACGGTCCCTCAGCTAAGGTGGAGAAGTTAGATCCGTCACGTGCAGGGGATTTTCAGAGACAGATGGCCCTACCTTCGATTGTGGCAATGACTAGAATTCCTCCATCACACCTTTCAGGTGAATAGTAAAATGAAGTAAAAGAATTGTCTCATCATTGCGCTTTTAAACAGTATGTTTAGTGGCATTTCAAAGTACCATTGCCTACCTGAAACTCATTTTATTTAGTTTTTTACTGCTCTAATTTAGATATTTAGTTTTACTGCTCTAATTTAGCTATTAACTGTTGCCATATCTTTTGTGTATGTTACTTGCTGGAGATGGTGTTCTGCTGAACAGCAAGCACATTAAAAATTATGCATACACATGGACACGCAGAGCTTTATACAGTCCTCACTCAAGCTGCAGTAGGCTGGGCTAGTGAAGAGTGAGGAATTCGTATTGGGAGTGGGAATGTTTTATTATTTATTTATTTATTTAGATGACTTATATGCCGCCCCATCGCCTGAGCCTCGGGGCGGCTTACAATCATTAAAATCCCATATAAAATGCAAAAAATTCATCAAATAAATAAAATACATAAAATAAATAAATACAAAAAATAAAATAAAATAAAAAAATAAAATAAAATAATAAAATAAAATAGTGGAAACAGGAAAATCGTGGAATCCATTGCATTTTCTCAGTTCGGCTCCCTGGATTCTGGCAGGCTTTCCTCCTGCCCTGCTACGCATGGGTGTCCTACAGGAAGCAAGTCCGAGTGACTCCATGACATTGGCCTGCTTATCTACTTCCCGGCCCCTGTGTACCTGCTGTGAGCATGGAGTCCTGCTGCTGCACATGTGACTTGCAGGCTGTGTGTACTTTGTGCAAATAATCGCATGACTTGTGCACTTTGCGCAAAGAAGGAAACTGCAAGCATTCCCAAGGGTGGCGCACTCTTGGCTCAGCTCACTGCCTGGCCAGGGCCATGGATGGGAAGGAACTCGAGCAAGCACAGTGCAGCCAGTTCTATGCATCCGTTGAATTCCTGTGCCACTCCAGCTGAAGGTCTCTGGGCTGTTAAGGGTGATAAGATCCCAGCCAGATCTTGCATCCTAAGGCTGGGCCACTTCAATAAGCCACATGAGAACTACTCATGTGCTGAATCAAAGCGAGCAGCTGGCAGGTCGATGTGGCCATGGAGTTCTGTAAGGCTTAATTGCTGTGAGAAACCCACAGGCTCTCAGTGAAGGAAGGGGATCAGCAGCCTCCGCGCACATCGCTCCCCTGCCTTCTTCCACACCCCTGTGCTGAGGCTGGCATCCTCCCTTCCCTTCTCGCCCGGGAAGTGCCGGGGGTGGGGGGCTAGCTGGGCATCCTGGCAGCCCTCCAAGCAGGCGGAGGGAGGAACTGTCCAGCAGGAGTGCTGCTCTTTGGCTTTCCCCGCGGAACCAGGAACATGCAAGGTGCCCAGGGAGCAATGTCTGTTGTGTCAGGAAGCCCTGTGAATAAAGAGATGCCACAAGCATTTATTTTGCTTATTCACTGAGAGTCTGCATCCTTATTTCCCCCCTGTATATATCCATTAAACTGGACTTCCTCTTTGACACTGATGGTTTCATTTCTTCCTAAGCTGAAGTGCCTTGGCTAGACCAGGACCCTGGGCTGAAAATGGTACCCTCCCGAGGAGGCTGCTTGATGCAGCCCTGTGTTATGCATTGCTCTGGCCTAGCCTCCTTCAAATCAGCTTCCTCTGAACCTGGATAAATTCTCATGCAGCTCAAAGAAGCTGCAAAATTACTTGTTCTTGATAGGCCTCTGTATGAGTCACTGTTCTGTCCCAAGTTTCTTGTGTTTCCCTGCCTCCTGCTTCTTCCTTCGACTGGAAGATAGGCACTCTGCTCCATCTTGCATTCGATGTGATTAGAGCATTCCATTGCTACCACGACAGGGAAGCAGCAACATTGCCCAGCTGGGAAACAGGCTGCATGTCACATCTCTATGTGAGTCTCTGCTCTCTCCATTCAGGTGGAAGGCTGTGCAGAATGGTGCCTTACCCAGAGTTGCAGGCATGTGTAGAGTCGTTCTGAGTGAACATCACCGCTCATATATAGGGGTAGGGGAACTTTTGTTCCTGCTGCCTTCCCTCATGGATCGTCTGCACGATCCTGTTGCTGATGTAGGACCAGTTCCAAAGAGGATGCGGCACCCTCTTTTGGCCTCTCTTTTTCTCCCTGGAGCTTGGCCTCGCAAGGATGCAACACCAGCACTAAAACAAAACAAATATGCCTTCATCATTTGCCACCCCCAACCCCAGAATGGCTTGTTTAGTCTAAGCTTAGCTGTAATCTTGTTCCCTGCTGTATTTTGGGGTAGCATGACCAACCAGAGGATGTTTGACCCCACTTCTGTATTATCTGAATTGTCATATCCAGGTCATGGTTGCTAGGATATTTCATGCTTGGTGTCATGGTTTGCTGCTGCTGCTGCTGCTGCTGATAGTAGCAGCAGCAGTAGTAGTAATACCCCAAAGACACCTACTCACTTTACAAAAGACCTGCTCCTGGGAGAGACAAAAGAGCCAGAACTGGTTTAGAGCAACACACTACATGAACTTTTGGAGGCCATATGGAGATTGATATCTCCCTGTATTTACTTATTTATTGCATTGATATATAGCCCCAATGCCCCAGGGGGCCACTGTGAGAAAGCTGCCGCGACTGCCCGTGCCTCCTCCTCCTCCTCCCTCTTTGGACTCTTTCCTTCTTCCTCCCTTCCTCTCCCTCTGTGCCCAGTGAAAGTAAAAGCCTGCTCTTGCCATCAGCCTAAAATGATCACCTGCATTTGCGATTACTTGTAAAGCCAGACCAAAGGCTACACACAGCTTCGGGGGCCCCGAGTCAAGAAATTCTCATTCATCTGCTGAACAGGCGTATGACTCAAACAATATTTTGAGCAGAGAAGTGTAATGTTTGCCGTTTTTAGGTGGTGCACATATATTGCTGGAGCTTCTTCTGAACCCAACCTTGAAACGCACTTTATTTTAATGTTTCATGTTGCTTTAATAATATGGTAGATTTTATGCATACCACTCTGAGATCTTAAGAGATAAATTCTTGATAAATTCTGTAAAACAAATAACATGAATACATTTTATCTGCAGTTTTGAGAAGTATTTGTATTTTATAAGTACAAAGCAATCTTCTGTCTGATGCAGCACACCTATTTATTTATCACCCCTCAACCTCATGATTTAATTAATTATGCAACCCTGACCCTTCATTAAGGTAATCAAGGAATCAGTTCCATCCTATGGAATTGTGGAGACGGTTCTTCCGAGGAAGGCCTTTCTCGGTCGCTGCTTTCATCGCGCAATCAACCCCAATGCTTGCGCAAAGGCGGGATACGCATTTGCAGCGCAAACAAAGCAAGGGCGACCGCCCTCTGCAAAAATACATCTTTCCAGGTATGAGAGCGTAAGCGTGCCTCCAAGAAAGAAGCGTGCCTTCTGCTTCAGATGTTGGGAGACTCCCCGTGAATGCTCTCGCTCTCGCTCGCTGTTCCAAAGGTGGCATCCTTTGTTTCCCCCGGCCGGGGGAGCGTTCCTGAGAGCTCGCCTCTGCCGCTTCTTAAGGGCTGCTCCTGCTCCTGCTCTGCTCCTGCTGGTCCCCTCCTCCTCCTCCTCTCCAGCCCAAAGTGCACGTGGCTGGTGAAGGCGGAGCAACACCCCCCCCCCCTGAGAAGAAGCCACGCCTCCTTCGCCAGGAGCCAGCGCCGGCTCGCCAAGCTGCTTGAATGGAAAGGAGCCGGCGCATCCCTTTCCCTCCCCGTAACCCTTTAAACTGTGGGAGAGGGTGGCGCGCCGTGCGCATGTCACAGGGAGGGAAGAAGGGAGCGGACGGGCTTCGGCAGAGTGCAGGGCTTTTCCGAGTAGAGCTCGGCGAGATGCGCCCACCTTTCGCCGCCCGCTGCCGGATTCCAGGCGCAGAGCTTTGGGGATCTTTGCTGGTTAGTGACACAGAAAGGAAAGGCTCTCCAGAATCGGCTAGAAAGTAGCTCTTCAAGGCGCGGCAGAGCTGTGTTTACCGCACTGCACGCCCGGCTGGTTGCTGCAAAGGGAATAAAGAGCGGGGCGTTCTGGATACATTGTATGTGCGCTGCGTGTCCTCAGCGCAGCGCTACCAAGCAGACGGGGCACGATCTATAGCGCCGTCTCGCCCCCGCCTGCTCTCGCGTGCGCCTCTGTTTTCTGGGCCTGCACTTCAGGGCGCAATTCTTGGCATGTTCGGACGGAACCGAATCTGACAACTCCTGGCGTGCCCCCGCCAGCTTGGTTCCGTCTCGGTTCCGTCTGAACGTGCATAGCAGAGGCAAAGAAAGACCCCCTCCCAGCGAAGGAGTGCCCCGCTCTGGGGAAGCCACACCCCTCCGATCTGCCAGCGTTGGCCAGCGTTGCCCCTAAACTGGAGAGGGCCGCGATGGCTCGCGGGGCCGGGTGCGGGAAACCGCTCGCTCTTTCTCTGCACATGGTCAGAGGATCTTGTTGAGCCCCTCTCCCTCCACAGTTGGAGTATTCCGATTTTAAGACAGGTTGGGCGTGCCGGGGAGTGATGGATGGGTGGATTTTGGGGGGAGGTTCCCAAGATGAATTATATTCCTCTCCCTCCTGCTGCTGCCTGACCTCCCCCACTTCCAGCCCCCCAGAACGGGTTGGGCGACTGCGCGCACCTCTCCAGCCCCGCTGTCAGCGCGTCACACCCCTTCCTCCCGGGCCCCTCACCCATGCCGTGCGGGCCTCCTCGGGAGGCGCACGCAGGTCTCTCCCCACCCACCCACGACGTGGATCGATTTCCCCACTCCCCGTCCCTCTGCGCAATCTCCCTCTCCACCTATCTGGCTCGGGGCGCGGGGGGCGAGGTTGGGGCGTGGGAGCGGCGCTCTTGGGGACGGGGAACAAAGAGGCTCGAACCTCCTCGATCTTTTCCTCGTTGCGCCCCCCCCCCTTTGGAAAGGCGGGGGTGAAAACGAAAGTGGCGGATCCTTCGCCATGTGCCACTGCCCGGCGGATCATTAGGCGGAAAAGGGGCGAGCGAATACGCATCGCTTTCTCGCTTTCGCTCTTCTCGGCTCTCCTTTCATTGTTCTGCATTAGACAACAAAGAAGCGAGGAGCCGAGCCTGGGCGGGGCGGGGCCGGGCCGCCCATGGCCCGCCCCCGGGGCCGGGCCCGCCAATGGCCGCGCGCAGCGGCTCCTCGCTCGCCCGGGTCGGCCCCGCGCCGCTGACGCCGCGGCGCTGTTTCCTCCCTCCCCCTCCCCTCCCCCAGCGCCGTCTGGTTGCAGCAGAGCTCAGACAGAAAAGAGGGGGTGGAGAAAGCGAGCGAGAGCCGGGGGGGGGGGAGGAGGAGGAGGAGGAGGAGAGAGGAGGAGAGGAGGAGGGGGAGAAAAAAACGGAGAAAGAGAAATCGCTCCGTGAGTGGAGGCTGGGAGGGGCTCCTTAAAGAAACGCTGCCATCGCCTGGCATTGTGGCCAGCACAAGACTCGCGGGGGGGAGGGAAAAAAGGCACCGGAGCGCTTCTCTGCCGTCGCTGCACGCCCCCCCAACCCCACTTCCCCCCCGGCAGGCCAGGAAAAAAAGCTTGGGGGGGAATCTGGGGGGGGTTCTTGGAAAGCGTCTTATAAACCGGATTGCACTGGAAAGGACGGAGATTTTTATTTTTATTTTTATTTTTAAGCGGATCGGCACCAGGAAACTACATTTTTTTCCAGGGTGAATGTGGGGAATTATTTTGTTGTTGTTCTAAGCCGGCATCCAGGAACTGCTTCCCGGGCTCTCCAGTCGCTCGTGCCTCCGTTTCCTCCGCCGCCGCCGCCGCCGCTGGCCATCTGCCTTAGCTTCCTTCTTTGTGTCTGATTTTCTTGGCTCCCCCACCCCCCCGCCGCCGCCACCGCTGATCTGAGTGCAGGAGGGAAAGGAAGAGGAGGGCGCGATCCTACACATCCACCGGGACTATGCCCAGCTCGCTGTTTGCGGACATGGAGCGGAATGGGAGCGGAGGCGGCGGCGGCGGCGGCGGCGAGACCCTGGATGACCAAAGAGCTCTTCAGATCGCCTTGGATCAGCTCTCCCTGCTGGGCTTGGACAACGACGAGACGGGCTGCCTGTACGACAGCGAGCCGCGCAAGAAGAGCGTGAACATGACCGAGTGCGTCCCCGTGCCCAGCTCCGAGCACGTCGCCGAGATCGTGGGCAGGCAAGGTGGGCAGCGCTCGGCTCGCCGTGTGCATGCGGACGGATGCGCCTCCACAGGGGAAGGAGCGGGGGCGAGCGGCCCGCGCCCAGCCCACGCCGCCGGCCGCGTCCGCGGGTTTGCGTTCGGCTTCGCCCTCGGCTCCAGACGCCAACGCGGCTCCCCTCCCCGCCCCGTGGAGCTGCGGTGCCGGTGGCCAGCCTGGCTGCCCCGCTCGGCGCCCCCCGCCCCCCCCGGCAGAGACAAAGAAAGTGAGTCGGGCGCGAGGCGGTGGGAGCGCGTTGCGCATCCGCGGACAGCCAGATGTGTTTACGCCGCGCCGCGCGGCTCCCGCTCCTCGAGAGGTGCAGGAGGCGCGAGCCCCGGGGGGCGGATCGCCGGAGGGGGGCATGCGGCGCCGGGTCGCGGCGTTCGTCGGTGCTTTTCAGGGGCGTTCCGGGGGGTTCCTTGGAAGGCATGGCGAGGAGGCGGCGAACAATGGGGTCGCGTTCGCAGCCTCCGCATGACGAGCCCGGGAGAGTTGGGGCCACTGGCTTCTTTGTTGCATCTGCGGGTGTGGAGATTTACCCCTCTCCCCTCGGCTGGCTGGCTTTGTCAACTCCCCTTATTTCATTTCCCACCGGAATGTGTGCACAGTACGAGTGGAACTATGGCTTTTTTTGTTTCTGTTTTAAAGGGGGCGTTGTAAATTGGTGTTGCCACTTGCCCTGGATGCAGCTGGCATTACAGGGCATCGTTTTTAGCGCTGCCTTTTCCCCCTGTCTCTCGTTTGCATTGTTGGTTTCTCCGCTCCGAATCTCCTCCCCCGTGCCCGGCTTCCCTGCCTTATTATCTCTATCCAACCGATCCCTTGCAAATCACGTTTTTGGCCAATGGGAATATAGGTTGGCTCGTGGACAGGGAGATGGGCGTGTGCGCGCGCGCGTGCGAGCGGCCAAGGCTGGCTTGATTGTGATTATTTTTCGTGGTACTGCAAGTGGAACTCAGTGCAGTGGATACAGTGTTGGACGGGTGACAGGTTGTTTGGTTCCCCTCCCTCGGTTGCACCCAAAAAGCAGGAGGTGTAAACGGTTCTCTTTTCTTCTCCGTTTTCCCCTCCCCTCCCCTCCCCTCCGTCCCTCCCTTCCTCCCTCCCTCCTCCTCCTCCTCCGTCTCCCCTTCAGGTTGTAAAATCAAAGCGCTGCGGGCAAAAACCAACACCTACATCAAAACCCCAGTGCGCGGGGAAGAGCCGCTGTTCGTGGTAACGGGCAGGAAGGAGGATGTCGCCATGGCCCGGAGGGAGATCATCTCCGCGGCGGAACACTTCTCCATGATCCGCGCCTCCCGGAACAAAAACACCGTGCTGAACGGCACGGTGCCCAGCCCGCCGAACCTGCCCGGGCAGACCACCATCCAAGTGCGGGTGCCTTACCGGGTGGTCGGCCTCGTGGTGGGGCCCAAGGGGGCCACCATCAAGCGCATCCAGCAGCAGACGCACACCTACATCGTCACGCCCAGCCGCGACAAGGAGCCCGTCTTCGAGGTGACGGGCATGCCGGAGAACGTGGACCGCGCCCGCGAGGAGATCGAGGCGCACATCGCCATGCGCACGGGCGGCCTCGTCGAGCTGACGGACGACAACGACTTCCACGCCAACGGCACCGACGTGGGCTTCGAGCTGGGCGGCGGCGGCGGCGGCGGCGGGGCGGGCAGCCTCTGGAGCAAGCCCACGCCGCCGCCGCCGCCCCCTCCGCCCCCTCCGCCGCCGCCGCCGCCGCCCCCGCCGCCCTCCGCCAGCATCGCCCCGACGCCGGGCCGCAAGCCCTTCTGCAGCTACCGCAACGACAGCTCCAGCTCGCTGGGCAGCGCCTCCACCGACTCCTACTTCGGCGGCGGGGGCGGCGCCCGCCTCTCCGACTACAGCCCCCCCAGCCCGGCGCTCAGCTTCACGCACCACAACGGCAACAACAACAACAACGTCTACGGCGTCTACGGCGGCGCGGGCGGCGAGGGGCTGCCCTCGCCCGACTGCTGCGCGGCCGAGCTGCCGCCCTTCGACGCGCCGCCGGGCTTCGACCTGGCCCCCGCGCCCCCGCCCGGCGCGCCGCTGCTCTGGGCGCAGTTCGAGCGCGGCCCGGCGCCGCCCGGCGCCGCCGTGGCCTTCCCCGCGGGCGCGGCGCCCCCCGCCGCCGGCCTGGCCCTGCTGGCGGGCGGCGGCGGCGGCAGGCGGGGCGGCGGGCCCGCGGCCCCGCCCCCGGCGCGCCTCTCCCCGCCCCTGCACGGCGCGCCCGGCGGCGCGGCGCTGCCCGCCGAGCAGCACCCGCTGGCGCGCCGCGTGCGCAGCGACCCGGGCGGCCGCCTCATCGCCGCGGCCGTGGCCGCCGCCGCCGCCGCCGCCGCGTCGGCCTCGGCCTCGGCCTCGCCGCCCTTCGCGCTCTACGCCAACGGGCTGGGCGGCGCGCTGCCGGGGCTGCCGTCCGACTCGTCGGGCTCGTCGTCGTCGTCGTCCAGCTCGTCGTCCAGCTCGTCGTGCTCGTCGTCCGGGCTGCGCAGGAAGGGCAGCCGCGACTGCTCGGTGTGCTTCGAGAGCGAGGTGATCGCGGCGCTGGTGCCCTGCGGCCACAACCTGTTCTGCATGGAGTGCGCCAACCGCATCTGCGAGAAGACGGAGCCGCAGTGCCCCGTGTGCCACAGCGCCGTCACGCAGGCCATCCGCATCTTCTCCTGAGCGCGGCGCCGCGCCCCCGCCGCCCGGCCCGGCCCGGCCCCAGGCCCGGCCCGGCCCCGGCCCGCCGCGCGGCGCCACGTGGAGCCGGCCGGGCTGCGGCGTCGCGCCCCGCGGAGCGGCCCGGCCTGGCGCGGGCACCGGGCGCCCCGCCGGAGGGTCCCCACCTCGCGCTGGGTTCCTTCTCGTTTGGTTTCTCATTTTTTGCATTGCGTGTACTGTAGCAGTTTAGGGGGGGTTTTGTAACATCTGGTGCATGCTATAAATATTAAGGAACGACATTCTAGTAATAGACTAGTTTTTCTCTTAAGGCCAAGCTTCCAAAACACTTCCTCCCTCCCTCCTCTGTCATCCTCTCTTTCTCATTCTCTCTCCCCCACCCCTTCCTCCCTCTCCTCCTCCTTCCTTTCTCTTCCCTAAATTAAAGTAGGAAATGCATATGGATTATGATGGCGTGTGAACAGTTAGTATAACGTGCTGGTAGTTTCTAGATTGCTTATTCAGAAATAAATCTATGGATGGATTGCTTTTCTTGAATGTTCTTGAAAGGGCAAGATTTTTTCCTGTGAAAAAGAAATTAATAATAATCATCTTATGATACTGCAGCTTTATCAAAGAAAAAAAAAGAAAAAAAGGAAACTGTAACATATCTCTTATATATATTAAAACGTTTAAAGGTTTTAAAGAAAAATTGCATTAATACAGATTGAAGTATTTTATTCTTTTTGACTTGAAAAATTATATTTCATATTGCAAAGATGTTTACAAGTATTTTAATTTAAGTTCAGTGAACTTTTTTGTAGCTGGGTTAAAACTTTCTTATTTTTTAGTATGGCCTTATGGCAAAGAACACTGTATTATTTTACTATCACACAATTGTGAATGGAATTGCAAAACCATAAATGTGTAATACTTTGAACAGTATTCTGTTGGGATGGAGATTTTTTATAGGTTCAGAAAAAAATCTTTTAAATCTGCTTCACCCAGCATATTTTCTATTCAGTGATATGAAACATATTTTATTCTATATTATTACAAAAAATGGAAGCGTTTGCGCATACATCAAGAGGAACTGTTGATGCTTTCTAACATTTGTATAAATAGAATTCAGTGGAAATTACAAAAAAATTCTGTTGCACCACTATAGTTTAGTATTTCTATTTTAATACATTTGTTTACCACTTGTTTATGTATATGTAGGTGATGTTACTTGATCTTAAATGTACTTTACTGAGCAAAGTTTAAAAACAAAGTATATTTTATTTTATGATAAAGGGCCTTTAACCTCATGGTCAAATACTAATATTATATTTGCTGAGACAAGATTTGAAATTGTATCAAGAGTTTTATTTTTCTGACATTTAAAGTTCTACATAATAAAGGTAAGACTTAAGTAATGGTGCTACTTCATGTTTTTTTAAGCATTTCTATATAAATAAAATATTACAGAAAAGCAGCTGGTGTGGTGATTAGATTTGGGTGTTCTTCTCCTTGCATGTTTTGCTCCCTGTTTGTCAAGGCAAAATGAGTGATGCCGCTGATGAAGGGCTTGGCAGGGGCTGCTGGCCTGGGAATCCTTAACGGGCCTGTCGTCTTTCTTTAATCAGCATTCAGCTCGAGACCTTTGTGTGTGTTCCAAGCATGTACATGCAACAGACCTTTGCTGTAAGTATTCTTCGTAACATGGAGTGGCCTGGGCCGTGTCTCGTACTCATGCCAATTTCCGTCTCCCTCTGTATGTGTATGTTGCAGGTCTGTACAACGTGTGGTTTGCCCATCTGGCTGCACTCAAAGATCACCTTCAGGGATTTGTAAGCCACCTGCTTTTGCTACCACCTGAGAATGCGCGAACAGAGGCCAAAGCCAGCTGCAGACCATGCCATGTGGCTGACCTGGAGGGCCAGAGCGAGGCTGGCGGATCACAGAGTGGTGCAGTTACGGTCTGCTGCAGGAGTGGGTAATCAGGGCCTGCAAGACAGGACTGGGTGCCGCTCTTGCTGCCCTTCACAGTTGGCTATGCTGGTCAGGACTGATGGTGTTCCAAGCCAAAACGCTTAAGAGCAAAGGGGGGATCCTAATGAAATCAACTGGAAGTGGGAAAAATGTTCCTGTCTAGTCTCTTCCCTCCTCATCCCTGTTTTGGTTCTTTAGCATGTTTCATTTTTCATTTGCCATTGTTAAATATCTGTCGTATGTTTTATGACATGCAGTGTTCCATCAAGACCCAGGGAGCGCAATCCAGAAGCACCCGTACTTCTGCCAATGGGATGCCCATTCATGCTTTTGGTGGCGTGGCGCTTCAGTTCTGTGTGCCTGGCCAGGGTGGCTGGATCAGAGATGGCATGCACAGAGTGTCTTGCCCCTGGTCGGGGAGCAGAGGTCCACCGCACCATCCTGTACCTCTTTCAAGCAGATGCTCAGGTGTGACAGACCCTAGGTGGGTGTGCAGAGGGAAGGTGTGGCTTGCCAGTAGCTGGATAAAGTCCCTGTTCTAAAACTAGTTCTTCCATCTGCAAACTATTTCGCTTTAGAGCACCCTCTTTCCTTCAGCATGTAGGCCTAGTTCAAAAAACAGAAGAGGCAGCAACCCCCTCCATGTTCAGACAATCCTATTTTAAGTTGCAGGTGTGGGGAGGCAGGAATGAATGGGCCTCCTATTTTATTACTTTTTAAACAGTGCCTCCAAAAGTTGAATGTTGGGGAGAAGCGTTCCAGCCAAACCTGCCTGCAGCTGCGTTACTTTTCGATCTCTCTGCAAGGGAATGTCTTCTGGGAAAAGGTTCAGCTGCGAAATCCCTGCAGTCCCTTCCAGCAGTCCTAAATGATACAAGTCCAGGAACAGCTTTACCACCTCACCTGCTATTCTGGGGAGTCTGCAGGGATGATGGAATCTGTGCTATTAAAATATGCCAGCTGCGTCTGGGAAAAGGCTGTGCTGAGGGAGGTCCTGGCTTGGCTAAGTCTGGTCCAGCCAAATGCATCTTGAATTGCCAGATGTCTTCCACTCTGCTGTCCACTCCTGGACTGTCTTTGGGGCTTGCTCTGTTTTTTTCAGGGAGAGCTTTAGCATTTCTGTTTGCAAATGAGCGTCGGTGCAAGTGCTCCTTTGCACAAATCCCACCTCCCTAAGAGGACAGGCCGGGCTGCAAAATAGTGTGACCCGGGGAAAGCCTGCTGCAGAAGTTGCAAGTTGCCTCCATGATCTGGGCCCTCACAGGATGTTTTGGGTCTGACCCCTCTGGGGTTGGCGCAGCTGCCTGGTGTAGTGCTGTCAGTTTCCAAGGCTTCCTGCAATCCATTTCTCTTGGAGTGTCCTTCCTCACTGTGACACAGTTCTCAAGGGCCAGAAAGCCGCCCCGGGAACTTGGAGGGGCATCCAGAGCCTGCCTGTGCTGCTCTGCGGACCTTGACCTTGCGCCCTTCATTCCTGCTCACACGGAGAGGCGGCTTCCTTGCTCAGCACACAGGTGTGAGGAGGGAAAGAGAGTTGCACGGTGGCCATTGGATGAGGTCCTGCTTTCTGTACGAGGTTCATGCAGTTGTGGTTTCATTGAGGATTTCCACAATGGTCTTAATTATTATTAAATTCTTTCATTGCTAATTTATTATTATAAACAAATATAATGCATAGTAAATAATAATACTTGCAGCATAGGGTAGGAAAGAGACCGTGCAAGGCAGAAAGTGCAGTTCCTTTGTTATGAGGGGATGTGTGTGTGCTTGCGCATGCGCGCATGGAATAGGTGTTATCTTGAAGGATGCTGTCTTGAGTATGGGGGATGAGGGAATTGACATTCATAGTTCTTAACAGCACTTCTGTTAACAATAGTTGGGTTTTCTTTTTCAAATCTGCTGCCTGTTTAACCAGAGCAGCCTCTTCGGATGCAAGCTCATGCGTGTTTCCTCGGAAAAGAAGTCCTGCAGCTCGCAGCATGCCTCAGCAAGCCACACCAGCTGGGCCTTGTTGGGAGTTGCAGTTCTTTTCTCCTGTGCAAGCATGCATTGGGTTGTACCTTCTGCAGATTAGAATCGCAATCCTATGTATATTTACTAGGGAGTAAGTCCCACTGAAGTCATTGGGGCTTACTTCTGAGTAGACTTGCCAATGTGTGCAAGTCTACTCGATTTAATTAAAGTCTAATCCAGGGGTATCAGTATCCTCCAGCTTTTTTGGACTACAGTTTTCATAGTCCCCAGCCAGTGTGGCCAATGCTCAAGATTAAAGAGTTTGTAGTCCCAAACATCTGAAGAGCATCCAGTTGTGTACCTATGTTTTAACAGTGCTAGAAGGAAAAAACCAATTAGCAAGCAATCCTATGGTCCCTGGGCAAGCTTCGGAGAGGTCATAAGCCAGCCCAGAACTCCTCTCCAATTTCAAATGCAGTACTCTCACCTTGGAAGAGGGAGTGGCCAATCCCCATCGCTTTGCAGCTGGAAAGCAAAAGAGAAATGCACCAGCTGCCTCTCCAGAGCTTGAAGGGGCATGGAGGGTGGAAGGTGCTCTGATGGGAGAGGAAGGGGGACCCCTGCAGGCATCCCTGAAATGAGAGAGAGAGATCTTTGTTTTTTAAATAGATATAGATGAGTTTACAGGAAAAGCATACAATGTTCGAGCCATTATGCCTCCAAATACAAACACCTGTCCATTTGAAGGTGAGTGATATCTGTATGCTGTCAGTTCAAAGATGTGGAATGCTGTAAGGTCCTCAGTCCATTACGTTATAGGTGGTGAATGTTTATCCTTCCAGTACTGTCATCTCAGTCCTTTAGTTGTCAAAAGGATGCAGAGAATCCATTTAAACTGACCATTTGTGGATGTCCATGAAGCAGGTAAATACTTTAACGAGCCTGTACATCAGTGAATATTAGAGACTGCACTAGTGCAAAACCTCCCTCTCAGAAAGCAGCAGCTGTGGGGCATAGCCAAAAAGCAGGCTGAAAAGAAGTGTTGGCTGCACTGCCAGCAATCCAAGAGGTGTCCAACAGTCATGCAGCAGAAGATTTTCCTCAGCAAGACCCAGCCTGAGGTCTGTTGGTGGAACAGGTGTAGTTGCCAGAGCTGATCAGCCCACAGTAGCTTCTCAAATCCCTAGATGTGCTCAGAGATCCAAAAAGTTTGGGGGCCCTCCTTAAAAGTGGAAAGGGGGAAAATTGGGGTGGGGGTGATGGGAAAGAGATCCGCCAGAGATCACAGGGAACCAGTGTTGGTCACAGAAGATCAGCCTTCCCCATGTCCTCCAGAAGAGTCAGACTACAACTCCCCTCATGAAAGTTGTAGTCCAACACATCAAGAGTACATTAGTATGGATGGGGAAAGCTTCAGCAGGAGTCTCGGGCTGGCAGGAAACTTCCAGAAGTTGCACTATAACCACCATCATCCTTGACCTTTGTCCATGCCAGCTCTGGCTGACAGGAGTCAGATTCCAGCAGCATCAAGGGGCTCCTCCCCTCTGGGCAAGATGGACAGATAATCAGACCAGGTGTTGGCTTAGTTGAACCTTGAATGTGCTCAGGGAATTCTCCCACCCTGTTCCTTGTCTTTGCAAGTTTGATCTCTGAGGATTGCTTGCATCTTTCATCTGCTCTCACTCTTCTAACTGCATCTGGATAGGCAGAAAATAAAGGCGGAAAGCTTTTGTCATTTCCTATTCTAGGAAAATACTGTTGCTCACTGAGATAGGAAAGGAACAGGGAAATATTGGAAATAATATTTTCTGCAGAAAAGAAAAATTGGCCCAGCTGGTGACTATAGATACTTTTAAAATGTTTTTCTTTTTTTAATCCTTTCCAGGTAATGGAGCAACTGGCCACAATCCAGCACAGAAGCATGCTTAAACCCCTGGGTTTTGTCTGGCTTAAGTGTACCAAAGTACCCTGGATTGTGACCACAGCATCTGAATATTTTCTTTTCTTTTCTCTTAACAAGAATGCCTGAAATATCTCTAGGCTGAGCATATTTTAGCCAGGCATACGGTTGCTAACTCGATGCGCTGACAGTAGTAGCTGCCAGCCAAGATGTTTATTTCTGTGCCGGGAAAATCTTCACTGGTTCAGCTGTGCGTAACAGGATGCGGTCAGAGGTGCAAGTTGGATTTCTTCTGGGCAGCTGGCAACCCAGGCAAGGACTGCCAGCCTTTGGAGCTGCTTCTCCCTTCTGCCCCACATGTTTAAGAACAGGGAGGGAGGGAGGGAGGGACTTTAAGAACAGGGAGTGACTTGGGTGTCAAATGGCCAGATGCAAACGGGAATCGTAGTTGTGCAGGAGAACCAGTTCCTCCTTACTATTCAGGAACCAGGAAAAAAAAGCTACAGGGAAGAACATGCTAGTCCGGTGGTGGTGAATCTATGGCACGAGTGCCACAGCAGGCACATGGAGACCTCTCTGCTGGCACGCGAGCCAAGTCACCCCAGCATCGCCCCAGCAGCTGAGCATTGGAAAATGGTGCACATAGGGGCCATGTGCATGTTCAGAAAGGAATAGCGGCACCAGGTGATGACACGAGCCATGACTCATTAGCCGCAACTCGTCCGAGCTTTCACATGGCCAGTCAGTGTGCTGCCAAGGAGATATATATATATATATTTGCTTAGACTGGCTGTGAATTGTTTTTTCTAAACTAAAACTTCAGTTTTCAGGTTTTATTGCAGTGTTGGCACTTTGCAATAAATAAGTGGGTTTTGGGTTGCAGTTTGGGCACTCGGTCTCTAAAAGGTTCACCATCACTGGGTTAGGGTTAGAAAAACAAGGTTACCTGGCATGGTTTTGATGGTTGGAATGTGTTTAGAATGGGCAGAAATGATGAGCTGTGCAGAAAAAGCTACTCAAGGAAGGCTTTTTCAAAATCTTATTATTTTCAATGGAACTTTAGCCCTATACCAGGGTTAGGGATGTGCACCAGGATAGGGTTAGGGTTACAAAAACGAGGTGTCCTGGCATGATTTCAATGGTTGGAATGTGTTTAGAATGGGTAGATATGACGAGATATGCAGGAAAAGCTACTCAAGGAAGGCTTTTTCAAAATTGCTCTCTTTTCAATGGAACTTTAGCCCTATGTTAGGGTTAGGGTGTGCACCAGGGTAGGGTTAGGGCAGTGGTGGTGAACCTATGGCATGCGAACCACAGCGGGCACACAGAGCCCTCTATGTCAGCATGTGAACCAAGTCACCCAGCATCGCCCCAGCAGCCGAGCATCGGGTAACAGTTCACATAGGTGCCATGCGCATGCTCGGAAAGGAGTAGCAGCAGCGGCAGGCAATAACGTCACGAGCCATGATTAATTACCCACAACTCATCTTAGCTTTCACATGGCCGGTCAGTGTGCTGCCATATTTGCTCGGACTGGCTGTGAGTTGTTTTTCTTTAGAAAACCTCTGAAAACCTCTGTTTTCAGGCACTTTGTGATAGATAAGTGGGTTTTGGTCTGCAGCTTGGGCACTCGGTCTCTAAAAGGCTCGCCATCACTGTGCTAGTCTTTAACTCAATTATGTTATTAATGGATGTTGTTTATTATATTTATATCACATCCCTTTTCCAAGGAACTCAAGGCAGCCTACATGGCGACCTCCCCCACCCCCCCTTCTTTTTGTTCTTACACAAGCCTGTGAGCTAGGCTGGACCAAAAGCGGCTGGTTCAGCTTCACGTGGCACGCACCGTGGCTGAACGGGTAGCGGAAACCTTCTTCGTGATCCTAATCAGACACTCGAACCAGTGTCAGGGCGCATAATTCTTATCACCAGTGTGCCAGTGTGGCGTAGTGGTTAAGAGCATGGGACTGGGACTCAGACAATCTGGGTTCTAGTCCCCGCTCAGCCATGGAGCCAAATGGGTGACTTTGGGCCAGTCACAGACTCTCAGCCCAGCCTACCTCACAGGGTTGTTGTTGTGGGGATAAGATGGAGGAGATGTAAGCTGCCTTGAGCCCTTTGAAGGAAAAAGGCAGGATATAAATCGAAAAATAAATAAATAAATAAATAAATCACTCTATCATGCTGCCTCTCAACTGTGCTCGATGGCCCTGCTTCCTAAATTTAGGAAGGGTTTTTTTGTTTGGTTTTAAATTCAAATTTAAATTCAGTGGCATTGCTTGAAAATAAGTGACTCAAGAATAGATAAAAATAAATAAAATATCCAACAGGATGAAAAGGAATTGATTCAGATGGGCATGGATACGTTTCTTCTGAATTACAATTAAATTGTAATTATTAAATTGCCAACAATACAATTAAAAATTAATCAGGCATCATGCCCCAATGGATGCATTCTCAGTAAAACTCCCACCATTAAAAAAAAAAAAAATCTGTTTCCCACCTAACAACTCTGAGAATAGGCTGAGTATTATTAAACCATAGGTTGTTGTTGAGTTGCGGGTTCCTGCTTTGTGTGAATATGTGTGCTTTGTGCTTTTATGAATAGTTTAACTATTGGTTGTTAACCATGAACAACTCATAATCCAACAACAAACCATGAGTTCTCTTCCTGGGTTGTTTGCACTTAATAATCCACAGTTAGACCATAGTGCAGAGGTGGCAAGTAACAACAACCGACAGCCACCACCACCACCACCCATGATTCAGTGACAATCCATGCTCAACCCATATTGTGGCCTGTCATCGCTGGCGAACCAGGCCAGAATTTTGCACCTGGAGTGATCTAGCTTTGACCACAGCCTGCAACACGTGCCCAACTTTGGTTTTTAACTACAGCTATTATGCCTGCTCTTTTCTTAGAAAAGAAAAGGAAAAAATGTTGGGACCAGTGGAGTGACCCATCAAGTCAGGGAGCTGCAAACCATCAGATGAAGATTAAGCCAGATGTGTTTTTCCTCTTATCGACTGTTTTATTTTGCTCTTTGAATTTTGTGGCGTTTAGCTTCCCTTGCTTGCTTGTTGTATTTACATTGTAACCAGTGTTTCATTTTTTGTCACTGGCTCTGGGGAATATAGCTAATATAACTTCCAGCCATTCTAGCAGGTAAGGCGGCTTTGGAGTGCGAACGAAGGAGGCTCAGGTAATTCGGCTGCTGGTGCAGAGTGTGGCCAGTTGTTCATTGCCCCATGAATAGCTTTTCTGGGTGGCTCCGTGTCAGTTTCTGTCCTGGATTGGGAGAGGCCCAAACTGCTTCTTGCTTTCATGTTTCTGCTCATTTTTAAGAGCAATGTAACGTTATCCGACTCTAAGAAATGAGCAATTAACACCCAGCACTCTTCCACTCCCCCAGCAGGAGCAGAAACTGACACTGCAGAAATGAAAAGAAGGTATTCAAAGGACAATTCAATCCAGTCCATCAGTCAATCAAATAAAATCTGCAAGCAGGCCACTATGAACTAACATTCCTGTGAACCCCTGGTGATTGGGATTTCTTTGTTACTAAACAAATTTATAAAGTTTAGTAAATATTTACAGGAGAATCTTAGCTTTAGATCTTGCCGAGTCATATGGGACCATCTTTGGTGCTGGTATTGCAGCCTCCCTTTTAATTTGGATTCTGACAAACTGCAGAAAAATGATGCCTCAGCAGCACTTAAGAGTGGAAGCAACTTCAAGCATTTATTTAACATATGCAAATTTATTCTTATTTGATATGTGCATGTTTGTGGAGAGCTAGAAAATATCTCAAGCTGCTACGTGCTGCAAGCTAATTTTGATGCCAGTTTGAAATGCGCAGGTATCAGCTCTGAATTATATATAAACTTTAAGACAAGAGGGGCAGGTTTGGAAAAACATGCCTGGGAATTTGCAGTCCTTTAGAAGTCTGTTGCCTAAAAAGATACACTGTTTTAAATTATTATTACTTTTAAATCATTTCATATAAATAAAAATTTAACACATGTATTTTCTAAAGTGCACACACACACATGGAAGCCCTATACAAATAATATTAATAATTATAAAAATAATGTCATCATAATCAAGTTGGACCAGTAACAAAATGTTACAGGCAGCCATTCCTAACCCTTTCAGAATTTTCTAGCTGGTCAGGACTGTGGCTCCCCCGCCCTTCTCTGGATGGCGTTGTATTCCTTCATTCATTAAATGTCAATAGGGCTGAACAGCCACAGTTCTCTGGGAGGTGTACAAACCTTTAAACTTTGAACATGCATTATAAAAACATTGTACATTCAAATACATGAATATACAATACATGGAGAAACAGGCATACGTCTAAATACAATTTTAAACCATCTGCAATGAGAGAAAGTCAAGACCTAAGAACACACCATCTGCTGCCATATGCTGCAGAAGGAGAAGGGTTAACCTTGTAACCTGCTCAGGGAGCCTTATTGGCTAATGTGGCAGGATAAAAATCCTATTAAAAAGTCTTTAGGTGGCATCAAAGAGACGACAACATTCCATAATTGTGTGTGTGCGCTGGGGGGCGGGGGTGCACTGCTATGTCAGTTTGGCTGCATGTTGGGATTGGCATGTGAAGAATGACTTTGCCAGTTACTGTAGATCGAAGGCAAGGACCAAATGCCTTTCTATACAGCTCCCACCAGCCCTTCCCCTCCACAGCACAGTCAGTGTGAGGCATCATGGAATGATGGTCCAGCTGTCATATACATATCCTGGGATAGCTCAAGATTTAGTCATCTCTTGAAGTCAGTAGGACTTACATTAGTCATTGCTAACTTAAGCCTCATTCATTACAATAGGTCTATCCTAAGGGTGATTAGATCCAGATGCAACACAATGATTCCAACAGGGGTGACTTTTGGCGGGTTGCCATTTGCAAAGCACCAGTGGGGTGGGGGAATACATTGCTAAAAAAAGATGCACCTTTCCGTACAATTTCCACATGCAAATTTATATAGATAGATCCAAACTTAGAAATAAGGAATATAATGTAAATAGAAATATTATGCATCACACTCCAGTAGGGAAGGCTGGATCCAAGTGATTCGTGTGCTAAACTAAATTTCTGATGGTTCCTTATCTCCAAGCTAGACTTGGAATGGACAGCCCTTCAAACAGAGGACTGTCCTTCCTACAGTACAAAACCTGGCCACTCTCCTCCCATTCCATGCTGCTTTCCCATTTCTTAAAAAGCTCTCCATTACATCTTTCCCCAGGTGAGCAGCCCTTTTGTTTCAGTATTCCATTTAGGTTACATTTAACTTTAAAACTTTGGCAATATTTGCAAACCTATACCATTTGCAACAGATGCCGAATAGCACAATTTCCCTCCATCAATAAATACTGAACACCAGCTGTCTTTTTGCAATAATTGCATGGGTTCAGCTTTCAGTATTCATATTTTTGATGATGCAATCATTTTATGTCCAAGCATAACTGGCCAGAGTTTTGAAAGCTGTTCTCTCCCCACCGCACACACTATTGGTACATCTTTCTTTTGAAATGTTTCCACTTTTCTGGCTTAAAGCATTCCTATTGTTATGGACATGTTTGCAATGAAGTTGCTCTGCTAAGGGATTCCAGGGGTCTTAGTGCATTTCAGATCTCAGGCCTCATTCTTGCAGGGGGAGGGATCTGATCTCAAAAAACCCCTTCTGTCACAGAGCCGCCCCCCCCCCCCCCAGGCCTTGCTTCAGAGCATGTGCCTGGAGGACTTAAAGAGGTCTTGAATCTTCAGGGTCTTAAGAGATGCTAGCATACCTCTCCTTTGATCGCAGTCATGAAATGGAAGGATGCTACGCATGCATTCTGGAGCAATTTTATGTTCAGATTGTGACATTTTAGATGGAATTATCCACCAGCCACCCTGCTTTTTGGAAAGTCTCCACTGGCACAAGCAGTGTATGCATGTGAAAAAGGAATCCCGCAGTGGTTCAGAAGGCTGGAATAAGCTAGTTTAGTTTCAGAGTAAAATGTAATAGCTAATTACATTTTAATTAACTCTCTTCTGGTGACAGCTGTTATAAGGGGTCTTTTCAAGCTACATTTATTTTTAGTGTGGTTTTAAGATCTCTCAGTGTTTGTGTACCCCACAACAGCAACTGATGTAAGGTGAAGATAAAAGGGTTGTTCACCTGCTCAAAAAGGTGGGAGCGCATGTGCATAAAATCTGCATATACTAATTCATAGGTAGAGATGCCAATTTAGAGAGTATGACTATGCTTTAAATGGAAATAGAGTCCATCTCCCCAGAGCGGCAGAGATTCGGCCTGTCTGCTGCACAGGTGGCAGTGGATGGGCTGCTCCAAGGGCCCCGCCGTGCTTCCTTCTCAGGGCTCCTTAGCTTGGCTTATTCAGCATCCCTTCCAACTGAGGACGGTCCTCTTTGAGGTAGGATGCACGGCCACCCTATTCAGGACAGACAGAAAGAAGTGGCTCTTCACATGGCACATGACTAAATTCACAGAGGGCTCACATGGAGAGGAGGAGGAAGGGCATGCTCGCTTAGTGATGTGCGAGGAACCCGTTCTGCAGGTGGGGACCCACCTTGGCTGGGCTACATGGACTCTGGCCTGCTTTGCCTCTGCCCTGCGTCAGCCTTGCGCCAAGCATTTGCATGGGAGTCGGCCAAGACGCGCGCATGCCCCAACCATCGGCAGTGCAGGTGAAATTCCGCTTGATTTCCAGGCTTGGCTCGCTTCGCACAAAGGAGCTGCTAGCGCTCCCAAGCACCTGTGGACGCGATCCCAGCTTGACTCGCTTCCTGGCTTTCTTTCCTGAGTAGAGGAAAGCAGTCCAGTGAGTGCAAGACAGCTGGAGTTTGGCCTAATCTTTGCATCCCCGTGTAAGCTGCCTTGAGATCCTTGCAGGAAAAAGTCAGGGTGTACACATAATACACACACTCAAAACTCTGCAGAAAAGAATATTGGTTCTTGTATCATTCTATGAATATAATGGAATGGAACAAGGACTAGAAGTGGCTGAGTTTACCAAGCACTCAGAGCCACCCTGCATAGCAATCACAGTTCACAATTTTAACCATGTTCCACTCAACAGATGGTCAGGTTCATCATAGCAACTCTCCCCTCCTTCCCTCTCAGTCCTCCAGGCAGAATCCCAGGAATCACCATGAGGAAGAAAGGGACTTCTCTGCTTGACCGCCATGATCACCAGCTGAGCTTGGCTGGCCACAGCTGCAGAGCAGCCCCTGCTAACCAAACAGGGCTTAGTGCCTGAAGCACCCAGAGGAGACCTCTGGAGCAGGAAGAGGTGCCGGTCCACTTTCAAGCAAAGGATGGGGGGTCAGCTGGTCAGCACTGCAGCGCGGAGTGGTGTCGCTTCCTCTTCTCCTGCCTATGCGGAGTCCCCTCTAGTGCCTGAGCAGCAAGGAGGAAATTCAGCTGGGCCGCAGTGCCCAGTAGGGGGCAGCACCACAAAGCTGATTCCCCTGCTCCTTCCTGAGAGGCCTTTTCTTGCAGGGGTCCGAGACGGGAGCAGCTGGGCTAGGTGAGGATGCTCCCTTCTTGGGGGTCCCCAACTAACTTGGCCCTCCCCTTCACTGCTGCTGGGGAGGAAGCTGTTGAAGCAGGAGCAGGCAAGCGGCTGCCTGGGCTAGGCAGGGACGTGCCGGGAGCAGAACCCCCCTGCCTAGCCCAGGTCCTCCTTGCCCTGCTTTTGCTTGCTTGCCTTTCTCCCTAGTGGCAGCGATGGGGGGGGGGGTGTCAGGACTGGCAGTTCCAGGGCTCCGTCAGCTGGGCAAACACCAGAACCATGGCCCTGGTAACTGCAGGATGAGTCACATACCCTGGTGCAGCCTCCGGAGCCTGGAGGAGCACCACCTGGGAGCCCTCGGGGAAGAGCTGTAGGGCTCCTTCTTGCAGAGACTGCTCAGCGGCACAGCTTTCCTGAGCACAGGAGCCTGCTCTTGTGCCCGCATCTTACGAGAGCTCCTTCACCGGATCCTGCCTTGCCTCACCTTGCTCTGCCTCCTTGCCTGGCCTTGCCTTGCCTGGCCTGCCACACCTTGCTGTCCCGGAACCCTGCCCAGCTACTCTGCCCCAAAGCACCTGCTCCTTGCTCTGTCCTTTACTCGGTTATTGCTGGCTTGCCCGCTGTGGCTCTTCTCCTGCTCTGCTCCATGAGGCACACCTGTTTCTTGAACCCAGCCGGTTCTGTGACTGTGACTTGGATTTGTGACTGGACTTGCTGTTTGGACTTTGGATCCAAAAGTGCTGAACCTCATGTTGTCTCAGGCCCTGGTGCGTCTGCCTTGTTTCCTGCCTGAAAGATCTCTGGGACAGGAGGCAGGAGCAGCAGGGATGACCTTGACAACCCCTTGAAACAGCAGCAGCCAGCGGCAGTGCTCTTCGGCCAACGAGCAGCAACAGCCATGCTTGCCACATGCACCTTTTGTTCTTGGCTCTCTACCATGTGCTGTATTTTCTGGGTCTAGATTACACAAAAAGCTGTCATGGTACCGAGAAACCATAGAACAAGCGATTGTGTTGCTTCGTGGTTTCTAAACAGCAAACATGCCACACTGAAATGTCATGACTGGGTTTGGACAACACCACAGACTAACCATGGTAAAAAGCCACCATCGCTTGTAGAGTCGTGTAAACCCATCCAATGTGTGCGTGTTTCAGCTACACACACTGAGCTTTAATCTCAGAAGGGCAGGGGCTGGAAACTTGCCCCCTTTCGTTCATTTTAGACTATAAATGCCATAATTCCTGCAGAGTGATGCCAAAGGGAGCTGTAGTCCAAGATATATGGATGATGCCATGTTGCTGGCTTCTGCACTAAGGCATGGGGACTAGGGGTACATGCTTCATGGAAAAGGTGGGTTTCAAGGAGGGAGCAGAAGGAAGAAGGGTGGAATCGAACTGCTCTCTGGAGAGGCAATTCCAAGGATACAGATCAGCAAGGCTGAAAAAAGTAGGGTGGCCAAAAAGAACTCATCCAAATTTACAAATTGCCAATAAAAGAGGAAATATAGCATTGCAAAGAAGGCAAAAGAGGCCATCGATCTGTGTGAAATGTCCATAGGTAGATGCAAATTGAGAAACTATCGTTACATTGATGCAAATAAAAATGCGATACATCTCAGTCTCTGGAAGACTGTGGTCAGCTTATCGGTGGGTTTGCTCAGTTTGCCGTCCGGGTGTTGTTGCCAGAAGAGTTCACAGCTCAGCTGTTCCTTCTGTTGACTCTTTTGCTGTGTTCAGATGACACACAAAACCACTGAGACTTGTTTCAGCAGATTTGGTAAGAATTGACCAGGGTGTGGATTGGAAATTGTGCCATGGGGCCGTGTGTTTCCCCCAGCTGTACAGGGAAAAGCAACCCAATTCACCAATAGACTGAATTTGGGTAACAAAGCAGAAGGAGCGATGAAGATGAAGGCTAGCTTAACCAAGTGCATGATGCTGCCGCCACTGAATGAGGATGTGCAGTGAGAGAAGAAGGCTTGGAAGGCTAGAGGAGAAGTACAGCCTCAAACAGAATCAAAGACTAGTAGAGCATGTGAGAGAGCAAGAGAGGCAGAGAGAGAGTGTGTGCAGAAGGAGGTGGCATTGTGTCATTCGAGTGAGGGGGACAATTCTGGGGCGGGGAGTTAGAGCGCTGGCTGTCATTTCCCTACAAGTGGTGCTGAAAGCCACTGCAATTGCTGAGGTCACCCAGGGACAGTGTGCAGAGAGGGAAGAGCGGAAGGTCAAGCGCAGATCCCTGGGGGAAACGCCAAGCGGGAAAGCAGAAGAGCTTCTGCCTGTGCATGCATAGCGAAACAACGATTAGACGGTAGGTGGAGCAGAACCAGGTAGGCACAGCATGGCAGCGACAGAGGGCATGAAGGGAGGCCCGCAGGAGAGAGGGAAAGCAGCTTGGGAAATGCGATAGGGCGGAGTGGCTGTAAGACTGAGCGAAATGCGCGGCACGGCGGCACTCCGCTTGCCTGCCCTCCCACCTGCATGCACGGAAAAGCACGGCCTGAGGGCTGAGGCCTGGTGAGGGTGCGAGCCACGATTGCTGTGCATGTGGCTGTTGAGATGTTGGCAGCACAGTGTAGAACAAAATGGTTCTCTTCCCCAGCACTTCTTTAACTGAAAGAGCAACCAAATGTGTTGGCTTCAGGAAGAATGGAGGGTAGGACTAGGATGAAGACAGGAGCGGCAGGCAGAAGAGAGCAGGCGCCTCCAGCCTGGTGTTCTTCAGATGTCCTGGACTACAGCTCCATCATCTAGCAGGATGTGCTGGCAATGGATGTTGGTGGCTGTAGTCCAACACATCCGGGTTTGGAAGGCTGGGGTAGAACTTTTCAAGCCTGGACCGTGTTGAGGGATACTTAGTATGAGCCTTGGTATGTGGGCCTTTCCAGCCATGTTGTCATCTTCAGCTAAGAAGCTGTGGAGGGTATGTCTGATGTCTTACTGAAGCCAAACATTGAGAATACAGCCACCCCTAACATGGTGCCCTCTGGATGGTGGGCTACAGCATTCATCATCCTCAGCCACCATTTTGGCTGTGGGTGATGGGAGCTATAATAGGGTGGGTGCCAGGTTGCACAAGTCCTAAAAGAGGTGGACCATGATAGAAGAGCAAGTACCTTGGACTTTCTCCACTTTGAAAAGGGGCAGATTAGGTTGGCCACTCAACTATGGTTAAAAAAAAGAGAAAATGCACCATCCAAAATGGTTTTCCTAAAGTTTGCATGTGCTAATTTAATAGTAATTACTATAATACAAGCCATCTCCTCACTCTGGGGAAGAATGACAGGCAGCCTGTGTTTGATCAGCCCCTTCCTCAGGGAATGCTGAGCCCTTCCAAGGGCTCACTATTCTCAAACTGGACCTTCTGGGCAGCCCTTCAGGTACACTGCATCCTCAAACAGAGGACCGTTCTCTGTAAAGTAGGGTATCTCACTGCTGTAGAGGAGAGTACGAGCTTTTTCATGTTCAGCGTGGTACCTATAGGATGACTAGACGTGAAGGCATGCTTTTAAAGCACCGTGCTGAAGAACAAAGCTGCCCTTCTCTGTCGTGTCACAGGACCTGGCCTTCCTTTCATCTGGCCAACCTCCCAGCCCACCTGCTTTTGCTCCGCCCCCACCATACCTGACCCCACCCCGTGGGCCTCCGAGGTGACAAACCAGGCTAGATGGAAGGTGGAATGTTCTGAGATGCAGCCAAAATGGCTGTCAGTTCTAGCCGAAGCAAGGACGGAGGAGGAACAGGGACCATCAGTAAACACGTTCTGCAAAGATGGGCAAGAGCTGGAACCACATGCAGCCCATTGACCTGCCTCTGTCTTGGAGTCCTGCTCAGTGGGTCCCTCCCTTTCTTCTCTTGAGCAGTGGATTGAGACACATCCAGCTGAATTCCAGGAGCTGAGCTGCTTTTCCGCGGCACCATATTCAGAGAAAGACAGATCATGGCAGGATTCCTTTACGCATGTCAATAATCCATGCCCTATCCCAGCATTTGGCGTGCGGAGAAGCTGCTTAGCTTTCCACCATGGTCAGAATCATGCTGTGTGCTCCAAAACAAAGCAGATGCCCCCCCTCCCTCCCCTCCCCTTTGCTCCACCTCTTGGTTGTTGCACGCATCTTGCAGCTCAGGTGACCAGATGCAAAAGGGGAAGGGGGCCTGCGTGTCTCCTCCCTTGGTGCCATCACCACCAGCTGCTATTGCTTGCTCTCCTCCTCCTTGCACACAGCCGCCACCTGCTTGTTTGGAAGGCAAGGGAGCCAGGGAGCCAGCTGGCGATGGCTGCAGCTGCTCTTCCTCTGCACCACCACTGCTGCCTGGGCAAGGAAGCCGAGCAACCCCTGCAGGGTCTTGCCATTAGGTCCCCTGCTTGGAGGCGGAGCCTCAGCCAGTGCCCAGCCATGCCTACTCTTGATATCGTCCTTTAACAGCAACATAGAAGAGGGAATATTGGCCAGTCCTATGATAAGAAGAGTTGCTCCAACTCAAGCCACCGCTTAAAACAGGACGTTGCCTGGAAGCTGTAGTCCACCTCTGGAGGGTACAGGTGTGGAAACGCTGGGCTGCGAGTTTTGCCTTCCACAACCTGGTGCCTTCCAGAGGCTTTGGACTAACTCCTGACCGTTGGCCATGCTGATGGCGGCTGCTGAGCGTTTGGAGGCACCAGGTTGGCGAAACCTGTTCTCACTGCTCTCTCCACCCCCGAGCCCCGCCAGCCCCGAGAGAGGTTTGCAGGTGATGGGAGAGGGAGGCCAGGCATCATGGGATGTGTTCATTCATTCCCTTCCCCTCCTTTTTCGCTGTGGTGTTCAAGGGAGGGGGCCCGGCTTAGTAGCAGAGCCCCTAGTTTGCATAAGGAAGTACTGAGGTCCAATCCATGGACTCTGTAGGGAGATCAGGAAATACTCGTGCCTGCGGTCAGTTCACAGGACTGGCCGAGAGGGATCGAGCATAAGGCCCTGCCTCCAAAAGGAGCTGATGTGCATCACTTGCAGTGCAATCTCTGCCAAGACACACATTCAAATCGGTGTGGTTGTGTTACTACGCCCTTGGAGTTGAATGGATGAGATGGCATTCCTGCCATTTGCACCTGAGCCCCGAAGTCGATCGCTTTGCATGCCGAGTTTTCTTTCAGCTCCTGGTATCTGCAGCTCCAAAAAAGAAGAGTCAGGTAGCAGAGGGCAAGAAAGACCGAAGTGTGTGAGGGGGTTCTGGCACCATCTCCACTTGGCTAGGGCAGCTTTTCTCTGAGATGATGTGGTCCCAGGCCAGGGCGTGGGGAACGTTTCTGCACTGTGCATGCATCCCATGCCATGGAGAAATCCACCCGAACCTGCCTGAACTCTGTTCTGCTTCAGTGTTGCCTGCTTCCAAGCAGAAAGAGAAATCGGTACTGCGGTCCCCAAGATTCGGAGGAGTCCTTCTACAGAGGGCTCTGTTGCTGCTTGTGTTGAGAGAGACAGCAAGAACCATTCTGTTCTGGTGAATATTTGCAGAGTACCGTCTTTTAAGTATGCTACACTTTCTATTCCTTTTTAGATGTTGGTGTTGGTTTTACAGCTACCTTTGCTCTTTGTATTAGACTTTTTGCAACTTGCTTCAGACTGGGAACGGCTGGAATTGCACTCTCACACATCTGGAGGGTACCAGGTTGGGGAAGGCTGGGTTAGAAACTGGGGCTTGGACTTAGGAGACCCGTGTTCAAATCCCTGCCTGGCCCTGAAGCTCACTAGGTGATCTGGGCCAGCCATTTGCTCAGCCTGATCTAACTCACAGGGTTGTGAAGATAAGAGGACTGGGAACCATACATGGCACCTTGAGCTCCTGAGACGAGCAATGATTGTGATGCACACAGTTTATATGACTTCAATTATCGACATGTTTCTTAGTCAAAAATACTGTTGCAAAGCTGTTCTTCTTTTTCATGATTCTTTGTTAATGAAAACATTTTTAAACTGCCTCCATTTTTAAACAAGACCATGAACAAATGTGGTTACCATGATACACAATACAATACCAATACTGGAATCGTATCATTAGGCAAAATGTTGTTATTTTCTTTAACAGTGCAACCCCTCTGAAAGGTATATTTTTATTATTTCCCCTAAGTGGATATTCTCTCCAAAAGGCATTCCCTCCAAAAAAGGTGATCTCCCAAAAATATTGCTCAAAAGGGGCATTTTCCCTTCCAAAGCTGTACATTGGACCTCCCCAAAGGTATACTTCGATTTACATCTAAAGTTGCAGCACCAGAGTTAGTGGAGGTGACATTTTATGATGAAAGGAGGTTTAAGAAGTTGGATGTTTTCTTTCTGACCATTGTGAGAAGAAGCAGGAGCCACATAAATACAACTTGATGGCATGTATAAATCTCAAAAGGCCTTCCTAGGCAAACAGTGATTTTAGTATATGTCCCAAATTAGATTAAAGAACTACATTTGGTTCTAATACAGATTCAAAAGGACCATCAGCTTCCGGTTTAAATCCACTTATATTGAACTGAATGTTGTGTATCTGGTATTCATCTTAATTGAAAACAACTGAGAAGCATTATTAGCAGTGAGGAATCCTTGATGTATAGGTAACTTTGAAACAAACAAATCAACAAATGTCCCTTCTGGTTAAGAGGAATGCTGATGGCGTTTTTGCATGGTGAGGACTTAATCATGGAATCATGGAAGAGTCGAGTTGGAAGGGGCCAACAAAGCCATCGGGTCCCCTTCCAGCTTAGTGCCCAGAGTAAAGCATCCCTACCAGATGTCTCTCCAGATGATCCCAGTGTGGGAGAGCTCTTTCCCAGTTTCACATAAAACTGCATCATCTGGAAAGGGTGGCCGCTTCTGCACTGCTCAAAAGAGGACAACATGGAGCTGCATAAAATTTGCACGCGTTAATTTAAAGGCACGGGTTCATATCTGGAAGCAATGGCCGCGACTCAGGTACAGCTCTCACAATCTCAGGGAAGGCTGGGCCCAGGTCTGCTGGGTGCCTGTCCAGCATGTGCTCCAGGAACTAATTGCTGATGGGAGACTTCAAGGGCCTATTTGGTTCCTCCCCTTTAATAGTTCTGTACCATTACAATGGACCAGGACTAGGCAGCCCTTCAGAGAGAGGACTGTCCCCTATAAAATAGAAAAGATGGCCACCCTGCCATGCGTGTCCCTCAGTCCTGCTCGATTAATCAAGAAAAGAAGAGCGCACCTGGATCACTGGAAAGGACATTGTCTAGTCCAGCGATAATTCCAGGTGTCTTAGGATATTGATACCCTCCATGCCCCCCTTCTGCCTCTGTCACCAGCTGGTATTGCTCCTCAACCTATTTCACGTCACTGCTACTCCTTGTGAGCAAGTTCCAGTGGGCAAGCAGGGAGAAGCACATACTGGTCCTCCTTACCACCGCTGTTGTCTGGGGCAGACCGGGGGTAGCGGTGGGGTGAGCATGCGGTTTGCCATGGTCAAGAGGAAAGGCATCTCCAGGGGTCTACCATCAATGCGGTGAGGGCCCTGGCAGGTCTAATCCCACAAAGGACAACCAGATGCCCTCAGCACAGGTGGGCAGACTGCAGGCTGCACTGAAAATTAAAGAAACTTTAGCTCCGGAGTTAATTATGAGGAATAGAACTGGAGAGTGTGGTCCTTTGGCACAAAATTGCTGTGCGAATCCTGCATGTTCTTCATTCATCTCAGCAGTATAATCTAGCACAGTGGGGAAAAGCTTGTTGTTTCTGCTATTGTTAAATAATTACCACGACCCAAACGTGTTTGTTTAATCCATAGAGCTTTCCACGTGTTAGCATATGGAATATCTGAGCAAAATAATAAAAATCTATGTTATCACATATGCAGTAACAGGATATATAATGCAATGAATCTTAAAGAAATTAAAAACTTAACACATACATGCATAACATATAAAGGCAACCAGTTTTACAACACAAACTGTGCCCACACCATTTCTCTCCAAAACACACTATTAGCAAATCACTAATTAGCTGCAATCTCAATTTAAAAGTAGCAGCAACATATTATCCTATTCATGCCTTCCAACATCTATGAAAGATAAACTCCAACTCTCCTCTCAGGCAGCAGGATGAAATACTTAGGAGTCAGAAGACCTGGGTGTTTTATTGTGAATCACACAAATGTGTACTGGGAGATCCAGATTTGGATCTCCCAACCTTTTTCTACCCAGACACTAGAATCGAGTTCTGGGGCCTTTCCCTGACTGCCTTCTCCAAGAGTTGCCTGGAGTCAACTTTAATCTCTTTTCAGCTCCAAGTAAAAACCAGGGAGCTATTGCAGGGCTTCTGGGGTCTACTGGCTGTTAAACAGGTCTGAATATTTCTTCTTTGTTTCTTTTAATATATACATATATGTACACACACACATATACATACGTATCTATCTGTTTAATATGCAGCTTTAAATTTTGTATTTAATAATGTTTTAATTCAGTATACTGTTGTTGATTTATTTATTTTTTTTAATGTGCTTTGTGAACCACCTAGAGAGCTTTGGCTGTTGGGCGGTAGAAAAATTAAATGAATAAATGAATGAATGAATGAATGAATGAATGCACCCTTGTTTTGCCAATGTCCTGCATTTAAGAGCTGTGCACCCCAAGTCCACTTTCAGAGCAAGACCACAAGAGACCAGGAGGAGGGTCTGGAAGCCGCCAGCAGCATTTGGGGCTGGACCAGGCATGCGGCTCACCTGCGCTCTGACTTCAGCACCGCGGTAAGATCTGCAGAGACTTTCTGTTTAAATTATAGTCAGTCGTTCTCTATGTGCATTGAGACACACAGTCTATATTAGCATGGGCACATTTCATGCAAACCAGTGTCCTAAGATTACAGGGCACGTTTGCTCTTTAAACTATGCATGTAACCATTCTGCCCTAGTGGGTGCCAAGGGCAGAGGGTTCTGGCCCCAATCCTGCACTTTGTTGAGTAAGAAACACACTCTGCCCTGCTGGGGCGACACACTGTCCTTGCCCTAAGTTTACCACCGGGAGATTCTGCATTCGTCGTCTTCTAAGCACCGGGCTTTCGCACAGCCAAATCCTTCTCTCTGGCATTGTGAAGTGCGCTCATGTGTGCGCACACATGCACACACACAGGGAGAGAGAGTGGTGTTTAATGCTCCCTGCTATGGCAGAAGAATTAATGGCAGATGTGGCTGCAAAAGAAAGCTCTGTATTTTTAGACAACCTTTAATTAAGACGCTTTGTGTGGTGCGCAGGCCAAATAATACGCTGCCACTTGTAAGCTGTCAGCAGGCAAAGAGGCACAACGCATCTAAATGCAGCCGCCTGTATTCTTCTAGTCAGGAAGTCAGTTGAGGAAGCCTCAGCCCATGAACACCAAGTGTCCTCTCAAGCCTAGGCTAAATTTACTCTGCACTGCACATCAGGGCAAATTAGCACCGCACGGTCTTTTCAGAGGATTCTCCACTTTGGTCACTCTGGTTCTGACACGCAAAGTGCCGAGAGCCCTCGGACCCCGATGTCGGCATGCGGTGGGGTGCTTCATCTAGGAGGTGTGCTCCGAAGGGGAGGTGAGCGTGGATTTCTTTGCAGTGCAACCTGCAACAAAAGGTTGCAGTGTAAATGCATACCTGGGGGTCCCACTACTACCCCATTCTCACTTTTTATCCCCCAACAGAGTCTCAACATGTATGTGTAGTCCTCACCAGGGTCTTTTGCCATCCCCTCTCCCAGTTGCGATCCCATGGTCCTTGGGAGGACACCCCAGAGACCACAGGGATTCCTGGATGCTTCCCTCCCGGCCAGAGATGCTTTGCATACCCCTCAACCCCCGCGGACCCCTGTGCAGCCATTGCCCAATGCAGTGCCTCTCCCAACATGGACCTACCCGTAAGCTGTGCTAATCATCCAAGACCCTCCTTCAGATGCCTCCCCTTGGATGGCAGCAATGAGGGGAAGGGACTGCTTGGTGGTGGTGCCCCGATTGTGGCAATATCTCCTCGAAGATGCCCACCTGGTGCCAACATGCTTATCCTTGCCGTGCTGCGTTAAGCACCCTTCTTTGCTTTCAGGCAGTTAGCAGAATATGATGGGGTTTTCATCAGGTCCTGAGTAATACTATTTAGATGTGCGTGTTTCCTGTTTCGGTGTTCATAAATTTTAATGCCATGCATAATATTGCATTTTGAAAGTTTTTAATCTATGTAAACTGCCCAGAGAGCTTTGGCTACTGGGCGGTACAGAAATGAATGAATGAGTGGAAGAAGCCTTGACACTGGAGCGGGGGAAAGGGCACCCTGGGATGGGCCGCTGGACATGTCTCGGGAGAAGCTGTGTGTCTGCAGGACTCCACGCTCCCCCAGCCCCCGGATGGCCGCCAAACCAGATCTAATCAGTGTCAGCCCTTGAACAGCTACAGATCACTCCCCTCCCCTCCCCTCCCCTCTGGGTGGACCTTGTTAGGCGCGCGCGCGCGCGCCCTGGAAGGAGCAAAAGCTCCCGCTCCTCCCGCTCCTCTGCTGCTAGTCTTGAACTGGCAGCACTGGATTTTGCAGAGTTCACCGGAGAGGATTCCTCTTCAGCCTTATTCCTCCACTTCTCCAAAGGGAACGCATTTGTGCAGCTGGGAACCTGGAGCGTGTCCTCCTATGTTCACTGAACTGATCTGATAAAAGTTCAGGGGGAATGAAGAAGAGATTCTGACACGACAGAAGAGGCTGTCATGCATGGGCTTCGCGGAGCTAATGAAAGACCCGTCAAGAGTTCGGGTTTGCAAGCATTTCTAGACTGCTCGTATTCTTCTTTCACTTCCTGATTCTTTTCGAAAAGCCCATTCCAGTGGGCGGCTGGCCGGCCGCTCTGCCCTGCCCTGCCCTGCCCTGCCCTGCCCTGCTCTGCTCTGCTCTCTCGCCGGGTTGCACTGCGTCTCCAGCGCTGGCGTCTTGCAGGGCCGGACAGGATGCCGTGACTTGTGTGGCCTGCGCCCTCAGGCTGGGGAAGCAGCCGCTCCCGGATGGCTCGTCCCTTGTTAGCCGCCGCCACATGGAGCTCCTCGCAGCAGCTCTTGCGCGCTTGTGGCGATGTGAGGGCGCGAGGGCGGGGGCAGGTGGGGAGGAATGCCCCGCTTTCAGGCGAGGTCTGATAGAGCGTTGCGACTGGACTGGCGCCTCCCGAGGGCCGGCACCCCGGCAGGGGCCCCGTAAGCACGAGCAGGGCTGCCTGCTCCGCAAACAAGTAGCCACAGCGGGGAGGAAGAGGGAGGGGAGCAACGGCTGCTGGTGACAGTGATCACGAGAAGGCGCCCTTACTGCGGAAGGGGTCCCTCTGAGCCCCCAAAGGTCTTGCCCAAAGGTGTCCCAAAACCTGGCAGTGGCATCACCTGGATCTGGCAAACTCTGCAGAGCGACCCCTGAGTCTCAGGACCCTTTGTGATTTTTCAAGGGATCCTGAACACACCTCTTTGATTGCGCTTAGCAGTTGCTTGGGGACAGGCAAAATGTCTGTTCTTTTTTAGTTCTCCTCTCTACTTTTGATGTTCCTCAAGTTATTGGGCAGTCGTCCTAGTGGAAACCAGCCAGACAAGAAAACAGATCAATGTAGATTATTCTGATGAAAAACTATGACATTTGTGCATGATGTTATTAAAAGCCAAAGCCAAATAAACCCTCCAGCAGCCTGTGGCATGTTCAGGAAAGAGGTCTTGGGCTCAGTGAAAGAATAATGCAACGAATGTTCAGAAATCTTTGCTTTGTCTATTGCTGCTCTTCAAAACTATACAGTGAGCATAAGAACATCAGTGTTCTGCATCAGAGGAAGGCTCATCTAGTCCAGCATTCTAGTCACAAAGTGGGCAGCCAGCTGCCCACAGGAAACCACAAGGAGGACATGGGTTCAACAGCACCCTTGTTCCCACGCTCTCCAGCAACTGCTGCACATGGCTATAGTGCCTCTGATACTGCAGGTAGCGTATGGCCATCAGAACGAACAGCCACGGATAGCCTTCTCCTCCATGCGTGTGTCTGATCCTCTCTGAAAGCCAGCTAAGTAGATGACTGCCATTGCACCTTGCGACAGTGGCCTTCCCAGCTCGGAACATGTGCAGAGAGGCCCTCCCAGGGCCCAAGGGTCCACCTAGTCCAGCATGCTGTTCTCACGGGGCCAGCCAGCTGCTCAAGGGAAACCCACAAGCAGGACTTGAGAGCAACAGCTCCTTGCGCCCCACACATGCTTTTCCACAACGGAAGTGTACAGGCATATCGCTGCTGATATTCTGGAAAGAAGAGATGGAATTTGGTCTTTCTGGGCTACTGGCGACAGTGTGTCTCTTATCTCCAGACAATCTCCTCCAGCAATTTCACATAGATGTTAAGTAGCCTGGGGTCAAGGTACATTGTCACCATTCATGGTGCCCCTGAACAACCACTTTCTTGACCCATTCCTCTAGGAAGGACTGGAAGCACTGGCAGATGGTGCCATGGCGGATGCCATAAGAGCTGAAACTCCTTCTTCGGCACCGTGATTTCAGGTGGAGGAGCGCTGTCCCCTTTTGCATCTGGCCTCCTTGGCACAGTGGGCTGCGCTTGGCTCATTAGGTCACAAACCGAGCGTGTCAGCATATCCTTCCACAAGTGCAGCATCTGCTTCAAGAAGGGCACAACCAGTGCGTGTGTGTGTTGACATCCTAAATCAAAATGCAGCCTTGAATGCAGGGTTTGCTTGGGATTTTTGCTGTAGTGTTTATCTACCATTTAGCATAGATGAAAAGCTTAACATTTAGTAGAAAGGGAAGTAATCATACATTGATATTGGATATTGGAGGTGGCCTTCCTCTGTGTGTACATGTGTGCACGTGTGCATGCACATGTGCATGCACATGTGTGTTTCTCCAGCTAGGAGATTCATAATCATGAACAACAACAGTTGAGTATCTTCTGTAACATCATAGAAACAGAGCGAGTCAGAAGGGGCCTCCTGGACCATCTAGCCTGACCCCTGGCTCCAGCCAGCTCTGCTCATGACATGCTCACCATGTGGATGTCCAGCCTATCCTTGAACACCCACACTGATGGGGCTTCAACCACCTCCCATTCCTCACCCTCAGGGTCCTAAGTGTCAGGAAGTATTTCCTGGCATCCAAACTGAACCTTGCTTCCCTCAGCTTTGCTCCATTGGAACATGTCCTGCCCTCCTCCACAGGGGAAAACACCCTCTCACGTACTTATATGTCACTGGCAGATCACCTCAGAGTCTCCTCTTCTCCAGGCTGAAGAGACCCAGCTCCCTCAGTCTCGCCTCATACGGCATCCCCTGCAATCCGGCCACCATCCTTGTGGCCCTGCGCTGCACCGATTCCAACCTGGCTATATCCTTGCTGTAATGTGTAGCCCAGAACTGAAGTATATGCATTCTAAAATGTACACATATTTTGTCTGCACACCCTTCAAATCTCTGTGTTTAAACAGACACATTTCATTTTTTCATGGAACACCCTGAAAGTCCTGAAATATACTAATTTCCAGATGAAAAGTCATCCAGAATGATCCAGAAGTCATCCACTTCTAAGCAGTATTGGGGCAAGGGGCAGGGCGGGGGGAACAGAGTAGATTCTTCCTACAGTCAAGGAAGATAAACATGGTAAAGATCCAAAAGGCCTGTCTCCTTATGTATAAACTATGCTAAAGCTATTTTAAAACAGACACTTAACTCCATAATTATGCTTTCATTTGTTGACCTCATTAATATATATGGCTTTATGTTGAGTTTTCCCCTGCTCCTGACTTTCCTTTTTCCAGTCTGTGTGAGTTTGTGTTTTCTTTATCTCTTGGAAAGCTGAATAGCTGTAGGCAGAATGGAACAAAAAGTTGCTGTTCTGCATGCATGTTTGTGTAAGTAAGTATATGTATATTTAAAGCGCAACATAAGAGATGATTTGAGGATGTGTTTTATTTACTTTGCTAGCAGGGTATCCAGGTGAATTTGTCTTGACTAGGAATAGAAAGTTTGGTGACTTTGCCCTGTGGTTTATTGCAAAATATGTGTTATATGTATAGGTATGTATTTAACTTTTAAATCACTCATGTTCCCTGGGTGGTGTCCAAAACATTAAAACCATAGAATAATCAATAAAGAAAACAGGCACACAATGAGACCAAATAACACCAAAGAGAAGGAAACACTATGGCATAGAATCAAATTCAGCTGGTAATAAAATAAAAGCACAATCCTCTAAAGGTAAGGAAAACAGTAGCTGAAATACCCAAGAGAGTAAACAGGTCTTCACCTGGAACCCCAAAGCCCATAAGGTGGGCACCAGCAGACCTTTTCCAGGAAGAAAATTCCACACACAAGGATCCACCCCAAAAAAGGCCCCACTCTTACAGCCACTACTGGAAGTGGTCCTCAGCTTGTGACCTCAGTATCCGGGTAGACAAATATAGGAGGGTTTTGTGGCTGATGGGCAAAGGCAAATCTTGGGGGGCAAACAAGATATTATATATTTTATTATTTTTTTGTGTTGCATTTCCATCCCACCTTATTTTCTTCAAGGAACTCAAGATGGCTTACATGATCCTCCTCCTCTCTGTTTTACCCTCACAACAACCCTTTGAAGTGGGTTCACCTGAAAGTGGGTAACTTGCCACAAAGTCAGCCAGGGAGCTTCATGGCTGAGTGGGGTCTAGAACCTGGATCTCTTGAGTTCCAGTTCAGCACTTTGGCCACTGCACTGTACTTTCACCTCCTCGTCCTCGTCCTCCTCCTCCTCTGGGTGAATGGGAAATATAAGTAACGCACTTGCCCCAGAGCTCCGGTTTACCATGCAATTAGTGACTTGTGCTACAGAATAATAAGTCTATTCTTAGCCCTTTGATCTCAGCACAAGGCTATCTTAGAGCAGGTAATGGACCTGCTGAAGGTCCATTTTCAGAGAGCTGAAGATGGTGGTGTGATGGGGGCATTGTGGCTTGTGATGCATGCCCTCAGCCCATTAGCATCTGCATTCACAGATCTGTGCTCAGCCGGCACAATGACAGCTTTACAAACATGTTCCTCTACCAGTCATCCAAGGCATGATGAGTCTGATTTTATA
Source organism: Varanus salvator macromaculatus (assembly GCA_023646645.1). Lineage (NCBI taxonomy): Eukaryota > Metazoa > Chordata > Lepidosauria > Squamata > Varanidae > Varanus > Varanus salvator. The sequence continues at coordinate 13,099,888 of JAIXND010000786.1, forward strand.
CCACACCGTCACATAAGAGCCAAGCTTGGCATGTGGGAGCCATACCCAAATCTACACTGGAATGCCACACCAAGGGCTGGTGACTCGAAAGGCAGGGAAGCAGTGCATCCGCTCTGGGGCGCCATCTGAGATTCGAAGGAGCTGGCCATGGTGCTGAACTCAGTTCCGGCGAGCTTCAGCACCATGGCTAGCTCCTTATGGCCCTTCTGTCGGTGGTTCGCACCTGCCTGCGTTTCTAATTGTCAGCTTCATGGGGCAGCAGCCAAGCCCAGGAACTGGCACTCTGTGTTCCCACAGTGCTTCGGAGTGACACCATGCCAGTGGCCCTGGGGCATCACAGGAGACGCAAACAGGCTGCGGCCTGTCATGGGCTGTGGGGACTGGGTGGGTCATGCACCAGTGTAAGAAGGCTCTGCTGAAGTTCTGGGGCCTTGTTGCTGACAGTGGTGTTCTTTGGGTGCTAACAGAGACTTTTTATTTTTAGTTTTTTGCAGAGTAAAGAGAATTTTTCAGGAGCTGGTTTTGTGCCACAGAGGGAAGCGCTAGCCATTCCACCGCTGCAAGACGCCCTTGAAAAAATGCACCTGATTGCAGCAAAGGTGAGTCAAGGTGGTGAGGTTGCATGCCAAGCATGATTGTAACAGGAATGGATGTGTGAGTGTGTGGACTTGTGTGTGAGACTGGCAGAGCTGTGGCATTATGGAGCATTCCACTCACTGCAGACATGTAGTCCTTAACAGACGTGTGTAAGAAATCTGACAAAGCAATGAAAATCTGGTGGTTTTTCATGATTCAGGTCTCAGAGTCTGGATTACTACCTTGGGGCAAACTTGTTAAGATGCGAGTTGAGCCAGTTTCGGAAGTGCTCTGTACCAGAACTCAGGAGATCAGGATCCCAGGCTCCCCTCAGCCATGAAGCCCACTGGGTGACATGGGGCCAGTCATACCTCTCAACCTCAGTTGCTCTTGTGAAGATAAAATGGAGAGGAGGAGGACCTTGGAAACTACTTTGGGTTCCTTGCAAGAGGAAAAAAGGCAGGGCATTAAAATGAATATAATAATAATAATGATAATAATAGTAAAGAAATTTTGGCAGATGGTGAGAATTGTAGGACCCTTTTCTATCCAAAGATGCACAGGATTGTGCCCAAACTCCCTTTAGGTGACTAGTAACTTGACATTTCCAAAACTATGTTCAGCCAACACAGAACAACTCTAAGACAGGTTGTCTTAAACACTGTAGAATTGCACTTTGAAGCCTTCTGGGTTTGTTTTTAAATGTTTAATTCAGATATAAATATGTATCTGTATATTTGATATACAAATGAGATTGGGTAGCTTTGATGAAGTTAGGAAGCCTCACCTTTAAAATGGTATGTGAAAAATTGCTCTTAGATGTAAAATTAATGAGGTGAGCAGCCTGAGCTGCACTGAGGGGATTTTTTTGCATAACGTTCCCCATAGATATATTTCTTTTCTGTAGAAGAATCTAAATGGAGATTGATCTGAAGCTGACATCATGACAAAGTGTCCATTAAGACATTTTCCATGGGCAAATTTTCTGCAATATGTAAAGCAGCTTCTAGAAATAGTGCAGAAATCCTTACCCTGTTGGACAGACATCTGTGACGAATTAGGTTGTGGGCAAAGTTTTCCCCATGGCAGTGGAAGGGAGCTTCTTTGGGAGGGGGGCACCCCTCAGGCATCACTCATGTCCCCTGAAAGTTCTCTGGTTGTGTTGCTGCCAGCAGCAGGCCACAAAAGGGGATGTTCCTGGGGGAGGTTGGGATTACTTTTAATCTACTTCAGCGGTGCCACACTGGAGCTAGTGTAGTGAATGCCCCACTGGTTGCAGTGCAGAGAAATTTGGCAAACCAAAAAGATCTGCTCTGCTTAAAAAAAAAAAAAAAACCCATCTTGACTGGTGCGTGTTGGACAGTCTTTGGATCTAGTGAGCTTTGCTCTCACCTACCCCAATCGTGTTGTAAAATGGGTCATTTTTTAAAAAGTTACCTAAAAGCAAGGAGGCATAAGAACATAAGAAAAGCCCTGCTGGATCAGATGAGTGGTCCATCCAGTCCAGCGCTCAGTGCACATGGAGGCGAGCCAGCTGCCACCGGGATCCCTCCGGCAGGATGGGTGCAAGACCTCTGCCAGCACAAGCTCCTAAGCAATCCATTGGTTTGGGTTCTCATGTCATGCCGAACAACTCATGAACAAGATTACTGGGGAAAAGCAGTTGTGTACAGGTTTGCTTTTATTTCACTAGTTTTTATTTTACTTTTATAATGTCTTAAAAAAGAATGTCTGTTATGAATGATTTTTCTTAACTCTTCACTTAATCTTTTGTAAATTTTGAAATAACCTATGGTTAATAAAATAAAGCTTGACTTGACTTTTACTCATGAATGATTGCACTTAAGTTTTCATTATGTGCAAACCAGGTCACTGGGGAGCTGTGGGTTGCTGTGGTTTCCAGACTAGTTTCTCCTTTTGTCAAGGGGAGGAGCAAGCCAGCAGTGAAGGGCCTGTATGCGAGTCTTATGGCCATATGCGATGGCAGCCAGTTTCACATTGCCAAAAGTGGGGCTCATGGTCACCCTCGCTCAGGCCTCAACATACAAGGCAGCTCACTGTGTTAGGTCCAGCCTCGGAGACTGGTTCTTTGTTCAGGTCGCATGATGGTGGGCATTTGCCACCTCTTGCAGTTCTCTATTTTCTCTTTGAATGACTGCCCAAGTCTGCGGCCAGCATAAGGAACCATGAGCAGGAAGGGAGGCTGGTGGTGCTGCAGGTGCAGGTCACCTGCTGCCAGTTAGCAGAGCGAAAGGCAGGCACAAAGGTCAGTGGGTTACCTCTCCCCCCTGTGAAATCATATCTGTATTAAATTGTAATGTTTTTCAGTTTGCTCTTAAACGTGCAAGTCAGTGTATGAAAATTGCATGCCGTCTTTTGTACTTGCTTTCGGAGATGCATTTCCACTTTTGCAGCAGTGCATAAATGGCCACCCAAAGCGAAGTCCCAGAACCCTTGACACCTTTCTGATTATGCCTGGCTGGCTGCTTCTTCACATGTCTTGCGTCACTTTGGACTGGTTTTCATTTCCTGACATCTGATCTCTAGTTATAGGCCCAGGTTTGGCTCTGGGATTTCTGGGCCTCGGACTTGCTTTTGACTTCCAGTTGGCTGACCCAGATTCGTCTGTTTGGATGCTTGGCAGTCACCAGCAGAAATGAGTAAGCATGTTATTTTTCTTGTGCATGAGCAATCAACATGGAATTCAGTCAATGTACTGACAACACACTGAAAGTCAGGAGCTGGGCTTGAGGGTCAAGGGGAAGCCTCCTTGCACTTAAAACATGAACACAGACAGACAGACAGACAGACAGACACACCTGCCTGCATGAGTTTTTGAATCACCATTTTAAACTGAAGCATCCATTGCCACTGCTCTTTTGTAAACAGGAATAACATCTCTTAATTGCATATTAGAGGAGATATATTTTGATTTTGGAAGGGGCTGACATGGGCACGCAGAGCAGCAGCAAATCTGTGGTTAGCCCACACGCAGACGGAATAAGAATCAATATTAATTACTGCATTTTGTTTATGAATGCATTTCTATACCACATTTTGGCCATAATAAGGTAGCTTATAAAAACAAGATGCAAAGTCTCCAAATAAACAATAATAGAATGATACAGCTTATTTAAAGCAAATTATACAAAGTATGAGACCTAATTATACAGAGCATTTAAACCGAAAAGAACCTTCAGTCTCAAATTAAAGATCATTAAAACCCAGACCAGACAAAGCCAGATGCCGGTGACACTGCCAGGCACAGCAAAGATCTCCTGGGTTCTGCTCCTCACGCTGTGCAGCCGGCTTGGCTGCAAGGGATTTATAGGCCTGGGGTGCTTTTATTGGCGTGGGAAGTCAGCTGACTGCAATCAGGAAAGAAATGGTGCTAGAGGGTGCTCTTGAGCCCATGTGAAGGGGCACTCTCCACAGGGGTAGAGCAGTTTATTAATACTAAATATTAATAAAATAATTAGATATATTTTCATTCTAGCACATTGCTATTGATTAGATTTATGGAATTTGATTATGAGTCTCTCTTGTGAAGGTTTTTTTTTTTTTTAACATTTGTATCCTGTCCTTTACAGCAGTGTCTCAGGATGGCTTACAAGTTCTTTTGGGTTTTTGTTTAATGAAAAATGGTAAAGTCATTTTCTGAAGTAAATAAAGAAATAAAGAAAAGATTGGTGTTGGAGAGGTTGCACCTACAAAAGGTTCAGGTTCGTGGCCTTCCCTGCCTTCTTCCCTAGCTTCCTATATTTATTTGCAATCCTCTCAGAGACCCTTGCAGCTAATGGGGTGGGATAAAGATCCAATGGACAGATAGATCCAGTGCTTTTTTTTTGTCATAGATTGCACTGGAATGGAGTTCCGGCACCTTTTTTTGACAGATTTTCCACGTTTTAAAAGTAACTTTTGAAAATGTGATGTTTGGTCCACATGGATTTGAATCGCCCTGTCGAGCGTAGCAGGTCGGTGGCAAAATCATTAAAACGGTGCGTGCGGGCTGCTTGTGTGTCGAATCCAATGCATGCGTACTTCATCCGCGCCGAGTGTGATGGCGCTGCTCGGCTTGTGACCGGTCGTGTGGTCGCACACTGAGTGCTTACTTTGGGCAGCGACCATCATGTTTTGCTACACAACTGAAGTGTGGGTGTGTGTACAGTGATTGACTATGTGTGAAAGGTAAATAATTTCATGAGTCCCGGCGCCTTTTTTCTTACAAAAAAAGCAACGGATAGACCCATTGCAGTTTCTCCCCGCCCTCCATATGCAATATGGATACAGCTGGTGGCCATCCTGCAGCGGGCAATAATTTGCAGTGAAATGCGGCTGGGGGTGGGACCAGTGGGCAACCTTGGCTGGATTTAAAATAACCTAGGAAGGCTAGAAGATGCAATGTTAATGGAGAGGAGCAGATGGAGGTGACCGCCAGGCTTCCTCCTCAGATGCAGCTGCAGCCGGAGAAAATGACACCCACAGTGATTGCCAAAAGTGACTTCCAGAGCAGGCAGAAATATAAAGCAGGGGGTAAAAATGGAGAGAAGGCCCCCGAGAAGGGCGTGTTCTGGCTGTACAGTAAACATTGTCTCACACCGTCTGCACACCGCTCAACATCTGGCATGTGTCACTTTGAAGTACACACAGAAGCAAAGGGCTGCTGATTTTTCTTAGTTGTTGTCTTGGAGGATTTCCAACAGGTGCTTGTGCATTCGCTAATGTAAGATATTACAGGTCTCAAACACAAAGAGAATGTTCAATTTTATATAAGCAATGGAATCAAGCTTGCTTTTTCATTTTTTTCTTTTGTGAAATTTATTTGGGATAGACCACTTGAGACTGCAGGGTGTAGGTTTGTGTGGAATCTGCAGTACGAATGCGTCTCACAAACGTACACAAAGGATCATCATCCTGAACCAAGAACAAGGAAAACGCTACTTGAAGTCATTCTCCCTGTCAAGCTAATTTTCTGCATTAAGGCCGTGTGCAGCCTCATGATTGGATGGCCCAGGAAAAGCTTCACCCCCTGATGCAGAAGACAGAGGAATTAATTGCGCCTGTCAGACCTTTACTGATGGCTGCTCTATTTGCTGGGTGTTTGGGGTGCTGGAATGAGGTTGGGCGGGGCTGTGTGTGGGTCCGCAGGTGTGCTGTGTGTGTCTGTCTTTCTTGAGCTCTGCTGCTTTCGGCTCGGAAGAATCGACTTAAAACATTTAGACAGTAGCCATCAAACAAGGGACTAATTTGTTTTGCCTTTATGTTTAATAGTTCTTACTAATAATAAATTTAATAACTGCTGTGAGATTAATTGTAGCTAAGAATTGGAAAGTAAAATATGATTCTCAGTTGATTCAGAGAAGTAAGGAATATAGCTATTAACCTGCAGTATTAAAGTGAGAAAAGGGCATATAAAGAAAAACAAGTTTAATGAGATTCGGGGCACATTTATTGAGTATGTACCAAAAAAAGGGGGGGAGGGGAAGGATTTGAAGTGTCAAAAGAATCATTGCAATTTTGGAAGAGGGAAATGCCCTGAAATAATGTTTGAATAAATTTTTCTATCTGTAACATGTGTCCTATGGTCCTGGTGGCAGAAGACATGTTATTTCTAAGATTTATTTTAATTGTATGTTAATTTTATATATATTTGCTTTAGTTGTGTTTTCTTAGTTATATTTTAGATTGAATATTAATAAAATTAATTTAAAGTATTCAATAGTTCTTGAATTAGTATATTGAAATGAAAATGTTAGGTATTGCAGGTTCAGATCCAAACTCATGTCTTAAAGAAAGTTGCATGGCACCTCCTTAATTTTCAGGCCACAAATTTTATTAAGGAACAATGCAGAGAGAACAGCACCTAGACATGAAAATCAGCTTTTGGCAGTGAATCTTTGATCCTTCTGCAAGAGAAATCTTAACCAGAACGTTTTCCAGAACAAGTTGCAAAGTTTTCTCTCTCTACAGCTTTGAAAAACAACATTGCTACTCTTCTGTCCAGTTTCACCTTCCCAAGTAGTGGCTACAGTTTTGATCAAATGACACCAAGACAGATTGGTTTTCTTGCTTGCCAAGAAGGTTGATCGCATTTTACGAACATTCTGAAATCAAATGTTTGGGAAGATCTTGTCAAACCTTCCAATTGAAGTAAACTAAATAGCTACTCAGGGTTGAGGGACCACAGTTCTTGGTAGTTGGAGGAGGAGTGTTGCTGTGTGTCTCCAGGCCATGAGAAGCGGGAAGTTATGTGGCAACAGAGTTAGGACTTTTAATGGAGAAAACACCAATTCTATGGAAACACAGTCCCAGGGAAGTTTGGTTAAACCCAACATTTTGTAAGGCTCGTTTTAAGGCAACATTAAAAATATTTTAATAAGCAACTTTCTTAATTAGTTTTTTCACAGGCTAACTCAACAGGAGTTGTCTAGACTAGGCATTATTAATAGGAGAATAATGTCTTAATATACTTAATGCTTTATAACATTAAGCTATTCAAATTTGTGTTAAAAGCAACAATATTTATGATGTATGTATACAATCTGAAAGAATGTAAATACTGAAACTGCAGTGTTTTTCTTCCCTTTATGGGTTTTGTGGTTTAGGGATGGGAGGCAAATTTCTTCAATTCATATTTTAATGTAGATTCAGCTAATTTTGCACTTTGGAGCAAATATGTAAACTGAAACTCAGTTATCCATTAGAATTTTGCTCTTCAGTCTAGGGAATTATAAAGACCAAACTGCATAGATATCAGTGCAAGTAATGTTAAAAATGCCTCTATTGTTACTTCCAATATATATATTTCAAAAATTACTTTCAGAAATGTATACATTTGGCAAAATTATGTACGAAAGTTCATGTCTTATGAGACGTATGCACAGAAATAATGCATATTTCTTGCAAACTTGAAAAATAGTTACATTAAAGTAATTTGCATCCTCAATGTTCAGAATGAACTAAATTTAGGACTGAAAAAATAAGAAACACCTTATGGAATATCTTCCTCCAGGGAAAGACCCTGATGAAATGCATTTCTGAAAAACTGCAGTTATGAACAGCTTCCATGCGTGGCGCAATCAAGAGGTGGGGAAGGCTGCCACATACCGGGTTATCCTGGGAGGCCCTCACCCGGGCAAGTAACAGGTATAACAGCTCTGGAGAGATGATCATTCCTGGCTTCCTTTATGGAATGCTCTCAGCATGGACTCTCGCTTGACACCTATATCACTGCCTTTTTAGCAGCAGAAAAACATCTTTTTGCAAGTATGCCTAGGCTATTAATCTGTGGTGGAAAGATGTTTAATTCATCCTGTTCTCATCTTGCTTCTTTTCTTTTTCTTTTTTAGTGTTCTTGAGTTGTTGCTGCTAGATACTCTGGGAATGCCTTTTTTCTATTGAAGGTGCATGGTGGATTAATTTATACCTATATTAATAAGCAAACGTTCCTCTGGATGTTTGGACAGAAAAATGTCCAATGACTCCCAGGCTGCTGGAGTTGAGGTGAGGGGGAGGAAGGCTTGTAACAATGCTGTTATTTGGAAATGAGGGTAGCAGGAACATGTCTAAAGTCTCACACCTATTTCTGCTCTACTTCTAACTGCCTAGGACTGCAGTGGGCAGGCTGTGGGATCAATTTTAAGGATTTCTTTAAAAAATAGAAGACTGATTTACCCACAAAGAGTAACCTGGTGCAAAAGAACGGCATTTAGAATTAAAAAATTGGAAGCCCAGAAATTTGCTATGAGTGCCAGAAAGGTTTGAAGCTCCCAGTTGCTCCACAGAAAAATCCTCACCTACTTGCTCCAAGTTTTCTTCATTTCAGCAGTATAATTTAGGGTGAGCGAGAGCCATTTTACTGCCACTGTTGTTAAACAACTAGCGGTCAAAACTCCTTGCCAATCTATTGCAAATCACTTGGAAATCTGCTCATAAATTCAGATCTACCTTCTGCCCATCCCTGAACTGGTGCACCGACTGGCTGTGGCGTGGACTCCAAAAGCGCTGCCCTTTCTGTTCACCCCCCTCTCCCAAACCTGTTTTGTTCAACTTGCTCCATTATCGCAGAGACATAAAGTCACAGCAGCCAGGAACATAAAACAGTACAATTTTACTATACTTGCTGCTGGAGACATGAATAACAACACATTTCCCAGAGATTTGGGAGATGTGAGAGGACAAAGGCAAGGTGGGGTACGCGGCATTCTCAAGGGAGCATCTCTCTTGAAATCAAAGCCTGTTATCTGCACAAAGAACTGAATTCTCTAAATGTGCCTGCATTTTGGATAGACAAGGTTTTTTTTAAATGACATCCCCAAAAACAGAAAATGTGCAATGTCTTTATATGGATAATGCTTAAAGAAAAACAGGCATTTTGCTTATCCTAGAACCTGGTGATCGGGGCGGGGGGGACACCCTAATCCCCTCTTTGAATTAAATAGTATGGCCATTTACATGGCACCAAAGAGGAGAATGAACATTTGCATACAATCTGCATATCCTAATTTAAAAGGGAAGAGGGACATTTAGAAATAATGGCTATAATTTGAACAGAAATTCAGCATCGCCATAAAGGGGAAGCCTTTGATCAGGCGCCTGACGACTTGGTGTGTCTCAGGATGCTCTCCCCGGCCCATGCTTGTCATGCTCCCTCTGCTGTTGTGTCCTGGCTTTCTTCAGGCTGCTAAGCGCAGCTTTTTGCCACGTAGCGGTCCTGCCCCACCGCAGGCATAAGGGGAGTATGCTGGACTTGCGGAGCTATTCTGGGATAGGAAGAGTTGTTGCAGGCGCTTGCTGTGTTCTGGGGCGGGTGGGCGGAGACACGCTTTGGGACTCCCCTTCCTCCATCGCCTGGAGGGGGCATGAAAGGCGGGTGCAAGCAGCCACATCCCTCTCCTTCTCCATGAGTTTTGTGAGAAGACTGGTCAATAATCTCCCCCTTTAAAAACATCATTGCTCTTTCACTCCTTTGCACAGCTAACTGAGCAGAAAAGCAACCTGACACAGAAACAAATGACCCATAAAGGGCCAATTCCTTGTCCAACCCTTTCCAGTTCCGCCAACTTCTCCCAGAGTCGCGTCTGTGCACGACACAACTTTTCAGCCCTGCGGTGCGCATTGCGGCATGTTCCACGCAAAGTGCTTTGGACCTGCTCCCTCACAGTGGAAGGGGCTCTAGCACAGACCTGCCCCAGTGCCCTGTGTGGTCTTCCTCCTCAGACACCTGCCCAGGTGATAACAGTTGGCAAGCAGCTGCAAGGCCCTCGGTCTCCTGGCTTGGAGACTCTTTTCTTAATCTGGACACGGACCTCTGAAGAGGGGACCAGTCTTGGCAGCCTCCAGACAGAAGAGGGCCTCTGTCGGGTTGTGGAGAGAAATTCGGAGAGAAATGTGAGGAAATTCAGAGAGCGGCTGTTGCTGGGGGTCTGAGGAACAACAGTAATCTGCCCCACACCTCTTGCTGCTCCCTCCCAGGAGTGAGGAGAGCCACCTCAACAGTGCCTCCCATTTCAGTCTCCATGAATGCCCTAGAGAGGGGCAGAGGAACCCATGGGATTTCATTCCCCTTCTCCACTTCTCAGTGCAAAGCATCCACTAGGAAAGAGTGTTGTACCTGAAGCCCGGGGGCTAAAGTCCAGCGGGAGTCTCTTTGGGGTTGCTGTTCAGGAATATTGCCTTCCCCAGATCACCCAGTGATTCCGTTCCCCTGACCATCTATTGTTTGGGGGTTTCTCGGGGGGAGTGTCTCCCAATCTAAAACATTCTTTCATTCATTTCAAACTTCTATATGCCATCCTTTATGTATAACACCTCGGGACGGCTTACAACGTTGGATTCCTTTTCAAAGGCCTGTACAGAGGTCAAAGATGCCACATTTTGGAGCAACTGTTTTTGTACTTGACTCTATTCTGCCTGCCTTCAGCTCCTACTCAGCACTGTAAAATGGTCCCCACGAGCTTCTCCAACATACAATTCGGCTCTTGGATTTCAACAGGTTCTATACCCTTGCACTAGGATAACCTTTTCCAACCTGCCACCTTCCATAGGGATTGGACTACAATTCCCAAAACGGCAGCCAGTGGCTTTGATGGCTGTGGACAATGGGAGCTGTAGTCCAATCCACCTGGTGGGTTCCAGGTAGAAGATGCTGCACTAAGTCAGTTTCTTTTCTGAAAGCCAGATGGGAAAGTAGACCTGGGTTCTAGAAAAGATACTTGGACTATGATTTTTCCCCTGTTTTGCTTTAGAAGGAAGTGTACTGGTGTGGGTGATGGCAATGTAGGCGCTCAGAGACAGAGGCTACTGAAATGCCCCTGTGGAAGCACTGAAGCACTCCTGCGGTCATCAGCGCTGAAGGAGACCTTGACCATCAAAGAGGGTTTCGGGGCAGGCTCCTGTCTCAGGCTGCAATTGTATGCAGCAAAGGCCCTTATACGTTCCCTTTCAGGGTGTTTGCCTGAGTCTCTGTACATCCTTATGCAGCTCAGAAGAGACCGAGCAGGTTTTGTGTAATCACTCCATGCAATCTAATAGCTTGATTCAGGCAGAATGTTTCTGTAATGGGTTGCTTATGGAACTGACATAAGACTAATTCTGTGCTGCAATTTTTTTTGACCCCCCCATCAAAGCGGAAATAAATAATATCGAGGAGAAATAGCATGTTTCTTTGTCTACAGTGCCCAGTGGCAGGGTACGTGCATCCAGTAATTAGCTGCAAACATGTATGTGGGAGTACTCACAATGTTAGGTACTTTTGAAATAAAAATGTGAGATTTTGCATAGGTAAAACCATTTATCTGTTTCACTGAAGTTCAGACAGAATGAAATAATTAAGGGGAGAAAATACCTGTGGGAAAGCAATCCTGCCTTGAATGTTCTTGCAGAGGAAAAATCACATTTTCATGTAGGAACTGCAACAAAATGTCATAGCATATCCTTGCCTCTTAATATGAGTGCTGCCAACCTGATCCTGGAATGCCAGGTGACCTCCTTCGATAATACAATGGATTGAGGACTTAATGATGCTTTGAAGGTTTGAACCTTCAATGCAGGTTTTTAGACGTAACCTACAAATATATGTTTTCCCCCCCTTTTTATACAGCCTGCTAGCTGAAGCTGTCTGGGTGGATAACAAAAGTTAAAAACAAAAACAAGACATACAACAATAACAAAACAATCAATAAGACAAATACACGGTCTTTGTTGAAAATCCATGCATAATTACACTGAAGAATAGTAGTTCACCTCGTTATATATAAAATAGATAGGGCTGCCCATTACAAATGTATCTATTACAATGGATACATCCAAATCTTTATGCAATAAAATTAATATTTTTATGTGGATTTTACATTTTAATATATCAAAGTTCATGAATGAAAAAGGAGTTCTGTCAGCCAGCCAGCCAGCCATGCCTTCTTCCAGAAAATCATTCCATTCCCTTCTTTCTATTGTTCCATTTTTCTTCACCAAACTGACAGCTAACATGGTGCAATTTCTGAGTGTACTCAGAAACTGACTTGGCCGTTTTGGAAGCTGTTTTCTCCTGCTCCCTGCACCCCCAAAGCATTTGTACTTCTTCCATTGCAAGGTTCCCTTGGAGACGCTGATGTCTCCCTTTTTTTCCTCTGCGGTCCCAGTTTGGGTTCAATCTGGTTGATGCTCATTGCCTATGATAATAGCATGAGATTCTAATTCTATGCATTTACAAACAGGCTTTAAATAAATCAATATTTCTAGTTGTGACGGTTGCAATAGTTACTTGATCCACTGGATTCCTTAACTGATTAAAATGCTCCCATTAATGGGGCAACACGCACACAAGCACCACGGTTGCACTCTGAGCACAGTGGGACTGGCTTCTGAATAAAATGGCATAAGGCTGTATTATTTAAATTTTCATAGGTGGTAAGTCTACTCAGAGGCTCTCTCTCTGATGGAGGGCCTCTTTGAAGCTACCAAATGTTTCTGCATGTTGCCTTAAAAAGAAAATAAAATGGCTTTTCTACATTAGAAGCATATTCTTGACTCCCATGCAAATGTGACAGTGATCCCACAGTCTCTGAGGTGGGTGTGACGTTCGACAGCCATGGTAGTCCTCCATTCCTCTTGACTGCACATTGTCAGATCAAGAAATTGATGTCCAATATTGCTGAGAACGTATCAAAGCCATATCTTACAGATTCTCAGCAGAACGTCTTTGCAGTAGAAGTACCTGAATGCTACTTGCCGCAGGAGTTAATTCAATAGTGATTAGCAATGAAATATAAGTGTAACTTTCCCATGCTGCCAGCTGGCTATCCTAGCACCATTCCATCACTGAAAGGGGGCCAACATCTTCTGGCCCCCAAATTTATAGCAAAATAATGCTCTCCAGATTGCTTTTGTCCCGTGCACTATGGCTTCATTAATGTATCGTGGGGCACGTTCCATTAAGGTCTACATAAGTGTGTAGGATCGCACATCGCAGGGCATGATTTTGGGTTGGTGGGATCTGGGGGCATATGTAACCTGCTGGATTCCTAATCTACCCCATCTAGTTTCCTCAGAAGGCCACACCTCCTTCCAAATCGCTACCCCTTTACCTGATCCCTGATCATTTGGTGGGTTCCAGACACCTCCTCTGTTCCTTTATTCTAGAAGGCTGGATATCCCTTCTAAGATTTTGTTGCTGTCAGTAAATCTTTTAAATAAAAAGATACGGATATTTTGCCTTTGTTCTTTTCATCCATGGCCCTAACCCTTTTGCCACAATGGCAAAACCCAATCCTCCTAAGAAGTTCTCCAAAAATTCGGCCCTTGTGCTGAAGGAAGGTCAAATACCTCCCTCTGTGGGAAGTAAAGTTGGAGAGAAACAGTGGTTTGATTCAAAATTCACAAAACAGACCTAACAAATTGAGGGCAAATTGTTCTGTGCAGTGTTTGCCCCGTACCCAATTTCTTGTCCACACTTGCTTGAGGTCATGTCCGCTTTTGCCTGGCTTGGTGTCACATCAGTGCTTCCTCTCCAAGAAAGGGTCATGGGTGCTTCTCCAACTGTCGGGTCTGCTTTTGAATGAGGCGTGGCATTCTTAGTAATACTGCCATTTTGCTGAAAAGTTGACCCATAAATAAATCGATGTGCATGAAACAGCCTACATGTTATTTATTTATGTATTAGGGCTCTCTGTGCAGCTTACAATAAAAAACAGGAACAACCAACAAGAAAACAAGAAGACAGAGGCATAAAATCAGGGATACAAAAATAAAACCCATAAAAGTACAAAATCTGATATTCAAGGCAGGAAAACATAACAAGTGAAGAACAATAGGTCAGTAAAATAAAAACCAGTTGGCTACTAAAAGCAAGCATTGAGTAACCGGGGGCAAAAGGTTATCGTCGCTGCCTTGAGCCAGACTTGCGGGTACGACCAGTGCCAAAGGTATGTGTGGCCGGGCTTGGCCAAAGGGCCTCCACCCAGCAGCTCTGCTGTGCCTCTTCATCACGCAACCTCCCTCTGCAGCTGCTGCTCTCTCTGGCCCAGGCAACAGAGTTGCCAGGGCCTTGGCCTTTGGCTCGCCATCTTGCAGCTGGCCATCCAAAGAAACCTGTGGCCTGCCAAGAACATGCTCCAAGTCTGAACCCCTCTGCCGCTGCGCCATCTTCCTTTGCACCCTGCCTTTCCTCAAAGCAGCCCACATTGGCTAATCAAGTTGGCAATAATGAGACAACAAAAACATCAAAATTCAATTACCGAACCAGACTGCATAAAACGGCAAGATAAAAACACGATCCATAAAAATAGGAACAGATGAAAAAGCACCGGCAACATCAATTAGCACTTTGCAGCAGCAGCATAAAGCAAGATTAATAAAACTACCAGCAGATAAAGCAAGTTATCTGGGGGCAAGATGCACTCCCCTCAGGTAGCAGTTTCGGAGCCTGAGTATTATTTTTGTCATCCAGTACATTTGTATCCTGCCGTTGCATCTCGCAAGGAACCCCACGTGGCTTGTGCAGTGCGCTGCCTCCTCTCCGTTGTATCCTCACAGGAACCTTCTGACGTCTGTTAGGTGGCGCGTTCTTGACTAGCCCAAGGTCATGCAGAGATATTCAGGGCCAAGCAGGGACGAGAACCTGGCTCTCCGAAGTCCCAGTCCCACTCTCTCACCGCTATTCCGTACAGCATGCCTCCTGGGAAGGACTCCTCCTTGATCCCCACTCAAAGGAACTTCAGGCATAGTTAGAATTAGTGCTGCATTGAACATTTCTTCCACGTTTCTTTCAGTTCTACTAGTTCAATTAAATAGAAAAGAATTTTCTTTCAAAAATAGTAGTTTGGACAAATCCTCCTGGGTTGGATTTGGGTTTCATTCATTTACTTTACTTCGCAGGCATCTGAGGACTGTGCACAGGTGTCCGGACATTCATTGTTCGACATCCTCCTGGAGTCTGTCACTGCCTTGGCTTCCCACGACTCACCTGCAGTCCAGAGGGAGATGTGATCAGTTTCGAAGCATCTTCCATGGAGGAGGAGAATTAACTTGCAGGAAACTGGAGTACAGGTTTAGACCGGACACGGACTAGGCCTTTTCCCTGGGACTGGGTGCAGCGCAGCCCCTTGGCCACTGCATCGCGTTGGATGCAAAAGGGGGGCAGTGCCGCTGCCGCTTGCAAAGAAACCCGCATGAAAAAAGGAACTCTTTGCAGTGGCGCTCCCTCCCTGTGAGCAGTTGTTGGAGATCCTTGGAGAAACGGGGTGAAACTGCTCTCCCAATTTCTCTGTGCACAAGTGGGGTGGAGAAATCCAAGAGGACTTCTGCCCACTGCTCTGACTGGCATACACAAGAAAGCTTGTGGCAGTGGCCCTGAGGGGTGGCCACAGTGCTCAAGGGAGCGGGGGGGAGTCTGCCCCACTTCTTTTCAGGGGGGCATTTCCTGGTCATCCTACCCCTCCCCTTTCCCCTATCTCTTTGAAACCACCCCAGTTCTGACGATTTTCTCTTTCTCCCTCTTTTTCTCATCGCACCAAGTACTGCAGTTCCTACAGGAGAACATCTCACCATGCCTCCTAATCCTGCTTTCCTCTCCAACAGTGCCAAAGTGGGTGCACTGAGCACTCAAGACAAGATGCATCCATTCTCTGTTCAAATATTTAGGTTCTGCAAAAATGTACAGCGTTTCAGAAGAGCCGGGACTCTTGGGGACACAGCTCCAGCACTTATTTGATTAGCAGGGATGCCGGCATCATTTCCCCCCTCCCCCAACACTTATTTGTTATTTTTGAGTTTAGCTGCAATCCTCACAGTGTATGGGGGTGGGGGAAATCAATATTCCCAACCACAGTATGATGTTTTCCGTCATAATGCAAATTCTGCTGGGGTGCTGTGGCTAGTTTGCTAGGAAATAAATTAGTTTCTTGATGTGCCCAAATCTTTGGGTTCTCTTTGCAGGCATGGCTATGGGGATGGTTGAGTGCCTGACCTGCAAGACTTACTGGTGCACAACTGGAACCATAAGAAGAAGAAACATCTGAGAGCAACCTCAATCCATCTCCGATCATTGATCAGTTTAGCCCAGTGCTGTTGATAGTTGCCCCAATGCAGAGGACATTCCCACAGCTTCTGGGAACCTGAACCTGGGCACTTCGGCAAGTGAAGCACACTTTCCCACTAGGCTACAGCCATTCCTTGAGATGTGTGTGTGTGTGTGGGGGGGGGGTCAACCCTTAAAAAATAACAGCCATTGCTGCTCACAGAAGTCGATGGAGAGGTGGAAATAATAGGGGCAAGAAAGGAATCTTGCTCAGAGAACCCTAGCTAGAGGTCAGCTCAGGAATGCAGCAGATAGGAGACTGTTCTTAGTAGGAACAGACAATCGGAGTAAAGCTGTGGGGTTTATAAGGCTCCAGCTGTTGTCTTGATCAAAACTTAGCAATCTTGCTGCCATAGATCTGTGAGCTTTGGAGCAGCGTTTTCTGGGATTTTGTCCTACATCCTGTGAAAGGTGAGATCTCACAATAGCACATCTTTTCCTCTTAAGGAGTCTGACAATATTAAAAGGATTACTTATTAACCATCCTTTCACTGAACTATGGAATCCAGAAGTAAGGCTGAACTGATGCAGTGCCGTTTCCGTTGCGAGGCACTGGCAACTGCATAGAAATAATTGTGAATATGTAACATAACAAGTCTTGCTGAGAGATCTGGAAATTGAAATCCCAACTATTCACACCCTTTTCTCATGTTTCCTATCAGCCCTTACTTAAGACTGCTGGTTGTCTGCCTACAAGGAGAATAAATACGGAGGTTAATAACAATTTTTGCACTGCCTCCTTAGTACTGAACGTTACTTGAAGAAGTGGAGAACTCTGGATTCAGTGTGAAATTAATCTCCTTGCTTTCCAAGGAGGGGTGGGGAACCGGTTTTCTTTAATTAGAAGTGAGTGGGAGGTTGGCAGGCGATGATGCCTTTCATATTTTCTTTACAGAATATTTATTTATCATGAATTGTATTCCAGGCGAATCAGGCTTGCAAAATCCCTAGGATTTCAGTATTTAATCCAGTCATCAGTTACATTTATTGACCGCAACCCCTGTTTTATAATTAATTTAGAAGCACTGCTAATGTATTGCGTGTTGTATACATAGTACAAGCATTTGCTGAAATGTGCAAACAGGAACACATCATTTTAAGAGGCATTCCCTTATCATCAGAGGACGGCTTCATCCAAAACGATGCTTGCTCCTGCACATGCACATCACTGAAAACAAAGGAAATGATGCCCCCTCACGAGCCAGATATGATGGGTGGTTCATGATGAATCGCATCCACATTTCTCTGAGCTGAAGTCCTGATTCCTCGGAGGGATTCCCAGAGGTTACAGAATAATGGAAAGGGCGGACAGGGAGAGCCAGCCAGAGGGCGAAATTAATAGTGTCGGATCACCAGCAGCATGAGTGCCACTGGCAGAAGGGCTCCTTCTTCCCTTGGCTGCTTCTGCATCCGGATTTTTTCCCCGGGGGATTGGGAGGTGCCCCCCACGCAAACCTTCTCTCTTACTCTTCCACAGTTGAGGTTCTGGTGATGATAATACTAAAAGGGGGGCATTCCAGGACTTGTTCTCCCACTCCTTGAACATGACCCAGAGTTGGGAAGAGCCCTCGGAACTGCTTTTGGAAAACCTTATAATTATTTTTTTTATACGAAGTTTTATTCAAAATAACCCTAAAACAAAGGGAAACTAAAAACAACATCAGTCATCAGAAACATTGGACCTGCTGGATCAGCCCCCACATTTTTTTCTGTTTATGATAACTTAAAAACATATTTAAATCTATACGAAGTCCCGTTACTCTAGCCAATAATAAAAAGAATTCCAAGTTTGATAGAAATCAGTATCTTCTTTCACCTTCAATGACTGGAAAACCTTATAATTATTTTCCCACCAGCCATCCCCTCTGGATTTGGTGCTGGCTCCCCCAGGGATGCTGTCCAGCACCTTTTCCTCTCTGGAATGCTCTGACCATGGGACTGTGATCCTAGAAATTAGCCAGGACTTGGGACCCGGGAGTTCCGTGCGCTAATCTCCACTCAGCCCTGAAGCTCACAGGATGACTTTGTCTCACCCAAACCTAACCTGGTCATTGTTGTGAAGATGAAAATGGAGTGGAGGAGAACCTTGTAAACACGCTTGAGTTCATTGCAAGAGAAATCAGGAGGGATAGAAATGTAAAATTTCATAAATTTATAAGATGCCTCCATAAACATAAAGATTTTAAAATATTACACATTTTGATATAACATACCAGCCTCAGGCACAGAGAAGCGTGGTGCAGGACCGCTTAAAAACTGGGCAGGACCAGTGAGGAGCAAGAGCAGACCTCAGCATCTGCTGTCCATGCCCTCTCAGAGTGGGCTAATGAAAAACCATGGTTTGTTCTCCATCCTCTTTCATATTGATACCAGGCTTCAGCTGCACTCCGCCTGCTTGCTCTTTCTCTTTGGGGGTTTTGTTCAGCTGCTAGCACAAAGCTCTTCACTCTGCCAACCAGTTGGAGGGACCAAGGGGTAGCACATACCTCCTTGTGTTGGGCATCAGCCAAGTGCTCCCTGCACGTTTTGGGAGAGGACGTCCAGTTTCACCCACATTGAAGTAATTCCATTCCAAGCCCCCCATCTGACAAATAGCTCCCTAGCTGCACTCTGCCCCACCTGCCACACAGACGCGGTGTTCCCATGCCCGGCCTTTTGTCCTGGAGCCAGGTCTTCAATGGCTTTTCAGCTCTGTTAGGACAATGCAAGCAGCGAGAGCCTTCCGGCTGTGGCATTCAGGGATCCTTGGAGTGTCCCAAACAAATCCACCAATTACAAATGGGGTTTTCAGAACAGGCAGTCTCTGGAATGCTGCATGGCTGGCATTGGGAAGCTCTAACTGCTAGTCTCTGCCAGTTTTATTGGCTTTAGCTTCCTTCCTTTATTTATTTATTTATTTATTAAAATATTTATAGGCCGCCCCATCGCACTGAAGCCTCGGGGCGGCTTACAACAAGATTAAAATACAAAAATGAAGTAAACAATATTAACTTATCCCTCCCCCTCCCCATTACCCTAGGTGCATCTTGGCAAACAAAGTAAAATAAACCATAACTTAAACCCTAAAAACCCCAAAATAAATAATAAGCCCAATAAATAAATCAAACCAACCACCAAAACAACAATAATTCATCATAAACATATAAATCAATCAATCAACCCAAACCAACACTAACAATTAAAATAAGACTTAAATAAAAAGGTCTTTGCCTGGCGCCGAAAACCATATAATGACGGCGCTAGGCGAACCTCTCCAGGGAGCGCATTCCATAATTGGGGCGCCACCGCTGAAAAAGCCCTCCTCCGGGTACTTACCCACTTCACCTCCTTCACAGGAGGCTCCCGGAGGAGGCCCGCTGTTGCGGATCTTAGAGGGCAGGAGGGCATATAAGGGCGCAGGCGGTCCGTTAGGTATCCGGGTCGCAAGCCGTTTAGGGCTTTATAGGTTAATACCAAAACCTTGAATTTGGCCCGGACTTCAACTGGGAGCCAGTGGAGCTGATGGAGGACTGGGGTTATATTAGAATAACGCCCAGCCCCCGTCAGCAACCTGGCAGCTCTATTTTGAACCAGCTGAAGTATCCGGACCGTCTTCAAGGGTAGCCCCACGTAGAGAGCATTGCAGAAATCCAGTCGAGAAGTCACCAACGAGTGTGTCACAGTTGTAAGGCAGTCGTGATCCAGTGAAGACACCCCTTCCTTCCAGTGAAGACACCCCTTCCTTCCAGATGTGCAGAGTTACACTTCAATAATATATTCCTTTTCATAGGTTTCCTACAACACCTTGTTTCAAAGTGCCCAGTCCAAGTGTGAAGTCAATTCAAGCCAAAAATAATAAAATAAAATAAAATAAAAATTGGCTTTTCTCATGTTAATTTTATAAAGTGCACCCAATTGCTGCATCAAACTCTTTATTGGCTTCTATCATTGTCTATGTTAGAATTAACATAGCATCTATAGATTAGTGATAGGGGAAAGCAATCAATATAGCCTCTTTCAATCGCATTAATACTTGCTGTGGGTCAGGAATGATGCCAACTGATTTCTCATGGCTAAGCTACGGTTCTGAGAAAAACGTATAGCATTAAAGCTGGAGATACTGTACTATCTTGCAGCTATCAAAGCAGCAATAACCTCAGCACAGAAACCATAGCAATTAATCTGAGGGCAGTCTTCTTTTAAAAGTCCTGCTGAGCTGGATCTAGCTCATTTGTGATCTGCACTGGTGTCCAGCGCTCCAGCACCAACGCTCTTCATGGGCGTTGTATCCACAGAGTCCATCAGACCCAGTTGACTGGTGTTTTGCAAATGAGAGCAGACAATTTAACAGAGGGGATAACAGTCATAATCAGCCAGCCGACTCTGTCCGCTGGCCCATCGCAGCCAGAGATGCCAAGGCTTCCCTTGAATGTCTTTGCATCTGTGTTGTTTGTCATTCATTCCTGAGTCTCATGTGATTTCAATGGGAATAAATATCTGGTTTTATAACCAGGCATCAAGGATTGTTTTTGCCCAACAATTGCTGTAAGTTATTATTAACCTTCTGCCTTTCACAAAAGCTTTCCCAAGCAGTCCTTTTATTTTCACTCATTCATTCAGAACCCGGTCACAGATCCAGGAGTGGGTTCAGAGAGATGTAACAAAGCAACTTCTTTATCTAAATCTTGATCCATTGCTTGGTTTTATCCAGTTCGTGGAAGATTAGAATGCATGCAACCGGAAGGGGAAGTATTCAGGAAATGCAATTCTCAAACCAAGAATTCCCATTGGTGTAGTTTTCCACAATGCAAGGGAATTGGATGGGTTGTGCGTTAAGTTGTGATATTGCACAAATACAGAATCTGTGGAAAAAAGAGGTCTCAGGCAGAGCCAGGGGAGGTCACTGCATTACGTGGGATCTTTTCATTGGTATTACTTTTTAAATAGTAGATTTCCAGAGTGGGACCACAGAAAGAGTCATGGTTTTAAGATTTCTAGCAAATGTTCCCTACCCCACCTCCCTCTGGGTCTCTAATCTGTGTGTTTAATAGCCTGCTTTCAATAAATACTGTTCATGGAATCTCGTCTTTTCAAGAAGGGTAAGGATTTTTTCTCAGCTGGATGAGAAAGTGTCTCCAGATAGAAAAAAATAAAATACAATGTACTCATTAGGTGTGCTTGATCTGAGAACAAGTGCTACAAATAAGTAGCATTTGTACAAATGGGTAACAGTGCAGACCTCCTGAAATCTCTTGGGGACGTTTATATGTCTAAACCCAATAAGGCACAGGGAGCCCCAGGGCTTGGCACTGTCCCCCATGCTCTTTGATGTCTACATGAAGCTGCTGGGAGAAGTTACCTGCAGCCTTGGGTTGAGGTCTCAGCAATGCACTGATGACACCTCGCTCTATCCCTCCTTTACGTCTTATCCAGGTGAGGCTGTTGCCATCCTGAACTGGGGCCTGAGCTTGATAATGGACTGGATGAGGGTCAACAAACTGAGGCTCGATCCAGACAAGATGGAGGTGCTATTAGTAGGGGGGTCATCTGACAGGCTGGATGGGCATGGCCCTGCCCTAGATGGGTTGCACAGGGTCTGGGGGTATTCTAGATGTGAGGGACAGGGTGCACAGTCTGGGGGTATTCCTGGACCCAGCTTTGTCCCTGGAATGCCAGGAGAATTCGGTGTCCAGGGGTGCTTTTCTCCAGCTGCGGCAGATTCATCAATGTTGCTCTACCTGGTTACTAGTTACCCGTGCATTGGTAACATCCAAAATAGACTATTGCAATGCGCTCTGCATGGGGCTGCCCTTGAAGTCAGTCTGGCAATTACAATTGGTACAGAATCGGGCTGCTTGGCTAGTGACAGGAACACCAGAGCAGCACCTATACTAAAAGAGCTCCAACCAGTTGTGGCCTGGGCCCAATTCAAGTTGCTTGTTTTAAC
The DNA here is from genome assembly GCA_023646645.1 of Varanus salvator macromaculatus. Taxonomy (NCBI): domain Eukaryota; kingdom Metazoa; phylum Chordata; class Lepidosauria; order Squamata; family Varanidae; genus Varanus; species Varanus salvator. The sequence continues at coordinate 13,121,964 of JAIXND010000786.1, forward strand.
ATATAAAGCCCTAAACAGCTTAGACCCCAGTTATCTAAAGGAGCACCTCCACCCATCTATGCCTACCCGGCCTTTAAGTTCAATGCAGGAGGCCCTCTTGTGTGAGCCACCCCTTAGGGAGGTGAGGTGGTGGCTGCCAGGGGAGGGCCTTTTCTGCAGCTGCTCCCTGTATTCGGAACACTCTCCCAAAGGACATTCACCTGGCGCCTTCTTTATGCCCTTTCAGCACCAAGCAAAGACCTATTTCTTTAAAAGACATTTTAATATTTATTAGTCACTACCTAACCCTCCACTTATATTGTTTTTTAAGGTACAATTATCTGGTTTTATATTAATTTGTGCCATTTTTGATTTATAAATTATTTTAATTATCTGTTGTTAGCCACCTAGAGATGCCATGGTGAAATAGGCAGCATATAAATGTTTAAATAAATAAATGATATTTATCAGGGGGATAAATTGCAGCTTCAGAATTACAGAAGAATTGTGTGCGCTGCAGAGTTCGAAAGGCACCACAACTGCAGCAAACATAACCTTGAAGGTGTGTGAATCAGTAGAAAACCTTGGTCTGAACTGGGATAAACGGAAAAGCATCACAACTAAGGTGAGAATTACAATTCCATGTCGAAAGAGACACCTCAAAGCACTGAACCTTTTGCAGGTGGAATTCCAGAACAGATTCACGATTGCCATAAGCATGGAAAGGAGATAAAGTGTTTCAGAATCCTTTTGAAGTAGTGCCAGAAGATGCAAGTAACTTTTTTCAGATGGAACTAATTGATTTGCAAACCAGTGATTATCTCAGAGACATTTCCAAAGAAAATAGTCCGTTAGGTTTCTATTGTGTTCTACCTGATATACTTATCAACTGAGAGAAATTTGCTGCAGGTGTGTTCAGAGTCGTTGGTACCGCATATATCTGCGGACAATTTTTTTTGAAGATGAATATTGTTAAATCCAAGTTTAGGTTAAGACTTACAGATGAACAGGCACATGTCATTTTAGGGGTGTCTGTCTGCTTGGTAGAGTTCTTTTTGTGGGGCTAGGAATCCACGGCGTGGACGTCACTTTCCAGTCCTTTCACTGGGGTTCTGGGCTTGTACCCAATATTGACACTGCTGGGCTGCAATATTACAACTGTCATTCTCCAGTTGTTAAACTAATACCGGCCTTTCCCTCTCTCACAATTTTTGGTGGCTGTCCAGGCTGGAAATCAAATATCCCATTGCTTTTAAATGAATGGAAACAAAAAGTGAAAATGGAAAAGATCTTGGCTTTCCATCCAACATACCTTCCCTTTAGTTAAACATGTTTTAAATATTGACTGAATGGGCTCTTACAGAGTTTGGTGGGTTTGCCAGTCTGCTTGCATGCTCGGTTATTTTCCTGCCAAAACAGATTTGGCTCAATAAGTGATACACAATAAAGGATCGAGATCCAATCCTTGTAAAAAAGTTGGAGATTATTTTACCTACAGCTGAACTCTGTGGTCCATTTCAACTTGATAGCTACTGGCAATTTTCCTACTGTATGTACAGAAGTGCTGTCATTTTGGAAAAGATTCTCCTTCCCAAAGACCTTTGGAAATTAATCTCCCTCTATGTCTCTCCCTGCCACTGCAATTTTTGACACGGTTGGAAAGAAATTATGCTTCATCTCTAACTCCAGAATTCCTTTCTCTCTTCTCTTGCATCCAAATGTGGATTTAATAATGTGCAGACCCTAGCTGGCCCTGTACCAAAAAACAGAGAATGATGGGGCTGTAATTGAGATGTTCTTGCCAACCCCCATGACACATGTGCGCCGAGGAAGGCATGGCCAGCAGCAAATGAAGTCATGCAATGAAAGTGAGGCCCTTTGGTACCCTCTTTCAGAGTTTGGGGCAATACAGAAACCTGTAGACATAAAAGCCCAAATGAGGGGAATGCTACACACATTCAGCAAACAAAGCCAGCTAGGTCCTGATGTTGGAGAAACGTGCGCGCACACACACACACACACCCCTGCATGGGCAGTACTAAATGTCTCCTTTCTCTTGCATTGGGAAGTGGTGAACATTAAAAGCTGGCTGCAGGTTTCTGGACCCTTGGGCAATGCACCATGACAGGGCCTCCTCACTGGTGAGCCTGCCTTCATGCCAGCCTGGCCAGCTGCTGCTTGGCCTCCTTGTCTTCTGCATCTTTGCCACTGCTTGATGGGCAGAGAGTCAGTGAACAAGCAGGACTGGGCGTTTCCTGCCCCTCCATCTCACCATCACCATTGCCCTGGCCAGGGCAAGAGACAGGTAGACAAGCAGAGAGCGACGGCGCAGGGATGGAAGAACAACTCTGGAGCGTTCTTTTAGTGGGTGCCATCTGCAGTGTGGGACAAGAAGACGCCACGTGACGGCAGCCTGCAACACCCCTTGGCTGGCTTTCAGAGCAGATCAGAAAATTCAGGGAGGGGAATATTACTAAGCATGATGGCTGGAAGGTATCACCAGTAGCAGAGGCGCTGTGCCTTTGGAGTTTCTGGGGAACATGAGCGGAAGTGCTGCTCCACTCGAGCCCTGTTTGTGGGCAGCCCATGGGCTGCTGCTTGGCCACAGTGTGGGCAGAATGCTGGGCTAGCGGGACCCTTGGTGGGCTCTTACGGCCTTTCCATTCTCCCTGCTCACTGTTTGAACTGGGGAAACGAATGGGGGCCCTGCAGTGGCCTCGCCAGGCACCCAAAGGGAAGGAAACTGCAAAAAGAAGGGAGGGGAGAGAACCCAGCATGACACAAAATGCCACTTCTCCCTCCTTTGGTCCTACCAGCACAGTTTGGCAGGGCTTTGGAGAAGGGGGCTTCCTGCCCACTCACTTAAATCAGTAGGACTGCTCTGCCCTGCTGCAATCCTAGGAAAAAAGAGGCTTATATTCCACCTTTTTGCCTCTTGCCAGGACCCCAAGATAGCTTATTTAATCCGCTCCTCTATTTTATCCTCACAACAACCCAGTGAGGTAGGTTAGGTAAGAGTCAGTGAGTGGCCTGACATCACCCAGGTTGCTTCATGGCTGGGGGGAGACTAGAATCGGGGTCTCCTGGCCCTTGGCCTAACTCCCCAACCACTGCACCTCCCTGGCTCTTACATGGGGACAAGCCCCATGAGGTCTGGCAGTACTTCCCTCTGAATAAACATGTTATATAGGGAGATATATAGATCAAGAGAGGGGCAGAGAGAGGGTGATGGGGAGGGGGAGAGAGAGGATGCTCAGCAGGTAGCCCTTGAAACAGGTGCTCACCCCAGTAATCCATTCATCATTTGACCAGAGTACAAGATTCGTGTCCCAGGCGCCAGCATCAGATGCCCCCCCTCTGAAACCTGACTGCCACTTTTTCAAACATGGAGAAAATCTCTCATTTTGCACATCAGAGTGCGAAATCAAGTGTCCCTTAATTTATACATGTTGCCAGGAACATGCCAGTTCGACATGAATACTCAAACACAAACCTCTCTGAAGCTCTCCTAGGCAAGACATTATGCTCAGGTTCTTCCCCCTCCCACACTCTTTCTTTCTTTCTTTCTTTCTTTCTTTCTTTCTTTCTTTCTTTCTTTCTTTCTTTCTTTCTTTCTTTCTTTCTTTCTGAAAAGAGGCTCTTTCCCCTGCTGGAATAAAAATCAATTATATCTGCTCTTCCATGAACAAAGTCGCCTGGAGTCTCTGCTTTCTAATTGGCTCATATAGGAACGACCTGCTGGGAGTTGCCGCAAGTTCTCTGGACCATCTCAGCAGGCCTTTAGACTACTGGTCAGATGTCAATAGAGCTCGTCTCTATGGGGAGGCTTTCCCTCACTGAAGTGCCATTATTCTTCAAGGTTTACACACTAAAATGATCACAAAATGAAAAACCTTCACAGCCAGTGGAGTGAAATGGAATTGTGGATGCTTTGCTCCATTGTTTGATGAGAGCAGCTCTGGGCTTTCTTTCATTTACAAAATATGGGCTGAGGAGGGGGAACTTTCTACCCCCTTCACCTTCCTTTTAATGCTAAATCCCTGATTCGAATGGCATTCAATCTTGGGCAGAGGAGAGCTTTTCTGTTACTGTTTCATTTTTAAATGGGGGAAGAATGTTATCGAACTCCTAAAATATTGCATGTGTTAACCTGAATATGTTAACATCAGGTGACTCTTAAAACTGTGGGTTGCAGTCAATCAGTGTTAGTCCTACTTGGTGCAGACACACTGAAATACATGGGACTTAAGTTACATCAATACTGAATACAACAATCTATCTGTTGGTCAGTCAGTCAGTCAGTCAGTCAGCCAGTCTGTCTATATATTAATCACAAGTGTATGGAGGTACCAAAAGTCCGAGGTACTGTTCTGCCCTCCAGCCGCTGCCTCCTCACTTCTGATCGGTGGTTTCCTGGCTTTTGCATAGTCCTCGCACCTGAAACACTCAAAATGCCTCTGCTAAGGCTAAGTTAGTCACAAAAAGAATACGAAGCTACATATGCAGCAATCGGGGCAGGGGTTGTCCTACCCCCTTTGCCACGCTGGAAGTTGGCGCCTGAGGGTTCTGTGATAGTGAAGATGGTGGACCACTTTTCTCAAAACCCTCTTAAGGAAAAGCTGGGCGGCTTATATGTGAGATGGGCCTCGTCTCTGCGGTGGCATCGTTAGTTCTAAACTGACAAACCGTGGTTGAAGCCAACGTACAGCTGTCCAGAGCCCGGTCTAGTTCACAGTGACCAACTGGATGTTCCTGACTCAGCCCAGTAGCTGTGCATGAAAGGGAAAATGTTCTCCTACTGTTGCTTCCCAGAAATTGTTGGCGGAAGGACTTCTGCTTCTGAACATGGAAGCTTCATATAATAAATTCAGCCATCCCTCCTTCAGATTGTGAGCTTGAGCGTTGAGTGCTGCCAAAAATGAGCTAAAACAAGTGCTGCTGAAGAACAAAGACTTCAGCGTACCCCACGGTTCCCAGAACTACGAACAAACCCGACAACGACATCTCCTCCAGTCCAAAAGGGAAGTCTCCAACTGCAATAGCTTAACAGGGTCCAAGCATGCCCAGTAGCCATGGAATGTTGAGTATCAGGAAAGAAACTGGACTGGAGGGACTGGAGGAGGAATGGCAGATCCTGGAGCAGACCTGGCTGGCGAGACGTCCTGGACAGGCGCGCTCCTGAGAGAAGATGAGGCTGCACTGAGACATTTCATTGCAAGTCCCACTTGCAGTAAAAATTTGCTCTTGATGAGTTTATCCTCCATGAATTTGGCTGAAAATAACCTATACGTCTGGTTTTCACCTGCTTTTATACAATCCATGGCAGCAAATCCTTTCATTTGAATGATGCATTATTTGGTATTTTGACCAATCTAACCTTTTTCCATGTGCGTACAAATAGCATCTAACATTTGAAGTGGCCTGAACCGCTGCACTTTATGTCTACTTCTGATAGTCTCTCATTCTGATATAAATACTTCTGTCAGCTTTGTTTTAAAAGCTATCCTTATTCCTCATGTTTCTGTCTGAAAAGAGTGAGAAAAAACACTGTCTCTCAGGAGATTAATTGTTAAGAGGTGGTGAGGAGAAGAGAGGGGTCCTTACAGTAATGCTTCTTTCTTTAACTTGCTAATGATTTCCAGACTTAAGGGGGGGAAACCCTTCCTATGCCATTTTAAAATACTCCTCCCCACCAACCTGTCCACCCCCTCATTTTTATAAGATAGCTTGTAGCTGTCTACACATCAGAAAGCTAGAGCAAAGATGTCAAAAGAACCCTAGAGAATCTCTGTTAATTATTTGTATCTTTGGTTGGCAAGAAAATGTGGTTGGTGATGGTGAGAAGGGACAAGACAGGAATAATTTGGATTTGTGTTAGGGTTGAAACAGTTGATGTGCTCCAGCCTTTTAGAAGATGCTTTGACTAAATTTTTGACTAATTTTAGTCACGCATACCGAGAATAGGGGTGTGGAGAGAAATGGCAATGCTTGGGAATTTCAGTATTTCTCTTTGTGTGTAAAAATTTCATTTTTAATTGACTTCAGTTTAGCATTCTGTATGTAGATGGTCAAACTGTAGGTCAAACTATAGATGATCAAACTGTAATGGTGCACAATTTATGACATGGCTTGTGATCAGATACATCTCACCATAGTGTGCCAGTCAGTATGGTCTGTGTTCCTATGTGTTCAGTGTGCTTGTTGCTAGTCATGAAGTTGCATCTGACCCATTGCGACCCCATGGACAACACTCCTCCAGGCCTTCCTGTCCTCCACCATCCCCCGGAGTCCACTTAGGCTCACGCCAACTGCTTCAGTGACTCCATCTAGCCCCCTTATTCTCTGCCGCCCCCTTCTTCTTTTGCCATCTATTGTTCCCAGCATTAGGCTCTTCTCCAGGGAGTCCTTCCTTCTCATTAGGTGGCCAAAGTATTTGAGTTTCATCTTCAGGATCTGGCCTTCTGAAGAGCAGTCAGGGTTGGTCTCCTCTGACTGGTCTGATCTGCTTGCAGTCCAAGGGGCTCGCAGGAGTCTCCTCCAGCTAGTCAGTGGCCAAATGTGGATAAGCACCAGTCTTTAACTCCTGCAGAAGCCAGAGTTGGATGAGACAGCCCTGTTGGCAGCCTTTAGGATTCAAGGCCACTTAGCTGATGGGTCAAACAAAAAGAGAAGATGGATTCTTGCTCCGCTTTCAGCCACTGGTTGCAAACTTTCTTGAATCCTAAAGAGATTGACTGAACATGATAACATGATAACTTACAGCCAAGGGTTGCATATCGCCTGAGTGTGGGTTGTCATTGAACCACAAGTCATAGGTCAAACATGGGCTATTGTGTTGTTTGCATCCAGCCAAGCAAGAAACTGGTGAACAACCCATAGTTCACAACCCAATAAAAACCATAGGTTATCATCATGAGTTGTTTGAGGTTAACATGAAGGGTTCAGACAACACAATCACCCACATTTCAGCAACATAAGGTTCAACAACAGTCCACATTAAACCCCTGAGTGCAGGTTATCATCTTGTCTGGCCCCAGTAATTGAAGGAGAGAGACATAATCACAGCTACTGCAATAATTGTCCTACCGTAATTGCCTTCCTCTCTGTTTTTCTCAGCATGAAGAAGAGAACTTGGCTGGTTCCAGAAGAAGCAGCACCTTTGTGTGCGGCTCATCATCTTCACTGGGACTGCATGTGAACTCTATGAAAGGACTTAGTGTAGCTCAGAAGAACAGCCACTCCTCCAAATGCCAACCAACTCCTTGAGTTCACCTGTCCTGCATCTTCTCTCATGGTGCAAAAGATGTAATGGTGTGCCTCTATGCCTATGAATTAGCATGTACTGTAAACATCTTATGCAAATCCTTGACCGCCTTTGTTCTTGTTTTGGGGTGATGCATGTCTTTTTGGTAAGCTCGGTTCCTTGGAAACTCACCAGGGATTCTTCAAAGAGAAGATCAGTAATGGTGGGCATGCTTTGCTATTAGTCTTCAGCTGCAGAGTGTCTTCTTAGCTGTGGCTGTGGAACAAGTTATGAGACCCTGTGGGTCTGGCTGATGCCCTGTATCAACTGAGCATGTGTTGTGAGAAAGGATGTACAGATGTTATTAAATCCACTCTGTCCGCATGTCACGGAGTTCCAAGATCTTCTATTCTCTCATCTGTTCATTGATGGAACTGGATTTTTTAAAACCAGAATGTCATTCTATTTGCACTACTTAATATATTTGCCCTACATTGATGGACATTAATTGGCTAATGTAAATTAACTAATGGGCATTAACACAGTAATACGACACTTAGAACTAATGCAAATTAGTGTAACCCATCCATGAAAAAAATGGTCCTCAGGTCTGTGGAATCCATGTGATTTGAAAAACACTGTGTAATCCACACTTTAGGACTAAGAAATCCAAACTCATTTGAATTCATAGGTGAATTTCTACAACTTCCATAGTGACAAGGGATGCTTTCCAGAATCCTCTGCAACCTGGGGAGGGGGGAGTTGTTTGGTGCATGTGTAAACATCACGAAGATGTCGTTCTTGTTGGATAGAAGGTTATGCCAACCATTGATTAAAGGATCTTTTAAATTTTTTACATGACCTATAGACAAAGATCTGCCACCAGGCAAGGCTATGTGGTTTGTCTGCCAGAGACTGCCGCATGCAGCGGCCCTTCCCGTCAATCGAGACGCTTCCATCTGCTGCCTTCCACCCCATTCACTTGTCTTTCAAGGCTGTGTTTACAGAACTGACAATTTAAACCAGCTCTACTATTTTTAAAGAAGAGGGTGGTGCATGCCTGCACATCATCATCCTGTTTAATTGAGCACCAGACACAAGATGTTGTAATTAAGTGACTTCACCCAAATGCTTTGGGCTCTTGTGTGCAATTAGTACTCTTTTTAACACAAAAGCCAGGAGATAAGCTGAACAATTGGCCCCCCACACACCCCAGCGCCCGACTGCATTCAGAATCTACCCTTGCAGTTCAGTTGCCACTCAATTATTGTTCATCAATGCGAAATACTGCGATATGCAGCTTGTCACATGTGCTCCCATCCTGTACTTGGGTGCAGAAAGGGGAAAAAAGGATCCCGATCCTCTATCCCATCCTTCCCCGTAGTGGTGCTCTCCAGATGTTTTATACTACAATTCCCATCAGCCGTGACTGTGGGATCATGCATTGACCCTGCCTCCTCTTGCGTTGTACTGCAGCTTCCATCCCAGCGTCTGAAGTGGAACCACTGTAGGCAAGGAGGCTCTGTGGCGCATGGGGGCAACGAGGGGGTGCAGGTTTGGGGGATGCAGCCAAGTGTGGCCCCCATTGCCTCTCCCAGACACTTAGAGAGCCTTCTGATGGTCCCTTGAAGAGCATCCTGGGAACCATAAGATTTTTCAGATTCTCTGTCCTGAGTCATAGACATTCCTCAAGGGAGGTTCTTGGGATTGGGGTTCTGGTTCCGATCCCTCTCCTCAAAGCTGTTGAGGAAAGAACGAGGGCAACCAGCTTCCAGGTTTGCACAAAGAACTTCAGGGAGATAAGAAGTCTGTAGTTCCACGTCTGTAGTTCCCACGTCCCCATTCCCATCCCTAGCAGTGCAACCTTTCTGGCTCAGTGTCCAGAGAAAACAGCAGCAAGGAAGACAGATAGGTGAAAATTGCTTCTGCTGAGCATCTGCCTACTCAGAATTTCTGCTCAGAAATAGACTCTTTGGAGCTTGCTTGCAAAAGACATAGGATTGTACCCATGCGAGAGTGCATTATTTAAAAGATTGCGTATGCTGCTTGGAGTTAACTGCAGAATGGAGATGAATATAAGCAGGCTTGGGGGTGGGTGAGCTACATTATACTTGGTAAAATGCTTTTAAAAAAATCAGACTTGAGAATGTTGTGTTCGATTTAAATGGCTATGGTCATGCAGTGAGTCTACAAGGTTAACAGCAAATTGGGTGGAATACAGAAAGAAAGACATTGTAGTGCCAGACTTAAGGCAATGGAAAGGGGTTCCTCCGTTTCCTCCCCTTTCTCTGAAAAGAGAGAGATTGGGAAAAAACTCTCCCAAGGCCATGAGCAGAACCAAAGGTGTCTTATTTCTTTTGGCTTTCAGATGCCTTGGGTTTGAATGCATTTTCCAGATTTCCTCTTCATATCTGCAATGAAAAACTTACAGTAAACCTTACTGTTTCCTTTGGCATGCCTTCGTACTCTGATGGATTTTTCCAGTCCCAATTTCCATGCAGATTAAGTGAGGTGCAGCTTTTGGCAGGGTCTAGAATTCTTGTCAGGAGTCGTGTGATATGATGCTTTCCTGAACCCCCCGCCCCTGCTCCCCCCATCTCCCTTACACACATTTTCAAGTAGCAAACCATTCTGAATAAAAGGTAAGGTAAAAAAATGAGAAAGCAAATAAATACCAGCCACTTTCACACTAGGGCCCTTTAGCACATGCTCGGCATTGATTTGCACCAGTTAACTGCAAAGAGAATTAAAAAGGATAATGCAAACAACAGTATACACACTACTATGCCAATACAAAAGGAAAGAAACTAACATTTATGGCCCATCCCAAACAGATAAAATGTGCATTCTTTATTAATAAGCACCAATTAAGAGGCAGCTCATCATTAATTCTTCAGTTTCACTGACTAGGAAAACCACCAAGCAGGAAGCTTTTAAGTAAAGGGCCAGTAGCACTGCCCATCTACCTTGGCAACGTGATTGCATTTCAGTGCTTCCTCTCTAAAGAAATAGCGAAATGAAATGATGACAGCCACATTGTTCGAATGATGGCAAGTCTAGGAAAGAAGGGCCTGTGTGGAATTTATCTTAAATATATTCTTGCCAGTAGGAGTGCTGGCATAGACAGTGTGATCAATAGAATGTGAGGCCTTCTGCACATGCAAAAGAGCCTTCTGGGAAATATGGGCACTGCAAAAGACCCCCCCCCCCAAATGCCCTCTGGTGGTGGAAGACACTGGTAGTTCTGGTGCGCGACTGCCCTACACTCTGGCCACGGCTGCTGTGGAGCCGCGCAGGTTAACTTTCTCCCATTTCTGGAGCCCCTCAAGTTGACACTTGCAAGACATTGTGCACAAAGGGAAGGGGCATCAGACAGGAGGGCATGGATGCTTTTCAACAAGTGACGATGTTGTCTCAAGGAAGCGTCCCCTAAAGGGCAGCTTCATACCTTCACATGCCATCAAAGAAAGGGAAATAGAGTTACCACCCTGTACATATATATTCATTTGGAAGTAAATCCTATCAAATACAGGGAGACGTCTGAGCAATCACACATAGAATTGGGTTGCAAAAACCCAATTATGTTGGCTGGCCTTTTCAAATCAGACAGTATTGCTACTAAAAAGATCACTGCTAAAAAGATCACTGACCAGACTAATTAGAGGAGGATTTTTAAATTTTTTTTTCCTGATATGAGGACTCCCTGGAAGATCTGTCAACTGGAGGGACAGGCTGCTGCATTGGTTTACAGACTGGGGAGGAAGCCCCTGTAATCTTGCAGGAACTTTTCAAAGAAACTGCATGAGAAAAGCTCACTTCACAGAGGCCTCTTTAACTAATCCTGGTTCTCTTGAGCTTTTAACTGGGGTGGCTGATGGTTCTTAAGTCAGTGGGGCTCCTTATCCATTACAGCATTTATTCTAAGCTTATAGGAGCTAACCATGGCAGTACTTTTCTGTTAGAAAAGCTCCAGGAAAAAAAATCTCCCATTAGAATAGCACTTTTGTATAAGTGAAAGGCAATTTCATGTTCTCACTTCCTAAGAAGAATTCTTGAAGAAAAATGGTTTTTGAGCAGCTGTAGAAATGATTTGGATAACCTACTGAAGAAATACATAAACCCATTAGTTGGTTTCTAAATGGATGAAACATGGAAAAATAAAGATTTTCTCCTCATTTATATAAAAGCCCTGAGATTTTTTTTCTTTAAAAAAGGGAAAACAAAAAGATTCTGAAAGATTTTTCCTCGGCATGGTTTCCTGGATGCAGTCCATATTGTTCAGTTTGCTGCTACTGTTCTTAATTTTTGAGCATATGTATTACTCCCCTTAAATTATGCTGAATGCTTTATGGCTTCACTTGCATTTGGATTCTGAGTTATTTCCTTCTGTGTTCACAAAAACCTTTGCAGGAATCTGGTTCAGTGTTTCCTCTACCTTGCAACTCCCCTCCCACCCCAGCTGCTGCTGCTGCTGTTGAGACAGCCCTCTGAGAGGGATGGTTGAACTTGGGGCCCTGCACTGAGCAGGGGGTTGGACCTGATGGCCTTCTAGCCCCTTCCCACTCTATGATCCCATGACCGCAAGACAAGGAGGGGAACATGCAAACCTTCAGATGTTGCTGAGCTCTCGGCATCCATCTCTACAGGCTATGCTGGCAAGGACTGGGATTTACCATCCAGCAACCTGCAGACCCAAACATTTCTCATCCCTGTGCTAAGAAGGGTCCTGCTGCATTAGGCTGTGGCTCTACCCAGTCCAGCAGCCTGCGGGGAGCTCACAAATAGAATGTGAGTGCAACGCACCCTCCTTCCCATGCTCCCCAGCAACAGGTGCACATGGGCACACTGCATCTGAGGTAGCACACAGCCATCAGATCCAGTAGCTGTTGCAGCGCTCTCCTCCAAAAATGTGCTTAGTCCCCCTTTAAAGCCATCCAAATCGTGGCTGTCACCACGTCCTGTGGAAGTGAACTCTGTAGCTGAACTGTGCACAGTGTGAACAAGCCCATCCTTTGATGTGCCTTGGATCTCCCACCAATCAGCATGCTGGGATGACCCCATTGGTTTCTAGCATTATATTAAATAATTCTTGATTTGTTTCATTTCTATCCCGCCCCCTAGCCAAAGTTCTTAGCAAGGTTTACATAGAAAAGGCCTTCCCCCCAGTTGCCATCCTCTGAGTCTCTTGTGGGGTTGGCACTCTGAAGAAAGCCCCTGAGGCTGAGTGTCATCTCCTGGTAGATTGGGGTTGGGACAGATACTCTGACAGGTATTGTGGTCCTGAATCCCCCAAAGCCCACTGGAAACCATTAACCCTCCGGATCCAACCTTTGGGGCTGGAGCATCTTAATGGGTCCCCCACTCTTGCAGAGGGGAAAAGCTGCCATATGACTAAATCTCAGCAGCAGTGACCTGACCATGATGAAGGGACAGAGTCAAAGTCCCCCTCACTCAGAGCACCATCTTCATATCCACCAAGTTGCCAAGGAGACAAAGTCTAGAGTTTGTCCTGTCACATGCCCTGGGCCAGTGGAGTGTTGGGACAGTTCCATGGCTGACAGGGCAGCCATTAAATCCTGAGTCCTCAGCATGAAGGTTGGATTATGAGACAGGGAGAAAAAATTCCCCCTACACCATACATAATCTGGTACACTTCTTTGTATAGATCGCTTAGGCCAGACCATGAGCCAGATATGGCTGACCTGGCCTCCCAGTCCAGCCATTCAGCCTTCATCTGACAACAGATCCTTTAGTGGTTTCCCAGTTTGTGTGCAGTTCCCCCTGTTTAAAAGGTTGAAATGCCCTTGCAAAGGCTTAATTATGGGCAAGGACAGCCTTAAGCTAAGAGATGCTGGTATTTTGGTCCTGTCCAGTTCTGCCTTTGGTCTTCCTGCCACAAGAATGTGGCCCAAAAAGCTTCTCCAAAATTGAATTCAACCATTGGGCTGAATGAGGTTCAACATCCTAAGAGAGCATCATGTACCGCAATGAAGAGCACATGGGATTATTGGGAAATGCTTTAGTCTTCTTCTCCTCACAATTGTATTAGTCAATGGCAATAAGGTCTGGTATTTTGTGGTAATGAGGACCAGAGAAGATTTTCTGCACCACAAAGCTGCTTGCTTCTTCCTTCCTTCCTTCCTTCCTTCCTTCCTTCCGCTTTTTTCTTGGAAACAGCAGTAGCTTAATTAATAATACATGCACAGAATAGTGTGTCTGAGTTATCCTAGTAGGTCATGATTGGGAAATGCTGGTCTAATTGGGTTCTGTGAGGCTGATGACACTCAAATGCTGATAAAATATTCCCAGTCAGATCTGTTTCTCCATGCAGACCTGAGCAGGAGGTACAGGGAAGTAGGTCGATCTCTTTAAGAGAGGCAGCCTGTGTGAACCATACAGAACTGGTTTCCACCTGCATGAGCAGACAGAGCTCAAAGAATGACCCTAAGCAATTACCAGGCTGTAATTGTTTGTGTTAATCATACTAAAATAGCCAGTCTGGTTAAAGGGAATAGCTGAGTTTCATCTGTTCAAGTGAAGCAGAACATCAGGAGAGGTGTGGGCTTTTCTTCCTGTAACACAGACTCATCAAATCTTAATGGCGATCAGTGCCGGAGAGGACCAAGAGCAATAAAATGCCTTTTGCACTCGATCTGTAAGTGAGCATTGCAGGGCCATGCCATGCATCCATCCTGCCGTAGCTGCCAATATTTCCTCATGCTCTGCAGGAAAAACAGCCTACAGCTACTCCCCCGCCTTGCCCCCCGATTCTCTTCCTCTTTCGGTGAATTACTGTATTTTTCACTCTATAAGACGCACTTGACCATAAGACGCACCTAGTTTTTAGAGGAGGAAAACAAGAAAAAAAAATATTCTGAATCCAATGGGCACATAATCACAGGCACATTCCCCATCACTTCCCCATGGGCTGCACATCGGACAGACTTACTGCACACACATATTCGCTCTATAAGATGCACAGACATTTCCCCTTACTTTTGAGGGGGAAAAAAGTGAGTCTTATAGAGCAAAAAATACAGTATTTGGAGCGATGGGTCAGACACAACTTCGCAACCAACAACAACAATGGACTGGGGGAAAGCTAGACTGAGTCCACGCAGAGAAGCCCTGATGAACACCAGGCTGCAGGGGCAGGTCTGGCCTGCCTGAGAGCCCAGTCTGTTCCTCTGGGCTCCTGGTTGGATCCCCGTTGTGGGATGGATCCCGCGTCAGCAGGATCGTGCCTCGTTTGCAGCTTTACTTTGAGCTGTACGGTCCTAGCTGTCCATCTTCAAAACGGGTTCACTACCATGGAGCCCTGCCGCAGGTCTCATACTCGTTTCCACAGACTTTGGATCATGTGGTGGGTTCCCAGCTATTGTGCAGTCTCCCTTCTCCTCTGAAAGGCTGAAATACAAAATGCATCCTTGGGAAAGCAGCGATACAGTGGGGATTGCAGGAAAGTTGAGAGAGAGTTGAAACTGTGAGGCCAAACTACCAAATATCCAAGTTTATTTTAACAGGAACCTCTGGCTGTCTAAGGGTTAGGGTTAGGGCCTAAGGCAGTCAGAGGTTCATGCTAAAATGAACTTGGATATTTGGTAGTTTGGCCCCACAGGTTTTTTTACCTTAGCTCCACCCACCATTGAGATATGGCTCCCAAGAACGTCCCAGAAATTGGAATCAGTGCGAGGGCTGTGATTTTGTGCTAAGGCCAAGGGCAAATCTGGCCTCAGGTCTGAGGAGCCCCTCTGGAAAGGTGTAGGTGGTGCTCCAGCTGTTATCAGTGACCAGCAACGGCAGGCCTCCAACACGGCTCTGAGTAGCACCAGGTACCTGGGTTTAGCTGCCACGTCAGTTTCCCAGCAGGTCAAGTTTGCACGATGTCTTTGATGTAGGCATTTGGGACATAAGAATGGCACTTACACCTGGTTGTTTGGAGTAGCTCAAACATCCCCTCGACCCAAGGTGCTCAAGGGCAGCCTTCCCTCTAAGTCAAAGGTCTTTCTTGAAGGTTCTGCCGGCTGGAGCCACAGCAGGTTCTCGAGGATGTCGGGCACAGATGCTGACTCGGACACTGGGTGCCCTTCCAGAATTTGTTGTAGGAAGGAGAGAGATTCAAAGACTCCTGCTGGGATTCAGAATCACACTTGGAAAAGGCAACGTGTTAAAGTCATTTGTTGTGAACCTATTTTTTTTTAAAAAATAATACCAATAGCAGTATGATCAATAACATTTATGTCAAAATGGTCACCTTCATTTTGTTCCTTTGCAATTTTTTGAAAAGGTAGCAAAACATTGGGTCCTTGGTTTGCATAAGTAGAGTTTAATGTGTAGAATTAGTGAGCTTCACAGAGTACCTTTTAAATAAACATTATTATTAGCTTCACATCTTCACTTCTTTCCAAAGCGGCTCACAAAGCAACTGCTCACCATTTTAGTCTCATAACTACCCTGCAATGATACTGAAATGAAAGTCACATGCACAGGTATCTTGATTGGAATTCTGTGCCAATGCCGGCACAATGTGATATGAACAAGGGGGCACAGCCATATACAATTATCCATTTATATATGATGGGTTGGATCCAGATCTGGTCACACTTCAGATGGACCCACTGATGCCAACAGGTCTCCGCCAGTATGGCTACAGCTGCAGGGGGGTTACTCCAGTGTGGCTAGGGCAGTGGAGCTGGCACTGAAAATCTCACAGAGCTGGACGTCAGCCCCATTTGATTTGACTCCTGTCAAATGGGACAGATCAAAGACCTTTAAAGAAAGTGTAAGAAAGCAGGAACATTTTTGTGGGTGCTGTGTCTATGGCTTCTCCCCTCCGTGCACTACTGGGATGTCATTTAAATGGCAAACTTATCGCTGTGCTGCCAATCTCAGCTTAATAATGTAACTACTGGTAGCCTTCTCCTCCATGTCCAGTGCCTGTGTAAAGCCATCCAAATTGGTGGACTTCATTCCAGAGTTCCTCTGAATTCCAGAGTTTAACACTGTCTCTGGTGAAGACGTCCCTCCTTTGATCTGCACTGAATCTCTTGCCATTCTTCTTCATGGAAGGATCTTATTGGGTTTCGAGCATTATGAGGGAGTGTGAAAAGTATCTCCCAAGAAATGTCAGCCCTGCCTTCTGTCGAAACGGGACAGTCCAAAGTCCTTCGCAACAAGCCAAACAGTACGATTAAACCTTCAGGAGAGCCATGACAATCGCTTTTCTGATAGCTCTCAAATAGTGAGCTCATCATCTCCTTGCTCCCAATCTCAGCTTAATGATGAGAGCCAGCTTGACCTGCAACATGTCCTCCATTTAGCATGGCATTGAATCTTTGGGTCTAGGCGTGTGCTTTGAAGAGCCTCTGTAGCTTTTCATCAAAGCAGTCGGACCAAAGGAGATCTCTCTCCAATGCCTGAAGCAGGTGGTTTCTTTGCATGTACAGAGAGTGCTCTGATGACTATAGAGCTCGGTGATGCTTTGGATGAGAAGTCAGGGGGGCATTTGTCTGCCTGATGGATGAGCACACAAACACTCACACACACAGGGAAGAAAGGGCCCTAATGATCTTTGAATTCCAGAGATGAAAATCTCGCCAGCGTGTCATTCTCCTGAGTGAAAAGTGGTAAGTATCTCCTTATTCGGATGACTCAGAGGCAATTTGTGGAGGCAAGCAATGCCTTCTAGACAATTATGCCACCTAGAAGGGTGACCTAATTAGTCAGGCTGCTGTGGATCTTCTTAAACTTCCAAAGTGTAAATAATGACCCAGCGACCAAAGATGCTTCAAGGGAAAGAATGTCCTGGGAGATTGTCCAGGAAAGAGCAAGTCACTGTGGACAGAACATACGTACATCCACAGAGCAGGGGCTCTGTTGTTGAATTTTATCAATACATAATACATACAGGATACAAATACATACAGGATTATTATCAATATTCTATAGCAAGGGGAGGAAGCTTAACTGCTGTTCACTGCAGTGGGAGAACCATTTTAAGCCATGCTGGCTGCAGGTTCTGGAGGGCCCTTGGGCAAGAACCTCAATGGACCTTCTCCCTCAGTGAGCTGACCTTCTCATTGCCACCATCTCCAGCTCATATTGCTGCTCATCCGTTGTTCAGCTTAGCTCATGAATGCTTGAGGAGTAGAGAGTCGGTGAGCCAGGAGTCCCTGGTATCTGTTGCTCCTCATTCTCACGCCATTGCCATTTGGGCCTGAGTAAGAGGCAGACAGAGAAGCAAGCTGCACTGAGGAAGAGGAGGAACTGGTCCAGAGGAATTCTGTCCGTTGGCCTCTGCTGGTGTGTGGGCCTCAGAAGGTACCGCTCCGTATCTACCTGTGATGTTGGCCCTGGTTTAACAGACACCACCTTCTGGTGTGCTAATGCTGCCACACTGGGGGGAGGGATAAATGAATATGCTTTATTGTATTTTAATTAATGCTGTGAGCCGCCCCGAGGCTTTGTTGCGATGGGGCGGCATATAAATGTTTTAATAAATAAATAAATAAATAAATCTGTCAAAGTCTGTGGGGCTGGGTGGAAGCACCTTGCAAGAACCTCTTGCAAGAGCCTGGGATGTGGAACTGTTTCCATGAAGAACGAGGCAACTCCAGCTTTGCCTCAATAAAATCTTCCTCAGTGGCTGAGTGGTGCCTTGGACAGTGTTCCAGCAATCACATCAAGCGCCCTTGCTAAGTGCACACTTAACAGTTGCACTTGAAGATAATAAGCAGGAGTCCGGATTCTGGGACCGGGAGCAGAGCTTTCTAAGAGCCCATGGCCCTGCCAATTTCGGTCTTCTGGGACAGTGCAAATAAGAAGGCTATCATAGATCTTTGCATTTTGTTGTTCCCTGAAGAGGAGAGAATGGACAGAGGAAGAGCTGTAGCTGCTGCAACCGCAGTGCTTCAGTGGAGCCAGAGCTCCGAGAAACGCACAGGCTTGATGTCCTCTCTGCCTCTTTGCAGGATTCCTTGACCTCTCTCCACTTGCCTGCAATCGCCATGGTATCGCTGCTTTCCCAGGGATGCCAGTTTGGTTCCTATTATAATGCAATTTATAGGTCAAGGGGGAAAAGAGGATGTGACAGCGTGGATACTTTTGAAAAATGTCCATATAGGTGATTTAGGTGATATAGGTGATTTTACTCCATGCAGGATGAATGTACATTGTGTACAATTGATGCATACATTTTGAAAAAAATAGGTGTGAAAATACATACAGATTTTCACATGAAAGGGAGAATCGAATCGAATTGAACCAGACCGAACTGAACCTGACCAAACCTAATCAAAGCTCACAATTTGATATGGACTCATCAAAGGCCCTTCTGCTCCATTTTGGAGAGGGGGGTGGGGCCAGGAGAAGAGGTCCTCTTCATGGTCATGGATGCCAGGAAGTCCTTCCTGACAGTTAGGACCCTGAGGGTGTGGAATGGGCTTCCACGGGAGGTGGTTGAAGCCCCACTGGTGAGGGTGTTCAAGGATAGGCTGGACATGCCCATGGTAGGCATGTCATGATCGGAGCTGGGTGGAGCTGGGGGTCAGACTGGATGGCCAGGGAGGTCCCTTCTGACTCTCTCTGTTTCTATGTTTCTATCTGGGGAATCCCAGGGTGTTGGATTAGGACTCCAGGAAGGGCCGATTTGGACTCTGGTCTTCAGGTTCTGCATCCTTGTAATATGGCATAACACCTTGTGCAGTTGCGCCTCTCCTCCACAAGTTTTTTGATGCCACTGTCTGTCATCGTCTTCCTCTTTCTCTCTCTCATACCCTTTTGGAAGAATCAGGAGAACGTCAAAGCCTGGGGAAGTGAATTTCCCATGAAGGAAAAATGTGCTTTGTAGGAAAAAGCAAAACAGACACACAAAATAGATCCCCACAAATGGATTCCAAATGTGTTGGTGGAACATTGGGGTTTCTTTATCAGGTCCCATATGAAGCAGCAGTTGCCAAGGTAACAGCTACCCTGGATGACAATATAGGAGACGTATAGAATGCACACATTTTCACTGGCTGACAGGCTGCTGGCTCAGTGCTTCCTTGCACTCGCCGCACATGCTCTCCTTTGCACCCAAGACAGAGCCCAGTGCTATCGAGCTGCTCATGTGCTGCACTTAACACGCTGCTTTCTCTCATAAGGGCAACACATTCCTTGCAGCTCATCAACTCCTTGTAGCAGCTGCATCAGCAGTTCCCCAACAATAGCATTGATAAGCATCACGTTTTCATAGACTATGGCAGGATGTGCATTTATTACATTCCTAATATTTGCCTCTGCCAGTTTGTAAGAAGTGATTTTTAAAAATAAATAAATAAAAATCAATCATTATTGGAGGTATATACCTTCAGAAGATTGGGCTCAGCACTGATTTTAGGCCTTCCAAAAACTACCTGATTCTGCTTGGAAGGATAGAGAACTGTCTCAAGTTTATTTATTTAAAACGTTTCTAACCCCTCCTTTGCATAGCCTCAGGACGGCTTACAACAATTGAGCAATCACATAAAATACAATTAAAATATTCTATAATAAACATTAAAACATTCAATCATAACAATTGTTTAAAATTAAAAAGAGAAAAAAGGAAAAGAAAAAAAGAAAATGTGACTGTAAAATGTTGTTCATTCTTACCATTAAATATAATTTAATGATAAGAATTATTAATTATTAATTTAATTATTAAAATGATGGGTAAATAAAAAGGTCTTTACCTGGTGCCAGAAAAAGTAGAGGGTCGGTGCCAGGTGGACATCTCTGGGGAGCGCCTTCCATAGTCTGGGTGCCACTGCAGAGAAGGCCCTCCTCCGAGTAGTTACCCTCTGTACCTCCTTCAAAGAGGACGGTTCCTGGAGCAAGGCCTCCCCTGATAATCTTAAGGGACATGAGGACATACAGGGAAAGAGACGCTCCTTCAGGTACTTGAGTACTGAACCTGAGCCAAGATCCAGAAATCAGAGTCTCCGTGCTTCCTATTGGCTATCACGGGAGATAGAAAGGGCTTCCCAGTGCCTGTGCGGGTCTCCCCATTCCGCACCCCCTTAAGAAGTTTGATCTGCTGCTTCATCATTGAAAGGCTGTGGAGAGCATGAAGCTGCAGCAAGCTGGCAGGTTGTGGCCCATCCCTCTTGCTTTTGGTCCCATCCACAATTGGAATGTGGCCCCCCGGAGATGGCATTCGGCCCTAACACAAGTAGCGATAGACAAATTAAACTATTTCTGGTCTGTGGCAGTTTCTCATATATTCACTCAAACACATCCCATCCATTTTCCATGCCACTCTGAAATAAGAACAGTTTAAGAATTAAAATATATCTTGTAAACAGCTTCTCCCAGGACATGTACTTTTTGCAACTTTTCTGAATGTACACGTTTTTGTACGCAGTTTTCCTTCATGGGCACGTTTTTCAAATTTTGGAGATGAGAATGACATCACAATATCCAGAGGACTGCACAGTTCCAAAGATAATAATCTTCTACTTTGCATATCAATCCAGGAAATGGAAATCAGGTTAGTTTGTGTGAAACTGTGAACCAGAAAAAAGGCCCTCCATTCCTAAAAGTAAATGCATATTTGAAATATAAGCCAGAACATTTTTATTAACCCCACCCCCCAACCAACAAGCTAGGTCTTTTTTCTTTCTTGAAGAAGGGAAAAAAAAGCCCACAACAATGTCTAGACACATTAAGAAGAACAATGGCATAACTGATCACTCACATCTGTCTACTAAACACAAGTTGTTAGGCAGTAATCAGTCCCTTGGAAGCGTTCATTCTATTTACTGTACTCTCCTGCAGAAACAGTGTCATGCAAACAGGTTAGTATAATAGGGACTCTCTGAGCCACTGCCATGGCATTAGAGGAAGCGGAGCTTGCCAGGGAAGAGAGATTCCATCAAACATCGTTGTTGTGCAGACGCTGTGGTGCAGTTCGCACCAATTACTGGATAGCGCTCAAATTTAATGGACAAAGACTAGAACTGGTGGATGTGTTGGGTTTATGCCCCAGTCTTCCCATGTTCATGGCTGGATCAAAGTGCCTTTGACTGCTTGCATCACGTTCCCAGCTTCTGTGGCTGATTCCTTTAGATGTTCTCTTCCCTCAACCCCTCCTTCCCCAGATGCATCCCCAAAATGCAGCTGTGTAGTGAGGCGCTCTGCAGGAATACTGTCTAGCCCGCTTGGGGTGGGACACTATGTTTTTATTTCTCCTTATTTACTTATTTCTGAATTGTATTTACTTATTTCTAAATTTGCATTCATGTCTCTTCATTAGCATGTTCAAACATTAGGCAAGTATCTGTCTCTTTTGGCCTCTTTTTTTGGGTGAAGCACAAGTGGCAGCTTTATTAATGGGGTGCCTAAGTAGGGACGGGGAAAGCCTTTCCTGTATTTGGAAAGCTTCTCCATAGCCAAGTTTTTTGTTTTTTCAAAAAAATCTCTGTTCTGCCCTTTTATAGGTATTTCTGTAATGACAAAAAGATCACTTTTCATTTCCAAACCGCCACCAAGAGACTACAAAGCAATCAAGCCATAACAGTCAATTAATCTCTCTCGATGATGTTTGTGTAGCGCTTAGCTGGTTTCAGTGAATGACTTCCCTACAGACGGGGTCGCTACATTGATAGAACTGCTAGGCCTGGCTAAGGCGTTCATTCACTAGTTGGTAAGAGCATCGTTGTCAAGGCAGCAGGACTATGGGAGGAAACGAGGGCTGCAATATTGAACTGATCGAACAGTTGGATACATTTGAAGAGGTGCCCTGATTAAATGAGTGCGGCGCGTTTGTGTGTGTATACAAGTGCTTGGAAAAAGTGCAAAGAAGCGGCATGCCTAGAGAGGCGTCCCTTTTCCCCAGAGAGGACAAGAACCGTTTCCACAGATCGATATCAGGACATTTTGCTGCTTGAGGCAGATGGCAAGATGGCATTCCTGCCCGCTGCACTTGCAAAAGCCAGCTGACCAGTAGATGCTTCACACTGGCGGCGGGACAGTGTCCTCCACTGTGCCTGAGGGAGCGCTCTAGTTTCTAATTAATGCAGGTTTGCGACACAGGAGAGCTGTCTAAATAAAGGGATGACCAGAGCCTTGGAGCAACAGAGGGGCTGCAGTGCCGCTCCCAGCCCAGCATCGGTTGTCTGAGGAAGTTGCCTCACTCTGGGGGTGGAAGGGCCAGGCTTGCTCTTCGAAACGATCCCAGGCACACAGCTTCTTGTCTCAGAAATGTTGTGTTTTTATCCACATGCAAATGTAAATATAATTGATAGGTTGATACGATTCATGATGAATTGATCAAAGTTTCTTTAATCGCAGCTTTAAACGAATCTCTCTCCACTTTCCCACAAAGAAAGACTATTAAAGTATATGGGAAACAAAGTAAATCAGACACTTTTGAAGAGTCTTGTGGCATTTTCCAGTTTGTCAAAATTTGCTGAAATTTCTCACAGCACATTTTTTAGGAAAATTTCTGGGACTTTTCTTTTTTCACCTCCCTAAAAAGAATGTTCTCCAAATAGTTTTGGTGGTGGTCTTCATTTCCTTACTGTAATTTCCTTAGAACAATACTAGTTCTGGGGCACGGGTAGGATGCCTCTTAGGCCGCCAACAGAATTGCAAAATTGAAGAAAGAACAGCTGACAGAACACCTTTCCAGGTTGCAATTTTCCTGCAAACTGTACTCAGCATCTGGGGCCTTCCCCAAGTAGCGAACCCAAGAGAGAGGCCTCCCTCCCCATCTATGGAATCGCCCCCCCCCTGCAAGGTGGCACCTCGTGCCAACATTGTCAACTTTCCATGCCAAGACAGCTCTTTCTGAGGAAACTATCCATCCCTGATGTTTTTTACAGGGCTATTCTTCTTTGTATGCATTTTAGATATGCTTAATTTTTTGTTTAAAATTTTGATATTTTTTGATAAGATTGTTTCATTGTACTTTATTGTATTGCTATTGTGAACTGTCGTAAACTACTGAGAATACTTTGCCTATTGGGCAACAAAACCTGCAGCAGTAACAACCTTAACTGGAAGGCTGGGGGGAAAATCCTTGTTAATATCAGCCTCATCCCTGAGAAAGTCTTGGAAAATTTGCCTTTAAACTGGAGAAATTTTGTGAAATCTCCCACCACCATTTTTTTGCCCATAAACAGGGCAGGAATTTTGAAATGATATTTGCACACAGCTCTTAAAAATTATAGCTATGATTTAAACTTTGGCAGACTAGAATTGACTTGATTGGATGCGAGGATGCTTATATGAGATGAAATATAATTTGGGAAGAAACGGGGAGGTAGAAGCCCCATCTAAAAGAAGAAGCATCGTTAGGGCATGCTGTTTGGCTCCTGGAGGACTTGGTTCATCTGCTAGAAGTGAAAGCCAAAGAATTATGGGCGTTGGGCCAGGAAACAGAAACATGCTGTTTAGAACTAGTCAAAATCTTGCTTTCAGATGCTGTTTAATGACCCTGGGATATTGCTCAGTTTCCTAGAGAAGCTCGTGTCTGAAGAAGGTCTAAAGCAAGTTTTGTTAGCCTGGTGCTAACCTGTGGAGATTAGATTATTTATATCAGCACTAACTAGGTTCCCATGGAACTGGATTTTGCACATCCAATTTAAATCTCGTTTTCAGTTCTATTTCTGAAAATATGAAAATGTTGAAGGAAGGAAAGCTGGATTATGGCTTCAAACAACCTTCCTTACAGGTGCCTCCAAATGAGTTGGGCTGCAACTCTCAGGATCCACCCGCTGGCTTAGGGCAGGTGGGGTTGAAAGGTGTCCTGCTCTGGTGCTGAGGAAGCGCTCACAGGATCAGGCATTTCAGCACCAAAGAGAGTCACCAATGCTGCGACTTGAATCTGGACTCATGGAGGGCAGTCAGGGATCCACAGAGTTTGCCCTGGTGTTCTCTTCCATTATCATTGCACTTTTGTTTCATCTAAGGAAAGAGAAGCTAATTTAACTCACTATTTAAAACAAAAATAGGTTTTTTAAAAAAATAAATCTGTCCTTCATATGATAACATTGTTCTTGGTACTGCTGGAATTTGCTTCTCCTCAAAGGCATTCTCTCTCTCCTCTCTCTTCTCTGGAGACTTTGGAGATAATATGCAGTTACAGCAGCCATTTAAAAATAAAGTTGCATTCAGCTGGGATAGAAAGCCACGACCAGCTTCCTTCCTGTTCCGTATTAGCTGTCAAGCCTTGAATGACATTCCAAAGAAATTGGAAAGGAATTCCAGAGGAATTCCATGTTTAAAGACCAGATTACATGGTGCTTTACATGGAAGTGCGATGAACATACAAGGATGTTTATTATTTATTTATTTATCTAGAAGGCTTCTATGCCGCCCCATTCGCCGAAGCCTCGGGGCGGCTCACAATGTTCACAGGTATAATCAGGCAGCATCCAGGCAGCTGGGCCATGCTGCGAAGTGTCACGGAGCACTCACCCTAGCGCATGCAACGCATCTCTCAGGGCTGTGCCAAAGGGTGCACTTGGCTGGCCCCCTGCCAAGGGCTCACACTTCAGGAGGGGTTAATTTGACAAAAACCTTTGGGAATTGCTCGTCCTCTTCACCACTGCAGCCTGCTTCGTTGTTTCTTTATCATGATAATATTCTGATTTCTTAAATCTTTTAATCTGACTTTTTTTAACCTCTTCTGCTCCATTTCAACCTCCTGACAACCTTGTAAGGTAGTTTAGGCTGAGAGTCAGTGGCTGACCCAAAGTCACAGCAGCCAGCCTTGTGGCGTGGTTACTGGATGTCTCGAGCCCCAGTCCAACATCCTAACTGCTACACCACACTGGCTGTTCAGTTGACTCTTGCTTACCTCAGCATAAGGTACATTTGTGTAGTCTGTTGTTTCATTGTTACAAAAATTGATGCATGGACTCCCGCAAAAACCCAGCTCCACTTCACTGGCACCCTGTGGCTGCATGCCATTTATCTGGAAACCAAGGCCAGCATCATCGCTTTGATGTGCCGTTAAGACAGATGGTGTCAAGCCTCATCTTCATGGGTTACTGTAAATGAAAGGCTGCAGCAGCTCTTTGGTTGTGCATCTGTAATGTAATTCCTATTAACAGCTTGACTAAGCAACCTTTTGCTTCTTGCTCAAATCCCCCCTCCCCCCCACCAAGCTCCCTTTGGGTGATGCATATTTGAAACAGCCAGCTATGATGCAGGCCGGCTGCTACCTGGGGCCGCTGCGAGTGCGAGAGGCAGGCAGCCCTTCCAGCATTGCCCTGTTTGTAGGACACGCCTGCTGGTTGGGGCAGGATGACTTCTCATTCCTCATGCTCTAGCAGAGCAAGAAGTGGTGGATTTCTGCCAGTGCGATGTTGCAGGAAGGGATTCTGGGGCCTCCTTCACTTGTTTGCTCACTTGCTCACTTATATTTTCATTCCATCTTTCCTCTACGGCGCTTACGGCAGTCTTGGTGGTTCTCTCTGCCCTGCCCGCACTGGCTATCCTATCTTCACAGTAACCCTGCGATTTTATTGGATATATTTTTGCTATTGTGTGCTATCAAGCTTTCTTCAGCTTACGTTGACCCTTTGAAGGAGTGCCCTCCAAAAGCTCCTGTCTATGGCAGTTCAGCTCATTTCTTCCACATTCGAGGCTGTGGCTTCCTTTAGGGAGTCAATCCATCACATAGTTGGTATTTCCCTTGCTCTCCCTTCAACTTTCCCTAACCTGATTGCCTTCTCCAGGGAGTCTTGGCTTCTGATGATGCGCCTGAAGTAGAATAGCCTCAGTTTCATCATTTTTGCCTTCAGGGCAAGGTCTGGCTTGATTTGATCCAGGACCCATGTGCTTATCTTTCTGACAGTCCAGAGTATCAGGTTGAGCAACAGTGTCTGGTCCTCGGTAGCTTTCGGATCCTAGGAAACCAGTGGATTTCTGGCTGGAGCTGTTGGGTCTGTTGTGCAGCTCCCCGTGTGGCAAAACATTGAATTGCAGGTGGCAGCTTCTCAGAATCCTCAGGGCTTGGACTGACTCTGCCCTGCCAGGCTTGCTATTGGCTCTTCCTGAGTAGAAAGAGTTAAAGAAGACTGACTCTTCCAGTTGAAACTGATGCAGCAACAGAGTCTTCCTGAGTTCTGGATTCTGGTCCTTAACCAGCCAGATCTTATTTATTTATTTAGAGCTTGTGTAGATTGTCCCTCTACTGGCATCTCAAGATAGTTTACAACAAACAACAATTAAAATAGGAATTAAAATGCCACAGCATGCAGTAATACAATAATATAAAACCCATTAAAACCAATGAAACATTAAAATAATGGGAAAATAAATAGGGTTTTGCCTGGCACTGAACAGAAGAAAGTGTTGGTGCCAGGTGAACCTCTCTGGGGAGTGTATTCCAGAATTGGGGTGCCACCACAGAGAAGGCCCTCCTCCGGGTAGCCACCCTCCTGATCTCTTTCAAGGAGGGCTCCTGAAGAAGGACATCTGCCTCAGATCTCAAGGGGTGGGAGGGTGTATAGGGGAGACTTTGGGCCAGTCACAGATCCTCAGCCTCACCTACCTCACCCTGAGAGTAAGGCAGACAATGGAAGGCTCCTCTGTGGGAGAAGCCACTTTCAGGAACTTGGAAGGCAAACTTAGGCACTGCATAGCTTTGCCTCTCTTCTGGAGCTGGATGCAAAACATTGTGGAGCATGCGCACATGTGACTCCTGTGATGGATCCAGGTGGAGTGTGACCACATCCAGAACAGGCAAAGAGCCTGCTTCCCAGGTCTGGGAACAACTCGCCCCCAGAGATTCCATCCTGCCAGGATGCAGGCTGTTCATTGCCCCCCTTCCAGCCCATCACTGAGTCCAGGCACTGGTGCAAGACTTGCACTCTGTCCAAAATGACAGCGTGGTTTGTCGTCAGTGCACTGAAACACTTGGCCCCACCTCTTCTAATGTAATGACCACTTCCAGTGGAGACAAGAATGGTACCCTGTGGGACCCTAGAGCTCCGTTCCAAGGGGCAAAGGCATGGTCTTTCAAATCAGCCTCACAGGTGAGACGGGAAGCACTGCAATGCAGTGTCCCCAGTGCCCAACCTGTGGCATCAACCCAGGAGGATACCATAATGAGCAGCACCAAAAGCCAATTCAAGAAGCAGCAGGAGCGAAGAGGGGGAGCCCTGCCCCTCTCCCCTTCTGGCCTCAGACTTTCCTGCACTTCCAGGCACTTGCCAGCATGTCTTTAAATGGATCCTGAGATTTTTATTGTTATTGTTAATTGTGTAGATTGCTCTCTCGCTCCCCCGTCTCCCTTTGGTATGCCTCTGGTTTTATTAGGTTCCTTTTAGGGTTTTGATCTTTGTAAACCAAGGATTTGCCAGAGGCTAGGGGGCATTATAGAAATGCAATAACTGAATGAAATGAAATTGGAGTCTCTGTAGCCCTCAGATGACAGTTCTACCCCATCACATAACTGGAGGGATTCTGAGGGGGGGGGGGGGCAAGGGAAATCACCAGCCAAGGGAACTCTTTTCCTATTCTTTTAAAAGATGTGCATAGGACTGCTTTATGAAGCTTCAGGTTTCACAGTTGCTAGAGCATCAGGGCCATAGGATTGGCCTGCTCAATTGGTTAACTGCACACAATTACTGGAGGTTAGAAACAGATCTAAAAGTGTATTTTTTTTTTGCTGGCAGCTGCTTTAATTAAAGCAGCATTTTCTCTGTGGAGATTCTTATGCCTGCAAGCATTTCCCACCCTTTCTTGTAAGAGATAAATAATTCGTTTATTGAGCCCAAGACATGGTATCTGAAACATTGCCAGGTCAATGATTATGCCAGCTAACTGATGTCTATTATTAGACATTGCGGCAATGTAAGGAAGACGTGCTGCCCTGTGCTGTGAATGGGGAGCAACCTTCCTTGCCAGGGCAGAGTAGGCTCAGTGCGGGCACGTGGCATGCAGCAGCAGAGAGCCACGGCGGCCTAGTGGTTAGCGCTGCACTGGGACCGGAGAGATCTGGGTTCAGGTCCCCACCTGGCCGTGAAGTTCACTGGGTGGCTTTGGGCCAGCAACTTGCTCTGGGGGCAGGGGGCGGGGGATAACATCATAGTAGTAGCAACACTGATAATACAATCGGGGTTTCAACATGTAATCAATTCACTGGTACATTAAAATATGAAAACTCGTATTATGGGTTTGATCAGCACCACTCTTATGAGCTGTGGGAAGCTGCAGGCCAAAACACCTGGAAGGACAAGCATTGTGCAACAGACGCTCATCTTTCAGGTGCGCTGCTGAACGAGATGAGAGAAACTTCTGGGTACCGACACCTTGGCTACGAAATGTGACCAGAGAGGCTCCCCTGGCAACTGCATTGTTTCTTTTGCTGTGAATGAGGCACTATGCGGATCTGACCAAGGGGCAGGATGGGAACCAGTGCAGAGCAGGGCTAGAGCACATCTGGAGCAAAGCTGGAGGAGCTGCAGCAGGACTGGTGCAAGGCTGGAGCAGCGCTGGAACAAGGCAGGGGTAACTGGACCAAGACTGGAGCAGCGCTGGATCAAGGCAGGGGATACTGGAACAAGGCTGGAGCAGCGCTGGTTCGAGGCTGGGGTGACTGGAACAAGGCTGGAGCAGCGCTGGTTCGAGGCTGGGGTGACTGGAACAAGGCTGGAGCAGCGCTGGTTCGAGGCTGGGGTGACTGGAACAAGGCTGGAGCAGCGCTGGTTCGAGGCTGGGGTGACTGGAACAAGGCTGGAGCAGCGCTGGTTCGGAGGCTGGGGTGACTGGAACAAGGCTGGAGCAGCGCTGGTTCGAGGCTGGGGTGACTGGAACAAGGCTGGAGCAGCGCTGGTTCGAGGCTGGGGTGACTGGAACAAGGCTGGAGCAGCGCTGGTTCGAGGCTGGGGATACTGGAACAAGGCTGGAGCAGCGCTGGAACGAGGCTGGGGATACTGGAACAAGGCTGGAGCAGCGCTGGAACGAGGCTGGGGTGACTGGAACAAGGCTGGAGCAGCGCTGGAACGAGGCTGGGGGTGACTGGAACAAGGCTGGAGCAGCGCTGGAACAAGGCAAGGGTAACTGGACCAAGAGTGGAGCAGCGCTGGAACGAGGCAGGGGTGACTGGAGCAAGACTGGAGCGGCGCTGGTTCGAGGCTGGGGTGACTGAAACAAGGCTGGAGGCAGTGCTGGAACGAGGCTGGGTGACTGGAACAAGGCTGGAGCAGCGCTGGTTCGAGGCTGGGATACTGGAACAAGGCTGGAGCAGCGCTGGTTCGAGGCTGGGGATACTGGAACAAGGCTGGAGCAGCGCTGGAACGGGCTGAGGGGGGATACTGGAACAAGGCTGGAGCAGCGCTGGTTCGAGGCTGGGGATACTGGAACAAGGCTGGAGCAGCGCTGGAACGAGGCTGGGGTGACTGGAACAAGGCTGGAGCAGCGCTGGAACGAGGCTGGGGATACTGGAACAAGGCTGGAGCAGCGCTGGTTCAGGCCAGTGTGGCATCGCAGTTAGAACCCTGGCGTGGGGCTTGGGAGGTTTTGGTTCTAGTCCCGATTTGCCCATGAAGCTCACTGGGCAACTTTGGGCCAGCCAGACTCTCTGCCTAACTATCTCACAAGGTTGTTGTGAAAATGAAACGGAGAGGAAGTCAACCATGTGTGCTGCCTTGGTTTCCTTGCCAGAGGAAAACGAGGCAGATCAGATCCTAACTGTAGGTATAAAAAGGAATAAACGCAGGCGGCGATTTCTGTTTCGATCTCGTCCAGAACAAATTGTTCCCCCTCCAGCTGTGCTTACCGCTTATTGGTGTGTGTTGGCATAGACACTTCCTGGACTTGCTTTGGACTTGACCTTGCATGGAGTGTCAAGCGTAGTGGCCAATATTATTTACTGACCTACATTCCAGCTTTCACTTCCACACCCTTCGCCCCGTCGGCACAGTGAAGGGGAGCAGATTAGGAGCGTGTCCGTCTGCCCAGCTTGGTGGCTTCCAAATTGGCTTGCACAGTGCAGAGCTGCTCATTGTCCCCAGTAACCCTCTCTAATAAAAATCCGTTCTCTCTCCATCTTGGCACACGGAACCACATTTGCATTCAAAATGGCTTTAACGATACAGTGGAGGAGGTAGTGCCTGGTGCAAAATGAATTTGGGACCATTTAACACTTTTGGGCTGTTAGCAAAGCTCCCCGGCTTGCAGATCGGATGCCATCTGTCCAGTCACTGGCAGCAGGGAGTGGAGAGGAGGGGGAAGAGCTGGCAGCCACCCAGCTTGCCTTCGTTCTGCTTTCTAGGGTCTTATAGCAGACGCTCCGTCACGTGCCCAGGTTGCTGCGGGGAAGCTGGTGTGCACTCAAACAGGAGCAATGCGTCTCTGACCTGATGGCTTCCAGAGAGCTTATCCATCATCCCTGATTACTGGCTGGCTGGGCAGATGGGTGTTGGAGTACTGTAACCTGTGCAGGTTGCCCACCCCTGTTTTAAGGTACAAAGATGCCCTCCCCTTTTCTGCCTGGTTGTATTTGAAATTAGATTATGTGGACAAGCCTCCCACCCCGAGGCTTCTTGGCAAGGGGGCGGCATATAAATTTGTAAATAAATAAAATAAATAAATAAATAAGAGCATGCAACCCCGCACCCCGCCGCCCATCCTTTTCCAGATATATATATATTCCCAGTGACTGGGCAAGAATGGGATGCTGGGGGGCTCACTCAGGTGACCACCTTGGCTCAAAGCAGTGCCTGCAAGATCAAGACAGACTCAGGTGTCTCCAACAGGGTCCTGCTCTCATTCTGCTCCTCAGTGCATTGCTGTCCCCTCCAGGTAGGAAAAATGCTCACCTTGGAAAAGGGGGTTGATTGTAGATTGTATGTGGCAGAAGAAGGACCAGGAGGGGCCATTTGGACAGAGGAGAATGCTCTGCTTGAAGGCCTTCTCTTTCCAGTCCGAGTCCAATTTAAAAGTAAAGGACTATAAGAAAGGCTAATGAGAACTGTGATTCTGTCCATTAAGACATCAGCAACAGAATGACCCCTCTCACCTCCTCCCTGCGATGTTGAGATAGATTGTGTTGTTATTTCAGTAACAGTAATCATTACCAAGGTTGTATCTGTCCCAGTAAATCCGCACAGGCACACTTTATGCAAATGTTCTCTCTCTCTCGCTCTCTCTCTCTCTCTCAATATATAAGCTACCCTGAAGAGGCCTCCTGGGCAGACCAATGAAGTGGCTGGTGGCAAAAGACACAGTCAGCGAGTGACAGTGTGCTGGCAATGGGTCAATGCTCTCCATGTGTTTAATCCGCTGCTGTCCAGGAAGGCGGAGGAGCCCAGAGGAGGCCTTCTCCCACCCGCAGCAGAGCTTCTTTCCTCTGCCCCCCATTGCGGCCCCTTTCCCAAGGCAAGGCTTTTCTCTGGGAGAGCGGGGGCAACGGGCATGGGAAGCAGGGCGTTCTTCAAGCTTGCCTTGGTGAAAGGCACAGAAAGGAACAGGGATGCTCGGGTTGATGGGGCTCAAGGTGATGCTCAGGTTCACTAGGATTCTCTGAGCATCCATTAACTGCTCTTCTTGCGCCTGAATCCTGTGTACATCTGTGATCTCCATTCATGCTACATGGATAGGGAGATTCCACAAACCAGACAGCAATCAAAGGTGAAATTTGCCCTAATTTCTCCAAATGGTGCAAAAAATGGAGACATTTATGCCCATGTATTCCATGTCCTAAAACAGAGCTTTTAGTGTGCAGGGGGAATGTGTGCAAAAGTGAACTGGAGAAAGTTGCACATGCCAAATGCAAGGTAGTTTATCCATTTGTGAAATTTTTCATTGGACATGCACTCATGCGCACAACCACATTTGTGAGTTACTCACATGTTTTGCCAGTAAATACGACATTCTCATACATCCCTAGTAAGCCTCTCTTTCTTGCTTGTGATGTGCAGGAGGAGCCAATGGGAAATATATGCCTGTCTGTGTTGAAGGTTTTTGTGGCTCGTGGGTGGATGGATGGTGAGGCTGGCAAGGTGAGCAGCAGTCACAGTTGGATTTCATTGTGTCCTACTGTGCATTTTGCAGATTATTCCTGATATGTAACATGGAGAATTGAGGAAAGAAAGGAATAATGCAACTTAATCTGAGCCAATGCGAAAGGGTGGGGGTCAGCTGGTAATCCCATGTTTTGCACTCCCCGGCCCTGCCCCCTCTGCCTCTGCCCCTCCGCTCGGCTTCCTCCCCATTGGCAGAGAAATGGTGAACCACTGTGATGCTACATCAGCCTCTTAACCGTGCTGCTCTGGATCTGAGGACATCCTCACCAGTGTTGACTGGAAGGACATCCATCAAGAACACGAGCAGCACACGGATGCGAGGGGCCTTGTGGTGCCTTCCAGGGCAACCCCCCCCCCCTGCACAGTTCCATTCCAGTGAGAGCCTGGCTCAGGCTGGCTTTGTGTCGTCCAGACAAGGTGCTAAGTCGCCCCAGGAAGGCAAGCAGAATTCCTACCCCCTCCCCTGCCTTCAGTTCCACACGTTTTAAAAAGGCAATGGCTTCCCTTGGGTCCTTCTGTCTGTCAGCCTTTGTCTGATGTCCAGGGGGGGATGGTGCATTTGCTATTCCGTTTGCACCCCCATCTTTCTTCCTCTTGCATGGAACCCCAAGGTTAGCCAGACTACAAGCACTGCTGCTTCTGATAGGAGAAAGGATTTCGTTTTCCCTGTAGCAGCTGAAAAGGGGAGGAGGGGGCGGGAGAGAAAAGGATACAGGTCAGTTGTAACTGGCACCATATACCAGCCTCTGCATCTCAGCCCAAGCTGCCTACATGCCATCTTCCATGTCAAGAACTTTGCTATACAAATGCATTAACAAATAGAAGCCTTTTGTGACTGGTTTGGGACCCAGATCTCGGGAACATACCAGCCTCGCCCTGTAGAACCTCTTTCAGCCGGAGGACCAACTTCCAAGTGGGAGAAGCCCTTGGCGCTTGGAGCTGAAGGCCAAAGAGGTGTGGCCGCACAAGCAAAATGGCCAGCTGTCTTCTCTTAAGGCTTCCTGCCAGGAACGAGGCCTTAGGAGAGGAGAAAAAGGCACTGCGGGAAGCAGCGTCAGCTCTAGTGGCCCCTGCGTGGGGCACCTGTTGGCGCTCAGCTCAGCACGCTTGCTGTTCCTCACATCACTTGCTGCTCGCTGCCGATGACCGTCTGGGGCCACGTGGCCTGGGCTCCAGCCCTGAAGCCCCCTGAGCTGTGCCACTGCCCGCCGGCCACTGCTGCCGCGCGGCCTCAGCATCTGCCCCCCACCCCATGACTCCTCCACTGTGGCAGCCTGCCAGCATGGCTTTTGCAGAAAAGGGGATTTTTATCCCACCACATTAGCTAATAAGGCTCCCTGAGTGGTTACAAGGTTAAAAATATACACTAACAAGTAATATTAAAACTAACAGATAATACAACAATAAAATCCAACAACTGGGAACCATCACCATTATAAAACTTCACAAGACCTCAATTTTATCTCAACAGAGGCAAAATAAAAGGCATAGCAGCAGACTATAAAGCAAGCGGCAAGATATTAACATCATTTAGATCATCTTAACAATCTAAATAGCAGGAGATATTAAAATATCGGGAGCGCCATCCTCAGCATCACTGGTGAGGGGGTTGCAGGTGGCGCTTTCGCTGCTGCTGCTCGGCCACAATGGTAGCAAATCTTAGCCCGTGGTCCGGGTGGCCAGCAAGGCAGACACTTGCACGGAGACCTGTAGCCTTGCTCAGCAGAACAAGGTGAAGGACACCTGAGTGGAAGCTCACACCAGCATCACAGGAAGGAAGCTCCCATTAGCTATTGCAAATGTCCGTAGCATGTACTGAGATCTCCCCCTGGCCTACAGAAACCTGCTCAGGGAGCCAATGCAGCCTCGAGGTTGGAATGTTAGACCAGGGACTTGGGAGATCTGAGATCTGGTCCCCATTCATCCAGGAAACCTCTGGGGCGATTTTAGAGCAGTCATTGACTGTCAGCCTAAACTTCCTCACTGGGTTCCTCTGAGGACACAATGGAAAGGAAGATCCTGTTTACTCTTGGTGGAAGGTGGGGAGGGGGGGTAGAAATATAGTAAACAACTAAATACATATCACATCTGGAGTCCTAAATTCCATTTGTTTGTTTGCTTATTTCATGTATATACCACCCAATAACCAAGGCTCTCCCAGTGGTTAATAAAAGTTAAAGTTAAACAAAAGTTTAAAAGACACACACACACACACACACACACAATAATTTAAAAGAACAAAACCAGAATTGCAATTGCTGTTAGACAGCATGGAAGCATAGCATCAATACAGAATAAACTGAAGTATATAAAAACAATGTAAAGCAGACTGCTAAAACGCCAGGGAAATATATTAAAAAAATCTTCACCAGGCTCTGCAAAGAATGCAAAGGAGGCACCAGGCTCATTCCAAAACTGGGCTGCCACCACCAAAAAGACCCTCCTTCTGGTCGACACCCATCTCACTTCCTTTGGAGGGGGCTCTCAGAGAAAGGTCCCGGAGATGATCTCAGGGTCCAGGTAGGTACACATGGTACAAGGTGATCCTTCTGATAGCCTGCTCTCAAGCTGTTTAGGGCCTTGAATGCTAGCACGAGTACCATGAATCAGATCCAGAATTCAGCTGGCAGTCAGTACAGCCAGTGTGGTCAGAAGAGGGCTGGTGTAATCCGTTCTCATGAGCCAGACCCCCATTAACAGTCTAGCTGCCTTGTTTTGGAACAGGGGAGCTGTTCTGGACCATTTTCAAAGACAGCCCCATGTACAGAGCATTACAGTAATCCGAGAGAGAGGCTACCAGGGCCTGGGTAACTGTAGCTAGGCTCTCTCTGTCCAGACAGGGTCATCATGGGCATTCCGTGCCAGAGAATACCTCACGTGAGAACTCTGGGTCCAAGAGCACCCCCAAACTATGAACCCTTTATGGGGAGTGCAACCCAATGTCGAACATGCGATCCATCCATGAGGACACTGGACAATTTGCTACTTTTATGACTGGTTCCCTCCTTTCTTATCATTGCAACAACTGGAAGAGGTAAGGCAGGGCTTGAGAATACCAAGGTCATTCAGGGGGAGATTCCAGGTCAAACGAGAATTTGAATCCTGGTCCCCCAGACATCTAATCACACTGACTCATGACCAATGATAAACAGAAGTTCAACATAATGTAGTTACAGATTTGGGAGGAAAAAGAAAGAAAACGATCCGGATCCCCGGATTATAAGGGGTCTTATAGATCAGTGGCTTTAGGTTGTTGCACATATATACAGGTGACGAAAAAGCAGGTTCAGCCATAGATGAACAGGGAACAGGTATGCAGACCTGCTCCTCTCTTGAACGCTGTCATGCTTTCTGCAGGTGAGGCTTTAGTGGACATTAAGGCTGCCCATAAAGAATCAAAGTTCAATGTCTGTGAAACTATCAGGAACCCTGGAAATGCCCCAGGAAGCACATCGCCATATAATTCCAAGTGAGAAAAAGCTAAGCACCACAGAGTATTTATGATAATGGGAATGCAGGGGGTGGGGTGGGAATACTTCCGAACTTTGCCATGTGTAAATTAAACCAGGGAAATCAGCTTTGTACTGAAGCACGGCTGGGTGCCCAGGAGTTTGTGTTGAGCCAAAGGGAACTACAAATACAGTCTATTTATGCAAAGCTGCAGGGGAGCTTCATGACTCTAAATAAACAGCAAGTAAAATGTCAGCGGAGCTATGACCCTCTTGCAGATTTTACTCAACTTTCAAGGAGCTATCCATGGAGCCAAGCCTATTGAGGGGAATGGGATTCAGCACCATGGGCAGCTCCTTTAAATTTCACACTCCATTCAGAGCAGCCTTTCATCTATACTTACCCTGGGGACACCAGCCTGCCCCGAACTGAGTTTTAATTGAACTGTAATTCAGAAAGTGTATGTTCGGACACATTCAGTAGAAGGGACACCCTTCTCCTCCTCCGACAATGCCAAGCAGCAAGAGTGATGTCTGTGAACTGGCCACAGATGTCCATGAACACACTTGCACGCACATGTGAGTCCATGCACACACACACGCACACACTCACAGATATGCATACCTTCTCATGTATAAACGTAGTTACGGTATGGTGTATATTCAACATTTTAAGGAATGTCAAGATTCAGATGAAGTTTGTTCATTGCCTAAGCAAGTAGTTTATTTCCCCTGCTCTGGGGACATCCAAGCACAAACGCCCACCAAACATGCAGGCGACAGTCCTGACTGAAGGCAAGGCAGTGGGTTTGCATCCTTACACATGTCACGTTTCACACCTATGAACAAGCAAGCTTACACTGTGGTAAGCATTCTCGCTTTCTCGTCGTGTCGGACCAAAGTGACAGCAACGTTTTAAAAACGACCATTTCCTACAGCTATTCAGTACACAGAAAGGACAACCCGAGCCGATGCTTACCTGTTGGCTGTGAGGCAGATGCCAGTGGTTCTGGGCCTCACCTGTGCTTTACTGGCATGCCAGGAAGCAGTCTGTGCTCTCTGCCTGCAGCAGATGCTTGTGATGTCGATGCTGGACCACCTTTGGACCGCTGCTGTGCAAGGCTGCAAGTGATCTTGGGGAGACGCTGGAGGTACTTAGCATCTTAGTGTTCAGTGAAAGCGAAACCATGCAGGGGAAGCATCTATAGTTAATCGTGCGCTCGCTCCTGTGATGTCAAAGTCTCTTTCACGGACATTCGCCAGCCCTCCTGCGCAATCTCTTTCACGTCCCCCACCCCGTTTCTTCATTGCTTAGCAACAATTGAGGATGGATGTGCTTATGCCATGCGCTGCCACCGGGACGGCTTCAGGCTCTGCAAGCTGAGCGCAGGCTGAGCGCATTTTGCTCAACCTTTCTTTTAGCATCTCCCGACGTTGCTTGGTCTTTCTTTTGGACTCCCCCCTCCCCCCGCCATGCCCAAGAATCTCTCTTGCCCACTCCAGGAATGTTTTTCTCCCCTTTGGGTTTCAGCGCTCTTATTCAGTGTGGTAGATGGGGGTACCAGCCTCCAAAATAAGTTGAGAGGGAAGGGATCAAGGAGTTTCATTGGATGCCAGCAGCTTTGGTGTGGGGCAGAACTTTTCGTTCAGGTTTTGGACCAAGCTCATTCAATTTGATAGAAAAGACATTCCTTTGAAATAGGAACTCAAGGGAGGAGAAGGAACTGTTGCCTAAACGAGTTGGATTCATTGTTCTTGGCTTGCCTCTCCTCTGAGGTGATTGAGTGTCTGCAGGTGTCCTGTCTCGCATCGCACACTTATCTGTCTGGAAGCTTGGTAGCTTCCTAGGTTCTTGGTTAACACTTGTTACAGGAGAAGCCACCAGAACGTGACTCATCTAACAGCACCTTTTCAAACTAGGACTTGCAAGACTAGCCAGGGAAGCTAGCTGCAAAGCAAGAGAAAGATATGTAACAGAAAGCAAAACAAAACCAAACTCTCCCCCCTTCCCACACACCCCCCCCCGCCAAGAGAAACCAAAACCTGTGTTGCTCTGGCCCTGGAGTATCTCATCCCTCTAGGAAACGGAGAGCGTGTTACAGCGCTGTGCCTCCTTTAGCCCTGCATTTGTCCTGGAAGACCTCAGCAGCAGGGTTCAGAATAAATGCTCACCTGTAACCCAGACCATTCTGAAGCTCATTCAAAGGATGTGAAAGGAGCTTTCTGTCAAGTTCATTACACATCTAAGCTGGATTTCATTGAACAATTAATTCTCCCCTGCTCTCTTTCCTTCCAGTCACCTAATGGATCGAGCAAGTTCAAGTGGAGATGAATGGATGCATACGGCTAGCAAATAACTTAGCATTGCCACAGCCTCTGCTGATATGCTTAGCCAAGGCTTTAGCTCTTAATCTTATAAAATCCAGCCCCCACCCTGCCCTCAGGATTAAGAATAGGCTGTAAACTAGCTATGGAGAACATCTTTGGTTTACTTCCAGAAAGAATCAGAGATGCGAAAAGGGCAGACAAGGAACAAACATGGAAAACAAATCTAGCACTCACACAGGGATGTCTGTTGCCTCTGAAATCCCCTTTCCTCCCTCCAACGCCTGATTTATTTATAAAACAATGATCAAGTGCAGAAATAACTGAAATTAGTTTGAGAGGACCACTCTGCCTTCAAAAACTCTTCATAGAGCCTTTCTACATGAGGCTGCTAATTCACTGTATGTAGTTCTGGATTTGCCACAAATTTGGGATCTGAGCACCACACCAAGAGTGTTTCTTTCCTGATTGTCTGCTACAGAACCTCTAAGGGGGACTGTAGAACAGTACAATTACAGAAGTGGCAAACGAGTTCTAAAAATACTTTCCAAAAGTGCTGTTTGGAAGCAGAACTGAAGCTGGACTGTCATGACATTGTCTAAAGTAGTGGTTTTCAACCTTTCTACAGTTGGGGACTGGCAAAAATAGGAAAATTATTTTGGAGACTGCTGAGACAGAAATAAAAAGCATTATATACATAATATAGTATTTTATGTATTAGTTTTTAAATATAGTACCAAAAATTCTCCAAAATAACCAGAAACTGAGCAGTTAAATGCTAATAAAATAAGATATTGAAATTAAATGTAATCGAATACAACTGAAATTTTTAGAGAGTAATATGCAATTCAGATAAGCCCACTGTGAAATCTGCTGTTGCTTCTTTTCAAGAATACTGGATCAAAAATTTACAATAGCAAAATGCAAAATCAATATAAATGCAATATTATGCTCATAGCAGATACAGATTCAAATACAGTATTACCAGCAGAGCAATACAAAATCAAACAAAGTTTTGTTCTCGTTGTTGTTAGTTGCAAAGTCGCATCTGACCCATCGCGACCCCATGGACAACATTCCTCCAGGCCTTCCTGTCCTCCACCATCCCTCAGAGTCCACTTAAGCTCACAACGACTGATATTCATAGTGTTGAATAATGAAATACAATGAACTCCACCCACTCAAAGCCCCATGCACACTGGCACAGAGTGGCAGCAAAAACGCACCCAGCACAATCCCGCCTTAGCATTTCCCTTCCCAGCAGAAAACACAGCAGAGAAAGGCTCAGTCTTCGCGGCCCCGCACCACAGGCCCAGCTGCTCCCATTGAGCTGCCTCTCCCCTCCTGGTCCTCCTCAGCCAAGGAAGAGGTGGGGAATTGGCAGCGAGAGCCACCACTAGACCTACTCCGGTCCTGTTGCCGCTGTTGTGTACACTCACCACAGTGGCTCTTTCACGGACCGGCAGGAAATGCCAGTGGACTGGTGCCAGTTTGTGGACCAGCAGTTGAAAACCGCTGGTCTAAAATACCCATATACCATCCTGATTGGGGAATGATGATACCAGAACAAATTCTTGTGTAGAAAAGTATACCTACACCTAAACAAAGAGATGGTGCATACAGTCGCATAATATCGTCCAGCTCACATGAAAATGGTGCCTTCCAGTTGACTTGGCCTACAACTCCCATAATCTCCTAGCTAACAGAGAAAGCTGATCACATTTCAGTGCCACTTGTGCCAGGTTCTTTAATGCATGGCTTAAATTGTCACTACTGGTAGATCTTCCTGAAGTGGAAGGGGTGGGAGGAGGAGAGAGAGAGAGACCCATCAAAACATAGCAACCCATTAGCCATTTCAGAAGCATGTACATGGTTGTCAAATAGGGGATTCCTCTTCATAGGTTCTAAAGGATGGATTTCCAGCTGCACATAGGTTTTTCAGCCACCGTTAGTCATGCAACAAAAAGTTAGGCTTGCTGCAACACGTTTCAGTGCATCTCCATGTTCTAACAGATGGGCTCATGTTCAGGCTTCCAGCCAGTTGGCCATCCTGGGATGGTATAAAAGACTCTCTCTGCCATGCCTATCGGGATTTCTGTTCTTCTTTTGCAGCAGACACGCTGTGGTGCCTGGTGAGTGTTCAGCATGCTCAGCCCTGACTGGGGTCGTCTTTGGAGAGGAGGAAGCCCCTGGAAAGATGTTTTGTACCTCTGCAAACTTCAGCCTGCTAATGCCTTTCTCTTGTTTCTCAGTGGCCTCCTTTTGACTCCCATCTTGTCATCAAGGAGGCACCACATCTGTCACTTGGAGGAATAATTTTACTTCTGGTGGGCAGATTCCTGTGGCTTGCCCCCAGCTTGCGATGACTTATCTGCCAGGGCTTAACTGGCTGCCATGTAGACTGAAGAGGGCTTAAGGGGGCTCTAGCAAGTGTCTTCTCGGGACCTCCTGCACCCTCAGTTTTGGGAACAGAAACATTATCAGGCTGGCAGATCCATTCCCGCTCTGTGTTACGCACTGAGCAAAGAAGAGCTGGAGTTGCAGTATATTATCCATGGTGCACCTTCTTTGCCTTGACTTTATGGGTGGAATCATAGTCCACTTCAGCACACTCTTTCTTTCTGCACTGATGTGCAGGTGAGTCACACCAACACAACCCGCTTTCATAAAACGCCATAGGAATTAATGCACATCACTGAAGTGTGACTGCAGACGCTGGGTTACCACTTCTGCCCTTCATCAATTTCAGAGCAGGGTCCCCTCAGCTGGAAATTCTGTGCTTGACACAGCAGCTTGGCAAGACTCCTGCAGATTCATGTTTTAGTCTCCTGGACTAGCAGATCTTTGGTGAGGCCGCTCAGTTTTCTGCCGCCCATTATTTAATCTTCTGTGCCAATGGCTTTTTTTCCTGGACTGTCTTTGGTGGAATCTATTGATGGTGGTAGTGTCATGATTTCAGGCCATCAAAGAATGAATGTCCAGATCCAAAAGGGAGCATACCGTCAAGCATCCAACAGTTTGTTTACATCAGGCAGGTATTCCTAAACTACAACAGTACTGAGGGATAGCCAGCTGAAGACTCACTACAAAGAAACAAAACATGCACAGAGTGTTTTATGGAGTTGGTGTCACTTACACATTGCAGGGAGGGGAAGGAGACATAGAATGGATGATTTGCAAGAACAATATAGCAGCAACAAGGACCATACAGAAATATCGAGAAATCACCAGGGAAACATCAGAAAAACATCCAGACAAATTGAGATGTTGAGTGAAAGGTAAAAAATAAAAGAATCAGAAGTTACAGAATTTAACAGGTTTCAATATTTGCTTTTTACAGTCTGAGGTATTAAAATCCCTAAAGGCAATGCATGAGCTGGCCCAGTATCTGAATAGCAATTGGAGAAGCAGCTGGCAGCGATTTCCGAGTCTCGGGCAAGGTTGTACTTGGAACAGCATCTATTCACTGGCACTGCTAACAAGAGGTGCATGCACGTTCTAGCGGATTGTTTTGTAGACTCGAGCTAGCTGCGTTGTGTCATTCCCCTGTTGGCTGTGCTCTGCCTTTGAGGAAGCGATTAGCCAGTGGGTGAATCATTCTCATATCCTGGGGGTCATCTTTTTTCCATAGAAAGAGCCTGAATAGAAAAACTCTGGACACTTGGGGGTGGGGGTGGGGTGTCGGAAAGAGGCAAAGATTCAAAATTCAAACTATAACTTTTATTATAGTGGTAGACATGTCATGAGCAGAGCCAAGGGAAGCCAGGGGTCAGACTAGATAGCCCAGGAAGCCCCTTCTGCCTCACTCTGTTTCTATTTTTCTATCAGGACAACTCCAACAGCAGCATCCAGACAAGCTTTCAATGGCCTGCTGAGCTGAGCTGCAAACCTAGAGCAATCACTAGTGATGCCAGGAAAGGTCTCTTGGGCCAGGCTCAGACTCTGGGGACCTGAGTAAGTTTTATAGCTTCCCAAATTCCTTCCTTGGGTGCAAGATCTGAGCAGGAAGTCTTCCTCATACAATTTAGTTGTCACCCATGACACCAGAGGCTTGTTCCTGCAACCCAGGCCCAAGACACACTTTACCTAACCTTGCGGTGTCCATGAAAAAGGGGGTTTCATGTCATCTCCTCCATGGCCTGCAAAATAGATTGATGAGATCTGGTGCTGTGATGGATACAGATTTTCCCAGAGTTCCTAAACTTGGACTAGGGGAGGTGTGGTCCTTCCAAGGGCTCCTGCAGTTTGACCATGGGATCTGTAGTTCTTCTGAGGATTCTTACAGCCCTACAGCTGTATGTGTCCCTGAAACAACGATGGCCTTGCTGCCTAGTCATGCATTTAAAGTTATCCTGTTTTAATGTATTGTGTTTATTCTTTCATCTGTTTTACCTTTTTACTGCTCACTTGTCAAGAAGCTGCCCAGATATGGGAGTCATATACCGATGCTATAAATAAAGGACCTCTTCTTTAAGTGTCCCAGTGCTGCATCAGCCAGGAGTCGGAGGAGGTGGCAGTGGTGGTGGGGGGGGGGCCTCTCTGCTGCTGCTGCTGGAACCGGAGGAAGGGGCCTGGGGGCCTGGGGGCCTGGCTTGCAACTAGGGATATGTGCATTTTGTTAATTGCTTTCCATCCCTGTTTCGCAGAAGTCAAGCATCTTTCCTTCCATTTCATCCCCCACTCATTGACAGAACTGGATTTTTCTTTTTTAAAGGGATGTTTGACTATGTTGCTCTAATTGTGTAAGTGTTTCTTAGGACTAATGCTCATTCGCGCAATTGTAAATTTGCACAAGACCCCGCCCCAGAATTTTTGTTTAAGGCAGACTGCAGGATCATGTGATGTGGAAAAAATGCACACACACCTGAGAAACCTTCAGGTGAGAGTCATAGAAATCTGAACCCATTAGAATCCATAGCA
The DNA here is from genome assembly GCA_023646645.1 of Varanus salvator macromaculatus. Lineage (NCBI taxonomy): Eukaryota > Metazoa > Chordata > Lepidosauria > Squamata > Varanidae > Varanus > Varanus salvator. The sequence goes on from JAIXND010000786.1 coordinate 13,164,884, forward strand.
GATTTCTCTGATGCCCCTGCTGGTAACACCTTTCTTTAACCCCCCTCCCCCCCCAAAAAAACCCCAAAGAAAAATCCTCAACCAAACTGAAGAGTATTTGGGGGTTCTGATTCATCTCAAGCAGTTCCGCCTTGCCACTGCTTCCACGGGGTGGGGGACCTGGACCTTGTCCTGAATGGGGTTGCACTCCCTCTTAGGGACAGGGTTTGCAGCTTGGGAGTGCTCCTCGACCCTGAGCTGTCATTAGAAGCTCAGGTGACGGCGGTGGCGAGGAGTGCCTTCCTGCAGCTTGCAAATTCCTTCAGCTTCGGCTGATACATCAGCTGCGTCCCTACCTGGAGAACGATTGCCTGGCGACAGTGACACACGCGTTGGTAACTTCCCGACTAGACTTCTGTAACGCACTCTACGTGGGGCTGCCCTTGAAGACGGTCCAGATACTTCAATTGGTGCAAAACAAAACTGCCAGGTTGCTGATGGGGACTGGGTGTTGTGCTCCCCATTGAAGTCTGGGCCCAATTCAAGGTGTTGGTTATGACCTATAAAGCACTTAACGGCTTGGGACGTGGTTATGTATAGGAGCGCTTGTGTCCATATGTGCCCTCCCGCCCCTTGAGATTGGCGGCAAAGGCCCTTCTCCAGGAGCCCTCCGTGAAAGATATTAGGAGGGTGAGTATCCGGAGCAGGGCCTTCTCTGCAGTGGTGCCCAACTTATGGAATGCACTCCCCAGAGAGGTCCACCTGGCACCGTCATTATTTGTTTTTCAGCGCCAGGCCAAGACCTTTTTATTTAAAAGTTATTTTAATTGTTAACTTACGAATTGTATTTATGGGATTTTTAGGTATATGCCGAGATGCTTCCGTTTTTTTAACTCTAATTGTACAAATTGTTTATTTATGTTTATTTATTATTGTTGTAAGCCGCCCCGAGGCTTTTTGCGAATGGGGCGGCATAAAAATGGTTTAAATGAATAAATAAATAGATAGATTGAAATGAAGATTTTACTTGATGGAAGCAAATATCCAAATACAACTTGCAGCAAGTTCTTGCTTGTGCCAATGAAGACAATAGTTGTCTCCCTGTTGAAGTCTTGTTGAACCTGTTGAAGAATCTCTCCTGTTGAAGTAAGATGATGCATGGCACAGGATCACGCAGAAAGGAAGTGATGTCTGCAGAGAGCAGCTCTGGATCTGAATTTCACATTTTAATGAATGCAACTTGAATGCAATCCATTTAGGAGAAATATTTTCATGTGGAATCCTTTAATCTAGCTACACACGATTACCCAGTAGGTGTGATTTTTGTGGCTGTCTTCTCTTAGCCAAGGCATTAATGTCCAAATCAAGATTTATGACAGACACCCTTAAAATGTCATATAAATGTTCATCTGTAAGTCTTGACCTACATTTGGATTTTACTATTTTCATCCTGGAAAAGGTTTGTCCACAGATATATGTAATGCCAAAAACTCTGAACATGCCTGCAGAACATTTCTTTTGGTTGATAAGTATATCAGGTGGACCACGATAGAAATCTAAGAGACTGTTTTCAGCTGGGGATTTTCATAGAAACATAGAAACAGAGCGAGTCAGAAGGGGTCTCCTGGGCCATCTAGTCTGACCTCTGGCACCGGCCGGCTCTGCTCACGACATGCCCACCATGTGGACGTCCAGCCTATTCTTGAACACCTGCACCGGTGGGGCCTCAACAACCTCTCGTGGAAGCCCATTCCACATCCTCGGGGTCCTGACTGTCTGGAAGTGCTTCCTGGCATCCAAATGGAACCTTGTTTCCCTGAGCTTGGCTCCGTTGGAGCGCGTTCATTTGGATCAACACAAAGAAGAGAAGAGACCCCACCTCTATGTTTCTCAGGGATATTGGGGCTTATGCACAGGCTGGAGAAGTTTTAAACATGGATTCTGAATCTGACCTACTAGATGGCAGAGTTACAATCCTAAGTACATTGAATACTATGAGGTTTATTTCTGAATAAACACACTGCATTGAGGTTTAAATCTACACATGCTAATACTTTAAAGATGAGGGGCCTTCAAAAAAGGGGCAGGTAGAGAGAAAGAGCGAATGAAAGGGAAGCCTCCAACCTGGAGCAGAGGATATGCTGTTGAGTTGGCCGTGAGTTATATGCAGGGGGCACATGTGTAGATAGAGCCTTCAATATGGCAATGCATGGAGAGGGAGAGTGACAAGGCTGAGTGGTACAGAATGGCCAAGATGCTGGTATGGAGGATAAGACCAAGCAGGGGCTGATGGAAGGAACCATGGAGATAAGAATAAACAGTTGTGTTTTTGTAAGAAGCGGACGGGAAAACAGCAGTAGATGGTGCTGCTTGAGGCAGGAAGAACGGTGTGGGTCTGAGGGAAAATGCCTTGAAGGTGATAGCAGTAAACAAACAGGTTAGGGGGCCATACAGAGAGAGGTTGGAGGCCCCATGTGGCCCATGGGCCGCAGGTTGAGGACCCCTGCTTTAGGTGACCAGCCTAGTATAGAGATAAGCGACCCTAAGAGGCGACGAGAGAAGGAGTTTTGAAGTTGCCATCAAGAGCTGCACACCTCATTCGGGGTCCTGATCTATAGGCTCCCTGGCTGAGGAAGGCTGCCATATTAGATGGCACAATGCAAGCACTCTTAGGTGAAGTACAGACGTGTACGGCAGCGATAGGAAATCTGTGCTCTCCCCATGCCTGGGTCACAGCTTTCATAAGTCCCAGCCGATGGAGTGTAATCTGGAGTCTTTGGCATGCTGTGGCTTGGCCAGCCCCTGGTGCACGGTGTACTTCCTTATCAGGACATGTGGCCAAGAGCCACCGATTAACTGACCCCAAGTTCTTTAATTGTCTGACAATCCACAGAAGTCTAATTTATCTTGGGAAGCAAAAAACTGCTCTGAAAAAAAGCTCACAGTTGAGCATGTTCATAACTGAATGAGGTGCATTATATGCCCCCACCTTCGTATTCTAGCGCATGTTCGCCCCCCCGCACCCTCCCCACTCCAGTTTTCCTTAAGGCTAATTTTCTGATTGATGAATTTGTACATAACTTTCAGAGCTTTCTACAGCTCCTGGGAAAGCTTTCTAATAGGGCCAGTCAGTCACTGGAACTTTTACTTCTACTGAACACCAAGATCTGGCAAACTGCCTGTGATTAAAATAGTCTCTGTTCTGCATTAAACAAAATCCATTTCTCAAGCAACAATGTATTGGCTGGGAATGATTTGGTGGTGCTTGTGCTTGAGTGGAAGTATTCCCATCAGGGGGCCATCCTCTGAAATGAAGATGGTGTGTGTTCTGAAGAGAGGTTGGTCTTTCCTTAAAAGTGGCCAGTCATTTTTTTCCCTGCTATGCATGACAGGAGACAACAGCTAAGGCATGTCAAAATGCAAAGCAGAAAAGAGAAAGGCAGAGAAAAAGAAGAGAACCAGTTCGTGTAATTCCCTCACGGTAATCTGAAAAGGGTCATTTGGAACTTGATTGCTTGCTGAAGATTAGTTGATTTTTCTTCATTGGACACTTATGTCTGGAAGATGTTTCTTCAATGGCTCATTAAAGCTGGAGTCTAGCGCCAGACAGGCATGGTGGAGCAGATACCGAGTACTGGGAGGGACGGAGGGAGGGAGGGCAGGCAGCCATTAGGAGTTGCAAACAGGGTTTGCCAGCAGAGCTTTTTGCCTTGAAAGCAGTGCTGACCATATCATGAAGCCGGCCCAAGTAGTCACCTCAGGCTGCAGGTGCTGAGAAGCGACAGCAAAATGTTGGCGGGCAGAGCCCTGTGCCATGTGGGCTGCCCTGAGACCCTTATGCTGGTCAGCTGTCTTCGGGTACAGTGCCCCATTGCTTGAGCGAAAGAAAGATTCAGCAGCCAAATGTCTGCATCCATATATACCTGCCTGCCCCCTACGATCGACAGTGTATGCCCTTCTCCGGGAACCCTCCGTGAAGGATATTAGGAGGGTGAGTACCTGGAGGAGGGCCTTCTCTGCGGTGGCGCCCCACCTATGGAATGTGCTCCCCAGAGAGGTCCACCTGGCACCATCATTATTTGCTTTTTGGTGCCAGGCGAAGACCTTTTTATTTAAAAGTTATTTTAACTGTTAATTTATTATTATAGTATTTATCGATTTTAATACATAGCTGAGATGGTCCAGTTTTTAAATTATTGATTGTTTTTATGTCTGTTGTGAGCTGCCCAAGGCTTTGTTGCGATGGGGGCAGCATAGAAATGTTTTAAATAAATAAATAAATAAATAATCTTGTGCTGCCTGATCCCTGCTGAATTGGTGGCTGCAGTTCTACACTTTGGCCACCTGCAACAGTGGCACTGTTGAGCAATGAGAGCAAGCTACATAGAAACATAGAACATAGAAACAGAGCGAGTCAGAAGGGGCCTCCGGGCCATCTAGTCTGACCTCCGGCAACAGCCAGCTCCGCTCATGACATGCCCACCATGTGCATGTCCAGCCTGTCTTTGAACACCCTCACCGATGGGGCCTCAACGACCTTCCTTCCACCACCAAGCCGCCACGATTGTGCAGAAATACTACTGGCCACATTCCAGGTTCAACACTTAGGGGCCTGACACTGCCTTTGTGCAGCATGAGCTGTCCACACCTTCCTCCAGCCAAACACAAAGGGTACAATCAGGCCTGCAATGACACTGCTAAGCACTCACTGCTTGACCGGGCTCCCAGTCCAGCAGCAGGGTCCAGCACAAGTCAGACCATGTGTTAGCCCTCTGTACATTTCTTGTAATGCCTGGAGCACAGTTACACTGGGGCCAGTCAGGAATTGAAAGGGCAGCTGGGATCTGAGCACCTGGTGCAGATTGCAAGCACCAGCTAAGCCGAGCACAGCAGGGACTCTCCCAAAGAGCCTTGGCCCAATGCCCATTGGCCCTGGGACCAGGCCTTGGATGCAGCCCAAGAGGGCGAAGTTGGAGAGGTTCTCTTACCTGGGGTTCAGTGCAAAAGTCTTCCACAAATTATAACCAGTGATTATAGGTTTGGCCTGAGAAGGGAACCATTTTCTAGGCCTGAGTTCCCCTTTGCTGCCTTTAATTGCATTATGTGCCATAGTGGGAAGTATCTGGAGAATGATTCCCCCCCCCCTGTTAATTCTTCTTGACTATATCCATCAGGCTACTGCTCCTGGACATTTAAATGGCAGATAATACTCCATTTGCATATGGTGACACATCTACAGCTGTCATTAGACCCAATTTGCACACATAATTTGCTTCTTGAAGCCTCCATGGCTGAATTTTATCTAGAGAAAGGAAGGTCAGGCAAGTTTAATTGATTGTATAATGCAATTGAAGAGACTGGCAGGGATCTGGGGCCATTTTGGGACAGCTGTCTTCAAAACCTAAAATACTCAGCAGCTGTGATAGCAGCGGGATTATGATGAGTACATATGGCACTATGTTGCCTGTGATTGGCCAGTTGCTCCAAAATGGTCAGTGAAGAGCAAGGCAGGTTCCAAACACACATATTACCATAACAAAGTTCTTTTCCATCTGATTCCCTCCCATTTGTGGGACTGGGATGGTCTTAGTAGCTCCAGAGCATGACCATAGTTGGAAAGGGGAATTCCTTTTTGTTGAGCTTCTTAGATCTCATTGTGGCTTTGCATATGGGAGATGTCACTATTTTAGCTATTCCTAAAATATCTTTATGCTACTTTCCTAAAATATCTTGATGCTACTTTCATGAATTGAGTGGATCGCCTTAGCCCAGGGGTGGTGAACTCCTTCAGCTCAAGAGCTGAACTTTGGAAACAGTCTTGGGGGTTTCATTCAAGTGCCAATTGTGATTAAACACTATCCATGGCCAGTAGTCCTAATGACTCTGCTTCAACCAATACCAGAGTCATTGTACCTATGTACACCAGCTGCTGGGGATCATGGGCGAGAGGGTGCTGCTTCTGAATTTCCTACAAGCAGTTAGCTGGCCGCTGTGTGAACAGAATCCTGGGCTAGTGGTACCCCAATTTGATCCTGCAAGGCTTTTTAATGTCCTATGGTGGGTGGAGACAAAGGAATAATAAGGTAGGAGAAAGAGGTAGGGCCAAAATGTCAGCACATTTTAGATTAAAACACTTCTGCCTATAGCTAAGCCTTAGGGAAGGCATTTTAACCTTTTAGATTGGGGGGAAATTGTTTGAGGGTCACCATCCAGGTCCCTGCAGCTCTCTAAAAAGCTCTCCCCCACTTTTCTGCCCCTCCCCGCCTTTCCTCGACCATCAACTGTTGGGGGAGTTCTCAGGTTGCTGAGATGGGATGGTTTGCTCACATTGCCGAAGGCTGAGACACTAGTAGTTTTGACAAGTGGTTTGTCAGCTTCCTAGAAAATGTTGTCAAAATGCTGGGTTTTGAAAATGCTTGGAGGTTTTTTCCAAAAAAAAACGTTGGACCATCTCATTCTGAGATTCTTTCAGTCTCTATGGAAGATTCCACAGGAGCTTCCCCTTGCAAATTCCTACCAACAATAACCTCCCCCCCCCAACCCTTTGCAGGAATTTGTGTGGACAGGGGACTTTCTGGTGAACTGGAAGGGGGCAGCCTGGAATCTAAGGACTTTCAGTTTCTATCCCCACCCCTGACATTGAGAGGCAGGAATGCAAGAAAACTTTAGCTTACCCCACTTCCCTTCTGATATCCATCCTGCTCTCAAGAACTAACAGGCCAGAAGAAGGAGCTTAGGGCTGCTTTCATTGTGGGTCCCGTCCACCAACATTGTGGGTTCTCTGTGGCCAACTTCTTTCGCAATGGCATATGGAAGCTGGGTGGTGTGATGGCACTTTTGGATTGGTAGGGATTTTGGGCTCATTGTCTACCTGGATCAGAATTCCCTTTCCCCCCCGAGTTTCTCTGTATGCCTCACAGTAGCTGGAAGGCAATGGTTTTCCCAGCAATAATCAATTGTACCCTTGTAATGCACGTGAAGGGATGCAGGTGGCGCAGTGGTTTAAACTGCTGAGCTGCTGGGCTGGTTGATCGAAAGGTCGACAGTTCGAATCTGCACACGGGGTGAGCTTCCGTGCTCCGTCCCAGCTCCTGCCCACCTTGCAGTTCGAAAGCATGCAAACGCAAGTAGATAAAAAGGTGCCACTTTGGTGGGCAGGTAACAGCGTTCCGTGCACTTCGGTGTGTAGTCATGCCGGCCACATGACCACGGAGACTGTCTGTGGACAAACGCTGGCTCCCTCGGCCAGGAAACGGAGATGAGCACCGCCCCCAAGAGGCAGCCATGACGGGACTTTCATGTTTAATGGGATTGCTTGGCCATGAATAGGCACTTAAGGCCCATCCTGATGGAGATGAAAAATTCAAAATGGCCTGTAATAGGAACCGATGCAGCTGCCTGGACTCTCCTTGGGACGGAGGGCTCGTTTATGGGGACGGCCATGATGGGTACCTTCAGTTCAATGTTTACTACTACATCACTTTTCCTTGGGATTTCTTTTTCCTGCTAATGACCTACTAATGACACCCGCAGATTAGGAAGGAGTAGGCAGTATTGTGCTGACAAACCCCTGCAGGATTCTAACCCTATTCCATCCACTTGCAAAATGCTGTTTTTTGTGTTTTTGTTTTGTTTTTGAAAAGGTATATATTCTGAGCTTTGTATAGAAAGATTTGGCAACCAGTTCTGCAAAATGCCTATTTTCCAACTCAGACAAGGTTCCCATTCACAGTCCATCTTTCCCCACATACTTAGATTCATACTTATATTTTAATAGCTAAACCCCATGCAGGCAAAAAAGAAAAAGAAAAGAAATATGTCCACAATGTTACAGGAAATGTAAAACTAATTGCCTTCCTTGCTTGCTTCTGTTTAGGTTGCCAGGGCTTTAGTATTCTTAACATCCCACTGGAATTGACTTAATGCCATAAGGACCCCTCCCCCTTTTATGGTATGTAAAACCTAGGTGAAGAGAGAAGGCAGCTGGTCTTTCAGAGGGCTCTTCTTTCCACTCCCCAAACATCTTAAATATTTAAGAAAATGTATTAGTTAGCCTCACCCTGGGAATTGCACTGGACAAGAGAAACATTCTCTGCTGGTTGGCATCTGATAATCCCACTTTACTACGGCTGTGAAAAGGTAATAAAGCCAGCCATTACTGTAACGTGTCTGGTGCTTTCTCCCTTCCAGATCAGTCTCCTTTGCATTTAGCAGCTTCTACTGTCTCCAAATGGCAGCTCCTCTTTCACATTCCCTCCTGGAAAACCCAGACTTGGACCTCTTCCAGGTAAATCAGGCTGTCACTCCAAAACTACTCCTGTACTTATTCTCTATCAATAACCCAACCACACCAGGCTTCACTTGAGAGTGCATGCCATAAAGTGGCCACTTTCCAATCACTGAAAAAGGACATGCCAAGGTACACCTGTGTGTAGTGTGACTGTGACATTCTGCAATGGAAACTGAGCTTTCCCTGTTTGAAATATCTTCAGCCCACTCCCCATATGGATCAGTGCTGTGCATTCTAGCCAGTACTCATCTCTTTGTGTTCACCAGGGATCCACTTCATCATATATTTTCCAGTCTCTGCTGCAGAATACCTGTTTGCAATCATTCATTCATTCACTCTTTCAGCCTGCTTGTTTTAGGGCTACAGCAGTGAAAAGGCAACCCACCACCACCACCACCACCATGTCCACTTCCTTGCCCACACCATTCCCAACTCTGGACATCTTGGCAAGATTACCAGTTTCTTGGAGTTTCACTTGCATTAAAGTGAACATGAGTTGAAGCTCCCTTGGGATGTTCTGGCTCAAAGGTTTGGGAATGATGCAGCACTGCATGTGTGTCCTCACCCTTACTAGAGATGGGAAGAACTGGGGAACAAAGAAACCTAAAAGAAATGAGAGAAACCCCATTAAAACTTGGGGGAAAGGTTGTCCCCCACCCCTGGCTTTTCCCCTTCCCCACATCCTCCCAGGATAAATGAAAAATTTTCTCCGGTGGTTCCTCACATCTTATCTTTAGTTCCTAGCTGTTTATCCCTCAGAAAAGCAGGCTGAATTCCTGCATAAGCTTACTGTACTCCTTTCTCTGAAGAAAAGCAATGATGGCTTCTAGAATAAATTTTTTAAAGGCAATGCCAATTTCAGCAGAATTAACAATGATGCTAAAACACAGGTAAGTAATCATGAAAACAAAGTGACAGTAAATCGAGATAATCAGAAGCTCCTTCATCAGGTGTTTTGTTCCTCAAATGTCACCTTAAAAGTGTCAGGCCTTTAGCATACAGTGGGAACCCTGCAGTGATGGGTCCAGGTGAACCCAGGTGAGAGGACTGTATTCTCTTTCCAAGGCAGGGATCCTATGCACTTGCTTCTTTGTACTGGGCCACATGGACCCCCCAGGGCAACTTCCAGGATTGGAACAAGAACAAAGCAAGTTCAAAGCAATGGTGTCCTGAGCTGTGATCGGCCTTCTGAGTAAATACGTTACTCCAGAGCTCCTTTTCCAATGGACTTTATCGTTAGATGCCTCTGAGTTCCAGAGTGAAAGGTTGAGCCCTCTTTAACACCCATCATTCCCTTGCTGCTTTATAACTGCTTCAGCATCTTGTTCCTGGGGACAGAGGACTCTAAAATTGTGCTTGCTGCATTTTTCCCATTTCTTGCCCAATTGAACCTTCCACTGGTGCTGTCGCCTGGCAACCAGTGCCAGCTCCTCAAGAAGAGGGACTTTTATGCTGGGCATAAAACAACAGGCCCCAATGCCAGGTCTCCACCCAGGCAAGCAAGCAAGCAAATCAATCAATCAATCAATCAATCGGCTGCATCAATGCAAGATGGGAATACTTGGTTCAACAGTATTGAGAGTGAGAGGGACCCCGGAGTTGTAGACAGCAAGCTAAATAAGAGCCTGTGGTGTAAAGCAGCTGCAAAAAAAGTCAAACACTATTTCGGGGTGCATAAATAGAGGGATCACCTCCAGAAAAAGGAGAACTACTCATTCCCCTCTACTCTACTCAGACCTCACCTGGAACACTGTGTTCAGTTTTGGGCACCCAAACTTAAAAGGCGTGCTGATAATCTGGAGAAGATTCAGAGGAGGGCAACAAAGATGATGCAGGGCCTGGAAAATACTCTTACGATGAGAGGCTGAAAGAACTGGGTCTGTTCAGCCTTGGAAAAAGAAGGCTACGTGGAGACATGATGGCACCCCACAGGCACCGCGGAGGCTGTCACAAAGATGGAGGAGAAGAGCTATTCTCACTCATCCCAGACTGCAGGACACGGAACAAGGAACCGAAACTGCAGCACAGCAGGTACAAGCTGGACACAAGGAAGAGCAGTGCGACAGTGAACCAGCTGCCAAGAGAGGTTGTCTGCCCTTGCACACTAGAGGCGTTCAAGAAGCAATATCTTATTTTATTTATTTATTTATAACATTTTTATGCCGCACCCATTGCAGAAGCCTCGGGGCGGCTTGCAAAGAAAATAAATAAACAAAGAATAGAATAACATTAAAAAATTTGGAGTATCTCGGTAATAGACGGTTACCTGGGGGAGGGTGGGCGGTGTAACCTGCCTCCTGCAGCAGCGGGGGTGGGACTCGATGGCCTTCTTGGCCCCTTCTGGCACTACTAATCTATGATGATGATGATGATCTCCCCAATCAAGTAATACATCACAACAATTGGCTTTTGACTAGAAAGCAGCAACACTGCAGCCAACACAATAATTCCCATTGAACCATCAGGTCTGAAGGCCAGGCAGGTTAAAAACACATCTTCCCAATACTAAAACCTAAGCAAGCCCCACGAAGCCAAGAGCCGCTTCAAGCTCAGGAGAGCTGGTCCTGTCTTGAGGAAGCACAAGGTCACTGCTTCAGGTGGCAGAAGCCAAGGAGTGGCAGCAAGCAGGAGTGGGGTGGCAGAGAGAGAGAGAGAGAGAGGAGGAGGGGAGGAGAGAGAGAGAGAGAGAGAGAGAGAGAGAAGCTCGCTGCCTGACGTATATAAGCTAGCCTGCTGCCCTTGGGTGTAGAAGAGACACAGTCCAATTGCTAGCACTGAAGAAACATTTATCCATGGGGATGGATCTGGAGGGGCGGCACCTTGTCCTTCCCGTCATGCGGCAAGATGCCCTGGGCTCTCAAACACACGCACCAAGACCAGGTCTTCAGGGCAGAGCAGAGGAGGGGCAATCATTCTGGGAGTGTGGCCACCCAGGAGAGCTGCCCTCAGTGCTCACTGGGTTGGATTGCCCCTAATGAGTAATGCAAACAAACCCACGCTCCCACCCGCAAACTCCCAGCAGTACTTCCCCCTACGATCTATAGAGTGTTTCCGCTTGGATTCTGCTCACCTGGGACATCGGTGTTTTTCTGGAGTGAGCTGATAAGCTATCAGACTATCTCTCTGGCCTGATCAAATGCACATAGAATGACCTCCTCCAGTGCTCCTCTCCCTCCCTCCCTCCTCCCTCCCCGTCTCCGTCTCCGTCTCCGTCTCCAGCTCCCTTCTGCTGTGTTTCCTAAGTGTTAAACCCCTCTTGTCTGGTTTGGCAGTTAATATATACAGTCTCTCATAGCTAATATCCTGTCACAAGCAGCGGGAACCAGTTTAATCTGGTTTACTGCTTTAGCAAGTGGCGGGGGCTGGGGGAGAGAATGGAATAGGTGAAAGGAAGAATTGGACCTACTAGTAAGGATAGGAGTGATGCTGCCGTCAGGTAACAAAGCAGAGAGTCTGCCGCTTCGGAGACACGTGCTCAAAAATGGAAAATGCTGGCATGTCGGTCATGCATTCAGCAGGCAGCAATCGGAGCTGTTCTGCAGAATCCCGGGGCCAGCGCACGCATTCAGAAGCGCCGAGCCGGCGCTGGCGTGCTTTCCCTGGGCTCGCCTACCTGGGCTGCAGGCGCCTTTGCCTGAGGCAGTTCCTGCTGTGTTTGCACGCTCCCTCCCTGCTGGCTGCGGGGCTGGCAGTGGGGCAGCCAGAAGATGAGGAAAGTATCATGGCAAGGCGGGAGAAGGGAGGGGTTCATTCGCATACAGATTATACGTCTTGATTTGCATGGGTAGATGCAAATGAGGAAACAATCATCATACTTCAAGCAGAAGTGCCGGGAACCCCCACCGGTGCGCAACACTGTGACCTGACCAGGTTACTCATGTGCCCGCCTGCTCAGTTGCAAAGTAGCCCAAGTTCGGACTGGGGGGCGGGGGTGTGAGGGCTCCCTGGACTTTGGTCCACTTTGCTTTGGCCACGAGTCCCCATTCCTGGCAAGCACAGCCAGCACCCCCTTCTGAGCCATGAGCAGCAGCCCTGGTTGTGTGAGGATTGCTGCTGGACCTGGGTTCTCCCGCCGTCTGAACCCAGCAGCACTAAGCAGCCATGATGTGTTACCCACAGACAACCCATGAAGTGAACCCGTGGTTTGTTCTTAGGTGGGGAACTTCATCTTGCTGCCCATGATGGGCTCCCCCGCATGCACTCCTTTGAGTGTAGAAGGGCTCATTTAATAATTACGTACCCATCTCTGCCAGGGCACCATGTCCTTGCTGTGCTGCAATCTCATTTTAACTTGCTTGTATTTTATCTTGCAACTGTTACGTATATACAGATATGGCACTGTGGGGCCTTTGAAGCATGGACCCAATCCAGCCCTCTGGGGTTCCAGCCACAATCACATTCCCCAGCTGTTGAGCAGGGAGTGGTTCCCCCCAGCTTCTGCACACCCTCTTTCCCCTAACTTCCCCTATTAAATTCCTCTCCTAAGGCTCAGTAACCAACACTAGGAGCTCTAAACTTAAATATTATATTTTTTTAAAATGGTGTTAGGGGTGTTTTAACCTTTTCTTTTCTTCATTATATGTCTATCCCACCTCTTTTCCTCCCAAGAAACTCAGGGCAGCTTCCATGGTTCTCTTCCTCTCAATTTTATCCCCACACCAACCATCCTGCAAAGTAGGCCTGGCTGCGAGTGCCTCTGGTCCGGCCCCCTTTGCCCTCCGCCTCAGCCTCTCAGAACTTCCCTGGAGGGGGATTTGGCCCTCGGACTGAGTGAGGCTCCATCACCCGGCATTATAAACATGCAAAGGGACAGGACGGAGAAAGGAAAGAACCCCTTGCAGGTTTAGTAGCTATGCAGAGGGAAAGGCTCCTGACATCAACTTAGCTTGTCATGCTGGATTGAAGGAAAGTTGTACTGGCCAAAGTTCCCAGTTCCATTAAATGTACCTTTAATACATCGATTTCCAGCTTTGCTAATTCTGCTCTCTACCAAACAAGGAACTCAATATTTTACTTTTCATAGTTAAAAATAGCAATTCCTTTTGCACGACTATTTCCCCAGAAAAGAAGGTCCTACAAATTAAACAAAGCAAAGTCAAGGATTCACCTTGACATGCTGGCCGTCTCCATGCCAGGACCACTGCAGGAAAGGGTTTTTTCATGTGTGCAGCCCCTGCAATTCTGTACCACCCAGTTCTGCCCAATGGGATACAACTATTGCTGCAACCCTTTGCACACTTACCTCGGAGTAAACTCACTGAACACATTGGATTTCTAGCACAATCCTATGCACATTTCCGCAGAAATCAAGTCAGACATCCAAAGTTTCTCACCCAAACCCAAAGCATTCAAGCCCTTCTCTGTGCTTATGTTTGGACTCCTTCGATTTTTCTTCTCCTGTTTGTGAAACTGTAAACATGGATTTACACATTACAAGAAAAGGAGCTCTCTCTTGCCGCCGCTTATCAGTGTTGGCAGATGTCACTACACAGAAGATGCGGTGGACCTTCTATTCTTCTCTCGTGCGGCAATGCAACGGTATAGACTGCGCTTGGTTCTGTACACAGTGCCTTTATTATCCTTGCTGAGAGATGCTTACCATAAAGGTAAATACCACATTTACAGGAAGGCTCGAGGCTAAGTTGGGTTTTATTCAAAGAAACCCACTCTGTTACCGGCTGTGGTAGCACATATGCTGAAAAGCGTAGCCCACAGGGCAGACATCCTGTGCTAAAATAGGCTTTGTTTAATTGCATTCATAAGAAGGGCTCCATTCTGAAATGGCTTATCTTTCTATGCAGAGTGAAGTGGGGAGGGGAGAAGAAAGCCACACGTCCTGACTTGCCATGCAACGGGCTTCTGAATGTGGCTTTTCTGAAGGCAAGATGTGGCTGCAGAATACCTCCGGACAGAGCCCTGTCACGCTGATTTGCAAATGCAACCCAAATACGGTGCATACACAGCTTGGAGTAATACAGATACAGCCAGATTAAACGATTGTTAAAAGGTCTAACAAACAGAACTGACGAAAATATGTGGTCAGCCTAGCAGCAAAAAAAATGCAGCATCGCCTCCCTCACAAGGCAGGATTGAAAGAACAGGCTGGAAGACAAACAACGGACACAGACATCTAGATTTAATTCTGCAAGGCATTTGAAGAACTGTGTTTAGAGATTTTAGCACTGGTATATTTTCCTACTTGTTTTAGCTGGCCTTTCATTATGTGCCATTGCTTCCATCTCTGATTATTGCTTGTATTTATGTTTTTAATTTCCTGTGCATTGCTCAATTTTTGGGCAGTCTAAAAGTACAGCAAAAACTCTATTGGACCCACAGGCACCCTGTAAAAAATGTCATGGGATGAGACCAAGAGCACAAATGCTGTTTGCTAGGGCTGAAGGTGCCACAACAGTATCGGGTTTTGAATAAGGACAGTTGCATGTGACTTTGGAAGCTCTGATAAACTTCCATGGACACGGTATCACTCTCACAAACTCTTTATCCCTTTAATATGGTCCACCATCACAGCAGCGGAAGCTCATTCAACCAACCCATTCAGGTATTTTCACAGAGCGAGGGCAATAGCACTCTTTAAAAACTCGCCAGTTTGGAGCATTAACACCTTGGGAAGGGAAGGGAAGGGAAGGGAAGGGAAGGGAAGGGCACATGTCCACCAGTTGCTGGGGGTGTGACACATGGCACTCTGTGTGGGCTTTTCATGACTATCTGGCTGTCACCATGGAATCAGAATACTGGACAAAATAGGCCTGGGACCCGATCTAACACAGCTTTCTGTATGTTCTTATTGCCTGTGTAGAAGAGCCTCGATTGATTGATTGATTGATTGATTGATTGCATTCCTATGCCACCCCATAGCCCATAGGCTCTCTGAGCACTTTACAAATTTAAAAGACATATAAACAACCAACAAAATAATCATATTTCAATAAAACTATCAACAATAAAACCAATGCAACAAGATCAACAGCTGCAGCAATTATAATAAAATTGATGCACAGCATAGGAGCAGTAATGACACAATCAATATTAAACCAACCCTTACCTATTAAAATATCTGGAAAATAAAACTGCTTTTGCCTGATGCTGAAAAGAGAGCAAAGATGGCGCCAGGCACACCTCCTTAGGGAGCATGTTGCAAAGATGGGGTGCTACTACTCCTGGTTGCCACCCCCTAACTTCTTTTTGAGGGGGTTCCCTGAGAAGGACCTCAGCGGATGATCTTAGGGGCCAGGTAGGGACATACATGCCAAGGCGTTCCTCCAGATAACCTGCTAATGCAAGCATATGGAGTGATCCAAAGGGGCCACCCAAACGCCAACCACGCTCATTCTGAAATGGAGATGAATGTCATTTCCCAATGCCCTGTGGGACTCACAATAACAGGGCAGAAGGTGTTCTTGGAGGATCAACCCCCACCCCCCCGGCCTCCTTTTTTTAAAAAGCATTACAAACAGTTCCACTCCTGGGATTGCACTGGGAGAGAAATAATTCAAACCAGGAGCTGCTTTTCCTGTTCCAGGTGTACGTCAGGAATGGAAGTGAATTTGATCTGCGGGTCCACAGCATGAATTCCAGGTGGGTGGTGGCCACCGACCTTTTCCCCAGAGCTGTGTTGTCAGAGGGGCACCAGCCACAGATCTTTCTGTAGCCTCATGGAGGGTGGGGTCTGCCTGCCTCCTTCCATCTTCCAAGAGGAATGTCAGTCTCACCTGGGACACCAACCCAAAGATGGTGACCCAGTGTTACATTCCCCACCTGCATGGACATTCGATGGTTATTCATTTGTTCAATGGCTTGTCTATCTGAAATCTCCCACAGCATAGTCCCATACCTGTCTACTCAGCAGTAGCCCCCACAGCGTTTGAGGGACTGCAGCCTAGCTCTGTCCTGAATCCATCTGACCAGGTTGGTGAGACTTGGCCTTTGTTACAACATCACTAGGGTCTTCTGTTGACTTCTCTTTCTTTTCTTTGAACAAGGGCATGGGACCCGTACTTGGCAAACATATTAGTTTTTCAATGACTGCCTCAGCCTTCTCATTCTAATACATTAAGTATTACACATGCTCCGCTGCTGCAAAACTAGCATAATCTCAGCCTGAGGGCATTGAATTTGTCATTCGTATACTTATTGAATTTGTAACCAAATATACTTTCTTAGTCCATTGCTAAACTGTGAAAATGACTGAAGGCAATTGACAAAAGCCTTCTCAGATTCAGGACCCACCTTCACTCCAAGAGAATGCACTGCTCTTTACCAGGTACTATCAGAGTTTGCACGACAGGTCAAGCGACGGTGTCTTCAAACTGAGAACAGGGTTGTCTGGGCTCGGCTTGGAATCCTGCATGCTCGCCTGCCCTCTGTACTGGGACTAAATGACTTGCTGATAAGAGGGGAAAGGGAGTGCCTCATGACCCCTCTGGCAAACAAGTCAGGCAGCATCATGCAAGTCTACATCATGCAGGTGTGGATTGTTGCATCATGCATATCTGGCCACGTGCATGGCAGTCTGGTGCCCTCCCAGTGTTTGGGACTACAATTCCTAGCATGTCCTACTGGTGGGACCTGACAGCTGAAACATCTGGAGGACAGCAGGTCCTTGACTCAGCTGTTTTTGTGCAACATGCAAACATTGATGAGAAAACTGAAACTTTCCCAAGTAAGCTTGATCTACTGTTAGGGTGTTTGTTTAAAACGTATGTTCTGCAGTGCAATCCCACCTGGGTCTACTCAGAAGGAGGCCTCACTGAGTACAACATCCTGGATCAGCACACAGCCTGAATCCTCAGTGCAGGTTACCAAATTGCTATTGGTAGCATCATTTCTCTCACACACACATGGAATGCAAAATATTTGTATCAGAAACTGGGCCACTGTTTCTCCAGGAATATACATCAGCATAACCGTCCCATGAACATCTTCACCAATGTCATATGTGCCTCCTGTAGAGTCTTCCTGAACAGTTCGTGGCATGTCAAAGATTTACCACTTGGCTGAACATTTTATTTTCAGAGAGGGAGAGAGAGAGATGCTTCTAAGACGCTGGTGCTTTGGTGTGTTATTCATTCAACGTATTTACATGGGAATTACAGCTTGCGATACTTGTCCCATCTGCTTTTAACTCTGCAAGGAAAAAAAGGTTGGTGTTGGTTGAGCAGGGCTCGTCCATCCATCCCTTGCTCTGCGGTGGGTGTGTGGGTTGTGCATGGCAGGTTTCTTTACCGATTGTGTGTGGTGCTTGCAAGACCAGAGAAACCCTAGGACCCACTGAGCAGCAGGGCGAGGGGCAGCAACTCCCCACCCTTTTCTTCTCCCACCCCTCGCGCAGAAGAGTTTCTTTAAAAAAAAATCCCAGATTCACATGGGAGAGCCCTTTCTGTACTGAGCCACTCTGGACATACTATTGCTTTCATAGCGCTGTCCTCAAGAGATAACAGATACACCAGGAGGCAAATTTCTAGTTTGGTCATCTCCCTGATACACTAGTGTTCCACATGCAGGGTGGGTTGTTTTACAAACAGAAAGAGAAAGTGAAAAATGATACCAAGTGCACATGCAAGAGCAACCCTTTCACATATGATCCATAAAGAAATTCAATACACTATATTGTTCAATGTTTTTGTATTAGGATGTCCACGAAACACATGACTCCAGAAAGAGGAGAAATGCATGGTACCCTTTTGCATGCAATGGGTGTGTGACAGTTCATAGGTATCGGGGCACATTTAGAAACGAGTCCTATTGTTTGAGCAGAATGTGATCCGCTGCAGCCCATAGTTGGGAAATCAGTGACTTTGCACCTGCTGCCAAGTGGCAGCTGGCTGGGCAGCTTCACGGACCCCACTTGCCCTTCTTATGGTCCTGCCTCTTCACAGGGACTTGAACGGAGCAGTCCTTCAATGGAGAGGTGTCCTCTGTGAAGCAGAGCCCTCGGCCACCCCGTCTTATGCAACCCCCTCCTCTTTTGCAGTATTACAGCTCCCCGTGGAGAAGGAATGTCTCTTAATCCAGTTTGACTGTAGTATAGGCACGCCCTGAGATAAAATAAGAGCTTCAGTTAGGAAAAAGAAAGAAAGAATTCTTTTCATCCCCTTCAGCCTCTGATTTAAGCCTTCTAATGTTTAAACAAATCAGAAGTTGATTTGTGTTAAGGAAGGTTTTTTCTCAGTACAGTGCTGTTATGACTAATGCTATTAATAAAACAACACCATGACTTTTGCTGGTATAATCCATTCATTAATCACACAATCTTTTACAATGATGATGATGATGATGATGACTTCGTGCTGGATGAGGATGAGGATGAGGATGATTGGTGGGGGGCAGAGTCCTTTTCTAAAACTGCAGAGACTTACTGTGGTTCACTTTGAACCAAAGCGTGCAACGGGGCTACAGAGTAGTTTACAAATCTGGCTGAGGATAACCTTGGCTGACTGTGAGTCTGGTTATCAGTGCTGATATAATTCTCTGTCATGTTCAATGCTTAAAAAGGAATGGCGGG
The DNA here is from genome assembly GCA_023646645.1 of Varanus salvator macromaculatus. Taxonomy (NCBI): domain Eukaryota; kingdom Metazoa; phylum Chordata; class Lepidosauria; order Squamata; family Varanidae; genus Varanus; species Varanus salvator. The sequence continues at coordinate 13,183,675 of JAIXND010000786.1, forward strand.
AGATCTGAGATGCTTTGCATGCATGGGACTTTCCTTTGTTGTACAATTCTGGAAGGAGATAGTTAGGTAATTACAAGAGCAAGTCCAGTCATAGGTGCAGGCACACCTGCTCCTTTTGAGCTTTCGAAAGGGCACTGGAAGGTGCAGGAGATGCCACTGGGTTTGTGCGATGTCTTACTTATGCCGCACCTTTTAGGAGAAAAGTGAACGGAATGAGGAAGCTCATGTCGGGTTCTACAGAATAGGATCCCCCAGAAATGCCTCCATGCAAAAATCACATTGTAGGCAGCAGGAGCTGCCCGGAGGCGGAACCCCACATCCTCAGCATTCAGGGAGGGTGGGTCCTCCTCTTCCCCTCAGCAACCCCACTCCCCAGCCCCCCATGACCAAGATGTCCCCTGCACAGCGCTTGGGCCCTTTGAAGGCTTCGACAGGCACCTAAACGCAGCATGTGGGGGTGGGGGAAGCAGGGGAACCTTTCTTCCTGTTCAGCTGCGGATCAGAGGCAAGAGGCTTCCCTGCCTGGGCAGAGCTGTGCGCGTTGCCTGGGGAAGAAGCTGGCAGGCTGGAAGGGAGACCCAGGTGAGCTGCACCGAGGCCCAGGGCTGGACCTTTGCTGTGGGCTGGAGGTTCCCCTGCCTGCCCTAGGAGTCCCCCGTTGGTGTCTGTGGGCTGAGCACAGGAGACGGTCCCTGTGCACCAGGGGCACTGTTAGAGGAGCCCCACAGCTTTGCTTTGGAGCCCTGAACCTCTGGGAAGCCATTGCTCCGGCACTTGCTGAAGCAAAGAGACAGGAGGGCCCAGATGGTCTGTGTGGCACCTGGTTGCCCTGAATTGGCTAGCTGTTCACCCACGTGTGCTTCAGTCCCTCCGTACCTGAATGCCCCCATACTACGGCAGTGCATGTGGGAAGGGGGGGATCCAACCCTGTCTCTGCTCTGTCCAAGCAGCCCTTCTTCACAGGTCCTTCAAGCACACGCATGCATGCACACCATTTGGGGCTTATGTCCAGCAGCATAGGCAAAGGTGTGCTTTTCCCCTCTTGTCCTGTGGGACGGACCCCTCGGATTTTCCAGCACCTGCTCCTGCCTCTGCTTGCACCGTGCCATGCTTGGGTCACTCACAGCACATGCCAGCGATGCGCTCAGTCATTCAGATATGTTGCTAGGCTTGGATCGTGCTGGCTCTTTGACCTATTTTTTGTTTTTTATAGCCAGAAACTAGGGCAGCTCCTTGGATAGGCTTCCCATATCCTTGGTAACCCTGCTGTGTTACATTCTCCATATTTGACATCTTAAGGCTGGGGCACTGAGCCAAAATGTGGCATATTCCTCAGGCTTTCATTCTCTCTCTTTTTCTCCATTGAAACATAGATGTAACAGATACCTGTGCCTTCTGCAGCCCAAGAGTGGTGCCAGAGAACACTTGCAAATGCAAGATGCAGCCTTTCTGTCGAGTTTATTAAAGGTTGCTGCATTGAAGAACACTTTCCAGAGGAGGGAAAAGACAATCTACCGGAAATACTGATTATAACTTGGGCACAGCCTCTCTCTGCAGCACCCACCTCCCCTGCAGCTCTCCTCAGGTTTAGAATCTGCAGGTTCGCTTGCAAATGAGAGTACTGAGACCTAAAGCATGTGGGCTTGGTGTGGGAGCTGCAATTGTTCTGCCTGCAGTCTAACTTTAGAGGATGTATTTATAAAGCTAGCATTTTTTTTTCAATTAAATGATCTACGAGTTATGTTTTTATAAAATATATGAACGGACTTTCCATTAGAAGACACACACACTCAAGGCTGCTGGTCATATACAGTAACATGGACTGTAAGGGCACCGGCCTCGGAGGTGATAGGATGGCGTGGAGCCTTAGCACTGGGGTCCTCTGCCCTCAGGCGTCACAGCCACACTCCTGAATGTGCCTATTCACAGCATGTGTGAAAAGAGCCGTGCCAGCTGAAGCTCTCGGGGTTGCAAGAGTGCCTGGGAGGCTAAGCCAGCACCTACCAGAAACCCCAGAAAGTAAAGGCGCTCTAATTCCCCAGCAGCTGGTATGCATGAGCACCTGCATATTGGCTCAGATATTGGAATTCACACACAGCCCTCTGGAATAGCTTCCTTCTCCCCGTGTTTGCCCAGTCCTCTTTTATAGCCCACCACAAGATTATGGTCCTCTCTATATCTTATGGAAATGAGTTTCCTAGTTTGGTGGAAGTTTATGGAAATGAAATACAGTTTATAGAAATGACTTCCCTAGTTTGGTGTCAACTGGTGTCCTGCCACAGCAGGGGGTTGGACCTGATGGCCTTCATGTCCCCTTCCAGCTCTACTGTTCTTTGACTCTATGATTCTCTGTGATGCTGCATGAAGGGACACTTCCTCCTATCTGCCCCAATTCTCCTGCTAGTCTGCTTCAGGGGAGAACCCTAATGAGTTCCAGTATCGTGGCAGAAAGGGAAAATCTCTCCCCGCACACCTTCTCCACATTGTGCCTAAATTGGATCCACTTTTATCATGGCTTTCTTTGCGTTGAAAATGTGCAGCCACCCAGGGGGTGGGCAGAGAAGACCCTGCTTAGCCACTTGGAAGCGAAACAGGTCTAGGATTGTGCTGGATCACCTACCCATGCCATGCCAATGCCCCTCTACAGAGGGGCTGTCCCACATCTGGTGGTAGGCATGACAGGGACCTGAGGGGTGAGGACCAGCGAGACTCCTGGAATCTACTCCACCAACAGGGCCAGCCCAAGGTATTCTGTGACCCTCTTATCCATGTCCCACAGGCGTGCCAGTCCAATAGTACTTTAACACAGGCTATGGGGCAGAATCCTCCATCATGCCTGCAGCAGGTTGGCTTGGGGGGCACACGGCTGCAGCTGCCCTTCAGCAGCTGCTGCCTGGCATGAGTGCCTCGCTCTGCCTGACAGTGGAGCTGGCCTGGAGCGCTGAAGGGCCTTCGACTGCCTCAGCCCTCCGTTGCACAGGAATGTCTGCACGCATCACCACCTCCTCCCTGCTCCTTTGCAATCGCAATGCGTAAATACCCAACTGAAAATCCCTGTGCTGGGTGGTGGGCTTGGCGCAGCGGAGCTGACACCTTCCCCACCTCGCTCTCCCCTTCCCCTTCCCCTTGACAGCCATCTCATGTTCTTTGCCAGCGACGAGGCCATTGGCCAAACGTAAATAGGTCGCCCAATGAGCATCGAGGCTGTGCACACAAGCCGAGGTGAAAGGCTCTGCCCTTCATGGGCGATTAGAGAGAGCAAAGAGCCACCAGTCTCTTTATGGATGGGTGGTGTGTTTGTGCATGTGTGTGCGTGCATGTGTGTGTGTGCCCAAACACACCGCCCATCCATAAAGGTTGAATTGGGGCAGACCTAAATGAGAAGTCATTTAAAGTTCATTAAAGCTGACTTCAGTCATTACTGTTTCTGGACTTTCCTAAGTCTGTAAAGGTTAGGAACTGCTGAGGAACCTTTCACAATAATGCTCAGTGGGATCCTTTGCATGTTTACTTGGAAGTGAATACCGTGAGCTCAGCAGGGTTTGTTCTAAAGACAACTGCTCTTGGCATGCAATTCTGCATATTAGTTTAAAAGAGGATACTAATCAAGAGAGAAACTACAAGATTACGAAAGGAGGGTCTGCTCTCCAGTGGCTCATCTAGGTGAGGACCAAGATAGATACAGAGCAAGTCAGAAGGTGCCCCTGGGCCACCTAGTCTGACCCCCAGCCCCAGCTGGCTCCTCTCATGACATGCCTACCACATGCATGTCCAGCCTATCCTTGAACACCCTCACCGATGGAGCTTAAACCACCTCCTGTGGAAGCCCATTCCACGCCCTCGGGGTCCTAACTGTCAGGAAGTGCTTCCAGGCATCCATCTTGAATCCTGATTCCCTGAGTTTTGTTCCACTGGAATGCGTCCTGCCCTCCTCCACAGAGGAAAACAGGTCTCACCCCACTTCCGCATGACACCCCCTCATGTCACCAAGAGATCCCCTTGGAGTCTCCTCTTCCCCAGGATGAAAAACCCAGTTCTCTCAATTTCCCCTGCAATCCCCTGCAAGCTTCCCCTGCAATCCAGTCACAATCCTTGTAACCCTACACTGCACCAATTCCAACCTGAATATATCCTTCCTGTAAGGTGGAGCTGAGAATTGAACACAATGCTCCAGTTGCGGGTGCACCAGAGTCATGGCAGTAATCCTGTCTTGATCTAGAAGCCATGTTTCTGGCTTTGCAATCAAGGATGGCGTTTGCCCTCTTGACTGCCACGTCACACTGCTGAATCATGTTTAGCCTACAGTCGACCAGTACCCCAAGGTCCCTTTCACAAGTGCTGCTCTCCAGCCACTTGTCCCCTAACCTGTACTTATGACACCCATTCCTCTGCCCCAAGTGCAAGACCTTGCACTTATCCACATTGAACTCCATCCTGTTGTCTCCTGCCCACTTCCATAGTCTGTCCAGATCCTTATGGATATGAAGCACCTGCTCCTCAGTTGTGGCCACCACCCCCATTTTAGTATTGCCTGAGAATTTGAGCAGCAGACTGGTCACCCCCTCTTCCAGGTCATTGATGAAAAGATTGAACAGGATCGGTCCCAGGACAGAGCCCTGGCTGACCCCATTTGTCACTGGCTGCCATCCCGATGATTCCCCACTAATAGTTACGCTCTGCTTTCGGTCCGTCAGCCATGCCCTAATCCATCAGACAGTGCATCGGTCTATCCCGAAACTCCTCAATTTCTCAACCAGCATATAGTGGGGCATTTTGTCAAAGGCCTTGCTGAAACGAAGGTAAACCACATCCACCACATCCTCTCCATCTAGCCGCCTCTACCTGAAGCGATCTGACGGGAGCTTCTATGATTCCAAGGGGGCCTGTCTCTCAACATCTGGCATCTCCCAGCAGGAGGACTGGTCCATTGTCCACTTGCAAACCTTCCAGGCTTCCAAGGGGCATCTAGCTATCCATGGAAAGCTCTCCATTATATTACACTACTTATGAGATCACCTCATATTTCTGTTAGAGATGCAGGGAGATTCATTCAATGCATTCCTTCTGTTCAGAAATTCATTCATTTCACATTCTGGTTAATGTGAACTTACCCAAGTGTGCACTTCTGAACCACCACATGAAGTGAAACTCAGTCATCCTTTGAAAATTGCACTTCTCCAAATTTTCCAATGGGGTCTACCATAAAACATTCATATTAGGAAAATAAATGTTCAAATACATTAAATTATGAGTATTGCTTGCAGAAGATACAAGCTAAAGCTAATTAGATACAAAGCTAAATTGGATAAAAAAATCTATATAAAGATAAATGTATACAAAAATGTTTACGGATTTTCATACAAACTTACAAAACTGCTACAGTTTACTACAATGCAAAATTAAGATGACAGAAATTCTCAAAATTTGAGGTAAACCAAATTTAAGGTTGGAAAAATTAAAAACCAAAATTGAGAGATGCATTTGTCCTTAGAATCTATGTAGGGTGAAAGCTGGAACACAATTAGTCTAAGACTTCAGAAGTTTAACAGTCTGACAGATGGCTTGGCAGACAAGGTGCATGTCATGCCGATCTTCACACACCAGGAAGACATTCATATCATGTTTTACGAGCAGATGTGTGGAAATCATGACACTTGTCTTTTGTCAGCACTTGTACTTCACACATCAAATAGCCTCCAAACCATCAGAATGGCTCCTTCACATCCTTCCCTTTCAAAAACAGACCTCTGTTACGACGATATTTAGAGGTTATGATAAATTTAAACTTATAGTCATACAAAGGTATCCGAAGGCATTTCCTTGATATTTAAAACATTCCTTAAAGGTTAAAGAAAGGAAGCTACAAAATGGTAACATTGTTTGCAGGGGGAAAAGCTGAATGAGGGGGAAAATGGCTGCCTCCACAGAGGTAGCCATTACATGACCATGCTGTGATGTTTCCAGGAACAAAGCTGGCTCAGTTTGAAGCCAGCAGTGGGAGACACCTTTGTAATCCGTCAGAAACTGGGACTGTCTTTATGAACCACTGTAAACTGCCCAGAGAGCTCCTGTTACAGAAATATAATAAATAAAAGGAATACTCCAGGCACTTCTAGCATGGCTGGAAAGATACACTGAGTCCTTGCACAACAGTGGTCTCCGAGGAACTTCTGGGTGGGTCTTCCTCAGCACCCTACCTCCCCCAAGTGTGCTAGCAACAGAGGGAATGGGCGCATCGGAAACAACCAGGTGCTGAGCATATACCTCAAAACCCAGAGCAGCCAGGCTAACCAAGAGCCCCTTGTCAGCAAACTCTGAAGCCAGGTCTAATGGCTTGCAGCTGCGGCCTTGACTAGTCACTGTTCAGTTGGCACGTCTTGGTTACTAGAGCAACACTTTCATTCTACTTTCCAGGCTCCTGGAACCAACCTTTCCTGCCCTTGCTCCAGATGGCCAGGCTCCTGGTAAGGCTCTGTGCCCTTGGGTTTTGCTTGATCTGGACCGTTTGTCTTGGATTCTCCCTCGGATTCTTCTTTGGGCTGCCCCCTTGCCTGGACTGGCCATATGGAGCTTCTCATTTTTGCCTGCCTTCTGACCTGGCTTCATGGACTGGCCCCATGGCTTGCCCCTGCCATAGCAGGGTGTTCTGTGCCCCGCTATACAAGCCTGCTTGTTCCCAATTGCTTGTGCAAATGCATTAATAGACACCACACGGACCCTCAGACTCACATTCACACCGAGATGTGATTGCAGTACATGTAAAGAGACCCTGAAAGAGGCAAAGCCCAGAGCCTCCTACTGCCTGGAAGAAAGGTGTGTCCCTCCATCTTGCAAGGATATAATTAAGTCCAGCTGGTGAGATAGCGGGACTTTATATCTGCCTTCTGATCCATCTCAAAGAGACAGATAAGCCCAAGGAACATATTTTGTACAGTACACAAATAATGCTTGCTCCATCTGATGGTAACCAATCCAGCTAATTTAAAACGGTCAGATCTGTAATCTGGTGCTTCCTGGAGTGCCGTGAAGAGACTTGTTTGGACAGAAAGAAACAAATGCGCAGAGTCATCAATACACAAAAGTGCTTGTGGTTTTTTTCTGTGTGACTCAGGCAGCCAGTTTCTTACATGAGAGAATAACGGTCTCTTCTTGCCAGACCTTTCACACAGCCAATTTCAGTAAGAGCTGAGTAAGACAGTAAGCCATCAAAATCGGTGTCTCTTGGCCTCTAGTTGTCTAAGAGAAGATTGATTCCACTGCAAACAGTCAGTAGGTGATGCTGCATTTCTTTCTAATGGGTGTGTGTGTCTGTGCTTTAAAGTCAGATTTGGAAATCATGCTGCCCAACCATGTGCTGGGACTCCAAATGTTAGTAAGGCTCCCAGCCTGTTTTATACATGTAGCACATTCTTAAGCACACAGCCAAACGATGCAGAAGTACGAATGTAATCAAAGACATTTTATCTGCATGTATATCATTTAGGTACATTCATCAGAGAGGTTAAGAGGGATAGATTTGCCTTTTTAGTTCATGTCAGTTTTATATATTTTCGCCCATAATCCTGTTACATTCCATTTTTTTCAGGCTTTTCATAATAGATATTTTAGAGCTGTATTTTAATAAACACTTAAAGTGGTAATTCTATACCATTTACCTGGAAATAAGCCCATTAAACTCATCACCTTTTTCTCTCAAATGGGTATTAAAACGTGTGTTGCTTTCAAAATATGTCCTTAAATCCCTTCTCTGAAAAGGCTACTTGCAAGTCAAGGGAAGCTCCCCTTTCCTACTCGTGGAGGCTTCCCTTGTAATGCAAATACTAGCTTCAGAGAAGGGATTTTTTTTGGATAGCAGAAGGGAAAGAGAATTAAACTTCCCCTCATCCCTTTCCCAGTCTTGAGACAGCTCAGGATTGGCTGCTATTTACATAACAAAGTACATTTTACTTACTTAAAGCAATTGCTACCATGTCTAGTTTGTCCCAGCAGTCTTAAGGTGAGAGCTGGCCTGGTGTGATTCGTCATTGCAGAAAATGTTGGATATATCTCCATAACAACACATCTTTTTGCAATTTCAGCAAATAGCATTTCTAGCCTATCGTTCTGTGCTGTGTGGTCACAGCCCCACTGCGACTCCATCATGTAATAGTGGTCGCTTCCCACAATTCATGTTGTATCAGATGTACCGTATTTTTCGCTCTATAAGACGCGCCTGACCATAAGACGCACCTAGTTTTTAGAGGAGGAAAACAAGAAAAAAATATTCTGAATCCAATGGGCACATAATCACAGGCACATTCCCCATCACTTGCCCATGGGCTGCACATCTGACAGACTTACTGCACATACATATTCGCTCTATAAGACACACAGACATTTCCCCTTAGCTTTGAGGGGGAAAAAAGTGAGTCTTATAGAGCAAAAAATACGGTACTTTCAATGCTAGGCAAAGTACCATTTTTATATAAAACAGTGAGATTCCTCATGGTTTTCTTTAATTTCATTCAGCCTTCTCCATTTTGGTGGAACATGTTAGACTACAACTCCTAGCACAGTTCCAGTCCTGATGCGAGTTATAATCCAACATACCTGGAAAAAGTTGGGAAAGGTAGATCTAATTTATTTAGTTGTCATTGTTTATTCTGTGTGTGTGTGTGTGTGTGTGTGTGTGTGTGTGTGATGTTTTTAGGCCTCTAATCTGGTTTTAATGGTGGTTTGTTGTTGTCTTGTTGTGCATACCTATAATATGGTAAATGCTAGATTTTTCTACAGCCTTTTGCAACTTGATGTTCTCGAGATGTTTTGTACTTCAACTGTCATCAGTCTCAGCCATTCCAGCCAGTGGCAACGGATGTTGGGAGTTGTAGTTCAAAACTTTCTGGGCTGTTGGGGAAGGTTGGCCCATGGCATAACACATCTTGGCTCCCTTTGTAACAAAGAAGAGGGAAAAGGAGAGGGTCAGCATTAATGATGATAAAAATTTACACGAAGGAAGGTTGTGAAAACACAGGTGGAAGAAGACTTGTACTGAGTCTGACTCCACACAGATTCAAACGTAGTATTGTTAAGTGAGGATGGCAAAGAGGGAGTTCTTTTGCATGAATGCACATTCCCAGGATCATCCAGCAAAGCTTCTCTCAGCAGTTCATGGCTTTTGCAAGCTGCGCCAGGAAGAGTGATAGTAGAAACCCGGCTGCCATTCTTGTGCTCAGGGTCACAAGAATGGTAGCCGGGTTGGGAGGGATGACATATGAGGAGAGATTGAGAGAACTGGGTCTTTTCAGCCTTGAGAAGAGGAGACTCAGAGGGGATCTTTTAGCAACTTATAGGTATGTGAGGGGACGTCATGTGGAGCAGGGCTATGATCTGTTCTTCCCTGCAGTGAAGGACAGGAAGCATCCCAATGGGGCAAAGCTCAAGGAACCTGGCTTCAGGCTGGGTGTCAGGAAGTACTTCCTGATGGCTAGAACCCCTCGGATATGGAATAGGCTTCCAAAGGAGGTGGTAGAGGCCCCATCAGTGGAGCTGGGGGTCAGACTAGATGACCCAGGAAGCCCCTTCTGACTATCTGCCCCCCCCCCCCCCACCCCATGTTTCTATGTTTCTAAACCACCAACAGTGGAACTAACTGCCAAGAGAAGTGGTGCGGGCTCCATTGCATTCTAGTGGAGACTGGGAAACCTTTGGTCAGGGATGCTTTAAGCTGGGTTCATGCACTTAGCAGGGGGCTGGGCTTAATGGCCTACACTGCCCTTTCCAATTCTGATTCTTGGTAGTGCGGGGAGGGGAGCTTCAATTGCTATGAATCGCCCAGACAGCTCTGCCCATTGGGTGGTGCAGAAATCAAGAAAGAATACAAATAAGCAACTTACTCTCATGCTTTCTTCTCAGTCAGTGAAACAGAACTTCCATTTTAACAAGGGAAATAAATTCAGAAAACAAGAAGACTGGCTGATGCTTCGCCCCACAAAACTTTCTGAATTTCTTAAGCTAACATATAGGTATATATGCAAATTTTGAAAAGACTGTGATTGGATTATAGCTATTCCTCCACCCCCAGAGTAGGGAAGGCTTTGGGCAGGTGAGCCCTGGACATGCTCAGCCTGTGGTGCAGGTGCTCACTGTGGGGTGTGTGTGCCATCTGGTGTGCCTTCTCTCTCTTCAGGTGTCTGAAGTATGTTTGCATAGGAAGGGTGCAAATGCACAGTGAAAACGCACTCATAGGAGGGGGTGTTTCATAAATCGTGGCTCTGTTTCTGCTCCCACAGATCAAACCCAGCCAGCTCTTATCCCAAAAGCAGATGACATGGCTGACGTTCTGCTGACTACCTCAGAAAAGGATCTATTATTAATGACATGATTTGATGTTTTGACCTCCCTGGTGTGATCCATTTCCATCCATTAAGACATTAGCCATTGAAATATGATGTGCATCATAAATGAATATTGATTCTTTAAAAAAACCTGGGAGTTTGTCCTTCCCCCACTAACACACACACATGAACGCACTCTTGGAGCTGCCGTCAATGAAACTAAGGGAAGACTTCTTTAAGATAAAACTAACCCTTTTCCTGAATCTTGGCCAACTAATTCAATTCTTGGGGGAAAGTTGTTGTGTTGTAGTATTTGCTAGAGAAATAGCAACACCAAATTGCAATATTTGATAAAAAGAAGCGGGGAGAGTGAAGTTCAATTTCTGGAAAGGTGTTGCTATTAAAATCTTCCGCTCATCCCCTGTCAAAGGAAGAGAAGAGAAGAGAAGAGAAGAGAAGAGAAGAGAAGAGAAGAGAAGAGAAGAGAAGAGAAGAGAAGAGAAGAGAAGAGAAGAGAAGAGAAGAGAAGAAAAGGAAAGGAAAGGAAAGGAAAGGAAAGGAAAGGAAAGGAAAGGAAAGGAAAGGAAAGGAAAGGAAATGCTAAGCTTTGTGTTAACCATGAAAGGAATAAGAAAGGTTGTCACTTAAGCCTGGTGCTGGAATATTCATCAAAAAGGTCCAAAACTCAGTCATTTCTTCCCTGCTTTTCCTTTCATCGTGGAAGTCTTACATTTCAAGGTTTTTTTTCAGTGTCTGCAAATAGACAGAGGTCTGCTCTATCCAGCAAAAGAGCTAGCCTAGCATCATGGCTTACAACCTGACATGAACTTTGCCTCTTCCAGCCAGACAAGTAGATGCCTTCAGCAAACCACTCTGTCAGCCTTAGTCTGCAAAATAAGATTGGGAGGGAGGGGATAAGAATACCGACTTACCTGACAGAGTTTCTATAATTATTAAGTATATGAAGGTAAAGAGCTTTGAACACTTGAAAGGGCTGTGCAAATTCTCTTCCTCTTATTTATTGGAATGGGGAAGTGAATAAATGTAAGATGAATTGTTGTGAACTTGGCCATCAAATAGCCGACTTTTTTCTAGCTCATTTTCTTCCAAATACTTTTGACAGAAATGGGTTTGCAGTTGCACAGTTTCTATCCATTTTAACAGGGCTGTTGTGGAGTTGTGTGGCGTATACAGTGGAGGTGTGACTTGCAGCGGTGGAGCTGCAGCGGTGGACATGTAGTTGACTGAGATGTCATTTTGCTTATCAGATCCTTAATTTGTAAATAAGCTAATAGACAGAGAATGTCCCTCTTGGTTCGAGATCTCTCCTTCAGTGCTTCCCTAGAAAAGACCCCCCTTGCTCATTTGATCCAAACTGAACAGCTCATTTTGTTTAACTGTTGGGAAAGGCAAAGCTGCATCCCATGATAAGCAAGTATTGCTGCTAGGTTTCTATTGTACCAAGACCAGCTAAATCAGTATGATGGACAGCCTGACTGATGCATCTGAGCCCCCTCCCCAGGAAATAGGGAGGGTGGCCACAAGGAGAAGGCCTTTTCAGGAGTGGCACCCCAACTTTGGAATGAGCTCCCCAAAGAGGTTTGCCTGGTGCCAGCTTCATACTCTTTTTAGCACCAGGTGAAGACCGTTTTTCCATCAGTATTTTAATTGTCAAATTGGTTTTTAATGGTATTTTAATAGAATGCACTATGCCCTTTATCAAATTATGAGTTGAAGTGGGTGCACTTTTATTGTTTATTGATTGTGGTGCTTTTATATTGTTTTTATATTGTTCTTATATGGTTTTTATTGTTGTAACCTGCCCAGGGAGTCATGTGGCTAATGAGGCAGGTTAGAAATCTAATAAATAAATAATAAATAATGTGTGTGGAATCCGGCAACTTTGCCTTGTGCTTTGAGATCCTCAAATTGTGTGATGTGTTAATAGCAGAAGTATTACTTATTTCTTAGATTTGTATTCTGCCATTTGCCAAAATGACTCTCTGGGCAGATTACAAATAGGCCTCAAAATGCAGGTAGTGGCTTATGCTACCTCAAAACAAAGTGGAGATGGGAGGGGATTTTTTTAAAGTACCGTATTTTTCACTCTATAAGATGCACCTGACCATAAGACGCACCTAATTTTTAGAGGAGGAAAACAAGAAAAAAAATATTCTGAATCCAATGGGCACATAATCACAGGCACATTCCCCATCACTTCCCATGGGCTGCACATCTGACAGACTTACTGCACACACATATTCGCTCTATAAGACACACAGACATTTCCCCTTCCTTTTGAGGAGGAAAAAAGTGAGTCTTATAGAGCAAAAAATACGGTAAGTATTGCTATTTTTTCTGAATAGAAAGCACAAAAGCTAGCCTATTTCAGATACACTGAAGCAAGGCCATCTCCAAAGCAGGTGCCATTCCATTAGGCAATACCTGGGAAGCATTTCGGTTGCAGCAGATGCAAAAGCAGCACAGATAACTGGAGCAATTGTACTAACTGGCTAACAGGAATGCACATTTCTTTGGTCTGTCTCCAGCCTGGATGAAGCTGCTGCTAGGCCAGAAGCACATCTTTCTTCTGGATTGGCTTGGTGTTACTAGAAGACATTCTGTTGTCTTCCTACCACAGAACTATGGTGTGTGCGTGCACACTCGCTCCCTCCCTTTCCTGAAATACGTTCTTTACCTTGTACAATGTTGGGTCCATTGAGATATACCCTGCAGGCAATTAAAATTATCTTCACTAAGCAGTAGCTTTTAACGTGTTGCCTAATAGCTCATATACGCTGCACTCAGTGAGATCATAATTATGTATCTGATCATTACATAAGACATAATTTATCTTCTGATCCTGCAGACTTAGATTCTTTATGAGTAAGGGATGAGAGAAAAAAATTGAACAGTTCAGCTAATTTTGCATTTTTTGAACCATTGTGTGAACTAAAACTCTGTTATCCTTCGGGATGTGCACTTCTCCAAACTTTGCAATTCAGTTCTCCAATTAAAAATGCATAGAAAATGTTTATATTAATACATTAATTATTTACATTGAGAGAATAATGTTCAAATATGCATTGTAATAGAGATGCTTGCAAAAATGTGTCTATTAGGGAAAACATATTAGGAGAAATGTACACAAAAATACTTGTGCGTTTTCATGAAAACTTTAAAAATTCTCAGAGTGGGATGAACAATGCTTAAGACTGGAAAAACAACATCTTGAGAGAAAATGAAATAGATGTGCTCATCTTTATTATGGATGCACAATGAGGCATGATTATGTGCGGTCTCTACCTAGCAGTGTTTCCCCAGCTTCAGATATCCAGAGTACATTTTACCTTCTGAATGAAGATTGGAGGCACACTGCACTCCAGTGGAGTATATAAATCCATGAAGCAGTCATATCTGAAATACTGCATGCAGATTTGGACTGCTGCATTTCCAAGATAATGTTGCAGAGTTGGGAAGGATAGAAAAGAGGAAAATCCAGAAGGCATGAACACCTTTGCTTTGTGGAAAGTCTAATGCTGTTGGGATTTTTTCCCAACTCACCCCCCCCCCAAACTTGGATAGAGGAGTATTATATTAACCTCTCTGTCAACTATACATGGTTTGGAAAATGTCTTCAGAAATTCAGGGCTTCTTAGACTCATAGAATAGTAGAGTCAGAAGGGGCCATGAAGGCTGTTGCTGGACACCAAGTTACACCATCCCACTCAGACGGCTGTCCAGTTCCTTTCTGAATGTCTCCAGTGTGGGAGAGCCCACCTCCTCTCTGGGCAGCTGGTTCCACTGCCGTATTGCTCTGACAGTGAGGAAGCTTTTCCTGATGTCCAGCCTGAATCTGGGTTGTCGCAACTTGAATGGATTATTCCGTGTCCTACACTCTGGCATCAGCAAGAAGAGATCTTGTCCTTCCTCTTTGTGACAGCCTTTGAGGTACTTATAGAGGGATATCATGTCCCCACTCAGTCTTTTCTTCTCAAGGCTGAACATGCCCAGTTCCCCCAGTCTCTCCTCACAGGGCAGTGTTTCCTAACCCTGGATCATTTTTGTTGCCCTCCGCTGGACCTTTCTAATTTACCTGCATCTTTCTTAAATCTTGGGGTCCAGAACTGGACACAGCATTCCAGGTGAGGTCTGACTGGTGAGGAGAATAGAGGAACTACTACTTCTCATGATTTGGAAGTAATACTTCTGTTAATGCATCCCAAAATAGCATTTGCCCTTTTGGCGGCTGCATCACATTGTTGGCTCATGTATAGCCTATTGCCCACAATTACTCCAAGGTCTTTTTCTTGTTCAATTCTTGAAGAATTTCTTCTTTGTTGGCATTGAAAAGAACTGATCGGGTCTGCATTCTGTAAACAAATGTGATGATTGGGAAATGGTTATGCTTCTGATTTTGCTCTTTGCCTCTTGCATTCTATCAGCATGATCGAATGGAGCATATCAGTGAACAGCAGCTGCATGACAGGGCCCTTTGCGTGGACTTTCTGGATGCCCACTGTGGAAATGCCTGGCTGGCCACCGTGGAAAAGAGGATACTGGAACAGGTTTCCCTTCGAAAATAATAGTCCGGTGTGTGTGTTTTGAGACTGGAATATTAACATTTGCCCTACTAGTCCCAAATATGAGTGCTTCTCTCTCAGCTCATCTTCTGTTTCCTAAAAAGGGAGCACTCAACGTGCAGTTGCATGGTGAACTAGAACACCAGATGAGCCACAGAGGATCAGCCAAGGGTCTGTCTGGTCATTTACCTAGTAGAACAGCAGTTCCATATGGGAAGCCAATGAGTGGGACCTACGCGCAACAGCACCCAGCTGATCACCTCTCCTTCATGTGGTGCACAGAGACCTACTGATTCTGGCCATTCAGACAATTCTATCCTTATTTTTTTTCCCAAAGCCCAGTCATTGTAATTAGTGCTGTGTGGAAAATTTCTTCCATATTTTTGTCCTGACCATTCTCATTCAGTTGGATAGAAAAGAGATTGCTTCCAAGAAGAAATTCCAACAAAGTTGTGGGTTAGCTTTGGGCTTCTTGGGTGTACCATACTTAGGAGGTGGCATGAGTGTCCTTTCTTTCATGGGACAGTCCTTTTTCTGGGGGCTTGTAGCCCCCTCAGCTTTCTGCACTTCGCTCAAAGACCAGAGAAAGACCTCACAAAGTAATTCCTCCAAGGGGTTTTTTTCTCACCAGGAAGCAGACATAGTGTGAGAGCAACTCCAATTGTCCTGGCTTTTGATCATTGCTAGTTTCTGCCCTTTTTATGTCTCCACAATCTTCTCGCCCACCCCCCTTAGAAAGGAGCAGCAACCAGAGTGGTGAAGGAATAGATCTCAGCCCTGTCAGTCTTTTGCTGCCTGCTGCTGGATGGGGGAATTGCCTGCTGTTTCCGTAATGCAACTTCTCAGATGCTTCGCTCCTCATTGCTGAACAAGGTGAACAGGCTGATGGTTGAAATCAACAGGGGAACCAGAAACTGGAGCTGGAAGTTCTCTAATGAAGAATTTCCTGAGAAAGTATTTTCACATTGCTCCGAGTACTATCCAAGAGATCCTAGTGGATCTGAGTACAGGCTGTGGTGGCGGCAGACCTGCGCTTTCGAAATATGGGTTGCTGGTGTGTGAGTGTGAGTGTGTGTAACAGGAAGAGGATGAGATTTAATACAAGGGATGGGAGGATGGCAGGCATGGTCGACAGGAAAATGGAGCCCTTCCGCTACACTCTCCCAATACTGGGCGTCCTAAGATGCCACCGCTGGCGGGACCATCGAGGAGGTGAGGCGACGGCGCTTGGCAAGGAGCCGGCCATGAGCAGGGATCCGCACCACACTGGGCACATCGCGTGCATGGGCGCTCTTCTTGTGGGCCACTTGGGCTACCCTGCCATATGGTGCAGCAACCCACACAGGGCTGTGTGGCTGTGTTTCTTTCGCTAGCTGTATTTCATGTGAGGAGGGGATTAGAGCTATACCTTATTATTATTGTATTATGTATTATACTGCATCATGTATTCATATTATATATCACTGATATTACTATAGTGTTAAGTATTATTATTATTGTAAGTTTTGCTTTGATTTCGCATTGCTGACAGTTAAAGATTGCATTGCTTGATTGTATTGCTTGAATATATTATTGTATTCGTATGGAATATATATTTTCTTGTTCTCTTGTAAGCCACCCAGAGAACCCTATGTGCTATGGGGTGGCATAAAAATATTATTATATTTATATATAATAAATATATATTTATTATTACTATTATTTTATTATTATATATAAATAATAATACCCCATGCAAACTTTGTAAAATGCTGCAAAGCATTTTCAGTGGGAAAAAGTCCCTTCCCAGGAAAGGTATCACAAGGAAAAGAGACAAAAGTACACACAGACTTGAATGTGGATAATTACAAACTGAGAACTTAATGATATTATTACACAGAACATTTCGCCATAATGGAAGAGACTGCGCAGGTGGACTGTGTGCTGGTCGAGTCTGCCACCTTCTCTGATGGCCCCTCAAGCAGAGGTTGGTCTCTCAAATAAGGTACATGGCCATCCCAAGACCTGTTGTTCAGGGTTGGGCGCCTGACGAGGGGGGCTGGCCCAGCAGGGGTCCGTTGACAAGAACCCCCTGGAGTTTCTCCTTGTTGCTGCTGCAACCTGCTGGGTCATCTCTCTAACTCTGGCCCTGGCAAAGGACAACCACGTAGAGCTCCTATAACGCTGCAGAGAAAAGGTGCAATGGGCAGTGGGCAGCCTCCCGTGCCTTTATCTTGGAGCTGGACTTGGGCTGGACAGTCTTCAAACACAGACCATTACCAAAGGAAGGCCTGCCTAACGGCAACGTTTCCAGTCCTCTGTGAAATAAGACACCTGGGCTTGCTGCTTTCTCCCAAGTAGCGTTCACCGCTAATTTCACAAGCTTGTTGATATTGGTTCATAAAGGTGTTCATTAAAGATATAACCTTTAATGAAAACCTTTAATGAAAAAGAAACTAAGGAGAGATGGTTTCAGTTCAGCTTTAAGGACCCACGTCCTATATACACATGAACCACTGGATCACAGAGGGAAGGAGCAATAATCCTTTAGATAAGGCTGCAGAATTTGTGTTGCCACAGATTTTTCTGAAGCATGGAAAAATGAGACTGAATTAAAAGCAAAGCAGACATTTGGTGAAAGTATAAATCAAGAAGGTTTGTTGGAGATCTTCCAAGTGTAGTAATCAACTACACAGATTTCTGAGTTTCTTATTTAGTTTAGGTTACATGTCCAAACAATAATACTAATAAATCTCACTTATTGGAAAAAGTGAACAGGCTCTACACTGCTATCTGAGTAGTCTCAAGCTGTGTATAAACTGGATAATCACATAGCAAAAGTTGTGTCCCAGCCCAAGGACTATTGATATCATGCTAGAATACACCAATGAGCTTGCTAGCATGGTGGGAGAGTGGCAGGAGCAGGAACGACCGATGCTCAGAAGTGTGGGCTATGCTGGGTGACATTCTGTCCTTCCTGTGTCAAGATCCCAGGCTTGCTAGGTGCAGCTAAACTGGGGAAGAATTGCAAGGATGAAAAGGGGGCCTCGCAGGGAGCTGTACCCAATGCCAATGCTTTTCAACTTGGATTAGGAGCTGTCGGGGTCCGGGGCATGGACCCAAGAGGCGCAGTGGGACAACAGGACCTAAGGCAGGGCAGCATCTGTCCAGGGTCTGGCTGTTGGGTTGCAGGTGGAATTCTGGGCAAGAGGCAGGTCAAAGTCAGGGACGGGGGTGCATATCAGAACGAGGCCAGGGGGTGGCCATGGGCAAGCCAAAGGCCAAGAGCCCAAGCAGGGAGCTGGAGCCTGAGGCAGGGTGGGCTGGGCAGGATTCAGGAGCAGTGGAAGGTGTGGTGAGGAGAGAGAGCAAGGCCCGATATGGCAAGGGTCAGCCAAGGCATTGGCGCTGAACACCCTACAGCTAGCAGAAAGACCCGCATTGCTGAGGAGGCCACTGGATAGGACAGTCCGCTCTTACTTGGCTTTTCCCCCAGAGTTCCCAGCTGGCACTCATTACAAGCTGAGTACTAGGGCCTGGGCCCAAACCCACAATTACAACACTGGCTGTTCTGGTCCCCAGATACAGTCCCAGAGCACTCCAGATCCTGACAGGAGTAAGGGGAGGGGTGGCCAGTTTTGCTGATGACACTAAATTCTTTCAGGTGTTTAAAACAGAATGGGGATGATGGAAGACTCCAAAAGGATCTCTCCAAATTTATTTATTTATTTATTAATTAGAAAAATTTCTATGCCGCCCCTTGCCAGCTAGCCTCGGGGCGGCTTACAGCAAATTGGGAGACCAGGTATCACACTGTGGTCAAGAGTGCAGGAGTGGGTCTTAGGCCATCTGGGTTCTAGTCTCCACACAGTCAGAGAGCTCACTGGGTGACCTTGGGCCAGGCGCAGACTTGCAGCCCAACCGAACTCACTAGGTTGTTGTTGTGAGGAGAAGATGGAGAGGAGGAGGAGAATTATGTAAGCTGCCTTCAGTTCCTGGGAAGGAAATAAACTAAGGTAGAAATATAATAAATGAATGATGTAGGCTGGGGAACCCTGCCTCCCAATTCAAGAAGAAGCTGATAATAGTGGTAATAGATGAAGAAGAGTTATTGGGATTGGGGTGCATAACTCAATGAAATGTCAAGCCAATATATATTTACTTGTAGGCATGTTGGGCATAATTAGGGACTGAAAATAAGCTTCTAATAATCTTTTGTTAATATAAATCTATTTAGCCGCTCCACTTGGATTACCGTGTACCATGGTGTCTTAAATTGGTTATTGTAATATTGTAAAAAAGGCAGCTAAAACAATCCAGGGGCTGGACCGTCTCCTGGTGAGCAAAGCGTTTAGCATCTGGGACCATTCAGCTGAGAAGGAAGTTGAGTGATGAGAGACGCAATAAGAGTGCGCAGAGTGAATGCATGGTGTCCAGAAGGTGGATTGGGAAATGTTTCTGCCTCTTCTCGTAATAGGAGAACCCAGTGTGGTCATCCCAATGAAGCTGATTGGTGGGAGATTCAGGACAGATAAAAGGAAGGATTTCTTTGTAGCGTGCAGAGTTAAGCTATGGGATTCTCTTCCATGAGATGTAGTGATGGCTACCAACCTGGATGGCTTTAAAAATAGAGAACTGGAGAAATTAATGGAGAATGTCTATTAATGGCCTTTCTCCTAACGGTTATATGATAGTTCCGGTCTCAGAGAGAGCATTCTCCTAAGTACACCATTCCATGGGAATATGTGTGGGAAGAGGCTGGGACTGTGTGGACAGAATGCTGGGGTTTGGTCTAGTCCATATGGCACATGTTCTTACCCACAATGTGCCCAGGGTAGCATTGCTCTGGGATATTGTGGGAAACTAGAATGTAATCAACACTCAACTGTGCAGGCTGGATTTTATTTTCCCACAATGCCGTGTAACAACTACCTGAGACCTATTGTAAGTAATAAGAAATAGAGTGGCTTCCAGTCGTAGGCACTCAGTGAGTGTGGCCCAGGGCCAGCAAAAATGTAGAAGGGAAGGAGGGGTTAGGTCCAGCCTCCCTTGCCATTCTACATTACTCCGCCCTGGTATTCTTGTTAGTCAGCAGCAAGTGCAGGTTTGGAAACAATGCTGTGTGTTTATTGCGTGATGTCCGATGGAGAAGATGCTACAGATCTTTCTCTGGCTGGTGTTGTGAAGTCAGATCAAATATGAGTGATGCGAAAATGACACACACTGATGTGAAAAGCAGCACAGTGCATTTTGCACAGCTGATAGAAGAAACAGATTTCCAAGTTGGTGGGAAAGAGGGACTTGGCAACAGAGCCTAGCCTTTGCAGTGGAAACACAAGGCTTGGATTGGCTCCCCCTCCTTTGATTTTAGAATAGGATGGGGCTTTGCATGCCTGAAGGCTGTTGCACTGGGACTTACTTCTGAGTAGACATGCATACAAGCAAGTGAGGGTTTCTGTGTGTGCAAGGAAGATGTCCAGTTTGCCAAGAATTGTGTGCAGCACTCCTGTTTCCAACATATTTAGAAGTGGCTCTTGGGGCCAAAGCAGGTTATGCACCCTGAGCTAAAGGAACAGGAAGCACTGAACATGAAGGGGCCACCAACTTGACGTCTGGCAGTGCCCTTCAGCTTCTGGATTATCTCCTCTTTAACTACAATCACTGCTGCTTTCAGGGCTTGCACCCACCAGAGGAGAGGAGAGGAGAGGAAAGAGCAGATATGTTCCCCACCCTGAGTTGTTCTCTTCCATTTCTGTTGAAATCTCTGTAAATTAGATAGTACATTTCCTCCAGCAGTGTTTTTCTTAATGTTAATGGTGCTGCGGATCCTGGCTGGATGCAGCCAAATTAGGAACCTGCTGGGAGTTGAATAGTAAGAGTTGGTTTTGTACATGTTGGCTTCCCAACATGTGCATTCGTAGCAAAATAATTGCAATTGCTCTGTTTGCACATGAAGGTGCACAAAGTTCCCCTCACTTATAGTACACAGATAAAAAGAGGGCACAGCTCTCACCCCTGGAATAGCTGTAAGGGAAATGAACTTTCAGCAGGTTTATCTTGCGTTGCGTTGCGTTGCACATGTTGACACAGCTGTTCAAAGTGCAGGCGCCTAGTTCACTCCTGCACTGACCACATTATCTGTGTCATGGCATGTTACGAAATCTCATTGTGGCTATGAGCCCCAAATTCTTCAGTGTGTGTGGGTATGCACACGTGACAAGAGAGAGTATACACTTCGCTTCATAAGACTTGATTTTTCTATTGATCCCAGTATGCGGTTCCAGAAACAGACCCCCAAAGCTGTTCTGTGTAAATGGAGTGTATGAGGTTTTGCCGTTCTTTCTTCATGCGTCTGCTTGAATCTAGGCTGGTCACTTAATTATTGCTCACAAAGAGGAGACAGATGTGCATAATGCACACAGGTGCTGCGTGATAGGTGCATGCCAGATGCACACTGAAATGCACATTGCCGCAGCTGCAATAAAAATGCAGCCATCTCACCTGAGCCACCAAGGCCAGGTGAGCTGCATGCCTTGCTCAGTCTAGGCTGCTGGCAGGCCAGGATGCTCAGGGCTCGGTCCCCCCCTGGATTGATTGATTGATTGCATTGTATGCTGCCCCCTGGCCAGAGGATCTCTGGGCAGCTGCATGGAGTGATTGTGTCGGTGGGGAGGGAACATCATTGCTTCCATCACCAGGGACAGTCTTAGACAGCAATGTGACACCTTTAATAATTGGTACAGAAACATTGGGGCCACCTGGTGACGTCTTACAGAGGTTTAGCCGAAAAGAGCACCAGCCATTTAGCTTCAGGGATGCCCCTGGCTGCCTCGGCCAGGCACGGTCCCCTTGACTGGCTACCAGGTAGGAGATGGTGAGCCCTGCTAACCTTTCACACATGCCCAGGCCCAAGAGGGTTCGCGGTCTCCACATTCGACCCAGGCACCCTAATGGGAGAAAAAACCGGCATTAGCATGCTGATGGCCATGTCTGTGTTTGATGGTACAGGCGTAGGGCTGCAAGGCCAAACACCAATGGGTGAGCCGAGGGTTGTCACCTTGCATCCTGTTTAACCATTGCAATGGGGCGCTGTCTGTAATAAGGGCAAATGGGAGTTCCCATAAATAATGCCTTGGGGCCAAAAACGCTCCATTGCCAAAGGTCTTGACACCCCAGGCACGAGCTTTATGGCCTCTTTGCTCCTCCAGGGGCGCCCCCTTGGCTGGCTACCAGGCAGATGGCAAGCCCTGCCAACCCTTCACAGATGGCCTTAAACTTGGAAGCAGACCCGGAGTGGGCAGCCCTGCAGACAGAGGCTGCCTTCCAAAGGAAGGGGTGGTCAAGCCTTTGTCGCTGAGCCCTGCGTAGCCTTCGGGCAAATGGCTGAGACTTGGATGTTGCCCGTGGCCAGGACAGAAGTGGGTTTGGCACTCTTTCCCCCCTTCCTGCTCGGGGTGAAACAGACCAATCTTCGCAGAAGCCTCCACTTTTGTGCTTTGGCCAGGGGCCATCTGCAATCAGGCTGAAGGCTGCCCCTGAGGGTCCCCGTGATCCTTCCTCACTGCACTGGAAACCGCCTTTCGGGGAGGCCTGCTATGCCTTGGCATCCCTCCCATCCTTCCTTATTCGTGTATTTTCTGTGAGATGTTCAGCTAAACTTCAACAGTTTTCTAAAATTAAAAAAGGGGGAGAAGGAATGCCAGCCCTTCACATCATGCCTTTATGGAAGCTCTGTCGGCATTAAGATGCAAATTAACCACAGCCCCTGGCAAATTGCCAGTTTTATTTCTTGTTGCCAGGAAGCCTGTACTGTATATAAATCTCACCCTTAGGAATTCCTTCCCGTGATTCAGACTAAATTTTCTCCTTTGCTTAATTTAATCTCTTTATTACATGTTATACACTTGATTGGCAATTACTAGCTACTCAGATGACTGTATATTTTAATGACATATTTAGTCTTGTAATTAAAGTAAAAAATTAACATTTCAAATTTTTACACTTTTTATTGTGTAGGCCTGAAAATGTAAATATATTTTAGCATTTCCCATAAAAAGCAGTAATAAAAATATGAGTCACAGGCACAGTTATTTGCTAGCTCCTGCTCAACTTATAACATCCAACCATCTCCTTCTCAAAGCAAGAAGTTCTCCTGTTTCTCCCATGATATTCTTATTTTTCCTGCCATCACACAACCATCTTCACCCCTCAGTGGATCCCAACTGTATCCCTGCATCTGGGATATATCCCATCCTGAATGTTCCTTGTTTTTAACTTGCTTTTAACTAGCAACTGCACCTCGGTTATGCCCATTGTTCTAGCAGGTTACATGTTTTCGGCTCTTCCTATTCTGGGGCGGCCAGTATTTTTGTGGAACCTCCCTTATTTGTCTCCACTTCACCTTTGTAGTGATTTGGGAGACATTTCAAAATGTTGTGAAAAATGGCCTCCCTTGAGGTATTCTCCTTTTTCTCCCACAACCCCAGTCCTGGGTCCCTAGACTTTGAATCTTGAACCCGGGCACTGATGGCCATGCATGGCAGAGCAATGACTGTGAACACAGCCTGCCATGCAGGGACTCTTCCGTCTGTGGAGATCTGGGCAAAGTGCCTTTGATGGGCCCCACGCTGTTCACCTAAATATTTGCTGGGGGATTATTTTATAATGTGGCAGGTTTTGCCACACTATGAAAGAGCGGCAGCTTGCCCCCCCCTTTCCCCCCCTTTCTACTCTAAGGAGTAGTAGAGCTTCTCTGGGTGTCATAGGTTACACCTAGTTTTCGGGACCCATGGGCAAGCTGCTCTCCCAGGGCCCCTAAACACCTTCCCCTCTGCCCTGCCAGACCTGAGCAACCTCCCTCCTTCTTAAAGCAAAACTGGAAGGGGCAGCCAAAACGTAAGTAAACAAGCCTTTTCAGTCTTTAAAATGGAGACCGCTGAGGCCCCTAAGCAGGGGGCCACCATCTCCAGTTCAGGGGGTCATTTGGGAGCATGTGCTGCTTTGAAGGGCTGTCCTGACCAACTCCAGGGTAAAGATAAGGACCCATAAGAAGCGCTGCCCATCAGCAGAATCCGAAGACACACAAGTCACATGAAATGTACTGCATAGTTCTTGAAATTATAATAATTATTGGTAACTGCACAACTATACCTATCAATTAGCATATACAAATTCCATGAAAGTTCTGGCTTCTTTTGTCCTCTTTCCTGGGAGAGGTTAATTCATAAGCAGCCACCCTAAGTATGCCCCATCAAGTTGAGTGGAGAGTACTTTACATAAATATGCATACAGTTAAAACTTTAGTCACAGCAAAGGTTTGCTGGGTTAAGCCCTGAACATTTATCAGATATAAAGCAGATTCATGTGAACTTTGGGAGTTCACTAGTGATGACTCATAAAATTACAGGAAGAGGCCAGCGCATGAGCTCCAGTTCTTCCTTTGCCAGATTCGGTTTCTGCAGCTCATGTCTGGGTCTGCATGGGGACAGCGAAAGAAAAGTGAGAAGGTGCTTCCCTGTTTATTTCTTTTCCTGATTGACATAAAATCAGCAAACTGAGAGAGATAACAACATATTGGAAATAAAAGCTGCACCCCCTCCCCTGAAGATCTTCACAAGATGTATTCTAACTTGAAATGTGTGTGTTTGTGTGTGTGTGTGGTAGTTATAAACCTTGGAAAACAGGAATGTAAAGTGGAAATGCTGACACCACAGCATAGAAGCCATGGCAATAAAACTAGGCAGAATCTTAATGCAGTTAATCTAGTAAATTTCTCAAGTCCTTTGACAGCAGGGGTCTTCTTTCTTTGGCTCCCTCTCAACCTCCCGTTGCAAATGATTTTGCAAATGGTGATGGGTGCTTGGTTTTCAAAAACCTGGTCTTAGCAGTTGCTTGATTTACAGCTTTTATGACTACAGTGAATTAGTACAAATTGGTCATCCAAGCAGTGGTCTCATAAAAGGAGAAGAGATTCCTGTCTCGCAGCACAGAACTATTCTTGAGAGTTTTGCTTGGTGCAATTATCTCTGAGTCATGCAGTTGTGTTTACATGGCTCAAGTGAATATTTGCCACTATTCCAAAGTGTGATAGATTCCTTCCCCCTCCCTCCCTCTTTGCCATTTAAAATTTAGATGGTAGATTTTGATTCCAGAAAGTGGCAAGCGTGGCTATGAGGGGAACCTGCTTTGAGCTGGTTGGTTTTGCTTGGGCATATTTTGATGGCTTCAAAGAGGAATTCTCATGCCCTGCTAAGTAGCACCTGAAATCATGTGCATTGTTTCCACCCTAAACCTACACGCAGATCTTAACGCATGCATGTTGAGACTGTTATCCTACCCTTCTATCACGAAGTCTGAGACTGCTCTCCACCAGCTTTACCCTCTTGTATTCTTGCGAAAGCTGTACCATGTTAAAAGAGTAGGTGACTGGCTGGAAGTCCTGCGGTCCAGTCTAGGACTAGTGCCAGCCCTCCGTGAAGCATAAGGTGGCTGCTGGAATTGAATTCTGAGCGCCATGGAAGGGAAAGCGCACGTTTCTTCACTGTGCACAGGTTTCCTAACTTGAAGCCACTCGATTTCCTCATGCTATGACGGGGGGAAGTTGGCATGGCAGGAGAAAGGGTCTGACAGCCATTGCCAATGTCCTTTATTTTTGGCTTGTCAAATCCCATGGAAGCTCCAAAGGGCTTCCATTGGGATAAATACATATAGTAAACCCAATGACACTTCAGAAGAAAGGCCAGATCAGGTCCTGCCCTTTCCAACTGGTAGGTGGTCATCCGGTTCTCAGATACAGAGATCCTTCCCATCACCAGCTGCTGAATCCCTTTCCCCAAAGACATGCCAAGCAGGTGCTGGAGCATTGCAGATGTCTGAAAGAGACCCAGGTGGGCTTCCATGCTGACTCTCAGGTCCTGCATCCCAAAAATGAACATGAAGTTGCCAGTCCAGTCCCTGAAACAAGGAGGTGGTCGTGAGAACAGTACATGCTTTGGATAGAGCCCTGGCATCTCCTAGCTCACTACTGCAGTTATGAACCACGTGAGGTACCCTGCTCCACTGCAAAAAAAAAACAAACCCAAACAAAACTCTGCATAAGCATCTGGGAACAGAATACAGCAAGTGCACACTTTCTTTTAGTGTGACATTTTAACTTGAGATTTCGATTATTTGTCAATCAATGGCTCAGTCTGGGAATTTCTGATCCGTCTGAGAATTGTGGAAATATTTTTAAATCATCTTTATTTCAAGGAATAACCTCCCTTTCTTTCCTAAATAGGCCCCTTTAAGGGCCATATTACATAACAGTCCAGGAGAGGTTCCTGGTCAACTGTGCTTCATAAAGAACATTCTGCATGTGCTTTCAATAAGCACAACTCTGTGCAAACTCCATTGGGCATCATCCAATGCTCTCTTGGGCAAAATGCTGCCATGTCATGTACATGATGCATAGCCACAGTGAGTAGGGGTCTCATTACTCATGCTCCTCCTCATTGCCGTGTGGCAGCAGAACAAGCTGTTGTCACCATGGTGGGCTGGGGGGGAGCTTCATTATGCTTTGCATCTCTCCAGTTGTGAGGAGGGGAAAAAGCAGTACCTCCAAAGGGGTGACACTTCCTGAGAAATTTCTCAGGGTGCTTCAGGGCTTCCATTACTGTAACAAGCCAGCTGGAGTGTCCAGGTGTGCACTCTTCTGACTTTCTATACCATAACTCCTTGCAGCCATTTCTGCTTCTGGAGCTTTCTGAAAAGCCCTCAGCAGGACTTAACTGAGACCTTCCTCCCTTGGGGCTTTCCAGTCCTGGAAGGTGCTGAGACTTTTAATAACAAAGCAGGATAAAAAACCAAGCGAGGAAGTCCTGATTAAGTAGGCTTAAAATACATTATGTTAAAATGCCCAAGATTATACATTAAGTAGAATTGTGTAGGAAAATATGTACATTAGCACATTAAAAAATGCATGAAGTGTGCTTGCAAAGACACACACATTTTCATGTGCAGTTTGAAAAAACTTGGAAAAAGTTTTTCAAAGTACAGGACAAAGACTGGAGAAATGAGAAACTGAGTGATACCAAAACTGATTTGCCAAATGCTGGAGTGGGTGGGCAGATTTGGAGAAATCATCTTTGCATCCCTGCATAGTAGCATATGTTGAAGGGATATACTTTCCCCCCTCAATCTCAGAGAGATGCCTTGCTCTTAAACTCTGCAAAGGTTTGCTTTTGAAGCAGCCCCTTTCACTCTTGGGTCCCCAGGCAATGTTGGGCTGAAAAGCCAATTTTCCCCAATTTTCCTCGTCATCACGACCATGGATAAAGGTCACTGGGGGAAAATCATAATCTATACTTGAGCAATCCCATTAACAGGGCCAATCAAAATTCCACAAAAATATGCATGCCTTTGAGTTCCCCAAAAGTCTTCATCTGCTTGGTGATACAAAAATAACCATTGGAGGAAACGGAGAAGTCCAGATATTTGTCTAGGTTACGATCTTAATGTTGGGAGATAGATGGGTGCCATCTCAAAATGGAGATTTGCATTCTGCCATGGTAGGAATTGCAGATGTCAGATTACAAGTAGCAACATACTTCAGGAAAGAGGTGCCACGGCTGCTCCCCATTTCAGGAAGCACAAAGGTTTTGTACTCAGTTTTCAGAGCATCCACAAGCTGTTTTTGTTTGTTCATTCCTTTGAAAAGCAGGATAAGCCTCTAAAAAAATATAACTACAATTGTTTAATCTAGGCACTTATTCTAACTATTCACCTGGGAAGAAATCCTACAGAACATGGTGGGGACTTACTTCTAGGTAAACATCAATAAAACTGAGCAGCTCCAATGTAGTCCTATGCATCTCTTTTTAGGAGGAAGGTGAAGTCAGCTGTACAGGCAGATCATGCTATCCATTCAAAAGCAAGTCCCAATAATTTTCATTGGAGTTCATTCCCAAGGAAACGGTCTAGGTTTGTAGCCCAAGACTGCAATTCTGGATAGAACAGGGACTCTCTCAGTCCCCTTGCCAGAAATGCAGCACATGTGCAGAGTCAACAGAGCCCTGAGGCTACTTCAAAACAAAATGGGCCATTTTAAAAAGCCACATGGACATACACAAATACATCTGTATACCCGCTTTTTCTTTGCTCTAGGAACTTTCTCCTGCAAAAATCTTAGCCAGAGTTTTTTTTTTTTTTTTTAAGCTACCTTTTAATCTCTGCATTAAAAAGAAGGGGAAAATCACCCCTTCAATGTGCTTTTCACAATGACTTAATGGAGCCTAACAAGCAATTAATGGCTTTAAAATCAACAGGGTTCCTGGACTGCACAGTAACCTGAAATTAATTATTTAGAGAAGCTCTCAGTCTTCCATCTTGTCTTTCACTTCAAAGACTCTGTGTCTGCCCATGCAGTTTCCCAGTCAACCATCGGCCTTGAGCCAAGGGTTGTAGGCCAACTTTTATCACAAGAGAAAGACACATCCTGGGCTCATTCTTTAAGAGCATTCAGACAGGCATCACGTCTCTGCACCTGGCTTCCAGTGCCCACTCCCCGCCAGCGTTCAGACAACTGGTATGTAAAATGAAGCCTGGACAGTTACGTTTTAAATCCACCCAATAACAAATGTGGTGGATTATGAAAGCTAAAAGAAAAAGATGGAACAGAGCTGTGGAATGAATGCACTACAGAACTGCAAAAACCTCAAGAATAGACTAGGCGAGCACAGCCACAGACTCTCACATCCCCGCTCTGCTGAGATGCCTGGACAGAGAGAAAAATCTTTGTATGGAAGTGAAAAGCACATCCTCCCCATTATGTGGCACATGGGTCATTCACAAAGTTAGAGACCATTTGAGGGGCCCCAGCCTGCCCCTCTCAGGCAACAGATGCTGCAGTGCTGGTGGGAGGGGATGGAGGCCATGGGCCGGGGGCCTGTCCTGCCCCCCAGGGGCTCGCCCGCTGCCCTCAGGTGTGGGGAAGACACAGGCTCATCAGCAAGGCTGAAGTCAGATTCAGCTACTGGTCTGCTCAGTTTTGGGACAAGCCAGTTATTCTAGGGCCGTATGGACTTTCGTCTAGACGTAGCAAGGTCAGCTCTCTTTCTTTCCCTTGTCCTCCCATTTGTGGGATCAGAACTTTTGTTTGAGGATTTCATTTTGTTTGCATGTGCAGCCCACTGCCCCCCCCCAAAAGCCCCACCATCACCACCACCACCAGGAGTAACCACAACTTAAGTAAAAGAGAAAATACCCATCTGCAAATCTATGTAATCAGCCTGACAGAGAAGTTGGTCCATTGCAAAGTCTTCAGGTTGGATTCATAAAATCTGCACTCTTTGGAGTTGGTTGTGGGTGTCTCTGATGTAGCTCAGTGTAGCACAGGTGATGCACGCAGAAATCCCAGGTTGAATTTCAGGTGTGTCATGACAGGGTAGGAAAGACTCCTGCCTGGACCCCAAAGAGTGGCTGCCAGTCAGCGCCAACAGGACTGAGCTAGAGGACCGATAGGGCAGTTTCCTGTGTTCCTCCACGTGGAATGGGTGCCCTCCTATCCCATGCTTCATTCAGACATGTCTTGGGCCAGACTCAGATAGATCTATGTTTGCTAGAGGCACAAACCTTGGCTTAATCAAAAGTGACAATAAATGCAGCCTTTATTGGAAAAAAAAGTCACAGTATTTATGTGGTAGTAAAGTAACCACAATCAATAATAATAAAAGAAACTTAAGAAAGCCCGTGTGGTATAGTGGTTAAGAGTGAGAGACTGGAACTCAGGAGATCTGGGTTCTAGTCTCCCCTCAGCCGTGGAGCCCACAGGGGGATCTCCTGGCCCAACCTCCCTCACAGGGTGGTTGCTGTGAGGATATGACTGAGAGGAGGAGGAGAAGGGTCTGAGCTCTCTTGAGTTCCTTGAAAGGAAAAAAAGGTGGCAGGCAGGTGTAATACATGATAAAAATGATAAAAATGAATATTTTCTAGAATGGCAATCTGGCATTCTGATCTTCAAAACTGTACAAACTTTCATCTAGCTCTAGAATGGAAAAGTGACTGCCAGCTGATCTGTGGGGAGAAGAAAACTTGTGGCAAATGCGGAATAATTTGAAAGTAACAAAAGCTTTCAGACACAAAATTATTACCATGGAAACTGCAGAAGAAAACAAATGTTATTCCTGCAGGAAAGAAAGAAAATTGTGCACGCACAAGAAGAACATGAGGACGTAAGAAAAGCCCCGCTGGATCAGACCAAAGTTCCATCCAATCCAGCACTCCATACACATGGGGGCAAGCCGACTGCCCACGGATCGCCAAGTAGAACAGGTGCAAGACCTCTACCTGCCTGAGCTCCGCAGCAACTAAGGTATGCAGGCACACCTCTTCTCCCAAAGAAGGCACACACAGCCAGCAAGGCTAGCAGCCACCAATTACTAAATCCTTCATGAATCTGCCTATCCCATTTTCAGGCCATCCAAATTGGTGGCCATCTCCATGTCCCATGGCAGTCAATCCCACAGTTTTACTATATGCCATGTGAAGAAGCCCTTTGTTTCTCTGTACTCCTTTTCTCTGTCCTTCATTTTCTCTGTTCTTCCACCAATCAGGTTCATAGGATGACCTTGGGGTTTGAGTGCTTTGGGAGACGACAGAGACTTCCTCCACACAATGCATTATTTGACCCCCCCCCATCATGCCTCCCCTTCCTCGCCTTTTCCCAAACTGAACAGTCCCGGTTGTTGCAACCGCTTTTCTGTTGCCCTTTTCCCAACTCAGTGATGTCCTTTTTCCGGTAAGGTGACCAGAACTGAGCACAATAGTCTAAGGGGGTCACCCCAAAGATTTGTACAAGGGGAGCAAACCTCCAACTCCCAGCAGCTCCCTCAAGACTCACAAATGGCCAGCAATGCTGGGAGTTCAAACTCCAAACAGCTGGAGATCTGCGTTGTGCATACCGCTGCATCTGAAGGCCTGCCTTGTTTCATGGCCATCTATCAGACCAGCTGCCCATCAACACTTGGCAACACCCAAATTGCAGAATGAAGACACTAGTGTTAGGAAAATAAAGAGGCCTTCATCTGCCACTGGAAAGAGCACAGGATGGGTAGCAGGCAGGCCTGTCTGGGAAATTCATTCCACAAAGGGTGCCACAGCAGAGGCCTTCTTCTTGGTAGTCACCAACCTCACTTCCTTTCTCAGGGGCTCCTGGGAAGGACTGCTGAGGATGACCTCCAATGCATATAGAGGTCTGGGCAGGAGGAGCCAATCCTGCAGGAATGGCTAATGTTCATACCAGCACTTTGAATCAGGACCAGCCATGGACTGGCAGCCAATTCCAATGGCAGAGTATTAGCTGCATAGGATTGCACTGGACAATCATCTTTGAGGAGCATGATTGTACCTGCTCCATCAGCTGTCCAGGTGCTCAGTCTTGGTGGGCAACTTCAAGGCCCCCTGTCTCTCCCCTCCTTGTGGTTCTCTGGTTTTAAACTAGACTTGGACTGGATAACCCATCAAAGGCACCTTCAAATAAAGGACTGTGTTGGCAGTAGGTGACGGTTCTTTTTAGGGTTCAGCACACTAATGGGTGAAGGTTAACGATCTATTGAACAGAAGCAGAGAAACAGAGCAGAAGATTATAGTAGATCACTGGATTATAATGACTTCAGTGAGCAACTGCAGAGCAATTCAGAAAGCATACGTCCCCTCAGTCATGGGGAACCTCCTTACAATTTGTGACAAATGCACGCCAGCTGCGCAGCTCACACAACAATTCTCAGGATAGGCCAGCCTTGAGGTCCAGAACTGGGAGGGCCTCGAACACTTTTACACAATTACAGTCACATCTTGAAGCTCTACTCCAGTGGCTTCAGGAATGCTTGGCAGTGCTCCAGCACAGATAACGCCATCCCAGCTCACCTTGTGATCTCCCCAGTGGTTCACACCTGAGCCTTTGATGTTATACAGCTGCAAACAGTTAATTCCCCGGGGAACTACTGAGAAGCAACAGGCACAACTAGAAGTCTAGATATCAGTAAGGAACTGGAACGGAACTATCAGTAATAAATAAATCTTATTCCCCATCTCTTCCATATCTGCATGAATCTGCGGGGAGAGGTCATCAAAAGGTGTGGGAATTTTTTTTTTCTTCATCTGATGCAGGTTTGGCAGTGGCTATTCTCAGTCAGGGCCTGGCCTTGGCTAATGGATTGGATGAGGGCTAATAAACTGAAACTTAATCCAGATAAGATGGAGATACTGTTCAATTTGTTTATTACATTGCTTTACCATCAAACAGGCAATGCTCTTGTGGCAGTAATAAGAGTAAGAAATTGTAATACATGGCATTTCCTCACAAGTATCAGTGGCTCTTGTGAGAGAAATTGCAAGATATTTCAAATCCCTTTAATATTTCTAGCCCAGGGGACCCAAACAATGCTTTAAAAAACTCAGAACTCCCTGCAGTCTTCTTCCACGTCCTTTTCAGCCTCCGGGTACTGGGAGTCCCCCCCACCCTTCTCCTTTGCCTTGCCATTTCCACCTTCCTCTAGCCCTGCTGTTTCTCTTCTCCCCACCTCTTTGGCTACCTGATTCTCTCCCTCCTAGGCTCCAGTCTTGTTCTTTATCCACATCTTTGCCTTGCTGCTTTCTCCTCTCTTCCGATCCACAGCTTAATTATGTCTCCCAAACCCATTTTACTTTGCTGTTTCTCTCCACTCCTAGCATCTGGCCTTGCGCTGTCTCTCCCATTGCTTGACCATGTTGCCCTCCCTGCCAGCTTCTAACCTCATCCTTTCCCCCCCTACAATCTCTTTCGTTTACATTTGGCTAGCCATGCTCCTATAGTAACCATGGGAACCACTTTCAGGTGGTGCCTTCAGCAAGTTACCTAATTCCCAAATGTGTGAATGGCTGAGAAAAAATTTGCTAGTACAGCGGCAAAGGTTGGCTCTACATGATTGGATTGCATTGAACCCATCACCCACCACGTATTTTAGGAACAGCATCAACAGCAATAATCTGTTATTGCACTTTCCTGTGCTTGTTCTAAAGCAGAAGTCAAGCCTGGGAATGAATATGGTATATGTTTGGCATTGTAGTATCTTCTCGCTCTTCCCAGTTTGGATATACATTCTATACAGGGATAAGCTAGCCATGGTCATCTGAGCACTGGTAATCTCACTATTAAAATACTGTGAGCATTCTCTGTGGTTCTGCCTTTGCTTAAGAAGTTGCAGAAGGGCAGAATGCAGCAGGAAGGCACCCACTGGGACCCCGGCTATGCTCACACCAGACATGCACTGGCCTCCCATTAGCCACTGAACCACACTCACAGCTATTTTGCTCCTGTATAAAGCCCAAAACAATCTGGGACCAAAATACCTAGCAGATGGCTTCCTTTATATATACTTTAAGATCATCAGTTGAAGCCTTCCCTATCCTTTCAAAATTACCAGAATGTTGCCATGCAATAACTTGATTGAGGGCTTTCTCAATACAGACAAGATCAGTCCAGAGTCCAGCTCTCTTGCACTTGCTGGATTACTTTCCCATGCTCGGCCCTGGCCAGGAAGCAAGCCAAGCTGAGATCAAGTCCACAAACATTCGAGAATGCTAGTAGCTACTACAAAGTACTCAAAAGATGTAATTCCTTGCATAAAATACATAGTATGTAATTCTTTGCAAAAATACACAATCTATGTAATTCCCTGTGCAAAATATACAGATATGCATGTTTTTGTACAAAGGGCATAAAGCCCGCAAGACACTTGTCCAGAAGCAGGCTCTGCTTGAACCTGTTTGCCTCCAGGTGCCCATGTGGACACTAGGCACCAAGTGGACTTAAGGCAGAGAGAAAGTGGCCAGAGTCAGGGAAGCAGGGCTGAGGAAAAGCAACACATTTCCACCCCCAAACTGGATTCGTCGCACATCCCTACTTGCACCCGCTCTCCAGGCAGGGGAAGCCCTCCCTTGCGCAGTTCAGGAGGCAGAAAAGCTGGCATCTTCAAAGGCCTCTTGAAAATGCACTTGCTCACTCAGGTTTTCCCTGCTTCATTTTTAAATAAACCACATTACTACATGGCACTGCTCCTGTTGACTTCTATAGTCTCACTGTAATTTGATTTTTTTCTCTACAAAAGGTAATTGAAATATGATTTTAATACCAACATTTCAAATAGGATTTCAATATTTTGCATGCAAACTCCTTAGAGATTTTTTTTCTAATCTGATTGGCATAGAACTATCGCAAATAAAATCAATCAATATCTTGAAGGCTTTTTCTTTCATTCCTTACGAAGTGTGACAATTAGGTTTGTGTGTTCAGCCATTTGCATTCGGGCATGCCCGTGTTCTGATTAGATGACTTTCGTTTCAAGGGGACAAATGATTTCCACAAGGCCTTTGTGCCTTGGAATATGGCCTCACTCTTCTAGCCCAGGCTGGGAAAAGGCAGGAGGGAAACCCATTCTTTCCCCCAAGTTAGCTCATAAATGTACATCTAATGTCCTTTTGTACAAAGCTCTCTCAAGAAGAGAGAAAAATGGGCAATGCAGTGAGAAACTTCAGTGAGGAAGCGTGGGGGTGGAGGGGAATCAGATTTGCACAATTGGGTGTGCATTTTAGTGGAAACATCTTGGCTCTTTCGGTGATGTATGGAGAATTCCAGGGTGAAATTACAGCTGATCTCAGCTTTTATTGATGCTGCTGTTATGGATCTTTCTTGTTCATTGCTTTGCTAGACCATCCACCTGCCAAAGCTTTCTGAGTGGTTTACAAGACAAAGCTTAAAGCTATAACATCCAGCGATGCTGTTTGTTGTGTTCCAGGTCTGGAGCTCTTAAGCAGAAGAATCTGAATTCAGGATAATGTTGCAGTGGTTCTTCGCCCTTTCAGGAAGAGCTGGACAATGGCTTTTTTACTAAAAGGCTTTACCCTGTTAATGCTGACCAACCCAGCTGCCTTTGATGTATAAATAAGGAGAAAACCGGCAATCCGTGACAAGCACTGGCCATTGGAGACAAGTGAGAAGACGATTCCAAACTGAATAGCTCTTCCCTCTCCCCAACCAAAAGGAGCAAACCCAGATTCGCAGGCAGGTCCTCCTGGCTAATGGCCAATTGCATTGCAGCCTGACACTCCTCAGCTCGTCTGCCACACGTGGGATTAATGATGCTTGGTCTAGCCTCCTCCTCCTCATTAGCATATTGATTAAGCTAATTCCTGGCACTATTTGAAATTGCCTGATTCTCAGCAACCACCTTGTTTACCTCTGGGTCCACTGGCCTTGGCCTTTGATTCTGACACCCAGCTGATCCAGCATTTGCCCCACGTCTCTTGAAGGCTGCTTTGCAGGAAGAATGAGCCCAGTCCCCACAACCAACCTCACTCGGGTTCACAGAGACAAAGTTCCTTCGTGAACTCTCCTTACTGGTCTCATAAAAATTCTGGGATGGGCTAGTCCAACTCGATGCCCTCTAGATGTCCTGGACCTCAACTCCCAGCCCCCCTGAATACTGGCCATAATGGTGGGTGCTGGTTTATGTATATATTCATGTACATGTATTTGCATACTGCTCCATATCTCAGCAAATTCTAGAGGAGTGAACCATAAAAGACTAAAACAGATAAAATAATAGAATACATTTAAAATCAGGATAACATTAGAACTATGGCAGCTGAATAGAAAGAGCTTCCTGGAACGCAGATTCTTGATGTTTGGCTCAGCTTGTGTGTCCCCCTTCTGCCCCTTCACTGTATGAAAAGTGGCTGTTTGGGTCAGCCTGCGACCCAGAATGCTGCCTTCCTCTCCTGATGCCCTCTGGATGTGTTGGACTACAGCTTCCATCATCCTTAACCAAAATGGCCATTGGTTCATGGGAATGATGGGCCTCGCAGGTCAGGAAGCTTTCACCCACCTGAGTTTCCCTGATCCACCAGCTGAAGACCAAATGAATTAGGAATCTTAACTGAGTAGTTTTATTCTGTTCTGTTTCTACAAATCTGAAATTCAGAGTTACAGATTCTTGACAACTCTCCAAATAAGAATCCATCAGGACTGTCTCGGGATGTGCAAGCTTCAACGTTTGACTTCAGGGTGAGGCAATCACAGTTGTGGAAGCAGAAAAAAAATCCCCTTTTCTCTCTGGGGATTTCTTGCCCCGTGGGTGAATTCCTATGAGTAATAATTGCCTTTCAATATAAGCCTTTCTTTTATGGAGACCAGGAGAGGATTGGAGTCTCCTGCACTTCCCTGAGGGGTTTGGAGACAATCCTAAAACACATCAGTGGCACAAATGAAGTGTTGATAAGCTTGAGCAAGAAGAATGCTTCCCATTGCTGGCCACCCTACCTACAAGAGACCCTTTCCCCTCGCCACCCTAATAATTTTAGGCACTTTCCTGGGAACCGGCCCCCTGCAGATACATGAGAAGTGCACAAAATGCACTGCAGCTCAGAAATGCTCCCTCATCAATGGCTGGAGTGAAGGGATTAGCGTGGTGATGGATGGAGCTGCCACAGGGGCTGCGTTTTTCCTTTTTTTTTTGGTGGGGCTGGAGATCCATCAAGAATTTTTCCTTATCTGCCTTTCTCTTTCTGATCATTCAGTTTCTGCTAATTTTCCTCCCCCTCCTTCTCCTCTACAGTCGCTTTATCTTTCATGCATCATCCTATGGGCAGGCTCCGAGGTAGAAATGTGATGTCTTACCCAGAAACCAAGTGCCACATAGGTAAGCAAAGTTTACCGTTCGACATTTTGAGAAACTCTCCTGGGCACCAACACAAAATGGTTGCCATAGGAGGCTTGACAAAGGGCAAGGCACCTGCCCCAAAGACTGAATACAAGGCAGAGCTGCAGTCACTGAGCAGCTCCTTCGGAGCCAGTCCTATTCACAGCATTCCCAGGTGAGCATACAGAGGTGTTGGTTTTGTAAAGGGTGTGACAGGTGTCAAAAAGGGTGTTCCGGGACACGTTACAGCAACCCCCCCCCCCACTGTTTCCCACCTTAAAAAAGAAAGCAATACACGCACAGTCTGATACTTGAATCCTAGCACAGTAACACTCTTGCTACTACAAGAATAAAACAGAGTTTGCTTCTGCTGTCCGGTTCACTCGGGGGTCAGTGCCCTTTTATCATAGACATCGTTATTTTAAAAGGAGGAAGATCAGCACCCAGCCACATCTATTATAAAATGCCCCTCAATGAGAAGGAGCATGTGCAGAGAGCAGTGTGCATCAGCCTGTATGTTGCTGCCCCATTACATGCTGCTCTTGGGCAGCAACATAATTACAGCAACCCGTTACATGGCCCTCCCTGTGGGGAGCTCTGCATTTGAAAGGGTGCACATTGGACATGAGCGATGCATGAGAAGTTTCTTTCCCTTCATGTTTGATCAGGATTTATCCAGTTCCCACCTTCTGGAGCACAGTTAAAAAACTGCAGTCGGAGTCTGTGCATTTCTGATCTTGCAGACTCCTTAAAATGCACTGAACAGCATGCGTGCATTTGGGAAATGTTCGTGGAAAACTCTGTACTTCTGAAAAGTGCTTCAATCAGCAAGGAAGAATGCACACATGTGCAAGATGCCCGCAATGGACAGAGTGTATGTGCAAACCCTATATGTAAAAATACACGTGGATTTTCATATGCAAAGGAAAAGACCTTGGGATCTGATACAAATTTGAGTTGGAAGGAGGCTTGATGTGGAATTTGGAAAATATCAGTGAGCTTGACTTTTGCTGATTCACATATCCCTGGCAAGCTATGTAGTTGTGCACAGTTTGTAATGTGAACACAAGTTCAGGAAATTAAGAAAACCCTTTTTTGTCTATCAGCAGATGAGAGAATGGAAGATGCTTGAGAATCTGAAAACTACAGATGAAACAGATTTAACAAAATTCGTATGCTTTATTTAGCATCCTATAAACAAACACTGAGTAAGAAAAAAAACAAGTGCCCATCATTTGAGACAACAATGCTACTTTTTTGGTTAACATGTTTTGTAAACAGGATAGTTCTTAAAAGTTTCTAAAAGGGAAAATCAAGCACAGGCTGGAGGAGAGAGAGACTGACTTTTTTTTGGAATGGATTAGAAGACAAATCAGTCTAAATCTATTTCTTTAAAGTTTGGGTGTGTGAGAGTGCGCTTGGATCTGCGCGTATGTTCTTTTCTAAAAAAAAAAACACAACTGATTCTGCCTGCCAGACAATGCTCTCCTTGTTCACTAGATGCGAGTTCCCAGGTAACAGCCATTTCCCAATCTGTGCCTGTGCCTGCCTAATTAAAATCCAGGCTTGAGACCTGCTTTCTTTACAGGCACCCTTTCCCTTCCTGATTTCTCATTATGCTCCTTGATGAGAATTTTAAGCTTCGCAGAACAGCATCGAGAAGGCTGCTAATCCGATGCAGGGTGGAGATCACAGCTCTTCTCAGCCCATTCTTAGGGGGTTAATCAAGGAACCTACTGAAGCAGGAGCCCTTTGAGGCCTGCCAAATTTGAAACCCTAGATCAAAAGTTCAGGCCCTGCTGACCTTTCTGCCCCATGGCTGCCTCCATGGAGTTCAGCTGAATGGCTTTATTGTGAATGTGTCCATGTCAGGGAAGGGGGGCTGTGCATTCGCAAGTGTTTGGCCTTAGAATTCAGTGTGGGGTGCTTCTGCCTCTTCCCCCCACCTTCCCAAATTCTAAAGGCTTTTTTGCCTCCACAAATGCCCCAGTGACCACAAAAGCAGCAAAGTAATCATTGTTCCTGTCAGAATCCGATCCACGTTTTATGACAAAGTATAATTAAAGATCCCAGAAGGGCAGATTAGGAAAACAGCTCTGCAGGATGGAGCAAAAGCAGAATTTCCATATGGCCAGCCAATCAAGTACAACACCAAACTCTGCTATAGAGCAGACAAGTTTCAGCATTTTATTTTAAAAATATATAATTTGTGTTTCTTGATTTGCTTTTCTTCATAATTGAACTTTTTAATCTAAAGCTTGCTGTTTGACAGTATTACTACTATGACTATGAATAATAATATTTCTATGGCATAGAGCCAAGCTTAAAAGGTAAGAGCCCAGAGGCACCTTTAAGAAGTAGAAATGCTTAAAGAATTCAATCTTCTTCACTTCAAATATGATCTGACATGATCTGTATTTCTTGGGCACAAGCACAGATCAACACTTAAATAATTGTAAGCTGAGCGGTGGTAACCCCCAGGGTATGAAATGGGCTTCCCCGGGAGGTGGTTGAGGCCCCATCGGTGCAGGTGTTCAAGGACAGGCTGGACATGCACATGGTAGGCATGTCATGAGCGGAGCCAGCTGGAGCTGGGGTCAGACTAGATGGCCCAGAGGCCCCTTCTGACTCACTCTGTTTCTATGTGGGGTGGTGAGGTCCAGGAGGCAGAGCATTCTTCTGGGACTCAGGAGATCCAGGTTCTGGTCCCACTTTGGCCATGAATGTTACTGAGTGACTTTGGGCCAGTCACTGACTTTAAGCCTAACCTGCCCCACAGGATTGCTAAGAAGATGAATGGAGAGGAGGCAGACCATATGAATTGCCTTGGGTTGTCTACAAGAGGGAAAAGATGGGATATAAAAGTAATAATACATAAAAACCAAATAAATAAAATAACTATTTGTTGGCATTTGTACTCTTCAAGCTGTAATTGCTTTTCCTGGCAATTTAAATTAATCAAGTCCAAAATACTTCAGAAATCCATATTTTGGAAGAATGTTGTATTAATGCTTTATGTCAGCGTCCAGGGTGAGGGTGGCTGACTAACAGGGTAAGTCCAAGGTCAAGCAGGGAGTTGATATACTAGGCAAGTCCATAGAGGTGGGTAGCATAGTCCAAAGCCAGCCAAGGGTCAGAGAACCAAGGCAGGCAGACCAGTCAGGAAGAGAAGAGGTGCATGCAGGACGCTGAGGTGGAGTTTCAGGTCTAACAGACCAGGAAGCACTTTGCAAACAACAGGAGACCTTCATTGCAGAGAAAGCATCTGGGAGGAAGAGCTGGTTCTTATATAGCTCTTTCCCAGGGCTCCCCAGGTGGAACTCATGAGAGCCCTGGCAGCTGCAGGGGGCTCAGGTCAGAATCCTGCAACCACCAGAGCTGCTTCACTGGCCCTTGGCCAGCAGAGGGAGCCCTGAAGCTGCCTGGGGTCTTGACACTTTATAAGTATGCAGCTTAATTAAGCATGCTCTTACCTATGTAGAAACAGGATGGAGTGAATTCACGTGTGAACAGGTGCGAAGGTGACATGGGACTGAAATACACTTTGCCCATACCTACTAGCAAGTCATGAGTGGGTAACTGGAGTGGGTAGTTTTGTTTTTAAAAAGGAAAGCTGATAGCCCTTGGTATGTACACTCTCCAATTTATCAGGCACAGGTCACTTTTTTCTACTCCATGATAAATTGCTCCCCTGTGATTGTTATGCTTATTATAACAATCTTTAGGGAACATGTATGTGAGTTGCATCTAGTCCAACTCACATGTTAAAACGTGAGTTGCGCCTAGTCCAACCCCTGCCCGAGGCCAAGGATCTTCAGTGTGGGGTGCTACTGCAGCTTGCTTGCCTGCAGGTAATTCAACCTCTGCTCCAGCAAATGAGAGCCCACCACTTCCCAAGACTCTTTCTTCCCCTGTTGGACAGTTCTCACCTTTTTGAGATTTTTCCTAAAGCCATAATCCACTTCTTAATTCTTGCCCTGCCTCTGAGCATCAGTGAGTGCGTTGAGACTGAGGGTGAAACTTAAAGACATAGCCGGCAGCTAAGTTTTAACATTTTTTGCTCTAAAGTAGGCACCAGGGCCCCAATCTCTAGCAGAATGGTGGTAGGTGGGCTTTAACATTTTCCAACCTCTGTAGGACCACCTGAGCAGGATCACATCTGGATCACCTCAGCTGCCACCATGTCTGCAATTTCTATTAAAAAATACTGATCCATAAACTCACTTTGACCTGGTTGTAGCTCTGCCTCAACAGAGCTAGATCCAACATTAGTCTTCAAGGTCCCATCTG
The DNA here is from genome assembly GCA_023646645.1 of Varanus salvator macromaculatus. Lineage (NCBI taxonomy): Eukaryota > Metazoa > Chordata > Lepidosauria > Squamata > Varanidae > Varanus > Varanus salvator. The sequence goes on from JAIXND010000786.1 coordinate 13,224,553, forward strand.
AAGATCACAGTAGCAACATTTAATTCAGTGCAAATATGACTTTTAGGAAAGCCAGTGACAACCACAGAACATCTGTGAACACTACAGGCATTGTATGGGATTTTTTTCCCCCAACAAAGTGTGTGGGCATTCTCCAAAACTCTTTGGCAGCATTACCAAAATGATCCAAGGAATATTGTCAGGGATTTAGTCTGGTTCATTAATGAATTGTTTATACTATGATCAGGAAATATTTGCAGCTGTCACTGAGGTTCACTGGTTTGTGAATGAGTTTTGTGCCAAGCTTCCTTCCACATTTCCCCCCAAACATTCTTCTCTAGAGTGATAGAAAAGAAAGAGCTTTCTAGAACTGTGTCAGAAAAGAAAGCTTCAAAGGAATCCTCATGTGCTGGGTTTGAATTCCTTGCAGTTCAATTCAAACTCAGCACATGAGGAGTTCTTACAGCTGAAAAAGAGCTGCTCTAAGACAGAAGGAGAGAAGGGTATAGGACAAGTGGCTTCCTTTTTGGAGCTGTTGGCTTGGCCCAGTGACTTCCTGGAAAGGTAAATGGAGTAATGTCCCGTTCTGGTTATCTCCCCTCCCAGCTTGCACGATATAGACTTTAGCCTCCTGCCTGCATAGACAATTCCAGGCAGAATTCCTTGAATTGTCACATTGATGGATGATGTGACAACAGAGGCTGTTCAGCCAGAGCAAGAGGGAGCCTTTGCCAATTTGTCACTCTTCCTGCTGCTGAATCCATGATTGGTACCATAAAGCAGTCCCAGGCTTGTCTAGGTCACTGTGCCATGAAGAAGACAATTAGGTTTGGTTTCATTCTTTTGAGTGTATAAACATTTGGCGCAGGCATGGTAGCCCCTCTATGCAGTTCATTAACTTGGAAATTGATTATGCTCAGAGTATCACCACCACCACCACCACCATCTGAACAGCATGGAATGCACTGCGGTAGGAGAGCTAATGCTTTCCCTCTGCGCTGAACATCCGTGTGGCTCAGAATGCGTTCTAAAGAATAAAAAGGTTCTTCTGGCAACCGGAAAATGGTGATCACAGTGGGCGATTTTTCAGTGGCAGCTGCCCAAATGGTCCCGTCCAGAAGGTGGTGCGAGGACAATTATGCCACGAGGTTCCATAGGGCTCAGTTTTATCCCCCTTGTAGTCCACATGAAAGACCTGAGGGTATTTCTTTATCGTCCCTTTTCTTCAGACCCAGGGGGCCAGTGGATGCCCTCATCCGGTGCCAGAGTAGCACAAGCAATCTTCTCTCCCACATGTACCTGCACAGCTTCTGCATCACCTCCTGATGTCCGCCAAAGACTCTAGAGTGGTGGCCCTTCACAAAAAGAGACCCTTCACAGTCATGGGGCCCCATGGATGGAATGAATTCTCCAGAGGGGCTTACCTGGCAACGATGCTGCTGTCTCACTGGAGCCAGGTGAAAGTCTTTCTTTTCTCCTAGGTATTTTAGAGAGCCAGCTGTAATTTTCTTTTTCAATGGTTGTTCCTTAATGCTATGAATCTCTGCTGTTTCTCATTTGCGTTATATTTTATTTCCTTTCAAATGTCTCCATTGTACTCTATATTTTTCACTGTTTTGTGGCATTTTTGTTTTTTAAGCGAAATATTAATCTCTGGGTGATTAGAAATGTTACAATGAATGAGTAAAATTAATAAAGAATATTTGTCTAATATGATCAATGTTACTTTGTTATGTGTAGACGCAGACACGATTGGGCAGGGATGCAGAATTCAAGCCAGGGGCTAAATCCTGCTCTTTGGGGGTCATAAACTGACTCTCTTGGATTCTCCGGAAGGCCCTGCTTCCTCTCCCTGGTAATGCCCCTTTCCTGGTCTCATCTCCTTTATTTGACTGCTCTTGATTTGATTATTTCTTGGCTTTTGTGCAGCCCCCTCCCCCAATTCTAAAGGAGGATTGTCTCTGGTTATCTAAAGGAGCGTCAGCGCCCATATATGCCCTCCCGCCCCTTAAGATGCCCTTCTCCGGGAGCCCTCCATGAGGGAGATAAGGAAGATGATTACTCGGAGGAGGGCCTTCTCTGCGGTGGCGCCCCACCTATGGAATGCGCTCCCCAGAGAGGTCAACCTGGTGCCGTCATTATTTGCTTTTCGGTGCCAGGCAAAGACCTTTTTATTTAAAAGTTATTTTAATTGTTAAGTTATAAATTGTATTTATAGTATTTTAGCTTGTAATCCAAGATGGGCCAGTTTTAAATAGTTTTAAATGGTTAATGTTTCTGTGTTTGTTTATGTTGCGAGCTGCCCCGAGGCTTTGTTGCAATGGGGGCAGCATACAAATGTTTTAAATAAATAAATAAATAAAATTCTAAAAGGCCAAAATGCTGTTTATACTGTGTTACATTACAGAATATTTCTGTGTCACTTTTTCACCCCAAAAGCCCCCCAAAGTGGTTCACAGAGCAGAACATTTGCAGAAGAATATAAACACAACAATTTGAACAATGGGACCAATAGAAGTGTAAAAGATGTTTAATAAATAAATTTTTTAAAAAACAAAGACCAGAGACAAGTACACATTTCTTCATTTAGGAAAAGCAGATCGAATGCATGGATGCAAATGCAAGATGGGTGTTGCCCAGCTTAGCAGCAGTAGGCAGTAAAAGGTTGTTGGAGATACCCTTGATCCAAATATGAGTCAACCATGAAGCTGAATATGAACCAGTCATGTGATGCCACTGCGAAAAAGGACAAATGCAATTTTAGGTATTCTCAAGAGAAGTATAGTATCAAACTTGCAGCAACTCAGCTACGGTCAGACCATCTCTGCTATTGTGTCCAGTTCTGGATGCCGTGTTTTAAGAAGTTTCAGATAAATTGGAATAAGTTCAGAGACGAGCAAGAGATTATTTGGGAATGAGAAAGTCCTGTGAGGGAAGATTGAAGAAATGGAGAACGTTTAGCCCAGAGAAGTAAAGACTGAAGGGAGATGTACCAGCACTTTACAGGGAGCTAAAAGGTTCTCATACCCCGGAGGGCTGCAGGCTGCCATCCAAGACTATAGGTCATGAAAAATGGGCTCTGGGTGCAAGAAGGCAGACTTCAGTTGAACAACAAGAAGTCCCTAATAGTCCAAGCAGGCAGACAATGTACCCAAGGCTGCCCAAAAGCTGCTGCCAATCAGAACTGACCATATTTGACTTGATGGACTGAGAATTTGATTCAGTGCGATGCTGCTTCTGTTGTTCATGCTCCTCAACAGTCAGCCAATACGGGGAGAGACTCAGGGAAATCAGACAGGCAGGCAAGTACAATTGGGAGGAAATGGGGGTCCAATAAGACATTCATGAAATCCACATGGCAATTTGAGGAGAAACGTTTCCGTGGCTTCTCCGCCCTCTTTTTCACAGATTCATTACGTGGCTGCTTGAGCATGTTTAGTTCCACTGCATTCAGTGGGGCTTAGCTTTGCAGAGATATGCATCAGATGGTACTGTTACTCCCTGAATTCACTCTCCCCACCAACTCCTGATCCCTCCTCTCCTTTGGTATGGGGCAATTTTTCAATGCTGAGCTGTGCTTTTGACTAGAAAGGTTCTTGCAAGATACGGTTATTTTGACATTCTAACATTGTGAAGAATGTGATGAATCAAAACAGCTCAGTTCAATTTGACTATAACAGCCTCAGAATGCTCATTATCAGGTTGAGCCAACCTCCTCTGCTACTAACTGGGTCATATAAAATGCTTCCTGGGACCAAATGAACACAGAAGTGAACTTTGCCGGAGAAAACCCTCATTTGCACCATCCTAGGGATGGACGGCTCTGTCCAGCTTGCTTTCACTCAGGGTCCATTTTTCCAGCCCACTGTTCATTTTGTCATGTTTCTGCATCAGCTAGTCCTCCTTATAATATTATCTGTTAACTATGCATTTTTTAAAATCTATATTTGTCAAAATGTGTTTTTATAAACACTTTTGCCTAATATGCACATGTTTGCTAGCGGTTCTACCTTATACTTTGGGGGACTCTCCCACCTTATACAGGCATCTTACGTGTACCTTCTCCAAGGGAGGCTTTTCCATTTTACCACCATATTCTGAGTAGAATGAGCTCCGTTTTGCATATTGATTGAAGAATGCAATCCAGTAAGTTTGATCAAAATGTGACCTGAAGAGTTGTCCTTCCTCCTTACGTTGTCCTACATGGGCCAGCAGGACACAAAGGACTCCAGAGCCCCGCACTGGAACAAGTTCTTTGGCTGCCAAAGAGGTGCTCCAAACCTTGAGATATACTGCCTGCTCTGTCCTGCAGAAAGCCCATGTATCCTGGATGGGTATGTTCGTCTTTCCATGGCTGCTCTCCTTTTCAGCAGCACTGCCAGCCAAGATCAATGTGCCTGGAATTTATGCTGAGGAAGTTAAGATCTAATGATTCACCTTCGTCCTCCTGTCACTGGATAGAGTCATTCATTACTGGATTCTTGAAAGGCCATTTAATCTAAACCACATTGTCCTTCACAAAACGGAGCCACTTTTTAACATTTTCCAAGGCTTCACAAGAGGAGTATGTTCCCTTCCCCAGACACACCATGCAGGCAAGTGCTCCAGTTTTCCAGGTACATCTGACCCGACATACAAAAATCAAAAATTGTGGATCTGCCTGGCACATTTCATCCAGTTTCTCGTGCGTTTACTCTATTTTGCATGGTTGATGCGAAACCACACACCGGTCACTGTTCCTTTGGAAACGCTGAATGTTGTCCAAGTTCACGCTCTCAGAGCAGCCAAATATTTGATGGAGTATTATGGTTTACTGCAAATACCATGCACAGCTCTGCACTTAGCACAGATATTACTTTGTAGGCAGTTTAGCTCAGGAAGCTGCTATGTTGGCTTTGGAACTGGTAATCTTCAAACTTATATGATGTGCTGTGGTAGGAAAGTTCTGGGTAGGATTCTTTCTGGGGCATGGTTATTTGACAAATGTCCTTCATCCCATAGCACTGCACTCATGGGTTTGCATAAATTTATTGTTTGCAGCAGCGATTCCCTTTGCAATTGTCTGTCGAGGGTACAGTCTGTTTTCCCTGAGGCAACGTCACTCTTACTCTCACCCGCGGTTTTGGTTTTTCATCCACCTGCAGCAAACAGCCATGATTCCACTGTGTGCCCAGCACTAGAAATGCACAGATTTTGTTAAATCCATCCTGCTTGTGTTCCACGGATTGCCAAGCATCTTCCCTTCCATAATCTGTGCATGGACAGAATCACATTTCTTTTAACCAGACCTTCATTCTAATTCACATTACCAGAAGAGTGAATTAAAAATGGGTCCACCAAGGCTTTGAAAAACTGTAGAACCTGCAGGTCAGAAATCTGAACTCATTGAAGTCCATTGCAGATTTTTCGGACAGTGCTACCCTTCAGGTTTTGCTAAATGTTTTTGGCGCTCCTAGAAAACTTGGGTGCCTCCCTCTTAAGTGTGGCTGGTAGAAAAGGGGTAGGGTTGGGGTCCTTGCTTGGGTGGGGGGATGCATGGGGGGGAGGCTGCAATTGTGTGTGTGTGTGATGGGGGAAGTAAAGCTGAGGTTGTGTATGTAAGGGGGGCAGGAGGATGTGGATCCCCACAATGGTCAGTGTTGCTTTTTCCGTGGCCACTGCTGGGATGAGACGCAGGCAGCCCCCCTGTGCACACCACTCCTGAGGGCAAAAATGTTGTCCATCCACAGAAAATCCCCTGTGTGGGTGCAGTGACAGTGGAAGGGAATCTGGGGGATAATCTTTAACACAGATTAGGGCCACTGAATTATTTCTAGCATTTATATACTGGTAAGTAGTAAAATTCCTAAGGAAATTATTATAAATTATATTTTATTATACACACTAAAGTCACATTCCCCATATTAATATTAACGTCACATTTAAAATACAATTGCAAAATATGAAGTCCAATTACAACAACGACAACAACATCGACAACAAAACAACAATGCAAAGCAATGCAGGAATAGAAAGATGGAGCAGCATGATTAATTTAACCAGGGAAAGCCTGAGTGAACAAATGTGTTTTTGGGAGGGGAGTGAAAGATGCCATGTTTTCTGCATGAAGGAGACTTTTCCACTGCTAAGAAGGCTCACCATGGAGGCATTGCCTGGGGACCTTCGGGTAATTTCGGAATTACCAGCAGGGCCTCTGTGATGATCTTAAACACTGCCTGGGCATGTAAGGGAAGAGCGTGTGCTAGATATCCTTGTACCGGGTTTCACATGGCAATAAGTGTGGTGCAGTGGTTAAGAGCGTGGGACTGGGACTCAGGCGACCTGGGTTCGAGTCCCCGTTTGGCCATGGAGTCAACTGGGTGACTTTGGGCCAGTCACAGACTCTCAGCCCAGCCTACCTCACAGGGCTGTTGTTGTGGGGATAAGATGGAGGAGGAGAATGATGTAAGCTGCCTTGAGCCCTTTGAGGAAAAAGGCAGGATATAAATTGAAAAATAAATAAATAAATAAAATAAACATAGCCCTCTGGATGGCTCGGCGGCTGATAGGCAGCCAGTGCAGTCCTTCTGATGTGGATTCTGCGTGAGCCTGGCTGGGCATCCCGGGGAGTCCCCGGCTGCTTTGTTCTCCGCCAGCTGCAGCTCCTGAGGCCGGCACGGACGCAGCCCACACAGAGTGCGCTGCAGCCATCTCATCCTGAGCTTACTGGTGGCCATGCGATCCCTGTCCTGGAATGGGCGTAGTTGGCATGCCAACTGAATTGGGTTCAATGAGTGCTCTGCTTCTGGGCCGTTGGAATCCCCTGATTCTCCAGGGGCAGAGGTGGATCCAGGAATACCCCCAAACCTTCTTCAGAGGAAGTACAACTCTGTCCAGAACAGGCAAGTAACCCAGTTCCCAGACCTGGGAACTGCCAAGGGGTTCTCTTTTTCTGAATTCAGTTTCAGTTTATTCACCCCCATTCAAGCCAGAACTGCATCCAGCCACCAGCTCAGAACATATACAGTCAATCCCAGTTCAGATCTTGCAAAGAAACAGCTGGATCTTATCATTGTACAGTCACTAAGTCTGGGTGAAAAGTTTGCCCAGATTTGCAAGAACAGATACAATTCACTGGAGACATTAGAACCAGCAGCCACCAGTACTGGGGAGTAAATGCAATGCCACTTCCCTCCGACTGCCCCCCTAGCCTTTGAAAAAGTAAAATTTGGAAAGTAGGTGTCTCCAAACCATCCCGGTTGTCTCCTTTGTCCTTTTTATTTACTTGTTTTAAGGCTGGACCCAACAGGCATGTCTAACTGCAAGTCAGTCCCATTGCTCTCAAAAGTTCTTGCTTGAGCAAAAGTTAACACTGGCAAGGGAAGTTTACTTTGGTTTAGGGGAAAGAGACTAGCATTAACTTTAAAAATCCACTCCTTTGTACCAGTGAATATACAAATAAGTTTAATGGATCCAAAAAAATAATAAATAAAAAAGGAAACTTAAGGCATCTTTTCTCCTGCACACACCAACTCACCCTACCTCTCCCACCATTACATTTGTTGTAACACAAGATCACATTTTCACTATAATGGAAACTATGCTTTCATGAGCACTTGCCTAAATAGCTGTCAATATAATTTTCATAAATTCCACAACACTGAAGAGGTTTTAGCAGAGATCAGCTCCAGGACACGGATCCTCTTGAGAAAAGCTGGATCGATGCATTTCTGCTGTTCACATGAATCCGATGTCTGAGGAGCCCTGCTGTGGGAGGGAAGGAGACCTGCAGCATCTGTCTTGCTGCCTTCTGCTGCCAAAATGGAGCCCACAGCACTCTGGGGAAACCGTCTGTGGCGTGTTCTTATCTCAGGTGCAGAGTTCAGTGCTGACTGATCCAGCACTGATGTTTGCAGTCCCCAAAAGGGATGTGATGAGCTTCACCAGTGCAATGCATCTAATAGGGGGAGGCTATTTGTTTAGACTGGGACTGAAAGGAAAGCATTATCCAAAGTGATGTGTTTGTTGCTTTGTTCGCCATGGCTGTTTTTGCCATAGCATCTCTAATTTAAGGCAACCCGGTGTGTTTCCTCCTCCTGATTCAACTGTTTTGTAGCCTAAATAAGAGGTACATCTTGGCATGGTCTGTAAGCCTTGTACTTATTAATGTAATTAAATTCAATTATCCCAGGGATTAGCCAAATGCCACTATTAGCACTCCAGCACATAACCAAGTCTGAAGGCCACAGGGCATGTCTTTGGGGTTGCTCATCCTGCCCCCTCCACCTCCTTTGAGCAAAATAGCAATGAGACAAATGCCTGAAAGGGACGGCTTGCGGGTTTGAGGAAGACGCGTGGACTGATAACAGAGGAAATTTAATAGGCTTTCATTCTTTGGCTAGCTCACTTTGTAGTGCAGCCAAGCTCTTAGAAATAGTTAATTATAGGCTCCTTGAAAAATATTTAGATGACATCTACATGCCTTCTTCAACTCTGTGCCTAAAAATACTAGCAAATGCTCTTGTTCCTTCCGTGGGGATAAGTGTGCAGCAGTGAAGGAGGAACAAGTAGCAACATATCCCAGAGACTCAGCAGCTGCAGCAGGTCAGGGTGAGCATCTGGGCAGGAGACGTGTCTCGTCTTCCATTTGTAACCCGTTGAACCAAACTCTGTGATTTTAGTTGCCATTGTGGGCCAGTGCTCACAGCACTGGTAGCCATGATCATGACAGTTGACTGCAGGGGTGCATGTGGTCCCCTGGTGCATTCTCTGGTGCACCCCCCCCCCCAAAGCTACTCTGCCACCAGCAGAACCTCCCCAGCCAGCAATTTGTGATGGAATTTCAGTGGCATGTTTAGTGTGTTCATCACTTTCTTCTAACCCTTTGTGGCAGTTTGGTACAAAGGTGGTGGCAAATGCAGTCATTTGCCCCAAGGAAGCTGCCCCCAGTGGCACAGCGGAGCCGGGACTGTGGACACGGGGATTCCATCTGAGTCGCCCCCGGATCCTGCAGAGTCGCCCACGCTAGATGTAGGGTGCAATCCTATGCATGCCTAGACAGAAAAAATAGCCCCACCAACCCGCATTCCTCAACCAGCCACAGCGGGAACTGCAGGATCTTTTTTCTGCCGCACATGTCTAAAATCACACCTTTAATATATTTCTCAGCTACCTTTCACAACTGTGGCCTTTCCAAGGCAGTTTAGTCTATAAAACAGTAAAATTCAGGATTGACAATTTATTGCATTATCTTAAACACAAACCATGTTAAAACAAACCAGTTAAAATACTATGCCCTGTAACAAATGCGAAGAAACACTTGGAATGAAAGGCCTGGAAATGAGTACAGAGTTGGACTGGGGACTCAGGAGATTCCACTTGACCACGGAGCTCACCGGGCGGCTTTGGGCCAGTCTCACACTCAGCCTAGCCTGCCTTGCAGGGGTGTTGTTGTGAGGGTAAAAAGGAGCCGCTTAAGCCATCTAGGGTTTCTCGCAAGAGGAAGGATCTCAGGCAATAAAGACAAATACATGCAGATACAGCAGCAATAGCAGTCCGACCGCAGGGCTGAATTTGGAACGCTGTGCATGGAACCATGGAGAATTGGAGGCTGGGGGCAGCCCTTGAATCCTTAGCTTTCAAAGACTGGAGTAAGTAAATTGCTCAACTGGTCAGTCAGAAATAAACCTGCTCACCCCTTCTCTGTTATGCCCAAAGTCTGGAAGCACATTGCTGTGGTGGACAAGTAAGAGAAGCAATGATACTGTTCTTTAACATGCATACTGACCAATACAGAAATGGAGAGATGAATTTCTGGACATTTTCCCTTGTCAGTATTAGCCGTTTTCAGCTTTAATTGGCTATGGCTCTATGTATATTTTTTTCCTGGCCGGTAATAGATTTTCCTGGATTGAGAACAACGTAGATGGCACATGGCCTTACTTTTTCTAGCCACAGCGAGGCTTGATGGATATTTGGGTTTCTTTTTCCATTTTTTCCCCTGGCCAGGATACCTTCGGTACTAAATTATTTAATAAAGAGTGTGTAGACGGTCCTGTAATGTGCCTTCAGAAGGGACATCCCATTAATGGGGCCTCTTACACTGTGAGCAGCGCAATTCATGTCCGTGTTGCTTTGACACTTTAATGTGGCTTCATTGCCTGACCATGTTCATGGAGTACTGCTTTCAGCCCAACGGTTGTACACCGCCTTGGGTACGTTTTCACATATTATGGTTAACTTTTATAAAGAAATAAATCAATATGCCAGTGCACTCGTGCTTAGAAGGAATTCCCTTTAAGGAATTCCCTGTGCTCCACGGTTGTGCTCCTCACTTTCCTAGGACCTCCAGATGTGTTGAACTTCCACTCCCATCATCCGTACTGGGGACGGCCACGCTGCAGGTGCCAAGCAACTCGTGAAGAACTAATCCCACCCTAATCCTAAACTCACGCTTCCTCCTCCTCCTGCCTACCAGATCCTTCCCACTAGAATACCTATCCCTGCAGGCTGGCTTGCTTTGCTGCATGCTTGCATTTTCAAGTGCCTCCTTAAAACACACTGGTCACTTTTCTCAGCTTCTACTCAATGCTTTTCAAAAAGGCTTTCCTCCTTTTTATTTCCCCTTGTTGGCATGTCTTTCCTTTAGCCCCAGATTTCCAGCTTTCCAGAAGGATTGGCTCTCTTATATTTATTTATTTAACAGATTTTTATGCCGTCCCCTTGCAAACTAGCCTCGGGGCGGCTCACAACATATAGAAAAACCATATAAAACAATACACAACCTAAAACTTTGTGTTACATTCTTGTACAACACCAGAACATTTTTAGATCCAATTAAAAATAACATGAGGCTGTATGCACTGAGCCTTGTAAGATTCACGGTGACGCAAGGTGGCCCTTTGCACTGCCTGCTTCTCACTATTGCATTCCTTATCTATCCCACCTTTCCTGTTCTGTAAGAGCACAGGGCGGCTCACAAAGCTCTCCTCTCCATTTTATCTTCACAACAACAGCCTGCGAGGTAGGCTAGGCTGAGAGGCAGGCAGTGACTGGTCCCAGGTCACCCAGGGGGCTTCATGGCTAAGAGGGACAGGAATCCAGATCTCCTGGGTCCCCATCCTTAACCACTGCACCACATGGCCTCACCATGCTTAGTCTCTGCCCTGTCAGGAAACTAACTGAGGATGACCACTAATAAATGCATGCACCCCCCCTTCTTCCAAGGTGCCTACATACAATTTCCAGATGCCCCCCCTCCAAACCCTGACCAGACCCAGATCATCTTAGCTCCAGCAAGTCTTAATTTCAAGCCACGCCCTGGGAATTTTCAAAAAGAGAAATGCATCACCAAAAAGAGGAAAAAGAAGGACTGTGGTTTGTATCACATTTATATATGATAATTTATATGAATAGATGCAGAGCTAAAAATTATGTTGCCAGTAGAAATGTTCTCCGTCTCACTGCGGTGCATAAGATGGTGGCCAGGTGACTCGTGTACTTCTCTCTTCAGTCTGCTCTTTCATGTTGCCAAGTGTTGATGGGCAGCTGGTCTGATAGATGGCCATGAAACAAGGCAGGCCTTCAGGTGCAGCGGTATGCACAACGCAGATCTCCAGCTGTTTGGAGTTTGAACTCCCAGCATTGCTGGCCATTTGTGAGTCTTGAGGGAGCTGCTGGGAGTTGGAGGTTTGCTCCCCTTGTACAAATCTTTGGGGTGACCCCCTTAGACTATTGTGCTCAGTTCTGGTCACCTTACCAGAAAAAGGACATCACTGAGTTGGGAAAAGGGCAACAGAAAAGATCCGGGGGCCGCAGCAACTCCCCCTTGAGAAGCAGTTGCAACAACCAGGACTGTTCAGTTTGGGGAAAAGGCGAGGAAGGGGAGGCATGATAGGGGTGTGTCAAATAATGCATGGTGTGGAGAAAGTGGAGAGGGAGACATTTTTCTCTGTCTCCCAAAACATTCAAAGCCAGGGGCATCCCATGAAGTTCAGGCTTAGGACAGAGAAAAGGAAGTGGAGCTGGCCTTCAGTTTGGATGGCTTTAAAAGAGGGCAGGAGGAGGTCTTGCACCCGTCCCGTGGGCAACTGGTTTGCCACCACATTTATGGTGTGCTGCACTAGATGGACTACCTTTTCTTATGCTCTTATGCTCAAGTCTAAAAGTCTGGAGCTCTACCTCATGCTAGTCCCTTGAAATGCAGGACATCTTCAAAGACAGGATGCTCTTCCATCAGCCCTCCAAATACTGGCTTGTCCACTGCACAGGGCAGGCCAAATGCTCTGCATCTTTGGAATGGCTTTTCATCAGGGCCTGTTTGCCACTCAGTGTGGCCAGCTTCAGGCAAGGAACAGCTGGGGAGAATTAGCTTCCTTAAGACTTCCATGCAAGCCTTTTACAACATTGCTCTCTGGTAAAGGGAGGGACCAAGTTTCACCACACTTCAGCTGGGAGAAAGATGCTGACAAAGCCAATTCCCTTCCTTTTGTGGCTTTGGGAGTCTGCCACCCAATGGCTGGTGTTGAGGAATGTGGCAGCACTAGCCTGTGGATGGAGGAAATGACTCCATCGCAGCCTACGGGATGCTGTGGATCGCTGGGAGGTTTTTTCAGGACAGGAGATATTTATGAAGTGATAGTGCGAGGCAGATTCTGGTTGAGAAGTGATTTTGCATGTTGCTTTCTCTCCCCACACCCCACCCCTCCTGGGAGATGTGCTAAGAACAGATGTGGGTTGTGAGAAGGAAGCAACAGGAAAAGAACTTGCCCTGATTTGGCCCAAGTGACCTATTTCCTTAAGATGCACATTTTTTGCTTTTGTGATGCAGGAGACACCAGTCCTTTCGGTCAGTTGCCACGATCAGGTCCAGTGTGGCTTTGTGGGCAAGGGTGTGCACGGTTCAGTGCTGGCTGTGAAAGCCGGTTGCTGCAAGCAGTGCAAGTGAGGATGAGCTCGGTCTGCTTTCAACCACTGAGCAGAGAGCCAAGGCATCCTCCCCCATGTTGCAAGCCGTGCAAGGTGAGGCGCTGTAGATTAAAACAAGCCACTTGCTTCAGGCTCGGAAGAGGACAGGCCGCCACTGGTGGTCATTGACACGGAGCTGGTGTCGTCGTTTCCATTATTAATCTGGCTGCCATATTTTGCACAAGCTGCAGCTCCTGAACAGTCTTCAAGGGCAGCCCCACATGGAGCCTGGGATGTCCTTGGACCCAGAATGCAATGGGACCTGGATAACCCTAAAAAGCTCCACTGGGCAACAAATGAAAGAAAGACTAGAGCGGTCTTTGTTTCTTTGTGGCCTTTGCTACGTATGCCTGATTGTAGGCGCCTTCCAAATTCAATTGCATCTACTAGAAGTTTTCTCCCTCTGCACTCAAACTGCTGCCTGGATTGCTTCATCACTCACAGCTCCAGGAAACACCCCAGAGCCGCATCAGCAATTGTGTCCATGGGCAATTGTGTCAGCCACCTGGGTCAACTCTGTGTTCTGCAGCTTCGACAGGGACACCAACCATATCAGCCAGAAACCTCCAAGAGCCTGTGGTGGGCCACACCATCTTAATGCGTCTCCCACCCTCACAGAGGGGAAGAGCTGAAATCTCCGCAGATGGTGCTCTAATCCCCAGCTTTAAAAAACGGTCTAGAACATGTCCTGCTACATGTGTGGAGCTGATGAGATATTGCCATGGAAGCCTGCATTGCTCCGGACAAGGTGTCCTCAGCATGAATGTTGATCTGCTCCAAGACCAACACCTTGGGTAGCCGCGGCATCACATACAAGGCTACCTCGCTCAGCCTAGACAGAGAGAGAAACGGCTTGCAGGAATGGTAATACAGCAGCAGAAGCCCCAGTCACTCCTGCTGGCCCAGCACAAGATGCACATTCTCCAGACTGGTGCTGCGGGGGTGGGGCAGGGTGGAAAACAAGTCTTACGATGAGAGGCTGAAAGAACTGGGTCTGTTCAGCCTTGGAAAAAGAAGGCTACGTGGAGACATGATGGCACCCCACAGGCACCGCGGAGGCTGTCACAAAGATGGAGGAGAAGAGCTATTCTCACTCATCCCAGACTGCAGGACACGGAACAAGGAACCGAAACTGCAGCACGCCAGGTGCAAGCTAGACACAAGGAAGAGTTTTCTGACTGTGGGAGCAGTGCGACAGTGGCACCAGCTGCCAAGAGAGGTTGTCTGTTTTTCCACACTACAGCCTTTCAAGAAACCTTTGGGCAGTTATCTGATGGAGATGGTGTAACCAGCAACCTGCAGTGCCCACAGGACCAGCCACATGGTCCCACATCCTCTCCTCCAGACACATACTCAGGCCTTGTGAAGGAAAGCTAACCACATGTTCACCAAGACTCTGAAAAAGAGCAAACCACCGGACTGGTCGAGATGTTAGAGGGTGCCTCTTACATCTTCCTGAAGCATCTCCCCTCAAAGGGGCAGCCCCCTTTGGTGTCACCCCGTTGCTGTTGCCCCTGCCAGGCTGCCATTGCCCTGCTTCCAGCTAGCAGACGGAGGCACTTCTGGGGTCCAGCCCAACTAGCTCAGGGTTTTACTCACTCAGACTTTGGGGAGGCTCCCTTCTTACATGCGGAAGGAGCTTCTTCCAGAGGCCAGAGCACTGGTCAAGCCACCAGCGAAGAACAGGCAGGGTGAGGGGATGGGAACACAGCTCACCGCCCCCGGAGAGTGTCCCCGGAGGGTGGCTTGTGCTGGCCAGCTGTGGGCCCTTCATGCTGCCTCTCGAAGGGGTTCTCCGGTTGAAGTGCTAGGTTTACAGATAAAGAGCCCAAAAAAAAGCAGTGTTGCCCTCTGGGAAGCCCATCAATAACTCCCTCTGCATTACTGACTGAGCAGACACATGGGTCAGCAGGTCACAGCCTTCCCAAGGCTTGAATTTCTACTTAAATCATAGTGTTATTCTACATGTTCATCACTTGTATAAGAGCAAATTGATTTTTATGTAAATCTGTGATGAGTGTGACAAGAATCCAGAACATTAAGGCCAGTACTGTGAATATTCTATTATTTACTAGGAAAAAGATCAGGTTGCCCAGGTTGAGATGGGTTCTGTTTGATATGGTGAAGTGAAGCCTTCAAGCAGTTATTTATTTAAGCTGCATTAATAGAAATATCACTTCCAAATCACATGAAGTACTAGTTTGTTTACTTATTTATTAATTAAATATATAAACTGCACCTATAGCTCTGCTTGGGCTCTCCAGGTGATGTACTAGTTCCCCTACACTCAGCACTAGTCAGATCTTACCTAGAGTACTGTGTTCAATTCTGGGCAGCAGTGTTTAAAATGACACAGAAAAGATGGAAAGGGTCCAGAGGAGGGCAACAAGGTATGATTCGGGGCCTGGAGGCAAAGCCCTATGAGGAAAGATTGACAAAACTGGACAGGTTCAGCCTTGAGGAGAGAAGACTGGTGGCATTCTACAAGTACCTGAAAGTTTATCACAAAGAGGAAGGCCAGGATCTCTTCATGACCATTCCATAGTGCAAGTCACAGGATAATGGATTTAAATTTCAGGAAACCAATTTCTGGCTAGATACCAGTGGGAAAAATCCTCACTGTCAGAGCAGTACGACAATGGAACCTATTATCTAGGGAGGGGTTTTTTTCCCTGATTTATATCCTGCCTTTTTCCTACAAAGGGCTCAAGGCAGCTTACCTCTCTCCTCCTCCATCTTATCCCCACAACAACAACCCTGTGAGGTAGGCTGGGCTGAGACTCTGTGCCTGGCCCAAAGTCACCCAGTTGGCTCCATGGCCGAGCGGGGACTAGAACCCAGATCACCTGAGTCCCAGTCCCGTGCTCTTAACCACTACGCCACACTGGCTGTCCAGGTTGTGGTCTCTTCCACACTGCAGACATTCAAGGAGTGACTGGACAGCCATCTCAGTGGGATGGTGTAACGTGGTGTCCCACACTAGCAGTGGGTGGACTCAACGGCCTTCTCGACCCCTTCCATGATTCTACGCAGGTATCATAGCTGGGTGCTTTGTGCCAGCCCATCGGTCTGGGGCTCTTGGCACCTCTAGGCAGCCCTCAGTCCCCTGGGAGAGGGGTTTGCTTGTTCCACTCACAGAGGAGGACTGTCCTCAGCAGCAGAGAGGGACAATCATGGAACTCTGTCCCTGGGACTTCTTGTCCCAGCTGCAAATTATATCAATGGCAAAGCTATGTGTTTTCTGTTATTTATCATTTCTTTTCTATACCACCCTGGGCCACCTAGTGACTGAGGTTGGTTCTGCAGGCTTCCAACACTTTTAATTAATTCAATTACTTAAATAACACAGAGGTGCTCACACTTAGTATGCCTGCCAAGTTTCAGGTGCTTGCATTTCACGGCCCATGCCTTCTTTTATCATGTCTGATTTTCAGTCTTCATTTCCTAAAGTTAAAAATACTTTCCTCCCTATCAAACGCAAACCACAAAATAAAACAGAAGCAATACAAACACAGTTCAAGCAAGAATCAAATCGCACCAGCATAAAAGCCTTGTAAGAAGTGGTTTTATACAAAGATGAGGGTTTAAAAGTTCAAGAGCATTGTAGAATGTATTCTCTGCCATGTTCTGTATTGTGCATATATAATACAAGCATCAAATGTTTAGGGGAACCCTGAAGGTTAAAAGTTAGTCTGCAACCGAAAACTCAAAGGCACCCGAGAATGTTCCCTGCCAGGTACTCAGTAAGTGAAAGGTAGAAGGCCCAAGAGCTGCTGAAATAAGAGGCGATGTTCAGACTTCATGATCTCATTTGAAACAGAACTTCAGTTGTTCCTGTGTCTGTAGAAGAGTGAGGAAGAGGAGAGGAGAGGAGAGGAGAGGAGGCACTGGGGCACAGACTGAACATCCAATGGCTAACAAGATCCCTTTGATCATCAAGGGCTGGAAAGAACACTTTTGAGAGTGGAGAGGAAAAGAGAGAAGGGTTGGACAGAGAGCAGAACTCAAGTGCAGCGTTCACAAAGCATTCCTAACTTCCAGTTTGGGTGCCATTCCCAAATTAGCATTTGCATTGTATAGATCCATCAGCAAATATCTGAACATGTAAGTGTGCTCCCGCTTACTTTCAATGTGCGTGCTGGAGTGAAGCTGGGCCACACGGGGCTCATGGCACCAAGGTGCCCTAGACATCTCACGTAGGTCCAGCCAAGGTGCCTCACCCTCCTACTTCTGAAAAAGACTTAGCATGTTTTCCTGTTGGCAGCTGGGCCAGCTGTGACAGAGGTTTCCGTTGGTGCGAAAACCATCAGTTCAAGGGAGTCATCTAGTGAATTCTGCGCTGTACTCAGTCTTCTGGATAAGCTGCTTGTCCTTTGACACACCTCCCATGGCAGCCATGTTGTGGTGGTGACCAAGTCACTTCTCAACGTCCCAGATGTGCCCAGGACCAGGAGATGTTGCCTCCCACAATAGCATGGAATGCCATTTAGTTCCATTCTGAAATATTCCCCCATGCACTGCACTGGCTGGTGAGGATGGGCTGAAATGCATTCAATATGATCCTACCTAATTTTGTACTTCTGCATCACTATGCAAATGAAAACTCCGTTGTCTGTTAAAATTCATTTATCCGCATTTTGCAATGTAGTTCTCCAGCCAAAATATCTATATGAAAGTAGCTATATTCAAGGAAATAATTTGGGTTATATAGAGCCAGTGTGGTGTAGTGGTTAAGAGACCATGGGACTGGAACTCAGGTGATCTGGGTTCGAGTCCCCGCTCGGCCATGGAGCCAACTGGGTGACTTTGGGCCAGTCACAGACTTTCAGCCCAACCTACCTCACAGGAGGCGGAGAATTATGTAATCTACTCTAAGCTCTTTAAATCCATATATTATTAAACCTGTGCAGAAATGCTTATGAACCTTTATGGAAACATTTACGGGGAAATAAATTCAGAGTTCAGGAAAACCAAACATATGACTGAAGAAATTTTCAAAGTTCAAGATGAACCAAATTCAAAAAGCAGCCTGAGAAAAAATGAAGCCTTTGCCTGCTCTTTGATCACTGAATTGCCACCATTCCAATAACGCTTATCAACTTTCATCTCCTAGTGCACCCAGATAATTGTATTTTTCCCCAATCTCTCCCCTCGCTCTCCCTTGTGCCCAAATTCATAGCAATGGTATAAACCTTGAAACAAAAACAGACAAACAATATAAAAGCACTAATTCAAGGTATTATTTCACTTGATACGAGATTTTGTCTATCTTTACATGCCTAATTGCAAAAACAGCTTTTCAGGAAAACTCTTTGGGGAGCAGCTTTTCAGGCTTCAGCGAGAGGAATGAAGAAAGCCTCTTATGACGGGATTGCTCCAGTGCTGCTGGTTGGTGGGAGACCCTGGAGATGGTGGGGGAAGAGGGAAGAGATGTCACGGTGGCTAGACAGACCATTAAATTGGTATTAAACACTTTTCCATGTGAACGAGGCCTCCTTCTGCCAAGAGTCAGGAGCAGCGGGATCAGTTTCCACGCCGGCACTGCTGAGATGGGGCTAGATAAATGCTGAAAAATTAAAAGGTGACTGGGGTCAAAGCACAGGCTGGAGACCTTGTCTGGCTGGCTTCCTTATAAACTCGCAGAGAATTGGCACGCATGGCTTGCATGACGTCCTCCTGCATAAACATTCAGTCTTCCTGACCAGCTTGTTCCAGCGCTTAACAGCGAAGGGTGGGGAGGAGACATAAATACACATGAAATCAACCCAGGCTGTTTTATATCAGTTTTCACCACGCAAAACCCACCAAGGGATTCCTGTACTTTATCCAGAAAGAAATAAAGGAGAGGACAGAAACTGCTTTCATGTTCTGGCTTCTTTTTGCCGTTCATTCCAACAGGGGATTCCTTTGAAACGCTGCCCAAGTAAACAGTGCCTTGTCTTTAAACAAGCACCCATTCCCCCAAAGCGCACATGCAGACGCTGCTTCTTGCCAGCTAGCTGCAAACATGGAGTGATGGTGATGATGATGACAGAGAGACATCTGAAGCTCTCCTGAAACCGTGTCTCCTCCTCTGGTTTCATGACACCCACCGAGCGACTCCCCTCTGTCCACCCCCAGCGGCCGAGAATAGATGAGCTAGTCACCAGCCACCAATGTTCCTTGAAGTAGTTGTCTTCTAGGTGCCAGTGCCAAGCTAGGAGGGGTCTTCTGACTACGGATGATGCAAAAGAACCTAGAGGTGTTTACCTCTTAGCTTGAGAACCAGTATGGTGCAGCACGTGAGCATAGACTGAGACTGGGACTGGGTTCTGGTCCCCACTCGGCCATGAAGCCCACTGGATGATTAGGGCCAGTCACTCACTCTTAGCTTAGCCTGCTTGTTCTTGTGAGGATAAAATAGAGAGGGGAGAACAATGTGAGCCGCCTTGGATTCCTTGCAAGAGGAAGAAAAGCAGGAAATTAATAACAACAGCAGCACGACACAGCACAATAGGCTTCCCATTACTTCTTAAGTATTTGAGTCTAAATCAGATGGAAAAGCATACAAGGAAGGAAGGAAAGAGGTCCCCACTGCTACCCCAGAATCTAAAGAGGCTACATTTCTATGCCTAAATCGAATGAAATGTTTAGCACCTGATGAAAAACCTCCTAGCAAGATAAATTTCTTCTGCTGTCAAGATTCAAATCAAGGGACTGGGTTGTTAACAGCTGTGCAGAAGTGGGTTTCAGCCCAGTGCAGAATGTGAGCGTGCTTGCCCCTATTACGAAGTACATGTATGGCTTTAAAAGCACAACCCTGCCCCTATCATGTGACGCCCATGAGAAACCTGGAGAACATAATTTCTGTAGCTGCCCTTGCAACAAGATGAATAGCTTGGAAGAGAAGCGGTGTAGGTTGCATTGTGCTCATGATGAAACGGCCATATTTTTGTATTTATTATGTGTATATTCTATCTTGCGTTTTGAGTATGCTCTGAAATAGTAGCACTGGGTATGTTCGCATTCAAATGTGACCTGAACAGATTTCTTTCCCTTCCTTGGAAAAAAGCCCCTTTTTTCTAACAAAAAGGAGAATGAAGCATTGGAAATCGCCAGAGGAGATCAAGAGAAGCTATACCGCCGCCAAGAAACACCAAGCTCAGATGGAGAAGGCTGGGACGATTGCGGCGGCTTGGCAGGGGCTCAATGAGGGAGAATAAAACGGAGATGTGTAAGCCGCCTTGGGTTCCACACAAGAAGAAAGAAGGTGGGATAGAAATACAACACGACGACAACAAAAGCGGATAACCATCTCACCAGTTATACTTAGAATTTCCATATCTACCTTAAGTTAGATTGAGTTCAACGGGTCTACTCTATATATGAATGGTATGTCACCAACTTCATCAAGTCTCCTCCTCTTCTTTTTCCTTTTCCCCCAAATACCCTAAGGATCCAATCCGGTCCCTGTTACCCTCGAAATTTACAAGCCTCTAGGTCTCCTTGGTCAGGGGCTTGGTCTTCAGAATCCCAGCTCTGAGGTCACAGGGCTTTAGAGCTGGGGCTCCAATTCCTATGTCTTCCCCAAGACAATGTTGGGAAGCATAAGATTTTATCCTAAGTGTTTTTATAACCAGGAGCTAATATCTACCTGGCCTCAGGGACCATCTGAGGTAAAGCACTTTTATGGAAAACAGTCCAGTATTTGGGGATTACATCGCACGGGGCTAGGAAAACCCGTAGCGTGGATTGTTGTGTGCTTCACTTGGGATTTGGCGTGTTCCAGCGGCATTTCATCATTCCTGGGAGCCAGGAGCAGCTGCCGTGCAAGTAACTGTACAGAGCACTGAGGAAAAGGTCCACTAGCGAGCGGCTGGCCAGGAAAGCAGCCTCTGGCTGTGCTTCTCTCCAGTGCCAGGAACGCAGCAGCCGCAACTGGCACTGCAAAACGGTCTACTCGTGAGGGACTTGCCAGGGAAGCAGCCCGCCCGCAGCCACTGTGCAAGCAGTGTCCCTCTTCCGTGCCGCTGTTGTCGCAGAAGACGTTTGCCCATTGTGCTACTGGGGCTCCCTGAGCATCCGCGCACTCCCCCTCGGCTCACTTTGGACGACCCCTTTGGGCTGAGCACAAGAGGGACGGGTTCTGACCCTCATTGCAGGCCATCGAGACAGCAGCTGACCCGTGCTCAGCAGAGTTGAACAAATGGGGCCCAGGACAGTGCGCTTAACAATGGTGGGTCTTTAATGGATGCTCAAGGCTGCGCTCTGCTGCTGTCAGGATGGATAGCAGTGTGGGGCACTGACAGAACAAGGGAGCATGATGCTGCCAAGCTGTGTAACATGTTCTGTTGCATGAACTGAGCAAAAGGTTGTACTCTCCACTTTATTCTGGGCATCGTTGGTCTTGTCACCTCTTATTTGGCTAGAATATCACGTGAAGGTATAGCGCTTTCCGCTTCCTTCTGTTTTTTTTTCCCAAGCCCCCTTTTTAATTGAAATTCTGTGCATTGCTTTCTGAATCAAACATAATCAGCCATCTGTGGATCTCTGTTTATGGCTTTCCCTCTCTCCTTCTGTCTTCTCATCCCCTTTTTTATTTATTTTTTAAGCTATCATTATTACTTCCAAGAATGAGCAGGGGATAAATTAATTAGCATTGCCAGCACGCTCATTTTCTGCATTAAGTGACAAGTTCCCTGCCATCCATTTTTTAAAATGTCTGTAATTAAAGCAGCAGAAGAGCTTGTAATGTCAAAGGTCAAGCCAACGGAAATAGTACAGTGTGTAAGTGCCAGCTGGGTAAGGAAGCAGAAAAACCCATTGCAGTTAGTCAGAGAGGCTTGTGCCAATATAATCAGATCAGTTTTTATTGATCTCAGGTCTTATGTGTGCGGCATAGAGAACTTGCAGGGGATCAGTCTGTAGGGATGCAATTCTATGGCCTCCCTAGATCATCTGGGAGAATTTGCAAATACACAAGGAAAGAAAACAGGCTGGAAAGCGATGGGGCCCCCAAGCCAGTGAGGTCTGAGCATGTTCGGTAGTGTGTAGTAGTGTTACAAGGAAGCTCTGCAGGCTCCTTCTTTCGAGGATGACTCTTCTCCTGCTCAGCCCTTTCTTAGAAAGTGAGCTGATCCCAGAGAAAGCCTGCAAAGGCTCGCAGGACCCCGGTGGGGGAACCAGCGGTCTTCTCCCACAGTACATGCAGCACCATGAAGGCCAAGGGACTGTGGTCACACAGCGCTCACTCCCTGGAGAGCACCACCTGAGCGCTGGCACACCTGTCACGAGCTCGGGCTCATGGCTGTGGCAAAGAGGACCAGAGTCCAGAGTCTTGGAAGCTGCACCTAGGGAATTCGATGGACTCCCCCCCCCACCCCGGTGCAGAATCCTCCCGCAGTGTATGGACCTTGTGGAACGCTGATTGGGGGGGAAGGTGTTTGGCTGAACTGGGTTGTTTGGGCGCCTTAGAGCACAGTGCAGTTAGCCTGCAGTTCTGTGCAGTGCTATTTCTCTTAGGGGAGTAAGGATAAGCTGCAACAATTCATCGTGGGTCCCACTCGCTATATGGGCAGCCTGGCTGGGATCATGCTTCCCTGGCCCAATCAGCACTGTGAAGGGCTGGTGGAGAGAGGGAAAGAGTGCTCAGACCATGCTGCGACTACGTGAAGGGAGCCACCGCGTGCCCCCCACACCACACCACCGCATTGTAGCTTTGCACAACGCACCCTCCGCTTGCGCAGGGGGTCCTTGCTGCACACATCAGTCAGGGCTGGGAACGACTTTTACAAGGTGAGCGCATCGGTCTGCCCGACAAGGTTTTTGTCCCTCCCGCAGCAGTGTAAGCTGGCAGCCCCTCCGTGGCCAGACAAAATTGCCACAGCGTTTCATGAGGATGGCGCTGGGACAGCTCCAAATGAAAGGGGAAGGCAGTACACGCCCCTTCCTAGCAAGATGGGGTGAGTCATCTGGGCTTGGAGAAGCAGAGAGCCATGTGAGCAGGACGTGCCATGGCAGGATCCATCACTGCTCCAGAAAAACCTCCCCTCATTAAAAGGCCACCCGGCACATGGGCTGGCGTGTGGATCCGACAGCACATGGTCAGTCCAATTAACAGATGTTTACATGCATCATGCCAAACTCTAAGCTGTAATCAATAAAGTTGTGGTCAAGCAAAACCCCAAAACTGTCTGTGCATATTATATGGTGGACACTCCTGGATTGGCTGCCCTATTGGCACTCTGGACAAAGATGAAGGACTTGCCACAGAGACAACAAAACCCCCTAGCTCAGCATTGCAGATGCATAAGAATACACAGGGATTAAAGCTTTTCAGGAGCTAAGTGCTCAAAGACCTCTGGATCGATCTGTCAGTTTAGGAGGCAACTGAGAATCCATGGCAAATTCTGGAGAAATGCTGTGAACTCGCCTGCGAAAAGCATGAAGGCCACTTGTGTAGCACTCGGACTGTAATTCTCCTTCTATCACTCTTATGGTAATCCTATTTTGCTCTCTTTCCAATGCTTCTGCCAGTATTATCTCTGCACAGAGTGAAGCACTTTAGCACCCCGAATCTGACACTCACCCGCCCCTTCCACCCTCTTTTTTTAATCATCAAAACCTGGCAGGGACAAAGGCTTTTCGAGAGCTCTGGTCTAAGAGTAGGGGAGCTGGGAACTCCTCCTTCCCGCTGCCCCGATGAGGTGTGACTGATCAGCAGGCTAACGCCGTGCAGTCCTGTCAGCGTGCAGAGCTATTGCTGCAACCCAGTCGTAAGACAGCTTAGGCTTGCTGCGAGTTGGAATGCATTACCAAAAAAGATGACAGTGAAGGACACAGATTTGAATAATGGTTGCATATGCAAATATATCAGCATAAATGCAAATTGGCAAATAGCAACTATAACGTTAATAAAAATGCATTTCACCTCCCCAGAGTCAGGAAGAATGTACCTGGGTGACCTGTGTGTCTACGACTCAGGTGTAAAATGCTGACAAAGACCTTCAAGGGTTCAACTCCTCATTATTACACCAGCTTTGGACAGACAACCTTTTAAATAAAATTGCTTTCAGATCAGGGAAGAGATGAGAATTTTGTTTCAGTTCAAACACACAGAGAGAGAGAGAGAGAGAGAGAGAGAGAGAGAGAGAGAGAGAGATTCTTCATATTTGGGGTGGAAAGAGTTCCTCTTTCCCTGTCTGGAGGGGCTAAACTCCATGGGCACAAATGCATCTTTTAATTTTTATTCGGCACCTGAATGCGTGTATGAGCAAAATGGGAGAGATGGGGGCGGTTGGCTGGATGGGTATGTTAAATGCTCTCATTCAGTTATTCTGATTTGGATCAGGTCCCTCTACACTTAACACTAAACTCAACTACTGTGCAAAATTGCCTTGTTGAGAGCACTGAAACCTGGACCAGCTCCTCCTTGCAAAGCTCCACCCTCTAGTCTTTCTTAGTTCTACTAGGATGTGATTGACCCTTGGGAAACCGAGTCTGCATGGAAAGACTGTTCTCGTAGTGTCCACGTGCTCCCCTCACCGCCAGGATGACAGGTCCTTTTCTTTTTCTCTCTGCTGAAATATAGCCTTTGGCTCCACGGTGCTTGCCTCTCATTAATTAATTTTTGTTCTGTTTCTTTTCCTTCATCAGAGCATCCTATTGAGAATTTTTTAGAGAGAGGGAGGGAGGGAGGGAGGGAGGGAGTTGTACAGTAGAAGTCACCTAGTGCATTCAGTCAGGTGAGATTCAGTTCTGACACTTACTGATTTGTCGATACAAAGTCAGCCTGTGTGTCCATCCAGCCCCATATCTACTCCAGTCTTCTGCAATCTGGTATCTTCTGGATGGGCTGGACTACATCTGCCATCATCACCAACCATGTTATTCTATTGCAGTAAAAATAATTGCGTCTCATGCCATCTGAGAACAACAATTGTCACTGCCATTAGTGACCTTTCTTGAAGAAGGGCCACCCAACGGGAGACTTCAGCCTGAAATCACTGAATCGCTGGCCATCAAGAAATTCATTTCTGAAAGCTACAGCCTGAATCCAGATAATGAGTCCTGATTCCAGAGTATATGCTAATTAATACCAGACTGTTTTTGTTATCACCAGCAATTCAAATATATTAGGGATGATAAAATTATATCAAGTTTGTCAACTATACATCAATTCATTTTTTAATAATTTCTGCCTGATTTCATATCAGTCTTTGAGCATTTTTTAGAAGCGTGAACATGTGCAACTACTTTCATATGCCATTTTCCCTAGCATGTAGACTCTGTGCACAACTTTCCTTAACAAACACACTCTGTTTGCTATTTTTGAAGTGAACCATGCTTTGTAACATCTGGAGGCATGTGCAATTCCGAGGATCGCCGTGTTCCAATCCATATATATTCAAGACGTGAAAATTGTCAGTTCATTTAACAGCACAAACCAAATAGCATTCTCTGCACCCCTAAATCATTCCCCATGTATTTACAAGTATTTAAGCTTTAATATAATTACCACATTAGTGCTTTCTGAATGTCATTTCTCTCTGTCCTCACAGCGTACTTTTTCATACCAACGTTGGATAACAGTCCATATATCCAATGGAGTGACTCAGGCCCACAAAAGCCTATGAAATAGTACCTTTGGTAATCTTTCAGATTCAACAAACTCTTTGTTGCTCCCAAGTAGCTAAGGCTAACTGTCTCTCAGGGCACAAGCCTATTGTGCTCATAGAAGAACCTTGTAAACTCCGAAGCTAGCCAAGATGTCAGGCAGGTCATGCCTCTTCCCTGTGTTTTGTGTAGGCAGCCCATTCTGAGGCTGAGGGAAGAAGGTTCAGAGGGGTACTGATGGGAATGGGCAGCCCCCACGTCACAGAATCATAGAATAGTAGAGTTGGAAGGGGCCATGGAGGCCATCGGGCCCAACCCCCTGCTGTTGCAGGACGCCAAGTTACACCATCCCACTCAGGTGGTTCTCCAGGTTCTTTTTGAATGTCTCCAGTGTGGGAGAGAAATGCCTCTTCTCTAGGCAGCTGGTTCCACCGTCGTATTGCTCTGACAGTGAGGAAGCTTTTCCTGATACCTAGACTGAATCCATGCCCTACACTCTGGTATCAGCAAGAAGAGATCTTGACCTTGCTCTTTGTGACAGCCTCTGAGGTGCTTATAGAGGGATATCATGTCCCGCCTCAGTCTTCTCTTCTCAAGGCAGAACATGCCCAGTTCTCAGTCTCTCCTCACAGGGCAGTGTTTCCAAACACTGGGTCATTTTTGTTGCCCTCCGCTGGACCCTTTCTAATTTACCTGCATCTTTCTTAAATCTTGGTGCCCAGAACTGGACACAGTATTCCAGGTGAGGTCTCACTAGTGAGGAGTATAGGGGGACTCTTACTTCTCGTAATTTGGAAGTAAATCTTCCCTCTCTGCCTTCTGCACACCTCTTTTCTCCACCTCAGAGATCCAGTTGCAGCTGGGACAGGGGGATGCTGATGCAGCTTTTTCTGCACTGGCTGCGAGGGGACCAGGTGGGGGCTCAGACTCGCACCACGGTTGGAGGACCTCTGTGCTCTCGCCATGAGCAATGCTAGGGCTTCCCCACAGTGTTGGGAGACCTTCCGATTGTGCCCTTACATTGCAATCCAACATCCACTTATGTGGAAATAACCTCAGTGGGACATGCTCCTGAGTAGGTATGTATAGGAGACTAGTTTTCCTGCCCCCTCTGCCCTGATTTCCAAACTTCAGCATTATACATGATAAAGTGAAGCTTTCATGGGGAAAGTGATGTAGCTGGTGACATGACGGACATGTCTTAGCTTTGTTATTCTAATAGGTTCTTCTAATTTAAACCACAAGTGTTTTCTTCTGTCTAGACTCAGGAATTTTCACAGGAAAGACCACCAAGAGGTTACAGACCAAAGCACAAGCCATCAAAAACAGTGAGGGAGATGGTGGATGAGACCTAGCAGATGTATTCACTTTTTAAATTTCATTATGTCCGTCTCCACTTAACGTGTTGGGGCTTTGTGTAGTTCTATTTTGGAGAGAAATCTGACCAGTTCAGCTGCATCTTCACATTTAAATGCCATTCGCCTTTACAGGTTTGTCTTCCTGGAACAAAACATCCATGAAAGGCATTTCTTGAGCCCCAGGTGAAGACAACTCTGTTCAGAATATTTCAACAAAAGGCACTAGCAAAATGATTAAATCAGATTGAATCACACTAATAGCTGACTTTCCCCTATGTTTAATATGACATTCATAATATGTGGTGATTTTAATAAAGATAATCATGAAGGGATTTGAATAAAAGGATGAAGATTTTCCTCCCAACACTCTCATAACTACTAATGTGTTGGATATCACATTCTGCCATAAATCTGTTGTTGTCAGTGGCAATGCTACCGTCATTTTTGGGGTGGTGATGGAATGAATTCTGTGGACTCCTGAACATCCGAGGTACAGAACATGGTTTGCATACACAAGACCCCAGGGCTGATTCTGGTTTCTTCAAGTAGGGCTGGGTAAGAATTCATAATAGTTCACAAATTCTCCTCATTTGGGACAGGAAGAAAACCCCCCCAAAAGAAGCCAAAACTGACCAAATTTTCTGTCCAGGGCCAGGGCTTTGTGTGCTTAGCTCTTCGGAGTATGGGTCTGAATTCTCACATATTCTCACATTGAGTGTTGCCACCTCTGTTTTCGACAGCCTCAATCTTTAGCAGCTATTTGGCAGGCAGGCAGGCAGTCCGACTGTGGTCCTCTCTATGCTGGGAAGAGATGCCCCTGTGGAACTTGGCATGTACAAGATGGGCAAGAATTCTGGTTGCATTTCTTTCTGATAAGAAACTACCCAAATTTGCAAAGCTCCCCCTTTTCAGGAGAGAAAGAACTTGGGAATGTGTTTTGCTCCTGGAAGGTGCTCGTTCCTGATTCCAGGGACCATCCTTCCCCTTCACATCACAGTCTATGAGGAAATGTGGTCCTGCCAGTCCAGGTTCACATGCTGAAATCTGGATCCTACCCTTTTTATAAATACACTGAACTACTAAATAAAATTAAAGAACTCTGGCAGTGGCTGTTTGAAAAGTGATCCAAATTCCAATCGGAGTGCACCAAGCAGTCTGCTGTGAGTTTTCTTTTTCTTTTAAAGTAGCTGTTAAGATGACAAGAAAGGACATATGCTCTCTACCTTCTGCAGCCAAGAGTGGCCCAAACTCTCTTAGCACTGCTTGCTTTCCTGCCTGTGCCTTTTTTCTTAACTAATTAGCCAAAAACTGCCAAGACTTATTGGACCAAGGATGGAATTGCTGTGCTTTAACAAATGTTAGCTGGGTTTGTACCAAACTATGGAAAGGTAGGAAGAGGCGGCCCATCTGTTCACAGTAAGAGGATCTCACCACAAAAGGACTGCAGCTGCCCCGTCTGCAGCCACGGCCACTGCTAAGCCTTGGACGGAAGGTGGACATCAGATGTAGATGTGCATTTTGAAGGCAAGCCAAGCTTCAAGGTGGTAGTTGGAGAAGGCGAGTGGCCATGAACGTTGCTCTTTTGCCCATCCGCATTTAGGCTCTCTAGGGTCCAGCTTGCTCCGAAATGGGTGTCACCCAGCCAGCCCCCAAGCCCTCTGAAATATGACCTTAGTGGCATTTCAAAGTGCCAGCAGAACTGTAACACGGGGATGCAGGGGGCTCTCATTCAGGCCACATTTTAAAGCAAAGCAATCAGATTCACACTTCTTAGACTAACATGCAGAGTGCTTGTACAGTTGGCCATATCCCAGAATTATCTGAATTTTGTGATGCAGTTCTTAGCATACAAGAAACTATATAAGAAAACACACAAGAAACTATACATACAAGAAAAGAGCTATCTGACATACATGCATGTTTAGGAAAGGTGTGAATACATATATGAAAGAAAGATGCAGATCAAGCTGCAAACACAATGAGGCTGGGACTATGCAAATTTTTATACAACTTTAGAAAAGATTTGCAGGAATTGGATGGAATGATGACTGAATACAAGCAGAACTGAGATGGACTGAATGGTAGACCCCCGTGCACAGGTGAGTGCCAGCTGGGGAGGACTGCGGGAAATTCAAGAAGCACAGTGTTTCTCCCGGTGGGTTTTATACTAGGAGGTACATGGAGGAGTATCTTGCTGCTATGGGGCCTGGAGTTATGCTACCATCCTGCCCCCTACTCCTCTCTCGGTAAGCGCAGAGTGGATACCCCCAAGGTCTCTTTGTGTCTCCGTTATTTTATTGATTGACATCCCATGCATTGCAAGTCCCCGTTCCCCTCTGTGTTTTATGATTGTAACTGCGCAGTCAGATGACTCAGTCCTTCCTTTTCTAGCTGGACATCATCACCTTTAACAGATGGCTGCTCTGAGGATGGCAGCTCCAGCTGCACATGTTCTTGCTAAGTTCGCCTTTCTTCAGGTGGGCGTCTTGAGGAAGTGC
Source organism: Varanus salvator macromaculatus (assembly GCA_023646645.1). Classification (NCBI taxonomy): domain Eukaryota; kingdom Metazoa; phylum Chordata; class Lepidosauria; order Squamata; family Varanidae; genus Varanus; species Varanus salvator. The sequence continues at coordinate 13,253,927 of JAIXND010000786.1, forward strand.
AGGCGATCTGCAAGTGCGTGCTCTCCGTCTGTCAAACAGAAAGATTAGGTTTGGTCCAAACATATTTTTATTTTTAATTTCATTTTCAACAGGTTTTCAGAGGCTCAGCAGAAACTCAGCTGGGAGAATTTGTTTATTGCTTGAAACTTCTCTTGCTTTCCCAGCAATGCATTGGATTCAAATTATGGGAAGGCAACTGTCGTGGCAGGACTCCCAGTTTTTTCCTTCTTCATAATTTATCCTAGCAGCTCGTTTATTGTTACTCTGATATACACAATGACATCTGTAGGCTTCTTGGGGTCTTCATGGCTGGAAGGGAATAGGTTTGAGCAGGCAATGAGCTAAAAATGGTAGAACCCACAGAACGCACTACAAGTGAAGCAATGGCAAGGCCTGGGCGTTCACAGTACCAAATAGGAACAGATGTTAATTTCTGCTGCCTTGGACATTTATAGTCTTCATGTTACTGCTTTTGTTCATGCCATACAATGCTTTTGGTAGCACCTACTTAGCTCTTCTTAAAAGTAGGCCAGGACTTGGCCCAAGGATATAGTGAAAATGCTACAGACAGACAGACAGACAGACAGACATCAGAAGGTGGTTCCAAAGTGCAGGTACCTCACTGTGGGGTGCCTGTCACAGTCCTAAGATGAATGTCACATCCAGCTTTGCAAAGTCCAAAAATCTAATTGAATGCAGACAATTTTTGTGGCCACCCAGGGAAGGAAGGCTTAAAGGAAGAGGAGGAATCTTCCTTTAAGCCTGGAAGTCAAGTGAGTCTCTTTTGCCAGTTCCTCCATAGCTATCTGAATATCAGGCAAGTCAAAATAATTATTCTCAAAAAAGTAGCATTTAGTCATGTTGCTGATGTGGTTGGCAGACAATGAAAAGGTTGTAGTCCTCTGAGCTTGTTCAGTAGTGCACAAGGATATGGAATTTGGTCTTGTGGGACTAATGGAACAAATATGTGCATCTACTGGACAAAGGCAACCAGGATCACACTCTGGTATCAAAAAATAAGACAAAACAAACCCTGTCTTGGCAATAGCTCTTCAGCACAGCATTTCCCAAATCAACACTGATCTTTTGGGAACGACTCAATTTCTTTATGATTTTTGCATGGTTGTAAGGTTCTCCCTTGAGTTGTAATTTCTTCCCTTCCCTTCCCTTCCCTTCCCTTCCCTTCCCTTCCCTTCCCTTCCCTTCCCTTCCCTTCCCTTCCCTTCCCTTCCCTTCCCTTTCCATTTCTTTCTTATTAATAATTTGGTTAGTTTAATTATCCAGAGAGGGATTGGCTTATGGGTTGACCTTGGTCAGTAGTACCACCATGTACTTCAGCTATGCCAGACTTTGGTAAATATGGTAAATTTTGGCAAATAAGGACATGTGGGTGATGGCAAACGGCCAAAGAATGTAGGCAGAGGAGCTTTGACCAGGAGACTCATGAAGACTTAAGGCATTAAATTGCCTCTAAATTCCACTGAAGCCTGAAAGCAGCTGTTTCAGTCCCGACGGAAGCCATGGCAAGGGATGCCAATGGGGCTTCAGTATGGACAACCGTAGGCAAGATGGTGCCATAGCGCACCCCCCACACCTCCTTCTATTTTCAGAGTATACTCAACATGGCTGAACCTCAGTCAGTAACACCACCATGAGCCTCAGCTATGCCAAATTGTTGTAAGTTTGGAAAATTTAGTTGTAAGGGTGGGCTGTGGAAGGCAGCAGAAAACCACCAGTTTTATTTGCATAGTATACTTGGCACCTAAAGATGATCTAGGCATGAAGTCTAACCTGCAGCAGGAGAGGAATTAGTCAAAGCAGGTTTAATCATCTGTAATAAAGAAGCACATGCACAACACACACGCCCACACACTTCCTTATTGGCCCTGTGTTAAGAATCGGTTGACAGCGGCGCTTCTTTTATTCTACTCATTTTTGTAAGCTGTCCTGAGATGTTTGTAGTGGATGGGTTAGAAAAACTTTGAATAAATAAATGAATTCCACATGGCATTATAATCCAAGATGTGAGTGGCAGGTTGTATGACTTAAACTGAAAAAATGACTCAGCAGAGTGGTCTAAAACATGGGAAAGGTGGGTTTAAGGATGAATACTGAGAGAAGACAAGAAGAGGCTTAATTTCAGGAGCTTTAAGTTCTGAAAATTGTCCATCTGCCGTCTGACATGGCTGAGGAAAATTCTTTTCATGGATCCTGTGGAATGTGGAACTCCACAGAGCACTGGCATACAGTCTCTGTCTTTTTGCCTAAGAAGCACAATTGTGCACGCACACGAGTCATGTATATCCATTACATGTGTGAGTCATGTATACCCAATATTTCTAGTCTCATGCACCACTCAAAGCAGCTCACAACAAGTCGTGAATGCTGGCTTGGAATAATATGAGTCCAACACAGCTCAGAGGTCCCCAGATAGCAAAGTTGGGCCTATGGTTTGGCTTGGCATTAGGAAGTTTCCTATGCATTTCAGCAGACACAAAATGTCAGAAAGCAGAGAACAAGCTGCACCTGTTAAAATATATTTAGTCAGATAGAGCAGCAAGATCAAACTTTACCCTTCTTTGATTCTGTTTGACCCCTTTACTTCCTCATTTCTCAGCTCGCTTGCTTCTCTTTAGAAAGCGGCTCAGAGGTAACAGTCAGTGAGACGGAGGGCAGAGCTGGGAGCATCCAGGGTGGTTGTGGCTGATAGGCCCCTGGAGTTCCTCCAGAGTTCAGTTCCTCATCTCTCTCCTTCTCTACCTGAGAAACAGGGGCAAGAAGGATGAGAAGTAGGCGCTGATCCTTGCTTGCTCATGGGCTGCCTCCCTGTTCAGCAAACCAGTGGCAGGGTGAGAAAGGACAAGGGACAACAGCAGTTGGTGATACTTGTCTTGCAAAGAGGAGCTCAACAGGAGGTCGTTGAGGCCCCATCGGTGAGGGTGTTCAAAGATAGGCTGGACATGCACATGGTGGGCATGTCGTGAGCAGAGCCGGCTGGTGCCGGAGGTCAGACTAGATGGCCCGGGAGGTCCCTTCTGACTCGCTCTGTTTCTGTGTTTCTATGTCTCTAACAGAGGAAGGGGCCCACTGAGGGTATCCTGCACAACAGCCTTCAAAAACCCAGAGCCAGCACCAAGTGGCACTGCTTGGATGCCACCCTAGCATTTGACAGCAATGTATGCGTTACGTAACCCACCGATTGTGCGGAGGCGGCACAGGTGCAAATTACTTACAATTTCAGCAGCAGCCTAGTTCTCTGGGGACCAAACCACACTAAGGTAACCCACAAACAAACCATGAGTTCTCCTGAGATTGTAGAACTCATGAACAACCCCAACTACCCAAGTGTGGATGTCAGTGTAAAAACTGTCAAATGTGGCATCTGTGTCTGGGAATTGCGAGTGGCTCACAAATTTCCCGTGAATAATTGCTGAATGTTGCCACTGCATCCAAGCTAAGTCAAGGGTGAGAAGAGTGCCAGTGGTACCACAGGTCTGGGCACTTCTGGGTGTGATACTTGGCCATCAGTGGTAGCATTCTGAAACTGAAGCCAGATCTCTTCCATCTGGTTCAGCACACGGCCATAAAGTTTACAGGATGGTCCTGGGAGAGTGATCGCATCCTCATTACCTGTCTTACATGTAAGTTATAGAGAACAAGATATTTTGGAAAATAGAACAATAGTACTCTGCTGTGAGCTCCTTGGAGGAAGGGTGGATGCAACCGAATCCAATAAGGCCAAAAGAAATACAAAGCAGGGAGTGACATTGTCCTGCAGAAAAAAATGCCTTCTGCTACACTGCCTAAATCTGGACTAAAATAATAAAATAAAATACAGTAAACTCTTTCCAGCAGATTTACAAGCTGTTGCTGACAGGTGCCAGCTAAAAAGATTTAATAAAGAGATGATTACTTCATATACAGTCTGGGCCAGCCTCTTGCAAACACACACATGCCTTCTTGCTGAGATCAGAATGAGTGTCTAAAGCGATAGGCAGGAGCCACGTGGTCCAAGAAGATGCATCGGTACAAATCCCTCCGCAGCATCCCTTCTCCCATCGTTGGACTAGGCAGGGGTCCATGGTTGCAATCTCTGCTTCCAGGATGGTTAACTGCTTGTTTCCCAGGCCCCCCTCATACGTATTCAATTACTTTAGCAAATCTTGGCTGGCTCAGCAAAAACCCAGATTTTTGTACCTACTAAAATTACAGATATCCTGCATGGGGCGGTGGGTGGGAATCTGTTGTTTTCTATATTCCCATCTATGCATTTTATCTTAATTTCTTGTAACTTAGCCACACATGGCCATCAAACACCCCTTCCTTTTTCTTGTCTTGTGCTGTATTATTTCTAGAGCTGTTTTCTCTATCCCGCTTCATTATATTATTGTAATTTATGGTTTCAAATCTTGTTTTGTGAACTTCCCAGAGAATTTCATCTATTGGGTAGTACAGAATTCTGCAAAACAAATGAAAGGCATCCTTTATCTAAAAGCACTGCAGAGCACGACCGTATGGGGTCCGTGCTTTTCAGGTGAAGCCAAAGTCCCCTCCACTCACCCACGCAAAGCCAGGAGGGCAGGCAGAATGTTGGTGACAGTCTTACCGTCTGATCTTCTCTCTCTCTGTCTCTCCCCTGCACACACGCACACACACACTTAACCTGGACAGGACTCTGGAAGTCAAAATGGCAAAACTGAGACTGTCATCCTTGGGGCCACATCATCCTCCCCAGGAAAGCCGAAGGCAGAAGAAGAAAAGGAAGACCAGATATGAACTAGATCAACTCCATAAAGGAATCCTGCGTCTTGAACTTAGAAGAGCTGAGTGGGGCTATCATGGATGGGATGATTTGGAGGGCTTTCATTCATGAGGGACACCACAACTCGGAGATGACTTGATGCAACACAACAACAACAACAACAACAACAGACATTGCAAAGACAGCAGTGGAGAACCACATTTCCCTCCCATTGCCACATCCCCCTTCTTCCCCTCCTGCTCCTGTGTATAATTCCTGCTCCGATTCCCTTCGCTTGGTCATATATGTGTTTACAGCCCTGCTGAAGGGAAAAACCTCTGAATTCCATGCTACCCCTCCCAGAGACCGTACCAGTGCTTTCTAAACAGCCGTGTTTATCCCCACCCCCCACCCCACTCCGTTCCCTTCCATCATGGATTTATTTTTAAAAAGCCCTGTGAAACAAAGCCCCAGTTTATCTGAGTTCCAGATTTTTCCCTTCTGCATATGAGTTATGTGGTGTCTGGAGGACAGGCAGTGGTGTAACTGAGCCCGGCCTTTCAGGGATTCAGCACCACACGCTTTTACAAGCGGGGAAGCAGCCTTCATTTGTCAGCTCCCACAACATTGCCTGTTCCCCCTGGTCTTAGCTGCAATTTTCATAGTAGCTGGAGGGGGAATGAATGTCCCAGCAGCAATACATCATTCCCTTTTTTAATGCAATGTATTTTGAGTACCCGGCCCTTAAATAGGCAATTAAGACACATTAGCCTTACGAAAGTCCTGCTCCAGGTCAAGATGAAAAGTGCCACAATATTTGTTGGTATCAATCAACACAGCTGCCCACAACATTTGGCCGCTCTCTGGGGATTATTATGATGAGTTCCTGTACTCCGAAATTTAGCACTATGGTACTGAGGATGCATGGCTTAGAGCCTGCATTTCAGAGCCCGGGTTTCTTGATTTTTAATGCTGTTTATGTCCTGTCCTTTGTCTAAACAGATCATGGCTCTCCCCAAGCCCTTTCAATCCCCCGGTAACACACACACAGAGACCAAACTCTTTTAGCACTTTGCTCCCACTCTCACTTTTCCCATGACTTTTTATGGGGTCCCAAATTTTGTCCTAACACAGAATTTCAAGGCATTTTTAAAATATTTCTTCTCAGAAATATCCAAGGAATTTGTTCTCCACATTCTGGTCACCAAGTGTCACCTAAATAGAAACATCAAAGCAAAACTCATCTGTTTCATGCATCTTATATACTTCTGATCAACCCCTGCCAGTATGGGCAAATACTGAGAATTGTAGGCCAAAACATCTGGAATAGGCCAAGTTGGGGCATGCTGGAATATACCACCTGGTTTCCACATTTGGTCACAAGCAATACTTGGGATCACCAGGGTTATCAGTAGATTGTCCTGTGTCTTGCTACTTAGCTCATGTTGAATCTTTGTTCATAGTTGCAGGAACTATGACCAGAAAATCTGCACAAATTGAGCAGTGATCATATCAGGGTTTTGCATCAATCTCCCCATGGGGAGTCACATCTGTTGAGTTCAGAAGGGAGAAGACTTCTGCAATACTCTGCTTTTGCACTACAAAGCCAGCCTAGCTGGTCAGCTTTCACAGAATAAAGGCTTTTGTTAGAATTCCTTTTGCTCTTATCTGCCTGGAAGGAGGGGGAGAAGACTGACATGACAAAAAACAAGATGGAACCCCCTTTTTCAGTCTTAGAAGAAGCTGACTGGTTTGGCTACTAAGATTTCAACATTGGAGATGGAGCAAGAGCCTTCCAGAAAACCTGAGAGTTAGATCTGAGGGGAACAGGCCGGGGTGTGTGACGTGCACAGCTTAGTCCTCCAGCAAAGGAAAACAGTTGGTTAGATGCCAGCACTTGCTCCAAATTCTGCCTCCTGAAGCAATGGCTACCTTTTGCCTAATGATGGGGCTGGCCTGTCCCTGAGAAATAGGAACAGGTGGTCCACAGAGCGCTAGCTGTGGCTTTCCTTACTGTAGGGGATGCTAACTGTGGGAGTGACTGATTGCAAGTCCTTGGGCTGTGGGGATGCTAGGTCAGAATTCATATACTGCTGCCCAGGACCACAGCCTGGCCCCCACTTTCAACTGCATTCTCTCCACCCAGCTCACTTTGCTTCTGCCTCACTCTGTGGGGGCGCATCTGATTCCCCCAATTTGACAAAAGCTGTTCTTTGATGCTCAGTCTTACAGACTCACAGACACAACCACTTAGAAGGCACTTGGGGTTGAATATTGTGCGCTGCCCAATTATAACTGAATCTGATTTGCATTCCTAAGATGCTGCCCTCTAAAATGTGAATTGGAACATGAGCAAACCCCTCAGCCCCAGGAACATCCAAGGCTAAGAATGGATTAACAATATCATTAGTAAAAGTGATTAAGGGAAGTACTGTATCGTTAGCGATGATCATAATAAATAATGCTAGTTCACTCCAAACACAATGATCCTCCATGTATATAAGCTCTGTAATATTACGGATTGCACAGACTTCCTCTGATGGCTTTGCTAAGTTTAAAATGCTGTTCAGAGTTTATAGCCACATTGCAGGCAACCAATTACTCTTCTGTTTATACTACAGGGCTGTGATGCTAATGATGCACATAAAAGGGTCACATCATGCCACTTGTTCCGCTTTGTTTCCCAATGCCAACAATTTTTATGAAAGCAGGGAGGACCTTTGAGCTGCAAAATCTGCAAGATGCGTCTGAGTTCTGCATTTTCCTGAAGAGTGGCTTGAAGGTACCAGTTCTGACTAGTTTAAACTACAGTTCTAGATGATACTATTAGATGTCATTTATTTGCGAGCCAAAGGACAATCCTAAAAATTAAGGTAAAGGTAAAGGTTTCCCCTTGACATTATGTCCAGCCATGCCTGACTCCCGGGGGCGGTGCTCATCTCTGTTTCCTGGCCGAGGGAGCCAGCGCTTGTCCGCAGACAGTCTCCGTGGTCATGTGGCCAGCATGACTAAACACCGAAGTACACGGAACGCTGTTACCTTCCCACCGAAGTGGTACCTTTTTATCTACTTGCATTTGCATGCTTTCGAACTGCAAGGCTGGCAGGAGCTGGGACGGCGCACGGGAGCTCACCCCGTGTGCAGATTCAAACCGGCGACCTTTCGATCAACCAGCCCAGCAGCACAGCGGTTTAAACCACTGCGCCACCTGCAGTCCCTCCTAAAAATTACCTTATGTATAAATGGATTGTTCCTGAATCTGAACTGAGAAATATCTCAGCCTTGACCGCTCTACCTCAAGGGTCATATTTGCAGTTAACCGAGATGGCACTCAGCGCTTCGGTGTGCATTCTTGCCACTGCCCAAGTAAAAAGCATCATTTGATCTGACTGTCTTGATCAGACAGAGGGTAATATCTGTTTCTTCAGATATTCAGGTTTCGAGCCCAAATGATAGTTCTTCAGTAGAACGGATCCAATTTATTGAACGGGTGCAGCCGTGGGTAGTGAGGCCCCTCGTGGCCCCTTTCCCAGGGCAGTGCTCTGTCTGAAGACATCCTTTCATTCAAACCCCAGTTCAAAGCTGAAGAACCCGAGAAGGGAAAGTGGGGCTTGACATTCGCACTGGCCTTCCACACCAGAGCGGCGGAATGAGCAGGTAGACAATTTACCTGGTTTCAGCCTTCCGCAGGACAATGGGATGCATTTAATTTCTCTTGAAATGGTTGTCGCTATTTCTAAATTCGCTTCCCTACATTTAAATTAGCACATGCAAATTTTGTGCAAAGCTTTCTCCTCTCCTCCCTGATCTTTGGTAATGTACAACAGGCCACCGTTTCACAAGTCCCTGCAGGAAGGGAATTGCAGGTGTGATCTCTGCAGGGGTGTCAGGATCTATAATTCAAAACAAGGCTAAGCGCAGAAGATGGCAATAAAATTAGAAGAGGAGCAATTCCTTTCATCACTATTAGCATTATTTGCCCCTGATTTGAACCTCCTCATTGGTATGCATGTCCAAAGGCACAATCCCTGCTAAGACTTTCTTCATAGACACTCTAATAATGATGCCATATTTCAGTTTTATTCTTTAAAAAATTAGAAATGTCTTTTCAAAAGTAGGGTGGGGGAAATTAAAGCAATAAAACTTCTTCATGCTTGCTAGAAAACATGCTGGCACCTTTCATTAAAAAAGGCCCGTGGCAAAAAAATGAAATGAAATGAAATAAATCAATTATGTTCCTATTAATCCAGATGATCTTTTGAAATGGCCATATCCGATTATTTTCTTATTTAACAGAACAACCCCAGATGGGCAAGAGGAGAAGCCGAAGCTCAGAACTACCATTTCCTAAGCCCTGCCAGACTCATGCCAGCATAGTTGAAGCACTGTCAGGGTATATTTTTTCCATTTTTCTTGGCCTTTTAGAGCCCTGTTTCCACTCTAAACTGTTCTCTCCCATTGCCATCACCAGCAAACCTGGAGTAGTTTTTCCTCTGTTCCAAGGGGGAATGGGAGGGCTTTGGATCTTGAGGACCTCAAACCTACCTGGAGAACATTTTTCCCTACTCTGCCATTGGAATTTAGACCATGAAGGAGGACTGGCGGTGGTGGGGGGGGGGGTGGCACAGCATAGAGGAAGATGCGGCCAGTTAGACATTGCACAAAAAATAAGATGACTAACGAAATGGATCACTAAAGAAGACAAAAGAAGGCCCAGAACTGCATAGTATTTGCATATGCTAATTTGTAGCTGCAAATTTAGAAGTAATGACTATTCTTTGAATAGAAACACAAATGCCTGGGGTGGGGGAAGAACTGTGACCAGGCATCCTGCCCGCGTGTGCGCCTGCTTCTCCAGCATTAAAATACAGCCCAGTTTGCGGAAGTATAAATTCGCTAACTCTTGATATGTGACTCTCTGCTTGCTGCGGATGGGCTGCCACAGGCCCTCTGACCTTAGCTTCTTCTGATTCTTTGTTTAAGCAGGCACTGAACTGGGCAATCCTCAAAACAGAGAAGTGTCCCCTGCAAAGTAGGATCAGTGGCTACCCCAACAGAGGTGAAAGCATAAATAGCGGGCAACAGTCATTGGGAAGTAGTGATTTGTTTGCATGGATGACTGCATTCCAGAGTCAGCCCCACCTGCCATCTTCTGGGGGCCCAGCTGAGTCCACAAATGCTTCTACCCCCAGACAATTAATGGCATTTAATGGTGCATGATAGAGCTGGTGTTTCACTGTCCTTTTAACAAAGCTAACATTTTCAAAGCTTTTGTTTTTATTCCAAATGGTTCCCATGAAAAAGGATAATTTTTTTGATGATTTAAATACTCAAACCTCGAGATTTATATGGAAAAAGAAGAAACCAAGGATTAAATTAAAAATGCTTCAAAGGGAATGGGGGTTTTGGTCTTCCTGATTGGATGTTGTATTATCAAGTTTCTATTTTAATGCGCCTAAAAGAATGGATAACTTTAAGAAATAAGAGAATCTTGTATCTTGAAGGGCTGGCACGCTTATACGTGGTATGAAAAGTGTAAGGCACATGGTTGTTTCTTAAATCATTATATTAGGAAATCATTAATGTCAGTGTGGGAAAAGTTGAAGATAAAACTGTATACTAAATTACCAAGGTGGCTTTCGCCTATGGAAGCTCTTGTATAACCAAATGCATTGAATTTTGATACGATCGTGAGATATGATGATATTTTGGAAAATTGATGGAGGATTAAAATTGAATCAAGAAATACAAGAACAAGAAATTAATATTTCTTGGTGGCACAAAGTTCAAATGCAATCAAGATATGCTAAAGACTACAGAATGTGGGGCTTTTATAAGGAGCCAACAGCATTTGATCATTTGATTCTTAAATCAGATGAGAAAATGATTAAAAGATTGTATAACTTCCTACTAGATAGAAGAATGGAAGATGAACAGGTTAAGGAAACTATGATAACGTGGGCACAAAACTTTGGATATAATATTGAGTTAGAGAAATGGCAAAAGCTGTGGGAAAGAAATATTAAAGTAACATCAGCAACTTCATACAAAGAAAACCTGTATAAAATGTTTTATAGATGGTATCTGTCACCAAATAGGTTAGCTAAGATGTTTCCAAACATGTCAAATGGATGTTGGAAATGTAAACACAAATCTGGTAGTTTTTATCATATGTGGTGCACATGTGATAAGGCAAAAAAGTATTGGATTAAAATACACAAATGGCTTGAGGAGATGTTACAAAAACCTCTAACATTTTAACCTGAAGGTTTTTTTATTAGGCATTGTACCTGATGATCTTAGTAAACAAGCAATGTATTTGACTCTACATGTAACCACTGCGGCGAGGATTGCATTTGCCCAACATGGAAGAGTGAAGAGCCATCCACCTGATCCTAAAAAAGATCCTGGACTGTGCGGAAATGGACAGATTGACTTGGTCTCTGAAGGAGAAAGAAGATACAGACTTCTACCAAACTTGGGACTCTTTTTATCATTGGCTAGAGAAACGGGGCTTCGCATAGATTTAAATATGTTCATAAGTTAACATAAAAAGAAAAAATGTGGGGGGCTGACCCAGTAGGTCTGATGTTATCAATGACTGATGCTTTTTAGGTTTTGTTGTTGTTGTTGTTGTTATTAGCTATATATTAAGAATAAAACTTATTCAAAGAAAGCTAACATTGTTATTGAAATGAGTTTTCGCTGTTTGAATTGCTTGATGATTTATATATCAAAATAATATGCTGCATTTTCTTAACTGTGCTTGTGGCTTGTCATTTTATGTGCTGCTGCGAACTGCCCCGAGAGCTTCAGCTATTGCTCCTTACAGAAACGAATAATTATGAGGATGCTGTGGAGCTGCTTGGCTCAGCGGCGCCTGCCCAGGATATGGGTGTCTCTCTGCCATTCCCGTCAGAGAATTTATTTGAGCTGTATTTTAACGCTGAAGCATTGCAGAAGCACAATATACCCCACTGCACCCAAATGCAGCAGGTTATTTGGGGAGGGGAGGCGGCACTTCGCCCATGCACCACTACTCTGGAAAACCTCACTGCCACTCGCCTCCCTCCAGTATTTCCACCTGGGGCGGCTGCCCCATCCCACCTCATGGCAGGGTCAGCCCTGCCACCCCAGCCCTGGCCTTTGCTATGCACTAGCGTGCATTCGGCTTAGTCCTCGAAGCACGTTATACCCGGGTTCCAATAGCCTCTCCAAACTCTCCACCCTAATTGTGGGCAGAGGCTTTGGAAGGAGAGACAATGTTCCCAGATGACTCCAGTAGGAGGAGAAATTCTCCCACAGCTTCTCACAACTCGGACTCACCACTCATTTGTAGGAGTTGTAGCACAGCGCTCTTCTCTTCTCTTCTCTCTCTTCTCTTCTCTCTCTTCTCTTCTCTTCTCTTCTCTTCTCTTTTTGTTTGCTTGTGCTGTTTACTCGCATTGTTACTAAAATTGCTGACAGCATCAACTGCTTTGGTTGCTTGCCCCCTATCTTCCAACCTCCACAACGCAGCGCTCTCCCAAGCTCCCAGGGAAGAACTGCAGCCAGCGCTGTGCCAAAATTAGCCCTCCAATTTCCTCTGAGTTTCCTTTCCCAACAACAACCAAAAAAAAAAAAAAAGTTTCCACTCTTCTATCTCATTCTCCGGGAGTTTTACCATTTATTCTGAATTACTCTGGTGCTGTTTTAATCACATTGCAAGGTTGCTGAGGTTGCTCTCTGTGTGGGAACGCACACAGCACGGGCTTTCTCCTTTCAATTATACATCTCTCGTTACTTCGCAGCCTCCCGTGTGGTTTGCACTTCCTGTTCAGAAAAATGACCTCGTGATGTCCTCCCCCGGCCTTAATTGGCATGCGGGAAGCCAAGGAGGCTGAAGCTTTCCAGAGCAACGATGGTGCCATGAAAGGCAGGGCACTAACACACATTCCCCAGCCACCTCATAAGCAAGGCAGGCACCAGAGCCTGAGCCCCCCTTCATGAGAGCCCTTTCCTCCAAATTGTGTTCACTGCATTGTTCACTAAGCAATTTCTTTTCAGTCAAATTGAATGAGACTGGTTGACAAAATAAGGAAGAAATTTTCAGCCCAGCGCTATGAAATAAATGTCTTTGCAAATGTGTTTGCAAAATTCAACTGTTGCTTTCATGTGTCAAGTGTCAGTATTGATGTGCTTGTATGAGTTTTCTCCCCTGGTCCCTGTTCAGCAGCGCATAGTGATGGGGACTTTGCTTTGTATCTCACCCTAGTTTTGCTGTGCTGTTGTCACTAAGAATGACAGGATGTGCCAGAAGCTGGAGGACACCAAGCACAACACTCAGTTTCCAAACGGCCTCTTTTTAAGAAATGCGGTCTCAGGTTAGCAGGTGGCAATTAGGAAAGGAGAAGAAAATTAAATGATCTGTCCATTTTCTATGCACAGAGCAAGCCTTCAGTCCAGCCTTCCCCATAGAGCACAATATAAAACAGACTTTGCATTTCATGGGGCTGCACAGTAAGAGTGCTCTGATAATTATTTCTTTTTTTGCAAACTCTGCAACTTTGCCCTGCCCGTTGGAAAACAGACCAAAAACTAGCAACAAGCAGTGCTCTTCCTGGGGATGGGTGATGGATTGATTTGTGGTTCTGGATGTGAACTTCCAGAACTCCACATATTTCTTCATAAATGGAATGGAAATACTTCAAGTTTGGTAATAAGATACATGGGATATGGGAGAGAGCAACGCTGACGTTTGTCCATCAAGACAGAGGGCTTAGAATGCTCAGCTCTAAAAAGTCTGGCTTGGGGTCTTGGGCAGTGTCCAGGGCCCCGCCACCCCAAAGTATATTAGGGAAACCTGGTCTGCCGGAGAGCGCTGAGGGCATTGCCGTAGAAGGCACTTGCTCTAGAGCAGCCATGGCGCACCTGTGGCCCGAGGGGCAAGCAGAGCCCTCAATCGCCCCAGCAGCCATGCGCATATTTGGAAAGATTACGGGCGCCAGGCAACAATGTCACTCGTTAGCCGCGACTCACCGAGCTTTTGCATGGCCGGTCCGTGAGCTGCCAGGGATTTACCTGGACTGTGGTTTTAGCAGAAGGTAGGAAAGGTAGGAAATACACTCAGATGCCTTTTTCAGGGCTGGTCAAAAGCCGGTGGTCAGTGGAGCGTTGCCCCCTTGTGCTGGGGGTCAGCAAATTCAGGTTTTATTGCAGTGCTGGCACCTTGCCATAAATAAGTGGGTTCTGAGTTGCCGTTTGGGCACTCGGTCTCTAAAAGGTTCGCCATCACTGCTCTAGAGCAACACAATCTATGTTTCTATTGCCTAGGATTCTGTCCCTTGTGTATTCAGTGGGGACGTGCGGAGAATCTGTTTTGGGGATGAGAATTCACTGGTTTCCCTCAGCTTGGCTTCACAGGCTGCACTGTGGTGGCCCTGAGGCTCAGTTCCTGGTGAGCCTGCCCAGCACCCTGGAGCTGCTTGCCAGGAACGGAGCCCCACATGGCAGCTGCCCGGCAGCATCTCCCTTCCGAGCCGCACAGACTTTGTGCTGCTGCACCTCCCATGGAACAAATTTGCACTTATGCTAATGTGAATTGGTGCAAGTACACATTTGTGCTGATGCTGACTTGTGCTAATGCGTACTTGCAATTGTGTTGCTCTGCACTTGCACAAAATTCCTGAACATCATAAAGGAATCTGATTCCACCAATAAGGGAATGATGGAGTGGAAAGCACCTGGCAATCCCAAAACATAAATGGGACAGGTTTAACAAACTCTGCACAAAGCTGGGAATTGCTTCTTCTGCTGAATTTACCTGGTGAGAATGTCACTTGGTATATATTTTCTAAAAGAACCTACAAATGTATTTATAGACAAGGTGGGAAGGCACGGAAAGCATGCATGTGGGAGAAAGCAAAAAGTGACAGATTCTTCCATCATTAGCGCCACTTGATAATTTTTGACAGGTCAGCTGATCGACCCCAGACATTATTAGCAAGCGAAGTGGCAGAGAGCCTGGCTGGGGATGGAGGCTCACCATTGAGGTCAATAGAAAAAAAATAAAGAACCCTGGCACAAAATTTCTAGCTTACTCAGTAACATGCTTGTTATAAATTACTATTACTATAAACAGTTGTGGTTGTTGTTGTTATTGAAAACAGTCCCCTTTGGCGAACATACAGAATGGTTGGACAAAATGCCACACGACTGCTCAGCATATTTAGTAGTGGATTCAGCTGTATGATATTGCCTGGATGCCCCTTAATCCAAACAAGCGGGAGCTGTGCTGGGTGGGTTTAGGGGACTTGGTTTTCAGTGGTGCATGTGTTGAGATGGAAGCCTGGGTTTCAGCTGTGGCCTGGAGTCTATGTGTGCAGCAGCTCGGGCTCATGCACTGAATGCTCCTGATAGTAATACTTATTATTATTATAATTATTAATAAAAGTAGTAGTAGTAATAGTAAGATGGCCCAGCCTAACATATAACATGTGGGTTGCCCCTGAAAAGCTTTCACACCCTTCAGCTGCTCCAGAACAGTGCAGTATGTTGAACATAGCCAGGTGTAGAGATGGCTTCTTGACTGGATACTGGTCCATTCCTGAACATGTTTAAAAGTGCTGGATGTCACCCATAAAGTCCCATATGGCCTGGGACTGGACTATTTGAAAAACTACATTTTTTCATATATATGTCTTCCCGGGGTTAAGGTCTTTCAGTTCTGGCACAATCAGAGATATACTAATGGGGAAACGAGAAAGCACCTTCTTGGGCCTGCTTCAGGGATTTTGAACACTGCCAGGCTAGATAAGGGCATAATAATAATAATAATAATAATAATAATAATAATAATAATATCCTATAGGCTGGAGGATGCTGAGAACCTCGCCTCCCCTGAGCAATCCTATTAGATGTGTTGCTAAGATGTAGGCACTCTGACAACATTAAAAGTTATTTAATGGACTGTTTTGCTGTAGCAGAGAAGGTTTTTTAAAACATTACTCTTTGTAGTAGGAGCTGCAGCAGCAAAATAAAATCTAATCTAAACCAAAGGATTTCTTGTTCACTCAGGTTGAATTGAAGCAGCAGGAGACTTACAAGAGGAGACTGGCTGCCACTGACAGCGCGCAATCATCTGGCACCATATCAAACGCAAAATGTTTGGAAATCAAATCCGTGCGCCTCCCCACTACTGAGCAGAACGCACATTAAGAGCACTGCCAGTTGCAGGGACCGTGGTGGGCAGGCTGGGCCGCCTGAACTGCGCAGCGCCCTGAGTCCTGCCTGTCCGGCCATGGCGCATCCTATCCAGCGCCATCAGTGGCTGCTGCTAGAAGCCAAGAATTAGATGGGTACGTTGCCAAGTGTGCTCCTGCCTAAGCTCTGCTGTCAGGGCAGGGTGGGTGGGGGTGAGTCACGGGGCAGGGAAACGACAGGCACCCAAGCCCCCCGGAGCCCTTCTGGCTGCTTGCTGAAATGCACTCTGGTGATGCTTGCTTCACCAGGAGATGGACTTGTCTCAAAGGCAAGAGGAATCGCAGAAAACGTCCCATTAGACTGGAAAAAGGGATCTGCTCCAACCTCGGAAATTTCGCGTGATTTGCACAGATACCATGACGACACCTCTGCTGGCCATGTGGTATCGGTACAGGTGATTGGCTGAGGTGCAGTATGATAAATGGTCCGGGTGTCACCCTGACTAGGGGTGGAGGACTAGGGTTTGAGGAGGTGCCTTCCCAGTGGTGGCATCCCAGGCCTGGAATGCTGGATGGGTTATTTCTTTTCAACATGCACATGGTGGGCATGTCATGAGCGGAACTGGCTGGAGCTAGGGGGTCAGACTAGGTGGCCCAGGAGGACCCTTCTGACTCGTTCTGTTTCTAAGTTTACTCTTCCCAGAAAGGATCACCTATATCACCATCTTTTCAACAGCAGGAGAAGAACTTGCCTTCTCCCATGACTTACAGTTGCCTTTTTATTTTAGTTTTACATTGTGCATATGTTTATAATGACATATATAACTCCCTTTTTTCCTCTTGTGAGGAGCTCAGGATGGTTTACATAGCCTTTCTCGTTTCCATTTTAATTTCCAACAATCCCGTGAAGTAGGTTAGGCTGAGTGACGGCCCAAAGTAAGCCAGGAAGTTTCATGACTGAGCTGGGATGAGAACCTCATGTTGTTGTATTTCATGGTTTTGGCTCTATTTTGTGAATAGCCCAGAAACCTTTGACAATGAAGAAACAAAAGGCTTGGTGACCTTGGCCAATCACACATCCTTTGCCCTACCTGCTCCTCAGGGCTGCTGTGAGTGTAAAATGGACGCTGAATTTTGGTTCATTTGGAATGAGAATTTTACCCATTTTGTACCTTTCAGGCTGAACACTGACTTGGGTGCAAACTGCAGTTGAAGTCTGTTCATGTCCAAGTTCATAATGCTATTAGGAGATCCCCCAAAATGTGCTTGACAGCATAGCTCCATTTCAAAAATGTGCATGCATTCTTTTTTTTTAAATGTGCCCAAATATGTTTTAATGCATGAGAGAAGAATGCATACATTTCAGGGATGTGCACAGCTGATGTGCAGAGTGGAAAATGCACATGAAAATACTAAATGAATTTTCGGGCACACAGAACTGATACAGATTTAATTCCGAATGAGTTTTGAGGTGGAATGTGGAAAACTACAGTGAACTTCAGTTTTGCTGATTGGTTCTTTGCTAGAGCAGAACCAGAGAAGTATTGAACCAATGAAGGGAAGTATCTTCTTGATAGCACTTAGCTTTTCTGCTTTTCAAGGTTCTCTCTCACACATTCTTGGGCACTCTGTCTTTCTCTCTGTGTAGGCTCATATGGGGCAGCACAAGAGCGCAAGGATGTTATTAGCAAGCATGCGAACAACTTGCTGGTGGAGGAGCATGTCTGAGAGTCCTGGCAGCTCTGTGGCTTCTCCTCCTGCCAGCACTCACCTATCGTTCTTCTCCCCTCCTCTTCCCAGAGCCAGAGCACGTCAGAGCTTCCACAGGTGGGAGAAGCGGAGGTGGTGGTAGCAGGGAATCCCTTCCAGATTCTCTGCTGCAACGTCTCAGCTCTGTCTACGGCCTCAGAAGGGAAAATCCTCACCACTGCATGCTCTGGGGGCCACAAGACTGCTCTCCTTGGTATGGTCGTTCTTTTTTGTTTCTTCTTGGCACAAACTCCTAATTCCGTAATGTGCTCCACTTAGGGCAAAGCAGAGCATTCAAGCTGAGAGGGTGATTAATTCAGTTTGTTGGAATGTTAGACTGCAGGATGACGGTCATCACTAGCACATAGTAATTTTGCCAAAGTCCGCAGTATACATGAAAATCCTAATCAAAGACAGATGGTTCCCTTGTTATAAATAATCATTGCCCGGTGCACAGGCCAGGAAAGGAATCTTTGTTTAGACTGGTGTTACTTAACTTTCCTGAACCTCTGTATTCTTTGTCCATGCCTTTCCCCTTCTTCTCTCTTTCAAACAATAACAGCAACAACAACAACAACCAAAAAGCCCTCCTTTTTTCTGTCTCTGTAATTTTTGCTATTTGCCTGAGGAAATAAAAAGAGGGCAGGGAAAATATTTCTTGGCACACTGAATTCTCACTGGATTATCCTATACAGTGAAATTAAATGCATCTGGCATGTGAAAGAGCGAATAGCATTTACATTTTTTTAAGAGGGAAGAAAGAACAAAGATCTGATCTATACCCAGTCAAAAATATTGTGGGTGCTCCCTGTGATTATAAGATTGGCTATATTCTGCAGCTTTCTGCAGAAAGTAGTTTGCACATGGGGTGGGGGAGCACAAAGGGTCACTTTAGACATGCCCAGGGCCCTGTTGACCTTCAGTGGCCTTTCTTTCTTGCTTGCTTGCTTGCTTTCCCTCCCTCCCTCCCTCCCTCCAAAAATAATTTTCTTTTAACCTAGGTCCTTCATGACACATCAAAAGTGCTCTGGAAAATTGTTGCAGTTTGTCATGCAAAGGCAAACATGGGTGAACATTCGGGAGGAATGCTGAAAAATATCACCCGATAGCACCAGATTTAAGCGTGGGCCTCTAATGTTGTTCATGTTTAGCCCACTCATTTGCTTATTCTGCTCAGCGCTTTACAGTGCCGCCGCGTGCAGCAAAGGCAGAGAGACAGGACTCCACGAATGGTAAGGACTCCAGTGTTCACATAAATGCATCCACACGTGCCGTGATGAGGATCCGGCCCTTCCACCAGGGATCCACAAAGCATTCCTAGGCCCACACCTAGGAATCAGGACCAATGCGATTGCAGGTGAGTCTACTGGAGAAATCCACAGTGACTTCCAGCGAGCCTGGACTCCATGAATCCAACCAATGAATTCTGCACTGGATTTGCTTTTTCCAAATGGCATAAATTCCATGGACTTGATTTTCACTTTTTGTGGGAAGGCTCTGGGGATTGTCCTGATTCATAAAAGTTTATGAGAATGTATGCTACTTGGCATTAATTAATGTGGATTTAGCCAAAATTATATTAATGTGAATGTGTGTGAATTTGTATTAGTTAAGGTGGCTTTGAGAAAATTTGCCTCAGTGAATGCAAATTTGGGTCCACATCAGTTAATGTAAATATGTGCCAACTTGTGTTCCTTAATGGGGACATGAGCTAATTTTTCATTAATGTGAATAGTGCAAGTTTTGGTTGGTTAATGTGGACTAGAGCTAGTTTGTGTTAGTCAATGATAATTTGTGCAAATTTGCATTGGTTCATGTGGATTTGATGTAATTTGTGGTAGTTAAAGAGAATTTGGGCTAATTTGGATTAGTTATTGAGAACTTGAGCTAATTCCCAGTAGTTAAAGAGATCTGCTATTTTCCTTCAGTTGAATTTCAGCTACTTAATGCAAATTAGTTTTCTTGTGCACATGCACATTAGAGGCAAAGTTATTTAGCCTAAGAAAAATGACACCTTGATAGAAAAAAATCTGATCTGATTGATAAAGAGATGACAAAATGAAAGTGGCTGACAACTCTAATCACCATGGCACACACATCCGCCTTCCCTCTACCCCACCAGAAAATACATCACGTCTTCCCCAACACTCGTGTTTACACCCCTAAGCAATTTCTTCCACGCTGTTGCACAATTCTCACTGGAATGCACTGCAGGCTTTATTCTGGGCAAATCTTCCCAGCCCCAGATCAAACTCTTCCCACCAAAAGGTGATTTTATTGTGATGCATATCTTTATTTCAAGAACACAGGGAAGTTGGTGGCAGTGGTGGGTTTCTCCATGTAGGTTAGTGTCACAAAAATGCCCATGGAATTCTTCCAATGGTGAGCAAGCTGCACTGCCCCAAAACCGTGCCCATAATCTATCCCCTCCACATACGCACATTATAGCATTCTTCCCCATGCTAAGAAAAGAAAAGGCCTGACAACTCAGAAGGGGAGCTGCGAAAACAGCGGTAGGCAGATGGAAGTACAGTGCCTGGCCGACGCCAAGGTCACTCTCTTCAACAGTGCTGCGCACATCTGCGCAGCTGGAAGGTGACAGGTGGGTGTCTTGATGGGAGCAAATAAGATGGAGGGAAATGGGCACAGAGAGAAGCCTACAGATTCAAGGTGGGCAGCAGCATGATTGTTTCTAGGAAGAGGTGCGTAATAGAGCCTGGATGGCTGGAAAAACTCTAGGACTGGCCACTCTTCCCACGAGACTCTGTGGTATTTGAATGCCAGGACCATGGAAACAATGATCCTGGGTTTAGGAGTCATGAAAAATGATCAGAGTAAGCAGAAACCATAGAACAAAGTGTAACTCATTAATGTGGCTTCTTAAGCCACATTAATGAGTTGGCTCCTCATTAATGAAATATGGCTTCTTCCATGTACTGAAATATCCTGGCTGGGTTTAGATGACACAACATTCAGTGACAAAACACCACCAAAGCATATGGGTTGTCATTGTTTCTGAAGCCAATCAATCAGTTAAAGATCATATAGGTAAAAATGGGGCTTGAGGAGGAATCAGAAGAAAGAGAAAGTGGAAGCCCTTCCTGACAGTCAGGACCCCAAGGGTGTGGAATGGGCTTCCAGGGGAGGTCGTTGAGGCCCCACCGGTGCAGGTGTTCAAGGACGGGCTGGACGTCCACATGGTGGGCATGTCGTGAGCGGAGCCGGCTAGTGCCGGAGGTCAGACTAGATGGCCTGGGAGACCTCTTCTGACTCGCTCTGTTTCTATGTTTCTATGCATTTGTCCAGGGTGAGAGCTACTAGCAAAGGGGGAAGGGAAAGGGGGGTTTATTGAAAGAGTTGTTTAATGGGGCAGGCAAGTATGTAGAGGTTATGGCAGGCATACAGCTGAGCAGTGAGTCAAACCTTTCAGTGTCTTTCATTAATAATACATCCATATCTAAGGTCCAGTTCAGGCAAATGGTAGAGACCAACACCCAGTCAGAAAGGGAGGCTTATCAGAGGCTTGCTGAGTTAGTCTTTTTGTGGCATCTAATGCAACGGGCTACAGGTAGGGATGTATAGATGAAATTGAACTTTCTGCCTTAGTTTTGCAGATTGTCTGGCTTTTTTCATTCCATTGAATACTGACTGACAGAACCACGTCTGTTTTAGGAAAGTATGAGAATTGTGTTCTCTGTGTGCATGGGTGCTTTCATGCCAGTGCAAATTAGTGATTTTTTTCCATGCTACTCAGAAAAAGGTGGTTTGCTAAGGAATCCACTGGCCAGATTCATAGAAATCTGAGCATATTTGATGCATTGCAGATTTCTTCCACATCCCTCACTATAGTCTGTGAAAACACAGGCTAGAATAAATGTGTTAGTCTTTAAAGTGCTGTGAGACTCTTTGTTGTCCTATCAAAATCCATCTCCTAAGAAATTGGTACAGAATTGGAAAGTGATGTTTTGATTTCTCTCTCTCTCACACATACACACACACGCTCTCTCTCACACAGACTTCAGATTTCAGCATGTGACTATTGGAACAACATCTGTTTTACCCATCATCATTTTCTATAGTTTCTTCCTCCTACAGAAATTGCTTTAAAAATACCAGGTTTCTAATGAATCTGAAACCTTGAAGAGATGTCTTTTTTTCTCCCTAGCACCCTTTTTCAAGCTTTCCTTTGGACAATAGAATCTGTGAGCTCTATTTTATATTTTTCTCTTATCAAGTAATGTATGAGTTAGCTTGACAAGGCAAATACATTTTCATGGGTTCTCTGAAACATTAAGCATTAAAACATGGTTAAAAGTCCTGCTATGTTTGTAATGCGCCAAGGCCCTTCAGAGGTTCCATTAAAATGATTGCAGTAATCCGAACATGCAGGGGTCTAGGATGGCTGTTTACAAATTGTCAAAAGGCATCAGCGCCCAAAAGGATGGCAAAACCAGATATAGATTCTCATAAAACTATGTTAGCTACCCTGCTGTTTTGAGAGACAAAATATTAGGGATGGACAAATCTGCCATTTCCACTCTTCTCCCACATTCTAAATTTTAAACTCTCCCATTCACTTCTTTGTCTTCCAAATATGAACAGTATAAATGTTGGTATTTTGGAGTGAAACCCAACTGAAATTTTTCACTCATTTGCCCCACCCTAATTCAATAGGTACAGCTATTCCCAGCACAGAGAAACCCATGTGAACCTGCCTGCCACGAAGCTGTTAAAGATGAGGAGCCCATCAGAAAAAATAGGTGGTAACATTAATGCAGCTCAGGCAACACAGCTTGACCTCTGATGTTTAAGAATCATGCACACAAAGCCCTCTTGGCTCCAGGTGCTTCTAGCTTCTAAGAGCAACTTCTTTCCAAACATGGAGAGATTTATAAATGTTTAAAATTAATACCAAAGGAATTATACTGTTCACTCATAATCTACCTCTCCCCCTTTTCCTGAATGAGGGTAAGTGTCTCTTCAGAATAAGACTCCAGAAAAAAAAAATCTATAACCTAGGTACCAGCAGCATGAGAAACAATGCGCTGCAGTACCTTGTGGAGGAAGGGCTATATAGCTCCAACACTTCTTGTGGCATGTATTGATTTATTTTCCAAACACTTTTTAACCGAGTACTTATGAAAGGTATTACTTAATGGATGGAATATTTTAAGTGAATAAACCTGGTGTTGCTCCATCAAGCTTCCACCAGTTTTCCTCCCTCCCTCCTCTCCCTCCTTCCCTCCCTCCGGTTTCTTTTCTATCACATGTTCCCTGTTAGCACCACGGCCAAGCTAGTCCAGCTGCTGGCAAAAGCATTTGTTTGTGTAAAAATGTGGCTGCAATCTTTCTCATGTGCTATTTTTGGCTTTTTTGGAAGTAAGGGGAAAAGGAGTCTGTCTCCAAGTTCATACCAGCTGAATTATTAGGAAGTCTATTGAAGTGTGTGTGTGGGTGAGTGTGGGGGGGGTGTGCATGCGTGTGTGTAGTGACATTGAACTAGTTCCGTCTTAGAACTTTGAGGAAGAAAAAACTAGTCCCTTTGTTTGTTTGTTTGTTTGTTTCTGCAGCACACAATAGCCAAAGCTCTCTCGGTGGTTCACAATACTTCATAAAAGTTCAGACCACAAATACAGTAAAATGCTACATTCGATTTTTTCCACAATAGACACAATTTTAAAATGAATTAATGGCTAACACAGTTCAGTATAAACCAGACCTGTTAAATAGGTGACATAAATGACCCATCGTGCCATGAAATATAATTAAATGGTATTAGATGCCTTAGATAAGACAGCAGTCTTAATCTTTGCAGGAATTTGGCACCAAGTAGGCTTCATTGGTAGATGGCTCCACAATCTGGGGCCACCACCAGGAAGGCCCTCTTCCCTGTTGCACCCTCCAAGCCACAGGAGGGGCATTCAGAGGAAAGCCTTACAAGTTGATTGTACTGCCTGGGTCATGGCATCCCTTACAAGAGGGAGGTGAGGTAAATCCAGGGGGACCCTCGGGTAATTCTTTGGACTCACCCATTCACTGTTCTCCATGCACAGATAGGCATGAAGTTCTGTGCCTCTGTCAGCATGAAGAACGAGGACAGGCCAATCCCAGGCAGAGCTGTCTCTTAGTGCTGGCTGTCCCGGGGGCATCATCTGTGCTCCGCTTTATCATCACACATGTGTTGTGCAAACCAAAGTCCATGACATAAGAAATATCACATCAAAGAACAGCAGGACTGGGAAATAAAAATGAAATGATAATAATAATAATAATAATAATAATAATAATGATAATAATAATAATGATGATAATAATAGTAGTAGTAGTAGATGTTGTTGTTGTTGTTGCACAGGACACCAGGATCCAAATTCCTCCAATGGATTCATTGCTGGAAGTGCAAACATGAGCACACCTACTTGGGGTGGCAAAATACGTGGGGTGCCTGAGGATTCGCCTGCACAACATACAAGTTGTGAGTGCAAGCATGTGCCTGCTGAAAATGTACACACACTGCTGAACATTTGCTTGCATGCAATTTGTGCAACTTTCATAATTTGTACCGCTTTCCCCTATAGCATGAATCAGTCCCACTTTAGTTTCCAGTGGAAAGCTGTGCAGATGAGGAAATGAGAACAACTTCCACACTGGGTTTCGGCTTGATTTGCTCCCCGTTCCCATTCAGGCAGGGCGAGCAGCACAATGTGAGCAGGACTAAGGCGAGAGGCTACGTTCAGAGAATCCTCGCAATCTCGGATGCCGCTCAGTCCCCTGTCCCTACAAGAGAGCCAACCGCACCAATGCTGGGAAGAGCGCGTGCTTCCTGTTTGCCCCTCTTGCCAGCCCCGTCAGAGGTGGGAAGAGATGGGCAAAGGAAGCGCTGGGGAGAGCAGCCACTCCTCCTGGAACCTGCTGAGTCCCCCGCAGTTCTCTGTCTCCAACCACAGACCAGAGGAAACAGTGGAGATTCCCCCAGAAGGTGGGGCTTGGAAGCCAAGCAGTGACCGCAGTGATCTTCGAGGAGGGGCCTTTGGCTAACCCCAGCAGAGCACTTCCTGGGTTCTTGCATGTATATCGGCATGCTGTTGGGAAGGAGGGCCCTACTGGGCTTTAATGGCGCTTCCTCCACATTTGCAAGGTTGCGTTTAGATGAGTGGGCACCATCTTCCACCCCTCTTTCACATTTCCTCCCTAAACTGCAATGTCCTAATTGCACAGCTGCACCAACAACACTTTGCAGTGACCACATTTCAACATCCTAGAGAAGGTGCAAAGTTTTACTGGGGAAATCCACCAGGAAAGCTGCGCCCTGGCAGCTCTGGCTGATGAGCCTCACAATATAATGGCCTCGGAGTAATCAAGGGTGACCAGGATGGACAACAAAAGCTGCCCCCCTAATGAGAAGCAGAGCTTGTAAGGCGCTAATCAGAAAGCTCTGCTGATATAACCCTTCTGTCACATTCATGAAGGGAGCACCCAAAGGGCAACTGGGAGGGGAAAGGAAAGAGGCCGACGGTCACACATGCGGAAGAAGCGAAGCCTTTCCGTGCAGAGTCTCCGACTTCAAACAGCTCAGAGCTTTTATGACTTGCAAAAAAGGCAGGAGTGTGGCTTGAGGTTGGATCCTTTTCATCTGGCAGGTGTGTGTGTGTGTGTTTGCCTGAGTGTGCACACACACATCATTTATTATCATTTTCCTTTTTTATTAGAAAGGCAGGAAATGGTCACTTCCAAAGAGGACATAGCAACTCAACATGTACATCTCTTATCTGATGTAGTGCAGTCCCTTAAAAGAAAAGCACTATTTTATTTCATTTTTGTTCTTTTGCTTAAAATGAATGACCCTGGAATGGCACAGAGGATGAACAGAGCTTTAGCTGTGCTGCCCTTTCCCCGACTCTTTCAGGAAAAAGACGCTCCATTAAATACGCTGAGAAATGCTTCCTAGGGTAATATAAATATGTAATGTAAAACACAAAACAATGGATTTGTGTTTTTGAAAAATAAAGCGTAACTGCATATGGACACACACAGACACACATTATTCTGCGCATGCTTTGTTTACTGGCAATGCAAAACTGAAATGTATGGAACGCATCCTTCTTGAGCCTGACGTGCTCCAGATGTTTCGGAATTCAGCTCCCAGTGTTCTGGACGTACCATGGATGTACCAACCCGATGTACCATGTTGGTAGCACTGGTAGGTGATGTGAGCCCTTAGCCAAGGCACCACACTGTGCCCCTTCCCTCAGGGAGCCATCCTCCTCACCACTGGCTACTGCTCCTCATCCTCATCTTCACCCTCTCAACCAGTGGCTTGCATGGCAGGCAGAGAGCTGGTGAGCAAGCAGTCCGGGGCATCTCCTGCTCCTCAGCACCATCCTGGCCTAGGCCAGAGCAAAGTCCAGGTGAACAAGCAGGCTGCAGTGGTGCCCAGAAGCAGTGCATGGCTGCCAGGGGTGCTCCATTGTCGGGGCCTACACAGGCGGAGTTGAGGTCCAGTGTGGGTGGGCATGAAGTTGGGATCGCTGATTGAGCATCTTTTGACACATTATCCATGCCTCTTGACATCTCAATATGGCAGTTTGGGGCTTACATGTCACCATGTGAGGCACATGGTAGGTGCTCGTCAGGACAAAATGAGAGAAAGCTCTGGCATAATTTGGCTGCTAAAAGCCTGACACTGTAAGGGCAGCTTTAGACTTAAGGTGGAACTCTTGATCTGATCAGGAATCGTGTTGCAAGTCTCGCTCCCCCCATACACCTTGAAGATGCTGTTTGCCTGTCCTGAAGGTTCTCTTGTGCTGTGTGTGTTGCTCACATTCAACCCAATTGTCTCACTCTCCTGTGCCTCTAGCAAGCTCCCCCACCCTTCCCCAAACTCTGTATGTACCTGGTAGTTATAAAGCATCTTGTGCAGACTCCATCTTGCCGGTCCCTTCGAGGGCTACCTGCAAGCCGCATGTGCTTCCTGTCTATCTGAATAAACTGTAACTTTCTTTTGACTCAACACCCCCAGCTCTGGTTGTTCATGTCATGCTCAAGGTGCCGTGGAGGCTTGGCGGTCTGGCACCAGGTCCCTGATCCTTGAATCACTGAAGCATGTTGGTGCAGGACCTTCCCAGGCCGAATGCTACTTACTGTCTGTTTTGCATGGCTGTGACTCTTAACCACAGGGGACAGTCCTCTTTCGAAAGCGTTCTCTGCTTGAAGGGGTGTCTTGCCCAAGATGAAAAACTGTAGGCAAAGCGAGGCAAACTTTCAAAGTTGACATGAGCAATTAGCACCTGGGCAGCAGGCACAGCTCAGTAGATCACACTTGTGTTGTAAGTCTGTTAAAGTCACAGAGCACACTGTCCATTGGGACTTATTCCCAAGCAGCCATGCTCTGGCCTCCCAGGTATCCATTTATTTTTTTATTTTATTTTTATTTTATTTATTCATTGTTTTATAGACTGTTCTATAACCATGCTTTCAGAATGGTTTACAAAATTTACTTTTTTTAAAAGATAATTTTTAATTGTTTTCTTAGAATAGATAAGATACAGAAAGAAGGTTATAAGAAAACAGTGAAACAAAATTGCCAAGGGATTTTAAACAAATATAACTGATGTATTCATAACCTGCAAATCTCCAAAGAGACCAAAAATTTCTGTCTTTCTGTCAATCAATACTCTGTTGAAGCTTGAAAAAAGAATGACTATAGTTATCTATACAGACAAATTTTTCAGTCACTTCAAATCAATTATAAATGAGCTTCCTTTTACATTATATTAATTATACTGGATAAAATAGAATTTCCATTTATCATTAAATACTTCATTCAGTCTCCTCTTTACATAATTAGTTAATTTGGCCATCATTGCATTCTCTGCCAACTTAAAGCAATGGATTACAAAATTTTCTACATATTCTTTGCAGCATCAAGCCATCATTCTGAATACATCTTTTAAAAAAAACCTGTTACTCTCTCTTCTCCACCCTTTTCCCTTTAATTTTCCACTGGCCTTGGGATCCATATTTTTGTTTAAGAAAGACGATACAATATGCAACCAAGGTCTTTGTGAATCCATGTGCCCACATAACTTTTTTTTTTAATGGTGGGAGAAAAATAAAGAGCCACTTTTCATAGTCCAGCCCTGTTTCCCTCTCAGGAAAGGAGGTGTGTGCCTGGCGTTTGGGCTGCTATCTGGTATCTACGCAGCCCTATAAGAGAGATCCATATTCTGTGCGACAATCAGCATTTCCAGCATCTGCTTTGATCTGGCTGTGGGACTAATGCACATGATATACTGGCTCTTTGCTGCTGAGCCACCATCCAGACTGATGGGCATCCTCGAGTCTTTGTTGCTGGACCGCCCCACTCTCCCAGTCTTGATTTACAGCTTGTTTTAGTTGGCTCATAGTAACTGTAAGAAAATCAATAATCATTTATTTCCATTAAATGGCAAGGTAGCTTTTATGGCATTCCTGAAGTTTAAAAATAGCTAAGCAGAGTAGGGTTTCCTGCAAACTTCTGCAAAAACACAAAAGCCCTCCAAGATAAGCACAATGTGAATTCTCAGCCCCTTTTCACAGAGGTTGCAGCTGACATCTGAATGTCCCAGTGACAACGGGCTTGCTCAACAGATTTGTTACTGTATTAAAAAATATATATATAAACCATTAAGGAGATTGGAAGGCAGCAATGTGATACCTGTTTATTTAGCAGCAAGTTTTGAACTTGACAATGGAGAAATCACGTGACTGCTGTGTGTGGTGGTACTTATTGTCATTCTAAAAGAATAAAGTCTTGGATGCAGCGTACCAAGCATGCCTCCCACTTTGGTTTCCTTTCCTTCTCCACTAGTATCATTTAACATAAACATTTCTATCACACCTGTAAAAGTATATTTACTGCCAATGCCTAGTTCAGGAAGCAGTTCAGGAGGAGAGGAGAGGAGAGGAGAGGAGAGGCAATTTACAAGCACGGGGTCAAACAAATCAAGAGAGCACTTCCATGTTCTTGGACCGGAGCTTCTGGCTTTAGAGGCTATGTTTCCTCCCATGCCCCATCAGCTCCTTCTGGTAGGCTGAATGACAAGACACATTCAAGGATCACGGTCTCTTTCATCCATCCACAAAGAGAAGAAAAACCAGTCTTCCCCATTGCCAGCAGTGGGAGTGATACATTTGGAGGTGCTTTTGAGAATGTCTAAATAGGTTTTTTTCTGGATTAGAGGTATGGTTTAAGGTATAGGAGGCCTTAGGAATCTCCCTCCCTACCAACTGGCATGTCCTGAGACATTCTGGGCTTTAGTCAGATTTTTTAAGGCACTATTTGTGCTGCTGGACTCTTCCCGCAGAATGGATTGAGCATGATGGGCAGTGGCTTCAAAGTTCAGACTGAACCAAGAATAGATACACTGCCCAACTCCTTCCTCCCTCCCTCCCTTCCTTTTGATGATACATTACATGAATGACCACTTTGCAATTGGTTGGACAATTATCCATGATTGTCCATTAGCCTAATGAATTACATTTGCCCAGGCAACCCACATGTTGGATGCCTGCTGGCGACCTGAGATTCCTACCATACTGAGCTTTTCTGGGGGATGCTGGGCTGAATCCATACCCTACTCAGAGGAGCAAGCTAGAAAGCAAACAAAGAGGCAACAACAACTCAGCTACATTTTCTAAGAACACCTAAATTGTCTGCAAGCTATCAGTGTCTTGGGACGGCAGAGAAGCTTATTAGCCATTCAAATCGCAAGTTTTTTTCTTCAAACTCCCCTTTTCTCTGCTGTTCTATAAAATCTCTCACATTTATCTTGGCAATGCACAGAGACATACAGAGCGCCTCCTTAGAGGAACATAACATATGGGCTCTGCATGATGGACATTTAAAACGTCTTGGAGAAAGTAGTTCTGGTAATAAAACCGCTGCTCTTTTCCATAGACTTCAACACCAGCTGCTGTGCTTTCTCTCCACTTTGCTTGTTAGTGATGGGGAAAAGGATGGGCAGAGACCAAAGAAATATAACACAAGTGGGACTTGTGAAACATAGCTTAATTAGACAACTTATAAAAGACAGATGTTTTCCGTGTGTGATTTGAGGGTGGGAGTTTCAGAAGAAAGACTGCTACTCAAGGCTACAAGCTGGGTCTCTGGGAAGGTGTCTCAGAGACGGCAGGGTGTTTAGATCTGACCACCTGAGGAAGAGTCTCACTCATGCAGGGGATGCGAATCTGTCCCCTCATGAGGCTGCAGAAAGGCCCACAGCTGGTGCTCCCCGAGAGCTTGAAAAGAAGGCATCTGGGAACATTCCTGAGGAGATGGTGGATCCGCTCCTCATGCAGCTGTACCATGAAACCACATGTACCTGAGGAGTGAGAGCCACACAGCCAAGGAGCTGCTATAGCTCATTTCCATTCCATTGACATCCATGGGATGGACATTCTTTGAGAGAGAGAGAGAAACAACCACAATGGAAAGAAAGACATCTCATTTTCTTCCCACTGCACGCTCAAAGAGGATTCAGTGATGGTGGAGGGGAGGGCGGGTGGAGGCGAGGCAGCGGGGGTGTTCATCCATTCACTCTCCATTAGTTACTGCAGGGCTTTTCAGGCCAAAGGATGCAGAGTCTGAGGGCCTGGCTTTCAGTACAATCCTCACCTAAAAGCCAGTGGCCACAGCACTGGACACAGGCTCTCTAAAGACACTGGCAGTTTCTTGGAGAAGGTAAGGTTAGCAACCGGTCCAGACCTACCAGCCTTCTCGATGTTCACTGCCTGTTGCTGAGACAACAGCTCCTTTTGGCTGAGCTCCAGCTGAGGCACGTCCAGGGTTCTGAGAAGTTCTGCCTGGCCTGACCTTGCCTTACCATTCTATAAAGTTGGACCTAACCTGTCCCTGATTTATTGGATGTGACGTTCCTTCAGTGCAGTTGACTGTCCTGGGAACTTTGAGCTGAGCAAGACAAGAAGGAACAAAAAGGCTTCTCATCTTTCTCTTCTGGATAAGGAAATATGGATTTCCTCATCCCCAGTGAAAGGATTGCTCTGTTGGCCTGTATTTTTATTCTTATGCAGAATTCTGAATCGGCTTAATCTCCAGTGTGCTTCTGTCCTTATCTCTGGCTATAAAGAATAATTAATCAACTGGTGTTTGACGATGCATTTGAGAATTGTAATGTTCTGTAAACCATTTCACACATTTTGCCTCTGTGAACTGCTCTTATGCACTGCTTTATTTTATTTGATTGAAGGAAAATTAGAGCATGTATTTGTGTGGATAGGTTTCACTGATGATGGCCACAGTGTTTTGCAAACACGTGTGTGCATGCACACACACACACTCACACGCACACTTAGGCTATTCAAGCCACACGTGGAGATCACTCATCATGCAGTTCATTTATAACTAAGAGCGGACAAATCTGCCAGTTCCCCTTCATCTCACAATAGACTTTTTTAAAGTCAATTTCTTTCAGTTTTGTTTATGCAGAAATTTGCAAATTTGATCAGCTTTGATCCAAATACGAACCAAATAAAATCTTCAGCCACCTGCACTGACCAAATTCAATATGTGGTGCTATTCCCAGCATGGAAAGAACCATATTGAACCTTCCTGCCATGTCACTTTTAATGACAGGGAACTTGTCAGAAAAATGAACAGAAATCCAAATTTAGTACAACACACATAGCAGAACAGACAGAGATTCAAATCCAGACTGTGGCTGAGCACTCCAGGCTCTGGGCTTGCATGTTCAAATCCATCTGTCCCCTTGCCTCCAATGTTCCAATACTTTCCCCTTTCAGACTTTCTTTGTTCTGTACCATTTATGAAAAAACAAAAACTGACTGTGTGAAAATTCTCACCCATCTCCTTGTTCAGGTGTTAATAAATTACCAGGGGGGAGGCTGCTTCTGAGGGGAAATATTAGAGGATTTATTTTTATGTACTCTGTGCAATGGTCAATCTGTTGAGAATAATGGGCATTGTAGTCCCGTGCTTCAGGAGGGTGCCAAATGTGGGATGCTGCTCTAACCACCATATCATTCTCATTTTTACATCATCCGTGCCTGATGACTCACAAGCACCACCTGTATAACCAGGCTCAACAAAAACGCACAAAAAGAAGGGCCCATTCAGAAGTTCACTGATGTAAATGTCTGCACAGATATGTGCACTGGAATGCACATCTGCTCCGAATGCAGTCGCTTTCCCTGGGGTGCAGATTAGAGCAACGCTGCAGCAAGACTTTTGAGGGGCACTGGGCGAGTCTTCCCTCTCACCACCACGGTCACCAGCTGCTGCTGCTCCTCGCCTCTTCCTGAGCTTGACGCCACTTGCTTGTTTGACAGGCAGGCAGAGCACCCGCGAGCAAGGCAGGCAGGACTTCTGCTGCTGCTGCTCCTTTCCACAGCACTGGCTGGGCTAGAGCAAGACCCAGGTGAACAAGCAGGTTCCAGTGGGGAAGTGATGAGTAACCCCAAGGAGCTTGTATTAAGCCTGGCAGGTGCGCACCCTTGGCAGGGGCTGAGGTGTCCTCCCATGCCGACTCTTGTTGCCAGTCCTGGATCAGAGTCTGTGCTTACGGTGATGCACACATGTTGGCCCCATGCAGACATTTCAACCAGATCTGGGGCATGGTTATTCCTCAAGGCTACAATCCAATGTTCTCTGGGTGGTCAGCTCAGGACTATCAACATTTCTGATCTCTCTCTCCCCCTGAAAAGATCCCTTCTCCCCTCAAGAGAGATCCCCACAACCCTGACTGCTCTTTTGAGTTTTGATGAAACTCAAATACCTTGGCCACCTACTGAGAAGAAGGACTCCCTGGAGAAGAGCCTAATGCTGGGAACAATAGATGGCAAAAGAAGAAGGGGACGGTAGAAGATGAGGTGGCTGGATGGAGTCACTGAAGCAGTCGGCGTGAGCTTAAGTGGACTCTGGGGGATGGTGGAGGACAGGAAGGCCTGGAGGAATGTTGTCCATGGGGTCGCAATGGGTCGGACATGACTTCGCGACTAACAACAACAACAGACCAGTGAATCAATCAATCAATCAATCAATGGAGTCTGTGGAAAGCACCATATTTGGAAAGCAAATTTTGTCTGTGGTGTCAAGTTTGGGATTATTCATGTGCATGTACAAACACACATGCAAGTCACCATGGAAGCAGTGAAGAGCAAACAGTGCATGCACATGTGTGAAGCACAGCTTATGGAGTCATAGAGTCATAGAGCAGCAGGGTTGGAAGAAGCCAAGAAGGCCATCAGGGCCAACCCCCTGCTGTTGCAGGGCGCCAAATTCCATCATCCCACTCAGACGGCTGTCCAGTCTCTCCTTGAATGTCTCCAGTGTGGGGGAGCCCACCACCTCTCTGGGCAGCTGGTTCCACTGTCGTACTGCTCTGAGAGTGAGGAAGCTTTCCTCATATCTAGTCTGCACCTGGATTATCACAACTTGACTTAATTATTCCGTGTCCTACACTCTGGCATCAGCAAGAGGAGAGCTTGACCTTCCTCTTTGTGACAGCCTTTGAGGTACAAAGAGGGATAAAGGGATATCATGTTCCCACTCAGTCTTCTCTTCTCAAGGCTGAACATGACTAGTTCCCTCAGTCTCTCCTCATAGGACATTATTTCCAAACCCTGGATAATTATGGTGCATCTTTAAGTCTTGGTGCCCAGAACAGGACAAAGTATTCCAGGTGAGGTCTGACTGTGAGGGGAACTACTCCTCCTCGTGATTTGGTAGTAATACTTCTGTTAATGCATCCCAAAATAGCATTTGTCCTTTTGGCGGCTGCATCACATTGTTGGTGCATATTTAGCCTGTTGTCCACCTTGGGCGTTTTCAGTTGTACACACAGCTCAACATGTCATATGAAATCACACAAATATGAAAACCAATATTTCAATTTCCCTCCTCCCAAAGAATTTTAAGAAAATGCTTCTAGGCAAGGAAAATGAGAAGGGAGTTCAACAAATTCTGGTAGATCCCTAGTTCATTTACAAAAGATCAGCAACAAGTACAGGCTCTCAAATTGCTTAATTTTAGTAGCAACAAAATTGCTATTTACCAGCAGACGGGTATGAAATTTGTTCAGTTTTCATTTTAGTGTGAACTTAATATGCTCACACTTCCTGAACCAAAACATAAACCAGAAGATTCTTTGAAATCCATAGGTAGTACAAGCATTGCTGTGCACTTTCCAAAAATGAATGTGCTATTTTAAAATATGTACACAGAAAATATATACATTTTAAAAATTGGATTGCCATTTTGCACACAAAATATGCATATGACATGCACAGAATAGTGTGTATTTCTGACAAAAATATGAACAAACCTCACTTTATTCTTTGGAAAATCATTCCAATATACTTAAGTCTGCAAAAGTGAGCAGGGAAATTTGCACAGCTAACTATACATGTAAAATTGTATTTTTTAAACAAATGTGCAAAAAATTGACACAAAAGTGAGAACAAAAATGAAAAAAAGAGATAGAACAAATTTGCAAGTTCAAAAATGAGAACCTGAGCAAAATTGACCTGAGCTTATTATGGCAAAGATCAGGAAGGCTTGGTCTTGTCACTCAGGGATTTCTGTGCAGAAGGGCATCGTGTTTCATTCAGTCTTGGTGCTCAAATTCCTGGGCTCTGTGGGATTCTAGTAAAATAAAACAAAGGCCCAAAGTCAGCCTACTCCTGCTCTGAGAAGTCTGTGTCATATTCATGTTTTAGCTAATGACCTTAGAGGAAAAAGAACTGACTTGGTTTTGTGTCAGCAGGGCTAATTCTGCTGACAACTGAGATGCAGGCTTCAGGGCATGGTGGTTTATCTGATTGGTCTTGGTTGCAATCTGGCACTTGAAAGGAGATTTTCAAACAGAGTTCATGGTATGAGCCCAAGGATCAGGCGAAGGTCAAGTTCATTTATAAGATCACAGTTGCAAACTTAGTTTCACGTACATAGTTTATTCCAGTGAACCTACCACCTTTGGGAACTTTTTCACAGCAATCCACTTTTGCATTTCCTTTTTAAACATAAAAAACTACGCTCACAAGGACGCAGTTTCAAACTGGATGTTTTCCTCTGCTTGTGTTTTCCCTCCTAAGCTATGAGCAAGGCTGACTTACGCTCCTAAGTTCTGATGGGCACATTCTGTGCATCCTTCCTCAGCATATGCTCAAATAATGATTTGGAAACACACACAAACACAATCCTTCATGCTGCCAGGCTCTAAAGATGTGCATTGTTCATTTCAGAAGGAAGCCAGATTTTTTTCAGAGGATACATGATTTTTTTTGTTCCTCTGTAGCAAAAACTGGAAAAAGCTGGATCTTATGAATGCTCTCCCTACTTTGTTGACGGTTGTTCTCTTCCCGCACCCCGCATCACCACCACAGATGAAGGCACACACAGCGCCCCAGCAGCGCGAGGTCCAGGGCATCGCAGGGGTGCAAAGTGGTGGCGAGACCGCCAGCCCAGCTGGTGCTCTTGCCTCCGTCCAGGAGGACGCTCTGATCTGGCCAGTGCTTCTCTTGAACGCCAACCACAAGAAACTGTCGGGGAAATTCTCATTTTATTAGTTATTTATTTAAAACTTTCGTATGCCGTCACCACATGCCTTGGCATCTCAGGACGGCTCACAATACATACATTAAAAACAATAAAATGATTTTTATAAATAACACATTCAATAAAGGATTACAAAAAGACAAAAACCGAAAACAAAGAGAGTGACTGTTCAACGAAAAAATAGTAGTTTTTAAAATCGCAATTAAATAAAAAGGTTTTAACCTGGTGCTGAAAAGAATATAAACTCAGTGCCAGGTGCACCTCTCATCCTCTGGGCTGGCAGGAGTAGGGTTCTGGGAGCAATCCTATAGGGTGCTGAAATGCAATGCTTTTCTGTGATTTGGTCCCATAGATTCCAGTTTGTTAGCCATGTGCTGTCACCCACTTAGTGGAATACAAGCTGAGCTAGCTGTAAAATCTCCATCATATTAGTAAGCAGAACAAATGTGGAGAAAAGGGGAGTTTTTTCCCCTGGGTAGAGTTGGAAAATTTGTTGCACCCCCAAAGGTTTTGGTCTAAAATTCCCATGGCCCCTTTCCATAGCATTAGCTATGCTAGCTGAGGCTGATGAGGGATGCAGGCCAAAGTCTTGGGCCAACTGTCCACCTTGCAGATGCACTGAAACATGGAAATCCAGTTTGTTTGAACACAGTGGGCTTCCTGCCCATTTTTGACCCAGAGATCCCGAGCAGACTGAGTCAGTGGGTGTGAGTGTGAATTCACAGATTTCTGCTTCTAGGCTGCACTGCAATTTGCACATTTTTAGATCCAGTAATGACATCAGTGCAAATGAGCACAAATATGTGCAGAACGGGCCAATTTACGCAAACATGTGTTTTGCACAAATCAGCCAATTGGTTTGAGCCCCAAATAAAGATTGGGCTGAAAAGCAGCACTCCATTTGCACCATGGTCATCACGGTGATTTTAAAATTTCTTAAGAAATAGCATAAAAATTGGGAAGTGCAGGGAGACTGACAAATGCTGAGTGAGATTCCCATGGACACACGGATGCCCATAGGCATCTGGAGACACCCGCACCAAGCCAGCCCATCTCACTATGCAGAAAGTGCGTCTCACGTCTGCCAGTGCTTTCGGGTTGCTGACTCTTGCCAAGCAGACAATGGAGTGTGCGTTCTGCAGTGTCACTCCATCAGTGACCTGGTACTATTCTAGCCTGTGTTCTGGGAATCTGATAAACTTCCCTGCTAGGAAGTGGGCATTTTATTATAAAATGTGTGCAGCACGGGGGAGTCAAATAGTTCCAGCCTTCGGACTTGTGTATGTAGAGCAAATTGCCTCCAAGAATATTCAATATGGCCTTCTGTGAGAAAAGCTTCCAGTCCTAGTACTGAATGTGATTCCGTTGTAACCAGCCTTGAGCTGTGTTTAAAATGGAAACATAGAGTGAAAACAATATTCTGATAAAGTAGGTCCTTGGATGTTTATTTCCAGTGAGCAATGAGCTCACATGATGCTTTCTAGGAACTAAAAAGGCAACAAGGAGGGTTGAAGGGGTTATTAGACCAAAGAATGTTCTGGAGGCACACGATGCAGAAAAAATGATCATGTTTAATGCAGGACCAAAATCCTGTGAGTTATCAAAGAATAGGCACAAAGATAGGAAGTGATGCTATTTGTATGTGGCTGCTCATGATTTGCCAAAAGACATGAATGAGAGCCAAAACAGAGTTGCATCTGCATGAAAGGACTATATGATAATTTATAGACCTACATAGATGGAAACGGAGAAATAGTTATTAGAATTTAAATAGAAATGCATTGCAAGCATCATGCAAATCCGTGCCTTATTTTCTTTGGAGAGATGCATTTCCTCTTTTTTGGCAGAGCATGTGTCAGGGGTCCCCAGTTGTTAGGCCCATTGGCATATTTTGCATTTTGAACCTCTCCTCTGGGCATCCCAGAAGTTTGGCTGCACTAATGGGATGGAAGGCCAGTTGCAACAATGCTGAGAATGTTTCCTGTGTGTGCATGTGGTTGTGTACCTCTGTGCTATTCAGTCTGATTTTTCTACCTCCAGCCCACCCCTCTGGCTTCCCTTCCTTCCTTCCTTCCTTCCTGGCTCCCTCTCTCCTGTCCCTATGCAAACGGATATGGCAACTCCTTTATTCATTCCATAGAGAAGCAAAAATCCCCACTGCCAAACATCAGCTGTGGGGGTGAAACCCAGCCCTGCTAGGACACTGCTGCTCTTTACTCCCCCATGCCCCGCCGCCCACTTCTCATCAGGAGGGGGCTTTTCCTTCCTTAAGTGAATGGCGAATTTCCCCACTGGCTTGCTTGGAAAGCCCCCTGCTCCTCATTGGAGGAAGGGGGACGAAGTCTCCCTCCACCGGCAGCCCTGCTGCCCCACACACATCTCCCTGCAACTGCTCCTCCAGGAGGATGCCCCTGCCCACTAGAGGAGTGAGGCCGCTCACACGCAGCACAGGTGTGTCCTGGGTGTGGGATGCCCTTCAGCACCACACTGGAGACGTCTGCCATGAATGGCCACCTTACTTGGAATGGAGTCCCAGCAAAACTCAGCTGTCCTACAGTCCAGAAGGGGTCCAAATCCACCATCCATCATGCCACACTCTGTTGGGGTACTTGGGGATGCTCCCGGCAAGGGTGCTCCATGCCATTGCAACAATCCCAGGAGCAGCCACTGAAATCCCATTTTTCTTCCTTATTGGGCTGACAGCTGCAATTCTGCCTCTCCCTTCCTGAGAGTCCAGAGCCAATCACAGAGCTCAAAATGTTGGCAAGGGACAGAAAACTGTGGCAGGCAGGGGTTTTTTTTCCTTCTTCTTTTAAAATCATGTGTTACAGAACTAAACCTAAACCACATGTTGAAGAGAAAAAGTAAAATGAAGAGGTGGGGGAGTAATAGAGGACAAACTGGAATGTTCCAGGTTTGTTTTCTGGATAAGTTTTTAAAAGCTCCAGAATACACCTACACGTTGTGCATTCCCATGTATTTTGTATATATAACAAATATACCACTGTTGTTAAAATAGTTATGCATTGACTTCAGCAAAGGTAGCCCAAATGTCCATTTGTAAATTACACTTAAAAACTAGCAATTGAAAAAAGTTTTAGTCAATCCTTCACCCTTTGTGTTACAACAGGCATTTTTTTATCCTTCCTATGTTGTAGCATTAGACTTTCATCTGTCAAAAGAGCTAGGCAGATCCGTTTGCAGCTGACCTTGCTGTAAATAGAATTGGTAGTTACAAAGGACACGCATACCATTGAATATTAAAATTCAGCCAAATTATTGCCTCCTCCCACAGGGAAGTTGCTATTGGGCATGGCCCAAATATACGAAATGGAAGCATTAGCTGCACTGCATCTCCAGTAATGGGCTGATTAGATCAAGCCCTATCGATGAGAGGTGGTGGCATGTGTGCCCGGTGGGAAGACGTGGCAGCACTCTCTAAGTACCTCAAAGGTTGTCACAAAGAGGAAGGCCAAGAGTACAGGACACGGAAGAATCCATTAAAGCTGTGACAACCCAGATTCAGGCTAGATATCAGGAAAAGCTTCCTCACTTTCAGAGACAGTGGAACCAGCTGCCCGGAGAGGAGGTGGGCTCTCCCACACTGGAGACATTCAGAAAGAACCTGGACAGCCATCTGTTTGGGATGGTGTGAATTGGTGTCCTGCAACAGCAGGGGGTTGGCCCCGATGGCCTCCTTGGCCCCTTCCAAATCTTCTATTCTATGATTCTGTGATTCTATAAATATTAATGACTGACTTAAACATAACCGAAGATCTGCTACCCCTTCCAAAATGCGACTATGCATTGCATTGACTGGGCAAATGAGCTGCTCCAATTCATTCTTCCATTCTCATTTAAGACTCTAGGTATAATATATATTCACCAATACTTGATATTTATATACATGAATTGTAAGCCAATGTAACAATTCTGCCCCAATTAATGCATCCAATAGCACAACATAATAACTAGCTGTAGTATGTCAGCCAACATTGCAGTTAATATTTTGATGTTAACATTGATCTGTGAAATAGGGTAATCATTAGCAAACTGATGGTATTGTCTCCATCCAGATCAGGAATTACTGTAACACGGGCATCACTGACTATTCACAAAAGAGAAGTCAATGAAAAAATAGTTATACAAACAGGGACAACTTGGGAACCTGAAAACTGGAAAAAGTTTTATAGTACTCCGTTGAAAACCTTCCAGAGATTTCCCCACATTCATATTAGTCATTGGTTTCATAATTTCTTCAGTCTTCAAAGCCAACATGCTTTCCTATCTAGACATTAACCCGAGAGGGGGAAACCTCCATATTCTGATATTTTACCACCTCTGCTAAACAATGCAAATAAAATGTTAAAAACTGAAAATGGATATCTTCAGGATAAGTAAGCATCTTACAACAATCACCAACGAACACTTTGATAATGCTTTGATGCTTTTGTTTCCTGAGCTGATGTGTTAAGATCTTCCTGGGACATTCACTATTCTCCCAATACGCCTCTCTCAAGCAAGCTAATGCAAATTCTGCCTGCTGTGAAAAATGCTATTTGATTCATACTGAATCTACTGCACTTCCTGATAAAATCGTGCATTTGGGGAGGTGATGAACTGACTTCAGCTTAACATTTTTCCTGGTTTGAGGATGAGAAAGGAAACCATCCGGTGACAAAATCGGACTTGGTAGAACGCTGCAAGGAAGGCTGCATAGAAAAGTGACCTTGGCCTATTGTACTATGAGAGCTGCCCTTGTTCAACAAGCAAGCACCTGAATGAGCTCTTGAACTTGTTCGGTGTGGAGGTGGGTAACTACGGGAAGGGTGCACGCAGGAGAGGCCGTGTCATCGCAATTTTTCTTTTCAGCTTGGTGGGAGCTATCCAGGGTGCTGAACCCCAGCCCTGAAATCGGTTCCCCGCCATGGAGCACTGTGGGCAGCTCCTACCAAGCTGGAAAGGAAAGCTGCAATGGCCAAGGATCCCCTCTGAAATCGGAGTCACCAGCCTCCCTGGGCACGGACTTCTTCAGGAGGTGCCTCAGTGGATAAAGAAGGCGGCAGCAGGGGAAATAGCCACGCAGCTGGGAGCTCCTAAGAGCAGGGAGAGTGCCGGACACCTGCTGACCTTCCTCTGAGGAACCGGGAAGGAGGGTCAGAGTAAAGGAGGTGGTTAAAACCAATAAACCCACTCCTACGAGTTTCCATGAAGTGAGGTGCATCACAGACACAACTGTCCCTGCAGCAGAGCCCCTTGCTTTTTGCTTTCTCTTGCAGCCAGTGTCAGAAATCCCAGCAGCTCTCCTCCAATGTTGCTACCTGCTTATCTGCCCCTTTCTAGCCAGCAAGCACAAGAACTGACAGGGGGAGAAGCCGTGGCTGCTGCACCCCTCTTGGGTCTCTGCCTCGGCAGCACTGCACCTCCAGGTAGGGCAAGCAGCTGGAGCAGGAGGTGGGTCCCCTCAGGGAGGCAGCCCACTGAAGCATCTTGTCCAGGGTCCCCTAGACCTTGGAAACTCCCCCTTTCTATGTGCATTAGACTGTAGATGGTACTATACCTTTCCCTGTTGTTGGTGTTGTCCATTTTTAACACAGTGCAAAAAAGCTACCTACCTGTATTAAAATTCCAGAAGGGCCAGCATGTCTGACTGCTACAGACAACAACACTCAGTGAAATGATGAGACGGCCAAGCGTATTATTCAACACACTGGAAAGCAAATAGAACCCCAAATATGCACAGTTAGGTCAAAGATTTATTGACCTAAGCCACAAGTGGATTTAGGTATCATATTTCTTTCCCACTAGTCCTCCAAGGAGCCTGGAGTGGCTTATATATTCTCCACCTCTCCATTTATTCTCAGAGCAACCCTGTGAGGTAGGACAGGCTGAGAGCCAGAGACTGGCCCAAAGTGACCCAGTGAGCTTCATAGCCAAGCAGGTACTAAAACAAGGATCCCCAAGTCCCAGTCCAGTACATTCCAGTTAATACGGGCAAATCTTCTTGCATTATATTAGATTCAGAGTAATATAATCCATGGCAAAACTAGTCCAGGCCTGGAAAAGTGGTGACATAACCCAACCCTTTTATTTTACTGTCTATGTTTGCTGAATTTTTATTTTCTGTACAACTAGTCACCCCATTTTTGCTCAGAGAATTGGTTTACGTGCACTTTTACTTTAAATGCTTAAACCCTTTAATTTTTAAATGCAGGATGGTATAAAAATGGAGGGGGGACCTAAAGGAGGGGGACTGGGGGCAGAGGCAACTGGCTTGCTGTTTGTGTTGCGTGTGACAATGGAAGTGGGGGGGGGGCAGTGTCTAATGCACTATAATGACCAAACAAGCAACGCAATGAGTAGGACTTTGCCTTCCTCATGACTGGGTGTGAGTTCACTAAACCTTGCAGTACAATCAGTGTTAGCCTTTCAGGTACCACAAGCTCCACCACCTCTTGCCCCGGGCACCTGATGCCCAAAGCACCTTGTCTCATTCTGCCTTTGGTGGGGCCAGACCTGGGGCGTGTGGCGGTTGGCTCAACTGCTAGCAATGGTACTTCACCAAAAATTAAATAGCAAAGAAGCAACCTCTCTGGTGTGGAGACTGATCTACATTTGGACACTGAAGCAGAACATGGGGTGTTTTGATTAATGGAAATAATTATGATGTATTGGCATTATTTGCCATGAAATCAGTCACAGAATGTTTTCTCTGTGACACATGAAAGTGTCCTTGGTTTCTCTTGGCAACATTACTCCTTTTTTTTTTTCTTCTCAACCTCACAGGTGCAAATGTGTTAAAACAAGGTTTTAGCACATTTTAACAAGATAATCTCTCCAGCTGAATTAATGGGGGTTATTTTAAGGAAGTTAATCAAACCTGCCAGGGATATTTAATTGGCATGACACACACCTTACATATGTATTTTCCCAAGTGCTGTTCTTGGGGTGGAGCCCACTGGCTTATTATGGCTGGCAAAGCACTTGGGCTTCATAGGGAGGGCTCTCGGAGTTAAATGATCGCTTCCTCTCCCCTTCCTGCTTGACTTTCTTTGCACCGAAATGGGGTGCATGCAGAATTATGCCTGTTGCAGAGTGCCTTCAAGCCAGAGGTTTGCTGGGAGGCCTCTGCGGCAGTGTGAGCTCTGGAGTGGCTGGTTGACGGTGCAGCCGAAGGGAGGGGGCTTGGGTGGCCAGGCTCTAAGAGCCGAGGGTGGTTCATTGAAAAGCATGGCATCTGGGGCCTGGACGCTCCACATGCTCGGAGAGGGTCTGCAGAGTGACAGTTTGGTATTAGGTTTACAGCCAGCAAAAGAGCAAGGCAGGGGCTTTCGTTTTGTACTTGCTTGGCGAAAAGCTTCTTTGGAAAAAAGGACTTTTGTCCAGGGCATGTTTTGAAGACACATGAGGCTGGAATCCTCCAAAACCTAAGCAGGCCTTTGATACCTATAACTTTGTCATAAAGTGGGATGGAAAGAGCTTGATTTTAATGTCAGATATGGAGAAAGTGAAACCAACAGATCAAGGCATGCCTACCTCTTTGCAACCTTAAGGCATTCCCAAAAGCCGCATGTCCAAGCTGAACCCGCA
This sequence comes from Varanus salvator macromaculatus, assembly GCA_023646645.1. Taxonomy (NCBI): domain Eukaryota; kingdom Metazoa; phylum Chordata; class Lepidosauria; order Squamata; family Varanidae; genus Varanus; species Varanus salvator. The sequence goes on from JAIXND010000786.1 coordinate 13,296,756, forward strand.
AAGTCAGAGATCTGTATCAGCAGAGCAGCTCTATCAGTTTTCATCTCCACCCAGGACTGGTCTTTGTAAAGCTGAACAGGAATCTGTTCCCTCTCAGGACCAAGTGCTCCATCCACCCTCAAACGTTTTGCCTTTCTCCAGCTCCTAGCAGAACTGCCCCTGTGCTTAGAGGGATGCTAGCGAGAAGTCCTGGTGCTGGATCCTGGGAGCTCTGGCTCCATCATGTCATCATCCGGATCAACATGCATATTCCTGCTACAGCAAAAGAATAGAAACCAGCACCCTTTACGTGTTACATAAAATGATGATGCAGCACAACTAGATTTAAATCCACAAGTATGTGAACCACCCTGAGAATTGTAGGAGCCATCAAATCGTTTAGCATTGATAGAAATGCATTGCCCACTCTGCCTGTGTAGCAGTGAACAAATGACTAGGTTGGCACAACACATATCCTCACGTTTGCAGAACACAGAGAGAAGAAACGGTATAGACACTAGAGTGCTTGAAGCAAAATCCCTAGGAACTCCTGGATACTACTATACTAATGAATATGGATGAACTAGCACTTAATTCAATAGAAATAAATAATTAATAACAGGGTTGCACTTTAAAGGTTTTCTGGAAATTAGCTTGCAGACGTAGCTCAGCACCTGGCCCAGTGCCCTACAGAATGCCAAATGCAGGTATGCCTCGTGTCCCAAGGATTCCCCCACAGTAGACCCTTCCCCCTGGCTATCCCTCAGCAAGAGCAACAACTGCCACCAGCACTAAGCAGCTCTCTTGCTCTGGGCCGTCTACCGCGATGGGTTGGTGTGGTCTGAGTTCAGGCGACATGGCGAGCAGTGGACTTATACCCACAATAAGTCACAGTGGTCAATCGCCATGATTGGGGTTTTTTTTATCATCGGTTGCTTTCTGTGCCATGTGAACTTAGTCAGTGCTTCCCATCACAAAGTGATTCCGGATGCTGCTTTCTCACCACCCTCAAGTAGCTTCTGTTCTACTCAAATTGCTCACTTTTGTGTTACTAGGTCTGCAGTGTAGCGGAGGTCAAGCAGGAAAGAGAATAGAAGACCGAGAACTCTTGGTGGGAAAAAAAACATCCTTTGGCAGCTGATGGGGAGGCAGAGCTCTGCTGGGCTGAGAATATGGTGGGCCCTCATCTTGAGTTCAGTGGAAAAAAAATCTTTCAGGAAAGAAACACCACAGGCCTACGTTAGTGTGGAGCCCCTGAAACTCCTCAGCTCAGAGAAAGGAAGATAGAGATTGTGTGCAGACCCTGGTGAATCTGCCGGTTTCCCTTTCTCCCACATTCACATTTTTTAAATCTCAGGTGTATTTCTTCCCAGATGGAATGATGTTTGCAGATCTTGGAAAATTCCTATGCCAATGAGCTGAAAGGCAATCTTCATTCACCTACACTAGCTGAATTTAAGAGGAACAGCTCTTCCCAGCATGAAGAGGACTGTGGCTACAGTTGTTAAAGATGAAGAACCTGTCAGAAAAGAGGTGACCATCCTAAGTCAGCTGTGCCAACAAGGTTGTATTTATTGGGATCCAAACCTAGACATATAAGAAACATAGAATCATGGAACAGGTGAGTTGGAAGGGGCCATGAAGGCCATCGGGTCCAACCTGCTGCTGCTGCCGAACACCAATTTACACCATCCTGTTCAGATGTCTGTCCAGTTCCTTTCTGAAGCACTCGATGTCCTGGGCCTAGATGAATGAGCCTGTCAGGTTTAATGTCTTCTGCTTTGATTTCTTAAAAATATCTCAGGTTCTTTCATCCCGATCATGGAGAACTTGATGAATTTTGCTGAGCTAGACTGAAATCGCCACCCCCTCCTCAGGTGCCCCCACATGGACGCTTCAGGGCCTGGCAGCACAAGCGAGTTTCTCACTGTGTCTCAGCCCAAAGGGTTTGTGCCCTGCCGTGCCGTGCCGGCCACAGGCGTCCCTTCTCAGCCAGCTGCTGCCATCGTGAGGTGTGGGACTGCGTTGCAAAATGGGTCGGTGATGGTTAGTCAAAGGCTGCACTTGGAGACCCAAGATGAGACAGAGGCCCTCTGTGGTGACCAGCTGAGCAGGAAGAAGGCGCCTGAAGTGAATCAACATTCTTTGTGAGGAAATGAAGAGCTCCGGGCTGCATTTCTGTGCAACAAGAGAGAGACCGGATTAAGGGAAGACAGGCTGCCTGTGGCACCTCTTTCCATGCCAACGAAACTTTAACTCAGCAAGGAAAGGCGCCCACTGCCATGAGCAGCTTGCATTTCTACACAGGGCATGGAACACATCGCAAACCCCTTTTGCTGCAAGCTGCCCCGAGAAATTTCTTCAGTGGGCAGGCAGTGAAATAGGGGTTTAAATACCAACTGTATCTCACCAACTGTAGTGAGAAGATGTCCGATAATGCAATCAAATTGTCACAACCTGCTTTGTGCGAGGAAAGAGTTTCATCAAGAGAAAATGCAGAGTGAATTTAAAACAAATGTTTATTAAAAGATAGTCTTATATCCTCCCCACATCCCCAAAGTAAAGGGTTTTGCTAGAAGGGTGGATTACTTAAATTGTTATGAATAGTTGTTTCTGTCATGTTTATTAAGTTTTAATTTTATTTTACCATAAATACCATTCACCCATTGAAGAAAGGTCTCGTTAGACAGTCCAAGAACAGGCCAGGTCTATCAGGACCCTAGACAGATTACTGGCACTCACCCAAGGAGAGCTGTTATCTGAGCAATATGCAGAGACCTTCTGAGTCTTTCCACAAGCTGCATGTGGACCTGCTGTTAATGCCACCCACTCTAAGGAGCAGCCTCTGTTTCTTAAGAGCCATCGCTCAGCTCTGCTGCTGTCAAGCTTGGAAGGTGCTGAGCACTTCACAAAGAGTCTGGTGGAACCGTGGGAGTCCAAAATAGCTGTAGGCAGCAGATTGGAGACAACGATGATACAGCAATATTTTCCCATTGTGACAAGCCAGGTGTCTCTGTGAAGCTCAAGCAGGACACAGTGGCAGTATCACTCTCCCACTCATCAGAAGCAAATTGCCTCTGGCACTGACGGCAATACGGGGCCACTGTGACTGGTTGTCATTGATAGCCTCATCCTCCAGGTATTTGTCTGTTAAGACTCTCCAAAGTTGGGCAGTCGTCACTATGACCACCATTCATTAGAATTTAACAAACAAACAAATAAGAACTGTCCATTGTTAGACACTGGTGTTGAACTGAAAAAATAGAACGTTAGAGTTGGAATGGGCCAGAAGGACACTAAGTTACACCATCCCATTTGGATTTGTCTAGTTTCATCACCATCATCATTGGACTTTCTAAAAATCCATCTTCCCCTTCTAAGTTTAGGGGCTGGTGTTATGCTTTGGGTGTCCTCCTGCCTGAGAAGGAAATTCATCCAGAAGAGGGAGATGCTCAAGTCTGCAAGCAGCAGCCCTTGCCTCTGCTTAGCTGCCATATTTGCTCGCCCGATCGAAGGGATCACCTGCATCATTTGGGTGATGGAATGCTTGTCACTGAAACCCATTAGGGAGTTCTCCAAAGTCAATCATTTGTTTTATGCTTGCTGAGTGAATGGCCTTCTTTGAGAGCCAGAGCAGGACTTCAAGGAGAATGTTCTCAGCCTTGCTCAGCATTTGCTTTCTCTGGGAAGCAGAGGGAGCCTCCTTCCAGGAAGAGCACAAGCTCTTTCTTCCCCCCTGTTCCCAATGCCAATCGCAATGACTGAACTGAGTGGCCCCATGCTTCTCTGTGATCTCAGCCTTCGCGCTGAATGGCAAAGAGGGAGGTATGATGGAGTGTGGTGAGAAGGGGATCCTAGAAATGGGGACGACTTATGGATGAACCCAAACACAAGTGACCGGAGGAGGAGAAGGGAAGCAGCAGTGGAGCATTTAGGCCAACGCTGTTGGTTCTTCAGATGCAGACTGCACATGCTCTGAAGCTCACAATCGATTCCCAACTTGGCAAATTCATAATGCATCAACTGAGGCTTGCTATAAAGGTGAATATTATGCAATGGACAAGTTTCATCAAATGAGCTAATGCCAAAATTCAGTAACATCATATATTTTCGCCAGTACTGCAGGGAGGATACCTATGTGTGCCGGTTGCTGGGGAACGTGAGTGGAAGAGTGCTCTTTTTGACCCGTCCTACTTTTGGGCTTCACACAGGTTGGCCACTGAATGATGGACAAAATATACCTTTGGTCTGATTCAGCAGGGCTCCTCTATCATCATCATCATCATCATCATCATCATCATCACTACTGCTACTCCACCACCCAATAGCCAAAGCTCTCTGTCTGGTTTACAGCAACTGAAGCCATAAAATACAATGTGAGAAAAATAATATAGACATTTAAATGTAGGAAACTGCAGCATAATGCAGTTGCTGTTCTTATCCCAGCCTGGGCAGTGAATTCCGCAGTGATGAATGGTGATACGCTTTGAACGGCATTCAATCCAGCAGGACAGTAGTCAAACTGTTGCAAAGGGGACAACCCAGAATATGTAGCAGAGGAGTAAAAAAGTAGCATTGAAATGAATCAACCAGCCCTCCAAAGAGGAATTGTTGTTTACTTATACAGGCTGTTCCCACAACTGTACCCAAATTTGCTCATGCACTAAATAAAGTTTCTCAGCAGATCCAACCCCTCCCAGATGGGCAGGCTGGGCATCCCATATCCTGGAATGAACCCAGTCAGCTGCAGGCACCCCCTGCAGTAACTTGCCCAGGCCTGGTGCCAATTCCCACCCTCTCCCCTACTGGGCAGCTGGACAAGAAATGCCGCCCGCAGGGCCCACACAGCGTCCTTTGTCCTTTGGGCCCATCTGTGCCCCGGGCTCCAGGGAGCAACGTGCTGAAGCGCTCCTTTGCTTTCAGCTTGGACGCCACGGGGCCTCGGAGCACGAGCTCCCATTTTCAGGCTATGCATGTGCACAAAGGCCGCCCGCACAAGACCCAAATTTTCAGGGTCGCCACTGCCCATGCGGAATCGCAGCTCTCGTGTTGAGATGCAGGGCTGCTCACACTCTCCGTTTTGGGTGCGTGATTCACAGCATGGTCCCACGGAAGGCATGCGCTGCCTCACACAGACCACAGTGGATGGTGTGTCATCCCATCTCAATCTGATTGGAAGTGAAATGCAAAAATCAATCAATCAACCTCCCCCGCCCCCCAAAAAAAAAATCAAAAATCCATTAGCCCCAAAGAAAGGGGAAATCACTGTGCTAGCATAGAGTGGCCACCTGCCCTCTTTAGAAAGAGGTCAGTCCTCTATTTGGAGGTGTCCACAAAGTCACCTGGCCACAGTCTTCCTCAGAATTGTGAGATGTTAAATTGGAATAATAATTTCAGATTTTGTATTTATACATGGAAAGTAGCATTTCCAGGTTTTCTGTAAAATGGTGTCAACGATTGTCCCCTTTGGGAAGGAAGTGATTCAAACCTGCCCAGCCCAGCCAGGGCTAGTGTCATTTTTGTTTCCTTTGATGGGAAACCAAGGAGGTTTTCAATCCTGCGCATCCAAGGATATTCCCAAGGCACCCTGAACATCCTGGGTGGCCTAAGAACACCCCGCCCACCTCCAGACACACGCCAGGTGTTTTGGAAGTTTGCTCTCATCTGCCCCAGTCAGCATGGCCATTGTGCACACGCCCGGACCCAGAACAACTGAAGTTGCCCAAAGTCTCCTGAGCAGTGGGACTCTCTTTGTGGAAAGTTAAACCTGCAGAGATTCATCAGAGCCTAACACTTTACTACAAGGGTGCAGAATCTCAAGTCTGCAGGTCAAATCCAGCCTTCTGGGATTCCCCAGATGGGTGTGTCTCATTTCCCTGCCCACCCCTTTTTCCTGAACGACCAATCGTTTCTCTGTTTCCCAGCTTTTGGTGCAATGTATTCCCTTTCTAGATATTCGAAAAGGTCAGGATGAACTAGTGACTTGACAACTTGATTCTTGTTGGTGTTCTTTTTTTAGAGTTTTTAGATTATTTAAACTATATTGCAGATCTTGTAATATATTTATTGCAAATATATTGCTGCCCCAAGTTCTCTTTTAGGGAAATAGGCAGGATATAAGCCTGTGAAATAAAGAATAAATTTTGTTCTCTGCTGGTAGAAACAGAGGCCAGATGAGACAGAACTTGGGTGTGACTCATTGTCCATTCTTGGGCATGCGTGAGACGTTGGCATATGTGAAGCTCCCATTGTCCACATGTGCAAATGCCAGACCAATCAGTCTTTCTCAGCGACTTAGGAGCCATCCGGTGTGGCTTGCCCATGACTCCACAAACCTGAGTCAAGGATTGCCTTCATGATTGTAGTCCTCTATGTTGTTTGCTCCAGCTTGTGAGGAGGAAGGGCTGAGGCACTGCAGGGATGTGCTGTATGCTGGCAGACCTCCCCACCCCCTGAACACCCCCCACATCAACCCCAAAGTGGCATCTGTGACTGCAGAGCAACAACCAGTGCTGGGCAAACCGTTCCACCTGGGAGGGTGCAGGATGGACATGCCACGGTTGGAATCCCAGCTCCAACCTTGGGCCTCTGATTTATCCTATGGCTGTCTTGGCAGCCTCTAGCAGCCATAGGACTGCACCCTTAGGGAGCAATCCTACACGTGTGCGGACAGAAACCAAGAATTCTCCAGCCACCCCAACTGTAAGGGGTGGAGTGTGAGTTGTAGGCCTTGTTTCTATATAAACATGCACACGGTTGCATCTTCACCTTCTTTATGAATGCTTACGGGCTCGGAGAAAATTAGCTTCATTCCTCTGGTAGGTGCCCATGTGATGGAACAGAAACCCTCAGTGCTGCCTCCTCCACGAGGAATGAATCTGAGCCGAAGCGGTGCAGCCGAGAGCACCTTTGGTAGCCAGCCTGTTTGTAAAGGGCAGTTTTCCAAATCAGTGGCCTTACTCTTGATGAATAAGCCTGTAAGCGTTTGGCGCCTCCAAAGAACCCGAGGCCATTCATTAGCGTCATGTGCTCAGTAAATGAATGCAGCAGAGATGAGCAGCATGCCTGGAGCAGAACTCAGATGCTGGTGAGGATCGGCCAAGTTGTAAAAGGGTCCTCTCCTGCCAAGAAAGTACGTCTGTGCACAACCAGTGAGGGCTCTTGCAGGGAGATGCAAAGGAAGATGTGCATATATGAGCAAGAGGGATGAAAGGGCTCAGTCTCAGTTCGCAAAACAAGCACAGAATATGTCAGTGGCTAGTTTGGGGTTTACAAACACAGAACAGTCTAGGTTTAGCTTTAAAGCATGGTGACAGAAGCATCCCATATTGTTAGTAATACCAGTATTAATACTGTTTCCTCATGATTAAGACAGAGGAACATAACAGGAGCCCTTCTGGGTCAGAACAAAGGTCCATCTCACCTGGCCCTCTGTTCACACGGTGGCCAACCAGCATTGTTGTACCTAGGCATAACACCTCTGACACCGAAGGTCGCCTCCGTGAATTGCATATCGACCTCTTCTGCTTGTTGATGCGTGCATTTCTCTGCTTGTTTGTACTCTGACTGTTGGTAGATGGCTCCAAAGCAGCAGGCAACAGAATCATTAGAATGCAAACATGCAACATGGAGTGGTTGCCTATGCAGCACACCAGAATATGTATTCTCCAGAAAAGATGACACAAGAGCGATGGCATGACACTTCCTGTCCTTCTTGCTTTATAGAAATAATTGCTATCCTTTAAAGAGAGATGCAATCCTTCTTATCATAGTGGTGAAGATCATACAATCATAGAATAGAAGAGCTTGAAGGGGCCATGAAGGCCATCGAGTCCAACTCCCTGCTGTTGCAGGGCACTAATTTACACAGAAACATAGAAACATAGAAACAGAGCGAGTCAGAAGGGGCCTCCTGGGCCATCTAGTCTGACCTCCAGCACCAGCCGGCTCCGCTCACAACATGCCCACCATGTGGACGTCCAGCCTATCCTTGAACACCCACACTGATGGGGCCTCAATGACCTCCCGTGGAAGCCCATTCCACACCCTCGGGGTCCTAACTGTCAGAAAGTGCTTCCTGGCATCCAAATGGAACCTTGGCTCCCTGAGCTTTGCTCCGTTGGAGTGCGTCCTGCCTTCCTCTGCAGGGGAGAATAGGTCTCTACCCATCTCCATGTGACACCCCCTCACATACCTGTATGTCACCAACATATCCCCTCTGAGTCTCCTCTTCTCCAGGCTGAAGAGACCCAGTTCCCTCAGTCTCGCCTCATATGGCATCCCCTGCAAACCGGCCACCAACCTTGTGGTTCACACCATCCCACTCAGACAGCTGTCCAGTTTCTCCTTGAATGTCTCCAGTGTGGCGGAGCCCACCACCTCTCTGGGCAGCTGGTTCCACTGTCGTACTGCTCTGAGAGTGAGGAAGCTTTCCTCATATCTAGTCTGCACCTGGATTATCACAACTTGACTTAATTATTCCGTGTCCTACACTCTGGCATCAGCAAGAGGACAGCTTGACCTTTCTTTCTGTGACAGCCTTTGAGGTACAAAGAGGGATATCATGTTCCCTCTCAGTCTTTTCTTCTCAAGGCTGAACATGCCCAGTTCTCTCAGTCTCTCCTCATAGGGCAGTGTTTCCAAACATTGGATCATTTTGGTTGCCTCCTCTGGACCCTTTCTAATCTTTCTGCATCTTTCTTAATCTTGGTGCCCAGAACTGGACACAGTATTCCAGATGAGGTGTGACTAGTGAGGAGTACAGGGGAACTACTACTTCTCATGATCTGGAAGGAATACTTCTGCTAATGCATCCCAAAATAGCAATTGCCCCATCTATGGCCGCATTGCATTGTTGGCTCATATTTAGCCTGTGGTCCACAATAACTCCAGGGTCTTTTTCTTTTTCAGTTCTGTTGGTTCATGTACTCCCCATCTTTTATTGATGCATTTGGTTTCTTTTCCTCGGTGGAAAAAGATGGTGGCCGGATCGTCTGCATTCTTCTGTCTGCTGTCCAGCTCTCCAAGTGCTGACAACGGGTGGCCCTGAGCTCTGAGGTCTCTGATACCCTCCCTTCTAAGGATTATTTATCTTTAAAATGGGCTTGCTGGGCAACCCATCCAAACAGAGGGCTGCTCTCTCAGAGCCCTACAAACAGGCAGCACCTGGCCACCGAGCAGAGCAAGAAACACAGACATGAAAGGAAACAGCAGTAAGCACAGTCATTTCAGTTGAAAATGAGAGATGATTCTGAATTTCGGGGCTTCCAGTGTGAAGGCTCCCCTTTGCAGGGTTCTGCATGGTATACACAGGCGCACATAGAGGGCCTTAGTGTGACATGACATTACAGCGTGTTAACTTGCCACAAGCCTATTCCTGTTCACACGGTGAGTCTACTTTATACTCTTATTTACCTGGAGAGAAGGATTTACGTCAACTGCCTGTCATTCAGAAGAGCTCTAACTGGATTTCACAATCTTTTATTTTTTCTTTAAAGCAGCTATATGGGTGGGAGTGAACCCTGAAAAGGATTGGAAGAGAAGTAGTTGCAGCTTTCAATTGCTTCTCCAGGCACCACTTTCCTGATCTGAATCCCCCCGCCCCCAAATCACTATTGAGGAAAGATTCCTGTATCTTCCCTTTCTTCAAGGAGAATATCCTTGTGTGTGTGTGTCTGTGTGAGTGCATTTGTGGATAGAAGTAAATTAGTTCACAAAAATGATGCAATCCAATGAGGCTGCCACAGTCCGCTGAACTTGGTTGCATTACAGATATCCTGTGCACCTCTGCATTCCTCCAGCTCTGCAAATTAATTCTGGTTGTTTAACTGCTGCATTTTGGGTGATCGGGGAAGAAGACTGAGGCACATGCAGGATGTATCATATTTTGATGTCACTGTCACTGGCCCTCTCCACTCCCTGCTCCCAGGAATGGCCACAGCACACCTGGACTGGATGTCTTCATTTTATGTCACTTTTACGAGTGCAGGGAAGCCACAGGTGTGGTTCTTTCCATACCAGGTCTGGGCAGGAGATCCAAGTCGAGAGCCTCTTTTCTGACGTGGGGCTGATTTTCCAACCTTGGAGCTGGGAATTCACCTGGGTCCATGGTCCTCTGGCCCCTGCCATAGGGACCATAGGATCACTCTGTGCAAAGGCTAAATAAAAATCTTGGGGAATCCAGCCTGGGAGCTCCTAGATAGCATGTTGTTTGGCTTAATCACTCAGCAAACCAGTGTTGAGGAAGATCCAGATGTGAGCAGTCGCAAGCTGTGCATGTGAAAAAGTGCCACTGTTCTAGGGAACGGCCCATGGGGGAAACCCATCTATAAATGAGGCTTTTAAAAATAACCTGAACAAAATGTAGACAGTTATTGCATGTCACTAGAGTTAATTGCTTGACCCATTTTGCTATCTTGTAGTCTCTGCTGCCATCTTGTGAGCAGACCTTGTCAACCAACATTAACATGCTTGGCAATTCTAGTTTGTTCGTATTTTTTTAAACAATAATCTAAATGTTATTTCCCATATCTCAGGGTACAGAACAGAACTGAAGCAAACTGTTATTTACCAAGGTCTCAGTTAAGGCCTTTGCACTAAAGTTAGACAATCTGTCAGTTTCACTTTCTCTCCCACAAAATTAACATATAACCAGTTTTTCCATTCTATTTTTGAAAACATTTGGATGATTTGGTAAAATCTGTCAAACAATAGATTGATATAAAATATATAAATGTCTGATTGCAAATTGTGTTTGGATCCAGATTCAATTCCATGGCTGCCAATTGGAATTCCTTCCCCAGAAGTCTCACGCCACAAAAGCAATGCTTTGAACAGTGGGAGACACAGAAGGAAAACTTAATGTGGCTTCTTTCCATGCTGTCACTGTGGCTCCTCAGGGCAGCACAGATAGGACAGGTTATAAATCTATACTTCTATTATAAAATCATGTCAATTTCATTTCCCTTTGGGAAAGCGACCATTGTGGCTCCATCCGTGATGTTTACACAATGCGAGCGGCTCTGCTGGGTTGGTTGCCTTTCCTGGGAGATGAATGCTGTTAATCTTATTGATACGGTTGTTTTGCATGAGATTGTGTTGCAGGGCAGTTTTCAGATCTGATCAGGTTAGCATTCTCATTGTGGTTGCTTTCTAAAACTTCTCTTCTGCTAAAGAACCAGAGAGATGTGGACATTGCTAGTGTGAGTTTGATATCCCACCACAGGGCGTACATAATGCTCTGAATGAATGTTAAAAAAAAGAACACAAAGGGCTCATTCTAAAATCATGTTATGCACCTGAAATAAACAATATCAAAAATGTATCATTTGCCCATATAAAATGAAGACTCAGTCTGTAGGGAACATTTATCGGAGATGACGAATGCCCAGGTTTTGGAAGCATCTCTCATGGGTAATCACGGCAATAGGGTCTTGTTATTTATTTATTTAAAGTTTTTGTATGCCGTCCCCTTGCTATATAGCCTTGGGACAGCTCACACAAATAAATAAATATAATACAAATACAGGTAAAACCCGGAAACACCCTGGCTGCACAATTAAAACCTTATAATATTATACATTGTTAAAGTATTGTTTGAATAAAAAGGTCTCAGCCTGGTACCGAAAAACAAATAACGACGGCGCCAGGCAGACCTCTCTGGGGAGCGCGTTCCATAAGTTGGGTGCCACCACAGAGAAAGCCCTCCTCCGGGTGCTTTGCTTCCTGATGTCTCCCACAGAAGGCTCCCAGAGGAGGGCCTCTGCTGCTGATCTCAACGGGCAGGAGGGCAAATATGGAAGCAGGAGTTCCTTCAAGGATCCAGGTCCCAAGCCATTAAGAGCTTTGTAGATGATAACCAGCACCTTGAATTGAGCCCAGATTTCAATGGGGAGCCAGTGAAGTTGGTAGAGGACTGGGGTTATGTGAGAGTAACACCCAGTCCCCATCAGTAACCTGGCTGCTCTATTTTGCACCATCTGAAGTATCCAGACTGTCTTCAAGGGCAGCCCCACGTAGAGCGTGTTACAGTAATCCAATCGGGAAGCAACCAATGCATGTGTCACTGTCGCTAGGCAGTTGTCCTCCAGGTAGGGATGCAGCTGATGGATTAGCCAAAGCTGAAGGAAAGCACTCCTCGCCACAGCAGTCACCTGAGCCTCCAAAGAAAGCTCTGGGTCGAGGAGCACTCCCAAGCTGTGGACCCTGTCCTTCAGAGGGAGTGCAACTCCATTCATTATTGTATATACTGGATATGATATTTAGCATAAGCTAGCTATTATCTAAATTGTATATTCCAGAACTCTAATTCCTTTCTGTGTGAAGTTTTCTATTGTGTATATAGTTTAGTATCCTCCTCCCTTTTCAATCGGAGACCTGCATTGCAGGATTCAGGAAAGTGAGTGAGATTTCCTGACCTGATGCACAATGACCTCAAATCATTCCTGTTCAATACTCGCCTCTGAGTAGACGTGGATAGGCTTGTGTTGCTAGTCACCTGCAGGCAGCTCTTACCTGACACAAGCAAGGGCTTAATTTCACTACAGCAGTTGAATATGATGTTCCTGAGTCTCGCAGCGGAACCTTCACCTGTGCATAATCACTCCTGAGTACCATAGCGATACCCTCTGCCATTTCACAGAGGAAAACAGGGACACGCTTGACCCTATTCCCATGTCAAGGATCATTTATTTTATGGCTAAACATTGTTGGGGATCTTTCCGTCCATCTGTTGGAAGCTGAGCACTGAAGCACCGTCATCCTTGCAGGTCAAACGGCCAGCGCTTGAACAGGCCAAAAGGGCGGCGCTGTCCTGGCTGTTCTGCAGGGCAAAGCCACAACAGCTGCGTGCAGACGGTTCCAGATGACCACAAGAATGCGAGCCGTTCGCCAGCGGAATGGACTGATCCTGTGGTGACGGCGGGCTCTCCTCCACTGGAGCAATCAAAGCAGAGGGTACAGTCCTGTTTGGGATGCTGGGCCTGCATCCAGCGCTCTAGATTATCAGGATCCGAGCAGCTCCAGGGCTCCGTCTGCTGGTCTGGCATGAGAATCAGGACCCTAGTGGTTGCAGGATCGGTCCCAGGCTCGGCTGGAGCTGCCAGGGCCCTGACGAGCAGCACCTCGGATCCCTGGGGAAGCAGTGCATAAGAGCAGGCTCTGGCCTCCAGGAGCTGCCTTCGCAGTGCTGCTTCTCAGCTGATTCCTGGTGATGGTAAAGGGCAATAAGAACACCTGGAGGACCACCCATTCCTCTTTTTTATATATTATATTTATATCCCAGCTTTCTTCCTTTTTCAAGAGATGCAAGGTGGCTGGCATAATTCTCCTCCTGCTCTCAATCTTATCCTCACCACAGCAATTTTGTGAGGTAGGCTGGGCCAAGAGTCTGAGACCAGCCTGAAGTCCCCCACTGAGCTTCACGGCTGCAGGGACTAGAAGCCAGATCTCCTGAGCACCAGTCCCGCCATGCCACGCTGGCTCTCTTCTACGCAAACCAAGCTACCACTGGTTCCACTGACCAACCGCAAGGTTCGCACAAGGGTCGGGCACATGCAGAGGCTCATCCCATCCAGGACCTGCTCCTGACCCTGCATCCTCTTCCCCATCCCTCTTGGAGTCTATGAATAGTGACTGTCATGAGGAGGAGGGGCTTGAATTAGCTTTTCCATCTTCTTCTGGCCAGTGATGTAAATGGGGCCCAAAGGCAGAAGGTAAATGAACAGCCTGTGATAACAAGGGAAATAAGGGGCACCAAATGCATGCTGCTTCAGGGACCCACAAAATCTGGAGCCAGCACTTAAAGAGCTGGATTGAACCTTAATGTCAGCCTAAAGGGTTTCTTTTCTTTTCTACTAGATGTGCGAAATTCCAGCTCTTGTGAAGAGGATTAAATAATCCATGGATTTTACTAGTGTTGCAACACCTTTTGCACTCTTGTCATGATCATGGTGAAATGTAGGCCAAATAAAATTTATTTGATGTGTTACGGAAATGTTCTAATTCATTAAGAAAATAAAAATAAGGCAGTGGCAGCACACATTCAAAATTTGCTTTCAGGATTCTGCCTCCGCTGGGGATTGGAAATGGCCATCCCTGCTCTATTCCTGAGCTCTCATTTAGGACAGCCTCAAAGCAGCCACGTAGGTTTTGACATCTGTAGCCACTGTGTCAAGCAGAGTGACACTGATGAGAACTCAAGCGCCAGCTTTGCCAGAGTTTTGTTTGATGGCATGCTAGGCTCTGCAATTGCATCTCTGCCCCATTTCCTGTATAATTCATGTGAAACAACCTTCCAGAGCAAGGAATGCAGAGTGCACACAAGCGTAGAGAGCATGACAGTGGGCAAGATTTAAGGTGGGTATTAGCAGCTGAATGCAGAAATCAGTCACGACTCAGGAAACATCAAGGTCACCCAGCATGAAAACTGCCCGAGTCATTCAACAGTTTTATTTCTTGTAGATATTAATATTTCACTGCTTTAGAAAATGCTACTGATTGCCTGTCACCCTGCTCATGTATCTCAGGTCTCATCTTAGAAGCAGAATGGATAAATTGCCCATTTTGACATCTTTATTACCGGGGAATTAATCACCAGGTTGCTCAATATCAGTGCACAGGACACCAGTGCACCAACATCACTACTGCATGGGCAGAAATGGCTTTGGGAGTCACGGTGGAGACAGAAAATATGACTGCAACACTTGAGTTGTAGGAACTCCCAGACTCTGTAGGTGTAAAAGCGTCCTGTGGCCTTCTGGGTGCTTTGGCCTACAACACCCATCTTCCGCTACCATTGGCTTTGTTGCCTGCCCAGACCCTAAGTTTGTCTTCAGCGGTTCTTCTGAGAGAACAAAGGAAGGCAGGTGGGTGGCCACTAAGAAAAGAATGGAATGTTTCTCAAATGGAACATGGCCACCCAAAATCCTTGCCAAATATGCAACTTCAGTGCAGAGCAAAGATAGTATCCTCCATCGAACGACACTTGGTCATCAGCATCGCTCATCGGCCCAGCAGAGTTCCTGCTGCAGTTCGCCCCCTCAATTGTGTTGCATTGGGTTCTTGTGCCTGGACTGATGTTGCCTGTATTTCATCCCAAGCGTCTCACTGCGTTCAAGCCATGGGAGTGGGAATATTTCACTACAGCTGCTGGGTAGATTTGGATGAATTTACAAATATGGTGTTGGGATAAAGAAGGAGCCGACTGAGCTGCCTGTCCTGTGTTCACTGGTCTGTCACACCCAGCTCCGAGTGAGAGCAGCTTCCCAGGAGGGCCAGGCTCAAGAAATGTTGCCGTCGGATGCACAGGGCAACATGGCACCCACTCCACACACTAGAAATCGAATCCTCCTTCGACCCTCCTAATGGGACAGTGTTCTTTAATTTATTTATTAGATTTTTAACCTGCCCCATTAACCTGCCCCATTTAACCACACAGCTCTCTGCCACTCATGAAGACAGCAGACTAACTTAGGGACAACGTGACCTCCAGTCCCTGGCTGCCACCTCCTAGGATCAGCCACCTGAGGCCACCGCCCCACGGTAAGGCCAGCCCTGCCTCCTGTGGTCATAGCTGGTGGCATCTCCCACTAGCCATTATCTCAGAGCTTCCTGCAAAAGCACGGACCATCACAAGCTGTGGCGCAGCGGCATCCAGCTTAGTGAGAGTACAGGACCCGCTTGCTAGGAAGGCACCCAGTCCAAATCTAACCGCACACAGCTATGCATGACTGGTTGGGCCAGAAGGCAGATGGAGTGTGCAGTCGGGGAGGGACATAAGAAGGCCCATCCTCTTTCACACCCAAGGTCTACTTGCAATATATATTTTAAACGGTGGCTTTAAGCCGTTATACTGTATGTTCAGTTGTACCGCAGGGTAATCTGGGGGACACTGGGAACTGTGGGACTTTTTCCTGTCCAAACATGCAGTTTGAGTGGCATTGCCTCCAAGCAGGATAAGACATTTTGGCGGGACGGGGGGCACTCATTTATAGGGCCACCATTAACTGGAGACATGGCGACACAAAACAACACCAACATGCAGAAGGTTGCACCCAGAATCTTCTCATAACAGTGACTAGTAGAGTACGCATCGCATTTTCTCATGCACCCCATACCAAAGCACACTCTCCATCACTGTGGGATGACTGCCCAATTTCCTGTGTTGCTGCCAATTACATTACAAAGCCTTGGAATATGTACCTTCTGCATTTCAGCTGCATCCTGTGCCTGGCATGCAGCAGGGCAGGTCGGTGACAAAATAATCAAGTTAAGAAGCTTTCAGGAAAGTCCCTGGTGGAATGAATATATTTGTGGCCTCCACTCTGCATAGAGGGGACCTGAAGAAGACAGCCTGACTGGAGGCACACATGGAAGACAATCTTACGGTGATGCAGTCTGAAGGTTTTGTGCCTAACAGATCCTTCAATGTGAAATTAGATGAACTCTAGCAAGCCATTCTATTTGCTTGCTTGCTTGTTTATAATATGCATTTTAATATATTTGTATGTATTTGTCCATTAATTCATTGTTACAATTCTATCCTGCTGTTTTTTTTTCCTCTTTGGAAAGAACCAAAGGCAGATCAAACCATCTTCCTCTTTTCCACCGTATCCTCAAAACTGCCCCGCAAGGTAAGTTAAGCCGAGAGTCGGAGACTGCCTCACGTCACCCAGTGAGCTTTTTGACCACATGGGCATGAAATCTCAGCTCTCCACAGCCCCAGTCCAACACTCCAGCCACTACCTCTCTGCTATCATGGTTATCCCCATCGCTTTTGGTCCCCTACCTATTTGCAGAATAGTTTCATTTTAGCAATCCTGTGAGCTGAATTAAAACAACAATGGACCCAGGATGGCTGGGGTTTCACCTCCAAGTTCGGATACAGAGGTCCAGCCTCGAAACAGAGAGTCAAATATTGATCAACTCAGAGAAAAGTGCACTGGCTGGTTTTGCAAGATCAGAGAGCACATGAACTGAGGAGCAACCAGCACGGCCTGAATCTCTCCAGCTTTCTTTGCCTTCTCTCCCAAGTGTCTTCTCTGAACTCATCTCACTTCATCTGAATCCTTCTTAAAGAATCCATAACTGGACCCAGTTTTCAAGGGGACCTCTGGCTAGTGCAGAATAGAGTAGAACTATTACTTCCAGAGATTTCAGAATTATACTTATTTATTTTTATTTATTTAAAACATTTCTATGCCGCCCTCATCGCAACAAAGCCTCGAGGTGGCTCATACTTCTGTTGCTGAAACCTAAAAATTTAATTGCCTTGTTTGTTTTGCAGCCACATAACACAGTAGGCGCATATTCAGCATGTGCAGCCCTAAAAGCCCTATTACATTGTCCGGTTCTCTCCATCTTATACATGCACTTTTGAGTCACTTTCATGAAAAACAAATCAACGAGGTCAAAGGGCTATAAGGGAATAGCATCATGCTAAAAGTATTTGGCAATGCCTGGGTGTTCATATGCTGGTGGAAGAAGTTTCCAAGCCAAGGCACATGCATAATGCTTTCTGAGCATGTCAAGAACATGGACATAAGAGAAACCTGTTGGAATGGAGAGAATCAGTGGAATATATTTATCTCTGTATAGAAACTTTTCCTGCAAGATGGGATTGTGAAGTGCAGGACACTCTGTTGAAAGGGAATGGTGCGGAGGTGCAGAATCCAACCCCACTGTCTCCGAATTAATGTGCAGATCAGCACTGGCCACTCTGACATTCTCAGTCTGATGGAATTCCACATCCCTTCTCAGGGCCAGCAGAGCGTCCTCATGAGCTGCAAAAGGAGGGAAATCCCATCTTCCATGTCCAGCATGGAAAGGTAGCAGGTTCCTACCAGAGGGACAGAGATCTCCATCCCTCAAACATTATTCACAAGGCTGGCTTTCAGGAATTCAATCTTGGTGAATTCCAGTGGGAAATTCTTCTGCACCACTCAGACAAATATGCAGATTTGAATGGATTTCACTTTGGATTTCTCACTTCTTCCAAAGCCTTGATGTGCTGCAGTCTAAGAGTTTCAAAATACATATTTGACTATGCATTTTGCAAGGAAATTTGCATGTACAAATACACACACATACTAAGATGTGCTTCTATAATGTTTTGTAAGGATTTTTTAAATTCACAGATTAATGTGGAAAAGGAGCAAAATGAAATGATAGGGAAAAATAACCCTGACTTGGACTGAAAGCAGAGCTATTTGCTTCACTGCCAAATCATATACCTGGAACTTGAAATTCAAACAGTCCACTGGCCAATCTAATTGTTGATGGGGGATCTACATTTTATGGTCATTGAATCATCAGATGGATAGTTTATCGAGAACCACCATAAAAAGCAGCAACTGGGCAGCTTGCTTCCAGTTTATGACCAAAAATGAGCTTCATGGGCTTCTGTCCAAACAGTTTCTTAGTTCATTCCATCTGGGAACTAGAGATAAGCTTTGTGATGGAGGGAATGTTTTTGGGGCTGATATATTGATGGCATTCATTTGCGTGCCTGCTTTGTTTGAGCTTCGTGTGTATCCTATTGTCAGCTACGACAGACAGCCGGGGGATTTTAGAGCTGTGACCTGGGCCGGGGGGCTGGGGGTGAAAAAGCACATGGCCTTGCTTGTACTGAGATGTGTCATGGGAGGATAATTCTCAGACAAATTCTTGTAATTTAGATTGCCTTGGAATGTGTGCAGCTAATTCACATTCTCCTAATTGAATCTTGTATTTTCTATGAAAAGTCTAAAAAAAGTCGATGAGACCAGAAAGCGAGGTATGGCGTCTGCCTGCACCACTGAGCATCTGCTGGGGTTTCCTCTGTCAGTGCTTGAGTTACAGAGCAGGTTGAAGGGAAGGACTTAAAGAGGGAGGCATCGCGTCCCACCCCGACTCCTCCCCGTTTTTCCAGATCATCTCCATGCCTGCCCCTGAACAATGGACACAGCTCTCTGAAACGAAGTGGGAGGAACCGGCTGGGCCCAGACCCAGCTCGGCACTGAGGCTTGGCAGGCGCTGGTGCAGCCTGACTCCGAGGAGCCTGCTGCCCCAAGCAGCCCCCACGCCGTTACATGAGCACCTCTGCTGACTGTGAACCGCTGCATGGTCCTCTGCGTGCTTCTTTCCAGGAAGGAGAGGGCAGGAGTGGGTTGCTCAGGTCAGAGAGGGGTGAAAGGCCTTAGCCGAGTGCCACACATTGTCAACGCACGTTGTCTGCTTGGAGCTACCCCAGGTCCCGCAACCACACTCTGATTGTGGCAGGAGCAAAGCGCTGCTGGAGCCACACAACTCGGCAATCCTTTAGAAGCTGGCTCCACAGAGGTCCTCAGCCTGACTTCCAGCAGCAGCAGCAGCTTCGGTACAGGCTCAGAGCCTGAACAATTTTTTTTCCTACACTCCCTTTGGAGCAGTTGAGCTCCAAAGCAGGGTGGAGAACTGCAGTCACAGGGCCTGCTTTGACCCGGCAAGAAATTGAGAATGTGTCGAGCACCGTGCCCTGAACCATCTTCCTAGAGCAGATTTCAGAGCCCATAGAAGATTCAACTATGGAATGACATTATGGGTTTTTCATCTCCCGAGGATCCAGTTTTCTGCTGGAAGCCTAGGGGATGGTCCCTGCATCTAGTACAGGAAACATTATAGAAACAGAGAGTCAGAAGGGGCCTCCCAGACCATCTAGTCTGACTCCTGACTCCTCTCATGACATGCCTACCATGTGCATATCCAGCCTGTCCTTGAAAACCTTCACTGATGGGGCCTCAACCACCTCCCACAGAAGACCATTCCATACCCTTTGGGTCCTAACTGACATCCAAATTGAACCTTGGTTCCCAGAGCTTGGCTCCATTGGAATGTGTTCTGCCCTCCTCCTCAGGGGAAAACAGGTCTCTACCCACCTCCATATGGCACACCCTCATGTACCTATATGTTGCCAACAGATCCTCTCAGAGTCTCCTCTTCTCCTGGTTGAAAAGACCCAGTTCCCTCAGGCTCGCCTCATACGGCTTTCCCTGCAATCTGGTCACCATCCTTGTTGTCCTACACTGCATCAATTCCAACCTGGCTATATCCTTCCTGTAATGTGGAGCCCAGAACTGAGCACAATACTCCAGTTGCAGGTGCACCTGAGTTGTACAGAGTGGCAGCAATACTTCTCAATCTAGAAGCCACACTTCTGGCTAGGCAGCCAAGGGTGGCATTCACCCTCTTGACCGCCACGTCACACTGCTGAATCATGTTTAGCCTGCAGTCAACCAGTACCCCGAGGTCCCTTTCACAAGTGCTGCTCTCCAGCCACTTGTCCCCTAACCTGTACTTATGACACCCATTCCTTTGCCCCAAGTGCAAGACCTTGCACTTATCGACATTGAACACCATCCTGTTGTCTCCTGCCCACTTCCATAGTCTGTCCAGATCCTTCTGGAGTACCTGCTCCTCAGTTGTGGCCACTGCCCCCATTTTAGTAACATCTGTGAATCATTCCAGACCATTCATGTAGACTGGGTCACCCCCTCTTTCAGGTCATTGATAAAAGATTGAACAGGATTGGTCCCATGACAGAACCCTGGGGGACCCCATTTGTCACTGGCTCCCATCTCGATGATTCCCCACTGATAGTTACCCTCTGCTTTCAATCTGTCAACCATCCCCTAATCCATTGGACAATGCATTGGTCTATCCCAAAACACCTCAATTTCTCAACCAGGATATCGTGCGGCACTTTGTCAAAGAACCAGGATAACCACATCCACTACTTCCCTCCTGTCTACCCACTTCGAAACCTTGTCATAGAATTCCACAAGGTTTGTCTGGCAGGACCTGTTTTTGTGGAAGCTGGGTTGCATGGCCACTAACCTTCCTTCCTTATCTAGGGTTATTGAATCTCTAGCTATTATGAGCCTTTTCATCCCCTTTCTCCTTGTTAAGCAGTCCCACCACCTGTCTCCCCTTCCTCTTGCTATTTACATGTCGATAGAAGCCCTTTCTGTTACTCCTGATATTCTTTGCAAGTCTTATAATATAATCAGCCTTCGCCTTGTAAAGAATTCTTCTGCAACAAGCCTTCTCCTCCAGGTATACCCTTTGTCTACTTGCCCCAGTGCCTGTTTCCTACAGAGGTTCCTTTTATGCCTAATTCTTCTTGCCACCTCTTTGCATCCACAGCAGTGCTAACCTTTGCCTCCCCACCTTGCTAACTAGGGGTATTGTCAAGGCTTGTGCCTCCTCTTCTCAGTGCCATCCACCCCTCCTCAACTCCCTTGCCTTCCAGTCCCCTCTCCCAGGAGACTTTCCCCAGTCTGGCCTTCAATTGATCAAAGTTGGCCCTCATGAAGTCCCAGCTTCCAGTACTCAAAATAGTATAGAAGTTTATTATAGAAGTATATCCTAGAAGCTTCCAGTATTATGGTCCTGAAGTTGCAAGACACTACTGTGGCAAATATTGCCATTTTGTTGCAGCTTAAAATTGCTAAAATAGGCCACTTCCCTTTGAAGGATAAATTATTGGTCAGCATGGAGTGAGAGCCAGCCAGCCTAATCCAGCAACTCCCTACTTGAGTCTTGGTCTCGTCTGCTTCTCATGAGAGCCATGTGCAGGCAACCTTGCTCAGCTTCAAGCCCCAGCAACACCTGGAGCCTTTCATAGTGCTGATCTCTCACCTGAGAAACCTTTGCTAGCCTGACTCCAACTGACCTATACCTGAACCCTGAAGATAAAGCCATACCACTGAGTATAGCCAGGACCCATGGCCTGACATGGGAGGAGGTGGGACAGTGCCTGCCACAGCATCTGAGGGCTGCAGGTTAGCTTCATGGGCACAGGGAAGGTGCCAGCATCTGGGGCGAGGGCGGCTGAATAACAGGGTAGAGGCACCAGGACCCAAGCAGATGGGTTGCCAAGAGCAAGTCCAGTACACAGTCCAAGGTCAAGCCAGAGATCAATATACTAGGCAAGTCTATAGAGATGGGTAGTGTAGTCCAAAGCCAGCCAAGGGTTGGAGAACCAAGAAAGGCAGACCAGTCAGGGAGAAAGAGGTGCAGGCAGGACACTGGAGCAGAGTTTGAGTTCTAATGGACCAGGAAGGGTTTCACCAACATCAGGAGACCTCTATTGCAGAGAAAGCTTCTGGGAGGAAGAGCCGGTTCTTATATAGCTCTTCCCCAGGGCTCCCCAGGTGAACTCATGAGAGCCCTGGCAGCTGCAGGGGGCTCAGGTCTGAATCCTGCAACCACCAGAGCTGCTCCACCGGCCCTTGGCCAGCAGAGGGAGCCCTGAGGCTGCCTTGGGTCTTGACAGAAGGTCACAGAACTCTCTCCTTCCAGTGTGTCAGCACATGACTCCAGCATCCCCTGCCTAACAGTGGGCCTGGCACAAGAGGGAACTGATGAAGGGGACGGGAAGCACTGATTAGGAAAAGGGATGAGCGGCTTTTGGAGGGACCCTTATTTAGCCTGCATTGCCGTAGGATATGGGCGCTGGGGAGGGTGGGAGTGGTGGGTGGTCATCTGGGGCTGTAATTCGAGACATGCAGCACGTTAATATGCATGTAAGCACCTTTCCAAGCACCTGATTCTTCCGCCTTCATGAAAAAGTGTTAATTCAAAGATGGTAGTTGGTTATCCAAGAATGACAGCACAGGCGGAATTGTACCTGGATAGTAGTTAAGCCATGAAACCCTTAAAGTGTCTGCCTTAGGCTCACCTAAATGCATGTAGGATTAACTGTGGCCATTTGAAGGGGACATTTCTCAGCTAACAATGACACAGTAGATTAGCTGGGAGCGAGAACAAAAGCAAGCTGCACTCAGCAACAAATCTAGTGAAGAGAATTTAATGTTCCATCTTGCCAGAAGAGGTGAATAAAATGCCAAGAAAGAATGGGAAGCTTGATTTATGCGGCCAGGGCCTCATGCCCAATAATGCACAGAGTGATGGTGGAGGAGACGGTCTTGTTCTGGAAACTAGCAAACTCTGGAATGCGTGTTAAATCAGTGCTGGGTAGTCTCTATCTTAACTAGTGAGACCAGTGTAAAGAGAAGGTCCTCAAAATGGGGAGTGGGACCTTGAAGTTGTCCTTCAACAGCTAATGCCTAGACAGCAACTGAACAGTCTTTGTGAGACATACAGTCTAATCTAACCCTCCCAGAGAGCTGTTCCAGCTAAGAGGTGGTATAGAAATCAAATATATAAATAAACAAAACAAAAACAAAAAACCCCCTTATTTTTAGGCTGTCTTTAAGAGTGGGACCCTCCCATGGCAGTGTACAAGATTAGAAACACACAAAGTAGATACTATAACAACAATCCATGAAAATATGTACGTACAGGTTTCCAATTTCAGTCAATAAAAACCAATTTTAAAAACCAATTTTACCAATCAAAATGAATGGTCCCTACTAAAGAAAAGGCCAGGGAAACCAGGTTATGTCTTTAGAGATTTGTTGAAAACCTGCAAAGGAATGGTGAGTTGTTTCTCTGATGGGATTTGATTCCAGAGATGTAGGGCCAACACTGAAAAAGGTCCCTGGATCGTACTTCCAATACTCATTTCTTTCATGACATTTCTACACTGCCCAATAGCTAAAGATCTATAGGGGTTAACAATGCCACCAGCATCCCTTCCCTATCTAGGATTACTATTAGGAGTCTCTCTATTGTCTTTCCTACAATGGATGTAAGGCTAACTGGTCAGTAATTTCCCATGTCCTTTCTACTGCCCTTTTTGAAAATTGGGATCTCTGACGCCACCCTCCAGTCCACTGAAACCTCACCTGTTCTCAACAAGGCCTCAAAAATGGAGACCAGCAGGCGTGAGAGTCTCCCCGCCAACTCCCAAAGTACCCTCCCGAAGTACTGGTGTAACCCGTCAGGGCCCAGCGCCTTTGTAACATCCCTGAGGAGCTCCTTGACTTCTAGGGAGGTGAATCTAATCTGTGCCCCTAAATCCCTGGCCTCATCCAGTCCCCCATGCAGATCTCCCCCGTCCTGCTTTGGGGAGAACACAGAAGCAAAGCCATCATTTAGCGTCTGCGCCTGTTGCCTCACATCAGGCATCGAATCCCCTTCCTCCTCCTTAAGCGGCCCCATCGCCTGTCTGCCCTTCCTCTTGCTATTTGCATGTTGATGGAAGCCCATGCATGCTTCTTGCTATCCTTGGGCTCCTTCAAGGAGTGAAATGTAACAAAGAAATCACAAATAAAACATTTGCAAAAACACATTCATGAGCATAAGAAGATGCGGTGGTAGATTTTTACATTTTTATAGCATCCGTTGCAATAGTTTTTCACTCAAGTTTGTTTATCTAGGCAGTTATTTTTAATGCATCCGAAGAAGCTGATTTTCCTTCTGCAGAAGAACAGATGCCTTGATAGATGCCCGTGTCTTTATGGTACTGAGAGAATTGCTGTGATTTCCTTCTGTAGATTTGTGCAGAGATTTCTGTAGGATCTCTCCTGTAACTGATTCCTCTTTCTCATGCTGGGCACATGCAGCAACCCGTGTACTGTGCCTTTAAGACTATGCATGTGTTGCCAGTTTTCTGGTCCTTCCCAGAGTTAGAAGTGTCAGATGCAGGCAAGGAGAGAAGTTCGAGAGTCCAATCCCGCATCTCTGAGCTTCTGGCTGTACCTCTGAGTTATCTGGGAACTAAAAGTTTCTTCCTGGAACCTGACTGTAACTGCCTTTTGAAGAAAAGAACCAGACAAAACAAAATCCTTCCATTTTGAAACCTCAGATGCTCCCGAGATGTCATCTGCAGGGAGATCGTCTGCCATGAAAACTGCAAGGACATGCAAGAGGGCTAAAACTGTGAAGCGCCACACCAGCATCTACACCTACCCGGAGCCTCCCCACAGGTGAGAGATGGTCCTTCTGTTGGTTCTGTCCTACAGGTAGGATGAAAATGCTTAGAGGAAGCCAGATGCAAAGGAGGGCTGCAGGGCATTGGTAAGAGTTGCAAAAGAGGGACTTCTGCCAAGCTGCTTTTCCCCTCATCCTTCTGTGTTAACCCACATCTGCCAAAATCCCACTTTATGCAATTATCCAGGTACAGGATCCTTGTTTGTATATTATTTCTCAAGGCTGAACTTTCTTTGCCTTCCTCTTATTCTCTTCCCCTCTGTTTCTCATCTCTTTCATTTTCTCTCCCTGGCACACAGATACTGCAACGCTTTTTAAGAAAGTATGTTTAACGTCAAACATTTCTATCTGACCTTTCTATCGCTCAGACACTTGAGAGTTAAGAGCCTTATTTATAAAAATAAGGAGAGAGAGAAAATATCAGAATGATGAAGGCTAGAGAGAGAGAATCCTTATAAAATGCTTGAATCAAGTACCTGGTTTTTCATTACACATTGACATTGTGAACAAGAATCTGTATATTACAGAGGATTTCTTTGGATGCAATCTTTTCAGTGATTTTTCTCCAGACTCTTGGTGCTTTCGTTCAAATCCAATGCAATGGATTACTATTTCTGAAAGATCCCAGTTTTATTCCATTCCTGCCAGAATGGTAAGCAATTCTGAGAGAGAGGTAGAGAGAGAGATTTGGTGCCTCGTTTTATTAACGTAAGAAAATATGATCTGCTGGATTTTACACACATCCACTCAAAATCACCATTGCAAAGATGACTATAAACCTAATTCTATTGTTCTTCATTTGAAAATAACGTTATGAGTCTTCATTAAACATTTCAGGTGCTTACATAGAAACATATTTCTCTCCATGCCAGAGACTCATAACACCACTGTTTTAACACTAAGGCTGCAATCCTAAGCATTCGTACCTAGGAGTAAAGCCAATGGTTACCACATTTTGTTGCTTGAATACCTCCCTGAAGTATAAGTGAAATATAGAGATTTAAAGAATAAACAATACACTTTGCTCCTCGGAGTTTACTTTATAAAGAAAAGTGGGATGTGCATTTTATAAATAAATAAAACCTTTCTGGGAGCTACTTTGCTGGCATAGAAGGTTTGGATCTACACGTTGCGGTCTATACCACAGTGCTGCCAAGAGGATTTCTCTGTTCTCAAACTAGATGCTGAGAAACCAGACTGGTCGGGTCACAGCCTTTTTATGGTGTTCTTGCTACTTTGCGCTTCTAAAAAGCAGACTGAGAGAGGACAATGAGCCATGTCGGTTTCCCTCCCCCCACCCGCACCCGGAAATGGAATGTCTATTTACAATGCAACCCTATACATGCTTAGTGGAACTTATTTCCATGGGGAAATGCAGAGGTTTGCGCTGTAAGAAGGCATTTCTCTTCTTCTTCTTTTTTGTTTGGGGGCGGAGGGGCGTCATCTGTTTAATTAAGCTCAATGCAATTTACTCCCAGAGCAGCATGTGCCAGTCTGCCCAAAAAGCACAGGAACAGGAGCAGTCAGAGACGGTGATAACAAAACCGATGTGATGCAAATGACCCAAACAGGACTTGTTTATACGTATACGTGAGGGTGTTTCAGTATTTATCGGCACACTTGCAACGTTCGCTTTGGCTGAAAGAATCTGCAACGGTCACTCACCTTACATGTGTTCTCCACGGGATGCTGGGCAACGCATCTAGCAACTCTGATGAAGATAATGGGGAAGACAAGGTTGACAGCAATGACCCAGAACAGATCTTCCAGAACATCCAGTTCCAGAAGGAGATCATGGCCAACATCCGCGGCAGGCCGTGGCCCATGAGGCAGAAACTCCGGGCACTAAGGTAATGGACGTCCAGCAGTACTAGCCTTGCTTTCCCAAGGGACTGCTCGTCAGTTTCTAAAAGCATGGCTTGAATTTGTGCAAACTTACCAAGAAAAACGTCTGTTTAGGAGTGGGAAACCATGCTGAGTGCATTTTGAAAAGACTGCCATTTGAGTTAAGGGGGAGCTGCTGCCAGTTGTAGAAGATAATGTTGAGCTAGAGGGACCAGCAAGCTACCTGCATATAGGGCAGCCTTGTATGTACCCCAAATGCCTTAGATCGCTGTGGGGAGGCTGGAGTGGTCCTCTGTAAGTTGCACTCCAGTTCCCTGGTTGT
Source organism: Varanus salvator macromaculatus (assembly GCA_023646645.1). Lineage (NCBI taxonomy): Eukaryota > Metazoa > Chordata > Lepidosauria > Squamata > Varanidae > Varanus > Varanus salvator. The sequence goes on from JAIXND010000786.1 coordinate 13,323,754, forward strand.
CGTTGCAAGGAGCAGAAACCCAGTGAGGGAGCAAGGCCATGCAAGTTGTCTGGGGCATGCTGAGAACTGTAGGTCATTTTTTCTGTCTAGATTTAAATGGGATTCCATCTTTAGCTGCTCTAGACTAGCCTTCCCCTCCAGATGCTTTTAATTCCCGCTCCCACAATGCCTACCAATTGGCCATGATGGCTGGGCCTGATGGAGTTGCAGTCCAAAACATCTGGAGGGCACCTGGATGAGGAACATGACCTTACACCAAGTCAGAATTGGTGCATCTCACCCAGTATTACCTACACCTGCCTTCCCCAGCCCGGTGTCCCCTTGATGGTTTGGAATCCAGCTCCCAGCAGTCTCTGCTAGCCTGGCCAATGTCAGGAAAGCTGAGAGGTGACATACAAAAGCCACGTTGAGAAAGACGGGTCCAGGGCTTCAGCCAACCCTGCCTGGAGATGCCAGGGATTGCACCTGGGACCGTTGGCCTGTACAGCAGGTGCAAGGCTGGCTCAAGGCACTGACTACCTGAGGCAAAGGACAGAGATGGTGTGCAGCCCATTCCACATGCAGAAGCTGATCACCCAGGAAGCTGGATCTCATTTTGGCCTGGGCCACAGCACAGCATCCTCCCGAGGGCAGCAGCCTGGCTCAGCCCTGCTTCTCAACACCTCATTGCTCCCCCCGCATTTGCCGCCCAAGGACACCGCCTCGCTTTTTTCTAATAGCAGGGCCAGCCCTGTTCAGGGCCCCCCAAATGGCAGCTTCACCCCAAAAACCACGAAGAGGGAATTGTGCCCTCATTCAGCAGCCACCTTTTACTCTGTCCATTTCTCTACGGGGAAACACGAAGGGGATTTTGAACAGAGGCAGAGCTCCAACTTGTTTTCAGTAACTAAGGGAGGGGCAAGCACAGGGATGCATGCTATGGGACTTGCACGTTTGCTGGATGTCATTTATGAAAGCGTGGAGGGAGCAGTGGTTAGATCTGCCCCTCCTGAGACTAGGCTCTCCTTTTCCCTGGCAGACAAGCAAAAGAGATTGTGCTGAAGTACGAAGGGCGTCTGACGCGGACCAGGGGCTACCAGGCAGCTGGCACAGAGGTTGGTCTGCTTTTCATCCAAAGCTCCAGAGCTCCCTTTTCATGGAAACATTCCAAGAATTTCCATTTGCAGAGGGAAATAATTTTGGTAAATCAGGGTTGTCTCAGTAAAACAGATAGCAACCGAGAGGTTGTCAAGCAGGGCCAGCTGCAAGAGATCTCCCCAGCCATGCATTATATTATATTATATTATATTATATTATATTATATTCAGTCAGTTCAGAATGTTTTTAGTCATCAGACCATAACCAAACAAACACTTAACAGGATACTAACAGACAATAAGAGGATAACATATTTACATAAAATTAAAGCATAATATAATATTAAAATATTGAATTTCAGAGGCTGGGACTATAATTGCTATTCATTTGATTTAGCTTGTTAGGAGCATTCTAACTCTGCAACTTGTCTGTCTGTTTGTTTATTTGACTTTGCCACAGCAGGGGCTTAAGTTTGATACCCACGTGTAACTTCACACCCTCTATTGCAAGTCTTTTGCAGCCCCAGAGTTGCAAGAATGTACCATCTGTTCCCTCTTTAATTACAATACTTTGCAGTGTATAGCCTCATAAGAACCATTAAATTAATTAGCTTTGACCACCGGATTTATTCATTCCACGTTCTAACAACCTGGCTTGAACGAGATGGGCTGTGGGGGCGGCTGGGGCTGCAGGAGATTGTCGGTCGGCAGAACAGCACCCATCAGCCGCCCTCATTCTCTCGGTCCTCGTGGCCTCCACTCTCTGCCTGGGGTGGGCAGGGCACCCTCCAGACCTCCCCAGATGGGGCGGGGAGATTTGTGTAGAGAACTGCATGGGTAAGGATGGGAAGAGATGTCCCATTGATTTTATTCTTTTATTTCATGGATATAGTAGCTGCCATATTTAAAAAAATAACTCTATGCAATTTACAGAAAATATGTTGATCACACAGAAGTCCATTCATCCAATGTTGGTGTCGCCTTTCAGCCCAAGGGCCACATTCAGTTTAAGAAAAACTCTTGTGGGCTGCACTTTAGGGGTGGGTGGGGCAAAGGAAGTGGGAGGGCCCAAATATGCACAATACCAGCATGTGTCAGCTTAATGCTCCTACTGCCAGTAACTAAGCCTTAGGAGAGGCATCTCAAGTGTTTCAAATGGGGACAATACTGCTCCAAAGCTGGGGCACCACCAGATGGTTAGTGGTCAGGAGGCCAGCAGTGCCTTGCAAGGAGAGCAACCAGTGGCCCAGGGGCCAGTGGTTCCCCTTGCCTGCTGGCCACGCTGCAAGTCAGTTAGATGGCCAACTTTTGCTTGAGATAGGGAAGAACAGAAATGGCAAAGCTGTCAGGATGTATCTCCTCTCACCACCCTTGGCCCCTTCTCCAAGGTTCTGTCTTGGAGGAACAGCCAGTGCTGCTCATTCCATTCTAGCTGTAAGAATGGGAGAGACCTCTGAGGGGAAATTCCTTCTTCCAGGGCTGAAGGTGTTTCCAACCTCAGATCTAGGAATCCAAAGAACTCCGTGGCCCTGTTTTGGGGGATAAGCTGCAGAAGTTTATTTCATATACAGATTTCAATACCGCCACTTTTCCAATGTGTCCAGCTTGCAGTTCAGAGCAATACGGTAGCCGGTTGAATCCTATTTAACTGTGTGGCACTTGGCAGAATGAGTCCCAGCCCTGCAATCATCTACACACTGAATTACCTCCATGGTGTATTGCTTTTAGGTACAACTGCTTATTTGTGTCTTGCAGCTGAACAGTTGTGTCTTGAGCTATATGCACATATGTTAAAGCTTTATTAGCATCTATAATACATCATGCCTGGAGAATATCAAACAAAACCTTCACATGCAAAAATGGCATGATATTTATTCGAGAATAGGCTTATTGGTGGAAAACTGAATGCGAGGAGGAAAACAGGTTCTCAGGGATGTAATTCAGCCTTCCAGCAAAAGTGTGACAGAGAAGAGCTGAAAATGGTCTTGTCTCTTAATTTCATGTAGAACGAAGTACTTGAAACAACAAACGAGTTTATGCATTTGTTTTTTTCTAGCTCTGGCGAAAATTTGTCCGGCTTGCATATAACTTTATGGTCATCTTTATTCCTTGGGAAATGAGAATTAAGAAAATAGAAAGTAAGTAAGAATTAAAATGTGCCTCCCAAGGGCAGGGGGCTGAGAACAAGGAATGTCTTTAGACTAACAGCTTTAGTTGTATCCCATGCCTGAATTTAGGGGGGAAAACAAGCGCTCCCCCTGGGCTGCGGTCATACATGCTTCATACAATGTAAATTCTATTAGCATATCACCATGAAGACTTGTAGGCACTTAAACCCATCTCCTCCTTGAATGCATCCAATCCTTTCCAAACTATCCCAACTTGGGGCCTCTCAGCATGAGGGGGTTCACCCACTGCTTTACTTTGGCATCCTTTGCAATTCCCCCTCCCCTTCCCTCCCCAGGGCCCTCATTCCTCTGCTTTTCTATATATTGTATTAAGCAGCCACAACTAGGCACTGCGGAATAGCTGCACTGGAGCAGCAGTGAGACTTCTCACGAGACTCCCCCCACCCCGCCCCCATTGGACATGTAATAATGGAACTTCCTTACTTTAGAAATCCTGTAGGAATGATTGGAAAATACAGCAGAGGCCCTGGAGGATCCCTCGTGAAAAGTCTCTGCAAATTTCCACTAGTCAAGGATTGCAAGCACACAATTAATGCCTCATGGAGAGAAGCCCCCTGATGGCCTTCATGGCATCTTGCTGCAATGGATTCTATAGCTTGGCTCTGCTGTGTGGAACAGTCCTTCCCTTTTATCTGTGCTGAATCTCCCACTGTGCAGGCTGGGAGTACTATGTTGCGAGGGTGGGGAGTGTGTACATGTGTGTGTTGGTCTAAAATGCCATCACCTTAAAAGATCGTGCCCTCGATCAGTTAACTGGCCTAGATTTCCCACTATCTCATGCAGGAACGTACAAGACGCACAAAACCCCAAAACAACAATAGTAACCACATCTGTCAGTTATTTGCACAGCACAAATCGAAACCGGCCTCAGCCAACGAAATAGCTGGCTGCACCCACCTGCTCAGGCGTCTGTCCCACTGGGCTCAGTACGGTTTACAACGAAGTAGCACATATCGGATTGCAGCTTAACATCACTTAAAGGTTAAACTCTACAATGTTTATATCCACATGAAACAACCCATCTATATGGGTTTAGATCCTATGTTTAGATGTTTCAGATCCCATGAAACAACCCATCAATGGGACTTTTTCTTTTTCTTCTTCTTTTGTGGTTTAAGGTCACTTTGGTTCCGGAGTTGCCTCTTACTTTATTTTTTTGAGATGGCTATTTGGAATCAACATTGTCCTCACTATCATGACGGGGGCATTCGTTGTTTTACCAGAGGTAAGCAATGTTGTGGAGAAGAATGTGATCAATGGCATCTCTGGAAATGATTTAAAAAAGCCACTTTAGGCCATAATAGTACTCTTGGTGTATGGCTGCCTAAATTCTACCAGGGGAGGGAAAGAGACAGACAGACAGATGGAGGCAGCCTTGGATCCAGATCTGTGCATCAAGTGCCACATTAAGTCTTATTTGATTACTACAGTTGTATCCTGCCTATTGTGTGCATAAAGGGTAGAAATGTCGGGTCAAGACACAAGTTATGGCACATCTGGGCCTTGCCTACTGAACTATGATTTGTGAAGGGAAAGTGTCAAGGGGTCCTACCTGTAGCAGTCGGAATGTGAGACATCCATCCTAAAGTGGCACCTTTAGTTTTGCAAACCGTCAGGTTTACAGGTGAGATGAGACGGAGCCTCAGATGACCCAATCTGAACTCAGCGAACTTCGGGGGCAAAGGAGGACCACAGCCTAGATGCTGCAAGTCCCTGTCCAGTACCCGAGCCAGTATGCCATATTGGCACAATGGCTGCAAACACAACTCTCGGGAGTCCTCATCATGAGCCATGATGGCTGGGCAGCTGGGAACTGAAGTCCAAAACTTCTGGAAGGAGCCAAGTTGGGGGTGGCTGCTGTAATGCTTGAAGGGTGGCAGCTCTCTCTTAGGAATGCCCTAGCAGACAGAAAAACTATTTCTGCATCTTTTTCCTCTGCTTTGTTGCAGATCCTGGCCGGCAAGCCCTTTGGAAGCACCCCCAGTAAGCGCATCCCAGCCAAGCAGCTAGACTCTGCACAGGACTTGGACACGATCTGGTCTTTGGGGGCAAGGCGACAAACCTTTATTATCTTCCTTATAAAAATGAGTGGTCTGACTGGGTCAGCTCACAGACTAAAAGCATGGATGATCCAGAGCAGATCTTCCAGAACATACAGTCCCAGAAGTACTTCTTTTATGTTTCTTTGTTTACTTAATGATTCATGGGTTGTTTTGATTAAACCCTTTCACCCAGCTCTTCAGCCCCAAGGGCTTCCAGAGCTGCTTTTGTAGAGACAATCCCTTCCATCAGGCTTATCATCTGTCATGACATGACACAAAAGGAAGGAGATGTGGAGGGAAGAGGAATAAGTGCAAACCTCAGTCATAGCATCCAGATCCCTTCTCCTGACTGCTTCTCTTGTTGTTTCTCCAGGGCTACCTCCAGTACTCTGTGTTATTCTACGGCTACTATGGACAGGATAGAAAGATTGGGAAGGCTGGGTATCGATTGCCCCTTGCATACTTCCTTGTTGGAATGGCGGTCTTTGCATACAGTTTCATCATCCTTTTAAAGAAGTAAAGCAGCTTTTGTGCCTATGAACATCCAAAATTGAATGGGGTGGGTCCTTCCCCAATTAAATTTCCAGTAAGCTGACTAGGAATAACACTGAACATAAAGGGAAGTATAGCAATTCCGGTGTGTGTGCGGGGGTGTTTAATAGAACAGCACATATGCAATTAATGATGCTAAAAACATGTTTAGAAACAGGGTCCTTAACAGGGCAGGATTCCAGCTAGATATAAAGATTTATCAGGAATAGTAGTAGTCATTTGAAATCCTGCAAATGCGCTTACCTGCTGGGAGTAAGCCCCCTGAATTCAGTGGACCTGAGTACACACACCTAGGAATGCACAGGTCCACATTTGGGTCCAGGAGCTAAAACACCAGATAAACTCTGGTCAAAACTGAACTGAACTGGATTTCTTATGCACCCCTATCATGCATATATGTATGTATGTCATTCCTATCCTGCCCAATAGGTCAAGCTCTCCCAGTGGTTATCAAACTGTCAGTTTAAACACAGCGCTCTTCACTGGAGCCAGTTCTCCCATTCGTCCAAGCAAACCAAGTTCAAAGGACCAAATCCAGTGAAGAGCAATTGTGTGCATCTGTGGGCCAGCTCACTCCTTGTAATGGATCATCTTCCTTGTTCTATTCTAGGATGGCCAAAAATTCAAGAATGAGTTTAGCAAGTGCCTCCGATGAAAATTACACATTTTGTTGGCGTGTGTTCTGTGCCTGGGATTATCTCATTGGAAATCCTGAGGCTGCAGAGAGCAAATCAGCAGCCATAGTTAACAGCATCAGGGTAAGCAACCCATGGCTTGAGCCCAAAGAAATGTCCAAGCAGGATGCTGGCGGGGGGAGGGAGCTGGTGCCTCCTAGGTCAGAGGGGCTCTTTGTCAGCCTTGTAGGAGTGATCCAGCATGCTGAACTCCATCCACCAAATGGGTTCATTCCATGGAGCCCCATGGGTAGCTCCGATAACGCTCAAAAGAAAGCTGCAATGGATGGACAGCCCCACTGACCTCGGATTCATTTTTCCCCTGCAGTGGAGGGCAGGACGCGTTCCCATGGAGCGAAGCTCAGGGAACCAAGATTCAGGGTCAATGCCAGGAAGTACTTCCTGATGGTTAGGACCCCAAGGGTATGGAAGGGGCTTCCACGGGAGGTGCTTGAGGCCCCATCAGTGCGGGTGTTCAAGGATAGGCTGCACATGCACATGGTATGCATGACATGAGCAGAGCTGGCTGGAGCCAGGGGTCAGACTAGATGGCCCGGGATCCCCACTCTGACTAACTCTGTTGCTATGTTTCTATGTAACATCCCCTGGGTGTCATTGAACCAAATCCGGCCCACCTAGAATCTCCATCACGCCAGCTGGAGCCACAGCCCTTTCCCCAAGCAACTGACCCTTCAGATTCCTAGCCTTGGTGCATCCTCTGCCCCCATTCTAAAAGACTGAGACAGTGACCAGCAGTAAGAGCTTTCAGCCAATATTCTGGCATGTCTGGCCCCATCCTTTTGTCCTGTGGCTCCACCCACCACTGGAGTGTGATCAATGAGAGCCTCTCCAAAACTGAATTCAGCTCCTGCGATGAAGAGATTTGGCACCTGTCACCTGTAAGATTGTGCTTGAGGGCAATAGCTGTATTTTTATTGGTGGGCATTTGGAATGCCTTCCACTGTTTATTTAACACCTCCTCCTCCTCCTCCCCCCAAGCAAACTATCCACCGCTGTAGTGCATATTATGCGGCGTGCAATTTCGTTAGGCATTATGCAGCCATATACATGGGAGAACTATGCCTTAGTTTTAAACTGCAATGATTCACATTTAATTAGCATGAATAAATTCAGCCTACATCCTAAAAGCATAGCTATGTTCTGGCTGCCAATGGAAATTCCCTTCCTTCCATTTGACAGATGCTGTCAGATAACCCAGATTAATTATCCAACTGCTGCAAGGTGCATGCAATTAGACTCCAGTCTGCTACTACTGTAAGCCCCCTTCCTCAATTTGAGGCAGATTGGTCTCTCTCTCGATCCAACAGTCCAACAGTTGCATAACAGGAATATGAATGCCTTGCTCCCTGTCTTGATTAGCAAACAAAGTGTATTGGGCCACATTTCTACTCAATCTCAGCTTTCTGTGTAATGGAAGTACCTTAACACCCAAGGGACAGACGAGGAGACTGAGTCAAATAACTTCAGGCTTGAGGGCTAGATCTACTTTCTCTGTGGCCCCAGTCCAGCCTTCCTGAGGCCCCACAAAACACCTGAACCCCTTCCCCCAACCACTGGACATTGGTGTTCTCCTGGCTTTTGTAAGGTTCGTTCCCAATTCTAAAAGGCTGAAATGTTTCTGCTAGGGCATTTGTTACCAGCAGTAAGAACTTTAAGCTACAATATTTGTGTATTTTTGGCTTGTGGCCTCATCTACCACTGGAAGGTAGTAGGAGGCAGCCCTGGGAGCTGCCTGGCCCGTGGAGCGAAAAAGGTTCCACACCCCTGTTATAGAGGAAGAACTAAGCAACCGAATCTTGTTAATGTTCCTTTAGAGAAAAGCTCCAGTAGTTTCACTGGGACTAATCCAGATACGGGAGTGCAGACAGGTGGCAACCCTGCTCTCCAGCCAATACCTACCTGAGTGACCATTCTATCAAACTCAGTGAAAATTTCCTCTGAGTGGCCATGCTTGGGACTTGGCATCCCATGCGATTATTTCTGTGTTTCTTTCAAGGAAGCCATTCTCGAAGAACAGGAAAAGAAGAAAAGCACAAATCTGTATGTATGCATGGAGTTCTTACCTGCATGCCATGCCTTTGCGGCCCAGGTTTAGCACGTCACACCTGTGCTGGACTCTCACCATAACACGCAATAATAGCAGTGATTATCTCCAATGATTCCCCCTAAAACATCTGCAAAAGGGAGCCAGCATGGTATAGTGTTTGGGGGCTGGGCTGAGACTGGGGAGGTCTGGGCTCAGGTCCCCCTCGGCCATGAAGCTCACTGGGCAACTTGGGCCATTCCTTGACTCTCAGACTAGCCTCCTCCGCAGGGTTGTTGTGAGGATACAAAGGAGAGGAGGGAGGCCATGTGGACTATCATGGGCTCCTTGCAAAAGGCAGGGGGACAGGCAGGGGGTAAATGCACTAAGAAAGAAATGAAATACTTGTGCATCCCATCCTGTTCCTTCTGTACTCAGTGGCGTGACAATAAGCTTACGGATCATTGCCAACATCCTTGTGCTCCTCTCCTTGGCTGGAAGCATTTACATCATTTACTTTGTGGTGGATCGGTCCCAGAAGCTGGAGCAGATGAAAAAGCAGCTGACCCTCTGGGAAAAGAATGAGGTGAGAGCGCCTTCCCGTGGTGTTGGCCTCCATTCCAAGGATCCGTTTGGGTGCCAGGAAGCACTTCCTGACAGTCAGGACCCCGAGGGCGTGGAATGGGCTTCCACGGGAGGTGGTTGAGGCCCCATCGGTGCGGGTGTTCAAGGATAGGCTGGACATGCGCATGGTGGGCATGTCGTGAGCAGAGCCAGCTGGAGCCGGGGGTCAGACTAGATGGCCCGGGAGGCCCCTTCTGACTCATTCTGCTTCTACATTTCAATATGGGGAAAATACTGGTACTCATTGACAGGGTCAGCCTGAGGCAAAAAACCAGAGGGCTCCTCCTGTCCCATTCCATATACAAGAGCCAAACGGAATGACAGCTGACACTTTCCGCAGTACTGACCGTGGGCCCGGGTGCCCCCTGCACCTGGGGGGCTGCGTGGAACTCAGCTTCTCCCCCAACACCTTCCTGCTGCATCCCAGCACCTGCCAGCTGAGGGGTTGGCCTCACTTCCCCAAAGGGCAGGGCCAGCCCTGATCCCCGGCCAATTTACTGGGCTGCCTGTTCTGCCTCTGAAAGAACATCCGTGAAGGTGGAGTGTATTTCTTGAACTGTGCCATGACTCCATCCTGGATTAGTCCCATCCACACACAAAGCAGTAGCTCGCTGCCACATCTCTTTCCCCTTTACTCTGCAGTAAGTGCAGGGGTCCCCAGTCCGGATGAGGCCCCTACTGGGGGTGGGCAGGTAAGCAGAGGAATTTTAACCTTCCCTCCTGTGATTCTGTTCCAGATCAGGCAGGGAAAGTGCCTGAACATTAGATGGTTAGACAGTGATCTTCTGCCCTTCCTCTTCAGTAAAGGAGAAGAGACACGATTGCCCGTTGCAGCGTTACAGGACTGTGTGCCTTGGCCTTTTGTTGTGGGTTGGTTTTTTTGGTTAATTCCTTGGAGGACCACAGTGATGGGGGATACAGAAACACAGAAACATAGAGACACAGCAAGTCAGAAGGGGCCGCTGACCCCCAGCTCCACTCATACAACCCTCAACATGTGGTTGTCCAGTCTTTAATATCCAACCTGCACACACTGCAGAAGACAGATCCCAGTTTGTTCCTAAACAATAGCCGTGTGTGCTGACGGAGCAGGCAACAAATTTTAAGACCTTTCCATCTCTGTACATGCACTACATTGTACTTGCCACTGTTACGGTTTTGATGCCTCTTGATATTTCCATTGCTTGCTTTGGTTGTTTATTTATTTATTATTTATTTAAAACATTTGTATGCCGTCCTTTAGGACAACGTCTCAGGACGGCTTGCAACATTTCATCGTCTCGGCTTTCTGATATCGCTTGCAAATCACCCTGACATCTTCTTTGCAGGTGAGCGTTGTCGTCTCACTCATCACAATGCTTGCACCGTCTGCCTTTGAACTGGTGGCAGCCCTGGAAATGTACCATCCTCGAACCACGCTGCGCTTTCAGCTGGCCAGGTATGGAAAACCAGCCATTTCAAGTCACACGGAAAAAAAGGTGAACCAATTGCTAGGCAGGCTGCTTATGAATTGCCAAAGGAAAGTAGACATGCATGACCAAAAAGGAGGGGTGGGAGGAAGGACATCAATATGCATGAGATGTGCATGTGCCGAGGTACACGGATCAGTATCGGTGCGCGTTTAGACGTTATCACTGCAATGCAAGTAGCACAACAATGCATCTCGTCATAGTGCAGAAGGCCAAGACTGAGTGCCTTCATCAGTCTGCTGTCCGGGAGCTGCTGATGGAGAACCCCCAGGCTCTTGCTCGTCTTTCTGGGAGGCCTTTGTTGCGGTGGGAGACCCCACATCCCTTCCATAGAGGACGCCTTCAGAACAGAGGACAGAAGGACTGTCCCCTGTGAAAGAGAACCCCGGCCACTTGGGATGGCATGAAACCGAGCAGCACGCAGGTGGGAAGGGAACCCTGCAATGGCATGACCTAACTGTAGCTTCTTTCACTTGCTGCTTTTGACAGAGTTCTCGTCTTGTATCTGGGGAATCTCTACAGTTTAATTATAGCCCTTTTGGATAAAGTGGACAGCATGAGCATCACCGTAAGTTGTGGGTCTTGGCCATCTTAGGGGACAAAAGTGTGCAGCGTCTTGTTTCATCATTGTTCTCTGAAATGGATGGAAAATGTGTCGATTTCTGCACCACAGCAGGTGAATTAATAACCTGGAAGCCACCAGACTCTCTCCCTCCCTCTCTCTCTCTCTCCCTCTCGCACGCACCACTAGACTCTCACTCACATGGTGGCCTTGGCAAACCTGCCCCGACACATTACCTCACAGGGATGAGCAAAGAAGCAGTATCTACTGCTTCTTTGCTCTGCGCATTCTCCGCACATCAACCGAATGCTCGTCTCTCCTTCAATTTCCACAAGCATGTGTGAGTTTGCACAGATGGGGAAAGTATGCAAAGGGAACATGATCAGTTTGGGAAATTGCACAAACCTCTGAGTGTTTTTCAAATTTGGCAACTTTCCCCCCATAAAACTGAAGTGCAAAATTATGCACTTTTAAAATTTTGAACTGTTTTTTCTCAGAAATTTGCTCCATTTTCAAATGCAAGGACATATTCAAACATGTGTGAACAATTCTGGAGAACACATTCTCTGTGCAAGGCCCTCTTTTCAGCTGCAAATGGGGCTTGTTCAACTGCCTTGCAAGCAAAATTCTCGTATATCCCCACCATCTCATCCCCCTTCTCCGATTCTGCAATACCAGTAAATTACAGGGGCGTAGGGAATGGGCTAGTCTGACCACTGGGCCATCTATCCCAGTACTGCTTGCTAAGTCTGGCAACAGCTCTTTCTTTCTCAATTATTTGGAGATGTGGGGGATCGATCCTAGGACCTCTATGAAAGGTGCATGCGCTCAGCCATGCCTTTTATCGAATAATGTACAAGTTGCAAGGGAATGTATGCCAGTCTTCCCTAGCCTGGTGCCTCCAGATATCTCAACTACAATACCCAATTTTCCTGACTATAATGAGTGTTGAAGTCCAAAACCTCTGGAAAGCTGAATTGTAGGTGAAGTGCCTTGTACGGCTGAAAAGCAGTGTTTCTACACTGCGTATTAAGTCTTGGTAGAATGTTAAAGGGGCAAAGTGGTGGCGGGAGGGAGGGAGGGAGGGAAAGAAGCAGACGCTATCAGGTCTGAGTAAGAGCGAGGCGATGTGCTGGCTCTCTCTCAGAAAAATCATCAGGGCTCTGTTCAGAGTCCCAAAAGCTCCATCCTAATTATTGAAGAAAATTTGAGGGCCTTTCCTTGAAGTCCTAAACATGTTAAAGCTCCAGACACTCCGGACCCAAGCTGTTTTAAAAACCACCTTGTGAATATAATGTTCAAGCCACTTGCATTTCAGGAATCTGGACTTCACAGAAATGGAAGCAGCCTGGTCGATGAGTCCACCTTCTTAGCTACTAAAAGCTTTCTGGAAGACAACTTTTCAACAACGATTCCCAACATGCACATTCTGAGGAATGACACCTTCCCTCTGGCTGAGAATCACACGCAGCACTCTGCCCTGCCTGCCGGCATGCTGATGGCCAACACGACAGCATCTTCAGAATCTGAGGGCGAAAGTCACCAGGATCAATGCTGGGAGACCTACGTGGGTCAAGTAGGTCAAAACCTTCTGTGAGATATGGTGGTACCAAAGCAGGCAGGGCCTAATCGGTGATGGCACAAACATTTGAGGAATATTCTCATTATAGAGATCTGCTAAGCCCTCTCTTTCTGATGTTTGCTAAAGACCTTCTGTTGCAATGGACTTTTGGGGTGTGTGATTTTACTGCTTTCCATGTGCTGCTAATTTTCAATGCATTGCTTTTATTGATTTTTAAATAATGATGATTAATTTTAGCATTATTTTTCATTTCATTTCTCATCTTATTTTAATCTTTGCAAGCCTGTAAGTGTGTTTATAACAGTAAAGTGGGATGAAAAATATTAAGTATGTAGCAATCCCAGAAGCATTGGTGTTTTAATAAACAATATACCCAGGCCATATTTAACAAAATCTGTACATCCTTACCTGCACCCACTGAACTGCTCTGTTTACGGTTCTGTCACCACTGTTGAAGTAACATGCAACCCCCAGCTTGGCTGTATTGCACAGAATGAATGTGGGGGGAACTTGTCCTTCATCTTAGCCAGGAAAATGTCTTGGGTCAGTCCTATACCTGCGAGCAAGCGTCGAACATGCATGACTTCATAAAAATGTGCAAGATTGCAATGAAATGTATGCACAATTATAAGAAACCTAGAATAAAAGACTTCACAAAACAAAGAGGAAATCCTGCCAGGGTGCATCATGTCTGTGCTTTATGCAGGCCGTAGGTCTTGGATTCCTTGAGTGCAGAATGTTGATTTTCCATATTTTACCCAGCTCCATCTAGCCAGGTAGATTTGAAAGGTTGGTGCATATGATCCTGCTGCTGGGTTTACCTTGTGTTCTCCTGCCCTTGGCTTTTGCTGCTCTGCACACGGGCCAACGGAGCATTCTGCTTCTTTGCAATGAGAAAAAGTAGCCATTTCATGCACCACACAAAGTCCACATGAGGTCGTGTGCAGTGGGATGCACAAGTGTACAGTACATTTGGGACATGTGCAGAAGGAAACCTGGAGTGTGCTGGCGTTCCCTAAATCCCTCCTCAAAGCTCACTTTTCTCATGTCCATATCGTCTTGGAGGTGGCGGGATTTCAGCACAGTGCACATCTTTGAAATGTACACTGTCTTTTCCCATTGGTTTGCGTGCATTTTTCAGAAACATGGATTTTTCATTTCCATTTTTCAAATGTGCCCCAAGTGCTGAGTGTATTCTGGGGTCCCCATGAATGACAGTGCAAGCTGGGAAATATATGGGGTTTGATAGCACCCAGTGCCTGTTAGGTCCTAAAGATGTGAACTGGGTAAATCCTGAGCTAAAATGAACCAAAAGGGACTTGGGTTCTTGATCTGGTTTTTGGACACAGATGACAGACGTGCAAATCAGCAAAGCTCAACCAAGTTCTTCAGATTTCATCTCAGAGCTTGATCCTACCTGAGTTCATACCAGATTATGAGCTTTGCCCTTGTTTTGCATGAAAATTTATACACATTTCTTGTAGTTTTCATATGTAGGCATCCATCATAAACATCTTTAACATGTTTGTATACGTCTTCCATTGCTTAAAGCATATTTATGCTCATTTTTCAAAAGTATGCCCTCTTCCATGCACATTTTTCAGACGTCTGCATGCTGCTGAATGCATTCTTTTGGACCTGTCAGTCGCTTGGAAAGCTTCGTATGGACTTTGGCTGCAAATGGACTCCAAATTGGGCGTTCAGTCTAGAAGGGGCGACCTGACCAAAATTGAACTGAACTAAATTTCTCAAGCATCCCCAATGCTCATGAGCGCAGAGCTCGATTGGCGATGATTGAGGGACTTCTCCATGTGGGTTTCGAGTGCTGCTAAGAAGGATTGGAAGGGCAGATTTCCCTTCCAGAGTGGGATTTCTCTTTAGGCCCTTGAAGTAGGATTGATTGATTGATTGATTGCTTTATATCCTGCCTTTTTCCTACAAAGGGCTCAAGGCAGCTTACATCTCCTCCTCCATCTTATCCCCACAACAACAACCCTGTGAGGTAGGTTGGGCTGAGAGTCTGTGACTGGCCCAAAGTCACCCAGTTGGCTCCATGGCCGAGCGGGGACTAGAACCCAGATCGTCTGAGTCCCAGTCCCATGCTCTTAACCACTACACCACACTGGCTCCACCACACCACACTGGCTTCCAGAAGTAGGAGATCCAAAGCTTCCTGTATTCCTTGGGATGCAACATGCACGGGCCACATTTGATTTTTAAAAAATATTAAGTCACTTTATGAATGCATTTTGCTATATTGCTCGAATTAAATAGTGGCGACGCAGTAGAGATGGTTCTCCTGGGGTGCAAGAGACAGAGGAGGTCAGTTTGAATGGGCAACACTCGCTGTGGAGGATCTTGCTGCATCGTTTCTCTTTTTTAGGAAATGTTGAAGCTATCTATCATTGACATGCTCTTCACCGTGGCAAGCATCCTGTTGATCGATTTCTTCCGTGGGCTCTTTGTCCGATACTTAAGTGACTGTTGGTGCTGGGATTTGGAAAGGAAGTTTGTGAGTATATGTTTCCTCTGGAAAGCAAGCTTGCGGGCACATGCATCTCAGAAAAAGGGGGTGCAGAGTTGCGGTATATTACACAGACGTGGGATGGCTGACAAAACTGGCCTCTTTTATCTTGTTTTCCCTGCATCTTCAAGAGGGCATCCAATGGCCTTAGGGTTAGCACATCCCACTGGAATTCAGGCAAGGTCCTCTCTAGGAGAAAGAGCCACACCGCCTGCTCAGACCAGCCTCGCTTCATCTCAGCAGGGCTCATGATTAGGCCTACAAGCTTTGCGAGCAAGGGTCTTCCTTTTATTTATTCTATTGTCCTTTCTGTCAGCTCTCTCCTTCCGAGTGCTCTCCCATCCCTCTCCCTGCTTCAGACTAGTTGGGGCCTGAGGGTGGACTTGCTATACTAGAGGGCTGCATAAGGACAGGGCCTTCCAAAACTAGCTAGCCAGTGAAAAGATGCATCAGCCTGCTGGGGATTGCCTTTGCCCCTGAACCTCCTAGAATCATAGTAGAGTTGGAAGGGGCCATGAAGGCCGTCTGGTCCAACCCCCTGCTGTTGTAGGACACCAGTTCACACCATCCCATTCAGGTGGCTGTCCAGGTTCTTTCTGAATGTCTCCAGTGCGGGAGAGCCAATGACCTCTTAAGGCAGCTGATTCCACTGTCATATTTGTCTGCCAGTGAGGAAGCTTTTCCTGATGTCCAACCTGAATCTGGGTTATCACAACTTGAATGGATTATTCCGTGTCATTCATTCTGGCATCAGTGAGAAGAGGTCTTGACCTTCCTCTTTGTGGCAGCCTTTGAGGTACTCCTAGAGGGATATCATGTCTGTGGGATGTGCTCCCCAGAGAGGTTCACCTGGCCCCAACATGATATGCTTTTCAGTGCCTGGTTAAAACCTTTTTATTTACCCAATATTTTATAGTTTAAAAAATTCTAATCAGATTTTATTCATCCTCAGTCGTATTTTATCTTGCTATTGTATTTCTTGGATATTTATCACACTGTAAACCATCCAGAGACTATCCGTATAGGACAGGATAAAAATATCCTATTAATTAATTAATTTAAAAATGTATGTCCCCCATACATTGAGTCTTCTCTTCTCAAGGCTGAACATGCCCAGTTCTCTGAGTCTCTCCTCACAGGGCAGTGTTTCCAGACCCTGGATCATTTTGGCTGCCTTCCCCTGGACCCTTCCTACTATCATTTAGCCAGGCTCTTGGCCTTCCTCGCTATTCACAGTGAGGAAAACGCCAATGCCACCTGCACAATCCCTAATTGTGCAGCAGTGATGTGCAAAGCACGTGGGTCCCCCTGCCTCACCTCGCCCACCCCTCCCTAGCCAGGGAGCCGCTGGATCCCTCCTTGCAGTGAGTGTGCAAGGTGCTAAACAGCGCCTGGCTCAGCCAGGTGCTCTCTACTCAAGAGTAGACACAGTTGCCAGATTCTTCCCTTGAGAAGACTTGCGAGCGCTGCGTACTCGCTCCTGCCCATGATCCTGAGGCAAGAACTTCTCAACAATTCTGTGAGGTCGATTTGGCTCAGAGGGAGTGACTAGCCCAATGTCACCCAGTGAACCTAATGGCTGAGAGCGGGCTAGAACCTGGATCTCCTGGTCCCCAGTCCAACCCTCTAACCACCACACCACCCTGGCTGGTCAAGCTCACCAGGTTGGACCTTTCCTGCTGTCAGGTGTGAGTAGCTATGAAATGCCCTTCAGAAGATACCAAAAATGGGAATTCACAGGAAGAAGTTCCCCTTTCCCCGTGTAACCAGCAGCAGAACAAAGTTATGTCAGCCGCAGCCCCAACCAATAGATGGTGCTATTTGATCGCCTCAGAGTTCAGCCAAGCTTCTGTCTTGTCTCTGTTTTGCCTTGGAAATGTCTTGAGAACAGCAAGAGTCAGAGGCTTAAGCTGTTCGACCAACTTGCAAATCTGTACCCATGTCGGGCCTTTCAGTGAGAGCTCTGACAGTTTCATTTCGCTGTGACGTGATGTTACACTGCCATTTCCTTTACTCCTGCTCACAATAATGGGGAACATGCACAATTCGAGAGGTTAACAGGAAGGCAACACGGTGTAAGGAGGAGAGAGATGGGTTACGGCACTGGATGAGAGTGCTGTTTTGAGCAGTTAGTGATGGATGGATGGATGAATTAATTTCTACCCCATCTCTCATCAAATAAAAATGGTACTCGAAGCAGTGCACAAAAATATCCAGATTAAAAACAAGATCTTTGTTAAAACATAGCAGGGAAGCAAAAAATGTAAATGCTACTTAAGAAATTAATAGCACCAGCAAATTAAAGCCCAGTTTATATGGGAATAACCTAGCCTTCCTCAACTATTGTGAGTTATGGATTGCTTTAATTTGCACTGGCTGCAGCACATCCAAAAGGTGTGAAGTCCTTATCTTGCTGCCATTTTCAAGCGGGCTTCCAAAACAGTAAGAAGAAAAAGGCTGAGAACTGCAGCACTTCAGCCCTGCACACGAAACTACTGGGAATGAATTGTTGCTGTTCAGACAGACATGTTGCTCAACCAGCCTTGGATTTTCTTTCTTTTACTTTGCAGCCTGAATATGGAGAATTCAAGATAGCAGAAAATGTGCTGCATTTGGTCTACAACCAAGGGATGATTTGGTAAGTAGTGCATAGGTCGGTCGGTCCTTTTTAACTTCTCTGCGACAGATGCTGTTTGGCCTGGGCCATGATGGTGGGAGCATTCCCCAAGACGGCCCTGATGGCTGAGCCCATCCAGGCACGGGGCTCTTGGCCTGAGGAAGCCTGAGGTAGAGGGAGCCAGACGCACCAATATAGCTAGCGTGAAGTGACTCCTGATGCTGTAGCTCATGCCCAGCAGAGTCTTAGCTGCTGCAATCTATAATCTGGAGAGAGAGACAATTCCTTCAAATACATGGCAGTGGATAGAATAATAACCTTTGCTCCATGCGGGAACCCATTTTAAAGCCTCCCTGAGAGGCGACTTTCCAATCTCTGCTTGAATCTCTCCATTGATGGAGAGCTTAGCACCTCCTGAGGCAGCTGGTTCTGGCCGACAGGAAGTTTTTCCTGGTGTTCAGCCACTACCTGCCTAGCTGCAGCCGAAGCACATACTTCTGTCCTACAGATAATGAACAGGACGTGACCCTCTTCTGAGTGCTAACCCTTGGGTAGTTGAAGTGTTACGATGCACATTTTTTCATTGCTATCCATTCTGTGTGGGGTGGAACAGCTCTCCTGTTTTTAGTTCCTCTGTGCTTGTTGGAATTCATGCCTCTGCGGGGCTGAATTCCCAAGCAACTGTGTACGATGGCTAGTATTGGAACTTCAGTCCTAGAAGGCAATATGACAAGGAACATGCCGTCAATGGGCAAAAACTATAAACTAGGGGAGGAATCTGTGAGGAACCAGGGAAGCTTTTGGAAATGCTTACCAAGAAACCGTGTAATTAGCTGGGTCTATTCTGAGTTCACTTGGGGAAGCTTGGCCCGCACAGGGCCCAGCGCCTTCGCTCTCTCCCTCTGAGCGCTGCCTGAGGGACTCTGGTTGTGTCCTTTGCTAGGATGGGGGCCTTCTTCTCACCTTGCCTGCCTGCATTCAATGTCCTGAAGCTGATAGGGCTTATGTACCTGCGCAGCTGGGCAGTGTTAACATGCAATGTACCTCATCAGCAAGTCTTCAGAGCTTCAAGGTTAGTGAATAATATATAATGCAATGTGATGTGCTATGAAATATGAGATGAGATAACTAGCGAACGATCCAGCTCCATATGGGTGGGAATCGCTCTTGCATCGCTACTTGCAAAGGCTGCAAGTAACCTTACGCTGTTGCCACAGTTGAACATGGTTTGCATGACTGGTTAGGTTCATGATGGGTTCTTTTAAGACATGAACAGCTGCAGGAAGTGCTGGCCACCATTTTGAAAATGCAATCCCCAGTGGGCTTATAACATGTCTCACAAATCCAGCCATCAAAGGGAATGTGTGGCGCTGCAGTGACCTCCTGGAATCTGGCTTTCTTCTGTTCACTAGGTGTTTTCTCATGCATTGCTCTAGCTTGGGAAGAAAGCCAAGCCAAGAGAGCCCACAAATGCTTGCAGAACTCCAGCTGGGCAATCTGGCCACCTTCTTCCACAGCACATGCAGCATGAAGAGAGCCACAATATGCTAGTTCAGGGGCCAAGCAGGAACAAGGCATCGGACAGGGAAGAGGCAGAAAGGAACAAAGAAAACTGAAGCCATTGGCTTAAAGAATGCTGGGTATGTCTTGCGCAGATGAGGGCCGGCAGAGCAACAAAGAGCTCCTGAAGAGGGCTAATAACTGGGCACCGAAGCGGGGACAAGAATTGGCCAGTGAGCTCAGGTGGAACAATAACACTAGAGCAGTGAAGGTGGCTGGGCAGAAGGCGGGGTAACCAATGGTCAGCGAAGCAAGTCAAGCACAATCACTGAGCAGTGAGGCCTAGCAGAGGGCGAAGCTCGCAGTGGACAGCGATGGCAGAGCAGCGCCCAGTGATGGCCAAACTGCACATCCATGACGACTGTGTGGCTATCACTGATCCGCAACCTGGCTTCTCCTCGTCCCTCCCTGTCACCATTTCAGCAAAGCCCTATCTGAGAAATGTTGCTACCGCCTTGCCGATTTCCTTCCTGTCATTCCACTTCACTGATTGCCTCTTAGGTGTGGGGGCAAAACGTGACTTGTGGGGGAAAGGGAGGAAGAGGCGGTTAGGCAGCTGCTGGCTTTGGCAACAGCCACACCATTATTGTGTAGGAAGTAGTTTTCAATCTGAATGAGTTTATTGGGAGTGAGGAGATAACCAGTAGTGTTCAGGGAGTTTGAGAAGGCCTGCTGTTTTGCAGTATACGCATATGCCACCTAACAGAATCAAATCTCCGAGTGAGTAACCCACTGGCAATCTTGACCCACCATCAAGTCCTAATAGAAACTTCTAGGACACAGCAATGGAATTTATCACATCTATGAATTATGAAAGCCTTTGGAGCCAGAAATAGGATACTTTAAAGGATGGGGCCCTGGGGAAAAAAAGATTAACCATTCTATGGGAGCGCTTCCAGTAGCAAAAGACTTGGGGAAAATGTGTTGTGAATTAAGATACTAGACATGCAGAGGTATGATGGGGAAATCTGTAATAACATGACCTCCTTTGCAAGTTGACACTACCTACCTTTGTAATAAATTAAATCTCTAGATCTCCAGTTTTATTTAGCAGGAAGCATGTCAAGATGCTAGAATGCTACCAGTGTGTTAGAATCCCAATACTATGCAGGAGAACCGTGTAATAACACTGCCTTCCTTTGTAGATCTAATAACTTCTACCTGGCAATGCTGCTCTTCATGCTCTTTCTGTGCATGCTTCCAACTATATTTGCTATTGCCCGCTATAAACCATCTCGAAACTGTGGCCCATTTAGGTGAGTCGATGCTGCCACTGTGTTTTATTGTGTGCACATGCTAACCTCCAGGTGGTGTGGAGTTTGCCGTTTCAGCATGCATGTGAGTTCCACCCATTTCCTGCAGCTATTTTTGGGAGAACGAACAGTGATGTGGGAAGCAGTCTACACCTCTTCCCCACTGCCACAGCAAAAACGATGCATATCTGGAGTGGCAACGGAGCTGCAAAAGGGTGGAAATGAGGTTGTTGAAAGGCTATTTTCAACTGTTTGATGCTCGGTGTTCTTGTAGCCTTGGCTACTGGAAGGGAAAAAAAGGTTTCATAATGGTAATCTGAACACCAATTTATCTAAGCAACATGTTTTAGAAATTTTCAGGCACATGGGGGTCCCTGGGGGTCAGCAGGAAGGGTCCTATGTTGCCTACCCCTTTTCTTCAGAAACAGGAAACCATGGTTAACTGTTTTGGGACAAGCCAGGGTGTCATCCATGGTTTAATATCTTACCTTCTTCCAAAGCCGTGCAACACAATTTCTAGTCTGGACAAAGCGAGAAGCTGCAGTCAGTGGGAGGCATCCTGGTTGCTTTGCTTAATCGCTTGCTTCATGCATCACTTGCCTGCGGGAAGGGGCTGCATGTGCAGCCACAGCGCTTGCTCTTTCTTGGCTTCTTAAGCTCAGGAAGGATCCTCTGACATTGCCTGTTAGCTGAGCAATATGGAAGGATTCCCTGTAGCAGATCATATGCCAAGGGCAGAATGTCAGAAAGGGGCTTTAGAACTTAAAAAGTGCTCCACGTCCATTAGATTGCTTCTCTTTACAACAGGACCGCATGCGATGTTATGACCCAGGCAGAGCGATGGCGGCTGTCCCCTTTGCGGCAAGGGCTGCATCTGAATCCAGAGGGGCTCCAGTCTCAGCATGCTGTGGCTCCCATTGTTCAGTGGGCCACTAATGATGCCTTCACTCTTATCCAAAGCTGCCTGTATTCTGCAGTTGCAGAACATGAACTTTGGAATCCCAAGGCTCTGAGTCTTTAACAAACAGGGTGGGCATGTTCTCGAAGGAACAGTCCTGAAAGGGCTATACCATACAGTTCATGCTGTATGCAAGACTACAGCAAGCAAGCATTCCACAGCTTGCCAATAAAGTAATGCAAGGTTTTCGTGTCATCTCAGAGAACTCTTGGAAAAGCTGGCAGGGTTTTCATGTATGTTCTAAAAACTTGGAAATACTTGACTTCAGCCCTTTCTACCAATCCAGTCTCCGCTTCTTGTCTAAGTCTATTGTAACCAGAAAACAATTTTGAAACACTTAAGATGCTTAGAATTTTCTGAGAGAACCATTGGTTGTTGTTTTTTCCCATCCTAGTGGGCAAGAAAAAATCTATGACATTGTGTCTGAAACCATCCAAGCTGACTTTCCTGTCTGGTTCAACAAGGTGATGACTTATGTGAGCAGTCCTGTAGTTGTTCTCCCTGCTTTATTGCTTCTCTTGTAAGTCTATAAATCTCTTGTCGATTTCACTGCCCGCAGTCAGCTGCTCCCCTCTCCTCCCTCAGTTAAGGCCATGCAACTCTTCTGTGGGCTGCACCATTTTAGATGTGGGTGAAGGAGACCAAGATGGGATGCTCTCCCATTTACAAAGGCTCCACAGTTGGATAAGTAATATTTCATGGGGGAAATACTAGACCAGAACTTTTCCCCATGATATCACCTTTCCACATGCACATGGCTTTGGACATAGAGTAACCAATACTGCCAAAAGAGCTTCAGCGATCAAGTTGTGTAGGCATGTAATGAATGAATAAAGTGTTTCCACCTCACCCTGCTTCATTCTCGAAGTGGCATAGTCCTACGAGGGCTGTGCCATGCAGTCACAGTGCAGATTGAATGCAGGCTTTCCGCCTTAACTGGTGGAGAAACACCTACAAGTCTGTAAAAGGAATTGCTTTTCTTTCAAAATATATCCTTGGCTCACCCATAACAAATGACAGCGCTGCATCAATGGTGAGCCAAGCTTTGTGGCATTTCAGGAAACAGCAGCTTCTGCAGCACAAGACGTAGCACTGAAAGGGGCAGCTTACAATATGTTGGCCTCAGATGCAGTATGTGAATGGAGTGCCGCTGCACTCTTTGTTTCTTCGCCCTTTGAAATGCACAGAGAAATGGGGTGGGAAGGGCTTCTGCTAGTTTGAGCAACAAATACTGTGTCCCAAGCCAGTGTCTTAGGCCTCATCTGGAGTACTGGGTCCAGCTCTGGGCAACACAGTTGAAGGATGGTGCAGACAGGCTGGAAAGGGTTCAGAGGAGGGCAGCAAGGATGATCCAGGGACTAGAAACCAGCCCTGTGAGGATGAGATTGAAAGAACTAGGCATGTCCAGCCTCAAGAAGAGAAGACTGAGGGGAGATACGATAACATTCTACAAGTATCTGAAAGGTTGTCACCAAGAGGGAGGACAGGATCTCTTCTCAGTCATCTCAGAGTGCAGGACATGGACAAATGGGCTTAAGTTACAGGAAGCCAGATTCCAGATGGATAGCAGGAAAAAATTCCTGGCTGTTTGAGCAGTATGGCAAAGGAACCAATGACCGAGGAGGTGGTGGACTCTTCTACACTGGAGGCATTCAAGATGCAACTGGACAGCCATCTGGGAGGGATGGTTTGACTTGGAGTCCTGCAGTGGGCAGGGGGTTGGACCCAGGGGCCCTCTGGCCCCTCCAACTCTATGCTGTATGATTCTGTGCAATTAACAATAAGGGTTGGAAATCTTTACTCCTGTGGGAATTAATGACTGCAGCAATAATAATCCAGCGCCTGCATCCCAGAGTGATGTGATTCAGAGGTTGCCTTGTGCTCCTCTCTTCCAGCATGCTCATTTATTACCTCCAGAGTATTGCAAGGTCATTAAAATTCACTAACAACCAACTGAGGATGCAGATCCAGAATGTGAGTATGGAGCAGAAGCTCTTCTTGCGCCTCCTCTGACAGTGCAACCCGTAGCTGCCCAGAACCCTCCAGAACCCTGAGAGTGATGTGCACCTTTGGAGGGAGGAAGAAGCGTGGAAGTGAAGGTCTCTTCTGTGACCTTCCCTGCAGAGACTTAGATTTTGCCTTGGAGCGGAGAGCAGGAGGCTCGAGCACAGCCAAGATCCTGTATATGTAGGCAGGGCCTTTCCCCTCCCTTCCCCGCCCGCCCCTCCCTGCCCCCAGAATGCCCACAAATCCCCATCTCTGAGGTCACCCTTATGACCTTGCGCCACAGCTGGCATGGTTCCTCCCATGCGGACTGCGAGGGGGGAGCAAAGGTACCTCAGCACTGACCTTGGAGCAAGTTTCCCAGGTCAGACCTGGCATCCTGAGCTCTCCTGGAGCTGCCCAGACGGCACCTCAAAGCCGTCAGACTGTGCCTTCAGTGGCTTTCCATAACGGGCTCTCCATAATCCAGGATCAAGAGAAAGGGCAGCTGGGGAGGAGGCAAAAGATGCCTACAAGACAAGTCCCTTGCCTACCCTCTTTATGCAGTACACCTCTCTCTCTCTCTCTCTCTCTCTCTCTCTCTCTCTCCTCCCTCCCTCCCTCCCTCCCTCTCTCTCTCACACACACACACACACACACTTGCTATTTTATAATGCCAGGGTTTTAGTTAATTAGATTTGTGTTGTATGTTCTAGGAAAGAACTGAAGACAAGAAAAAAGTGGTCCAAATGGCAGCAGGTGAGCCAAAATGCCAGCAAAAGCTCATGCCATTACTTCACTGCATGCCCTCTGGGGTTACTGAATTTCTTTTTCACAAACTGCAGTAGCTCCAACTTTTCTCCTTCTTTGCCTGATCCAGCTGTAAATCCTTTTGCTTTTTTGGTTTGGTCTTGCCCCTACTACATATACTGTGCAGTAATGGCAAGATTCAGCAACAAGTTCCACTGAATAGTGTTACTACTACCACCACCGATAGAAGCAGCAGCAGAAGATAGCAACCCAAGTGTTTTGGCTGGATCTCGCTGCTCTTGCTCATGCCAAGGGCACCATGTCCAGGCAGCTTAGGATTGTATGGCCTCTGGGACTGCCCCAGCCACAGACAAGCTCACTCGCTGAGAGGCAGTGTTGGGCGGCATGGCCAGCTTCCCCTCCGAATCTTCTATGGGGTGCTGCAGAGGCCGTTTCTTCGCCCTCTCTGTCATCTGCACCAAGCTGCTGCACGAGGTCATCCAGAGTTTCGGACTGTGTCCTCATCCCTCTAGTGATGACATGCAGCTCTCTTTCTTCCTTTCATCTCCATCAGGCGAGGCTTTGGGTGTGCTAAATCAGGCCCTGGCTTTGGCGATGGACTGGGTGAGGGCTGATAAATTGAAGCTCGGTCCAGACCGGCTTGTGATGTTCTTAGTGGGTGTTTTTTCTGACTGGGTTGAAGAGGTCCAGCTTGTTCTGCATGGAGCTGCAGTCCACCTGAAAGAGCAGTTTCTTAGGCTGAGAGTTCCCCTTGGAACTCATTGTCAGTTGAGGCTCAGTGGGACGGGCTGCCTCTTACTAACATTGGTTGGTGACTTTACTGCTCTTTTATCTGGCCAAGATAACCTGGCTTTGATCATCCATGCTCTGGTGGCCTCCAAGTTGGAGTACTCCAACGGACGGCCTTTGGAGATGGTTCCGAAGCTACAGCTTGAACAAAATGCAGTGGCCAGGCCAAGGGACCAAGGCAACCTGAATACACAACACCGAGCCTGGTCCTCTTGCATTGCCTGCATGGTTCCGAGCCTGATTCAATATGCTGCATGCTAAGGACAGCTCAGGCAAGCAATACCTGATGGAGCCCCCTGCCCCCAGTATGAACCTATGGATACTGGGCCCACAGCATATCATCAGAGGCCGCCCAGCCTTCAAGGAGGCTTAAAGGATAGCAAATGGGGAGGGGGCTTCTTAGTGGTGGCTCCACAATTCTGGAAGAGTTTGCTTGATGAAGCCCACTTGCGCCAACACTCTCTTCTTTTCAGTGTCAGGGTAAGACGCTCCTTTACTCCCAGGGATTTGACAGCAGGCAATAAGATTCTTAAGAGGTCTGGAGATGTACTGTTTTACTTGTAAAACCATTATACTTTTGTACATGGGCTTTATATGAGGTATTTTTAGGGTTTCGATCCTTGCAAACTGTCCAGTGAGCGTTGGCTATCGGTTGGTATAGAAAACAGCAAACGGATTGCAG
Source organism: Varanus salvator macromaculatus (assembly GCA_023646645.1). NCBI lineage: Eukaryota > Metazoa > Chordata > Lepidosauria > Squamata > Varanidae > Varanus > Varanus salvator. The sequence goes on from JAIXND010000786.1 coordinate 13,349,705, forward strand.
CTCCGGCTGCTCCCCAGGGGCCAGGCTGCAGGAATCCCACGGAGGCCACACAAGCTGCCCTTTGGAGAAATGTGTCCATTGTCACTGATCTTTTCAGTGAGGCCCAACAGAACTGCAGGGCATCCCGAGACATTGCTTTGAAAATTATTCTTCCAGCTAATGGCAAAAGAGAGCATAATTGTTTCTTTTGTAATGACTTATCAGCCAGAATCCAAACTGTGGTAGGGAATGACAAGCGGCCAGAGCAGGAAAGTGACATCATCAGCCAGGAGTCTTCTGTTCGGTCCTCAACGCCAAGGAAAAATGGCAGCGTGGTGAATTTTGAGTCTCCTAAAGGCAGCCGAATACAGACAATCTCTCAGTCAGTACCACAGCCCGAAGTGGCAAAGGCGGTCAGCCCCATCCCAGCGAACGCTACCCCAGCGCCTCCGACACCCGTAGCTCCAATACCTGTCACCCCAACACCTTCTCTTCCCCCTGTGCAGAAGCCTAGAACTGAGCCTCCAGTCAGCAGGTAAGACCTTCCCCTTGAGCTCCTGACGCTTTGCAGAGGCTGCATTAACATGTGTGAATGCACCACCCCAGCTGAGCGTCTGCGGCAGCTCTTCCTCCCGCCCCAGGTAGCATCTTGCCCGATGAAGAGATTTGAAGTTTGTGAAAGCTTACCCACAACGTTGTGCTTTTTGAGTTGTTGTCTGATCACAAATCTGGGTACATTGAACAGGTCAAACCTTAATATAGTAAAGCTGTAATGTAGAGCAGTGCTCAGATTATGCAGGGGAGTTATATCCATAGTGCCCGCTGTTAGCCAAAGTGCACACACACTCTATTTTGGTCTTCTGAGCACACAAACACACACCTGTAGCCTGTTAAAGAGGCCATCAGAAAAGGTAAGGAGCTTGAAACCCCTGTGCTACCACAAAGATTTTAGGGCAAGAAAGTGACGTGGAGTACACAGACTTGATCTGTTGGGCCTTGTCAGACATTCATTTCTGTTTGGATTTGATCAGGATTTATCCAGTCTGCACCTCTCAGGCCACAAAGGGACCCTTCAGTAAAGGGTTGTTCATCGTTAGCCAGCAGGGTGTAAGGTGCTGGCTTGGGACTTGGGGGATTTGAGCTTTACTCCCCAGTTGACCAGGGTGACCTTGGACCAGTCACAGATTCTCAGCTTAGCCTGCCTGTTGTGAGAATAGGATGAGACTCTTGCCAACCTTTGCATTCCTTGCAATAGGAAAAGGGGTGGCGTATAAACATAATGCTATGTTATGCAATGTAATAATAATTTCTGAACTTGCAGGGTGCTTTGAAGATCTCAAAACTATCACAGAAGCAAATACATTTGAAAAATATATATGTAAAAAGCATACTTTTGAAAAATACATACATATACACTTAAATCAATGTGAGAAGAATGCATGCATTGTGAAGATGCACCGAACTGATGCATGCATTTGCAAAACTTTGCACAAAAATTTGCAAAAGTACAAGATGACACTCTGAAATCCATAATGCAAAAAGCAAGGCTTGCAGTCTGACGCAGACTCGCTTCAGATTGCGCTTCAAGATGAGAATCAGGGCACTTCAGCAGTCCTGAGTTTTGCTGGTTTGTGGATACCTCTTGCAGCAAATATTGACTATGTGTTGCAAGGAATAACTGTTTGTAATTGCCAAGCTGGACTACTGTTACAGCTTGTTCACTATTATTTATCTATTGTCTTTGTACACTGCCATTCTGAAATCAACCAAGGCAGTTTACACAAATTTCCAAAAATGCACAACCATGATCACAACAAAGCACTAAAACAACCTTAAAGCCATGCAAACAAATTTAAAAGCAAAGCTGAAAACACGTGTCTTGACTCCCTCCCAGAATGCAAAGTCTGGGGGCCAGCCATGACTCTAAAGCAGCATGGGCTGCTGGATTCCTCTCAGTGTGGAAAGAAACTGCAGCAGGCTAAACCCATCAGCCTCTCTGTCTCTCTTCAGATATCCAAGTACTGCTCATGGGAGTGCAAGTGAACTCTGCAAAGCTAAAGCTTACACCCCCGCGAAGTTCAAGAAGCGTGTAGAAGATGTTCATTCAGACCCTCTGTTTAGAAAGAGCCTCCGACAGATCAATCCAGAGGCTCATGGTACCAGCGGAGTTCCCCCTTTCGTGGGCCGCCGGGCCCACACAGCCAGGTACTTTATCGTCAATGAACGTGAGCCACGCAACAAAATCCTCCGTTCAACCACCAGATTGCCAAGGAATCTCCGAATGGATGACTCAGGTGAGATAGTTGAGTTATATCCGAGAAATTTCCGACGGTACGTGGTTCGGACACCCCACCGGGTGTACTCACCCCATTTCAGTGAAGAGGAGGAAGAGGAGGAGTTCAGGAGAAGCATGGCCGGTCGATCTCACCGCCCACGGTCACTTTCTGATCTCCGGGCAGCCCCTCGTTTCTACATTGGGGAGTGTGCCGACAGCCAAATCCTGACCAGCAAGGCCTTGTCCAAAATGCGCTACAAATCTTGGGAAGATGGCTTCGGGCTCACATTCGACAAGCCCCCACATGTCCACCGGAAGATTCATGTGAAGAACATTGAGCTGGACCAGCCCTACCTGGAACACCACGTGAAGGCAAAATCCAAACACAAGACCGAACCTTCCCCAACTGAATCCGACTCCATTTCGGTTGACTCTAGCAGCGATCAGCCAACCAGCGGCAACGATCAGTACATTCAGGTCATTCATAGCAAAGAAAAATATCTGAAACCTGGCGCAAAACTAACCAGGAAGAAATCCAAGACTGCTATTGACCTCAACATGACTGAAGCCAATGAACTGATATGCTCTAACGTCTAGTGGAGTGGCAGGTTGCAACCTTCCAGAATTACTAAGCTAAGCACCGTATCATTTAATTGTCTACACCTTTTAATCCAAGGATGGGCACTTTATAGGCCAAAACATCAAGAGGTTGCAAATTCCCATCACCCTAGGCACTGGTGAGCAGAAATGGAGTTATGGTCCAACAGCACCTGGAAGCTTTGGCACTCTCAATCTTTGCCCCGGTGAAGTAAAATAAACTCATTCCCTCTACTAAGAGAGATTCTCTCTGTTCAACCATCCTTGGCTAAATAATACTACTGTAATAATATATGACTTTTATTGTAATGGTTGCCCAGAGAGCGTGATGCTATCAGCTGGCTTCCAAATTCAATACATAAATAAATAGATAGCTATTGTAACGTTAGACACGGGCATTTCAAAGCATTTTTAAAAAGCATACAGGGATATCAAGTGAAATTTATTCCATCTTCTTAAAAATCTTAGCATTTTTAAGCTTCTGGATTCTGGCAAACATCACCTCTCCCCATCTCTGTCCCGGTTTGCCAGACCATGAGCTGCTACCCCTCTCTTTGCTGCCGGAGGGTTCTCAGCCAGCAATTGTCACATGACACAAAAAGGCCAACAGGATTGCACCGACCCTACAAAATGGCCCAGATCAGTTCTTCAGACTGAGTTCAATCGGTACTAGCATGAACACTTGCTTCCAGCTTAGCGAAGCGGCTGGCATGCCCTGCAGCTGGGAGGATGCGCCGCACTTCTCCATGGTCCCTTTGCTCACTATTGGCGTTCAATATCTTGTTAGTCAACATGATTCCCACACGGTTCAGCAGCTACTTCAGACTGAACTGCCTTCCTAACCTCATTACAGTACCTATTTGGCTTCACTTCCCATAGTACCGGTTTTCAGTGACACCCCAAACTTTTCCATGAGTATTCTATTATTTCAGGCAAATCCTTCCCAAGGCAGTGTATTAGATAAAACCATACAAAGTGGTTTTATCAGTCAATATATATTCAGTAAAGATCCACAAAAACAGATTAAAAAAATAAACACAGGCAGCATTTACTGGTACAACAAGCAGCCCAAGATACTTTGGGAAGGTCAGTGAAAGCAGGTGAATCTTCTGAGCTTTCCTGAGAATAGCAAAGAAGATGCCTGATGAAGCAGACAGAAGCAGATCCCAGAAAATATGGGGCTATCCCTAAGAAGCCCCCGCCCTGTGTACTTGCTGACCTGTCAGCCCTTGGTGATGGCAAAGGAAAAGAGCATCTGGCATTAGTGAGCAGGCAGGCCAGTACGGGAGAAGGTGAGTTCTCTTTGCCCTCTTACCACCCCAGTCCAATGGGGAGCTGCTTTTAAGGAAAGAAAGCGTGGTTCTTCTGTGTGCCATCTCACTTAAGCCAAGACATCTCAAAATGAACATGGACCCATCCTGGCTGTGGATAACAGCAGTGGTAGTCCAACACACGTAAAGAGTGCCAGATTGGGGAAGCCTGGTGCATCAGCATGGGATTTTCTTCCCCTTTGGGTTCACTGCACTTATGCAACAGAGAAGCCACTTCCCTACTGGGAAGGACGTGACAAGGGAAAGCACGTATCCTTGCCGTGTGGGCCCTGCTTTGGCCTCTTTGGCCTGGCAAATGGATGGGAGGTTTTCATGCATTGTTTGGGTGATGTTTGGAAGATCTAAGGTGCTGAATTCGCACGGTATCTGCTGAATCTGATCTGCATGCTCCCTAACCAGAAGACCAAGCAAAACAAAAACCAGACATATTGTGAAGAAGAGAGAACCTACATGAAATCATCTGTATATACATGGTAGTTGGTTTCTCACACTTTATGGTAGACCTACAAGAGTTCACAAAACAGTGCTACAATTCCTGCATTAGGCAAAAACTCAACAGCCGCACAACATTCTTTCTGTCCTGGCAGCTGCAGTGGGATATCTCTCTCCTTTTTTGGCAGCAATGGCTTTGGTGGCCTCTGCGAGTAGCCTTCCTCAACCTCCCAACCTCCAAATGTTTTGGACTACAACTATCACTATGCATGCCCATGGACAAGACTAGGTGGGGCTCAAGGGAGCTGCAGTCCAAAATACCTGGAGGCCAACAGATGGGGCAAAGCTACCTTTCAGGTGAGCAAACATGTTAGAACACCGGCAGTGACTTATCCCAGGTCAGGCTCTTGATCCATCCAGCTCAGGATTATGTCTGCACTGATGGAGAGCAGCTTTCCAGGGAGGCTTTCCCATCTCTTCCTGGAGACATATAAAGCCAAGCTCTTTGGCATGGAAAGATGCACTTTACACTGCGCTGCAGCTTCTACCAGGCCTTCCTCAGGATGACATCTCAGGTGACATGGGTGTGACAGGTTATTCTACAGCCAGAAAGTTTAGCAGTTCAAGAGAGAGGTGTGTTGCACCATGATGATACAGTGCACAAATGATACAGTGTGTTGCACCATGATACAGTGCACAAATGAGAAGAAGATCCAGTCTGAGGCATAAAAGTAGTCAGAGTGGGTGCAACCCAAATCCCCATCGCTAACGAACCAGCAAAGCAATTTGAAGAGTGGACACATACGCACCAAAAGGGGCAGCTTCAAGTTCAACTCTGATCAAGGTCAACCTGCAAGCAGAACAGCTTGGAGGACTCCCTCTGAAGCACCTAATAAAGACCAGTGTGTGCCAACGGTTTCCCTTCTGCCAGCAACAGTGAGGAAACTTGGCAGTCCGGATGACTCCAGTGAATAAACAGACACAAAGGTTCACGGGGCACACCTCTCTCTGCATTGCTCCTGATTTGCAGCAATATTCCTCACCCCACACTCCCCTGCATCTGTACTCTCAAACTCCAGCTGCAGATCCTGGGTTCACGCCTCCCTTAGGAGTAGTGGTCCAACACGCCTGGAAGGTACCAGCGTGGGGAAGGCTGGTGTCCCGTCTGAGATTCTGAGCACAGCAGATCCCCAGTCTGATACATGCGCCATACTCTACCCACTACACTGAGCATGCCCATAATTTGGGGGAAATTCCCCACTTGCTTTTTCAATTCTAACCTGTCAATCGCATTGAAAGAAGAGGCTTAGTTCATGCTATCCAGAAAGGTCCGTGAAAATCAATCCAAAAGAAACCCTCTTAGAGGGTACTTTTTAGTCTCATCCCGTGCAATCAGCTCCTGAACCTGTGCAAACTGTTTTAATGCCCAGCTGTGATGCATCTTTCAGAAAGGGGCAGAAGAGAAGGTGCTACCCCCAGACCCTCTCCATGAACACAAGCCAATCATCACCCACCCCCTGCCCCAGGGCTGCCACGTGTCTGCAGAGCTTGGCTCCTGCGTCTTCAGCAACCGCACGAGAGAGAGAAGCCCAGCGGCGCCGTGCAATGCCGCGAGGTTCCCCTTGCGCTCCGCTCCCTTCCCGCGGAGCCCGCGAGGCCAGGCGTCACGGGCGTCTCCTCCTCGCTCCGGAGCCACCGCACGCTCGGCACAATGGCTGACCCAGGCCCGGTCGCCGTCGCAATGGCGGCCCCGCAAACGCCCCCGCGAGCTGAGCCGAATGCGGGCACCCCTCTGCTTCCCGTGCTCGCTCGGCACGGCAGGTGGCGTGCGGAAGAGCCCGCCCCCCCGCCGCCGCCGCCGCCGGGGCTACCCCTCGGCCTGCCCGGGCTCGCGGGGCGGTTGCGAGGATAGCGCGGGGTTGCCGGGGACGCGCGTGGCCCCGCGGCCCCTGCCGCGAGCGAGGCGCGCGGGCGAGAGCAGCGCAGCCCGGCCCCGGGCGGGACGCTCCCGGCCCGGCCCGCCCGCTTCCAGGAGAAGAGGGCGCGCCGCGGAGTCCTACCGAGGGCTCGGCCCCCTGCTGGGCGGGCCTTGCCGGCCGCTCTCCCCGCGCCAGCCCGCTCGGGTTCTCGCTCGCCATGGATTACCAGGAGGCCGCCGGCAGGGCTGCTGAGCACATGCAAAGCTACCGGAGAGACGGCGGCGCCTGGCGCAGCTGCAAGCGCACGGTGAGCCTCTCCCCGCGGCCGCGACGGGCTGCTCCGTTTCGCGCGCCCGGTGAGCGGCCCGGCGGTAGGAGCTGGTCGCACGCCGGCGATGGCTGTACCACTTGGAGGACGTGGATTGAACCCTCAGCACCCGCCCGCCCCCAGTATTTTTTTAAGTCTTCCTGGGTTTAGGAAGACAGCATATTTAGGGGGAGAGATGCTTCCTCGAGCCCTTTTCCTGCGGTGCTGCATTCCTATTTGCAGGGAGGGCTGTTTTTGTAAATCGTGGCTATTCCTTGGCGGGGGGGGGGGGGGAGATGTTAACTGTACACACGTGCGCAGTACAATGTTGAGCCACGATCTCCAGAAGTTGCCGGGTTGCATGGCAGTGAAGCGCAAAGTTCTCCTTGCAAAGGCCACATTTCTAGTCTTCGGACACTGCGGGGTGGAGGCCAGCCCAGAGATCATGGGCAGGAACTGTAACTCAGCAGTACAGCATAAACTCAGGTTCAGTTCTGGGCAACATCGCTGGTTAACAGGATTGGGCAGCGGATGGATGGATGGAAAAAACCCCCTGCTTGACCCCTGGAGAGTTGCTACCCATCAGAATGGACGGACAGCCTGACCTTGTCTAAGAGGGCTTCCTCTGTTCCTAAATCAAGTCTCTTAGGGTGTAACTCTATGCATGTTTAGACAAAAAGGGCTCCTATAGCTTGCAGCATCATGCCCTACTCGTGCTGGGAGACATGGGACTTTTCTTCCTGCCTAAACATGCATAGGATTTTCCTCTTACATGAGTACTTGCAGCTGGATTCCATGGGAGCATGCACATGAATGCCTGGTATAAGGACATGCAATGTGCAGCTTCGTTTACCATTCTTCAGGCTGGACTGCCCAAAAGCTTGGTGCTGTGGGGAGGCAGTCCTCTGTCTGTTGTGCAGAAGGAAGCCTTATTTATTTATTTAGAAATTTATAGGCCGCCCCTTGCCACAAGCCTCGGGGCGGCTCACAATAACAAAATTCCTGGCATGGCCCAGCCTGTCACTGAAGAAGCCAAGCCCCTCTTTTGCCTGCAGCAGCTCCCAGTTCAGTCCCCCGGATCCCCAAGTGGGGCTGGGAAGAGACCTAGCCTAGAAAGGGTGGCCAGTGGGCTAGCTCGTTTTATGCAGTGTAAGGCAGCTTCTGACATTCCTAAAAGGACAAGCATACCCCGTGTGGATCAGCATTCTGAAAAAGAAACACCAGTGAGCCGTTCTGCAGACGCCTTCGATTTCCAAAACCAGCACAGGGTGCAGAGTCCATTTTGGGCTGCCAGTTCCAGGAGACTGCTCAGTTAGTGCAACATGGAGCCTGTGCCACTGGAAAGGCTAGCAAACTTGTTGCAGGGCAAGCTTGCAGCAGATGCCCGGAGCATTCGGGAGGGTTTCCAGGTGGGTGGGTGTGGACGGGAGCTGGGAAAACCCTGTCAGAGGATAACAAAATGCAGCAGGAAGAAGAGGAAGACAATGAAACGCCTTAACAGTGAGTAACTTGGAGAAGGGGGGAAGGAAGGAGGCTGATGTCACAGCAATTCTGGTGGTGGGTAAGAGGAAGGGCCCTTTGATGACAGAGGGCTGTCCCCGTTTTCCTCCTTTGAACCCATTTGCTGCGTTTCCTTCTCTCCTGGAAGCTTTTGTGTATCCCTTTGTGCAGAGAATGGGAACGGGGAAACAATGTGATACTCGTTGTGTTGCCTGGGAGAGGAGGAGGGAAGCACCGCCACCCTGCCGTCATTGGCGCCTCCAAGGACACGCCACACGGTGACGCGGTTCAGCAGGGAGGCGGAGATTTGCTTTTCACTCAGGAAGCAGAGCTTGTGTGAGCCATGCCCTAAAGAAAGGTGGCTACCACGGGGCAGGGGAGGGATAAAGGTTGCCTTGGTGGCACTGACTGCTTCAGCTCCGGCCAGCTGTGTCATGGCATCACCCTCTGCTCGGCCCCTTTTGGAAAGAGGTGCGCTGGGCTGCGACTTGCAGGACGTTTAGCTGCCGAAAGAATTGCACCTTTACTCAGAGCAGTTTGTATTGTATTATAGTATCATTAGCCATTGTATCCTGAAAAGCAATTTTTAATGTCAGAATGAGTGCCACAGTAGGACCCTAGTTCTGCGGGCAGCAGATCTGCGTTGCTTCGGCTGCAGCTCCTCCAGGTAAGCGGGAGGGAACCCCTGCTCTGCAGCCCTGGGGAGAGAGCCATGGCCGCCAGGCAGTGCTGACCGTGCCGGCTAGATGCACCAAGGGCCTGACTCCGCATGAGGCAGTTTCAAATGTTCCCATGAATTGACCACCCTCTGCCTACACCTCATGCCACCAGAATTGAGAGGTGAGTGGGCAGGATCCTCAGGCACATTTGCTCACCAACCAGCCCAGACTCCAAATGGTGGCCCATTTAGGACAGCCTTTTCTGACCTGGAGCCTTCCAGATGTGTTGGACTACAACTTCCAACACATCTGGAGGGCACCAGGTAGGAGAGGCTGATTTAGGGCAGGTGTAGAGGTGGAGATGTTTCTAAAAACAGATAGACAAAAACTGGCAAGGTTCAGAGATACAGCGATGTGAACTGAGGGAGCCAGTGGAAATCCTATCTATAATGTTGTTGTTGTTAGTCGCAAAGTCGTGTCCGACCCATTGCGACCCCATGGACAACATTCCTCCAGGCCCTCCTGTCCTCCACCATCCCCCGGAGTCCACCTAAGCTCACACCAATTGCCTCAGTGACTCCATCCAGCCACCTCATCCTCTGCCGTCCCCTCCTTCTTTTGCCATCTATTGTTCCCAGCATTAGGCTCTTCTCCAGGGAGTCCTTCCTTCTCATTAGGTAGCCAGAGTATTTGAGTTTCATCTTCAGGATCTGGCCTTATAAAGAGCAGTCAGGATTGATCTCCTCTAGCACTGACCGGTTTGATCACCTTGCAGTCAAGGGACTCACAGGAGTCTCCTCCAGCACCACAATTCAAAGGCCTCAATCCTTTTGCGCTCAGCCTTCCTTATGGTCCCACTTTCACAGCCATACATTGCAACTGGGAAAACCATAGCCTTGACTACACGCACTTTTGTTGGCAGGGTGATGTCTCTGCTTTTTAGTATGCTGTCTAGATTTGCCATAGCTTTCCTCCCCAGGAGCAAGCGTCTTTTAATATCTTGGCTGCGGTGATCTTGGAGCCCAGGAAAATAAAATCTGTCACTACCTCCATTTCTTCCCCATCTATTTGCCAGGAAGTGAGAGGACTGGATGCCATGATCTTAGTTTTCTTAATGTTGAGTTTCAAGCCAACTTTTGTGCTCTCCTCCTTCACCCACATCAAGAGGCTCTTTAGTTCCTCTTCACTTTCTGCCATGAGAGTGGTATCATCTGCATATCTGAGGTTGTTGATATTTCTCCCAGAAATCTTAATTCCAACTGGTGATTCATCTAGCCCCGCCTTTCTCATGATGTGCTCTGCATATAAGTTAAATAGGCAGGGCGACAGTATACAGCCTTGCCGAACTCCTTTCTCAATTTTGAACCAATCAGTGGTTCTGTGTCCAGTTCTCACTGTTGCTTCTTGACCCACATATAGGTTTCTCAAGAGACAAAGAAGATGGTCTGGTCCTCCCATCTCTTTAAGAACTTGCCACAATTTGTTGTGATCCACACAATCAAAGGCTTTAGTGTAGTCAATGAAGCAGAAGTAGATGTTTTTCTGGAACTCCCTAGGTTTCTCCATGATCCAGCGTATGTTGGCAATTATGATACTTCACTGGAGGTGACTGCCTTCAGCCCCATTAGGTCTACTCTACATAGGACTAACACTGGGCACTTTCTGAACTCAACAGAAGCTACTCCACAGAAACTTCTTATGCTATAATAAATGAGTTGGCCCTTAATGCACTCCAAAGTTCTTTGCTTTTAAAAATGCTGTATCTGGAAAGTTAGTCTTTAGCATACTTGCCATAAAATTCCACACTATAACCATTAAACCATACTTTCTGCCTTAGTCCTGTCCCCAGCTGCAGTACGGGGGTATTAATTCTAACCTACTTTACAGGGCTGTTGGAGGAATCCTGGCATAATAGTTATGCACTATGCCTCAAATGATGCAGACCCACAGCACTTTAAAAGTAAAATGATTATATCATGTCTAATTTTAAAAAAATGATTTATTTTCCTAGAATGAAATTTCCATTTCATGGAGACCATCAATGGAGTTTCCTGGCAACCTGTGAGTAAGATGGTACAAATTTTGAGCATATTGATCATGTGGATGCATTGCTTGGGGGAAATGGTTTTGTTTCATTTCTTTCCATGTGGGCAGTTTATACATGAAGGAACATCTCACACCCCTTAACATCTGCAGGAAAGGCCCTGCTCCTGGAACCCTCCTTGAAGGAGATTAAGAGGATTTCTAGTTGGAGTAGGGTCTTCTCTGTGGTGGCACCCAGATTGTGGAATGCGCTCCCCTGAGAGGTTCGCCTTGCGCCGAGCCTGTTCTCTTTTTGGCGCCAGGTGAAAACCTTTTTATTTGAACATCATTTTAAGAATTAGGGGTTTTAGAATTAAGTCAACTCACTTTTTTTTTTTTTTTTTTTGTGATTTACTCATTTTTAACTCTCACCGTATTTTTATTCTATTGATTGTATTTATTATTGCTAGTTATTTATTATTGTTTATGGTATTGTTGTTTTTATCATTGTTGTTGATTTTATGCTTGTAAGCCGTCCTGAGACGCTGCTGTGAAGGACGGGTTAGAAATAATTTAATTGAACAATTTAATAAAACAAGTGTGAGTGATGCAACCTGCAGTTTGACCTTGAAATGCAAGCAAGCCATACAAGGCAAAGCTGCTAGTAATGAAGCAAAAGGGAGTGGAAAAGCAGCCTCGCAGGACGTGCACGGGATTTCTGTCCATGTGGCTCATGGAATGGTTTGAACATCTTTAATGAGATCTGGGCTTTTCTGCGGGATCAGGGAGAATCTGAAATGGTGAGATAAACCAGAGCAGCGGATGAATGCAGAATGTGCTGCAGATAAGCCTCATCTCCTCGTGCAATTATGAGTGGCTGACCTTGGGAGCTTTCTCTGGTCTGGAGCTACTTCCACCTGTACAGAGGTGGACTTGGAAATGAGGTCCATTTGGATGTACCAGAGTGATGGACTTCTAGGCTTTGGGTGCATCATGGAAGTAAAGATTCATGGGAGAAGACAATAGTGCTAGGGAAAGTTGAAGACAGAAAAAGAAGCCCAAATATGATATGGATCAGTTCCATAATGAAAGCCACAGCCCTGAGTTTATTAAAGCTGAGCACAGCTGTCAAGGATAGGAGATTTGGAAAGGCATTACAGTGCCTGGGGTTGCCAAAAGCCATAGATGACCTGATGGCATGTCATAAGAATATTTTTCAGTGCTTTGAAAGCAAAATAAACGAAAACACTTCCTGCAAACAGAAAGCTAGCAACTCAGCGATATGCTAAACTGTCTCTCTTTAGTGTGCTAGTTATGTGCTTTTTTACATGAAGGAGCATTGAAAATCATCCCATTCAGAAGAGAGTTCTGCCACCTTGTGCATCAGAGGACTATAGTGGAATTCAGATAGATGGCTGTATAGAGATGGTAACAAAACGGATTTTGATTTTAATTCTCTCTCTTGTTTATCATTTCTCAAAAGGTACAAAGCAGAGGGAGTTATTCCTGCAAAACCAGAAGATGTGTTTAAATGTATAAAACCAGAGACTGGTGGACTTAGAGAGAAATGGGATCAAAATGTGAAGGAAGTTGTGGTCATTGAAACGGTAAATGAAGTAAGTATAAAAGAGCTGTATTCTGTCAGCAGCGGCTGGGCGGAAATGCCTGCCCTTTTTATGGTGAGGTGGTTGTAGGAATGGGCTTGCCTTCACCAGTACAGTGCAAGGACTGTGTTCGCTGACTGGCTATCCACCCTCATTGACCTGAAGCAGCTGGGTGCACCTTCATCGGCAACATTAAGGCCTGTGGTTGTTGACTAATGTCTATCGCAAGCATCAAATAGATACACTTTATTAGATAGATCTATCTATCGCAAGCATTAGAAGCCTCCACCTGGGCCTCACTCAGCACCGTGCAAGAACTGTGGTCACTAACTGGCTGCATGCATCATCCAAGGCCAGCGAACTATCCAGCTTGCTGACAGCAGCCATTTGCACCCAAGGTTGAGCTGTGAGTCTGTGCCCACTTACATGGAAGCAAGTCCCATTGAACTCAGTGGCCTCATTTCTGAGTCAACACACATAGAATTTAAGTCTGAAGTTTACCTGACCACGGTCTTAGTATTTGCTATTGCTGCTTAGAATCGCAAGCTTTGTAACTGGATTTATTTCCTGGTAGCAATTCTGGATTTTCAAGTCTCTCTGGCAGCATCAGGGGATTGCATGGGGGATACAAATATAGGAATTACACTTTGCCAGTGCCTGAGAGTGCGTGCTGCTAGCTGTTACGTGGTCCCATTGGTTAAGATGCCTGGCCGTTCTCATGCTTAGCACTTGGCCACACACAGAGTACATGCCCCAAAATATTCATCTGGGTAAAGATAGCAGCATTCCCCTTTATCCTGCAATTTACAACACGGCCCTGATTTGAACTTTGCAGAATGTCTGTGTAACTAGAACCACGACTCCTTCGGCTTTCATGAAGATCATCTCTCCAAGAGAGTTCTTAGATGTGGTCCTGATTAAACAGGACGAGGATGGGACTATCGCAAGTATGGGTAAGTCATTTAAATCCAGCGTGTGGACCAGCTCATGGGGCAGATGTGCACGAAGGTGCGTGGGCACCACCCGGTCGAAAAGGTGGATTGCGTGGGGCAATCCAAGCGTTCACTTCCCCAAGTGCAGGACTTGCGATGAGCCGTTCACGCGTGCGCGTGGCTGCTTGGGTCTACTGTGACCAGCAATGCATGTGGGATGAGCCTTCTGAGAACTGGTAGCTGTCTGGAGTGGCACGGACATGTTCAACGATGTGGGTGTGCATAGTGACCCCAGGAGTGTGCAGAAAACTTGCAAAAGCACCATGTGCAGCATAGTGCACAGGATCTGACAGTTGCAATCAGAATCAACCAGTTACGAAGAACCCCTGTGGGAAATCCTGCTCAGGGCAAACCAAAGCATGAAACGGAGCACCCCCCGCTTCACCACCCGTGCAGCCTGCTCATCCTCTTTGGCATGGCTGGCACGCGAATGCCCGAGGCTATGGAAGCCCAACCAGCAGGATTTCCCTTCTGCACGATTCCTGACTCGCCACGGTGGAGCAGAACCTGGGCTCACAGGGAGGTGGGGCTCACATTCTACGGCCGCAGGGCTGCTGATGTACGTGGCCATCCCTCTCAGACCTCCTTGCCCCCTCGGAGCTTACCTGCACTTTGCACAGCAACCGCCTCTTGCCTCCAACCAATACTGCCACACTGCCATATGCTTAGGAATGGAATGGCTCAGTCTTGAATGAGCCAGTAAAACCTCTTTGCTTTCTGACTGCTTGAGATGAAAGCGGCTGGAAGGGGGTTGTTGGTACGGTTCCTCTGGGGCACATTCCGTTTGGTCACAAAAGTGCATGAGGCCATCTGCCTGTATTGGCTGAGAGGCAGTGCAGTGTAGCAGTAAGAGCGCTGGCTTTGGCCTGGAAAGTTCTGGCTTTCAGTCCCCATTCATCCAGAAAGCTCACTGGATGTCGCTGGGCCGGTCCGTGATCCTCAGTCGAAAGGGTTGTTGTGAGGCTAAAATGGGGAAGAGGATGGTGTGATCTAGCTAGGGTTCCTTGCAAGAAGACGAAGAAAAAAAGGAAGGATACTGATAAACAAATAACAAGTCCCTTCAAAATGTGCTACTTCGTGCAGCAAAGACTGGAATAGGGAGGGAAGGCCAGCACATGTTGGAGGGCTCCGAGGGGAGCTGGCATGTGCCCCAGTCTCCCCCTCGTGCGGCTTGGGCTCCTGCACGTGCCTTCTGTTAGAGGCGCTTCCCCAAGCACTAAACGAGGCTCTGCCTTGCATTCTTCTTGCTTGTCTGGCAGCAACCAATGTGGAGCACCCCCTTTGTCCGCCACAGCCGAGCTACGTGAGAGGGCAGAACCATCCCTGCGGCTGCTTCTGCATCCCCATCCCAGGGTAAGATGCACAGGCCCGGCTTTGCTCTCTCAAGCATTTAGGGGGACCGGCAGGGGGGGACCTCTTCCAGTCCGGGGGCTGCGTCCCATTGGAGGATGGGCCCAAAGCACCAGCCTATTTCAGCTTGGAGGCCCAACCATTGCTATTGCTTAGAATTGGGGGGTGGGGGGACTACAGGAACCCACAAAAATCTTGGGGTGAGGGACAGGGATGAGACCAAGGGAAATGATGTGAGGAACTCCAGTGGACAGCTCCCCGTTCCCGAGGCCTGCACCCCTGCAGTCTGTGGTTTGGGGAGGTGGGTAGTTCTGCAGGAGCTGTTATCACTAGAAGCTGAAACCTCCCATGTTTGGAGGAAGGCGGTGTTGGTGGAGAGGTTCCTTCAGCTTGCAGGGAGCTTGCTCTTCCTGCTCTTTTGGAACTGCTGCTGGGAGGCTGAGGCCGCTGAAGTGCAGCGGCACCTCGCTGTGCCCTGCTGGAGCAGGACTGTAGCCGCCCCGAGGACGCCTTCTGCCCTTACCTTACATCAAGAGCCGGTGTGGTACAGCAGCTGGCGCATTTGTGCTGGGACCTGGGAGCACTGGGCCCCAACTCCCACGAGGCCATGGACTGAGAACGTAAGAGCATGCTGGGTTAACCCGGATTGCAGGATTTGAAGTGGAGACTTCAAGGAATCCTTCCCTTCCTGCAACAGATTGTGCCCCAAATAAATAACTGAATTTGCCAGTGGGGTTGCCCGGGCCATAGCAGGGACACACGCAGCACCTGCGGCAAGCTTTGGGAATGGCCACTGGTTCGATTTGCTCTCGAGGGGGGGCTGGACAAAAGCATGGCGCATCTATTCTCTCGCTCCCTCTCTTGCTAATGGCAAACTCCAGGGCTCATGTGCCAATCAATTTGAAGCGAAACAGGCGCACCAAAACTAAGACAGGGGTCTTCCTATAGCAATTGCGCAGAAATCTATGTTTTAAATCAAACATTAAAGGAAAAGGGAAATTAAGATGGGGCACCTAAACTGCTCAAGGACTGGCATGCTCAGTGGCCGCTGCAAGCTGCAGGTGTCCGCTGGAGAGGGGGCACGCGAAAAACTTGGGAGCGGGGGGAGAATTGGTCTGCTTGAGCGCGTCGTGCACTGCAGTCTCTTGGAGGAAGCCATGGCTGTCTGGGATCCCAGCCGCCGCCACCCCCGTTAAGGGACGGGGTTGCATGGCGACATTTTGTTGCATCTCTCACCGAGTGCTTAAATGGAACCTCCATGGTCAGAAGCAGTGTAGCTCCGAGTGGCACATGGCATTCATCGGGGCTGCTGCTTCTGTGTCCCACTTCTGGGCTTCTTGAAGTCATCTGGCGGGTAGTGAGCTTGGCAGGATGACGGACAGAAGGCTTTTGCTGGGTCTGATCCAGCAAGGCGATTTCTACAGCCTTTCAGTCAGTCACCTGAGGATAAATGCGTGCAAGTCCTGGCAGAGCAGCAATGTTTAAAGAATGCTTTCCCGCCTGCTCCACGAAAGAAGGATGCGACGATTTCTGTGAATGCTCTCTCACCCTCCCACCTGTACTCTGACTAAAGGTTCTTTCTGTTTCGGGGGGCGGGGGGTGTTTCCCTGCAGGGAACCATGCAAGACCCAGCTTCTCAGCTTCTTCCAGACTGACCTCGCCGGCAGCCTCCCGCAAACAGTGGTTGACTCCTTCTTCCCAAGCAGCATAACCGGTTTTTACAGCAATCTGAGCAAAGCGGTGGTGAAACTAGTAGCTTGAACCAGACTGTTGCTTCTGAAAGCAGGGAAAGGGCTTAGCGAGCTGGGTATCTTATTCTGCCCTTGCAGGGCACTGGACGCAGCATTCAGAATGGTGACCTTCCTGGGCCGTGATCTAGCCAGAATTAAATGCTTGAGAATAACACCTGTCCTAGATGGGGAAGACTTTAAACATTCGCCTTGAAATAAAAAAGATTACAGTGCTCAGAGAGGCTCTTTGGGTCTGGGTACAGGACTGTCAGACCACGGGCTTGCTGGGCACGCTAAATCACGCTGCTCGATCACAGTACAAATCCTCACCCACTCGCTCTTCTTCCCATTGACCAAAGCTGCAGACGTGGCAACTGACGGCAGGGCGCTGTGTGACCAGTGCCCCCGGACCAAAGGGAAAACCAGCCCCTCCCCTGCATAAAGTTAGCAGGGCATGAAGAAAAGTTCCAACTTAGTTTTCTCACTGTACCCACTTCTGCGTGAGGGGAAATTTTTTACACAGAGTTGCGGCGTGCGACTTCCCAAATATCAAGAAAACAGAAAGAGCATTCAGCAGTGGGCGCGGTGCTCCCTTGCTTGAGGTATTGAAGGAGATGCTGAGGGCCGTCTGCCAGCCATGCCATGGTGGCACCCTGCGCTTAGCAGACGGTCGGATTAGATGCCCTTTGATGTCTCTCCAGCTCTTTAGTTCTATCCAGCTGTATCACTTCACGGTGCTCCATGCAAATCTATTGCTTATGTAGCTCCACCAATAACACTGTCCTACCTTACAGGGATGCTGTGTAGTACTATTGTACAGCTTGTGTTATGCACTTTAACAATAAAAAGATGGTGCTCTGAAATTTTACTGATCTCTTATGCACTTGTGACACAGCTGAAAAGTCCAAAAGCATGATCAGCCACGGGACTTGATGCAACGATGGCCACACGAGCTGCATAAACCTCTTAAGTGCAAGGATGGGGGACGATCATTGTTAAGTAACAATCAATAATTAAAGCAGCAAAGATTTATTTGAATAGCACAGGACACAGCTGAAAGGTGCGGCTTGTCCAAGTGTCCCTGAATTTGGGGATGCACACTTAACCATGTGCAGGTCGAATGGTGGGCAGTGCATACACACCCTCCCCAATGTTGCAATGCAGAAAGAAACATGCAGCGCACGGCCACAAAGAGGAGACCACAAAGGCTGCCTTGCGCTTTGGCTCCTTTTCTCGTTCCTGATCCATCCTGGGAAGTCCATGTGTCTAGAAGCTAATTCCACGTGCCGGTCGCCGTGAGAATGCCGCCAGGTGCTGGGAATTACAGCATCTGCCCCACCATCCAGCTGTTTTACAAGTTTCTGCTCTTGCTTCATTTGCTCATAAAGCCTCCTTTAACTTGCATGTGGGCTTGCAGCTCTACTCTGGCTGCAACCACGAGGGAGTAGCGAGCATTTTACACATGCCTCTTCTTTTCTCTTCTCGCCTAAGATCAAAGGAAGCTGGGTCCAACTAGCCCCGCGCTGCTGACACTGACTGGCAGGAGTACCTCTCCAGGGTTCAGGCAGGAGCTTTTCCCAGCAGTACCTGGAGACACCATTCACCAAGCCGGCAACCTCCTTCATGCCAGGCTGACATTCTCCCACTGAGCCATGGCTGACTTCCTCTTAGCTTGCAAGGAACACGCGCTGCAGGCAGCTGGAAGAAACAAAATCCTTTTGGCCCTGGTTAAAAAGGGACAGTAGTTCCAGGTCCACTCAGGTTCATCTTGCTATTGCTACTACTATTCCTCTCCATGGAGAGAGTCGGCTGTTCTGCTGACGGAGTTTTTTCTCTTGATAATGGCAGTAACAGGCCCATCGGGCAATGTCTTGATAATGTTCCAGGCTTCAAAACGGGAGAGTCCTTGCATCAGCTTGGTGTGCACTTGCAGTAACTCATCTCCGGGCTGAACAGCAGAGCTGTGTTCTGACGGCACTCCTAAAGAAGCAAAGTGGACCTTGTTTTAATGCTGCAGGGAAAACGTTTGCAAAAATGACTCTTGCCATGAACGGATACAAAGCAGGCATCCCATAAAGCAAGGGTGCTGAGCATTTTTCAACCAAAGGGCTGAATCCGGTTTTGGAGATGCAATCAGAGCTGCATTCCGGCGAGAGGAACCACTGAAGGACAGGCAAAAGAGTGGCCACGATACTAAAGTGCCAAGATCCCATAGTTTGGCTTGGCGCTCTTCCCGCCACTAGCCACACCTTGGGAAAGGCACGGCCACCTTTCCTAATGGAGAAGAAATTGGGCAGAAACCAGGGACTCCCCAAGCTACAGCTGCCTATGGCGACCCCCTGGCGATGTGCAGAAGGAGCAGAGCCATCTGGGGAAGCTTAGAGAATGGAACTGGGACACCAGGTAGGCCCTCAGCCTGAAGTTCAACATCGCTGCACCAAACAGGGACAGCACAAGCACATGGGGAGCAGTTCAAATGCCACAAAGTCCGTGCATCTCCCCTCTGTCCCTCTGCTACATAATCGGCTTCTTGCCACCAGTTCTACACTGCAAAATATACAACAACCTCCTCAACATTCACCTTCCTGAAGCCTTTGGGACAATCCCATAGTTCTCGTACTCAAATGTGCTGCTTCTCTAGCTTGCACGGTCAGCCACCAAGTCACCAGCAGAGCCTTTGAGCTGGCACCATATGGTTGGGGTTATGGATGTATCCCTACGGTTAGGGCAGTGGGAAGAATCCATTTTGGGAAAGGGACTTGGCTTCCCGGATTTCAGTCTGCTTTCTGGTGGCTCTGAGCCCAAGTCCCGGCGAACCACACATCAAACCACGCAACTGCGGTGCAAGCAGCATCCCTCTTCCATGTGTGCTGCACATGATGCACAGGAAGGTTGCTGCTTCGTTCCACGGGCATTTGCAGTATTCCTCTCGCTCGGCTCACCTTCCAAGGGTGGCCTGGGCACAACAGGGAGTCTGCAAATTAAAGGAGGATGGATTCCGTGGAGCCGCGGTCCCAAGAACAACCATCCCACTTCTCCATTTAAACCAGGGGCGTCAGACCTCTTCCAGACCTGGGGCTGCATTCAGTGGGACGGGGTGAAGCGACACAAGACAGCAGCACATTTTTTCGATTGGAGATCGTCCTGCCAGTAACTAAGTCCAAGGAGAGGCATTTTGCCCATTTAGAAAGGGCAGGGGAATGTGCATGAAGCTGGAAAAAAGGCTGAGGCCTCCTGGGGTTCGGGACCCCAGGCAGTCCAGATCTAGACAGCAAGCTGGGGTTCAGCATCTCTGATTTAAAGATCACTGATACCATTTTCCTTGGCTCAGACATGGCCAAATTTTAATTATATCTCTATGTAAGGAGCAATAGGCACAGCATCTCTATTCCAAACAATCCTATTTCTCTTGTGCTATTTTATGTATTAGATTTATATCCCACCTTATTCTTTTCAAGAAATAGTGACTTACATCCTTCTCCTCTCAGTCTTATCCCCACAGCAAGAACCCTGTGAGTTAGGCTGGGCTGAGAGTCTGTGACTGGCCCAAAGTCACCCAGTTGGCTCCATGGCTGAGCAGGGACTAGAACCCAGATCTCCTGAGTCCCAGTCCCATGCCCTTAACCACTACATCACGCTGCCTCTCAGTGTTACCTTGCGCCTCAACTTTTCCAAGTCCTGCACAGTATGCAGAATGCAAGTACCATACTCCCTCCAAAGAGCATCTCATTGTTTCCCCAATTCACTGGCAGAGTTAAGATTCCAATGGCTGTTTCCACTCTGCTTGCTGCACAAGAGGGGTAAGAATGCACCTCTGCCAGGAACTTACCCAAGCGGACTAAGGAACAACTTGATGCTTGCAGGCAATTTGGGGGGAAAAAAAGTGCTCAGTTACTTTGTTATTGTTAATGTACCTTTAAAAAGTCTGTTGATGACGATGGGCTTGTCGCCATGGACTGAGCCTTTCCCACCTTCCAAACTGAAACCTAAGCCAGCAGACGTCTTCTCCAGTGTCACGGTCAGGATCAGGTCTTCAGATGCTGTGACAAGACAGAATGTTGTCAAAAGGCTGCAGCTCAGGAGCAGATCAAAGAAAGACCCCAGGTTCACTCCAGGGAAAGATTCTGGTCTGGAGAGTCACACCATGACCAACCCTCTCTAACCAGAGGTCCTCCAAACCTGGTGACTACAACTCCCAGTCGGAGCAGACTGGGGAAGGCTGGTAAGGACCAAGACAATGTAATAGTGCTTGCAGGCATGTCCAGTGATGCCGGCAAAGGGGTTCCCGGGGTGGTGCCTCTGGGCATTTAAAACATCTCTTTATATTATTTGTCCTTTGTAATGGACATACAATGCACGAAACTTCCAAACAATTATGCTTAGGCCCAGCAAAAGTGGGCCAAATACTCAAAACAGGCATCCGTTTGAAGGTGGCATCTCTATGCCACCCATCAAATATGAAAACCTCTGTAAGGTCCTCAGTCTGTTATATAGAGGTGGTGAGTGTTTCTACGTCCAGTGTATCCTATCAGTCTTTTAGTTGTCATGTGGGCACAGAGCATCCATTTATGCTATTGGTTGATTTCCATGAAGGGGGTAAATAATTTAAAAGAACCAGGCAAGACTCACTGCAGAAGACCGTAAAATTAAGGACGTTTGAAGGCAGAAGAAGAGGAGGAAGCCAAAACCTGAGATGCGTCATTTCCATAAAGGAAGCCACATCCACGCATTTACAAGCACTGACTAGGGCTGTCAAGGACACGACATCCCGGAGGGCACTCATGCACAGGGCCGCCCTGGTCAGAGATGACTTGCCAGCACATAGCAACAACCGCTCCTCAGTGAATCTGAAAGACTGTTCCAGCACCTGTGCTTTTCTGTGGAATAGCCTCGTTCCCAAAAGAAGCTGCTACCAGGCATTGCCTACGTAAATGTGTCTTTAAAGGAAGACTCTGCTGCATTGTGCTGCCAGCAAGGTAAGCTATCCCTAATTAAAGAGAGGTTGTGGAGCCCAAAAGGCACAGCACAAAAGGGTTTTTCAATAAATAAGGCATAGACGTGTGATCCACTGATTAAGCATTTTGTGCTGGTGCCTACAGCCGTCGCTCAAATTCCCCAACGTGTCCCTGGTACAAAGAGGCTGCGGAAAGGTGAGAGGGCGACACCGAGCTAAGTGCCTGACTCAGTATTCAGTCACTTCTTCCGCAAGGGAAGAGGCATCCTACAGTGGCAGAACGTGTAGGGAGCACACAGGAGCCTGGCAGTCTGGGAACGGCTGGGGAAGACCCATGTTTGACAGCCCCTCCAAGACCAGAGCTGTGCCCCCACGGGCACTGCTCCCATCGCCTTTGTCCCTGTACTCCCAATCTGAGGGTTGGTCCTCCCTCAGCAGCCGTTGGCCTGCTCAGAGTTGCTGCACCCTAAGCCTCGTTCCCAAAGGGTGCTCACCGCAGTCTGCTGAAGTCTCGCCTCCCATGAACGCAGGGGACTCGGCAGGCGCACCGAGGCTGCTCTCCCTCTCTCGCGGTTTTCTCGTGACGACAACGGCCTGCTTTGGGTGCCGGGCCTTGCGCAGGTTCTCCAGCGCTTCCGCGTGGGTTGCACCTTTCAGAGACTTCCCGTTGATGGACAGGACTTCGTCTCCTTTCTGAATGGTTCCTGCCTGGGATGCCAGTCCACTGGAGAAAACCCTGTGGATCTAGTGGGAAAGCGTATCTGCATCACCCCAGCTCAGACAGAAAGGTGGTTTTGGGCTTAACATTTCTGAGTATCTGAATCGTGATTCACTTATCGAGTAGACAGGAAAGTGACACACAAGCATCATTTAAAAAAATAAGTAAATAAAGGCCTTTTCTTTCTAAGGTGGTTTGGTGGCCTACAAGCTTCCTAACCCAGGCTAGCAAATCTTTTCACACTCCTGCAAAAAAATAGATTGGAAGGGTTTGCAAGAGGGCTAATTAGCAATACCCCTGCCTGAGCTATTTTGCATCCAGCAGCAAAAGACTCCCACACCAGCACAGCCCCATTCAGTCACCAGGACCGGCCTGCATTTGCCCCCAAAAGGATGCCACCGAAAGGAGCCTGGTTACCAGGGGAAAGGGGGCAGGGCCAAAAGAAGTGGCCTGGGAGGCCAGACGGAGACCCTGGGCAAGTCGAAGCTGCCCTGGCACCCGTGGCTGCAAACTGCGGCACGCACACCCCTCCCCGAGCGCTCTCTCCTGGCCAAGGACGGCGCCCGCAGGCACGCCCGGGCGCGCTCCCCTGCACTTCTGCTCTCGTCACCTGAGTGCCAGGGCACGCACATGGCCGGGCGGGGAGGAGGAATCCCTCTGAGAGTGCTTCGAATGACCCCTCCCATCACTTGCTCCAGCACAGCCAGTGCAGGAGGCAAGATCAGAGTGTTGTGTTATGCTCCCTTCCCTTGTTGATCTTAACAGCCCGCATCCCTGCAGGCTGTTGCTTTCCTTACCCAAAATGTGTTGTGTGCCTTAAAAGCAGGTGGGCAACGCTGGGGGAACTGATGGGGGTTGCAGTCTAGAAGTGGGCCAAGCAGGGCTGGGGCCGAAAGCAGGCTGGGGGACTCCCCTCTCCCTCCCTCCCTCCCTCCCTCCCCCCACATCCAGCAGTTTCCTGGGAAGAAATGGGTCGCTCTGAACCGATCGTTTGCAGAGGGGTTTTCAAATTATGCAGGGAGGTGCCTGGCCCTCCTTTCCAATGAGAGTTTGGCCGAACAAGAACACTCACGGTAATAGCTTTGTTTTCCAGGTCGACTCCACCGGCCAAGCTGAAGCCAAGCCCAGCTCCTTCTTCTTTGTGCAGGACTGTCACGTGGATGTTGCTGAGTTGCTGTGGCGTGGAGGAAAGCAGAGAAATCTTGCTCGGTGGGCAGCAGGTGCCCAGATGCCCGGAGCGGGGCAGGCCTGCTCCACTCTGAACAGAGGAGGGAATTCAGCTCTTCTCAGGGCGGCAGCACTCCGGCACGGCGAGCGTCGCTTGCTGCCATCCCCCTTCCACAGCCACGGAGGAGCAGCAGCCCTGCCCTCCAAGGCCAGGTCACGCCGGGCATAAGGACCATCACACAGAGAATTTGCAGGCTCGCAGGCCTTTCCACATAGGAGCACCTGGCGCTTATTGGTTCCAGACAATGTGTGAGGCTACAACTACCACCATCCCTAGTCAGCACGGCACAGCTTAGGATCATGGGGGCTGTAGCCTGACACATCTACAGGGTGCAAAGTCTGGGAAGGCTGTAAGAGGGCTGCACTGCTGTCAGGCCATGGTACACACAGGGCTCCGGCACTGTTGTGTAGGGTCCTTTTTCCCCTTGCTGGGTGTCCCTTGTCTCTTGGGGTGGGTAAGCCCCGACGGGGAGAAAGACTGGGGCTGGAGTGCCGTAGCTCACTGGCTGTCCCACTGCGTTCCTGGGAACCCTTGGGGCACCTCTGGAGCTGACCTGGGGCCATTCAAATGTCCCAGTCCGCACTCTTAGTTCATACCAGGACACTGGCTGGAGAACAACAGGCTTGGGAACCGGGCACAACTCGCATGCTCTAGCAACATGCTGGGCTTCCTAGCAGTAAGCATGGATGCGGAATCCATCGCCAGCAATTTCTGTTCAGGGCTTCCCCAGCTCACACCTGCTCAACCAAGTACAGATCACATACAATCTGTGCATGATTCTGGATCTACGAGTCCAGTGTGATCCATAGATGCCCTTCTCCAACGAAGAAATAAAAAGCATCCAGTAGCAGCCATACATTTGAGAAAATGCACACAAATGTGAGAAGAAGATGTACATTTCAAAGATCTATCAAAAAGACATGCCTTTATTAATTTACTTATCTTGGCATGATTACTTGAGAGGAGTAATCGCCATGTCCAACAGAGCCAGGCAAAGCTTTCTTCATGCCACCAAACCATACCATGTTTTTCTCCTTAAAATATTTGCAGGGGAGGCAAAATACTAGGGCAGATGTGGGGGAAAAGATGGGTATGAATGGAATATCTGGATCCCTGCCCTTGCACTTCTGTAAAATATGGCAGGGCAATGGCACTCTAAAAGCACCCTCTGGAGTGACACAGACTCAGGAAACGCCCACCATTTCTGCATGTCTTAATGCTAAAATAAGGAGATGCAACATTTCAGAAGAGGACACTGGGGTGGTTTTCACAAAGTGTTTTCTCTTGTTCAGAAACTGCTAAACTTGGGTCATCACACAGCAAGGTTTGTACTTTTTCAAAGCTCGGGAATGTACAGACTTCAACCACAACTCACATCTGAGCCCGCGCTCAGTCCAGAAGCTATGAACTGGGTAAGACTCTCGACCAAACTGAATTGAAAGAAATTTCTCATGCATATTCAGTGGGAACAGGCGGTCATGCAGAGCAAACAGAACACGCAGTGCAAAGTCTCAGTTTCGACACAGCTGTTAAAATACCGGCACTCTGTCTCCTCCTCTTTACCTATAGAATTAGCCCTTTGGCTGTTCATTTATAAACACCTCTTTGTTTTTCTCCCTGTTGAAAAAGGAACACAAGCGAGCACACCTGCAACCTTTGATCAGTGCACAACCAGAGCCACCCCCGCACTTGCGCATTGCCTACCCCACAGCAGAGGGCACCTTGGCACCTCTCTCCTCCTCCTGCCTGCCTGCCAGCTGTGCTCCCGCTCTGAGCATATGGGCAGGGAAAGGGGTAGCAGTCTCCACTTACTTGCACACTGATTCTGAGCAGTGGTGAGGATCAGGCCCAGAAGGGCCAGGCTAGCCAAGGGCAGTGGTGAAGCACAACAGGCCAACTCGGGGAAGGAAACCACCGTGAAAAACTTGCCAGCACTGGTCCCGACCCAGCAGCTGAAGGCCAGCCGAACTTGGGGAACCTGAAAGCCCCCAAGGAAGCGACTCACCTGTAGCGTTTCCTCATCCAAAGTTTTCACCTCCTCCATAAGTTTCTCCAGTTCTTCTGGAGTGAGCAGAGAGATGACGGCCTGCCCTGCAGCGCCCAGTGTTGGAGGCGAGCGGTGTGCCTGCTTGCCTTCCTCTTTCTCCTTGTCTGACCAGCACACGCTGTAATCCCGCAGCTCTGAGAGACTAGCCAGTTTGGAAAGAGGAAACAAGAAATGCTGAATGGTCATGGCAAACTCGCACTGGGTTTTGTTGCGTGCCATGGGCAGTTTCAGCATGCTGTCGTGGGGGTTTTTGGCCCACCCAGTTCAAGGAATGGGCTACTGCCGATCCTCTTTACTATTAGCTTATTGTTCATTCCCAGAATTCTTTGGACCTCATTCACACAACGTGGCCAAGCATGTGTAGCCATCAAGTTGAATATGCAAGCCCTGCCTGGGCCCAGGAGTGTGTTGTATCATGTGAAGCCAGCCATCGTGGCTTATACAAAGGGCAAACCACCTTTGCATAGCAATAGGGTTATGTGAGGGTTGCTTGACCCTCACATAACCCACAATGGCCAGGTTTACACGACACTTTACAACTCCCAAATGTATATTCATAATATTTGCTACATTCACTGTGACTTAAATAGCTGGTGGTGTCAGAGGACTAACGACATCTTATTACCCGAACTGAATTTTGAAAGGCCTTAGAAGGAAATAGTCAGCCCACCAAACTCGACACCCTCTCAATCACAAATGGCCTTTGAAGAG
The DNA here is from genome assembly GCA_023646645.1 of Varanus salvator macromaculatus. Classification (NCBI taxonomy): domain Eukaryota; kingdom Metazoa; phylum Chordata; class Lepidosauria; order Squamata; family Varanidae; genus Varanus; species Varanus salvator. The sequence goes on from JAIXND010000786.1 coordinate 13,376,060, forward strand.
TAAGAGGTGGTAGGAGGGCAGCCTGGACTGAGACCCTGCCATGAAGGTAGATAAAGGGGCTTTAACCCTTTGCCCCACTGCTGCCCAATTTGCCCCCGGGGCAGGGGCAGAATCCCTGCCCTCTATTTGTACTAAAAGGAGAGCTCCTGTTTCTCATCAGTAGGAGCTTTTCTTCCAACACGAGGAGCAGGAATGGGGCTGCAATTCCGTGCAGAAAGACAGCACCACCTGCTGACTTCGGATTGGATCCATTTTAGCCCACTCAGCACCCGCTGCCCATGGCACTGGGCCGCTTTCAGCCCAGAGTCTGGATACCATCTCAGAGAAGTTTTCAGGAAACACACTGCAGTGCGGGGGGAAGCCGAAGGCAAAGTTGTGGGGCCCAAGCATAGTGCCAGCATATTTTCCCTTAAAGCTCCTTCCACCAGCATTTAAGCCTTGGGAGCTGCATTCCAGAATTTAGGATATGCAAAACCCTGCAAGAGCTGGGAAACCACTAAGCAATGGCTAATTTGGGGCAGGGGGATGTTTGGCCAGGTCAAGGAGGCATGGCCATCTAGGCGCCCCAGAGGGCCAAGCCTGGACCCCCAGAGAGCCAAATCTTCCTAAGTTGTGCATCCTTGCTGTAAAACAACTGATGAGTTTAAGGGGCTTATTGATAAGAAATACATACTGACGAGAGCTGAAATGTAACATGTTGAAAAATGCCAGTAAGCCTTACTTGAGAGAAAAGCTGGTGTCTGGAGAGGGAGTTTCGTTGGCCTGCAGGAGCGGAGCCCCCATTTCTTCTCCGTAGGACGTTGGTGACCCACCGTGGGACCTCCCTGAGCTTTTCCGAGGACACAGTGGAAACTGAGGAAGGGAATGCAACGATTTCATCAATGCTGATGAGAAGTGGTTGCTGATGGAATCGATTTTGCTGTATTCCTCGCCACTGGTTTTCAGCATCTCGCAAGACTGAGCTGAGCTAAGTGGGAAGCTGCGCGCTCTTTTGCTGGGCGCTTTCGTGACTTGGGGGTCGGGTTCCATGCCTTGCAAGGGTGGCAGATTCAAAGGGGATTTCACGGGGGTGCTGCAGTTTGCCTCTGTGCTCAGGGCACTTTCATCTCTGGAGGAGCAGGCAGAATCCACATGGCTGGCATCTAGGTTTGGCAGGAGGTGGATGCTTTCTGTACTCTGATCATCCACGTTGCTGGCAGAAGCTTGGCTAAGATTAACCATAAGAGGTGCCGGCTCCCTCTTGCTGGGGGAGGCATCTTTTTGAATGGACAACTTTGGGCTAAGTTTCCGGCTTGCATTTTCAGGAGACTGAGAACCGCCCAGACTTTCAAAGGAGCTGATTCGTTGCTTTATCGACGATCCCCGAGGTGAAGCTCGAGTGATCTTGGAAGTGGAGCTCAGTTCATTGTCAGACACACTTTGGTGGTGGTCGGAGGGACTTTTGTGTGCATCATCCGAATTTCCTTTCTTCAAGCCTTTTAGGCTTTGACGAAACCAGGCCGGCTTAGGTGCTACCGGTGGCCCTTTCTTCACAAAGTCACCGTCATCAGATGACTTTGGTGCTTTCGTCTCCACCTCTTCTGCATCTGATCTCTGCAGGGCTTCCTCCGGGCAGCTAGAGGCAGGACTGCCTTTATTGATTGTGGGGTATAAACTTAAGGAGCAGCGGTCTTCTGCCATGCTAGGGTTAAATAAGCTTTTTATGCAGTCAGAAATTCTGACCCAAGGATCGTCTGGTGTAGCCTCAAGGCTATAATCCACCTTTGCTTGTCTTCTGAGCACAGGCCTTTGAGGAGATGCAACAGACTTCCCTGGATTGAGACGATGGAACGAAAGCAGGTTAATCTGGCCAGCAACACGTCAATTTTCCCCACATGGTCATATGTGAACCTTCATATTGGGAGGAAAGTTTGATCCACAATCAACAAGGAGCTAAAAAGCAACCGCGTCTTGTTCACTGCACTGCATGTGCCTGTCCCATGACGGAAAGATCTGCATAATTGGTGTGGCTTATCCTGTTCTGTGAAACAGGCCATGGTGGCTTGTTCTCATGGGTGGCAAGCCACCCAGAAACAGCGCCTGGGTTCTGGATGGCTTGTGGCCTGGCTCAGTTCACACAGTAGGACAAGCCACACTTTCAGGTGTCACTATGCAACTCCCCCCAGCATGTAACAGCTGGAGCACATACACTGTCTACTGCCATTGCTTATGCACAAGCAGGTTTGCAGGACCCCCAAGGTTTTAAGCACAAAAAAGCTGGAAAACATTTTTGTCACAATAGTTGCCCGCAGTGGTAGGTCCTCTGTGCAGCTCAACAAAGGCGCAGGCAGGCCGATGGTCCTCTGGCACGGAAATGCTCTTTGCATGGGACACATTCCACATGCAGATGGTGCATTCATGCTTATGTTGTGGGGACAAGGCACAGCGCACTGGCCGAAGGAGTGAGCATTATGGAGAAGGCCATCTTCGACCATGATCCACTGGCAACGCTCTGGAGGATTTGCAGTTGACTAGGAATGGCCATGGCCTGTTTAACAAGGACAGCAAGAAAATGACACCCACACACTCCAAAGAACAAAGAATGCGGAGGCAAGTTTGTGGAGACCAGGGATGGGTTGCTGTGTGGAAGGGAGCCATTCAGTTCTGTGATTCAAAGCCTAGGCTCACATTGCTTTTTGTGTCATGTTCCAGTTGGTGCATCTCAATATTCTAGTAAAAAAACCCAGCACCAGACCCCACAACCTCCTGATTCTCTTAATTGTTGCTGTCTACTATCTGATTATACCTCAATTGCATGCAGCTTTACTCAGATATAAGCTCCACTGTGTGCTATGAAATCTTTCTCCCTCTTGCATCAACTTCTACATCTATTCTTCATGATCACTTTCCAATTTTCTAGCAAAATATCTCTAGCTATGAGCCCCTGTGCATCTAAGGTTAGCTGTGACTAAAGCTGTGCCTTAGGAAGTTCCACAGAGCTCAATGGAACCCACTGCTGGGTAGAAACATCTAAGACGGCACAGCATGGATGCAACCTTGCCCGGGACCACGTCCCACTGAACACACTTTCTCCCAAGCAACCAGGCAGAGACTTGTGCCTTCCTGCCAAAAGCAACAGGTCTCTGCATGCTTTCTCAGATGTAAGCCCTATTGAGTTCCATGAGATTTACTCCTGGGCAAGCAAAGCACGCACCAAACTGCAGTTCTTGCCATAACCAGCCATCACTAACTCAGGACATAGAACTGAAACTTCAATGCTAAAAAAAACCCTGAGCATTTCTGCTGCAGAACACTCCGTGGAAGAGGCTGACGAAATGGAAGGCAGAATTGCACGGAACAAAACGTACCTTTGCTGGCCCTTCTTTCTTGGTCCACGGCTCCTAAGCAAGCATTTGACTGCTCTGTCGCTCTTGCCGCTGAAGAATCTGCGAAAGCACCGTGGGTTACAACACTCAGGTTTCTCTGCTGCAGCCGGTTGCTGGCTTCCTGTGGCATAAACAGGAAACACAAGTGTGACCAGCTCATTTGCACAAACTGCATCTGTGCACTCATGAGCTGTTCGCTGCCCAACCTAGAATAATAGTACAACGTCTTTGGGGGACTCGGAGAGAATACGCGGATGATTAAATCTGACAAAGAATTAACTGATGGATTGAGATTTATAAATTGCTTTTTAAAAGAAAATCATCCCAACATGCTGCACAGAACCGTAACACTCAATAGAACAATGGGCAAAATCATAAAACAATCATAAAATCAAAATTAACAATTAAAACTGGATAACACCATGTTCACAGTGGCATCCAACGAGGCCCAAACTTAGGCATCCAACGAGGCCCAAACAAGTTCAGGCCTCTGCAAAGCATTTACATCCTGCCTTTCTTCCTGTTGCTGGAACTCCAGAGAGCTGCTCCTGCTTGACACTTCATCCTCACAACAACCCTGACAGGTAGGTTAGTCCGAGAGTCAGTCACAGGCCCAGTCACCCAGTGGGCTTTGCAGCTGAGAGGGGACTAGAACCCAGATCACCTGATTCCCAGTCCAGCGCCAAGGGTGTGGTGGCCAGAGCCTTTGGGGGCTCAGAGCAGCCCCACTTATTTTGGAGGGGGCCCTCAGGGGGGTTGCTGGATCCCTGACTGGCCCTCCCCCACCACCTCTCAAGAGACTTAATTTGGCTGGTTCATGGCTGGCAGCTGCCACTGTGTTGGAGACCTGAGTTTAATGGGATAAGAATGGGGTGTTTTTTCGACTGTTCCCAACAGATCCTGGGAACTCCCTCTCTGGAGAGGCTGGCAGACAGACACACGAGTTTTCTGTGACACTTTCCCTCATGTATGTCAGGTTTTTAGATAGTCAGCCTGTGGGCAGGAACTGCTTATTAATAACACAAGCCATTCTGAGAGCTTTTTGGCTAGAGAAAGGGGTATCAATGTAATTTTAAAAAATCTTTCATCCATCCATCCATTCAAAATAAAGAAGAAAATGGCAATAACTTCTAGGTGCTGTCATTGTTTCACCTCAAAAAGAGATCCCCTCGTCTTGCATTCATTACTCAAGAGAAAGTCAGACAACGTGACCAAGCTCATTTTATTGTATAATCCTAGGCTGCATAAACTTGGAAATGGGCGTGGCCTGGGGGGCGTGGCCATGATGGGGCGTGGCTTTGAGGTGCAGCTCTGACTATTGTGGAGGGACCCCCCCCCCTTCAGCATGAACAGAGTCCCATAAGCGGGCTCTCTCTGGCTTACGTCTGAGTGGATGTGCCTGGAGTTGCACTGTAAAAAGGCTGCTGTAGGAAGGCTTCTATGGCATTTTATTCTTTGGGATTGATGTACACCTCTATAGGATTTTGTTATTGGACAGATTGAAAATATAAGTTAATTTCTGAATGCTGAAAGCCCAAGATAACAACATGAGAGCTTGGGGCCACCTTTCAGAAGTATAAGCTAAGCCCACGTGCTTCCACATCTCCCCACCAAATTCCATCCCTAAATCCAAAGGATAAAACTTATTCTGATTTAATCAAAGCATTTCCTGGGAAAACTAATATTCATGAATATCTATGAGTAAATATTTGGAGATACCAACGGGAAGGAAGCGGAAGTTCTCAAGCCACTCTTGCCATCTTATACATAAGTGACCTTTCCCATTTTATTGTTCTAGAAATTGTGGTACTTTCCTGCTGCTGATTTTATCCATTTCTCAAGTTTTGCATATATTGCTTGGTACTTTCTATCTCTAAGTTTATGCAACCCAAGGGCACAAGCTACTTCCTTTTTCATAGCGAACATACAGTTCTGCAACCACATTTAAACTTCCCACACTTATGCAAATATGCTAGTATAGTGCAATTAGAGCATTTTTTAAAAAATCAGTACTTGTATCAATCTCTCCTTAATTCCTAAATCCTAATAGGGAACCATTTCTCAGAATGTTAAAATATTAATAGCCGAAATGGAAGCACGGCCAAAGCAAGAGGAAGCCTCACCAGCCTCCGAGGAAGCCACGCTGTGCAGAAACGCAAAATGGAGGGGGTGGGGGCACGGTCAGGATCGGCATCACCCTGTGGCTCCACCAACAGTGTCCCAGCAGAGGGCAGAACGAGGGCCCCAGCTCTCTGGATCGCTCAGATCCTAATGGGACCTGGGCAAAGAGCTATGTAAGAACGGGCTCCTCCCTCCACCCAAGGAAGACACTTCCCCGCTTCCAGTAGCTGCCCGAGTCCCTGCGCTGCTTTCCCGGCCCTTGCCTTCCTGCCTCTTAGACCTTCGCCTCTTCCCACCCCCGTTCCTGCTCTGCCTCACCTGCTGTTCCTGCACCCTCATTATCCTGCCCCAAGGTGCCACTGGTGTCTTCCCAGTTCCTGACCTCTGGTCTGCTGCTCTGACCACGTTCTTGTCCACTGGACTACCCTTGCTCCACAGCCCGCCTCTGCTCTGCCCCTTTTTTCAATATTGTGTACCTACACACACACATGTACACACACATCCATCCAAACATAGAGATGTTCTTCGTTACTTTATTATCACTGCATTATTATCATTATTACAATGTTGTATTGTGTTTAAGATGCTTCAGTGAATATGGAAGTGTTTCTCAAGTGTTTTATATGCACAGAAAGGAAAAATATATACATGCACTAAGACAAACATTTGGCTTGCTTACGTGATCTGAGCAGGATCTGACCTGATCTTACATACAAATCCAGCTTAAGGACATTCTCAGGAACTGACCTCATCTGTGACCTGGGGACTACCTGGACAGAGAAGCAGTCCCAGTGGATTCCACCCAGGCTTTCTGCTTTTAAGAAAAGCACACGTGTGATGCAGAGCCACCACAAACGGCTACTAATGCTTGTTGCTTCCATGCACCAGGAACCAGGCCAGCCCCACCAGTAGGCAGAGCGAGGTGACCGCCTCAGGCGCCGGATGCTGAAGGCTCCCCTAAGCTCGCCTGCTGCCCAAGGTGTGGCAGAAGCCAGTATCTTAGGACCAGCAGCAAAGCGAGATGCACTGGTCAGTCCAGCCAGCTTCTGTACATGGAATGGGGAGAAGACCCCATCTTGCCTCTTGCCTCAGACAGCAAAGCAGTATCTTGGGCCGGACCTGACCAAGAAACCTGCTCACCTGAACATCTGAAGGAGCCAGGCTCCCCTCTCCTGGCGGTGGGGGCTTCTCATTCCCTTCTCTGTTAGCCTGCTCACCCTCGGGGCAGTCTTGCTTGAAATACTTTCTCGGTGGTGGCTTGGGCTTTGACGAGCGAGGCTTTCTAACAAGGATCTCTGCAGATCGTTTTGTGTGATTTAAGGAAAGCTGAGCAGCGTCTTTCAGAATCGGAGGGGACGTGTGCTTCTCCAGGCTAGTTCTGGAGGAGGAGAACATGGAAGCCGGCTGTCTGGTCACGGGTACATCAATGCTGTGTCCTTTTGCATTCAGGTCAGCCAGCTGGTGAGCAAGACCGTTTCCACAAGAGGACCTGGGATTGTAGCTGCCGTCACTGCTGGAACGGATCATGAGCTTTTGGGAGCGATGGTTCGGATGAGTGGCCACCTTCTCTGAGTATTTCTCGCATGGGGGTTTCTTATGCCAACTGCTTTCCAGACTTTTAACGCCTGCATTTTAAAAAGAGCTTTCTCAGAGTGGGGGAGGAACATCACAGTATTGAAACCTTAGATGAACTAGTTCCCTCTGCCCAACCGAGGGAGCGAGGGAGGGAGCTACGCTCAAGCACCACAGTGGCCTTCCCTCCCGTTTGCCCAAGTTACATGGCAGGCAGGAGTGGCAGATTTATTGATAAATGTATTGATTTATTCATACATTATCATGCAAATATGTATGCCACTTTTCATTAAGTCATCAGGACAGGGCACATACAATGTCACAGTCACTGAAATATAACCCTAAAACACAGCATTAAAAATGGAATAATTAGTAATTAGCGACAAGGTTGCATACAATATTAACTGCTAATTAGCAATAAGGTTGTGTACATTAGGCTGTATCACGGCAAATCACACCTCAGGGAAGGCCCATGTGAAGGCGGAGATGACACAATCAGGAAGCTGCAATTCCAAGAGACGCAAGCTAGAATACCTTGGATGAAGTGCACTGAAATGCCTCCTGACCACTAGGCAATGCTACCAGAGTTGCCTTCCATTGATTTTTCTTTTTACACAGCACACATCTAAAATCCATCTTCAACCTGGCTAATATTAAAAACTGCCATGCCTCTTTGACTTCTGTTCTCTACTTCCCAAGAAACCTTTACATTTCACTTATGGCTGGAGACCAATCCAAGTAACTGTGTTGTGTTGTGCTGTGCTATGCCAGGAAAAATGAAGGGTAAGTCATGAGAAGCTTCTTTCTCCCAGCAGTTCTAGATGAGCGATTTGCCCCAGTGGGAGACGAGATTCTGGGCTAAATCGGTCAGGGATCCCCAGCTCTGGGCATTGACAGAAGTTTGGGAGTCCTGCGGCTGTGATAAAATAGTTCTCGTGGGGCTTGGCTGGCCTTCATAAATGCAGCTGCTTCCCTGGGTGTTGCCAGACACAGAACACTCGCTTCCCAGAAGGCAAACTGACCATTCTGTAAGAAAAGCAACTGGCTGAATAACCAAATGGCAAGGCTGAGGGGTGGGTTGAGCTCGAAAATCCGAGTCCCTCCCAGAGCTTTGAACCCAAAAAAAGCCATCCTGTGCTATGGAGCATTTCAACTGCCCAGTTTAAAAAATGAAGTGTTTAAAAACCACTCAAAGAAAAACAAAATTCAGGAGGGCATGGAACCAGCCAGCTGGTAGAAGAGGTGCCCTGAGGCACCTGGGCGCCCACAGGTACCATGCAGGCAGTCCCAGATTCGTGTCTTTGGTCTCATCCAGCAAGGCTCTACTGCTATTCTTACTAGCATGTTAAATTCTCGACGCCTCTACCCAAGAGATGCCCTTACCTTCCGCGCTCCACTGGTACTTCTCTCTTTCAAACCTGTTACTTTCCACAGCTTGTGAAATGGCCTCCTTTAGTTGCTGTTCAGAGACCTAGAAAATGCCACAGGTTACCACCTCATTCTGGAAAAGCTGCCAAATTGGCAGCCCCTCCGAATTCCCTTCTCACATCAGGAAGCGCTTTCTACACTCAAGTTCTTTCTTGGAATATTTTTCCGAAACATTAGCAGTAAATTCTGGGGGTACTTCAGATGGAGGGCTGCTAATCAAGAGGCATTCTGCGCCGTTCCTTTCTTAGCTGTTTTTATTTATTTTTATTGTATTTTGGGGGTGTCACGAAGAGGTGGGTCACGACCTCCTTCTCCCTGCAGTGGATGGCAGGATGCGTTCCAGTGCAGCAAAGCTCAGGAACCAAGATTCAAAGTGGATGCCAGAAAATACTTTCTGAGGGTTAGGACCCCCAAATCCTAACTTAGCTCTGTGAAGTGCCCAGAGCTCGATGATGCTTGAGCAGTCATCTCACCTGTGGATCGGGATGCCTGCTGATGATGATCTGCACAGGGCCAGGACTGCAGCGGCTTAAAACTGCGTGGACCTCATTCAGGCTCATGTTGTGAACTGGCACCTCATTGATTTCCACAACTTCATCTCCACACCTTCAAAGAGGGAAAAGAATGCCAACACCCCTCAACACATCTTCTGCTCCAGCAGAGGACTTCTCGGCCCCCTGATTATTTTTCCTTACTGACGTTAATCTCGATGGCTTCAAGCAGATAAGGGACCATTGAGGCTGTACTTCTCCCTGCCTTCCAAGCAGACAGTGACAAGGGCTTTGAACTAAAAGCTGCCTTGGGTTAATGCAAGCCAATCCAACTGGCTTAAAAATACAAAGCATGTTGCAGTCAGTTACAAAAGAAACTCAGTTGGGTAGATCCATTAGCAGGAACTTGGTTCCAAACCATACCTGTCCTCCCTCATATGACCAAGACTCGCCTCTAAGGCAGATCGTTTAAAACATCTGATGCTTCTCACCCTTGGACCTGTCATGGCTGATCCATCACCCCCATTAGCAGCACAAAGCCCACATCCTCCTGGTCCTGCATTGTCTCATGAAATATCTCGGCCTCAGTGCGTGGGTGAAGGAATCCTCCTGTGAGTTGACCCACACTGATGTGTTGCTTGCAGCATGTCACAACGTCATTATGATTCTTGGGCGCTCTATTAGCTCCTAATGTTGAGCTTGCACCAAAACGTGACAGCCTTCACTCTAATCTTAAACTGGCAATGTTTTCGATCATTGAATAGTCCTGATTTTTTTTTAAAAAGGAGATTAATTACAATGTTCTGAAAACAACAACAAAAGGTAAAAACTCTAGAATATGCATGCACATGAATGCACTGGCGGGACTGAATAGATGCGCACAAACAGATAGATCTGCGCCTGCCTTTTCAAAGTATTTCGGCACAGTACTCCAACATTGCTTCCCCCCCCCCCCGCCCCGTCTCAGTGTGATCTATCAATTGGTAAGAGAGTTCTCCCCTCAGCCTTTAAAATTCCCTCACTCAGCCGTTTCCTGCCACTCTTCTCCCACGACTTACAGTAGCAACAGAATTCACAACATTGGAGTAGTGGCAGTGTTCTGGCTTCAGACTGAAACTGAGCATGCCAGCAGAAACCTTAATAACTTTGGAAGTGCTGGCAGAACTCCAACAAACCCCTGAAAGAAAATACGATAGCAATATATGATATGCTAAGCCACAGGCTGGAGCAAAAAGTCTAGATGTATCGATTTTCCATTGCCTTGCCCCTTTATTGTCGACATAACTAGGTATTATTCCCAGTTGTCATTCTTATAATCTGGAGAAATTTGAGGTTGTATTGTTGGCGGAACCCTTGTGCATGTGAGAGGCTCATCTTAACTAAACTGAACTGACCCGCAAAGATGCCTGTTCTCACTTTGACGCATCGTGAGCCTGTTCCTGCTTTCACATTCTCTGCCTTCTCTAAACTTTCTACTGAGACTTCTTTAGCAAGAAACAGACCTCCAACATACAGACTTCAGCAGATGCGTTGCACCCACAATTTCCTTCCTGCTTGCTTCGTCTGACATTTCCCTTGGGTTGGTATTTAAGTATGGAAGACAGAAAGAGCAATATCACATAAATTTACCTGTCTTGTGTGTTGCTTTCCATTCAGTTAGTTATGTTACAAAATGAAAACTTCGTAATATACCATTAAGGGCCTCAGGGCCACAGTTCAAATTAAAAATGAAACAAAACAAAAACCGGGGGCCTGCTTGGAAGATGAGCTTGTAGAACAAGAGACGGATAAAGAAATCTGACTTTGTTCATCAGGGGATCGGAAGGCGTCTGTGTGTGCTGTATATAAACACTGTTAAGAATGTGATCCTGAGCCGGCTGGTGCCGGAGGTCAGACTTGATGGCCCAGGAGGCCCCTTCTGACTCGCTCTGTTTCTATGTTTCTATGTTCAGATGGAACACGCAGGGACTGGCCCAAAGCCACCAGGGAAGTTCATGGAACCCGGATCTCCCGAGACGCAGCCCAACACGCCAACCATTGTGCCACCCAGGGAAATAGCTCTTCCTTGGTGAAAAACTCTTCTGTCCGTCATATTTCCCTTGCGCATTGCCTCTTTTCCTGTGTTATAATTGGAGTTTCCCATTGATGTACAAATCAATAGCTACACCTCGCACAGGTATAATCGTGCACTCATTGACGTATCACCAGGTCAGAGAAATTTCCTCTTTCCAGATTGCCTCTTTTCTGGAAATCAGCATGGGTGCACCCTTGAGATGTCCAGAGAAAGAAGATAACGGCGGCTCAAGTACAGGGCAATTCACCCCAGCCCAGCCCAGCCCCCTCCTCTTCCCCCTGCAATAGCACCCCCTCCTTCCCCCTCCCTCGGAGCATCTTCTTCGCTATGCAAGGGGGAAAGGCCATGCCATTGCACCTTTTAACTTCTGTAAACTGCTGGAAAGTCTTAACTGTGTTACGTGTAACCCTTTAAACGATCGATGTATAAAAGGGCCAGCTGAAGACTGCTCAGGTGCGCCATCTGGAATGATTCGCCGGTGGCTGGCAAGTCTTGAGAATACGTCTTCTAAAAGAAAACCTCCCCCTCTTGTGTATTTTGGGCATACGCACACCAGGACACGGACCTTTTGGTCAACACCATATAGTGATTTTTAGCTAGAGGCTTCAGCAATCTGCCTTTTAATAGATAGGGATATTACACACACGTATCCACACCACACACACACAAAATACCACGGTTTCTCCATGGAGAACCATCTACTGTTTTCTATACATTCATGGGTAATGCTTGTGAGCTGCCTAGAGATGCCATGGCATGATAAACGGCATATAAATGGAACAACAACAACAACATTTATTTACTTACTTATAGCATTTCCACACCAATGGATTACCATAATGCTCTCAAAATGGTTTACAACAGTTATTTGCACACAATAGACAATTTTCAGGAGATGGATTGCTTTGGATTGGGCAACCTTACAAGACAGGGCTGGCCCAGCACTTCCCTTTGTTGGGCAAAGCCAAAAGATACTTGGCCATGGGAACCAAAGGCCAACTGCTTCTCGAAACAGGACCAAGGAGAGAGAAGAAACATAGAAACATAGAAACATAGAAACAGAGCGAGTCAGAAGGGGCCTCCTGGGCCATCCAGTCTGACCTCCGGCACCAGCCGGCTCCGCTCATGACATGCCCACCATGTGCATGTCCAGCCTACCTATAGAAACATAACTTTCCCTACCACTACCGGCCTGCTGGAGATGCTGTAATGCAGTGAGATGGTCTGGACTTCGTAAACACTGAGGCCAGAAATGCAACACACAACTGAAATGATGAACTCTTGACATACCTGAGTCTCCCATCCATATGAGCCACAGAGCCAGGAGAGAGGGCGTGGATGAATATTCCGGAAATACACTGGAAATAAGGGATGCTGCATAAACCAATGCCCAAGCCCACACCAGCCTCTGTGGAAGATACATTGGAAAGAATCAAAACAAGGATTTGATCTGTCCATAAGTCACTAGGTGCAACCTTCCAGGCACCTTCCAGCTCTATGAACTTTTGAAAATAAATTTGTTGCTTCTCTTTCCTTCTAATTCTCAGATCCACCTCACATGCAAAAACAATTTCTCTTTGAAATATTGCAGGTGACGCTGGAACAAGACATCAGGGTTCATATTAAGGATGCATGATACATTTGTTTCAGATACATTTTGATCAGACTTTACCCTGCATGTACCTTCCAAATCAAGCACAGGCTCAGATAAGATCTGTGGTCAGAGTCTGTACATTTCCAAGCTTGCAATGTGATTTGTAGGTGAAAATGATTGTGTTCAACGGCAGGTGCTCGTTTGAAAAATGCACATGAAACGGTGCGTATTTTTTAAACATGCACAAATATGCACTTTAATCAATGGGACAAGAATGCACATATTTCAACGATGGCCACAACTGATGCACCTTTGGAAAAGTGTGCCCAAAAATGCAACATGGCTATCTTTTCATGTGAAAAGAATAAAACACGCTCACAATCTGAAATGGAATTCAGTCTGAATGCATTTTGCTGACCTTGAGTTTTACTGATTGGCAGAATCCTTATCTAGCATCCAGAACTGACAACGATACCTCCTGGGGCCCAGGAGAGTAGCGAGCTACTCTCGCTAAGGAGCTATTGGCAAAATCCTGGTCTTGCTACCCTTCCTCCAGGCCACCAGTTCACCTGTTCACTCCAGGTTTCTGAGCACCTACAAGAACAAGGAGGAAGAGGAGCATCCTCCCTTCAGCTGGGAAGTGACGTGGATTGGCCTGGAGAGAGTGAGAACAGCTGAATGGGCAGTGGTGATGGCAGCAAAGGGAAGGACATCTCGGTCAAATGACCACAGGGCCTGGCCATGGCTCTGTGCTCAATGAAAACGAGCATGAGGCAGCTGTTGAAACTGGCAGCTGCTCCTTCAGCAGCCCATCTTTGCCCAGAAACATGTTGCAGTGGAAAGCAAGATGTCCATCGCCTGAGGAATGCAAGCAGGACCATGCTGGATCGGACCAAACTCCTTCTAGATGGGCACTCTGTTCCCGCAGGGCCCACTAGCCACCTCGGAGAACCCCTCAAAAGAGGGAAACCTTCCTGATTAGGCTTTCCAGCAACTGGTAAGCTCAGGCGTCTTGATTCACGCTGTGGCTCCAAGTATCATCTGATACTTGGTGGAAGGAGAAGTGTGGAATTAAATGGAGCTTTATCTGCCCCAGCATGACTCTTATGTTCTTACTCCTGAGTAGATGTGCATTGAATTGTGCTGTAAATCCTGTACTTCCCCTTTGTAAAGACTAAAGAGTCTTCCATCCATCTGTCCATCCCCATTTTAAAGCCCGTCTTCATAAATCAGGATTTCTAAAATTTGTTTTGGACCAAAACATCATTGAGGGTAGTGAAAAGAGAAAATCAATTTGGCCAAAGCCTTCTAAAGAAAACTCGTGGGTAGATTTTGCTCCACATTGCTGAATAACATTTAACACACACTAAGTTGTAGTAAGAAAGTTGTTCTGGATTTTTATGCAAATTTATATTGTTTTCATTTGCTGAATGAGTGAACCAGAAGCGAGACAAACTTTTGTGAAGGCTTTTAAAATGAAAGTACACTGATGCAGAATTGGGCCAAATAAGAAACAAACACAGGAAAGATGCGAACCAGGTGGAACGAAAACAGACAAGTCCATCCATCCCAAGCCCTCACCTTTATTTAAGGAAACTTCCATGATGACCCTGTCGTTGGGGTTGGTGGCGTTCAAGGGAAAGGTGGCGCTTTCGGAACCAAAGGAGCTGGTCTCCTTGGTGATGCACATGCTGGTGCTCAGGGAGCGGCAGAGATGGGAGGACAGGTAGCTGGCTGCCAGGTGTGGGGTGCTGAGGCTCGTTCGGACCGTGAGGGTAAGAAGACCTTTATTGGCCTGTGGAAGCAAGGAAGGATCGTCAGATTGTCGCACTGCCTCTGGGCATGACAGGCATAAAAAGAGACAGGCATCGGGCAGGAACACAACCTTGAATTTCTGCAGGGCTTCATGATGGGTGAGTCCGTGCATCAGTTCCCCATTCAGTTCCAGGATTTCATCTCCTGAGAAACAGAAAGGCGATGCTCAGCACCAAACTGAAGTTCCGAATGGTTTTCCATTTCCAAAGTGGGTGTTAACTTAAACTGGCACACTGTCCGCTAACACACTGAGATTCCCCATCCCACCACAGGATTCTGCATGGTCGGACTGACTCTTTAAGGCAGCGGTGGACAGATCAGCCTTTACCCCAGTCCATTTCCGTTTTGGGTGTGTTCTTTCCAACCTGTTTCCACATCCTTAGACAATTGCAAAGTCTTGTGACAATTAATTGATATAAATGTTCGTGAGCATGTTTTGGTGCCTGTCCTGAGCTGAGAATGGCATTGTCACAACATGCAGAGAAACCTCAAAGCAGAGAAATCCAGGGAGTGCGGGATCTGGCCTGTCCAGGAGGAGCTGCCGTTCCGCAGCACTCCGTCCGCACACTGCAACCCAGTTCCATGGGGACGTTCGCAGCACAGAGCCGGGTCTGGACTGGCACACCCAGCATGAGTCAGAAACTCTCTTGTGCCTCTCTCAGCCACTCCCGTCCCATCGCTTCAGTGACCATATTCATACCCGCCGATGGCAACTTGTTCACAAAGAAGCCAATTAAAATATGTGGGGGGAGGGATTTTGAGCCCCTTCCAAAAAGCTGTTCCCCACTCCTGTCATTGACCTTCAGATCTCTGAGGACCACAGTCTTGTCTCATCTTCATCTGCACTTTTCCAAGCTGAATTGCCTACACCAGCCTTCCCCAACCGGGTGGCCATCAGAGGCATTTGGACTGCAACTCCCAGAATTCCCATCCAGCAGGGCCATGGACTGGGCATTCTGGGTGCTGCAATCCAAATGTGTCTGGAAGGCAGAAGGCTGGGGAAAGTTGGTCTAGATCCAATTCATATGTACTCAGAATGTCTCACCTTCTTGCAGTCTCCCATCTGCAGCAGCAGCTCCCCCAGGAAAGATGGTCTTCACATATATACCAATGGGGCCATATATGCTATCTTGACCTCCGACAATGCTGAAACCCAGCCCCTAATGAGAACGCGCAGAGGGCATTTTAATTAATTGATGTCTGCTTTTTTCCCAACTGTGTAACTGAATGAAAATAGTTCTGCATGCCACCAAGATCTCAGCATGTGTTCCACAGTAAAACACAGGAACCTATCAATACAGATTTCTGCAAGCCATTTTTTCTGACTGGAGAGGTGAAAGCTTGGGACCCCCTTTTTTCCCTCCAAAAATACATTTGGGAAGAGAAGAATGAATACATTCCCCCCCCTCGCCTTACCTAACCCTAACCCCAAATGTCCCTTTTTCCCCTTTGTTTTTCACACCCAGGAGATTTCTGTACATGATTTCCATGAATATATGCCTGCCCGCACACACTTCCTCCTGAGACATGCATTCCTGCACAGATTCTTTTGGTGGAAGAACTGTAGCACACGATTCAAAGAAATTTGAATTCTGAAGGAAAACCGTATTTCTATTCACATCTCAGTCTGGAAACTGCTACACACGCGTAGCCACATCCCTCATCAGAAAGCGATGCATCTCACCTTCCCTTGGCCTTTCATTAGGACAATATTGGAGATCACGGAGGCCTGCAAGCCACATGACGCCTGCATCAGATGGGCTGTACTTAGCGATCGAGAGGACCTGGAAAGGGACTGCATTTCAAGCAAGAAAGCAAGAAGCAGCAAGAGTTAATGCGAAGTCCCTTGAATGGCGCATAGAGCACCAGTGATTGCCTCATATTAATGCCCTGCCCTTTCCCCTTGCAAGGATCTCCTCTCCTTGCAATGCTCACAATAACCCTGTGAGGTAGGTTAGGCCCTAAGGCCATGGTTGGCTCAGTCACCCAGGGAGCTTCCTGGCTGAGCTGGCTTGAACCCACGAGTCCTGAGCCCCAGCCAATCGCTTTCACCACGACGCCAAACAGGCACCTGCTGAGTGCAGGCGCCCATCATTACAGCAGAGGCCCCATCGCAACACCGCAAGGAGCATCCAGATACACAGGTAGCAACACATTTGGACAAAGTCCAAGCAAACTGGGCTGCTTCAGCGGAAAAGGACTAGCGCTGAACCTGTTCTTTAGACTGCGGCATGAATTTCTCCAGTCCCTGTTGAAAGCCACTGAAATTGGTGGCTATCGTGACAAATAGCCACCAGACCCTGCCGGAAATAGGTGGCCCGGATGCTTCAGGTTCCCTTCCAGCCCCGTTACAGCGTTGTGCGTTCAGCTGGAGGAAGCAAGGAGGGGAATTCTGGACCACACAGCTGGGCACCAACTGAACAGTCTCTGCTCGGCCCCGCTGTCAGATTCATTTCCTTTCCCTCTTACATTTATGGGGGCTCTTCCTGCCGAGCTGTCCAGCTGCTGAGAGAGCGACTTCCTGTTGCTGTACAGAGAATGGGCCTGTCTGTATCGAGAGGCTGATTTCTTGGCCATGGGACTGTCCATTTCCCCTATCCAATATGGGCTCACACCTGTAAAAAAATTAAAAGCAGATGGGGTGGAAGTGTCCTTATTTTATTATGAGCACCAGAGGAAACACAGAGGCTTCCCAAGCTGCAGCCCGGCAGCAACCCCAGACTACAACTCTCAAGATGGGCTTTTGAGCACAAAGCAACAGGAGGACATGGGAGGGTGGGGAAGGCTGAGCTACAGAGGAAAGCCCACATTTGCAAACAGTAGCCGTATTAGCTACTGCCGCCTCCTAAGGCAGAAGTTCAGCAGGGATCCACTCCCTGGCGTGGAGGTGCATGGAAGCATTTCTGCTGGTCATGCAGAGCCATCAAAGAGGCAAGCGCAACTTGTAAGCCTATCGATGAGTGTTTGACTTGTGCACCTATAAACACCATTCTTGCAGCCCAAGCAGAGCTAGAAACCCGGTTTGCCAAGCCTCTTGGGGCCTACAGGCAACCTCAGCACCCAGTAACCTTTTCCCACTACCGGGGCCCCAAGACCCTGGCATGCCTGCCTTAATGACTTTTTTTCCTGGAACTAGGTCAGCACCTTAATTTTCCTCAAGAGCAGGGATGCAGCCTTGCTCCAGGGCATTGTGGGAAATTAGAAGGCTAGACCAGAAAATGCAGGCTGAAGCAATGGCCAGTAATGTCCCATTTCCCTACTTTCGTGTACAAACACTGGACAATCAGGCAGTTAAACCTTATTCCAACACTGGTAACAGGGTAAAATGTTCCCGTGAACCTGAAGGCAGCAGGGGGTTCAGGGTATAAGGGCAAGTGATAGGGCTGTATTCATTCTGCACCCCTCCGCCTCTACTCGGCCAATTAGAGCTTCTCCCAGTTTCTCATTTGGCCTATGTTAATTTCCGTTTGTGCTGAACTTTGTGAAGTTTGTAAAATTTTACATAATCATAATTTTTTGTGCTCACTCCACCTATGACATGCATTTCTGTACATGATTATAGCTTCTTGGAAGCAATTTTCCTGATACATTTGTCACATTGTTTTCTTTAATAAACTCAGGTTAATGCAAACTTTCCCCTGATTGAAGCATCCCAGATTTGTGTTTACATTGCTTTGACCGGAGAGATCCAGCGCAAAATTTGGAGGAGTCCACACTGCAACATAAGTAGGTTTTGGTTCATGTTCAAAAGTGTGAAACTGGGTGCTTGTAATTTGGTGCATAAAATGCATGTATTGCTCAAAACAGCACTCGATATTCTATTAGGAAAACTGCTCGCAAAGAAAGTGTATATTAGGCTTAACCACACACAAAAATGTTTATATTCAAAGAAATGTCTGCTAAAATACATATAGGTTTTCACATTCGAGATGAACTAAACTAACGATTTTAACTTTAATTCTTAAAGTTCAGAATTAACCAAACATTAGATGGAGAAAAACAGAAACTGAAAGGGGCCAACAATGAACAGTTTTGTCCATCCCTAGCTGCCACTTTCAGCCATCCCATCTCCATTCAGAGTGATAATTACTGTGCTCCAGAGGGGCAAGGATCAGATTGGAATCCAGCTCTCTTGCACTCTCTGAGTTCCTTTTCCATGCTCAGTCCTGGCCAGGAAGCCGGGTGAGCTAAGAACGGGTTTGTGAAACACTGGCAGAGTCCTTGTGAAGTACATTATATAGTACGTGAAGTACATTATATATGTACAAAATATATGCAAAGTACTTAATTCTTTATGCAAAGTATACCAAGTACATGCTTTCTACATAAAGAATGCAAAGGCCACAGGTCACAGGTGCGGAAACAGAACTCTGCTGGTACTCCCTTCCTGCTGGCTGCCCATGCAACTTCTCAGTGCAAGACAGACTTAGGGAAGAGAGAAAGTGGGCTGGAGTTAGGACAGCCAAGCTGAGGAATTCCCACAGACTGGGCTCCCAGCCTCTCCGAAGGCCACCTAGACAGCACACAGTGGTCACAGGATCGCCTCTTTCCTCGTTCTAAAGCATGAAGTGTCGATGCCCAATGCAAAGTACAGACCTTGGCTTCTTTGAGGAACTTACTGGCTGAATTACTGCGGGTCCTTTGGCATTTGGCTTTTGTCTGCAGGACGAAACCATTTTGACCATCCTGTTTACCAGGGAGTTCTTGGCGTGAACAAACTGAAGGTTCCTATGATGGGAGGGGGATGGGTAAGTGGAAAGAAATCTGGAATATCTTAAGTAACACCTGTTACGATAATTATTCCGAGTAGGGATACTAGAGAAATCCACAACAGGCTCAAATAAGTTCAAGTTCCTAAGAATCCAATCCACAGATTTCACAGCAGGCCTACTTTTTCCAAGCCGCAACTGAAAAAGTCAAGCAGGAAAATACGGAAAGTAGGAAAAAATCCAAACAAAAATGAGCACTCCCCCCATTGATTAGCGTATTGGTGGGATCAAGCAGTTTTCCATATTGGGAGGTTTACAAATGTTCGGGGATTTGTCCATTTTTGGGAAAACAACATTTGCACAGCTGCAAATTTGGGATAATGCATACAAATGTATTTGCACAAAATCCAATTCCATCAATAAGTGGAACGAAAGGGACCAGACAACACGTAAAACAGAGAGAACGGCTTTTACACCCTCCATGCGGCCATTGTTCCAAGCTCGCATGCATATGTTGGAGTTAGGGGAGCGCATGCTTTGTTCCATCCATTCCATGCGTTGACTGATGGGGCTGCACATTTTTTCTGGATGGACCATGTCTTTGCTTTCCTGTGCAAGTGTGCACAAGCCTCCAGATGGGCTAAACAATTCATCCGGGACTAATTTGACGGTTCTTGCAGGGGTACCACATGACTTGGCATGTTCGGGTACCTGACGGGGGGCCTCTGCCAGGAGTCCACTGACCCTGTTGCTCCTCTCTTCTCACTGCTCTTGCTCACCCACCCTCTGGCCCAGAGACAACAGGAAGGAGAGGGAGCTGGAGCAGCCGCCGCCGCCTGCTTACTTGCTTGCCACCTCAGTCTCCCCTGGCTCCAAGGCAAGGCGGATGAGAGCCACTGGGAGCAGCTTCCCCCAAAGCATAAAAATTGTCTCGTTATCAAGCGGTGATTTCCTTTCTCCGGCAGCAGGGGGCGCCCAAGCAAAATTACTCAGATTTGGTTATTGCATCTTAGTAGGGAATCTCCCATGATTACATACTTGGAAAAGAGAACATTAATGTAGAGTTGCCACCTTCGGTCCTTAGCAGGGCTTCTTCTATTTCTATATTTAATTCCCCCCTCCTTTTTTGTGGCAGCCATGGCTTTACCAGTTGCACACAGGCAGAAATTCAACAGATGCGGGCTCCCCCAATCTGCATGGTATGAACCATGGTGATTAAATTCCCACCTGCTGAATTCCCATCTGCTGCATGACTGCCAAAAACTCAGCCAGGGCAAGAAATCACATGGAGTGATGCTGTTTCTCAACATAATTGAGGATGCATTATGAGTCCATCAAAAGCTTGGCATGCTTCCACGTGCCATGTCAGGAGTCAGCATTGCTGGGCCATCGCAAGGGCCAGCTAGGAAGCTTGTCACTAGCCACTCAAATCCTCTGCTTTTCTGGCCATCGCCACCCACTGGGAAGAAGAGGGGCCAGCACATGCCACCGCTTATCACGCACCCACCCCTTTCCTCCAGCTGGCTCAGCCATGCCTTCAGGGCAGGTTGGGAGGCGGAAGACACATGAAGTACATGCTGCACAAAGCCACACCTTCCAGGAAAAGAAGAAACCAGGAGATAGATCTTCACCCTCTCGCTTACCTTGTTGGCAATTACTAAATTTACCAAGCCCTTTGCTGATTGGATGAGCGACTCTGCCTCTTTGCTGGAGAGTTCTTTAAGAGGTTGTCCATTTACAGTTAAAAGTTCATCGCCTGGGCTCAAACGTCCGTCCCTTAAAAGCCAACATCAACATCAGACACCATCTGAATCAGCCCTTCAAAAATGTCTTTGAAAGCGTGAAAACCCTTCTCTCATCTTGCAGAAACATAGAAACAGAGTGAGTCAGAACGGCTTCCAGGCCATCTAGGTGACCCCCAGCCCCAGCCAGCTCTGCTCATGACATGCCTACCACGTGCATGTCCAGCCTATCCTCGAACACCCTCACCAGTGGGGCTTCAACCACCTCCCGTGGAAGCCCATTCCACACCCTCGGGGTCCTAACTGTCAGGAAGTATTTCCTGGCATCCAAACTGAACCGTGGCTCCCTGAGCTTTGCTCCACTGGAATGTGTCCTGCCCAAAGTTGGCCCTCTTGAAGTCCCAGCTTCCAGTACTTGACCTGCTGCTCATCCCTATTCCCCTGACCACTCGCATCCAGAGCTCCCCTAAGCTGCACCCCATCTATCAGCTCCTCCCTGTTGGTCAAGACCAAGTCAAGGATATTTCCCCCCTTGTCGCTTCCTGGACCCTCCTGCAGGTAACTTTTGAATTCAGAAACAAATCACCATTTCGGTTTTCCTGGTGACCTTTGGATGGAGCATAGGAAGAGCCATGCCGAATCTAACAGAAGTCCCATCAAGCCCAGCCCACTGTTCGTACAGTGGTCAACCACCTGCCTGTGGCAAGCGCACAGTAAGACACTTTCCCACCCAAGTTCCCCTGCACCTGGTGTACCTAGGCACGCTGCCACAGAGACCGCAGTAAATATATATTGATCATGACTAGCAGCCATCAATAGCCTTATCCTCTACGAATGAGCCTAAGCCACTCTAAAAACCATCAAAACAGTGTCCATCCCTAAGTTTTGTGATAGTGAATCCCCAAAGAATTCCTCAGGCTCCAGGCTAATCCATCAAGATAACCCATTCCATGCATTTCCATGGGTTTTTAAAGAAATCTTGTTGGGTAAATACCTCTGGGCAGCTCCTCCATCAATCACATGACTGATTGTGTATTCTTTGCCAAAAGCAGAGCAGTTGGGAGTCCTAGAAACTTGAATTCCCAGTCCGTCATTCCCAGTGGCGATACATAACTTCCAGATGCAGCTGTCCTGGTTTGGAAGGCAAGGAGGAAATCATTTAGGGTGAAGACAGACACTTCTAATCAGGTTAACTGTAAGATTCAGAAAGCCTATAAATAAATGAGCAGGCCATAGTTTGCCAATTAGAACAGAATTTTCTGCTGCAATGCTGCACTTGGATCCGTATCTCAGCTGGTAGTGCAGCTACTTGGGCGGCAATCCTTGGTGTGTGAACGTCGTGTTTTTGATTGATCGTATGGGTTGGACCATGCCCTGCCTCTGCTGCATTTGCAGTGAAAGCTATTTGGAATCCAATGAATGCACAAAGGCACACGTGGTTGTTTCTCTAATACTATGCACTTCTTTGCTGGCAGATCCTTCTCACCTAAAAGGTTTCCATTTATATCTTCCTTAGGCATCTGAGAGTGAAATGGCTTGCTTGAAGTGAACATCTCTGTGGCATCAACTGAAAACTGGAGCTCATTTCTTTCTGTTCCTGCTTTACGGCAATTGAATAGTAGAGTGAGTGGCTGTTAGAACAACCCGTTGGAGTTTTTCAAGGCAAGACTCTGGGGTGAAATGGGCGAGCCATCTGAAAATTCTCTAAAACCGACGAGCTTGCAGTGTCTGCAATTTATGAGCCCTCATCCAGCCCATCATACCTTCCAGACACCTGTTCAGAGTAGTCACTGCCTCACCTGGATTGGACGTAAACGAGAGGTAGAGCTGGGTGTCATCAGCATCTCCCAGCAGTTTCATGTAGATACTGAAGAGCATAGGGGTTAAAATGGAACCCTGCGGAACCCCACGTCGTAACTGCCATGGCACAGAGCCACAATCCCCCAGAGACACCATCTGAAATCGCCTGGCCAGGTAGGAGCAGAACCACTGCAAAGCAGTGTCTCCACCCCCAACCCGGTCAGCCCATCCAGAAAGATACCATGGTTGATGGTACTGAGGTCAGGAGAACTAACAGGGAGGCACTCCCCATTGCTCTCCCAGCAAAGGTCATCCCACAGGGCGACCAATGCAGTTTCTTTCCCCCCAAAAATGGGCCTGAAACCAGACTGAAATGAGTCTAGATGCTCAGTTTCCTCCAAGAGCATCTGGAGATGCCTGGCCACCACCCTCTTGAGCACCTTGCCCAGAAAAGGGATGCTAGCCCCCGGTCTATGGTTGGTGACATCTTCCGGGTCCAGGGTTGCCTTCTTGAGGAGAGGTCTGATCACTGCCAACTCCAAAGGAGAGGGAACCAGGCCCTCCCTCAGAGAGGCACTGATGACTGGCTGGACCCAGGGCCACATCCCTTCCCTGCCTTTGATGATCAACCAGGAAGGGAGGGGGTGAGTGAGGACAAGGGGCTTGACCTCATCCTCAGGCTGCAATAACTGGAGCTCATCCAACAAGACTGGAACAACATCCATCAACATGGAACACTGGACGCCTCCCATGCAGGACTAACGCCAACTGTGGAGTCCACTTCGTGGTGGAGCTGAGCGATTTTACCTTCAAAGTGTTGTGCAAATTCGTCACAGTGGGCTACTGAGGGTTCGACAGCATCCACCCTCGCGTCAGATTGCAAAAGGCCATTAGCCACTTGGAATAACTCCACTGGGAGGAGGAGGAGGAGGAGGAGGATCCTCAATGAGGATGCAGTGCTGGAGGAAAAGAATCTCTTTTTTGCCACCTTCACCGCCACAGTGCAGGCTCGTGTTCAGTCGGACTCAGCAGGGGTTCCTCCACTGTGCTCTAGCCGTCTTCCAGCTTCTAGCCCACCCCCCTTGGCCCACTCCAAGAGGTACAGCTTTTCCCAGCATGCAAGGAACCATCCTGAGGCAGCCTGTGATACAGCTGATAAAAATGAGGAGCTTATCAGTGTAAAAGCGGTAGCAACCCTAATTCTGCATGAATACACTGAACTGGATGCACTGGGTTCAAAACCAGATTAAGATCCAAGCGCTGAAAGCTCTCTGCCTGCAGGGAGCAATCTGTCTGCTTTGGTTTCATTCACTTTTGATATTTTCAGCATCTCAAGCTCGTCCCATATTTTTTCTGGAGATAAGAGCTGGGGCTAGGAAATTCTGGAGGTAAGAGCTTTAAGCAGAAATATGCTGGCGTGTTCAGTCCCACCCTTTTTGCCATCAGCTACACCCACCACGGCAAGGTTCTCTGAAATGGAATTGAGGCACAGGCTGAAAGTTGTTCTCCTCCTGCTGGAGACAACAAGCAACACTGCCTGATGGGGATGGCCCTGAAATTGGTTCAGCTGACACTACCAAATACACACTTCCCAAGGCTAGCTACAGATGAAAACTGTACCTGTGAAATTTGTGCATTCCAGAGGGGACACACAAAATCTGCACCCTTCAAAAAACATGCACACAAAGCATGCATTTGTACATGAATGCACACCAGCTTCAGCTGGTGGCCCAGCTATGCGCGTACCTGGACAGGGATAGCCAGGCTTCAGTCGCCTACACTCTACTAATCTCTAAACTGGATTGTTGCAAAGCTCTACATGGGAAGCCCTTGAAGGTGGTCGAGAAGCTGCAGCTGGTGCAGAATGTGGCAGCCAGATTACAGGTCCCAACATATAAGACCAGTTCTAGCCCGCTTGCACAGGCTGCCTGGATGTTTACGGTCCCAGTTCAAGGTGATGGTTTTAACTTATAAAGCCTGCATCTTCTGCCTCCTGGGGAGAAAAGCAGCTCAGCTCAAAGCCTTCAGGAGCTGTTTTGGCAGGATAAAACATTGTGTTGGCCAAGGCTCGTCGCTCGTCGCTGTCTGTCTCTCTCTCTCTCTCTCTCTCTCTCTCTCTCTCTCTTTTACCTCCCACCTTTGTTATTTCTTGTTATCATTTGTTTTTATTATCTTTTATTACCAGTTTTAAACTTAAAAAAATCTGTTTTATTATATTTTTATTGTACATTTATCATTTCTTTTTATAGACTGTATAAGCCGTCCAGAGAACTTTGGCTGTGAGGCAGTCCAGAAATGCAATGAATAAATAATGCAACCTGATGAAGAACCGGGATAGAGCAAATTGAGCAGCAGAAATAGTGAGAACACAGGCTCAACTGAGCCTCGGAGATTTGCCCAATTCTCTGGCTGGAAAGCTGCCTCTCCACATTGTCTTCCAAAATGACTTCCACATGCCTTCCAGAACTGCTCTGAAGCCCTGTCTTGCTTCTGAGAGAAGCCTTTAGAGCTGTTGTGAACGGGGTCAGACCTTGGTCTGGCTAACCCAGGATTCCTAACATGGACAGGCAATAAATCTCCAGGGTGTCAGGCAGGTTACTTTCTCCCCACTTTACTTGGGGTGTGGGGCTCAGATCTGGGGGTCCCACATGCAAAGCATGTGCTCTGTCCCTGAACTGCACCAAGCTATATTGCAGAAATCTGCAACACCATCGAATGTGTTCAGAGGTCTATGAATCCAACCAATGGATTCCACAGCAAACCACCTTTTCATCAGTTATATCACCCCACAGACTACTTTTTAAAATTTCTGTAATTTCATACAAATGTATAGCAAAAACACCAACTGAGAATGTGGCTTTCGACTTGTAGGGTAAAGCATGAAAATTCACACTTTGGGGGAATTTGTCTTTTGCGGGGATTTCTGCATTTATGGAAGTCTGAATTTGTGCAAATCGATATGACCACATTGGCACAAAATCGGGCTCTTTCACTGGGTGGGCAATGAAGCAAAACATGCCGTGCCAGCCACAAGATGCAGATGGGACAGGTTTAGCAAAGCCCGTCCGCCTCTCGCTATGGGGCCTGCACGGTCCCTGCTGCAAGCTGCATAATGACAGCTTTGTGCGGCAGCGATTCTCTCAGCGCATTCCGAGTGGGGAGAACCCGCTGAGCCGATGAATGAAGAGCATGCTGGCTGAGTCTGGTGCACAGCAGGGTGCGATGCCCTTGGCACGCTACGCACTTCGGCTGCCTCAGGGTAGCACTCGCCAGAGTTTGATGCCTGGGGGTTTCTGCCTGGGAGCAGCTCACCTTCCATGGGGCTGAGGGGAAACCTTACCCAAGCCCTGGAGACAGCAGTGGGGCAGTGGTGGGTGCGGATCCTACCTTGATGAAGAATTTCCTCTTCATGGTCTTGCAGCTGTCACTGGCGGCAGCCCTCAGCTGTACCATGCTGCTGATCGTAAGAGGATCTGGCGGGCCTTCCCTGCCCGTGGACGTGCACGCTAAGTGAAGCCGAGGGCAATGGCCAGCTTCCGCTTGACCCCAGCTGGCCTGGCTCTCAAAGGGGTTGTGATACTTCTCTTCGGGGCTGGATCCGTCATCGCTGTTCTTGCCGTTACAGAGGATGAGAGACCGTGAAATGGAGCGCAGTGTCTTGGATTTTCGGCTCTTGGCGCTGTTCTGCCGTTCCATCTCTGGGGACCTGGCAATCTTCTGGCCCTGTCAATTTGCCATGGCTATCGCAACAAAGTTCCCCCAGTCACTGCAGCTGAAGATCCTGTTGGAAGAGAGAGACAAGGGGGAGATTAACCTAGATTCAGAACATGCTGTTTCATTGCTTCTCCCTGTTCCACCCCAAAATAACACACCACGGAAAACGTGTGATTTAAGACAGAGGCTTTCAGTTCAGAAACAGCAATGTGATGCCTCATGACTTGCTAATTCTCCTTGGCTGCATGCTTTTCTTCTTCTTCAGAATACTGCTAGGATATCTCCACCACCTCTGGATTTTTATACCCTTTCTATCTGCCTCCAAGTACTATGGAAGACCCAAAATGAAACATTCTCTATTGGACCTCCTTGATTTAAGCCATTCTCCTATCATACACTTTCCCCTGGTTACGCACCTAAAAAACCTAATATGTAAACGTGATAAATATGTGGTGTCCACCCCCATCCCCAAATCTATCATATAGGCAGGCTGGATTGAAAGCAAAATTACACATGCAGATCCCTGCATCTTCTGCCTCCTGGGGAGAAAAGCAGCTCAGCTCAAAGCCTTCAGGAGCTGTTTTGGCAGGATAAAACAATGTGTTGGCCAAGGCAGAGAGGTGTCTTGGTACGTTCAGCGCTGGGCAAGGATCCAGGATTGGATGTCACTGTAGGAGTCCTACTGCGATGCCCAGCCAAGCCCAGGTCTCCATTCCTGGTGACCACTGTGCAGCACACCTGCTTCTACATCAAGTGCATGCACCGCATGGATGAGGATGCTGTTTGCGTAACGCATGGGGCTCAGTTCCAGGTGAGCACCATGTGAGCTCTGGGCGGGCTCACCAGGAACTCAGATGCAGGACTGCTGTGAAGTGGACCGGAGTCCAGGGAGCTGCGTGCACAGATACGCTTTTGTGGGTTCTTCTAACCCAGGTTTTAGATATTTAGTCTTGCATTCTCCTGGCTGAGCTACTGAAGATGCTGCTGTCTGTTGCATTGGACAGGGCAGCCCCAGATGCATGCCAAGCTACAGCAGCCCAAGGAACAGAACGCCCTTTTGTAAGCCGTCTCCACTCCACTTCAAAATCCAACCATTTTTTTTTAAAAGCATTGCAAGTGTATTACCTGCCTTCAGATGCTGCGCTTCTGCATTCGTTACCCTTCTGCTGGAAGACAGCATGGCTGAGTTCAGTAACTCATGCAAAGAACTGACTCCTCTGAGGGCAGGAAGCGTCTCTAGAGCAGGAAGGACTGCCTGTCCCCATCACATCCAACCATTCAAAATCACTCTGACTTCGGAGATCACTCAAACATTTGCAATGCTCTTTTTAGCAGCTCTGTATGACCATAAGAGCAGCTTTGGCCAATGAGAAGTGTCTTCTCCGGCGAACCATTAGGAGAAGCCTCTGAACCACAGCAGCTTGCCAGCACTGGGGCAGGCTTCCTCACGACATGGTGGGCTTCCCTTTGCTGGAGACATTTAAGCAGAGCTCTGGATGGGGGCATCTGTCAGGACTGCCTTTATGTATTTATTTTATTTACATGTCTATAATGCCCAGCAGCCACGGCTCTTTGGATGGCTTAGAACAAGTTAAAACTATGGGATGTCATAGTTGCAAAGGTTCCTCCATTGATCTGGGGCTTGGGATAGATCACCTCCAAGATCCCTTCTATGATTTGTGCCAATTGCCTCAAGCAGAAAAAACAGAGGGGAGGCATGAAGGCCTTCCAGTATCTCGAGAACTGTCCTGCAGAGGATGGAGTAAGCCTGCTCTAAGTGGGAGCTGTAGGACCAGGAGAAGAAACCCACAGAGCAGTTGCTTTCAGGTCATTATTAACAGCAGAATGCCTTGGATGGGGATGAGACATCCTCCCCTGGGCCAATCTACACGAAAGCTGGACACGCTTCTGGTGGGATGCTGTAGTTCCAAAATTCTTGCACTGAGCTAGACTAGATGGCCTCCAAGGTGGCTTCTGTAAACTGTGGCATGTACTGGGCACAACTTGCATAAACACCCCTCCGGCCATGGCTTGTCATAGAAACACAGAAACGGAGCAAGTCAGAAGGGGCCTCCTGGGCCGTCTAGTCTGACCCCCGGCTTCAGCCAGCTCTGCTCACGACATGCCCACCATGTGCATGTCCAGCCTATCTTTCAACACCCTCACCGTGGGGCCTCAACGACCTCCCGTGGAAGCCCATTCCACACCCTCGGGGTCCTAACTGTCAGGATGTGGGTGGCTTGGCTTGCTTGAGGGGAAAACAACCCACCAATAGCCAAACAACACCCATAGGGAATGTGAGGATGTTTCTTCCTCCAACAAATGATTATATACAACATTCCAAGCATGTGCCATGGCTTAAACAAGCCACCATTAAAGCCACCATGGCTTGTTCAATCTACAATGATCGTGTGAACTAGCCCACAGAATTGCCTAGGGGGTCACCCCCCCCCCCCATATTTCAGTTTTAATATGTTGGGACAGAACAGAGAAGCACCAAATCAGTGGGATGTAGTTCAGCTTATACACATCTGACCACATGCATCCAAAAATACTTTCTGCTTCATTGCTGAATCCCACGTCATTGAGCATCTGCTCATCCAACTTAGCTAAAATGGATCACACCATCCATGGAAACAGGCTCCCTGATCATAAATCAGCACTACAGCAGCAACCACAACAGAAGCAATTACAACAGGAACTAACCTGGTCTTGAAAGAAATTCAGCTGCTTTCCCCCTTTGAAGCACAACTCTCCCCCTGTGAAGAAGAAAATATCTCCAGAGTTGGAGAAAGGTCTTAGAAGCCTTGTGATAAATGCTCACCTTCCTGGAAGAAATGCATTCAAGGAAAGGAATTATATTCTGCAGATCAATGCTGCAGAGGAACAGACGGGAAAAGCATTGAGGGGGGGGGGGTTGCCTGAAGCAAAGAAAGCCGTAAGCCCAGGATGGGTTTGCCAGGTCTACTAAGTGCTTTTATGGAGGATGGGAGCCCCTCCATTGTGGAGCATGGCTTCAAAGAGCTCAACATGGCAGACGTCTTTCCATGAGAAGGGCTGGGGCTGGAAAAGGATTTGTCTGGCCAGCCAGAGGGAGGAGAGGAGACTCAGAAGGGCTCTTCTAGAGACAGGGGCACATGGTAGAGGGTCATGACCTGAAGGGGTGGCACATGGTAGAGGGTCATGACCTGTTTGCCTCTATGGTAGAGGAAAGGATGTAGTCCAAGGGGGCAAAGCTCAAGGAACCGGGTTTCAGGTTGGATGTCAGGATGCACTTCCTGACGGTTAGGCCCCCTAGGATATGGAATAGTCTTCTATGGGAGGTAGTGGAGGTTCCATCAGTGAGGCTGTTCAAGGAAAGACTGGACACTCACATGAGTGGAGGTGGCTTGTGCTGGGGGTCAGACTAGATGGCCTAGGAGACCCTGACTGACTTGCTATGTTTCTGTGTTTCATTTTTAGATAACAGGGAGATTGTGAAAGAAGCATATTAAGCATGTGTACGTATTTCACTTTAGTCCATTTATATTAAGAATTGACCAAAATTCTCAAGTTTCTTCTCATTTGGGAGAGGAAGAACATCAGGATTAGAAAATGTCAAATGTGAGAAAAACCAAGAGCTAGAGTTGTCTATGCAGGCAGGCATTTTCCAGTGCTTAGGTTTTAAAATTCTGGGCTGCTTGCTGGTGTATCCAGCAATAAATGTGAAGAATAAGGGTTGCTACCTCTTCTCCTTCTTCTTTTTAATAGACTCCACACTTTTAGCAGGTGTACAGCAGTCAGATTCAGCATTGTCCTCTCCATGCTGGAATGACCTGAATCTCTTGAAGCTGGGTGGGATTGAAGTTCAGGCTCAATAAGAATTTACCAAAATTCACCTATTTCCTCTTATTCAGAATGAAAGCAACTTTTTAAAAAATAATTAAATGCTGGAAAAGCAAAACTGACACATCCCTTCCTAAACAAGATCCAGGCATAAAAAAGCAAGCCAGCTGGGTGAAGACTTTCATGTCCCACCCCAAGTTTAATTCATGTTGCAATCCTATAAAAATTTAGGCAGAAAGTGTTCCACAGCAGCCAGCATTCTCCAGCCTGCCCTGCTGGTTGGAGAATGCTGCGAAATGCAGGAGTTTTTTTCCAAGCATGCACAGGATTGTGCCTCAGTGTGACTCTGAGAACAGCTGCCCATGTTCAGTGAGATGCAATTATCAGTCAGCACAAGCTACATGCATCAACAGTGCACGTTCAGCTTGCTGCATTTTGTTCTCTTTTCCGTACGGCTGGCGCTCCAAATGCTAAGTTGTCTTGCATTATGTGCTTTGTAATCAAAACCAAATGTTAACTGTTTGGCTGATCTTTTTTCTTTTTCCCCTTCCCGCCTCCTCTGTTTTATGCCAAATTACCTTAACCTGTTGTCTTCTTTTATGTAAACAATTATGCACCCAAGGAGCTGTGTCCATTTGGTTTATATTTCATTTGGGATCCTGAGCAGAGCGTTTACAAATACACAAACTGCTCGGTGCAATCACCAAGGCTGAGCTGCAGAGCGTTGCTCATAACAAAGTCATGGGAAATGCTAGAGCTCTCCATCCACGCGTGTTTTTCTGTCCGTTGGCCCAAGCAGTGCAAGGCATCCTCTTTCATCAACTCCGATGAGAAAGTGACAAGACTCGGCAGTCTCCCTTTCTGAGCTGTTTTCATATATTAAACTGAAATAATCAGTTCTTAAGCTGTTCAATCAGTAAGTTTCCTCCTTTCTTATAATCGTACCTCTCAGGAGATGAGATTACTTTGGGGGGAGGGGGAGGCTCACAACCATGCTAAAAGATAAAACAGTAAAAGGGACTTACAACAAAGCAGCAGACAAATCAGAGACCTTCGGAAGGTAGTTTGTCTTCGCGGGCCTGGCAGAAAGACTGAAGTACAATAACTGGAAACACACCCTCTAGCTGTCACATGACCCTGTTTCAGTAATTCTCTACAGGACTATGGGACACAGCTATTGTTGTCTAACTGTAAAGGGAAACATTAAGAAAAAGGAAAGGCAAACATAGTGAACCCATCTGCTCAGGGCAGCCCGACAGATGCCACGTCCTTTAAGTGCCTTCCTGCTCGATCGCTATTGGAAAGTTGGGTGGGCAGCCTGCCTGGGCATCTGCAGCCGCCTTCCGCAGCGTTCGCTGTCGCCGCCGCAGCACTTGCAGCAGCAAAACAGAGGAGGTGTCGTCGTCTTCCTTTGAAGAAAGCACGTGGGGGGCCTGTGCCTTGTTAGGAAGCAGGGCTGCACTCCTGTACGCTTCCCAGGAGAGTGACAGGCTTCCCGGCAAGGTGCACGCTCCCGACTTACTGCGTTTCGAAGGGAAATTGCCACTTGTTTGCAGCTGTCACTTGAGAGCTTGATGAAGCAGCTGAGGCACACAAGGGCCTCCTTGGACAGAAGCCTCTCACTCTTAAAAAAACTGCACCGAGCCATGGTATGGTTCCCAGGGGTGCTCCCCTGCAGGAGCATCTCCTGTTTAAATACCGGAGTCCTCTATTGGGAAACCTGCTCTGCTGAAAGGATGCTCCACGCCGAGCCTAGTGGATCGATAAAGAACCATTCAAAGGAAGCCCTGAAGTTACCAAACCACAAATCCTGGACAGCAGACTAAGCAAAATGCACAGCTGCCTGAGTCACAGCTGTATTTCCATTTAAACTGTAATTCTTATTTCTAAATTGATTACTACACACAGAAATCACCACATGCGAATTTTAGGCAAATTGGTGTCCTCTTTTTTAATAACATATTCTCCCTTTTAAGGATTTCCAAAAAACCTGTCCTGGGTGGGGTTGCACTCCCTTTAACAGACAAGGTTCATACTTTGGGGGTGCTCCTGGACCCAGAAATGCCACTTGACTCTCAAGTGGACTCAGGGGCACGGAGCACCTTGTTATCAACTCAAACTGATTTACCAGCTGCAGCCCTCTCTGGACAGGCCGTCTTTGTAAATGGTCGGGAAGCTCTCAAGGAGCACATGCTCCCATGTATTTCTACGCTGTCTTTAAGAGAACCCTCCACCCAAAAAAGAATCAAGGTGGGTGGCCAGGAGAAGGGCCTTTTCAGTAGCAGCGCCCCATCTATGGAACATGCTCCCCAGTGAGGTACACCTGGCACCATTTATTTATTTTATTTATTTATTTAAAAATTTATATGCCGCCCCTTGCAATAGCCTCGGGGCGGCTTACAGCATCTCTGATTTCTTTCCAGAGCCAGGTGAAAATCTTTGTATTTGCCAGGCAATTTAATAGTTAAAGATTCATTTTTAATACTGTTTTGATTATTATCACTATTATTGCTGCTGCTGTGCTGTATGTTAATTTTATTGTAGATGCTGTGGGTTGTTGCTCTTGTTACACTGGATTTACTGCTTACTGCTTTATTTAAATAGGTCATTTTATTGATTATTTATATGTATTTATATGTTTCTAAATTTTGTAAACCACCCAAAGAACCTGTGGGCTATGGGGCAGTACAGAAGTGCAATAAATAAATAAAATTTCCCAGTGGCTATTCTGGCCAATTACAGCTGCTTCTACAGGCTCAAGCTGCCATGTGTGGGGTGGAGGCTTGTATTTTTTTTTTAACTGTGCATTTTATAAAATAAAATAAAATTAGCTTTCTTAAGTAAGACCTGAATATATTGATGGTGGCACTTGCACATCACTATACCCCTCACCCCATGGCTTCAGGACCAGCAGGCAGGTATTGGTGGTCTTTCCAGTCGCTTGTTTAAGCTTCCTTGGGGTCACCCATTCATTCCATTTCACAGATTATTTCTATACTGCCCAATATCTAAAGTTTTTTTGGCAGTTTATGAAGATAAAGACCTTGCTGGTGCAAGATTGCAACACAGTACCTCCCCATAAGACATTAATTGTATGCTCACAACTGTGTGCTCTCTCACTGTAATTTAGGTTCTTTAGAATGTTGCGACCTTCCAGTTTTGCTTCAGTTTTCAGCATTTTTTTTAAAGTCGAGAACAAGCAGTACTGTTTACCAAAGTGCAACAAAACACTATTTCCACTTGTGTACTGTGCTATTCTGCTGTGCCACACCACCACCTAGAGGTTATGAAGTGGAAAAGCAGAAAAGAAAATGGCCTTGGTGTAGTGCTTGCATCCAAATTCTTTGTTGAAACCAAAATTAGATATAGCCTCACAAGAAAAGGCAGACACACACACACACACTTTAAACAATCAGCAGTTCTTTCTCCATCCAGAATAATCTGGGGACACAAAAGGCCACTGCAAACAGAGAGTACTTCCTTGGGAAGGCTGTGTTTTGATCTACACAGATTATATGTAAGCACAAAAAGAATTTATGGAACAGAAAATGTTTACTGTTGATCAAACTGCTGTTGGTACCACGAGAATTTGCACAATGGGGCTTGTGCTTTGCCTTCTCTAGCCTCCTCCAGACAGATTCTTTGGCAGCCTGTAAGGTTTTGTGGTTTTGTTTGTGTGTAGGTGAAATGTTTGGCTTTTTCACAAAGCAAAAGTGTCGCATGTCTTGGGATGACTAAGACCTAGGAGTGATGCAGGACTGGTAACTCATACAAGGCTGCACGAAGTGCAAATCTTACCATTTGCTAAGATATGCAGGCTATGCTAAAAATGTTCTACTTTAACAAAGCGAGTATGTTTGCAGAGCTGGGGCGTATCTGTGAGTAGGAGAGAAAGGAGGAAGTAAGAATGTCTAGAATGTCCTTTATGTGCTGCCCAGTGGAACTTTTCCAGATTGCCTGTGGCTTCCTGGTCCCAGGGACCAGAATGGAACCATCTCTAGCCTGCTACAATCTACTTACTGGGCACTACCAGGGAAAAAACATGGTTGCATCCGCCAGGTCTTGGACTCCAGAGTTACAGCAGTTGGAGCTATCCAGAGCACAGTCAAGTCCAGGTGTATTGGATAGTTTCTGTAGGTACAGCTCAAGGGTGTGAACAAGTTTCTGGGACACTTTTGTACAACCACCTTGGCACTGGATCCTTGCCCTCCTGACTTATAAAAGCCAACAAGGAAGGGATCAGGGAGGTAGACGTGGTCCATCTTCCGTCCTGCCTTAAAGAGGAGATGGTGAGACCACTTCTCCAGAAACCCTCCCTTGACAAGGAAAATTTAAACAACAGGCCAGTAGCAAAAATTTCTTTCCTGGGCCAGATTCTACAGAGGGTGGTTGCCAATCAATTCCAGGCACTCTTGGATGAAGCTGGTTATCTGAGTTTCATTTCAACCAGGGTTCAGGCCTGTGTTCGGCCCACAAGCAGTCTTGGCCACCCTATAGAATCACCTGTGATGGGAGTGAGACAGCAGGAGTACAACCCTGTTGCTACTGCTGGACCTCTCAACAGCTTTGAGTACCATTGACCATGGTTTCCTTCTGGAGCGGCCAGCTGAGATGGGAGTGAGCTGCACTGCACTGCAGTGGTTCTGCTCCTACTTGGAGAGCCACCTCCAGAAGGTGGTGCATGGGGAATATTGCTCAGCCCCTTGGATTCTTCAGCAGGGAGTTCCTCAGGCGTCTGTTCTGCCCCTCATGCTATGCAACATCTACATGAAAGCACGGAGGGGGTCATCTGGAGTTCTGGAGTGTGTTGCCATCAGTCTGCTGGCGACAGGTGGCTTTTTTTTCCTTTTCATTGTCAGCAGGTGAGGCTGGGAATGTGCTAAACCAGTGCCTATGATAATGGCCTGGATGGGGGCTAGCAAACAGAAACTCAGTCCAGACATGACAGAGATTCATGCTGTTGGTGAATGATTCCTTTGACTGGATGTGGGGTGCTCAACTGTTCTAGATGGGGCCACACTCCCCCTTAAGGAGCAGGTTCGTAGCTTGAGGGTGCGCCTTGATCCATCTCTGTCACCTGAGGCTCAGGAGGGACTGGTGACTTCTACCAGCTTTGGCTGGTGGCCCACCTGCGCCTCTACTGGACAGGAATGGCCTGGCTTCAGCGATCTCAGCTCTGCTAATCTCTAGAAATTTAGTATTATTTTCTTTTCTTTTAAATTATTTTTAATTTTTAATGTTTTATCTATTGTATTTAATAATTTTATACTATGTTGTAAACTGCCCAGAGAGCTTTGGCTATGGGTGGTATAGAAATGACACTATTATTAATAATAATAGAATGGCCTTGCTGGACCAGGCCCAGGACCATTTAATCCAGTGTTCTCTGTATCCACGTGCCCTGCTTAACAGACAACCTGCCATCACTGAAGGCATCCTTTGTTTAGGAGCTACACAGTCCAACTCAGGTTTAAAGGTGAAGAATGCTCAGAAGCTGGTAGAGCAGAGAGGCGCATTCGCAGACAGCATGTGGACGGCAGACTCTCCGAAAGGACACCACTTCCTGGACAGTCTCCTCGCTGTGTTAAGATGGATTGCATTTCGGTTTAATTTAGAGGTGAGGAACATGTGACAGTTCCCCTCCAGCAAAATTTGGAGCGACCCAAATATAGGTAGGAAGCCAGATGAGAAACCGGCACCTAGAGCTGCTACATAGCACTTCTTACTTAGCTGAAAGACATCTATTCAGCTAAGTTTAATTCTTTTAGTGCTCTGCAGCTGCTGAAGTGTCGGCCGTAAGTGAGCTAGACCCCTTAGGAGCTCCATAGCAGCCCGTTGTTTTCACACGCACACGGTCCCACTAGCATTGCACATTGTGCGTTCCAAGACGACATTTGGCTTGCTGGAGCCCAGACCCCACCTCTGCCTTGCATGCAGCGCTTCAGTCAAGGTACTGCTCTAGCCATGCCTCTGCGGCCTGGCCAGATGTCCAACAGCGGTTCTTTTCGGGTGGTGCTCAGAACAGTGGCACAGGTTGCCAGATCTGAAGGACTGCCTTGCCCTTTTCACACCACTATTTTGCTTGGCCATTCCAAGGCTGGAACCCAATGACCCATGGCTACATGGCCCCATCAGTTCTTCTAAGCAACGATCAAGAGTTTGGGTGCATTTAAAGTCCTCACATGCCAAGTTGTAGCTCTGGGCTTCAGATTCCTGGCCCCAAGTTTCCCCACAGAAGTAACATTAGGAATTAGCACTCAACAGTTGCTCAGGCGACATCTCATTTTGAAAGCCAAACCACCAAGACAAGTGGCAAGACCTAAATTTAGCTCATTTCAGGATTTCCAGACTTTAGTATTGCCATTGCAGAAGGGCTGTGACGGTTTGCCCCCTCTTATTACCCCCTTCCCCCCTTTAATGTCTGGGGCCATGTTAGAAGAATTTATAGCAACTTTGGAGGCTGCTGTTATTTCAGCTGCAAGTATTCCTTGAGCTACTGTTGCATGTACTGTGTGCCCAAGCAAAGGCAGAGCTGCTCAGTTCCTTATTTACTCTGCAATGAATTCTGATCCCCTTTTTCACATTTGCATCATTCCCCAACCGCCCAACATTCAGGCAATGTCAGCTTCACACAAATTGCTAACAGAACCTCATTTTTATATGATATTTTACTGCCAAAAATTATCCGTACTAAGCTCTCACAGGCAAGCAGCTTGTTTCTCAGCCAGATAACCTGCACGGTTCAGATGCCTCTAACACACCGCTTGGCTTTTCCCGATTCCTAACCATAAAGTCCTGATTTAGCCAAGGAGATTCAGAACAGGAGATCTGGGCTCCAGTCCCAGCTTATGCAGGGACTTGAACTCAGCTTTGGGCAGGCCAGTTACAGCCACAGGCTACCTGCCACAGGACAAGCAGCTTTGGGGAGCAAACGTTTCTCAACAGGAGAAGGGGCTGCCCCCCCACCCCTCAGCACTCAAAGGGTGCGATGAATTCGGCCCCTCCACCATTGCTTTTCATTTCTGTGCCAGGGTTGGGGACACGCTTTCAGCCCCAAAGGGGGGCTGAAGAGGTGGAGTTAATATACCCCCACATACCAGCATGTGTCAGTATAAGGATGTGATCCTACGCATGTTTAGCAGAAAAAAGTTAACCTGGGAAATGGTACAATCTGTATTTTTTTTCCCCTGAGGAAACACGCATACTACCAAATTCTAAAGTTCTTAACTGCCAATAACTAAGATTTTTAAAGTTTAGAATGGTGGGGGGGGAGCTATGCGAAAATTGGGAAATTACTAGATTATCAGACATCAGGATATGTTCAGGAAAAGAGGTGTGGCTATAGGGGCTGCTTCAGGATCCCACAAAGTGTGAATTTGATCCATGAGCCAGCAGTCCCCCATCCCTACTAAGTGCTGCCCTTCAATAATAATAAAGTAATAAAGTCAGGGTGGAGTAACAACAAAACAATAAAATGCTCAGTGAGCTTTCTATAAAAGCTGTTAATCAACTGTATCTACTTCTGAACTCATTGTAGAACTGAGATTCAAGTACTACACAAGGAGCTCGGCCTACTGAGAAAGTTGGCAGTATGGGCCCCCACCCCACCCCACCGTCATGTGCATTTGGAGTTGGTAAATACCTAAACAAAGAGGGTACCAAAAAATAGTAAGGTTGGTGCCAGGTGTCCTCAGTGGGGACACCATGCCATACTTGGGGGGCTACCACAGAGAAGGCCCTCCTCCTTGGACTTCCCATGGAGGTAGTATTTCAAGGTAATGCTCAGATGCTGAGCATGGTGTCTTTTAGTAAGGAACAGTTCAACGCAGACAATGAAGAAAAACACAGTAAAAGATGAACTGCTTCAAAAGTGGCAGTGAAGCTCAATGCAAGACAGCACAGGTAAAAATGAGCATTAAAAGCTTGAATGAAAACCTTAATCCAAATTGCTAACAAGCATGAAACCCTTTCAAGCCTTAGACCCAAACAACAACAGGGCAGGGACCGGGTAAGCTTTCCTGGAGAAAGTCTTCTGCACTACTGAGAGGTCCTTCCCCACAGGTCTCCACCTGCCTCCTAGCAGATGGTGGAGGCACCTGGAAGAGGGCTTCTGGAAATGTTCTTTGTATACAAGCACACCTGTGGATCACAAACCCGGAACATCTCCTCTAACTTGGCCTTTCATTCCCTATCTGTACTGGTACAGCAACTCCCTCAAATGGAATAATGCAAAATAGATACAAATGGAATAATGTGTAAATAAAAGTAGTGGGTAAGACTACTGATCAGGTGCTAACAGGTGATGCACAACTTCCACTGGTCTCCAAGCTCCTAGGGTAAAATGGAGGTGGACTGGACAGCCCTGGAAAGCCAGGGCATGCTCAAACAGGAACGCCATCCCCCAGTCGCTTAGCCAAAGTGGCTTTGGAGCCACCCCCCAGAGTAAGAATATTCCAAATATTGTTCACACCCGTGTGGGCTGGGAGCAGGCAGTATCATCACATACAGCATCTTAAAGAACAAGGACCGACTCTGTGGTGCATCGATTTCCTTGATGAGAGAAGCCCACTGTCGCAATCGCCAGGAGTAAATATGCACCAACAGAAACTCCTTGGGTGTTGCATGCAGAGCAGAACTTCTGGCATGACTCCATCATGAGCAAGTTAATGAGCATGCTTTGTGGCGGGGTAAATATTAGAGCTGCTATGCATTTCAATACTAGTCGAAGCAGGTAAAATGAGGGATTAAGCAATGCAGCAGCAGAGAAGTGACAGTAGCTTAGAGAGTAATTTAAAAAGCAGCTCTGGCTGGACGTACACAGTAGCTTCTCCCAAGAGATAACCCATTTCCACACATACGGATGGAACATAAAAACTGCCTTGCTGAATCATGCCAAAATCAATCTAGGCTAGCTTTCTGCTTCCAGGAACAGCCAAAAGATGCACCCAGATGTTCACAGGTAAGTTTCCAGGGTGATGGCCTCCCCCACTTCTTTGTTCCTAAATGCCCTGCTTGATTACATCCTCTCCAAGAAAGGCTACCTGGTCAAATCCTGCTTTAAAGATGAAGAACCATCTGAAGGAAGGGATTGGAGGTGAAGGTGCCCTGGCAACAAACCACGTGGCCACAGACTTCATTGAGTCACAGTCTTCCCTGCTATGGTGGGATATTTCGCTGTATTTAAATTATGGCTAATAATTTCATTATTAAATAAAATAACTGTTGCTAATTAGTTCCGCATTTTGGGTCTGTGCCCATCGATTAGCGCGTGTATCTCACAATGCACAGCAGAGGCCTCTTCTGCCCTTTCTTGAGCGACAGATTCCTCCTGTTTGGGGAACGGGCCAGTGGCCGCCGGCCCGGCAAAGGGGGCACTTCTGACCCCAACAAAAGCACTCCGGGCAAGCCGCACGTTGGAGGCTTTCGCTGGGTGCCGAGGGCCGCATTTTGCAATGGCAACTTCACCCACAACCCGTTGGCCTTAAGCTAACATGTCTGCACCAAAGTCACACCCCACAACCTCAGATATCCTCGCATTTTGCTGAGGGGTGCGTTTGTTTCCTCAAATTCCGATTTAAAATCTTGAATTTACCGTACTGGCTTTATGGATCATTAACTCCCCTTTTGCGGATAACTAAAGGGTGAGTTGAAAAAGTAGAACTCAAAAGCCAACAGGACGCCTGAATGTACTCCTCTAAAAGGAAACTCCAGTAGATTTGGCAGCACCAACCCTCGAGGAAGCGTACTGACATCACAGCCTTTGCAACACCGTTCAGAAGACCTTATGCACACAGGCAACGGAATCGCTTACCATCTTCAAGAAACCACAACCTTCTTCGTCTTTCATCGCTGCGACTGGATCAAGGGGAAAAATGCAGCGCAGTCATTTTTCCACGGATGAAAAGTCGTCGCTTTAAAAGAAATTAAGACGAATTTTCAGCAAATCCAATCCCGAATTACTTCAGGGCAATTCCTGGCCACGTGACATCGCTTCTCGGCAGACCGCTTTTTCTTCTGCAGCTAACATTTTTGCCGTGCTCCTTTCGTTTAGGCCAGATGGTTCTCCTAGCTAAGCTTCCCGTCCTACCACCCGGCCCGCTGAGCAGTCGGACGTGGGTGAGGAAGATGTTATTTCGGCGATGCTGCCACCAAGATCGCTGCTAACCAGTTTCCTGTGCTGCAGGCAAAAGCTGAGATTCCGAGCTGCTCCTTTGGACTTTTACCGACTCGCCTCTGCAGCAGGAAAAATAAGGAGCAACTCCAACTCTTGCTAGCTTTTTCTGCACGCACGCACGCACGCACGGAAAAAGTGTTCAACTGTTTAGATAATCTTCTAGCATCCACTCATTGGTTAGCTGGCTGCTGCTATGTTTATGTAATTGTATGGTTCGCTTCAAATCTGACACCCCTTTGCCCAAGGTTGAAAAGAAATGATTCATTTATTACTATTTTTCCCCGAGGTGGGGGAGGGGAGGAGGGGAGGGCCGCGGGGAGAGAGGGAGCTCCGACACACTGTTTGGTTTATCCTTGGTGAAAACGCCTTTCATAGATGCTTGTGCTGAAGGCATTTGGGAGCGCGCGCTTTGCCGAATGAACCGGGTGCGGTGAACGGCGGGGCTCCATTTCGAAGGGGAGGCCGAGAGAACGAACTGGACGTTGACCGAAGTCCTCCCACAACTTTCACGGGAATTTGCAACAAGGATGTGACTCCAGTGGTAAAGGATGCGAAGCTTTTGAAGGAGGGATGAGTATTGTTGTTGCACAGCCCTCCGTATCGCTCAGCCAAAGCACACTCAGCTGCCTTAAGAGTTTGTTCAGCTGTTTGAAATCATGTGCTTTGCACTCCGTTTCCCTTGCTCTACCAAGGGCTCTTACCGTCTGAGTATTTCCAGATGCAGCTTCGTGCAAGTGACAAAAATATTTTAATTTAATTATTAAACTTATATTCTGCTATATTGGCCTGAAGGCCCTCTAAGCAGATTACAGTACAATAATAACACATTATAGCAATAAAATAATTAAAGCACACAATAATAAACAGTAAAGCAGAACAATACATGTAACTATGCACAACACCACACAATACCCCGTGTCCCCCCATCTCTCACGGCTGTGATTGGTCTGTCACAGAGCACATGGGACATTAGAATTTACAATCTCATATGCAAGTGCCCTGTGAGATTGGGTCATAGTTAATCCCCTTTTACAGATGCAAAACTGAGCTTCAGAATTTGTGACTTGCTTAACACCACACTCTCAGGGAACCATAGTGTGAGCTAATCAAATTATTGAACTGTATGATGTCAGGGTTTCCTAAACTTCTCATAGATGGGGTACCTCATTCCTACCCCTTCCCACCCCGAATTAAAATTGAAAGAATACTTCATTCTTAAAGGGACAAAATGCATTGCAAGCAAGAAAGAACTGCCCACTTGCAAGGCATCCTGTTGCAGAATGTTTGCAAGAAGCACTGATTCTCAACTAAAAGGAGCTGGAAGCAGCGGCTGGTCCAAACGCACAACAAAGTGGGTGATTCTTCTATTGCTTTGTATCAGGAATGCATGAATGCTCCCATCGTGTCTGATGCAGAGATGCAGCTGAATTGTCTGCCCTCAATGGAGTTTTTTAAGGAAGCTGCAAGGCTGGAGCAGTAACTAGGAGAGCTGCAACAGGCAGACTGCTCAGTGGGAGAAGTGTTTTGAATATCCCGATATATTTATTGCATGGTGTGCATAGTTTGTTTAATTATTCCCAGGATTTCTATCCTGCTGCTCAACAAAAAGGCTCCTGTGGCAGCTTATTAAAATTTTAGAATCAGAGAGAGAGCAATCCTTTGGCCCCTAGATACTATCTGGGCAACCCTGATCCAAGGCCATAGAGAGTGCTCTGACCTTCGTGGGAGAGTTGGTGAACCAATCCCACACCCTTTTGCAAGGTCAGGAACTTGACCTCAGAAAAGGGGTTTTTCCATTGGATGGGAGTGAGGGATGCTGGGAAGGCTACCGTCCAGCCTCCATCTCTCCCCCTCCAAGATGCTGGAGCCTGCCTAGCAGAAACCAAAGATTGCCTCTGCCGCTTCTTCTGCACCTGTGCGCCGGATGAGGATAAGCCTCTGAGCCTGGTGTCTTATAGCTGTCAAGGATGCAACCCATAGGATTATGCCCTAAATTATGCAAAAGAAATACCGTTATGCTAAGTTTCAAGAAATAAAATTGTAAACAAAAGATAAAACGCTTTACACAGAAGATTTGGTTAATGTATTAGCTATACGTTAACCAGAAATCTATGGATGTCTCTGCTTGGCCGTTGTGTCTTATATGCCATCCGCTGAAATGTCAAAAAGCTTCATTAGCCCCTCAACCCGTTAAACACATGTAAATTATGTAAATCTGACATTCTGTCAAGGCAGAATTTCAAAGCAAGGCAGGAGAAGGGGACCCAAGTACATGAGAAGAGCCCGTAGCCCGCACTGTTTGGTTTTATTTCTTAGTTAAGCTGTTTCTGTAACACTTGATACCCCAGGATTTCCAAGTGGCTTACATGAAAACTATGTTTGATATAATGTGATGTAATTACATTTTTCAGATCTTTTTATTTATTTTCAGAAAGTACAATGAAGAGAAGAAAGTTTATAGGAAAGAAAGTGTCAAGAACCATTCCAGAAATTTGGAGTGCAATATCCTCATTTAAACACATGTATAATAAATAAAAGTCTGTCAACCCCTTCCCATGCAAACTGTTCAATTCTCAATCATAAATTTATCCAGTCTATAAAGTTAGTTATAAATTATAACTTTGCTTTGGTTTAAAATGGTAATCACAAACATTTGTAAAAATTATATTTTATTTAACAATTATTTAAATTGCTCATAATAAGCCTTCCATCCCTGAGTCTTTAACTGGTCTTCTGTTGATATAATTAGGTAGCTCCAACATTGCTACATATTCAGCAAGCTTGTTTTTCCAATCTTCAACAACTGGGCAATCTTCAGCTTTCCTCTTTGAAGCAATTATTACTGTTGTTGCTGTCATTATATATGTAAATAAGTATGTCATAAGTTTTGGAATAGTCTCTGGGACAAATATTCAATAACGTTTTCTTAGCGTTCATTGGAAAGTCAATTTTAAGTATTTTCTGCATCTCGGCATGTATCTGTTTCCAAAATTTTTTAATTCTGTCACATGTATGGTAAAATATTCCATCTGTCTCTTTAACATTTTCCTTTATAATTTTTGTCCATTTTCTGTATATCTTTCAGGGTAATATACCACCAGAAGTACATCATATAGCAATTTTCTTAATGCTTGGCGTGCAGTGAATTGTATGCCCTTCATCCGTAAGACTTCCCATTGATGGGACAATATTTCTTCAAGATTCTGTCTCCAACTCTTTATACATAATTCATCTTGTTGAGTCTCAGTATATTTAAACATT
Organism: Varanus salvator macromaculatus; assembly: GCA_023646645.1. NCBI lineage: Eukaryota > Metazoa > Chordata > Lepidosauria > Squamata > Varanidae > Varanus > Varanus salvator. Next base: position 13,419,745 of record JAIXND010000786.1, read on the forward strand.
TGTTTATAAATACGTGCCAGGAGACGGTCTGCTTGATGTTTAATTGTAATTTCAAAATCCATCAGGTTTCCTATTATGCCTTTTCCAGTCTGAATTTCCTTCTTTAATCTTGAGACTGCTTGATGATAAAGGAACCATTCTGTGTTTTTTCCTCCATCTTTTAGTTCTTGCCATGACTTATTTCGCCCTTGTTGGTCAACCATATCTTCATATGACAGAAGATTGCTGTTTTTCCTACATTGGTTTCCACAATATGCTTCTATTGGTGACATTAGAGGAGAGGTTGGAGGCTAACTCTTCTCCTCACAGAGCACCAATTTTTTATTAACCATCTCTAAATACATGACTATTATCTTGAGTCAATACTGTTTTAAAATAGATTCTTTGATCCATAATGGATTGTGTATTCCTTCTTCCAGATCTGCTATTTCCAATTTCACTAATATTTCATTAAAATAAAAAGTCCATTCTGTAATCCACACTAGGCCAGCCATGTGATAGTATAATTTAATGTTTGGTACTACAAGGCCTCCTCTCTCTTTTTTATCTTGTAAAACTTTAAATCTAATCCTTGGAGGTTTTTTCCATTACAAATGAAAACATTCAATTGTCTTTGCCAATATTGTAAAAAAATTTCCCTGTATTGTAATTGGTAACATCTGAAACAAGAAGTTCAGCTTTGGTAATACATTAATTTTTATGACGGAGATTCTACTCAGCCAAGAAACTTTTAATTTAGACCATGTTTGTAAATCCTTTTGGATCCTTAGTCAGGCTATTTTAAATTTATCAAGAAATAAGTTGTCATTATTGCCTGTCACATTTATACCTAAGTACTTAACTGGGTTTGAAGTTATTTCCCAACCTGAGACTGTTTTTATATGTTCCTCTTCTTTTTTTGTTAGAAATGTCAATATGATTTTTGTTTTCTTCTCATTGGTTTTATAACTGGAATAAAATCCAATTTTTTTTATTTTGTCCATAATTTTTTGTATAGATACATGTAGATTTAAGATGGTCAGCACTATATCATCTGCATAGCTTTTCTTTTTATATTCTTCTCCATCTATTTTTAAGCAGTTTATGTCTGGATCTTGTCGAATTTGCTTGGCTAAAACTTCCGGCAGAAGGATGAATACAACTGGAGATAATTGGGCATCCTTGATGGGTCCCCTTTTCAGTTTAAAAACTATCGGTTAACATTCCATTTATAAGAATCTTAGTATGTTGCTTAGCATAAATTGCTTGAACCCAATTCATAAATCTCAAACCACAGTCTAGATATTTAAGAGTTTTCAGTAAAGAGGACCAAGACATGTTATCAAAGGCCTTTTCTGTGTCTAGAAAAATGAATGCCACTTTTTTCTTCTTCTTACAATTTGATGCAATTTGACAGGGGATGCAGGGCATTGTACTGGGGCATTCCAGGGGCAACAAAATGGCAACTGGAAGGGGCACCAAGTGCACCCACAAAATTCTCCCAGCTCCCAAAAATGCAAAAGAGGGGAGGCATTGTACCTCCATGCCTGACGCCAAATTTGAGAGGAAGTTCTTTCCTCAAGAAATAAAAATTGTCCTAACAAGCAAATACAGAATTAGCCACTGAATGTAAGTTCCGAGCATGTGTGTCCCATCTGTGCAAAGCAAGTCTTTTCCACCAGACAATGCCCATATTATCTTTGTGAAGTCTCACATCTGCGAGGGACCACAATGCTCTGGTCCTGGAGAAGCAGCGTAAATTAACAGTCCTTGTTTTCAAGCTTGCATTTCACTCCCAAAGAGCAATAAAGCCATCCTCATCCTTTTTCACAACATCTTGGATTTATTCATCAAGTGACTTCTCATGTTCTTTTCTCGGCAACTCAGAAAATCAGCTGTAAGATTCCTTGAACCAGATGCATTAACATAGAAACATAGAAACAGAGCGAGTCAGAAGGGGCCTCCTGGGCCATCTAGTCTGACCTCTGGCACCAGCCAGCTCCGCTCACGACATGCCCACCATGTGGACGTCCAGCCTATCCTTGAATACCCCACTGATGGGGCCTCAACGACCTCCCGTGGAAGCCCATTCCCCGCCCTCGGGGTCCTGACTGTCAGGAAATGCTTCCTGGCATCCAAATGGATCCTTGGTTCCCTGAGCTTTGCTCTGTTGGAGCGCGTCCTGCCTTCCTCTGCAGGGGAGAACAGGTCTCTACCCATTTCCATGTGACACCCCCTCACATACCTGTATGTTGCCAACATATCCCCTCTGAGTCTCCTTTTCTCCAAGCTGAAGAGACCCAGTTCCCTCAGTCTTGCCTCATACGGCATCCCCTGCAAACCAGCCACCATCCTTGTGACCCTGCGCTGCACTGACTCCAACCTGGCTATATCCTTTCTGTAATGAGGGGCCCAAAACTGAACACAATACTCCAGTTGTGGGCGCACCAGAGTCATGTAGAGTGGTAGTAATACCTCTCTTGATCTAGAAGCCACACTTCTGGCTATGCAACCAAGGGTGGCATTCGCCCTCTTGACCACCGCATCACACTGCTGACGCATGTTTAGCCTGCAGTCAACCAGCACCCCGAGGTCCCTTTCACAAATGCTGCTCTCCAGCCACTTGTCACCTAACCTGTACTTATGACAGCTATTCCTATGCCCCAAGTGCAAGACCTTGCACTTATCGACATTGAACGCCATCCTGTTGTCTCCTGCCCACTTCCATAGTCTGTCCAGATCCTTTTGGATCTGGAGTACCTGCTCCTCAGTGGTGGCCACTGCTCCAGTTTTAGTGTCATCTGCGAATTTGATCAGCAGACTGTTCACCCCTTCTTCCATGTCGTTAATGAAAAGATTAAACAGGATCGGCCCCAGGACAGAGCCCTGGGAGACCCTGCTTCTCACTGGCCGCCATCCCGATGATTCCCCGCTAATGGTTACCTTCTGCTTTCAGTCTGTCAACCATGCCCTTATCCACCGGACAGTGCTTTGGTGTATCCCAAAACTCCTCAGTTTCTCCACCAGGATATCATGGGGCACTTTGTCAAAGGCCTTGCTGAAATCCAGGTATACCACATCCACTGCATCCCCTCCATCTAGCCATCTCGAAACCTTGTCATAGAATTCCACAAGGTTTGTCTGGCAGGACCTGTTTCTGCGGAAGCCGTGTTGTGTGGCTGTCAGCCTCCCTTCCCTATCTAGCATCACTAGCTCTCTCTGTATTATGAGCCTTTCCATTGTTTTTCTTACAATGGATGTAAGGCTAACCGGTCTATAATTCCGCATGTCCTTTCTTCTGCCCTTTTTGAAAATTGAGACCACTGATGCCACCCTCCAGTCCTCGGGAACTTCACCCGTTCTCCACGAGGTCTCAAAAATGGAGGCCAGCGGGCGTGAGAGAACCCCTGCCAACTCTCTAAGTACTCTTGGGTGTAACCCATCAGGGCCTGGTGCCTTTGTAACGGCCAATGCCCTGAGGAGCCCCTCGACTTCAAGGGGGGTGACTCTAATCTGTGCCCCTAAGTCCCCAGCCTCATCTAATCTCCTATGCGGATATCCCCCGTCCTGCTTTGGGGAGAACACAGAGGCAAAATAGTCATTTAGTTTCTGTGCCTGTTCCCTCATATCAGTCACTGGATCTCCTTCCTCCTTATTTAGTGGTCCCACCACTTGTCTCCCCTTGCTTTTCCTATTTACAAGCTGAAAGAAGCCCTTTTTATTGCTCTTGATATTCTTGGCAAGTCTCAGCTCGTAATCAGCCTTAGCCTTGTGAAGAATCCTTCTGCAACGGGCCTCCTCCTCCCGGTATACCCTTTTGTCTATTTGCCCCAGTACCCATTTCCTACGGAGGCTCCTCTTTCGTCTAATCCCTCTAACCACCTCCTTTCGCATCCATGGCGGCACTCTCCTCTGCCTCCCCACCTTACTGACTAGAGGTGTCGTCAGGGCTTGTGCCTGCAAAACCTCCCTTTTGAGTGCCATCCACCCCTCCTCAACTCGCTTACCTTCCAGTAACCTATCCCAGGAGCCTTTCCCCAGTCTGGCCTTCAGTTGGCCAAAGTTGGCCCTCTTGAAGTCCCAGCTTCTAGTGCTCGCCCTGCTGCACGTCCCCAGTACCCTGATCTCAAAGCAAAGGATGGAGTGATCACTCGCATCCAGAGCTCCCCTAATCTGTACTTCATCTATCAGCTCCTCCCTATTGGTCAAGACCAAGTCAAGGATGCCCCCCCCCCCAGTCACCTCTCAGACCCTCTGTGTGAAAAACCCTCCCTCTATAGCTTCTAGGAAGCGACGTGACCTGGCTGTCACCGCCGAGTGAGTCTCCCAAGTAATATCCGGGAGATTGATATCTCCCCTAATTACTGTGTCTCTCCCCCGAGATATCCTTAGAATCTGGCCTGTCAGGACATCATCCAGGGTCTCAAGTTGACCTGGAGGGCGATAACATACCCCCACTGTCAGGTCTCTTTCCCTGTCAAAACCCCTAAGTTTCACCCAGACTGCCTCTACCGAATCCCCATCTGTGCTGCATTCTCTCTCACTGCATCCTATCCCTTCCCTGACATATAAAGCCATGCCCCCACCTCTCTTCCCCTTCCTGTCCTTTCTAAAAAGGTGATACCCTTCTATGTTCACATTCCAGACTTGCCGTTCATCCTACCAAGTTTCTGTGATTCCCACCAGATCATACCCTCCTATTCCCAGGAGAGCTTCAAGCTCTTCCTGCTTATTACCCATGCTCCTAGCATTGGTGTACATGCACCTCAACTCCTTCCCACCGCTTCCTTTCCTTGGAGTTCCCAGCATCCTCCTTCCTCCCATCCTCCCTGGTACCTGGCCCCTCTCTGTAGGAGTCCTGTGAGTCCCTGCAGTATCTCTAAAGCCCTGCTCCCAGAGCCCTGATCCTCCCCGCACACTTGTCCAGCGCAGACACGTTACTGGGGGACCTGAACCCCCCCCCCCGGCTCAGTTTAAAGTCTTCCGGACGAAGCTCGCTGGAGCATCTCCAAAGGACCTTTTCCCCATCCTCGTGAGGTGTAACCTGTCCCTTGCCAGAAGTCCATTGGCAAGAAAACGAGTGCCGTGGTCGAGGAACCCGAAGCGTTCCTTCTGGCACCACACCCTAAGCCAGTCATTCACCTTGGAGGCCCTCCTGGCCCTTCCTGGCCCAAATCCCTGGACAGGTAAGATTGACGAGAAGGCCACTTGGGCCTTCAGTTCCCTGAGTTTCTTTCCCAAGGCCTCAAAGTCCCTTCATTTAAGCTTCATTTCCCTGCCTCAAATTCCCTAGGTAAGTGAGGGGGTGTTTTCCCCTGTGGAGGAGGGTAGGATGTGTTCCAATGGAGCAAAGTTCAGGGAACCAAGATCTAGGGTGGATGCCAGGAAGTACTTTCTGATGGTTAGGACCCCGAGGGTATGGAAGGGGCTTCCACGGGAGGCGGTTGAAGCCCCACTGGTGAGGGTGTTCGAGGACAGGTAGGCATGCCATGAGTGGAGCCGGGGGTCAGACTAGATGGGCTGGGAGGCCCCTTCTGACTCACTCTGATTCTGTGTTTCCTTTTTTTTTAAGTGGGAAGGGTGTCCCTCATTCTCTGCCTGAGCTCTCCTGCTCAGACTGACCAGAGGCAGTCCTGAGGCCAATCTCAGAGACTAAAAGAGAGGCACCACAGCACAGCGCTTAAAGTGCTGGCTGAGGAGATCCTGGTCCCCGGGCCAGTCGCTAATTCCCAGCCTAGCTTCCCACCCAGGGCTGCTGTGAGGATAAAATGGAGAGGAAAAGGACCGCAGGAAGCTACTGAGGATTATTTGGAAGAGGACAAAAAACATGCCACGATTAAAGACGCAAGGAAGGCAAGCAGAAGCGGGGGTTACTGCTCCATCCAGAGCCAACGTCAAGCCCAGGCAAGGCGTCCACGTAATATAAGCACAGTCCAAGCAGCGCAGTCTTCTTAGGAGGGTGCAGTGCAAGTGTTCAGTCCCAGGACACCCCAGAAGCCAACATGCTCGCTGGCCCAGGACCTCTCCATGCCTGGAATGGATGACTTTTCCACTCACGCTTCAGCGCTCCACCCAGAGCGCAACTTCAGGCCATTAGGGCTGCTCATGAGGAGGACCCTGCTTACAAGCCTACCTGCAGTCACCAGGAGCACCTTCTCTTCAGGCAGGCACTTTGGTACCTGGCAGTTAAGTGGGCTCTTCCTTGCTCTTCCTTACGATACCTGAGCTCCCTGCAGCTAGGGCCCTTCTCAGCGCATGGCCCTCAAGTCCTGAGGGGCAAGCATTGTATATTTATCTGGAACTAAATGGAACTTTATTCTTGAGCCATCCGTTTCTTCTGAGGTATCTTTGTCTTTGGGGCTCTTTCTTCTTCCGGCTCAGCTGTAATCTTGTCCTCCTTGAGAATCCTCTCCGTGTGGCAAGAAGAACTCATCTAGGGGTTGAGGTGACCGTGAGCCCATTGGCTGTGCATCTGGGGCACTCTGATAACCTGAATGTGCTCAGTTACCAAGCAACCTCATCAAGGCCCGAGTTCAGCATTGCTGTCAGCATTTTGAGTGAGTGCAAGATGAGCTCGGCACTCTCTGCCGGCCAGCACCGAGTCCAGCCCCACTGTCTGGCTTGAACTCACCCGCCAGCTCCAACATTGTAGTGACAGAAGCGCACACCCTGCCTCTTCAGAGTAGCATCCTTCAAAACTCTGGTGGCTTTCTCGAGGCACATTCCCCTGAGAGCGTGGGCAGCCTCACATGCATCCTTGAATTAGATACGAAGGTTGTTGGAACCGCTTGACCTGCATAAGTTTCTGGGATTCTCTGGATCGAGCAGTGGACTATTTTCTAAGCTTATCTCAGAACAGCCATAGCCACTGTGTGGCCAGTGTGAGTGTCGACTCCTGCCTTCCTCTGAGGACCAGGTTCTCCTTGTTCCACCTCAAGGCCCCCAGACAAAGGCAGCTCCTCTTGATGCTTCTCTCCAGGGGCTCTCTATGATCCTCCCTCAGCTGCCGAACTGCCCGTCTTATCCAGGATAAAATGCTTCCACCTAGGCAGCAGTTAAACCTTTCCACCAGCTTTTTGTGTTTGCAAAAAGCACACTTTGCCCATTATATAAAGCTCAGGCATGGCTCATTTTTTCCTCTCCTGCATTCAGAGTCCAGCACAGCAAGAGGACTTTGTGACATCCTCCAGATACTTGAGGGCTTGGTTAGAACTGTACAGATCCTCTAATAGAAAACAACTCAGCTTCCAACCACACCCTCATCAGGCCATCACAGTGCAGATGGCTTTCCCATTTTCTTCAGTTAGGTTCAGACTAAACGAGGCGAAGCTGGCAAATTCTGGGAACTATTAATAAAATGTATCTATTGAAGTAACTAAGGAGATGGCTGGCTATCTACCAAAGAGGTGGGCTAGCTGCAAAACACAGTAATTGCAAAACACAGATTATTTCTACCTGGAGTGTACAATTTTGCAACAAATTGGTTGCTTTTATTGCTAGGTTCCTTGCTGTTCTTTGCCACTTCATTGCACGAAATCCGGCATAGCTACAGAAATTGCATCTCCTTTGCTTTCTGCCCATTTAAATTGTTTCCTTTAGTTAACAAATAGCTGTGCCCATCCGGCCTGTCAGGAACAAAGTGCTCTTTATTTTGGGACTCTTTGGGTATGCAGTGTTAGCAGGACTGGCACACAAAAATTTGGGAAACTGACTTGTACTGCGAGAGACCACGGGTCAATCTAGTCCACCAATGTCAAAGAAATCCCCAATGGAGTCAAACGAGTCAATTTCTGGATTCTGCAGCTGACCGGCTTTTTCTGCATCATGTGGATTCTGCGGAGTGGTTTTCCACTGAGAGAAGGATTTGTAGTCATTTATATTGCCACCAGGGCCCATTTGTTCCCTAGCACAACTGTGCATTACTGCAGATCCACATCCTCACAAATGTGTGAATGCACATTGGAGGAGGGGCCTGTGGCAAGAGAACTCAGGTTTCTTGCAGGAAAGCAGGCAGGGTATACATGTGAATGGATGGATGGATGGATAGATAAGCACATAACTGCATTTGTGCAAGTGCCCAGGCGCTATTGTGCTTCTATGCTGAAGAAGAAGAAAATGCTGGCAATGAGCAGATTTTTGAAGAAAAGTTGCCTGACATTTCACGAAACACAGATGGGGCAGATTTCACACACATAATCTATATTTTTTGGGTCAGCATAGTCAGTGAGTGGCTCATCAGAGTTTCGAGCAAGAGTTTTTCCAGCTGTACCTGGATACGCCAGGGACCGAACCAGGGCATGTTCTGCCAAAAAGTGATGGTTCTGCGCCCCGTAGCCGGTGCACTGATGGAAGCAATTACCTGGTCACGATCACCCCACTGCCCCACACATGGAAACATCTCATCTTAGAGCTACCTCTTGATGAAGTTCCTACATGGGCGCTACTCTAATTGCTACTTGGAATCATCATTATTTTTATCGGTTTCCCTGCAGCTTCTTACAACAATCATGAAGAGGGAATAGAAAAGTACACATGAGGCACCTGCTTCGATAATTTTAAGTAGCTGCAGCCCATGTAGCTTGGAGACTTTTGTGGATGGAAGAAAAGATGTCTGATCTAGTTTGGCTATGGATACAGTCACCACTTCCCTGAAGTCATGCATGGTGCATGGTAATTTGGTGACTGAAAAAGAGATTGGAATATTCCCATCAGTCAGCGTGTTGTGCGCATGTTTTCTGGGAATCTTGCCAGAGTGTGCACACATAGAAACATAGAAACAGAGCGAGTCAGAAGGGGCCTCCTGGGCCATCTAGTCTGACCTCCAGCACCAGCCAGCTCCGCTCACGACATGCCCACCATGTGGATGTCCAGCCTATCCTTGAACACCCGCACCGATGGGGCCTCAACGACCTCCCGTGGAAGCCCATTCCACACCCTCGGGGTCCTGACTGTCAGGAAGTGCTTCCTGGCATCCAAATTGAACCTGGGTTCCCTGAGCTTTGCTCCATTGGAGCGCGTCCTGCCTTCCTCTGCAGGGGAGAACAGATCTCATGACACAGTGACACAGTGCTAGGAAGCTGCGAGGATGCTTCTTCCAGGAGCAACCCTAAAGCATGGACGCATCTAGTGAATTAGCTCAGTCGTCAGCCTTCTGCTGGACAATGCATGCAAAATCACAACGGACTTGGTGGGGGCAAGGAATGGCCCCTTCTTGTTGTGTGCATCCTGCTAGGTTCCATTGCAATAAGGGTGTGCCGGTGAGCCAGACTTAGTCAGGATTGGGGCCACAGAAAGGGAGGGGCACAATTGAAGCCCTCCTCCCTCTGAGGCAGGCCCCCCTCCCCAGGTGCCCAACTTTGCGGAGGAAAGTCCTCCATTTAAAGACATCCCCATGAAGGGCCATCCTGTCCAAATCTAGTTGAAAGCTCAAGCGCCATAAGAAGAGCCTTGAAGCTGCCTCATGCAGCACACTGAGCACCAGCCATGCAGACCACCTGGCGCAGGTGACCTCGCGTGGCATTTCTGATCACACTCCTATAATTCCAGAGGTGCATCCATGCATCTCAGTCACTGTAGCCAGTTCATGCCATTCCCTGTCCTCTTTTTGGCAATGCATTGGAGGCCACCCAAGTCCCCCGGACACACACATCCATTGTTTGTGTTTCGGATTGCATTCACACAGGGTGCAGTCCTCCGCATGTTTAGACAGGAAGAAGCGCTGCTGCAACTCCCAGCAGGCGCCAACTGCGACAGGCCCAGTCCATCAGTAATTCAGGGAAAAGGCGTTTGTGGCCGTCCTCTTACTCCCATTCGCTGCTCTGTGTCAGGCAGCAAAATGCCTTGGGAAACCCTCATCTCCCTCCATCATTCAGGTTACAACCTCGACCTCTTCTGGGGGCATCCCGGCTGCCATCCAGGCTCCACCACTGCTGCCCCCCACATGCTGCATTTCCCCTGGACAGCCATTGCAGCCACCTAGATGGAGCAACAGGAAGGAGGTGGGGTGGAAGGGGCATCCTTCCGTGGCCCCAGCCCCACACCAGGCCCCTTCTTGCCTCTGACTCGCATTTTCAGAAGCAGCCCGCACAGTCCTTCGGGCACCAGCTGCAGTGGGAGTGGAGTCCCAGCTGTGCCATTGCGGCATCTCAGTGCTGGGACCCTGAAGGCTCCAGAGGCCTTCCAATGAGGTACGTTGGCCCCAGGACGGCCCTCTTAATTTGCTCTTGTTGTATTTTTACTGTCAAAAATGAGGAAGGGTGTTTGTGAAATTCCTGTGTTTTGTCTTTTTCACGGCTTGCTGCTTTGTCTCAGGCAGCAAAATGTGCTGGACAAGTCATGTCTCTATCAGTAATTTAGGATAATTTGGAGTTACTTTACAAGATCAATGCAGGGATTACAAAAGTAAGGTTCCTAAAGCACTCGAAAACCGCTACTGCTCACAAAAGGCTGCATTTGCTTCTTCAGCCTTTCCCCTCTCTCATTTCTTACTAACACATCTGTTTTGTTTGGTTTGACCAAGCCGAGCCAGAATTGAATGTGTGCCTTTAAACAAATACTTCCTATGTAGCCATTTAGCAGTGTTATAATGTGCCCCATTCTTCCCAGTCTGGTTTCTAACGCAGCTCTAATGTTTTGTTTTTCTTCTTCCTTTTTGACCACTGCTGCATTCTGAGTAGAAGTTTCCACTAAGCAGTGCACAGTAACGCCTTTTTTTCCTCGAGTGGTTAATTTAGAAATGAGTGGATGTGTGTTTAGCATCCCTCCAAACTTGCTTTACTGCATGCTTACCTACACTGGATTTCATCAGCCAGCTCTTGATGGCCGACAGTTCCCTCTGCTATTAGTGGTGAGGGTCTGTTCCCTCCTTCTGCCTGCCCACCCACCTGATGAACATCATTACAATGTTCCGATGTCTCACATTATGATTACCATTATTAGATATGATCCAGCCAAAGCGGAGCACTGAAAGTTCCACGGATTTCAGTGGGAGAAAGCGACGTGTGCTTGTCTCCCACTGAAATATACCAAATTGACCTAAATATACCAAACTTGGCTTGGCTTGTGCCAGTTATTAGAATACTAGCCAGAGAAGGGGCAGCTCGACTGTGGCCTGTGGGCCACCTACAGTTCTTGCTGACCCTCAGTGGGCCCTTTGCCACCAGCTGTGTGGCCCTGTGACTCCACTGTCAAATTACCCACTTGCCTCTTTGGAGCAGAAAACAGATTCTGAACTGGCAAAGTTTGACAATTTGCTGCTTTGTAGTGCAGAGTGAGTGGGGAGAAGGTTGCCACTCCCGCGGCCCCGGAATTCCATGGGGTGCCAGCTGCATTCTGTAGAAACCCCAAGCACTGCGCAAGATTGCCCGTCCCCCCAGCTGAACACAGGCAAGGCCTTTCCCACCAAACCTGGCGCCGGGTGGGCTCAAGAATGCCAGGTGGGAAGAGATACGCTGGGCAGGCAGCCTGCTGCATTTCCCCCATCGCACTCATTGCTCCTCAGGTGGGGAGCCGATGCTGTGCACACAAAAGCTCCCAGGTTCAGTTTGAAGCATTGCCAAGTAGCCCTAGGAAGGAGTCGTGGCTGAAACCCTGCAGGGCACTGCCAGTCAGTGGCAGAGAGTGAAAGTGTTTGCCTTCGGTTTGTAACAAGCGACAGTGCTGGTTGCACTGGAATTCCAGGCACTGCGGCTTATTATGGGCAGTGTCTGGGCGCTTCTAGACACAGTGCTCCTAGTACCATCAATTAATTTTTCCTCAATGGATGTTCTGTGCTAATAAACGTGGTGAGGCAGAAGTGGGAAAATATGGGAGCTTTACAAGTGGGAGTTGATGACATCTAGATTCTGGTAAATTCCTTGAAGGAGATAGGATGGAGGTGAGATATAAGCCTCATCAGAAAGCACCCTGAGTTAAAATAACCCCACATCAAACCGATTTCATATCCTGGTGCTAGGGTGTGTGTTTCATTAAGTGCCTTTCTTCCTTTCCCTCCTGAGCTGGAGCTCCTTTTGCAGTTTGCTAGATGGGAGGAAGGGACCTTCTTTTGCTTAAATTTTAATATGCGAATTCATTAAAACACATGCTCATTTTCAAATTCCATCTTGAGGAATAATGTTGAGATTGCTCTCAGCCAGCCTGCATAGGTGAAGACTGTCTGACAATGAGCAGCTGAAAAGTGTTCACGCGGATACTGGATTGTGAGAACCTGCAATCTGACCTGTGAAAACTAAAAACAAACTAAGAGCCTGAGCTGATCGCACCATGGCCGGTTCATTGTCACAAACTTGGCCAAGTTGGAATCAGCACCTCTGCTGCTTGGGGCACTGTCTTTGGCTCCAGAGCAGTCCCCTCCTGCTTGCTGAGGTCCCACTTGAAAGCGCACTGCAAGACCGAGCGACAGTCCGTAATTTCCAAGCTGCGCTAGTGGAAGGACTGCAAAGCAGGCCAAACAGGAAATGAGGCGCTCACCTGTAAGATGGGGCCCCTTTGGCCTTTGACTCTTCAGAGGTGAGACCCCCTGAAGGCCAAGTTCTCAGCGGCACAGCCACGCTCCCGCGTTTGCTAAGAGCAGAGGTGCCTTTCGGAGTGGGCCAGATGGCCCTGGAGCTCCTGCACACTCCCGAACAGAATTCTCATGGCCGAAGACCTCCACACCGGCCCACTGGGCCAACTGGTGCATTAGGCAGAAAGCAAACCTGGCGGAGGTTCGCGCATACCTCTGAGTTTTGGTGGTTTTCACAGTGTATGAAAAGAAAAATTGGGCGTAAATCATTTCAGAACTGTGCCTAGGCAGAAACTGCACACAGATGTGCGCGCACACAGATGCATGTTTCTTTGGTGAGTGCCTTTAAGTTGTCCCACTCATTCAGAATGATCCATTTATACAATCGACCTTATTTTTCTGCAAAAAGAGAAAAGCCTCCCTTCCCCACCAAACCCCATGTGTTGTTGCCCACATGTGAAGAACAACAAGAGCTTTCAGTTGAATGTATGTCTTTATAGAATGTGTTGCTCTTGAAACTACACAGCTTATAGTAGTGTTGTGTAAGAGCTGTAACGTTCGGCATAAATCAACTTTGCCCACTGGAGCTGAACCTGGGGGAAGGGAGGAGGCAGTGTGTGTGTGTGCGTGTGCGTGCGTGCGTGTGGCGGGGGGGTGAGCGAGTGAATGAATGCTTTGTTTGGAAAAATAATTGCTTGCAGGGAATGGCTGAGCACGTTTGTGAACATGCGGTATAAAGCGTCAATGGCCAGTCCCCATCTCCTTGTAACTGCCTTCTGGAGAAAGCAGGCTTTTGTCGGGCGGGCAGTGTCTTTCTCTCAGTGTGTTTATGCAAAGTCTGCCTTGGAGCCTTTCACTTCCACTGACACCTGGAGACAAAATTCCTCAGTCACCTATAGCCCATGGAAAATAACACAGATGGCCAGAGGTTTTAACCCTCCAACCTCCAGGCAGACTTGGTGTTAGATGCAAGAACGTTTGCGACTAGAATTCCGTCCACCCACAAGAACCACAAAATGGTGGCTTGTGGGAAGAGCACTGGAGTCAATTGTGAACCATGCACTGATATACACAACTTCCCATGCTGAGCTACCACAGATCAGGGATCACACTGGAAAAAGTGGCTTATTGATGCTCCTATTGATGCTCCTATTTTACAGATGAGGAACACTGTGGCAAAGAGAGACACAATTCACACCAAGGCCATCTGTGGCGGAGTACTTTGTTCTTCTGAGTTCCTTTACTCTGGTTAACATCAGCCTTGGCAATCTACTGTAAATCGCCCTGAGACCCACCTTTACATCCCGTCCTGCCCATCTCCGTGCTTGAGCGATTGGCTGACACTGTGTTGAGCATTTTCCCTACCTCTTTTTCAAGCATTCCTGTTCAGTATGAGAGAAAAGAGTTTGCTTTCCAATCTGGTCGTGAAGAGAATGCTGAGCTCGGGTCTCTTGCTTTCACCCTCCCTGGAGTGCATGAGAGCCTTGAGCAGCCACCTCTCCATCCCTGGCGTCGTGCGCATCGGGCATCCTGTGGCAATTCCTCCAGAAGGCCATTTCCAGATCTGGAAGTGCAGGAAGCCTGGAAGGTGAAAGAGCAATGGAGAAAGGCGTAGTAGAAAGAAAACAGAGACAGCCTCCTCGACCACTTTGCAGTGAATAGGAAAGTAAGTTCAAAAGCAAATTATAGAAGGCCCTAAAATACTTAGGCATCACACGGGCTCCACCTCTTCCTTGGAGGAGGGTGCAGCCTGGTTCCCTCACTCCTGCATTATGCTGAATACAGAACTGGGGTCAGGCTGGTGCACCAGAGCTGAGAAACCCTGATGGCAAAAGAGGGGTGGTGTTACAATGCTTTGCAGGAGTGATCCCCACCTGTGAGAAAGTGCTGAAGCAAGTCTTGTCTCACCTGCACCTGGAGAAATGCAGTGAGATTGTCACACACACCCATCCGTCACATCAACTTGCTAAAGGCTCTACCCAGAGAGGAAGCGTGAACGGACGGTTGCCGGGTGGTTGCTCAGTGAGACACTGGTGCCTAAGGCCGCGGAAGGACCAGATGGGCTCCGGCTATGCGGGGGGAGAGATGCTGCACATTGTCCCCAAGGACAGGGGAATTCACACTCCCAAGGACGAGACAGGCGATTGGGGCGATAAGGGCAAACGGTCCTCACCTGGCGTCCATCTCATGCTGTCACCCCATGAGCCCCCTAGCCTGGGCTGGGGGGAACTAAAAATGAGGGCCTGAAGGGGCTCGGAGTACCCCGCTGAGGAAAGGCTCTGATCTTGCTGCCAGACTCTTTGCTGAAGAAAGCCGTGCCGCCCTGTGTTGTTAGTATCTATGGCTGGTACAGTATTTGTGTGTCGGACTAGGCTAGGCTAGGTTAGGCCGAGCTTTGATATTTTGCACCCAAGGTGGCCAATAAGGCCTGGGGTCCTGGGGGGCTTTGATCACCTGTGAAGTGTATTAGTGCTGCTCTCTGAATCCCCCTTTCCTTCCCCTCCTTGTGTCTTGTCTTTGTGTTTTAGCTGTTTTAGTACCCTCCACCCCTATCTTTTACCCTTTTAATAAATCCCCGCGTCCCCAGTGCTTGTGTTGTCATGTGCTGAATCCAGTGTCTGCTCCGGGGCTCAGGGACCAGGGAAGCTCTGGGTGAGATTCAGGCTCCGCTGGCAGCGGGAGCGTGGCACCTGCGTGGCTGTCGGCTGTGCCCTCACCTCCTCCGCCCACAGAGAGAGTGGAAGATTTCAAGAGTCCTTTTGCTCACAGCTCGAGTTTGAATTTTCTGTGTGGGCAACTCCAGAAAGAGTGTGCGTGTGGGTGGCTGTGGAGAGAGAGAGAGAGCGCGCGCGCATGCATATGCACGTGTGTGCGCACACGTGTGTGTGTGTGAGAGAGAGAGGGAGAGGGAGAGACTGAGAGAGAATGTTTCTTCAGATTGCAGCTTTACACCAGCCTGCTCAGAAGTCACCAAACAAAAAGGAAAACAATTCACTCACACCGGGGGCAGCCCACCCCTCCAGAGAAGAGAACGTTTTTCCCCTGGCCAGCTCGCCAAGGAGTTGCCAGGACCTGGAGCCGCCCGCATGGAGCACAGCTTTCATCTGAGCTGGAGGAGTGCCAGAGGATCCACCCTGGGCCTGTGACTACTCTGCGCTCGCCCCGAGAGGTGCCTCAGGAGCTGGGCCAGGCCCGGCCCTCACCCGCCCAAGGCCCAGCGGAGGCATCGGAGGACAGGAGGCCTACCTCTCAGCTGCTCTGGCCTGGGCTGAGGTCGCAGCGGTGACATGGGAGCCAAAGAGGGGCTGCAGCTGTCAAGCTGCCAAGTGTACGTGTAAACATGCCAGCTCCCAGGATGGGGTGTTGGGAATGAGGGCAGCGGTTGCTCTTGGCGTGCACTGGCAGGCCATGCCCATCTGGATCCTGAGGCAGAGGAGGAGGAGGAGGGAGCTTGGGAACATGGAGATCCAGACTTTGAGATGGCAGAAGGGCCGCTGATCCCAAGGCCTTGCTCCCCAAGCGCTCAGGCAGGCTCCAGGTGTCCCGTGGGGGCATGGGAGGGGAGCTCTCAGAGTAAGCCGAACCTGGTATGACCGCTTGAACCCATCTCAAATGTATTTATTTAATTCCTTCTTCGGTGGTTATTCTTTTGGATTCCATGGCAAAATAATGGAAGGGATAACGGACATGACTGCAGCAGCGTTTCACACCCTGTGGGAACAATAAGGCAGCTGGCAGAGGCAAATGCAGCTCTCCAGGTAGCCCAACACACTCCTGCACCTGCCGTAGCCCCAGCACCTGCATCCGTCCCTGCTCCTTGAAGGAAGTGCTCCATGGATCCTCCAGCTGAATTTGAAGGAAACTGGGAACCGTTTTTGACCTTCCAAGCTCAAGTGGAACTGCATGGGAAGCTCAGGCCTGACGATTTTCCCAACAACCAGCTCCGAGTGGATCAGCAGGGAAATGGGCCACTGCGACCCCTGACTGGCCAGTTACCTGGAGTTCGTAGCTGCTGTGCGAGTGTTTTGGGCATGCCTGCAAACGGAAACAGCGGCTTGGGAGAGTCACCATCTTAAACAGAGAAAAGGCTCTGCTGGCACCCACTTCCAGCTTCCGATGCATGACATGCATTGGAATGAAGCAGCCCGCATGGCACAATCCCAGGAAGGATTGCAGGCCAAAATCCTGGCTGAACTGAATTGACCCACTCTGAATTTCCCCCTGCTTGATTCAGCTCTGCCTCCAGATTGACAGCCGGTTGGACAAGCATCGGCTGGGGTGCAGAGTGCCGGGAGCTGCATCCTCTCCTCACCGCTGCCCCTGTGGCCTCCACCTCCCTCCCAGCCCCCTTCCAGAACCCGAGCCCATGCAGCTGGGGCTGATGAGACCTCGCCTCCCAAGAGTGGAATTTGATTGAAGGGGACTGCTGGATTGGGCTACTCCTGTGTCCAGAAAGGACATTTGGCAAAATATGCCCTCCTGCCCCCCATGTCAGAAAACTGCCCCCTGCAAACGTGTTAGGTACCATGACACTGTCACAGATGCAGCAGAGGTGGCCCAGGGACTTGGATTTTTCTTCATATGCACATTTGATCTCAACTCTCCAAACTCCTGGGGAGCTGGAACTTGGGCTTCTGCACTAGTGGAGAGCGGAGCAAGAGGGAATTTCATGGATCTAAATTCTGCCAAACTGCTTTCTTTACCAACTGTTCCCTTACCATGCCCTCTTTCCATGGACCCCACTCAACAGTGAACTTTAGAAGGCAGACTGGTTTAATCTAAATCTATCTCTTTAACACTCTGCTTTGGAGACCATGCTGGGCAGCTTCAGTTTTCCCAGGTAATGACTCACAGTACCCCATTGGCTGGCTAAACATGATCCTCAAACTTCCTGCAGGGAGAACCTTGCCTTGAATGTGTGAAGGGAGTAAAACTTGGTGCACAACAAGGGGTAGGCAAACCAGTGCTCACCAGATATTTTGCACTACAGATCCTGTAATCCCCAGTCATTGGCCATGCTGGCTGGGCCTGATGAACATAATAGCCAAACCATCTGGAGGACTCCAGATTGCTTAGCTGCACCGCATGACATAGATTGTGAAAGAACTCCAACAGGTTGGAGGACCTGGGGGATTCAAGGGTGGCCAGGGGTCCTGCTTATTCTGTCTGAAAAGCTATCAGTCCTTTATTTCAACAAGTCTTCTATTTAATGGGTGGTGACCCAGTCCAGGTGAAAGACCTGTAAGGAGAGAGACTGAGAAGCTGAGAGGGAGGTGGCCTCTCCACACTTAGCACCTGGATCCAGGCAAAGCAAGACCTACAGGTCGCCAGGGCAGAGGAGCCACATGGGCATGGGCCATGCTGGCTAGAGATGATGGGAGTATCTAGAGGGGGACAAGCTGGTGGAGGAAGAAGGAACGACTGGCTCTCCCACCACACACACCACGCAGAAACATGTGGTTCCCCTGAGCTGCCCAACCACTTTTGTAAACTTCTGCATTTCCTGGTGCCTATGGCAACACTTTCAAAGCTGTTGCTGCCTCAGCTGGGAGCTAATCTTTTCTAAAAAGAAAGTGCTGCTTCAGAAAAGGAGAGTTTCTACTAAGGAAAACTCTCAGCTGGAGCTCACTGGACAGCCAGCTCTGCTGACAACCAGATCTGCTCCATACATCCAAGATCTGGGTGGTCCGGCTTTGCTCGGCTTTGCCCTGACATCCATGTCTGGCAGGTGAGACTTGACATAAGTCAGAAGACAAGATATGCAAATATGTAGCAGGAATGCCTGCAGACAAAATACTCTGTGCTGACACCGCTGGAAAGCAAATACTCTCTGTGTGCTTGCTTGGCCCTGTGAGTGATCCTATGGCCCCTGGCGAGGGTCCCATGGACCACAGGATAATTTAGATTCCCCCACCCCAGGGCCAGAGGTAATGCTCCATGCTGTAAGCCAGTGCAGAAGGCTGCCCACAGGCCAAATTTGGTCTGCCAGGCCAACCCAGCTATCGCACAAGAGAAATCCCCACTGTCCACCCTGCTCCATGATCAGTGATAACATTCTGCCACTGCCCATCCAAACTGGAGCTGTGCAGTAACGGCTTGGAGAGGAAGGAGCGAACTCGCAGCATTCAGAAACCAGAGGAAATTCCACCAGCGGATTACCACCTTTTGCCTAAGCTCAGCACAGCTGCAAATCACCCTTTGCTGTGCACAGAACGTGGGGGACGTCTGGGGAAGATGTCTGCATTAAGCAAACGCAAAATTGCCTTCCTGCGTTGTGTTAAAGTGGAAAATGAATGAATAGGCAGGGGGAAGGGCAAGGCAGAAAGGGTATGTGTTTCTTCAGCATTCCCTGGTTCTGCCCTGCTAAAGTGTACTCACATTTTTCTTCTATTTTTTCTAGTGGTTTTCCCCAACAGCTGTGAGGAAAAACTGGGGAGCAGGTGTGGGGGAAAGGACAAACACCCCCTGCACGGCCATTTCTCCCAGTAAATGGCATTCCTTATTCATGCTAGCTGGCCAGTGCATGCTTTGGAAGCATCGCTTATCTCTAGCATAACATTTTGTTCCACTCTAAAAATCATTAAACTGAAATACACTGTTCATCACCTTTATGTCTCTCTTTTGTTTAAAAAGATGCTACCATCTAGTGGGCACAACAGAAAATGGTAACAAGAACACTAATGGAACAGAACTTGCGAGAGTTTCCTGCCTAAGACGGGAGTCACGTCTCTGCACGGAGTTCCTGGTTCTGCGCCCTTGTCTCCTCTGAGGGAGGCTTGGGTCGATCGAACATGGTGGTCTCTTCACTGCTTGCATTTCCAGTGACCACTATCCAGTGATTCTTGTCTTCTTCGGCTTTATGGGAATCCAGGTAGGTGTGGCAATTGACTTCATATTCCTTTCCAAAGTATGTCCTGTGAAGGAAAGCAGCCGCAAATCTACAATGACAGCTGTAAATTTTTGTAATCTCAGCCTTACCGTCACATGGATGTTCTATGCATTACTTGACAATTGGGAGCTGAATGGTAAACTTACTAAAATAGAATTATATTTGAGGCACAAGTGTGCATGCACACGCACACACACGCACACGCACAGAGCACTGTTGGTAATGTTAGATCTGAGTGGTTCCAAATGAAGTTTTTGTCACACCACAGTATTGTTCAGTGCTTGTTGTCATTCCCCCTGGTGGCATCCCATAGTTTTGAGGAGTGTTCTGAACTTTTCAGAGCAGGGGATTTAGTGTGGTAGTACCTGGCCCACTACATGGATCAATGTTCTCCCAAGATTAAACATTGCTCAGCACTTTTTTTCAATTTTTAGATTGTGAAGATAAATCTGCTTGTGAGCCTTCCCTGTCCGATAGTCTCTCTGTGTGTCTGTGTGCTTCTGGGAGTGATGGCTTGCACAACGGAGCTTTCGTGCTTCTAAAAATAACCCCAAATGAATGGGGAGACTCATTTCAGGGACAAAGTCAGCTGAGCTTGCAGAAAGGAGCTCCACTGACTTGCCCCGGTCTAGAAACCAGCATTTCTGGGGTTATTTTTAGAAGTACATAAGCCCCATTGCACAAGCTATCATTCCCATAAACGCATTTAAATTAATATGGCCCAACATATTATTTTCATTGGGTTTATATGTTTTTAATTTTATGGTTTGTGTACAACATTTGGAAATGTGTATATGCAAGCAAATTGTACATGCTTGTAAAGAAATACATAGAAGACTTCCCGGAATTATATGGGTGGATGCAGATAGCACTGTCATCTTCTTGTAAATCACCCATCCTCTCCCATCCTCTGTTCCCCATACAGGAGAAAAGCATAGGATGACTGCACAAGACCTTCCATGTACACCCAGCGTGTGGACAAACATAGCAAGTTGGCTCCCGTGATGGTGCGTGTGCAACTGAGCTAGTGGGCGCCTGCATCTTTTGTCTGTGCTTGGCATCCCGTTGCTCCTCCTTGCACTACAGCTGGAATTAAACCAGAAAGTCTCTAATGAACCATATTTTCCCATTTCATCTGAACTGAAAAACTGATTACTCAGGCAGACAGAGAGATGGTTGTACAATTGATTGTACAGTGAAAGGCGGGATAGATGGACATGCTCAGTTGGCCATCTCATAAGTCATGTTAGAACCTTGTGGTTCACCTAGGAAAATTTCTCCAAAATATTATTCTTCTTTGAACATTTAAAAGCCAGTTATTTTTTAAATGGAATGAGAATGGTCAGAAAAATGTACAGCACTGAGAATTTCTCCCACTATTTGAGGAGAGTGCAAAAGTTGGCTTGAAACTCAACATTAAGAAAACTAAGATCATGGCATCCAGTCCTCTCACTTCCAGGCAAATAGATGGGGAAGAAATGGAGATAATGACAGATTTTAATTTTTTTGGGCTCCAAGATCACTGCTGACAGTGACTGCAGCCAAGAAATTAAAAGACACTTGCTCCTTGGGAGGAAAGCTATGGCAATCTAGACAGCATACTAAAAAGCAGAGACATCACCCTGCCAACAAAAGTGGGTATAGTCAAGGCTGTGGTTTTCCCAGTTGCAATGTATGGCTCTGAAAACTGGACCATAAGGAAAGCTGAGCGCCGAAGGATTGAGGCCTTTGAATTGTGGTGTTGGAGAAGATGCCTGAGAGTCCCTTGGACTGCAAAGAGATCAGACCAGTCAATTCTAAAAGACATCAACCCTGACTGCTCTTAGAAGGTCAGGTACTAAAGCTGAAGCTCAAATACTTTGGCCACCTAATGAGAAGGAAGGACTCCCTGGAAAAGACTCTGATGCTGGGACTGATTGGAGGCAAAAGGAGAAGGGGACGGCAGAGGTTG
The DNA here is from genome assembly GCA_023646645.1 of Varanus salvator macromaculatus. Classification (NCBI taxonomy): domain Eukaryota; kingdom Metazoa; phylum Chordata; class Lepidosauria; order Squamata; family Varanidae; genus Varanus; species Varanus salvator. The sequence continues at coordinate 13,441,066 of JAIXND010000786.1, forward strand.
AGGTGGCTGGATAGGGTCACTGGAGAGGTGAGTGTGGGCTTGGGTATACTCTGGGGGGATGGTGAAGGACAGGAGGACCTGGAGGAATATTGTCCGTGTGGTCGCGAAGAGACCAAACACACATTTGAAAGCTCATTTGCTTTTAACCGGGTATCCTGGGAAACCCTGCTGTTTGCAAGTGGAAGGGCCAGAGAGAAGAATGTGAGAGTGAACTAAGGGCCACGCTGGAGGAGAGCAAGGGTCCCCCTGATCCAGCATTCTGTTCCCACAGTGACCAGCCAGCTGCCTGCAGGAGTCCTGCAAGCAGGGCATGTGTGCATTTGCACCCTGTGCTCATGATTCCCAGCAGCTGGTACTCACAGGCATACCCCTTCTGCTACCAGAGAGACCATGGCCATCAGGAATCCTACTCACTGACGGCCACGTCTTCCATGAACTCATCCAGTCCCTCCTTAAAGCCATCCAAAGTGGTGGGCATTGCTATATCTTGTGGAAGTGAATTCCAGAATTTAACTAGGGAATCTGTGAGCAAATTCTTCCTTTACTCTCAGATAGGCGCTTCATCCTCTTCAACCTGCAGTTCCCAGGATTCCTAGGATAAGGTATTTATATGCTAAAAAATGGTACCTGGCAAATTTTGGTTCATAGTGTAGAGATAGCAACAGTAGGGTAAACTCTTACCATATCCAAAAGTTGCGAGGAATTGCCAGCCCCTGATTCGTATGGCTGTGGATGATGAGGATTTTTGTGTTAGCCTGGAAAAAAGAACGGAATGCGGGGAAACACTTGAAAGGGAGTAAGACGAAGGGTGGAGCACAGGGGAACATGCTTGCGGCGGCTTGAGTTTCTCTCAGTTTCTTATTTCCTCAATCTTAACTTTGGCTCACATGAGGTTTTTTTTGTCATGTCTGCATGGAAACACATACATCTTGCTGTGTGGATTTCCTGTAATATATACATTTTTATATGCCACTTTCCTAATATAATGCATTGTGAGCATTGCTTGCCCTAATACACACATTTTTGTTTGCCTTCCCCTTAATATGCACATTTTCGTACACCCTTAAAACAACAACAGAGAACTCGATAGCAAAATTCAGAGAAACTAAATTTTTGAAGGTTTTTCAGTTTGTAGGACTAAACTAATTAAAATGGGAACTGAATGAATTTCTCCCCCATTCCTACATACAGTATAACAACTTGTATGTAGCAGATACAGCAAACTTATGGGAGAGAAGAGAAAACATGGCCAAAATGGCATGATGCACGTAAAGATCTTACCGGAACAGGGAAGCCTTCATATTCCATTCGGTACTGAGGATCCAGAAAGGTAGCTTGCCAAGAGGCCAGGTAGGAAAGTTCATCTGTCATGAAGACAGACTGGTGGCTGGATTTCTTCGCCATATTCATAAATGTTTTGTGGTCACTCGCTAGAAAGAGCTGAAAAAAAGAGGCATGGGAGAGATTCCTTTGGAACTCCAGCCAAAAACACTGTGGATGAGCAGAGACAAACAGAGAGACCCAACCAGCCTGCTGCAGAGCACACCCTGGCATTGCATGGACAGGGGATCGCAGGCTGCGTCCTTCCGTTTGCTCATTTGCAAGAACGGTGGGGTGTGAAGCCGCCCTTGGTATTTCTCAGGAAGCTAAGGCTGCTCGCATGGAGCGCTTCGACACCAGGCACGCCTTGGGGCACTGCCAGGATGAGGCTTCCCATCTAGGCCCACAAAGATGGACACCTGTGCACTTACACAAGCTTAACTAAATAAATAGATTTGAAAGACATGCCAAAAATTCTATGCCTTTTTCAAGCGGTGGCAGACCAGTGGCAGCCCCGCCGACGCGCCGTGCTGCAACACCTTGGAGGGACTGTCCCGGAAGCGGCACGGGTGAGGTTGCCAGTCTTGCCCCTCCCCTGCCCTCCCCTGCCCTCCCTTGCTGCTTCCCTTCATCCACATCAGGATCAGGTGCCTGGGGCCAGACAGCACAGCAACCCATGATGGGTAACAATAGGCACAAAACCCGAGAACGGCCTGTGGTTTTTCAGGGTGGCTTGCGGGGGAGGGGGGGGGATGCCACCCTGCAGAGCAGGCCACCTGACAACCAGTTACCAGCCTCTCCCCACCCTACATCAGTCTCACGTGTATTCAGTTCCCTCCCATTACTCCAGTTCCCTCCCATTACTCCAGTTCCCTCCCATTCCCTCTCATTACTCCATCAGTCTGCAAAACCTTGTTTTGCCTCGTTTTCTGTTTTAATCCTGCACAGAAATGCATGTTCCATTTCATACCATTTTCTTCAGCATACACAATCTGGCTTGCAATTTTCCCCAATCTATGTATATTTCATGTAGCATATTATGGTATGCAGCATTTTCCTGATATACAGATTTTTGAATTTTTGTTTGCTCCCACGGCTAAGATGACAACACAAGCAAGCAAGCAAGCAAGCAAGCAAACAAGCAGTGTTGCTGTCCAGCATTCCTTCTTGCCATAATGGATTGGTTTGCGGTAACCTGGAATTGTGATCATCGGGGTGAAAGTGCACATATTTAATTACCATTGGCTCTGGAAACCCTCCTGCTGTTCCAAGGCCAAAATTCTGCCCAAACCTCACAGGTTCTCCCATGGCTTCTCCTTCAGTACTTTAAGAAACAGACAAAAGTTGATATTTTATTTATTCCTCATATAGCAGCAACAGTGCACCCTGCAATATTAGCTGCCCCAAGGAGCTTACAATCAAAAAGGTACATTTAGGAAAGGTGGGGATAATTTATCACCATGGTCACCGGCAGCAGCAGTATATGCTTGGTTTATTTAAATAAAACAGTAGTACTCTGTTTTTATTCAACAATCCCTGCACGGGCAATAAATATTAAAATACCCGCATTTGTGCAAAAGAAGCAAACAAACAAAGCTAAGCCAGGCAGCCGAGAATTCTGGGTTAGCAATGCTTTTCTCTGCAGTGTGCTCAGCTCCCAAGAAAAAGGGATCCTTCTTTCAGCTGGAGAGGCTTAGGAAGGGCGTGGGCGTAAGGGGTAGGTAGGCAACCCCAGCAGAACGGGGGAGAGGGGGATAGTGAGAGCATTAAAAGCCAGCAGGGGGCAAGGAGAGCCAGCTGAGAGCAACCTGCAGGGCTGCAGGCACTTGTACTCTCCCACATCCGACCTGATGGGGGTGACATTGTAAAAGATGGGGAGATGGAGAGGCAAACGATTTCACATTTTCAATGAGGCGGCGGGGGTGGGGGCGTGTTTGGAAGCAATCTCAGGAGAAAGAGTGTGGTTTTCCATGTTTGTGGTCAGTGAGGGAAGTCCCCTCTCTCTGTGCGACTCCTTCCATTCTTTCGTTTCTCTCTGTCTCTCTCCCTGCCACCTGAAGAACAGGGAGTATTTGAAGGACCCCTTCTCCCTCTTTCTTTTGCTACCTCCTTTTCTCTTCTTCCCATCCCTCCCTCTTTCATGTTTCCCCTTTCTTCCAGCCCTTCTGAAATTAAGCTGATCAGTTTTGTCATCCTGGAAGCAGTACTTATTGGTGGGAGGGAAGGGCACTTAAAATTGGAGAGAGAAGGAAAGTCACAGTTCAAGAACGCAATTACGTTTTCACCTTAAAATCTGAAATACGTTCCGGCCCACGGGGGTCACAGCTTTGCATGCACTCATTCCACAAGGGACCGGCAGCCTGGCAGATCTGTGCACCGAAGCTTCATCAGGATTGACGGCCAGAGACAGATTCCCACACACAGCAGGGTAATTCTCCATGGGCGATTTGTTGTTATCTGGGCTCAGCAACATAACCGTGTCACCAAAGTGAATAAACCCGTCTTTCGAAACAGACAACTGCTCCTGGTGTTAAGAGGAGGAAGGCCTGTAAGCCGCCTGTTCCATCTAGGCACCTTCCAAATGTTGTTGGACTCCCATCATCCCTCACATGGTGGCTGTGGCTGATGGGATATGGAGTCCCACAACCTCTGGGGAAGCAAGGATTATAGCATGTTTTGAATGTCCAGCTTAATCATTTCCTTTCTGAGATGCATTTTAGATCAAGCCACAGTTAACTGCAGACAAAATACTTGAATGTCCACTCATCCAACAAGCTCATTTTGTCAGGAACAACCAAGGAAGACTGGTGGCCATTGCAGTGGGCTTCTTCATCCATTGGAGATTTTACTTTGATATTTCTAAGCGTATCCTTGGTGCTCCATAGTGGTGAACCTATTTTTGGGATGCAGTTCAGCACCATGAAAGATAAAGTAAGGCTCAAAATAAAAGCTCTAAAGGAGAAGGCCGCACTGACGTGGGAGGTAGCAGCCGTCTCTGGGTGTCACCTCCATCAAGGCTAGCAGAAACAGCATCCTGTTGGAGAAATGTCATTGCTCAGGGATGAGCAGATGCTTCCCCAGAAAAATTTCCAGGTCCAGCCCATCCATCCATGCTTGAGCAGTCATTGCTGGGCTAGATGGACAAATAGTCTGGCTTTACATAAGTCACGTGTTTTATCCCAGTAAGGAGCCATAGCTCAGTGTCAGAACATCTCCTTTGCAAGTGGAAGGTCTCAGGTAGCAGGTAACAGGGAAAACCCGCTGCTAGAGACCCCGGAAAGCTGCAGCTAGTCAGAAGAGCTAAGAGGACCCCAAAACAGCCCCTACAGAACTGTGGGATCTGTGTGCCCCTCCAGTGGGGCTCACAAAGCTCTCCAGTCCTTGCTTCCTTCAAAATGGGAAATTGTTATAATATTAGCATTGGAAAACATGAGAGAAGCTTTCTTCCGCTCCTACTTTAGCTTCTAGCCATGCTCATTCCATCCCCTTTACCCTTCTTTCTTGCTATCTCTCCCTCCCACCCAGGCTCTAGCCATGCTCTTGCTCCTCCCTGGGGAGGCAGGTGCCTCCCATGGCACGAGAGCTCCTCATCCACTGCAGCTTCTGCATTGAGCTTTATGGGAGCTATCCATGGTGCTAGACCCATCCCAAGCCAGGTTCCCCACCCTGAAGCACCATGGATAGTTCCTCTAATGCCCCAATTTATTCCTTGCTATTATTACAAAGATAATAAATAATAAGGGGATACCTTCTTGTACAGGTGCTCTTTGATTTTTTTTGATCTCTGGATAAGAAGTTCTCCTCTTTCTCTTCTATATAAAAAGTCTTTCAGGCATTCCTATTTTCAAAATACTTTTTTAAAGTTAGCAAGTTGGCATTTAACATGCATCCTGTATGTAATTACTACTGAAACCCCAACTGTGAGGGACAGACCTGTAGATGGGCCGTTGACTGGGTTTGCACAACACATTAAGCCGGGGGGGGGGGGTTGGTGGGTTTCCTAAATCCAGGACTCTTTCTGGGGCGGGGGGGTTATAAGCTACCCTGGGGCGGCTTGCTTAGAAGCTACCCCAACAAGCCATGGCTTGTCATAAGGGTTAATAAATACACCCTGGTATATTGCTGTATCCCAAACCTGACACCATGATAGTTGGGACAAAAATGCAGAGGAGCCTTTGACAAAAGATGTACTGCTGTAATGCAGGGGGTGTGTAGCTAGCACTTCCTAATAGTTAGGACCCCTCGGATATGGAACGGGCATCCAAGGGAGGTGGTTGAGCCCCCATTCAAGGAAAGATTGGACAACCACATGTTGGTGATTACATGAGCAGAGGTGGCTGGAACCAGCGGTCAGACCAGATGGCCCGGGAGGCCCCTTCTGACTTGCTTTGTTTCTATGTTTCCATAATACCCTAAGGGTTCCCTTTCTAAGGGTGCTTTCCAGCCACATTTGAAAAAGAATTAAACATACTTAGCAGTGGACTGCAAAGATGCCATTTGACCTGAGCCGTGCCCATGCCGACAAGCGTCCACGCTGGTTTCAACTTAGCAGTGTGCTACCAGCTATTTTTACACTTTTTTTAAAGGGTGGGTGTGGGAGAAGCACCCTCTGCGGCAGGATCCTCAAGGGGCGGGGCGGGGGGCTCCTGTGGCACAGGGGTGCCCTCAGCTTCCCAGCCGTGGATACCACAGAGGCACTTTCTTAGCACAGTCAAGCGGCAGCCTATGCGAAAGGGTAGCCGCAGTTCAGGTGCTCCAGAAGATATTGCAGGAGGACTGGGGGAGGGGGAGGGGGAGGGAGGGGGTGCAGACAGCCCCTGCTGTACCTGATCATCCGTCTGGTGGAGAATGATGTTAAGCACAGTGCCTCGTGTGGTGTGCAACCCGAGACACTAAAAACCAGCAACCAGAGGCCTAGCTAGGCCTTTGTGCAAGGATCCTTCTCTCTCTCTCTCTCTCTCTCTCTCTCTCTCACGCGCACGCACACACGCGCACACACACACGTGCATGTACATCTTTTGAAACCTCCCAGGGATGCAGCCCGCCAAGAGTAAAAGAACGCAGGGACAAGGATGCATTGACTGATCCAATGCATTTCTGACCCTTCCACTCATAATGCCCATTCAAAAGGAAAACAGGCATGTGATGGACAAGCAGACACACCTCCACCTAAGCAAGGGAGGAAGTAAATGGGCTACGGGCGGTGGCTGGAGGAAGAAGAGCTTTAACTACCTCTTCAAGGTACACGTCCTCGTTCCAGTTGGCGATGAGCACTCCGGGGCTGTATTCCCGGCCGCTCATGCTGGTTCTCCTGTTGAACATCCTGGTGGAGAGGGGCTCCTAGGCTGCGTGGGGACAGAGCGAGCAGGGGCCCCCAGGTCGAGCACAAAGCAGCCTAGCGGAAGCTGGACAAACAGCTCCAAGCCAGGCAGCTGATCTGTGTTGAGTTTACAGGTTGCCATGGGGACTGTGCATGCTTGGGATTGGCCTTGCAGGAGGAGGGCTGCGAGCCAATCAGAATGGATGAGGAAGGAGGCGGGAGCTCTTTTGCATCTCTTCCCCCGTATGGCAGAACCGGGGTCAGTCAGGGAGACAGCAGGCAGCCGGGTTAAGTATCTGACGTGGGCTCGCTCTGGATCCCAAGATGATGCCGTTTACCATTTAAGCCACACCTGCAGGGCAGCAGATTGGAAACGGCTACCTTAAACCAAACGGCGACTTCAACCATTACACAGACATTTCTAGCAAAACTATTCCAGAGGAAGCCCAGGAGTGTAAGCCTCATTAAGTTCAACAGGATCTACTCCTAGGTATGTGCATTGGCAGCCTCTTGGCACGATCCTAGGCATGCTTACTTAGAAGTAAGGCTCACTGTGTTCAGCGAGGCCCCAGGTGAGCATGCATGAGATTGCAGCCTTTAAAAAAAATCTGGAAGGAAAAATATTTTCTTTCTGCCCTTTTCAGCTGCTCTGGTGCCAGTCAAATGCTCTCAAGCCTTCCAGTGAGGACAGAATTTTCCAAAGCATGACATTTTCTGCAGATAATTTAAGTCAGTGATTACCTCTCCAAGTTGAAGCCAAGTGGATTAAGCTGGAAAGTGAAGGTCTTGGTGAATACAGTCCTTTGCAGCTCAGGTTTTAGGGCTCATACTCAAACTGAACCATTATATTCTAAGGGAGATTTATATAGATGGGTGAGCGGTTTGTTGATTTTGCTTCTTACGAACTTGCCAATTTCATATTTCTCCAGACTAAGCACGAGCTGGAGTGCCATTTGGTGCGAAAAATATATGTATGTTTCCAAAAATCGCTCATTCACCTGGCGGCGGTGCAGCTTCCTTACCGAGGCAGAGAACTGTAATACAACAGCGCCATCTTGTGGTATATTTGGGTAAATTCACATTCTTGCATCTTGCATCATGCTCATTTTAAAGCTGGGTCACAAACCCCCCTGCCCAGGGACTTACTGTATGTAGCAGGATATGTAACTGTCCAGTTTTGCTTAATTGTATTGGCGTTGCCAGATCCCAGGTTTGGAAGCAACATGAGTGATGCAGAGTTTAGACAATTTAGAATACTCTATTGAAACTGACCACTAAAACGTTTCTTCGAATTTCAACCTGTTTCCTGCTATTCATATTATCCTTGCTCACCTTGTCTTTTCTTAGTATTATTACTATTGTTAGTATCTGTAGATAACTCCCCCACCTATTTAAAGTTCTAATAAGGATGGCTCATTTATCACAGAGGGATCGCTGTGTGCAAGTTGTAGCTCTGTGCATGGAACTTAAGCCCTTGGGGGTGCAAACCTGTGGCTCCCCAACATTGTCTAGGACCACAGAGAAACACTCTGAGCTTAGGGTGGAGATTCGGCTTTAGCAGCCCTGCTTTGCCTGGCAGCCACAGCTCTTCTTTCAGCACCAGCTGAGCTAAGGTGATGCCAGATGATTCTCCGCTCTGTGCTCCTCCCACCTTCCATCAGATGCCTGTAATCCTCCGAGTCTGGAAAGATATGGGCCGTCACATTTGATGGCACCCTGAAAGACAAGACACTTCCTACGCATATTTCTTTAGAGGCAGATTTATTCCCAAATGAACATGCAGGGGAGTGCTACAGAAGCTCTTAGTCATACAGAATTGGATCTCAGGATATTCGTTACTTCTTTAACATTAGACCGATGTTTAATTAAGTTCTGCTTGCTACAATTGTTCTGCAATGTGTTTAATGCACCTTGCAGTTGTTTAAAGAAAGCATGAAAGTTGTCTATTTCTCTGGTGCATACCTCACAAAACGGCACTCAGTGCAGCTTACAAAACAAGTTAAACAAGAGTCATACCATAAAATACATTAAAATACAATAAAAACATAGCAATTGCACAAAAATGACCTTGAGTCCGGTAAACCCATTTCCACAGTGTCAAAAACATGGACGACTCATAAAAGATGGTTTAGTTTTTGAGTTGTGAGCAGTGTCAAAGACTCGATTTGTGCTGATATGTACTGATCATTCTTAAGATTTTTAGGCGCCCCAGTCGAGAATGTGCCAGGCCCATAAAAGCATTCTGTAAGTTTCCAGAAATGACAGCTTGGACAACGACTACCAATGGCCACCAGTCCTGACAGCTGGATGCTATTTCCAGTGTCAAACACGGTACGCCCGCATGTACCAGTTGCTGGGTAGCACAAACAGGATGATGTTCCTGCCTTCACATCCTGTTTGTGGGATTCCCCTGGGCAGCCAGTTGGCCACTAAGTGAACAGTGTGCTGGACGGAAGGGCACCTTGGGCTGACCCAGCAGGGCTTTCCTTACGCTCTTACACCCCAAGTGGTATTTCATGTCTTCCATCTTACTCTTAGAAGAAGGAGTGATTGATCTTCCTTCCTTGGAAATCTGGTAACTAGTTTCCATGTGGCTTGCTTTGTTTTAATATTCTATCCTTGCTCTTCTGAGAAGTTTTATAAGCCAGAGTAGGGTAATATATTCCTTTCCAGGCCACTAGCTAGGCTTATGACCACGTGCTTAATTATGCATCCCTTTGTATGAGAGATGGAGCACAAGTGCAGGAAAGATAGTCTTCTACCAGGCGTACATTTAAGAAAGTTTCGTCTCTGGACTTCATGCTCTCACCCTCCTTCACTCTCTGGGCATCACAGCATGTGGTCAGCCGGCCCTGCTATGTGTTCCAGCAGATTTAACCAAGCAGATGCCTGAGCCTCTGCCCCAGATCCCTGCCTTGGCAGCTCTTCTGCATTCAGCTCCCCAGAAAGGTGTGTGTGTGGTGCTTTCCCTGCACCAGAGAAAGGCCGTGCAAGTGCAAACATCACTTAATTTTTACCTGTACACACCACATCTCCATTTTGCAAAACCGCACCAAAGGGTGAAGATCAGCACTGTAAATTGGGGTATATGCTGAAGTGGGAGGAGGGAAGGAGAGCAGAGGCCAAAAGAGCATTTAGCAGGCCACCAGTCCCAGTCCCCACCCTTCTTCCCCACATGCTGCTGGCAGCGGTGTGCATGGGAGAATGGCGCTGCTTGCACAGCACATGGGGCTTGATTCTGGTGAGCACCCGGCAAACGCTGGGTGTGCTCACCAAGCATCGAACTCTGAGCCACTGCAAAGTGGACCAGAGTCCAGGAAGACACAGCCAAGGAATTTGGTGGATTTTCTGCACAAAATGGATTCTCACAGATCCCTAGTGTATATCTGTGAATTGATGGGATGAATTGATGATTCATGAATGGTTAAACTGTGAAAAGATAATGTGATCATCTTTGTTGTGTTTTAATCAAATTATTCTGAATTTGGTTGCATGCATATATACTATCCGGAAACCATTATCGTGGAATGGTTTCATCTTTGTACACGCATCTTTGGAATACAAGACACCCTCTGGAAAGGAGGACACTTGGCCATCCCGCTTTCGACCTGTCCCTTGTGTTCTCTGATCCAAATTGCAGGGCACGTGCAGCTCCTCAGGTCCCGTGCTGGTTTGGTACGTGATGCACTCGTCTGAACTGATAGCTGATAGCATCCCTCCCCATACCTTATCCTGCTGAGAGTGTTCAGAGTCGGATGCCCTTCTTCCAGAAGCCTGTCTCACTTCAGGGGCTGCTAAGAAGTATGCCACGTCTCTTGGTGGCGATGCGGGGAAGGAAGGCAAGCGATAGCATCCGAGCATGCCGCACCGCTGAATACCTGCTCATCGCTTTCAGCCAGCAAGGTCACATTTGTCTAGGAATAGATCAAATCAGAGGCAAGAGAGGAGAGCAGACGATTGCTTGCAGACTCACAGTGCAACTGCATCATCTGGGGAAAACAAAAAGAAGCCAAAAGAAAAAAGATCCAGGGACTTGAGAGAATTGGGGAAATCTTATCCTGGAAAAGGTCGTTCAGCAAACGAAATGCAGCTAAAACGGATTCAGCCAGCCAGAGTTTTGGCAGGAAAGCTACCTTCCAGCGCCCATATGCCAGGCTAGCCTAATTGCCTTCTTCGACTGAGTTGCCACCCAAATGGCCAGAGGAAATACAGTGGACATTATTAACCTAGACGTTAGCAAAGCCTTCAACAAAGTGCTCCAAGACATCCTCGTAAATACATTAGCAGCATGTGGGCTTGACAGAACTACTATTAGGTGGATCCACAACTGGCTCCAAAGTAGGTCCCAGAGAGCGACCATCAATGGAAGCTTCGCAACCTGGAGAGAAGTTATGAGTGGGGTATTATTATTTATTAATGCTCTTGATGAGGAAATCCAGGGAAGGATGATTAAATTTGCAGATGATACTAAACTGGGTGGAACAGCACACAAAAAGATCAAGGGTGACCTTGAATGCTGAATAGAAAACAACAGAATGAAATTCAGCAGGGACAAATGCCAGATTCTCCACCTAGGCAAAAACAAATACACATCAAACAAAAAAACCCGGCTGCATTGATACAAGATGGGGAATACCTGCCTGAACGGTACGGAGAGTGAAGGGGACTTTGGAGCTATTGCAGACAACAAGCTAGATATGAGCCAGCAGTGTAATGCAGCCTCAAAAAAGGCAAACTCTATTTATGGGATAATAAAGGTATTACTTGCAGAAGAAGAGAAGTACTTATTCTCCTCTACTCTATATTAATCAGACCTCGCCTGAAATACAGCATTCAGTTTTGAGCACCCAGGTTTTAAAAAGATGCTGATAATCCAGAGAGGGTTCAGAGGAAGGCAACAAAGATGATGCAGGGCCTGGAAAACAAGTCCTATGACGAGAAGCTGAAAGAACTGGGCCCATTCAGTGTTGGGAAAAGAAGGGTACGAGGTGGCATGACAGCACCCGACGCGTTCCTCAGAGGCTGTCAAAAGGAAGGAAAAGACCCATTCTCACTCATCGCAGACCGTAGGACACGCAACAACAAACCTGGAGTACAGTACATCAGGTGCAGGCTAGCAAGAATTTCCTGACTGTCAGAGCAGTACGACAGAGGAATCAGCACCCGAAAGAGGTTGTCTGCCCTTGCACACCAGGCGTTCAAGAAGCAATAGACGGTTACCTGAGGGGGGTGGGCGGTGTAACCTGCCTCCTGCAGCAGCGGGGGTGGGACTCGATGGCCTTCTTGGCCCCTTCTGGCATGACTATTCTATGATTCTACAAAAACTGAGGGGAAAAACCGACAACTTCCATCTCTGGATAAACAAGTTGAAATGTTTCATTTCCTAGCTTCCCAGATTCAAGAGCTGCTGAGTGGAAAAAGGGAATGAAACCCAATACAACGGAGCAAGAGAGCGATGGACACCTGAGTTCCCGGCAGCGTTCCCAAGAGGTTTGCTCGCCGTTTGGTTTTGTGTGGGTGTTCAAAGGGGTGGAGGAGGAAGGCACCATCTTTCCCTGCTGTCGCTTATTGGTTCGGCTACTTGGATGGGAATAGACTGCGGGAGGTCTGGGGGTGCAGACAAGAGCTTTTGCAGCTGCCAGCTTCACTAGAAACACCGTGGCGTTTAGGGCTGCTCTCGGCTCGCAGCTGTTCAGTCCTCCGTCCACACATACTAGCTAGACATTGGGGGACAGCGACAAAGACCCACCAGCCATTGTGGTGGCTTCACTTCTGGAGGTGCTTTGCATTTATTCGTGGCATCCTTGGCCCACTTGCCTGCCAAAAGGCTCCCAGAGCAGTTCGCAGATCTTAATTGCTAAGATAGTCACTGGATTGAAGCTCACAATTTAAAATGCACAACAAAAATGGGAAGGGGAGGGAGGGGGAAGGGGGAGGGAGTGGGGGAAGAAAGTCAGAGTTTTTAATAGGTAACCTTTCTGGAAGAGAAGAGGAAAGCCAGCTCCCTGCAGCTGCTCCCTCTCTGTTCAGAGTGGGGAGCCTGGGGAGCCTCCTCTGCTTTGAAGTTCTACCTGGGAGGTGCAGTGCAGCCAACGGTTCCTGGTAGGGAAAGCTCGTGCCACATGGGTGGGAAAGCTGAGCTATAAATCCAGCCGAGTTTTGGGCCAGTCATGCGAACCTACCTCACAGGGCTGTTGACGGGATAAACAGGGAAGGACCACCGACTCATGCGAGGGGAGGGCGTAGGAGAGAGCCTGTCCAGCCATAGCCCCAGGCAGCAAAGCAGTCTCTCTCAGAAACCACCCCTCTCCCTCTCAGCTTTTCCTAAAGAACGAATGAGGCCTTTCTTTTCTCATGGAAATGTGGCACCTGAAAAGGGTGGGACAATTATTTGGAGGATATGGTAAGGCACATTAAATGTCAGAAGAGGAAGGGACACAAATATTCTTAACAATATGGATCCCGCGCATCACAAGCCACAAGAAGACGAAACCAGTTTGTTCTTGCTGATGCTATTGCCATAGAGTTCAGGATGCGGAGGAAAGTTTGAACAGATTCAAACGAGGTTGGATTTCTGTGATTTTGCATGTGACTGGCTTTTCAGAAACTGCACATATGCCATGCGCCTGCAACTTTTTTAAAGCTTTCCCTACACTCACAGAAATTTATTCATAGAAAAACCCATGCACACACACACACACACACACACAAATAAAATAAAAAGAACTAACCAAGAAATACCTTTCACAAAAAAGGCTAAAGCATGAAGATATTTGTGGAAGGGGTTGGACAGTTTGAGAAGAGCCCATTTGTGAATAAACACAAGTTCAGAAAACAGGAAAAAATCCAAGTCCACCAATGAGCAGATGGAACGAAAAGCACCCAGTAATCTGTGATATGAGTGGATTTAACAAAATCTGTACATTAGATAGAGAGCCAATGTGGAGCGGTGGTTAAGAGCGTGGGACTGGGACTCAGATGATCTGGGTTCTAGTCCCTGCTCAGCCATGGAACCGACTGGGTGACTTTGGGCCAGTCACAGACTCTCAGCCCAACGTACCTCACAGGGTTGTTGTTGTGGGGATAAGACTGACAGAAGGAGGAGGAGAATGGTGTGAGCTGAATTTGTATAACAAAAAAGGTGGGATATAAATAAATGTGCAGAATCTGAGGCTGGGCAACTATATGTGGAACTTCGGGGGTCCCAAATTAGCCCGACCGGACTTCCCATATGGCCCCATCTTTATTTTCTGGTCCCCTCCCCTCCCCATCTTTCCTGACCACCAATTATATGGGGCACATTTTGTGCAGCTTTTCCCTCATTGTACAAGATCTAAACCCTAACCCTAACCCTCTCCAAAGGCTTAGTTCCTGCCAGTGAGAGATTTAAGCTAGAATATGCTGGTGTTTCTGCTATTTTTGGCGCCCCTTTTGTGTTCAGTCACGCTAGTCTCTGGAACGCCACCCTGAGAGGGTCCTTGAAAGAGCTCCACCACCCCTGGTCTATATTCATATAGATAAAACTCCAGAATGCTTTACTCTAGAAAAACCAGAGGATCGGAGAAAGGTGTTCTCCTCCCCCTCTGGTTTTGTTTTCATTCTAGGAAGCAATCAAGAAAATGCTGGAGGATCAGTACTTCGCTTTTCTTTAAATTAAATTGATTCCAGAGGTTCTCCTATATGCAGAGCTGGCATTGGATAAATTCTATTTTTAATCTCAGTGACTGCAGAAGTAATGTTTTTGCCCTTCAGCAGAGGAGTGTCAGCTAAATTCGTCTTTGCACACCCAGTTTGGCTGTCCATTTCCTCTTTCGCAGGAAATCCCCATCAAGGGGGGTGTTTGAGTCTTCCACCTATTCATACTGTTGGGAAAAGGCACACCCAACCTCCTCTAAAGCTCTGAGATGCAAGTCCTTCCCGAAGCTCCCACTGGGAAGAGAAATTTCACAAAAACACCATGGGAACTGAGATTTATCTCTGACTGGAACCATCCCCTCCCCTGCCTGTTTCCTCAGTTCACCTCCCTTCCAGGTTAGCAAGAGGTGGATAAGGGCAAAAACATAGCAACCATGTTTTTCCAAATGAGACTGGCTCCAGGCTTTGGGTGGTCACATGTCCTACTTTGCAGGGAGCAGTCTTCTGTTGGAAGGCCTGTTGGGGGTTGTCCTCTTTTCAACGCACCCTCCATTTGAAGGCTTGTTGAACCCAATCCTTTGTAAAGGTGAGCAACCCTAAGAAGGGGGACCCAGGCGGGAACTTGAAGTGGCATGACCTCAGTGAGCACCAGGACAGCAGGCTGAAAAGCACACGAGTGGCCACACAATGGTGGAATGGATTGCATGTCCATTCCAATTAGAGTCCATTCATTTTTATTTATTTTTATTTATTAGAAAAATTTCTATGCCGCCCCTTGCCAGCTAGCCTCGGGGCGGCTTAATTTAAATTATTATCCACCTGCCCAGCAATCGAGATCATCACATGGCATGTCCTGCTGGCTCCACACTACCTGTGGCCGAGTTGGAGTCCACCCAGAGGAGGGTCTCCAGTGTGGTGGATCCATCTGCAGCATCCCTTGCCTTTGCTTGATGGTACCAACGTTGCTTTTTTTCAGTTCCATCTGAAAACATCTTTATTTCAAGAAACTTCCCTTGATTCACCAGTCATGGTTTTCATTGGTACTCTTTTTTCTTTTTAATGTTCTTCTTCAGCTTTTGGCTATTCAGAATCTGTTTAGATGTAGAGGAACATCATAGATCAAGCAAGCCAACAGAATTCCATGTCACGTCTTGGGGAACTCGGAGCATGAAGGGCGGCCCCAGTGAGGTCCGAGATGGGCAAGGCAGCCCCCGATCCCTGGCAGCTACCGAAGCCTGATGTAGACACTGAAAAGTACAGAGAGCTGAAAAGTTTGTTTGTGTGAGAAACAGAAGTTGCAGAAGCCAGCTTTCCGGGTTGCAGAATGCTTCACTGGTTAAAGGCTAAAGTTCATGTCCTCTTTTAAGCTATGTCTGTGCACCATGTATTTCATCGTAGGTTACAGAATAACACCAAAGTGCGTACAGTTTTTTCCTCTGGAGCAGCCAACTTGGCCCGCCATGCTTGCTCCCACCCATGAGGTACAATTCCTGGAAAAATTGCCCCAGCAACGTATATTTGGCACAGAACCTGCTGTTCACTGCAAAATCCAGCATCCCCTGCTTCCAGGACCCCTCCCGGACATCCTTGGCCTTGCCTGACTGGGCTGCCCCCTTGAATCAGCAGGGCAGGCAGCACGACACGGAAGTCTTGCAAAGAGCCCGGCAGCTGCCATGAGTCATCTCTGTACAAGCAGCAGGACAATTCACCACCCTGGTGGAAGACGAGACCAAGTGTTATCAAGAGTGCGGTCCTGCCCACGTGCGGGCAGCCAACAGTCCTGTAGCCCACAGCACCCGCCAGCCACCACAGCTATAGGATGAGCAACTTCATCATGGCTGGCTCCAAGCTGCCAAAAGTCTCTGGACAAGGCACACTCAGCGGGCCCTCCCTCGGGAAGCCCCCTTCTCCCAGCCCCCTTCTCACCAGCTGCTCCGACCTCTCCTCACCTTCATTCCCACTTGCAGAACCTACAGCGCCCCGATGCTGCTGGACCAGTGGGCCGCTTGAAACATTATGCATGTGCTTGCCATGCCGGCCGCAGTACTTCACCAGGGTGGGGCGCCTCAGGCCCAGGGCCATGCCTGGCCTGCCTGGGGGGGTGCCAGCACTCCGCCATTCCCCCCACCCCCTCTGCAGCTCCCCAGCTGTTGTCCAATTTTCTCCACTTCTAACGCTCAGCCTCTCTTAAGGCTTAGTTACTAGCAGCAGAAACTTCCAATGCGGCACCCTGCAAATATTTTTTGCCATTGTGGGCCCCAGCCTTTGGCCCCGCCAACCACAGGCACGTGGCCCCAAACACTTCTCCGAAAGCATTCATCTTTCTTGTTGCCGGAGTTCAACCCACAGGCCCAGCAGTCTTGCCCACTTAACTGGAAGGAGGCCACATTCAACTCCATGAACTTGTTTCTAAATAAACTTTAATGGATTTTCACTGGTCCTACACTAACTAAACTGGGATCCAACCCAAATATGCTGCAAATTTCATGCTTCTTTCTGTTTTGCAAGGCAGCCCTAGGCTCAAAAGGAAGACCAGATGCATTTCAAAATGTCTGTCTGACAGACAGTTCTTCTATAAACGCATTTGCTTAGATAAAATAGCTTTTAAAATGAGCACATTAGTTCATGGGTCAAAAATGCGGCTTTATGTATTTTTGCATGGATTTTTTAAAAGCACATTTGTGTGCAAGTGAAATGGAATAATTTATGAATGAATATGTCTGAAATTGGTGTGGACTAGAGCACCAACTGATCCATCCTTCCCTCATTTGAATCAGCCCTTCAAGTTGAGGTTCCATGAAACAATAGAAATTCCTTGCAGCCTTAATTTAAATAACAGAGTGAGGGGTCCTATTTAGAAACATAGAAACAGAGCGAGTCAGAAGGGGCCTCTAGTCTGACCTCTGGCACCAGCCGGCTCTGCTCACAACATGCCCACCATGTGGACGTCCAGCTTATCCTTGAAAACCCGCACCGATGGGGCCTCAACGACCTCCCGTGGAAGCTCATTCCACACCCTCAGGGTTCTGACTGTCAGGAAGTGCTTCCTGGCATCCAAATTGAACCTTGGCTCCCTGAGCTTTGCTCCATTGGAGCGCGTCCTGCCTTCCTCTGCAGGGGAGAACAGGTCTCTCCCCATTTCCATGTGACATCCCCTCACATACCAGTATGTCGCCAACAGATCCCCTCTGAGTCTCCTCTTCTCCAGGCTGAAGAGACCCAGTTCCCTCAGTCTCGCCTCATACCCCATCCCCTGCAAACCGGCCACCAACCTTGTGGCCCTACGCTGCACTGACTCCAACCTGGCTATATCTTTTCTGTAATGAGGGGCCCAAAACTGAACACAATACTCCAGTTGCGGGCGCACCAGAGTCATGTAGAGTGGTAGTAATACCTCTCTTGATCTAGAAGCCATGCTTCTGGCTATGCAACCAAGGGTGGCGTTCGCCCTCTTGACCACCGCATCACACTGCTGACTCATGTTTAGCCTGCAGTCAACCAGCACCCCGAGGTCCCTTTCACAAGTGCTGCTCTCCAGCCACTTGTCACCTAACCTGTACTTATGACACCCATTCCTATGCCCCAAGTGCAAGACCTTGCACTTATCCACATTGAACGCCATTCTGTTGTCTCCTGCCCACTTCCATAGTCTGTCCAGATCCTTTTGGATCTGGAGTACCTGCTCCTCAGTTGTGGCCACTGCTCCAGTTTCAGTGTCATCTGCAAATTTGATCAGCAGACTGTTCACCCCTTCTTCCATGTCATTAATGTTTTTGTATTTGTTATGTTGTGAGCTGCCCCGAGGCTTTGTTGCAATGGGGGTGGCATACACATGTTTTAAATAAATAAATAAATAAATAAAATAATGAAAAGATTAAACAGGATTGGCCCCAGGACAGAGCCCTGGGGGACCCCGCTTGTCACTGGCTGCCATCCCAATGATTCCCCACTAATGGTTACCTTCTGCTTTCGGTCCGTCAACCATGCCCTAATCCACCCGACAGTGCTTTGGTGTATCCCAAAACTCCTCAGTTTCTCCACCAGGATATCATGGGGCACTTTGTCAAAGGCCTTGCTGAAATCCAGGTATACCACATCCACTGCATCCCCTCCATCTAGCCATCTCGAACCCTTGTCATAGAATTCCACAAGGTTTGTCTGGCAGGACCTGTTTTTGCAGAAGCCGTGTTGTGTGGCTGTCAGCCTCCCTTCCCTATCTAGCACCACTAGATCTCTCTGTATTATGAGCCTTTCCCTTGTTTTTCCTACACCAGTTGGTACACCAGTTTCAGTGCTTGCTTTTCTAACTCCTTTCAGCCCATCCAGGACACACTCCTGTGTTCACCTTTGCCTGTTGTTGCCTGTTTCTCATATGAAAATGGATGGAGGCCTTCACTTCCTGAAGGAATCCGCTGCTTTTGTTCTGCAGAAGTTCCTCCTGGTTTCTTCCTCCGCACTCTGCCACCTCCCCAGCAGTATCAATGAGCATATGGAAGCAATTACAATAAATGGCTTGTGATTAAAAGCACCACTAGGATATGTAGCAGTTTAGTTCTCTGGCAGGAGCAGAGAGGGGGTGTCTAGGATGGTTACATCCTTGGTTTTCATTAGGGTTAATCTCAAAGTCTTGCTTTCTTCCCCTTATACAAGAGGAGGGACTTCACATTCTGTTCAATTGGAAGCCAAGCTCCCCATCGCTGCAGTTGGATCAGGGTTACACCCTACGAACTGCGAGGCTATGAGACAAGGTGCTAACGAATCTGGTCCGATTTAGGCGTGAGGTAGTTTTGTTGACACCCACAAAAACTTTGTTCAGTCTTGTTTCCTCCAAATGTTGCACTTCAAAATTATTTCCTCGGAAAGATTACTTGAAGGTTTCTTCAGCTTCTGAAAACTCAAAGAGAAAAGCCACAAGTGACAGCGACAGACATGTGGCACCTGCATGGGGAGCCGGTTGGGCAGTTTGGCCACTTAACAAGCTGAAACCCACCCAAGGCCAAAGCAAAGGCAGAGGACTTTGACCTGTATGCCTTTCTGCTCAGTCTGCTGCTTCGGTGTGAATGGCTGATGGACAACAATCCATCAATCAGTCTTAAGTGCTCTGTCTTTGAACAGGGGAATCCTCAGATAGAGGGGAAGCACAGTAGCTGGAGCTAGGAAACTGCTGGATTAAATTCTGTACTATGTCCTCCTCCATCCACCAGCAGTGCAGCGCAGCACAGCGCAGCGGGGACCGCCATTTTGGTTTCCCCATGATGCTGCTGCCGTAGCGATGCCACATCAGTACCTTGGGACACTGCTGGAAAGTTGAAAAGGTGGCTTTGCAGCTGCCCATCCTGTTACAGCTCAAGCCTAGAGGTGGCCCAGCCATGCCCAGCATCAGTCAGTGGGACGTCTTGGGCTGCTGCCAACTTGGCTGCCCTGGGCAACATTTTCTAGCACTCCAGTGAGATGGTAATCTTAAATGCCCGCCATACCCTGACGGCTATGTCATCCCAGTGCCTTGCACTTCCCCAAAAGGCAACATGAGTTGCCAAGCACAGCCATCCTCCTGCTTTTCCAGTTCCTCCTCCTCCTCCTCAGGTGGCCAGAGCTCTGCTTTAGGGAAGTCCATTCCAAGTCCAGCTTAAAGGTAACGTCAGAGGTTGCGTGGAAGGTCCTGAAGCTGCGGTAGCTCAGACTGGCACTCAAGTCGTGCTCCCCGCTGTACCTGCTGTAATGATGTTTCTAGAAAAATTATTTCTAGATTAGCACGTCTACATTAAATTAGCATACACAGATGCTATGTAAATTGATGTCCTCTTTTTCTGGTGATGCCTTTCCTTTCCTTTCCTTTCCTTTCCTTTCCTTTCCTTTCCTTTCCTTTCCTTTCCTTTCCAATGCATTAGTGGCCACCCTACTGCCTTCGGTAGAATCCACCTTCAAATCAGATCTGGTAGAAGTTAATAGGAAGTCAAGGAGCCCCGAAAGCTGGGCCTAGCCCTGCTCTGTTCAACAGAAATCAGGCCCACTTCTTGCACCTTGCATATAGTAGGTCTCTAGTTCACACAGTTGCAAAGTACAAAACAAGCTTTCATTGACTTTCTCAGGCTTTGCATCTCCCCCCGAAGTGCAAAGGACAGGCAAAGGACAGGCTGCACTGCTTAGGGTGTTGGGCTGGGCCTCAGGAGGCCTCGGTTCTAGCCCTACATGGCCACAAGGCTCACCGGGTGGCTTGGGGCCAGCCCCTGACTCTCAGCCTAGCCTACCTCACAGGGCTGTTGTGAGGATAAAATTGTGAGGAGGGGGCGTATGAGTTGTCATGCATGTGTTGCAAGAAGAACAAAGCTGAGATATAGATGCATTAGTATCATTTAGGACAACAGGCAGGCTAAAAAAGGAGTCCGTATGTCCCTTAGGAATGTAAACAGCCTCCTGAATATTTTTGTCTCCATCCATCAGCCACGTCAGTCTGGGGAGTCAGGGGCTACTATGACTTCGTTTCATTTTGACTTTGAGGAGCATGGATGGGTAGGGGAAGTTTTAGGGGATGGGGGCAGGATACAGGGCAGACGGCGGGGCTGCTCTGCATCTGTTCGTGAAGCGAGCCCCAGACCGACAACATGGGGAAAGCGCCTCAGTAAACAAGCTGCCAGGCTGAGCTTTTGTGCTTAAGCAGCTCGTGCTGACAGCCAAAGCCAGAGCCCCTCCAGCTTCACCCCATCCTCCCACCTCGTTCTGTGCCAAGTAGCTACGTTTGACTGTCAGCAGTAAAAGATCCATGACAGCTCCTCTTTTCAATGACTCACAGAGTAGCTGCCATTGTAGAATCTCAGCCTGGAGATGCTGAAAGGAGTTTAGGGCGCTGTTTCCCCATTCTGATCACATCTCTTTGTCCTGATTTAAAATTGGAGGCACCCTTTCGACTCAGAGGCAAAGGGGTTTCCTTTTAGAGCTAAATGCATGATATGTATCTGCTTTCTTAAAAAAATAAATAAAAGCAACCATGGTGTACAGGGAGAAACATTCTAGTTTTAGACATGTCACATAAAAGAAAGACTCTTTATAGACTCATAGAGCAGGAAATAGAGAGCTAGAACATCGCCAAGGGACGACTCTCCAGCCTTTGCTTGAACTTGAAGACCTTCAGTGCAGGGAGAGCTTTCAGGGGAACAAGTAGATCTCCAAATGGCTTTGGCTCCCAGCACTGTGGATAATGGCAGGGCCTTGTTGAAGTCCAAAAGACCTAGAGATCTACCTTCTGCTCTGGGTCAGCCTTCCCCAAATGGTTTTCACTTTGACTCCCATTTTTCCCCAAATAGCAGGACTAATGGTCCAGAATGCTGAGGTCTAGTGAGGTCTCTCCTTCATGGATCACTGCCTTGTTGTGGCGAAGGGGCTTGCGTAGCTCAATGAAGCAATGAGCCATGCCGTGCAGGGCCACCCAAGACGGACAGGCCATAGCAGAGAGCTCTGACAAAAGGTGATCCACTGGAGAAGGAAATGGCAACCCACTCCAGTATCTTTGCCATGAAAACCCCAAGGACAGTACCAAAAGGCAAAAAGATATGACGCCGGAAGATGAGCCCCTCAGGTCAGAAGGTGTCCAGTATGCTACTGGGGAAGAGCGGAGGGCTAGTACTAGTAGCGCCAGAAAGAATGAAGCGACTGGGTCAAAGCCGAAAGGACACTCAGTTGCCGATGTACCTGGTGGTGAAAGGAGAGTCTGATGCTGCAAAGATCTATACTCCATAGGAACCTGGAACGTAAGATCCATGAATCAAGGCAAGCTGGATGTGGTCAAACCAGAGATGACAAGACTGAACATCGACATCTTAGGAATCAGTGAACTAAAATGGACAGGAATGGATGAATTTAATTCAGATGACCATCAGGTATACTACTGCGGGCAAGAATCCCTCAGAAGAAATGCAGTAGCCTTCATAGTCAATAAAAGAGTAGGAAAAGCAGTACTGGGATACAATCTCCAAAATGACAGAATGATCTCAGGTTCGAATCCAAGGAAAACCATTCAACATCACAATAGTCCAAGCCTACGCCCCAACCACTGGTGCTGAAGAGGCTGAAGTCGACCGGTTCTATGAAGGCCTACAACACCTTCTAGAATTAACACCAAAAAATGATGTCCTTATCGTCATGGGGAATTGGAATGCTAAAGTAGGAAGCCAAAAGATAACTGGAATAACAGGCAAGTTTGGCCTTGGGAGTACAAAATGAAGCAGGGCACAGGCTGGTAGAATTTTGTAAAGAGAATATGATGGTTATAGCAAACACTCTTTTCCAACAACCCAAGAGACGTCTCTACACATGGACTTCACCAGACGGTCAACACAGAAATCAGATTGACTATGTGCTCTGCAGCCAGAGATGGAGAAGCTCTATGCAGTCAGTAAAAACTAGACCAGGAGCTGACTGTGGCTCCGATCATGAGCTTCTTGTTGCAAAATTTAGGCTTAAATTGAAGAAAGTAGGGAAAAGCACTAGGCCACTCAGGTATGACCTTAATCATATCCCTGATGAATATACAGTGGAGGTGACAAATAGATTTAAGGAATTAGATCTGATAGACAGAGTGCCTGAAGAACTATGGACAGAGGTTCACAACATTGTACAAGAGGTAGCAACTAAAACCATCCCAAAGAAAAAGAAATGCAAGAAAGCAAAATGGCTGTCTGAGGAAGCTTTACAAATAGCTGAGGAAAGAAGGGAAGCGAAAGGCAAGGGAGAAAGAGAAAGATACACCCAATTGAATGCAGAATTCCAGAGAATAGCTAGAAGAGATAAGAATGCCTTCTTAAATGAACAGTGCAAAGAAATAGAAGAAAACAATAGAATAGGGAGGATCAGAGATCTCTTCAAGAAAGAGAAAATTGAAGATATAAAGGGAACATTTCATGCAAAGATGGGCATGATAAAGGACCAAAATGGCAGAGACCTAACAGAGGCAGAAGAGATTAAGAAGAGGTGGCAAGATTACACAGAAGAAGGAGAAGAGTGCAAAAGTTGGCTTGAAATTCATTCAAGATTCCATGGCCTTAAGAAAACTAAGATCATGGCATCCGGTCCTCTCACTTCCTGGCAAATAGATGGGGAAGAAATGGAGGTAGTGACAGATTTTATTTTCCTGGTCTCCAAGATCACTGCAGACAGGGACTGCAGACAAGAAATTAAAAGACGCTTGCTCCTGGGGAGGAAAGCTATGGCAAATCTAGACAGTATACTAAAAAGCAGAGACATCACCCTGCCAACAAAAGTGTGTATAGTCAAGGCTATGGTTTTCCCAGTTGCAATGTATGGCTGTGAAAGCTGGACCTTAAGGAAAGCTGAGCACCAAAGAATTGAGGCCTTTGAATTGTGGTGCTGGAGGAGACTCCTGCGAGTCCCTTGGACTGCAAGGCGATCAAACCGGTCAGTCCTAGAGGAGATCAACCCTGATTGCTCTTTAGAAGGCCAGATACTGAAGATGAAATTCAAATACTTTGGCTACCTAATGAGAAGGAAGGACTCCCTGGAGAAGAGCCTGATGCTGGGAACAATAGATGGCAAAAGAAGAAGGGGGTGGCAGAGGATGAGGTGGCTGGATGGAGCTGTCGGTGTGAGCTTAAGTGGACTCCGGGGGATGGTGGAGGACAGGAAGGCCTGGAGGAATGTTGTCCATGGGGTCGCGATGGGTCGGACACGACTTTGCGACTAACAACAACAAAGTGAGGTCTAGTCTGCCACCAGGGAGTGAGCCCCGGATCAACAGGGCTGGCTTCCAACGCATTTCAGGATAAGAATGGACTGCTCAGTTGTGGCATCTTCAACCAATCGCTCTCTTCCCTAAGGAAAGCTTTCCAGCTTTGTGCCTTTTGGAAATGAATGAAAACCACATCTGGAAGTCAATGCTTCATCCTCTGGCATCCAGTTGTTATGCTTCTGATTTGATTACCATCTTTACTCTGGATAATAGACAACTAAGGGATTGCTTATTTTGGATAGACTCTGAAAAAGACCTGCAATTAATTAAAAAAATCTAAATTCTCTCAGTGGTTTCCTCTTCTGAAAAGAGAACTAGAGCTACGTATCTCTCCAGACTGCGACCATCCTCTTTAAGAAACACGTTTCTTGGGTTGCAGTTTCAAGTTATGCCACCCACTGATTTGGATGGGCAATATAACGATGTGCCTCTTCAACACAGTTTATGCATTTGTGGTTTGTATCACATTCAAGACATTGTTCATTACAGGTTAATCTGTCCTCTATATACTGACCCCAGAGAGAGTCTTGAAATCCTCGCTATCATATGGATACAGGAATGCCTTGGCAGAAACAGATATTTTTCTCTTAAGTGATAATGACACAAGTCGTGGATGATCAAGTCGTGGATGAGGACAGATTTATTGTGGACCGACCTGGCATTTAATAACAGCACCGACAGGCCCGTGGGGCAGCTGACACAGCTACCGGGAACCCGCCGGCTGGGAGAATAACCAGAACGAGGGACAGGTGTCAACCATCTGTCCCCCCTTCTTCTAGGCGGACATGTTAATCTCCCACCACTATAATGCCCCCCACCCATCACCACCCCAATGGCGGCGCCCCCGCGCTCCCAAGGCAACGACATAACAACAACCAAACAAACAACCAGCCGAGATGCACCAACAAAAATTTAAAAGCTATACCCCATTTAAAATCCCCAGCTAAAACAGACCAACCACCACAGTCTATTCCCCCACGGGCCAGGGCCCCTGGCCAGCCCAGCCCCTGCACACACCCCCAAACGGCGCCCCAAACGGCGGTGCCCTTTGCCTGTCAGACCCCTGAACTACAGTGGCAATGGTGCAAACCATCCACCATCATGGGCATTAGCTGAAAGCTTACAAGAGTTCAAGCTGATCTTACTGATTCTAAAAAGGAAGTTTCCTGGACCTGAAATATATTTAAGTGGTTTCTAACTAGAGATTTAAAGTCTTGAAAAGAAAAGAGGGGGCAGAAATTGGGGGAGCATTTATAGTGACTTCCCTGTCTTTTCTGGGCCTCTGTATCTCCAGTTATACCAGGTGAGAGCTTTACAACCTTGAAAGATGCAAAGTCTTTCTGCAAAGGCACATCTATAGTACATAATTTAATCTGATATTTTTAATAGGTATATTGTATTTTGATGCCCAGGTATTCTTCTCAATGATGGAAAGCAAATTGTCCGAATAACATCACAGGTCTGCCTCAAACTACACTAAGAGCCAGAGCTGATGTTTTCAAATCCCGGACAAGTTAAATCACGTTCAGAACAGAATTTTAAGAACTACTTGGCTGACTCCCAGATACAGCGCAATGTAACACCTATAGTTGGAAATGGATGTTAAGCTTGGACTAACTTCCAGGCTTAAGGATCCAACAGGAGGCATTTAGGTATTTGTTAAATGTATTACATTAAGGCAACCATTCTTTCCCCTTGTGATGAAAGGAAAGGCAAAACAGTTTTAGCAAAGTCTAACCGGTGGTTTCTTGGTTGCATCTGGCACAGTTGCACAGATCAGATTAATCAGCTTCCTGGTTTTTCCCATTTCCTTTGTCCGGGTTGTGCGCTTGGTTGATAATCAGGAAAATGCGCGCATAGCATGAGGATGGTGTCAGGTTTGCCAGATGTTGAATGTAATACCTCAGGGCAACAAAGCTTGCAAAGTCATTTTTGAATCCTCTCCCTCTTGGTTGGAGTAATGTGGCTCTTTTCATTGATTCAACCAATGTTGTTTGGAGAGAAGAGAAGAGAAGAGAAGAGAAGAGAAGAGAAGAGAAGAGAAGAGAAGAGAGAAGAGAAGAGAAGAGAAGAAAGAGAGAAGAGAAGAGAAAGAAAGGAAAGGAAAGGAAAGGAAAGGAAAGGAAAGGAAAGGAAAGGAAAGGAAAGGAAAGGAAAGGAAAGAAGAGAAGAGAGAGAGAAGAGAAGAGAAGAGAAGAGAAGAGAAGAGAAGAGAAGAGAAGAGAAGAGAAGAGAAGAGAAGAGAAGAGAAGAGAACTACCCCAACCCTTCTACAGCTCTTGAAGGCTGGTTCTTGGCAAACATTCAAGCCAAGGATCCACCCCATGAAACTGATTAGGGGAAGGTTGAGAAGCACAGACTGCCCTGTTCTTCCACCCAGCCCACCTGGAGCGCGATGCCTCTTTGCCGCCACCTCCAGTGAGTGCTTTGCAGAGCCTTGCCCAGAGCAGCGTATCCAACACCTCTCTCCAGAACCCTGCTCTGATGCTCCTGCTGTTTGCCTTGGTAATGTTTGCCAGCCATGCATCAGATTATGGAGTGCCACATGGCCCGAGGGAGCCATGGCACAGTTCCAGCCGTATTTGGTGCAACGCTCCGGAGAGCTTCTCAGCCACTTCTTTCTGCCATGCAGTTCTACATGGTGCCAAAGTGGCCACAACACAGGGGAGGGGGGCATCGTGCCAGGGAGTGGAGCAGTGCAGTGCAAGCAGAGTTCTGTGGAAATTGCAGCCATTGCTGGTGGCACGAGTTGGCATGGCTGGGCGCCTGTCTAGGGCTCCCTCCACAGCAGGGGCCCACTGCCAGGAGCCTCTGAACTTCTTCCTCCTCTTCCCCCTTGCAGCCTGCATGCCCACCTGCCTCCAGCTCTGGAACAAGCAAGTGAGGGGGCAGGAAAGGTGAACAACAGATGCTGCTGTGCATTGCTCTCCATCTATCAAGAAGCAAGCAGTAGCAAAGATGAGAAAGAGGGTGAGGGGCAATTTCAGTGGGTGCTATGGAGCTCATCCAGGGAGTGGTCCTATTGCAAGGACGCTCGGAATCCTGAAGCCAGCACTCTTTCTACCCTTGCATCTCCGGGTATAAATTAGTATGTGCAATTGTTATGCAAACTGGGATCCTCTTGGGTGTTCTTGTATTGTTGTTTACATTTCTACACCACCCCACAGCCAAAGCTTTCTGAGCCGTTTATATGCATCCATTGTGTTCCCTTGTTCCCTTGTACCCCTTGTTCTTTGTTTATTTGGCAATGTGCGAGTAGCCACGCTAATGGGGACTATTTCATTTGCCTTTAAGACAGTTAAGTATGGAGATGTGGAGAAATTTGGGGCTGGGAATTTTTGCTGTTAATTTTAAAGTTTAGATAATGGTCTGGTGTCACAACTAACCCGCACGGACTGAGTTCTAAACATGAGTTAGCAAAAACTGGGTTTCTTGCTTGCTCTCTTCCTCCCTCACCCACCCCACCCGCGCTTTCTCTTCATTTAATACCGAAGTTATTTATAGAAGCCTTCTTCATGCAACGTTCCTGCCAGTGAAGTGTCACGTGGACCTGCTGTCATGAAAATAAGGGCAAAAGGCTACGGGAAAATATAGAAATTGCCTACCTTTTAAACATTTGAACTCAACAATAACAAGCTGGGCGTGTCTGCTCTGAAACTTGCAACTATCCAAAATTTAGAAAGAAGGGAAGAGTGGGAAAACCTTGCATCTTCCTACTTCTATTTTCTGTTTTTGTTAAAACATAGCTGACTGTGTTTGTGGCTTGCCAAACAAATACACAATTCCCCCTCCCCCAGTTAGCTGTATTTAATCCTGCAGAACACATGAATTACTTGGTGTTTGTGTAGATGTTGTCTATTCTGCCTTCGAAAAGGTTTTCTGAGCAGAACCTCAAACTCTCTAAAGATTAACCTGATAATGCAGGCATCATGCCAAGGTTTGTGGTTATGAAATCAAATGCTATTTTGGTCTTTATGAATGAGGCATTCAAGCTGTTGTTTACTGCTCCACCAAGCCCATTTGGCAGAGTTTGGTGAATGAAATTCTTTGCTGCATCAAAAATAGAAGAATAGATTTCACACACAGAGAACAACAGTTAAGTTGGATTGTTGTAAGCCACTCGGTGCTAGGAGCTGGGGTTCCTCCTTCAAGCATTCAAAAACCACAGACCTTATTCCTTGCAAAGTGTTCTTACTGACCAAAAAGCACAAAATTCCTAGACTTAATCTCTGAGCATGCACAGAGCAGTTTGTTGAACCCAATCTAGTATTCACCTCCAGGAACGCTCCTTATGATCATGCCTGAGCCCCATACCTTCAGGAGGGGCCTTCTGAAAGCAGAGATGCCTCCTCCCGCTGTGCCGATTCTCTAACTGGATCACCTGCTGGCAATGCATCATGGAGTCAAGAGCCTAGCTCACCTCGCCTGAGTCCGAGAAGTCCCCCTGTTCCAAGTCCCCTCCTGCCAGCTGTACATCTTGGTTACTCCCCGGGACCGGAAATAAGCATCTCTGCTTCTTTCATCTCAGTCTCAGCTTGGCCCACATTCCCAGGCTCCTCCGAGTTCTGCTTCACATTCTATTCTGCTTCTCCTGAAGCCCAGCCAGCCAGCAGTCCTTGCGAACGAGTGCCCAGGGCAGCCATCTTTCTCTGTCCCAACATCTAGAGAGCTTTGGCTGCAAGGCAACGCAGAAAGGAAATAATGATGAGGATGAGGATGAAATTGTTTAGTGAGTTTAGAGTCTAGTTTTAACAGCTTAAGGGTGCAGAGATCCACAAGTTGAAACTACAATTCCCAGCATGCCCCACACCAACATATGTCATTTCTAGCCAAAAATAGGAGGTTGGTAGTGAAAAGAACCTTTCACTACTTAGTCACCTAAAGGTCATTCTTACTTGCCCCAGGGAAACATAGAAACAGAGCGAGTCAGAAGGGGTCTCTCGGGCCATCTAGTCTGACCCCTGGCACCAGCCACCTCCGCTCACGACATGCCCACCATGTGGACATCCAGCCTATCCTTGAACACCCGCACTGATGGGGCCTCAACGACCTCCCATGGAAGCCCATTCCACACCCTCGGGGTCCTGACTGTCAGGAAGTGCTTCCTGGCATCTAAATAGAACCTTGGTTCCCTGAGCTTTGCTCCATTGGAACTTGGCTTGTGCATCTTTGCAGGACTGGTATAATGCTGGAGAAAAGAAATATGCCTTAAGCATTTGAGGAAAGCCCTGCTGGATCAGCTCCAGGGCACAAATTGGCATACAACAGCTAAACTCCAATAATAGCCAGCAAGAGGCATCTAGGAAGGCCACAGCAGGGTGACCAACTCAGCATCCCATAGCTCACATCCTGTGAACTACTTGGAGAGTAGTGCTGTTGAGTAGTGGCTGCCAAGTGCTGTTGCTGCTCCATGCCCTCAAGTCGTCTCCGAATTGTGGCGCCCCCATGAATGAAAACCCTCCAAAATGTCCTGTCCATGACAGACCAGCTCAGCTCTTGTCCATTCCAGGCTGTAGCCACTTGTATGGAATCAATCCATCTCATGGTTGGTCTTCCTCTCCTTCTGCCTGCAAGTTTCCCTCACACGATTGTCTTCTCCAGGGAGTCTTGCCTTCTCGGGATGCACCCAAAATATGACAGCCTCAGTCTGGTCATTTTTCTTCTGGGGAAAGTTCTGGCTTATTTGATCTTAGATCATCTTGTTCATCTTTCCATCGGCCCCCTGTACTCGCAAAGCTCTCCTCCAGCAGCATGCTTCCAACTCATCGATTTTCTTCTTGTTGGCTTTCTTCACTTCCACAGCCATACACAGTGATCAGGAATATAACGGCGTGCGTGATCTTGGCCTTGGTCTCCAGTCCAGCATCCTTACACTTGACGATCTATTCCAATTCCCTCATTGCTGCATTTCCAAGTCTCCGTCATCTTTAAATTTCTTGGCTGCAGTCTCTATTTGAATTGATGACTGAACCGAGGTATATAAAATATTTCACCATTTCAGTTTCTTCATTGTTAACACTACAATTCTGTTATACTTCTGTAGTCATGATTTTT
Source organism: Varanus salvator macromaculatus (assembly GCA_023646645.1). NCBI lineage: Eukaryota > Metazoa > Chordata > Lepidosauria > Squamata > Varanidae > Varanus > Varanus salvator. Next base: position 13,471,134 of record JAIXND010000786.1, read on the forward strand.
GGATTCTGCTTTTGCATTTTCTTTCATCAGGAGATGCTTCAAGTCAATGCTGCTTTCAGTCCATAGTATGGTATTGTCTGTGTATCTTAAATTATTGATGTTTCTTCTTCCAACTTTTGCTCACTGCAGAAATGGAATCGTGCTCATGACATGGGGACAGTGAAGGAACTTGAACTCCAAAGAAGGGGACAGTGGTGGGCATCAAATGTCCACATGCTGATTTATTGTGAAGAGATCAACTTTCCCCAACCAGCTGCCATCCAAATACATTGGGCTGGATTCCCATCAAGACTGGCCATCTTTTAGGGAGTGTGGCAGTTGTAGCCTAAAACATCAGGCCAGCACCACCTTGGGTGAAAGGTGTATGGATTAATATTTAGAAATAAAAAGGTAAAGGTAAAGGTTTCCCCTTGACGTTACGTCCAGTCATGCCTGACTCTAGGGGGCGGTGCTCTTCTCCGTTTCCTAGCCAAGGGAGCCAGCGTTTGTCCGCAGACAGTCTCCGTGGTCATGTGGCCGGCATGACTAAACACCAAAGTGCACGGAACGCTGTTACCTGCCCACCGAAGTGGTACCTTTTTATCTACTTGCATTTGCATGCTTTCGAACTGCAAGGTTGGCAGGAGCTGGGACAGTGCACGGGAGCTCACCCCGTGTGCAGATTTGAACCGGCGACCTTTTGATCAACCAGCCCAGCAGCACAGCGGTTTAAACCACTGCACCACCATAATTGATCATAATCGCCTGTACAATAATTTACTGCAATTCATTATAGTGGGGAAGAGTTCTTGATATGTTCTTGATGTCCAGTCTTCTATCCAGGTGCTCACTGTGGATGGGCAACTTCAAAGTTGAAATAACCTTTCAGATCACAACGATCCTCATAGCCCATCTCTATCCTCCAAGGAGCTCTTGGGCACAACATTCTGCCTGGCCAATTATTGTTTGTAATAGGTTGTCTGGGATATGGCAAAGCAGGAGTGCCATATCCTGGAATGATGCTGGAACCCCCTCGCCTTCAGTGCACAAGACTAATTACCTCTCCGTAATGCCTGTCTAGAGCTAGATAGCACGTGAAAAGTGCTTCTCCTACTCTGTTCCTCCCCAATCAATGACCTTCTGGCATTGAAAAGGTCAGTCCTGGTGTATATGAAATTGAAAAATGGTTCTTCTAAAATGGCTTTTTCTGGAGTGTCTTAATTTCTCAAAGGGGCACTAAGTTCTGAGAAGATTTTACCAGAAGTGCTCCATGGACATACTTTTGGCTCTGCTCCAGCATTTATCCAGACAGCCTTCCTTCTTACTTGGGGCTTCTCAATTGTCATTTGCATTTGAAAACAGGCATCTGCATGTTAATAGAGAGCTACAGATTTTCCAGGCTACTTAAGGGTGGATTGGTGGAGAAGAGAGTGCGAAAGAGCTGACTGGTTAAGGCACAACCTCTGTCATGGTTGTATTATACTTGGAAATAGGATTGTTACATTTCTAGCCCTGCTTCTTTCCTCTTAGAAAGAGCTGGATGCATTCTTCTTCCTTACCATGTCATCCTCACAACAACCCTGTGAGGTAGGTTTCACTGCGAATCCATGACTGGCCCAAAGTCACCCAGTGACTTGGCTTCATGGCCAAGTGGGAGCAAGAGCCCTCCTCTCCCAAGCCCTAGTCATGCTTCACACGTCATGTCTGGGTCACTGTGGTTTATTCCGAATAGGCACTCCTGTGTCCGGCAATCAGGGGTTCTGGCATGTGGTGCAAACTTGGCCTTCATGGGTTACTTAAGGGTTACAGAACCTGCTGTTGACTAGAAGGCATCGAGAGGATCTATCGTTGGCTGCCAGTTTCATGGGGCTCTTGCCTTTTGAATGAGGTGCCACAGTGCCACAAGGAGCACTGCAGCAAGTGTGGAGATCTTTGTTGCTGAGGCAGCTTCTGGAGGTAAGCGCTCTTTCCCCAGGGCTCCTGGGTGGTGCTCATGAGAGCCCAGGCAGATGCAATAGACTGAGGGAGTAATCCTGCAACTACAAGGGCTGCCATGCTGTCCTTGGCCAGCAGAGAGAGCCCTGAAGCGGCCTCGGATCCTTACAAAAGGCTTTGTACCTGGAAAAAGAAATAATTGCCTAGGCTAAAATCCACTCTTCTTTAGTAGCAGCAGCAGCAGCAGCAGCAGCAGCAAAGCTGTTTTGTGAGCTGGATAAATTACAGTGATGAAGCAAACCTGTCATTGGCATGCTTTTATCCTGCAAAATTTACTTTCCCTGCTCACATTGCGCTAGGACTGACTGGTCACCCGCATCCCCAAATTCCTTGTCAGTGACCATTCCGCTGATTCCAGGTCTGACTTTGGTGATTCCAGTGCTCACAGTGCTTTCTACTCCAGTTTCAGAGCTGTAAAAATAAAGGTTTGTTGCAGCTTTGGTCTTCAGTGACAGCTGTACCAGGTCCAAGTGCTTTTTCAGCTTTGTTTATTTGGAGAGATGCAGTTCTGAACACAGCATCACTGAATCGCACAGGATGGCCTCTCTCAGCGTGAGGTTTGCTGAGCAAAGTATTTCTTCTAATTTTCCTTTTCTTGCCACAGGGCTGCTGGTGGCTCATGAAATAATCTGCCTCTCTTCTACCTTCTTGAATCATGCCACCTGTGATTAGATTAAGCAAACCTTGCATAATCTTTGACAAGTAGTAGGGTCAGAGGAGATATTTACCCTTGCTATAACCCACGATGACTGGATTTGCACATGCCACAACCCTGATTGCCATCAACAAGGGGCTGCGTATTCAGGATAGCAGCTGCATGGATCTGGCATGCATCATATGTTTGTTTCGATTAAATTGCCATTGGTGAGCTGGCTATGTTGTGTGAACCAGCCCTGTGCGGAGAGAGGGGATGTTAAATCAGCTGATTTCTCCCTCACTCGGACAGGCAGTTCAAGTTTGCTAAACAGGGCAAAACCTATTTAGCAGAAGCAAAAACTGGAATTAGCATACCTGCTGTGAACAGAAATTCCTCAGCTCCCTGAAAAATAAGTAAATTAAATGAAAACGGCCTAATACGGCATATGTAGGTGGCTGCCCAAGAGAATCACTATAAAATCATTGCATTTAATTAGACCTTAAAGAGGTTAACAACAGCCCAAGAACGTCTTAGTGGAATTGCCCAGGCCAGTTCCCACCGTATCATGGGATGAGTGCAAACTTCTTCAGTTAAGTGCTAACCTTGCTCTACGCTGCCCTAGTTACGTGCACATGTGATCTTACTGCCAGCAAGACTCTGCACATGACCTTTTGAAAGAGGATTATTCCGACCAGAATCCTAAGTCAGATTTAAAGGACTGAACATGCTGCACTTCCTACACAAGTCATGGATGTGCTTCAGGAAAGATCCAGTGGGGTTTGTGGGAAAGGGGGAATTTGGCTCTGTTGGAGAAGCTGCCCAGCAAGTCAGGTATCTAAAAGACCATCTACACATTGACACGTTTGAACATACCTGGGCACCTTTCATCAACGTTACTGACTAAGAAAAAGATGGACTCCACTCTGCCCCAGCAACGTGTGGCAAGATATGGACAAACTTAATTTGTTCTAGGAGCTTTGGACAGTAGGATTCTCCAAAGGCCTGGCATATCTTCCCCTTTGCCTCAGGCAGCAAAATTGGTGCTTGTCCTGTACGCCATTCCGCTCATCTTTAGATGGAGCACTAACCTGAAAACGCGGGAAGCCAGACCTGGGGCACGTGGGGACCCTCCTGCGCAGGCTGCCTCTGCCCCAAGTCCTGCCCGGATGGTCCCACAGGCCAAAAGATTGCCCTGGGTGCAAGGAATGCCCTCTTGCACATGAAGCTTCCTCCAATGGGCTTCAGCCACGCCTTTTGCTGTTGAGCCAAGCCAGGCCTTGTAGACCCGGGCGATTGAACCAGACAGTGTGCGAGAGAACCGGGGAGGGGGAAAGAGATCTCCTTGCGCATAGGGAGAAGGCATTATGTCACAGAAGGGATGCAAATGGAGCTGAACAGGCATTCTTCCTTCCATCGGCAGGAAATGGGTGGAGACTTGCTTGAAATCATTACTCAGACTTTTTTTCTGCAAAGGAAACAGTTCCTGATAGCAGAAGCTATTGGTTTCCTGTTGTTAACAGGTTGTTTGTGGCAGGAAGGGTTTGGACACAGCCCAGAATATAAGGGAAGGACAAATATTTGCCACAGGGAGACCCTGGGAGTATAAGGAGAAGGGACGCTTGCATGCGGACTGAAAAGCATATTCAGTTGCATGGAAATCTTTGATACAATAGCAGACTGGCGGATAATCGATGGGACATTTTAACCCTGTGGGATCTGCAATGGGAGTGAAAGCGGGGTTGGGAGGATACATTGTGAAGCAGTATCGAGTGCATTCCAAACAAAACCGCCTGCAGAAAACCCACCCTGTTGTTTCACAGCAGCCTCCCCATTCTGGTGGATTCCAGATGTGCTGAACACTCATCAAATCTCCCCTAGATGGGAGTTGTAGTCCAATACCTCTAGAGAGCACCTGGTCAGGTCATTTTAGCGTAGCAGAACCAAAGCTTAAAGCACAGGGGCCAAAAATACCTGAACGTACAGCTTAAAGTCCTCACTCTCAGTAACTAAGCCTTAGAAGGTGCATTTTATAGAATGAAGGAAAGATCCGAAGAGCCATGAAACTACCCTCCTTGATCTGGTTGAGGGGAAGGGGGCACCTAAGAAGCACTGGATTTGGCCCACAGATGTAAAGTTCCACACGCCTCTTGTAAAGAATAGTGAAATAATACATGGAAAATATTTTGAACACGAATGTCAAGTATTGTTGTTATTTTATATTTGTTGTCTAAAATGAAATGCCGCTTAAATGAAAAGCACCATGCATGTACGAATATCGGGACTGAAACTCTTCAAGTCTGCATGTACACACACAGCCCCTCTGGGGTCTGCTTGATGGGGGCAGAGGGGGCAGAGCTGACTGGCCAGTGTGGACAGCTTTTCCTAAAATGACAATATAGCTGCAGAAGGGCTAATCTTCATTTGCAGACCCCCTCTGTGCACCAGGGTACCAAATTGTTGGCATCTTGTGTGCACACACGTTCTGCCTTTTGGGATACAAATGAACTGGATTGCCAAAGGAAAAACGGCTCTGCACATGGCTTCTTTTGTATGAAACGAGAACTGTTTTTGGTCAACTCTGGGTCAGGCGTGCTGGGAGAGGGAGAAAAAGAGAGGGGTGAATCGTTTAAATGTTTTACTTGTCGGCAGAGTCGCCAGCATTCCCACAAAACATCACACAACACACTGAGATTCTTTTTTTCAGCTCTGAGGAAGAAGCACCTGCAAGGATCCCAAATGGCAACTTGCTTTCGGTATGCTTGAAGTGAAACTCTTTCCGTTTAGAGTCATCCAAGGACATGTCACTGTGTTTATTGTTTCTGCCTTTTGCAGAAAGTGCATGCATTCTTGAACTTGATATCAATTTGAAATCTGGCCCCGGAATATGAAGGCTTTGCTGTTTTAATAATCACTGTTCATTTTTACATTTTACTGCTGAATTTAAAAACAAATGCTCAAGACCAGGCCAGGCAGAAAGCAGAGCAAGAGCTAGTGATACATGTCTGAGTGGTGCGCAGGAAGGGCTGGAAGGGACCTTGGAGGTCATCTAATCCAACTCCCTGCTTAAGCCTGGGATTCTACAGCTATGGCAGGACGGAAAGAAGGCTCTCTGACCTGTATTTAACTCTTCCCAGCAAATAAGAGCCGTCTCCAGGCTCCAGTCTGTTCCTCTGCTAAACAGCTTGTGCCATTGGAAGTGTATTTGCCCTTAGCCAGATCCTGCTTCCCTGCATTGCTTCTAGTGCCGCCCACAGGGCCATGGAGAGCCAGCCTGTGCCGTTGTCTTCCAGGCAGCCCTTGAGAACATGAAGCTGTGGGGGCTTCTCACGCCCATCCTTTTGCAGTAGAAGGGTTCTTCTGTTCCCCAAAGTTTGGCCCCTGAAGCAGATAAATGGGAGGCAGAGAGACCAAATCGTGTGTGTAGGGACCGAGAGACTGACTTTTGCTCTGAAACAAATTTCTGGAATAAGCATGTGCTCAGAGGCTCAGGTATCCTATGGGTGTTACGGCTACCCCTGAACCAGCATTTTGTACCTGAGTCCAACTGGTGACTTTGGCATAACGTTAAAAAAGAAAAAGATGTGGATCTCATAAATCTTAAGTGTTCTATTGATTAAAACCATCCAGCCACACCTTTTCCATATGCGTCTCAGACCGGAGCTCGCAAGCATTTATTATTATTAATAACATTAAATATCTCACTTTTTTCCCCTTTAGCAAGGTGGCTTACAAGGGTCTCCTCAACTCCATTTTTATCCTCACTGGAACCCTCTGAGATAGGTTAGACAGAGAGAGATGGACTGGCCCAAAGCCACCCAGTGATTTCATGGCGAAGCGTAGACTAGAACACCGATCTCCCAGGATCCCCAGTCCAGCTCTTCAACCACCATGCCACACTGGCGTATTCGTGCTTATTTACCCAGAAGTATGTCCTGCTGTATTCAGTGGGCCTACTCACAGAGAAGAGTGTCTTCAATGCTTAGCTACAAGTGGAGGGCAGGGCCAGGGGCACACGGGACAGAGCCAAAATACTAAACTCCTCCCAGTCTATTAAACTCCTCCCAGTCTATTTCAGCTTAAAGCTCCTCCTGCCAGTAAGGAAACCTTCAGACAGCTTTTTGGAATGGGGAGGAACTGCACAGAGGCGGTTGTGGGAAGCAGGTCTGGCCCTCAGGGCATCTAAGAGGGCCAACTTTTCTCTGCCTTCGAGGTTCTGTACCTTGTGTCTAACAGATATACTTCCTTTAGAGTAGTTGCAGGGGCCCTAATCCAAATATTTAAAGTGCCTCCCCATGCACGCAGCGCCTGGATTGTGGGTCCTGTGCCAACTCTAGAGTAAAAATGGCAGAGGTGCTAGTCACACATTCAAAGTAATATGTGTCTTGGCCCAATATCCACCTTTCTAATATCGTAGCACTTGGGGCAGTATTCCAAGCCAGTCTTCCATCCCACCATGGGCCAGACGCTGTGCTCACTTCTGATCAGAGGCTAAAAACAAAACCCTAAAGCTTCTGAAAAATTAAATTACGCCTCAGGGAGAAGCAAACAGGGCCTTCCCTGTGGACACACCCAACCCTTCCTTAAATTAAACACACACTTGCTGTGCTCGCGGCAATTTGGAAACATTTCACTGCTGCACTTATCTGTATTCCTACTTCATACTTGTTCCATTTGTGACCCTTGAGACACACAGAATTGACTGTGCAGGATCAGTTCTGGTGCTGCTAATTCTGTAAGCAGGCAAAGAAATCCAGAACCTCATCTCAAAACCATTGGAAAAGCTGCTAGTCATTCACCTTGTGGCTTCTGAAATCTCACAAGCTTTTTCCCCACATGTTTTGTAGCATACCTTGGCATCCATATAGACTAGAAATTTGCTTTTCAAAATGAAAATAGACATGAAACCTAGATCTGGAAGCAGAATGTGAAAGAGGAGGGTTTTGAGGGTTTTCCTTTTTGCCTGTGTTCTATGAGCAGTACATTTTCAGCAATCATGAGAGACACATGCATAGTCCTGAATGCAGCCACTGTGCATCCTTGCTGCCTTTAATGTGCAATACTTCAAAAATCCAATACTCACTTGAAAAATCAGAATACAAGCGCAGCAGTTCCTGTCTCCCATTTTTTCCCCATTTGCCACATGGCAGGAAGAAAGTGGATAGGTTACCTGTTTCATCGCATGAAGCTGATTGGTGAGAGATGCAGGAAAGATGCAAGGAAGTATTTTTTTAACATATTGCATTGTGAAACTTTGAATTATGTTTCCAGAAGTGGTGAAGACTTCCATCATGGACGACCTTAAAAAGGGATTGCACTAGTCCATGGAGGAGAAGCTATATGCTCCCTCCAGTGCCAGACACAACTGCGTGCACCAGTTGCTGCGGAGCATGGGTGGGAGGGTGCTGTGGCTGGCAAATCCTTGTGGGTCAGCCTCTGTGTGTACAGGATGCAGGCCTAGGTGGCCCTGGGGCTGGCCAAGCAGGGCTTCTCTTACGCCACAGCATTTCGTGTGACACAGCAGCATCTGGAGCGGCGCACAGTCTCACTCAGCCCCAACACACTCTGGGCATGTGCTCACAGCTATTCAGACAGGAAGAAAAGCCAGTTGGCAGTTGTGCTTGCAACTAATGAAAATATTCTAAAATGTGTCTAATTTTAGACCAGCTGCTTTATTTCAGAAGACTTGCATGCATGCATGGCTTTCTGTTGGGAGTTCATTAACCATTCTCCCCATCCCACAAAGTAATATTAAAAAAAAAACTGGGGGGAGTGTTCACTGCCTAGTTCTTCTTAAACTAGCAGGGGCACAGAGCTGGCTTGATTCCAGGCGAGAGTCCCAAGGCCACAAATTTTCTTTTAAAGGTGTCTTGCCAGCTCTTAAGAGACAGGAAGATTTTGATTGCAGCTGGACCGGACCTTAGCTGCAAATTGTGTTGTTCCCTCCACGGAGCTCTCCAGGCCAGAGTGCAAGGAAAATGGAATTTAAAAGCTGTTCCAAGCCACCGCCTGAGTGAAGAAGAAGAAGAAGAAGAAGAAAAAAAAACCCTAACAGAGCACTCCAAAGAACAGCTTATCCCTAAGCGACATTTGCTGCACACAAAGAAATTTGTGCAGTAGCTGAACACATCTGCATATTGCCATGAGACAGATGGAAAACACTGGAAAAGAAAAACAGCATAGATGCAGCTCAACTTGACTCCGAGGATTTCCTTCATTAATCAGGAGGGACCAAATTCTGGCTCCTATGCCATGAAAACAAAACCCGCCGATGCGTGCACGCGCGTGCACGGGGAGGGGGGCAGAAACGGCTTGAGAAGGGTTCAAACCATGACTTCAGCAGGAAATTAGTGGGAAGGGGAAGGGTGTGGTGTCTGACAGGCCCACAAACACACTTACTTCTAGGAAAAAACGTCCTCTCCAAACTTTGGGCAAGATGCAGCGATTTTCAACGCAGCCTCATCGCAATGTTAAAAAGGCTGATGCAGGCGAGCTCCACTTTATGCGGCAGCTGAGGCTGCAGGAGGGGCTTGTGGGGGACCACAGCCCCCCGATCGCTGCTTCACAGCAAAGTGGTACTGAGAAGAATGGGGTGATTTGCAAGCGGACAGTAGCTGCTGAGAGCAGGGCGGAGACGGGCCCCACATCTATTCCCCACAGGCCTGGCTGGCAATGGGTGATGTTTTTCTTAGTCTATTTGTCACGAGGAGGAGGAGGGTATTTTTGTAAGTGATTGCAGCTGGGGCATGAACTCCCCACATGGTACAACACCCCTGTTCCCAAATCGCTCCGAACATGGCAATTAAATTGGGGGGGGAGGGGTTTTTCATTGATTTGGGATGATGTGGGGGGCAAGGTACATTTCAGCTGAAGATTACATTTGCGGTTGATTGGTAAAGAAATTAATTGGTTCGCTTGTGATTTTTTTTAAAAAAACCTTGCACTTATGTACTTGTATATACAGATATAAATCAAGATAAAGAAATATTATACAGATTTGCAAATAACAGGTGCATATATTAAGCAGATTTCCTTTGGTCCTGGATCCCAAATTTTTAGGAAAAGTGGCACTTCATTTACTAACATTAAGATTTATAACCTGCCTTTCTTCTCCAAATGGAAATTTCTGACGCCACTACTGTAATTCTAATCTACCTCAAACAAAAAATAAACCATTGATCCCCACTTCCCAGCAGGAAAAAAAAAAATCCATGTTGAGCATCAGCAAAACATCAACAATTGGACTAAGAGTTTAGTCTTCCTTAGAGGGAACCCACTGAAACTTAAATTAGTCATAGTAGACATGGTCTCTATTGAGTCAATTGATCTATTTAGATAGCCTAAATCTGAATCCAGCTCCAAGGAAGTAATAAACAGAGAACCATAATATGTTTGTTTTAAAATGTAGGCAAAACAATCAAAGGTTTGCAGCAACAGACAGGCAAACAACATACGGGATTCAAACAATGGCAGAACCTAATCTCCTGCGGCAGGCTGTTCCAAAGAGGAGCACGACAGCAGCAACTTTTAAAATTGCATGCTCGTTTCCACCTGCGTGTCCTTCCCCAAATCAGCTGTAGTATTTTGATTATGAAACATCTATGGGACAGGGAAAGAAAGCTGGAAGTGGAAAACAAGCACCTCTTGCTTCTGCGCATTGACTCCCCTGCCTGACCTCTTCCTCCTGGAAAAAAGCAGCCACCTGAGTTAATTATGCCCAAGCCTTGTTCTTCGGATATGCAGTATGCTTGGTTCAATTCTTCTGCTGGTAGCACATCTTGTCCTTAAGAGAAAGGCTGCATGGAGGTTACAACCATGCTGCATTCATTCAAAAATTGGGATAGGCACAACATTTAGCATATTGCTTACATTTTGTTACTGTTATCTTAAAAAGATACCAAGTTCCTAGTCCTTATGGCAGCAAAGTGACTTGAAAGTGAGTGAAGCAGTTTCTTGATGAAGTCTCAGCAGCCAGTGCTGGATCTTTTCATGCCAGGGGCTGAGGCAACAGAGTCCTGCGTAAAATTAATAGGGAAGCATTTGGGCAAGTTCTAAGTTCAGATTGTAATTTTCTCCTCACTCCATCCCCCAGGAGCATTTCCACTGATAAGCTGCTGTGTCCATTTCTACTAATCTACAGGCCTGATCAGGGAATTTCAAGAATCTGCCCTAAGGACTAATTGCATGGGACTCCACACATACAAGGGCCCTTTCCCTTCCCCAGGACTAGCTTCTTGAACTCTGGTCCTGGATGAAGGCCATAAACTCTAACAATGACAAAGACCCTTTGCCTTGCTTCTCTTTCCTTCTCCCAAACCCTCTTTTACTGCCCCTTGCAGGGGTTCAAGCTCTTGTGAGCTGGGCTTCCTCTCGACACATTCAAAGGGATGGTCCTTTCTTGCAAAATGTTCCTTATTGGCTAAACCATATTCCAAAAGCACAGACACCCAGAATGAATCTCTGAGCATGCACAGAGCAGTTAATTGGAGTGTTCCCCCTCAGGAGCTCTCCTCATGGACCACATCCCTGTGGGAGTGGCCCTCTGAAAACCAGCACATCTCCTTCCTGCATGCTGATCCTCTGACTGGGCAGCCCTTCCCTGCTGACATCATATCATGGGGTCAAGAGCCATGCCCACCTTGGCTCTCTCCGAGAAAATCCCAATCCAAGCCTGCTCCTGCCAAATGTACATATTCCCAGAGGCTGCCTGCCCACCTGGAAGCGCCTCCGCTTCTCTCATCTCAGCATCTGGTGCTGGTCCCCGTCTTCCTCTCAAGTCCAGCCAGGTGGAGACTTGGAGAGCAACTGTCTTTCTCACTCCCATCCACTAGGCAGTGAACACTTTCCCCCGGTTTTTTTTAAATATTACTTTGTGGGATGGGGGGACATGTCATGGGTGCTCTCCTATATATCTTCAGATAGCAAAAATGGCCCACAATTCCCAGCATTCCCCCAGTCGAGCTACATAAACCGTCGAGCTGCTTTTTTGTCTAGATGTGCTGAGGTTTGTTCCCTAAATCAGCACTTTCCAACTTGATACCCTTCGGATGTCTTGTCTGGACCACAGGATCCCCAACCACTGGCTGTGCTGGCTGGGTCTTATGGGAGCTGAAGGCTGAAATTTTTGGAGGGCACCAGCTTAAAGAGGGTTACATGACATCAAATAAAAAGATGAATGAACGGTCATCTCCATATTTAGTGGCTTAAACAAGCTGCATCAGAGATGGGCAGAGGGTGAACCAGGGGCTGGTGATTCATTGAACCCAGACTTCCCGGCCTTTCATGTGACCCGTTCCAAATTTGCCAAAGAGCAGAGATGTACACTGCTCTTACTAAATTTTGAATATATATTTGAGCCAAGATGCAAATACTAACCATGTGGCTTGTTGACAAAACTTTAAGATTTAAAGTTGGATTTTGGAGTTTTAACATGGTTGCAAGTGTGTCACAAACAAATATAGTGGCCTAGAGTAAAGCAGCCACCTTACAGAATTTCTATCCCCCATACTGTCCTGACACACAGGCAGTCTGTATGTGATTATGGGGTGCAGATTGCTAGGGCTATCGAGCAGTGAGCTTTGGCATAACTAAGGATGCCCCCCATGCCAATTGACCACAAAAGAAAGCCCCACTAAAGTCAGTGCGCCTTCTAACAGGTTAAACATGTATCAGATGGCTGTTTGTTGGTTTTTCCTGGGGCAAAGAGGAAAACTATTCACAGCACCAAAGCTCCTTTCCCCCTCTTCAGCTTTTAGAGGTGCAGGCACCTACCAGCATCTGCACACTTTGCAACTGAACAGGACTGGAGCTTGCCTCCTTTGACCTTTAAATGAAAGCATCACTTTTAAGAGTTTGGTACTTCATGCTCAGTACTTCTTCCCAGCCACAGCATTAACACAACTCTCCTTACGGAAGCTGTGTCGGATCCCTGCATCAGCATTGTTAAAAAAAGTAAAGACTGCGTCACTAAAGGTCATTAATATCCAAAGCATGACTACAACATGCGTAAGACTACGATCCTGCGAACTTTCACCTTGGGGTTATACCCAAGTGAGCATAGAGGAATTTCCTTCTTCGCCAAAGCACCACATGCACTATGAAGATGGCTGCCTTCGCTGTACATAATTGCAAGCCGATTTGCCTCATTCCAACATGAGTTAATAGTGAAATGGTTTGCTGAACACTGGTGATGCCACACCTGCTCCTTCCCACCCGCTGGCACAAACAAGGAAGCAATTCAGAACTGGTGCCTGGTTGGTTGCTTTCTTTACAAGCCTGCCTCAAAAACCAGTGTTTGCTCTGCATTGCATCAATGTTTCTAAAGAAATTGTTTGCCCTGAACAAAAATGACCATGAATTACACCAAATGAGGTCTTCTACTTTTTTAAAATTCACGTTTGTTCTTCCACTTTTTATGCTGCAATCCTGTCCTCACTTTCCAGGTAGCAAATCCCACTGAACCCAACAGGACTGCCTTCTGAGCAAAGATGCCTAGGATGGCACTGTAAACTGAAAAGCCAAAGTTGCACTTTGACAAGCTGGACCAGGGCTGAGCAACCTACAGCCTGCAAGCTCGTGTCAAAAGCCATCTGCAAGAGCAATCTGCCCCTCTCCCAGAGCTGTTGCAGAATTGAGAGTAGGGGAGACCCTGCCCATTTTGGGGTCCGGACTGCCCATGGTACATGTCCCCCAGGAGATCACCTCTGAAAGGGCCCAGTCCTCAACAGGAAAGACGGCACTCCACCCCTGAGCTACACCAAGTGTCAACCTGGAGTGATGCCGCTTGCATTAGTTTCACACAGAAATTAAAATGTAAGTTTTTTCAAACTGAATTCCCCTTTGTTTGCCAAGCAAAGTTTCAGAGCTGAACAAAGAATTTAAAAGGTCACTTTCATTTTCTGTTTGAGGTAGCCAAGGCAACAGCAAACCCATTCTCTTGCATAATTTAAAATAAACATTAACCCTCCCCTACACCCCAAAATCCTATTACTGAACTGCAAAATACAGTCACTGTTAAATTGCACTGGTAGATTAATCATTTCCCATGTTCCTAGGAAACTTTCAAAAAATCCAGTAGAAACCTGCACAGGGCGAGGTCAGGCTGACATACCTAGGTATCAGCGGAACTGAACCATTGAAGATTAAATGACCTTGGGAAATTCCAGGTTACCTCATGAATCTCAAAAACAAAGATCAATCAAAGTGACAGCAAGTTCTCAAATGTGTGCCATGCTTGGAGGTCCACTTAGTCTCCCAAGAGAGCTTGAGCAGAGTGGCGGCTCCAGGCCAGGCTCTTTTCAATCAGCCTTTAACAACTGGCCATGAAGCAAGGCCCGAGCTCCTGTTGCCTGGGTGGTGCTGTAATTTCCCTTGTATCACACAAAGTTACACGCAGAGCGAGAAATGATAAATAGTTTAGACAGAGTTTTACCACCTTGATGAAAAACTTACTTCATGCAACATTACAACCCACCATCTAGAGTTGGGTGTGGATTGTCACTGAACTGTGGGTTACCCTGTTGTCCAAACCCAACTGCACTAACAAGCCATAGTTTGTTAAACACGAGCATGAACAACCCATGAAAAGAACCCATAGTTTACTGTTAAGGTGTCAACTGTGGGTTGTTCATCATGGTTTATTATCCAAGCAGGCTTGAGGTAACACAGCTACCCACATTTCAACAGCCACCTGGTTGTCTGAATCCAGCATTGTGGTGCAGTGGCTAGGGTTGTAGTTGTAGTGGTAGGGTAGAGTGGTCGGCACTCAGGAGATTCAGGTCCTAGCCCACACTCAGGCATGAAGCTCACTAGATGGCTCTGCACCAGTCACTGACTCTTAACCTAATCTACCTCACAAGGTTGTTGTGAAGATAAAATGGAAGAGGATCATGTGTGCTGTCTTGAGCTCCTTGGATTTATTTAGTCAATAAATAGTAATAATTTAGTCGATCCAAGTAAGCATGCAAATGATTGCGCTGCAAGGCTCCAATCCTAAGCACATTGACTAGGGAGGGGTAACCACCGAACTCAATCACATCAACATGCTAATGGAAGTGCTATGCAAGCGTTTTAATCCAATGACTTTAAGTGGGCTCCAGTTCTGTTTGTTCAAAAAGCAGTTAGAGTTCTCTTGCTCTGCCTTTATCTTAAACGGCTACCAAGCCTGCAATCCTAAGCATATTTAAGCCTCTTTGCACAGAAATTGCTTGAGCAACTAAGCATGGGATTCACCGCATGGCTGTTGGTCCATGCAGAGTTAAGCTGCAATGCTATTCAGGCGTCCCATGAACTCAGTGGGACTCTGTTCTAAGCAGACATATCCAGGTTTGCACTTGCCTTTTCAAATTCAGCATATTGGCTTCAGTATGTTTCAGCTCGAGTAACAAAAAATCTGGATGTTCAACTATCAGGACTGAACAATGTGCTGTTAATTCTTTAGCACTTTGGGAAAAGGGAAGATGAAAAACCCAACCGCAAAATATGTCACCTCAAGGAATATAAAATAAATACAGTTTTTAAAGTCGAACAGTGGAATTAGCAGAACTGCTAAACAAGCAGCCTTTCTAAGAGTCCAAGCACTCAAAAAAGAAGGAAAGAAAAGAGAGGGGAGAGAAAGACGACCAAACTGGAGATCCTACAACCAATGCTAACATAACAAGGAAATTGCAGAGTGACAAGTTCCAACGAGCTGGCAAGAAGCCAGGACATTGAAAAGCAACTGCTCGCCCTCCCTGCCTAAATATAGCCTCAATCATAGCATATGGTATGGCAAAAAAAGAGTCATCCATCAATGCACAGCATTGCTTAGGCAGCCGATATTGTTATTAGCAGCTCAGGACCAGTAAAGGAACAGGCCTGCCAAAGCGAGCGCAAGTCCAAGAGGTGCTCCGAGAACTCAGCCGAATGATGCATCGCGAAAGAACGCAGGCTGCCCTGCGGAGTGCAGACCCGACTACTGCTCATCCCGCTGACATCAGTTCCCAACCCCTTGCTATACTTTGCCTCTTGCCATCAGTACAGAAACGCAGGGGACAACGCTGGGCGGCACGGCGCACATGTGCACCCCCCGTCATTTGTGTGGCCGTTACCGCTCTACCAGATTTTGTTGGCAGCTTCACCAAGCGGCATCCCCTGGCCCTGGACTCACTGACGTTGTTCGCCCCGATGTCATGGTGTCCATCTGGATCCCTGGAAAACCCATTGGACACGTAGTTCCAACCCAAGCGTGGCACAGCAATGCATTCAGAGCTCCACCTCAACCTTGACATTTCTGGGGTGGGGGGAGTCATCTCAGGCACATTGCTAGCTCTCAACCAGTCATGAGGATAAAAGGGGACAGCCGGCCACAGAGAAGCTGCTGAAGGAAAGGGTAGAGGCAGTCCTGTTCTCATTTCAGACCATTAAGAGTCCCCCCTGTAGTAAACTTGGGGTGTGGATGCCAAGCAGCCTGGAAGCAAGCTGGGGTCACGTACCATTAAGGGGCATCAGGGAACTCCAGGATGTGTGCTGACTATGACCAGTGATGATGCTGTGCAACATGACAAATCATGCTCATCTTCCATGAACCCACACTTTATTCCTTATTTGGCAAAAATGACACAGGGCCGAGAACACCTGGTCCCGACATTTCATCTTCCACATCTGGATTTCGGCCTGAATGACTAAGAGGAAACTTTTCTTCCATACAGTCCAAGCAAGAAGTCAACAAGAGATAGCTTTTATATAGAGGGAGGGAGGGAGGAAAGTGTGGGGAAGACAAAGTGAAAGAAACAAAGAAAAAAAAATCGGACATAGATGGGAGACCATTCAGAATTTGCCCCTGCATTGTAAGAGGCTGGAAGGCCCTGGATTGAAACAGTTGTTCTATTGAACTGAGAAATGGATTAACGACAGTAAAGCTGACTTAATCCCAGATGAAACCAGCCTTCTCAGAGCTCTAATACATTTAAAAAGGGATATAAATAGATTAAATGAGTGATAAAGCCAGCCCTGAGGTCTCTTTCAGTATAGGGTTACCACATTTTAAAAAAAATGGACAGAGGCTATTCTACGCCAATTAAAATAGCTACCTCAGGCAGAAATTTTGCAAGTATAGCATTTGCCCAGAGATACAGCAGTGGAACATGCTTTACCTGTTGGGGGGTTTGCCCATTATACAACTGTTGAACCCATCGATGCTAAAATACTTCCTCATAAAGTTTCCACCTGTCCTTCCAAAAATACACTTACTAGTGTGTTGTCTAAGGAGATGTATCTGTGTGATTCATCTTGCATGAGAAGGCAAGACTCCCTGGAGAAGGTAATAATGCCAGGGAAAGTTGAAGGCAAAAGATGACAACCAAACTGTTAAAAGCTCTTAAATCGTCCCGGCAACAGGCTCCACACAGGCGTAGCACCCATGGTGTGTGATGCAGAGACCATAATGACGGACGGCTTCCATAAAGGAAGTCACAACCGTGTATTTACAACATCTGTCAAGGACAAGGCATTTTGGGGTGCATTCCTGCAAAGGGTCCTTGAAGCTGAGCCAACCCAATAAGCAGCGGGTGTAGCTGTTTGGGGCAGCCCAATTCCTAGGGCTCCAGACTTGCTGGGCAGCCCTTCAACTAGAAATATGATTCCCTTCTTCAAATCTTGAGACGACGTCCACAAATGGTCTTGTTGATTTGGAGCATTGCCATAACGCTGATTTCAACCCACCTTTCCTGACCTGAGCGGCTCAAATGTTTTCAGACTGTACCACCCGCCTCGTACAGCCACTGGCCGTGCTTGTTGGAGATGATGGGAGTTGGAATCCAACCGTCTCTGTGGCCCTCAAGTCGGAAAAGGCGGATTGAGGTGAAGGGCCCACAGCTTCACAAGCTCCCGGGTTCAAAGGCTGGCACCTCTAATTTTAAAAGGATCCAGCAGCCCAGGACTGCCATCATAGTATCCAGATCAGCTACGCTGGCTACAGCTGACAGTAGGCCAGAAGTTCTGGAGGATCATCTGCTGTCCACCTGTGCAGAAAAAGGTGATGGCAAAGGCCTCTGCTGGAGATCGTGGAGAGCCAGGATCCCACCAACAGCCTTGAGATAAAATGGCGACCAACTGGACAGACCAAATGAGGAGCATTGCAGCCAGTGGAAACACACCTCCAACCTAGCTGTTCTAAACTACTTTTAGAATGCAACATGAGCCCTGCCTTGACAACAAACAACTTTCTAGGTCAGTCTTCACACCAATGGCACTGCTGGCTGGGGATAATGGCAAGTGTAGTGCAACACATTGGATGTGAGCTGGGTTGAAGGCAGTGCTCCATTTTCTGTCCCGCTTCAGTGGTTTAAAACACTGGGAAGTCAGGGCAACATGGCAGCAAGCTCCCGCCATCACAGTCCACCATACCATTCCTGCAGAGGCAAACCAGAACCCGGGAGTAAGCTCACCAGTGGGACGCCACAGCCGCCTTCCTCACTCACAGCTGCTCCTCAGTGACTAGCATTCTTCACAGGCACGGCACCTTTGACCCTGCAGCCCTCAGGACTAGTTGCCCTCAACTATTAGTTTCACCTCGGGAGGCTGCAGACTCTCCCCACATCAGAGGCATTCAGGAAGCACATGGACAGCCCCCCCGAGAAAGATGGTTTAACTCGCTGTCTTGCGCTGCACAGCGGGCGGACCTGATGCCCCTCTGGCCCTTTCCCATCCTGCTATTCTACAGTTCCACGAACTGCCCTCCTCAAATCCCCTTGCAAACCCACCCGCAGGTAGTAGCCATTACGACAGCTTGCAGAATCGAGTCATCATTTAGCTCTATGCTATTCCCTTCACATAAGGACCTCTTTGCCACAGAACCCTTGACGATCCCAGATTCAGAAGAAAGTGCTGTGGAATATTCTTGAGTACGAGTGCAATTCAGGTTGGGAAATTCCTGGTTCATAGGATCTTTGAGAGCCATGCCTTAGAATTTCACCAACACTTCTCTGAATGACACTTGGGAGCAACAGAAAAGCTGTTTTAGATAAGTTTGTCCAACGCCACCGATCCTTTCCTTGGAGAACTTTTGTTCAGTTGTACTGGAAACCACGCCCACTTCCCAGAACAATTCCAAAAATCATGGCCTTAGAGCAAGGAACATCTGGCCCTCCAGATAGTACTGCTATTTGATGACAATTCCTATCATCCTTCACCATTGGCTATGCGAAGCAAGGCTGACAGGAATTGTAGACCAACACACTCTGGAGGGCAACACATTCTCCACACACCCTAGACTAGTCCAATAAGGGGTGGACAGACAATGCTTTGAATGAAAAGCGAACCAACATCACACTTGCTCAAAGCAACCCGATCTCTGATGTCAAGATGGAGCACAGTTTGCATGGTATTGCAAAAGCGATGCAAGGCAGAGCCATGAGAAGATGGCAGAAAGCAGTTTCCCTCGGCCTGGTGCCCACATACCATAGCTCCTCTCATTCCCAGGCACTACGGATGGATGGTGGGAGTCATAATCCAAGACATGCAGGCACCAGCTTGAGGAAGGCTGGTGCAACACGAAGCGCATCCCTTAAACAATCCAAAATGCTCCCTAGAATGTCACATGAAAGCTCTGGAATATGTTCTGCAGCTCCCACCTATGCAGGTTTACTCAAGAGTAATTCCAGTTATAAATTGCCACATTTCTCAACCAGCCCATTTTAACTTCACAACAACCCTGTGAGGTAGGCCAAGGAGGAAATTACCAGCTTAGCCAGTTACCTCAGCAGTGCACAGCACATCCTTAGGCCGCTCTTCCCAAAAGCAAGCCTCCATGGCTCCGTGGGTCTTCCTCCTAGCTGAGTGAGTACTGGCTGCTGCCCTAGAAGCTTATGCTTGATATAGCAAAATTAAAATAGCTTTTATTTTTAGAAGGCAAACTGAAACATACTTTTGAGGGAATGCGCCCCCCTGAAAACAGTGGTTGAAAATGGTGATGAGGAAGGGCTGGAGCCAAAGAAAGGAAGGAATGGCTACCTAGGGGTCCCTAAAAGCCAAATTAGGACCCCAGGAAAGCTGGATTTGACCCTGGGCCAAAGGTTTCCCACCCCAGTACTAAGGAGTAATCCCCGCTGAAGGTAGATGGACATACAACTGAGTAGATATACATAGGATTCTGCTGCATGACCTCTCTGTATCACTCAGATTAAGCTCTGCCCATTTCAAATCCCCCCCGAAAAACCCTTCCCATATTCTCCAATACAACTTTTAAAAGAAAGATGCCACTGAACTGAACAGGGCAGTGGCTGAGAAGCCAGAAGAAAATGCATTTCTGAAAACGGATTCAAAGATCCAATCATCCCGTCTACAGAAGGCTCAGTCTAAACAATACTTCCATCTGTACCACCCATTCCCTGGGGAACAAGGCACAGTCCATAACACGGGCACTGCTATTTCAGTATTTAGAGACTGACAGAAGAGCGTCTGAGAAACAGCATTTTAATAGATGAAATAAATACTCCAGTACATGCAAGATTAAAAAAAATCTGACACTGAAAAAATAATTAAAAAACCCAAATCACTTTCTTGTTATAGTGTAATTTCAACCACACCCTCCCTGTTTTATCACACTCACAGTAGCTTTTCCCCCAGTTTGGAACTCTAATCCAACCCCCACTCGAGACAGCAAAATGCACTTCTAACCTAACATCTGATTCAAAAGTAATCATGTGAAACAAACAGAAAAATAGCTACATCCATCACTGAAGTTTTCTTTCAGACCATGTGAAAACTGAGGTAACTGGGTTTTTTTCCTCTTCCTCCACAACTGAACAGTAAAATTTAGAAAGGGGCTTCTGGAAGACCCAAAACCAAAACAAGACAAAATAATCCCCATGTTAAAACTGCACCCAGCACATTTAAGGCTCTCTCTTTAAAAAACAGCAACGAAGTTTTCTGTTTCTATCATCTCCTTTTTTAAACTGCTGTTGAAAGCATCTGCTTAAATGTAGGTCTCGACTCTAAAGTGAAGACACACTTCAACTTAGATGCTGCCTTGTAAATAACCCCCCAAAAGTTACTATAACCTGAAAAAAATTTACTAGCCTGAAATGGGCTAGACAGGGAGGGACAGAAAGTTCAATTTCTAGCCGCTTGGTTTCTAGGGGATACAGAGCAGCAAAAAAGCACGTCAGCCCTTGTCCACCTGCTCGCTCTCTCGGCCTGCACAGAACCCCAGGGGCTTCCTTCATGCAATTCTCAGTTGCCCAAGATGCCCAGGCTAACAACTGCATGGCTCCTTTATGCTTTTCCTTCCCATAGTATCTCTGCCCCTTCCCAACATGCCAGCCGTTCCGTGTGGATTTTTTCTACATAGGTTACAAGGCATAGCGTGGCTGTTTTACCATACATCCCACAAATAAATTTAAAATAATCAAAGGATTGGGCCGATCTACACAAATTCTTTGGTATACAAAAACATGGGGCAGGAGAGGGGACCTAGTATGTTTGTTAGCAGTGCCCATGCTATCTAAACTGGGGGAAACAAAGATTAATTCACAGAATTTGAGTTCGCTGGCAGTAAAGTCCGGGGCGAGGCTCTTTCTCTTAGTGCCTGAGATAACAGGGTGCAGCCATCTGAGACAGCGCAAGCAGAGTTCCTCAATCTTTCCCTGTATTCAGTCACCTTGGAGCTACTTTCGGTGTGTTGGGCTATATCCCTGAGGCACTGGGTGAGGAGTACGCATGCCGAGACAACGCTCATGGCGCCTCCCAAAATGGCAGTTTGCACGGCTTTGCCCTCTGGATTGATGGCGGCTGCTTTGCCCAAAAACTGAGGCTCAGTGGCAAAGCCCACCAGGGCACAGACAGACTGCACCAAGGGCCCACTGAACAAGACGCAGCGGTTGCGAGTCAGCTCGCTGGGTGAACTCTTGACTTCCTTGACACAGGCCAAGAGAGCCGAGGCGCTGGTGCTCATGCACTTGACGCTGAGCTTGAACTGCTCCTTGGCAAACTTATCCTTGGATTTCTCACTGGCCAGGACGCATGCATCTGTCAGGAATTTCAAATTCTTGGACATATTCTGGGAAACCTCCAGGAGGAGCTGAGGACTCATCTCAGCCAACGGGGTGGCTTTCAAGACCCCACAGCCATGCTCCACCTCGTGCTTGCACCGGGTCACCTTGTAGCGATCCACCAAGCCGGGCAAAGCTGGCTGAGCCCCTGGGATCTCCACTGCAGCCAGGTAAGCAGCATGGGCAGAGCATTCCGTTAAGGAGACCACCAGGTCCCCCATCTCCACCAGGATGTCCCCCACCTCGGCAAAGCGTCCCATGTTAAGCTGGCTTTGGACATCATGGGTCAAGATGGACAGGCCTTTGGTCCGGGCAATGATGGTGTCCCTGCACTTCTCGAAGGACTCCCCGAAGACAGACAGGCTCTCTGTGTTGACCGGCCGGCTCTCGCTGGACAGCAGGAGCAAATCTGCCACCAGTTGCATCTTGATCTTGCAGTGGTCACAGATGGAGACGAGCTTCTTCCTCTGCAACGCGCCGCCGCTGCAGCTGGGGGTGGACAACTCGCTAGTGGACTTGCCAGAGCCGCCGCTAGCCATCGCGTTGAGGGAGCACACGCATGCCTCTTGGGACCCCACTGCCGCCGCCGCCACCGCCACCGCCACTTCCACTCCGGCTACCTGCCAAGGAGTCCCCGCTGAGCCCGGCAGGATCTCTCTGCCTTTTCCGCACCATCATTCCATCAATCTCCCGAGTAAAAGTAAAGTCTGGGAACACTGGCAGGAGAGAGGAGGGAGCCGGAGGAAGGGTGGTGAATTCCAAACTGGGCAGGGGAGCACCAGGGGCCCACTCCACTTGCCCAGTGAAACAAAGCGAAGCCAATGACGCCTTGGCACAAGTTAGACCTCCCACTGCCGCTGGCTTTGGGGAAGATCTGATCCTCCGATCCTTGCTGGCATGATCAACGCGCTGGTCGGTGCTGCCATTCGCAGGGAGTTGATGGATGGTTCTTTAAAGAAAGGCCAAGGAAGAAACAAGATGCATTTTAGTCATTCTAATCACCATAACAATATTTTTTAAAGTTTCCTGCTGGACAAATGCACAGAGGCGCGTTTGAAATTCAGAGAGAGAGAGAGAGAGAGAGAGGTGGGGAGAAAACTAGAGAGGCAACGACCCCGTTGCTGGTCCGCTCCCTTCCAAGCCGAGCTGTCCTCGCGAGCCGGAAAGAGGCGAGCCGCCGCCACCGGTGCCTTTAAAAAAGCTCCCGAGAAGCAGGCGGCATCTCTCGCTCGCTCCTTCCTCTCCCCGCTGCTATCAGGAAGAACAGCAGAGGGTGTGGTCCGGCTGAGCCCGGGCTTGGAAGCTGGCCGCGCGCGAGAAGAGCGTTCCTTTGATTTGCTGGGATCGCCACAGAAGGGCGCGCGGGGAGGCGGCGGCGGCGGCGGGGGAGGGAGAAGCGGCTTTACGCACCTCACCTCCGGAGCAAGGGAGGACACGGCGGAGGGCGAGGCGTGCGGGGTGCGCCCTCCCAATCCGGCGGCGGGCAGGCTTCTCCGGGGGCTGCCTGCTTGTCCGCTCGCTCGCTCGCTCGCATGCCCCGATCACGCCGCCCGGCGGGCTTGCCTGTCTCCGGGAGGACTCATCTCCGGCGGCGGCCTCTCCAGGGCGTGGGCGCCCGCGGTCGGCGCGTGCGAGCGCAACTTCAGACACTCCCAGCGGCCGGGGCGGCGGGGGGCGGCCGGGGCGGCTGCACCGCGTCGCCCTCGCAGAGGCGGCAAACTCCCAGCCGGCCTCTGTTCTCCGCTCCTGCCATATTTCTCCCTCCTCCCCACCCCCCAAAAGGCTGAATCACCAACTTCGGCGGGGTGGAGACGGAAGGAAAAGGAAGGATCAACACGGCCGCCTGCCCGCCCCTTCCACTTTCCAACTTTAAAAAATGGAAAACTCCCCGGAGCGGCGGGCGCCTCTGCGGTGGCTCTCCCAGCTGCCCGGCCGGGTTACTGCATGGCTGGGAAGGGCGGGCGCCCGGGCGAGCGCGCCTGCCTTTTCTCTTTGCGCGTTTGCCCCCGCCTTCCCCCGCGCTGCCTCCGCCGTAACCTCGTTTGAGCCTATCGCAATCTGCTGGGCGGCCTGTCGCCGCCCTCCGTTTTGAACGCCGCTCCCCCCCGGCTCGTTTTCTCCACGCCCGCGGCTGGCTGGAGGCTCCTCCCCGGGAAAAAGCGCGAGGGGGAGGGAAGATGCCGAGGCGGCGGCACTGGCGGCGAGCTGCGGATTGAGCCCGCCGCTGCGCACGCAGATTTGCCCCTCGCCCCACCCTGCTCGGCCCCGCCGATTTCCCGGGCTGGGGACCGTGTCCCGGCCCGGGCGCAGCCTGGCTGTGTGTGTGCTGGGAACGGCGACGCGAAGCAGTCATGACTTTCAGTCGTCTGGCCGGCAGCTGCATCCGGTTTTGTTCTGATTCAATTGCTCTAGAGTAGGCGCAGTGCCGCTGTCTCGACAAGCACCCTTAAGAGCGAGACTTTTACGCTCCGGATCGCCCCCCCCCCCCCACGTGCCTTCCGCAGAGTAAGAATGCATTGGGAGTGGCGGGTGGAACTGCCGGTATTAGATTGAAAGTCCTTAATTTGGTCCTTCAGTGTGTGTCGATTCAAAAGAAAGCCCCTTCCTAATATTTTAGCATACTTGTAACCGGCAACAACCCGATCATTATTCTTTCTGGTATTAATAATCTATCCCAAGTATGTATTCTTGGGGTTGCAGCTGCAGGCACACCGTGGAAGGTTGCCAAAATTGCCAAGATGTTTTGCTCTGCAGTATGGGTAATGCTCGCGACACAAGGAAGAGCACTTTATATGTGGGCAGACTTGTCTCGATTCCCCCACTGTCTCAGCATAGGGAATGGGGGCAGGGGGGTGGGTAGCAACAGCAATGCAAAGCTGATGAGGTCAGCCCTGTGGACCTGCAACCTGATTTGACTGTGGTTTTCCTGTTGGCCAATTAGGGCCATGTTGACTTTTTAAATCAGTATTCCACCTCTATTTCTTGGAAGCTTTCCTGGCTTTATGGAGAACCAACCTACATAAAGCAATCAGAGGAACGCATAGTGAAAATGGAAAAGAAAACTCCACAGTTGAACCAAGTGTGACCATATCAAGATGGCCAGGGGCTGGCCTGATGGTTCTTGGGGGAGACCTTCGTCCAAATGTGGCAGGTGCAGCCAGCCATTATCTTTTCCAGGATACTTAATTTTACTTTTGCCCTGAACCTTTGGTGGGTTTTTCAGCTTCTGTGCCAGTGGTCCCCAGTCGAAAATGTTCAAATGCCCCGTCTATTTAATCACAAAAAGAGCTTTATGCTGGAAGGTACTGACAGCTTTAGCACTTTGGCTCTGCTCCTGTTGCTTTTGCTTGCTGCCCGTTGGTAAAATTAGGTCCCCGAGAGCCTGAAATTGAAGCTGGCCCTCTGCTGTGAGGGTTCAACACTCCAGCTCTGTGCCTTTGCTCTCTCTCAAATCAGTACTGCGGAATAGCTGAGCATGCCTATCTTTCATTAGATGGTTCCCCCAACCTGACCCATGGAATTCTTTTTTTCTTAAACTTCTTTGGTACTTCTCTGAAGCACAGATTCCCCCAAACCTGTGGATACTTTCTTTTTGTATGTGGATTGCACTCTTGGCCACATGAAGATCAGCACTTAGAATGAGTCCATTGTCAGTATATTGAATGATGTTGCCTTTGAACAATGCATTGGTCCACCTTACAGCAGCTCTCCTGGAAATCAGGCACAGGGTCTTTCCAGCTTCTGCTGGTTATATTTTAAAAACTGCAGCATGCAAGAATACTCTATCATTTAGCTATGACCAAGGAAATATTTATATATCTATTTATTAGTAATATTTATATACTACTTAATATAATAAAACATGGTTCCTGTAGAAATATTAAAAATCGCATTAAAATTCACTATTTCAGCTATAGTAACAATAAAAATCTCATTTGGAATGCATAATTTGAAACAAGTCCAACTACAGTTACAATACAAGGAATGGTGAAATGGAACCACATATGCTTAATTACAAGAAATATTTATTATATTTATATCTCGCCTTTTTTCTTTCCAAGGAACTCGAGGCAGCTTACATAATTCTCCTCTTCTTCATTTTATCCTCACAATAACAACTTTGAGAGATAGGTTGGGCCAAGAGTCTGGCCCAAAGTCACCCAGTGAGTTCCGTGGCTGCGGGGGGACTAGAACCCAGATGTCCCCTCAGGCCAGTGTTCTTAACCACTACACCACACTGGTTCTCTGGAATAATGGAAGCTGTAGTCCAAAACATCTGGATGGTTGGGGAAGGCCATGCTACAGCCTCTTGGTATATGAGATCTCTACCTGTTCATGTATACGATGAATATACCTATATATGTGGATTCCCAAGAGCCACCTTGAGCTTCCTAAGGGACAATGAGGCTACTGTTTTGCTGCCAAATTCAGCACTAGCTACATTTTTCCAACCATAATTACTAGCTCATATCCCTCTTCAGTTCACACACCTTATGCAGGACCAAAACCAGAATTTCTAGATGCTTTTAGCTGCTGTGACAACCCATTCTGAAAAACCGAAGTGCACTAGGGCACTTTCTGAGGAAAAGATTGATGACGACCTGGAATTTGAGACCCTCCCTTCAGGATGATTTAATTCACATCAAAGGAGAACACCATCCGTAAGGACAAATTAAGCTGACTCCCCGCTTTTCAGAGTCCCACTGCATAACCACATATTTGTATCCTGCGTCCAGTGTGATTTGGATGCCTGATGAAGTGTAGTAAATGCTTTGATGGGAGTTTTACAGTTGCATTGTTTAGGTTCTGCAGTCTCATAAATTTGCTGTAACTTAAATTGCCCAACTGCTCCTGATTGACTTTTCCAACATCTCCTGCATTCAAATTAAAGTATGGGCTAAGATTTACAACCAGGACTTATTTAACCTGCAGTAATAAACCTTGTTTTTCTTTTATCACAAGCCCTACATCTGCATTTGATGAAGTTCTCAGTATCCATGAAGCTTCTGTCAAAATAGATGTGTCATTAATTCATCTTTAAGGCAGGCTTTGTGAATGTGATGCCCTCCAGATGTTTTGGATGACAACTCCCAGCACCCCAACCACTGATTATACTGGTTCCCCCTTCTACCAGTTGGAGAGGGTTTTATTTTTAAAAAACCCCTTTAAATAATTCAGATGGGCAGGGACCCTGGCAGTCACCAAGAGAGGTGTCTGTGGACATATGGTTGCCCATTGGCACCATTTTAAAGGCCCTGGTCTTGAAGCTTTTACCCCCAGTAAACATCATGAAGGGTATTTGGGGAGAAGGGATGCAACTTTTGGGAAACCCTGGTTCTGCTGGAGCATTGCTTTGGCTTCTGACTCTGATATGCTGCATCAAGGGAGCCGTCCAGAGACTCAGTGTAATTGGATGGCCTAAAAATACAGTAATACCTTGGTTCACAAACGCTTCTGTTGGCGAACAATTTGGTTCATGAACTGAAAGTTCGGCAAAATTTTGCTTCCGTTCATGAACTCTGTATTGGGTGACGAACATGATCACAGCCATCTTCTCTGCACGAGCACAATCGTGGCAATCTTCCCCACACCGTGACCATGTGACAGAGGGTTGTGGCACAGCAGCTTTTGATGGATGGATGGATGGATGGATGGATTTCATTTAATTTCCATTTCTATACTGCTGTGTAGCCCAAGCTCTCAGGACAGTTTACACAATCCATAAAAACAGATGGTAAAATACAATAAAAATATAAAGTCAGAAAAAGTATTAACATGTTTAAAAGAACTAAACACATATTAAAAAGAGACAATAACAAAAAACAAGTGACTTTGTGAAACAACTGATGATTGTCCTCAAGCCCCTGAGGGGCTGAGTAAATCTTTAAAAGCCATACCAGAAGCATTGTGTGTTTTGAATTGATTTCTTTTATTTGTTTTTTACAATACTGTATATCTACACACACACATACAGATACTCTCTCTCCCCCCTCTCTTCAGTACCTGTAGTTACTTTATTATTAGAAACATAGAAACAAAGTGAGTCAGAAGGGACCTCCTGGGCCATCTAGTCTGACCCCTGGCTCCAGCCAGCTCTGCTCATGACATGCCTACCACGTGCATGTCCAGCCTATCCTTGAACACCCTGACCAGTGGGGCTTCAACCATCTCTCATGAAAGCCCATTCCACGCCCTCGGGGTCCTAACTGTCAGGAAGTATTTCCTTTCATCCAAACTAAACCTTGGTTCCCTGAGCTTGGCTCCATTGGAACACATCCTGCCCTCCTTTGCAGGGGAGAACAGGTCTCTACCCACCTCCGTGTGTCACCCCCTCACATACCTGTATGTCTCCAACAGATCGCCTCAGAGTCTCCCCTTCTGCAGTCTGAAAAGACCCAGTTCCCTCAGTCTCACCTCATATGGCTTCCCTTGCAAACTGGCCACTGTCCTTGTGGCCTCTTGCTGCACTGATTCCAACCTGGCTATATCCCTCTTGTAATGAGGGGTCTAGAACTGAACACAATACTCCAGTTGCGGGCGCACCAGAGTCGTGTAAAGTGGTAGTAATACCTCTCTTGATCTAGAAGCCACACTTCTGGCTTTGCAACCAAGGGTGGCGTTCGCCCTCTTGAGTGCTGTGTCACACTGCTAATTCATGTTTAGCCTGCAGTCAACCAGCATCCACTTGTCCCCTAACCTGTACTTATGACACTCATTCCTATGCCCCAAGTGCAAGACCTTGCACTTATCTGCATTGAACGCCATCTTGTTGTCCCCAGCCCACATCCAGTTGGTCCAGATTCTTTTGCATTCGGAGTACTTGCTCCTCAGTTATGGCTACTGCCCCCATTTTAGTGAATTTGATCAGCAGAGTGGTCACTCCCTCTTCCATGTCATTGATAACAGGATCAGTCCCAGGACAGAGCCCTGGGGGACCCCGCTCATCCTGATGATTCCCCACTAATATTTACCCTCTGCTTTTGTTCCATCAACCAAGCCCTAATCCATCGGACAATGCATTAATCTATCCCAAAACTCCTCAATTTCTCAACCAGGATATCATGTGGCACTTTGTCAAAGGCCTTGCTGAAATCCAGATAAACCGCATCCACTGCATCCCCTCTGTCTAGCCACCTCAAAACCTTGTCATAGAATTCCACAAGGTTTGTCTGGGAGGACCTATTTTTGTGGAAGCCATGTTGCATGGCCACCAACCTTCCTTCCCTATCTAGGGTTACTGGATCTCTAGCTATTATGAGCCTTCCCACTGTCTTTCCTAGAATGGACATAAGGCTAACTGCTCTGTAATTTCCCATGTCCCCTCTTCTATCCTTTTTGAAGAGTAGGACCACTGACACCGCCCTCCAGTCCTATGGAACCATACCTGTTCTCCATGAGCTCTCAAAAATGGAGGCCAACAGGCATGAAAGTACGCCTGCCAACTCCCTAAGTACCCTTGGGTGTAACCGCTCAGGGCCTGGTGCCTTTGTAACATCCAGTGCCCTGAGGAGCTCCTTGACTTCTAGGGGGATGAATCTAATCTGTGCCCCTAAATCCCTGGCCTCATCCAGTCTCCCATGTAGATCTCCGCTGTCCTGCTTTGGGGAGTACACAAAGGCAAAATAATCATCTCAGCCAACAAGTCCCCTTCCTCTCTATTAAGCAGTCTCCCCTTCCTCTTGCTATTATTACTGAATTGTTATCATTATTACAATGCCTTATTGTGTTTAGGATGTTGTAGTGAATACGGAAGTATTTCTTGAGTGTTTTATATGCATAGAAAAGAACAATATTTACATATACGAAGACAAACATTTGGCTTACTCATGTGATCTGACTTACATTCAAATCCAACTGAAGGAGGTTCTCAGGAACGGAACTTATCTGTAACCTGGGGACTACCTGGACAGGGGGAAGGTTTCAGCTCTGATGGGCACGCTTTGCCCTCCTTGGCAGGAAGCACAATAGTTTCTCCTGCCTGCTGCCTCTGCTCTGCTCTTGCACATTTCCAGGGAGAATAACAGCGCCAGGCTGAGGCCAATCCTGTCGAGAAAATCATTTTCTAAATTGCAATCTTGATAAATTCAAGTAACAGCACACCTTGTTTAAATAAATTGTGGTTGAAAGTAAAGGACTTCAGTGCACCACTGAGAGAAGTGTAGGTGGGAACAATGGGGGGTACAACTCTCTGAACCCCCTCCCCCACATACACCACCTCCTTTTTTCTGTTACAGTTGGCTCTTGAGACTTGACTTGAAAGTTTCTTGCAATAACTTGTTACTCTACTTGGACTTAAAAGACTTGAGCCAAGACTTGAGTCAAGGAGGTGAACACATCACTGGAAACTACTGCCCATTAAGTCAGTTGTCAGACTGATCCAGTGCTTGTGTACCCCAAAGGAGGTGCCACTCTACTACGTTTCCTCCTAGGAAACTTTGCACAGGAATGCAGCCTGTGTTGCTGCTCTGAAAACAGGGCACAGAATGGATGAAGCCATGCGGAATGAACCGAGCTGCAAGAGCCACCCAGGCTACACCACTGCCTTCAGGTGCCATGGAGCATGCGCACTGTCGGGTTTGAAAGATTTGCCAGCTTGGTTGGCTTTGGTACACGAAGTTGGTAGTATATGGGGGCGGGGGGGGGGCAGCAAAATGTTGTGGGCCAGCCCTGCCTGCAGCGCTCCTGAATCTGAAACAAAAATCGAATATAATGTGACCTTTTTACCGGCTTTTTTCAACTACAACACTTACGAAGATTTGTTTTTTAAAGTGTGATTGTAAGTCTTGTGCCAACTATAGGGCACAAGCCTACGCAGGTTTAAACAGGGGAAATGTCCTACAAAGAGCAGCGTACTGGCTGGAGCATACTGTAGGGCTTTTCTCTGTTTAAGCCTAGCTAGCATTGCATCCTTACACCACTGTAGGTGTAGACACAAAAAGCCCTGCATTTTCCGTCTAAGACTGTGTTCTAACGTTTTAATTAGAAATGTATGTGTCTTCATTCCTCAGTTCGTTTGCAGCAAAAGCAATACAAACCCGGTTCCCCTTCCCGGAAATGCTTTTGGGAATAAAGGGCGGGTCCCCCCTCTCGGCTTCCGAAGTGGCACAATCCATTTCAGGGCTCCGTTCCGCAGTTAGATCGGAGATGTTTTTCCCCTCGACTTGCCTGAGTTTCACGGCTGGTTGACGCGCCCGCCTTCTCCGAATTTCCCCTCCCCTCTCCCTCTTGCGCCTGCGCAGATGTCACGCGGCGCGAGGCGGGCGAGAGGAGCTCTTCCTCCTCCGTTTCCAGCGGCGGGGCGGGGGGAGGGGTGCGTCAGGACAAGATGGCGGCCTTCTGGAAGCGGCTGGGCCTCTTCCTAGCGCTGTGCGTCTTAGGCGCCTCCTTCGCCGCCGAGGAGCCGAAGGGAAGCCCCGCCAAGTCGGCAGCGAAGAAGAAGAAGAAGGACATTCGGGACTACAACGACGCGGACATGGCGCGGCTGCTGGAGCAGTGGGAGGTAGGGACGAGGGTTTCTGGGGGCGTGAAAGCTGCGTGCCCCGCACGGCCCGCCATCTCGGTTGCCTGAGTTCCCTCCGCTCTCTCCGTTCCGTCCTTATGTAGCCGTAACGTTTACGGCCCGCCCGTTCCCCCTCCGAAGGCATCCGAGCCAGTTGGCATAACCCTCTCCATCTTATCCTCACAGCAGCCCTGCGAGGTAGGTGCGTGGAGAGTCAGCAGCTGGCCCAAAGGCCTGCCGTGAGCCTCGTGGCCAAGTGGGGGCTAGAGCCCGTCTGCTGTGTCCCAGCCCGACACGCTAGCCCCTAACTATACCACACCGGGCCACTACACTGCTGGCAAATTTGTATTTACCTAAGTGTGCGTATATGTGTGGTGTTCTACAACTAATCCAAGGCTTCGCATGATTTTCCTCTCCATTTTATTCTTGCAACAGTCCTGTGAGTAAGTCAGGCTGACGTTTAGCAACTAGCCCAAAGTCACACGGGTCTTCCAAGTTCCAGTCCAACACTTAACTGTTGCATTGCACTGTTGTTGGCATCAGGGTGTGGGTATTCCAGAGAGATGTGCTGAGGTTAACCAGAGGGCTTGATTTGAACCTTTCCTCTCTCCATTTAGTTGAATGACCCAGTCATGAGGGAGACCAGGTCATTCCTAAGGAGAGCATGCCTCTGGGGATGTGCAGAGTTCATTGTTTTTCACTACTGAGAACTATGGTTGCCACCAGGGTGTGGGCTTTCCTTTTAGTCTTAAATAACCATTCTGATATGTCTGTTTTAAATTTGTATTGACTGTATTGTTTTAGTATTATAGCTGTTTTAGTATTATAGCTGTATACACTTTGACCAGCACTTTGGGAGTCTTTTAAGAAATGCATTGCAAGGGTATTTATTCATTTAAAGCTTTTATATCCCACCCTTCACAATGTCTCAGGGTGGTAATACAATAAAATAAATAAGATACAGCATCCAAATTGTAGTAGATAAAATCCAATCTTAAATCACTACTAACATTTAAAATAATGGGAAAATAAAAAGCATCAGCAACAGGTGCACCACTCTGAGGAGCTCATTCCGTAGTGGGGGCTCCACCACAGAGAAGGCCCTTCTCCAGGTAGCCACTCTTTTGATCTCTTTTGAAGAGGACTCCTGAAGAAGGACTTCTGCTCCAGATCTTTGGGGCCAAGCAGGTATATATGGAAGGAAGCATGCCTTCAAATATTTATTTATTTATTTATTTTAAAATAAACATCCAGTCATCACTAGCACCTTAAATTGGGCCCGGACTTCAATTGGAATCCAGTCCAGATGGTACAGGACTGCCATTATATTTGTATATCTGCTGGTCCCTGCTAGCAACCAGGCCGCTCTGTTTTGAACCAAATGAAGTATCCAGACTGTCTTCAAGGGTATAAGGAATGGATGTGTGATGAAGGTCAGTACATTAATAGCAATACTTTTGGGGGCATGCCTGTCTTACAATATGTGGAATGTATTTTGATTGCTGTTGTTGAGGTGAAGTTCACAAATAAGAAATGCCAGTCTAGTGTGATGTAGCAGTTAGAGCAGTGGAATAGGAATAGGGAGACCCTGGTTCAAATCCAGATTCTGTCTTCAGGCTCGTTGTAGGACCTTGGCCAAGATTGTTTTGCAATCTAACCTGCTTGGTAGGGTTCTTGTGTGGATTAAATATGAGAGAGAGAAACTTTGGAATTTTTGGTTGCCCAGAGATCATGTATGTTGACAAATAAAATTTTAAAAGGCAGGATAAAGTTGAGTGAAATACTAATTGAATGTACATTTTATGCCAGCCTTCCCCAGCCTGGTGTTTTCTAGATGCATAAGTGTTGCACTATATCTCCCATTATTCCTGACCCACTAGCCATGCCGCATAGGTTTTATGGTTGCGAAAAGCTGTCTTATATAAATCTTTGACATGCCCTGTAATTAGTACATGTGGCTATAGCAATCGGATCCATAATTTTTGCTAGCACTGATTTTCAGACTCCTATATATTTAAATATATATATATCATATGTGTATTCTATTTGCATTGTCACAGCCACAGTATCAGTATTTGGAGGACAAGTCTGCATAAATTTGTTTTAACAAATGTCAACTGAATGAGATACCAATGTGTAAAGCTCTCTTAAGCCAGTGTGGTGTAGTTGTTACAGTGGTAGACTGGGCCTTGGGAGCCCTGGGTTCTAGTCCCCTCTTGGCCAGGAAACTCATTGAGTGCCTTTTGGCTATTCACTGATCCCAGCCTAATTGTTTCACAGAGTTGGAAGGGAGGGGGACCATGTGAGCCACCTTGAGTTCCTTGCAAAACAAAAACAGAAGAAATATGAATATAATGATAAAATTAATAATAGTTTTCAGTAAGGTTTGCACAAGATATTATCTCCCCATAGCTCAGTTTCACATATATCATACACACAGTTAACTTTTAACAGCAGATATTTAATTACTTAGTTTGCCTATTATTTGAGGAATATAATTGAGTTACATCAAAATCATCATAAGTAAACAAAGTGTCCAAACTCTGTGTTTTTCTAACGCTCATCTTGTTGCACCTGATGATCATTTAAGGAAAGTCTTCTGTTCCAAAGCATCCATAAGCATTCTTGTGTTTATTTCCAAATAGAAAGATGATGATATAGAAGAAGGGGATCTTCCTGAGCACAAGCGTCCATCTGCACCAATAGATTTCTCCAAGATTGATCCAGGCAAGCCTGAGAGTATCTTGCAAATGACTAAGAAAGGGAAGACTCTGATGATGTTTGTGACTGTGTCAGGCGAACCTACTGAAAAAGAGACTGAACAAATTACAAATCTCTGGCAAGGGAGTCTTTTCAATGCCAACTATGATGTACAGCGGTAAGCATTTTGTCCGGATTTGTGAAACTGTTCCTACTCCTAGCTTCAGGCTTCAGTTTTCGTTTAATAAAAATAAATGGTTGGAAATTACTGCCTTCGGCTATAAAAAATGAGGTTATCCACATTTCAAGTGTGGTATGTGCGTGCACGCACTTGAGGAGCCCGCATAGGTGCTTTTCATTACCGTATTTTTCGCTCTATAAGATGCGCCTGACCATAAGACGCACCTAGTTTTTAGAGGAGGAAAACAAGAAAAAAAAATATTCTGACTCAAATGGGCACATAATCACAGGCACATTCCCCATGGGCTGCACATCTGACAGACTTACTGCACACACATATTCACGCTATAAGACGTACAGACATTTCCTCTTACTTTTGTGGGGGGAAAAAGTGAGTCTTATAGAGCAAAAAATACGGTATATGTGTACTAAGTCTGCAATCCCATTTGTCTTTTCCTGAAAGCGCCTCTGAATACTCTGGTACTGATTTCTGCAAAATTGTGCATGGCAGTGAGCGAATCATTTTTATGTAGGAAATGTAGGGAAGTCAACCTAGTTCGGTAGCAGGCTTTAAGATGGGCACAAAACCTCTATAGTAAAGTTAAATGGTGCCACAAAGAACATGTGCCATGCATTGGATAAGCATGTGTTCACCCAAATACCCTTTTCTTCCCTTCCTCCTTCCATCTTGGCTGGCACCCATGGAAATAAACATTGTTTTGCTGTGCTACTTCTATCACATCCAAGAACCCCCACCCCAAGTCAGATTGCCACACCTGGGGGATAGTGTGTACTTTTTAATGCGTTACATTTTCACAAGGTTTTTGTTGTTGTCGTTAGTTGCAAAGTCTTACCCAACCTATCCTGACCCCATGGACAGCATTCCTCCAGGCTCTCCTGTCCTCCACCATCCCTCGGAGTCCACCCAAGCTCATCGTCATATCCCTTTGCCTTT
Organism: Varanus salvator macromaculatus; assembly: GCA_023646645.1. Classification (NCBI taxonomy): domain Eukaryota; kingdom Metazoa; phylum Chordata; class Lepidosauria; order Squamata; family Varanidae; genus Varanus; species Varanus salvator. The sequence goes on from JAIXND010000786.1 coordinate 13,506,104, forward strand.
TGGTACTGTCCATGGGGTTTTCATGGCAAGGATACTGGAGTGGTTTGCCATTTCCTTCTCCAGTGGATCACGTTTTGTCAGAGCTCTCTGCTATGACCTGTCTGTCTTGGGTGCTCCTGCACAGCATAGCTTCATTGCACTACACAAGCCCCTTCGCCACGACAAGGCAGTGAGTGATCCACGAAGGGGTTTCACAAGGTAGTCAGTTGCAGTTGCTACTATTTCTGAAGTGGGTAGTACAGATCATTTGCATCTCATGCTCTGAATTCTGAGATGGACACCACTTGCTTTCCAAACTGCAAATACACCATTTAATGTTTTGGGTTATCAATTTTTGCTACCTCAAATGTCAGGGTTTAACACTTGAGAGACCTTATGCTAATTGCCTTTTTAATCCTAGGTTTATTGTTGGTTCCAATCGTGCCATCTTTATGCTGCGTGATGGAAGCTATGCATGGGAGATCAAAGACTTTCTGGTAAATCAAGAAAGGTGTGCAGATGTAACTCTGGAAGGGCAGGTGTACCCTGGCAAAGGAGCCAGTGAACAAGAAAAAAATAAGACGAAGCCTGAAAAATCCAAAAAGAAAAAAGATTCAGACAAGAAAACTGGAACCGTCAAAGACAATAATCGTGTGAGCAAACCGAAAGAAGACCTATGACGAAAAGTTAAATGTGCATTATAAAGGAGGTTGTGTGGAGAATGGAAAGTTTAGGAAAGAAAAATGGTCAAGGCTATGGTAGGAAACAGTTTGCTTATTAATGAGAGGCATTTATTTAGTAACAGCAAAGTTAATGGTTAACATCTGCAGGCTGCCTCTTTTAAGTTTTGGCTTATTTACTTTAAGGCAACTGGTTTTTAAGTCTAAAACAGATACCTGCATGTTTAACTTCAGTATTATGAACTTTGCTCAAAAGATGAGCAGGTGATATTTTCTCCCTTTGGAGGGGAGGCACTGTTACCAGCTATTTTGGAGGAATGAGTGGTTCGCAGTGAATGGCTAGATAGACAAGGTGGCTTGACTTCTGAAGAGTTTCTCCATTTCTAATATTTTCCTTGATTAAAATAAGGGGTACAGTTTGAGAGCAGTTTAGTCTTGACATGCACCTCCTCAGAATGCTAGTAGTGGAATCAGTACTTGGAAGCACAGTTCTGGGAGACACCAGGAGTATTTGTATGTAACCTGGTGAAATGGGAACAAAATCTATTAGGGGTATTCTTTAGTGTTATTCCTTTATACCTGGATGAGCCATTTGATTGAAAAAGGATAAAAGGTGTGCAGAGGATGCAATTAAGCCTAAAAGTAATTGCACGTATGTTTAGGGTGCCCTAGGATTGTAGTGAATCTAAACTGCAATTGAGATGAAATACATTCTAACACATCCGTATGCGTCATCGCCTTAGAGGTTGTGTTCACTTCTTCAAGAACACTGAAAAGGACACGACCAAAACGTAAGTCCATTTGAAATTAGTGATTACTGTATTCGATTGATAATATGACACTTGAGTGTTCTGCTTGTAACTGTTGGTTGATTTGGTGCCAAAATCCATTTCTGGTAGTTTGAATGTCTCCATTTGGGAATATGGAGATTGATTTTTTTAAAAAACTATTTTTATACATTTGGGGACATCTCACTGTCAACATGGACTCCCCTTCAGAATGTCAATAAATTTGTATGCTTTTTGAAGTTTGCTATTTGAAATGCAAGGGTCCAGTCGTCTCGCTGTGTCTTATATTGATGCCTGCGGTCATCTCAGAATGGCCACTTGGTGGCGCCATTCATGTGCAAAATACAAAATGAGAGGTGTCCTCAAGGCTTCTTCCCTTCCTTGCTTCAGAGCTTTGGCCAGCATGTGGGAGTATCCTCCAGAAGTGGTTCGAGACTTCTTCAGGAGGAAAGGCTTGCTTTTAATTATTTGAGATTGGCATACGAACATCATTTTGCGAAAGCTCTCACCTGCTTGGAGCTTGGGGAGCTGTTAAGTCTAAATTGAGTGCACAGCCTATGCCCCAAGCATCACGTCTAGTGGTCCCCATGAGCTTCCTAATCCCCTGCTTTGCCACTGCCAAATCACCTCGGGTGATTCTGATGCCATTTGCTCATTCCTCGCTTGGCAGCAAGAGCAAGGCAAAAAGCAGTCTTTTGAAAGAAGATTGCTGGGGAAGGGGCTGGAAAGATGATTGGGGCATTTCTGTGTGTGCTTGGCTGACCTCATGCAGGCCTGTGTCTCGAGCCAGCATAAAGCCCTCAGAGCCAAAACATGTGTGCATCACTGGCCTAAATGAACAGATCATTATGGTTCTTATCTGTAGACACATTTTTATCTCTCACTGGTTTATCCTCATTTTTACTTGAATTTTGAGTTTTCTTTTGAAAGAATCTTCCACCATTCTGTTTCATTTCACTATTGTTTTCAATAACAGGGAAAGACTGGAAATTTAGCTGCCTTTTGTTCTTCAGAGAACTTAAAAACTTTTCACTTGTAAGTAATGTAATTTTCCGAAGAGGCTGTGTATATAAAAGATGTGCTCTACTCATGGAGGATGAACTGCAGGCTGATTGCTACAGAATTGTTCCAGGTGAAGTTCCAGACTGTGAAGGTTTGGCTAATAAATGTAAAGATTTGCTGTGGCCCTTCTGGAGCTATAGTTTTAAACTGTCATTTGCAATATAGGCTCCAAAGGCTAGTTAGTAGAATAGGCTTTAAACTGTCAGAATAGACTATCTGGGTTGTACTGCCTGGGGTATGACCTTCGTATAAGGCAGTCTCATACATTGGTAAGTTGATGACAAGCTAGCATGAATTTGCATTTTTCCTAGGTTCATTCCCTGAATGAACGTCATTGTTGTGAAACCTATAACCAGTTCAAGGACAAAGCTGTCCTTGGACAAAGAATTTGAAGTCATCCTTTGATAAGAGTTTTTGATGCTGCTTTCTTCTATTCAGTTGAGTACAGGCAGTGACATCAATTTTGTCAGCACTGCAACTAAGAAACAACAGTAATTCTGTTTTTGCAGTGGGTCCATTAACAGAGATGGATCTTAAAGGGCAGTGGTTCCAAGTAATAGCAAAGCTGTAAGAACAGGACTAATGAATGGCTTAAACATAAATCAATTATTCAGGGACCTGATACTAGATAGACAGCTTGTTAGTGCAATAGTTTGCATGTCAAAGAATTTGTAAATTGCTTGCATAACTAGGTACTATGTATCTCTGGTTTGCTTTTGCAAATCACTTACGTTGGAGGGAGCTTGTTTTTCCTTACACAGCAGCCTTATGTTACATGGCTAATTTGTATGATTGTGATTCAGACACAGTTTCATGTGGAATGGTGAAGGTCAGCTAACCAGAGTGGGAAAGATCAAGTTCTACTGGAGTCGTACCAGCTCTTGAGTGCGCCTAAGTAGTTGTTTAGAACCCAGCTAGGACGTACTTGTAATGTTTCCAGTGGTTTTTGCCTGGGCATCATCTTGCGGTTTGAGAGTCATATGATGATTTCACTGTGTAGTGAAGTGGAAATGAAACCAAGTTACAGGAATTTTTTCCTTTGAAGAAAAGAATTTAAGGCATTCCTTAACTCTCCTTGGAAATAGCCTATTTTGTATGCATGCTGTTCTCTTAATAAATCCAGGTCTGTCAAGACTCTCCAGAACTGCCTTTTTTCTTTTTTCCATTTTTTTCCTTTCTTTTTTTTTTTTGGCTTAAGAAAGCTTCCTCTCGGCTAGGGTGATATTCTAAGCGTGCTTTAGAAAGAGACTGAATTAAAGCGGCTTTCCCCTCAGATTCTCTCCTTGCCATTTCTTTGAATGTTCAGCATTCCAACTCTTACTTAACTAAAGTTAATTTAGGTTGTGGAAAATACTTAAGTGACAGTAAGACACCAGAGTAGTCAAGAAGGAAAAGTTGACCAAATGAATGGCCCATATCCCCACCATTTCAGCCTTCCCCAAACAGAGGCTCTCCCGAAGTATTAGTCATGGAATCATAGATTCCATGGAATCATGGAATAGCATGGTTGGAAAAGGCCAGAGGGTCCAACTTCCTGCTCAGTGCAGGACCCCCAAGTTGACCTATCTCTCCGAGGGCTGTCCAGTTGCATCTTGAATGTCTCGAGTTTGGGAGAGCCCATGGCCTTCTGGGATCATTGGTTCTATTGTTCTTCCTGCTAGTCATCTGGAACCTAACTTCCTTTAACTCGAGACTGTCACTCTGTCCTCCACTCTGAGATGATCGATAAGAAATTCTGGCCTTCCTCTTTGTGACAGCCTTTTGAGTACTTGAAGAGTGCCATCATACCTCCCCTCAGTCTTCTCTTCTAAGGATGAACATGCCCAGTTCTTTCAATCTCTCCTCACAGGGCTTTGTTTCCCATCCCTGAATCTTCCTGTTGCCTTCCTCTGAACCCTTTCTGGCTTGTCTGCATCTTTCTTCAACTGTGGTTCCTAGAACTGGACACAGGACTCCAGATGAGGCCCAACCAGTGCTGAGTAAAGGGGAACTAGGACTTCATGGGATTTGGAAGTGATACTTCTACTAATGCAGCCTAAGCTTTTGCCCTTTTTGCAGCCACATCACATTGTAGACTCGTATTCCACTTGCGATCTACAACTCCAAGATCCTTCTCACTTGCAGTATTGTAGAGCCAAGTATTCCCCATCTTGTAACAATGCATTTGTTCTCTCCCCCCCCCCCCGTGCAGAACTTGGCATTTGTCCCTATTGAATTTCATTCTATTGTTTTCAGCGCAATGCTCCAACCTGTCAAGATCACCTAGAATCATTTCTGCCTTCCAGGGTAACAGCTATTCCACCCAGTTTTGTGCAATCTGAAAATCATTCCCTGCACTTTCTCATCCAAGTCATTAATGAAAACATTGAAGAGCGCTGGCCCTGAACCCTGCATTGTTACCTCTTCCCAGTTTGAGAAGGTGCTGTTGATGAGCACTCTTTGATTCTATAGCCAGCTGTGGATCCACCTGATAGTTTTCCCCACCTAGTACACGTTTAGCTAGTTTGCTATTCAGGTTATCACGGGACACTTCATGAAAAGCTTTGCTGAAGTCAAGGTTATGTCCACAGCATTCCCACAGTCCATCAGGGAAGTTACCCAATCAAAAACTGAGATCAGATTCATCTGGCAGGATTTGTTCTTCAGAAATCCATGTTGGCGTCTAGTGATCACTGCATTGCTTTCAAGGTGTGTGCAGCTTTATAATCTGCTTCAGAATTGTCCCAGGGATTGGTGTCAGACTGCCTGGCCTGTAGTTTCTAGGTGTTTTTTTTTTTTTCCTTTTCTTGAAGATGGGGGACAACAGTAGCCCTTCTCCAGTCATCTGACAGTTCCCTGGTCCTCCATGTTTTCTCAAAGATAATAGACAGTGGTTCTGAGAGTTCTTGCACCTGCTCCTTTCTGTCTCTAGGATGGAGTTCATTGGGCCCTGGAGATTTAAACTCAATCAGCCCAATTAGATGATCCTTGTCAATTTGCCCATCAGTCTTGAGCTGCCATCCTGCTTCTGCAGCTTGTACTTCCCCTTCATCAGGAAGGTTATAGATGTTCTTTTGGGAGAAGACTGAGCCAAAGTTGGAATTGGGCACTTCTGCCTTTTTTGCAGTCCAGATGGAGTAGTTGAACCTGCACTACTTTCCTCGATCTTTTATTATGGACATATCTGAAGAAGGCTTTTTTGTTGCTTTTGGCATCTCGCACTAGTCTCACTTCATTTCTGCCTTTAGCCTTCCTGACATGATCCCTGCCATTCTGTGCTACTGGCCTGTAATCTTCCTTTGTACTCTGGTCCTCCTTTCACTTCTTACACATGTCCTTTTTGCTTTCAGATAATCTCTGAGCTTTTTGTGAAGCTTTATGGGCTTCTGTTGTCTTCTACCCCCTTTTGCCTTTTTAGAATTGTTTATAATTGTGCTTTTAGAATGTACTTAAAAATCATTCCTATCCATCTGGGACATCATTTCTCATTAAAGGCATACCCTGTTGTACAATCCTGTCAGCGCATTTCTGCTGCTGGCATGCTTGGATTTCTGTGGCAACCAACTAGCAGGTCTTCAAGCTCTTACAAACACTCAGGCCTCATTTAGACCCCCGGCTGTGAGGAGGGCTTTTTATGCTGTTTCTGTGGCAAGCTGAACATGTCAAGAAAGATTTTAAAGGGTTGTGAATTTGGAGGGATAAATGTGCAGTGGTTGAGAGATGCAGAGGTAGGGAACAATTATTTTCCCATTCTTTTAGTTCCATATGACTGTCTCAAGGACTACTTACTGGTCTCATCTATAGCATGTATGTGGGAGACTGTTTATGTAACTTACCACTTTTCCAAAATGGTGCACACCAATCTCAGTACTGAGCCCATTTCCTAGCTTTCTAAGTGCCTTATAACTTAGGGCTGCTTTGTGCGTGCTTATGTTAAGGGTGGGGGTCCTAATCCAGCCCTGCTGGGGCCAGTCTGGTCCTCTGGGGTTCCCCAGCAGGCCATGCCCTCTTCGCCTACATCCATTTGTTTGCCCAAGCCATTCACTGTTGGGTGGTTTCCCTGCTTTGGTGCATTTTCCACTTCATTCCAAAAGGATAGCAGGAAGCACCTCCAAGCTACAATTTGTTAGTAATGTGTATTTTTGGCCACACCCCTTTTGATGTTGATGCTGACCTTCCTCCTTGCCTTTAACAGTGCCTATCAAGGCCCTACCAAGGCCCTTCTTGAGATGGAATGATTTTTTAAAATTGAGATATGAAAAAGAAGGCGACATCCCTGTTCAGTGCTTCACTGGGTGTATGAAGCTCCTTTAGTTTTCTGTATCCTGACTTGCATAGAAATGTCTATTCTGCTGTTGGCTTAGGTTCAAGGACTGCTTTTTTGTCTGAACTATAGAATGTGTGGTTGCTGCGTTCACTTCTTAAGCTATATTTTGGGGAAAGTTTGGGATGAATGGGTAGCTGGGGTGTGCTGCAAGTCCTCCTTGGCTTTCCTCAGTCCTTTTATAGCCTTCTGCCCATTCCCTTCAGATGCCTCTGTGGTAGAAGTCCTGTTTTCCTTGGTGTGACAGTCAGGGTGCTTCCTTCCCCTGTACAAGAAGTGGCAAAGATATGGCCAAGGTGCCAAGTGCATTTTCACTGACTTTTCTCCCAGTCATGCCTTGTTCAGGTATTGTTAAGAGGACGTTTCAAACAGTTTGAACTGTTCACATAATCCCTAGAAGGCACCAAGCTTCATGTTGCTGCTCTGTGCCCCAGCCCTGGCGTCAGGTGGTCCTTTCTGCCCTTAGCATGTGGTGCAAAGGTATGGTGTTCTTCCTTAGCCACGCTTGTAAATGTGGCTGACAGCTGGAGAGCCATGGCCATGCAGGAAACCTCTGGGCTGGATGGACAAATCACCTGAGCCTGCGGCAAGCAGCTTCTCAGAGGGAGGAGGAGCTTTCACGCACCAGCTCGTCTCGGAAGGTGCAGTGTGTTACTTTACAGTTGCTTTTCTTTGGGTCTAATGTAGTGGCTCTTGACTAGTCATCCCATAGATGAGATAATGAGAAACTCTACGGTTTGATGGAACTCTAAGAGCGGAAGAGGCCTGGACCAGTCAAGGTCCATTTAATCCACCATTCTGCTCAAGCCACGAGGTGTTCAAGGGAAACCCACAGGCAGAACAAGAGTGCCCACCTTCTCCAGCAACTGGTGGAAAAGCTACTCAATTCTTTTTAGTCCTCCTTTCATTTTAAGGACCAAATGAGATGGGCAACTGAATGGATTGGTTTAATGTAGCAAAGTATTTGCCTTCTAAGCAACTATAGGACCATCCAATCAGGAACAGAGTGAGCTGAGAAGAGGAAATGAATTCTCCTGCCTTCCTACATCTGAGACCTGATGAACACCCCGTGCCCAAAGCATCTTTTTGTGACAGAAGGGAAGTTGCCAGTGGCACCAACAGAAGCTTCCTTCTTGGGACAAATAGCAACTGTGAAGGAGTTCCTAAGTATCATGTGAGTAGGCAAATGACACACTTCTCGGTGCATCATGGTCACAATCTTGATTTTCCCCCAGTACTTGTATTAAAGAAGATTACTTCCATGCTTTAAAGTAATAACCCCAAGACCAGTTCTTGTTCTCTCACACTTGTACCCATTGTAGCTTTAAAGGCACACATGCATTCATACACAAAAACTAGGCTGGATAAGGCGGGTCCATCCAGTCCAGCCGTCTGCTCACTCAGCAGCCAGCCAGCTGCCTGTGGACAAACCACACATGATTGTCTCAGCATCCTCCTGCCCATGTTTCCCAGAAAGTGGTGTCTGTAGGCAGTCTACCTGTAAGGCTCCAGATGCCCTATGGCCACCGATAGCTGCCGCCTCTAGCAAATTTCATTGTTATACTGTATAGTGTGCGAAGAAATGCTGCCTGGATTCTCCTACCAGTCAGCTTGATGAGATTGTGTTCTAGGGAGAGCAAGATCCTTACTCTCTCTACCTTACTAGTTCCCTTCAGGTGCACATAAACAGCAAACTCTGATCTACTTTTTAATATTCGCCCTAGCTTTGTTTAAATCCACAATGTAACAGCAAATAAGTTGGGGCTTGTTGAGTCTCTCCCCACTTACTGACTCATCAAGACAATAAATTATGGGTGTGGTGTAGTCGTTAAGAATGCAGGACAGGGACTCAGCCCACCTGAGTTCTGGTTCCCAGGTGGCTGTGGAGACAACTGGGTGGCTTTGTCAGCCCATCCTACCTCACAGGATGGTGCATATTGCCAGGATGAGATTGAAAGGAGGGAGATAATTATGTAAGCTGCCTTGAGTTCCTTGGAAAGACAAAGCTGGGGATAAAATAGAGCAACATTTTTATTTTATGTTGCTCTATCTTCATCAAAAGCCCCATCCAGCCACCTCAGTGAGGCCCAGCTGAATAAGAGCATTTGGAAATGTGCATCCCTCTTGCTAAGCTGGCAATTGGTAAACAGGTTTAGATTAATGGGGCAAAAGCTGTGCTGTCTGTTTAATGTGATAAAGTAACCGAACAAACTCAGACCAAAGTGAACAATTTTGTAAAGTTGCATTTATTTCAATAAATGTTGTATTCCAAACAACTAGACATTTAAGTTGTAGGCAAAAAACATTTGGAAATAACATTGCAAGTGTTTTTGTAATAAAACCAGGCTGCAAAGAGCATACCTCATTCTGCGGCCATTTGAAATTTTCAAGTGCAAAGCAGATTATCTGAAGAGAGAGACTTCCAGATAATTCCCCATGATAAACCCTATAACTCTCTTCAGATTTAATCCTTTTAGTGCCTTTGCAATAAATAAATACAAAATATATCTTTGTTTTCATCAGAAACTTAAGAAAATATATACAAAATGCTATACATCTCGTTCCGAAAAAGGACCAGCTATTTCGGGTAAAACATTTGAACCTGACGTGCGCACAAATACAGAAAGACCACATAATGTCAACAGTTGCATGTAAGCTCAAGGGTTACTACAATAGAACCTTCAGAAAACAATGGTTGGTTATTGTCCTAGGAAAACCAAATTTCAGTTGGTCAGTCCATTAATAGAAGGAGGGCAAACACACTTGGGCAGTGTCTTCATTGCTTCCTTATTTTTTTTTATTTCAACCTTGATGGTTTCTGAGTTTCCACTTTCTAATCCTATTAGGTATGGTGTGTGTGTGTGTGGGGGGGGGGAAATCAGATGCATTTGCACTGACTTGTCCCATTGAGTTCAACACCCCTGCTACAAGCCCAAGTCTTCGACCTTGGTGATGTCCTGTGATTTCAGGGGCAGGTTTTGACCCTACTAATGTTTTCGCCTACAAGTTGCCCATCACATTCCTCTATAGCCAGATCATTCTGGGGAAAGGCTCAAGTGAGATTTTCACGTGAGACGAAATATGTAACTTGCCCTCAGTAGCGACTGCTTATTTAGCTATTTATTGCCCATTAGATAAGTCCTGACGATTTGCTCTTTGTGGGGTGCTAACAAACAACATCCATAACTGCATATAAACTGTGTCCCCCAACCATAGGTTACCGGGCCACTCAAAATAAGGCATGACAACATCCTGGCTCAACGATGCTCATGATGTGTCCTTTTGTAGTCTCTGTAAGCATTGCCCTCTGACTGGTCCAGCATGCCAGAAAGTTTGTGACAGATCAGCAGTGCTAAAAAGGTCTCTCACATAGTCAGAATTTCTGCTAGCTGTCTAATGCTGCCTTTCGCTTCCACATCCATATTTACATAGTCAGGCTCTCAACTTAGAAGTGCACTTTTTCCTGAGTAAGATGTCTGAACATTCAAACTAAGTACTTAGGAGGCTGAGCTAGGAGGAGTTCACTTTGTACATAACGCTCATTCACTGCCTGCAAGACCTGTGGACTCTGACAAGCCCACTGCACTTCCCTCGGCGACGGGCCTTTTTTGCCCCCGGTTGGCTTGTGGGACCAGCACGATAGGCTTATTGCCCATAAGCAGGTCAGACGCTCTAACTCTACACTGGCCAAGGAATGTGGGTTGTCAGATGTGGCCACTTAGCTCATTCATCATAAGATTTCTTTTATGTACATCCACAAATACATTACATCTCAGAAGAAGTTTGGAAGACAGGGCTTGCTGACTTCTCCACTGATGGTGTGCTAAGAGCAGGTGGATAACGCTACAGCTTCACAATTTCATTTTCTTAAGCACTGGAACTGGCAGAGCTTGGAAAATCTTCACCGCATCATCGTCCGTGTTCAGCTTTACCCAGTATGGCCGGAAACTGCCCTTGTATCCAACAAAAGCCATTTTTTCTGAAAAAAGGAATGCCAGATGAGAACTGCTTTGTGGCAGTAATTACTTTGTGGCAGTAATTGCTGCATGTTAGCTAGGCCTTTAATTTTCATAGCTGAGTAAATTTCCAGGGAGAACTCACAGTTAAATGCAATTAAATTCAGTTGCAGGTTTAGAATTTCTGGAAATTTACAAGCCATGGAAACTATCACGAGCTCCTAATTTCCCAACACAGTCGCAGAGAAAAGGGAAATACTGAAGGAAAATTTAAATGCTTAAACCAAATATGAATACTACATTAGGCTTATTGAATATGTATAACTTTGTATATAACTATAACAATGCAAGTTATGCCATTTGAAAGTTTAAATGTCTTTGTTTTATTCGAAGAATAGTTGGAAATCCATGTAGCCAGAGAGATGCAGCTGCGAACGGTTTAATTCTTAAGTATTGGAGGATAGATTAGCTTTTGCTAATTGAGAAAGTGAAGGACAAGATGATGGAGAATAGAAACCATCAACAGTGTAGGAAGCAAAGAAAAGGAGTATTTTCTGCTCTCAAAAACAGTGGGCTGCTTAACATAATCTAAGCCACGGTGGGTTGTGGTGAATACTGGTGGCCATTTTTGCATCCAACATGCAGAAAACGGTTGCCATGGTTTGTGGTTTCACCCAAATCTGGGCTGCTGGGTTTCTTTGAGGGTGCTTGGCACTCAGATAACATGACAAGACCATGGCAACCCACCACCACAAGCTGAAAATTGAAAATGGCCACCATCAGGCACTGCAACCTAGCCTTACATAAGCCATGGTGGGCTGTAATGATCATGTGAACCAGCCCAGCATGTAGCTGTCCAGAAGAACAGTAGTGCTAAAAAGTTCTAACGTGTTTGGATTTTTTGGAAACCATCTCATACTTCTGCAACATTATGTAAAACTTCAATACTTTTAGAGTCCCAAAAATAAACATCCCTATAACAGCATCCCCCAGTCTTGTGCATCCCAGGTATTTTAGACCACAACTTCTAGCATTCGTGATTACTGGCTGTGGCTGACACACACTGCAGTCCAAATCCAGATGGCACTGTGTTGGGTACGTGTAATAGAAATGAAACATAGCAATGAATTCAGATACGCACTTAAGCATTGTCAGTGACACTGGATTTTTCATAATATGTCATCATTTTAGACAGCATTCAAGGCTAAATGTACTTAAGAATCTAACCCAATGGGATTTGCTTCCCAGTGAAATACGTAGCAAGTGGCTGATAAATACAAAGAACATTAGCTATTGATTTAACTTTGAGCTGTATTTATATTCGAAAATGGAAGGCTTTCATTAAGGTGCTTTAAACGTATTTCAAAAGGTAAAGGAGTCCCTGCAGATTTTACTCCGCTTAGCCGGTAGCTAATAGGGGGCAGCACTCATCTCCATTTCTAAGACTGCGAGCCAGTGCCGTCCGATGTCAATCCCGCAGTCATGTGGGCTGCATGGCGTCATGGAGCACTGTTACCTTTCCACTGAGGTGGTACCGATGTATCTACTCGCATTACACGCTTTCGGACCACTAGGTTGGCTGGGAGCCAAAGGCAAACGACGGGAGTTCACTCCATCTGGCAGACGCTGGGCTGGAACCTCTGGGGTGCCGACCATTTCCGGCCAACAGTTGCGGTGTCCTTAAGCTGCTGCACCGCCACGTCTCCATAAATATAATACTTGCAAAAATATCTGATGTAGCCCAGGAAGGAAATGACTCCTTTCTACCTTGCAGGGAGTCGCATGTAAACTCTCACACAAATATACGAAAATCTAGTATGACAATCCTATGGCTTTCGCTTTGGTTTATCCCTGACATGCTTGCTTTCCACATTAAAGGAATGTGGGTTGGGGAGAGTAGTAGGAAATGTGATTCCCTCATCTAAAAGCTGAAGTGGTAGAGCCCTTCCTTGATCAGAAGACTATCTCTGTGCTTTTTGGGGTGAACAAGCAACTGTGTACACACTATTAAACTAAGAAGTCTATCATAAAGCAATGTTTAAAATAACACTTGTGTGCTTAAACAAATAATCATTTACCTTTCAATTTGAAGCCTGTTTTTGCCCCAAGTTTCTCCAGGACTTTAGTCCATGGGCCTTTTGAGATGAATCTTCCTTTAGATGTCATCAGCACTACAGAGCTACATTAGGAAAGAAAGAATATATGTGTGTGTGTGTGTTTGTGTGTGTATATATATTCTATTGAATGATGGAAGGTGCATTCTTGTGACTCTAGAGGCCATCTGAGAGGCTGTAGGGTATTTTGGATTCAAGATTCAGAGTCAGCAATAAGAACAAGAAGCTGGCCACTGTGCTCCAACTCTACTTCCCCTTGCAGCTGGCACAGAAAGACCCATACTGGCTGCTACTGAGGTCCACAACATGACCTTGGAAAAGGGTAAAAGGTTTCTGTGGACAGGGATGGAGCAAATTGGAGAGGCCATGATACAAGCTATCCTGAGTTATTTTGAACCTCCTTTCTCCCCCCCCCTCCCGAAATACTTTCGCTTGACCAGCAAAAGACCCCTCTAGTGAACACAAGGGGAAAATGGGCTGGCAAAGATCATCTCTGCCCTTCCTCCTGCCCTGCATAGGACGCTCTGAGTTTGCAGCTTAGAAGGATCAAGGCTGCAGCCCATCGGACCGTGCCATTATTCTCTGAAAACTACCAAAGTGCAGTGGTCAGATGCTGCTGTCATCCAGTTTAAACATAACCCTGCTTTCTCCAATCATGCAAAATGTATTCTGAATCTATGCCCGCGTCTTTCAGCAGATCAGTTTATATCATATTTGGTTCCAATCATGTACAGCGGGTTGGATCCAGATTCAGGCACAGGCAATTGGGCCGGCAGAAGCAAAGTTCCCACTAGCTTACTTGTCCTGGATTTTGTTGATGTAGTTGTCTATCTGGGCTGGGATTCCTTGTAGAATAGAGTTTTTGAAAGTTATCCAATCAACAACTTTCCCATCATGACCATTGATCACAACTACTTGGATGCCATCTTCAGAAAGATAAAATTTCTTGCTGTCAACCTACACAGAAGAAAAGGCAACAAGAAGAAGTCCATAACTGGTTTTCAGGAGACAGATTGCTTTATAATGTGATGCCTTTTTCTTTAAAAAGAAAAGAACCTTCATTAAAAAAAAAATTCTAGGTTTTTTTTTTAATCCCTTCCCTACACGCAGCATTTTAACAGCAGCTAATTTTTGTACATTGTTGATTTGAAAGCATAATGCTAGAAAGTGGTCACATTTTGTGTTTTCCCCTTTCACCTTTTTTTAAGCATCTGGAAGCACTGCAAATATTCAAATGTAAAATAAAAAGGATGAGTATGTCATGGGCAACTCATGAAGATATTACAGAAAATGAGTGGCAAAGCATTCATTCATGACCGGGGTACTTTAACATATTGTAGGAGGATACTTGCATATGTTACTTGCCCTGTATTTATTGCCTTTTGATCCTATGGCAGACTTGTTGTATTGTGTATGTGATAGACTTGGGTATTATGAACAAGTAATACCATAAATTAGAAGAAGAAAACATTGTCCTTTAGCTCAACAGCAGTGAGGTCAGTAAAATGGGAATAGAAAAGTTGGATCGCAATTTAGGCATGTGCAAGCTGGATTGGCAGAAGAATCCTTCTCCACATGCTCCTCCCCACAACAGAACCTGGAAATACCACACAGGGAACCTGACTGGGAGAGGGATTGGCTAAACGTGGGCAAAGGCATCTTCCAAGCACGATCAGAGCCCTTCTCCTCTGGATCTAACGGAGGGGAAATTTTAACATCAATTAACCAAAAAATTAATTATGATCTTATACAGAATTGGTGTTCATGTCTAAATGCACATAACTGGACCAAGTGGAAATACAAAGGGCTACCCAGATTATTTTTCAGAACAGCTTTACTGATGCATATTTGTTTCCAAACTATTTTATAAAAAGTATTTGAATAAAAATTGTTCTACTTTTTACTTTTCCTGATTTTTCTGTCCCTATTCTTGGATGCTTATTTGTTCATTTATATAGTCTTGCTATTTTCAATTAAATGACATATAAGAGGGGCTACAATATTTACCATAAAATAAAATGCAAATTTCATAAAGCCTATTAAAAAACACAGGAAGCAAATACATACTGAGATATATGCAAAGTCATCCCTGAGGTGGAAGTATTTCGTCTTGTAGCTTTCTAGCTTCATTTCCACAAAATGCTCTTTTTTGTTCTATGTTTAAAAAAAGGAAAATGAAGGTGAATTTGTTTCAGCCCTGCAAGTCACTCTAAAGATAACTGTTTTTCAAATAAAGACCAAAAGTGAAAGTTACAAGGCACTGATAAGATTAGTGCCTGAAGAAACTAATCAGGTTCACTTACCAGCTGTGCAGTAGATAGTTTTTTGGGCATTGGTACATCCACGGAGGATTTCTCTGCATATTTTGGATAGGCTTTTGCTTCACAATCACTGGCCTCCATATTTCTGGGGATGTTTGCTTTGATTCGGATTCGTTCACAGCCTCTAACAGAGCAGAAGGCAAATGGCTCTTTCTCATGTTGGGCTTTTAGTTTGAGAAACAGCAGCCTGTACAAAGGCAACGAGAAAAACCATGTCTGAACATATCGGAGGTTACAGGCAAAGGGGAATTCAAAGCCGGTATAATCCCTCGGTATGTTAAGCTTTTGATTGCATGGAATGGCCAACAATAAATATATTAATAGAAACACTAGGATTTGGGAAACCATTTAAAGATGTAATAGAACTACTATACTCAGCTAATGTAGCAAATGTAACAGTAAGGGATGGTAGGGGAAATATTCCTAGGCTATGGTACTAGACAAGAATGTCCTTTTTTCTCCAGTACTGTCCGAGTTATAGAATTATTAGTAAACAGTGTTAGGAATGATAATATAATAAAAAGTATAGGTTTCAAAAAGGAGATTAAGATCAGTCTATTTGCTGATGATACTTCGCTACCAATAAGGGATCCTTTAGAAGCTATGGATCAGGTTAGACTACATTTGGAAGAATTTGAAGAGATCGTGGGTTTAAGGATAAATTGGAATAAATCAGAAATGATGCTATTGAATAGTGATAAAGAAGAAATACAGGATATTATAATACAGGACATATTACAACCTGGTGAGTTAATGTGGCAAAAATTAGAATCTTCTCAGAAGGATCTTTGATAGATTTTAGTTTTAAATATGGAAATAAAAAATAAAAAAATTATTGAAAAGGTAGTTGGAATAAGCATAAGGAAAAATTTATGCCATCAATCTCACTGTTACGTTCAATTACTGAATAAGAAGGCTTTCCATGAAGCTTAAGGTCGAATTTAGGGAAATATTAAGGAATTAAAAAATAGGTTAAAAGATTGATTAGAGAAAATGAACAAAAATGGGGAGACAATCCATACTTGGAAAAGAGAATATAACTTGGTATAAGATGATTCAGTCAGAATGCTAGGCTAGACAATGGATAAGGAAAAGAAGTAGATGTAGGAATTACACAAAATTTGAAGATGCAATTGTAGAAAAGGAAAAATGAGTCTGTGGATGAAAGGACTAGTAAAGAAAATTTATAAGATATTAGAACAACAGGTTCAATATCATTCACTTAAAGCAACATGGGAAACAAATTTGAGAAAAAACAGTAATAAAGATTGGAAAAATATTTGAAGAGGATATTAAAATGAATGTCAGTAAGAATAAAGAAAAATTTCTACAAAATTGTATGGAAGTGGTACCTAACTCCAGTAAAGTTGAATTGTATAGATAATAAATACATTAAATAAATACATAATAAATGTTGGACATGGGATCCTGAAGTGGGTACATATTTCCATATGTGGTGAGAATGTGAATATATAATGAAAGTTTTGAAAGAGGTTTTTAAAAAAAGTGCATTAAAATATTAAGTTTAAATATAGATATAGAAATATAGAAACAGAGCAAGCCAGAAGGGGTCTCCTGGGCCATCTAGTCTGACCCTTGGCTCCAGCCAGCTCCACTCATGACATGCCTATAAAGCCTTGAGACCTCATTACTTTCAATATTTGATAAAAAAGTTGGAGCTGGAATTATAAATAACAAATTTAATAACTGAAGCAAGACTAATCATAGCTAAGAATTAGAAAATAAAATATGACCAATTGTCTGATTGGTATAGGGAAATTTGGAATATAGCTCTTAATGATAAAATAACATGATATTAAAGTGAGAAACGTGTATATTAAAAATGACTTTAATAAGATTTAGGGTGCATTTATTGAGTATGTTTTAAAGAAAGGGAAAGGATTTGAGCCATAAAGAGAATCATTACAGTTTTGGAAAGGAGAAAGTCCTGAAACGTTTGAAGGTTTTTTTAAATTGCGACATGTATCCCTGGTCCTGGTGGTGGGCAATACAATAGTGTACTATTTTCATCATACCTCAATTTGTATGTTAAATGCAGTGTTACTTCACTTGCGTTTTAGATTTAAAAAATTAAAAAGAGAAAAGCAATGGAGCTCTCTGGCCCTGTGTCACTGCCACAGCCAGAATGGGATGAAGCTCAGCCTTTCTGGCAACAGCAAAGCAGACCCTGTCCTGCTCACAGATGGCCCCGATTCAAGGATTCCACGCATATCCCAGTTACTGTGTGTCCTCATTGCTAGTGGTGTGTGGAATGTAAGCAAGGTAGGCTCTTAATTAGACAGGAGAGGCTTCTGTGAACGATGTGCTCTCCCCCACTCTCTCTCTCCCCTGCTAGATGCCATATTGAGGGTGCTCCCGGAAGGGCCTTAGATGGGCCATGCAGCGCTCTGAGCACCCCAAGGAGCAAAAGCAGTCGAGACACTTCCATGAGTTAGGAAACCACATAAAGCATTGCTTTAATTGCTGGACGACTCGAAGAAGAATACTCAAAAGTGTGTGTGGGTTGGTGTGGGTGTTGACTTTTAAAGATTTATGCAGCTGTTACTTGCATGTCCATTTAAAAAGTGACAGAAAATACCTCCAAGCAACTGTGCTTCAGCAATTTTTGGGCTATTTAGCAAACTTGCTCCTTTCTTACCCAGTGTCTTCATCCCAGTAGTAGTGCCCCTTGGTAGGGTAGCGATGCTCAAGTTTCTCCATCTGAAGGGCTGGGTAGAACATTCCTGTTTTGCTGGTTTTCTTCAAACGGCGATCATGAATATCTGAGAGAATGGAAAATGTCGTCCCTTTAGGGTAACAAAGCCCAACTTGGATCCAGTCATTCCTAAAGTAAAGGGGAAAAAGCTGCATTATCCAGGAAAAAAAGCTCAACACAAAACCCCATGACTATGACTCTTCTGGAATATTCATAAGCCAAACCAAATCCCTTTCTCTGAAATAAAAATAATTCTTTCCAAGCTGCCTGAATAGTTAGGAACTAAGAGCTGATTTCCAAATAATTTAAAGACCCCCATAGCAATGTAGACTAATTCCCTTGTCATCAACCTCTATGAGTCAAGGATTAATTTGACCGACTCCATAGCTCAATTATTTATCTCACTGCATCTTTGCATCTATTCTAGAGGGACTTATGGAGTTTAGGTAGGGAGATGTTAAAGATCATATTGGGTTCCCTGGAATGATGATGTCAGATCTGGAAGAATGTGGTGGCCATTATAACATCCTTTTCAAAAACATTCAGCTACATTACCAGATTGGAATGTTGCTTAGATGGACCATGTACGTACTTATTGAAATTAATGAGCCAGATAGCCAGTTCCTCAGGGGCAGTCTTGTCCCAGTGGATGGTGTAGCCCTTCTGTAGTGTGATCACAGGCTGATACTGCTGGTAATGGGTGCTTTTGCTCAGAGCCCCCTCCAAGCTTAGAGGATGCGTATAGTAGTCATTTTTGATGATTTTCATCTTCAGGTTTGCTGATTTGTAGGCTTGAATGTACACCTGCAGTGGAACAACCAACAGTTTGACTTTCAAATTTTCACAAAGAAGGGACTCTGTTTATCACATTTATAACTCCTCTTGTTCTCCAAGGAGTTCAGTGTGGCATATTTTTTTATCTTCACAATAACCTTATTATTATTTAAAAATTTGTATGCTGTCCCTTGCAACAAGCCTCGGGGCGGCGCTCAACCATAAATAAAACATCCAAAAAACCAATATTCAAAACATTAAAAACTAACATTAAAAACTGGCCCATCTTGAGGTAAAGATAAAAATACAATAAATAAGAAAAACAAATATAAATTAACAAAATAACTTGTGATGTTCATTCCAAAGGATGTTCGTTCCTTGTGATGTTCGTTCCAAAGGAAAAGCTGTATTAGTCTGATGAAGCAAGAATTAAGTTTTTTCCAGTACCTCACACAAGCATTATCACAGGCAATGTGTGGCTCTCCAGGTGTTTGGTCTGCTACTCCCATCAGAGGGGCGTTGGCAAGGGTGAGGACTCATGGGACTGTAGGCCAAAGCATCTGGAGGGCCACAAGTTGCCCTCCCCTGTATTACAGCATAACCTTTTATAGACCCTGCCCACTTTATCAGAGGCATAAAGTAGGTGAGGCTGAGAGGTTGCACTTGGACCAAGGAACATTGTGGCCAGGTGGAGGTGTGAACCTGGTTTTCCCCAGTCCCAGCTGGATACTGCCCCTGAAACCAGAGCAAGTTTTCATCATACAGCAGATGAGCTGATCAATCTGTGTCCAGGCTGCATAATGGTGGACTGCAGGTGGGCACTCCCATGACTGGATGCTCATTCATTAAAAGAAAAGGAGTAAGTAATAATACTTTGCTCAGAATACTTCAGCAGGTCAGCCAGACTAAGCTACCTTCCTCCCTCTAACAAACTGTTTTGCTTCTTTTAAGTGCACAATAGAGGTAGGATTGAGGTTCAGTTGTGGCCTCTTTACCCCTGCCCTGCAAGGGTTCATTGCCACATGGCTGTTTGAGAGATCCAGGCCCCCCGTGCGAATTTTGGCCATAGAATGCTACCCAGCCGTGCTGAGACCCCTCTGAAAGCAAACCCAAGTGGGGCAAGCTTAGAGGGTTTGTCTCAGCACTGAGGGTTTGGGGAAGGTGCTTGGAATAAAAGCTACCATGGATAAGCAGCTCCACTGGCAGATGAGTCACTGGCCAGCTCTGTCTTCTGGCTAAAGCAGATAAGCCACGGCTACTAGCCATATGGCTCCCTCCAGACGGATCATACTTCTCAATACATATTATCAGGGAACATAAGCAGGCAAGTGCTATTGCATTTGTGTTCTGTTTGTGTGTGAACGGAACGATGGACTAGATGGGCCCTTGCTCTTCTTACGTTCCTTCAGCCAAAGGATCAGTCGGCTGATACCTTGGAGGGCCAGGGAAAAAATGTCTCCCTCCCCCCAACCCCGAGGCTCTTAGGACACATTCAGCGGGACAGCCCCCAGTAACTCCACCGGGGCATTCACTGTCTGTCATCAAGCCCCACACTGCTGCAGAAGCCAAAAGCACAAAAATTCTGGGGAACCAGCCGTCCCTGTATCCGTGCAGCTCACGGTCCTTACTTGTGCGTAGTGTCCGCTGCAGATGGAGCCCCTCCAGTCCGGAACGTCGATGCAGTCTGGATGCCTAAGCAACCAATTATCTTCCTTTATGAGATACGAGCCAGGATATTCAGAGACAGAACCATCAACATCATGGAAAACAGATGTTTTGTCCCCATCCAAATTCAGCTCATTGAACCAAGGTCCGGGTTCTCCAAAGAACACTCGAGATGCAATCTAAAGAGAGGAAGGCAGACACACTGGCACACTGGTTCACAACTGATTGCTCCTTCACCTTTGAATCTATTTCCACCCTGCTTCCCAATACTTTGCTTAACACACAGCTTTCTATTTTTCAGTAACCCAAATTGCACAAGTGACTGGATGCATGAATGTGCTATTCCGGGGAAACAGATCAGGACCTTTCTCTGAAAAAGATTCCTGAATGGCTTATGCACAATAAAACAGGACAGCCCCTGATCGCAGCCTTACAATCTGGACAGACGTGGCACAGAAGAAGAAAGTCTTTCGAGGGAATAAGTAGAATGGCTCTGCTTCCTATTCTCATCTCCCTTGTTGTAACTACCTAGAATGGCTGCTAAGTGGTGACCGAAAATCTTGTGGGCCACCTTGAGAATAAAATATTTTAAATGAGTAAAATAAACTTTAGATTACTGTGTGCATTTAGGATCTGACTATTCGGCACTAAACTCCCTCCCAAGTTGTACTCTCAAGGCCTGCTCAGCACGAGATGCCTGGTTATAATTACTCTTCTACCAATGCAGCGTGTGAAGCAGCTCTGAGCTTCGCCCAGATCCCCAGGGTGTCTCCGGGAGACACGGTCTGTGCAGTGCCACTCAGCCTCAACTTCTCCAGACCCTGCAGAAGGCCCACTCACTGGGACGTCCTCGAAGAAGACGTTGCTGACGTTGTTGTTGGGGCAACTCTGCCAAGCGTTGTTCAGGCGGAACGCCAAGGCACTGGTGTGGCGGCCATCCAGGGCGGCAAACTTCCGGAACGTGCAGTTCTGAACGTTGATTGGCCCATCGTAAAACTGAATGCCTCTAATTGGGAAATCCCTGGAACACATTTTTAAACGAGTAAGAAAGTGAGAGCGATCTGGTGCCATGAAACACATGTGCTCCATTCAAAGATAGCATGAATGGAGCACAGAATAGGCATCAATGCATGAGGCTGAATTTCAGAGGACACTGGCTGGAAGAAGCCACTTCTGGTGGGGGAGGTAGGGGTGTGTGTGTGTGTGTGTGTGTGAGAGAGAGAGAGAGAGAGAGAGAGAGAGAGCGCGCGAGCGAGCGCACGCTTGTGATTCTTGTTAATTCAACTCAGGCTCTCTCGTGTTGATCATACTTTTTGCTTAGCAGCTTTTCAAAGGAACTTGGGCAGCGACTAACCTCACCAACCTGCCAGTCCAATCAAAAGTAAAAAATTGATCCAGTGCTCAAGTCTCTTAAGTGGCAAGCTGCTTTATTACTCATTCATTAATGTCATGGATAGCACCCTGAAGCAAAGATTTAATTAGTGCTGCAGAGCCCAGGTTGGGCAGAGAGTGGAAATGCAACTATCAGAGATGGTTTCAATTTAGCCAAAATGCTTCTTGGCAGGCTGAGCGTGAAGCCAATCTTAAACTGAGTCTGGCAGGGCGAAGAGAGAATATTTTTGATGTATCAATTCCTAAAGATCTTGAAGGGAGCATAGGATAATTTACAAAATAAGATGCAAAGGCATGTCAAGCAAGTCATTAGTAGAAGTAAAGGCCACCTTTAATGTTTTCACATTAAATTAACTTATTTCAGTAAACAGATATGTGCTCAAACTTACATGTCTAGTCCTTAAAAATGAATCCAATTAATTAACAATGGCTGTAGTACATTAATCTATGGAGCAAAATGGCTGGACAGGTACAGCCCTAGCTGAAAGACATTATCATAATGAGTTTTATGTGAGGCTTACAGGACATTTTAGAAGCTGTGGTCAGGACAAAATGCTAAACTTAAAAACACAACATTAAAACACCAGGCTGGACTACGGTGATAAACACCGTATCTCTATTTGAGTTACAATCATTATTTCTAAGTTTGCATCTAGACAGAAGAAATAACATGCATTTCTTCTTACTTGGCAATGTATACGCAGTCACCCTAAGGTCAAATGGTGCAGGGACAGCTGCTCAGCATGGAATTATGGAGCCATGAAATAAAGCCCATGGCATGGCTTTGCTTCACTTTCTCTTGCTATGATATTTCATGGCGATTTGGAAAAAGAAAACAAAACACAACCACAAGCCGCTACACTGCTCTGGGCATTGGAACAAAAACAAAATGGCAGAGGACGTACTGGCCAATGGGAAGAGTCCGTCCGCTGTGGTCCAGGCCTCCAGGACCCCAGATGCTGTGGTCCATCATTTCAGTTCCCTTGTTCCCACTCTCACCTACAAAGAGGCTGTTCTTGATTTCTTGTTTTGATCCATCATCATGTGGGAAAGTTCCCCCGCTAGGAAAGATTGAATTACACATTAGCATGGCGGCTTTGGACAAAGGCTCCTTGGGGCAACTTGCACAAGTGAAAAGCGCAGAAATCATAGGAAGGGAACCAAGGCTGCTTACCTAGCCAAAGTGAGCCCAATGCCGTTGTCAGCAAACCTGTACAGGACAGAGAAAATTAGAACATTAGTCTCATGAGTCTTGGGTTCAGGTCTGTGTTCAGATGTGAAGAATTCGGTTGTCCTCCCATCTGTTGCCCCGATGCAGCATCATTTCCTTGCCTCATGGTGCTAGCACCAGGTCAAATTTTTAAGGCCCATGGGGGGCGGGGCACTCTCCCACAATGGTTCCTCTCCCCTCAGCAGGCACCTTCTTACATTCTCATCAGCTGTAAAAGTGCATACAATTCTGGAGGGCAAGCCAGCGCTGTCCCTAGAAGCCAAAATGACAAAACTGAAGCTATCCTACTTTGGACACATCATGAGAAGGTGAGACTCACTGGAGAAGACAGTCATGCCAGGGAAAGTCGAAGGCAGAAGAAGAAAAGGAAGACTAATGATGAATCCATAAAGGAAGCTACAGCCTTTAACTCAGAACAGCTGAGCAGGTCTGGCTTGGACACGACATTTTGGAGGTATTTCTTTCATAGGGTCACCAGAAGTCAGAGATGACTTGGCAGCACATAACAGCAACAAGAGGTTGGTTTATTAAGACAAAACTCAAGGGGTTAGTGCCTGCAAGCAACTAAAGCAGTATCAATTGTTGCTTACCCAGGCCTTGGTAACTTCCATGGAAGAGCTGCCCTGCACAAAGAAGCCTCATGCTGTCGAACTGGAAGAAGAGCCACGCTTCTTCTTGAGGCCGCCTTTGAATTCACAGCGTGATATCCCTATCACTATGAGGATTAGGCTTGCAGTTGGGTCTCTGTGCCTCCCAGTACTATTCAGAGTTCACGACACTTTGATTGAAGCTATAGCACAATCCCAACCACCCCACCCACCAAAAAAAAAAAAGATGCTATTTGGAGCAAAGGTCCAGTAGGACTATTTAGAAAACCCCTAATAAGCACGGAATGATTCTAATCGCGCTTAAAGCTGCTATGCTTTGAACTGTCAAACTGTGTGGTAAAAATAAAATGAAAGGGTACATGCTTTGCTAACTAGCCATTGCCTTCAAATGATATGCATTCCAACATTTTATTTTTCTGTGAAATCTGAGCATGTGCTTCCTAATTATTATTTAGGAACTCCTGGTTGGGGGGCAAAGGAAAGCTTTCCCTGTTCTGAGATTCCAAGCTGTGCCTCCAGTGCTGTCAGAAGGCTTGCTGGAACTGCCGTAAAATGTAGAGGATGCATTTGTATCCAGAATGAAATAAGGGATGGGGCCCCTTGTGGATTGCCTTGCTATCCGTATGATTCCCTAGAGAGAGGTTTCTGAAAGAGATCACTGGAAACGTGCTTATGAACACTACTGAGCAGTGATAGGGATCCATAGGTATCACACACAAGGTCTCTGTTTACCCTTGAAGCCCAATAATTAATGACAAATCTTTTGTACAAAACGGGGCCCAATAAACTGCGGATCGTCTATCATAAAATACGTCCTTTAATCTGATTATGTCATGCCTATGTAATGACACTCACATGCAGGACATTATCTGAGTGGAGCTGACGTGTGCCGGGGGTCAGCGCTTTATTTATGCTTCTTTCTATCAGTGTGTTTTAGCAAACAGATTCGACGTACTGACCGGTCTAGGACTAGTCACATACTGCCATGCTAAGCATCAACCAGCAGCGTTTACAATCCTACATGTGTGCCTCTGAGTGGCACATTTTTCCCAGTCCGGAGGTTATAGTTAAAAACTGTGGTATTATAAAATAGGAAACCTAATGATGGCACAGAGTGATTAATCTCTTATCTTCACACTCGGAAAAATGTGTTTATCCTTATAATAAATATCCTTGTATAAATATCCTTATACAAGGCTTGTCTTATTAAAATACTACATTATAAATATAGCTTGATCCCAATAATGGTCTTATTTTAATCCATGTTATGAAAAACGTACTCATTTGGGTGAAAATATACCTGTTTGATCACTGTAATTAAACATAGCATCACAGCTTTAAATTTTGCAACAAAATTGTGGCTGCAACCCTCAAATCACTTATGCTGGAGCAATCTCCTAGACCCCAGAAATAATTACAGATTGTCTGTGAGCAGAGGAAAATTCGAAGCTTCTTGCTGCCAAGTGCAGAAAAAAAGGTAAGGGAGAAGAAGAAAGAGCCATTACATATATTGTGCCACTAGAGGGCAGGCTTGTTACACGACTACTTTTTAGAAGGCCCGCTGTGCTTCTGATTGCCCCTTATGTGTGGAAAGAGTCGCATTAGCCTATAATACCCTGGTGCAATATATTACTGTCACAAAATTTAAATTGGCTGGATTTTGATGGCTATAAAAGGATTAGGAGAGTTGCAGGCTGCTTGAACTTTGCTGAAATCAATGCTGCCCAACACTTAACAGCTCACAGCAAATACTGATGGCCTCTGCTGAAAGGCCTGGGATGTGAAGCGTGGGGACTACATCCTCAGCTACACAGATCAGCAGGAGAAGGGCACTGCCACGCTCAGGCGCCACGAAAGACACAAGGCCGCGGGAGCTTGCTGTGCGTGCGTGGTGGGCATCCTGCCACAATTGTGCCTGCCATACTTGGGCATAAATGTAGTGCTCATGCGCATTTTGCAGGAGAGGCACTCCTGCACGCCAGCCCCTGTGGCAGCCACAGCACCTGCTCCCTGTCAAGGGCCGTGCCTCAAAGAGCCAAAGCGGCTGGGCAGCCTCTCCATCCTTTCTTTTTCTCCCCCCTCAGCCGAGGAAGGGATGGATCGCTCTTTCCAGAATTCTAAGCGCATCCCAGGCAGAAGGCTTTTAAAATTTGCCCACGGACTGCATGAAATTAAACCAAGGGCTCCATGGAGCATGAACAAAGAAAAAAGAGGAGTGAGATAGAGGCAGAGATATGGGAAGCAGTGTGGAGCAGCAGTTAAAGTGCTGCAGAGGGACTTGGGAGAGCCAAGTTTTATTGGCTATGACGAGGCCACTTGGCTATGAAGCTCACTGAGTGACTTTGGGCCAGTCAATATTTCTCAGCCTCGCCTACTTCACAGGGAGTTGTGTGTCTAAACAGGAGAGAAAGGCCACCATGTAAAGTGTCTTCCCTTCCTTACAAGGAGCAAAAGATGAGATAGAACTGTAAAACTATAACATGAATATTAAAGCAGGAATGTAAACAAATGGAATTTGCACAGTGCAATTTGAGAGTGAATGCAGAGGAGGGCCAGATGAAAAATTTGCTTGACCTGGTACGAAGCATTAGCTGCCCAATTGCAACGTCCAGGGTTTATTTTTAATGGGGATGGTTAGGGAAGGGGAAAGAACCAAGGAAGTTAAATACATCCTGAGCTGGTCTAATGCAGCAACCTAATTTCTGGGATTTAAAGCTGATACGCATTTCTGGAAGAGCACAGCAGATCACAGCAGAGAAGAGGAAAAGCAACATACTGGCTCGATATATGGCTATGCAGGCAGGCAAATGCTGGCAGGCCATGTGGCATTTCTATCTAAGCATTTCTTTGGGCAGATGGGCAACAAGACAAAGCACGCATGTGTGAAGGAAAGCAATTGTTTTAGCCACCATGGTCCTTTCTCCTTCCTCACTCTTGCATTTTCTGAAAACCTGTTACAATGAACTTCTATGTAAACAACCTAAGCTTAAACTGATCCTATGGGCTATTGGACAACATCTCAAAAGGCATCACGGATAATCCCACTGTTATGAATGTGGCCCAAAATCCGGGAAGCCGCCAAACGAAGGGAAAGGGGTGTGGCTCTCAGGGGAACCCAGGGAGGCCCAGTGGGGGCCCAAAGGGGCCGGCTGGGCCCCTGAGCTCACGTTCTGCAGCAAGGGATGAGCACTGCAGCCGCTCTGGTTCTGTAGGAGGGAGCCAAGGGGAGAGGCCAGAAGGACCCGGGATGGAAAGGCAGAAAGGCGTGCAGCGCACCCTGCGTTTGCTGCTCTGAAGCCAGCAGAGCTCAGGCAAGGCCTCCCGGAAAGTCCTGCCCCCTCAGAGAAACAATCAGGGAACCATCCTCTGCCCCTGCGAGAATTTTTAAACTGACCGTTGTTTACGCACTCTTCCCTCGCATGCCGCCTCCCACTCCAGGCTGTGCTGTCTTATGTCTACCTCCCTGGCACTGGAATTTCTGGCAATAACAGCCTGCCACATAAAACAAAACCATGCGCTCCAGCCTGTTTTATTTCAGGCTCAAGCAGAAAGGTTTATTTAAAGTCCCTTTTCTGCTGCAGCTTGTTGTAGCGGCGCTCACACAAAACCGCACGCAAACCAGCGGGCCTTGGCCACTCCAGGCGGGATAGGAGTGCTCCTGCCGGGCTTCCCTCGCCCGGTTCTCACTTCCACATTCATCCCGGCCAGAGGGAAGAAGCTGGACTGCACAAAGGGGCCCCGCACAGCTCCGCCGGCCACGAACACTGGGCTGAACCCGGGAGGGTCGAGCCGAGGCATCACTCACTGGCAGCCGTCCAGCCACACGTCCCCTCCTCTCAGCCAGGCTCCGTGGTCCTGGTTCTTATAAGCAACAAAGCGCCGGATCAGGGCAGGCTGTCGGGGCTTCAGCGGGTCGGCATCCTGGTGCGGGCTGTATCTGGAACCACAAGAGGGGAGAAACGGGGTCCATGAGAAGGAAGAGCCAGGCCTCGGCGAACTCGTACAGCTGGGATAGCATGGCACCCAGGAGGCCGCAGGGCTCTCCATGGCTGGGGAGTGTGGGAGATGCAGTCCGAGGCGTGTGCAGGGCGCCGGGGCGGGAAGCCTGCTCTGGACGGTTTCCACTCTTGGCCTCCACGAGAACCTGAGCGGCAGGGACTGGCCCGGCGGCGCCCCATGAGCTGCAGGACTGAGCGGGGCTGGAGCTCTCGCTGCCACACTACAGCAGCTCTCTTTACGAGCAGAAATTGCACGCCAAAGCGAGCAGGCATTTCTGTGCACACAACACACACATTGTCAGGGGTGTATCTTGAAACAGTATCAATGTTACAGCAAAATAGACAGACCCATCCATTCCTAATAACAGAGAGAGAGAGCCCATCTCAGCTGAGCAAACAATATTTTTCTGAAGAGAACCAACACATTTGCTTTAGCAGTTCCTACCCAGGCAATTCAGTCCAAGATGAATCAACTCAGAAATATTTGATCCAGATTTGGTATAGCAAAAGGTGGCCATAAGAAAGAATTTCCAACAGCTGCTGTCTATCAGTTGCCATTATGGCAAAAGAATCCAAGGTAGCTCAGCTAGTGCCATGGGAAGTTTGACTGTCAGCTTTCCTTTGATGTCCTGAAGGGGATTCTCTGATTGTGGAAAGCAATACAACTTGGACTAACTCAATGGATTAGCATCCAACTCTTGTCACAGACAGATAATAATGTGGACTTAACATTCAAGATTCAGCCGGGAGAGCAGAGGTCAAGCATTTGAGTTGCGAACAATATTCTGTATTTGGTTTCACTAAGCCAGCATATCAAATATTGCTGGGCAGAGGGACTTGAAGGGTTCCAGAAAATGAGTCCAAATTTGTACATTTCAGCCTTAAAGGGGTCACATCAGCATTTGTGTCAGAGAAATTCACAATGCATTCAAATGGGTTTAGATTTCTATGAATCCAGTATGGTTTTTCTGAGTCATGCAGTCTATATGCCTGGGTGTGTGTAGGAATTTGCACTAATTCATATTAACTAGCACACATTAATGCATTGAAGCAAGTGAAAATGTGTGCAACTATGTATTAGCATTAATTTGGATTAGCACAAGCAGAACAAAAGGCTGGTAAAAAATGCCACCCATTAATGAATGTTGGAAGAAAGGAATGAGAGATGCTTGACAGTGTGTGAAACACAGGCAAAACAACCAGAACAAAATCCATACTTCCCTTGAGTAGTGATTGGTGATTAATGGGGCTATATTAGCTGACAGAATTGGATTTCAAATCTCTGTGTGTAGTTTCAGTCTGGAGTTAGTCTCCAATAAGCACCTCTCCTAGTAACATACTAGAGTAGAAGACCACAACCCAAAGCAGTGCAGGTTTAATTCCTTTAAACCTACCAATTTCAAAAGGATGAGAAAGAATTCTGAGAACTGAGGTTAAGTGGATCATAATGAATACTTGGCTCTAACAAGACAAAGGCAAACAGCAATTGAAATTCTGGACAAAACGAAACATGAATTAGGCAACCAACATCAAATGGGCACATTTGAATGTGTTTGCTTTTCCTTTTTCTTTTCTTTTCTTTCCCTGGCCTAGTTTACTCTGCCTCCATTTGTCCTCTGGAAATTCTAGCATTATCCTACCCTCCTCCTCACTCTAAGCATGATTAATACCTCCTAGCAACTCATTTCAAAATGATCAGGACTTAGAAGCTTATTTCCCTTTGCACACACAGAGAACTTCTGTGACTGGTGAATGCGGTTTCCTACTCAGTAGCAAATCTGTCTCTTTTTTGCTTCTGACACATGCTTAAAGTATTTATTTCCTAAATTTCTACTCCACTCAATTTGCCCCGAAGCCTCACTGTTAACATTTCCTAGGAGAAATCATCTGATTTCATGTGATCTGGCCTTAAAAATGGAGAAGTGGTTTAATCAGGTGAGACCGACAAAGACTTTTGTGGTACCTTCAAAGACTAACAATTGTATCTCCCCTAATGAACTTTTAATGGCTGCAAGCCACTTCATCAGATGCTTTCCCTCTGCCCCTTTTAAAGAAAGTAGATCTGTCGCCCATAACCTAAGCAGCCCTTTTCTCCCAACTAAGTGCAAAGGATATGAACCGAAGTTCAGTTCATTAGTGTTGCTTTCAGGATGCTTCTCAGGGTGACTTTGAAGTTCTCTCCACCTCCCAGCCTAAATTGCATAGCCGCAGAAGCCCAGTTACCTTCCAGCAATCAAGGTGAGGATGGGCCTTTTGTCCTTGGCAGATGCAGGCACCGTTTTAACTCCGTTATCTATTATCATTCCAGCCTGTAAAAAGCAAAGCAGGGGGAGCCCTTTGTAAGCTATATTTGCATTCACAAAACTGCACAGGCCAAATCCCTTGGAATCAGACACGCAAACTGAACATGTCTTCCCTGAAGTCAGTGGAACTCGACTTATTTATACCAGCAAAACAATTTGGCACAAGGCAGACTGCGAAACCTTTTATGTTCCCTTGAGCTTGGAAGGCTCAAATGTTTTCCAGCAGCCCAGCTCTCCATAATCATTAGCTGTATTAGAACATTTTCCCCCAACTGGGACCCTCCCTGCATGCTGGACCACGACTCCTGGAACTCCACAGCCAGCATAGCACAAGGGTCCCGGTGTGCAGTGGGGTGTTTAGGGACAGTGGGTAGGGGCTTCAGGCCTGCAGTCTTACTCTTCCGTTGACCTTCTTGGCAGATGGGACCCTGCTGCACCATATCCCAGTAACCTTATATAACCATCTGTTTTGTTCTAATGTAGAATCCAGTGACTGCAAATGGTCTTAATAAATTTTACGGAAATGGCTGTTTGCGATTGCAATTGTACCCAGCCGTTTTTCCTCCTAGGAACCCAGACAGTTTACATAATCAACCTCCTCTTCATTTTGTTCTCACAACAACAGCAACCCAGCGAGGAAGGTTAGATTTCCTGACTGGCCCAAAGACAACCAATGAGTTTCGTGGCCAAGTGGGGATGAGAAGCCCCGGCCAACACTAACTGCAGTGCCAGGCAAGCTCTTTGTTGGCAATTAACCTGCGCAACGGGCCAAGGAAGCATGCCTGATGCAGCAGCAGGTGGTGCCCTCCTGCCCGTGTTTCCAAGCAGGTGGGGCACCTGGACATCATGCCTCTGATATTGGAGGTAGTGCAGAACCACTGAGAGCTACACCTCCAGGAATCTGCCCAATTCCCTTTTAAAGCCACCCAAACTGATGGCCATCCCTACATCTTGTGGAAGTGAATTCCACCGTTTAACTATGCACTCTGCGAAGAAGTCTTTCTTTTTCTCTGCCCTGGGTCTCCCATCAATCTGGTTCCTGGGAGGATTCTTTGATATTTATGGGAGGGGGAGAAAAATGACCCTCCCCACTTTTTCCATGCCACTCATCATTTTGGACACCTCAAGCACATTTCCCCCTCTTTTTCTTTCCCGAAATGTTATTTCCTTATTTTCTATACCCCCCCAGTCCCGCCAACAGCCAAAGCTCTCTGGGCAATTCACAAAATACCTCTGGGCCGTTTCAGTGTGTGGTGCCCAAAACTGCACACAGTTTTCCAAAGGCCACAGTCTAGATTTGTGGAAATGGCCCCAGGGATTTTGCTGCAGGATGGGATGATGGCAAGATGGTATTCCAAGAGTGGTGCTAAGTACCAAAAAGATAGTACTTTGTGCTAAAGTCTCTCTCTCTCTGGGTCTATGTGTCTGTGTGCACACGTGTCTTTGAAGAACCCTGTCTCCTAAGGGCATCCCCATTTGTCAAAAAGGATGTGTGAACCCCAGAGCGGAGGACATTTTACTTCAGAAAAAGAACCTCTGCCAGAAAGATCAGAGGGTGTAGCAGACGGTGAAACAAATTTAGGCAAAAAGCCAAGCCAAGAGGGACCATCAGAGCCCCCATAGCTTTGGTTCATCAAGTGCCCTGGGCCACATCGCCTTCCCAAAGATGGGGGGCTGCAAACAGCCCTGGAGGACTGCTCCCTCGCACTGCCTCAGTGGTAGCCCTCCCACTATTTCACCTGTAGGAACTGAGCAGACTGGGAACTGAGCCTTCCCGAAGTCTACAGGCTGGTTCAGGAGGTCCAGGCCAGGCTGGGTAACACAGAGAGATCAGTCCTCCAGAAGAGGGACTGGCTGGAAAAGCTGAGGGGATGCCACTGCGGCCCCCTGGCGTCTGCCGGCTGAAGCAGGTGGCTCACCTTGCCTGATGGTAGGGCTGGCACAGTCAGCTGGGAATTTAAAAGGTGGGAGAAAGGTTTATCTCCCCTTCTCCACATGAAGCAAAAATCCAGAACTAGCACAAATGGAATTTCCAGCTAAAGCTCCTGGGAAGTTCTTTGGTGCTGGTTTTAATGGAACCAGGAACGATGGCCAGTAATGTCTTTCAGACTCAGAAGTTGGAAGGAGAAGAAGAGCATTACATTTTTTTTAAAGAAAAACGATGCACAATATATTTCCACTGCATGCATACTCACTCGATAGTTGGAATGCGCCCGATTGTTATCGAACGTTCCCATTGGGATGTGTTCAGAGTAGCCGGGGGGATACATTCCTGCGGAAAGTCCCGTCGGGACATGGTGCAAAACAAACCAAAAACCTGTTTCCTGCATGGGAGGACACAAAAGCTTCACTGTACCTGGGACTTCGTTACTGGGAGTATTAGTTGCAGGGGGAATGAGGAAGCTAGCCGGCCTTGGGCGGAGGGCACAGCATGGTGGATAGAGGGTCAGACGGGGGGAACCTCAGTTCAAAGCAGCCAAACAGGCCAGTCATTCTTACTCTCAGCCGAACCCATCCAGTAGAGTTGTTATGGAGTTACAAAAGGTGGTAAAGAAGCGTGTGTACTGCCTTAGTTCCTTGGGGGAAGGCAGGTTAATAAAATGATAAATCAATAAACGTCAATAAAAGGATTAGATTAATCTGTATGCTAAATATGCCATGCATTAGGGTTCCAAGTACAGCTGGGATACAGACCCTCTCTCTGTGCCTCTCCTACAGGCCCGTGGAAGGATTATGGCATTTCTGCGTATTAAAAGCACCTGGCCATGCTCAAAGGCCATCTAAAACATGAAGCGTGTGTTATTACCATTTCAGTCTGCAGGATGATTTTCCTGGTAATAAAGACATTTTGGAACGTCTAATTCAATAATTCCCTAACAGTGGGCCAGGCCAGACCACACAAACATGATGTGAGAAAGCTGCTAGGAATAATAAGGGCTTCTTTGTGAGCCCAAAGCGCCCATCCAATAAAGGGGCTGCCCAATGCATCTCTGCAAGATTTACTGTTCGTTGCTTTGCCTGCTTCCAATCAGCCTCTGCTGGGATAGGTGATTTCACTGCCTTTCTGCACAGGGTGCAATCAGATTATGCAGTCCTTTCCTCACAGGGATGTGCATCATCCTCGCAGGAGGCTGCCTACTGTGCCTCTGTGTGAATGGCTGCCCTGGGCTTGCCTCCTTCTGATTCAGAGGCACACTTAGAAAGGAGCGACACGGATGCGATACGGAGGGTGTAACGTTCTCCTTTGTCACTGCTCTGGCCCTAACAGGATTGTCAGTCACTCCTGGTGCAGACCCAAATCCAGGTCACATGTTGTGTCTCTGCTTGAGTCAGTGCTCTGGGCTTCCAATTTGATGGCAGGCTTAAAAGACTAATGCAAGGAGAAAAAGAAATGTTGACGCATGTGTGCATATGCATGGGAGAGGGAGGAAGCATTCCAGAGAGGTAATTTCTAAAAGTAACATGTTTCGGGTGTAGGAAGGCATCGTCATCATGGGATGTGTATCCCATTTTTTTCTTCCAATGAGCTCAAAGCGGCTTACATCATTTTCCTCCTGCCGCTCTCAATCTTACCTTCACAACAACAACAACCCTGTGAGGTAGGCTGGGCTGAGAGTCTGTGCCTGGCCCCTGTCACCCAGTGGGCTCCATGGCCAGATCGCCTCAGTCCTAGTCTTGAGGTAGAACCCAGATTCTAGTCCCGTTCTCTTAACCACTGCACTACACTGGCTAGGTATGGAGGCAGGAGGAAAAATAGCATCTCACAGATAATTAGGAAAAAATGTAGATTTTAGGAAGGCATGGGTATATTTTAAACAATTGACTGGCACATGGCTGATTTGGAAGGACTTGGCTTCCAACCCAATACAGAATGAAATCATTCCGTTGAATTTTCACAGAATGAGAGCCAGTTTTTGCTCCAGTGTGTACCCACCCACACAAAGGGGGTGGGGGACCCCAAGGTTGTTCCAGTTGCTCTAAAACCCCTCCCCTCCCCTGAGAAGACTCCTGTACTCACTTCAGACCCTGCAGCTGCACAGTTTATAAGGTTGTTGTGCGGGTTGGCCAGCCAGAAGGTAGAGACAGCACTGTTGGACAGACAACGAGGACAAACATGAATGGCAGCACCCAAACGGGAGTGACATTTTATTCCATGGAGCTGGGCCAGGCCAGATAATTCAGCTGATGGGGTCTGCCAAGTGGGGTCTGCCTCTTTCTTCTCCCCACTCCCCCCATCATTGCACAGCTGCCGCTCTTGTCGACAAATGGAGCAAAGACAGCCCTCTCTTGGGAGCCTCCCGGAATCCCCGGATGAATTTCGACGGACATTCTATGCCAACTACGAAGCTATTAGATGCCATTTATATTTTACAGCAGGAGAAGTGATTCTGCATCTGAGCCAGTGGAAAAGTGGGAAGGGGACGAAGAACTCCAGCTGTAGCTTGGCTTAAGGAAGGGCAGAACCATGTGATCTGTTAAAATGAGAGCGTGACGCCAGTCCTCGCCATTTTATTCAACTTAGTGTGGACATGTGTACTCCCAGTTGGACATGTGTACACCACACACAGGCAGGGAAGGTTTCAGCTCCCCCCAGCACACTCCCCATGTCCCACCACCACCACCAGGGAGCCTGGAAAAATCTCCATTGCTGCCAGTGGAGGTTGTTCCTGTTTTGGTCCCCGCCTGGGAAGAGGAAGGTGCTGGGTGGGATGGCTTCAACCTCCACTACCCCAAGCCAGAGCAAATGCCCTGATGTGCTTGTATTCCCTTTTGCTCTAGTGCTCTAGATTCCCATGGAAAAACACAAACAAGAAGTGCTCTTCTGGAAGTGAAAATTCAGGTAGGAATGTGAGATGCACTGAAACAGTGTGCAGATTGTACATTGCTCCCAAACTAGCTACAAAGTTACACTAACAGACACCCAGTAAAATTGCTTCTGTCAGCCAAGGCCAATTTAAAAGGTTTATTTCCCCACTCACTTGCAGTCTTGTCTTGGTTTGGGGATGAATCCTGGGAAAGCTCCTTCTGTAATGGTCTTGCACATTTTCGTATCCCGGTCAGATGGCAGCAACGTGCTGGGCTTCACCACAAGCCCAAGGCAGTGGTCGAAGGTGTTGCGCACCTCGGGCCCATCTTCCGTGAAGAAGCAGTGTCCCAGGGTGTCGTACCCAACAACATCCTTGATCTGTGTGCGGAAAAGAGGAAGAGAAAGGATGGACATGAGCTGGGTTTCCTAGGTGCTTCTGATAGTGCTCCTGCAATTACAAAATTTGCACTGTTCATGATGCCCCCCGGTGAAATAATGCCAGGGATCAATTGTTAAGGGGGAAGTATGACACAGGGGTGGGCAACCTCACACCCACGGGCCAAGTCCAGTCCCCTGGGGATCTGAACCTGGCCCTCTGGGGCCATGGCTGTGCCGCCACACCTGGTTCCAGGTAATTGACTGATGACCCTGCTCTGGACCAAGGGCAGATTTTGACTCATGCTCAACGGGCAGCTCAAGTGCAAAGCTTTGCAGTTTCTCAAAGGCAGAGCTGCAGTCCTTCTGAAGATGGAAATCGTGTGGAAGGGCAAGTAGGAACATCTGCTTTCTCTATATTGCTGCTTGGGCTGCTTTATTTTTTAAAACAGTTTCATACCTAAGAATGGCAGTCCGTAGCAATAAAAAGGAATTATTTTTCAAATTTTCAAAACTGGTGAACCTCTGGGGTAAGGCACATATAGTACTTTCATCCCGCCACTCTCTCCAATGAGCTTTGCAGGATTGGGGCCATGCCTACATCACAGCGATAAACTGGTTTAATGGTCATCTCTTTTAATGGAAGCCATGAGGTTCTCATTCAGACCATCCTCCTCCGTGCAACGAACTCTGTGTAAGACCTAAAACCCAAAGCCTTTACTCCACAGGAGGGCAAGGGCTGCTGACGGGCAGAAGCAGTCAGGGAGAACCCTGGGGGTCTGGCATCACGATCTGAAGACCCCTGGCGGGCCAGCTTGGGGCCCCAGCTAGAGTGGGCCACAGGAGCTCAGGTGCAACAGCACTGATTGAGATTTGATTAGAAGATGAAAGCATGGCTGGACGGACAGACGGACTCAATTGTGCAACTTCCTAGCATGCACACCTAGGAAGGTAACAGGATAAGTTGTGAGGGCTTTTTCTCCGTGTACAAGCACACTGGCTGAAGGCAAGTTTGCCCCCTGATGTTTCCCCGGGCCCTGCATTAGCTCCATGACCATCCTAACACAGCAAAACTTCGCCCAGTGAAAACTCATTGCTATAAAAGAGGGCCAGGAAGCCTAGATGGGCTTGTTTTTCATCCTGCTCCTCATCCCCAGACCTGACGCATGTGCAGAACAGCGGTATGGCTTGGTAGATGCTTGGTGTCTCGATTTAGGGGACAGCTTCCTCTGGCGCTCTCCTTTTAAGCACAGCACGAGTCGTGAATTACACACTGAATTATCGACACCAGAAGCAGCATTGCTGAGCTACCCCCAGGAGGACTCTTCCCTGAGAAGCTTGGCAGAGCGTTGATCAGGCTCCGTTTAATTTTATCCCTGGTGACAGCTCCTACAGCAGAATATATGCAGCACACCGATCGGCTCTGGCTTGAATACTCTCTCCCATCCTGCCCCTCTGTAATAAACACCAGCCTTTTCATTATAAATCAGGCAGGAATGTAATGTCGTGGACTCAGCACTCTCATTGGCAAAGTAACGAGGAAAGCAGGCCCAGGTGGGCTTTTACATGCCGCTTGCAATGAAAGCAACATTTTAGGCATTCGCGTATGGAAAAGTGGCAAACAGAAGGACCTCTTTATGGTTCCTCCACCAGAAATGTGCAAGACCATTTTAGCATGAGATTACCTCTCACTCTGCAATTTTGTTGGGTGGGCAGCCCGGGTGCTTGGCCGGCAAAAAGAGCATTTCCCACCCCCAAATGCATTGATGCACATGTATGGTGTTTGTGCTGAATCTTCACCTACTCTATCATTTCTGTTTTGTTATAATTTGATAGCCAAATTCACTTAGAAGTCAGAACTTTCTCGGCTGAAATTTGTTCCCAATTATACTGGCTGCCACTCTGTGTATATCTGTACCCGATCCAGCACATGTTTACCTTGCATAAGATGCAACAACGGCCAGCGATCTGGATGCCTTTAAAGGCGGACCGGACACATTCATGGAGGAGGCCATCCATGCCTGCTCGTCCTCCTGGCTCTGTGCTGCCGCAGCCTCCGAGGCAGTGTGCCCTGCCCACCAGGCCCTGGGAAAGCGACCGGGAGGGGCCTGCTGCCCGCACGACCTGCTGCGGGTTCCCCACGGGCAGCTGGCTGACTGCCGTGTGCACAGAGCGCGGGACGAGATGAGCCTGGCTCTGGTCCAGCTGGGCTCTTCCAATGCTCTAATGAAAGCAAACCCAGCTGGGCTGATGGATGCTTACCCCTAAATACACACGCACCAGACTGCAGCCTCAATTTCTTTAAGCTGAACTTATTTCTAATTGGCGTGCGTATACACCCAATGAAGGGACAGAAGGGCGAGCATTCCAAGTTTAGTTCCAAGTTTAGTTTGGAGGAGAATCTAGCGCAAGTCTCAAAATTCTCCATATTCTGAAGAACCTGAGACTTAAAAACAAAACAAAACAAATATGGGGAAGACCAAAACTGGCAGATTCATCTATCCATCCCAGGACTTTGAGTGCATTGATGTTAGAAGTCTGGGTTTGGATTCCTGTGTATTCATCCATGTTTGTACTGAGATAGGGTTGCCACATTCTTTCTTGGCAGACTCCTCTTCTGTAAGAGCCGTATGACTCTCATGTGCTATCTGAACCTATTGAATTTTTCTAGGATAAGTGGGTGAGAATTTAAGAATTGAATTTCAATTCAGACATATAACAATTTAACCAAATGTGCAGTTTTCCACAAAAAGAACTTGAAATGTAAAAGAAACTGACCAACTTAGCCATTCCTAGGGATATCTTCATGTAACCACTGAAACAAGGAAGAGTCATTTCTGCCTTAGAATAATCTCAGTCTAAATATATATATCCCCCAAGAGCCTCATTCTCTTGCTGAAGAACCAGTGCGCAAAGCATTCAGAGAATGCAGCTTCCTTTGGACTTTCACATATCGCCTCTTAGTGGCATGATATTTCTTACCAGTAGCCCATTGGAGCCGTGGACCGTGACACAGCGAGAAAAGGCATGGTGGATGGAGAGATCTTTCACATAGGTTGCAGGATGGTAGCCTCCCTTCTCATCCACATCTCCAGCCATGTGAAAATGAATTGGATAGTGTCCCAGCGACTGCTGGCCCATGTGTCTCAGCTCAACCCCTTCCATATGGACAGCTTTAAAGCCGAGGCCAATCTGGAGAAAAAGGAATATGAGTCAAAATGCAGAGAGCCTGCGTTTCTCAGGACAGACCTAGCCAGAGCTAAGCATTTCTGAAAGTCTATCAGTCTTCTTTCCATGAAAATTGTACTGTATTTTGAAACCAAGTTAAAAAATAAAGTGATACCTTGATGTGACCCCCAAAGGTGTCAAAATTGAAGAAGGAGCAAAGATCAGTGTTATAGTTGTAGCATTGCTTCTCCATTTCTCCCATCACCACAATGTTGCGAGTTAACAGACCTACTTCTGCCCTCATGTCCACACCATCAATTACTTCTCCTGTGTGAAGGTACATTGCTTTACCTAAGAGGTAATAAAAACAAATTTAAAATATTGACAATCATATAGTGATGTTTATAATGACAAAAGTATCAGCATTACCAAGTAAAAGGATATATTTAAGGGATGGGGAAAAAGAACTGAACTGGAATAAAGAATAGGATAGTGTGGGAAAGAAGCAGAAATTAGGAAGCAGAAAGATAAGGAAGAAGAGAAGGAAAGAAAGATTCTCGGTACTGAACAGGATTAGATTAGTTACCTTTGTTTGTTTACATATGACATCTCTGCCTGTTCCATCTGACCATTCCAGCTGTGATCTATTTATATGCAATCTGTACACATGAGTCGGGGGGTTTATATTTGCCCTGTGTTGATGGGAACTTTGATTCTGGTTTACATCATTTATGCAATAAAGTTTTTCAAGGGCTACCTGGTCAAAGGGACAGAGGAAGCCCAACCACTGGTCCACAGAGCTCCATATAAACTCCTAGTGCACAGCAGCTCTCTGGGGTTCCTTTCCTAGCTCTGTCTAGAAATGTCAGGAACAGAACCGCTCAGAAACCTCGTGTCTGCCTGCAGTGCCACCTTCAGTCACATGGTGGCAGTCTTCCCCAAGCAGCACATAGCCTTTTGGTCCATACAGCTCAAAGACAAGGTTGGGGATGGGGGAGGTAGTACAAGAAAGGATGTCATATAGCTGAGCCTTCCCCCCGCTGCTGCTGTGGGACAGCCACTCAGGGGCATGGAGGGAGACGACCCCTTCCTTGGGGGTCTCCTCAGGTACACCATGGCAAGAGCTATGCCTGGGGGTGTCACTGGGCATAGCTTTATTCAGATGGAGTAGGGACAATCTGTTCAGCTTTCGCAGCTGCCCAAGTCTCTTGAAGAGTAGTTTCAAAGCTGAGTAGTTTGTTGATACCCGTGCATGCATGCACACCCCCGTTCCTTACCAAAACACCTGCATGTGGAAATAAGTGTTTCTATTTCTACATCCATCCACTGAGTGTTTGTATTAGACACACACACACACACACACACACACACTGATTCAGCTGTCCTACATGGGCAGATCGAAAGGAAGCAGGAAGAGAGCATCTTACTGCCCACATTCTGAACAAATCCAGTAAAAACTAGTAATACACTAATTAAATAAACTCTGAAATTTAAAAAAAACCAGATTAAAACAGTGACGTTGCACATGCTTTGTTTCAGGAGATGCATACGTAGCTCTCTCTCATCCACCAAGTATAACTGGAAACCAGTGTCCCAACTCAGATATAGCTAAGAAAGACTTGCGGGAGAAAAACTGTTGCTTGCTTAGAAACTGGCAAGAGGCACGAATATCAAGGGACCTGGAAGCTGCAATGATCCCAGGGCCTGGCCTTCAGAGACACAATTGACTGGATTTATAGCACTTCTCGATGGTGCATGCCATCCCCTTAGAAAATCCGTGTGAGGCCTAGGACCCCAGGGGCAGGTTTGGCCTTCCCGGCAAATAAGCACAGCACTTGATCCTTTGAGGAGGGACTGCAGCTTGCAGGAACAGCACCTGCTTTGTACTCAGAAAGTCTCGGGCTCCGTCCTGACTTCACCCAGCAGATCTCTGTCTGGAAAGTCTGGCCAACTACGGCCGGTTGGTGCTGAGCTCAAGAGAGCAATGCTTTGGTTCCAGATAAGACACCTCCCTGGTTCCTGCTTTTCCCTTAGGGGAAACATCACAGAAATGGAAGGAACATAAAGGTGATACGGTTGGAGGACACTGAAGTGCCAGTGATTCACAAAATACACAGTATGCACAACGTGGAGGAAGGAACGACATCTCTCTCTTGCGTGATGCTAGAACATCGGGCAGCAGGCAGCAGTACATTTAATATTGACTCTGGCAGTCGTTTCACAACAGACCAAAGGAAGTAAGTCTTTACACAACATATGCAATAATTTATGGACATGAAAGCCACAAGATGTCATGACGCCCACAAACTCCAGTGCCTTTAAAGGGGGCACTGGACAAATTCTCGCAGGACACATCGCTCTGCAGCTGTGAATGGACTGTTTTGGGACAGTGGGACTTCAGCATGCCAAGTGCTAAGGAAAAACCATCAACAAAGGGCCGTTTCCTTCAAGGCCTGCTTATAATTTATATATAACATTTATACAGTACTCTATCTCTAAACAGATTCCGGAGTAGCATACAATAAAGAGAGTAAACTAAACGAACGAAACAGTATGTTAAAACAGAATCAATAAAAACCATGGCAGGTCAGTCAAGGATAGCTCCCTGAAATAAAGATGTTTTGGGGGAAGTGCCAGGAATTCTACAAAGCTGGGGCCTCCTTGATCTCCAGAGGCAGGGAATTCCAGACAATTCCCATACAGGGCTTTTCTCTGGATGGACTTCAATCAGGGCCACTCATCCATGCAGAAGCACCACCGTTTTTATGGGTTTCTAGGCGGCATCTTTGGACTAAACCAGCAGGACTGCTCATTACTTAGACCAGTTTGCATGGAAACTCTTGAAGTGATAGAACAGATTGCTATGAAGATAGAGAAAGTAAGAAATACCTTGCTGAGCCAGATTCCTTTTTATGTTTATTTCTTTTGTTGGATTGCTTTTTTAACTGTTGGAAGACACTCAGATGAACTGGCACAGCCGGGTATGGAGTTGTGATTTTAAAAATAAAAAGCAAGCAACCAATCACATTTCTAAGATTTGCTTTATGGCTTGCACCTGTGCTGAAGCTTCTGAATAATGGGGTTCCAGGATTCGGAATATCTGGGTTCCACTGGCATAGGTTTTGCTCCGATACCTGCACAGGCATGCTATGAAGGTTAGATGCCAGCAAGAACGAGGAATCTGCACAGGAGATTTGTATATCCATGCAGACTGAACGTTCGTTCTTATGTCAAGCTTTTGCTGAATTGGCAGGTTCCAGCTAAGGAAACAGTCCCAGGTAGCCTTAGGGTGCTGCTGCTGTGCGTCTCACGCAGAAGTACAGGCACCACGCGTGCCACAGGCGTGCACTTCGGAGCACATGCCGCCGGTGTCTGCTGGCAAAGCAACCACTGTCAGGCGTGTCTGTGGCTGCAGGCGCTTCACTTAGAAGTGATGCCATCTGAGACATGTGCGGTGATGAGGGTGCTGCATGCTCATGCGCCACCTAAGGCAGGGGCAGTGTCACCAGACTCCCAGGCAAAAAAGTAAGCTCAGGCACCTTTCTTGGGGCTCTCCATGGTACCTGAGCGACCTGGCTTCAATTTCCCCCCTTTACTGCAGCTAGAGTTGCTTTCTGCTGCAAGCTGAGGCTTCAGAGGATTTGCCTTGCGCTCAGGTCGTTGGGGCAGGTGATTTGGCCTTTGCCAAAATGCCAAATAACCTTTGCCAAAATGCCAAATTCATGCCTCCCATGAATGGAGTCTGGAAAGCACTGGGCAACCAGTGCAGGTCTCTGCAAACAGGAGCGATGCGCCTCCGGTAATGTGCACCAGTTGGAAGCTGTGTTTTACACCAATCGAAACTTTGGGTGCTTTGGGGGAAGCTCCAAGTAGGGCACATGGCCGCACTCCAGCATGGGGAGCTGCTGCCAGGCCAGGCCAGCTCAGGCAGGGGACAGCGATCATAACGGGGCAATTGCTCTTGGTGTGCCAGCACTCCCTGCTGGCCCTTGCCCAGTGCATTCCAGGCGAACATTCAGATTCCGCCTGCAGTGTAGGATGGGGTTGCAATATGCATTCCTACATGCTCTCCTAGCTGCGTCTTAGAACCTCTTGGCAAATGAGTCCCGCACCCTGCCAGAGAGGACCCACCCCTGTCCTCTTCAGTCGGGAGCAGCCTGGAACAGGCCCTTTTGGAGGTTGTCTTGTGGAACCAAGGTGAAGGAGCCTGATTAGCTTAACTAATGTTATTTGCTTTTAGCTTAACTAACACTATTTGCTTTTGTAAACAGCCGCTTGCACAGGAGCTTGGTTAGCCTAACAAACGCCATTTGCTTTTCGTATAACTGCTTGCTTTGGAGAGGAAAAAGGGAAGGCAAAAGAATGTTGATAAAGAGGCAGTGAGTGGAAGAAGACCCCCCACGCAAGGACCGGCATGCAGTGCTCCCGCTCCCCCTGTGAGGGGATTGGACGTAGGGAAGCGGCTGCACGAGGCCAGGCACGCAGTGCACATGCAGAGCCCGCAAGGGGATTGGGCAAAGGGTCAGGCAGACCCTGAGAGGGGGCTGGGGGAGGGAACAATGGGGGTGAGGTTGTGTGCAAGAGAGTAAGGAAAAGCTATAAGAAGGATGAGTTGGTGGAACGTGTGTGTGTCGCTCCCTGCCTGCGCATAGGGAGCGGACACCCGGTTGCTTTGCTCAGCTGAAGAAAGAAGACTGAACGACTCTCCGCCTGAGTGAACCTCATTGGCACTTGGCGTAGTGGGTCTGCAAGTCGCCTGGCCAGCAGGGACCTCAACCAAGGCTTGTGGGTAGAGTTGCTGCCCAGCCTCCAGAAGCAGCAGACAATCACCTATCGGGTGCGGGGTTCCTCAAAGAATCACTAATCCACGTGTGCTCGTTTTGATGCCACTGCTGTATCGTGTAGCTTTTATTTTAATTGCTTTTAGCTTCCAGGAGGTAGCTTATTTTAATGTGCTTTCCATAAGCAGCCTCAAGCAGAAGGCAGGGCTGGAGAGAAATATTTGGAAGAGATGTTTTTAAAAAGCAA
The DNA here is from genome assembly GCA_023646645.1 of Varanus salvator macromaculatus. Lineage (NCBI taxonomy): Eukaryota > Metazoa > Chordata > Lepidosauria > Squamata > Varanidae > Varanus > Varanus salvator. Next base: position 13,549,372 of record JAIXND010000786.1, read on the forward strand.
GAACACAAGAGGCCCGCAGTGGCAAGAATTCTCTCCTATGCAAGGTTGGGCAGCAAACATGCAGAGCCTGCCGCCAATTTACAGTTGGTGCTTGGTGCCTCACCAGCCCACAGGGCAGATCAGAGAGGCAGATGTGATGGAGCCCAGCCAAGCGAGCAAGGCACATGGAGGCGAAAGCATATCATCCGGAAAGACAGCAAGTTGGGTGTGCAAGGAGCGATGCGTGCGGCAGGCGCACACGGGCTCCTGCTCAGATGTGAGCTGCGTGAGGGCAGCCGAGCCCCTTCAGTCCAGTCTTCCCATAGCCACACTATGCAAAGCAGGGATCCTTTTGATCTTGAAAGCCACGCCTCCTCATGGGTAGCCTTCCACAGACCTCACGCTCGGGATGACTCGAACCAGCCCAAAGTGGGCGAGTACAAAGCTACACATCCCTCCTGACCCATTTGCAACCCCCATAACTCCTGACCACTGGCCGTGCTGGCTGGGCTACTGGGAGTCATGGCCAAAACATCTGGAGGCAGCAGGCTGCCTACTGCTAGGTTTACCCAGCCCTCAAGCTCTGCGACCATCCACAGGCGCGAAAGACATTCCCCCGGGCCCAGTGGGAGGTGCATTTTTGAAACCCACCTGCTTTAGGATGGGCTAGGGCAGGGGTGACGCTGGGGGCTCCCATTCCAGGGGTGATGCTGCCTGCTGTGCATGAATGCACCCTCCCAGTCAAGCCCCTGGTCCAACATGCACAGATAGGACTAGAAAAAGCCATTTCTACTTCTGTGTAGAAAACATTGAATCCATGTGAAGCTCATGAGCCAGACAGGCCGAAGGTCTGATTCGGCAGAAGGGGGCTTTATGCAGTCTTGTTAGACATTAACATATGCAGATCACCATGCATAATAATCCCATGTGTAAGGACCTGCCATAAGCCCAGCTCTCCCCTTCTTGCCCAAAGGCTCCAAAATATTACAAAGTCTCTTTGCAAAGTGTATCTTTATCGGCACTCTACAACTACAAGTCAGAGTAACACTAAAAGCCTTCTAGCTAGCAAGCAAGCAAGCAAGCAAGCAAGCCTCTGTACATGCCAAGAGTGATAGCTGAATCCCAAAAGGGTTCTCTTTCAGCAGCTTCCCCTCAGGGTGGCTCCCGCAGGTGAAGGGCCAGACAATGGGACCTATGCCAGCTCTCTAACTGGGAAGCTTGTCTCTCGAAACAGCTTGTCACAGGGTCGGGGACTAGTCAAGCCAACAGCTCTTCCTCCTCCTACCCTTCGACCCCTCCCATTCCAAGACACACTCACTCTCCCGGTTGGCCTGGGAACCTGTGGGCAGCGACCTGGGGGATGCTTCCCAGGCCGGTTCCTCTGTCTGATCTCCCAATGCTCCCATATGCCCTGGCTTGAGGTCCCCTTCTCCTCCTCCAGAATCCCAGCCCTGCTGACCCTGGGCTACCTGCTACCAAGGGCAATGCTCAGCCTCTCTCACTACGGGGCCAGGCACTCTCTATCCATGCTTGACTACAACTCCATTTGTCTCTGCCAGCATGGAGAATGGCCACCTGGTCAGTGCTTATAGAAGCTGCAGTCCAACACATTCCAAGACCACCAGGCTGGGGAAGGCTGGATTCTGCATACTGGCATGTGAGATACATTCCAGAGCAAAATTTAGCATCATTTGTTAAGGAAGAAAAAAGAAAAGCAGAGATGGGCAGTCCCCAAGAAATCAGCCCCACCATCTTATCTAAGAAATATTCCAGTACAAAGAACTTTCCTCATGAATTAAATGTGAGCTTCTGGAGAGGTCTGCAGATAATCAGCTTTGTCCAGATCAGTTAGAGTCTGAAACCATCCATCCACCCATCCACCAAAGGGTGGGGTGGTCTGGACAGTGATGCATGCCAATTTATTCATGTTTTTATCAGGGGTATTAAAGGGGGATTGCATCATTTCAGCCAATTTCTAAAACGTATCAGGATTTAAAGGAGCTTCATGTACAGAGCTACAGATAAGGGTGGAGATAACTTTTGTTGTTGCCTCTTTGATGTTTCTTCCTACTTTGTTCCACCCTTCCTGCCTCCCTGTAGCCCTTTTTCTCCTTTGCTCTGGACACCTGCCATTTCTAGACAGTCCAGATGAGGCCCTTCCCACGAGAAAGGGGTATCTCGATTATGGGCACAAACCCCAAAGCTGACAGCCAAAGGATGGAAAGCTGCAATGCACCGTCCTGACTGGGGAGACTTTTCTGAGCCAGCATCAAGGGGAGACATGATCGGGCACCTCCAGGGCGCGGGGCGGGCACCCCAACAGGGATCCACTAACGAAAGGCTCCCGGATTTGCCTCTCCCCTCAGAACTGCACCCTGCTTGGTCACTGCCTTTTCCTCCAGCCCGGACAGTGGTGATGAGGAGCAGGAGGAGCAGGCGCCAGGCCCGTCTTGCCTGCTGGCTCTCTGCCGGCCAAGCGCTCCTGCTGCAGCAGTGCTGAGGAAGAGGACCAGCAGCTGGGAGCCATGGTCGTGGGAAGGGGGACTCGCTGAGCGAGGGGGCTGCCTTGCAGGGCCCTGTGCAAGGGCCCTCCAAAGCCCTCCCGGTTCCAAGCAGCGGCTTCTCTAGCCCCAGCTGGAGATGCCCGTGATGAGGCCCAGCTCCCCCCACAGCGTATGTGCCACATCACCAAGCAAGGGGCCTTCCATTAGTTCACTAAAGGTAGGTGGTGCGTGGGGGGAGACAGATAGGGAAAGCAGGAGTGGTTTTTGCTGAGCTCAGCTGAGCTTGGCATTCCTACTGAAAACCAGTAGCTGCCCAGTTCCCAACTGTTGCTCTGAAATTCTGTTTATAAAGCAAACATAATTTATTAGCAGGAAGTATCTGCAATAGCTCAACTCATTCTGCCAACTATCCTATGCCGAGCATATGAAAATATTACTTAAAGATGAGGACATGGATTATAATTAGATTTGTGCTTGGTCATGAGAGGTGTTATGAAAAACCCACAGTATTATAGCTTAACCATTTTTAGCTACGCTGTATTCAGAGATCTGAAGCACTATGGCCTCTAACTATTGGGTGCAGCCATTTCTGCATTGAACTGGGGTTGCCTGTATTTTTTAACAGAGTTCCTCTGCCTTATAATATTGGCATGACAGAAATAAATCCCACAGGTACATTTTTTCCCTGTGTGGAGATGCGCTGATGGGGGGAAATCACACCTATTGATTTGCTGTCAATAGGTGGAGACTATGCTTGTCTCTTTGGTACTTCAGTTCCTTAGCATTTGCCTTTCGTCCTGCCCACCACTGGGATGCACCTTCTGAAAGTCTCCCTAAATGGAATTGGGCCTTCAAACTGAAAAAACCAAACTCTCATGCCCTACATGCCATCTGAGCCATGCTTGTCAACACTCTAAGGCAGTGATGGAGAACCTTTTAGGGACCAAGTGCCCAAACTTCAACCCAAAACCCACTTATTTATCACAAAGTGCCAACACTGCAATAAAACCTGAAAACTGAGGTTTTAGTTTAGAAAAAATACCTCACAGCCAGTCCAAGCAAATATATCTTTATCTATATCTATGTTGTTAGTCGCGAAGTCGTGTCCAACCCATCGCGCCCCATGGACAACATTTCTCCAGGCCTTCCTGTCCTCCATCATCCCCCGGAGTCCACCTAAGCTCATGCCGACTGCCTCAGTGACTCCATCCAGCCACCTCATCCTCTGCCGTCCCCTTCTTCTCTTGCCATCTATTGTTCTCAGCATTAGGCTCTTCTCCAGGGAGTCCTTCCTTCTCGTTAGGTGGCCAAAGCATTTGAGTTTCATCTTCACGATCTGGCCTTCTAAAGAGCAGTCAGGCTTGATCTCCTCTAGGACTGACCCATTTGATCGCCTTGCGGTCCAAGGGACTCGCAGGAGTCTCCTCCAGCACCACAACAAAGACCTCAATCCTTCGGCGCTCAGCCTTCCTTATGGTCCAGCTTTCACGGCCATACATTGCAACTGGGAAAACCATAGCCTTGACTATACGCACTTTTGTTGGCAGGGTGATGTCTCTGCTTTTTAGTACGCTATCTAGATTTGCCATAGCTTTCCTCCCCAGGAGCAAGCGTCTTTTAATTTCTTGGCTGCAGTCCCCGTCTGTGGTGATCTTGGAGTCCAGGAAAATAAAATCTGTCACTATATATCTATATCTATATCTATATCCTTGGCAGCGCACTGACCAGCCATGCGAAAGCTTGGATGAGTTGCAGCTAATGAGTCGTGGCTTGTGACATCATCACCTGGCGCCACTACTCCTTTCCGAGCTTGCGCATGGCCCCTATGTGCACTGTTATCTGGTGCCCGGCTGCTGGGGCGCTGCTGGGGCGACTTGGCTCACATGCCGACACAGAGGGCTCTGCATGCCCGCTGTGGCATGCGTGCCATAGGTTCGCCGCCACTGCTCTGAGGAATCCCAGAGCTGCTGCCCTCCCTTTCAGTTTCCACTGGATTAGAAGCAGCAGGAATTTACTTTGCCTGCTTCCATCGTTACAGCCCAGCTGCTGCTTCTCCCACAAGGGGAAAGATGCTTCCTTACCCACCTTCGGCTGCTTCTCCTTTGGGCCTTCCTCACGCCACTTTCAGAGGCATCCAGAGCTTACACTCAGTTACAGCTTTATTGCCCTTGGCTGTCTCCCAAGATTGCACTCTTGATGCTACTTGGGTCGCAAATGTTTGATGTGGTTTTTCCAGGCATCCAAGTGTTTCTGGGGAAAGGGCCGGGGTGGGAAACACCAAACAACAACTATGCAGATAGGTTTTCCCACAGAGAGTGCCACCAGACATCTTTAGTCATGAGACTATGATGCATTTAGAACCAGCGTGATATTGTTCTTGGCACCAAGTGCTAACTTCTTACAGCTCACTCAACAATGAGCCAAGAAGCTACAACTCTGAGTGGGGAATGATTTTACTTTAAAACAGAGCATACATTCCTATGTGCCTTGTTTTAGGAAAATCAGCATTCCCTTCCTTGATGGCATGCAGCTCCTGGTGAGTTCAGGGGTGGGAGGGAATTGGTCTCCAGACTTCCAGGAGTTGGTCATGGAGTAAAAATGCTTTAAATAAACAATATACATCCCACTTGCCTGGTCGCTCAAGGAGAACAGGCAGACAAGCAAAATGGCTGGGTGATCGCTCCGTCCTTCCATGACCAGCCCATAGAGCTTCTTCCCTAGCGGTGGAGACCCTCTTCTTTCCTATTCGTCTTAGAAATGCAGTAGGCCCACAGAGCAAAAATAGGATTAGTTCTGCCCTCTCCCACCAATCTGCTTGTTATAAAGCCTTTATTTTTTAAACTGCCTGTTAAAAGGTTAGTAACTTGGTGGTGGCTCTCCACAGCCTAGTAACTGCTGTTTACAGTCTAGTAACTTCTGTGGGCTTTTTTGTAAGGTTACACTACTCAGTGGTTGGGCTCAGACAAGCCAATAACCCACATTCAAGGACTGAGGATGTGTTGTCCTTGAATTGTAGGTTATTGCTGAAATGTGGGATATCATGTTCTCTAAGCTCAGCTGTGCTAACAAGTCATGGCTTGTTAACCATGAACAGCCACCATGGTTTATCCATTGTTTGTTAGCAGAGCCGGGTTCAGACACCATACCATAGCATGGAATCATACAGTTGGAAGGGGCCTAGCAGGCCATCAGGTCCAACCTCCTGCTCAATGCAGGATTCAAATCTCCCATCCAGATTCTAACCAGGCCCAACCCTGCTTAGCTTCCATGATTAGGCAGGATCAGGCACTTTAGGCTATATGGCAGCTATAATACATGATGTCCCATGTTTTACTTTTCCCACTTGTGTTTGCTTTTTCCAAGTCCCTGCCCCTTTGCTTATCTTTTTCAACCCAACATCTCACCTCTTTCCCACCCCCACCAATCCTTTAAGACACACAGTGAAAAGACCTATTAACACTTTAAAAGACCCATTTGGTTTTTAGACAAGAGGTTCATTATGTAACAACACTGGCCCCAAACGAGCCACGCATCACTTGGGCTCTTATCCACACCCATGCAGCGCCTCTGACAGCAAAAGCACGAACCCCACAGATGGAGTCCTACCTGCCACTTTGATTTCGTTGGGTCCACAGGCTCTGCATGGCACGATCTGGAATTCTTCAGCCTGATACATGGAGTAATCTGTACTCGCCACCACAATCGTATCTCCAACCTTCCATGACTGCACATCATCTGCCAACCTCATGATGGTGCTGTTCACGTTGGTGTCAACTGTGACTGTAAGCTTGGGTCTCACTGAAAAACCAACCAAGAAGAAATAATGGTTTGTGGGATGCTAGGAGAGCATTTGCCAAGCTTACTCACAACTTGCCCACTTAACACCAGGGTGGGCAACTTGCAGTCCTCCAGATGTTTTGACTTATAACTCCCACCCTCTGTTGCCATTGGCTGTGTTGCTTAGGGCTGATAAAAGGGATTGGCTAAAACATGTGGAGAGTCACAAGTTGTTCAACCCTGATATAACTTCACAGCAAGGTGGGCAAAAGGTAGCTCTTGAAATTTATGGACCTCAGCTCCCAGAAGCCCCTGCCAGCACAAGCTAGGAACAGGAATGCTGGGACTTGAAGTTCAGAACATGTGACGATCTACCTCCTGCCCACTGCTGCTTTACAGGGCATGTTTCACATCAACAAAAGTAAGCATGAGATTGCTGTTCCAACCATGTTGCTGGACCTGGCTTTTTCGGTTCATGGAATTAAACCGGCAAGGCAAAATAGGCCCCATTCATTATTTACAGGCAAGTATGTGTTTCCATTCAACCCTCCACTGAATCGAAAACGCAGCCTCGCAAAGGCTTGGCTGCACCACACCCTTTGTCCTGGCTTTTATGGTCACTTGGACTTGCCATTTGCAGTTGCTGCTGGAGCATAATGACAGCTTTCCGCACGGATCAGCCAAATGGCCCGCCTTCACCTCCCCAAAGCAAAGAAGCACATCTCATCACTGGCTTGCTGCAAAGGGAACGACCTTCCTGGCAGCCCCCTCCCCCTGCCCCAGTGCAGGTGGTCATGGAACATTTTCCCAGAGAAACAACCCTTCCGCTTCTGGAAAGGCTTGCGGAAGCGAAGGGGGCTCTGTGTGCCCTGGCAAACATTTCAGCCCAGCCTGGCTGGGGCAGTTGCACCATGCCACTCCGCTCCAGCTGCTCTGCTCTCCGGCTCAGTCCGAGCCCTCCCAGACAAGGCTCTCCGGGTCCTGAGCCCTCCTCGCAGCCTCCTGCTGGAGGCATGTCTGGGGGGCGCATGAGAGAGGGCCCACTCGGTGCCTGCTGCCGGCCGAGGGAGACTCGGTTGGCCCTTCCTCTGTAGTCCTTCTGCCTGCAGGCCAAGGCGTTGTTCTTCAGGCAGGCTTTGGCACGTAAGCTGATCCATTGCTGAAGGAGGTTCTACTGGGCCTGGTGCTATTGTATTGTGCGGGTCTTTTAAGAACGGTGCTTTTAATTGATTTCACCCAGTCTTAATTAAGTTTCCTCTTGATCATATCACTGTTAGCCCTGCTGAGTGTCATTTTTGGAGGAAAGCTAGAGTATAAACTAATAGATAACTACTAAATCTGACCAAAGTCGCACCTAGGCAGGTAGCCAGTGGCTAACCTGATGCTTCTGGGAAGCACCGAAGCAGGGCAGGAGGACACCAGCTTTCTTTCATTATGATCCCCCCAAAATAGGATACAGAGATGCATTGACTGTGATCCCAGGGCACGGCCCAGTGGATAGCTGCTTGCAAGACCAACCTAAAATGATGAGTGGCTTGCCTGCCCGCTTTCTTGTCCTTCACAGATTTCTGTGTGGTGTGGGGAGAAGTGGAGTGGGAAACACAGGGGAAATACCAAAGGAAGTTGCTGCAGTCTGAACCCATTGAGAAATGTCAGCAATGAGGAAAGTTGATTGCATAATAAAGTTTAGAATCATAGAATTGTAGTGCTGGAAGGGGCCAGGGGGCCGCCAGGTCCAATCCCCTGCTCAGTGCAGGACTCCAAGCTCCCCCTCCCCGCAGAAGGCTGGCCAGTAGCTTCTCTTTAATGTAAGAGCACCCCTACCCCCACTGAACACATGCAATTCTTGGAAGAATGCTGAGAAAATTGATCATATCACTTCAGACTGTGGGAAACATCATTTTTGAGTGTTCACTACATAAAAGGGAAAAAACCAAAAGGAGATAAAAACCCCTCAGGCAATTAGAAACCAAATACATCCAATCCAACACTCTCCTTGTTGGGTTAGTTTTCTACCTTCAAGGAGTTATGTCTGCTCCTCATTAAAACAAAATGTGACAGTCCAACCACTTCAGGACTGGACCACCTCATTCTGTTGCGTGTGTGGTGCTACCCCACTGAACTCTCTTCCTCCATTTCTGTAGTGTTGGATAACCTGCTATGCGCTCCATGACTGAACTGCTCAGGGATATCTGTGCAGGATGAGTAACTTGGCATGACTAGTGGAAGATCATGAGCAGAAATAGAAAGGCTTTGGATGAGACACATGCACCGTACAATCAAGTATGTTTCAGACTCGCGCAAAGCCCTCCATTACAGAGGTATTTATAACTCTGAAGTAAAATCCTTGTGTCCTTTACAATAAATAGGTCAGTAGAAGCAAACTTCAGAGCAGATTTCCATCTCTCAATCGCACAGTGCCCCAGTTTTCAAAAATAAGTCACATACCAGGTTTGCCACATAAGAAGCGCACTCTGTAGTTACGGCAGCCACTATCGGCCTGTTCTAGGCCACGGCAGAAAAACCTATAATCATGGCCACTTTTGTAGAGAACCTCAGTTGTCAGCTTAGCTCCAGCAAGTGTCACTGCCTGGGATGAGAAAAGAAAGGCAAACGGGGTAATAAGCAAGCGCACGTGTGTGTAAAATCAGATGCACAGGAAGGCCTGTGAGATGAAGAAAGCAGATGTCTCACTTCCACGAGAAACTCTGCATTTAAAGGATCTATGAGAAGAGGCAGAATCCAGCTCCACTGATTGCAAACTGGGTACACAAAAGTGCTTCCGAAAGTTGTTTGGCTCATGCGGCCCAAAGACCCAAATCAGCCTTCAGAGGTGGTGAGCTGCAGGTCAACATGACTGGCAACGGGGTGCTGGGATGCATAGTTCCACTCGTCTGGAGAGTGCCAGGTTGGAGAAGGTGGATCTAGCTCAAGGCTGTCCTTTCATGGCACTTTGGCCAGAGCTCCATAAAACATCTCTTTTTGTTTCATGCCTGTACTTGTTTTACTGGAAATGAGCCCGTATTTTCAAAGCAGTATCTTAAACAAGAGCATAGCACACTGCACGCTTGCTCCAGCAGCTCCCATCTTCCACGGTCAGCACAGGAGTTACATTCCATAAAGTCTGGAATCGGACCTGGCGTGCAGAATGCCAGGCCAAAATACCTGGCTCATGGCCCACATCTGGCCTTCCCAGGGTCCCAATCCAGCCCTCCAGGGCTCCATTTCTTCCAAAGACTAATTTTTGAAAGGTTACCCAGCTTCTGCATAGCCCTTTCCTCATTCAGAAAAGCTTAAATGCCTCTTCCGACCTCACCCTCCCAGCTGTTATTTGGGGTTAATGTTGCCCTACCTTACAGGACTGTTGTAGAGATTACAGAAATTTATGTGGCATGCTCTGAACACTTTGCAATGTTTATGTCCATATAGCATGATAGCTTTCGCTTGCTAGCATCTCTGTTTAAAAGGACCAGGTGCTTGGTGATGGGTTGAGGTCCTTGGCTGCAACAGACCTCACATGTGCCTTCTTCTGTATCAACCACAGACCAGACCTAGTCCCCTCTTGGCCGTGAAACTCATTAGGAGCCCCTTGGGCCAGCCACTGATCCCAGCTTAAGTGTACCACAGGTTTTGAGGGGAACTGGTCCATGTAAGCCACCCTGGGCTCCCCACAAAAGGAAAACAAGTGGGCTATTAATGTGGTCAATAAATGAAGAAGAGGAAGTGGCCGAATCAGATCTGGAATGAGAAGCACTCTGCTACTCTGTCTCATCTGCCTCCAAGTTGGCTCGCAATGATCCCATTTGGGAAATGTCTCTATTACACCAATCTAAGTGGATCAGGCCTTGCAAAAAACCCAGTGACATAAAGAGCCATTTGCATTTTCATCCCCCAGCTATCAGCTTAATTAACCATTATTGGAACAGAAAGGGTGCCAACTGGAAGGGAAGTGCGGTCAAGGGAAGCAGATGTGGAGATCTGGGAGCCCAGGAACCTTGGCAGGATGCCCTACCTGGATGTCAACGGGGTGATCACAGACTTCTGGATGAGCAGCTCGGAAGTCTGAAAGTCTCTCCCCATCTTTGGACTTGGCCTTTTCAGGCTTCTCAAGCCATTTAGTCCATTCAACATCTGGGCAGGGGAAAGAAGCAGTCAGCAAAAGAAAAAGGCCACTTTGGACAGAACAGCCTTAACCAACGCAGCAGAAATGACCTCGACAGATCTTGGTGCCAAACATTGCCTCTTCAGCAACCAGGCATTTCCTGGCTCTTGCTCTGGGCCTGCCAGCTGCTATTTGGAGATGTTGTGAATTGAAGCAAGTTGAGGGGAGCAGAGAGAAGGAAGGAGGGGGAAACACGGCTTCATTAAAGCAGCACAGTTTGGACTCACAACACAGATAGAATCCACCCTGCCCTTCTCCAACCCATTGCCCTCCAGATGTGCTGGACCACAACTCCCATCATTTGCAGCACATGTTCAGTGTGGACGGCAGGGGTTGTAGTCTATAAGTCTGTCTATAAGTTCACCAAGCTGGGGAAGGTTGCAGTATAACATAGCGATCAGCAGAGCTGAATTTAATATGTTTTAGTTCAGCAACATCCACCACCAAGTAAGAGGCAGTTGGCATGAGCAATCAGCCAGCCATTGGCTGTCTTGCTCATCCTCAAGCTGTTGGGTTCATTACCAGAGATTGTTGTTCAGAGCAAAAGATCTTATTGTTGCTGCTGTTATGTGCTGCCAAGTCATCTCAGAGACCCCATGAAGGCCATGCCCTCCAAAATGTTCTGCTTGGCAGCCCAGCTCAACGCTTGTAAACTCATGGGCATGGCTTCCTTTCTGGAACCGATTCATCTCATATTTGGTCTTCCACGGCTTCTTTTGCCTTCAACTTTCCTTAGCACAATTTTCTTCTCCAGTGAATCTAAATTTAGACTGCCCACAAGCAACTGGTGCAAACAAGGTATTGTCCAAAGGAGAAGATGCAGAAGACAACACCTACAATGACCAGTGCTTTCCCCAAAGGGAAGCTAAACTCTTTTCCACTTTCTAGTATGAATAACCAGGAGACGTGGATATGTCAGTGGTTTTATAAACTAATTAATGATGAACATTGTGCGTGTAAAAATAAGTAGTCCCTCTCCCTCTGAGAAAGCTGGAGCCAGAAACCTGCATGAGAGAAGTTAAGCTAGGATCCTGCTAGTTCAGTTCACACCTAGTCTTCTGGCTAGAACTGGCTCTCTGAGGCTTTAGATGGGCCTTTTTTCAGTCCCAGCTGGAACTGTCAGGGCTTGAACCAAGAACATTTTGCACTTCAAGTAAATACTTGACCACTGAGCTATCTCATCCGATGAAAATTATTGCCAGAAAATTTACAATAAGCTAAAGGAAGCACTGTTACTTCACATAATGAGTAACTCGGGCTACAGAATTCTGTGTTTCAGGTTTAAACAATGTAGAAGAGGGGGATTCGAATGCGATACCAGTTTGGATCACCTGCTAAGTGGAGTTTTGCTTTGGGGACACTCTTGTTGGTGCTTAGGGCACACTAAGGTGGTGGGGAGGTGAGTCTTACAGTGGGCTTCTTGACTGTGCAGCCCCTCGTGCTCCCCAAAACTCTGCTCTGGACAGACTGGACACCCTGCATTCCGAGCAGTGTAGACGGTGGCGCTGGGAGCTGCAGCAGCAGGAGGAAGTCAGAAAGCCCTCTCTGGCTGTAGCTTCACTGCACAGGAGGAGCCCTTCTGCTCATGCATAGCAGCCCAGACTTTAAAGCACCCACAATATCTGAACAGGGAATCCGCAATTTATGAAGAATATAGCTGTAATGTCTAGCGACTGGGGCAAGCTTTGGTGATGGCCGCCCGTGCCACAACTTCATGAGACATCTGGTCACCATGAGAGAAAACCATCCAGACTAACAGGTGTGAACTAGCGGGGCCAATTCCTAACTAGGTGGCAAAAACTGTGGATATATCACAAAAGCTGCCTTTGTGTTATTTTGTTGGAGAAAGGCACTGCACGTAGGATTGGTTATGGAGCATGATGGCACATTCTCTGGCAAGTGTGTAGATTAATACCCTGTGTGGCCTGGTGGCTGGAGTGTAGGAATGGAGTCTGGGAGGACTGGTTCCCGCTCCCATTCAGGCAGGAAACACACTGGGTGAGTTTGGGGCAGTCACAGACTCTCAGCCTGGCCTTCCTGAAACAGAGCTGTGTAAACTCCCTCAGGTTTCTCATAAGAGGAAAAAGAGCGGACTATACATGCAACGTAATAGCAGCAGTAGTAGTTATTGGTGCTTTTATATTGGTATGTATGTATTTATTTTATTTATTTTTCAATTTATATTCTGCCTTTTTCCTCAAAGGGCTCAAGGCAGCTTACATCATTCTCCTCCTCCATCTTATCCCCACAACAACAACCCTGTGAGGTAGGTTGGGCTGAGAGTCTGTGACTGGCCCAAAGTCACCCAGTCGGCTCCATGGCCGAGCGGGGACTCGAACCCAGATCGCCTGAGTCCCAGTCCCATGCGCTTAACCACGACATCACACTGGCTCTCTCTGGTATGAAAGTACCAACTCCATGTTATCAAGGAGTAATGCTTCCAAATGTTCCAGAGTAGATTGGGCAGGAAGCAGTTCTCCAGCTGTTTGGAACTGTAGTTCCCAGCTCTCCTGACCACTGACCACACCGGCAGGTGACTTGGGGAGGTCAAGTCCCAAAGATCTGGAAATCTGTCTTCTGCCCACTCCTGCTCTGGAGCAGGGGTGAAGAAACTGTGGCTCTCCAATCGTCCATCTGCCCCAGCCAGCAGGACCAATGGTCTAGGATTATGGGAGTGGTGATGCGATCCAAAGGACCCACATTTTCCTATTTCTCCTCTACAGGAATGATGATTCCTGTAATGCAGATCGGGTGGGAGAAATTTCCAGCTGCATTACTTAGCTGCATGCACTTGCTCTCCATTTTCAAAGTAGCCAGAAAAAGAAAGGGAAGAGCCTTACCTTGAACCCACTCACTGGTTGAAGACACATTAAAATGCTCTCCATCTTCTGCTTGGAACAGCTTGAATACTTTGGCCACAGCTGAACCTTTGCGTCCTGCAAAAGGACCAAGAGCTTACTAGTAGCTTGGGGAGAGCACTGGAGCACTGCCCTCAATTCAGCATTTGTGTTTCCATTGGGGATTTAGAACAGATTTAATAAGTACCTGTGAAATTTCAAGCACAAGTGCTGGAACTTGGCATAATTCCCTACATCCATTAGGGGAAGTTTGGTCCTCTGGTGCCAGTGGGAGTCGAAACCAGCCAAGAGTGTGGGGGAAGAAATGAGGAACCCCCCCCCCACTTGTTCCTTGTGTTCTGACTACTGAACATGTCCCAGCATCCTCCTGCAAGCCATGGAGAGTTTCCTAGGAACAGAGCAGTAAGGGCACAGGGAGCACTATCTCAGAAATCTATTTGGATAATGAAATGCTCATGTAGTGTTTGCAATGTTTATTAGTTTTCCCTTCTCAAAAACGTCCGTGTTTCAGGGAAGAGGGTGCTTTCCTAGCATTCAAAATGCAGTGGAGTTTTACTCTTGGAAACCTCTGAAGGACTCATAATAACATGCCGCTTCCTTCTGGAGGGGGTCGAAGCAAAACTGTTGGACAGATCAAAGGTAGGCAGCTCCGAGGAAGGAGGTTGCAAAGGAGCTTCGTGTGTGGGATAGTACAGAGGGTGGAGTGTGTGCTCGCATACACAACAACACGCGCTGCCTTCTGTCTCTCCCTGTTCCTGCACATGCTATTTGTATATTTGTATGGGCACACCCGTATCACAACAAGAGAGCCTTTCCTCCAGAGAGCCGCGTTTAATTCTGCAGATGCTCGAGGGGACTGCATTCTAGTGACAGATAAAATGGGTGCAGCACAATATAAAAAACACTCCAAATAGCAGCGAGTTTTTGTTTCAGGGTGTTACTACCTCTAGTTCAACCTTGAAGCATGTAAAAATTTCATGATTGGCAGTTGGGGAAGGGAGGTGTGGCCGTCTGGCGAAACTAGACTGCTCTGCCCTGGAACCTTAGGTGGGCTGAATTTTGTTCCCCAGTCTAAGTTCAAGACCCCGTCTTGCAAAGACAATGCTCTTAATAGTGAAGGAAGGAAGTACAGCTAACATAGATTAGCCTTCTCCAGCCTGGTGCCCTCCAGATGTTTTAGACCTCAGCTTCCATCAGCCACAGCCAGCATGGACAATAGTGGGATCCTGGACATGGTATCCTGAAGTCCAAAACATCTGGTGGGTACCAGGCTGGAGAAGGCTGGGTTTTTATCTGAACTGCTCCAGCACATACAGCATGGGAGCCCCTCTGGAACCCATGCCTCATCTGGACCCCTCACTTGAAAGCTTCCACTTTTTCATAATTACCTTGATATTCTATGTAGTCTTCAACAGAAGAAGAAGGGCTCCCTTTTATTGTAATAAAGCTCCAGGGATGCCTGAAAAGTCAAAGAAACAAGATTGTTTTATTCTTTTGTGTGAGATGCAGGCATCCTCTTTGAATTTAGGAGGTGTCCCCTTCCTTTCACAGACACTCAGTAAATTGCACTCCACTTTATATAAAAGTAATGCTCTCTTTCCACCTCATTTTTCCCCCACTTAAGAATGATATTCAAAATTCCTAATGTACTTATTCCCTTTAGCTTCATAACATAACAAACTGCCATCCCCTCTTAAACTAGGAATTCAGGCTTGCAAACACTTTATTGGCATAAACCTGGGCCATTTAAAAAGGCATGAAGTTTTCAAACCTGGCCCAGATAGGTAGTTAAACTTCAGTGGGGCTCTTCTAAAGAAAGCTGTTTGGAAGTCAGATTCATAAAGAACTGGTTAGGTGATAGAATCAGAGCTGTACAGAAATATTCCAAAGAAGCTGAAAATGTACTTGGCTTTTGTCTCTGTTCTATGACCTTTAAAAGAATCAAGATTTGGCAAAAAGAGCTAATGCAATAGAAAGAGAACCTTAGTGAGGATTTATTATGGATTGCATTTTATTGATTAACTGGCAAAACATTTTTCTTTTTTATGTATCTCAGATGAATCTATGTTTGCCAGCTGTCTCAGAATTCTGAAGGTTCAGGAGTTATGTTTATTGGTTTATCCCAACCTCAGGTGAGTAATACATGTTTTTAATGGCTGTTGGCTTTCTTGGGCCAGACAGGTGTGGAGAGTACTATGAACATTACCAGACAGGGCTGGACCAAGACAAGTTCCTGTGCAAGGCAAAGGACAAGATGGCACCATAATGGGACATACAAGAGACAACTGGATCCCTGTCGAATGTTACCCCAACACTAGTGAGCATCCTCGCAGGCCCAAGGGCAGCAAACTAGCTTAGGAATTGCAGGCAAGGCTGTGTGGCACACAACTCAGCCCTCCAACAGAGGAGGACGGCCACTCCGTCCATACTGGTAGGCTGGCCCTGTTCTCAGAGGATGCGGACTGCAATGAGCTACATGGAGAGCAAGGCCTGAGCAAACCTTGTGCCAGGGGAGCTTGTCTTGCTGGTGCTGGTATCCCACCTGTGACTCAACGGCATGCAACAACGCAAAATGAGAACTGCATTGTGGGACAATCAGTAGGGTAGGCAGAACTCCATCCAGGATTTAAAAACATTTAAATCCATCCAGGATTTAAAAACATTGATTTAAAAATTAAAAGGCTAAAGGTTGCATGATATCCAGAAGAAACTTTTCATCCCTGCATGAGGTCACCACTCGTCAGTGCTGAACGAAATGGATCCAGGGCCTGATCTGGTACAAAGCAGGTTTCTGTGCTTACATCTGCCTTTGCAGTCTGACCCTAAAACTTTCTCATTGAGGCTGTTAACTCTCCTCCCCTGCCCGACATGCATCCAATTCTTCTGTCTTTAAGAGCACACAGGTATGCACATCAGTATAGAATTAAGCATAAGTCCATGGAATACAGAGCTCTTACATGTTCTCCATGCCAATTCTACCATGCCCATAAAAGCAAGTTTAAAAGCAAACAGATCCTCCTTCGCTGATGGAGCATGTGATTCCCAATGGTTTATCCCCAGTCTGCTAAAAACACAGTCGTTGAAAGCTGCCAGAACAACAATAAAAATGACACACTCAGTTCTTCCTGGGGACACTGGCAAAGCTTCCACATACATACAGCAAGGGCCGGCATGAGTGCTGGCTGGCCGGCCTTGCAAGGCAGGCCAATGAAAGATGCACCTGATAGATGAATGATTTATCTATCTGTAAGAAATCTGTTAAAGGTGCCACAAGACAGTTATCACTGAAAAATGAACTTCGGTCAGAAGAAGAAACTTGTTGAAGTCGAAACGAACAGGCTCTCAAGAACAACTTTGCCTAGTTATGCTGAGCAATTCCATTTTTTGCACATTCCGATCAAGCCACGTATTATTTGCACCTCTTGGTTTAATGTGAAGATCAGAGGTTCTTCACATTAGGTTA
The DNA here is from genome assembly GCA_023646645.1 of Varanus salvator macromaculatus. Taxonomy (NCBI): domain Eukaryota; kingdom Metazoa; phylum Chordata; class Lepidosauria; order Squamata; family Varanidae; genus Varanus; species Varanus salvator. Next base: position 13,566,115 of record JAIXND010000786.1, read on the forward strand.
GGTTAGGTTTCCACTGATATTGACAGTTTCTGAAAGGCCTAACAAGCTTTTCAGCTCAAAAAAACTGACTAAAATGGGAATTAGATAAATGTATCTGTTTTGCTTTCAAATTCATTTGTTCCCCTCCACAACACAAGTTTGTTTGTTTGTTTATTTATTTATTACATTTCTCTACTAAAACCTCCCTGGGCTGTTCACAACAATTAGCACCAACAAATGCAAGTTCATTTCTACATCTGTTCGCAATGCTCTTTCGAAAAGTCCACACAAAAATGTGTGTGCAATTTCCCCTAATATACGCACCCTTACAAGCACTTCCCCTGCACCACAATATACGCCTTTTTGTGCACGACTGTCCCTGATGCACATCTTTTTGTGTGAGCTCCTGGATCAGACAGCCGCATCGCACAATTGGAAGAAGTGCAAAAAGCAACAGATGTGTTCTGCTGCATGTATTATTCCAGCTAGTGCAAATTGGGACTATTCATATTAAAATGTGAACCAACCTAATTCTGGCTGCATTGCCAATCAAAATAAATCTAAAATGCACCATTTGACAGAAAATATATTTTAAAATATTTATTTGAATGAGAATTGCCATGCGCTTTTTTAAGATCACAAAGTAACGTGGAAATGGTATAGAATGTATTTATTTATTTAAACCTTTTGTATGCTGTCCCTTATGCATGGCATCTCAGGACAGCTCACAGTCCTTAAAATAAAATATAATATAATAAAACCACATCTATAAATAACACAGTAACAATAAAAATTTACAAAAAATCAAAATCAAAGTGACTGTTAAAGCGTTAAAATAGTAATTTTTAAAATGGTGATTAAATAAAAAGGTTTTGACCTGGTGCCAAGAAGAATATAAACTCGGCACCAGGCATACCTCTCCAGGGAGCACATTCCACAATTTTGGAATTATGGCTGAACTCGTGCAAAATCCCCTTGGATTGCAAACTGATTAACTCATCCATATTTCCAACACACCACGTGAGCCCACACCATCAGCTGAGCAGTATGGCCTTCTTGGTTAATTAATTAAAGGTTTGATTAAGTATGCATTCTTGCTGCCTCTCTAAGATGGCAATACTAGAGGCACTTGTCCAGCAACTGCCAGACCACAATACGTGGCTGGTAGACTGCATTCGGCTTGGTGGCTCGCAAGATGTGCAGGATTCATCAGAGGTTAAGTGGAAACTGTAAGGAGTGGGGCAGATGCTCAGAGAGAGGGCTGCACCGCAGGAGTCGAAGGAAAAGCATAATTTGCATTTCAAAGACAAAGGCGAATTAGTCATTCAGCTTGGCAGTGACAACGTGCCTTCTGTCTTAATTTCATACTTGCAGAAGTCAACAGACCATACCTCTTTTGATTACTAGGACCCTGAGATCCACCAAAATAAACATCGAAAATGCACTCTTTTGAATTCCGAGCTGTTACTGAGTACCAGAACTGGACTGCACTGACCAGCCTCCCATTCCTGGTTACTCCAAGCCGTCTTCATTTCAGCAGTTTAATTCTGGAAGTGGGGAGAGGGCATTATTTTGCTGCTGCCCTTACTAGAAAATGTGGGATGTGTGTGTGTTAGAAATCCTGGTAGGTTATAAGAAATGGCCCAGAGATCTGATAAGATCTGCCTTCTGCCTGGCCTACTGTACTAGACAGCACTGTCGTGCAACATTTGGGAGTTGTTATAAGCAGTTATAATTTCTGCTTTAAACAATTTTTGAAATCCACCTCATGTGCAGAGATGTGTAGTTATGACACTGGGCTACAACTAGTGGAACCGCTGGGGGTGGGGAGTGTGAGAGAGAGGGTGGGAGCAGGTGCTTCTGCAGGACGTTCCTTAGTGCCCAGTGTCATGGCACCTGGAAAGCCATGATCCATCCACATCTGCGGGACGGACCAAAAGAAAGGGCATGCCAGTTGCTTCGAATGCTTCTTTTTCCTTGTGCACGTGTCTCTCTGTTAAAAATCAGTGCAAGCCTGGTGACAACTGTTTGGTGGAAACAAAGTGGATATGAATATGATAACAACCCTTTTTGAATAAAGGATACAAATAATGCCGAAAAGAGAGACAGAAAAGAAGTGAGCCACAGCCAATAGGAAGAAAACTCTCCAGCAATGTGATCCTATTCCTGTGTGTTGGAAAAGAAAGCTTACCCACATAGTGACTTTGTAGCTTTGCAGAGAATTTTTATTTCTCTTTTTATTTAAGTCGTATTTTAATTGTTAGTTGTTTATTTGGCTTATGGTTCTATTCTGTATTTATGTGTTTATGTCTTGTTAATTAATGGTTTGTTTATTTAAAGTTAATTTAGGTTTATTAATTTTGTTGTTTGGGTTTATTGTTTATGATTGTATTTTAGGTTGGCCGAGATGCACTGGGAGGGGGGAGGTTAAATAGTTAGGATTTTAAATGTTATGACTGTTTTTATATTGTTGTAAGCTGCCCCGAGGCTTTGTTGAGATGGGGCGGCATATAAATGTTTTAATAAATAATAATAATAATAATAATAGCTCTAAAAACCAGAGAAATTTGTTTGGATGATGCTACAAACTTACTCCATTTTGCACCTTTGAACTCACATGTGAACCAAAGCTCAGTTCTTTAAAATGCACACTTCTCCAACTGTTGTGCTGGAATCCTCCAGTCCATCAAAAATCCATACCAATATGTGCATATTAGGGGAAACTGCTAGCAAGACTTCATATTTGAGGCATAACTGCATAGAAAATTGTGTGTGCTGGAAAATGGGTACAAAATGCACATTTTCCATGCACAGTTAAACAAGCACACACACACAAGCTCAAAATGATGCAGAAATGGGACAGGCTAAATTTAAGAATGGAAAAAGGAGTGAAACAATAACGATAGATTCATCCATCCTTGGAGCATAACCTTAGCTACTCAGGAGAGAAGACACCTCTGGGAGATTTTACAGGGTCAAGGAGAAGACACCTCAAGGGAGATTTTACAGGGTCATCCCCTGCCCGGTTGGCTTACTTGCCAAGTCTCCCTACTAGTTTTAGCGAGAGATAGTTGGTGGAGTGCAAGCTGAGCCCTGTCCAAACACAGGCGGTTGCGTGATGCAGACTGATACTGATCCACCTGCCCAGCATTGTTTCCATCCGCAAACTGGGGCAATCTGGATGGGTCCAAGTTCAGCTCCCATCCACCCTGCCAGCATGGCTAAGAGTTTGGAATGCTGGGAGCTGAAGTCTAGCTTAAGGGAGACAGGCCTGTGCTGACTGTCAGTGATGCCAGGGGCTTGGCCAGTGGCCTTTCCCAGACCTACCTGGAGGTGGCAGAGACTGAATTAGAGACCTTGTGGATCAAGCTACGGGTGTTTCCCACAGTGAGTTCTAAAACCCCAAAGAGTCTCACAGTTCCTAATAAACATGCCCAGCCAGACTGTTGGTCCTTTGTGGACCATCTAATTAGCTTCTGAAAATTCCACGTGGCAAAAAGGAAACTTTCTTGCTGTGGGAGACATTTGCACTGTTGGGGGAAAATGTGGAACGACTTGAGATCCAGGAAGAATACAATAAGGGCTCTGTGTTGGTAGCCCTGGCAGAACAGGCTCCTACCTAAAGCCAAGGTGGAGGAAATGCTTGCTGCCCAGTCTGGTCATTGCTTTCCTGGCTGAGTCATCCAAGTTCTTGGATCCTTCGTCATTCACTGCAATGGACAGGATCATGCCGTCATCAACAGCATTCAAATACTGGACGAGGCGGATGCTTTCGCCTTTGAGTTTGTAGGTGTCAAACCTCAAGAAAGAAGGATGAGCACATTAGCAGCAGAAGCAGAAGAAACATAGAGCATGACACATTTGCGGCTACAAGCGCTGCTGGAAATCAGGTCTAAGGGGACCTACAGCCCACAGCTGAGCCAGTCCTAGACAAGTGGCTGAACTGAGAGATTTTATAAAGATGATGCTGTTCCCATTACAATGGCATTTCATTTCCATTGCATGTATGCCCTTCCAGATTTTGATAGACTACAACTCCCATCAGCCCAAGCCAGCCTAGGCAATGGTGAGAAGTGATGGGAGCTGCAGCCTAGCCACATCTAGGGGGTCTCGCATCCCTGGGCTAAAGTAGCGGAAGGTATGTGAGGCTGCAGCTTCTGTGAAGCCAAGCAGGGTGTGGGGCTGATTCATCCTGCAGCAGAGACCTCCTGGGAACCAGACCTTCTCTGCCTTCAGTGCTGGACGAGAGCCAGTGTGGGTCAGAGCAGCTTTGGCTAACCTGGTGCAATGAGCGGGAGGGCAGCCCCCATAACGCCAAGCCAGCATAGCCAGTAGTGCGGGATGCTGGGAGTCACAGTGCAGCCTCATCTGGATGGCCCCACATCCCCCACCCTCTGCAGCTTGGAGCTTCATTGGCTTTTGCATTGACACACCCTTCATATAGGACCGGCCCAACCCCACACAGGCCTGATTTGACAGTCCGCTTAAAACAGGCCTAACTGGACTTGCAAAGCAGTTGATTTGAAGGAACAATCACGGAATAAAGAGAGAGTGGCAGAAGAAGAACATAAAACCAACAGTCCAAGCAAGTAGTGGCACATGAAAGCCACCAGTCCCTCCAGGAATGTCAGCCCTAGGCCTTGGGATGGTCAGGAGAAAGTCAGCCAAGAGAACTTTTCTGGGGAACAAATTCCTGGGAGAGGGAGCCAGGGCAGTTGCTGGCTGTTCTTCCCCTGCCCTGTAGGTGCCTGCAGTAAAGCCACCCAGATCCACACCAATAATGCTTATTACTAATTAGTGTTCCCATTACCAGGGGATTCAGAACAGAGGAGAAAGAACTGCATCGCGTTAAACTACAGCAGTTGGTTCCACAAGGTGTGGCGATTTGGGTAGCTTTAAAAGGGGGGTGAACAAATTCCTGGAGGAGGTGGCTTCCCGTGGCTACCAGTCCTGATGCCGGCCTGCCACCTCCAGTCCCAGAGGCAGTGTGCCTACGTGTACCACTTGCTGGGGAACATGGACAGGGAGGCACCAGTGCATTCCTGCCTCGCTTGCGGTTTCCCATGAGCAGCTGGTCGGCTGCTGCGTGCGCAGCATGCTGGATGAGAGGGACACAGGTGCGATCCAGCAGGGCTCTTGCGATGTTCTCCTCAGCTACCACTAGTGCAGAGTGGGAGAGCACTCGGACCTGACCTTTAGGGGAATGCTTCTAACTGGGGTGAGCACTAATTCCCTGGCCAAAACCCCTGAACTCTGCATAGGCACCGAGACTTTCATCCCATTTACAGCAACCCTCAGTCCCCCACCCCCCCAAAAGCCTCTGTCAATTAAAATACAGACAGCATCCAAAAGAGTAAGAAACCTGGACTCACCTATCGGAATGGACCACAGTTCCCGTCTTTGGGTCAATGACATGGACAATGATCCCACGATGGCCCCAGCTTCGTTCAAAGTAGTAGCCACCTTCCTGCAAGCCTCCGGGGTTCAGGGTCTTGTTCAGGAAAGTCCAGGCTCGCTTTTGCTCCCCATGGATCTCCATGGTTCCACCACTGATGACCCCAATATACTTCTGCCCAAAGTAATCATCTGGCACACTGCCATCATCAGCACTGCAGGGGTTAAAAGCAAACAAGTGAGGCCATTTTGCTAGTCCATGGCCAAAAGGCGAGTGGCAATCCAGCATTTGATAGTCTCTTTGAAGAATTCACTGCTCCAGTGCTGAACAGTTATTTTCCATTCAAACACACACACACACACGCACACGCACGCTGCCAAGGAAATATTTGCATTGCATGCTCCTGCAGAGAAAGCAGCCGAGGAGCAAAACAGCAACATGTGTGCATAACCAATGGATGCGGTGTGCGTGAGGAAAGACTGGTTAAAAAACAACACTGAGCACTGTAAAAGTGGTACCCCAGAGATAAAGGTGCGTGCATACAATAAACTCCCAAAATGGCTTTGAGCTAAAGAGAGGGAGAGAAATTTGAAGCATAGCCAACATTTTTAGCTAGATGTCTCTTCCATCCAGATCCGAACACCAGGAAGCCAAAATCCTTTAGCCACAAGTTAAATGCAAATGTTATTCACACACGAACAAAGCATTATGCCAGGCTAACTTATCTGACCTTTGCAAATGAAACGTGCCCATGAAATAGCATCTAGAAGTCACAATCATGAGCCTAAGAATTGTGTTACTGTTATGAAAGCCCCACAGTCCTAAGTGTGGTTGCACTCTATGTATGTTTTGTTCTTGGAGACAATGCTTGCCACCTGGGACAGGGGCATGAGAGCGAGGAGGCCGCCGATGCCTTCTTGTCCTGCCACAGACTCCTCAGGATCCTCCGCTCGGAAAGGGTCGCTCAGCTTGATGTAAATGGCACTGCAGGGATGCACTTTCTGCTCCAGGCACACTAGCCGGGCCGGCAGCTCCGCGCCTGCAGGCATCTCGGGGCCTGGCAAGAGTCCCGCCTCTGTTACAGCCAATGGAGTGATGCTGCTCCATCAGCGCTAAGGCAGGTGAGGGAAGGGGGCCTTGCTGACACCTCCCTCCAAGGGACTCGGGTGCAGCAGATCCTTGATGGTGTGTGAGGACCACTGGCAAGCAGGAGGCCCGTTCCCCACCTTATCTGAAATTCATAGGTCGAGATGGTTCCATTGACCTCCATAAAGCTGGGGGAAAGGATCCCTGCCTAAGGAAATGGGCGGATGCAGGCAGCAAGAAAAGTGGAAATCTGGAAAGAAGGGGCACTCCCCAACATTTTAATTTTGTGATGATCCAAAATTCTGCCTACCCCTGCACTGGGCCAATTGGTCAGAGTCCCTGCTTGGATTTGACTGGTCTTTCAGTGTTCATCCAGTTTTTCTCATGCAAGGAACCAGACAGCTCTTCCTCCTCCTCCTCCTCTCTATTTATCCTTCAAAATTATAAGAGGACGACTGCTTAATTACATACCGTCCGTACAAGATGATGGTCAGGTTGCCGCGGAAAGGACAGCTCTCACTCCCAATGTAGAGCTCTCCGTCATCTTCGATCTGAATGTGACGAGTGCGCAGAACAATTGGGCTTGTGTTGTCTTTAATGACCAGCTTTCCTAAAGCAGAAAAAGAGAAGGGCGTGTGTGATTGATCTGAAAAAGCTTAGCACAGACTTAAGAGTGTCCTTCTGCAATATTGCAGACTTGGGTTGCCTGACTGTGCTACTTTTTAAAAGGCCCACTTTAGACATCACCTTTCGATTAATTGTTTAAGGTCTAGTTTTGGATTCTTCTTTTTACTTATTCCATCTGATTTTCTCTATCGATTTTCAGAAACAAAAGCAAGACACTGTACATACCCTTATGTATATGCAATCTGCTTCCTAGCATAGATATTTTCATGGAAGTTCCTTCCTTCCTTCCTTCTGTCTGTCTGTCTGTCTGTCCTTCCGTCCTTCCTTCCTTCCTTCCTTCCTTCCTTCCTAACTTAAGATCCTAGTCCTCAGGGTTGAAACCCTTGTGCAGACAGACAGTTAATCAGGGCTGTGTAAATTTTGTGCTAAATATATTGACCACAATTCCATGTAAAGCAAGTCTAAATTCTACATATATGTACATTCTTCCAGTTGTCATCCGGAAGGAACAGGTAACCCCTGATCATGGGAAAATTACTTAACATCCCCTTTCCTTTCTGAAATGTTAGCCATGAGCCAAATGAGTCAGAGCTTAGCCATAAGGACTAGATATTTGCTTTAAAAATATGTTAGAAGCTGAAATTCTCAACATACTCCATTCTGCATTTCGCTGCTGACATGGAATACGACTATCCCTGGCCTTGAGCTTGCGTACACCTAATGTTAGTCCGGGCAGCCCAAGAAGAGAGCCACCTGAACTGGCTCACTCACAAGCATCACTAAACAGCACAGAGGCAGAATAAAAGCAGATTACTGCACCATGGGAAACCTCGTCGAACAGTGTTTGTAAGGAGCCAGAAGGTCAGAGTGTGTCCAGCCCAAGAGCTGCTAAGCCGGATTGCATTACAACTATTTTTATTTTACATCCCACTTTCTTCTCATGTGACAAACACAAGGCAACTTACATGTCCCCCCCTCCCCCCTGCCGCCGCCTCCATTTTGTGCTCGCAACAACTCTCTGAGGTTGGCCCAAAGTTACCCAGGGATCTTCATGGCAGAGTATGGACCGGAACCCAGATTTCCTGAGTCCTGCTCCAACATTCTGACCACAATACCAAGCTGACTCTCAGAATAGTATTAATGTTTACTAGTCGTCTTCATCATAGGGCACAACCTATGCTCCATGGCCCCCTCTGTTGTACAGAGGTGCTTACAGAGAAAAAAAAACTCAGGAGAGTAAAATTTGTTGTCCACAAAAAATTACCAGTCATCAGGGATGTGTCTTTTTATAGCTACTTGTGCCTTTGCCCATCTTGTAATTATGCACACAGTCAATGATTAGGAGGGCATTGAAAAAGGAAGTCAGGAAGCAAAAACAGTCATCAGGCATGTTGGTTTGCCCTTGCAATTTCTCTAACCAGGACAACAAAACAAGTTTAGCTGCATGCAACAACACCGATCAAGTCTCACCCACTCCACCCAGTACCCACCCTGATGCTAACTGAAGCTGAATTGATCCATGCGGAATCAAGGAGAGATTGGTTTCTCCTGGATTTATTTTTTCTAGATGTGTAGCAGATTTCTTTCCGTTTTTCTTTTGGTGGGAGGGTAGGAACATTGCAAGAAGTAACACGCTTCACCCACACTCACAAGTAGAAGTGATACAGTTCAGGAAATGATCAACTTGAATCTGCTTGTCTAGATTGGACCTTGGTCTAAACAAACAAGTGTTTTATTAAGCCGTCAGCCAGCATATCCCTGCACTCTCCACTTTAGATCAGCAATAACTTTCCAAGGCTTGGAGGGTGGGGTGGGGGAGAGATAATTTTAGCTGTGCTGCCCACAATGCCATGGACAGTCTTTTTAACCAAGTGAGGTTACCTCCGTTTGTGATGAGGATAGAATGCACAGTTGCAGAGGAAGATAAGAGGAGCTTTTGACCTCGGCCGATGTTCACCCGATTATCTTCGTCATGCCCAGGATCCCAGCGATCCAGCTCCGGATCCAAGTCAGGACAGGAGGCCACTGCTCCTGCTGGCAAATGTGAAAGAAGCCATGAAGAACGCATAATTGTTTCTGCATCCTTACTGGGGGCTGGCAGACTAAGGGCCTGCTCAGAAGAATACTCTGTCCAATTTTTCATGGGGGGAAAGTAGGGGCCCCTTTGGCTACTTCTTACATCTCCATTCTCACAACTTCGAGCTTTGGCTAAACATACACAGGTTGGGGTCACACAGCTTAACAAGCTGGAGCGTGGGCTGCACTGACACAGCTTCATCTTTTCTCTGCCTGATAAACTGTACCACTACAGCTTTAATTCAGATCAGGTCACTATTTTTTAATCAACACTCCTTATGCACAAATTAAAATGAAAAGGCTTGTCACACATGAATATGGCATTATGGTAGGATACGTTGTTCACAGTTTGCATTTGAAATACACACATGCGATGCCATCCAGAAGCCACACATCATGAACATACAAGTTGTGGCCATTTGATGTACGTACCACACGTTCATAAAATATGTTTTCATTTTACCCTGGCGACTATCCTTTGTTCTTGAAGAAATTGTGATTTATGTTAAAAGTGCGCACACAGAGTCTTCGAGATGCTTCCTGTATCCTGCCCGAAAATTCTCAGAAAGGCAGCTGTTAGCACCACCAACTTGGTGTTAACAACACTGCAGGGATGGCAATTCCCTTGGCAAATACAGGCTCATTCTCACTTGTGTTCCCTGCTTTACAGAAGACAGTCCTCCGTTTGAAGATCTCCTTTCTTTGAAGGGCCATCAGGCTCCCAGTTCAGCTTAACAAGGAGGAGTCTAAAACGGGAGAGCTCCAGCCTCCGCATTGCCTGTCAATGGAGAGCACCCGAGCCCAATCACAAGTCTGTGGGCATACAGGTCCTTTGGCTGCAGTCTTCTTCACTCAGATGAACTGAATGCATTTCTATTTCAATTATAATGTATATCTAAATGTGCATGCATATATACACTCAGCATGTTTAAACCTTATGCAAATCTGCACCCTCCTTTGGGGGAGGTGAGGCATCGGGGAGGGGTCACTGAACATCACTTATATCTCATGTTGGTCATGAGTACCCAAGCAAGATGAGGCTCCCTCTCCATTTCCCAGGGAGCCTCCCAAGCGCCAGCGTTGCTGCTGAAAGCAGCCAGACGGCTACAGACAACCGGGTGGGCTTCTGAGGCAGCTGTGTCAGGAGAAGGGCTGTAACCATTCTCTCTGAATGAACAAACTTAGACATTCTTGCAGACGGCCTAACCTCAGAGTGGATCTGCTGGCGCTTACAGATGCGCTGCAGCCATTCAAAATGCATTCAGGGGGCAACCAAACCAACACTTCCTTGGGAGGAAGCAGCGCTGGACTCAGATTAATTCGCAAGTCAAGGCAAATGCTTGTTCACAAACATTTCCTATTTGTAAAGGCAGCAAAGGTGGGACTGGAAAGTGGTACACTGTACCGCACAAATGCGCACACTGATTGGATTCAAACAACTTGATAACTCATGCTTGATGCTGAGTACAGGTTGAGTATCATGGTTTGTGACTGGATTGAGAATGGTAAATTGGCCACGGTTAACAAACCATGGTTTGTTTGCACAGCTAGGTTCAGAGAACACAATAATCGCATTTCAAAAACAGCCCTGCACCCCAAGAAAATTCACACTTCACTCTTACTTCACTTCTGATTGCTGGTGGTTGTGCCATTTGAACTCAGTCATGGACAACAGGTTTGTCTTTTGTTTCCTGGCTTAATTAAAAAAATTATCCAAAATCCTCCCCATAAGAGTAAAACAGGGACAAAGTGGTGATGAAAACAGGGGCCAGTTGCTAGGAGACGGGACAGGGCTGGCGGGGATGCAGCCAAAAGGGGTTCTCTTTCAGTGTACACATTTTCCAGTGCAGCCACGTAGGGAATTCTATGACAGGCAGGGCCATATTTGGGGGCCGGAGGGAGAGGCCTTTCCCACCTCCCTTCCTCATGCACCTCTGAGTGGACAAAGGGAGGATTCTAAATAGATGCTTCCCATCTGCACTGAATTTCCTGCCAGCTTCCAGAAAAAGAAGCCCATGGTCGAGACACAAACTGAAGCTGGATCAGCCAACATCTGCCTGTGGTTTCTTGACCACATCCTGCCGCACTTTATGCTGGGCCAACAAAACAGAAAAGAGAGATGCTGTCACCATACCTTTGGTAGTTGACCAAAGTGGGACATTTTTACAGGTATAACAGTTGGTTCTGCCAAACTAAGAAAAGTTGCACTGGCCAAATTTCCCTCTTCTGTACAAAATGTTCCAACAGAGCTTTCTCTGCTTTGGCCCCCTATTGTAGTGGCTCTAGGTCTTCAAGAGAAGGAAAGATAATGTCATGTGTACAACACGTGTGCAATTCATGCACTTGGATGTTGTCCTATGATATTTTATTAAGTGACTATGTTTTAGGACAGTTAGTCTTGTTCTGTGAACCACTGAGAGAGCTTCCGCCATTGGGAAATATAGAAATGTAATTGATCAAATCAATCTATCAATGAGGAAGCAAAACTCCATCTTCTATTGCAATTAATGGGGTTCACATTTGAGGCAGTCCTAAGCCCCCAAAGAGCCAGTGTGGTGTAGTGGTTAGAGTGCTAGACTGGGACTCAGGAGATCAGGTTCTAATTGCCACCTGACCATGGAAAGCATTGAATGACTTTAGACCAGTCACTGACTCTCAGCTAACCTACCTCACTGAGATGCTGTTGCGAGGATAAACAGGAGAATACGAGAAGGACCTATGTAAGCTACCTAGAAGCATGTGGGAAATAAATAAATTCATCCCCCAGGATGCTAGTATTACAGCGTTTTAGGAGGTGAAATAATAGATTAGCATCTGCCAGGTATAATATCTATTCCTAAATGCAGCCATCTTATTTACAGACGTTGAGGCATTTTAGATTGGGAAGTGAGAAAATGGGTAAGATGGAAGGAGGGTTGCAGGGGGAGAAATGCTATCCATTAAATGATGACGCTTATGGACAAAAAGGGATCGAAGATGATGCTTCTCCTTCCCTTCAGATTCCAATGAACTAGACCGGCAAAGAGACAGATGAAAGAAAGTACAGGGTGTGTTATTAATGTATGGGTCAGAATACCGCAGGTTGGGCCTTTACTGGGGAGAGCATGGCATGGGCTAGGCACCCTCCTCGCTTGCCCCAAAGCACCCGTGAAGCATGGAGGCCACACAAAGTCCTCCTGGTGGGCTGAGGACTGACCAACAATGTCAGAGGAAGCCGCAGAGCAGCCCAAGAGTTTGGACCTCTGTGGATTGACCCAGGGCTTCTGTAGCTGACTGGCTTTTCCTGAGTTGTGCAGATTCCACAGATTTGAAGACTTTAAAAAACTTTCTATAATGTTCCACAAATGTATACGTGGAAAAATGTGGGAAAATATTTTTAAAACCCTAATTGGAAATGGACACTTCTCCCATAGGCTAATGCGTGAAAAGTGCATTTTGGAAGGACTTGTGCATTTTCAAGAGTATGAATGTATGCTAATGTGTATGAATGCATTTGCACAATATCCAAGTCTAGCAGTGAGTGGAGGGGGCGCGGAAGGTGAAATACAGATGAAGTAAATTTGACGTAGTCGACATAGTGTGGACAGCAAATGCTCGAGCTAAGACTGTGAGGGTCACTCCTGAAAGACAGAATAAAAATGGACTAGGCAAAACTTGTGGAGGACAGATGCATGAGACTGACCTTTTGTCTGATCCAGCAAGATAAATAATCCAATTCTTACCCAGGAAAAATGCAGTCCCTCCTCCCTTCATCTTCCAAGCCTTGGACAAGGGATGGAGGCAAAGCTGTTTCCACGCACAAGCTCCAGGATGGGAGGTGTCATTTCACAGGAAAACTCCTGCTCACTTTTAGGAGATTGCAAGCTCCAGGGCCCTTAATGGCTGGACAGAATCTCTCCATGTCACAACAGATTTCTTGGGAAGAAGTGGAGCTGCCCATTTTAGCAAGGACAGGGAAAGGACTGTGGGGTGGAGGGAGTGGCAGTGAGGCTCAGTGGAGAGACCAGACTCGGCAGCTTGGCGCCCTCCAGGTGGGCTTGGATGACCACTCTCAGCAACCCACAGCCAGAGACATTATCAAACAGATCTGGCAGGTAGCAGGCAGGGAAAACTGGCCTGGACAGTAGTCCCATGGTGGAACACCACGTTTATACTCCTGAAACACTGATGGGGCTCCAACATCAGTGCACACTGTATCCATTCTGAGTTTTCATTATGGACTTTCAAGGAGCTTTCCATGATGGCGAAGCCAGATAGGCCCAGCATTATAAACAGCTCCTGGAGAGTTCAGACAGCAATCTGAGTGAACTGCCCACTGATATTGCAGCTGCCCACCTTTGCTGGGTGAGACCTTGGAATGGACTAGGCAAAATTCATGGGGTGCCGAGAGGAGGTCTGCTCTTGCCTGCTACAGTCTGCTCAGACAAATGCATCAGGTTCTGAGGAGCCAGCAGAGGGGCAGAGGGCTTTGAAGTTATTAGCAAAGATTCTCAGACAGAGCATGAGAACCGGCCCACCTTGGGAAAGGAGAGAGGCAGTTCAAAACTAGCTGGGAAGGAATTGGAAGGGAATCCCTTGACCCTGTAAGGAGACCACAGGCAAAGCAAGTCCCCAAAGTCTATCCCTCAAGCTGCAGGAGCCACCCTAAGGGTGAGTTTCTGAAAAAGAAGAAAGGAGAGGAATGTTCCTGTTTGGAGTCCACTCTTCACATGGGAAGATACTTCTCCACATCTCAAGGAGAACATTGCTTTGATTTGGGCTCTTTTGGAACCTGTGGAACTCTAACAAAAGGACGGTGCTTCTAAGGTCTTGTCTAAGTCTGCTGGAAAAGGGGCAGAGACTTGGAGGACAGATGGAAGAGATGTCTTTAATCTGGTCCAACATGATAAATCATTGTATTGCTGCTAGTTTGGGATTTGCCACGAAACACTGGCGTGTATCCCCCACCTCTCAGAGAGCTGCTCCTACTCTTTCCAACCATTTGAGATGCCCTCTCACTATGCTACAAGCACCAAAAAGCTCCAGCTCAGACCTCCATTGTGCCCAGTGGAGAGTTCATTGTCTGATAACACGGACGGGAAGAAGTATAACATAGGAAGGCTGGTTCCACAAAACACACAGATTGAGCCCTCCTCTCATTTCAGGATACCATAAACTATTATGGTATGGTAAACAGGCCAAATCATCTCTTTCCTCATGACTTTCCAACCTTCTCCATCAACCAACTTCTCGAACCTGGAAGGTCCTGGAAGTTCAGATGTTCTTCTCAGACCATATTTTGGAGTGAGAGCATTTCTTTCTTTCTGTTCCTTTTTTAATTTGCAAAAAAGGTGGAAGCATTTTATTTTTAATTTTTAAAATAATGGGGATGGTTTGCAAAGTAATGTATTTTTGCCTGCCCAAGGACCGTGCAAAAGCCATGCCATCCATGTCTGAGTGACCTTGTTTGGTTTCCAAAGTGATATGGAACCACCCAGGTATGGCACCGAAGGGGCTACAGTTAGGAAATCGCTCCAACAACCAACTAGGGACCAACATCCAGGGACAGATATTTCCATCGTACACCCTTCCATATCTCCCAACGGCATCTCCCTGGCCTCTCTTGGAAGACCGAATGCTGATCTAGAAAGACCATTGACCTGACCAAAAGAATGAATTACTGACACTGCAGCTGTCATGATTAGATTATTAAACCCACTTCAGAGAATGCCTGCCTTGCCTTCCGCAAGGAGGCATGCAGCTGAGCAAACAGAAGGGACATTTCTAATAACCTCTCCCAAAGACAGTCTATGCAAATAATTCAACAGTAGATACCAGCATGTTACACTGATGGGTATGGCCAAGCACAGAAAATAACAGAAAGCAGGCACCAACACCCCGCAGTCTCACCCAGTTCTGCAGCCTTTTGCTTCTCTCACAGGTGAAATTTCACACCCAGCTGTGAATTTCCTTGCCTTTTGGCAATCAGATCATATCCTTGCCCCTCCCTCATGTTTGCACAGGGACACCACAGAAAATTAATGCTTTGCTTCCTGATTAAAAGCCCACTAGTGCACAAAGCAAAGCACATCACTTCAGCTGTAGCTCAAAAAAGCAGTTGTAATTCCCAGAAAACTTGAGATAGAATTTGAGGAAGGTATTAAAAGAAAAACAAAAACTTAGGTTAAAAGATTGGTTGGAGAAAATGGATAAATGGGAAAGGATAATGGCATTACTAGGAAAAGAAAAATTAACCTGGTTTAATGTTATACATTTAGAACAATGGACTAAAGACAGCTTGAAGAAAAATGGTAAATATAGAGAGATTACCAAATTTGAGGGGATTGGGGTTTTTTTGTTTTGTTTTTTCAATTTATATCCTGCCTTTTTCCTACAAAGGGCTCAAGGCAGCTTACATCGTTCGCCTCCTCCATCTTATCCCCACAACAACAACCCTGTGGGGTAGGTTGGGCTGAGAGTCTGTGACTGACCAAAGTCACCCAGTGAGCTCCATGGCTGAGCGGGGACTCGAACCCGGATTGCCTGAGTCCCAGTCCCACGCTCTTAACCACTGCACTACACTGGCTCTCAAATAAATAAGGAATTAAATAAGGTTTAAATAAGGAAACTCAAGGCATTGTGCAAACAAGGGGAATTACAATAGTTCCTGATGCTGGTAAAATTATTCTATACGGATAATAAATATTCCAATTTATGTTGGCGATGTGGGCAAAAAGTGGGTACCTATTTCCATATGGGTTTATGAAAATATTAAGACATTTTGGATAAAGGTTTTTAAGGAAACTAGGAAGATATTGAACTGAAAAACTGAAGCAGATTCCAGAATAGCATTGTTGGTAATATTTTATGAAAAGAAATGGAAATGAAATACTAAAGAATGAATAACAAATTTGGTAACAGCAGCAAGATTAATAATAGCAAAGAACTGGAAGGAGAAACGGGACTTCCAAATAACTGGATGGTATAAAGAAATTTGGAATATATGTTAATGATAAGCTGTCGTGGAATTAAGGTGAAAAATGGGTTGATAAATAAGAATGATTTTAATGAAATAGAGGACTTGTTTACAAGTATTGATAAGTAAGATAACAAGTAAGTAAACAATACTTGTTTACAAGAACAAGTATTGATAAAAGGGAAGGGTACTGAAACTTTGGATGACTCATTGCAATTCTGGATGGATGAGGGTACTCCGGAAAGAGCAGAAATTAAATAGTAGAAAGGAAGAAGAAAGAAGTGAAGGAATAATTACTACGCAGCTATGGTTCTAGTGGAGGGGTGCCTTAGCGCGCTCTCTCTCTCGCTCTCTCTTTCTCTTTGTATCTTGTGTTGTTCTTTCTTTTTATTCTTTGTGGGCATGTCATGAGCGGAGCCGGAGGTCAGACTAGATGGCCCAGGATCCCCCTTCTGACTCGTTCTGCTTCTATGTTTCTATGTATTTTTATACGTGTATCGTTGTATTTTAGTACATAGTTCAGTTTTTTTTAAGGTTGTGGTTTTGAATTCCAACCTGCCATCTTTGGAAATTCAGCAAAAACCAGTGTGCAAAGCAAGCAGGGCAAGTAAGCAGAAAAGAATGTGCGGCTGTTTGTATTAGCATGGCTAAGGAGTCCAACTAGACGATACATTGAGGTTGCAACCCATTCACGTTTAGACAGAAATATATCCCACGACTCTCAGCATTTGGGATTGCACCCAAAGCCTGCAACTCTATGAACACTTGCCCATGACAAAGTCCCATTAACTCCAATTACCGTATTTTTTGCTCTATAAGACTCACTTTTCCCCCCTCAAAAGTAAGGCGAAATGTCTGTGCGTCTTATAGAGCGAATATGTGCGTGCAGTAAGTCTGTCAGATGTGCAGCCCATGGGGAAGTGATGGGGAATGTGCCTGTGATGATGTGCCCATTTGATTCAGAGTATTTTTTTTCTTGTTTTCCTCCTCTAAAAACTAGGCGCGTCTTATGGTCAGGCGCGTCTTATAGAGCGAAAAATACGGTACTTCTGAGTAAGTATATGCATCTGATGGTTCCACTGCATTCTAACAAATCTGATTTCCATTTTCTAACTGGCAGCTACTGGTGCCAATGGAAGAATGCCTCCCACAGCACTTTGCTACTTGCAGGAGCAGAGAGACGGACTTCGTCAGACCCTTCAGTGTTAATGGAGAGATTTAAACCTCCAACGTGATCTGATTTTGACCTCTTCTCCTCGCTCCAGTCCCTGAAGCTGCTATTGAAAAAGATTCAGATATGTTAAATGCATCCACACATTGAATCAACTCTAAAAGAGTGTGGAGAGAAAAGACAGACCAGATTTTTGTTATTAACTATTATTATGGCTATTATTTAAATTAACTTATTATTTTTATTAGCATAATCTTGATCTCTTTTTTTGGCTTTAACATTCTATTGCTATTGCTTTACCCTAAAGAACACTTTAAAACCCTGCAAATGCTCATTTCTCCACAGCAAAATGGTTGAGATCAAAAGAAAAGTAACTTGCTCAAGGCAGAGGTGGAGGTGGGGCTCAAAAACATGCTTATGTCACTAACGAAAGGTGGGGGGGGGAGGCACCCCTTCGCTCAGCAGCATGCCTGCTTCCAATTTCAAAGATTCTTAAGAAGCAGAAATAAAAGCAGCAGGGGCCATGAGCCTGGGTTCCGAAAGAGATGTCTGCACCACACCGATGCCTCCACTGCGCCGTGCTGGGGATCCCGGATCTAAGGGGACACGATGAACTACCTAGCCTAAGCTAAGCAGTTTGGTTGCATCAGTACGTGCATGGGCAGCATTCTGGGACCCATGAAGGCCAACCGTGAATTCCATGATGGGACACAGGAGGGATACAAACAGAACGACACAACGTGCGACCGTGTTAGGGAGGGGGCCTTCACAAAGGGAGGCATTTTTCCAGGCGAGGCCATGTTTTGCCCCGGGCAGCATATCAGTCTGAATGAACTAGCACTTCTGGATGTGTGGAAACGTCAGGATGTCTGCACCACTGCAGCAAGTTTGGAATGAAACGAAGAAAGAGGACCAGACACACCTGCTGTCGAAGCTAGTTTGGTCCCGGGATAAGCGTGCAAGCTACCCGTTGGTCCGCCCCATCTGCAGAGACTCCTGTGCACACGCATGGCTGACCAGCTGTGCGTCTGCTGTCAGAAGTGGGGAGGGCAGCCCTTGGCAGTGCAAACGTTTTTCTGAACAAGCCCATGTGCCGCTTAGCTTAGCTTTAAGAGAAAAAAGTGCTTTCCCCCCAGCATTTAAAGACTCCATGAATCACTCCATACGTTATTTATGAGGTTATGCTACAGGTCTATGAACTGGCCCTGCGCCACTGCATCGCCTGCCTGCCCAGCCACCCTTTCAAGCAGCCCAGGCACTGGCCAGGCTGCATCCCCACTTGCCCGGCCAGCCACGCAACTGACCACTCACTGCTGATGCCTTGTGCCCTGGCGGCAGGGCCAGCTGACCTCTCACAGCGCTTTCGGCCGCCTTGTGTGGGGGCCCAAGGCAACGGCGGCCAGGCCGAAGCAAGGGGCAGCCGGGCCATGTGGTGGGACCCCCAGGCTCAGTCCCAAGGGAGGGTGGAGCCTCCTTTCTGGCTGGGTCTTGGAGGTCCTCATAAAATAATGGCAGCCGCCACAGCTGAAGGCCACCCGGAAGCGTGATTCCACTGGGAAGGAGTAATGAGGACGCGGTGCATGCGGGCACCATGCGCCATTCCCAGCCTTCACTATCAGACCAATTAACTGATTTGACTCCTGGTAACACAAGGCACATCTACATTTGTTCCGCTAGATATGCTTTTCCTGATTGTCTTTCCACTGACTTCCTTTCTGTCTCCTGGGTCACAAGATCTATTGGGTCATGGACCTTCTTTAGCATTTGCTCTGTTTGGGCCGAAACTCCCTCCACCTTTTCTCATCAGCAGCATCGCTGAGCAAACAAGGGGGCAGCCGTGGGTCTGTAAAGCCGGCCAGTTGGCCACTAGGCAGGCAGGCAGGCAGGCAGGCGGGCCAGGGGTGGAGGACACCTGCAGTAAGACGCAGCTGCAGCTGGCAGGCTCCCCAGAGCTTCCTAGCGGCGGCTGGGAAGGAGCATGGTGCTGTTCGCTGGCCTCCTCAGGCGGCCTGCTGTGGATGCGGCGATGGCAGGGGCAGCCACTTGTTTGCACGGCTTGTCAGTGCACCTTTAGGCGGCCAGCTTGGGGACCTCAGGCTCAGAAAGGGGGCTCCAAGCAACACGTGCTTGCTGCAAATGGCCATTGGGCAGAATCCACAGGCAGGAAGAACAACTCACCGACATGCGGAGCAGGTAGCAGAAACAGAAGGGAAAGACAGGCGATGATCGGAGGCATGTTGGAGTGTGAAAATACCCTTAGAGATCCCTTGTCTTCTGAAGACCTGCAAAGAAGGGAGAGAAATGATAGCATCAGGAGCTGTTCAGTATTTCTGTGAGTATGCTGGATGCAAAAATAGCGTCGCACAAGATTAGGCTTGGTTGCAATGAGTAAGCAATGAGTATTCACTTCTTGACAGCACGAAGCTAGGAAACCAAGTACAGCTTTCCCTGTCCATTCACCATCCCTCAGTCTATGTTTTATTTAGGCCAAACATAAAACCACTTAGGATTACAAACATACACACAGAAAGAAAGACACCCTGTGTGAGAAGCACAAACATTCGAGCTCAGTGTGGCTGAACCTTCGCAAGTTTAAGCATGAAAGGCAAACTTGGGGGAAATTACAGCAAAGGTTCAGATCTGACAAACCAGGGTGTGCATACTTTAAACCACACAGCAACAGCACAACACACAACCACAGTCAGACAGCAGGCTTGAAAAAAAAAACACAAACCACTCCGTGGCACGACTACCAATGACAGCACAACCTCAATATGGTGTCTCTGTGTTTTTAAATTGGTTTTATTATATTCATTCAAAGGGATTTTATACTGTCCTTCCACAATACATTTCCTAAAATGTTTACATTAGCAGCTTCACTATGTGAGGCATATAATCAGGTGCTTTTCCAGGGCTGCTTTTATTTTCTTTGTGGGAGGATTACAACTTTTGTCATGAGGAAGTTCCCCCATCCCACCACAGAATCATTCTTCTCTCCCTTTCTATATGCTCCTATATGCTCCATCAAGCTACAAAAGGCGGCACTGTGGAATGGAGCGCACTGAAAAGAAGTGTGGTGAATCATGACACCTTGTAGGAAAAAGCAGACTTGCCCTGCTCTTTAAAAAGTAAAACAAAACCCACATAAAATAAACCCCACAAAAATGGCTGGAAAATTCAGGAGAACCCCTAAAGAAGGATGACATCATGAAACCCCCCCCAAAACTACTATGAGGCAGAGGTCAGGGCCCCAGGTAAAAGCCCCGGATCATAACACAGCAATGGTTGATAGAAGAGCGGTTCACAACAGCACTTAGAAACTTAGAAACATAGAAGCAGAGCGAGTCAGAAGGGGCCTCCCGGGCCATCTAGTCTGACCCCCGGCTCCAGCTGGCTCTGCTCACGACATGCCCACCACATGCACGTCCAAACTATAAGAGCATCCCAAGAGGAAATTTCTGCAAGAAGAAAGTGCTGACAAAGCAAAATGACCGAGATAATTAAAAGGTCTTCATGTGGCACCTAAAAGACCACAGAGGTGCCAGGTCAGCTGACAAGAGAAGTTGTCTGGGTGGCATACAAACTTCAAAATAATAAAATGAATTGTAAAATACATAAATAAAGTAATAATGAATTCATAATATAATAATAACCAAAAAAGCCAGATAGAAGCAGGGAAAAGCCAGGAATACATCATAAAACCAAAAGTAAAGGTAAAGGTAAAGGTAAAGGTTTCCCCTTGACATTAGTCCAGTCATGCCTGACTCTAGGGGGCGGTGCTCATCTCCGTTTCCTAGCCGAGGGAGCCAGCGTTTGTCCACAGACAGTCTCCGTGGTCATGCGGCCGGCATGACTAAACACCGAAGTGCACGGAACGCTGTTACCTGCCCACCAAAGTGGCACCTTTTTATCTACTTGCATTTGCATGCTTTCGAACTGCAAGGTTGGCAGGAGCTGGGACGGTGCACGGGAGCTCACCCCGTTGTGCAGATTCGAACCGGCGACCTTTCGATCAACCAGCCCAGCAGCACAGCGGTTTAAACCACTGCGCCACCTGCAGTCCCTAAAACCAAAAGTAAAGGACAGCAATAGTGCTTAAATCCTGTAAAAATTGAAACATCATTAAAAAGCAGTTATTAAGAGCCTTCTTAAAAGGGAATGTGTTTTCCTGACACAAGCAGGACTATAAGGAGGACCTGAGGCAAAGCTCTGTGAGAAAGACATTCCTCCTGTAGCCACTGGCCTCTTTCCTTTACACAGTGGACACCTGAGGAAGGGCCTCAGGTGATGTCCTGACACTCCAGGTAGGCAATAGGGGAGGAGATGCTTCCGCGAGGTAACTGGACCCCAGGACTAGAAAGGTTAACAACAGCCCTTTGAATTGGGCCTAGAATCAGTCTGGAAGCACTGGCTTAATATGATCTTATCATTAACAACCTCTCTACCTTCTTTTGGGCCAACTAAAGTCCCTGGACCATTTTCAGGAATATAGTAAAGAAAGCTGAATACAAACCCACAAGCTCCGTATACACAGGAGCCTGAGTTCAAGAATTCTCCCTTCACCATCATCAAGGAGCTCTGTGGCCTTCCAGGTGCTCTCCAGGCAAAAGACCCTTGCAAGTAGCACCAGTCCCTGTGCCCAGAGAGACACGCCAGACCTTCAGCCTCCTGAGATGTGGCAACGAGAAGGATGACCACAAGCATGCCCTGGGGCTGGGCCAGAGTAAAGCCAGTGGGATGTTGGCAGGTGAAGGCACTGGAGCATTTCCATTAAAGAGACATGAAGCCACTGTGTAAAGCTGAGGCCCATCGCTATGCCAATAGCTTAACAGAAACATAGAAACATAGAAACAGAGCGAGTCAGAAGGGACCTCCTGGGCCATCTAGTCTGACCTCCGGCACCAGCCGGCTCCGCTCATGACATGCCCACCATGTACATGTCCAGCCTATCTTTGAACACCCTCACCGATGGGGCCTCAACGACCTCCCGTGGAAGCCCATTCCACGCCCTCGGGGTCCTCACTGTCAGGAAGTGCTTCCTGGCATCCAAATGGAACCTTGGCTCCCTGAGCTTTGCTCCGTTGGAGCGCGTCCTGCTTTCCTCTGCAGGGGAGAACAGGCCTCTCCCCATCTCCATGTGACACCCCCTCACATACCTATATGTTGCCAACAGATCCCCTCTGAGTCTCCTCTTCTCCAGGCTGAAGAGACCCAGTTCCCTCAGCCTCGCCTCATACCCCATCCCCTGCAAACCAGCCACCATCCTTGTGGCCCTACGCTGCACTGACTCCAACCTGGCTATATCCTTTCTGTAATGAGGGGCCCAAAACTGAACACAATACTCCAGTTGCGTGGGATGAAGTTGCAGCTAAGCAGTGCAGCTGATGCTTTCGCAGCACTGGCGTAATCCAAGGATGTTGTGACAAGGCTTAACTCCGATTACCACGGGCCACGTTGTAGGCCGAGACATCTAGAGGTCACGGGTTGCCCGCCACTTTCTAAGTGAAGCATCCTCAATTAAAGTGGCCTCTGGATGCCTTGGACTACCACTTCTATCAGACCCAGGCAACAGGGCCAACTGTGAGGGTGATGGGAGTTGTAATTCAAAACACTGAGGGCATTGCACTGTGGGGAAGCCAGCAATCCCATACAGGTGGCTTTTGTCAGGTCCTGAATTAGACCGGCAGTCAGGTGGGAATGTTTGTGCTCTGGCAAACGAGACACTTCTGCCAAAGAAATGATGCAGTGCTCCGGAGTCAGGCAGAGCTATTAGATTTACGGAGAGGAGAAAAATGACATTCTTTCAAATGGGATGGAAACAAAGCACGCACGCACAAACTCTTCTATTTATCGGCTCCTAAACCCACTGAGAATTTTAGCATATTTGCCTGCTGCCAGCTGGCTAGTCTAGCAAACTTCTAACTCCGAAGTCATGTGGAGATAAAGCCATTGCATTTCATTTTAACTTGAGCGGCTGCCATGTTATTAAGATCTACTGCAAAGCAATCTTTCCTGTCATCAAAAGGCAATCTATTTTTCACTGGTCTGACAGGACCAATTGTATGTGCACAGAACCCCTGAGAGTAAGACGGACCACATCCAGCTACAGCGAACCATTCGAAGTTCACCAGTCACACTGCCAGGAACAGGAGGCAGCCTCAATGGGTGCCTGTGTATTCCCAGACTCCTTTTTGCTCTAAATGCCTGTCCACCTGCCTTCTCCCCCATCACCTGGGTGACAGTTTTGCACAGTGTGTGGTGAGGTGGACCACATTTCTCTTGAACTATAGGTTTCTTTAAAAAAAACAAACACTTCCGTGGCTATACATCTGCACATGCAATATGCATGCCGATCTGTGTCTTCTATGCCCCCCGTTGGGTTGCTGCTCCTCTTCTGGGGCAATGCACAAGTGGCCGCTTCACAAGCAGTGACTCTGGAGTGCAGCTGCTCCCCAGGGCAATTTGCACAGCCAAGTCTTCAAGCGGAGGCCAAGAGCTCAGGCAACCCACAACAACACACCAGTTCTAGCAGGCTTGACCCCCACCAGGAGCAGGTCTTTTGCAGCCAGAGAAGCCTTCTTGCCCACAAGACTGAGCCACCCCAGAATGCATTGCATCGTACCAGGAACAGCTCTTAACAAGGCCCTGCTGCTGGGAAATTCCA
Source organism: Varanus salvator macromaculatus (assembly GCA_023646645.1). Taxonomy (NCBI): domain Eukaryota; kingdom Metazoa; phylum Chordata; class Lepidosauria; order Squamata; family Varanidae; genus Varanus; species Varanus salvator. Next base: position 13,590,068 of record JAIXND010000786.1, read on the forward strand.
TTGCCCTCCCAGCCACTGTGGGGGAAGCAGCCAAGCTCAGTGGCGGGGCAGCGGGGTCCTGAGGTGGGGAGCAGGTAAGTCAGCATCACGGCTAATCGGGAAGCGCTGGCACCACGTCCCTGCGAGCCCTGGTGCCACTGCACCGCGGCGTGCTCCCCGTGGCCAGAGGACGGGGATGGAGCAGCATTCACCACCCACCATGAGCTTTGAGTCCAGGCAATTGCGCAACTTGGGGAACGGAGGAGCCCGATGCAGGAGAAAGGATACCTTAGTGCATCTTGCTTCACAGCCGCCAAATATTCAGGGCCAGTGTCACTGCCACCAGCAGGAGTAGCTTAAAAAAATAGGAGGCAGGCAGAAGCACAGGCCCAGGTGCTGGTTCCAGACCTCCTGGAATCCCAAACTGGCCCTCTGGGATTCCCAAGAGAGCCCCACACCTTCCTTGCCCCCTTCACCCCCAGCCAACACTCATTTGCTGGGTTTTTGGCCCTTCTGGCATTTTCCCTCCACGATGAAAGGTCGAAAAGCCGCACCAGTGGCTTAGTTCTTGGCACCAAGGGCTTCAAGCTACAATGTCCTGGTCTCTTTGGCATTTTAGCCTTGTGCCTTTGGCCTTTAGTCAGTCTTTGCTGAAGACTCTGCCTTGACACTTTCTCCGAAAAGGAGTTCAGCACTGAGGTGGAATATCTGTCATAACCAATAAAAACTCAATTTCCCTAAAAATCAAGGGTCTGTACTTCCAGCTTTTGCAAACTATGGAAGCATGAGGATGATGAAGAAATTGACCCAGCTTAATTTCTGTCTGGATGACCCTCTCTCTTCTCCCCAGCCTCTCTCTATATATGTGGCGGTCATGTCAGGCAGCTGGCATAGTAAAAACCTTGAAGGTTGCTCCAGTTCCAACTGCAAAACTCTCAGCTGGGCACAGAACCATGGCCATGAAAAAGCCATTTGGCAATCGCAAGGATAGGATTTACATCTCTCGTTCTGGCAAGCAGCTTTGCTTTGAAAAGATTCCCAGCTGTTGGGACCCTTCCAAAGTCCAAATATTAGCACACAATGCTAAAAGTAGATCCAGGAAGCAGTTAGTGAGGGCCTTTGTCAGCTGTTTACTGCAGGTATCAATCTCTTGCCATGAATTATGGCAGAGGGGCCTGATCCTGGCCATCTGAGAACAGAAGACCCTCAAAACTGATGAGTGGGTTTACATCTTAAAGCAACAGCAAGTAGGCATGGGTGGATCTACCAATTTTGCTTTCTTCCAGGTTTGAGTAAACAGGGAGGGGGAAGGAATAAAGTTTTTGTGGTATGTAGCAAAGGATTCAAATAAAAATTAACAGAATTGCATTATTTATCACAGAAAAGGACAAGAGGGAAGATGCTGAAGGTCTGCCACCAGATCATCAGAAAATGTATCCTTCCCCACCCACACACATTTTTGACCCCATGGAAAATGCACACAAACTTTCAAGCCTAGAAGCATGCTTTGAAAAATGTGGAAAAAGTTCTGTGTAGCATTGAAGAATACCCACCTCCGTAGATTGTTGGTCATATTTTCATCATCCCGTTGATGGTGCATCACCAACACCAAAGGAAATTTTTGTTCTGTTTCCTCACTAGGAAACATGTGCCTCACCTCTGCACATGCACCTTGCCACACCAGCCTGGATCATCTCCCTGATATGCCAAAATACTTCAGCAGCAATGCTCTCTCCACTTCCTCGGGTGGAATGCCTTTTGAGGTCTAAGCTTCATGGGACTCGTCTCCAAGCAGACATGTATAGCATTACATTGCCAAAATACCCAGATTTGCAGGAATATCCTTTTTAGCTTACTTTGGCTGCCACAAACGGCACTTCACTGCCTTCCAAGAATGTTCTGTGCACTTGCTTGTGTGAGCTACTTGCACCAGCAAGTCCTGAAAAATGCTGGTGTTCAAAGAAGGTGCGGAGAAGGTGCTCTGCCCTGGATGGAACTTTAAAGGTCCCTTCCCTGAACTGGTGCTTCAGGACTTCAGTTCCCATTAGCCTCAGCAGTGGGAGTTGTGCCTCAGATCATCAGGAGAGCACCAAGTTGGGGTTAGGGCTGGATTAGGGTTGGAGATGGCAGTTTTGGACTGGGTTGTGCTGGGCTCCATCAGACAACCTGAACATTCATAAATTCCCATCAATAGTGAAGGTAAAACTGGCAACATTTTCTGGCTCCAGGGTTTGGAGAACCCTCAAGTGAGATGCATCCAGTGGGCCCCTTTACCCCTTGTCTCCTCATTCTCATCATTGCTCTCACAGGCTTGCGGGGCTGTGGCATCTGCTCCGTCTCTTCACCAATGCCATTTTGCAGGCCAGAACAAGAGGGAGGCAGAGAACCAGGCTGCCAAGATGAAGAGAACAAGCTATTCCAGGGGCTTCTTGGCTGTGGACCCTTGGCTGGAACATAAGCCCTTGGAAGCCCTTGGCCATCCTCTCCTTGATGCCAGCTCTGCAGGGCTGAACTGTGCCTCTCCTCATCTAGGAGATGGCTAACAATTTGAAACATACCTGGAATACTCTCAAGAGCCCCGCCGCATGTGGGTTTCCTGCGTGCAATCTTTGTGGCTATGAGGCTGTTTCTCTGCCCCTGCTCCACGCAGAGGCTGAATTTCCACCAGCCCGGCAGGCTAGGTGCTGAAGTCTGCTCCCATTTGCCGCTCTTATAAGGGCCTGCCTTCAGGCAGCAGGGTGGGGATTATATTCCTTTGTGCCTCTGGTGGCACAGATCTTGTTTACAAGTGGCTCAATTCACCCAGCCACCCTTGTTTTAGTGAGGGATTTAGCATGTGTGTGTAACTTTCCAGAAGGTCATTCTTTTCTTCAGCTTCTACACTGCCAGTTCTTCTGTCCTTGGTTTAGGAGGAAATTTGCAGGCACCAACCTGATCTTGGTGGGGGAGGGAAAGTCCCCCCCACCCCAGCCGATGAGGCCAACAGAAAATGGCACAGAATTCACCTCGACAACTTGCACTTACTTCAGAGGCAGGCTTCTTTGAATTAAACCGGTTCTTAGTGCCCCTCTCCAATGCAACAGTCCAACTCCAAATGGGTTGATGGGGCAGCATATATTTCAGAGTGCCCAGTGCCGGCAAACACTTTCCTGGGCATGCATAAACGCAGTTTGGAGCTGCCCAACTTAGCTTCCAAGAAAGAAAGCGGGGGAAAGGATTGTCAGGGTTGTGTGTATTCTACTATCAAAGCACAAAATGCATTGCTGAGTGCACACTTAGCACTGCAAGAACCTCCATTTCAAAAAGAAGAGAAAGGAGCTACTAGTCCTCAAGGATAGGAAGGGAGCCATAAAAGCATGCAGACAAATTCAATGGAGCAAAACCCTCCACTATACCTGCCCATATGTCAGAGGCCAGGGAGAGGCAGAGCAAGACTTTCCTGTGGTCAAGAGAAGGGCTGCTAGGAGCCACACTGTTCTTTCTCTCTTCCCATGGCCAGCAGAAGCTGAATCAGTTCCAAAGAGCGTTATGAAAACTATTGGCCTAATTTAAACACCAGTTATAGAAACCAGCATTTCCCTGTGCAGAAAGGGAATTATTTTTGGGTAGAGTTTTACAACGTTCAGCACACATGCTAATTAAACACATTCACTTACCTGGTGTGTTGATCGAGTTTACCAGCTAGTGTGCCAACCAACCAAGAAGTAACACACACAACCAGCTTGATTCTCTTCCTTTTGAAACAAAGGTTTGCTCTGCAAAACTCTGCAGGGGGAGCTTTCCATGGCATGGAGTGAACCCGAATGACACCTGCTAACTGTTGCAAGGCAAGCTGTTCTCAGCACCCTCACCAAGACAAGAATTTCCATGGATTCCGTGGGGAAATCCCTGAAAGTCTGACAGACCTAAAACAGACACACATTTATAAAATATATAGGTATGGGATATATACGTATGGAACTGATGGGCATTGCACTCCAACAACTCCCACAGGGTACCGGACTGCACCCTGCAAGACCAAAGGGATATGCCGTGTTTATCAATATTCATAAATGTTGTGTAGTGACACATCTAGGATGCTTCACATGGAATGATTGCAGGGCTACTGATGCATCATGTAATGTGAAATAAATAGATGTGACTAACACAAGCTGAAGTGCAGATGGCAAGAATGCCCTGTGATGCGTTTGCATTACCACGCAAAAGGACTCCTCCGTATTCTCTCAAGAACCTAGGCTTTAAAAAGAAGGCAGACAGCTCTCCTACCTGCTGCTTAGCAAATCAGTCCCAGCTTTCCTCCTCCTCAATCTGTTTTCGTTCTGCCCGTCTCAGGTGTCCTTCTGCCCCACGGCTGTCAAGGGACCCCCGTTTCATTTGACATACTTTCGAGTCACATTAGCAATCGATGTGCCGCAATTTTGAAAGTGAGTCAGAGGCGTGATGTCAGGCAAGCAGGCAGGCCAGGCTTTCAGCTCGAGAGAGGAAAACTTGCTCACCAGGGAGCACAACTTTGGCCATGAAAACTAACCTCAACATGCACATTCTCTCTGGGCCTTGAGCACGTCTAGTCAGAGGAGAGATAAACTCGGAGAAAATGCTGTGCTAAGGTTACCTTCACTGGACCAACTGGCAATTCAGCAGAACGACAAAACAGTGGTGTACCGCACCAGCCTCAGCAATGGATTATGGTTTCACTTTACTCCTAACAATCCCTCTATATAATTATCCTGAAGAAAATATTTACTCCCTTGCAAAGAGTGAACACAGGAGAAGCTGAGAAACACAAGATAGATCTCTCCATCAAGATTGCTTTCTGGATTCGCAAAGCCAATGTTCCAAAACAACTAGGTCTGGAAGTCAGAAACTTGAATGCCAAATAGAGGCTTTTTCAGGACATTTTCCCCTCTTTAAACTATTGAGTCCACCTCAGTGGCCTGATTTATTTATTTATTTAATTTGGAGTGCTTGTCTGCCCCCCCATTCGCATAAGCCTTGGGGCAGCTTCCAACAAATAAATAACAATATACAAAAATATACAGCATTGGAAACATCCCGGAGTTAGATAAAAGCAATAAATAATTTAACCATCAATTAAAATAACATTTAAATAAAAAGGTCTTGGCCTGACGCCGAAAAGCAAATAATGATGCGCCAGGCGGACCTCTGGGGAGTGCATTCCACAGATGGGGCGCCACCGCAGAGAAGGCCCTCCTCCGGGTACTCACCCACCTAATTTCCTTCATGGAGGGTTCCTGGAGAAGGGCCTCTGCCACCGATCTTAGAGGGTGGGAGGGCAAGTATGGACGGAGGCGCTCCTTCAGGTACCCAGGTCCCAAGCTGTTTAGGAACCTCATGCCTGCAGATTCCCTGGATACGCATAACCGGATCCCTGCACACTGCAGAGGAAGACAGGACAGGCCGGGAATGCCAGAAACTACCTTAGCCTCAGTCAGCCCATCTACCCCCTTTCTGTCAACACCCACTGGCAGCAGTGGGGCTCCCTCCAGGGTTTTGGGCCAGAGTCCCTCCCAGCCTACTTGGAGAAGAGAGAATTGAGCTTGCGGCCTTCTGCTTGCAGAGCACCTGCTCTGCCCCATGAGCTACGGCTGGTCCCGTGACACTGGACATAAAACGAGGCTCTTCTGTGAGCTGCAGCCAAATGGAAAGTATGCGCTGGAACACACTCAGTGTGCCACTTTTGGAAAGCAGGCATAGTTTGGGGGCACATGCTGAATCCAGCTAAGCGGGTTAAGGTCTGGTCAGTGCCTGGATGGGAGACACGAGGGAATCCCATCTTGAATTCCATGGTGGAGGAAAGGCATCCCTTCATCCATACATTGCAGAGGGAAATCTTGAGCTTTCCCAGAAGCTGGGCTGGAGGGTCCTCACTGCAATGACAGCCAATAGCAAGCAAGTTTTCCTGAGAGAGTGGGGGGGGGGCCTCATCTGGGTAGCCAGGGCGTTTTGCTGCCTGAAGCCCCTAGCAGCAAAGGACACTGCTCAGCCCAGCAAAGTTCCCAGGACTCCAAGTGAGTCAGGTTCAGTTGGCATCCAAGGCAGAAATTACAAGCACCTCCCCGCCTTGCTGGCAGTAAAACAGTAAGTTTGCTGCTGCTTTCTTTACAAAGCAGCCAGAGGCATCATCGCGTGCTGCCTGAGGGTAGGGCTGGCCCTGCTGGTCTACTGGTGTTCTTCCAGAAGTGCTGGTTTGACACGCTGGTGATGGCAACACCCACGAAGGTTCAAGCTGGGGATGCAGCCAAGAACATGCCCCATGATCCTCTACGCTGCAGTCCCTACAGATAGAAGTGGATATAGAAAAGGGAAGCTGGTATGTATGGGGGAAGAGAAGGTGGGCAGAAAGGAGATCTTGAGATGTTGCTGACTTCACCTTCTAGCATTCCTGGTCATTGATCATGCTAGTAGGGCATTCTGAGAGCCGAAGTCCCAAAATATCCACCCCTGCTCTAGAGGATGCAGTCTCCTTCCAAAATTGCTCAAAATGAAATCAACAGCCGCAGTCCTATGATCATTCACCTGGGCTTGTCCCTGACTAAAACCAGGCTTAAATCTAAGAAGCCATGTTTACCTTGTAAAGAATTCAGTGCTCAAGTCCAGCACTCGGAGTAAGTTGCTCCGAAAACTGAAATGCCAGCAAATCTTCTACCAAATTCACAGGAAATATATATTTTTTTCATTGAACAGTGCCTTCCAAGTTTAATTGCAAAGAAAACGTTGACTTTGAGACCCAACATTTCAATTTTAAAAAATATTTCATTTTTGAAGGGGTTAACCCACAGTTCTTGAAATTCATAGACGTTTTATGAGAGCAAAAGTCAATGAACAGCAGCAACTGCAGGTTTTGGAGGGCTTGGGCAAGAACGTGCCAAAGGACACCCTTCCTTCAGCAAATCTGCCTTCTCAGTCCCATAATTACAAGCAGCTCCTCCTCTATCCCATCACTGCTACAGAGCACCACCAAACAGGCAAGCAGGAACATCCATCACTCCACCTTTGTACCACCCCGTTACCTGGATCAGAAGGACACACTGGTCAACCATCAGATGGCAGTGGCAAAGAAGAAAGCAGGTCCAGGGCTCTTGTCAGTGGACCCCTGCTGAGGTGTGGGGCCTTGGCAGCTGCCCCACCCTACCAAACCTTGGCACTGGTCCTGACAACACAGACAGTCATTAAAGCAAAATCCACCACCTTAGCTCTCATTCCTGTCATGCACTGCAAGCTGCTAAATGGACTCCTTAGAGCCATTCACTGATGAAGAATTGGTTTCATGTTTCACTAAAGAATGAGACCGTGTGCCCAGTAACAAGGCCCATTTTCAAGGGAAATGTTCTTTCAGGACGAAAACAAAAAACAGAACAAGCAACAAGAACAGCAACAACAAAACCCAAATCGGCAAGTGGGCAACACCTCTAACCAAACTGTCCCCAAAGATTATGCAAGTTTTTGCACGAATTTGTTGAGTACTCCAGAACGTTTCATTAGGTGAGGTGGTACAAAAATTAGGTGGCGAAACAGTCTAAGTATTAGGCTAGATGGTGTGGCCTTTCAGGGACTGACCTCATGGCAGTTTGGCCATTTAAATGTTGACAAAGACAGGCTCAACTCACATCATGGGAAGGCAAGACTCCCTGAAGAAGACAGCCATGCTGGGGCAAGTCAAGGGCAGACGAGCCGGAAGACCAATGGATGGATCGACTGCATCAAGAAAGCCACAGACTTGAATTTAGAGAGCTGAGCAGGGCTGTCACGCACAGGACTTTCTGGAAAGCTCTCAATCATAGGGTTCCCGTAAGTCAGAGACAACTCGATAAAACGCAGCAAGCGCAGCAAGACCCAGCTATCCGTCCAGCTGATGCCTGGAGGTGAAATCAGGGGGAAGGGGTCACCGCCTTGTCCTCTGCTTCAGGCAGCAAACAGTTCTGGGCTGGGCTGGCCCTGGGCTCTGGCCAAGCGCTGCCACACATGACTTCATCTGTGTGGCTTTTGTGCAAGGGCCCAGGCCCTGTCAGCTCAGCTCCTCGCCTGGATTTACCATGAAGCAATCGTTCTGAAGACTGGCTGCCGGACAGCATGCAATTTTCTCCATGCCAGTTTCCATCCCTGTGTGCCATTAAAAATAAATACATAAATAACAGACAACAGGAAGGAGCAAGTGCTTCAGGAATAAATTTTTTTAAAGGTCTTAGCCTATCACTGCCCATTCCTAGAATGTGACGGCAGTGATGGGGCTCATCCCATGACATGATAGCAAATGATGTCTCTATTTAGTGATGTGAAGATCTGCCTGGGATACAGCTCTCTTGGGAGTGTTGGTCTTTCGCCCTGCCCTTGGCTCAGGCCTAGGAAGTGAGCTGAGCCAAATCAAGCCCGTGAGTGTTCAGCAGCACTAGTGGGCAGCTTCTTTGTGTTGAATTATTCTCCCACTAAGTATGTGAATCCCACAAGTCACACGTACAGCAGCAGACACCCAATTGGACAGTTATTCCCATACATCTGCCATGCAGTGCACAGCAGTAGAGCGCACTTCCTGCCAGACACCTGCATGAGCTGGACTTACGTAGGACGGAGAGAAAGTGGGCCAAGGAAAACTGAAAGATTCGAGTCCTCATGGATCACTGGCATCTGCCACAGACGGCCTTTCGTTCCCATCACACAACTCACCTCCACAATTCCAAGATTAAAAGGACAAAGCTCCCAGAAGAGGGGTTTAGCTTCCAGCCAGGCTTAAACCCCAGCACCAATCTGCTTAGAAATTAACAGAGTCCAGAAGCAGGAAAAAAGAAAGAAACAAACAAACTACACTCCCCCCCACCACCACTTTTGTCTGATCAGAACATATTTATTAATTGCAAAATACGGTCATTTAAAAAATGCACTTCCTGACGGAAGCTTGTAGAACAAGAATGCAAGAGACGTGCTGCCTTGTTGCAGGAAATCTAATGGACCCAGCAGATCCAGTTGCGCAGGTTTCAAAGCCTTTGTGGAGTTGTGTCGCCATTTGCTCCAGCACAGTCTTAAAGTGTTGCCACATCAACTGAACATCTGTATTCCCTCAACATCAGTGGCACATAATGCTGGAGAGAAGCAGGTTTCTGGTCAGCAGCTTGGTTGAGGATTTTAATCCAAGAAGGTTTGTGTTTTCCTTTATAGCCGAGCATAGCAAGACTGCCTGTGGGGCAGGGGGTGGCGGGGAGTGGGGAACAAGAAAGGAGACAAAAGATTTAAAAAATGGATGCGATGGCTATTGGTTTGTGGAGAAAAACAACTGCTATACATCAGTAACAGTGCAATGTTGGATTCTTCAAATTCCTGTTAAGCACAGATAGCAAGTTTGAATGTACCTTTTTGAACTGTGCCAGGTATCTAAGATATTCCATTAAAGAAAGCAACCCAGGGTGCAAAATCACCTATATTTTACATATTTGTAAACATGTCTTTCCAAGTTCCTGGCACTGTTCATCACGATTACAATCCAAGTTTCTGAACAGGCCTGATTTTTTTTTTTTGGCCACAGGGCAAAATAAAGTACAAACTAATTTACATATGTTCTGATGTCATGCTCTGTGTACAAAGGAGAGTATGCACAGGGGAGAGGAAGGTGTTCAATTTCAAGCATAAAAGCACAGGCAGAAAGAGACAAAGGAGGTAAAGCCCATGTGGGCAAAAAGCCAGCTTCTCCAGGGTGACCAGATGCCTCAAGGCCCCTGCGCCATGACTTTAGTAAGTGTCCATGGACAGCAGGGGGGTGGGGCAGAGCTCCCCTCACCCCGAGATCCAGGGTCCAGCCTTGTGGGGCCATTGCTGAACACCACCTCTGCTTAAGCAAAAAGGTACGCAACCCAAACTGAAGGCTGCAACGCTGGTGAATCAACACGCAGGATGTTGAAACCCATCTTGGTACCACGCAATGCCCATCGTAGTGCTTCTAGCAAACACCCGAAATCTGGATTTCCCTCTTGGCTATAATTCTCTTGAGATGCCTTGCCTAATATGCTTCCAGGGAGGCCTCTCTGGCAGAGAGCCACACCATCGAGATGTGACATCACAGCACGGCCTACCACAGCAGTTTGCCACAGCGGTTGGGATGACTGGAGCTGTCAGAAAACTGTTTCCAGATTACCCCTCTTGATGCATGCAGTGAAATTGCTCATGCGAAGAGCTTTCTGCATCACTGAAGGATTGCTGAATCAGGTAACTTATTGCCCCAGAGAGCAAGTTGGACAAACAGCTCTCGGCTAAGACGTACTTCTCTGTGTGACTGAGGGATCAAGATTATTCTGCCTTCCCTGTTGCTCAAGTTGAAAGTTCATATGTGCATGAACAGGTCACAATGTGCATGGACGCCATCTGTCCAGTTGGACACATGACAATCAGTCGCCTACCCTGGCCTTCCATTGATGGATGGATGACATTTTGTGCTCATCTTGCCCCAGTTTCACATTCTTGTTTTCACTTTTGTCTTGTGTCATTTCCACATGAAACAGAGATCTTTCTCCATGCACAGGGAAATTGGTCTGGATTTTTGTGCATATTTTTTCATGCGCGCATGTGTGTGTGCATGTGTGCAACCCCCCCCCCCCCACACACACACACAGAGAAACATAGAAGCGAAGCAAATCAGAAGGGGTCTCCTGGGCCATCTAGTCTGACCTCTGGTTCCAGCCAGCTCTGCCTATGTAACCCCCAACATGTGGTTGACCAATCTTTCCTTGAACACCTTCACTGATGGGGCCTTCACCACCTCCTTTGGAAGCCTATTCCATATCCGAGGGGTTCTAGCCATCAGGAAGTACTTCCTGACATCCAGCCTGAAGCCAGGTACCTTGAGCTTGGCCCCATTGGAACGCGTCCTGCCCTCCATTGCAGGGAGGAACAGATCATGGCCCTTCTCCACATGACTTCCCCTCACATACCTATAAGTCGCTGAACCTTCCCCTCAGAGTCTCTTCTTCTCCAGGCTGAAAAGACCCAGTTCCCTCACTCTCCCCTCATATGTCATCCTTCCCAGCCTGGCTCACAGGTTTGTGACCCTGTGTGGAACAGATTCTAACCTAACTATGTCTCTCCTATAATGTGGAGCCCAGGACTGGATGCAGTACTCCAGTTCTGGGCTCACCAGAGCTGTGTATCAACACCTCCCTAGATCTGGAAGCCATGCTTCTGGCTATACAAGGGTGGTGTTTGCCTTCTTATCCACCACGTCACACTGCTGGCTCATGTTCATCCTGCTATAGACAAGAATCCCAAGATCCCGTTCAGAAGTGCTGCTGTCCTGCCACCTGCCCCCATTCTGCACCTGTGACACCCATTCAAGTGCCAGACCTTGCACTTATCCACAGTGAGTGCCATCCTGTTGTCCCCCACCCACTTCCTCAGCCCGTCCAGATCCTTCTGGATCTGGATCTCCTGCTCCTCAGCGGTGGCCACTGCCCCCACTTTGGTACCATCTGTGAATTTAGTCAGCAGACTGGTTATCCCCTTGTATATCCTATTTTGATATACAACTTGTAGCATTGCATTTTTGTGCACCTCCTTGTACAATTTATTTTCCACTGAATAAGGTATTGTTGGCGCTCAGTTTCTCAAATCTATCCATTTCTATGTGCATTTTTAAAAAAACTGTTTAGGTCAGGGGGCAAACTGCTTCACGAGCTTCGCTAAGGTGTAGATTGCAAAGGCAAACTCCATTCTGGTTTGCGTTTTGTTAGCTAAGTGGAGGCAACAAGTTTCTCACTCTTCCCTGTTAAGTGCCAGAACTGTGTTGTTAACTCCGATGCACAACTGGGTGGGAGGCAGGGTCTGCTGGGATCGAGTGGGGCAGGCTGCCGCGAGACCCCCCCCTGCCCCCCGTCACACATACAGGTTGAGTGTCAGCTAATAAAGGCAGTGATTGCAAAGCTTCAGGCCTTGCAATGGCACAGCAAGCCTGTCTCCCCCGCATCCTGCAGGAGCCACCTCCCAAGCAGAGTGCCATGGCCCCCTTTGGAAAAGTGCAGGACAATCTAATTAAAGAGGGTGGAGGGCAAATACCACACACTCCAGAACTGGCAGGGGATGGATTTTAATCAGCTCAGCTGTGATGATCCAGATAGGAATTCGAGTGAGCTTGCTGAGGGTGGTTGTGAAATATCTTATTTGTTGGGCCAGCACGAAATGAGCAGGCCACATGTGGGCTTCACGCCACCCCTCCAGCACCACCATGGATGACACGGCCTCACTGGCACCAGGTCGGGGAATTCATCCACTGCAAAGGAGAGCCCCACCTCTCCAGACCCCCAGTGCTTTTCCCCTCCCAGTCGCTCTTTCAATCCTTCTAGCCTTCCCAACCTGACACCTGCTGGGGTGTTAAACTACAGTCCCCATCACCACACCCAGAGGGCTGGCTGTGGATGGTGGTGGCTGTAGTCCTGTGGTGCTGGGTGAGAAAAGGTCAAATTAGACCATCAGCTGGTCACCAAACCAACTGAGGCTGACAGCAAATTCATCTCTTTTGTGCCTAAACTATGCAACAATATTATGAAGACATTTCAGGATTGCCAGTTGCACTGTACAGGCTGGATAACTTCAATAACTTCTGTTCGTTTTTTTAACATCAGATTTTTCTGGGCAATGCTCATGAAAACCACAGAAGAGCATCCAAAAACCCAGCAATGCTAATAATCTGTGACTGAAAATCACTCCAAGTCCACTATTGACCCCTTCCTGAGAAACGTCTAAAGCAGAATCACAGGCGGCTGCCTGGCTGAGTTTCTTATCAACAAAAGGGAGTTTCGCTCCAGAAGGAAGCACGATTTGGCTGTGCCGCCTGTCTGCCTGGAGAAATGCTGCAGCAGGAGAGCAGCCCCTGTACACAGAGTTCCGCATGTGGCATTTATGTCTGCATGCACCCATTTAAGACACAGATTCGGGGTGGGACCGGCAGGGACTCCTGATCCATGGGGCAGACCCTGGGATTGGAGGAAACAACCGAGGCAAAGCTGCAAAGGGCAGAGAAGCCCCCATGGGGAGCACCTGCTGCTCTTGCCGAGCTTGCCACCATGAAAGCGCCAGCTGGTGGCAGCGGGGGAGCTGCGTCTTGGGATGCCCCATCTACTCCCAGCCCGGCTTCGCACTGGCGTAGAAGAGCACAAGCTCAGCAGAGCAGCCGTGCTGGGTCAGACCGAAGGTGGGCCCAGTCCAGCATCCAGTCCACACAGTGGCCAGCCAGCTGCCTGCAGGAATGATCAACATCTCAGCTCGTCTTTATGGCACTCACACCAAAAGTGCTCATGAGGAAGAATGGGAGGCCAACTTGGAGATGGATCGACTCCATAAAGGAAGCCACAACCTTGAGTCGGCAAGAGCTGAGCAGGGCTCTTATGGCCAAGAGATTTTGGAGGCCTTCCTCCAAAGGGTCTCTGTGAATCGGTGGCCATTTGACAGTACACAACAAGCGTGGGTGAATTCACCTCCTTCCATTCAGGTCAGTTCCTCTTTTTTTCTAGTGCCAAGATCATTCCTTTTTTATTCAGCCTTGGATTGCAAATTATTTTCTTTAAGTCCACCTTAACATTTTTATGTACATTCATGTACATTCACTTTTATATTTCCATTTCTATACATTTTTCCTCAAATGTGCACATTTCTGTGTGCATATTTCACAAATTTTGTATATTTCCCCACACTGAATAATGCATTCCAGTACACATTATTTGTAAATATACCCATTTTTAAATGATGTGCACATCATTTTGGAAATGCATGTAATCTGGGGATGCATTTTTGGTGTGCTGACTCATTACAAATTTCAGAAGTATGCAGACTGCAGCAAACAAGTTTCATTCCAGTTTTGGTTTAGGGAGACTGAATAAATTCCTCAACCACCCTTCCATATCTGCAATGAGTATAATTTTTAAAGGAACAATTGTACTTAAAAGGAGCCAAGCAAGTAATTCAGTACATATAAAAGTCACCTCTCCCTGTGTAAGTAGTCACAAAATCAGCTACTCACCTTTTCCATGGAAAGTAATGGGCTTTGCAGAACCTAACCTTGTAAATACAGACATCTCCACACCTCCAGCTGCTTCTGGAATATCTCTAGTACACACAAGAACAATTGATCTGGAAAACAGAAGACAGAACATTGAGTACACCACAATGGGGAGAGGTCGCACTCAATTTTTCTCCTCGGGAATATGTTCAGAGTCATTCAAGAAGAGCCTTATGCAAGAATATTCCCAGAAGAAGAAGAAAAAGCATCTCCGCTGTATATATTTTGACACCGTTAACAGTTTCTTCTTTAAGCAGATGCTTAAATTTACATGTTAATCTAAAATTCTGTTCACTTTCCAATGTTTCTGATGTTTAATATTGCATTATTGTGATAGTTTGCCATTCTTTTTATTTTTTTTGTTATTTGTTTTTATTATTGTGAGCTGCACTGAGGGCATCGGCTAGTTGCACTTCGAATACCAAAAAAATGGAGCAGCACATGCACTGCAGTTAGTACAAAAGAATGCTAATACAGGAAGAGTCTCATGGCCTGAATTTAGCAGAATCTGAGGGTTGTTGGGCAGGAATTCAGCTGGTATATTGTCAGAATGTCTGACATGTTCTTTCTCTCACCTGCTCCACTTGTCCCTGAGTCCTGTTAAGTCCTCAGGACAACTGGCTGCCCTGTGTGTGTCTCTCAGGCTAGCCTGCCTATCCCACAGGATTATTCTGGGAACCAGATAGGCTTGGCCTCCTGAGAAGAAAAGGTAGAATGTAACAAGTTAGAACTAACATGAAAGAGAAAATCCCATGTTGGGATTTAATCTGGGAGAGCCAACTTCAAACTCAGTGTGGGTTTGAACTTCAACTTCAAGAGCCAGTGTGGCGTAGTGGTTAAGAGCATGGGACAGGGACTCAGAGGATCTGGGTTCAAGTCCCCGCTCAGCCATGGAGCTAACTGGGTGACTCTGGGCCAGTCACAGACTCTCAGCCCAACCTACCTCACAGGGTTGTTGTTGTGGGGATAAGATGGGGGAGGAGATGTAAGCTGCCTTGAGCCCTTTGCAGGAAAAAGGCAGGATATAAATCCAAAAATAAAATAAATAAATAAACCCCTCTTACGAGACGGATTCCAGATTAAGTAATGAGGTCCACATCTGCAAGATGTTAACTACTTTTTCTTAATACCCATTAACAAACAGTGCTCACTAAATGCTACAGAAGGGGAAAAGCAACGACAGCTTATAGCAGGGATACAGAACTATTTTCAACCTAAGGGATCATTATTATTAATTTTATTTCTATACCACCCAATAGGAATGGCTTCCTTTTCAGAAAAGCTCTTGGGGGGTGCATTTGGGGGAGCAAAGACAAAAACAGTGGGACCAAAAGCAAAAAGGGTTGAGTCAGAAACAGCAGCACATTTTAGCTTAATGCTTTTCCTGCTCATCACTCAGTCTTCGGAGAAGCACTTCGAACTTTTAGAAGGAAAATAAAAGAGCTTCAGAAGATCCAGGAGGGGAGTGAGGTCACGTCAGGAAACCCAGAGAGCTGGAACTGGCCCCCGATGGGCCAGATTTCACCCTGGACTGGGAATTCTCCACCCCACATTTGTAGGGAGAGACGTCGTTCCTTCAGAGCCTTTGGGTCTGCGGTCATGAACTGCTCTGGAACCTCCAGGATGAGAAATCTGTTTTCAGGTTATTTGACCTGCTTCTGCTAGCAGCCAAAACTTTTGCCTATAAATCTCTGTTGTTCCATGTTTATGTGGCGACGCAGAAAACCACAAGGAATGTGGAACAGATGCAAAACGGAGAGAATCCAGCTTTGCCACTGAAAACACATGCATGTCGAAGAGGACTCATTCTGCAGACGGGCAAGTCCAGTCACTGACTCGCTGTTTTTTGTTTTGTTTTTTTAAGCAGGAAAAGGTGGATCTGGGGAACACACCAAGTTTTTCTGAAAGTGCAGCAACACCTCTGATTCTAATCTGTCACCAAAAAGCAAATGTGTATGTGTCAGGGGGAGGGACCTGGCAAGAATAACTAGGGCAAATTTCAGAAATGGAAAAGAGAGCCGCTGGCTGCCAGGAAACTGCTGGAATTTTAGACTTGGGCATTTGGTGAAAGTAACAGACTCCAGAATCCTTAATATGGATTTTTGAAAGCCTTATCTTCCGATGGATGGGGGAGGAGAACCATTGATTTTAAAGTTACTGCCACCTTTCCAGCATGACTTTTTCATCCACCATGACCGAGGAGACAGGCTTCTGAGAAATGAAGAGTGGATTTTTTAAATAAAAGTGTTACTGTCCTTTGTCAGATTCTTCCAGGTATTCATTCTTGGTTGCAAAACATAAGTCATTTCCCCCAGTCCTTTGCACCACCCAGCAGTCGTTCCAACAGGACTCACCTCTCTCGTACAGACGTTTCAACGTAACTGGCGACTAGAGCAGCCACCTCTGTGAGGCCGTCTGTGTCAAAGTGCTGCCTACTCAAGACCAAGCCAGAACATGCATCTAGAACCAGGAACAACATCCCCCGGTCATGGAACAAGAAGACCTCATCATTGACCTGTGCAATAAAAGAAAAGGTTAAGATTTGCTAGAGGCAGTCCATATGCAAACATCAAAGGACATGCTTGCAATTTGCGATAGCAAAAGCAAAACAAAAACCAGCAAAAGCCAAAGCAAAGTAAAAGCAACAGTTCTGTAACATCTTGCTCTTGCCAGAAGCATGAAACACTTTGCAAATCCAGGACTTACTTACGTTATGTATTTATTTATTCTCCTGTTGCAAACGTGGAGGGTTCAAACAGCCCTTGGGTGGATACAACAAAGCCTTCAGGCAAGCCTTTGTCAGGCCTGAAAACATGACACCCATCCTGCCTGAATATAGGCATGCTGACCGGTCCCCCTAGGCATAACCCGGCTAGGAGGTACCCCATGGCCCCCCGAGGGAGGGCTTTGCCCACTCCTTTCCCCTCAGGAGCAGGCGGCAGAGAATTCTATCCTTTGGCCCAAGCTGCTACCAGCCACAAATTTTATGAGCGCTTGAGGGGGTCTTCCTGAGTGACTGAAACTGTCATTGCGCCTGGGCACAACTCAGTAATTTGCTCTTTTTCCAACAAAATAACCTTAACCCTTAGTGTGCATGCCATGTTTCAGCTGCCCGATGTTTTCTGATCTTGGAGCTGATGGACGGACAGTCACACTCGTGTGCCCCCTTTTATTATTATAGATTACCACTTATTTCTTAATTCCATTTCACCCCACCGCTCCTCCCTCCAAAAAGCTCAGAGCAGCGCCCGCACCCTCCCTCCACAGTCTGCCCCCAGTCCCACCCTCTTCTCCCCATCTGGGGTCACCTGGGAAGATTCATGGCCAAATGGGAGTTTGAGTCCAGTTCTCCCTGTTTCTAGTTTGACACCCTGACCCAGCCTCTCCCAACCCGGTGCCTTCCAGATGTTTGGGACTACAGATCCCAGCATCCCTGATCATGCTGGTGGTGGCTGCTGGGAGCTGAGGTTCAAAGCATCATGTTAGGGAAATTTGCCGTACCAAAGCAGTCCTTACAGAAATGCCACAGCCAGAATCTGGACCTGTCATGAAATTCATGCTAGGATTGCTGTCTTATGCCAGATTTACCTTAACAAAAGCCAGCCTTGAGTAGTTCTCCACATCTGCTGTTCTGACTGACTGGATCTGGATCCGAACATATCTAACGGAAGGCATACTAGTGACAGCAACCTATAATTATGTGAAGAGAGGAACCATTTTGCATTAATGCATGCAATCCGCAACCTCGGGATATGATAATGCTGGTAAATATAGTTGGCTTTAAACAAGAATTAACGGGGTCAGAATACTGTGGGATCCCCACAGTCGGATTAATACACAGACAGATTATGAGGGCCTTGGTAGTTAGTTGCTGGGCCTGCAACAAAATGTTGCAGAGCAGAATGCTCCTGTTCAAGGTGCCAGCCATGCAACCAAGCCCTTTTTGGGGTACTCCATCCCATTTCTCACCCCCGGCTTTCCCATCTGCTCGCCCACAGCAGTCTCTTCTATGCCCAGTGGCCATGGCTGCTCCTTATCGGGCTACTTGGGGGTTTCTGTACCCATTGGAAATTCCCCTCCCCATTAAAAGTGTTGTTGTAGTGTAAATCAATATAGGCTTTGGATTTTTTTATTTCTTTCTTGGGTTTTTTTTTCTTTAAAGCTCCCTTTGCTTTAAATTTATCCTTATCTGAAGATTCCAGGAGACAAAGGAACAAAGAAAAGCAAAGCAAAGCAGCAGCCAGACTAGGCAACATCGTTAACTTTCTAGCAAGTGGTTTATAATCACGGCAGACTAAAAATATCCACAACCTTCATCAATCTGTGATTGATCTTCTGCAATTACCACCTTGATGATCTGCAATTTTGCTAGACGACTAGGGAGACAGAGGGGGCCATCTCCCAATACAGCCCGGTACGTCCTAACAATAAACAGGTTCTTTGCTCAGTTTAGCATGAGTTTAACTGTACCGCATTCTTGAATCAGAAAAATTGCTAATTGCCTGCCTCTGATGGAAAAAGAAAAGCCAAGTACCCAGTGGAATGATAATTACATTTGCTAATAGCTTGCAAGGAAGGTATTTTCCATAGCCTATATATGAAGGATGCACATACAATTCAGCTGTGTAAAATGAAGCTCTCTTGGGATGGTGTCTGCATGCAACAAAACTGATTTCGTGCACATGGGTAAGCAGGGAGTGTGCAACTGATGAGAGAGATTGTGTGTGTAAGGAAAGTGTATGCACTGAATTATAATGCTGTGATTAGTGATATTCAGGAGTAAAGTACAAGGATTACAGTTGGCAATGCTTTACTTAATTTTTATCCAACCTTCTGCCACAGGTGGAAGGTGGCCATAGAAGGCGGGTTGTATGCAGAAACTTGTTTTACAGTGGAATTGTTGGTGCACTCCATACTCTGGACTGGGACTATGGTAGAGGGTAATAGGGTTAACCCCCACCCCCCAATTTGGGTCCTATCCAGGTTGGGGGAACTTCCCACAGCAACTTGCAAAAGCCCTGCATTTAAGGGCAGGACAAAGCAAAGCGTGCGTAGCTTGGCCTACAGTTTCCACACCCTCGAACTTCTGAGCGGAACAGAGGAGAATCTGGTACTGTACCCAGGGAGCACCACACTGAGGGCAGTGTGCAGCCCGCTCCTGAATTCTCCAGGATGGTTGCTTTCCAGCGTCTTTTTCCAAAAAAGGATTGAGGGTGCAGCTCCAGGGGAGTCCAGAGGGCATCAGCGCTGTTATTTTGAGACGTTCACAGCCATGTTGAGAGCAGTAGCTGTGGCCCTTCCTTGCTTCATGTGCCTGAAGGTGGACAAAGAGATACCTGGCCAAGAGAAGAGCAAGATAAAACAAAAAGCAAACAGTAAAGATGAGAGGCAGGTAAGATTCGTAACCCAAACACCTTTCCCACAGGATGCCTGTGAACCAGGCCAGGTCTAGTCTGACCCTTTATGAGTTTGTGTACAATTAGAAGCCCAATTAGAACTAAAGAGCCTTGGTCTCTAACTTATTCGCTTGTCCAGATGCATATGCTAGAAGCTGCAATCCAACTCATCTGGAGGTACTTGGGTTGGAGAGGCTGTTGAGGCCGTCCTGCCGCACAAGGACCACTCATGGGACAAAGTGATGGGCAAGCCGTGGTCCTTCAATTCCCCTCATCCCTCACCATTGGCTATGCTGGCTAGGACTGTTGGGAACTGTAGTTGAAGGACATCTGGAGGATTACAAGTTACCCACTGCTCTGCTATGCCATAAAGCTGTTAATTTCTGAATTTCCAATCAGCTCAGAGCCAAAAGGCATAAACATGAAACTGACATGCCAAGCATTCAACAGAACACATGCAAAGCTCAAAACACAGACATTGTGACATGTCTTTGCAAATAGCTGCATTGTAAAGCCATTCTCTAGTAAACAAGCCACTGACATCATTTGGGGTAACAAGCCATCCAGTTCTGCACGGAAGGACCAGGCAAAAACAATTGTTTCTCAGGTCCCATTGTGAAAGATGCAAGGCACAAGATCAACCTTGGCCTTCTGGAATATACATTCCAAAGTTTGATGGGTTAATGATGCTGTCTAAACATCCAACAGGGGAGCTATTTTTAGATCCAAACCTGACAGTTATTGATTGAAAACTGCCTCGGTGGCCAGGGCGAAGCAATGCAGAAAACATGTTGGTACACAGTGTACACGTCCTCCAAAATTTGTTTCGGCAGATGCATTTCACTGTCTTCTTCTAGTCTGACACACACACCCTCACACTCACATGCACACTAATTACAAGCATGTGGGTTACATTGTTGACAAATATGTGTAGCTGTTTCTATTCTTAGGCAGCATTTCCATGATGAGCTGCACCACAAAAGACACCAAAAGTTCATAACGGCACTTAGGGCCACAAAAATACACCCACGCGCGGCACAGACATTAAGAAAGCGTTAGCTGCTCCAGAAGGGCTGTGCTGCAGGTGAAGGCGGCCCTGGCGCCGCCTCCCCAGAAGGGGAAAGGTCCCGGCCCAACCACAGGTCCCCTGCCGGTCAGCACACAGCTGCCTCCCCCAGCCTTGTGGACTAGTGCCCATCTGCCCCAGCCAGCAAGGGCAAGGGTCGGGTATGGAGGAAGGCGTCGTTCAAGGCACCTAAACGGGCCTGGCTGCGGGGGAAGGTGGAGTGGCTGGCGCACTGAACGGGACCTTTCTAGGACACTCGTGTTACCCAGTGATGCTTCCACATGAACCAAAGTAATAAAAGCCCATCTAAAATTTGCTGCCACACCGGAGCATGAACAAGAAAACCAGGCTCCGAAAGACAGGACAAACATTGCACAGGCCTTGGGGCACCAGGGCGTGGAAGGCAGGTAGGTGGGATTACAGCCATGGAGAGCTAGAGCAGCACAGTGGCCAGGAGAGTGAGCTGCATGCCCAGAAGTCCTGGCCTGGAACCACACCTCAGCCACGAACACACTGGGTGTTAAGCAAGACCCCCGCCCTGACCCTCCGTCTCCCCAGCTGCAATATGGGGAAAATACTAAAGATCAGAGGAGGATAATCTGGAAAGCCCGATTCTGCTCTGATCCACATCTGAGGCTTTCCTTCAAGTGCCGCTTCCAAGAGAGGGAGGGGGGACAAGAAAGAGGGTCTTCTCAGCAGTAATCTTCCATGGTTATGGAAGGAGCTCCTCGTGGGGGCCCTCTGGGCACCAGCACAGTCATCTTCTTAGTGCCAGGTTAAGGCTGCTCTCTGCTTCCAGGTATTTAACAACTTGTGATGGGATGTCTCAGCTGTACTTTGGAATTTTATGCTGTGTTTACTGTACTGATAGAAATTCAATAATAAAATGCCAGTACAGTAAAATACAGCATGAAATCCCAAGACATACAAGTTTGAAACAGTTTTAAAAACATCTTTAACAAAATAGACCTGTTGTAACATCTGAGAGGTTAGTTATGGTCCTATTCCTGCTTTTGCCTCTTCACTTCTTCAGCTGCACCACTGAAGAGCTGCGCTTTACAAGCAGGAAAACCATTCTGCAATGAGCTTCTAGGATGGAGGAGCGGGTAGCATTCCTTGCCCCCCATCCCAGGATCTCGGCACCATGCCTGGGTTGCAAGAAGGCAAGGTGGAGGGAGTAGGAGCGGTTTAGAAGGGCAGGACTATCTCTTCCTCTGACATATTGCTGAATCCTCGCAGGTGCCTGGCCGCGCGCACACACACACACACACACACACGCTGCAACAATTTTCCAGCAAGGCCATTGCAGAGAAAAAGCTGTGCAGGTGTCCACGTGGAAGGCCCACAGGCTCCAGATCAGGAGCACAGTCAGCTCTGACAATTTCAGCTTCTCTCATTTTTTCCAATCCTAAATTCTGTGCATTCAGAAAAAATGTGATTTTTTTTTTTTAAAGTTTGCATGGACATTTGTGCTCATTTTTTGCTCTTACCTCCTGTATATATGTATGCAGTTTTGCTTAATATACATATTTTTCAAACAATTTTCCTAATAGAATGAATTCCAATGTTATTTTCACTAATATATGCGTTTCTGTGTTCTTCCTAATAACATGCACGGCGGTGGGGGAACTGGAGAACTCGAATGAAAAATGGGGAGAAGTGTATTTATTTTTCATTCCTTATATTTATATTCCCTCCCCTTATGTATGCATGAAGGTGCCAGAGGAGTGGGGCATCCAGGATGCCCCATTCATGGCAATGGGTCTGTTCTGAGCAGGACTGGCATCAGCTGCAAACGTACAGATCCGGAGCACCTGCATGGCAGACCTTGACTACTGGCCTAGATGCTTACAAGTCTGCACTCTCCCCCCGTTCTCTCAGACCAGACCACAAGGCCCAGCTGTGCCCCTACAGATGTCTGCCACACGGGCAACGCCACTGGGATGCGCCCCTTGGCCAGGGCCAGACATCACTCACCCTGAAGCATCATCGAAATAGAAGAGTCGCTCATTCCTCTTGTTCACCACACTGAGGTAGGAAGAGGCTGCAGCATAGCGAGTGGCACCGTGGGCTCTGCCCGTCTGTCGCTGGTAAAGGTCTCCCACCACGGTGAACACCGTCCCCTTTGGGTAGCACAAGGCAACGTGCAGCCAGTCGCCCCTGATGGCAAAGGAGAGAGAGAGCGCTGAACGCATGCACATTGGCAAAATGTAACCGGGCTGTTAAAAGGAAATCAGCTCCAGCTGAGGGTTTGCTCTTCAGAGGGAAAAATGTGCATGCGTCTTCCAGTCCCTCCTGCCACAAATAGCCACATCTGTAACTGGGATGGCACAGCACCCAAGTGGGCAAAGACCACTTTTGATCTTCAGGGCTCTGAGCTGGGCATCCGGCAGCCACCTCAGGACTGGGTGAGCCGTTGACTCTGGGAAGCCATGACTGGCAAGAAAGCCCTCACCACAGACACTGTCTACCTCTGTAGCCCTGCAAGCGGTGGGGGAGGCCCCTGCGTTCAATGTAAACGTAATGCTGATGTTATGCAAATCAATGTCCTCTTTTTTAGCAATTTGTGAGTGCCCATCCAAAGCAACGTATATTACTATATCATGGCCATGGCAATCTTTCTCAGCCTGCCCTTTGTAGTGAGAGTTTAAGTGGGCCTCAATTCACTTTCAGTGTACGGTGAAGGGGTGATGGGTTCCCAGCAAAATCACCCTCATCCGTATACACAAATCTCCCTGAATAATAATAATACATTGCAGTTACACCTCACTTGTATAACTTGTTTCCCTTTTGTGAGGAACCCAAGATGACTTTACAGCTCCAATTTTATCCCACAACAACCCTGTAAGGTAGGTTAGGCTAGGAGAAGCAACCCACCCAGAGTCCACCCACTGAGATTCCTGACTCAGTCAGAACTAGAACCCGGATCTCTCAGGTTCAGGTCTCTTACCGCCACACCACACCGGCTCATTTTGTTAAGAACAGTCACACAAGGCAGGCGGGAATCAATCTCAGGACCTCACATCCCTGTTCTCTGCCTTCCTTTCAGGCTCACCATAGTTACCATCACAAGCAGGGTATAAACCCGGCTTTAGACCAGGACCAGCAACTAAGTGGTGGAAATATGGCTCAGAAAACCCTGAACTGCGAGGCCTTTTCAGCAAACTAAATTCCCAGAATTCATACAACTTGAGGAAGACTTTCCAGAAAATGTTTTGGAAGGTTACAATTAATAGGAGGGAAAACCGCATAAGGCTACATTGCTTTGATAATTTTCTGGCCCCAATTCATTTCCAGAACTGCCATGTTTCACTGTTCTTCTGTGCAGTCAGATAACAATGAAGAGGGTAAAAGTCACTGTGACCTGTATTTTGATAATAGTCTTCTCCCAAATCCATATCTTCGAATTTTCTCTATTTTTCAGTACCTCCCCTAGTGAATTTTTGCCCTTGCTCTGCCTTTTGGCAAAGCTTTTTAAAATATTCGTGACTGGCTTTAGATGAGAGACAGGCAGCCTGCTGTCCCCCAGACATAACTGTACAGCATCTTCCACTGCTTCTGACATCCGACTATGCTAGCTGGGGCTGATGGGATTTCTTTCCATTCAGGATGCAGCAAAAACATCTCTATCTACACTTCATTTTTTCTCTGCCAAAATATCCCCCTCATTGTGGGATCATTTCTGGGCCTGGGGGGTGTGGGTGTGGGGGGTGCACTCAAGATTTGCTTTAAAAGGCCGCATGAAGCGCAACATGCTTCTCCCACTCTGCAACATAGCTGAATGGCTGGTCTTGGCTGTCTAACGTACAGCATCTCAGAGGAGGAAAGAAGCAGGCTGAGGCACTGCCAGGATGTGCCGTATCTTGGCAGCGGAGGCTTCTTCCCCTCTCCACCCGTAAACCCCTTCTGCCAGGTCACTTGTCCAAGCTCAGGAAACCAGCTGGAGCACGTCTTTCCATGCTGGCTGCACGGGTGGAACAAGGGAGAACAGAAAGAGGATCTCCGGGGCTCTGCTACCGACCTCGGATCTGAACAGAATTAAGGTCCCCGAGATGCTGTCTAGGAGCCATAGGAATGTGCTATCCATCACCAAAAACCAACTCTTATGCTAGATTTTTAAATTCACTCCTCCTTTAGCTCCACCATCCCACTGATGGTGAGTCAACTCATTTTGGCCAATAGTGCATAGCACTTGTAAGGGAAATTCTTCATTCTTCATCCAACTTTTCTGTTCTGTTCCATTCCACTCTCTCACTTTCAACAGATTCTATTTTTATTTAGCACTTTTCCTCTGAATGGCAACATCCAAACTGTTGTAACATTGCTAAATCATTGCCTAATGTCCTGCACTTGAGAACATCACAGCAGTTCCATCCTCAACAACGACACACACTTCAGATAATGGAGCCGATAAAAATAAGACATCCTTGCAAAACGACACACAGAAACAATAACGCCTTGGATTGGGGTTGTTCTCAGAAAATGCAAAGACACATTTGCACATTTGCCTGAACAGGTCCCAGGAGCAGCTAGTCCAGAGTTCCATCTGCAAATTTCTCTGTGAAGGAGACCCGATGGACTCCCTCAAGTTTTGAAGTCTGATCAAACACCTTAGGAAAATGCCATTCGTCTTCTATGAACCTGGGTTACAGTTTTAACCCCTCCAAGTTTTGGGAGTTGTGCTATTCAGCTGTTCAGAAATGACCCTAATTCGCAAACAACTGTTAACAGTCTGAGGTGTTTATAAAGGAGATTCTTTTCCTTACCCACCAGGAAACTGAGCTTGGGGAAGGGGACAGGCCCACAGAGGGAGCGTAAGCATCTGCAGCCCAGGTGGAAAACCCCATGGGCCAGATGAACTCTGTAGGGTGGAGCTCTCCAGCCTCGCATGCCCCTCGCACATGTGGTGGCAGTGACAGCTATGTGGATGCGGCAGTCTGTATCCAAGAGACCAACACGGCTTTCCTGGTGTTACTGCAATCTTTCCCTTGCTGTCAGGGGAACACAGGATTTTAATTTCACTGCATAACAAATAGGACAGGTGGCTGAGCAAGGACCCTCAAGAAAGTTCTCCAGAGGTCATTTTATGCAGACACTAGTCAGAACCCCAACCGCAGGCTCCAGAATGGCTTTTGGCTCTGGATAGTCCTTGGGGCTGCCAAGAGTTCTTTTCATCCTCCTCATTCAGCCCTTCCCTAATCATGCCAAACAGAGAAGATTGCTCATCAGGTGTGTACTGGGAGGTGGGGCAGAGGAAGCAACTCTGGAAGCCGGGCATGCCTGCAGCAGGCTTGTTCAAGCCTCGTCTTATTATCCCTGCTTTCCCTCCCAAGTACATCACCGGCAAAGAATTTAATCACTGTGTGATTAACAGCGTAAAAAGCAAGGAAGAACAACACTATAATCAGTGGAGGCTCATGGAACCCAAGCTCCCCAGCAAGGGCTGGGATCACTACAGTTCACTCAAAGATGGAACTAGACAGTGAGCAGAGATCCAGGCTGGGAATGGTCCCTTCCTACCCTGTCCCTCTGCAAAGAGAACAAAAACCAGACCCTGGCCAGGGAGCAGGCGCAGCGGGGAGAGGCTGCGTGCAGAAGGACTCAGCACCTGCCTCCACTCGCTCATCGCTTCCAACTGCCCTGTCGCAGATTGCTTTGTGGTCATTCAGAAGAGACTTGGGCCAGAGAAACTGAGCATCCGTATTCTAATTCAAGAAAGCAAATTATATTCCCAGCCAAACTGAAGCCTGGAGCAGAGGGGGAGTGAGCAAGCGAGCAGAAGAGGACACACACAAATCTGCATTTGTCTTGGTCAGTCGTTTTTGGCCTCATCCTCTCAGGGCTCTTCAAATACGCTGAGGAAGAGCTCTCTTTCTTCTTATTGAGTTAAACGGGCATTTCTAAAACAACATTAAAAACACAGCAAACTGGAAAAGGGGCTAAGTGATGGGTGGCTCTCCTAAGCCTAAGACAGTTCATGGTCCTGGCAAGAAAACTGAATTTGTGACTTTGCTGGTCCACAACTCACAGGCCAGAATTAGACTTTGCAGCAGGGGTGGGTAACTGATGACCCTCCAAATGATGTTGGACCGCAATTCCCACGAGCCCCTAGGATTGACTATCCTGGCTAGGTGTGATGGAATTGTACTCTCAACAGCATCCATAAGACCACAAGTTGTCCAGTCCCATCTTATGAGGCGACACCTTCTTGTCTTCCTTGGCTCCCCCATAATGGCCTTGTACTACTCAAAGTGCGCCAATATATCCGCATTCTCCCTTTCGCCCTGCCTTGAAGAGCAGCCCATGAAGTGGCATAAATGGCACAGTTATATAGGGCAGGCGGTCATGGCGCATGCTTTGCACTACTAGACGTTCTTACAGGAGGCAGCAGGTCCTGCTGAAAAGCGCAGGCCATCCAATAGCCTTAGCCGCCTACATGGGTCACAGAAATTACAGCAACAAGCATAAGAAAAATATAGTATAAAATCCCCGATATACAAACTTTAAAAACAATTTAGGGCAGCTTTTGAAAGCCTGTTATAGTATGATGCTGCTCCTGATCAAGAGAAATGGCACAAATGTGCTATCATACGCGGACAAATGCCTGGGAATAGCGGACCTGGCACTGGAAAAATGACCATGCTGCGCCAGATGGGCTGCAGTTGAGAGAGCAACCTAAAACTGGGAGGCCACCACTGAGAAGGCCTTCTCCCTGTTGCCACCTCTCATCTTCCCTCAGAGGAAGGTCTCTGATATGCATCATGGCCTCTAGGTGCATATATAACAGAAGGAAAGATCAGTCAGGTCGTGTGGCCGCAGAAGGCTTCATACATTCAAACCAGGTTCTTCAGTTTGGCTCAGAAACATCTCCCAGGGCAAACGGGCCAGAATTGCCGCTCTGTGCTCAGAACATCTGGTCCCTGCCACTCGTCTGGTTGCCACATTTTGCACAAGGTGCAGCTTCTGAAAGCAGCCAGCCAGCCTTTGTCAGTTTCTCAGCCACCGCATCATACCAGCTCTTTCAAGGTTACGCTCTGGCTCTGTGCTGACCTCTACCACCCCAGCGCGTTCCACTGCCTAAGGCCAAGGCGGCAAATCTAGGTTAAGCATTTTAATATCTGCATTCCTTCCCTCCTCGCATTCAGCATTCTGACACGTCATACTGCCACAATTTTGGCCAAGCAGCCAATTACAGACGCCTTCGGCTCTTTTGTTCTGCTTGGTTAGTTTAATCTTAACTGACTTTGCAAGGAACCAGCTAAGATAAGCTCCTTGCAAGGGTCTCTGGTTAGTGTTGATACTGCCACTTCAAGATAGAGTGGGAGCACTGGTCTTCCCTGCCCTTTACATGGCAGAGATAACTCAGAGGGCTTAAGATAAGAATCAAGGGTGCAGACACACCAAGTAGCCTCTGTATCCGCAGCCTCTTATCCCGAGTTCAGAAGCAGAGTTGCTATTTTTTCCAGAAAAAACCAACGCTACTCTGCATCACAGATTTGCAATGGGCAAAGTTCACTCACAGGCCTTTCCCCGGTCTCGCCAACACTCCATCTCACAGGTGCCAGACTTTAAAGATGGTGCTTCCACACCATCCGAATACGCATCAACAGCAGCGATTCACTTATGGGAGGGTGGGGAAGGGTGTGCTCAGACACACCACTGGTGGGGGAGTTCAGACCCAATGCAAAGCAGCCTTCTCCAAACTAGCATCCCCTGAAGAGCTAAGAGATACAACTCCCATTTGCTATTGCTGTTGCTATGTGCTGTCAAGGCACTAACTTGTGGAGACCCCGAGAACAAGCATCCCCCAAAATGCCCTATCCTTCACAGTCCTGCTCAGCTCTTGGCAACTCAAGGCTGTGGCTTCATAGATGGAATCGATCCATCTTATCTTTGGTGCTCCCCCTCTGCCTCCAACTTTCCTGAGCACTGTTCTCATTATTGACTACAACTCCCACAGCTAGCTGGGAATGATGGGGCTTGTTCAACACAGCTGGAGAACACCAGGCTGGAAAGGTTAGGTAAGAGTGGTGGACTAGAGCCAGGCCAAATCCCCATTCAGCCATAAGGCACGTGGGTGAGCTTGGCCAACTGTGAGGGCTGCTTGCTCTCTTTCTCCCTGCCTTGGGGATAAAAGAGGGAGCATTCGGTAGTGGATTTGGGACTCTCACAGGGGCAGTGCTAGCCCTTTGTATTAGCAGGGATGCTGATGCCCCAGTCAGATAGCCACATTGCCTCTGATTTTAGCTGCAGTCTTCACCCAGGCTGGGGTGCAATTATCATGACCTTCAACAAGAGGTTATTCCCATCAGAATACAAAGTATTTGGGGGTAGCAAAGTCTTGAACAGGCAATTAGCTTAAAAAAAAAAGACTTGCTCCTGGTAGAAAGGTAAACAGCTAGGAGTAGTTTGCAAGGATGGAGAACCACAACTGTTTCCTTTTGTGTTTGGACTGTCCTTGGGGAGGTGGCTATGGGACGGTCATAAGGAGCACCTGCACTTCCCAACTCCCCAGTGCACCACTAAAGGAAGACCGTGTTTTAAGGGAAACATAAAACAGCTTCTCTTGATGTTTTAGCCCACCAGCCAAGTGTCATCAAACATGCAGAGGCTTATTAGCAACATGGAACATTTAAGCTTAATGGCCATAGAATGGTAAATATCATTTTTATCACTTTGCCTTCCTTGACATTTACTTCCAGAATCACAGACCAACCTGGCTAATTATTTTACTGCACGGGGCCCAACGAGTTGGAAAATGCTATTCATTTTGCCCCTTGAAAGCAAACAGAGACAAAAGATCACACTGATGTGCACGTCTTGGCTTGTTGTCCCAAGCGCTTATCTTGGTTTGTTCCTTGCCTAGATTTGCAATCAGAACTTGTTGGTTCTCCTACTGACAGTCTCCCCTTAAGTTTTGAAGTCTACTATCAGACCTTTTTGCAAACAGGTCTTCCATTCAAGCCGAAGGCACAACCTACTTTACAAACAAACTCAGGGATGCATGCGACACAACAGAGAGAGGATGTTGAGCTTGCCGTTATGCTGGTCAGTCGGCCAGCCAGCAGAAAGTGTCTGCTGTACAAGCTCCCTAGGATCTGGACTTCAGCGAGCAAAACACCTTCCTCTCATGCAGCATGCTGGCTAGGAAGTGGCACCAAACTATTCCAAAGGGTTTGCAGGAGGTGACTGTACCCTGAGCGCTTCAAGTTCCCCTTGATGGTTCATGTTCCAGTAGCAGAGGAGGCCCATTCAAACGAGAAGCAAGGCCCTGCAAACTGTACTTGAACATTGCAGTGAGAGCAACCTAGATGGAAGGGAAGGTTTATGGAGAACAAGCTCCACCCAGGCCAGCCTGCAGAAGTCCTACTCATGAGGAGGGCCTTGCTCACAAGGAGATCTTTACTTTGCTTGGCCACAGGTTTAGCTAGTATTGTTGGGTGCAGGCATTCAGGAGAGCTGCGTGGAGGAGCACACCATCCTCCCCGAATTCTACTCAGTATTTCCCCATTTGTCATTGGCACTGACTAGCAAAGCGATGCTGCTCAGAAAACCATCCCTCCTCTCTTGCTCTGACCTTCTGGAACTTCAGTGGATTTTTTGGCCCAACTACAGCAGAGGAGTTAATCACACAAGTGTTCAGTGTCAGGATTACGAATGACCTCAGGTACAGTCTAAATCCCTGTGTTAAAATTCTTTATTCCCCCTGTGGCCTGTTCTTAGCCAACACTGAATATTTATTCCAGATACACTATGGCTCCCTCACTGAAATGGCATGATCCCTCACTATCTCCGTCCACTGGGATAAAAATAACTTATAATGATGCTATCAAACTGTACTTTGCAACACTCTACTTTGCAAGGAGATGGCTATTGAACGCATCCATCACTTTCGCACAATTGGCATTTTGTGCGTTCTTCCCTGTGTCCAAAAGCAACTGATGTTAATCATGTTAATCATCAAGCGTGGTGCTTGTACAGTCTCCTTCACCAACAACCCTAAAACTTAATGCAATGGAAGGACCTGTTGAACCAGGTAGAAAGACCTTGACTTATCTAACTTTGCTGGTATCCAAAATCTGTTCCTCCTCCCATTGCAAAAGTAACAGCAATGGGCCACTGAAAGCAAAGACAAAAGTCACTTTAACATGGGAAAGGACAGAAACCGGGAGTGGCTGGACACACTAGTCAATGCCAGCTATTTGAGGAGGACAAGCAATCCAGAACAGCTTCCAGAAACAAAGAAGCTCCTGCGCTGACCAGAGGGTGGGACTGAGTGGCCTGGCTGGTCCCTTCCCATTCTACTACTCTATGACTCTAAGCACTGGAGAGCTTCATAATGTTCTAGTCCTTAATGGCATATCAACAAATCATTTCTAGAAGTTTTCACCTTTTCTGAAGACCTTTAGAAGACCTCCCCAAAATATTTTGCATCACAACAGGGAGTGATCTATTGTTGCTGGGAAAATTTCTTTCTTTCCAGCTGCTTTGAAGATTGCAGCTGAACTCATGGGGAAATGGGAAGTCTGGGAACCGGGGTGCTGAATGACAGCATGTTCCCTGCGCCTGAAGAAGTACCGCTGGGGCATCCCTGCGCATCCTGGTTCCACTACACCACTGACTGCAACATTTTGTTACAGGTTCGAGACCACCAGCTGCACCTGAAAAAAGGCTGATACCTTTTTATCTTTCTGATTCTCTCAGCAATCAGCTTCATGGTGTGATCCCAGGCTCTAGCAGTATGAAAAAGCCTGTGTGTTCAAGGGTGTGTGTGTGTGTGTGTGTGTCTCCCCATCCACTTTCTCCACACCAGGCTGTCACATCTCCCCTTGCTCACCCTTTTTCAAAGCTAAACAGGCCCAGTATTCACAGGGGAGCTGCTCCAGCAATCTTGCTACCATGTCCCAAGCATTGTGCTAGATTGCTCAGTGGCTGGATAGAAGGAAGTGAGAGCGGGGAGTAGGACCATTTCCCGAGTCCTGCTGAAAAAGCAAGCATTTCCCCCTTCCCCCCTCATCCCCTTTCCCTTATGTATCACGGCTATTAAGATTACAAGCCAATGGGCAGGGACTGCCTTGTTTTCCTGGTTGTATGCAAGCTGCTCCAAGTCCCTTTTTCCGCTGAGGTGCAGGATAAAAAATACTTCGCATCAACAAATCAACAGAATGCTTGGGAATTATGCACAAAAAGTGGGCATTTGTTTACCTCAGACAGAAAGGAGAGGTGATGTATACAATATGATCAAACATGCAGCAGATCAATAGAATTTTTTTTCCCTAACAGGGTGCCTTCCTAGTTTTACGTAACAGAAAACAAAGCAGACAAACATGGAGTCTGGGGTGGAGGAAGGGACCAGGGTATGTTATGTTCCATTTCTAAATTATTTCAGAAGGGAAAAAGCAGTGTGTTGGGGGCAGTATCTGTCTATACACATATGCACTAGCCTTCCATCAGAGAGGAATCAACTAGTATTTCCAGGGTTAAAATGACAAGGGGAAAAACAAAACCCTACGTAGAGAGAGATGGGAAATATGAGTACAGCAGCTTACATAAACCAGGCATGCCAAGGATTGCTTGATCTTGAGGCCAGAATGCCAACAGTAACTTGTGTTCCTTTCCAAAATATACTTACGGGAAGGAGAAACAACTTTGCACATCAGAGAGATGGCAGCAAGCATTAAAAACAGAGGCAATCCTACCCCCCGTCACCACACACCCTTTTTAAAAGCAGTTTTGACTAGGCCAACCTTGGACCAAATAAATAAACTAGCAGAAATCTAGAACTGCACTAAAGTTAAAAGCAAAGCTGTGCAACGTCCCAGCAAAGGATCCAGAAGCCACCTCAACCCCTTCTCCATGGGCTGGTACCTATTGAAGTTGATTGGATACAGGATGACATCTTCAGGTGCTCTGCCATCCCACTGGACAATGTAGGCTTGCTCCAGCATCACCACTGGCTGGTACTGCTGGTAGGACACCCCTCTGTGCACTCCCTGGAGCCTCAGGGGATGGGAGTGGTATGCAGCTCTGGCAATGGATAAGGTCAGATTCTCAGGACGCCTGGCTTGAATATAGAGCTGAAAGAGAAATGGGGGTGGGGAAGCGGGATGCACATTAGAGCTAGCCAAGCTCAGCCTGCACATATGCATTTGATCAGGAGCATACCCTTCCAGTGTCTTTGCCAGCACAGAGCTCGAAGCATGCAGAGCTGAAGCCAGTGGGGCCCTGCCAACCTCAACAGCAAAAGAGCAATGGAAATAGCAACTGGTAAACCAGATTTCCCCACCCTGCGCCCTCCAGATGTCTTGAACTACAACTCCCAGAAGTCCTCAGCCAGCCACACATCTGAAAGGCACCGGGTTGTGGTAGATCGGGTTCTACACAGGTCACAGAGGTGGCATAAAAAGCAGAATGCTGCTCAGAAAAATAAAATGGCCTGTGACTGGTGCAATGCTACAGAGAAAGAACTTATAAGAACCAGTTTCAGATATCACAATCACGCCACACTCAAGGCTTGAGCGTGGCCTGTTGCTGCAACATGGGTTACCATGCTGTCTGAACCCGGCAACATAACCAGCCATGACGATCGACCATGCCCTTGGCACAAGCAGTTGTTTGAGAACTGCAGGGCCTGTCATGTTCTTGTCTGGCCCAGAGAGTTAGCAAACCATTCCAGAAGAGCCCATGACGTGTGATGTGTGAACCCATGCCACATCTTTTGAGCTGAACCTTCGAATGCAAGCACATCACATTGGCACCAGATTCTGCAGCGCAGTAGAGAATGGGCATTGAATTATCCCAAGGCAGCCTGAGCAGAGCTGCCCTTCACAGGGCTCAGTCTCCTCATAGTCACTGACCCGGCCCAATGGCTGAGTACATGCAAGAGCTCCCCAGTTCAATCTCTGGGGATCCACAGCCCAAGAGAGCAGTGTGTGGGCCGGGTGAGCAGAAAGTAGATCTCCAAATGATTCGCATGTCAGTTCCCAACACTCCTGACCATTGGCCATGCTAACATCTTTTGCCCCCTCTGGTGTAGACAAACCACACCAGATGGATAGTGGTTCAACGTAACATAAACCTACTTTCTGTGTCCCTTACAATGCGGCTTGCGAGTATCGCTGCAGGCGTGAACAGTGTGCTTCTGTGGAGGGCGCAGATCTCTGCACACAAGACAACATGCACACTGCTCTGAAAGTTCTCTGCAGATAAATATGCCAGGCCATATTCATGCAGAACTTTTGCACACAGTCTGGATCTTCTGCACTGCCACAGAATGGCAACCTGCACACATTACTAACAGCTGTAGCTTTGGGCAAGTGGACTAGTAAAGACATCGTGGCCTTCTGATTTCCAAGACTGCAACAGCAGGTCAAAATAAAAGTGCCACGCCTATAGGTAGATTAATGAGAGCCAGTCTGACATAGTCAAAATAGTACTGGGCAAGATCCAGGCAGACCCGGGTTCAAACCTCTACTTTCACCAAGAGATCTTGGGAGAATCATCCTGCTTCAACCTAGCCTACCTCACCGCATCATTGTGAGGATCAAGTAGGCATGAGAGCCTCGACACCCACTGTAGCTCCTTGGAGGAAGGACAGGGTAAACATGAAGAAGGGTCTTCCTGGCTGGACAATATGGAACTAGTTCCATTCCTGTGATGTGCTGAACCACAGAGGGTGGCTGAAATAAGCCCCTAACTGTTAATATAAAGTCCCTGGAGAAATGATTACCATGTAAAACTACTATACAGACTCAGCATATTCCCTGGAAGATGTAAGTGGGCGGGTGAGGGGGTGGAATCAAAAACATCATCAACAAAAGATCACAGTTCAACTGATGTATTTGTTTCAACTATAAATCACAACACATTCTAAATAAAGCTTCATGTTTTTTAAGGCATGGACAAATAGGAGCTTCTATACTTTTCAAGCTGCTTCACAGGGGAGGTTTGCACTCCCATAGACTGACACGCTAAGACTCCAGGCAAATCAAATGCCATATACATTAATTTGAGCAGAAAAGGACTTCCATATGAAAATCTACTCAGATTGCTTCTAGAACAATAAGCCAGGTCTTGGAGAGGTAGAAGGACAGAGGTAGGTTAGCTCCAAGTATTTTTAAAGAGGCACTCTCCAGATCAGCAACTTTCCCAAACTGGAATGGGTTCGACCTGATGGATCCAACCATCCCTCCAAGCGAGGAGCTCTAGTCTTGCAACTGGCATTCCAAGCAGCAAGTTATCTGCAGGTCCTTCTGGCCTTTCAGAGGTTTTAGCCTACAACTCCTACCTGCCCAACCCAAAGAGGAAGCAGTGAAGACCGATGGGAGTTGCAGGTCAAAACAGCTGGATGCAGGTCAGGGCCAAGGTAGGCACCTTCTAGAATACATCTCCCATAAGCCCTACCTGCATAGCCAGTGGTCAGGGGCTGGGAGTGCTGTGGTCCACCACGTCATGCGAGAAGCACCAGGTTGCTTACCCCTTACGTAGAGGGGTGCTTAGATGGCTACAGAGGGAAGTGGGGGGAACCGTGTGAGAAAGGGTGCTTCCCACCCTTGCGGTAGGTCTTTGGAGAGATGACTCCATATTATACCTACACCTCAGTATCCTCTGGATGGAACAGCCCGTGAGCCCAAGCCAGCCCAGAGATGGAGGCAGCAGCAACTGACACAGTTTCCATCTTTCCTCAATATTCCTGCAAAGCCAAAGGCAGGGGGAGTTTTGGCAGGACTCTTGCCCTGTAAACTGTCGCGCAACAGATAGAAACTAACATGCACATCTTTTGCCAGCAACAAAGTGCTGGCGGAGCAGCAGCTTTTCTTGCTAAGTCCTGTTTGCCCTGCAGCTGCTAAAGCCCACAAGCTCTGCAAAACACTCACACAGCAATCATCTTAGTAGCAGTGAAATATGTGAGTGAGCCTCCAGCTTGTGTTCATAAACAATTAAAATCATGGGAGTTCAGCTGGGAAAAGCAGACACAAGAGAAGGAGCCCAGCAATGACTGCTTCTTTGAGAACAATGCAGCAACTGCTGCATGAAGCACTGAAAAAGGAAGTAGCAAGGGATAGTTTTGTGGTTGCTTAGAAATACTCCTAGACTGACTTCATTTCCAGCTGTGGCCAACACATGCACAACTCCAAGGACCATAATCAAGACCGTTTCCCACTCTTCTAGTGCATTGCTCATTTCGAAGCATCAACGGTTAGACCTGCATGCTAGCTTTTCAGTATTTCAATCAGAATGACTGGTCAGCCTTAACTTGCTCTGCCAAAGATGATTAAAGTTTGCCACTAGGTAGATGGAGTCCTGAAGTTAACCTGGTCGAAAAGAAACAATCATAAATGGCCGGGGGAAAGTCCCACAAGCAGACATTAGAAGCACATGTTGCCATTTTTCTGGCTGTTTGTGCATGACTTTTAAAGTGCCCAAACTCTTGCAGCCCAAGATCCATTTGGAGAAATTCTTGGGGGCCACATCCCACTGGGGTGGGCAGGGCTGAAGGAACAAGGGGTGAGGCAAAAGCGAAGAGGGAGGCCTAAGACCAGCAACTTCTAGCTCCAAAGCTCTTGCTGTCAGTAACTGGGCCTAGGAAGAAGCATTCCAACCTTTTGGAGCAGAAGAAGCTGACAAAGCCAGAGAACCACTAAACAGTTGGTGGTCAGAGAAAGAGGCCTGGCTTTCTAGGGATCCCTGAGTGGGATGCCAAGCTGGCCCCATTGGTCAGGGATCCCACAAAAGAGAACTCTAAAGCACGACAGAGAAACACACAGCACATCCTAGCCAATCAGACCAGCAGCGACAACATAAGAGTTGCACTTTGGAGGACGAACAGATTGCATGGGGAAAGATGGGCAGGAAACATTTTTGGGTGCTCTCCTTTAGGCTTCAGTCTAATCCAGCAGGGCTCTTCTTAAGCTCAAGTGTCCGTTTACACAGGACAGGTGTGGAATGCCAACTTCTTTGACTTGTGGAAGCTTTCCACATTACTTGGTCTACTGAAGATCTACTGCAGAGCCCTTGTACATAGAAGGCGAAAGGGGCAGGGGAGGGAGTACTCTGGGACGCAGTCCATTGGTAGCTCTGATGCACTCCTGCCCTGTGCAAGCGATGCAGCACACAGAAGGTCAAGATGGACAAGCTGCCCCTCTAGTACAGCCAGTGTACTGGAAAGTGTGTGTGGTGCAGTGTTGGGCTTGGGCCTCAGAGGTCCAGGTTCTAGTCCCCCCACAGTCACAAGAGCTCTCTTGGTCATTTGGACCAGTCAGTGGATGTCAACCGAACTTACCTCACAGTACTGTTGGGAGGATAACATGGAGAGAAGGAGAAAGCTGCCTGGGTTTGTTGCAGGAAAAAAAGATAAAATATAAACGGAGGAGGGGGCAAGCTTCACAGAATGTGAAGAGTTGGAAGTGACCTTCCAGGTCACCCCATCTGGCTCCCTGTTCATTGAAAGATCCTGTAACTTCCTCAAAGTTTCTCCGTAATAGTAAACCACTGACACTCATAGAAATATATGGCAGTAGGGTTGGAAGGGGCCAAGAAAGCCATTGGGTCCAACCCCCTGCTGTTGCTGACACCAATTTACACCATCCCACGCAGATGGCTGTCCAGCGGCATCTTGAATGCCTCAAGTGTGGGAGAGGCCCAGGGTAATGCATTCCATTGCTGTGCTATCAGGAAGTTCTTCCTGATATCTAGCTGGAGTTTGGCTTCCTGTAACCTGAGCCCGTCATTCCATGCTCTGCACTCTGGGATGCTCAAGAAGAGATCGTGGTCTTCCTCTTTGTGACAACCCTTCAAATGCTTCAAATGTTTTCCTATCTCCCCTCAGTCTTCTCTTCTCAAGGCTAAATATGCCCAATTCTTTCAATCTTTCTTCATAGGGCTTTGCTTCCAGTCCCTAGATCATCCCCATTGCCTTCCTCTGAACTCTTTCCAGCTTGTCTGCATCTTTCTTCAACTGTGGTTCCCAGAACTGGACACAGGACTCCAGATGGGACCTAACCAGTGCCAAATAGAGGGGATATAGTACACCACATGATCTAGAAGTCATACTTCTATTAATGCAGCTTAAAATAGCATTGGCCTTTTTTGCAACCACATCATATTGTTGACTCTCATTCAGCTTGTGATCTACAAGAATTCCAAGATCCTTCTCACTTGCAGTATTGTTGAGGCAAGTATTCCCCATCTTGTAACAATGCATTTGTCCCCCGTCCCCCCCGGTGCAGAACTTGGCATTTGTCCCTATTGAATTTCATTCTCTTGCTTTCAGCCCAGTGCGCCAAGCTATCAAGTTAGCCTAGGATGCCTGCAACATACTTTAAAAGGCACGGCACAATAACATGTAAATTGTGAGAAGAATACCTGGATCGTGTGTGTGTGTATACCTACCCTCATATGCACTTGGACAAAATTCAGGCCCAGCATAACAACGGTCAAAACATGCATTGACTGAACAGCCATTTCACCTGCCTGTTCCACTGATGAATATAGAGTCTTGTCTCAAGGAGGGGAAAGAAAAGCAGATTTGGTAATGGAGTTTCCAAGATCAAAGCAAACCAAACAGTTTCGTGATGGTCTATGAGTGGATCAGTCCTTTTATGCCTTTTCTGGATTAAAATTCTGACCACGCACAGAACACGAGTCTGTCTAAAATGAGCCAGATACTGCTCTGCCTTTAGCCATGCCATTTTGAAAGCTAGAGATCTGCACTCTATTTCAAAATAAATACCTCTCCTGCACAAATGCCAGCTTCTCATATATTCCCTTCATCTAGGCAAGCTCTGAACTGAAATTAATCACCCAGTTTAGATGCTGATTGGATGGGAAAATCTGGTAAAGTGAAGGGACAGATCCCAGAGAAAGTGACTGTTTGTTCTTGCTTCAAGTCAGCCAAGGAAAGTTTGTAGGATGGAAAAAGGGTCTCACTGTGTGAAGTGCCATAATGAAAAGAGGATATATAAATAGGCCAAAAAGAAAAGGCACAACAAAAAAGAAATGGTCCCACTTGTTTGTACAGTGGTAAATATCATGGTGTATTGAGTAGCTTGATGCCGTTTCTTTTGCCAGAGCGAAGGGGAGTGCTGTAGCTTAGGGGGCAGAACACCAGCTTTGCATGTGGGTGGTCCTAGGTTCAAGGCAGGGCCGGGAAAGCACCCTGTTGGGAATTCTGGAGAGCAGTTGCCACGATGTAGGCTGGGTTGGGCAGCTTAGGGTCCCCAGAAGGTTCAGGCCCATCAGCTCTAACCAGCACAGCCAGGGATGGAGGCTGATAGGAACTGTAGGCCAAACTATCCAGAGGGCCCCATGCTGACTGTCCCTGGCATAGACCATACTAGACCAGATGGACCAATGATCTGATAATGAAGATAATCTCAAATCTCCCTCAAAACAACCATGTGCTGTCTGAAAACCAATCCACAGGGGTGCCAAATCCAAGCCTCCTTTGGAAGAAAACGGCACGATCAAGGCACCACAACCAAGAAGGCCCTGTCTGAAGTAGTCAGGCCACTGCACACCAGATGGTGAGAAGGGCATCTGAAAATGACCCAAGCACAGAGCAGGTCCCTATACAAAGAAGATTCTCCTTAATCCATCACCGTACACGGACATGCAAATCAATTTCCATGTTTCAAATGGGTGCTGCAGGCATGGGAACAGGCAGAGCTGTGCGTTACATCTCAACCTCATGGGACCACAGAAAACGTACACAGCGCAATGAGTACAGAATTCGGCTGGCTGACCATGCAATTGTCAACCATCATTGCAAAGTTGTTATTTTTTTAATGTTTATATTCCCCTTCAGGTAAGAACATCCCCAAACGTTTTGAACATGACCGGTTTCTTAGGCAGATACCAAAGTCCCTGGGGCATCAGCCGCGGGTGCAGATGCGCATTTTGTCATTCTGCATATGCTGCTAGAAGCCCTGACATATGCCTAGAACTGTGCACATCAAGCATCCTAAACAAGACACATGGAATGGGAGCACCTTTCACATCGCTTCTGTAAGCACGTGGGAAACCTAGAAGCTGGAAGAGTGGTCAGAATTGATCCAGAGTGAATAAAGCAAAGGTGTGGAACTTTCTTCAGACTAGGGACTGAATTCCATCCCATGTGGCCAAAACTATAGGGCTAGAGCCAGAATAGTTACATGTTTTCACTTAGAGCAATTCCTGCCAGTAACCAAGCCTTGAGAGAGGCGTTTCAACATCATGGGATGAGGGAAAGCAGCACAAAAGTTAGGAAAGCACCCAGTGATCAGTGGTCAGGGGAAAGGGCCTTGGCCTTCTGGAGAAACCTGGAGGACCCGACTGGGACCTGCAGGTCTGTGTCCATCCTCCCTTGGAATAACAGCCACCATGCAAAACGGCCTGGCAAGAGGCAGCTCTTCTGTGCAGCCTAACTTACAAACTACTGATGAGCAGATGTCAAAAAGCTTGCACAGAGGCAGGCAGCGAAGAAGGCGTTAAGCCTGTCGCCTTGCTTCCTCTCATTCACACTCTCCTGGATGTCCATTTCTCCAAAATAAATGTATTTTTAAAAGGCTTTCCTCAAGCTTGGACAGCAGTATGAAAACACGCTGCTATCAACTGAGTACAAATAAAGCACACTTTTGCCATGACCTACATGCTCGCCATACAAAATAAATCCTGCAAAATTATGCTAATTGCTGAAATTTGCATTTATTTGCTTATTTTGTCTCATGCTGTCAGGATCATTTTGTCCAATAAAGGAACTTGGAATCAAGCCATCTTCCTAGATGCATGATGGAGAATTCTCTAGAATAGGTCTATCGCAATGAAGCTGCCTTATACCATCAGATCACTGGTCCTCTAGCCCAGGATTGCACAGCTGACCTGAGCTATTGCCCTCTGAGGTCTCTAACAGAAGGTACTTCCCAGCAAAATCTTTATCATTGATACAGGCAAACATATAACCCACCACACACAATTCACATGCAACACAATCTACATTTGGGGACCGTCGGGGCAGTGGGGCAGGAAATCCTCTGTGTGTGTGGTTTTGTTTTTTGTTTTGTTTTAATCTACCTTTTTACATCTTTCCCCCTTTTCCTTCCCTTTCCCCCACCTTTCCCTTCATTTCCTTTCCCCCTTGTGGTTGAAGGACAGAGGAAGGTATTTTAAGTGTGGAAGGTTTGTGTAGTGTTGGATTAGTTCGATCAATAGAGAGGTTTGTTGGAGATTGTTTAATTTGGAGTGGGGTTGAAAGACTCTGCTGGTTATTGCTGGTAAGCTAGGAAGGTTCAGGTGTGGTTGAATACTCAAAGTTGTATTGTGCATAGGGGTTCCCCCCCCTTCTTTTCTTCCCTCCCCCTTCCTTTCTCTTCCCCCCTTTTTATTTACTATTATTTTTTTTTCTCCTCCTCCATTTTGGTTTTATTCTGTTTGATTTTGTTTAGTTGACTTTGTGGCTTTTATTTTGGTTGGTAATCCTTGGGGAGCATGAAAGACACATGCATCACAGTGGTTACAGGTAGGGGGATGTATGATGATGGGGGTTGGACTGGCCGAAGAAGAGGGGACAGATGTCTTACTGCTATCCCCTTTTCTGGTTCATCCCCCAGCCGGATGGTCCCTGGCAACCATGCCGGTTTGCTCTCAGGCCTGGTGGTGCTGCTAAGCAGTGCTAGGTCAGCACATGATAAAATCTCACTGATCCACGATTTAATCATGGGTGAGGGAGCTGGCCTGGCCTGCATCACCAAGAGCTGAGTGGGAGAGTTGCGGGAGGGTTACTCTTTCCCAGCTATGCCCGCCTGGGTACTTGGAACAGCACCACCATTGCCTGCAGTGCCAGGGAGAGGGGGTTGTCGTGGTTCATAGGGGTTCTATCTCCCTCTCCAGGCTTCCTGCCCACTCGGGCCAGGCTGTGAGTGTCTTTACCTGTCGTTGAGTATCGAGACAGATTAGGGTTCCTGCTGGTTTACTGTCCACCCCAGAACCCAGCTGACTTCCGGCCTGAGCTGACACAGGTCATCTTGGACCTGGTGTTGCGGGCCGCCCAGGAAGCTGGTCCTTGGGGACCTCAGCTTCCATGCTAAGGCTGCCTTATCCAGGGTGGCCCAGGACTTCATGGCAGCCATGAGAACCATGGGGCTGTCTCAGCATGTCATTGGTCAACACATGAGAAGGACACACTCTGGACCTGGTTTTCTCAACTGGGCAGGATAATGGCGATCTGATGTTTGGGGCTTTGACAATTACCCCTTTGTCATGGTCAGATCACTTCCATTTGGGGTTTGAACTTCAGCTTCCTCTTGCCTCTGCAGGGGTGGAGGACCCATTAAGTTGGTCCACCCTCAAAGTTTAATGGACCCTATGGGTTTCCAGAAGGCTTTGAGGTTTTTCCAGCTGGCATGGTAGGTGCTCCTGTCAAAGCCCAGGTCTCTCTGTGAAATACGGAGATGACCTGGGCAGTTGACATGATTACTTCCAAGCAAAGGGGAAAGGCCAGGAGGGAAGCATTCTCAGCAGTAGCACCCAGACTATGGAATTCACTCTCCAGGGATATCTGGTGAGTGCCTACTCTTCTTTCTTTTAGGTGACAGGTGAAAACCTTTTTATTTAAACAAGTTTCTGGTTCATTTATGTTATTTTATTTTGTGTCTTGTTATGGATTATTTATTTTAACCGAATTTTGGTTAATTTATTGATTGTACATATAGTTTACTATGTGAGGTTATTTATTATTTCATTATTTTGTCTATCTTGTTAGATTGCCAATTGCTTTATTGCATTGTACATATGTGTTCATTTTGTTTTAGCATTTGTAAGCCACTCAGAGAACGTTTAGGTTATGGGGTGGCATAGAAATGGAATTAAATAATTAATAAACAAACACTAATCCTGCCTTCCCCAAACCAGGGACTTCCAGATGCATCAGATTACAACTTTCCTCACCACAACTAGCTGGGGTTGATGGGTTTCGTAACCCAACACATCTGAACAGCATCAAGTCAGGGAAGACTGCACTAAAAAGAAAAAAAACGCTCTTCATACAGTTGAAGGAGGTAGCTTGTCTAAAGCCCTGGGCTCTAGCACTCCCACCAAAGGCAATTGGAAGAGAAATAAACCAATATTCAGTTTTGCTGTGCCCAAATTCTGGCTTGTACATTACATGTGAACCAGGAATTGTGACTTCGATTTCTGAAGCAAGCTAACTAAACAATCTATCTAGGGTTTGCAGTTTGCTTGTTCAGCAGTTTATATTCACTGGTCAAACAGAGTTGGATGCATGAAGCACATGGGTTTTCCCCCATTTCCCTCTCTCTTCACAGCCCCCACCCCCTCAGCGTATGAAGAATAGCAACCCAATTTCCAGTCCCAACATTCAGACAGACAAGCTAAGAAACCCCTCCTTTCCTCCAGGAGACTTGATGAAGATGTGGGATGACCATATGCTTGGGTGGCCCTAATATTTATCCTTGGCTAAATTTTACATTCAGGGACAACAACACCACATGCTGACAGGAAAACCAGCCGATAAATTATTCGGGGATATGAAAGATATTAAAGCAGACATCCACTGAGCTTGGAACCCAATTGCATAATTTAAATCCCTTAATACAGTTAGGAATTCTCACTGCTAATGAAAAAGCCCTGGGAAACATTAATCACAAGTCTGAGACACAAAATATAAGAATTATTCACAGCACAACCTATTTTTGGCAACCATACACATTTGCAATCAAGTTTCTAATACTAAATGGCAAAGCCATACAGAATTAAGGCCATCGAGCAGCTTGAAATGAAGCTGACAGCTTGATCATACCAAGTCCTTGGACACATGCCTTTTTTTAGCATCCTAAGAATCTTAGAAACTTAAAAGAAAGTTTCTGGCGCTCAGGATTTTAAGAGGGAAATGGGTAGATAATTCCTGGTAAAGCTGAACAAAAAGAGCAAGGTAAACTGCTTATAGCAGTGACAGTACTGGGCTCCCTGCTTTTCCTCCAGGAAGGGTAAATACCGAGACCACTCATGCTCAATCTGCGACATAGTCAACAGAGACTGCTTTAACGATGTCGTAGCTATTAACTTCTAGGGCTACTGAGAAAGCTTGAACTAGAAGGAACTCTCCACCCGCCCAGTGCCTGCATTGTTCATCAGAACTGTGAGCCACTACAGGTGCAGCGAGGCTTCTGTGCTCAGGGTGCCTTGGGCAGTGGCCAACATGCATGTCAGGCTCAGGAACATTCAGACAGGTGCGAAGAAAGGAAACAGATGCACACAGAAGCTTCTGTTCACAGTAATGCAGACTTAGGCGCTTTTTAAATGTTCAGCGGCCAGCTGTGAGTGTTGCGGTTGCCTTGACTCACTGAGGGCAACTGCCCCTGCGTGCACACCAGTCTCACCTGAGCATATTTCCCAGTGCATATCATTCCATTCCACCATGGGACAATAAGACAGCCTGGGTGCCGAATCAGATAGTTGTCCAGCCTGCCAACAAAGGTGTCTGGAAATCCTGTCATGGAACCATCCAAATCATGGAAGATCGCAACTTTGTCACCATCACTGTTGTTGTCTCCAAACCATTGGCCTGGTTGACCCAAGAACACCCGGAGACCAACCTTTAGAGAAAGACAATGACCAGGAAATAAACAAAGTCATTCTTCTTGCAGCTGCTAGATGAGGGCTGCAGTCTTCCCTCAAGTGTTTGGAAATGGAAGCACTCGGCCAGTTCTCCACAGGTCTGGCCTCTGTTTCCAGACCAGAAATACCAAGCCCTGCCAGCACAACTCTGTGCTTTTAAACAGCTACACAGCAGGCAGAATCTCAACAGGCAATGCTTCTCCATTTTTGCAATGCCAGGCTGAGAAGCATGTCCCATCTGACTTTCAAGCTGTTGAAGGGACAAAGCACCTATCAAGTTTTTTAAAATGTGGGAATCCTAGGCTGTCAGACTGGACATTTACACATCCTGCCCATGTATAGGGTTTGCGACTCACACATTTGCCAAATTGCTGAAAGAGTTGCCCCAATTTATCTGCCCCACCGCCATTCAAGATGGTTGAAGCCAGGAAAACCTTTTCAGTCCAAGGGCCAAATTCCAATGTGGAAAGGAGCCCGGGGTCCCATTACCTCTGTGGATGGGGCCAAACTATAATGACCACCAATGTTAAACCTACTCAGAACTAAGCAAGAGGAAAGCAAAATCAACAGCATCCCAAATAGCATGTTTCTGCTAGTCTACTCAAAGGCATAAACAACATGTCTAAGGAAGGCAAGACTGTGAACTCAGAAGCCAGCAGAACAAACCTCGGAAGTAAGAAGGCCTGAATCACTTCTGTGGACCTGCTCCCTCCCACTGGCAAGAAAAGGGCTCTTATCTTTAATGAGCATCTGATTGGAGATAAGATCTTTCCCCTTCCAAGATGGGAAATAGAGACCAGGGAAGAAGCTGGCAGGCATACCAGATGGCAAACCCCCACAGGCTAGGGGCTCTTGCTTTAAGCCAAGAAACAGTGACTTGTTCCAA
The DNA here is from genome assembly GCA_023646645.1 of Varanus salvator macromaculatus. Lineage (NCBI taxonomy): Eukaryota > Metazoa > Chordata > Lepidosauria > Squamata > Varanidae > Varanus > Varanus salvator. The sequence continues at coordinate 13,635,055 of JAIXND010000786.1, forward strand.
AGTTATCCACTGAGCTTCACAGTGGACAAAGTTGAATTCAGGTCTCCCCAGTCCAGTTTCAACACTCTAACCATTGTGCCACATTGGCTCCATACTGTAATCATATTGTTCGAGCATTGCCCCTTAGTACTGTCTATATGAACCTACTTGTGCATTATTAATGTGGCTCCTTGACCTATGTTTCTTTCCCCACTCAATTATCCCTCCAAAGGGTTCAGTGAAATTAAAGTGCTATTTAAATCCTACTTCTGTTGTTATTAAAGGCATTACATGGCTCAGGGCTGAATCTGAAAGCAAAACAAGGAACAGCCTTGCTGGAGCTAAGCAGGTCTGAGCCTGCATCAGGCAGAAGGTAGGTCTAGATCAGATCTGAGGGCAATTTGCAGCAGATCAGCAAGGATTCCTGCCTCCCGATCACTTAACAGCAGCAGGAAAAAGTAGCGTTTCCCCTGTCCTCAAGTATCGTGCTGAGAAGGCAGGAGGCTTAAATGGAACCCTGCGCAGGAGCGTTCCACACTGGAACACTTGTTTGCTATTTTTATGGATTGAGTTTGCACCCTCCTTGATGGCTGGCATACAAGGGCATCATTATGGTGTTGCGCCTCAGGTCCTCCCCCGGGGCAACTTCAAACAGGTGTTGCAACATGAGAGAAGAGGTTTGGCACAGAATTAGACACACCGCCGTCTGTGCCCTTGGTCTGTGTGGCTCCTCTCAACTCCATGTGCTTATGAAAAGACACAGAACTGAGTCACGTCTCATCCTCCACCTGAACTTATACGCCATGTTTAAGGAGTGAAGGCATGGAAGCCAGAAGCCCTCCTCTTCCAATTGATAAGGGATTGGTCAATTGATCTGTCAAGAGCTCTCCTCTCCCCAAACCCAGGCCATTGCTAAGGCTGGCTTTGTCCTTCCACAGAACCGTATGATCAGTTCTGAAAGAGGAAGTAATTTGAAAGAAACATGACACCTCAAGTCTCACTCTTGAGAGATAACTTGGCCTGTTCCAATATGTCAGACACAGTGTCCCAATGGCAGGAGTGGGGATTCAGGGTATGGGCCAAATCCAGCCCTCCGGGGTTCCAATATGGCCCTCTGGGGCTCCTCAGGTGGTCATGTCTCCTTCCTGTTTCCCCCAGCCAGAAACGTTAGCTGATTCCTCACCACCTGAGTAGTGTTTTCCCCATTCTAAAAGGTTGAATTGCCTCTTCTAACCAGCAGGTTAGAGTTTTAAGGTAAAAACCTTCTGTCTTTTTCTCCTCCTGCCCCTTTGACTTTGGCCTACTCACCACTGGGACACAGTCCCCCAAGATCTTTTCTGAAAGTGAATTCAGGCCCCAGACAGGAAGCGATTCTGCACCCCTGCCATGCGGGGCACCAGTGTCACAGGGCAATGTTTTCAAACAAAGACCTTCTCCTGAGAAACCTGACGCGGGACTATTTTAAGGAAACTGCAGCACATCAGTGCGCTGATGTTCAAGTTCGTTTTCAGTCTGATGTCCCCACTCTGCAAGAATCTACCTCGGGTCTGGAGCACGTCCTCATGGAAATGACTTTTTACTCTTTGCACTTACACTTTTTTCTATCTTGACCAGCGACACGTTGTTCTGGGGGCTTATCTGCCAAGCGTTCTTCATGAAGAAGCCAATGGCGCTTGCATATCTGTCAGCTGTGGGGGTAAATTTTCTGAAAGTGCATTTGGTCAATCGAACAGGACCATCATAGATCTGGAAGCCACGGATTGGAAAGCTCCTAGAGAACAATGGAAAACAAAAGGCCTCAGTCTTCTGGGGAGCAAGGAGGGCAAAAATTATGGATTATGGCCAATGAAAGCTGGTGGCTCTGGGTATCCATTCCAGAGTCCATGCTAAACCTTAAAGTAGCTATCCAAGGTTCTGAACCTATCTGGGCCTTGGGTTTGGCACCATGGCAGCACCTTTAAAACTACATGTGAAATCCAGAGTAGATCACTAAGTGCCGCCAGTCTTGCAGCTTTTAGTAATATGTTACCAAAACTTAAATTGTTTTTGTCTTTGCATCTTCCAAGCAGTTTGGTTTAGAATGTGACTGCCCCCTTTATCTTTACAAGGTGTTTATCTATCTATTATCTTCTTTCCACATTTCTGTATGGTCCAAGAGTCAAAGCTATCAAGTCAGTTCACGGCAATTGAAAAATATAAAATACAGCATAAACTACACTATAAACATGTAAAGATGTTGCACTAAGGTATAAAATGGAAGTCGAAACCAGAATAAAACCTAGCACAATGCAAAGGCTTAGAATACAACCAAGGATTTAAAACAGCAGAGACTGAAAAACTAACATTCCTAGGAAAAGAAAGCATACAATGCAGGTACCAGGTGAGTCTCCCTGGAAAGAACATTGCACAGTAGGGTGCCCCAACAGTTAGATAAAACTGTGGCACCCCTGACCCACCCCCACCTGACTGCTTTTGACAGGGGCTCCTGCAGAAGGACGACCGAGGACAATCCTGGGGTCAGGGCAGGTATATATGGCAGAAGACACTCCTGCAGAAAACCGAGCCTCAAGCCGTTTAGGGCTCTGAATGTTAAAAGCATCATTCTGAGTTGGGCCTGGACATGGACTAGCAGCCAGCATAGACGAGGAACTATTGGCTAATACAATTGTGTCAGTCAGTCCCCATGTGTAGTCCCACTGCCTGGTTTAGACCAGCTGAGCATGAGAGATTAAGGGATGGATGAAGATTAAGGGGTGTTCCGATCATGGCCTCAAGTCCAAAGTGGTAGTGGCAACCCTCATGCTGGCCCCAGCCATTCAAACCCTGGTGGACCTATATTTTGTAAAATGGAGAAAGGGGCCTGTCACCCACCAGATTCCCAGGAGAGCCCTACACAGGCACAGCCTTTTCAGACTAAATGTGAATCGATGCCTGCAGGGAGCACAGGTGGTGTGTGGTGGATTCCCACCAGCTACCCATTCATTGACAGCATGATGGAGTTGCTACTACAGGACATCCCTGTGCGGGACCTCTTCCATCCAGGGCCAACATCCACCTGGAGGCACTCTTGGGGCTGCGCTCCAGTGGTGGGCAGGGCCAAAAGCAAACGGGACACCAAAATCCCCCGTCTCTTGTAGCTAAAAGCTCATCCTGCTCATAACGAAACTTTTAGCATGGGAAAAACTGCACAAAAGCCAGGAAACCACCAAACAATTAGTCATTGAGGGAAAGGTGGTAGTTGGGAGAAACTGCTGACTAGATAAGGCTGGGAGATGATGCCTATTTTTATCTAAACATAGATAAAATCGCACCCCTCCTTAATGACTGAATTTAGCAATTACTCGGCATCTAAAAGAAGGGCTCTAGCATGGTGATCTGGAACCCAGAAAGAAAATACTTAAAAATTAAAATGTTTTAAAGCAAATTATGCCCTAAAACTCTTCTCCAATGAGACAGGTATGGCCAAACAATATGGAGAAATCCATGTCTGGTTTAATGTTGGCAGTTTGATCATGTATTTGGCATTCCAAATGGCTCCTATTTTGTTTTTAAAAACCTCTTGCTCTGGCTACACCATCAAACTCTGAACGCAACTATTTTCTACATGTATGACTTGAGTATTATTTTTGCTGAGTTCAGCATGTATATTATAACTGATTGGTTATTTTCTTTTCTGGGAAAAAACCTGATTTCTTTTACAATGCCTCCTTTCTTCTGCTCTATCAATGCACATACATGTATGCATCTTAAACATTCCCATTTCTTCATTTTTTCCATCTTCCTACCTTTATAGTTCTGTTTTCTGGAACTACACCACCTTCATTTCCCCAGTTAGCTTCAATGAATTCTATAAAATGCCTGCATGGTTATTTATCTTTTGTGGCTGTGTGACCAAGATAAGTTCAGTTTATTGAAACCAGATTCCATTCCACACTCCCTTTTCCCATATTTTATTAACCCAGATCTCTACTTCCTGCAGAAGTTCTCCACATGTACCCCTCTCTCCTGTGCTCTGTTTCTGGACTTTCTGGAAACCTATTTGTCTTCTGGGGGAGCCATAAAGATCAAGTTTCCATCATGCATTAAGAAATGTCTATATAAGAACTCCTGGATTCCCATCAACCCCTCCAACAGCAAACCCAAGGAGTGAGCACCAAATGGGGTCACTGAGGATCAGGAAAAAGAGTCCCTGAGCTTTGTAGACATACTATTTCAAAATAAGAACGAAGGGGCCAGAATGAAAATGTGGGGAGAACCCAAAGAGGACTGACCACGCTCGGCTGTCACAGAACATTGTCACTGGGAAAAGCCACAACTGGCAACTTGTGGGGTAGGGAAAAGGAGAGGTGAAATGGTTTGCTGGCGGAGGGTTTGTCTGGCTGGCAGACAGGCAAGGAATATTCCTTCGGAGAGATGCAAGGCACTGCGACCAGTGGCGCAGTGCGAATAGTGCTCATCGTGACACCCACTTAGCCACGCTCTCAAGGAGAGCTCTGACATTGTGGGCAGCTGTGTTGATCCACAGCACCCATCCCGCCCTGGCCATTTTTATTCTTACTACAAGCAGATCGTCTCTAATCTCTGCATTGCTGTTTCAAGAACAAGCCATCCAGAAGTACTTCGCATTTTCACAGGAACAGACACAGCATGGCCAGTAAAAGTCATTTCTGTCCTGCGCCCAGGCAGTACAGGAGACCCTGAGGTGCGGGAGGGGTGGGGGGAGAGCAGATGGTGTCGGTGACCCTGCTAACAGTGTGGGGAGGCACTCCTTCGCTCTGAGCCCTCACACCACTGCCTGCAACGTTTTGCTGAAGGTCCCAGGTGCCAAGCTGCAGAGCAAAAGCGCTTCAGCTGGGAGCGGGCAAAGCCTGAGCCATAACCCAATGTCCCGCAGTGGAGCTTACTTCCACTAAATGCAGTGATGGCCATCAGCTTGGATGGTTTTAAAAGGGGACTGGCTGCTAGTCCTGATGGCTATATACTAACTTCAGTCATGCAGAAGGCATGGCTGTGCTCATCGGTCGCTGGGAACTTGGGTCTGGAGAGGCTGCTGAACTCTTGCCCTGATTAGGGGCTTCCGACAGGCAGCGAGCAGAATGCTGAACTGGATGGCCCCTGGGCACAATCCGGCATGGCTCCTGTGTTCCTAGAACTGTGGGGTTACAACACCCATTAAGCTGACAAGGACTGATGGGAGCAGCAGCACTCCAAACCACCAGGGTGGGACTAGCTCCCTTCTTGATGGCGTTTCTAAGTGCGCCTGTTTAGCTTTTACCAAACAGATCTATGCGTGTCACTCTTGATAGGGGAAAAATCATGTGGACAACATGACAGAGATGGCAAACCCACACACGCCCTACCCAAGCCATATGGCAGCCTGACCTCCACTAACGGGAACAGCATGGGTGGTGCAATCCGCACACCCTCCACCCACACACCCCCCATTTGTCACAAAGCCACTAGCCATCATTTAGAAGCATCCATGATACACATCCACCCTGCAGGGATGCCTCCATTCGTACAGAGGCTCCAGTTCTCGTGCATTCCTTGCACGCCAATTTCCAAGGGAAATCACGGCCCATGAATAACCTACTTGTTTCTGGGCAGTGTCCTATACTCTCCGCCAGCGCCTCTCCCCCAGTAGCTGTTTCGTCCTCCCTGGGAACCAACATTGTTGCTTTCACCCACAAAGATGGAATGAGTCACTTCCAGGCTGCAGCCTTCATCTATGGGGAAAGTTCCATCACTGTAATTAGATAAACAGCAACTCGTTAGGCTGCAAGAAGGGAGTTCAAAGGTACTTCAAGAGCAGATAAATACAAAGAGCATTTCAAGGGCAGCTGCTGCTCCCATCCCCTCTGCCTATTGGCCGTACAGGCTAGGACTGATGGGAGCTGGAGTCCAGCACCAGCTTAAGGCTGTTGATCAGAGCCCTGGTCAAGAGGTTGAACCCTGGTTCCTTGGGGACTTTTATTGTTCTGAGGCACCCAGGAAGACACCCTGCACCAAGTCAGAAGGTCCAGTTCACGCAGCACAGTGCCACGTACTCTGGCTGGCAGGCCATCAGGCAGGGGGCGGCTTCCTACCCTCTGCCACTTGACTGCTTTCTCTTATTTTTTCTTAAAGAAGCAACACCCCAGACCTAACCTGTGTGCTCCAGGAACCGAACCAAGGACTTTTTTGACCGCACTTAAGCTCTAGTTCCTCCTAGCAGAACAGGGGTGGGGAACTCAAGGCCCCCTTTGGACTGCACCCTGATGGATTCACTGGGATTTTGCTGGGAAGCATTTGTTCTGCCTCCAGCAGCTTGGGAGCAAGAGGCAGCAAAGGCTGCCAAAAGAATCCCATGGGGATGCTGTCAGACCATGACCTGTGAACATTCCCCACCACACACACACACACACACACACACTACAACAAATGTTCACGTTCATCTTCAGGATCGTAAATGGGACAAGTGCACATGATTTGCAAACTTCATTTGTGGGGGAACCGTGGGGGAATCAGTAGGTTGGACTTGTGGGATCTGTCCAAGTCCGCCTCCCCCTCCCATAGCCCTGGCTTCCATCCTGTGTGTTCTACTGAGACAGGAGAACTCACCTGGCTAGCGTGAGTCCAATCCCGTTGTCTGAAAATCTAAGAAGGAAGAAGCAGACCAAAGAGAGTGTAAAGGTTAAGCGGTGGATGACGGTGACTTTCCCCTCCTCCGTTTCTCAGAGCTACCAGGAGCAAGAAGTAAAGTTTCGTGTTCATTTACCCACAGTTGCGGAAGACAATATCTCCTCCCCTTGCCCATGCTCCATGGTCATTATTTTTGAAAGCAATGAGGCCATCAATTACAGCAGGCACCCGGGACTTCCTGGGGTCGGCGTCCTGGTGTGGGCGGAACCTGAAGCAAAGAACTGAGTTAATCGCCATGACAGCAGCCGAATAGGGGGGCAATTTAAAGACAGCAGAGGCCTGTCAATCACAAGCTCCCAAAGTCCTGATCTGAAACAAAGTCTTGGCATTTCCAGTACTTTTGGCCACATGAGTGCCAACTGGAAGACATTCAAAAATGCAAGCTCAGATGATGTGACTGCATGGAGCTGCAAGGCTAAAAATAGCAAGACTTGGATATGAGCAGTAGAAAGAAACATCTGCTCTATAAGCCCCAAGGAAAGGAGATGGCTCACCACTCTGGAAGGTATTCCAGGAAAACCAGCACACGGCTCTCCCTTTCTCCTCCTACCCCTGATTCCTGGTGCCCGTGGAAACCCCAAATGTTCTGAACCTGCCGCCAATGGCTGTCGCATCACTGCATTTGCCTACACCTGCTCTGTGTCAATTAGGGAAGGCAGAGACATATGTGGAGTTTAGATTTTAGAGCCAGCCTTCCAGATCTGCACTTCCTGAACCAGCAGCATTACAGGCATTATTCACACCTTCCAGAAGGTTTTAGTGCAGTATCCAGCTAAACTATGCCTGGAAAAGTGGGCCCATTACAGACACGTGCATTTTAAATGCTTTATTTTAAGAGGAAGTCATTCACAAAGAATGTATTTTTCAAAAAGGGTCATGCAAAAAGACATACACATTGAGAAATGTGCACAAAATGTACACATTCTTGTACAGACTTTTAAAAAGCTCGTCCAAAAAGCAAATGAAACAGAAAAAAAGAGAAACTTGGCAAAATCGAGCTGGACAGATTTATTCAACCCTACTGCTTATGCACAAGTTTCATCGGTGGTGCTACATTTCCAATCGATTATTGATACATGCAGACAACCGCTTCAGGGTTCAGTCACACAAAAGGGCTGGGAGAGATTCCTGCAAGGTCAGGATCTGAACACACATTTTAGAAAATTCACCAGAAGTAACATGCAAACCAAGTGCCACCACGTGAGGCCATGGCAGGTGGTTTCTTGCAAAGAACTCATCCTTAGTGTTTTCTAGGATCACCAGAAAAATCCAGGAACTGCTTTGAGTGTCACTTCCTGACATCACTGGCAGGTATTTATTTCAGCAAAAGATTTTATATGTGTTGCTGCCATTAACCCTGCAGCCTGTCAAGGAATTTGAGGTGGCAGACACAATAGACCCATTTTATCTTCACAACTACTGTGTAGTGCAGAGCAGACAGAAAAACAAAGCCACAAATTTGGGTAGGAAGACCTTGGTTATGGCTGAGCAGAGACTGAAACCCCGCTCTCTCCAGTCCTAGTCTGCCACTGTAAGGGTAAAATCCTAGGCACATTTGGAAAGGAGAAAAGATCCCACAATTCCCAGCATTCACTTGGCATGCTGTCTGGCAAATGCTGGGAATTGCGGGACTTTTCTTCCTTGCATAGGATTGCCCTTTAATCTGCCCTTTCCCAACCTGGTGCTCGCCAGAGATGCTGGGCTGTAATTCCTATCATGCTGAGTCAGCATAGCTAGTGCATAAAGCTGCTCTAACCACTGCATAACACTGCCCTGTGGCCTCAGAGTCACCTGTAAAGCTGGAGGCGGATGCAGCGAACCACCCAGAGGTCCCCCTAACGCAATGAAGAGACATAAAACCAAACAAACCACCCACAGCAGTGTCACTTTCTGTTTACATACCTGGCATTATCCACAGTCAGATATTCTCGGGGATTTTCAGCACTGGCTTTTGACGTCTTGACTCCTTTCCCAAGAAACAAGCCAGCCTGGAAAAATTATACATATACATACATATATATATATATATATATACACACACACACACGCACACACACACGCACACACACACGCACACACACATATACGTGTGTGTGTGTGTGTACACATATAAATCACCTTCTGAGTTCAGTTAGTTTTTAACAAGCAAACTGTACTGCACTTAGTAAGAAGAAGAAAGGGGAAAGTGAGAAGGATTTTGCAAAGGGAAGTGAGCATCAGCTGGGGAGATCTTGACTCGAACAAAGGAAATTCGACTAGCCAGGGGTGAGCAAGCCTGTGGCACTCCAGATATTAACATAAACAAGACTAGCCTTTTCGGCTCGTGGGGCAGGATGTATATTTAAGAAATAACAACGACTGCAAGGAGAGTTGTGCCAGGCCAGATCAAAGACAGTTATTACATTTATGTCTCACCTTTCCCCCAGACTTGTAGAGGACCCGAGGCAGCTTACATGAACCTCTTCCTCTCCTTTTTACCCTCACAACAACCCAGTGAGGACAGACTGGCTCAAAGGCACCGCTGAGTAACTAACTCCCAAGACTCACCACAACACTCTGAACGCCACCCCAAAATGCTCGGTTGTCACAGAGGCCAATGAGCTGCGCAGAGGAAGCCACCCAGCAGGACATGAGTGCGTGTAGTTCTTGAACTACAACCCCCAGCAGATCAACCAAAGGCCAGGCTGGCTGGGGTTGATGGGGAGTGGAGTCCAGTCACATCTGGCAGCTGGCAGGTTGGCCGGCCATGAGCAACCATTCAGCGTGCTTGGTTTGGTTTCAGCTGTTGCAAAACGGCTCAGATGATGGACGTGGCAGGCTGTTGGTATGTTTGCTGTGCTGACTGGCAACATTCTGTGAGCCGCCCCGAGGCTTTGTGAGCCGCCCCGAGGCTTGTGGCAAGGGGCGGCCTATAAATTTCCAAATAAATAAAAAAATAAATAAAAATTCTCTGGATGGAATAACAGTGTCTTCAAGTTTTCGTCCTCATTGCTTGTGCCTGTGGCTTTCCTAAGAGGAAAGCTCTTATTCTAAGACCCAGAGAGCCTTGACCAGAAGCTTCTCAGGGCAGCGAAGTGTCAAGGGGCCAGGAAAAAGGGCAGCAGAAAGACAGGGGCTCCGTTTTTGCTGGTCTGTGTGAACTTGGAAGCTCCCCCACCAGACAATGGAGCCCAGGTACTCTAATATTTCTTACCTCTCTAACTCAACCTCTTTCGGTATTTTGTAAGCCCTGGAGGCTCAAAGATCCTTGCTGGTCCACTGTGAATTCTGTTAGAATTTTATTTTACTTATAAACTGCATAGCTAAGGTATCCCCCATGTATGGGGAAAGACATGAACTTATATTCTATGTGGCCCAATTTCATTTCCAAACTCAGCCTCCCCCAGTTGGAATTAGAAAGGAGGAGCTGCTGAAGAGGAGGTGCAAAACTGGAGGCAGCTGTTCTTTTTATGGGGAAGTCACTGAGCATGTGTGTGCCTGTGTTGCACATGCATGCACACAGATGGTACTATGAATAACACAAAATATTTACAAAAGCAGAATACTGCAGCTTTGCTGCAACATGCTATGGGATTTCTATCAGAGGTCATGGCCGACCCTGGCTAGCTGCTCACCTCCTGGAGAAATTCAGAGCAGGAAGACTTCCTGCTCTAAATTTCCAAGGAAATGAGAGCCAGAAGCATCAGATTAAATCAAGGTTCAATACTAGGGTGGCCATGTGTCCTAATGTACAGAGGACAGTCCTCTACTTGGATGCTTACAGGATGAAAAGGGGGCAGAGGGACTTGGAAGCTGCTTATCTACCATTAGCACTGGGACAGGGCATGTCACCTCATCACAGATATGGCCAGATATTTAAATGAGAGTCATTCTTCCCAAATTGACATAACTATAACTATAGCTAACTATAAATTATATGCAAATGTTGCATTTTTGCTCTGCTTTGGTGAGACATTTTCTCTTATTTTAATGGTCAATTAGTGGTCACTCTGCAGGGCTTGAAAAGGGCAGCAGGCAAATGGAAGCAGCAGGGTTGGGGAAACAGAAGTGCAACTCCGGGGTGGAGACGGCTGAGAGGGACAATTAGAAAAGACGTTGGCCAGAGCCAGGAGCTGGAAAGAGAAAGTAAGTGAAACAATGGGCAGAGGAGAGTTGAGCTGATCCAATATAAAGCTCCACCTGAAGGACAGATGCTGAACAGTTCAACAAAGTCTGTACATGCCTTAAAGTTAGAGTGGGCTCTGTTGTTGTAAAATGTGCCCAGAGGGGTCAGTTCAGATTGCCCCGGTGGATACTGTCCTTCAGACTGTCCAGTGGGAACCCGGTGGAAAATATACCATATTCCAACATCCTGGAGAAAAACCAAAGCAAGGGCAATCAGACAGATGTGGCAGAGAAATCATCAGATGCTGGATTCTGCTTGCGGAGGCAGACAAATGTGATAGAACTTAACTTCAAAGGCACGTTTTAAAAAACCACTAATACACACATCTGGATAATTTTTTTGTCTTGCTACTAGTCCCTCTCAAAGTACCCTGAGGAGATGCGTAAATGACGAGATGTGAAATTGATTACAACCGCCACAACTTCCTTGCAAAAGAATACATTTGGTTGTGACTCATCAACTCAAGTGCAAGCACTGATTCATTGACCTACCAGGGCCCCAATTAAACTCTTCCTTTTGCCATTTTATGAAACTGTAAAAAAATTGAGGAAGAAGCAGTTCTAGAGAGAAATCCATTCAGTTTTACTTAATTGCATATGAACCAAACTGCAAAGCAAAATTCACTGATCCTTCAAAATGTGCATTTCTGCACATTGTATTGTGGCATTTTTCAATCAAACACTGTGTCCAGGATGGAGTATCTAAGGAGGGTGCATGCAAAACAGTATTTCCTTGTGAAAGGAACATTAAAATTGCATTAAATTTGGACTATTGCTCACAAAGATGGAAAATTAAAAATAAGTAAAACTGCATTAAAAGGGTATGTATAATTCTCCAAAATGCACACCAAAAGGCAAATAAATGTTCATGACAACTTTTTAGAAATCTTAAAGTTTAGGATGAATCAGGCTCAGTATTGGCAAAATAAGACACAAAAGTTGACAGATACATTCTTCCCTAATAGAGGCAGCTAGAGAGAGGAGGAGGGCAATTCTATCACCTCTGCTGAGACAACAGCTGCCTTTGGCTCCCCCCAAACTCAAATTGCAGCAGCCTTTTTGGATTAAAAAGGCTATATCAAATACTGGCAACTCATAAGTGGGTAGAAATCTGTGTCAGGGATTAGTGCTAGCTCCAGGTTTTTGGAGGCCCTTGGGAAATGGGCCCATTTCTCAGTGAGTTTACCTTCTTACCCCCACCATCCTCAGCTGCTCCTGCTCTTTCTGTTCTTTCCTCATCATTGCTACTACTTGCTTGCTTGATGGGCAGACAGCCAGGGAGCAAGCAGGCACTGTCTCCTCCCTCCTCTCTTGTACGCTGCCTCCATAGCAAGAAACAGGTGAACAAACAGGTTACAATGGCGAAGAGGAACAGCAAATCCAGGGGGAATCTCAGCAGTAGGCCCCTGCTAGGGAATGTTCCATTAGCAGTTGCCCAGCCAGGCTTATCTTTCATGGAAATCCTGTTTTGAACAGCCAATTAGCCAGTATCCTATCCAACAATTTAGGGGGAAATTGGATTACTACCTTTCCAATTTTATATGCAAGATTGACAATGGAATGACTGACAAGAGCTTGATGTTCATATATATCAAGCATATACTGTACATGTAATATATGTAACATTAAATGCAGATAGACCAATTCTGTTGTCGTAATTCCAATTACCTTACCACACTCTGCTAGTGTACACAAAATTCAAGGCAAGAGGGCTGTGGCAAGTTCTCAACACCTGGACAAAAGTGACACATGCAGAGTTCTGCTTGGGAACACATTGTGGAGGGCTTCCACCTACTCCTCTTCAGAGGTTGTGGAGCAGCCAGAATCTACTGCTGAAATGCCAAGGTCAATGGATCCAGAGAAAAGCCAGGCAGCTTCAAATTCAGTGGGGAAGTTTAGTGAGAAGGGACAGGCCTAACATCACGAATTCCAGGATACAGTGTAAGGTTAAGAGTGTGGACCAGCTGGAAAGCACCAGATGCTTCAAATAACTAGTCCTAAAACAAGAGGACCCACTTTAAATGGTTTGCTTTTTCAGTTTGGAAAGGAGAAGTAATTGGGTTGGAAACAACTCCTGTCATTAAGCCACATTTCCCTAATGGCTACTACTCTAAATTTGCTTGTGACTTTTGTTCCTGGCTTCTGCAATACTCTTCTTTTGTACTACGCCAGCCTATTAACATAGAAGACTCCTAGGTAAAGGCTTTTTTCAGGTCTGCTTGGAAGGAGAATGAGAAGACTGGGAGGACAGAACCAGGGTAAGGAACAATACTGGAGCCTCTAATGTTGGTAGGTGCCCAAACCTTCCAGTTACCTGAGCGCCAGCAGCTGCATTCTCTATCAGATTGTTGTTGGGGTTAGCAATCCAGAAGGAGCTGACAGCCCTGAAGAAGAAAATAAGATGACTTTTAGATTCATTTAAGCCACTAAGTGGGAAGAAAGCAAAATGTTATGGCATTGTACTGCTTGGAGTTTAGCCATGATACTGCCATAAAGTTTTAAAACTCCACATAAGCCAATAAATGACACGCTTTATTTCGGGTTGGATGCCTTCAGTGATGTCAAGCATTTCATGGAACCTCATGTAAGCCATGTTGTAAATTGTAATTAATGAAGCATTAGCATAAAAGCTGGACTCTGCTGAACAAACAAAAATCTATTAAAAAACTGACGTTCTCTCCTCCTCCTCTGATCTTTGAACCTAAAACGGTTGGAGCTGTTGATGGCAGTCTATCAAGCTGGGACATACTGGTGCAGCTGAAGCAGAAGCAGCCAAACATCCTGAAGTTCAAGGTGGAAAATCCAGACGGAATTATGTCATATTCACTCCCTTTCTGTCTCTCTCACATACACACACTAACACAATCCATCATATGTCCTCTGTGCAAGTTGTATCAGCAGCTCTTCCCTGGCATGTTGCATCACACAAGCCATATGTGTAGCTCCAACTCTGCCACCCTTGATGGACCACCGAATCTGCCACTGAGCTGGCCAAGGGCCATAGCTAAGAGGCAGCGTGCATGTTTGCATACAGAAGTTCCCATGTTGGACCCTGACACCTGCTCATACGGCTAGGAAAGACCCCTGCCTGAAAGAGGCTCTCCACCCCTGTGTGGGGCCAGAATCTAATGTTAGAGAAGCTCTTGTGGTGGGGAAGGTAGATCCCACTGGTGGGCAAGACCTAATACCAAAGGGCAAAAGTACCACCATATTGTAGCTTAAATCCCCTTTTGCCCATACTTAGGAAAGGGATTTCAGCCTTTTAGAATGGGAGGCAAATGCACATAAAAGAAAAATGTCAAAAACCACCAAACAATCAGTAAGATCTCGTTTCCGCTCCTCACTTGGTTATAAAACTCACCGGGTGACTTTGGTTTAGCCGCTGGACAGAAGGAGGGCTATGCAAGCTGCCTTGGATTCCTAGCAAGCGGGGAAGGGATGATATGCATACAGAGCCCGCCAAAAAATGCGTAGCCGTGCAGCAATCTCAATGGGCACTTGGAGCACGTTGGCTAATGGCCACCACTTTGAGCACCTCTTGTAATTGTAGAGGCCAAAGGTAACTTGTATGAATCTCACGATGCCTCAATAAATGTAGTATTAAAATATTTATACCAGTTTTTCTTTTCCTGAAATGTGTATACATTTTTGGCAGACTCCGTATAATTCATATATCATAATCAATCATAAATGGCTATCTAGGAAAGTACACCAGGGGCAGATTAATCTCCCTCCCGGCCTGAATTGCCACCCTTGAGTGGAGAGGCTGGCTTCTGTGACTTCATGGCAGGGAAGCCTTCTGGCATGGCACAGGCTAGGCTGGATCCAGGGCAGAGGGAGGCAAAGTCCACTGCAAACGGAGAGGCGTGACTGAGCAACAGCCGCAAAGATGGAGACAGGAGCTGTCGGCGGCCCAGCAGCAACCTGCTCCTGCAGGCTTGCAGGGTTGCTCCTGGAAGCAAAGGAGGAATGGCAACTTGCCAGCTGTGCCTGCATTCCTGGGCGGGGCAGAGAGATTATTCTAGGTGTCACAAGAACAGATGTTGCTGCCAATCCGTCTAGCCCAGTCTGCTCCAGCCTTGCCCAGATGGCTTAAATGGCAACTCCCATCAGCCCCATGCAGTGGCATGGCCAATTTGCAGAAACGATTAAAGTTCTAACCCCAAAAATCTAGATGGCATCAGGTCAGGGAAAGCTGCTCTGTTCTGACCGGATTCTGACCCATCCCATCCAAGGCTTCGGAAAGCAGTTTTCTCTGGCCTTGGTACCCAAGAACATTGCTGCTGGAGATGCCACGTACTGAACCAGGGACCCTCAACTCAACTGCTAGAATGATAGGCCTTCCCTAAGAGACCAAAAACACATCAGGGAATTCTTGAAAGCACATTTTAAGTGGTTTTGCAAGCCATGCTTTGAGGTGGCAACTCTGATCTCATGGCCAATGCCAACAAGAGCCAGACAAGGAGCAGCACTGGCTCCAGAAAGCAGAGACCTGATTGGCAAGCCCCAGCTGGCAGGAAGCCACTGCTTCACCTGCACTGGACTCTTGCCTTGCATCAGGCTAGCCAGCCCTGAAGAAATCTTTTGCTGGAAGCTCAGAACCCACAGAAACAGTAGGCAAGACATCCTCTGCAGAAGGAAGGCACGAGCTCAGCTTGAAGAAGAGGCTCAAAGTCTAACTTACAGTGCGTACGTCAGAATGAGCAGTTAGTCATGACTGCCAGTTTGATAAGCCCTCCATATTAATAGCAAGGACTCACACTAAAAAGGCAGTGCTATGTTACATAGGAAACTGTACATAGCCATGTCTGCCAGGGTGACTTTGCAGTCAGCCATGCTGCCACCTCACCTGCTGATTGCAACAAAGGCTAATCAGCGCTTCACTGCTTTGGCTTTGGATATCCCTAGGAACAAATGTCCAGAACGCACGCGCTGCAGGACCACCGCGAATGTGGCCTGTCCATGCAGTACAGCAGCCTTTCCCAGCCTGGTGCTCTCCACATGTCCTGGACTTTGGGTCACAGCAGCGAGGAATGCTGGGAGTTGGGAAACATCCGGAGGTTGGGGAGGGTGAATTAAGGGGTCCTGTAAGCCCAAACACCCAGCTGTGGAGAAACTGTCCCCTGCACTCTGCAGGAGTGTCAGGTCTTCACCCTGGGGCGAGAAGGCTGGTGCTGAGTGCATTTTTTTAAAATCACACATGCAGTGCAAAGATTCATTCTGATGTGTGTCTAGTTTGGCTCTGTACAGAAGGGATGTTTGGGTCTTTTTCCTTGGGGACTCCATGCAACAGCTAGCACAGAGATCTTCGTTAAATTTTGTTCTGCCAGCATGTTCCTTTCTCATATACAATTGACTGATATTCAGCCTCGTGAGACATATGCTAGATCTTGGTCATCTCATATAAGGAAGTTCACCACCACCACCACATGTATGTCCCATCTTCCTCATGTGAGGAACCCCAGACTGCTTCTATCATCCCCCTCCTCTTCTCTGTTTGATCCTTATAGCAACAATCCTGCAAGGTATGTTAGAATCAGTGACTGGTCCAAAGACACCCAATGAGCTTCATGGCCAAGCAGGTACTAGAACCCAGGTCTCCAGACTCCTAGTGCAGCCTTCTAACCTCTGTGCAATGCTGGCTCTCTCTTAGTACATTCAGAGGTAGGCTCCTATATGCTCTTTAATTTCATTAAAATATATGTAAATTGGATGCACAATCACTGATCATTTGCTTTGGCTGGGAGTTCTGTGTCCATTGCATTGCTTAAAAGGGTAAAGCTAAAGGTTTCCCCTTGATGTTACGTCCAGTCATGCCTGACTCTAGGGGACAGTGCTCATCTCCGTTTCCTAGCCAAGGGAGCCAGCGTTTGTCCGCAGACAGTCTCCGTGGTCATGCGGCCGGCATGGCTACACACCGAAGTGCACGGAACGCTGTTACCTGCCCACCGAAGTGGTACCTTTTTATCTACTTGCATTTGCATGCTTTCGAACTGCAAGGTGGGCAGGAGCTGGGACGGAGCAACGGGCACTCACCCCGTTGTGCAGATTCGAACTGGCGACCTTTCGATCAACCAGCCCAGCAGCACAGCGGTTTAAACCACTGCCTTGGTTTATTCAAGGAATGATATATGTTATTCCTACTTAGCTATGTTATTCCATATAACATATTATGTTCCATTCCATTCCATTCAAGGAATGATATTCCATTCAAGGAATGATATATGTTATTCCATGTAGACACATGGACCGCAACAGGGCTTAAGTGAAACTAACATTGGCTAAACGAGTGGCTGATCTGTGAATGAACCAATGCATCATTGCACATGTGGCACCTTGATTACAGCATCTGTTCAAAGTCTGACTTGAGATTCATTGTCCATTTCTTGGACTGTAGTTCAACTTGCTCAAACAGTTTTCCTCCCACAGAGCTTGACACCAGCTGGACTCAGATAACAGAATAACCCCTCTCAAGTTGCGCATGGGTTGTTCTTGAAATATAGGTTATTGTATTGTTAACCCATGGCTTGTTACCTGCAAATAACCCAGGAAAGGAACCCATGATTTGTTGTTGAGTTGTGAACTCTGGGTTGTTCACCATGGTTTGTTATCTCAGCTGGTTCAGACAATGTACACCACAGAGAGCCAGTTTGGCGTAGTGGTTAAGAGCTAGGACTGGGACTCAGACGACCTGGGTTCAAGTCCCCGCTCGGCCATGGCGCCAACTGGGTGGCTTTGGGCCAGTCACAGACTCTCAGCCCAGCCTACCTCACAGGGCTGTTGTTGTGGGGATAACATGGAGGAGGAGAATGATGTAAGCTGCCTTGAGCCCTTTGTAGGAAAAAGGCAGGATATAAATCCAAAAATAAAATAAATAAATAAATAAATAAATAATTCACGGTTCAAAGATAGTCCATATTCAAATCTGTGTTCAGGCTACATGAAAACCCACACTCGGGAACATAGTATAAGTTGAGGGAGGGTTTTTACTGCACTATGGGTTACAGAGAGAAGGGTTAGGGTTAGGATCAGCCAGCTCCCTCCCTAAAGAACATTGTGCAAAAGAACGATTCAAGTAGAAAGAATTCCCCACTGCAGAAGTCACGGAGGGTCTGCATGAATGGGAAAGCCCAGGTGGGGCCAGGAACCAAAAAGCCATTTTATACTTACATGCAGTCCGTGCTAGGAACAGGGATGTAGTCGCCATGCACATTCTCACGCATGGCGAGGCATGTCGCTTCGTTGCGGTCTGTCGGCAAGATGGTGCCTGCCTTGGTGAGAAGCCCCAAATTGTGATGAAATGTATTCCGCTGCTCTGTCCCATCTTCAAGGAAAAAACAGTGCCCTAGTGTGTCATAGCCAATAGTATCTTTCACCTAAGACAGTCCCGCACATACGGAGGAGGAGGAGAAAGGAGGAGGAGGAGATCATTGTAAACAGAGAAGCACTACTATTCCAAGCAATGAATATTCCAAGCACTACTATTCCAAGCAAGCAGGAGATGTCCTCACAGACCTTCCTCTGTCCCTTGATAAATATCCCAAGCTCAACCTTGAACTTTCAGTGTGTGGAGGGATTTCATATTCTAACTGAACCGAACTCCTCTCTCTCTTTCTTTCTCTCATCAAAAGCTGCGCTCAGGTCTTCTTTACCACCACTGGGTTGTTTCGCTGACCTCCTCTTCAGACTCTGCTGAAGTAGGAAGTTTTTTCTCTCCCCAACGCTTAGCCCAAATAATGCTGAACAATGAGCTTTGCCTTCACTCTGACTTGGCTTCCAGGAGGGCACAGTGGGGTGGGATGAGGAGGGCGAACAGATGCAGCAGCAGACTGATCTCCAAAAGATGCTTCAATTCTTTTTTGAAGATACTTTTGCAGTGGTGTGTGTGTGTGAGGTGGGGCGGGGTTGCCATTTTAGGTAGCAAAATCTCTTGGACTGACTTTCTCAGCAGTCATTATGTAACTGGGAGTACAGAGCCTCAAGTCCTGCTAAGGGCTCAATCTAACCTTCCTGGAGTTTCCCAGACGGCTGTGCCCCCTTCCCTTGACCACAGCCCTTCTCCTGGCTGTACAATGATTTCTCCAGCCACCGCCAATCGTTTGGTTTCCCAGCTTCGGTGTAGTTCCTTACCTTGCTCTAAAAGAGGGAATGCCTCTTCTATGGCTTAGCTACTAGCAGCAGAACCTCTAGCCAAAATATGCTAAGTCTGGGAACCACCCTTTTGTTTGGATATTTTGGGAACCACCCTTTTTACTTCTGGCTCTGCTCTCACTTGGAGCACAGCTTGCACCCCACTCCAAGCTCCTCTGAACTGGATTTGGCCTTCAGGCAGAAAGAGGCTCAGCACCCCTGATATATCCAGACCTCACTTGCGATGGACTAAATCTGGCAATCCATTAAATGTATCAGTCACTTTGTGTGACTGATTCAGAACAACAGATCTGGAGCAGCCCCTACCAAGATTAGGACTATACCTCACCAAGAAGGGAGTGCACCCCTTCATCCCATGCTGCAGCCCTGAGAAAAATCTACCAGAAACTGCTATTACCCCATAAGGAGACGGGTATTTTGAGGTGGGCAATTCATTTGGGACACATGAATTTTCATGCATCACAGTTGCTCTTTAAACAAAATGCAGACAGTAAGTTGGACACAAGCAGCAAATGCATTACTTGTGTCTATATACAAAATTAGTGTATTTGGAATTATTGCAAATTTGCCTTTTCGGCCTAATGTACGGTTGCACACTGAAATCACACTGTCAAGCCGTAGTTCCTGCCCCTGCCCCTGCCCTACAGCTCCGTCCTGCAAGGATTTCAGAGCGAAGTATTGTGCAGCAAAAATGATTTCTATCCTGTAAGGTAGGTTAGGCTGAAGGATGGCAACTGGTCCAGAAATCCCCCTGGATGCCTTGGGGCAGAGGAGCAATGCAATCCCGGAGCACATATTCCGCCTACTCTGCCACAGAGCCTTTATCGATGCCACTGGAGAAGGAGCGTGTGGCATTTAATTTCAGCCTTGAAAACAGACCTGTTTGTGTTAAGGCCTGTTCTGAACTGACTTAGGACCCCTCCTTGCTGTGTACCCTTCCAGCATGCCACAAGCACAACACTTTTTGGACAATAGGCCTGGATGATACACTCCAAAAACGTTTTGCCTAAATCACTCCAGCCCCACGTCGCGTGCCAAAGCTAACCGTGATTGAACATCATGGAATAGCCGTCAACACGTGTTGGGGGAGAGCATGAAGGGCACTGGTTTTCTTTCTGAGCTACATATACACATTTGCTATCCCAAATAAGCTCATATTTAAAAGCCTAGATGGGACCTGGATTGCTATAGGAAAGAGGTTGGTCACTTTTCTTTTTTCCAACACCCTACAAATTGACACTGTAGGTTTGGCTAGCCGAGCACAATTGACTGAACTGTTGTCCCTGTTTAGGCCCCTTCCGTTTAACTGGTGGAACAAACCCAACATGTTTTTTATTAAGAGGGACACTGAAGCCATCTGCCCACCCCTACTCTGGCTTCCCTGTTCCCCCTAAGCTTCAGCTCAAGCTTCACACTGGCTGACCCTTCACAGACAACACTAACCCTTAACGTACACTCACTGCCTTCTCTCCCCTGTTCCACTGGCCAGCCTGGCTGGTGGCAGCAGCCGGGGCCGGGCTCTCCGAGGGCAGCTGCGGCCAACACCGGCACATGGAGGAGGAGGAGGAGGAGGAGGAGGAGGTGGGCCTTCTGGCCCAGAGGACATCTGGGGCCTATTTAAAGACCTGCCCTCGAGGGTGGTGCCCTTGGGCGGCTGCAAAAGCCCCGGTAGCTATTTGTTGGACACCAGGGCAGCATGGGTGGGGGACTCATGTCTGGGGGTGCTGGGCCTGGCTTTAATTGGGCCCAAGTCCAATAGTCAGGAGTAGACAGAATCCAGTCATGCCCACATTTTATCGGGATACTGGTTGTGCCTGGGGTGTCCCTATAAAGCTGACTATAGGTAGCAGGAGGTATGGTGCTGGGAGGGTGACATGCCAACAAAGAGAAAGGGGGGCAGATGTTTGATGGCTGTCCCTTCTCCTGGTCACCCTCCAGTCCTGCCAACCCCTGGCAGCCTTATCAACCTGCCCTCAGGTATGCTGGTGCCATTGTTGAATGCCAAGTCGGTCCAAAATAAAACCTCTCCCATCCATGCTTTGATCATGGATGAGGGGGCCATAGAATGGCTTGTTGACGCAAAGCAACACAGCTGCCTGGATTTCTGAGTTGTTCTGGGGAGGGTGGCTCTGAACACTGTCAGGATGAGTGCCTGCCCTTCACAATTTGCTACTATGTCCCTTATTTTGACCACCAGCTTTCCATGCAGAATGCAGTGTAAATTTACGCTGTCAGTGTAAATATATACTGTTTTCAGATAATGCTACAGCCCTTTTAGGAACGTCCATCAGAAGCACTTCGTCTATACAATGATGTAACCTAACCCTAACCCTTGGCTTTTCATTTAAAAAATTACCCTACTGTACATTTGCAGAAAATACATTTCTAGCTATCATTATCAGAACATTGCAAAACTACATTGCCTGCTACAAACAGAACAATAAACTAAACCACTCTGGAGTATAAAACTCAAAAGAACGCAATGAATTCAACAAATCCCAGGAACATTTGTGATCCAAAACCCCCCATGTCTGGTATGTGCTCACTCAAGTGGAGCGAGAAAGGGGGAAGAGCTACAACAGTGAGCAGCTACAACAGCAGTGCTAGGAGCCTCTGAGGACTGCCAGTGAGCCCCCTTTAGGGGTACATGCCTTGACTACTGCCCAACAGTCCTGACTCTTGGTGCCCTGGGCATGCACTGAAAACCACTCTTTGAGCATTCTGATTAACCTTAGTATCAGCAGAGAGCACAAAGCAAACTCCTACCAAAAGTCCATTGGCTCCATGGATGGCAACACACCTCGAGAAGCAGTGATGGATAGCCAGGTTGTCCAGGTAGGAGGGTGGGCTATAGCCTCCTCTCTCGTCCACGTCTCCGGTCAGATGGAAATGCACAGGGTAGCTGCCCAGTATCTGCTGGCCCATGTGTTTCAACTCCACCCCCGCCATGTGGACGGAGGTAAAATTCTTCTGGATCTATTCAAACCGACAGAGAGAAAAGGATACGCTTTGTCCTTGAACATGCGCATTTGTGCACGGGTATCTTGCATGAAGACACTTCGGGAGACACGGAAGGCAATGGCTTATGTGACACAAGCCAGAGAAAGCAAAGCCATTTCAGCTGGAGGGGGACCCAATCCAGGCAGCTGCTAGATGGGGCAGGTAAGAATAGTTCCAGGTGCAGTTGAGCACAGCACCAAAGGAACTGGCAGCTTTGCTCCAGAGGTGTAAGCAGGATCGCAGCCCCTGCAACTCACAGGCCAAATTCCATTTGGGGGAAGCTCCTGGGGTTTGCCCCCTGATGGAGGGTGGAGCCAAAAGGTAAAGGGGGCAGGGCCTAAAACCCCCAAATAGCAATGTACTGCCAGCAACGGAGCTCTAGGAAAAGCTTTTTAGAGAGTGGGGTGGGGGGGAGGAAGAATCCTTCAGGGAAGCCAGGAGCTGGACTGGGACCCCCAGAGGGCCTCCGGCTTGGTGCTTCCCACCGGCCCAGATGCACAGGCTGAGGCTGCCAGGCTCATTGCGTTTGGTCGCAGTGCTGGTGAGATGTTGCATCTCCCATCATCCCCTCAGTATGGTCACTAACCACACTGACTGGGGATAATGGGAACTGTAACCCTAGACTACTACTAATAATCCTTTTTAAAGGGCTAGGAGATTTAGATTCCCCAGATTTGGGAGTGGATTTGGGGTATGAGCCACTGAAACATACTTACTTTAATCTGCCCTCCAAATGTGTCAAAGCTGAAGAACTGGCAGTGGTTTGGCCCATAACAAGAGTCCTCCATCTCTCCTTGAATCAGTATATTTCGTGTCAGGATGCCAACTTCTGCTCTCATGTCTACACCATCAACAATCTCGCCCATGTGAAGGTAAAGTGGATTTCCTGGCCAAAACAAGGAAAATACAGAATGGTTCCTTCGCCCTTGTTAACTCGTGTGTGTGTGTGTGTGTGTGTGTGTGTGTGTGTGTTTCAATTACAAACATAAACATTTAATAAAATTGAATTGTCCTCTTCTTTGTGTCCCACCTGCCCTTCCTTGACCCCTGTATCATGACTAACCAAAAATTACCTCAGCTGCGTATTTCTGTTTTATTGTAGGTTGTTTTTATTATTGCTAGTTTATGTAACATTGTAATCCACTTGGAAAGTCTTCAGACTAGTATATTGGAATATGTTGAGTAAATAAATAAAGTATAATCAATTATATCAACCTTGTGGAACTGGTCGCTGCCAAAGGGAGAAAATGAAGAGCCAACGGACAACCCCGAGGGAAGAAAGAATGAACTCGATGACTACAGTGTGTGACCAATGCTGTTTCCAAGACAGCCCAAAGTAGGGAAACCAATCCCGTGCTCCTCAGCTCAAGCTGATCCCACTTTTTTGAGCCCCTCTCAGCTTTTGCCCTGACAAGTCAGGAGCGAGGCTCCTACCATCAATCTTCACTTGATTACTTCGGCACTCCGAGCAGGGCAGCAAGCGAAACTCTTCCGCTTGGTGCATGGAATAGTCAGTGCTGGCAATTACGATCTCATCTCCGGGCAACCAACTTGTCACTTCATCCACCAAATCCAAAATTATGCCCTTAGATATCTCCACCTTAAATCCATGATGGGGCACTCCTGGAGGGAGGGGGGAAAGTGATTGACAAAGTGATCAAATATATGTCATAATGATAATTACACCACATTTCCATCTTATTTTTTTCCTCTTGCAAGGAGCCAAAAGCAACTTGCATGCACCCCTCCACCCCATTTTACCCCCGCCCTCAACAGCCCTGTGAGGGAGGTTCGGCTGGGAGTCCCTGGCTGGTCCAAAGGCACCCAGAGAGCTTCATGAATGGGGGCTCGAACTGGGATCCCCCAAGGCCCAGTCCAACACTCTTGCTGCTGCACCTCCAGACAGAAGCAGTGGCCCAGCTGCTTTGCATGCCTGGGGCTTGTTCCAGCAGCGGTCCCTCCTTGCTCCAGTTAAAAAATTTGGGCAGAAGGCAGGGAGAAGAGCCTTCTCAGGTGCTGGCTCTGCTGAACTGGCACTCTGAACATGAAGGCAGCACTCTGTCGTCTTCGTCTTCTTCTGCCCTGGCCTTTCAGAGTTTTTTGCACAGTTAGGAGGAGGAGGTCAAAATTGCCCAGTGGAAGAGTCGTGTATTGGCACCTGTGGATTGCTCACCACGGTTCGTTATCTTGGCTGGCTTCAGAATTTGGTACAGCAACCCACATTTAACCCTGACTCAGCCCTCCAGTGTGTGTTATCCTCTTGTCTGAACCCGGTGGCTAGCTGTGGGGAGAGGCATGGAGGTTGAATTCTTCCAGCAATACATCCTGACTTTTGGTAGTGCAAAGTATTTTGGAGTGCCCTGGTCTTGAATGGGGAAAAGGGGACCATTCCGTTTATAAAGAACTGCCCCTGGCAGAGTTGAAAATTGCTGGGACTTGTCTGCCGACACTTCGGCACAGGGCTTCCCATGGGGGGTGGAGCAGACGCCACCCATCCCCAAACTTCGATCCAGCACCACAGACCCCGAAACCAGTTAAGGGTCATCGGAAAATCTCACACAGGCCTCTCTCTAAAATGACAGCATATAAAATAATTAAAAATGTGGTGTCCCTTTCATGACACCCCAATTCACAGTGGATTTTACTGCATGTAAATCTGGGCTTTGACTATTCTACTGGAGAACCGAGAGCAACTGGAGCCCAGCCAGATTGGCAAAGGCCTATCGGTTCCTCATCCCTACATTACAGCTTGCTAGCGGGGGCTTTAAAAGTAGGGATAGGCTGTCTGTGTTTTGGCCTGCAACTCCCTCTCCTACCAAGGCTGGAGTAGCACGCTGAAACCTCTGGAGGGATACAGTATACTCTCACCCTTGCATTAGAGATGAGGAATGTGTGGCCCTCTGGATATTGCTGGACTACAACCCCCAAGAACCCTCAGCATTGGCTAGGCTGGCTGGGGCTTATGGGAGTGGCAGGTTACAGGTTATTATTATGGAGGGCCACATTCCTCCCCACAGCTTCTGTGAGTGGGGTGGAGCATCTGAGCTGCCTGCACTTATACCAACCTTCCCCAACTGGTGCCCGATGGACGTTTTGGATTACAGCTCCCATAAGCCTCATCCAGACAGTCTGGAGGGCACCAAGTTCTAGAAAGCAGCTTATATTCCTCTTCTAGCAGGCTTCCAAGAAAGAAGGTTTTAAACATTAACTCAGAAGAATAGTAACAAGGAGAAATAAAAGTGATTGCATGCAAGCAAGCAAGCAAGCAAAACTGATTAAGTTTGCTATCAAAAGGATTGCATTAAATCCAAAGCTACGGTAGTCAATTATCAATTGTAAAATGTTGTCAGGTAACAGCCTTACACCACTGCCATTCAGGAGATCAAACAGTTTCTCCTTGGCTTTGATCTTGGGGCAGGGGTGGAAAAGGCCCCAGAAGGCAAGGTTCTAATTTTATAAATTAATTGGCAGATCAAATATCAGGCAATAAAAGGGCCAAATATTTGAAAGTAGTGTCTGAATGTTAAAATGACATAGGCAGGCAACAAATACAGGCGCCCATTTCAGAATGCACTGACAGGAGTCAGCACGGTCCGGGTGCTGAACTAGGAATCCGGAGATCCAGGTTCTATGCGGCCAGAAAGCTGCCTGGGTGACTTTGGACCAGTCATCCACCCACCGCCTAACCTACCTCACAGGCTGGTGACTGTAAGGATAAGGAGAAGAGACTTTGAATTCCTTGCAAGAAAAGGGGGTGGGATAGATGCATGATAATTTAGAACAATTCAAGGGATACATCACCCAGATGAAGTGGGCTGGTGTACATATCTACCTCAACACAGTGCTCTCCAGATGCTATGGACAACAACTCCCATCACCACTAACAACGGCTGAGACTGATGGGAAATGCAGTTTTGGACTACTCCATCACTGCCTATATCATGGATGGCATCTCACCTGCTTTGACCTTATGGAAGCCTCCCACAACCTGGTACCTTCTGGATATTTTGGATGACAACTTCCATCACCCATTACCACTGGCCACACTGGCAGAGGCTGATGGGAGGCTGGGAAAGGCTGGCTTGATGCACCTCATTCTAGGCTAGGAAAGCTCCTCACTGTTGCTGCTTTTGGTGCCCTGAGGGGCAGGCAGCTGCGGCCACAAAGGCACTCTTAGCCGCATGTGGGTGCAGGGACAAGGGAGAGAGAAAACACCAGCACTGTAAAGCTTCATCAATACATTGGCTCACGTTCAGTCCAAAGGAAGAAGCTTGCTTCTTTTTTAACATAACTAAAGGCCCACTTGGACAGATTGCCTACAGAGATGGATATATTCCGGCAGACAGAAACACACAAACCTGCGGTTAGATCCAACCGTCCACGTTTCCCCAGATACCTATGGGTCCTTTCGCATGACCATCAATAGCCCAGCGATTTCCCAGCTGTTCTGCAGTTCCCTCTAACACTCAGGAATCTGAAATGCTTGAAATACCTCTTCGAAGGCCCAGGTTTATTTATTTGCTATTACACTGAAAAACCAATTACAGCTGCTGGTTGTAAGAGCCTTCTGCTGAAAAATACTGTTATTTTTTATCCCATTAACTTTTGCTTTTGGCCCTGCCTCTTGCTGGAATTGGGACCCAGAGAGTTTATCTGAAATTAAACTCAGATAGAGATAAAGGGGTTAACACCCATGTTTATTTGCATGCACGTTTGAGCACTTAATCAAATCAACCTAAGAATAGTCAGATAAAAAGGCACAAAGAGATACAACTTATCAGGGAAGGGATGCATGGCGCAGGAATACTGTGGGTTCAGGGAAAACAAGGACTTGATAAAAACTGAATATGTCAACAAAAGATTAGAAAAGGATTTTTAAAACCTTTGATCCAGCCACTGTAAGCAGTGATTCTAAAGCTGCTGCCTTCGTAGGTCTTGAAGTCTTTCGCTGCCAGTACCAGCCTGGATGTTCTGTTCCCTTGAGACGGCTCCGCATCTTCTACAGTGGAAGACGCACCATCCCCGAGAACCCCAATCAGAGCCCAGGGCTGTCTGGAGGGACAGAGGAGGGCCGTGATGTCGAGGACAGTATCCCAATGACAAGATATTCTTGACTGGTTTTTATTCTGGATTTG
This sequence comes from Varanus salvator macromaculatus, assembly GCA_023646645.1. NCBI lineage: Eukaryota > Metazoa > Chordata > Lepidosauria > Squamata > Varanidae > Varanus > Varanus salvator. The sequence goes on from JAIXND010000786.1 coordinate 13,662,165, forward strand.
CATATGTGGACCACTCCGACTGATTTTTGGTGGAGAGAATCATGTTCAATTTCATCTAGCAGCTATAACAATATGCATAGAGAGAGTTTAATCCTTTTCAGAGTTGGAACAGACAAGCCTGTGCTACTGCGGAGTCCCCAGTTTACAGATCCAAAGGTGGGGGGTGGGGTAGAAAATTATATACTGTTTAATTCCACACTATATAGAATTTGGTTTGCAGAATTCAAACTCTCATTTTAAAAAAGAGACATACACTCACACAGCTCTAGTCCTTAACTTTCAAGATAGTGTCTGTATGACTGAAAAGAAAACATGCAATTCCACCCCCTACAGAGACAGGATTCTCTTTCCAAACCATGGAAAGAGAATTCAACTTTCATCTTTAAAAAGTTAAGAAAGTTTCTAGTTCTTATTGTTGTACGTAAGACTTTTTCAAAACAGAAAGGTATACAAATGTAATCTGCCCATCTTTTTATACCAAGACTGGTTTCCTCCTTCTAGAAAATAAATCCCCAAAGTGCAGGTGTATGAGGGGCCAGTGATGCCCGCTGGATTCTGAAGTTCTGGAGTGTTAGATGTGGCACAGACGCTCCCAGCCCCAATTCTCTTCATGCAGCCCATAGACTGACAGCAGAGCCCAAGGGCTCAGTCGAGGCATCTGGAGTTCCCTAGGTGATCTTCCCTCAACCACCCATCACTAGGTGGGTTCCTAGCTATTCTACAGGTTTTCCCCTCATTCTAAACAGCTTGAAATGTCTCTCCCAGGCTTGGTCACTGTCAGCAAGAACTTCAAGCTGAAATAGGCCTGTCATTTTGGCCCCACCCACACCCAGTGGATGAGCAGGCTTCTCTGAAGTAGAATCTGAAGCTTGGGGTAATAGAGGTCCAACAGCCTGGCCTCGCAGACAAATCATAGCCCACGTTGCAAGCTCCAGATGCTTTCGGCCTGGAATAGAACGTAATTCTCTCCTCCGCCAATGCTTGGCACGAGGTTATGCCTCAGTTAAGACTAGACAGAGGAGACTGATGAAGCTGTGCAAAGAAGCAATTCACCAAAACGAAGTACTGTATCTAACGTTAATAGCCCTAATACCACTTGGGCTTTCGAATTTGTCTGATGGGTATGAAGTCACCTTTCACACCTCGTAGGTGCAAGTGCCAACGCAACACTGGGACACAATTCTGAGACACACTGCAGTGGAAATGCTGGAAAGCCATTGTGATCACAAGGAAACAGGGATCCAAGGACAAGTCTGTCCTTGTGTCGCGCCTTCTTTGTATAGCCATCCTTGTTGTAGGGATTGCTCTCCGGAGTCTAATACCAATGAGGTCATGATGCTTGGAGTTTCCCATGAGAAACTTGTTACTTCGTTTGGTTTTTCAGATAGTCTTGGATATAATCTGAATGGCAGCCAAGACCTGAGAAGGTCACTCAGCATGTTGCTGGCCATTCCCAAGTTACTTAGAAAGTTGTTACGGCTTGGGTGAGCTTGCAGTAGAGATGGCCTGGGAACCGGGCAATAGCTCAGCCAACTTCAAAGTGCTGTTTATCACCAGATGGGCTATGCTGAGGCCAACTCCCCAGTGAAGGAATAGCCAAGATGTGTAGGCGGTGATCTTTTGAGATTCTTTCTCAATTAGGTATGCGTTAAGTCTATTAATCTAGCTTAATGGGAGCAGTTGTGATTATGGCAAACGAGAAGAAGTCAAAAAAAGTTAGAGAACCTTCCAAAGGATGGGACCTCAGTACAGAGCCGGCTGTAGAAGGTGCCCTGTGCCAGCCAGGCGCCCAGCCACTGTGCTCTCTTTCAGGAGTGCCCAAGAGCAGAAGGGCGGGGGGAGCTGTGCCCTACGCCTGCCTCGCTTTATAGGCTCTTTTCTATGGTCTGCTAATAAGCAGCTAAGTCTTTACCCACAAGTGTGTTTACTCTCTCTGGATCCCCAAAAAGAACCACTGCCATTCGCATGCCAGAACACACACGGAAGTGGAGAAGCTTCTTGCACAAACCCCCACCTGGGGAAGGGGAGAACAGCCTAGGCCAGTGTGGGAGCTGTCCATGGTGGCAATCGGAGTTTTCAACAGAGCTGCTCTGCAGACATTTGCTGCTGCAGCTGCAAATGCCAAATGGGCACACGCGCACGCACACGCACACACAGGCAAACTTGCACACAAAGTGCGGCGTGATCCAAACTGACAGACCACAAACAGTCTGCCAAGGGACACCCTCGGCTGCTGTAACTAGATAGCCTTATAGCTTCCCATTAAGGGCAACTCCAAAGTTGTGGTTTCTTCCATTCCAATCCAGAAGCAAGGTTTTTAAAAAGATGAATAAGGAAAAGCATCCTTCCTTTGGCTAGAGAATGCCACAAGCACTGAGTGTGAGTGTTCTACATCCCGATTTCACTGAAGCATCTTTAGTACTTCGGGAAGGGGATGGCGAGGAGCCCTGCCTTGAGCCAGGGCTGGACTTGATGGCCTCACTGATCCCTTTCAACTCTACTGTTTGAGGATTCTATGATTCTCACCCACCATGTCCTCAACCTGACTGAGCTTCCAGAGGTGCTGAACTATCATGTCTGTTATCCTCAAAGGATATGTGGCTGGGAAAGATGGCAGTTGTAGTCCAACCTTTCTGAAAGGCACCAGATCAGGGAGGGCTGATGTATTGTTTTAATTGCTGACAAAACTAATGGTACCTTGGTTTATTTCTACCCCAAATAACAGAGGAGGTGGAATTAAACCCCAAACTACCCCTCAACAACCTGGTTCTTATCTAACTGGAGTGCTGTACTTTTGATTGATTGATTGGGTGAGGGTGGAGATATATGGAATCTCAGGAATGGGATGCATTTAAAATAATCTTTGACTTTCTGTTTGGAAGCTAAGCATCCTGGATGAAATCAGCCTGCAAGTTCACGGAAGGGATGCACATGCGATTTTAAAGCACACATGTAAAAGTACCTGTACTGCAGATGCAGGATGGACTTGCTGTGCAGCAGGCTCTTGAGGAAGAGTCTGGTCTCCAGCGCTAAGCTCTTTGCGGCAGAGTCTCCCACAGCCATAGCCACCACGCTGCCCGGGGCCTGATGCACAAGGAATTCCTTCAGCCGCCGGCCTTCATCCACAAAGAGGTGGGTATCAAAGCGATCTGCAGCCATCACCTGGGCTGTGCCTGCATCCACTATGCGAACATTGAGGCCGCGGCTGCTCCAACGCTTCTCTGAGACATACCGGCCGTGCCGGAGCCCACCTGGGTACAAGGTTTTTGCCAAAAGGGTCCAGGAACGAGGCTTTCTGCCATGCAGCTCCAGAATGCCCCCTCTGCCCACTCCCAGGAATTTTTTGCCATAGCCTTCCACACTGGCTCCTTCTGTGGCTTTCCCATAAAGAGAGATGGTGGCCTTAGAGCGGTACGGACAGTTCTCAGAGCCAACATGTAATGCCCCACCATCCTCCAAAAGGATGCTGCGAGCTCTTAAGGTGATGGGCTGCTCCGGGTCGTCCACAAATACTAAGACACCTGGAAAGTAAGCAGAAGGAGGACAACTTTCTCAGATATGTGAGCTGGTGCAGCCTAGTGCCAATTGAGCTGTTGCCCAGGAAGACGCTGGGTTGAATCACACCTCTGCCATGAACTAAGTTAGGAAAATTACTCCATCTCAGCCTCAGTTTTCCCATCTGCAAAATGGGAGATCCCCACCGTGGCTTACCTGACAGTGTCATAAGAATCAAAATTAGATGATGCATGTGAAAAGGCTTTGAATGTTCACAAGCAATATAGAAAAGTTAGGGGTGCTGGTATACTATCTGTGTGTTAGGAAGCAAGAAAAGGAATTGTGTAAAAAAGGCAGCAGCTCAAAACTACACATTGACTGGGTTCAGACAAAATAATATTCCATACTCAACAGTTGAGTAGGTGTTGAGGTTGAACTGAGGGATATTGTTAAATTGTGAGTTATTGTGTTATCTGAACCCACCCGTGATAACAAACCATGGTTTGTTAACCATGAACAAGCCACACTTTACAACCCAACAACAAACCGTGGGTTCTCTTCTGAGATTGTGGTTAACCAATCAAAGTTTGTTCACTTGGCTAGTTGCACACAGTAGAATAACCCATTTCAAGAACAACCCATATTTCAATGACACGCCACAGTCACAGACAACCCAGACTCAATCCTGGGGTGCAGCTAATCCTGCTGTCTGAACTCTGCCACTAAACCTTATCTAGAAAACAAGGCAAGCTGGACTGCTTCATCAAAAGCATTCTACTGAAGGTTCTTCCAGCCATGCAAAGTGTGGCAAATACACGTGTGAACCAGCCCACGTATCAGCCTTCCCCAGCTTGGTGCCTTACAGATATTTGGGCTACAACTCCCAGCATTCTTGGCCATCTGGGTCTGATGGGAACTGATGTCCTAAACATCAGGAAGGTACCAGGTTAGGAACGGGTGCTAATATATGCCACAGGGGTTTTTTGAGAGGATAAAAGTGAGAGAAGGGGGGGGGACTCATAAGTCTCCTCGAGTTCATTGAAAGGGGGAAAGGATGGGCTACAAATAAAACAACATAAAATAAAATATATCATTGCAGCATTGCTCATGGATCAAAGCATAGGTTTGCAAAAGCTGGGTTCAAATTCCCAGTTGGTCTCGGTCAGTTGCTCTCTTTCCAGGCAACTTAACTTAGAAGGTTACCAGGAGAGATGAGATGTGAAGCACATTGGAGTGAATTATTCAAGAAAATTGTTCGTTAGAAAATGAACAAAATTATTCCACAGAATATTGAGTGGGGGAGGGTGGGGTGGGGATTGTACAGAGGCAGAAAATCAACTAGTCCACCTTCCGGCAAGTCCACATAGAGGGCCACTTGTGGAAAGGAGGTATGTGCCTTTAATTGAAGCAGCTGCATCTGTTGAATTTTAGTCTGTTAGGTTGCTGTTAAAGGCAGAGACCTTCTGGAAGATGGCCCCATGAAGCAGGAGAACCACTTCAGGACTAAGTTCTAAACAGGACTGGCAGATCACCTATCATTTTCCAAGCATCCCCTCTGCCAACTCCCACAATCCCTAACTAGGGGAACAGGACTAATGGGAACGGTTTCCCAAAGCGTCGCAAGGCTGCTGGACACGTTTTGCTCTGTGGAGGGGAAGGCTAGATAAATGCCCATGCACACACCAGACCACAGCCTCCGGAGCAGCACAAAACGCTGCAACCTGCAGCCGCTTCAGAGGCTTCTGGATTTGTGGCATGTGCACCGCTGGAAGCTGCCAATCAAGTTCGTACTACAATGCATCTGGTAGCTCTTTAAGGGACCACAGGACCCTTTTATGTCTGCAACAGATGCACGGGGCTGCAGGCTGGCCGGAGCAAAGTGGAAGGACTCTGGATCCATCATGGAGCTGCTGCTGGGCATGGAGAAGGCGCCGGGCAGGCTAAGAAAGACCCTGCCTGGAGTGCCAGAGCACCACTTCTGGCTGAACCAGATGGAGCAGGGCTCTGACTCCACGGAAAGAAGCGTCGTAGATTCTCTTTGCACCAGCAACTGAGACACTTGGAAAGCATCTGCTCCACCTTGTTCTGCACAGCTCTTTGCAGGTTCGGAGGCAGACAGTCTCCAAGCACCACTTGCTGAGGCGGCTTGGAAGGGCTTCTTATGCTGCAGTCGTTTCCACACCCAGCCCCAAGCGCCTGGTGGGAAAGAGGTGCTGGACTGGATAAGCCATTGCTCTGATCCAGCAGGGTGGGTCCTTGTGGGCTAGTAGACCCAGATACACAGAAAGGATTTCACAGAACTTTCTGGCCTTCTAAACATTGAAAAATAAGCATGGCCCAGATGAGCGTTCTGCTCCTTTCCCAATCCATGATTCTGCAACCTGAGAAGACCAAAAGGGCAGCCAAGCCGTATTAATCTCCCTTTTGTGTGTGACTGAAAAGTTCAGCCTCACCCTGCCTCTCTGCTTCTTCCCCCCCAAGACCTGGCCTTGATGTGCAGGGTGCAAGCTGAATGGGTAATGTGTCAGCATAAGCTCCTCAAACAGAGCGTCTCCTTCCCAGATGAAGATTAAAAAGCAGTGGGCAAGGAGGCACCAGCTACTTGGAAACAGTGGCCCCCACACAGACAACGCACGTGTCCCCAAAAGTTACAGACAGAAGAATCGGGGGGTGACTTCCAAATTAAGGACCATTGTTCCAGACTTACCTGGAAGCCAACCGGCGATTTCCCCTGTACTGCAGCATGGTGTAGTGGTTTAAATGTTGGACTTGGACCAAGGAGACCCCGGTTCTAGTCCTTGCTTGAGCATGAAACTAACTGGATGACTTTGGGTCAGTCACTGACTCTCAGCCTAACCTCCCTTGCAGGGCTGTTGTGGGGATAACATGGGAAGGAAGAGGACCGTGTAAACCACCCTTGGGAGAAAATGTGGACAATAACCGCAATAGATACATCACATTTGGAAGCAAGATGCAGCAGATGACTTGCAGCTACTCCAGGGCAAGATCAGGCATCCCACACCCCTGAGGCACACCCCACCAGCCAGGGTACCCTTTTTATTCCAAGAAACCAGCTTCTGCAGCAAAACCAAGATGTGACACCCCCAAGCCCACCTTTACCTCCTTCCTGGATTAGCACGGAATGAAAAGTAGCCGAGCTCTCCAGGCAAAGTGCCTGCCCTCGCCCAATGACAGCGGCATGGCTGCTGTTGTGTCCCGGGCGCCACGGGCTGAGATGCGCCCCCGGCCAGCGACAGCTCCCTGCGAGAGAAAGACGAGAAAAGCGGACGAGGCTCACTGCTCTCTTCACCGGGCGCGCTTCTCGGAGACGGGGCCACCCAAACGGAGCCGGGCGACTCGCCTCCTCAGCAAAGGACCTGCAAGGGGGACGGAGCGTCAACAACCCGTGCCTGATCACCTCCCCCCACCCCCAAGAGGGTAGACTGGAAAGCGCGAGGGCTCACCTGTGTACGCGCCGCGGATCCGCTCGTTGAGGATGGAGAGGGACCCGGCTGCGAAGCCTTCCACAGCGCCGCGGAGAAGGAAGGGCGGCAGAGCTGTCGCGCCTCCCCACCGCGCCTGGGCGAAGGCGCTTTTCTTGCCGGCGCGCACCGCAGTGGCAAACGCCAGCTGTTGAGAGGCGGCACGCCGCGGCTCTTCCTTCCTTCTTTCCACTGACCGTCGACGAGCCAAGGAAGGAAGCCGGCAAGCGCGAGTGGAGCGTGCGCCTCCATGCACGGGCGCGCTCTGCGCGGGCGGCGGCGCGGGCGGCGAGTTGAGCAACACGTGGAGACGGCGACCCGTGAATGATGGGTCACTTCGCGCTTGCACCCCAGGTCCAATTTTCCAATAACCATTGAGATTTTTGATACCTCTCAATCAATCTGATGCTGCAAGCACACACACAGGAACACGCACACAGGAACACGCACACACGAGTATAGGTAGGATTCGGGATATTGAACAGCAGGATCCTAAGCATCGTTTAGACAGGACCAAGTCCTACAACTCCAGAAAAAATGAAGCCTTGAAGCGCAGTCCTATGCTTCTCAGAAAGTAAAAGAGCCCTACAACTCCCCAGCCCTACACCCTAATCAGGCACAGAATTGCACCTCAAGGCTGCGCTTCGATCCCTACTTACCTCGGTTCAAGCCACTTTGCAAGAGGAAACCTCAGCGTGGTCACTCGGAATTGCGATCTGATATTCGACATGTCTACTCACTATGCAAGACCCCCCGAGTTCACCGTGTTTTTCTCCCAGGTAAGCTGCTATGCTCTATAGGATTCCAACCTTTGTCTCTCACCTTTTGCCACGAGCGCGCGAACAGAAACCCCAGTTCACCCCACAGCCGCCTCCGAATGCAGCGCCAACAGCGCCTCCTGGCGGCGCTCAAGGAACCGCCAGGACCTGGTCGGCACTCCATCACCGCCTACCTGCTTCGCCTGTGGTCCATGGGCGCACGCTCGGATGCAGCTGCTCTAGAGCCAGAAGCGGCTTTCCCTTCCCGATCCTTCCCCCGCGCAACCCACTTGCCCTCTAGCGCGGCTCGGAATGGGGAGCTGCTCCGGGGCGCTCGCAGGGGCTCGTCTCGCGCTTTCGCTCTCTTGGAAAGCCCGGTCTGTTCGGTCGCGCTCCCGAGCCCAGAGGCTTTATGAGCGCTCCCGTGCCCGGCTTTTTTCCTGCCGCCCCACCAGGCTCCCTATTTATAGGCGATCGCGAAGCCGCGCTGTTTACACCAGCTGAGCTCCTGGCTCCGCCCCGGCCTGTGACGCCTTCTTGCATTCTGAGCCATACCGCGCGGCTGCTGGCGCCAAGTTGCAAAAGAGGAGGAAAAGCAGAAACGGGGCAGAGCGGGGAGGCAGGAGTAAGCGGGATGCGCGGCACTCCCCCCCCCCCCGCCATTTCCTTCCTTGCTGCAGCCCCTATTGCTTAACTTCGCTTCGGTTGCGAACTGACCCCTCCCCGCCACCCCCACGTCCAGGCTGGGGAGCCAACTGGGTCAGGTTGCGCACATCCTGGAACATCTTGAAAACGAATAGTGGCCCATCTCTCCCCTTTGCCCCCCCACTTCCCGTGGTGGTGGGGGGGGGTGCGTCTGGCGGTCCCACACCGGATTCACACGTGTGTTCTCTCAACCGCACGAAAGTGGAAAGGCGACCTCTCTGTACACCAAAAATGCAGAGCCAGCCAGCCGAACCAGAAAAGCACTAGAGTTTTTTAAAGCAACTGGGTTCGAACCCGCGTGCGGTGCCATCCGGGCCGCGTCTGCTCGGAAGCAAGCCGCGTCAAGCTCAGCGGAACTCGCTCCCACGTACGAGGAGAACGGACGCCGAATGCCGCCTGACGTCGCCGGGCCAGGCAGAGGCGCGCTAAAGGTCCCGACTAAGGAGCGAAGCTCCAGGCGGCGCTGCAGGACGCCTCTTAGCCTGCCCTACCTCTCAGGGTTGCTGTGCAGATGGAGAGGCAGCCGGGAGAATCACCAAGGATTTTTTTTGGGTGGGGGGGAGAGAAAATACATGTTATAAATCAGATTTGTTTGTCTTAACATCAAAGCAGAAGTTAATTTGGTGGGGAGAATGCAAAGCCCTTCCACACGCCCATCTTCCCATCTCACTCCGAGATTATGAACACTCGCGTGCTTTCACACACTCCCCCATGCGCACTTGTGTGCACATGCTCCCTTATCCAAACCCTTCAGCAGGGATTCCATCAGGCAGAAAGAGCCTTGACTTTATGCTGGGAAACGGCAAGTGTGGGAAAGGGTTTTGTTTTGTTTTTTGAAAGCCTTCTCATCAACACTGTTTTCTTGAGCGAATTAGCCAAACTCTCAGGGGAACTCACCCCGTTGTGCAGAATCGAGCCGGCAACCTTTCAATCAACCAGCACAGCAGTCTAAACCACTGCGCCACCTGCATCTCCATTCACACACAGAGACACGTAAACCTGTATGGTACTTCTATATGGCAGCAATCCTCCACTTGGCCAAACAATTTTACAGAGTGAGCTCCATGGAGCAGGCAGCTCCTTGGGCCCCAGGCAGCAGTGTACCTAGATAGCATGCCAGATACTAACCATATGCACATACTTGGGCGTATCTGACCACCTGACCCCCATGCTGCTTCCAGGTAAACACAGGCTTGTTAATTTAGAGCAGACTTCTCCCTTCTTGCACCTTCCCAAAGCAAGAGCCAATTGTTAACCTGATTTAATCAACATCAGGCATAAGCATTTTAAATATATCTTTCTCTGTAAGGTGCAAGCGACTTCAGAGCAGAAGCTCGTCGGATAAGGCCATGAGCATGGTTACTCAGAAATCATCAGGGCAATGTGACTTTCTCCCTGCATACATGCATTTAAAAAATCTGGAACCTAGAATTGATGCACTGGAGGTAGTAAGTGGGCCCACTGTGGGCCGTAGCCCTGATGAAGCCCTACTGGAGAAGGCCTGTCCCTCATAAAAGTTGCCTCTTACAGCAGGACGGGGAAGGTCTTACCTTGGCTGTTTCAGCTGGCAGCAGTAACAGGCAGCAGCTGCATGCTCTTAAGAGTGCCAGGTGGCCGCATCCAAGAGGTGCCATTTTAATTACCCCCAATGCCCAAAGAGCTATGTCAGAGCCATGTGGGGAATTAAATGGAGGCATCCCAGCTCAGCTGGCTGATGCTGAATGGAATTGCTGGCTAAGGATAGGGGAAGAAAGGGGAAGAAAGATATGCTTAAAGGGGCCCCCAAATCAGACCTCAACAATGTGACCAGGTGCCCTATGCAAAGGATTGTGGCCCCTTCTTCAATTTTTCAAAGAGAAAAATTAGGTCAGGATGCCCAAAGCAAAGAAAAGGGAGGAAGAGAAGGAATCAGTTTATTCTAAGGATGCAACGGTTGTGCTAGGCAGCTTCAGAGGTTATCATCTCCATTTCCTCATGTTCCATCCTCTACTCATTGACAGGATCAGATTTTTAGATATGGGAATTTTGTTTCTGTGCAAATGGGCAGTTGTAATGCACACTTGTGCAATTGCCCCTCCTCCAAGTAAAAGAAAGTCCACACAACCCAGAAGATGATCAGTCCACTGTGGCATCGGCGGGTCTGAGTCACAGACATCTGATCACATGCCTGCTGTATTATTTTCTACTGTATTATGAAAAGTCAAGACTCTGGTCCTTTTGAAAGCCACCAGCCATGCTCTTGCGGCGAATTCCATGCACTGAATGAAATATTATTTCCATTCTTCTTTGAATCAACTGTTAATCACTTTTACTGGATGAACTGCCTCCTTCTATTATGATAGGTAGAAAAATCATTCTGCTAGTTCCTCCAAATTACCGGCCCCCACCGAGTAGGTCATAGCGGAATCTCAAGAGGGTTGCCAAGCAATGACCAGCACTGCACTGCTTCTTTGTTTAATCATCTCCCTCTCTTTAAAGGAGAAAAACAAATGTGGCGGGAAGAAGAACAGATTAGCCTGTAGGTTGAAAGGGGGAGAACCAAACATATTTGGGGTGCAATTCTATGCATGTTTAGATTTTGAAAATTCCTCAAACACCCAGCATTTCCTAGCCAGCCATGGCTAAAGATACTTAGGCTGCACCCTTAAAATAGGTCCCGCACTGCAGCTGTGGTCAAGGACTGCCCTTGGACAGCTGAAGCTTTGCCGGGCAGAAGATGGAGCTGGTCTGCTCAACGCTGCACCAACGTGCAGGACTACAATCGCTTCACCTTTTCCTCACACTGAAGCTACTACAACTCCTGTGATCACCAGGGTTGATTTATTTATTTATTGGGGGTGGGGATGCTTCTGGGCCTTTCCTACATGCTGCTTTCTACAGAAAGACAATAGGACAGGACAAGCCATCTATTCCAAATGTGTTCTCCAACCTGCTCTTTTCATAAATCATATACATCCATCCAGTGGCAATGCAGCTTCTTCTGGCATTGAAGTTGGAATATAGCAGCACATCTTTTTGGTGCCGAAAGCATTAATATTGCCAGGAGAAGCTGCCAAAAAGGGCACAATGCAGCAAGACACCTTTATGGTGCCAGGCCTTTGACATTTTCCCTGCATCAAAGTTTTATGTTAAAACTGACAACTGATTATTTGACTCTTTAATAATACTGAATTAGTCTGTTTTATCCTTTGGGCGTTTCTTTTGCTCTTTTTTATGTATTTGTAATTTTTGTGTGGCTGCATTTGACTGGATGTTTTATTCTATAATTCAATATGTGTTTTAATTTTTACCAGTCAAACTGTTGTACTTTGCCTAGAAGTCAATAGACTAAGAATTGTAAATAAGTACAACACATAATAGGAATTTGTAAAAAGAAACATGTTGTTCCTTCTCCCAGAATTAAATTATTCTAGTGAGTACAAAGGATGTGTTTTCAGAGCCTTGGACACTCTCACGGGGCACGATCACTGTGCCATCCAAGGGACAGGAGGCATGTTCCTGGTGTTCTTAGCATACCACGCCTTCCCCAACCTGGTGCCTTCAAAACATCTTGGACCAAAACATGCATCACCCTCAGTAACTGTGGGGCAAGGGAAGCAGTAGCCCAACACATCTGAAGGCTGGGGAGCCAGTTTGGAGAAAGTTGCCAATGCATGAAGGTTTTCTGTAAGCTTAGGCTGCCCTCTCATGAGCTCTTGCCTGGAGTAAGCCCTGCAGAACACAGTGGATCTTACTTCTGAGTAAACCAGCACTGTCAGAGTTCCAGCAGAACAGCCACCTTTCCATTTATATTTCATATGCAACAGTTCAGTTGTAGCTACTTTAAGCCTACTGCAAATTGCTCTTACTGGTCAGAGGTTAATCAGTCCAAAGATGCATATAGTCCAGTATTCTGCTTCCAGGTGGGCCCAGTCAGGTGCCTCTGGGAAGATCACAAGCAGGACATAAAAGCAGTGGGCTGCTCATGCTGCTTGTCCTCAGCATTTGTATTCAGAGATACAGGGCTTCCGGTTACGAAAGTTGCATGAAAGGACCCTAAGCCACCAATGGCTCTATTTGCTTGCTTCTTTTTATAAACCATCCCATAGTGACTGAAACAGCAATGTAAGCCTGTACATATTTATGCATCCAGCACTTTCCCATGTTCAACGGAATCCATCCCAACTACATACCTGTGATATTGCAGGTTAAGCTACAAATCAAGAAATCCTTTGTTCAAACACAGCTCAGTGGATGGACTTAATCAAGCCACTCTCGGCCTTTTCATCAGCAACTGTACTAGTCTGCCTGACAGGGTGGTTTCTCATGTCACCACATTCATATCCCACCTATTCTTCCTCTTGTGAGAAGCCCAAGTGAGCTTACATAGACCTCCTTCTCTCAGTGTTACCCTCATGACAACCATGTGAAATAGGCGAGGAGAGGACCAGCAACTGGCCCAAAGTCACCCAGCAAACCTCATGGCTTGAAAGGAGTGTAGGACCTGGAACTTCCAAATCCCAGCCTAGTCACTACAGTGCCTGTCAAGGTTCAAAACTGGATGCGTGTGGAGTGCCTTGAGCCGCTTCCTCCAGTGGCCACGCATTCGATGGGCCAAGCGTGAGCGGCAACAGAGCGCTGCACGTAGCATGGAGCCCCAGCTCTGGATACGCTGCCCCTTTCTCCTCCCTAGGCCGCTCTCCTTGATTCCCCACATGCAGAGCATGTTCAGTCCTGGCTGCCCCCACCCCCCTACCCACAATGTGTTGTGCTCATGCTTAGCACTGGGGATCCCCCACACCTACTGACTATTCCCTCCGGGTTCACGCTAGAAAATCTGACCCAGGGACTTTCCAGCATTTCGTCATTCTTGCTCTTTGGGCTCTTCACAGATCTGAAGTCCGTGGTGTGTGGTGAGGGCGCCTGGACTTCTCCTGCCAAGTCTACTGGCCAGAGCCCATCACTGCTCCCTTGCTCACAGCCCTTCCACTTGACTTTTGTGCTCATTTGAAGACATGAACCTGAAAAATGCATGTTGAGACGGAGATTTGGTACATCCCTTCTCATTTTACTGGCATTCAAGAGACTGCAGTAGTCCAAGTCATCCTATTTTACAGCCCACTCCTCCACATGCTTACTCAGAAGCAACTCCCACAAACTTCCATGGGGCCTACTCCAAAGTGCATGCACAAGTAGCAGCCTTACACCAGTTTTGATATATTGGATTGAAGCTGAAGATTTTGCTTCACTACAAAAGCACCTTTGTCATCTTGAGCCAGCTGTGTAAAGAAGCACAGTTCCTACCATCATTTTTTCTTTGGGCAAATGCAATAAGGAACCTGCCCAGGCAGTCTGAACTCAGGTCCAGCTCCAGATTTCTCAGGGCCCTTGAGCAAGATCCCTGCACTGGTCTGAACCCCCTGTGAGTCCGTCTTCACACTCCCGTCTTCGCCAGCACCGCCTCGCCCTCTCTCTCGGCATTGCCACTGCTAGCCAGCTTGCTTGCTTGCTTGGCAGGCAGAGATCCATCCCCCGCTGCACCATCCGGCATGGTCCGGGCGAGCACAAGAGGCAGGTGAACAAGCAACTAGCGAAGTGAAGAGGAAGAGCAACTCTGGGCGCAACTGTGGGTCCAAGAGGGATGCTTTCCTGCTGCTGCTAGCAAGAATGAAGCTCCCTGTGGCGATCACCTGCAAGCACGAGTAGCTTTCACCTAGGCTACGGCTCCCCACAAGGATCCCTAGACTTCAGCAGACAAGGACAGGAGGCTGACTCCCCAGATCCCGAGATGTGGAGGAGGAAGAGTCTGTGTGCGCCTGCCTGAGCAATACCTGGCCCCATAGAGGCAACCCTCGGAGCTAAACAGTTGTGCTCCCAACTTTACCCCATTACTTTGAGAGGCTACACAGGCGTGTCTGACTAGCAGCAAAGTCTGGCTGGTTTGGGAGATCTCTTAAGGAAAAGCAAACTGCTGAGTTGCTTCCTGTAAGTTCTTGAAACTTTTTTTTTAATTTGCAGTGCTGGGGGGATGACAATGCTGGATCTCAGAGGGCTGGACCTTTATTTCTGAAAGCATTCACTTTCTCTTGGGTCCACTCCCTCTTGACTGGTATCCTGTTTCCTCCTCTCTGCGCAGATGGAGGAAGGAAGAACCTGTCATTCACCCCTTTTCACAGATGAATGAATGAGGCCCACAGGGAATCGGGTCTAATCAGCAACCACCACCCTGATTTGGCATGTCCCAGGTGCTGTTTTCTGTTTCACACCCAGAGCTGCTTTGAAGATGTACAACCTCAGCCTAACCTTGTAACATATCGCTGAGTTTATTGTCTTGCCTGTAGCAAAGCAACCACTGCCAAGAACAAGATTTCCTTTCTGGGAATGCCTCTTGGAAAATGCCTGTGTCCAACGCGGCAGCTGCTGAAGTTGTGGGGCAGGTGAGTGCAATGGCACTGAAGCATCTGCTGTGGCGTGTGATGGCCTAGATCGCCCACATCTTGGGCACGGGCAGGAAGGGATTTCCTGATGGGGTCAGCAACCAGCAGAGATCCAGGGGATCCCAGCCTAGGGCTTTGTAAACAAGGACCAAAAACTCCAGGGACAGTGTAGAGTAGTGGTTAGAGACTGTGACTCCAGAGTCCTTAGTCTTAGTCCCTGCTCTGCCATGATGCTTTGTGGGTTGCTTTGGCCCATTCCCTGACTTTCAGCCTTAACTACCTCACAGGGTTGTTGTCAGGTAGTTTAGGCTAATTCTCAGCTAACTCACAACAACTGTAATGCTCAGTAGAATCTTGACAGCCCATGCAGTTCCCTCAGCATTGGGATATTAAGCTGGCCTTCTTTTGATTAATTGGCCAGAATTGGGAGGCTTCTGATTTTTAAAAATTTTGTTTTATTTTTGGCCTAGGAACAGGGTAAAAATGGCTGTAAGTAAAATAAGTTTTACTCTGGAGGGCAAAGGACTTACCAGAGTCCCAAGATCAGCAAAGCCCTTGACATCATTTTACTCTCTGGTACCTGAGCAAGCGTTAGACACTGCGTTAGACGTTTATTAGCTTTTATTTGTTACTGTTTGTGCTTTATTTTAATTTTTGGGTGATTATTTTAAGCTACCCTAATAATTCTGTTTTAGGACTACCTATAAATAAATGAGTGACTTCTAAATATAGTTAAATGTAAAAAAGACATTTCAGAGGAAAAGGAAGCTGTGAAAGGTAGGGGGACAAGAAAATGAGAGAAGGAATCAGAGAAAAGGAGGAATCAAATGTGATGCATCTGGTGAAAAAGAAAGAATTGAACACAGGTCTCCATTTTGCAGGTTGGAGTTAAAGCTGTGCCCTTGATGAACTAATCTAGGACAACGGATGGAGATTGTTTTAGGAAACGCTTAGCTGCAATCTCATTTCTACCGATGGGGGTCTCCTTTCCACACCAATGGCACTCCT
Source organism: Varanus salvator macromaculatus (assembly GCA_023646645.1). NCBI lineage: Eukaryota > Metazoa > Chordata > Lepidosauria > Squamata > Varanidae > Varanus > Varanus salvator. The sequence goes on from JAIXND010000786.1 coordinate 13,678,029, forward strand.
ACTGCTTTCCTCATTGATCTCCTGGAGATATTTTGCACACCCTGGGTGTGCTTCACTCTGTATGTTTCACATTGGTGTGACGCCAAGGTGAAGATCCTCATTACAAATGCTAATTTAGACCAAAATGGTTCAAAGGAAAATAATAAAAAAAAATAATACACAGAATGTCAGGAATCATACATATTAAGGGCAACTAGGGACAAAAAGAAAATAGAATGAGCTGTATTAAAGGTGTAATTCTATATGTGATAACAGAAAATGGTCCTGCAATGTGCTAGAATGTGCAGGATTTTTCTGTCTAAAGATGCAAAGGGTTGATCCATAAATGCAATTTTTACTTGGACACTTTTTACCTCCTCCAATTGAAAATGACGCAACGCAAATCTGCATGCATGTACACATACATACACGCATGCACACGCACACATGAGCATGCGCGCGCACACACACACAGAGGGGGAGAGAGAGGGAGGGAGAGAGGCAGAATACGCACGTATGCAAACTGTTAAGTTCACAGTCCTAGAAAGACTTACATGGGAGCCACACTAAACTCAATTGGGCTTACTTCTATTCCCCAAACCAGTTTGGGGGCTTGCAGGTGTCTCTGGCCCCTCCACCAGTTCATTGCACCTGGCTCTCCACACCTCTTGAGACACTGTTTCAGCCTCCCCAAACCTGTTGCTCTCCACAGGTGCTGGACTACAGTCTCCATCAGTCCCATCTAATGAATGCGGGTTGTGGGGACTACAGTTTGAGACCTGTACAAAGCACCCAGGTTGGGGGAGCCCTGCACTCTTCCTGTGGTTGCTACATCACAGCTTTGGGTGCAGCAGTTAAAGTAGATCCTACCACTGCCCAGGGGAGGTCACTGGAAAGGTACATTTGCTTACTTACCATTATCCGGCGGTTTCCTCATTGTGAGCGTCTGACTCCTTGGTGGCGAGGATGCCTTTGGCTGATCCATTTTCGCTGCCATCCCCCCATTCCCAAATAGCTGGTATAAGGATAAAGACTTCGCTTGGGAATGCAGCAGCTTGCGGGGATGAAGATGGGGTCGTGGGGGTGAAGACGGAGATCCAGAGGCACCGGGGGGAATTTTCTGAAACAGTTCCTTAGAATCTGTATTCCATAAAGAGCTGTTAAGCCTCAGGTTGTTTTCTGAAAAAATAATAAAAAATAATAGAGTCAGAGGTGACATTTTTGTCTTTTTAAAAGAAATAGATTTCCCCCAAAGACCGCCACAAAATGATACTTGTGGCCTCTTCACTGTTGAAAGTACTCTCCACTGATACGTTTTTTCAACCTGGCCACCACTGCATTTTCAACGGTCGCCTGGGCCCAGGTACCCTTGCAGGGCATCATCTGCCAGGCATCACTCCCTGTTCTTTAACGGGGGGAAACTAGAAAGACTCTTCTCTAGATTCCATTGGAAAGCTGTGCCAAGGTGCCACCTCTGCAGTGGTGGCCCTACAATTTTTGAGCGTTTAGGATGTGGGAAGAATCTACAGCAGAATCAAGTCAGTTTGGGTTGCCATGAATCTCACCAGCACCTTCTCCAGCAAGCTGGGTTGTTTTTTTCCCTAGTCATGTGGATTCCACAGACTTGCAGGCTGCTTCTTTAAACTTTTGATGAAAGTTTCTGCTAATTCACATAAATTAAAATGAATTTGCACAAATACACACGCACACAGAAAAAGGCAGGGGGGGAGGGAGTTGAATCAGTTCCAAGGATGAGCAGACAATGAAAGGAAAGACAGCTGACCATCTGCAAACCAGACAGAACAGAATTAATGATTCTGTTATGATAGAAGGTACAGCTCTAGCAGTATCTCCTGGAGTTGCCCACAAGGCAATATTACAACTTAGAGCTTTCAATACCAGCTGAAGATGTAGAAGCAGAATGGCATCGCAATTATGGTGTTGGACTTAGACCGGGAGAATCCAGATTCAGATCCCTTTTGAGGCTTAAACTAGTCGCTATTTTTCAGCCATTGCTACCTACCAGGGTTGCTGTGAATCTAAGACAGACTAGCCACGTACAACAGGAAAGGACTGAAGGTAGGCAGTGATCTACTGGATGATCTGCAGTATTGCATATTAGAATCATAGAATTATAGAACAGAAGAGTTGGAAGGAGCCATGAAGGCCATCGAGTCCACCACCCCCCCCATTAGTACATTCCTATTCCACTTTTTCCCCCCTCTTACGAGGAATCCAAGGTGGCTTCCACATTCCTGTCAGGTAGATCGGCCAGATCTTTTAGGTCAAGTACTGAATACCAGGAAAACCCAGTCTTTGGGCAGTTATTACAAGTCTCTGATCTGTAGTAATGAAGTCATTGGTTTATATTTGCCAATTTGTACAGACTGGAAGAAAAGGCATTTCTTAGAAATTTCTAAGGTTTCTTTTTTAAATGGCTGGTGTTGCTGCATCTGTTCTTGGGGTGCTTTATATCAAGGGGCAAATGATGTACATCACCACAAGTGTTTTTAATCAAAAAACAGCTAAATCAGTCCAAGCCCTTTGGAAATGCTCAGTTCACACCTTGGAGGCCCAGGACAAATGCCAGCACAGTCAATGCATTTCTGAATCTTCAATGTGATTCACAATCACCACTGCCCAAAGGTTGTCGAACATCAGACATTTCTTCAAAAAGGACTTGGCAGGTGGTATAAGTCACAATAAAAACCCATCTGCAGCAACAAACCATTTCCCCCTTGCAGGGGGCAAAGCAAAGCAACTGCTCCAGGCAGCAGATGCTGGGCAGGGGCAGGGGCTGGAGGACAGCGGCCCCAGCTGCTCCTCCTGAGCCCAGCTAGCCATTCCCCTCTGGTGCAGGACGGAGCCACGCAGCCACCCCTGCGACTAGCCTGCTGCTCTCGGGTGGAACAGAGCAGAGCTGTTCAGAAAGCAGATCCCCCGTTGCTTTGGACTTCAGCCACCCGCATTCCTGACCCTTGGCCCCACCAACAGGGGATTCTGGCAGCTGGAAGCCAACACATCCGCCCACTCCCACTGTAGAGGATACTGACCTAGATGAACCAGCAAACCGACCCAAACGACACTTCCTATGTCCCTTGCTAGGCAACTCAGGCATTTTACTCCATGCTTGAGTGGTGACACATCTCCACACCCAAGAGAAGATGCACACCGACTAGAAGAGCCATCAAAATGCTCGGCCTTCTTAGCAGAGAAGTTTGTGTGTATAGCTTAGCACTTCTGCACTGACTGGAAGCTGCTTGTTCAGGGAGAAAAAGGGAGAGCACAGGCACCCCTGCAGGATGGAAGTCAACTGCCAAGTCCGTGCGTGGAATGGGGTGATCCGTTACTTCAAGCTGCAAAGTGTCTTGCCCTAGCCCTGTCCCTGGGTGCATTGTCCCTGGACAGGTGCGTGCTGGTATAAGAAAGCACCCATGTTGAGAGAATGTGAGGGGATCAGGCAAGAGCCGGTGGACCATTATGAGTGATGCACATTTCATCAAGATAATGCAGGATATTCAACTGATGCTTAAAAGCCCTGGGACAGCACCTGGTTGGCCAGCGGGCAGCAGCAGCAGGAGGCTGGTTAGCAGCAGAACACTGGAGACAGGTGGGAAAAGCTGCACATGGCGGTGAGGTTGACCCTTCAGGCACAGGAGCCTCTCTGATCCTCTTTCTTGCTGGAGGGAAGGTGATCTTGAAAGACCTGAATGGAGCCAGCTGACAGGTCCAGCCCAGCGAAGGAGCAGTGGGAAAACAGCCAGGGGCCAAGGAAGTCCTGCAAAAGATATCCGGTTGGCTTTCCACACCAGTATGTATACATTTCTTCCAATGCAGAGAGCTGTCCTTTCACGAACCGCATTTCCCTCCTGACTAATATTAAGGCTATCGCACAACAAGCTTTCTATCAAAAGAAGTAAGTACCCATCATGAACACACAATGCCCAGTAGGACCTTCTGACAGCAGCTAGGAATGCCTGCTTGCCTTTTCAGTAGAAATGGCCCAAGCCAGAACTAGACATTTCAGGGGAAACAAACCCATTTTCCTTCAAAAGGCAAGACGGCTTCAGATACATGGAGGTGGGGGCACGGCATAAGCGAGTATGGATGCAAATCCCGCCTCACCCCACCCCCTTAATCTGCTATAAAACCAAAAGCAATTCCTCACATTCCCTTCTCAACCACCATTCTGGGAAGGTCTTCCAGCTACAGGAGTTTGGCCCACTATCCCCATCAGATACTGGGGACAGATTAGACTTCCCCAAACATGCCCCCCCCCCAAGACAGCTTGAACTATAGCTCCTATCAGCCTCAGCCAGCAGAGCCAAGGGTCAGGGATGATGGGCCTAAAGTTAAAACACCTGGACAGAGCCAGATTAGGAGAGGATGGACCTCCATGTTTCCTCTAACTTCATTCTGGACAGCAGGAGCAAAGAAACCACAGGGGAATCCCGCTGATGGTTTGGTTGCTGGTTTGATCTACAACCCACCATCTTGACAAGGAAATGGCAGCACGCTGAGCATGTAAATTCCTTGCTCCCCCCAGCTTCCTTTTGTCTCATGTCACATTTAAACTGCGTGCTCCTTGGGGCAGGGACCCCCCCTTCATCCATTTGCTTGATATTAAATTAATGACTCCAGCAGATAAAATGGCCTGGCAACCAACTTTCAGGAAATAAGTCCAGCCCAAGGATTTGTCCCAGCCAGGCTAAGTCAGGTGTGGAAACACCAGATGTGGCAAATCATTCATCCCCCGTCTGGTGGCCAGATCTCAGCTTCCAAGGGCATCTCCTCCCTGGGCCAAGGCCTTCTGAGGTGAAGGACAGCCTCCCACTCCCTGTACAAACACCAGCTGTGCTGGCAGAGGAATATGGCTGTGATGCTAATGAAGAGGCCGTGTCTTCCACTGAACCTGCAAGCAGGTAGCTTAAGGGCTGCAGGACACACACCGATCTCTAACACCTTGCTGCCCCGGCTTAACATCTGCTGCTGGTGAGGCACCCTGAGAACCAGCATGACGGGGGCATAGAAACATAGAAGCAGAGCGAGTCAGAAGGGTCCACCCGGGCCATCTAGTCTGACCCCCTGCTCCAGCCGGCTCCGCTCACGACATGCCCACCACGCGGCTGCATCTGCGCAGCTAACACATTTCGCTGGGTGACTTGGGGCACTCTGTGATCCTCAGCCCAACCTTCCGCACAGGGTCTTTGTGAAGAAACTTATGGAGGGGCAGAGGAGGAGCCTTCAGCTCCTGGTGGAAAAATAAATGCATCCAGCAGCTTTTGCTCATGTTCAGCCCGTTCAAGGGATCTCAGAAATTCCAGGGGAAACCAGCCCTGCGCCACCAGGCCACGAAGCTCTCCAGTTCTGGAGCTGTGCGAGTCCCGGGGTGAGGGACTGGGAGGACGAACTGGATGCATCCTGCGATTTGGGAGACGGGATCGCAGCAGGATTCGGGAGTGGGACCAGTTGAGGTCCAAAGAGCCAACATGGGTCGCCAGGACTGTCATGCCTCTTTGCTGGGAAGTCAGGCTCACCTTGCTCATAGCTTTACTCAGAGCATGAATAAAAATCCACAGCGTGCGCGCGCGGGCGGGCTTCGATCCCCGGCGCTGTTCCTCAGAAGTAAAGGGCAACAGTCCCGCGGGGGCTGCTTAAGCAAAGCGGGACTGGGGTTGCACCCGATCCCCCCGAGGTGCCCCGACATCGGAGTCCCTCGGGCCCTCAGGGGGACGACCCCTAGCAAGGACGGAAACGCGCTCCCATCCGCATCCTCCAGCGCCTTGCTCGGAAGCAAACTCACGGAGGCCAACAGGGCCCACTTACTCCCAAGTAAGCGTGCCGAGGATTGCAGCCCCACGACCCGATCCTCTTGTGCAGTCACTCGGAAGGCAGTTCGAGGGCTCAGGAGAGCTACTCGCGAGTCGGGGCGACGCGGCCGCAGCCCGCGCAGCCCGCTGCTGAAGTTCGGGCTTGGCAATTCCGTTGAGTTGAGCGCGGCGGGGACGAGGGAGTCCCTCGAAAGGAGGAGCCGGAGCACCGCCAAGGCGAGTCCCGAGCTCGATCGGGCATCGCCGCTTCCTCTCCTCCCTCCTCCGCAGCCGTGGTACAGTCCTACCTGGCTCCGCTTGCCGGGGCATCTTTGGCTGCAGCGCCCGGCCGGGCAGCCTCTCTCCGGAGCAGACGCGGAGGCGAGCTCTGCGCGCCCGCGGACTAGAGGCCCGTCGCCCGCTCGGCCCAGCAGCTCGCCGGCTGCCCGCGCCCGAGAACCGATGAGGCGGACCGGAGGCGCAGGACGGGGGGGGGGGGGACCTCCCTTTCTGCGGGGCTGCTAAATAAAGAGGAATGCTCCTTAAGTGGCGCTCACACCTTGGGCTTCTCTCTCTCTTCCCTAGTCCATCCCGCCTCTAGGCTGAGGGAGCCCGCAAGGTGGCCAAGAACGTTACTAATTATGGTTCACCCAAACCAGAGCACAGCCAGACGTTCATCTCCATAAATTTTCCAGAACTACCCGGTGCCTCTGAATTAATCTGTTTGCCTTGTGCATTCTCTCCTCTGCAAAAAAAAAAAAAGGAGCGACGGTTTAATCAAACTCCAAGCCGCCTGCTGCCTGCTTGCAGAGCCGAAACGCTACTGTCGGTTGAACGCATTCCGGTTAGATACATTTCCCTGCTGCTTGGGGAGTCTTCTTCGATTAAAAAAGAAAAAAGGCAGGATATTAAAGAACTCAAAGCACCTTGGGCTTTTTTCATTCTCCTCCTCCTGCTTGCAATCTTATCTCTACAACAACCACCCTGCAAGAGTAGGTTGTGCTGAGAGTCTGACCCTGTAACCCAGTTGGCTCCATGGCTAAGCAGGGACTGGAACTCGGATCTCCAGCGTTCCTGTCTCGCACCCTTAACCATGCACCACACTGGCTTTCTTCGTCTAAGACGGGGTCAGCTCCCAGGATAAGTTTGCAGCATCCACGTCCACTCATTTCATGTCACGCTCCCCCTCTCAAATGTCCCGGCGGTCAGGGTGGAAACTCTAGCAAGACTCCAGGGTGGCGGGAGGGGCAGGGAGAAAAAAAAACTTCAGAGAAACTTTGAAGACACTTACCTTGGTTGCAGGATAGAGTGATGCGTGAGTTCAAAGCTGATTAAAAGAACAAGGGTTTATCCTGCCCACAAGGGACAGTAACAGAGAGGTCTCCATTGCTGTTGCGTGTACAAAATCTTACTGCTGGGTGGAGAGAGGCCAGGTGTGAGGGATAACCCTTAAATTAGTCCACAGGCAGGAAGGGAAGCAGTAGAGGAAGTAGCACAATCACCAGAGGCCCTTTCACACAAATGAGAAACACTTGCATTGAGGGAGAGGCCGAAAATAGTGTTGGCCACGCTTTCCCTTTCAGGATTTCAAGGTGGCCTTTTCTCATCCCTGCCTGGAGATGTAGGAAGCTTGGAACATTCTGCCTGCGAAGAAGGGGCTGCACTGTTCAGCCATAGCCCCAACAGGATATATAGATTGTGTGCAAGGAATTTGTGAGTAGGCAAACCCATAAGTGAGAGCTGCATCAGCCCCCATGATCAGCTGCAATTTTACACAAGTTTTGTAATAGCCCAAATAAAGGCAGTGGTTAACTCTTACATACAAATATGAGAGGCTATTTGATTCCTTACAAAAATGGGGCATGTAAAACCCAGAAAGTCTTGAGAAAACATGTTAGTGAATGTCAGCTTGCTCCTACTCTGAATTCTCAGGAGGTCCTTTTCCAGATCAATCAGAGGTGGGACAGACAGCTGTGTGAGACAGAGCCTCTTCAAGTCACAGTGCAAGCTTTGGAGCACTATCTCCAGGGCATGCCTAGTGCCTACTCTGATGCCTTTCCAGCAGCAGGCAAACCCCCTACTAATTCCGGTGTGCTTGTTTTTGGTTTTTTGCTGGTCATTTTTACTCCGATCTCTATGCAGGTGTTACAGGTTTGCTCATTCTGACCATCTAGGTGCTTTTATTTATTCCATGGTTTTTAATATTGCATGCCCCCCCATCACGTATTTGAAGGACAGGGTATAAATTATGCCATATGAAATAAAAGGGTTGGACACAAGATTAGAACTAGACTGATATTCCAGAGCCAGGCATGCTCTAAATGCTGTAGATTAACAGGAAATGGTTTTCATTGTTTGTCTTCCAAGTACTGAAATGAAAGTCCAATGTAATGTTAATTACTCTGGCTCTGATACCTTTGGTGGTGCTGACATGTGCTAAGTGCTTGCTTGTCATAGCCGCCTGACCGCCACTCAAGTACCAAGCTGGGATGCCCAATCAGTAGTTATCTTTCAAGTGAATCACACAACTCCTTATGCAATTGCATTACACAAGATCGTTGTAACAAGCTCCTGTTTTAGTTACCTTGCAGTGCTTCAGTTATCCATCGCCTTCATAGCCTACCCATTAGCATCAGGTTGGTGTACATCAAGGTTTCCTACAAAGAGCTCTATGAGGCAGATTGGGCTGAGGAGTTTGCAGACCGTGTTACAGGGGATCTTGGGATTCCTCTCTGACAAGTTCAGTACAGATCGCTAAGGCTCCCTGAAAGTTAACTTGCTGGCCCAGTACTATCATCTCCCGTAACTGTGGATTTGAAGAGCCCACCCCAAACGTGTACCCCACAGCATGCTCCAGAATGCAACACACCAGGACTACACACACGAAAGTCCCTGGGAGGCCTGCTGTGCACAGGAAATGCTTTCCTTGAAAGCCGAAAGTCTCAGGAAAGGATTGGCGCAAAGCCATGGATGAGGCGGCCGTACCTTAAGTTAGACAACTTGCGCATCAGGCCAGGGTGAGGAATTCTTGCAACTAACTCCAGTGCTCAGGATGAAACCCTGACCTACCCAATCAAGTCTGTCAGCAGCAGACCTGTCAACTACCATGTACTGGACCAAGAGCGAGCTTCCTCCATGGAAAATATATACTCTGTCAATGGGCCTTCCCAAATGTCGGGTGGAGATTTGTGTTCGGTACCCTCTGGGGTTCAAGCCCACAACTCCAGCCACTATGTAACACCCATTGTTCACATTGTCTGAACTCTAGTCAAGCTCTTATCCTTTGGTAGTTGCCAACATGAAAGAGTTTCACAGTATACAACTTATTTGTACCTTTGGTGCAATTTAACAATAGGACGAAGAAAGACATGACCAACTGTTCTCTATTCCATGCATCCTTTATTCCATCACAACCACTGTTGTTGCATTCTGGCAACAAGTACACAAACCATAATCAATCGCAATCCATTTTTTTACAACAATCAGAGGCTTACAGTACATTTAAGGCCATTCAATTTGGGAAAAACCTCAGGCCTCTTAGTGTAATGATTCTAAGTGTTTTGCATATTCTGTGCGATTCCAGTGTCAGAGAATGTAAAGTTTCCCCTAAACAAAAGGTCAGTTTCAATTAAAGGTTTTTTTTTTTACATAAATTCATCAAAAACAAATGTGTAATTTCTTTGTTGTCTTGGAAATCTTATAAAACTTTTAATAGCAAAATAATGCAGGGATAAAAACTTATAACAAAACATATTCATATACAAACCAGAATTTGTTAACTAGACTTAAAATTTTAAACTACCGATCAGGAGTTATGTATAATGTAAATTCACTTATGTACAATGCTTTTAAAAACCTCTATAAGGAATGCTTTACACAAGGAAATGCCAGACTTGGCTCTTACTCAGACTGTAGACATCATCTACAGAATAATGTGTTTTAGTAAATTTACACAACTTTTAAGTAAAAAGAATTAAAGGGTTAACCATCTAGTCATTATTCCTTTAAGAATATTTCATCTTGTAAATATGCATAAAATGGATGAAATGTTATTTTAGAATCAGCCCCATTTAGAAATTGTGTGTCCCCATGAAATTTTCATTAAGTTACTCAGGAAGGTATGCTTGCCACCCCAAAAAACTCCAAATAACCACAATGAGAAATCACCACCAAAACTTTCCAGTTACAACAGCACAGCTAGAAATGTTACATGGAGAATGCACTTAAGACTGAATCCATAAATCAGTATGAAGCTGTACGTCAGATTGCTTGCATTCCAGATTGTGGGAAGATTTTCAAAAAAAAAAGGAAAAAAGGAAAAAACAAAAAAACAAGAAAAGAAAAAACAAAAAAACAAGAAAAAGACAAGAAATATGAAGGGTGGGATACACAAAAGTTTGGGAGCATTAGCTTGTACTAGGTTAAGTAGAATCCTTATGATCAGCTAGTATTCTTCCACAACTCGAATTCTTCTAGCATAAAGAAGGTAAAAAATATTGGGGATTACAGTAGCGCCTGTTAGAATTGCTTCCTGATATAAAAGACAGTCAAGACTTGATCGGATCCGCCCTAATGAGAGGGCATTTCTTCAAAGTATAAAGCTATTACAGCTAATCCAGTTAATGCATGTGCAAAAACAGGGAAATTCTTCCATTCACAGTTAACTGAGGTAAAAAAAGAAAAGAAAGAAAAGATCAGGTAGGTTTCTTCAGGAGTTGGGGAGTTCATGAGATATGAACTGTTTTAGTCGTTCCAGGTACTGTGCATACAGCTCTATGTCATTGTGGCCAGCCCCTTCCACCCAGAGGGGCTCAACTGCTCTGGGACATCGCTCATACATTGCCAAACCATGCGAGAAATCTATTACTTCATCTTCGGTACCGTGAATCACCAACACAGGAGAGGTTACTTTAGAAATCTTGTCAATGCTGAGGAGGTAAAAGAAAAGAAAACCAAGATGGCATTATAAGAAAGGAAAAGCAAGGTATCATTATAAGTAGGTCACATCTATAGTTTTAACATCCTTTTAGGGAAGGCTGAGGTTGTTCAAGGAAAAGACCACCAGTAGCAGACAATTCCAGAAAGCGTTCACCCACACACTACTGAGATGTTCTAGTGACTGAAGACGTGGCCGGAGCCCCATGCTATCACTGGCTACTAGTCATGACGACATCATGCAAACTCAGAGGCAATATTCTAGCTCTGGGGAACAAAAGCAAGAAAAGGCACTGCTAGTGGGGTTCCTGGAGGCATCTGGCTGGCCCTCTGTGGGACGAGAGGGGCCTTTGGTGAGGTCCAGAAGGGCCCCTCTTACAGAAAAGGCTCCCAGAAGTTAGCTGGAATACATTAACCATCTCCCTCTCTCCCCACCCCACAGAAATGGGGCTGCCACATTGCAGGCTTTTATCCTGGGGGACCCCACGGGCTTAGGGTCTGTGTGGAACCACCAAGAGAGTGTCCTCCGATGATCTCACAGTGACTGAGGTCACTGGAAGATATGATGTCTTGTTAAATGTCTCCTGCATGCCACAGAGAAAGGCAATGCCCAAGTCCCTCCGGCCCCTTTGGAAGCTCAGGCAGGGATGTTATGGTGTCATTAAGTCAGGCTGGTATCATGTTCAAAGCTTTACACTCCTTGCATTGCCAACAATATGCTGCTAAAAGGAAGTGCCATTTGTCCCTTCCTTTCTGCCAAAGCTGTCCAACTGTGTCCGGAATGAAGGCTACATCTGTGCTAAGAAAAGACCTGAGGCTGGCTGCAGATTCTATAGACTCGTGATAAAGAATGAAGTCAGATGCACATAGCTCTGGAAGTCTGAGGCATGCATTTTTAGAAAACCATGCACAGTTGCCATGGGGGAAACAGGAACTCCCTGTGGCTCCTCCTGATGCAAGTGCACCTTCAGGAAGAAAAAAGCAAAGCATGACATCAAACTCTCCAAAGCATGCCTCCAAAAGTAACTCGTGTGTACTTTTAAGAGGGAGACTGCTCTTTGAATTGTGGAAAGGGTGAGGGGCCACCAACAGTAGCACTGCCTGCCAACTCACGTACAGGAAACAGGAGAGCAGGCAGGGATCTCACTGATCCTCTCCTCCCCAGTGTGAAGAGTAGCCACAGATCTGGTCAGTATTACAGATCTGATCCCTGTGCATCTCAGCGGCAAATTTCCATGACGGCCCAAAGGGAGAGTTTGAAAAAAAAAAAAAAAAGAGCAGCAAAGGGACAGAAGGAAAGGATGAACATCAGGTCCTGCTGCTGTTCATATTGGGTTAAAAAGTCATTTGGCCCACATGCAGAAAGGAATGAGTTAGGAGGTCCCTGGATGCCTGTAACTTCCTGTATGTTAAGTCCTTCCAAACAAAATCAGTGCTCACATTCAGCAGGGCAAGTGTTAAAATAAGCGTGAGGTTGAGAACTCCTTGGCTCATGCAGGCTGGGCAGAGCACTTACTCTTTCAACTGAGAGGGTGAGCAGCAGGCCAAGAAAGAGGGGAACCCCCCAATAACATCCCCTCATGCCCTTTGTTCTTCTAATCAGGAGGAGGCATGGTGCACAGGAAGCCCTCTTCAAGAGGCAGGGGCTTCCACCAGGCTGACAAAACTGGCCGGTGAGCCAGAGGTACCCAATCTCTGTACTTTAAAAAAGGGGGTTACCAGTTGGGACAATATTTATTTCCCACTTTTTCCCTTCAAGCAACTCAGCCTTGTCATCTCAGCCAAGAGCTCTGGACAGGGTACAGGACATATTTATCTTCACAGCACAAGAAGGTAGATCAGTAAATTGAAAGGCGTGCCACAGCTCCATCCCTCGACAGGAGACTGAAACGGGCCATTGCACTCAAGAGCTCAGTTCTAAACCCTGCACTGGCTCTCAGAAAAATTAGAGCTGCAATTCCATGCACACCTCACTGAACAAAGCAGTACTTCTCAGTGCACATTCACAATACCAGAAGACAAATTTACGTGCACTTTTGGATCCCACGCTTTCACCAAGGAGTTCAAAGGGCATGCATCGCTTCCTCTCTCCATCTTATTCTCACAACTACCCTGTCAGGTAGGTAAGGCTAAGAGAAAGCAATTGGCCTTGCATCACCCAATGAGCTTCACTGAACCTGGGTGCCCAGTCCCAGATTAACAATTAAACTGCACTAACTCTCAAGACAATGCTGGTTCATACTTCCCGAACAAGGTTTTGTTTGGATTATTTGTATTGTCTGATTTTGATGTCCTGCTTCTTTCTTTCCCACACAGTGAACTACTGTCAGTATTTAGTTTCCCTGCCCCTCAAACACTACATTTAAAATCTCCAAAAGCAGCATGTTACCTGCCTTAACACTTAAGCAGAAAGAGCAGTGCAAGAAAACTAACGCATTCTCTCCTGCTAACTTCAGTTTTAAGCCCTGCAGCCCAACTCCTGCTCAGAGTGGAACACTTCCAGTCATTGCACGACGATGTACGCGGAAGTCTTTCATATAATCTTAACAGGTACACTGCTCGTTCACACATGCCCCGCCTCTGACATTTACGGCACTCGAGGGGGAGCCTCTTCACTGTAGTGTGCACGTAATTAGTGTCACACACGCCCCGCGGGCATCTCAGAAAAAGTGTTTGTCGTTTACAAAGCCATTGGAAGGCATCCCACTGCCAGCTCAGCAGCTCAGTAAGGCAGCATTCAAAGAGCATATTAGCCTTACTTACTTGGTATTCCAAACCACACTGCTCTGCAGCTAGAGAAATCTACAGAGACTCCATTCTGATGGAACCCAACATCAGCGAGCACAGATTTCTGTATAACCCCCGCACCCTCACTGAACAATTTACTTGCTTATAAGCAGGCAACCATTCATGCAGGTCCCAAAACGTTTAGCATACAAACAGAATCCAGACTGCCAGTGAGGGAGAGCCGTGGTGCAATATAACGTTGCTGCTAAGCTATTCCTGGTGTTTTTCACCTGCTATTTGACTTGGCCCATTTCATCCCATCTCTATTCCAAACCTTGTAAATAAGCTTCAAAAGCCCAAATGCTCGGAGGAAGTTTGTCATATTGCAAATATTTGCCACCTTTTAAAAAGGTAGGAGGTGGTGGCAATACCAAAAAAAAGTGATAGTGGCACGTTAACCCCAAAGCACCCAGTCAGAAACCGTCCTCTGCAAATGGCTATGCTGCCTGCCCATGAAGCCAACATTTATTGTTTTTAAAAAATTTTTATAGGCCGCCCCATCACAACAAAGCCTTGGGGCGGCTTACAGCATCATTAAAACAATATATAAAACAGTACAAAATTTAAAATAATTTATCCCACCCCCATTTTCCACACAGCTGCAGTTCAGATTTCCAAAGCGCCCTGATGCTTGTGCCAGGGACTCTTCTAACAGCAGCCCACGGCCATGAACTCTTGAGGCAGCACCTCTAAATTCACTAATTGCAAACCATAATTGCAAACCGTATCACCCGTACCCCCAAATAGCAAGAGAAATCTGTTCTGCTAAGTGACTTTACATATTTTGCAGGAAATAATTGGTACATTTGTACCAAAGGAGTTGTGCCTTAGAGAATAAAAACTAACCAAGCAGTGGCTATAACAACCAAGCGGTGGCTTATAAATTACTTGCTATAAGGTGTGATCATACACATAACCATTCTCATCTGCTAGGTCAATACAGTTCAAGAAACAGTGGTTTTATTTTTGTTTTTTTGCCAGTCCTGCTTGGTCACCCTCTGCCACTTCCCTCCTCTCCAGTTATGCTGTACTTTTTCTTGCATATTCAGTTATAAATTGAAGTATGCAATAAATAATTGCATTTAATGCACTGAAGCCATTTTCGGATGCAAATCCAGCAAAGGCTCCTCCAGATGCTGCATACATATCCAGCCACTTCTAGTATAAAACAGAAGTCTTTCAGAATCTAGACGATTAAATCATAGAAACTCCTATGCCCTCCAGTTCAGACAATGAGAAATATATCTTCAGATTATTTATTCTGACTGAAAAGTTTGACGTTTACGCTGGTGGAATCTTAAACATTGCTTATACCACAGTCACATCCTTACTGTGTGGTTCCCATCCTAGCAGCCAACTCCATTCACATCACATTTTCAAGCTTGTGGGCACTGAAAGAGCCTGCAAAATTTCAGCTCTCTATGGAGATACACCTCAGACTAGGAGGGATCATTAGGGTACAGGAAAGAGATAACCACAATGATCAGAGGGCTAGTCTTATTATGGTGTGAGAAAATGGACAGAACTTGGATCCTAATATTAGAACCAATTAACTTGATAAAGAAATTCAGGACAGAAAAAAGGATTTTTTTTCATGGAAATTCTTAAAATGTAGAATTTGCTACTGCATGATGCTATGATGGCCATCAACTTTAAAAGAGGATCAGGTAGATTTATGGAAAAGAACATCTAGACATTATAGTTTATAGCATGTCTCTGAATTCCAGCAGAACAAAGTTCTTGACTTCATGTCCTGCACAGGGACTTTCCAGAGGTATCTGTTTAGCTGTTGTGGAAAGAGGATGTAGGATGAGATAGGACTTTGGTTTAATTCAGTGAGGCTCTTCCTAAAGGCCTGAAGAAAATTAGCTTTCTAGCAGCAACTACATGTTAAACAGTTGTCCCAATTTCCCCTTAAACAATGTATGAGAGTTTAGAGTTTTTACAACTGTGTGTGTTGGGGGGGGAAGGAATCTTTAAGGTTCTACATTTACATATGCTACCCGATATAGTATACCTCCAACATGGTAGAAAAGATTATATTATGGAGAAAAAAAGTAATACTTTTAGCATAGTACAGCCTTTAAAGAGGTTACACCAAAAATGCATATACACTAGGAACTTGAAAGTCCCTTGATCTGGAGAGCTCAGCTATGCATTCACAGTCAACAAGGTAACCAAGTTAAGGAGTTTATAGTGACACTATTACATGCAAATACATGAAGTTATTTTATACCAAGTCAGTCTAGCCA
The DNA here is from genome assembly GCA_023646645.1 of Varanus salvator macromaculatus. NCBI lineage: Eukaryota > Metazoa > Chordata > Lepidosauria > Squamata > Varanidae > Varanus > Varanus salvator. Next base: position 13,693,792 of record JAIXND010000786.1, read on the forward strand.
AGCCTAGTCGATTCTGACCAACAGTAGCTTCCCAAGGCCTCAAAGGTCATTTCATGCCTTCATCTGAAGCAGTCTTCCCTAACCTGGCACCCTCCAAGTAGTGTTGGACTACAGCTCCTAGAATTCCCAGTCGGCATGACCAGCAGCCATAGTAGCTGAGAATTATGGGAGCTGCAGTCCAAAGCATCTGGAAGGTGCCAGGTTAGGGTTGAACGTGGAATCCATCTACATGCAAAGTACATGTTCTGCCCTGATCTGGAGGCCACCTCCAGGCTAAGCACTGAACTGGAAATAAAACCCCAAGAAGTGCAGTGCAGATACTTCACCTACCTGGTTTATTTAGTAGCTTCTCATTCTCTCTCTCCCTCCCTCTCTCACTCTGAAGTGGCCATATACCTGATTCAGTGTGTCCACAATCTAGAGTCGTTTATTTTTAAAGATATCCCCAACTTAAATATCCTCAGTGAATGATGCCTCCCTTGGAATGAATTTTGCACATACCTTGGGAAAGCATCAAAGCAGTATGTTTTCCTAGTGTCCGGAAAAGCTACGCGCAAACCAGACATCAAGGGTGAATGAAGAATTACAGCTGCACACTCATACCGAGATGCCAGGTCCACAGTGGGAACAGTTCCAATACTCTGTCCATACAGAATGATGTTCTCAGGACTGACACCATACCTGCAAAGGTAGGAAGGAGGAAAACAGAAATGTATCTGGTTTATAACTTGGAACAGATGAACAGAAGTTTATTTTTTCATTTTCTAGATATAAAATGTCCAGTGTGTTAGCACTGTCACATCATGGCATACTGAGGACTGATGCAAGTGGTAAACAGGTAACTGCTCAGCACTATGGCTACTTCCTACAGTTCTGCACAAGAGCTCCTGTGTAAAAACATACTGGCCCACGTGGGATATAGAAACAGGAATACATACAGGGAGAAGAGTCAAAAAACATGGGAGGACATGGCCTGCCATTTCTGTCTTAATTTCCACATCTGGACAAGAACATCCATGGCAGACTTCTTCCTTGCATAAACAGATTTACCATATGGCCACATTCCCAGAAATGCATTTGAGGCCAGGCACACCAACCCTGCTAATCTCCCACAGCTTTCAGTTTTCAGCTAAGTGAAAAGTTTTACATAGCTGCTTGAGTGTCCAAGCCCTGTGGACAAGAGATCACAGGAGATGGAGGATAACAGTGACCTGATTTATGACTGAATAACACACAGAAAAGTTTCTGGTGAGTAGAGGTCTGTGTAGTGATAGCACCTACACATTACTTTTCTTATAGTCCTGGGTACTAGGAAGGTTACATTCAAAAATACAGAATTCAATTCTTAGTATTTCTAATCATGAAGCAGTGCCAATTTATTTACTAAGGCACTGTGTGGCTTTGAGCAAATAACTATTTGTGGCTTAGTTTTCCCACTTGTAAAATGGGAACCACCATCTATGTTGTAAGGCTGTTATGAAGACACCATTTGTGAAAGCAGCTTTTTATATTCACATGAAGCATAAACAGCCATGGCAGGATCAATAAAGCAGGAATTCTGGGAGAAGACAAGTTCCAAGATACTTTGTAATAGCCAAGCAGTCTTAGAGCCCGGCTCTAATACATAGGTATGTGACCCACAGTACAGGTATCTGCTCAAAGAAGACATCCCAGACAGATCCTAGGTGGTCTTTCTTAAGAATACTCAAGACATTTTCAGGGGGAGTTACATGGTCGCTCCTAAAATACCCTCTTAGAATCAAAAGGGGTTTTGTCTGTGAGAAAACAGAAAGCCATGTGATCTTATGTGATCAAGTTGCTTTTGCAAAGATCATCTCCATAGACAAGGCCCAAACACAACGTTGTGGAGAGCACACATTCCTGGGTGGAGAGGCAGGGCAGTCACAGTGTAAAGATACAGAGTTGAAGGTGGAAACTAGTATCTTAATCAGCGTGTTGAGAACACTGCCTATTTCATTCTGAAAAGAAAAATACAAGGAGCTGGGGTCAGATTTAGGTGCTACCTAGAGTCAATGGGAGTGAAATCAATGAAGTCAATGGGAGTGATTAGTCTTAACCAGCTGAAGATCCACTGATTTCAATGAGTCCATCCCAAGTAGGGCTAAATCTAAATACCTAAATCAAGGTATTTATAATATTTCCAGAATGTATACCGCTATCCGTACATTCCCAGAACAACTGTAGAAGGGATGCGGGATGGAAGGACCCAGGTATACACTATCCACACTTGTTGTTGTTGTTGGTTGCGAAGTCGCATCTGACCCATCGCGACCCCATGGACAACACTCCTTCAGGCCTTCCTGTCCTTCACCATCCCCTGGAGTCCACCTAAGCTCACACCAACTGCCTCAGTGACTCCATCCAGGCACCTCATTCTCTGGCGTCCCCTTCTTTTGCCGTGAATTATTCCCAGCATCAGGGTCTTCTCCAGGGAGTCCTTCCTACTCATTTGGTGGCCAAAGTATTTGAGTTTCATCTTCAGGATCTGGCCTTCTGAGAAGCAGTCAGGGTTGGTGTCCTCTAGGATTGACTGGTTTGATCACCTTGCAGTCCAAGGGACTCGCAGGAGTCTCTATCCACACTAAGCAATGCTAATCGCAGTATTATTCTAATGAGAAACAGTAATTCATAGCTCCAATATACTTTATTGCGTCCACAAGAAGTTTACTATTTCATTTCAACAACTGACCACACTTTTACCACACAGAAGACTGCAAAGTAGCTAGCTGTCTACACTGTTCACTGGTAACACAAACCTGGTTCACACATGCGTAATTATCATTTGATGTGTCTGCCACATGAAGCAGCGAGTTGCATGTGTGGAGGAGCCGTCTCAGATCTAACAGCATAGACAGCCTATCTAAACAAAATGATCAGAAGTCCTCATGCATAGCCTATCAAGTGTAGAGCAATCACATTCATTTCATTCATGCTCAAGTTATTTTCAATTCTATTTTTACATTTTGTATATTGAAACTTTTATGCTTTTGATATTGTATTGTTGGGATTTTTAACTTAACTGTTCGGAGAGCTTCAGCTATTGGATAACAGAAATAACAATAATTTATTTTTAAAATCTATAAACTGCCCTTCATTCACAAGCAAGCTCAGGGAAGGGTATGCAACGTTAAAATTAAATAAACAGAACTAGTATAAAGCACATAGTTACAAATTAAGAAGTAAATTAAAACAAATCTACACACATGTATAAACGAGGGTACGCTTCTACATACAACCATCATGCAGCCCAGCCATAAATGCCTCCTTCGTGGAATTAAATCCAAACAAGTTCAACAAGACTTGCTCCCGAGAAGAATGTGTAGGCATTGCATCCTCTACTGATGTTTGCCAAAAGTTAAGTCATGGGTCTTAAAAGTCATAACTGCAGAAGCATCATCAGTGCACCTCAGTTTGTAGATTGCTGCAATTCAGCAGGACACCTGAACAGTACAATCCGTATCAGCTTGAAGTCCCCAGTCACACCTCAGCACACTTTCCCAACAAGATCCTTTAGGATTAAACTGCAATTCTTTGCAAGTTCACATCGGCCAAGCTCGTCAAAAAACAAAACAGCTTTGAAAGAGAAGTAATATCGATTTTCCACATGTCTCTCACTTGACAAACTGTCTGGACAACTTGGTGGCACTCTAGATGCAGCCACCTTGAGTATCATTCTTTGACAAAAGATGGGACATACAAATAGTTCTGGCCTACAAGTCCCATCATGCCTAGCCAGCATACCCAATGGTGAGAAGTTGCAGGAGTTGTAAGCCAAAACTTCCGAAGGACCAAAAGCTGCTGAGCCCTTGCTTACGGGAATAAATGTGCCCAAACTTTATGTTCTTCACTCAAATCTCAAAGGGCTGTAGCAACTTGTTCATCAAGTGAAACTAAAAGTATGTCCTAACAACTTGAGATAGGAGAATCAAATGTCCATTGAAAGCATTTGTTTGTTCAGCAAATAAATGAAAAGCACTAGTAGTAATTATCTTAAGATATGCCACCTCAGCTGGCCCTATTCATCAAGTCCATGAGCCAGGTTGTTTAAGCAGCTTACGTTCTGCCAGTACGGAAAGCCTTTGTTGGGTGTTGAAGCAGGGGGAAGGGAAGCAAAAGAAAAGACCTGCACAATTATGCCTAGAAACCAAGCCTACACACACCTTTGAGCCATTCTGGGTTTCAATCACCACCACCACGGATTCAAATGGCACTGCAGCCATACAAACACCCTGAATAACCTTTAGCATGTGTATCACAGCAGGAGAACAGGAACCAAGCAAGAAAGCAACACAGAAAGCTCTGTGGCCTCAGCAGAAGTCTAGAACTGGCTCAGGAGAGAAGGAAACCGCAAACTGACTTGGAACAAACATCTCCTGTTCATTGGGAGCAGTTATGAAAAGAGCGAGCTCCCACCCCGTCTCTAAGGAGCTAGGACTAAGCAAGCAACTTCTCTTGCAATGACTGTGCAGCACATGCCTTTAAAGTTCACAGAGCTAGACCCACAGAAAACCAGAACGTTTGGAAACTGGCTGCTTCTGCACAGATACTTTGAAATGGAATTTGGCATGCCGTGCATGATTCCTGTGTATTTGCTTGATGGTAGGTAGCATAACACACATATTTACACTCACTGCTTTTTTAGGAAGTTAATGCGGAAGTTAATGACTTCAAGACCACTTCAAGACTTATAAAAAATAGTATGAAGGAAGAAGAAAGTCAATTTGGTTTGCTACAAAATGTACTTGTATCTTTCAGAGAAAAAATATATCCAGGCTGGTGCTACAGGTCCCCTGCTGTGGTGGGACTACCAGAGGCAACCAGAAGCCTGTTGATTCCTCTACATGAAGAGACTCTAATGGAGAGATTTCAAAGGATTTTCTTCTTTACAGTTCAAGGCTAGATAAATAAGTACGGCATGGTTGGGAATGCTCATCTTACTTCCTTACCATTTGACTCCTGTATTTTGTGGAAAATATACACCCTCTGGCACATGGAGATTTTAACTCTATCAAGTTAGGAAAGAAGGAAATATGCTGTCCACTAACTGTAGCAGCAAAGCAGTATAAATGGAGAACAAGCAGAAAAGCAGCCTGGCAACCAATATGTCAAAAAAAATTCAGGTTCACCAGCGCAGCACGAGGGACCTAGAGTGGCCTGGCAAACAAGGGATGATCCGCATTCTCCAGCTCCAATCTCATCACAGCCAGGGTGTTCCTTCCTTCCTGTCCCCAAAGGCTGCAAGGGCTCAGGAACTGGACCTTCCGAACAATGACAGTGAGAACTACTGGGTTTGTTCAGCCTAAGCAACCCTCCATATAACTGGGGCTTTGAAAGTATGTGGCTTAAACATCAACCGGTATTATGCTATTTCCTTAGCACAGTGGCAGAAGGAGCTCACCGCCACCAGGTGCAAAACCATTTTATGAAATTCAGTTTTAGAAAGACACACACACAGCAGTGAAGTTACTTTAACCAAGTTAGTCACATTTAATTAAAGATGCCCTGTAGCAAACAAAAGTTTGCAATCTAAGAGCTTTCTTAATGCAGGCAAGATGCACTGTCTGCCCACGAAAGACTCCCTGAGCTAACCAACACATTAATAATTGAGCAAAGCTGAGCTGTATCCTATTATATACTTTTTACTGGATTAGTGTGCAAAGCCAGTTCCCGGGGAATATTTCTGCAACAGATACGTATCAGAGGCAGTTCTGCTCTTGAACTAAATTTTCTGGAATAAGAAACTTGCTTCTCTAATTGGTTTCACTTTTTGCATGGTGAGGAGCACATTTATCTAGTTTGCAAACAGGCACTTGCTAGGACCAACAAGTGCCTCCGGGAAATCAAAGAGAACTTTTTTAAAATCATGCTTTCTCTTTCTTATTAGCCTTCCTCTAGACAAGCAGTACACAATTTCCAGGTTCTTTTAAAAATATGTGCCTTTTTTTCTTTCATGCAGTTGATACAGAGAAGGGCTTATGCTGCTATGTATGAGCAGGTGGGCTAATAAAGCTAGTAACGTATGTGGGCGTCTATTCCACATATCCTGCTCTACCACACAGCTGTACAGAACAAGACAATAAAGACTGTTCCCCACCTCTAAAGAACTTACAATCCCGTTAAGACAACAGGAATTGGTCAACTGTTTTGCTATGTACGATCTTACCCCGCTTCCAAGAAGCTCTGACAGCTTAAGCAGCAGCTAGTGTAATGCTTGCAAGTGCTCTGTTAAGTGGGCTAAGCTGTCGACAGTGAATTGCCAAAGGCCTCCCAGTGAGCTAGGATGGAGCCACAGTTCCCGAGACACATTTCTAGCCTCAACTTTGCATTCCATATAGAAATTCGATAGTGAAAACACGTTTTTCAAGAATAGAGAAATGAATCTATCTGCCCAGATACTCTCCCCTTCATTCAATGCACCTGTAGGAAGTTACAGCGCACTGGCTGAAGTTACAGCACTATAGCAAAAGAATTATAATTGCTGACAACTGTGTCCACTAGTTGTGAATAAATTTCCTTGAATGTGCAAGCATTTTTGTTCACTGAAACTAATCTTCTTGCCTCTCAGAAGCACTACAACAATATTTACCAACACCTGTGATGCTTGTTGGTTATATGTACATTCTTAACAATTATCAACAATTAACTTATTCTAAAGCTTGACCACTTGTGTAATTCCTACCTGATTAATCAGAATTGTTAACCAGATACTACAAGATCAACTCATTTTATTATTTCATTTTGTATCGGTTCAGTTCTAACAATTCTAACACAACAAACCATAATTCGTGGATTTTTTTGTTTTGTTTACCATGATCTACTTGATTGACAGGCAAGCAAGTCGTTTCTACATTAGTGTAGTTTTCATCTTCCCTGCTCAAACCGTCTGGCCATTGGCCACCACACCAGCAATTCTATCCCAAGGTGCACCACTTCCTGCCAACATCACCTGCTTCTTCCTCATTGGCCCACACACTTCCCTGGCTGTGTTCTCTGTCCCCGCCTCCCCTTTCACTTCCCCTCCACGTTTCTCAGCCAAAGCAGCCAGTTAATGAATGAATGAATGAGTCAGCAGACAACACCTGTCCCAGTGCAATCCTTCTCGATATTGAAGCATCTTTACCCACACCCTTCAACACCCGCACATTCACAATTAGGCATGGAGGTATGACTTACTGATTCCCCCTTCTCACAACCTGCTCCAACGTCCTTCAGCCGTCATCATCTCCCTCCCTTGTATTACTTTGTCTGCTCCAAAATGCTTGGAGAGGCCCACACTCTCCTCCAAGCCAACCATCCAGACAGCCAACCACCATGTCTAGAAACTTCCCCTTGGTGTCTACCACCACTTGCAGCACAATACTCTACAAAAACACGGCCAGTTTTAATACTCTCTGACCCTGCCTGGGGGTGCCAAATTCCACACGTGTGTGGCATCCACCTGAGGAACCCCCAGTTCCTGCAGTTGCCAATCTTCCCAGGGCACTCCATGGTAGTTGTGCTCCCAGATGATCCTAGGTATGGACATCATGAGACGCCATCATGCTAAACAGACCCCACAGAACAAAATGTTGTTACTTACTGTGGTTGCTGCAGACCAACTATACTTGAAATACCATGACTCAGTCCAGACACAATGACAAAGAAATCATGGTTAAAAAACACACCATGGTTTGTAAAGCTATGTGAACCCGGCCAGCCTTTATCCTCCCGTTTGGAAAGGCTAAGCAGTTTGTGCAGTCTGCAGTTATTTATACTCCCACAGAGCTTGAATTAGCCCATGTGTAATCCTTTCTTCAGCTCATGCATGCAACATAAAAATAACATTAACAAATAAGGTAATACAAAGCTATTTGGGGCACAATTGTACACATGCTTAGGAGGAAAAGACAGATTCTTCCATCTAGATATAAGCTGTTTTATGTTAAACCACATACAATGAAATCAACTTAGTTCATGGGCTGGATACCCATTTTTGCTAAAGCATTGAGCCTGTGTTAGTTTCAGTGTTGATCACATGTAACTTGACTAATTTCTCTGAAAGATGTCTGAAGAGTTATTTCTCCCTTTACCTAGAAATTCTGGAAAGATAATTTAGTGTTGTAGGGACTATTTTCTACATCTTCTGCCTCTAATCTTCAACAGTAGGTAACACACCTGTTCTTCATTCTTCCATCAATACTTGCCATGCTGATGTTAAAATCTACACTATTGCTAATTCATATTCTCTCTTGAGTAATATTTATTCAACAAAGTTTAAAACTGACATACAAGCAAAGAAATCATACAACTCTCGAGGTATCTGAAATATGCCATGGCTGGTGCAGCCAACTTCTGACATACCAAATGGGTCAGCTAGCATGTACTTGCCATGAGAAGCAATAGTAAAACAAAGAGGTCCCACTGGAACATGAAATATGGGTGGTGTGCATCTTGCAGCTCCCATGCTGCACAGATCTATACTGTGGACTCAAGAGGCCAAGTCTTACTTTATTCCTGCAAAGCACTATCATTTCCTGCTGTCACAAATTGTACTCACAACCTTTTCTGATGTTTGTCCACTTCTTTAAGTGACTGCCAGCAGCCTGTGACAAGCCAGGATATTTCCAGTATTCACAGCTGGAAAATGTATTAAGTTACCCACAACTCTATTTGATCTGTCTTTTTCTCTAAGGCATAGCGCCATGAGGTCAACCTGGCTGTGATCTGAAGTTATGGTCCTAGGATAATTTAAGCATTGGAAACTGGATGTAGAGATTACCACATTATCCACTCGAGTGCATTTCTGGACTTTCAGAAGCTTGTGTCTAGGCAACTTGAATGTCTGAGGAATTAGACCAGTCAACAGCAGGTGGATTTCCTACCACCTGCAGACTGCTGTGATACAGTTGCTGCTTTCTAGCTTATTATTCTAGACAAAGTGCAACTGAGGGTATTGCTGCAAGTATTCATTTGGCAGGGTAGAAACTAGAGGAATCCCCATTCAGGGCTCTACAGAAAAAATAAAACTGCCACAGATAAACTGATGAAAGCTTCTACCAGCTGAAGAAGTTCTTCATGGAATCAGTCCTCTGGGGGCTAAAACCAATCATTCCAACTATTTCCCAAAGTCCATTTAAAGTTTGGACTTTGTCTCTCTGCTCCATAAAGAGAAAAAGAAGCCACAAAACTAGACTAGAAGAGAAACTAATGCTGATTCTTAGATATGAACTGGAATCCCTTTTTCAAAAACCATCTACAAAGTGCACAGATGATAAGAGAGCCAGTGTGGTGCAGTAGTTAAGAGCCTGGGACTGGAACTCAGAGGATCTGGGTTCTAGTCCCCGCTCGGCCATGGAGCCCACTGGGTGACTTTGGGCCAGGCATAGACTCTCAGCCCAACCTACCTCACAGGGCTGTTGTTGTGGGGATAAGATGGAGGAGGAGAGATCATGTAAGCTGCCTTGAGCCCTTGGTAGGAAAAAGGCAGGATATAAATCGAAAAATAAATAAATAAAATACAATAAAATGATATGCTCGCTTGGTATGCCACTCACAGAAGTGGGGTGGAGCCCACACTTCTATCAGCGCTCCATTAAGGGATGTTATTGATAAAATGAGCATGGGTAAGTCAAGATGCACAGGCTACTCTATAAGTGATGTATATATAAATAGATAAAAATAAGTAATCCAACTTTTACTGCTCAATGATGGAATACTATGAACAGGTCCAGGGCCAGAGAGCCTGAATAGTTGAATGGCCTCCTTCACTTCTGAATAAAAAAGAGGTTTGATGGTCATACTGTGCTTGTGGATGGAAAGTTGGTTGAATAGCCTACATAGCAATATCTGATCCACATTTGGAGATCTGAAGTATACTAAAGCTCAGCATTTAAAGGTGGTTAGCTTGGTTCCTATAGGTTTGAGGCAGATATGAGGGCCTGAAAAAAAAATCCTGAAAAAAATAGGAAAATTACCTTCCCTGGATTTTATGCCAAGTTTTTTTTTTTTTTTTCCAATTTTTCTGCCAGAAAGACTGGACATTTGGGAGAACATTTGGAAAATGTCCCTATGAAATAATTTCCTTTTTTGCGATTAGTTGAGTGCTTTAAAGCAAAATCTTACTCATTCTAGGTACAATATGAAGGTGTTAATATAAGGAAGGCAATCTGCAGTACTAGAAAATAATAATTATAGTGTACATTATACATATATACAGTATTTGAATTTAAAAAAAGGTTTCTTCACCTGGAGCTGAAATAAGGAACTACCAGCCCATGGGGGTTCCTTATCTAGCCCACAAGCCCTTCTTGGATTCTTCCAAGAGCTGAGCCTGACTCCAAGCTTCACTTCCTGGAAGAATCGCTGTTCAGTTCAGCAAAGGTGCAGGGCAAACCCAGGTGTTAGCTCTAGCTGAATACTGCAGCAAGGATACAGAGGACCTGGCCAGCAGTGAGAGGAGTTCCTTCTCTTAGCATCATCAGGGTCCTTGCACATGCCTCTCCCATGACAGCAATGTGCACCACATGAAGCCAGGGAAGGGCATGACATGGGAAAAGCAAACCTGGCCAAGTATTGCAACTAAACAAAAAGTAGTAATCTGTATAAAGATAAGCCCTAGTGGTATGATTAAAGCCTAGTTTTCCAGATAAACTTATTTGTCTTCACAAACCTAAGTGTTAACATTTTTTCTAACAGTATTTGGAAGAGATGTTAAAGCTAACTGTTTTTTTTCCTTCACACAAGTTCAAGTGCTGCTAAAAATTGCTTTGTGCCTACTTGGCACATGCTAGCTTAACATGATACAGTACAGATCTGCTATTAAAAGACCAGGGGAATTAGTCTTTCCACTAAATTTACCATGCAAACAACTTTTTCCTCTTGCAGAATTTAAGAACATGATCACATTTACAGTGGCAGTTGCTTGTCTATCAGATTTCATTTTATGCCGGATATAATGCTAGTGGTTTTTAACGAAGGCTATGCAATTAGGAACATTCTCCCAGTTCCTTCCTGCTTAGTTTTAATGCTAACTCTGGTGCAATGCTAGATCTGCACCACTTGTCCGAGATGCCAGATTCCAAACTGTTCTGAAAGCAAGCCACAGATAGGATCAGTGCAACACTGTGCCATAATTAACTGGGGTTTGGGACTGCAGATGGCACAGTGGTTTAAACTGCTGTGCTGGTTGATCGAAAGGTCGCCGGTTCGAATCTGCACAATGGGGTGAGCTCCCATGCGCCGTCCCAGCTCCTGCCAACCTTGCAGTTCGAAAGCATTCAAATGCAAGTAGATAAAAAGGTACCACTTCGGTGGGCAGGTAACAGCGTTCCGTGCACTTCGGTGTTTAGTCATGCCGGCCACATGACCATAGAGACTGTCTGCGGACAAGCGCTGGCTCCCTCGGCTAGGAAACGGAGATGAGCACCGCCCCCGAGAGTCAGGCATGACTGGACATAACGTCAAGGGGAAACCTTTACCTTTACCTTTTAACCAGACTGGCAAGCTTTCCTCTAGTGCAACCTAAGAGGCTCATACAAGGTCCTCTACTTTCCCACCTCAATGACCCATGTTTCTTTTCCACCCAAGTATTTCATGGCTCCTGGAGATGAAGGAGCCATAGATGGACAACTTGATTGAGCAGGCTGACTCCTAGGGTGCTGGCTGTGGGATGGTAGGAGTTGTAGAGCATGTTTTGGTCTAAACATACACCCTTAGATCCTCATCTTGTCAGCTTTGCCTACAATGAACTAATGAAGGGGCATGAGTCCTAGCAAAATATTAGTAACACTTTTGTTCACAAGCTTTTTTTAAAGCATTGCACTGAAGATTATCGATCATTGACGAAATGAACACCTTGTCACTACAACAGTGATAGCAACACTACAGCAGATTGCAATGACTCAGTGATACTTTATTTATTATTTTTGAACTGCCCAATAACCAAAGATGTTTACCTCTGATTTAGTGAGAGCAGCCCTCTTGGGATAGGCAAACGTGGAGAGGAGTGGTCTATGGGACCAGCAGGGCCTTGGGACAGAAGAGCCAAGCTAATGGGAGTTCCCGCCAGAGGTGGGTTTTCCTAAGGAGTTCTTAACAGATCAGGGCACTAACTTCATGTGTCGTGCACTGAGGCAGATGCAGGCTCTGTTAAAAATAAGACCCTTGCAGACCATGGTGTGCAATCTTGAGCAAATGTGTATAACCTTGAGCAAACGGGCTAGTGGAACGGATTTCCTCAAGCAGATGCGGTGGAATCCTGTAACAACCTATACACGCCAATGGCACATTTTGTTTGATGTCCACAATAAGGGAGGTGTTTCAATCCTCATTGGGGTTCTCACCTTTTGAATTGTTATACAAGTGACATCCATCAGGAATTTTGGATTTGGTCAGGAAGCTGCAAACCCAGAAACCACCTCCACCCTCCAACATGTGCTAGAAATGAGGAAGCACCTCACTGACCTGGCTGAGCAGGCAGAAGATAACCTCAGAAAGGGCCACGAGGGACAATGATATTATCATGAGACACAGGTTCAACCTCACACATTCCAACTGGGACAATACATACTATTGCTCTTACCCCTGGGGGAGGGGGGCAAGTTGATCACACAATGGCAGGACCCTATGAGATTATTAGAAGATTGGGGCCAGTAGATTACAGGATATGTCTCACCAAAAAGAAACACTCAACCAGATTTATCACGTAAATCTGCTCAAGACCTGGAGGGAAAGAGAGTGTTCTGGCCATCAGGCAGATTACATGCCAGAGAGGCAAGGGGCCCCAGAGGTACTGTCGAAGAACCTCAGGAAGGTAGCCCTCAATTCTCAGTTAACACCAGGGAAAACAGGTCAGGGTCTTAGAAAAACAGATCACTCAGGTGTTCTCAGACCAGTCCAGACACCCAGGAATCATAACCCATCACACGGAGACGGCCCCTGGGGCCATTGCCAGAGTATCAATCTGGCCCTACCCACCTGGATTGAAGCAAGTGATCAGGAGAATGCTTCAGCTGGGGGACACAGAGAAATCAGTGAGCCCATGAAGGAGAAAACAGTCTTGAGTGCCCCAACCTGATTAGTGTGTACACTAATCAGGTACAACATTTTTTGAATTGTTGCATTTGTGGGAGAAATGCAGCACACAAATGTTTTAATTAATAACAAAACATACTGAAAAATCAGTGTGCAGAGATTCTGGGGACTTAGTAGTGACCAGATGTGCTTTGCCATGTATCCAGTATTCAGTCTCAAATCCTTTATGTCTACTTACCGCCCTCTAATATAGCACAAATTCCATTTCTTCACCACTGCCTGAACATGAATTTGCAATAAAGACAGAAAGCTTCCACTAGCATGGATTATACTAACTCAATTAGTCTCTTCCTTCACACTGGATTCAAACATATGGATAATCTGTGTAGTTTACATAGCTAACCATTCTGTTCAAGATGAATATGCTGAATTTGGTGTTGTGAATTGGAGAAGTTTGGTTTCTGGCATACAGGAAACTAAAGTAACAAAATAACAAAATAACTTGTTTCCAGAAAAATGCAGAAATTGCTACAATGAAATGTCTTTTATTTATATAACTTTGAGATAGAAGGTCACAGTCTTCTCAGCAGGGTAAGAATATTTGAAGGGAAAGGGGCAAGAGAGGAACCATGCTGTAGGCACAGCTACCACCTCCGATTCCAGATGAAGCAATGGACTTAGGAGCCTTCACACGTCTTAGGATTTGCAAAGCACATGTTTAAATGTTCGGGGCAACAACAACGCAAATCTGTGCATGTGTATTCAAAAAAGTCCTGCTACATTTAGTGCAGTTACCTTCCAGGTAATTATGTATAGCCTTTTGTTATTTTTTTTGCAGTTGAGAGTAGGAAGTTTATATCAACCTTTCCTGGTCTGGTGCCCTTCTACTATTCCCAGTGGCTCCCAGGTAGCTGCAACTGCAAGGAAACAAGGATGGTGGCAGCCTCAAAGTCAACTGGTCTCCTCTGTCAGCATTAACTAGACCTATGACTGCCTATTAGCCACAAAATATTGCACAAGGATGCATCCAGGGCACAAACACTCATAGATTCTTTGAAGCACACACTCAAAATTACACCTGTGAAGGACTAAATGTAAAGCAAATATAAAGTCTTAGAAGCCAAGTGCAAAGTTCCTTGTTCCTTATAGGCTGTTAAAAGTACCTGAACTTTGAATCTTCTAAAAATAAATGGCCTTTGCATTAATTTCCTCATCTACTAATTAGATTAAAGACTCTAATATAGTAGGTGTGGTACTCATATACGTGCCTCAACAATAAACCAGTATCATAGCATGCAGTAATATGACTGCCATGACATCATAGACAATACAATCCATCTTGAGCAACTGCCATAAAGGTGCTTTTTGCTGTCACATTTACCTTACTGGTCTGTCCAAAAAACAAGGAAACCACAACACAGAGCAAGTTATCACTCCAGTGTTACCACTAGGTACCATTGCTAGCAGTGCACCATATAGTGCACTGCAAAGATTTATACATTTGTACTGTCTCCTGCACTTCTTGCCCCACCATCACAGCAGCAAACCATCAGGAAAACATCATCACCCTCGCAGACCAAGATCTGAATTTGGATATCATTAAGGTCTTGTGGCATTTTTTGCCTACCAGCTGCAGCCCGTGATGCTGTATCACAAATTGTTTTGAAAACCCACTCAGATTTAGTAGATATTTGCTAGGCAGCATGGAGAGACTGCTGTTCAAGGAACACAAGCTCCCTTAGATGCAAAGAGCTAGTTGCACATTTTTAGGATTCTGGCATGGTCATTTGAATCACCAACGCAAAAAACAAGCAAGCAGCATAACCACATAAAAACAGGAAAATTTTTAGCCATTCTACTACAAAGGAGAAGCAAATAAGCAAACATCCCAAAGGTACAATCAGAAAGACCCTCCACCATTTTCACAAGCACTTTATCCAACTCCCAATTTACCTTGTTCTGAGGGCCTGCCAAGCTGCATCGATGTCTGCATAAAGGTTTTTTTCAGATGGTTTACCAGTGCTCACTCCATACCCAGAATAATCATAGGAGAAGACATTGCAGTTGATGCGGGAACCTAGGCCAATATAGAAGCTGCACATCTGGCCCAGGTCAACAGCATTGCCATGGGAGAAAAGCAGTGTATACCGGCTGGAAGGAGCACAACGCACAAACATGCATCCCAGCCGGTTATCTCGGGCTGTGCGCGAAAAGAAGACTTCCACAGCATCCAGTTCCCTTTGGGAATACTGCCAGTCTGCCCGCTCAGTCAAGTGCAGGCTGCAGCTACCTGTTGGAGTTCCTACTGCAGCTGCAGCTTCCGGCTGTTCAGGCTGCATCACAGTGTAAGTAGGCTCTGGGGGCAGAAAAGCCAGCTTGGCTGCTATGCGGCTGGGGCAAGGTGGGCAGCAGAAGAGCCAACACAGCTCACCCAGAGAGAAACCGTTCATTCTGGGGCCTTGTTCTGGCATCAGAAACACTTGATGGAAAACCACACCAAGGAGAGTGCAGGGGGAGGGGGGATTCACAGCAAATAATGGATGAACTCTCGCCCCTCAAGGTACACAGAATAGTTACAACTTAGTTTTCACCAACAGAATGAATCTAGATCTCCACATTCAAGAAGTCCTTTACTTATGGGGCAACCAAAGATATCTCCTGGAATCCAAGACCATTGTTTCACATCCAACCTCCAATAAGGAGTGTTTTCCTCCAACAAGCTGCAGTCACCTTTCACACCTCCAGACACTCCTATCCTTGAACATGGAAACTGTCACCTAACCCAGATCTGAAAACCTGGCATGACCCCAACAGAATCCTCCTCCTACTAAATGAAACCCAAAGATACTACTAAACTACATTTGGATCTACATAAAGTGACCAAGCAGAAGCTTGTCAAATCCAGCCCACCAGAGTTTCTTTTTAGATCTGGCAGTACCTATTTAGGACCCCATTTTATGCACCCACTACCAAAACAAAAGACAAACAAACAAAAAACCCCTCAGTAAGAACGATGGCAACAACAACTGTATAACTCTACCCCTCCAGAAGCCCTTCCCAGTTCTCAGGTATCTTTTTACAGGCCTAATCTAGACTCCCAGAGGATCTTAGGGCCTTGTTCCCCTCCAAACTGAAGCCCACCCTTCGAAAAGGTGCTCCCCAAAGAGTCCTA